>CM076996.1:0-5000000 GCA_039090855.1 Macrothele yani | reverse complement strand
TTGAAGGTGACACTGGACATGGCTCAACCGAGAGAACAAGCTGGATTCAGGAGTGGCTACAGCACAATAGATCATATCCACGTACTGAGAGAACTAATTGAAAGAGCGAGGGAATATGAACTTCCATTGTGCATGGCTTTTATCGATTATGAAAAAGCCTTTGATTCGGTGAAACCATCAGCAGTTGCAATGGCTCTGAAATCCTGCGGTATTGAAGATGCATACATTAATATTATTAATAACATCTATGGAAATGCAAGTGCAAAGATTCGGCTGTTTGAAAATACAACACACATAAAAATTGGAAAAGGAGTGAGACAAGGTGACACCATATCTCCGAAGCTCTCTAATGCCACATTGGAAAATGTCTTTCAATCACTGAACTGGGAAAACAAAGGGATAAAGATTAATGGAGATTATCTAACCCACCTTCGTTTTGCTGATGACATAGTCATTTTTGCAACTACCCCATCAGAGCTACAGAGTATGATCCAGGAACTTGCTGACAAGAGTAAAGAAGTGGGATTAAAACTGAACTTTCAGAAGACAAAAGTGATGTACAATGCTTTTACAAGAAATGAAGATTTATCGATTGATGGAGAAAAGCTGGAGATAACAGACACGTACGTTTATCTTGGACAGCAGATATCAAGTGAGGGTCACATTGGTGAAGAAATTAATCGGCGTTTAAAACTTGCCTGCAGAGCTTTTGGAAGAAACAGCATAATTTTCAAGAGCAATATGCCATTATGTCTTAAAAGAAAAGTGTTTGATCAATGCATCCTTACAGTGCTTACGTATGGTGCAGAGACGTGGACCTTAGCTAAAAGAGACATACAAAGGCTGCAGACAACTCAAAGTAGCAAGGAGAGGTGCATGCTTGGTGTAACCAGGAGAGATAAGAAGAGGAACACGTGGATCCGAAAAATGACAAGAGTGGAAGACATCATGATCAGAGTTAAATTCCTGAAATGGCAATGGGCTGGACATACTGCCAGAAGGACAGATCATCGATGGACAGCCGAAATTTTAGATTGGATTCCAAGAGACAGGAAAAGACCCAGAAGAAGACCACATGGAAGATGGGTGGATGAAATTCGAAAGTATGCGGGTGTGACATGGAGGAGACTGGCACAAGACAGACCGTTGTGGAGGAAACTTGGGGAGACCTTCGTCCAGCAGTGGATTGATAATGGTTCATGATGATGATGATGATGATATAGGAAAGCATGCCCAAGTGACATAGAGGAGAGTGGCTGAAGGCAGACAGTTGTGGAAGAATTTTTCGTCACCCTGGTGGCGCAGGTTGCTGACCATCCGTCCGAGATAGATCAGGAGTCGAATCCCGGTAAAGCATGAATGTTGTGTTTGTTTCACGGAACTGGCTATCTCCTGTTCCTGGAGCCAGTGGCCCTAAATTAGAAATGGGAGACTACGTATAACTCATAGAGTTGCTCGCGGTGGCGTTAAACCTTCAATTAAAAAAAGAAACTTTGGGAAACCCTTATCCAGCAGTGGATTGATAATGATGACAATGCTGACGATATAGGTATATATGGACAAACGATAGAGGTGTATTTATTTGTCCCGTGAATATCTTGTTGGGCCATGTCATCATTCCCGTGGATATCTAGTTACTTTGGAACCATTGGTGTAAGTTCATGCTGGCAGAGAAATTATTCGTTGCTTTTCCCTTTTATAATGAGTTTGATAGAGAAGAAAACGATGTAACCATAAAGCTAAGGATACTAACTAAATTGCTGTCAAAATTATACCAATGAGCCATTACATTATGACCACCGACTTAATAAGCTGTAGGACCCCATTTTGCCCGCAAAACAGCGGCCACTCGGCGAGGCATCGATACGATGAGGTGGCGATAGGTATCCTGGAGTATCTGGTACCATAATGTCAACAGCAGGTCCTCTAGTTCCCGTACATTTCGGGGTGGTGATGATTTAGCGCGAACCCGTTTTTCCAAATCGAACCACAAATGTTCGATTGGGTTCATGTCAGGTGAATTTGGAATTAACAGAAAGTCACCAGCATGTTCCTCGAACCACTCCTTGACTATTCTGGCAGTGTGGCATGGCGAATTATCCTGTTGGTAATAGCCATCACCAGCAGGGAACACAGTTGCCATGAATGGGTGAACGTGGTCCGCAACGATGTTCAGAGACCTGACAGCTGTCAGGGATTGTGCTATTGGGATAATGGGGCCTAAAATGTCGCAAGACGACATCGCCCATAGCATAACACCGCTGTCGCCGGCCTGTTTCCGCCCAACAGTGCATCCAGGTGCCATGGCCTCCGTTGGTAATCAGCGTATCCGCGCTCGGCAAACTACGTTATGCATCAGGAATCTTGATTCGTCAGACCAAGCCACTTTCTTCCAATCATCCCCTGTCCAATCTCGATGATCTTGGACCCATTTCATGCTTTGTTGGCGATGAAGTGAAGTGAGCATGGGGACCCGGCTGGGTCTTCGGCTTCGCAGGCCCATGCACAGAAGGCTGCGATCAACTGTGTGCTGTGACACATTGCCTTGATCACCAATGTTGTAGCTGTGGGTGATTTGTCGCACTGTGGCCCTGTGATCTCTCTGAGCAATACGCGACAGTCTCCGCTCCCCTTTGGCATCAGTGAGCTGCGGAAGACACACGGCTGGACGACAGTTCGTCGTTTGCCCATCTGTGCACCACTTTTGATACGTACTCGCTACAGCGGTGCGTGAACAACCCAAAATCCGCGCCGTTTCCGAGATCGTAGTTCCGAGATGCCGTGCCATCACAATTTTGTCCTCGGGTTATATATATACTGCTATTTAAACTTCACCTGCGCCACCGTTTGGTCTCCAGGCGCCCTCATTTCTCTAGCTAGGGGTGGTCATAATGTAATGGCACATCGGTGTACATTTTTCTGAAATAAAATTAAAAACATTTAAGATTACTTCCAAATATATCGACTATTAAAATAATTCATTTTATTTTTAATGGATGAAAAACTACAGTTGACATTCTTATTAAATGTATATGTCGACAGCTCGTGGATACCAAACCGTGACGTCACTGAACAAGTTCCACGACTTCCTTACAACACATAACGCGACTACTTCCAAAGACATTTAAGATACACAGACTGGAAGTTCTTGTGTAAATGAGTGGCAACAGTTGGCGACATTTGATTGCAGAGCTTGTAGGTAAATGAAAACATGTCTCCTATGTACACAACGTTAATTGAGCTCGTTTATCCGTGCGAAAGAATGGATTTTCCGTTGTTATAATACTGCTAATTAATTTGTTTTTAAGAAATGATGAATTAGACACTGCACCTTTTAACTTACGATTAAACAAAAACATCATTTCCTTAATTTTGTCGGATATGGAATAACTCAAGGGCAACGTTGCTTGTCCTACATGTAAAACATATTTCCGCTTCTGTTTCCCGTAAATTGCGTGATATACGTAGTTGCATGGAATTCATATCAAGCACTTCAAGTAATGTCAAAAATCATTTTAATGTAACTATTTCTTTATTCTTAAGAGAAGTTGCCGAGAACAAAACTTTTAATTTTGAAAGTTTTTTTTTACGAAATGTTTTGAGTTTTGAACAGCTCGTTTATCGGTAAAAGAAACTAAAAAATAAATATGATAGAAGAAATCGTCCCTATTCACATAATTTACAGTTTAGAACAGAAGTTGGGAACCTTTTCATGTTGAAGGCCGGATTAAGTTATAGTTGTAATCTAACAAAGCCGTATTCAAGATACTTCAATTAGATACATTATTCCGTAGCCGCCCCCGGTGGCGCAGTGGTCTAAGCGATGGCCTCTGATCATTCTTCCGAACGGTGTTCGAATCCCGGTGAGGCATGGATGTTGTGTTTGTCTTACGGCACTGGCTTTCTCCCTTCCCTGGAACCAGTGACCCTGAATTAGGGACGGGCGACTGCTTATAGCCCATTGAGTGGCTCACGATGGTCGTTAAACCTTCAATAAAAAAAAAGACATTATTTCGTAAAACTCTTTCTACGTACCAACTAACTTCAAAAAGCGAAAAACAATTGTTAATTCTAAAGTTAACTAACCTTTTAATGAGTTTGTTGTAACTGCTTTTTGTTGGAAAGCATTTGATTATTTGGTTGCAACATGGAGGTCCGCACTTTAAGCTGATTCTCTAGATGGGCATCTGTTATTTGTGACCTTAAGGGCATCTTTATTTGGGTTAGGTAGGAGAATGTAGATTCGCAGCAATAAGTGGTTGAAAGCAAGAAAGCATTTCTCGTGCACGGTGCCGAAGGCGTTGGTATTCTATTGCATTTTTCCATATTTCAACTGGATCTTTCTTAGGGTCAAATAAGGACTTTAGAAGTTCTTTAGGAGCCATAGAATGAAATCATGAGTGTAGCAGGTGTGAAAATAGCCATTATGACTTACTAATGTTTTGTCATGGCGAAAATTTTAACCTCTGGTGAATTTCAGAGAGACCTGATCAATCTTTCTGTTGGTTTATCGGAGATTAATTAATGCAAAAATTTTCTTCCATGACATACGTTAGAAGAAAATTCCTGGTTGAAAGGCAGGGGAATTCATGCGCAAAATTCGCTTGTCTTAATCACAACCAGGAAAACAAAATTTCATGTTGGAAAAAAAAAAAAAAAAAAAAAAAAAAAAAAAGAATAATATTTGATTTAACTGACTTTGGGGTTTTGAAAATAATTATTTTATCGGTTCTTATATCGCGATAGGAGAAGGCGAGTAGGTGTGCAGCTCAGAGAATCAAAATTAATTTTACTTTCACATCACGGAACGAGAGAAAAAGAAAATTAAAATTAGTGATTTTCTGCAAAGCAAGAATCCGCCATTTTTGCGTTCCTGTTTCCAAAGTCGCACAAAAGTAACATCTTTTCGTCTTTTGGGGTAGGGATTTCAGCAAGGGAATCTATTTTTAGAACCTCAGGGTCAAGATGGGCCTGCTCTGCACGTGTGAAGGTCAGAGGTCACTCGAGGCGTGGGAGTGAAGATTCCGTTGGGAGAGTCGTGAGTTGCTAGGCTGAAGTTTCGACCAATGAGAGGGGTCAGCGGTTTTCAAGCACCCCCTGAGTTTTATCCGTTGAGAGGCACTTTGACTTTGGCTCTTGACTTTGGCTGAGGCTATATTCACGCTATGCGTGAATTTAGCCCACAGACTAGGTTCACGCTCCTGCTGTGATTGGTCACTGTGATCTCGCAGGCGTGGTCTGGGCGGTTCCTGCTTTGGCGCATTAACCAATACCGGTCCCGCTTGAATTCTGACATTTCCAAATTTTTATTTTAAATTCACGTCGTTAGATGGCGCATTGAGCCTGTTTCTCGCCCAAAACAAACTGTCGTAGTTCACTTATAGACTTGCTTATACTTTCGCGAGCGACTTTATTTGTTAATTAATTTGAACTGAATATTTTTGTGTATAAAATTGAGAAGGTGAATCTGAAGGTAAATTTTTGAAGCAAGAGTTCTACGAAAAAACTGGAATGGAAAAAAATTGAATGAGGAAGACCATTTGAATTAAACATACACAAAATACGATCGGCGGTCGGTTCTGTTTTTATTAGGCGACAATGACAAACTGGTGATTCGATAGTACGCTATTCATCACTAGTTTGCATATTCACGTAATTTGTTTAAAAATGACAATAAATTTAATTGCTTTCCACAGATTTTGTAAAGCTCTTCAATTTTTTTCTATACAATTTTTTCGTAATATTTGCCATGCATAATGTTTCTGAGCATCACAGTTGCTTCCATTATCAGAGCTTACCTGATGCAAAAAAATCTGATGCAAAAAAATTGGATTTGAAGCATTTAGCTTCTTTGAAAAATATCTCCTGACGAAATATTCACATTTTTGTTAATTCATAATGAGCAGGAATATCGATAAGAAACATTAAAGTCTTTTATTTAATAAGTTTTAAAAATCAACAATAAATAAGTTTACACATTGACGAACCCAATAATTGTGTGTGATCTCGAGTACATTAAGATCTCATTTTAAAATTCAAGGAATTATCTCCTGCCATTAAAAAATACGTATACATCCGTATCAATTTGTTAAGTTTAGTCATGAAATTAAAAGGCTATTCGAAACACCTACTGCGAAAAAAAAAAGGAAAAAAAAAAAAAAACTCTTTGCTTTCCTCCTAGAAAAGAAACTAAAAGTACGCTAAAGTTTTAATAATTTCAGAGCATATCCTTTCAACAAAAATGATAGCTTAGAAACTTACTTCAACAAATTATACAGTCAATGGCTATTGAAATTTCCAAACATGAAGTGCCAAAGCAATTTAACAAAAAATAAAACATTTCACATCCGAAGACTAAGAAAATGAGAACTTTTTATAGTATTCCCGTAATGAATAACAGTCCCTTGCAGTGGCGCACCCATGAATTTTTGTTGGTGGGAGCTGTATATATAGTTTATATAACAAGAATTTTTGTTGGAGGTGGCTGTATATATATATATACAGCCTTTATATATATATCCTCATTGTCAACCATTATCAATCCACTGCTGGACGAAGGTCTCCCCACAACGGTCTGTCTTGTGCCAGTCTCCTCCATGTCACTCCCGCATACTTTCGAATTTCATCCACCCATCTCCCATGTGGTCTTCTTCTTGGTCTTTTCCTGTCCCTTGGAATCCAATCTAAAATTTCGGCTGTCCTTCTGGCAGTATGTCCAACCCATTGCCATTTCAGGGATTTAACTCTGATCATGATGTCTTCCACTCTTGTCATTTTTCGGATCCACGAGTTCCTTTTCTTATCTCTCCTGGTACACCAAGCATGCACCTCTCAATACTGCTTTGAGTTGTCTGCAGCCTTTGTATGTCTCTTTTAGTTAAGGTCCACGTCTCTGCACCATACGTAAACACTGGAAGGATGCATTGATCAAACACTTTCCTTTTAAGAGAAAATGCCATATTGCTCTTGAAAATTATGCTGTTTCTTCCAAAAGCTCTCCAGGCAAGTTCTGTACGCCGATTAATTTCTTCATCAATGTGACCCTCACTTGATATCTGCTGTCCAAGATAAACGTACGTGTCTGTTATCTCCAGCTTTTCGTATCAATCGATAAATTTTCATTTCTTGTAAAAGCATTGTACATCACTTTTGTCTTCTGAAAGTTCATTTTTAATCCCACATTTTTACTCTTGTCGGCAAGTTCCTGGATCATACTCCCATTTCCAACTAGGTCTTTGTGGAGGTGAGAAAATGCAGAGTTTTGCTTTTCCTTGGTAAAGCCAAAGCTCGGCTTTCTCGACACTTTCTACATTCAGGTTTGCTATTACTTGATTTTATTGTTTACTCATGCCTGTTGGGCTTTGAAGTTTTCTATATTGTTTTAGTTCTTGTTAAATATTTTTTTAATGTCTCTACTTAGTAGTGTGTGAGTTCTGAATATTCATAACTGCTGCGTTGCGCGTCATGATCTTCAGGTTGTTTTTTAAGCAAATTTAGTTTTAAATTCTTTGGTGTAAAATTTAGTCTTTGACTCTGCTATTGGGTATATATATATATATATATATATATATATATATATATATATATATATATATATACACGACCAAGTATAGACTGTTAAAAAATAAAAAATATTTAACAAGAACAAAAAAAGTAAAGAAAAACTTCAAAACCCAACAGGCATGAGTATACAATAAATTAAAGAAATAGCAAAACTGAATGTAGAAAGTGTCGAGAATGCCAAGCCTTGGCTTTATCAAGGACCAGCAAAAACTCTGCATTTTCTCACTTCCACAAAGATCTAGTTGGAAATGGGTTTCTGCAAAGCCATAGATGCAAGAATTAAGCCCATCAAAAATTTTTAAATTTTGCAAAACCTCTTCAGAGTTGCAGGTAGAATATTTTAGTCAAAGTTTTTGCATGCATCTATAACTTTCCTGGCCCAACCCACACTCGTCATCCGCCACAAAAACCAGAATAACGATTACAAAATCACAAGTTGTGAGAGGGTCTGAACAAATCATCAGAATTATTCAGTTATAACACGTTGCTGAGCAACAAAGTCATCTGAGAGAGAATTTAAACTTTAAGAACAGTACTAAATGCACTACTAAGTCTTATTCTTTGTGGTGAACAAAAGTTTTACCTAAAATGCCATAAAAAAAGAAACAACTGATTAAAGATTTTATCGAGTGTGGGTTGGGCCAGGAAAGTTATAGATGCATGCAAAAATTTGACTAAAATATTCTACCTGCAACTCTGAAGAGGTTTTGCAAAATTAAAAAATTTTAGGGGGCAGGTGGGGTTCATCCCCCTGAAAGGCAAGCAAGAACTCATGGAAGATGGACGTTGTTGTAAATTCTCTGAACTTTTATTTTTGGTGGTTTGTAAAAATTACTCTTGTGTTCCATTACAAGCATACATACCTTATTTATTCGTGTATTGGACATTTTTGGAAAAGCAAAATCGAAGTGATACGGTACGGCTTTACGAACGATGAATGACCGAAAAAAAGCTTCTCGGGCTGAATCTGTAGGAAGGGTTGCGCCAATGATTCTGAGGCACATGACTTGTCGGTGTTAAAGATAATAAAAGAGAGAAATGCCCCTTTCTTTTTCGAAGAAACGTAAAATATCGAAGAACGTGACCATACCACCCACCCAACCCCCGGGAAAAAAAGATAGACAGGAGGGTTGGGGGGGTAAGCAGAGGCGGAGATAGAAAATGGATAAGTAGTTGCACAGAAGGATATAACTCAAGTGACTATGAGATGCAAAGCTGCTGTCATGAAACTTCTATGTAGTTAATTGCCTGCAAGTAATGTTGAGAGAAGAGCTGAATATGAAGGATAATCAGAAAGTTAAGACCACATACACTTTAATAGCGATAACTGGGACCAAATGAACTTAACGGTTATCTCACTTCTCCACATAGTCCCCCTGCAGGTCGATGCACTTCTATGAACGTCCAACTAGATTCTTCATTCCTTGGAAGAAGAAACTTTTCGGCTGCTGCCAAATCCAGGTCTGCACCGCTTCCTTAACCTCATAATCATAGGTGAACCTGCGACAGCGTAGGGCCTCTTTAAGTGGATTGAAAGCGTGATGATCGCATGGTTCCAGATCAGGACTGTAAACGAGATGTGGAAGACGTTCAAACCGCAGTTGTTGCATTGCCTCCGCTGTTGCGGCCACTAAATGGGCACGTGCATTGTATGGTGCAGCAAGGCTGATTTTGACAGCATTCCTCTTATTTTTCTGCAAATTGGAGGTTTCCGTTTCTCTCTAAGCACAGCACAGTACGTTGCACTGATCACTGTTTGTCCGTGTTCCTGAAAATGCGTCAGGATAAGGCACTTCATGTCCCAGAAGAAGGTCGGTATGATTTTCTTGCCGGAGGGCTGTCGTTTGAATTTGTTCTTTTGGTGTGCACGATGTTGACGGCCAACAAAATCGAGCTTCATCGGTTGAACTTGTACTTCCCGCTTTAAACCTTTCTACTCATTCAAAATCTGTTCATTAAGTCATGGTGTTTTCACTTTCGTATTGAGCTAATATACTTAGGTGAATTTCAGCAGGTTTCACTCCCTCTGCCCGAAAAAATCTCACTACGGCGCTTTGTTCAACACTGGTGCAATCCCGCAGCAGAGCATCCATATTTATTTCACCTTGGTCTCAACTGGACTAACGGCAGAGCGCTGCGCTGTGTGTGTTTGAACTACCCATAAGCCATTGTGAAGATGTTGTATTCCGTCAGCTTCTATCCGTTGCGGATACATGTAACTTCCAAATTTCAGTTACTTTTTGATTTACCTGCGTATACATTTCTCTAGGGGTTAGAAAATAGTGATAAAGGAAATCTTTATGTAAGAAAGGGAGATCTTTCAACTTCGTATTTATTGTTTTGCGGTCAGTAGGATGGTTTTACGATGCGTGTGAGGGAGAAAAATGGTTTGATGGCGTGAATCTGAGGGCTCTTCGTTTCTGAGTGGTTAAGGGAGGAGGTTTGGCTGTTTACCACCGTAAGAAGAGGATATCTCAGAGCACCAGTGAAGGAGAACGCGTGGAAAAAGTGGAGAAAAAATTAGAACCGAAGAAAGGGAGTTGAAAGATTCAAAATACGACATCAGTAACTCCGATGCTGTTACGATGATCCAAAGAAAGGACCAAAAGAGTAAACTAAAAAAATAAATACCCTACTCAAAAGAATTAGGAGACCAAGAGATATTGTAAGGAAAGTCATGTGTGCGACTCACGTTGTTGAACGCAAAATATTATTTTTATGTAAGATACCGTAGAATATTCAATGATATAGGCAAGAAAAAGCGCATTAGCGAATTTTTATGTAATATTATCATTTAATGCACATCATGCGATATGTTATACGCATAGAACAATACGCATATCTGCACAACAAGAAAAATGACTTGTTGAAGGTGGTAACTGACCTATTGCAGGGTGTGTGTTCCACTCGAACGGCTAAGACCACTGCACACCTGTGGGGCATGGACCTGATGAGATTTTGGGGGTATCTTCGCCAATCCTTAACCAGGGCAGCCTCCAATCTACAAAGAGTCAACAGATGTACCGCCGGCCGAGCTGCAATACGTCTTCCAAGTGCGTCCTAGGCATGTTCAATTGGATTTGTCAGTTGAGTATACTGGCAACCCCATACGATGGATTCCCTCCTCTTTAAGTATGCTGTTCACTAGCCGAGCTGTATGAGGTCGAGCGTTATCGTCCACGAAAAGGAACGAATCATCGACGGCTGCAGCATACAGAATGACATCAGGTCTGAAAATCTCGTCTCTCTATCGCTGAGCTGCCAGACTACAGTTTCGGATGACATACAGGTCCGTACGTCCATCAATACTTAGGCTTTTCCAGACAATCAATCCATGTCTGCCGCAATGTGATGTGTTTTGCATAGAAGCTAGATTATTTCGCGTGCAAGTTTCTCTTCAGATAAGAACTCGTCGATTGTTGGACTCCAGACTGAATCTGGACTCTTCAGAAAAGGGGACTTGACTCCACTCGTCGTGACTCCAACCACGAAGTTCCGCAGCTCAGTTTCTACGAACCGCATGGCATCGTCCGGTTAAAGGAACTCACACCATTAGCCTACGTGCATAAAGGGCACATTGGTGAAGGTGATTGTTAATAGTTTGAGTTGACAACCTGTGACCTGTTGACACGAAGATCTTTCGCTGGAGTTGAGTATCATTTTCCCGTCTGTTTCGACGGCCTGTTGACAACCTGTACCCTGCTGACACAAGAAGCTCTCGCTGGTGCTGAGTAGCATTTTGCCGTCTGTTTTGACGGACTATTGACAAAAGATAACTGTCGTTCCTGGTTATAGTTTCACGTGGACGGCCTTGGCCTTGGTTTCTTCGAACACTTCCCGTATTTTGGAATTGTGTCCACAGTCGGAAAATAATGTTTCCTGATACTTCAATGCAAGGATGCTAAAAGGGCATTTGCCTCCCGCGTGCAAGGCCCGGTGTTTCTTTCAGAACTTTTTGACCGTGGGGTGGGGGGGTAGATGGAACCTTAGTTGGGGCAAGTTTTCCATTTGCCATATACACGGTCGTGTCAAAATAATATGACCATTCCTGGAATCACACTGTACCCGCCCAGGCGCGTCTCAGAGTGCACGTGACAAGGTCGGCCACACGGAGATGTAAGCGGCCAGCCAGGACAGATGAGCCGCAGTGCGTAACGTGAGCACAATGGGCAGAGGTAGTGATTTGATGGACGTTCAAAAAGGAATGATCATCGGCTACCCCGCCAATGGTGGAAGCATCTCAGAAACAGCAGACTTCGTGTGCTGTTCACGAGGTGCTGTACTAAGAATGAACCGCTGGCACACCGAGTACCTTCTGACATCATAACTGTGAAGCCCCAAAGGAGAACGTCGCCTCTGTCGATTGGTAAAGAGCAATCGACGAGCAATAGTGCAGCAATTTGTGAAAACACAAATTTGTCCTTGACGGAGATCGAAAACGCGCCCCCTCACTCCGGAGTACGTTGCTCTCTCAACTAAGCGACACGGACGCAATGTATCGCTGCAGATTTGTCGTCTTGGCACATGCTTTAACCTCTGTAGTACGTCACATAATCTCTTTCTTAATCTGTTTTTTTAAGCGAAGAACGAATTTTTATTAATTCTAGCCGATGTGTAGAACAAACATCACACATTTTTCGAAGAACCCAACTGCCAGTACATTCATTTTTACGTTCGTACGCCAATATGAAAACACAAGTTTGTCCGTGACAGGATCATAACCGCGCCCCCTCGTTCCTGAGTAAGTTGCTCTCCCAACTAAGCTACACGGACGGAATGAATTGCTGCAGATTTGTCCTCTTCACATGTGCTTTAACCTTTGTATACATCACAAATTGACCACGCAAATGAATGCTATAGGGCACACAAGTACGGATCCCAGATAATAGTAGAGCGAACCATGTTACGCATGGTCTCCGGAGTAGACGCTGCGTCAAGGCGCCCATGTTAACTCAGGTCCATCGGCAATGACACCTGCAGTTCGCATGGGACTACCGTCATTAGACAGTGGAAGAGTGGGAAAAGTTGCCTTCTTCGACGAATCGAGGCTTCTACTCCACAGATGTGACGGGCGGTGGCGGATATGGCGTCAGACACACGAGAACCAACATACGGACACGTTTGTCGGTCAAGTTCAGGCCGGCGGTGGCAGTATGCATGTCTGGGGGACATCTTCCTGGTATGATCTGGAACCGCTGATACCACTTGATGGGTCCCTGAACGCCAATGGCTACCTGTCCATCCTCGCTGACCACATGCATCCCTTAGAGTTGGTCGTTTACCCTGGCGGTGATGGTGTCTACCAACAAGACAATGCATCGTGCCACGTAGCTAAGGAGCTGCGTAACTGGTTCCAGGAACACGAAAGCGATGTCTCCGTTCTCCCTTTGGCTGGCGAGTCGCCCGACCTCAATCCCATAGAGCACTTGTGGATCGACAGGTTCGACATGCCGACCCACAACCATGTCATCTCCGGGACCTTCGTGCTCTGCTGCAGTCCGAATGGGTACGTGTGCCTCGGGGAAACCTTCCAGGGCCTCATTGCGTCCATGTCTCGCAGCTGTCATCCGGGCCGAGGGTGGTTATTCCCGTTATTAGGTAAGTGGTCATATTATTCCGATACGATTGTGCATATGCTGTATATAATTTTTAAGTACTATATTTACATTAATTTGCTATTATATAATTATTTTTTGTTTAAAGAGCGTACCAGATCTTTCTGGAACAAATAAACTTGAATGTTTGTGACAAGTCCCGCTGAGTTCGATCTGCCACTAGGCCTTACGGAATCCGAATTTCTCAAACGGGCCTGACGTAGGTTCTTTTGAGTGTCGATGAGTTGAACTCGACAGCTGAAATACTGGAACGTGTAGTCAGCAATTCTTAAGATCTACGATAATGAGGCACTCCAATAACAAGTCCTTGGTTAGACGAGACACAATTTAATAGATGAAAGAATGAGTTCCGTTCGATTGGCTATCTCCACGTGCCAACAGGTTTCCAGCTAGAGAACACTTCACTATCTCACCGATATCCCGGTAAACCCTCCGCCACGTGGACTTGAGTCGTTCCGTCTAAAACCCCGGCCGTTCTCTTATCGCCGAAAAACCCTGACAACTCCGTCAGTGAAAACGAAAAAACCCAGAGAGGTCTAACCGACACTCTCTGCGTAAAACACGACGTCCAACTCTGTGGAAGGTGAAACGCGTAATTGATCATATGTAGAGGATTTTAAGCAGGAAGTAACTGACCCCAGGTCTAGGAAGCTAGGAGATTTGGGCTAGAGTACCCGATAGGGAAGCGACACGGAAGTGAGATATAAAGGGGGAGAAAGACGCCCTTATTTGTTACGGGGGGGGCTGACGGTCCCCATCCGACGCACGCTAGTGAAACGCAAAATGCCTCTCTAGCAACAAGGAGTTCCTAATCTAGGTTGAGAGACCCCGAATCCACAGCGCTTTGCGCCTTTTGGCAGGTGAAAGAGAATCTAAGAGAGTTAGGAGCAGATTGCCTTGATAGAATGGCACGAAAGAAAATTATGGAAATATTAGAGCACAAGGAGTAAACGGTTTCCCGTTAAGTAGTGAAGTTGTAAGCTGCCCTACATACTTACCTGCAACAGCAAGCCGTTCTGAGCGATATTTCTCTCTGCAGAAAAATGCCCGGTACACCGCTGCCACAGATGAGCACAGGGAGAAACGAAGTGAAGGACACGGGAAAGGTAGAACCTGAAAAAAAAAAAAAAAAAAAAAAAAGACATCACACACAGAATAAGTTTCCCAGAGGAAAATCGACGTTCAACACCGGATAAAACAAAAACTGGCCATTTGCTCAGTGTTCCTCACTGGTCCACAATTGCTTCGTTACTCGTCAGCCAATGAGAGAAAAGATTTTTCCCTATTGGTTCAAATTTTTTTTCTCAGGTTTACTTTTGCTGATTCTTGCCTGACATGTCAGAGTAACCATAGCTGAGGTGGTGTGATCACAAGATTACACCGATCCAGGTTTAAGTTACTCATTTTGAGTAAATAACAGAAAAACAAAAGTATAAAAACGGCCACAATCAGGGTTATTATAATTATTATAATTTATTTTTTTCATTCCTTAATTAAGGAGCCGGTAGAATAAGGGCCAATCAGTTTTTTTTTTCGCTACTTGTCTGCTACAGCGGAAGAAATTACGTCCTGTTTTTATTTATTTATTTGTTTTTTAGTCAGAACTAAGGCGTAAGAAAAAATAAATAATATAAAGACAAGACAAACAACACCTTGTTTGTCAGGGGAGAGAGAAAGACAAGACAAACAACACCTTGTTTGTCAGGGGGAGAGGTATTCAGTACAAAAGAGATAAATCTTTTAGGCAACAATTTGCTCTGCCCTTAAAAGGGCCGGTTTTTTTTGTTTTGTTTTTTGTTCAAAGAGACCGCAAGTCCACAGTGCGACAAATCCCCCTCAGCCTCAACAGTGGTGATCAGGACAATGTCACAATATACAGTTCATCGCAGCCTTCTGCTCATGAGCCTGCGTAGCCGAAAACCCAGACGGGTCCCCATGCTTACTGCACGTCATCGCCAACAATGCATGAAATGGGCCAAAGATCATCGAGATTGGAAGAAAGTGGCCTGGTCTGACGAATCAAGATTCCTGGTGCATCACGTAGACGGCCGAGCGCTGATACGCCGATTGCCAACGGAGGCTATATGACACCTGCAGCACTGTTGTGAGGAAACAGGCCGTCGGGGGCGGTGTTTTCTTGGCACACTTTAGGCACCATTATCCCAATAGCACAATCCGTGACAGCTGTCAGTTATCTGAACATCGGTGCGGCCCAAGTTCATCTATTCATGGCAACTGTCAGAATCGTCAAGGAGGGGGGACATGCTGTGGTGGCTTTCTGTTAATGCCCTGTCCTCCAAATTCTCCTGACATGAACCTAATCGAACATGGATGCCTATTGCCACCTCATTGAATCGATGCCTCGCCGAGGGGCCGCTGTTTTGCGGCCTAAAGGAGGTCCTACAGCTTATTAGGTAGGTTGTCATAATGTAATGGTTCATCGGTGTACATTAGAAGAGCCCATTTACTAAGGGGCCTATGGGGGCTGAAGCCCCCGGCCTCGCATTCTGAAGGGGCCCAGAATTATGCAGGATGCTTGAAGAATTGATATTCTACAAAACAAAATTTCAGATAGCGCAGCGAAAACAATAATAAACTACCTTGTGATTTTTTTATTTCTTTCCCCTTTTTCAGGAGAAGTCCGCAAAAGGTGTTTTTTTGTACACATCTGTAATTGGGGGAAATTTTCATACATTAAGAATTCGTTTGAATCATGATGTTTGGATCATATTGTTTTGTCCGCTACCACTTCAATATAATTTCAACAAGCTAAGCCCTGAAGGGGGGGGGGGGGGTATTAAAGTAGAACTGAACTAGGTCTAAGGCCTATGAATCAAGTAAAAGAGAAATATTTATTAATAACTTCACATGTTATGTAAATATTTAGTGCTTAAGTAAGTAAAAGCGCAGCGTTATTAAAAAATCCCACCTTATTATCTTTTTCTGAACACAGCATGAGTCATGCTATAATCCGTTGTTCCGTCGAACACTGTGGTTTTAAAAATTTACTAAGTCACGGCAATTTATTTCTTCAAAGCAAAGTACAATTCCCGCTTGGCTTAGATATAACTTTCTCGAAATTTGTTTGGAGTTCCCAATTCAATTCTTAATATAGGCCAAGATACGGCAATCATCACCCCTCCCCCGCCTCCTTAAACTTGCCGTTTCTATTTCTGGCCTGTTGCCCTAAGCTAAACGGGCCTGAAAATTCCGATAAACAAAAGAACTCGGCGTTAGGCACCTTGGAAACCAGCCACACATATTTCGGAGACTTGAAAAACTACCCCACTGGAAAACTGCCACACATTCAAAGTATTCCTCGGAGGAAAGGCAATTTGTGCCCGACCCCTTAATGTCAAACATGTGGCAGTTTTCCGGCGTGGCAGTTTACCGGCAACAGGCAAAAGCGAATGGATGTAGAGATTAACAACCGAAAGGGTCGGAGCTCAAATTTAACATGTGTAATCATGGTATTTTAAATTTAAGCTCTGTCTTAAATTCAAAGAGATGTATCAAAAACAGTGTTTGGCTCAACAGAACAATTGCTACGTATTTTTTTTTCCCCTGATGCCGTCAAAGTGGTAAAATTTTTTTGTCGCTTTAGCATAACTTGGTTTTCTTCTACAAGAATACTGAGGTACAAGTATGTAAATACTTTTTTTTTTTTCTTGATTTAGCATAAGGCGTAGAAGCTCAGAAGTCAGAACATGGTGGCCCACTGGGAATTCTTTCGGTATCTTGGCGGCCCAGTCCGCACTTGTGCAGTAGCTTTTGGAATGCGCGTTTGCGTTGTCTTGTTGAACAGCAAGACATCGGAAACGCGCATTCAAATGCACACACCAAACCGCTCGTTTAACAAGAAGCTGTTTTACACCTTCTGAATTCAGCAGGGGATTAACGGCGGATGGGGAAGCAATTACGGCTATTTTGATGTTGCACTGTGGAAAACAGCTGTCAACCCCAGGGCTGTTAACCCTCAAGTAACACAAAGGGATTCAATCCCCTTTGGGTTGCAACGTTTCTGCCACTCAACTGCGGCTGGCTTCTGAGAGACACTATGCTTGCGCGAAGCTTTAAATTTTTTTATGTTTGTTTGAAGGCGCTTTGCAGATAACATACCTTGGTCTTGGAGAGGTCGAACATGTACTAGACTTCAAATGCCTGCGGCGAATGACATCGGCTTTGGTTATTGGTTTGTAGTCTGGTTTTAGCCAGAGTTTTAGCGTCGGTTGCCGGTAAACCGCCACACAGGGAAACTATCACATGTTTTTCATTAAAAGCCGGGCACAAATTGCTGTTCCTTCGAGAAACACTTTGAATGTGTGGCAGTTTCCCAAGTTTTCGAAATAAGAGTTTAGGGCAACTGGCCACAAAAGTTCAGGGAGGGGGAGGGGGGTATAAAGATTGTCGTATTTTGGCCTATATTGAGAACTGTGTGCCGGTAAACCGCCACACAGGGAAACTATCACATGTTTTTCATTAAAAGCCGGGCACAAATTGCTGTTCCTTCGAGAAACACTTTGAATGTGTGGCAGTTTCCCAAGTTTTCGAAATAAGAGTTTAGGGCAACTGGCCACAAAAGTTCAGGGAGGGGGTATAAAGATTGTCGTATTTTGGCCTATATTGAGAACTGAATTGGGAACTCCAAACAGATTTCAAGAAAACGTTCTATATAAGCCAAGCGAGAACTCTATTTTAATTTGAAGAAATAAATTGCCGTGACTTAGTACATTTCTTTAAACTACAGTGTTCGACGAAACACTGTAGTTTAATAAATCCCACTTTATCGTCCTTTTCTGTGTTCAGAAAAAGGCGACAAGGTGGGACTTCTTAGTAACGCTGCACTTTTACTTAGTCACTGAATATTTACATAACATATTAACTTTGTAATATTTTTCTTTTACTTAATTAATTCATGATTAATTTACTTAATTATTTTTCTTTTACTTAATTGTATGGCTCATGAGTTGTGTCCCATAAACAAAGCCATTTCCTTCTATCGTGCCTGGTTCTAACATTAAAATTTGTGTTGTGTTTAAGAACTTTATAAACACAATCAATTCGTGAACATTACAATAATCAAATCTCTAATTCAAGAAGAAACAAATTCCTTTTGAGCCATACTTCAATTTCAGAAATTGTACACGCACCGTGTTAGAGGCGTAACTAGGTATTTCTGTGCCCGGGGAAAACCGTAAAATACTGCGCCCCCCATCTGACTTTCAAGGCATTACAAATTTAATAGTTGTGTACATATATATATATAACTATGAAATTACTAAACATGCACATTAGTAATAATGTCGGGCAGTATAATACTCTTCTCCACAAAAGAAAATTAACGTCATACCCCAAAGTTATCTCTACGCGGTAGATGCAATTTAACTGTGACTGTTTGTGTAGTTTTTCGCAATTGTTTGAGAGTTTGGACTTACTCTACCACATCAAATGGACCGAATTCAGTTCGTAGTAGTGGCTCACAGCCACAGAAATGATCAAATAACCCCCAGAGAATCTTCAACAATATGAACAACATTCTTTTTTTGTCTCGTATGTATAGTCGGGCACGGAGAACTGGACACCGGAGAACTGGACACATTGCAATTTCAGTGCCATAAAATTGTTCTGCATAAACAAATTTCGTGTGGCTATATTCCCCACTACTTGAGCAACTATTGTTCATATTTTTTTTTTAATATTTCATTTTCAGTAAGAAATTTTGACATTTCCATGATTTTCGGAGCTAAGACTAAGCGGAGAACTGGCCACCCGGAGAACTGGCCACAAAAATTTTAAGGGGCCGTATAAAAATTGCGTTCTGGTCTGTTCCGTGGTCCCAGAACGCAAGATTGGTTATTTGACACACATAAAATGTCCGTAATTTCGTATTTTCTTATTTACGATATTTTTCTATAAACTATAACTTAAACAAATTCTCTGCGAGTATAAGTAAACCCAGGAAACTTGTCGGGGGGGGGGCTTAAAACCTAGAATATGAAATATAAAGAATTTCTGGTCCGATCGGGAGATTTTAAGCCATTACAAGCTACAAGTCATCGAATTGTCTGAGGGCATCTGCTGCTTCAGGAAACTAGTGTGTGTGTGTGGGGGGGGGGGCAATACCGAAACCGTTAAATATCAAGAATTTCTCATTTCTCTTCCGATCGGGAGATCTTCAGCATTTACAAGCTGCAACTCGACAAATTTTCTCAGCGTATGTGCACACACTCTCTTTAAACCTGTCGGCGAGGGGGGGGTAATATCAAAAGTGTAAAATATGAAAAATTCCTCGTCCGATCGGGAGATTTTTGGCATTTACAAGCTACAACTCGACACATTGTTTGAAGGCATGTGCCTACTCAGCAAACCTCTGTATGTGAGGGGGGGGTACCAAAAGTGTAAAAGAGGAAAAATTATCGTCCGATCCCGATCGGAAGATTTTCAGTATTTACAAGCTGCAACTCGACAAATTTTCTGTTCTGAGCGCATGTGCCTACGCAGCAAACCCGTCCGGGGGGGGGGTAATACCAAAAGTGTAAAATATGAACGATTTCGTCCGATCGGGAGAATCTCAGCATTTAGCAGCTACACCTCGACACATTATCTAAAGGCATGTGCCTACTCAGGAAACCTGTCGGCGGGGGGGGGCTTGTAAATGCTGAAAAGTTTCGGATCGGATGAGAAATTCTTCATATTTTACAGTTTTGGTATTACCCCCCCTCTCCCCGACAGGTTTCCAGAGTAGGCACATACGCTCAGATAAAATGTCGAGATGTAACTTGTAAATGCTGCAAATCTCCCGATCGGACGAGTAATTCTTCATATTTTACAGTGTTGGTACCCCCCCCCTCCCTCTCGTTTTGCATAGTAGGCACATGCCCTCAGAAAATATGTCGAGTTGTACGTAGCTTGAGAATGATGAAAACCTCCCGATCAGACCAGAAATGCAGGCTTTATATTTTACACTTTTGGTACCCCCTCCCCGGACAAGTTTCCTGAGCCAGCACATGCGCTCAGAAAATTTGCAGACTTGTAGTTTGAAAACCCTGAAATCTTCTGTTGAAATGTACGTCGTAAACATTTTTTCTAAAAAATGACATTAATTTCGCAATTAAGAAAAGACGAAATTACGGAAACTTTATATGACTCAGATAACCAACCTCTGGGGGTCGTGGGCATGAAGCGGTCAAAAACGCAATTTTTATACGACCCCTTAAATTTTTTGTGGCCAGTTCTCCGGGTGGTCAGTCATCCGGTGGCCAGTTCTCCGGTGGCCACTTCTCCTACACCCATGTATAGTCCATCCGACTTAAGAAAAACAGAGGGCTCCATTGTTTGTGAAATTCACAAATTTGATGGTTACCAGATGGAAACCGCGTCTCCTCACTCCGGAATGAGTCACATCATCTGCCTCTAAATTTTTTGAAGCGAAGAATTTTTCATTAATTCCAGACGATGTGTGTAACGAACATCACACACGTTTCGAAGAGCCCACCGGCCAGTAGATACATTTTTACGTTCGAGTGCCAAAATGAAATTCACACATCTGCCGGTGGTCTCCGGAGTGTGCCGTTCGAGCCAACTAAACTACACCGACGGAATGTATAGCTGCAGATTTGTCTTGACGTGTGCTTTACCTCCGCAGTAAGTCACATGTCGCTGACGGCCGTAGTTCTCTTTTAGTTCGACGGACCATATAACCCACTCCTTCATTCCTGAATGTGAACAGCTAGAATCCTCTAAACATTTTAAGGAAGAAATTCGAATTTTAAGTGTACCAAAAACTTGTGTAAAAATTAGTTTCAATTTTAATCAGACTGCATGCAGTCTCGCCGTAGTTTCGCCTCTGCACCGTTTACTACACGGTGCTATACCATCACCCCTAATTACACGCATCACTGGCTTTGTGCCTTTCGTGAGCAGACCTCCGATGGCGACTCGTGCCGCTGACAATGTGCGTGCTACGACTTACCTCCCCCTCTTCCAGCAAAGACTTTGGAATTGATATTCAACGGGCTTAGTCTCATCATCCGCCGTAGAAAAAAAAAAAAAAAAAAAAGAAAGCAACTCCAGATGTTTTCCGTAATTATGTACAAATTTATATGAATTGTTTGTAATTTCCTTCATCTTTTTAGCATCAGTAATTACATTAATGGTTTTTTAATGTTAGTGGTTAAATTCATAACCATATATCAAATAAAATATTAAGCCTAATATTTTGCAGAATATATAGATTTACTGTATTAATCTGCGACGACTTCAGTTGCCGAGAAAACATATTCAGCTGTGTATCATCTAAAACAAAATTATTTATTTACTCAAGTTTATTGAAAATACGTTTTTATTCATTTCCGTATTTTTAATGGCAAATATTTTTGCGGTGTCTTTGTTCAATGTACAATCAACCTTGTAATCCTATTAATTATTTGTGATTTCGGTGCACTTCCTAAGAAATTAAATATGAATTAATTATACATGAATTAACTAAATTACTGTACGAAATCACACCATAAAGAGTTTATGAAACTCAAAAAAGTATAAATAATTGCACGTGGATCAAGCTTCATTTTTACGCCCTCTCCAAAAATACGCATTCAAGAAATTAAAATATTACGAAAACTTTACACTAGAAAGAGCAAAAAGTTTAAGTGCACGAAAATAATTTACCTGATTGATCGCGCAAATTTCTTGACAGCACGGTAACAAAAAGACAAGCTTTTCTTCTGTTTTGGTCAACTAATGCATCCTGTAGAATTGTGGGTGAAACTTTGCCCTGTCCCCAGTTCCAATAGCAGAAGGAGCATCAAACAAAGGTATTCGATCTTTCCACGTTTATAAGTGGGTCACGGAAAAATTATCAATTGGCCGCCATCGGGAAACGAACCCAGGTCTTCCAGTTACGCGCCGGATATGCTTCCACTACACCTTTTGAGAACTTTTCGCGGCCAATGAGAATTTTTCCGTGACTCACTTATAAAATTGGAAAGAACGAATACCTTTGTTTGATGTTCCTGGTCCACGTCAAATGTCTGTATTAATTAAGGAGAAAGAGATTGGAGTGCTCAGAGAAGTTCAGTACGCTGCAAGCGTTTATGGACTACTTGACAACACCCAAGGACAGATGGGGGGGTGACGTAAGCTGCAGCAGCAACCACACTGTATAGGCGTGCTGACCAACAAGTAGCACGAAAGGCCGGGTGCAGCGACTTCAGTTCTTAATACAATGTTTTTAAGACCGATCGGCGAACAAGAACTTTCTTTGCCCGGTTAAGAATAAGATTTTGTGTTGGCAGCAAATCATTGATGCACTTTCCGCCAAAAACAATTTGAATTGCCATTCTTATTGTTGTAATACCAATCGCTACTAATTTTTTTTTTTTTTTTTTTTTTTTTTTTTTTTAGCGTGCAACAGCATTAGCACGTAGTCGCCAGCCGCCACTGCAGACCTCTATCAAATAAATAAATAAATAAATAAAGATAAAGCACAAATTTTAAAACTAGGTTTTCCAGATTTAAATGTTTGCAATACGGGTCATTAAAAACGGAAGCAGTGATAACAAAAATATGAAAAAGATAATGTATTTATTAATTTATTTTAAAAATCCTGAAAGTTATTCTGAACAAAATAAACGAACTTGTATTAATGTAAAAAAATATTGACAAAATAAATTGTAAACACACAGGACCAATTATTATGGAATGTAAACTTTATTTCTTAATATGGAGTTACTATACATGAGTCCATTAAGTCTTTCCATATATGAGTCCATTAAGTCTTTCCCACATTACAAAAACCAATATAAAAATATGTATTACAGGTACAACAAA
The DNA here is from genome assembly GCA_039090855.1 of Macrothele yani. Lineage (NCBI taxonomy): Eukaryota > Metazoa > Arthropoda > Arachnida > Araneae > Macrothelidae > Macrothele > Macrothele yani. Next base: position 4,976,994 of record CM076996.1, on the reverse strand, counting down.
GTGATTGCACGACAATGATTGTGCACAAGTAAAGTTTAATTTTTTTTCCAGTGTCAGTACACCTCCACATGGGCGCCATTTGTGGCCCGGAGGACATCCAAGCGATATTCGACTTCACGCCATGTTTTGTTTGATATCTCAGCAGAGACAGAACCAATGACGTCCGTTATTCTGCTCTTCGTCACGACATCCGGAACACTGCTAGAGTAAACTTGGTCTTCCACAGGAAAAAGTCTAGAAGGGTTATGTTGGCGATCGAGGTGGCTATGTCATGGATCCGTCGCGGCCAATCCAACTGTCCGGAAGTCTGTCATTCAGGAACTCACGAACCATTATTATTGACCAATGTGGTGGGGCACCGTCTTGTTGGAAAATAACCGAAGGTTGGAGTGCATGCAACTGAGGTGCTACAAAAAGTTCCAGCATGTCCAGGTACACGTTACTGTAGGCTTTATGAAAAAGAAGGGTTCCATTATTCTGCCATGCATCAGGCCCAGTGGCACACCCAGGAATTCCTGTTGGGGAGGGGGGGGCTAGATGCATGTGTGGTGTATACGCACATAGTATATATATATATATATATATATATATATATATATATATATATAGTGCATAAGATAGACAGATATGCATTAGATAGGTAGATAAACGAGTTGACGTACAGGACTTTGGGTGGGGATTAAGCCCCAAAGCCACCATCCCCCGTGGGTGCGCCAGTAATCAGGCCACCCCATACGTTCACTTTTGGGCTAACCCTCTGTTGCTCAATGGCATTATGGAGATTTTCTGATCCCCAGATTCGTACATTGTGTATATATTTACTGTACTAGAGACGGCGAATGCGGCTTCATCTGAGAAACAGACAATCACTATCATGAGCTATGCGCTGCAACATCTCCGTCGCAAACGCAGCACGGCGAGGCGGTCATCAGTCAGACTGAAGAGCTTAAACGATCTGTACCTTATAAGCACAGAGATGACGTTTATGTAAAATTTTGTGAACCGTGGGACGGGGAATCCCAGTTTCCAGTGATGCACGAATGGACTTCCAGGGGCTTTGCAGAAATGTCTCCTGAACAGCTGCAGCTGTCACTTGTGTAACAGGTGTTCGACCCTCTCGGGGAAGATCGCCAACACTTACACTACCCGTAGCTTTAAACTTTTCATACCAAGCTTTTATGCTTATTTGGTCCGATGACGATCATCTGCACTCTTTTCTGAAATGACCCTGGACGGTAACCGCCGATTTGGTCTCATGGAACCACAACACGCATGCCGCTTTTTCTTGCATGGAAGCCATTATCGATGAAATGCTCATCTTATTCAGCAGTAGCGCTCATCTAAAGAACAGAAATAAAAAAAATAATTTATGAGTGCTGCTATATTATGTCGCCAACCATTTTATTTTAACTTACATAAATTTTTTTGTATTAATTTTTTGTAGTGTGGGAAAGACTTTACGGACACCCTGTCCCAGCAAAAATACAAGTGCTGGGAAACTGCTGGCCACCAGCTGGCAGTGATGGGTCACTGCTGGCTGAAATCGGCCGCTCACGGCCCGGTAGTGGTCCGTTGGTGGCAGCGCTATCAGTTGGCGAGCCATTGATGGCCCTGCAGCATCGCCGTGAATTGTGGGCCTCCAAGCAAGTGCCACTAGTGGCCCGTTGCTGGCAACCAATGCAACCCCAACAGCAGGTGGAAGCAACGGGACTGCGCATGCGCAGTTAGTTGCTTCCGGTACCAGTTAGTTGAAGACGACGCTATCGCCATGGTGTTATTTTAGTGGATGTTAAGAAAAAAAATCCATATGTAGAGAGGCGAATTAATTTCCTAATGAAATTTTGCGTATCAGATTAAGCCGTGAAATACTAGATTACAGCCATGAAATACACCCACTCCATTTTCATGAATAACAATTCATGTAATGGAGTGGATGAATAACAAGCAAAAATTTGAAACAAATGTCCTGGAAAACCATTAAAACAACGTTTGTTGGAAGAAAAGAAAAAGAATTATACGCGTACAAAATTTATTAATTATTTGAAAGAGAAAAAAAGCAACGCTATGAGGTGTACACAAGACTAAATACACAAGACTGGGAGGAATTCGCTTCTAAAAATAACGAGAAGTAAAATACAATATCTTTACTCTTTAAAACAAATGTAGCTTCGGACAACGGAAAGGAAAGATACAACTTTAAAAATGTAACAGAATGTGACATGAACCGGGGTAAATATATATTTATTCAATAATCTCTTTTCAAGACGACAAGGACAGTACAAAACTTTGGAAAGCGACTCTAAGTATGTACACTCCTTGAAAATGAGTGAAGTTTCCTTAAAGTAAAAAAACAAACTATCGTTACGTTGAAAAAATTAATTTATGAATTATATGAAACTGACTTTTATGAAAAATACCTCGCAATATTGTAAAATGAAAGAGGGAAGCATTCGATTACACAATGCATACCAAACAGACAGCTTTAGGCATTCGCTCAAGCGCGGCAAATTAGTCCGGTCGGTAGAGAGCTCAGCTGCCACGCCAACGGCCCTGGTTTAAATCCTCTCTGACGCAAATGTAATTCATCTTTAAATTGTAAATAAAGTTTGTTTTGAAAGCAAGCGGGCGTTTTTCCGGTCTGTTGAGAAAATTTCCCCAGCGCAGTGCGTTAATTCACAAGTTTTGTAAGGGTAAAAAAAAAAAAAAAATGTAGCTTTGGGAAACTGCGGTTGTCCTTGATTTTTTTTTTTTTTATTATTATTATGGCTGCTACTGGGAAATTGGCGTACAAGATTCGGCAAGCCACCAGTTACGTCACGTGGTTGTTGGCTGCCACTAACGGCCCACTAGCGGACCACATTAGGCTAGCCATCATTTCTGGCACGTGCTTGCAGGACCACTGAAGGGCAACTTGTGGCAGCTACTGCCTGTGATGGACAACTGATGGCCCTGTTGTGGCATATGAGAACTGATGGGGTGCCAACTGTTGGCCAGCGGTTGGCCTGAACTGCTGGCCCTTCTGTTGGCCGCCCGAACATTTTATTGACGGTTCAGCAGCGGCAACATAGTGCTGGGTCATTGTTGGCTGAGCTGGCTGCCAGCAATGGCCCAGTGCTGGCCCAGCAAGACTGTTTTTGCTGGGGTATATCCCCACCTGCTTTAATTTTCCTTGGCATGTTTTGAATACAGTGGAGCACACATGGGGGGGGCTTTGGGTGCTTAAGCCCCCTCCCCACGAGATTAAGAGCGATGTACGTCACAAATTAAACATTCCAAAAGATTATTTTACATGTTCAAAAAATTACATAGTCTATAAATGTAAAAAAAAAAAAGCTACATGAATTTAATTGAAGAACACTTTTTTTTATTGCACATTGTAAAATGTTGCATTACTCTGAACTGCTAGATATAGTGATCCACGCATTGAACATTATATGATTTCGTTATCTTTTCGGCACTATATGTACGATTATTCCTTCATTGGCGGTCCGATAACTTTTCAGACACCCTACGTAAACATCAATATCTACTATATCTATCAAATGTATAGGCTATGTGCATATGCTATAAGTATATACACTATGTGAATATAATATGTATCAGGGGCGCCGACTTCAGCAAATTATTGAGGGGGCAGACGTGGGAGGGCACGTCTGTTCCTTTGTCAGGAGGAAAATAAAAAATAAAAGGGGGTAAAGAATGCAAACAGATAAACTACGAGATTTTTTTTTGATTGGAGGTTTAACGACCACCGTGAGCAACTCAATGGGCTATAAGCAGTCGCCCGTCCCTAATTTAGGGGCACTGGTTCCAGGGAAGGGAGAGAGCCAGTGCCGTAAGACGAACACAACATCCATGCCTCACCGGGATTCGAACCCGGACCCCGTTCGGACGAATGATCAGAGGCCATCGCTTAGACCACTGCGCCACCGGAGCGGCAAACTACGAGATTCGACGTATATTTTGAAACGCAATTGTAATTGCCCATCAGCAAATGAAAAAGGAAATATATTCTTCCGCTGAATATTATTATTTAAAAAAATGAAATTCAGGCTGTGATTTCCAAACGTTTATCAAAAATATGAAAAATTAGCTCTATCTTAAACAAAAAACGAGAAGAGCAAAAAATAAATAGATATATAAAGGTTCTAGAGATTATATGTTTCTGTATTTTTATTTTTCATAATTGTCAACGGATGGTCACTGCACCTATGCTAACGAAGGTGCATTTGCATAAAAGGCTTACATTTCTAAGGCAGTATCGGAATTGGACCTCCGGCCGCCCCGGTGGCGCAGTGGTCTAAGCGATGGCCTCTGATCATTCGTCCGAGATGGGTCTGGGTTTGAATCCTGTTGAGGTATGGATGTTGTGTTTGTCTTACGGCACTGGCTCTCTCCCTTCCCTGGAACCAGTGACCCTAAATTAGGGACGGGCGACTGCTTATAGCCCATTGAGTTGCTCACGGTGGTCGTTAAACCTCCAACCAAAAAATAAAATTGGACCTCCGCTGATGAGCAAAGGATTGTCTTCTCCGACGAGTCACGTTTTCTGCTTCACCGAACGGATGGACGTTGTCGTATAAGGCGAGAAACATCGGAGAATAAACACTCTTCAACCATTGCTGGAAGAACACAAGCTGGTGGGGGCAGCATTATGGTCTAGGCAATGCTTTCGTGGCCTTCTCTGGGTCCACTCATGCCTGTGGTAGGCACTATGGACCGAATTCGTTATGAATTCATCCTTGCAGACCACGTACACTCATACATGCCGATTGTCTTCCCTGGGGCGGATGAGATCTTCCAGCACGACAATGCGACGTATCACACAGCTCGAAATGTCCGACAGTGGTTGGAAGAGCACGATGAAAACTTCAAAGTACTTCCCTGGCCCCCTAATTCCCCAGACTTAAACCCAATTGAGCATCTGTGGGACCACCTCGATCGTGTTGTTCGCTCTATAGATCTCCACCACGCACCCTCCAGCAGCTGTCAGATGCACTGCAGTCAGCATGCTCCACATACCTGTGAACACCTTCCAGGTGCCGCAGTGGTCTAAGCGATGGCCTCTGATCATTCGTCCGAACGGGGTCCGGGTTCGAATCCCGGTGAGGCATGGATGTTGTGTTTGTCTTACGGCACTGGATCTCTTCCTTCCCTCGAACCAGTGACCCTAAATTAGGGACGGTCGACTGCTTATAGCCCATTGAGTTGCTCACGGTGGTCGTTAAACCTCCAATTAAAAAAAAAAAAAAAGAACACCTTCCAGCAAGTCACTCCCAGCCAGTCTAGCTGCTGTTTGTGCTGCACACGGCGGTTACTCTGGGTATTAGCTGGTGGTCACACTAATGCGACTCGACCTTGTGTGTTTGTGTGTACATATATATACACTGACGGAAAAAAATCCCAACACCAAGAAGGGGTTGTGTTAGATAAACGACAGTTGGTAGACGGTGAGAGTACATCTGTAAGATGACGTCTATGAAAATTTCACGCTCGGCGCATACGTGTGGCGCTAGTAGCGCCCCTCGGAACATGCAAAGCAGGTTTGCTGTAAATACGCGCTGTAACGTTCGTGAGCGTTAGTTATCGTTGAGATTCGACGTAGGGTGTTGATGTTAGTCAAGAATGCCTTTAAGAAGACGAAGAAGCCATTACCAACAGCTCACGGAGTTTGAACGAGGTCGTGTAATAGGGCTAGGAGAAGGTGGATTTTCTTTCCGCAATATTGCAGAACGACTTTGCAGGAATGTAGCCACTGTGCATGATTGTTGGCAGCGGTGGTCAAGGGAAGGTACTGCCTCAAGAAGACCGGGTTCCGGCCGGCCACGTGGCACTACTGAGAGGGAAGACCGCCATGCACGGCGTATGGTCGTGGCGCATCGTACCGCGTCTGCGGCAGCAATTCGAGCTGCAGTTGCCACCACAGTGACACAACGAACTGTTACAAATCGGTTACTTGAAGGACAGCTCCGAGACAGACACCCTGTAGCGTGCATTCCACTTACTCCAAACCACTGCAGTTTTCGACGTCAGTGGTGTCAAGCTAGAGCTCATTGGAGGACGGAGTGATCTGTTGTGTTTTCTGATGAAAGCTGGTTCTGCCTGGGTGCCAGTGATGGCCGTGTGTTGGTTAGAACATTCTGGCGGTTACACCGGTTATTAATGTACCAGCATTTCACATTTAAAATGGCTCTTCTCGCGCTTACAATAAGCTGTGATCTTGAAACCTTAATCGATAAAATATGTTACCTATACAAATGTATTGCCGCCATTTCATTCCTCTACAACTATTTTTTCGTGGTGTTGGGATTTTTTTTCCGTCAGTGTATATATATATATAGTCGAGTCATATTATTGTAGACCATCTCCTCCTACTTTTGACGTCAACAGCGCGTACCCAACGAAAGTAGGTACGTGTCGTGAGCTGGCTTTTTTTTTGTTTGGAGGTTTAACGACCACCGTGAGCAACTCAATGGGCTATAAGTAGTCGCCCGTCCCTAATTTAGGGTCAATGGTTCCAGGGAAGGGAGAGAGCCAGTGCCGTAAGACAAACACAACATCCATGCCTGACCGGGATTCGAACCCGGACCCTTTACGGACGAATGATCAGAGGCCAGCGCCTTAGACCACTGCGCCACCGGGGCGGCGGCTGAGCTGGCTTGGAGGGTACATATGGTGTACTGTATGCATTCTGATAACATATCACTCGCTGCTGTCATGGATAAAAGGAGCGATTTATCAGATTTGCAAAAAGGTATAATTATCGGCTTTCGGGACAGGGGTGGCAGTATTTCTGAAACAGCGCAGTTTGTGAACTGTTCGCGTGCTGCTGTGGTTAAAGTGTATTGTGATTGGAGAAATGGCACCCCTGCGAATAAGCGATCTGGAAACTGCGGAGCACTACGTGCCATTGATGTGAGAGGTGAACGTCGGCTGATAGCATAAAAAACCGCGCGAGGGCCGATCGACGCGATTCAGTGGAGCAATTCACTGGCTGAATGAACCAGGGGGCTACTGGAAGTGTGTCTAAAATGACAGTTCAGCGAATCCTGCTGCGTACGGGGCTTCGATGCAGACGGATGGTTACTGCCCCTATGCTAACGACAGATACAGCATAAAAATCAAGAGTTGGTTAGCCACTTGTGAAGATACACCATTTTACTGCTTTTGTGTATGTGTCATGTTTAAAAAATTGGTTTCTCAGCTCCTCGGCTGAAAGTTAACACTCTTTCTCTTCTCACTCACATTTTTTTTTTCTTTTTTATGTTAGGTCATATTTGTTGTAACTTTCTATACATACAAGGCCACGCCAGTTCCTTTTAATTAAAAGAAAAACAATGCTTAAAACTCAAAAACTTCGACAGAAACGTTCAATTGCATCCATGGATTTTGCATAGGAATTTACTTGAAGATGACAATTTTGGTATTTCCATCATAAGAAATTTAGGTAATCATGTTTTTGTGCAAATACATCCCACACAGTGATGTTATCAGGTATCTTCTCGGGGGTGCTTAGCCCTCCACCCGAAAATCCATGAAGGCCCCTACCCTCATTCCCCGTAGGTTTTGGGGCGATCTCCCCTTATTTTAGTCTGTGTTCGTTTATACAGATAGCTGAATATTTGGAGAAATCGATTTTAAAAAGTTAAGAAAATGAGGGAAAATATTATTTTAATAAAAAAAAACGTTCACATGGACTTCAGTCTGAAATTTCTATCATCCTTCAACAAAACATTAAACAGTCCTCGCCGAAGGGGTAATTTTTCAAGCACAGACACCTCAGATTACTTCCGCAATAAAAACCTAATTCCACATAGTAAAGATGTTTGCACTGCAATACATCATCATATTTTGCAAGATAGCATATAAAAACAGTTTTATTTCAGTCAAGATAGCATATAAAAAACAGTTTTATTTCAGTCAAGATAGCATAAAAAAACAGTTTTATTTCAGTCTTCTGGATGCCGCCTGTCCATATTATTGCCTCAGTGTAGTAACGTGACATTAGTGCTTCCAATACAACAAAATATTTGCCGCCTACTTTTTAACAATAGCAAATTATTAGAAATTGTTCCCCTAATGATTTTTTCTGCACCTGGCGGTGGTGGTTTTTACTCGGTGAAAAAATAAATAAAATCGAGGCATCTCAAACTGCCGTTTAAACGGTTTGTTAGTTTTTAGTTTTTTTTTTTTTTACTACTATTTGCTATTCTAAATAATCTAAAAAGACAAACCAAATGGCAGGGAAATGATTACACCATACGTTTTCAGTAACACTGTAATGATTCCTTAATAATCAGAAACACGCTAACAGTAAGGCGAGGACATTTTTACCACCCACAATGTCTTCGAAGGATTTTCTTCAGCACAGCCTTACCTTACTGGCATCCTCAATATTTTACACCACCCCATTGTGCAATCCGTGGTCCATTACTGAATTAAAGCAAAGGTATAACATTTTTACTCACTTGTTTGTGTAGATTTCGTGGAATTTGCATTTGCGATATAAGAGCATAAGAAAATGTGTGTACTCTATTTAAAAATTTTATATAAATAAATAACAAAATTGTGATATATATATAATTAGTCAACAAACTTTAGCCTCCCTCCCCGAAATTTTTAATTTTCCCCTGGAAAAAACTCTCTGAATGCAACACTGATCCCACAAGCCAACATTTTCATAATTTCAAATACTGATATCTATTGATTCATTAACAATAAAAAAATGAAAGCTTTGGGGAATGACACATACTGGGGATAAGTACTTGTAAAAAAAAAAAAAAATCCTGGATTTGACATGGAATGACCCACACATGATACACCCACATATGCAAGATGCTAAGAACATGTAACAAAACTGTTACATGAACGGGTATTACATCAGTGTGTCTAATGCTGAATGACAAACATTTTCACCTACCAAAGTTCAACATGACTTGTATAGCATGTAGTTAATATTGCCAAAGGATACAGCAGTCTATGGCTTCAGTTTACATATTACAAGTTTTAATTGCTAGAAAGAAGGGGGGGGAACAGCATTACAGGTAACTGTATACTATAGGTAATACTATGTAACTGAGCCAATTTCATGAAGGTAAATATTATAATTATAAAACATTTGAACTGTACCTTTCTAATCCTGAAATTTAAGTTAAATTCCAGGAGTACTGTGACCCCCCCCTTTAAAAATGACCAAAATCCTGTAGTCTAAGGATTGTATTCACTATGTGCAATGCATTTTGTGCTTTTACACAGTGGTCTGATCCAGTTATCCAAGCAGTATCACATATTTTCATTTTCACAGCCTTTAAAACTATGAAAATTCATTATATACTGATCTATTTTGTGTATCTCTCTCCGTTTCAATGCTGACATTACACTTGCTTCTGTCTCACCAATAGCAAGTAACAAATAGCCTCTTGCACAATTGTTAATCCTGTCTTTGCTCACTGTCAGGCGGCATATCATTCTGCACAGATACCAATGTCCAAATTTGCCTTTTTGGCATTCATTTCTTATACAATTGGTAATATCTTCAATATTGGCATAATGTACATGAGCCTAAGATATATATATATATATATATATATATATATATATATATATATATCATCATCATCATCATCATTGTCAACCATTATCAATCCACTGCTGGACGAAGGTCTCCCCAAGTTTCCTCCACAACAGTCTGTCTTGTGCCAGTCTCCTCCATGTCACCCCTGCATACTTTCGAATTTCATCCACCCATCTCCCATGTGGTCTTCTTCTGGGTCTTTTCCTGTCCCTTGGAATCCAATCTAAAATTTCGGCTGTCCATCGATGATCTGTCCTTCTGGCAGTATGTCCAGCCCATTGCCATTTCAGGGATTTAACTCTGATCATGATGTCTTCCACTCTTGTCATTTTTCGGATCCACGAGTTCCTCTTCTTATCTCTCCTGGTTACACCAAGTATGCACCTCTCCATGCTTCTTTGAGTTGTCTGCAGCCTTTGTATGTCTCTTTTAGTTAAGGTCCACGTCTCTGCACCATACGTAAGCACTGGAAGGATGCATTGATCAAACACTTTTCTTTTAAGACATAATGGCATATTGCTCTTGAAAATTATGCTGTTTCTTCCAAAAGCTCTCCAGGCAAGTTTTGTACGCCGATTAATTTCTTCATCAATGTGACCCTCACTAGATATCTGCTGTCCAAGATAAACGCACGTGTCTGTTATCTCCAGCTTTTCTCCATCAATCGATAAATCTTCATTTCTTGTAAAAGCATTGAACATCACTTTTGTCTTCTGAAAGTTCATTTTTAATCCCACTTCTTTACTCTTGTCAGCAAGTTCCTGGATCATACTCTGCAGCTCTGATGGGGTAGTTGCAAAAATGACTACGTCATCAGCAAAACGAAGGTGGGTTAGATAATCTCCATTAATCTTTATCCCCTTGTTTTCCCAGCTCAGCGACTGAAAAACACCCTCCAATGTGGCATTAAAGAGCTTCGGAGATATGGTGTCACCTTGTCTCACTCCCTTTCCAATTTTTACGTGTGTTGTATTTTCAAACAGCCTAATCTTTGCACTTGCATTTTCATAGATGTTATTAATGATATTAATGTATGCATCTTCAATACCGCAGGTTTTCAGAGCCATTGTAACTGCTGATGGTTTCACCGAATCAAAGGCTTTTTCATAATCGATAAAAGCCATGCACAATGGAAGTTCATATTCCTCGCTCTTTCAATTAGTTCTCTCAGTACGTGGATATGATCTATTGTGCTGTAGCCACTCCTGAATCCAGCTTGTTCTCTCGGTTGAGCCATGTCCAGTGTTACCTTCAAGCGGTGTGAAAGAACTTTAGTGAAGATTTTATAAACTACTGATAGGAGGCTGATAGGTCTGTAGTTTCCGAGATCCTCAATGTCACCTTTCTTATGTAGCAGGATCATTGTAGCGGTGTTCCAATCCTCAGGAATCTTTCCTTCATTAAGGCATCGAGTGAAAATTTGGGCGAGTACTGTTTCGATTTCTCCACTTGCTTCTTGTATGATGTCTACAGTAATTCCATCTTCTCCTGGAGCTTTTCCCCGCTTCATGTTCTTGATTGCATGTGCAACTTCTGCTGGAAGGACGGGAGGAACTCTGGTACTGGTATCTTTCATGATGTCTGGAGTGCATGTATCATCCCTTTCATATAATTTGGAGTAGAAATCTTTCACTCTTGTCAAAATTTCGCCTCTATTTCTTGTTACAGAGCCATCTTCTTTTCTCAGTGCCATAATCTGTTTTCTTCCCTTACTGAGATGTCCCTTTGCTATCTTTAGGCTTTGGTTGTTTTCAATTGCTTTCCTCACTAGTTCACAGTTGAATTTTCTTACGTCTTCAGTGATACTTTTTCGTACTGTCTTGCATAGCTCTATATATTCCACTTTGGAAGTCACATCTTCTTTAGTTGTCCTCATCTCTCTTCTTTTTTGCATCAACATTTTCGTTTTTCCTGATAATTTATTTACATGCAACTTGTTCTTAGACCCAGCTAATTTTGTTGCTGTTTCCATAAGAGCTTTGGTTACTTTTCTGTTAACTTCAGAGATGTCCACTTCTTCCGATGTTAGGCCTTCTAAAGCAGAGAACCTGTTCTTCAGTTCCAACTTGAAGGTATTATGGTGTTTTTTAAGGTTGGTTATGTCAATAGATTTTGTTTGTCTTATGAGCTTGCCACGTTCAAGTTTTGTGTTGAGGTGCATCTTACATCTCACCAATCTATGGTCACTACCTGTGTTGAACTTGTTTAGCACACTGCAGTCTTCTATGACGAATTTTTTGTTACACATAATAAAATCAATTTCACTTGTTGTCCCATTTGGATGTCTCCATGTCCATTTCCTGTGTGGCTTTTTCTTGAAGAAGGAGTTCAAGATGAAAAACCCTTCTGCCTCTGCAAACTCAACGAGAGTATTTCCACGCTGGTTTCTGTTGCCGTGACCGAATTTACCTACTGAAGTTTCATTCTGTTGCCGTTGCCCTATTTTTGCATTGAAATCTCCCATAATTATTTTCAAGTGCTGCTTACCTTTATTATTTAGATGACAAATTTCCTCATAAAATTCTTCAATTTCTTCTTCAGGATGACTTGTGGTGGGTGCATAAGTTTGAATAATCTGAGCCTGGTATCTTTTCGAGAGTTGGATAACAAGTCGTGCAGCTCTGTCAGAGGAACTTTCAACTTCTACAACTTTATCCTTCAGTTTCTTGTTTATTATAAATCCAACACCACTAGTTCTGCCAGTATCTGTCCCACGATAGTAGAAGAGATGTCCACTTTTCAGTTCAATGAGATCTTCTCCTTTTCTCCTTACCTCACTTAGCCCCACGATGTCCCACTTGATCCTTTGTAGTTCCTCTTCCAATTCAAGAAGCCTTGAATCAGAAGATAGGGAGCGTCCATTGTACGTAGCCAAGGTCAGCATCAGATGGCAGCCTAGTCCGGTCCTCCGGGGATTCTTAGCACCCTCTGCCTTCATGTCGCACTGGCCGCTGCCTTGGCCAGGTACATTCCAGCTGCCGGAGACTGAGGGCCAAGATTTAAGTTGTGGAATCATTTTGGAGGGGTTTGGCCATAACTCACCACGCTGGCCAAGCGGGTTGGTGAGTGTGGGATAGAATTTCCTCTAATCCCGATGGTATAGTTATACCGCTATTGGCGGTCGTCAGAGCCCCTTTAGTGGGAACAGGATGCACCACGAGAAGGCGGGGTTGACATTTGTCAAGGAGAGGCTGTGATGTTACGCATCACCTGACCTTACATCCCATATATATATATATATATATATATATATATATATATATTTTTTTTTTTTTTTTTTTTTTTTTTGCATGGGCAGTCGCTAATTTAATACCTTAAGTAATTAGGGGTGTCTTTAATAATTTTACCTCACCGAATCCAAATTTGGAAGCTGTGAAAATGATAACAGAAGAAGCAAGAAACGAGTAATAACACAATGAAATGCAGACTTTAAATTGCAGTTGCATTATAACACAACAAAATGAAACTTTGCAAACTATTTATTTTCTATAAGGGATTTTGTACATGTATTATTGTCTGTCCTGATAATTGCTTTAAAACATAATTTCTGAAGTATCAAAGTTGTACACCTAATAAGTGACTTTGGGACACAGTGTAGACCTATAAAAGACCTATAAAAGAAAAACAGAAAGCACTATTCACACTATTGACTTTGACACATGAAACATTAGTCAAACCTCTTTCCACAGAAAATATGGATAATGAATTCTTGTACTGCTGTGATAATGACACATCATATTACAGGCTGGTGAGGTGACAACAGAAAATATTTAGGGGCACATAGGCAAACTGTTAAACATGCAGTTAAAGTGAATACAGAAGGTTTTGCCATGAATACGTGTCAACATCAATTCACTCATACTGGATGTCCCATGGGAAATGTCAAGAGACTTCTTTTAACTGTAAAATAAAATGTTTTCTCATATTACAGTAAGATGAACCACTAAAGGCAATGTTCATGATGGTGAAATTTTTATGACATTACAATAATGTAAAGAGCAAACAACACTTTATCCCATATCTTTGTTTACAAGAATATACATGCTCCTAAAGCAAGAGAAACATGTTTTCTATCATGGGTATGCTGAAACAGTTTTGCATGCAAACAAATGTGACACAGGTTCTGATCTTGTGGAATAAGACTACAATGATGTTTTGGGAGGGTAAGTTTTTTCATACTTTAAGAGTACTTGTTTTAAAAAAGTTAGTAGCTGAATTTTTGTAAACCTGCCTATTGCTTGCTTGAATCTGAGACATGGTCATGCTATAACCATCATGCAAGAACTGTGTAACTCACTACAAATATGTGGATCTGCTTATATAAGTGAATTTTTAACCACTAACCAGACATTTTGAGCAGATGTTTCTACAAGGAAGTTTTAAAAGCTAAATGCATTAGACGTATGTTCTCACAGAATCACTGCCCACTAGCCCAATTACTTGTTCTTCCATCTTGGTGCAAATACTGTACGTATTTGGGTCCTGTACTTTGTGTGCTTATTAAAACTTCTCAGTTAACTTGTCTCAAAGTTTCAGATTTGTGTTGTGTGTGATTTCTGGTTTCTTCATCATACAATTGGTTCTTTGATTCTTCTACTAGATGTCTTGCAGCTCAGTCGGCTAGTTGCCTCTTGGATTTTGGTAAGAATGTTGCTGCTTCTGCCTCATTGATGCTAGTGTGTGTTAGACAACAATTAAGAGGAAGCTGTAATTAAGTTGAATGATGGAATCTTGATAGGAATTTTGCAGTTGGAATAATTAGTGAAATTTTATTCAGAAATAGTAATTTTGGATCAAATCAACCAAGTAGACTAACTGTGATTAACATAAATCAGGTTGGCCATATTTTTTGAAATTCTTAAAAGTACGTAGTCTGCTATATCTATTTTGCAAATTGTAGTACACATAAATAAATCTATGAACGCACACTTGCAAGATGAAACTACGGCTAAATCTGCAGTTGGAAGTTGGAAACATGGCTGAATTAGCAAAGGCAATGTGTACCAAGAATCAAAGGAAGCTGCAATTAGGCTTTCCTTGAATGCATTTTGATGAATTTCACATCCAGAAATCTAAATAAATTACAAAAAAAAAAAAAAAAAAAAAAAAAGAAAGAAACCTTTAGAGGCAACCAACCTGTTTGGTTATTTTTTTATTAGTTATGCCACATTCAAAATGAATGAACTGGAAACAGCATATTTATGATAATTCTTTTTTTTCTTTTGTAAATATGTAAACATGAAAATGGATACACACTTCCAAGATTCGCATGCGTTTTAATTTCAAATCTGTCTATTAGGTCAAGCAGTCCTTAAATAACTAGCAGCTGTAATCTGGCTCCGTAAGAATGAATGCAATTATATCTGGCATCCTAAGTGTACTGTTTGTCAAAAATGATCATTTTAATCCAGATTGTCATCCTATTAAAATAAGCATAGTGAATAGACCTGAGGAGTGAAACTTATCTAGAATTAGAATATTTTTTATCAATACTTTTATGACATTTCATTTTCAAATTAGTTTATCCAAATGACTGCAGATAAAGATTTCCAAAAAGAAGAAATATGTTTAAAATTTAAATAATCAGAAATCCATTAGGGAAGGCAGACAATGTCTGGGAGTTGTAAATATGTTTCTTGGAAATGAATTTTGATGAAATTTTATAACTTTTATCATACTGAAATTTTAATGAAAAATTATTATTCATATCAGTCTACTGCTTTTGGCCTACCATCACAAAAGTGGCCATACAGCAAAATTTTAAATGATGTGTGTGTGTGCATACATTTCAAAGATATCTGCTATCTGTGCAATATTTAGAGAAAATATATATACTGTAGCAAATAAATTAATCTGAACAAGTGAACCAAAACCAAAACTTTGTCAAGTTTTTGATTCACAACAATGTTAGTTTTGATTTCAGTTTACAATTGTCAGTTGTGGCTTTACAATGTTTAACTAAAACCTACATTTCTTAATAGCATTTTCCATGTTTTCTAGTGTGTACACAAAATGGATACATCTCCAAGACAAATTGCCAATGAGTGGTTTAGCCTTTACGTACTGTTAATGAAATTTAAGAGGTTAGACAAATACCTTTTCTCCCTGACAGAAAAAGAAAATGTGGGTGAAAAAGGAATATTATACATACTCAAGACTGGTTACTAGTTAGAAGAAGTAACGTGAATCCAAGATTGTCTGCTATAGACTTAAAGACTTGGCAGCTACTGGGTTTAATGTTTCTGACATGACAGTCTATCGAAGATTGTTGGAAGCTGAGAGGACTGCCAGCAGACCAAATAAAACAACTGTTGATGGAAGCTATGCAGAAGGGGCTCCAGTGAACAAAGGTGCACAAAGATTGTACTGTTGAGAAATGGAAGGTCACATTCTCAGATGATAGCCATTTCTTTGTCCAAGGAGAGCGTAGTACCCTATGTCTTCTACACACCCAGCTAAACAGATGTTCTGGGTTGTATTAGACGTGGCAGTCCAGGATAACTGTTGACAGTATGATGAAAAGTGACTAATAGATAAAAATATTGGGAAAAAAAAAACCCTTTTACCCGCAGATCTAGAAATACAAAGAACTCGTCTTCCAAGAGGATCTCACACCATGCCACACTTCGAAAAAAGTGAGGATTCTTCAAAAATCACAACATCCAAATGCTAGAGTACCCATATAACTCTCCTGTCATTAACCTAATAAAAAATTTGTGGTCCATAATGAAAAAGATACTTGGAAAACTTAATTGTGATACAAAGGATTACATACAATCCATATAAAGGTATGGTTTAGAGATGCAGAAATAAAAATGCATTCTATGTTGATAGAGTCCATACCTAAGAAATTAATGAACTTATTAGGAACAGAGTAGCACACATATAAATTATTAGGAAAGTTGAAGTTTAATTTTTGTACTTATTTTCTTGCAAAATTACAACTTTTCTTTAATATTAGTGCTTGGATTAACTTGTTCACTACTGTATACAGTATATGTAGGATTTAAATTCCATATACACATTCATTCTTGAACATTACTTTTGAAATCAAGTTTGAAATTTCCACTTACCAAATTTTTATAAGAAAAAAAAGAGTATTTCTTTATTTGTTTCTTCATGAAATATTTTTGATAAAGGATACATTTTTGAGTAGTGATTGTGTAAGTTTTAAATTTGCAAGTGTTTTGGACATCATTTTTTTTTTAAATTTAAAGCAGCACATTATCTGAAAGCAAATAGTTAAGCTGAATACATACATGGTATATCTAAATGGTCTGGCCACATGCTAGAGACATGTTTTACATGTCAAAATAAGGTAAAATATCCATATAAAAGTGCTGATGCAGCAGAGCTAGGAATAATGCCAATTACAGTTCTGTATCAATGTTGTGTATTTCACTGAGCTGTGATTTGCAAGCAGGTTAGATGCAAGCATGGTTCATACATTCTTTCAATCGTATAATTGAAAAACTTTTCCAGGACATATGATCTAAATGCTCCTACTTAAAATATAGAGAAACCATAGGTCTGTTCAACCTGTAACCTACAACAAACAGCTCCCTACCGGCTTGAGCAAACTTAATACAACAGAATGTTGAAAACTGATGTCTGCTGCAGCTAATAAGAAACTTAAAATCACAGATAAATACTGAAATACCAAAAGTGTCGCTGAACATGTAAC
The DNA here is from genome assembly GCA_039090855.1 of Macrothele yani. NCBI lineage: Eukaryota > Metazoa > Arthropoda > Arachnida > Araneae > Macrothelidae > Macrothele > Macrothele yani. The sequence goes on along the minus strand of CM076996.1, from coordinate 4,959,736 downwards.
TAGTTTAATTTCTACAAAACTTTTATGTACATTATGCTATACTAAATTTGAGAAAAATTAATTTTTACTTTGGCTTTTAGTTCAATCATTGAAGAAAATTATAAAATAAAAAAAAACCCCATAAAACTCAAAAATATATAGGTATAAAATCCATAGTTAGAACATAAACGCGTCATTACTCTCGTAATGCTATCATATACCACAAAATCAATGTATAAACTAAATACTATTTATATTTAATTATTTTGAAATAATGCTGACATTGGAAATTTAAGGATAAGGAAGGTGAAATATTTGAAGAAAGACAACACTGAATTTTTCGGTTGAAATGAGCACTTCTTTTGAATCTCTTCGATGAGAATGAAATTTATCAAAGTTACTCAAAGTCAATGCAACTGGCTAAAAAAAAATAATCAACTGGAGCAATCAATAAAGAGCAATCAATAAAACATCAGAGAGCAATCAATAAAACATCCAGAAATAGAAACAGCTACTCACTTCCACCAGTGACTAAAAAAGTACAGTATGTTACGAAAATTAAGAAATGGCACACAAAAAGTTTCTCATAGCAGAAGGAAAGTATCAGCGACAAAGAGATTTCCAAATCAGACACTTCAAAGAAGAAATACGATATGACTCTACACCTGGTAGCAGAAGAATTTTGCATAATGGAAAAGTTGAAAGTAGGCAAAAAGTAGTCTTCATGGTAAAAGCTATGCTAAGGAAAAAAGACTTATCAAATACCTGGTGGGAAAATTATGCGCTATTTTACGCAGGAGGTATTTTCAAAAGGTTTTCCGAGGTGAGAGATATCGGTTCATGAAAGAATTTTTCCAAGAGTTTTCAGAAGAGCTCAGATTTTGCTGTGAATACATCAAAGCAGAAATAAACACTTACACCTCCTGGTGGCCAAAAAGCATTCTTTAACAGAAATTAGGAATTATGTGCAAAACATTTCCCACCAGGAGCTGTATCCGATGCGGGGAGAATTTTTGAAATAGGACTTTCATAAGCAGAGATATTAGAGAAAACACAATTTACCTTTACGCCCTCCCTAGAGCAAAATCTATGCATTACTTGAAGAAGTGACTGTACCTATAACAGTCTTTGATATAAATGGCATTGAAAGGAAAAATAATTATTTCAACTGGATATTTAGAAGCAAAGATATGAAATAAAATATATTTTGAATTCGTAGAATCTGCATTTACGCCTTCTAGCGGAGGAAACGTGCATCAGAAAAAAAAAAAAAAAAAAAAGGTGCGGAATGCAAAGATCATCATTCTCACATTTCAAGCTTCCCAATGCAAAAGAAATTTTTCTGGTCAGACTGATAGTTGCAGAGATATGCTGTACACTGATGGATGGACAAAGTGATAACATAGGCACAATCTTTGTTTTACAAATGACGTGCTAATAACACAACTTCAGTACTGTTAACAGATAAGAAAACTAACAGTCTCCCTCATTTTGACAGAGGTGGGGAGGGAAATTTGTCAGACATAAGTTATATCAGTAGAAAAATTCTTAACTATGAAACATTGTGCAGGGACAAAAAGGCAGGAATGGAGAGAATTCCAGGACATGTAACAGAATTTTAGGATATTTCCAGGGCAATTTGGAATTCCAGGACTTTTCCAGGATGCGTACGAACCATGTGCTAAGCACATATTGTGCTACACTAATCTCCTTATGTTTTCACATGAGCATGGAAGGTTATTCATTTCATGAATTGACACAGACACATCTTTTGTATTGAAATCACTTGGTAAAAGTTGGGAGGTTAGGCATATCTACGTACCATCAAACATTATCACATCAGCACCTTACACACAAGGAAACATTTGTCACTGTTTACAGTCACATGAGAGAGAGAGAGAGAGAGAGAGAGAGAGAGAGAGAGAGAGAGCCCATTACTGCAAACAGTAGGAGACAAAGAGCCATCCGGACACTTGCTTTAGAGGAGAGAATCCTGGTGCCCAGAATAAAGAAATAGCTGCAATAGAAAATATCTCAAAAGCATGACCTTGCCGAGAGTTTTGTATGAACAGAGCTTGTACCCATACTACGTGTAGCATGTGCAGGATTTCACATCTCCTGATTATCCATCACAAACAACTGGCTAATGGAGTATGCAGAAATGGGCAGGTGACCCATTCATTTCATCAGTGCTCTTTACAGATGAGGCCAGATTCACCAGTGAGAGCATCATAAATTTTCGCAACAATCACTTATGGGCAGAGAAAAACATGCATGGTGGCATCTGAAGTAGAGAATGCGCCATTGATACTTCCCACAATGAATATGGTTTATGTATGTATAAATGTATATGGTTCACAATGTATATAGTCCATGAGCCCCAAGTCATTTTAGCTATATGATACAAGAACTCTTGGACAATAACTACCCTGCCCAGTGAATAGGTCACTGAGGACATTCAGCTTGGCACTAGTGCTTTCCAGATTTTCCAATGGATTTCTACTTGTGGGGACATTTAAAAACTCTCATTTACTCCACTCCATTCACTGACACGGTTCAGAAGCAAGTTCCAAATAACTGTCAGACAATCCACAACACCTCCACTAAATTTTAATGAGTTCAACAGTCAATAAAAACATATGCCCAGGCTGTGTTGAGTCTCATATCAGAAATTGCAAGCACTTTTCTTCCTGTAAACATACCAATTCACTGTGTGTCTTCAAAATCATTTCAACAGGCATTTTTATAGCTAACACTGGCAAGAAATTTACATAAAAAAAAAAAAAGGTTATAAAGGGTAAGCAAAATTGTTCCTCATTAATGTTTATATTGAGTATATGTCTTATTTTGGGGTGTAGAACATGTCCTGGGAAATTGAACAAGGTCCTTTATTTTTATTACATAATATAAAGTGGACACACACATATCATCATCATTGTCAACCATTATCAATCCACTGCTGGACGAAGGTCTCCCCAAGTTTCCTCCACAACGGTCTGTCTTGTGCCAGTCTCCTCCATGTCACCCCTGCATACTTCCGAATTTCATCCACCCATCTCCCATGTGGTCTTCTTCTGGGTCTTTTCCTGTCCCTTGGAATCAATCTAAAATTTCGGCTGTCCATCGATGATCTGTCCTTCTGGCAGTATGTCCAGCCCATTGCCATTTCAGGGATTTAACTCTGATCATGATGTCTTCCACTCTTGTCATTTTTCGGATCCACGAGTTCCTCTTCTTATCTCTCCTGGTTACACCAAGCATGCACCTCTCCATGCTGCTTTGAGTTGTCTGCAGCCTTTGTATGTCTCTTTTAGTTAAGGTCCACGTCTCTGCACCATACGTAAGCACTGGAAGGATGCATTGATCAAACACTTTTCTTTTAAGACATAATGGCATATTGCTCTTGAAAATTATGCTGTTTCTTCCAAAAGCTCTCCAGGCAAGTTTTGTACGCCGATTAATTTCTTCATCAATGTGACCCTCACTTGATATCTGCTGTCCAAGATAAACGTACGTGTCTGTTATCTCCAGCTTTTCTCCATCAATCGATAAATCTTCATTTCTTGTAAAAGCATTGAACATCACTTTTGTCTTCTGAAAGTTCATTTTTAATCCCACTTCTTTACTCTTGTCAGCAAGTTCCTGGATCATACTCTGCAGCTCTGATGGGGTAGTTGCAAAAATGACTACGTCATCAGCAAAACGAAGGTGGGTTAGATAATCTCCATTAATCTTTATCCCCTTGTTTTCCCAGCTCAGCGACTGAAAAACACCCTCCAATGTGGCATTAAAGAGCTTCGGAGATATGGTGTCACCTTGTCTCACTCCCTTTCCAATTTTTACGTGTGTTGTATTTTCAAACAGCCTAATCTTTGCACTTGCATTTTCATAGATGTTATTAATAATATTAATGTATGCATCTTCAATACCGCAGGTTTTCAGAGCCATTGTAACTGCTGATGGTTTCACCGAATCAAAGGCTTTTTCATAATCGATAAAAGCCATGCACAATGGAAGTTCATATTCCCTCGCTCTTTCAATTAGTTCTCTCAGCACGTGGATATGATCTATTGTGCTGTAGCCACTCCTGAATCCAGCTTGTTCTCTCGGTTGAGCCATGTCCAGTGTTACCTTCAAGCGGTGTGAAAGAACTTTAGTGAAGATTTTATAAACTACTGATAGGAGGCTGATAGGTCTGTAGTTTCCGAGATCCTCAATGTCACCTTTCTTATGTAGCAGGATCATTGTAGCGGTGTTCCAATCCTCAGGAATTTTTCCTTCATTAAGGCATCGAGTGAAAATTTGGGCGAGTACTGTTTCGATTTCTCCACTTGCTTCTTGTATGATGTCTACAGTAATTCCATCTTCTCCTGGAGCTTTTCCTCGCTTCATGTTCTTGATTGCATGTGCAACTTCTGCTGGAAGGACTGGAGGAACTCTGGTACTGGTATCTTTCATGATGTCTGGAGTGCATATATCATCCCTTTCATATAATTTGGAGTAGAAATCTTTCACTCTTGTCAAAATTTCGCCTCTATTTCTTGTTACAGAACCATCTTCTTTTCTCAGTGCCATAATCTGTTTTCTTCCCTTACTGAGATGTCCCTTTGCTATCTTTAGGCTTTGGTTGTTTTCAATTGTTTTCCTCACTAGTTCACAGTTGAATTTCCTTACGTCTTCAGTGATACTTTTTCTTACTGTCTTGCATAGCTCTATATATTCCACTTTGGAAGTCACATCTTCTTTAGTTGTCCTCATCTCTCTTCTTTTTTGCATCAACATTTTGGTTTTTCCTGATAATTTGTTCACATGCAACTTGTTCTTAGACCCAGCTAATTTTGTTGCTGTTTCCATAAGAGCTTTGGTTACTTTTCTGTTAACTTCAGAGATGTCCACTTCTTCCGATGTTAGGCCTTCTAAAGCAGAGAACCTGTTCTTCAGTTCTAACTTGAAGGTATTATGGTGTTTTTTAAGGTTGGTTATGTCAATACATTTTGTTTGTCTTATGAGCTTGCCACGTTCAAGTTCAGTGTTGAGGTGCATCTTACATCTCACCAATCTATGGTCACTACCTGTGTTGAACTTGTTTAGCACACTGCAGTCTTCTATGACGAATTTTTTGTTACACATAATAAAATCAATTTCACTTGTCGTCCCATTTGGATGTCTCCATGTCCATTTCCTGTGTGGCTTTTTCTTGAAGGAGTTCAAGATGAAAAACCCTTCTGCCTCTGCAAACTCAACGAGAGTATTTCCACGCTGGTTTCTGTTGCCATGACCGAATTTACCTACTGAAGTTTCATTCTGTTGCCGTTGCCCTATTTTTGCATTGAAATCTCCCATAATTATTTTCAAGTGCTGCTTACCTTTATTATTTAGATGACAAATTTCCTCATAAAATTCTTCAATTTCTTCTTCAGGATGACTTGTGGTGGGTGCATAAGTTTGAATAATCTGAGCCTGGTATCTTTTCGAGAGTTGGATAACAAGTCGTGCAGCTCTGTCAGAGGAACTTTCAACTTCTACAACTTTATCCTTCAGTTTTTTGTTTATTATAAATCCAACACCACTAGTTCTGCCAGTATCTGTCCCACGATAGTAGAAGAGATGTCCACTTTTCAGTTCGATGAGATCTTCTCCTTTTCTCCTTACCTCACTTAGCCCCACGATGTCCCACTTGATCCTTTGTAGTTCCTCTTCCAATTCAAGAAGCCTTGAATCAGAAGATAGGGAGCGTCCATTGTAAGTAGCCAAGGTCAGCATCAGATGGCAGCCTAGTCCGGTCCTCCGGGGATTCTTAGCACCCTCTGCCTTCATGTCGCACTGGCCGCTGCCTTGGCCAGGTACATTCCATCTGCCGGAGACTGAGGGCCAAGATTTAAGTTGTGGAATCATTTTGGAGGGGTTTGGCCATAACTCACCACGCTGGCCAAGCGGGTTGGTGAGTGTGGGATAGAATTTCCTCTAATCCCGATGGTATAGTTATACCGCTATGGGCGGTCGTCAGAGCCCCTTTAGTGGGAACAGGATGCACCACGAGAAGGCGGGGGTTGACATTTGTCAAGGAGAGGCTGTGATGTTACGCATCACCTGACCTTACATCCCCACACACATATATATATATATATATATATATATATATATATATATATATATACATGCACACAGCTGCATTGGCAAACAGAAGCTTTACATCCTTAGATGTGGAACCAACAGGATCAGGAAATGTGCGAGGGGGCAGATTCAATAAGCTTGACTGTAGTGCACCTGGTAGCAAATCTGGGAAGCCAGTACCCCAAAATCTGAAAAAATGTAAATTGCAAAGTTGGGGAGCATCATGTGTTTGCTAAAATTGGTAATAAAATGTGTAGGTCAATAGGTAAAAATTAGGCTGTACATTGAGGAGGCAAATGTATGAGTGCATTTAGGTAACCATGAAAGTAAATGCCATGACGAGCTGATGAAGAAACAGCACCACTATGGCAGTGTAATATGAACACAAGATCTGAAAATAATACTCAGAATAAGTTGTAGACATTTAATAGTACACACCACACAATCAACTTACACAAATCATTAAGTGCAACCATGTGTTGTTGACATAGAGGCCCTCAGCTATTACATTACTAGAAAGAAACATATCTATCAAAGTTAAGAGTATTCCAAATGTCCATCATTTGTTACAATGTGTTCCTGGATGTGACTTACATAGTAGGTATCAAGAATATCAGTTAACTTTCAGCACTGGTAACTACCCTGCAAGAACCTGCTCTTGCAGCACACCTGCAGGGGTTGATGTATCATATACCTTAGATTTCAAGTAACCTCAACAGGAAAAAATCCAGTGGGTTAGGTCTGGTGACTCGGGCTGCCATAGCCCTAGATGTGTCAGTGGAACGTGGCGGTGAGAAAGTTGCTGACCGATGCTGTGCAATGTGTGCCATTGCTTTGAAACCACATATGAGACTGTACATGAAACATCATCCAAAAAGTCTGGTATGGTACCATGGAGCAGTTGTAGATATTGTAGTCCAGTGAGAGAACCTTGGAAGAACACTGATCTGGCAAATGTTTTTCCAGATGCCACACCAGACATTAAACCACCAACATACCTGGACTTACTTGTAACCACCATTGCTCATCCATGCTCCTGTGATAGTGATTGTGCCTGTTGTGATTGTGGTCATGTGTGAATGTGAATTCATCTGTCCACAAAATGTTCGCTAGAAACTATAATAGGTTCATTGACTTTTGATTGAGGACATAATTACACCGGTCTGTATGGAACTGATGATCACCAGTATACATGGCCTGCTGGGGTACTCTGTCGTATGGGTAAAACCCATGATTCGCAGTATCTTCCATGCATATCTAGCTATCAGGCCACAGTGAGTTCTCGTACACTATATTACGGGTGGGCAAGTGCAAAGGACACAACACTCACAGCGCTCAACCTATTCAAGGATTGATGTGGTCTACCAGAGCATTACCAAGTCATAGTGTTACTTGTTTGGCAGAGATGTTATGTTGTACAAGGCAGGTGTGATCGTGGAAGGTGTAGGACAAGGACCACCAGGAAAATGCTACGAGTACAGCTGAGCAGCTGCACGTGCATTTCACCAACATTCTCCATATATCAACACTATCTCAGACCACTGTTCAGAAGTGTACTCCATTGTACATACAGTTGTCATTCAATGAAGTCATGTTACCTTATTTCACCTGCATAGGAAACCTTAAATAATATGCATTCACTGTGTCATCACTAAACTAGCATTCCACACATGTAAGGAAGTCACAGTACTTTGCTTACTTGCACACAAGGTAATAATACCTAGGATCAACATGCTGCAGGGCCTTGCTTTTTAATTTGGAGGAGCGACAGATAAAATTGAAAACTTTGATATTTGACAAAAATATTGCAAAAAAGGCCACTTTTTTCGCACATTTCTTAGTTTTTTAATTCCTTTCATAAATTTTTCATGTCATTATTTATTGTGTTAAAATGTGCACTCCACAGTCAGGTTATCCTTGCCACGGGCAAATAAGAGTTTCAGAGGAGTAAAAGTTTGCAGGATGCCCATGAATCTTCAAGAAATCGAGTTTAAGCACTCTTCAAAGCGTAAAGCTATGTTGTACTTTAAAAGATATACAAGAAAAGTGCAATAAAATATGAAGTTCACACATGCTAATGATTTTTTTGTATAAATAAGAAATTTTTGTCTCGTCATTATATAAATATAAGGATTTACTTGGTCGTAGAAACCTTTGAAATTGAATATACATATATTACATATAGCGTCAGGTGCCCACTTCACTGGCTATTTCTGAGGTGGTTTTGGCAAACAAAAAATCTATGGATATGTGCTTAGCCACTACGAAGAAAGAAAAAAAAAGAGAGAGAGAAGTAGAAAAGAAAAAACTCTGCCAAGATTAATTTTGTTAAAAAAAGAACATATATTTCGATGGACGACGATTGAATAAATAAATTAAAAAACAGTCTGATTCAGTTAGGTAAAACAGTCCGATTCAGTTAGGTTGAGGCTCTGCTACTGCCAGGCCTCAACGGCACCAGTTTTTTCTCCAATCCCTAGAAAGCATTCTGATGACACTGTACTTCCATATACTGTAAATACACTTCCATACCTTGCAATCCCCACTGTGCAGTCTAATTCACCTATTCATTGGCCCCCACCTTTTATGACCAATCTGTAGCAAACACATGGTGCTCCCAAACTTCACAATTAACATTTTGTGCTATTTGTCATTTCGGAGTTGGGGAACTAACTTCAAGATGAATGAAATGCTTACATGCCATGCTTTGTTTTCCTGAAGTATGGCTACATTATGATGAGCAGTAAGATAAGAATATCATTTATAATGTAATTTAAAAGTACAAGTGATAAACGTAACTATCATTTTTAACAGAATACAAAGGGTTCTATCCGACATAGTTTGCCAAATTTAAACAGACCAGTTGTAGTCTATGCCAGTACACTTTCAAAATACATAGTGTTAATGCTATGAAGTTACCGTAATTAAAACGGTAGTTACGAAGCCACTACAGCTTAAATGTCATGTACTTACTAGCATCTGGGTTATTTGCCAGATTTAAATATTAATATAAATCAGTGATTAGAAGTAATGCTGTTACTGTAATATACTTTTACAGTAGTGTCGTGTGTAGCACACAATGGCATAACTAGGGACAAAGTCCCCCCCCCACACAATATTTACTTTAGTATCCCTAAGCACAGCAATTTTCTCTGGATTCTGAACACAATGGAGGATGTGTTTTTCGTGCGTGCGTATGTGGGAGGGGGAGTTATGAAGATTGTCCGGAAAAATAAGGGGCTACCTATAGAGCCCTGTAGTTTTACCTCTTTATGTAATTTTAGAACAGAAGTACATAATTCAAGGTTATCAATCAGCCAATCAGGATTAACACTAACATGGAGTGTGGACCAATGCATGAACATACATTTTATTGCAATAATAGGATTCGGCGGTAAAATATAGTTACACGCTTAAGGTTAATAAAACTATAAGACTTTAGTGATCATTACTGGATATGGTTGCACACAAATAGATAACTCAGTGTCCTACACCATAAGAATGCAATCCGGACTTACTAGCTACAGGCATTTATTTGCATGTTTTCTTTAGCTGATACTCAGTGGCGTATCTTGGGTCTGACACCTGGGCTCCCCCCCCCCCCCCCGACATTCCCAGTACTGTTTTTTTTAAATTGCGGTTTATTTTTCAGTTGTAACGTAATAGAAGTAACCCTTTTTTCTAAATTTTAGGTACATGCTACTGCTAGTACGATACAAACTAATTATACGGATTAGGATTTGAACACTTATTTGTACATGAACTCCATTCTTTTTCTGAATACTTTATTTGTACACGAACTCCATTCTTCTTTCTTTTTGTGTGGACTTCAGTGTTACGTTTACATAAAAAGTTTCTTCCGAGTACTTTTTCATATTTAAAAATTAAAAAGAATGTTTTTTCTATTGACATAACAGCCAAGTTGCTGAAATGTACATGGCTCTAAGATATATCTTGATTCTTTTTAATGTAGAAAAACTTCTTTCGGCAGTTACTGATGGAAACTAATATTAAGTCTGCTGATTTGTACACCACACTAAACACAATGTCCAACAATTTATTCATCTTTATGTAACAAGAAATGTCGGCTAAGGTTCCGTCTTCGGCTTGCTCGATAGATGGCGCCACGGTATGTACCTTAGTGGATCTTTTATTTTAACGTTACACTGCAAGAAAAATGAGAAAATGTTTTGCAATGCCTCAGATATGATGCCTTAAGGGTAAATGATTTGTCACAAACTATGCATTGAAAAGAAAATGCACCTGGGGCAGGATTGGTAAGTCTACTTATGTGATGACCTTTTATTCTACGATGTTCATCTAAACCCTGCTGCCTAGAATATTTGTGACAACTTTCACAAGCATATCATATCTTTTACCCGATTCTATTGCAATCTAAGTCTCAGATACCTTTGATATAATGAAAAATATCTATATTTATTGCAGTGTTACGTTAAAATAAAAGATCCACTAAGGGACATACCGTGGCGCCATCTATCGAGCAGGCCGAAGACCTTAACTGAAATGTCTCTTACCGATTTCTTTTTGTATTTATCAAGGGAATCAAAACACCTTTAGTTAATTTTTTAGTCAAGCTATATCAAAATTTGAAGCATAGAGTTCTTTAAGTTGTGATAGTAGATGTTTAGAAAAAGCTTTCAAAAAATTTATCAAAACAGTTCAAATCCAACAAAGCCACAAATTTAAGATACAATATTACCGATTTTAATTTATTGACACTTCACACAAACTGAAACAACTCTCGTGAAACACATACTATTATCGGTGGGAGCAAGTGAGTGACTAATGTGTAGTCCAAGTCTTCACTTTTCTGAGGGAACCGTTGCCAAAGCATTCCTTCACCTGCTCATTCCTGTCGTCATGGAAATGCTAGATGGCGGTCGTATCGAAGGTCTTCGGATCAGAACAGTGAAGACTGACTGGTAGAGCTGTTTGCGTTACGATAACACCATCCTGGGAGACCCGTTGTTCTTTGCTCGCCATAGATTCTTTTAGTCAAAAGAAGCAAATCCGCACGTTTTTTGTCGCAGCGAAAGCATAGACATATCTTAATACTGTTGCTAATTGTTTTTATTTGTGTATATTTCATTTACTTTGATTTGTGCATTCTATGGGCTTGGCAGCTAGCCTCGAATATACGCCACTGCTGATACAGAGCTTCACTTGGACACCTTTGTGACATTTTGCAAATGGATGTCATTTGCTAGCCTATTCAAGTTTTCCTATGCAGTGAATGAGATATACTTACTATAAGTACTAAAAGGAATAGCAAAGTGTAATTGTTTTGTCCAAAACTAAAATCACTTTAAGAAGTCACCCATCACAAATCTGTGGCTGCCACGAAAAAAGTTTACACCTATCATGTACGTAATTCTAGGTGACTGACTGTTTTCACACATCGTCCACAGGTGCTCTCCATGTGTGCTAGTACTTTTCCTCCTCAGCACAGAGAAAAGGCAATTGGAGAGCAATCATATTATTTACAAATCATTGCAGAGCAATCATTTTACAAGCCATGCAGAGCAATCGTATTATTTACAATCCTTTGCAGAGCAATCATATTATTTACAATTCTTTGCAGAGCAATCATATTATTTACAATTCTTTGCAGAGCAATCATATTATTTACAATTCTTTGCAGAGCAATCGTATAAAAAATATTGCAGAGTGATCGTATTGAGCCAAAGAGCTTCAATCTGTAGGAAATCTAGTGTTTTAAAAGTAACTTGACATTATTTAGCTAAGTTTATCTTAAAGAAAAATCTGATACCTTTTAGCTAAGTTTATCTTAAAGAAAAATATGAATCTTTGGGTTAATTATTTGTTTTTTCTCCATAAAATTAGAACTAGCAGCTGCAGCATGCCACTTCATTACCTAGTAGTTATACCACTGGTGCAGCATTGCTACAAATAGAAATATATAAATATTTCTCGATATATCGAGATGGAAAAAAATGAAAAATATGCATATAAAGATCTCCAGAATTTGTACCTTTAACTTAGGTATCAAAAGTAGCTACTTTTCAAAAAACGTAGTTGTAGCTGTAGCAAGGTACTTTTCAAGAATGCGATTGTAGCAGTAGTTAGCTACTTTTAAAAAGTAGTTTTTCAATTACTAGTTTAAATATACAATATGCAAGACAGGAATACGAAGTCTTCCTCCAAACATATGACATTGGACTGATGGGGCAGAGAGTTAAGTGACTGTAATTTCTTCGCACAGCTTACCTCCGCAAATTTGCACACTTTTTAATCAGTAAAAAACTCATTTATGTTTCGAAACTGCCCCAAAAGACGCGTACGGTATGGCGAAATTACATGCTGTCTCCCTATTCTAATTTAAAAATTCTTCATTGGCACCTACTCAAACATACTTACCGCTTCGCCTATGTGAACATTTATCACAATTCACAACAGAGCAAATCTCATATAAACAACCTACAGAACAGAACACGACGCCATCTAATGACAATAATTCAAAGTGCAACAGAATATTCCGTGCAGCTGAACAGGAAGACATCAATCATCAAATCCCTACCCAAAAAAGACCACTCCCTTACAATCGTTCGGACCAATCACAGAAGGAGCGTGAACCTAGTCTGTGGGCTATATTCACGCATAGCGTGAATATAGCTTCAGCCCTTGACTTTTGCTGACCGGAGAGAAAGAGGGGACGGCCGAGTCTCTCCTCGCCTTTTTGGCAGAGGAGGGGGCGGCAAGAAGGAAAATTTCGTATTGTAATCTAAACGGACAACCGTTAAAATTGAATTTCAAGGATCTCATTACTGGAGAGGAAATGCTTGCAGATTCAACCCTCTCCTCCTCTCCTAGTGGACGACGGAGGAGTGAACTGCAATAAAAAGAAAAGTAATAACTACCGGGAATTGATCTCCGCAGGAGAATTTTCTGCCAGCGCAACCCGAATGCTGTTACTACTCGGTTCAATATGGAATGAACTCTTCAAGCCAGTTCAACCAGACACTGGAAGTTCCGAAAAAAAAAAAGGGGGCATGCACGGCTTTGTAGAAGATACCGCCTTTAACTGCTGAATCGTCGAGTTGGGCCCTACTGATTACAACAAGGGGTCCACCAGCAGGGTTCCAAAATGCCCGTTTCCTGTATCGTTGGCCAAGCATGCTGCCTCAAGAAAAAGAAAAAAAAGAAAAAGAAAAAAACACCTTGGAAGTGAATATCTATTATTAGGCTGTGAAACTTTTTTTTATTATTATCGACGGTTAGTGTGAGTGGCAGGAAGTGTTGCTGCCCCCAGTCCTAAAGGTAAATTTCTCTCGGCATTTTCTTTTTTTTGTATTATGTTGTGGTTTCTTTAAAATTATAAAACGAGTTGATTTTAAAAGTGGGGGCTGTCGGAAAAATATATTGCAAGACAAAAAAAAAGAGAGGGGAGTTGAAGATGCTTTCATTTATGTTTTTTTTTGTGTTGTCATGTCTGGTAGTTTAGCAACTTCCCGGGCCAGTAAATTTTAATGTATCGGAAGGATTTGGTTTATTGTTTGAGCACAGTAAATTTTGGTGCATCGATAATAGTTTAGTTGGGCATGTGATATTTAAAAAGCAGTGTTATTGTGATGTCGTGGGTGATAAAATAATTGTAAACATTTCTCTCTAGTCTTTTACAGCGTTGAGTTATTTTTTTTTATGAGTGAAGATAAATTATGGGATGATTTATATTGGAATTTTGGGAACATATTATAGTGTGATGAAATTGGAAACCTAAAGTGCTGTTTACATTCTTGGAGTGTTGAGTGTCGAAATTAAGATGGTAGGTGTGTTATTTGAGGACCAGTATTTTACATGCTCCAGATGAGTGTTAATCTCCCATTGGAAAGGGGTGATCTTAGGGCAAGCAGGGAACTTGTCCTAGGGCAGAGGGCTCTGAGTAGGGAATTTTCACCAGGATGCGATATGTGCAAAATAAAAGTTGAGGTATTTAGGTTCTCAAGTTTAGTATTTTCACAAAAAGAATGAACATCATGGGTTGAGAAGACACACTTTTGCTCACCAGTTCCAGTATTAATTGTTCTTTTCTTTGGCCTAAATTTTCTTGTTTCTACTATAAGGTTAAAAGTCTAAATGTAATTTTAATTTTCAATAAGGTGAAAATATTTAGTGGGTTATGTAAATGGTCAGTGTTATTGTCTGAAGTGGACCTGCGCAGTGCCATGGTGCAGAGGAATTTCCTTGCTAGTGATTTTTCCTGGGATATATGTGGATATAGAGATAAGTGAATTTTCCTGGGACATATGTGGATATAGAGATAAGTGAATTTTTCCTGGGACATATGTGGATATAGAGATAAGTGAATTTTCCTGGGACATATGTGGATATAGAGATAAGTGATTTTTCCTGGGATACATGTGGATATTGTGATTTAGGATTTCTTGGGATATATAGAGAGAAGTGAATTTTCCTGGGACATATGTGGATATAGAGATAAGTGAATTTTTCCTGGGACATATGTGGATATAGAGATAAGTGAATTTTCCTGGGACATATGTGGATATAGAGATAAGTGATTTTTCCTGGGATACATGTGGATATTGTGATTTAGGATTTCTTGGGATATATAGAGAGAAGTGAATTTTCCTGGGATATATGTGGATATTGTGACTTAGGATTTCTTGGGATATAGAGAGATAAGTGAATTTTTCCTGGGATATAGGTGTGTTAGTTCTGGGCCAGATGTGCCTGGAGTATTTAGGGTTGAAGTACGACAGGCTCTTGCAGGCGTGGTTGATCAAGGTGAGATCATGCATTGGTTCGAAAAGGGGGAGATCCTTGAAGACGTGGTTTTTGGGGGAAAACTTGTCTTCAAACCCCCCAGTAGTTTCGCTGCTCACGGAAATATGTACTGCCAGCGAGGGTCGGTCGAGCGTTGCTTCAAGAAATGTGGTGAGATCATGTTAGAGGAAATTCTGTGCCTGATGATGATGTGTCACACTTGAGGATTTTTTCCTTTCCCTTTGCATAGGCTGAAAGTGGATTCACGACCCAATTTCACGCCTTCAGCCTGACTTGGTATTTTCTTCCTGTGTTGGTTCTCAAAACCCAGGGTAGTGTCTGAACTGAGAGTATTTGCCTCACCGCTACTTCAGTAATTCACTGCAGGTGTTGAATTTAAGTTTGTTTGGTGATTTAAAGTATCTAAATTTATTTGTTTATGATTTGCTGTAGTGCTAGGGATGTAAATTCTAAATTCTGGTTGTTGGTGTTAGTGAACTTGATATTTAGTTTGGAAATTTAGTTAATTGGTATTTTGAGCTTTTGTTTACAGTATAGAGTTATTAAGTATCCTGAGCTATTATGTGAAGTGCAGAGTGAGGTGATTTTTATGAGCAAGCTAGTGCAAGAAGATTGTTTGAATTTCTGAATTATGTTGATGTTATGAATAGTGATAATTTTTTTAGATTAGTTAGTGAGGTTTCTTTATAAGTGAAGTAGGTTCATTCAGGGTAGTTCTATAGGTTATGTAATGTTAATTAATGCTTGTGCTCAGTGTAAATTCTGTTTTGAGGATAATTTACTTGGTTTGTTTACTTGCTGATAGTAGATTTGTTAAAGTATAATTTGTGGCTCTTAAAATAACTGTAAATTTAATTGAAGTCTTTGAATCTGGTCTGGGAGATTGCGGAGTTTGCTAAGATTGTTTAAATTTAAATCAATAAGTGTAAAATTGTAAATTGGTCATTGAGCTAACTGGGTGAGAGAGAAGAGAGTACGTTTCAAAAGAACAGAACTTGTCCACCTTGTGGAATTAAAAATAATCCAGTATCTTTTTCTTGTGTAAACCATGCGAATCATAGTATGATTTTGAAGGCATAAATTAAAAGCCTAGTGTTCAAACTAACTGTGTTGACATATGTAAAGTTGTGCTGTTCATAAGGCCAGTGGCCAAAGAGAAATAGAAAGTAAATTGAGATTCTGTTTTATACTGCTGTGTTTAAGCAAACAAGAAAAAAGGAAATACCATCTGTTTGTCCTCTAAATTAACTCATTAAGTTTTTAAAGAAAAATAATAAATACAGGCAGTAGCCTTTCAAAAAAAAAGTTCAAAATGAGTGTAGTGTGGAAAGTTTTTGTGTGTTGTTGTCTTCCATGACTTGGTCCCATGTACTCCCCCTTAGCTTGACTAAGGCTATCGATCCGAATCCTGGTTTTCTAAGGTATTTCATAACTGCAATTTTTGTCCTAACCTTTTTAAATTGACTTTCACCGCCTCCACAAGTTGTTGTTGAACGAGTACATTTTATCATATGTCTTATAGTGACACATTTTTATACACATGCAACAATATTCACTTATTTTTGCACTTTCAGGTGACTCAACTCTGCTTGAACACAAACAACGCAAACTTTACAATAACTTCTTGTGGAATGTAAATTTTCAGATGCATTTTTGTTTAGGATGTTCATGGCCTTTTCTAGTACTTAGAAAATATTTTTGTTTCGAAATGCATCCACCCATCTCCCAAATTTAAATTTTCTATAATTTCCATATTTTAAATTTTAATACCAGCATAAATATAACGCCTTTTAATAAATATCAATCCAATTCAATATACTCAAAACAAAATAAATTTAAATTATTTTTTTCCACCAAAACATTTGGTGCCGAGACCAGGATACATGCCTTGTCATGGAATTCAACCTGTACTGCACAGTAGTTACGAAAAATCAGGAGTATGGTTTCATATGTGAATTATTTTCTCGTAGTGATAAGTTCTGGTAGTCTCTCTCTCTCAGTGACCAAAGTAGCGAAAGTGCATATTTTTTTATTTTAGCTGAATTTCTGTGTATGAGTATTATAATATTTCAGTAGCAGTGTTTGTAATAATTGAATAATTTTGGGCTTAACATAAAAGCCAGTTAGGGCTTGACACACATAGAAAGATTTTTTTTGTGTTGGTGTAATATTTTCAGTGATATATGAGTAAATTCAGTAATTTTGTGCTTGACACACATACAATTTTTTTTTGGGTGTTTACCTACATGAGTTTTCACACAAATAATTTCTCAAGCGTACCTGCATAATGTATAATTTGGTATTTCGAATATAACTAGTGCTAATTAATAGTTTGCAGTGTGTCACATATATATATGCAATTTCACACTTTTCCAAATATTGAACTTCTAGGTGTATTTTTCATGTGTTGCAAAATTTTTTTACCTCTACAGTCCGAGTGTTGAATTAAGTGTAATTTTAATGTGTTGCATTCAGGCAATTTATCATATTCTGTTGAACTAAGCGAAGAAAGTGTATTGTAAAGTAATGTTGTCATTCGAAAATGCCTGTTGTTGGTGATGTCAAATTGGTGAAAGCATAATGCAAAAATTGTAAGAGGCGTAACTTCTCTTCTCTCCTCACGCTGGTTAATTTAGTGCCCAGGTGCACTGGTTAGTTATTTTAAGTTAGGTTGTTTACTATTGGAGTGAAGTGTAGGTTCAGTGTTGGGTAGGATTAGTATTACTGTAGTAATAGCCAGTGAGTTAGGAATTTAATAATCAGTTAAATTTCTTTTAATTTAATTTTCTCAGTGTAGTTAAAAGGTTAGTATTTGAGCCGATGCAGAATTTTTTTTCTTCGTTCCGTGAAAATTTTTGGCTTAAAAAAAAAAAAAAAAAAAAAATTCTTTTACCTCTGTAATTAAGGTCAGGTGATAAGTAGCTTCGCTTCGGAACATTTGTTTTCCTAGTTCAGTGGTAGCCATGTTGGAACGGAAGTCAGCTCACCGGAGGTAGGTGGCGCTGCAGGTTTGTTTACATTCATCGGTTTGTTGACATGGTCGGAGCACGTGTGTGTTGAGTAGTAGGTAGAAGCGAATTTTCTGAGATTTTATTTTATGTTTCGACTCGCTTTGCTCGTCTTTTTCGCAGGGGGAATGTATTTGTCATGGCGAAAATTTTAACCTCTGGTGAATTTCAGAGAGACCTGATCAATCTTTCTGTTGGTTTATCGGAGATTAATTAATGCAAAAATTTTCTTCCATGACATACGTTAGAAGAAAATTCCTGGTTGAAAGGCAGGGGAATTCATGCGCAAAATTCGCTTGTCTTAATCACAACCAGGAAAACAAAATTTCATGTTGGAAAAAAAAAAAAAAAAAAGAATAATATTTGATTTAACTGACTTTGGGGTTTTGAAAATAATTATTTTATCGGTTCTTATATCGCGATAGGAAAAGGCGAGTAGGTGTGCAGCTCAGAGAATCAAAATTAATTTTACTTTCACATCACGGAACGAGAGAAAAAGAAAATTAAAATTAGTGATTTTCTGCAAAGCAAGAATCCGCCATTTTTGCGTTCCTGTTTCCAAAGTCGCACAAAAGTAACATCTTTTCGTCTTTTGGGGTAGGGATTTCAGCAAGGGAATCTATTTTTAGAACCTCAGGGTCAAGATGGGCCTGCTCTGCACGTGTGAAGGTCAGAGGTCACTCGAGGCGTGGGAGTGAAGATTCCGTTGGGAGAGTCGTGAGTTGCTAGGCTGAAGTTTCGACCAATGAGAGGGGTCAGCGGTTTTCAAGCACCCCTGAGTTTTATCCGTTGAGAGGCACTTTGACTTTGGCTCTTGACTTTTGCTGACCGGAGAGAAAGAGGGGACGGCCGAGTCTCTCCTCGCCTTTTTGGCAGAGGAGGGGGCGGCATGAAGGAAAATTTCGTATTGTAATCTAAACGGACAACCGTTAAAATTGAATTTCAAGGATCTCATTACTGGAGAGGAAATGCTTGCAGATTCAACCCTCTCCTCCTCTCCTAGTGGACGACGGAGGAGTGAACTGCAATAAAAAGAAAAGTAATAACTACCGGGAATTGATCTCCGCAGGAGAATTTTCTGCCAGCGCAACCCGAATGCTGTTACTACTCGGTTCAATATGGAATGAACTCTTCAAGCCAGTTCAACCAGACACTGGAAGTTCCGAAAAAAAAAGGGGGCATGCACGGCTTTGTAGAAGATACCGCCTTTAACTGCTGAATCGTCGAGTTGGGCCCTACTGATTACAACAAGGGGTCCACCAGCAGGGTTCCAAAATGCCCGTTTCCTGTATCGTTGGCCAAGCATGCTGCCTCAAGAAAAAGAAAAAAAAAAGAAAAAGAAAAAAACACCTTGGAAGTGAATATCTATTATTAGGCTGTGAAACTTTTTTTATTATTATCGACGGTTAGTGTGAGTGGCAGGAAGTGTTGCTGCCCCCAGTCCTAAAGGTAAATTTCTCTCGGCATTTTCTTTTTTTTGTATTATGTTGTGGTTTCTTTAAAATTATAAAACGAGTTGATTTTAAAAGTGGGGGCTGTCGGAAAAATATATTGCAAGACAAAAAAAAAAAAGAGGGGAGTTGAAGATGCTTTCATTTATGTTTTTTTTTTGTGTTGTCATGTGTGGTAGTTTAGCAACTTCCCGGGCCAGTAAATCTTAATGTATCGGAAGGATTTGGTTTATTGTTTGAGCACAGTAAATTTTGGTGCATCGATAATAGTTTAGTTGGGCATGTGATATTTAAAAAGCAGTGTTATTGTGATGTCGTGGGTGATAAAATAATTGTAAACATTTCTCTCTAGTCTTTTACAGCGTTGAGTTATTTTTTTTTATGAGTGAAGATAAATTATGGGATGATTTATATTGGAATTTTGGGAACATATTATAGTGTGATGAAATTGGAAACCTAAAGTGCTGTTTACATTCTTGGAGTGTTGAGTGTCGAAATTAAGATGGTAGGTGTGTTATTTGAGGACCAGTATTTTACATGCTCCAGATGAGTGTTAATCTCCCATTGGAAAGGGGTGATCTTAGGGCAAGCAGGGAACTTGTCCTAGGGCAGAGGGCTCTGAGTAGGGAATTTTCACCAGGATGCGATATGTGCAAAATAAAAGTTGAGGTATTTAGGTTCTCAAGTTTAGTATTTTCACAAAAAGAATGAACATCATGGGTTGAGAAGACACACTTTTGCTCACCAGTTCCAGTATTAATTGTTCTTTTCTTTGGCCTAAATTTTCTTGTTTCTACTATAAGGTTAAAAGTCTAAATGTAATTTTAATTTTCAATAAGGTGAAAATATTTAGTGGGTTATGTAAATGGTCAGTGTTATTGTCTGAAGTGGACCTGCGCAGTGCCATGGTGCAGAGGAATTTCCTTGCTAGTGATTTTTCCTGGGATATATGTGGATATAGAGATAAGTGAATTTTCCTGGGACATATGTGGATATAGAGATAAGTGAATTTTTCCTGGGACATATGTGGATATAGAGATAAGTGAATTTTCCTGGGACATATGTGGATATAGAGATAAGTGATTTTTCCTGGGATACATGTGGATATTGTGATTTAGGATTTCTTGGGATATATAGAGAGAAGTGAATTTTCCTGGGACATATGTGGATATAGAGATAAGTGAATTTTTCCTGGGACATATGTGGATATAGAGATAAGTGAATTTTCCTGGGACATATGTGGATATAGAGATAAGTGATTTTTCCTGGGATACATGTGGATATTGTGATTTAGGATTTCTTGGGATATATAGAGAGAAGTGAATTTTCCTGGGATATATGTGGATATTGTGACTTAGGATTTCTTGGGATATAGAGAGATAAGTGAATTTTTCCTGGGATATAGGTGTGTTAGTTCTGGGCCAGATGTGCCTGGAGTATTTAGGGTTGAAGTACGACAGGCTCTTGCAGGCGTGGTTGATCAAGGTGAGATCATGCATTGGTTCGAAAAGGGGAGATCCTTGAAGACGTGGTTTTTGGGGGAAAACTTGTCTTCAAACCCCCCAGTAGTTTCGCTGCTCACGGAAATATGTACTGCCAGCGAGGGTCGGTCGAGCGTTGCTTCAAGAAATGTGGTGAGATCATGTTAGAGGAAATTCTGTGCCTGATGATGATGTGTCACACTTGAGGATTTTTCCTTTCCCTTTGCATAGGCTGAAAGTGGATTCACGACCCAATTTCACGCCTTCAGCCTGACTTGGTATTTTCTTCCTGTGTTGGTTCTCAAAACCCAGGATAGTGTCTGAACTGAGAGTATTTGCCTCACCGCTACTTCAGTAATTCACTGCAGGTGTTGAATTTAAGTTTGTTTGGTGATTTAAAGTATCTAAATTTATTTGTTTATGATTTGCTGTAGTGCTAGGGATGTAAATTCTAAATTCTGGTTGTTGGTGTTAGTGAACTTGATATTTAGTTTGGAAATTTAGTTAATTGGTATTTTGAGCTTTTGTTTACAGTATAGAGTTATTAAGTATCCTGAGCTATTATGTGAAGTGCAGAGTGAGGTGATTTTTATGAGCAAGCTAGTGCAAGAAGATTGTTTGAATTTCTGAATTATGTTGATGTTATGAATAGTGATAATTTTTTTAGATTAGTTAGTGAGGTTTCTTTATAAGTGAAGTAGGTTCATTCAGGGTAGTTCTATAGGTTATGTAATGTTAATTAATGCTTGTGCTCAGTGTAAATTCTGTTTTGAGGATAATTTACTTGGTTTGTTTACTTGCTGATAGTAGATTTGTTAAAGTATAATTTGTGGCTCTTAAAATAACTGTAAATTTAATTGAAGTCTTTGAATCTGGTCTGGGAGATTGCGGAGTTTGCTAAGATTGTTTAAATTTAAATCAATAAGTGTAAAATTGTAAATTGGTCATTGAGCTAACTGGGTGAGAGAGAAGAGAGTACGTTTCAAAAGAACAGAACTTGTCCACCTTGTGGAATTAAAAATAATCCAGTATCTTTTTCTTGTGTAAACCATGCGAATCATAGTATGATTTTGAAGGCATAAATTAAAAACCTAGTGTTCAAACTAACTGTGTTGACATATGTAAAGTTGTGCTGTTCATAAGGCCAGTGGCCAAAGAGAAATAGAAAGTAAATTGAGATTCTGTTTTATACTGCTGTGTTTAAGCAAACAAGAAAAAAGGAAATACCATCTGTTTGTCCTCTAAATTAACTCATTAAGTTTTTAAAGAAAAATAATAAATACAGGCAGTAGCCTTTCAAAAAAAGTTCAAAATGAGTGCAGTGTGGAAAGTTTTTGTGTGTTGTTGTCTTCCATGACTTGGTCCCATGTACTCCCCTTAGCTTGACTAAGGCTATCGATCCGAATCCTGGTTTTCTAAGGTATTTCATAACTGCAATTTTTGTCCTAACCTTTTTAAATTGACTTTCACCGCCTCCACAAGTTGTTGTTGAACGAGTACATTTTATCATATGTCTTATAGTGACACATTTTTATACACATGCAACAATATTCACTTATTTTTGCACTTTCAGGTGACTCAACTCTGCTTGAACACAAACAACGCAAACTTTACAATAACTTCTTGTGGAATGTAAATTTTCAGATGCATTTTTGTTTAGGATGTTCATGGCCTTTTCTAGTACTTAGAAAATATTTTTGTTTCGAAATGCATCCACCCATCTCCCAAATTTAAATTTTCTATAATTTCCATATTTTAAATTTTAATACCAGCATAAATATAACGCCTTTTAATAAATATCAATCCAATTCAATATACTCAAAACAAAATAAATTTAAATTATTTTTTCCACCAAAACAGTTTTAATTATGACCTTCAGCCGGGGAGCATGATTTCTTTGAATCTTCTTTTACTCTTTGGTATTTTAAATTGTGTCGCGTCAATTCGTCGACTACGACGATTTGTCGCGGACCAGTTCATCGACTACGTCAGTTCGTTGCGGACCAATCCGTCGACTACATCAGTTCGTCGCGGTCAAATTCGTCGCGTTTACGAATGTTGGTTACATACAAATCACATGCAGGAAATCCTACGATTTAGGTTGTTTTCCGCCGTGGTCATATTTGTGAGGTTTGGACACGCAGACAGGTTAATAATATTACGCTTTTTCATTGGCACTAAAAATAAATTAATATGCGTAGTCCTAAGCTTAGGCTTTTTAACAGTTTTTATTCCATCCTGCTCATATTCATAAAGTTTAAACACAAAGTCAAGTTAGTGTTGTTGCGCTTTTACTTAGTCATTAAATATTAATACCTTGGCCTAGGCCTTTATAACAGTTTTTATTACATCGTGTTCGTATTCATAAGGTTTAGACACCAAGCCAAGTTAGTATTATTGCGCTTTTGCTTAGGCATTAAATATGAATACCTTGGCCTAGGCCTTTTAAGCAGTTTTTATTCGATTGTGCCCATATTCATAAGGTTTAGACACAAGGTCTAGTTAATATTACTGCGCCTTTACTTCAGCGTTAAATATTAATACCTTGATCTAGGCTTAGGCCTTTTTAGCAGTTTTATTCCGTCGTGCTCATATTTATAATCTTTGCATCAAGTCAAGTTAGTAATATTGCGCTTTTACTTAAGAATAAATATTTCATACACTTGAACAAAATCTATCAGAAAGGCCTGGACCAAAGCCCTATTGATTAATATTTAATTAGCCTTAGTAAAAGCGCAATATTACTATCTGGACTCCATGTCCGAACCTTACGAAAATGAGTACGACGGAATAAAATGTGTCAAAAAGGCCAAGGCCTATTTATTAATATCTAATGCCTAAGTAAAAGCACAGTAATACTAACTTGACTTGGTGTCTAAACTTTATATATATGAGCACGATGCAATAAAAACTGTTAAAAAGCCTAGGCCAAGGTATTAGAATTTAATGACTAAGTAAAAGCGCAGTAACACCAACTTGACTTGGTGTCTAAACTTTATGAATATGAGCACGATGGAATAAAAACTGTTAAAAAGGCCTAAGCTTAGGCCTAGGCATATTAAGGTTTGGACACCCAGACAGGCTTAAGCTTAGGGCTGTCTGGATG
Source organism: Macrothele yani (assembly GCA_039090855.1). Taxonomy (NCBI): domain Eukaryota; kingdom Metazoa; phylum Arthropoda; class Arachnida; order Araneae; family Macrothelidae; genus Macrothele; species Macrothele yani. Next base: position 4,935,813 of record CM076996.1, on the reverse strand, counting down.
TCCAAACCTTATAAACATTTTCACGGTGGAAGACAACCGAAATCGTACGTTTTTCTGCATGCGATTTGTATGTAACCGAAATTTGTGAACGCGACGAATTTGACCTTGACGAATTGACGTAGTCGGCGAATTGACTCGCGACGAATCGTCGTCGTCGATGAATAGACGCAGGCGACGAATTGACGCTGAGGAAGAATTGACGCTGGCGACGAATTTACGTATAACCATTTTAAATACGGTCATTTTAAGATTAAAATTTAAAAAATAAGAGACGAAGAAAGACATATTAATAAAAATAAAAGGATTTGTTCTGCAAAATTTGGGTTCACTCAAAAAGCTGCACTTAATGGCCTAGAAGGCCATAGGTCCCCCACCCCTGATCTGGGATCTATAATTCTTGAAGAAGCTTTTTCTTCTCCTCAGAAACCCATAGTGCATGGCCTGTGGCATTTTCTACCCACCCTGGAATAAATATTCCTGTCAAGTCGCCACTCCCAGCCAGATCCAAATGCCGAAGAATATCCTTTGCCAACTAGAAAGTGTAAGAAAAGTCTCGTACGCTAAATCATACAAAATCACACTAAAAAAAGAAAATCCTTTCTCTCTTTCTCTCTCTCTCTCTCTGAGCCCGCCCAAGTCAGTTCGGGTCTGGGTCTGTTTCGGGCTCGTGCTCAGGCCATCTGATCACTGTAGACGACGCAATCGACTCCGTGCCTGCTAGTCTGTATCTTGTAGACGGTTTCAAAAGGCTGCCTGTATAACTAGGTAACTGATGCCCGGCATCACGGGTCTTCTCATGGCGGAGTTCGAGGACGTCTGTTCTGTAAGGGCCTATCACCGGATCAAACGTTCTTCCTGTCCTGTAGTTGCACTAGTCCGACGGCTTCCAAACCCACTGCTGTGGATCTTTCTCTCATCCACCGTATACAGCAACGGGGGACTGTGGTATTGTGGTGGCGCAGTACGCCGGGTAAACAAGCAGGCTTCATACAGGCCAATAATGCGCTCTCTTTCGAAGTCCGTTATAGGATGATAATCTCAGTGCTGACGGGTTCTCTGCATTTTACGAGTTATAGCGAAACACAAATTTACCGGTGGCGGAAATCAAACACGCGTTCGTCTGCTACGGAGTCGAATGCTTTCCCAATTAAGCTACACCGACGGAGTTTGTCGCTGCAATTTTTCCGTTTCAATGTGTACGTCACCTGTGTGGTAACTATGTCACATATATCTCCCCCTTGAGAAAGGCTGGGAGGGAATCCTAGGTTTCTGGGTCAGCCGTCAAACCACACTTGAAGGAGGTCATTGCAGAAGAAATTCTCATTATTTCTAGATGATGTGTGGAACGAACATCACACATTTTTCGAAGAACCCAACGGCCAGAAGATTCATTTTGCGTTCGGGCGCCAATACAGCGTAAAATCCATTTGCCCATTGCAGAAACTTATCCGCATCCTTCTGCTCCGGAACCGAATGCTTTCCAAATTAAGCTATACCGACGTAGTTTGTCGCTGCAACTTTGTTGTCTTGACATATCTGTCACCTCTGAGGTGTAGATATGTCTAAGAGTGATGGTTTTTCACCAGAAGTCACTTTTCAATACTTTGTGGCAATATTTTCCTGAAACACGTTTCGATCTCTTACGTATGGATCACGGGATTCACACTAATATAACAGCTTTAGCTTTTACCGTATGGATTTGATAGTAGAATCGCTTGTATATCTGTACGTTGAGATCTTGTCTGGCAGTCTGTATGCAAATAGCATCATTACTTCCTGGTGTTGCAGTTTGTTTTTGTTTTTCATTTAGAGTTTACATGGACCCCGCTTTCCCAAGAACATACTCTACCATCTTCTTTCTTTCTGTCTTTAGGATAAACTGCCAATGTTCTATATTCATCGCACGGTAATTTATCAGATTCGTGTTCTCAGAATACGGATATACTTGCTTTCCGATGAAGCAGTGTCTTTCAGTGTTACATTCCACGTTTCTACACATCTCTGTTATTGTTCTGCATTCCAGTGAAAAAGGCAAATGAATTGTCTTTCCTGTGTAAGTATGCGTACCATAATACCATTGCACCTGATTTAGTAGAGAAAATGTGTTACTTTGTTGTTGGGAAATGTTACAAAGAAAAGACTATTCAATAAGGTGCAGAATCGTGGTTTTTTTCGGTAAAGTTCCAACTTCGATGTACCACTTATGAAGTGAAACTTGTTATGTTACCTTTCATTTCTTTGTTCATGTGCTTTTTATAAGAGGATTGTATCCAAAGTAATGCAAAAGCGGGCATAACTTTTTTATTAGCTGACAGAGGTCATTCAAATTGCACATGGTGGTAGAGTAACTGTTCTTCTATAGTAACCCTTCTTGTTCATTGCAGGTAAATAATGGATTCCGTGCAGAAGCAACGTGCCGTCATTGAGTTCTTGACGAAGGAAGGGTGCAGGCTGTCCGACATCCACAGAAGGCTACAGAATGTTTACGGAGATGACGCCACTGACAGAGCAATGTGCACAGGTCGATGATGAAGTTTAAAGAAAGGGAAACCAGCATTGACGACAAACCACACAGTGGGAGACAGTCATCTGCTATCACCGACGCAAATCGTCAGCGAGTGGATGAATTGATTCGCGTGGAGAGACGAGTCACAATCCGTGCGCTTATTGCACAACTGGACTGTGGTCACAATGCCATACAGAAGATGGTGGAAGACTTAGGGTATCAAAAAGTGTTTGCAAAGTGGGTACCTCGGCAGTTGACACCCGATTCGGAGGAGAGAATGGTGGAAGTCTACTCTGATCTGCTGAAAGCGTTTGAAGCCAATGAAGACACGTAGTTTTTCGATCTGGTGACAGAGGATGAAACGTGGGGGCGTATCTTTACGATCCGGAAACGAAGAATCAATCCGTGGAATGAGGTCACACCCCTTCACCAAGGCCTAAGAAGTTCAAGAGCCAGCGATCAGCACAAAAAGTCGTGGGGACTGATTTTTTTGGGAGGGAGGGGGTGTGATGTGTTGCCGTTCAAATCAATCAAGAATGCACAGTATTGAAGAAAAAAGACTTCTTACCTGCCATTCATTTTTGGACGACGGCTCTGGAATCGCGGGTGTTGAGGTCATTATATATCAGTTGACAATAGCACATTAATCCAAACGAAATTCGTGTGTCCCCTGTTGACACAAGGAATTCACACGAGACTCAAATAAACATCTAACATATAATTAACACAAACAGATGACCGATCGCACACATACTAAAGACACGTAACATAAAACCCCGGCGTTATTTTTCATCTTGAGTTCCATCTTGTTCAAAACACACGACCTCTGCTTTTCCGAGTTCAAATCACACGATTTTTTCTCCTCTGGCTTCCCACGGAGTGACGGCGCCCTCTATCAAAATCGTCTCCGTAGCTGCTCGGATTTTATTTATTTTCTCTTCGGGAGTTGTTGTTCTTCCGACATCCTACCACCTTTGAGCTTCGGGATGAATTCACGAAACTCGAACACATAAAACGTCATAAGTCCATTCACCGCATTGGCTTTAAGATTCGCCCAAAACGGGATCGCACGTCTCCACCACCCGTCGCTTCTTCTTCTTTTCTGACACATTCTTTAATAATTTGCCGTATCGTCTTTCTACACTTTATTATCCAATAACGTTCACGCAGAGTCCAGATTAGGACCTGCAGACCAGCATGGCCTAGCTCAACATGTTTTTCCCATGTTAATTTTTTCACTATGTGAGGTTTAGAAGGCAGTACTACTGGATGACGAAATGCCTCCGAGTCCTTTCTCAAGGTGATTCTCGTATTGACTCGAAGCAGCCCTTCTACGTCGATAAAGGTTTTCAGAGAAGTTTCTCTGTTTTCGCCAAACTCTGCTTTTGGACTTCTTTCAACATTACCATTTCGGGCTTTTCGACTTGCTCTACACTTAACTCACCGAAGCATCTTTCATTTCCTTTGTCCTTTTCATTCCTGTAAAACCGAAAACTCCACGCCATGACACTGGTTATTTTGCTATACGAGGAGATCTCTGTAGAATATTCGAAAACCTTCTCAATTTCTGTGTTAGTAGCAGACACAATAGTTTTTCGCCTTTCTGAATTCACAACCTCCAAATTTGGAAGCCCTTCTGAGGCTGGCCATTCATCACACGGTAATCTTAGCCACTCCGGACCTTCCCACCAACGATAATTTTTCAACTCTTGCACTGTACATCCTCTCGAAGGTAGATCCGCAGGATTCATAGACCCGGCCATGTGCCTCCAGTCTTCTGGGTCTGTTAGCCGCCGAATTTCCTGAACACGACTGTAAACGAAGGTTGCCCAATTTTCATTTCTTTTTATTCAGCACAACACATTTACAGAATCAGACCAATAGTACATAGGCACGTTCTCCAGCCCCAAGTGTGATTTCGTTGTTTCTGCTAACCTAGCTCCAATAGTGCAGGCTAAGAGTTCCATCCTGGGTATGGAAGGTAATTTCAAAGGAGCGACTCTACAACGTGCCTGTATTAGCTGACACATCGTGGACCGATCATTTTGACATCGGACAAAAATACAAGTAGCAAATGCTATCTTACTTGCATCACAGAACACATGAAGAGATACCTCCGAATTGGTCGAAGCATCCTTTAGTATGCATCGTGGAATCAACACACCACTCAAGCCTTCCAATTGCGTCTTCCAACGTTCAGATTTCCTAGATATAGTCGGAGGCAGCTTAGAGTCCCAAGGGATCCCGTTCTTCTAACATTCTTGCAGCAAAACCTTTGGCCCCGGTGTGACCGGGCACGTGAATCCAATGGGGTCGAATACTCGATGGACGTCTGAGATATCTTGTTTTGTCAGTGGGGACTTTTCACCGCTAGAGAGCTCCTTCATGGCAATAGACAGCTCATCTAAGCTCAGTGCCCAACTCAGTCCCAGCACTGGGACCTTCCTTGCATCTCCATCTTCATCCTCCACTTCTGACGACGCAGGAGCATGCTCCAACCCTCACAAATCGAACTTGGCTGCACTGAGGGTACTTCGTGACTCAAAAATAAACTTTTCACGCTCCTCTCGGCTATTCACGCTGGAAACACAATTGTCGACATAAAACGACCTCATGAGCTTTTTCGCCGTTTCCTGTAGAAGATCCGACGCGTTCTTCAGGTGAAATTCCAATGTTGCTCCAAGCAGGAAAGGGCTCGAAGAAATTCCAAAAATAACTCTTCGGTGCTCGAAGGCTTTAAGATTTTCTTCCTTACCGTTCTCCTACCACAGGAACCTCAAAAATGGTCTATCATGCTCCTGAAGTCCAATCTGTAAGAAAGCTTTCTTTATATCGGCAGTTACCCCAATTTTTCCCATCCGAAATCTGTTTATAATCAAGGGTATAAGTTCTACACCATTCGGTCCCTTTTCCAGACAATCGTTAATGGAGGGATCATTCTTCCCTCTCGCCGAGCGATCAAAGACGGGTCTCACTTTGGTTGTTGAATTCTCCTTGAAAACAGGGTGGTGGGGTAAAAAATGCTCAGTTTTCACATTCTCCTCAGGAGATTTAACTTCTTCTATAATGCCCTCCTTTAGCCACTCCCGGAAAACATCTTCAAAAGCATCTAACTTCTCAGTCCGTTCTAAGGATTTAACACAGCCCTTCAATCTTCTAACTGCTATCTCCCTGCAGTCCGACAGAGGAGGGTGATCTTGAATCCAGAGCAAACAAACCATAAATCTTCCTTCCTCGTCTCTTGAAACATTACGAATAAAATGATCTTTCGCAGCGTCTTCGAGCTCCTTTCTGGCGATCTTTTCACCTGGATCGAGAATCTCCAAAGTATCAAGTCTCCACAAATCAGAAAGGTTTAATTCTCCAACGTAGGGAGATATAAGGACATTAGGTTTACTGGCTTCCTTTTCTTCTGTTTTTCCCATAAACGTCAATCCTAGACGCGTGTTTACTGCCACCAATCATTAAAAAGGTGCTCAATTTCACCTGTAAATAACTTCCTGCGAAGTCAGCTCCAATCAGAATATGAATTTCCTTCGTATCTTTCTCATACAGGCAGTCATGTTCATTTATGGAAATATCGCTAATGAAAACTCCACGATCTGTCAGTTCTTTTATGCTTTTAGAGTCCTCTAACTTCGGAATGAAAGCACAGATTCTTTTTTGATACATCACCTCTAATTCGCAAATATACTCGCCTTCAATATTGATTAATTGAATCGAATATTTTTTGTGCTTTTCACTTTTTCCATTCCTTCAAAAAGTCCATGAACGATTTTTTCTTCCCCTTTGCATTTCAATTTCAGTGCTTTAGCGACAAATTCACTTTCATATGATCTTGAGCTACCTGTATCAATAATCCCTCGTACATAACGACGGATATCATTCTCCTTAATACAAACACTTAAAGTCTGTAAATACACCTCCTTGGAGCAGATATTGTTAGTCAAAACACTGGCTTCCAGAGCTTTATTATTTGCTGGTTTATTATCTTTCTCTTCGTGTTTATGAAAACACATAATAGATAGATGTCTATTACCACAGTGTGAGCAGGTAATTTTTACCTTACAAGAACGTGAAACGTGTCCTGGTTTAGGATACCTAAAACAGCATCCCCTTTTTAATAGAATAGATTTTCTTTCCTTAAGGGACAGATTTCGAGTTTCTTTGCACTCAGAGTATGCGTGCGGCTTGTCACAAAAAACACAAACGAGTTTTTTTCTTTTCTTTCAGTTCAGTGTTGAATAGCTGTCTGTATCTTTCCCTTTTCTCTCGAGTCACCCCGCCTTCTGTGCACCCTTCTTATAGTGCTTCTTGGTGGCGTGCCGGGCGCACACGATTTGCATATGCCCTGCAATGCTTATCGTTTGCATGTCCTCTCGCGGGCAACGCATGCTGCGAATTTCAGGCGAATCGGATGCTTCCTTCTTGGTGTTGCATTTTGGGTGGCCAGCAGTGTATAATGAGCACAAACAGATGACCTACCGCACACATACTAAAGACACGTAACATAAAACCCCGGCGTTATTTTTCATCTTGAGTTCCATCTTGTTGAAAACACACGACCTCTCCTTTTCCGAGTTCAAATCACACGATTTTTTCTCCTCTCGCTTCCCACGGAGTGACAGCGCCCTCTATCAAAATCATGTCCACAGCTTCTCGGATTTTATTTATTTTTTCTCTTCGGGAGTTGTTGTTCTTCCGACAGGGGGATGACAGAGGTGTCATACTCTTTGATTTTCTGGAACGTGTGGCCGTACCGTGACCAGCGACCGGTACATTGAGACATTCAGGAAGCTTAGAGAAGCCATAAGGAGGAAGCGGCAGAGCAAGCATCTGAAAAGGATCCACATTCATCATGACATTGAGACATTACACACATTTTTAGCAACAAATCAGGCGATCAGCACATTAAGCTAGTCGATGGTGACCCATTCACCCCACAGACCAGCTCTGGCGCCCTCCAACTTTCACCTGTTCAATCCAATGAAAGACAGTCTTCGAGGCCTACGAGTTGATGACACAGACGCGGTGAAAGTGGTTGTGAAGAAGTAAATACAACAATCCACACCTGAATGTTTTCAAAGAGGATTCCAGAAAAAAATTGGGTTCAACGATGGCGCAAATGCATTGCTTGTGATGGAGACTATGTTGAGCAGTACCCTTGTATAGAGAAATAATTACTCTACGAACATGTGCAATTTGAATGACCTCTGCCAGTTAATAAAAAGGTTATGCTCACTTTTGCATTACTTTCGCTACAACCTTCGTATAAGAGGCGAAATTGTTTTTATTTCTTTTAATTTTTACTATGCATATTTTTTAATTCCAGCCCTTGGAGCTGTTTTGGTGTTCCTCCCGGTTCTCGCCAAGAGCTTGAACATGCATGCAACAGCTGTGGGTGTTGTATTCACCGTTGTTTCTTTCACCAAATGTCTAGTCGCACCTCTTTTAGGAAGCGTTAGTGACTACTTTCATAGTATTAAACAAGTCATCATCTGTCTGCTCGTCTGCGTCTCCATCACATATCTGCTCATCCTTCTTATTCCTCCTATCAAGCTACAAGATGGAAAAATATCTGCTTCCATCCAGTGCCAAGATGACTCTTCAAATATCACATTACCTATGCGCTACAATGCCACATGCTTGACGAACAAAATTCAGCAAGGTGTTGATTGTAACATCGGAAAATATTTATCGGATAATAAAGTTTACCCCCAAATTACTGCTCACCTATGCAAGAATATGGATATTGCTATTCATTTTGTTTTAAATACAAGTGTGGGCGTTGAACTTTTCATTGCAACGTCCATGACGAAATAGTAAGGGAAACTGATTCCATCTTACCATCTGGTAAGTCCCAAAACGCAAGTAGCAGCTCATTTTGTTCCGATCTGGCATCTAATCAGCATACCCTAAGCTGCACTCCAAGTTTGGAAAGTTGTGCAGTACGAGACAAAGAAGACGTGTTCGAAGTTTACAGCAGCTATCAGTTTTGGACGTTCCTGCTTCTTCTCATGGTGGGAAATTGTGGTGTTAGTGCCATCTTCTCTTTGAATGATGCAGCTTGCTATCAACTTCTTGGTGACAGGGCAAATCTCTATGGGCGACAGAGACTATTTGCCACAATAAGCTGGGGAGCATTCGCATTTTTAGCGGGTTACTGCAACGACCTAGCTTCTGGAAGTTATGCGACGACAAGTTACTCCCCAGGATTTTACTTGATGGCTGTTATGTCTGCTCTAGATCTCATAATCCTGTGGAAATTCCCCGATACGAAGCAAGGCGCGTGTTCTTCAAATATATGGAAGGATATTGGGTCTTTGTTCTCATCATGTCATGTTGTTGCATTCGCGACTGGAGTTATGATTGTTGGTGTACTTTCAGGCTTGTTATGGAGCTTCCAGTTTTGGTATTTGCAAAGTCTGGGAGCAAATCAACTACTTCTTGGACTGACAGTGGCGGTTCAGTGTTTGGCTGCTGAAGTCCCATTCTTCTTTTTTCCGGGTGGATCATCGATCGTTTAGGACACCCTTTGTGCCTCATCTTAACATTCGTCACTTTTGCTTTGAGATACTTTCTGTACTACTTTCTTACTGACCCCTGGTACACCCTACCAATAGAAGTATTAAATGGGTGGACCTTTGGCATATTTCACTCTACGATGACATCTTATGCAAAATGTCATGCACCCCCAGGAACATGTGCAACTATGCAAGCTGTTCTAGGAGGCTTTGTCGAAGGACTAGGTAAGTTAAAAGTTTTCAGTTCAAGTAATAAATAGAATTTTTTCCCGTGAACACTTATAAGATTTTCATGCTCTTGTTCCAAGCAACGAACATTCCTGCTATGGAAATCTTGAATTTAAATTCATCAGTGTCAAGCAGTCCTCTAATTTAAATCTATGCGTGTAAGCCTTTTTCCAGTTTGAGCTAACTAATACATCTTCTTTGAGTAACCTTGTACAAAAACATATTTCGAGACACTCATCTGTAGAAACTATACTGCCCAGATTCAACATAAAAATTTCCAAGGTTTCCCATTTTCATGTCACTATTGTCAGAATATCTCATATAATTTCCTATTCATTAACTCTGTTAGTCCAGTTCCGGTTTCGTCATTATCGTGTTAGCAATCATAGTTGTTTTACAAGCTGTGTCAGCCTCTGATGCTTCATCGAATGTTAAGTACGGTTTGAAATTGGTAGGAATTCTTCACATGCTTTAATCTACTCTGAGGTGGAAGAACTGATACTTATGATGACATACAAAAAGTGCAGTAAAGGGCGAAAATTAATAATTCAAAGTATATTCGATAATGTATACAATTATTTTAATTTATGCATATTCATAAAGAAACTATGCCACGTGTTCGCCTATGAGAAACGGAATTTCACCTCGGGGAAGGACTTCTCTCTCCCACGGAGGAATTAACTTTCTTTATCTCAACGCCATTGTTAAAAAACTGCAAATGTCTGGCGTGGTTCTAATGGCGACAATGGATTACAAGGCGAACAATCGCAACGGAAATACGGGATTCCGAAGAGCCGTTAGTGGCTACGAGAAATCCTTCCTTTAGAGGTTTTCTAAGTAGAGCTGGACAAAGCTCGAAGTCTAAGGTCGCTAGTAGGTCTGGTGGATTGTAATCTTCTTTTATTATGATAGTATGTAGCTAATGTTTGCATTGTATTAATGTATCTGTAGAGAGTCTGGTTTCAAGCGGAGGCAGGGGAGACGGGAATGCTACATGGTGATCCCGACATGCGATAAGAACGGCAGGTGCGCGTGATGGGGGCAGGCCAGGGGTGGTCATTTGAGTTGGAAGCTACGGTAGCCTGAGGGCGTAAGTTAGGAGGGATCAGGAATTTGCAACGTCAGGTCGCGACGCCTAGGGCAGCGTGCCGAGAGGAATGCCGGGTATTCTCCTAAGATGAGGAAGAAGGTCACGTGAGCAAGAAGAGAGGAGTTGGAGGAGTGTGAAGTGTGTTTTTGGAGTGTTAGGACGTGGGGGCAGGAGCTCCCGTATCAAATGTTGAGAGTAGGAGGGAAGCCGAAAGCTTCATGAGTGAAGACTCGGAGTTGCGGTAAATCGTGTACGATCGGTATGCGGATACACCGAAGTTTCCCGACAGGAGCCGTAGGAAAAGCACGAAAATCGTGTCAATAGAATCGGATAGATTCCGAATATAGGTGTCAGAAAGAGATAGGCCGTTTAGATGAAAGCCCGTTCGAGTAAAAATGTGTCGAACCGAATAAACCATATTTATGTATTATTCCAACGAAACCGCTCTTCGTGAGAAATCAGACTCTAAGACTTTGAATTTGCTTTAAAAAATTAATTGATTCTCTACCACGGAGTGATTACTGCATCTAGGATCCAATACCTTATTTACAACCTTCCCTCCCTTCCTCGATGAGCAGATAACCCAAGTAAAGCTGAAGAAGATAGGTCTGGGCATTAATTTTACATGCGAAAGTTATGTATGGACGAACCTCATTAAATTTTCTGGTGTGTGGGTAGGTGCTAATAAAATAAGCTGACGCCCTCCTGAGTGGAGGCGGGATTTAGAACACGGGCGATAGGCTCACCCTTACAAGTCCAAAGGCAAAAAATGCTACAGAGATAAGAGAATCAGTCTGGCGTACAGCCAAGGCTGAGCAAATTAAAAACACATTTAAGAGTGTTACATTTTTATCAGTTTCAGCAGTCTTAACATTTTGTGTTTCATTAAGCAAGAAATCATGGAGTAATTTGAGAGCATGTGTTGATATCATGAATGAAGCATTAAAAATATGCAATCTCTTCTTACCTACGTATTTTAAAGGGAGGCGCGTAGCCGCCCCGGGTGGCGCAGAGGTCTAAGCGCTGGATTCTGACCGTTCGTCGAGGTTCGAATACCAGTGAGGCATGAATGTTCTGTTTGCCTTACGGCACTGGCTCTCGCCATTTCCTAGAACTTGTGGAGCGAAAAGAGGGACGGGAGACTGCTTAATGTCAAACGAGTTGCGCGCGGTGGTCGTTAAACAACCAAAGAAAGGTGTAACATTTACGAAGTGCAGAAATGTGATGATTGTGAACCTTAACAAAATTCATATTCCTGAAGTGGCTTGAGTGATTTCGCCAAACTCGATAACAAGCTTCCTGAATCCACTTCGAAGGTTCCATTGCTTTTTTTTTCCTATCAAAATTGGATTCGACGTATTCAGCTTCGTAGCAACACCTCCCAACTGTCTCATTTAAAAGCACTGGTAATTTATTATTTTTTTCATAACGTTCAGAACGAGTGCATCTTCTTAAAACAAATAACATATGTTTCTTATAAGTGAATAAATATATTTTTTGTGACACAATAGAAAGCATTGCTGGAAAAAACAATAACTGCTTCTGGAACTTCGGTTTCGTAAATATGAGGTCTAGAAAAAAGTGTTTGGCTTCTTTTTTTTAGTTCAACTGTAAAATTCATCACTAATCGTGCGAATTCGATTGGTGCCAGATTTCTTAAAAACTTACCCGTCTTTTAAATACAGAACTTACCTATACAGGTTGTCTTCTGTATAAGGCACTTTTGTAAAGTCTTCTGCTTACCATTTAAAAACTTACCCGTCTTTTAAATACAGAACTTACCTATACAGGTTGTCTTCTGTATAAGGCACTTTTGTAAAGTCTTCTGCTTACCATTTAAAGCCAAGATTTTCGTCCCACCACGGAGGTAATGTCCAACTGTAGTTAGCATTTATATTTCCATACGTGCAGAAATTTGTGCCAAATATCTGATGCCACCCTGATGGCACAGTGGTCTAAGCGATGGCGTATGACCATTCGTTCGAGATGGGTACGGGTTCGAATTCTGGTGGGGCATGGATGTTGTGTTTGTCTTACAGCACTGGCTCTCTCCCTTCCCTGGAACCAGTGCTCCTAAATTAGGGACGTGCGACTGCTTATAACCCATCGAGTTGCTCACGGTGGTCGTTAAACCTCCAATCAAAAAAAATGTCTGATATTTCATGGAGTCGTAATCGCAAGTATCACATTTAAAAACATTTCCATTAATCTAAAATTATTTACATGCCTCCCCTATGGCGCATTGGGCTAAGCGCGGGCGTTTGACAATTCGCCCGAGATGGGTCCGGGTTCGAATTCTGATGCGGCATGGATGTTGTGTTTGTCTTACAGGTGTGGCTCTCTTCATTCCCTGGAACCAGTGTCCTAAATTAGGGAAAGCCGACCGCATATAACCCATTGAGTTGCTTACGGTGGTAGTTAAACCCAAAAATAAAAAATAAATGATTGAACACTGATATTCCTATTCACAGTCAGTGACATCACAGCATGACCTTGGGTATGGGCAGTTTTCATCATTATTCCGTCTTCCTCTGGCACTCCAATATTGTCTCAATAATTCATGCTTAACATGAGACTATGAAAAAAACATAAAAGAAGATCGCGTTCACCTGTTCGTGGCGCAGAGTTTCCTCGTAGTTGGTGCAAATTGGCATTTTAAATTGCCACAACAGATATGTTTTGAAAGACAGGGTAGCTGCTTGTTGATCCCCCAAAAGAGCCTTATTACGCTATATATTGGGGTAGACGAACCGTCCCGAAGCCTCATGGGAAAGCAGTAGACTTTTGTCTAAAGAAGGGCCGCTATTCCAGGTCCAACGACAAAATATGACTTGCAAAGAACTGTAAGTGTTTGAATGAAGAGGGACACGAACCGGGGAGCCTTCGGTTTCAAGTCGTACGCGCTAACTACTTTTCCAGCAGCGACCGACGAGAGACTGAAAAAATTGCATTAAGATCTGACAAAGTTAAGCACCACGAAGGTTTTCAAGTTTTTCCCTAATATAGGATTCTTCAGCAATGTAAAAGAAGCAATCGTTTATCGAAAAGGTTTGCAAAGATTTTTCCACACAGAGTTATGCAAGTTTTCTTCAACAAAAAAGTCAAATCAATAATAAACTTTAGTAACAAAACGCTTCAGCCGCCCCGGTGGCGCAGTGGTCTAAGCGATGGCTACTGATCATTCGTCCGAAAAGGGTCCGGGTTCGAATCCCGGTGAGGCATGGATGTTGTGTTTGTCTTACGGCACTGGCTCTCTCCATTCCCTGGAACCAGTGACCCTAAATTAGGGGCGGGCGACTGCTTATAGCCCATTGAGTTGCTCACGGTGGTCGTTAAACCTTCAATTAAAAAAATAATAATAACAAAACGCATCGTTACTTACGTTACTGAGAATCAAATGCCGCCCCGGTGGCACAGTGGTCTAAGCGCTGGCTTATGATGATTCGTTCGTGAAGGCCCCGGGTTCGAATCCTGTGAGGAATGGATGTTGTGTTTACTTTACGGCACTGGCTCTCTCCCTTCCCTGGAGCCAGTATACCTAAATGAGGGACGCGCGACTGTTTATATCCCACTGAGTTGCTGACGGCGGTCGTTAAACACATACTAGTCGCCCCGGGGGCGCAGTGGTCTAAACGATGACTCCTGATCATTCGTCCGAAAGGGGTCCGGGTTCGAATTCCGGTGAAGCAAGCATGTTGTTTGTCTTACGGCACTGGCTCTTTCCCTTCCCTGAAACCATTGGCCCTAAATTAGGGATGGACGACTGCTTATAGCCCATTGAGTGTCTCACGGTGGTCGTTAAACCTCTAATTAAAAAAACCCACACTAAAAAAAATCAAATAAGTTTGAAGAAGACACACGACGATGTTTAAATGAATTTCTTGAAACCACGAAAGTCGACAATATGTGTTTAGATACAGTTTTGTTTACAGTTCTGTCTACGCTATTGAACAGCTTACTGTCAACGATGATCTTTACGCAGGGAAATTTCTTGAAAAAATGTATCCAACCGCGCGAAATTGAAGTAAGGCAGTCGTTAAAAACGGTATGCGGTTTCTCATATGCACAGTTGCAGCTCCCTTCGTGGTGAAATATAGAATTTCCAAAAACGAAATAGTAATACATCGCTGCCACCCGAAAAATTCCGGTTGCAAAGAGTTGTAGAACAGAAAGTATTACAAAGAACATCGCTGTTAGAATTTCCCCAAACGGAAAAGGAACGGCAAATTACTGCAGTGAAAAGTGATTGCGTGAAGAGACATTGGTGGTCATTCACAGTTAATAGGCGGTTTTACAAGGTTGTTAAATACGAAACAACACGAAAGTACTGTTCATTCATAGTAACAATATGAAAAGCACTCCGCCGCCCTTGTAGCGCAGTGGTCTAAGCGTTGGCTTATTTTTTTTTTTTTTTTAATTGGAGGTTTAACGACCACCGTGAGCAACTCAATGGGCTATAAGCAGTCGCCCGTCCCTAATTTAGGGTCACTGGTTCCAGGGAAGGAAAGAGCCAGTGCCGTAAGACAAACACAGCATCCATGCCTCACCGGGATTCGAACCCGGACCCCTTTCGGACGAATGATCAGAGGCCATCGCTTAGACCACTGCGCCACCAGGGCGGCGCGTTGGCTTATGACCATTTGTCTGAGAAGGGTCCGGGTTCAAATCCCGGTGAGGCATGGATGTTGTGCTTGTCTTACGGCACTGGCTCTCCTCCTTCCCTAGAACCAGTGGCCCTAACTTAGGGACAGGCGACTGCTTATATCGCATTGAGTCGCTCACGGTGGCCATTAAACCTTCAATAAAAAAAAGGCACTCCTGGTTGGGTGGAAGTTTATGAACCGCGCAGCAGCGTGTGTGCGGCACAAAGGTGTTTAAACAATTCTCCCAGGAGCAGACAACAAACATTATGCCTACGTAGTTGCACACTGGCCGAATATTGAGAAATTATTTTTCTGTACAATGTATGCAAATGGAAAATCCGTGCTACTGCAAGTTCAACAGATTTTTTTTTTAATTTATCGGCTCAAGCTCGAAACCATTCTCAACTTTGCCGCTGGACTTGGCGATACGGGAAGCACAGAGGAGTATGCCCACAATTGTGTTGTGAGGAACGGTGGCGATTGTTAGTCTGACTTGAAGTAAATTGCTCAATCTCATGGTAAATCTTCGTACCTTGTCCTCCATAATCCTTTGTACAAGAATGGGTAGATGGCATTCATCGGAACATTGTTACATATGCCCACAATTGTGTTGTGAGGAACGGTGGCCATTGTTAGTCTGACTTGAAGTAAATTTCTCAATCTCATAGTAAATCTTCGTACCTTGTCCTCCATAATCCTTTGTACAAGAATGGGTAGATGGCATTCATCGGAACATTGTTACATATGCCCACAATTGTGTTGTGAGGAACGGTGGCCATTGTTAGTCTGACTTGAAGTAAATTTCTCAATCTCATAGTAAATCTTCGTACCTTGTCCTCCGTAATCCTTTGTACAAGAATGGGTAGATGGCATTCATCGGAACATTGTTACATATGCCCACAATTGTGTTGTGAGGAACGGTGGCCATTGTTAGTCTGACTTGAAGTAAATTGCTCAATCTCATGGTAAATCTTCGTACCTTGTCCTCCATAATCCTTTGTACAAGAATGGGTAGATGGCATTCATCGGAACATTGTTACATATGCCCACAATTGTGTTGTGAGGAACGGTGGCCATTGTTAGTCTGACTTGAAGTAAATTTCTCAATCTCATAGTAAATCTTCGTACCTTGTCCTCCGTAATCCTTTGTACAAGAATGGGTAGATGGCATTCATCGGAACATTGTTACATATGCCCACAATTGTGTTGTGAGGAACGGTGGCCATTGTTAGTCTGACTTGAAGTAAATTGCTCAATCTCATGGTAAATCTTCGTACCTTGTCCTCCATAATCCTTTGTACAAGATTGGGTAGATGGCATTCATCGGAACATTGTTACATATGCCCACAATTGTGTTGTGAGGAACGGTGGCCATTGTTAGTCTGACTTGAAGTAAATTTCTCAATCTCATGGTAAATCTTCGTACCTTGTCCTCCATAATCCTTTGTACAAGAATGGGTAGATGGCATTCATCGGAACATTGTTACATATGCCCACAATTGTGTTGTGAGGAACGGTGGCCATTGTTAGTCTGACTTGAAGTAAATTGCTCAATCTCATGGTAAATCTTCGTACCTTGTCCTCCATAATCCTTTGTACAAGAATGGGTAGATGGCATTCATCGGAACATTGTTACATATGCCCACAATTGTGTTGTGAGGAACGGTGGCCATTGTTAGTCTGACTTGAAGTAAATTTCTCAATCTCATAGTAAATCTTCGTACCTTGTCCTCCATAATCCTTTGTTTCTTTAAGGCACACTGCTAAACTTTTTGTGGTAGGTTGCACCAAAATGTGGTGCGACATTAGCTGTATCACTTTCTGAGAAAAGATGCACCACCTTGTGGTGCAAACAAAACCCAACAGCATGGTGCAACTTTGCTCCACGTTACGGGAGAAGGTTGCACCACATTATGCTGCAAGGTTGTAACACACAGTGATGTATCGTTTCCCAGAAAGTGGTGCAGCTGGTGTAGCACCACTTTTTGGTGCAACCTACTATAAAATTTTTGACAGTGTACGTTGAAAAGGTCGTTTTAGGCAAATTTTCACATTTTTAAGAATTCCTTAATTTTAAAGCCCCATTTTGTAGGATACCAAAACGGCCTTTGTTTCTAGTCTACGATGAACAGATATACAGTACAGCAATTTTAATATCAAAACACAGCTGTCAAAAGAACCGAAAGTGACACTTTAAAGACCGCAAGTAGGAAAGGGATTAGGTTTGTCTTACTATTTTTGCATAAAATGCTAGTTAAAACTAGCAACTATTTATTTTTATAAGATTTCACAGATGTGGCAAAACTTTTGCTACGCTGCCCCAATGCCATGTAAGTTCCATATTTCGCCGCCAGGGGCGATACAATAACGTATATATGGGGAAATGTACAGCCCTGTTTCCTATCGATTGTTGTTCTGCCACATAGGTTGGATTATTTGTGTTCGAGTAATGTGCTGAATAAGAATTTAGCACACCAGCATATGCACTGAGATATCAGTTTATTGGGTACACCTACCTAATAGCGTGTTGCGCCCTCTTTGGTTTACAGAACAGAGTGAATTCGGCAGGGAATGGAGCATACCAGATGCTGGAAACCTCGTCAAGGAATATTGTACGATTCGGTACAATATTCCTTCACGAAGTTTTCAGCCCGTTTCACATCATTCCAGGGTTTACATCGGGGACTATGCAGACAACTGAAGCAAGAAAAACTCGTCAGCATAATACTGGAAGTATTCGGAGATAATACGAACCTTGCGTGGGGGCTGCGTAGTCCTCCTAGATGTTTTTATCTGCTTGAGCATAAACCGTAGCCATGAAGGATGAATTTGGTCAGCGAAAATGTTCGCATATGCCGTGACGCTCAGATGTCCCTCGATGGGTATCAGGAGGTTTAACTGCATGCCAGCAAATCATTTTCTGCACCAACACACCATAGACACCGGCTCGTAATGTTGCTGCATGTGTTTTTATGTTGCTTGCGCCAAATTCGAATACTGCCATCAGCATAATGCAGAAGAATCCTTTTCCGAGTTCTCAACGGTCCAGTGTCGATGCTTACGCCCCACGGGAGGCGTGCTTTTGTGTGCTGCTGTGATATCATCGGCACTCGACGTTGCTGATAGACCATCTCAACAAGCTGGTCTACCAGCAAAAAGGATTCAGGTAGACCAGCTTAGCCAGCTAGTTTACCTAAATACTTCTTAAAATTCTCAATGGCTAGTTTCGATGCTTAAGCGCCCACGGGAAGCTTACTTTCGTGTGCTGCGATTATATCGTCGGCACCGGATCTTGCTGTGATAGGTAGAATATTGGTATTACATGTGAACGATGAGACATGCAGACGACTTCCAGCATTCTGCGATCCTGTTAACAAAAGCAGCTGTTAGATCACAGTGGTCAAAGTAGACTGACGACATGGTGTTTTTCTGTTGTAGGTCATTCACGACATGGTCCGAAACGTAGTGAGTTCAGAGACCGCCAGTGGCACACCAATGTAGAATTCGGTAGTGATTTGCCGAATTATCGCTTTTCTTCTCTCTTGAGCGATTCTCATTAGTCTCTCTTGATCCCTCTGATTCACCAGATGTTTTCGTCCATAGTATTGCCGATTTCTAGATTTTTTTTGCGTGTCGTACCATTTACGCTAAACCTTTTTACTACAGTTATGAGGGGGAAGCCTAGGACAATAGCCGTTTGGGAGATGCTCGAACAACACGCCTGTCGCTAAATACCATGCCGCGCATAAAGTCGCTCTGATAACGCGTTTTTCTCTCAATCTAAAGCAAAACAATGCTCATCCAAATGGTCTATCTGATTTATACCGGACACCACGCTCACGTGCATTGTTACGTGTTGGAGTGGGCCATTTATGTGACGACGGTAGGTTTACCTAATAAACTGGCATCTCAGTGTAGATTAATAGTATTATTATTAAATAAATTACCTTAAATTGCAAAATATACTACCCCAATACATCTATGATAAGTATATCAAGTTTGAACCCTTTGTGTCGAAAGACGAGTTAATTCTATGTTCTGTGTTCATTTGGATGTACATTTTTCTGCTTTCTCCCTTTAGATTTGCTTTGTACTTGAAATATTTCGTCTCTTATGAGATCTCCTATCATTAAACTGTGTTAATTCATGACGCAGTGTTTTCTTGTGAAAATATACACTCAGTGGACAAAACATTAGAGATAAATGTGATGAGAAGTCGACATGAGCATCCCGCGCGCAGAGTGGAATAAACCAAAACCAAACGTAGGCGATGAATCGACGGATAGCAGGGTTTCTCAACTGTGTAACGCAATCGAAGAGCATGGGTAAACGTGATGATCTGAGCAACTTTGATCGTGGGCGCGCTATCTGTGCAAGAAAAATGGGTCGTTCTATCGCCCAAGTGGTAAGAACGCTAGGGTTTCCGAGAGCAACCGTATCAAGGGTGTACCGCGTGTATACCATCGACGGACGTACCTGCGCCCAGAGAGCAAGCGGTGGCAGACCACACGACACTGATGACCGGGGTCGACGTAGATTATCCAGGCTCGTACAGGCAACGGCGGCGGAACAAATCCCATCCAGGATAAATGTCGGAGGCCCAAGCAGTGTCAGCGGATGAACGGTATGACACACGCTGCACACCCTGGGCTACGGGAGCCGATGCCCTACTCGTGTACCACTGTTGACTGCTCGTCAACGGAAATTACGCCTCACATTCTGCCGGAAAAATCAAAACTGGACCTCTGAGAGTGGCGTAGCGTCGTGTGGTCAGGTGAATCTCCTATTCAACTGTACAGAGCCAACGTGAGGGTGCGGGTGTGACGTCTACAGCGTGAGGTGATGGCACCGTTGTTCTAGGTCGGCTCTGTTCAAGGAGTTAGTGGTTCTGTGATGGTTTGGGGAGCTTTCTCATGGGGCACATTAGGTCCTTTAGTGTGTCTGGAGAGGTACTTAACCGCTGCGCACTACCAGCCTGGCTGATCACCTACACGCTTTCATGTCCTTCGCGCATCCTGCGTCTGATGGTCTTTTTCAGCAGGGCAATGCGCCTCCCCACCAGGCCACAACCACCCAGGCGTGGCTCGAGGAACACTCATATGAGTTCGGCAGAACCACCCGGTAGCCCCCAAGGTCCCCGGATTTATACCCTGTGGAAGCTCTCTAGGTTGCAGTGGAGCAAAGCATCAGATCCGTGGATCCTGGACCAACGTCTCAGGCCGAACTGTGAACAATGCTACAATAGGCATGGCTGGCATTACCTCCGGAAACCTTCCGGCATCTGGTGGAGTCGATGCTCCGGCTTGTACCGGCTGTTATTCGCGCAAGAGGAGGGCCTACACGCTATTTGGTACGTACTGTATCTCTAATGTTTTGTCCATTGAGTGTATACTGACTGTCTTTATTGTCCTTTGAATGTCCCGGAAATATTACCTGCGCTTATTGCTTATTCGACAAAACAGTAATAGAAGTGATTTACGTTAATTTAATTTTGTTTTAATTCTAGGGTTTGCAATCGGGAATCTTCTAAGTGGTGTCGGCTTCGATCAACTTGGAGGACGCTACACTTTCCTTACAGCTGCTATAGTCAGCGCATTAAGCTCTGTGGTCTTCTCCATTGTCACTGTAGTACTGAGGAGACTAGAGTCCAGAAGGAGAAAGCAGCTGCATTTGGTAGTAGAGGATCGCTCAAAAGGAATAAATAAAGAAAATGCTCACCTCACAGGATATCACTCTGAAAATATTTCTGCGCAGTAAACACAAGATGTCATGAACCCTCAGTTATCTACCACATGAAGGCAACGATTTCCCTTTTCTTTTAAATAACTATAAACCTTATGGATAACAGAGATTACAGCTTATGATCTTAATATGCAGAGTTGAAAACTGTGTTTTTATAATGAAATTTTCAATTTCTTAAGCATACAAGAGTTATGTGTTTCAGGGCGTAATGCAATGCCGTCTGTTAAGTTTTACTGTGTATACCGGGTGTCTCAAAAAAGATTGAAACAAGCTTTTATTTCTTCAACCGTTGATCACAGATGCATACTTTCAATCAGAAAAATACTCAAAATGACATAAGGACTTACGAAGTGGAAGTTGCACTCCTGTGAGCGGCATTTCCATAAAAATAAAAAAAAATTATAATTTTTTATACAGCTTTTCCAGAAAAAAAAAGCTCAAACAGAAAAAGTTACGTAATGTCCTAATTAGTGAAGAAAAAAACCACGTCATTCTGCTTGCAAAACTCGCGAAGATATTGGCGATGAAAAGGATAAAAATTGTATCGTCTGGGGCGATCATATCCTGCACTCGCGAGAGTTCTTCCAATACTCGCTTTGAGTGCTACAAAGCTGTGAAGCGAAGCGAGATACCGTTCGCCCTGACGACCATACATTTTTAGCACGTATTTTGTAAAAGAAGATCGTGCTTATGTTACCGGTTTGTCCGTCTGTGGACACCATATCTCTGCAACTAATAATCCGATTTGAAAAATTATTTTTGCATTGGGAAGCTTGAAATATGCGAATAATGATCCTTTATTTCGTTGAAAGTTAAAATATCGACTAAACACGATAAAACACATATGTAGCACACATACACTACATGTAATACATGTAAAGCTTCATTACATGTAGTACATGTAAAGCTTCATTACATACACTACATGTAAAGCTTCATTACATGTAGTGTATGTGTGCTACATATGTGTTTTATCGTATTTCGCGAATATTTTAACTTTTACCGTTTTTAACACGAATCATCCTTCATCAAGATCCTTCATTTTGCTTTTTTTTTTTTTTGGATGTACAACTTCGCCGTTACAGGGCAGGGCGTAAATGCAGATGATATCGAATTGAAAATACATTTTATTCCATATATTTGCTTCTGAACATCCGATTGAAACAATTCTTTTACCTTCCGATTCCATTTATGTCTAAGAATATTTAAGGTTTAGTCACTTTTTCAAGTTACACATAAATTGTCCGCTAGAAGGCGTAAAAATAAATTGCGTTTTACCCGATATCTGTACATCTAAAACTCCGATTTGAAAACTTTTCTCTTCAGCGGATACAGCTCCTGCTGGGAAATCTTTTGCATTCAATTTCTGGTTTTTGGTGAAGAAGGGTTTGGCCACCAAGGGGCATAAGCGTTAATTTCTGCTTCTGATGCATTTGCCACAGAATCTGAGCTTCTAAAATCTCGATTGGAAAAAATTCGTTTGTGGACCAATACTACTCAAGTCGATAAACCTTACGGCATATTTTCTTCTTAAAACAATGTACGGTTTCTCTGCCAGGGGGCGTAGATGTATATCTTATTTTTGTCAATACTCGTCCGTGAAAGGTTTGGGTTCCAATCCCGGTTAGGCATGGATGTTGTGTTTGTCTTACGGCACTGGCTCTCTGCCTTCCCTGGAACCAGTGACCCTAAATTAGGGACGGACGACTGCTTGTAGCCCATTGAGTTGCTCACGGTGGTCGTTAAACCTTCAATCAAAAAAAAAAAACTTCTAAGAATCCAATTTGAAAAATTCCTTTTTTGTTGGATAGCGTTTCCACTGCGAAACGTTTTTCATATAATTTCAAAATGTTCAAGTAACTCATAGACTTTCCGCTAGGGGGCGTTATGGTAAATTGCGGTCCTCCCGATATTTCTGCTTCTAAAACTCCGATTTGAAAAATTCTTCCTGTGTCGCATACAGCTCCTGATGGGAAATGTTTTCCATATAATTTCTAATATTTGGTAAAGAATGGTATAGCTGCCAGGGGGCATAAGTGTTTATTTCTGCTTCTGATGTCACTACAGTAAAATTTGAGTTTCTGAAAACTGGATTGAAAAAGTTCTTTAATGGACCGATACCGCTCACCTCGGAAAACATTTTCAGAATATTTTCTTCTTAAAATAATGTATGCTTTTCCCGCCAGGGAGCGTAGATGCATATTTTATATTTGTCGATATCTCTACTCTTAAGTGTCCATCTGAAAAATTATTTCTTTGTTGGAGAGCGTTTTCGCTGAGAAATGTTTCTCATATAATTTGATAATTTTCTTAACGCACAAGTCTGCAACCAGAGGGCGTAAGTTCACGATTCCGTTTACAGCAATATCTGCGGATTCAAAACCCGATTGAAAAATGTCTTTCTTCTGTCTGATACTACTGTTTTCCATACTGGTTCTGTTGACTTTGAACAGCTTTGATAAATTTAATTCGCGTCAGAGCGGATTCAAAAGACGTGCTCATTACACCAGATAATTTGGTGTCATCTTTCTTGTTTACAATTTTCATCGCAAATAACTCCACGAGTTTTGCAGGTAGAACAACGGGTTTTGATTATACCAGTAATCCGAATTTCTTGGCGTAGAATAGAAAGCAAAGTTTCCAAGCTTTCGCACATCAACCAGATGGCTTTTCAAGATATGGTAGAAATCAACAAATCCCTAGAAATCAACTGAATTCAATAGAAATCCCTAGAAATCAATAGAAATCACATCAACCAGATAGCTTTTTAAGGTACAGTGTTTGTTGTCTACCTTCCTTGAAAAAACTATCTGGTTGATGTGCGAAAGCTTGGAAACTTTGATTTCCATTCTACGCCAAGAAATTCGGATTACTACATATATATATGAGCTCTTACCCGTTTCATGGTCTTAACTGCATGCACAACTTCTGCCAGTAATCCTTCCTGCCCTTCCTGCTCATGTTGTCATGCCCTTAAGAACACAGAACAGGGATGAACTGAAGAACTCCAGAAGAGGATGAAATTTTCATGGGTATTGTACATGAAGCCAATGGAGAAACAAACTACACTCGCCCAAATTTTCACTAAATGCCTCAAAGAAGAAATATTCCTGATGACTGGAACAATGTTTCTTTGATCCTGCCACCTAAACAATTGGGCCTTGATTACCTCAGGAACGGCAGACCATCAGCCTCCATCAGTTGTTCACTACATTTTCAGGAAGGCTCTGCCGCATCACTTGAAGGAAAAATTGGATTAACTAAAAGAACAAGCTGGATTCAGGAGCGGCAATTGCACTATTAATCAAGTACACGTACTGAGAGAACTAATTGAAAGGAAGAATGAATACAAAATCCCGGCCTTTACTGATTATGAAAAGGCTTTTGATTATGTGAAATCGTCAGCAGTTTTGATGACTGAAATCCTGCGGTACTGAAGATGAATACATAACCATAATTAATAACATCTATGAAAATGCAAGCACAAAGGTTTGACGTTCTGAGGAAACAACATTTATAAAAATTCGAAAGGGAGTGAGACAAGGTGACAGCATATCTCCCAAACTCTCCAATGCCATATTTGCGGAATGGGTTTCAATAAAATAATTGAACTGGGAAGACAAGGGGGAAAGATTAATGTGTTAGGTGTGCAACTTAATTCTCGTCACGGCCGCTTTCCGTTGATGAGTGCTGAAGCCTGAATATCTGGCCCAAGTTCCCAGTGTAGGGGACCCTCAGAATTCCACCAAATACACAGCATGACTTTCCACTCGAGTTTCCCTTTTTGTGCCACTGTCTGTGCTTCCTGGCGTGTCCTCAGACACCGGTGCCCAGTGGTAGGATAACGTAGGATTATATACTTTTCATCGCCTGAGGCGATAAAACGCCAAATCGTATCGTCCTGTAGATTCGACAGCAATCTTCGACAAAGAGCAACACCTTGTTTCGCCTATTGGGGTGTCAATGTACGGAGAACCATTTGATGGCACCTGAAGGAGAAAACAAGCTTGTGAAGGTGACAAACAAAAACGGATTGAAAAGACACCAATCCAGGAAGACATTTTATTTATTTTTTAACTTGTAAATAAATATCAATTTTTAATGCAAGTTATCTCGGACGAATGGTCACGAGCCAGCGCTTGAAGTTTGGTCTACCAAATATTGTTTAGTATCAGCTTCACTCATGGTGTAATTTAAAAGTGTAATTAATTGCCGACTACAAATAATATTTAAATTCAGAAGATTAATCACTTCTCAGTTTTTACGCGGATCAGTTGAAGTTATATTTTTATCATACTGTGGGGAAGTTTTTATAAGTATGAAAATGCAGCCTCAACTTCCTCTCCCCGGAAAGATAATCGCAGATTTTGACACTCTTTACTTTCTTATTTTTCAATCCATATTAAGGTCTTTTTAATTAAGCTTAAAGCAAATGCTTATTTGAGATTATCACTTTTTCTTTATGGTAGTTTTTCGTATGGTTTCTTTACAAATGATATTTTTCACGTACAAGACTTTTTAAAATATAAGATGTACTTTCTAAGGCCCGAAACGAAGTTTCGCTCTTGGCCCAGCTATGAAATTTCGGCCCTGGGCCCCGCAAGATTTCCATCCGGTCTTCGGAAAGCCCTTTTTGCCCAGCTCTAGTTACGTTTCTGTGCGATTCTTGATTTGGAAATGCCATCAACCAATAGGTTAATTCAAATGTCTTCTACTATCTTTGCTTCTTATTTTCTGTGGGAAGGAATTAAATAAACTTGGATCGCAAAGTATTTATATATATATATATATACACCTCCTTCTGCTCCTGCTGTGTAATTTGGAATTAATTTCATATCACGAAAACTTGCAGAAAAAAGTTGCAAACGTATTGATTGCAGTAAGTTTTCATATCAGATATTTCACAACACAATAAAAGCATTGGACATTGTCCAGAAAACAGCATTAGACTGTCCCGGTCGCCGTTTGAGGCGCTTGTCCGTGACCATTCATCCGAAACAGGGCCCAAACCCCGAATGAGGCATGGCTGGTGTGAGCCTGCTCCTCTCAATCCCCCTTCCTAACCAGCAGTCACAGATTCTTAATCTTATGGCCCATTGAGTTGCTCAGGGCCATCTTTTACAATAGGCAAGTGCTGGGAGCCTGCAATTACGGAAGCGGGGGGGGCTTTTCGTTATCACACAGGTACATAGCGTGACGATAAAATATTGAAGAATGACCTATAATATATTACTGAAGAGCAAACCCTCAATTTATCAAAGATTAAATATGAAAACGACAGTCGAAAAACCCAAAGTGGAAAGAAATTTTTTGATGAATCCAAAAGCCATGAAGTAGTTTTAAATGAGCATGATAAATTTTAAAATTAATGTATTATACAAATTTTGCTACAAATTAATTTTAGGGTTGTTTTCCAGGAGTAAGAACAATTGTTCATGGACATTGTCATACCACTTTAAAATATTTCTTGGGGGCATACTTTGTTTTCAAACAGAAAATTCTGTTACATTACCAGAATCCCAAAAGACTTTTATAAAAATGAAGTTAATATTGAAGAATTTGATGAAGATGTATGCCATTTCTTTATATTATCATCCATAAATTAAATAAACAACCACCAAGATTATTATAAATGTATACAAGATAAGAACATTTCAACGTCTTTTCCAAGCGTTGAAACTGTATTAAGAATTTATTTATAATTACCGTATATACTCGTGTATAAGTCAATCTCGTGTATAGGTCAAACCCCCGATTTTTATCTGAATATTTGCAGTTTTTGTATATCCCGTGTATAAGTCGAACCCCCAATTTTTATGTGAATACCTGCAGTTTTTGTATACCTACCTATCTTGTGTATAACGACTAGATAATTTTTTTTTTTTTTACTTTTCGGAGGATGCGCCCGCATGCGGAAATGTGAACCTACTATTTATTGTTGTAGCTGGCTCTCGCAATGTTGCTTGCGGCAGTTTCCCGTAGAATGTGGGTGGAATTTAGGCACAATTCTGGGAAGATGATAGGACTTAACACCCTGGTTAGAGAGTTTTCAGGGGTAGGTTACACATTTTAACAATATATGAACCCACTTTTGCACATAGTCTCCCCCCCCTTCCCTTTCTCCCACTTTTTGCGAGCGAGTTTTCTGCAGTTACTTAGAGCAAAGCATTTGTTCCAGCAGCAAACGAATCCTGATGCATTTACCAAACGTCGTAAGGCACATCGTTATTTAAAAAGAAAATAGAAAAAGAAAAGAACTTCGTGAAACATATTTGGAAAGCGTAAATATGTAACTTTTGAAGTTTTCAATTGATTTCTTCAAAATGTAAAGTGAATCTTTATTTTGATGTATTGCGGACACTCTAAAATTTGCACGCAACTATTTTAAAAATTAAAGATAATTTGTTCTATAAAATTTTCTCCCACTACCCTGTGCAGCGTAGCAGCTGTCGGTCAACTGCTGACTTGTATGAGTGTGTGATTGACAGAGAGGTCGTTTTTCTACTCCCGAGTTTCATCCCCCCTGTCCACCGTGTCTATGACAACAATCGGCTTTAGTGACAAAACCAAACATCGCTCTATTCAGTAAAGATGCAATCTTTTTTGCTCGCTCTGAGTCTTCAGAAAAGGTTACTGTTTCTTTGATTTTTAGAGCCGGGGCACACTCAATTTAATGGCAAACGTAAGTAGGTTGTTAAACTAATGCACTTTTTTTACTATCAGTGGCAGTATTATTCTGAGCGATCGGCCAAGTTTAAACACTTTCGTTTTCGGGATGCATTGATCAAGTTACCGCTGTTCTGTAGATTGTCACATCTCTCTTCGCCGTCGCTAAGCAGGGACAGCTTTCTCCTTTTGCAATAGTATGTCTTTTTCACTCTTCATCCTTCCCGTCGAGAATTGAGCACGGTCGTAGGTCACGGTCGGTGCAACTTAAACTACTGGGTGACACGTCCACCTCTTTCCTCTGGGTGATTTACCAGCGGGGCAGTCAAGGCCAAATCGACGGATCTAAAACGGACTTTGAGTCATCCTTGCGAAATGAGTTTTTCTATTAGTGAATAAAAAACTCGTACATATAAAATCAAGAAATTTTTAGCAATAATTTTCTTCTGTACCAGTAGCACCCGAAAAATGACTAAATATAAAACTACAAATGAACTGATGGCGCGAAGGGCTAAGTATGCGCATTTCCATAAGGCATCAAAATTTTGGTTTTCAACCTATCAGAAATATTTTCCGTGTATAGTTCGACCCCCTAATTTCGACCTAAATATTGCATTAAAAAAATCAACCTATACACGAGTATATACGGTACCTGTTGTTAATGCTTCTGGTAGACGTAGTTTCTTTGTCCTGAAAGTTTTTCGTAGTACTTTGTCTCCAGAAAAATTAAGCTCATTATAGTGTTATTCTGCCTCGAATAAGAAGTTTTAAGTTATGAAAATAGTAAAACATATATTTGCTGAAAAAAAAATGCAGACAAATTTATGTATAATTTTATCAAAATTTGTACAGCGTATTATAGAATTTTGTTTCTGTAAGTTTGTTTTTAATACGTAGTTCATGTAATCACAACTTATTTACGTACATGCACAAAGTAATTTTGATTTTATAATTGTCTGTTAATAGCTAGTACGTTTTGTATGCAATTATATTTTTGAATAAAGGTATACGTTCTTATTTATGTCTGTCCGTTTTCATTTGTCTCAGTAAATTTGTTAAGTTTTTTTCGTTTTTGCATCTCTTATAATAATTTTAAAGAGAGCCTTTTAAACTTTTGCCTAGGAGCCCAGATAAGGCTTTATAAGATGACCCTGCTCACGACGATAGAAAAAAAATGTTGCATTTTTCCTGTCTTGAATGGTACAATCCCTGATTTAGGTTAGCCTAAATCACTAGTAATTGGGTATTCATGTTATCATTTTTCTTTCGAAATGTATGACATTCACCTTATAAATCCGGAACAATAGGTGAACCACATTTCCATGCCGTAACTTCTCATAGCAAGTTCCCATGAAAAGCAACAAAAATTATTTCACTTGTATTAGAAAACTAATTCCTTGTCATTTGGCTATTTGAAGTTTTAAAAAGATTAAGGGACCTATTAAAGGAATCACATCAGATGCATGCTGTCTGTCTTAAGTGGAATAAATCGCAATAACTAAAATTACCAATGACTGGATTTTCGGTCTATTTCTTTCAGTGGCGACGCCAGCAGCCGCTCAGAACTGGGTGGGCTATTAGGGGGATAAGCATGATGGGATGGGGTACAAATTTTGAAGTGTTTGGCAGAAAGTTTGGCAAAAAATTCCGTTCGTTCATGTGCATTTTACCGAACGCTGATTAGGTTATCTCCATTTAAAACGTTTTCAAGTGAATACTCTACGATCTTTATTCTCCCCCTTTTCCTTAAACTTTCAGTTACTATTACCATTTCTCTAGACCTTCGCTCAGGCCTCCTACTCTCGTTCTAAATTAAATTTTGTGTTTGTACTTCGATATAGGCGCCGACTATGGGAGAAAAAGTGAATCTTGCCCCACCCCAATAATTTTACTGGGGGGGGGGCATTGCCTACCCAATATTTTTCGTCCTGTTTAATTAAATAATCGCTTTAGCCTCATAAGTGTACCAAGCTCCACCTTATGAGGCCAAAGCGATTTATTTTCGAAAACCTAATCAATAACAAAATAAATAAAAGCTTTTCCCTCATATTGAACATTGCTCGTTGGATAAGCAACTGGATTGCTAGTCACGTATCGTGTTTGATGTGTTCTCGTGATATGAGGTAATGTTGAAACAATTATCAAAATAAAATAAATAAAAATACAGAAATGTATAATCTCTAGCGACTTTATTTATATACGTGTATTTGTTTTTTGTGCTTCTTTTTCTTTGTTTGAGTAACCCAGCTAATTTATCACATTGTTTTTGTAAACGTTCGGAAATAAAATCTCTCAATATTTTTATAAAATCGCAGGCTAAATTTTATTTTTGAAAGTATTAATATTCAGAAAAAGAATATTTTTTATTTATTTCCTGCTGACAATGGAAGAAACGTGGGCTTCCCACGTCTGATATTCAGTAAAAGAATATTTTTTATTTATTTCCTCCTGATTTCTTCACAGCTGCCCCCCCCCCCCCCCCCGCCCCTCAATAATTTGATGAAGTCGGCGTCTTTGATTCAATGTATGTAGTATGGGAACCATGTATACAAATCTCTACACGGTAAGTTACTATTTCTTCGCAATTTTAGCTTGCTTAATTTTTTTTTTTCATACGGCTGTTTATGAATTTTAATTTGTAACCTGACAAGAAATCTCTCTCTCTCTCTCTCTCTCTCTCTCTCTCTCTCTCTCTCTCTCTCTCATCTTTCTAAATTATAATTACAAAAACGTGGTATGTTTCTACTACTCTCTTAGAAATTCCCTCAGAGGAATCCGTTCATTTCACAGAAGTACAAACTCTAAATTTAACAAAAAATTCATTTTATATAAACCCCGACATAGTTCGGAAGACCCTGGGTTCGATTCCCGGTGACGGCCAATGCGAATTTTTCCGTGACTCACCCTTTATAAACGTTGAAAGAGCGATGACTTCTGTTTGATGTTCCTAGTCCACGTCAAATGTCTGTATTAATGCTGAATATCGGAAAAAAAGTTTTTATTTATTAATTTTTTGGAAATAAATCGCTCTGGCTTCATAATGAGGAGCATGGTCCGCCTTATGAGTATGAGGCCAAAGCGATTATTTAATTAAAAAAGATGAAAATTATTGGGTGGGTACTGCCCCCCAGTAAAATTATTGGAGGGGCAAGATTCACCTTGCCTCCCTATAGTCGGCGCCTATGGCTCTGGACTCCAAATTCCCCAGACATCAATCCAATCGAGAATCTGTGGTTGCTGTTGGAACAACAAATCCGATCTGCGGCGGCTCAACCACATAACTTACAAAAGTTAAAGAATCTGCTGGGAACGTGTTGGTACCAGATACCACAACACACCTTTTGTAATCTTATAGTGTCTACATCTCTCCGAGTAAGAGCTGTTTTAGCTTCACATGGAGGACCAACATCGTATAAGGCAGGTGATCATAATGTTTCGGCTCTTTGGTGTATAACAGTAACAGCTCGTGGAAACTGAAAAATCGGCTCTTATGTACTACTTTGTTGCGAAAAGCACTCGTGGGTCACAACATCTACGTTGCATTTACGGTTATACGAGATTCAACAATATTGTCGGAAACTCAGGTCTTTTTCGTAAAAGCACAGGTTCATTGCACCTGAGACTGTAGCCGTAAAGTTCTTGTTTCCTGCTGTAAGTTGATGTTTGCGCGTTTACTGATGTCGATGACTTTTTTTGTTATCATTCATTTATTTATTTGTACGTGCAATGTGTCGAACATAGTCTACCTCTTATAATGAGGTAGATGAGACCGAATCGAAGTGATGGACAGAATGGCTGAACGCACAGTCAGACCTCGATTTAACGAACTTCAAGGGACCAACAGTCTTGTACGTAAAATCGCGGAATTCGCTAAGTCGAGGAAGCTTTTCGAGTGCAATATTCAAATTAAGCTAGTGTTCATAACATAATACGTAAGCAACTAAGTTCTCTTTTATCTAGTAAAATTTTAATTATTTATAGTACTTTTAATTACGAAATTTATTACCAAAAATGTTATAATGCGCACACATTTACTTTGTATATTAAATACATAATTCGTAGATATTAGATTTCTATATGTAGCATCAAAATTTAAGCGTACTTTAAAATTGCGAGAAAAATACGTTAGTTGATTTTTTCCGAGCATTTAGCTTCTTAAATAACGATTTCAGTATTCTAAACTGCATAACGAGATGTGTTGTTTAATTTGACCTGTAGATTTAACACTAAGAAGAAAAGTAGTGCAATTTGGGGAAGAATTCCAGTGGTTACAATGTGTGTCCCCTGAGTTCACAGAAAGCTATTGTTTTGTCTGTAGCTGAAAACAAGAATCTCCCTGGGTATCTTAGATTTCCTCCCCCACACCGCCCTTCTTTTTCCTGCTTCCCACTTATGCAAGAAAACGTTGCTACTCCTTTGGAACTTGTTGGTCATTTGCTCCCCCCTATAAGAAGCTTACTATTGATAGTCGCAGAAAAGGCGGACTGATTTATGATACCGTCAAGCTGTGTCGCGGATAGTGTTCTTTGAAACGCTGGTTAACTGCATGCGCAAAATTTTCCAGTTACGCGAGGCTCTCTTTCTAGCAAACTTTTAACGTGAAAATGCTGCTTAACGTACCCAGGTATCACAGCCTTGCAATTTAAGCCCAACACTGAGCCACCGCTTTCTATTCCTAAACGTCGGTACCTCAGTGTTGGGCCTACGCTGGATTGCTAATGCTGCGTTAGATTGCTATCTGGGTAGTTTGGTGGTTTAAAAAATGTAAATGTTCGCTAAATTGAGGAAATGTGTTCGTTAAATCGGGAAACACTGAGTATTAATTTCAATGAGATTCCACCCGTACCACAAAAAATGTACGTAAAATCGCGGAATTCGTTAAATCGCAGTCCGTTTAACAGAGGTTTGGCTGTAGTATGAAAATATCTAAGCTGTCTTTATCATGCTCTTAATAAGTTTATATTAAATTTCAATGTCGTAACTCAGTGGCTTATATTCTAGGCTAGCCCACGGAATTCAAAGAATTAAAAAACACATTTAAAAATATGTGCGAATTCATTTGCTTTGACAAAGACGATCTAATCTTGCAAACAAGGGATTCCAACATGTCCACTGGAGCGTTGTTCGTATGACAGGTCTCACCACTCGCCAGCGGACCAGAGTGGAAACGAGTCAACGGATCGACAATTTCATGCCAGTCAAACGGGTTGGGTCCAGATGTTCCTGACCCGATTTCGATCCAGTTTTATTTCCTTTTTATTTTTGAAAAAAAAAATATTTCAAAGAAAACTGCCCGCGTAAAATTTTGTGCTCGATACTGATTCCCGTCGAGTGAAAAATGATATGTCATGCAAAAATATTGTCGTTTCTTTCTTAAAGCAACGAAGATTTCCACCGACCAATGATACGGGGCCGATGTTAGGTACACCGACACCACATCGTAAAACGATACTTTTTTTACGTTTGTTTTCAATGCGATTGTCCGCAGTAATGTTCAAGTAAACGACTATCGCCCGCTTCTCTGCTGATTCACTCTCTCACGTCCCACGTGTCGCATTGTATGGCGAGAGTTACTTTTTACATCACATCTTTTACATTGAACATTCAGAGGTTTTCGTTTGACTTACTAACATCCCGTTCCCATTGCATGTCGCATCGGAATTAATACCTTATTTGTTAATATGGATGAATTTAATATTAAGGAGATTGAAAAAGACGTCGAAGTTAAGAAATACGTGCTTGTTCAAAATAAGCACGTATTTCCTGTAATAAATTTATATTCTTTTAAATTTATATTCCCGTAATACATTTGATTTCCATATACGAGTGTGTGTGTGTGTGTGTGTGTGTGTGTGATTACGTATTATTATAAATTGAGTTTCGAATTTATTTATGGTTCAAAGCATATCCTGCTCCGCCAGGTTAGTTACGGATCCTGGTCTGGTTCAATTATGTGATGTCTGGGTCCGGGTCCAAAACTTTTGATCCGTTTCCAGTTCTGCAGCTGACATTGAAACCCTGCCAGTTGGAAGCACAACGTATTCCAATGGCAACGGGTAGAACAGGGTGAAGGGTTACCTGTGATTGCGTTCACAAGGCTTCGCCGAGGGAAGAGGTAGTGTGACGAATACTCTAATTTAACTTTCATTTTCAGTTACCTTTTCTATGTAAATTTGAGTTCATTCTCCTTTAGCGTTTTTCAAATCTAACGTGATATCTTCTCTCTCGCAAGAGTATGGCTGGCAACACCTTGAGGTCAAAACACGTGACGTGTGGATATGTCATATGGAACGGAGCTATATATAATGTTTGAGAAGCAGCAGTATGTGGAGATGGTGGACGTTATCATACTAATTGTGTTAAATTAAAATTTGAGTTATTTGAAGGCTGCGTGCTCTACTTTAGTGTTGGTGTTGTTCTCTTAACCAAGTGTTATTATTATTATGAACTCCTTGTGGAAGTGCCAAAGTATTAGTGTCTGAATAAAGGCTAATCGTAAGTAACTTTTTCTCGACATTTGCTTGAATAGGTCCTGTTTCACTGTAGGTGAAGTTTTTATGTAGTGTTCAGTCAGCTATACTTAAACGAACATTACTGTAGCCACTTTCACTTCCACTCAAGAATGCGCGCACTCTGTGCCAGGTGACTTAGTTGTGTGTTGCAATAATTAGTAGGTGTTAGTGAATTATTTCCGGTACTAGGTGTAATGAGCGATTAAAATGAATAATGCCATTAATGAAGTTTTGGAAAAAACGTCATTTTATCAGCTCAGATAAGGGGGTAAATTGTAAATTGTGCAAGGTGGGAAGTCTGAACCATCACTTGTGACGTACTACAGAGGTGAAAACATGTGTCAAGACGACAAATCTGCAGCGAGACATTCTGTCCGCGTAGCTCAGTTAGGAGAGCGACTTACTCAGGAGTGAGGGGACACGGACAAACATGTGTTTTCACACACTTTTGGAACATAAAATTAAATGTGGTAAAAGCAAACTTACTGAAAATTTTAGATACGTCCCACGTTTATAGATATGAGTGTTTCAGTAAAGATTAAATGGTCTCTTGTGTGAAACTCTCAACCACGCGTCATATAACGAATTGGTCTATTCCTTGTACACGTTTATTTTCGTGCAATTTTTTTTTCTGTACAGTGACCACGTTAAAACCCGGGTTTCTTTCTATGTCAGAATATTTTTCCTCCGACTGAGTTCTCGGCAACTTGTCTACGAGAAGTACGACTGCGTCTCTGGAATTTGCTTTTGTGAACCACTAAATCGGTGTTAAGTCACTTGATGTGTCTTCTCCGTATTTAGACGAGGGTGCTGCAAAAGGAGAAAAATACATTAAAATTACCCATTGACACACATTGCAAATATGAAAAGTTAAATATTTATCACATCACAATGTGTAGTAACTGTTAAACAATTACCTTCAAGAGGTTGCCTCACATGGATTCAGTATTCGCACCCGTTTGGAATGCGCATTGCTATTCAAAACTTAGAATAAAAGGAAAATTGTAGTAGCAAGCAACATGCTCTACATGTGATTTATTTTTTTAATTTTTCAACGGAATGGTGTTTGAAATAAATAAAAGAACATTGCTAGCAATTCAGTGAATTTTAAATTAACCATACTGTCATAGCATCCAGGGGGAGTTTTAACCTCACCCCCTTCCAAAAAAAAAGTTTGAGGTTTTTTTTTTGCTTGTTTATTGGAAGTTATTAGATAAACAGGAGTCGCCATTATATTCTTCTCTTTTTTTTTACAAATTGCTTCTATTATTTCCTTTGATAAACTTTACTTGAGAAGGACATTCTTTTCTCACTATACCTACTGGTCAGAAGTAACAAATTTATAGAAGTACAGGAAACTCTGTGTCTGACACTTTATTAATCGGAATTGTTCTATTATTAAGTAGTTTTGAGATCGCTTATTTATTTAATTCTTTATCGTGAAGAGACGAAAACAAAATGGCAGTTGGAATCGTAGTTTATGGTTTCTTTATAGCATCAAGATGAAATTCATATCACAGATACTTCATGTTACAGGAAATAACTGATTGCATTTGTAGAGCTATAGAAGATTGTTTCGCTTCAAACCTCAGTATCGTTTGACGCCATCTCGAGCAACACTAACATCCTCTACATGGCGTGGCATTGAATGGAACCGGTTTTTCATATTGTCCGGGGGAATATTCCTGCCAGAATGCTTGTATGCGAGATCAGAGTTCATTTGTGGTGACTGGCGGCGGAGGCGCTTTACGGACCAGTCTCTTAGCTACCATGTCTGGGACATGGTAGCTAAAGGGACATGTCCGTCGAACGTGCAGTCCAGGGATGAAGCGGTATCTGTTGTGCATGGAAGACGTCTTGAACATTCCGGGCCACATGCGGACGAGAATTTTCCTGCTGGGATACAGCGCCAGGTAAACTCTGGAGGAAGGGTATTACCTCTTCCCCTAAAACATTCCTGGCGTATCGCTGGATGTTGAGGGTTCCTCCAATTCGTATCAGGCGAGATCGCGAATTGAACGCAATGGCACCCCAAAGCATTACGTTGGCTTTGGGCCGGTATGATGCTGCAAGATGACGTTCACCACGATGTTTTCGAACACTATGCAACCAACACAGTGCATCGAGTTAAATTGTGACTCATCAGAAAACACGACCTGATGCCTATCAGTCCGTCAATGTCTGTGTTCGAGAACTCATTGCAGCATGAGGCGTCTATGAATGATGGTCAAAGGAATGCGCAGCAATGGGCTGCTAGCGTACAGTCTAGTAGCCTGCACTGTAAAAATAATTTTAGATTTTACGGTTTTCAACCGTTTTCCAGGGTGCCAACACAAAACCGTAAAATCTACAATTTTATGCCGTGTTGGAGCAAAGCTATAGCTTTGCTCCAACACCGCATTTAATGAAGAAAACAGCACAGAATTTGGCTGGGGCGAGTCACAATCCAAATAATCACGAAAACACAAAAATTTGGCTGGAACGAATGTGTTGATTGTGTTGGAGCAAAGCTATAGCTTTCCTCCAACACGACATAAAACTGTAGATTTTACGGTTTTGTGTTGGCACCCTGGAAAACGGTTTAAAACCGTAAAATCTACCGTAATTGTTTTACAGTGTGAGGCGTCTATGAATGATGGTCAAAGGAATTCGCAGCAATGGGCTGCTAGCGTCCAGTCCACTGTTAAGCAGACTGCGTCGAACTGCGCTGGAAGACAAAGCCTGGCACGTGACAAGGTTCCACTGCTGACCTAACACCGCGGATGTCGTGTGCTATCGGTCACACCCATGCGGTAGAGGTGCCTGTTATACGGTGCAGTCGCGCAGTTTTGCGGTTCATTTCCCGGGTTTCTGTGCGTCGGAGTTTCATCTGTCCACTGACGTCACGTTCGTATCACTGTACTGGCATGTCTTCCCATACTTGTGGCAATTTGCAGCAGGAGAATCTTGCTTCTCTCATCTCAACAATCCTTCTTCGTTCAAAGTCCATCAGATGTTCACAATGCGACCTTCTTCGGCAACGGGGCATAGTAAAATACAAGAAACACCCTTTCGACTCAATGTCGGCTCTTGACTGATTGCAACATCTCTTTCGATCTAGTTCTTTATACCCAAGACCAGACAGTTCAGTGAGAGTTGCTTCGAAACCTCATGCGGATTTCACTTACATTTTAATCATTTGCATGTTCTAACCTGTTGTTCATATCCTGTAAGTTTCAAGCTAATACCACCTGTCTTTCATGGTGTTGCAATTTTCACAAACAGTAGTGTATTTGTTCCTGCTTATACTATCAGGCGTTTTTCTCTGTTACACTCGTTGATATTTTCCCGTTTCCAACGTAATATTCCTCATCAAACAGAAGTCATCGCTCTTTCCATGTTTATAAGTGAGTCACGGAAAAATTCTCATTGACCGCCACCGGGAATCCAACCCAGAGTCTTCCAGTTACGCGGCGCCGCACATGCTTCCACTGCACCACAGCGGCCTAGAATTCCTCCAGACTCACATACACTAACTGCCAAGCCACTAGGCGACTTGCTTCATGGAGCCCCGCGCAATGCTGGGAATTCATCAAAGATGGTAAGCAGCAACTGAACAAATAACTAGAAGGCGAATGAATAACTAATACAGACATTTGATGTGGACTAGGAACATCAAACAGAAGTCATCGCTCTTTCCACGTTTATAAGTCAGTCACGGAATGTGAGTCTGGAGGAATTCGAGGCCACTGTGGTGCAATGGAAGCATGTCCGGTGCGTAACTGGAAGACCCCCTGGGCGGCCAATGAGAATTTTTCCGTGACTCACTTATAAACGTGGAAAGAGCGATGATTTCTGTTTGATGTTCCTAGTCCACGTCAAATGTCTGTATTAATTAATCTTCCTCTTTCTTAATCTTCCTCTTTCTTAATCTTCCTCAACCTTCCTCTTACGTGTGTGCCATTGTTCATTCCATAGTCTTCTGTAAAAAGGATGAATCCGTGCATCCCCAAATAAAGCTGTAAAACCATTTCCAGAGAAAAAAATAATTCCCAAACTGAATGTCATGAACAGTCGATAAAGGGAACCCTCCAGCAAAAGTAGGTTTTTTCGAACATCGGAAGTAGAGATGTGGTCATCGTCCCTCCATCAGCAACGGCTGAGTGAAAACTAGTCAAGGGGCTAAATTAATACCTCACCAAGAATTGACAAAAAAGAAA
Organism: Macrothele yani; assembly: GCA_039090855.1. Classification (NCBI taxonomy): domain Eukaryota; kingdom Metazoa; phylum Arthropoda; class Arachnida; order Araneae; family Macrothelidae; genus Macrothele; species Macrothele yani. The sequence goes on along the minus strand of CM076996.1, from coordinate 4,897,703 downwards.
ATTGATTTTAGCTTATGAGATGATATTGTAGTAAGATCGTTAATGCTAATTTGCGCTGAAACAAATGAGCCCAGAGTAACAGAGCGGTAAAGCAATAAATTCTCTTTGAGAAAACCAGGTATTTAAAATTAATGGAATCGATGTGGGGATGCAGCTCCGTCTACTTCTTCGAAACTATCTTTGGATAATGTTCATCATCACTTTCTTTACAAGCGATTTCTGTATTATCTTCTGCAAAACATTATGTCCTCCTTCCTAAAACCATTTTTCATATGTTGAGTGCACAAATGGAACTTTTACATCTTTGACTTTTTTACAACTTTGTAACGCAACACTGAAGAAACGATTTTTTCTTAAATGAAACGACAACTTAAAATTATTCTTAAAGCACTTCTACGTGCTCTACTCCTGTTGTCCGCAACACTTTCTAAAATCTGTTTCCTGCGACGATGTTTTTATTCGCTTTCCCATGATGCTTCGAGCAGAAAGGAAGCGAAACAGAGACCTTGGAACAAAGTTACGTGACTTCAGATTATATAATACCCTGCGATGCCAGTTTTATCAAAAGCTTTTGAAATAGGAAGTACGTCGCCCAGAGGTAGAGAACTCTAGGGCACGAGCTCTGACTTTTCGTATTTTTTGGGCTGGGTTCGAATTGTGGGTCAAGGCATGGATACTGTGTATTTACTTTTGGCTGCTACTTTCACCCTTCTCTAGAACCTGTGGCTTTTAATTAGGGATAAGAGATCCATAGAGCCTTATGTGTTCTGAGTGGAGCTAAGTCTTAAAACAAGAAACAAAAATATTAAGTGCCCCAATCTGAGCTTTATCATAAACATCCATGTTCAAACATAACCATACTGCGACGTTACTGCATTGCATGCTGATCAGTAAGAGCGAAAGCCACATTAAAGGTATACTTTGGAAGATTCCAGATGAGTGACTCATCTGGAATCTTCCAAACTATACCTTTAATTCCAGATGAGGGAGCGAAAGCCACATTAAACCTATAGTTTGTAAGATTCCAGATGAGGCACTAACTAGTTGCTCGTTAATTGCCTTCTCCATCACTCTGATCTGAACAGACTTTACAACAATTGGAAGACAGTCTGAAAGATAGGGTGATTCACTTTTCTGATGGAATACGTTATACGTAAGCAAGTTCGAGGCCGGTTGCAAAGGTTCAGTAGCGAACGGCAGCTGAAAGAAAATCCATAAAACAAGGGCTGTTTCTTCTACGCGGGATTTCAGCGCCATAGGAATAGTGACATCTGAATCAGCAGTTTTATTGTTTAAACAGTATTTTACGTATCTCAGAGTAATGGGACACAGACAAAGTGCTTTCTTACTTACTTGAGTGAAAACTCTTTTAAAATTATACCTCTTACAAATCTGGTATTTAAAAGCCATATAATGGGAAAATAATTGTGTTCTAAAGCTAATTTGATCTGAAGGACAATTAAGCAATTTGAATAAAACATCTATTATTTAGATATTGTTACCTACTTTATTCAGTATTCTTTGGTAAATTATATGGTCATACGAAGTGAGAGAATAAAGTTCCAGTACTGAGTCATTGCGCAATCATTGATTTCCACGCAATTTAGTTCTGCCCTGTGTTTGCCTCTTCATCTTATGAGAGGCATGGGTTAGCAGAAGAGAAATGTCTACTAAAATCAGCACATTCGACGCTAATCAGCAATCTAGTTATACTGTATTTCTTCCATGTTTACCCAAAGCAAAGAGCGAATAAGTTTTTTTATCAAAACTATTTATAAAGATGACGCTTCGTTCAATACACATGTCTCTAAATGGTTAGAAGATGTAGGGAGGTACGTGAAAACTGAAGGTGACCGACAAGAAGCTGGGCTGCCGACAACTGCTTTGAATCTCACAACAGTAGCAAAATTTCATATGCTGGTGTCCAGACTCCGTTCAATGAACCTAAAAATAACGAAATTGGAACTGAACTCTGACTGGGAGACAATTCATTAAGTTTTCTTTGAAGATTTGTGAAAAAGGAAGATCTGAGCGAAATTTTCTGCAAATAGTCTCACAGATGAGCAACAGAATTGAAGAGTAACAAGTTGTGAAGGCTGACGACTTACAGAGGTATGAGGCTAGTTCAAAACTTTGCAATTGCATCTGTACTGAAGCCGAGTCATGGATGTTTAGGATCGTCCAGAAATAAAATAGTACAGCATGCAGTGAAGAACCGGATCATCATCGAGGCCTAAGATGCTCTGATTGTGGAAGACAAGGAACAAATTAATGTTAATTATTTTTTGACAAAAAAATAACCAATATCGATGATCTCGTGATCTCCAAATAATCTGCTTTTGTTTGTTTGTTTGTTTGGGGGGGTTTGACCACACAGTGAGCAATTCAGTGGGCTTAAAAGCAGTCGCCTGTCCCTAATTTAGGACCACTGGCTCCAGGGGAGGGAGAGAGCCAGTGCCGTAACAAAAACACAACTTCCATACCTTACCGGGATTCGAACCCATACTCATCTCAAACGAATGGTCAGAAGCCACAAAGAATTTGTACCTGAGAAACAATGAAAAATGACTTCTACCTTAGAGAATATGTCGTATAACGTACTTGAATGTTCCAGACAAGACAGCTGAAGCAAAACTTCGAAAGCCTAACCGCAGTTTCTGATGAAAACCAGCAGGCTTCTTTTTCATGGCAAAGCACCTGCTCATTCTGCTGTGATAGTAAAGCGCGTTCTGGTGGATCGTGGTGCAGTACAGACCAGTCACCCATCATAATCACCCGCATGACATCAAGGGCGTCAACCGCTACATTAAATATCGGTTTTTCGAACTTTTTAATCATTGTTTCCTGCAAGTTTTAGAGAAACGCAAAAAAAAAAAAAAAAAAGAAAGAAACTGTACAATCAACAGAGATTATTACGAAGGAAAGTAAAACAGTTATGTGCAAAAGCGTTTCACCTTTCTTTCGCTTTCTTATCAGGAATAAGTGGATAATGACATTTACAACAAGAAGCCCAAAGCTGATTCCTGCAGCGTATAAGAACGTGGCTCTGCTTCCTACTGAGTCGAATCCAATTCCTCCTAGTATACTACCAGTTGCCGCACCTGAAAGAGAAAACTTATTACTATTACACACACATTATCATGACGGGAGGTATTAAAATTAATGCAAGCCTGACAAAATGAACGAGAAGTACTTATTTGTTGTACCTTTGTTTAACCTAAGTAAAGCATGAGTTATATAACTCAGTCGTGGGAAGGAAAGTTCAACAACATTTGGCACATAGTGCAAATGTTGGTTTAATGCTTCATTACAATTTTTTCTTTCTCTTTTTCCTTCGGGATTTGCCTACCACCATAGGCAACTCGCAGGGCTATAGACAGTCTCTAGTATCTACTATTTTGGTTTCACTCGTTACGGGGAGGGGAGAGAGAGTGTCGTAAGAAGCAAGGGCATCGACTCTGCCTCATCCAGGATCTCGGACGAATAGTCCGAGGTCAGTGCCTCAGACCACTCAGCCACAAGAGTAACCATTAGAATTCCATTGGTATAAATGTAAGAAATAAGATGTATTGCTCGAAATCCAACATAGCAACAACTCATTTAGCGCTATACATGTGTTGTTCAGAAATCCGGGTAGAGTGCTATCCCACCTGTGGTGTTTGCACTTGTTGTGACGTATACGGCCTTTTTAACCTTCCTCTTGTTTTTGTTGATTTATGCAAATTTGGTTGCTAGTCTTTTTCATTCCCATACTGAATATCATATTGCATTAAATAATTTCTCTGCACTGTGTTGTAAGTGAAAGTTCGGATTGACAGACTCTTTTTTAAAACAACACGAATATAATGTAATCTACCAGTACCGAAAAATACCTACTCCACCCTAATAACGAAAACATTTTCATTGAATTCACAACCAGTACAACAAACGCATTGCAGAATGAAGTATATCCCGAATACTTTAGTTAGTGTTATTTAGGTTGTGAGAGGTTTTTTTGTTGTTTTTTTTATTGGAGGTTTAACGACCACCGTGAACAACTCAATGGGCTATAAGCAGTCGCCCATCCCTAATTTTAGGGTCACTGGTTCCAGGGAAGGGAGAGAGCTAGTGCCGTAAGACAAGCACAACATCCATGCCTCACCGGGATTCGAACCCGGACCTCTTTCGGACGAATGATCAGAAGCCATCGCTTAGACCACTGCGCCACCGATGTGACATGAGAGGTATGAAATTTACATTTTCTGATTGGAGGTAAGGATACTTTATTTAGTTCTTTGGGAGAATAATCTGAATCTTTCCCAAAATTTTGTTTAGAAATTCTGTATCTGAGTACAAAATAACTAGCTGTTTCGAAATCCGAGCGTGCGCACAGTGCCAGATTTAAATCCATGTTTGAGTGCACGCGGAGAGACGTTGAAAATCCATGGCTAACAATACATGGAGGTTAGTAGTTGGAGTACACTCATTGTCATAAAAATCCGGGGACCAAGAGAAAACCGTGCGATTAACGCGAAACTCGGCGAATAGCTACGGAGAGGGCAGACATGAAAATGATTAAAGTTTCGTGCGATTCCGCATGCCCACGCGTCCAGGACCGTCGCTGCAATCGCAATCATTGGGGCTTATAAGGCGCCGTGTAGGGGACTCCACATTTGTGCCGACGTGCACGGTAAGAGTCAGGCGAGATCCCTGAGAGATAGAGATGCCGATGAGCCGCCGCAGATGTACGTACGTGCAACTGACGGAGTTTGAACGATGCCATATCGTCAAGATGAGAGAGGCAGGGTGGCGGGAGCGCCGAATTGGCCGCCATTTGTTCCGATTGAACAGTACGGTGCAATCGTGTTGGGAGCAATGGACATTGGAAAGCACCCAGAGACACCACCATCAGAGGAGACCGTGGGAGCGTGAGAGCGGCATGCATAGATGCAACGACGTCCTTGTCCAATATCCAGAGACATGTGGCGGCTGTACAAGAGCCTCCTGTGTCCGCCAGAATCATATCCAGACACCTGGCAGAGGCGAATCTGCACTCTCGAAGACCCTTACGTTTTCTGTCATTAACACCTGACCATCGTCGGCGTCGATTGCAGGGGTGTCAGCAGCGATCAACGTGGAATGCTACGGACTGGCGACGTATAGTGTTCAGCGACGAATCCCGCTTCTGTATGGGAACGGATGACCACCATGTCAAAATGTGGGGGACCGCAGGTGAGCGCTACAATCCTAACCTCCCTGAACAGCGGCACACGTCCCGAACTGCAGGCGTGATGATCTGGGGAGCCATCACGTATGACAGCCGGAATTCCCTCGCAGTGATCCGAGGGACGTCGGCAGCCCAGCGCTACGTACGCTTCGCCAGGAAAGGCACCACGAGCTGCCTTTCCTGGCGGGGCGGCCCAGAGCTATTTTCCAAAGATACGCCCGTCCGCACACGGCTCGGGTTTCCCTGGACTGTCTACGTCATGCTTCGATGCTTTTGTAGCCTGTCAGATCGCCTGATCTTTCACTCATAGAGCACGTGTGGGGCCTGATGGGACGTGAGCTTTCTCCATAACCTAGTGTTCGTGATCCTTGGATGACATACCGCGTGTCTTTGACTCCATGCCGGATCGTATTACCGCATGTATCGAGCACGAGGCAGCCCGACGAGGTACTAAAGCTGACAGGAATGTGCATCGTATGTCCGCGGGAAATCGTCCTGCTGCTGTGATATTGTAATCACTTCTGTCTTCGGTATGTACCATATCACTAAAAAAATCTCATTTCAATCCGACGCCTCCTTCTTGGTGCGCGGATTTTTTTGACAATGAGTATACTTCCTACAGCACTGCTGCGTCACGAAACTGATTAGCTGATGCCGCTCTACAGTACAGAAGTCTTGGGCGAAAGCTTCTGTTTCTTCGTATTACTGGCCATGGGTTTGAGGCAAGTGAGAATAAGGTTTGAACTAGTGAGAATAATTAGTCACAAGTTACCACTCCTGCACTTGGATTCTCGTGGGTGTCATTTAAAGGGAAATAAAGATCCTATGAAGCATGCTGCCTTTCGATGTATTGTACCCTTTAGAAGAGAAAAACAATATTGAAGTCACTGTGCCGAGGTGTGTTAGTGAAATACTGTATATGATCATATTTTCAAGATGCTGCAAGTACTGAGTATAAGTCTCCATTTGTTTACTGCCTGTTTTGTATGGTAGAAACACTGCAAGATTATCCACGACTTGTGTCTTCATGTACTATTAAAACCTGTGTTTATAGTAGAGACCTCCTCTGATACAAAATATTTTAAAAGGTCAATCAAATCAGTTTGAGGACAGGAAACGATCCCAGACGTACAGGGTGACTAATCGTGACTCTATCGCTATATACTGACAATATGGAATAATTAGAGAGCAACAATTACAATTCTTGGCAGGCGGTCAAAGGATTGAGCAACTAAAGCGATAAGAAACCGTCAATCTTCAATTTAGAGCCACTAGTTCCAGAGAAGGGACAGAACCAACGCTGGAAGGATAGTTACAACATCTACGTCTTGCCTTCAGATTACAATCGAGACCCCACAGTAGGTTCGTAGCCGATGGGATACGTTCCCGAACAGCCTGTTCGATGATTTTCCAAAGCTGTTCGATGGGGTTTAAATCCTGGCTTCTATATGACCGCTGAAGCGGTTAAAACTCATAACAATGCTTTTGTAACCATGCAGTCGCCATGTGAAACCTGTGGGATGGGCAATCGTCTTGATAGAATACGCCGTTGCCAATAGGATGCACGCTGGACATAAATGGGTGTACATGGTCGACTAGGATGTCTACATATCTAGGAACACTCACGGTAGACTGTACACGTAACAAAGGTCACAAAGCATTTCATCTGAAGACACCACAGACCATCATTGATCCACCACCAGCCAGAACTGCTGGTTTTTTTGTTTGTTTTTTTATTGAATGTTTAACGACCACCGTGAGCAACATGATGGGCTATAAGCAGTTGTCCGTCCCTATTTTATAGCCACTGGTTCCAGGGAAGGAAGAGACCAATGCCGTAAGTGCCGTAAGACAAACACAACATCCATGCTTCACCGGGATTGGAACTAGGACCCTTCTCGGACGAATGGTCATAAGCCAGCGCTTAAACAACTGCACCACCGGGGCTGCCCTGTACTCTTCCAATTTGACATGAGGGGTTCATGGCTTCATGAGGCTTTGCCGCCCCGGTGGCCCAGTGGTCTAAGCGCTGGCTCATGACCATTCGTCCGGGAAGGGTCCGGGTTCCAATCCCTGTAAGGCATGGATGTTGCGTTTGTCTTACAACACTAGTTGTCTCCCTTCCATGGAACCAGTGGCTGTAGATTAGAGACGGGCGACTGCTTATAGCCCATTGAGTTGCTCACGGGGGTCGTTAAACCTTCAATAAAAAACGCTTCATGAGGTTGACACCAGATTCTGTCTCTCCCATCGGTTCGATGAAGTTTAAATCTGGATTAACCACTCTGGGTTATCCGCTTTCAGTCCTGTGTCGTCCAGTGTCTTTGTGCTTTTCCCCAGGCAAGGTTTCTTTATCTCGATGTTGCACCATTAACAGTGTAACTCCTGTGAGCCTGCAGCTCTTGATCTGTAGACATTCAAGACAGCGTTGAACCGTCCTTGCACTGACATGGCAACTTGATCCACTGTTCAAATCGGTGGCGATTTGTAATATTGTCTTAAGCCTATTAGCTGAAGCATTGTGGCCCAAACAGGGTGCGCCATGAGCTGTCAAGGCTGGTGCACTTCTGCAATTCATTTGGGAGCTTTGCCCGAATTTTCGTATTCCCGAAACACTCTGGACACTGTAGCACGGGAAAACCCCACTGTGTTGACGACTTCCCAGATGAAGTGACCCCCTCTTACTGGCCCCTACAATCATCCCTCTGTCAAAAGCATCCAAATCACGCATCTTACCCATCACTCCCGCAATTGGTCACTACTGGGGAAGCTGTGTGCGATGGCTGTACTTAACCACAGTTTAGACTAGGCATGCGAAAAACTGCGAGAGTAGCAGCCAATATTTTGCGTAACTTCTGATGTCTCTAATTCAATCGCACTTCAGTGTGTTTTCAAGCCTGATTCAGAGATACGACGCTTGAATCTGTGGTGCTAAATACATCATACAATATCGCCCAAAACAAACGCTTTTCAGACCTTTTTTCTGCAAGCACATACAGCGAAGGAAATAATGGCAGTATGCAAGATAAATTAACATTAGGAACAATAATGTTTTCATTCGTACAAGGTAATTATTGAAACCCGTAGGAATTTAAGTCAAACCACTAAGCCTGTGTTAGGCAATGCATGTAGATAATGCAGCCATAACATAAGTTTAAGAAGTGTGGCGACACAAGTCTATCTGGCACAACTACATGTAATAACGGTAAGCTAAGAGCAGTTCATCGCAGCCTTGTTCTTGTCTATTTTGTTCAAAACACAAATGTGAAGTGGAAAAGGGTCTCAGGCAGCAATAGTAGACGAGATCCGCTCCCGTTATTGAGTGTTTCTGTGACATATATTCATCCAACGGTATCAATCGATTTTGCTGTGACATATGTGAGGCATCACATTAAAAGGAGAAGTAATACACGTCAAGTCGAATAATAACCGAACCGATTAATGATAGCATATTGTATGTAAGAATATCTCTGTGGCTTCCATATCCTTAATTTAGATTAGAACAATGCTGATACAAATAAATGGTTTTTGTAGGTAGCATTGCGGAAAAGGAAACATGGCATTGCTTCGATTCGTTGGCTCTAATTTTAGCAAAGCGCCTCTACATCAACGTTAGCAATGCTCTCCGTGCTCACAGTGAAGGCATCAGTAATTCATACGTAATTACGGCGAAAGTGTACGTGTTCTAGTAGTGAACGAATATAATGCAAACATAATAGAAAGGTAATTAGAAACAACAGAACGCTTACTTACCCACGCCTTCGAACGCTACGGAAAGCAGGGCCTGGACGGTGGCTTCCGTTCCCGGAGGTGCTTCTGTTTTAGCAAACATGGTCATAGAACTGTAAAACAGACCAAATGTAGGTCCATGAAGGAGTCCAACAGGCAGAGTGAGCCAAGCATTTTTCATGTAAGCAAAACACAAGTACCGAAACCCAAAGCAGACAAAAGTGATAGACATGCAATTCCAGTGTCCTACTTTTTTAATGACCCAACCTGCAATTAAAAAGCATGGAATCTCCGCGACAAAACATTCAACTGTTTGGGATAAACCGAGGAGCAATTGACTAGAGCCTATTTCTTCCATAAACCAAAATTGGTAGTTCCATATAAACCCGGAAAGAACTCCTACGAAGTAAACCATGATGACGTTGATTAGCACAGGTAACCTACAGAGAAGTTTGCCTACGTCTACTAGTATATTGGACGAGTACTTCACATTGCGAACTTCAATTTTCATCAATGGCAGCAAGTCTATAAGAGTAACGGCAACAAGGAGGTAGAATCCTGGTGCATAGTTAACATCATCTGAGCTCCCTGTTACTAATTGATTGAGGTATCCTCCGGCTAGGGCTCCGAGACCCCAGCCAGCTGTACCCCATAGACGCTGCTTGCCATATTTGTGTGGCTTATCGTTGAGGATCTCATAACAAGCTGCATCCATTATAAACATTACTGAACTGAAAGACACACTAGAAACACAAGTTAATATGAGAAGTACCCAGAATTGCATTGATGAAAAAACGTTGTCATTCCTCTCTGATATATTACCACTGCACCTGGAATCACAGTCGCTAAGATGATGCACACAGCCTTCAGTTAAGCATTGCAGATGTCCATTACAAGGACAGCTTGAAACAGCTGCATGGTCTACAGTAAGGTTACTTACATTGCTTAACGTCCTGAATGAGATTTGGCTTCCATTGATCAGTTTTAACATGAAAACTTCTTTTCCAGTAGATTTAGGCAAGATGTCGAACGATAGTAGTAAAACATTGGTTGAGTTACATTCGGTTGAGCAGTCGTAATTACTCCAGTCGGAGCGTTTCCCGATTGCTGGAAGTGACGAAGGCTTGAGACAAGCTTCACAGACAAAGGAACAGGACTTCATTTTGCTTTTAACAAAGCAGTTCTCGATGGGCGTTGGACACATGATAGTGAGGCTTCGGTTTGTTTCAGAAGATTGTAAACTGCAGGAGATGTTGGCTTCTAAAGAGAACAGTTCACCAGTCTTCCGGATATCACGGGGTGGAACGAACAACATTGCCAAATGTGACGACGCTACGACTAACATAATGAGAGTCAGGGTAAGTCTAAAACGCTTGAAATGGTCCAAAATGGCTCCAATAATTGGGTTGGCTATGAGTTTCATAAAAGGTACAGCTGTAAAGATGACACCTACTGCAGTCGCAGACACTCCTAGCTGCTTACAAAAAATAGTCCGGAATGGCAGAACCGCAGCGAGAGCTACAAAAGGAACAAGCAGACTTTATTGATTTGCTCATGCGCTTTTCATCCAATTATTTAAAAAGTCAGATTAAACATTTAACATTATTTAAAGAAGTCCGTAACATATATATAAATATACACATGTGTATATACGTACGATAAAAGCAGAACCAAAAACAGGGTAAAGAAAAATGTATTCAAGCACAAAACTACAGTTTACCACGGTTTATTATGTAGAAATATACTGCTGGGCACCCAAAATCCAACACCAAGAAGGAAGCATTCGATTAGCCTGAAATTCTCGGCATACGTCGCCCGCGAGAGGACATACAAACGATTAGCATTGCAGGTCATATGCAAATCATGTGCGCCCGGCACGCAACCGAGAAGCACTATAAGAAGGGTGCACAGAAGGCGGGATGTAAGTAGTGGAAGTGTGTTGTGCTGCCGGACCTGTGCGTGGGAAGCTTCCTGATGCCTCGTCGCACAATACGGCAGTCATTCCAGCACGTTTCCTAGTTCGACAGAGGCCGAATAGTGACTTATCGCGACAGCGGTTTATCGTACCAAGACATCGGCGCCCATGTGGGACGAATGCTGCCACAGTGAGGCGAGTATGGATTCGAAGGGTGCAGGAGGGACGGACTGACCGACGTGAGCGATTGCCGCAGCAGCGGCACGCTCCCGAAAAAGAGGACCGGCATGTTGTGCGGCGCGCATTGGACGGCTCGCACAGCCACATCACGAACGTTAGCGCAGGAATTAGGGTGTGCTGCGCAACAACCTGTGTCAGCACGTACCGTTCGACGTCGTCTGCAGGAGCGGGGACTTGTCGCACGGCGCCCATTGCCCCGATTACCATTGACGTTACACCACCGGCGAGGGCGGCGGCAGTGGGCCGTTGAACGCCGCACCTGGACTACGGAATGGCACGACATTGTCTTCTCCGACGAATCCCGCTTCTGCCTTCAACACCACGATGGTCGGATCCACGAGTGGCGGCACCGCGGCGAGAGACTATATGACGCCTGCATTATGCATCGCCATACCGGTCCGTCGCATGGCATTATGGTTTGGGGTGCATTTGGATATGACACCCGCACCCCTCTGGTACGCATCGCCGGTACACTCAACAGCCACCGCTACATCTCCGACGTTTTGGTACCTGTAGTCCTCCCTTACTTGCAGGACCTGCCAGCGGCCATGTTTCAACAGGACAATGCGCGCCCACACGTGGCACGCATCGTGCAACAATTCTTCATGGCCCACCAGGTGTCACTGTTGCCGTGACCGGCCTGTTCTTCCGATATGTCGCCCATCGAACACGTCTGGTCGCTGATCGGCAACCGAGTGGCCCGGCAAGCATCACCCGTGGCTACGCCTGATGAACTGTGGCAACGTGTGGAAGCATCCTGGATTGACATACCCCAAGCCCACATCATCAAGCATCATCTCTTTCGTTCGATGCCGCGGCGTGTAGCGGCCGTTATTGCCAGCCACGGGGGCCACACGAACTATTGATGTCTGCGTGTTCCGCAAGTCGCACGGGCCTGTAAGCTCAATCGTTTCTTCTTTGTATCTGTTGCTATGTGTCCAGTAAATCTGTCTTTGCTATCTCGTGTCCTTCTTGGTGTTGCATTTTGGGTGGCCAGTAGTGTAGATCAATTTGTTACAGGTAGTTGGAAAGAGTACTTAATTCTACACTGCAGTTTTCACTTTATTCAAACGAACACAATACAGCACAGGTGAAAACAGTAGAGAATTATATGGAAGATCAGAACAAATGGTTGATTAAGAATCAGCATCAGAAATAACATTAAAATCACATCCAATCAGAGATGCGTGCATACATTTCAGCTGGTTGTCAGAGGCTTGCATAATTTACAAGACACTGTCACGTGTCTACGCGCATTTTGCAATACCTTGTTATAAGGGTGTGAAGCATTTCAGTGCGACGCGTTTATTTTATCATATTTTGTTATATTGTGTTATCATTTTTTCATTGCGTTTCAGAAACGTTTGTGTCAATGATGCATGAATATGTCCTGCAGTATATCTGAGTCGTTTTGAAGTAGTGTTTCACAGCATGCGCTCATTTCAACGAGGTGTGTTCGTTTTAACGAAACGTCCAAATTTTGCCGTAGTGCGACAGTAAAATGAAATCAGTTGGTTCCAGGGTGATTCACAAGTCTGGGTGTTTTATTTTATATGTGAGAGAGAGAGAAATGTTTATTGCAATGCAAACAACTAACCTTACTCAGCGAAATACAATCATTTTCAATAGTTCACAGCTATCATTCGGTAAGTTCATCAATTCCTCTTCGACATCGTGGTTGATCCTTGGAGGTGAAAAACTCCCGACATTGGTTTCTGAGTTCCTCTCATGTTCTAAGCAGCCTATCTCAAGGAAAATAAGCGGTGAAGCTGAAAAGGTGGTAGTCAGGGGTAGCAAAGTCAGAACTATACGCAAGCTGAGGAAACATCTCATATGCCAGTCCTCTAAGTTTGTCTTTGGTACGAACCTCGGCTTGAGGTTTGGCGCTGTATTTCTTAAAGGGTACCCGTCCGTCTGTTTACAAATCTTGGTGTTCAAACAATACAGAATGTACGCTCTCCTGTTGGGCGCAGTTTAGATCAGCATTAATGGTACATCAGTTTGAAGTGCTACACTCTCAAGACACAACCACGTCCCAGCATTACATTCGCTTTGAATCATTTTCTCTTTGCGACAGGAAGTGTAGATTCGCTTGGGCTATGCCGTTTCTTTTTTCTGTTCAAAGTCTTGAAGTACATGCAGTTTCATTCCACGAGAAACAGTTCGCTTGATGAAATGGTGTCTGCATGATTTCGTGCGGAGTTACATGCTGACCTTGATATGACGGTTGGCTTACTCATGTGGAACTCTTCGGCGATTCCTACCTAATTTAGTGGGGCCGAACCTTAGATGCTTGTGAGCAACTAAACTCGGAAACGAGCCTGAGAGTGCTGGCCGATAGATCAGCTTCAACAGCTTGGCACAGAATTCTGCAGTCTATCGATACTGAACATTGCTATCGCGGCTTAACTTAGAGCCAGGTGCCACCACTGTTGAAGTTCTTGAATCAATGTTGAGCTGTACGAATGGAGAGTTTTCCCTCATCTTAACTTTGATATTTCTCGAGCCGATTCTGTAGGTTTTGACCTTTTTTTCCAGTAAAGATTCAGAATCGTACGCATTTCAATGCTAAACTCACTCATTGTGAAACGTTTTGAATACTATACACTACTACTTGGGTATTTGTAATAAGCATGAAAGGTCTCGGTGTGCTTTTTACTATTTCTTGGTCCTACGTGCAGAGGCATACAAGTTTAACACGGTGAAGTATCATTGTACAAACTTTGTATAGTCAAAAGCTCGCAGACATAAATTACGTGACCAAATGCCCATACAACGTAAAGCCTCTTTCTCTGTCTTAGGTTCAACTGAGAGCAACTGCAAATGCACTGCGATCTTCCTTATTACGTAAAATTTATCTATTGGGTGTGTGCAAAAGTTCTACCCGTTTTTGTAATAGATGCAAATTGCGATCGGAGTAGTTGCGTCACAGATGACGCTGTCATGCAGAATTTTCGGCTAATAAAGCGTGGAGAAATAGAGCATATAGAGGCACTAGGTTTGTCCGAGTAAGTCATTCGTAACGGAAATCACGGACGGTGTAACATGGCATGCCATAAGAAGCACATTAGACATTGTTTAGTGTACGAGTTCGACAAAGGCAGTACTGCAGTCGCGACTTGCCACGACTTGCCGTAACATCTGTCAAAAGTGTACAAGGAGAATGCAGTTGATGATAGCACATGTCGCCGTTTGTTTCGGAAATTCCGGGACGAAGACAGAAGCTGTAAAGATCAACCACGTCCTGGACGTCCATCCGTGGTTTCTGACGAGGATGTGGACCAAGCTGTAACAAATGACCCACATGCAACCGTTCAGGAATTAGCGGAAACGTTGTCGGTATACAGAACAACAGTCGAAAAACGGATGCATGCGCTTGGGTTCATCACCAAGTTCGATAACTGGGTTCCGCACCAGCTTTCTGCAAAGCAACGAGAGGAGAGAATCCGTACCTGTGTTTCTTTGCTTTCTCGTCACAGAAATGAACCGTTTTTGGAACGAATTGTAACGGGTGATGAAAAATGAGTACTGTACCGTAATGTAAAGCGTCGACGGACTGTGTGCCAAGGTGCGGAGCCTGCTCCCTTGACCTCGAAAGGAGGACTGCATCCCAAAAGATTTTGTTGAGTGTTTGGTGGGATGTCCAGGAAATAATCTACTGGGAGCTGTTGGCACCTAACCGAACGATAAATGCTGACCTCTACTGCCAACAGTTGGACAGATTGCGAGAACAACTGACATCGAAGCGGCTAGCACTCGTCAATCGCAAAGGCGTGATCCTTCACCATGATAACGCTAGACCTCATGCTGATTTAATCACTCGGCAGAAATTACTGGACTTCGGTTGGGAAGTATTACCTCACCCGGCGTATTCCCTTGACCTGGCACTTACGGACTACCGCCTTTTTCGAAGAACGCTTTCGCTCTCCAAACCTTCGATGATGTGGACGATGTGAAAAGGACATTACATGACTTTTTTACTCTAAAACACAGGAGTTTTTTCCGGCGTGGGATTCACTTACTCATAGACAGATGGCAAGAGGTCATACAGAATGATGGCAAATATATGAAATCCTAGGTACGTTATTTGTTGTGTTTTCCTCCTTTCTTTGTAGCCTACAAAAACGGGTAGAACTTATGCACACACACCCAATAGTAGGAAGTGTTTAAATGTTTCAAAATGATTTAAGAGTACTGTTCTGTATTATTATTACAGCGCTGTAAATTTTTTCAACAATCCTTCAGGTACTTAGACGACGCATATTTTATCTTACAAGTATTTTCTTCTTAAAATATTCCACAGTTTATCCGCCAGGGGCGTAGATATATTGTCAATATATCTACTTCTAGGGGTCCGATTTGAAAAATTCCTTCTTTGTTGGATGCATTAAATTTAATTGGTGTTAGTTAAATGAAAGCTTTCTTTAAGTCCGTACTCGAAGGATCAACAGTTCTTTTTGGAACCACACGATGTATTTATTTGCGTTGTTACAGTCGCTGCAATTTTCTGAAGGAACTTGTAAAAGTTACTTCATCAATTAAGGGTACAGCAATATCTGAGAAAAGTTTGAGCTGTATCTGTCCAATACAGATGTTTGACGTTAAAAAAATAGCCTTTTGAAAGACGAGCTGCATTCCTGAAATATAGTTTCGTGAACAGTCGCAAAGTGCGCAAACTCACACACCAGAAGAAAGCAAAATTAACTACAAATCAATAAATTTTTGAGCTACTTAAACTGCTGTTAGAGGAAATAATCTGAAGATTTAAAATGAAATTTCTAGTGCTTCTTTCCATTTTTTCGTAAAACAAAATCGGGAAACTTACAAAAAAAAAATCTGAATTTGAAAAAAATATAATACAGGGTGTCTATAAATGGAGTATACAATTTCAGTATGCTATTAAAAAATTACGATGAAAAAACTTACTTTGAACGTCAAGAGACGTGATAAGTGTTAAAGTTTGCTAAGTCAGATGACAGATGGCGCCAGGTGTCTCATGTAATGAAAAATCTCGTCAAACACGGAATACAACAGACATGGCTTCCTCAGTGAAGCAAGAAGCGTGTGTGTTTTGGTTTTCGGAGTCTAAATCTCTAACAACAATTCAGCGTAAGTTCAGAAAGGAGTACAAGTGACATCCACCGACACGAAGGAGCATCAAACAATGGGTAAATAAATTCAAAGCAACAGGAAGTGCCTTGAAAGGTAAAAGCACTGAGAGAACTTTCATTTCGGACGAAAAGGTGTGAGACGTGCTTAAGGCTTATCTGAGGAGCCCGAAGAAGTCCGTCCGCCTCGCCAGTCGTGAACTCGAAATATAGCGAGCAACTGTTCACAAGGTTCTGCATAAACGTCTAAGCCTATATGCATATAAAGTGCAGTTAGTGCAAAAACTTCGACAAAATGATCAACCACGTCGAAAAGTATTTGCGGTAGACATGCTTAATCGCATTGACGAAGACCCCACACTCCTTTCACGGATCTGTTTCAGCGATGAGTCGACATTCCATGTTTCTGGCAGAGTGAATAAACATAACTGCCGAATCTAGGGCACGGAAATTCCCCATGTGGTTGTAGCACACGAGAGAGACAGGCCGAAAGTTAATTAATGTCTGGGCTGCACTAATGGAAAACATAGTGATAGGGCCCTTTTCCTTCGTTGAATTAACCGTTACTGGCATAACGTACCTGGACATGTTAGAACAATTCGCAATTCCACAACTCCAGGATATTCAAGACATCATTTACCAGCAAGATGGAGCGCTTCCGCACTGGTCTTTGGATGTACGCAGATCTTTAGACTACCATTTTTCAGGGCATTCGATTGGACGATAGTTACCCCGTTCTCCTGATATTACCCCATGCGAGTTTTTCTTTGGAGCTTTATTAAAGACAGTGTGTACAAGAAAAAGGTTACATCTATCACTGAGCTCAAAGAACGCATTGCTGCAGCCTTTCTCCGTGTTACACCTGACTTTTTTAGCGTACGTGGGTGGAACTGGACTATCGTTCAGACATCCTGCGAGCAACCAACAGAGCACACGTGGAGGCCTACTGACATTTAAAAATAACTTTCACGATTACCATGCATTTTGACATTAAAAGTAAGTTGTTATTTATTGTAGGGTTTTTTTTTCAATAGCATACTGAAGTTGTATACTTCATTTATGGACACCCTTTATAATCCTTCGAATTGCTATGGAACATATTTTGCTAAATATTTAGGACTGACAATAGGATTTTTAAGACACGTTGAATATAAAATATGTCGATTTTCCATTTCTTTCAGTTTTATAAAAATTGTCAAACAAACTGTATTTTTACTTCGAACGGTAGGTATTCAACAGGTCACATTTTGTAAATACTGGATAGGGTGTTACTGAAAGTAAAAATGTTAACTGAGTCCTTAATTTGCGAAATCTCACGGATAAGATAAAAAGCACAAAACGAGGACTCCACGTGAAAACGTGATGATCAGTGGATAATATTTGGAGTCCGTTTTCATAAATTTTGATCTAAAGTAGCAAAACTGTAATTTTTGCGATGAATAAAATCATTTCAGAATGTCTTTTACTGATATCACAGAAATCAGAGAAAGCAAATCTCCAAAATATGTACGAGCTACATGAACTCAATATTTCGAGCATAAACAAGGACAAAATTACTGAACCTTACGCCCACGTATGAGGCCAACTCTTAAGAAAACCCGGAAACGATAACATACTCAAAAGGAAATTGTCAGATGTGGATTTCGTTAACACTCCGGATAGTTCAATTCCAAAGTTTCCTGAACACTTGTACGTTTCTTTGTTTCGGGGTTAATGACCACCGTGAGTTACTCTTAGGGCTATAAGCTGTCATACGTCCCTAATTTGGGACCAATGTTACCAGAAATGGGAAGAAAAACAGTCAGCTGGAGAAGCACATTACCCGGGCCTGATTCGGGACTCGAACCCAGCACCCAGCTCCGATAATTCGGGATTTAAGGACCACCTTAAGTTACTCTTAAGGCTATAAACTGTCGTCCGTCCCTAATTTGGGACCAATGTTTCCAGAGAAGGAGAGAGGAACAATCTGTTGGAGAAACACACTACCCGTGCCTCGTTCGGTACTCGAACCCAGCACATAGCTCAGTCGGGGTTTAAGGACCACCGTGGGTTACTTTTAGGGTTATAAGCTGTCGTCCGTCCCTACTTTGGGACCAATGTTCCCTAGGAGGGGAGAAGAACAGTCAGTTGGAGAAACAGACTACCCATGTCTCATTCGGGACTCAAAACCAGCACCCAGATCGGACAATTCGAGGTTTAACAACCGCCATGAGCATCCAATACTATACCAACCAAATATTCCTAATTTGGGGTCATTGGTTCCAGATGGGGGCATGGAACAAGAGAGCATCACCCGTGCTTCATGAGATATTCGAACCCAGGCCGAATTCTGGAGATTGGTCAGAAGCCCGCACCTCTGACCACTTTTCCATCGGCGAGTTGTTTAGGTCTTTAAGAGCGTTGTACCCAAAGCTAGATCTTACATTAATCACATATGAATTCTTACCACGCTACCTCATAAATTCAGCCGAATATTACCTACGTCAGGTATACTACGTGACCTGATGTAGATGCCGCACTACTGTGGGGACACACGAGGTAAATCGACAAAGAAGCAGCAATAAGTCTGCCGGTTTAATTCTGTTGTGAGAACAACCGCTCCGGAGTAGGAAGACGGGAATTCAAAAGCCACCACAGGCAAACGGTTTAAAAGTTACAGTATTCGTTTAGCTGAAATTTATTTATCCGACAGAGTGTAAGTGTAATTGAAAATCGTTCACGCAATCGTATGAACTCATTTGAAGTTCCACCACTTCCGGATACATTCAACGGCTGTTTTAGTATGCTAACATTATTTTCTAAAACATGGCTTGTAAATATCTAAACTGCATTGTTTGTGTATTGTTTATTGTAATATCGTTGGTAATCGCCTCAGAGAGTGTAAGCACAAACCGAAGAGCCAAACATTATGACCAGCGCTCCTTTATGCAAATCGAAGCAAGTGCAAATAAACGACGGCAATTCATGCAACGGTTAAAATAACACCTGATACGGAGCTATGTTAATCAGTGTTACTCTTGTTCAGCAGATGGGAAAGGCAGGGCAGTTAAGAGAGTTTGACTAATGCCAAACGATAATCGCCAGACGACTGGATCAAAGCATTTCCGAGACGGCAAGGCTTGTAGGGTGCTAACTAAAAGACGTGGTTAGTACTTTAAAAAGCGGTACGAGGAAGAAAAACTGAAGAACCGCCGCCAAGGTGTGGGCCGAACACGGCTCATCGATTCTAGAGATGAGCGAAGGCTATCACGTGTGGTACGATACCGTGACACAACTCGCAGCTAATTTGGATGCTGGTAACGGGAGTAATGTGTCACAACGTAAAGTACATCGAACTCTGCTGAAAACTGGACTAGGAAGCAGCAGGCCGCTCTGAGTGCCAGTGCTAAACGTCGAAAGCGCCTACAATGAGCAAGCGAGCATTAAAACTGGACCTTGAATAATTGGAAGAAGGTCGTCTGGTTCAATGAATCTTGCTTTCTATTGCACCATGTGGATTGCTAGGTAGGTGTGCTTCGTTTACTTGGGGAAGTGTTGGTACCAGGATGCACCGTGGAAAGAAAACAAGCCGATGAAAGAAGTGTAATGCTTTGGACAATGTTCTGCTGGGAAACGCTAGGTCCAGACATTCATTTGCAGGAAGCTATGACATCTACAGCCTCCATAAACATCATTGCAGACTTGGTACATCCTTTCATGGCAACAGTATTCCCTTTTAGTAGTGCCTTCTTTCAGAAGAATAATACGCCATGCCACTCTGCTCGGATTGCACAAGAATGGTTCATGGACCATGACGAACACTTGCAAGTATTGCCCTGGCCTCCAGATTCCCCAGACATCAATCCAATCGAGCACCTGTAATTTGTGTTGGAACAGCAAATCCGACCTGCGACAGCTCGACCACATAACTTAAAAGAGTTAGATGATTGGCTGGTAACGTGTTGGTACCAGACACAATAAGAAACCTTTAGAAATTTGTAGCGTCTATTCCTCGTCGAGTAAGAGCTGTTTTGGCGGCAGGTGGAGGACCAACATCATATTAGGCAGGTGGTTAAAATGTTTTGGCTCTTCAGTGTATTATTAGAGATCAATATACACTGAAGAGCAATTGAATTAGAGATACCTGTCTAGTAACGTGTAGCACCACCTTTCGACCTGATGACGGCGGCGATTCGTCTCGGCATGGACTCGACAAGACACCGGAAGCGTTGGGAAGCCATACGGATCCACGACCCCTGAACAAGCTCCCACAGTTCACGAAGATTTCATGGAGGGGGGGGGGGTCCTCTCTCTAGATGGCATCACAGATGTGACCTAGCTGGCCAAGGAAGTGAGGTCACGTCGGTGGAGTGTTCATCCAACCATTCGGATACAATTCGGGAGCGATGGCACGGTGCATTGTCTTGTTGCAGGATGAGATCCCCAGTGGGATGTTGAAGACGCACAAACGGGAGCAAATGGTCGTCCAGGATATCCCGGTAACGTTGACCTGTGAAGGACGATGTCACACGTACCAGGGGTCCCATTTCAGTCCACGTAAACAGTACCCAAACGAGAATGCCACCCCCAACAGCTTGAAGAGTACCCTGCTGGCAAGAAGGATCCATCGCTTCATGTGGTTTGCGCCTTACTCCTACCCTACCATCCGCATGTACCAACGTGAATCTCGACTAATCAGTCCAGGCAACATTTTTCCACATGTCTAGGGTCCAGTGGCGATGTTCCCGCGCCCATGCTAATCTTTGCACCCTGTGGTGTGCGGTCAGCAGCGGTACCCTCGTGGGACGATGGCTTCTGTACCCCATAGCGAGGAGATGGTTCTGGATGGTGTGGCTGCTTACACGTTTTTGTGTACCAGCGTTAAATTGCCGAGTGATTTCTTACACTGTGGCCCGTCTATCCGCTGTTTACAATGAGAGCTAGCCGACGATGACCCCGCTCATCCACACGCTGTTGTCCATGGCAGTTGGCCCTTACAGGGATGGTTTTACCGGATTCGATGAACTCACGGTGCACCCGTGACACTGTGGCTCGTGAAAATCCCAGTGCCTGCACGACTTCTGAGATAGAGTGACCCATTCGTCGGGCCCCGACAATTTGCCCACTATCAAATGCGCTTAGAGTCTTACCCATACTGCGTCCGACTCTTACTGATTCCCGTCGCATCACTCCTTATATTGTCGGATCGCTGCATACGTCATGTCGTTTCCGTTTACAAGGCCGCCCACAGCGCCACATTTGCATAACGCCAGCTGCCTCTAATTCAATTGCTCTTCAGTGTATAAGAACATTATTTATAACCTCGTATGCAGAGTACTTTATTTGGATATCTTTTGTAAGTGCTACTTAGTTGGTGAAGTTTAGAATTCCATCGTGCATAGTGCCTAGCCAACGTAGTTTAAAAGGACATCAACCACAGATGCCCGAATTTCCAGAGATATAGTTTAAAACTAACCAGGCGTCACAGTTTGCTTGAATATAGTTATGACTGCCAAGATGACGTAGTTTATTACAACATCCTTCAAACCTTTGAGACAGAGAGTTTACTAGAACATCACTAAAAGGTGCCTCGACAGCATAGTTTACTAGAAGGTAGTTTTAGAGCATAATTTAGTCAACACCTTTTGTAACTGCTAGATAGTATAGCTCAAAGAAATATTATTTATAACAGCACAGAAACATAACTTAATGCATAACTTAATGGAACATGCTTTATAACCACGTAAAAACAGCACAACTTGAGGAAATATCCCTTACAGTGGTATACAAGCAATACAGTTTAAAGGAACGTCTAGTAAATGGCATGGAAACAATGACAGCTTAAACGTCCGGTGTCTGAAATACCATAGAAATAATTTGCGCACTCTAATACGGAAGAGGTGGGGACCTTTTCGTATTGGAAGGTAGCATTAAGTTGACTGTAATCTAACAAGGCAGCATTGAAAACCTTCAATTAGATATACTTCAAAATGTACATTATTTTGTAACAATCTTACTATGTACTAACTAACTACAAAAAAGGACAAAAAAACTGTTAATTCTAAAGTTAAGTAACCTTTTAATAACTTTGTTGTGACTGTTTTTTGTTGGAAGGCATTTGAATATTTGGTTGCAACATGGAGGTCCGCAGATTTAGCTAATTCTCTAGATGGGCATCCGTTGTGTGTGACCTTAAGGGCATCTTGATTTCGGTTATTAGGATAATGTAGATTCGCAGCAATAAGAGGTTGAAAAGCAAGAAAGCATTTTTCGTGTACGTTGCCAACGGCGTGTGTATTCTATTGCATTTTTCCATATTTCAATTGGATCTTTCTTAGCGTCAAATAAGGACTTTAAAATGTCATCTTCTCAGAGCTTAATCAATTCCCTCTGTAGTTCTTCAGGAACCATATGACGAACTCATGAGCGCAGCAGTTGCCAAAATAGACTTACTAATGTTTTAATTGCGGCTGTCAGTAGGGGAGCATTATTTCATTGAATCTTCGTTTGCTCTTTGGAATTTTAAATAGGGTCATTTTGAGATTAAAATAAAAATAATAAAAGACGAACAAAGACATTAAAAAAAATAAAAGGATTTGTTCTGCAAAATTTGGATTCACTCAAAAGACAGCACTTAATGGCCTAAAAGGCCGCAGGTTCCTCACCCTTACTCTAATAGAACGCCCCTTCAAACCTTTCAGTAGACAAAAGTAGCAAAATGGCTTTTGTTGAAAATAAAATTTGCAAGACGTTTTATTTAGGATTAAAATACAGCAATTCGTCATTGTACAGGATCAACATGAAGTAAAAACTCAACGGCTCAAGAGATAAACGAAGGAAGCTTATAAATCAAATTTGAGTGAAATCGTGCAATTTTAGAGTTCATTGTTGAGAATTTTTTTTTTTTTTTGCTTATTATACAAACGATTGGAAGGCTATCGGTCGCTTAGATGCGGGTCAAACCCAATCACAAGTAGCGGAAGCCATCGGAGTGTCTCAAAGCGTGATTTCCAGACTTTGGAATCGGTTTTCAGTTACCCGAGATATAAGGCGAAGACCAGGGCAAGGTCGTAGGAGAGCAACATCGAGAAATGAGGATCGGTTTTTAACACTGACTAACAGGAGAAACCGGAGTATGAACGCTATTCTTCTGCAACGCGAACTCCGTACGGCTACTGGCACAAATGTTTCAACTCAAACTGTTCGGAACCGACGCCAGAGTGTTGGTCTGTATGCTTGACGACCTACGGTATGTGTTTCTTTAACAGCACGCCACCGTGCTGCCCGCAGACTTTGGGCACAGGATCATGCCGATTGGAGAAAAAATGGATGGAGCAATGTTCTCTTCTCAGACGAGTCGCGCTTTACTATACATCCTGACAATAGGCGACTCATCATTTGGAGGGAACGACGTACTCGTAACAACCCATTATTTGTGCGAGAAAGTGTTCGATTTGGAGGAGACGGAGTTATGGTGTGGGCCGGTATCTCTACCAATGGTCGAACCGACCTGTACATCATCAGAAATGGAACACTTGCTGCTCAGCTGTATAGGGATGAGATCCTCAGACCCTTAGTCGTCCCTTATGCTGCAGCAATCGGAGATGAATTCATTTTCAGGCATCATCGCGCTCGATTTGTGGATGACTTCTTGTTTGACGAAGGATACACCCGAATGGACTTGCCAGCATGTTCCCCATACATGAACCCCATCGAGCATGCCTGGGACGTTCTAGGAAGAAGGGTTGCTGCTCGATTAACCCCTCCACAAACAGTCCAGCAATTGGAAAGTGCTCTTCTGCAGGAGTGGGATGGAATTCCCCAATCCCTCATTATTGCTCTCATTGACTCCATACCTCACAGGTGTGCAACATTGCTTTCTGTCAGGGGAAACCATACCCCCAATTAAATCTAATTTTCTGGCAAAAACATTTACCTTTATTTTCATTTTTATGATATGTTCATAAATGTGCATTTTTGCGTTCGTCTCCTCAAAAATTATTAAATTTAAATTACAAATTGTTTCGGCCATATTTTTTCTCACATAGCGTACTATGTCTGTAGTTCCTATTCCAACCTCCGACGTTTTCCGTCACTCACAGTTTTCATACAAAACTACGATATCCCCTAATTGTTTTGAGCAGTGTATATACACTTCTGGCCACCCAAAATGCAACACCAAGAAGGACACGAGATAGCGAAAGCCAGATTTACTGGACACATAACAACAGATACAAAGATGAAACGATTGAGCTTACAGGCCCGTGCGACTTGCGGAACACGCAGACATCAATAGTTCGTGTGGCCCCCATGGCTGACATAACGGCAGCTACACGCCGCGGCAACGAACGAAAGAGGCTTTGGATGTGGATTGGGGTATGTCGGTCCAGGCTGTTTCTACACGTTGCCACAGTTCATCAGGCGTAGCCGCGGGTGGTTCTTGCCGGTCCACTCGGTTGCCGATCAGCGACCAGACGTGTCCGATGGGCAACATATCGGGAGAACAGGCAGGCCACTGCATCAGTGACACCTGGTGGGCCGTGAAGAATTGTTGCACGATGCGGCCACGTGCGGGCGTGCATTGTCCTGTTGAAACGTGGCCGCTGGCAGGTCCTGCCGGTAAGGGAGGACTACAGGCTCCAAAACGTCGGAGATGTCGCGGTGGCTGTTGAGTGTACCGGCGATGCGTACCAGAGGGCTGCGGGTGTCATATCAAATTGCGCCCGAAACCATAACGCCAGGCGACGGACCGTTATGACGATGCATAATGCAGGCGTCATACAGTCTCTCGCCGCGGTGCCGCCACACGCGGATCCGACCATCGTGGTGTTGAAGGCAGAAGCGGGATTCGTCGGAGAAGACAATGTCGTGCCATTCCGTAGTCCAGGTGCGGCGTTCAACAGCCCACTGCCGCCGCACTCGCCAGTGGTGTAACGTCAATGGTAATCGGAGCAATGGGTGCCGTGCGACAAGTCCCTGCTCCTGTAGAAGACATTGAACGGTACATGCTGACAGAGGTTGTTGCGCAACACACCCTAATTCCTGCGCTAACGTTCGTGATGTGACGGTGCGAGCCGTCAATGCCCGCCGCACAACATGCCGGTCCTCTCGTTCGGTGGTGTGCCGCGGCTGCGGCAATTGCTCACGTCGGTCTGTCCGTCCCTCCTGCACCAACTGAATCCATACTCGCTTCACTGTGGCTGGGTGTCGTACAACACGGGCGCCGATGTCTCGGTACGATAAACCGCTGTCGCGATAAGCCACCATTCGTCCTCTGTCGAACTTCGAAACGTGCTGGAATGACTGCCGTATTCTGCGACGAGGGATCTGGAAGCTTTCCACGCACAGGTCCGGCAGCACAACACACTTCCACTACTTACACCCCGCCTTCTGTGCACCCTTCGTATAGTGCTTCTCCGTGGCGTGCCGGGCGCACATGATTTGCATATGCCCTGCAATGCTAATCGTTTGCATGTCCTCTCGCGGGCGACGCATGCTGTGAATTTCAGGCCAATCGAATGCTTCCTTCTTGTTGTTGCATTTTGGGTGGCCAGCAGTGTATATATATGATGATTATGTATAATTATCAATTGAGTTTAAAATTTATAGTTCAAAGTAGATTTGTCTGGGACAGGTGTCCGGGTTGGATCCAATTATATGACGTCCGGGTCCAAAATTTTTGACCCGTTTCTAATTCTGGCATGTACCATGGTTTCATTTTCGGATATCATTTGCGTAAAACGAATATCCCCGTAGCATACCAGTTGATGTTCATTTAGGACGTACACTTTATCTATGCGTCTCGATCACTAAACACTAAAAAAAGTAAGAATGTTAAGAAAAGAAATTAAATAGTTTACCTCCCATAAAAAGAAAATAATGAACTTTCACTGGAAACAAAGCACTGTTGATCTTGAAGCGACTTTGAGGTTGCCATTTGCTGTTAAACGCCATCTTCCGTATTTGTTAAGAAACGTTCACTTCTGAAAAAAGAAAGAGACAACTGCGATTGCATCATAATTGCATTCAGATGAAAGATGCTGTAATATAACATGGAACAGCAATGTGCAGGAAGTCATTTACCGAAATTTGAGCAGGAGCGGTTCTTATGTTTTAAAACTACCGGAAACGTTAGTTATGAAAGCACGTGAAATTAGCACATGATATCAATTAGGAAAGCAATGAACGAATAAACAAACATTAGTAAAAAAGTTTCTTTTGCATTTGCATATCATGGTCAAGGGTAAAGGGGAATTTACATTTGCATCTAATAATTACGTGGTTCCCAGTATATATTGTTTAGAATTCCTTTTTAAGTATGTTTAAAAACTTTTTAATTTCCTTATTTATAAATCCGTGCTATCAACCAATACCTTTTTGTAACTTCTGCTCTTTAATGCTATAATTCTTGGCTCCATTTATTTGACTTGAGTTTTAATTACAGCTGAATGGCAAAGGGCTCAAAAATCTCTCTCGCCTGCAGTAAAAGGAGGATTTATATCTTTAAATTGCGACGCCGCTAGCATTCCTTTAAAGCCAGGTCGTAACAATATTCCCACTTGCTTCTAAAAGTGACGTGGTGCACGCGTAAGACCTAATTCGCTATCAGTGGAGTTGTTCCTGATATAAACGGTAGGGCAGTGTATATTTCTTTGATTTTTCCCTGCTTTAGCGAATGTCTAAATTTCCCGTCACATTAGTAATTAAACCAAAGGAATTGGATTACACTGGTTTCCATAAATTAAGGAAAAATAGTGTCAAAATTACACATCCAACTAATTAATTTCACCATAAGAAATGTAAAATCCTGC
Organism: Macrothele yani; assembly: GCA_039090855.1. Taxonomy (NCBI): domain Eukaryota; kingdom Metazoa; phylum Arthropoda; class Arachnida; order Araneae; family Macrothelidae; genus Macrothele; species Macrothele yani. The sequence continues at coordinate 4,870,715 of CM076996.1, read as the reverse complement.
GCATACCTTAGACAAACAATAAATATGGACAACGACATCTCTGAAGAAATATCTAAAATAAAGAGAGCTGCATGGACCTCTTTTAACCGTATCAAACCCACAATCACAGATCCAAAGTTAGATATCAAAATAAGATCTAACATGTTCAACAGCTGTATTCTACCATCTCTAGCATATGGCTCTGAAACATGGAGCACCTCACAAAAAGAGGAACTTAGTTTTCAAACCACCCAGCATTCCATGGAAAGAAGAATTCTAGGGATAAGTAAAAAAGATCACATCACAAACACAACTATCAGAAATTTAACTGGTGTAAAGGAAGTAGTGAAAACGATGTGTGACAACAAGGCACGATTGGCAGGTCACATCGCCAGACTCAACGACAACAGGTGGACCTACCGTGTCACAAACTGATATCCAAGATGAACCAAGAGAAAACCTGGTAGACCTCCAACTAGATGAGAAGACCTTTTAACCAGAACGATAGGAAACAACTGGATAAGACTGGCTCAAGATCGCCCTCGCTGGAAACTTTGCGACCTGCATTCATGGAGAAATCCTGAATGAAACAACAGGCCCATCCAGGTAATCTAGGTAGAAGGGAAAATCTTGACAACTCGAAATATACATGATGAAATGTTATAAAAATTGAAGAAAACCTTTACCATATTGTACGTTAGAGAAAGACTCTGAAACATTTTATAAGAAATACTGCATTCCGACAAAAATGACCATATACAGAAAAAGGAGAAAGATAAGGTATCGCAATGAAATAGCCAAAGTATCTCAAAAGGGAGGGTGGTCACTCCTCAAAGCAATGCAGGCTTCACAGCGATGTTTCATGCTGTTATGATGGTGACTATGAGCTCAGTAGGTAGCAAGGACCATTTTTTATGTAAAGCTCATCTAAGCCTTTCCATGTTGTGTGGAGGGGATTAACGGCAACAGCATGTCTTTCTGGAGCATCCCAGATATGCTCGATCTGATTAAGGTTGGGAGATCTGGCTGTCCAATCCAAAAAGACAATGGTCTCCTGTTAAAGATATCGTTCTACCAGCCTCTCTCGGTGGAGATGTGAGATATCGTCTTGTAGGAGATATGTACCTCCTATGGCATCCGCATAGGGCCTAACATAGAGTTCCAGGACATCATCCCTATATCGTCGAATATTCATGGTTTCTCTTGGAAGCATGTAGAGGTCTGTGCATCCACCTAACGAGATACCACCCAAACCCAGTACGCTACCAGCGCCATAAGTGTTCCTTTCAAGGGTCGTATAGGGATGGTAGCTAGTCTCTCGTTCTCTCCAGATCACAGCACGACTGGAATCGCTCTGCAAAGCAAATCTGGACTGATCTGTGAAGAGTACTGACCTCCACTGGTTTTCAGTCCAACTGACGCGAAGTCTTTTCCATTTCAAACGTTCCTCCATGTGACGGGAAGTAAGGGTAACATGGAGTGCTGGTCGCCTAGCATAAAGATCTCGTTCGTGAAGCCTTGTGCGCACAGTGGAAACAGATACCACCGTTCCTGTAGTGGCAGCAAGGGCAGATCGTGGGTGTGTTGGGTAAGCTTTCCTGTTCCTCCACGCAGTTAATCGGAGATATTTGCCATCCACGGATGTTGTATCCCTAGGCTTTCCTTCTCCTTACCTTCGGGAGGCTGACTGCGGGTTTTAAAATTGGTTCCACTGTTTGTGGACGACAGAAGGACTCACATGCAGCCATCTTGCAACTTCTACCTGACTTTGGCTTGTCTTTAGTCTTCCTATCGCTCTTCACCTCAGTTTATCCGTTAAATGATATCTCGCAGCCATTACAACAGATCTGCCATCTCAAAATCCTTTCTTCACACTTCACGAACGCTGGGACGAACATCTCTACAACAGCCCCTTTTATGCTGCAGCTAATTTGCATAAATCGATGACGCCGCCTCCCATTGGCATACGATACCCTGACTCGACATTACATTTCACCTCATATACCCAAGTTTCGTATCGTGCATTTTCCACTCTTCTTTCACAAATAATCGCGAGTTTTTTTTTTTTTTTGTTTTTTTTTACTTACTTATGGAAAACAGTGTATGTTAGCTGTTCTAAATCATATCCTTGAACCACAGTTTATACTGGACTTTGCTCACTCCTAGTAAATCTAATTTTTCACCACCTAGCCTCACGAGCAGTTTTTCACAAGACAACTTCAGCAGTTCTTTTTTTATAAGAGGTTTAGCGAGCACCATGAGCACCTCAGTGGGCTATAAGCAGTCACCCGTTCCTAATTTAGGGCTACTGATTTCAGGGAAAGGATAGAGCCAGCGCCGTAAGGCAAACACAACATCCATGCTTCACCGAGATTTCAAGTCGGCCTCATCTCGGACGAATGATCGGAAGCCATCGCTTAGACCACTGCGCCACCTCAGCAGTTCAAGATTATAGGGAGCTACCAACATTTTTAAAAATTAACTCTATATCATCAGCAAACAGCTATTACTGGAAACACGTACTGAGAGAATCATTACAAGTATTTCGTCTGTTACCAATTCATCAATATAAATTAAAAAGGTCAGGGCAAAGACTTACATCCTCGTAGCACCTCGCAGTTTGACTGAAAGCTTCTTTCTTCTTGAGTTCAACTACCTCTGTGAGTATCTAAGGCTATTAGGAGTGGCCCCACCCTTAAATGGTTCTAAGGAAGGTAGTGAACCAGCACCGAAATGACAAACAAAACTATAACGAAGTAAATTTCTCCGTCATTTTTGGTCTACGCCGGGATTCGAACCCGAGGCCGCTTATTCCGGAACAAGTCGCTCTACCAACTGAGCTACGCAGACGATTATTCTGATTCCTATCTGCCTTTGTGTCGTGTGCGTCCTGCTGGCAGGTACGTCACATCTCCCCACCCCCCGAAAGAGGGCCGGGGGCATGGCCCACGGGTCAGCCGTGACCATGAATCGTTGCAGGCAGCCATCCACTGTAGAACGTGCACTTGAGAACTCCCAGTCAATCTGCTGTGTGGAATGCAACATCACACATTTTTATTTTTCGAAGCGCTGGAGAAGGAATTCTCTGATTTTTCCTGTCTCGCGGTGTGGAAATAACATCACACCAATGCGAGATTTTGAACGGCCGGGTCATCCGGATAGTTCGGGCGCCATTATAAAGAAGTAAATTTCTCCGTCAATTTTTGGTCTACGCCGGGATTCGAACCCGAGGCCGCTTATTCCGGAACAAGTCGCTCTACCAACTGAGCTACGCAGACATTTTTTCTGATTCCTATCTGCCTTTGTGTCGTGTGCGTCCTGCTGGCAGGTACGTCACAAAACATTCAAGTTTTTGCCCTGGGATTTGATCGCTGATCCAACAGTACGAAAAGTCAGAAACCTGCGCCTTAAGCTACTCAATCTTCAGAACTAAACAATCATTTTTTTGTTCCTGACCATCACACAATTTATTTTAAAAGAATTTCAATTGATTTCAAAAAACTGCAGTTTGCTCCATTGCTGCTTAGCACATTGAAAAGCTTTCTCTCAGTCACTTTGTCAAAAGCATTTTCAGGGTCAACAAACACCATGATCAAATTTTCTGATTTTCTGCATGGTACTTTTCAGTGAGGTGCCTAGTTAAACTGAAATTCGTTCATGCAAACATAGAGAAAACAGCTTCCAGGCAGCCCAGCACGTACAGAAAATCTTTACCAATCCACACCCGGTTGTGAAAAAGAAATATCGCCACCGTGATTCGCAATAAACCACGCGAAGATACCCGAATTTTACAAGCCTGGACACTTGCCCTTTCAACTTGGAAAAAAAAAAGAAACGTTAAAATGTTACCTACCATGAGGAAATAATCTTATACACTGAGTGGCCACTTTATTATGACCACCTGACAGTTTTAAGCAAATGAGCTATGACTGCACGTTGTTGCCGCCAGAGGGCGAGGCTGGTATAAAAACGGAAAGCTTAGTGCTTGCGACAGTAGTAGAAGTGATTCTGGGGTGACGAGATGAGTAAAAAATTCGATTTGATGGACTTTCAACGTGGGATGATTGTAGGAGCTCGGAGCCATGGAGCGAGTATCATCGAAACCGCCGCATTCGTGAAATGTTCCAGAGCAGCTGTTGTTTAAGTGCTTAAAGACTGGACTGTCAACCAAAAAACTGGGTCTCTACGTGCAACGTGTGGTCGTCATCGACTAGTGACTGCTCGGGCGGAACGGAGAGTGTCCAGACTGGTAACAGACAACAGAAGGGCAACGGTGCAGCAAATTACAGACCATCTTAATCAAGGATACCCTCAAATGATCTCTGCATGCACTGTTCGCCGTACACTGCATCAGATGGGATATGGCATCCGAAGGCTTGTTCTAACACCTTTGCTGTCTGCGGTTAACAAGAGAAAACGTCTCCAGTTCACACAGGAGCACAAAGATTGGACAGTCGATGATTGGAAACAAATTATGTTGTCCGAAGAATCACGTTTTCAGTTGCACCATGCCGATGGCCGAGTGAGAATTTGGCGGAAACAGCACGAAAGCATGGACCCCAAATGCATTGCTACAACCCCTCAAACTGATGGACGCAGTGTTATGGTTTGGGGAATGTTTTCCTGGCATGCTTTGTGCCCTTTAATTCGTGTTGATCAACGTATGACTGGCACGTCATATCTAAACATCGTTGCGGACCAAGTGCATCCTGTCATGTGGATGGTTTATCCCAATGGCGATGGCTACTTTCCACAAGATAATGCGTCCTGCCATAGTGTTCGTATTGTGCAGGATTGGTTTCAGGAACATGCCGGTGAGTTCACTTTGCTTAGGTGGCCCCCGTAATCCCCATTGATAATTTGTTGGATGAAGTTGAACGAGCCATCAGACAGCTGGATCCACAACCCTGCAATCTCACACTCTTGGAAAGTGCTATTCATCAAGCATGGTCTCAGATCCCACAAACCACCTATCAACATCTCGTGGAGTCCATGCCACGAAGAATCGACGCAGTATTAAAGGCAAAAGGTGGCCCAACGAAGTACTGAGGGGATGGTCATAATAAAGTGGACTCTCAGTGAATAGTAACTTTTGAAATACACTCAGTAGACAAAACATTACAGATAGGGTGATAGGCAGTTGACATGGGCATCCTCCACGCAGAATGTAACAAACCCAAACCGAACGCAGGCGATAAATAGGCGGATAGCAGGGCTTCCCAAGAGTGTATCGCAATCAACGAATATGGGTAAACGTGGTGATTGATCTGAGCGAATTTGATCGTGGGCACTTTGTCGCCGCAAGACAAATGGGTCATTCTATCGCTCAAGTGGTTAGAAACCTAAGGTTCCCGACGACAACCGTATCCAAGGGTGTACCGCTAGTATACCATCGACGGACGTACCAGCGCCCATATAGAAAGCGGTGCCCGACCACACGCCATTTATGACCGGGGTCGACGTAGACTATCCAGGCTCGTACAGACTGACCGCTTGGCAACAGCGGTACGGCGCAGGCTGCATACCCTGGGCTACGGGAGGCGACGCCCTACTCGTGTGCCACTGTTGACTGCTCGTCATCGGAAATCACCCCTCACATTGTGCCGGAAAAATCTAAACTGGACCTCTGAGAGTGGCGTAGCGTCGTGTGGTCAGGTGAATCTCCTATTCAACTGTACAGAGCCAACGTGAGGGTGCGGGTGTGAAGTCTACAGCTTGAGGTGATGGCACCGTTGTGCCAGGTAGGCTCTGTTCAAGGCGTTGGTGGTTCTGTGATGGTTTGGGGAGGCTTCTCATGAGGCACATTAGATCTCTTATTGTGTCTGGAGAGGTCCTCAACCTCTGTGCGCTACCAGCATGTGCTGGCTGAAAACCTACATGCTTTCGTGGGCTTCGCGCATCCTGTGGCCGATAGTCCGCTTCAGGACAATGCGCCTGCTCCATCGGGCCGCAGCCACCCCAAGCATGGCTCGAGGAACACTCATATGAGTTTGGAACAGTCCAGTGGCCCCCAAGGTTCTGTATTTAAACCCTGTTGAAGAACTCTGGGATGCCGTAGAGCGGAATATCAGATCCATAGATACAGGACGTCTCAAACGGAGTTGTGAACAATGCTGCAGTAGGCATGTCTGCCATTAACTTTGGAAACCCTCCAGCATATGGTGGAGTCGATGCCTCGGCGTGTACAGGCTGCTCTTCGCGCTAGAGAAGGACCAGCACACTGTTAGATTGGTATCTCTAACGTTTTGTCCATTTATAACGAAGTAAATTTCTCCGTCATTTCTATCCGCGCCAGGATTCGAACCCGGGTCCCCTCATTCCGGATTAAGTCACTCTACCAATTGAGCTACGCGGACGTTTTATTCTGATTCCTATCTGCCTTTATGTCGTGTGCGTCCTTCTGGCAGGTACGTCACATCTCCTGGTACGTTACATCATCTCCCCTTATTTTTATTTTTTTCGAAGTGCTGGAGAAGGGATTCTCTTATTTTTCCTATCTCGCGGTGTGGAAATAACATCACACCATTGCGAGATTTCGAACGGTCGGGTCATCCGGATAGTTCGGGCGCCATTATAACGAAGTAAATTTCTCCGTCATTTTTATCCGCGCCGGGGTTCGAACCCGGATCCCCTCATTCCGGATTAAGTCACTCTACCAATTGAGCTACGCGGACGTTTTATTCTGATTCCTATCTGCCTTTATGTCGTGTGCGTCCTTCTGGCAGGTACGTCACATCTCCTGGTACGTTACACACTGAGTGTACTTTTTACATGAAAAAACTTCTCTGATCAGCTCGAAAATTCTCGAATTTAATATCAATTCGATATACACTGCTGGCCACCCAAAATGCAACACCAAGAAGGACACGAAATAGCAAAGCCAGATTTACTGGACACATAACAACAGATACAAAGATGAAACGATTGAGCTTACAGGCCCGTGCGACTTGCGGAACACGCAGACATCAATAGTTCGTGTGGCCCCCATGGCTGGCAATAACGGCCGCTACACGCCGCGGCATCGACCGAAAGAGGCTTTGGATGTGGGCTTGGGGTATGTCGGTACAGGCTACTTCCACACGTTGCCACTCGGTTGCCGATCAGAGACCAGACGTGTTCGATGGACGACATATCGGGAGAACAGGCCGGCCACGGCAGCAGTGGCACCTAGTGGGCCGTGAAGAATTGTTGCACGATGCGTGCCACGTGCAGATGCCCATTGTCTTGTTGAAACGTGGCCGCTGGCAGGTCCTGCCGGTAAGGGAGGACTACAGGCTCCAAAACGTCGGAGATGCAGCGGTGGCTGTTGAGTGTACCGGCGATGCGTACCAGAGTGGTGCGGGTTTCATATCCAATTGCGCCCCAAACCACAACGCCAGGCGACGGACCGGTATGGCGATGCATAATGCAGGCGTCATACAGTCTCTCGCCACGGTGCCGCCACACGCGGATCCGACCATCGTGGTGCATGTCTGCCATATATCGGAGAAGACAATGTCGAGCCATTCCGTAGTCCAGGTGAGGTGTTCAACGGCCCACTGCCGCCGTACTCGCCGGTGGTGTAACGTCAATGGTAATCGGAGCAATGGGCACCGTGCGACAAGTCCCCGCTCCTGCAGACGACGTCGAACGGTACGTGCTGACACAGGTTGTTGCGCAGCACGCCCCAATTCCTGCGCTAACGTTCGTGATGTGGCGGTGCGAGCCGTCAATGCACGCCGCACAACATGCCGGTCCTCTCGTTCGGTGGTGTGCCGCGGCTGCGGCAACCGCTCACGTTGGTCCGTCCGTCCCTCCTGCATCCACTGAATCCATACTCGACTCACTGTGGTTGGATGTCGTCCCACACGGGCGCCGATGTCTCGGTACGATAAACCGCTGTCGCGATAAGCCACTATTCGTCCTCTGTCGAACTCCGAAACGTGCTGGAATGACTGCCGTATTCTGCGACGAGGCATCAGGAAGTTTTCCATGCACAGGTCCGGCAGCACAGCACACTTCCTTCTGCAGCACAACACACTTCCGGCAGCACAACACACTTCCTTCTGTGCACCCAAGCGCACATGATTTGCATATGCCCTGCAATGCTAATCATTTGCATGTCCTGTCGCGGGCGACGCATGCTGCGAATTTCAGGCCAATCGGATGCTTCCTTCTCGGTGTTGCATTTTGGGTGGCCAGCAGTGTATAAAGAATACTGAAGTTTAGACATTTGGAGCTGTTATTCGGCATAAGTTTGTTCCAACTTCATATGGATAATCGTTATCGGAGCGTACTTTGATATTGAACGTATTCATCGTGACAGCCGGTATGAGATCATTTCACTTTAACCAAATTACTGTTATTTACCTTCCTTTGGGTAACTGATCCTACATCTCGCATTTTTCGTACACAGATTCTGTCGAAACCTGACTTTTCGGTTCATATTTTAGAGTATTTATTGTGCGTAGACTTTAGGAATGTACCCAAAAGAGAATTTGACCAGCATAGTTTGCGAGTGTGTGCTGTGTGGGTGTATTAACAATACAAATGGATAGATAGATAGATAGAGAACGCAGCATCGACAGGTTCAAGAAAAACATTTTAAACTTATTACGAGTTTGTCTGTGCACTTAAATTTTCAAATTGCAGTTCTTTCATTATTTACACATGAATTATCTTTCAGCATTTCACTGTGTGTGTGTGTGTGAGTATGCGATTTAAGCATTTTATTTTTGTACTATATGAAAAAAGTGAGAAAAATATAAGCAGAAGATAAAAGCAAAATCGATGAAGTGTTTATGGCCTTACAAAAGTTTTTCGAAATATCATAATTGCGATTACTTTATAAATGCCATACAATTTTATTGCATGTATGTTTATTTATGCGTGTGCGTACTGAGAATTTTTTTTTTTTTGTTTATGTGTCGCATTTTATTTTGTGTGCTGAGCATTTTATTTCTGCGGACGCGCACTTGTGTATGTGGATTGTTTTTTTCTCCCTTGCGTGTGTGTGTGTTGGGCATTTTGTTTTGCGTACTCATAGGTGTACTAAGCATTTCATTCCGTGTGTATGTGCGTTGAGCGTCTTATGTTGCGTGAATGCGATTAGTGATGTTCCCAGAATTTTTTTTTCGGGGGTGGGGGTGAAATTTATTTTTTTAAACAACTAAATATGTTATAAGTGCATTTTTAAAATGTATGTAAGCAATATCCGGGCAAAACTATTCAAATAAAAATTGTTGGAAATTATTAATATTCTTATTAACTATATTCTTATCACCACATAATGGTTGACCACTTATATTTTGTCATTTATCTGTGCAGAAATCAAGAATACTTCACTACTTACTGTTAAATGGCTAAAAGATGCAAGTAATTCTAGAACGATATAAAAATTTACCTTCCAGTGAAACATTCTTCATTTATACTGTGGCGCTTTTTTTTTCATTGTACATTAAGACTAACAATCCCTGACGCTGACGACACTCATTTCGACAAATATTTTTTATTTGATTCAACTCTTATGTTACTTACTATTATTACTTGAGTCGTATTTCCAGACTTCTATGTTTTTTGCTAATTCATGTTAAACTTCTTCAGGTTTCTGTGTGTATTCTCGATGAATGTGAACTAATGCCAACCCATTGAGTCTCAGTTCTGATATGGTATTACGTAGATATGATTTTAAGAGACGCACTGTTGAAACCGAACGCTCACTTTCTCAAGTTGTCACTGGTAGAGTACCTAGTACCTGAAACAATGTTTTTATATTGGGTAATACCTCACTGTAGCACTGTTTTAAAGCACTTAATGCATCTTTTGGCCAGACTCCTTTTCTTTGCGGGCGATCCTACGGTACTACAGTTTTAATTCTGCTATTAGTTCATCTTTTGAGCCACTCAAGTCACCTGCATAAAATTCAGTTAAAGTTTCAAAACCATCGATATCTTGAGAAGATGGTGGCACATTGAGATTTGTTGGGAACAGTGACTGGAATCCTGGTAAGATCGATTTGTGTGGGAGAAATCAATTTTCCAAAGCGCTAATAAACATGTCTGAAAAGGGTACATAAATTGAAATCCTGTAATAGTCTTCTGCTTTCTGTGTTTATGTGGCAGCGTTGGTTTTGTTTTGATGTGATTCTTGGTATTTTAATAAAACAATTTTGCTTTTCAGCTTGTTTTAGAATAATAAGTGATGGAACTCCAATTTGGCATTGCCTTGTCTCCACAGAAACTTTTAGTATACCCATGTATTGGGTATACTAAAAGTTTGTGTGGAGACAAGACAATTTTGACTTGACTACGTACTTTAAGGGAATTGGGATTCACTCAGGCTATACATACAGTATATAGCCTTTTGCTCAATTTCCTGTTCTGTGGTTACCCTGTACATAAGTATTCACATTATATATGTTGTTTTTCTTAATACTACATGTTATGAAATTAATTTTGAAATGTAATATAGTCAAATGTAACCCCATAACGAAATAAATGAAATAAAAATGAAAAATGAAATAGGACATCCTGGTCCTTGGCTCCTTGCCGCTTCTTCAACTTCATGGAGAAAACACGTTCAATTGGAGCCATGAGACATAAAAATAATTTCTAATTCTGAGAAAACATTGCCTTTTAAAATCGCATTTTTGAAATATTGAAAGGTTCCAAATTTTTTGGGAGGTTAACACCCCACCCCCTTTGGGCACGCCACTGAGTGAAATATATATTGAGCGTTTTGTTCAACTTTTAAAGCACATTGTTCGTATGTGCACGAGAGAAAGAGATTCTGAGACAATGAAAAGCAAACTTCAGATGCTTCTGTCGATATCCTAAAGTTTTAACATAAAGTGCTTAAAATAATTTGAGTTACTTTCTAAAGATGCCGAGTGCTTTTCTTTGCTTGTACGTTACACTGAGAGAAAATTATGCTGACAGAGTTAGGCAAAATTACTCACTGTAAAGTATCTTTGACCACGCCATAAATTTTTGAAATGTGCTTCTCAGTTTTCTCACGCAAATTTTATTTTATTCTAAACATGTTGAGCGTTTTATTGTTTTTTTACGCGCATGAGTATGTTCACATGGCTATCTCTCAACCTGGCATTGTTGGTTGAGAGATAGCCATGTGAGAGAGAGAGAAAGACAGGCAGACAGATACCTAAAGACAGGGACAGAAAGGAAGAGAACTGATTAAAAATGCTATCCCATAGTTAGGTATCACTTGATAGGAATAAAACTACACATTCGATAAAGCAACAGAAAAATACCTTAAAGTCTGTGGCTTTTCCGAATCCAAGGCTAAACGACGTTTCTCAGGGAAATTCCTTTGTTCATTTCGTTTGCACAGCCATGAAATCTTTTCTGCAGTGGGAAATATTTTCAGCAAAAACTTCTGAACCAGAATTTTAGGAACTTCACAACTCAGAAACGAACAGTACGTGCAGACAAGTGAGCTAGAAATGATTCTTCCTTCCTAAAACGCTGTATTTAACGCTTACGAAATTCTGGGAGACAATTTAAAGGATGAGAGGTTTCTTTCAAAATTTTCTTTTGTCCGCCTTCCCTTTTTTAAAAAGTTATTGTCGGTTTTGTTTATTAAAAAGTCTCCGAACACATTCTATTTGTGGATGTTAGTAGCAAGCTATTCTAAGGATTCTTTGAGTTCCGTTGACACTAAATAGTCCCGGGAGTTGCTTCATTGGTAGCGTTCCAAGGAGTAACTGCTGATTCACTTTGTAATGTTGTTCATGTCAACAATTAATATCTACCGCATCTTCCCGCTTGTTAATTAAAATCAACCTCGTAAAATTAAGTCATATGATGCCTTAATAAACGTGTTCACTTAACTGCAAGAATGATAATGGCATCTGTGATTTGATTGGAAGACGAGAAAATGAAAACTAGCATTCCATGTGTCGCGTGCTCTTCATCCAGAAGGCTGCACGGAGTTACTCCTCAAAACGCCGAGCAAGCAGTTTTTTTTTTTTTTTTTTTTTTTTGCTTGTGTAGCGTACAGCTGTTGTTTTCATCAGTCGCGGCTTCGCACGACCTTAATCGATTACATTTGAATTTCATCGATTCTTCAGGAATTCAACTGATTTCAACCGTGATTTCCTGAAATGAGAACAGCCATTAATTTATGGCTTTATGGCTTACAGTTGGAATTCTTTCGGTTGCATCTTTCGCCCAAATTCCGCGTTTAGAACATCGTTTAAATACGCGTCTCGGAATTTAATTCCAGCACGTAGCTTGAACATCATTCGTGTTGGAATGCGTTTGCTTTCATTATTTTATTTCGGGCAGCAAAAAAACATAGAAACGTTTATCGGGGACCCGGGAGGAAATGTACGTGAGATTAATAGAAAATACGGTATGTTCAAGGGGTGGACAAAATAAGAAAAACCCTGCTGTAAAAGTAATGTTTTTATAACGGCTCACTTACTCGTTTGTGCACATGAAGCGAGTTTTTTCGTGTTTCTCGCAGGTGTTATTGTCAAGAACCCAGCATCCTCTTGAGAGGTGATAAAAAATATTGTACAGGTGACAAAGTGGCAGACCTTATTGAATTCCAAAAAGGGAAAATTGTTGGTTGTGATGTCCTACAGAGGTAAAGCACGTTTCAAGACGACAAATCTGCAGCGATGCATTTCAACGGTGTAGCTTAGTCGGTTAGAGCAACTCACTCCGGAGCGAAGAGACGCGGTTTCGATCCCTGTCATCGACAAATTCTTGTTTTCACATTGGCTCCCTGACGTTAAAATAGATCTATTGGCCATTGGGTTCTTCGAAAAATGTGTAATGTTTGTCCCACACATCGTCTAGAATTAATGAAAAATTCCTTCTTCGTTTCAAAAAAATGAAGAGGGAGATGATATGACGTACTCCAGAGGTGAAGCACGTACTAAGACGGCAAATCTGCAGCGATACATTCCGTCGGTGTAGTTTAGTCGGTTAGAACAACTCACTCCGGAGCGAAGAGACGTGGTGTCGATCTTCGTCACCGACAAATTCCTGTTTTCACAGTGGCGCCCGAACTTAAAAATGGGACTATTGGTTGTTGTGTTCTTCGAAAAATGTTTGATGTTGGTTCCACACATCGTCTGGAATTAATGAAAAATTCCTCCTTCGTTCCAAAAAAATGAAGAGGGAGATGATGTGACGTACTACAGAGGTGAAAAGATGTGTCAAGACGACAAATTGGCAGCGATACATTGTGTCGGTGTAGTTCAGTCGGTTAGAGCAACTCACTCCGGAGTGAGGAGTTTCGGGTTCGATCACTGGCAAATTTGTGTGGTCACATGGTGCCCATTTAATTGAGGCATCGCTGACTGAAACTGCGAATTTGTTTAATGTATCCAGCGGAACTTGATCAAAAATTATGGCTGCGTTAACCAAGTCTGAAAAACAACAACGCGGTAAGACGAGTTGTGGCAGGAAGTCAAAGTTGACTGAAAGAGTCTACCGGGTAATAAAGCGGATTGTAGACCAAACATGTAAAACTACTTGTGACAAATTGCGTGGCGACGGGTTGTGAATATTTCAATAATTTCAGCGACCGTCCCTTGAGAAGAATACCTTGTTTTTGTAAGCCAATGAGTATTCTTGATAAGTATGACAGCTGCCACCCGTGCAGGATGAATTTAAGGCCTCGACAACATTACTAGGATTCTGTTGTTCTTCAGAGGCATGAACAACAATTCAAACTGATGTTTTACAGAGCTGATAATATCTACAAGAATAACAAGATATTTATTCCATACAGCATATCGTATGCCGTATAGAATGAAGTGGTTGGATAATGTAGATTAACCCTTTAAACGGCCGAAGTACTTGAACTATATGGTGCTAAAATTTTCTACGCTTTCTACATAGCAATGTTCGCAAAGCGTCCGAGTTTTGCGATGTTCGCAAAGCGTCCGAGTTTTGCGAAGCTACGATTAAATAATTCCTTTCTCCCGCTCTCACCTCAGCAGCACTAACCATAAACCTATCACAGATGATAAGCTCTCTCTTCTAGAACTTTATTCTCTGCTTCATAACTCAAGACATGATGAGGAAAGGCAGGTCCCCTTGACAAGGACAGCATGCGACAAGGAAGGAACAAGTACAGTAACTCAAATATCTTCTGTCTCCTTTCTTAGATTCCTCTCCGTTGCTATAGTAGCTCCTTCAGCCCGTAACTGTCAGAAGGGATTAGTGTCAATGTATATACACTGTATATACATATAATCGGTTTACGGCGTCTGACGTCGCCTTCTGATCTCTCCTGAGCTTTTTTCATCTTTCTCTACCTAAGCACCATTCCTCCATGAGGCCATTTTGACTAAGTGCTCTCTTTATTCCATCAGACCCTGTTCTTCTAGGTCGGCCTCTATTTTCTTGTTTGTTTGATTTAAATTCCATGGAAATTTTGGCAGTCTTTCATTCGTCATTATTTTTAAATGACCAAAGCAACGCAGTTGTCTCTCCTGTATGTCTTCTAAAATTGTTTCTTTCACTTCCATCAATTCTTTAATCCTTTCATTCGTTATTTTCTGTCTTCTTGACACTCTACATGATCTTAAAGCATCCATCTCTACGGCGTTATTTTCTTTCTATCCGCTTCTGTTAATCGCCAGGCCTCGGTCCCATATAGTAAGATACTCTTAACAATATTTTTATAATATAAATACCCCATTTCCTTTTTCTTGTTATTTCTTCACTCCACCAGATTCCATTCAGGCGTTTAACAGCTTTTCTTCCCTGTGCAATTCTATTTCTTAATTTCTTTGCATCTCTACCTTCTTGTGTAATTTTGACACCTAAGTAATTATAATGATCCCATTTTTCACTTTCGTTATCTTCTAGCTGTAGGTTTGTTTCATTGCTTCCAATGCATAAATATTTTGTTTTTATTTCAATTCATAGTTAATCCCCATTATTCATATTTTTCTTTTATTTTTCTAGTCGTATACTCCAAATCAAACTTATCTTCTGCAAGAAATACCTGATCATCAGCGAATTGTAAAGTAAATACCATCGTTCCATTTAGTATCAGATGTCAGAGCAGGTGACTCAATCAGCAAACGTTTGCTGTATGATAATGACTTAGTGCTAATTTGAAAAAACGTAAACAATTTAATCAGATTAGCAGAACTTCAAAAAACTGGGGCAAAAATAAATGTTGGAAAGAATAAAGTGAATGGCTCTAAGTCGAACCCTGAGAAATGTTAATTGTGAGGTACAGGCAAAAATGCTAGAAAAAGTAAGAAATTTAATTATTTAGTTGTGATTATTGATGAGACTGGAAACCTTGATAAGGAATTACATAACATAATTGGCAAATCAGTAAACTCTTACCAGCCATATAAAGCTATTTTCACTAACAAAGATATTGGCCAGAGAACTAAACTGGCTGTATACAATACAATATTTGGGCATGGCACATTTTATGGCAGTGAGAGTTGGGTTCAAAGAGAAACGGTTCTTTCGGAAGTAAGAAGCTACTGGCATAAGAGTGGAAAGACGAATATCATGGGAAAACGTGGAATTCAGTGTCAAAACAGAATTTATCAACACAATTGGTATTCAGGCAATTTGTAGACATGAATCACATATGAAATGAAAGGTTACCTAAACACATGTTCTATTCTATGCTGTCATGAGGCAGATCTTGGGCCAGAACTAGAACAAAGGGATAGAAGGTTTGAAATAAGCCATTATCGACGAAGCAATATGTTAGAGAAAGAAAATCTTGCAAGAGATAGAAAAAGATGCAGAAAGATTGTTTCAAATCTGCATAACGCCAGCAGCATTGCTGAGTAGCTAGTCATTATAGGGGTGTGAGATATTAGCTATAAAAGCAATTTAGTTGGCTGAGCAAATAAAAGATTGTTTCGCACATAATGCATAACGATTTATATTTAGGTAGCAAAAAAATCGTTGACATATTTCATTGATAGTTTATGCTTAGGTAAAAAAAAGCAGTCCTTGAAATATTTAATTTTATTTAGAGCGAATGCTCATGATTCAACTTTTTGTAAAAAAGTAATTCCAGCGATCAAAGCTTTCAGAAATGTTTGACACACTACTTACTATGAATAAATTTTGCTCATTTTCATGGCCAACGATTTTCAGAAACAAACTTTTTGTCAATAATTTTCAGTCTTTCGCAATTTCCGCCCTCCGAATCATTTCTGATTATTTTCTTATTACTGTAGCAGAATTTTAAAATGTCGTAGATTTTCGCAATTATAAAGAACTGTAAAAGCATCGAAAATAAAGTTCATATACATACCAAGCTAGCTGTGTTGTCAGTCAGTCATCGTCGATATTCCAAATATAAATAATAACAGCATATCTTTTGGTCACAGAGTTAGGGAATTCTTCCATATTTGCATTCTCTATTTGATCAGTGAATGCTTTTATTAAGAGTGGTAATAATTAGTTCAGTGAAAACAAGTTTCGACTCTCCGGTACCAATCAATGCTCTTGCTCCAAAGCCCAGAAAGGAAAGGAGGACGATATTTGAGAGATCAAGGTTGTCCCCTCCAAACAACCTTTACGCAAACTGATAGAATCTCAGTTTAAAATCCGTGAGGATAAACGGTTCCCAACATAAATAAATGATGTAACAGTCGAAAGTGTGTGTCTTTATCTGATCCCCTTGATACAAAACGATCGCTCAATTAATCAAATAAAAACCTAAGCATTTTGCTTTTTGGGCAGATGGAAAAAAATGTTTGGTCCCATGGTGCGCATCCTGCCGAATGGTTGAGATTAGTAGAAGGCCAACGCTCCTTGAGTAGGAAGTGCTGTGACATCACTTCATATTGGCGTATCCGTTATTAACATGTGTGCCTAGATGTTAAGTGCACTTCAAGCCAACGAGATACAATTACTATGATAGTAAATCAAAGGGTCTGTTTACCAGCATTTTTTCTACTTGAAATTTTTGAATTGTTGTGAGCCTTTTAGAACACGCAAAGGTTAATCTTTGACATGCTTTGAATTATTTTTCAGGCAGGTGGCAGTGATGCACATTCTTCATGCATCTCTGTATTTCGTGCTCCCGTACTCAAAATTTCCGTACGGAAGGGGAATTTACGAAGAAATTTTAGTCGCAATTCAGAAGCATAACTATATACCGATGAGACATTACATTGTGACCACCTACCTAATAAGCTGTGTAGTACCCCCTTTATCCCGCAAAACAGCGGCCACTCGGCGAGGCATCGTTTCAATGAGGTGGCGATAGGTATCCTGGGATACTTGGTACCATAATGTCAAACAGCAGGTACACCAGTTCCCGTACATTTCGGGGTGGTGATGGTTTAGCGTGAACCCGCTTTTCCAAGTCGAAGCACCAATGTTCGATTGGGTTCATGTCTGGTGAATTTGGAGACCAGGGCATTTACAGAAAGTTACCAGCATGTTCCTCGAACCACTCTTTGACGATTCTGGTAGTGCGGCGTGGCACATCATCCTCTTGGTAATGGCCATTACCAGCAGGAAACACAGTTACCATGGTTGCCATGAATGGGTGAACTTGGTCCGCAACGATGTTCAGATACCTGACGGCTGTCAGAGGTTGTATTATTGGGATAATGGGGCCTAAAGTGTCCTAAGAGAACATCGCCCACAGCATAACACAGCCGCCGACGGCCGGTTTCCGCCCAACAGTGCATCCAGGTGCCATAGCTCCCGTTGGTAAACGGCGTATTCGCGCTCGGCCGTCTACGTGATGCGCCAGGAATCTTGATTTGTCAGACCAGGCCATTTTCTTCCAATAATCCACGGTCCAATC
Source organism: Macrothele yani (assembly GCA_039090855.1). Taxonomy (NCBI): domain Eukaryota; kingdom Metazoa; phylum Arthropoda; class Arachnida; order Araneae; family Macrothelidae; genus Macrothele; species Macrothele yani. The sequence continues at coordinate 4,852,970 of CM076996.1, read as the reverse complement.
TCGATGATCTTGGGCTCATTCCATGCGTTGTTGGCGATGACGTGCTGTGAGCATGGGGACCCGGCTGAGTCTTCAGCTACGCAGGCCCATGCTCAGAAAGCTGCGATGAACTGTGTGCTGTGACACATTGCCCTGAACACCGCTGTTGTAGCTGAGTGCGATTTGTCGCATTATGGCCCTGCAGTCGCTCTGAACAATGCGCCACAGACAGTCTCCGCCACCCCCTCTGGCATCAATGATCTGCGGACGACACACGGCTGGACGACTGTTCGTCATTTGGCCATCTGTGCACCACTTTTGATACGTACTCACTATAGCGGCACTTGAACAACCCACAAGCCGCGCCGTTTCCGAGATCGTAGTCCCGAGGCGCCGTGCCATCCCAATTTGTCCTTTATCAAACTCAGATAAATCGGCAGCTTTTCCCATTCTGACTCCGAACACTCTACTAACCGAAAGCCGGTTCTCGGGTTGTATATATACTGCTCTGTGAACTTCACTTGTGCCACCGTTCGGGCTCCAGGCGCGCTCATTTCTCTAGGCTGTGGGTGGTCATCATCGGTCTAAATATAATTCAATAAATATTGCATGTTGGGGATGATGTGAAAGCAGACACATATGCCAAGATTTGTGTTAACTCATGTCTGGAAGCAGAATATTGCAGGTATGGATTTAGGTCAGTGGCAAGATTGTGCACACCGAACACTGATTGACAAAATGAAGGAAAAAGAATTATTCAACCGAAGACCTGCGTGTAATGAGCAGCTCTTCAAACGGAAAATGAAGCCTTAAACGTTTAATGCTTTAGAATATTACATTGGTCCATTGTGACCAGTAGTGGAAATGAGAATTATTAGCTGCCGGAATCCAAAGTACAAGTGAATGCAAAAAAAATTTAATATGCACCATCCCATTCACAGTAGATATGAAACCATATGAGGAAATTTCGTTATTAAACTTTAAAATGAAATGCTCACATTTAGCTGAAGTCAGAGCTGCTTTCTTTATTCAGAGACGACCAATTCATACAAGATGGCGTCATTAATTAAAATGTGTAAGGCATTGCAAAATGTTTTATTTAAATTAAGTGCTCCCTTTCTTTTGGTGTCGCATCGCTTCCGGTACGTGGGGTTTCGCTCCCGGAACGGGGTTCCGCTGCGTTCCGGCCTATTTCCACCACTGCTTGCTAGAATCTCGCACTACAGGCTTTAGTTTTAGGCTACTAGTGCCAGATTCTCACGAGGGATGGGAAGGTGCCTGCGTAGTCGCGTCATGTATGTCTTATCTGGGGCAGAGGTCAGTCTGCGATGAGACGATTTGCCAGAAGCCCTCGGCTCTGTCCACTCGCTCACTGTGACGGTTCCTTCGGTATCCCACTGAACCTTGGCAACGGAAATAGATATTTTGTACACAAATAGTGTGAAAGACGGGCGGTTTGTTTGTCCTAAAGAACTGGTTTAATCCCGTCCCTGGAGCCAACGGCCTAAAGCCGCCCGGTGACGCAGTAGTCTAAACACTGACTTATGACCATTCGTCCGAGAAGGGACCGGGTTCGAATCCCAGTGAAGCATGGATGTTGTGTTTGTCTTAAGCCACTGGACCTCTCATTTCCCTGGAAACAGTTGCTCTAAGTTAGGGACGGGCTACTGCTTGTAGCCCATCGAGTAGCTCACGGTGGTCGTTAAGCCTTCAATAAAAAAAGGGACCCTAAATCAAGAGGGGGGAGCTTCTCATAGCGTTTGATACTCATATCAGCTATACCTCTCAACCCCTTCGAAAAAAACAAAGAGAAAATATTGTATACCTTAGTCAGAAATGAAGAAAATTAGAAATTTTTTCGAAATTTTTCGCTTTTATGCAGAAATACTGCCTAAAAGCGAAAAAATTTATGTTTTGAAGAATTTGAAAACCTTAGTCATTTCTATCCGTTTCTGATCATAAAATATTTTTTTTCAATTTTTCTTTTGCAACAGATATGAAATAAAAACTGCAGTGATGCACAAAAATTTATAAAATACGTCTAATACGGATTCGGGTTCGAATTCCGGTAAGGCATGTATGTTGTGTCTGTCTTACGGCTGGAACCATGGCCCTAAATTAGGGACAGGCAACTGCTTACAGCCCATCGAGTTGCTCACTGTGGTGTTAAACCCCCTAACAACAACTAAAAAATCCGGGCCTTTACTTGGGCAAACTTTTCAAGACTGGGCATATGAGGAGAGCCATATCTAATATAAGAGGAAAATCTACACTGAGATAGATTTGCATTATGAACACCTTCCTAATAACGCGTTGGCCCACCTTTCTGTGCAATCACATTTTGCAGACGCCTAGAAAGAGATTGTACAAGGTGTCAAACATCCTCCATGAATAGCATGACCCATGTCCGCTTCAGCAGCTTTGTCAGTTCACGCTCATTCGGTGGAGGAGGATCAGCAGTTCTCATACCCCGTTCTAACATATCCCACTAATGTTCAATTGGTTACAGTCAGGGGAGTTTGGGGGCCAAGGCAATGTGGCAAATTCGTTGTCATGCTCCTCTAACCATTCAGTAGTTATACGAGCCCGATCACACAGTGCATTGTCCTGTTGAAAGATGGTACTGTTTCGGGTAAACCTCCTGCAGATGTGGATGAAAATGGTCGGCTAACAGGTCCCTGAAGCGTTCACCATTCAGTGCTTGTGGAATGATAACCAACGAACCTAGAGCTTGCCAGAAAAAAGTACCATAGACTAGAACACGATCTCCAACGGCCTGTTTAACACCACCTGTGCACCCAGGGAATATGGCTACATCTGTTTACGCCATATGCGAAGCCGGCCATCAGGTGGTGCAGCAGGAAACGGGACTCATCACTCCAGGAGACCTTTTATCATCTGTCGAGGGTCCATTGCTGACGTTCTTTGGCCCACGCGAGGCGTTCTTTGCGATGACGGTGCATCATCATGAAGTATCCTCTTTGGTCTCCGGCTGTGGAACCCTAGGCAAAGCAAGGTATTGAGCATGGTGCATGCGGAAATAGGTCGAACTGCACCGCTGTTGTATTGGTGGCGGAGCTGTGTGGCTGTTGCACATTGTTGCTGATATTCAAGTCGCATTAGCGGACGCTCACTTCCAGGATCAACCGCGCATGGCTGACCAGTCTGAGCCCTTCTGTTGGATATCTGTGCATGGTTAATCCAGTCCTGGTACACCCTTGATACCGTAGCATGGTAGTAGCCAACAAGTACGGCTGCTACCGAAATACTGGCACTTGCCCTCCGGGTCCCAGCTATCCGGCCGTGGTCAAATGGGTTTAAGTCGCCACGTTTCCCCATTACTGGCAAACGTTTACTGATTACGTACAAAGAATAGGTGGGCACAATTTATAGTAGGTGCAAGTGACGTTGATATCACGTTGCACTTCGTTATCGCTCCGAATATGTAAAAGGGGGACCTTCCTAACGCAAAGCTAACTCAGTGTAAATAGCGTTTAAGTCTGATTCGGCTTATGTTACGTATCGTACTGTTGAAGTTCAAACCTCATCATTGCTAATGTAAAAAACATGGTGTAGAAACACAAGTTTGCCCGTCGTGGACAAACTTGTGTTTAGTTTAATTTGGTACCTACGAATTTGCTGTTTATAAGTGAGGAGGTCAGCCACAACCTGATCAGTTTTCATTTACGTGGTAATAAATCTTTTCTCTTTGTGAAGATCCCTGTTCCTCTTTTTAACGTTTCTTAACACTACCCCAAAAGGACCGCTTTATTATTGCAGATACGTCGACGATATACTTATCGTATGGCCGCATAGCATCCCTGAACTTATGACTTTCATAGAAGAGTTTTCTAATGCTTCTCCTTCAATCAATTTCACGTATGAAATTGAGCACAATAATAAGCTGCCATATCTGGACATTTTGATTACACATTCAACTAATAGTGGTTTCCCACTATCTTTCAGCGTATATAGAAAACCGTCCAGCACCCCACTAATGATACCATTTTCTTCAGCCCACCCCATTAATCATAAACTGGCATCCCTTCGTTTTCAAATGAGAAGGGCATACACACATTCCTCGGACCAAAATCAGCGTAAACGGGAAATCGAATATATTTATAACATCTCCAGTATTAACGGATACCCGGAGTACCTCATCAACAAAATACATTCGCAGATTAGACAATCCTTCTTAATAACATTAAATAGTGATCGACATCAAAAACAATACGTATCTTCTCTGGATTACCATCCCGCCATCACCGCCCCCTTGGGGAATATCTGTAATCGATTCCAATTGGGCTTCGGGATGCGCTCCATCACACTGTTTGCATTATTAAGGAAGGACAAAGAAAAGCCGCCTAGGGAACAAAAATGGGGCGTATATCGTATCCCCCTCCTGGACACCAATGGACAATGCACCTCCAGTTACATCGGATCCACCACCAGGAACTTAGGATGCAGATTGCGTGAACATAAATACAATGTGCAAAATGCGCAGCAAAACACTGCCCTAACCCGAAACATCTATAACGGAACATATAGTCCTGATTGGGATAATGCGAAAATCATTATAACCCCAAGAAATAAGGCCACGCTGTTAATGACTGAAAGTTTGCTAATAATTCAACACCGCGTAACATGTTGTAATGACTATGTCCCCTGCGATATACCCCCGTCTGGAGGGATACAATACTAAGGCAGCAGCTCTCTGTACGGGACCATGCCACGGTGACCCCGCCTCCTTCCCCATGATCCTTTGCGCTGCCTTCCTATGTATGTATATATGTGCTGTACTAACCAAAAGATCTGACTTGCATCTGAGGATGGGCTATAGTAGCCCGAAAGTGCTAATGCTTTTAAAGTGTATATATTTTATTTAATTAAAGTCTTGTGAATTGGGACTAACGTTGTTTGAAAGCACATGGACGGTTTTTTAATCCTTTTATCAGTCTCTGTATATTAAATGTCTTTGGAAGTAGCCGCGTTATGTGTTGTAAGTAAGTCGTGGAACATTCCTGATGCGTCACGTAGACGGCAGAGCGCGGATACGCCGATTATCAACGGAGGCTATGGCACCTGGATGCACTGTTGGGCGGAAACAGGCCGGCGGCGGCGGTGGTATGCTGTGGGCGATGTTTTCTTGGGACGCTTTAGGCTCTATTATCCCAGTAGCACAATCCCTGACAGCTGTCAGGTATCTGAACATTGTTGCGGACCAAGTTCACCCATTCATGGCAACTGTGTTCCCAGCTGGTGATGGCCATTACGAATAGGATAATGCGCCATGCCACACTGCCAGAATCGTCAAGGGATGGTTCGAGGAACACGCTGGTGACTTTCTGTTAACTCCAAATTCACCTGAAATTAACCCAATCGAACATTTGTGGTTGAACTTGGAAAAACGGGTTCGCGCTAAATCACCACCACACCCGACATGTAAGGGAACTGGATGACCTGCTGTTGACATTATGGTACCAGATACCTCAGGATACCTATCGCCACCTCATCGAATCGATGCCTCGCCGAGTGGCCGCTGTTTTGCGGGCAAAATGGGGTCCTACAGCTTATTAAGTCGGTGGTCATAATGTAATGGCTCATTGGTATAATTTTGACAGCAATTTAGTTAGTATCCTTAGCTTTATGGTTACATCGTTTTCTTCTCATCTCCAAAGCTTGCTCAAAAAGCTTGGATTTCATACCTTCATTCACTGTCGTACTTGTTTTATCAAACTTATTATAAAAGGGAAAACCAACGAATAATTTCTCTGCCAGCATCAACTTACACCAATGGTTTCAACATATTTCATTTATGATTGTATATAAGAAATCACGATCACCGCTGGGATCGTACCCCAGATCTCTCGATATATAGCCGAGTGCATTCGCCTTACGCTACGGTGGCCAACAATCAACGTAATATTATTTTTTGCTGTAATGGATTTATTTGCTATAATCAATATATAGTTTGTGCCGTTAATGCTCACCAGATGGAGACGTCTCAGTTGCTGAGCCCATCCTACGGATTTGTGATGCGAGAAGCTGACAGATAAACACACATAGCGCCGTTGATTTTTGGCCACCATAGCGTAAAACGAACACACTTGGCTAGATATCGAGACATCTGGGGTACGATCCCAGCGGTGACCGGATAACAATTTTTTGGTTTCTGTTGTATGTGTTGATAAACGTGGAAAGAGAGATGTCTTTGTTTATGCCAGAAGACTGGGTCACAGCATTTCCGAGACGGCAAGGATTGTAGGGTGCTCACGGGCAACTGTGGGTAGTACCTACAAAAAGTGGTCCGAGGCAGAAAAACCACAAATCGCCAACTAGGTGTAGGCAGACCATGCCTAATAGATGCTAGAGGTGATCGAAAGCTATCCCGTGTGGTACAAGCCAACAGAAGGGATAATGTGGCACAACGCGCCGGTAATTTGAATGCTGGTGACGGGAGTAATGTGACACAACACACAGTACATCGACCCATACTGAAAATGGGGCTGCGTAGCCCTACGCGGCTCCGAGTGCCCATGTTAACCTCGGTTCACCATCGAAAGCGTCTACAGTGGGCTCGAGTGCATCAAAACTGGACATTAAATGATTGGAAGAAGGTCGTCTGGTCCGATGAATCTCCTTTCCAGTTGCACCATGTGGACGGCCGGCTACGTGTGCGCACTTTACCTGGGGAAGTGGTGGCACCGTGATGCACCGTGGGACAAAAACAATGTTCTACTGGGAAATCCTGGATTCAGTTATTCACGTGCAGGAAACTATGACGTCTACCACCTACCTAAACATTATTGCAGTCTAAGTACATCATTTCATGGCAACGATATTCCTCTCTAGCAGTGCCTGCTTTCATCCGGGTAATGAGCCAGACCTCACTGCCCGGATTGTTCGAGAATGGTTCGTGGAACATAAAGAAGACTTCCAGATATTGCCCTGGCATCCACATTATCCAGATATCAATCCAATCGAGTATGTGTGGTTTGTTTTGGAACAGCAAATCCAATGTATGTCGGCTCAACCTCGTAATTTAGAAGAGTTAAAGAATCTTCTGGTAATGCGTTGGCACCAGATACCACAAAACACCTGTAGAAATCTTGTAGCATCCATGCCTCGCCGGGTAAGAGCTGTTTTGGCTGCACGTGGGTGGGACCAGCATCATACTAGGCAGGTCGTCATAACATTTTGCCTCTTCAGTGTATGTATTTCTACACTTGAAGAGAGCGTTTTTAACACAGTATTTCCCACTCGTGGGAAAACTCAGAACTACTGTTTCATGCAGAAATTACGCTATCACCTTGAGATCTTAGACACAAACTGTGTGATAATCTCCGCTGAAATTGGGAGCGGGGATCTCTCTCTTCGTTGCTCGGTTCGAGAGTCGTTACCCAATTCACATCCTGTCGGCAGTCAAGGTTCACCACTCCTATCAATTCTCCACAGCTCTCATGATTTCTGCAATTGATAAATTTGTGAGAGTTTTTATTTGATCGATGAATCTGTCTGGGGGACGCCCTCTCGTTCTCTTGCCGGAGGGGGGCAAGATGCACAAAATTAGGGTACGTGTCGTTTAAAAAATTAATGGATTTAAATTTCGTCCCAGGTAAATAAAAATGTTTTTGATATTAACAACGAAAGTAAATTATAAAAAAATGTGACAGAATGCCATTTGTGCATCATTATTTAACGCACGTTGGAATGCCTCTGAGCGATAATTACTGCTAGAGAAAGAACAATTTACATTCAGTGGAAACCAAGTTGTGTGTGGAAATTATCTCCCAAAAAATGATTGAGGAAACAATATTGTATTTTTCAGTAGCAAAAATCAAAATACTACCTAAGAAATTTCGTACTATTAGAAATGTTACCTTTATATTTTTTAGGAGGCAACATCACACTGGAAAAGGCCGTATGTCTGAGAACAGACTGGGCAGCTTTAGTCTCCAGACGATCAGTCAGGAATCAACAGCAAACAATCTAATACTTGTTGACCTCAAGAACTGTCAACTAGAGAGTTTTTCCGATATTTTTGTTAATGTTAACTTGTTCGATCGGTTCAAGAATCAAAATTAGGTCGATGAGAAGAATGACAAACATGCACTGCATAATAAACATCTTCTTCTGGATGCTCAATGATGAAAGCTTTGGGAAGTAATCCTATCTGCACGTCATAAGAGGAAATTCAAAAAAATTGAGAAGGGTGTTCGCGTTCTTCTACCTTTTCGATGCAAATAAAATGCCTTGTACTGCTAAATGAAAGCTGAGTAAAAATTTAAATAATTTCATGTCCCATCTATGGAAATATCGTTTCAAATTGACGGTGATCCCATAAATGCTCCAACTACAGTCAGAAATGACGCAGACACACGACATTTAACCGGTAATACACGGTTGAGTCACATTATTGTGACCACCAGCTAATATACAGAGCAACCATCGTGCGCAGCTAGACAGGCTGGGAGTGACTCAATAAGGTGCTGGAAGGTGTTCACAGGTACGTAGAGCCATGCTGACTGCAGTGCATCTGACAGCTGCTAGTGAGTGCGTATGTGGAGGACACATAGAGCGAATAATACAATCGAGGTGGTCCCACAGATGCTCAATTGGGTTTAAGTCTGGGGAATTACGGAGCCAGGGAAGTACTTTGAAGTCTTCATCGTGCTCTTCCAACCACTCTCGGACATTTCTAACTGTGTGTCACGTCGCATTGTGGTTCTAGAAGATCCCATCCGCCCCAGAGAAGACAATCAGCATGTATGGGTATACGTGGTCTGCAAGGACGGATTCATAACGAATTCGGTCCATAGTGCCTTCCACACGTATGAGTGGACCCAGAGAAAACTACGAAACGTTCCCAGACCATAACGCTGCCCCACCAGCTTTTGTTCGTCCAGCAGTGGTTGAAGAGTGCTTGTTCTCCAATGTTTTTCGCCTTATACGCCAACGTTCATCCGTTCGATGAAGCAGAAAACGTGACTCATCGGAAAACGCAATCCTTTCCCAATCAGCGGAGTTTGAATTCCGATACTGCCGTGCAAATGTAAGCTTTTTCTGCCGATTCACCTTCGTTAGCATAGGTGCAGTGACCATTCGTCTGCATCGGAGCCCCATACGCAGCAGGGTTAGCTGAACTGTCGTTTTAGACCCACTTCCGGTAGCCCCCTGGTTCATTTGGCCAGTGAGTTGCTCCATTGTAGGGTGTCGATCGGCCCTCACGCACGTTCAAAGCCGACGCTCACCTCTCACATCAATGACACGTGGTGCTCCGCAGTTTCCACGTCGCTTATTCTCAATGGTGCCATTTCTCCAATCACGATACACTTTAACCACAGCAGCACGCGAACAGTTTACAAACTGCGATGTTTCAGAAATACTGCCACCCTTGGCACAAAAGCTGATAACCATCCCTTTTTGGAAATCTGATAAATTGCACCTTTTATCCATGACAGCAACGAGTGACATGTTTTCGGAATGTCTACAGCACACCTTATATACCCTCTAAGCCAGCTCACGACACATACCTTTTTTTTTTTTTTTTTTTTTTTGGAGGTTTAACGACCACCGTGAGCAACTCAATGGGCTATAAGCAGTCGCCCGTGCCTAATTTAGGGTCACTAGTTACAGGGAAGGGAGAGAACCAGTGCCGTAAGACAAACACAACATCCATGCCTCACCGGGATTCGAACCCGGACCCCTTACGGACGAATGATCAGAGGCCAGCGCCTTAGACCACTGCGTCACCGGGGCGGCGACGACACGTGCCTTCTTTCATTGGCTACGCGCTGTTGACGTCAAAAGTAGGAGGTGGTCACAATATAGTGACTCGACTGTGTATATGCGACATCGAAATCCATGGCATTTTGCCACCTAACCGACAAGTAAGAGCGTTTAAATTTCTATCAATTTTTTATTTGATGAAAAGTTACATCGTTAAGATTGCTGCAGCACCGACAGTAAGTGAAAGTTCAATGTGGCAGGTTCCAGTGAATATGGTGAAAAAAAAACAGGCAGTTTGGGGGTATGTTTCTGTCCTAAACAGGATCGATCTCATGTTTCGAACGTCAAACTTCTGCTTTAATGCGTACGGAGTCCCTTAACAAAACCGCGACAAAAGTTGCTGAATGAGAGGCATGTCATCATTAAGTGAATCTCCGGAAAAATTGCTCGCTTCATTAAATCACTGCTGATGCCTCGTTTTAAGGATGAACGTAAGCAAAATTAATTTGTCATGTGTAGCAATATGCTACCACATCATCACAGTGTATTACGATCGAAAACTTGTCTGCTGTATTTCCATCAGTTTATGAATCCTAAGAGACTAAATAAATATAGGCTCACCTGTCTGCAATCCACTGAAAACTTTCACATTTTCCCTCAAACATGCCGAAAATGAAAGTATAAACGTGAAGGCTGTGTCTGCAAAAATGAAACTGTTCACCTACGCTATTACATCTGAGTAGACGAAGCTGTTGGATTAGTTTACAAACACGTTTCCAATTTCATCTAGAATAAAATCTCCGATATTAGTGTACTTTATTTTTCATTCAAATTTAGTTTCTTCCACCTGAGTGAAATTGATAAGTTCCGATAAATTTTGATGATTTCATTGCGCAAACCCAAATTTTATCTTTTTCTGACACCTTTTTATTCTAAAACTACAACTGTTATATTTTTCATAAATTTCCAGCAGAGCATTGTCCGTGGCCATGCTAATAGAAGGTAAAGATGTTCTGGGGCATCCTTTTTTTTTTTTTTTTTTTTGACGTAGAACTACGTCTTTCCCCGAGCTGGAAAGGGGTAACATCGGGAGCATGGATGCAACGGAAGCATGTCACACTTTGAACGCTTATATCTTCGAAACTAATAATCGCAGAGTAATAAATAATACATCATTAGATAATTTATATAGCCTCATTTATAACAAAACAAGTTTCAACCCTCCGTCCCTTGACCCTTCGATACAGTAGCGTTAGAAAGTTAAGCTAAATTTTGCGGGATTTTGTTTCGCCTCACGCCGTTTTAAGGTTAATTACTAGTGAATAAATAATGATATATCGCGATGACCTCAGCCCTGCATTCCGTAGCTGACGGTCAGATCTAACGGTCGCATGTGATAAACCGAAATAAAGTGGATTTAAAATTTATTATTTATTTATTAATAGGTAAAAAAATTGGTGACAAAAATTTAGAAATGTCGCGAAAATCCAGGGAAAATTACTATAAGAACCGACGAAAGTTGAGGAGAACGATAGGAATCCGAAAAAGCCAGCTTAGTCATCAACCAAAAGGTCACGGGAATGTAAGGAGTGTCAAAAGTCCACGCACCAGGATGCGTTTCACCAGAGTTCGAATCTAGAGCCACAACCTTCCACCTCAACTGCACAAATTGAGCTTGAACAGCAAGAACAGAGGGAGATTGATGTCAGCAATCCAAATTTTCACATCGAACATGAAGTGCCAATGTACATCGCCAGTCTTCACAACTTTGCTGGATAATGAATGTATTACGTCTCAAACCTTTACACCGCCGATGCATTCTGAATCTAGACAAGAACAAGAGCAACAACAAGAATTGTACATTAGGCCCGAGACGTATCGCCAAATTTATAACAAGGCAACTAAGGAGTCTGAAAAATTGTTTCTGAAGAACGATTCTTCAGAAACAATTTTAGCAATTACTACTGACAACGATGATACTACGCCTTCTACTTCTACTAACATTAATTTATAATCAGCATAAGATACTATGAATTGTATATAGTATAAGTTGCTTTTAACTAAATAAAGTAAAATATTTATTTCGTTTTATTTCTTAAAAATGGTATATCTGAAAAAAAATCAAAGGGGGCACAGTTGCAACTGCGCCGCAACCCAGAACGCAGAGCTACGTCAACTGTCTGTCGCTGAATACCTTAAGAACGAAGACCTAGTGAAATAGTGACAGTTGACGTAGTTATACGTTAAAGGTTGCGGCACAGTTGCTACTGTGCTGCTTTGATTTTTTTCTGTAAAGCTCTTGTCATGCTCTTTAGCTCTCATTCCCTTCAGCTCTAGGTGTGCTGCCATTGGTTCCAGAGGCATTTTGGAACTCAGTGGTATGTGTTGCAACCGAGCTCAGGCGATTTTGTAGCATTACCCATTTAAAGCACTAGACGGTCCTGCTCTGTCATTTTATGTGGCCTGCCAGGTCGCGATGGCGCTGCTGTTGCTATAAGGGTGAGTCAAAAGTTTTGCAATATTTGCATCACTTTATGTCTTCATAGGTACCTTTACGACGAAAGTTGACTAGCATTCAAAGTATAGGCCATCGTGTTGCACCATTTTTAGCCATCTGTCTGCCAGTTCTTTGATTCCGCGGCGGTACCAGTTCTTGTCCTTCGAGGCGAACAACTCCTTCGCCCCAGCTTCCACCTCCTTCTGGTTGTTGAAGTGCCGCACGCGAAGGAAGTAGGCCATGGACACCACGCGAACGACCCGGGCAAAACTCAAGTTCCTGGAGTTTTGCCCGGGTCGTTCGCGTGGTATGAGGCCGAGCGTTATCCTGCTGTGGGAGAGCGCGCTTTCTGTTCATCAGTGCCGAGTACTTCTCCAAAACGTCATACATTCGCTCCAGATGTTCAGAGTAGAGGCTGGCGTTGATGGTCCTACCGTCTGGAACAAATTCGTAATGAATTATCCACTCGAAATTCCACCAGACGGCCTACCTGACCTTGGCTGATCGTCGAGGTTTCTGTCACCTGAGCGAAATTTCTTGAACCATCTCGTTGCGGTGCTGTGGTCCACGGAACCTTCCCCTTTCGCATGACAAATGTTTCGTGTTGCTTGAGCAACGTTATGGCCTAGTTCAAAATCGTAAAACAAAAGTTTTCTTATTAGCCGGTTGTGACTGTTCATCTTTTAGACGTCCCAACCACAGCAGACAGAACGACGACATGGAATGGTAGTCATCGCTGTGGAACGACCACAGCAACGACTACGACTTATATGCCTTTCGACTGACTGTAGTGCGCGATTTGAACTAGGTTAAACACGTGGCATACCCGCCGCAGCGTATGCGTTTATGAAAATATTGCGAAACTTCACTTAGAGTTGATCGGAGCAGAGCTGCAGCAGGACAGAAACTTCCCAAAGCAACTTGTTGCTAAGGTGGGATCCTATGATCGTGTTACTTACGACGTACACTCTAATTTAAGACGGACTTCCAGGGATTTTGCTCCCTATACTTCCAATGGAAAAAAATTGGGCCCTATTTCCTCAGCGAAGAAAGATTTCCCATACATTAAAATTGGCCAACTGATTACAAACATCTTAACTTAGGTTGTACATTCGGCGTTTTTTGAAAACATTTTCCTGAACTATATCAAAAATCAATAAATTTACTTCGATGTAGTAGTAAGGAAGAGTGGTGCCACCTGTGAGCAAGTATCATAACAATAGCGAAGTAAAGTTATTGATTTTTAATATTGTTCAGGAAGGTATTTTGCAAAAAACACCGATTGTACAATCTAAGTTCGGATGTTTGTAATCAGTTGGCCAATTTTGATGTATGGGAAATCTTTCTTCGCTGAGGGCATAGCAGGGCCGGCCTTCGGCATAGGCGAGCAAGGCGGCTGCCTAGAGCCACCATTTCTAGGGGCCGAGGATTTTAATCATACATCGATTTTCTGTCATCATCCAATTTTCAATCTGTATTATCTTTAAAAAAAATCACTAAAAAGATAAGCAGTCGAAACACGCCTTTTCTCTTATCCCAGTAGTTTTTTTGGGGGGTGGGGGTGCCGCTGTTCGCCTTCTTTATGCTTTGAAGTGAAGTTTCATTTCTTTTCCGCTGGCTTTACATATAAAACAGAAAATTAAAAATATTTCTAAATTTTATAAACAGAAAATTTAATTGCAAACATTTCTCACAGCAAATGACGGCACAGAGAGTTATATAGATGACACATGTATGCTAACAGAATTAAAATCCTTAATTAACATTATACCCGAAGGTTTATCCCCAATACAATTACTACGTTATCTTTATGAGAGCAGGTTAAAAAAACAAGAAAAGTGTTCTTTTAAACCATTACAATTCTAGTTTTTTTCACAATATTTGTATGGATTGTACACAAAAATATACTCTAAAATTCAGATAAGAGTAATTTTTTAGCAAGTTATAAAAATCATTACACTCTAGCAAAGCATTTTTTTTTCTCTTTTGAGTTTTCTACTACAGTTTATAACGTACAAGTTTGTCCGGGGCCCCTCACTCCGGAGTAAGTCGCTCTCCCAACTCAGCTACGCGGACATGTACTCTCACTGCTATCTGCCTTTATCTCATGTGCGTCCTGCGGGGCAGGCACGTCACATCCCCCCCGAAAGAGGGCCGCAGCGCCCCGGCTTTCTTTCAGATAGCAGTGAGAGCACATGTCCTCGTAGCTCAGTTGGGAGAGCGACTTACTCCGGAGTGAGGGGACCCGACTTCGATGCCCGGCGCTGACAAACTTGTACGTTATAAGTTGTAAACAGTGTGATTAACGTTGAACATTCAATTATGTGCCTAAAGTTTAGACAGGATTAATCACGAAACAGCAAGCTACAATGGCATTTACAAATAAACATATTGTAGGCAGCATTCGAAGAAGTTCAGAAAACTTCAGGTAAGCCTTAAGTTCATATATTCAGTAACAATTTTGAGCATTTTTCAAAAACATTTCAGTTTTCTGTCACTGAGGGAAAAATAGGTTACTCAAATACGATTGAAAACTGATATTTTAACAATTAAGCATCGTGCACGTTTTTTCAGTTAAAAATACTATTAGGAGCCGCTGAAGTAAATCTTTGCCCAGGGCCGCCGAAGTAGTAAGGCCGGCCCTGGAAAGTAGTGTCCAATTTTTTCCATTGAAATATAGGGAGCAAAATCACTGGACGTCCACCTTAACTTTCATTTTTAACTTCTTTCCCTACGTAAATTTGAGTTCATTCACTTTCAGCATTTTCAACCTTAACGTTATATTTCTCACTCGTTGAATGTATTTTGGCAACAGGGTTGAGGTCAAAGGGCGCCAATATAGCGTACAAGTTTGTCCGCGACGGAGGTATGCATGTGAACAGATAAGAACGAGAGATATACTCCTCGATATAGAAATCCCCCCCCCACACCCGGAAGGAGGTGGGCTACAAACATGCAAATCGCAGGGCAGATGTACCCACTCCAGATATGCAAATGATGTTAAACCGGAGCCGATCACGTCACACGTTCGTGAGATAAAGATGCCAGCGGCAACAGGAATGGTAATGTGTGGTCGCAGGTGAAAGTGTCGCGGACGTTTCAGATTTGTTGTTTGTGGTGGAAAACTGTTCAGCGAAAGCCGAAAATGCCGGGTACATGCCGTCGGCAGGTTTGTCGCTATTTGGATGCGTTTTAGAGAGGAAGAATTGTAGGCCTGTGGGAAGCAGGCTGGTCTACACGTCGTATCGCTGCACGTGCGCAACTGGATGCACTAACTCTTGGATGCTGTTGGTACCAGTGGCTACAGGAAGGTTCGTACGTGCGTCTGAGCGGCAGTGGTGCAGTCCGACAGACGTCAACACGCCTGGACCGGTGGATTGTTCGACATGCTCGTTCGTTACAAGAAAACACTGCAGCTGATGTTCTACGTGCTGTGTCATCGGCCACGGACGTCACCATAACTACTCGAACAGTAAATCGTAGGTTACATGTGGTAAACCTGCGCAGCAGGCAACCGTTACGTTGACTGCCATCGACGGCCAACCATCGTAGCGCTCGTCTGGCTTGGTACCGAAGTCATGAGAATTGGAGTCACGAATGGACCTCTATGGTCTTCAGTGATGAGTCCCGTTTCTATCTGGGTACTGACGGTCGACGGATCCGTGTCTGGAGACACCCTGGTGAGCGAACGGATCCTGGTTTCGTTCACGACCACCACACCGCCCGTCAGGCAGGCGTCATGCTCTGGGATGCTATTGCGTATGACAGAAGGTCTCCTCTTGTCCGCATCACGGGCACACTGACAACTGTACGATACGTGAGCGAGGTTCTACATCCCATTTTGATACCGTTCCAGAATGGCCTACAGCACCACATTTTCCACCCCATGCAAATCATTTTCCATCAGGAGCTGAATCCGGTGCAGAAAGAATTTTTCAAATCGGAGTTTTAGGAGTAAAAATATCGGGGGAAACGCAATTTACCTTTACGCCCCTAGCGGAAAGTCTATGAATTTCTTGAAATTTTTGAAATTATATGAAAAACATTTCGCACCGGACACGCTATCCAACAAAGAAGGATTTTTTTTCAAATCGGTCTCTTAGAAGCAGAGATATGGATGAAAATAAGATATACATCTACGCACTCTGGCGGAGTAATCATGCATTATTTTAAGAAGAAAATAGGCCGAAAAGGTTTATCGACATGAGTGGTATCGGTTTACGAACGAATGTTTTCAATCGAGGTTTTAGAAGCTTAGATTTTTCTGCAAATACATCAGAAGCAGAAATAAACACTTACACCCCTGGTGGCCAAACCATTTTTACCAAAAATTAAGAATTATATGCAAAATATTTCCCATAAGGAGCTGTATCCGCTGCAGGAAGAATTTTTCAAATCGAGGTTTTAGAAGCAGAGATATCAGG
The DNA here is from genome assembly GCA_039090855.1 of Macrothele yani. Classification (NCBI taxonomy): domain Eukaryota; kingdom Metazoa; phylum Arthropoda; class Arachnida; order Araneae; family Macrothelidae; genus Macrothele; species Macrothele yani. Next base: position 4,836,341 of record CM076996.1, on the reverse strand, counting down.
GGGAAACGCAATTTACTTTTACGTCCCTTAGCGGAAAATATAATAGTAACTTTAAAAAGTTACTATATCTAAAATAGGCTTCGGCATAGATGTAATCTAAAAGTAAAAGAAGTTTTTCAATCGGATGTTTAGAAGCAAATATATGGAATAAAATGTATTTTGAATTCGATTCTTAAAAAAAAAAAAAAACACGAAATAAAGGATCATCATTTGCACATTTCAAGCTTCCCAACGCAAAAAAAAAAAAGTTAAAATGCGATAAATATTTGCAGAGATATGGTGTCCACAACGGGCTAACGGGCAGACCGATAACATAAACTCAAGCTTTTTATTACGAAAAACGTGCTAAAACATTAAGGGCGGGCAACTGCTTATAGCACATCGAGTTGCTCACGGTGGTCGTTAAGCCTCGAATTTCTTTTGCATTATCACTTAAGAAAATTTGTTTGATCTGATTTCTTGCCATCTGACCACGAAAAATGTCTTAGCGACGCTAAGCCTACAGTAGAAGTGCGTTATCACCGCTAAGGCTCTTCTACATCACTAATAGAACATACTTCAGGATACAGTTGAGGAATTTATCTGAATGCTAACTGTTATTGATAACTCGCATTACATTAATGATATACAGTATATGTATGATGTATTTTTATTATATATGCTGTGCGTATGTTTCGCACCTTCAAATGGAGAGGTGTTGGGCTTGGGGGGGTTAAAGGGGTGTTGGGGGATGTATAAATCCCCCCTACATTGACTAACTTCTCAGGGGAAGTTCCCATGAAATCAGTATAATTTCTTTCACGTGTATCGCATCGTTATCTATCGACGTGAAGACTAATTCCTGTTTTTTATCTTTTCCCTATTTGACGTTTTAACAAGACGGTTAAGGAAACTACATCAGATGCATTATTTTTGTTTTGAGTGAGATGAATTGTAATATCCTAAATTATCAGCACTGTATTTTCAGGTACGGACGGGGGCGCCGATCTCACCAAATTATTGGAGGGAAGGTAAGGCAGGCGTGAAGAGATCAGGCGTGGGAGGGGCAAGTCTCTTTTATTTTCAGGAGAAAAATATGAAAAAAGGGAGAAAAAGATAAATTACGAGGAACAAGGAAACAGAAAGATTCTTTTGCTGAACATTTAAAAAAAAATAAAATTCAGCCTGTGATTTTATAAAAATATCCACAAAGATTTTATTTCCAAATGTTTATAAAAAAAAATATGAGAAATGAGCGCGGTTACTCAAACAAAGAACGAGAAATAATTATATAAATAAAGGCGCTAGAGATTACACGATTCTGTATTTTTATTTATTTCTTTTGTTTTTGATAATTGTTTCAAACATTTACCATGTATCACGAGAACATGTCAAACACAATAAGTGGCTGGTAATCAAGTTTCTTACCAAATGAGCAATGCTGAATATGAGTAGAGAGAGTTTTTACTTATTTTGTTATTTATTATTTTTTTGAAAATAAAACGCGTTAGCCTCATAATGTGGGGCTTGGTCCATCTTATAAAGAATAATACAATTCTATAAAGGAACGAAATGTAGTTTTTGCAATTAGCACAGCATACGATAGCATCAATAGCTTGGGTAAACATTTTTTCTCTGTAGAAATATTTCAAGTCATAAATTTCGAAAATGACATACACACAAAAACGTATTTATTTAAACAGGACGAAAACTACTGGGTGAGCACTGCCCCTCCAGTAAAATTTATGAAGGATGCAGGATTCACCGTGCTTCCCCATAGTCGGCGCCTGTGATTACGGATCATCACGAATCATTTCCTTCACATTTCTTAACATGTATTGTGCCGCCATCTCTGGACACTCCTAGAAAACAAATACCTATTATTGTCTTATATTTATTTGATTTCCTTCCCCCCCCAGTTCTGTGTATCTTTGCATATGATAAATTTTGGGTATCTGCCCTTATGATTCTCTTATTTCTTTTTTTGTAACTATTATTCCTGGTGAGTAGCTTATTCTTAGTGAGTAGCCTATTTCAGTAATTATTATTCCTGGTGTGTAGTACACCCCAATCGCCCACAAAATAAACTGCACGCTGTTAAAATTTCAGCTCATTGTATATGAAGGCTATTTTCAAACTTGAAACATTGTTTTCATTTTTCAAAATACTTATATGGAAACCAAAAGTAATTATTAATTGATGAGCTGCGAACAGAGGCGTAATTAGACATTTCTCAGCCCGGATGCTCCTTCCTCCTCCTGTCTTCCTATCTCATACATGTGTAGCTAGCAGCCCGGATGGCGCAGTGGTCCGAGTATTGGCTCTGGAAGAATGGTCAGAATTCAAATGGTCAGAATTCCATTTGAATTCTGACCATTCGTCCAAAGTGGGTATGAATCCCTGGTGAGGCAAGGATGGCGTATTTGTACTACGGCACTTGTTTTCTCCCTTCCCTGGAGCCAGTGGCCCTAAATTATGGACTAGAGACTGCTTATAGCCCGTTACGTTGCACGGTAGTCATTAAATTCTCAATAAAAGTACACCGAAGAGCCAAAACATTATGACCGGCGCCTCTTTATGCTAATCGATGCAACTTCAGATAAACGACGGCACAACTGAAGGCCATGAAAAGATATAAATAACACCTGTAATGAGCTTTCTTAATCAGTGTTGTTCTTCAGATGGGAAGGGTAGTAGACTTCAGAGAATTTTATAAAGGACAAATTGTAATGGCTAGGCGACTGGGTCAGAGCATTTCCGAGTCGACAAGGCTTGTGGGAGCTCACGGTTAGTCGTAGTTTGTGGTCTCAAAAAGTGGTCTGAAGAAGAAAAATCCACGAAACCCCGGCAAGGTGTGGGCTGACCACAGCTCATCAATGCTACAGGTAAGCAAAGGCTATCCCGTATGGTACGAGCCAATAGAAGAGATCATGTTGCACAACTCGCCGGTAATTGGAATGCTGTTGACGGGAGTAATGTATCACAACACACAATACATCGAACCCTGCTAAAAAATAGGGAGGCGTAGCCCCACGCAGATCCAAGTGCCCATGCACACCTCGGTACATCGTCGGAAGTGCCTACAATGGGCATTCAAACATCAAAACTAGAACTTGAGTGACTGGAAGAAGGTAGTTTGGTCCGACGAAAGGTGTAATCGTCGGGTATCACAGAAATGGATCGGCCATTTCTGTGATACCCGACGATTACACCTTTCTCGAAATCAGAGAGCTCCGAACTGCGTGGCATCTTGCGTGCGACTGGTTGCGTTCTTGTTTCCCACACGATATTTAACGGCGGTGGCCGTGACGTGTATCAGGACCGCAGATATCGTCGACTGCAGGGTGTCAAATTACTTGTTGGTAGATAGTGTAGTTAATGTCCGCACATTTTTTTTTCTAAAAACATTCTCAGTTGTTTTGGGACATCTCTTGTACTACCTAGGGCAGTAACCCGTTTTCTGACAGGAACCGAAAAAGTAACTGAAATGGTTCAGATTTTAGTTGTTTAATTCGACGAGTTCAAACGTCAGCAACTCTGCGAACCCGCAAATGTTCTTCAGTTTATTTCTAAGAGTTTTGAGAATTAGCATGTAGAATCGCTCGCCATAAGCGGATCAAGGTTTCTTCCCTTTCTTTAGAACATTAGAGAATAACAAAAGGAAGGATCGAGAACTGTGCACTTTTCCCCTGTTTCGTCGCAGTTTTCTCTCATGAGTCTCGATTGAATTTAAAACAAGAAATTACTAGAACTTCTAAGATCAGGAACAACAAACAGCCTTCATAAATTGCATTTCCAGAATGAGCAAACTTAGAAGAACCGACAGCAATTAAAAAGCCAGTGTTCGGAAAAAACCTTTAGATTCAATGATTTACCATTAGTAACGGAACTGTTCTTTTAATTTGATGCGAAGAACTTTATTCACGCAACCCTGTTAAATGTGTACCTTTAAAACTGAGGCAGAAACAGGTCCGTTGTGATGGCGTCCAGAACACAGTGGCTGGACGCATGAGGAATGGGCAGCGTTTTATTCACAGATGAAAGGTGATTCAGCTTAACTTCCGATTTTGGGAGTCATTACATCTGGCGGTAGCATGGTGCACAGTACGGTCAAGAGAACGTCGTGGATTTTCATGCATACCTGATGAACGAACAACTAGTTGCGCTATAATCAAGCTTTAAGTTTATCGGTTGCGAAAAGTAAGGCACTAGGTTCGTTAATGATATTGAACACGAAATACAGTAACCAGAATTTTTTCTGTAATGGGTACTTTAAAAGTATCTCTGAAATCATAATTTGATTTATTCTGAATACATGAATTTGACAAAAACTTGGAACAAAACGTACCTGCTGAGCTATATTTGGTCAGCCTAGAGAAATAAGAGCGCCTGGAGACCGAAAGGTGGCGCAGGAGAAGTTCATAGAGCAGTATATATACAACCCGAGAACCGAATTTCGGTTAGTACAGTGTTCGGAGTCAGTACGGTGTTCGGAGTCAGTCCGAGAAAGCTGCCGATTTATCGAAATTTGATAAAGGACAAGTTGCAATGGTACGGCGTCTCGGAACTAGGATCTCAGAAACGGCGCGGCTTGTGGATTGTTCGTGGCCGCTGTAGTGAGTACGTATCAAAAATGGTACACAGATGGCCAAATAACGTCCAGCCGTGTGTCGTCTGCAGCTCATTGATGCCACAGGGAAGCGGAGACTGTCACGCATTGTTCACCGCGACCGCAGGGCCACAGTGTGACAAATCACCCGTAGCTACAACAGTGGTGATCAGGGCAATGTGTCACAGCACATATCTGATCGCAGCCTTCTGCGCATGGGCCTGAGTAGCCGAAGATCCAGCCGGGACCCTATGCTTACTGCACGTCATCGCCAACAACACATGAAATGGGCCCAAGATAATTAAGACCGGACTGTGGATGATTGTAAGAAAGTGACCTGGTCTGACGAATCAAGATTCCTGGTGCATCACGTAGACGGCCGAGCGCGGATACGCCGATTACCAACGGAGGCTATGGCACCTGGTTGTATTGTTGAGCGGAAACAAGCCAGCGGCGGCAGTGTTATTCTGTGGGTGATGTTTTCTTGGGACACTTTGGGCCCCATTATCCCGATAGCACAATCCCTGATAGCTGTCAGGTATCTGAACATCGTTACGGACCAAGTTCACTCATTCATGGCAATTGTGTTCCCTGCTGGTGACGGCCATTGCCAACAGGATATAACGTCATGCCACACTGCCAGAACCGTCAAGGAGTGGTTCGAGGAACGTACTGGTGACTCTCTGTTAATTCCAAATTCATCTGACATGAACCCAATCGAACATTTGTGGTTGAACTTGGGAAAACGGGTTCGCGCTAAATCACCACCACCCCGAAATGTAGGGAACCTGGAGGAGTTCAACAATTTATTCAGAAAATGGTAATACAATCGCACCTCGGGCGATGAAAACATAAAAAAGAACAATAAATGACAATATCTACAGATGAATGCATGTAACAAGATGAAATCACTGATGCAGATATAGAACAGAAAATGACATACGTACAAAAATGGCCCGGAAACGATCCGGGATAAATTACATACAATGACGTGCTATAAAGTCCGATAAGGAAGAAAATGAAAGTCCAGAGAAGCTGTAAAAACGCAGGACTAGTCCAGGAGCAAGCAATAAGTCAGGAAAAGTCCTACTCATCAGCAGGGGAATGACGAAGAAATGAAGCAGAAAGTTGAGCGGTGTCCTCCATTTCACAGAGCCGTTGAAAACAGGAAAGGAACGTACAGTCAGTCTTGCAAAGAGCCTCAAGGTCAGCTCTTATACACGTCAGCCGACGATGAACATCATCAGGAGGAAATGTGGAGTGAGAAAGGTAAGAGGCCATATCAAACGATGGATCCCGAAAGAGCGAAAATAGGCGAAACAGTTGTCTATGGGTAAAGGGTCGAGTGAGCACAACGGTATCTTGACAAAACTGTTCAAATCGCGCTTGGAGCGCAACTTCTGCGAGTTCCTCTGGATTTTCCGTAAGGCTACACCCCTGGGGGACGCTGGAGGAGAACGAATGCTAGAAGATGAGCGAGAGCGATACACTCGTGGGCGTCCACGTTTAGCTGGAGCACTATGAGCTTTGAAGACGGTACGTTTTGCGTATCGGCCACTGGAATCAACAACAGTCTCATTAGTAATGGCCAAGTCATCCACACTGGTGGGATCTGCAGTAGGAGTAATAGGAAGGTGAAGCAGTCCAGGAGTGTCCGGAGCAGTCATTAAAGCATCGCGGTAATCATCAAGATCAGTTGCCGATGAATCAATGGTAACCATGGCCACCTCCGTAGAGGGAGCCTCACCAGGAGAAGTAGAAAACACCACCTGAGCAGAAACGTCCTGCTCAGAAATCGAGCAAGGAGGTGAAAACGGTTCAGGTGAAGTTGAAGAACCAAGGAGAGGAGGAAAGGGAGCTTCAGTAAAATCAGGAGCACGTAAGTCAGGCTCTGCACGAGAACCAGATGGGGGCGTATCAACAGGCACTGATGTAGACATTAATCCAGAACAGGGTCCAGAAGAAGAGGAAGGTCCAGGGCACTCTTTATAAAAATGCCCTAGGCCTTTACACTTGCTGCAGTGGAACTCAGTTAAGAGATCGATATGTCTCCGTTGACCGTGACAATGGACAATAAGTTGTGTAGGTAAAGTTGCAATATCTTCCTGAGAAGAAAAATGACAGGCACCATGCGACGAGCACCGTAAATATGGCGATCCGCGAAGTCGTTGGGCGCTGCCGAGAAAGTTACGGCGTCCCCGGCAACGCGACCAAGAGATGAGATAACTGAAAGGAGCATGACATTTGTGACTTCAGGTGGCACCGGATAAAACGACACGTTAACCGGGCGCCGTATCACAGGTTTGGGCATCAAGAGGTTATTATTAATAGTAATACCTTTCTGCAAAAGAGAGGTCACATGGTCAGGTTGAGAAAGATAAACAACAATAGTCCGAGTCCGACGATAGAGATGAGTAATAGCAGACGGAGATAAAAGCTGCTTAACTGCCGTAGCATAAACTTTCAACTTGGTATCGGGAAGGGCTTTAAAAGAAACTCCTAAAGCCATATGCGAGGAGAACTTTTGAGCTTGAACAGATGACACCGGAATATGAAGATGAATGGAGTTGCCGGTGCGACGAACATGAGGTTTAAAAGCATCGACTTGATGTAACACAATCGAGGATTGGCGATCAGATGCAGTGGTCGCTGCAGCAGAATAAGACGATGGCAATCGAGCTGCTGTGGAAGGTGGAGGAGTGACGTCATCGTGAGTATGCATTGCATCAGTAAAAGTCACAGTAGAAGCTGAATCAGAGGAGCTGTGTGACTGGGCAGCAGCAGAAGAGGTGCCGAATGACGCACCGGAAGAGGGCAGTTGAACAGCTTCATGAGGAGAAATCAGCGTAGCGGCGCCAGCAGCAGCGTCGCCTCCGGTTACAGCAAGAGTGGAAGTAGGGCTACCGAACATGACATCTCCACCGGAAGCCGTCATTACTAATGGCGGCGCCCAGCAGTTCTTCTGGCCAGCTCGACCAGAAGGTAAATAAAGCTTGGAATGAAGAAAATGTCGTACTTACGAATCGGAAAGTAGAACAAAACGATGCACTAGACCTTTAGATACACGAAAAACACAAAATTAGAACTGGGAGGCACTATAAACGGAACTTTAGACTCGAAAATATCGGAGCTGATGCCGAGCACTGGAGGACCTGCTGTTGATAATATGGTACCAGATTCCCCAAGATACCTATCGCCACCTCATCGAATCGATGCCTCTCCGAGTTGCCGCTGTTTTGCGGGCTAAATGGGGTCCTACAGCTCATTAGGTAGGGGATCATAATGCAATGGCTCATCGGTATATTTCGCGAAGTGGCTCTAGATCAGGGGTCAGATACCTACGGCACGAAACAACTTCAAGCCACAGAACATAGAAAAGAAAGCGATGGTGAATAATCACGATATCTTTAGGCAATGTTTAAAATTTTGCATTATATTTTTTTTCTTTAAAATAAACCTACTATACATATAGAAAGAGTTTGTTTAACCCTTTCACTGCTGAACCTGAGGTCGGGATTCCGCCTCGCGGGAGGTTTGGAAGAAAGTTCCCTTTGCGTTGTTTTCCGCTTTTGGATCCACGTATACGTATGAACAAATACTCACATCTCCAAAACTTAAGCTCGAAAGACATTTTTCCTAACAAACCGAAAAATTGACAGGATACCACACAAATACTCAGCCAGATTAATGTCACCGTCCCTATCGACTTACCCCACAGCACATGAAACAGTCGGTAAACGCTTGTTATGAGTAGTTGCTGTGCTAGTGCAGTCCGGTATTTCACTGGTATTTTCGGTAGTAGTGGAAACGTACTGGAAAGTCGAAGTAAATATGTAACAAAGGCATCATCTGATTAAGTCTAAACTTAGTCGGATCATCTGCAAACTGGAAGAACAGCGTACTGTGACCAGTGTTGCAAATGAATTGGGATTCAATCACAGTATTGTGTCAAGGTTGTGGTATAGTACCAGGCAACTGGAAATATCTCTAGTCGTGTTGGGGGAAGTCATCCACGATATGCACCACAGCATCAGAAAACCGTTATTTAGTGCTATATACAAAACGGAATAGTCTATTCCATTAAATAATCAATTGTTTGTCAGTACTGGGACATGTGTAGCGCGTCAAACTGTGGCAAGACGGTTGAATGCTGAAGGACTCTATGCACGCAACCCTGTTAAGTGTGTACCTTTAAAACTGAGACACAACAGGCCAGTTGCAATGGCGTCCTGAACACAGTGGCTGGGCGAATGGTAATGTGCAGCGTTTTATTCACAGATGAAATCAGATTCAGTTTAACTTCCTATTCTGGGAGTCAGTACATCTGCCGGTAACATGGTACACAGTACAGTCAAGAGAACGTCGTGGAAAAAGATAGAAATTGTGTTGGAGGAATCATACTCTGGGCCGGCATTATGGTCAACAGCCGTACTGTATTGCACCTAGTAGAACGAGGGTCCGTGACTGGTGAACGGTACTGTAATTATGCCATCCTCCATTATGTTCGCCTGTTCCATGGAGTTACCGGACAAGAGTTCGTCGTTATGCGCGATAATGCTCGCTCCCATCGTTCAGAAAATGTGGCTGAACTCCTTCAGGAAGGAGATATCCATCGAATGGAATAGTCAATATACTCTCCTGATCTCAACCCAATAGAACATGCTTCGAGTGATTTAGGGAGAAGTCTAGCTGAGAAGACACCGACATCAGGAACGATTCCTGAGCTCCGATGGAGGAGTGGCAAGTTCTGTCTCAGGAACTACTCAGCAGTCTTTTTCTGAAATGCCAGACTGCTGTCAAACGTGCATATCTGTTAGAGGAGACATACCCCATATTGATTTACCTACAGGTGTTCCTGGACAGTACATCTCTGCATTACTCAACCTAAGTTTTAGCATACGCATCCATATTCAAAGATAGCCATCTTGGGCCTGTACTGCATTGCCTGCTGATTAGTATGAGTGCCAGCCACACTGAAAGTCATTTACTAGTTTGGAAGATTCCAGATGATGCACTAGTTGCTCGTTAACTGTCCTCTTCATCACTCTAGTCTAAACAGACTTTTGCAATTAGAAGACAGTCTGAAACACAGAATGATTCACTTTTTTGATCGAATAAGCTGTACATAAGCAAGGTCGATGCAGTTGCAAAGGCTCAGTAAAGAACGGCAGCTAAACCAAGATCCATAAAACCAGCGCTATTTCTTCTGCGAGAGGTTTAAGCACTATAGGAATAATGACATCTGGATCAGTGACTTTATTGTGTAAACAGTATTTCACGTTTCTCAGAGTAATGAAACACAGACAAGCTGCACAATATTTTTTTCGCTTCCAAACTCAGTATCGTGCGAAGCCACCACGAGAAACAATGACAACCTGTACACGGCGTGGCATTGAATGGAAAAGGTTTTTGATATCGTCCTAAGAAATAACCTGCTATGTTGCTTCTATGCGACACCAGAGTTCATATGTGATGACTGGCGGAAGCGCTTGACGAGCCAGTCGCTACTCTACCATGTCCCAGGCTTGTTTGATTGGGAACATGTCAGGTGAACGGGCAGACCAGGGAAGAAACGTTATCCACCGTGCATAGAAGATGTCTTCGATATACCGGCCTACATGTGGCCGAGCCTGGTCCTAATGGAATATAGCGGCAGCACAACTCAGAAGGAAGGGTACTTTTTTTTTTTTTTTTTTTTGATTGGAGGTTTAACGACCACCGTGAGCAACTCAATGGGCTATAAGCAGTCGCCCGTCCCTAATTTAGGGTCACTGGTTCCAGGGAAGGGAGAGAGCCAGTGCCGTAAGACAAACACAACATCCATGCTTGACCGGGATTCGAACCCGGACCCCTTACGGACGAATGATCAGAGGCCAGCGCCTTAGACCACTGCGCCACCGGGGCGGCGAAGGGTACTGCATCTGCCTCTAAAACATCTCTGATGTATCGCTGGCTGTTGAGGGTTTCCTCAATTCGTATCAGGCGAGATCGCTAATTGAACCCAGTGGCACCCCAAATCAAGATGCTTGACGTTGGGTCGATATGGCGCTGCAAGGTGCCGCTCACCACGACGTCTTCGAACGCGTATGCGACCATCATGGTGCGTCAAGATGAATCGTGACTTGTCAGAAAACATGCCTTGTTGCCAATCAGCACGTTAGTGTCTGTGTTCGAGACCTTATTGCAGATTGAAGCGTCTGTGGATGAGGAATGAAAGGAATGCGCAGGAATGGGCTGCTAGTGACCAGTCCTCTGTTAAGAAGACGACGTCGAACTGTGCTGGAGGACAAAGCCTGACATGTGATCGCGTTCACTGCTGCACTAACACTGTGGATGTCGCTGGGCGATCGGCCAATGCCATGCGGTAGAGGTGTCTGTTATCATTGTAATGGTGTTTCGTCCCATACGATTGGCAATTTCGCTGTACGAAAATCCATCTTTTACAATCTTTTCTCGCTCAAAGTCCGTCACGTGTTCATAATGCGTTCTTCTTCGGCGACGGGGTGTAGTGAGACACAAGAAACACCCTTTGGATTCAATGCCGGCCCTTTACTGATTACAACATCTCATTTGAGACAGCACTTTATACCCAAGATTGGACAGTTCAGAGGACGCTGCTCAGAAACCACACGCATATTTTCGTTGACATTTTAATCCTTCGTATGTCCCAACCTGTTGTACACATCCTGCAAGTTTCAAGTTAACACCAGCAGTCCTTCAATGTATTACAATTTTCACAAACAGTAGTGTAGAAAACTATTGTTGTGTTCTAAAGTTATCCTGATCTGTAAAGAAGGAAAATTAAGCAATTTAAAAAGAAAAACATCTAACATTTAGTTGTTGTTGTTTTTTATTGAAGGTTTAACGACCACCATGAGCAACTCAATGGGCTAACAGCAGTCGACCGTCCCTAATTTAGGGTCACTGGTTCCAGGGAAGGGAGAGAACTATTGTTGTAACAGGACATCCATGCCTTATCGGGATTCTAACTTAGACCATTCTTGGACGAATGGTCATGAGCCAGTGCTTATGCCACTGCGCCACCGGGGTGGCATTTTTTTTTATATTCAGTGTTCCTTGAGAAAGTATAAGGTCATACGAAGTGCGGCCATAAATTTTCAGTACTGTATCATCGCGCAAGTATGATTTGTCACGCAAAGCAGTTGCTTGTTTCTGTCGATTCATCTTATGAGAGCCAGGGGGTAGCGTAACCGAAATGCCTACCTCAATCAGTGCATTCGACGTAAATCGGCAATCTAGTTATGTTTATTCCGTGTTTGCCCAAAACAAAGAGCAAATAAGATTTTTCATTCACACAGAAAGAACAGCTCTTCAAGGAGTTAACCTGCCGGCAATTGCTTTGAATCTTAAAACAGTAGCAAAATGTCGTAAGCTGGCATCCAGAGAGCGCTCAATGAAGCAAAAATAACGAAAAGTGAACTGAACTTTAACTGGGAGACAGTTCATTGTGTTTTTTATGAAGATTTGTGAAACAGGAAGATCTGAGCGAAATTTTCAGCAAACAGTCTCACGGTTGAGCAACAAAATTGCAGATAAACAAATTGTGAAGGCAGAGGTATAAGGTTCGTCCAAAACTTTTCGATTGCATCTGTACTGCAGCCGAGACATGGACGTTTAGGATCGTCCAGAAATAAAATAGTACAGCATGCAGTGAAGAACAAAATCATCATTGAGGCCGCCACCAAGAAGGTTCTGTTTGGAGAAGTCGATAGTCAAAATGATATTGAACAATTTTTTAACAAATTTGGTGTGATCTACAAAGAATCTATATCTGAAAAATAATAAACAATGACTTCTGCCCTAGATAATGTGTCATAATGAAGTTTTTCGTGCAGAATAGATACGATAATAAAAGATTCCATCCATGCACGATGTACACTGAAGTCCACCTTGGGGCTATCAGTCAAGATTTATTAAAACTGAATGATTAAGTTAAAAAGTGAAAAGTATGAGACCTTCCGGACTCCCGCACCCGGGTCCAATATCAGATAACTTAATACTTATCTGATGATGGGCACCGGTCTTTTTTTAACTTATCTGATGATGGACCCCGGGCCGGGAGTCCGAAATGTCTCATACTTTTAACTTAATCATTCAGTTTTAATAAACCTTGACCGATAGCCCCAAGGTGGACATCAGTGTACATCTTGCATGGACGGAATCTTTAATTATATTGTAGATAATGGGTCGCACTGATGTTGGGAAAACACAATTTTTTCGGTGTCCCCTCACTCCGGAGTAAGTCGCTCTCCCAACTGAGCTACGCGGACAGAACGTCTCGCTGCAGATTTGTCGTCTTGATACATGTTTTCACCTCTGTAGTACATCACAATGTGCTTGAATACTTAAGACAAGACAGCTTAAGTGAACTTCCAAAGTCGAACCGTCGTTTCGTGACGAAGCTGGTTGCTTTGCATGACAAAGCAACTGCTCATTCTACTCTGATAGTAAAGCGCGTTATGGCGGATCGTGGTGCAGTACAGATCAGTCATCCATCTTACTCGCCCGCATGGCATCGTTCTGGTGGATCGTGGTGCAGTACAGATCAGTCATCCATCTTACTCGCCCGCATGGCATCGTTCTGGTGGATCGTGGTGCAGTACAGATCAGTCATCCATCTTACTCGCCCGCATGGCATCGTTCTGGTGGATCGTGGTGCAGTACAGATCAGTCATCCATCTTACTCGCCCGCATGACATCGTTCTGGTGGATCGTGGTGCAGTACAGATCAGTCATCCATCTTACTCGCCCGCATGACATCGAGGGCGTCAACCGCCACATTAAATATCGTTTCTTCGGCCTTTTTAATCATTGGTACCTGAAACGTTTAGTAAGTTGCACAACACACTTGAAAATTAATAGAGATTATTATGAAGGAAAATAAAACAGTTTTCTCTTTCTTATCCTTTTTAGCACGTCTTTTGTAAAAAAAGATCGTGCTTATGTTATCGGTTTGTCCGTCCGCCTGTACCCACGGTATCTCTGCAACTATTAGTCCGATTTGAAAAATTCTTTTTCCATTCGGAAGCTAGAAATATACGAATGATGATCCTTTATTTCGTTTTTATTTTACGATGTACAATTTCGCCGCTAGAGGGCGTAAATGCAGATGATGTCAAATTCAAAATTACGTTTTATTCCACATATTTGCTTCTAAACATCCGATTGAAAAACTTCTTATATCTTTCGATTCCATTTACATCGAAGAGTGTTTTAGATATAGTTTCTTTTTCAAATTACGCATAGATTTTCCGCTAGGGGGCGTAAAAGTAAATTACATTTTTCCCGATAACTCTTCTCTTAAAACTCCGATTTGAATTTTTTTTTCAGCGGATACATCTCCTGATGGAAAATCTTTTGCATATAATTTCGAATTTTTGGTAAATAATACTTTGGCCACCAGGGGGCGTAAGAGTTAATTTTTGCTTCTGATGTATTTGCCATAAAATCTGAGCTTCTAAATTATCGATTGAAAAAATTCTTTCGTGGACTGATGCCACTTACATCGATAAACTTTTTCGGAATATTTTCTTCCTAAAATACCCCACAGTTTCTCCGCCAGAAGGCGTAGATGTATATCTTATTTTTGTCAATATCTCTACTTCTAGGAGTCCGATTTAAAAAATTCCTTCTTTGTTGGATAGTGTTTTCTGTGTGACATGTTTTTCATATAATTTCAAAATTTTCAAGTAATTCATAGACTTTCCGCTAGGGAGCGTAAAGGTAAATTGCGTTTCGCCCTATATCTCTGCTTCTAAATCTCCGATTTGAAAAATTCTTTCTGCACCGGATACAGCTCCTAATGGGAAAGCGTTTGCACATAATTTCTAATTTTTGTAAAAAAATGGTTTGGCCACCAGGGGGCGTAAATCTTAATTTCCGCTTCTGATGTATTTGCAGTAAAATATGAGCTGCTAAATTCTCGATTGAAAAAAACGTCGTTTGTAGACCGATACTACTCATGTTGACAAATCTTTTAAGAACATTTTCTTCTTAAAATAGTGCAGGATTTTTACACCAGGGGGCGAAGATGTAAATCTTATTTTTGTCAATATCTCTACTTCTAGGGGTTCGATTTAAAAAATTCTTTCTTTGTTGTATACCGTTTCTAGTGTGACATGTTTTTCCTATAAATTCAAAATTTTCAAGTAATTCATAGACTTTCCGCTAGGGGGCGTAAAGGTAAATTGCGTTTCTCACTATTTCTCTGCTTCTAAATCTCCGATTTGAAAATTTCTTTCTGCACCGGATACAGCTCCTGATGGGAAATCCTTTGCACATAATTTCTAATTTTTGTAAAAAAATGGTTTGGCCACCAGGTGGCGTAAGTCTGAATTTGCGCTTCTGATGTATTTGCAGCAAAATATGAGCTTCTAAATCTCAATTGAAAAAAAGGGCTTTTGTAGACCGATACTACTCATGTCGACAAACCTTTTAGGAACATTTCCTTCTTGAAATAATGCATGGTTTCTACACCAAGGGGCGTAGATGTATATCTTATTTTTGTCAATATCTCTACTTCTAAAAGTCCGATTTGAAAAATTCCTTCTTTGTTGGATAGTGTTTCCGATGCGAAATGTTTTTCCTATAAATTCAGAATTTTCACGTGAATCATAGACTTTCCGCTAAGGCGCATAAAGGTAAATGGCATTGCGTTTTCTGTATCGCATACAAGACCTGGTGGAAAACATTTTTCACATAATTTCTAATGTTTTGTAAAGAATGGTTTTGCCACTAGGGGTCATAAGTGTTAATTTCTGCCTCTGATGTATTTGTAGCAAAATCTGGGCTCCTGAAAACTCGACTAAATTTTTTTTTCTTGGACCGATACCGCTCATATAGATAAACCTTTTGCGAATACTTTTTCCTAAAATAATGCATGGTTTTCCCACCAGGGGACGTAAAGTCACATCTTGTTTTTGTCGATAACTCTGTTTCTAAGAGTTCGTAAGCTCACGATTCCGTTTACACCAATATTTGAGGGATTAAAGACCCGATTGAAAAACTTCTTTCTTCCGTCAGATACTATTGTTTTCCATACCAGTTCCATTGACTTTGAATAGCTTTGATAAATTTCATTTGCGTCAGAACGTATTCAAAAGACGTGCTTATTACACCCGAAAATTCGGTGTCATCTTTCTTGTTTCATATTTTTATTCGTTTTATAGAGGGAGTACTTTAACTTCATTCTTGAACCTCCTTCCTAGAAATGTGCAACAGCACTTCATCTTTCTTTCGCTTTCTTATCAGGAACAAGTGGATAATGACATTTACAACAAGAAGCCCAAAGCTGATTCCTGCAGCGTATAAGAACGTGGCTCTGCTTCCTACTGAGTCGAATCCAATTAATCCTAGTATACAACCAGTTACCGAACCTGAAACACTAAACTCATTACTATTACACACATATTATCAGGTCGGAAGATATTAAAATCAGTTCAAAGCATGACAAAAAAAAACGAATGTACGGAAACTGCTTATTGGATATACCTTTGTTTAACCTAAGTCAGGGGCTCTTAAGGTTAACCTAAGTCAGGGGTTCCACCTAAAATCTCTGCCTTATGTTTCCAATGGTAAAACTTCTTTACATATTTTCTTTGCAATCAATGTATTCCCAAGGGTGAAAATTTGCGCATCGATAAAACTAACTTTAAGTTATAGCATGGGATACTTAATACTTGTTAAAACATAACCATAATCAAGCAATCCAACATTTGTTTACCTACTGATGCCATCAATGTACAGGTCGCGCCATCTATTAACAGGTCTTTTTTTTTTTATTATTGGAGGTTTAACGACCACCGTGAGCAACTCAATGGGGCGCCCGTCCCTAATTTAGGGCCACTGGTTCCAGGGAAGGGAGAGAGCCAGTGCCGAAAGACAAACACAACATCCATGCCTCACCGGGATTCGAACCCAGACCCGTGTCGGACGAATGATTAGAAGCCATCGCTTAGACCACTACGCCACCGGGGCGGGTATTAACAGGTCTGAACATTACTCAAAGAAAATTGATTGATTTTTAATATAATTATGGTTATGTTTTAGCAGGTATTAAGTATCCCATGCTATAACTAAAAGTTAGTTTTATCCATGTGCAAATTTTCGTCCTTGGGAATACATTAATTGCGAAGGACATATGTAAAGAAGTTTTACCATTGGAAACATAAGGCAGAGATTTTAGGTGGAACCACCTGAATCTCTTTGGCCACGACCCAAATTCAAGAAGACGATCAACTTCGTGACTCATGGGTCTATTTTGAAATTAAAAATGCTAATGTAATAATATAAATAAGTGTAGCAATTGTTCATTATTACACACAGTGTAACAAAAGTTTTGGTGTTTGAAATTACAGTGAAACCAGTGGCGTAACCAAGTAGGGAGAGGAGGTTAGGGTTTCTATATAGTGGGAAGGTATGAATAATAACATATTGTGATACAAATAATATGAATAATTGGAAATTAAAACCTTTTATAAAACAGATTTCAATTTTTCCATTTTTTTAAATAACCGAAAGCAATTTGTACAGTAACCAAGACACGTCAAAATAAACTCTCATTTGAAGTTTCGCCTAAATCCGATGAAATTTTTAGAAGTTAGGCTTTTTTTTTTTTATTATTAATGAATGTAGTCCATACTTTCTGTCTGTCTGTCTCTCTCTCTCTCTCTCTCTCTCTGCAGTCGTCCTTTCGTGTCGTATATTTTGATCGTTTGTCATAGGATCCTGGAGGCAGGCCAGTGTTGCAAAATTGGGGGTTTTGCTGTTAAATTTAGGGGGAAATTTAGGTTTAGGGGGAAATTTTGCAGTGCTGTAACGTTCTAAGAATTCCCACGATCCCCGTGACAGGAAGAGGCAACTCTGGAGTCCCTCCGTGATGTCATCTCCAGAAACTCCGGAGCGTTTACACGTGTTAAACACGAAGAAGGTTTAAAATTTTAAAAAGAAGAAACACTCATTTTTTTTTTCTTAGAAGCCCCGCTGACCCAAGTTTGGGTTGCGGCCCATAGATTAAGAACCCTTGACCTAAGTAAAGGATGAGGTGTGTAACTCAGTCGGTGGAAAGTAAAGTTAAACAACATTTTGCGCATCATGCAAATATTGGTTTAAAGATTCGTTGCAATGCTTTTTTATTTGTTTTTTTTTTCTTCGGGATTTGCCTACCACCATGAGTAGCTCGCAGGGCTATAGACAGGCCGCAGTATCCAATTTGATGTCACTCATTACGTCATTACGGGGGGAGGGGAAGATGGAGAGTGCCATTAGGCAAGAGCACAAACCATGCCTCATCCAGGATCTCGGACTAATGGTCGGAGGTCAGTGCCTTAGACCACTCGGCCACACGGGAGTAAACATTAGAATTATTTTTTTATTTTATTTTTTTGATTGAAGGGGTTTTTTTTTGGGGGGGGGGGTTATTGGAGGTATAACGACCACCGTGAGCAACTCAATGGGCTGTAAGCAGTCGCCCGTCCCTAATTTAGGGTCACTGGTTCCAGGGAAGGGAGATAGCCAGGGCCGTAAAACAAACACAACATCCATGCTTTTTTGGATTGGAGGATTGGAGGTTTAACGACCACCGTGAGCAACTCAATGGGCTATAAGCAGTCGCCCGTCCCTAATTTAGGGTCACTGGTTCCAGGGAAGGGAGAGAGCCAGTGCCGTAAGATAAACACAACATCCATGCCTGACCGGGATTCGAACCCGGGCCCCTTACGGACGAATGGTCAGAGGCCAGCGCCTTAGACCACTGCGCCACCGGGGCGGCCATCCATGCTTCCCCGGGATTCGAACCCGAACCCCTTCCAGACGAATGATCAGAAGCCATCGCTTAGACCACTGCGCCACAGGGACGGCCATTAGAATTCCATTGATATTAATGTAAGAAATAATATGTATTGCTCGAAATCAAATATAGCAGCAACTCATTTTGCCCTAAAGATGTTTTGTTCAGAAACCCGAGTAGAGTGATATCCCACATGTGGTGCTCATAATTATTGTGACGTATACTGCCTTTTTAAATTTCCTCGGGTTTTCTCGACTTATGTAAATTTTTGTTGCTCCTTGTGTTTTCGTATTGCCACACTTGTACAAACAATACGAGTATAATGTCACGTACCGATACTCAACCACATCTGTTCCACCCAAGTAACATTTTTTTAATCTACAAATACAATAACAGAATAAAGAATATCCCGATAATTTATCTTGTTCTTTAGAAGCCTTATCTGAATCGTTTCCATAATTTTGTTTAGCAATGCTACATCTGGGTAAGAAATTACCAGCTGTTTCGCAATACTCGCTGAGTGTACGCCCAGAGCCGCATGTTTAAATCCATGGCTGAATGTACTTCCAGAACGCAGTGTTCAAATCCGCGGCTGAATATACACAGAGAGTGGTTGAAAATCCATGGCTAAGGGCACACAGAGGCCCGTTGTTTTAAATATATGGATCACGCTATTATAAATCATTTCTTAAAAATCCATAGCCGAGAGTACTCGGAAAGTCGTTTAAAATTCACGGCTGAGAGTACACTGGGAGCCATTAGTTTGAAAAACAAAGCTGAAGGGGGAAGCCATTTTTTTCTGGTAGCTAAGATGAAAACAACTTAAATCCCAGTTGTTTGAAACCTCCCTTATTTTATCTGCCCAATTATTTATAATAACCAGAATTATTTATTTATTTGTAAGCACATCCCTACGGATGGCAGATAGAGTTACAGGAGTTGCAATAACATCATTGTAATTACAACTTTTAATGCACTATGATATTAAAGCACAATCTTACAAAACACGCTTAACGAAAAAATTATAACTTACATTAAAAATATCCGGACATTCTTCAAGTGAGTTGTGAAGTCTATACATTTCGCATAACGGAGAATTTTTCCCAAGCATTTGTCCTGCAGAATGGCACTGCAAATACTTCGCATTTTGTTCTTGGTGAACGCGGCACACGGAAACTTAATTGGTTTACTATTTGAATCAGTGGCGGCCCGTGACCAAAATTGCTGGGGAGGCAAACTACTTTTCAGCCTGGATTCAAATAAATTTATTCAAATTTTGAAGATGACAATCCGATTTTTGGCGTAAATGTGACAAGGATGGTAAGTCAGATAACATCCGAAAACTTGAAAATTTTCATCGTCCTCGGTGGTGTAGTGGTTAGCATACCCGGGCACTATCTGGAAGACGCGGGTGTCCCGCTCCAGGACGATGAAAATTTTCAAGTTTTCGGATATTATCTGACTTACCATCCTTGTCACATTTACGCCAAAAATGGGATTGTAATCTTCAAAATTTGCATTATATGGTGTAATCCTATATTTCTTTCTTGATTTATTTGCTATTCCGGGCAATGACGGAATAGGATTCTTAACCTCCAGATGCGCTAAACATGAATGCCGGTTGCTTCGACTAGCGAATCCTGTGATGGTTATATTCAAATTAGTCGGAAACTTGAAACTTGGTCGTTCTGGGTGGTGTAGTGGTTAGCATACCCGGGCGCTATCTGGAAGACGCGGGTTCGAGTCCCGATCCAGGACGATGAAATTTTAAAGGTTTCGGATATTATCTGACTTACCATCCTTATCACATTTACACCAAAAATCGGATTGTCATCTTCAACATTTGTATTATATGGTGTAATCCCGTATTTCTTTCATGATAAATTTATTCAATTTAATGCCATTTTTTTACAATATATTTTTTTTATTACTTTCTCATGTGCGAAGTAGGAAATTACTAACGTGACCCGTGAAAAGATTTATAAATTTTTACCGGAAACGCACGTTTTACATGACTTACCAATACAAAATCTGTTTATGTAAGGCTCCGGCCCTTCGCCTAAATATATTTTTTTCAGTCTGAATTGCCCTCTTGGACTATTTGGGAACTGTTAAGCCAGTTTGAATATGAAATATATTGCATCGAAATAGATTTTTATTAAAGAGATCAACAGAAGATAAAAAGCAAAACTGAACTATACATCTTTTTAATCTCAAATGAAATTCTATTGTATGTACGCCTGCCTTCACTGACGCCAAAAGAAAAAAAGTCTTCAAGACTTCTGCACACAAGGTTTACCTAAACAGCAAAAGAGAAAGCTTACCTTACACTTATATTGTCTTGTATATGAGATCTATCTTTCGTTCTTTCTGTTTGGCAAAGTGATTTATTATATGGTCATACCATGTCTGTTCTGCTTCCATCCTCTTCACAAGCGCCTTCTCGATGGACAGAACTGATAAGCTTGACAACCTTTCTCGCCCCATGGAGTTTCTCTTGTAGTTTTTCATCCTCTTCAGGCACGAGAAACTGCGTTCCACAGAGGCGGGTGATGCAGGAATTGTTACTACGAGGGAAAGAAGTCTAAATAGCTCTGGCAGTGACTGTGCTAGATTATTACTGTATATGGCAGATAGAAGTTCTGTTGTACTTTTGGCATTGTTCCACAGATCTCTGTCTGAATACAGAACCTGCAGCTCACTATGCAGCTTGGTGCTGTCAAAGTATTTTTCATAAGTTTGAAGCAGAGCTTTAAAACAGTGTTCAGGAAAAATTCTAGAATGAGCTTCAAAGCAGTGTACATCGACCAGCTGAAGAAATTTTAATTTCTCAATGTCAGAAAACCGGCATTTTAACTGAGTTGTAACATTGTCTATTACCTCATAATACAGTCTTCTGTATTGCACGGTGGCTGGAATATCATTGCTTCCTTTAAATCTTGTATTTGGAGAACCAATCTCACTGCACACGTTATGATAGAGATTATCAAGCTTCTCTGATCTCGAAAGTACAACAATTTTTCACATAAGCCAGTAGTTCGTTTGTTACAGAATGTAACATCGGAACTATTTGATTGCAGTACAGAGAAAATAACCTCAGTTAAATCAAATATTTTTTTATGTGAGAAGAGAAGAAAAACGAAATTAAAATCTTGGAGCCACCGTTTTAGTCCTGCTGCTTCGTGAATTGTCTCATCATCATAGTTGGAATCACCCTCAATTTTTTCAAATACTTCAATTAGCAGGCACCTGTGGTCAGCTATGGTAGACACTGAACGAGATTTGAACCTGGTCTGAGATACACGAAGTGGTTTGGGTCCACCAACAGATTCTAATAAATGAACACGCTTTGTCGATTTGGAAAAGAATGCACAAATTGCATTTAAATTTGCACAAAAGATACGTGATTCCTTCAACACTGACGCTGCTCTGCTAAAAACTAAGTTCAGCCTGTGTGCCTAGCAGTGAACAAATAATGCTTGAAGGGCATCACACTTCACTTTTGCTTGCAATCCATTCAGCTCTGATGCCATCACTGCTGCGCCATCATATTATAATGTATAAAGTTTTATGCCTGGACGTGTAGTGCAGGGAAGTTTACGTTAAGTCACGTTAGGGTTATTGGAAGGTTACTTGACGTAGCTAAAGTGTACCTTGAAGGCTCCTTATTAGAGCGGTAAACACAATATACCCTGGACTTAATGGAGACACTTAATGAAAGAGACTTAACGGCCAGACAGAGGTCTGACAATAATATGAACTGAGAAAAACGTACTCACTTTAAAACCTTTTATTGGAAAACTCCTGGTATTATCCAACGCACACTCTACAAATCACACTACTACTGAATATCCGAACTTTCGTAGAATCGCATAACAATAATGAAGAAGAACCTATCACATAAAACGAAGCTCTCTTGGTATCGTTGAGCGCGCCTATATATACTACATACCACCACGTCATGACTTACACTCGTTGCCACATATCATTCAGCGGGAGAAATAACATCTCGTTAAGTGAGAAGATAATTTGCATAGGAAAAGAAAATAACAAGAGATAGTAAAATCAAAAGGAAACTGAATCTAGAGTATACGTTACAATATGTCTGTGCAACTAGTTTTTCTTTGTAGCTAAATCTTTTCAGCTCACGATCCAGTAATTCTTTAAGCGAAGTAGCACACCGATCAGAACTTACGTCAAAAAATCCCAAAAGTCTTTCTACTGGTACTCCATCTTTCACGAATCGAACTATAATTGATACTTGTGCATGGGAGCTAATGCCTGTCGCTTCATCAATCTGCCAAGAAAAAAAACTAGACATTTTCAATATCTGCATTGATTTCTTTCTAACTATATGAGCAACTGATTCGATTAAATCATTCTGTGTTGTTTTTGAAATTCTTGAAAATGTTGTACTATTCTCCATAAACACTCTCAATGTTTCGTCACTCTTGGAGAGTAAATCAATCATCTCGAGGTAATTTCCTTTATTTTCAGAGACTTCGCTCTCATCTTGTCCACAACATGGGTGCTCTTGCCGCGCCAGTAGTGTTGTAATACCAATCAACTTCTTCATTACATCACGATTCTTTTTTACGTTTTCATTATGACGTAAGTTACTTGTTATCTTCTCTTCGTTAAGAGAGTAGTCTATCCTTGTTTTGCCTAGCAACTGTAATTTAACAACTGCCAGAATGTGATCTTTACACTTTTTGTGCCTGTCCAAAGCACGTGGTAAATTATTCAAATCATTGAAGCCTTTCTCTTGCCAGACTTCATTGCCACTCACAGGAAACAGCAAACATGGCCAACAATATAGTTTGTTCGTTGATTCACTACCAGTTAGTCATTGTTCTTTTCTGTACCAGTCAATATTAAAACCTCTGTTTGAAGTTTTGCCCTTTGAAGTCATCTTTTTCATTTCGGGTGTAGGCTTACCATCATTTTTAATTTGATTCTTTTTTCAAAATCTCTTCTACTGAAAGGCTTTTCCAGTAAGCTATCCACCATATTAGATATGTTTGAAGCAGAGGCCATGGTCTGATAAACAACTCTTCGTAAAACATAAATAAAATTAGTTACACAAACATTAGTGTGAAAGAAAAGCAACTAGGAAGAAGACGCTATGTAATTACGCTCGAAGCTGTCCGAATGAGGAGTTAACATAGCGGAGCTGTGTAGCTGTTCCCATGAGGCAAGATAGCATCTGCCTCACGGAAAATCCACGGTGCGCGTGCGCTCTTTGTATTGGCAGTTCTACCGCCTACCTTCGTATCTACTGATTCAGTGGGAGTAAACAGGTTTGGCGCAAAATGTACGAGAGGCAGTTTGCTTCCTGCCTCAAAGACGGATATCGCCAGCTGAGGACAATTTGCAACTACGCGCTACCGATTGTTTTCGAAAAGCGTCAATTTAAAAAAACTGAATGAACGCATAGACCACATTTAATTCAAAAGAGTTAACTAGCATAAACGTTTGCTCTCCTATACCCAAAAGTACTGAATGAACAAGACGAATAATTCTAACTAAGAGTCTTAAAATTCTGAGGAGGCACTGCCTCCCTTGCCTCCTCCCAAAAGCCGCCACTGATTTGAATATCATCTCTCCATTGATGATACCATGCAGAGACATAAGTTGGAAAGCCTTTCTTCTCGTTTTATATATAGGTCATCTTGAAGAAGGACAGAAGGTCAGCCGTCCGGATATCCGCGATATAAACACCAGTAGATTTGTGAAAAAAGGTGTCGAAGAAATCTATTTTGTACTTTCTCAGTTTCATTTATCAGTGTTAGGTTGTGAGTATGCTTCAAGTCAATTGTTTAAAACCCACGCCCTTGAGTTCGCAGAGAACCTACGGTATAGAAGCCAAGAGTGGTAATTTGGCGCATATGTTTTGTAGTCGTAGCTGTGAGATCGCTATGAGCCAGATTCTTCAAAGTACTGAATTTCAGTATGACGAGACGCAGCAGTTTAGAAAATCAAGGTCAGTAAGCTAAGACATGTTTGTGTCGTCATGTCTATAGGGATACGAAAACCCAATTAGAAGTTCTCTGTACATGTATATGGGGGAACAGTATTTTGACATTCAAAATTCTAGAAGCTTTAGCTTATAAGTATATGGTCAGCTAGGCATTCAGAGCTATAGAAGATCAAGGTCAAGTAAGCTAAGACAGGTTCGTCTCGCCCTGTCTACAGGGATTCGAAAAAAATTTTAGAAGTTCTCTGTATATGGGGGAACCGCATTTTGACATTCAAAATTCTAGAAGCTTTGGCTTGTAAATATACGGTTAGCCAGACATTCAGAAGCACAGAATGCAAAGAATTAGCTCTTTAATGTCCTACATGTGAATATCATGGGAACCAGATAGTCGTTAACCTTGGTTGAAAGTGCATGAAGAGCCAAATGTTCAGCTAAGAGCGACATGAAGTTTATTAGATACCACAAGCCGATAATGGGAACAAATAGTTCAGGTTTCTTACCAGTGAGAGAAAGAAGTGTTAACGACCACGGTGAACAACTGTAAGGGTCTAAAGCAGACGCATGTTCCTAATTGTTGGCTACCGGTTCCAGGGAAGAGAGAGCCAACGCCATAAGAGCAACATACCATGCATACTGCATCTGAGAATTGAACCTAGGCCAACCCGGACAACTAGCGGGAAACCTATAATGTGAGCCCCAATTTTGGAAATCCTTTCTACGAGTTTGTAGCTAATTATTTGTTTTATAGTCTTCTGTAAGAAAGTTCCGGGAATCAGTTACTTAGGAAACCTACACCGAAGAGTCAAACACCTGATACTGAGTTAATCAGTGTTGTTCATGTTCTTCAGATGGAAAAGACAGTTGACTTAAGCAAGTTTAGCAGATGTTAAATTCGAATGGCTGGACGACTGGGTCAGAGCATTTCCAAGACAAGGCTTATGAAGTGCTCACCGTCAGCCGTGGTTAGTACTTCCAAAAAAATAGTCCAAGGAGGAAAAAATCATGAACCACCTGCAAGATGTGGGCCGACCTCGGTTTGCCAGTACTAAAGGTGAACGAAGGATATCCCGTATGGTAGGAGCCAACAGAAGGGACAGTGTGGCGCAACTCGCCGGTAATTTGAACGTTGGTGACAGACGTAATGTGACACAACTTGTCGAGCCTACTGAAAATGGGACTGCGTAGCCCCACGCAGCTCCGACTATCCATGCTAATCTCGGTTTACCATCAATGGGCATGCGAGCGTCAAAACTGGACCTTGAATGATTGGAAGAAGTCCGTCTGGTTCAGTTAATCTCGTTTCCTATTGCTCCATACAGACGGTCGGCTACGCGTGCGTCGTTTACGTGGGAAAGTGTTGGCACCAGGATTCACCGTGGAAAGAAAACAAGCCAGAGGAGAAAGTGCAATGCT
The DNA here is from genome assembly GCA_039090855.1 of Macrothele yani. Taxonomy (NCBI): domain Eukaryota; kingdom Metazoa; phylum Arthropoda; class Arachnida; order Araneae; family Macrothelidae; genus Macrothele; species Macrothele yani. The sequence goes on along the minus strand of CM076996.1, from coordinate 4,810,553 downwards.
TTGGGCTACATTCTGCTGGGAAACTCTGTGTCCAGTCGTTCATGTGCAGGAAACCATGACGTCTACCACCTTCCTAAACCTTTTTTGTAAACCAGTCACATCCTTTCATGGAAATGGTATTCCCCTCTAGTAGTGCCATCTTTCAGCAAGATAATTTGCCATGGAATACTGCCCGACTGATTGAGAGTGGTTCGCGTAACATGAGGAAGAGATACAGGTATTGCCCTGGCCTCCAAATTCCCCAGACATCAATCCAATCGAGCATCTGTGATTCGTGTTCCAATAGCAAATTTGATTATTGGAGGCTAAAGCACGTAACTTACATGAGTTAAAGGATCTACTGGTGGCGTGTTGGTACCAAATACCACAAAACACCTTAACGTCGATGCCTCGCCAGGTAAGAACTGCTTTTGCGGTATGTGGAGGACCAACATCATATCAGCCATGTAGTCACAAAGTTTTGGCTCTTCAGTTTTTGTCTTAAGGCTGATATTTAATTAGCAGCTTAGTAATCGGATAGAAGAATATGCTGAGACCCAACTGTTTAGTTGCCCAGGTTGTGTTCGGAAAACCATTCGGTTTGTAATCTTGAATGCGATATCTCAGAAAGGGAATTGAAACCCATGAAAATGCTGGTAGCCAGTTATTTTGTAGTTTCATCTGTGCGTCCGTGGAGAGCTGATAGTGCCGGGGATATAAATCAATCTTGAAACTTTTGCAATTGTACTTCGTACCGCACTGCTGCGTCACGACACTGATTCGCTGATGCCGCTCTATTGTCCAGCAAGCTTGTGATTGTTCGTACTACTGATCATTGGTTCGAGCCACGGTTAGGATCTGAACGTTGTATTCGTTCTTATGGTACTAGTACGTTTTCATGCCTGAACTAGTGGCAATAATTAGAGGTGATTTCTCCTGCACTTGTATACTCGCGGGTGTCGTTTGAAGGTAAATAAAAATATGTGTGGTGCCTTTCGATGTATTGTTCCCTTTGGGCCAGAAAGATAGTACAATGATGTCACCGCGCTGTGGTGTATTGGTGAAATACTGTACAAGATCATAATTTCAAAATGCTGCAAGTGCTGAGTATTAGTCTCCAGTCTTTTATTGCCTATTTTGTATGGTAGAAAAACTGCAAGATTGTCCACGACTTGACTCTTCATGTACTGTTAAAACCTCTGCTTATAGTAGAGCCCTTCTCTGATGCAAAATATTCTAAATGGTCAATCAAATCAGTTTGCGAACAGGGAGTGATGCCAGACGTACGGGGTGACTTACGTTAATTCTAGCGCTATATACTGACAATATGGGAATAATTTGAAAGCAACAACTACAACTCTTGGCAGGCGGGCAAAAGATTCAGCACCTAAAGTGATTAGGAATCATCCATTCCCAATTTAGAGCCACTAGCTGCAGAGAAGGAACAGAGGCAACGTCCATGTTTTTTGTCCAGATTAGAATCGAGACTCAGTAGTACGTGAAACAAATATTCCGACTTACGCGCAGAACATACAGTATTATATTTTCAAACCTGACTCAGAAGTATGACGTTTGAAACTGCGGTGCTAATTACATGGTACAATGTTGCCCAGGACATACCCTTTTCAGCCCTCTTTCTGAAAGCACACACAACAGCAAAGAAAAAAGTGGAAACATTAACATTCAATAATGTTTTCATTCGTACCAGGTAATTGAAACACGGAGAAATTCAAGTCAAAACACGAACCCTGTATTAGGCAATGTATATATATAATGCATCCATAACAGAAAGTTAAGAAATATAGGTGACACAAATCTATCTGGCACAAGTACGTGTTATTAAAGTAGGCTTAGAACAATTCACCGCAGCCACGTACATGTGTATTTTGTTCAAAGTAGAAATCTGAAGTGGAAAAGTGTCTCAGGCAGCAATAATGGACTAGATCCTCTCCGATTATCGAGTATCGCTGTGAAATATGCAAACTCAACGGTATCAGTCAATTTTGTTGTGAAATGTGCGAGATATCACATTAAAAAAGAGAAGTATTAAAGATCAAATCGAATAATCAGCAAACCGATAAATGGAAGAATGCTGTACATATGAATATGTTTATGGCTTCCATACCCATAACTTTGATTAGGGGAACAATGCTGATACAAATAAATAATTTTGTAGGTAGCACTGAGGAAACGGAAACACGGAATCGCTTCGTTGGCTCTAATTTTAGCAAAGCGCTTCACATCAATGTTATCACTGGTATCTCCGAGCTGAGAGGAAAGATATCAATTATTCGGACCTGAGTTCGGTGAAAGTGTACGTGTTTTAGTGAGTGAATGAATGTAAATCAAACATAATGGAAATGCAATCAGGAAAAACAGAACGCTTACTTACCCACGCCTTCGAACGCTACGTTAAGCAGGGCCTGAACTGTTGCTTCCGTTCCCGGAGGAGCTTCTGTTTTAACAAAAGTGGTCATGGAACTGTAAAACAGACCGTATGTAGGTCCATGAAGGAGTCCAACAAGCAGAGTAAGCCAAGCATTTTTCATGTATTGATGATGAGGCATCAGCTTGCTCCGTCCTGTTATGAACTCTGCAAGGATTGATAGAACTCACTATTTACGTTCACCATCGGTGAGCGCTACGGTACCAATCCCGTTCCATGGACCGCAGATTCGGACACACCGACAAGTGGTGCGAACTGGGAGGTCGCACACGATGGACCGTGTGTCTATTGAGAAACCTCTGGGAGATTGGTTCGCCACTCGAACTTTTTGGGCCGAAGCCTTTTATTCAAGAAATACAAAACAGTTACACAGACACATGGAAATAACAAAACTCCAGAAATACATTGTTACAGGCACAGTTGACGCTCAGTCAGCATCTCACAATTCTTCTCGGGAACACAGTCCCGTCTTGGATCATCCGTCGCTTGTTCGTCAACCATACTCCGTTATTGCACGGATCCTCTCGGGTTCTCTCCGCAGACTAGGACAGTCTGGGTCAATGCTGGAGTGGGCAGTGTCATGCTCGAGCGGAACTTCTCATTTGCACTTCGACAGTTGGGGCAATTTGCTTCATTTTGACAGGTCTGTCGCCTGTGCCCCTCCTGGCCACAGGTTTCAGACTGCTTTGCACTTGTCATGGTGGTGACCAAACCCGTTGCACCGGTAGCAACGGGTTTCCCGCAGATATTCTTTGCAGGAGTGCATTTGCCAGTCGAGGTTGACCTTCCCTCGTTTCACTAAAGTGCGGAAGTCCGCTGGGGCCATTTCAAACACCCAGTGGCGCTTCCCCTTCCCTTCCCTTTGATCGGGAAGAGAACTTGGCAGCGCTTCAGATCCTTAATATCGTTCTGAGTAGCTAGCTCGTTGATTACCAGCTGATCGTCCTCGGTTTCAATCCCATACACTCTCAGTCTGGGAAGTCTCCTCTCTGGCTTTTTTAAAATGAAATGGCCGCTCCGGTGGCGCAGTGGTCTAAGGCGTTGGCCTCTGATCATTCGTCCGTAAGGGGTCCGGGTTCGAATCCCGGTCAGGCATGGATGTTGTGTTTGTCTTACGGCACTGGCTCTCTCCCTTCCCTGGAACCAGTGACCCTAAATTATGGACGGGCGACTGCTTATAGCCCATTTGAGTTGCTCACGGTAGTCGTTAAACCTCCAATCAAAAAAAAAATTGCGGATAATCCTCGAAAGCCTTTTTAAAGATTCTTACCCCTTCCGCCTTGGTGCATTCGATTAGAACCCTCCATTTGCAACCTTTTTCACTCCTTGAATTCCGGTTCCCCTGGTACAAAGGCGTAGCACGTCTTTCTCCAGGTCCTTTACCTCCTCCGGGGATTTGTCCGGATCCTTCGGGTAGAGGATTATTGGGTGGATTTCCTGTGGCTTCTTGGTTGCTGCGGGAGCTTGCCTCCTCCCAACAATCTCCGCATAAGTCGTGTTCTCTACGACTTGCTCACTCCGTTCTCTTTCCGTTAGTTGACCCTTCAGATTCTCCAATTTCAGCAACTGTTTGGTTACGAAGGATAGCATGCGATCTAGAATCGGGCGCATTTGCCCTCTCACGTTGTGAGAAATTCTAGTATTCGGGCTGTCCATTAGCGTGTTCGGCTCGTGGAACAGCCCTAGGAACTCCTCTGTGCCTGCACTCATAGAGTTTTCTGTGCTTCCGCTGCCCATTTCTGGGTTTTGGAGGCCCGAGTAGAATGTTCTCTGCTCTTCTGTCCCCGCACTTGGTCTACTCATGGTGAGTGACGAGACCAACCCGGCGGCGACGGGGCGGGGACTGGATTGGTGGGAGCTCAGAGCCCTCAGAAGGACTGTTATGTTCAAAATGCAACTCGCAGGCACGCCTCGAGCGGGAACCCGACCGCACCTGTTTGCGCTCTCACTAGTGTTGCTGAAAAATAAAAATGCCTGCTCGCTCCCCGGGGATAACCAATCCGCCGGTCATTAGCAAAACACAAGTACCGAAAGCCAAAGCAGACAAAGTGATAGACATGCAATTCCAGTGTCCTACTTTTTAATAACCCAACCTGCAACTAAAATGTATGGAATCTCCGCGACAAAACATTCAACTGTTTGGGATAACCCGTGGAGTAATTGACTAGAACATATTTCTTCCATAAACCAAAATTGGTAGTTCCATATGAACCCGGAAAGAACTCCTACGAAGTAAACCATGATGACGTTGATTAGCACTGGCAACCTACAGAGAAGCTTGCCTACGTCTACTAGTATATTAGACGAGAACTTCACATTGCGAGCTTCAATTTTCATCAAAGGCAACAAGTCTATAAGAGTAACGGCAACAAGGAGGTAGAATCCTGGTGCATAGTTAACATCATCTGAGCTCCCTGTTACTAATTGATTGAGGTATCCTCCGGCTAGGGCTCCGAGACCCCAGCCAACTGTACCCCATAGACGCTACTCTCTGTATTTATGTGGCTTGTCGTCGAGGATCTCATAACAAACCGCATTCATTATAAACCGAACTGCAGTGTGAAATACGCTATAAATACAAATTAATATGAAAAGTACCCAGAATTGCATTGATGAAAAAATGTCGTCATTCCTCTCTGATATATCACCACTGCACCTGAAATCACAGTCGCTAAGATGATGCACACAGCCTTCAGATGAGCACTGCAGATGTCCATTACAAGGACAGCTCGGAACAGCTGTACGGTCTATACTATGGTTACCTACATTGTTTAAAGTCCTGAATGAGATCTGGCTTCCATTGATCAGTTTTAACGTGGAAACTTACTTTCCAGTGGACTTAGGGAAGATGTCGAACGATAGTAGTAATAAATTGGTAGAGTTACATTCTGTTGAGCAGTCGTAATTACTCCAGTTGCTGCGTTTCCCGACTTCTGTAGTTGATGAAGGCTTGAGACAAGCTTCACAGACAAAAGAACAGGACTTCATTTTGCTTTTAACAAAGCAGTTCTTGATGGTCGTTGGACACATGAGAGTGAAGCTTCCGTTTGTTTCAGAGGATAGTAAACTGCAGGAGATGTTGACTTCTAAAAAGAATAGTTCACCAATCTTCCGGATTTCACGGGGAGGGACGAATAAAATTGCCAAATGTGATGACGCTACGACTAACATAATGAGAGTCATCGTAAGTATAAAACGCTTGAAATGATCCAAAATGGCTCCAATAATTAGGTTGGCTATGAGGTTAATGAAAGGCACAGATGTAAAGATGACTCCTACTGCAGTAGCAGCCAGCTGCTTGCAAACAATTGTCCGAAAAGGAATAACCGCAGCAAGAGCTAGAAAAGGAAAATGCAGACTTTATTTTAGCATGCACTTCTCATTTAATTATTTAGAAAGTCAGAGTAAACATTATTTAAAGAAGTCCGTAATAAATATATACACGTGTATATGCATTAATGGAAGAACCAAAATCAGGTTAAAGAAAAACATATTCACCCACAAAACTTCGGTTTACCAAGAGCCTCTCACATGTGTGTTATGTAGAAATAGGTCAATATGTTACAAGCATTTGGAAAAAAGCGCTTAATTTTGCATTGCAGTTGTCACTTTATTCAAATAAACACAATGCAACAAAGCTGAAAACAATACAGAATTACATGGAAGATGTTATACATATAGAACATGGAAGATGTTATACATATAGAACATGGAAGATGTTATACAATACAGAATTACATGGAAGTAGTTGATTAAGAACCAACGTCGTTCAAAAAATTAAAATCAGATCCATCAGTCAGAGCCTGTACGCACTTTCTAGTTGTTTTTCAAAAGCTTACATATTTTAAAAGAGCCTCTCACATGTGTAGGCGCATTTTACAATACCTTGTTACAAGGATGTGAAGCATTTCAGCGCAATGTGTTTATTTCACCATTATTTTTTATTCTGCCTTCTGATTTTTTTTTTTTTTTAGTTTCAGAGACGTTTGCATCAACGATGTATGAATATTTCCTGCAGTATACCTGAGTCGTTTCGCCAAAGCGTTTCAGACACATATGCTTATTTTAACGTGGTGAATTCGTTGTTTAAAGAAACATCCTGATTTTGCCATAGTGCGACAGTAAATTGAGATCAATTCGTTCGTTCCAGGGTGATTCACAAGTCTGTGTGTTTTATTTTACATTTGCGAGAGAGAGAAATGTTTATTGCAATACAAATAACTAACCTTATTCAGCGAAATACAATCCTTTTCAGTAGTTCACAGCTATCAGTCAGTAAGTTCATCAAATCCTCTTCGATATCGTGGTTGATCCTTGGAGGTGAAAAACTCTCGATATTGGTTTCTGCTCGAATGTTCTAAGCAGCCTATCTCAAAGAAAATAATCGGCGAAGCTAAAAAGGTGGTAGTCAGAGGGAGCAAAGTCAGGTCTATACGCAAGCTGAGGAAGCCTCTCGTATGCCAGTTCTTTAAGTTTGTCTTTGGTACGAACCTTCGTTTGAGATTCGGCGTTGTCTTTCTTAAAAGGCATCCTTTTGTCTGTTTACAAATCTTGGCTGATGTTCAAACATTCACGCTCACCTGTTGGTCTCAGTTGAGATCAGCATTGATGATACATCCAGCGGGAACCCTTTCGAAGTGCTACACTCTCAAATTTCAACCACGCCTTTACATTATCTTCGCTTTGGAAAGTTTTTTCTTTGAGATAGGAAGTGTAGGTTCGTCATTTCTTCTGTCTGTTCAAATTGTTGAAGTGCATGCAATTTCATTGCACGAGAAACAGTTCACTTAATGAAACAGTGGCTTCGTGTGCAGTTACATGCTGACCTTGATATGACGGTTGGCTTGCTTCCGTGGAACTCTTTGGCGATTCCTATCTAATTTAGCGATGCGTTCTAGGTGTTGAACGGTAGCTGCTTGTGAGCAGCTAAGTTCGGAAACGAGCCTGGCCTTGCTGGCCGATAGATCAGCTTCAACAGCGTGGCCAGGGCCGCATTAAAGCCTTAGTGGGCCCCTAGGCCATTTGCGTAGCCAGAGGGGAGTTCGGGTTTGAACACCCCTTCCCCCTTGAGGGGAGATTGAGCACTAATTTAAAGCGATATGTATGTGTATACGAGGCTTTCACTAATGAACCAAACCCATGAAGACCCCCCTTAAGAAATTTCTGGCTACGCCACTGCCCTAAGCTAAGACATCTGAGTGGGCCCCCAAAAAACTTATGACAGGAAATCATTATGAAGTCCGTTAAAACACGAAACTGCAGCAATACGCCTGTGATAATTAATACGTAGTGAATTCTTCAAACTAATACATTATCCGCAGAGTTTTCATAATAAGTCGCTGTATTTTCCATTGTTCTCATAAGAACACGGGTTAAAAGCTTAAGATTCCTAGATTTTGTCTTAGATTTTTTTTTTTTATGATTTAGCGTTGTATATTTTTATTAGTACATATTTTGGTTATGCACTGGGAAGCCATGTGGAACTTCGACCATTAACGGTTCAAAGTGCAAATTGGGAGGTGTGGGTGGATGGTAGTGAAAAGCTGAAACTGTCTCGCCGACTCCGCTGTACACAGAGACATGCTTACCCTTGGTGAGTCACTGCCTTGAAATCCGTTAGTCTTCCAACCTCTGTTTCTGACCAAGTGGAAATCATACGAGACAAAGGTAAAACTATTTTATAAACCTCTCTCTCTCTCTCTCTCTCTTATTTGCCCAGGCATGCTTCCTGAGCCCTTGGTAATGGTGGGCCCCAAGACTATAGCCCCTATAAACCACCCCTTAAACAGGCCCTGAACATGGCTCAGAATTCAGCAGTCTAGCAATACTGGACATTGCTATCGCGGTTTACTTTACAGCCTTGTGCCGCCACGTTTTAAGTTTTGAGTCAAGGTTGAGCTGTACGAATAGAGACTTTACCCTCATCTTCAACTTAAATATTTCCCGAGCAGCTTCAGCAGATTTTGATTCTTTTTCCGGAAGCGATGCAGAACTGCACGAATTTCGATGCTTAACTCACTCACCGTTAAACGTTTCGAAAACTGTTCATTACTTCTCGGTTACTTATAATAGTCATGTACGAACTTAATTTAGTAGTCTTTTCACTTTTGCTTGATACCAAGTGGGGACATAGTTTAAAACAAAAGAAGGAAGCAAAATTAACCACAAATCAATGAACTGTTGAGCTATTTTAAATGCTGTTAAAAGAAATAAGCTGAAGATTTAAAATTGTATTTTTATTGCTTCTCTAAGTTTTTTTTGTAAAACAAAATCACGGGAAGCTAAAAAAAAAATCTCATTTTGAAAAAATACAATATATTCACTCGAATTGCTATTGGAGATATTTTACTGATATTTAGGACCGATAATATGATTTTTAAGACACGCTGAATATATAAAATAATATGTCGATTTCCTATTACGTTCAGTTTTATAAAAGTTGTCAAACATAAGCTGTATTCACTTCGAACGATAGTTATTCAACAGGTCACAGTTTTATAAATTCAGTACAGGTCGTGACTGAAAGTAAAGAAGTTAACTGAGTCGTTAATTTCCGGCGCCTACAGTTCCTTGTGAAATCGCACGGATAAGATAAAAAGCACAAGATTTGGACACTCCAGCTGAAAAAGTAATGAGTACTGGTTACTACCTGCAAAATTTGCATAAATTTTGATCTAAAATAATGAAACTAATTTTTTTATGATGAATGGAATGAGTTCAAAATGTCCTTTACTGAGATCACAGAAATCAGAGAAAACAAATCTCCAAAATATATACGAAGTATAGGAACTCAATATTTTACTCATAAAAAAGGACGAAATTACTGAAACTTAGGTCCACGTATGTGGCCGATTTTTAAGTACAAGAAACGATTGTTTTGGTATTTCTTAAGGCTATAAGTATATAGTCACGGTCATTTATTTGGGGCCAGAGTTTCCAAGAACAGTCTGTTGGAGAAACACACTACCCATGCCGCATTAGGGACTCGAACCCAGCACCCAGCTCGGACGATTCGGGGTTTAACAACCACCGTGAGCATCCAAGACTACAGTGAACCAAACATTCCTAATTTGGGGCCATTTGTTCCAGATGGGGATGGGAGCATCTCCCGTATTTCGCGCGGTACTTGAACCCAGGCCGAACTCTGGCAATTTGTCTAAAGAACGCATCTCTGACCACTTTTACAATCGGTGTGTCTTTTAGGTCATTGAAAAGCGTTGCACCAAACCCCACAGCTAGGGCCATAGCTATCAAGGGGTAGAAGGGACTCAGCCGCCCTACCCATCCCCCGCCCAGCAAGGCTAGCAAGCCCCCTGGAAGATAAGTGCTGTTGTAAATCCTCTGAACTTTTGATTTCGGTGGTTTATGACAATGACTCTTTGAGTGCCAGCAATGCGTCTAGCTCGAACAAAGCTTTCCTTTACCAAGTGTCAGTGACGGGCCTAGCGCGTGCATACGTTTCTCGTTTCAAAAACCCCTTCTCCAATTCAGTTTCCAAAAAACGTTTTCTAACTCAATGTTATGGACGGTTGTCCATGACACTGAGTAAGAAAAGCGTTGCACGCACTAGACGTGTCACTGACACTTCGTCCATCACACTGAGATGGAGAAACATTTGCACGCGCTAGAGGCGTCACTGACCCTGGGTAAAGGAAAGCTTTGCAAGCGCTAGACGCGTCGCCCACACTCAAAGTGTTAATAACTCCTTGACGCTCTTACGCGTATCCACGGAAAGAAACCAGAATGCTAAACTAAAAAAAATTAAATAATGTATCCAACAATAAAAAACTGCAACTCAGCTAGAATCAAGTAAATTCAGAGATTTTTTTTATATACACTCACGGACAATGAAATTTGCGCACCTAGAAGAAAACAGGCTACAACCGCGACACTTTGCAAATAGCTAGAGTGCATGTTGGTATGCAAATGATCCCCGTTTGGTGCGAGTGCGCACGACCGCACACCCTGTGGTGGCGCTGCAAGCACGAACCGACAGCCTTATAAACCGGCATGTAGTCGATGCCCCATGAAAGCGAAAAGCACCGGCCAGCGCAAGCAAGAGTGCAGGGTGACAATAAGGCTGGGTAGACTCCAGAGACGTAGATTTACGCAACTTACGGACTTTGGGAGAGGCCGGATCATCGGGCTGAAAACCGCAGGGTGTTCGACGCGCCGTATAGCCCGCCACGTGGATCGTTTTGACCCTACCGTCCGGCTGCGTTGGGAGCAGTGGACACGTGACGATACTTCCATACGGCGGAGCCGCTCCGGACTGACCAGCAGGACCACCGGTTGAGGGGATCGACGGATCGTGCGCCAGGCACGGGCGGATCCCACGGGGGCCCGGTCCACTATACTGGCAGATGTAGCGCCTTTGTGCTCACGAACCGTGGAACGCCGCAAACTGGCGACGTGTGGTGTTTAGCGATGAGTGCCGCTTCGTTTTGGGGACAGATGGTCATCGTGTCCAAGTGTGGGGGTCCCCGGGTCAACGGCACAATCCCAACCTCGGTATCGAGCGCCAACCCCCCCCCCCCCTCCCTGCAGGCATTATGATCTGGGGAGCCATTGCCTACGATAGCCGATCAGCTCTAGTAGTGGTACGTGGATCATTGACAGGCCAGTGGTACATGGATGAGATCCTACGGCCCCATGTGCTCCCATTCCTGGCAGGGATTCCAGGTGCGCTATACCAGCAGGATAGTGCCCGCCCGCACACGGCTCAGGTTGCCCAGGGCTGCCTACGTGAGGTCTAGACATTTCCATGGCCTGCCCGCTCCCCGGACAGGTCCCCTATTGAGCATGTGTGGGACCATGTGAAACGCCGGTCGTCGCCGTGCCGCACTATTCAGGATTTAAGAGCAATGACTTCTGTTTGATGTCCTAAATCCACGTGAAATGTCTGTGTTAATTATTCATTCGCCTTCTAATTATTTGTTCAGTTGCTGATTACCATCTTTGGTGAATCCCCAGCATTGTGCGGGGCCCTAGAAGCAATCTGCCAAATTCGCTTGGTAGTTAGTGTATGTGAGTCTGGAGGAATTCGAGGCCGCTGTGGTGCAGTGGAAGCATATCCGGGGCGTAACTGGAAGACCCTGGGTTTAATTCCCGGTTGCGGCCAATAAGAATTTTTCCGTGACTCACTTATAAACGAAAGAGCGAGGACCTCTGTTGGATAGCATTTATTGACATACTTTAGTACGCTGTTGGTCCAACTTTGGCCTTAATGCATGCACTGATCCTTCGAGACATGCTTTCGACAAGGTTTTGGAACACAGCGATAGGTATGCGCTTCATTTCAGTACATAATGCTGCCGCTAACTGTTGCTTAGTAGCAGCCCTTGGTTCCAAACTACTTATGCGGCGCTCTAATTCATCCCATAGGTGCTCTATGAGATTAAGATCAGGGCTCTGTGCTGGACAGTCCACACACGATACGGAATTATCATCAAACCACGCCGTAACAGTCCTTGCTTTATGGCTCAGTGCATTATCCACCTGGTACTAACAAGGCTCGGTTCCAAAGTATTGCCACAAAGTTCGTAGGGCATAATTGTCCAGAATATCGAGGAAGACGGGCTGGTTAACAGGTTTGTCCACGATAACCAAGGGCTGGGACCATACCATAAAATACACCCCCACACGAGTACACTGCCAGATCCAAACTTGACCGTAGGAACAGTACACTGTAGTAAATAGCATTCCCCTGGCTGCCGCCAGACCCACACACGGCCATCAGACTAATGGATCGTGTATCATCTGGATTCATCAGTCCGTAGGACCCGTTTCCATTGATCTACGGTCCACGATAAATGTTCTTTACACTATGCTAAACGACGAGTAGCATTCCGAGTGGAGATGAAAGGCTTATGAGCAGCCTCACGACCACGGTAACCCATGGAATGAAGTTCTCTGCAAATGGTACGTGTACGTACCGAGGTTCCGACACTGTTACTCCCCTGTACACTGAGGTCTTGTGCAGTATTCCATCGATTAGCTGTAACGACTCTCCTGAGGCTTCGACGTCCTCTATCAATGATTTTCTTTGGTCCGCTGGTACGTTTTGCTGCTTCAGGCACACCATTTGTCTTCCACTTATTCAGTACATCTAAAACAGTTGACTTGGATATGATCAAACCCTTCTCGGTTTCTCTTATGTACAACTAAAAATATAACACCCAACAATCTTTCCTTTCTCCAAGTGAGTTATCTCCCACCGCGACATTTTCACTCAACCTCACAGTGCGATATGATCGCGGTCAGCTGCAGGCTTGTTTTTATACCGTTTGCAGCTGTACCGCGCATGTTAACTACACAGCGGATCCGTTCATTTTCTTTTTAAAGGTGTCCGGTGACTTTTATCAATATAGTGTATATTTAATCTGTTCTGTTGAACTGGGTGCAAGAAAAATTAAATATTGTTCTTCCAAATTGGTTGTATTTATTTAGCAAATGATATTGCCGATCCATCTCCATTTCCACATGCAAATAAATTTCCCCTGTGTTCTGCTCAAAATAAGCCGAGAGTTTCAAATCTTAAAAACATGTAATGGAAAGTTATATCAATAGAAGAAAGCAGTAATGTTATTTTTGGGTGGAAAATAAATCACCAACCAAGTTAAAGGACTGAACAGCGGGATACCTGCCTTGGGTGAGGAAAAACAAAAGCTACTCAATAAAATGTCGGTCTTCAGGAAAATTTGGTAGTCGTAGCTTTATGGGATTCAATACTTCTTGTAATTTATTCCACGGAAGCGAAAACAAGAATAAAATTCTGGAACGAGTCACATGGAGAAGTGCACAAATTGATATCCAAAATATCTTGCTTTGCAGGAAAGAAGAGCAGTTCGATTCTTACAGATCAGGAAACGTCTGCACAAAAATCACACCTAGATGACAAACGATGAAAAAAAAGCTGGTGCACAAAAAGGGGTTCTTGGGGAAAGACATATTTGACCATTCTCTGCAGCGCTGCGCTGGTGCCTGATCATATCTGCTGCATGCATTCTATGCACTCAGTGTCCAGGTGATAGAACAAACACATCGAACTCTTTCTGCTTCCGGTACCTCAGATTCGCAGGTGTTTATTTATCTAGATCTTCGACCTCCTGGGGAACTGACATGGCTTGCAGAAATGGCGAAAACGCTTTCGACCTTCACAAACGTTTTGCTCAAACGAATACAAGAAAAGCAAAATCACTATCTCCGTTAATAGTAAGCCGAAATTAACCTGTCTCCATCGAACTGCCCATCTGTTAGAGTAAGTATGCTCTGGTGTAGCCGTTGATAATACGTACAATGTGTTTGAAGTGTGTTAGGAGAGACAAAGTACAGAAGGGTATTATGTGAGCTTTTTCAAACTATACAACATGGACTTAAAATTTGGACAGTCCATGGACCAATAGAAGGCTGTACTTTAAAAGAGGTGGATTTAGTGTTCCAGGGTTTTAAGTCGTTAAAACCAGGAAAAGATTGCTATTCGCAGTGATTTAATTGAACGGAAAGAATAGGAATAACAAGGGAATCGCCAATGTAATGGCTAGGTTGGAGAAAACTGATTATTATCAAATGCGGGAAGTCTCGCCAATTTGCATTTGGGTAATGAAACTCGCAATGACTAGCTATCTTCAAATAAAGGATCCACAAGTTTGCTTTGTGCGAAAACCGTAGGGCGAAAGTCTTGATGGGAGGGGGGGGGTTAACGACCACCATGAGCAACTCGATGAGCCACAAGTAGTCGCCCGTCCCTAATTTAGGGCCACTAATTCCACGGAAGGGTGGCTGCCAGTGCCGTAATCTTATATATAAAACACAAAACGTCTGTTTGTCTGAAGCAGAAAAAACTCTCGAACGCCGAACTGTGGCATCGTGAAATTTTCATAGCTTATTAATACTGGAATTTCTAAATCAACGCAACTATTTTAAGATCTTTACGTTGTTCCGTTCGCGAGTTATGAATTAATTACTAAGCTAAGCAATAAAGTCAGCGTCGTTTGCTACGTCATCGTTATCTGAAAGCATGTGACTGCATTAATCGCCGCGGCACATCCACAGGTGTTTCTATTCTTTGAGAACTGTGCATAAAAAAATCCAAAAACGAACTTTGCGAAATCTTAACGAAACTAGCTGAAATTTTTTATCAACACTATGAATTGGTAATAAGAGAAGTCCCACAAAATTTCACAGGAATCCGATTAAAACTTTTTTAAAATAGGCATGGAATTTTTAATTCATCGGTAAACAGAAATATATAAGCAGAAACGGTTAATAAAATTTCGACGGCTAGTTTAAAAAGTTATTTACCGATTCAGGCGACATTTAGAGGTCATGTTCCTATTAACGATTTATGGTGTTCATTAAAATTTCAGCCAGTTTCATAAAATATTTGCAAAGATACGTTTTTAACACTTTTATCCCAGAGATTCGCCCCTGAAAGACATCTGAAACTGAAAGCACGTGATGCTTCTCACATGGACAGCTGTATGTTGGAATGTCAAGAGGAAAGGATCCAACAAAATTATATATTGTCGCCGATGAAGGAGAAACCAATAATGTTGTGTACGGCCAACTGCTGAAATAATCACACTATGAATAAATAATTTGTAATGACCGAATTTGTGAAATCAGCTTTTTTCTTTCTTGCAAGCATGAATTTTTTTCCCGATTTTTCCAATGACATATAAGGGAATATGAAATTAATAAGCCTAAATCCCGAGCAAAGCAGGGTAGTAAAGCTAGTACAAACATAAAATCCCTGCTTTACAGGATTCGAACCCGGACCCATCTCGGAAGAATAGTCAGAAGCCAACGCTTATACCATTTTGCCACCAAGAAAAGTGAAACTGGGTATGTTAGTGTGTTATCAGCCTTACAAAACTATTTTCACTAAGAAAGATGCTGGCCCCAGAGAAATAAACTGGCTGTACACAATGCAATATGTAGAACTACCCTTTTTTATATGGCAGCAAGAGTTGGGTGTAAGGTAGACTGTTCTTTAGGAGATAAGAAGCTGCTGACATAACAGCAGTAAGATGAATACCATGGGGAAAATATGAGTTAGCCATGTTATAACGAAGTAAATTTCTCCGTCATTTCTGTCCACGCCAGGATTCGAACCCGGTTCCCCTCATTCCGGAACAAGTCACTCTACCAATTGAGCTACGCGGACGTTTTGTTCTGATTCCTATCTGCCTTTATGTCGTGCGCGTCCTTCTGGCAGGTACGTCACATCTCCTGGTACGTTACAATGTCTGTTGTTGTTCTCGTCAGTTCAGCTATAATGTCTGTACTGCTAAAAAATACTTAGCAACACAGACATTAATGGTTAAACAGTGTACCTCTTCGATAGGATGAAAATTTAATGAAAGCATATTCAGGCAGTTTGGAGATTTGAACCGCGTTCAAAATGGAAGATTACCTAAGCAGATTTAACGTTCTGTGCTGTCGTCTGGAAGATCTAGGACAAGACCTTGAACAATCGAACAAAGGCACAAAATGTTCAAAATAAGCGGTTAGGGATCAAAGAAGCAATCTGTTGGATAAAACGATCTTACATGAGATAGAATAAGACGAAAAAAGTTTGTTGCAAATTTGCATTACGCTAACATCACTGCCGAGCAGCTTGTCTTTATAGAAGTGTGACATAATGAGGGAAAAAGAAGTTTAGTTGGCTGAACAAATTACAAATATTCTTATTCATTACTGATTTGTATTTGGATAGAAAGAAGAACTCCTGATATATTTCATAAATAATTTATACTTAAGCAAAAATAAAGCGGCCAGACCTTGAGATATTTAATTTTATTTACAAAGAATTCTCACGATTTAAGTTTTTTGAAAAAGTAATTTCAGCAATCAAAGCTTTCAAAACATTTTGACAACGTTTATCTCACGTTAACTTACTCTGGATAAATTTTGCTCATTTTCATGACCAACGATTTTCAGAAACGCACTTATCTTCAATAATTTTAACTCTTCTGGAATTTCCATTCTCGGAGTTATTCTCTATTATTTTGTTTCTTTTGCAGCTGGATTTTAAAATGTTATAGATGTCCGCTATCATCAAGAACTGTAAAAACATCGAAAATGGAATTTATATACATACCAAGTGAGCTGTGTTGTCAGCCAGTCATCGTCGCCATCCCAGATATAAATCCTTTTGTCATTCTTCCATAATGTGCGCATTCACTCTGTAGTTAGTCAATACTTATTAACAGTGGTAATTAGTTCAGTGAAAACAAGTTTCGGCTAGCAAGTACAATCAATGCTCTTGCTCCGGAACCCAGTAAGAAAAAGAGGACGATATTTTAGTGGTTAATGTTTGTCCTCTCCAAACAATCTTTATGCAAACTGATAGAATCTCAGTTTAAAAACCGATCGGATAAACAGTTCTCAACATAAATATATGATGTAACAGTCGAAAGTGTGTGTCTTTATCTGATTCCCTTGATACAAAACGATCGCTCAATTAATAAAGTAAAAAAAAATAAACATTTTGCTTTCTTGGCAATTGTCGAGTTTTTCAGATTATTAGGAAGCCATTACTTCTTGTATAGGAATTCTTGTGGCGTCCCTCCATAATCTCGTGTCCGTTATTAATTTGTTTGTTTAAGGTTTGACAACCACCGGAAGCAACTCGATGGGCTATAAGCAGTTGCCCGTCCCTATTTTAAGGCCACTGGTTCCAGGATAGGGAGAGATTCAGTGCCATAAGACAAACATTTATGCCTTCGAATCCTCACCGGGATTCGAACCCGGAGCCATTTCGGAATGGTCATTAGCCAAGCATTGTCACAAGCCTAAGCATTGTTTCGATTCACGTGTTGCCACCCCGTCCAAGCGCTGGCTTATAACAATTCGTCCGAGTTGTGTCCGAGTTCGAATCCCGTGGAGGTATGGATGTTGTGTTTGTCATGCGGCACTGGCTCTCTCCCTTCCCTGGGGCCGCGGGTGGCCGAGTGGGCAATGTTCGTGACTGCCACGGGAAGGGCCTCAGGTTCGATCCCAGGCAGGTACGAACGCTCGATCCACTAAATACCCGCCGTGCGTCGGATGGGCACGTTAAGCCGTCGGACCCCGGGTACTAGCCCCGGTAATAAATAAGGGCGTCTTCTTCCCCCTTTCTACTTCGCTTCCGTGTCACTTTCCTATCGGGCGCTCTAGCCCAAATATCCTAATTTCCTATTTCTAAGGGTTGCTTAAGACCTGGGTCAGACACTCCCTTCCTAAAATCCTCTACATATGATCATGATCATCTCCTTTCCCTGGAACGAGTGACCCTAAATTAGGGACGGGCCACTGGTTATAGCCCATCGAGTTGCTCACGGTGGTCGTTAAACCTCCAATCAGAAAAAAAAAAAAAAAAAAAGAACCACGTGTTACCTTATCTGGTGATTGCTTATCCGGATGTCATTTTATTTCAGAATGACAACGCCCCGTGTCAAAAGCCCTCATGGTGTTTATGTCATATGGAAAATAATTTATCTTTGTATACATTGAGCGATTTGCTTTTTTTATTTAAAAGGGTAAAACTGCAGAACATCGATGTATTCAATGGCTATATCAATCTTAATCAATAAAACTATGAAAAGGCAGATTTCGAAACAGTTTCGTCTTTTGCACTTTTCTTGTTTTTGAACATGCCGAGTGTCACTTTTCATGTTTTTAAATTTATTTTAGAAAAACTTATGAAATGCGTTAGCACACTTTCTTGACGATTTCTATTTAGTGTTTAAACGTTTGAAACATAATTCACTAATACTAAGATCTTCCAATTTTCCATATGTTAAAGCCATCAGCAGACGTTTAGCAGTTTAATTATTTTTACTTGTTTTCAAGAATACAATCAAAAATTTAGAAACAAATTAGAAGCACCTTAGTTACGATTTGTTTAGAATATGTAATTCTGCCACTACTTGTAAGGGTGAAGTGAGTTTTCGCCTTACTAGATTTTTATGCATTTAAGACCCTTAAATTTTTAACCATCGAACGCATATTTCACCGAATTTTATTCTTTTCCAAGAAGCTAATCTATTTTTCAGTGTATGCATAAACAGTTACCTTCGTGACTACGGATGATGAAAACCTTTGCCTTTTAGGCTTAATATCACTTTCCGAGAAGAAGGTTAGTGATCGCTATTAATACGGGGACTGCGGGCTGTCTTCCGACCCTAATTTGGGGACACTGTTTCTAAAAGTAGGGGACGGCTAGTGCCGTACGTCAGGCGCGCTTCTTTTTTTTTTTTTTTTTTTTTTTGATTGGAGGTTTAACGACCACCGTGAGCAACTCAATGGGCTATAAGCAGTCGCCCGTCCCTAATTTAGGGTCACTGGTTCCAGGGAAGGAGAGGACCAGTGCCGTAAGACAAACACAACATCCATGCCTCATCGGGATTCCAACCCGGACCCCTTACGGACGAATGATCAGAGGCCATCGCTTAGACCACTGCGCCACCGGGGCGGCCAGGCGCGCTTCATCCGGAGCTCTAGCCCAGGCAAATAGTGAGAAAAGTACGCCTCTGACCATTCGGCCACTTGGGCTCCCATAAATTGTTTCAAGGAATGCTCTACTGTACTTGAAGATCAGAAGTAGAAAAAGGCAGACGTGAAAACCACTTACTATTACAAAAGAAAGGACTTTCAACATAAAATCCGGGTTAAGATTTCGATGAAAGGTTGAAACACTAGAATTCAAAGAAGTCGCCACGAATTCAGGTCAGCCTACTTTATCACCTCGAACCAAACTGGCACGTTGGTTAGGATATAGCATTTCGTGACTTCAAGTGCCTGGATAAAGAGAGTAAGTACTACTCATTCTCTTATGGGATCAGAAAGAACGACACCGTCGGCTGCCTCTATTGGATAATTGTTGCATGTTCAAGATTTTGCATGTATTTTCAGCTTTGTTTTGAAGCAGACCTTTCCCGCTAGGGAGCTTACACGTATCTTGTACATGTCATAATATCTGTTTCTAGGGGACATATTGCGAGAAAAATATTCTTGTACGGGATCTTACAGCTACATGGTATCAAAATTTTTGGTTGCTCTAATTTTGTTCTGGACGGCAGAATCCTGCAGCATCGTAAAAAGCACCTAATTATACCAATGAACGTGATATGTCTGTAATTTTGGAATTTCCAATTGTTACGATTGTGTGTGTAACCTTGTAGAACATCCTATTAATGTGATTTATTTTTGTCAATAGCCGTGTTTGTTGCACATTTCAGTGGCATTCTTCTTGTTATGGTTTAACATAACATAACCATTAACTATTACAGCATTATGACCGCCTATTTTAAAACAAATAAAACTTGAAAAGAACCAGAGACGTATGCCTTTATGAAACTGCACCTTTCTTTTAGCTTTTTCATGCATTAGTCTCATGTGTTTCTACACTTGAAAAAAGCTTTATCATCACATTATTTCCGAGTCATAGGAAAACTTGAAATTAAAACTACTGTTTCATGCAGAAATTATTCAATCACCTCGAAGTATGATGCTCTCCGCTGAAAATAGAAGACGGGAGGTGAGCAGACTGCACACATTAGGGTCTGGATTGTTGAAAACAAATAAATGGGTTAAAATTCATCATAGGTAACTAATAATATTTTTATAATAACAACGTATTTATATTATCCAAAAATATGACAGTACCATTTATGCATCAATATTTAATGCACTCCTTTGAATGTATCTGCGCGAAAATTACTTCTCGTAAAAGAACAATTTACATTTAGTGGAAACGTAATCATGTGTAGAAATTATCTCCCAGAAAAACAGTGGACGTCTTAGTGGTGTTGTGGTCTAAGAACTTGCTTCTGACCATTCTTCCGAGAAGGATCCGGGATCGAATCCCGAAGAGAGGCATGGATGTTGTACGTATCTTACGGCACTGGCTCTCTCCCTTCCCTGGAGCCAGTGACCCTAACAGACGAGCCACTGCCTATAACCCATCGAATTGCTCACGGTGGTCGTTACACTATGAAGAAGCCACCCCGGTGGCTCAGTGGTCTAAGCGATGGCCTCTGATCGTTCGTCCGAAAGGGATCCGGGTTTGAATCCCGGTGAGCCATGGATGTTGTGTTTGTCTTACGGCACTGGCTCTCTTCCTTCCCTAGAATTAGGGGCGGGCGACTGCTTATAGCCCATTGAGTTGCTCACGGTGGTCGTTAAACCTTCAATCAAACAAACACTATAAAGAAGTAAATTTCTCCATTTTTATGCCAGGGGCAGGATTCGAACCCATAACTCACGGCTCCAGAGCTGCGAATGCTATCCACTATACTACACTGGCATGTGCTCTCACTGCTATCTGCCTTTACCTCATGTGCCTCCTGCGGGACAGGCACGTCATAACATCTACAAAAAAAATAGTTGTGAGGGAACAATGATATTTTTTCCAGTGGAAAAGATCAAAATACTGCCTGAGAAAGTTCGTACTATTAGAAATGTTAAGTACTTCTATATTTTAGGAGGCACCATCACACTGGAAAAAGCAGTATGCCTGTGCGTTCCAGGATGTCCAGTGTACAGTATCCAGAAGGTCAATTATTAAGTCACGAATTAACAGCAAACATCCTAATACTTATTGACCTTAAGATTTATGAAAGAGAGCGTTTTTCAGACGTTTTCGTTGATGTTAACCTGTTCGATCAGCGCAAGAATTAAAATTAGGTCATTGAAAAAAATAACAAACATACACTGCATAGTAAATACACTTGATAAGGCTGATCCAGTGGCACAGTGGTCTAAGCGTAGGCTTTTGATCATACGTCCGAGATGGGTCCGGGTTCGAATCCTGTTGAGGCATGGATGTTGTGTTTGTTTTACGGCGCTGGCTCTCTCCCTTTCCTGGACCTGTGGCGCTGAAATAGGGACGGGCGTTTGCTTAAAGCCCACTGAGTTTCTCACGGTGGTCGTTAAACCTCCAATCTGAAAAAAAAGGTCATGAAACGGTGTAGCCGCCCCGGTGGCGCAGTGGTCTAAGGCGTTGGCCTCTGATCATTCGTCCGTAAGGGGTCCGGGTTCGAATCCCGGTCAGGCAGGGATGTTGTGTTTGTCTTACGGCACTGGCTCTCTCCCTTCCCTGGAACTAGTGACCCTAAATTAGGGACGGGCGACTGCTTATAGCCCATTTGAGTTGCTCACGGTGGTCGTTACACCTCCAATCAAAAAAAAAAACGGTGTAAATAACACCTGACAGTGATCTCTATTAAATGACGATAAAGCTTGGGAAAGGCAGAGGACTTAAGCAAGTTTGATAAAGGCTAAATTGTAATATCCAGACCATTGGGTCAGAGCATTTCCGAGACGGCAAGACTTGTGGAGTGCTTAATTTCAGATGTGGTTAGCACCTTCAAAAAGTTGTCCGAGGAGATAAAAACTACGAACCGCCGGGAAGATGTCCGCCGACCACGTCTCATCAGTGCTAGAGATGAGCTAAGGCTGCCTAATATGGTATGAGCCAAAGGAACGGATACCATGTCGCAGCTCCCCGGAAATTTGAATGCTGGCGACGGAAGTAATGAGTCACAACAAATTGCACGTCGAACCCTGATGAAAATAGGGCTGCGTAGCCCCACGCAGCTCCAAGTGCCCATGCTCACCTCCGTTCATAGACCAAAGCGCCTACAATGGGCACTCAAACATCAAAACTGGACCTTGAGTGATTGAAAGAAGATAGTTTGGTCCAGTGAATCTCGTTTCGCCTTGCAAGATATGGACGGCAGTGTACATGTGCGTCGTTTACCTGGGGAAGTGTTGGCCCCAAGATCCACCGTGGGACGAAAACAAGTTGGTGGAGGAAATGTAATGCTTTGGGCAGTGTTCTGCGGAGAAACCCTGGATCCAATCATTGATATGCAGGAAACTATGACGTCTTCCACCTACCTAAATATCCTTGCAGACCAGGTACATCCTTTCGTGGTAACGACATTTCCCTCTAGTAGTGCCTTCTTTCAGAAGAATGATGTGCCATGCCACACTGCCCGGCGTGGTTAGAATGGTTCACGGAACATGAGGAAAAGCCTCAAGTATTGCCCTGGGTCTCCAAATTCTAAAGATATTAATCAAATCGAGCATCATTGGTTTGTATTGGAAGAGCAAATCCGATTTTCGGCGGCTCAACCACGTAGTGTACAAGAGTTAAAGGATCTTCTGGTACCGTATTGGTACCAGGTAGCACAAGACGCCTATAGAAATCTTGTAGCGCCCCTGCCTCGCCGGGTACTAACTGTTTTGGCTCTTTGATGTATCTTCTTTTGGGTGCTTAAAAATGAAAGATTTTATAGGTAATTCTTAACGGCGTACCATACCATCAAATTCAAAAAATTCCAGAAGGATGTTCGCGTTCTTCTACCTTTACTATGCAAATAAATCTTGTACTGCTAAATGAAAGCTGGGTAAAAATTTAAATAATCTCAAGTCACATTTATGGAAATGAATA
Organism: Macrothele yani; assembly: GCA_039090855.1. NCBI lineage: Eukaryota > Metazoa > Arthropoda > Arachnida > Araneae > Macrothelidae > Macrothele > Macrothele yani. The sequence continues at coordinate 4,787,685 of CM076996.1, read as the reverse complement.
TTCAAATTATAGGGGACCCCATAAATGCTCCAACCGTAGTCAGAAATGGCACACACACACACACACACACACACACACACACACATGATATTTAGCCGGCACTGTATGCGCCATAGGAATCCATGATATTTTGCCACATAACCCACACAAAAAAACTTTTGTATTCCTACAAATTTTCCATATGCTGAAAAGTTAAAAGTGAAGATCCGATGAAACATGGGTCCACTATTTCGACACCCTTTCACGAAGCGCGCAACGAGTGCCTGGAAATACACAGGCTCGACTCCTCCGAAAAAAGTCCGCCAAACCAAATCAGCTGGGAAGGTGATGATGATAATTTTCTTTGATCATAAAGGTGTAGTCTACCAGCATGCCGTTCCACCTCAAATTACTGTCAATGCTTAGTATTACATTTCAGTCTTGAAGCGTCTGCGACGACACATATCGATTAAGCGACTGGAGCTGTTGGAGCTGTGCTTGTGTTCAACAGTTTCTTATGAAATGCAGTATTGAAATCATACCAGAGCCTGCTTACAATCCTGACCTCGCACTGTGCAATTTATGGTTGTTTCCAACAATGAAGGAGAAGTTCTGTGGTGCAACATTCAACACAGATGCCGACGTTATTCAAGCTGTACAGGGGTTGCTAAAGCTGCTTCCACAAAATGCCTTCGCCACATGCTCTGAAAAGTGAACTGAATGATGGGACCGTTGCGTATCTTTTTTTTTTTTTTTTTTTTTTTGATTGGAGGTTTAACGACCACCGTGAGCAACTCAATGGGCTATAAGCAGTCGCCCGTCCCTAATTTAGGGTCACTGGTTCGGTTCCAGGGAAGGGAGAGAGCCAGTGCCGTAAGACAAACACAACATCCATGCCTGATGCCGTTGCGTATCATCCGAGGAAAGACATTTTGAGAAAGAATAACATATATGTTGCTGTACCTTTATTTCTTCATTTTGTGTGATTTTACTCTCAGTTTTTATGGAAGGGCCGTTTATATACACTATATTGACAAATATCACCGGACACCCCTTCAAAAGCAAATGAACGGATCTGCTGCGTTATTAAGATGCGCGGTACAGCTGCAAACGGTATAAAAACAAGTCTGCAGCTGACCGAGATCATATCGCACTGTGAGGTTGAGTGAAAATGCTACGGCGGGAGAGAACTGACTTTGAGAATGGAAAGATTGTTGGGTTTTATATTAGTGGGTTGTCCAAAAGGGAAATCGAGAGGCGTTTAAACATACCCAAGTCAACTGTTTTGGATGTACTAAATAAGTGGAAGACACGTGGCGTGCTGAAGTAGCAAAACGTACCGGCAGACCAAAGAAAATCAGTGATAGAGGACGTCGAAGCCTCAGAAGAGTCGTTAGAGCTAATCGACGAAGTACTGCACAAGTCCTTAGTGTACAGGTGAGTAAAAATGCTGAAACCTCGGTATGTACACGTAGCAATCGTAGAGGATTTAATTCCATGGGTTGTCCTCGGATGCTGCTCCTTCTGTTGTGCCTCCCTGTTCTCGCTCCCCTGCGCCTGGGTCTGTTGCTGTGCCTCCTTCCCGACTACCTGATCTTCCACCACTTGATTTGATGGATTCGCAGAAGGCCTCGACCACAATATGTATTATTCGAGGCTTGTGATTTTTACTACAGCATTTCCCTTAATTTTCACTTATTCTTCTCAGGCTGCCCTTGACTATGTGCTTGTGTCATATACTTCTGCGCAGTATTCTTCTATCTCCATGGATTTCCGATGTATTAAAGAAACGTTTGAGTAGCTTGCCTTGACTCGCCCTGAGACCGAACAGTATATGTCTATCATCAATCATCGTTGCTGCTTCCTTGTGGACTCCCTTGCTCGCCTGTAGTTTGCTTACTAGCTACCGCTTCCTCTAGTTGCCTTGACGGACTGCCTTGTGGCTGTATTGCTCTTGAACTATTTTGCTCTTAGTATCTCCTATACAATGTGTTTTGCTCTTGTATGATGTTCCCCGAAGATTGCTCCTGGTTCTACGCCCCTTTGTTTTTTTTTATTGTGCCCCCTGTCTTTTGTATGCCCATGTTAATTTTTTGTTATTTTTCCTGTTTGTATGTACTCCCCGTGGACTATGTACGCCCCTTTTTTCTCTTGAACACAGCGATATTTGGTCTCATTTCATGGGTTACTGTGGTCGTGCGGCTGCTCATAAACTTTTCATCTCCACTCGAAATGCTACTCGTCGTTTAGCATGGTGTAAAGAACATTTATCGTGGACATTAGATCAATGGATACGGGTTCTATGGACTGATGAATCCAGATACACGATCCATCAGTCTGATGGCCGTGTGTGGGTATGACGGCAGCTGGGGAAACGCTATTTACCACAGTGTACTGTTCCTACGGTAAAGTTTGGAGCTGGCAGTGTACTCGTGTGAGGGTGTTTTTCGTAATATGGTCCCTGCCCATTGGATATCGTGGACAAACCTGTTAACCAGCACGTCTATCTCGATATTCTGGACAATTATGCCCTACCAACTCTGTGGCAACACTATGTAACCGAGCCTTGTTGGAACCAGCAGGATAATGCACCGAGCCATAAAGCAAGGACTGTTACGGCGTGGTTTGACGATAATTCCGTATCGTGTGTGGACTGGCCAGCACAGAGCCCTGATTTTAATCCCATAAAGCACCTTTGGGATGAATTAGAGCGCCGCAGAAGAAGTTTGGAACTAAGGCCTACTACTAAGCAACAGTTAGCGGCAGCATTATGTACTGAATGAAAGCGCATACCTAGTGCTGTGTTCCAAAACCTTGTTGAAAGCATGTCTTGAAGGGCCAGTGCTTGCATTAAAGCCAAAGGTGGATCGACACCGTACTATTGTATGTTAGTAAATGCTATGTTGTGTTTCTCTTCTAGGTGTCCGGTGACTTTTGTCAATATAGTGTATATCCAAATGAAAAACACGAAAATCATCATCAGACTAAATACAGAACTGATCAATGCAGTTTATTGTTCAAATGAATTGAGTGTTTTTGATTTCTTCATTTTCCACTTAGAAATCTTCATTTTCAGAATTATCAATTTGAACGGCTTTAGCATTTGATACGAAGCTTTTTTGCGCACGGAAGGCTTACCAGCTATGACAATTCACTTTTACACTTCTTTTTTAACCGCATGGTTCACATTATTTTTCCCGATGTATCGTTGTATACATTACCACCATCCAGTCCTACCATTTGCACAGCAGTTTTGCTTTAAATTAATTTCTTGCAGCACAAGTCCAGCTGCTAAAGTATGATTTTCTTCTTAGGGTTGTAGCTAAACAGAAAAGGCTGTTTCGCTATAACTGTAAGAAGAAAGCCAAAATCTGTGGCAGAAAATGTGAGGAGGCAATAGTTAGGTAGTGAACAGAAAATAGCTGAAGTTGAAGTAAACTATCAGTTTTGTAAATAAAGAAAAGGTAAAGTCAAATTTTGATCGAGTCTTAATTATTGTTCATAGTGCGACAATTAAGTAATGCAACTGATTTGGTTTTAAAACTCGGTAAAACACAGGGGTCGGGAAGGCATGATTTTTTTATAAGTCACTTATCAACTATGCGGTGGCAACAGCGTTTGCGTGAGAATTGCGTAGATGATTATTTATGCTGTGCATGACGTCATTCGGTGGAAGAACATTGTCACCGCTCTGTCATGGAGCAGAGAGTAAATATTCTATTCTGTTTGAAAATCGGTAAAACTGCATCTGAGAGAGTTGACTTGTAATGTGATGTGTAATGGGCTGATAGCCTACTTCGTGCACAAATATTCCGATGGCATGCACATTTCAGGGATGGGCGGGAAGGTTTGGAAAATGGCGAAAGGCCCGGACGCCCCATTTTGGTGTGCACGTGTGAACTCATAGAGAAAGTTAGCGAAAGGATGAAATGTGATGGCTGTGTGACCTTGAGGATGCTGGAATGTGAGCTCGGTTTTAATATCTAGACGATTCGTCAAATTTGAGGGGAGGAGAAGTTTGTGCTCGTTTTGTTATGCATGCTTTGCCAGACGACCATAAACATGCACGAGTGGAGTACACAAAAGTCGTTCTGGAGACTGCAGAAACAATGCAAACTTTTTTTCAAAGCATTGTGACATATGCGGAGACACGGTGTCTTCGTTGTGATCCTGAAACGAAGCGTCAGAGTTCTCAGTTGAAGTCGCCTCAGTCACCCGAAAGAAAGAAGATCAGGTTACAGAAGTTCAAAATCAAGACAATGCTTGTCTGCTTTTACGACAGCAGGAGAATTCTTCATCACGAGTTCAATCCTAAAGTTACAACTGCCACTAGCAATGATTACACACCCAGTTTAGAACGATTGTGGAAGACGATTGTTCGTGTCCGCCCTGAGTACAAAAACGGGCAGTATTTTTCTTCACGGTAACGCACTCGCAAACAGAGCAGTCAGTGCACAGCAATATCTGGAATGAAATCAATTATGTGTGTTCAACCCCCCCTTCTCCAAATTTGTCACCATGTGACTACTTTTTATTCCCTAAATTAAAACTGCCTTCAAAAGGAAAAGTTTCTCAAGACATTGAAGACATACATGAGCTCTTCACTCCATACCAAAAGATGACTTCTGCAAGACCTTCCTTTCGTTGGCTGATCGTACCACTTCTTGTATTAACGCAGAAGGAATGTACTTCGAATAAAATATATTTGCGCAAGTTCTTCTGCTTTTCCATTTTTTAAACAAATTCAGTCTCATTACTTAATTGCGGCCCTGTTTATTTATAAACCAAACTTTTCAGCTCTATTTCCACCAACTTATGAATCGTGAGATGCTAAATAAATATTGACTCACCAACTTTTGATCCACTCAACAGCTTTCACATTTCTCCTCAAACATGCCGAGAATGAAAGCTAAAACGTAGAGGCTGTGTCTCCTAAAATGAAATTGATCATCTTCGCTATTACATTATAGTAGACGAAGTTGTTGAACTAGTTTACGAACATGTCTCCGCTTTCCCCTAAAATAAAATCTCCGAAATTAGCGCACATTATTTTGTATTTAAATTTAGTTTCTTCGAAACAAGTCAAAATCACAATTATCGATACATTTTGTTGATTTCATTGCTGAAACTCTCATTTTATCTTTTCTAACACCTTTTTTGAAAGCTATAACTGATATATCCTTCATGAATTTCCAACAGAACATTGTCCGTAGCTATGATCATAGAAGGTCAAGCTGTTCTGGAGCTTATTTTCTTTTCTTTAAAAAAATTTCTGTCATGTTCTCTTAAAATAATCCGATGCTATGATTCACGTATTACTTCTATGCATCTAATTCTCGCGCTAAATATGGTGCTGAGAATTAGATGTAGTAAGAGCATGTTTCAATTTTAACATTCCAGTTCTGACACTCCTAACATCATCTATGACGCAAGTACTTGCATTGTCGAGTTATTCGAGAGCGTCGGGTGCTGTCAACTACACTGCTGGCCACCCAAAATGCAACACCAAGAAGGACACGAGATAGCAAAGCCAGATTTACTGGACACAGAACAACAGATACAAAGATGAAACGATTGAGCTTACAGGCCCGTGCGATTTGCGGAACACGCAGACATCAATAGTTTGTGTGGCCCCCATGACTGGCAATAACGGCCGCTACACGCCGCGGCATCGAACGAAAGAGGCTTTGGATGTGGGCTTGGGGTATGTCGGTCCAGGCTGCTTCCACACGTTGCCACAGTTCATCAGGCGTAGCCGCGGGTGGTGCTTGCTGGGCCACTCGGTTGCCGATCAGCGACCAGACGTGTTCGATGGGCAACATATCGGGAGAACAGGCGGGCTACGGCAGCAGTGACACCTGGTGGGCCGTGAAGAATTGTTGCACGATGCGTGCCACGTGCGGGCGCGCATTGTCCTGTTGAAACGTGGCCGCTGGCAGGTCCTGCAGGTAAGGGAGAACTACAGGCTCCAAAACGTCGGAGATGTAGCGGTGGCTGTTGAGTGTACCGGCGATGCGTACCAGAGGGGTGCGGGTGTCATATCCAATTGTGCCCCAAACCATAATCATATATGATCTGTCGCGTAACCTTTCATATCCCCGAGAATTCGTTTCTGCAATTGCTACTGCAGGATTTTATAACACTATTCTTTCAGCTACAAGAATAACTCAATATACGGCCTCAATTTTGGATCTATGTGTAACAAATATACCTTCGGACTCGATTTTATCGGATATTCTTAATTTTCATTTCAGTGATCATCTACCAATTTTCTTAATTTACACATATAGTGATGTACAAGCCTCTAGACCATCAAATACTTTCACTAGAATTATTAATGAGAATAATACGAATCTATTCGCAAAACTAGTACATGATACGAACTGGGATGAAATAATGCAAATTCCTAATCCTGATGTGCCTTATAATTTATTTGAAATAACTTTGAAGAGATTGTACAATAAGGCTTTTCCATTTAAAAGAACCACGTCTAAATCCAAAGAAGAGCGGAAACCTTGGCTAACAAGGCACTGTCTTAATCAGATAAATAAAAAAAAATAAACTGCTAACAAAATTCTTAAAATCAAGGTCACAAAGTGATTATAATATTTTTTTAATTTAGAAATAATCTCAATTCCTACATTAGAAAATAAAAAAGAGATTATTATTTTCATATTTTTTCTAAAAACAGTCTTAAAGTAACCTGGAAGCACTTAATCATATTATTAGGCCGTAGGAATGTACCAAAAACTTCGATTCACCTCACTCGCGGTAACATCGAAATTACTGATCAAATTGAAATTGCTAATCAATTTAATAATCATGTTATTGTATCACCTCAGCGTATAATACAACAACTTCTTAAGCTAAATGATCAACAATTACCTGATAACTCCAACTCATGCACTCTAAATTCAATGCATACTTTGGAAACTACTAGAACCGAATTAATCTACCAACTGCAGAATACTAACATAAATACAGGACCAGGCCTAGATGATATTCTTCCCAAAATTTTAAAAACTATAACTTTTTACATTGTTACTCCCCTATTACATATTTTTAATTCCATTCTAGCTACAGGTATTTTCCCAGATTCGTTAAAAATTGCAAAAATTACCCCTGTCTTTAAAAACGGTTCTCTGGCAGATATTAATAATTATCGACCAATAGCTAAACTATCCATATTCGCTAAAAATTTTGAAAAATTACTATTTGTTAGATTATTTGCCTATATTGAAAAGTATAAAATTTTGCACAAAACTCAATTTGGCTTTTTACCAAATTCCTCAACAGAAATCGCCCTTTTACACTTAAAAGATAAAATTCAATCTAATTCTATTAATAATAAATTTACATTGGGACTTTTCATCGATTTATCAAAAGCATTTGATACTTTAAATCATAACCTATAATTATCAAAATTGTACGCAATTGGTATTCTGGGTACATTACATTATCTATTTATAAACTATCTCACTGGTCGCCAGCAATATACAGAAATTGAACATACCAGATCTAACTTACAATCAGTCATTTCAGGGGTCCCTCAGGGTTCGGTACTTGCTCCATTATTATTCAATATTTATATTAATGACTTCTGTACCTGTTTACACAATTCAGATATCCTTTTATATGCAGATGATGCAACCATTTTAATACATGGAAATGATGTTGAGATATTGGTACGACAACTAAAAGTCCATTTTACATCTATCACTAATTGGTTAACTAAAAATAATCTGGCTATTAATATTAACAAAACAAAAGTAATGATTTTTTTAAGTACGTCAACCCCACCTCCTTAATTCAGAATATTAATTTACTTGGATCATCTATAGAAGTGGTTCAAAGACATAACTATCTTGGTATCATTATTCAGCACGATTTAAAATCGAATTCACATGTTGACTACCTTTCTAATAAGATCTCAAGAAATATAGGGGTTATTAGTAGTGCAGTGGCAAATTTAACCCCAAAATTAATGGTTTTATTATACTACACTTTAATTCAATCTCACCTATTCTATTGTATATCTGTTTGGGGATCGACTACTTTACACAATATGAAAAAACTTTAAGTCGTTACAAAATAGATTCATAAGACTACTACAATTTAAACTACAAAATACTCAACTTTCAAATAGTCTTTCAGGCTAGACTCAGTCCAAACGATTTTAATATACTAACTATTCAACAATTGCATATCTATAGTATAGGTAAACTAATGTTTTTCAGAATTAAAAATGGTTATTACCAATATTTAATTACAATAAATACTCGCAGTCATGATTATTCCACGAGACATAAAACAACACTAATCCCTATGTTTCTGCTAACAGAACGATTTAGATCATTTATTAATTATACTGGTCCTGCATTATGGAATACATTTCCTACTGATATTGTATCACTTAATAATATTAATATATTTAAAGGAAAACTCAGGCATTTCTTACTGACCAAAAGCTCATAAAGTATTATTACCTTTATTAATTGATAGTACCACCCTAGCTGTGTTTGATATTGTGGGGACTTCACTTGTTTATGTGTTTTTTTTTTTTTGTTTTTTTTTATTTTCATGAAACTTTTGATGCTTTGGGAGAAGAGGGCACGTCAATCCTATCCGGCCTTTTCCCTCCTCATTCCCTGTTGTTACAAAAATATAATATTTGTGTTATATATTTATGATAATGTAATACCATATCTGTAACAACTAAAATGCAATAAATGAAATGAAATGAAATAACGCCAGGCGAAGGACCGGTATGGCGATGCATAATGCAGGCGTCATACAGTCTCTCTCCGCGGTGCCGCCACACGCGGATCCGACCATCGTGGTGTTGCAGGCAGAAGCGGAATTCGTCGGAGAAGACAATGTCGTGCCATTTCGTAGTCCAGGTGCGGCGTTCAACGGCCCACTGCCGCTGCACTCGCCGGTGGTGTAACGTCAATGGCAATCGGAGCAATGGGCGCCGTGCGACAAGTCCCTGCTCCTGCAGACGACGTCGAACGGTACGTGCTGACACAGGTTGTTGCGCAACACACCCTAATTCCTGTGCTAACGTTCGTGATGTGGTGGTGCGAGCCGCCAATGCCCGCCGCACAACATGCCTGTCCTCCTGCTCGGTGGCGTGCCGCGGCTGCGGCAATTGCTTACGTTGGTCCGTCCGCCCCTCCTGAACCCACCGAATCCATACTCGCCTCACTGTGGCTGGATGTCGCCCCACACGGGCGCCGATGTCTTGGTACGATAAACCGCTGTCGCGATAAGCCACTATTCGTCCTCTGTCGAACTCCGAAACGTGCTCGAATGACTGCCGTATTCTGCGACGAGGCATCAGGAAGCTTCCCTCGCACAGGTCCGGCAGCACAACACACTTCCACTACTTACAGCCCACCTTCTGTGCACCCTTCTTATAGTGCTTCTCGGTGGCGTGCCGGGCGCACATGATTCGCATATGCCCTGCAATGCTAATCGTTTGCATGTCCTCTCGCGGGCGACGCATGCTGCGAATTTCAGGCCAATCGGATGCTTCCTTCTTGGTGTTGCATTTTGGGTGGCCAGCAGTGTATATACGTTCGATGGACAGTGTATCGTTTCTTGCGCTTTCCAACCGTAGGTTGAAGAAGCGTATATGCTCCAGCTTTGTCCGTCCGTCTGTCAGTCTGGCCGTCCGTCCGTCTGTCTGTCGGCACGATAACTCGCGTAAAAATGGTTCGATTTCGATGAAATTTTAGTATGTGGTAGGGGACCACCTGGGGACGAATCTTGTTGAAAATGAACGAAATGGGGTCAAAGGTCACGGCATTGGAGCGGGATCCATTCCATTGCCTTTATGCGTCATAACTTGCATAAATATGGTTTGATGTCGATGACATTTTAGCATATTGTAGGGGACCACCTGAGGATGAACCCTATTGAAAATGGATGAAGTGTGGTCAAAGTTCACGGCATAGGAGCGTGATCCATTCCATTGCTCTTATGCGTCATAACTTGCGTAAATATGGTTCGATGTCGATGAAATTTTAGTATATTGCAGGGGACCACCTGGGAATGAACCTTGTTAAAAATGGGTGAAGTTGGGTAAAAGTTCAGGACATAGGAGCGGAATGCATTTCATTGCCTTTATGCGTCATAACGTGCGTAAAAATGGTTCGATTTCGATGAAATTTTATTATGTGGTAGGGGACCACCTGGGGACGATCTTATGATGTCACAATCTCGCGCTTGAGATGTTGGCACGCGGTCACGCCATCTGTCTCATTACGTCACGCATTGTGTGTGGATCCTATTAACGTTTTATGACGTCACACTCTTGCGAACAGATGGTCGCGATTCCCATCTGCCTCGTTACGTCACGCGTTGTGTGCGTATGTCCGTCTGCACGATAACTCGCGTAAAAATCGTTCGATTTCGATGAACTTTTAGTATGTGGAAGGGGATCACCTGGGAAGGAACCCTATTGAAAGTGAACGAAATGGGATCAAAGGTTAAGACATAAGAGCGGGATCCATTCCACTGTTCTTATGCGTCATAACTAACGTAAAAAAGGTTCGATTTCGATTAAATTTTAGTATGTGGTAGGGGACTACCTGGGAACAAACCCTATTGAAAATGGGCCAAATGGGGTCAAAGGTCAGGACATAGGAGCGGAATCACTTCCATCACCATTATGCGTCATAACTTACGTAAACATTCTTCGATTTGGATGAAATGTTAGTATGTTGTAGGGGCCTGCCTGGGGACGAATTCTGTTGAAAATTGGCGAAATGGGGTCAAAGGTTAGGACACAGGAGCGGAATCTATTCCATAGCCCTTATGCATCATAACTTACGTAAAAATGCTTCCATTGCGACAAAACTTTATCATGTTATTTCGGAGGTATGCTGAACCGGTTCTGTTAAATATAATCGAAATGGGATCAAAGGTCAGGGCACAGGACCGAGATTTATTCCGCAGCCATTATCCTCATAACTTGAGTAATGATTTCTGGTATGTTGGAAAGCGTATTATAATCAATGTATTGCATGATTTTACCAACTTGTTTATATATGGAAAGCTGTTCGAATATTCCCCAACAACAGCTTAGTTTTAGAGTGGAGTTAGGTTTTCGTCTTAGCAAAGAACCCCAACAGCTTGAGGTGCCGGCTCGCTGTAGAACCCATAGGGCAACTCACTGTCCCAACCTACTGCATAAATGGGTAAAGAAAAAATCACACATAGGTTAAGCATGCGAGGGTTGTACCGACAGTAATGCAGAAGTGGGCATAACTTTTTTATTAACTGATAGAAGTGGTTCAAATTGCACATGTTGGTAGAGTAACTCTTCCTCTCTAGTAACCGTTCTTCTTCATTGCAGATAAATAATGGGTTCCAAGCAGAAGCACCATGCCGTCATTGAGTTCTTGACGAAGGAAGGGTGCAGGCTGTCCGACATTCACAGAAGGCTACAGGATGTTTACCAAGATGACACCATTGACAAGAGCAATGTGCACAGATGGATGAAGAAGTTTAAAGAAAGGGAAACCAGCATTGAAGACAAACCACACAGTGGGAGACAATCATCTGCAAGCACTGACACGAATCGTCAGCGAAAGGATGAATTGATCCGCGCGGAGAGACGAGTTACAATCCGTGAGCTTGTTGCACAACTGGACTGTGGTCACAATGTCATACAGACGATGGTGGAAAATTTAGGGTATCGGAAAGTGTGTGTAAAGTGGGTTCCTCGGCAGTTGACAACCGATTTGAAGGAGAGAAGATTGTAAGTCTGCTCTCATCTGCTGGAAGCGTTTGAAGCCAATGAAGACACATTTGTTTTCGGTCTGGTGACAGGGGATGAAATGTGGGCGTATCTTTACGATCCGGAAACGAAGAATCAATCCATGGAATGGCGTCACACATCTTCACCAAGGCCTAAGAAGTTCAAGAGCCAGCGATCAGCACGGAAAGTCATGGTGACTGTTTTTGGGGATTACAGGTGTGTCATTCTCCTTCATTTTCTCGATCGTTGCCGTACCGTGACCAGCGAGCGGTACATTGAGACACTCAAGAAGCTTAGAGAAGCCATAAGGAAGAAGTGACCGAACAAGAATCTGAAAAGGGTCCACTTTCACCATGACAATGCGAGACCACACACATCTTTGGCAACAAATCAGACGATCAGAAAATAAGGCTGGTCGGTGGTTCCCCATCCACCATACCGCCTAGATCTGGCGCCCTCCGACTTCTACTTGTTTGGTCTAATGGAGGACAGTCTCCGGGGACAACGATTTGGTGGCAGACGAGGTGAAAGTGGCTGTGAAGAAGTGGGTACAACAGTCCACGCTTGAATTTTTTCAAAGAGGATTCGAGAGTTGGGTTTAACGATGGCACAAATGCACCGCTTTTATGGAGACTGTGTTGAGTAGTACCTTTGTATAGAGAAAGAGTTACTCTACCAACGTGTGCAATTTGAATGACCTCTGTCAGTTAATAAAAAAGTGATGCCCACTTTTGCATTACTTTCGGTACAACCCTCGTAATTACAAAAATACTTATTATTTTTCATGGCATAAAACATTTAAGTAAATACCTCACTGTCTCTCCCCCTTAATACTAGTAAGCACTCCTAAGCCCAGAAGTATAAAAACCACTTATTTACAATTAGTTTTTTGTTGTTGTTTCCAATGGTTCTTTCCTAATAAAATGAGATATTGCCTTTAGTTAAGTGCAAGTTGCTAGCAAAGTGTGAAACAAAAGCTATTTGCCAAATGCGATAAATGGGTTAACCTGTATAGTTCAATCAGTAAGAATGTTATCTGATAGCTCTAGATTAATAATTCGAAAATTGTACTGCTGCTTTCCGGCAAACACTAAAAGATGTCATATACTGAAAGATAATGTAACAGATCTCGAGATAACCTGTTTTTGAAACCATCCTTTCCGAGAATCCTCCTATCATAGAGGAAATTTCCTCCACATGATTCAATTGACAACAGGTACTTAGTAGTGGAAGCTGCAATATCAGGAAAAGAACATGCGTTGCAAAACAATAGATACCATTGAGGCAAAGTCTTGCCTTATTCGGAGAAGCCTTATCATACAAAGACAAAAGCAAATCATCTGCAATTCCAAAAGTTTCGTTTCTGTCCATAATTTCAGATAAAAGTAACTCGGATCTCAAAGAGTTGTATCACAAATATTCATCAGAAGATCTGAAACGTACGGAATTGTTTATCTTCGCTCTAGCTACACAAGTTTCTGCAATGGTAAGGGTAAAGCTTTTGGTTTAAGAGTATACCTAAATACCTTGGAATTTATATGTTAATATAATACAATAATTAGGATAAGGATGAAAAAGCTAATGCAATGAAACCTCAGTTACACTTTTCTCAGTTATACGTTTTCCACTTTTATACGTACCCAGCTGAATTGCCCGGCGTTGCTCAGGAGAATTTAGTGATAATTTACTATCTAGATTTTGTACAAATCAAATGAAAACGATTAATATTTTACGACATGAACGGTACCTAATATTGTATTTCATTTCTTCATTGAAATTGAATTTTATTCTCTGTAGAGTCTTTAGGCACACAGTATTTTTATTATAGTTTTTCCGTTTGATTTTTGTTGTTTACTTACCTTCAGTTCTGATGCTGAATTATGTTCGCAGTTCTTTACTGGAAAGCACTTGTCACAAAAAAAATATATTCTTGCACTTATCACAACAAAAAGTATTAAATTCGAATTCAAAAAAAAAGTACGAAATGGAACTTTTTACGAAAATTTTGTATGGGGGCCTCTTAACCCCGGGCTCCGACTCCTTCCAAAAACCCTCTTCGGTCTAAGTTAGAGTACAATGGGATAGTATACTAATTGAAAATAAAAAAGGACAAAATGGAACTTTTTACGAAAATTTTGTATGGGGGGCTTCTTGACCCCGGGCTCCGACTCCTTCCAAAAACCCTCTACGGTCTAAGTTAGAGTACCATAGGATAGTATACCAATTGAAAATAAAAAAGTAAAAAATGGAACTTTTTACGAAAATTTTGTATGGGAGCCCGGTGTTATCAGAAGAGAAGAAGATGATTGAACACTACATAAACCAGTTCTTAAATACTTCAGCTCACGTGAAACAGGAGTCACCCAAGAAACTTCAAGAAGAAGTTACTTATGATAAGTCTTTATTCAGGCAACACTCCTTTGGTACTGGCACAACTACAACTCAATTAACTTAATCCAATTAATGTGAGTCAACAATCAGAACACTTGATTAAGGAAAAACACGCCGCCCCGGTTGCGCAGTGGTCTAAGCGATGGTTTATGACCATTCGTCCGAGAAGAGTCCGGGTTCAAATCCCGATGAGGTATGGATGTTGTGTTTGTCTTACGGCACTGGCTTTCTCCTTTCCCTGGAGCCAGTGGCCCTAAATTTGGGACGGGAGACTGCTTATAGCCCATTGAGTTGCTCACGGTGGTCGTTAAACCTTCAATGAAAAAAAGGAAAAACACTAAAGATATAACACGCAGCCTTCAAATAGATCAAACTTCAATTACACCAAGCCGCTTCCACGATTATAGCGTTATAACATTCCCCATCTCTACACTTTTGCTGCTGCTCAAACATTATATATCTTCCAATTCTCATCGGACACATACACACGGCATATGTTCCGACTTCAAGGTGTTGCCAACCATACTCTTGCGAGAGAGAAAATATAACGTTAACTTTAGAAAACGCTAAAGGAGAATGAACTCCAATTTAGATAGAGAAAGTAACTAAAAAGGAAAGATAAATTAGAGTATACGTCAGATCATCTCCCTCTTAATTTGTTTTTTTCTTTTTGAAGGGAAGAACGAATTTTTCATTAATTCTAGACGATGTGTGGAACAAACATCCCACATTTTTCGAAGAACCCAACGGACAGTACATCAATTTTTACGTTCGGGAACCAATGTGAAAACACAAGCTTGTCCGCGCCCTTTCACTCCGAAGTAAGTTGCTCTTCCAACTAAACTACATGGACAGAATATATCGCTGCAGATTTGTCGCCTGGACACGTGCTTTACCTCTGTAGTACTTCACATGTGACAATAAATTAATAGAACTACAGGATTGATGAAATCAAAATTAATTTCTTAACAGAGCAGATCAGAGTTGCAAAGAATATCAGGACAACTTCATATCCGATGTTTATTTCAAGAAGAATCTTGTTGGGGAGGATGACATTGCCGTAAGCAGAGGAACACATTCTAGCGAAGATTTCCTCATACATGGAAAGCTCAAAGCCGAAATAAGTATAAAAACAAGGTATCCAGTTCGCTTTTTCCCATTTATCTGAAAGCTATATATTGTGCGAGCACTGCGGATTTCAACTGGCTTCGATTCATAATGGATAATTGCATAATATGAAAAATCTTCCTCGGTAAAATAGAAGAAGATATCCTGGAATACAAATTGGAGTGGAAATCCTCCCGTTTCAATTTCTGTAGACATTCCTTTCAAAGTTCCGGTTTTTTTAGAAGAAATGCATAAAACTTCATCCCTTTCTTTACTGATTTTAAGTGGTAGGACTTATTCGCATAGCCATAAGCGGAACCACAATTAAGCAAGATCTCGATGAATGTTGTTAAAATCGCAGATTCCTGAATAACTGCAATGGAACTCCTTGCAAAGCATTGTTATGATAAACGTAAACAAACTGTAGATGGTCCGCAAGTACCCAACTTCTTTTCCATGATACAATATAAGATGAACAAGGTCCATTGAGTTAAATGAATAATATACACAAAAGGAGTATACTTTTGTATTACAAATACACTATCTACCAACAAGTAATTGGACACCCCGGCAATAGACGGTATCTGCGGTCCTGATACACGTCACGGCCACCGCCGTTAAATATCGTGTGGGAAACAACAACGCAATCAGTCGAATGCAAGATGCCACGCAGTTCGGAGCTCTCTGATTTCGAGAAAGGTGTAATAGTCGGGTATCACAGAAATGGCCGATCCATACGTGACATATCCAGCGAGTTGAAGTACCCAAAATCGACAGTGGCCTACGTGATTGGAAAGTGGAAGATGAGAGGTGACTGTCGGAATGTGCCCCGACCCGGCAGACCCACAAAACTAGGAGTTAGGGACCGACGGGTGCTGGCCAGAGAAATTCGGAAGAACCGCACCAAATCGATAGGCCACATCCGCGAGGAGTTTCAACGTGCATCCGGGAGCGTTCTTTTGATGAATACCATCCGTAAGGAAGCCCATGTGCTCGGTTATCACGGACGTGCTGCCGCCCACAAGCCTTTGATCACCAAGTCCAATAGCGCTGATCGGCTAACGTGGTGCAAAGAACGTCGACAGTGGACCGTTGAACAGTGGAAACAGGTTATCTGGAGCGACGAATCGGATGGCAGGGTCTGGGTTTGGCGTCTTCCTGGAGAACGCCTCCTGCCGGAATGTATTGTGCCAACTGTGAAGTTCGGCGGCGGCGGAATTATGCTATGGGGGTGTTTCTCCTGGTATGGCATGGGACCCTTGGTCG
The DNA here is from genome assembly GCA_039090855.1 of Macrothele yani. Lineage (NCBI taxonomy): Eukaryota > Metazoa > Arthropoda > Arachnida > Araneae > Macrothelidae > Macrothele > Macrothele yani. Next base: position 4,771,175 of record CM076996.1, on the reverse strand, counting down.
CAATTTCTGGTAGACTCAACGCCGGGACCTACTGCACCATTTTGAATGACCATGCGCTTCCTAAGTTGTGGTAGTTTTACAATGTGGACCCATGTTACTTTCAGGATGACAATGCCGCCTGTCATATTGCGAGGTCCACCATGGCTTGGTATGGTGACAATGGGGTTAATTAAATGGACTGGCCTGCGCAGAGCCCGGACCTTAACCCTATCGAGCACCTCTGGGACGAGTTGTAGCTTCGACTTAAGGGGTGCCCCCACCGTCCGAAATCAGTGAAGGAACTGACCTGTCTTCTCCAAGCCGAGTGGAAGAAAATACCGCTAGCCGTCGTTCAACGCCTGGTTGAGAGTATGCCCCGGAGGTTCGCAGCTGTAATCGCCGCTCGTGGAGGCTCCACCAACTATTGAAAGTGAATAAACTTCGTTTTCCTTTGCTATCATAGGTGTCCAATCACTTGTTGGTAGATAGTGTACGAGGTGTGATCGAAAATATCCAAACTGGTTGCATAAGTTCAGAATCACGCGACTCGGCACAGTTTGGCTTCGAAACCTACTACGCATGTGCTGTGAGTCACGTTTTCTCTGCTCGTCCGGTTCTTTTACAGTAGTGCAGTAGTGCTTTGTTCTTACGTGCGTGTGAAGCTGTTCGTTGCATTTGCCATGTCGAAAAAAATTGATCAACGAATTCGCATCAGATTTTGTCAAAAACTTGGCGAAACTTCCAAAGACACATACTTAAAGTTATAGTAAGTCTATGAGGGTATTGTATCAGGCGTGCACAAGTTTATGAGTTGTGTAAACGTTTTGAAGATGGTCGTGAAAGTGTTGTTAATGATGAACGATCTAGGAGGCTCAAAATAAGCAATAGTGAAAATATTGTCGAACTTGTGCTCATAGCTGTGCGGAAAAATCGCCGAATCACTATTCCTGAGTTATCTGAAGACTTCAACAAAAGTTTCTGTTCAGTTCAATCGATTCTTACGGACGATTTGGATATGAGACTCGTCTCAGCCGAATTTGTGCCAAAATTGCTCTTAGCTGAGTAAAATCAGGCCCATGTTTCAGCTGCTAGTGACCTGCTTGAGTGCGTCGAAAACTTTTTCAGATTATCATAACTGGTGATGAATCGTGAGTTTGTGGTTATGACCTCAAACCTAAAAACCAGAATTCAGAGTGAAAGACCTCAAATTCTCCCAGACCCAAAAAAAGAACACGACAGAACCGCAGCAATGTCAAGACGATGCTAACTGGAATTTTTAATCATGAGGAAATTGCGCATCATTAATACTCTCCATGAGGCCAGACAATCAACAAGAAGTAGCACTGTAAAATTTTGCAGCCTTTCAAGAAAGCAATTCGTTGTAAAAGGCCGGCATTGCATGAGAGCGGAAGTGGCAACTCTACTATGACGACGCGACGTGTCTTCCAATGCGGTGCAACTTGTGCAGAAGTTTTTGGTGAGCACCGCATTAGACAGATCTGACAGCCACCCTATTCACCATAACTAGCTCCCTAAGAGTTTTTCTCTTCCTCAAAATCAAATACCACTTGAAAGGAAGAAGACTTCCCGATATTGAGAAGATGCAACAGAATCCAACATAGCAGCTGTCTGTTCTCTATTTCAAAATATGGCTCCAAGAAATGCTTCGAGCATTGGAAACAGCGCTGGGCTAAGTATGTGGTTTCGTAACGGGACTACTTGGAAGGCGATTAAGTTTGAAATCTGTAAGTCTTGTGCTTTTTTTAATAAATCCAGTCTAGATACTTTATGATTACACCGTTTGTTTAGTTAAACTTGGTTTTTAATAAACTGGTATACTTTTATATGATGATTCAATATGGATTTAAATGTTGTACTTTCTAGGCATCTGTAATTTCATCGCCTAAATTATGCAGTGCATGCAAAGAATTAATCAAAAACCCATTCAATGCTTTGGCATGCTGCGCTTGTGACGAAGTATTTCATTACCAGTGTGTGGGATATAAGTCTGAAAAAGAATTTGATGAAGTCACAGAAGAAACAAAACTCAAATGGAAGTGTAACATATGCCTTGTCAGGGTAAGTAATTAAAATTTTACGTTCCATCATTGCAAGTTTAACAACATCTTGGTGTAAATGCCAAAGAACAACGTCGTGTATTGCACTTGTGCGTCGCAGTACGCGATGTTTTCTTTATTGGACTCCGCTGACGTATTTCACATTCCATACACAGCTTGGTCTACTTTTCTCATACCTTCTGATCATATTGGGATAGCATCCGGTCCTCTCGTCAACCAAAGGGATTTCAGTTCATACAGTAATGTTTTGACTGCGTTTAATTCTTTCGTCCACCAAGAAGATTTCCAGTTTAGGTCAGCAGGAGTAAATGGGTTCGAACTGCAAGTTATATATCGTTGCAAAGGTCTTCAATCGGACTGAGGTCCAGAAATTGGGCAGGCATGAAAAGTGCTGGAAGTTTGCCTCATATTCCCAGAACTAATTCTGCATAATGATATTCACTATCTACCAACAAGTAATTGGACACCTGTGATAGCAAAGGACAGCGAAGTTTATTCACCTTCAATAGTTGATGGAGCCTCCACGAGCGGCGATTACACTGCGACCCTCCGGGGCATACTCTCAACCAGGCGCTGTACGACGGCTAGCGGTATTTTTTTCCACTCGGCTTGGAGAAGACAAGTCAGTTCCTTCACCGATTTTGGATGGTAGGGGCAACCCTTACGTCGACGGTCCAACTCGTCCCAGAGGTGCTCGATAGGGTTAAGGTCCGGGCTCAAAGGCTTGTAGGCGGCAGCACGTCCATGATAACCGAGCAGATGGGCTTCCTTACGGATAGTATTCATCGAAAGAACACTCCCGGTTGCCTGTTGAAACTCCTCGCGGATGTGGCCCATCGATTTGGTGCGGTTCTTCCGAATTTCTCTGGCCAGCACCCGTCGGTCTCTAACTCCCAGTTTTGTGGGTCTGCCCGGTCGGGGCACATTCCGACAGTCACCTCTCCTCTTCCACTTGCCAATCACGTAGGCCACTGTCGATTTTGGGTACTTCAACTAGCTGGATATGTCACGTATGGATCGGCCATTTCTGTGATACCCGACGATTACACCTTTCTCGAAATCAGAGAGCTCCTAACTGCGTGGCATCTTGCATGCGACTGGTTGTGTTGTTGTTTCCCACACGATATTTAACGGCGGCGGCCGTGACGTGTATCAGGACCGCAGATATCGTCGATTGCAGGGGTGTCCAATTACTTGTTGGTAGATAGTGTAGCTTGATGAAGGTCGACGTTGTCTGCCTGGAACACAGTAACTTCATCAGGATTAAAATTGCACATTATAGAAAGCAGCGTTAGTTCAAAGGTTGTACGCATTCCCAAAAACGTGAGGTGTCGTGTTTATGCCATGTCAATCCACTCTGGGAATTTTGTACAGTAAGAAATGTGAATGTATCACGTACAGTTCTACCCAAAAGCAGAGCTGTACGTAATACATTCACATTTCGTTGGATTGTTTAATACTTCGTCCACTGCTTCTAAGCAGTGTATAACATTACCCATCAGAGCACAAGGAATGTGTTTTGCTCTGAACCATACAGTTTCTCTGTTCTATGAGCCATCGGAGTAGCTCTAGTTGTTTGCATGGAAAAACGACAGGCCGTCGAGTTGTCTGCATATTTCCCAGACTCCATTCGGTTTAGTTTCCGCTTATCGTTCTTGTTGACATGGGTTCAACGAAATATTCAGAACTGTTTCCCACTGGTGGCGGGCGGTTCATTTCTGTCTGACAGTAATAGTCAGTATGTACCTATCTGCGTCTGCTTCTAAAAGTATATATGCCTGACAGATTGTGGTCCTTCATTTCACATTGATTTTCATAAACTTTGTTGCAGAAGTTCCAGACAATCGAACTCGAGTGTTGAAACCCCATTCAAAGTGCGTAGGGTCTGTTGTGTGCATCAAGTGGCAAATGTGCTGTCTTCACTGCATTTAGAAAAACTGGGCGTCACGTCATCATATACGCTTATTCGCCGTACCAGAGGTGATTTTTCAATTCAGTCATCTTCTAATTATGTATTGGTGAGCGCAGTAGTCTAAGCGCTGTCTTCAGATCATTCGTCGGAAATGGGACCAGGTTCAAATCTCGGAGAAGCATGGATGTCGTGTTCGTCTTACGGCACTATCTCTCTCCCTTCCGTGGAACCAGTGGCCCTAAATTAGGGACAGGATACTGCTTGCAGCCTATTGAGTGGGTCACGGTGATTGTTAAATAATCACAAAAAGAAGTAGTACCCGGTTTTGATTCAATACTCATGCTTGTGAGTAAATTTAATATGCGTATTTCCAGCAAAAAAAATGGTCTTGTTTTTTTCATATTTTTCATAATGATTTTTTTATTTCCCAGTAGATTTAATAAATGCTTACTATATTGAATTACGGGATGTATTTATGCTAAAATAATATACTCAACAAACACTATTTCAAAAATGTGTTCAATATATTCGTTTTAAATTTTAATAATCTTTGGATGATGTTAACTGAGAGAAACATCTTATTCCATAAATTCTAATTACAATGTACAAGTATTTGCCGAAAGATAATTTAGGTAGCCCTCGCAGAAATTTGGTCATGCTGAGCATGCCCTGATTTCTGAGGAGACATGCTTAAGTAACCGAGCATGCTATAGTCGGAGCTAGTGTGAGAGGCATAATATTTTTAATATATCCCCATCCATTAGTGAATTTAAAAAAATCTAGCAATTATCATTTTATATTTTCCTACATTACAAATACTGTAAAAATCGTTAAATATTAGGAATTGTTAGTGTTTCTGCGATGAATGAAAACTTACGTGATAAAACGGTTCTATGGCAACTATGTCAAAAGGCGAAATTATGAGCACTGTAAAAAATAAGTGGTGTGAATTCACGGAAAATTTCTGAAAATAACTTGCAGCGAAGTTGCCGGAAGGTGTCCGTCTTTTTCAGAAATTTCCATTTTTAAAAGGGCCAGTTTATTTTAACTTCCGTATTTTCACAGATTTTCCGTACTCAGAAATTCCGTTTATTTCAGAAAAAATCCATTTTAGGTTTTTCCGTATTTAAACTGAAATTCCGCAAAACCGACGACCCTACATTTTTCAGCCTTTACCCCAGATAATCTTTCCAATGCAGGCCGGGTTGAACCCCCGTCGTTTGGTTTGGTTCAACAGGTAACGAACGCCTTTAACCACTGAGCCATTGAAAAACAAATTGCGCAACGATTTTTTTTTTTGTCATTAATGCGAGTGAATTAGTCATTTTTATTTTCTGATGGAGCTTATTATTTTTCTGAAAAGGTTTGTAATAATATTTTTTCTGTAGGACTTTTCACAAATTAAGCATTTTTCATCGTGATTTTTCGAAGCAACAAGATGCTTTGCACCTTGATTTTTTTAAACTGACAATGATTTTCAATGATCTTTAAAAGAGGTGAAATGTACTTTTTTACAGTATTATTTAACAAAAATTAAATTCCTAAATATAAAATTTACTCTTGATAGCTATAATAGCTTTTGTCTTAAGTTGTCCAAAGACTGATACATAGACATCGTATAATCATCTGTGCAATGAGTTAAGTACACGGTTTCTTACAGTAACGCAGCATAAGTTATAATAAATAGCTGGTGCACAAAATAGAGGAGAGGAGAAGAAATATCCTGTACCAGAATAAACAAAACTCGTGCGATGTGCTATCCACAATATCCGATCTTGCTACGGAACTTCAAAATTCGACAGACGATTGAAATTTAAAAGTTAATCAACCCTCAAGTATTCTGACCAATCACTCCTATTACCGGTGATTTCTCACCATACGGATACGAAAAAGTGAGAACGGACTTTTTCCGTTAATATACAAAAGCAATTGCGGAAAGGTTTCTGAAAATTCAGAATTTTCCCGTGGTGCAAAAAATCCTTGAAATTCAGGTTTCTTTCCGTCATTTCACGGAAAAGTTAATATCAAAAATATGCTTCGTTAATTCACAAAGAAATGGCTCTTGAATTTCAGAATTTTTTTTTCAGTGTACAACAATAAAAAGAAAACTCGTTGCCACATGAGACGAAATGTTCCCACCTCAACTGAGTGTAAATAAAAAGCGAGTGAAAGAATGAAAAAGCAAGAAAGGATTGCCTCATAAGACAAATAAAACCGTATAACGCTAGTGAATACGAATTTGCAACGGACTACACGAGACATCGGCAATTCAATCTGAGAAGGAAAACGATAAATATTCAAGTGGGCAAGGACAAAGCGATATCGAACAAAACGGTTCAACTGCAACTGATAAACCAGCACAACAGTAGAAAGTAAAGACTCCAAATCTCTAAGAAGAAAAAAAGGATCGCGACGATATCGTGCCCTAAGAAGTAGAAAATAAACTTTGTTATCTCTAAGCAATATTGAAAATGGCGATTACTCTTATTTTATTACAACTGAATATTACAAAATTATTTTGGGGCAGGTAGAAATAGTAATTGAACATAAGAATAATAAACAGATTCGTCGAATATTTAGAAACATGCTTGACGGAAACATGTGTTTCAAGAAAATATTCATCTAACTGAAACTCATTTAGTTGAAGCACATATGTCGGTGGTCTAAGTACACTGCAAAAAATTTTCTGAAATTCACGAGCCACTTTCAGTGATTCCTTTCGTGAATTAACGAAGCATGTTTCTGACACAACCTTTTCCGTGAAATGACGGAAAGAAATCTGAATTTCACGGATTTTCCGTACGAAAGTAAAATTCTGAATTTTCAGAAACCTTTCTACAATGCCTTTCTTATGCTGTCGGTAAATTTCCGTTTTTAAGATGCGTTAATGGAAAATTCTGAATTTTCAGAAACCTTTCCGCAATTCCTTTCATATATTAACGGAAAAACTCCGTTCCCACTTTTTTCGTATCCGTATGACGAAAACATTCTTGTAATAGGAGAGATTCGCACAAATACTTGAGGCTTGATTAACTTTAGAATTTCAATCGTCTGTCAAAGGAACTGATTTTGAAGTACTGTAGCGAGATCGAATATTGTAGTTAGCATATCTCACAAATTTTGGTTATTGTGGCACAGAATATTTCTTCTCTCCCCCATTTTGTGCACCAGCTATTGTATATTGTGCTACCGTAAGAAACCGGGTATTTAAATTATTGTACAGATGTCTATGTGTCAATTATTGTACGATGTCTAGGTATCAGTCTGTGAAATGCTTAAGAGAAAAGCTATTATAGCTATCAAGAGGAAATTTCATATTTAGACGTTTTGTGAAATGAACACTATAAAACAATACATTTCACCACTTCTTAAAGATGCATGAAAGTTATTGTCAGTTAAAAAAAAGTTTTCAAGTTCCAAAATATTCCGTTGCTTCGAAATACAACGTTGAAAAAAATACTTTAATTTGTTATAAGTCCTTCTACAGAAAAAATAAAATTATTACAAACGTATTCAAAACAAATAATAAGCTCCAACAGAAAATAAAATGTCTAAATCACTCGCATTAATGAAAAAAAAATCGCCTCAAGATCAGTTTTACTTTGAAAGTGAGTGCAACTCTTAAGAGTTTCTGGCTCAGTGGTTAAGACGCGCGGCTTGTAAGTATCTACCCCAATAGACCAGAGTTCGAACCCAGCATCTATCAAAAAACGATTCTGTGGCATACGGGCCGAAAAGTTCAGCCTCTTCGATTTTGTGGAATTTCTGTACAAATACGAAAAACTCGAAACGGACTTTTCTGAAATAAACGGAATTACTAACTACGGAAAGTCTGTCAAAATACTGAAGCTAGAAGAAACGGAGACTTTTAAAACAGAAATTTCGTTAAAAGACGGACACCTACCGGCAAGTTATTTTCAGAAATTTTCCGTGAATTCACAGTGTTTATGTTTCACAGTGAGCGGATGTTTCTTTAAAGATATCGAAATTGCTCTATATAGTTCCGACCGAAAAAGGCACATTTTCTTACAAACAGAGTTTGTAGATATACGCTCAGCATATTGCCTTGTTTTCCCCAGCAGGCCACATTTTATTCTCCCCTCCCCCAGCATCTAACTGCTTCCGAGTAGAGAAAGAGAAAATTTTATATTATTTCAACAACGATATATTTTCCGCCCTTGGCTTTTCTGTAAGGAAGAGCTTCTAGGTTTAAGATATGTTGTCAAGAAGCTACAGCAATCATCATCAACCATGGGTGCAATTCCCGTATGGATGTAACAATATTGTCCCATTGAAATCTGTTCACTGCAGAGTGGCTCAGTTCCTGAAGAGTTACTCCGCACCAGTCTTTTCCTGAAGAGTTTTCCTCAGTTCCTGAAGAGTTACTCCGCACCAGGCATCGTCAGCCCACACACGGTGAGGGCGTCCTCTTGCATTTCTTCTGTTCATTAAGTCAAACATTTTGCATTCTGCAGATGTGTCCAAAAAGTCTTAGTTTTCTCTGTATGATTTTTTTTGGAACAGGCTCTCTTTTAGTTGTATTCTTCTGTACACTTCTTCATTTCTTATCCTCTGGGTCTAAACAATTCCTAAGATTTTACGATAGCACTTTCTTTCAAAAGCAAGTATCCTTCGCTCCGATTCTTTTGTCAATATCCAAGTCTCGCATCCATATAGCATGCTGCTGAAGATGCATGTCTCGAGAATGATTAACTTAGTTTTGAGGCTAATAGCTCTGCTCATCCAAATTTTATCCATGGCTTTTAACAGTTCTAATTGAAATTTCTGCAATTCTAATTGAAATTTCTTGAAGTAAAACATAAATGTCTTGAAGTAAAAATAAAATGGTCATCGGACTTAGAAAAAAAATAGGTTTTCTTGCGGGTGCGAGACATATTTCATTGGTTCTATGAGACCAGTAATCAAACTCACGATCGTTCCAGTAGTTTAAGAGAGTCAGCTAGATGTGAATATTCATGAAAATTTTCGGTACCGTTTCTAGAGACAGTCCGCATTTTTAACTCTCAGTTAATTAGAGTGCCTCTGCATAATTTTAAAAAGTAAACATGGCGAATAGTTCGATCAGCCCAACTGAGACAAGATATTGATAAACAAGTTCACTATTAATAGTGAACTTGTTTATCAATATCTATTTTTAATATTTTCTTAACAAAAGAACTGTTTTCTAATATCGAATAGCAACTTCGCCGAGTAAAATAAGCACTACGTTCTATGCATCACGTAATTTATGTTTATAATAAAATCTACAAACGTTGAGATCCCGGTGTATTTCGAGAACTAAGATTTGTAATTTCATTAAAATCCAGTAAAATGTTTTGTTCCATTCATGAAATATCGATAGTCATGCTCTGCATTGCAAATGCCATTTTTTAGTTCCTCCAGATATTGCAGTACAAGTTTGGCCTAGGATGTTTCTTTGGAATCGAGGTGCTTGAAGTGAGCCGATATTTCATAATCGGGAAAAAATTGCACAGTACGCTCTGTGTTGGGTGGAACGCTGTTGCGATGAAATATTGCCGCTATGATAGCAGAAGAAAAACAAATGTTTCAGCTTGACTATTTTAACTAAATTTCAAATTTTCTCTCAGCCATTACGGTAGTACAACGCATTCCATTTGTCTATAAAATAAACTGACATTTGGAAAATATTTCCAAACACCAATTACAAAATCCTTTGATGCTGTAAGGAAAAGAACATTTCGTCTGGATTAAAAACTCGGAATTCACTTATTGCGTTTCCTCCGCGGAGTTATCACCCTGCCTTTCTTGGAGCCTGTGGCACCAAATTATGAATGGGAAAACTGCCCATAACTGTCGGTAAGGTGGACGTCTAGTGGTTTTGCTCCCTATGCTTCCAATGGAAAAAATTTGGACCCTATTTCCTCAGCGAAGAAAGATTTCCATACTTCAAAATTGGTCCAATGATAAAAAAACATCCTAACTTAGATTGTACAATCGGTATATTTTGCGGAAAAACTTTCCTGAACTTTATTAAAAATCGATAACTTTACTTCTATGTAATGGTAAGGAAGAGTGGCGCCACCTGTAAGCAAGTATGAAAAAAAACAAAAACAAGAAAGATGACGACGAATTCTTTGGTGTAATAAGAACGTTTTGTGAATCCTTTCCGACAGGAAAAAAATATTTAAAAGCTGATTACCAGCGGCTGAAATGTATGCTACGAAAATTCATAAATTTTGCATGAAGCATTTTTCTAGATATCCAAGGCAAAGGGGATTTTTCAAATCGAGTTCTTAAAAAGGTTCTAAGTACGGTACACAGAGAATTGAATACTTTCATCCCCTAGCGGCAAAACTGTGCTGTAAAAATATTGGCAAATATATGAAAAATATCCCTTTCTACAAACGCCATTAGTAGCAAAGAGAAATTTTTAAATCAGACTTTTGGAAGCGAAGATTTCATCATTTAAATGATTTACATTAACGCCTACTAGCGGGGAAATTAAGCATTATTTTGAGAAGAAAAGCACATATATATGTTTTCCGCGGTGTGCGAAGATGCGATTGCAACAACAGAAATATGCATTTACTCCCCTTAGTGACGAAGCATTTTGTCACAAAACATTGTAAAATGCATGCAAAATATTCATCATCATGACCTGTATCTAACGCAAAAAGCATTTTTTAAAATCCGATTTATGACAGCAGAGATTTCCAGAAAAATACAAATACCCTTGCGCCCTAGCGTGAGAACATGCATTATTTCGAAGAGAAACTGTACGTAAAATGGGCTTCGTGGCAGAAGATATCGGAAGGTAAAAGGAATTTTTGAAGCAATTGTATGGAGTAAAGTAAATTTTGAATTTAACAGCATGTGCATTTAGGCCCCTAGCGGCGAGATTATGCATCGAAAAAAGAGCGAAACTTATTGATGAGAGTTCTCACAGTTCGGGTTTTCGGCTGCAAAAAGGATTTTTCAAATCGAAATGATAGTTGCAGAGATGTGGTGTCCAAAACCTGATGCACATATTGATATTATGCGCACGTACATTTTTTCCCCCAAAAGACGTGCTAGAAAACAATATAAAACATAACGGTCAAAACCTTTTTCTCGCTATCTCTGCTTCCAGAAGGCGTATTTGAAAAGTTTTTTTTTCCGTAGCATAGCTTTCGCTGTGAAGAATACAGGGTGTGTTTAAAGTCTTTCCCTGATTACGATAAATCGTATAAAATAAACCACGTTCGTTAGACACATACGGTTTTTCAATATAGCTTACCTGAAATACAGAGGGTTTTTTCCGGGTCATCAGTATACCTCAACGTAGGCTCCTTTTGTTACAAGGAGAACATCCAGTCGGTACTTTATTTCTTTCCATGTCTGCCACAACATGTCATCTGTGATGGTTGCAAACGCTTCAGTTTTTCTTCCCTTCAAAGTATTAATATCTGCAACTGGTGTTGCATAAGTTTGATCCTTAATGTAGCCCCATAAAAAGAAGTCAAGGGGCGTAATGTCTGGGGATCTTGGTGGCCAGAGTATGGGACCATCTCTGTCTGTCCATCTGTTAGGGAATTTGTCATCTAAGAATTGACGGACAGGTACACCCCAGTGCGGGGGCGCACCGTCCTGCTGGAACATTACCCATGGTTGCAGCTCTTCCAATTGAGGTGCAACATAGAGCTGCATCATGTCGTGGTAAATACCCGATGTAAGGGTGGGCTCAATAAAAAAGAACGGTCCAATTACTTTGTTGTGCATTAGTCCGCACCAAACATTGATTTTAGGGCTATCCCTCTGTTTCTCCAAAACCACATGTAGGTTCTGCGAACCCCAGATACGGGCATTATGCGTGTTAACTTTACCTAAGTTACGAAAAGTTGATTCGTCTGAAAAACAAATCCGCTTCAGGTAATCATTCTCTTCGTATATTCGTTCAAGAATATCCATAGCGAATGTCACACGTCTGGGCCCATCATTAGGTTTCAAGGCTTGAACAATCTGCAATTTGTATGCCAAAAAAAAACAAAGTACCTTTCTTAAAATGTGGTGCACTGTCTTCATAGGTATTCCCAGTTCACTAGAGGCATGACGAATTGATTTCCTCGGGCTTCGTACGAATGCATCATGCACGGCGACGACAGTTTCCTCACTAAGGTAAGGTCTTCCACTTCTTGCACGGTCACTGATACCAGTTTCTAATGCTCTTCACATCAGGCGGAGCTCCATCATACTCACGCCGAAACTTCCGCTGCACTGAAATTGCAGATTTGGTTTCTTGAAACCAGAGAACACAATTAGTTTTCTCCTGCATAGACGCCATTTCGCCGACTGACGCTTTCAACAACAAACTACGTTGCAGACATGCAGCGCAACCTATTGTTCCAAAAGTACAACGAACAAAAAACTTGAGAATATGACCCAGTCAATGCACCAAACCGGGTACGTCTAACTAGTTCGGTTCATTTTATACGATTTATCGTAATCAAGGAAAGACTTTAGACACACCCTGTACTTTTCGCATATTTTCAATTTTTCCATTACGCGAAATTCTGTTGGGGGCGTAGAGTTATGTCATGTGTCCTTTTATATTTTAAAACTGTTCGATTTGAAAAAATATATTTGTCTCTGATATCTTCCTTCTGCTATGAGAAACTTTTTGTGCACCATTTGTTAATTTTGGTAACATACTGTACTTTTTAACCGCTAGTGGAAGTAAGTAGCTGTTTCTATTTCTGGATGTTTTATCGATTTGAAAAATCAGGTTGAACTTTTTTCTGACCTGTTCCGTTGACTATGGAACCAGTTAGATTGGGAAGGATTCACAAGACATGCTTATTGCAACCGAAACCTCGGTGTCATCTTTCTTGCTGTTGCTTTTTAATATTATTTTATTTTAGGAGTTTAACGAGATCCATTAGCATCTGAGACTTTAATAAATCGTATTCCTATTTTAGTGATATTGCCTCCAGGGAAGGGAGAGAACCTATAACCCTTAGAAGACTGCTTATAACCCTTAGAGTTGCTCATGGTGGTCGTTAGACCTAGAAACAAAAAATAATAATTCCCTATTTATATAAGTCAATTTCAGTGCGCTTTGTGTTATTGCAAACTTTGAAGATTTTGTTGTTGTTGTTGTTGTTGTTGTATCTCGCATTATTTTTACGCCATCTAGTCACGAAGAAATTTTTCCCGCGTTTGCATTTTATCTTAATTTTTTATTAATATTATTTTATTAATTTTACAACAGGATTCACGATGCAGCACATGCAAACTTCCAGTGGAAAATCCATTCGACATCTTAAGCTGCAGGAACTGCCAAAAGATATGTCATTACCTCTGCGTGGGATTTACAGTTGAAAACTTTGATGAACTGACCGAAGAACAGAAAATCAAATGGCTATGCCGAGAGTGTTCTCTAGAGGTAAGTATTTACTCAGCACCCAGTTTCTTTTCCTTTTATTTCATTCGTGTATTTCCGTGTGTTCTGAAGTTGCGGCCTACCGCCTGCGTCGTCGAGTGATCTGAAACGTGGGCTTTAGTTTAGTCATCCGAAGCGGAACCGAGTTCGAGTCCAGATGAGGCATAGGCGGTGCGCTTGACGAATGTCGCTAGTTCTGCTTTTTCACTGGAGCTAGGGTCCTTAAATCAGCCCTTAGTGTTCCTCATGGTGTTCATTGGATTCTCTCAGTTCTCTCCCGAAAAAAAACCCCACAGCTCACTGAATTTATTGAGGCAAATAGTCCTCCCCTTATTAAATACTTGCTGGTATTGTATTTTTATTTTTTCGGCGTTTCGTGGCATTACAGAAAAATAACTGTGACGTATACTCTAAATTAACTTTCATTTTTTTCTCTATGTAAATTAGAATTCATTCTCTTTTAGCGTTTTCAACCTTAACGTTATATCTTCTCTCTCGCGGAATGAAGCTGGCAACAATTCTGAGGTCAAAGAGCGTGACGTATGCATGTTGACAAATAAGAACTAGAGTAGCACTTCAATACTAATTAACTAAAGTTAGTATGCAGGAAACTAGATTAACTCCAAACTGTAAATACAGTATATAACAAGATCGCTGTTATACGCAACCTTCAAATAAGCAACAGCCAAAAGTGTGGGGTGGTGGTGTGATGCTATAATCATGGGAGCTGCGTTACTTGAAACTGTGCCTCTTTGAAGGTTGCGTATTACAGCGGTGTTGCTATATATTTACCGTTTGGAGTTAATCTAGTTTCCTGCATACTAACTTTAGTTAATTAGTTTTGAAGTATTATTATTATTTGTGATTAGTTCCTCAAGAATTTTGGAATGGCCACGTATAATGCTCATATACGATACTGATGGAATAAAATAGTTAACAGTAAGTAAGACTTTCTGAAACTCTATTTGAGTGACTTTTGTTTCACTTCGAGAGTATAAATAAAAAGAATAAGTCTTAAGTAGTGTTCTCGAGACTACAGAGGCGTAACAAAGGCGAGGCAGGAGGGGCAGCTGCCCGGAGCTCAAGAAAGGGCGTAAAAATCACTGCGCATAATATAATTAAAACCGAAATTGAAGTTTTCTGGTACAAATTTTTCGCATCATTCTTTGTCGTTTATCTATTTACAACACTTGCTTATAATATCTTTCTCCAGTTTTGGTAGCCTTGGCAGCTTAAAATTCGCATTTCTTCCTCAAAATGTGTAAAAGGATGTTAGCTGTTCACATTCAGATGTGAAGGCGCTTTTTTACGTACATTGCAAGATAAGAATATTGTTCACTTTGTTGAAGTTTCTCTAGGAGCAATTCGATCATTACTGCCACTAGTGCAAGCTGCATTTGGTCCGTTTAATGAGGTACCAAATGTCCGAACTCAGAAGCAGTTGGAAATCTCACTCGCTCTCATCACCTTCTGTATTTTACAGCCACAATGGCGTGGCGTTCCGAGTCCAGTTCGGCCTCACTCCTCAGAACATTCTTGATGTAAAGGTAACGAAAATGCTCGAAATCCTTCTGCTGAGAGTGCTGGCCTTCATTTCCGAAATTCTTCCGACGCAATTAAACGGGGCAAAATGCCGTTCCCCTCTGGGATAAGAAATGGCATCTACAGTAGTTCTATAATATACCCTATTTTCTGTATCATACCCAATAAAAATAATTAAGCGTTAGTTTGTTAAACTGCGATGAAAACGGAAATGAGGGCAGTGGTCAATTTTCAAATGTGGGCTTTCCCCTGGTCAGCCAAAAAATAGCTGATTCTTAAAAATTATGTTGTACTGCCGTTAATGATTATTAGTCATCAGTTAATTACAAGAGAATATGATCAAAAATGAAATATAAAATTCAGTCTGAAGCGATGTCAGAAACAACTCCTAGTGGCCAGTGTTAGTTATTTTGAAAATTTGTAATTCCATATTCGTGCGGCACCTAAATAAAGCAAACTTGTGTGCAATCAACATAGAAGACTAGTTTTACCTAAAAACACATGCAACATGCATCATTGAAAAATTTTTAAGCACCAAGCGCTAAACATATTTTGTCTTAACGACTTCGGTGGGGGTGCAATATTTTGTGTTTGCCCGGGGCTCAGAGATGTCTGGTTACGCCACTGCGAGACTACACACGTTTCAAATAGTTAAGAACGCTACAACACCCTCTCTGTTACTATTTTAAGCAGCAAGAAAGATGACACCAAATTATTGGGTGTAATAATTACATCTTTTGCATCAACGGAAAAAACGTGTGCATAAAATAAAAAATTCATGTAACATTTACTTTCATACGAAAACTCATAACTAAAAGTTAGTGATAAATAGCAGACGGTTCGTCGTATAGAATGTAGTCCTATGAAAAAAATGAGCAAAACAAAAGCTTCTTAAATGGGTGCTTTATCAGTAGAGAAACAGTTGTAAATCGAAACATTCATTTGCACCCTAACCAGAAAACTAATTCAAGAAAGAAAAAAATTTGCAAAATATTATTCCCAGAGAAGTCGATCCGAAGAAAAAAAAATAAGTTTTCCTTCGCATTTTAAGAAACGGAGATATGATTGCAAATTGAACTAAATACAGTATTTCTACCACCTAGTGGAAAAACTGCACACCATTATAAGCCTATATACATATTTGTCATAGTTACTGGTACCTCACACAAAAGAAATTATTTTAGATTACATTTCAGAGGAGGAGCTACGACTTCATATCAAAATAAGCTTTTCCGAGTCATAGCAGGAGAATCTGAATTACGTAAAAGTGAAAAGAGCACGTGAAACTTTTCCCATAAAAAATGTTTCCGACAAAAAAAAGTGTTTACAAATAGGCTTTTCTAAACGAGATAATCAGAAAAAAATATGCATGTGCGCCTCCAACTGTAAAACTGTACATTATTTAAAATACGCAGTGTGCGAGGAGTTCATGATGAATGTTACCCGGTATAAATGAAAATTTTCCATAAAAATATTTTATAAGAGGAAATATACGTACTTATAGGACCACTAGATTCAGAACTGAACATTTGAAAAAAAAACTGGAAAATATATAAAAAATGTTTCCTGTAATGAAAGGTACGTGACACAGATTTCCAAATCGAACTTTTAGAAGCAAAGATACCGAAGAAATTGTAATATCCATTTACACCCCGTAGCGGGAAAATTCTGCATCACATGAGGCAAAAAGTGTGCACAAAATGGCCTTCGTACCCTGAGGAAAAACCAACTTTTCCATTCGAATTTTCAAAACGAATGATATGGAGTAAAACATTTTTCGAGGTCGATAACATCTTCGTTTACTTCCCCTGGTTGGAAGATTATGCTTAGGAAAAAGACTAAAACGAATGGACATTTATTTTCTCTATTGAAGTTATTCAATACAAAAAGTATCTTTCAGTTAGGACTAATGGGTGCAAAGAAATGGTGCTCACGGTAGGAGAAAGAACTGATGTAGTGTGCCGCCCCGGTGGCGCAGTAGTCTAAGCGCTGGCTTCTGACCATTCGTCCGAAAAGGGTCCGGGTTGGAACCCCGGTGAGGCATGGATGTTGTGTCTGTCTTACGGCACTGGCCCTTTCCCTTCCCTGGAGCCGGTTAGC
The DNA here is from genome assembly GCA_039090855.1 of Macrothele yani. Lineage (NCBI taxonomy): Eukaryota > Metazoa > Arthropoda > Arachnida > Araneae > Macrothelidae > Macrothele > Macrothele yani. The sequence goes on along the minus strand of CM076996.1, from coordinate 4,754,164 downwards.
CTAACTTAGGGAGGGGCGACTACTTATATCCCATCGAGTTGCTCACGGTGGTCGTTAAACACTTCCAGACAAAAAAGAAACTGATATAGTGTTTCTGTAAGCACATACTTTTTGTAAAACGACGTGTTAAGATGAGCACAAAATATGAAATTCCGCTCTTTGAAATCACTAAACAACTGAAAAATGTATTAAAGAAATTCCGTAAGTTGTTGGAAAGTTTCTTATGCGTAGTGTTTATTTAACACAGTTATTTTAGTTTTAGTTAACATAATTTCTCTCCTTTCCTTTCAGACCTTCAATGAAGTTGGAAAACTGATTGAAAGTGAGTTTATCTTTTAACTTATCTGTAATGCATAACACATGTTTCAGAAATAAATAATAGTTCCTGATGCATATTATGTCTCTGGAAAGGAATAGCCACAGTTGGTGTACCTATTAAAATAGCACTTGTTTGTAACAACTGTGCATTGCCACTTCGGTACCAGAGTGATCAGAGTTGCTGGATTCTGGCTAATCGTCCGAACGGGGCCCAAATTAGAGTCCTATTCAGACATGTGTAGTATGTTTGTCGTACAGTGCTGGCTCTGCCCCTTCGCTGGAATCAATGGCCCCAAATTAGGGACAGGCAACTCCTTATACCCTCATATTTTCATGGAGCTCGGTTTGCGCCTGAAAGGAAGAGTATCTGTGCTTTGAACCATTTCACCCAAAAAATAATAATAAATAAAAATTTTCATTACTTCTGCATCACATTTCAAAGATAAAACTTGAATGTGCTAATTTAGTTCGGTGTGTCATAGAGAGTATATTATCGTCAAAACGAGAGACAGACAGAGAAGCCATTGCCTCTGTGAAATCAATACATTTAAAAGCGCGTATGACATTAGTCAGATTGGATTCCAAGGGACAGGAAAAGACCCAGAAAAAGACCACATGGGAGATGGGTGGATGAAATTCGTAAATATGCGGGAGTGACATGGAGGAGACTGGCACAAGACAGACCGTTGTGGAGGAAACTTGGGGAGACCTTCGTCCAGCAGTGGATTGATAATGGTTGACAATGATGATGATGATGATGATGACATTAGTCAGAGAAAAAAATCCTTGTCCTGGAGAAATCTGTGTTCAAATTCCATGTTCCTGCAAGGGAATAATTCCGAGCACCTGTGTCATATTTCAGTGCTTTTGATAGATCATGTGATGTTCAACTCATCCAGTATATACATTTCTTCTCCGAAATTTTTATTTAAAATGTTTCATTGGCTATGAGTGTTCATTTCTGTAGGCATGGTATCAAGGCGTACCTAACAAATGGCTATTCAGTGCGCGAAAATGTGCTGTACGAAATCTAAGGATATAATAAAAGACTGATGAATAAAATTTACCGAACGAGGACACATCGCAAATCACTTAACTGCACTCCTAGAGCGAACTTTGAGCTACAAGTTATCATGTGAGCAGAACATTTGATTACAAATCAGGGAAATCTAATGTAAGAAGGTGAATGCAATGGAGATATCCGAATTATAATACGATCTGTATTGTTACTTGGACGAACGTGGGAATAAATCTTGCGGACATTAGAGTAAAGTTCAGTATCACTCATAAGAATTAATTGCTTGAAACCTGATAGCTACAGTATATATCTGTATTTCCTGTGGCCTTTGAGGATGTCAAGCTAGATCGGTTGCCATGTTACAAAGAGTTGCAGGAAATTTGCAGAAGAGAGAAAAAATGCTGCAAATCTGTTATAGAAACAGTCAAAATAATTAGTGAGGGAAAACGACAAGAAAATTTAATCGGATTCCCGAAGAATAAGACTACTGTGACGTTTTCCAGTAAAGTTAAGCATACTGCCCCAGTGGATGAGGGGTCAGAGACAGGTTTCTGGCTGGTCGTCAGAGCTGCATTCGAGTTCTGGATTCGTCATGGTTTGTGTGTTTGAAGTGAAACCAGCAGCCCAAAAATGGGGACGGCAAGAGCAGCCTTTAACACTCTCAGAGTTCTTCAGGTGGTCCTTACCCCCACCTCTCAGAACAGAAGTGAAGCATGCTTTTGTTCTCCTTTTTTTCGCAAATCACAAACAAATTTGTGTCATTCACAAGCAATAACTGACTTATTTTTCCTGATGTCATTACTGTTTAATTATTTAAATTAAAATAACCAAAAACGTACATCTTATAAAATCAAGACACACTGATCCAAGTGTTGTTCATTGTGCACAAGAAGCGGAGTGATAAACAAAATAAAATAACTCTGCTATTTATATATCAAATTTAATCCAGGCGCCAGGAAGCTTCGTTTCAATTAACATTGATGTTATGCCTGTTATGTGGACCTAATTATCTTTCTTTCCTGAAGCCTGAGATTTAAAATTAACAGATTAATGAGCTTGCAGCGCGCGTTTGTCATGATCTTTGAGAAAAGCTCGCATGAATATGATTTAAAACTTTTCTATACTGAATAAATATTTTGTTTTTGTTACGTATGAGGCACCTATTTGTCTTAATCCGATAATTTCACGTTTGATATAATTTCATATTTTCCTTGAGGATAGTAAACGCATATTGCTAAGATGAGCGTGAAATGCATTGAAAATCTGTTGGCTCTGGCACTGGGCAAATAACTCGGGTTTCAGTTTCCATCTCCAAGGACTGTGGTTTAAATACCGGTAAGAGATCTTTACTATTGCGGTATGATTGTTATTCAATTTTTGTCTGCTTTTTTCACTTAAGTTAGAAGCCCTAAACTGCCTCCACGGTGACGTAGTGGTCTAACCGCTGGCTTCTGACCATTCATCCGAGAGGGATGCGGGTTCGAATCTCAATGAGGCATGGATGTTGTGTTTGTCTTCCAGCATTAGCTTTCTCCCTTCCCTGGAACTAGTGGCCCGAAATTAGGGACAGGAGACTGCTTCTTGCCCATCGAGTTGCTCCCGTTTTTCTTTAACCCTTTAAGCGGCCGATGCACCTGAACTAAATAGAACCCAAAATTTTCTGCGCTCCTCAAACAGAAATGTTCACATAGTGGCCGGGTTTTACGAAAGCTGCTTCCAAACAATTCTTCACTTTCTCATCTCAGAAGTACCGACCATAAACCTGTCACGGCTGATAAGATATTCTCTGCTCCACAACACTTTCAATCCACGGAAAGGTGAGGATGGGCTAGGTCCGCTGACACCAAGGAATGATGGGGAATGGCTAGTGCCCTGACATGAGCATCATGCCACTGTGTGGAAACTAACGACTCGAACATCTCTCCCCCTTTCTTAGGTTTGTCGCCATTGTTATAGCCCTTTTAGCAAGTAATCAGTCAAAAAGGATTAGGTTCAATCATCCCCTAAATGACCACTTGAATAACAAAACTAACGGGATAACAACGATTTCTGATGCGCAGGTTCAGCACTCGTTCCAGCCGCGTTCAGCACCCTTCTAAGATAGCGAATATATTCGTTCGAGCTGATTTTAGCCCATTTTGCTAACCCCGAGTTAACTCGTCCCAGTCGGTTTAAGGGTTGAACCTCCTAAACGAAAAGGAAGGCCTGAATTAAAGATGGGTGACTCTTCCAAATCATTAAACCTCATCACAATAAAGAGGAAACGATAAGAATCATCTTCGGTATTAAGCAATTTACAACCTTCTATCATAAATTTAAATTGCAAATCATCTGTACATAAAGTTTTAAGGGCAAAATACGCTAATTAGCTAAAAACAGGCCTCCTGTTACAGTTTATTAACCTTGATAATAAATTTACAAATGAAACGAAATCAAGTTTCATAGTTTGTCAAGGCCTCAAACTGTTTGTTCTGAATTCAAGATTTATTTACTATAAACAGATTCGAAAGAGTTTCATAATCCTTGCCTGCGTGACTTCCATTATACGTACATTACCCGAAATGGAAATTGCCACACCAGAAAGTAGTTGCCGTTACGCCATGACAATTTGTGGGTGTGTATCGGCAGTTGAGTTATGTAAAGGAGCGACGAGTCTCGGTTCTGTCACAGCGCCGATGATCACTGATGTGGTCACCAGGCCGATCTTGCTGCCATCCGTGAGCGTCACGGGGCTCCTCAGCATGGGCCATGGTTTGGGGCGCTGTCAGTTTCAACAGCCAATCACCGCTCGTACGCATAGTGGGAAATATTACAGCACGGCAATACATCGATGGGGTGCTGCAACCCGTTTTGTTGCATTATCTCTGTGGTATCCCTAATTTCAACAAGACAGGGGCCGTCCGCACAGTACCAACATTAACAGACAGTGCCTACAAGATGTCCAGGTGCCTCTCTGGCTAGCGCGATCCCCAAACTTCTCTCTAATAGAGAAGTCTGGGGATCGCGCTGGACTTCTCTATTGGAGAGACGTCTGATCAACGAGTCTCGGTTCGACGAGCCTAACCGATACTCGTCGGAGTCGGATCGACGAGTCTCAACCCAGACTCATAGAAGTCGGATCGACGAGTCTCGGTTCGACGAAGAGTGACGAGTCCAACCATGTTGACGAGTCAATCGAGACTCGTATAGTTGGATCGACGAGTGCAACCTAGACTCGTCGCTCAATACGTAGGAGGTCCTTGACAGATGACTGAACACCTCTACACGACTCTCTCGCAGTGTCGACGAACTGTGGGCACAGCTCAATGAATGGTGCATGGTCAGCGATACCTCAGGACATCACCCGGGGACTTTTCCAATTTTACGCAGTTTTGTCGAATGAATAGCCCAGCATGGCGGTCATACGACCTGCTGACTCAGGCCACATTATACTGTCTCCTTGCCCATCATATTCATAACGTCCTGCCGTAATTAAATCACTTCTTTCCCACCTACATGTCTACGTGTGTAGCAAGTTTCGTCTCATTTCGTACACACGCCGGACACTGAATTAGAAACCTTTAAGCAGATGTAGGTAAACGTCACTCCATACAAAATACGTGGTCACGTGCGTCACTACGTGATCTAGGCAACTTTTTTAAGATTGCTGCTCGTCAGTGGTTTTGATCACAATGGGAAAAATACAAAGGATCTTTCGGAGTTCGACAAAGAGGCTCGTCGTGCGTGGCCGTCTGGCTGGAGCGACGATTTTGAAAACAGCATAGCTGACTGATTTCTCAAAAAGTGGGATATTCCGGACCTTAATCATTGCAAAAATGACCCACATTGCTTGTCTAAAAGGCGTAACTGTAGCGCAACGACAATCTGTCAGGGACGAGATCGCCGTCACCTGAGAAGGCTTGTACGGAGAAACACGACTTCCTGTGTGCAGCAATTGACAGAAACATTCGATGAAGGCTGTTTCCGACCCATATGTCAACGACCTGTGTGCAGGGAATCGAAGAGGATTGGTATTGGCAGACTCATACCTATACGGAAACCAGTGATTTCTGCGAAGAACAGGAACGTTCGTCTACAGTGGTGGAAGGAACACCGTGACTGGACACTGGAAGACTGAGGAAGTGTTATGTGGTCAAAGGAGTCGTGGTACACCTTGTTCTGTACCGACGGTAGGCATAGAGTTTGGCTGTACCCCAATGACTTAATGGACCACGCTTGCCTTGTAAACACAACTCAAGGCTCTGGAGGCTGTGTCTTGGTGTGGATACCGTTCTGTTGGTACGGGACGGGTTCCCTGATTTTGTTGAAAGGTCGGATGTCCTCCAGAGATTATCTGAACATCGTTGCCGATCAAGTTCGTCCTGAAATGCTGACTTTTTGTCCATCAGGTGACGGCTGTTTCATGGACGACAATACTATTGTCCATCACGCAAGATCTGTTCAGCAAGTGGCGTAACCATGTTTCAAAATCTGTGGGGGTCCGATCACACATGCACACATTACATATATATATATATATTAGGGTGGCCCATCTTTGCATAGGAATTTTTTTTTATTAATTATCATTTGTCTCACCCTCTAAAATTGTTCCATTGCATGAAAAAGTAATTCCTGTAAAATTTCATTCCATTCGAAAAATAAAAACACGTGCCTCCAGAGGGCCCATTAAAGCGCAAGCTTCCGTTCCCGAGTCTCCTACGTGCATTAGCTTCTCGCGAAGGCCAAATGGAACTTTCTCGGCAAGATGACAAAAAACAAGCTGTAAGCGTTGTACTACGCATTGTTATCTCAGTTGTGTTTCAGAAATTTCAGTTGATTAAAGCTTCAATGTAACTGGTTTGTTATAGACTGCGTCTTCAACGCCATATGGTCATTGCAATGCGGAAAAAGTTTCACGGTTTGAGATACATCGGTACATCGTTATATTTTGCATTTACTGAGGCAAGTAAAATTTTTGATTCTTTTTTTAGGCATATTGTCACCGTACTACTTGCTAAGTTTTCTCTGCTACATAATGTTTTCAAAGCACTCCCTAAGGAAAGACACTTCAGTTTATTTGATTGGACATTACATGCCCCAGATTGTTGGAAGCAAGCTCCCATCCAACAAACAAGTGCTGGGAGTAATGTGTTTTAACCTGCGTGAGGTACAATTAACTCTTCGAGAAAGTGCAACGCTGACAATCCAAGAGGTGCTAATTTTCTGGAATAAAGCACGTATTCCAACACGACAACAATATCATTGCATTCAAAAACTAGAAACTGTTTACGAGAATTGGAGATCATTGCAGAAAAATGCAAAGAGATCTAGTAAAATTTTAAAAAAAGGGAAGAGTTATTTGTGTCAAAATTGGATGATCTGTTCAATATTGCCCATGAAAATGCCTTAGAAATGATAACTATTGAAGAAGATAAGATGTTTTTAATAAATCAAAGGAAAAAAGGGCGGCCCAGTTTTCTGTGTGGTATTGATGTAAAATTGGCTGAACGGGAAAAAAGAGCAGGAGAAAGACGATCCAAAGAAATTTAAAGGTTACAGCAAAGCATAGGAGAGGCTGAAACAGCAAGAGAAGTTATAGAACTGCAATGTTCAAGTAGTAGCGATGAAGAATCAATCCCAGACGAAGAGCCAATTCCATCGTGCTCTACGGATTCAATCGGGATGTCACAGCAAAAGAAAAGAAAGATGTATGGAACTTGTAATGTTCTAACTTCAAAAATTTTAACCGCTTTTGACAAATGCAAAGTTAGTGATAGAAATGCGGTTCACATTTTAATGGCCACAGCTGAAGCATTAGGTCATGATGTCCATGAACTATCAATAAGTAGATCTTCCATTCAACGATGCAGGCAAGCCAACGTTTACGTCAAGCGAGAGCAGAAAAATTAAAGGAACGATTCAAAGAAGCTGATCTGCAAGCAGCTGTCGTTCATTGGGATGGAAAATTACTGCCAGCTGTTACCGGTTCTCAGATGGTTGAGCGCCTTCCGGTCATAATTACAAGTGGAAATATAGAACAAATACTGCAGATACCACAGTTGCAAGGCTCCACTGGAAAAGAACAAGCCTTAGCAGTATATGAAACACTTACTGATTGGGAGCTTACAAACAAGGTAAAAGCGTTGTGCTGTGACACTACTGCATCCAACCTCGGCTACTTAAGGGGAGCGGCAATTATTTTAGAGCAGATGTTGGAAAGAGATCTTTTATGTCTTTCCTGCAGACATCATATATTTGAAATCATACTTAAAAGTGTTTTTCAGCTGAAAATGCCCTCTTCATCAGGTCCAGATGTGCAAATTTTCAAACGCTTTCAGCAGGCATGGCCGAAAATTAATAAACAAAACTTCAAGTCTGGTGTAGGAGATGAAAATCTTCGAAAACTTTTATGTTCAAACATAACAGAAATCCGATCTGTTATAATGCAGCACCTACAAATGCGACAGCCTCGAGACGATTATAAAGAATTCTTAGAGTTAGCAGAAATTTTCATTGGAAACAACACACAAGAAATATCTTTTCGAGCTCCAGGGGCATACCATCACGCGCGATGGATGGCAAAAGCACTTTATTGCTTAAAAATATTTCTGTTTCGTGATGAATTTAAACTTACCTTTAAGGGAAAAAAAGGCATTTCTGACATATGCATTTTTCTTGTAAGAATATATATTAAGGCTTGGTTCAGAGCACCTTTGGCCCAAGAGGCACCCAGCCATGACATACAATTTATGAAAAAGCTCGTTGAGTATGAATCTGTGGATCTAGAGGTATCTCGTATCGCAATTCACAAATTCAAAAATCATTTATGGTGTTTATCCCCAGAAGCTTGTGCTTTAGCTTTTTTCGATGAAGGGTTATCTGCTGAAACTAAAATGAAAATGGTACGGAATATAGAGGAAGACGGTACTCAAGAAAAGGGTGTCAAGCGAATCATGCTAAAAAATGATGTTATTCAATAACTAATAGATAAGTCTATTGAGGACTTCATTTCAGAAGACAGCAAACAGTTTTTTGAAAGATTTAATGTTCACACAGATTTCCTCAATACAGATCCAGCTTCCTGGCATGAAAGTGAAGTGTTTAAGAAAGCCTCAGTTGTTGTGCATCAATTAAATGTGGTCAATGGCACAGCTGAAAGAGGGGTTAAGTTGATAGAGGACTACAGCAAAAAACTAACAAAAAATGAAGACCAGAAACAATTTCGATTGCAAGTTGTCACTGACTACAGACGTCTATATCCTGATGCAAAGAAGGAGACTGTAGCTAAAAAAATGGAGTCCCTCTATGTGCTTCCAACTGGGACTATGACTGGCCAACGATACATTAATGATGTTCTGCTACCTCATGTTCGCATGTTCCGTGGTGCTGTCGGTGATAGATTCATTTTCATGGACGACAACGCAACATGTTATCGAACAGTCGCTGTCCAGGAGTGTCTTGAGAGCGAAGATATTCAATGCCTCGTATGGCCAGCACGTTCTCCAGATCTGAATCCCATTGAAAATGTGTGGGATGCTTTGGGGAGGAGTCTTGCTGGTCGCCAATGCCCTCCAATAAACAAGGACACCCTCATCCGTGCACTGACAGAGGAATGGGATAAATTACCCCAACAGCTGCTTGATGATGTTGTGCAAAGCATGACACGACGTGTGGAATCTTGCATCGCCCTCCATGGTGGCCATATCCCGTATTGACATTTACGCCGGAACGCCTGCGGACGGTAATTGCATTTTTTTTTCACGTTTACGTATTCTGCACAAAATGGCCTGTTTGTCCCTTGAACACGTTCCAAAGCCTTCTGGATTTCAGAGCACAATAAATTGTCTTTCTTGTAATGTCCTGGCATTCTGACATTATTTTATTTCACTTGGCATCCAACCACACTTACTTTTTTATGCGCTATATAGCCGTTTAGCAATTGTCCAGCAGTGTATATATATATATATATACAGTATATGTGAGGATCCCCGACTCTGAAAATCTGAGATGGTCCTACCCCCCACCCCCACCCCCCACCCCCGTGGCTACGCCTATGTGTTCAGCAGTGGTTCTGCGTGCATGACAGCGACTTCCGTCATCTTCTCTGACCTTTACAAGGCCAGGATCTGAACTCCATTGAGACTGTATGGGACATGTTAGGATAACAAAACAGATCCGGGAGCGAAGTCTCTTCCGTCAAATGTGCGTCAGTTAAAGGACTGTTTGATGAACACCTGGCATTCTGTAGACGTAGATGCACTCCAACACCTTGTGTTTTCTATGCCAAATCGCATAGTACTCTAATTCAGGCTAAAGGAGGTCCAACCCAGTATTGAAGAAATGTTTCTAACTCAGTGGCCGGTGTGTATACGTTCCTCCGTAGTGTGCCACTTTCAATATCGAGCAGTGTATTTTTTATAGCCTGCTGTTTTTTAAACTTATGTCCTTATTTTGATGTTGCTGTCTGATATTATATTCTTTCCTTTCTCCACAGACCATGTGGTTTTGGCCATATTGTCAACTGATTTCTCAAAACATTTGCCACTTTCTGTTGGGTCCCTATGAGTTTTCTTTGATGGAAGTACACGCCACGGCTTCAGTGCTACTTTAATCGTCATCAGAAGGACATTTGTAGGCAGTGTGCTTGCAGAGGTACAAAGTGTTACACTCTTGCCTTGCAAAATCTCACAAGATTGAATTGTTCTATTTATTTCGTCATGCTCTAAGAAGTACAGGTGTCGAATCTGTGGTTACCGCAAAAATTCGAATTCTTACGTATGTTCTTTGGGAAACCCCTTTTTATCAAATGTTATCAATATTTATGGAGTTCTGTCAAAACATTATTTTCATCACTGTACATATTATATCATATGTCGTTTTGTAGACCAAATAAAATATTTTATGTATGTGGGAAAACTGTATTTCAATTCATTTTTGATTTTTATTATCATGCAGTGTAGATTTCACAATCTACACTTGAATCCTTGAAGCAGAATATTAGGCATATTTTTGAGTCTTTCAACTGTATCCATGTTAACAACTAACAAACACGATTGCCTTCTTCCTTGAGTGAGAACTGGAATTCGTATTTCGTATGAGTTTGTTAGCCATTACATCATTTAGAACTGCAATTCCAACATAAATACGAGAATAAATTAAGACATTTACCAAAAAATTTATTTTGCTGTATTGCGTTGTTATGAAAATTTCAGAACACAGACAAAAAGGTGAATCTACTGTGATTTCGTTACTTTCTCTGGAAAATACAAAGGCTGTTCCATAAAAACTGGGGGTATTTTTTTTTATGTTGGCAACAGTGCGAAGGGGAGAAATAACCACGCAGACGACTAAGTGAATTAAGGAAGTATCTATGGTAACAGTTATTAGCCGTGGCAGACGATTCTGGTTTTGGTATTGCGCAGTTGTTTAAGGTACGTCTGTATTTCGCCATACAGATATGGAGGTGAGTGATTAGGAGTTAAGAAGCGTAATGCGTTGTGCGATATAATTTTGCTATCGTTTGGGTAAAACGGCTCCAGAAACAGTTGATTTAATGAAAAAAGCTTACAAAGATAAATGTTTGGGTGAGTCAACGATTTTAGATGGCATCATGATTTCAAAAGTGGGCGTTTGTCGGCAGAACTCGCTCTTAGGCTTGGTCGACCTGAAAGTTTTGTTACGCTCCGTAACAACACTTTCAGGTCGACCAAGCCTAAGAGCGAGTTAGCATTACTTGGGCAATCCTACAAGAAGATCGACAAATGACGTGTGAAGACATATGACAGCATCAACTAATATTTCAAAAACGTCAGCCTTCCGCATTCTACGCGACAAAGTACTGCTGCATCGTGTATGTTCCAGATGAGGACCTAATCACCTGACGGGAGAACAATTGTTAGCTAGAGTTCAGGTCTATCATAAGTGGAAATAAATTATTCCAAAGGATCCGAATTTCTAAACACAGTGATAACTGCCGATGAAACATAGGTCCATTATTTCGACCCCCTCGCGAAACGCGCAACGAGTGTCTGGAAGCACACATGCTCGCCTCCTCCGAAAATATTCCGCCAAACCAAATCAGCTACGAAGGAGATGATGATGGTAATTTTCTTTGATCATAAAGGTGTAGTCTACCAGCATGCCATTCCTCCACAAATTACTGTCAATGCTGAATGTTACATTTCAGTCTTGAAGCCTCTGCGACGACACATATCGATCAAGCGATCGGAAATGGTGGGCAAGTGGACCCTACACCATGATAACGCCCGCCCACATGTGGCTGCTTGGTTCAACAGTTTCTTACGAAATGCAGTATTGAAATAATGCCACAGCCGCCTGCCTACAGTCCTGACCTCGCCCCGTGCGATTTCTGGTTGTTTCCAACAATGAAGGAGAAGTTCCGTGGCGCAACATTCAACACAGGTGCTGACCTTATTCAGGCTGTACAGGGTTCGCTAAAGCATCTTCCACAAAATGCCTTCGCCAGACTGAACGATGTACCATTAAATATCATCCGAGGCAAGATACTTTGAGAAAGAATAGCATATATTTTGCTGTACCTATGTGTCTTCATTTTGTGTGATGTTACTCTCAGTTTTTATAGAACGGCCGTTGTAGAAGCACTGTAATTGCTTCTACGACCCGGTTGACACACACGTTAAGGACCTGTGTGTCTTCTGGTGTTTTTTTGTTTGTTTCTTTGTTTCGCGAGAGGATGAGGCAGGAGTTGCGCACACTAGGAACATCCAAATCAGTAGGCTGCAGGAACGTCGCCAAGGGAATACGGGGGTGGGCAAATTTTCCTTGTCCATGCAGTTCGAGATGTTCCATTTCCAATTTGTTTTTAACTTTAAAATATAAACTGGACTTTGTCAAGTAGTAATGAGTCTCATGTTACGTATTTGCCTTTATGAAACGCCGTGTCACTTCTCCATAGAAAGGTTATAAAAATAGCATCAGCAGGGCCATAAAAATTTAATTGTTCTCCACATATTAGTCATACTTTCCACTCTTCCAAATTCTTAGTACAAACTTTTTTTCATATTATTATGGCCAGGGATGAACGAAGAGTGTTGATAGGATTTCAGTGAGAGAAACTATTACTAATTGGTCTGCGGTCTATTTGTTATACTAAGTAGGGAATTCCAATACGGAAAGTAGAGTCTAAAGCAACACCAGCGCTCCTCATCCTTACCCGGGGCAATGAGGGAGCCGATCGTGGCTGACGACTGCCTTAGAGGAGAGGAGTGCAAGGCAAGGTCACTGGCTTGAAGGAAGATAGTTAAGGAGGGTTAAGGTGTCGTATCTGCGTGTTACTACGTTAAAATTTGGTTTAGGTAAACAACAAAAACGTTTTAAAGAACTTGTTCAAGTACAGTACTGTTTTCATAAGCAAAACCTGCATATTTTGAAAAGCAATTGAGATAATGCATCCATAGCAAGGAAAAAACTAGAGGCGACGTTCTACCAACGCACCAACTCAGTTTGCCAGTGAAATATCCAGGTGTGGGGGGTCGCAGGTGGAGTTGCGCCGAATTCCTTGTAACCAGTGGTAAAAAGCATTTAAAAAAATTGTCAGTGTTCCGTGAATAAAGTTGCTATCAAATCTCAAATCCCCCCCCCCTCAAAAATAATACTCCCTCGCCTTGATTTCGAAATCTAGCGACGTCCCTGGTAGGCAGACGCCCTTCTCTAATTTGAGACCGCTGGTTCCAGGTAGGAGGGCGCTGTCAGCGCCTCCCATGCCTCGGCTAGAGCCCACACCCATCGCGGTGGTCGTTAAACTTAAACAAAAAAAAAATCTTTCAATACACAGTTTTCAGATCATTGTGTATTTCTTGTTTTTATTCAAATACTGTCTTACGAGAATCAAATTATTTGACTCTCTGTACAGAAATAACCGTAAATATCCTGGTTTATGCGTCAGTATTACGTAAAATGGAAACACATCATGATAGATTTCAACGTGCGTTCTAAAATAATAAGATCCCTATCCGTGAGGTGTTTTTATTTGTGAGTCAGAGTGATTTCGAAGCCACAGTAAGATAGATACAGCAGCATTTATTTTCCTTAATACGGTATCTGTAATTTCTTGCTTCATTTCTGCAGTCACCTTTCCGTAAATCATCACAGGAAGCATACACTGATCAAACGTTTTATTTTCAAGCAAAGTAGGACATCCCCTTATAACGAAGTAAGTTTCTCCGTCATTTCTGTCCACGCCAGGATTCAAACCCGGATCCCCTCATTCCGGAATAAGTCACTCTACCAATTGAGCTACGCGGACGTTTGATTCTGATTCTTACCTGCCTTTATGTCGTGTGCGTCCTTCGGGCAGGTACGTTATATCATCTCCCCTTATGTTTTTTTTTTTTTTTTTTTTTTTTTCGAAGTGCTGGAGAAAGGATTCTCTTATTTTTCCAATCTCGCGGTGTGGAAATAACATCACACCAATGCGAGATTTTTGAACGGTCGGGTCATCCGGATAGTTCGGGCGCCATTATAACGAAGTAAATTTCTCCGTCATTTCTGTCCACGCCAGGATTCGAACCCAGATCCCCTCATTCCGGAATAAGTCACTCTACCAATTGAGCTACGCGGACGTTTGATTCTGATTCTTATCTGCCTTTATGTCGTGTGCGTCCTTCGGGCAGGTACGTCACATCTCCTGGTACGTTACACCCTATCAAAAACGTTTTTTGTTTTTCCGAATGCTATCTAGTCAAGTTGTATCTTCTCTTCAGTGACGTAACTACCACCCCCGCAGCTGCGGAATGTGCAGGTAATGAAGGGCGTACTACAGCTGCCAGTTATAATTTTATGAAAAAACTCGAACACGCGCAAAAACGAACAAATAATTGACCCGAAGATTTGTATTTTCCTTTTAGATATATTAAGCTTCGCCTAAATAAATGTCAAGTTTTACTTTTAAAACACTGAATGCCTGAAGTTATTCGGTCCTTTGGCTCGGGGTTGTAATACGATCGCTATTCAGTCGCCCTCTCTCTACGGCGCTGAGGAAAAGTGCGAGGCTACATGGGGATTCCCCGTGGAGGATGTGGAAAATCAATCAGTTATCTAAGATTACGTACACAACAGGCACCAACATTTATTCACAGCACCTGCAGATCTTCTATGTACAAGAGAGTGATTTATTTTAGTTTCTGACAAAACTCTTACACGCTGCTATTGCTCTAAGTTCTTCCTTATAGTAAGTATGCCTATCTCATTCACTGGGTGGAAACTTTTATACAATATACCCAGGGACGTCACCAAGAGGATAAGAGGGTGGGCTTAAGCCCACCCTGAAATTTGTCTTGTCCACCCAGTTCGAAATGAACCATGTTTCAGTATGTTTAACTCTAAAATATGATCTGCACTTAGCGAAGTAAAAATGAGTCATTTGTTTTATTTCATGTAGCTCTACGTGTTTTCCCTAGGATGTGCGTTGTTTACGTCTCCAAAAAAGGTTATCAAAATGGCATCCGCAGATCCATGAAAATTCAATTGTTCTCCACTCTTCCAATTCCTCAGTTTAGGCCTCTTTTTCATGCTTGTACGGCCAGGGGGCTAATGAGGAGGGTGGATAGAAATTCACCGAGAGGGCACTACTAACTGCTCTGCTGTTTGTTTTATTTACAAAGCAGATTACAGCCATATTATTACATTCCAACACGGAAAGTGGAGTCTAAAGTTACACTAGAGGTCTTAAAACTGCCCCGGGACAGTTCAGAAGTGCAGGAAGTGGCTGACAACTGCTTTGTAGCAGAGGAGTGCAAGGCAAAGTCCCTGGCTTGAATGAAGGGAATTAAGGAGGGGGAGGTATTGTTTCTGCGTCGCACGACGTTGAAATTTTATTTAAATAAAAACGACAGGTTCCTTTAAATAAATTATGTTCAATACAGTACCATTTTTCGTAAGCAAAAATGCAAAATTTTAAAAAGCAATTTAAGACAATGCATTCAGAGCAAGCAAAAAGTTGAAGGCAACATTCTAGTAACACTTATACACTATATTGACAAACGTCACCGGACACCCCTTCAAAAGCAAATGAACGGATCCGCTGAGTTGTTAAGATGCGCAGTACAGCTGCAAACGGTATAAAAACAAGCCTGCAGCTGACCGCGATCATATCGCACTGTGGGGTTGAGTGGAAATGTCGCGGTGGGAGAGAATTGACTTTGAGAAGGGAAAGATGTTGGGTGTTATATTAGTGTGTTGTCCATAACAGAAACAGAGAGGCGTTTAAACATACCCAAGTAAACTGTTTTGGATGTACTGAATAAGTGGAAGACACATGGCGTCCCTGAAGCAGCAAAACGTACCGGAAGACTAAAGAAAATCAGTGATAGAGGACATCGAAGTCTCAGTAGAGTCGTTGCAGCTAAACGACGGAGTAATGCACAAGACCTCGGTGTACAGGTGAGTAAAAATGCTGGAACCTCAGTATGTACACGTACCATTCGCAGAGAACTTCATGGGTTACCGTGGCCTTCCGGCTGCTCATAAGCTTTTCATCTCCACTCGGAATGCAGCTGATTAGCACGGTGTAAAGAACATTTATCGTGGACCGCAGATCAATGGAAACGGGTCCTGTGGAATGATGAATCCAGATACACGATCCATCAGTCTGATGGCCGTGTGTGGGTATGGCGGCAGCCAGGGGAATGCTATTTACCACAATGTACTGTTCCTACGGTCAAGTTCGGCGCTGGCAGTGTACTCGTGTGGGGATGTTTTTCGTGGTATGGTCCCGGCCTTTGGTTATCGTGGACAAACCTGTTAACCAGCACGTCTACCTCAATATTCTGGACAATTATGCCCTACCAACTCTGTGGCAATACTATGGAACCGAACCTTGTTGGTACCAGCAGAATAATACACCGAGCTATAAAGCAAGGACTGTTACGGCGTGGTTTGGCGATAATTCCGTATCCTGCGTGGAATGTCCAGCACAGAGCCCAGATCTTAATCCCATAGAGCACCTATGCGATAAATTAGAGCGCCGCATACGAAGTTTGGAACCAAGGCCTACTACTAAGCAACAGTTAGCGGCAGCATTATATACTGAATGGAAGAGCATACCTATCGCTGTGTTCCAAAACCTTGTCGAAAGCATGTCTCGAAAGGTCAGTGCATGCATTAAGGCCAAAAGTGGACCGACACTGTACTAATTTATGTATGTCAATAAATGCTATGTTGTGTTTCTCTTCTAGGTGTCCGGTGACTTTTGTCAGTGTGTATCTTACACCAGTGGTGTCACTAGTCAGATCCGCGAATTTATGTGTGTGTCTAGGTGGAGGGGGGATTGCACGAATTTCTTTGTAGCTAGTAGTGAAGAGCATTGAAACTTCGTTCTTTCAGTGTTTCGTAAAAAAAGGTTGCTATCAAGCGTGCCCTAGCAAAAATAATGCTCGCCCACCCTGATTTCGAAGTCTAGCGACGTCCCTGAGTATATTATTTATTTTAATTTTTCTTTGCCACACTACACCGTTCACTACACAATCAAATCACAAAAACATGCAAATACAAATATTATACAATATTATACATATATTGAAAAGTATAAATGAAGTAATAGGAAATACAAAAACACGTATGATAACATGAATAAATTTGTTTTCAGTTTTAGTTAAAGTAAATTGAAGCACCACTACAGGTTCTTAAACAAATCAGTACAGTGCACTGTGATTGTGGCAAGGGAACCAGGGTTAAAGGCTAACAGTAGCCTGACGGGCCCCTAGTCCCCCCCCAAAAAAAGAATCTAAATAGTCAAGCCAAAGAACAATTTAACCATTATGCAGTAAATTAAAGTCATAATACGTAATATATAACCAAACGTTAATCAACCATTAATTTTGAAGGTCTTCAGTTGTTTTTTGAATACCGAAAAGTGTGTAATCGTCTTGATTCGAAGCGGCAACCCATTCCAGGACCTAGGTCAAGTTAATATTATTAAATAATAAATTAGTACGCGCTCTAGGCATAAAAAAACTGTTATTTCCATGAGTGTCATGATAATGGGAACGGAAATGCAAGGTGATTAGATCTGAATATTTCTTAGCATATATACTTTCATGCATAAACAGTAATAATCGAAAACTGTATAATTTATCAAATGACATTATCTAATAACTGAGAAAAACAGAATGTACCTGTAAAGACGGATTCACCAAACATAAAACTGTTGTTTTTTTGTAAAACATAAATTCTATTAATATTCCCAATAGTTGTGCGACCCCAAGCCAAGAGACAATAAGACAGAAATAGATAAATAAAAGAAAAATACAATAGCAACTTAATCCTGGCAGGCAACAAACTTGAAATCCTGTAAATGACACCAATGCGGGATCTGAGCCCAACCGCAATTTCACTAACATGTGCATCCCATCTCAAATTATCTTGTAAATATACACCCAAGAACTTTATATGATGTTCCCTATCTTTTGCACAAAATATCTATGAAGCCACTCTACTATCATTTCTTGACATACTTCACTGCTCCAATGCCGATTGGTACCATTCCTGCTGATGAATTAAATACTACCTGGATGGATACCAATATTTCTCTTGCTGCACCACGTGCGAAAGACATTCATTGGCTTCATCTTCATCAACGTCTTCTTACTCCACGCACCCTTCATCGATTTCGTCATCTTCTTTCTCCGGATCGTTTTTTTTTGTTCCACTGTTGGTGATGTCCATCATTACTACTTTCTTTGCTTGGTTTTACAGCCTTTATTTTCCTTGATGTTTTCACTTACCGAAAAGGTTTGCCCCTCACTTCACACTATGATGCACTATCTCCACCTTCGCCGTCATCATCAATCTGCAATTCATCATAATCAACTGTGTGCGGTTTTTTTTTCATTCAGGCTAAATTTACTATCTATCATTTGTATCAATTTTTTGTTGATGATCCAGCATTGCGTCGCTATCATGTTGCTCGCCGTTTTCTCTGCAGACAATTTCGCTCATCAATCATCTCTATCGTTCAAACTGAGTTTGATATTGCCAAAGCAGCTGATCGTGTGTCGTCCTTTTTTCAAACCTGGAAAATTGATGATACATGGTGCGATGTTGATCAAGGCCGTGTTTCCTTTCTTGTTTAATGGTTTTTATGTTTTTGTTGTTTTTTAGGTGTTATGACTTAACCGTTTTTTATTTATTTATTTTTTTAGTTCTACTACAATATGGGTTTTTTTTCCCCAAACACAATCTGCCTACAGTTGTATTGTGTTTACGGCTATTTGTTTTTTGACACTATTTTCTCGTTTATTGCATTATATTCATTTAGATTCTTCTTGATTATAGTTAAGTGCTTTTCATGATGTTTTGCCTAGTGTGTTTTTTTCTTTTCTTCCCAGAATCACTACTTACTATTTAATTTCTATCTTCCATTATTGTGCTAATTTTGTTGCGATTACAGATTGGATGGTCAAGAATACTGAGTTTTCATCTTTGGGTGTATTTAATGTTCCTTTTTTTAATACTTCAAGTGATTATATGTCCCTTACTTTCATTGCTTGCGCATCTTTCTTTTCTCTTAATTTTCATTTTTTTTTGGTGGGGGAAGGGGGGCTTTCTCTTAATGGATAGAAAAATTGTTCAGTTTAACGTTTTTATCCAAGTGTATTTTTTTGAAGGACAGTCAGTCTGGGTAATAATTTATGTTATTTTGTGTGTTTTTTTCCCTGTCAGTATTTCATATTCAAGTGTTTCCTTTCTTTTTGCTTTTGGGGTTTTACTTAGGTTTTACCCTGCTTGTAGTTCATCTTCATCATTCACTATTTTAATTTATTTGATTTTTCTTTATGGGTTGTTTGTAAAGTTTTCCCTGTTGTTTACTATTATTGAATCTTAGTCAATCTTGCTTTTGACATGTATTGGCGTGAATTTTGCCAATCGAGACTGTGTTGGTTTTTTTGTATTGCGTTGAAGTGTATTATTTTTTGTATTTGCTATGTACCGTATGAGATCTATCCAATGCGGGTAGAGTTTATTTGTATTTTTTTCCATGGTTGGTATTTCCATGAACCTTGGGAACTATAATGACAATGAGTTTTTGAGCTTTTTCCTCTACTATTGTCTTCTCATAGTGCTGAAAGTTACATACTGCCTATTCGTGGTGTTTTTTTTAATGTTTTATTATTCACGTTTGCTGATTGTGACGCCGGAAGTGTCTTTTCCCGGCGACGTTTTTTATTGTACATATTTTTTATGAGCAATAAAGACCTTCTGAATTTCTGATCATTCGTTTGAATCCCTGTGAGCATCGATGTTGTGTTTGTCTTACGGCACTGGCTCTCTCCCCCCTTTCCTGGAACTAGTGGTCCAAAATTAAGGAGGGCGACTGCTTATAGCCCATTGACTTCCTGAATGTGATCGTGAAACCCCGATCAAAAAAGAAAAAAAAAGAAAAGGACAACAGATATGAAGCAAAAGCCACGCCGAAGAGAAATAAATAGGCGTATGAAACTTAGGCAGCCCCATTATAGGCGAGCGGTACAAGGCGATGGCCACTAATTATTCGACCGAGACGGGTCAAAGTTGAAACGCGGGTGAGAAAGAATATTTGTGTCTTATGACACCAGTTACCTTTTTTTTTTTTTTTTTATTGAAAGTTTAACGACCACCGTGAGCAACTCAATGAGCTATAAGCAGTCGTCCATCCCTAATTTAGGGTCACTGGTTCCAGGAAAGGGAGAGAACCAGTGCCGTAGGACAAACACAACATCCATGCCTCACCGGGATTTGAACCCGGACCCTTCTCGGACGAATGTTCATAAGCCAGCACTTATACCACTGCGTCACCGGAGCGGCCACCGGCTCTCTCTCCCTTCTCGCAAAACCGTGGCCCCAACGTAGGGGTAGGCCAAGGTTAGCTGAGGGTAAGCGACAGCACATTGAGTTAATCACGGTAACAAAACAAAATAAAAATCTTGGTTGGAGAGCATTTGGAAGAAACAATACAACTTTGAAGAGCAATTTACAATTATGTCTTAAAAGAAATTCGTTTGATCCATTTATCCTTCCCCAGTTCTCTCTCTCATTTATCGGGCCGCGGGTGGCCTAGTGGGCAACGTTCGTGGCTGCCACTGAAAAGACCTCAGGTTCGGTCCCAGGCAGGTACGAACGCTCGGTCCACTAAATATCCGCCGTGCGTCGGATGGGCACGTTAAGCCGTCGGACCCCGGGTACTGTCCCCCGGTAATAAATAAGGGCGTCTTCCTCACCCTTTCTGCTTCGCTTCCGTGTCACTTTCCTGTCAGGCACTCTAGCCCAAATCTCCTAGCTTCCTATTTCTAAGGGTTGTTTAAGACCTGGGGTCAGACACTCTCTTCCTAAAATCCTCTACATATGATCATGATCATCTCTCATTTATGGATCAGGGGACATGGACCTTAACTAACAATGCAATTTAGAGGCCGCAGATGACTCAAGGAAGCACGTGCAACCAGGAGAGATGGAACCCATGGATCTGGCAAATGACAAGAGTTGATGATATGATCAAGATAAAAACTGATACACTATGACTACGGTAAAAGGAACAAACATCCAAAGCTGAAATTTATAAACTGTGATTTTCGGTCCCAGTCGGGTTCGTGGTAATAAAAAAAGGTATTGTTATGGTAAAAAATTAAAACCTTTTTGTGTTAACCACTCAATTTCTACTTTGTTTGAATTTGCACCATTATCTAATTTCCTCTCTATATCATCATCATCATCATCATCATCAACCATTATCAATCCACTGCTGGACGAAGGTCTCCCCAAGTTTCCTCCACAACGGTCTGTCATGTGCCAGTCTCCTCCATGTCACTCCCGCATACTTTCGAATTTCATCCACCCATCTCCCATGTGGTCTACTTCTGGGCCTTTTTTGTCCCTTGAAATCCAATCTAAAATTTCGGCTGTCCATCGATGGTCTGTCCTTCTGGTAGTATGCCCAGCCCATTGCCATTTCAGGGATTTAACTCTGATCATGATGTCTTCCACTCTCGTCATTTTTCGGATCCACGATTTCCTCTTCTTATCTCTCCTGGTTATACCAAGCATGCACCTCTCCATGCTGCTTTGAGTTGTCTGCAGCCTTTGTATGTCTCTTTTAGTTAAGGTCCACGTCTCTGCACCATACGTAAGCACTGGAAGGATGCATTGATCAAACACTTTTGTTTTAAGACATAATGGCATATTGCTCTTGAAAAATATGCTGTTTCTTCCAAAAGCTCTCCAGGCAAGTTTTGTACACCGATTAATTTCTTCATCAATGTGACCCTCACTTGATATCTGCTGTCCAAGATAAACGTACGTGTCTGTTATCTCCAGCTTTTTCTCCATCAATTGATAAATCTTCATTTCGTGTGAAAGCATTGAACATCACTTTTGTCTTCTGAAAGTTCATTTTTAATCTAACTTCTTTACTCTTGTCAGCAAGTTCTTAGATCATACTCTGCAGCTCTGATGGGGTAGATGCAAAAATGACTATGTCATCAGCAAAACGAAGGTGGGTTAGATAATCTCCATTAATCTTTATCCCTTTGTTTTCCCAGTTCAGTGATTGAAAGAGATTTTCCAATGTGGCATTAAAAAGCTTCGGAGATATGGTGTCACCTTGTCTCACTCCCTTTCCAATTTTTATGTGTGTTGTATTTTCAAACAGCCGAATCTTTGCACTTGCATTTTCATAGATGTTATTAATAATATTAATGAATGCATCTTCAATACCGCAGGATTTCAGAGCCATTGTAACTGCTGATGGTTTCACCGAATCAAAGGCTTTTTCATAATCGATAAAAGCCATGCACAATGGAAGTTCATATTCCCTCGCTCTTTCAATTAGTTATCTCAGTACGTGGATATGATCTATTGTGCTGTAGCCACTCCTGAATCCAGCTTGTTCTCTCGGTTGAGCCATGTCCAGTGTTACCTTCAAGCGGTGTCAGAGAACTTTAGTGAAGATTTTATAAACCACTGAGAGGAGGCTGATAGGTCTGTAGTTCCCGAGATCCTCAATGTCACCTTTTTTATGTAGCAGGATCATTGTAGCGGTGTTCCAATCCTCAGGAATCTTCCCTTCATTAAGGCATCGAGTGAAAATTTGGGCGAGTACCGTTTCGATTTCTCCACTTGCTTCTTGTATGATGTCTACAGTAATTCCATCTTCTCCAGGAGCTTTTCCCCGCTTCATGTTCTTGATTGCATGTGCAACTTCTGCTGGGAGGACTGGAAGAACTCTGGTACTGGTACCTTTCATGATGTCTGAAGTGCATGTATCATCCCTTTCATATAATTTGGAGTAGAAATCTTTCACTCTTGTCAAAATTTCGCCTCTATTTCTTGTTACAGAACCATCTTCTTTTTTCAGTGCCATAATCTGTTTTCTTCCCTTACTGAGATGTCCCTTTGCTATCTTTAGGCTTTGGTTGTTTTCAATTGCTTTCCTTATTAGTTCACAGTTGAATTTTCTTACATCTTCAGTGATACATTTTCTTACTGTCTTGCATAGCTCTATATATTCCACTTTGGAAGTCACATCTTCTTTAGTTGTCCTCATCTCTCTTCTTTTTTGCATCGACATTTTGGTTTTTCCTGATAATTTGTTCACATGCAACTTGTTCTTAGACCCAGCTAATTTTGTTGCTGTTTCCATAAGAGCTTTGGTTACTTTCCTGTTAACTTCAGAAATATCCACTTCTTCCGATGTTAGGCTTTCTAAAGCAGAGAATCTGTTCTTCAATTCCAACTTGAAGGTATTATGGTGTTTTTTAAGGTTGGTTATGTCAATAGATTTTGTTTGTCTTATAAGCTTACCACGTTCAAGTTTAGTGTTGAGGTGCATCTTACATCTCACCAATCTATGGTCACTACCTGTGTTGAACTTGTTCAGCAGACTGCAGTCTTCTATGACGAATTTTTTGTTACACATAATAAAATCAATTTCACTTGTCGTCCCATTTGGATGTCTCCATGTCCATTTCCTGTGTGGCTTTTTCTTGAAAAAGGAGTTCAAGATGAAAAACCCTTCTGCCTCTGCAAACTCAACGAGAGTATTTCCACGCTGGTTTCTGTTGCCGTGACCGAATTTACCTACTGAAGTTTCATTCTGTTGCCGTTGCCCTATTTTTGCATTGAAATCTCCCATAATTATCTTCAAGTGCTGCTTACCTTTATTATTTAGATGACGAATTTCCTCATAAAATTCTTAAATTTCTTCTTCAGGATGACTTGTGGTGGGTGCATAAGTTTGAAGAATATGAGCCTGGTATCTTCTCGAGAGTTGGATAAGGAGTCGTGCAGCTCTGTCAGAGGAACTTTCAACTTCTACAACTTTATCCTTCCGTTTCTTGTTCATTATAAATCCAACACCACTAGTTCTGCCAGTTTCTGTCCCACGATAGTAAAAGAGATGTCCACTTTTCAGTTCAATGAGATCTTCTCCTGTTCTCCTTACCTCACTTAGCCCGACGATGTCCCATTTGATCCTTTGTAGTTCCTCTTCCAATTCAAGAAGCCTTGAATCAGAAGATAGGGAGCGTCCATTATACGTAGCCAAGGTCAGCATCAGATGGCAGCCTAGTCCGGTCCTCCGGGGATTCTTAGCACCCTCTGCTTTCATGTCGCACTGGCCGCTGCCTTGGCCAGGTACATTCCAGCTGCCGGAGACTGAGGGCCAAGATTTAAGTTGTGGAATCATTTTGGAGGGGTTTGGCCATAACTCACCACGCTGGCCAAGTGGGTTGGTGAGTGTGGAATAGCATTTCCTCTAATCCCGACGGTATAGTTATACCGCTATTGGCGGTCATCAGAGCCCCTTTTGTGGGAACAGCATGCACCACGAGACGGCGGGGTTGACATTTGACAAGGAGAGGCTGTGATGTTACGCATCACCTGACCTTACATCCTATATATATATATATATATCATCATCATCATCATTATTGTCAACCATTATCAATCCACTGCTGGACGAAGGTCTCCCCAAGTTTCCTCCACAACGGTCTGTCTTGTGCCAGTCTCCTCCATGTCACTCCCGCATACTTACGAATTTCATCCACCCATCTCCCATGTGGTCTTTTCCTGTCTCTTGGAATCCAATCTAAAATTTCGGCTGTCCATCTATGGTCTGTCCTTCTGGCAGTATGTCCAGCCCATTGCCATTTCAGGGATTTAACTCTGATCATGATGTCTTCCACTCTCGTCATTTTTCGGATCCACGAGTTCCTCTTCTTATCTCTCCTGGTTATACCAAGCATGCACCTCTCCATGCTGCTTTGAGTTGTCTGCAGCCTTTGTATGTCTCTTTTAGTTAAGGTCCACGTCTCTGCACCATACGTAAGCACTGGAAGGATGCATTGATCAAACACTTTTCTTTTAAGACATAATCGCATATTGCTCTTGAAAATTATGCTGTTTCTTCCAAAAGCTCTCCAGGCAAGTTTTGTACGCCGATTAATTTCTTCATCAATGTGACCCTCACTTGATATCTGCTGTCCAAGATAAACATATGTATCTGTTATCTCCAGTTTTTCTCCATCAATCGATAAATCTTCATTTCTTGTAAAAGCATTGAACATCACTTTTGTCTTCTGAAAGTTCATTTTTAATCCCACTTCTTTACTCTTGTCAGCAAGTTCCTGGATCATACTCTGCAGCTCTGATGGGCTAGTTGCAAAAATGACTACGTCATCCGCAAAACGAAGGTGGGTTAGATAATCTCCATTAATCTTTATCCCTTTGTTTTCCCAGTTCAGTGATTGAAAGACATTTTCCAATGTGGCATTAAAGAGCTTCGGAGATATGGTGTCACCTTGTCTCACTCCCTTTCCAATTTTTATGTGTGTTGTATTTTCAAACAGCCGAATCTTTGCACTTGCATTTTCATAGATGTTATTAATAATATTAATGTATGCATCTTCAATACCGCAGGATTTCAGAGCCGTGGTAACTGCTGATGGTTTCACCGAATCAAAGGCTTTTTCATAATCGATAAAAGCCATGCACAATGGAAGTTCATATTCCCTCGCTCTTTCAATTAGTTCTCTCAGTACGTGGATATGATCTATTGTGCTGTAGCCACTCCTGAATCCAGCTTGTTCTCTCGGTTGAGCCATGTCCAGTGTTACCTTCAAGCGGTGTGAAAGAACTTTAGTGAAGATTTTATAAACCACTGATAGGAGGCTGATAGGTCTGTAGTTCCTGAGATCCTCAATGTCACCTTTTTTATGTAGCAGGATCATTGCAGCGTTGTTCCAATCCTCAGGAATCTTCCCTTCATTAAGGCATCGAGTGAAAATTTGGGCGAGTACTGTTTCAATTTCTCCACTTGCTTCTTGTATGATGTCTATAGTAATTCCATCTTCTCCTGGAGCTTTCCCCCGCTTCATGTTCTTGATTGCATGAGCAACTTCTGCTGGGAGGACTGGAAGAACTCTGGTACCTTTCATGATGTCTGGAGTACATGTATCATCCCTTTCATATAATTTGGAGTAGAAATCTTTCACTCTTGTCAAAATTTCGCCTCTATTTCTTGTTATAGAACCATCTTCTTTTCTCAGAGCCATAATCTGTTTTCTTCCCTTACTGAGATGTCCCTTTGCTATCTTAAGGCTTTGGTTGTTTTCAATTGCTTTCCTCACTAGCTCACAGTTGAATTTCCTTACGTCTTCAGTGATACTTTTTCGTGTTGTCTTGCATAGCTCTATATATTCCACTTTGGAAGTCACATCTTCTTTAGTTGTCCTCATCTCTCTTCTTTTTTGCATCAACATTTTGGTTTTTCCTGATAATTTGTTCACATGCAACTTGTTCTTAGACCCAGCTAATTTTGTTGCTGTTTCCATTAGAGCTTTGGTTACTTTTCTGTTAACTTCCGAAATATCCACTTCTTCCGTTGTTAGGCCTTCTAAAGCAGAGAATCTGTTCTTCAGTTCCAACTTGAAAGTATTATGGTGTTTTTTAAGGTTGGTTATGTCAATACATTTTGTTTGTCTTATGAGCTTGCCACGTTCCAGTTTAGTGTTGAGGTGCATCTTACATCTCACCAATCTATGGTCACTACCTGTGTTGAACTTGTTCAGCACACTGCAGTCTTCGATGACGAATTTTTTGTTACACATAATAAGATCAATTTCACTTGTCGTCCCAATTGGATGTCTCCATGTCCATTTCCTGTGTGGCTTTTTCTTGAAAAAGGAGTTCAAGATGAAAAATCCTTCTGCCTCTGCAAACTCAACGAGAGTATTTCCACGCTGGTTTCTGTTGCCGTGACCGAATTTACCTACTGAAGTTTCACTCTGTTGCCGTTGCCCTATTTTTGCATTGAAATCTCCCATAATTATCTTCAAGTGCTGCTTACCTTTATTATTTAGATGACGAATTTCCTCATAAAATTCTTCAATTTCTTCTTCAGGATGACTTGTGGTGGGTGCATAAGTTTGAATAATCTGAGCCTGGTATCTTCTCGATAGTTGGATAACGAGTCGTGCAGCTCTGTCAGAGGAACTTTCAACTTCTACCACTTTATCCTTCAGTTTCTTGTTTATTATAAATCCAACACCACTAGTTCTGCCAGTATCTGTCCCACGATAATAGAAGAGATGTCCACTTTTCAGTTCAATGAGATCTTCTCCTTTTCTCCTTACCTCACTTAGCCCGACGATGTCCCACTTGATCCTTTGTAGTTCCTCTTCCAATTCAAGAAGCCTTGAATCAGAAGATAGGGAGCGTCCATTATACGTAGCCAAGGTCAGCATCAAATGGCAGCCTAGTCCGGTCCTCCGGGGATTCTTAGCACCCTCTGCCTTCATGTCGCACTGGCCGCTGCCTTGGCCAGGTACATTCCAGCTGCCGGAGACTGAGGGCCAAGATTTAAGTTGTAGAGTCATTTTGGAGGTGTTTGGCCATAACTCACCACGCTGGCCAAGCGGGTTGGTGAGTGTGGGATAGCATTTCCTCTGATCCCGATGGTATAGTTATACCGCTATTTGCGGTCGTCAGAGCCCCTTTAGTGGGAACAGGATGCACCACGAGAAGGCGGGGTTGACATTTGTCAAGGAGAGGCTGTGATGTTACGCATCACCTGACCTTACATCCCATATATATATATATATATATATATATATATATATATACAGGGTGATTCAAATAGGACTTTTCAACTTTGATAGCGTATACAAATTTATTCAGAATACTTACAAAAAATTTATTTTATTTGAAGCGAAATACATCAAGTTTTATCCCACATAGTCATTTTGGTTCGATGTAACTGCCATTGGTGATCCTGCAGACAACCCCACCTGAAGTCATTTTTTTCCCAAACTCGAAGCGGCATATCTGTTGTTACTTCCGCAACTGTGGCGGTGATTCGAATTTTCAGTTCAGGGAGATTTGCAGGTAATCTGAGAATAAACACTCTATCTTTAATGAAACCCGGTAGGAAAAAATCGAGAAGCGTGCAGTTGGGAGAACGAAGTGTCCATGCCTTCGGCCCTGCTCGACCAATCCACCTGCCTGGGAAACGTTTGTTGAAGAAATTCCGGACACCTGTACAGTAGTGAGGCGGGGCGCCGTCTTGCTAAAATTGGGTGCGTCATTCTTGGTTATCGTCGTCCAACTGTGGAATAAGATAATTTCCAAGGATTTTCAGA
This sequence comes from Macrothele yani, assembly GCA_039090855.1. Lineage (NCBI taxonomy): Eukaryota > Metazoa > Arthropoda > Arachnida > Araneae > Macrothelidae > Macrothele > Macrothele yani. The sequence continues at coordinate 4,726,201 of CM076996.1, read as the reverse complement.
TGCACGATACCATTGATAGTTTTCTCATGAAAACAGAAGGCGCCGTAAACCTTAGTTTTTGCTAAGTGCACAACACACATTCATCATTGGGCTGTAACAAGCATGTCCCAGAAATGCGCGTGGATCTTTGGCGCCTCAAATCCTACAGTTGTGGGTGTTAACTTTACCACTGACATGAAATGTCGAATCACTGAAGATTACGTAGTACAGGAATGTTCCGTCTTCCTCTATGCGATGTAACATTTCTGCACAGAATTCCTGAAGAGAAACGCAATCTGCGCTACTAATTTTAGAACCACGGTAAATCTGTATGGTTTTAAGCGCAATCGTTTTTGTAACACTCGCCAACACGTTGTTGTGAAATACCCGTTTCACGAGAGGCACGTCACGTTGCGTTGATTTCGTGAGACTACGAACGAAGCTCTCCCTCGGTTGCTCCACGACAGCAGCAGAGAAACACTCAGGCGACCAGGGGATTTCTCATGACGAACATCATAAGCAGTCTCAACAAAATTCTTATGCCGAGAGTAAATTGTAGGTCTAGTGGGAGGATTCCTACAATACTGGGTGCGAAATTCCCATTGAACAGTTGTGGCGGATTTTGTTTCTTCAAACCAAAACACATATCGAGCACGCTCACTTGTGAAAGCAGCCATTTTGAAATGCACGCCACTGGCGGTCGCGGTTACGGATTTCGGTGCAATGGCACTACGTGAGGTGAAACTTGATGTGTTTTGTTTTGCTACAGATTAACGCCTCCAAAAGTTTTGTAAGTATTCTGAATAAATTTCTATTCGCTTTCAAAGTTGTAAAGTTCTTTTTTAATCCCACTGTGTAACAAAAAAGTAAAACTGCATTATTTAAATTGCATCGAAAACAGTTTTGCAGGCAGAAAAATGAATGCATCCTTAACAAACATATTCTAAGATAAACAAAAAGATGTTACGAAGTTTCAAGTTTCCGCTTCGTGAATTAATTCACCTGTTTGCAGTCCTGCCAAAGGTCAACAGATGAATCAAAATGCTCTGGAATTTTTCAGACAAAACAAATATCTCTATATAAACCCGTTATTGGACAAATCCTATGTCTTTAAAGAGGAAGTGGGGAATAGCTTACATTTTTAGCTCGTCTTTAGAAGGAAGAAAAGACGTGGCTATGTTAACACTGTGCCCGCCCGTTGTTTGTGAACAACCATTCGTATGCACCTATTAGTCCTATTTGAATCATTATTTTTGTATTGAAAATCCTAAACTGTGAAAATGGTGATCCTTACCTTTTGGTCTTTTCCCAATGCATAACTTCGCCGCTGGAAGGCATAAATGGAGATCCTATGGAATTTAAAATCTATTTCTATTCAGTTCCATCACTTTCGAAAATCGGATTAAGCCAATCCCTCCTTTTCTTCGATATCGTTTATAAGGAAGATCCTTTTGAGTACAGTTTCTTCAAATTGGGTACTATTTTCCCCAGAAAAGCAAACGTAAATTGCATTTTTTTTCAGGTATTTCTACCTCTATAGGTCCTATTCAATATTTTTTTTTTTTTTTTTTTTTTTGCGTCGGATAGAGTTCGTGTTAAAGAATATTTTTCTCAAAATTTCTGATTTTTCGTAAAGCACTTATGCCACCAGGGGACGTAAGCCCATATCTCTATTTACAACATAGTTTCAATCACATATACGAGTCTAAAAACCTGATTTAAAAGAACTACCTTTCGGTCAGACACCGCTCACTACGAAAATATTCTGCGCAATGTCCTACCATATTCTATTTTTCTCGATATTGTTGCATAAAAGTCCGGCTTGAAAAAATTTTAATGTGAGATATCATTCACTTCGCGGAACATTTTGCATATAATTTTGGATTTTTCGAAATTCAAAGTTCTGACGTTAGCGTGTATTCCTGTTATCTCCGCTTATAAAAACCGTACTTTTTTTCACCATTTTCTTTTTTTATTTTCTTGATTGTGGGTTTAACGACCACCGTGAGTTACTCGATGGGCTATAAGCAGTCGCCCGTCCCTAATTAAGGGTCACTGGTTCTGAGAAAGGGAGAGAGCCAGTGCCGTAAGACAAGAACATCCATACCTCACCGGGATTCGAACCCGGGCCCATCTCGGACGAATGGTCACAAGCAAACGCATAGCCTACTGCGCCACCGGAGCGACGCCATTCTCTTGGTAAAGATTGCAAATATAATCTTCAAACAGCGCACAATTCTCCAGCTAGAGGGCCTATATGCAAAAACGTTTTCTTCCTATCTTTGCATCTAAAAGTTATACTTGAAAAATATTTCTTCATCACCTAGCTTTCGCTACAGAGAATATTTTCTACTTTTTCATAATTCACAGTTCTGCCGCTAGGTGGCATCATCATATATTTCTGTTTGAAGGAGTGCCCCCACTTCTACAAATTTTTTGGGAAAATCTTTTCTTGGTAGGATACCCTTCACTATAGAAAATATTTCGTTCTCACTTTCTTTTTCAAATAACGCACAGTTTTCCCGCTAGGGCGTAAATCTACATTACGTTTTCCACCATATCTCTTTTTCTGATTGCTCGATTTGAAAAATCCCTTTTGCCGCGGATATCTTCTAGTATAAGAAACGTTTTGCGGATTTCGTAACAAATGTTTCTGCCATTAGTGGACGTAAGTTGCTATTTTTACTTATAGATAGGCTGCCATACGTCCCGGATTTCGGGTCTCTGCTCGGCGCCCCGGCGGTTTGGTTGTTTTGTCCCGGTCAGAATTGGAAACAAATTCATTCGACAATGAACCCTGATTAATCCGGACCACCACCTAAACCAGACAGCAACCGGCCGTGTCGTGCGGGATGTTATCCGGATCAGGCAAATTATGTTTGCAGCCATTTAAAAAGCGAAATAGGGAGAAATATTGTGAGTGTTAGTTGTGGTGCCCATATCGTACACAAATGTCTTCGCATTGCAGCTGCTGTTCCACCTATTGAAATAGAAGCTCTCGTCTCATAATCAAAAATTAAAAAAATAATAGTTATTTTTTAACATAATATAAAATGAAGTTTCAATATTTTCATCATTTTTAAAACATTCCCATCACAGGACTGTAAGTCTCGGTTTGGTTGGATGAAACTATGTGCTCTAGAGACGATGTTATTTGCATTAATCCAAGTATTTTATAATAGTATCATGACAATTTGATAACATTCGAAATAACCATTCAGAACTTTGTCCCGGTCATGTTATGGATTCTGTCCACATTTGTCCCGATTTTTGTTGTTTGTTTTAACGCCCATCGTGAGCAACTCGATGCTATAAGCAGTCGTCCGTCCCTAATTTAGGGCCACTTTTTCCAGGGAAGGGAGAGAGCCAGTACCGTAAGAAAAACACAACATCCATGCCTCACCGGGATTCGAACCCGGACCCATCTCGTATGAATGGTCAGAAGCCAGCGCTTAGGCTACTGCTCCACCACGGCACCTGTCCTGATTTTGAACTCTGAAAACATGGTAAGCTTACTTATAGATCTTTTACAGTTTCTAAAAAACTTTTGAAAAACACTTTTGTTGGAACTGTTTCCATTCACTACGAAGAACACTGCTTACATTTTTCATTTTTAATCACGCGCCTTTCTTCGACAAGGAAACATTAATGCATTCCCTTTCTCGCTGACTTTTTTCTTTCCTTTTTGTAAATATCTATTTAAAAATTCTTTTCGTATCAGAAAGCATTCGAAGGAAGTGCTCCATCCATCCGAGAATTCATTGTCGTCTTTCTTGTTTAGTCTTACATATAGAATTTCCTTAATCACTTTTATAAGTCTATGAAATTTATCTTGCGTTCCATCGAAAACGACTGAAAGTATGAAAACACGAAAATAAGTAAGGTGCATGAAAAGAATTTAATATCAATGATGTACAGTGGTGGCAAAAATGGTGGACACTTTTTGAAATTTTCATGTTTTGCAAATTTGCAGCCTCATAGGAAATGTTATTTTGCACCGAATGCAAATGTTTATATGTCAATTTAAAGAAAATTTAATGCTGAATTCAGTACGAAAAAGCAAAATGCAAATATATTCAGTACTAAAAACGTTAAGCAGGAAATACTGCAATCATGCCGAATATACTGTAATGCACTTACGATTTCAATATACTATCAGTATTTAGCAGGGTAGCCTTTATTCTTTAAAACCTCATTACAGCGACGTCTCATTGAGCCAAAAACTGTTTGAAGCTTTGCCTTCGTTGTTATTATACGTGGTGCCAGGAAGCAATTATAGCCTCAATTAAAATTGCCTTTTATTTGACGGACGCCTCATTCGTACAAGGCTTTTCAAAATGTGCCACCAATTTTCTTTCGGGTTCAAGTCAGGGCCGTTTTCTGGCCAGGTCAACAATGAAATGGACTTTGTTTTGAACAACTGATTGCATATTTTTGCTGTGTGGCAGGGAGCTGAATCCTGCTAAAAAAGAAATGGTGCATTGTTGGAAAAGAGTTCCCTGATGGAAGGCATCAGTTTTGGTTCCAGGATGCTGTCAATATATTTTCTTGCGTTCAAGGTGCCGTCGATTACATGAAGGCGGCCAACGCCATTTTCTGCCATACATGCCCAAATGGTAACACTTGGGTGCTTTACATTGGCCTTCATGCAGCCAGGATGTAGCTCTTCTTCTACTCTACGTCTTGCGTATTTTCGGCCATCACTACGAAATAAGGATATCTTACTTTCGTCACTCCAAATAACTTGCTTCCACTGATCGTCTGTTCATCCAATGTGTTATTTTGCCCACTGTGGTCATTTCTTGCGCTGCTGTAGATTCAGTTTTTGCTTTTTTCTCCGAATCGTACCTCTTAGTCCCATATCTGATAGTCTGCTCCTAATCGTTCTTGAACTGACAGAAACACCATTTGAACACAGTTCAGCTCTGATAGCCTCAGATGAAATTTCTCTGTCCCTCAGGCGCAGTCTTTTTATTCTTCTGTCATCAACAGAAGAATAAAAAGACGGCCCTTTTTTTCGGCCTTTTCCTGGTTTGTTTTCAGTGACTTTGTTTCGTGATAACGTCACCAGCATTTTTATACACCAGATGTTGTCACTGACCCATTTACTGGCCTTGCAATTTCAGCGTAAGAAAAACCCGATTCACGTAATAAAACAATCCTGATCCTTTTCGTGGGTGACCAATCAACTCTTTTCTTTGGTGCCACTCCCATTGCTGACTTATTATATCTACACGTTAAATTTAAAGAAATACTAAAAATATTCATACAAGCTACAATTACGCTTCACTTACTCTGCTAACAGTCTTTCTTCTACAGAGCAAACAACAAAACTGACTTTCCTCAACTCTCACTAGAGGAATTGCAGCTACTGCCATTTAATTGGTAACCACAACAAGGACTGTGATTAGCCAAAAGGATTTGCACTTTTTTTATTGGAGGTTTAACGACCACCGTGAGCAACTTAATGGGCTACAAGCAGTCGCCCATCCCTAATTTAGGGTCACTGGTTCCAGGGAAGGGTGAGAGGCAGCGCCGTAAGACAACACAACATCCATGCCTCACCGGAATTCGAAACCGAACCCATCTCGAACGAATGATCATTCGCTTCTTAACTGAATCACACTTTTGTTTTTGTTTTTTATACTAAAGTAAGCATAACTTTTTTGTACAGCATATATTTGCATTCTGTTTTTTGTATTGAATTCAGCATTACATTTTCTTTAAATTGGCATATAAACATTAGCATTTGGTGCAAAATAACATTTCCTAAAAGCATGCAAATTTGCAAAACATGAAAATTTCAAAAAATGTCCACAATTTTTGCCACCACTGTAAGAATATCTGTCAGTTAATGAACAAAATGTTATCTTCTCTACCAGTGGCGCAGTCAGAAATTTCTTAAGAAGAGGGTAGGGGGTCCATGGATTTAGTTCATCGGTAAGGTGATGCGTAACATACCAGCCTCTCCTTGACAAATGTCAACCCCGCCGTCTCGTGGTGCATCCTGTTCCCACTAAAAGGTTCTGACAACCGCCAATAGCGGTATAACTATACCATCGGGATCAGAGGAAATGCTATCCCACACTCACCAACCCGCTTGGCCAGCGTGGTGAGTTATAGCCAAGACCCTCCAAAATGACTCTACAACTTAAATCTTGGCTCTCAGTCTCCGGCAGCTGGAATGTACCTGGCCAAGGCAGCGGCCAGTGCGACATGAAGGCAGAGGGTGCTAAGAATCCCCGGAGGACCGGACTAGGCTGCCATTTGATGCTGACCTTGGCTACGTATAATGGACGCTCCCTATCTTCTGATTCAAGGCTTCTTGAATTGGAAGAGGAACTACAAAGGATCAAGTGGGACATCGTCGGGCTAAGTGAGGTAAGGAGAAAAGGAGGAGATCTCATTGAACTGAAAAGTGGACATCTCTTCTACTATCGTGGGACAGATACTGGCAGAACTAGTGGTGTTGGATTTATAATAAACAAGAAACTGAAGGATAAAGTGGTAGAAGTTGAAAGTTCCTCTGACAGAGCTGCACGACTCGTTATCCAACTCTCGAGAAGATACCAGGCTTTTTTTCTTTTTTTTTTTTTTGATTGGAGGTTTAACGACCACCGTGAGCAACTCAATGGGCTATAAGCAGTCGCCCGTCCCTAATTTAGGGTCACTGGTTCCAGGGAAGGGAGAGAACCAGTGCCGTAAGACAAACACAACATCCATGCCTGACCGGGATTCGAACCCGGACCCCTTACGGACGAACGATCAGAGGCCAACGCCTTAGACCACTGCGCCACCGGGGCGGCGAAAGAGACCAGGCTCAGATTATTCAAACTTATGCACCCACCACAAGTCATCCTGTAGAAGAAATTGAAGAATTTTATGAGGAAATTCGTCATCTAAATAATAAAGGTAAGCAGCACTTGAAGATAATTATGGGAGATTTCAATGCAAAAATAGGGCAACGGCAACAGAATGAAACTTCAGTAGGTAAATTCGGTCACGGCAACAGAAACAAGCGTGGAAAACTGTCGTTGAGTTTCCAGAGGCAGAAGGATTTTTCATCTTGAACTCCTTTTTCAAGAAAAACCCACACAGGAAATGGACATGAAGACATCCAAATGGGACAACAAGTGAAGTTGATTTTATTATGTGTAACAAAACATTCGTCATCGAAGACCGCAGTGTGCTAAACAAGTTCAACACAGGTAGTGACCATAGATTGGCGAGATGTAAGATGCACCTCAACACTAAACTCGAACGTGGCAAGCTCATAAGACAAACAAAATCTATTGACATAACCAACCTTAAAAAACACCATAATACTTTCAAGTTGGAACTGAAGAACAGATTCTCTGCTTTAGAAGGCCTAACATCGGAAGAAGTGGATATTTCGGAAGTTAACAGAAAATTAACCAAAGCTCCTTTGGAAACAGCAACAAAATTAGCTGGGTCTAAGAACAAGTTGCATGTGAACAAATTATCAGGAAAAGCCAAAATGTTAATGCAAAAAAGAAGAGAGATGAGGACAACTAAAGAAGATGTGATTTCCAAAGTGGAATATATAGATCTATGCAAGACAGTACGAAAAAGTATCACTGAAGACGTAAGGAAATTCAACTGTGAGCTAGTGCGGAAAGCAATTGAAAACAACCAAAGCCTAAAGATAGCAAAGGGACATCTCAGTAAGGGAATAAAACAGATTATGGCTCTGAGAAAAGAAGATGGTTCTATAACAAGAAATAGAGGCGAAATTTTGACAAGAGTGAAAGATTTCTACTCCAAATTATATGAAAGGGATGATAATTCAGTGTACTCCAGACATCATGAAAGGTTCTTCCAGTCCTCCCAGCAGAAGTTGCTCATGCAATCAAGAACATGAAGCGGGGGAAAGCTCCAGGGGAAGATGAAATTACTGTAGACATCATACAAGAAGCAAGTGGAGAAATTGAAACAGTACTCGCCCAAATTTTCACTAGATGCCTTAATGAAGGGAAGATTCCTGAGGATTGGAACAATGCTACAATGATCCCGCTACATAGAAAAGGTGACATTGAGGATCTCAAGAGCTACAGACCTATGAGCCTCCTCTCAGTGGTTTATAAAATCTTCACTAAAGTTCTTTCACACCGCTTGAAGGTAACACTGGACATGGCTCAACCGAGATAACAAGCTGGATTCAGGAGTGGCTACAGCACTATAGATCATATCCGCGTACTGAGAGAACTAATTGAAAGAGCGAGGGAATATGAACTTCCATTGTGCATGGCTTTTATCAATTATGAAAAAGCCTTTGATTCGGTGAAACCATCGGCAGTTACAATGGCTCTGAAATCCTGCGGTATTGAAGATGCATACATTAATGTTATTAATAACATCTATGAAAATGCAAGTGCAAAGATTCGGCTGTTTGAAAATACAACACACATAAAAATTGGAAAGTGAGTGAGACAAGGTGACACCATATCTCCGAAGCTTTTTAATGCCACATTGGAAAATCTCCTTCAATCACTGAACTGGGAAAACAAAGGGATAAAGATTAATGGAGATTATCTAACCCACCTTCGTTTTGCTGATAACGAAGTCATTTTACGTAGTCTACCACATCAGAGCTGCAGAGTATGATCCAGGAACTTGCTGACAAGAGTAAAGAAGTTAGATTAAAAATGAACTTTCAGAAGACAAAAGTGATGTTCAATGCTTTTTCAAGAAACGAAGATTTATGGATTGATGGAGAAAAACTGGAGATAACAGACACGTACGTTTATCTTGGACAGCAGATATCAAGTGAGGGTCACATTGATGAAGAAATTAATCGGCGTACAAAACTTGCCTGGAGAGCCTTTGGAAGAAACAGCATAATTTTCAAGAGCAATATGCCATTATGTCTTAAAATAAAAGTGTTTGATCAATGCATCCTCCAGTGCTTACGTATGGTGCAGAGACGTGGACCTTAACTAAAAGAGACATACAAAGGGTGCAGAGACGTGGACCTTAACTAAAAGAGACATACAAAGGGTGCAGAGACGTGGACCTTAACTAAAAGAGACATACAAATGGTGCAGAGACGTGGACCTTAACTAAAAGAGACATACAAAGGCTGCAGACAACTCAAAGCAGCATGGAGAGGTGCATGCTTGGTATAACCAGGAGAGATAAGAAGAGGAACTCGTGAATCCGAAAAATGACGAGAGTGGAAGACATCATGATCAGAGTTAAATCCCTGAAATGGCAATGGGCTGGACATACTGCCAGAACGACAGACCATCGATGGGCAGCCGAAATGTTAGATTGGATTCCAAGGGACAGGAAAAGACCCAGAAGAAGACCCCATGGAAGATGGGTGGATGAAATTCGAAAGTATGCGGGAGTGTCATGGAGGAGACTGGCACAAGACAGACCGTTGTGGAGGAAACTTGGGGAGACCTTCGTCCAGCAGTGGATTGATAATGGTTGACAATGATGATGATGATGATATTTGCATTCTGTTTTTTGTATTGAATTTAGCATTAAATTTTCTTTAAATTGGCATATAAACATTAGCATTTGGTGCAAAATAACATTTCCTATAAACTTGCAAATTTGCAAAACATGAAAATTTCAAAAAGTGTCCACAATTTTTGCCACCACTGTAAGAATATCTGTCAGTTAATGAACAAAATGGTATCTTCTCTACCAGTGGCGCAGTCAGAAATTTCTTAAGAAGGGGGTAGGGGGTCCATGGATTTAGTTCATCGGTGAACGTCTCCCAGGGGAAAGATACTACAAGTGGAAATAAGCCCAAAATCTTTAAATGTCAAAAAATGAAAAGAAAACATTACTGAGAAAAAAATTTAATATATATGTATTATACCGCTTTAAAATCGTATTCAACTGTAACAACGTTCTTTGTTACTTGTAACGATATTCGGTGATATGTCTATTATCTCATACTAGAATAATAATTGTTACTTGCTATTGTCGAGATAACTCGTAAGCAACTTGTTGCAGAAATATGCAGAATAATAAATAAACTTCTTGTTTGGTAAACTCGGGAAAAACAAGCATGAGAATATTGAACGGAGGACATAAGACACTTCAAATAACATTTATTTTCTCTAATATCCTGTCACGAGGCAATCGTGGCGTGGCGTCTTACTCCGTTTACTAAAAACTCACTTTCCCGATATTAATTCCTATTTCTTTTTTCTTACGCAGTTTCATACGCGTGCGTTCATAAAGTCTTTCACTTCCCGGTGATTATGCTACTCGATCGTCGGCTAATTTAAAAGCATCTCCCCTCGACGTACGCTGAAACCCTGGCTTCTCGAGCTCGGCATTACTGCTTCAGGGTCTCCCCAAAATCCACTCCTCTCCTCTCAGCTTCTCTTCGATCACTCTGTCCCTGACAAAAACCTCGCCTCTCTCCAAACTCGCTCTGCCCCCGGACGAAAGTAAAAGCACTCCCACCCACTGCAAGCAATCCTACTGTCACAACCTGACTCCTGGGCCTGGGAAAAGCAGTGTCCGCTAAATCAAATCTAATGTTCGGAAGGGTTACAAGAAAACGCGGCGTCCTTTTCGAAAGGGCAATCAAAGGATCCGGAAATCTCCGGAACAAAGGGTGAGTTCTGCTGAATGCTCGACTATAACGAAGTAAATTTCTCCGTCATTTTTGGTCCACACCGGGGATCGAACCCGAGTCCACTTATTCCGGAACAAGTCGCTCTACCAACTGAGCTACGCAGACGTTCGTTCTCGCTGTTATCTGCCTTTATGTGGTGTGCGTCCTGTGGGGCAGGCACGTCACATCTCCCCCCCCCCGAAAGAGGGCCGAGGCATGGCCCACGGTTCAGCCGTGACCATGAATCGTTGCAAGCAGCCATCCGCTGTAGAACGTGCACTTGAGAACTCCCAGTCAATCTGGTGTGTGGAATGGAACATCACACACATTTTATTTTTCGAAGCACTGAAGAAGGTATTCTCTTATTTTTCTTGTTTCGCGGTGTGGAAAGAACATCACACCATTGCGAGAACTTTAACGGCCAGGTCATCCGGGAAGTTCGGGCGCCATTATAACGAAGTGAATTTCTCCGTCATTTTTGGTCCACACCGGGGATCGAACCCGAGTCCACTTATTCCGGAACAAGTCGCTCTACCAACTGAGCTACGCTGACGTTCGTTGTCGCTGCTATCTGCCTTTATGTCGTGTGCGTCCTGCGGGGCAGGCACGTCACACGACTTATTGTTACTTCCTAAGAAAAGTGTCTGCAGATGGGACAACGAGGCACCTACCCAAAGATTGCTTATCCTGAAAAGAAAAATGAAAATGTTGCTCCCAAGCACTATGAAACAAAGAAAAAAATGGCGAAATAGAAAATATGCTACGAGGATGGATTTAATATCACTGTCAAAACCTGTTATAGTAAATCCTTGTAACATAAACACTCTCAAGGGGGTCCTGACCCGTGCCCCCCTCTCCTTGGCTACGCCAGTGTTCCATACCGTTCATTAATAATTGATTTTTCAGCAGGAACCCCTAAAATAATTTACTTTGTACTGAGAATCTGCAAAATTTGGTCGCTTCTCTCGATCGAAGAATCGAGTAAATTGTGGCACTTGAGCATTATTCCTTTTTGCGTTAACAAAAAAGAAACTTACCTTTCTGAAGATCTATTTTAATCTGATGTATATCTGTGCAATTTTTTGTTCTCCTAAGCTGAGTAACTTAAATATTAACCCAAGCTGGCCGCGCAGTCAAGCAGCAACTTCAACCCAATTTTATTCCTTTCATGCCACACGTACGTTCATGTGCTCTCAGAAAATGTCTGCTTTCCGTATGTTCTTCTGTCTTCAGTAAAACAATAGGTGTATATTAAATGCTCACTCACCATTTCAGCCACTGCCTGTCTCTCACGTCTGCTCACTGTTTGACCAGACGTGAGATACAGGCAGTGGCTGCCTTACCTGTTGATGTGAATAAACATAAGCTGGTTCTAAGTCACCGAGATTTATTTATCCATTTTATTACTATATAAATAATACGAAGATTTTCTTTTTAAGGGGAATTCATAGTGCCTAACCTCATAATGTTTGTTTTTCTTCATTAAAACACCGATTTTCTAAAAAACAGTTGACTTGCCGTAAATTTGAATACCTGAAAGTTACAATGTTAGAAAAAAATAAAGCAAGGAAAGATAACTTCGAGGTTCGCATGAAGCAGCAATGATTGTTCGGGAAAAGCGTTTACCGCACGCAGCACTTACTGGGGTGCAGGGCCTGTGGCGCACTCAGTGCAGGCCCCATGCGCGTCCGCTGCAACTTTTCCAGGGGGGGGACGAACGGGTGTACTCCCACGATCATAACTATTGCTTAAATTTATAGTTCCCCTGCGCCCTTATATGGCATAATGGGGGTTGGGTCAGGCGAGTGCAGGGAGCCCCTACAGCTAGAGGGTGCGTTCGAAGCACTTTAGCCCCTCTTACCCGAAAACGTTTTTGAAATTACACCCATATCAAAAGGAATTTTGAGGTAATATCATGAAATGGGAACTTGGACACATTTTTCTTTCTATAGTCGATATTTAGAATTGAAATAACGGACAATCATAATAAATATGTCATTTACCAATTACTGGTCACTAATTATTCATATCTGAGTCAAAAGTTTAACCTTACTGCAGGCTTCTTGCTAAATTTAATAATCAACTTAATACAGTCTTTTTGTATGAAAACATTCACTTGGGGTTACATAAAACAAGTGTACTGCTCCATTGTCCTTTATTGAGTATAAGTATAAACCTTATACTTATACTCAATAAAGGACAATGTCTTCCAAAAATTGGACAATTTTTGAAAGACATTGATTTTTTTATACCCTCTTCAATTTTCTGTTTCTTGCACTTTAGAAGAGCTACTATGGAATAAAAACTGCAAAGGCCTGGGGTTTTGTCCAAATCTATCAATCACATTTTGAATGAGTTCATGTTTATTCTCAAAAACCTTTTCTCGATGAACACTCATCATGCACAATCCAGATAAACGTTCATCTGCCATTGCTGACCTTAACCAGGTTTTTACCCTTCTCATAGTGCTGAAGGACCTCTCCACTGTGCAGGTTGTTACTGGTAATATTAGAGCAATAAGAATAGCCTGTTGAACAGAAGGAAATAGATCAGTGTGTTTGAGCAAGCCTTGAAGTCCGTCGTCACATCCATCATCTTGTTTCTTCCTTCCTGACAACATTTCAAACCAAGTGACGGCTTGTGCTCCTAAGTTCTCAATTTCATATAGATTAATGATCTTTACAAGATGCTTCATGAATTCTTCCTTTGTAAGCTTCGCCATTTGTAGTGGATGAAGTGAAAAGAGGCTAAAAGTTTGCAAATTTTCCGCAGTAAATCGGCTTCCCAATGATGACATGGTGGAGTCTAAATATGGCACATAGACTGATCTACGAAAATATTCTTCTGTTGTTGAAACACGAACATTGGAACAGAATTTTTGTCGGCCACACTGTCTGGGAAGGGTTAGCTGAATGTCCAATTTTTTGCCAATTGTTCGACTTTCGAAAACAATTTCCTTGAATTGTTCATCTGCTTTTTCTGTGGCCATGGAATACACTTAATAGTTCCTGGACATAATTACACACTTTCATTACATCAAGCTGAACAGCTTGGAGAGCTTGTGTTACAGATTCCAGTCGTGCTGAATAGGTTGAAATTGTAATCAGACAGACGATACATGTTGCTGTACTTGAAGCAGATTCCAACTGATGAGCTTTTTGGCGTGCTTTACCTGAAGCTGTAGTGGCCAGTATACATAACTGATCAAAAATATTTTCAAAATTATTGGAAAAAATCCTAATACTTTTATATTTTGCAGTCCAGCGTGTTTCACATAGTAATGGCACACTTGGAATAAGACATCTTCTCTTTGGACTCTCACGAAAAAACCTAAATTCTCCAGAGCTGCCAAATCAGCTCTGGAGAATGTTGCCCCAGTGGAGCCAAATCAGCTCTAGAGAATTTTCCACTAAAATTGACACCACCGCCGGAAACACACACACACACACACACACACACACAAATTTTGACCTTTGAACGAAATTCGTTACTTTTTGGTGTCTTTCGTGACCGTTTACTGATTTCCGGACATTTTCGTGACTTCCACCCTGTTACAGTGGCCTGATCCAAGAGGGGTAAAGTGACCCGTTTGACACCTCTCCCCCTTCAGCGGACGCCCATGTCAGGCCCTCCCCATGAGGTACCTTCGTTTTTTGTTATTGGCTACTTATCTTCAAATATATTTGCATATATTTTTAAATTTATATTTGACGAATCATTAGAAACGCACTTGACTGTGGAGAAGATTTTTCATCACTTCCCAATATTTCAGGAGATGTTTTGTCCCTGGTAGTTTTATTTGATTCTTCAATATAATATTTTAGGCCACCCGGATAAAAAAACATCCTGGGTACGCCACTATGCAGAGCCGTAACAGGAAGGGGATAGAGAGGAATCATCCCCTAGAAAATGGATGTTATAAATTCTCTGAACTTCATGAAAATTATGACGTATAGTACAGAGGTAAAGCACGTGTCAAGACGACAAATCTGCAGCGATACATTCTGTCTGTGTAGCTTAGTTGACTAACTTTCCAAGTTTAGTGCTGATTATATTATACATTTTTCAAAGTATCGATCTATCTAAACGCTCTAACCTACAATAAAAACTGAAATCTTGAGATGTCAAAGTGAGCAAGTTTGCATCTAAAAGCAGATGTCGCCTCAATAGCACATTGTCGAGAATTTAGATAGTTCCGCTTTGTAATACTAGATGTTGCATTTTTTTGTAGAAAAGGCTTCGGTATGAAGTTTCAAACTAACCGTCGAATAGGACAGTCTACTCTAAAAACAAGCCGTGAAGGGAATGACAAGTGTGCCGGGAAAAAAGTCATTTAACGCGAAAAATCAAAGTAAAAGTTATTAAGGTAAGTTCACACGAAAACAACTTTCGGACTTCAGTGTTGATAATATTACACATTTTGCAAAATATCGATCTGTCTAAACGCTCTAATCTAAAGTTGTTAAACAACAAATATTTTACACAGAATGTTATTTATTGCGAGGTCTTCTGAAAAACGGAAATAAATAGCATCTAATTTTTAGTTCTAACATGAATGAGTTCTTACTACATAAGTTTTTACTATGTTTCCTTACAAAAATCTGGCGTCTGTTTGATTTGTTTTCAATCTGCTTCAATTGAAAATTTCACTCCGTCATAGGACGGGCAACATCCCCTATATATTAATATTTATTTGAAGCTTAAAAATAACCATCCTAGGACGGACTATACAGTAGTAGTTTAATAAAGTCGCTACGTGAAAAATGAAAATACACGAAAACTACCATAAAGAAAAATTATTATCTCAAACTGACGTGCGATTAAGAAAGAGAGAGAGAGAGAGAGAGAGAGAGAGAGAAACAGAGAGAGAGAACAAAAAGTGCTAAAATGTACGATTTTCTTTCTAGGGAGGAGAGAGTTTAGATTTGTTAGTGATTTTTATATAATAATCTTTCTCACAAAATGATAAAAAGTAAACTGTAATTAATTTTCGTAGAGAATAATAAGGAACTCTCTTAAATAAATTCGTTTACATTTATTTTTTCCTGTTACATGTTTTAGTGATTGATTTTTGATGCAGGGTGGAATAACTGATAATTTTTTTACCATTTATACGCGCCCATGTATAAAAATTGTTTTGTTTTGTTTTAAATTTCCAATGCTGTTTATAAAGTCCCTGAAGAATTGGCTTCCATATATAGTCCAAGAACAACTTTGATATTGTTCGTTTTATTTTTTTAATTTAAGTACCTGGTTTGTAAACAAATTGTTGAACATATAGTAAGGGGTCACAAAATGATGAAATTTAAATTGCTATTTCATGAATATGGAAAAGTTTAAGGTGGTTATAATAATAATAATAATAATAATAATAATAATAATAATAATAATAATTTGAAATCTGCAAATCTCAGTGTCTTTACGAAGAAGGGCGGTAACCTATTTGAAATAGCAGTAAAATATAAAGAATTCTAGAACAAAAATATTTTGTTTTTATTTTATGAACATAAATATAGCCCTCGGAATTTGTACCTTTAATTTAAACCTAAAAGTAAAAAAAAGTTGCTGAAAAGTAGCGAAAGTCGCTACTTTTAAAACAAAGTAGGGTAGCTAGAGCTGCTTTTCAGAAAAAGTAATTGTAACTGCAGCAAGCTACTGTTTCAAGAATGAAGTAGTAGCTAGCTACTTTCAAACAGTAGCTTCAATCACTGTGTGTATATATACACTATATTGACAAAGGTCACCGAACACCCCTTCAAAAGCAAATGAACGGATCCGCTGCGTTGTTAAGATGCGCGGTACAGCTGCAAACGGTATAAAAACAAGCCTGCAGCTGACCGCGATCATATCGCACTGTGAGGTTGAGTGAAAATGTCGCGGTGGGAGAGAACTGACTTTGAGAAAGTAAAGATTGTTGGGTGGTTATATTAGTGGGTTGTCCATAAGAGAAACCGAAAGGCGTTTAAACATACCTAAGTCAACTGTTTTGGATGTACTGAATTAGTGGAAGACACATGGCGTGCCTGAAGTAGCAAAACGTGCCGGCAGACCAAAGAAAATCAGTGATAGCTAGGACGTCGAAGCCTCAGGAGATTCGTTGCAGCTAATCGACGGAGTACTGCACAAGACCTCAGTGTCAAGTGAATACAAAATGCTTAAACCTCGGTATGTACACGTACCATTCGCAGAGAACTTCATTCCATGTGTTACTGTGGTCGTGCAGCTGCTCATAAGCCTTTCATCTCCACTCGGAATGCTACTCGTCGTTTAGCATGGTGTCAAGAACATTTATCGTGGACCGTAGATCAATGGAAACCGGTCCTATGAACTGATGAATCCAGATACACGATCCATCAGTCTGATGGCCGTATGTGGGTACGGCGGCAGCTGGGGGAACGCTATTTACCACAATGCACTGTTCCTACGGTCAAGTTCGGAGCTGGCAGTGTACTCGTGTGCGTGTGGGGGGGGGTCGTGGTATGGTCCCGGCCCATTGGTTATCGTGGACAAACCTCTTAACCAGCACGTCTACCTCGATATTTTGGACAATTATGCCCTTCCAACTCTGTGGCAATACTATGGAACCGAGCCTTGTTGGCACCAGCAGGATAATGCACCAACCCATAAAGCAAGGTTTCAAAATCGCTTTATTATTATTCATCATAAGAAAACATAAGAGGGAGACGTACAGCGTTGGGCGTCTCACTGGGAAATAATACAAACTGTTAAAACATGATGGTATATACACTGCAATGACAATGGGGATGAATAACAAATGCTGCAAGCAAAGCTTATTGCACAAAAATTGCAGGAGAAGTGACAGAGAGAAACACATCGTGTCACATGACATTTGCTGGGCATGATTTACAGGATAACACAGGCGAAACAATAGTACACAATTAGAAAAAGAACAGCACAAACACCGCCGTGAAGGTAAAACATTACATACATGAAATAAAAACACAGCGTGCACAATTGTGCAAGTTATTTAACGAGGGCACCAAAGCAACATAATACAGGCGGGGTGAAGGTAATTAATGTACACGAGTAAGCATGAAAATACACTGATATGACATTAGCATTCACAATTCAACGGTAGCGTGGATTGCACGAAAAAAAAAATGCAGAAGGAACAGTGAGATCACAGGGCAAAACTAGGAATGCACACTGGGATGACAAGAGGAATTAACGCAAAATGAAAGCACTGTACAACGCAATAGATGTAACTGGTACATTAACAAGACATGATGAACTATATTGTACACAGGGATGATCAAATAAAGTACACAATGTAAAGACACGATACAGCGCAAGAAATGTTACAAGTACAGTAAAAAAGCACACGATAAACCATGAGTGCACTCTGGGATGTTATGAGTATATGCATAAAGTGAAAGCACAGGACAAGCCATGGGTTCTGACAGATGACAGAATTTATCATAAATTTTGCACGTGCACGATCAAAGCATTAACACAATGTGAAAGCACGGTACAGCACAAGAAATGCAAGAGGTACAAAGGATGCACAAAAAAACCCCATGAAAGTACATTGGGATGAAAGTAGTATGTACACAATGTGGAAGTATAGAACTGTACAAAAATCAAACAGGTGCAATGAAAATGGCTAAACACTAAGAAGGTGTGTGAGTGTGGCAAATATAACAAATGAGAGATAGAGACGTACACCACATGACATCTCAAAGTAAAACACACTACAGGAACACGGTGTAATACACTAGGTGCATAGACACAAAGCACTAAAGGTGACCAGGGTACAGCCCCAAGTACATGAAAGTGACGGGAGGTCACGGAATCATAGGGCACACTGATAACAATGTAAACATGGTAAAGCATAGTACAACACGAAGAACAACAATTCAAATGATAAGATCACAATGATATGCACACTGAAAACGAGAAAACCAAAAACTTGGGTATTACAGCACAGGCTGTAGCACGATCACATGATATACATGGAGACGAGTCGTAGAGTGGAGGAGGGGCACCAGGGTGCCACGGAACTCAGCAAAGGAGGTGTAGAATGTCCTAGGGTACTGATAGGTGTAGCAGTCCAGAATCAACCGCAAACCATGGAGCGACCGGCGCCCAGGTAGCATATAAGGTGGCTTCTCGACGACTGGAAGAAGCAGACTGGTACTCCAGGCGGAGTCGAGAAAGCAATCGATCTTGGAAATGGCACAAAAGTGCTGCGCTGGCCTGGTGTAAAGAGACCGGCGAGGAAACGCTGCGGTATTGTTGAAGGTATACGTAAATAACGTGTTTAACCAGCACAAAAGATAGGCACATACTGACGGAAGAAGCGTAGGTGGATGAGCCCGCAGAAGAAGTTGTCTGTAGGCAGTGAACGGAAGATCTTTAGAACAAGAGCGACTGGCAATCCGGAAAGCCTGGTGGATTAGAGGCATCAGGATGGGACAGTAAAGGTAGACGTGAGAAACGTCTGCCTCCTGTGCGCAGAAGGAGCAGAGAGGGGAGGAGAGAAAGGACATGCGAAAGAGAAAATACGGAACAGGGAGGCGATTATGCAAAAAGAGCCAGTGGGTATTAATTTCAAGAGGGGCGGATAAGGGTGAGCGGGTAGCAGCCCAGACAAGAGGAAGAGAAGCAGGGGGAACCTCGAGAATAGAAATCGGTGAAAGGGTGGCAAGGTGCACTAGAAAACGATAAAGAGATTTAGAGATTTAGAGGAGAGAGAGGAGAGAGGAAGAACCGAGTCTGAGAGTCGGAGGAAAAACGGCAGCGGAAGAGGGACAGAAAAGACAGAGACGAGACCGGTGGGGGAGACAAGATCAGGGAAAAGCAAAAAAAGGGCAGTAGGCAGGAAGTCATAGACTAAACAGGCAGATGGGGACGAGAGAATAGCAGGGGAGGCTAGAGAAAGGGCGCCAGGATAAATCCGAGTTAGTGAGGTCTTGTAAGGTTACTACACCTGCTCGGAGCCAAGAGAGGAATGAAAAGCAGGGGAAATGGGGGGATGAACAAGGGAGTTGAAGAAGTTGGGGTTCAGAAAGAAGCTCTAGAGTTGAAGAGGGAGGGGAGCGAGTGAGGAGGAGAGAGCGAAGGTGAGTGAGGACTTCAGAATATGCAGGTGAGAGTTTGGAGGGGGGAAAGGACAGCAATCCATAAGAACTAAAGAAAGAAAGGGAAAATGTGGGTTACGCAAGGAGGCAAGAACGTCACGTACCTGAACTGCAGAAGCCACTGGAGCCGTGAAAAGATGAATGAAGTTGACCACTCGGCTTGCTTTGTAGCACAGCGGGACATCAGGTAGGCCAGCACCACCATAGGAGGGAGGAGCACAGAGCTTGTGGACGTTAATCCAGTGAAGACCTGCCCACATTACTCGAGTAAGGCAGCGTGTAACTTCCTGGAGACAGAAAAGCGGGGTCGTAGATGCAATCCAAGAATGCTTGCAGATGGACAGAAGGTATGTCCTGGTGAGATTTGCACGCTGGTAGTAGGACGTACAGAACGGCGCACGACACCATAACGCAGCTGTGCGGAGGAGGCGAGGATGGAGTTCCGTGCGAGTTGCACTGGATGTAGCTTGTGGTGCGCCTAAGTGCACACCCAGGAAGCGTTGGGTAGTGGATGACCATGTGGCCCCCATGGAGCATCCATGCGATTGGACCACGACCCGCACCACAATCCGGTGCTCTTAGACGTATTCAGTTCAGCTGCAGAACATGAAGCATATGCGGAGAACAAACGACGAAGCAGTTGGAACTGTGAGTCGCTACGAATGCAGACGGTAATGTCATCTGCATAGGCAGAGTAAATGACTGAGTGATGCTGTGAGCTGGCAACTGGTGGTGAAAGTTGTGCTAGGAGAGATGTTTGCAGAGAGCGTAGAAAGGGCTCGACGGCAATCGCAAACAGTTGACCAGAAAGCGGGCAGCCCTGACGAACTTCCCGCTTGAAGGGAACATGTGCTGTGAGAAAAGATGCAATCTTGACATGGAAAACGGCGTCCCGGTAGAGGGAGAGAAGAACAGAGACAAAATGTGGAGGAAAGCCAAAGTGTAGCAGGGTTTGTGTTAAATAGGCGTGTGAGATATTATCGAAAGCGGAAACGGAGGTCTAAGGAAAG
The DNA here is from genome assembly GCA_039090855.1 of Macrothele yani. Classification (NCBI taxonomy): domain Eukaryota; kingdom Metazoa; phylum Arthropoda; class Arachnida; order Araneae; family Macrothelidae; genus Macrothele; species Macrothele yani. Next base: position 4,705,508 of record CM076996.1, on the reverse strand, counting down.
GAGAGCAAGAGGTTCAGAATGAGTCTTGGCAAGATGAATGAGATCGCGAAGAAGTTGAACATTGGAGGAAAGAGAACGGCCAGGAACAGTATAGGTTTGAGAGTCAGCAAGGATGTGAGGAAGCACAGAGTTTAGTCGACGGGAAAGAAGCTTAGTATAGAGTTTATAATCTTGATTGAGAAGAGAAATGGGGCGCCAATTTCCCAAGTCAAGAGGATCACCCTTCTTGTGAAATAGGACCACGTGTGCGTCCGTGAAACTCCTCGGGAGGGGGACAGTTAAATGCAGCAGAAAAAGCGAAGAGGAGAAAAGGCAACAGAAGAGGCAAGAACGCACGATAAAAAGGAAGAGAGATGCCGTCCGGACCCGGAGCGGCATGGGGGTTAAAGGAAGAGAAGGTGTCGGACACCTCCGTGGATGTGGGTGAGAGAGGCAGGTTGTGAGCAAGATGAGACGGAACTTGAGGCAGGTTATTGAGAAGATAGGGGAGAGCAGAGGAAGAAGGGGGAGGAGTTTCACTGAACTTGGTGGTATAGAACTGACGAACGTGAGAGCAAATCGCTGCCGAATCGGATGTGATTTCGCCAGAGGGGAGGCGAAGATGACGAAGCGAGGTAGAAGACTTACGTGCAGATTCCATTGATGTTAGAAAATCATAGGTGCATTCCTCCGGATTGAGATGTTTAATACGCAGACGTAAAAGTGCTTGCTGCGCTAGAGGTTTCTGCAAAGCCTGGAGCTCCGCCTGATATGCTGGAAACAGCGGATCTGACAACCCAATCAGTGCGAGCATCTGCCTGGCGTGATCGAGGCGCATCTGACTGGAAGTCGTCATGGTGAAGGAAAGTTGCTTGATATGTAAGAGGAGCTGGTGCTTGACATGAAGGCAATACGTCAAGGTACAGGGTGCGGAATGTAACCCTGCGCGACGAGCAGCGAGGAAAGAAAAGACAGAGACACAAAAGTGAGGAGATTGGAGTCAAACGTCCACGGACGTACAGTCCGAGGGAGTGACGCCGCAACAAACACTGTGAGGGTGACCGTGCAGTGGTCTGAGGAAGCAGTAGGTTGATGTCGCAACTCGGTAATAGACGCAAGAAGCGGTGTGGAAACGTAAACCAGATCCAGGCGTGCAGTCGATGGAAGCTGACTCCCAGACGAGCGCCACATGTGTGAGGTATCTTGTGGATGTATGCGCCTATAAGCATCGGTGAAGGAGAAATCAGCAACAAGGTCATGGAGTAGTGCAACGAGATCCGTCCGACGCTCTCGTGACGAAGGAGAGCGATCCAGTGCCGGGTCAAGGGTGCAATTGAAGTCTCCACCCAAGAGCACACGATCCGAAGGCGAGACTTTCGAGAGAGCTTGACGGAGTTTGGTGAACAAGATGGATAAATGAATAGAGGTGCACAGAATATACACATTAAAGATGTGAAATCGAGCTCCGCCAACTGTGAAGGAGACTTGCTGGAGTAAATCTCGGAATACGTTCTGCACTGAGAGTGCAGTGAGGGTGGATCGGAACTGCTGATGTATTCCGATAGCAAGCCCACCATGAGATGAATAGCGAAATGCATGATGGAACACATAATCGCTAGCACGCCAGCGAGTAAACAGAGTGGAGGAATGGCAGTTTGTTTCTTGCAGGAGTAACAGATCGGCCCCGAGGGGCGAGAGGTCTTCCATTACAAGAGCATTCGCTAAGGGGCTAGCGAACCCTCTGCAGTTAAGGGTCGTGACCTTGAATGTACTGGTCAGTCGTTGATTGGAGGAGTCGCGGAGCAACTTTCAGAAGTTGTTGTAATCGGTTTACGCAGCCAAGGGTCCATGAGTGGTGCAGCGGGTCATGTACAAACCCACGAAGGTACTTAGCAATGCATCCGGCTTGCAGGAGCAGCGCGGGAAGAATGTCTTCGCGCTCTCGGAGGTAGTCATACGTCGACTCCAGGTTCGTGGTGTGGGTGCAAAACTGATAGTGATCTCCAAGATCGAGAGGTTCTGAAGGAGCACCACATTTGGAGAGTACACTTGAAAAGACCTCAAACGAAGGCGGAGACCCATCATCATGAGTGTCCCTTCCAATTTCTGTTGGCGCAGGAGAGGGAGAAAAATCTCCTGAAGATTTGGTAGCACGGAACGGTTGCCCATCCGCAGAGGGAGATTTCTTCTTCTTCTTCTTACGTCGGGTACCTGTACGAGTGCCAGAAATGCGTTTTCCAGGGAGCGACGATGATCGGGAAGCAGACGCAGAGTCAGAGGAGTTATCGGCGCAGCCGTCACACTCGGAGACACCAACAGTGAAGACTGGTGGGAAACCAGCGGCGAGGTCTCCCGATGTTGCCACGTGATCAGAAGTAATAGGTGAGGCGAGCACTGGAAGATGAAGGTGAGAGGTGAGGTCAGCATCAAAAGACGCTCGTTGACAAGAGGCTTTAGATATAATTTTTGTGTAACTCGGCCCAGGGGCAGTTAACAGACTAGAAGACGGTGCAGGTCGAGAGCGAGATGTAGCAGGAGGCTGCTTAGAGGCGGGAGGCACTCTAGAAGCCGTGGGAGCTGGATACTCATTGTTGGGGCAACGAGCACGCTGATGCCCAAATTCTTTGCAATTAGAACAGTGTTCTGATGTTAGCATGTCAATTCTGTAGGAGAGCTGCCCACATCGGATGTTTAGGATCCGTGGGAACTTACGGAGATGCTCCTCTGATGGAAAGATGAGTCGAACACTCCGGCGAAAACTACGAACTTTCTTATTTGCAGGATCCTTGGGCGCAGCTGAATGCGTGATAACAGGACCAACAATCTTACCACACTTACTAAGTGCAGTACATATCATCGCATCCGAGATTTCGGGGGCACCGGATGCAAGGAGACCTGAACAAGGCGCCTGGCGATCGGTTCAGCTTCAAGGTGGTGATCTCCCAGGTCAAGACCAAAGTTTAGAAGCGTGTCTGCATGCTCTTCGGATGTGAAATAAACAATCACCGTCCGCGGCCGGCGGGTGAGGTGAGTAATGGCTCCGGCTGGAAGAAAAGCAAGGAGCGTATCACAATAGACCTTCAACGGTGTATTCAGAAGAGCATCTAGGCACACTCCCAACTCGCGGGAGGAGTGAAGTTCCTGCGCAGCCGGTGAGAAGTGCGGAACGTCCAATTGAAGTGAGTCACCATGTATCTGGACATGGGCATCCGCAAGGGGAAGGCGAGTCGCTTGCGTCGGTAGGAACGCACCTGAGGTAACGCTAGAATAAGAGCGGGAAGGCAAACCTCCACTGGAAGGCAGAGGTGCAGCGTTGGATGAAGAACCTGACACAACGCTGGGGAAGGCTACCGAAGGCAGAGAAACAACGCCCTCAGAGATATCCATTACGTCATCGGCAGCATCAGAAGCGAATGACGTAGCATCACCACCAGGAGGGGTGGAGTCAGAGAGTCGAAGCGTAGAAGAAGAAGAGCAATAGGCATTTTTTATTGGAGGTTTAACGACCACCGTGAGCAACTCAATGGGCTATAAGCAGTCGCCCGTCCCTAATTTAGGGTCACTGGCTCCAGGGAAGGGAGAGAGCCAGCACCGTAAAACAAACACAACATCCATGCCTGACCGGGATTCGAACCCGACCGCTTACGGACGAATGATCAGAGGCCAGCGCCTTAGACCACTGCGCCACCGGGGCGGCACAATAGGCATCAGGAGGAGGACGATATTCCTTATCATCAAGGATGGACGCTGATTGGTTTGCTCCGTCAGAGATAAGGATCGACGTAGTTGGAGAAGCTGTGACGAGAGCGGGAACGCTGCTATTATCAGCAGTCGCCATCGCCGATGGCGAGGCCTAATTTAGTAAAAACGACCAACTTTTCGACAAAATAAAGTGCTGATAGCTAACTGAAAATAGTACTCACCGACTCCGGAGATGTCTTAAATGAAAGATACAACCTTCGTCTTGAAAGCACGCACAAAAGTTAAACAACAGAGCACACAAAACACACTCAGTAGACGGCGTAATACGGAGCTCAAAACATATACGACTTACGTCCCATAAAGCAAGGACTGTTATGACGTGGTTTGACGATAATTCCGTGTCGTGTGTGGACTGTCCAGCACAGAGCCTTGATCTTAATCCCATAGAGCACCTATGAGATGAATTAGAGCGCCGCATAAGAAGTTTGGAACAAAGGCCTACTACTAAGCAATATTTAGAGGCAGTATTATGTACTGAATGCAAAACGTATACCTTATCGCTGTGTTCCAAAACCTTGTCGAAAGCCTGTCTCGAAGGGTCCGTCCCTTCGAGACACGCTTTGGCGTTAAGGCCAAAGGTGGACCGACACCATACTGATGTATGTCAATAAATGCTATGCTGTGTTTCTCTTCTAGGTGTCCGGTGACTTTTGTCAATGTAGTGTATATCATATGCACACACATAGATTCCTTGAGTATTTCGTTTCGTTAATCATAACTGCCCCCCCCTCACTTTCGGAATATCATGATTTCACATTATCTGTCATGCACAAAAAAATCGTTTCTTTGCGACTGACAGTTCAAAAACTTTTAAATCCAGAATTTCAGGGTCTCTACCTGGAAATGTGCTAACTATAAAGAAAACTTGAACACATTAAATTATTATTTTTGATGTCTTATCAGACACAAAAATAATTTTTGAAAATTTTAAGACAACAAAAAAGTTTAATGTACCCCGACTGGTCGAAGGAGGCGCTACCCACAGACGTATCTATTTCATTACATTTATTTCGTCATGGGGTTATATTTTACCATGTTACATTTCAAAATTAATTTTACAACACATAGTATTAAGAAAAACAACATATATAGTGTGAATACTTATGCACAGGGTAACCACCGAACAGGAAATTGAGTAAAAGGCAATATACGAGTATATATAGCCTGGGCGGGATGTAAGGTCAGATGATGCGGAACATCACAGCCTCTCCTTGACAAATGTCAAACCCGCCTTCTCGTGGTGCATCTGTTCCCACTAAAGGGGCTCTGACGACCGCAAATAGCGGTATTACTATACCAACCGGATTAGAGGAAATGCTATCCCACACTCACCAACCCGCTTGGCCAGCGTGGTGAGTTATGGCCAAACCCCTCCAAAATGACTCTACAACTTAAATCTTGGCCCTCAGTCTCCGGCAGCTGGAATGTACCTGGCAAAGGCAGCGACCAGCGCGACATGAAGGCAGAGGGTGCTAAGAATCACCGGAGAACCGGACTAGGCTGCCATCTGATGCTGACCTTGGCTACGTATAATGGACGCTCCCTATCTTTTGCTTCAAGGCTTCTTGAATTGGAAGAGGAACTACAAAGGATCAAGTGGGACATCGTCGGGCTAAGTGAGGTAAGGAGAAAAGGAGATCTCATTGAACAGAAAAGTGGACATCTATTCTACTATCGTGGGACAGATACTGGCAGAACTAGTGGTGTTGGATTTATAATAAACAAGAAACTGAAGGATAAAGTTGTAAAAGTTGAAAGTTCCTCTGATAGAGCTGCACGACTCGTTATCCAACTCTCGAGAAGATACCAGGCTCAGATTATTCAAACTTATGCACCCACCACAAGTACAAGTCATCCTGAAGAAGAAATTGAATAATTTTATGAGGAAATTCGTCATCTAAATAATAAAGGTAAGCAGCAAATGATGATAATTATGGGAGATTTCAATGCAAAAATAGGGCAACAGCAACAGAATGAAACTTCAGTAGGTAAATTCGGTCACGGCAACAGAAACCAGCGTGGAAATACTCTCGTTGAGTTTGCAGAGGCAGACAGGTTTTTCATCTTGAACTCCTTTTTCAAGAAAAAGCCACACAGGAATTTTTTTTATTGGAGGTTTAACGACCACCGTGAGCAACTCAATGGGCTATAAGCCGTCGCCCGTCCCTAATTTAGGACACAGGAAATGGACATGGAGACATCCAAATGGGACGACAAGGGAAATTGATTTTATTATATGTAACAAAAAATTCGTCATAGAAGGCTGCAGTGTGCTAAACAAGTTCAACACATGTAGTGACCATAGATTGGTGAGATGTAAGATGCACCTCAACACTAAACTTGAACGTGGCAAGCTCATAAGACAAACAAAATATATTGACATAACCAACCTTAAAAAACACCATAATACCTTCAAGTTGGAACTGAAGAACAGATTCTCTGCTTTAGAAGGCCTAACATCGAAAGAAGTGGATATTTCTGAAGTTAACAGAAAAGTAACCAAAGCTCTTATGGAAACAGCAACAAAATTAGCTGGGTCTAAGAACAAGTTGCATGTGAACAAATTATCACGAAAAACCAAAATGTTGATGCAAAAAGAAGAGATATGAGGACAACTAAAGAAGATGTGGCTTCCAACGTGGAATATATAGAACTATGCAAGACAGTACGAAAAATTATCACTGAAGACGTAAGGAAATTCAACTGTGAACTAGTGAGGAAAGCAATTGAAAACAACCAAAGCCTAAAGATTGCAAAGGGACATCTCAGTAAGGGAAGGAAACAGATTATGGCACTGAGAAAAGAAAATGGTTCTGTAACAAGAAATAGAGGAGAAATTTTGACAAGAGTGAAAGATTTCTACTCCAAAATATATGAAAGGGATGATACATGTACTCCAGACATCATGAAAGGTACCAGAGTTCTTCCAGTCCTCCCAGCAGAAGTTGCACATGCAATCAAGAACATGAAGCGGGGAAAAGCTCCAGGAGAAGATGGAATTACTGTAAACATCATACAAGAAGCAAGTGGAGAAATCGAAACAGTACTCGCCCAAATTTTCTCTCGATGCCTTAATGAAGAGAAGATTCCTGAGGATTGGAACAACGCTGCAATGATCCTGCTACATAAAAAAGGTGACATTGAGGATCTCAGGAACTACAGACCTATCAGCCTCCTATTAGTGGTTTATAAAATCTTCACTAAAGTTCTTTCACACCGCTTGAAGGTGACACTAGACATGGCTCAACCGAGAGAACAAGCTGGATTCAGGAGTGGCTACAGCACAATAGATCATATCCACGTACTGAGAGAACTAATTGAAAGAGCGAGGGAATATGAACTTCCATTGCGCATGGCTTTTATCGATTATGAAAAAGCCTTTGATTTGGTGAAACCATCAGCAGTTGCAATGGCTCTGAAATCATGCGGTATTGAAGATGCATACATTAATATTATTAATAACATCTATGAAAATGCAAGTGCAAAGATTCGGCTGTTTGAAAATACAACACACATAAAAATTGGAAAGGGAGTGAGACAAGGTGACACCATATCTCCGAAGCTCTTTAATTCCACATTGGAAAATGTCTTTCAATCACTGAACTGGGAGAACAATGGGATAAAGATTAATGGAGATTATCTAACCCACCTTCGTTTTGCTGATGACCTAGTCATTTTTGCAACTACCCCATCAGAGCTGCAGAGTATGATCCAGGAACTTGCTGAGAAGAGTAAAGAAGTGCGATTAAAAATGAACTTTCAGAAGCCAAAAGTGATGTTCAATGCTTTTACAAGAAATGAAGATTTATCGATTGATGGAGAAAAGCTGGAAATAACAGACACGTGCGTTTATCTTGGACAGCAGATATCAAGTGAGGGTCACATTGATGAAGAAATTAATCGGCGTACAAAACTTGCCTGGAGAGCTTTTGGAAGAAACAGCATAATTTTCAAGAGCAATATGCCATTATGTCTTAAAAGAAAAGTGTTTGATCAATGCATCCTTCCAGTGCTTACGTATGGTGCAGAGACGTGGGCCTTAACTAAAAGAGACATACAAAGGCTGCAGACAACTCAAAAAAGCATGGAGAAGTGCATGCTTGGTATAACCAGGAGAGATAAGAAAAGGAACTCGTGGATCCGAAAAATGACGAGAGTGGAAGACATCATGATTAGAGTTAAATCCCTGAAATGGCAATGGGCTGGACATACTGCCAGAAGGACAGACCATCGATGGACAGCCGAAATTTTAGATTGGATTCCAAGGGACAGGATGAGACCCAGAAGAAGACCACATGGGAGATGGGTGGATGAAATTCGAAAATATGCGGGACTGACATGAAGGAGTCTGGCACAAGACAAACCGTTGTGGAGGAAACTTCTGGAGACCTTCGTCCAGCAGTGGATTGATAATGGTTGATAATGATGACGATGATGATGATGATAGCCTGGGTGAATCCCAATTCCCCTAAAGTACGTAGTCAAGTCAAACGTCCTGCACATATAAAATTTACGCATATGTGGTCTGATTAATAAATTTTACCATAGAATTTTATATTTTAGTTCTTTAGCAAATATTTTTAGTTGCTTTCGAAAATAATTATAATTATTAATATATGTTAATTGACAAGGTAGGTTATTCCATATCATCAATCCCTGATAATCAATAAATCTTTTTTGGGTTAAAGTGTTAGTCATTGGTAACAAAAATGCATTTCTGTCTCTTGTTTGATAGTCGTGACCCACAATGTTCAGCTGAATTAAATGTTGATACCTATATTTTTTTATACATGAATCCTAATAATCTAAATCGCCATAATTTCTCAATATCTAAAAATCCATAACAATTTATTCGAACCCCCATAATAAAGTTAATTCCCCTAAAATTATGACCATCCTATTTTTTAATGATTGTAATTAATATAAATTAGTCTTAGTAGTTGTTTTTTTTTATTGGAGGTTTAACGACCACCGTGAGCAACTCAATGGGCTATAAAGCAGTCGCCCGTCCCTAATTTAGGGCCACTAGTTCCAGGGAAGGGAGAGAGGCAGTGCCGTAAGAAAAACACAACATCCATGCCCGACCGGGATTCGAACCCAGACCCCTTACGGACGAATGATCAGAGGCCAGCGCCTTAGTTTCAATATTCGCTTTTATTCACGTAAAAGAATTACAACAGAACATCCTCAACCTCACACGCAGTGTGAGAGAAGGGAGAAATAAAAACAAATGTAGATATTTACAATGAAATGATAATTGTACAGATGAGCAATGACAGGCATTGCATTATTTGCTGTAAACAGCAGTAGCTCTGGGATAAATGTGCATCGAAGTCTTGGAACATCACTGGAGCGAAAAAATTTACAGAAAAAATCTGTGCAGTTCTAGTGACATGGGAATCACTGGTGGTAGAGAGTCACTGTGCGGATGAAGAGAACTGTGTACAAAAGGTGACATCAGCGGGAAGCAAACACAATCCAGATCCAGGAGAAAACATGGTGAGGGAACAGTAAATATTGAAAGTTCCGACGTAGGTTTATTAAAACAGCAGATGAACAGTCTGGGCACTAGAAAACTGAAACCAGGGACGACACGGCGACCATGTTGCGAAGAAGGCAGGTAACCGTGCCGTATCTTTCGCCAAGGAATATTCCAGGGTGAGTCTGGCTTTAACCCTGTTGCGGTAGTGTGCAACCAAGGAGGTAGAGAATGTAATGGGATCTGGATCTTGTAACTGTAGCAGGTGAGAGAAAATAATATATTTAGCTAGAATAAATAAATACGAACAAACTGGTAAAATAGAGCAGAAACTTGTAGAACTGTGGCCGAGGAAACGATAATCTTCTAGGGTGAGATCACTGGTACAAGAAGGATGTGCAAGTTGGAACATACTGTGAAATAGTGGGAGCAGCGTCGGACAGTAAACAAACATGTGTAAGACGTCTCCAACGACGTTACAAAAAGGACAGAGATCTGATGATACTATATTTCTCCGGAACAAAGTCGAAGGGACAGGCAGTCGATTGTGCAAAAACCTCCAATGCACATTAAGTTCTGAGGAGAGGGCCGGTGAATGTTGGGCAGTAGACCAGACTGAGGTTAGTGCAAAAGAAGGAACAGAGGGAATAGGGCAAGGTACCGCAGAAGAAGAACGGAGAAAACGGTACAGGGTGCGGGTGGAAAGACTGTGGAGAGGGAGGAGATCACCGGAAAAGGGAAGGAAGAACGGAAAAGGGAGAGAGGCAGAGGAAACGGAAAGGAGGCCAGAGGAATCGACTAGAGAAGGAAAAAGCGATTGAAGAGCATGTTTAAGTTGGAGGAAGTTATCAGAGAGTTCGGGCGAGGGTGGTAGGGTGGGAAAAAGTTCGGAAACGGGTTTCCATGAAAAATCGGGGAGGACCAGTTGGGAAACGGAGACTACACCAGCGTGTAGCCATGCGGGGAAAAAGAAAAAGTTGGCAGTAGGGGGGTGGAGGACGGAGGAGAAAAAAGAGGCTCGGAAAGAAGATCAAGAGTGGAAGAGGGGGGTTGACGAATGAGCGGTAAAGAACGAAGGAACTGAACAGCTTCATGGTAGACTAGAGGAAAACGGGGGGAATGACAGTGTGAATATCCATCTTGAGAAGAAGATGGACGGTGAGGCAGGGATTAAGGGGGGAAGTCAGAACATTAAGCAGAAGAATGGAAGCGGAAGAGTCTGGTTGAACTGTCAAACGGAGGAAATTGAAAATTCTTACAGCTTTATAACGTACGGTAATCTCTGGCATATTGAGGCCACCACAAGTCGAAGGTAGAGACAATACTGAGGAAGATAACCAATGAGTAGATGACCAAACAATGCTGAGCATTGCTGATGTTGTTGCAGTTTGAACGTAGGCTGGTGGCGGTTGTGCAATCCAGGAATGATAAACTAACGAGAGGATGTGGGTGCCAGAAAGCCGTGCACGACTGTGGTAGGTCAAACAGCACTTGAGCTTGGACCAGTAAGCAGCGGTGTGACGTAGTTTCCTGACGAGGGGTCTCCAGGTGGCAGCCGCTGCTGAGACCCGGCTGCCAATGTGCACCCCAAGTATCTTTTGACTGGTGGAAGTCCAATGAGCGCCCCACGGTGTATCGGGGCGATGTCTCCAGGAGCCACACCATAAGCCTGTACACTTTGAAAGGTTTAACGAAGCGCCGGAGGCCGCAGCATACACTTGATACCATGCAAGAACAATTGTGAATTGCCATTCTTCTCGGATGAGAACTGTGATATCATCGGCGTAGGCAGTAAGAACGATAGAATGGTGCCTGGTGCTATGCTGAATGGTGGAGGGGGAGGTTGTAGAAGAGAACGGATAGAGCAAAGAAAAGGCTCAAAGACTAGAGAGAAAAGTTGTCCGGAAAGAGGACATCCTTGACGGATGCCCTTACGAAACGGAATGGGGGCTGTAAGGAAGGAGGCCGTCCGGATATGGACAACTGAGTCCTGGTACAGGGCAAGGAGGGCTGTGATGAAGACAGATGGGAAACCGAAGGCAGAGAGCACAGAGGCAAGCCACTGATGACTCACGTTATCAAAGGCCTGCCTCTGATCAAGATTGAGGAAGGCTAAAGGTTCGGAGGAAAGGTGGGCAAGGCAATATGAGTCACGGAGGAGATTAATATTAGTATGAATGCTTCGGCCAGGGATGGTGTACGTTTGGTCAGGGATGTATGACGGTGGGAAGGACAGGGTTCAATCGAAGAGAGAGTATTTTAGTATAAATCTTGTAGTCAACATTAAGGATGGATATAGGACGCCAGTTATCCAACTCCAGCAGACACCCCTTCTTTGGAAGAAGAATGATGTGAGCTAGAGTAAAAGCGGGGGGGAAGAACAGATAAGGAAAAAGCAGCTGTAAAGCAAGGCAATAGGAGAGGGTGTAAGAAAGAGGAAAACGTACGAAAGAAATTAACTGTCAACCCGTCAGGACCAGGTGACGAGTGACAGTTAAGTAAGGCAAGTGACTGTACTACTTCTGCTGGGGTGATAGGCATAGAAAGAGATGTAACAAGATGCGATGGAATATGTGGTAAGGCACGAAGAATCGAATCAGCATGCGGAGAACTTGACTGGAACTGAGCAAAACGTGACTGGAAATATGTTCTAACACCGGAGCAAATGAGAGTGGGGTCATTAGTAACAGTTCCATCGGGTAACTTCAGATTACGGAGGTGATGAGCAGAACGTTTGTGGAATTCCAGTTGTTGAACCTGTTCACATAGATAGTCATTTGGCTGGAGATAGAGGAGCTTGAGGCGGTGAAGAGCTTGTTGGGAGACAGGAAGTAGCAAAGCACGAAGTTCAGCTTGGTAATGAGAAAACAGCGGAGAATCAAGATCTAGGGTGGAAAAAATCGAGCGTGCAGCATCAATCTTCATAGAGGCGGTGGTACGTTTTTCGTGGGAATATTGCTTGGTATAAAGAAGAATTTGGGATTTGACATTTAACCAATGTTGCAAGGGACAAGAAGCAAAGGGAGCGTATATAAGGCTTGTTGGAGCTGCAATTGGATGGAATTTACGTAAGTTGAATCAAGTAAAAGATCATCATCAAGAGTCCAAGTACGGTAGTATTGCCGAGGAGATGGACCGGTGTGAAGACACATTACGACACAGCTGTGGTCGGAAGAAACTGTCGGTGTGTGAGAAAGGGAGATAACTGAAGGAAGAAGAATTGAAGAAACATAAAACCGGTCAAGTCGGGCAGTTGTAGGGGAGGAAGTGGAGTAGGAGCGCCAGGTGTACGAACGAAGAAATGGGTGCAGGTGTCGAAAAGCATCTTGGAGTTGTAGCTGGTTGATGGCTGTAGAAAGTGCTCTGGTAAGAAAATACCTGGTATCCGTGGAACCGTCCGATCTGTCGAGGGATGGGTCAAGGGTGCAGTTAAAATCACCACCTAAGATGACAATATCAGAGGCCGGAAGACCTTGAACACAGGAAACAAAATGGTCAAAAAGACAGTCTGCATACTGTTGATTGCCGGAAACATAGATGTTGAAGATATGGTATCGTAAGTTGTGAAGTCGGAAAGACAGAAGCTGCAGGAGGTCACGATAAATCGGTTTGACCGTGATATCAGTAATGAAAGAACGAAGACGAAAATTGATGGCCACCGCAAGTCCTGCGTGAAGACTAAGTCGATGGGCATGGTAGAATTGAAATGGCCAGGTTCGCCACCGGTGGTATGGGGTGTTAGGATGGCAGTTAGTCTCCTGTAGCAATAATATATCCGCATCATGCGGTGTAATGTCTTCAAACACTAACGCATTGGTAGGAGGGACGGAGCATCCCTTACAGTTGAAAGAAAGTAATTTTAACTTGAAAGAGGTTGTAGTGGTTGAATATTACTATCAGCACTTTTGTGAAGACTGGTTACACGTTTCTTTAAGTTAGATGTCTGCGCATTAGTGACTGTGTTAATTTTTGGCAAAAGAGCAAGTAGATTCTGAAGTTGGGTGATAATAGTGGGAAGCTGAGCATTACGTGATTGAACGCAGTCTAGCTGCTTGAGAGGACGCGACGGTTGATTGAGTATAATGAGAGCAAAATCAGAGGGCGCCAGCGGCCCGTCTAATGCAGGGAAAGTTTCCAGATATTCAGCGAAAGCTTTTGATCCAACAATTTCGGAACAGCTGGGGACTTAAGAGATGTAGGAACTGCTGTTGGAGAGAAAGACTGTCGAATTGGCGAACGGGAACGAGAGCAGCGTGGAGAAGACGTCACTGGCGAGATGGAACTCTGTCTGGTACGTTTCAACGTGGGAAGGCTGGGAGAAGCTGGTGGGTGTAGGACAGTTAGATCTGACTTCACATTAGGGGATCCAAGGAAGAAGATGAAGCAACACGACGGAGGGGTTGCCATTCCTTTTCTGAGATAATACCCTCCGAAGAAGGTAGAGGTACCACAGCAGCAAGTGGGTCCAACGATGGAGAGGTGGCCAAAGTACCTGTAGTAGATATCGAAGACTTGGAGACTGATGATGAATCATCACTTGCTGGGGGAGAATCATCTGGAACAACAGTAGAAGGGATCAAGGACGTCTGTGGAGCCGAACTTGGTGTGGCCAGAGAAACTGGTGTTGAGGCTAGGGTGTTGACTTTGGGTGGTATGGAAATAGGGGGCTTGGCAGATACATGTGGACAACGTGATTGGATGTGGCCATATGCCTTGCATTTAAAACAATGCAAGGCAGTAACGATATCGATCCGGAAAATCTGCTTCCCTACAACCACAGTGAGGTCAGTAGGGCAATCAGCAATGGCATCTTCAGTAGGAAACAGGATCCTTGCTTGGCGACGCAGACTAAGATGTTCCTGTCATCTGGGTCTGTTGGTGCGGAAGACAGAGTGGAAATGGATCCAACTACTTTTCCACAACGGGAAAGGGCCGCCATTAAGTAATGGTCCTTGATTTCTGGTGGTACGGGGTAGCACGTAACAAGTACGGGGCGCTGCGTGAGCGGGACTCCCAGTAAGGTATGATCCCCAACATGCAGTCCGTCAGATAAGACGCGCTCCACAAACTCTGGCTTCGCAAAATAGATGAGAACAGTCCTAGGCTTCCTCGCCATATGGGTGATCGCTCCCTTAGGGAGGATTTGGCGGACGGCTAAGGAGTATTTCTTAAGGCTGGTGTCCGGGAGGGCATCAAAACATATGCCAAGTTTCTGTGTGCGTAAAACCTCCTGCCCAGCAGCTGAAGTTTCCGGAATTTCGATGCGTAATTTCTTGTTGTCTCTAGTGACAATCATATCAAGAGGCGTTGTACATGGATTCTTCGCTGTAGAGGAAGACGAACTGGTACCCTTCACAACGGAAGCATAAGGTAGAGTTGCCGTAGGAATGGGCGGAGATGGGGAAGGTCGAGACGCAGTGCTCGCAGAAGCAGATGAAGTACCAGAGGCAACGGATACTGAAAGAAGTTAATGACGTCACGGTGGTGGAAAATGTCGGGAAATCAACATCCATAAAGTTGGAAGAAGAAGTGGTAACATCAGATAACGCGGCTTGGAAACCAGCTGCGTGTGGTAGTGACGATGACCGAACGTGGCCAGGTGGGGGCGGAGCTTCGCTATCAAGCTTCAGACCTGGCCTATCAGATGCGGTCGCCGCCATTTGCAATGGCTGGCTTGCTAAACCCGACCCCTGGGCAAAGCCAGGACGGAAAAAAGAGTTAGTACAAGTAAAGTTTTACTTACAGGACGTCAAAATCGGACTCAATCGACACAGGAGACGTTCACAACACAGGAGATACACAAAATGACGGCACACACACAAAGAACACCAATAAACGCAGGTCAAACACGGAGCACAG
This sequence comes from Macrothele yani, assembly GCA_039090855.1. Classification (NCBI taxonomy): domain Eukaryota; kingdom Metazoa; phylum Arthropoda; class Arachnida; order Araneae; family Macrothelidae; genus Macrothele; species Macrothele yani. The sequence continues at coordinate 4,690,429 of CM076996.1, read as the reverse complement.
GTCAACACAACCTTTACAAAGCCAGCGTTTAGACCACTGCGCCACTGCCTTAGTAATTTACCCGCATACTAATAAACAATAAGTCAAACATGGATAAATTAGACTGTAATACAACATTTTTAATGTTTTAATTCTTAAATTATTTGAAGTTCTCGTAATTAAACCCAATACCCCCGAAATTGTGTTTACAATATTTTGAATATTTATGTTCCATTTTAGATTATCCTCAATTATTATTCTCAAATATTTAATATTATTTACTATTTCAAGGGTACAATTCTCCACACAAATAGATGGTGGATCAACAATCTGTTTATCTCCCTGTTTAAAAATCATAATTTTAGTTTCTTCAATATTTAAACACAGAAAATTTGTGTCCAGCCATTCCATCAATTTTTCAATAAATGTATTACGTTTTATTTTTGCCTCATTTATATCTGCACCCGTAATCAGAACCGTGGCATCATCCGCAAATAAAATAAAATCCTCATTAGGTTCAATGTTAAAAATGTCATTAATATAAATTTAAAAAAGTAATAGTCCCAGGACTGAACCCTGCGGTACTCGTACTCCTATTTCATTAATTAATTTGCGCGATTTCATTTTATTGATCTGTACATACTGTTTCCTGTTATGTAAGTAGTCCTCTTATAAATTGTAATATTGATTTCTTATTCCATTATCATAGAGCTTACCCAAAAGTATTTCATGATCGACAGTATCAAATGCCTTTGTAAGGTCCACGAATATCGTAATGGTTACTAATCTCCTTTTCCTATTATTTAATATGATATTCTGAAATGTTAAAATGGCTATTTCTGTTGATTTTTTCCTTTGAAACCCATACTGATTTTTATTGATAACATTATATTTCTCAAAAAAGTTTCCTAATCTTGTATATAATAGTTTTTCCAAAACCTTAGCACAAAAAGATAAGTTAGAAATTGGTCTGTAATTATTTATATTATCTCTGGACCCAGTCTTAAATTTTGCAGTTATTTTTGTTATTTTTAATTCTTCAAGTATTTTGTCAAGTTCAATAATCACATTAAATATATTACTGAGAAGTTTAGAAATTATTTTGGAAACCCTTTTATAGCCCTTGGATGTATGTCATCTGGTCCCACAGACGTTGATTTAATATTTCTTATGCATGCTTCAATTTCTGCTGTTGTGAGATATTCAAAATAACACGTATTCTTTAATGTTTTTTGTTGGTAAATAGTTTCCGCTTTTCTTTTATTATTAGTTTTAATTTTATTTTTTATTGCTTTAGTGGTATTTATGAAATAGTAATTGAATTCATTTTTTACAGACTGAGCATCAGAAACCCTCTGACCACTGTGACGTGCCTGCCCAGCAGGACGCACACAACATAAAGGCAGATTGCAGTCAGAGCGAACGTCCGCATAACTCAATTGGTAGAGTGACTTATTCTGGAACGAGGGGACCAGGGTTCTTTTTTTTTTGATTGGAGGTGTTTTTTTTTTTTTTTTTTTTGATCGGAGGTTTAACGACCACCGTGAGCAACTCAAATGGGCTATAAGCAGTCGCCCGTCCCTAATTTTGGGTCACTGGTTCCAGGGAAGGGAAAGAGCCAGTGCCGTAAGACAAACACAACATCCATGCCTGACCGGGATTCGAACCCGGACCCCTTACGGACGAATGGTCAGAAGGCCAGCGCCTTAGACCACTGCGCCACCGGGGCGGCGATTGGAGGTTTAACGACCACCGTGAGCAACTCAAATGGGCTATAAGCAGTCGCCCGTCCTTAATTTAGGGTCACTGATTCCAGGGAAGGGAAAGAGCCAGTGCCGTAAGACAAACACAACATCCATGCCTGACCGGGATTCGAACCCGGACCCCTTACGGACGAATGGTCAGAGGCCAGCGCCTTAGACCACTGCGCCACCGGGGCGGCGATTGGAGGTTTAACGACCACCGTGAGCAACTCAATGGGCTATAAGCAGTCGCCCGTCCTTAATTTAGGGTCACTGGTTCCAGGGAAGGAAGAGAGCCAGTGCCGTAAGACAAACACAACATCCATGGGTCACCGGGATTCGAACCCGGACCCCGTTCGGACGAATGATCAGAGGTCATCGCTTAGACCACTGCGCCACCGGGGGCGGCACCAGGGTTCGAGACCCGGCGTGGACAAAAATGACGGAGAAATTTACTTCGTTATACCACTTATACTTAACGTAATTGGTTCAGTTGTATATTTTTTTCCTTCCCAACATCGCATATAATCTAGAGGGAAGCCACGGAGGCCTTGGCCTCCCGAAAGTGTTTTCTTTTTTTTACGTTTTTGGTTTAAATGAGACTTACATTAAAAAAAAACTGCTTTATTTTTTTTCTATTTTTCATTACCTTTAATTTTCTGGTGGATTTCAAAAACTTCCATTTTTCGTAGCTCTCCCCCCCCCCCCAAGAAAATTCTATATACGCCCCTGGCACAGGCAAACCAGAATATTGCATTGAAACTCCTTTACGCAATCCGTTAATAACGAACTATCAATCAAATAATCACATACTTAAAATCCAAATTTTATAAGATGCAATTTCCCTTTTTAACCTATTTAAAAATTTTCAGGATTATTCGTACCTAATCCGTTCAGCGCTACGACACTTTTTTAACTTTTCCCAATCATAAGCCTACGTGAAAGTTGAATAATGTTAAAAAACCGAATTTCACTGAACGTCCTCACAACACCCTTATCCTTCGGAAATAAACTGTGCCGCCCCTGTGGCGCAGTGGTCTAAGCGATGGCCTCTGATCATTCGTCCGAACGGGTCCGGGTTCGAATCTCGGTGAGGCATGGATGTTGTGTTTGTCTTACGACACTGGTTCTCTCCCTTCCCTGGAACCAGTGACCCTAAATTAGGGACGGGCGACTGCTTATAGCCCATTGAGTTGCTCACGGTGGTCGTTAAACCTCGAATAAAAAAAAAATAAAAAAAAATAAACTGTTCTCTGAATCCAAAGTTGCCGCCCCGGTGGCGCAGTGGTCTAAGCGATGGCCTCTGATCATTCGTCCGTAAGGGGTCCGGGTTCGAATCCCGGTGAGGCATGGATGTTGTGTTTGTCTTACGGCACTGGCTCTCTCCCTTCCCTGGAACCAATGACCCTAAATTAGGGACGGGCGACTGCTTATAGCCCATTGAGTTGCTCACGGTGGTCGTTAAACCTCCAATCAAAAAAAAAAAAAAATCCAAAGTTTTCGCAGTAAGGGTCCGAAAGGAGATAACTGGTCACAGCCGAATGAATTCATCGTTGTGAATCGTGACTACGTGTGCCTCAAGGAACGAAAAATAGCCGCCCCGGTGGCGCAGTGGTCTAGTTATGGCCTCTGATCATTCGTCCGAAAGGGGTCCGGGTTCGTATCCCGTGAGGCATGGATGTTGTGTTTGTCCTACGGCACTGGCTCTCTCCCTTCCCTGGAACCAGTGACCCTAAATTAGGGACGGGTGACTGCTTATAGCCCATTGAGTTGCTCACGGTGGTCGTTAAACCTCCAATCAAAAAAAAAAAAAACCTTCAATTAAACAAACAAACAAACAAGGAACGAAATCCGTACGTAGCCTCTGCTCCACAATGGTTTAGTGTTGAGCCAGTTGAGCGTTGCCACACACGCCACAGCTGCTCAGCGTGGCGCTGCTCGTCAGAAGGGAATTTCCCTCATTCCCGAAGGGAGATCTGAGAATCAGTAGCCAATGAGAAACGATCCATGAGTGAGGCGTATTTGGAAAGCGAAACTAAGTTTAGCGAATCATGTCGCTGGTGAAGATTATTGTAAGTATAAGTAAAGATTGCTTTTGAGTTTTTTTAAATCAGCAGCTGTGGTGTTTACAAATTGACGAGTGTTATACCTGCGGAAGCGACGGAAAAACTCAAGTTTGAGGAAACAGGTAAAACCATTTTCCTTTCTTTTTTTGTAATTAGGAAGAAAATACATGGCTGTTACTCGTTAATAACTACTGAAAAATATTTAGATGTGCGGAGTATTGCAGTGTGTTTATGACAGGTTGGCGTGCAACCCCACAATACGAGGAGTTGTTACCTTTTCCACCTAAACCTGAATGAGTCATTTTTGTTTCCAAATTTTGATTAAACTGGCCAATGTAACAAAATATGCATTAAGTTTAAACATCACAACGTAGAGGTTTTGACGTACTGTTGTCTACATAGACATTTCAATGTATCCGAAAAATCTGTTGATATTTACAATCTGGAAATTTTAATTTACATAGCACAGAAGTTTTATTGACTATTAGTAATAGTCTATTACTCTAGTTTTTCGTTGGAGTGAAAATATCGTTGTCAGCGCATTTGGGTGCGGACTACAAACTGAATTTGAGTGATTTGTCCCTCGATCTACTTATTTCGTAAACATGGAACCCTAATGCTGCTCTGAAATTGTATATGTTTTGTCTGTTATCGGTGTTAGGGTTTATATGCGAAGGTGAACAGCTCCGGGTTACTGATTTTTGGTTAGAGATGGGCCAGGGTCCGAATCCTGATGGGCCTTGCACTGCCCTTTCCCCTCCTTGGAACCATTGACCCCCAAATTAGGAACGATCTCCCGCTTATGATCCTTAGAGGTGTTTATGCTGGTCATTATCCCTTCCCTCCCCTAAAACGAAAAAATAACCGAAGGTGTAGAAAATTTAGAATCGACAGAGTGCGTCGAGAGGAAAAGTTCCAACGTGGCGGAACACAAAGCAGCATGTACTCGAACATAATGCTTTGATCATAAACTAATTGCTCTAACGTTTTGGGGAGTTTCCCGATCAATAACTAAATGTTTGTTTCAGCTGTGTTTTCTTAAAGGTACACATTATTACAATCTAAAACCAGCAGTGCAATTTACAGTATATCTAAAATTAGCACATGTAATTTCTTTACATCTTGTCGAATATGAGAGTAACCCTCGCAAAAATGACGATGTGGTCAACAGATATGCCCTCTGGTGTTTTATTGAAACGAATGAATTGTGTGAAACTAATGAACAAAGGGTATATGCAATGAGGAAATTAAATTTTTATGGGGCGATCTTAAATGTCCAAGTTACAGCCATCTTTGGAACTACGATCATGTGTAGCATGATTGGTTGCAGTGCAATCAATCGTAAAATCAGCTGTGGCTTTTTTCAAAAATTTTCGATCCAAAGTTGGATCTGACATTTGTGCGACGTTAAATGCCGCCGTAGAAAATTTGAGGAAAACGTAAGATAATTTATTATGAACTCTGGATGAGGAGAGGGAGCATTTCTTTCACAAACTTGGGCTAGGAAGATCATGTTGTTCCAATTTCTTTACCTAATGCGCAAACCCAGGGCCAGATTAAGGCTTTAGTGGGCTCCTATAGGCTAAGACATTTGAGTGGGCCCCAAGGCTAAGACATCAGAGAGGGCCCGAAAAAAAAAATCATGATGGAGAATTAGTGAAGTTTGTTAAAACACAAAACTGTAGCTACTAAATTATCTGCAGTTTTCATTATAAGTTACTATATTTTTCATTGTTCTCACAAGAACATGAGTTAAAAGCTTAAGATTTTTAAATTTTGTCATGGATTTTCAGCATTGTGTACTTTTCTTAGTTCTTTTCTGTTATGCGATGTGGAGCCACAGGGGACTTCGACCACTACCGGTTCCAAGTGTAAATTGGGAAGTGTGGGTGGATGGTAGTGAAAAAGCTGAAACTGTTTCACCGACCCCACTTGTACACAGCGACATGAAACCTTTACTACCCTTGATGAGTCTCTGTCTTGAAATCTGTTCGTCTCCCAGTCTCTGTTTCTGACCAAGTGGAATTCTTACGCGATGGAAGTAAAACTATTTTATACCCCCCCCCCCTCCTTCTCTCTCTTTCTCTCTCACCTATCTATCTATTACTTGGCCAGGCATGCCTCCTGGGCCCTTGGTCATGGTGGGCCCCAAGGCTATAGCCCCTATAGAACCCCCTTTAATCCGGCTCTGTGCAAACCCAAAATTTTCGAGGTTACTAGCAAAATGCCTTTGTAATAATAAATGATATTTTCTTTAACATGCATTGAAATTTTGAAGAAATGCTTTGTTTTATCATTGCATTAGACTTAAATCTAAAGTTATTATTCTCCTTTAGTTAAAGCTGGAATTCCATAATTATTTTTTCATTGCACAGGACAGGCTGGACAGAATTTCTTTGGTTTCTTTATAAAATCGAGATGCAGGAGGATGATTGAGGATAATTTTATCACTTCACCTGCATTTAATTAGTGCTTTGACTGATTTCCCAGCTGACTTATCCACTCAGCAGGGCAAACTGAGAGGGCATCCCAATTCCCTTTATTTCTGTGTTGTGTAGGAGTAAGGATTTCCTATTGGTTGCCAAATCCAAGAGGTCAGCAAAGCTCCTATAACAGCAAAACTCCCTCTCAACAATTGATCTCTCCCACCTAACCATTATTCCCGTCTTTTTGACAGTGTGACTTTCTCTTCCCTATCCCAGATTTTTTTTATGCTTATGCAATTTTTATGTCATATAATTCTATGATTTGCAAAATTTTATGCATATTTTAGCATAATAACATGCATTTCTTGTATGTGATTAAAAGATGTCACGATCTACTCGACATCATCAAAAAGTATGCAAAACTAACTTTTGCAGTGGAGGGGACATTCATTTTTGGCTGGTACGCTCCCACAGCTTTGTGCTTCACAACTGTCTTAGTAAGTATGTCGTTAAAATTTTGTCACCATTCTGGATCCAAGTCCTAAATTCCATGCCTCTGGTCTGCCAGAATTGTAATTATTTTTTGCTTTTGCATAGGAATGTTTAGATTCCCTTATTACTTTCCTAGAGTAGATGTGCATAAGAACTGAAAATGGTAATTATAAAAAGAAAATGCAGTTAATGTGCTTTATTTTTATAGGGAATAGCAGAAAATACAGGTTTCACCTATTTTATTTTGTACCAACTTTTATCTTTTATCCACTTTTATTTCCTATTTTCTCTAATGTGCCTTGAGAAAATCTACGAGTTTCAGAACGTTAAATTCTTGCTACTCACAAGACATGCAAAGACTTCAGTTTAACTCAGTGGCGCACCCATGAGGGTGGCGGATGGGGCCAGCGCCACCCCCTTGTGCTGATAGAGTGGAAAATTATGTCAAAGTTTGAAAGAAAAAGTCATGATACGAGATCTACATATACTTCTTAATCATGTACCGTATAATTATAACATATAATAATTATTAGGGAGTAGTTCTGTTAAATAAATTTAGAAAAATCTAACCAGGAAAAGAATTGCATCTACTACTGCTTCTTCTAATCATTTAACTTTCTTGTACTGTAACATTACTAGTAACTGGATAAGAATAAATGTACAAAAGTCAACCTCCTTGATTGTTATAGCACCTGACTATTTTTTCTGGAAAATTTAGGGGGGGGGTCACTCCCACCTTGGGGAACGTCTGTGTGCCACGGCGCACAGGCCTCTCCCTTGGGAAATTTCTGGTTGCGCTACTGGGTTAACTTATGTGGGCTTAACTTTGCATATGGTAAAACTGACTAGGACTACAACAGGGCCATAGCTGGAACCTAGGGAAACCTTTGGAAAGGCTAAATAGTGATACTTTTGGACAAATATATCTAGTGAGCTTTTCTTTTTCGACTTTTGTTAATATATTTCACTTTTGTGTGATTTCTGCATGCACGCTGTTTTGTAGTGCCGCCAACATGCACGGTGGGAATGAAGTGGGGATTATCCTGTGAAAGTTTCAGAAATATAATAAGTCAGAAGTGAAGTGACAGATTGATGAATGCACAGTATGCATTGGATGAAATGGCAATGAATATTTTCTCTGCTTATGCACCGTGAAACAGTTGTGAACCAAAAAAACAACAGAAAATTGTTTTTTCATAGCAGGATGGAGATTTGTCTGAATATTTGTGCTGCCTGTGAATAAATTGAAATTATTTTGGAAAGCCGTAGAAACACTTTATGAACTTGATCTTTTATTTCTTTGTTAAAATATGTTGCTAGAGACTTGTTTCAAGAGTTTTGGGAAGCTGTAGGGGTTAAGAGAATGACTTTCTGTAGTTACAAGCTTTTTGGACCACTTGTTTGTTGTGAAAGAGTGTTATGCAGTATGTCAAATGTTTTTGTTAAAATTTCTGTAGTTTCGTGGGTTCTGTAGAAGACATTGTAGCGTGTAATGTCAAACTTTTTTTTTTTTTTTTTTTATTGTATGTCTAGATATTTTTGGCTTGCCGCCCCTGTGGCGCAGTGGTCTAAGGCGCTGGCCTCTGATCATTCGTCCATCTGGGGTCCGGGTTCGAATCCCGGTGAGGCATGGATGTTGTGTGTTTGTCTTACGGCACTGGCTCTCTCCCTTCCCTGGAACCAGTGACCCTAAATTAGGGACGGGCGACTGCTTATAGCCCATTGAGTTGCTCACGGTGGTCGTTAAACCTCCAATAAAAAAAAAAAAAAAAAATATTTTTGGCTTATGCTTAAGTAAAACTTTATATAAAGAGAATTGGTATTCCATAACAACTAGTAAATAAGACCTTTGTGCCAGTGAACAGCAAATGCCAACTATTCAAGTTTCTGATTTTTCAGTGTGGAATGGTAAGTAGCCCAAAGAATTAAAAATAATTACTTTCTAGGCACTTAGTTTTAAAATTTCATATTTGCTACATTAAGTATTTTGAAAGGCTTTGCTGCAAACCTATGGTTATGTTCTTGTGCATACCAAACAACTTTTAATTGGGGAGGGGGGTAACAACAGCCCGGAGCAACTCAATAGGCCATAAGCAGTCATTCATCTGTAATGCAGGGTCACTGGTTCCAAAGAAGGGAGAGAGCCAGTGCTGTAAGCACAGACGCCGCCAATGCCCACCCTTGCCCCTCCTTGGCGAATCATAATAAAAAAATATGTTGGACGGAAATCATAATAAAAGAAATACATGTAGGGGAGAGTGATGTAAAATGTTACAAGTGCTTTAATTAACATTACAAGTTTAAGTTTTACGAGTGCTTTAATATATCTAAAAAAATTTCTCAGGAGGCGCTGATTATAGGCAAAGTTAGAAAGATATCCTTAATGGTAGCGAACGTTTATTTTCAAAATACTGGTTTTTGTCTTATACTGAAAATTCCATACCAACCTTACTTTTTGGGTTTTTGCATTTTTATTTTTATTTTCAGCATTTTTTGTGTATTGTTTAAGTAAAATGATTTTTTTTACATGATTTCATTCGAAATTAGAAAGACCTGAGAACAGAAAGTGATCTAACAGAACAGAAGCTGCAGTCCATGTGGCAGGGTACAGGGTTGCATAAGGGTGACCCAGTACTCGTGCCACCTAGAGGGTTGCAAAAGGGCGACTCCCAGATCATTGCCCCATCTAGATACCGCCCACTGTTATAAAAAATTCTGGCAATGCCCCTGGCTGTAAGGTAAACACACCATCCATGCCTCCCCTGGACCCATCTTGGATGAATAATTAACAGCTAAGCCTTCGTAACACCCAGGTACCGGGGCAGCCACCTCCGTATTCAGGGTCTATCTTGGGAAAATTCAGTATCCTTTTTGGCACTTTTAACAGTCATTTCATGCAGAATGGCATTTTCCAGTAGTAATTTCTTAGTGTTTTAAATTGAATAATACTCACCTGTGACCAACTATTTTTCCGACAACATATATCACGCATGCATACATGTCTACTAATAAAAATTATTGAATACTAGCACATTAAAAGATAAACACACCAAGTTGAGTAATACTTACCTACAAACAACTACTTTCCAGACAACATAATTATATCATGCACACATATCTACCGTTTTTTTTTTGCATTTGAATCCTATCATGTTAAAATAGCTAATTAGATTTTAGTCATAAAGTTCTGATATGTTGATAGATTTCCAGTAGTATTTTACGAAAATGGCATCTGGTAAGCATGCAGGTGCAATTTTTTTAATTTCCCCAGCCTCCCCAGGATAGTTTCATCTGAATTAGGTTGACTGATTTTCTTGCAATTTTAAAATTCTGAAGTGAAATATTTGCATTAATTTTTAACACAAATATTTCACATCAGAATGAAATTCTGGCATTTAATTGTTTTGTTTTTTAATCCACACATGAGACTCTTCACCAGATTCAAGGAATTCAGCTTTTTTTCTTTTTGGTCATCATTTGGGTTAGTCTCAAGATTGCTGTAGAACTGAAGAGATTTGTGGGGGGGGGGGTCGTTTTCCGTCTGGGGACAGTATTTCGTCTTTCAAAACTTTCAAAAACGGAAGTTAAACGGAGTCAAGATTTTTCCCGTAATCGTAATTTCTTTTTCTCACAATGTTGGCTGTGTCCAGTATTGTTGTTAAATATCATTTTATAGCATAAATGTTTTGTATTTCGGCATGAAACTGTGGGCAACGGTTTCCGAAAACGGAAGTTAAGATGGTGTAAAGATTTCCCTGTTGTCTTGAGGCGTGAGATTCTTCCATGGATTCGAAGAATTCCGCCATTTTTATTACCATTTCGAGCATTCTCGAAATCAATGCACTACTGAACAGAAATTTCGGAGGTGGGGGGATTCCTTTTTCTTTTGCGGACGGAGTTCCATCTTTGGAAACTTTCAAAAACGGAAGTTAGACGTGGCGAAGATTTCTCCCATAATCACATTTTCTTTTTTCTTGCGATCTTTCTTCTGCCCAGTTTGTTCTTAAACATCCATTTATTCCACAAATACCACATTTCAGCTTAAAAATGGAGGAAAAAATTTGCCGAAAACCAAAGCCGGTCGAAGCGAAGATTTCTCTCGTAATCGTATTTTTTTCCTCCCACAATGTTCTTGCTATCCTGCGGTGTTCTTAAATGTTACTTTCCCCCATAAATGTCTGCACTTAAGCTTGATAAGGTCGGGAAAATTTTCCAAAAACGGAAGTGACAAAGTTTGAAAATTTGTTAGAATTGATGCATGGTGTTCAAAAGTATTCATATTCTGAAAGTTACACTATTTATTTAAAGTAGTGAAAGCTTTAATATCATGCATTGATGGTCCTCAGGCTGAAAGTTCTTTCAGTATGATGGATGAATTATTGTCATCTGAGGGGATAAAAGGAGAAGAAAAGTGACAATGAAGAAATGGGACAGGAATAATATCAACAGAAAGAAAAACTAAGCAAAGATTGCTTTGCAGCTGCAGAGTCAACAAAAGACAAATATGGCCATGGTACTTGTAGAGATGAAAGCAACACAAGAGAAAACTTGAGCTGATGTTCTAGCAAGTGCAAAAAAAAAACCAGTGTTTGAAGCAAAGTCTTTTAAAACCATTTTATTTCATTTTGAATATAGTAATTTTATATTGTGAATACAGTGATGTGGTCCAGTTTAATATTTACATAAATAAATTACAGTGAACAATCCCATCTTTTTCGTGCTGTGTTATGTTCACACTTACTTGCCGCATGTTCTGGTTTTTCATCCGGTTAAAAAAATCAGCCTGTTTGTTCCTTGGTTGGTCTCATGTATGTTAATCCCAAGACATGACTACAGTAGTCAGGGAGCTAATGGATGCTGTAATTTTTGTTTTGTGGTAGTCTTTTCAAAAATGGAGGCCCTTATTTATTTGAAGCCAACATCCAGTTTGTTTACTCTGGGAATCATATGCAGCAGTTGTTATCCATAGCTATGCCCATTCCTAAAGCGCTGGGGCATTCCTATAATTAACTGGCCGAAGGTCAGAAACTATTATAATTTACTTGGGAATTGCATATATTTTCCCAAAAACAGTTCTTACTAAGCCTAACATGGCTTCTGGCACAATAATAAGCAAAGAGTTCTTCATGTCAGTTCCAAAGCAAACTAATATCAGTTATATGCATAACAACTGCATCAGGAAGGGGTGTAACTGTTTTCTACAATACCCAGCGTAAACAAACCAGATTTTGGAAATCTAGGAAGAAATACATGAGATAATTATTCACATAGAAATCAGAATATGTACAAGAACATAACATACATTCTGATTGCTGCATGAATAATTAAACCGGATGCTACCTTTTACCAAGGTTAATAGACAGTAAGGTTTGCTAATCCTGCCTCCCTCACAGTGGAAGTGCCGGTCCCTTACGTAGTGACGTCAGTGTACCACACGACGCAGCCAGCTGGACGGATAGACTGTTAATACAATTGAAGCACTCGCAGGAGAAATGTCAACAACTTTTTACTCAAATGCGCTCTGAATCTGAAAGCTTGCAATCAAGATGTAATGCAAAAGCACATCTGTAATATAATCAGGAAAAACAGACATCCATGTGAATATTTTATTTAGAGTAAACCGAGAATGTGAAGAAACTTATTATGCATTTCTTTCATATTTTTTTTTTCAAATCTGTTTAATCTAAATATCTAAATAGGATATTGACATGACACTAAGGAAAAGTGCAGGGTCAGTTATTATACCTTCTAATTTATTTATATGCAACTGTAATACTGTCTTTAACTAAATTCAAAAGAAGGAAAAAAAACTTATAAGATTATGCTGTCAGAACCTCATGAAGAAATCCTTTTATGCGGAACAAATAAAAACTTGAGTAGCATTCCACTAACTTGCTTAATTAAGAAGTTGGAAATTAATTTCACTAAATGCTCTGTTATTATTTGTAACTAATCGCTGTATTTTATTCGTTAAATTTTGAGAACTTTAAGAATCAGGACATTATTTAACGTAAAAAAATTCTTTCTTCACTTACCTTTGTCATGTTCCTTAGGTAACTGTTTTAACCAGTTTTCTCTTCTTGGGTTGGCAATATATTTTTTGCTGAGCGTTAATATGGCGCATACGGATCATAATTTGGGTTTTCATGAATAGTTTGATGGCAGGGTGCACATTTGGAGGGAACTGATGGGCAGAAGCTTCCACTGCGGTGTGAACAATTCTTTTAACTTTCCTTAAATTATTTTTCCCATGTAGTTTTAAAAAAAATTCTTCTAGTTGGATAACCATGCTCATCCACTCATTTGTTGGATGTTGCAAGCAGCCTCTGCTTATGACGCTAAATCCAGTCACAAAGAATTCATTTTTCTTGCACTAATTCCAGAGGTGCATTTTTGTCCCCCAGCCCAGGACACGTTGTTTGGCATTTAAATGCAACATATCCAGCAAGGTATCGTAAAGCTTGGTACAATATGCTGTCACTAGAAGACGTAATTGCAGTTGTGGGTTCTTCGCGAAGTGCAGCCGTAATTTCATTTTCACTTGTGTGGGCTGTTTCATCATTGCATAATGCATTATTGTGTAAGACACAGGAAGACAAGAGCATGGAGACAGTTAAATAATGTTGTTCTGACTCAGGCAAAACGTTAGATTTCTGACAGTTCCAGACTACTTTCCCAAGTACCAGCAGTCTGAGACAATTTTGAAATTCCAGTGGTGAAGGGTGATCATAGGTATTCCCTGCTGCACGTATCTGTGAGAAAAAAATTTTCTAGGACATCTTGATTAACTCTGTGAGTTAAAAAATATTTTAGCTCATATTTTTCGCTTAGAATCTTGTGGACAGCCATTACGGATGTAATACTGACCAGAAGACCTTGCTGAAATGGTAGGGCGTTTTTCTTCCAACAACGCGCATCTGCGAAAAAGTGTTGTAAGCCTCATTCAGAAGTTGAAATTTCTGCTGATTGTTACCTAAAGCACATCAGAATGGTTTGTCTGAAAATGGTTGCCTCGAATTCATTGTATCAAAAAATCTGTCAACAAGAAGAATAAAATTTGCTGCTTCATCATCTTTGCGAAATAAATATTTGATGGCATTTCCAACACGCTCCGAAAGCAACTGTACAGCATAACGTACAATCTGCCTATTTGCTCCTTTAACACGTATGTGTGTTTCACTCATATTATACACTATTTTTAATTCCTTACTGTCCTTCTCTAATAGCTTTTCAAATAGGGAGCAATTTATCACTATATTTCTTATTTTTATGCCACTGTCCAAAATATGGTTTCGCAATAACTTTACCATATGCGGAATGTCAGCAAATACATTTATATGTCTGTTTTTGTCGAAAGGATTTTCAAAGAACGGACTCTCAGGCGATATAGCCAATTCTTTCCATAATTTCTGGTTTAAAGCTCCCAGATCTGAAGTAAGAGCAAATACAGGAAACATGATATTTTCTACGGCACAAATTACTTTCATTAATATTTCTCTGAGACTGGAACCACTAACGTCAAAATCGTAAAATACTGGTTGTTTCCAGGGATTAACAAGTCCTCTTGCCATGAATACCAGTATGTACCTACACGGTCCTATAACTTCATCTGTTTTAATATTATAGCACATTTTGATGGAAACTCATTTCATCTATAGAAATTACACATGTTCTTTCGGCTTCGGTCATTTGCATTCCTTGGCTCTGCATCAGTTTTAAAGTTGTGGCTTGAATTCCAGGTGAACATTTAATTGTAGCTACCCATCGGCGCAACGTTGACAAAGCAGGAAGTGGAATATTAACTTTATTTCTCAAGTAGTGATATGCTCTCCTGGAAACAGTTCTTAATGTTATTGCAGCTGCAATATCAGTAGAATTCCAAACAATCCGTTTTTGGCCTAACAAAACCCTTATCTGTCCTGGAGTAAACACTGTAGAAAGCAAATTTTTTATGCACATTTCTCTGTCTTTTTCTCATCTTTCCGTAACCTTCGCAATTCTAATAATTATTTCTGCATTTGATTCTGTTTTACTTTGAGGACTTTTACATGTAAAGTTAGACTATGGTTTGAAGAGCTCAAATATAATATTTGTTTTTTCAGCTTTTCATTTTCCTTCATCAAAATATAATTTTCCTTCAATAGAATTTCATTTTCTGTTTTCAGGTCTTTCATACATTCAATTTCAGTATTTTCATCATTGGCACTCCACATGTCTTCCAAAATTTCCTCTGCATTATCAGAGTTTATCAAATCGCCAACAAGATCAGTTCGTTTCCTTTTCTCGTGTCTGTTCTTTCTCTCTGAATTAGAATTTACATTAAAGTTTCCCGGGAGGTTTAAACTTGGTACAGCTGTGTCCTTTAGCATTTTGCGGATAGGCAAACCTAGAAGTTCATTCCTTAAATCGCGTTCGTAGTCTTCTTCAGGAAAATGTTCTGAAGAAATAGCTGAATTCATTTCGTTGAAACTGTCAGCTCGTTTGCATCTCAATTTCCATGTTTTACGCAAAACTTCATTTTTCGGAAACCTATGGTAATGAATGCCATTCCTTCTGGTTTTCGAATAATAATTTTGACACGTTGCTATTGCGCACGAACCAGGCATGTTCAGTATTTAACGTATAACCAAGGAAAAGAAAATTTGTTTGCTACAAATGCCTAGCTTCAAATGAGACAATGTAGCTTTCAGACCCTGAACCAGAAAAACGGGAGCAAGCAGCTTTAGGCGGATGGGGTGTGGAGATCTCCGGGACTGGGACGTCACGGAGGCGACCCCTGATACAGTGCTCAGCGGAAGTGTCCGATAAGCATAACCTTGGAGTCTACTAACCTTGCCTTTTACTGCACAGTTAGAAACACACTTTCCCACAAGTTCTGGAGTTCCACAAATATATTGCACCATAACAATCCACAAGGAAGGCAGCCCATTGAGGCCTCTAATTGACACTAGAAATTCTCCACTTACCAACCTAAATTATTACTTTCTTTTGCACCTCAAAGATATTTTCCTTTCATCTTATCTTCTGAAAAATTCAATGAAGCTAAAAAAGAAGCTAGATGACTTACCAGAATTAGAAGATCACAGTATTAGCAAGCCTTGATATACTGTATTATCACTGTATACTAAATATAAACATGAATCTTCTGATAGATTTTATTGCAGATGACCTTGCAGAGAAAATAGTTTTCTGTAACCACAGTAGAGAAGTAGGTATATATGAGTTGCTTCTATTTTCTTTCAAAAATAATTTTTTCCACATTAGAAAAAAATATTACAAGCAGACATCAGGACCTGAAACGGAATCACCACTAGTACCTCTACTGGCAAACTACTTTGTGATTAAGCTAAAAGCAAAGATTCTGATACAGCCATCAATATTTGTTCTATATGTCTGTCCGATGCAGGGATGACATACACTAATGAGCCCATTACATTATGATCACCCCCAGCCTAGAGAAATGAGTGCGCCTGGAGGCCGAATGTTGGTGTAGGTGAAGTTCACAGAGCAGTATATATATATACTACCCGAGGACCGGCTTTCAGTTAGTAATATATACTGATTTCATTGTCCCGTTCCGCCAATCTGTCTTGGCTCCACGGGGACTTGTTGAGCACCTTGGATGTTATTTTGAAATGTTGCGACAATTATCCTGCCTTGAGACGCGGTTCGGACCCTGGCCACCCCAATGGCCCAGAGACCAGCCCGTGGTGACGTGCTGGCAGGCGACCTAGAATACCTTGTCTGGGTTCCCGCTCTGTCTGGCGGGATAGGTCGTTTCTTACTTTTTCGCTGACTGGAAGATTCCTTGCCCTCGAACTTTTTTTGGGGAATAATTTCCCTTTATTTTCTTTTTCAAACACCTACACACATGTATACACTGTCCTCATGCTTAGGACTTACAACATCAAGAGATAGCAAAATTTATTTACAGAATATTTACATTGGTGGTCTCTTCGTCTGCTTTCCCACAGACTTCTACCCTCATTCATCTTCCGATTCGCTTTCGGTGTGCACGTTCACCTCCTGCGTTTCGGTCTCCGTTTGATTGGGGAAGATGGTATGTTGCTGGAGGGTTAGCCTTTCTACAAAGGCTATTATCCCCTCCTGTTAACGGAAGATTGGATGAGCAGATCCAATCTTCGCGTTCTTTGCACACCTGGGATCAGTGTGTTTCTCCATTCGGCGAAGCCACTGCATTCAAGTACGCAGTGTTCTATGCTTGCCGTTCTCTTTCCACAGGGACAAGTGCAGTTCCTGATGGCAAATCTGCCTAGGTATTCAGGGCTGATGCCATGGCCACTGAGTACTTGATTCAGGAACTTATTTGTCTGTGCTCGTTTGGTCGAGACTTTCGGAAACACTCTGTGTGTCTTCCTCCCTGTCTCTCCCGTGTCCCATCTGACCTGCCATTCGGTCATGGTCCGACGTGCTAATGCTGCGCGAGTACACCTTCGCGGCGTTCTGCATTGCACGTCGACCGTCTCTTTCAGCGTGGCTGCCTTCGCCAGCTGATCTGCCCTTTCGTTTCCTAGGGTTCCGACATGGCTTCGTACCCAGTGGAAACTAACTGCCCCATCTCCCTCTGCCCTCAAGAGGGTTTTGATCCTCTGGACGATGGGGTTTCTTCCCCTGAATCTACTCAGAGCCTGCAGTGCTGCCTCACTGTCCGAGTAGAGTTTTATTCTTTCTTCACTACGCCTGGGGAGTGCCCAGGTGAGTGCCATCTCTATCGCCAGAAGTTCTGCCTGGAAGACAGAAGCGTTCTGCGATAATTTCACGCTTCCTGCAGTGGCTTCGTTCCCGTCCGAGAACGCACAGAAGCCTGCCCCCACTTGTCCCTTCAACTTTGAGCCATCCGTGAACAGCTCATGCCCAACTCCCGTGGGTTTCTCCTTGTCCCACGGTGGGCAAATTTCCTCGGCAGGATGGATCTGCCAGTCCACACTTTCCATCTCCATGTCGGAGGCTCGATGCGGCGCACCGAGAAGGTAGGCGTCCTCGCCTGACCTTAGGCAGTGCATTGCTGCCTCCCTTTCCACTACTAGGTCTGCCGGCTCGCACCCCGCCAGCACTTGGAGTGCTAGGGTTGACGTTGTGCGAAAACAACCGGTTATCCCCAGTAGGGCCAACCTTTGGATTTGGTTTATCCCCTTCTTCATTCTGACTGTGGGATTCCACCATGCCCCACTTGCATACGTCAGAATTCTTTCAATTCCTCTCTGATAGATGGCCTTCTTGGTTTTGCCCGTTAACCTCATGCCATTCAATCTATTGAGAATCATCGTGCACCTTGTTCTAAGGTGCTTCAGGTGTGGCAGCCCTGATAGACTCTGATCCAGGACCACACCCAAGTATTTCATTTCACGCACTGCCTTGATAGTGCACCCTTGGAATCTGCACTGGGGTGGTGTTTTCATTACTCCTCTCTTAGCTATTGCTAGCAGAGTGGTCTTCTCAGGAGCGAAGCACAGTTTGCTTTCTCTGCTCCAATTTTCTAGCACATCCAAGGCCCTATGTGCTTCTCTTTCGATCACGTGTCTCCCTGAGGCGGAGACCACGAGAACGAAATCGTCCGCATAGGCTTGAATCTCCACTGCGGGCCCCAGGTCTAGGTTCAGTGCTGAATCAGCAACTATATTCCACCAGAGCGGCCCGGAGTTGGATCCTTGCGGACACCCTCTATGGTACGAACGCGAGGATTGCCCATTCCCCGCTTCGAACTCGACTCTTCTATCAGACAGGTAGCTGCTGATCAGTTTGAACAGGTTCCTTGGACAGACAAGTTCTTTAAGTCTGGTTAAAACCATTGGCCACCAGACACTGTTGAATGCCCCCCTCACGTCTAGTGAGATGAAGCAGGTATGGAGCCCCTCCGCTTTGTTCCTCTCTGCCCTCTCTCGGAGGCTGCGAATTGCCTGCGTTGCGCAACGCCCCGGAAGGAAACCAAATTGGTTCCTGTTTAGCTTTCCCTGCTCCATGAGGAAGCCAAGCGCTCTGTTCGTTATGAGCTTGTCCAGCACTTTGCTCCACGCCGAGAGGAGGCAGATGGGCCTATAGGCTGCGGGATCATTTTTGTTCTTTCCGGTCTTGTTGAAAAGAACTAGCACCGCTGTTTTCCACAAGTCTGGGAAGATTCCCCTCCCGAGGCATTCGTTTAGGAGCGCCACAAAATACCCGGGATTTGCATAGTAGATTTCTCTGACTATGCTGAGGTCGAACCCATCCTTGCCTGGTGCTTTGCCCGTATTTAGACTGGAGAGGGCATTCTCCACTTCGTCTCTCGTGAAGGGGGGTCCTCACCAGTGTCCGGCGGGATCCGACTTTCTTCCCTTATTTCTTTTTGATGAGGGGAGTCCCCTTCTCCCTCGTCTCCTTGGAAGTGGTAATCCAAGAGACTTTCTACGGTACTATCAAGAGTCTTTGATAGGCTACCGTCTGCCCTTTCTACCGCTGCTAGTTTTAGCGGTTCGGTTATGGATCCCCTCGAGATCTTATAGGGGATCCCGAAAGGGTCAGCCGGAGTTTGAAACTCACGCAGTTTTCTCCAGTAGGAGATTTTCGAGAGATTCAGTTCTCTCCTGTATGCTGAACGAGCCTTTTTATGCACTTCTGTGCACTCCCTGTCTTGCGGAGTAGCTTTTGCTCTTTGCAGAGCTTTCCTACTCCGCCTAGCTCTCGCCCTTAGAGCTTTTAGTTTCTCCGACCACCAGGGGTGGGGGTCCTTGGCTCCCCTTTTATTTCCCCTACTACTCTCGCATAGCGTTGTTATTTGACTGGTAAGTTCTTCAAAGAGGGAGTTGAGGTCCGACACTTCTGCGGCCTCTTCTTCCCTCCTACCCCCCAACAAGGTAGTTAACTTGGCTTTAAAAGCCCACCAGTCTAGATTCTTCATTAAGAATCTTTTGCGCTTGGGTTGGATGGGCTTTTCCGATCCCAACATGAAAGATAGCGCTAGGTGGTCACTGCAGCTCTCGTCGTCCAGTACTTGCCAATCCTGGACAAGGCTGCGCTTTGAGACTCTGACGAGAGTCACGTCGATCCAAGAGGAGCCCCTCGCCCCTTGGAAGGTCGGGGTGCTCTCTGGATCGTTCAAGAAACTCAGGTCTGCCGCGTTGGCAAAGTCCACTAGTAGCTGGCCGCGTTCGTCCTCGTTCTGATTGCCCCAGAGAGGACTCTTCGCATTGAAGTCACCTGCTATTATTATCTCATGACTGGGGAATTCCCCTAATAGAGCCATTAGCTCATTCAGCGTTTCTCTCAAATTGCCTGCTGGAGAACTGTATACGTTCACCATTAAAAATTTTGCATCACCACATTCCACGCCCAGGGCGACCACGTTCTCGGAGCATTTTATCTCGAGAACCGCTAGGGATGGGTCTTTCACGACCGTGGCCACCCTGGGCTTTGCCACCCTAGGGTGGTAGATCCGGTAGGAGTTTGGGAAGCCCACCACTCTTCCCCCTGTTCGAATGGTTTCAGTTAGTAAAGTGTTCAGAGTCAGAATGGGAAAAGCTGCCCATTTATCGGAGTTTGATAAAGGACAAATTGTGATGGCACAGCACCTCGGAACTACGATCTTGGAAACAGCACGGCTTGTGGCTTGTTCACGTGCCGCTCTAGTAAGAATGTATCAAAAGTGGTGCACAGATGGCTAAATGACGAACCGTCGTCCTGCCGTGTGTCGTCTGCACCTCATTGATGCCATAAGGGAGTGGAGATTGTTACTCATTGTTCACAGGGCCACAGTGTGGCAAATCACCTGCTGCTACAACAGTGGTGATAGGGCAATGTGCCATAACACACAGTTCATTGCAGCCTTCTGCGCATGGGCCTGTATAGCCAAAGACCTAGCCGGATCCCCACACTCACTGCACGTCATTGCCAACAACGCATGAAATGGGCCCAAGATCATCGAGATTGGACCGTGGATGATTGGAAGAAAGTGGCCTGGTCTGACGAATCAAGATTCCTGGTGCATCACGTAGACGACGGTGCGCGGATTTACCAATTACCAATGGAGGCTATGGCACCTGGATGCACTGTTGGGCGGAAACAGGCCGCCGCCGGCGGTGTTATGCTGTGGACGATGTTTTCGTGGGACACTTTAGGCCCCATTATCCCAATTGCACAATCCCTGACAGCTATCAGCTATCTGAACATCATTGCAAACCAAGTTCACCCATTCTTGGCAACTGTGTTCCCTGCTGGTGATGGACATTACCAACAGAATAATGCTCCATGCCACACTACCAGAATCATCAAGGAGTGATTCGAGGAACATGTTGGTGACTTTCTGTTAATGTCCTGGCCTCCTAATTCACCTGACATGAACACAATCAAACATTTGTGGTTCGACTTGGAATAGCGGGTTCACACTGAATCTCCCCCAACCCGAAAAGTACGGGAACTGGAGGACCTGCTGTTGACATTATGGTAACAGATACTCCAGGATACCTATCACCACCTCATCGAATTGATGCCTCCCCAAGTGGCCGCTGTTTTGCTGGCTAAATGGGATCCTACAGCTTATTAGATAGGTGGTCATAATGTAATGGCTCATCGGTGTATTATTCATAATAGGTAATGAAGATCAATCTTTAACCTCTCACACAATTTAACTCACTGGAACATTCCCTAAAATTCACCTTAGAACTCCAAAAAGATCATAGCCCCAACTATGCTGGGATCTAACCCTAACCTCAAAAGAAGGGAAGATTTTAACACGGATCTACGAAAAACCTACTAATACAGACAAGATATTGGACCTAATACTGCAAGACAATTTTTGAAGAAAATCAACTTCCTAGTCATTTCAGTTCTTTTCTGGGGATGTCCTATTTTTTTGGGCTTTTACAGAAGCCTAAAAAGTCGTACCCAGAAAGGAACTAGAAAGAATTTCAGAAAATAATTTTCCCTCCCCATTCATAAAGAAAATTTTTAAGAATAAGGCACAAATAAGAAGCAGGAAAATCACATCAAGTTCACTAGCAAAATTGTTTACCACAATGGTATCTTCGAAAAACTAAAAGATCAGTGAAAAATATGAAATCAGGCTTACCCCAGATCTGAATACCAAGTTAAAACAATTCTTTCCATCTATGAAACAGCAAGAAAAAGGCATTCATTTACAAGAAGTAGTCTATAGCACAGACTGTACCTGCAAACTAAGCAATATAGGTGAAACAGGAAGGGTAAAAGTCCGTATGGAGGAACATAAAACTGCCATTAGAAACAAAATAGGGTTAGACAGACATGTACAAGCAAGTGGACACTCCATAAAATGGGGCTCGATAAAAATAATCACCCGCCAGTCACACGTTGTAAAGAAGAAACTTAAAGAGGGAATGGAAATAGCAAGAAGACGTACTACAGTTGTTAACGATAATTGTGGTTGGACTCTCCCGACTGAATGGCCCCAATTACTCCAGTGATGGTCCTGGCAACGAATTAGGTTCTAGTTTGAAAATTTGACCACCAAAGTATTAAAATTTACCTCTATGAAACCTGTAATTAAAAACATTTTCACTGTAGATTAGCAATTGGAGATGACATGATGTCATTAATTTCTAACATTTTTGTGTGTGTGATTTTATACAATTATTATAAAAACATATTTTAGCTATTTCCATGGCAAAAAACTGGTTAAATTTCTGCTTTGTAGAATATAGATTTTTTAGAAAAAGTAAAAAAATATATATATAGTGTTCCAGATACTTACTTTGAAGTGCACCACAGCAATTTTAACTACACTATTGTGTTATGTGTTGTTGCTTCTTATGTTTAATTGAATTCTTACTTCAGCATAATACCTCATATAGCTGAAATAAATGTGATGCCTATTGAGGCTGAAATACAAGGCACACATACATTCTTTGCTGTTTAAATTTTCATCAGTGTAGTTGCTTAGCACATCTTGAAAGAGTACTACTATTTCAGTTGCTGCATCAGTTTGCTGTTCAATTTGAAACAAAGCCATGATTTCATTTCTTGAATTATGAGATCATATGTGCAAAATTGGAAAGGGAGTGAGACAAGGTGACACCATATCTCCGAAGCTCTTTAATGCCACATTGGAGAGTGTTTTTCAGTCGCTGAGCTGGGAAAACAAGGGGATAAAGATTAATGGAGATTATCTAACCCACCTTCGTTTTGCTGATGACGTAGTCATTTTTGCAACTACCCCATCAGAGCTGCAGAGTATGATCCAGGAACTTGCTGACAAGAGTAAAGAAGTGGGATTAAAAATGAACTTTCAGAAGACAAAAGTGATGTTCAATGCTTTTACAAGAAATGAAGATTTATCGATTGATGGAGAAAAGCTGGAGATAACAGACACGTACGTTTATCTTGGACAGCAGATATCAAGTGAGGGTCACATTGATGAAGAAATTAATCGGCGTACAAAACTTGCCTGGAGAGCTTTTGGAAGAAACAGCATAATTTTCAAGAGCAATATGCCATTATGTCTTAAAAGAAAAGTGTTTGATCAATGCATCCTTCCAGTGCTTACGTATGGTGCAGAGACGTGGACCTTAACTAAAAGAGACATACAAAGGCTGCAGACAACTCAAAGAAGCATGGAGAGGTGCATGCTTGGTGTAACCAGGAGAGATAAGAAGAGGAACTCGTGGATCCGAAAAATGACAAGAGTGGAAGACATCATGATCAGAGTTAAATCCCTGAAATGGCAATGGGCTGGACATACTGCCAGAAGGACAGATCATCGATGGACAGCCGAAATTTTAGATTGGATTCCAAGGGACAGGAAAAGACCCAGAAGACGACCACATGGGAGATGGGTGGATGAAATTCGAAAGTATGCAGGGGTGACATGGAGGAGACTGGCACAAGACAGACCGTTGTGGAGGAAACTTGGGGAGACCTTCGTCCAGCAGTGGATTGATAATGGTTGACAATGATGATGATGATGATGTGCAAAATACTAAAGGTATGTTTTCACAGGTTGAGTTTTGAATTTAGATACGAATTAAGGGATTTATAAAGAAGGTCCCATTGAAAATTATGAGATCAGATGTGCAAAATACTAAAGGTATGTTTTCACAGGTTGAGTTTTGACTTTAGATACAGATTAAGTGATTTATAAAGAAGGTCCCACTAAATTATCAGAACAAAATAATGATATTTGATTGGAAAAGACTGTTTTTACGTGAACAATACTGTCTCACATAAGCACATGTTGCAAGAAATAATTGTATTGATTTGTGCATGTGTTTAACTGCCATATTTTTTTAGTACTTAAGAAATATGCTTCACATAAAATGTGTGGTTGAATTGCAGCCAAATATTATTTTTATATAATAAAGGAAATGCAGTGGGATTAAAGCAAAGCTATGTTAGATTATTTTTGAAGAAAAGATTATATTTATTAAAATGCCAGTAAAGGCAACTAAACAGTACCATGGTTTCAGCCACTAGAGCTCTCGTCAGCCATCAAATCGCGGATGTTGTTCCGTTCTTGATCTGTTTTTGAGATTCTTATCATAGGGCTGTAGTCTTGTGCTGCCATTTTTTGGCTGGAATCTGTTGAATTTTAATCTTTTGAAAATTCAACAAGAAGATTTTAATCTTCTGAAAATTCAACAGATTCCAGCCAAAAGATGGCAGCTCAAGGCTAACAGCCCTATGATGAGAACTTCAAAAACAGATCAAGAACAGAACAACATACGCAATTTGATGGCTGATAAAAGCTCTAGCTGCTGAAACCATGGTCCCGTTTTAGTTGCCTTTACTGGCATTTTAATAAATTATATAATCTTTGATTCAAAAACGATCTATGCATAATGAAATGCCATTAGCAATTTTGCTTTTATTTGTTATATAGGGCTATGTTACTTTAGGTAATGCACAAAAAAATGCATCACTAATTTGTCACAATTGGAGTCACTATTTTTGCCAGTTTCGTCTCTTGAAAAGTTCTTAGGACTGAATTCCATACTTGAATTTCTGCACTGTAGCATTCACAGAGTGGCATAGCACCTA
Source organism: Macrothele yani (assembly GCA_039090855.1). Lineage (NCBI taxonomy): Eukaryota > Metazoa > Arthropoda > Arachnida > Araneae > Macrothelidae > Macrothele > Macrothele yani. Next base: position 4,665,721 of record CM076996.1, on the reverse strand, counting down.
GAGCAGGGTGTAAGGGATAAAGACACACGTGCATGAACAAAAAATGGAAGCTAATTTCAAATTTTACTGATGTGTGGATCTAGCATGAAAAGTAAAAATCTTTTTCTCTGTGCTTTATACAGAAAACTATGACATAGCTTAAAGTGTAGTAACCAAGTTCTGGTGTTCAACAATGTGGAAAGGACTAAGAAATACTCGTATAATCTGGAATAGACTAAGAAGAGAATTGCTTTCGTCTAACATAGAAAAAAGGAGTTACTCCAAATGTCAGAAGATATATGAGGGTAAGATTGCCATTTTGTTTGCATACAGCTGCACATTCTTTCTCAACTACAGGTTATAGCTGGTCATTTCAAGGCAAAGCAAAAACTCAAGGTTGTTGTTTTTTCTTTTTTAGACACAAGTCACCTAAAGCTTAAGAAGTGCAAGTGATACACATTTATTTTCAGAAATCCCATGGTAACCCTCTTAGTGACCTGCTGTTAAATCCCAGTTCTTTGTGCTGTCATCCACTGCCTTCACAAACAATGGCCATCAAGGCACATTAAAACCTTTGTATTTGACAATTTTAATGGCTTCCCACATCTGAAAAAGTGTAATTCAAACATCTCCCTGATGGGCTGCCCAATGTGCTTACTGCATTACATTCCATCACCATAAAAACTACCACTCCTTTTAGGTTTCAACCAGCCATGTACCACCCCTGTATTCCACCCCCACATATCAATAAGCTCCTACTGAGTTCATTTCATTTTGTCCAGGAATGCTACTAGCCCTCAGTTGTTCACAAAATTAACATTGACCCCACTTTCTGATAATCTAATTGATTAAGGCACCCAAAATCTGTATCTATATCTTATCTTCCTCTCTTTGTGTCCCAGCTTGAAATTTTCCAGAAAGGTACAAAAATGGTCATAAATTAAAGACAAAATGTTAATGCAGTGGTTTCATGTGGCATATCAGATAATATCCTCATAGGAGCTTTAAATCAGTGAAAGACAGTTTCCCATCTTGATAATGAGCTAAATTAACATTTTAGTGAATCAAAATAAGGACATTTCAAATTGCTGTATCTTTGAAATTAATGTAGAAAGATAAAATTTCATATCTGGCATGTACTTAACCATACCCAAAATCCTTCCAAATTTCATTGAAATTAATAGTCTTGCCAAATTCTGTGTTGATTTGACATGGAAGGGCCAATTTTCAGCTGATTTCCACTTCATTTCTAATTGCTCATATATATACATATGTCTAATCTCATTTTATTCAACATATTTATTATTGCTGCTGGCCAGGTCTTAAGTTGTCTCCTGGTCTCATTTACTCATACAAGTCCATAGCATTATTCATGGCTGTATATTGCAACATGCTTTAAGAAATCATATTGCTTAATGTCTGGGAAGAATCATTTTATATAATTATCAGGGTCCACTTTGAAATTTACTGTTACCTCCTATAGTATGTGATGTTTTGTGTGTGTGTCAGAGTTACTGCTGTTACTATCCATTGATATTATAATCATTTAAATTTTATTTTCGTTTTACAAGTTTGGGTTATTAGATTAATGACTTTTTACTATCATAAATTGTCAAATTTTTTAGTTGAATTGCCACCTGAGGGGTGCTTACTGTGTTGAGTCAGTCTCTACAATGGGTTAGAGTACACCTTGAAAATTTGACAAGTGATAATGAAATGTCATCCTAGTGGCATAAAAATAAAAATCAAATTTAAGTGCAATTAAAAATTTTTGAAATCCTGAATATCAGTAAGGAATGTAATATCACCCATTGACCTTATTATATATAGGCAAAAGTAGTAGGCTATTTTTTTCTTTTTGAGCATATCTATGAAAGAATGTCAAAACACTTGTTAAAATATTTCCTATCAAAGCAGATTGTTTGATGAACTTCAAAAACACCACTTCATCAGAAATGCATCCAAGCAGGTAACAATAAATGTTCCTAACCTGAAGAAAACTTTGAGTTTAAAAAAATTCTTTAAGTAACTGAAAAACTCATTATTCATATAATTCTTGTTAAATTGAAATCTAACTGCAATGATATATTTATTAATGTAATAATAAATGCACCGATTTTCTTTTCCTGCCTTACACAATACTTCTATTCCATGGTTATATATACTTCTATTCTTTCTATTCCATGGTTGACATTTCTATACGTGGATGCTTAGTCCTACATACCACAGCAAAATCTTATTTTTCCAAATCAAATTTTGCTGGTTTGAATGAGTCTCATAAAGCAAATCATTCAAAATCTTTCTCGTAGATGCTACAGCATGCAACAAAATTGCAGACCGTATATTCCATGCAGGGGTTGAAAAATACCATGCCCAAGATGCCCGGGGCATATACATTATTGGCCTGGGAAGGTAAAAAAACAATCTAGTTGCCTGTACCGGGCAACTAAATTTAAAAAGGAAAAAGTTTGGAATAGAGTTTCCTGCTACAAGAAAAATGACGATTGTCATATGTCATGTTTCATTTGACTGCTAACCACCAGAAGCTGTATTGTTGTTACGAAGTACTAAGGACAGAAGAATATCACTTCTTCAATTATATAATACTCTAAGTCCAGATATTGGAACTATATGTAATTTTGCTCCAAATGTTGTTTATAGTGAGCGACGGGATGCATGTCTCTGATAGAACTAGCATCTGGTGCTTAGTGTTAAAGAGCGAAAATTTCAACGAAAAGAGCATGGCAGAATCACTAAATTTTTCAAATACTAATTTAATCATCATACCAATTTTAGCATCATCTTAAAACTTAAGATACACGCCTTTGTGCATTGAACATTTTGAATACTGATCCTTAAAACAGAAATGAAAAACGTGTAAAAAATGTTCGTATTTTTTAACTTAAAAAAATGAGGGTTTTGATTTTGTTATCTTAAAAGATAAATTTTCCTGGGCATCTAGCTTTTACTACCTGGGCAGATAAATAATTTTTGCACATGCCCATCTGGGCATGTAACTTTTCAGGTATTTTTCAAGCCCTGCCATGGCACAGAAGGAATTACATCACTAGCACATCAATGTTCTTGGTCTGAATGTTTCCTCCAAATTGTCTTGGAACATCTTTGTTTCTTTCATGTATGAATCTACCTGATAAAAGCTAAAATTTGCTTTCTAAGGTATTGCTTTTCATGGAACATTTTTCATAAACAATTTTCAACTGTACTTGGGCCAAAAGTTCACCCAAACTTGAGTGTTTTTTGCACATTTGATGGTAGTGTATCCAAATCAGCCCTGAAACTTCTTGATGCTGTGCCAAAAACAGCAGTTTGATGAAACACGTGGTATTCATAATTATTTGTCATAAAATCTTGGACTTTTCGTACTAGAGTTGTCAGCCCTCTACTCCCAGCCTGTTCCAATTTCTTTTCAGTCTTCCAAAAACATTGTCACCTGGCACCTATTTAGTGTCCAGCTGAGCAAGTATGGCACTGATTACTTTGGAATAACTTTTACGGGTCTTATAGAGGTTATTTTTCATGAAAGTTGGTTGTCAAATTTTCGAACTAAAGCCTAGTTCATCATCAGGACTACTTTGTTCCAAATGCTGTTTATAGTCCTGATGACGAACTAGGCTTTAGTTCGAAAATTTGACAACCAACTTTCATGAAAAATAACCTCTATAAGACCCGTAAAAAAGTTATTCCACAATACACTATGAATAGAGGTGCCATAAATTCATTTACAACTGATTACTTTGTCCATTTTGTTCATTCACTTATCTGATATCAAAAGTTTGTAAAGCCTACTTATCAACATTTTCCCTAAATATCACCATCATCATCTGTTTAGCAAAATAAATTGCTTTGAGTCGCTCTATGTTTTAATAAATGAAGGCAAAATTGTTCCTTATGTTTATACACTGTAGATTCTATCATTCATGACCAACTCACCATTGGGAAAAAAAATTGTGCTAATGCCTCCAGGAATTCAAGTATTCAGTGGACATCATATGGACCATTAATGGATTCCAGATCAAAATTATTGTAAACCAACGTACTTTTTTTTTTTTTTTTGGTTTCCCTCTTGCCTAGTGAAAATTGTGTGTTTAGCATTATCAGTTTTCACCAATGCTTTTTTTTTTTTAAAGATAAAGGTGTAGTAACTCTTCAACATTAATTGTTGTTAAGGGGGAAGAAGTATTGACATAACAAAAAGCAACTGAATTTCTTGAACATTGTTCTTTAATACTTGTTATTGTTGCATGGTACAAAATGTAGAAACATAAATTACATTCTCATGTTATGTTAAATTATTATATTAACAAACAGCATTCCATAACAGTTTTATAATGCATAGCAAATGCTAAAATTAAAATTTCCCACAAATAAGTTAAATTTCCACTAAGGATTACAGTACACTGAGAAAGAGATGGGAACTGCAATTTTGATCCTAAACTGTGATCCAAATTTTGTTTAACTCTTGAGATATTTCTACCATTTTCGTCCACTCCTTGCTTTTTGCTTTTCATTTTCTCTGCTGAATGGTTTTATTGAAAGAGCCACAGTTGGAAGTATTTTGTTGGACCAAACTTGGTAGCAGAGTTTCAGCGATTTTTATGAACAATAATGAGGTTATGGCTGTGATTGAAAGAGAAGAACTAACTAGGATGATTATCAAATTCATCTGAGAAAATCTTGGATAATCAAAAGAAGATACAGCAATGGTTCGCAAATTTCATTTCAGCTGTAAAAGTTGCTTAGGTATTTCTTTTCCTTAAAGTTATAAGTATTCTGTTAAACCACAAATCAGCTTGCTTTAATTGAGTTGAAACTTGTTAGATAACTTCCTGATTTCTTGTTCACTATATAGCGTATTTCCCTTTGTAATGTATCTCAATATATTATGTATGGGGAACACTTTTCTGTGTAAAAGTTGGAGAAAAATCAAGTGCAGAGGGTTAAGTCCTGCCATCTCTCTCCCTCACATGTTGATGCTATTACATTACTTAAAGTAAATAATTGCATTTTTTTTACATGTTACGGTTGGTACTTTAATTAAATTTTTAGTCCAAAACACAAAACGTTTGTGTCTAAAAAGGTGCTGGAATGACATTTTCTTCCTGAAAAAATATCCTGGTTTTCACCAATGAAGTATTAAAATGTGTTGTAGCGGAAATCTCAAGCCACGTTATGGATATGTATAAAATGTATGGCCAATATAGAAATAGAAGGAAAATTTTGAATTTAGACTAAAATAAAACTTTGGGAGATGGGTAGATGCATTTTGAAACCAAAGTGTTTATATGGTGGCTATATCCTTGTTACTTTGAATTGATGATTGTGTATGAGGTTTTCACTTGTAGGTGAGCTTGGGTGTACACAGATACAATTTTGTTTTCACCACCTGTACTATTTCTATATGTTATGACATCACATTGTATTCACGTTACATGTGTATAAAGGTGTCAACTCTGGAAAAATCAGTAATTTTGGAACTTGTATATATATAAACATCAAAAAGAAATGGTCGTGTAATCATCACTTCATTGTACTAAATAGACATTGGTATATATTGTGTCACTAACCCTGATTCTCGTCCTAGGCTAACGTCAAAGCATTGGTTGATGAATGCGATGGCTCAGAATCTATGAGACACACCTAGAAATCGAATGCCAACTTACGCCAAAATTTGGTCTTTTGAAAGGCTAATGCCTGTATTTATTTTTACAACAATAACAACATGCATAACTAAGAAAGATATTAATATTTCTATGAGAGATTTAACACATTAACAATTTAGCACTTCGCTAAGCCTTCACTGGCCCACTCATGTGTAGAGATCTACACTTCAATTAACAGAACTTATAGCCAGGGTAGAGAGTACACACACATATATGTATAAGCAACATTCCAGGCAAAACTCAAAAGGGATTTTCTTAAGGCTCGTAAGTGCCTTTAAATTAAAATTTAGACATTGTAACAGTGCAACGGCCTCCTTTGAGAGGCGAGTAACTGACATGAGCAAAATGAATATTAGTTAATGTGCATTCTACCTTACAAATTACACCATCATTTAATTCATTTGTTTTATTGTCATCAACAATTTCCTCCTAATTCCAACAGCAGGGCACCAATGTGCCAGCAAAAGAAAAAAACTCCAAATGGAAAAAACTTAAACTCGGGGTGTTTGGAGATTACTGTGGTTGTTGTCATTTTTCCGCTCTTATTAGGAGCATGCTGACAGAGTGTCTCTCTCTCGGTCCCAGAGATTAAATAGTATTCATGACTTACCCATGGATAGCTTCTGGGTGGGTGACAGATTTTTTTTTTTTCTTTTCCGCGTCCTTCAGGATATTCTGGCCAATCTAGTCAATGCAACTTCAGTCCCGTTCGTGTTTGGTATTTTCCCTCTCCTCGATTGGGTCAATAGTGCGGTGTCTGAAGACAACTTCACTTTGGTGATCATGTCGAGAGGTGCCGCCTTGATCCACTATGTACTGGCCGCTTGGATGTGATGAAAAGGGGGTACTCCACTGCTGATTACTAAGAGCCGGGAATTCCTGGCAGGTCTGCTAATGAAGATGCAGCAAGGTCCCATGGTTTTATATCGAAAAAAATATATAATAACCCTTTTAGGCCTCAGAGTCATCTAATTTTTTTTAAATTAGCAGAAGGCAGGCAAGACAATTCTGGAGGTGGGGTCCCTTCTCTCTCTTGAGGGCTGGCGGATCGTGGTGCCCCCTTTTTTTTTTCCGGTGGAGGATAACCTCCTAGGACCAGATCGATTTTCCAACTCCCGTGCAATTTTTTTTTTCAGCCTTCCGTCTCCTAACGTGCCAACTTTTTGAGAGCCCTTCTTTCCCCAGACTCAAAAAACGCTCCCTCGCAAAAGAACAAAGAGAGCCAATCAGCACCGTCCACGAGGGACGCTTAGCTGCCCATTGGTCAGTCGGCCAAAACCACGCAGTGGTTTCATGCTTGCCCACGTGATATTCCTCTTCCAGCGAGGAAGGAAGATAGGGTGGGGGAAAGCAAAAGCGCGGGAACTCTCATGGACCTGCACATGAGTAATTTGATATGGACCCGCCCATGCCTTTTGGATGAAAACACATAAATTTTTATGCACGCCTGCTTTCCTGCTGTTCAGAGTTTGACAGCAAGTACTATAACTCTTCAGAGTTGAGTTCCTTTTGCCAGCTAACAACCCAGCCGTGGATTATCGGTGTAGTGTTTCTGTTTGGAGAAATTCACCACAGCGTTGGCGAGAGGGAAAAATGCCTTTTTGTGTAAATAACTGCTCACTCCTGGGTGGGCGACATCCTAACAATTTCAAACAGCACTCCCCTTTTCTTGGAATGAGCTTGGGGGGGGGGATGACCGTTGGACGAAGAAAGGAACTGCATTTGACTTACAGAAAATATAAATACATACAGCATATACCATAAAAAGAATTACATTTTTTTCATTACCTATTTTGAGCATAGACCAGCTTTCTTTTTCTTGCATTCCTTTTATCACTCACCCAAAAAAACATCACTTATGAAGTTACTTGCCGCGGCGAAAGATTATTCTTTTCTTTTTTTTTTATTTTGATTATATTTATTCTTGTTTTTAAGGCCCACTTATCAAGTCTATCCCAGCCTTACCTCACCAACTTCATAATTTCAAAGTTTAAATTATAATACATCCTACTAACTTCTGAATCATCCTACTCATAGCTTAGATAATGAATAATACAAATGCTACATTATGTCCATACACGTCGAGAGAAAAAAAAATATTTACACTGCTCTTACTTTAATTCAGCTGAGTATGTTTTTCCTTTCCCTCCTGCTGGGCTAAGTAATTTTTTTGAAAGCAATCACTCACTATCATTTCACAATTTATGTGCTTATTTTTGGTGAACTTAACCAAAAATTCCTAGGCTAGCCCCAGAGTGATGATAAATACTGAATCGGAGGGAGGGTAGCCCTTGTGCTACTCTCCTATCCCTTAACAAAGTAAAACACTCATTTTGTACATTAAGCTGAGGGGAAAAAAAAAACAACGAGGAGAAATAGAATTTTCTGTAACTTTTTCTTGACTTTCTCTCTGGATCCAAAGATCGAACCCAGGGAGGTGAAATCTAAGTTTACGAAAAGTTTAACAGCAAATCACTCCAGGGAAGAATCGTCACCCTTTCCTGAACTGATCACTATTAACCCCTCGATTTATTTATTTTTTCTTTCAAGAAAAAACATGGATAATGTTGATGAAAATCTGAAAACATTGATCAGGTGTCCACAGATTTTCAGCAACATATCAGTTGTGAGTGTTAAGGTTGGGCACCATGTACACTCATCGACAAAAAAATAGTTGCACCCAAAAGGAAGCCACCGACAGGAATGAAACTTGGTGGGTAGGTTAGACATCGTGAGACATGCAAATGACTCCAGTATAACGCTCGGTCGTTCATGTGACGCAAGCAAAGAGGGGTCGTAGCGCTGTGCTATATAAGATAGTCCCGTTGAACGTACTTGCCATTCTGACTCTTGCTGTTGTGTTGGTTGCATCCTTTCCAAGTATAGTATGCCTCGGAGAAAAGTTCGGAAGCAATTCGAGCAATTGGAGGAGTTCGAGAATGGCCGCATCGTTGGGCTCTGGGAAGCAGGATGGTCTTATCGCCGTATTGCGCGCCATACCGGCCATGCGAATATCACCATAGCACGCTGTTGGCAGCAGTGGACAGAACAAGGCATGCAGCAGCGACAGGAAGGGTCTGGGAAACCTAGCCGAACCACTGAGGGAGAGGACTGGCTGGTTGTCCGACATGCGCGGAGTGACCCAACAGCCACGATTCCGGATATTCAGCGAGCAGTGGTGCCCTCCATGCATCACCCGATTAGTGACAACACCATTGGCAGACAGCTGCATGATGTAGGACTACACGCACGCAGACCGTTACAACTGCTCTTAACACAATTGCATCGTCGCCAAAGACTGCAGTGGTGTCGTGCCAGACTGTCATGGAGCCACTCAGAATGGCAGCGGGTGATCTTCAGTGATAAGTCCCGCTTTTGTCATGGAGGAGACAACCACCGAATCTGTGTGTGGAGGCACCAGGGTCAACGCCAAGGTGAACGGTTTGTTGTCGACTGTTACACGTCCAGAAGGACTGGTGTCATGGTGTGGGGTGTAATTGCCTACGGTGCGTGTTCACCTTTGGTGTTCATTACAGGCACTTTGACAGCCCAACATTACGTTAATGAGGTCCTGCAACCAGTGGTCCTACCTTTTCTGAACGCTCACTCCTGTGCGATTTTCCGACAGGACAACGCTCGTCTGCATACTGCTGCTGTCTCGAGAGCTTGCCTGCAAGGCACTGACACTCTGCCATGGCCAGCCGCATCGCCAGACCTATCGCCGGTTGAACGTGTCTGGGATGCTGTTGGACGCGTTATCTACACTCCACCCTTACCGCACAATCTGCAGGAACTGCGCGAGAAGATTCAAGCTGCATGGGATGGCTTATCATATGACACCATTAGAAACAGGTGTACAACTCCATACCAAGACGTCTGGCATGCTGTGTGAGCAAACATGGCGGTCCGACACCATACTGAGATGCACTACTTATTGGCGGGTAGCTCAATAAATATTGCCCATATCAGTCTCAATGTTTAATCATTTATTGTTCCTAGTAACCTTTACCTTCCTCCCAAATAGCATTGCAATCCGACATGTCCTTCTGGGTGCAACTATTTTTTTGACGATGAGTGTATATTGTGTATAGCAGAAGACAATATTGTTTGTGATTTGGTATTTTCCTATCATTCTTGCATTTTGCTACGCATGGTAGTTTATCCCTTCGTTTTCTTTTCTTTTATCCCCATTTTGGGCATAGCTTGCTGAATTATCTGTCTATTCATATTTTACAGCATTACATTTGGCGAACTAGACCTGCTAAGAAAAACAGTCTTTTAAATACAGTACTTTGTTGTAAGTAAATTTTACAGGACAGCGATTCCAAAAATTATAGTTCTGTAGGTTTCAAAGAGTTAAAAGTTAACTAATCCATTTATCATTTATTATTCATCCCACTTATAAACTTAAGAGTGCATTGATTGTATTCTCTTTAGGCTTTAAGATCAGAAAAATGGGAAAGAACGTTGAATGCATTTGCTGTGGACAAAGTGCAAAGTTTTCATCTACATCTATACAGTGTACTAAACAAGATGAAAAAGGTGATGGTTGTACAATCAAGATTAATGTGATATGCAGCGAGTGTAATGATCTGTGACGTATATTCTAAATTAGCTTTCCTTTTTAGTTTCATTCCCTATGTAAATCTTGAGTTTATTCTGTTATTCTTCACTCTTAACGTGATATCTTTCTCCCAAACGAATACGTTTGGCAACACAATTGAGGTTGAATGAACGTGACGTATGCCTGAGTATTGATAAGAACAAGAGATAAAAACGACGACTAATCTATTGCTTGAGAGCGTTGGGTTGTAAACTGATTATTGATTGGAGTGTTGGGATAATGTGTGGTGTGTGGAGAGTTTAGTGCAATATGCTATGCTACGATGTGTTTGCTACATCCTGAATAAAGCACCTTTTCCGTAAGTTTGACTTCTGTTGTTTACATGTTTCGTCTGGCCGTTAAGATTTCTTTCATTTAGGAACTATTTCTTAGTATGTTGATGTTTTAAATTAACGTAGAAGTAAGACAAGACTTCTTCGTCGTTATAGATCATTTAAAGATGCAGATGCAAGCAACACCAGCTAGCCCTAAAGATCCTAAAGATCCAGGAAAGGTAAATTTTTCATTACTTTTTGAATTAAATTTTTAAATATTTTTCTATGTTTGAATACTGATTATGTATTTCTGAGACTATTTTGTTAAATATGCATACATATTTCATAAATTAAACAAATTAACTAAAATTCATTTGCAAATTAAATAAGAGTTGTTTAAATGGATGTAAGAAATTCGTATTTAAAAAAAAAAGAAATGCCTCTTTTCAGTTTGATTTGTTTCTTGTTTCAAAAAGTTTTTCTCTTTTTTAATTATCATTTTTCAAACTTCAGGAAGGATCGTTGTGTCTTGAACATTGCAAACTTTGTTTTTAGCTTTTCAATAGATACAGATTCAGAAAACCTTAATTTTTTTTCAGATTTATGGGTCAAAATCAACTTAATTTTTTCAGATTTTGGAAGTTTTTTTATTTTTAATACAATGTTGAATAATGGCTGTTTTTTATCTTTGGTTCAAGTTTTTTATGCGTTGATTCAATCTTTGCTTCAACCTGTTCTTGGTGCTGCCTATGTATGAGATGAAAGTGTCGTACATAGTTTTATGGTTATTTTATAAGTGCCTGCTTTTTCTAACAGTTTAGGTTGATATTTAGTATTTACAAGCATGTTACTGATAGTTAAGACAGAATGGCCAAAATAATAGTTGTATTTTTCACTCAATTTACAAAGTTCAGTAGTAATTTTTTAGTGTAAGGAAAAGATCAAAAATATTTTCTTATTTCATTCCTTGAAATGTACTTGTTTATTAAAGCAGAATTTTTATGTTTATTTTTAAATTCAAAAATTAGTTTATTTACCACTTTTTTACAATATTTAAAAGTTTTTGCAATGGATTTAATCCAATTTAACTCTTAATCTCAATACTTCTTTTTAGAAGAATGAGTAAACGCACGTTTAACCCATGTTCGCAACCTAATTATCTTGTGGCTAACGGAGTGAGCTGAATCAGATGGAATTATTACTGTAAGAAAAGCTGGTTTTCTGTACACCTTAAAGTCTAAGTAATCAACATTTTTAATTACTAATATGTCGAGGAAAGGTAAAAAGGTATAAAGAGAAAAATGAAAAAAAAATAATAATACATTACCTGATTTAAACTGAAAGAGGTGGGTGTTATGCTGTTACGTAGAAATGCATTTGGAGATCAGAAAACCAAACACCTGAGGGTTTATCACTTCAAAAACCCATGAGCACATGTAGAAGGGGAGTCTAAGAGAAAAGCATTGATTGTAGTAGCTGTGATTAATAATACTTCTCCTATGAACTCCATTATGAATTGAAGGCTTACTTTGAGATGATGAATCGGCCTTCTGAAATACTTCCCATCCAGAAAGTGCACCTGGACACACCTCAAAGCATCACTGATGTAGGTGAGAACATTTTCTTGTTCCTGTCATAAAATGCAACATCCCCTATCCAACGTATGGGTGTCACTTCAACTTCTGAAAGTTATCTCCTGAGGATGTTTATTCAGATGGTTAAGGATGTCAATGGCAAAGATGAACTTATTTTAAGTGAAAGATTTTTGGAACTACAACAACACTATCGATAGAAAGTCTGACAACATTGGAAATGGGTGAAGTTTCAAATTCTTTCATAGAAGGTGCTTAAAAAAAGATTTGTGCTGATGTCTCTGACTAAAGACTAAACCAGAAGTTGAACTTTAATGCTAGGTTAAGACATCTTTGATATTGTGAGGATAGTTGGATTTGAAGACATAGATGAGGCTAATGTGGACAAGTTGCCTCAATCTCAAATAGGGGAACACGCTAGTTAAGATATTGAACTGGAGAAAATTTCAAATGAAGATGATGAGCAGCCCTCCATTATCAAACATATTAAACAACTTTCAACAAAGCATGGCCAAATTTTCTTAACACATTAAGAACGTAATTTATATCATTAATGGGAATGATACTAACAGGGAAAGAAATGGTGAAGTTCATAGAGTGATTTGGAGCTATTCGGCTTGTCACAATGGAATCTTTAGGGAGAGAATTCTGCTCATCAGAACCCTCTCTCGAGCATTTTTCCAACAGAGCTGAAAATTATCAATCCACCAACCCCAGGACCTTCAAAGGAGAGACCACCACAAGAACAGTTTGCTGCATGCATTATAGTAATGGTGCTATGAAATGTGCAGTGGTGTTCTTGTGTTTTCTTTTAAATAAAAGACAGAAGTTTGTTCTGTGTTTTCCTTTAAATAAAGAGGTTTTGTCTGTGCGCAAAACTGCCATCAAAAGTGTGGGAAACAGGTTGGAGTTAAGTAAGCACATTTTTTTCAAAATTCCGGATGTACATATAATTGAAGACTCTTTAGAAGTCATAGCACGTCAGCAGCACAATTTTTCAAATAGAATTTATAAGAGGAACTAAAAAATGATAGAAACCAATGAGCAAGGAAGTAAAACAATCACAAGAGTTGTAAAGACAATAGATTAACTATTGTTACTGATACTGTTTCACACGTTATACATTATATTGTCAGGGCCTGACTTACACAGAATTGGGCCCTAGGCACAACCCAAAACAAGGCCCCCTCCACTTGACATTTTCTTTACGGAGTCGAGTAGGTAGTGTGGCCATTTTGGGCGACTGTATTACAATCCAGCGTAATAAATTTAATAAACACAATACATTTATAAGACTGACATTAAATTACGGTAGTACCTGGTAAAAATATTGTTTTCTCCTAGATTTTTATACTGTCGTACTGATTTGCATCTGAAAAGACTTGAACCTTCATCTATGAAACAGTTGTGTGTGACAAAGCCATATGACGGGTAAAATTCAATTGGACATTGGATTTTTTGCCAGGTGTGTCTAAACTATACTATTACTATATTAACCAGAGGTGTATTTAAAAGAGAGGTTTGGGGGGATTCAAACCCTGCCCGAATTAAGTCCAAAGATTTTTCAAATATAACTTTTGGGAGCTAAAATGTCAAAATGTTTAAAAATTGCTTCAGAACCATGCAATATTTGAAATTGAAGTATATAGTTTATCTTAGTAAGCCATAATTACAAACATACACATACTGCTAGTTTTTATTACACAACACGACATTTTTTTGTTTAATCTCACACAAAACCCTCCCCAAATTATCTGGAAAATGTTACTGATATTAACTAGAAATATCACATATTATATTGCCAGTACTTGCTTGTGTTTTGCCAGCGATTTATATATAGTTACCCCACATCACATCTACCCACGTATAAATATTTTGAAAAAGGGAAAGTTTTTTTTTTTAACCAAGATTTTGGGGCCCTTTCAATTTGAGGGCCCTAGGCATGTGCCTTACGTGCCTAGGCGTAAATCAGGCCTTGTATATTGTCTTCGGTGTAGGACACCATGCAACTAAAATGATGAAGTTAACGTTATTTTCAATCATCTGAACAATAAGCATGAAAAATTATAGAACTCGCCATAGTATTGTCTAAGTGCCCTAGCCAATTTCCGACGAAGTATCATTTGTATTTATGATATTGGCACCTCGATATGGTATTCATTTCTAGCCAGTTCTTCAAGAACTAGCTGAAATTTAGCATTTTCATGCCTAAGGTTGTATTACAATGATAGGATAATGAATGATAAGTTGAAGCTGTAGCTTCTACAATAAAATGCTTCATTAAGATTAAAACGTGAATAATGTAGTTGGTAGTCCAACATAAGTTGCAGACGATTCCTTAAAATGTTTGCGAATTGAAATGATAAATTGAAGTCAACAATATAAAATCACAGAATACGAATGAAGGAAGGGAATGGATAAAATCAAATAAAAACATTAAAAACCTTCAAATTCCAAAAGAGCACAGCTTGCACACCTAGATGTGACCAAACTAGTTTCAACAGCTTTTAAGTCGCTGCCATCTTCAGTGGTATCGCTGCCGACTTTACGGCCAGTTCTACTAAGTGCAATATTGATCCTCACGAAATTCCCATGAAACGTGTTAGTACACGTACTTGTATGACATTGTTCTATGGCTCCATCTGTTGGCTGTCATAGCAGATGTCAGTAATACTTTAGAACTGTTGTTTGTTTAGGTTATATATATATATATTTTAATTTATTACTCGTATTATTCTGCTCAATTAGGTATTTCCATGGATATGGTATATCGTATGGGGAGGTGGTGTTACAATTTTTATTCCTTGTTTTTTCGATGACCATTGATTATGATAATAGAATTTGGTTGTGTATTTTATGTGAGGTCATTATTTTAGAATTTTTCCAGTTTGGGGTCACTTGATGTTTATTACAGTATTGTATTAGAGATGTTTTTTTGTTCTTTTTTGAGCCAGTTCGTATAATGCTCTTGTAGTCTTGCAGAAAAATGCCGTTTGGTACTCCCGACGTAGAATTTACTGGTTCTCCATTTTGTGGATTAACTGTTGGAATCTTATTCACGCTTGCTGTTTGCAAAATAGATTTTTTATTATTATTAGATGTCAATAATTTGGAATTATCTATGATTTATCTATCACAAGATTTTTTGTTAAATAATCAGTGGCTCTGCTGGCAGTAGTGTTGGTACACATAGTGATGAGCCATGGGTGCAACCCAATAATATGAGAGTAAACAAATTGTAATCTTATAAGTTCTGTGAAAAAGTATAACGAATATTGAACGTTTTGAAATTTCAGCCTTCATTACCAACGTTGGAAGCTGAATGAATTATCATAATTATTTATTATTTTCTATAAATTTTGTTTGTTTTATATTCAAGGAGAACATGCATTTGCACGAGTTTGTGGTTTGTAATCACAGATATGTTATGAAACTTAAGCTTTTATATTTAATTTAAGGGTTCATTCTGCACCATATGTGGGAAACCTGCTCATGTGGAATACTTGCAGTGTAAAGATTGTCATATGATATACCATTACAGCTGTTCGGACATCAAAAGTGCAGAATATGACAAAATGACAAAAGAAATGAAGAAAAACTGGAGATGCAAATCATGCTACAGAGAGGTAAGTGCTGTTTAAAGCTTTCCTCTTTTAACCATTTTTATTTTTGAGCTGTAGAAAAAATATTTGAATATAAATGTGAATTTGTTAAGAAACTTTTGTTTAATTTGAATTTGAATTTATTGAATATTCTGCCAATCATCATAGCAATACCATAGATGACAGAGTTCAACACAACAGTACATTATTACAGTAAATCTGTGCTAAGTAGTTAAACAAAACAAAATACAGTTTCAGTAATATATCCCTAGTATGTTATAACTCAATTACAATAAACATACCATTAATTACCATTAAGGAACTTGCACAATTAAACCAAAATGTATGAAGTAGATGTTAAGAAATGTAAAAAGAATAATCTATGTCTACATATAGCACTGTATGTGATGATATGGAGCCAGGTAAAAAGGCTTTAATGAAAAAGCCTGACGAGCCCCCGGTCCCCAAGAAGTGTATGAAAGGCCAAGAACACAATGCACAGAAAATCACAGTGAGACAGGAATCATCATAATAGTACAAGTAAGTTAAGGATACATGATGATAATCAGCTGTAGTTAAAAATTATGTGGCGTATAGACAGTACAGTTACAATATGTAGTAATCTCAACACATGCCGACATAACCACTGATAAGCAAAGTATAAAATAATAATGAATGATTTAGTTAGGACATTTATATATATACACCAAACCAATGCAACCGGAAACTACACATCCTAAGAATATCTGTACAGCACATTAAACAATCATGCAACAATAAACAAACCAAAATCAACAGGACAAAATAATGTGCCACTATATCCCAGAAAAGAAATCAAGACATCAATTCAAATCATAGCAGCCAGCCAATAATTCAGTAATTAATACTCTCCTGAATGCCCTGAAGCTAACAATGGATTTAATGTGCAAGGGTAATTCATTGCACTGTCGCAGACCGGCTGCAATAACACTGTAACGTAACAGATTTAGTTGTGCCCTTGAAATAACGAAGTTTGCATTACTCCTGGTATCATGAGAATGTGAAAATTGGTGTAATTCCAGAAGACTCATAAACTTATTGGCATAAATTCTATTGTGCATAAAAAGTAATAATCGAAATATATACAGTTTATTAAATGGGATTATTTTATATGAACAGCAAACAGCAGCCATAGCACTATTAGTATCCAATAAGCGAATGTATTTCTTTTGTAAAATATATATTCTATTGACATTACCCAACGTGGTCTGACCCCAGGACAGTAGATAATACGAAAGAAGTGGATATATGAACGAGTAATACAATTTTAGTTTTAATCTTATCGTCAACGTACCCAAAATTCTATAAACCATTCCTATACGTGATCTACGCTGATTTGCCAAATAATTAATGTAATTATCCCAACGTAGAGACTCCTGAATAAGTACACCCAGAAACTTAACAGTCGTCTTAAATGTAATGGGAACTCCATTCACAAAGGTACCAGTTGGGGCAGACGAACAATAAGAATGACGTGAAAACAGGACGGCATTAGTTTTATCTTAATTTATAGTTAAATAACTGCAACTGAACCAACGAAAGAACTCCTGAAGATCGCAGTTAACTAAAGGTACCAACTCCATTAAAGAATTACCGGAAAAGAATAAACTGGTATCGTCAGCAAACAGCACACGGTGCGCCCCGAAGTAACATTAAAAATATCATTAATGTATATTATAAAAAGAACGGGCCCCAGCACCGATCCCTGAGGAACTCCGCAACTTACCCCACGAACCGAAAAACGAATGCCACGAATCTTAACATACTGCGATCTCTGCAACAAATAATTACTAAAAAACAAAAGCGGAACTCCCCGGATACGTCTATGATTTAACTTTGACAATAGAATTTTATGATGCACACAGTCAAAAGCTCGAGTTAAGTCATAAAATATACCTAGGACACTTCTTCCTGAGTCAATATTTGTGTGCAAAATATTAAAAACATTCAATATAGCCTTTTCTGTTGAGAAGCCCTGACGGAAACCATGCTGACCGTGATGTAAAATTTTGTTCCTCTCCAAGTAGCCAGATAACCTCTTTAGTACTAGTCTTTCCAAAAGTTTAGCAAACACTGTAATATTAGTAATTGGACGGTAATTTTCTACACTAGATCTCAAACCCTTTTTATGTATAACAGTGACTCTACCTGTCGTAAATGCTAAAGGCATTAAACCAGTTTCTAGAATACAATTAAAAATATCTTCCAATGGTACCAACAAAAACTGAGCAACAGATTTAATCACCCTTGAATGAACATTATCTGGGCCAGCACCCTTAGAGGAATCCAACTGCTGTATAGTAGGCAACAGAGCTGCCGATACTAGGTCAAAAAAGACGTACACAAAGTTTGGTGGGACAAAAAGTCAGCAAAGTCACCAGACACCCGCGAAATATCGTTCTGTAGTTTCACAGGCAAAGAAACAAAGTAAGTATTAAAGATCTGTACAATACGATTCAAATCAGTGATTCGAGTTCCCCCATGATCAAGTTCTATTGGATGGTCGTCATTATTTGTTCTAGGCAACAATTCACCACTCGATTGTCATAACCTTTTCCCATCCGTGGTACCAGTAAAACGATTTAATTAATTTTAATTTTTTATTTTTTGCATTTTTAAATTTAGTATTAAACCAATTTCGGTATCTACGGAACTGGGATAAATCAGAGGCACTTCTGGATTGTATAAATAACTTGAACAACCTATTCTTTTTGTTTAGACATCTTAAAAGGCTACGAGTTAACCAAGGTTTTCTGCACTTTAATGAACGTGTAAAGGTCATAAGTGGAAAATAACATTCATAAGAACTCCAAAATAATCCCCAAAACACATGAAATGCATGTGTGGTATTGTCATGTTGCAGCACCGGACACCAATGTGCAACAGCAAGTACCTCACCAAAAGTTCTTAAGCTATGCTGATCGTACGAACGAATACGAATCGAAATCCTGTCTACAAGATCCGAGGTAGTTACACTACCCGACAAACAAAAAATAGGGACGTGATCACTTGTATTATATGCCAACACACCCGTAGTGCAACAAAAATCATTCGTAATACATAGATCAAGTATAGTTGAGGTAACAGGTGTATTTCTCGTGGGGATTGTAACCACACTTATACATCCAGAAGAGTCTTATGATATCACTGAATGGATATCATCATCATCATCATTGTCAACCATTATCAATCCACTGCTGGACGAAGGTCTCCCCAAGTTTCCTCCACAACGGTCTGTCTTGTGCCAGTCTCCTCCATGTCACCCCTGCATACTTTCGAATTTCATCCACCCATCTCCCATGTGGTCTTCTTCTGGGTCTTTTCCTGTCCCTTGGAATCCAATCTAAAATTTCGGCTGTCCATCGATGATCTGTCCTTCTGGCAGTATGTCCAGCCCATTGCCATTTCAGGGATTTAACTCTGATCATGATGTCTTCCACTCTTGTCATTTTTCGGATCCACGAGTTCCTCTTCTTATCTCTCCTGGTTACACCAAGTATGCACCCCTCCATGCTTCTTTGAGTTGTCTGCAGCCTTTGTATGTCTCTTTTAGTTAAGGTCCACGTCTCTGCACCATACGTAAGCACTGGAAGGATGCATTGATCAAACACTTTTCTTTTAATACTGAATGGATATAAGACGCTATTAGTAGATGTCATATCAATATTAAAATCACCTAAACAATATAACGCCTTGCCACTCTGATTGACATCCTCCAAATAAAAGGGGAAAAAAATCAAGAAAAACTGACTGATTTCCAGACGGAGGGCGATAAGCTGCACTTATAAAGTTATTTTCAGTCTCCAAAGTAATAAACTCATAATTATCCGGAATAACCATATATTTATAAATCTGTGAAAGTGAAAAGGAGCTCCAATCAAAATTAGCAACCCCTCCCCTCCACCCCTAATCCCTGATCTAGAAGCAGAAAAAGTTCGAAAACCCGGTACATTACAAGTAAGTTGATCCGCACTATTAAACCAACTCTCTAAAACACAAATAAAGTTAACAAGATAATCCAAAGACCCCAAAAACTCCAAGAACAGTTCATATTTGCTAAATAAACTACGAGCGCTAATGTGCAACAATCGCAAACTGCGATTTTTTGAAACCAGCAAATCACGCAAAAATTCAACTGAACAAACACTAGGATTACAGGTCATAAAAATGAGTTAAGTACAAACAACAGAGTTACAGAAACATCACAAACCGATCAGAATCGACTAAAATCCGAGTTGTCCCTGCTCCTAATGGTAATTGCATTTCCACCCTCCACCTTTCGGCAATAAATACGCCCGTTTTTATACCAACAAAATGTGATATTGTTTTCTCTGGAAAATTTCCACGCATTCCAGAATAATTCTCCGTTACGCACAGTCAAATTCTCATTAACATAAATTCTAGTTTCCTGCAAATAATTAGCACGAATATTAGTCAATTTCAAAATCTTCCGACTCCTTGATAAAAGAATATCCCTTACCTTTCTGGTCTGAAACTGCACAATGATTGGCGAGGGACGCCGTGCCCCCTTAGTGTTTGTTCTGTGAAAGACATCAATGTCATCACACGAAAGGTCTTCAAAATCCAACCCTTTTGCAATGTTAAGCACAATGTTAGAGAGATCAGCATTAGTCTCTTCATTACTCTCAGGGATGCCATGTATTTCCAAGTTTCTGTTTCTCGTATATTGATCGAGGTTGTTCAAGTCCTGTGATAGTCTGGAAATTTCAGAATCCTGGTCCGAAATCCTCTGCTGAAGAGCAACCACTTCCCTACCAGAGTCTTCAAGCATCGAACTTGATTTATTTAAAGAAGTCAAAATGTCATCATACTTCTGTGAAAAGAACTCAACTGATCTCTTCAAATCTGGTATCTCAATCTTTAATTCGTTAATAGCATCTAGCTTTACGTTCACAGACTCCAGAACCGACTGAGAATCACTGCCACTGGCACACTTTTCACCAATGTCACCTCGGAATTAATGTTTTTTTAGTGGAAGCCGCTCCCTCAGAATGGACCCCGGAATCATGTAATGTACCACGACGACAACTATCACATTGCCATTTTATTTTTTCTCTTTTGACATTCATCGGTAAACATTTGCTGTTATTGAACAACAAGCATAATGATATCTGCCGTAGCATTGAACCCCGTCTTCAGCATGAATTACAGCCGAACAGATCAAACAATATTTCCGTGTCATATCTATAAGTTAATAGTCAATGAGCTCTCAAATGTGATGGACACCCCTGGCAGCAAGCGATGTAGTAGAAAATGTACCTTACCAGTCTTCACTGATATATGAAACGATCACGATTCCACTAACAAGTCAGTAGAGCCGGTGTTGTCATCATAATCGGAATAGGAGCTATCAAAAGTGCTGATCACCACGTAAATCCTATAAGACACAGTAACACACCTATAAGCTGTAACAGCAACTCATATGATTCGAAATCGATGAAGCACCAATTCATGGACCCAAAGTAACAAAACGAGATCCGTACTAGCTTAGAATATTGCTTTATTACAATCACAAATCTCACCTTCAAAGTATCCAATGTTCCTATCGTGACTTGACTTGACTTACTCAAACTTATTTAAACTGTAGTGAACGTTTTGTTATGTGTGGGAGGTCAAATTTCCAACAGATGTAGCTTACTGTAGTGTCTGTGAGTGGATACCATATCTTTGCACCTATTAATCCGATTTGAAAGATACTTTTCAGATTGGAAAGCCTGAACAGTGAGAACTATGACCGTTGGCTTACGGTCTCTTTCTGAAGCATAATTTTGCTACAAAGGGGCGTAAATACAAATGCTATTGAACTCAAAATGCACTGCTTTACACTAAACTCATCCCACATTGAAGGAAGTGTCATATTGACACATAAATTTGCATGCGTGCAAAAGCACAGTCTATTAAAAGCATTTAATTGCGCAGACACTGAATCTTCCTTTTGAGATGTGACTCATTTGTAAATGGTAGTGGTAGTGTTTGGACTTAAGCAAAAAGCCGAAGACCTTTTTTGCATGCTGATAGTAAAGCATGTTTTACTGAAAATCGCAGGATTCACTCGGGTTTGATTCATTTTACCTGACAGTTGATTAATTTGTTTCTCTTTTATTCTGAAAAAATAAGCATTTCATGCTCACATGTAGTAAGACACGCATTGGGACATAACAGAGGTATTGGAAGCTTAAGGTGGACAAGAAAGAAAGTATTACCATATTCAGTAAACTTTGAAGCCATACCTAACGTAATTAGTACCATGCTTCAGAAAATATAAATTCCCATCTGTTGGACCTTCCTATGGAATGGAAAGAGAGCTGTGGATACTTGAACAACAGTTAGGAAGCACCAATCCAATGAATGAAAATGGGAATTGGTTCATACTGTTTAAACCATATACTGTGGTTTGTTGTTCAACCTTTGTATACAAATTGGGCCTGATAGTGGTTGACCATTATTGATGAAAACTGACATCCTTGAGAGTGTGTGTTTGTCAACTGGTATTTCAGTCACACTGAATAGAAAGAATTGTAGTACACGTCCGTTTTTTTCCTGCATCATATGCATGCATGCATGGAAAGCAAATTTGGAAAGTTTGTGCATATAATCCTGTGCCGTTTCAGAGGTTGTTGATGCCAGTATACATTCTATCACAGTATTTCTTCAGTGATGCCTATTGTTTGTAAAGCTTTTGTTGAAGGTGAAAGAGACACTAATAAGTTTCAATAAGGTATCTCAGCTTCTAAAAGTCCAATTTGAAAATTTTTTTTTTTTTTTTTTGTTAGAGAGCGTTTTTGGTGTGAAATGATTCACATATAATTTCAAATTTTTCTTAATGCGCAAATGTGTCACCAGGGGGGCTTAAGTTCACGTTTCCATTTATAGCAATATCTGCGGGAAAAAAAACTACCATTCAAAAAAATATTTTTCGGTCAGATACTACTAACTTAGAAAACTTTTTGTAAAATAATGCACAATTTCACCGCCATGGGACGCCAATGTTTAATCTGTTTATCTCAATAACTCTGCTTCTACATGTGCGATTTAAAAAATTATTTCAACGCGATGACATTTACCTTGTGGAACGCTTTAGGTTTGTTTTTGAAGAATTTTATAGTTCACAATTCTGTCACAAGATGGTGTTTGTGTACTTCTGTTTGCTGCTGTACCTCTGCTTCTAGAAACACTATTTAGAAATTTCCTTTTTACTGTATGTCATTCGCCTTAATAGAGATGTGGAACATTGTTCTCTTTAAATGATGCACAGTTTTCCCACTAGGAGGCATAAAATATTTTTCACCTATTTTCAACTTTTCCATTATGCAAAATTTTTCCGCTAGAAGACAGAGTTATATCGTGTTTCTTTCTATATTTCTTCTTTTGACTGCTCAATTTGAAAATATCTTTGTCTCTGATATCTTCCTTCTGCTATGAGAAGCTTTTTGCGCACCATTTGTTAATTTTCACAGCATACGTTTTAGCCGCTGGTGGAAGTAAGTAGCTGTTTCTATTTCTGGATGTTTTTTTTTTTTTTTTTTTTTTTTTTTTATTTCAGGTTTAACGACCACCGTGAGCAACTCAATGGGCTATAAGCAGTCGCCCGTCCCTAATTTAGGGTCACTGGTTCCAGGGAAGGGAGAGAGCCAGTGCCGTAAGACAAACACAACATCCATGCCTGACCGGGATTCGAACCCGGACCCCTTACGGACGAATGATCAGAGGCCAACGCCTTAGACCACTGCGCCACTGGGGCGGCCTGGATGTTTTGTTTTATTGATTGTAGAAATCTGGTTGATTTTTTCATTCTAACCAGTTCCATTGACTTTGAATAACTTTGATAAATTTTATTTGCGTTGGGAAGGATTCAAGATTTGCTCATTACAACCAAAACTATAGTGTCATGTTTCTTGTTGTTGTTTTTTTTTGTTGTTGTTGTTGTTGTCGTTGTTGTTTGTTTGTCTCTTTTTTTTCTTTTTCTTTTTTTTTTTTTTTTTTTTTTTGATAAATAAAACAGAAGTGGTAGTGAAGTATTTCTCATGCAATTACTTGGAACCTTGTGATTCAAAGTAGTGCCAGTATTTAGGTGAAGCTTGTCTTGTAAGAAAGTATGTAGCTTAACGTTGACAATACAGCCCTGGAACTTCACATATCAGCTCTGTGCATGCACCATATGACCACATCAGGCTTAAATGTTTAAGGCAGATAAGTCAATGCCTTTGTCTTCTGCATTGCTTTACCCAAATTCCAAGAAAAACTTTTATGTAAAACTATCAATGCAAGTATGCCAAAAAATATAATGTTATGTAAGTAAATCGCAAGTATTGTTTAATTGCCTGTCACGCAGGGACGTCGCTAGACTTCAAAATCTGGATGGGCGACGGGTGGACGAGCATTATTTTTGGTGGAGCAAACTTGATAGAAATCTTTTTTTTTTTATTCTTTCGAAACACTGAATGAAAGAACGAATTTTTAATGCTTTTCACTACCCGCTACAACAGAATTCATGCAATCCTCACTCCTTCCACATGGACACACACACATACACTGATATGACTAGTACGACACTGGTTAAGATACAAGTGTTACTAAAATGTCGTCTTCAGCTTTTTGCTTGCTCTGAATGTATTGTCTTAAATTGCTTTTAAAATTTTTACCTTTTTGCTAACGAAAATAGTACTGCACTTGAACAATTTAAAGGAAAATGTCGTTTTTGTTTATCTAAATCAAATTTTAATGTCGTGCCAAGCAGACACAATACCTCCCCAGTCCCCCCTCCTTGAATTCTTTTCTTCAAGCCAGTGACTTTGCCTTGCACTGCTCTCCTACAAAGCAGTCTTCGGCCACTTCCTGCACTTTCACTGTCCTGGGGCAATCTGAAGAGCACTGGTGTAGCTTTAGACTCCTTGTAAAGAAAACAAACAGCTGAGCATTTAGTAGTGACGCCCATCAGTTCATTTCTATCCACCCTCCTTATTAGCCCCCTGGCCGTACAAACATGAAAAAGAGGCTAAAATTAAAAAATTCGAAGAGTGGAGAACAATACAATTTTCATGATGCTATTTTGATAACTTTTTTGGAGGCGTAAACAAAGCACTTCCTAGGGGGAAATACGTAGGGTTACATGAAATAAAACACAAGACTTATTACTTGGCCAAGTCCAGATTATATAATATTTTAAAGTTAGATATATTTTAAAATGGCACATTTTGAACTGGGTGGGTGGCAGGGTGGGCAAGACAAATTTACGAGCCCACTCTCGCATCCCTTGGGCGACGTCCCTGCTGTCAAGAGAATGTCCTTTTGTGAGGCTTTGCAGCATGTGTTATTTCAACAATTACATGGCAAATGTTTACTGATGTAAATAAGTCTTACATGCTATTTATGTTAATTTGTTAGTTTTTATGATTTAGAAGTTATTTTTTAGTAAGTTATAGAAACATTATCATTAAATGAATTTAGATCATAAAAGCATATTTAGTCATGTGTTGTTTTTTTTTTTCTTTTTCTTTTTTTTTTTTTTTTTTGTGCTGTGTAGATGCTCAAACACTATGGAAAACTAATTGGGAGTAAGTTTGTTTTTATTACATTGTATAAGTGCATTCACATTTGTTTTCGACGATTTTAAAATTAGAACACAAATAAATTTGTAAAATGAAGGTATTGTGTTAATCATAATAAAAGAGCTTTTATTTATGGAAAATTTCTTAGGAATCTGTCATATTGTCGAGCAAATAAGCATAGGACTGAAAGTGAGTTTATGTAAAGAGGATTCTACATTAAGTTAAATTGTAGCATGCTCAGGGGCGTATCATAGTGAGAATAATTGGCAGTGAAACACGTAACACAGAAAACATTAGAATAATTCTTGATGTCGACATATCACGCTTAAGTTACGTAGAAATTGCAAGTGGTGGGACGTTTCGGTAGCAACTTCTAACCTTGTTTGCAACAGCCCTTCTGCTCTTCAAAACGAATATCAGAACATCATCAACATTGGCAAATTGCATGGCTTTCCACCCCTCTTAGTACATAGGCTAATTAAGAAATTTGAATCACAGAATTGATCTACCAGTTTACTGGCTGAACTTTCCACCACTCATCAGTTTGTGGGTACTTTGCCCTTTAGCCTGGCCTTCACTCACAAAAATTGCTCCATTTTCAAGTCTTTTGGCTACAGGACTGCTGTTAAACCACCTCAACATCTTCTTAACCCTATCGTTAAAGACAGAGATCCCAATAAACCCCTAGAGTTACAAGGGGTCTACTCTATCCCAGTCAACACTTCCACAGGCATTACCCACTATATTGGTAGTACTTACAGAAGCATCAACCGACGATTGGTGGAACATATCGCTGATGTTAAGAAAGGCAACCTTTCCACCTCGCTTTCAATTTTAACCATCAGCGATATGTCTGCGATTCCAGATTGGCAAAATGTTAAACGCATCGCTCCGTTCAGCAATCGGAAAGCCCTCAGATACCGCAAAAGCATTGACATCTTCCTTACTCCTAACACCTGTCATACAGACACACATTTTAACATACCTATGATTTGGAAAGCTATTTTGAAATCTGGCTACAACTGATGTTAATACCACGTGTTTCATTCCATGGCTGATGAAGTTAGAAGTTGCTACCGAAACGTCCCACCACTTGCAATTTCTACGTAACTTGAGCGTGACATGTCGACATCACGAATTATTCAGGGGCATATGTTGGTAGTTGTTATGTCAACTGTATACAGTTTCCTAACAAAAGTATTATTATTACTTTTCCTCTAGCAAAGAATGTGATAAAATGCTGTTAATAAGCATTACATGCAATTAAGTTCTAAGTGTGAAAGAACAGAAATAGTTGCAACTGATAAATCTCATGACGAAAACTTATAAATTTCCTGAGAGGTTTCATTATTATCATATGTTATCTAACCAACTTTCGCCTGTGTTTTAAGGCAATAGAAATTTTTCGAGGTCAATGGTAGCGGATACAGGGAAGTGGTGTCCAAATAAAAGTAATGCCACTCTTAAGAAGAAAGGATATTGGTACGCAATTTTTTCTTGTTGAAAGCAGTTGATAAGCAGCATCTAAAGAAAGTCATAGCAGTACAAGGGCAATCGCATGAAATCACTACAGGAACTATGTGTCAAGTGCTAACTCCAATCCAGAGTAAGAGATCATGTCTGTTTATGTAGTTCTGTATATTTTGTGTTCCTACGAACTTCAGTTGTTTTTGTCTTGGTTCAGTTTTCCAGATCATTTAGTTCTAACTAATGAACTATGCCAAAGCTGTGAAAAGCAGGGATATTAATGATACTAGTAAGACTCCTAATTTCATTTTAGTTGTAAAGTTTTAGGAGATTTTACAAATGAAGGAAACAATTTAATCTTTAGGTTGTCATTGTGGGTATTGTTTAAGTTTGTGGAAGTAAATATTCTAGCATGCCTAATTCTGGGTGCCCAAAGCTATACTTTCAGGATAGAGTAAATAAAAATTGTGGGAGTAGTCACACACATACAAACCCTTTCTCTGTTAGTGTTTTTACTGCCCATGTGTGAGAGAGACAGGAACAAATACTAAAATGTAAACATATGGATCAAAGAAAAGTACAGGAGTTTAAACCATCATCACTGGTGTACAGACTTGGAAGTAGTGACAAACCACATGCACAGAAAGGCAAGCCTATTTTACTGGGCTAATCTCAAATAGAAACTTAGTGATTAGAACTAAAGGGCCATATGATGATCACAGGAGACAAATAATGTTTTAATCACATGCAAAAGAACTTCTTAAGATAGTTGTGTTTATGCTGGATGAATACTTATATAGACACTAATCCATCAGTTCATAGAAAATGGCTGATTACCCTAGTTGTGTTTATGCTGGATGAATACTTATATAGACACTAATCCATCAGTTCATAGAAAATGGCTGATTACTAAGTATTCACTTTATTATGACCACCTGACAGTTTTAAGCAAATGAGCTATGGCTGCCCCCTGTTGCCGCCAGAGGGTGAGGCTAGTATAAAAGGGAAAGCTTAGCGCTTGCGACAGTAGTAGAAAGGATTTTTTGGTGACGAGATGGGTAAAAAATGCGATTTGACGGACTTTCAACATGGGATGATTGTAGGAGCTCGGAGCCATGGAGCGAGTATCACCGAAACCGCCGCATTCGTGAAATGTTCCAGAGCAGCTTATGTTAAAGTGTTTAAAGACTGGACTGTCAGCCAAAAAACTGGGTCTCTACGTGCAATGTGTGGTCGTCCTCGACTAGTGACTGCTAGGGCGGAACGGAGAGTGTCCAGACTGGTAACAGACAACAGAAGGGCAACGGTGCAGCAAATTACAGACCATCTTAATCAAGGATACCCTCAAATGACCTCTGCACGTATTGTTCGCCGTACACTGCATCGAATGGGATATCGCAGCCGAAGGCCTGTTAGAACACCTTTGCTGTCTGCAGTTAACAAGAGAAAACGTCATGAGTTCGCACAGGAACACAAGGATCGGACAGTCGTTAATTGGAAACAAATTATGTTGTCCGAATAATCATGTTTTCAGTTGCACCATGCCGATGGCCGAGGAGAATTTGGCGGAAACAGCACAAAAGCATGGACCCCAAATGCATTGTTACTAACCTTCAAGCTGGTGGAGGCAACGTTATGGTTTGGGGAATGTTTTCCTGGCATGCTTTGGGCCCTTTAATTCGTGTTGATCAACGTCTGACTCGCACATCATATCTAAACATCGTTGCGGACCAAGTGCATCCTGTCATGTGGATGGTTTATCCCAATGGCAATGGCTACTTTCAACAAGATAATGCGTCCTGCCACAGTGCTCGTATTGTACAGGATTGGTTTCAGGAACATGCCGGTGAGTTTACTTTGCTTAGGTGGCCCCCACAATCTCCAGATCTCAACCCCATTGAGAATTTGTGGGATGAAGTTGAACGAGCCATCAGACAGCTGGATCCACAACCCTTCAATCTCACACTCCTTGAAAGTGCTATTCATCAAGCATGGTCTCAGATTCCACAAACCACCTATCAACATCTCGTGAAGTCCATGCCACGAAGAATCGACGCAGTATTAAAGGCAAAAATGGCCCAACGAAGTACTGAGGGGGTGGTCATAATAAAGTGGCCACTCAGTGTATACTAACCATGTTAACATTAAACATATATCCAGAAATCTCGGCGCAACTTATCTTTACAAACAACTTTTCATCTTGACCTTTATTTCGAATATGTTTTTCCTTCTCAGATGTTTCAGAGAAAGGACGAGAATCTCTACTTGCCATCCTACATATTAGTGTGCCTATATCTGGCGATAGCCTACTCAAGTAACAGAATTTTATGATGCAATGAAACAATGTTATTACAAAGTACATAAAGTGTCTAGCAGAAGCGCAAAACTTGGAAGAGACCACACACTCTTTCTCTATCTCCTGTGATGAATGAATGTCCTAGACGAATGAAATATTCTTAGATAAAAGTCAGTCAGAGTCTAGTGTTGATGGTCTCCTGTATGCTGTATTTGACATTATGTATCTTAATGTGCAAAATATTGATCATCTCAGCACAGCCTACAATGTGGCTGACATATTACTACTTCAAAATGATGCCACAGAGTTTTTGAAACATTCACTGTTATAAAAGCATTTTGCAACTTCTAAAATTCATATCTCATAAATATTTAAATTTCATGGGAACTACAAGAATTATTTATTTGTTCACGTATTTATTGTTTTTAATTTTTCTAGCTGAAATGATATATTTACTCCCTTCAGAAGTTGAGTAATTACATTCATACAAGTGGCTTCTTGTACACTGGCGTGCAAAAATTAAGGAAGGACGAGACGGTTTTTCGAATGTAACGTCGTGCAGAAGAGCTCCACATCGACTCAAATCATACCATAAGATCCCCAAGATGTAAGAATATGGGACAAGTAAGCAAAACGTTCCAAACAAGGAATCCAAAGGATACAAAGGCACTTTACTGAAAAGGTAGCTTCGAGCACAACTGGACAGAAGACAGAAACGTCCATGTGACAAGCAGCTGCCAAGAAAAATCCAGTCTTTAGTAGGGGATATGATCACCCCTTGACTGCGTTGCAGTATTTACAACGTCTTTTCATGCTGAGGACGAGGTTGTCAAGGAGCTGTTGAGGCATCGCGGCCCATTCCTCTTGTAGCGCCAATCACAGCTGCGGAATCGTTGCTGGCTGCTGGTGACGTGCTGCCAAGCGTCTCCTGAGAAGGCCCCACACGTGTTCGATTGGATTTAGGTCCGCGGACCTTGCGGGCCAATCCATGCGTTGAATATCTTCACTCTCCAACAGCTCTGTGACAGCCACTGTACGATGAGGTGTAGCGTTGTCGTCCATGAAGAGGAACTCAGGACCCACAGCACCTCTAAACAGACGCATGTGAGGCAGGAAAACCTCGGTACAATACCGGACACCAGTGACTGAACCTCCTTGGAAGATGTGGAGGTCAGTATGGCTACCAAGCATGATACCACCCCAAACGAGAACTCCGCCACCTCCAAACCGGTCCCTTTCGATGATGTTGGAGGTGTGATTGCGTGTTCCCTGCTCTCTCCAGATGTGTATACGTCCAGAATCGCTCGTCACACTAAATCGACTCTCATCCGTAAAGAGAACTCGACCCCATTGCTGATGTGTCCAGTTCTTGTGTTCTTGACACCACAGAAACCGCAGTCTCCGATGAGCAGGCGTTAATGGCACACACCGTACTGGTTGTCGTGCAAATAGACTACCTTTGTGCAGCCTCCTGGCCACGGTAAAACGTGATAACAGACGTCCAGTTGTCTTTTGCATATGCCTTGCGATTTCTCCTGCTGTCTGCCGTCTTTTTCTTCTTGCCTGTAGGACAATATACTGGTCGTCCGCCGCCGTGGTTGCTCGTGGAGGACCACTGCTAAACTCTCATACAGCTGTTCCGGTCTGCTCTCCAAGCTCGTGAATCGATGCTGTGAGTGATCCCGAACTCCTCGGCCACACTAGTCACACTTCGACCTTCTTCCAACTTCCGAATGATGTGACCTAGAGTAAAGTCATCCAGATGTCGTCTACTGGATTGCCAGTTGGCCATATCACACGGTGGCAGCAACTCTACGTCGTTCAAACCGATGTACACAGTGCAATAGCTTTCACCGAATTGCTGAGCGTACACCGCCCGTGTGCTTTATACCCTTCCGACCCCCCGACCCCCTACGTCATGCTGCATATATGCGCATGCCCTACCGTACTGGAGCCTAGTCTATCTCCTGAGTGGTCTTTCGGTCCGTTTTGCCTGCTCGTTCCGCTGTTATGCTAATTTCTCCTCTTCGTCCTTAATTTTTGCCCACCAGTGTATCACAAGATAACAAACTTCTAGCATTTGATTTAATCATGCCATTAAATTATATGTTTTAAGCTGTGGCTTTGTGGTAAGGGAATTAGCTCTGGGGTAGAAGTATCATCCAAAGGAAGGCTTGAAAAGGGAACACATTTTAGTGTGATTAATCATGCTAAAGGTGTAAATTGTGAGTATACCAGTCTTGAAATAGCCATCCAGGATTCATTCTAAGCTGGCAGAATTTTTACACCTGTGGCAGGCCCACATTGTTGACCTTCAGGTTTGAAAACTCCCACTGTTTCCACTCTCAGATTGAAAATATCCCAGCTGACTTTCTCTCGTGTCAAAATTTATGCACTCCATCAGCATTTAAATTTTTAGAACTTCTGTTCTAATTGCCCCAAAAATTCACGGCATACTTTTAATCAATATGTGCAACTTTGTTCCATTTAGATTAATCAATAAATAAAAATTAGGAACTAATGCCTTTTTAAGTTATTAAGTTCTACCTAATCAAAGGTCAAAAAATGCTGTCGCCTGGTCGCCCAGGGCGATCAAAAGAGTTGACCGGGCCACCATGGAAAACAACTCTGAAAAACATGTAATTCAAGAATTTGCGAGCCCTGGAAAAAAAAGTGCCATTTTGGGGGCAGTGTTTTTTTTTTTTTTTTTTTTTTTTTTTTTTTTTTTCAGGGAGAGTTAAGCTAAAGGCTAAGGGCAAAGCATTATTTTTCGGACAGAAGTATACATGACTTAAATGTTATACAGAAACTCCAACTATTACAGATTCTCCGTAGTCACCACGGAAATAGTCGCCCCACTACGAATTACGGAAAGCATCCGATATATTACAGAAATCTAAATCCCATAGCCTTTTTAATGATGTGCATAAAGTTTATTTTTGTATTTTCAAGGGAAATGACTGCTGTAGCAGCGATGAGAATGTTCTGTCATTTTCCGTTTCCGCATTTTCAATTTTTCTGATCAAGTTTCTCGTTTTTTTTTTTTTTTTTTTTTTTTTTTTTTGCTATTCCACCCTCATTATATTCTTAGTTTTTAATATCTTCTCATTTTTATGAACGTCGGTAAAAGTGAAAAAGAGCGACTTCATATTTTTTAAGATTTTTTTCTGATGTATTGCATACCTCCCTGTTTCTCTTAGTATTTTCTTAAAAACCAATCAGTAAAGAGCAAACATTTTTACCCAGATCTTTTCTTATTTTTTTAAGTGTAATTAATATCAAAACTGGTACTTAATCTGTACGTGGTAGAATCTGTGTCATTTCCGTGATTCGTAAAATTGTTTCATGGGAGGATGAGCAATGCAGTACCGACATTTCACATTTAATTTCCCTTACAATGCTTGTTTTCCAAAAAAAACTTGACATTTCTTGAAACATCAGAAGAGAGAGCAAGCATTTTTTCTTTTGCTTGAAGCGAAATTATTGAAGTTCAAAAGTGCTACTATTCGCTCATTCTTCAGAGAAAACGACTGTACATGGAACGAGAGACTGCGGTGGAAAATTGAAGTTCCAATTTTGAACTTTAATTTCTTTTTGAGCAAAAAGAAAAATGCTCACCCTCTTTGTTTCTTGATATAGCAAGAAGTAATGGAAAACCATGCATTTTCAGCAAAATTAAAGTTTCAAAAGTGATAGTGCCGATCCTCAGTCTGCCGTGAAAACAACTGTACAGGCCATTAAAATAGTTCAATTTCCAGCTTACATTTTGCCTTAATAAAAAGCAAAAATGCGTGTTTCCATTGATTTATGTATCAAGAAAGTAATGTATGTAAGAAATAAGAAAAGGTACATTTCACTAGGAAACTTTTCTAAACAATGTGAAGTCACTTTTGTGTACTGTTACAATTTTTTACAAATAAGGTTGTTTTATTTTTTTGCTTTGAAGCTTTCTTGTTTGTGGGTTGAAGACAACCATGAGCAAGTTATTCCATTCTGTGTAGGCACGTACTAAGTTTACTGTAAGGTTCCCATTGGAACATGCATTGATTTCTGACGTTAAACTACGATAGAAAAAAAATGTTGGAGACACTTAGTGTTTCCCACAAAATGCCGTCAATTTATGGGCAATTTGTTAAGCAAATTTCGCTTTTTTATGAATTTACATTGTCATTTTGCTGCGAGTGTAATACAATTTTATTCATTACTACTGAAAAACGCTGAAAACTACGGATTATTGTAGTTTTTACTGCTGAAAATTTCCAATCAGGGTTGGAGTTTCCGATTACCTCCCGTGCCTTGGTCCAATGTTTCGATTCTGGCTGGTAAAAAAATTAGCTGGCCACCAAATTTCAGAATATTTTTCTATCCCTGCCCCTAACCCTTTTCTTTCAAACTCTGCATTTTTCCCTTTTGTAATGCTCGAGTGAACCATGTTGCCAACAACAGATCAGCATTCCCCAGATAACCAATTTTACTGATGCCAGATATAAAATTGCATGATATGTGATCTATAAGCTTTCATATAAGTTACTTCCAAAGTTTTGATGTAATGGCTGTATAGAATTGTCTAAAATGTTCGATTTTAAGTCTGAATTTTTAAACAAACCTATTATGTTCAATACTGAATGATTTTGCGGTTTTGTCTTTTCAGAACCCCTAGCCATTTCTGCTGGATTGACTGGGGTCTGTCTTGTAGGAGTTCCATTAGCTCTTGGTGCTGCAGGATTTGGTGCAGGTGGAGTTGCAGTAGGTTCTGCAGCTGCAGTATGGCAAGGTACCATAGGAAATGTTGCAGCCGGTAGTATATTTGCAACATGCCAAAGTGTTGGAGCTGCAGGGCTGGCAGCATCAACACAAGCGGGAATTGCTGCGGGAATTACTGCGGGAACTTCTGCTGTCTCTTCTGTAATGCATTTTTTTGGAAAGAAAAAGGAGAAATGAGAAATTTTGTGAAACATTCATGTAAGGACTGTGTGTGACATGGCATTGTCATGCTGAATTCATTTTGAATGTATGAGATAATAAAGGATTTGCATCCATGTGGTATAAGTCTATTTTATTACTCTGCATGTGAATCATCCAAAATTGATTAATAGTGCAGAACTTTGTATTCTTGATGATGTGATTTTGTATCTGGTTACTATCAGACACACTGTCTCTCTTTCTTCTGCCATTTCAATCAAGGTTAGAGAAACACATTCTAAACCTCAAGGAGCCAGCTACATAGTCTAGGAGTCAGGTAAAACGAATTCAGATTTCAAGGAATAACACATAATCATAATGTGTGGTGATGATGATGGAACAAAACTTAATTGTTGCTGTCATTGTTTTACCCAAACTACTTACTGCTAAATAAAATTCCAATTTGTTCTATAATTATCTTTTCCTGTTCTGCCAGTCACTTCTCTCAAAAAATTGAAATATTAAATTTTGATTTCATTAAAATACAATTTATTAAAGTTAAATTTTGCACGTATAAACTCAGAGTACCATATTTTTCTTCATATAATCTGCAAACTGTGAAATGTAGTTTTTTTTTGTTGTTGTTGTTGTTTTACCATTCATGTTATCCATGGCAGTGTATGATCCACAGGCCATGAAATTCAGAAACAAAATATTTCTTGCACATAATCCATGGTGATGTCCATAAACTGTGAAATTCAGAAAAAATAAAGCATTGTATAATCCTCACTCGTCATATTGATCCTGAATTATAATTTCCGACAGCAAAGCCGTGGCTTTTGGGTCATTAACAGAATGACGCTAAAGTCCAATTAAGAAAAATGTAACTGCCATTTTTAGGTATTTTTGTGTTACTTTGAAGTGAATAAAGAATTATATCCGTAGTTTTCTCAGTTTTACCATAGTTCATTAGTTAGACCTAAAAAAACCTTAAAAACTATGGACAGTTGCAGTACTTGGCATTTCTGAAAAACTGAAGAGCGAACTAAAGCTTTAACTAAAGCAGTTAGTGCAGTAAAACTAATGAATGAAATTCGCAAAGTGATTATATAGCAAACAGCAACAATTACCTGCCATGAAACAGCTTGGTGAGCTTCCCACAGCATGTAGCCTTCTGCTAGCGCAATTAGTACCCCCACATTGCATCATATTTTCTGTCAAAATGCTCATAAGTAAAAAAAAGCATTTCCATCTCTTTGCCATCCTATACCTTTTGCATCGCTTTTTTTCTGTTGTTAACACAATTCCAACACTTTTCCAATACCACCAGATGGCACGCGGATTTTTAAAAAAATTAAAGTATCGCAAAAAAACTTTTTTATGTGGTGTAAGCAGGTTAAAAAAACGTTCTTGCACTTCTTAAATCTGTTAAAAAATTATGAGTTTAGGTTCGATCTAAACTTGTCACTTTTTAACAGATAATCAGCAGATTATACAACACAAATTAAAGTATTTACTGCACATTACAAAATTTCAAGTAAAAAAAACTGGGTGCCATGTCGCCTTGGCCCCTGGGTTTTCTCCACCCCTGTTTTAAGTAGTTTACATCTGAATAGTTGTATAATACATTTGTTAATTGTAAAACATGGATATATTAGGTAAATGATTGAGTGCAGGTCAGGGGTCATATTGAAACTGTAGATTACTGTTGACCAAAATACAGAGATTTATAATGTTCTAAATGTAGATTGTTGGAACACTATTGTTAATGTTCGCATATTTTTATTGTGGATATCATGCTTGCTTATGTGTGAGGGATTTAAGGATAAATAGTAACTTTTTTTAGAAATGCTGTTTGAAATAAGTAATATCTTTCTGTATGTTTTAGTAAATATCAAATAATTTCTGCTTCTGGTTTCCAAAACAGTTCAGTTTACAGGATTTTAAAACAAATCTAAGAAGTGTGCGTAAAATATGTTAAAGAACTGCAGCTGAGGCCTTGAAAGCATTTAAAGTGTGTTCCCCATTTTCCGTACAACTTGAGAATCAGGAAAGTCAACTGAATCTCACCCGATCAAAATCCCTTCTTGCAGGTGAAGGAACAACTTTCTGGGATGTTTCTAGGAAATTCAGAAACTTGATATTCAGATATCAAAACTGTCTGCATCTTAGCAATAATAAAAATAAAGTTACTCAAATCCAAAATTTACTACCGATCTAATATGTGTGTGACAAATTATTGTTGCCAAGATTGTTTTATATATGGAAAAAAATGTTGAAATTGGTAACAACATTCCTTACATCAACGTATCAGAATTTGGACCAATAATAAAAAAAAAGGCATGTATACCCTTAGTATAATATTAAAAAAGTCAGTTTCCTTTTTGCTTTTAGATATGGAAATTTTAATGACCATGAAAAAAAGTATTTTAGATTAAAGAAAGCATGATGAAATAAATATCTGCCTCAAAGAAAGTTAAATGGAAAAAATAAATTTGTTTGGTTGTATTGTCAAATGCAAAAAACAAATTTAAGAGTATATGTATGAAGTTAAATGCACATTACTTTAATGATGAAGTTTGTGCCTTCTGTAATTTCATCTTCTCATAATCATAGTACTGACTTCTATAAAACATAAAGCTATGGAAAGGCCACAAAATTAATGACTGTTTAACCTTTCCTTTTTCTAAGCAGAAGGACAGTCTGAAGAAAAACTGTGCAACAACTTTTTGAAATGTCATTGAGAGGATTTCTTTTTTTATATGAAATGAGATATCTTTATTGTTGTGGCAGCAAAGGGTAATAATAGTGAAGAGTTAATGTAATTTAAAATTGCAAGGAACAAAGAGTCATCTGAAAACACCTAACATATAAAAGAAACAACTTTTGTGAAACAGTGAGCTTGCAGCAAATGAGAAATTGTTGGATCACCAGCCACTGGGTTCATTCACTTTGTCAAAGTTTCAACAAATTATTGCTTATGTTTATAACACATTTTGCAGAACATATTGTGCCTGTGGAAAAAATTAAAAGTTTCATGAAAGGAAACAGTATTGAGGCATTAAATCTATTTAAGCATGGCTCATACATGTCCTAAAAATCCAGCAAAAGTTCCTGGAATTCCATGTTGTCCTGGAAATGGCTAAAATTCTCTTACATGTCCTGGAATTTTTTCCATTCCTGTCCCCCCTTCCCCCATGCAATTTTTGTAGTTCAGGGTGTTTCTAGTATTGTAATTTATGCCTGATAAATTCCCCTTCCTCTTGCAAAATGCGAGGGAGTTGTTGGTTGTATTGTCACTTAGCAATGCAGCATTGCTGAGTTGTATTAGTGTTACCGTGGCCATTAGAAATTCTGCTCAGTGTTACAATGATAAGCGTAGCCAAGGGGTGGTCCTCTGGTCCAGACCCCCTCCCCTTGAGGGGGAATGAGTATGAATTGAAAGTAATATTTATGCATTTATATTTTAAAAGTTTTTTCTCAGTAATGTTTTTTTCTTTTTTTTTTTTACTTTTAAAGATTTTGGACGTATTCCTTTGTGGAGTATTTTTTTCCGGGAGGCTTTCGCCAGTAAACCAAATCCATTGCCCCCCTCCCCCTCCCCCTCCCCCGCCTTTAAGAAATTTCTGGCTACAATGACTTTTTGTTGTTGTTGTCATTTTAGAAGAATGATGTTGGAAAACTTTTTCGTTTATTGCTTGCAGTTGAGTAGAATTGAGTCTGTTCTTTAATTGCCGTGAAAAAGGAAATTTAAATTGCAAAACCTTAAATTTAAGGTTTTTATTCTCTTTTGTTTGAGAGTGTGACATTTTGTGCACACTTTGGGAGCTGGTGATTGCAAATTTAAAGCATACCTAGAGCACTAACATTGGAATACAGAGGGTGAGTCAAACGTTTTGCAATATTTGCATAAACACACGAGCTGCGGCAGTATGTCACGTATTTAAACTCGTTCAAGTCACGCACTGCAGTCAGTCAAAAAGGATATAAAGTGGTAGTCGTTACTGTGAACAACATTGCATGTCATTCTGTCGGTGGTTGGGATGCCAAAAAGATGAACAACCACAACCGACTAATCAGGGAACTTTTGATTTACGTGTTTGAACTTGGTCGTAATGCTGCTTAAGCAGCGTGTCATGCGAAAGGGGAAGGTTCCTTGGACCACAGCACCGCAGTCAGATGGTTCAAGAAATTTTGCTCAGGTGACAGAAACCTCGACAATCAACCAAGGGCAGGTAGGCTGCGAACTGTGGCCCCAGGCCATAGAGGCAAATCCGACAACTAACACTAGGAGAATATCAGGCGAGCTGGGCATATCACAGACCACCGTGGTTCGTCACCTTCAGGACTTCAGCAAGGTCTACAGGAGCTGCCGTATTTGTTCCTCACGAACTGACGCCAGCGGAAGTGTGCACGAAACTCCTAGAAAACCAGCGTGATATACGTTTCATCAAGAGAATTGTTATTTGCGATGAAAAGTGGGTCTATTTCTGTAATCCTAACACACAACAGCAGTGGTTGATCCCGGGCCAGCTTCCCGAACCTGTTGCCAAACGTGGGCGCTTCGAGCACAAGGTGATGCTCTGCGTCTTGTGGAATTTCGAGGGGATAATTCATTACCAATTTGTTCTAGAAGGTCGGACCATCAACGCCAACCTCTACTCTGAACAGCTGGAGTGGATGTATGTTGTTTTGGAGGAGAAGTACCCAGCATTGGTGAACAGGAAGCGAGCTGTCCTACAACGTAACAACGCTCGGCCTCATATCGCGCGAACGACCTGGGCAAAACTCCAGGAACTTGAGGGCATCAAACTGATGCCACACCCAGCATATAGTCCGGACCATGCCCCGTCGAATTATTCCTTATTCCGGACCATGGCCTACTTCCTTCGCGGGTGGCACTTCAACAACCAGGAGGAGGTGGCAGCTGGGGTGAGAGTGTTCTTCGCCTCGAAAGACAAGAACTGGTACTGCCACGGAATCGAAGAACTGGTAGACAGATGGCTAAAGACGGTGCAACACGATAGGCCTATACTTTGAATATTAGTCATCTTTCGTCGTAAAAGTACGTATGAAGACATAAAGTGATGCAAATATTGCAAAACTTTCGACTCACCCTCTGTGTGTTCGAAATTAAAGTGTAGAGCAAATCTTTGCTCCTATAAATATTTGTTTAGGAAATATTAGTTCATTTGAAAAGGTTTAAAATATTTCATCTTTCCTTATCCTTAAATTTCTAATTTGAGCATTATTACAAAATATTTAAATATGAGCAATATTTAATTTATATACTGATTGGGCATCATGCATAAATGGGAAACGAATCTCCCTGAAGAAATAATTCTTCGCAAACTCTTGGAAGGCGACACAAATGTAATCATTGGCACTGGTGTGCCGTATTTTCACTGTTGTCCATGTAGCCACTCTTTCAGAAAACTTGAAAATTAGATTGCCCTGGAGCGGGAATCGAACCCGCACCTCCCGATTACTGGTCGACAATGCTCTCCGTTACGCCACGTGCAACGGATAGCATGCTAAGAGGTAAGTGAGTGATTAGACCGAAGAAGACACAAAGATGAATTTGAAGTAGAAGCAGCTGATATCATATAGAGAAAAGTAAAAACATGATTCTTAAGGTAAGAGATTTGTAAAGCTATAGAATTGGAGATCCCCTGGCATAGGTAACATAATAGTCAGAATGTTGAAGTACACCAAGTGATCAATGAATTATGACTACCCCTATCAAAAGTTGATATGGCCCGTTAACCACCTGTTTTCGGAGAAGGCGCGATTAGTTGACCAACATATCATCTGTTAAGGTGTGTGTAAAGCAATAGGTAGTAAAATTTGGAGTGTGATGGCTGGTGGGTAAATGGAAGGATTTATTGGACTTTGAGGAAGGACAGCTCGTGGGAGCTCTGAGAGCGGATGTCTTGATTTCCTAAACAGCTGAACTGGTGGGTTGTTCGTGAGTTGCCGTAGTTAAAATGTATCAGGACGCGTGGAAATTGTCAAACCATGACCCAGAGGCAAAACAGCACAGAATGGCAAAAGATTGACGTGAGCACCGTGTCCGATGACTCGTACAGGACAGTCGACACAGCACTGCTCAACATTTGACTACCCAATACAACAGAGGTCAACCTGGAACAGTATCTATTATGACCATGCATTGCACATATGGGCTATAATAGCAGACAACCCCAGCAGCATCCTCTCCTAACCATGGTTCATCGCCGCAAAAGACCTGCCTGGTGCAAAGATCATGCACGTTGGACATTAGATGACTGGAAAAAAAGTGTGCTGGTCTGAGGAGTCACAGTTTTTACTCCACTCCTTGGATGTTTGTGTGCGTGTTTGGCACAAACAACATGAGGCTCTCGATCCATCCTGCATGGTCTCCACAGTGCAAGGTGGTTGTATGGCGTGGGACATGTTTACCTGGCAGGAACTTGGATCCCTGATGCATGTGGAACAACGTATGACTGGAGACCATTATCGTGAATTGTTTGCTGACTCTGTACACCCAGCAATGTTGCACTTTTTCCCGAATAGCGACGGTAGATGACAATGCGCCGAGCCACAGGTCCAGCTATGTATCGTGAATTGCTTTTTGACTCTGTACACCCAGCAATGTTTCACTTTTTCCCGAATGGCGACGGTGTCTTCCAAGATGACAATGCGCCGAGCCACAGGTCCAGCTATCTATCGTGTATTGCTTGTTGACCCTGTACACCCAGCAATGTTTCACTTTTTCCCGAATGGCGACGGGGTCTTCCAAGATGACAATGCAACGAGCCACAGCTCCAACTATCTATCGCGAATTGCGTGCTGACTCTGTAGACCCAGCAATGTTGCCCTTTTTCCCAAATGGCTATGGTGTCTTCCAAGATGACAATGCGCCGAGCCACAGGTCCAGCTATCTATCGTGAATTGCTTGCTGACTCTGTACACCCAGCAATGTTGCACTTTTTCCCGAATAGCGACGGTGTCTTCCAAGATGACAATGCGCCGAGCCACAGGTCCCAATGTTGTGCAAGAATGGTTTGAGGAACATAGTTCAGGCTTCCAGCATATCGATTGGCCTCCGAACTCCCCCAATGTCAATCCCATGGAGCACTTATGGGACACTATGGAACAGCATATCAGGTGTCTGGATACACCAATCTCTATACCTGCACTGAGCCGCCCCGGTGGCGCAGTGATCTAAGCGATGGCTTCTGTTCATTCGTCCGAAAGGGGTCCGGGTTCGAATCCCGGTGAGGCATGGATGTTGTGTTTGTCTTACGGCACTGGCTCTCTCCCTTCCCTGGAGCCAGTGACCCTAAATTAGGGACGGGCGACTGCTTATAGCCCATTGAGTTGCTCACGGTGGTCGTTAAACCTCCAATCAAAAAAAAAAAAAAATACCTGCACTGAAGGCTGCATTACACACAACTTAGTTGGCCATACCTCCCAACTGTTTCCAGCATCTTATTGAATCGAAGCCACATCAGACAGTTGCTGTACTGAGGGCGAAAGGGGACCTACGAAGTGTTAGGTAGGTGGTTATAGTTCTATGTGTATATTTGTGATAACATTTTTGATTGATTAGAGGACATTTTTAAGCTATGTTTGGAGTTAACAGTGTCTCTCGGGAATGGAGGGATGCTATTGTCCCTTTGGATGAGGAAAAAATGTTCAGGCCAAATCTAAGAACTCATTTTATTACCCTGCAAAGTGTGTCAGGGAATGTGTGTGGAGACATCCTTGATAAGTTATGACACATGACTTCAAAGTGTAGGATGTACATACAGAATGATTTTATGCCTGGTATGAGCTGCACTAACAAATTTTTGCATTGTGCATGGCGATTGAGAAGTATTTATCTGTTGCGTAAGAAAGTTTTTGCTGCATTTGTAGATTTGAATAATGTGTAACCTGTGTAAAACCATGTTGCTCCTGTGGAAGATTTTGAAAAATTATGATATAACTATAAGTTCACTATGTGTAAAAGATATGTGTGCATATAAATGGTATTTTATTGAATTGGTTTCCTATTTGTGTAGGGGTTACAAAAGGTTGTATAATGCAGTGTTCATACTCTTCCTGGAATTTAAGAACCCTTTAAATAGGCCTGTTTCTTCTTATTACCCCTTGGATTCCTGGAAAGTCTCATTGGAGGGCCCAGGCCCTCCCCATGAGATATTACTAGATCCTTTGTTCTTCGTTATTGGCTTCTTACTTTTAAATATATTTGTACATGTTTTTAAATATATATTTTACGAATAATTGGAAACCGACTTTAATATGGGCAAGATATTTTTATCACTTCTCTATATTTTTGCATCTTCAATGTTTTGGGCCACCCTCATAAAGAAATTCTGAATGCACCACTGGATTATACGATAAAATGATTGTGCGTATATGTCACTGGCAGTAAGACATACTTAGATCTGCATTATCCAAAACTTCATCTGCAAAGTGAGCCCTTGTTCATTTACGTTGTACATATTCCTTGTAGTCAGTCGGATGATGTAAATTTTCTTGCCATGGTCTGAAATACATGCAATTTATTTTGCGTTATTTTAAAATGTGCTAACAGACTGTCGTATAATTTCACAATGGTGCGCAATTTAGTGCCAGGTTCCTGTAGAGTTTTATTGATAATATCAGTATTTTGCAGTAAATCTTTCCAAATTACGCACATCAATGTGGTCCCAAAATGATCAACCTTTTTCATTAGGAATCTTGCTTTATGAACAGTAGGGTGTATCAAAAAACACTTTTTTAGGAAATCAGATATCCAACAGTGCGGAAAAATTGTTTTATGGGTTCCTTATGTTGTGTGCACAATTTTAGTTATATCAGTTAATATCTTCAGATGCTGCTGGGGCTTTAAATTTCGCAATTTTTGTAAAAAAAAAAAATGGGTAAATTAAATGTATTTTTCTAGAATTTTTTTTATTGAACTACGATTTGCAATAGTGCGAAAAAATTGCCTCATGGTTCCCTTGTTACGAATAAAAATGTTGTTGATATTTATATGTATCTTCAGTTGCCGCTGGGACTTTTTATTTCAAACATTTTTGTGAAAACTGCGAAAAAAGTGAGTTTTGAAAAATACTGAAACATTGAAATTGATACATGAAAAACACCGTTAGAAATGTAGATACATATCACAACCAGTCCACCACTCAACGATTCTTAGTTGTTCATTGGATTATACTCTTTCTTTGTGTTGAAATTTGACATATTTTTCGTGATGCGAGTCTTGATCGAATGTATCCATCTCTGCTTTTGGCACCACGAACTGCAGCAGAAGCTTCTGTTACCAGCTTGATATACCTCTAAACTGCCTGGGTATGGCATGGGAATTTCTTCACCTCCAGTAACTCCCCTGAATTTACCAGTTCTTTCAAAGTCTCATCAGAAATGCGAGATATTATAGGTGGCTCTGTTAATTGACATTCCTGCCAGCCAATGAGGTTAATGTAGTCGTCCCCATTGAAATTAAGTTCAGGTAACTTGAATTGTCAAATATGAATTATCATCGTCATCCAGGGCTTGTATATTATACAAGCCCTGGATGGGCCTACTTCTGTGCCCCAAGAATTTAGTGGTCCCGTTGGGAAACAGATTCAACCCGCAGAGAGTTTTGATGTTGTAGATTTTGCACCTGTAGAAGTTGAATTACCTGATATCGACACTAAAATCTTAAGTCCAGATCAAAAGTATTTACTCAGTATTTGCAGAGCAGTATCTTCGGTAACTTGTTCACCAAGTTTGGCTAGAAAGGATCCTGTAAGACTATCCCATGCAAGATGGCTAACTACTGCCAATAAGATATTGCGGTACTGTGTTGGATGTAGTGATCCTTCGAATAACTTGCAGACCATTGTGGAGTTCATTATGAGGGTGTACTGCAAGATGTGGTTCACCATAAGAGTAAATCCTTCATGCACAGAAGGTGTTCGACATTTGTGGCAGACCATTAAGCTCTCTCGTTGCTTCAGTATTGAAAATAAGGCAATCGTAGTTCCAGTCATCGCAAAAAATGGATATTTTGGACACCCGGAAGGAATACTGCTTTCGATGATAATCGATAGGCGTGCACATGTGAGGAAACTGGGGTTGCTATGCATATTGAAAGCTAGAAATATGAAAGCATCTGAAATTCTACAATTCAAGTTACCTGAACTTAACTTCAATGACTGGCAGGAATGTCAATTAACAGAGCCACCTATAATATCTCGCATTTCTGATGAGACTCTGAAAGAATTGGTCAATTCAGGGGAGTTACTGGAGGTGAAGAAATTCCCATGCCATACCCAGGCAGTTTAGAGGTATATCAAGCTGGTAACAGAAGCTTCTGCTGCAGTTCATGGTGCCAAAAGCAGAGATGGATACATTCGATCAAGACTCGCATCACGAAAAATATGTCAAATTTCAACACTGAGAAAGAGTATAATCCAATGAACAACTAAGAATCGTTGAGTGGTAGGCTGGTTGTGATATGTATCTATATTTCTAACGATGTTTTTCATGTATCAATTTCAATGTTTCAGTATTTTTCAAAACTCACTTTTTTCGCAGTTTTTCACAAAAATGTTTGAAACAAAAAGTCCCAGCGGCAACTGAAGATACATATAAATATCAATAATATTTT
This sequence comes from Macrothele yani, assembly GCA_039090855.1. Taxonomy (NCBI): domain Eukaryota; kingdom Metazoa; phylum Arthropoda; class Arachnida; order Araneae; family Macrothelidae; genus Macrothele; species Macrothele yani. The sequence continues at coordinate 4,621,068 of CM076996.1, read as the reverse complement.
TATTCGTAACAAGGGAACCATGAAGCAATTTTTTCGCACTATTGCAAATCACAGTTCAATAAAAAGTTTTGGTATCTGATATTTTCCCTACAACACCGATATATATTTCCTTTCATGTTTTCTAACAATTTAGACCCTGAACCAGTGACGAACCCAGGATTTTTCTGTGATCAGGAGTTCAGAGGCGTTCACGGTGTATTGCAATTTATGAGTACTTCATGCCTGGGTAGTTGAAGCACGGTGGGGTTGTACATTGTTCTGCTGAAACAGGCCATCTGCCCTATGATGCACAAAAGCCGTGAAAGCGTATAGGTGAATAGCCAGCACATGCTGGTAGCGGGCAGCAGTTAAGGTCAAAACATCTCGAGACAAACTAAGGGACCTAGCATGTCTCATGAGAAGGCTCCTAGGAGAGGCTCAGCCTCTCATGTGAAAGACCCTTCAAATGTAATAATAATTAGCACATGCCATACTTGGAAAAAAATCAACGAAAAGAATTTCGGTATCACACTTTAAAACTGACCACCGTTGGACAACAGAATTACTAGACTGCATACCAAAGAACAAAAAAGATAGGTAGATGGGTGTGTAGCACTACACTGAAGAGCAATTGAATTAGAGATACCTGTCTAGTAACGTGTAGCATCACCTTTCGCCCTGATGGCGGCGCGATTCATCTCGGCATGGACTCAACAAGACACCGGAAGCATTGGGAAGCCATACGGATCCACGACCCCTGAACAAGCTCCCACAGTTCACGAAGATTTGATGGAGGGGGAGGGGGTCAGAGCCTCGAACATCTCTCTCGATGGCATCCCTGATGTGCTCGATGGGATTGAGGTCAGGTGACCTAGCTGGCCAAGGAAGCGAGGTCACGTCGGTGGAGTGTTCATCCAACCATTCGAATACAATTCGGAAGCGATGGAACGGTGTATTGTCTTGTTGAAGGATGAGGTCCCCAGTGGGATGTTGAAGACGCACAAAGGGGTGCAAATGGTCGTCCAGGATATTCCGGTAACGTTGACCTGTGAGGGACGATGTCACACGAACCAGGGGTCCCATTTCAGTCCACGTAAACAGTCCCCAGACGAGAATACCACCCCCACCAGCTTGAAGAGTACCCTGCTGGCAAGAAGGATCCATCGCTTCATGTGGTTTGCGCCGTACTCGTATCGTGCCATCCGCGTATACCAACGTGAATCTCGACTCATCAGTCCAGGCAACATTTTCCCACATGTCTAGGGTCCAGTGGCGATGTTCCCGCGCCCATGCTATTCTTTGCACCCTGTGATGTGCGGTCAGCAGCGGTACCCACGTGGGACGATGGCTTCTGTACCCCATAGCGAGGGGATGGTTCTGGATGGTATGGCAGCTTACACGTTTTTGTGCACCAGCATTAAATTGCCGAGTGATTTCTTGCACTGTGGCCCGTCTATCCGCTGTTACAATGCGAGCTAGCCGACGATGACCCCGCTCATCCACACGCTGTTGTCCACGGCAGTTGGCCCTTGCAGGGATGGTTTTACCGGGTTCGATGTACTCACGGTGCACCCGTTACACAGTGGCTCGTAAAAATCCCAGTGCCTGCACGACTTTCGAGATGGAGTGACCCATTCGTCGGGCCCCGACAATTTGCCCGCAATCAAATGCGCTTAGATCCTTCGTCTTAACCATACTGCGTCCGACTCTTACTGATTCCCGTCGCATCACTCCTTATATTGTCGGATCGCTGCATACGTCATGTCGTTTCCGTTTACAGGGCCGCCCACAGCACCACATTTGCATAACACCAGCTGTCTCTAATTCAATTGCTCTTCAGTGTATATATTGATCTGACTGAGGAAAAAGCCTGTAAATCAGCTGATTCAAGAACATTTCTGTACAGACGGTTGTTTAATATTCAGTAATATAATTCGCACATCAATTTGTGTCTATAAACTGCTGCTGTAGTATACGGTATGCTAGTCCATTCCCTGCACTTATTACAATTGCTCATTTTTGAAACACTTTGCATTCAGTGAAATCTATTGGAAAAGTTTAGGCGCTAGTAAATATCGGCATTTTTTGAAAGCAAAAATACGAATCAAACAAGCATAAATATTGAAAAGGAAGTCAAACACTTCCAACTGCCTCACACTACGCAATGGGAAACCAAGACATATAATTGGTATAATTATACATAGCCATGGCGTGAAAGGTCTCAAAAGTTTAGACACAATAGAAACATAAATGCAAAGCGTACCATTATTAGATATGTATGGCATCTGCAGACGCCTGTATCAGCTCGGAAACACGTTTCTCCTTTGAAAAAAAGGATTCTGTGGAGTTTCCTGTTAATACAGCTTTCAGTTAGTAGTTATTAACTATTCATCGTATAAAAATTCATCAGTATGTTGTCTTTGGCTCTTCTTGAATGATTTTCCTTTGGAGTTCTGAAAAACATTTTGTCCGATTTTTTTTTAAAAGATTGCCTAGCGTTAAACGATATGAACAATGGTTTTGCATTATGTATAAACGACACTTTTGTCCAGTTTCAACCAAATCCACTGCAAAAGATTTTTTAACAAAGCTTGGAAATATCAAATTTCGTCTTTAGCTGTTAAAAAGCTTTTGAGTCATTTCGTTATAAACCTAAAGAAAAGAAAATATCCTGAAATGCCTCTTCTTTTGGTGCCATAAGGGCATCAAAAGAAGAAGTATGCTTGGGATACACATGTATATCCTTTAAACAGTATTGCAGTGCGTGTTAATTTTTCAATAAATACTGCTATAACATAATATAATATTCTAACCTATAATATAGGTTGCATTTAATTTATGAAAGTACCTAAAAATTTTCTAGCCTACCCTAGATTTTAGCACTAGCTACGACCCTGGGCACACGAGTAGGGCGTCGGCTGCCGTAGCTCAGGGTACGCAGCACAGCATACGCTGTACAGTTCGCACGCTGATGCTACCTCCGACATTTAACGTGGATGTGATTTGTGCCGCCATTGCCAAGCGGTTGGTCTGGATAGTCTACGTCGACCAAGGAGGTTAGAATAATGCTTCTGGAGATGCCCTGAGTCTCTTAACCGTGAAGTCGCAAGGTGTGGGAATTTGACATTGTTTACATGATCCCTATGTAATTTCAACTGTGTATATTTAGGAATTGCGTGGTTTTGGGTTGCAGAAAGCGCGTTAATATCAAACCGGAATGAATTATACCTCTTACACGAGTGAAGTTTTCAATTTTAACGTTATGTTTTGTTTTGAATTCGCACTAATGTTCTTGTATTTCAATTTAAAATAAAAATGGGAAGAAGCCTCAAAATAATTGAGAATTTTATAAATCCAGCATTTTCTCACACATCGGCAGCAAGTTACGATGCGAAAGTGGAAACATTCGAGGCGAAAGGAGGCGATTCGGTCAATACACAATGCATTGCAATAGCCTTTAAAACCATCAGCTTTCCACACTTTGACGGTTTTCGCTCGCGGTTATAGGCTTCACGCAAAGTGGTACTGTTCCATTAACAAGGGCATCTCCAGATATCTTATTCTAACCTACTTGACGTCGACCCGGTTACCAATGGCACGTGGTCGGTCTCCGCTTGCTCTCTGGGCGCTGGTACGTCCGTCGATGGTATGCTCTCGGTACACCCTTGATACGGTTGCCCTCGGGAACTCTAAGTGTTCTTACCACTTGGGAGATAGAATGACCCACTGGTTTTGCTCTGACAATGCGTCCACAACCAAAGTCGCTCAGATCACCACGTTTACCCCATGTTCATCGATTGTGTTACACTGTTAGGAAGCCTTGCTCTCCACCTATTTATCGCCTGCGTTTGGTTTGGTGCTGTTGCACTCTGCGCGGAGGATGTATTTATACATATAATTAATCGGCGTATAAAACTTGGCTGGAGAGCTTTGGAAGAAACAGTACAATTTTAAAGAGCATTATGTCTTAAAAGAAAAGTGTTTAATCAATGCATCCTTCTAGTTCTTATACATGGAGCAGAGACATGGACCTTTAACTAAAAAAGACATACAAAGGCTGCAGACAATTGAAGTCATAATACTTTATTATGCTAATGAGCTAAAATATACATAAAGCACTGGCAGCTTAAAAGATTAAATAAATGGTGGTAGTACATGAAGACATGAAAAGATAAAATCTTGATTTATATAAGCTGGGGAATTAAGTCCGTTAAAACATTAATCTGCCACTTAAAATAAAGATGAACATTTTGCGCAGCTATGAACGAATGGTTTTCTTAACACGTGTTAGGAACGCAAAAGTAGGTCAAGCCACTTAAACAAAAAGGATAAACCATCGAGTGCTGAAAAGAAATCCATACACACCTGCAAACCGTGATAGCAGTAGAACACAGGAAAATCTCATTGCACGACTGTTGTGATGATAATCTGGCAGTTCTGACATTTTTACAAGCAATAACTTATTTCCATTGTACAATAGCAATAATATACGTGAATAAGCCAATTTAAATGAAAGAAAACAGATATTAAAACACAAGTGCTGAGTATAAACGTCGCAAAAATAAGTCAGTTGATATAAAGGAACATAATATGATACTTGATGAAACAATGAAAGAAATATTTTCAAACAGGTTGCTTTAGAAGTCATATTTGATTCAAAGCAAACATATTAAATGAAGCATTACGTAATGATGAAAAGTACGTAAGGTACGAAGTTCTACTTTGTAAGACGGATACGTTTGCGGTGAACAGGCATCCAACCAGTAGAAGTCTCCCACGTGGAATGAAAATTCGAAAGTTACGGGCCATTGTAAGTTCGAGTTGTAATCTGGATATGAGCTGAATGCGGAATTGAAGAAGACGACATGATTAAGAAAGAAATTATAAATTGCAGATTTGGTGAGAATAAAGAAAAATGCGCATAATGGGCTTCGGCAGGTAGTTATAGGGTCATGTGCAGGTAGAAACATGTAGTCACGAAGATTGCGTGCTGAAGTACAGACGCATGAAGTGATATTAAACATGAAATTGAAAAGTGGCAAGAGTAGAGAACATTGAGAGTAGAGATGAATGGTTGAGCCTGTGGTATTGCAGTATGGACAAATATATGATGTTAAAATTTGTAGTTGGTGAAGTCGTAAAGGTGAAAGAAGACGATTATGAAGATAAAGACATTGGCGGTCGATATCTTTGGGTGATGAAAATGGGTTACATGCGGCTTTCCAAGTACGTTGAAATGAAAGACCGGGTAAGTCAAAAATTGGAGCAGGTTGAATATCTAACGTCAGCATGAAGAGGCAAAGGTCTTTTGTAGTGAAGCAAGAAACGTATATGATTGTTTGATTGATTTGTAAATAGAAAGGAAAAGGTAGTGACGCAGATGGAAGGTAAGTTAATCCAGTAGTTGAAGCAATGTCCGGGAAGCTATTCATGATGCATTCTTGTATTACCACGGCCCCGGTAGTACGGTGGTCGCGGAATACTTAATACTCGTCTAATTGGATAAACAGTGCGGTTGCGTTCCCATAAATGTAAGGAACCCAATCTCAAAGTTTACGGACGTCGCGTTGTGTTTTATATGGGCTCGTTACGAGGTATTCGTAAAAAAACCATATGCCGCAAATTGTGAATTTAGAGGAATATACACAGCCTAGAAAAGTTAGCTACACCAGGTTAAGTAATTAAAAATGTTTATTAAAAGAAAAAGTATATATAAGCAATACATCCTTCAGGTGGAGGTAACCTAAGAGTTACGTTAACTTAAAAAAATATTAGAATTAGCCATGTTTACTGGTCCACTGCTGCGTAAGCCTGTCACACCCTTGAGCTTAACTTTAAATTAACTCCCTCAATCTATTTCGAGGAGGCATAGCGACCATGCATATGTATATATTTAGTTAACATTGGAACTGGAATTGGGGAAAATAACGTCATCTTACCTTCCTTCGGTTTGGGTTGTCGCTCGTTGAAGCCCTTCTGTTGATCGCGTGGGTAGTTCGCTGTACCTCTCGAGCTGCCACGGCTGGGACCGCGTACTCTGTACGTTTCCTAACTACCTAATCCGTTTCATTCTCGAACATCTATCCTCTGACAATTGTCCTTCGACTACCATATGTGGATAACCATCTCGAATATGAATCTCCGATAGGAATTATTTTCTCTGATACCAATCTTTTTTTTCTGTGTTTTTTTTTTCTGCCTATGTATTTCCGTCCCTTTAATTTACGACTTTCCTGTGACACACTTCTACGAACTCTTCGCCTGGGGTCTGGATTGGTCAGCTGAGCTGACCAGTGCTCGAGCTTAGTGGCTATTGGTTGGCCCTCTGGTCCACTTGGCTACCTTTTCGCGGCAGCTGGCCTGTTGTGCAGGTGATGCTTTTGCAAATTCAATAGGACATATTTTTCGCTCGGATGAATAGTGAAGAATTTAAAGGGGCTTTCCTCTGCCAGAGTTACGACTTTCCTGTGACACCACGATGTACTTTACGACTTTCGCTGGTGCCTCCCTCATAGAGGAGATGGTCGTAAACCGCAACTCGACTATTCATCTGACCGCGTTTCGGACTCTTGCCTGTGCACTCCTGAAGTACCGGGGTGTATTGTCCCACCAGCAACGCTAGCACTGGGGCAATTTCGTAAATTTTGTGAATGCCGTGCTTCTTCTCACAAGAGTGAAAAGAAGGTGAATTCCTTGGTCATTCTCCAAGGGTGTCCGGCAAACTGCCTTGACCACCTGGGTTTTCTGCTCCAGTGGGGAAAAGGGGGTTTATGAGGCAGGAAGGGAGCAAAGGAAAAATAATTTAGGTAAATTACTCCTGGTCTTTAAATTTAATTAGGCCGCAAACAATGTGACCCGAACTATGAAGTAGTTCCGCGGCAACACTTGTAGCAGTTGAAGTTTTGGTTGATTAGCAGCTGTGTTAGGGATGAAGCCAGAGAAGTCTGTAATAGATTTCCATGAAAAATATGGTTGGATAAGATGTTGAACTTGGAGAAGTCCAGCACGCGAGACCAAGATGGTAGGGAAAAATAAGTACAAGTAGATGAGTGGAAGAAGGAATTGTAAAAAATAGGTTCCTGCAATTAGTCTAGAGTGGAAGTTGGATAAAGACGTCGGAGAGGGAGAGAACGAAAAAGAGAAATACTTTCGCGGTAAAGTGAAGGAAGACAATGTGGAAGAAGCTGATATTTATCCATGCGAAGAAAAATGTTGAATGAAAGAGCAGAATTATATGGATTGACGAAGAAGTTCACATCACTTAAAGGAGAAGGTGTACTATAAACTTGACGCATTAGCTGCATAATGCGGAATACTTTGTAGCGAAGAGTGATCGATGGAAGGTTAACAACTCCGTATGAAGGTGGGTATGTAAGTATATTTGTGCGAACATGATGCATGCTAGACCATATGAAGTTGATGAATGAAAGTTGTAAGGAAAGATTGAATGTTGTTGGTGTAGAGTAGATGATCCGAGTATGGTAAAATTACGGCATAATGAAAGTATTAAGAAGAGCTTCTTTTTGTGAATAAGAGATGAATGGAGAGAAGCGATTGCAGGTACCTATAGAGCGTTGAAGCATGGGATGCCAAGTGTTGTTGGTCACATGAGTATATTTTCCAATCCAGACGCCAAGAAAGTTTAGAGAGTCCGAAGTCCAAGCAGCACCCCATGGTTGAGAAGTTTTTCCTTCCCAAATACCTAACCAGAGGCCTGAGCTTTTTGAGATGTTGAGAGATGCTCCTGATATTGAAGAGTATTCTTTGTAAGTATTTGCAATGATATTGAAATCCGAATAATTTCGGATGATGATAACAACATCATCAGCATACGCTGTTAGAATTGTAGAGTGATGACGGGTTGTCGGATTGAGATGGAAAGGGCTAGGAGTGAGTCGACGACGAAGCAGAATTAGAAACGTTTCAAAAGCTATGGCAAAAAGTTGACCTCACAGCGGACAGCCCTGAAGAACCCCAATGTTGAAAGGAATAGCAGTAGTTATAAAAGAAAAATTACGAACATGGTAAACAGCGCCGATGTAGAGATTGAGAACAGCTTGACAGAATAATGAAGGAAAGCCGAAGTTTGAGAGGGTAATTTGAAGGTAAGAATGATTGATACGATCGAACGCTTGGCGCTGAACAAGATTGAAGAAAGCAAGTGGTTCGTGAAAATGTTGAGCGATATATTGAAGGTTAGAGAGGAGAGTAAGATTTTAACTGGTTGAGCGGGTAGGGACAGAGTAGGTTTGAACCGGATGGATCACATTCGAGAGAACAAGACCCAGCCGGAGAGAAAGAACAATGGAATATAGCTTGTAGTCAGTATTAAGAAAGGAAATCGGACGCCAATTAGTAAATAGTTGAAGGTTCCCAGATTTAGGTAAGACACGAAGAAGAGCAATTGTGAAATTGGAAGGAAGAGTTGATGAAGTGAAAAGAGCATTGAAAAAAATAGTAAATATAGGCAAAAGCTCAGATTTAAAAGTAATGTTGAAGGAGGTGGGAAGGCCGTTTACTCCCGGAGCAGAGCGACGGTTAAGGCGAGTAAGAGCAGTGGAAATTTCTGAAGAGGGGATGGTACTGAGAAGAAGTGAATGATGAGAAATTGGAACCTGTGGAAGATTTTGGAGAAGAGAAGGATTCTAAACCGTTGGAAGATTCGACTGTTGAGAATCTAGGCTTTGAAATTTTAGTCGATTCAGAGCGTCTTTTGCAGCTGGAAGAAGAAGTTACTTGAGCGTTGCAGCGAACGTTGCATATTCTGGTGAGTTTGGCGGGAGGAGTGAGAGTTGAAATTTGATTCTGTTGATTTCCATTGAACGAGTGATGCTATTTTCAAATGAGATGCGTTCAGATGGAGATGCGGGATCTGGTGATGATTCAAAATTTGAAGTACAATGGCGTACGATGGAGATGACTTGAGCTTTAAAAAACGGATTATCCAAGACATATTCACTGAGTGACCATAATCTTGGAGGCGTAGTGTATTGAGAGACAAGATTAAATTGGGCAGAAGCGATAAAATGATCCGATGCTGCAGTGGGGGGGGGGGGTGAGAAAAATTTGAAATATTTGGTCTAAAATATGTTGATGCATAAATTCTATCCAATCTAGCCATCGCTGGCGTGTTGTTAGTTGCTCGCCATGCAAAAGCCTGTGATAAAGGATGAAAAGTCCGGAAAACATCAATGAGTGAGTTCGTTGAAATAAGGTCTTTAAGCATGTAAACTACTGGAATACGGTACTCTGATGAATTTTTCCTATCCAAATTTGGTTCAAGAGTACAGTTGAAATATCCGCATAGAAGAATAATATCAGTAAAAGATATTCAAGAGAGAGCGTTCTGTAAAATTTTGATGATTTGTCTTGCAAATAAATCATTGTTTTGTTGAGGCATGTGGATATTGAAGACAGGATAGTTGAGATTATGGATGGTAAATGAAGCACGCTGAAGAAATCCAGACTGCAATTCGGGAGCGGTGGAATTTAATAACACTGAAGAAATAGTATCATGAATGGCGAGAGCGACACCAGAGCGAGGTGTATTTCCACAACTTAAAATAAATGAATAAGGCCAAGCACGCCAGCGATGGTAGGGAGGGGTAAGAGGTACAAGAAGTTTCTTGGAATGCGATAATATCTAAATGAAGGGGAGCGACATCCTCAAAAACAAGGGAATTTGACAACGGGGTTGCCATTCCCCTGCAGTTGAAAGTGCCTAATTAGAGTCTCAAAGTTGGCATTTCCGAAAATACCAGTTAACTCTTCGGTAGATTGCAGGGCGGCGGCGAAGTTTCGTAATCGATTTCCATATTTCTGTACTTGAGGATCTAAGTCCGCATGAAGTATGCGGCTGACTTCTCGTAATTGCACTATCCAATGAGGAAGTTTATTTTAATGATGAAGGAACAGGTTGGTCTTTTTAAATTTGGAGCGGGGAGGAAGCTTTAGGATTTGTATAAGGTCATCATGAGAAAGGGGAGAGGAAAGTGTTGATGGCCTACAAATTATTCTGCGAGCTGTTTGCAAAGCTATGGTGGTATTTGAAGACGAAGAGTCAGATAAGGTATGTATATAAGAGTCTGTATTAGTGGTTGATTCCGAAGGCTGGACATCCTCAATGGTCATATCCTCTGACTGTACATCCACACTAGTCATTTCAACTTCTAAAGGAGAGGAGGAAGAAGCCGGAGTTTCCTTTTCAGATGTTATGGTCACTGGAAGAGGAATTTCTGCTTCCAAAGGCAAATTAGCTGGAAAAGAATTAGTCGGTGGGTGGCTTGTTCTAGATTTTTTTTTATGGGCATGAGGAGGAATTTTTTCAGTTGCACGTTGTGATTTTCTCGCTTCAGAGACTTGCTCAAGTGAAATATCTTCTATACTTTTATCACATGAAAGCGTATCTCCTTTCAAATCTGAAAAAACATCTATATCAGCTTCATCAATGAGTACAGAAAATTGATTTCACGTGCGGACAGCAGCAACTGGTGCTGATGGCCTAAAAGAAAACTCTTGTTATGAATTGTTTGGTAGAGGCAATGTAAAGTTCGTAATTTTAGATGCAGGAGGCAAATCAACCTGTAGTATTTGCTCGGTAATATTCTCTGAAAGAGGTGTGACATTTCGAATATTAGAGCCAGCAGTAGGAGGAGTTACAGGGGAGGAATCAGGGGTAGAACGATTAGGGCATTTTGAAACGACATGCCCTTCGGCCTTGCATCCAAAACACTGCACTGCAACGAACACGTCGCATGTGTAGCGCCGGGTGTGAGAGTAGACTGTAAGAGTCTTTGGGCGAGTTAAAATCGCCGAGGAATATTACTCTGTGCTGACGTCTGAAGCTGTTGGCATGGGCTAGTGGAGAAAAGGCAGGAGGAGCAGCAGGAAGTCGTTTTGTAGATCCTACAACTTTCTCAAGGGTGGAGAGGAGGTGAATTAATTCGTCTGGAACTTCGAGTGCAACAAGTGATAATGTAACAGTTACTGGTCTCTGCGCAAGTGGAATGGGATTTAAATGACTCGATTTGGCATCAATGCCTTGGGAGAGTACTTTGTCAACAAAGGTTTGAGATGAGCAGTAAAAAACCAAACCTCTCTGAAAGCGAGAGTAATCCGTTATGGCTTGTGCAGGAACAATTTTTTTTAGACCTGCAGTATAGAAATCTATGTGACTGTCAGTAAGTGCTGGAAAGAACAAGCCAAGGTTTAATTTTTTCAGATAGACATTTACCATAGCCTGAATTGTCTTGAAACTTTAGACGAAGATCATCGTTGGCGCGAACTATATCCAATATATTTGAATTCACTAAAGTATTAGAAGCACGATGTACTGAATTGGTGGAGGATCCAGAAACTTTGTCGGCATATGCGAAAGAAGTAGAAGGTTGTGCTGATGTTGGCACAGTTGTTGTAGATATCTGAGGAAAATGAGATCGCGAGAAAATAAATCCTGTTGATTCAGCCATTGAAGTAGCAGGTGGGGCAACAGTATTACTTAAGTTAACCAAGTCCGATGTTAGACCAGAAGCACCAATTGTAGCAGCATCAGTAGAAACATTCACTTGAGAATTTGCCGGTGAAATAGCGGGCTCGGCTGACATGCCGAAAACCCGAGATAAAAAAGTAACAGAAGCAAGTGGCTTTGGGACCAGAAGCACGCAGAGAAGCGATGTCAATTAAGTAAACAACATAATGGCGAACAAAATGCTAGTCCGTGAAGCAAAACACGGAGAGTGCAAAGTAGGTCACGGCACGTGCCTCGCGAAACAGCAGGCAGCAGATGCGTAAGAAATGGGTTCCCAGGAGCTCGACACAATGCGACTTGCCGGGCAGGCAGCTGAAAGAAGCATAGAGCGATGCATGCTTGGTCTAACTAGGAGAGGTAAGAAGAGGAACTCACATGGATAAGGGAAATGACAAGAGTGGAAGACATCATGATCAGAGTAAAATCCCTTAAATGGCAATGGGCTGGACTTGTTGCCAGAAGAACGGACCACCGATGGGCGACCGAAATTCTAAACTAGATTCCAAGGGACAGGAAAAGACCCAGAAGAATACCACATGGAAGATGGATGGATGGATGGATGGGGGAGAATGGCCCAAGACAGTCCGTTGTGGAAGAAACATTGGGAGACCTTCATCCAGCAGTGGATTGATAATGGTTGACAATGATGATGATATATATATACACGGTCGAGTCACATTATTGTACCACCAGCTAATATCCAGAGTAACCGCCGTGTGCAGCGCGGACAGCAGCTAGAGAGGATGGAAGCGACTCGATAAGGTGCTGGAAGGTGTTCACAGGTATGTGGAGTCATGCTGACTGCAATGCATCTGACAGCTACTGCAGGGTGTGTGGTGGAGGATCCATAGAGCGAACAACATGATCGATGTGGTCCCACAGATGCTCAATTGGGTTTAAGTCTGAAGAATTAGGAAGCCAGGGAAGTACTTTGAAGTCTTCATCGTGCTCTTCCAACCACTCTCGGACATTTCTAACTGTGTGATAAGTCGCATTGTCGTTCTGAAAGATCCCATCCGTTCCAGGGAAGACAATCAGCATGTATGGGTGTACGTGGTATGCAAGGATGGATTCATAACGAATTCGGTCCATAGTGTCTTCCACAGGTATGAGTGGACCCAGAGACTGCCACAAAAACATTCCCCAGGCCATAACGCTGCCCCCACCAGCTTGTGTTGTCCCAGCAATGGTTGAAGAATGTTTGTTCTCTGATGTTTCTCGCCTTATACGCCAACGTGCATCCGTTCGATGAAGCAGAAAACGTGACTCATCGGAGAAGGCAATCTTTTGCCAACCAGCGGAGGTCCAATTCCGATAAGGCCGTGATTTTCTGCCGATGCACCTTCGTTAGCATAGGTGCAGTGACCATCCGTCGGGGATCGGAGCCTCACACGAAGCAGGGTTCGCTGAACTGTCGTTTTAGACACTTCCAGTAGACCCCTTGTTCATTCAGCTAGAGAGTTACTCCACTGTATCGTGTCGATCGGCCCTCACGTACCTTCATAGCCAACGTTCACCTCTCACATCAATGGCACGTGGTTCTCCGCAGTTTCCACGTCTCTTATTCGCAATGGTGCCATTTCTCCAATCACGATACACTTTAACCACAGCAGCACGCGAACAGTTCACAAACGGCGCTGTTTCAGAAATACTACCACCCTTGGCCCGAAAGCCGATAATCATCCCTTTTTGCAAATCTGATATATCGCTCCTTTTATCCATGAAATTAACGAGTGATATCTTTTCAGAATGCCCACGGCACACCTTATATGCCCTCCAAGCCAGCTCACGACACGTGTCTTCTTTCATTGGCTACGCGCCGTTGACGTCAAAAGTAGGAGGTGGTCACAATAATGTGATTCGACTGTGTATATATACACTGCCGGCCACCCAAAATGCAACACCAAGAAGGACACGAGATAGCAAAGCCAGATTTACTGGACACATAACAACAGATACAAAGATGAAACGATTCATCTTACAGGCCCGTGCGACTTGGGGAACACGCAGACATCAATAGTTCGTGTGGCCCCCATGGCTGGCAATAACGGCCGCGGCATCGAACGAAAGAGGCTTTGGATGTTGGCTTGGGGTATGTTGGTCTAGGCTGCTTCCACACGTTGCCACTGTTCATCAATCGTAGCCGCGGGTGGTGCTTGTCGAGCCACTCGGTTGCCGATCAGCGACAAGACGTGTTCGATGGGCGACATATCGGGAGAACAGGCGGGCCACGGCAGCAGTCACACCTGGTGTACCCTGAAGAATTGTTGCACGATGCGTTCCACGTGCGGGCGCGCATTGTCCTGTTGAAACGTGGTTGCTGGCAGGTCCTGCAGGTAAGGGAGGACTACAGGCTCCAAAACGCTGGAGATGTAGCGGTGGCTGTTGAGTGTACCGGCGATGCGTACCAGAGGGGTGCGGGTGTCATTTCCAATTGCGCCCCAAACCATAATGCCAGGCAACGGACCGGTATGGCGATGCATAATGCAGGCGTCATACAGTCTCTCGCCACGGTGCCGCCACACACGGATCCGACCATCGTGGTGTTGCAGGCAGAAGCGGGATTCGTCGGAGAAGACAATGTCGTGCCATTTCGTAGTCCAGGTGCGGCGTTCAACGGCCCACTGCCGCCGCACTCGCCGTTGGTGTAACGTCAATGGTGATCGGAGCAATGGGCGCCGTGCGACAAGTCCCCGCTTCTGCAGACGACGTCGAACGGTACGTGCTGACACAGGTTGTTGCGAGCTGTCAATACCCGCCGCACAACATGCCGGTCCTCTCATTTGGCGGTGTGCCGCGGCAATCGCTTACGTCGGTCCGTCCGTCCCTCCTGCACCCACCGAATCCATACTCTCCTCACTGTGGCTGGATGTCATTCCACACGGGCGCCGATGTATCGGTACGATAAACCGCTGTCGTGATAAGCCACTATTCGTCCTCTGTTGAACTCTGAAACGTGCTGGAATGACTGCCGTATTCTGCGACGAGGCATCAGGAAGCTTCCCACGCACAGGTCCGGCAGCACAACACACTTCTACTACTTACACCCGGCCTTTTGTGCACCCTTCTTATAGTGCTTCTCGGTGGCGTGCCGGGCGCACATGATTTGCATATGCCCTGCAATGCTAATCGTTTGCATGTTCTCTCGCGGGCGACGCATGATGCGAATTTCAGGCCAATCGGATGCTTCCTACTTGGTGTTGCATTTTGGGTGGCCAGCAGTGTATATATATAGGGATGTTGTGGGGGAACGTGTAAAAATCCCTCCCGTAAACGCTCACAGTGGAAGTGAACCCCGAAACAAACAAAAGACAACACAAAGCCCATACCTTTTCGTCTTTGAAACAGCAGCATATAAGTCCCATGCATCCAGTGTGACTGATTCTTATTATTCATACTTGATACTTAGAATTGTATAGAATGGCAGAGCAGTATTTAAAGAAAAACTAATATTCTTAGCTTCTGATTGCAACATTCTTTTATTTACAGTATATTGCCCAAATTAAGCGATTTTGATGAATATTTATAAAAATAATTAGCAATAGAAATGCTAAGTAATAAAAACAACACACGAAATTTTGAATTGCTTTTGAAATTTTTAAAAGTTTTTCATTCAGGTTGTTTTTTCCTAATCTTATCACCGCTAAGGCATTTTTTCCCTTTGGACTACATCACCGGTTAAACTCCAAAATATTAAAAAAAAAAAAGCCGGAACATATATACCATTTTCTCATGGATTTACGTACCTTCTTAGAGAAGTTGGTTGGTTGGTTAATAAAGGTTTATTGGCGTAAGGGCCTCAAAAAGCACCAAGCCCAATGAATTAAAATAGTAATACATAGAGAAGCACTTTCCTTAAGGGATCAGCTATGCGAACCGAATCACATTACCTCTGACGGTTTGTTTGGTATTTGAAGTCAGAAATCACTACTTAGTAATCCACATGTTAGTTCGGTTTTAAAATCCAGATTTCAGATACCTGGATATTCAATTTTTGAAATCCAGATGCCTGGATTTTCAGCTTTTGAAATCACGATACCTGGAGTTTCGGTTTCAAAATTCGGGTATCCGGATATTCGGTTTTGTCAAATACACGGACACTCGGATACAAAAAATCCAGATTTCAAATAATAAAACATTCGGATTTCAAAAATTCTGAAAACCTTGAGCGGTGCTGGTACTGACAGCTTTCATTAGATTTCGAATTATTTATTCTGTTCTGTGTGAGAAATCTTGAGGTAGGATATACTGCGTAGCCACATTTAAAAACACCAGTCAATTTATGCATTGTTGCGAATGCCTAATGAAATACCCTGGTGTTTGTTGTGCAGAACACGATGAAAAACTGGTGATGAAGAACATGTGGGATAATAGTTGATTGTGGAGTAATATTTGGTTTGTTTGATAATTGCTCATGGTTCAAACTAATTCTGCAACATTAACTTAACTGTAAAGCACTCTTCTGACTAAAGCGTAAACCTACTGCAGTAAGATAACAAATATATATACGATCGATGAAGAAACAGGTTTCTGTACGCCCAATTAATGTGAAAGACAATAAAAATAAAAAGTGAACTCCGTTTATTAGGCGTATAAAATAAGGGAATCAAAAGATGCTAGCTTTCACTACCTCCGGGTTGCTTCGTCAGGCATTTAGTAGTTAAAGATCGCAGAAGCAACTGGAACAAATGTATTTCTAAGAATATAATTAAATTCAAAATAAGTAAAACACTTGCACGATGTCACGGGTTGTTTGATCCCAGGGCCGGGTGGTCACGTGTAACTTCTAGAAGCCGGTGCCATATGAAAGGAAGGCTCGTGGTTACATCTTTGTTACACACATTCCGTCGCGTGATGATCTCGATGGTTTCGCGAAGCGCAGTAGCTCTTGCGCTGACGTAAGGTGCTAGTTTCTTAAAATCTCCCCATCTGGGAACTGCCCTTTCAGATGCAATATCACGGGCTAGTGCCGTCGTAAGCTTACACGTGACCACCCGGCCCTGGGATCAAACAACCCGTGACATCGTGCAAGTGTTTTACTTATTTTGTAACGTATACTCTAGATTCAGTTTCTTTTGATTTTACTATCTCTTGTTATTTTATTTTCCTATGCAAATTATCTTCTCATTTAACGAGATGTTGTTTCTCCCGCTGAACTATATGTGGCAACGAGTGTAAGTCATGACGTGGTGGTATGCAGTATATATAGGCGCGCTCAAGTATACCAAAGAGCTTCGTTTTATATGTGATAGGTTCTTCCTGATTATTGATATGCGATTTACCTATGTTTCTACGATATTACGATAGTACGAAAGTTCGGGCTATCAGTAGTTGTGTTATTTTGGAGTGTGTATTTGAGTAATGCCAGGAGCTCCCCAATAAAAGATTAAAAGTGAGTACGTTTTCTTAGTTCATTTTATTGTCAGACCTCTGTCTGGCCGTTAAGTCTATTTCTTTGAGTGTTTACGTTAAGTTCAGGGTATATTGTGTTTACCGCTCTAATAAGGAGCCTTCAAGGTACTAATGTACTAAAACCGAAGTTATATTACTGATATTCAAGATAATGAGGAACGCTGAGTAAAAATAAATTCCATATTCTTGGAATTTATTGCACGTGCGTGTCTTACCTAAACAAACTCTAGCACTTTGAAGATTAAGTACACTTTAGCTACGTCAAGTAACCTTCCAATAACCCTAACGTGACTTAACGTAAGCTTTCCTGCACTACACGTCCAGCCGGAGAATTTTATTCATTATAATTTTGAATTTAATTATATTCTTAGAAATACATTTGTTCCAGTTGCTTCTGCGATCTTTAACTACTAAATGCCTGACGAAGCTACCCGGAGGTAGTGAAAGCTAGCATCTTTTGATTCCCTTATTTTATACGCCTAATAAACGGAGTTCACTTTTTATTTTTATTGTCTTTCACATTGCAGTAAGATGTTTTGCTCTAAAGCTTACTGAGTTACTTAGCCAAATCCCGAGTTCACTTCCTGCAGCCGTGTACTTAATAAACATGAATCATCTAATAAAGCACTCAAATCAAAACGGCCAGAAGAATGTCAAATTATTCGCACTTACAAGGTCCAGTCTCTTTATTCGTCAAGAAGGAGTAGCATGGTATAACACTCTCTCAATCTAACTGCTTAGTCGCAGAAGATATGCAACAAGACACAATCATCTCTCTTTTAGCAATACGCAATATTCTTCTATTTTATACTTTAAAAATTCACAACGTCGTGCTCCGAAACAGTATAATCCTAAAATATCGCCATCGTTCGACAACACAAGTGAGACTCTTGAACAAGGAAACGTAAACATTCAATGAGAGCGTGAGTGACTACTCAAGTCAGCGTAAGTTAATGAATACCTGAAATCAAATATCTCTTACCAATCAGATCCCCTGATACATTCCAAAACAGCGACTCTTATCATCAGCTTTTGCATACGTTATTACACCTTGACCTGACGTAGGTTGTCAAACACAAATTCACTGAGAAAGAAAATGTAGCGTTCCGAAGAAAAACGCTTAGCGAGACAGAGTAAACCCAAATTTACATAAAAAGGCAGGAACTAAAAAGGAGCGTTAAATTATAGTATACATCACAAAGAAAAGTCATGATCATTATGCTTGTTGGTCTCAGCTCTGTTCATACGCTATTTGCGGAAATTGTTTGGTTCTCATTGTGAAATGAATTATCAATAAGTTGCTTCATGAGATATTGTAGATCCAAACACAGTTTATTTTGGTAATTGGGATTTCCGATGAACAAAATTATATAACTGACATGCACAGATTACACAAATGCTCTTAAAATGATTGATATAGAAAATGATCAAAATATTTTATGTTCAGGCGAGTAATAAAGTTGATTGATTTATAGGGGGAAGTGTTCTAAAGACAATAGCAGCTCGATATGAAGGCTTTCATGTTTCATCCTTATGTTTCGTCTTGCATTAAGAAATGGTAACAGGCGGTTATGGTCGAGGCTGCTGTGCCAAAAACTGCTTTTGCAGATGCTCCTGTCCCAATGCTCTGCATGATAGAAAAAAACTCCCGGGTACGATATTCCCACCTAGAAACGTACTCTGAAAGATTGCAGCTATAGAACCTGATGTAATTCCTGTAGAAGTGAATCCTAATAAACCAACAGCAAATGGCGTTCCTCCAGCAACAACTGCTGCAATTGCAGCACACGCAGCTGCTTTTTCTGAAATAAAGAGATAGTTTTTTTTAATGGTGAAGTCATTTTGCACTCTGTGGAACATAAAAATTTAAAAAGGCACTAAATACCCAGAATAAGGTAGTCTGTATAAATTAAATTGGGTTAATCGAATAGCAATGCGTATATCTCAGTGTCAACGGCTCTAAATTTTCAGTTCTTCAGCAAAATTATAAAAAAGTCCCATTTCCCGCGTCTCTTTCATTTGCAAAACTAACAAAAAAAATAAAAATACAAAACAAAAAAATACGGACATTTTAAATGGTAAAAATATTTATTTCGTTAACAAATTTTTTTTATATTTTTTAATAGATAGATACTCAAATAGAAAAAAAACTTCATTTCTACTTATTCCATTGGCAGTCTCTAGTTTAATCTGTGGTACTGAATTGATCTGCCTCTTGGGCTTCAGTGGTGCTCACAAGGAACACTCCCGGGGTCGAACAAACAAAACCGCACCAAACTTCCATTATAAGTCATTTACGTACCTCTGAATTCAATGGTAATATTTGTTTTTCTGTAAAACTCCGCTGTTGACCAGTAGAGGTCTCTGAAAACAGGTGCCACGTCGAAGCGTAAAGAAATGATCTGCACAAAAATAATTATCACGTACGTACATAGCACTGCCGATATCCGTAACTTCATAATGAAGGGTCAGGGTGTGCAAGTGTCAAAATATTAATGCATGTGAGAGCTGTCTATAAATTGTGCAAAGCAATAACCATTGCCGCAAAATGCGCTATTAATAAATGCAACATCGGTACACCCACAGAATGCACACGCACGAAGAATGTTAGTGTTGAAAGCCACGTCTTTTGAAATTCTGCACAGGTTCACCACAATGGTAGCCAGCTTTCTGCCATGCGTAACAAAGCATTGGTCTATAGATCTCCTCAGACAGTTGATTGTAGATCACAGAATGCATCTTCAGAAGGAATATTCTGTCATGTAATTTTGACTGCGGCATGCTGGATCGTAGTTTTATGTAGTCTGTAATCCTCTTTGCGTAAATTTTGTATTGTCTGAAAAAATAAACATCGAGGGTTGAACATATTTCGTAGTTTTTGGTGGAATGATTTTTAAATGAACTTGTTTTCCCTCGGAGGACTCTTGCAGCATTCGTTCTTCCTTGTGTCCATACCAGGAATCACAAAGTACGAGTGACTTGTCAGACAGATGTATATTCAAAACTGACGCAAAAAAGGTCTGCAGATGTCCTTTCGCCATCTTTCCTCTCACACTGGCTTCCACGAAAACGTTTAATGGACACTTTTGTTCGATTTCTGTTGCCACACGAGGTCCAAATGTTCCAGATCGTTCTTGGAAGCATATATAAAGTTTGTTTGCTAAACGGCCATCCATGGACATTGCAATGTCTATCGTGTAGCTGTGTGTTGCGCTATGAAGTGATTGCATTGTCGCTTTGGTATCTTTCTCTCCCTTTTCGGACAATGTTCTTTCGCATGAAGTCTTGTAGTTAAACTGGCTTTGAACACAGTTCAAGATACGCCCCATTTGAATACTTTCCGTTTCAATATGTACAGACAAAAAAAAGGAGCTACCCCACTTAACTTTGGAACCGTTTGCCGCATATAAACAAGTAAAGTACCGTTGGAAAGGACTCGCAGTGAACTATCACATGATGCGAAGAAGCATGCTAATTAAGCAAATTAACATGTTAATTAGCTCACTATCTCCGAATTTTTCCATATACGGGATATGTTATTTTATGCGCATTTTATTTAGCACATGAAAAAAACCCTAAATCTTAAATATCGTCTAAATCGGATGATTCATAGCAAAGATATTTGCAAATAAAGTTAGAGGGACCACCCATAAATCTACATCTGGGAAACTCACCTGGAATGCTTTCTTCCCTGCAAGAACAGCGATAATGCTGGAAAGTCTACATCTTGCCCGAATCTCTGACAAATTGAATACAGAGTACATACAGGTGAGCCCAGGATCATGTCCATAATCTGTACAATAACTTGGACACAGTCCATCTAGGGACGGGGTTCATTTACCCTTGTTGTGTTCTTTATAACAACTTCATTTATTCGAGTTAATGATTTGAATTAGTGTTAGAGTAAACAGTATATATTTTTCTAATAGTTGAAAACCCGAATTTGTGCAAGCTGAAATTTGTTTCGAATATTCTTGTTTCCGATCATCTCAGGGAACTGAGTATTCACTTATCACTGAAATGTTGTTTCATAATAGAAAATTGAAGCAGAACCAGGAAATCCGTTTTCTTAGCGTCTTTTGTAAAAAACATCGTGCTAATGTTACTGGCTTGTCCGTCCGACAATCTGTGGACATCATATCTTTGCAAATATTAGTCCGATTTAAAAAATTCTTTTTGTATTGGGAAGCTTGAAATGTGCGAATGATGATCCTTCATTTCGTTTTTGTTTTTTTGTTTTTTTTATGATGAAGAATTTCGCCTCTAGAGGACATAACAGTACGGATATCGAATTCAAAATACATTTTATTCCATATACACTATCTACCAACAAGTAATTGGACACCCCTGCAATCGACGATATGTGCGGTCCTGATACACGTCACGGCCGCCGCCGTTAAATACCGTGTGGGAAACAACAACGCAACCAGTCGCATGCAAGATGCCACGCAGTTCGGAGCTCTCTGATTTCGAGAAAGGTGTAATCGTCGGGTATCACAGAAATGGCCGATCCAAACGTGACATATCCAGCGAGTTGAAGTAACCAAAATCGATAGTGGCCTACGTGATTGGCAAGTGGAAGATGAGAAGTGACTGTCGGAATGTGCCCCGACCCGGCAGACCCCCAAAACTGGAAGTTAGAGACCGACGGGTGCTGGCCAGAGTAATTCGGAAGAACCGCACCAAATCGATGGGCCACAACCGCAAGGAGTTTCAACAGACATCCGGAAGTGTTCTTTCGATGAACACCATCTGTAAGGAAGCCCATCTGCTCGGTTATCATGGACGTGCTGCCGCCCACCAGCCTTTGATCACCAAGTCCAATAGCGCTGCTCGGCTAACGAGGTGCAAAGAACGTCGACAGTGGACCGTTGAACAGTGGAAACAGGTTCTCTGGAGCGACGAATCAAGGTTCGCCCTCTACCGTTCGAATGGCAGGGTCTGGGTTTGGCGTCTGCCTGGAGAACACCTCTTGCCGGAACGTATTGTGCCAACTGTGAAGTTCGGCGGCGGTGGAATTATGCTATGGAGGTGTTTCTCCTGGTATGGCACGGAACCCTTGGTCGCAATTCCTGGTAGACTCAACGCCGAGACCTACTGCACCATTTTGGATGACCATGCGCTTCCTACGTTGTGGCAGTTTTACGGGGTGGACCCATGTTACTTTCAGGATGACAATGCCACCTGTCATGTTGCGAGGTCCACCATGGCTTGGTATGGTGACAATGGGGTTAATCGAATGGACTGGCCTGCGCAGAGCCCGGACCTTAACCCTATCGAGCAGCTGAAGGACGAGTTGGAGCGTCGACTTAAGTGGTGCCCCCACCGTCCGAAATCGGTGAAGGAACTGACGTGTCTTCTCCAAGCCGAGTGGAAGAAAATACCGCTAGCCGTCGTACAACGCCTGGTTGAGAGTATGCCCCGGAGGGTCGCAGCTGTAATCGCCGCTCGTGGAGGCTCCACCAACTATTGAAGGTGAATAAACTTCGTTTTCCTTTGCTATCACAGGTGTCCAATTACTTGTTGGTAGACAGTGTATGTGCTTCTAAACATCCGATTGAAAAAATACTTTTTTTTACCTTTCAATTCCATTTCTAGCGAAGACTATTTTAGTTATAGTCACTATACCAAGTTAAGCACTGATTTTCCGCTAGAGGGCGTAAAACTAAACTGCGTTTTCTTCGATATCTCTGCTTCTGAAACTCCGATTTGAAAAAATATTTCTGCACCGAATACAGCTCCTGGTGGGAAATCTTTTGCATATAATTTCTGGTAAAAACTGGTTCGGCCACCAGGGGGCGTAAGCCTTAATTTCCGCTTCTGGTGTATTTGCAGCAAAATCTGAGGTTCTAAAATCTCGACTGAAAAAAAAATTCGTTCTTGGACCGATACTACTCACGTCGATAAACATTTTCGGAATATTTTCTTCTTAAAAAGAATGCATGGTTTCTCCGCCAGGGGACGTAGATTTATATCTTATTTTGTCAATAGCTCTACTTCTAAGATTCCGATTTGAAAAATTCATTCTTTGTTGGATAGCGTTTCCGGTGCGAAATGTTTGTCGTATAATTTTAAAATTTCCAAGTAATTCATAGACTTTCCACTAGGGGGTGTTAAGATAAATTGCATTTTCCCCGATATCTGTGCTTCCAATATCCGATTTGAAAAATTCTCCCTGTATCTCATACAGCTCCTGATGGAAAATGTTTTGCATATAATTTATAGTATTTTGTAAAGAATAGTTTGGCCCCCAGGGGGCGTAAGTGTTAATTTCAGCTTATGATGTATTTGCAGCAAAATATGAGCTCCTGAAAACTTGATTGAAAAAATTCTGTCGTGGACCGATACCGTTCACATCGGAAAACCTTTTGAGAATACTTTCTTCTTAAAATAATGCATGGTTTTCTCGCCAGGGAGCGTGGATGCATATCTTATATTTGTCGATATCTCTGATTCTAAGAGTCCGATTCGAAAAATTCTTTCTTTGTTGGAAAGCGTTTCCGCTGCGAAATGTTTCTCATATAATTTCAAATTTTTCTCAACGCACAAATCTGCCACGAGAGGGAGTAAGTTCACGTTTCTGTTTACAGCAATATCTACGGGATTAAAACCTGATTGCAAAACTTCTTTCTTGGGTCAGATACTATTGTTTTCCATACCGGTTCCATTGACTTTGAATAGCTTTGATAAATTTAATTCGCGTCAGAACGGATTCAAAAGACGTGGTCATTACAACCGAAACTTCGGTGTCATCTTTCTTGTTTAAATCTGTAATCGAATGTTTGGCATGATGCCAACGACCTCTCCTGCACTCTTTACGGCATAGCAGACGAGCGAACTGAAAGGATATCTTCTCTAACTTGCTATTTGCAGTATATTTCTTTTCCCCCATGTATCTCATCTTCGTATTTAGCCGGTGATTTCGAGTGATTTTTTTTTATTTTCTGAATCCTTTTTGGGCACTCTGAAATCGGGGCCCTTAAGCAACACTTAACCACACTTGATAGTAGTTACGTCACTGCACAGTGTTAGTACTTTTTAATCTGTTGTGAAATTTACTATTTAATGCAACTTTTCTGCTTTCATAGAAACTAGTAGTCAATGACATTTCTTCTAAAAAATATTTATTCTAATCTTCCAAGTCACAAAAACACTTCTGGTGCGTCAGAACAAAATTTCTTCCAACTACGTTCCCGTTTTCTTAATGGGGAAATAAATGTTTTTTTTTTAATTGGTTAGGTGCTTAAAGGACCATGTAAGTATCCAAGCTTAGGATATTTTCCCACATCCAAATTATGGTAACGTTTCCAGGGAAGAAAGACAATTGTGTGTCATAAGATTGAAGGCAGAAATTTTACCTTACCTGCGATTCAACTTGTAGTACGCGGAGTCTGCGCCCTGTTTTGGTGTACGAAGGGCAAGTACAGTCACGGACAAATGCTTCGACTTTTTGCAGAACTGTTTTGGAGGCAAGGTTCGCAAGTGTTTCATTCTAAATTTTTTCTCTGTTGACGTTCGAGTTTTTGGAGTTAGTTGTGAGGGAATAGGAATAATTATTTTCCTGGCGAATAAGGTAAGGCATTCTTTATTTTTTTCCACCATGGGGTCGATGGAGGGGACATCTTAGATTTCGGATTTCATTCAACTCCAGATATTTCGTCCAGAGCCATACAGAGGGTGTTCAAAAAGTAATGTCTCCATATTTATATACAAGCCCAGTGTGGCAAGGTATCAAATTGAAACAAAAAATCAAAACTCACAATTTCTATTTTAATTCCCATATTTTAATTTTCTACATAGTCCTCCTCGCGCTCGATACAGATACCAGAGGCGTAACTAGAGCGGGGCGGCCGCCCCGTGCGCAACTCAAGAGAGGGCGCAAAAATTACTGCTTACAATTTCCTTGACATTGGAAGTGAAACCTTTGCACCACTTTCTGGTACAGCTTTTTTAACGCCATACTTTGTCATTTGTCCGTTTACAGAATTTGCTTATAATATGTTTTGCCAGTTTCGATAGCCTTGAACGCTGAAAATTCTCATTTCTTCCTCAAAATGTTGCTGACATTCAAAAATGAAGGCGCGATTGTAGGTACATTGCAAAATAAGATTATCGTTCACACTGTTGAAAATTGTGTGGGGGCTATTCGCGATCATTACTGCGACTGTAAGCCACCACTGCCAGCTGCGTTTGGTCAGTCTGATGTGGTGCCGAAGGTCCGAATTCTTAAGCAGTTGGGGAAAGCTGTACAAACAGCCACAGTTGGATTGTACCGCTCACATAGAAATCACAGATAACGTTGAGGTGTGACGTTAATTTGTTTTGTCGAGCCGTATATGCATATATGTGAATGTAAAATAAATAGAAAGTCAGATGGAGGCGCAATATTTTGTGCCTTGCCCCGGGCGCAGAAATGCCTAGTTAGGCCTCTGCAGATGCGCCAACGTTTAACAAATTTTTTAAACCCGTCTCTGTAAAAATTTTAGGTTGTTATCGGAACCATTTCCTCGCAGCGGATTAAACATCTTCGTTCACAGGTGCGCTGAATTCCTTTCAGATGTCTCTTCAGAGTAGAAAACCAGAAGTCGGACGGCGCCAAATCTGGGCTATAGGTAGGGTGTCCAAGAACTTCAAACCCGATTTTCTGTATGGCCTCTCTGAAGTGAAAGCACTGACGGGGGTTTGGCGTTGTCGTGTTGCAGAATCATTGTCTTTTTTTCCCACGTGCGCGGTTTATTCTTTGCTTTAAATTTTCAAGGTATGTACGTAGCATTCAGAGTTGATAGTCGTACCTTTGTCCATGTACTACTGATGAATAATGACTTTGTAGTCCCAGAACACTGATAGCCTGCACTCAATGGCACAAATTTGAGTTTTGATTTTTTTCGCTCTAGGAGAAGATGGATGTCGGGATTCCAGAGATTGACTTTTCATTTCTGGTTCATAATGATGAACCCAACTCTCACCATCAGTTACAATGCTTTGAAGAACATCGCTTTCACATTTTTCATAGCGAGTAAGCAACCTGGTATGTTTCAAGTCTTGATTTCCTCATTTCAGTAGTTTGATGACGCGGTACCCAGCGAGCACACACTTTGTTGTTTCCTAAAATGTTAACAATGTCATTACCTAAACTAATATTGAGCCTACCTGCTACGGTTCTCTGAGTTATTCTTCGATTGTCCCTCATAAGTTTATCAATTTTTGCCTGTTCAAACCACAAGCTGAGACTACGGGCCTCCCACTCCACGGCTGACCATTTATGGCCAACACTCCTCTACTGTCCTTTGATTTTCTTAACGAACGACGAACAGTGTTTAGGTCCAAAGTTCCAGAACCATAAACTGCCACTCATCTAGCGTGAATTTCTTTGGGAGGTACATTTTCATGAGTTAAAAACTCTATAAGTGATCACTGTTTGACACCGGTCGACACAGATGAAAAAGAATCATTCAATTTAAACACAATTAAATACAACCAAATAGATGTATGGAATTCTATTACGCAGTAAAATGTAACTAATGGCACAAAGAATCGTTTGCCATTTGACTGGTTGCTAGGCAACAAGTCGTGTGCGAGACACTTGCGCTGAGGCATTACTTATTGAACTCGCCTCCAATATCTTTTTTCTATCTACTTTGAATGGTTCTATTCCTTAGCGGAAGCCCCATCGACTGGCGGCTGGGATTAATTCAGCTATATCGTTGCACAAACACAGGGTTACAAGGAAAGTCCGTGATCAGGCCAATATCTCACGAACTATGAAAGTTAGCGATTTACTTCTTGAGCAGTTGTATAGGAAACCCCCTATGGCGCACACAATAACACCGCGAGGGTTTCCCTCGCCCTTTTTTGTGGGGGTGACGGGGCTATCGCCCCCCCTTGCAGATAGGGCAAAAAAGTCAATTACAAACTAGTTCAGAGAGGCAAAAGTAGTACATAAATGCTTTCGTCCGATAACAAAAGATAGAATGGGACTCTCCAAATGCGAAAAAAGCGGAAAGTTGAGTCGCTGTGTCCGAAGCATATTTGCATAGATTTCAAATGTCGTGCTTTCTGCTCTATCGTCAGAATACAAAAAAGACATGCCTGGTCGGTAGGCCAACACTTCGTGAACCAGTGACGGGAAGTCGAACGCTTTGCCACGTATGCAAGTCAATTAGATGTGCATACAGTTTACCTATTGAATGAGTGTTTCGCCACTTTATGCTATTTCTCCTTGTTTCAGTGTATTTCTTACTGTATTGGACATCAAAGTCTGATATTAAATGTGTCAAGGAACTGCGTTTTATTTCAGAACAAGAACTGTTGATAAGATTTGTAGGAAAAGTTTTCCTTTGTGCTTTTATTTACTTAGAACTTACCAGTTTAGAAAGTTAGCAAGAAGACTTACCAGTTTAGAAAGTTAGCGGAAGCATATCCGGCGCGTAACTGGAAGGCCGTGGGTTCGACTCCCAGTGGCGGCCAATGAGAATTTTTCCGTGACTCAATTATAAAATGTGGAAAGAGCGAAGATCTTTGTTTGAAGTTCCTGGCCCACGTTAAATGTCGGTATTAATTATTCATTCGACTTCTAATTATTTCTTCAGTTGCTGCCTACCATCTTTGGTGAATCCTCAGCATTGTGCGGGGCTCCAAGAAGCAACCTGCCAAATTGGCTTGGCAGTTAACGTGTGTGAGTCTGGAAGAATTCGAGGCCGCTGTGGTGTAGCGGAAGCATATCCGGTGCGTAACTGGAAGACCCTAGGTTCGACTCCCGGTGGCGGCCAATGAGAATTTTTCCGTGACTCATTTATAAAACGTGGAAAGAGCTAAGATCTTTGTTTGAAGTTTTCCTTTGTGCTTTTATTTACTTAGAACTTACCAGTTTAGAAAGTTAGCAAGAAGCTGCCGTCGATCTGTAAGCTTTATACGTAAAGTACAAACACTAATGTCGGGGTTTACGAACTAGGAATTGTGCCAAATGGTCCTGATTTATGGCGAGTGCAACCGGATTGCTCGTGCAGCGGCACGGCTGTATGCACAGCGGTTCCCAATGCCAGAGATCCGGATTATAGGACCATCAGACATGTAGTCCAACGCCAGCGTAACACGGGTGGTGTCAGCCTTCACTCACTTACAGGCAGGCCAAAGCGGGACGATACGCATATTCTGGCATACGTATTTACACATCCCCACAGCAGCACAAGTGAAGTTGCCCGGAAGAGTGGATTAAGCCAACAGCGTGTACTACAAATTTTGTACAAGAACCATATACATCCATATTCATTTCATTCGCAAGGCACTGTGGCCTGAAGATGCGGAGAAAAGACTTGATTGTGTAATGCCATGTTAAATGCTTTAGAAGAGGACCCAGAGCTTCTGTCAAGCATTTTATGGATAGATAAGTCACGCTTCACACGATATGGCGTTGTGAATACGCATGATGTACACTACTGGGCACAGGAAAATTCCTATTGGACGAGAGACACACACCATCAAGTGAGATGGTTCACCAACGTTTGGTGTGGTATTTGGGGGAACCAGCTTGTAGGGCTTTTATCTTTACAACGCAACTCTAAATGGTGAACGATATTTTCATCTCCTTCAAACGGATGTAACGGATTTCTTGGACAATGTGCCATTACAACCTTTATCGAACATGTGGTACTAGCACGACGGGGCACCACCACATAGGAGTGCACACGTATCAAGATGGCTAAACGGTGTGTTTGACCGGAGATGGATAGGACCAGGAGCTCCCGTAGCATGACCTCCACGCTCACCAGACCTTAGCCCTCTGGACTTTTTCCTTTGGGGCCATCTTAAATTACAGGTGTATGCAACACCACCACTAAATGTAGCAGATCTGCAACAGCCTATAACATCCGCCTGTGCCTATGTTGATGGGGATATGCTGAAAGGAATGCACGGTCAGCTCGTAAAACGCTTGCAGTTGTGCATCGTTGCTGAAGGGCAACATTTTGAGTATGCAAACGTGTAAATTGTATTTTCTAAACTAATAAACTATCTACAGTATTGTGCATTCACATCTTGTAGCTTTGTCTAAATACTAGGTTGTTGCTTCCGGGTGTTGTGATTTTCTCGGGGCCACATTCCCGGTCCCCTTCCATCTTTTGTTATGGGACAAAAACATTTATGTACCATTTTTGCCTCCTGAACAAGTTTGTAATTTACTTTTTTGCCCTATCTACAAAGGGGGGGGCGGGATATCCCACTCACACCCCAAAATAGGGGGGGCGAGAGGATCTCGTGGTGTTATTGTGTGCGCCATAGGGGGTTTCCTATACAACTGCACAAGAAGTAAATCGCTAACTTCCATAATTCGTCAGATATTGGCCTGATCAAGGACTTTCCTTGTAACCCTGTATATCACGTAGGCTAGGTTCGTCCGATATGGCCGACCACTGATTGAAAAATCGTCCTTCGAGTGTGCTCAGCAGATCACATTGTCGTCTTCAACCTTCAAGGTTTCTGTAGCAGTTGCTTTGGATAATCTATCTCTCTCGATGAAAGTCGTAATTAGAAGGGTGGATACAGAAATACCCCTGGAGGATCTTCCTAACCGTCGTCGCCCTGGATCCGGTCGTCCTCGAGGTGCGGCAGGCTTACCCGATGGTTGTCAGTGCCAGAAAGGCGACCACCTGACAGGTATCCAGTGAGAAAACGACCAATGGAGAACCAGGGTATCTGCCAACACTTTTCATGGACGCCTCCACTGAGCTGATATGTGAAGGAAGAACACTCTCCTCTGCATACTGCTTACTCGAAGTCAGAGGTATGCTAAATTGCAGTGGTTTGACGAACGAGTTGAATGGTGCAACGATTGGCGAAATATTGTCTTCAGAAATGAGACCTGCATCTGTCTGGGACAGAATGATGAGCGCATTCGTGTGTGGTGACGTACCGGCGGAAAAGTTGACATGTCGTATATCGTTGAGAATTATACAGCGCCTACTGCAGGTATTATTGTGTGGGGCACCATTTCGTACACAGTTGGTCATCTCTCATATTCATCCTGGGTAATTTAACTGCAGATCATTTTGTGCACACGAGCACACCATTCTCCGTTTCAGCTCTTACAACTCCTTCGGAGCATACCTAAAGCCGCAGTCCAGGAAGATAATGCCTGACCAAATACTGCAATCCGTTCCCTTGCCACAGTGATTAGGGAGGTTGCGAGATCTGTCGCAGATTAAGCAGATCTGATATATCATGAAGCGACATCTGAAAACAGAGCTGACACTATTTCATAACATGATAGATCATCAGGTTCAAGCGCAGCAAATATGGAAATCCATAGATCAGTACATTATTGTAAAGCTTTTGGAATCATTGCTTAACCGTGTTAGTTTCTGTATTGCAGAGAGAGACGGCCATGCCTTCTACTGATGTTACACGAATATTTATTTATCCGCCGTAGTAAACAGACTGTAAATGTGTCCATTTGTTACTACGCTACTACCCTTTCATCATATCGCTTTATGTCATACACTTGACATTCCTTCTGGGTAGGACAATGTTTTTGGACAAGGAGTGTAATTGAGTAGCTAGAAGTATGGAGTGAGTTAGTGATGCCCATTAAGGTACGCTGTTAGAAAAAGAAATATTTTCAAAGCCATTAATTTAAAAATTCAGTCAGTCAAAAATTATGATCGAAAAATATGAACAGAAATCAAGTGAATGTACTCACGTCCTTTGGATAATTTTTCAAAAGCTGTCTTTTCATTTTCCTGTAAATTGAAAAACAATCACGTCAACGAACTGAAACTAAAAATTTATTCAGCACACGAAAAACAATGAGAGAAAGAGAGAAAATGTAATATACTTTTTATGACAATTATCCTAAATAACTGTATGAATAGAAATCGTTAATTTTTTAAATATGAGTGTTATCGAAGCGCTTTGTAGCTTTCTGGCTGGTAGACATCCGAAATGCCCTGTTTTTCACTACGATTTTGAATCGTTCATAAACATGATACTTAAGCAAAAATCTAAGGAATAATGGACGCATA
This sequence comes from Macrothele yani, assembly GCA_039090855.1. Taxonomy (NCBI): domain Eukaryota; kingdom Metazoa; phylum Arthropoda; class Arachnida; order Araneae; family Macrothelidae; genus Macrothele; species Macrothele yani. Next base: position 4,590,135 of record CM076996.1, on the reverse strand, counting down.
CCATAGCATTGTTAAAATTTTCAGAGCGTCTCCTTTCACAAAATCTGAAGTTCACGTTACCTCGCTAAAAATAAATTCTGTCATATGTCTAACTGAGGAAAAACAAAAAATTACTCATTTTTAAGTGAGGAGGCTAACTAAATAATATTATGACAGAACACGATGACAGCAAAAGAAATAATTTCTTACTTAACAGGAACACGAGAAGAAAACAAATCTTATACACGCATTTAAATGAGGAAAAATACCTGGTCACTGGTTAAGAAGAGAACAAACAACACAGAAAAAAAAAAGTATTGCCTATCCACTTTTCTTCAGTTTTTTTTTTTTTTTTTTTTTTTTTCGGGTGGTGAGGTTAAAAGTCTGTCGTAGACGTCGAATCTCACGTTTAGCTCCAATAATTGCATAGCAATGGCATTCTTCCTTAGCAATTTTTTCGGGGAGGGTAGTCGATAAGAGTGGATGTTTTTGAAATCCACCTGACAATATGAAAGTTAATGAAGAATAGAAGAAAAAATTAAAGCATTTTTTTCTAATGTAAGTTGGTGCATTTTTATTAAATTAAAGCATTTTTTAGCATTTTTCCTAATGTAAGTCCCATTTTAACAAAAACATAAAATAAACACTTTCGGAGAGGCAAGGATTCTTGGACCTCCCTCTAAATACGTTCTTGGGAGGGACTATCTAAACTGTAACGACTCAAGCCACTGTCGAAGTCTACCGATGAACAAAGCGGACCACGATTGGTCTAGTGATTAGCGTCCATTACTTAGAACTGGAAGGTCCCAATCCCTGGCCCGCTGCAGGTTCGGAAACCATACTACATCGTTGCTTCCGGTATAGAATTCCCTTGTTAAAAACAAGCATACGCCCCTTCCGATGACTCCTTTCCCCGGGGGTCTACGTCAAAATACTGAAGCCTTTCAGCACAGTATGGTAACAGTGTTTCGACACAGCTGCGTGCCTACGAATGGATTTCCAAGTTGAAAAATGGTCGCACCAGTGCACTACTGTTTGTGAAAATTGCAACACCAAGAAAGATTCATGCTAATCCAATGAAATTTATACTACAGATTCCTCATGTTACAGGAGATAACTGATTATATCTGTAGAGCTATACGAGATTTTTCATCTTCAAAACTCAGTATCGTGTGAAGCCACCTGGAGCAACAATAACAGGCTTTACACGGCGTGGTATTGAATGAAAGAGGTTTTTGATATCTTCCTGGGGAATAGGCTGCTTCTATGCGAGACCAGAATTAATTTGTGGTGACTGGCGGAGCTCTTGACGGGGCCAGTCGCTTTGCTACCATGTCCCAGACATGTTCGATCGGGGACATATCCGGCGAACGTGCAGGCCAGGGAAGAAGCGGCATCTGCTATCATTCCGGGCCAGATGTGGCAGAGCGTTGTCCTGCTGGAATATAGCGCTAGGACAGCTCGGAAGAAAGGGTATCACTTCTGCTTCTAACACCTCCTTGATGTATCGCTGGCTGTTGAGGGTTCCCTCAATTCGTATCAGGCGAGATCGCGAAATGAACCCAATGGCGCCGCAAACCATGACGTATGGCGTGAGGCTGGTATGACGTTGCGAAATGCATGTTGAAAGGTGCCGTTCAACATGATATCTTCGAACACGTGTGCGACCATCATGATGCATCAACTCGAATCGTGACTCATTAGAAAACACGACCTGTTGCCAATCAGCGCGCCAATGTCTATGTTCGAGACCCCATTGTGGCCTAAGGCGTCTGTGGTTGGAGGTCAGGAGAATGCGCAGCAATGGGCTGCTAGCGACCATGCAGTCCTCTGTTAAGCAGACGACGTCGAACTGTGCTGGATGACAAAGCCTGACCTGTGACAATGCTCCACTGCTGCAGCAAAGCCAGATTTACTGGACATATAACAACAGATATAAAGATGAAACGATTGAACTTACAGGCCCGTGCGCCTTGGGTAACACGCAAACATCAATAGTTCGTGTGGCCCCCATGGCTGGCAATAACGGCCGCTACACGCCGCGGCATCGAACGAAAGAGGCTTTGGATGTTGGCTTGGGGTGTGTCAGTCCAGGCTGCTTCCACACGTTGCCACAGTTCATCAGGCGTAGCCGCGGGTGGTACTTCCCGGGCCACTCGGTTACCGATCAGCGACCAGACGTGTTCGATGGGCGACACATCGGGAGAACAAGCAGGCCGCGGCAGCAGTGACACCTGGTGGGCCGTGAAGAATTGTTGCACGATGAGTGCCACGTGCGGGCACGCATTGTCCTGTTGAAACGTGGCCGCTGGTAAATCCTGCAAGTATAAGGGAGGACTACAGGCTCCAAAACGTCGGAGATGCAGCGGTGGCTGCTGAGTGTACAGGCGATGCGTACCAGAGACTTTTTAATTAGGGAAGGTGAGTCGAAAGTTTTGCAATATTTGCATACACGCATGTGCTGCGTCAGCTATGTCACGTATTTAAACTAGTTCAAGTTGCTCACTGCAGTCAGTCGAAAGGGATATAAAGTGGTAGTCGTTACTGTGAACAGCATTGTATGTCGTAGTACTATCTGTGGTTGGGACGCCTAAAAGATGAACAACCACATCCTGCTAATTAGGGAACTTTTGCTTTACGAGTTTGAACTCGGCCGTAATGATGCTCAACCAACGCTAAACATTTGCCATGCGAAAGGAGAAGGTTCCGTGGACCAACAGCACCACAACCAGATGGTTCAAGAAATTTCGCGCAGGTGACAAACCTCGACGATCTGCCAAGGTCAGGTTGGCCGCGAACCGTGGATTCAGAGGCCGTACGCCAGGCCGTAGAGGCAAATCCGACAACCAGCTCTCGGAAATTATCAGGCGCGCTGGGCATATCACAGACCACCGTGGTTCGTCACTTTCAGGACCTCGGCAAGGTCTACAGGAGCTGCCGTTTTTGTCCCTCACGAACTGATGCCAGCTGAAGCGAACCGCCGAGCGGAAGTGTGCACGAAACTCCTAGAAAACCAGCGCGATGTATGTTTCATCAAAAGAATTGTTACGTGCGATGAAAAGTGGGTCTATTTTCGTAATCCTAACAAACAACGGCAGTGGTTGAGCCCGGGACAGCTTCCTGAGCCTGTTCCCAAACGTGGGTGCTTCGAGCACAAAGTGATGCTCTAAGTCTGGTGGAATTTCGAGGGGATAATCCATTACCAATTTGTTCTGGATGGTCGGACCATCAGCGCCAGCCTTTACTCTGAATAGCTGGAGCGGATGTATGCCGTTTTCGAGGAGAAGTACTCGGCACTGGTGAACAGAAAGCGCGCTCTCCTACAACAGGACAACGCTCGGCTTCATACCGCGCGAACGACCCGGGCAAAACTCCAGGAACTTGAGGGCATCGAACTGATGCCACACCCAGCATATAGTCCGGACCTAGCCCCGTCGGATTATTACTGGTTCCGGTCTACGGTCCACTTCCTTCACTGGTGGCACTTCAACAACCTGGAGGAAGTGGCAGCTGGTGTGACGGAGTTCTTTCCCTCGAAGGACAAGAACTGCGGAATCGAAGAACTGGCAGACAGATGGCTAAACACGGTGCAACACGATGGCCTATACTTTAAATGCTAGTCAGCTTTCGTCCTAAAGGTACGTATGAAGACATAAAGGGATCCAAATATTGCAAAACTTTCGACTCACCCTCTGTAGATTTTTTTTACAATTCAAATTATTGTAGTTTATAGCTGATTCATTCATATTTTATTTAAATATAGGAAAAATAATTAAATATTTTTCTTTTCCTCTCAGTGCTTTGTTATAGTTAAACACACTGATATGCAATTTTAGAGATGCCTGGGCACGCAAAGAAAATTTGTAAAATAGGCTAAGTTATCGGTGAAGCAATAACTTAGGCTATTTACAAATAATAGCCTAAGTTATATATATAGCCTAAGTTGATTTGGGGTTTAACGACCACCGTGAGCAACTCAGTGGGCTATAAGCAGTCGCCCGTCCCTAATTTAGGGTCACTGTTCCAGGGAAGGGAGAGAGTAAGACAAACACAATGTCCATGCCTCACGGGATTCGAACGTGGACCCATCTCGGACAAATGTTCAGAGACCACCACGCCCGGCCCTCAAATATTTAAAATCCCACTCTGGAAAGAATACAGTTTAATGACAAAAAGTTTTGCATATTTAGCCTGATTATATATGTGTCCCCAAATTTGGGGGCACTATGCAATTTTGTCCTTAAATGAGCGTTCCAGTGTTTGGTCACCTTTCGTAAGCATAGACGTCGCCAAGGAAATGCGAGGGTAGGCTTGAGCCTACCCTGAAATTTGTCTTGCCCATCCCTGCCGCCCACCCAGTTCAAAATATGCCATTTTTCAGTATATCTAACTTTAAAATATAATCTGCACTTTGCCAAGTAATAAGTCTTGTGTTTTATTTCATGTAGCCGTTTGTAGTTCCCCTATGAAGTGCGTTGTTTACGTCTCCAAAAAAGGTCATCAAAATAGCACCGCAGGGCCATGATTCCTTAGTTTAAGAATTTTTTTCAATTCCGCTCTTCCAATTCCTTAAGTTTAAGCCACTTTTTCTTTGTACGGCCAGGGGTCAAATGAGGAGGGTGGACAGGAATTCACCGAGGGGATCACTACTAATTGCTCTGCTGTTTGTTTTCTTTACAGAATAGGGGATTCAAACACGGAAAGCGGAGTCTGAAGCTACACTAGCGCTCTTAAGACTGCCCCGGGGCAGTGAAAGTGCAGAAAGGGGCTGACGACTGCTTTGTAGGAGAGGAGTGCAAGGCAAAGTCGCTGGCTGAGAGGATGGAAGTTAAGGAGGGAAGAGGTATTGTGTCTGCGTGGCATGACGTTAAAATTTGATTTAGATAAACAAAAACGAAATTTTCTTTTAAATAAATTGTTCAAGTACAGTACTATTTTCATAAGCAAAAATGCAAAATTTTGAAAAGGAATTTAAGACAACGCATTGAGAGCAAGCAAAAAGTTGAAGGCGACATTATACCAACACTTGTATCTTATACCAGTGGCGTAACTAGTCAGATCCGTGTATGCATGTGTGTCCAGATGGAGGGGTTGGGATTGCACGAATTCCTCTGTTGCCGGTAGTGACAAGCATTAAAGCCTCCAAAAAAGACCACTTAGTCCACTGGGGCAGCGCTTAGACCACTGCCCCGGTGGCGCAGTGGTCTAAGCGCTGGCTAATGACCATTCGTCAGAGAAGACTCCGGGTTCGAATCCCGGTGAGGCATGGTGGTTGTGTTTGTCTTTTGGCACGGGCTATCTCTCTTTCCTGGAACCAGTGACATTAAATCAGGGACGGGCGACTGCTTATAGCCCATTGAGTTTCTCAGGGGGTCGTTAAACCTTCAATCAAAAGAAGAAAAAAAACATTCAAAATTAGTGCTTTCAGTATTTCGTAGATGTAGTTGCTATCAAGCTTGCCCGACTAAAAATAATGCTCGCCCACCCGTCGCCCATCCTGATTTCGAAGTCTAACGACGTCCTTGTTCGTAAATGATGCCTTTTTGAAAAGAACCATCACTGAGACGAAATATGCATCCAACACTATGAGCAAGAGAGTAAACATAAGAGTTTGGAATGGATATCTGGGAGTACCTATCACAAAACATTCAAAACTCATCTGATAGCTGTAATGCAAAATATTTCATGAATTTCTGAATACTTTTTCATGCAAAATATTACTTTCAGGTGGCGCAAATTTGGATTCCTAATTCAGCAATAGTGTCGTTTCTAACTATGGTATTACAAAAAGTATTTTGAACATTTTGTTTTAGTTATGATTAATACAACAGACATATTTCCTTAGTTTTCAGTTACATTACTTTCCCGCTAGGGACGTCACGGTATACACTGAAGTGCAAAAAAAAAAAAAACTGGTATACCTCTCTCATACCGCGTTGGTCCTTCTCACGATCAGATAACGGCAGCAACGCGACGGGGTATGGACTCTACGAGCTCTCTGTAGTACCGTGGAGACAGTGCACACCATGCTTCCTGAAGAGCGTCTCACAATTCCGTAATGGTAAACGGTGGAGGATTCCTGGCATTGACGGTACGCTGAATAGCATCCCAAATGTGTTCGATGGCGTTTAAATCCGGTGAACGAGAAGGCAAAATCAGGATGCTAAACTCCGTGGAATGTTCCTCCAGTCATAAACGGGCCACTGTGGACGTGTGCGGTTGTGCACTGTCTTGTTGAAAGCAGTCGCACTCGTCGGAGTGGTTGGACGACGTGAACGGATGCAAATGATCCCCAAGGGTGGTTACGTGGCCTCTACCGGTCAGAGCGGTCTGCAGACGTATGAGGGGTCCTAATGCGTGCCAGCTGAAAACATCCCACACCATAACAGCGCCACCACTGGCCTGCACTGTCTGTTGTAGGCATGCGGGGTCCATCGATTGCCTCGTGGGGTTGCCGCCACACCCAGAGTCGGCCATCTTCCCGAAACAGTTGGTATCGGATTTGTTGGACCACGTTTCTAGTCATCTTGAGTCCAATGGCGGTGTTCCTGAGCCGAGGCGAAGCGCACAGCCTTATGTAGTCGAGTCAGCAATAGCACCCAGGTGGGCTGGCTCCGGAATCCCATAGAACACAGGGAACGTTGCACTGTACGAACGCTGATGCTACTACTGAGCAGAGTTGGGCAGGAATGCATTACAAAGTAATGGAAGTACAGATTACAGTTAACGTGTAATGTTAATTATAATATGTACCTTGTGCAAACCAAGTATGGTTTGCACAAGGTAATGGAATTAATCTGTAATGCATTACAATGAAGAGGATATAATTCAATTATTTAATAATGCCATTCCAACGTAATGGAATTATTTGGTAATGAAATTACACAATTTGCAAATAATAATTACATGCTAATAGTTTATAGAAACGTACGTGTGCCAAAAGCTATGTCTAGAAAAGTCGGCCATGTAACATAGCAGACAGAGAATAGCAGTGAATTGTTCTTTGTTGAAGACTAAGATCACATGCAACTGCATTGATCTTTCTTTCATTTTTGTACTATTCTCTAACCGAAATAAACATTTCATTCGTACTTACTTCATATGTATTATTTCGTTCAAATTACTTTACTTGCAGCGAAGACGGGGCAACTACTAAGGTCATACACGTACAATCTCCAATACCTACATACACGCATTTGAGGTCCGAGGGGTGGAACAATTGTCAAATAACCTATACAGTGTGTAAGGGTGTACTTGTTGCTGGTTTATTCACGTTGTATTGTTACCCATAAGTTATTGGTTAATTACCAACATATAGCTAACCATTAACCATTACGATTATAATGGGTAACTGCTACATGTCATTACAATTACAGTGTAATTCTAATGACCTGTTCACCATTACCATGTAATGATAACGCTAAGTTCCTCTTCCCATTACCATTACGCTGTAATGCATTACCGATTAATTCAATTACGATTTTGCCCAAATCTGTTACTGGCCCCAGCATCGAATTGCGCCGTGATTTGCGGCAATGTTGCACGCCGGCCGGATGTTACGATGCGTGCCAGAACCCGTTGTCCACGAGCCGTGACTACCATATCCCATATCTTTTCCAGCTTTTTTTTTATGCACAGTTTTCTCGTTCAGTGGCATAAATTTTAATTTTTTTTTGTCCGACAATGCTCAATCCGTCGAATTAAGAAAAAAATTTTTTCAAGACTGTATAGGTCCGACCGCAAGGTATTGATGTATTCCACACATGTTTCTGATTATCAAGATGCGTTATTTTTCCACTAGAAGGAGTAACAATAAATTTGTCACGCTGAAATGCATTACCGATTAATTCAATTACGATTTTGCCCAACTCTGCTACTGGGTGAATTATGGTGAACTGGTCATTAGAATTATTACTATATCTTTGCTTCCAAAAGTCCCATTTAAAAAATTCTTTTGTAGTTGATTAACGTAGCCACGCTCAAGTTCTTCCAGGTTTTATAATGTAAAATAAACATTTCTCTCTTCTAACTGGAGATTATTTGGCATGGCCTTAAGCGGAATCTTAATCAGACTTCTCCTTATCACATCTGAGAAGAATCGTTTCTCCGCAAAAGCCGAGAAATATGAAAAATCTTGGTCAAGTACATTTATTTGATCCACAAGTAAGTTTCTCAATCAGTCACCAAGACAGCGTGACAAATACAAATACACATGCATTCCATAATTATGGGACAAAAAAGTTGAATGGGATAAGTAAAATCTTAGTGATATATTTTTTCTAGTCTTTCCCAAACGAAAAGATTTCTTCCACCGCTTCACATTCTAAAAGCAGAAATATATCAACTTTGTAAAAAGTAAGTTGTGTAAATTCATGGAAAATTTTTGAAAATAACGTGCAGCAAAGTTGCCGGTAAGTGTCCGTCTTTTAACAGAACTTCCGTTTTTAAAAGTGCCCGTTTTTTTTAAGCTCCGTATTTTCACAGATTTTCCGTAGTCACTAATTCCGTTTATTTCAAAAGAGTCCGTTCCAAGGTTTTTCGTATTTACAGAAATTTCACAAAATTCAACACACGCTGAATATTTCAGCCCTTACGCGAGAGAACCCATCTGTGCTGGTGATCGAGCCAGGATGTTTGGGTTCAAGCCGCGCGTCTTAACAGTCATAGGTATATCATTAAAAGAGGAACAAAACAACTTCAGCGTTCTCTTTGAAGATTCGACGAGCATGCGCAGTAGGTGTACGAACCGTCTGCAGACGGCAATGACTGCCGTCTGCTATGCTATCCTAATAATAATAAAACATTCAACACGGCCTGGAAACTAACAACATAAGATTAAGCTTCCAAAATATCAAGTTTGATAAGTGAATCCTGCTTGTCGATAAGCCTCTCTTCGTGAAATAGAAATTTATGATAATTTCTGAAATAGAAATTTATGATAATTTCTGAAATAGAAATTATGGCAGTTTTTAGCCATGGGCAATTTCTGTGATCTAAAGAAATCGCCCATGGTTAAACACTGTTACGAAAGTAATCATAAATTCCTATTTCAAGAAGAGAGGCTTATCAACAAGCCGGATTCACTCATCAAATTTAATATTTTGGAAGCTTTACATGCATACAAAATTTCTTCTCGACGTCCACACCATTTGTATCAAGCGCGTGGAAGCAAGTGACAAAAACCCGTGACCGTCAACATCGTTGAAGATGTCACATGCGATTTGAATATTGATGCGCCATTCAGTCTGAAGAATTTGGGCCAAAGCACAGCGAAATCTTGGTTGACAAGAAAAATAAAGTAATTTTGAATAAACGTTGTTTTCCTTAATCTTATGCTCATCATAATGCTTGTAATCTACAATTTGTGAAACTAACAACATATTTTTATTAAAAACGAATGATATTTTAACAAGCAATTTAAATGCGCAAATCAAGTTCTCAACTTCTTACTGCCCAGTGCTATGTCACATAGCAGTAGAATGAGCAGCCAAGAATGAATGATTGATTTTTTACGAAACAAGGAAATCCCCATCTTGATTCTGCTTAACGAACAAACTGTAATAACGGATATCATGCTTTTATAGACAGGTGGTACCGTTTAGAAGCTAATGGTTATCAAACATGTGGCAACAATGGTTTGATAACTATTCCCGTCCGTTTCTAAGTCATCAATCATTGCCTTTTTTCAGTGCTGTTATCACGAAGTAACCGAAACATTAAAGATATCAAAAGTTTCGGTTTGAGAATTTGCTGGTTATCAAACTTGAGAGACTCACCTTTGTTCAGTGCTGTTATCACGAAGTAACAGAAACAAAGGTATCAGCAGTTTCGTTTCTGAGAATTTCCACATTTGGTTGCCTCGCCGGTAGCGCAGTGGTCTAAGCGCTGTCTTATGGCATTTCATCCGAGATCGGTTTGGGTTCGAATCCCGGTAAGGCATGGATGTCGTGTTTGTCTTGCGACACTGGAACCCTAAATTAGGGACGGGCGACTGCTTATAGCCCACTGAGTTGCTCGCGGTGGTCGTTAAACCTCCAAATCAAAAACCAAACGTTTGACTTGCAGGCAAGAAAAATAATTACAGAAAGGGGAAAAAAACGTTAAAAAACCAGGTAGGCTCAGTTCTGGTTGAGCCGTCAGTTTGGAATGTAAGACTACAATCGGTGTATTGGATTTTTGTTTGGCTGCGGTTGCTTTCAGGCGTTCTCGATACTCTCTAGTTCGTTGGGCTGCAGTCTTCTTGGGTTTCTTACATTCCTCATCACTTGCTCTTGCCTCTCGTTTTGATTTTCTCCGCTTTTTTGATTGCGTTCGTTCTGCGAATTCCGCGGCATTGTTGAAAATGTTAACCCGTTCACACGAAAACAATTTTTAAAAATTTTAGTTTAAATAACTGCGATATGCTCTTTATATATTTGAATAGATCTTGCCGAGAGCTTCAAAACGATTCTACGCAGTCATTTTGCACTCAGTATTGTCCAGATAAACCGCGATACTGTCAATAGTGTTCACCGGTTCACAAGAAAACATTTTTTAAATGTTCAGTTCAAACCACTGCGAAATCTTCTTCGTATATTTGAATAGTGTTTTGATATGCAAAGAACCTGTGTATTATGCGTAAACATACTTTTCCTAATTTCCAGTGTTTTTATTTCAGAAGTAAGTTTGAGCTTGTCGCTTTTTATAAAATAAAAATTTTAATTAATGAAATGTTTTTAATATTTTTTTCATTTAAAATCAATTGGAAAAGAACGGTGATAAAAATAGGGGATTAGAAAAAATAAGGGCCCCAATCCAAGTTCCAACTTCTACTGCATTAGTAAGAGAAACTGAGAAAATAAAAAATTTTGCCCAAGTGGTTTTGACGCCTGCCCAGCTCATTGGGTTAAGTACGCATTGCCCTTGGCCACTTAGAGGGAATATTGGTAACTATAGCGCAACGACAATCTGTCAGGAACGAGACGCCGTCGTCTGAGAAGGCTTGTACTGAGAAATGGGACTTCCTGTGTGCAATAATTGACCGAAGCATTCAATGACGAATGTTCTCAACCCGCATCTCATTGAACTATGCGCAGATAATTGAAGAGCAACGGTATTTATTGGCAGTCGCATGCGTGTACGGAAACCACTGATTTGTGCGAAGAACTAGAGAATTCGTCTACAGTGGTGTCTGTGACTGAAGACTGGAAAACAGTCATGTGGTACGACGAGTCGCGGTTCACCTTGTTCTGTATCGACGGTAGGTAGAGTGTTTCGCAGGAGCGCCATGAAGTATTGGACTCAGCTTGCCTTGTAAACACAACTCAAGGTTCTGGAAGTGGTGTCATGGTGTGGGACACGTTCTGTTGGTGCTGAATGGGTTCTCTGATATTGCTGAAAGCTCGGGTGCCCTCCAATAATTATCTGGGCATTGTTACCGATCAAGTCCATCTTGAAATGCTGACATTTTGTGACGGCTGTTTCATGGACGACAATGCTACTGCCCACCGCGCAAGATGTGTTCAGCAGTGGTTCAGAGAACATGAAAGAGACTTCCACAATCTTTCCTGGCCACCACAAAGCCCAGATCTGAACCCCATTGAGAATGTATGGGACCCAGCATTGAATAAAAGTTTTTAATTCAGTAGTTGATGTGTATGAAGTAGGACATTTCACCTTTTCGTAAACATAACTGAAAGTCATTGTCAGCTTAAACAAGTTAGTAAAATCATACAATGCATTGATTATGATACGCTTTCCAACATACCAGAAATCATTACTCAAGTTATTACTCAAGTTATGAGGATAATGGCAGTGGAATAAATCTCGTTCCTGTGTCCTGACCTTTGATCCCATTTCGATTATATTCAACAGAACCAGTTCAGTATACCTCCGAAACAACATGATAAAGTTTTGTCGCACTCGAAGCATTTTTACGTACGTTATGACGCATAAGGGCAGTAGAATGGATCCCGCTCATATGTCCTGACCTTTGACGCAAGTTTGCCCATTTTCATTAGGGTTCGTCCCCAGGTGGTCCCCTACCACATACTAAAATTTCATCGAAATCGAACCATTTTTACATGAGCTGTCGTGAGGACGGACGGACAGACAGACGGACAAAGCTGGTGCATAAACGCTTCTTCAACCTACGGTTGGAAAGCGTAAAAAAATCCACAACATTCTGCTGCTTTGAGAAATGATGACAAGTTAGTAAAATCAGGCAATGCATTGATTATGATACACTTTCCAACATGCCAGGAATCATTACTCAACTTATTACTCAAGTTATAAGGATAATGGCTGTGGAATAAATCTCGCTCCTGTGCCCTGACCTTTGACCCCATTTCCAGGATATTAAACATAATTGGTTCAATATATCTCCGGAACAACATACTAAAGTTTTGTCGCAATAGAAGCATTTTTAGTCAAGTTATGAGGATAATGGCTGTGGAATAAATCTCGCTCCTGTGCCTTGACCTTTGACCCAATTTGATTATATTTAACAGAACCAGTTCAGTGTACCTCCAGAACATGATAAAGTTTTGTCGCAATCGGAGCATTTTTACGTAAGTTATGACGCATAAGGGCGATGGAATGGATCCCGCTCCTATGTCCTGACCTTTGACCCCATTTCGTCCATTTTCAATAGAGTTCCTCCCCAGGTTGTCCCCTGCCACATACTAAAATTCCATCGAAATCAAGCCATTTTTACGCGAGTTATCGTGCGGACGGACGGACGGACAGACCGACAGACGGAAAAAGCTGTAACATATACGCTTCTTCAACTTACAGTTAGAAAGCGTAAAATAAAAACGTAAATTGTGGTAAGTCCTCCTACGGAAAAAATTAAATTATTATAAACCTAGTCAGACAAATCAGAAAATAAAATTACTAATTGGCCTACATTCATACAGAAAAATATTTAATCACCGCGTGACTCCAGTCACCTTCGTTTCTACCTTAAACGTCGTCTTGTGGTAAATGTGTTGCTAGCTCAGTCGGTAGCGCTCCTTACTGGGGTTCAGATCATCACAGGATCTATATACCCACGTCGGACCAACCGAAGAAGTCCTTTACTTCGTACGTCAGGAATGCGTCCTGCAAAACAATTTAGGCTTTAAAAAAATGTGAACGGAAGTTTCTTCTGCATAGGGACTGGAAAAGCCAAAATCGTAGTTTTTGGAAACTCAGGAAATTGCTGTATTAAAACGAAAAACTTCAAAATTGAAATTTCTGAAAAAACAAAACAAAAAAAAGATATTAGGGCCAACGGAAAATCTATCAAAATACGGAAGTTTCCGTTATTAGAAACGAAAAATTTTGAAAACGGAAATTTCTTTAAAAGTCCAAGACCTACTGGTAACTTACCTGCATGGAATTTTCCGTGAATTCACAGCACTTAAGTTTTATAGGGTACACTGACAGTTAAAAGTTATGTACGAAACATAAAAGTGTAAACAACAAATGAAGCGGTAGAGATGTGTGCAAAATTTTCACTGTGCAATGACCTGTCAAAACAGTTGTTTGATGACGATTCACACACGGCATAATATGCAAGCCAGAAAGTCCAATAAAAGATTGCATTTCGTCGGAATCTATCAGTGCGATGCGGAATGCTCCAGTGTAATTCGGGTGTAGTCATTTTTCTCGCCGTGTCGCAAAGAAGGCGTCTGTGAATTAATTGAAAGAACGATCAATCCGGCACTTTACTGGACCACAGTAGGTGTTGGGTGACAGTGTTCGTTGCATGTTGGGAAACCCCAAAAACTGGAAAAACAACTGACGGCTATTGAGAGAAATGTTCAAGATTGCCGCTAAAAGATTCTCACCGCTTCCTCTACCCAGGTGTTTATCAGGTGAACTTGTCTTATCAGCACGGCATTAAGAAATCTTAGATTTACAGAGGCAAAAATAAAAATCCCTATACGTACAATCTGATTAAAATCAGAATTGAAACTTTTGCATTAGTTTCTGGTACAGAATTTAACTATAATTTCTTCCTCCAGTTGCAGTGGCTTGGCGGCTTAAAATTCGCATTTCTTCCTCAAAATGTGCTGATGATGTAAATTACTCACACTCGGAAGTGACAGCGTGGTTGTTCGTACGTTACAAGATAAGTATGCCGTTCATGTTTTTGAAGATTCTCTGGGGACAATTCGATCATTACTGCCACTACTACAGTGGCGACGCCAGCCTCTCAGAGATGAGTGGGCTATTAGGGAGGCTAAACATGATGGGGGGCACAAATTTTGAAGTGTTTGGCAGAAATTTTGGCAAAAAATTCCGTTCCTTCATGTGCATTTTACCCGATGCTGATTAGGTTATCCCTAGTAAAAAAAAAGTTTTAAAGTGAATATTGTGCCTAGTATTTATTCAATGTATATACACTGCTGGCCACCCAAAATGCAACACCATGAAGGAAGCGTCCGATTGTCTGAAATTCGCAGCATGCGTCGCCCGCGAGAGGACATGCAAACGATTAGCATTGCAGGGCATATGCAAATCATGTGCGCCCGCCCGGCACACCACCGAGAAGCACTATAAGAAGGGTGCACAGAAGGCGGGGTGTAAGTAGCGGAAGTGTGTTGTGCAGCCGGACCTATGCGTGTGAAGCTTCCTGATGCCTCGTCGCAGAATACGGCAGTCATTCCAGCAGGTTTCGGAGTTCGACAGAGGACGAATAGTGGCTTATCGCGACAACGGTTTATCGTACTGAGACATCGGCGCCCGTGTGGGACGACATCTAGCCACAGTGAGGCGAGTATGGATTCGGTGGGTGCAGGAGGGACGGACGGGCCGACGTGAGCGATTGCCGCAGCCGGGGCACACCAGCAAACGAGAGGACCGGCATGTTGTGCAGCGGGCATTGACGGCTCGCACCGCCACATCACGAACGTTAGCGCAGGAATTAGGGTGTGTTGCGCAACAACCTGTGTCAGCACGTACCGTTCGACGTCGTCTGCAGGAGCCGGGACTTGTCGCACGGCGCCCATTGCTCTGATTAACATTGGCGTTACACCACCGGCAAATGTGGTGGCAGTGGGCTGTTGAACGCCGCACCTGGACTACGGAATGACACGACATTGTCTTCTCCGACGAATCCCGCTTCTGCCTGCAGCACCACGATGGTCGGATCCACGTGTGGAGGCACCGCGGCGAGATACTGTATGACGCCTGCATTATGCATCGCCATACCGGTCCATCGCCTGGCGTTATGGTTTGGGGCGCAATTGGATATGACACCCGCACCCCTCTGGTATGCATCGCCGGTACACTCAACAGCCACTGCACCATCTCCGACGTTTTGGAGCCTGTAGTCCTCCCTTACCTGCAGGACCTGCCAGCGGCCACGTTTCAACAGGACAATGCGCGCCCGCACGTGGCACGCATCGTGCAACAATTCTTCACGGCCCACCAGGTGTCACTACTGCCGTGGCCCGCCTGTTCTCCCGATATGTCGCCCATCGAACACGTCTGGTCGCTGATCGGCAACCGAGTGGCCCGGCAAGCACCACCCGCGACTACGCCTGATGAACTGTGGCAACGTGTGGAAGCAGCCTGGACCGACATACCCCAAGCCCACATCCAAAGCCTCTTTCGTTTGATGCCGCGGCGTGTAGTGGCCGTTATTGTCAGCCATGGGGGCCACACGAACTATTGATGTCTGCGTGTTCCACAAGTCGCACGGGCCTGTAAGCCCAATCGTTTCATCTTTGTATCTGTTGTTATGTGTCCAGTAAATCTGGCTCTGCTATCTCGTGTCCTTCTTGGTGTTGCATTCTGGGTGGCCAGCAGTGTAGTATGGGAATCATGTATACGAATCTCTACATGGTAAGTTGCTATTTCTTCGCAATTGTAGCTTACTTAGGCTTTTTTTCTTTCATAAGGCGATTTATGAATTTTAGTTTGTAAGCTGACTAGAAATCTCTCTCTCTCTCTCTCTCTCTCTCTCTCTCTCTCTCTCTCTCTCTCTCTCTCTGTCTCTCTCTCTCTAAAAGTATAAAAATGTGGTTTGTTTCTACTACTCTCTCAGAAATTTGCTCAGAGGAATCCCTTCATTACCTACCCAGAAGTACAAACACTAAATTTAACAAAAAATTCATTTTATAAAACAAAATGTCAGTGAATTTGAGAAATTCACGTACGTTTATCCTAGTTCCCCAGAAATCTTAGATGGTTTCCCCCCGCCATATGTTCTGACTGCTTAAATATTTGGTGGATGAAAGGGTGGGCTCAAAGAAGAGTTGGGTGGGCTCAGCTCACCCGTAGTGTCCCGCCTGCACTATTCCAAGCTGCATTCGGTCCGTTTAGCAAAGATCGGAACTCAGGAACAGTTGGAAATCTCACAGTTGTCTTTACATTTTGTGTTTCACAGCCCTCAATGATTCCGTGCCCAATTCAGCTTCACTACGCAGAACAACCTTGATGATAGTAAGGGTAAGAGAAATGCACAAAACCCATCTGCTGAGTGCTGCTCCCTATTTCCTAATTTTTCCCAGCGCAATTAATGAGAGTAAAATGCCGTTCCCGTTTGGGATAAGAAATGACACCTAGTTCCTAAATGCCCTACTTGCTGCATCATAACCCCTTCCCTCCGAAAGTAAAAATGTTTAAAAGTTAGGTTGTTAAACTACAATTAAAATAGCAATAACTTTGCAAAGGTCTGGACCGTCGAACAACCAGCTCGTTCTTAAAATCTATTCCAAAGCCGTTAGTGATTATTAGTTATCAATTAACTACAAGAGAATATGATACAAAAAAAAGTTTAAAATTCATTGCGGTCAGGAGCAACTTCCGATGGCCAGTGTTAATTCTTTTTTTCTTTTTCTTTTCTTTTTTTTTTTTTTTTTTTTGTTGAAAAACTAATTGCATATGCGTGTGGATACTAAATAGTGCAAATGTGTGCGTAATCAACACACAAGACTAGTTTTAATATCCTAAAAATTCATGCAACAAGCAGGATTATATTACTTCAGGCGGTAAAGGCTCTCAACGACTTCGGCGGCGGGGGCACAATATTGTGGTTTGCCTCGCGCGCAAAAATGCCTAGTTGCGCCTCCGGTCCTAAATATAGAAACAATATTTCATAGCTGGGCAAACTTGGAGATCTATTTAGTTGTTCAGACAAAAAACATTTTTTTAACT
The DNA here is from genome assembly GCA_039090855.1 of Macrothele yani. NCBI lineage: Eukaryota > Metazoa > Arthropoda > Arachnida > Araneae > Macrothelidae > Macrothele > Macrothele yani. Next base: position 4,573,029 of record CM076996.1, on the reverse strand, counting down.
TGTAGAGAAATCCTAGTTATTTTGAGTTAGATTTAGCAATGGAAGAAATGCATTCACACTGACACAAGTTTGGGAGAATATTTAAACCATAAACCCACAAGAAGTATTCCATATCAATGTATTTGCCTAACAACTGAAACGACAGAAAAAATTATCTGATTTTGCTACTTATCACAACGGATGTTGCAAATCAAAATGGGATTGGATTTTAGAAGAGAACTAAGTTTTGCAAAATGCAAAATATCAAGACGATGGGTTTAACATATTGTGAAATATTCAAAATTTGTGTCTTTCATCATCAAAATATATTTTCATTAAAAGCTATATGTCGGAGCCATCATTCTTGTTTGGTCGAGTACTTTCTTCTATGTATTTTTTCCCTACCGGGGATTTCCCTAGCGGCACAAAGTTAACGGGAGAATGGAGATAAGAGGGGCTGCGCAGAAGGGTAAACCACCTAGGTGTTTTAACAGTCCATGCCTTCACTCACAATCTGTGCATTACAAGTATTCACAGATTAGCAGCAGCTTATCACCTTCCGTTCAGTACTGTTTTTGATTAGAATAACTGATAAACACACATCTACAGCTAGAAGATTGGTGGAGTTATTTGTATAGCACAACTCAACCGTTTTTGCAGACAGGTAAGTGCTCTTTAGATTTATTGAAAAAAATACACCAAATTAAATAAATTCATAAACACATCTCCGATTCCTATACATTAATGAAGGAGTAAATATTCCTCATAATACATGGGAAATCGAAAGAATATTCAAAGCAAACGGAATATAAATTCTGAATTTGCTTGTACCACTTACTGGTCATCCACAGATAAATCAATGAAGGAAGAAATATTCCTCATAATACATGGGAAATCGAAAGAATATTCAAAGCAAACGGAATATAAATTCTGAATTTGCTTGTACTACTTACTGGTCATCTATGTAACACCTCTCAGAAAACTTGAAAATTTCATCGTCCTAGAGCGGCAATCGAACCCGCATCTCCCGATTTTCGCGGAGAATTTATATTCAGAATTAAATTCTGCATGCTTTGAATATCCTATATATTATTAATATCTTCTACTTCGGAAATATTAAGATCACTATTTTATCAATTGTTATTCCTTCAAGCTTTACATACTTGCGCAAACTGACGTAAGTAGTCCCAACTTTTTAGTTAACTCTTTTCAAAACAAAAAGACGATTCGGTGTCATCGGAAGTATCTGAAAAAAGAATTTAATAAATTTCATACGCTCTTTAATATTCTCTCTGTATTTTTATAGTCAGCCTGTTGCAGGAGAACAGTAAAAAGAAACTTCTATTTGCTAATACAGTTGATTCCGGTTAATTGGGACACAACGGGGCTAGAACACTTCGGCCCAATTAAGCGGCTACCCCAATTATGCAAAGCTTTATGCCAAAGAGCTTTTGCCCGACCTCAGGCATCAGACGCCCATCCGGACTTCTCTATCTGGCTACGGGCCTGCAAGGACCTTTTCCGATTTATACCAAAATATAGAACATAAGTAAGCAAATAAGTAGCAAGAATATTTTGGCCCCCAAAAAAATCAAAACTTCTTAAATTGTGTGATCTGGAATATACAAAATATATTTAACACCATGCCTCAATATGTTGCACGTAATCCCTGCGAAGAACATCTTTTAGTTCATTATGTTTTGAAGGATGCGATGTTTTGTGTAAACGACTGTACTATATAACTCCTTATCCGCATTGGTACAAAACTTTAATTCATTGAACTGATGTTTCTTTCATATTATTTTGTTAATACAATGTATAAGAACTATTGCTGTGTCTGTGAAAAGGGGCCTCAAGTCATCTCGAGTAGCTACTTTCCCCTCAGCCAGTTTTTAGAAACTAAAACCACGAAAATTATTTCTGAATATTTTACTTGTTAATTGAAAAAAATGCTTTACTTCATTCAAATCTTCCGTCATATGAAATTTCCTCTAAAAATTTTGTAAAATCTTTTTGCTGAGGTTAGAGGCCCTCTTAGCCGTGAGACCCCCCCCCACACACACACACACAGTGCGGGGGCTATCAGTACGCCCCTGATTCAAGCACCTATGACTTATGTCTATGGGGATTAGGCATCATCCCCGGGTTCCTTATCCTATAGTCTCTGAACCTGTGGAATTACAGAGGCACCTATGGCTAGAGTCTATGAAGATTCCTCATCATCCTATGACATCCTGGAGCTCTTCTTCATACTTTCTGCAGCTGTGGTATTCCGTCGGCTAGTGAGCATTTGCCCTGCCCTGGAAATCGCACTGTGCCCTTTCTGTCCTTGGAAAGTATTACACAGATTTTCGCGATAACACTGATTGCTATTTTGTTCTATAGAACTTACCGATGCATGTGTAAAAATAAGATGAACGTTAGGAATTTCCAACAGAAGAAGAGAAAATTTACAGTAGGAAGTAATAATGAAATTTCCTATTGTTGTTGGAGAACAGCGTACATACAGTATGGAAAAGTATGAAAGCAGGGCCTGATCTACAAGAGGACATTCGGGGAACGTGCCCAGGGACCCTACCTTTTGGGGGCCTCTCTAAAATATAGTTATATATTACTTGCTTTTCATCAAACTGATTCACACGGGATACCCGTCCCCCCGAAAGTCTCTTACCTAGGGTCCTAAACAGTCTAAGTCGGTCCAAAGGCAAAGTAATGAAAAATATAGCATCCTCTGTAGTAACTACTCACTGCTGGACAAAGATCTCTGAAAATATTTCCCGGAAATATGTCTGAAGGATATTTTTCCATTCTTTGTGACCAGCTGAGGGATATCTGGGCTTTCGTGCGCAGGGTTTAGCGGCCGAAATGATCAAAAGAACGACCAAAACATTTCCTAACATGCTGTCTAATTTCATTCATCCATCTGTTTTGTGTAGTCTTTTTCGCCTTCTAGTTTCCAATTAAATTTGTGTTGAGAGTCTGGTAGAAACAGCTCGTTAACAAGAAGGCACAGTGGAAATTTGCATAGTTTTTTTGTATTTTCAATTTCTGTTTAACCCATCCTGAAAACTAAACTATGGGCGCCTATGCTAGGGATCAAGAACATTTCGTTAGACTACGGAGACTGTACGTCGTCCTGTGACGTCTTGACACTCTTAATTGTAGTGAAGCAGTACAAAACGCTTCACAAAACATGAATAACTCCACGGTATCACGGATGCCTGGTCTGCAGAGCATGATAAACTGCTCTACAACTGGCACAATTGACATACACGGTCGAGTCACATTATTGTGACTACCATCTAATATCCAAAGTAACCGCCGTGTGCACTGCGGACAGCAGCTAGACGGGTTGGGAGAGACTCAATAAGGAGCTGGAAGGTGTTCACAAGTATGTGGAGCCATGCTGACTGCTATGCATCTGACAGCTGCTGGAGGGTGTGTGGTGGAGGATCCATAGAGCAAACAACACAATCGAGGTGGTCCCACAGATGCTCAGTTGGGTTTAAGTCCGAGGAATTAGGGGCCAGAGAAGTACTTTGAAGTCTTCATCATGCTTTTCCAACCAATCTCGGACATTTCTAGCTGTGTGACATGTCGCATTGTCGTGCTGGAAGATCCCATCCTTTCCAGGGAAGGCAATCAGCATGTATGGGTGTACGTGGTCTGCAAGGATGGATTCATAACAAATTCGGTCCGTAGTGCCTTTCACAGGTATAAGTGGACCCAGGGAATGCCACGGAAACATTCCCCAGACCATAACGCTGCCTCCACCAGCTTGTGTTCTTCCAGCAATGGCTGAAGAGTGTTTGTTCTCCGATGTTTCTCGCCTTATACGCCAACGTCCATCCGTTCGATGAAGCAGAAAACGTGACTCATCGGAGAAGGCAATCCTTTGTCAATCAGCGGAGGTCCAATTATGATACTGCCGTGCACATGTAAGCCTTTTCTGCCGATGCACCTTCGTTAGCATAGGTGCAGTGGCCATCCGTCTGCATCAGAGCTCCATACGCAGCAGGGTTTGCTGAACTGTCTTTTTAGACGCACTTGCGGTAGCCCCCTGGTTCATTCCGCCAGTGAGCTGCTCCACTGTAGAGTGCCGATCGGCCCTCGCGCACCTTCGCTGCCGACGTTCAATTCTCACATCAATGGCACTTGGTGCTCCGCAGTTTCCACGTCTCTTATTCGCAATGGTGCCATTTCTCCAATCACGATACACTTTAACCACAGCAGCACGCGAACAGTTCACAAACTGCGCTGTTTCAGAAATACTGCCAGCCTTGGCCCGAAAGCTGATAATCAATCATTTTTGCAAATCTAATAAATCGCTCCTTTTATCCACAACAGCAACGGGTGATATGTTTTCAGAATGCCTACAGCACACCTTGTATACCCTCCAAACCAGCTCACGACACGTGCCTTCTTCCATTGTCTACGCGCTTTTGACGTCAAAAGTAGGAGGTGGTCACAATAATGTGACTCGACTGTGTAATTATGTGTTAAAGATTGAAGTTACCGGGAATTATCTTTAAGTGTGGCAATAAAATGATGCCACAATGCAAGGCACGGGCGCGTTGTCCTTCGAACTTGTTGAATGCTTCTAGTACGACAAAAAATGAAGTGTTTCTGTTATTGTTTCAATCGTCTGTTGGCAATGTCTCCACTCTTAGAGATTACATTGGGAGAATTATTCATGTATTAGATAGCATGATCACGATTATTCATGTTTTCGGACTTTACCTGATTCACAGTTTTCTTGCTAGGTGGCACAAGTGTATATTTTACATTTTTCACAATATGTGTTTTGTTTTTATAACACAAACGAAAAGTTTATTTTCAATCAGGTAGTCATAAGCCTGACCAAGGCTTTTGGTATAAATTATGTTTTTTTCTGATTAGAGTTATTCTGTTTGGAGATATGCCGACGCATATTTGCATTACTTACGATATGTGTAACTTGTTACATGTGATAGACCGAGTCATAAAGAAAAAATTCCAGTTTTTCCGTAGTACAGAATTCAATTTTAAGCTAATAGTAGCCAGCAGTGTGGCTGAAGAAGCATAATATATCTACTCTCTTGCTACACAGACGAATAAATACCTACTTTCCTGCTACACAAACGAATAAATATGTACCTACTTTCCTGCTATACAGATTAATAAATACCTACTTTCCTGTTACACAGGCGCATAAATACCTACTTTTCTGCTACACAGACGCATAAATACCTACTTTTCTGCTACACAGACGAATAAATACCTACTTTTAATGCTACACAGCTAAATAAATACTTACTTTCCTGCTACACAAACAAATAAATGTCTACTTTCCTGCTACACAGACGAATAAATATCTACTTTCCTGCTACACAACCAATCATGTGATGGGTGAGGGAGATAAAAGGGCACAACGGTTCGGCGTAGCTACGTTTTTCGTCCTCACCTAGGCGTATGGACCTCCGCATTTGAGTGATCTTGGTGGCGAAAGCACGTGTAAGGAGTGAGAACGCCTGGACGACGTCATCGGTAATCCTACTATCACACGGACACATTTACCAGAGGCTTCATCATAAGGCTACGTACGGCTGGTTGAGCCCTGCATCGCATTGCAACGGAAACGGATCGGGACGAAAAAACTGACGACCAGTGGTTGGAAGAAAATAACGTACGTCGCCGTAGTGGGACTGGTACAGGTAGGCGGAACTCCGAACACCTTGATCGCTGTATTCGACGGCAAGCCGTAGAAGCCTCACCGTCCCAGCGAACGACCTCCGACGAGGTGCATAAGCAGTAATGCGCATCTCCATATCATCGCGGGCTTTGAATCGCAGATTGGCAGCGGTAGGTTTGTGCTCTCGCCAGCCACTGTGACGACTGCGACTCACAGCAGCACATCGTCACGCAAGGTTGCACTGGTACCGTACCAGATAACCGAGGCGGGACGAAGAACCCTTTCGTATTCAGCGACGAGTCTCGCTTCTGTCTCAGCATCGAAAGGTTGCAGTGGTGCCGTACCAGACATGCGCGCCGGGACGAATTGAACCATGTCATATTCAGCGACGAGTCTCGCTTCTGCCACAGCATCGAAAGGCTGCAATGGTGTCGTACCAGACATGCGTGGCGGGACGAATGGAACCGTCTTATTCGGTGACGAGTCTCGCTTCTTTCTCCGCACCGAAAGGTTGCAGTGGTGTCGTGCCAGACATGCATGGTGGGACGAATTGGACCATGTCGTATTCAGCGAAGAGTCTGCCTTCTGTTTCAGCGCCGACGATTGCTGATTGAGAGTCTGGGAACGACATCGTCACCAGGCATATTTTGTTGCAATCCGTGAGTGTCGTACGACTTCTCAGCCCGATCTCATGCCTTGGAGACCTATCAATGTCAACAACCGTTTATAGTTCTATGCATAGTGGGTGTTGTACCAGACGTGTGACGGGACGAATGAAACCATGTCGTATTCATGGACGAGTTTCTCTTCTGTCTTAACGACGACGACCGCCGATTGAGAGTGAAGGCGACATGGTAATCGAGATGATCTTATTGATTATCTTTTATTTGGATGAAGAGTCGTGAGCGCCATACGATTCTTCATCCTGGTGTCATGGTTTGGGGCGCTATGAGTTTCAACAGCCGTTAACCGCTCGTACGTATAGTAGGTACAATGACAGCACGTCGATGAGGTACTGTTTCCAGTTTCAACAAGATAATGCCCGCCTGCACACTGTCAATATCAACAGGTGCCCAGGTGCTGCCTTGGCCGGCAAATCTCCAGATTTCTCCCCAACAGAGAATATGTGAGACGTCATTGGCAGACGACTTAAAGCTTCTGCTCGCCTATGGCATTCATGTAATTCCTGAAAAATCACTTCTTACCCACCTACTTATGTACATGTGCGGTAAGTTTCGTCTCGTTTCGTGCATTTCTTCATGGTATGTCATTTCCAAGTTGAGCAGTGTACTATTGGGAGTGTTTCTGCTCACTTAAATGTGTCCCCGTAGTTACATGACAACGGATGACGTCAGCCACACTGCACAAAATGACTAATGAGCCATTTTCTCTATTTAACTATTTTTACGTAGTTATTCTGATTTTTAACCTTTTAACGACCAGGGGCATGAAATGTTTTGTCCCTCAGAATACCATAACGCCCGAAACTGTCTGTTGCTCCTTTCAAAATTTCTCCCCTCCCCTTTACAAGTTAACAAAAGAAGGATTACTGTTGGGTCACCACACGAAACTTCCGATCTTTTTATTTATTTATTTCTTGATTGGAGGTTTAACGACCACCGTGAGCAACTCAATGGGCTATAAGCAGTCGCCCGTCCCTAATTTAGGGTCACTGGTTCCAGGGAAGGGAGAGAGCCAGTGCCGTAAGACAAACACAACATCCATGCCTCACCGGGATTCGAACCCGGACCCCTTTCGGACGAATGATCCAAGGCCATCGCTTAGACCACTGCGCCACCGGGGCGGCTAACTTCCGATCTGTACTCCTGATGTGCATTGATCTTCAGACGTTTCCTAAGGACGATCACTACATTATTCCTCGGAGAAGGCATGTGGTGGCATGAGAGTAAATAATATCGTCCCGGGAAATATCAACGACTGCTTTACCTATTTGTTTAGTGACAACAATGGTGACTGAATGTGACTTCTGCTAGAGGCAGTGTAAATTTAAATAACAGGTTGGAATAGGAAATCCTACTTACTCTAGATGGACGTTTTCGGCCGGTCGTGGTAGTTTGGAAGTAAGGAGGCTTCCAGCGTTATGGTCGTTTAAGGGTTAAAATAACTCTTTAAATCTTCTTTTTCGTCTTGAGCTTGATTATTGCAGTTTGGGAGTTATGTGATTTACATACATGAATCCAACTACTTATAGGTGTTGTACAAGATGGAATCAGCTACCATATGCCCATTATGTGACAGTATGGTTGATACTTCATGGGATATCATAAAGTGTAGCGGAAAATGTCAGGGCTTATTTCACTTCACATGCTCATCAAATCCTGAAAATATCGACTGGTCTTTAACAAAACCAACTAGTAAGACATGGATGTGCAAAAGATGCTCTGCAGAGTTAAGAGAACCACGCATTACTCTCAGCTCCCCAAGTAGCCGTGATTTCTCTCCTCCTTTACATCCCAACTATGAAAGAAGAGGTGGTTCGTCATATCCAAGCCAAGCAAGAGCAGGTGACGCATACGATGATCCTTCATATTCTCGCCATGCAAGAGCAAGGGATCCGTACCATCCTCCTCCTTACTCTCCCCACGGAGGAACCCGAAATCCATACGATTGTGATTCATATCCTCCGAAGGTGAGTTGCTTCGGTTTATTTCTTTATGAGGGTTGTACCGAAACTAATGCAAAAGTGGGCACAACTTTTTTACTAAGTGACAGAGGTCGTTCAAATTGTACATGTTGGTAGAGTAACTTTTTCTCTATAGTAACCTTTCTTCTTTATTGCAGGTAAATAATGGATTCCAAGCAGAAGCAACGTGCCCTCATTGAGTTCTTGACGGAGGAAGGGTTCAGGCTGTCCGACATCCACAGAAGGCTACAGAATATTTACGGAGATGACACCATTGACAAGAGCAATGTGCACAGATGGATGAAGAAGTTTAAAGAAGGGGAAATCAGCATTGAAGACAAACCATGCAGTGGGAGACCATCATCTGCGACCACTGGCAAGAATCGTCAGCATGTGGATGAACTGATTCGCGCGGAGAAACGATTCACAATCCGTGAGCGTGTTGTACAACTGGACTGTGGTCACAATGCCATACAGAAGATGGTGGAAGACTCAGGGTATCGGAAAGTGTGTGCAAAGTAGGTACTTCGGCAGTTGACACCCGATTTGAAGGAGAAAAGGGTGGAAGTCTGCTCTGATCTTCTGAAAGCGTTTGAAGCCAATGAAGACACGTTTTGTTTTTTTTTTTTTTTTTGTTTTTTTTTTTTATCTGGTGACAGAGGGTGAAATGTGGGCGTATCTTTACGATCCGGAAATGAAGAATGAATCCATGGAATGGCGTCACACCTCTTCACCAAGGCCTAAGAAGTTCAAGAACCAGCGATCAGCACAGAAAGTCATGGCGACTATTTTTTGGGATGACAGGGGTGTCATTCTCCTTGATTTTCTGGAACATGGCTGTACCGTGACCAGCAAGCGGTATATTGAGACACTCAAGAAGCTTAGAGAAGCCATATGGAGGAAGAGACCGAACAAGAATCTGAAAAGGATCCACGTTCACTATGACAATGCGAGACCACGCGCATCTTTGGTAATAAATCAGGCGATCAGCAAATTAGGCTGGTCGGTGGTCCCCCATCTGCCGTACAGCCCAGATCTGGCGCCCTCCGATTTCCACCTGTTCGGTCCAATGAAGGACAGTCTCCGGAGATAACGATTTGATGACAGACAAGGTGAAAGTGGCTGTGAAGAAATGGGTACAACAGTCCACACCTGAATTTTTTTCAAAAAGGATTCGAAAGTTGGGTTCAACGATGGCGCAAATGCATCGCTTATGATGTAGACTCTGTTGAGTACCTTTGTATAGAGAAAGAGTTACTGTAAAAAAATGTGCAATTTGAACGACCTCTGTCAGTTAATTAAAAATTTATGCCCACTTTTGCATTACTTTCGGTACAACCCTAGTATTTATTATTACTTCAAATATTGTTTTTCAATTTCGTTGAACTTTCAAAATACTTCGCAAATTTGACGAGTGTAGGAAAGAAATTAAAGGAAGAATAAATAAATTGGTATAATACCAAAGGATACAAACTGTGTTATTTCAGATCGTGAACATAATTGTTTGAGAAATTTCATGGAAATTTTATTCTTCGAGTGTGCGGTACATCGTAGATCACCATATTTGTCATAGAGATGCCATCGACAATTAATGGTAATGCAAAAGTTAATAGAAAGCTTAGAAACTGTTGGCATAGACTGCAGTTTCCAAGGTAATATTTGAGTTCAGACACTAAAGAATAGTTACTGGAGAATCAGGAAAGCTTAGAGAATCGAGTGAGAATATTGGCAAAAGCACGCGAAGTTCCAAGATGCGGCTGTTGTCTGCAAGAAAAGAATATGTGTGTGTTTAATGAATTCTACTCTCGGAAATGTTCAGATTTCGCTCTTCTGATGTAAATGGAGGTCATATTAGGAAGTTGGCAGTAGCTCACAATACAATATCGAAAAATAAATTAGGTTTAAGTCGATGAATTTAGTAATAAGGCAGACTGAGGAACATAGTAAATCTGAACTAGATACTTCATGTGGTATTAGGAAAAGTTGATTAATACAACGGCCGTTCCATAAAAACTAAGAGTAAAATCACACAAAATGAAGAAATATAGGTACAGCAAAATATATGTTATTCTTTCTCAAAGTATCTTCCTTCCGATGATATGCAACGGTCCCACTGTTCAGTCCACTTTTCAAAGCATGTGGCGAAGGCATTTTGTGGAAGCTGCTTTAGCGACCACTGCACAGCTTGAATAACGTCAGCATTTGTATTGAATGTTGGGCCACGGAACTTCTCCTTCATTGTTGGAAAACAACCAGAAACCGCACGGGGCGAGGTCACGACTGTAGGCAGACTGTGGTATGATTTCAATACTGCATTTTGTAAAAAACTGTTGAACACAAGCAGCCACATGTGGGCGGGCGTTATCGTGGTGTACGGTCCACTTACCTACCAGTTTCGGTCGTTTAATCGATATGTGTCGTCGCAGACGCTTCAAGACTGAAATGTAATACTCAGCATTGATAATTTGTGGAGGAACGGCATGCTGGTAGACTACACCTTTACGATGAAAGAAAATTATCATCAGCACCTTCCCAGCTGATTTGGTTTGGCGGACTTTTTTCGGAGGAGGCGAGCCTCTGGGTCTCCAGGCACTCGTTGCGCGCTTCGTGAGGTGTTCGAAATAGTGGACCCATGTTTCATCGGATTTTATTACTGTGTTTAGAAAGTTTGGATCCTTTGAAGTCATTTGTTTCCACTCATGACACACCTGAACTCTGGCTAACAATTGTTCTCTCGTCAGGTGATGAGGTACCCATCTGGAGCACACACGATGCAGCAGTAATTTGTCGCGTAGAATGCGGAATGCTCCCATTTTGGAAATATTAATTGACGCCGCTATGTCTTCACACGTCATTCGTCGATCATCTTGTAGGATTGCCCAAAACGTGTTAACAATACGCTCCGTAATAACACTTTTAGGTCGACCAGGCCTAGGAGCGAATTCTGCCGACAAACGCCCTTTTTTGAAATCATGGTGCCATCCAAAACTCGTTGACTCACCCAAACATTTATCTTAATAAGCTTTTTTCATTAAATCATCTGTTTCTGGAGCCTTTATACCCAAACGATTGCAAAATTTTATCGCACAACGCATTTCACTTCTTAACTATGAGTCACTCAACTCCATAGCTGTGTGGCGAAATGCAGACGTACCTTAAACAACTGTGCAATAACAAAACCAGAATTGTCTGCCACGGCTAATAACTGTTGCCATAGGTACTTTCTTAATTCAGTTAGTTGTTTGCGTGATTATGTTCTCCCTTTGCACTGTTGTTAACTCAAAAAAAAATTAGTCTCAGGTTTTATGGAGCGGCTTTTGTATTTGTTAAAATGACGTGGTGATATGCGTCTTACACAATGTGAAATACCTGAATTTTTTTTATGTGTTATAGCAAGGCTGAACTGGATCCTATCAGGCTGTAACATTAAGCAAAAACAGCGAGGACAGAAAAGGTGAGTTGGGACGCAGCGCCATCTATTGACGTTATTCGCATGAACAAACTGATTCCGTATCATTATTTACATTTGAGATTTTATTTATATTCACTTTCACATGAACAGATGGATATTTGTATTCTGAATTCGTAGTACTTGGGCAACAGAATTTTTCTGCAGGAACTGGTGTAATTCATGTGTAAATCTCATTTCTCCTTTATTCTTCAACGATCTAGGGCCGAGATTTTGGTAAATGTGTAGATTAGCGTCTTAAATTATTTCGTCGGAAAAATGTTAGTACCTGGAAAAAGTGCGACGTACAGATTTTAGAGTATGGAAATTAATGGCAAATGGTGCAGAAATTTCGTATTTTAAATGTCTTTTAAAGATTTTTATCCTAACATTTACCTGCAAGTTCGATGCTGTGAAGAGACGCTGCCGTAGGCCTAACGTATCGAACGTACAGGTAAATGTTACGATAAAAATATTTAAAAGACATTTGATACAGAAAATTTCTGCACCATTTGCCATTAATTTTCACAATCGAAAACCTGTACGTCGCACTTTTCCGAAGTACTAATATTTTTCCGACGAAATAATTTAAAACGCAAATCTACATATTTACCTACTATGTTACTTAATATGAGTTTATATAGCTGAGGTTTTTTTCTAAAATTGAATTAGGTACGTAATTATCAGAATGAAAATGCTTACCACAAACAACAGTTGAAGGTAACTTGTCATTTGGAGTAAAATCCTGACGAGATATTTCTTTCAGCAACAGTTGTTTTAGGTTCTGATTTGAGGGAAACTCATGGAATGAAAATCCCACGTTTTTCTTCTTAGAAGATGTGCACATCGGCACACAGCAGTAAACCATTTTGAAAATGGGTTGGATTTTGTTGTGAAAACAACAGTTTGGTTTTAAAACTAGAAGGTTTTTTAAAAGAAACAAGAAAAAACGACGAACATACACAACCCTGCAACTCAAACAACGCAGAAACTGAGTTGTTTATACCTTGGAACGCAGTGCCATCTAACGGCTGAAATCGTCCTTAACGCCCACTGGCCAATTACCAAAAGTCTATTGTCTTCAACGGTAATGTTACAGCCTGATAGGATCCAGTTCAGCCTTGGTTATATAGGATAGCAATGTGTTTGCAGTTGGGCAAGTCTACAAAGTAGTCGATTAGTTGTGTGAAATTTTATTCCTCACACAGGGACAGTAGCTTTCTGGAAGCAAAGAATTTAATACGAACCACACACAAAGCATTTGTGATGAATCAACTTTTCCTCCCTCCGGACAAGTCTTGCGGCATCACACAAGTGGGCTTACCATAATGCATGCTGTCATTCACAGCACCAATTTTATTTTATTTATTTATTTATTTTTTTCTGCTTGAGAGTCAGTCGAGAAAGTCATGCAGTCAGAACGTGAATTTGGCAACTTAGATGAAAGAGGTATAAAGATATATCTCTTTTTTTTAACACAAGACTGATTTTATTATACTTAGATAAAAGAGGAAACTTTCTTGCTCTTATAAAAAAAACAATGCCTTTCAAGAATTTCCAGTATAACTGTTTTTCAATGGGGCTGTTACATCATGAAACGGTTTTTTCCTGTTTTTTGTCTTTTTTTATACTGGACACGCGAAAAGAGCGTAAACCCAGGTCACACACACACACACACACACACACACACACACAAAAAAAAAAGAAGAAAAAAAAAGCCTTAAAAAATTCAGAGTTCTAGACGGTTAAAATAGAAAATATGTGGTTTGGTGAGGAGTTTTATATGGCAAGAAATAATAAAATCCAAATAGTTTTTTCGATAACGGACATACATGTAATTAAAAAGTAGAAAAGTAAGAAGGCAAATGTGATGTTTTACCTCCCCACGCAAATGAGTATGAGGGCAGCCGCCGCGGTTCTGACGCCACTGCTTCAGAGCAACACCATTTCAAAAATGGAGAAAAAGAAATAAAAAAATGACACATTTTTGTTTTTCTTCCTACTTATCCCGATTCGCAGCTAAGGAGGTTAGAATAAGATATCTGAAGATGTCTTTACTAATGGAGCAGTACCACTTTGCGTGAAGCCTATAACCGCGAGCGATTGCCGTTCAAGAGTGGGAAAGCTGGTGGTTTTCAAGGCTATTGCGGTGCATTTTGTGTTGGCCGAATCGCATTCTTTCGTCGCAAATGTTTCTAATTTTGCATCGTAACTTGCTGCCAATATGTGGCGAAATGCTGATAAAATTCTTAATAATTTTGAGGCTCCTTCCCATTTTTATTTTAAATTGAAATACATGAACGTTTGTGCAAGTTCAAAACAAAACATGACGTTAAAATTGGAAACTTCACTCGTGTATGAAATATACACTGGCGGAAAGGGAGAAAAGAACACAAAGAAGGAATTGGCGGACGATCATGAAATTTACATATGTTAATGGGGTCGAGTTTACGTAGGTGTGGTGTTAATTTCGGGACCAACCGGTGAGCGCTTACGCCACAGCACGGCATAATATGCAAATTACCGTCGGTGGTATTTAAGGAGTACGGCGAAGTGAATGTAATCAGTCATCGGCGTCGTGCGAACACCCTGAAGAAGCTGCAATGCCTGGACATGGAAGACGTGTACGATTTCAGCAGTTATCGGACTTTGAGCGAGGTCGTCTAGTCGGACTCCGCGAGGCCGCGTGGTCGTATCGTCGTATTGCGGAGCGAATTGGACGGGAAGTACCGGTGGTGGTACGATGGTGGCGTACATGGTCCGAGGAACATTCCCACACGAGAAGACGTGGAACCGGGAGTCAAGACGGACTGATGAGCGGACCGATCAACGCATAAGAAGAGCGGCGTTGTCAAGCAGAACATGCACTGCGACGCAAATCCGAGCTGCCGTTGCACCTGAGGTGACTGTGCGAACAATCCGCAACCGTCTACTGGATGCAGGATTACGTGCACGTGTGCCTCTGGCATGTGTACCTCTGACTTCAGCCCACCGTCAGGAACGGCTGCAGTGGTGTCACCAACGTCTGCACTGGAGAACACAATCGCAATCTGTCGTGTTCAGCGATGAAAGCAGACTCTGCTTGGGAGCCTCCGATGGCCGTATGCGTGTTTGCAGACGCACAGGGGAGCGTCTCCACCCTTCTTGCATCCGCCAGCGACACACAGGGCCTACACCTGGTCTCCTGGTGTGGGGAGCGATCAGCTATCACTCCCGTACACAACTAGTGTTTGTACCGGGTACGTTAAACAGCACCTCCTACATCAACAACATCATTCAGCCCGTTGTTGTGCCATTTGTAAGGTCGGTACATCGTGGTGTTTTCCAGCAAGATAACGTACGCCCACACACGGCACGTGCAACGCAACATGCACTTCAGGGTGTGAGACAACTTCCATGGCCTGCATGTTCACCGGATTTGTCCCCCATTGAGCACGTGTGGGATTTTATGGGACAACGACTTATCCGGTCTCCACGGCCAGCCACGACCATCCCCGATTTACGCGTCCAGGTTGAGGATGCTTGGAACTCGATACCCCAAACTTACATCCAGCATCTGTACGACAGACTTCATGCCAGAATTGCACAGTGTGACGCAGTTCATGGCAGTTCAACCTCGTACTAACCATGTTACATGGAAATGTTATTTTTCAGTTTACCAGCAAATACAGCTGTATTTTGCCATAATGTTTTGATCACGTTATCCTCTGTATTCAGTTATTATGCTGTATAAATTTCGTTGGTATCAGACATCTCCTTCTTGGTGTCCTTTTTTCACTTTCCGCGAGTGTAGTTCATTCCGGTTTGAAATTAACACGATTTCTGCAACACAAAACCACGCAAAGGAGACCACGGCATCTCTAGAAGTATTATGCTAACCTCCTTGCTCGCACCACCAACACGACCTGTGCGGCATTAACACAATCGTTCCTACTCATTCATTCTCAGAATTCCAGGTTTCTATTGAAGTAATCTTCGTTTGTGCTGTTTCGTCTGATTTCTCTTCAAAAAGAAGTTGATGCCAGTAATGAACAAAAAATCGGATGAAATATTTATGCTTATAATGAACTAACAAGGTAATGAAAAAATAAAAGTTCAATGATTAATTAACATCTACACCGATGAAACATTACATTATGACCACCTACCTACAATAAGCTGTAGAACTCCCTTTAGCCCGCAAAACAGCAGCCACTCGGCGAGGCATCGATTCCATGAGGTGGTGATAGTTAAGTATCTGATACCATAATGTCAACAGCACGTCCTCCAGTTCCCATAAATTTCGGGGGGGGGTGATTTAGCGCGAACCCGTTTTTCCAAGTCGAACCACAAATGTTCGATTGGGTTCACGTCAGCTGGATTTGGAAGCCAGTGCATAAACAGAAAGTCACCAGCATGTTCCTCGAACCACTCCTTGATAATTCCGGCAGTGTGGCATAGCGCATTTTCCTGTTGGTGATAGCCATCACCAGCAGGGAACACAGTTGCCATGAATAGCTGAACTTGGTCCGCAACGATGTTCAGATACCTGGCAGCTGTCAGGGATTGTGCTATTAGGTTAATGGAGCCTAAAGTGTCCCAAGAAAACATCGCCCACAGCATAACACCGCCGCCGCCGGCCTGTTTCCTCCCAACAGTGCATCCATGTGCCTTAGCCTCCGTTGATAATCGGAGTATCCGCGCTCGGCCGTCTACGTGATGCACCAGGAATCTTGATTCGTCAGACCAGAACACTTTCTTACAATCATCCACGGTCCAATCTCGATGATCTTAGGCCCATTTTGTGCGTTGTCGGCGATAACGTGCAGTGAGCATAGGGAGCCGGCTGGATCTTCGGCTACGCGGGCCCATGCGCAGAAGGCTGCGATGAACTGTGTGCTGTGACACATTGCCCTGATTACCACTGTTGTAGCTGCGGGTGATTTGTCACACTGTGGCCCTGCGGTCGCTGTGAACAATGCGCGACAGTCTTCGCTCCCCTCTGGCATCAATGAGCTGCGGACGACACACGGCTGGACGGCGGTTCGTCGTTTGGCCACCTGTGCACTACTTTTGATACATACTACAGCGGTACGTGAACAACCCACAAGCCGCACCGTTTCCGAAATCGTAGTTCCGAGGCTCCGTGTTATCATAATTTGTCCTTTATCAAACTCCGATAAATGGGCAGCTTTTCCCATTCTGACTCCGAACCCTATACGAACCGAAAGCCGGTCCTCGGGTTGTACATATACTATTCTGTGAAATTCACCTGCGCCACCGTTCGGTCTCCAGGTGTGCTCATTTCTCTTCGCTGGGGGTGTTCATAATGGAATGACTCATCGGTGTATTTCCCAGGGGGTCACTTGCCTTATAGTGAGGTCAGTCCCCCCAGCTACGATAAGGAACGAGGTTAAGTGAAGTTCAAGCGGATTCGACTTCCCTATTGTTAACTGGCTGATTTCATTTTAGAAACACTGTTCCACTTGTGGAGAGCCGGTGGCGAATCTACGTAACACCTTGAGGTGCCGCAAGTGCATGGATGTACACCATTACTTCTGTGTGGAAATCACAAAACAGAAATTTGAGCAACTGCCTTCAGAAAAGAAAGCGAATTGGAAGTGCCGACCGTGCATAAAGGTAAAAAATATTTTAATTTTCCATGTAATTTCACTTTAACAGTTGAAGTAGTAAAATTTCTGGTTTATGAAACACAAGTGTCGAAATTCTTCGACAGAACTGTACAGGTTTCCAAAATTAAAGTCGGAAAGGCATTTTTGGAAGAAAAAAACGCGAGAAATTTGGTACGTAAATGCATATAATCAATCATAAGGCTCATAAACACTTTATTGAAACGTATGAATATACACATTTTGATTATGAATGATCACAAGCATTCGGGTCCCCTAAGTGGGATGACAGATTTCATCCGATACGATGGTTGTAACGGCTCTCGCACCTTTCCGCCACCTTACGTAAGACAACATTAGCATTGGAATCCAGAGAGAAGAGCCGTAACTAGGCATTACTGCGCCTGGGGCAAGCCGCAAAATATTGCGCCACCATCCAGGGCTAGCCTCCATCTGCCTATCTCTCTCTCTCTCTCCCTCTCTCTTTCACTCCGCAAACACAAATATACACTATATTAATAAAAGTAACCGGACACCCCTTCAGAAACAAATGAACGGATCTGCTTCGTTGTTAAAATGCGCGGTACAGCTGCAAACGGTAAAAAAAACAAGCCTGCAGTCGACCGCGCTCATATCGCACTGTGAGGCTGAGCAAAAATGCCGCGGTGGGAGAGAACTTACTTTCAGAAAGGAAATATTGTTGGGTGTTATATTATTAGTGGTCCATAAGAGAAAACGAGAGGCGTTTAAACATAACCAAGTCAACTGTTTTGGATGTACTGAATAAGTGGAAGACACATGGCGTGTCTGAAGCAGCAAAACGGACCGACAGACCAAAGAAAATCAGTGATAGAAGACGTTGAAGGCTCAGCAGAGCCGTTACAGCTAATCGACGGAGTACTGCACAAGACCTCGGTGTACAGGTGAGTAAAAATGCTGGAACATCGGTATGTACACGTACCATTGGCAGAGAACTTCATTCCATGCACTGTTAAAAATTCCCGTAAAAAAAGTCTTGTTGCCCGTGTATTTTTACGATCAAGGCTCGTTCTGCAGTTTCAAGGCGATGCCCGTATTTTAACGGGCATGGACATGTAGGACAACTGTTCCAAACCGTTATTTTACGGGCGTTGCTAAGAGGCACGGGCTAGCCAATGAACGATAATGACAGAAAAGGAATGCGGCATGCGTCGCTTTCTGCTATTGGTCAGCGAGTCGTCACGTGATTTTACGGTGGCTGCTCGTTTTTTTACCAAGACGAAGGGATGGACGATATTTTCAAAAGTATGATATCTTTAAATATTTCTGAGACCGATATATTGAATCGAAAATATCTGTATTTAAAGATCAATATATCGGATTGATTTTTCGATATTTTTCAATACTTCTGATCTCAATAAGACTGATATTTCGGTTTATTCACTGCATACTGCATTTGGGTTATTACTGAATCCGATCCAATGTTGTGTTAAGTATTGGCTATTGGGAACTTGGGACTAATTGGCTGTTGGCTTGTTCGCACAAATCTCAGCCAGTACTAAATTATCCTGCAGCTTGAAAATATAGCTGCAATCAAGTTTTGTTAATACCATTAAAATAGTGATATCTCAGAAAAGTAATGTATATTACTAACTTCGTACCTTTTACAAGACGGTCGCTGTACTTGGAAATAAACGTAGTGTGTTTATTTTGCCATTTCAGTCGTTTTGTTGTGTAAATAATTATTTCCGATAGCGGAATTGATATTTAACGTTTTTTTACAAGACCGACGCCATGGGTTTTACGACTTTAAAACTCGTTAAAAACTTAGTGCTTTTATTTCGCCCTTTTACGTTGTTTTGTTACGTAAATAAATATTTTCGACAGCGGAATTAACATTTTACGTTTTTATAATTCATAAAAATTCGCTAAAAATATATCTTGTATGCTGAGCTGGAAAGCCAACATCAGGGTTGTTTACATCGTAGCCATGGTAATGTAAGGGCGTATTTATATTATATATTTTATACATTTATGTAATGTAAGGTGGCATATATTTATGCCCACTCCCCCCTCCCCCCAAAGTGTTTAAATGTGTTTTATTTATTGTTAAAATGTGCCTTACATTGGAAACAAAAATGCTTAATTTAATAAAAAAATTCATTAATTTACGTTAAATTTTTTTTTTTTTTCTATTCTCATTCTTTTATTTTGTCCTGGTGGATTTAATTTTTTTTTCATTTCATTGGCACGGCACGCCCTCAGAAAAAATCTATATATGCCCCTTGTTGCATTTCTTAATGAAGGGGCAGAGCACAGATGGGATGAAAGTGGCCAAAGGGCAGGAAGTTGTCACATAAATTTACAGAACATAAATGCGGAAACTGTTTTTTTTTACCAAAACATGTTATCATGATTCTCTGTACTTAACATTGCTACCTATGCAAGATTGTTGATACAGCGAGACAAAATTAGTCAAAAAAGCAATCATAAAAGTGTTGTGCACTTTTGTGTTTATATAACATCTGCACTCCCCTTCCACTAATGGGGGGGGGCTGTGGCTGTGGATAGTATCAACTGTCACCAACGATATTTGAAGGTTTTGGTTATCATTTGAAAGTAAACAAATTAGATGTCAACTTTCCTGTTAAGCACACTCAACATCTTTTTAAAGAATATACATGAATAAAAAAACACACTTGAAATGGAATTTGTGGCAGAAATATTTTGCTACATAGAAGACCAGTAAACCACAGGCAATTGGGTAAATAAGTCTCATTGATTTGATTATTCTACACATGTTTAGGTTTTTCCATTATTCGAAATGTTTATTTAAGTACAAAAGCGGAGTAAAATGCCTAAAACAAAATCACTGGGTTACTTCTGTCTGAAACATTACCCCCTTAGCCTGTAATCACAGCATATTATTGCAATTTCTAATGCAGAATGTTCTGCAAAGTCATAATATTGTTGAGAGGTAAATGGCTAGAGCTTTTTAATGCAATTTTGAAGAAGTTTGCACACATACATGAAAATATATTATTTCAAAGTTAGTGTGCATATACACTGTAGATACATATATAATTTTTTTTTTTGTAAAAAAAAAACAAAAAAAAACCAAACTGAAAATACAACAAACCTTGTTAACAGGTTTCGGCCTAATTTGCCCAGTGTTATCCATTTTGTCATTATGTCTATTTCTCTCTTGATAATAACTGTGAACATATTTTTTTTTTTTTTTTTTTGTGAAAACTGTTATTCTTAAACGGAATGGCATTAACAAAATTCTGTTGTCCAGAAAAGTTTTAATGTGCAGTGCTCTTCCTCATTTGATTTCTCTAGTGTTTCTTTACAGTATACAAAGTTACTTTTTTCAAAATTCTTTTGCTGCTAAAATCTAATAAATGTGCAATGTAAAAATTGCATTTGTACTCATAAATATGGGTTCTTGGTTTGATTAAAAGGCAATACATTGTGCCAAATGTTTGACACTAGCTGTAGGAAGGGAGTTCTTAGACTACCATTAAAGATTATATGAATACCTTGCATTGCACCCATCGGTTTTACATTTGTTCAAGTTTGCAAAAATTGTATGTGATTTTATACCTGCTACAACTGATTCAGCATCAATATCAGGAAAATTCTCATACAAAAAGATTACTTCTTCCTCAGAAACTGCTAGAAAACAGTCAAATTTTCAAAATAAGAAGCACTGTTCATTAAATGTGAAAATCCTCCAAATATGTGGCGTCAGTGAATAAACAAAGATGTCGCTCTTTCCAGGTTTTAGCAATTAAATGTCATAAAATCTATTCAGTCAAGAAATCTATTTATTAAATGTCATGAATAAAATCTATTCAGTCATGAAATGTTCATTAAATGTCATGGAAACTATTCAGTATCTAAATAATCATGGAAAATGTGCCTACCAAGTGGTAAAATACATAAAGAAGTTGTTCCTGTCTTGTCTTTCCTGGAACCACTCGCCCTAAATTAGGGACATGTGTCTGCTTATGGTGAATCGAGCTTCTACACATTCGGGAACAACTTTAGATGCTCATGGAGATCAACACACACACACACACACACACACACACACCACTTCACTTCACGCATTTTTTTCCAGTTCTCAGTCCATTTCTTTGGATTTCTCATCTCCATTAAAAACTTGTACACAATAAATATCTGAAGTATTCTTTATCAAGTCTAAAACGCCTGAGGAGCTATCTTCGATATCATATCATTTTTTTTTTTTTACATTTTAAATGCGCATTGGTGGAGTCTATCCTTAAAATTAAGGAAGTCAGCAGATTTAAAATTTTTTTTTACAGTTTTGAACTCAAATGGGATATAACATTTAATGTTTCACTTATTAACACCAAAACAACACAAAAATAAGTGCTGATTTCTCACCTCTAGTTATATTCAACTTGCTGTAGATGAGGGATTTTCTCTTTACATGCATATATATCACTAAGCTGTTCTCTAAGATCATAGGTTAGTTTCTTGATGAGAGCTTATCTGCTGGATTAAAGTTTAAAACTGATGGCAATACATTTTATTTACTCTTGATGTATCAAACATCTGCATTTACAGTGATCTCAGCTCACAACTTGAGCTTCACTGACATCCATCACACACAAGACCATTTGTACTTCACATTTATTCTCTTTTTCTCATGCAGGAATTCCTGAATCTGGTCCTCCCTTGATCTTCTACATTTTCTTCCTGTCACTTGTGCAGAATAAATTCTCCTAGTAATCATCTCACCACTCATTCTCCAAACCACCAAAGAATATTTGTCCCCACCTTACAAACAATATTTTGCTTCACACTACTCATCTACAAAACATCTTCATTCCTCACATGATCAAAACATATCTTGCCCCCACCCCCATAAGTAACACATCTCTACAGCTCACAAATCACTCCTATGTTTCATCTGCAGTACTCCACCTTCACTGCTGCACATCAGAGTAGGAACAATTACTGTACTTTTTCACACACAACTATTAGGTACTTTTTTGAGAACCTATCATTCATCATTTATTCAAAATCCTCCTGAAGCAGCTGTGACTTTCAAAGATGAATTTACTAGCCTACTAATTTCACCACCTAATTTGTTTCCTCTGTCAAACATGCTTCCTAAATATGTAAATTGATTTACCTGGTCAATCTCTTTGCCATTTAGACTGATCTGTTTGATTTAATACTAACAATTCATCTGTCAAAAACATAACTTTGGGTTTTTCCTTTCATATACTAAGTTTGAAATTCATACAAACTTCATACATGTGGGACAACTTACGCTGCAACTCACTTTTGCTCTCTGCCAACAGGATTGTTTCATCAGCATGAGCAAACATAATTGAGTAACTACTCTCCACAGATAGCATTTACATAGTCTAATGACGACTCAACCATATGTGTCTCTTAAGACATAAAAATATTCTTTACCTTAAAAAATTGTTTTGGTAATAAGTAATAACTAATTATAATACACAAGCTTGGCAGTGAATGTGGGGAATAAATATCCTACCAGTTTTCTCAGATAATTTCTTAGAAACATCAGCTGAAATTTTTTTTTCAAGAGCTGCTTTCTCCTGCTAAAAGGGAGCAATTTTATTTGTCCTTTATTATTACATTTTATAGCTTAAAACTATCTTTATGCAAGATTGCAGCTCTCAAGCTGTATTTTTAGTTATATGAAAAACACATAAAATATTGTTTTTCAGATCCTAAAATAAAAAAATATATAGCAGAAAGTTTTGATGCAAAAATAAATAAAAAAATCATGCAACAGAAGTGAGCTTGTAATCTGCAGAAATGCTGAATATAATTTCCAAAACCCAAAAGGTGATTTTCTTGTTTCATGTGTGGGCATTGCTCGACGAGCAGGGATATGGTTTCTGCTAAGAAGTTTCCAAAAATCCCAGTTGCAAAGGAATGTTTTCATGAGTTTTTCATCAATGTGAGATTACGAGAAATATGTATTTCCAACATTTCGAGAAAAGGTAAGTTGAAGCTTCAGTATGGCATAAATGACAAAAAAACAAAAGTACTTATTAATCCCAGCAGACTGGAATCTTAACCATCAAATAACGTGGGAATAACTGAATTGTAGAAAGAATAACTATTTTTGTTGGGATGCAAATGTCAAAGTTAACATTATATCAGCTTGCAAGGAAATGTTATGGAAAAAAATCTTTAAAAAAAACTTTGTTATTGTAATTTTTAGAGCATTTTGTATACATTTATATTTTTCAGAAGGTGTGAACAATGTTTGCTATTTTTTTTATCGTTTAAGACAGAACACAATGTTAATGGAGTATACAGATATAATTACTTCTATGGTGTAAGCAAAAATAGTTCCCATGGCATAAGCAAAAAAATTAAAGTGCTTATAATATGTTTACAAGTGACATTTTTGTTAAAAACAGTAATTAGAGTACGAATAATTTGTGATGGCCTTTTCATAGAAAGCAATTATTTTTCCAGAAAGATATTTAAAAAAATGCTAACGATTATTAGTCCTCCATTAAAATATGATTATAAAAATAAAAACATAAAAAATATCGTAATCCAAATTAATCAAGTATATATATTTACTAATTAATTAATGAAAGCCATACTAATTAATGTATGAAAAACATAAAAAAAATATCATAATCCAAATTCATCAAGTATATATTTACTAATTAATGTATGAAAGCCTGTCTCTCCTAGATAACAAAAAAACGAATGGACAATCAGAGGAAATAACATGCTGTAAGTGTGGGAAAATCAGCAGATCAAGACGAAAGTTATGCTCATATTTTTACCAGATTATATAATTACTTCAGGAAGTTTCACTATGTATTAACAAGATAATTGTCAAAGGATGATAAAAAAAATTACGTCTGATATATACATAGCCTGAATTACAACAAACTTTATACTACATAACTTGTAAGACATCAAGAAAACTCTCGAAAAGCTGTTTTGCATTTCCTTACCCAGCTGTTAAGATCTACATACTTTATCACTAACAAAAAAAACAAAAAAAAATGCTTCACTTCAAATTGTGTGTCATTGGTATGTATTTAATTTTGGTCAAAGTGCCAGTTTACTTCAAACATAATACTCATAGGCAAAAGAACAATCTGCTATCAACCGTTCGTTAAATTTGTTTTCTGGGTGCCTACTGTCAACTAATAGTTAAAATTTTCAACCATCGAGGTTTTCAACACAGCAGATATTTTTCCTTGTAAAGTTCTAGAAATCGGAAGGTGACATAATATCATGTGAATCTCGATAATGAGATCGCAGTTTGATAGTCCTCAAGCAACATAATTTTCGTGACATGCCAGAGGAAAGAACACAGATTTCATTCCACAAATTAAATCACATCAGCCATGGGCTGACCGGCTGATATATTGAATATCGCACCGATATAGTGATTTTCTGATATATCGTAACTTGGATATCAATACTATATATCGAAATATCGGACAAAAATATCGATATTTCGAGATATTGATAAATATCGCCCATCCCTAACTGACGAACACGAAGCCACGAACATGTGCAGGAAAGACGCCATGAAAACATGTGAGTAGACATTTTTTAAAATTAAGTTTATTATGATATGTAAAAGTAACGAAATCAATTACACACATTTTTGTTTGATATTAAGCTCACGAACTGTGTACGTATATATATATATATATATAATTTTAAAAGTTTCACCACCAAACGAGGGTGGCTGAAGCATTGTCACACAGGAAAATCTATGTAGTAGCTAAGATTTCATTTGACTGGGGTAGGGGCATAACTCTCACATCCATATATGTTTTACCATCAATATGATACAGTGCTTTACTTTCTGTGCAAGTCTTTATCGCCAGGTATATACCTAGCGTTGACTAGGATGTCGAATAAATTAGATCTGTACATGCTGATTTGGGAATTACGTAGGGCAGCAGTCTTCGTATGTTTGTAGTCTGAAATGAATTCCATTTTGCAATATAACACGCATAAATATTGTCTTATCGTTTTGTGCTTTTTTTTTTACGGCATAGTGTTCAACTCCTGAATTTAGACAGAATTATTTCTAAAGCACAAACTGGCTGAACAATACTTTGGGTTTTTTTTAAGACTCCTTTTCATTTTCTCATGTACTTAAGAACTTGTGAAGTATTATATTTGCACCAATGAATACAAAGATTAGCTATGGAGTACAGATATGTACAGGCATATTCTTTAATGAAAAGTTTATTCCAGTGTGTTTATGTGGGTATAAAATATATAAAAAATACAAATACACAGGTATATTTGCTAAAATTACATACACTGATGTCACAGAAATTGCACAAATGGCTAAAAAAAAAAAATCAAATAAAACTGGTCAAGTCATTTGTTTAGTATCAGTAAGATGTATGAGCTCATTTACTCTTGCAAAGTTCATCAATATTTTGAGTTTTCTTGCTTATGTACAAACAAGTTATCTTCAACATCCAGCTTATTTCAATATTTAGTTTTTATGGTGGTTAAGGATAAAACACTAGTTTCACATAAATATGTAGTTGTAAAAGGCAACAAATACTTAAGGCAGTGCTCGACAATGTTGGAAATTATTTTTCCATTGGAATCCAAAAACTAGTCGCCGCCCCGGTGGCGCAGTGGTCTAAGGCGCTGGCCTCTGATCATTCGTTCGTAAGGGGTCCGGGTTCGAATCCCGGTCCGACATGGATGTTGTGTTTGTCTTACGGCACTGGCTCTCTCCCTTCCCTGGAACCAGTGACCCTAAATTAGGGACGGGCGACTGCTTATAGCCCATTGAGTTGCTCACGGTGGTCATTAAACCTCCAATAAAAAAAAAAAAAAAAAAAAAAAAAACTAGTCAGTGATTTCAAAGAACAAATGCTTTTCAAACCAACCAGAGTTAAAAGATGTCTCATAAGTTTTTTATTTGGCAATAGAAGATTACACATTTCTGCATTGTATGTGAATGAGTAACTAGTTCATTCAGTGGGAATGGGAAATACTGCCTTGTAAATGTTTGGAGAGTGCAGAGATGGACGATTATTAGCTGTTTAACATCAAGTTTCCAATTGTTTGCTCATTTTCTGATGATAATGAATTCAGTTATGAAAATTGGTCAGAGCTGTTCCCTGTAATTTGGTTTTCTCATAAAGTTTTTTGGTCATTGCTTGTGTTTTGTTTTTTCAACATTGAACAGATTGTTTTCACCCTGTAATGAGAAGTTCCACTAGTTCATTTTTTAGAAATTTCAGCTAAATATGCTAAACTTCACCACACATCCTACCAGCACTAGCCATAAATTCAGATTAATTTTGTTTTGAAAATTGGTTCACTATGTGACTCGGTATGGTTGCTAACAAATCCGCATATGCCCCCCTATTATTTTAGTGAAACCCACTTTGAGAACTATTGGTCTAGAGGATGTTCAAGCCGTTCTGGTATCAGAGTTGGTTGTACATCAAGGTTTTTGGCTAGCAGTCACAATTTAACATATGGTTTGAGTCCCATATGAGGCATTAGTTTTGCCACCCTGGTGGTGCAGTGGTCTAAGCACCATCTTATGATTGTTTGTCCAAGTGGGTCCGGGTTTGAATCCCGGTATGGCATGGATGTTGTGTTTGTCTTACAGCACTGGCGTTTTCTCTTCCCTGGAACCAGTGACTCTTAAATTAGGGACGGGGACTGCTTATATCCCATTTAGTTCCTCACATTAGCCGTTAAAACCTTTAAAAAAGAAACCTGTTTTTTACATAACATAACAGCTTTGGCTTTCTCCTTCCCTAGAACCAGTGGCCTCAATTTAGAGGCGGGAAAAAAGTTTCATGTGATGAAATGTCACATTTTCGTTCAGGAAGCACATTTGTGATTCTCCCTGACTGCTACATGGTTTTGATTGCTTTTAGGAATACCATTTCACTCACATTTCTTAGTATATAATTATCAATCATTTTGTGACTATGGTATATTCAGTTAACTCATAGGCATCCCTAGCTTAGTTTTCAGCAGGAAGAAGCAAACAATGGAAATCTGCATATATACAAACCCCATATGCCTCTCATTGAAAACAGCTTTTTTACCACTCAACACATAAATTACATAAATTTAATTGGAAACCAGAAGAGCCAAAAAATATATATTTTTTAATTATATCTATCTATAATCACCTCATCACATGTATACAGTAATATTTCACATATATGTCAGCGCAAACCAAAGCACGCATAAATAAGAGCGCAGCATAAGTAAAAGTTAGTGTAATTCCAGCCAAAATTAAGTTTAAAAAGTAATTAACATGAGAATAACATGCAAAATAAGAAAAATATCAATGATTGAATTTACTTAGTTAAATTTAACACTTTAAAGCTTAGATTACTCAAAAATGTAAATTACTTGATCTCAAAATTTTAATTACATACCTTTTTTATATTTATGGCTTTTTAAAGTTATGTAAAAGTGAAGACTGTTTCTGCTGTTGCCTCTCATTGAAAACAGCTTTTTCAAGTTTGTTTAAACAGGAATGTGTGGCAATTAGATGTATCAGTGAGTTGTATGTAGTGACAGTGTTTCCAAAGCTTCTACACTGCTTTCGTGACAGTCTGGGGATCTTTTGTTAATTCTTTGTTATGTCTCTTCATCATCATCCTGAATTTCATTGGCTATTTCTTGAATATCCCTCAATTCCCCAATAATGCATTTTCATTGATTTCTACAAACTCTTTAAAACTACTGAATCCACCTGAAATGGCACTCCAATCTTCATCATTGGCAGATTATTCGGTAAATGTGTAGATTAGCGTCCTAAATTATTTTGTCGGAAACTTGTAATATTGACTTGCGAGTGCGACGCTGTGGTAGGCCTAACACATCACTACGGCAACGATGTGAAGATTTGCTTTGTTGAAAGGAAGATTCGCTTCGCCGTGCAATTCACGTGCGGATGACTACAAGTCCAAGCAAGTACCTTCTTGCCAGGAGAGCGAACCATTTTATACTCATATGCTACACAATATAGTTTGTTCATGTTTTGTAATTGTTTTTAAAGCAGACGTGAAATTTTTCATTCTTTCGCATATGATTCCCTGATCCGAAATAGAAAGTTTGGTAAATGTGTACTTTAGCGTCTAAATTATTTCGTCGGAAAAATGTAACTGTGTGGGAAAAGTGTGACATACAATATTTTAAGCATGCAAAATAATGCGAAAAGGTGCAAAAATATAGTATTTTTAGATAAAAGGAAATAAGTTTTCCAAAGTATTTACCTGAGAGTGCGATGGTTTGGAAGAGTACGTGCGGTATAGGCATAGGACGAGAGAGCGGCAACGGCATCAAGGTGGAGTCCGGTGAATGGAAGCTTCGTTGAGAAGGGCAAGTAACGGGCGGAAGAATTAAGAAGGAAGCGGTTTAGCAGTACGTAGTCATCGAAAAGTCTTGTAGGCATATGCAGAAAGAAAGAGGTTGAATTTGTGCAGCATTGTAAGTTTTTGTTTTTTTTAAGGGTAATTTTGAGAAAGCGGAAGTACAAAATCGTCAGTCATTTCGGATTTCGTCAGGGCTTAAAATTTCATTATCCGCCACAATACAAGAAGCTGTCTCCCTGCCATAGTGCGATATATGAATTGAAGAAAATTGCTTATTTTGAAAAATATCCATGTCACGAGGAAAAAAATGTGAGCTACGATGTACTGAATAACAGCAGAACTGCAAATGAAGTGCTTGAAGAAATCACCTACCTGTGCACATCTTCCAAACCAAAACTAAAACTTTGGGTTCAACCGGAACCAAAATGTCTTCCTCAAAACTTCTGTCGTACATAAATTATTTTACATTCCTTAATTTCTTTCCATTCGGAGACACTGTGAAACCACTAATAACGACATTCTGCACATATCTTTCTCAAAAATGAATAAAACAGGCTTGAACTACTTCTGCGCACAATTACACGAAACTCTTCCGAAAAATATACCCTACTGCTGTCGTATTCTTCCACGCATTTGCTACCAACTCGTACTTCGCTCCGTCGCACAGCACCTTCACGTGGTGGCCGTTAGCATCGCTTCAGCCTCCCGCACCACCTGCTACAAACCATCGTACTCGCAGGTTAATACTTCAGAAAAATTATTTCCTTTTTATTTAAAAATATAATTTTTCACCTTTCCCTATTATTTTGCATGCTTAAAAAAATGTGTGCATCGAACTTTTCACCCACCGTTAAATTTTTCCAACGAAATAGTTTAGGACGCTGAAGTACACATTTACCGAAAGTACTAATATGCTTTTCTATGTTGTACAGAAAACTGGGGAACTATAAATTTCGGTTTTGGTTTGAACAGATTTGCTGTGTCTCTGCACTTTTGGTTCTTCTGTTAATAGCTTGTTCGCACGCGAGTTTCTATCTTACTCATATGTATCTTTTGCAAATCGAAAAGGTTTTATCCGGTTTTTCCTGCCAACAACGTACAGGATACAACAAAAGAAAGGGTGGCTGCTGTGGACCTATTTTCTGTAGCGTATCACTACAACATTTATTGCTCTTCTGCCAATAACGTAAGTCCTCTTTCTCTTGTACCCGTCATTTCCACACAGCAACAAACCTTCCTTTTAACGAACCAAAGCTTCACATCTTCACTGGAGCGATGCATTATTCCTATCGCAGCTTCTCTTCACAGTGTCAGACTCACAGGTCCATATTACAATAAAAATCTTTAAAACACGTTTAAAATATGAAATATCTGAAAAAATATGAAATACATTAAAATATGAAAAATATGAAGTTTTAACCCTTTGTCAATAAACACAGGAGGCTAGTTCCATCAGAGGCATGCATTCAGTCGCTGACTAAACATTTGGAGCAAAATTACATATGCTTCCAATTTATGGACCTAAAGCATAATATAATTAAAGAAGTGATATTCTTCTGTCCTTGGCACTGCGTAAGAATAATACAACTTCCAGTGATTAGCAGTGAAAAGCAACATGACATGCGATGACTGTCTTTTTTCTTGTAGTAGAAAATTATATTCTGAACTTCATTTTTAGATTTAATTGCCCAGTCTGGCACCTAGGGCAACTAGATTATTTATTTACCTGCCCAGGTCAATGATTCACACGACTCAGGCATGGTATTTTTCAAACCCTGATATGTATAAGTAAAAATATATACAGTACATAATTTCATACATACATATTAATTAAAGCTTATATATTTCATTATTACTACTTTAGCAAAAACTTCCCATTACAAAAAAATTACCTTTGCTTGTCTCTGTGGGCACTATTTCACTTTTACAGCATTGCAATCTTATGCGTAATGAAAATTTCTGTAGTACATACTAACTTTTAATGAAAAATTTGTAATGTTTTAAGAACAATACGTTGCTACAATTATTTTTTGTCCCCCTTGAATTTCATTATAACGAGTTTCGACGGTTATTCTTTTTTTACTGAATCTGGTAAATGCTGGCCAAGAAAATGACAGTGAAAATATATCATGAACAGTTTCTTTGCTTTGCAAATGTAGTAATTAAAGTTAAATGTAAAAAAGAATTGATTTCATTCTAAATTTCTGCGAGTGAAATCTTTCACCTGTGTCACTTTAAGCAGGGCTTGGAAAATATCCGAAATGTTACATGCGCAGCTGGGTATATACATAAATTATTTACCTACCCAGGTAGTAAAACCTGGATGCCCAGGAAAATTTATATTTTAAGATAAATCAGAAGCCACTCTTTTTTTAAGTTAAAAAATATGAAATTTTTTTACACATTTTGTAATTCCTATTTTAAAGGTCTATTCAAAATGTTCAATATGCAAAGCATGTATTTCATGTTTTAAGATGATAGTGCTGAAATTGGTACAAAATGATGTGATGAAATTGTTTTTTGAGAAATTTAAAGATTCTGCCATGTTCTTTTCCTTTGTCACTAAACACCTGATTTGCACATCAATAAAAATTGTTTCAGTATCTTCAGGTATTGCCAAGATATTATAAATACAACTATTTAATAGTTTTCCAAAAAAAAAAAAATTGTGCTCCAAAATGGTTTCCTTGTGGCAACACAACAATGAAAGAACAGGTTTAGTCACTGAAGTCATTTCTAAAACATTCCAAACAGGAAAATTTAATATTTTAGAAATATTGATATGCATTAATGTTCTACAATGACTCAGTTAGAATCAGGGTCTAAACAAGTGTTTCTTCTTTTGGGTGGGGGTCTGAGATTTGAAATTATGCCCTATCAAGTTCAAAAGCTCTCATTTCCATTCAAGTATTTTTTTCTTTTCTTTCTGATACCTTAATTATGGGGAAGCAATGTGATCTTTCAAAAGCAGTACTTCCAGTTTTTGACATAATTTTACTAAACATGTGAAAAGTAGGTAAATATCCAAAAATTAGAGATAGGAAACAAGACAGTAAAAGTTCTGGGAACACTGACAACACAGTGCTCAGTAGAATGTAAAATGAACCAGCACACAAGGCAGTGAATGTGAAAACAAAAAAAGCATGATTCAACCCTATGTCAAATGTAATACTAGCCAAAACCTACATGAAAAACCAACTTTGACACCATTGTGGATTGAATACCCTTATAGACGCAATGTACTCGGATGCCAGTTCGTAGTTCTGTTTGTCATTGATATAACATATAAATACAAGAATATGCCTGTACATATCTTTACTACATAACTGCCCTTTGTATTAATTCATGCAAATACTACATAAGTACGTATGTGCAAATTAAAATGTCTAAAAGAAACTAAGTATTGTTCAACCAACTGTGCTTTAGAAATAATTCTCCAATTAAAACATGTCTAAAAGAAACGTAAGTATTGTTCAACCAACTGTGTGTACAGAGTTCGTAAAGCCTAATGTTAAACAAATCTGTGTGTAACTGATGTCATTATTTATCATATTGTAATAAACCTGATTTTAAGATATGAAAATATCATTACTCACATTTAGAACTGAATTGATTCAGTTATAATGTAAGTATCCAACAATTTCACACTCACACACTCTTCCACAAAAAACATGCATTTACTTGCACACTCTTCCACAAAAAATGCATTTATGTAAAAGTCGGTGACTACTTGCCGTGAGGCTTAACCGAATATGGCCAAACTTCATATTTACAGGGATTGCATTTCAAATTACAGCTTAAGTTAATACGGTCAAACTTATTTTTTCGGGTATAGCCCTTCAAATTATGGCGTAGCTCAATACGGTCAAACTTATTTTTTATGGGCAATGCCCTTCAAATTATGGCGTAGCTCAATACGGTCAAACTTATTTTTTTATGGGCAATGCCCTTCAAATTATGGCGTAGCTCAATACGGTCAAACTTATTTTTTTGTGGGCGTTGCTCTTCAGATTATGGGCTTAGTATTTAGGGTTCAGACCGTAATTTCATGGGCTTTCACAAAAATGGGCCAAGCCGTAGTTTTATGGGCAACGGCCGGGCCCCCAGTTGCCGGCCATTGCCCGTAATCTAACTGTGAAATTTTTAACAGTGTGGGTTACCGTGGTCGTGCTGCTGCTCATAAGCCTTTCAGCTCCGGAATGCTACTCGTCGTTTAGCATGGTGTAAAGAACATTTATCGTGGACCGAAGATCAATGGAAACGGGTCTTATGGACTGATGAATCCAGATACACGATCCATCAGTCTGATGGCCATGCGTGGGTATGGCGGCAGCCGGGGAAACGCTATTTACCACAGTGTACTGTTCCTACGGTAAAGTATGGAGCTGGCAGTGTACTTGTGTGGGGGTATTTTTCGTGGTATGGTCCCGGCCCATTGGTTATCGTGGACAAACCTGTTAACCAGCACGTCTACCTCGATATTCTGGACAATTATGCCCTACCAACTCTGTGGCAATACTATGGAACCGAGCCTTGTTGGTACCAGCAAGATAATGCACCGAGCCATGAAGCAAGGACTGTTACGGCGTGGTTTGACGATAATTCCGTATCGTGTGTGGACTGGCTAGCACAGAGTCCTGATCTTAATCCCATAGAGCACGTATGGGATGAATTAGAGCGCCGCGTAAGAAGTTTGGAACCAAGGATTACTACTAAGCAGCAGTTAGCGGCAGCATTATGTACTGAATGGAAGCGCATACATATCGCTATGTTCCAAAACCTTGTGGAAAGTATGTTTCGAAGGGTCAATGCATGCATTAAGGCCAAAGATGGACAGACACCGTATGTCAATAAATGCTATGTTGTGTTTCTCTTCTAGGTGTGTGGTGACTTTTGTCAATATAGTGTATATACACAAAGAAAAATAGTTTTAAATTAAAGACAGCAAAAAGCAGACGCAGTTTCAAAAATATAAGAGTGCCACAAAAACTTTCGAAACTAGACATAAAAATGTATTTCAAAGTTCTAACGAAACTAAGCGTGAAAAGAAACAATCAAAATTTGACTGGTTTTACAGCTTTTCGCAACTGCTTCAGAGTTCGAACCTTCGGCAACACATCAATATAGCTGACAGTCGCGGCATGCAGCCACAATAAAGATTGAATGGCTTCCAAAGAATCTTCAGAAAGAGGAATGACATCCTTATCTCGCAACGTCCATCCAACTGCAAAAGTACTGCGGGCTCCATTGTTGGCGAAGAGGGCCATGGTTCTTCTGCAGTTGAACGGACTATACGACCACGCCTTCATTACTGAATATGAGCAGCTAACAACCCCTGAACATTTTGAGGAAGAAATTCTAATTTTAATTGTGCCAGAAACTTTTGTAAAAGTTTCAGTTCCAATTGTAATCAGATTCCAAACAGTAGTTTTTGCACCCTCTCTTGAGCTGCGCCCGAGGCAGCAGCTCCGTCTGCTCCGCCCTAGTTACGTTTCTCCCAGTGAGAGTCATCTCATTTGGTTCGGTTCGTTCCTTCAGCGATAGGTATTTCCTTTTTCTTTAAATGCATCTGAAGAACTAACCTGTTTTATCAAGGCAGGACCATACATGGTAAAATACGAGTCCAGACTCGTTACTTAAAATGAATTTATTTTAGAGAGATCCTTATTATTTGCTACGCAGATTAGTTGAAGTTATGTTTTTATCATTTTGTGAGGATTCATATTTTTTATCATTTTGTGATTCTTATAAAATTCCGTGAGAAATTTTTAAAAGAATCACAATGCAACACCTGAAACCCCTTCTCTCCGGAAAGGAAATCGTACATACCACTTTTTTCTCGCCCCCCTCCCCCTCTGAAATTCAAATCGTATTATGGACTTTTTCTTAAGCTTAAAGAAAATACTTCTTTGAGATAATAATTTTTCTTTAAGGTATTTTTCGTGTGTGTTCTTTACAGACATTTTTCACGTAACGACTTTATTTAAAACATGAGCTTTATTTTTTCTGGTCAGCAACGAGATTTTTCTCTGGGCCCCGCAATGAAATTTCGTGCCGGGCCCAGTAAATGTACCATCCGGCCCTGCTAGTACATAGCTTCTATATGCTTTAGGATCCCTACGAGCGACTATCCCAATCATGGGAGACTTATATTTACTCTGGACAGCAATGGACAGTGGGACAGCGTTCCGACAGGAAGGGAGACAAGAGACACTTTTGAATTGTCCGGTGCTTTTTAGAAAGGAGACACAGCCATGCCTTCTGCCTTAATTTTAGCTGGACGGTTAATTTATGGACTTCATTGCATCTCTAAACACGGGGTCCACAGCATTCGGTGGGTATCGGGCATCTTTTGGTGGAGCATGGTAATGAATAAACCAATTTAACAAAAGTGGAGGTGCTTCCCCGTCTCCAGTTTTCCTGTACGGCTTTACGTTTTACAAGGAAAACTACCTCTTCCGATGTAATGAGATTTTCACATAACAGGTGTATTAGCGAAATCCGTGAACCAGTTCGCTGCTGCAGCGATGGAGCACAGACAAGTACATCCTCCATGTCTTACGAGAGTAGTGTTTCTTAACCTTTTTCTGAGAGCTTTATCTCTGCAACCGAGGTGTGTGTGTGTTGTGCGGAGGGGGCTCTTTTAACATATCTAGCTCTTTGTTAAATGTAGATATCGTCTAGACTCCCATTCCCTGTACTTCTGTGGAGGTGTTTTTGTAGTCGAATTTAAGATATTTTTTTTTTTTTGATTGGTGGTTTAACGACTACCGTGAGCAACTCAATGGGCTATAAGCAGTCGCCCGTCCCTAATTTAGGGTCACTGGTTCCAGGGAAGGGAGAGAGCCAGTGCCGTAAGACAAACACAACATCCATGCCTCACCGGGATTCGAACCCGGACCCCGTTCGGACGAATGATCAGAGGCCATCGCTTAGACCACTGCGCCACCGGGGCGGCGAATTTAAGATGCTCTGCTGTACAATTCCCGCCCCTTTAATTCTTTGTATTTATGCTGTTCTTTAACGTGCAGTGCTTAGTATTTCAGATAATCTTTCGCACATTCTTTGCCTATATGTATGAGCACCTCTTTTGTATTTAACACATTCTTCTGTTCTTTTCAAGTTGCGCAGCAGTCTAATGCTGAAGAAACGCCATTAACGAATTTTTTTTTTATATACTCATTTTCTTTTAATACTGTCCTGGAACCACCAGGTGAGTTTGTTGAATCGAAAGAGGAAACGCTAAGTAAATTTCTTTTGTGAAACAAAAAGAATCGTCGTTAAGCCATCAGCTAATAAGATTCGCAAAGGAAAGAAAATAGTCAAAAAAGTCACGCGTCGAATGTTAGACTTTCAGCCAGACTGAGAGTAAAAGAGTTGCAAAAGCTCGTTTGTCAAAGACGATGTAAAAATCACAAGAAATTTAATGAAGTCAAATTTTTTTTTCAGGAAAGATAAGAAATGCCCAGAAACTGGACACCATGATACAAGACAAAAAACGAGTATGATGTACCAGAGTAATTCAAACGTTCGTCCTGTTCTGAGCTCTATACAATATTGGACCTTCTTTCCTGTGCGAAACGCGCCAGTCGACTGGGTACAGCGATGACATGGAACACATGAGGCTGATGACGTGCATTTGGTACGGAACCACATTGCGTTATCATGTGAGCACAGCATGGAGGCCAATGAACGTACTGTTCGTGTGCCCCTACGCCATCACTGAAAAGAAGAGTTACATGTGGCAGCAGCGAGAGAGATTTGCGCAGTTGAAGGCGAAGAAACAGTGAACAGCAGCACTGCATGAAAATTCTTCATGCGTTTCAATGCTGGGGAATTCCAGTCTCGAAGTTATCTACGGAATTTAGGAAACAGCACCTATACTTTTTCTTCTAACTTGAGGTTTTCACACGCTTCTGTTTGTTCCTTTCAATTCCATCATAAGAAAACATCATTGCATGTATCAACTACTGCAACAATAATGTGGAATACAGTACTAACATATACACAAGAGCTATACAACAGTGATGTCGGGAAAATACTGATATAAACCATCCCCTCCCGCTGCTACTAACTTCAGTCGAAACTTCTACTGTATATTATAAATACCTTTTAATATCTGTTACATTTCATGCAATAGCTTTCTAATCATTTCATTTCTTCATAAATGTTTTACGAAAATAATCTTAATCAAAAATTTTAAAAATATTTCTTCCTCTTTTGTAAGAGATACACATTTCTTATTCTTGCAGAGAGATGAAGATATAGTAACCACCGTAGGAAGTGAGTATTACAATATGCATTTAAATTCAACTTTTCTATTAATTCCTAATAACAAAAAATAAATGTCAGTATAATATATAAACTAATGCAGCAGAAAAATATTACAAACAATTGTGTATAATTTTCCGGTCGCACACGGCACACATCTGGCTCCAAAGCAAGCACGTGCCTCACTATATCTCTTACGAGATCACAGTATTCTCCGTTGATTCACAAAGCTAAACAATCAAAGCTAAACAATCAATTTACTGTTCAGTGTTTTGGTGAATCAGTATCACTAACTGTAAGTGTTTTGTGCTTGGGAAGGGAGATAACCAATGCCTTAAGGGTGAAACAGCATTTATGTCTTCCCTGGACACAGCGCTAGACAACTCAACGACTAAGCAATATGCTCTATGAGTGCTGCTTAATGCAGGTATACAAATACTTACAATATTAAAAGATCAGTGCCACCACGGTAGACAACTGGTCAGAGCCACTCATTTCGGGCTAGTGGCCTGAGCTGGGACCGGATTCAAATGATGGATGGGATATGGGTGGTGTGTTTGTCCTATGGGACTGGCTCTATCCCTTCCCTGGAACAAGTGGCGCTAAATTAAGGACGATCAACTACTTATGTTGCTCGTGGGCATTACGCCCTGAAACAAAAAAAAGTACATCAACTGTTAAGCAGCAAACAACACTCGTTGTCTCTACGGATTCTTATGATGATCATCTATCTACAACGTACTACAGCAAATGCTTTGGACAACCCCGGTGGCGCAGTGGTCTAAGCGATGGCTTCTGATCATTCGTCCGAGATGGGTCC
This sequence comes from Macrothele yani, assembly GCA_039090855.1. Taxonomy (NCBI): domain Eukaryota; kingdom Metazoa; phylum Arthropoda; class Arachnida; order Araneae; family Macrothelidae; genus Macrothele; species Macrothele yani. The sequence goes on along the minus strand of CM076996.1, from coordinate 4,535,227 downwards.
GGGTTCGAATCCCGATGAGGCCTGGATGTTGTGTTTGTCTTACGGCCGCCCCGGTGGCTCAGTGATCTAAGCGATGGCTTCTGATCATTCGCCCAACGGAGGGGTCTGGGTTCGAATACTGCGTAAGGCTTGGTTGTTTGCGTTTGTCTCTCAGGGGTTTATTCGCTGAGTTCCTTGTTCACCTATGTACATTGCTGTCGTTGAAACACAGAATGTCTATACTGTATATATGTCAACCAAGTTCTATATATACACTATATTGACAGAAGTCACCGGACTCTCCTTCAAAAGCAAATGAACGGATCCCCTGCGTTGTTAAAATGCACGGTACAACTGCAAACGGTATAAAAACAAGCCTGAAACTGACCGCGATCATATCGCACTGTGAGATTGAGTGAAAATGTTGCGGCGAGAGAGAACTGACTTTCAGAAAGGAAAGATGGTTGGGTGTTATATTATTAGTGGTCCATAAGAGAAAACGAGAGGCATTTAAACATACCCAAGTCAACTGTTTTGGATGTACTGAATAAGTGGAAGAAACGTGGTGTGCCTGAAGCAGCAAAACGTACCGGCAGACCAAAGAAAATCAGTGATAGAGGACGTCGAAGGCTCAGGAGAGTCGTTAAAGCTAATCGACGGAGTACTGCACAAGACCTCGGTGTACAGGTGAGTAAAAATGCTGGAACGTCGGTATGTACACGTACCATTGGCAGGGAACTTCATTCCATGGGTTACTGTGGTCGTGCTGCTGCTCATAAGCCTTTCAGCTCCACTCAGAATGCTACTCGTCGTTTAGCATAGCGTAAAGAACATTTATCGTGGACCGCAGATCAATGGAAACGGGTTCTATGGACTGATGAATCCAGATACACGATCCATCAGTCTGATGGCCATGTGTGGGTATGGCGGCAGCCAGGGGAACGCTATTTACCACAGTGTACTGTTCCTACGGTAAAGTATGGAGCTGGCAGTGTACTCGTCTGGGAGTGTTTTTCGTGGTATGGTCCCGGCCTATTGGTCAACGTGAACAAACCTGTTAACCAACACATCTACCTCAATATTCTGGACAATTATGCCCTACCAACCTGTGGCAACACTATGGAACCATGCCTTGTTGGTACTAGTAGGATAATGCACCGAGCCATAAAGCAAGGACTGTTACGGAGTGGTTTGACGATAATTCCTAATCGTCTGTGGACTGGCCAGCACAGAGCCCTGATCTTAATCCCATACAGCACCTATGGGATGAATTAGAGAGCCGCATAAGAAGTTTGGAACCAAGGCCTACTACTAATTAGCAGTTAGTGGCAGCATTATGTACTGAATGGAAGCGCATACCTATCGCTGTGTTCTAAAACCTTGTCGAAAGCATGTCTCAAAGGGTCAGTGCAAGCATTAAGGCCAAAGGTGGACCGACACTGTACTAATATATGTCAATAAATGCTATGTTGTGTTTCTCTTCTAGGTGTCCGGTGACTTTTGTCAATATAGTGTATATCTTTTCCGTGTTGTCAGGATACACCAACGGTATAGCGTACACACTGTACACACTTTTCTTTCTCACACTGTCTCTCTTTGCAGCTTGATATTATATGTGATAACGGGGTTGGTGATTTCATTGTTATTAAGATGTTGTACTTACGCAATAAATTCCTCAACCAATATGTACATCATCTCAATAGCAATGCAATCACCAACCCCGTTATCACATATAATATCAAGCTGCAAGGAGAGACAGAGTCAGAAAGAAAAGGCGGGTGTGTATGCTATACCGTTGGTGTATCCTGACAATACGGAAAAGATATATATCAGAATGACAAAGCGATCCTTAGATACTAGATGTAAGGAACACGTCCGAAGTGTCAACCAGGACATGCAGAATATAGCCATCGCCAGAGAAGTTATGCATTGCTCTTCCACTCCTGTATGGTATAGTATTAAAAGAACTGCCTCTTACACGAACTTTAAAGAAACTGCATTCAGGGAAACAGTCGAAATCCTTTCCAGCAAACTGGCATGCAATGACATGGTCTCTATGGAACTACCAATGGTTTGGTATGCATTGTTAAAAGATAGAAACATATTGCGGCATACAGCATAATTGCGTGATAAAGACTCACGTAATACTGCTCATGATGTCACCACGTTATTTTCAAAAAATCATCTGTATTTTCTACATGTTCTAATTCCCTGCATTTTATCTACATTGCCTTGAAAAAACTTGACGAATCTTTATACAAATTTACACCACGAAAATAAACGGATTTACTGCGCTATAAGTGTTCCTTGCGTATTCACGACCTGGTGTATTTAAAATAAGAGTATGTTTTACCTTCCTGTTGTTACAATTATTAGTAATATTTTTTTCTTTTTAAGCATTAACTTTTATTCCTTTCTGTATTCTGTAATAATTATTATTTTTCCTGTTTGCACAAACATTTTAGGTCGCCCCAGTGGAGCAATGTTCTAAATGATGGCTTATGACCATTCGTCCAAGTAGGGTCCGGGTTCGAATCCCGGTGAGGCATAGATGTTGTGTTTGTCTTACGACACAGGCTCTCTCCCTTCCCTGGAACCAGTGGCCCTAAATTAGAGACGGGCGAGTGCTTATAGCCCACGAGTTGTTCATGGTGATCGTTAAACATTCAATCAAAAAAAAATGTAGGTAAAACTATTAATTCATAATTAAACTTATATCTCTGTTGTATTAGGGAAATATACATTTTTGTAGTTAGTGCGTGTAGAAACTATTTAAGATCTGCCTGAAGTAGATAATATCCCTACCCCATTGGTTTCTGCTGGTTACGGGTCTGCAATGACAAGCTGTTATCTGACTTAAGAGTTTCCCAAACAATGGCACCGGATGTGGAGATAGTCAGTAATGCAGACAGCACTTTGTATAATGTTACTATGGATGCCTAACTTTTTACCTACCAATACACAGGGCACCTCCCTGGTGGCGCAGCAGTTTAAGCACTAGTTCCTGACCATTCGTCCGAGATGGGCCAGTATTTGGATCTCAGAGAGACATGGATGTTGTGTTTGTCTTATGAGACTGCCCATCTCCCCTCCCTGGAACCAGTGACCCTAAATTTGGGATGGGCGACTGCTTATATCCAATCAAGATGCTCACATTGTTCATTAAATCGACAAACAAAAAATACACAGGTTAAGCCTAGATATAATCTGAGTGCATGGCTAAACACAATACCTACCAATGTTGAAGATCCTGATCTTCTGCCATGGCAACTGACAAGTGAACACAAAAATTATTACCAACAATATACTATAAATTATTTTTTTAGTGTTAATGGGTGTTTTGTTTGCTGTCACAACTGGTCTGCCAACTATCAAGCTGCAGCAAAGTGTTCTTGCCATGTCATTCACTTTACATGTCTGTTTATGTACCGTTTAGCACCATGCTAGGGCATGACGTAAAAGACACCTCTCTCTGCTGAATATTTCAAGTTTTCACAGTGAATACGCGTGGCGCCGCCCCGGTGGCGCAGTGGTCTAAGCGATGGCCTCTGATCATTCGTCCGAAAGGGGTCCGGGTTCGAATCCCGGTCAGGCATGGATGTTGTGTTTGTCTTACGGCACTGGCTCTCTCCCTTCCCTGGAACCAGTGACCCTAAATTAGGGACGGGCGACTACTTATAGCCCATTGAGTTGCTCGTTGCTCACGGTGGTCGTTAAAATTCCAATCAAAAAAAAAAAAAAAAAAAAGAATACGTGTGGCTGTTCTCAAAGTTGAACAAATCCTGTACTTAGCCATCTTTAAGCACTGATATTAAAATGCTTTTGCATTTAATCAATGCACAAAAGCATTTTAATACCGACAATTTAAACACAATGGGCAATTTAAATACAGTACGTGACACATCAATTAGCATTATAGAGTAGCGTAGCGTAGGCCCCACAATCCCTGCGGCACAGGAGGAGGTAAGAACGGGAAAGACTGACAGAAGCCTCGATATTTCTGCAAATAATAATTTCCTTAGCATTTGTTGCAATGTTGAAGAAATGCTTCCTTTTATCGTTGCATAGCATTTAAATTATTTTCTGGTGAAAAATCCCCCTTATTTAACATTTTAACTATTAGCAAAATGGGCTGAAATCAGCTCGGATATATTAGCTGTCTAAAACGTGGGCTGAACACGGCTGGATCACATGAAACTGTGCCTCAGAAATTGTTACTTTCACCTTAGCTTTGTTATTCAAAGTAATCATTTTGGAGGATGATTTACACTAATCCTTTCTGGCTAATTACTGTACTTGCTAAAGGGGCTATAAGAATTTGGACGAACCTAAAAAAAGAGAAAATGCTCTTGTTTTTACCCGGTGACATGATGTCCATGTCAGGGGAACTAGCCCCTTTCCATCATGCCTTGAGTCATGGAGTGGAAAATAAAAGACTAGAAGTAAGCGTGTATCACCAGTGACAGATTTATGATTGCCACTGCTGAGAAACAGGGGGAGGGATTGGCTTGCTGTAGCGTTCGCAAAACCCGGCCGCTATGTGAGCATTTTTGTTTGGGGAGCGCAGAAAATTTGGGGCACCATTTGGTTCATGTACATCGGCTGCTTAAAGCTGACTTCATAACTAATCTTTATATATCAGGTAACCACAAAAGTATTTGCCGTTTTCGGTGACCGAGACAAAGTACAGTATAACACATACGTAGTAGAAAAGCAATTTTATTCATCAAAATAATTACCATGGGCATCAACAATGTTCTGCCAATGCGTTACCAACTTATATATACCCCTGCGATAAAATGACGGGTCATGAGAAGAGAAAAAGTTTTGGAAGACGGCGTGCAACTCATCAAAGTTGCAGAAGTCGTGTCTACGCAATTTTTTTTTTTTTATTGGAGGTTTAACGACCACCGTGAGCAACTCAATGGGCTATAAGCAGTCGCCCGTCCCTAATTTAGGGTCACTGGTTCAAGGGAAGGGAGAGAGCCAGTGCCGTAAGACAAACACAACATCCATGCCTGACCGGGATTCGAACCCGGACCCCTTACGGACGAATGATCAGAGGCCAGCGCCTTAGACCACTGCGCCACCGGGGCGGCACGCAAATTATTGCCAAGTGAAAGAAAGAAGTGGTAGTCTGAAGGAAAGATATCTGGTGAGTAAGCTGAATGACATAAAAGTTCCCACCCAAGTTCTTTGATAGTGTTTCTGGTCAGTGAAGCAAGTGGGCATGAGCGTTATCTTGAAGGAGCAGAACTCCCTTTCTGTTGACCAGTGCAGCTTCCTTCTTTTTCAGGTCCTCACATGCACGTTTCAGTTGTTCGTGGTACACAGCAACGGTGATCATTTGGCTGCGTAATGAACAACACCACGTGCTGTTCACCATACACATAGCATAACTTTACGTGGATGCAGTGCTGGCTTTGATGTGTGAGGAACTGAGTAACTGGTGGACAACCAATATCTGGAACATTTTGGGGTGCAATACCGGACCCACTTCTCATCACATGTGAGTACCCTATCCAAAAATAGTTCCTTGTCATAGCGAGACAGCAATGCAAGACAAGCTGAGACACTTTTCTTCACTGCAGACAATTCGTGGGAGACCCACATAGACAATTTTTATGCCTAACACATTGCATGCAGATGTCTTCGGACGGTTTCTTCACTAACAACAAATGACTGAGCTAGTTCCTGGCATGTTTGGCTACTGGCCTGCTCAGTAGCAACTTTCAGGGCTTCTGTGTCAAGGCTGAAAGCACAGCCACTCTGGGAATTTTATTGAAGGGATTCACCTCAGTCTCTGAACTTTCCAAACCAATTCCGAGTAGTGCGTTCCTTTACAGCATTTGCCCCGAATGCTAAGCAAATACGACGATTTGTTTCTGCTGCACAGATAAACCGAGTTTCAACACCCACGAATAATCTCCACTGATATTGCCATTGTAATTGCACGTCTTTCCACTACAGAACTCCTTACTCATCCAATTCATATACGCTGGGCATCTTGGGATTTCCAATGACGATATACCGCTGGCGGAAAGCCATTTCTCCGCAAATTCAATCATTACAAGGCGTTTCTTTGGTTCCCTCAAAAAATGGCAAATACTTTTGTGGTTACCCGATATCTTCACTGCACAGGGCAAACTGGAGATTTACTTGTTTCTTCTTAAACCTCATATACAGGAGGACGTCATCACCACACCCTATCTTAATTAGTGTTTTGACAGACCCTTCATACCTGGCAAACTGGGCTGCAAACCCAGTGGCCATTCTTTCCGAGTTGTGTAGAAATAAGGATCTTCTATTGCTTTCCGAAACGGAGAGATCAGCTAAGTTGCAAAAAATTTCTTCGGCAATCGATCTCCCCCACTTGGCCTTCTTGTGAGAGTGACACCCCCCCCTTCTTGATTTTTTTATTTTTGTATAGTTTGTATGTAATATTATAAGGTCCGTGTCTCTGATATGATTTATATAATATGAACTTATAATGTAAGAAGAAATTAATAGGCATATAAAAATTGATTGGAAAGCATTTGGGAGAAACAGTACAATTTTCAAGAGCAAATTATCATTATGTTTTAAAAGAAGTATTTAATCAATGCAACCTTCCAGTTCTTACTTATGGATCAGAGACATGCATCTTAACTAACAAGTTAGTAAAATCATGCAATGCATTGATTACGATACAATTTCCAACATACCAGAAATCATTACTCAAGTTACGAGGATAATGGCTGTGGAATAAATCTTGCTCCTGTGCCCTGACCTTTGACCCCATTTCGATGATATTCAACAGAACACCGGTTCAGTATACCTCCGGAACAACATGATAAAGTTCTGTCGCAACCGAAGCATTTTTATGTAAGTTATGACGCATAAGGGCATGGAATGGATCCCACTCCTATGTCCTGACAATTGGCCACATTTTGCCCATTTTCAATAGGGTTCATCCCCTACCACATACTAAAATTTCATCAAAATCGAACAATTTTTACGCGAGTTATTGTGCGGACAGACAGACGGACAAAGCTGGAGCATATACGCTTCTTCAACCTACGGTTGGAAAGCGTAAAAAAGGCATCCAAAGGTTGAAAATTACTGAAAGAAGCATGGAGAGGTGCATGCTTGGTACAATCAGGAAGGATAGGAAGAGGAACTTGTGGATCAGGAAAATGATGGAAGTAAAATCCCTGAAATGGGAATGGGCTAGACGAATGGGTTAGTATGATGCATGGTGAATGCAACCATCTAAGATTTTAGGGAACTTGTGTAAATGTGAGTTTTCTGATACTTTGGACCATTTTTTTTGTAATTTTATTCTGCTAGTAAAAACCATGTGGTATGCAGAATTGATGCTGGCACAACATAAAATAATCCAGAATAAATTCAGTTAGACCTAGGTAGTGGGCCCAGCTCTGGACTGCTGGCACTGCCACTGAGTAAAAGGAACTGCAAGCACTACTAATTTCAAAAACAGCAGAACAACTACACGTGTGTTTAGTAATCTGTTCTTAAATAAATATCTTTCAAAGTAATTTTTATCCACTCTGTATATCGAATAACTTTAATTCCTCAAAAGGCTCTAAATGCTGCTTTTTAGACACATGCAAGAGCCCATTCTACTATTATTCTATAATTTGCTCCTTTCAAGAAATCCGAGTCATTACACGGCATCTGATCTATTACGATTCTAATAAAAATTTCGCACAAAATGCATCATGAACTAGTTCCTTTGCTTGTTGATGGTGGGTGGGAGCAGCTATGTGTGAACTACATGAAGGTGCTTGTAATCGGAAGGCCACCGCTAAGATTAACACAGATATCATGAATTTCCGTCTTCTGCATTCTTTTTGCCATTTTAATCTAATCATCCGTATTTGTAAATTAATTCATAAGCATACAGGTATGTAATACTGACTTTTTTCTTTTATGTGCACTATAATTTATTCACTTGAGGTTTGAAGTATTTGCATAATATCCTTATTCTGTTCCTCAAGCACATTTGCTTTTAAAGGAAATAAACGACCAGATAAACAAGTAGTGATTTTGTAATGTTATTGCTTCATAATTTCCTTTAGTAAATATGAACATAAGATTAGGCTTTTTTACCAGATGTGTTCTTGATTTACGAGCTCCAACATTCATTTTGTCCCATTCACAGGTTCCACGTCATTAGATTCAATTCGCTGCTGAAGACTGAAAATACGAACTGTAATGCCAATATACCAATAAATTTGTCCATGCTTTGTTTTTTTTTTTTTTTTTTTTTGATTGGAGGTTTAACGACCACCGTGAGCAACACAATGGGCTATAAGCAGTCGCCCGTCCCTAATTTAGGGTCACTGGTTCCAGGGAAGGGAGAGAGCCAGTGCCGTAAGACAAACACAACATCCATGCCTCACCGGGATTCGAACCCGGACCCCTTTCGGACGAATGAGCAGAGGCCATCGCTTAGACCACTGCGCCACCGGGGCGGCTGTCCATGCTTGGAAACATATGATAGAAAAAAAAAAAAAAAAAATATTAAAAAACAGAAATGAAATAAACAGAAAACAAAGAAAAAGAAACCATATTATACACATACAACAAAAAATTATTACCTACAACACAAAAACTATGATGTCAAACGGCATGTGCATCAATGGAGAAACCTGAACTCTTTTTTTTTTTTTTTTTTGATTGGAGGTTTAACGACCACCATGAGCAACTCAATGGGCTATAAGCAGTCGCCCGTCCCTAATTTAGGGTCACTGGTTCCAGGGAAGGGAGAGAGCCAGTGCCGTAAGACAAACACAACATCCATGCCTCACCGGGATTCGAACCCGGACCCCGTTCGGACGAATGATCAGAGGCCATCGCTTAGACCACTGCGCCACCGGGGCGGCAAACCTGAACTCATCCCAGCCAAGTTAAGCTTTAATTATCAACACACAGTTGTTCAGCCGCCCCGGTGGCGCAGTGGTCTAAGGCGCTGGCCTCTGATCATTCGTCCGAAAGGGGTCCGGGTTCGAATCCCGGTCAGGCATGGATGTTGTGTTTGTCTTACGGCACTGGCTCTCTCCCTTCCCTGGAACCAGTGACCCTAAATTAGGGACGGGCGACTGCTTATAGCCCATTGAGTTGCTCACGGTGGTCGTTAAACCTCCAATCGAAAAAAAAAAAAAAAAAAAAAAAAAACAGTTGTTCAAAATGGCAGCGAAGGAAGCTGAACAAAATGCATCCAAAAATCGGGAGCATGACTTAGAAAAAAGATGCAAAATTTGCAATCATCTAAGAGATTTCAAATACATAAAAAAGGCTTTGTTGTCTCTGCAGGTTTATTATGTTTTAAAATAACTATTTTATTATACACTCACGGACAATGAAATTTGTGCACCGAGAAGAAAACATGCTACAACTGTGAAACTTTGCAAATAGCTAGAGTGCATGCTGGTATGCAAATGATCCACGTTTGGTGCAAGTGTGCGTGACCGCACACCCTGTGGTGGCGATGCAAGCACTAACCGGCAGCCTTATAAACTGGCGTGTACTCGATGCCCCATGAAAGCGAAAAGCACCGGTCTACGCAAGCAAGAGTACAGTGTGACAAGAATGCCGGGTAGATGCCAGAGACGTCGATTTACGCAACTTACAGACGTTGAGAGAGACCTGATCATTGGGCTGAAAACCGCAGGGTGGTCGGCGCACCATATAGCCAGTCATGTGAATCGTTCTGATCACACCGTTCGACTGTGTTGGGAGCAGTGGACACGTGACGGCACTGCCACACAGTGAAGTGGCTCCGGACGGACCAGGAGGACCACCGGTAGAGAGGATCGACGGATCGTGCGGCAGGCACGAACAGATCCCACGCGGACTCGATCCACTATACAGGCAGATGTAGCAGCTTCTGTGTGCCCACGAACCATTTCCCCGACGCCTTGCGGAAGCGAACCTGCGATCCCAGCGCCCCTTACGTGTGCTGCCATTAACACCGACGGCTCTGTGTGCAGTGGTGCCAGGCCAGAGCGACTTGGAACGCTACAGACTGGCGACCTGTGGTGTTTAGCAATGAGTGCGGCTTGGTTTTGGGGACAGATGATTATCGTGTCCGGGTGTGAAGATCCCCGGGTCAATGGCACAATCCCTACCTCACTAAGGGGCGCCACACCTCCCTCACTGCAGGCATTATGGTCTGGGGAGCCATTACCTACGATAGCCGATCAGCTCTAGTAGTGGTACGTGAATCATCGACAGGCCAGCGATATGTGGAAGAGAGCCTACGGCTCCATGTGCTCCCATTCCTGGCCAGGATTCCAGGTGTGCTATAGCAGCAGGGTAATGCACAGCTGTCGCCGTGCCACACTATCCGAGATTTGGAACACACCGTTCAACACGTGAGGGCCAGTCTGCCACAGGACATCAGGAGTCTGTTCGCCTCCATGCCGGACCGTATTGCAGCATGTATCGTCACAAGAGGCAGTGCGACACGCTATTGAAGATGACCGGACTGCGTACCACAAACCCCTCTGTAATTGTCCTGCAGCTCTGTTTTTGCCATCATGTGTATCATTCATCTGTATCACTACGATCATAAAATTTTAGTTCAATCCGATGCTTCCTTCTTGGTGCGCAAATTTCATTGTCCACGAGTGTATTATCAACTAAATTTATGAACTTTCATTTGAATTCTGATGAGTGATGGACCTGTTCAAAATTTTGAATCTCCAATGAAGTTCCTGCAAGAACAAGATATAGGCAATGGAATAAAGAAGTGAATCAAGTTTGACCTCAAAATGTCTTAGTGCCAGAATTCTTGAAGAGCTGCAAGTAGGAAGCAGCAAAAGACATATTTAGAATACAACCACAGCAACGAACCAAATTTAATGAAGTTGAAGTGGCGAACGAGACGAAATGAACATTGGAACTCATAAATCAAGAACACATTTCTGTGGTAAACTTAATCTTATGTTCATATTTACTAAATGAAATTATGAAGCAATAATATTACAAAATCACTACTTGTTTATCTGTTCGTTTATTCCCTTTAAAAGCAAATGTACATGAGGAACAGAATAAGGAAAGTATGCAAATCTTCAAACCTCAAATAATAAAATCATGTATTTACTGCATAGCAGGTTAAATGTAAAATTTGCTCAATAATTTCTTCATTTTAGAACGTGTAGCCAAAACAGCAGGACACACCGTGTCTTTCCTAGGAGGACTGCCATTGGCTGTAGGTGCACTGGGTATTGGCACTGCTGGATTGGCAGTGAGCTCTGTTGTTGAAGCTTGCCAGAGTGCCTTAGGTGGAAATGTTGATGAAGACTCATCTGCCAGCAGTACGTTTGCTGCATTACAAAATACTGGAGCTAAAGGGCTTAAAACATCAACAAAAGCAGGAGTCAAAGCTGTTCGCTCAGTAATACCTTTCATGGGAGAAGATGATTAACAGAATGCATTAACTTTGATAAATGATCAAACAAACCAGAGCTCTGAAATGTAATAACTTTTTTTTTTTTTTTTATGAAATGCAAATGTTTTTTAGTCACAAAATAAAATAAGCATGTGTGCTGAACAAGATTTACATCAATATGTCATGGTGGTTGATTGTGATATTTGTTTTCATAAAACTTTGTCATTGATTTTGTGTTCTTGTTGGTTGTGATATGTTTTTATATTTTGTACTATTCAGACAATGTTAAAGAAATCTTAGTATTAATTTTTGATATTGTATATAGATTTGGGTGTACACAATCCTATCAAAATTTGTGAGATACTTGCAATGAGATAAACTTAATAGAGAAACTACCATTTCAGCCCATCTTTAAGTCCTGATGCCCTACCTGGTCTTGGTGAAATATTTTTATTTAATTTTAGTACAAGGATACTGGCATTTTACTCCATTCCTCTTTTAAAACACCTGTGAACTCCAACTACTGAAGAGAGTCAACTTTGTCCTGCCTTGAACTTGTGTACCAGTTTATCCTAAGGATGGTCCGTAGGGTTGAAACTGCAGCTGTGCACCGATTGATTGCTGAAAAATTCCAAAGCTATTCTTTTAAAGCCATATATATTCAGGTTGTGGTGCATGGAAGGTGACCTGTCACATTTGAAGGTGTACCGACTCTTCCATAAAACTTCCAGAACAGAGGGCCTTCAAAATTTTCTAGAGCAGTAGTTCTTGAGCTTTCTACTACAGTGAAACACTTTTCCCTGTTAGTATACCTCATGACCCAGGATAATCATAAAAAAAAAAAAGGGAAATTCTGTTTAAACATAATGTAATGAAATACAGTATTTGTTTAACACTTTCGCTGCCAGCGGGCGCAGGCGACAGCAAAAAAATTGTTGTAAGGGGCCATGCTGGCCCCAGCGACTTCAGATTGTTAATGGGTTTCGGTTTTTGTTTTGTATTACTTCCGCTAGGTGACGCAACTTCTTCGTATTTTGAAGTATTAGGTTGCTAGGCAACACAGTAGAGGTGTTCTAACGCAGATGGCCTGGGGATAAGAAGTTGTGCGCGACTTCCGTGGCCTGGGAATGTGCTGTTATTTTTCTTTTTTTATACATTTCTTAAAATAACGGGTTTATTTCCGAAATGTTTGATGTTTTAAAAATTCAGCTATACATATATAAAGAAATTTATATATGTATGTTTGTATTATATTTTGTTTTTATGGCAAGTAGCATGTGGTAAAAAACAATGAGGCATAAATGTTATCCCGTTTGAAAAAAATAAGTAAAATTAATAAAAGGAAAGCTACACTGGGTGCAGGTGCCTTGAACATTTCAATTAATTTGGTTTTTTCCTTTGTTCACTAGATTTACCCATGTTTTGAAGCATTAGACTACTACGCAACATACTGAAGAAATACATCGTAAATCAGATGGCCCATGGGTATACTATTTTTTTCATAGATTCTGTAGATTTTTGTGTATATTTTCGAAATTTTCATAATATATTACAAATAGTTTTTTTTTTTGTTAAAGTAAAATATTGAGTAGAAATTTTATGTGGGGCTACTCATAACTTATAAATCGCATAACTTATAAATTTTTATACCATATTTGTGGGCCTTTCAGAAAGGTATCGCCTAAAACAGTCTTCTTCTAAATAGCACAAGACTTTCATCCGCAGAATTTTTTTCCCGGCTGTTAAAATTTATTCATGCTGCACAGCAGTATCTCCATTAGCCTTTTGACCTTATAAGTGCGATCATTCCCTGGATCTTGAGAATTGTCAGCGAAGTGCCGTAACTTCAGTAGGAGTTGAAACCTGTTTCTGCTGAAAGTGTTAGGTGCAATTCGGTTTTGGAACAACACGAGTGGACCAATAATCTGTAATCTTTGGAAATCTAACCAGGCCCATCCAAAGAAGCTGACCAAGATTTTTTTTCATTTCACTTACAGATGTTGGCAGCCATTGTTTCATCCTCGAATGTGGTGATAGGATACCGCCTTGAATGACTTGCTGTGCATTTTTATTTGTTTCGGTAACCATTAGAAGATAAATAGCATCAGTTACTAGATAGTGGAAAATGTCAATAGCTGTAAGGGGGTCTAAATTCATTACATCAGGGCATATACCTGAGGGTTCTGTCAATGAAATTTCCTTTCGCTTTGACGAATCAACTGGCCCCCAAATTATCTGCTGCTGTTCATGATGTACGGGATTCACGTCTAAACACCGATGTTCTTCCATTGTTTGCAAGAAATCACAATCATCATCATATTCTTCAGTACTGATTTCATAATCTGGATCAGATGCAGAAGAAGTTTCAAAACCAAAAAGACTTGATTCGTGGTTACTTGTGTCCGATTCAACAGAATCGGTTGTTGTAGGACCAACAGTTGGATCATCTATAGCAGAAAGATCTGTAGCGGGGTAAATAATTCCAGATGGACCAGCAGTGGGATCAGGTATCCATGGAGAAGGAAGCCTGACAACGGATTTTAATTTCGCCTTTTGGAGTAAATCTTTTTGCTATTTATGGGGTCGGCCATCCTCTCACGCTTTGATTAAAACAGCAGTTGTGGGATTTTCGTCGAACTACAAATTAGTTGTAAATGCATTTATGGCACCTCTATTCATAGTGATTGTGGAACAGCTTTTTTACAGGTCTTATAGAGGTTATTTTTCATCAAAGTTGGTTGTCAAATTTTCGAACTAAAGCCTAGTTCGTCATCAGGACTATGTCACTGGAGTAGTTGCTGCCACTCAATTGGAAGAGTCCATCCGCAATTATCGTTAATTGTGGTACTTCTTCTTCTTGCTATTTCGATCCCTTCTTCTAGTTTCCTCTTTACTAAGTTTGACTGGTGGGCGATTATTTTCACTGAGTCCCAATTTATGGAGTGTCCACTTGCTTGTATATGTCTGTCTAGCCCTGTTTTGTTCCCAATGTTCCTAATAGCTGCTTGGTGTTCTTTCATTCGGACCTTAATACTTCTCCCTGTTTCTCCTATATAGCTGAGTCCGCAGTTACAGTCGATGCAGTAAATTACTCCTTCCTGCAATTGGATGTCCAATTCTTTCTGCTTTAAAGCTGGCAGGAATTTCTTTATTTTGTTATTAAGATCTGGAGCTAGCCTGATATTATATTTTGCTCCGATCCTTTTCAGGTTCTCGAAAAGTCCCTTGTGGTACGTAATTTTGCTGGTGAATTTGAAGTTGGTTTTCTCCTGCTTCTTTTTTGGCACTTGTTTAAATATTTTCTCAACATATGGGGAGGGGTAATTGTTTTCTGCCAATATTTCCTTTAATTCTTCTTTGTGAAGATCTTTCTGAGTAGCTGAAGAGACCAGGATTTCAATCTTTTCCAAAAATTGTCTCGCCGTATTCGATTTAATATAATCAGGGTGGAATGAGCAGAAGTCTAACATCTTCCCTGTGTTGGTGGGTTTTCTAAAAAGCTGAGTGAATATTTTCCCCTCTCTTGAGGTCAAGGTTAAATCTAGGTAATTGATGCTATGGTCTCTTTCCTGTTCTAGGGTGTACTGCAAGGTATTCCCTAGTAAGTTAAATTCTTCCAGAATCTGAGAGGGTAGAGATTGGTCCACAGTATCTACTATAATTAGGACATCATCCATGTACCTTACATAGAGAGCAAACAAGGAGGGTTGTATAAGGATTTTTGCCTCTAGTTTACTTATATAATAATTTGCTAGCAGAGGTGCTAGTGGAGAACCCATTGCAAGTCCTGAAGTTTGCCTGTAATATTTCTTTCCAAACTGGAAGAAATTATTCTTGAAGGAAAATAGGAGCAGTTCATATATGCCAAGTAGTATTTCTTTATTGTGATTATGGAATACTATTTTTTCCGCAAGGTCATCTGCAATGAATTCCAGTAGGAGGTCCAGGTTAATGTTGGTATACATAGAGACTATATCCAGGCTTGCCATTACTGGATGAATTAATTCTGGCAAGTTGTCCAGCTTTCCTTTTAGCTGCATGGAATTTTTTAGTAGGTAGGGAGGAGAAGGGAACATATCTCTGAGGTGACCAAGTAAATAATAATTAATGTTGGAGAGTGGCGAATTTCTAGTGTCTATTATAGGTCTTACTGGATGGCCTTCTTTGTGAACTTTTATCGTACCATAGATCTGTGGAATTCTTGACTGGATTTTGGAGAAGTTTTTGAAGAGCTCATTAAGCTGTTTTTTATTTCTTAAAGAGCTGATTAATTTCTTAAGATTTTTGACAGTTTGATCTATAGGGTTACCATTGAGTTCTTCATAATAAGGCTTGCTCAATTCAGCTTCCATTTTATTGTAATACTTCTCTTTGAAGATTAAAGAGAATAAGTGGTTGAATCCAAAGTCAATGTCTACAGCACCTGGCCCACAGTTAATACCATCCCCCACTAACAAACATGTCATGGATCTGACGGAGGAAGGAGTAGATGAAAACCTGATTAATCTCCTCAATAAGGGATATAATTATAACCTTTCCTCCGCAACACTTGATAAAAAACGTATACTGATTGATTTAGAAAGCATCTGTAGTAAGGTAGAAAGAGAAGATGAAAATACAGCAGTTACTTTAAGGAAAGAATTCTCAGACTGCGTCTCAAAATTTGTAAAAAAGCCAGTAAAAGTTGATTACAATTTTAATAGAAATGCCATTGCTGACCTTAAAAAATTCAAAGCCAATGATAAAGTTGTAGCACTGAGAGCAGATAAGAGCAAAGTTTTGGTATTGGTAGAAAAAGAGAAGTATTACAATAAAATGGAAGCTGAATTGAGCAAGCCTTATTATGAAGAACTCAATGGTAACCCTATAGATCAAACTGTCAAAAATCTTAAGAAATTAATCAGCTCTTTAAGAAATAAAAAACAGCTTAATGAGCTCTTCAAAAACTTCTCCAAAATCCAGTCAAGAATTCCACAGATCTATGGTACGATAAAAGTTCACAAAGAAGGCCATCCAGTAAGGCCTATAATAGACACTAGAAATTCGCCACTCTCCAACATTAATTATTATTTACTTGGTCACCTCAGAGATATGTTCCCTTCTCCTCCCTACCTACTAAAAAATTCCATGCAGCTAAAAGGAAAGCTGGACAACTTGCCAGAATTAATTCATCCAGTAATGGCAAGCCTGGATATAGTCTCTAAGTATACCAACATTAACCTGGACCTCCTACTGGAATTCATTGCAGATGACCTTGCGAAAAAAATAGTATTCCATAATCACAATAAAGAAATACTACTTGGCATATATGAACTGCTCCTATTTTCCTTCAAGAATAATTTCTTCCAGTTTGGAAAGAAATATTACAGGCAAACTTCAGGACTTGCAATGGGTTCTCCACTAGCACCTCTGCTAGCAAATTATTATATAAGTAAACTAGAGGCAAAAATCCTTTTACAACCCTCTTTGTTTGCTCTCTATGTAAGGTACATGGATGATGTCCTAATTATAGTAGATACTGTGGACCAATCTCTACCCTCTCAGATTCTGGAAGAATTTAACTTACTAGAGAATACCTTGCAGTACACCCTAGAACAGGAAAGAGACCATAGCATCAATTACCTAGATTTAACCTTGACCTCAAGAGAGGGGAAAATATTCACTCAGCTTTTTAGAAAACCCACCAACACAGGGAAGATGTTAGACTTCTGCTCATTCCACCCTGATTATATTAAATCGAATACGGCGAGACAATTTTTTGAAAAGATTGAAATCCTGGTCTCTTCAGCTACTCAGAAAGATCTTCACAAAGAAGAATTAAAGGAAATATTGGCAGAAAACAATTACCCCTCCCCATATGTTGAGAAAATATTTAAACAAGTGCCAAAAAAAGAAGCAGGAGAAAACCAACTTCAAATTCACCAGCAAAATTACGTACCACAAGGGACTTTGAGAACCTGAAAAGGATCGGAGCAAAATATAATATCAGGCTAGCTCCAGATCTTAATAACAAAATAAAGAAATTCCTGCCAGCTTTAAAGCAGAAAGAATTGGACATCCAATTGCAGGAAGGAGTAATTTACTGCATCGACTGTAACTGCGGACTCAGCTATATAGGAGAAACAGGGAGAAGTATTAAGGTCCGAATGAAAGAACACCAAGCAGCTATTAGGAACATTGGGAACAAAACAGGGCTAGACAGACATATACAAGCAAGTGGACACTCCATAAATTGGGACTCAGTGAAAATAATCGCCCACCAGTCAAACTTAGTAAAGAGGAAACTAGAAGAAGGGATCGAAATAGCAAGAAGAAGAAGTACCACAATTAACGATAATTGCGGATGGACTCTTCCAATTGAGTGGCAGCAACTACTCCAGTGACATAGTCCTGATGACGAACTAGGCTTTAGTTCGAAAATTTGACAACCAACTTTGATGAAAAATAACCTCTATAAGACCCGTAAAAAAGCTATTCCACAACTACAAATTAGTGCGGTTGGGGAGAGAGAAAAAAATAAATAAAAAAGGTGCATGTCTGTTAACATCCTGAAATCTATTATGCTCATGTGAAGTTAAGTGCTCTGTATAATGGGAAAAAAAGAAATTTATAGCCCAAAAGGGAAGGAAGGAGGCTACTTTTTCTGCAACATTTGTTTATATAAACTGCATCCGAGCAGAGGAAAATTGTTAATAAGAGAAAAGTGTTTACCCAGTTTTCTCTTATTTTGCTTCCACCAGCCACCCTATGCTAAGGAATCAGTGTGTGGAACCACCTAAGTGGGAATTGCCTTACCCCCAGTAGGGTATTATATTTCCATTGTCGCCGACCCATGCGGTGTCCCAGCTTAACCTCCGCTAGACATAACACACTTTCACAAGAAAAGAAAGAGGGAGGAGCACTCATTATTTATAGACTTTCTACAATTCCTTTTTTACGCTTTCCAACCGTAGGTTGAAGAAGCGTATATGCTCCATCTTTGTCTGTCCTTCTGTCAGTCTGCACAATAACTCACGTAAAAATGGTTCGATTTCGATGAAATTTGTAGTATATGGTAGAGGACCACCTGGGGACGAACCCTGTTGAAAATGGGCGAAATGGGGTCAAAGGTCAGGACATAAGAGCGGGATCCATTTATAACTTACATAAAAATGTTTCCATTGAGACAAAACTTTATCATGTTGTTCCGGAAGTATACTTAACCGGTTCTGTTTAAATATCATCGAAATGGAGTCAAAGGTTAGGACATAGAAGCGAGATTTATTCTACAGCCATGTTCCTCATAACTTGAGTAATGATTTCTGGTATGTTGGAAAGCGTAGCATAATCAATGCATTGCATGATTTTACTAGTTTACATAAGCTTGTATGAAGTTGCCCGGCCTATAAAACATCACGTTTACCTTTTGGGCCACGTCGGTCACACGCAACTTCTGCATGTTTTGCTATAAATGGACTTGTGGTCAGCCAACTAACAGGTGGTATAAATATTTTGGGAATCCCATTGCTAGAACTTCAGATACTTACTTTTGTTTATCTGGCCCCCACGGCAATTTCTACAGAAGGCGCGTGCGCCACTGGCAGCGAAAGTGTTAATAATTATTAAATTTACACAGCATACTGCCATTTAGAAATAATTACATGTAGTTATGAACAGAAGTTGTTGTCTTTTAATCTGTTTCTATGTTTCAGTAATTAATATTTGCACAGATAGAATGGCAACAAGGTTGAGAACCACTGCTCTAGTGCATCACTGCACAGCACAAGTCATTGCTCCATGCACAGCAAATAGTGGATCTAATCTGGGTGGCCCAGTGGTCTAAGTGATGGCCTCTGATCATTTGTCCGAATCCCAGTGAGGCATGGATGTTGTGTTTGTCTTACGGCACTGGCTCTCTTCCTTCCCTGGAACCAGTGACCCTAAATTAGAGACAGGCGACTGCTTATAGCCCATTGAGTTGCTCACGGTGGTCATTAAACCTCCAATAAATAAAAAAAAAAAAAAAAGTATAATCTGTAGCATGGTAATCATACCCACAAGATGCTTATATCTCCAAATTTCACGCTTGGGTAATAAGCATTCTCTATACCCAAACGCATCCTTTAGATGGGAAGTGTAACATGATTCATCATTCCACAACAAAGATTTTTTGTGATATTACTTACAGTGTCACCCTGGCATACTGCATTTTACATTATAATTGAGGCTAAAATATAATGTTGTGCACCTCAGAGTAGCTCTTTCAATTAACAATTCTGCATGCACCTATTTATTACAGGGATCATAGCATACTTCTGGAAAATTTTAGGTAAGAATTTTAGGAATTTTAGGAATTTTTAGAAAAATTTTAGGAAAATTTTAGGAGTGTATTTCAATAAAAACTAGATGTATATATTTGTATACATCTAGTAAAACAACTTTGTATACATTGTAAAGAGTTTGCTTCACACCCTTCAACCATATATACTGATAGACTGCGCATGACATCAAAATTTCTGGCTCCAACATAAAATCACATGACAACAGTCAAAAAGATGGGTTACACCTGCTGTGCTTATGGTTGCTCCGACCGATATAGTAAAGAAAGTTCTATGATTTTTCATAGGTAAGAAACGAATTAAATACCTAAGTCAATAAAGTTCAATTACTTAACCAGAAACTTGCAGCTATTGATATAAAAATATAGTAACTTAAGAAAAAAAATTGAATGCATGTTCCAAATTCTTCGCAAATGTTCATCACATTATAAATCACAAAATGTAAACAACACGATCATGCATGTATATAGCTCATAAGTAAACTTACCTGAAGAGTTTTCATTATATATGAGGTGCATTCACATAATACACCGAAAACACTGAAGTTCTGCAGCGTAAATTAGTAATCATAACAGCATTTGTACACGAAATTTGGAGTCTGATGATGACGTGCCCAATGTTTGAGCCATGGCGGCTTTGATGCAGCTATTGCCAATGCGCAGTCCATTAGTATATATGGTCGAAGTTCACACCCAAATTTTTCGCATAACGTCTAATGTCTAAAGTTTAAGTATGATTTACTTCTAATGTTCAGTTCTTATCTTTTCACGTGTTATTATCATATTCAAGTATATTTACCACATTCAAGTTTCACTTTGAACATTAATATGCTGTTGAACCAGAAGCAATTCACGATTTTCACAGTAAAGTTTTCAGGTTTCACATTAAACTATAATATCCTAAAAAGGTAATTGAAAACCAAGAACTATGTACAATTGTTCACTGAATTACTTTTTTCATATTATTGTTTTAACCTTTTCCTGATTAGCCTATCTTTTTCTGCTTCCACCACAACTAATTTACTTTCAGTTTTCTTTATTTCAGCTGAACCTTGTATGATCAAGTTAGAGGCAACTGCTATTTCAACAGTATTTTGTTTTTCTACAGCTTTTCTCATTCTTCCTGTTCCCTCTTGAATTACTGCTAGGGAGGCTTCTTTATCTTTTTTAAGCCTATTTATTTCTGCATCATTTTCTTTTATTTTGTCATCAAACTCAGCTTTTCTTTTTTTCTCTAGCTGCTTTTCCTTATTTTCCCTCTCTTTCTTCGAAAATAAAAGCATAACAAACAGCGCGAAAACTAGCTCATAAATAGAATATTTGAAACACTCTCAATGTATGCACTCTCAATTATTAGGGATGGTAGAGGGGAAGGGAATAGAACTGTCCAAAATTAGCATGTTTTCGTTGCGCTAGGGCGCTTAAGCACGGCTGAATTCCTTCAGATACCCCCAATGTTCAAATGATTGAAATGTGCTGATGTTCATGGAATGAAATGGTTGATCAGCTATGATGACCGCATAAAAGTTCGGGGTGGGGGGAGGGCTTTATTTTTTTTATTTTTTTAGTTTATGCAACATTTTACATCACTCCAGTATTTATCTTGTCATCATCAACAATCGCAATGCAACTACCGCTTACGATCGCGGATATCAGCAACCGAAAATCTGCCATATCTCTAAGTGATATAACACACAGTATCCTGTTACAGTGTATTGTAATTGAAAAAAAGGATGTGGAAAAAAGAAACTTTCAGAAATTAAGATCATCAAGTCATGCGTTTCAAAAATCCGTTTTTCTTTATAACGTTTAAAAACATGTTTTTGCTTTTTTACCTGTAGTGTAAATAAAAAAACTATGTTTTTTTTTTATGGAATCAGACGTCCGTATGTCTGATTGTCTTCATCTGAGTTCACACTTTAGCTACTGTGTACAAATAGACCTATTTTTTCAGCTCAAAAATATGTAGTTTTGTATATATTCACAGTATAAGTCATTCCTTATTCCCACAGAACTGAATTCAGCATATGCAAAATGAAGATCATCAAGACCCGCCCAACACTATGTTTCTGATTGTCTGCTGTTTATATTCAAGAAATGCAAACATGGATCAATGGTGAATGCAGCAACTATGATTTTTATTTATTACCAAGAAAAAAAAAAAAAGAGCCGTGAAAGCTGTAAAGCTGAACGGATATTTCTCTCGACCCCCCCCCCCCCATGCACAAAAACATTCCAATTAAGATCAAACAGCAGGAGGACGCGTCCACACAACACAACCTTTGGAATTACCTGATGGAATGGCTTCTTTTCATTTGGCACATCGCCATAAATCACCACCTGCAGCTCACTGAACTGTCAAGTTGCACCCTTCCTCCTTACTTTAACTATAATAGAAACTGTAAAAAAAAAAAAATGCTCCCCAATTTTCGACAAAATTAAATTACCAAATTTACGTCATGATGTTGCAATTTACTAAAATACGTTTGTTTATCTGCTGAATATTGCTTAAATCCATTGAAAACTTTTTAATTATAGATGATTTTTTTATTAAAATAGTAACTCAGACGTCTGAATAAAAACGTGTTTGTAATTCAAATAGAGTCCATATCATCACAGAAAAAAAATTTAAGGATCACTCTGTTTAAATAAACCATGGCATCTAAAAAAAAATTCACTTGCTTTTCCCGTAATTTATAATTACTGTTTCTTTTTCTTCAATCCGATTATGCAACGTTTTTTTTTTTTTTTTTTTTCATCTGCTAAAGTTCCTAACGGAATTTGGCGAAATTTGCACTAGAACTTTATTGTGATGTATCTTAACTACTGTAAAAATTTTACTGTGTTATTTTCAAAATTCAGAAAAATGGATTTCTGAAAATATTCTCCTAGTCCTTTTGTGCTGTGGAAGTGATAAACAGGTGTTTGCTTTCTTCCCAACCAAGGGCTTCAGATCAGCGCTCCCAGCTGTCAATCAACCATTGCTATGGTAACACCCTTTCTGCTGGAGGCTCACTCTGTCCAAAGAGGCACACATACTTGTCTATAATAAAAATTACCAATGCTAACTTTTAAAGTTTTAAACCGATTCAACTGGAATTTTGAAAGTGAGCTTCTGTAATCCAATTACAGTGAATGTAAAAATTTCAGCCACTTTCGTGAAAAATTCGCAAAGATAGTTTTCTTATTTTTTATCATAAGTAGTGGAAGTCTCTTGAGGGGAGGGAGGGTGGCATGCACATAAACAAGAAGCAGATGAATGTGTTGTTCAGGCATACTCCTCACTGGTGGATGCCAGCTGACTTGGTACATACGCGACCCCCTGCAAATGCTAAATGCCTCTTCTTTCCCCTTCTGTTCTCAATTGTCGGACGGACATCAAGCTCCCCTTCGACCTACTAGTAATCATCCAATTTTATTGCACTGGAAGTAGTGCCTTTTTTTTTCTTTTTTTCCCCCCAGCCAAATTAGGATTTGGTGCACATCGGAAACCACTGCCGGTGGTTTCTTTGAGAACAGAGAAAAGGAACTTTAAAAAATGAAGGAATAACAGTAACACGATTTCCTAAAAGGGCATTTTTAAGCACTAATTTCAAATTTCAAGGCTTTTCAAGACGGCATTAAAAAAACACCGTTTTTCCAGGATATTCCAGGCCTTGAAAACGTAATCATGATTTTCCAGGACTTTCCAGGTTTTCAAGCACGCGTGCGCACCCTGCGTAATGGTAAATTTATTGGCGTTAATAACGGTTGTGTTTTTAATAAATAAGCTTACGAAAATTTTAGGATGAATAGCAAATTTTAGGTATAATTTTAGGAATTTAAGGAGGGTCACAAAATATTAGGAATTTTAGGAGGAATGCGATCCCTGTTATTACTATTATTATTTTTCGTGCAAGTGCAAAGTGAATATCAACATTAAAAGTGGCAAAAAAAAAGTATGCACCAAAAGATAATCCATTTTGATTCACACAGATCACTGATTAATTGTAATCTATATCACACCACAGTTTGAGTGTACCAAGCAGTCAAATCATAGAATTTTAACAGGAGATATGAGATATTTCCACTAAGTTTGACTGCAAAAGCAAAACTGAAACATCAGATTATGTTTGCAGGTAGGTGTGATAAGGATTTTTTTTTTTTTAAACACTGTAACAGGGTATGAGATGTGGTTATGCAGACACAAGCTAAAAAAAAAAACAGTCATCCAAATGCAGCAACAAAACAAGTAATAATAAAGATGACTAATAATAAAGATGCTTATTCAGTTGCCTGTTTGTATGTGTGCAAGCACATATACTTCGTTTTCCCCCTTCGACAGATGGGTATGAATTCAATGTCCTGTGAACAGTGACTTGTGTCTTTCAGAATTAAAGGAGCTTCAGCGCACATATTTTTGAGGTACTAGCTAGTTTTGTGCGACATTTGTGAAATACCAATTTAATGGGTTTTGTTCCAAAATCCTTAGGTCAAATGACCAACTGGTAACATCAGCTGTGGGTTGATTCCCCATAATAAAATTTCAATACGTCTAGTACGCATCAAAATTTTGCCAACATATTCTTACTTGCCAACTTTTATGGATTTCTGCTTACGTTTACTGATTTACGGATAGAAGTTGTTTTTTTTTTACGGATTTTTTAATATTTTGATTGCTCAATCGAAATATTTCAATCCCCTGCAACCACTTAAGATTTTCTACTGGACCTTACGAGCTCTGTGTTACACGATGATGTCCTCTTTGACTTGCCGGCTTCGTGCGGAGCCATCAAGTATAACGAAGGCTCCGCTCGTGATGTCGTGCGGTAGCTCTCTCTCCACGGGAGTGCTCAAGTGACGTGCCGACCAGAGTTCTCCAAAATGCGTAATTACGCGTCTAGTACGCATCGAAATTTTACCAATGCGTAAAAATATGCATTGGGAATTTTTTACGCATCGAGAATTTTTCTCGACGTGTAAAAATATGCATCTTGAATTTTTCTTGGCGTGTAAAACTATGCATCGAAGAATTTTACCAATTCGTAAAAATATGCATCGGGACGGTATTTTGTCTTTCAGAGACGGAAGTAAATGAAATAAAGATTTTTTTCGTAATCGTAATTTCTTTTTCCTGTGATGTTGCCTCTGTCCAGTATTGTAGTTATATATCATTTTATTCCATAAATATATGTATTTCGGTTTGAAATTGGAGCAAAAATTTCCAAAAACGGAAATTTGATGGCAAAAAAATTTCCCTGTGATCTTTAGGCATGAGAGTGCGACGGCTTCGAGTAATTTCTCCTTTTCCGTCATAATTTGGGCTATCCTCGAAATTGATGCATAACTGAACAGAAATTTTGGGGCAATTAGTAGTGATGGAGAATGTTTTCCGCCTGAAACTTTCTAAAGAAGAAGTTTTGTCTTTCAAAACTTTTGAAAACAGAAGTTAGACGCAGTGAAGATTTCTCCCGTAATCGTGATTTTATTTTTCACGTGATGTTCCTCTCCCTAGTATTGTTGTTAAATATCATTTTATTTCATAAATATTTGTATTTCAACTTGAAAATGGAGGGGAAATGTCCGAAAACGGAAATCGGACGTAGCAAACATTTCCCCCGTAACTGTAATTTTTTTTTCCCAACGATGATCAGAACATGTATTCTGTATTCTTAATTAAATATTAAATCTCCCCCCCAAAAAAAATTTTTGCATTTCAGTTTGATAAACGGGAGGGGGGGGGTCCAAAAACGAAAGTGACGAAGCTGAAATATTTTTTTTTTTAAATTGATGCATGGTGTTCAGAAGTATTTATATTTTCAAAGTTAGATTATTCATCTTTTATCTAAAATAGTGAAAGCTGTCATGCATTCATGATGGATAAAATTGTCATCCGAGGGCATTAAAAAAAAAACGCTAATAAAGAAATTGGAAGGGAAACAAAGATATCAGCAAACAAAAATTTTAGTTTAGTATTGAAACACCACAGGTTTGCGAGGCTAACATTGAACAAAATTAAGATTTTACTTTATGGTTTTTTAAATTATTATTTTAAACACAGATAATACTAGTTTAGTTATTGTGGCATATGTAGATATTTTTACTACATATTTGTTAATATAATTATGTTTTGTTTTGTGGTAAATGGCGTTTGTGCAAAAGTTTTACTGATGCACATTTTCCAAAGTCGGCAAGTATGCATATTTCTATTACTTTCATGACTCAAAGAAAAATTAAACTGACTCAAGTGAGGGATGTGGTGGTGTATATACAGGGTGCATAGGAAAGTCCCTTTAGCCTGGAATAACTTGCAAATGGAGAGAGGTATGGTTATGCAAGTGAGATAACGGTATAGTAAAGCGACTACGCCCGATCGAATGCAACTGATAGCAGCGCCCCTAGTAGCGAAATGCAGAAGTTAGCCATTGCAAATCAAAAACGAAAAGAGATAGAGCAAAATTTCCAATTACAAAGTTGTAGAGCATCAATTAATTAGTACAAAACAACATTTGTTTCACACGGATAAGATAAATTGTCACCTGAATACCCTACAATGTCCGAAATCGATGCGTGACCTTTTGTGTGAACGTTCGTTTGAAAGGAACAGGCATAGGTATGAGCAAATACACACAATTTATTGCATAAATGCGTACTTATGTCAATACAGTTTGATGACGTCAGACAAAACAAAAACAAAAAAGCCAAACTGGCGCACAGTGATAAAAAGTTAATTTCGAGTATGTTCGAAGAGTTCGCCATTGCCCACGATACACATTTGTATTCGTGAAAGTAACTCTGCATGCACATTCCTCAGCATGGAAGGTGTCAAACTATTGCAAGCATCTGTAACACAACGACGTAGATCCAGCAGACTTGTAGGCGCTGTTGCATACACCTGATTTTTTATGTAACCCCAGAAATCCAAGCTCGCCATTCTCACACAGTGTACGCAGACCTGAACTTCTGATCAGGATACATCCTGCTACTGGTTTTCATATCACAGGTACCATACAACGTCACAATCTGCATTTGCATACGGCTACATTTGCGAAATGTGAATACGCAGATTCGAATCGTCGCGCATCGATTTCGGACATTGTAGCGTATTCAGGCAACAATTTATCTTATCTGTGTGAAACAAATGTCGTTTTGTACTAATTAATTGATGCTCTACAACTTTGTAATTGGAAATTTTGCTCTATCTCTTTTCGTTTTTGATTTGCAATGGCTAACTTCTGCATTTTGCCACTAGGGGCGCTGCTATTGGTTGCATTTGATCGGGCATAGTTGCTTTGCTATACCGTTATCTCACTTGCATAACTGTACCTCTTTCGCATGTTATTCCAGGCTAAAGGGACTTACTTCCCTATGCACCCAGTATATAAGGACACGCTCTCTCTCTGTCTATATAAGGATGCACACTCTATATATATATATACAGAGAGTGTGTCCTCTCTTTAATACGCATGTATATACCTAGTCTTACCATAAATACTGTTACAAAGCATTCAATGAAATGACAAAAGAAATTTAAAGATATTTTAATATACCTTTACTTTGACATAAGTAGTACACTTGTGAATACATGGGACTAATCACTTTTCAAAATGGCATCCTTTTGCTTTCACGCAGTCCTTCAGTCTCTGTGGCCACTCATCAATAGCTTTACGCAGAGTATCCACAGGTCAAGCTGCTACTGCCCGAACCAAAGAGAGTTTGAGACTGTCAATACTGGGATGTCTCTTTCTGCAGGCCAAGTCCTTCAGTGTGGCCCACAACTTGTAGTCCAATGGGTTGAGGTCTGGGCTGCTTGAAGGCCAATCAGCTGGAGAAATAAAGTCTGGCAAATTCACCTGAAGCCACTCCTGGGTTGACTTGGCCTTGTGGACAGGTGCGGAATTCTGCTGAAAGCTCCACTGTCGGTTTTGGAAGAGGGTGTGACTCACATTTTTTCCCACTGGCTCCGAAACCCTGTGTTGGTAGACTTTGGCGGATGTTTTCACTCATTTCTCACACAAATGAAGCTCCGTGGTACCCTCGCAGGAGACTCCCCATCAAACCATGACAAAAGCAGGATGATGGCTCCCTCATGATCCTTGGAGCTTTCTCCTGAGCTTCTCATGAGGTTGGTGCATACACCCTGTCATTTTGGCGGTTGAAAGCCTCTACAATAGTGAAAATTTTTTCATCAGAGAAAAGGATTTGGCTGTGGCAATTGTCTGCGTAACGCTTCAGCAAACGGTTCACTTTTGGCGCCCTCTGCTGCTTCAGTTGTGGGGTGAGAAAGTGTCCTGTACGCTGCTGGTAAGCTCGCACCCTTAGGTCACTCCGCAGCACGTGTGACATCGACATTCTTGAAATGTTCACCTCACGAGCCATCACCGATTGTTTTCTTACATGATTTCATTGAATATGGGCTGCCACTGCTTTCACCAGGCAAGCAGACCTCACAGTACACGGCCGACCCTTTCTAGGGCAGTCATCAACGGTCCCAGTCTCAAGGAACCTTTTAATGGTCTGGTAGATAAAAATTCGGCTGATTTTCCAACTTTGTGCAGCGCTATTACAGCAACACAATTCTCATAATCGTCCCACTCCATGGCAAGTACTTCACGAAACGCGTTATCTCCTCTGTGACTGAACGCACAATGATTCACTAGCTGCTTCATGCCTCCTGGCTGGTCGGTGATGTTGCACACCGGTTGCGTACGTAACAGTATTTATTCTACGACTGGGTACATATACAGGCCTTGAAAAATTTCATGCTGGCTCATCAGTCAGGTGAATATCTCACTCGCCAGCTGAAGATTGACTGCCTTGCAGGGCCGTTGATTTTGTTTTGTGTCTTAAAGTTTGATTTGTTAAATATACACAGTCAAGTCACATTATTGTGACCACCTCCTACTTTTGACGTCAACAGCGCGTAGCCAATGAAAGAAGGCACGTATCGTGAGCTGGCTTGTAGGGTATATAAGGTATGCTGTAGACAATCTGAAAACTTATCACTCGTTGCTGTCATGGATAAAAGGAGTGATTTATCAAATTTGCAAAAAGGGACAATTATTTTTTTTATCGGCTTTCGGGCCAAGGGTAGCAAATATTTCTGAAACAGCGCAGTTTGCGAACTGATCACGTACTGCTGTGGTTAAAATTGTATCATGATTGGAGAAATGGCACTATTGCGAATAAGTGAGGTGGAAACTGCGGAGCACCACGTGCCATTGATGTGAGAGCTGAACGTAGGCTGCGAAGGTGCGCGAGGGCCAATCGACACGCTACAATGGAGCAACTCACTGGATGAATGAACTGGGGGGGGGGCTAACGGAAGTGTGTCTAAAACGACAGTTCAGGGAACCCTGCTGCGGATGGGGCTCCAACGCAGACGGATGGTCACTGCACCTATGCTAATGAAGGTGCATCGGCAGAAAAGGCTTTCCTTTGCACAGTAGTATCGGAATTGGATCGCTGCTGATTGGCAAAGGATCGCTTTCTCCGATGAGTCACGTTTTCTGCTTCATCGAACGGATGGACATTGGCGTATAGGGCGAGAAACATCGGAGACCAAACACTCTTCAACCATTGCTGGAAGAACACAAGCTGGTGGAGGCAGCGTTACGGTCTGGGAAATGTTTTCATGGCATTCCCTGGATCCACTCATACCTGTGGAAGGCACTATGGACCAAACTCGTTATGAATCTATCCTTGCAGACCACATACACCCATACATGCTGATTGTCTTTCCTAGGGCGGATGGGATCTTCCAGCATGACAATGAGACATGTCACACAGCTAGAAATGTCCGAGAGTGGTTGGAAGAGCACGATGAAAACTTCATACTACTTCCCTGGCCCCCTAATTCCCCAGACTTAAACCCAATTGAGCATCTGTGGGATCACATCGATCGTGTTGTTCACTCAATGGATCCTCCAACCACGCACCCTCCAGCAGCTGTCAGATGCACTGCAGTCAGCATGGCTCCACATACTTGTGAACACCTTCCAGTATCTTACTGAGTCACTCCCAGCCAGTCTAGCTGCTCTCTACACTGCACAAGGCGGTTACTCTGGATATTAACTGGTGGTCACAATAATGTGACTCGACCGTGTATAATACACATCTCTCAAATAATATTTTATCGCTAACCTACTGTAAACGATTAACCATTGTATAATAACCAAACTCAGTTTTCTCCCTCTAGAGTAGAAGATGCAGGAATCCTTCAATGTTTTGGAACTTTCCTAACAGCTCCGCGGAAAACATGTATTCCCGTGTTTGCCCTTTGACCTACAAGAACAATTGGCTAAGCGGCAGCTTGCAAGGTGCATGCAACTCTTACACTATCTTTTTACACTGTGTTTGTGGAAATCATTCTACCGGGCTTGTAGCTTCTTGCCTCGTGTTCCTTGTTAAGCACACTGTGCCCAGAATTTTTACCCGCTGCATTCACTGTCCAATTTCTTTAGCTGGGAAACTGGTTTCCCATGCTAGCACACAATCACGCATCACTTCTGGAAATTAGGATAAGCTTAATTCAGAAACTTATAGTTTTACGTATTCAACAATAGGCATAGTAATGAATAAATAATTGCCAATTGAATTTAAACTGCTCTATTGCATAATTTAAACTGATCTCAAAATTTTGCAGGATTTTGTACATGTATTTCAATGCTAAAACATTTTTTGTTTAACTGATTTCTTTGTGGGGGAAAACACAAGAGCTTTAATTGACACATGGATCATTAACTGGAAACCATATTTACATCTCATGGGGTCAGCGCATGGAGAATTAACTTTGTCACCAGTAAATGAACAATTACTAAAAATAAAAAGTAATTCACGACTCCAAAGCAACATTTGTGACTTTTTCATGATTTTCATGACCAGTATAGACACCCTATTACTACAAGTGCCATATTAGACCAAAGAGTGCCATAACACACTGCATGTGTGCAAAAAATGTAGCCATGGGCTTCTGGAATGCAAATGAGAAAGAAATTAATAAGTATGGATTAGATGTGTTGTGTGTAAGTAAAACTAAAGAGAAAGGATTTGGGATAGTTAAAGTGAATGTACTATTGAGCATGAAGTCTGAACTGCTGAATGGAGAGAGTAGGCAAGCTGGTCTGTAAGGTACAATATGTTAACCCTTTAACCAGCTGAAGCAAATTAACTCAAGGAAAGCAAAATGGGCCGAAATGAGCTTGAACGAATATATTCACCGTCTAAGAAATGGGCCAAACAAGGCTGGAATGAGTGAACCCCCACATCAGAAAGTGTGTTCTGTTGTTTTGTTATTTACAAGGGTCATTTTGTGAGGCATCATTGACATCAATCCTTTGACTGATTACTTGCTTAATGGGCTATAGCAATAGTAACAAACCTATGAAACAAGAGAGATGGTGTTTGTTTCGTGAAACCAGGTTGCTACTTGAAAACCTCTATTTGGGGAACACAGAAAATTTTGGGCACCACTTGGTTTAGGCACATGGGTCAGTTAAAGGGTTAAGTGAAAATATTAACATAATGAATGACTAAAGTTGTGTGAGCCACCCTGGTGACCCAATGGTCTAAATGATGGTTTCTGACCATTTGTCCGTGATGGGTCCGGGTTTAAAGCCCGGTGAGGCAAGGATGTTGTGTTTGTCTTATGGCACCGGCTCTCTCCCTTTCCTGGAACCAATGGCCCTAAATTAGGGACAGGCAACTGCTTATAGCCCATCGAGTTGCTCATGGTGATTGTTAAACCTTTAAACAAGAAAAAAAAACTTGTGTAACAGAAAATTTTGTGGTTCCATTTGAATGTAAAGCTTAACAACTGAAAAATAACATATGTAGTACGTATTTCAACTACAAAAGAGAATAGCAAATGTAGTAGCGCATTGTGATTTTTAAAAATTCCTGGGGTGAGCTACCATAGAGTTGTCGTCTACCATGTCCCATTCCCGAGTCCTTTTTAGTCTTTCTGTGTCTTGAAATTGATAAAAATACATCACTGTGGAAGAATCAGCCCATAGCTGAGATAGCTCCAGTATTTTTGTGAATGCCACACAGGACAGGCTCATTCCTCAATTGCTACACCATTGCGCACAAAACACCTCTTGAAGGCAAACCCATCTCTCATTAAGGTTGCAAACACTAGATCAAATTTAACATCAGCAGTAATTGTACTATAGCAAACCTTATTTGAGAAACTCGGAATCTTGCAGAACAGCTTAATGATATGTGTGTATGGTACCAAAAGTAATAGAACAGTCTTTCCTATGTTGACAAGTGTGAGCTCTCTTGGATTAACATGTTGCAAATAAATAATATTCCATGTATTATTATTAGTTATGTTACACAGTGAAAAGCTAAAATGCTATGCTGTTACAACAACAAAAAATCCAGGAGGCAATAAAAAAATTAACTATGAGATACCAGTAAAGTCCATGTTACTCTCACTCTCTCGACCAGAAGAGAATAGTACACACAAGGCCATCCCTGGAAAATGGAAACCATTAATGAAGTTCATAATTCAACAAATTCATCCATAAGTATGGTGACTTAGTGTGGGGTGTTATAGCTTATCATAA
Source organism: Macrothele yani (assembly GCA_039090855.1). Classification (NCBI taxonomy): domain Eukaryota; kingdom Metazoa; phylum Arthropoda; class Arachnida; order Araneae; family Macrothelidae; genus Macrothele; species Macrothele yani. The sequence goes on along the minus strand of CM076996.1, from coordinate 4,502,982 downwards.
TGTTCATGTTAGAGCAACACCAGACTAAAATTTTGTAATATCAAAGAATGCTAATGCTGTTTGAAGTATTGTCCACAGTAGTTCTTGGACTCTCAATTAATGAAAGGTGTTACGCAACAATTCACCCATAAGTATGGCCACTAGGTGTAAGAAGTTGTAACATCATACTTTTCATGTTAGAGCCTGATCACACTAAAGCTATGTGATATTCAAGAATGCTAATGCTCTTTGAAGTATTGCCCACAGTAGTTCTTGGGCTCACAATCAATGACAGAAGGTGCTGCGTGTTCAGATCAAATAAAGTTTTGTATGAAAAATATCTAACAGAAAAGTTCCAACAGTCAAGCTTGGAGGAGCAAGTGTAAAAGTCAAAAGCTACTTTTTCATTACTTAGACTGGGTTGATAAGTCACAGTGAAAAAAAAAATCTGATGGCCTATATTACATTTCACATAACACAATGGCACCTGCAATTTCACAATCCTTTGGAACTCAAGACATAATTTCCAGCAAAATAATGTAGCTAGGTGTATTATACATACATGATCTGAAGAAAAGAGAGGTTCTATATTGACTTGGCCAGCTCAAAATCCTGATTAGAATTTCAAAGAACATCTCTGGGATTGGGTTGATATGCCTTAAATCTGTTACTTTAATGGCAGTAGCTTTGAAGAAGGAATGGAGACAAAAATCACCTGCTTTTTATTGTCATCTAATCAACTACATATTGAAGAATATCACTCTTGTTATTCAAATCAAAAATGTCCCCACAGTGACATCCAAGAGGAAGACCTCCTCTCTCCAATTTTGATTTTTTTAAGTAAGTAAGTAGCATTGCTCCAACAAATGTTTATGACATTTGATTGGATAATGTATATAATCAATACAGAGATTATGAATCAACTTGAAGGTGTGATAGTAAAAGTTCTTCATTGTAACTTGTATTCGCTACAACTTTAGCAGCAATAACTGCCAAAATTACAAGAAAGTACAATGCCTTATAAATCCAAATTAGAAATTTGTTCCAGGTTAAACTGCCTGAAATTATGCTTCTGGTAAATAAAAAGAAAGGAAGCTACTGATAAAATGGATACAGAATATAAATATATTTCATAACAAAATGATATAAAAGTGAAATCATAAACACAAGCAGCACATTTTCAATTAAAACTTTTATACAGCTATAACATGTTTTCAAAAATAAATGCTTTATTTTATAATGCCTTATTTTACAGTATGCTTAAATTTATAACATGAGCATGAACTGTTTGTTTATAACAGATTAATTGTTCATATAAATTATACAGTGAAACATCTAACAGGAAGACCTTGTCTTTAAACACTCTTGTGTGAGGCACATAACCATATTGCAATGCCCACATAAGCAACAAAAGATAGCAGTTATTTACCTGGTTATTTTATGGGCTAGGTAATAAAACATAACAAAAATCCCAACTACGAAGAGACAAACATAGCATATGAGCTTTCTGTTTCCCCTGCCAGATGAAGCCATTTTTGTGATCCTATTAAAACTCCCAGACAAAAAGCCTTGTGCACTCTCAAACTCCAATCCCTAAATTAAAAAAAAAACTTTTATTATATGCTTAAATTTATACCATGAGCATAAACAACTCTCAAGAAATACAAACTATATGCACTTAAAATACTTATGTTTGTAATGCATTGACAAAAAAGAAAAAGAAAACAAATTTTTGTAAGGTTATGTCCAAGGAGATGAATCGTTGCTTTGTTTTTTTAAAAGTGCCGGTTGGTATTGCGTCGGTGTAGCCGTAGCATTGGTTTACCAAAAGCACAAAGTGCAAGTCTAGGATCCATAAGATGAACGGAGACCAATCTAGTCTTCCGTTAACTTGCCCTATGATAAGTCCCAAGCCACTAAGAGATATCGAAATTTAAGTACTTATTGTTGCAAAGAAGGGTCTGGACCCTATATTTTTCTAGTGTGCAATTCTATGGATCAAACCAACAAAATTATGTGACTGCTCTTGCTGGATCACAGCTATATTTAAGAAAAAGGCAGAAAGAACAGAGGGTCATTACAGCATTAATCAATTTTTTGCCATTTCATCAGATTGCATTATATGTCTACAACAAAGACTTATCAAGCTGGCTGGGCATTTGGAGTTCAGTTGGCCACTGGTTTCCATGCACAGGGGCTGTGATTTGCATTTTCTCTATATTGCGTTATGGGCAAAAATGCATCAATGAAAATAACCCTGAGGGCACAAGCATCGACTTTACACCACGAAGAATACTCTGTACACAATACAGGCATAAAGCTGCACATCAGTACGACTGGTATCCATAATGAGATCATGAAATTTAAAGATGATGGAACATTTAGGAATTTAAAAAGAGGAGTGGTCATCCAAAAGGACCCCCCCCCTCCAGATATGAGATGACTATGCTATAGGACAAATCGTCATGCACTTTATTCCTAAGAGTTTTTGCAAGATCATGGCATTTGCATTCTAAAGGGGCAGAAGTTAGTGTCAGAACTGTTTCAAGACATCTGCTGAGCAAAGAATTCGGATTAAGTCTTACACAGTAGCAGGGGTCAGACTGACCTCTGTTGTGAAACAGAAGAGATTAGAGTTCGTAGATGTCATCAAATCTTGGACTGCTGAAAAGTACTTTTTTTTTCTCTTGCTTTTCAGATGGATTGTCATTGCAAAAATTTGTATTATATATACTACACATCTGATGTCCAGAAAGAAAGATTTGTCTTAGCCATGAAACATCCTTTAAGTCAGATGATAATGGGTGCTATGCCAATATCTGGTGCTGTGATCTATAATTACTGCAGTCCAACACTGCCATGAATGGACCTAGGTATGTGGAAATGTTACAGGGTAAGCTGACACTTCATATGAACATTCATGGATGCACCACATTCATGCATGATGGTGCTTCTTGTCACAGATCCAAGATAGTGGAGGACTCATTGACTAAGATGAAGACCACTGTGCTTGAATGACCTGGTAACAGCCCAGACTTACATCCCATGGAGAATCTTCGGGTTGTTTTAAAAAATAAAGTAGCAAAAAAACAGCCATCAGATGCTAAAGCTCTGATAAAAGCCCCTAGGTATGTTTGGTGTAAAGAAATGTCCAATGAGTACCACAAATCCCTCATTTTCAGCATTCCACATCATATTCAGGCAGCAATTCACAATAAGCAAGCCATATCAAGTATTAAATCTGAATAATTCTGAGCCTTTGTTTCAAAAAAAAAAAAAGTCTAAGTGAATATGTTCTGTCCGTATATTATTAAAATATATCTTCCAAATATTTGCATGTTTAAATATATCTGTGAAAACTGAAAAAATGTTGGGTGGTCTTAAACTTTTGCAAATGTCTGTAATGCAAAGAACATGGCACCATGACTTATTATTTTATTTAAACTGTTAAGAAGGGTTCAAATTTAATAAAAAGGCAGGTAACTGAAATAAGGTGCACCAATTAACTGAAGAAAGCCTCAAGAGAGTGAGAGCACAGCAGTGGTATAGTTCTGTGGGAAATGCAAAGCAATCACAGTGGATGCTATGAAGATACCTAGAGATCTTACAACATCTGTCTGCCAGAGCCTACAGAAGATTAGTTTCTTTACTCATATTAATAGAAAAAGCCCCATTTACACTGCATACAGAAAATATAAATTAGAAAATAAATGAAGAAAAAAAGACTTAAAAATATGGATATTGCATGAATGAGTTTTATCATCATGAATAGTAACTGAAAAACAGAAAACTAAAGTCCATGTGTTATTATCAGGTTCACTGAACAGAAACTAAAATATTTAAGTTACACAGTGCTTACATCAATTGGGTCCATAAGAGCAACTAATCAGCAATTAACACTTCAGATTTTTAAGTCTTTTTTGGTCTTCATCCTTTCACACTTGTACACCATGCTGGCATTCAGGCTTGAATGACACACAATACAGACACAAAAAGGGGGAGAGACACACAACAAAATAAAATTTAATGTTGCTTCACTACAAACTTCATTATGTTTAGTTCTTCACAAGTTTTTCTGCCACCATCCATTCATCATGTTCTAAGAGCCTTCTACCTTTTCTCAACATCTACTGAGGAGGTACACTGCTGTTAACAGAAATTACAACACCAAGAAAGAAACAAGCAATCACAATGAAATTTATGAGAGCGATTAGTTATGGTACAAGCTGCAAACAATCACATTTATATACCAGTTCGTGATGCAGAAGGCCAAAAAATTAGTAATAAGTAAATTCACCATGTGCGGTGATAACCGACCCCGCACGCTGTGGGATCGAATGAAACAGTTTGGATGGTCGTCTGCAGTACTGCATTCCATTCTGCTTCTACACAAATCCACAATTCATTGGTTGTTACAGGCGGCGAGGCCTTGCGAGCCAGTCGATGCACGATGACACACCAGACATTCTGTATAGGCGACAAATTTGGCGAGCGAACAGGCCAGGAAAGACGAGCGACTTGATGCGCACAGGAGTACGTCTTAGACAGTACGTGCAGCATGGGGTCGGGCATTGTCTTGTTGGAAAATGGCTCCCAGGTTGTCTGAAGGAAGAGTAGAAGTTTAGCTTCCAACACATCCGTGATGTAGTGTTGGCTGTTCAATGTGACTCTGATGTGTAGTAGGCGAGTTTGTGAATGAAACGCGATAGCACTGCAGACCATTATGCTCGGCGTGGAACCAGTATGGCGCTGCAAAATGTAGCCTTGCAGTTGCCATTCACCATGGTATTTGCGAACAAGGATTCGCCCGTCGTGATGCATTAGATGGAATCTGAACTCATCCAAAAATACAATGTGCTTCCATTCAGCACTCCAGATTCAACGTTCGCAACACCACTGCAAACACTGATGCCTATGGTGGTTCACAGTCAAGGGAAGTTGCAGCAATGGACAGCGTGCAACGAGGCCTCTCTGTAGCAATCGATGACAAACGGTGCTTGAAGACATCGGGCGATGTGTGACCATCCTCCATTGCTGCGCAAGTGCCGTAGATGGTGTTGTGCGCGACGTCACTGCCACATGGTGCAAGTGCCAGTCTTCCCGCTCGGTCGTGCGATTTCGAGCCCCAGACCCTGCATGACAGTGCGTACAACCTTCTGCTGCCCATTGACGTCATGTATGCATAACGGTAGTTGCATTACGCCTAACGCGTGCAGCAATATCACAGTATGATAAACCACCTTCTTGGAGTCCAACGATTCTACCTCTTTCAAACTCCGTCAAGTGTTCATATGGTTGTCTCGTCCTCCTATGTGGCATGTTTACATGTTAACATTTGCATGTGGTTGAGTTTAGCAATAGCAAATTTTAAAACCTGCTCTCTGTATGCCTTCTTTTATATCCCCTTGTGTGACGTTTCTGATGGAATTGCGAGTGCCTCACGTTTGCATGTGCACTGCAATTGCAATCATTTACATCTCCCACGGAGCCCTATCCACCCTGCAAATTTCGTGCAAATCTGAGCATTTCTTCATGGTGTTGCAATTTCTATTAACAGCAATGTATTTCATGTTACACACAGCACCACCTGGATATATTTCTGTCAACTTTGTCTTCTATAAAATGAATACCCAGTTCATACCTAATTTCTGCACTGCTTATCCAACCTTGAACAGCATTCATTTACCTCTTCCGCCGATATTTCCTTTACAACTTTTATTTCCATGAAACACAACCAATCTAAATACTACATATATTGCATAGAGCAAGTCTGGTTCTTTTTGTTCAACTTATTTTCAAGTGAAAAGACTTGTGCAGCTGATGAGGGACACTTTCCCTACCTTGTACATTGGTTCCTATCAAGCCTCATTAATACATACAGTAAGTAATTAAAATATGTTACCTGTTTTAGCTCCATTTCCTGAACCATACATTTAATGTAAAGTTTGGCTTAAAACAAATTATTTTGGTTTTTGAAGATTTATCCTTATCCCAAATTTTTATATGGTTACACTTCAAGACATTAGCAAGACACTTAGATATCAAGACTAAATGATCAGCAAACTTTTTAACTAATTTACCAACATAAATTAAAAATAAGAATGGATACAATTTTTCACCTTTGCCATACCTGAGAGCTAATCTTAATATGTCAATCAAACCTCACCCTGCACATGGACTTCTAACTGACTTCCATAATTTATCCTACACTTCATAGCTTTTTTTAAAAGTGAACATCTCATTCCTATAAATCCTGTCAAAAGGCATTTTCAAAGTCTATTTATCTGGCACATTTTTGTCTTTCTGAAGAGACTTCAGCTGCCCAATAATATTAATTAAAAATCCTCAGTATACAGTAAACGGTTGGATCAAAAAAAAAAAAACATTTTTCAACATTTAGTTTAACTAGTTTTCTGCTAAAATGAGTCAAAAGATGAGTGTATGGTCTGGAATAATGGATGGAAAGAGGAGCAAAGATGGTGGGGGTATGATTTTCAACAAAAATATAAAAAAACATGATGATTATAATTTAGTTATCTCATGTCTGTGTACCCACCCACACAGCATTCATTTCAGGTATGTTTTGAACACAAACATAAAATAAATTATTAAAATAAAATGATTAAATCATCTTAGCAAAGAACTTCTTCCATCTCTTCCTGTCCATTATATGATTTTCTCTGTCTCTATTGCTTTCACATTCATTGATACCTGATTTTATATTATGCACATATTTAAAAAGGAACAAAAGGTAAGTGGGATGCAAAAAAAAAAATGGTAGTTATGAGAAATGCAAAACAGGAGCAAGCCCTCAGAGGAGATGAAGAGACTGTTTTAAACAATGACAACATAAAAAAGAAAGGAATTCAAAGAGAGCAGTGATGAGAAACAGAACTAAATGGTGAAAAGTCTATTATAGTTATCCACCAAACTGCAATTAACATGAAGCCTGAACAGAGATTTAAATGTGTGCATTAATTACCTGGACCAATAACAGAAATTCATTTTTTAATTAAATCACACTGACAGCTTTAACCACCCTAACTATTTTCCAAAATTATGAAAGTGATGCAATGGAAAAACTACGACATTGCACACATACCGTGCCATCAAGCAATCTGTTATGTTCTTTTGTTTCAATTTCAATATCATAAGCCACCTGTAAGAAAATAAAAAGCACATTTACAAAAAAATCAAAATAAAATGCATTTGATAAATCATTAAGAACACATTTCAACTGCAATTTTACTTCACATTACCACTTAACAAAACATCAAGCCTTAAAAGCTACATGCAAAAGCATCATATCCCCACACATTACTGATATATTTTTTAATTACATCATACAAAAATGTGAACAAAACAATAGAAAAGTACAAAATGGATATCTCTTTGGTAACTATGAAGTACAGCTTACAATGGATAAACCCACTGCTTAAGAGGTATTTCTATATATAACCATGTCATCATCATCATCATTGTCAACCATTATCAATCCACTGCTGGACGAAGGTCTCCCCAAGTTTCCTCCACAACGGTCTGTCTTGTGCCAGTCTCCTCCATGTCACTCCCGCATACTTTCGAATTTCATCCACCCATCTTCCATGGGGTCTTCTTCTGGGTCTTTTCCTGTCCCTTGGAATCCAATCTAAAATTTCGGCTGTCCATCGATGGTCTGTTCTTCTGGCAGTATGTCCAGCCCATTGCCATTTCAGGGATTTAACTCTGATCATGATGTCTTCCACTCTTGTCATTTTTCGGATCCATGTGTTCCTCTTCTTATCTCTCCTGGTTACACCAAGCATGCACCTCTCCATGCTTCTTTGAGTTGTCTGCAGCCTTTGTATGTCTCTTTTAGCTAAGGTCCACGTCTCTGCACCATACGTAAGCACTGGAAGGATGCATTGATCAAACACTTTTCTTTTAAGACATAATGGCATATTGCTCTTGAAAATTATGCTGTTTCTTCCAAAAGCTCTCCGGCAAGTTTTGTACGCCGATTAATTTCTTCACCAATGTGACCCTCACTTGATATCTGCTGTCCAAGATAAACGTACGTGTCTGTTATCTCCAGCTTTTCTCCATCAATCGATAAATCTTCATTTCTTGTAAAAGCATTGAACATCACTTTTGTCTTCTGAAAGTTCATTTTTAATCCCACTTCTTTACTCTTGTCAGCAAGTTCCTGCATCATACTCTGTAGCTCTGATGGGGTAGTTGCAAAAATGACTATGTCATCAGCAAAACGAAGGTGGGTTACATAATCTCCATTAATCTTTATGCCTTTGTTTTCCCAGTTCAGTGATTGAAAGACATTTTCCAATGTGGCATTAAACAGCTTCGGAGATATGGTGTCACCTTGTCTCACTCCTTTTCCAATTTTTATGTGTGTTGTATTTTCAAATAGCAGAATCTTTGCACTTGCATTTTCATAGATGTTATTAATAATATTAATGTATGCATCTTCAATACCGCAGGATTTCAGAGCCATTGCAACTGCTGATGGTTTCACCGAATCAAAGGCTTTTTCCTAATCGATAAAAGCCATGCACAATGGAAGTTCATATTCCCTCGCTCTTTCAATTAGTTCTCTCAGTACGTGGATATGATCTATTGTGCTGTAGCCACTCCTGAATCCAGCTTGTTCTCTCGGTTGAGCCATGTCCAGTGTTACCTTCAAGCGGTGTGAAAGAACTTTAGTGAAGATTTTATAAACCACTGATAGGAGGCTGATAGGTCTGTAGTTCCTGAGATCCTCAATGTCACCTCATTTATGTAGCAAGATCATTGTAGCATTGTTCCAATCCTCAGGAATTTTCCCTTCATTAAGGCATCGAGTGAAAATTTGGGCGAGTACTGTTTCGATTTCTCCACTTGCTTCTTGTATGATGTCTACAGTAATTCCATCTTCTCCTGGAGCTTTTCCCCGCTTCATGTTCTTGATTGCATGTGCAACTTCTGCTGGAAGGACTGGAAGAACTCTGGTACCTTTCATGATGCCTGGAGTACATGTATCATCCCTTTCATATAATTTGGAGTAGAAATCTTTCACTCTTGTCAAAATTTCACCTCTATTTCTTGTTACAGAACCATCTTCTTTTCTCAGTGCCATAATCTCTTTTTTTCCCTTACTGAGATGTCCCTTTGCTATCTTTAGGCTTTGGTTGTTTTCAATTGCTTTCCTTACTAGTTCACAGTTGAATTTCCTTACGTCTTCAGTGATACTTTTTCGTACTGTCTTGCATAGCTCTATATATTCCACTTTGGAAGTCACATCTTCTTTAGTTGTCCTCATATCTCTTCTTTTTTGCATCAACATTTTGGTTTTTCCTGATAATTTGTTCACATGCAATTTGTTCTTAGACCCAGCTAATTTTGTTGCTGTTTCCATAAGAGCTTTGGTTACTTTTCTGTTAACTTCCGAAATATCCACTTCTTCCGATGTTAGACCTTCTAAAGCAGAGAATCTGTTCTTCAGTTCCAATTTGAAGGTATTATGGTGTTTTTTAAGGTTGGTTATGTCAATACATTTTGTTTGTCTTATGAGCTTGCTACGTTCGAGTTTAGTGTTGAGGTGCATCTTACATCTCACCAATCTATGGTCACTGCCTGTGTTGAACTTGTTTAGCACACTGCAGTCTTCTATGACGAATTTCTTGTTACACATAATAAAATCAATTTCACTTGTCGTCCCATTTGGATGTCTCCATGTCCATTACCTGTGTGGCTTTTTCTTGAAAAAGGAGTTCAAGATGAAAAACCCTTCTGCCTCTGCAAACTCTACGAGAGTATTTCCACGCTGGTTTCTGTTGCCGTGACCGAATTTACCTACTGAAGTTTCATTCTGTTGCCCTATTTTTGCATTGAAATCTCCCATAATTATCTTCAAGTGCTGCTTACCTTTATTATTTAGATCACGAATTTCCTCATAAAATTCTTCAATTTCTTCTTCAGCATGACTTGTGGTGGGTGCATAAGTTTGAATAATCAGAGCCTGGTATCTTCTCGAGAGTTGGATAACGAGTCGTGCAGCTCTGTCAGAGGAACTTTCAACTTCTGCAACTTTATCCTTCAGTTTCTTGTTTATTATAAATCCAACACCGCTAGTTCTGCCAGTATTTGTCCCACGATAGTAGAAGAGATGTCCACTTTTCAGTTCAATGAGATCTTCTCCTTTTCTCCTTACCTCACTTAGCCTGACGATGTCCCACTTGATCCTTTGTAGTTCCTCTTCCAATTCAAGAAGCCTTGAATCAGAAGATAGGGAGCATCCGTTATACGTAGCCAAGGTCAGCATCAGATGGCAGCCTAGTCCGGTCCTCCGGGGATTCTTAGCACAGTCTGCCTTCATGTCGCACTGGCCGCTGCCTTGGCCAGGTACATTCCAGCTGCCGGAGACTGAGGGCCAAGATTTAAGTTGTGGAGTCATTTTGGAGGGGTTTGGCCATAACTCACCACGCTGGCCAAGCGGGTTGGCGAGTGTGGGATAGCATTTCCTCTAATCCCGATGGTATAGTTATACCGCTATTGGCGGTCGTCAGAGCCCCTTTAGTGGGAACAGGATGTACCACGAGAAGGCGGGGTTGACATTTGTCAAGGAGAGGCTGTGATGTTACGCATAACCATGTACCTACATATATGTACACACTTTTTAATCATCATCATTGTCAACCATTATCAATCCACTGCTGGACGAAGGTCTCTCCAAGCCTCTTCCACAATGGTCTGTCTTGTGCCAGTCTCCTCCATGTTACTCCAGTATACTTTCGAATTTCATCCACCCATCTTCCATGTGGTCTTCTGCTGGGTCTTTTCCTGTCCCTTGGAATCCAATCTAAAATTTCGACTGTCCATCGATGGTCTGTCCTTCTGGCAGTATGTCCAGCCCATTGCCATTTCAGGGATTTTACTCTGATCATGATGTCTTCCACTCTTGTCATTTTTCTGATCCACGAGCTCCTCTTCTTATCTCTCCTGGTTCCACCAAGCATGCACCTCTCCATGCTTCTTTGAGTTGTCAGCAGATTGTGCTACATCTTTGTGTTTTTCACCAGTGGATAAGTCTTGTGTACTAACAGTTTTCGTAATGGATGAGATTTACAAAACCTATGCTTTTACTCTCTTCATCAGGAATGTCTCACAAATTTTTCCTTACATGCATCATAAGTAAAAGCATGAAAACAATCCAAGGTACAAAAATTTTCAGGAATAAAATTTTTTTTTTATGAGTCAATTAAATTTACGGACTTTTCCAGGAGTTTGAGGGGAAATAAGGAGGAAAGAGGCACATTTAAGGAGTTCTTAAATTTCAGGAGGCACACAAACCTTGTTAAATGCACATTTGCTTGAATTTGGATGCTATTTTAATTTATATGCTCATCAATGTGTTGTTTGCTCGGCAATGGATATGAAATCATGCCCGAAAAATGTCTTTTAGCTCTAGAAAAAGTGAAAAGAAGCTGCTATGCCGCACCATAGCAAATAACAAAGGTAAGCTGCACATCATATTTGTAGAAAAGTCTGCCAAAATATTCTGTGCAAACGATGAGATATAATATTACATTCGTGAAAGATCAGACATGCCTCCATGTATTTCAACTACTTTTCTCTAATTTCATGCAATAAAACCAGCATAAGCATTTCAAAATGTTCCATTTGACATGTGCATGTTTGGCTTTAGTAGGTCTCATCTTTGTGGTATGCAGTGATCTTTTTCTTTGTTATGACAGCTGTTGTACAGCAAGTTCAATGAATTACTATGCAGGTGAACCAAAATACAATTTCTTCAATCAACTTACAATTTCTCGCATTGTTTTTCACAGAGGAAAGAATATCTTTCTGGCACTTTAGGGACTAAATGAGATTGGAAACCTCTTTTCTTGTCAATGATTAATTGATGTAACACCTTTTTGACACAATACAGCTACAAGTACCATCACAGATTTTTTTCCCCTTTTTCTTTCCTCTCCTCAGACATATCTAGCATTTTTTAGCATGTACACATTTGAAACACTGATGCATTAAGAGTCATGATGCAATCTCACCTAAGCCTGAATGCGAGGTCTGACAATTAAGTAATGAGACTGATTTTGATGTGCACGCTTTGGCAACGCTGCAGCCTTGCATGTCACATATGTGTGACATTGGTTCTTTCCCCACCCATAGTCCAAGTGGCAGCACCCTGAAAGGCCTCAGTATGTAGTAGCTACTTGGCTCGTGAAGTTGTGTGTGTGCTCCTCATCAGGAAAATGGACTCACGGAATATTGCGTAGCAATATGCAATCTTTTTCTGTGTGAAACTCGGTGAAAATGCGGCGATAATGTACGGGAAAACTGCTGCAGGCTTTCGGCAATGAGGTAATGTCAAGAGCACAAGCCTTCCGCTGGCACAAAATGTTTTGTGAGGGCAGAACCAATGTGGAAGACGAACACCGAAGTTGGCAACCAACAACAACACGGACAGAGGACAACACAGCCCGGGTGAGTGAAGTTGTGCGACATGATAGCCAATTAACAGTGAGAATGGTAGCGGAAGAACTGAACATGAATAATGAAAGTGTTTGCCGAATGCTGACTGAAGATCTGGGAATGAGAAAAATTTGTGCAAAATTAGTTCCAAAAATCTCGCAGAACAACAGCGAGAAGAACGGCGAAATGAAACACTACTGTATCCTCCTTATTCACCCGACATGGCTCCCTGCGACTTCTTTTATTCCCAAAACTGAAATCAGTTGTGAAAGGACGCCATTTTGACATAGCAGCAGACATCCAAAAGGCTGTGACGCAGGCCTTGAACAGTGTCTCAGCTGATGAGTTCCACAGCTGCTACCTGCAATGGCAGCACCGTTGGAATAAGTGTGTGCAAGCTCAAGGGAACTGCTTTGAAGGTGATCACATTGTAGTTTATTAATTAAAAGTAAATGTGTTTTTTTGACCTAGTCTCATTACTTAATTGTCAGACCTCATAGGTGATGATCTGCATCTGTAATTGGTAGCATGGGCATGATATGACACGCTCAACAGAGATGATAAAGAAAGGGCTCACATCCCAAGCCTGATGGGGGCTATGAACATACTTTTTCATCTCACTTTGTCACATTCTATGGGCATAGACTTTCGGAATAGACTTACACATATGACTATATCATATTTTCTACACTAGTGGACACTGGAAAGGCTCTCAAAAACTTTACCATATACCACAGAATTAGACTTGCCAAACCCTTTATCTTTTTCAACAGTGGCCAAGTTATTAAAGCCAAAGAACTATTTATCCATAGTTTTGATTCCCAGATTTTGAGACATGGACAGGAGTGTTTGTCCTACACAGAGTACTGGTTCTGTCCATTTCCTGGAAGCAATGACCCTAAGTTATGAACATGAGACTCCTTACATACACTCCAAGATGTTCACCTCAGGGTTGTAAACCCCAAAACAAAATCTTTTCAGAAAAAAAATTTAGATGGGAGGGAGGTTAATACAGAACAAGGATCAAAACTCTGAACACTTACATCAAGGTAAAAAATTGTAACTACATTTTTGCGTAACAACAAAGAAATAACGATTTCACAGTCTGCAACACCATTTTCTTTCTCATTTAATATATTTTTTTGGAAGTACCCAAGACTCAGGAAAAATAGGGGAAACAAAGTTGTAAGTTGTGTGAAGAATGAGGTCGGTGAAATGATATGGGAGCCTAATGAGTTAAGTGAAAGATGGGGTGAATATTTCTGTGAGTTATTAGATCAGGAAAGCAAAGATGATTCTGAGACAGACACAGATGATGTAACAGTGAGGGATGGAAGCACAGGAGGGATTTCAAGAGAAGGGTGTAAAGCTCTAAAATCTCTTCAGAATGGTAAGGCTCTGGGAGTTGAGGGCATAACTGCTGAGATGTTGAAATATGGTGGTGACTCTGTAATTGACTGGTTAACTGAAATTTGCCAGTTGTGCTGGGAATTAGGAATGGTCCCTTGGGATTGGAAGGATGCTATCATTGTTCCCTTGTATAAGGGAAAAGGTGATCAGACTGAATGCAAGAACTATCGTGGTATTAGCCTACTGAGTGTGCCAGGGATAGTGTTTGGTAAGGTTGTTATTGAAAAAGTACAAGATCTTACATCAGAGAAAGTGTGGGATGTTCAGAGTGGTTTTATGCCTGGTAAAGGCTGCACTCTCCAGATTTTTGCATTACGCACGATGATTGAAAAGTATCTGGCTGTTGGTAAGAAAGTTTTAGCTGCCTTCATAGATTTAGAGAAAGCTTAGGACCGAGTAAATAGGACACTTTTGTGGAAGGTATTAAATGAATATGGTATTACTAGGAATCTACTTAATAGTGTAAAAGCCATGTATGCTGGTAGTAGAGCTTGTGTACGAGTGAATGGTGTTTTATCAAAATGGTTATCCATTGGTGCAGAAGTTAGACAAGGTTGTGTAATGTCACCATGGCTGTTTAATATATTTATGGGCGCATGCATGCGTGAGGCCAAAATAGATAATAGTGGTTTATGTCTTGGCGATATCAGTGTGTGCAGATTGCTGTATGCTGATGACACTGTCCTGTTGGCAGAGAGCAAAAGCGATTTGCAGAGTATGTTGTCTCGGATGTACGAAGTTTGCATGAATTTCAAACTGAGTATAAATAAGAGAAAAACCAAAGTTATGGTGTCTGAGAAAGGAACTAGTAGCACTGAATGTAATGTAAGTATAAATGGCACTGTGATTGACCATGTGAGTGAGTTTGTGCATTTAGGAAGCATGTTTGAGAGAGAGAACAAATTGGATGGTGAAATAAATAGGCGAGTGAATTCATTGAAAGTCATAGCTGCTCTGGAAGGTTTTCACAGGAATGATGGGTTCCCCAGAGAGTCCCGCATGGCTGTGTATGAAAGTGTAATTGTTCCTACTCTCATGTATGGCAGTGAAACCTGGGTACTACAGAAGAAACATAGAAGTTGTTTGTGTGCTGGAGAAATGTGTTACTTGGTACTTGGGGGGGGGTTTGGCAAGACATGTTCTGACTGTGTGAGAAATGAAGATGTGTTGCAGTTGTGTAATGTGAAGCAAAATATTGTTAGCAAGGTGGAGACTAATATGCTTCGGTGGTTTGGCCATGTTGAAAGAATGAGTGATGAGATGCTTAGTAAAAAAATCTTTTTAGCTCAAGTGGCAGAAAGGAAAGGCAGAGGAAGGCCAAGGAAGACATGGGTGGAACAGATTCAGGAGTGTCTGCACGAGAAAAAATAATGAGTATGAAGTATAAAAGATCTTGTGTACGGCGTGTAATGGATATCAGTGAAGCCCAAGTTGTATGTCAAGATTGCTGTAAATGGAGAAGTTTGATATGACAACAGTAAGTAAAAATATCTGGTAGTTGTATTTCTTTTTGGAGCTAACCTCTGAATCTCAGAGAACAGCTTAGTGATATGTAATAATATAATTTAATATAGTTTATTTTATTAATTGAAGTACTTCAGAAAAAGATTGAAGTAACAAATTATTAGTAGCATCTACTAAATAACATAATTGGCTGCTCTTGCCATTTAAAATAGACCCAGGTGGCTCTTTCAATCTCATCCTACAGATAGTCAATTCGGCTAAATCCTAGGGACTGTGGGAGCCATTTTAGCCCTTTGAAGTCACTGTTGTGCTCCTGGAATTGTTGTGTGACAATCTATGAATGGTGCATCATCTTTCTGGAAGTAGCCCCCTCTCCATCAGGAAACACCATGCACACGCAAAGATGTGCTTAGCAAACAACGATGTTATTTAATATACCTTGTGTGGCATCCAAATACTGTTTCAGAGGCATTAAGGAACTAAATACCTACCATGAAAACAGACTCCATACTATTACACAGCCTCCACCAGCTTGTGAAGTTAACACTAGGCAGCTGAGATCCATTGATCTGTGCTGTTTATGGCATATTGTAGCCTCTCCATTGGTGTGTGTATTAACTGAAATCATGATTCATGGCCAGGTGACCTTTTTCCAGTACTCAAGGGTCCAGTTTTGATGCTTGCATGTCCACTGCAGATGAGTTAGCTTTTAGTAGAGATGTCCTCCACTGTTACACAGCACATCTGCACCAATCTGTGGCAAGCCATGTACACTGAAATCCTTCTTTTTTTTTTTTTTTTTTTTTCCTAATTGAAGGTTTAACGACTACCATGAGCAACTCAATGGGCTATAAGCAGTCACCCGTCCTTAATTTAGGGCCACTGGTTTCAGGGAAGGGAGAGAGCTAGTGTCGTAAGGCAAACACAACATCCATGCCACACTGGGGTTTGAACCGGGACCCATATCGGACAAAGAATCAGAAGCCATCGCTTAGACCACTGCACCACCGGGGCGGCTGAAATTCTTCTCTTGATATTGCTATTGCATTGCATGGTTACTTGATACAACAGAATTCATCTGTTGTTGTTTCTCTCTGTTGCTCAGTTGGAGCACCATGACCCAATCACATCCTGTAGACAGGGTTGGGGTTTGGGACGTCCGAAACTGGTTTTGGACAGAACATGTGGTTTTTACTGTCTAAAACTGTCTGAAACTGTCCAAAAGTGTCTAAAACCTAGAGCTGTCAAAATGTGAAAAATATCACGTAAAAACCAGATTTTCCTAGAAATATACTAACAGACTAAAAACACTACTAACAGTCTAACAAAATAAAGTTTTTTTAGTTTTTTTACTAAAAAAAATTTGCATGCAAAATTATGTACAGTAATAATAATTAAAAAATATGTGATTATCATGTGCGTGTAAAAAAAGTATTACTGTACCAGCATTTCACTGAAATATAAATATTTCATTACATTTCAGGAAACAGACTTCTTTATTTTGATTTGGGAAGACTGGTTTTGAGGTGCCTAAAACCTGATGAAGAAAGAAGTGTTTTTGTTTTAGTAAAAAAATCTGAATTAAATTTTAAACTGAAAATGTACAAAGGTGGTAGACCATCAGATAGTGTGTGGCAACATTTTCTTAAGGTACAGAATGAGAGAAAATCTGGAATAGTAAATATGCCAAATGTAAATACTGTGGAAATGTTCAACTTGGAAAAGCAGATATATTGAGAAAACACATTTTATCTTTATATTATATCAATTCATCAAATATTTCAATTTGTTGAATTCTTTATGTGGTTATAATTCATATTATACATAAATGTCAACAATTCTGTTGTTGCATAATTTACTGTTTCTCACGTTATTATTGAAATGCTTTCGGGAAACACTTATAATATAAATATATAATAAAAGTTCCAGAATGTTACTCACATTTTGTCATGAAGTTTCCAGGATATTGCAGAGTTTTCTGTAGTCCTATTATGACGAAGTCTTCAAATGGATAGGTAAAAAGCTGCAATGAGTATCACTATATTTGAGTAGTTATTTAAAAGATGATTTATAAACGTTAAAATAACTAAATATTTAGAACCTTATGTTGAAGGTGAGTCGAATAGGTAAGAAATACCTTGTATTGACGAAAGTTCAATCTTCGTTTCCTGTAGCACCAAGTTCCCATACTAGTTTCAATTACCATTTTGTAATCTTCAGTAGGTATAAATGATGTATTTCTGATTCATGTTGTTTCTTGGCCACTCAATAAACAGAAGATGGCGACACCTGAGGAATTAGAATTGGAAACAAATTCGAACGATCCAATTAGAAGCATGCACGACGTGAGGTGCACAAATCAAACCAAAATCCGAATGCGCAGTGGTTCTGCCAACGTGGAACTTTTGACTCTGCCAGTAGATTCGAGATGAGTGGCCAAGAAACAACATGAATGAGAAATACATCATTTATACCTACTGAAGAAGATTACAAAATGGTAATTGAAACTAGTATGGGAACTTGGTGCTACGGGAAACGAAGATTGAACTTTCGTCAATACAAGATATTTCTTACCAATTCGACTCACCTTCAACATAAGGTCCTGAATATTTAGTTATTTTAACGTTCATAAATCATCTTTTTAAATAACGACTCAAAAATAGTGATACTCATTTGCAGCTTTTTACCTATCCATTTGAAGACTTCGTCACAATAGGACTACAGAAAACTCTGCAATATCCTGAAAACTTCATGACAAAATGTGAGAAACATTCTGAAACTTTTATTATATATTTATATTATAAGTGTTTCCCGAAAGCATTTCAATAATAACGTGAGAAACAGTAAATTATGCAACAACAGAATTGTTGACATTTATGTATAATATGAATTATAACCACGTAAAGAATTTAACAAATTTAAATATTTGATGAATTGATATAATTTGATGCAAAACTGGAGATTTAAATAGCTACTGATGTAGAGCTTGTGGTGAGTCTGAGTTGCACTTGTGGAGCCAACATATACATAAAAAAAGGGCAAAATGAACGTCCGAAATATTAAAAACTTTAAAAAGAATAGAATCCTACTAAGTAAAGAAGTCGAACACCTGAACTTTTTGACAACTTGTAAAGACAATAGAATCACGCCGAAATTTCTGCAAATTAGGAATAAACCAATAAATTATAGAGACAAAGCTATTTTAAGAACTTGCGAAGTTAAAAGATTAAGAACCTCTATTAGAGAAAAAGAAAAGACATTGATGAACTAAGTAAGAAAAACTACAGATTATATAACCAATGTATGCAAGAAGTTGATAAAGAAGGAACAAAAGTGGCACTAACCAAAATATTTGCTATTATAGATAGACAACTTATAGATAGAAAGAGACATTTTCATAAAATTAAAAATCTAATAAATGACCAAAATAATAGCAAAAAAGAGAAAATGACACCACTAGAAGACAAACCAATGTTCATTAATAAATCTAAAACTGAATTGACATCTTTGCAGATTAAAGCACTTAATTAGAGGCATGAGACATGTATATCAGCAAAAAATTCCAAAAACTGAGATTATAATTCCATACATAGAAGACGTCATCAAAAAACTACTGAAAAAAGACAAAATACAACAAGATTCAAGATGATGAGAACAATCAATAACAAAGAAAAAGAAGACCAACTACCAGCCATAAAGTACGAAAGACAAGAATTGATGAACTTTAGGAACAACCCAACAATAAAACGCATAAGCGCAGATAAAGCCAAGCAGGTTGTTATATTAGACAAAGAAGAGTATAATTTAAAAATGAAAAAGGCTATTGCGGAATTAAATGTCAAAGAGAATAATTATGATCCAACAGACAGAATTATAAGAAAGATGGCTAACATAAAATATCATGGCCATTTACCAACTAATATTAAAAATAGAGCCTTTCCACCTGTAGGAGCATCTATTCCAAGCATATTTAGCAAAATCAAAACACATAAAGAAGAAGAACCCTTAAGACCAATAGTGAATAAAACAACTGCTCCAACTATCCTCCTAGAAAAAAACAACTGCCCCAACTATCCTCCTAGAAAAAGAACTATTTAAACACTTAAAACAATAGTATAATCAACATGAATATACGATTAACAACTCTATCAAAGTTATTAAAAAAATCAAGGAAATCAAAACAACTAATTTATTATGATCAGTTTAGATGTAGTCTCTCTGTATCCAAGTAACCAAATACTCCAGTTTACGAATCAATTAAACTATTAGATCAGAGGTTAAGGGATCGAGAAATTCCTGAATCACAAAGAATCAGTATTATCCAAGCAGTAAAACTTGTTGCTGATAATAACTACTTCACATATGATAAGAAAATCTATAGACAAAAACAAGGTGCACCAATAGGATCCCCGATTTCAGGTCTTCTTGCTGAAATAGTATTACAGGACATTGAAAATAAACTCGTGAAACCACTCAATCAAAATAAGCTGTTAATATATTTAAGATACATTGATGATATCCTTATCTTCTGGCAGCAATCTGAAAAAGACCTTGATGCATTCATACAAAAATACAATAGCCTTTATCCATCAATACAGGTTACTATGGAAAAAGAAATCAACAGACAACTACATTTTTTAGACATTTCTTTATTTAGAAACAACAATATGGTTGAATATGAAGTCTATAGAAAACCAACGTTTATTCCAGCAATTATTCCAATTGATTCAAGCCATCCATGGAAATATAAAAGATCAGCACTACGATTCTATGTAAGAAGAGCTTTAACCCACTCATGTAATAAAACTAAAGAAATTTTAGAAATTAACTGGATAACCAAAACTGCTATGAAGTTTGGATAAAGAAAAAGATTATTGAAGAAATACGAAAAAATCTATTTGTAGCAACAACACTAAACCTAAGACTGAAATGAAATTTGCAAGTAAATTTCCCTACATTCCTCCACTAATGAATATATTAAAGAAGGAATGCGCGAAAAATGATACTGGCGGAGACAGTTATCCATAACGAAACCATATTGACAACTGGAAGTGAAAAAAGATCAATACTTGATAAAGCAGGAGTATACTGTATACCAAAAAAAAAAAAAACTCTACTGAAACGAAAGGAAATGAAGAAAAAAAAAAAGTATATATAGGAAGTACTAAAAGAAGATTTAGGACCAGATTACCAGATTGGGAGAGCATATATCCAACTGGAACAAAAAAGAGAACAAAACATCTTTAATTTAACATTGCATAGAAAATGAGGCTGTCCCAGATTGGCCAGAAGCAAAATTAATAACATCACATAAAACAAAGAATCAAATTTTAACATCGGAAGCAGGGACGATAGAAAAAACTAGGGAAACAAATTGTAATTATAACGACCCAATGGATCTTCCATATGCTTGGAGATACCTTATAGAAAAAGACCATAATAAAAATAAAAAATACAGAAACAAGATAAATTATAAATCTATCAACAAACAGAAGATGGCGACACCCGAGGGATTAGAATCGGAAACAAATTCGAACGATCCAATTAGAAACACGCACAACATGAGGTGCACAATCAAACCAAAATCCGAATGCGCGGTGGTTCTGCCAACGTGGAACTTTTGACTCTGCCAGTAGATTCGAGATGAGTGGCCAAGAAACAACATGAATGAGAAATACATCATTTATACCCACTGAAGAAGATTACAAAATGGTAATTGAAACTAGTATGGGAACTTGGTGCTACGGGAAACGAAGATTGAACTTTCGTCAATACAAGATATTTCTTACCAATTCGACTCACCTTCAACATAAGGTTCTGAATATTTAATTATTTTAATGTTCATAAATCATCTTTTAAATAACGACTCAAAAATAGTGATACTCATTTGCAGCTATTTACCTATCCATTTGAAGACTTCGTCACAATAGGACTACAGAAAACTCTGCAATATCCGGGAAACTTCATGACAAAATGTCAGTAATATTCTGAAACTTTTATTATATATTTATATTATAAGTGTTTCCCGAAAGCATTTCAACAATAACGTGAGAAACAGTAAATTATGCAACAACAGAATTGTTGACATTTATGTATAACATTTTATCTTGCAAAGCTGAAAAGGTATGTAATGATAGAACTGTTAGTAATGCAGAAACTGGAGATCAGGATTCATCTAACCTTGAACTCCTAGAAGTAGATGAAAGTGGATTTGTTGGTGCCACCAAAAAAGATAAAAACTCAGCAGTGTTTAGATTCCCATATTTTAAAAACAAGTGACAAAACTGCAGAAAATTTGAATATACTGGTTGCCAAATTTTTTTATGCCAACAATATTGCCTTTACTGCAGTAGAACATCAAACCTTCAAAGAATTAGTTTCAGCTCTGCATACAGGATATAGACCGCCAAGTCGTACAGCATTAGCAGGAGAACTTTAAGATATAGTGTCAGCAGAAGTCACAAATAAAACCAAAACACTTATCGAAGGCAAACAGGTCACCCTGATTGAAGATGGAGTAATATACACAATGATCCACTTATTGCAACTTGTATTCAGTGTGGGGGAAATCTTATTTTTTGGATTCAGTGGAAGCAGGTACACATACAAAAAATGCACAATATCACAAAGATGTTTTACAATCGGCTATTGCAAAGGCAAAGAAAGAATATAATTGTGATATAAAGGCTGTGGTCACTGATAATGCCAGTTATGGAGAAAGCAAAGGAACTCTTGTGTGAAGAAGATAATAGCTTGGTGGTATATGGATGCAGTGCCCATTATTTAAACCTGCTGGGTGAAGGTTCAAAAGTTTTTCCGCAACCGCCATGAACCTAGTGCATTGCTTAATGAAGTTCCTAATTTACTGAAGCCCCAGTTACCGGGAGATACAAGGTGGAAGAGTCAAATGACTTGCATTGAAACTTTTCTGCGCAACAGAGCAGCATACCAAAAAATAATTGTGGAACATGAAGATCACATAGACAGAGACATAGTCACTCTTATAAATGATTATAATTTATATATACAGGATAAAGATACATTGCAACAACTGAAGCCAGTTGCTGATTCACTGGACTGTTTGCAAAGAGCTAATGCTACCATTCATGAAACCTGCCATACATGGCTCATGTTGTTGAACGAAGAGTGTTTACAGCCCCGAATCCAAGAAGTTACAAAATGAATGGATCAAGCCATGAAACCTTTCCCCATCTTGGCCTACATCCTGAATCCAAAATACAAAGAAGAAAGTCTGTCTAACATTCAAAAAGAAAGTGCACATTCATGGCTAGTTAACAGGTATCCCAACAGCATTTCCCTTTTGATTGCATATGAAGCTCAAGCTGAGCCATTTCCTCCTACTTACTTCACTGTATCTGGAAAAAGTATCAGTCCTGCCACATGGTGGACAGCAGTAGGAAAAACACTAGAACTAGAAAGATTTTCAAATGATTGTCTACAACATATTGCTTTCCTACTTTCGTGCCCTGCAAGTTCCGCATCGATTGAAAGAATGTTTTCAAACTTTGGAGTAATACATTCAAAACACAGAAATCGTTTTGGCACAAACACCAGAGTTGCCAACTTTCAAAACGGGCTGCCAGGAGCAGAGTCGCGCGCTCGGCGGGGTATTTTTTCGCGTGGACAATTGGCTATGTTTTTACAAAAACAATGCAAATTATATAAGAAAAGACAAAATAAATTACTCAATAATTATATTTACCAGATAAACATTGCTTTGAAATTTAGAAGCACCTCTGCTTCTTTGAAACATAAAAATTCTGCTTGATCTTTTCATCCAGCTACGGCAACAAAAATCTTGTACAGTAGTCTATTAGCAAAATGTTGACACACACTTCTTCTCTCTCTCTCTCTCTCTCTCTCCAACTATCTATCTATCTATATATCTATATATATATATATATATATATATATATATATATATATATATATATATATATATGTGTTTATACAAGGGATGTAAGGTCAGGGGATGCGTAACACCACAGCCTCTCCTTGACAAATGTCAACCCCGCCTTCTCGTGGTACATCCTGTTCCCACTAAAGGGGCTCTGACGACCGCCAATAGCGGTATACCTATACCATCCAGATTAGAGAAAATGCTATCCCACACTCACCAACCCGCTTGGCCAGCGTGGTGAGTTATGGCCAAACCCCTCCAAAATGACTCCACAACTTAAATCTTGGCCCTCAGTCTCCGGCAGCTGGAATGTACCTGGCCAAGGCAGCGGCCAGTGCGACATGAAGGCAGAGGGTGCTAAGAATCACCGGAGGACCGGACTAGGCTGCCATCTGATGCTGACCTTGGCTACGTAAAACGGACGCTCCCTATCTTCTGATTCAAGGCTTCTTGAATTGGAAAAGGAACTACAAAGGATCAAGTGGGACATAGTTGGGCTAAGTGAGGTAAGGAGAAAAGAGAAGATCTCATTGAACTGAAAAGTGGACATCTTTTCTACTATCGTGGGACTGATACTGGCAGAACTAGTGGTGTTGGTTTTATAATAAACAAGAAACTGAAGGATAAAGTTGTAGAAGTTGAAAGTTCCTCTGACAGAGCTGCCCGACTCGTTATCCAACTCTCAGGAAGATACCAGGCTCAGATTATTCAAACTTATGCACCCACCACAAGTCATCCTGAAGAAGAAATTAAAGAATTTTATGAGGAAATTCGTCATCTAAATAATAAAGGTAAGCAGCACTTAAAGATAATTATAGGAGATTTCAATGCAAAAATAGGGCAACGGCAACAGAATGAAACTTCAGTAGGTAAATTCGGTCACAGCAACAGAAACCAGCGTGGAAATACTCTTGTAGAGTTTGCAGAGGCAGAAGGGTTTTTCATCTTTAACTCCTTTTTCAAGAAAAAGCCACACAGGAAATAGACATGGAGACATCCAAATGGGACGACAAGTGAAATTGATTTTATTATGTGTGACAAAAATGCGTCATAGAAGACTGCAGTGTGCTAAACAAGTTCAACACAGGTAGTGACCATAAATTGGTGAGATGTAAGATGCACCTCAACACTAAACTCGAACGTAGCAAGCTCATAAGACAAACAAAATGTATTGACATAACCAACCTTAAAAAACACCATAATACCTTCAAATTGGAACTGAAGAACAGATTCTCTGCTTTAGAAGGCCTAACATCGGATGAAATGGATATTTCTGAAGTTAACAGAAAAGTAACCAAAGCTCTTATGGAAACAGCAACAAAATTAGCTGGGTCTAAGAACAAGTTGCATGAGAACAAATTATCAGGAAAAACCAAAATGTTGATGCAAAAAAGAAGAGAGATGAGGATAACTAAAGAAGATGTCACTTCCAAAGTGGAATATATAGAGCTATGCAAGACAGTACGAAAAAGTATCACTGAAGACGTAATGAAATTCAACTGTGAACTCGTAAAGAAAGCAATTGAAAACAACCAAAGCCTAAAGATAGCAAAGAGACATCTCAGTAAGGGAAGAAAACAGATTATGGCACTGAGAAAAGAAGATGGTTCTGTAACAAGAAATAGAGGTGAAATTTTGACAAGAGTGAAATATTTCTACTCCAAATTATATGAAAGGGATGATACATGTACTCCAGACATCATGAAAGGTACCAGTACCAGAGTTCTTCCAGTCCTCCCAGCAGAAGTTGCACATGCAATCAAGAACATGAAGCGGGGAAAAGCTCCAGGAGAAGATGGAATTACTGTAGACATCATACAAGAAGCAAGTGGAGAAATCGAAACAGTACTTGCCCAAATTTTTACTCGATGCCTTAATGAAGGGAAGATTCCTGAGGATTGGAACAACGCTACAATGATCTTGCTACATAAAAAAGGTGACATTGAGGATCTCAGGAACTACAGACCTATCAGCCTCCTATCAGTGATTTATAAAATCTTCACTAAAGTTCTTTCATACCGCTTGAAGGTGACACTGGACATGGCTCAACCGAGAGAACAAGCTGGATTCAGGAGTGGCTACAGCACAATAGATCATATCCACGTACTGAGAGAACTAATTGAAAGAGCGAGGGAATATGAACTTCCATTGTGCATGGCTTTTATCGATTAGGAAAAAGCCTTTGATTCGGTGAAACCATCAGCAGTTACAATGGCTCTGAAATCCTGCGATATTGAAGATGCGTACATTAATATTATTAATAACATCTGTGAAAATGCAAGTGCAAAGATTCGGCTGTTTGAAAATACAACACACATAAAAATTGGAAAGGGAGTGAGACAAGGTGACACCATATCTCCGAAGCTCTTTAATGCCACATTGGAAAATGTCTTTCAATCACTGAACTGGGAAAACAAAGGCATAAAGATTAATGGAGATTATCTAACCCACCTTCGTTTTGCTGATGACATAGTCATTTTTGCAACTACCCCATCAGAGCTGCAAAGTATGATCCAGGAACTTGCTGACAAGAGTAAAGAAGTGGGATTAAAAATGAACTTTCAGAAGACAAAAGTGATGTTCAATGCTTTTACAAGAAATGAAGATTTATCGATTGATGGAGAAAAGCTGGAGATAACAGACACGTGCGTTTATCTTGGACAGCAGATATCAAGTGAGGGTCACATTGATGAAGAAATTAATCGGCGTACAAAACTTGCCTGGAGAGCTTCTGGAAGAAACAGCATAATTTTCAAGAGCAATATGCCATTATGTCTTAAAAGAAAAGTGTTTGATCAATGCATCCTTCCAGTGCTTACGTATGGTGCAGAGACGTGGACCTTAACTAAAAGAGACATACAAAGGCTGCAGACAACTCAAATAAGCACGGAGAGGTGCATGCTTGGTGTAACCAGGAGAGATAAGAAGAGGAACTCGTGGATCCGAAAAATGACAAGAGTGGAAGACATCATGATCAGAGTTAAATCCCTGAAATGGCAATGGGCTGGGCATACTGCCAGAAGGACAGACCATCGATGGACAGCCGAAATTTTAGATTGGATTCCAAGGGACAGAAAAAGGCCCAGAAGAAGACCACATGGGAGATGGGTGGATGAAATTCGAAAGTATGCGGGAGTGACATGGAGGAGACTGGCACAAGACAGACCGTTGTGGAGGAAACTTGGGGAGACCTTCATCCAGCAATGGATTGATAATGGTTGACAATGATGATGATGATGATGTTTATACAAACAATATTTAAACTGTTTTTCCTCATCAAGGTCTAATTCTGTTAAATTAATGTTTATAATTCACTAAAATTGGAGCTGTGATAAAAATGTAAATATATTGAATTCATCTGCAAAGATGAAAATGCAAAGAAAAATATATATTGTTGTTTACTGGTCCTTTTTTAGAACCAAAGCTGTTGCTTTTTTAGCTTTCATTAACACTTCAGTCGTAAAGTTATGCTGGTGGCAACTCAGATTATGGGCAGCCATTCTTGATTTTTCCACAAGTAGGGATTGCAATATGTGCACAGGCAAATTAGAACGAAAATCGTTATGATCCTTGCGAACAGTGCTGAACACTAGTTCGCAAGCAGCATTGCTGTGTGGTATCAAGAGTATTCTGTGCATTAGTAATTTGCTCACAGTTTACAATGTCACTGTTTAACTTATATACTTGGAAACGTGCAAACTCAACTTCTAACAGATTCTTTTCTTCATCAGAGAAATCATCAAAGAGGTCAACAAAATAGTTAACAGAACAAAATTTACTGCTTGTTCTAAGCCTTACATCAGCCACTTCAGCATGCAGCAGAATCGGATCATTCAACTGAAATTTTTTAAGCATGTACTCCCAGCATTTCTGATAATTATAATCTCACAGACCGATAGAAAGAAATTACTTCATTTTTAGACAAATTGCTGCTATTCAGGTACTGCCGAGTTTTACTTCCAATGACAAGTTCGTCATCTGACTTTTCCTATCAGAAATTGGCATGGTAAATACATTCTCAGCCTGTACAACAGCAGATGGTTTAATGAATCGTGCCATAAGTTCACTAAGTAGAGAATTTAGTTCATGATGTAGTCGATGAACAATTGGGGATTCATTTTGCAGTAGGATATTTGTCTTGCAGGAAAGTGGCAAAGCTTGCTGTAGAAAGAGGAGGTACAACTTTGTCTCAGGAGACCCAATTCGCTTCTGAATAGAAATGTATTTCTCACAACCTTGCGTAGTCATATTTTTCTCTCCAAAATATTTTTCCAAGGACTCCCACTGCTCAAGAAAACTATTAATAACTTGATCCAATGAAAGCCATCTGGTACACAAACATTTAATAATTTGGTGACTTTCAAGATTACAAACTTTTTGGCACATCTTAAATGCCTCAATACGCTTGGTGCTTTTATGCAAAAAATAGTATATGTCAACCACAAAATCTTCAACATCAATTTTCAGCTCCTTAGCTCCCTTTTTGGCAGCTAAATGCAATAGATGGCAGGTGCAACCATGAATTACCATATTTGGATTTTTTTCCTTGAGAAACTTTGTGACACCTTTATATTTTCCTACCATAGAAGATGCATTATCTGATGAGAATGCAATACAATTGTGCCACGGTATTGATTTTTTCCCCAGTTCAGTATCCAGTAACTTAAACATATTTTCTCCTGTTGCATCACCATCCAACTGTGGTAAGCTTAATAATCTGGGAATAATTTTCCCCACTGTTGTATCTAAATATGAAACAACAGGAAATATTTTCTCTGCAGAATTAGTGTTGCTAGCATCGGTTGCTAAACTAAATTTTGAAGTTTTTAAAATTTCTATCATTTCATGGGCAGTACCATCAGCCATACTGTTAATAATAACTGTTGTTTTCGTCCGTGCACATCCATATTTTTTGGCGATGCCTGAATCCGGGAACATCTTAATAAACAAAGGCCTGGCATGGTCTGCTACAGAGATGGGTACATTATGCTCTATAATAAAAGCTGTGAACAATGTTTCTGCACGTATTACACGGACATCTTCCGAAATGGAAACAAACGAAGATGTAAGGGTTTGATTAGATGCCTTTACTTTTGCATTGTCTTAATGTCGGCGACATGTTGTTTGCAGTCGCTTATACCACCATGTGCGATAGTGAAATCAATGTCACAAACAGAACAGTAAGCGTGTGTTTCGGATTTTTTGGAACACTTTAAAACGGGACATTGTTTCTTGTTTCTCGAAAGCATCTGAAAAGCGTTAACTATGCGGTCGTTTCGACATATCTCAAAAAAGACTAAAGAAATTCCCCTTGTTCTAAATAACTACAATGAAAACTGTAAACAACTATGTCCAGCTACGATGCAAGCTCTAACACTCCACTGCCGAAAGCAGAAACTTCCGTCATCAGCTTTGCTTCCCGCCCTGCACCGCGTTCTTCAGCAGCCAAGGTGGGGCCAACGCTCCTGCAGCCTACAAGAAAGACTCTGCTATGACGTCACTCACATAACTCCTC
This sequence comes from Macrothele yani, assembly GCA_039090855.1. NCBI lineage: Eukaryota > Metazoa > Arthropoda > Arachnida > Araneae > Macrothelidae > Macrothele > Macrothele yani. Next base: position 4,474,225 of record CM076996.1, on the reverse strand, counting down.
CTGCCACGCACAAAGCCGTTTCGGAGTAATGTCCCCCTCCCACCCCACTCAACTCTCAAGACCTGTTCAGCTATCTGTTGCCCTCCAATGCCAACAACAAGCTCGAATGCTTGGCCTTGATAACACGGCAAGCGCCAAGAAGAGCGAAACATCCCATTCTTCCGTAGTTATATACACACACACACACACACACACACACACACACACACACACACACACACACACACACAAACGGCATTTAAAGAAAGAGAAAAAAAAAAGGGGGAAAAGCATACTTTAATACACCTGGAAGAATTTTCAATTTAAGCTTTTAAAAAACACCAAAATAATAAGGATAATAACAAAAAAATTAAAAATTTCTGAATACCAAAATAAAAACTTCTAACGACCGGAGTTTTTAAGCCTTGAGCGGAGCACTTGGATTTAGCTGTCGAAAACAGAGAAACTCCGCTCAAAGCGGAGCACTTGGCATGTCTGAAACACAGCATCTAAACTGGTTATGTGTTATTGGATGTTAAGAGGACCAATTGTGCTAGATTATTAAATGTTTATCTTGTACTTTGCACTAATATCTTTCTGTAGTGTTGGTAACTGTTTTTTTTTTTTTCCTTTTCATGTATTAGTTTCATATTACTGTTCACTTTTTGTAGTACAACAAATGTACATTTTTTTAAAATTAAACCCAATATTGAGCCTAATGCAAATTGTATTTCTTTAAATGTAACTTAGTGTGTCATCAATGGCTGTATATAAGTAAAATTTAACAAAAACGTCATACTATTTGTATTAAAATGTTGGACTTATTAATCTAAAAACAATTAATATAACTGTATATGTATATATAGTTTTCAATTTCAAAATTTTTACATATGGTTATATATAATGTGTATTTTTACATATTTTATAATTTTTTTACATACGGTTGTCTGGCAGAGGTTTTGGACATAAGGGTTTTTACCGTCATGTCCAAAACCTTGCCAACCCTGCCTGTAGGTAGTCAAGCTTCATCACTCATCTGTTACATCCTACAATATTCTCCAGCAGTCATTTTCTCCAACACTGCTGACTGCTTGTTTTGTTGTATGTGCACCACTCACTGTACACCCTCAATACAGTTGTTCTTGCATGGCCAAAGCTTGCTCTTCCTGGGATGCTTGCACCTGCCTGCCTAGCATCTACTATCGTGCCTCTTTCAAAGTAGCTTAAATCATTAGTCTTCCACATATTGTCGCTATCTATGCTTCAGACACACTTGAATCCTTTGCAGTTTGAGCAGTTTTAAAGCCATCTCATCGTCATAGTTGTGCACGTAAAGGATGATGGCATGTGTCCCATTGCTATTGGGTGTTCCTAATAATTTGATACTTTAAAGTCTACATATTTTGCAAATAAGCTTAGTCTCTTACAAATTTCTCCTATATCTATAACATTGGGGGGAGCATATGTCCACCCTGTATTAAATCTTTTTTATCACTACAGTCAAAACTCGTTTTAACAAAATACGATATAACGAAAAACACATTACAACCAAAAAAAAAATTGAACTTGCTGGGTTTAATGTATTTATATAGAAAATATAAAACTTTATAACAAAATGCTTTACAAGGAAAAACACTTTATTACAAACTGAAATTGTAGGGGGAAATGCTCAAGCAAAACTTTATAATGTAGCAAATTTCTCCCTCTCTTAAAAATTCTAAACGATTTAGCTGCCATGGAACCTCAACAAAAGAACAAGTGACATGTTTCGCCAAAGCTATCATTCCTCTCCTTCCTGGCCCTGATATAATGCACTCATTGCGTCTCTTTGGTGTGAACAGCGTAATGTTTTACCGTAAGGTACATTTTCCATCCTAAAGTCATTTAAATGTCAGACACACACACACACACACACACCCCTGCCACCCACCCACCCAACAATAGTGGAGGTTTTAACATCAGAGGACCCCTTCAACTTGTTTGGTGACTGACAGAAATGGAATTAGCCCACAGTAGAAGGTGGTTGGGGAAGGAATTTCTTTCAGGTGAGAGATAACGTGACACAATAGGCAGTAGCTAACCTACTTTGTAAACAAAATGCCTGTCAGTCAAGTGAGATTAAAATTAAGAAATGTTTCTGTCCTCAACTGCTAGGACCTCTTTCAAGATGAGTTAAATTGGCAAAGTCTCATATGTAAGAAACATACGCACTAACTCTACACTTAAAATGGCAACAAAACGAAGGTGCTGCCATAAATGCTAGATGAAAAAGTGCAAATTTTAATATGCATAAAAATTGAAATCAAAAAGAAAGGGGACATTGCTAAAAAGTTCTGCATTCCTCAGTCGACTTTAAGCACAATTTTGAAAGATAAAGATAAAATTCTGAAAGTTTATGAAAATGTTAAAATTTCCACTCCTTTCAAGAGGATACGTTCCACGAAATATTTTGATGTCAAAGATGCTTTGTTCTCATGGTTTAAAAATGCGCGTGCAAACAACATCCCTGTGAGCGGAAGCATTTTACAGGAGAAAGCGCGGACATTTGCATCGGCTTTAGGAAACAAAAATTTCGAAGTCAGCGAAGGGTGACTTGGAAAGTTTAAAAAGAGACATGATATTGTGTGTAAAAACGCTAGTGGAGAAGCAGCAAATGTTTATATTACGACAGTCAAGGATTGGATGCGTGATACATCAGAGGTATAGTACACAATTTTATATAAGTATATAAATCAATTGAAGCTTAAATATTCCATTACTACTTTGGCAGAAACTTTCCATTACAAATAACTTACCATTTCTTATTTCAATAGGCACTATTTCACAATTACTGAGTTGAAATCTTATGCGTAATTAAAATTTCTACGTACTAACTTTTTACCGAAAATACATTGTTACAAATTTTTTTCTATCCCCTTGAATTTTGCTATAATGAGTCAAGAGTTCTGAAGTTAACTATTTTAATTTGGTACTCTACACTTAAACCCACGCAATCAGCAAATGAATTTAGCACTTTACCTACTAAGCTGGCAAGCACTTTTTGCAGACCTAAATAAATAAACTACATCATAGTAATAAAAAAAGGAATTTTATCTGGCAAATAAAAAAACGTCATTCTGCATCCATTTTCACTTCACTATTAATTTTCTTTTCATAGTCCACCAGCTGTTAACATAATTTTCACTTTGTACTGGTGTAAGTTACTGATGATCATGATCATTCACTGAGTGTTTATTTACCTATGTGTTACCTGGAATTCATTTTCTAATACAATAGTAAGTATTTTATACTAATGGCTAACCCAGCCCACTGATCAAGCAGTTCGAATACTAACCTCTTGCATCAATGGCCTGAGATTCAGCCCCATACATTGCATAGTTTTGTAATAAATGAAGTCATGGCTTTCCTAGATGATCATATCAGCCCCATACATTGCATAGTTTTGTAATAAATGAAGTCATGGCTTTCCAAGATGATCATATGATAGTTACAAAAGACAGATTATGGGAATTACTTAGGAATAAAAAATGTTAATTCTTAGCGTCAAATTTTCGGGTAGTAACCCTAACCCTTCATCAGGACGAACACTACAGTAAGTGTTGCCAACATTGGGTAAAACTCCAACCTTTAAAATCATTTAATGTAATTCCTCCTCTTCTCTCTAACTTAAGACCTTCCAATAGTTTCCTCTTGAAGAATTGCTTTTGGTGGATCAGAATTTCTACTAAGTCCCATAGGATTTTATGTCCAGTAGATTGAACATGTCTGTCAAGGTCAGTTTTATTTGTCATGTTTTTTATGGCTGCTTTATGTTCTTTCAGCCTGGACTTAAACAGTCTGCCTGTTTCTCCTACATAGCTAAGACCACATTCACACTTGATATTGTAGACTACTCCTTCTTTTAACATGATGTTAGTTTCTTGCTGCTTTAAATTAAGAAGGTAGTTATTAATCTTATTTCCTAAACCTGGAGCTAGCCAGATTTGAATTTTTTTGCCAATCCTTTGAAGTTTTTCGAAAAGGCCCTCATGGTAGGTGATTTTTCTATTGGGTTGTCGGAAAAGTCATGACTTATTTTAGCCATGTTTTGCAAAGGTCATTTATTGATAGAAAGAACAAAGATCAATCAATGATATAATGCCCGTTTTGTTTGATAACTTTTTGCCATCTTTCAGTGAGCTGCAGAATGCCTCGTTCATAGAAGGGCCTGTCTTTCGTGGCAAAAAACTGTACAAGGTGCTGATTTACAGCCTCATCTAAATTGAACGTTATACCACGCAAGGACTGTTGAAGAGAGCGAAACAAGGGGAAGTCTGACGGCGCAAAGTCAGGTGAGTATGCTGGATGTGGCAACACATCCCACGCAAGCTCCAATAATTTTTGTCGGGTGATCAAACTTGTGTGTGGTCTCGCGTTGTCGTGATGGAACACAAAACCTTTACAATGAACGAGCTCTGGACGTTTCTGGGGGATGGATTCGTTCAAACTGTCCAATTGCCGACAGTACACATTCGAATTGATTGTTTGGTTCCATGGTAGGAGCTCGAAAAACAAGACAGCTTTAAAATCCCACTACACTGAGACCGGAACCTTCCGCTGATGAATGTCTGCTTTGGATATCGTTTGAGGCGAAGCAGGACGTCGGGATCAAGACAGTTTGTGCAGCACATTGTTGTACACAATCCACTTTTCGTCACCAGTTATCAGTCGCTTCAAAAAAATTTCGTTTTCTTCACGTTTAATGAGCATATCGCAGATGTTTATATGCGCCATCAGTTGAGCTTCTTTGAGTTCATGAGGAACCCACACATTGAGCTTGCTTACGTATCCCAGCTTCTTCAGGTGGTCGTGAACGCTTGAATGATGGATGTGCAATGTGTCTGCAATCTCTCGTGTCGTGTAACATGGGTTTGACTCTATCAATGCCTTGATTTGGTCGTCATCAACCTCGGTGGGCCTCCCCGACTGAGGAGCATCATTGAGGTCAAAATCACCAGCACGGAATTTTGCGAACCACCGCTGGCACTGACATTCTTGTAGAGCATTATCACCGTACACTTTACGCAACTTTTTACAAGCTTGATGCACATTCTTCCCTTTACGGAAGTAAAACAGTAAAATATGGTGAAAATGCACAGTTTGGTCTTCTATCTTCAACTTGATGTCAAATCTCCGCAAATCAACCAAATCGCTCACTATTTCTTTTAGACTGTAGCTAGAACTGGCACCTGTCGAATGTCATAGCGATAACAGAGCTGCGCGTGCCTCTAGTACTTCCAAAACCGCCCAACCGCTATCGGGTGCCAAAATAAGTCGTGACTTTTCCGACAACCCAATAGTTAACCGACATCCTGGGGTTGGGCTCCGATCTTTTTTACTATAAGTTAAAAAAAATTCCACTATTGGTAATTATTATACTGGAGAATGATTTTAAGTTCGTTTTTTTTTTTTTGTGCTCGCTTGTCTAATTCTGAGGAGTTCAGAACATTGATCTTTTCTACAAATTGCGAGGATGGTTTGACTGGAAGTCCAGCATTTTGTTAGTGTTAGTGAGCTTTTTGAAGACTTTTGTAAGAATTCTCCCTCTTTGAAGAATTAACGACAGGTCCAGGTAATTTAGCTGATTGTTCCGCTGAAGTTCCAGAGTGAATGTTAACTTTTGATCTGGGAGTTGAACCAATCAAGGATGGAAGATGGGAGAGAGGGATTAGTGATGTCTAAAATTAAAATAATGTCGTCCATATATCTGGCATAGAGACAGAAGATAAAATGAGTTATTAGAACCTCTTCTTCCAGTTTGCCAACGTAGTAATTTGCTAGGAACGGGGCAACTGGAGAGCCCATAGCTAAACCTGATGTCTGTTTGTAGAAATATTCAAATTGAAAAAAGTTTTTTAATACAAAAATCAGGATTTAAAAGCTCACGAGAGCAAATTTCTAGTTCTACTAGAAAAAGAGAGATACATTAAAAAATGGAAGATGAACTTAAAAAACCTATGTATGAAGTTTTATCCGAAAACCCCCTAGATGTGGCTATAAAAAACTACAATAAGCTACTTAGATCTTTAAAAAGAAATAACTAACTGCATCCCAATTTCAAGGATTTTTCAAAATTACATTACAGAATCCCTCAACTATATGGAACAATTAAACTTCACAAACCAGGAAAACCTCCGAGACCAATTGTGGATTCAAAAAATTCACCTTTCTTGAACCTACAATGTTATCTCCTGGACCATCTAAAAAAGATCTTTCAAGGACCTCCTGCCTTACTGAGAAACTCCCAAGATCTCCTTAAGAAATTAAGTAATCTCGCACTGCTGGAACACCCTATAATTGCAAGTTTAGACATCCAAGCTATGTATACTAACACAGATACTAATCAGCTGTTGGAATTCATGGCAGAGGATCTGGCTGATAGAATAGTCTTTTACAACCTCAGCAACGCAGTACTGACTGGCCTCTGTGAAATCCTGATTTTTGTATTAAAAAACAACTTTTTTCAATTTGAATATCATTTCGACAAACAGACATCAGGTTTAGCTATGAGCTCTCCAGTTGTCCCCTTCCTAGCAAATTACTACACTGACAAACTGGAAGAAGAGGTTCTGATAACTCCTATCTATATGCCAGATATATAGACGACATTATTTTCATTTTAGACAGCACTAATCCCTCTCTCCCATCTTTCATCCTGGATTGGTTCAACTCCCTAGATCAAAAATCAACATTCACTCTGGAACTTCAGCGGAACAATCAGCTAAATTACCTGGACCTGTCGTTAATTCTTCGAAGAGGGAGAATTCTTACAAAAGTCTTCAAAAAAGCCCACTAACACTAACAAAATGCTGGACTTCCAGTCAAACCATTCAGAATACATGAAGTGGAACGTAGCCTCGCAATTTGTAGAAAAGATCAATGTTCTGAACTCCTCAGAATTAGACAAGCGAGCGCAAAAAAACGAACTTAAAATCATTCTCCAGGATAATAATTACCAATAGTGGAAATTTTTTAACTTACAGTAAAAAAGATCGGAGCCCAAACCCAGGATGTCGGTTAACTAGAAAAATCACCTACCATAAGGGCCTTTTCGAAAAACTTCAAAGGATTAGCAAAAAATTTCAAATCAGGCTAGCTCCAGGTTTAGGAAATAAGATTAATAACTACCTTCCTAAATTAAAGCAGCAAGAAACTAACGTCATGTTAAAAGAAGGAGTAGTCTACAATATCAAGTGTGAATGTGGTCTTAGCTATGTAGGAGAAACAGGCACTGTTTAAGACCAGGCTGAAAGAACATAAAGCAGCCATAAAAAACATGACAAATAAAACTGACCTTGACAGACATGTTCAATCTACTGGACATAAAAATCCTATGGGACTCAGTAGAAATTCTGACTCACCAAAAGCATTTCTTCAAGAGGAAACTATTGGAAGGTCTTGAGATTGAAAGAAGAGGAACTACATTAAATGGTTTTAAAGGTTAGAGTTTTACCCAATGTTAGCAACACTTACTGTAGTGTTCGTCCTGATGAAGGGTAGGGTTACTACCCAAAATTTTAACGCTAAGAATTAACATTTTTTATTCCTAAGTAATTCCCATAATCTGTCTTTTGTAACTTGCATAATTTGTTTTTTTCTATTTTTCCTTGAAGCTAGGAATTTTACATTAGGCATGAACAACCCCTCTCAGGCTGAAGTATGCAAGAAGCAGGAACACACATACACAAGGGTCACACTGCTGATCACATTCTTCACAATTTGTGTAAAAAAAAATCGTTTTGGCAATGGAAAAAAAGATTTGACGATTACCTTTTTGTACTGTTATAACACTTTGGCAACAAAAAAAAATTGAATTTAGCGAATGAGTTGGCAAAAACTTTAAAATAGCCAGAGCAACAGCTGCATACATGATATTAATAAAATATCATCTCACATCTGTATACCAGTATGGTATTCAGGAATGGTCTTGCAGACCTCCTTATTAAAAAAAAAAACACACAAATTTTGGTCTGCAATAAACTGTAAAATGTCTTTCTGCTTCTAACACCCTGGATTCCATTATCGCTAAAGATATCCAATTATACCAAACAATGCAATAACTGTCTAGATAGCCTTTCATCACACGTCCAAACCGACTCCATCATTAACTACTACTTTTGGATTATGACATGTTATCAAAAATACGTGTATGTACTGTTGATTTAAACTTACATCTGGAAATCCTACCTTGTCAATAATGATTTTATTCTGGTGGCATCATCAACGGATTGGTTATAGATCACTACATATCTATCTCTAAGCTGTTCCCTGAGATTCAGAGGTTAGCTACTCAAAGCAATATCTGCCAAATCAAAGTTACTAATGGTGTTAAATTTTACTTCCTGTTGATGGATCAAACATCACAATTTACAGTTATCTTGACACACACCTAAAGCTTCATTGATATCCATTATACATCTCACACAAGATATTTTAGACTTCATGCTCATTATCATACACTACAATAGTTACTATTTCTCTGAAGTTTCACTTTCAAATGTACCAACACAATTCTCTCACTTATGCAACTATCAAGGATGGTTTCTGGACTTTAATGGCAATTATTCTGCATATACACATCAAAGGGCATTTTAACTGTGCTTAGCAAGTAGGAACATTGAGTTAATACCATATTTTTCAATTATACTACAGTGTTAAACTTGGTTTTACAAACATGCATCTCAGAAACACAGTGCTTAACTAGGTATTTGTAGGAAGAAATGCAGTGGTCAAATGCAGTGCTCAACTACTGTAGGTGTTTGTGGTAAATGTTATCTGAAACATTACAAATTCCAGCATTCATTCATGATATTAAAAGGAAATTATTCCATGTATCGTTTGTGGCAGATACTGACCTAAAAAAATTTTGGAATGCTGACTCTTCACTGATTACACGGGTAAACACATGTTTTGTGTCTCAGACATAATTTTTTTTTCTTTAGTATTTTCATACGAGGAATCCAGATTTGCTATCCAAATTTTGCTATCACGTATAGTTTTAGAGATATAAGAATATATTTTTTTCTATTTTTTACGTTAAAAATAGGGGGTTTTTTTACGAGAAATAATTCCAGTATTGACTTGAAGCACATAGCATCATTTATTCATATGAGAAAATAAAAGAAAAAAAGCTGCAGGTGACATACAGACTCTGTTGCGTTCGAGTTTTATCAAAGGGAGGGTGATCCTGTCTGCACGTGCGAATAAGCCATAGACATGGCGCCACCTGCACTCTTCCCGGCTCCTCACTCGACTGCTCAACTACGTCTTATGTATCAGTTCTCTGTAGACAGTCAAAGTGAACGCTGTGCTATATTGCTCTTTATTAGTAGCTTTTGTTTGTGGGTGAAAACTGAAAAATGCCATGCAAGTGAGTCAACCATCCGGATACATTTTGTTATGTGTGGGGTGAATTGACATTCAAACCTCAAAGGCAGAACTTTACCCTGTTAATATGAAAGTGTTATCAGCTTTAATTGTGCAGAAAGCCAAAAGATCATTCTTCGGACTGTTATTTTTGTATAACAAATACAAAGGGAATCACAAGTAAGTCAAAACACAGATTAAAATATCCCAACTTACCTTCAGCGATGTGACCTTTTTTTTTTTTTTTTTTTTTTTTTGATTGGAGGTTTAACGACCACCGTGGGCAACTCAATGGGCTATAAGCAGTCGCCCGTCCCTAATTTAGGGTCACTGGCTCCAGGGAAGGGAGAGAGCCAGTGCCGTAAGACAAACACAACATCCATGCCTGACCGGGATTCGAACCCGGACCCCTTACGGACGAATGATCAGAGGCCAACGCCTTAGACCACTGTGCCACCGGGGCGGCGCGATGTGACCTATTCCTCACAGTGATATGCTAATACCACCTCACCCGGTATCAACCAATATAAATGAAAATTCAAGCTCTGAAGAGGATCAAAATGAAGATCACGCTGATCGAGATTATGCATGTTTCGACATTTCTAATGAGCCTCATTTATTGACACAAGGAGACCTAAATGATTTAGTGCGTGATTTAAATTTATCTAAAAAACAGGCAGCACTTTTGGGGTCATGATTAAAAGGGTGGAACCTTCTTGATCGCGGAACTAGGGTATGCTACTTTCGAAATCGTCAAGAAGATTTCAAGGAGTTTTTCTCGCAAGAAGGAGATATAGTGTACTGTAATGATATTTGATCAGTGATGGACACTATAGGACATGCTCTTAACACACAGAAATGGCGTCTGTTTATAGATTCGTCAAAAGTTAGCCTAAAAGCTGTCCTTTTGCACAATGGAAACAAAGTCCCATCAGGTCCACTAGCACATGCTATTAATATGAAAAAAAAAACTATGAAAATATGAAGATTATTTTAAACAAGATACAGTATGAAAAACTCAATTGGAACATATGTGGAGACCTCAAGGTGATTGTTATGCTGCTCGGGTTACAGTCTGGATACACAAAATTTTGCTGTTTTTTGTGCGAGTGGGACAGCAGGGATCGTAAAAGTCATTTCAAAAGGAAGACGTGGCCTTCACGTAAATATCTTACACCTGCTGAAAAAAATGTAATGAAAGCTCCTTTAGTTGATCCCATAAACATCTATCTCCCACCTCTTCATATCAAATTACGTTTGATGAAACATTTTGTGAAAGCCATGGGCAGAAATGGAAGTGGTTTTTTGTACTTGAAGGAGAAGTTCCCCAAAATTAGTGATGCAAAAATTAAAGAAGGAATTTTTGTAGCACCTCAAATTACAGAACTAATGAAAGATGAAACTTTTGAAGGATGTTTGAATGACATAAAATGTGCATGGGTTTTCTTTCAAGAATTTAATGAAAAACTTTTTAGGCAACAAAAAGTCTGACAACTATACGGATGTAGTACATGAGATGCTGAAAGCATATGATGACTTAGGCTGCAATATGTCTCTGAAGATCCACTTCCTTCACTCTCACTTTGATTTCTTTCCCAAAAACCTGGGTGCTGTAAGTGATGAACATGGTGAACGCTTTCATCAGGACATTTCAAGCATCGAAAAAAGATATAAAGGAAAGTGGAGTTCAAGTATGTTAGCAGATTACTGCTGGACTCTCAAAAAGGACCTTCCTGAGGCAAAGTATTCCAGGAAATCTTCAACTAAGACCTTTTAGGTACGCTGAACATTAATTTCCTTAGTGTACATGTTATTAATGTAAAATATTTACGTAACTATCACACAAAAACCTTACGTGATAGAGAAAAATGGTTTTCATTATTGAATTCAGGGCAACAAATACTATAAAGATTGGCCAATAACATCTAAGGGACAGAAAAAAAAGTTGTTGTTTTTTATTGTAGACCAGTGTTACCAGTATGAAGTCTCAAAAATGTTTTATTGACTGTGTTGACACTAATGCTGGAAATATTTCAACACATACTTACTCAAGAGAGATAGGCAGAGTGAGAGAGGCCCAATCTAATTTTTACCATAAGCAAATTTTGTGAAAAATGTGCTGGACTAACTTCCCACTGCAATTTTTTGCCATTTGTGGCAGGATAGGGAGGGAGCATCACATCTACAAACTTATTGGGTAAGGAAAATTTGGAGATCAAAAGTCAGAGCATAGCTATAAAGAAATTTTGAATAATGAACACTATAATAGCAAATTTTTTAAATTATAAAACCTAAAAAGTGTCCATTTCTTCTTTAACAACAGTGGCCACTCTAAAAGAAATACCTCAGCATCTCTGAATTTTGCAACACTTGTGCTTAAAGTTGTAATGTTATGGTATGGCCAACAGCAAATTCACACCTCATGCTAGGGAGGGCAAAACATGATTTCTTTTCAGCCTTGTTCAAATTATAGTTGGTGAGCCTGCAACAAGGTAAACACAAAAGTTGTGCTAGCTTCCATTATTACATACTTCCTTACATATGACATTAACTACTACTTTTGGATTATAACATGTTATCAAAATATATGTATGTACTGTTGATTTAAATTTACATTTGGAAACAATACCACCTTGTCAATAATGATTACACAGGTTTTTCCCTCTTTCCAAACACAAACCACTGCAGATGCCAACCACGGGCTAAACGACACACTCACCTCCTGCCATCCAATTAGCTAACCCCATTGCAGTGAGATTCATAAATGTCCCACTGTGAAACACTCATGGTATTTTACACCCTCTTCCTCTCCCAGAAATGGGTGTGAATGTATTTTGCCCATTAGGAGGAAAAGTTACACAAGTACAGTAAGAAAGCAGTGGTGACAATAGCTTTTCTTGTATCACTTCCCGCTGGCCTACAGCATTTTCATCTCTTGAGGTTATTAGATGTGAGTCAGTAACACAGGAAAGTTGAAGTGTTTTAAAAACCAGTAAATAGTTTCTTTAACACCTTCCTTGATTGCCCCATTTTTCCTGATGAAAGGAACACAATGTACTCTACAACTATTGTCACGAATTGTTGGAATAATACTCCACCAAATTTTTTTTTGCGGTATACTACTTTTGGATTATAACATGAATGTTTAAACTTAAAACTTGGTGTGGCATGGTCCTTGGAAAATATGGTATATATTAGCATTTTAATTGTGTTAACATGACACCAAGTGTGTAAATGCAATATTGGACATTAAGAAAATTATTGTGTACATTCATGTGTTAACACTCATTTCAGCTCACTTGACAATAAAAGTATTCTTATCAGTTAAAAAAATAGTATTTCAATTCTGCTTTACTGTTTGCTCTGTGCTTTACTATCAAACCTTGTTCAGTTATGTTTTTTTTTTTTTTAATTCTCTACATGAATCAATACAGACTAGTAGAGCAAAAGATTAACTGGCCCTTTACATCAGATGAATTTAAAATTTTTCCATATCTGAATGACAATGTTAATTTTGTGTTTATTCCTTGTAATTTTTCATAGCAACATTATCCCTTTATTTCCTTAGCATAATTTCTTTCTACTCTTTTTATTTCGTGCTGTTTTTTCTTTGTCATTTTTGAAAAAAAAAAAATGAACTTGATTCCACCTCACACACACGTTTTTTTTGTTTTTTTTGTTTTTTTATTGATGGTTTTACAACCACCCTGAGGAACTTGATGGGCTATAAGCAGTTGCCCATCCCTAATTTAGAGCCACTGGTTCCAGGGGAGGAGCCGCAAGACAAACACCACATCCATGCCTCACCGGCATTCAAACCCACACCCTTCTCAGACGAATGATCATAAGCCAGCGCTTGGACCACTGCGTCACCAGAACGGCCTTGTTTTCCATTTGCCCTCATTGGCCTTAGCCTTGTATGTTAAGGGTGGGATAAAATGACATCCCACAATCCAATCCACCGGCACAACACAATGTTCATGATCAGTTATATACATAACACTTACATAGTATTACATTTCTGATCTACACATCAAGCAATCAAATTGATCACTTGGATTTCTTAAAGCAAGGCAAAGACAATGATGTGACAGCCAAATATTTGAGAATTAAAACAAAACCCATTAGTTACAAATACTGACATGTATCGTCACCTGGGGTAATTCCCAGTCACTAAGTTTCCGGGGCAATTCTTGGTCACATACATTTTTTAATCAAAATAACACTTCACCAAAGTCCAAAAAATCATAGAAACAATTTGAACATTCTACTTTGCAATGCATAACTCATTTGTTTTTCAAGTTGAAATTTATTATGAAAAAAAAAAATTTAAAACCTACTAGTTAAGTTTCTGTAAAACAACATTGCAAAGATCTTTGTCATTAATAAAGTTTTAATTATTTAACATTTTTTTCATTTTTGGTAAAATTATAAACTATCACAGCTTCTAAAAGAAAATTTAAGAATTTCTTATGCAATTCTGAATTAACTTATGGAGTATACCAAATTTTGCCCCATATTTCAGGGGTAATTCCTGATCAGTGTAGTTTTCCAGTATTTATGCTCGACATTTTACTTATTGTAACCATCCAACCTCTGTAATCATATTTATCATGTAACTTTTTAACCCTAACTGCAAAGCAACATTCTTAACTGTAACTGCAAAGCATCCCTAACTATAACTGCAATGTGATAATTTGTTGTGCTAAAAACATGTGCATATTGCCTAAATGTTAGTCAGTTACTCAACTTGCTTTTTTCATTGTATTCTATTTATCTAAAAATTTAGTCTATTATTTTAGTGTACTTTCTGTGTTATGGGCTATAATATTATATAGTTTGTGTGAAATTTATGCATCATAATGAGGCAATATAAGCCAAAGAAAGATTTTTTTTTTTTTTTTTTTTGATTGGAGGTTTAACGACCACCGTGAGCAACTCAATGGGCTATAAGCAGTCGCCCGTCCCTAATTTAGGGTCACTGGTTCCAGGGAAGGGAAAGAGCCAGTGCCGTAAGACAAACACAACACCCATGCCTCACCGGGATTCGAACCCGGACGGACCCCTTTCAGACGAATGATCAGAGGCCATCGCTTAGACCACTGCGCCACCGGGGCGGCCCAAAGAAAGATATCAAGTTGAAGAAATTAAAGCTTGATGAGGCTATATATAAGATGGAAAATGAAAATTTCAGTGCATGTGTAACTGCTAGAGCTGTAGATATGCCTTTTTCAACTTTGCAGGCCTGTTTAGCAAGCTTAAAAAACAAAACAGAAATAAAGCCTGCAGGTACTCTAAGAATTCCAAGTGAATCAGAAGATAACAGCAGTTGCTCTGAAGATATGAATGATTTAAATTTGATTAAACAGTTAGGTAAAGATACTTCAGTGCAAAATGCAAAAATAGTTTTGAGAAATATCCAGAATGCAGTAGAAGAGTGCAGTTATTATGCTGAAGTATTATAATAAAGATCCTTTTTATATTGGGAAAGTCACAAACAAAGAAGTAAAGTAGAAGTAAAATTTCTAGAAAAAGGAGCTGGAAACTTGCCTTGGCCTAAGCGAGTCAGACTAGAAACTATTAACATTCAGTACATTTTCTATGGACCAGTAGATTTGCAAGGTGTTGATCCATTTACAGTAAATGATGAGCCAATAATTGTTGCATACAAATGTTGTAAGAAATACTTTGGATAATGTAGAATTTAAGTGCAAGACTTCGACATATCCGATAAAAATTGTATTTAAGCTACTACACAGTGTATGTTGTTCTCCTTTTTGGCTATATAGTTAATATAACTTCATATCATTTAGTTTAAATGTTTTAACAGATTATCATAAAAAAAATTTATTATTTCTCCATTTACATATCAAATATGGTGCTGACCAATAATTACCCCAGAAGTGACCAGGAATTACCCCAACACCGGGGTAATTACTGGTCACTTAATAATTACAATTAATCAAATTAAGAATTAATTTATGATGAAGTAAAAATTTTATAAAGAGCATATAACAAAGTACTTACTCCATGCCAAAATTGGAGATACTAAGCTTTCATAGTTTTTATAATAACTGAATGTTATTGATTTTTGACCGGGAATTACCCTGGGTGACGACAGAACAGAAATATAATAGGGTGTAAACACCATGTATATAGCTGAACATTTCAACCACATAACAAAAAGGTATACTATATATATCATACTGCCAAATGAATTCAACAATGTGCATGAATTTTTATTCTCACAAAATACTCAATGCCACAAAGGTTGCATCAAGCAGAACCACAAAAGGTGCCAGTAACAGGATTATAACAGCCATGGTCTCTTGTGAAGACTTTCAGGGAAAATATGTGTGTGACTCTGTTTGCCCACCACTATACAAAATCTGGACACAAAGAATTTCAAAGACAAGTCATCTGTTGTCATTACATAGATATACTAAAATATATTATTTTTACATTTTTTGTAAGTCCATTTTAAAACACTCATGGGAAATATTCTTTATGCCATGGTACACTGATGCACAGGATTTGTTGCATCCTCCTCCGTATTATGACACTAACCATAGGTTGTTCCCAGGATTCTTTCTTGGCCTAATCATATTAACCATGAAGACAAATTCAGTCAATTTTTGAATGAGCACAGTCTATGGCAACTTGCAAATTTCTAAACCACACAAAACTGTTTGACCACCACTTCTGCTTCTAGTTAGTTTAACCTACATTCAACACTCTTCCAGTACCTTTGCAGTTGTGGAGTTGGGCAGAACATACTGATTACAAGAGTTTCACACTGGTAATTTATTGTAATACTTACTTACATGCCCTGAAGCAGAATCTGTTTCAGGAGTCTGCAATGTAGGAAGGAAAAGCTAAAAACTGTCTGCAAAATAAAGGGAAGCCTAAATATTAATATTTTTTTTATAAAATTTCTCATTCTGTACCGCACCAAAGTAAAGTTTTAAAAATGAGCAAATTTGTGATTTTGAAAACTACAAATTAGTATTTAGTCGCAATATTCAAGCTAGCTTTTCCTTGATACGCAAAAAAAAAAAAAACGAAGATTTTATTTTAGTCAGAAATAAATCCAGGATTAATAAATAATAAGGTTTCACCACAAACAGAACTGCTTATATAGGTTTCACATAAACAAAACTCAAAGTGATTTCAAAACTGCATAGAAAGAGGGGGAGAAAGAGAGATTGATACATCATGGTTGTCACATTTCATTTGTTTGTAAAATTGGTGCCCACATAGGATTTTTGTTTGAAATCACTTTTGTTGTGAATTGACTGCAGTTTTTTTTTTTTTTTTTGAGAAAAATTTAGTGAATTTGTTAAAATGAAGTGGGAGCATTTTCATTGATATAATTCAATCCCAAAACATTATGAAATTAAAGTGAGAAACAAGGCAAGAGGCACTTTTTTTTTTTTCTTTGCCTTAACTTCCCCTCATCAGTCTGAAATGAAATTATCTGGAAGTAATTAAAAAAGAAAAAAATTGTGCAACAGGAGACATTAAAGTACGTAGAAATATGATTTCAGTAAAAAAAAAAACTTTCACCTAAATCTAACTAAGATGTAGCTATCTGGAGGAAGATAAAAAACCTGTGACCGTCAACTTCCGGAATGCCACGGAAACGGAGATTGAAACTTTGCAAATGCTAAAAAATATTGCTCTTGAAAACACACACAAACACATCTTTAATCTAACTGAAACAAAGCTATCTGGAAGCACCAAGAAAGGAAAATGTGCGATCCGTCGGCTTCAGGGATGGCGCATAATACACCCATGAAAATGGATAAAAAAAATTCCGTAAAAATAAGATTTTTGAAAAAAAAACAAAAAACTTCATAAATCAAACTGAGTGAAGCCATCTGAAAGCAAAAAGAAAAAAAGAATGGATGTCATGTTCTGGTATACCGACTGTCGTGAAAACAGAAAAAGGAACGTTGAAAACACTTTAAAAACACTGCTCTTGTAAAAATAAATTAATTAATTACTAAATAAAGGTAACTTGATCACACTAGTTACGTTAAATGAAAACTTTTACAAAAAGTACGTAACTAGCGTGATCAAGTTACCTTTATTTATTAATATTGTTACGTGTTTTGCCCATCATCATCGTCAAATTAATAAATAAATAAATCTAACTGAAACGAAGCTATACTGCCCCCCCCCACCCCACCCCCACCCCACGCTTCCATTTGCTTCCGGAATGTAGCGCAAAACGGACGTGGTGGAAACAGAGAAGCCGTTTTAAAGTGCGCAAAGGTATCGTTTCCTTGCTTCATTATTGAAAGAAAACAATGTTTCATCAACACGAGTTATATGTTTATAAAACAAGGAAGAAAAAAATTAAAATAAGATAAAATAAAACAATTGCCTACGTGATCAGTCGTTATACCTTGAAGTCTGGAAGCGGGATCCAACGTTAAAATTGTGCAAAAATTTCCCTTTCTTTGCTTCAAAATTGAAAGCAATGCTAGCAACAATGAATGTTAAAGAAACAACCAAAAAAAAAAAAAAAAAAAAAACAATCAGCACATCTTTCCGAAAATCTGCGAAGGCCGTCGCCGTGTTGCGCCGTTTCTGCTCCTGGAATTATTCAGTTGAGCAAACAGGTAAGGAAATTTCATTTTTTTTAACATGTGAAATAAATAAACTTTTGAAACTTTCTGAAAGCAATCTGCAAGGGTTGAAGTAATCTGCGGCGCCCACCGCCGTGCCGTGCCGTTTCTGCCACTGGGCCTACATGCAATTATTTTCTCCATTTTTCAATAAAAAGAAACTTACACTTTTCAGCTGAGATATTTTTTGAGATAACTCTTCGGCATGAAATCTGTTCTGAGATTCCACCTCCATTTCACCTACATGATAAAAAAATGTCCAAAGAAAATCTCTTAATGATTTTAACAATTAGTTTTAAAAAAATGTCTACTTGTTATATGATTCATCAAAAGAAAACTATGTGGTTATGATTAACAAAAGACAAGTTTACATGTCAAAAAATACATTTCCTTACACAACAATAAATCAATAAATTACAAGCACTATGGCAGAAAATGTAATACATTCTAACATTTTATCAAATGGCTTTACACACAATGTACGCTAATTTCTGTAAAGCAAATGGTGTAAGTGTGATTTTTTGACAAGGTGTAACATGACATCTACATTTCAGCAAGTGTATTTTAAGGAATATATACTAAAGTACGGACTTGCGCGCATACAAAAGATCAAAATTTAGGAAACAGCAAATTTAAAAGCATTGGACCTGTTCATCATGTAAAACAAGAAAATCAGAAGAGACAGACAAGTCCCAAAAAATTTAAACACTTTCAGTTAAATTATTTACTCTTACTAATCAAAAACAACTATTATGGGAATTTTACTAGGAATTTTTTTATTTAAATTGCAAATTTTCGGAGAAAACTCTTCTCCTTCTTCAGGCTGTCTTTTTGTTGTCACTAATTCCCGTGACTATCGCGGTTATGGTTAACCTTGAAGGTTACGGTTATTTTTCATCAAATCCTGCCAGGCAAGGAAAATCCCTTGCAGTCATTGATGATGGAATTTTGATTTTTCTCAATCTGACTGCAAAGGATTTTCCCTGCCTAACATCTGGCAGGATTTGATGAAAAATAACCGTAACCTTTAAGGTTAACTGTAACCGTGATAGTGACAGGAATTAGTGACAACAAAAAGACAGCCTGATGAATGAGAAGAGTTTTCTCAGAAAACAATTTAAATTTAAAAATTCCTAGTAAAATTCCCATAATAGTTGTTTTTGATTAGTAATTGAATTAAGAAATTAGGAAGCTATTTCTCAACATGAGCTTTATTCAAAAAATTTATTTACTCTTTTAAAAAGCCAATATTACTAACAATTTTTGTTTTAAATCATTGAATTTAAAAAATACCCACTTTCATTATCATGCCATTTTTCAATGACAGCTCTCAGGAAATGTATGTAGCACTGAAAATTAAATGAATCCAAATGGGAAGCCTCACTTAAAAATAACTTGACATGTTCCCTTCTGCCCATCATCTAGTGATGACACTTAAATCAACATATTTATAAACCATTCTTACAAGTTGGTGTCAAATTTCTTTAACTTTCTTAAGCTTTGAAAAATTTACATTCAAATACTGCAAATGCTGCAGAATATGTTGGCTGAACAATAACATCAGTTACACAGTGATGTTCTTGTTGCAATGTGTTCTAATCTAAGTAAGCCCTCTTTCCAGTTATGATGACGCTTTGAAATAACAGGGTTATTCTGTGTCAAATCAACCAATGAAATAGCCATTTTTAACCTGGCCCACCCCTTTTGATTTTCATGAAATTTGGTGTGATTGTTAGGTATGCAGACTTAATGCATAAATCCTAAATTTTAGCTCTGTCTCCACCCACGGGGTTCCAAACTACGACCTTGAAAATTAAAAAATCGTGACCTCCAGACAATCTTCAAGTAGTTGTATCTTGTTACCTAATTGGGTTAAAAGGTTGAAATTTGTGTCTTTTTATAGCATTTTATATGAGCTTTTAAATTATGTGCTGAAAAATAAAATTATGCCAATCTTTTCAAGGTTACAAATAATTGCTGACCTTGAATATAGTAAAAACTGTAATTTTAAAATTTTGAAAGAGTTATATGGCATCCTTAGAGCTTTGTTTACTAGTACACCAACTTTCAAATTGGTACTGCAATGGGATCATTATTTATAAAACACTTAACTGAAGTGAATTTCAACCAAAAATCCTCCAAAAGTGACTAAATGACATTTTGCAAGTGTTTCACAATAAGGAGTTTAATCTGATATATTTATAAAATGCAATGTTTATCCACCCTATGATACAATAAATATACATCTTTCCATTACAGGTGTTTGTGTGTAAGGAAGGGGAGGGAGACTGCTGGGAGTAGAAATGAAAAAGCGATGTGCTACGACTGTAACAGTAAAATGTGAAATGAGTTTTTGTGGCTAACAGCTGTTTGTTTGTTTTTAAGTTCCTTTATATCACAGGATTACAAATTCCCTGATATTTTGAGGTTTTCAGTGAAAACATTTGTTTCCCCACTAAGGTTTCGCTGGGTTTTTTTTGGCATCAAGTTTCCCCCTTACATTTCACAGTTCTTACGGGGTGGCATACAAACACAGCTATCCCTTCTAAACCAGAAACACCTTGGAGTTTGACCAATAGCTGGTTTAGTTTTCAGTTTGCTTTAGATTTTCATTACCAAATCACAGCTTTGTTTAATTTCATTAGTCTAATATTAGGAGTACAAATAAGTTTTAAAGCACTTTTTGTGTGATGTATACCGCTAATTTACATATCCGACATTCCCCCGCATTGTCATGTGACCATAACTGGTCCATAGTATAAAATGTGACACAGAAGTTTGCCCAGCAGTAAAATAAATGCACTTGCACATCGGTAGGAGAAAGATAGCAAGTGATGCTGCATTTATTCGACACTGCATTCGTTACGAATTTCATCAAGGAAAAAGTGCTGCAAATTAAAAGCATGTGCATCGACCTGTTCTGTTCTGTGGGAGAATATTGTAACAAAAGGCATGTAAGAGTTTTGGTTTAGGCCAGTAGTTCCCCAACTTTTTCGATTCTCGGCGCCCTTGCTGAATCCATGTTTTCCCAAAGCACCCTATGTCAAATTTTAACAAGTACACTTAGGTAAAAATAAATAAAGCACGTATTGAAGATCACAAAACAACGTAATTGAAAAAATTCAACTAATTATAATTAGTGGGATGGATGAGCCTGTTGATCACTGCACATTTTCTCAAATCTTGGAATCAAACTGGACACAGCCACCCTTATTTCCTTCTTCACATTCATTTTCGCGTGATACTTGGTTTTTATCACAGCGACTGCAGAAAACCCAGCTTCGAAGAAGTCGCAAATGGAATTAAAATTTTCTGAGCTTTACCACTTGGAAGGGGATATTCATCTTTTACTGATATCCAAAATTCAGGTAACTCCATGCTGCTAAATTTTGTTTTCAATGTATTGTCGCAAGACAACTCAATAAGATTCTCTTCTTCCGCAGCAGTAAATTCAGATGGAGCAGTGGCATGAAATGCATTTTGAATCCATACAAATTTATCGATATTATCATTTTGAAAATATTTCTCAAACCAGGTGATAAGCTGTGATAAGTGTTCTTCAAAAATGGATTTCATGCCTCGCGAGAAATCAACTCCATTGGAGGTCAAAAACTGTTGCAACAAGGGGAAACATTTTTTACCTCTGTCTTCATTCATTTTTCTTTTCCATAGTTTTAGATTTTTTATAAAAGCTGAAATTTTCTCAATCGATTTTAAAAGGAGCATGTTGCTTCCCTGCAGGGAGAGAATCGGAACAGTCATCTTTTCAAAAAAATCACATAAGTATGCTAGTTTTACCAAAGAATTTTCATTCACAAAATTTTTGGTATGCTTGTAGTCCTCTTTAAGAAATATATTAATTTCCTGTCGCAGTTCAAACGTATGAGACAAAACATTATCACAAGAGAGCCATTGTGAAGTGCTGTAGTACAACAAAAACGTGTGCTCGGATCCCATATTCTCACATAGTTTTTTGAAAAACCTTGCCTTCAACGGCCGAGTTTTTATAAAGTTTATTTCATTCACTACATATTCTACGACCTGGTTCAATGTAGGACTCAGATATTTTGACACGAGTGCTTCCCTGTGAATATGTGAATAACCCAATGGGTCCACAGTGCATCAGGGGCTTTGCTTCGAATAAGTGCCTGCAATCCTCCATAACAGCCAGACATAGAACGAGCACCATCAGTACAGATACCAACGCACTTAGTCCACTCCAAATTATTTTCGGATATAAAAGTATCAAGGATCTCGAACAAGTCTTGAGCCTTAGCGCTACCAGTGATACTTTTACAAAAGAGAAGGTCTTCTACAATGTTATTACCATCTATAAACCGTACATAGCAAATGAAGTGAGCATCATTAATATTATCTGTGGCCTCATCCAGCTACAACCCAAATTCCTTACCTTTCATTTTTTCAATTAATTGATCATTGAGGCCCTCCGCTATGTGTTGTATTTTGCGACTGTTGGTATTATTGGACAAAGGCACATTTGAAAGCAGCTTCCCAGCAGACTCATCGATCATAATGTTCACCATATCTACAGCAGCCGGTAGAATGAGTTATTCTGTGATGGTATAAGGCTTCTTACATTTCACGATTCTATGTGCCACCTTGTAAGATGCTAGCAAAGCATTGCTTGGTATTGATTGATGCCTGCTTATAAAAACTACCTTTTTGTTGATTTAACTCTTGCAACTTTCTCGTAAAGCAATCGCGAGATTTACTAAGCATGCTGGGATGATTGGTTTCAATGGCGCTTCAACTTACTTGGTAGCATGCACTCTGGCACCAAAACTTTCATACACAGTACACACTGCGGCCTCTCTTCATCATTGACTTTTGCAGACGTAAAACCAAAGTCCAAATAACTGTCATCATATTTTCGATATTTACGCTTCTTCATACTCTTGCCACTATTTGACGGTGTGCCCTCTTTATTTTCACTTTCACAACGCTTATTACTGTTTAGTAAAAACTGATCCATTTTTAAAAATACATACGAGAAGAAAAACTTCACTTCACTTCACTTCACTTCACTTCACTTCACTTCACTTCACTTCACTTCACTTCACTTCACTTCACTTCACTTAATCACAACAATATTCAGTTGATATGCCGAAAGCTTACAAACGCCGAAACTCAGTGACAGACTGCTAACCGCCACATAAGTCATAAATGACAACGGATGAGCATATTTAAAGCATTTGGCGACCTTCTCGAAAAATATGGACTGAGAGTCTCATTTCTAGACGCTGGGAGAACGAGGGAGAAATGTTTATCAAAAGCACAGAGGTTGGTGTGAAAGCTCAGGTTACTTCCGGTAGCGGCCGCGTGGAACACACACATGCGCCCGTCGAGCGGCAATCGTGCGGGGTGAAAGCTCACGCTTGTAACATTATTGTAGAGCGCCATCTAGTAACCATTTGTACAGGCTTCTGCAAAGAGTTGTTACTAAGTGAGTTCCTGGTTTGCTTCAGGTCCGCTAGACGTCGCGATGTTCGGTCCTATCACACTGAATAGAAAATGGAAATAAAATTATGAAAATTTTGTAATATTTCATGGCGCCCCTCTGAGAAAAAGCCGTGGCTCACCATAGCGCACACTTTGGGAACCATTGGTTTAGGCGGTTTAAAGCAGGTGATTTTGATGTTAGCGATCAAGAACCTAGTGGCACCTTACAGAAGGTTGCACGTTAGGAACTGCAAGCATTCCTGGATGAAGATTCGTCTCAAACGCAAAAAGAACTAGCTGAACAACTCAACAATTTCCAATTGTTTACACGTAATGGGAAAGATTCAGAAGGAAGAAAAATGGGTACCACATGACCTGAGCCAGAGGAACAAGAATGAGCATGTCATGAAGTGTTTTAATCTGTTGAATAAACAACACAAAGTCTTTCCTGTGGAAAATCGTTACAAGTGATGAAAAGTGGATATGGTATGGCAATCCCAAAGGCAAAAAAACACTGGGTAGACCCCGGTGAAGGAATAGGATATGGTATGACAATCCCAAAGGCAAAAAAACACTGGGTAGACCCCGGTGAAGGAATGACTTCGACACTGAAACGTAATATTCACTCCAAGAAAGTTCTGCTGCGCATTTGGTGGGATGTGAAGGGTGTGCTCTATTATGAACTATTGAAACAGGGTCAAGCTGTTACTGCTGATCCCTACAAGCAACAATTGCTGCGATCGAACCAGGAAATCTGTCGAAAACTTCCATTCACAGGCAAAGGATTGCGTCCCGTGAAATTACTGCATGTCAATGCTAGGCCGCATGTCGCGGTATCAATCAAGGAAACGTTACTGATGCTTGGCGGGGAAGTTTTGGAGCACCCGACCTATAGTCCCGACTTAACCCCTTCAGAATATCATTTGTTTTGATTGATGTAACATGGTTTGTCTGTTGTACGGTTCCGGACATATGACGAAATGAAAAAATGGGTTGAAAACTTCATCGTGTCACACGACGCAGGGTTCATTCTAGGCGTTTTTTGCGGGGCGGGGCGGGGCGGGCGGGCGTCCTGCCCGACCTCAGGTTCGAAAAATGCCGCCCTGCCTGCCCTAACGCTAAAATTATGCACCCTACTGCCAATTAATTTCAAAAAATCCCGCCCTGACCGCCCGAAAATGAAAACTACAAACCGCGCGCTGACCTGCGCTAATCAATCATGACAGCTGGGAAACCAAAATGGTTCACCAACTCCATATTAACCTCTCATTTACGCTAGAAAGTCGTAACCACCCCTTTGTAATCGCAACTAGGGACCCACTCCTTAAGATTCCTGGAAGACGGAAACCGATAAGGTACAGTCGCTCACTGTTTCTCCATGTCCGGATGGAAGGGTGAGATTTAGAACAAAAGGAACTGTTTGCCCGCGCTGAGCTACTAAGTGAGGAACGAGTTTGTACAAATTACTGACAAAAGAGTTGACCAGTATTTGCTCCGTCTATTCTCCCCCCCCCCACTTTGTCTCTACCTCCACTCTGATGCGCTCTCGCCCTTCCGCTTCCTACTTTGTCTCAACCTTCACTCCGATGCGCTCTCGCCCTTCTCCCCCCACCTACTTTGTCTCAACCTCCACTCCGATGCGCTCTCGCCCTTCTCCCCCCACCTACTTTGTCTCAACCTCCACTCCGATGCGCTCTCGCCCCCCCTTCCCTTCCCAGCCGGCCTACAGGAAATTTGTAAGACGCTAAATCTACCGAGGTTAGTTAGAGACCAGTATTCCAGTTATAACCTTCAACCAACACGTGGATCCTATTCTTTTACCATGCCATCGAAAGACAGAAAATGCCAGCTTCAAAAAGAAGCTAATAAATGTAAAAAAATATCAACATTCTTCTCTGGAACAAAGGTATATAATTTTTTTTACAAGATTGATGCGCCCGATTTATTTTTTCAGTTGTGAAATGCACAAAAATAAGGATATTACTGAAAGTATGCAAATACTTAGACAGACTATTTATTCAAGCCTTGGATTATTTCACTTTATTTAACGTGTGATTTTTAGTTTCTGTTGCGAATTCCGATTCATTTTTTTCGAGGCAACTGTTTCAAAATCGCATTTTGTTTTAGGTGCTTACTGTGTAAGTATTCTTTGTTCGTCAAAGCGTGGGTGGTGCGGTGCTTATATGAGGAAAGAATGAATGCCTACGGAAAAAATGCCCACTTCTCGAAAATAGAAAAAAAAAAAAAAAATGAGGGGTTTCTTAATTTCATGAAAAAATATCTTAATTTCAACTAAGCAATGGGCAAAAACTAATCAGAACATTTCCTCTGCTCAACCATATGTTAGGTAGCATTATAAGGGCATACTTCCGATTTTTGAAATTTTCCCCCTATTTTGAAGCTAAAATATAAATATTTATACAATAAAATGATATTTAATAATACTTGAGAGAGGCAACATTGCGAGAAACAAGAAATTACGATTATGGAAGAAAATCTGAACTCCGTCAACCTTCCAGTTTCATAAAGATGGAATTTCGTTCTCCGACACCCCCTTCCCCTACACACAAAATGTCTCTTTATTTGTGCATCAATCTCATAAATGATCAAAATAATAACGAAAAAGGCGGAATTCCACAAATTCGTGGGAGAATCTCATACCTAAACATTACCAGAAAATTTTTGCGGCGTCTGACTTCCGTTTTCGTTAATTGTTGAAGCAAAAACATTATGCAATGAGATGATGAATAGTGGACACAAAGGCAACATAGGGAGAAAATAAATTACGATTGCGGCGAGATTTTATACTCTGTTTAACTACCGTTTTAAGAAGTTTTGAAACACCAAAGACCTCAGACAAAAAACGACCCCTGACCACAAGAAAAAAAAATTCTTCAGTTTTCATCGATCTTGAAGACAATCTATATGATGACTCACACACAAAAAAAAAGGCGGAATTCCGCGAATCCTCTTAAGAACCAAATGTATATCATGAACTAATAGCAAAATAAAAAAAAAAACGTAGAAACTTCGGCCCGGTCGCAGAAACAGTGCAACGGGCGTCGCAGATCGCTCAACAAATCTTGCAGATCAATTTACTCTTACCTTTTCCGATATAATTCGCATCAAAAAAAGAAAAAAAAGTTACTTTTTTTTTCTTTTCTGCAGCTTTGCTTAACAAATCTGCAGACAAATAAATGGATCCAAGCATAGGTGCCCACTTTCCAAAAATCCAATGGGTGCTCAAGCCCATAACAGTGACATGGAGTAAAAGCAGAGAAAAGACCCGGGGGGGGGGGGTAAAGTATGGAAATTCAATGCAGACTAACTTTTTTTCGAAACGTGTCTATTTAACCTGATTTTGAGGCTGTTAGATACATATCTGTCCAAAATGCGACAACCTGTTGTCGAAGACCGTAACATTTTCCGCAGTTTTTTTTTCTTTTTTCCCTGAATTTTGGAAAACCAGTGGGTTTTCAAAACACCTGAACATGAAAATCAAATTTTTTTTTCTGCATTATTTTTTGCGTTTTTCAATCCCAGGGCAGTTCAAATTTGTAAAAATAGTCTCTCTATTCTAAAAAAAAGTAACTGTCACCGCTGCTGCTGCCGCTGTTTTAGAAATGTCGCGACTCTCTTGCTTTCCTAGCTCGCAGCGCAAAACTTATTGAACACAAAAATATTAAATTTACATCGTTTGTAGAGAATTGTTTGGAGAACACGTTGAAATAAACCGTTTCTCGATTCTAGCGATACTTCAAGAGCTATTGTATTTCAAAGTTAAGGTAAGCAAAAAAAGTGCTATCAGGTCGCGTTCCGGACACACTAACAGCAACAGAACCACGAAACTTTGTAGGCATGTAGTGCCATGACCAAATATTTGCACCTCGTTGCCCTTTTTTTGAATTTCAATTTAGTTTAGGAGAAATTAAATTTCTAAATTTCACAAAATTCTCTATTGCGCGATGGGATCCACTTAAAAAAACGGATATATGGCAAACTATAAATCATAACGCATTGAAATTTTTACAGCATAAACTTACAACTATCGTCCCGTTTTTACAAAAAAAAAAAATTAAGAAAAAGTCATTTTCTAATTTTTAAGCATTTTTTAAAGACTCAAAGGAAAGAAATGAACGGCTTGTCTGTCTTCACGATAACCACAGAGGAACGTTCTGGTCCCGTGACCTGTAGCCATGGTGACGCAGATAGTTTGTTATGCATATGTTTTGTTGGTAAAGCTATAGCTACTATAGTAAGATACTGATTTCATTGTCCCGTTCCGCCAATCTGTCTTGGCTCCACGGGGACTTATTGAGCACCTTGGATGTTATTTTGACATGTTGCGACAATTATCCTGCCTTGAGACGCCGGTTCGGACCCTGGCCACCCCAATGGCCCAGAGACCAGCCCGCGGTGACGTGCTGGCAGGCGACCTAGAATACCTTGTCTGGGTTCCCGCTCTGTCTGGCGGGATAGGTCGTTCAATTATTTAGCATTGACTGGGAGATTCCTTGCCCTCGAACTTTTTGGGGGGAATAATTTCCCTTTATTATTTTTCAAAACACCTACACACATCAATTACACTGTCCTCATGCTTAGGACTTACAACATTGAGAGATTTAAAGAGTATTTACATAGTATGTACACTGGAGGGATTTTTGTCTGCTTTCCTACAGACTTCTGCCCTCATTCCTCTTCCGAATCGCTTTCGGTGTGCACGTTCACCTCCTGCGTTTCGGTCCCCGTTTGACTGGGGAAGATGGTATGTTGCTGGAGGGTTAGCCTTTTAACCAAGGCTATTATCCCCCTCCTGTTAACGGAAGATTGGATGAGCAGATCCAATCTTCGCGTTTTTTGCACACCTGGGATCAGTGTGTTTCTCCATTCGGCGAAGCCACTGCATTCAAGAACGCAGTGTTCTATGCTTGCCGTTCTCTTTCCACAGGGACAAGTGCAGTTCCTGATGGCAAATCTGCCTAGGTATTCAGGGCTGATGCCATGGCCACTGAGTACTTGATTCAGGAACTTATTTGTCTGTGCTCGTTTGGTCGAGACCTTCGGAAACACTCTGTGTGTCTTCCGCCCTGTCTCTCCCGTGTCCCATCTGACCTGCCATTCGGTCATGGTCTGACGTGCTAATGCTGCGCGAATACTCCTTCGCGGCGTTCTGCATTGCACGTCGACCGTCTCTTTCAGCGTGGCTGCCTTCGCCAGCTGATCTGCCCTTTCATTTCCTAGGGTTCCGACATGGCTTCGTACCCAGTGGAAACTAACTGCCCCATCTCCCTCTGCCCTCAAGAGGGTTTTGATCCTCTGGACGATGGGGTTTCTTCCCCTGAATCTACTAGCTACTATAGTAAAGCTATCTCAGTTGTTTAAGGTGGACGTCAAGTAATTTTGTTTCCTATACTTCCAAATGGAAAAACTTCTGTACACATTTTCTTCACAATTAATGCGTTCCTAAGGATGAAAATTTGAACATCGATTAAAATAGCTTTATTTTATAACTTGGAATACTTAATATTTTCTTAAACATAACCATAATAATGTAATCCAACATTTGTTTGTCTACTGACGTCATCAAAGTACAGGTTGCGGCATCTTTTTTCTGGTTCCAACACCACCAAAGGAAAAGTTACCGATTTTTTATATAATTATGGTTATGTTTTAGAAAATATTAAGTATTTCAAGTTATAATATGAAGTTATTTTAATCGATGTTCATATTTTCATCCTTGGGAACACAATAATTGTGAAAGAAATGTGTACAAAAGTTTTCCATTGGAAGTATATGAAGGAAAATTACTTGACGTCCACCTTAACGGTTTAGCATAACGGTTTACGGAAATGCTTTTTGGACCGCTTCTGTTTTCCTTAGTGGTAAATTTAGTAAGTGCTATAAGTTCAAACGACAGAAGTTCGACCTTCCAAAAATTAACGACAGTAAAACAAAACTGAAATTTCGGAATAACAAGCCTTATTTGCTTAGACATGCAATAAAAATTGAAATTTATATGAATTTTCCAGTTTTTATTTCATGTGATATATTTGGAGATCGGGCTGCAGGGCTCGAGCGCTACTCTGGAAACTAGCGTTGCGAGCCTAGAGGTGCAGCTTTTAGTGTAAATAAAAAATTCTTGTAAAAGACGCAAAACTTTTTTTTTTTTTTATTTCAAAACTTCTGGAGCAATCTATGGCTTAAAAATTTGTACTGATGCACGTCTTTGATACTTTCGAGTTTTCCACCCCCAACCGATACGAATTTTTAAGAAAACAGTTTATTTACTAATATAGGCCTAGTTCTCTAGTATGTTCGTATACATGGTATAATCAAAAGTAAAATTACTGTAATTTGACTCCCCTGGATTTTTCTGTGGAACCACAGCAACTCTCATTTTCAGTTTGCACCGAAATGGTACTCGAACGCTGGATGAATTAAAAGAGAACATCCGCAGTAAATGACGCAAGATAACACTGTCTAACATTCAGAGCTCCCTAACATTTCATTTTCCCTAAATTAAATATTTGTGTGAAACATACAGTGCGTTTAATGTAAAACACATTAATAAAAAAGTGAAAGAACTGAAAAAATAGTGTTTTTCTCTCAAACACGTAGTACAGAAAACATTAAATAGTGCTTTTCTCTCAAAGTCTTAGAACACTGTACTAAGTGTTTGAGAAATTTATTGGTACAATAGATAACTAAAAAGCTAAATTTGGTCGTAACTTCTTTATCATATTGCAGAAATATGGGAGCTCATAGTTACCAGACTCAATCAAAAAGGAATAAATTACTATAAAAATGTTGCACTTCATAATTTGACGCTATGTTGGCTGGTTTCTAAACACACTACTTTAAAGTAGTGAAAAAATTTTAGCCCTGTTTAGCCTCCACCCCGATGATGCTGTTAACATACATTTGAATCACATTCACTGTAAAAAAAGGCAGATTTTGCTTTATGTGCTTTAACTAGAGAAGGTAGAACGAAAAAGAAAATAGAGCAGAAAATCCATGAAGATACATCACGAGACAGAAAAACAAATGGTGCAGGAATATACACTAAAATCTCTATGAACAACTTGTATTTTTCCCCAATGCTATTTTTTTTAACTTAATTGATTTTTTGGTGCTTACCTACATTACTCAAATACTATTTGACCGTGCATTTTATATTTGACTTTCATACATGATTTTCTGTTTTAGTTATAAGAATAAAATAATCATAGAGTGGAAAAACTCTAAGAAAGAAGAAAACAATATTCAATATGTTTTGTCTGGGCAAAATATGATAATTGATTAGATCCACAAAGGTAGAATTTATAGAACAAAACATTTACGATACCAACTCTTATTGGCCTTCAGAAATATGATGCATGTAAAAAATGTATCAAACTAACATTGTCCAAATATGGCTTTACCTCTATCATTAATTATCTGAACTAATGCAGTAACATGGAATTTTTAAATGTTATATTCGTTGAAATTTAGTCATCGGACCTGAAGGAATAATGAATATAAACTGTGGCTACTCACCCGCCTGTCTAATCTTTTTTAGTGACACCTTCTACAGTTTAAAGAAAAGTTCTTTACGAAACAAAGCACTGTTCATTAATAACACTGTCACAATCTATGTTAGGTAGTACATCTTTTTCAACAGCCATCAGGAGTAATGCTTCTAGTAGAGCGTCCGTAAATGTACTCCTTAAACGTGTTTTTACAAATTTCAACGTAGAAAATGATCTTTCTCAGGTAACTTGAGTTATTGGCAACTTTAAAAGGTATTTATACGCAGTTCCTAAGACACTGTAAGCTGCGCTGAACGAATTGTACAGGGTGTCCACAATGTCTTGTTATCCCCCCCCCCCTGTAATAAGAAATGTAAGTGAGCTATGCATGTGTTGTATGATGTATATGTTGAGTTATACGTTGAGGCATCCTTAAACATCCAGTGGATCCGTTTGGGCTCCGTCATTCTCGTGACAGAGAATAATTTTACGCCATGTTCTGTGGGACATTTTCTGAAGTAGTTGCGGGGTGATACGAGAGAAAGCACGTCTCACTGCTTGTTCAAGTTCATCAGTGGTTTGGTAGCGCTGCTGTGCAACAACCTCCTTTATGAAACCCCAAAGGGCATTATCACACGTTGAGAGATCTGGGCTTCGAGGTGGCCATTCAAGTGGAGCGGGCAGCACTGCCGAACCTCGGCCGATCCAACGATCCCGAAAGACCTTACCAAGATATTCCCGAACAGCTGTTGCGTAATTGGAGGGTGCCCCATCCTTTTGGAACCATACGTCTTTCAGAATGCCAAGATTTTCAAGTTGTGGCACAAACCAGATAAGTTGTCTGATTCACTGGGCCATCAAATAAATACGGTCCAAACAGATGTTGACCATTCATTGCAGCCCATATCATGACAGGCGGAGAATGATGTTCCAATTCTTCGACATAATGTGGGGTTTCCTTGGACCAGAACACAATGTTCCATGATCGAGAACTGCAGTATATAGCACATTCATCAGTGAAAATGACCGTTCCACGTTTTGGGATTGTGGCCCCCCCCCCCACCCACCACCAATTGTGTTCACTTGTTCATTGACCTCGCGAATGACCAAAATAATAACGAAAAAGGCGGAGTTCCTCGATTTCGCGGAAGAATCTAATGTCTGAGATTACGGGGAATTTTTTGCGGCGTCTAACCTCCGTTTTCGCACATTTGTTGCCTACAGTTTCAAGCTGAAATACTTTTATGCAATAAAATCATGTTTAAGAATAAAACTTTACACTAAGGCAACATCGGGAGAAAAAAATTACGATTACTGTAACTCCATTCAACTACACGAAATACCGTCTCCAGACACGGAACTCCACACACCCAACCCGCAAATTGTCTTTAGTTTTACGCTGATCCTGAGAACGATCTAAATGATGACAAAAAAAATGGGGAATTCCGCGAGTCCGCTTAAGAATCTCGTGCATATCATAAAATAATAAAATTTTAAAAAAATGAAAATTCGTAGAATCCGTAGTTTCGACAGCGAGGTCCGTAGTCAGCCAACTAAATCCGTAGAAACTATGGACATTCCACAGTAGTTCGCAGGTATGGAAATATTATTAAAGTAAAATTATCCGACTATGGCAATTCCGAATTTTAGAATTTTCCTAAGGAATATGCAGCGAATATTCATTAAAAATAATAAAATGAAAATGCCTAACTTCCTAAAGTTTTCATCGGATTTTGACGAAATTTCACATGGGAGTTTATTTTGACGTGTCTTGGTTACTGTTAAATTTGCATTCAGTTATTTAAAAAATTGGAGAAATTTTTTTAAATAAAAATTTCTCCCAGTTGGACTTTTCCGACGAAGACAGTTGAGCTGTTCACCACCGGCTTTCATCCCCACCGCAACCTCGTTCCCCTACGATGAACCATCAGCCTTGGCGCATTCTTAGTGATCAAAAACCGACGCCCTCGCCTTTTTTTAAAACTTTTTTTTTCCTTTTTGCTGTTCAAGCAGAATGAAAAAGGTGATAGCCGACTTCCGTACAACTCAAATTTTGTGCCATTTCGTGCGATTTCCATACATTTGGAGTAAAATTTTTCAAAAACGTGCGAGTTTCGTACCAGTTAAAAAAAAATTCTGTACAATACAAGTTAAATAAAATGTTTTCCCCGTACAGGTCGCCAAAATTGGCAATTTAATCAAACATTTTTAGTCGCCAGGACGATGAAGTTTATCGCCAGTGGCGACCTGGCGACCGTGAGTCTGGATCTTTTAACGAGAAATACTAATAAAGTTGTTTTGGCTAAACTTCCACGTTCGGCCCGACTTAAAAAAAAAAATATATATATACACTTAGTTCAATGAAAAATACCTTTATATACTCGTATATAGACAGTTAGCTGACAAATCTTTAGTGGCAGTGGGAGTTAATCGAAAAAGTCTCATTTCCAGGGCAACAAACAAAACCCGAATACTGTTGTTCATTAGATTCAGGAAAACATTCTAACACAAGAAGGGATTACTTTTCTGATTTTTCGCCCTACAGGTATCCAGGCATTCACCCAATATACGAATTGTTTGTATGCAACGTGTCTCCATAGTTTGTTAAATACAAGTTCATATTTTTTTTATCGTTTTTTTTTCTGCCCGAAGAATCATTTGATAACGACTTGCCTGTAAGGTGTGGATGTTTAAAACAACACTGTCGAATTATTCGTGGTTTCTTATACGTTGGGCACTACCTTTCATTTTCATCATCTGATCACTCTCGTTTCAACACAAACACTCAGCGTCTATTGAACTTCTCTCGCAGTTATCACATTGGCACCAGTCAAGATTACCTTTTCTACCCTCGAATTTGTTTTCACATTTTTTGTTAAACATTCGTACTGTACCGGCAGAATATCGTGGTTCAAATGAATAAGGGTTTACACTAGCCATTTTACAGATTGTAGGATCAACCGCGCTGCACAGAATGGTAAACAGCACTGACTGGAGCCATACACACACTGAGCGTCAGGTCTCTTGTCTAGTGTGATGTCACTGCTGATTTTAAAAAATGTTCTAGCGGAAGAACTACTTACGATAAAGTATTTCTGATTGAGTCAGTTTTCGTGTCTCTTTCGACATTACATTTTCACGCAGAGAAAAAAATGCCCAAAATGAGTTTACTGTTCCTTTAAAGAAATGTTAAATGACACACAGTGAAGAGCTTAAAATCTGCAAATTCTTACTGTACTAATAAAAAGTTCGGAGTTTTCAAAACTTGCAGGATGAATTCAGTATTTCAAATTACATGGAAAGGAAGGTAAAACCACTTGTAAAAAGAGAGAGTTGAGAGGAAATGGGAATTTTACCAACTGCAAACCTTAAGCCAGGAAAGATATTAAAACAGGAGACAGCTGATCTGGTGCAAGATTTATATTGCCATGATTATGGTGGCAGGTGGGTGCCAGGGAAAAAAGATTGTTGCAAATAAAAAAATATATATAAAAGGCTTCTTGTTAAACGATCTGAAAGATATTTACACCCCAGAGGTAAAAAATTAGCTTCTCAAAGTTTGCAGAACTGCATCCAAAAAATTGTATCTTTCCTTGTTGGAGCGAGTAGTACATGTAGTACACTGCTGGACAATTGCTAAGGACGGATCATAAACGGCTATATAGCGCATTAAAAAGTAAGTGTGGTTGGATGCCAAGTGAAATAAAATAATGTCAGAATGCCAGGACATTACAAGAAAGACAATTTGTTGTGCTCTGAAATCCAGAAGGCTTTGGAACGTGTTCAAGGAACAAACAGGCCATTTTGTGCAGAATACGTAAACGTGAAAAAAGTGCAATTACCGTCCGCAGGCGTTCCGGCGTAAGATGTCAATACGGGATATGGCCACCATGGAGGGCGATGCAAGATTCCATACGTCGTGTCATGCTTTGCACAACATTATCAAGCAGCTGTTTGGGTAATTTATCCCATTCCTCTGTCAGTGCACAGATGAGGGTGTCCTTGTTTATTGGAGGGCATTGGCGACCAGCAAGTCTCCTCCCCAAAGCATCCCACACATTTTCAATGGGATTCAGATCTGGAGAACGTGCTGGCCATACGAGGCGTTGAATATCCTCGCTCTCAAGACACTTCTGGACAGCGACTGTTCGATGACATGTTGCGTTGTCGTCCATGAAAATGAATCTATCACCGACAGCACCACGGAACATGCGAACATGAGGTAGCAGAACATAATTAATGTATCGTTGGCCAGTCATAATCCCAGTTGGAAACACATAGAGGGACATACGGCCATTGATCATGATGCCAGCCCATACCATGACACTACATGTTGGATATAGGTCCCTTTCCTGTATGTTTGCTGGACAATATGCAGTACCACTATCACGCCAGATCAGTTGTCGTCGACAATCAGACGATAGACTGTATCTACTCTCATCTGAGAAGAGGACAGCAGACCAGTCGTTATCAGTCCAATTGCGATGTTGATGGCACCATTGCAAACGGGCGGTACGGTGACGTCTGGACAATGGGATGCACACAACAGGAGGGCGGGCGTATAGTCTTCCTTCATGCAAACGTCTGGTGATAGTTTTTCGGGAGATCCGCTTGCCAGTAGCAGCCATAAACTGATTTGCTACCTCACTAGCTGTGCTGCGCCAGTGTCTTTTTGTTGATAGCACTATGTACCGATCTTCTGCAGGTGCCGTACTGCGAACACGACCTCCCTCGTGACGTTTGTTACACTCTCCATTTGTTTGAAATGATTTCCAAAGCCTTGAAACAACACTGTGACTGACGTCGAACTCCCTGGCAACATCTGTTATTTTTCGCCCTTCTTCAATCTTGCCAATAATACGGCCACACGTAAAATCATCTAGGTGATGTCTGGAAGACATACTGAAAATTGCAAGTTCGTCAATTGATTCTTTCCCTTTCAACTTTGTGTTTGAACAACAACGGTCAATACACGTCAAATCTTTTATATCTCTTATCAGCGCTATGACGTCACGAACAAGTTCGGCAATCCAAAATTTGCATACGCACAACATGTCTTACTGTATCCCGCACTTATGCTAATTTCCACATTTTCCTGCCTTCCATTTTATGGTTGCTATCGTTGCTATTGTCATCCGTCCTTAGCAATTGTCCGGCAGTGTATATGTGCATCACAATTCATCAAAACTTTAAAGTCATGTTTTTACAGTGTCAGATGGCAAAATTAACAACTGAAGATAAGCTCTTCATTAACAGCTACAAAGACTGCATTGCAAGAGTTATACACAATCCTTTACTCCCTGCATGCTACTTCAGTAAATGCCAATTTGTTCCAGGATCAGATTCACTGAAACATTTCATTATTGATCTTGTGGAAGAGGATACCTTTAATTCTGTGACATTTAAGCAGTGAGTATCTATTAACCAAACATCTTTTGAAACTGTGACAAAATAAGCAGAAGAGTTTGATTTTTTTTTTCTCTTAAGACTAAAGGCACTGCTATATTATTAATTTTTTATATCATTTTTAGTTCAAAAAATTATAATTATTAAACATTTACTACTTAGCATATGATAGAGATACACCTTCTCACTGATGAATCCTCCCAATTTAAATTGGATATTTAACCCTAAAACACACTTTCATCTTTCATTACGTTATGTTGGGGCTATTTTTGGTGAGGATTTATTCCACTTTAATATTTTATAAATAATGACCCCATTGCGGTCCTGACTTGAAAGTCGGCACACCTTAGTAAACAACACACTCTAAGGGGAGCTATATAAATTTTTTTCAAAATTTTAAAAATAGTTTTTTTTTTAAATATTCACAGTCAAATGTTATTTAGGCACATGATTTAAAAGCTCATTTAAAATGTATAAAGACAAATTTCAACCTTTTAGCACCAATTAGGTAACAAGGTACAACTACTTGAAGATTGATTGTCCGTAGGTCAAGATTTTTTAATTTTCCAGGTCAGGTAATGTGAGTGGACAGAGCTAAATTTTAGGATTTATACATAAATCTACATGCCTAACAATCACCCTAAATTTCAAGGAAATTCAAAGGGGTCAGGTTGTGAGACTTGTTGATTTGACCCAGAATGAATCCCCATCATCAAAAATACGGTACTTTTGCTGAATTCTACTGTACATGGATCAGCCATCTCCAAACGCTTTGTTCTTTAACGCCAAGAACAAAAATCAACATATTTTTTTACCACTTACATACATTTATACAGTGATGTAACAAATTATTACGAACACACAATAGCAATCAGACGCTCATGCCATCCTCCCTCACACATGCAACTATGATGCCTGAGGTGCCTTTATAAACAGCTCACTGCAAAGGATTCAGTGTGTCTGAAGCACAGATAGTGGCGATATGAGAAAGACTCATGATTTAAGCCACTTTGAAAGAGGCATGACCATAGGTGCTAGGAGGGCAGCTGCAAGCAACTCAGAAACAGCAAACCTTGACTATGCAAGAACAACAGTATTGAGGGTGTACAATGAGTGGTGCACAAACAACAAAACAAGCATTCAGCAGTCTTCCTGTGGGCAGAAATGATTGTTTGATGTTCACGGGCAATAGCAGCTGGAGAGGATTGTACGAGGCTACAAATGAGTTTCACTACATCAAGTAACCATGCAGTGCTATAGCAGTATTGGGAGAATTTCAATATACACAGCCCGCAGAACATTGACGAAAATGGGCTATAACAGCGGACGTCCCCTTCATGTACAACTCATCTCTGCTAAAAAAAAAATGACCAATTTGTCTGCAGTGGGCAAAGAAGCACCAACACTGGATCCTTGAGGACTGGAAAAAGGTAGCCTGGTTCAATGAATCATGTTTTCGGTGAATGATAGATGGCCAAAATATGTCATTAACAGCATGAATCTATGACTCTCAGCTGCCTGGTGTTAACTGTACAAACTGGTGGAGGCTGCGTATTGGTCTGGAGTCTGTTTGCAATTTTGGCATTGGGTTACCCAATACCTCTCAAACAGCATTTGAATACCCCAAGTTATAACATCACTGCTGATCAGGCACACCCATACATGTGCATGGTGTTTTCTGATGGAGGGGGGCTACTTCCACAGTGACTTGAAGTCATGTCACATGCTCTGGAAAGCACGACAGTGACTTCAAAGTGCTAAAATGGCCCCGAGTGTCTTAAATCTTAATCCAATTAAACACTTGTGGGATAAGATTGAAACAGATTATCCTCCAGTGAACATTTGGCAACTGATGAATGGTCATCACATTCGTTTTGCTGAACATACCTGTAGAAGAATATCAGCACCTCGTTGAATCCATGCATCAATCGGGGCTGTTTTGAAAGCCATGAGTGGCCTTACATGTTAGTACTCTCTATCTCAACTCTCTCCCACCATCCCCAACTCTTTCTTTCTCTCCCCACCATCTCTAACTCTTTTCTTTCTCTCCCACGATCCCTAACATTTTCTCTCTCTTCTCCTCCCTCCCCCTCTCTCTTACATGTTAGTAGGTATGTGTTCCAAATTATGTGCTACTTCAGTGTAGTTTAGTCCTATAAAAATTAAATGTGTAGTTATATATGGTCACTGTAACAAATGCAATTTGCACATGGGGAAAATGCAAACCATTTGTTGAAATTATTGTTCAACAATCACAGAACATGCATATACAATGCAGCGTTCAAATTACCCAATGGTCCGCTGGCCATTGGCCAGTAAAACTTAAGTCGGACCACTGAACTATTGATTTTACTGGCCCGGATGACCAGTAAGTTTGTTGTTGTTTTCTTCTAATTTGTCACTAGTTAAAAAATGAATTTCTGCTTCTTTTACCTTGCTGTGCATGGTTTTCTTTTTAGGCTGCAAACTAATGATAGGTTTAAAAACAAATATTGGAGATAATTCTATTGAAATGATACATTATTTTCTACATACAGTCGAGCCCGCTTATAGCGAGATTCTGGATTTAACGAACTAAACACAACTTTTGTTTGGTACAATGCTAATTCAAGGCAAATGTAATCGTTTTTAGCAAACAAAGTTTAATGAAAACCCCGGATTTAACGAGGGAGAAGAACAAAAAATAACAGAATTTAAGGAAATCACATTTAACGTGAGGGAGAGAAAATCTGATGCTCAGGGTTCTAGAGGGAAGGGAAAGACGCTGAGCAATATCTTTTCTTTTTACTAGTGAAAGCTCAGTAATGGAAAAGGAATGTGTAGGGTATGCACAAACACTTAGCCCAATCCCCCTCCCCCCGCCCTCACCCCGTGCGAGCGAGTGGGAGAATAGTGGGTCCCGAAGTTAAAGTTGAAAACCAAATCCTCTTCCTCTCGGATGGGGTAGAAGGAGGATGGGTGGGGTGGGGAGGATCCAAGGCTACAAGGTAGCACCCAGCAGCTTTTGTGCTTAGAGAACAAAGGTTTGTGGGGGAGTGAGGGAATGTGAAAGTCGTGCCTTAGGAGAAACAAGAGTTAACTTCCTGGATTTTTTTTTCTCACGTGTCACCTTCTCACATCTGGCGTTTCTTGTACTGTGTATTCTTACTCTGTGCTGCCGCTGTGTGGGATGTTAGTTACTGTATAAACAGGAATCACAAAGAAAGTTAAAAAAATGTCTAAGAGAAAAGTTTTATCTGTGAACGATAAAGTCTCCATCATTAGGGAGTTGGAAAATGGCGAAAAAAATGTGATACGCAAAAAATACGGACTGTCATCGTCCACCGTTTCAACCCTTTTTAAAAATAAGGAAACGTTGTTGCAGGCTTTTGAATGCAATGTTATGTCTAGCAAAAGACTGAAGAAATGCCAGAAAACTGACATAGATGAATGAAGCCTTATTAAAATGGTTCACTGTTCAACGAAACACTGGCTTACCAATAAATGGCCCAATAATGAAAATTCAAGCTGAAAAATATGCAGTTCAACTTGGTTACGAAAAATTTTCGTGTTCTAATGGGTGGCTTCACCGCTTCAAAATGCGACACAACATTTGTTCTGGAAAAATTAGCGGGGAAGCATCATCATGTGTTAAACGAAACACTGGCTTACCAATAAATGGCCCAATAATGAAAATTCAAGCTGAAAAATATGCAGTTCAACTTGGTTACGAAAAATTTTCGTGTTCTAATGGGTGGCTTCACCGCTTCAAAACGTGACACAACATTTGTTCTGGAAAAATTAGCGGGGAAGCATCATCAGTGGATACAAAAGAAACTTCATCATGGTTGAAAACAGTGTGGCCAGATCTTCAGAAGAACTACAGTGATGATGACATTTATAATGCGGATGAAGCAGGTATGTTTTATAATCTAACTCCCAATCAAACAATGAAGTTCAAAGGTGAGAAGTGCACAGAGGGAAACTTCAAAAGAATCACCTGACTGCGTTAGTGTGCGCTAATATGTGCGGCAAGGACAAGAGGAAATTGCTAGTGATTGGAAAATCTGTAAAACCAAAATGTTTTAAAAACGTGAAATGTCTCCCCCTTTCTTACAGGTCCAATACGAAAGCATAGATGACATTGGACATTTTTACAGCTTATTTTAGGGAGTGGGACAAAGAACTCCGAAAAAAAATCGTAAAATTATTCTCGTTATAGATAACTACCCAGCTCATCCTCATGTTCAAAACCTGACTAACATTCAGCTTATCTTCTTGCCTCCAAACTCCACAGCCTTGCTACAACCAATGGACCAAGGAGTTATTCGAAGCCTTACATGCCACTACAAACGGGAATTAATCCTACTGATGTTAGAAAGGATGGAAAAAAAGGTTGAAGTGAAAATTTTCATTCTTGATGCAATTAGAATGCTGGCTGATGCTTGGGGACGAGTATCAGAATCTTGTATTCAGAACTGCTTCAGAAAATCAGGGTTGGATAACACAAGTCACAGTGATGACGAAATGGACGATATCCCCCTTTCTGAGTCGTTAAAACTACAGAACATTACACGTTTTAATGATGTCCCTGAAACTGGTGACTTTGTTACCGTGATGATGCTGTCGCTACATCTGGCATCATTTCTGGAGATGACTGTAGAGGAAATTAAGGCATCAACAATTGCACAGGAAAGTGAAGAAAGTGAAGAATAAAGTACTCAACCACCGTCGTATGCATCAGCCATTGATTGTACGGAAAACCTCCAACGTTTCTTCGAGGCAACAGATCACTGCGATGACGAGGTGTTTACTGCACTGAGTGTTATTCACAGAAAATTAAGGGAACAGAAGTACACCAATAAAACAAAACAAACAACTATAGACTCAATTCCAATTAGTAGTTCTAATTCTGACTATTATATAGCTCTAATCATTCTACTATTCTCTTTTACGTGCGATATTTCAAAGTAACTTGTACAAAATTCTAGCAGATAATGCTTACCTTGGCATTCCTTTCTAGCGATGGGAGCATTTCATGCACGTGTTTTCCGGTCTTTGTTGATGTTATTGTCCTAAAGTCCGTTGTATGCGATGACTGGCTTTACTTCTCACACTTTTCACTGGGTATACACTCATTGGATCTTTGCCTTAGGATTCCAAACACATCAATTTTTACCGTTCTTAATACTCAAAATTTTCGCGCATCCTCAGGAGCGCCGTGGCGACTTTACCACCGATGTTTGTGGTTAACTTCGCGCTAATGGAGTCAGATACTCCTTGTTGTCATTCATCGGATATACTTTCCTGGATATATTTCGTTATCAAGCCCGGCTGGCGCCATCTATGTTTCATTAAAACAACTTTTTTTTTTTTTTTTAATTAATTTCTTCTCCTATCCTGGTTTTCTTGTCTTTTTTGCCGGTTTTTCTTTTGTTGTTAATTTTCTTGTCTTATTAGTTCTTTCCACAGGCCCGATAATGTACTAGGGTCGTTCTGGTTACATACCCTTGCTTTATTTTTATAGATTAATATTGCTTCTTCCCTCCTCATTTGCCTTTCCGATTTTTTATTCTTTTTTAGCATTTTAATTTCATCGAATTTCGGAAATGTTCGGTTTTCCATGCAGAATTGCACTAAAGCAGTTTTGGCTTCTTTTTTTTGCCAATTAGATATGTGTTGTTTAAGTCTTTTTTTAATCTGTTTTTCGTACTTCCAATGTACGATATTGGGGGTATTTGTGCAATTGGAATTTCGTAGGTTCCTGATTCTTCTAGCAATTTTTCCTCTGTTTTTTTTTTTTTTTTTTGACAGTCATACTTTTCACGGTGTGCACTGAGCTTCCTAGTTGTAAGTCATATTTAGCACAGTGCCTATTGATTTCATTACTCACTTCTTCCAAGTATGGGCAAGCTCCAATGTATTTCAATTTTTTCTTTCTCATCTTCCTTTGGTTGTGCACTTCTTGGCCTTCTTTACTCTGAGTCATATGCTTTTTACTCTCATGTATCCATTTATTAATTAGCTTGCTCGGGTACCCATACTCTTGTGCTATTTTCGAGATAAACTCTAGCTCTTGATTTTTTAGCCTGTTGTTAGATGTGTGTGTGTACGCTCGCCGTATCAAGTTTACTATGCTGTTTTTTTTTATGTATCACTGGATGGTGCGACGAGTATGGTATCAGTACAGGTATGTAAGTTGCTTTTCTGAACACCGAGTATTCAAAACTATTTTTGTTTTTCTTTAGTTGGATGTCCAGGAAGGATAGGCAATTATCCTCTTCAAACTCAATAGTTAGCTCTATGGTGTTACAGATTTTGCTAAACTGCTGTGCTAGATCTTGTAGCTCGGCTTTGTTAAGTTTAGACATTATAATACTGTCGTCTACATATCGAGCATAAAGTATTGGTTTTTCAGGTAGATTTTGAATTATTTCTTTTTCGAGGTATGCCATAATCACTTCTGCGTATAATGCCGATAATGGGGATCCCATAGGGCCACCTTCCGTTTGTTTAAATATATATCCTTCAAAATGGAAGATGTTGTTTTCCTTGATGAAATATAAGGTATTCTTTAGCTCTTTCAGTTGTGACAAGTTTAGTTCTTTGTTGATGCTTAGTTGTTGCATAATCAATTCGATGGCTAGCTCAACAGGAGTGTTTGGGTATAACGCCTTAACGTCCATGGAGGCCATAGTTATTTGCTCTAGGTCTTGATTAATTAATTTGATTTTTTCTATAAACTCATAGCTATTCTTTAATGTATATTGGTTCCTCATGAATATTGGGGATAGATAGTTGTATATCTTTTTTTCTAGGTTGAGAATCAGTCTTAAAGGTGTGTTTTTTTTATGTGTTTTAATTTTTGAGAATATTTTTGGCATCCCTGCTCCCCTTGGAGGGTTTGCATTTTTATTTCAGTTGGTAACGTGCTGTGGTTCCTTATATTAGCCAGGAAGGTAAGTTGTTTGTCGGTGGGATCTTTGTTGATGCTATCGCACTGTTGCTCTGAGATGGCCGTCCGCATTTTATCATTATATTCGAAAGTGTCCATAATAACAAT
This sequence comes from Macrothele yani, assembly GCA_039090855.1. Classification (NCBI taxonomy): domain Eukaryota; kingdom Metazoa; phylum Arthropoda; class Arachnida; order Araneae; family Macrothelidae; genus Macrothele; species Macrothele yani. Next base: position 4,430,792 of record CM076996.1, on the reverse strand, counting down.
TTGCCCTGTTTTGTCCGCTTTGCAGAATTTGATCATATGTACTCGCTGCACAATATCTTCTAAGATAGGAATGTACTCTTCTGTTCTTGGGGTTTTAGGTGGAAATGCGTATTTTTCCCACGTTGTAGCACTGCCTTTTCACTAAAAGTTAGCGCTCTCGATGATTGATTCACAAACACTGGGTATTCTGTACTTTCATCACCCCTCATTTTGATTCCATCTAAAAGGGCATTAAATTTCTTGGCAGTTGAGCTTTCTGCCGCCTTTTGTTGGCTTTCGACTATTTTGTTAATTTCAGTGAGAACATCGTCTATAATAAGGGTTTTCCATGTCCCGTTAAAATTCTTATATTCAGTATTCTGTATCTGGTTCCACATATTATAGCGCTGAATGTGGTTTTGGTATAGTTGTTTTCTTTTATAAATGATTTCTGCACTTAGTCTTTTCTCTTGACACGTTAATAGCAACCTTTTGTCTTTTCCATGCATAGGTTTGTTGGAAATTCGTAAGTATTTTGGTATAATATTAAAGTCTAACGGGACATGGAAAACCCTTATTATAGACGATGTTCTCACTGAAATTAACAAAATAGTCGAAAGCCAACAAAAGGCGGCAGAAAGCTCAACTGCCAAGAAATTTAATGCCCTTTTAGATGGAATCAAAATGAGGGGTGATGAAAGAACAGAATACCCAGTGTTTGTGAATCAATCATCGAGAGCACTAACTTTTAGTGAAAAGGCAGAGCTACAATGTGGGAAAAAATACGCATTTCCACCTAAAACCCCAAGAACAGAAGAGTACATTCCTATCTTAGAAGATATTGTGCAGCGAGTACATCCAGAGCATGCTACCGATCTAAGGTTTAAGCTATTCAGAATCATGCTTAAAGAGTATAACGCTAAGCACACAAAAAAACTGCAAAATTAATAAATTGAAGTATGACAGAAAACAACTATTAAATCTTTGCAAAGACCCAACGATAAAATTCTGCGAAGCGGACAAAACAGGGCAAATTGTTATTATGGACACTTTGGAATATAATGATAAAATGCGGACGGCCATCTCAGAGCTACGGTGCGATAGCATCAACAAAGATCCCACCGACAAACAACTTACCTTCCTGGCTAATATAAGGAACCACAGCACGTTACCAACTGAAATAAAAAATGCAAACCCTCCAATGGGAGCAGGGATGCCAAAAATATTCTCAAAAATTAAAACACATAAAGAAAACACACCTTTAAGACTGATTCTATCGGAAAGAAACTCGCCACTCATCAACCTAGAAAAAAGATATACAACTATCTATCCCCAATATTCACGAGGAACCAATATACATTAAAGAATAGCTATGAGTTTATAGAAAAAATCAAATTAATTAATCAAGACCTAGAGCAAATAACTATGGCCTCCATGGACGTTAAGGCGTTATACCCAAACACTCCTGTTGAGCTAGCCATCGAATTGATTATGCAACAACTAAGCATCAACAAAGAACTAAACTTGTCAGAACTGAAAGAGCTAAAGAATACCTTATATTTCATCAAGGAAAACAACATCTTCCATTTTGAAGGATATATATTTAAACAAACGGAAGGTGGCCCTATGGGATCCCCATTATCGGCATTATACGCAGAAGTGATTATGGCATACCTCGAAAAAGAAATAATTCAAAATCTACCTGAAAAACCAATACTTTATGCTCGATATGTAGACGACAGTATTATAATGTCTAAACTTAACAAAGCCGAGCTACAAGATCTAGCACAGCAGTTTAGCAAAATCTGAGTTTGAAGAGGATAATTGCCTATCCTTCCTGGACATCCAACTAAAGAAAAACCAAATAGTTTTGAATACTCGGTGTTCAGAAAAGCAACTTACATACCTGTACTGATACCATACTCGTCGCACCATCCAGTGATACATAAAAAAAACAGCATAGTAAACTTGATACTGCGAGCGTACACACACACACATCTAACAACAGGCTAAAAAATCAAGAGCTAGAGTTTATCTCGAAAATAGCACAAGAGTATGGGTACCCGAGCAAGCTAATTAATAAATGGATACATGAGAGTAAAAAGCATATGACTCAGAGGAAAGAAGGCCAAGAAGTGCACAACCAAAGGAAGATGAGAAAGAAAAAATTGAAATACATTGGAGCTTTTCCATACTTGGAAGAAGTGAGTAATGAAATCAATAGGCACTGTGCTAAATATGACTTACAACTAGGAAGCTCAGTGCACACCGTGAAAAGTATGACTGTCAAAAAAACAGAGGAAAAATTGCTAGAAGAATCAGGAACCTACGAAATTCCAATTGCACACATACCCCCAATATCGTACATTGGAAGTACGAAAAACAGATTAAAAAAAAGACTAACACATATCTAATTGGCAAAAAAAGAAGCCAAAACTGCTTTAGTGTAATTCTGCATGGAAAACCGGACATTCCCGAAATTCGATGAAATTAAAATGCTAAAAAAGAATAAAAAATCAGAAAGGCAAATGAGGAGGGAAGAAGCAATATTAATCTATAAAAATAAAGCAAGGGTATGTAACCAGAACGACCCTAGTACATTATCGGGCCTGTGGAAAGAACTAATAAGACAAGAAAATTAACAACAAAAGAAAAACCGGCAAAAAAGACAAGAAAACCAGGATAGGAGAAGAAATTAATAATAATAATAAAAAAAAAGTTGTTTTAATGAAACATAGATGGCGCCAGCCGGGCTTGATAACGAAATATATCTAGGAAAGTATATCCGACGAATGACAACAAGGAGTATCTGACTCCATTAGCGCGAAGTTAACCACAAACATCGGTGGTAAAGTCGCCACGCTCCTGAGGATGCGCGAAAATTTTGAGTGTTAAGAACGGTAAAAATTGATGTGTTTGGAATCCTAAGGCAAAGATCCAATGAGTATACCCAGCGAAAAGTGTGAGAAGTAAAGCCAGTCATTGCATACAACAGACTTTAGGACAATAACATCAACAAAGACCGGAAAACAAGTGCGTTAAATGTTCCCATCGCTAGAAAGGAATGCCAAGGTAAGCATTATCTGCTAGAATTTTGTACAAGTTACAACTATAGACTGTTTCTTAAAAAATGTTTCCAATTAGTGGATTTGCTGCTACTGTTCCATTCACTTCTGGTTTTGTTGCTACTGTACTTTAGAATTCATTTAAGTTTCTCTTTAATTAAAAAACTTATTTTATTTAATTTGTATATGCAATCGTTATGGATAGTACAGTATACAATTGTATACTGTATTTTCCTGCATATAGTCTGCCTCCATGTAGAGTCCGAACAAAACCATTTGCGCCTCCAAAAAGAAAAATTTACCAGATAGTCCGTACTTCATTCAAAAGCGGGAGGGGGGGTGATAATTATTGCATTTGTACCAAAGCAGTGACTTTTTTTTTTTTTTCACTGATAGAAAACCTTTATTTGTCACTGATGTCTTTAAAGACTTTTTATGGATCCGGATGCGACCTTGACCCAGTTTGTAAACTGCCTAGAAGAACCTGCAAACAGATTGAAAAAAGCTTTAAACAAACAATCGGCCTCTGGAAGTTCTAAAAGAAAGGACTTCTTTAACTGTGCAGATCCCAAACGTTTTTTTGTTCACTTTAAAATCCCTAACTGCCGCACAATTGTTTGTTTTCTCTACAAATGGTGTCATACTTTTTCTTGTGTGTGAATCCAGCAGTATAACTACCTACTTCTTTATTACCCCAACTCAAATAAACAACAGTGACTCGGAGGAGACAGAGCCTTGATCATAAACAAGTAGGGGGAGACGGGAGGAGGTATGAAACAGGGGGTAGATGAAAGACCTCAGTCAATCAAACACTGCCCAGCCAAAGACAGACAGCTGCTTCGAAGAGGGATTTTACCCCCTCTATCCCAGACTTCGCTACTGCCGTTCTACATATATGAAAAAAGATGCAGGCAGTGAAGTTTTAATTTTCTTCTGAGCTCGCCCTGGTACGCTTCCGTCTACAAATGCAAAACTATTGTTTTTAAAATGCTAATTTTTAAGGTGCAGTGGGCACGAAAATTGAGGTACATACATACAGTATGTATGTTACTGTATTTGAGTGCAATAATAATAAAAAAAAATACGGTATTGTTGCCAGATTGTCCGCACCCAACAGTTTCGCAGACAAAAAAACAGATAGTCCGTGAACTGTACACAAGAAAATACATACTACATGTACTATGTACTTTATCATTATCATTTAGGCTTATTTTTCTACATTGGGTTGGTTTCGCACTGAAACGGATTTAGCGAGCATTTTCTCCAGTCCCAAGCTCCTCGTTAAAAGCGGGCTCAACTGTATATTGTAAATGTCTTTTTTTTACAGACCAGTGGGCATTTTGGTGAACCAGTGGCTTGCAAATTCTAGTGGTCCACTCACTCGACTGGGCCAGTAGAAGATTTATTTCTAATTCTAACACTGCCATGGAACTGGAAACTTATCTCACTGAAAAAATTAATCTATTCTCAACACTAAAAAGGCCAATATGAAAATACTCAGTTGCCTTTGTTTAAATGAATATATAGTTTGACAAGAAATATTACTTAACATTATCAAAACTGTTGTTCATTTAATTCAATATTCAAGAAGAGCGTTTAATACTGAGTTTGAATTAAAATTTGTTTTTCACAGAAAAGCTAGTTTTGAAAAATTAGGAAGTGCAGAATAATACCAGAAATTCTAGCACTTTGTCAGAAAGAGTTAAATATTTAACTGTGCTTTCCATTTAAACACAAAAAAGTTTACTTCCACAATTTTCAGTTTCAGTCCTCCATCCTCAGAGAGTGTAGCTCAAGTTCTGGTGTTCAAGCACATGGGCGCCTGCAGGAAATTTTTCAAGGGGGTTCAAGTGTAATTAATTAGGGTTTGGATAATATGTAGAAAACAGTAATTCATGAAAATGAAAGATTAATACTATTAAGTACTACTACTACTTACTACACTAGAACACTACTACTACTATTATTATTATTTATTATTATTAATTGATGCTGCTCTTGAAGAAAGTGTATGTTAGTAATAGTCATGTATTATCATGTACTATCGTAACTGTTTTCAAAATAATGAACAGTGTAACTGTTTTCAAATTCATTGGTAACTGTTTTCAAAATAATGAACAGTGCAACTGTTTTCAAAATAATGAACAGTGCAACTGTTTTCAAAATAATGAAGTGTCGAGCAGGACCACGCCAAGCCTTTTAAGTTCAGCACACACCACGTTGAGCGGAACTTGTTTGGGCGTACTACCTTGTGGTTCGCTAGGTTTTCCTGCTTTCACATTATCATTTTCCAATTCCAGAATTCCAATAAAATTGAGATATTAAATTAAACACACCAAACTCCATCTTTCCTTGTGGTCCAGCAGTTTTGTGAATGTAAAAAAAAAAAAAGTAATACATAAAAACAAAATATAATAAAGGGAAAAATAATTCTACAGAGGTCAAGTGACCCTGTGACCCCCACCCCCACCCCCACCCGTCAGTACCCATGCTCAGGCAACCAGAACTTGAGCTACACCCTCCAATCTACCAATAACGCTGATGCAATGGACCACATGCCCAGGTGAGGACAACCAAACTTGGTTATGCTGAGCCATTTTGCACTTTTATCCCCCTCACCTATCACGTGAATGTGGTCGTTTCATAACTTAATTGTCACATCACACCCACCACTTTGCATGGCCCTACGACAAATATTTTTTGGTGAGGCATTTTCTTTGTCAAGCAGTGTAGTTTTGGAGTTCTAAAACTGCAGGTTAAGCTACAAAGATCATGCTCCCCATAAACTGAATAAACAATTATCTTATATGAAGATCCGAGAAGCAAAACATTTAATTAGTGATAACTCAAAGGTCAACTGGATAAACATATACCTTCCAGAAATATTGAAGACAAAAATGGTGTAATTATAAAACAGAATTACTTAAATTTTGATGAGTTTTTTTTAAAGAATCATTATTTATGGTGACTTTTCAAAAGGACCAAACTTATTTGCTAAGCCCATGAAGGGCCTGCTAAAAAGATGTTTAATCTTTGAAAATTTATCCATCAATAAGGCTGCTGTTCAAGATTAAAAAAAACAAAAAAACTCAGAAACTCTGTTTTACGACACCTGTGTGTTCTTTTGTAACTAGTAATTATACAGATTTCTAGTCATGTCAGTTCACATTATGGGATTGTAATTCCCTATACAGCTAGCAAATCAGGTACTGTGAACCTCATGTTCAAGTGAATAACTCAAACTACTTCAGCAAACTTAATTTACTACTGCAAGCCAAATTATTGTATTAGTCTTAGAAATAACCGTAATCATGGTTACCTCTTTGTTCAAGTTCATTACAAATTAACTGGTTAATTTACAGATTTTATTGAGAATTCTAGCTTCTTACGCCAAATATTTGAGCTATCTCCAAGCTCATCATCAGGACGGTCAGAGTAGCTATTGCCATCAAGGTTGTAATGTCCAATCCCTGTGGTCATTAAAATTAACCAATTAACTTCTAAATTAATAACCATAATAATTTGCTCAGTCATTCACCACATTTGTTCCCAAAACAGAATTAACACAGAAGCAAACCTCTCTTTTCCACACTTAAGTTGTTTCATTATGAAACATTTTCTGGCTACTTAATGTTTTACGAAGCCAATCTTCAATGCTTCACAAAGCTAATTTGAAAACGGAGGGCACAAGAAAAATTCACAAGAAGCCTTATCATAAATCAGAGTGAAAAGGAGTGGATTGTTTCTTAAATTCATTTGGAAACAAATTTTGTGAATACTCATCTCTAAGAAATACCAAAAGTACACTCAGCTGTGTTGCAAGTTCACATGTTCAGAAAACTTTTCTAGAACAAAGGTATTGTGCGACATCTTTAAATATGACACTGCATGTATGTACTATCATAAAAACATGGTGTTATAAATTAGTGCACTACGCACCTGAGTATGACTATAGAAACAATATGACTATATAAACAATATAAAAAAATCTGAAAGTTACAGGATGTAACTAAACAACGCACAGAAAAACAACTCTTTTTGATGATTTAATTGCTGAAATTTTTTTTTACCTCCAAATCTTTGATTCAGATCCTCAACTATCCCATCATCAGGTAGACTACTTCAAAAGATGGATTTTCCAGCCAAAATGCTCTTGAAAATAACCTTCATCTGTCTTTTAAAACTTGAATGCTTTCTTTTGAATTTCTTTTTTAAAATGTAGTTGCCTTTTCCTGTTTTGAAGTGAGTCTTAGTCCGCATACGCTTTGTGCTGTATGCGTAAAACAATTGTTATTGATAGTTTGTTTTCAACAGCATCAATAGCAGAGCAAAATCTTTCTTGGGCCGCTCACATTAGTGGTTGAACAGATACTGACACTGTAAATTACACCTCAAAAATGCCATTTCTTCTTGAAGTTTAATTTGTGGCATAATATTTTTCATTTTATGATTCCAACTAGGAACTTCCTTATGAATAGCTGCTGTTATTCAAAATATACTTCATGACAGACTTTTACCTAGTAAATTTTATTTCCCTATTTTCTTCAGTCTTTTCTTTTCTTTTCTTTTTTTTTTTTTCTAGCAGTTCTGTCATCAATATCCTCATTTGTTCTTAAAGAAGCTGTTTGGAAACACATGCGATGTTACATGAAAAAGGAAGAGGGGATTAATCATTTAAAAGGATATCTTTTTTGCATAAATTATGTACAACAAAAATATTATCTGGGTGCTCTGCATAATGACAGAAACATGAAGATTTCCTAATGATTTTCTTTTTCAGTTTCTCAAAAATCAAATTTGCAACTAAAGGAGGAACTAGAAAAATTATTACAATACTTGATTTCTGCTTGTATTTGCTACTGAACTCAAAAAAGATATTTTTCCAGAATAGAAAATGAAAACCAGTTCTGCATAAACATCTATATCCCATCAAGTTCAGTATTTGTTTTCCACTTAAGATAGTATAATAATACTAGTAATCCAAATTTCTTGGCATAGAATAGAAATCAAAGTTTCCAAGCTTTCACACATCAACCAGGTGGCTTTTTCAAGGAAGGTAGACAGCAAACTAAATAACTTGAACAATTTGAATGCAATAACTGGACTAGACAATATATGAACTGTGAATAGATGTGAATGTGATTATTCATATGAAGAAATGAGGAGTCATGTTGGTTGGGCACACAGTACTGTGGGAGAAAACACAGCATTATTTGAAGAATTGATTCCAAATGTGTGGCAACTCTAGAGAGAAGTTATCATTGCTAGCCTCACCGTCGGTAATGAGGTTTTGCAAATGGCAGTAGATTTAGGTGTGGAGTAGGAAGCTAATTTCTTTATATCATTCCACATAGGATCAGTGGACTTAAACTTGTCTTCTCTGGATACGGCAGTTATTTTATGTTCATTGATTCTAATTCTAAACAAATGTTTGTTCATTCTAATGTAGTATCATCTAGAGTCGTATGGATATTGTAGTGGGATCACATAATACTGAGTAGGTTCCTCATTATTATTTGTTTTCTACATTTTGAATACCAGAAGATGCCACAAATTATTACAAATATCAAATATGTAGTTTCATGCAGCATAACATGGAAGGATTACAAAGGTTTGCTTTTCATTCTCTTTCCACAGCCTGGTAGGATCTATTTACTTCTTCCTTGCAGATTTCATGTAGTGATTTTTCATTAAATTTGAAGCTTATTTTTAACAAGCAAAGTTTCTCACATTTACTTTTATTGCAGAACAATAAATCTGTCAAAGAGAGGAAAATCTTCATTACAGAATTTAACACAAGTGACAGGCATATATCTGTAAAATACTTAGATGAATTGTGGCCTAAGGATATCTTCAAGACCTAAAATGAAAACATACAGCTCAGAAGATCGAACAATGTAAGTATAGAACTGACTAAAATAGTAATTCAGAGTTGAAGAAATATTCTTCTCATAATACGTGGTTCTAATTCTAAACAATGTCATAAAATAGTAATCTTCAAGATCATAAAAATAATACGTGGTTCTAATTCTAAACAATGTCATAAAATAGTAATCTTCAAGATCATAAACTGGGCATACTATTAACAGCAAAAATATTAATTTTATCAGAGCTACAGGAAGATGCTGGATTTCAATCCAAATTAAAGGTCTGAAGCAACAATGTGCATCACTCAAATTCGCTCCAAGCATCTTTCAACTCCATGAAGATCAATCTTGCAAGGTTCTCATGCTTTGTACCTATCTGCTTATCTGGATGAACTGCAAGGCATGCCTTCCGATAGTATTTTTTCACATCAGCAGCAGAGACTAGTCTATGCATCCCAACTGCCTGCCACCTTGCATCTTCCCACAGAACTGTATGAAGAGTGCACAGTAAAGATCTAATATTGTGGGCCTTATAGCCAACCCATTCTGAAATCTTCAGTTGCTCAGGGTCCATTCTTTTTGCCAGTTCTTCATGTCGAAGCCTTCCAACAGTTTTAGATATGTCAGGTTTCCTTTGAAATCCACTGAAACCCTGAGATCCAAGGAGATCTTCAAATTCATTACCACTAAGCTTAGGTTTCACACCAAGATTTTTTGCCTTGACCTTCTGTAAATACATTATCCTTCTGAGTAGGTTCACTTACAGACTTATTTTTCTTTAGGGAAGGTGCTGATGCCTTCACTTGTGACTGTGAGTTCTGACAAAATTGTGTTTGAATGGGCTTCTCCTTTTTTCCTTTCCCCTGGGACAGCAGAACAAAAGAAGAACAAATATTTGCCAAATATGAAAATGGATCCAGTTTACTATTAATTGTTTTTACTCTTGGAGTAGATGCATTATGGGTAGTGCTAGTGCATTGGATGGTCTCTGGACATTTTTGCTCTTCTGCAGCAGGAGTGCTTTCTTTAAAAGAAAACAGACTTTGTGTATATTGATTAACATTACCAGTTTGTGTACATGAAGACACACGGGGCTTATCTGGTGATGTAATATATGCACTGCTCTTTGAATCATCTTGCATATTGCATGTATTTATTGTAACAGAGTCATATAGATCATCTGCAGCAGCAGCTGCTAAATTTGATGTAGATAGTTTATAACCATGGGGTGCAAACGGCAGATCTCTGACTTGACAGTGCACTTTTTTTGGAACAGAAGATTTCACAGGGGGATCAAAGTTCAACGAATATAAGGGGACCTTACAGCTTGTATTTGCTGCATACAAACTTTGAAATGGGCTCAACAAATCAGAATCTTTTGACAGCAGGAAATCATTTTCACTAGCATTTAAGAAATTAATCAGGGGTGAATCACTTTCTGTGAAACAAGAATTTGTAGAAACTGACAAGAATGTCAACACACCAGTTTTAGAAGAGGAAGAAGCATTATTAAGATCATCACTTAAATTCAGCTCTCTGTTTAATTTGACTGAAGATTTGTTTTCAGGATGAATGCCACCAATAATGATATCTTCAGATGAACCTTTGCTATGTTTATCCCAATCAGAATCATAAATGTATGCTTCATTCTGTAAAGTTTCATTTCTTTCTGAAAAGCTTTCATTTCTAAAACAAGCAGCCAATGTGTGGGTATCCAGCTCTTCATCAGTACTGAGAAGCACCCAAGGATTTAAATTTAGCTGGGCAACTTTGCTCATAAGTGTTGAAGGTTCAGTCTTTTTACTTATCACATTAAGTTGAACAGTGATCTTCAAGTCATCAGGATACCTGTGCTGCTCTTCAACACCATCTAATTCATTCCTACTAAAATGCATATCCTGCATATCTAAAGAAACAAAGCCTGAATAAAACTGCAATTGAAACATCTTTTCTGTGGCACCTTTTTCTTGAACACTACCAAAATAATCTGACTTTACATGATATACAATTATTGTAATATCCCCTGTAACAAATACTGTTAGAGGTATTGTGATGCTTTTTTCAGTAAAGTTATAATACCTGATATTTTTACAATCGTCACCTGAAGTAAAGATACATTCTTCACCTGTGTATACTTCAACAAATGGCCTACATCCATCCCCAAGTTTATTGAACAAAGGAACTGGTGTTATGGAAACTGAATGTAGCACAACTGGACTTTTGTGAGGCAACATTAGTGGGTTCCAAACCATATCTGATATATACTGGATGTACCTAAACTGTGAAGGTGTCATGTTAACAGGACATCTAAAAACAGTAAATACTTTCAGTGCTGCATCTTCAGGGTATTTAAACAGTTTACAGAACACTAAGAATGCACATACTAAAAGAGCTGATGCAGACTTACCATCCAAACACTGAACAATGCAGACATTCTTTGGATGTTGCTTCAGATACAAAAACATGCTCTTACAAAGAGATACTAATATTTTGAAAGGTGGTGCTTTTGTAACTAGCCATCCAGTTTCATGGAGTTTTGCTCTAAATTTAATGGATGCATAAACATAACCTGACACATTGTATACACAATAATGTCCTGGATGCCTTGAATCGAGGAATTTTTGTATACAATTTGAATTATTAAAGTATTCTGAGTTCAAACATTCAACTGGATAAGAGACGACAGCAATCCTACTAGTGACATAATTTATGTCAAGATCATGAACATCTGCAGGCTGGTGGGGTGCATGCATAGTGAATTTTTTTTTAATTACCAAATAAATTATTAGCAATTTTTACAAAACCAGGTACATTAGCATTGATTAGTTCCAACAGTTGTTTACTCTGTGTAATAGAAAATTCAGAACTGTTGGAAAGTTCATGGAATTCGCTAGACACATACTTCTCTGACAAATCTGTCATACAATACAATAGGCTTCATTTACTAAGTTTAGTTACTTACAAAAGTCTCAGACTTTCTGGCTCACTAAATCTGTTTCAAAATGTTTTATCACTAGATTTGTTTTTAATGGTTTTTAGAAACTGCTCTAAAGTTTTCAAATAAACAGTAAATTGTCAGATCTGCAAACTGAAACAAAGTTCACACCACTTGAGGTTTTTATTAGTTATCATTAACCATGTTATTACAGATAGGTTTTTTCATGTCTTTGTTGGCTCTTCAATATTACTTCGTTTTGTTGCTCTGTGTTCAACAATTTTGAGCTTTTCTATAACCATTACATTTGGTCTATACAGAACTCTTGATTTTGTAGCACATACCTAAGATTCTGAAGAATATTTACTCAAAGTATAAACAAGCAGACAGACATTCCTTTATAAAACTGGAATAGTTTTCTTTCCACCCAAAATTTAACCTTTCACATTTTCTGGTGGCAAATCACAATCAAAAATTCCTGAAATACATTTCCTATTGGAGACAGAATCAGATAATGACTTGTGCTACTATATACTAAACCTTAAATTAATTAGACATATCTAAAAAAAATTCAAGACAAATTAGAAACTCATCTTAAACATCCTCAAAATGATGTTTGTTTTTAAAATAGTGAATATTACATCACATTACTATGTGGTATGAGAACTGTGATGTTTTCCACTTTTAAAAAATATATAAGTGGTTTACAAAGTAATGGAATCATTTCTCAAAATGCATTCTTGAAGGGATGAAAGCATATTTGACTGTCCATTGTAAAAACAAGTTTTCTTTGGAAATTTGCACTTCACAAATAGGGAAGCTTAGATTTTCTTTCTTTTTTCCCCATGGAGAAGTAACTAAGGATCTTCAGTCAACATGAAAGAGATTTAGAAATTTATCTTGAAGCAATTAACACCTAATCTGATGAAATTAATCAAACAACCTTCTTTAAATCACTTTCTCACTATCAGGAAAGCTGAAAATAAACCAAAAGCAGTTTATTTACATATTAAGTTTTCACTAGAAAGCACTTTTACAACTTTTTCTTTATTTCCTAAAGGCTATGTTCAGTACAGAATCTTCAAAAAACAGCTACACTTGGCACACTAGAAGTAGCAGAACAATCAGTCTCGAATAACAAATTTTGTAGGAACTGTTGTTAACATGCAACTCCACATAACATTTAATCTTAAATATTACCCATTGAGATAATAAAGGGCAATGAAACAAGCTAAGTTTTCATGTTGCATAAGACTAATGAAATCATGATAACTGTCCTGGGGTCATAAAAGAAATACAATTATCACCCCACAGTTTCAAACTGTATTTATATTCTTCTTTTGCATACTTTCTAACTCTTTTTTTTTTTCCCAAATCCACTAACACTACCAATTTTTCTTATTCCAAATATTTTCTAGTTTTTCTCTGCTTCTAATAATTTTAAATCACTTTCTGTTTACAGCAAAAATTTATGCTAAATTATATGCTCATACTGAATTTTTAGGATAGTGTCAAGTTACTGAAGAACCTTGTGTTTAACTGAAACTTATATTAAAACTTTTCATCACTGAAACCAAGTCCATCGACATTTTTGACAATTTCACATGATTCAAGCCATTATTTTATTCACAATGTTTAGTTAAGGTCGTTTCTGATAAAAATTTCACAGAACTTATTCTGTTGTACGACAAGCAATCTATTATACAAAACAGACCTCTCCAAACGCAAACTGTCTCTCATTAAATTATATAAAGATGAGGAATGTACACACAAGAATAGTTCAAATTTATTTCCCAGACACTGTGGTTATTGCTGCAGAAACGTTGAACTTTCCAAACAAATCAGTTTGCAGGACACGCTAAGGAAAAAAAAACTTTCTGAGGAGAAAAAAAAGTTCAGTAGAAACTAACTTCGCACATATACAGATCCTTATGAACACCTTATTTGAAATATTTAGGTTTATAAACCATATTTCATAAATAATAAAACACACATTCACACAAACTAATAAAATAAAGGTTTTAGCGTATTACCGTAATACATTTTCGATCAGGCCTAATTCACTATTTCATCAACTAATGAAAAATGCTCCCAGAAGAATTTATTAGTTCTTATTAATTTTCCACTACTATAAGTACCAGATGCCATACAGTTTCACGTGACGGAATTTATTAAACTATGTAGAACTTCTTCTTCTTACTACAGCCCCACGAAAAAATTTTCTCGTGGAAATCTTCACTAAGGTATTTCTAAAAACCTGGCTTATCAATAATTACATACAGCCAGATGGCGTTTTAAACAAACAGCACAATTAACATTTTAAAAATAATGAGTATACCTCCAACTTGACGTGGGCTCGGCATTTTGTTTACTGGTTCCGCAATTGCAGGTGCAGCTGTTAAATTATGAGTTATGACGTTTACAATATATTATTTATGTTTGTTTTCATTTTCTTAGCATTCTCGGTCAACTGCGGCAACGGATATCCGTTTACGTTCCGATATGATTCGATATCTTTTGAATCGTAAGAGAAAAGTGGCAAGATGGAATATTTCAATGATTTCAACCGCTGGGTGGGGACCATAAGTACAAACAAAAGAAAAACTATTCGAATTTTATACTAAACCAAAAGCACATTTTTAGTATTTAAGGGCATTGCCGCTTGGATTCAGCCTTAAACTGGTATTAAAGGGACAGCACTCTAAACTCGTTCTAATCCAAAGTGGATTCATAATAACACGAAGTTACACATATACATGTATATCTTTGTATAGACCGTATGCATATAACGTCACAGCAAGGTAAACCATCATAGCAGCTCCTTGTAGCAGACGCCCTGGTGATCAACTGGTGTACAAACACTGCTTGGATTTGCATTGTGGAGCGTTAAAGAAGATGGTGTTATGTGCTATTTTCGGTTGCGGTAACCGAAGTGGGAGAGATAATGATATATCCTATTATAGATTACCATCTGAGTGAACGAAGTGGGATCAGAATTATAAAAAATTTTATTCAGAAGCGCCAAAATTTGTGGTTATTATTTTTTTTTTTATTGGAGGTTTAACGACCACCGTGAGCAACTCAATGGGCTATAAGCAGTCGCCCGTCCCTAATTTAGGGTCACTGGTTCCAGGGAAGGGAGAGAGCCAGTGCCGTAAGACAAACACAACATCCATGCCTGACCGGGATTCGAACCCGGACCCCTTACGAACGAATGATCAGAGGCCAACGCCTTAGACCACTGCGCCTTGTGGTTATCGCGTATCAGCAGAGTTGACATTGATGACCGGAAACGAAGGAATATTAGAGTGGTTAGTTTACATTTTGTAACAGATATGTTCATAAATTTACTGATGCGTTATCTACAAAAACTCTATGAAGATTTTAGACTGGAATTAACCTTTCTTTATGAATGACCTGCACGATTTGATTTGCACGATTGCTCGGGAGTGAAGGCGTTCGTGCAAAAAACGAAATAATTAACAATATCGCCGTGTACTATTCGTGGCAACACCTCAATACTGTTCAGGAAAAATGAGTATGGAATTGCATATGGGTCACCACAATTGCCCATTAACTTTAATTTATCAGAATAAAGCTATTTTTGTTTTTGATCGCCAGATAAACCACTTACGTAGCCCATGTAATGCATCTTTGATCTCACTTGTACACCAGTTGTTCTGCAAGAAAGCAGCAGACGAAAAAGTGACGCGTGCCGAGGTTTCGTGACGTCAATGCATACGTTCTCGAGGCTGACGTCGATACGTTCTATACATCGGTCGACGTTAAAGTGGATGGCGTTCCGGCATCGTGACGTCACACCATTCGTTCGCAAGGTTAGCCTTGATTCGTTCGGCTCGGCGCTCGGAAAACACTCGAAGTGGGTCATCCCGTAGCTGCTCTTCGAAGATATCTAGCAGCGGCAGCAGTAGAATGTATCGGTCTGCAATAGCAGAAAAATGTTAACGATATTCATTGCACATTAACCAACCCCGTTTTTCTTTTTCATTGGGGGGATTACATTCGTTTAGCACGAGGCCACAAGCACGATATTTCTTGACATACATATATATTTCGGATAAAAGTGCTAAAATTCGGTTTAATTATTCTGAGATGAGAAGTCAAGAATTTCTGATTTCATCAAGCATATCCTGTAATTAGCCGCCCCGGTGGCGCAGTGGTCTAAGGCGCTGGCCTCTGATCATTCGTCCGTAAAGGGTCCGGGTTCGAATCCCGGTCTGGCATGGATGTTGTGTTTGTCTTACGGCACTGGCTCTCTCCCTTCCCTGGAACCAGTGACCCTAAATTAGGGACGGGCGACTGCTTATAGCCCATTGAGTTGCTCACTGTGGTCGTTAAAGACTCCAATCAAAAAAATACATCCTGTAATTAAAATTATTAACTAGTGAAAACATGTTTTCGTGAATATTGTTGTCTTTTTTTTAGTTTTTTTATTGCCCGTATTATTATATTATTTAGCTCTGTTACAAGCCTGTGTTTGCCATCTGTTAAGTTACAATGACGACAGAGTGCCATGATTTGCACTTTTTGATTTAGGCTTTTCACTCATTTATTCGAGGTTTTCCTGTTGAATTTACTATGCATTGGCTGTCTTTTTGCGTGCATTTTATTGCTACTGACTTCAACGTCTGGTTTGGTTTCAGACAACTGAATTAAGAAACGAAACTATTAACAGTTTACACCAGTTCTAAAAGTGTACGATTTCAAAGGAGACTTTAAAATCACCCATTTGTGAGTTGAATAAGCTTTTGAAGCGAAGTCATAATGAGCACTCATCGTGCTAAATATATATATTAATATATATAATCTGATTTGTATTTAACAAAATTTATTTAACATCTGATTTTTATTTCAATAACAGCAGTTTCCTGTCTTTTACATACCTATTAAACTTCAAATTATTCCTTTTGCATTGCGATTGAAAGCCCAACACGAAGATATCATATTCACATTTATCTGTATCCTTTGAAACAGCAAGTTTGCCGCCCCGGTGGCGCAGTGGTCTAAGGCGCTGGCCTCTGATCATTCGTCCGTAAGGGGTCCGGGTTCGAATCCCGGTCAGGCATGGATGTTGTGTTTGTCTTACGGCACTGGCTCTTTCCCTTTCCTGGAACCAGTGACCCTAAATTAGGGACGGGTGACTGCTTATAGCCCATTGAGTTGCTCACGGTGGTCGTTAAACCTCCAATCAAAAAAAAAAAGCAGAAACAGCTAGTTTGTTTTTGCCTGCTTGTGACGTCACGCCAAAGATTAGCTGTTACCTATGGCGGCGGAACCACTGGTGTCTCCCCCTAATACAAGCTCGATGGGTGAGATACAAGCTCGATGATCGTCCCCTACTTTTCTTTTTGTCGTGCATTGCTGTGCTGTTGTTTATCTGTGTTAGGGTGCACTAGAATTCGTTAATTTTTTTTATGTATAAACGCTTAAAAGATAATTTTCCAGGACAGTACAGGGTTTATTACTCAGTTAAAAATGCGTTCAACACTTTCCAGAAAATGCTTTGTGCCAAATTGTCAAAGTGGTTACAAAAATGCCGCCAAAGCATTTTTATTTAAGGCACCTGTTGATGTGCTTTTACTGTCTCAATGGGAGAAATATATTTCGCGTTTTGATAGTAAGCTTGATAGCCATTGTTGTGTGAGTTGCATTTTGAAAAACAGTTTATAGAAAAAAACAGTTATTATAAAATTAGTGGGGTTATTATAAATTAATAGTTATAAATTTCTGCACTATTTTTACCACATATCAATGATCCCTATCCAGCTGTGAGGGAGCAAAGGCTGTAGCAGAGTACAACCCTTACATTTTTCAATGCAACCCTGAGTATTTAATTCTAGCTATGTCCCTGATGGGGCTTCTGATATTTTTCTAATGAAATATAATTTAAAAACATCTTATTTGACAAATTTATATATATAATATATATATAAATTTGCCTCTGTTTTTTAGCCTAATCTTTTTCTGAACCCACTCGAGCTCAGTGTGTGCCTGGATCCATGCCGTCATGAACTGGAGCCTGGGCTTATTTTCTAATATTAATGCATAAATAATGAAACAAAAGTAGTAAATTTCCAAGAAAAATCATCTGTTCTCCGAGTAAAATCCCTAAACATACTGGCAGAATATTCAAATATTCTTACATTTAATTTGTTGAGTAATAAAAACATTATACTTAAATAAAAAAATCTTAAAAAAAAAGAGGTAGAATATATAAATCAAATAACTTAACGAATGATTTGCCCTATATCAGAAAAAAAAAAAAATTAAAAATTTTCAACATTTTTATGACGTTTGGTTTTCAACTCCAATGACTATTTGTTTTATTATATTGCTTGCATTTATAACAATATTTTCTAAACGTTTGTATTTTTTTATGTGTTTCAATAGGGTTTTTTAAGAGTAAATAATATGAACATACTCTGGAGAAAAATTCGTCGATTAAAGTTCTTAGGGCACCCCGGTAGCGTGGTGGTCTAAGCGATGGCTTCTGATCATTCGTCAGAAAGGTGTCCGGGTTGGAATCCCGGTGAGGCATGGATGTTGTGTTTGTCTTAAGGCTCTGGCTATCTCCTTTCCCTGGAACCAGTGACCCTAAATTAAGGACGGGCGACTACTTATTGCCCATTCAGTTGCTCACGTTGGTCGTTAACTTCCAATCACAAAAAAAGTTCCTAGGCACTGGCAATATATTTAAATAAAAAAAACTACGCTGACGTTAACAATTTTCCTTTTTATTAGTAAAAAAAGGGAGGGGTATATACATTCTATAACAGAAATAATATTTTCTTGTAGTATTCCTACACATTCTAACGTAAATTTTTTAACAAAGATATTTGTCACTGAGTCCTGGTTATTCTTTGTTATTTTGTATTGCTTGTACTTATAACAATGTTTTCGAAGCGTTATTTATATATTTTATTTTATGGTCTTATAATAGGCTTTTTTTCGAGGTAGATGTAAGATCCACCATGGTAGGTGTACAAACTTGCGTTCTCGATCAAGGTTCGTAGATTCGAGTTCTTGAAAAATTACAAAAAGAACTACACTGACGAAAAAAAACCCCAACACCAAGAAGGGGTTGTGTTAGATAAACGACAGTTGGTAGGCGGTGAGAGTATATCTGTAAGATGACGTCTATGCAAATTTCGCGCTCGGCGCATACGTGTGGCGCTAGTAGCGCCCCTAGGAACATGCAAAACAGGTTTGCTGTAAATACGCGCTGTAACGTTCGTGAGCGTTAGTTATTGTTGAGATTCGACGTACTGTGTTGATGTTAGTCAATAATGCCTTTAAGAAGACGAGGAAGCCATTATCAACAGCTCACGGAGTTTGAACGAGGTCGTGTAATAGGGATACGAGAAGGTGTATTTTCTTTCCGCAATATTGCAGAACGACTTGGCAGGAATGTAGCCACTGTGCATGATTGTTGGCAGCGGTGGTCAAGGGAAGATACTGCCTCAAGAAGACCGGGTTCCGGCCGGCCACGTGGCACTACTGAGAGGGAAGACCACTGTGTACGGCGTATGGCCGTGGCGCATCGTACCGAGTCTGCGGCAGCAGTTCGAGCTGCAGTTGCCACCACGGTGACACAACGAACTGTTACAAATCGGTTACTTGAAGGACAGCTTCGAGCCAGACGCCCTGTAGCGTGCATTCCACTTACTCCAAACCACTGCCGTTTGCGACGTCAGTGGTGCCAAGCTAGAGCTCATTGGAGGACGGAGTGGAGATCTGTTGTGTTTTCTGATGAAAGCCAGTTCTGCCTGGGTGCCAGTGATGGCCGTGTGTTGGTTAGAAGGAGGCCAGGTGAGCGACTGCAACCAACCTTTCTGCGGCCGAGACCCACTGGACCCACACCTGGAGTTATGGTCTGGGGAGCAATTTCCTATGACAGCAGGAGCACTCTCCTGTTTATCCCACGCACTCTGACGGCACAATTGTACGTCGGTCTGGTGATTCAACCTGTTGTGCTGCCATTCATGAACAGCATTCCAGGTGGTGTTTTCCTACAGGATAACGCTTGCCCGCATGCCGCTGTTGTAACCCAACATGCTCTACAGAGTGTCGACATGTTGCCGTGGCCTGCTAAATCACCAGATCTTTCACCAATCGAGCACGTATGGGACATCATTGGACGACAACTCCAGCGTCACCCAACCAGCATTAACCGTCCCTGTATTGACCGACCAAGTGCAACAGGCATGGAACTCTATCCCAGAAACTGACATCCAGCACTTGTACGACACAATGCATGAACGTTTGCGTGCTTGCATTCAACATTCTGGAGGTTACACCGGTTATTAATGTACCAGGATTTCACATTTAAAATGGCTCTTCTCGCGTTTACATTAAGCTGTGTTCTTGAAACCTTAATCGATTAAATATGTTACCTATACAAATGTATTGCCACCATTTCATTCCTCTACAACTATTTTTTCGTGCTGTTGGGATTTTTTTCCCGTCAGTGTATTAATAATGGCAAAAGTGTGAAAAATAATGCTTTGCGTAAATAAAAGATAATATTCTGAAAACGGGATTTTTAGCAATCATGTTTAATTAAAAAATAAATAAGTCTTGAAGTCTGAAAACAACAGTGTTCCGTACATTTCTCTATCAGAAGTAGGGGACTTTTGCTTTGGGGCGCCATCTGGCGGCAGAATCATGAGAGCGAGATACAGAAATCCGTCGCTTTCGGCACCAGTCATTCTAGTCCACCATACCCCGGTGACGTATTTCACAAATGAATGTAATTGCAATTAAGGCCATTTCCACCAGGCGATTAGTTCAGAGCTACTTTGGAGATTGTGAGTGGGCGGGGCCTCATGTGACGTCCTCGATAAGTTTAGGTGATGTGGCAACAGTCCCTGCAAGTTCCTGAAGGACAGCCAGATCACAAGCCAAGGGCGCCCATAAGGGGGATCGACCCCCCCTCCGCGCAGCCGTTGGTGTAGCCAAATTTTTTATAAATTTAAAACATTAAAATAGACGAAACCTTTTTTTTAAAGCATTTTTAAAAATAATAAGATATCACTGATTGATTGCATCAATTATTTTTTTTGTATTTTAGTATTTTGTACGTTTACTAAAATGTTTGACAGCCTTGAAGAAGGTAAGGATTATTCTTAGCCCCCGTTCCACCCCACCCCTAAAAGTATTCATATGGGTGCCACTGTCACTAGCGGATGGTGTTTATAAAAATTGGAAGCCAAAATGCCTAGATTTTGTGGCATTATTAATTCCGGTAGTAGAGGAATTTTTAAGTCCTTTTAGGCTGCCAGCTGCTGTCTCTAAAGCAACACCGAAAAGTTTCACTTATCTGCCGAACGAAGGGAGATCGTTTCCCAGAGCTTAGAAAACACTTTTTATTAAAGAGTTGGACTCTTCAAAGGCAGAGAACCTTTTAAAGGTTAGTTTTATCCAGAAATCAGTGATTTCTGGTAAGGCAGATAATATCTTTTTACTTGTTCAAATGCTGTTCGCGTGCAGTGCGCGCACTTATTGGGTCAGGCCAGGCACGTATCCAGAGGGGGGCTTAAGGGGCTGCACCCCCCTAAATGAGACACTTATCTAATTTTTCCAAATGATTCATGCAATACCATTTGGGGAAAAAAAGTCATGTATTTCAAATGTGGCAATTATTTACTATAATTTTTCCTGGCATAAAATAAAGTACATTTGATTTGAACCATTAAAAAAAATTCCTGAATTTAAAAATATATACAAATAAATATTAACAATACGAAAATCCGTAATTCTTCAACTGCGATTTGAGTGGAAAGAAACTATAAAATAAAAAATATAATTTTGATAGCGTTTTTAGTTTTTATTTTAATTATACTATAGTTCAACATTATCTTTGTAAATTGAACGTTTCTAAAGTATACTGCTAAATTACTTATTAATGCATACTTATGCCACTAGATGGCACCGTATTTTCCTCTTCCCAAGTCATACGTCCAAGAACATGAGCAGAATGATCCGAAGTCATTCAATAACGGTTGTTCAGACTATGAAATGAGGTTTTGTGTTTTAATTGTCAGTTGTCTCAAAATCAATTTTAAAAATGAAAAGAAATAGCACCAAAACAAACTTAATGGAATTTATGTTTAAAAGTAAACGATTAGAAAATGAGGTTTCTTCTCGTAATTTGCTGCCTTGTTCAACCTCCACAAAACAGGACATTACTTCCGACTTAGATTCTGACAAGCCATTTCCATCTAATACGGAAGAAAGTGTAACATGAGAAGTGTCAGCTGCGTGCAACGACAGAAAAGCTTCGATATCACAGACGGCTTCTGAAGTTTACTGTGCCGCCCCGGTGGCGCAGTGGTCTAAGCGATGGCCTCTGATCATTCGTCCAGAAGGGGTCCGGGTTCGAATCCCGGTGAGGCATGGATGTTGTGTTTGTCTTACGGCACTGGCTCTCTCCCTTCCCTGGAACCAGTGACCCTAAATTAGGGACGGGCGACTGCTTATAGCCCATTGAGTTGCTCACGGTGGTCGTTAAACCTCCAATCAAAAAAAAAAAAAAAAAAAAAAAGTTTACTGTGTGGATGATATTAGTGCTTGTCAGTGCCGGACTTACAGATTTGGCGCCCATAGGCACAAATTTTCCGAGCGCCACCTGCGGAGGAGCTCATCACCCGTACACCCGTTCGCGTTTTGAAATCGGGACCGGCAGAGTCGTATCCATGGGGGTCCAGCTCCAGGTGGTCTAGACCCTCCACCCCCCACCATCCAAAATGTTCGACTTCATGGTCAAGCATATATATTCATATATTGGCTGAGCGCATACATGTTTTTGTGCTTACGCCCTTGGAGCTTGGACCCTCCCTGAAATTAAATTCTGCGTACTTGCCAGGAGCCCGGTTCTTAGCAGGATGTTGCGGCGCTGAATCCCCCATCCCCGCCATTTTCTTGGCAAAAGTTTTTACAGTTTCGTGATCTTAACAGGTCCCTATTCCTAAAAAGTCCCTTTTTTTCACCTTGGTTCATAAAAGTCCATAATTTTAAAAATGTCGCTTCTTTCCCATGAGCCACCCCGGTGGCGCAGTGGTCTAAGGCGCTGGCCTCTGATCATTCGTCCGTAAGGGGTCCGGGTTCGAATCCCGGTCAGGCATGGATGTTGTGTTTGTCTTATGGCACTGGCTCTCTCCCTTCCCTGGAACCAGTGACCCTAAATTAGGGACGGGCGACTGCTTATAGCCCATTGAGTTGCTCACGGTGGTCGTTAAACCTCCAATCAATCTTTCCCATGAAATGGAAGGTCCTCAAATTTTTTGTCAGAATGATCAATTTTTAAATTTTAAATAAAAACTCTCAATTATGTTTCAATATCTCAATCAACAATCAACAGAAATATCTCCATGCATGTAACTATAATATTGTACTATTAGAAATTGGTAATTTGTAAAGAAACATCGAAAAGAAGTATAATTTTCATTATAATAAATTTATTAAAAAATATTACTGCATAAACCAAAAGTATTTATTTTTTATAAAATAGAAGGCAATATCAACTTTTTCAAAAAAATATGTCGAATATTTAACTTTATATTGTTGTGACTCGTATGTTTCTTAAAAATAAACACAGCAACCCTAATTACAAGTTCCTTTTTTCTCAGTGCTAGTGTAATTTGTAATATAATTCAATATATATGTCTTTTCTGTTTTGTGTATTGTATGTTTTTATAACTTAAATACATACATTCGTAATGTTTAAAGTTTCTGAAAATCACTAAATTTTTTGTCAGGTCCATAAAATGGTACCTATTTTTAAGGCAGCAGGTCCCTAAGTCCTTTCTTCATTGTAGCTTTGTAGGTTATTGGGAGCCCTGACAGTGTGACAGTTGCGTAAACTTAATGTCTGTTGGAAAGATATGCACAGCGTTGGAAAATTTGAAACATAAAATTCACTTATCTACTTTTACGAGAGCAGGGACTTAGTCATCACTCATAAGAAAGTCTTCCGTCTTGAATTCAGTGAGGCGAACTCGTCAATAAGCTCGTCATACTCGTCACTTAAAAGTTCTGCTTCGATATGGAGCAGAGAGAGCGAATTTAACTTAGTTTCAGTCATTGTGTTCCGTAGAATTTTTTTTATCCTTTTCAGGCCCGAAAATGAACGTTCCGCAGAACAGTTTGTGACAGCCGGGCACAAAAATATTCTAAAGGCTATGTCAATATTTGGGAACATCGACTGAAGATTTCGATTACGAAGGAGTTTGCTCATTCCTAGAACTGAATAGTCCTCGACGTGACAGCCTCTCAAATATCCAATGAAATGTACGCATTCGTTTGAAAAAGATGACTCCAAATCCTTTCATAGAACATTCTCAGTTTTTCTGCCCGCTCAACAACATTAGCAATTGATGCATGCCCATTAAACTGACTGAAAAGTTCAAATATGTCTGCTAACAATTTATATGCTGCTTTTCTTTTCTCTAATTTGGCATTTAAAACATCGATTACAGTGAGAAATGTCTCAACTTAAATTTTTTCTTCCACTCAGCTGGACTTCACAATTCCTGTCCTCATCAGCCTGAAGTTTGCGTTTTTTGATTCGTCTATAATTTGATTCATAATCCATTGAGGTTTTCTCCATTGCTTTTTCCTCGTAAAATTCAAACATTTCTCTGGCGGAACTTATAAAGTGGATCAATGATTCGTAAAGGCAATCTACCGTTCCGATATCAACATGAACACTTTGTAGCTACTTGTTGACACTATTAAATCGGTTGAGGATGTCTTTCCAGAAGGTTACCATGAAGGCAGTCTCTAGTCTGTTTAATTGCTTCAATAATCCTAAAGCTTCGCAACGTACCGCTGGTTTGTCCCACGTATTGTCGGTGATGGATGTTAGTGCAGAAATCACACTATCCCAGTTTTCATTTAGACATTCGCAGGCTTCGTTACGCGCAGACCATCGAGTATCTGATATATTTTTTACTTTCTTACTCTGAGGTTCCATGAATGAAAGTAACACTTTCCAGCGTTTTGTCGATCCCGTAAAAAAATTGTACAAACTTTGTACCAAATTAAAAAATGAACAGTCTTCTTCACAACTACTAGCAGCACTAGTGCCTACCAAATTCAAAGATTGCGCAGCGCATGGTACGTAATGGGCTTTAGGATTTTTCCTTAATGCGGGCTTGCAGACCACTATATGCTCCGGACGGTAATGTCTATCGAATTACCATTCAGAACATCAATCACTGCATCTGCCAAATTTTCTGATTTGTGTCCGGGATTCGGGATAAATTGCAAAAATCTTTCAACGGGTTGTCCTTTTTCGTTTGTGTACCTCATCACGAAAGAAAGCTGGTCCACGTGTGAAATATCGGGAGTTGAATCGACGATAATTGAATAGTATTTTGCTTTTTTAACTTCCTGAACAATCTTTAATTTCAGGTTTGATGCCATTAGCTCAATGACTTCGTCACATACTGTGGAAGACAGATGTGATGTCTTTCCCGACCCTGGATTTCCATATCGGGTTATGTGATCCGCCAGGAATGGGTAGAATTCAGCAATAAGCTCTAGTGACATCATATAATTCCCGTTATGAATACGAATATCCCCAAATTTCTCTTCCCGTCCGCGGAATGGAAGTCCGCGGCTCGCCAGCTTTTTGACAACTGCAAACACTCTAGTCAGAACATTTCGCCAATATTTTTTCAGTCTCTACTCGTGACTCGTACAGGTTTTCTAGTTTTCCAATATTTCTTCTCCTAGTTAATAGTGCTAATTCATTGTTTTTGTGCTCCAGCGAATTTTCATGCTGCGATAAAATATGTGCGATGTTTTCCCAATCAAATACACCGTTAGTCGCAAGATTAGAGGGAGCAGCATGCTTTGATCTGAACAGCCTGCAAGGTGCGCAGTATAACGAACCCGTGCTGCATGAATACACAAGGTATTCATGACTTCACCATTCAAGAGTTTTCTATAGAAAGCGCTTTCATTTAAAAAGCGACTTTTACCACTTATCTTTCTTTCCGATTTGGAAAAATCAGCATCTTTAATTTGATTAAATCCTCTGCGTAATAGAATATCAATCGTTTGTTCGTTACTATTCCATTCCGCTGGGTCATCGCTGACGAAATCATTCTTAAATTCTGAGATATCTGGTTCGCAAACAGAGGGTAAGTTTGCGTTCAAATCAGCTGCCGAATCGTCTATTATTTGTTCTGGTATTTCTTTGCTTTCACATGTTTCTGGATGGTTCAAGCCATTAGCATCTCGAATATCCTGGCTAAAGTTTTTGTTGTCTCCATCACATTCTTTTTTTATTAAACTTTCTACTTTGCTTAGGCTTTTGAGCAGTTTAGTTTCCCTTCCTTTTTTTTCAATCGCGATTTTCCGATTCTGAGACCCACTGAGTTTTCCCTTTTTTTCACTCATCACTCTTGGAGATTTCAGCACAGCATCTCACACACACTTAAAACAAGCTTGTTCAAACTTCCTAGTAAAAATCTAAAAAAGTACAACTCACCGCAGAAACTGTCGCAAACGCTAGGTTAATTACGAGTGTGATACCTTGATACACTAATAGTTCCGAGTGTTTGACCAGTTATAGTTCCCTGAGCTTTGTCTTTGTTAAGCGCATTTTCATCTGGTTGGGGGTTGGGGTACACGTGCGCAGTACACGCACGCTCAGCCATTCAGATGAAAGGAATTTAAAAACGTTTGTCTTTGACTACATATGATATGGTAAACGGGTCTCACACGGTCACACCCATGCCTCCTCTCATGGGACTCCCTGGGAATGAAATATGTCTTGTCCCTTTCCTTTGGTTTCTTTTTTTTTTATTCATTGTTTGTTATGTCGTGGTCACCAACAGGGGAGGGAGGGGACAGGACAGACGTCGCGTGCCCACTACCCCCTGCCCCCGAATACGTCGCCTTTCTTTTTCTCCTCAACCTGTTAGGGGTTTCGGTCAGAATGATCAGGATAAATCATTTGCGGTCATGCCCCTACGTTGCAGCAGTAGTTCCGTCCAGGAATGTGAGCTGGGACTTACCGGGGCCAACGTACCTCCCTCGTCCCTTGGTCGGGGCCTGGACGCTCAAAGTTTTCCGCTGCCGTGACGTCACAGGAAGCGACGGAGGTTAATCTGGAAGGACACTGCAGTAACATTGGTTTCTTCTTAGTTGCTCCTGTTACCAATATATATGCCGCCCCGGTGGCGCAGTGGTCTAAGGTGTTGGCCTCTGATCATTCGTCCGTAAGGGGTCCGGGTTCGAATCCCGGTCAGGCATGGATGTTGTGTTTGCTTTACGGCACTGGCTCTCTCCCTTCCCTGGAACCAGTGACCCTAAATTAGGGACGGGCGACTGCTTATAGCCCATTGAGTTGCTCACGGTGGTCGTTAAACCTCCAATCAAAAAAAAAAAAAAAAAAAGTTACCAATATATAGTTTTTCTCATGTTGCTAAAACAAAGTTATACTGTTTGTGATGTACTACAGTTAAATTGAATATTTCCTCATAGATATAAAATATAGGAAAGTGCATATTGGAGTTACGAAGAAAAATTGTAAACGAAGACATTGACGGAGATCTAACTGTGAGGGCTTCATTTTATGGCTCTTGGAATTTCATATCATTTTGATAAGAAATAAAGGTTTCACATTTTCCGCTAGCCAAATACAAGAAATTAGAACAAAAATGAGTCTTCCACCGATGTTAATGGGGTATTTAAAGAAAATTGAATAAATTTCAAATGAAAAATACCTGTTTAATGCTTGAAGTTCCTTGTAATGGAACGACCGAAAGGACAGCAAATTTCCTTTTACTAGATTTTCCACCAATTACGTCATTTTTGAGTTTTGCGTAGTTGTTTAAAAAAATGTTCAAAAACACTGAAACACACTTCATGGCTAACTCTATATTAGTTCTTTCACATCTAATGCAAGCTCCAGGTAGCGAAAATTCAGAAATTTTATCCGAGCCAGTGATTTTCCCCATATGGAGTAAATGTTCATTCTCTTCACGTAAAAACAGTTTAAATAATTTATAACATGCAATGAAAGAAAGTATTACTAGTTCACACGAATATGTTAGTCCACCTCGGTCGAGCAGTTCAAAATATTTTTTTCACTTCGGAATCGCCTAATTTTAGAATTATCTTTTTATCTGACGTTATTTTTTTCTGGCACAAGTAGCAGCTCAACTTTTCTTTTTGTTTGAATGCTGCATGTCCGGACAAGTAACGAATACAGGTAATAAATCGGCCTCGTCGCTATCTATTTCATCTAAATCAATTCCCCTTATTCCAATATCAGGGAGCCCTTCCTTAGTAGCTGGTTTCTCTTCGACATCAAATTCTTTTAAAAAATCTTTAATTGAAAAATATCCATACCTTGAAAAGTGGATTATTCAAGCAAAGCAAACTGAATTTGCTTGTACCACTTGCTGGTCATCCATGTAACACCTCTCAGGAAACTTGAAAATCTCAATCGTTATTTTCTTTTATGAGTGTCTTTGTCAGAAAGATATTTTGGCAGATTAGGAAAAATACATGGCACTGCATCTTTGCTAAGCGCAAAATGAGAGCGCGGGACAACAATAATCGAACCATCGTCTCTAGTGACACTGTCTTCTGATATAACATCTTCATCTTTTAAATACTTGATGCATACTACGCTTCTGTTCCCGGGAAACGAGTCTTCCCTAGGAATTTTCTTCAGCCACTGTTGAAATCTGCTTCCTTCACTCGGAAATTTAAACACTTTAAACATTTTCTTTAGCAGGACCGTAATTTGAGTTACATCTCGGGACACAACAGCTAGAAGGCATTCTGGGTTTCTTTTTTTTTTTTTTTTTTTGATTGGAGGTTTAACGACCACCGTGAGCAACTCAATGGGCTATAAGCAGTCGCCCGTCCCTAATTTAGGGTCACTGGTTCCAGGGAAGGGAGAGAGCCAGTGCCGTAAGACAAACACAACATCCATGCCTGATCGGGATTCGAACCCGGACCCCTTACGGACGAATGATCAGAGGCCAACGCCTTAGACCACTGCGCCACCGGGGCGGCATTCTGGGTTTCAAAATAAATGGTTTGACATTACCAACAAAACATTCTTGGTGGTGCACACACACAAAAAAAAACCTATATCATGCAGAGTGATTCTTGTGAAATCATCAACAAAGTTTACAAATGAATGGAGCAGGAAGATTGATTCTGCGAAGAGAAAACAGCTCAGAATGAAGCAAGACAACGACTGTAGCAATAAGAAGCTAATTCAACAATACGCTTTCCAACAGGTTCATCCCGTCGCTTTGTGTGACGTCACAGCAGTCGTAAACTTTCAGCGCCCAGGCCCCGACCAAGGAATGAGGGAGGTACGTTGGCCCCAGACTCACCCCTTCCTTTTCCCAAACAGGAGGTCGTGGTGCGGTGGTGCCCCAAAGGCACTGGTAGTGTTGTTGTCTGACACACACACACATCCGCAAAATAAATTTTAGGGAACGCTGCTGCTGCTATGTCCGAACATGACTCTGCTTGGCATTATTCCCAGTGCCACCACAATTTTACACCCTCACAGAAATATTTGCGCCCATAGGCACGGGCCTACCGTGCCTAATTGGAAGTCCGCCACTGGTGCTTGTATAGGTCTAAAATTAAGTAATCATGAAAAAGTTGGGAAATTAAAATTTCTGTGGGTGCCTCCGGAAAATTATATTTTTCCTGCAGAGAAAGGCCAGAAGTTCAGTCGCAGATTTCAAACAAAATGGTTGCAAAAATTCGAATGGTTTGTATATTCGAAAGTTAAGAATGGAAGTTTTTGCAAGTATTGTGTCATATTCTATGACTACGATTCCGTAGGTAAAGGATCTCATCAAAAAGTAGGACGTCTTGTAACTGAACCATGTACAAATCTGAAAGATTCGTTAGAGATTTTTCGCGAGCACGAAAAAAAAAACAGTACCATAAGAATGCGGTTTTGAATGCTGAGAACATAACTGCTATTTATGATAAACGAGCTGATCCAGTTTCAGTTCAGTTAGATACAAGAAAGAAGGAAATTGTTAAGAGTAACCGTGCAAAGCTGGTTCCCGTTGTACAGACGATTCGTTTCTGTGGAAGACAGCACATTTCTCTTCGTAGTCATAATGATTCAGGAAGAATATCTTTGGACGAACCAACCCATAACGATGGCAATTTACGTTCACTGCTCCGGTTTCGTGAAAATTCCAGAGATTTGACGTTAAAAAAAGCATTGAGTTGAAAGTACACTGAAGAGCAATTGAATAAGACATACCTGTCTAGTAACGTGTAACACCACCTTTCGCCCTGATGACGGCGGCGATTCGTCTCGGCATATGAACTCGACAAGACACCGGAAGCGTTGGGAAGCCATACGAATCCACGAACCCTGAACAAGCTCCCACAATTCACGAAGATTTGATGGAGGGGGTCCGAGTCTCGAACATCTCTCTCGATGGCATCCCAGATGTGCTCGATGGGATTGAGGTCGGGTGACCTAGCTGGCCAAGGAAGCGAGGTCATGTCGGTGGAGTGTTCATCCAACCATTCGGGAGCGATGGCACGGTGCATTGTCTTGTTGCAGGATGAAGTCCCCAGTGGGATGTTGGAGACGCACAAACAGGAGCAAATGGTCGTCCAGGATATCCCGGTAACGTTGACCCGTGAGGGACGATGTCACACGTACCAGGGGTCCAATTTCAGTCCACGTAAACAGTCCCCAGACGAGAATGCCACCAACACCAGCTTTTTTTTTTTTTTTTTTTTTTTTTTTTATTGGAGGTTTAACGACCACCGTGAGCAACTCAATGGGCTATAAGCAGTCGCCCGTCCCTAATTTAGGGTCACTGGTTCCAGGGAAGGGAGAGAGCCAGTGCCGTAAGACAAACACAACATCCATGCCTCACCGGGATTCGAACCCGGACCCCTTCGGACGAATAATCATAGGCCAACGCCTTAGACCACTGCGCCACCGGGGCGGCCCAACACCAGCTTGAAGAGTACCCTGCTGGCAAGAAGGATCCATCGCTTCATGTGGTTTGCGCCGTACTCGTATCCTGCCATCAGCATGTCCCAACGCGAATCTCGACTCATCAGTACAGGCAACATTTTTCAACATATCTAGGGTCTAGTGGCGATGTTCCCGCACCCATGCTAATCTTTGCACCCTGTGATGTGCGGTCAGCAGTGGTACCCTCGTGGGACGATGGCTTCTGTACCCCATAGCGAGATGATTCTGAATGGTGTGGCTGCTTACACGTTTTTGTGCACCAGCGTTAAATTGCAGAGTGATTTCTTGCACTGTGCGAGTTAGCCGACGATGACCCCGCTCATCCACACGCTGTTGGCCCTTGCAGGGATGGTTTTACCGGATTCGATGTACTCACGGTGCACCCGGGACACAGTGACTCGTGAAAATTCCAGTGCCTACACGACTTTCGAGATGGGGTGACATATTCGTCGGGTCCCGACAATTTGCCCACGATCAAATGCGCTTAGATCCTTCGTCTTACCCATACTGCGTCCGACTCTTACTGATTCCCGTCGCATCACTCCTTATGTTGTCGTATCACTGCACACGTCGTATCGTTTCCGTTTACAGGGCCACCAACAGCGCCACATTTGCGTAACGCCAGCTGTCTCTAATTCAATTGCTCTTCAGTGTAGTAGCAATGCCATGTATACTGTTCGAAATGAACTGATTGATTACTATGCACAACTTATGCAATCAAATTATTAAAAATGTAAAAAATCTGGCTTTTATAGCATATTAGCCGACGAAGCTACAGACATATCGCAAATCGAACAATTTTCTCTTTGCTCCAGGTATATTGATTAAGATAAGATTAAAATAAAAGGAAACTGGGGCAGGACTCAGTAAAACTATACATGATACCATAGCTGAACTTGGCTTGGATTTGAGCAAAATGAGAGGACAAGGCTACGACGGAGCATCATCTATGCGAAGTCGATTCCGAGGTATTCAAGCTCTTATACAGAAGGAATATCCGAAAGTTATCTATACTCATTGTATTTCCCATTGTTTAAACTTATCTCTGTCCGATAGTGTCAAAGTAAGTGACGTGCGCAACGCTTTTGGAACTATAACTGAAATTTGTACCTTTTTTCGTTTATCAGCGAAACGCACTGAAGTACTTAAAGCTAAAATTCGGAATTGAAACCGAACTGTACAGTTTTAAAGTTGAAAACTTTATGCGAGACAAGATGGGTTTTAAGACACGAGGCTGTTTAGCTGTTTAAGGATTGCCTAATCCCAATCACGGCTGCAATGGAACATATTGAACAGCATGATAATTCAGAAAGTTCAAGAAAAGTTTTTGCTTTATTACAAAATATATGTTCTTCCCCGTTTACGACTGCTTACAGCCCATTGAGTTACTCACGGTGGTCGTTAAACCTCCAATAATAAAAAAAAATGGAAGTATCACCTCAGTCTAATTGTTAGAAGCAGAGGCGGATTTACGGGGAAGCCCGAGGGACACTGCGATACTGGAAGGGTCCCCAAAATAACGATTTTTTACATATATATATATACTGTATAAAGTACTTTTGTATATAAAAAAAAAAAAAGAAAGAAAGAAGGGGGGGGGGAAGCAAGGGATAAATTTAGGTTTTGGGAGCATAATTTCGCCCGAAATTCGAGTATGTCATCTACACGTATTAATTTGTACTAGCTAAAATTCAGGCTGACTAAAAATCACAATTTGAGAGTAATATTACTTAATACTACACTTCAACTCAGCTCAGAGCATTGGAGTATTATTTCTGGCCGATTTGCTCGAAACGTAATGAACATTTTGCTCTTTAATATGACGGCCAATCTTTCTCTTAAAAAAATTCAGTCATTCAGTACAGTTTAAGAGACGATCATAAGACTAGCCGGACAAGTAAAAATAAAATGGCATTGGAAAAGTTGGTTTAACGATTAAACGATATATGGGAATAGTTGGGGCTGTAAAAGTAACTGTTAGTGGGATGGAATCCGCTGATGTGCGACAGCAGATCCACACCGTACATGATATAAATGCAAGGAGGTTAGAATAAGGTATATGGGGAGGCACAGTGCTTGACCAGTGAGTGAGTTTATGTATTGAGGAAGCACGTTTGACAGAGAGAACAAATTAGATGGCGAAATTAGAAGGTGAGTGAATTCTTCATTGAAAGTCATAGCTGCTTTAGGAGGTTTTCACAGGAATGATTGGTTCTCAAGAGTCCCGAATGGCTGTGTATGAAAGTGTAATCGTTCCTACTCTGATGTATGGCAGTGAAACCTGGGTACTACAGAAGAAACATAGGAGTCATTTGTGTGCTGGAGAAATGCGTTACCTATAGGGGTGGGGGTGGCAAGACACGTCCTGATCACGTGAGGAATGAAGATGTGTTGTAGTTGTGTAATGTGAAGCAAAATGTTGTTAGGAAGGTGGAGACTAATATTCTTAGGTTGTTTGGCCATGTTGAAAGAATGAGTGATGGGATGCTTAATAAGAAAACATTTTTAGCCCAAGTGGCAGGAAAGAACGGCAGAGGAAGGCAAAGGAAATTATGGGAGGATCAGATTCAGGAGTGTCTACATGAGAAAAAGATTACAAGTATGAAGTATAGCTCTTGTGTAGATCATGTGATGGATGTCAGTGAAGCTTAGGTTGTGTGTCAAAATCGCTGTAAATGCAGAAATTTGATAGGGACAACAGTAAGTTAATAATTTAGTTAAAAATTTATCTGGTGGTTTGTACGTATTTCTTACTGAGGTTTACCTCAGAGAACAGCTTAGTGAGATGCCCTCGTCAATGGAGCAGTATCACTTTACATGAAACCTACAAGAGCAAGCAGCGGCTATTAAAGTGCAGCTATTAAAGTGTGAGAAAACTGGTGGTTTCTACATCTATTGCAATGCATTCTATGTCGGCCAAATCTCATTATTTTTGTCGTAAATGTTTCTTATTTTACGTGGTAATTTGCTGCAGAAGTGCAAGAAAATGCTGGATTTATAAAATTTTTAATTATTTTGAGGTGCCTTTCCATATATTTTAAATTGAAATATGCCGCCCCAGTGAAGCAGTGGTCTAAGCGCTGGCTTCTGACCATTTGTCCAAGTTGGTCTGGGTCCCAATTTTTTTTTTTTGATTGGAGGTTTAACGACCTCCGTGAGCAACTCAAATGGGCTATAAGCAGTCGCCCGTCCCTAATTTAGGGTCACTGGTTCCAGGGAAGGGAGAGAGCCAGTGCCGTAAGACAAACACAACATCCATGCCTGACCGGGATTCGAACCCGGACCCCTTGCGGACGAATGATCAGAGGCCAACGCCTTAGACCACTGCGCCACCGGGGCGGCCTGGGTCCCAATCCCGGTTAGGCATGGATGTTGAGTTTGTCTTACACCACTGGCTCTTTCCTTCCCTGGAACCAGTTACCCTAAATTAGGAAAGAGTGACTGCTTATAGCCCATTAAGTTGCTCATGTTGGTCGTTAAACCCCCAATCCGCAAAAAAAATAAAAAAAATAAAAAAATAATAAATAAAAAAAATTGAATTACGTGAAATGTTAGTGAAAGTTCAAAACAAATCAAAACATTAAAATTAGAAACTTTACACCTCTGTTGAGCGTAACGCTCTTCTGTTTGGTGTTAATTAACATGGTTTCTGCGAGGCCATCTAGAATACACAAGGCCATGACATTAGAGAGTAGTTCCCACCATTTGTGATGCCACCCTCATGATACACCAACTGACAACTGATGCATCAGTGTCATGTTTGACGTCATACACGACAGCATTGGAAACCAATAAGAAGCCTTGGTTTCCAAAAAAAAAAACAAAAAAAAAAACCTATTTTTAAGTCATCAGTTAACATAATAAAAAGAATGTTTTATTTTTTGGTTGGAGTCATCAGTCTCCAACCAAAAAGTAAAACATATTTTTACGTCGTCAGTTCACATACGGTCCAATGGTTACGAAGACGGTTTTTTATATTTCTTTTCCACCAGGAGAATCCTAGTCTTTTTTCTAAATATCCCCCATATTGAACTATGAGTTCACTCAATCAATTCCACTGCTTTTCAACTTCATTTATAATTAGATATAATCTGAAATCTTGAAAAAACAGACAAGGTTACACTATTGATTTCCTATATCTCGAGGGTAGTCATCCTAAAGGTGGTGGGTACCACTTTCAGCAAGGAGCATACAATAAGCAGGTTTAACTTTGTTAGCATGGAAGAAGTAGGGGTCAGCACTGTCTCTCAATTCTTACCTGCACAGTTGCACAATCTTGTGTAGGTAATATCACTCGAGAGGCCTGTTTCACACCTAGGTATGACGTCATTTAAGATAGCATGTGAGTACATGTAAAAAAGGAATGAAACTGGTTTGTTCTGCAGTCGGAAAATAATATATACCACCCACGACAAAAAGTTCTAAGTATCTGAGGGTGAAGAATCTGAACACCTTCAAATTTCTTCCAGTCAAAGCCAATCTTGCTTCCTCATAGCATAATTACAGGTCACCAGTACCTCAGATGCCACCCCAGTCACGCAATGGTCTAAAGCACAAGCTTCTGACCATTTGTCCATGATGGGTTAGGGTTCGAATCCTGGCCAAGCATGGATGTTGTGTTTGTCTTGCAGCATTGGCTCTCTCCCTTTCCTGGAATCAACAACTTAAAATCACTGACGAACGACTGTTTATATCCCATCGAGTTGCTCATGGTGGTCGTTAAAGCACATACCTAGTAGCAAATTTCAATATTCAAATGAGAAAGCAATTTTAACTAAATAAAAATACGAACACTAAGAACAAATATCCTCATGGCCTGGACTCTCATTGGTAACCTTAAGTGGCACAGGCCTTTTATTCAATCTTAGTACATTCCCCAAACCAACCCCAGCTGTTGTTTAAGGTCACGTAATATCCGTACTGAAAGGAAATGGAATGGTTGGAGCTGATCCCACTTTTATGTTGTGGGCATGGTAAGGGACACAACTGCACAGGACCAAATATAAGTTCAATTCACAAGTACTCACACACTGCTTTCCTGTGACTAAAAAATGAAATAAGAAAACCCTGTTACTTTTTTTGGATGATATTTTTGCTGCCTATATTAATTATTGTAGAAAATTAATAATGTAAAAATGTCTAAATCGGGTATGTCAAGTGTAGGCGTTTAGAATGTGACTAAGACATTATATATGTTAGTGAAATGAACATAAGTTTAAAAATTGAAAATTTCTTAGAATTTTAGTTTAAATTGTGTGTTTTTTATGCTTGTGAAGCATTTTTATTTGCGAAATGTTTTAAGACTGAGGGTACTTCTTGTGGCCGGGAACAACAATGGAGGATACATGCATGTGGTATATATGTTGTTAACAAAATAGCAGTTCAGAGGTGAGTATTATTATTCAACTTAAGACTTGTAAATAATACAACATTATTTTCATGCTGTTCTTATTTAAAACAGAATTTATGTTAAATCTGTGTGCTCAAAATTAAAGCAACAACCACAAAACCTAGTTAACAGGCAATACCTGACAAAGTAATGAACATATGGAAAGGAATTTTATGTGTGTTGTTTAGTACAGCGTTTCACAATTGTGAACGCAAAAGAATTAAGAGAATTAAGATGTATGTACATGAACCAAATTGTGGGCATGTGAAAAAAAAAAAAAATCAGTGAAGTAAGGTGTGAAACAAATTACATAAACCAGTAAAAAAAAAAAAAAAAAGAAATACTTAAATACTGTCTTCACCACGGACAGCAATGCAAGCTTCACACAGCCAAACAACCATGCTCTTTTAATGATAATAACGTCTACATGATGAACCAGGAATCTTGATTCGTCAGACCAGTCCAATCTCGATGATCTTGGGCCCATTTTATGCGTTGTTGGCAATAACATGCAGTGAGCATGGGGAGCCGGCTGGGTCTTTGGCAATGCAGGCTGATGCGCAAAAGGCTGCAATGAACTGTGCGCTGCGACACATTGCCCTGATCACCACTGTTGTAGCTGCGGGTGATTTGTCACACTGTGGACCTGCGGTCACTGTGAACAATGTGTGACAGTCTCCAGTCCCCTCTGGCATCAATGAGCTGCGGACAACACACGGCTGGACGACAGTTCATCGTTTGGCCATCTGTGCACCACTTTTGATATGTACTCACTACAGCAACACGTGAACAACCGACTAGCTGCGCCGTTTCCAAGATTCTAGTTCCGAGGCGCCATGCCATCACAATTTGTCCTTTATCAAACTTCGATAAATGGGCAGCTTTTCCCATTCCGACTCTGAACGCTCTACTATCCGAAAGTCGGTCCTCTGGTTGTATATATACTGCTCTGTGAACTTCACCTGCACCACCGTTCAGTCTCCCGGCGCCCTAATTTCTCTAGGCTCGGGGTGGTCATAATGGAATAGCTCATTGGTGTATATATCATTTACCACTAGCATGAAAACACTGTAAAAGCAGCTGAATTTAATAAAATTCCTTATGACAGTGGTAATCACTTTGTGCTACACATCACAAATTAAGTGATGGTACAAGAATACAACTAGCATATTTATGAAATGTATAAAAAGTGTAAAAGTTTATTATACATTTTCTATATACATAAATTACATCAATGATGCTGATACATACAAGAATTCATCTTTCTTTAATTGAATAATTCACTGCATTGATTTTAAGATTTTACTCATGTCCCTAAATACTTGTCAAAAAATAACACTTAAAAGCTTCAACAAATAACTGCATTCTTTTAATAAACTGCTGGTGTCCCTAATACTAGTCAAACAATAACACTTAAAAAGCTTCAATAAATTACTGCATGATTTTTATAAATAACCGGTATCTGTAATATTTGTCAGAAACAGTTCATCTAAAAGCTTCAATAAATTACACCATGATTTAAATAAATTACTGCTGACCCAAACAATGTTCAAAACCAGCTGTTAAATTTTTACAGCATCTTGCAGAATGTTTTGCTGAGTCACTTTTCTTCATAGGTTACTGAAAATAAAAAAGTTTTTTTTTAATAATGATGAAGCTAATCTACACAGAACTCCAAGTATAAGAACTACATAAATAAAATACACTGGCAATAGTCAATTAATTCATAGTGTACTGGGCATTCACAGAAAAGTTAATGATGAATTAATTCTTTACATAATGAGTACATACACATGAACACTCCCATGGTAGTACACTGCATTTTTAGAAGCAAATAACTAGAAATGTTAGAAGCTTACTACACATAAAAGATAAACTTCACACAGTGTTACGGGGAAGGGGGGGGGTTCAATGAGATTTTACCCTTTCATGACATTAAAATTTTTCAATTTACTAGAAGAATGTCTGACTTTCAGAAGTGAAATACAAGGTCAATAATCATGCACATTTTAAAATAAAACCCATTTCAAAATAATGAGAAAAAATACTAGTGAAGTTGTTTTGGTGAAAATGTTTTAAATGGTACAATTTTTAGATTCAAATACAGTTATATTAAATGATAAAAAGTAACCTATGTAGTTGCATGATGTTAGAACCAGATATGGATGGCTACACAGGGCATCAAACAAGAAGCAGGTAAGACAATTAAAAAAAAAATGAGGGAAGCTTGCAGTCAGGAGTAGTGAATTATTGAGAAATTTTAACACACTTATATATAATATATAGCAATGCTATGATGAGAGTCAAATACAGAGGCAGAATTCGTATAAAATATGAAACATCCAGAACAAGACTAAAATAAAAACTTCAAGAATAAATGGGTACAATCATAATCCATATTCATCTTTGATGAATAATCTGTCACAATGCAAAATCTTCCCAAAACTCTTCAGTCAGTTTGATACCATCAGTTTCTTTAAGTTATTTTTAAAGGTATGATGAAGAAAGTAAGCCTTAAGATGTTAAATACTAATGTTATTAGTGTTCACGAGTTGCATCATAACTGCTGTTCTCAGTGGTATGAAACTATCTTGATATATACAATACAAACTAAAGAACTATCCACAATGAAAGAATCTTGGGAGCAAGACTGCTACCAAAAACTTTATTTGTGGTCAACAGAAAGTACTCCATAAGAAGTCGCAGAAGATGCCTTGCAATCCATGCCTTTTTACATACACAAATATCACTAAGCTGTTTGCTCTCTGAGATTCAGAGGTTAGCTCCACAAAGAAATACAAACTATCAGATAAACTTTTTGCTGATTATTTACTTACTGTTGCCGTTTCAAACTTCTCCATTTACAGTGATCTTGACACACGACTCGGGCTTCACTGACATCCATCACACAACGTGCACAAGACCTTCTTATACTTCATACTCATCTTTTTCTCATGCAGACACTCCTGAATCTGATCTTCCCATTACTTCCTTGGCCTTCCACTGCCTTTCTTTCCAGCTACTTGGGCTGAAAATGTTTTCTTAGTAAGCATCCCATCACTCAGTCTTTCAAATGGCCAAACAACCTAAGAATATTAGTCTCCACCTTGCTAACAACATTTTGCTTCACGTTACACAACTGCGACACATCTTCACTCCTCACGTGATCAGAACGCATCTTGCCACAAAGCTCCCATAAGTAACGCATTTCTCCAACACACAAATGAAATGTTTCTTCTGTAATACCCAAGTTTCACTGTCATACATCAGAGTGGGAACAATTACACTTTCATACACAGCCATGCAGGGACTCTCTTCAGAACCCATAATTCCTGTGAAAACCTTCCAAAGCAGCTATGACTTTCAATGAATAATTTATCCTTAGCAACATTCTTTAATGTCAGCAGATTCTCATTCCCAAAAGAGAGCATTAGGTTCATAACTTCATCAGTAGAAGGGGTGTTCAAAAAGTTTGTGTTCTGACCTACTTCTAGTGAAAATAAGTATACAGTATTTTTTCTGCAGATAGTACATATTCTTGCATATAGCTAGACAAAGTTATAGAGCCTTTTATTTATTTATTTGGTAATTTTGCAATGGTGGAAACTTTAAAAAATGGAGAATAAAGAACTATGGGCGATGATAAAATACATGTTTTTGAAAACCATGCTGTTCTCACAGGAGGCTCGTGATGATATGATGCAGGCACTGGGAGATAAGGCTCCAGCATAGTCCACAGCTGTCAAGTGGCACAGAGAAATTCATTGTGGCAGGAAATCTTGCAATGATGTACAATGGTATTAAAACCCCACATTCACCCCTGAGTAAAACATCAACTGCATGTATGACATTGTGAAATGACTATCTGGTGTACATAACTGAGTCCATAAGCATTCCAATCAGCAGTCCTGATACAATCATGACAAATTCTTCAAAGATGAAACAGGTCAGTGCAATGTGTCCAACGAATGTTGACAGATTAGCAAAAGGCATGACGCAAATGAATGTGTCTCACCAATGTGAACATGCTTCTTGCAGGTCCAATATATTTTTGGTTCCAGACTGTTACAATGGATGAAACATGGGAAAATTACTTTGACCCAGAGACAAAAATACAAAGTGTAATGTGGAAGAATACATTTTCCCTGCCTCCCAAGAAGTTCTGCATTGCTCTGTCAGCCAGTAGATGACAGATCATTGGCAGATGCAGAAGGCATTATCATGATTGACTAATTGGAAAAGGGAACCACTGTTACTGGCGCATACTACGCCAGCTTCATCAAATCATCAAGTAAAAGACGCATGAAATAACTGCAAAGAGCTGTCTTCCTCCTTCAAGATGATGCACTGAGTCATAAATCCCAGACTGCGAAGACCACTTCACAGAACACAGGATATGAATTGTTTCAGCCCCCACTCTATTTTCCAGACAGCCCCTCATGACTTATTTGTTGCTCAAGATAAGGGAAAGCATACACAGGAAGCAATGGGCCTCTGACGTGTTTGCAGTTGTAGGTGCATAGTTGAAAGACCAAGACACCCCCCCCTCCCACTCACTGGGATTAAGACACTAGAATACTGGTGGGAGAAGTGCATTGCAGTGGCAGGGACTATGTCTAAAAATATAAAAGGAATCACATAATGGCACAGCTCTCCTGTATAAGTTAGAATACACGCTTTTTGAAAGACCCTTAATTTTACCGCCAAGAAGTCAAATGATTTTTTGACTCCTTGAAATCAGGAATAGTCTTTTCTGTAAATGGTAAAACCTACATAGGAGTGTTATGTTGGCACACATCTTCCATCTCATGGCAAGGCACCTCTCCAAAATCTCAATAACACCATTTCTAAACACTATGCTATCATCTTAGAGTGTTTCAACAAGATTACTTAGTCTCTAATTTCAGAAGCACTGTTGTTGATGGTGTGAATGGGCATCTTGAAGAAGTCTGGAATATGTAAAATGTTTCCCACACATCTAAGGATAAATAATGTAAAATTTCACATCTAGTCCTTAGATGCTGTGCTTTCTCTTGGATACAGCACCACTAACACTATATTTATGGCTCACGGGTAAAGAAACCTGTCTGGAAATTGCAGGAAGAATCAGCAAAAGATAAAAGCATGCATCCAACCACAAGCACACACATATCTACCAACAAGTAATTGGATACCTGTGATAGCAAAGGAAAACGAAGTTTATTCACCTTCAATAATTGGTGGAGCCTCCACGAGCGGCGATTACAGCTGCGACCCTCCGGGACATACTCTCAACCAGGCGTTGTACGACGGCTAGCGGTATTTTCTTCCACTCGGCTTGGAGAAGACAGGTCAGTTCCTTCACCGATTTCGGACGGTGGGGGCACCCCTTAAGTAGACGCTCCAACTCGTCCCAGAGGAGCTCGATAGGGTTAAGGTCCGGGCTCTGCGCAGGCCAGTCCATTCGATTAACCCCATTGTCACCATACCAAGCCATGGTGGACCTCGCAACATGACAGGTGGCATTGTCATCCTGAAAGTAACACGGGTCCATCCCGTAAAACTGCCACAACGTAGGAAGCGCATGGTCATCCAAAATGGTGCAGTAGGTCTCGGCGTTGAGTCTACCAGGAATTGTGACCAAGGGTTCTGTGCCATACCAGGAGAAACACCCCCATAGCATAATTCTACCGCCACCGAACTTCACAGTTGGCACAATACATTCCGGCAGGAGGCGTTCTCCAGGCAGATGCCAAACCCAGACCCTGCCATCCGAACGGTAGAGGGTGAACTTTGATTCGTCGCTCCAGAGAACCTGTTTCCACTGTTCAACAATCCACTGTCGACGTTCGTTGCACCACGTTAGCCGAGCAGCGCTATTGGACTTGGTGATCAAAGGCTTGTGGGCGGCAGCACGTCCGTGATAACCGAGCAGATGGGCTTCCTTACAGATGGTATTTATCGAAAGAACACTCCCGGATGCCTGTTGAAACTCCTCGCGGATGTGGCCCATCGATTTGGTGCGGTTCTTCCGAATTTCTCTGGCCAGCACCCGTCGGTCTCTAACTCCCAGTTTTGTGGGTCTGCCGGGTCGGGGCACATTCCGACAGTCACCTCTCATCTTCCGCTTGCCAATCACTTAGGCCACTGTCGATTTTGGGTACTTCAACTCGCTGGATATGTCACGTATGGATCGGCCATTTCTGTGATATCCGACGATTACACCTTTCTCAAAATCAGAGAGCTCCGAACTGCGTGGCACCTTGCATGTGACTGGTTGCGTTGTTCTTTCCCACACAATATTTAATGGCAGCGGCCCTGACGTGTATCAGGACCGCAGATATCGTCGATTGCAGGGGTGTCCAATTACTTGTTGGTAGATAGTGTATATACACAGGGTGCATAGGAAAGTCCCTTTAGCCTGGAATAACTTGCAAACGGAGAGAGGTACAGTTATGCAAGTGAGATAACGGTATAGTAAAGTGACTACGCCCGATCGAATGCAATCGATAGCAGTGCCCCTAGTGGCGAAATGCGGAAATTAGCCATTGAAAATCGAAAATGAAAAGAGAAAGCAAAATTTCTAATTACAAAGTTGTAGAGCATCAATTAGTTAGCGCAAAACGACATTTGTTTCACACGGATAAGATAAATTGTCACCTGAATACCTTACAATGTCCGAAATAGATGCGAGACGATTTGAATCTGCATATTCACATTTTGCAAATGTAGCCATATGCAAATGCAGACTGTGACGTTGTACCGTACCTACAATATAAAAATCAGTAGCAGGATGTACCCTAATCAGAAGTTTAGGTCTACGTACGCTGTGTGAGAATGGCGAGCTCGGATTTCTGGGGTTACGTAAAAAATCAGGTGTATGCAACAGCGTCTACAAGTCTGCTGGATCTCCGTTTTCGTTTTACAGATGCTTGCAATAGTGTGACACCTTCCATGCTGAGGAATGAGCATGCAGAGTTACTTTCACAAATGCAAATGTGTATCGTGGGCAATCTCTCCGAACATACTAAACATTAACTTTTCATCACTGTGCACCAGTTTGCCTTTTTTGTTTTTGTTTTGTCTGACGTCATCAAACTGTATTGACATAAGTACGCATTTATGCAATAAATTGTGTGTATTTGCTCATACCTATGCCTGTTCCCTTCAAATGTTCACACAAAAGGTCGTGCATCGATTTCGGACATTTTAGGGCATTCAGGCGACAATTTATCTTATCCGTGTGAAACAAATGTTGTTTTGTACTAATTAATTGATGCTCCACAACTTTGTAATTGGAAATTTTGCTTTATCTCTTTTCGTTTTCGATTTTCAATGGCTAAGTTCCGCATTTCGCCACTAGGGGCACTGCTATCAGTTGCATTCGATTGGGTGTAGTCGCTTTCCTATACCGTTATCTCACTTGCATAACTGTACCTCTCTCCGTTCGCAAGTTATTCCAGGCTAAAGGGACTTTCCTATGCACCCCGATATACAACATATACAAACAAAGGCAACAAGTAGAAATTGTTTTGAAGTTCTAAAGCGCCAAAAGGCTGCATCAAAGAAAAATCAAAATAAATACTGAAAAACTTTTATTCGCGCAGAAACCCACACTTTTCAGGTCTTTATAGAGGTTGGATGGGTGTTGTCCATGCCTGGCCCTTGACAAAGCCACGGAGAACTGCTTTCTATAGCTCTATATCTTGCTTTTCTTAACCGAGTAGTTAGTAACGTTTTCGGTTTTGCAAATCAGTATTTAAAATTTTCAGTCTTAATGTGTGTTTCAGTGTGTATATATATATATGACATCACAGCCTCTCCTTGACAAATGTCAACCCCGCCTTCTCGTGGTACATCCTGTTCCCACTAAAGGGGCTCTGACGACCGCAAATAGAGGTATAACTATACCATCAGGATTATAGGAAATGCTATCCCACACTCACCAACCCGCTTTGGCCAGCATGGCTAGTTATGGCCAAACCCCTCCAAAATGACTCCACAACTTAAATCTTGGCCCTCAGTCTCCGGCAGCTGGAATGTACCTGGCCAAGGCAGCGGCCAGTGCGACAGGAAGGCAGAGGGTGCTAAGAATCCCCGGAGGACCGGACTAGGCTGCCATCTGATGCTGACCTTGGCTACGTATAATGGACGCTCCCTATCTTCTGATTCAAGGCTTCTTGAATTGGAAGAGGAACTACAAAGGATCAAGTGGGACATCGTGGGGCTAAGTGAGGTAAGGAGAAAAGGAGAAGATCTCATCGAACTGAAAAGTGGACATCTCTTCTACTATCGTGGG
Source organism: Macrothele yani (assembly GCA_039090855.1). Taxonomy (NCBI): domain Eukaryota; kingdom Metazoa; phylum Arthropoda; class Arachnida; order Araneae; family Macrothelidae; genus Macrothele; species Macrothele yani. The sequence continues at coordinate 4,386,255 of CM076996.1, read as the reverse complement.
ACAGATACTGGCAGAAATAGTGGTGTTGGATTTATAATAAACAAGAAACTGAAGGATAAAGTTGTAGAAGTTGAAAGTTCCTCTGACAGAGCTGCAAGACTCGTTATCCAACTCTCGAGAAGATACCATGCTCAGATTATTCAAACTTATTCACCCACCACAAGTCATCCTGAAGAAGAAATTGAAGAATTTTATGAGTAAATTCGTCATCTAAATAATAAAGGTAAGCAGCACTTAAAGATAATTATGGGAGATTTCAATGCAAAAATAGGGCAACCGCAACAGAAACCAACGTGGAAACACTCTTGTTGAGTTTACAGAGGCAGAAGGTTTTTTTTTTTTTTTTTTTTAATCTTGAACTCCTTTTTCAAGAAAAAGCCACACAGGAAATGGACATGGAGATATCCAAATGGGATGACAAGTGAAATTGATTTTATTATGTGTAACAAAAAATTTGTCATAGAAGACTGCAGTGTGCTAAACAAGTTCAACACAGGTAGTGACCATAGATTGGTGAGATGTAAGATGCACCTCAACACTAAACTTGAACGTGGCAAGCTCATAAGACAAACAAAATGTATTGACATAACCGACCTTAAAAAACACCATAATACCTTCAAGGTGGAACTGAAGAACAGATTCTCCGCTTTAGAAGGCCTAACATCGGAAGAAGTGGATATTTCTGAAGTTAACAGAAAAGTAACCAAAGCTCTTATGGAAACAGCAACAAAATTAGCTGGGTCTAAGAACAAGTTGCATGTGAACAAATTATCAGGAAAAACCAAAATGTTGATGCAAAAAAGAAGAGAGATGAGGACAACTAAAGAAGATGTGACTTCCAAAGTGGAATATATAGAGCTATGCAAGACAGTACGAAAAAGTATCACTGAAGACTTAAGGAAATTCAACTGTGAACTAGTGAGGAAAGCAATTGAAAACAACCAAAGCCTAAAGATAGCAAAGGGACATCTCAGTAAGGGAAGAAAACAGATTATGGCTTTGAAAAAAGAAGATGGTTCTGTAACAAGAAATAGAGGTGAAATTTTGACAAGAGTGAAAGATTTCTACTCCAAATTATATGAAAGGGATGATACATGTACTCCAGACATCATGAAAGGTACAGTTACCAGAGTTCTTACAGTCCTCCCAGCAGAAGTTGCACATGCAATCAAGAACATGAAGCGGGGAAAAGCTCCAGGAGAAGATGGAATTACTGTAGACATCATACAAGAAGCAAGTGGAGAAATCGAAACAGTACTCGCCCAAATTTTCACTCGATGCCTTAATGAAGGGAAGATTCCTGAGGATTGGAACAACGCTACAATGATCCTGCTACATAAAAAGGTGACATTGAGGATCTCAGGAACTACAGACCTATCAGCCTCCTATCAGTGGTTTATAAAATCTTCACTAAAGTTCTTTCACACCGCTTGAAGGTAACACTAGACATGGCTCAACCGAGAGAACAAGCTGGATTCAGGAGTGGCTACAGCACAATAGATCATATCCACGTACTGAGAGAACTAATTGAAAGAGCGAGGGAATATGAACTTCCATTGTGCATGGCTTTTATCGATTATGAAAAAGCCTTTGATTCGGTGAAACCATCAGCAGTTACAATGGCTCTGAAATCCTGCGGTATTGAAGATGCATACATTAATATTATTAATAACATCTATGAAAATGCAAGTGCAAAGATTCGGCTGTTTGAAAATACAACACACATAAAAATTGGAAAGGGAGTGAGACAAGGTGACACCATATCTCCGAAGCTCTTTAATGCCACATTGGAGGGTGTTTTTCAGTCACTGAGCTGGGAAAACAAGGGGATAAAGATTAATGGAGATTATCTAACTCACCTTCGTTTTGCTGATGACGTAGTCATTTTTGCAACTACCCCATCAGAGCTGCAGAGTATGATCCAGGAACTTGCTGACAAGAGTAAAGAAGTGGGATTAAAAATGAACTTTCAGAAGACAAAAGTGATGTTCAATGCTTTTACAAGAAATGAAGATTTATCGATTGATGGAAAAAAAACTGGAGATAACAGACACGTAAGTTTATCTTGGACAGCAGATATCAAGTGAGGGTCACATTGATGAAGAAATTAATCGGCGTACAGAACTTGCCTGGAGAGCTTTTGGAAGAAACAGCATAATTTTCAAGAGCAATATGCCATTATGTCTTAAAAGAAAAGTGTTTGATCAATGCATCCTTCCAGTGCTTACATATGGTGCAGAGATGTGGACCTTAACTAAAAGAGACATACAAAGGCTGCAGACAACTCAAATAAGCACGGAGAGATGCATGCTTGGTGTAACCAGGAGAGATAAGAAGAGGAACTCGTGGATCCGAAAAATGACAAGAGTGGAAGACATCATGATCAGAGTTAAATCCCTGAAATGGCAATGGGCTGGACATACTGCCAGAAGGACAGACCATCGATGGACAGTCGAAATTTTAGATTGGATTCCAAGGGACAGGAAAAGACCCAGAAGAAGACCACATGGGAGAAGGGTGGATGATATTCGAAAGTATGCGGGAGTAACATGGAGGAGACTGGCACAAGACAGACCGTTGTGGAAGAAACTTGGGGAGACCGTCTAGCAGTGGATTGACAATGTTGATGATATATATATATATATATATATATATATATCATCATCATCATTGTCAACCATTATCAATCCACTGCTGAATGAAGGTCTCCCCAAGTTTCCTCCACAACATTCTGTCTTGTGCCAGTCGCCTCCATGTCACTCCTGCATACTTTCGAATTTCATCCATCCATCTCCCATGTGGTCTTCTTCTGGGTCTTTTCCTGTCCCTTGGAATCCAATCTAAAATTTCGGCTGTCCATTGATGGTCTGTCCTTCTGGCAGTATGTCCAGCCCATTGCCGTTTCAGGGATTTTACTCTGATCATGATGTCTTCCGCTCTTGTCATTTTTCTGATCCACGAGTTCCTCTTCTTACCTCTCCTAGTTACACACCAAGCATGCACCTTTCCATGCTTCTTTGAGTTGCCTGCAGTCTTTGTATATCTCTTTTAGTTAAGGTCCACGTCTCTGCACCATATGTAGGCACTGGAAGGACGCATTGATCAAACACTTTTCTTTTAAGACATAATGGTATATTGCTTTTGAAAATTATACTGTTTCTTCCAAAAGCTCTGCACGCAAGTTTTATATGCCGATTAATTTCTTCATCAATGTGACCCTCACTTGATATCTGCTGTCCAAGATAAATGTAGGTATTGGTTATCTCCAGCTTTTCCCCATCAACGATAAATCTTCATTTCTTGTAAAAGCATTGTACATCACTTTTGTCTTCTGAAAGTTCATTTTTAATCCCACTTCTTTACTCTTGTCAGCAAGCTCCTGTATCATACTCTGTAGCTATGATGGGGTAGTTGCAAAAATGACTACGTCATCAGCAAAACGAAGGTGAGTTAGATAATCTCCATTAATCTTTATCCCTTTGTTTTCCCAGTTCAGTGATTGAAAGACATTTTCCAATGTGGCATTAAAGAGCTTCGGAGATATGGTGTCACCTTGTCTCACTCCCTTTCCAATTTAATGGATGCTGTATTTCCAAAATCTTTGCACTTGCATTTTCATAGATGTTATTAATAATATTAATGTATGCATCTTCAATACCGCAGGATTTCAAAGCCATTGTAACTGCTGTTGGTTTCACCGAATCAAAGGCTTTTTCATAATCGATAAAAGCCATGCGTAATGGAAGTTCATATTCCCTTGTTCTTTCAATGAATTCTATATATATATACATAAATATCAAGCTTGCATACAGTTTAAGCAATGGCTGCATTTAAATAGCAAATTACAACAAATGCAGAGGAAACTGTTGAGGATAAAGCATCTTGGATTGCATCTCTTTTCTCTCTCAAAAAAAAAGGAACTCTTAATGATAAGCTTATCTTATGTAACTCTCCTGTGGGAAGAAGCTACACACACAGAATCCTATTTTCAGACTTCAAAATAAATGGCCTCCAAGTAGCAAAACAAAGCCAGATGAGCAAGCACATGACAACAGGAGCAAGCTAGCTGACAGAAATCACTTCACCTACTCATTCATTCCTCCTACAACAAAATATTATAATTTTCCTCGTTTTCTTGGAACCTTACAACCCTCCACCATTTAAATCAAAGATATAATTTCTTGTGGAACTTCTGTACAGTTTCATGGTTAAAAAGAATTGGACATGGTCTTATGAACCATAGACTTCACTCTTCAAGACCAGTTCTTTATATATTAAAACACCAATGGATACATAATAGATTAGAATTATGAGTGTTTCAGATGAACATATTTTAACCAATTACACTGAAATGCACATAGTTTAGTCAATTTACAGGAAAAACTGCCTTGGAAATTACCTTTTGTTTTGAGCATACACTTTCAAGCATAAAGAATTCAGAAAACTTTCATTTTCATTCACAAGAAAAAAAAATTGAATGAAATGCTGTAACTTTACACATGCATTAAAACAAAACTTAAAACTTGAATCAAGCAGCTGCTTGCATTCTCTTATTATAGGTTATAAACGGCCTCTGAGAATAATGCAAACCCTCTTTAGTACCTGAACTCTTCCAATCTATCTTTTTAAGGAAGTCAATTAGGGGTTACTTTAACCAAATTTTGAGGTAATTTTTTTATGTTGTTGCTTCATTTTAGCTCTACAATACAAATTAAAAATGTCATCTTCAGAACAGAGTAAACTTGACTGTGCATCCAATTGATTTCACTACATGTGGAAAAATCAAAACAAAAAAATTCAGCCACTTTATCATTTCACAATGCAACCACAATCATTCATGATACACACTGCCTTTTGATTTTGTTTGGGCTCTTAATAACCACCATGAGCAAGAGATATAATCAGCCACCCATCCCTAATTTGGGGCCAATGTTTCAAGGGGAAGGAGAGAGCCAGCAGTGTAAGATAAGCAGACAAATAAGCCTCATCTCAGATCATTCCCCAGAAGCTGGTGTTTCTAACACCACTCGGCCAAAGGGGCAGTGGCAATCACTGACAAAATCACAGCAGAAAAAAAAAGTTATCATTAAAAACAGCCTGCCTTCATTTGTTTGTGAAACTGTATGAGAGAAGCATGGAAAATAAGCTTTGGGCGATTTGACTTTTACTGATACGACAACATGGTTGGTTCAAGCCAGTATGGTTGGCTGGTTGATTTTATTGGTGCAAGGACCTTTTGGTGGGTAAAAGAGTGCCAAACTTCATGGCTATTTATGAGAACAGAAGGAAAAAAATATAAAAACACAACAACATAATACATATAAAACTGATACACGAACACAGCATGAAGAATGTAAAGGGCCAACACAAAACTGAAATACAGAAACTGAAAGATACCAATATAAAGTGAAAAAGACTGCATGAATGACATCAGACTGGTTGTTTAAAAGGCAATCTAGGGGTGCTGAGTTGCCTTCCATAGTAGATAAGAGGAGAAAACAAGCACATTGATAACAAAAACAATGACAGAATCACAAAACACGAGCAACAGTTATATGTGAATGGCATATTGCACATACAGCGTCACTGCTGCCACAGAAAAAACAGCAGAATGTCAGACGGCAATGCCCAATGCAGAGACGTGCGAGTATAACTTTCTCTCTACAAGTTCTGATGAAAGCTTGAAGGCCAAAATCCAAGCAGTTGCTTAATATGATGTACTTTGTTTCCCACCTGTTCATCCAACAGAGCCTGCCAAGTAAACTAAACAAGCTTCCAAAGAATGGAGCAGTTTCTTTTGATCCAGCAGCAAAGCTGTGACTACCAATGAGGTAATGCACCTGAAAGCAGCATCAGCTGACTTGTTATTCTGGTTCCCAACACAGCAGGTAATCCAGCAGGAAAGGGCAAGAAAATTGGCCCTCTGCAATGAGCATAGCAGATGTTTTACACAGTACAAGTGAAGATGGTCTCCACTCTCTGCTGAAAACACTATGGCCTCAGGTGGAATCTATTAAGTACAGACCTTATTGATACAGACAACAGAAGATTTCCTAACTTCCCCTGACTTCTAGCCATCTGTACATGGTCAGAATGAAGGGACCAGTGCAGAGCATAAAGCTTCTGGTACACAGATGAAGGGCTACAGCTTTTGGGCCACTAAGTGAAAGAAGTATCAACCTTGACACTGAGATGGTTACCAGGAGGCTACCTAAAAAACACTGGTCTCTACATAGGATCAATGACAAGTTGATTCCTGCATCTTGTGCTATGGCAGAAATTTGTAGTCCAAAAACTGAGACACATGCAAGGGTCAATTCTCAAAAAGGAAAGCCTGCTGAGGGCTAAAAACTGAATCATACAAATTTAGGGATTATCTGGAAGTGGTTACAACTTCAACTAGAACTGAAAGAAATAGATGCAGTTGACAGATCCAATGATGCTTCATTTGATTTGGCATATAGGATAGGCCTACTCAAACACATGGCCTGATAGTGCAGTGTTCAGGGGACAGAACACTCACTGTTGTGCTGAGCCATACACAACAATGCCATAATCAAATTTTGACTGAATGACACAATGGTATATTCAGAGGGATGACACCATGTCTTCTCCCCACAACATTCCTGAGAGGACCTTCAGTATGGTCAACAATCTCATGCAAGAAATCTTAAGACATTGCATGAAAGGTGAGTGTACAGTTTGATGGTAAGACTCAAGAGCATTGTCTGCAAAACTTGCATGGCTGCAGAATCTTGTCAGCATTGAGGGCCCAGATGGAGGTCCTGTCTGATTGAAATTAACATAAATATTCTTTCCTGCAGACAGAGCAAACACCTATCACTGGATGACAATACAGTGGTCTTGTCTGCTACTTACTGCAGTTCACTGAAATTCATGCTTGAAGACAAGTAAAAGAGATGCAAAACCTCCACATAAAAAGTACTGGACAGATAGGACAATGCCAGTAAAGGATGGCATTGTGCAAAGGATGAACAATGTCACAGACTGAATGCAGCCTTGAGGGACAACCTGATCCCAAGAAAATGCATAGATAGTATCCTTCCCAGGTGCACTTAGAATGCATAACCACTGAGGAAACTAGCAATGAACACGGGAAGATTTCTCACAACTCACGATCATGAAGGAGAGTATACCATGCCACTAAGCTGTCACATACCTTTTCATTATTGAAAGAGATACCAGGTGCAGCCTCAACACGCCTCTGAAATGGGCGTTTCACGGAGAAGCAAATGATCATGAGGTGAATGATGGTGAAGGAAGCTTTTTAATGACAATGAAAAGATATAGAGCAACTTCCCAGATAATTAACTAACTAGGCATTTACCATACATTCTGTACACTTGAATATGCTACTAGTGAATGCAATAGACCAGTAGTTTGAGGCAAGCTTTGGATTTTTCCCAGGTGCTGGAAAGGGAGGGGGGGGGGAGGTAGGCTTTAAGTCAAAGTGTCTGAAAAATGATGTTCTGGCCAAATCGTTATAAACAGGAGAGCAGATACTCCAGAGATGAATGTGACAGATGCCAAGCCACACTGAAATCCACTAATATGAAGGGACTGTCATAATCAGTCTGCATAAATAGTGACAAAGACAGTTTTACACATTCTGTCAATGCCTTCACCTAATGGAATGAAGCCAGGTACAAACTATAACTGGGAACCATAGCAAAAGCTGTACACCCAGAAAATCTGCAATATCCATGATATTAGTATATGCACACCTGCCAGTCTTTGAACTGATGAGAACTGTAGTTTCATTGGATCTTGCAAATCTTTTGCCAGATGACCTGGGAACTCATATGTGTGTTGGTGGATGACACATACCAAACTCAAGATTCTCTTGCTTTGCTGACAAACCAACCCAGCATAGAACATGGAACCCTTAAAAAGCAACTAAGTTCTCACTGCTTGGATACCACTGGAATTTTCCCTGGCCTCATGCTGTGTTATCTTAGCTACACTGTATTTGGAGTTCCATGGGATCTGTTTCTGAGGTCTTAGGAATAGCAAGATCCACAGCCTGGAGAATCCACTGCATATGCACAGCATCATTTGACTTCTGTGCTATCAAGTCTGAAGAAAGAACAGATGACCAATTTCCTTTTTCCACTGAGGAGAGTGAGTAGGATGGCAAGTCCTGCTCTCTGCATACTAAACAATGATGAGAAAATGGTCAGTGCCATACAGGTCAGCACACACCATCTGGCACCAGATCAGCATACACTGATGGTGAACGCAAGAAGAAAGCCATAACCAAAAAGCTGCATGTTGGTATGTGGAAGTACACATCAGCTCTGGTGCCATGTGTTAAGAACACATGAAAAGGACTATGACAGCATGAATTCTACCCTATTACCATTTGAGTCTCAGCTGGCACTACTACACAAAGAATAATGGTCATCGCAAGTCATTTGGTTCAAACTTAAAAGCAGGTATAAAGGATTTTGGTTTTCAGGGCAGTCATAGATCAAGAAGATAAATTTGCAGTTGTAAATGTCAGCAGATTTAGTCCCGAGTGGTTACTGTTTTCTTGTAACCACAACAGAAGCAAACATGCATCCATCTCTGAAGTAAAAGAGACCCCCACCCCTCATGGCAGGAGATGATTTTCACTTTCTGTAGTGTTTTGTTCTCCTTTTCTTCTGCCCATTTTGGCCAATCCTCTGTATTTGCTACATACTCCCCTTGGCAGTTTATAAAGTGAGGCTTCACTGTAGAGCAGTCAGACATGTGTCTCGTGACCTGAGGAATCAGTGACCACAAGGCTGGAGAATTATGGCTGTGTAAGGATGCACCGACAAGTATCGATGTATAGATGCAACCCACAAGTATTCTGCCTTGATGGGGGGGGGGGGGCAGGGTTGGATGAGAGAATGTGGAATGTGACAGAACTTTAGTTTACTAGTTAGTCATTATGCCAAAACTAATCTGGTGCACAGCAATAACACCTTAGTTGGGGTTTCTTTTTTTTTTTTTTTTTTTTGATTGGAGGTTTAACGACCACCGTGAGCAACTCAATGGGCTATAAGCAGTCGCCCGTCCCTAATTTAGGGTCACTGGTTCCAGGGAAGGGAGAGAGCCAGTGCCGTAAGACAAACACAACATCCATGCCTGACCGGGATTCGAACCCGGACCCCTTACGGACGAATGATCAGAGGCCAACGCCTTAGACCACTGCGCCACCGGGGCGGCAGTTGGGGTTTCATGGCGCAAGGGCCTCAAAGGGCCAAAGAGTGCCAAGTCCAATGGTGTCAGAATTTTATAAAACAAAATGAAAAGGAAACTACACATAACAGAACAAGCGGTGTAAAAGGACAATAAAACAACAAAGCACTAAAAAACAACAGCACCGGGACAAGGAATCATATATTGCGTAACAAAAACAATATTAAAGGTAACAAATTATGTGATAAAAACAGAACAACATAAAAGGTGTAACAATGATGGTATAAAACAGAATATAAAAGATGTAAATGGCAGATGAAACAGAAACTAAACAAAACGAAAAACACCCATAGAACGAAGAAATGACAACATACAAGACACATCACAATGATTACTTAAAAGATGACTCAGAGTTTCTGAGTCGTTTGGTAAAGTGGGTAAAAGAAAATGACTAACACGATCATGAACAAAATGACGACATGAACATAAAATATTAACGACTGTTTAAGGTATATCACATGTCCCACACATTGGGGCAATGTCGCCACACAGCAAATAGCGGTGAGTGAAACGACAATGCTCAATGCAGAGACATGCAAGTACAACTTCCTCCCTACGGTTTTGGCAACATGATGAATTCTAGACACCAAGAACTGGTTTTATACGATGCAGTTTATTGTCAAGCTATGGTCCCACTGACCCTACCATGTTTGCTTGATATAATCACGGATGAGAAAACGCAAATCTTGGTGAAACAGTGGCAGGGGTGTGATGACCAAAGAGAAAGCAGATCTAGTAGCCACATCAGCAGACTCCTTACCAGAGATTTCAACATGCCCAAGAATCCAGCAAAAGTGAACCTGGAAACTGGCCTTGAGCAAACAATGAAGCAACCTTTTCACGCCAAAGAGAAAAGGATGGTCACGGCAATCTGCAGATGATAAAGACTGCAAGACACTTAAGGAATCCGTAGAATTAGACCATAGCACAATGATGAGAATGTGACTGAACATGAAGAAGGGAGAGATACATAGAATGCATCTCTGCCAAAAATGGCGTGGCCTCAGCTGGTATCCGCGCTACTGAAACGTGACCAACACACACTGCGGTGGATCCAACACCAACACCCATCTTCGATCTGTCGGTGAAAACTGGAAAATACTCAGAATTGAGGGAATGGTGTTTTCTTTTTTTTTTAGGTTTAACGACCACCGTGAGCAACTCAATGGCTATAAGCAGTCGCCCGTCTCTAATTTAGGGTCACTGGTTCCAGGGAAGGGAGAGAGCCAGTGCTGTAAGACAAACACAACATCCATGCCTCGCCGGGATTCAAACCCGGACCCCTTCCGGACGAATGACCAGAGGCCAGCGCCTTAGACCACTGCGCTACCGGGGCAGCAGGAACGGTGTTCAGTGAAGAGCTGCTGGTGCACTGAAGCAGGGGTTGAGGACTTATCATAAGAAGTAAAGCTGAGATCAGTGACGACCGCAAAAGGAAGCCACAGTGGGACCTCAATGACCTTGGTCTCTTCAACAAGCGACAAGTAGAGCCCTGCATCACGAGCTATGGCCGCCACACAAAGACCGAAGGTTGGAATGCACGAGGGCCTGTTCGCACATAAACGTGCATGCTGGGGATGAAAAACTGCATTATACAAAGAATGGTCTGGAAGATATTGAAGTTTCAGGTAAAATTGAAAAGACAGCTGCGGACGGCGTAATTCAAGCGATGGTTCATTGGCATCAGCATAAAGGCTGGGAATCGGGGATATTTGAAATGCTCCCATACAAAGATGCAGCGCTCGATTGTGAATAGTATTCAAGGGTCGGAGAATGGAACGACGAGCAGAGCCATACACAATACAACCATAATCTAGTTTCGACCATATTAGAGAATGGTAAATGCAAAAGAAAGACATCCAGTATGCACCTCAAAAGACCGCCAAAAGGATCTTAAGTTTTGACATGGCCCGCAGACAAGAAGACTTTAGCCGTTGAACGTGCACACAGAACGTAAGCGCACGGTTGACTCAGTCCAAGGAACCTGGTCTCTGGCAAAATTGAAATTGCTGCACGGTCTAAATAGAGCTCTGGGTCAGGACGGATGCCACGCCTCTGGCAGAAATGGACACACGCTGTCTTGTCGGAAGAAAGAATGAAACCATTGCTGTTTGCTGCTTTAATGATCTAGTTAATCGCAGACTGCAACTGCCTTTCAATAAAATGCATACTTGATGATGAACAGAAAATGTGCAAGCCATTTACATAAACAGTAGCCGAAACCACAGGAGGAAGACTTTTGAGAAGACAATTAAGTAGTAGGATGATCAATGTGACAGATAAAATGCAACCTTGAGGAACACCTTGATGTTGATGGAACAGTGCCCAGAGAGTCATACCCAGGTGCACCTAGAACACCCGATTGCGAAGAAAATTGGTGATGTTGGGAGGTTTCCTCGCAACCCACTTTCGTGGAGGCCATGGAGAATGCCACGATCGATCGTACGCTTTCTCAACGTCAAAGAAAACAGAAACCAGGTGCTGCCTATGCATGAACGCCTCACGCACAGATGTCTCAAGATGCAGGAGATGAACGATGCCGGCGAAAGCCACTTTGTGATGGTGAAAGTACTTGATGTTCTAAAAAATGAAGTAACCGGGAATTAACCATGTGTTCAAGAACTTTACACAGACAGCTAGTGAGAGCAATTACACGATAACTAGAGGGAGACTTAGGATCTTTTCCAGGCTTGGGAAAAGGTAAAACAAAAGCTTTGCGTCAAGAGTCTGGGAAACTGCTCCAACCAAATGTGATTGAAGAAGACTAAAAGATTCTCGAGAGATGACGGATCATATCATAGTGGATGCCATCGGGACCGACAGATGTCGCGCCGGCCCGATGCAGAGCCACCCTGAGTTCAAGCATGCTGAAGGGGGAGTTATAGTCACTGTTATTAAAAGGTGCAAAGGAGATTCTCTGGAGTTCTGCAGTTGACTTAATCCTCTGAAAGAAGGAAGGATAAGCCAGATAACTGGACACAGAGGGAAACGTCTTACCCAAGCAATCCGCAATCTCTCCGACTTCAGCATATGTGCAGCCGTTACTTTTGAGAATGGAAATCTGGTGCAAACTAGTTACCCTGGATTTTTCGAATCTTTTCCCACACACTTTTAGAACCCAAGACTCCCTCCTCTTGCCATGTTGACGCACCAATCGAGTGAAGGATTTTGCTCATTTAAATGCAACGAGATTAGCATTGGTTGGAAAATGCCGAAACGTACACCAGGCCTTATGTTGAGCTCTCCTAGCTGCTGCGAATTTAGGGGTCCAACCAAGGCTTCGGACTTCTTGGGAGCATCATTGATGTCTTTGGTATTGAAAGATCAGCTGCCTGAATAATACAAGTGATAACATCGAAAACAGCTGCGTCGATTGACTCTTGGGTCACCATGGCAGAAGATATCACTGCGGACGATGCGAAGACCTCCCATCTGGCACGATTTATCCTCCATCGAGGAGGGTGGGAGGCAGATGTCATACACACATTGTGCGACAGCACAATTGGGAAATGGTCACTACCATGGAGGTCGATACACACTGTCCATGACCAATCAGCAATAATCGATGGTAATCCCAAGCTCAAATTGTTTGCACTGAAAGATCTTATCAGCTCATGGAAGTGTCAGCGCTACTGTTAAAAAGGCACAAAGAGGACGAGGACAAAAGAGACTCAATTCTACGACCCCTCGTGCTAATGCTGACACTACCCCACAAAGGATTATGGGCATTGAAGTCACCCATTAGAAGAACGGGTGAAGGTAGCTGATCAACCAAATTCTTCAGACAGGAGATGCTCACATCCTCATTTAGCGGCAGATAGACACTGCAAACAGTAAGAAGCACAGGCACGGAAATGCGGACTGCCACGGCTTGTAATGGGGTGGAGATCGTAAGCAGAGAAACCGGAACACTGTGAAAGACAAGAACATTGACTCCTCCACAGGCTATATCTCCTGATACATTATCTGTCCGATACGCACTGTAGCCTTGAACTGAAAGTAGATCGGATGGTTTAAGTTTTGTCTCCTGCAGACAAAGGCACACCAGAGAGTACGACGAAAGGAGACGTTTCACGTCGTCAATTATTGTCCGAAAACCTCAGCAGTTCCACTGAACGATTGAAGCAATGGTTAGAAGTGAGATGAGAGTGAAAAGAAATAAAATGAACTAAACTGACCACTCAAACAGCGTTAGCGTTTATCTTCTCGGATGAGTGGTCCCCCAGATGTAGGGGTGTTTTATATGGGGGGGGGGGCAATATAGGACGATACTTTGTCCCCATGGATTCTACTGGGGTTTGCTCGGCTTTGAATTTTAGGCTGACATGTTGGAGAAGAAACTCTTTTCTTCTCCTTGTCTTTGGTTTTGTTGAAAAAGAAGAGGTCCGAGTTCCCGTGCTGGCGGTGGTGTTAGCACGCTTCAACAAAGTGGTGGATGCCGCTTTCAGACCTATTTGACTGGAGTGCCTCCAGCCCAGCAGCGATGATATCGCCCAGCTTGTAGGGACATTTAGGGGGATCTGACTGTCGGTTTGAATAGCAACAGTAGACTTGGCAACCACCACTGAGGCATATGATCGCCTAGATAACTCAACAGGAACCACCTTCCTTCTGGCTTCTGGATAAGAAATATTCTCAACCGTTTTCAGCCCTTGGATTTCTTTTTCCTCCATCCACTTCGGGCACTCCTTTGCTGATGCTGAATGTGAACCCTTGCAGTTCACACAAAATTCGACCTCGGCCACACAGTCTTGTAAATGATGCTCCATGGAGCCACAGCGTCCACACCGAAGGGAACTCCTGCACGACTGCTACGAGCGACCATAGTTCTGACACCTAAAACATTTCAGAGTGTTAAGGATGTACGGCCGTACCTCAAGGTGAAGATATCCTGCCTTGATGGACATAGGCAGGGATGGATTGTCAAATGTTAAAATTATTTTGCGGGATGGGACTGACTGCCCATTCCGCCTGAGGAGAACATGCTGAACACCCGTAACGTGTTGACTCCTCAGTTATTCCAGAAGTTCACCCTCGGTGCATTCAATTAGGTCTCAAGAAGAGACGACACCTCGAGATGAGTTAAGGTAGCCATGGGGTGTTATTTTGACAGGAGTCTTAAAGCAGCAAGGTAATGTAAAGAAGTGTGGAACATAGGTAATGTAAAGAAGTGTGGAACATAGGTAATGTAAAGAAGTGTAGGCCATAGTGGACATCTCTACAAGAAGATCTCCAGACTGGAGTTTTTCGACACTCTTAGGAGAGCTTGCAATGGATTGAATTGCTTTGTTTATCCAAAATGGACTTTTGGCACTCAAAGGCTTTGAAGGGTCTAATGAGTGCACAAAGAAAAAACGAGCATTCAAAGAATCAGGGACATGCTTCTTGGAGGAAGGGGCTGAGACTTCCTCAATACGTCATTTGCTTTTAGCCACTTGGGAAACAATATTGGAAGCCATAAAAGAAAAAGACAGAATTTGTCTACTGACTTTCCCACCCACCACCAAGCTCAACAGGGGAGAGCCAGAGGTTCGCAAGCCCAAATGGACACAGGACATGGCTTTAGGGTTGAGCGGTGGATATAGCAAGTTCATAGGGCAGACATGCGCTTTCCTGTGTCTTGGTAACACCCTTTTGGTATGTCCACACTATCCCCAGACTCACTCGGTCGTATGGAACAACAAGCCATTAGAAGTCTGGACTCCACTCGCCCACAGACTTCATTGACTAGGAGTGGGTTAGTTCTTAGCCACCCGTTTAGGGTGAAGCAGGGGGCAAAGAGGAGTGTTGGTAGCTGGCAACAACGACACCCCGGCCTCCAGCATCCCCTTTTCCACCTTACGGGTCACCACACACGGCAGACGTGCAGGTAGGTCTAGCTAACCAGCTCGGAAAAATGAAGAGGAGAGCATAAAATGGAGAACAAAGGAAATATAACGAGAAACTAAACTCTGGCGCCTAATCACAACCTCAGCAACCTACAACTAAGGCGGGTGCATTTCAAGATAACAACAAAAGGTAAAAAACGGGAAAATATCATACAATATATGTCGGCTCAGGCCGTGGCTTCCCACTCCCATCAGCTGGTTGAACAGCAGCCCCTGTGGTGATGTAATCGCACAAAGACAAGACAGCAAGATAATCCGTCACAAGGTCAGCTTGGGCCGTGGGGGCGCTACTCCCCAAATAACTGGAAAAACAGTTATCCCCATGCGGGGAATAACACCTTGAAGTCGCATCTAAAAGTGCAATATAGAAATAAGTTTCTGAGCAGGGTCTTTAGAGTGTATCACACACACACACACACACACACACACACACACACACACACACACACACACACACACACACAAAGTAAATGGCAAACACTACTGCAGTAATCTTGCGAGAAGAGCTAGGCTTCTCATTCAGATGCCTTTTAGGCTTAGATGACCATGAAAAATGGAAAGATTTGTCTGCTAACACCTCCCTGCCCATCATCAAGTCCAACGAGGGAGGCCTGAGGTCTGCAAGATCTGGAGATCCAGAGGACACAGGACATGGTTCTAGGGTTGGCTGGTAGAAACTGCTTGTAGATACTGTAGGTCAGGCATGTGCTTGGAATGTACTTCCACTTTCCCACATCTCAGCAACACCCCTATGACATGACTACACTATCCTCAGGTACTACCACCGTGTTATACACAATGAAATCCTGTGAAAAGTCTTGGCTCCACTCGGCCACGGACTTCATTCCTAATGTGCATTTTGAGAGAAACAGAGGGGCAAAGAAGGGCAATGACATCTTGGCATCCGGGAACCTCAGCCTCCCCTTTTCCACCTTCTGAGCTACCACATATGCCAAGTATGCACATAGCCATTGCTAACCAAGTCAGGAATAAAAAATAAAAACACAAAACTAAAGTAAAGATAATGAACAAAAACTCTCGGTTTTGCACTTAGTTACAACCTCAGCAGTCTACAACTGAGGTGGGATTGTGTGAAGTGGAAAACCTAAAGCAAAAAAATGGTGAAAGCAAGCCCCACAATGTCGGCTAGGGATGTGGGGCACCACTTCCTAACAGCTGGATGAACGAACATCTATTCCTGCAGTGGTCAGAAGCCACAATGTTTTGACAATGATGGTCTGTCAGAGGGTCAACTTTGCTCACAAGGTATTACTGCCTAATAACTAGAAAACCAGTTATCCCAGTGCAGGGGCAAGACAATATGACTTAACAGACAACTGACTGGGAAACTGTCAGTTCAAAAGCAGTGGCTGATATATTGCCTGACAGTATTTGTTTCATAGAACAAGGTGGTGAATGAATCAGCTAACTTGAATTAAAAGCAGTAAGACAAAATAAGAAAGGTTATCTCTATGTTTTGCCAAGGATATAAAATTTCAATGAAATTCACTAGTGCAAGGAACTAAAGGCAATTTTAGATTTATGACTTACAAGTCAGGTTTAACTTGAAAAAAAAATCTTACCTACCCAATTACCAACACGTACACAAAACTATTCATTTATTAAGAACTATGACAAAATGCACTTGATTTATTAAATTCAATAATATGACAAAGCACTCACTCCACAATTACATTCTAATAGAGAGTTGTTTTTTCACACTCAAACTATCATACATCTGTGATCCAGTTTTGAATATGATTATCTCTGTATCAAAGTTTTCTACAGTTGGGTCAATATGTATTCCTCAGAAATAACTTATCACCAGTGGCAGTCTGAGTGCATGATTTTATTCCTACTGACAAGATCCTATAGCATTAACCTGGGGGAAATGATGCTGGTAGAAAAGTAATGAGAGCCTCTAACCATGAGACCAGCTTTCATAGTCAAGAAGTACACAATGGCATGTTGAAAACTATGGTTTAACTATGGTTTACGGCAGTAAAGAAAAAGTTACAATTGTACTTAAAAGAAATACAGCAGTAAGTGCCAAGTAATAAGTAAACACCACAACTTTACTGAGTTATACTTAAAATGCCTTCCTGCAACACCTTTAACAAGGTGCACAGTATCATGGGATAGCAGAATAATCACTAGACTAAATTACTGTCAGAATTGTCTGCCATGAAGACCAGGTTCAAAATTATCTTCTATTTGGATAACATAAAACACGGTCATGAATCCACAAGGTATCTTACAAAAATTATTTTCTGTTATAAAACGGAAGTCAAAATACGAGACTGCTGGATGTCAAGAAGCCAGAAAAGTGGATTGTGCATCACAAGAGCAGGTGAGTACAACACTACCCTCCATAAAATATGTGGACCCCACAATCCATAACCAAAGGACTCAACAAAACATGCGACTCAGATCAGATATAAGGAAGGCATATGAGACAAAGAAATTTGTTGTACTAATTACGGCATATAAAGATAAATTTCACCTGGGGTGATATTGTCATATGTTATATTGTGAACTTCAGAAATGTTATCCGAAGATGGTAATGCTATATAGCACAAGGACTGTTCAATAAATAAGGTAACAAGACATTTGGCATCAAAATTCTTAAACTAATGAAGCACATGCCCAAACAGCCACGAACATCATTTTGCCAACAGAGGACCCTGTGTCCCTTTGTTTACCAGGAGCAACTGCATTACTGGCAACATGATCACACAAGGAAGTGCACAGCACAATTCATTTTCTTCATGCAAAAAGTGCTGCTCAAGTGGAAATCTATCACCAGTGGGTAGAAGTGTGGGGCAAAGATGTTGTTCCATGGAAACAGCAGTGAAAATGGTTCAAAAAGTTTGTAAAGGGCAGGACAAACATTGATGACAAATCTCGCCATGCGCTAAATGAGCACCATTTGAAATAACATTGCGGTACAGACGGATACTCTCATTCATGACAACGGATACATTCCATTGATAAAACTTGCCCACAGACTGCAAATTTCAGTGGGTAGTGTCCACAGTGTTGTGCATGTTCAACTGCATTAACAGAAAGTTTGCATGAGATGGGTGCCTAAGAATCTCACAGAAGAACATAAGACAAGATGAATGGACCTTTTCCTCACACATTTGATAAGCTATCATCAGCAAGGTGAGGACCTCTTGCTGCACATTATCATGGGATACAAAACTTGGATGTACTATTCCGCACCAAATGACAAATGAGTGCCCATGACGTAGAAGCACCAGTCATCTACACCTGCCAAAAAAGTCAAGACATCAGCATCCAGAGGGAAAATCATTGCAATTGTCCTTTCGAACCATCAGAGATTGCTTCTGGTTGATTTCCTACACCATGGTGCAAGTGTGACAGTCGAACAGTACTATTAAACATTTGGCATGCTGTGGAATGTCATTTGCCACAAAAGACCTGGGCTGCTAAGCAGTGGTGGTGTGCTGTTGCATGATAATGACAGAGCATGTGCGGCCCAACGCATGGTTAATTGGTTTTGGCAATATGGTTGAGAAATTTGGGAGCATTCTGTCTATACAGCCATGTCCTTGCACTCTCTGATTTAGTCCTTTCATAAAACACTGGGGCCATGAGCATCTCGTTATAGACACAGATGTGATGTAGGCAGTAACAAAGTGGCTGCACTGACAGGACCACAATTTCCTCTCTGCTGGCATACACCTTACCATCAGAATGAGACATTTATTTAAATCACTATACGGTGATGAGAGATAGATTACCTTTTTGAACTGTGCACTCTGTTCAACTCATAAATGCTTCTGAATAAGAATGACTATTACCTTATTTTTTGAACTATCCTTGTTACTTCCACTGTCCAACAACACAGCAGAAGGTGACAGATGATCAGCCTACAACACTAGTAAAGACAGGGTGAGGGTTACTTTGCAAAGATGTCTGGTATGTTTTTTGTATGTTTTTGTTCAGTCATGTAAAATAAGAGGGTCATCCAAAAAGTAATACCCGTTATGAAATAAAAACAAAAGAAACTGATGTTGTCTGAGTTTTTGTATTTTCACTAATGCTACATAATCATGGTCAGTGTTTAAGCACTTGTCATATCATGCGACCAGTTTTTGAATACCTTCATCACATGCCTCTGCTGCCAGTCCCTGCAACCACTGTTACACTCAGTCTTTCAAATCATCATCACTAGTGAAGCGCCATCTACCCAAAAAGTCCTTCAATTTGGTGAACAAATGGTAATCACTGGGGGCCAAGTCCAGACTGTAGGGCAGATGATCCAGAACCACCCATTTGAAACCGCCGCAAAGCAGGTGTTGGGTCTGACGTGTCATGCTGCTTGTTTTGGATGGCCCTACACAGCCTCTGCAGTATTCGACAATAGGTGTCGGCATTGATGGGTGTGCCTTGGAGCATGAACTCAATCATCAAGAGACCTCTGTGGTCCCAAAACACTGTAGCCATGACCTTCCTTACTGAAAGCATTTGCTCACACTTGCATGGTTTTGTTGGGGACCAGGAATAGTGCCACCAAGCAACTAGTGTTTGCTCTCTGGCGTCAAATGACTGCCCAACGTTTCATCTCTTGTCACTGTGGTCAAGAAATTTATCGCCAGTTTGTGCGTAACGGGTTGAAAAACTGAAAGCTGTACCCATATGGTTCCTTTTGTGTTCATCAGTCAACATTCGTAGTACCTACCTCGAGCAAATCTTCTAGTTACAATTTCATGGAGCAGTGAGCAAGAAACTTCCAGAAAATGGGCATGCAATTCATCAAATTTGAAACAACACTCATGTCTGATGACATTATCAATACGTTCCTTGAGGTCCGCTGTAACGAGCGATGGGTGGCCGGAGCACAGGTCATCACACACATTTGCTCTTCCCGCATTAAACATCCAAACCCACCGCCATACCGATGCTTTGTCCACCACCCCTTCACAGTAAACAACCGTAATCTGATGATGAATATCTTTTGAAGGAGTGTTTTCAGCATTCAGAAAGTGAATCACAGAACGCACCTAGTACTCCGTGGAATTTTCAATTGGCTTCGCCATTTCGAACAACAGGGGTGATTGCAAGTGGAGCCAAATTCCTGAAAAGTATTTTACAGAACTAGGTACACACGGTATGCATGAGGTTGTAAAAATTCAGCACAATTTAAAATTGTTTTAAGCACGTACATATTTAATATTTGGAGAGAGAAAAGTACCCAATTACTATCAGCTAACAAATAAAATAAACTCTTAAAATTATACATACCAGTCACTTTTTGAAAAATTTCATTATTTTCGCTTGGGATTTCTGGTAACCCATCGGCTCTGCCTTTCTTTTCAGAAATGTTTTAGAACATTGAGGAGGGTTCAAGTCATCTAAGTCTTTCTTCTTACTGGTTTGAGAACAGCAACATTGGTTTGGGATATTGCAGGAAGGTTTGATTTTTTTTTTTTTTTTTTTCACACATGCTAGTTCACTTGGATCATCACGAATTTGCTGCTGATTTTCCTCTTCAAGAGAATTTTTATACGAACTCCAACTATTAACAATATTTTGAGCAAACTCCTTCTGAAGTGGGTCTCTGGTAGGGTCTTTTGAACCAAATACTTCCAAGCTTGTAGCATTTAAAGATAACAGATAATACTTCACAGTCTGCAAGGAGTCCACGTGAACCTTGTGCAAAAGAACATCTTTGGACTGAAAGAGTGTTATGTAGTTACCAAAGTAAGTAAGTACAGACTTATAAACTCCAGCTTGCATTAAGGTTTTATCTTGCTCTACAAAGAGCTTTTGAACAATTCTCTCCTTTCTCAATTTACCTTATTTTGTCAACTGTTTACGTTTAACACTGTCTAGAATTTTTGAAACTTCTTCAGCTACTCCTTTTAACATATCTTTCTTTTCAATAATAGCCTTAACATCAGATTCAAACATGTATCTATCAGCTGCTGGTACCCAGGAGAAATAAAATAGAACTTTCCACAAGTATTCAATCCGCTCCCACACCTGTAGGACATACATACATCGGTGATCAGGCCTCGAAAGGGGCTTGAGAGGTTTCACCACAACATGTTTACATATAGTAAAAAAACCTATCTTTTGCCAATGCTTTTTAGATCAAAATAAATGTCATCACATAAGGATTCAATATGTTTTGAAAAAGGAGCTGCAAATCTTTTGACACAGTTATTTATTGTATGGCATGTTTCCCCATCAATGTCCAACAGGTGTGGAGCTTGATTTTTCCGTAACCATGCTTCAATGCCACTTTTCTTGCCACGCATGGTATTGCAGGAGTCCATTAGAATGCTAATTAAGTTCCTGAAGGGAATTTTACTCTCCTCAAATAGTTTAACAAGAGCTGCAAATATGGCTGTGGCACTAAAATCTGGAAGCTATATAGATGCCTCAAAATGACTTTGCTTTGCCTTTCTTCAAAATACTGAACAAGTATGGCTAAAATGCTTTCATTGGCCCTGCTTGTACTTTCATTAATGTTTAAAGAAAAGAATGTGTTTTTCAGAGTTGAAAACTGTTCATCTTTAATAGTCTTTGCAACACCATACTTGAGCTTATAGGCAGCAGTTGTCCTGTTCATAGACAATGTATTAAGGGCAGGCATATCCTTTGATAGAGCTTTTGCTAATTCTATTATTTTGGGTGCAAGGGAAAATGACAGTGAATTCTCTGCTATAAACGATGTCACAATAGCTTCTTCTCTCGCTTTTCTGTTTACTATATCAACTGTTCTTTCAGAAACTGAAGATGAATCATTTGAATATGAGCACAAAGTCAAAGAGCCTTTAACCGATGTACAAGACTTTAAATGCATCACTGCATTAGAATGCTTATCTATTGATTTGAATCATTCATTGCTGTATTTTATAACAGTGTTACACCATATACAAAAGCAGGAGCCTTCAACGTCAATTTTTCGGCACCATGCACCCACAATATCCCCTTGAGAATCCTTTCTGATAAGTCAATCCCAGTGAAATTTGTTTTTAATTGTTGACTCAAGACTCACATCATCATCTTTCTCAGATAAAAACCTCATTTTAATATTGAAAAAGCTTACCACAGAAATAATTATAGCTTATCCAAAATTAAAATGTGACACTCGCTCACATTAAACAGAGAGAGACAACTTCCACTCCTTTGCCAAGTCAAAGACTCTCAGACAGACGAAAGAAAATGTGCATAAAGTCAAAAAGACACAGAGTGGAAGCAGCCAGAATAACCCGTTGAAACTGTTGACTCATAGAGCGTAGCACCTGCAACCCCCATCAACCTACCACAGAGGGAAAATGTTACGTGACCCCATGATGTTGGCAATGGTTGCTATGGCAACTCAGTGCTCAGGAATGGATGGCGAGCAGCTGCTCCGAACCAACCACACTTCATTCTCCGGACGAACTTTGGCCTCAACTCCTGTTACAATCAAAGCCAAGTGATCAGAAATACAGGCAATACACAAAAGCTGAGTATAAAAAAGGTAAACCAAAAAGCTATAGAAGCAAATAACGTAGATATTGAGACAGATGGCAATAGAATACAAATCAGAATCGAAAGTGAAGCGGAGTCAAAGTACGGAATGCGCAGCTTTATATTCTTTGGTTCAAACGAATAAAGTCACGTGGTTTGCAGTGGTTCCTAGGAAGACCAGCTCTGGACCAGCTGTCAATCAACAAGCAGTTCTGTTGTAGGTCAATGGTGCACTGCAATCGACTTCATGATGTCAGAGTTTCAGTTCAATTGTAGCACCCGTAACTTATCAGGGGCTACGGCTCAATACAGGTTCTGTCGTTTGCGCTCTACACGCATGCGCTGCTCCATCCATTGGTAGTAGGAAAGAATGATCTCCGAGATGGATCTCGTGGGTGATGGCGAGGAATCCCGAGATCGCTGAAAAAACAGTGCCGCTGGCTTTACGCACACCCATTAACAGGTTAGTCATCTCTGTGCATTGTAAAATAACGTTGGTGCTTACGCACTGCAGCTACGACAATCAATGTGAACCAATTTACTATGCAAAGTCGGGAAGTTTCTGGGAAAAACTAAACACATTTATGCGGGGGAAATGGTAAAAAACAAAACAAAAAAAAAAAAACAACTGAGATTTTCAAAATTCCTGATTTCCGGAATTGATTGCTCTAAAAATTCTGGAAATCCAGAACGCAATCACCCCTGAAACAAGCACAACAACGGTACAAATCACTGCATTAACACGACACTTGCCACAATCCTCACCAATGTCTGACTGAGAATGGGCGACATCAACTCCACTGCCTCGCATGCACCCTATGTGCAAACAGGTATTACTTTCTGGATGGCCTACATATTAACCAAGATTTTTAGGACAACTGCAGTTGAAGTATGTATGAACACACTATGTTAGAAAACAACAACTTACTTTTGGCTTTACTTAGAAATTGAAAATATATTCAGTTAAAGAAGTCCCATATTCATTTCCTCTGAGTTTTTGTTTATTAGCAGATGTTGCTAGCCGTTTGCTGACTGCCAAGGCCTGTTCTCGATACTCAGAAATTGAGTTTGTAAAGTCTGTTGATACTGAATGCAATTTGAATACACTAAGCTTTACAGCATCAGCATTTATGGGAGAGAGGTAGCAAATAAGATCAATACCACCGGCCACAATCAACAGTCTTGACTTGCACGGTGTGAAGCATACTGTGATAGGTCCCACGAGTGGTGAACATTGGTTTTGTGGAGTGACAGATCAGATTAAATCACATTCTAATTAGATGTGCAGTGTGGTGGATGTTTGGAGAATGTCTACTACCCAAAATGTATTGTGCCACCAATGAAGCTTAAAATGGGTGGTGTTATGGCATGGAGCTAATTTTCAGGGTATGACATTTAACAGCTATGTCAGGATAAAAAAATGCCAGTCAATCTCTCTTAGCACTTTGAACAATATTTCATTCCCTGTGATGCAGCAGTTCCTTTATACTAACCCAGGGGTCGCGCTGCCAATCACATTCTTTGCAATTTTCAAAAAAGAAATCGTTTTGGCAATGGAAAAAAAGTTTTGGTGATTGTCTTTCTGTACTGTTATAATACAGTGGCAAAAAAATATTTGAATTTGGCGAATAAGTTGGAGAAAACATTTAAAAAGCTAGCACAACCCCTGTACTAACACATACTTATTTCAACAGGATGCTTCTTGTCATACTGCAAGGGCTATCACAGACCAATTTGCATGTGTAAAAGCTGGACTGGCAAGTTCAAAATTTCAACTTGCAGTCTATGGAACACTTGTGGGATAATCTGTAACTCCAGGTGCGAGTCAAACCAACACATCTCGCATCAGTAGCTTAAATAGTCCCCATTTTGAAGGAGGTACACAGAGCTGTAATGGCTACAGTTCATCATTCACTGGCGAAAGATCTACCCAGGAGGATGGATGTGCCATAGCTACTAAAGGTGAACCGAAAATGCTATTCAGCTGAGTGGCATTGATGTCATGTGATTCCACCTTGTGTTTGAATACTTTTCAGAAAGTGTAAACCAAAAGCAACAGGATAGTACATGAACCATGAGTGGAAAGTGTAAACCAAAAGCAACAGGATAGTACATGAACCATGAGTGGATTTTGAATCAGGACAATATAGTTGCTCATTGTTCTCAAATTTCAATTAATTTATAAGAAAAAGTATACGGGTACTGCTTCCCTGTATCTGATTCATCATCTAGTGCAGGCTTATACAATCAGTTTTTCCTATGTACAGTATGGAGGTAAAATTCCAAGGTTATTTCATGCCAAATACGTGCTAACAGAATGAGTTATTAGTAAAAAAGATGAAATTTCCCAGCACATAGTTACTAGGGCTGTAAGCCTGATTTTGTAATTTTGATGTAGATTTTCCTTAATGGTAAGCTACTACTAAACTGATGAGGCTACCCAATCACATTCCCCCATTTGCAAGACAAATAATTCGTTTATAACCTCCAAATGTTACTACCTGGTGACATCTGCATATCCTGTCCAGCAGGAAGAATTCCCTAATCATGTACAATTTGGTTTAAAATCAGTGAAGTTCCTTCTTTCACAGCCAGGTCAGCATCTGTTAACTCACTCTCTTTGTGTGACAAAACTTCGTGCACTGCAACAGCTGGAGAAACCTGAAATTAGAAGAGAATATTAATCAGTATTTAACTTAACCACCTAACCAGTAACTTCAGCTTTATATTAACACTGTGCATAATAATCATGAAAACACACGCATGATAATCTAGGAAGGCACAGACATTGCTTAAAAGTAGACTACATTTTCTGTTGACTCACTACAGAAGACATACTATAAATAATTCAAATACTGATTATAATTTTCACTAGATTAGCTACTTTTCTACATCTGAATCAGTTCTTGAGGATGCTATGTCACCATTTTACATAAAGTTATAACTCACATAAGAGCCTGTGCTTTGCACTTTACAACTGATGATAGTAACAGGTACTCCCTCAATAATTATTTATTACATAAAACATTTAGGTCCACTGATAGATTACAATAGCAAATGTTCATGTGGTGGATTTTGTTCACTTGATTTTTACAGGGTTCGTACACATTTAAGGAAAATACATTCCAGGGGTTTTCCAGGAGTTTATCAAAAAGTTCCAGGAACATACATTTTTATTGGAATCATAGTGATTTGTTTCATATTTTGCAATTTACTATGGTGAAAGTTACTGTGCATTTAGAAATCTAATGAAATTTTATGGGTTCTACTGTGTATTACATTTTGAATAAAGTGGCAAAATTTCCCTGTATAAAAACTGCTCTGTATACAACTTATATGAAGCAATCTGGAACTTAGCAAAATGATATTGCCATGCCACTGAAGATTCCCTATTCTGCAGTCATCTATTCCCATGCACATTGGCTGCATGGAGGCCAGATATCAATCTCCTTTAGTCAAGAAAGTGTATGCTGGGAGGAATGGCCATTTTGAACTTTCAGGAAAGTTTCCATATGTTGTTGTGACTCCAACTATGCACAACTGCTACACCACAAACCGAGGTCACTGGAAATATGACCCTCAAGCATCTTGTGCTGCAGCATCACAAGATAAAGGAAATGACATCATAGGACTTTAGAAAAATACCATGCCTAGGGCATGTTAATAAAAAATCTAGTTGCCTGGTCCGGGCAACTAAATTTTAAAATAAAAAAGTTTGGAATAAAATTTTCTACTACAAGGGGAGGGGGACAGTCATTGCATGTTGTGTTTCATTTCACTGCTAATCACCGAAAGTTGTATTATTGTTACAGAGTGTCAAGGACAGAAGAATATCACTTCTTTAATCATATTATGCTCTAGGTCCAGAAATTGGAACCATATGTAGTTTTGCTTCAAATGTTGTTTATAGTCAGCGATGGGATGCATGTCTCTGATGGAATTAGCTTCCGGTGTTTAGTGACAAAGGGCAAAAACCTCAACGAAAAGACATGGCAGAATCACTAGATTTCTCAAATATCAATTTCATATCAATTTCATCATCAATCATCTTAAAACTTGAGATACAAGCATTTGTGCATTGAACATTTTGAACACAGACCTTTAAAATGGAAATACAAAACATGTAACAAAAAGTTCATGTTTTTTAACTTAAAAAATTGAGAGTTCTGATTTGTTATCTTAAAATAAATTTTTCTGGGCATCCAGCTTTAACTACCTGGGCAGGTAAAATAATTTTTGCACATGCCTAGTGGGCATGTAACTTTTCAGATATTTTTCAAGCCCTGCAACACATCTCTACACCCCGTTGGAGGAAGTGATGTCATTGCAAGCAGATGCTGCAGGAAGCTAGAACAAAGAGACACAATCAATCCAAACATTTCAACCCCCCCCTGTTGCAAGAGAAAATTCCATCCAGGACTATTCTAGGATCTCTCACAAAAATAGGAAAAATCAAGGACTTTACAGGGGCTATGTGACCCTGCATACATACATATGATTAAATGTTAGCTCCTCAATGTAAGATCATCTCAATGTAAGTATAAGCAGAATCCAATGTAACCAATGTCTCCAATTTATAGCAATCTTGGATCACAACTTAAGTTTAAATGATATCAACCACATATCTCACACAAGACCTTTTCAACTCCGTGCACATTATCTTTTTCTCTTGCAGGCATTCTTGAACTTGGTCCTCCCACGATTTCCTTAGCCTTCATCTACATTCTTTTACTCTAACTTGGGCTGAATAAATTATCTTAGTTATCATCTTATCATTCTTTCAACATGATTAACCACCTCATTATTTGCTTCCACTCCACTAACATTTGCTTCCACTCCATTAACAACATTTGCTTCATATTACATATCTGCAAAACAACTTCATTACACACAATCAAAACAAGTTGTGCCAAAAATCACAGTAATGCACCTCTCCAGCACCCAAATTAATCCTGCATTTCTTTTCTGCAGTGCCCAGGTTTCACTATCATATAACAAAACAGAAACAATCACTTTCATACACAGCCATTCAAGACCTTGAAACCACCTAAAGCAGCAAAGACTCTCAAAAATGAATTGATTCATTTTATCATCTAATCTGTTTTCCCTGCCAAACATGCTTCATTCTTCTTGGATAACATGCTCTGCAACTCACTTTTGTGCTCAAAGAACATGACTGTGTCATGATCAACAGCAGCCCAGCAGGATGCATTATGTCAAACACAGCACTTTGCCCTTTAATATAAGTTTAGAACACTTGGATGAATAAACTTCAAATTTTGTATATAAGGTGTCCTACTACATAAGTATGCAAAATTTCATTCAAAACACTCTAGCAGCTTTTAAAATACAAATATCCCATTTTGTTACTTTTGTAGGAGAAGATATTGATGACAAATGCAGAGTTGCAACCATAAAAAACACAGACAGCTTAGGATGAGTTTTTGGAAACTGTGAAGCCAAGAGTTACAATCCTTAAAATTAGCCAATTTTAGAATTTTTCCAGCAATGAATCGTCTGAAGATACATTTTGACTGATGGTTGTAGATGTTGTACCTAGGGGTGCAAAATCATAGGCTAAAACTTTCCACATTTGGTATATTATGATAATCTAAATTGGTTTCATGAATAACCTGTGCAATATATTTTCAAACCTTCCACATTACTAAAGCATAACCTGTGCAATATATTTTCAAACCTTCCACATTACTAAAGCATTTTGCATCTGCATTGCCTTACAGATCTCTCTCTCTCTCTCTCTCTCAGAGAGAGAGAGAGAGAGAGAGAGAGAGAGAGAGAGAGAGAGAGAGAGAGAGAGAGAGAGAGAGAGAGAGAGAGAGAGAGAGAGAGAGAGAGAGAGAGAGAGAGAGAATTGAACTGTGCTTGTGATTTTAGCAATATTATTTTATTTTAAAAGCACAACTGACTAGCCTCACTCCAGAACATGATCTGAAACATGTCAATCTAATGACTTCTATCTGCTCATTTATTTGTGCATTAATTTATTAGGAAACAGTTGAAATTTCAGTGCAGAAAAACATATGTGATCTCATTAAAAACTGATAAAACCATTAAAAACAGTAGAAGCTCAATGGAGTATGCTGAGCTTTACTTGGCACTATTTCTTACTGGTGCCTCTTTCACCAGGGGTTGTCTTCCATAAAGGAGAACTTGGTACACATAGCTGTCACACACCTTTTACCATGGTCACCATGCAATTTCTTGGAAGGCGTTAGGCTCCAAGAGACACCTAAGGATGATTTTGTGCATGACATCTAGTGTCCCAGGCACTCCTGTGTAGAAGACTCCGCTCCTGATAAAAGAAGCAACATTAGGAAATGGCACCAAGTAAAATTCAGCTTACCCCATTGAGCTCTACTTAGCATTTCTGATTTCACCGGTTTTAGAATGGGATCATACAAATACCTATACATACCAACATTCCTAGGATATAATAAACTAGTATTTTCTGCTTTGCTATTATCATGCATGCTTGTATCCAGAAATATAATGAGCAGCCATGGTAACATTACACAACCTTGACTTCTGCACCCATGAAAAAACAATTTGACAAAGCACCATTGACATGTACACATGCTCTATGACAATGTTTATAGCTTTCACACACAAGTAAATTCCCAGTTAAATCATAATTTCTCAAAACCTTCCACAGAAACACCCTCAGACTTTCTTGAATGTCAAACCCCATATCTTACCAATAATGGTCTTTCCAAACACTTTCCCTAGCACATTCTGCAAGCTGATATTACAATGGTTTCTACATTGTCTAATTACCCTTCCCTTATACAAATGAAGTGATAGCTCCTATCTTCCAACACAATTAACAAATTTCACAATCAAGACACAGTCATCTATATTCAGGCATGAAAGTGGTCATGGCAGAAAAAGGCTAAACTTTTCCCACATAGGAATATTCAAAAATAATTAACCTTTCAGCATTGATTAACTACCCTAAGCACCATATATACATATATGAAAGCCATAAAATTGTCTAACATTTCATTACATATCACTAAGCTGTTCTCTGAGATTCAGAGGTTAGCTCCAAAAAAAGAAATACAAACTTCCATATATTTTTACTTATTGTTGTCGTATCAAACTTCGCCATTTGCAGCGATCTTGACATACAACTCGTGCTTCACTGATATCCATTACACGCCATACACAAGATCTTTTATACTTCATACTCATAATCTTTTTCTCATGCAGACACTCCTGAATCTGATCCACCCATGTCTTCCTTGGCCTTCCTCTGCCTTTCCTTCCTGCCACTTGGGCTAAAAATATTTTCTTAGTAAGCATTTCATCACTCATTCTTTCAATATGGCCAAACCACCGAAGCATATTGGTCTCCGCCTTGCTAACAACATTTTGCTTTACATCACACAACTGCAATACATCTTCATTCCTCACACAATCAGATCGTGTCTTGCCACAAACCCCACGTAAGTAACACATTTCTCCAGCACACAAATGACTCCTATGTTTCTTCTGCAGTACCCAGGTTTCACTGCCATACATCAGAGTAGGAACAATTACTGTTTCATACACAGCCATGCGGGACTTTCTAGAGAACCCATCATTCCTGTGAAAACCTCCCAGAGCAGCTATAACTTTCAAAGAAGAATTCACTCGCCTACTGATTTCACCATCCAACTTGTTCTCTCTGTCAAACATGCTTCCTAAATACACAAACTCACTCACCTGGTCAATCACAGTGCCATTTATACTTACATTAAATTACATTCAGTGCTACCCATTCCTCTCTCAAACACCATAACTTTGGTTTTTCCCTTATTTGTACTCAGTTTGAATTTCATGCAAACTTCGTGCATCCGAGTCAACATACTCTGCAACTCACTTTTGCTCTCTGCCAACAGGACAGTGTCATCAGCATACAGCAATCTGCACACACGGATATCACCAAGACATAAACCACTATTATCTATTTTGGCCTCACGCATGCATGCGCCCATAAATATATTAAACAGCCATGGTGACATTACACAACCTTGTCTAACTCCTGCACCAATGGAAAACCATTTTGATAAAACACCATTCACTCGTACACAAGTTCTACTACCAGCATACATGGCTTTTACACTATTAAGTAGATTCCCAGTAAGACCATATTCATTCAATACCTTCCACAAAAGTGTCTTATTGACTCGGTCGTAAGCTTTCTCTAAATCTATGAAGGCAGTAAAAACTTTCTTCCCAACAGCCAGATACTTTTCAATTATCATGCGTAATGCAAAAATCTGGTTAGTGCAGCCTTTACCAGGCATAAAACCACTCTGAACATCCCACACTTTCTCTGATGTAAGACCCCGTACTTTTTCAATAACAACCTTACCAAACACTTTCCCTGGCACACTCAGTAGGCTAATACCACGATAGTTCTTGCATTCAGTCTGATCACCTTTTCCCTTATACAAGGGAACAATGATAGCATCCTTCCAATCCCGAGGGACCATTCCTAACTCCCAGCACAACTGGCAAATTTCAGTTAACCAGTCAATCATAGAGTCACCATCATACTTCAACATCTCTGCAGTTATGCCATCAACTCCTGGAGCCTTACCATTCTGAAGAGATTTTAGAGCTTTACACACTTCTTCTCTTGAGATCCCTCCTGTGCTGTCATCCCTCATTGTGACATCATCTGCATCTGTCTCAGAATCATTTTTGCTCTCCTGATCTAATAACTCACAGAAGTATTTGCCCCATCTGTCACTTAACTCATTGGGCTCCCACATCATTTCCCCAATCTCATTCTTCACACAACTTACAACTTTGTTTCCCCTATTTTTCCTGAGTCTCATGTACTTCCAGAAGGACTTTCTATCTTTTCAAAAAGCCAGT
Source organism: Macrothele yani (assembly GCA_039090855.1). Lineage (NCBI taxonomy): Eukaryota > Metazoa > Arthropoda > Arachnida > Araneae > Macrothelidae > Macrothele > Macrothele yani. The sequence continues at coordinate 4,354,741 of CM076996.1, read as the reverse complement.
TCATGCCTTTCCACTTTCTCTTTCCCATCTTTTGCCTTACTGTGGCGAACCAGCTTAGCAGCTTCACGCTTCTTACAGCGATATTCATCCACAGAGATTCTACCCTGCAACATCCCCAAATAGGCTTCCTTCTTTTTCTTTACTGCCTCATCAATCTCACTATTCCACCAAGCATCACCTCTATTGTTACCCACTATTGTGGTGCCACAGACCTCTTTAGCAGCAGTGACAACACAGTTCTTAAAACATTCCCACTTCTTTTCTACATCCCTCTCACAAGATTTCAGATCCTTCAGTCGTTCTCTGAGTAAGTCAGAATACCGCTGATGATCTTCAAGGAGCCTATCAACCTTTATTCTTTCTATCCTGGGTATCTTCCTATTCCTCCAACCAACATTAAGTTTCACTCGTGACACTACCAAGTAATGATCAGAACCAACAACCGCACCTCTCATCACACGGGTGTCAACAACTAAGTGTTTCAAACGCTGATCGCAAACAACAAAATCTATCGCACTCTTTTGACCAAGAGTACGATTTTCCCAAGTATATGTGTGTATATACTTGTGGTTGAAAAATGTATTAGATACACACAAATCATTCTCAATGCAGAGTTCAATTAATCTTTCACCATTATCATTCACACAAGGATAATTAAACTTACCCAGAACATTGTCAGAAATTGCATTCTGCACACCTACTCCAGCATTGAAATCCCCTGCTATTATAACTTTTTCTTTAGCACCAAACTGGCTCAAAACAGCTTTTAGCTCATTCCAGAAATCTTCTTTCTTATCAGGAGGTTCCGAGTCACAAGGAGCATACACTACAACAATTACAATTCTCTAAAGTTTCACTTTCAAACGAATCCAGAGAATTCTCTCACTTATGTAACTATAGTGAATCAAGTTGTTCTTCATCTTTTCACTTAAAATCACACCTACACCAGCCTGTCCTCTCATATTATCCAATACTCCAGACCACACACTCACCGTGCCATTCACTTCTTCTACCCCAATTTCCTTCTTTTTGGTTTCACTTACACACAGCACATCCAGTCTATACTTATTCATCTCCTCAATCACCTCACTCATCTTGCCATTTATACCTCTAGTATTACATACACCAATCTTACATTCTCAGCCGAGATCGCTTTCTCATACGCCGTTTAGAAAGTCCAGGTCGATTCCGTGGTAGACCGTCCTTCTCAAGTGTGGTAGGTCCACCATATCCCACACTTGAGTCATTCTTAATATTTCTTTTTGTCTTTTTAATCAGGAACTCCCCAGATGACTTCCAAAAAGGTGGAATTCCTCCTTTTGGCGGAACTCTTTCACACCTGTATATTGTGTGACCTACCACTTTGAAGAGATTTTATAGTTTTATGGACACCATCTGTTTCTCCTTCATAGTCATCTTTGCATTCATGTTCCAATAACTCACAGTACTTGCCCAATTTTTCACTTAACTCTAATATTAGATACCCACATAATTTCTCCAATCCTGTTTGTTCTTCACGCAACTTAAAACTTTACCTCTGGTATTCATATATCAGCACTGAATTACCTTTAGTTCACTGTTTTCTGTGTAACATCTCCATGAGAATAGTGAAAATTGTATTGCTGTGGAGTGGGAATCGAACCTACACTGAAGTAGCAAATTATTAAGAACATCTACTAATAATCTGCTGGGCTGCCCTTGGTCTCTAAAACAGCTTCCACATGATATGATGTGGATTCAAAGAGCAGCTCATATCATTTTACAGGTATGTTCAACCAAGTGGATGTGATGGCATCCGTCAATTGCCGAATGTTCACTGAAGGAAGATCTCTGTTGTATACGAATGGCTCTTAATCTCATTCCACAAGTGTTCAGTTAGGCCATTTTACCACTCTGAAGCCACTGTTGTGTTCCTGGAACCACTGTGTAACAATCAGAGACTTGTGGTATGACACATTATTCTGCTGAAAGTAGCCCTCTCTTCCAGGAAACACCATGCACATGTATGGGTGTGCTTGGCCTGTTCCACAGGTATTAAGGAATCCACCACAAAAACAGAGCACAGACCATTATACTTCCTCCACCAGCTGTGCTGTTAATGCCATATTCTGGCCTGTTAAAAGAGTGTGTATTGACTGAAAACATGATTCACTGGACCAGGAAACCTTTTTTCTAGTTAAATTCATCTGGAGTTGCTCCCATGCCCACTGCAAATGAATTTGTTTTGTAGCAGAGACCAATGGTATGCAAAGGGGACATCTGCTGTAACAGCCCATTCGCATCAATGTGTGGCAGGCTGTGTATGCTGAAATTCTTCCTTCAACACTGCTGTTGTGCTGTACTGTAACTTGGCACAATGAAGCTTCTCTGTTACTAGTACAATCTTCTCCAACTGCTGCTGTCCTTGAATATAGGCCAGTTGTTCCTGCCCACAGTAACATCCCAGACTGCTTGTTTTGTTGTTTGTGCACTACTTGTTGTACACCCTCAATACATTTGTTCCTGCATAGCTAAAAAAGTTTGCCCTTTGCAAGATCCTTGCACCTACCTGTCTAGCACCAATTGCCATCTCTTTCAAAGTCACTTAAATCATGAGCCTTTCCCATACTGCCAATATTACACTTCATAATTGTCTGTATCCTTTGCAATGAGGTGTTCATAAAGCCATATCAAAGTCATAGTTGCATGCATAAGTGAGGGTTGAGCATGTCCGATTGCTATTGGGTGTTGCTAATGATTTGCTACTTCAGTGTTCATCTGATTTTCACTTGAGAGTATTATACCATGTAACAGCAGATTTGAAAGGAATTTGGGAGATGTGGTTTGATTTCCACTCCAGGGCAATGCAATTTTCAACTTTTCTGAAAATTATATCACCCTGGAGTACTAAAGGTGATTCACTAAACAAGTCTGATAACTGTAAATAATATAAAACAAAACTTCTGTGGCCAGTTTCACTGTATAATAATAATAAGCAAGAACTAGGTGATCAACCACCAAGTAGCGAGCAGCACACTAGAGAAGGAAATGCAATGTCTGATGACAAACATGAGACAGTCAGAAGACCGGACTGAACAAAGCCAGCAGGTGCCATCACTGGTTGCCAATGAATTCAGGACAGCCGTCCAAGAGTTCGAAGAAATGGACCCTACCATGAGGCATAGAATACTGAGGCAAAAACCTAACATAGATCTATGGCAGATAACAGAACATCTCAACAAGTTTGTGCTACCAGCCTACCTAGATGAAAATGGCACCATGTTAGAATTCCTCTACACTGCTGTGTACTGTGCCGCAGTTGCCACCACAAGACTAAATGGGAAAAACACCATCCATCAGAAGGAACAAAGAACCAAGAAACCCATCCTACTAGCATGGCAAAGAAGACTGCAGAGCTGAGTTGATGAACTCCGGAAGAAAATCGGCCAACTCACACAGTACATAAAGGGAAATAGGTCCAAGAAACTGGTAGGAAAAGTAAAGCTCATCCTGAAAAGTGCCATAGTCCACACATGGTTCGAAGAAAACCAGCAAATGGAAGAATACTTAGACACGCTAAAACAAAGTTTACTAGCTATCAGTAAGAGACTAAGACGATACAAAGAGAGCACACAGCAACATACGGTATGGACAATAACACATTCAAAAATTATGAGAAAAGCTTCTATCATAACATTACCAAGAAAGATATCAAAGGTGAAGGACCACCAGAATGTGAAGCAGTAGAAAAATTCTGGAGTAACCTCTGGGCAAGGAATACGAACCACAACAGCAAAGCTGCATGGCTACAGAGAGAAAAAAGGACAGTGAGCCAATACCAGGAAATGGCCAACTGGAAGATCACAGCAGAGGACCTGCAGCAAGCCATAGCTAAGGCACACAGCTGGAAAGCACCAGGTGTTGATAACACCCACAACTACTGGTACAAGAGGTTCACCTGTACATACAAATATCTGGCAGATCAACTGACCAACATGATCCAAAATCTAGCGCTGATCCCGGATTTCCTCACCCAGGGAGTAACGATACTAAAGGCTAAAGAGGAAGACACAAGAAATCCAGCCAACTATCGACCAATAGCGTGTCTACCTACGCTGCATAAGATCCTTACAGCGTGCATTGTCAATCAGATAATGAGGCACATAGAAGGAGAAGCACTTATCGCAGAACAGCAAAAGGGATACCAACTGGACTGTAGAGGGTGCAAGGAACAGCTTACCATCGACGCTGTTGTAATGGAGCAAGCTTTCAAGATGCACAGCAACATGTACACAGCATACATCGATTACCATAAAGCCTACAATTCCGTACCCCACAGCTGGCTGATAGAGGTCCTTGAGATCTACAGAGTAAGTCCTGTAACCATCAACTTCCTTAAAGTGGCCATGACAGGATGAAAGACAACAATCAAAGTCGAGAAGATAACGACCAAGCACATCCACATAAGGAGAGGCATCTTCCAGGGAGATTCACTTAGCCCACTATTGTTCTGTCTAGCACTCAGCCCACTGTCAACCATGCTCAACGAAAGCAAGTATGGGTTTACCATCAAGTGCAACAAAACCAACAAGTACAAACTCTTCCACCTCATGTACATGGATATCAAGCTGTATGCATCGTCACAGAACCAACTCCAGCAACTAATCCGGATCACCGAGGGCTTCAGCAATGACATTGGGATGGAATTCAGCCTACAGAAATGTAAGGCACAAGGTATGAACCAAGGAAAGCATGATGCACGTAGCTACCAATTGAAGACCGGAGAACAGATCGCAGCTATGGAGGAAGGAGAAGTCTATAAGTACTTTGGTATGCTTCAAGAACAATGCCTAGAACACAACAAAATCAAAAACAACCTAGCCACCAAATACAACCAACGGCTGAGGAGACTAATGAAGACCAAGCTCAACGCTCGCAACATCACTCAGGCTATCAACACATATGTAGTTCCAGTCCTCACATATTCTTTCGAAATCGTCAAGTGAACCACAACAGAGCTTGAGGAAATAATGTGCAATACCAGGACAACCCTCCCTAAACATCGCCAGCACCACCCGAAGTAAACAATAGAAAGGCTGACCATTGGATGGGCACGAGGACAGGGAATGATTTATCTCCTGGAACACCGAGACAAAGAAATCAGCAGCCTCAGAAAATACTTCCATCAGAGCAAGGGACCCCTTCACCAAGCGATAAACCAGAGTGACAAGAAGTACACAGCCCTAGACCTCTCTACTCAGAGCATCGAGATTGGAACGAGGGAGTTAAAGGAAGAAACATGGAGCAAGAAAGTCCTACACGGAAGGCACTATAACGACCTGCAATCGGACCATGTGAATAAGACTGCATCCAATGCACGGCTAACAAACGGATCACTCTTCCCTGAGACCGAAGGGTTCCTGATGGCTATACAAGATCAAGTTGTAAACACCAGAAACTACCAGAAGCATATCCTGAATGACAAGTCAGTGGACAGCGACACATTTCGGCAATGCCATCAAGCGTCAGAGACCATCCAACATATCACAGCAGGGGGCAGAGTCCTCACACAAACAGAATATGTGAACAGGCACAATCAAGTCGCCAAGATTGTCCATCAGAAATTGGCAAGAAAGCACCACCTCATTACAACTGAGCCTGTCCTCTACTACAAGTATGAGCATACAACGCTTCTAGAGAACAACACCCAGAAGATATACTGGGACAGATCGATCAGAACAGATAAGACTATCCCCCACAATCGGCCCGACATGGTCCTAGTCGACAAGGAGAAGTCAACATACCTCATTGACATAGTCGTGCCCAACACCTGCAAAATCCAGAAGACACATGGAGAGAAGCTGTCAAAGTATAACGACCTACGATATGAAGTCAAGGAAATGTGGCATATGGAGAACGTCACCACTGTCCCCATAGTAATATCAGCCACAAGAGTTGTACCTAAGACCATTCACCTCTCTATACAGACACTAGACCTTCAACCTAACACCTACATGGAACTACAGAAGGCAGCTATCCTGAACACTTGTAGGATAGTAAGGAAGTTCCTGGACAACCGAGAGAAAGAAATACCACTTCCCAGACTTGGTACATCATACCCGTCCCGGAAGGAAGAGAAGAAAAACCTCAGGAAGAAGTGGAATAATAATAATAATAATAACAATAATAATAACAATAATAATAATAATAATAATAATAATAATAATAATAATAATAATATCCCCATCGAGGGTGCCACCTTGTCGCGGTGGTGGGGCTTGTGTGTCCCGATGAGGTTGAGAGCTATGCTGGAGGTAGCATAGCTACCAGCAGGGCCACCCAAGCCAGACAGGTCTTGACTGAGGAGCCAGACTAAGAGTACCCAATAAATATCAATCATGATGAGACGAAAGAAAAAGAATTCCATACCGGATCGGTCGTCGCCCGGGTCAACAAGGACAGCGTCAGGTGCTTTGGTTCCTGGACACCTGTCGACAAATGGGCTTCAGGGCTCAGCAGATCCTGTTGAGGAACCAGGACAGGCTGCTGCAATGCTACTGCAACAAAAGAAACGGAAAACTTGGACAGTTGCTGAAAATTGAGAAATCGTGAAATGATTTTACCAGGCAAATCCATTAGCCTACGGTTTTCAAAAAAGAATGATGCAAATTTGGAAAGGAAAAAATCCAGACAGTGGAATAACAGAACAAAGAATAATGAATCAAAGAAGGTTTATCATCAGGAACAAGGTATTTACAGAACTGGAATTGCAAAAGATGGAGAAATTGGCAAAAGAAGGACCAACACAAAATAAGGACCACGTTGTGGAAAACTTTATGCTGGTAAATCCTGAAGATCAAGTAGCAGAAAATATTTTACCTGAAGAACAATCTGTGAAACAACATGACAACCATGAATTGACACAACAGCAAAATTTCCTAAAAGAGAAAATTTTAATCCACATGATGCAAGGTGAGGAACAACAAAGACTTCCTGTAATTCGTCAAATACAGAAGCAAACAAGTGAAACATTTGTTAAAAACTGCAAATGTTGTCGTGGACAAAATTCCAACTCATACTTTAAAGGAAACAAACCAGCTCATGTACAGTACAGCTGCCATAGTAACCATGCAACTTGGTTACAAGATGCCAAAGAAGAAAATAATGCCTGGCACTTCTAAGTGGAAAATTCGGCTAGAAAATAAAATAAATAAACTCTGTAGTGACATTAGTAACTTAAAATGCCTGAAAGATGGGAAGCTTAAAAGTAAAAAAATAAAAGATGGCATCTGCAAAAAATACAACCTGGAAAAAAAACGAATTGTTGAAATTATGGAAGAATTAAAACAACGAGTAACAGCTACTGCAAAGAAAATTGAAAGATACGACGGATGCATAAAACAGTACAAAGAAAATGTGCAATTTCAGAATCAGCAACAAGTATTTTATAAATCATTGAGACAAAAGGCAATCCAAAACAAACATCAGCCCATGCAAGAAAGATGCTTTGACATTTTGGAAAGGAATTTGGGAAAGCCCAGTTGAACATAATAAAAATGCCTTGTGGATCAACGATGTTCGTAAAGATTTGAAAGGAATACACATGGATAATCTGATGATAACAACTGATATGATTACACAGCAAGTAAAGAATGTGAAAGCCTGGAGTGCTCCTGGGCCAGATGAATTGCATGGATTTTGGTTGAAGTATCTTACAAGTCTTCACAACGAATAGCTATGCAGTTCAATATAATGCTACAGAATTCTGCCACAGAAGATTGGATGACAACAGGTCGCACATTCCTTATAATGAAAGATCAAGAAAAAGGCAATGAACCTACTAACTATCGTCCAATTACATGTCTCCCAACAACATTCAAACTTTTCACAAGAGTACTAGCAAGATCAATATATGACTACTTATGGGGAAACAATTTGTACCCAATAGAACAGAAGGGGAATTTCAAAAGGCACAAAAGACCAGCTGCTAATTGACAAAATGGTACTAAAAAACTTCAAAAGAAGAAAAACGAATTTGAATATGGCATGGATAGATTATAAAAAGGCATTTGACTCATTGCCCCACAGCTGGATTAACACTTGTTTGGAACTATTTGGAGTTAGCAAAAACATCTGCCGATTCCTCAAAGAAAATATGAAAAACTGGAAAACAGTGTTACATGCATATGGTGAAGAACTCGGAGAAGTTAATATCAAGAGAGGCATATTTCAAGGGGATTCTTTGTCGCCTTTATTGTTCAATATCTCTTTAATTCCATTGTCAATGATTTTGAACAAAACAAAAATGGGCTACCACATTTCGGACCAACATGGAAAAATAAACCATCTGCTGTACATGGATGACCTTAAATTGTATGCAAAAAGTTCCGCCGAACTTGAAACATTGCTGCATACAGTGCAAATATTTAGTGATGATATACAGATGGAATTTGGACTGGAAAAATGTGCAGTACTATCCATGCGCCGGGGAAAAGTCCAGAATATAGATGGAATAGAACTAGAAAATGGTAATATATTGAAATCATTGTCAGATAATGAAAATTATAAATACCTTGGAATTCTTGAATCAGATAACATCTTACATACAAAAGTCAAAGGTCTGACTCAGAGTGAGTATATCAAGAGAGTAAGAAAAATATTGAAATCAAAACTAAATGGTGGAAATACAATCAAAGCCATAAATACATGGGCCATTCCAGTAATTAGATACCCAGCAGGAATAATTGATTGGACCCAAAGTGAATTAGAAATACTGGATCGGAAAACTCAAAAGTTATTGAACATGCATCATGCACTCCATCCAAAAAGTGATGTTGACAGATTGTATTTACCTCGGAAGATTGGAGGCAGAGGGCTACTGCAAGTACAACAAGTAGTAGAGGAAGAAAAAAGAAGCCTGAATGATTATGTCAACAGAAGCAAAGAAAAGCTACTTCAGGCAGTGAATAATGAAAATATCTTTAAAACAACAGAAAACAAGGCTGAATACAAGAGGAAACAGTTTGAAAGCAGATTATACGGCTGGAAGAACAAGCCACTGCATGGACAATTTCTAAAGAATTTTGATGGTTAAAGTGACAACTTGACTTGGGTATGGCTGAAATCAGGTTCCATCAAGAAAGAAACAGAAGGTCTGATTTTTGCTGCACAAGAACAGGCATTGCAAACAAATGTTATGAAGGCTAAAATCCAGAAAGTCAGTGATAATCCAAAGTGTCGACTTTGTCAAGAAAAAGATGAAACTGTGTCTCATCTAATATGTGAATGTAGCAAAATTGCACAGACAGATTACAAAGTTAGACATGACAGGGTTGCACAATTGATTCATTGGTCATTATGCAGAAAGCACAATCTGCCAGCATCGAAAAACTCATGGGAACACAAGGCTGAGAAAGTCATAGAAAATAATGAAGTCAAGATCTTGTGGGATTTCAGAATTCAAACCGATCGACACATAGAACATAATACACCAGACATAACAGTCATAGAAAATCGGAAAGTCTGGCTAATTGATATAGCGATCCCTGGAGATGCCAGAGTCAATGAAAAAGAATTGGAAAAAATGACTAAATATAGAGACCTGGCCATAGAAGTTACCCGGTTATGGACTAAAGAAACAACGGTAGTCCCCCATTGTCATCGGGGAACTTGGAACAATGTCAAAAAATTTTATGAATCATTTTGAAAAATTGCAGCTTTCTGATATGCCACCCACAGAACTGCAAAAGACAGCTTTACTTGGGATATCATATATTTTACGCCGATTCTTGACTGATACCTAGGTCTCCGGTGGAAACTCGTATCAGTTCAACAATACCAGTCAATGATAATTTGCTGTTTATTTTGTTTGTCAGAGGCTGTGATTCGTATATTTCGAATAAAGAAAATAATAATAATAATAATAATAATAATATTACTATTATTATATAAACCTCACATTCCATAGTCATCTGAAAAAGCATGTATTTTTGTCTAGCAGGGATGTTACCACCAATAGAAACAATACATAAGAGTCCTTTATTTTGTGGCCACTTACAGGATGCAGCCATTTCTGAAACGTATAAGAGAATGTACCAACATTTCATGGTCACCAATATGTGAAACTCCCAGAAAAATCTTATTTAGGAAGTTTTGGAAAGATAACAAAAAGGCTGAGAGTTTAAAAATATGAAACACTTATTTCTTTTTCTCTCACTGAAACCACCCTTCACGGGGTTAAATGATGGTGGTCTTTAGGATCCATTAGGCTCTTAGAATTTTGTTTGCAGACATTATGTTTTCTGTTAACTAGGGTACACATGTTTGATCTTTAAATTTCCAAAGTGAGAGCACGAAGCCCACAGATGAGTTTGTCCCCATCATCCCAACAAACCCAGCCTCCTCACATAGCAGCTGTATTATTTGAGCAGGCTTGATGGTCTGCTGCAGATGGTAAAAGGACACATGGCTGACTAGAAGGAAGACAAAAAAGCAAGTAGAAGGTGAAAGTGGCTTCACAGCTCAACCACAGTAGTGCTGTCTTTGCATTTGGTATTTCCTTACCTTTCATTTCTTAGGTGAAACATGTGGCAGGAGCAGCTGATTTGCTACAACATACATACGCTCCCAACACCTTACCCCATTCCTCAGTCTTCTGACATTTAGTGAAATAGATTTAGAGAATTGCATTCCTAAACTAGAAAATGGCAGAAGTTTTATTGTTCAACAAATGGGGAGAAGTTATGATACAAAGTCTCACTGGTTTATCACACAGACAGTTGAGCACCAAGTTCAATTGTGTATGAATACAAATAGCAAACAAAAATTAAATTCTGAATGATTGGGAATCAAAAACAGAAGAATGTAAAGGAAGCACCAAAAAACTTATTAAGAGGTAAGCAGTATGACTGTCACCTGATTTTACAATGTTAGTGCAAAGAATTCCTATAAGTGGCCCCATTCTTCAAGAAAAAGTGTGCAAATTTTCCAAGCAGCTGAGAACAGCAACCTCTTTTAATGCAAGCAATGGCTGGCTGGAAAGTTTTCAAAAATGTAAGATTGTTTATAGTGTGATGCGTGGTGAAAGGGAAAATGTAAATAAAAAAAACAATTTAAAAAAAACAATTTAAGAATGAAAAACAAGGGGGCCATCATCAGCCATTTTCAATGTTGGTGAAATTAGCAGTTTTTTTGGGGGGGGGGGGGGCGTTGCAAGCAATCCCAGATAAAGCATTAATTGAAAAAAAAAAAGCACGCGCGGGCGGTCGTAGTGAGCGATGGGTTTGCCACCTCGGGGCGCTCCGTGGTAACAATGGCACACACAACAGCAACTAGGGCCTCTGTGAATTTTGGAGAGGTGCCAGCTAGTTCTGTGTGACATTGGCGAAAAGACCCCAACTCACTGGGTTTTGTTCCAAAATCCTTAGGTTGAATAACCAACTGGAACCCTCAGCTGTGGGCTAATCCCCCACACTGATGTACTTACCTGATTAAAAAAACAAAAAGAAATATTAAGAATGACTCAAGTGTGGGATATGGTGGACCTACCACACTTGAGAAGGACGGTCCACCACAGAATCGACCTGGACTTTCTAAACGGCGTATGAGAAAGCGATCTCGGCTGAGTGAATGTATTATTGGTGTATGGAATACTAGAGGTATAAATGGTAAGATGAGTGAGGTGATTGAGGAGATGAATAAGTATAGACTGGATGTGCTGTGTGCAAGTGAAACCAAAAAGAAGGAAATTGGGGTAGAAGAAGTGAATGGCACGGTGAGTGTGTGGTCTGGAGTATTGGATAATATGAGAGGACAGGCTGGTGTAGGTGTGATTTTAAGTGAAAAGATGAAGAACAACTTGATTCACTATAGTTGCATAAGTGAGAGAATTCTCTGGATTCGTTTGAAAGTGAAACTTCAGAGAATTGTAATTGTTGTAGTGTATGCTCCTTGTGACTCGGAACCTCCTGATAAGAAAGAAGATTTCTGGAATGAGCTAAAAGCTGTTTTGAGCCAGTTTGGTGCTAAAGAAAAAGTTATAATAGCAGGGGATTTCAATGCTAGAGTAGGTGTGCAGAATGCAATTTCTGACAATGTTCTGGGTAAGTTTAATGATCCTTGTGTGAATGATAATGGTGAAAGATTAATTGAACTCTGCATTGAGAATGATTTGTGTGTATCTAATACATTTTTCAACCACAAGTATATACACACATATACTTGGGAAAATCGTACTCTCGGTCAAAAGAGTGCGATAGATTTTGTTGTTTACGATCAGCGTTTGAAACACTTAGTTGTTGACACCCGTGTGATGAGAGGTGTGGATGTTGGTTCTGATCATAACTTGGTAGTGTCACGAGTGAAACTTAATGTTGGTTGGAGGAAAAGGAATAGGAAGAGACCCAGGATAGAAAGAATAAAGGTTGATAGGCTCCTTGAAGATCATCAGCGGTATTCTGACTTACTCAGAGAACGACTGAAGGATCTGAAATCTTGTGAGAGGGATGTAGAAAAGAAGTGGGAATGTTTTAAGAACTGTGTTGTTACTGCTGCTAAAGAGGTCTGTGGCACCACAATAGTGGGTAATAATAGAGGTGATGCTTGGTGGAATAGTGAGATTGATGAGGCAGTAAAGAAAAAGAAGGAAGCCTATTTGGGGATGTTGCAAGGTAGAGTCTCTGTGGATGAATATCGCTGTAAGAAGCGTGAAGCTGCTAAGCTGGTTCGCCACAGTAGGGCAAAAGATAGGAAAGAGAAAGTGGAAAAGCATGAACTGGCTTTTGGAAAGATAGAAAGTCCTTCTGGAAGTACACGAGACTCAGGAAAAATTGGGGAAACAAAGTTGTAAGTTGTGTGAAGAATGAGATTGGGGAAATGATATGGGAGCCCAATGAGTTAAGTGACAGATGGGGCGAATACTTCTGTGAGTTATTAGATCAGGAGAGCAAAAATGATTCTGAGACAGATGCAGATGATGTCACAATGAGGGATGAAAGCACAGGAGGGATGAAAGCACAGGAGGGATCTCAAGAGAAGAAGTGTGTAAATCTCTAAAATCTCTTCAGAATGGTAAGGCTCCAGGAGTTGATGGCATAACTGCAGAGATGTTGAAGTATGATGGTGACTCTATGATTGACTGGTTAACTGAAATTTGCCAGTTATGCTGGGAGTTAGGAATGGTCCCTCGGGATTGGAAGGATGCTATCATTGTTCCCTTGTATAAGGGAAAAGGTGATCAGACTGAATGCAAGAACTATCGTGGTATTAGCCTACTGAGTGTGCCAGGGAAAGTGTTTGGTAAGGTTGTTATTGAAAAAGTACGGGGTCTTACATCAGAGAAAGTGTGGGATGTTCAGAGTGGTTTTATGCCTGGTAAAGGCTGCACTAACCAGATTTTTGCATTACGCATGATAATTGAAAAGTATCTGGCTGTTGGGAAGAAAGTTTTTACTGCCTTCATAGATTTAGAGAAAGCTTACGACCGAGTCAATAAGACACTTTTGTGGAAGGTATTGAATGAATATGGTGTTACTTGGAATCTACTTAATAGTGTAAAAGCCATGTATGCTGGTAGTAGAGCTTGTGTACGAGTGAATGGTGTTTTATCAAAATGGTTTTCCATTGGTGCAGAAGTTAGACAAGGTTGTGTAATGTCACCATGGCTGTTAAATATATTTATGGGCGCATACATGCGTGAGGCCAAAATAGATAATAGTGGTTTATGTCTTGGTGATATCCGTGTGTGCAGATTGCTGTATTCTGATGACACTGTCCTGTTGGCAGAGAGCAAAAGTGAGTTGCAGAGTATGTTGACTCAGATGCACGAAGTTTGCATGAAATTCAAACTGAGTACAAATAAGGGAAAAACCAAAGTTATGGTGTTTGAGAGAGGAATGGGTAGCACTGAATGTAATGTAATGTAAGTATAAATGGCACTGTGATTGACCAGGTGAGTGAGTTTGTGTATTTAGGAAGCATGTTTGACAGAGAACAAGCTGGATGGTGAAATCAGTAGGCGAGTGAATTCCTCTTTGAAAGTCATAGCTGCTCTGGGAGGTTTTCACAGGAATTATGGGTTCTCTAGAGAGTCCCGCATGGCTGTGTATGAAACAGTAATTGTTCCTACTCTGATGTATGGTAGTGAAACCTGGGTACCTGCAGAAGAAACATAGGAGTTGTTTGTGCGCTGGAGAAATGCATTACTTACGTGGGGTTTGTGGCAAGACACGATCTGATTGTGTGAGGAATGAAGATGTATTGCAGTTGTGTGATGTAAAGCAAAATGTTGTTAGCAAGGTGGAGACTAATATGCTTCGGTGGTTTGGCCATGTTGAAGGAATGAGTGATGAGATGCTTACTAAGAAAATCTTTTTAGCTCAAGTGGCAGGAAGGAAAGGCAGAGGAAGGCCAAGGAAGACATGGGTGGATCAGATTCAGGAGTGTCTGCATGAGAAAAAGATTATGAGTATGAAGTATAAAAGATCTTGTGTATGGCGTGTAATGGATATCAGTGAAGCACGAGTTGTATGTCAAGATCGCTGTAAATGGCGAAGTTTGATACGACAACAATAAGTAAAAATATCTGGAAGTTTGTATTCCTTTTTGGAGCTAACCTCTGAATCTCAGAGAACAGCTTAGTGATATGATGTATGATGATGATGAGGAAAAGCACGCTAAGAGGAAAGTTGCCTAAAGACATACTGCCTCCTTTAGTTGCAGTGCAACTGTTGAAAAATTAGCACCATTAATTATTTTGAAGTCAGCACATCCTAGGTATTTCAAGGAATTGGACAGTGTGACATTGGGCATCACCTGGCATGAAAACAAAAATGCTTGGATAACCACCAAAACAGCTATTGAATGATTGGGAAACTAAATGAAAAAATGAAGGTTGAAAACACAGAAAAATTCTTTTGTTTTTAGACAATACAGCATGCACCCTCATAACATTGCATTTTCAAACATTTGGTTTGTATTTCCCCCTCCAACCATAACAAGCCATTTGCAATCTTTAGATCAAGGAATAAAAGGAAATTTTATATATAATTCCTTTTATTCCCCAGAAAACAACAACAACCATAATTTGGAGATATTTATAATGCATTAAGTTTAAGAACAGCCATGTCATCAATTATTACCAAGCTTTAGATCAAGGTGTTATTCAACAATTTAAACTTTTTACTGCAAGAAGTTGATTGATGAGAATGCTGATGGCCCACATATGGATATCTACCGAAATTTGATCTGATGAAAACTCAACATCTTGGATGCTATGCAATGGAAAAAGAGCTCTTGAAATCAAACTAATTTCATCTACCCATATCACATGTGGTTGTCTTCAGAGTTTCTTCTTTCCCTTGGTATCACTAACATGTTATCAGCCTGCTGAGAGGCCTGTTTAGAAAGGTCATTATTGATAAATGTGAGGCTTGACATCAGAGAAGACCCAGGAAGCAGTAGTTTTTATGCTTAATTAGAGGTGTACTAACCAAATTTCTGCATAACATATGTTGATTGAAAAGCATGTTTGTGTTGGTGAGAAAGTGTTTGTTGCATTTGTAGAGCCAAAATGGTTTTCTATTGGAGCAGGAGTCAGACAGGGCTGTGTAATGCCACCATGGCTGTTCAATATATTTATGGGATGCATGCATGCGTGATGCCAAAGTAGACAGTACTGGTTTATGTCTTGGTAATGTCCTTGTGTGTACATTGTTATCTGCTGATGACACAGTCCTGTTGGCAGAGAGTGAACACAAGTTGCAGAGTATGCTGGCCCGGATGTACGAAGCTTGTATGAATTTCAAACTGAGTATAAATAAGGGAAAATCCAAAATTATGGTTAGTACTGAATGCTGGATGTCAAAATGGCACCATTATTGATCAAGTAAATGAGTTTGTGTATTTAGGAAGCATGTTTGACAGAGAGAACAAATTGGATGGTAAAATTAGTAGGAGAGTGAATTCTTCATTGAAAGTCATAGCTGCCTTGGGAGGATTTCACAGGAATGATGGGTTCTCAAGAAAGTCCCAAATGGCTGTATATGAAAGTGTAATTGTTCCTACTCTGATGTATGGCAGTGAAACCTGGGTTCTGCAGAAGAGGCACAGGAGTTGTTTGTGTGCTGGGGAGATGCATTACTTATGGGGGAGGGGGTAAGACACACTCTGATCATGTGAGGAATGAAGATTTGTTGCAAATGTGTAATGTGAGGTAAAATGTTGTTAGTAAGGTGGAGACTAATATTCTTAGGTGGTTTGGCCATGTTGAAAGAATGAGCGATGAGATATTAGAATAATTCTTGATGTCCACATATCACGCATAAGTTACGTTAAAAATTATAAGTGGTGGGATGTTTTTCGGTAGTGACTTCTGCCTTCATCAGCCATGGAATGAAACACGTGGTATAAGCATCAGTTGTTGCCAGATTTCAAAATAGCTTTCCAAATGATAGGGATGTTAAAAAATGCATCTGTATTGCAGGTGTTAGGAGTAAGGTAGATTTCAATGCTTTCGCGGCACCTGAGGGCTTTCCGATTGCTGAACGGAGCGATACGTTTAACATTTTGCCAATCGGGGACGTATCGCTGATGGTTAAAACTGAAAGGGAGGTGGAAGGGTTGCCTTTCTCAACATCAGCGATATGTTCCACCAATCGCTGGTTGATCTTTCGGTAAGCACTACCAATATAGTGGGTAACGCCTGTAGAAGTGTTGACAGGGATAGAGTAGACACCTTGAAACTCTAGGGGTTTATTGGGATCTCTGTCATTAAGGATAAGAAGATGTGTAGGTGGTTTAACAGCAATCCTGTAGCCAAATTACTTTAAAATGGAACAAACTTAACTTTTTGTGAGTGAAGGGATGTTTCGGTAGTGACTTCTGCCTTCATCAGCCATGGAACGAAACACGTGGTATAAGCCAGGCTAAAGGGCAAAGTGCCAACAAACTGATGAGTGGTGGAAAGTTCAGGCAGTAAACTAGTACATCTATTCTGTGATTCAAATATCTATGTACTAAGAGGGGTGGAAAGCCATGCAATTTGCCAATGTTGATGATCTGATATTCATTTTGAAGAGCAGAAGGGCTGTTGCAAATACGGTTAGCTCTGTGGATGTATGCCTTTAAAGCAGCCAATTTGCATTTACCAAAGGTGCAGGAATGGTAAGGGATGATATTATGGGTGGCAGAAGCTTTCCTGTAAACAGAGAGACCAAGTGAGAAGTCTGGGTTGATGTTAACATCCAGAAAACTAATATTGTTGTCGACCTGTTCTTGAGACGAGAATCTTATATGTGGGAATTTGGAAGTTATAGAGGACATACATTCAAACAGAGTGTTTCTGGTGTGGCCAAATGATGAAGATGTCATCAATGTACTGTAACAAAATGGAGGGTTTTAAGAGGAATGGAGAAACGATTAATTTTTTACTATTCTGCAAATACATTTCAGCAAGTACGGGGGAAAGAGGAGAGCCCATTGGTATGCCTTGTTTTTGTTGGTAGTAGATACCATTGTATACAAACCAGGAATACTTATCCAATGAATCAAAACAGTCAAAGATCTTTGACGAATTCCGCAGGAAGTTCTTGGTGCTCCATTAGTTTTTTTACCATAAGCATGTAGGCATCAACAAAAGGAACAGAAGGAAACAATAAATCATACTTATAATTTTTAACATAACTTATGTGTGATATGTGGACATCAAGAATTATTCAAATGTTTTGTGTTACGTGTTTCACTGTCAATTATTCTCACTAAGAGTTATGAAATGCTTACTAAGAGAATTTATTTAGCCCAAATGGTAAGGAAGAAAGGTAGAGGAAGGCCAAGGAAATCATGGGAGGACCAGATTCAGGAATGTCTGTATGAGAAAAAGGTAATGAGTATGAAGTACAAAAGGTCTTGTGTGTGGTGTGTGATGGACATCAATGAAGTTCAAGCTGTGGGCTGAGATCACTGTAATTGGAGACGCTAATACAGTAACAGTGAGTTCTTCCTGTGGGGAGCTAACCTCTGAATATCAAAGAACAGCTCAGTGATATGTATGTACGTATGTATTATGGCTGACTAAACATTGTGCTTCAGTAGAACATCTTGAATAATTATGGTATGAATGGGAATCTGCTTGAATTTGTGAAAGCTATGTATGCTGGCAGTAGAGTGGGCACCCGTGAGAATGGTGTTTTAATGAAATGTTTTGCTATTGTTGAAGGAGTCTGACATGTTTGTGTAACGTCACCACAGCTGTTCAATATATTTATGGATGCATGCATGCATGCATCCATAAATAGACAGTATTGGAAATTTCTATATGTATGCAGGACATGGCTCTAGGGTTGAACAGCACACAGAGCCTGTTGATAGGGCAGACATCTGCTCGACGCATACCCCAACTTTCCCATGCGTCAGTAACACCCCTTTGGCATAATCACACTATTCCCAGGCTCACCCAGTCATAAGCATTGACAAGGCGTTAGAAACCTTGACTTCACTTGTCCAAAGATTTCATCGACTAGGAGAAGGTTCGTTCCCAGCTGTCTATTAAGGTACAGTAGGAGACAAATAGGAGTGTTGGTAGCTATTGAAAACTACACCTCAGCATTTAGCATCCCCTTTTCCACATTATGGGTCACTGCACATGGCAAACATGCAGGTAGGTCTAGATAACTAAGCCCAGAAGAAAAAGGAGAAACATAAAATGGGGAATACAGGAAATAGAATGAGGAACTAAACTATGTTGTTGGTGCATAATTACAACCTCAGTAGCCTACAAATGAAGATGGTGTGTCAGGTCCATAACAAAAGACTAATAAAGGAAAACATCATACGGGGAAAAGTTTGCTCAGGCTATGGGACCACCACTCCCCATACGGCGGATGAACAGTTGTCCCTGCAGTGTTGAAATCCTACAATGACAAGACATTCCATCACGAGGTCAGCCTAGGCCATAGGAGTGCTATTTCCCAAATAACTGGGGTGAAAGTTATCTCCGTGTAGGGAAGATGAAAGCAAATCGCCACCTCATTTGGTTGGAAGTACCTCAATATTTTTTCAAACTACATGTTTGGAGTTAAATGAAGATCTGACTAATAATGTGAGCACTGTTGAAAAAAAGGAATGCAAGCCACTGAAAACGATTTTGTTCCTATCCAATCATCAGATTATTCAGGCTCTGAACTTCAATACCAAGAGATAAGTGGCCTACTTGTTGGTCCTTGCCTGGTAAAGACCAGCAAGTAGGCCACTAATAGGCATATTCATTGCCGCAATTGCCAGGCAATAAACATGCCAATCCATGCATGATGACATCTGCCTGACCGAAACAGTCTTGCTACAATGATTCATGGTGACTTTTTCCAACCACTGTTACCAGCAACGTCAGACTGTTCCGACATCCCAATGCACACAGGCAGCAATTCCACAAATCGACCAACCAGCTTCACTGAGGCATACAATCAAGATTCCTCTCTTAATCACATCCAGTTAATTACAGGGTTAGCGATGAGGTCTGCAAAGCATCTGTGGTCCTTGGATAAGCTGTAACAGCCCTCATAGCTAACCCTATAATCAACTGGATGTAATTGAGAGAGAAAGGATTGTATGCCTCAGAGAACTGGTGCTTTGTTCCATATGAACTGGAACACAGGATTAAACATGCTTTCAGCAGCTCATTCTTGCCCTTTTATCTCTCACATGTAACACACAATCTGTGGCATACTTAAATGAACTGCATATCACACCTGCTTGAAATCACCTATCAATTTGCATGCTGATATAGTGACTCCTTCAGGTTGGGGGCAATTTCAATATCGAGCAGTGCAATTGATGAAACCACTACGCTCAAAAAAAAAAAAAAATTTAAGAATTTAACCAAACAGAACCATTAACTTTTCCACTGACTTGATAGAACTGGATGCTGTTTTTTTTTTGTATTGGAGGTTTAACGACCACCGTGAGCAACTCAATGGACCATAAGCAGTCGCCCGTCCCTAATTTAGGGTCACTGGTTCCAGGGAAGGGAGAGAGCCAGTGCCGTAAGACAAACACAACATCCATGCCTGACCGGGATTTGAACCCGGACCCCTTACGGACGAATGATCAGAGGCCAGCGCCTTAGACCACTGCGCCACCGGGGCGGCAACTGGATGATGTTACAGCCAATAGATCATTCATTGATTTTATTTCACATCATGAATCTCTTGGTATGAATTTCTCACAGGGAATTTAGTATCTTTATCTTGCAATGTTTGGGTCTTGTAGAGGTATAACAACTGTTGACTGAATGTAGCGACAATGGTTAGAGGAAGGTAACATGTGCCTCTGTAGAGGGACTAGTGCATGTAAGTGAATGTGCAATCATCTGAACGCCACATTCAGTGGCAAGCCATAGCAGCCCCACAATCAACAGCAGATAGCATTTGACGAGGTGTACAAAGCAGCCATGGATGTCCATGTATTGAAACTGAATGTCAATCATAGATCAGCTGAGGCAGGTTTGTGCTTTCACCAGCCACTGCAATAACTGCCACTCACTGTAGCACATCATCGTACATGGTTTCAGTGGTGCCATATCAGACACGTGTGGTAGGATGAATGGAACTATGTTGTATTCAATTATGAGTCTTGCTTCTGTCTCAGCAACAACCGAGAATCTGGAGATGACATCATCATCAGGCTGATCTTGCTGCTATCTGTAAGTGGCATGTAGCTTCTCAGTCTGGACGGTATAATGGTTTGGGGCATTATCACTTTCAACAGCTATTTACTACTCGTACCTATAAGTGGGTACAATGATAGCACGATGAAACGTCAATGAGGAGCTGCAGCCTGTTTTGTTGCTAATCCTCCTGATGCCCAGTTTCTACAGGATACTGTCTGCCAGCACAATGTCAGTACATACAAGGTATCCAGGCAGTGTTGCCAGAGAATACATTTGTGAGGTGATGCATATTTCAAGCAAAAAAATCTGATGAGATTTTTTGAGCTCTGGTTTACTGATTTCAGGTAAGTCTCTGGATGCCTTGTATGTACTGACATTGTGCTGGCAGACATTATCCTGTAGAAACTGGGCATCACGAGGATTGGCAACAAAACAGGCTGCAGCACCTCATTGACGCTTCATTAGATGTAATCTCATAAACGTGTGTGTAATCTCAATATGAAGGAACACTTAAATCTACTACTGGTATGTCAAATATTACCAGTACTCCACAAACTACTATTAAACAGGGGAATGAAAATTCAAACAATACAATCCTGAGTCACTTTTTTAATAAGATATTACTGATTATCAGCTTTATAAAATAATGCTGATCATTAAAATTAATGTTGGTGCAAATAATCATGGCATTTGCCTTTTAATGTAGACATAGCTGGATCTGTTCCACTTGTCTTCCTACAAAGTTATTAATATATATTTACACTTCTTACTCAACAATACCCAGATGCTCCCAAAATACATGAAAGAAGTGCTAAACTCAAAAAGTATCATTAATACAGATATCATACTATAGACGTTTTTCTGATATTCTACGTTTTAACAAAGCTAAGGGAAATTTTGTATAACAGATTAATTATTTAGAATAAAAAATTTCATAACCAGTATGAATTTCAAAAAATGTATAGATAGCATACATACATATCACTAAGCTGTTCTCTGAGATTGAGAGGTTAGCTCCACAAAGAAAAGACAAACTACCACATAATTTTTATCTGATTATTTACTTACTGTTGCCATATCAAACTCCTCCACTTACAGCAATCTTGGCACACAATTCGAGCTTCACTGACATCCATCATACGACGCACACAAGATCTCCTATACTTCATACTCATGATCTTTTTCTCATGCAGACACTCCTGAATCTGATCCTCCCATGGCTTCTTCCTGCCACTTGAGCTGAAAAATTTTTCTTAGTAAGCATCTCATCACTCATTCTTTCAACATGGCCAAACCACCGAAGCATATTAGTCTCCACCTTGCTAACAACATTTTGCTTCATATTACAAAACTCCAACAAGTCTTCATCTCTCACATGACAGAACGTGTCTTGCCACAAACCCCGTAAGTAACGCATTTCTCCAGCACACAAACGACCCCTATGTTTTTTTCTGCCGTACCCAGGTTTCACTGCCATACATCAGAGAAGGAACAATTACACTTTCATACACAGCCATGCAGGACTCCCTTGAGAACCCATCATTCCTGTGAAAACCTCCCAAGACAGCTATGACTTTCAATGAAGAATTCACTCGCCTACTAATTTCACCATCCAATTTGTTCTCTGTCAAACATGCTTCCTAAATACACAAACTCATTCATCTGGTCAATCACGGTGCCATTTAGACTTATGCTACATTGTTCCCCACTCAAAAACCATAACTTCGGGTTTTTTTTTTCTATCCACAACAACCATGTTGTTGTGGATAGCCTTTGGTGTTAATGTTGGATAACTGCAGCAGCAGATGAACTTTTGCTCATTGCATCACGATAGAATGATTATGGCGAAAGTGTACTTTAACTGGTCACATGATACCGGAGATGAAATTAGTCATGAGCTCTTTGGACATAGGGCATGCTTCACTGGCAAGAAGGGAAAAAAACAAAAAAAAACTTTTAATTCCTGATTCAGCTGAGATAGATTTGTGTGAAAGTTGATTCCAATAGTTCATAACCAAGAAAACTGAGACTAAGGTAATTTGGATTAAAAAAAATTCACAAAGTGTTCATCATTCTACTTTGGTGCATATTTGGATAAATATACACTATATTGATAAAAGTTACTGCACACCTAGAAGAGAAACACAACATAGCATTTATTGACACACATTAGTACAGTGTCTGTCCACCTTTGGCCTTAATGCATGCATTGACCCTTTGAGACATGCTTTCGACAAGGTTTTGGAACACAGCGATAGGTATGCACTTCCATTCAGTACATAATGCTGCTTCTAACTGTTGCTTAGTAATATGCCCTGGTTCCAAACTTCTTATGCGACGCTTTAATTCATCCCATAGGTGCTCTATGGGACTAAGATCAGGGCTCTGTGATGGCCAATCCACACATGATACGGAATTATCATCAAACCACGCCGTAACAGTCCTTGCTTTATGGCTCAGTGCATTATCCTGCTGGTACCAACAAGGCTCGGTTCCATACTATTGTCACAGAGTTGGTAGGGCATAATTGTCCAGAATATCGAGGTTGTCGTGCTGGTTAACAGGTTTGTCCATGCAACCAATGGGCTGGGACCATACCACGAAAAACACCCCAACACAAGTACACTGCCAGCTCCATACTTTACCATAGGAACAGTACACTGTGGTAAACAGCGTTCCCCCGGCTGCCGCCATACTGACACACGACCATCAGACTGCTGGATCGTGTATCTAGATTCACCAGTCCATAGGACTCATTTCCATTGATCTATGGTCCATGATAAATGTTCTTTACACCATGCTAAACGACGAGTAGCATTCCGAGTGGAGCTGAAAGGCTTATGAGCAGCCGCACGACCACAGTAACCCATGGAATGAAGTTCTCTGCGAATAGTACATGTACATACCGAGGTTCCAGCATTTTTACTCACCTGTACACTGAGGCCTTGTGCAGTACCCGTCGATTAGCTGCAACGACTCTCGTGAGGCTTCGACATCCTCTATCACTAATTTTCGTTGGTCTGCCAGTATGTTTTGCTGCTTCAGGCAAACCATGCGTCTTCCACTTATTCAGTACATCCAAAACAGTTGACTTGGGTATGTTTAAATGCCTCTCAGTTTCTCTTATGGACAACCCACTAATATAACACCCAACAATCTTTCCTTTCTCAAAGTCAGTTCTCTCCCGCCGCAACATTTTCACTCAACCTCACAGTGCGATATGATCGTGGTCAGCTGCAGGCTTGTTTTTATACCGTTTGCAGCTGTACCGCGCATCTTAACAACACAGAGGATCTGTTCATTTGCTTTTGAAGGGGTGTCTGGTGACTTTTGTGAATATAGTGTATATTGGGTATTCAGTGAGTAAAATTAATTCTATAATCAAGACAAGAAAAAGAAATGTGTTTTCTGTCTAACTTATTTCAAACTAACTCCATTGTTGTTTTAATAGATACAAAGTCAAATGAGTGAGTGAATATATATTCTGTATACATCCAACAAAAGATAATGAGACTGAAACAGAAGTCCTATATGTCATGAAAAATCAAGTGAATAATACAGATAATTTGAAGAATTTACTGAACCTGAAACAGAAGCTTCACAGTTAGTTAATGGGGGGGGGGGGAGAAGGTAAACCTTCTGAAAGGCTGAGCTACAAAGGTGAAAGCAACCAAGTCATTCAAAGTACGGATCCAAAATCAGTAGAAGAGACTTAAGTTTCCTAAAGAACAAAAATAAAAATGGATTGTAGCAATGAAAGAAGGAATTGATTCTTAAAGAAAATAAAACTTGGGACTTGAGCAAATTCACCAACAGGTAAAAGGGTAATAGGATGCAAGTGGATCTTTACTTCCAAATGAAATGAAAAAGGTAATAAAATAAAGTATAAAGCCAGATTAGGGGCAACATGCTATTACAAGCTTTTTGGCACAAACTTTGATGAAACATTTAGACCTATGTATGGTTAAGCATTCACCTATATGAGTTTTTCTTGCAGCAGCTTCTTATAAAAAAAAAAAATGAAAGAATGAAAGTACATCATTTTGACATTAAGTCAGCTTTCCTTCATGGAAAGTTAGAAGAGCTCTCTACATGCTACAACCAGTAGGATATGTTCAAAAAAGAGAAGAAAATGAAGTTTGTAAACAAGCAGCTTTAACACAAATCCATTTATAGTTTGAAGCAAGCTGCTATGGTACAGAATGAAGACCAAGGAGAAACTTTAAAAGAAAATGGATTTGAACAAAGCTGCTTGTTTACCATGCCAGAAGGAGAGAATACAGTCTACCTTATTGTATATGTTGATGACATACTTGTAAGTGCCACAAATGAATCTCAAATTAAAGGAGTTGAAAAACTGTTAAAAGAAAAATATGAAAAACAATCCTAGTAAAGTGTTATCTAGGAATTCAGGTCACAAAGGAGGCTGCTGGAAACTTCTATTTAAGTCAACACAAAAAGATTGAACAGTTGGTAGAGAATTTTCAGCTGCAAAACGCAAACACCCCTTGAAACAAATTATCAGCAATTGCAAGGAGCAGAAGATCTACTAGAAACCCATAAGAAATATTGTCAAATGATAGGATCACTAATGCACATTTCCAATGTTACAAGGCTAGATGTAGCATCTGCAACACATTCACATTTACTGAGCAGAAGAAATGAAAATCGAAGACAGCAAGACTGAAATGGAAAGAAACAAATTATTCATTATCTAAATGCCACTAAACATCTCCAATTAAAAATCTCTGCAGAAGGAAAACCACAGCTCAAAGTTTCCAGTAATGTTGATTGGCTCACGATAAAAAAAAAAAAGATAGAAAA
The DNA here is from genome assembly GCA_039090855.1 of Macrothele yani. Lineage (NCBI taxonomy): Eukaryota > Metazoa > Arthropoda > Arachnida > Araneae > Macrothelidae > Macrothele > Macrothele yani. Next base: position 4,329,279 of record CM076996.1, on the reverse strand, counting down.
TTGACTTCAGAAAATGAAATGTTATTGGAAAAAATCTCAAAAGCAAGACACTGTTGTATTACCTTCAACAGAAGTGGAATACATGTTTGTTGCACAATCTACACAAAATCTTATGTGGATGACAAAACTTTTAAAGAACCTTCAACAAAAACACGATTTGCCTATTTTTGTGTTACAAGATAATCAGGCAAAAACAAAACTGTTGCAGTCAGAGAAAAACAACTGTGGAATACAATATATAGATGTGAAATACCATATAAGAGATTTGCAAAACAAACAAGTAACTGAACTCGACACAACAGATGTTAGCGGAGTCTAAGCCACTACTTAAACCAAGCTTTAAAAGATTTCATGAGAAACTAAACCTTGTTGTAATGCCTGAGCAGTCTGGGGGATTGTTGGATAACTGAAGGTGCAGATGAACTTTTGCTCATTGCATCATAACAGGATGTCGAGAAAGTATACTTTCCTAGTCATGTGATACAAGAGATGAAATTAGTTATGAGCTCTTTTTGGCTGTACAAGGTGCTTTGCTGGCGAGAAGAAAAAACTTTGGTTCCTGATTCAGCTGACGTAGATATGGGCGAGATGTACTTCCAATGGATTATATCCAAGAAAACTTGAGTCAATAATTTGGATTAAATATGTTCACAAAATGTTCATCATCCTGCTTGTGTGCAATGGATAAACATATTGTGTGTTCAGCAAGTAAAATGTAATTCTGTAATCAACACAAGAAAAGGTAATGTGGTTTTTATCTAACTGATTTCAAACTTTGTCATTGTTTTAATAGATACAAAGTCAACATGAGTCAGCTAATTTTTTGTATACTTCCAACAGTTTTAATCCCTTTTTGAATGACTGCACAGTGGCTGTGATTGTCTTCATCCTTCAATACAGAGAAAACTTTAAGGTCTGTGTACAAAAGAAAAATTGTCTTAAAAGAATGAAACTTGGAAGATTATACATGAGGAATAACACATGATGTACAGAAAATTGTAATGCTGACACATTACCGTTTCATACTCATGTCAAAAGGTTTTTAATACATGCATGCAGTTTTGTATGTCACCTTATAGGTAGCAGCTTAAACACAAAAAGAATCAATACAATACTGTGCAAAACAGAAAACTAATTTTTATTTTTAAAGTTTGTACACATTTTCATACCAAAGTTGAAGAAATTAACTTACTGATTCAGGAAAGTCCATCTCTTGTGAGTTAACAGTAATCAGAGCATAAATGTGCTGCATAGCCTGCAATATAAATGATTAAATTAGAAACCACAAAAACAGAAAATTTGTTTTTACAGTTAGCATTCCAAAAACAGAATTTTTAATGATATTTTGATGTTTGCACCAAAACAAACAAAAAACTTTCACAACATTGAATATGTGGAGTACAATCAAAGGAAAAAAAAACATTAAGGATTGAGTGAAACACAAAAAAAATACATAAACACAAATTGGATCATTTAATGGTTGTTGAAAAATCCTCCATTTACTTCCAAGGACTATTAAATTGAAAACAATTGCTGTCTCCTGCACGATACATTTTAATGATAAAAAACCATGTACAATTAAAATAAGTATATGTTTAAGACCTTTCAACACCACAATGGTGTCATCCTCAGAAACAATGCAGCAGTAAGCACAGAAGTGGGAGACCTATATACTTTAATAAAACAAATAGCAGTTAATGCACATGTGCAATAATGGCAAAGTCCAAATCAAGTTCAGTGGGTACAAGCACAGCCGGTGGGCATGACCAGGCCCAAAAGTGTTCTCCAAGGAAACGGGATAAACACGGGGGTTTCATCATTGCAACATCTTTCGCCATTGACGAATATGTGAATACTTTCGGAGAAAAATGTTGATAGGCGATTCCTGGGAGAATCTAGGATAATGGTGTCATTCCAACATGGTAGGTAAGAACCATTTAAACAAAGTCTCGACAAAGATGTAACACCAGAATGCGTCCTAAGATTTTATTGATGTTTGTAAATGCGGCGCCCCAAATTATGAGTGGTAGAGCCCACATAACATAAATCAGGCTCAGCAGGGTTAGTAGATTTTAGTGGAACCAAATATACACTGTGATGGTTCACACATTCAACACAGTCTCTGTCCTATTTAACATTGTTAAATAAAGTACGAGACCTTACACCAAACTTGAGTTTGTACTTATGAAATATGTTCTTTAAGATATTACATACGGGTGGTATATATGGAATGGATCTCACATATTGATAGTCACATTTCTCTGCAAGCAAAGTTGTCTGTGGTCGACCAATTGATTTCTTAACAATCAAGTAATCAATCATGTGACAAGGGTATCCAAAAGTCAAGGCAAACTGTTTAATCCTAGCTAACTCTTGGTCCCGGTGATCTTGTGTGGACGAGTGTGTGAGTGCACGATTAATAAGAAAATGAAAAGCAGATAATTCTGCGAGATTGGATGAGAAGTAAAAGGTATAAACGCGGCAGAAAAAGTTGGTTTACGGTAAACAGAAAATGATAAGGAGTTATCAGAAAGATCACGAAAAACACAAAAGTCGAGAAAAGGCAAAATGCCTAAATTCTTGAACTCAACCCAGAACTTGATAGAAGGATGTCATGAAGAAACTAAATTGGCAAAAGAATTAAGCTCATCAAAACCTGAAGGCCAAACAACCAATACGTCGTCAACATACCTGACATAAAGAAGTGGCTTTATGGGGGAAACAGGAATGAGGGTATCCTCTAAGTCCTGTAACAAAACCTCTGCAAGCAAGGGAGACAGGGGGGACCCCCATAAGGGCACCTGCCAACTGTCGATAAATGGAACCATTAGACCGAAAATAAGATATCTTCAAAATAAATCAAAGAGTACACATTATGGAAGAAATTTTATCTGAAGAATAAATGCACAAACCAACAAAGTTTGGCTTTAATAAGATCATGAACATAGAAACAGGGGTGTTCGGAAAAAGAGCCACTACATCAAGTGAAGCCAAACAGTAAGTGGAGTGTTGGTGGGCATAAAAGAACGAATCCTAGAAAGTGCTTCGGTGGAACTGGAAACAGAGTAAGAAGATCTAATGAGGGGGACCCAGAAATTTGGCTAAAGCTCCCTCAAGATTGCAGGTGGGTGCAAACAAAAATGAAGGCAAAGGTTGGATAGGGATACCCAATTTATAGAGTTTTAACTGGCGAAATAAAGAGTGAACTTTATCACCGGGGGAGGGTGCAAACTGTTGAACAAAGCCATGGGCAAAGCTGGAAGAGACTTTAATTTTGATAAGGCTGCAACGGTGGCATTAGTAGGATTCTGGAGACAAACTTCGGTACTAACAAGGAGACCTTATAGCTGACCACCCCCGGATTTCTGTGATTTTTTTAAAAATAAAAGTAGAGGCAAATTGAAAATATGTGTATCCCGGCATTTGATCTAATGCCTCTTATTTTCGGAATAATAAATCGTAACAATCCGAGGACGGAAAAAGGAATGAAATTCGTGATTTCCTGTAAATGATACTTTACTGTAATGTCCCGATGCCCTGCAACACTGTATTATAGCATACATTTCCTGTTATGGTGGCTAATGTCGGAAAGCGGGGAAGAATAAAAGAACTGTGCGAGCACTTATATTTCGTTTGTCGAACGTTGTCCGGAAAACGCATTTCGTTCACATTCCCAAAAACCTTTCTTTCATTTATTAACTTCACAGCAAACCAAGCGTACTGCAACACATTCTTGAAAATCGGTGCAGAAAGTTGATGTATAAGTGAATGGATCTTCAGGGCATCTTCTCGCTTGTTTAAATGCCTATTTTCTTTTAAAAGTTCGACAGAGTTTTGTAAGTTTTTAATAAAACATTTTACTTGGCGGAAAAGGTACACATCACAAGGTTGACAGTATGAGGTACAATGAGATAGAATGATTTCAACAGTAGAAGAATAAGTGCTGTCGTCCTTTGTGAAGACACTATTAAAGTGTGCTGGATCTGTTTGACCTCCCCATGAATCCAAGATCAATAGAAACTTCTCTATGCGAAATGGTCACGTAATGTTTTTCACGAAACTGCTGAAATGCTCTTTCATTAATTTCCCCGATTTCGACCATGTTATGAATACATTTCCATATTCCACCATTAATCCTTCCACAATCTTGGAAACAAGAGGTCCAAATTGTCCCTGAGTTTCTTGCATACATAGAAAATCTTTTGGAAGTAATGCTCTAGAAGCGGTCAATGCATACTGAGCAGTGTTACTATAAGTTACTTTGTTAAAATCTCCCAAGAATACCTCTGTTGTTTTTTCTTCACACACAGAAAGTGTCCTGTGCACATCGATTCTATACTCACATCTTGTTTGATCAGTGTTAATGACATAATCCAATGGAAATTATTTGATCAGACGTGAAAGACTCTTTTGGAATTTCTCCGCTTCCGCATTAATAGTTGACAAATGCAATTCATTTTGTGACCTGGTGTAGCGTGCTACTTTTCGCTGACGGATGCCATGAACCAGTTTGAATTTTTCAACCCACCCTTGTGATGCTGTACAACAAAAATCATCCGATTGATGTTGCACTGCTACAGCAGAAGCCCATTGTTGTATCGTTCGCGTGGTTACCGGCTACTTTTTATATCGAGCTTCACGAAATCGATCGGAGATTCATGTGTCGATTATGTCATATTTTCCCTTTAATCCACCTTCCCGTTCGATTTCTTGCTCCCATTTTTTCAGGTCTGCCTTCCGTTGTAAAGCAGTACGTCGTCGTTGATGTAGAGCTTTTAAACTCCATTTTGAATGCTGTTTAGCAAGCTGTACGATTTTGATTTTCGTGTCGAGTGAAATGTAGTCTTTCTTTGATTTTTTATCCTCGGGTTCATATTCGTTCACAAATGAGTGCACGTCGCAGCTATAAAAAAGGACCAGTTACCTAGCCCTATGAGAGTTCTCTTTTACCCGCTCCCCCGCTACGAATATCAGTGTAATAAATGAATGCAACACAATAACGTACGTTGTCGAAGGTTGAAGTTGTTGTAAATATTTTTGGAATAACGCGTCAGTATCCTTCGAGTTCCCAACTACGTGGTTGTGCTTTGGGAAATATCTATGCAAAAAAATCTAGAAACACCACTAAATCTTTCAGATGTATTGTGTGAAATAAGTATGGAAAGTAACAGTGCTTCGATGGTGTCAACAAGTAGAATAAATCCTGACGTAGACATTCCGAACTTCGTAGCCTGATATGAGCCGCAAGACATTGCAAATGCTTTTGACAACATGCAAGCAAATTTTAAAAGATATGAACGTTCTGCAAACGAACAAAATGGAGCATGTGTCCGAAAAAGCAGTGTTGATGGGCAAATCTATGGCTGAAGCCACCATTTACGTGTTGAAGAACTTTGAAATGGTGCATAGCGAGGAGCTGCTTTTAAGTAAAGAACCTTTATCAGAGACACCAGAAATATCTTCTGGCGCGTCAACATCACACGTCACACAAGAAGACAGTTTCTCCGGAGAGTGTGGACGAATATGAACCAGAGGATAAAAAATCAAAGAAACGCTGCATTCCACTCGACATGAAAATCAAAATCTTACAACTTGCTAAACAGCATCCAAAATGGAGTTTAAAAGCTCTACATCAACAATGATGTACTGCTTTACAACGGAAGGTAGACCTGAAAAAATGGGAGCAAAAAACTGAACAGGGAGGTGGATTAAAAGGAAAATATGACACAATCAACAAATGAACCTTCGATCGATTTCATGAAGCTCAAAAGAAAAAGCAGCCAGTAACCACCCGAATGATACAACAATGGGTTTCCGCTGCAGCGGTGCAACATCAATCGGACGGTTTTCGTTTTACAGCATCACATAGGTGGGTTCAAAAATTCAAACTGGTTAATGGCATCCGTCAGCGAAAAGTGGCATGCTACATCAGGTCACAAAATGAATTGTATTTGTCAACTATTATCGAAGAAGCAGAGAAATTCCAATAACTTCTTTCATGACTGATCAAAGAATTTCCATTGGATTACGTCATTAACATTGATCAAACAAGATGTGAGTATAGAATCGATGTGCACAGGACACTTCCTGTGCGTGGAGGAAAAACAACAGAGGTATTCTTGGGAGATTTTAACAAAATAACTTATACGTAGTTACACTGCTCAGTATGCATTGACCGCTTCTAGAGCATTACTTCCAAAAGATTTTCTATGTATGCAAGAGCCTCAGGGACAATTTGGACCTCTTGTTTCCAAGTTTGTGGAAGGACTAATGGTGGAATATGGAAATGTATTCGTAACGTGGTCGAAATCGGGGAAATTAACGAAAGAGCATTTCAGCAGTTTTGTGAAAAACATTGTGACCATTTCGCAAAGAGAAGTTCCTATTGATCTTGGATTCATGGGGAGGTCAAACAGATCCAGCACACTTTAATAGTGTCTTCACAAAGGACGACAGCACTTATTCTTCTACTGTTGAAATCATTCTACCTCATTGTACCCCATACTGTCAACCTTGTGATGCGTACCTTTTCCACCAAGTAAAACATCTTATTAAAAACTTACAAAACTATGTCGAACATTTAAAAGAAAACAGGCATTTAAACAAGCGAGAAGATGCCCTGAAGATCCATTCACTTATACATCATCAACTTTCTGCGCCGATTTTCAAGAATATGTTGCAGTACGCTTGGTTTGCTGCAAAGTTAATAAATGAAAGAAACGTTTTGGGAAATGTGAATGAAATGCGTTTTCCGGACGACGTTCGACAAACGAAATATAAGTGCTCGAACAGTTCTTTTATCAAACGATCGCATTGTAGAGAAGTGCTATGTTTTCATTGTTTTTATGATAATTATCATCCGCAACTTTGTGTACCAATAAACAATAGTGAAACCTCCGATAGTGATAACTAACAACATATATGTTAGGTCTTCAAATAAAAGTACGTAATTATACTTTATAAGCTAAAATGTGATGTCTCGATTCTCCTAACAATTCCTCTGTCCCCATATGTGCTATTTATTATTAAACTCCATTATTCAACCATTACTTCTACAAGTTCCTTATTATTTGTTAGAGGAAACTACATCGAATTGCCATTGACATCAACACAATACAATGTTAAGTTTGAGGTCCACATCACTACAAGGGCTACAGCTCACGACATAGCTAACTCATGCAAATATTGCACAGAAATACATATGTTTCATTCAGTATCTACCTATATCACACAATGTTGTAACTTCTTACTAATTCTGAAAAGTGAGAAGGAAAGAGCTTTAAGGGAGGATGGAAAATGCAGGCATTTCGTTCTTTGTTGCTACTGATAGTTCACTGTTCATTCCTCACTTTTCAACATTAGCCACCATAACAGGAAATGTATGCTATAATACACTGTTGCAGGGCTTCAGGACATTACAGTAAAGTATCATTTTTTTCAGGTAGAACCATTTAATGGTGATTTTAACTGCTGTAACTTTTTACATGTTATATTTCCTTTGAGTGGAAAGCAATTTCTCAGTAGGAAGTTATTAATATTCGCTGCGAATACATATCGCGGTAATCGAATGCGATTCAAGGAAAAATCTTTCACGTACCTCTCGGTTGTAGGTGGTCGATGTTCAAGTCTTTGCATTGTTGTTCTCATCAGGTTCTTGGGTGTAGGCTTTTTTTGACTAACTTCAAAAAGTTTGCACATTTCTTGAGTAGAATATACTTTTTTAGTTGAACTACAAAAGGCACATGAAGACAAAGGAGATGTGAAAATTACGTGGGAAAACTTGAAAAACGGAAAAATGAATCACTCGTAAAAATATTTGCATGAGGAATTGCAATCACCAAGAGAACTTCGTCAGACTTCTTGTATGTATTGTCTGATGCATTTCGGCAGATTTGTCTGCCCTCTTTTGGGACCTCTGGTCGTCCGTATCATTTACAGGAAATCGTGATTTCCGTTCCTTTTTCCGTCTTCGGATCGTTACGATTTTTTATTCCGAAAATACGAGGCATTAGATCAAATGCCAAGACACTTATAATATCCTCATTTTGTCTTTACTTTAATTAAAAAAAAAAAAAAAAAATCACCGAAATCCGCTGGTGGTCAGCTGTAAGGTCCCCTTGTAAGATCAGAGATAGCCTGCTGTACCTTGTCAACATATTCATTGCAATTCATGATAACAACCTGGTGAGTTTTATCTGCTCGCATAATAGCTAAACTTTGGTCTTTACGAAGACTTCTGAGTTCGTCATTCATGGTCTTAGATACAGTTGAGTGTTGCTGCTTAGAATTATTGGATGACAATACACATGCAACACGATGTCTAGTCGAGTCTTGTATGTCCACTGGTAAGGCACTAATGACCTCCTCGAATTACGGGATAACGTGCAATAAGTTAGGCCTCGTATCTTGAGAGGCAAACTAAATACCCCTCGTCAATGCTTGTTTCTGAATAGCACTTAGTGGTTTATCACTAAGATTAATGAAAGATTGACATATATGATCTTGACTGAACATTGGGGCAAACTTTGATGGTTTTCCATCAGTTGCTTGAGCAACAAGTGGTCAAAGTTAACCAATATGAGTGGATTGTAGCTGCTGTTGTCTAAATAAGGTGGCAGCAAAACAACATGTCAAAGTACGGTCTAAAATAACAGGATGAAGGTTACCAGAAAGTTCCAAATATTTACAGTAAGAGTTGCGGTGCAAAAATTCCAACAAACCACGCTTTTGCCGAATGGCACTGGATAATCTCTTGGTTTTTGCAATACGTAAAAAATACAGGCGTCGGGACCCGAAATTGGACAGTCAAACGGTCAGAAACTTTGGTATAACTTGCAAGTCATGACAACACAATAAAAAGTTAAGATGAGATGTTTCAGAAGTTAGTCGATATTTTACCTTGTAAAAGGCTCTCAAAAGCTGGTTCATAGCTGCAAGGATGTCAACAACGAAATATTTACCAGTTAGCATCGTGCAGGAGACGGCAATTGTTTTCAATTTAATAGCTTTTGGTGCAAGAGTTAATTTCTTCATAACTTCCAAGGACAATGGAAACATTCTAATAAATGTACACACACACCACATTTAGAAATTATATTTGCAAGAGCTCAAGAATGTGTGTGAAAATTCTTACTAAATAAGTTTTTGGGTAAAATTTCTGGTACACAAAATATGTGTACCAGAAATATGTGTATCTATACATTTACACATTGTACATAACAATTATGTTATCTAACTTCAGAATTAGCAAAGTAAGTAAAACCAGTATTACAAATGAAAATTAAATATCCTTCCACTTAGCAGATATGAAGTATGCATCATATTAGAAAACTTGGAAGTACGCATCATGTGGAAACAATTTTAAAATGTTATTTGTTTTATACCTGTTTTCTTATCATTTACAAAATATTTAGCGCATTAGATACCTTGGCATTGCCAAAAGATGGAGGTTTTCCCTACAACCAGTAACTGAGTACCTCCTAGATATCTTCACTCAGCACAAAAGTTTCTGACTTAATTACCACTGCAGTACTACCTGCCAAAGGAGTGCCAGATGTAGCAACAGCATCATCTATGTTAACAAAGTCGTCTATTGGTGGAACATCATCTATGCATATATCTGTAGTACGCCACAACTAATTAAAGGCTGCAAGATTGTCCACTTCATTACCAATGTTACATATACTACTCCACCCTGCTTGTTTTCACTGACAGCTTATGCCCACACCATTCAGTCTGAAAACAGCACAAACTTTGTTTTCCCATGTGTTCATATTCAACTAAGTTTCAAAACATAGTATTACCAAAATTAATATTATACCTGCAAAATTTGCTAGCACTGGGGCATAAGAAAATAACTGTAAATATGTATGCATATATTCATTTCCCACATGGAATTTCTTTGTTCGCACCCTTTTTGGGCAGAGCATAAGAAATCAGCACGCTTAAGGCTGTTGCTGTCAGACACACAAGATTAGCTGCATTACAATCAGTTTAGTGCACAAGTATTTGAAGTGTATTGTACCAGTTTTGTGTGGTGGTGGAATTATCTCGAGGGCATGTCAATGAGTAAAACACAAGCTTAAGGGTGTGGTACGTAGCTGAGATTAACTCTGAAATCCATTTAAGTGAGTAGTGGAAATTTTCTGAAGTTTTAAGAGACGGGACTTTAGTTTTGAAGAAAGCGGTCTGGTTGTGAAAACATAATGAGTTGTTTTTGGACAGAGATTGGTATTGTGTCGCATAGCTGTGGTTTACCGGAAGCAGAAAGTTCTGGGCTAGGGTCCATATAGCATGGACAGAGACCAAGTCAATGAAACATTCTATTAACCTACCCTTCGAGAAGTCCCAAGCCACACAGTTTCAGCAAAATAAACCATCTGTTTTTGTTAATGTTACAAAGGTTCTGGATTCTGTATTTTTCCTTCCTCAAGCAACGATTCTTTTGGGAACAAACCAACAAAATTATGTGATGGCTCTCACTGGATCGGGGCTATGTTGGGTAAGAGCTAGAAAGGAGCGAGGGTCGTTACAATATCAACTCCAACTGATGCATGGCCCACCTTTACACCACAGTAAGTTAAGAGAAACCTGTCACCAAGAAAACTCTTGCCTGACATATGCTTTTTGCTCTCACTGATGCTCACCACATCTAGGTTGAGTTTTTCTAATTCTTTGGCTACTTCCTTTTCTTGCTGTGTGTGTGTGTGTGTGTGTGAGAGAGAGAGAGAGAGAGAGAGAGAGAGAGAGAGAGAGAGAGAGAGAGAGAGAGAGAGAGAGAGAGAGAGAGAGAGAGAGAGAGAGAGAGAGAGCGCGCTCAGGCTTTATAGCTTCATACTTATCTGATAATTTTGAGATCTCTTCCTGCAAATAGATTTATCTTAAAATCAAATTTTGCCACGAGCAATGAATGCATAGGGAAAAGTATGTTGCCCCATCCATTTATCTTTCAAATGGACAGAAAACTCCTTATAATGGGGGGTTGGCCTGATTCTCTATAAAGACTGTTCAAAGAACTGCCTGGCACCACTGGTATTCAGCTCTTAGTAGAATGCTATACACATTAGGTAGGGGCAGTGCACTATCAATTACTTGGTCAAAGTGTATCCCAAATCAGTTGGCCAGCTCATTTTTCTTTTCATCTAACTGTCCTTACAGAAGATTTCACTCTGTTTCATGAGGAGATGGGATAAGTTCAGCACAGCCCTGAAGTTCAGCACTTAATTCTCTCAGTTCAAATACCTATCATATTCAGTTTAGTAACTCTTTTTGCATGTATCAGTGGGCTGTACACACATAATAACATATGTATATTCACATAAAATATGTGCTGTTTTATGAAAGGAAGCCCACTTCATAGTTATACAGTATTTATGAGAAACTGTTTCGAAGACAATGTTTTAATTAATAAAGTATGATGTTTAAGATCGTATTTTATAATGTAAAAGAATTAAATTCAAATCCCAAGAAGATTGTATGCAAAAAAGGAACAGTGTATCCTGTGTTGACTTTTCAAGATCAAAAACACCTCACGAAAAATATGATTAAATTGTTATACGGGTATTACAAGAAACTGCTATTGCTTGAGTGCAGATATTTTGAAGACACACATTTTGAAGTAATTTTAGACTGATGTGAATTTATTTTTCAAATGTCTAGATTGTTGCTCTTAATTAAACATTGGTGTCAGATAATTTATGACAGTGATAAATTCACAGGGCAATCATTCCTTCATAAAATTACTATACCAAAAAAAAATTCTCCACAAATTACCATAAAAGAAACAATTCCTCCATAATATAATGATCACAGGAATATGAAAAAAGATCTGGAAAGTGAAGGAAAATAGCCAACTAGTGAAGCCTGCAGAGAGCAGAACAAAATAACACAAAGCTCCTCTAGAAACTATCACTGCACACATTCAGAAAAGTCAAGCATAAGCATGCCCACTGTTTCAAATGTTTAGACAGCCTTACTTAGCAAAGAAGAACTGTAGCACACAAACCCAGCACAACACCCATGAACAACACATGGCATTTGGATTGTGTTACCTGCCATCCTTGGTGGTGTTACAAAACAAATAATGCAACGTACTATTAGGGGCAGGCGGTGAATATACACTGACGGGGGAAAAAATCCCAACACCAAGAAGGGGTTGTGTTAGATAAACGACAGTTGGTAGGCGGTGAGAGTACATCTATAAGATGACATCTATGCAAATTTCGCGTTCGGCGCATACGTGTGGCGCTAGTAGCGCCTCGGAACATGCAAAGCAGGTTTGCTGTAAATACGCGCTGTAACGTTCGTGAGCGTTAGTTATCGTTGAGATTCGACGTAGGGTGTTGATGTTAGTCAAGAATGCCTTTAAGAAGATGAAGAAGCCATTATCAACAGCTCACGGAGTTTGAACGAGGTCGTGTAATAGGGCTACAAGAAGGTGGATTTTCTTTCCGCAATATTGCAGAACGACTTGGCAGGAATGTAGCCACTGTGCACGATTGTTGGCAGCGGTGGTCAAGGGAAGGTACTGCCTCAAGAAGACCGGGTTCCGGCCGGCCATGTGGCACTACTGAGAGGGAAGACCGCCGTGTACGGCGTATGGCCGTGGCACATCGTACCGCGTCTGCAGCACCAATTCGTGCTGCAGTTGCCACCACAGTGACACAACGAACTGTTACAAATCAGTTACTTGAAGGACAGCTCCGAGCCAGACGCCCTGTAGCGTGCATTCCACTTACTCCAAACCACTGCCGTTTGCGATGTCAGTGGTGTCAAGCTAGAGCTCATTGGAGGACGGAGTGGAGATCTGTTGTGTTTTCTGATGAAAGCCGGTTCTGCCTGTGTGCCAGTGATGGCCGTGTGTTGGTTAGAAGGAGGCCAGGTGAGCGCCTGCAACCAACCTGTCTGCGGCCGAGACACACTGGACCTACACCTGGAGTTATGGTCTGAGGAGCAATTTCCTATGACAGCAGGGGCACTCTCGTGGTTATCCCACGCACCCTGATGGCACAGTTGTACGTCGGTCTGGTGATTCAACCTGTTGTGCTGCCATTCATGAACAGCATTCCAGGGGTGTTTTCCAACAGGATAACGCTCGCCCGCATACCGCTGTTGTAACCCAACATGCTCTACAGTGTCAACATGTTGCAGTGGCCTGCTAGATCACCAGATCTTTCACCAATCGAGCATGCATGGGACATCATTGGACGACAACTCCAGCGTCACCCCCAACCAGCATTAACCGTCCCTGTATTGACCGACCAAGTGCAACAAGCATGGAACTCCATCCCACAAACTGACATCCAGCACCTGTACGACACAATGAATGAACGTTTGCGTGCTTGCATTCAACATTCTGGCGGTTACACCGGTTATTAATGACCAGCATTTCACATTTAAAATGGCTCTTCTCGCGCTTACAATAAGCTGTGATCTTGAAACCTTAATCGATTAAATATGTTACCTATACAAATGTATTGTCGCCATTTCATTCCTCTACAACTATTTTTTCGTGGTGTTGGGATTTTTTTCCCCCCGTCAGTGTATGAATGCAGATCATGACCAGTGGATGATATTAACTTGGTTTCTTAGTCTTCACAGTAAAATTTGGAGCAGGAAATGCTATAATCTAGTGGAAATCTTCATGGTGCCCATTTAACCAATTTATTATAAAGCCAAAAATCTTAATTTTGTTTATACATTGCCACTTTAAAAAAAGCTAAAAACTACCAAATCTTTTGACTATGAGGGTTGTACAGAAGGTAATGCATAAGTGGGCATAACTTTATTAACTGGCAGAGGTCGTTCAAATTGCACATGTTGGTGAGTAACTCTTAATCTATAGTAACCCTTCTTAATGCACCACTCACTCGAAAATAATGGATCCGAAGCAGAGGCAACGTGGCATCAACGAGTTCTTGACGAAGGAAGGGTGCAGGCTGTCCAACATTCACAAAAGGCTACAGAATGTTTACTGAGATGACATCATTGACAACAGCAATGTGCACAGATGGATGAAAAAGTTTAAAGAAGAAACCAGTATTGAAGACAAACCACGCAGTGGGAGACCATCACCTGAGACCACTGACACGAATTGTCAGCGAGTGGATGAATTGATTCGTGCAGAGAGACTAGTCACAATCCTTGAGCTTGTTGCACAACTGGACTGTGAACACAATGCCAAACAGAAAATGGTGGAAGACTTTGGGTATTGGAAAGTGGGTGCAAATTGGGTACCTTGGCAGTTGACACACAATTTGAAGGAGAGAAAGGTAGAATTCTGCTCTGATCTGCTGAAAGCGTCTGAAGACATGTTTGTTTTCTGATCTGGTGACAGGGAATGAAACATGGGTATATCTTTACGATCCAGAAATGAAGAATTAATCCATGGAATGGCATCACACCTCTTCACCAAGGCCTAAGAAGTTCAAGAACCAGCGATCAGCACAGAAAGTCATGGCGACTGTTTTTTGGGATGACAGGGGTGTCATTCTCCTTGATTTTCTGGAACATGGCCGTACCGTGATTAGCGAGCGGTACATTGAGACACTTAAGAAGCTTAGAGAAGTCATAAGGATGAAGAGAACAAACAAGAATCTGAAAAGGATCCATATTCACCATGACAGTGCAAGACCACACACACCTTCGGCAACAAATCAGGCGATCAGTAAATTAGGCTAGTCAGTGGTCCCCCATTTACCGTACAGCCCAGATCTGGCGCCCTCCGACTTCCACCTGTTTGGTCCAATGAAGGAGTCTCTGGGGACAACGATTTGATGACAGACAAGGTGAAAGTGGCTGTGAAGAAATGGGAAAGGGGTACAACAGTCCACACCTAAAATTTTTCAAAGACGATTCGAGAGTTGGGTTCAACAATGGCGCAGATGCACCACTTGCGATAGAGACTATGTTGAGTAGTGTCTTTGTACAGAGGAAGAGTTATTCTACCAACATGTGCAATTTGAATGACTCTTGTCATTTAATAAAAAAAATATGCCCATTTTTGCATTACTTTCGGTACAACCCTCATATTTTTTGGAGCTGGGCACTGCATGCCTCAGCATGATAATGCTCCTGCAAAAACAATAGGTATAATAAACACATGGTTAAATAACAATGAAGTTCCTATATTTCTCTGACACACCTAAAAAATCATGTTTGGAAAAGTGTTCCCATTTCATTGTGCATCTTTCAGATACATAGTATAAGACAACATGTCAGTTTTCCTATTTCTATGTTAGTTGTTCTGAGAAAGCTATTAAAGAAACAAACAGTACCAGCAGCATTTCTTTAAAAATGTGTGTGCGTTGTTGTTATTCTAATCAAACCCACCCAACACTGCTTTACGAATTAACTACTGCTCCACAATAATGTTGGTGATACTTTTGGTACGAAAATATACCTGCACACTGTGTACAGAATAAATGAATGTTGTTTACTAATATATTTATTGAAGGTAAGAGACCCATATGAAGCAGAAGTATTATACAACCTTGTTACTCCACTCTGCTTTTTTTGGAAGGCCTTTGTTTTGGTGGCTGGGTTTCTTCAGCATTGTCACTTCCAGTCAATAATTCTTGAATGAACTTGAACCTTGACAGGAGAGCCTTCCAGATAATATACCAACCTGTAAATTATTTAGCTATTGTTACAGTGACATTATATAAATAACTATCTGTACAATAGCCCGATTCAAATATATTATGCACAAATATTGAAGACTGCAAAGTACTGTTAAACTCACATGTATAGACACCAGCTCAGTGAATAACATGTTTAATATATATACAAAACAGTACCAGCAGCATTTCTTAAAAAACTAATTGTTGGCCATTTATGCCCAAATTTTATTGCATTCATTCCATGTTTAAGGAACATAACAATGAGAATAAACACTGTGACTTGAGTAAAGCTCCATAACCTTATTCAATGTGACATATCAATTACATAAATACTTACTCAAGTTTATATATTCTGGGAAATCATCTGCTTTGCATACAAATTTATTGAAACCATCAACAGACCACACGATATTTCTTGGCAGGGCTTAAAAAATGACATGGCAAAGATGACTGGGACATGAAAAAAAAAAAAAACTAGTCCCCCCCTCCCCCTCAAAATTTTGAATGAAGAATTTGCTACCCTAAGAAAAATGAAAGTTGTCCCTAGCAATTTTTGATTTCCCTGCAAATCATGGGAGTTCCATTATTGTTGCAGAGCCAAGGTACTCACTTCATAATGCAGAAAGGATGGTAGGCTATGCACAATATAATAGCTTTGTAACTAATTATTGGCTAAGTGTTCTTCCAAAATATATTTTAAGATAACAGAACCCTCATTTTTTAGGTTAAAAAATTTGAACTTATTTTTACATATTTTGCATTTCTGTTTTAAGGGTCTTTATTCAAAATGTTCAATACACGAATGTGTGTATCTGAAGTTTTAAGGTGATAGTGCTGAAATCGGTATGAAATGGTATGATGATGAAATTGGTGTTTGAGAAATTTAGTGATTCTGCCATGTTCCTTACGTTGAAGTTTTTGCCCTTTGTCGCTAAACACTGGAGGCTAGTTCCATCAGAGGCATGTATCCCATTGCTGACTCTGAACAACATTTGAAGCAAAACTATATATGGTTCCCATTTCTGGACCTAGAGCATAATATAATTAAAGATGTGATATTCTTCTGTCCTTGGCACCCCATAACAATAATACAACTTCCAGTGATTAGCAGTGAAAAGAAAAATGACATGTGATGACAGTCTCTTTTCTTGTAGCAGGAAATTCTATTCCATACTTTATTTTGAAGTCTAGTTGCCTGGTCCGGGCAACTACATTTTATTTACCTGCCCAGGCCAATAATTTACATGCTGCGGGCATCTCGGGCATGGTATTTTTCAAGCCCTGAATGTATATATGTAGAAACGCTAGTTTTTTCTTTTTCAATGTTTTGATTTAATGCACCCCTTGTCTTTTTTGTTGTCATTTCTGCACACTTTTTTTGTTTGTTTATTTGTTTGTTTGGTTTGTTCGTGTACATTGTGTTATGGATTTTATACCCTCTACCAGTTTGGGGCTCACAATAAGCATGCTGACTAAGAGAATTTGTTCAGCTTAAGTGAAAGGGAACAAAGGTAGAGGAAGGCCACTGAAATCACAGGACTAGAGTCAGGAATATCAGCATAAGAAAAAATAATTAGTATGAAGTAAAAGCCTTGTGTGGTGGATATCATCAAAGCTAGAGTTACGTGCCAATATTGATGGAAAAGGAGATGTTTTATATATCAACAAGTAAATACAACCAACCCCATCAGTTTTAAACTTTAATCAGGCAGATGAGCTTTCTTTAAAGAGCTAACCTCTAAATTGCAGAAAACAGCTTAGTGTCTTTTGGATACACCCAGGAGCAGAATTATATTCAGAGTGCCCAGCAACATGACTTCCAAGGGTTGTAAATGTTCTGTGGGCAAAGAATGCAAGACTTGGACCAAATTTCATAAAAAAAAAATCAAGTGAATAAATCACAGTAAAATAAACATTAAAAAATTATTTACCATCAGTTGAAACCCTTATTAAATATAACAATACATAAACCTGTTATTTAAATCAATTAAATTTATTTAGAACCAGGACATGCATCTAGAATTTAATATTCTGTCAATAACTTTTGAAGTTAAATAGTGTGCCATTGATGCATATGAATTATTTATGAAATGTTTGTGGTAATTTGGTTCATACATAGAAACTAGGGCAGCTTTCAGTATTTTTGGACTAATTTATGTCTAGACAGTGCTCCATTTGGTATTATAAACATTTGTTCCCACTATAACATCATCTTCGTCATAAGTATCGGGTCTTTTACTGACAATTCTGTAAATTGCTGAACCCCAGGTTTCACAAATTGCTTCAGAGACAGGCACAGATAGAATAAAAACAGCAAACTTGATAAATTTTGGGATCTCTGCTTTCGTTTCATTCAGAGCTTGTTTTAAGAGAGCTTTGCATACTCAAAGAATAATCTTTTTTTCGTCTTTAGAGTGCAGAACACATGGAAAAACCTTTAATATAGTCAATGAAATTGGAAAGATCTTCCAATTCTTTCTTCTGCTCAGAATTGACATCAGTTCTTGGAAATATTAAGAATTCAATAAAATACCTCCTCCTCTTATAATTATGTCAACAATTTCCTTCTTTTCAAAATATACACTGTATTGTTCCAATAGATAATCAGTGTAGCCTGTAATCTTCTGAATATCGCAACATAAGGGAGCTATGTCAGAGTTATTGCTGAGTGGAGCGCAGCTTCTTCGAACTCTTGGCTCCATCCAATTTCCATTTTCGGAAAATTTTCCTCCATCTTCAAGCTGAAACTCAATCATTTATTGAACAAAATTGTATTTTACATTAATATTGAACAGAGGGAATCACAAGAAAAAATAATTATGATTATGGGAGAAATCTTCACTCAGTCTAGTTTCTGTTTCAAAAGTTTTGAAAGACGGAATTCCGTTTGCAGCTGGAAAATGCCCCCCCCCCCCCATTTGCCTTGCTCTTGAGAATGACACAAATGACAACAAAGTCAAAATTTCTGAATATGGGGGTTAAACTCATGCCTCAATATCCCAGAGAAATTTTCGCTCCATCGAATTTACATTTTTGGGAAATTGTTGCCAACAGTTTCAAGCTGAAAAACAAACATTTATGCAACAGAATGATATTTAGCAAAAGGAGCAATACTGGACAGAAGCAACTCCACGAGATGAAGAAATAATGATTACGGGAAAATTTTTAAGTTTTGAAAAACGGAACACCCCAGACTGAAAACGACAACTCCCAAATTCTCTTCGGTTTTGCATCACTCCCAAATGATGAAAAAAGCGGAATTCTGCAAAAAAATCTCGTGCCTGATTTGTAGCAATCGGCAATATGCAAAATGAATTGTCCATGCCGCTACGGATGGAAGCCGATTCACGAGTCCAAAAATGTATTATATTCCCGACATGAACGATGCAATCGACTACAATTTTAGGAACAATGTGAATGATTTGTTTTTAACGCACATAATTTTATGAAGGATACATTTTTAAAGCTCGAATTTTGAGAGTGGTCAAAATACGGACCCAGAAAAGATATATATATTTTTTCCCTTAAAATTTTCTAAGGAGGAGACTCCTTCCAAGCAACTTTATTTCGGCAGGAGTTTAAAACCTTGGGCGGGAATCCCGCCATCCCACCCTGTGATCATACATTTGATAATTATCATTTATGACTTGTAAATTTACAGATGCCTTTCAGTTTCATTATTTGCTGCACATTTTTCTCATGCCAAAATTTTGGCCATCTTAAAAAAAAAAAAACTGCATTAAAATTTCTTTAGTGCTATTGGTGATGAACAGTGTGAGCTAGGCGTGCACCACATTATTTTTCTTAAATTATATTTTATTTGACTGATAGTCGAGAACATTGTCCAAAAAAATAAAGAAATACACGACAAAAAAAATATATAAATATTACGTTTGATGGAAACCAACAGTTGATTTAAGATATCCTTATCCACGATAATAGTGTTGTCCACTCGAGATCATTTCTGTGCCATTTCCCTACTGTTCTCTTTTGTACCATCTGACCATCTCCATACTGCCTCCCATGCTGAGAGGCTTCCGCCTGAATCCACTGTCTTTTCGGCAGAGATGCGTGCGGTACACCTCACTTTGTGCCACATACAGTCTCGGTCACATCGTCGCGCTATGGTTTGCTCTGATTCCCAGTCCGTCATCCATGTTTTATCTTCTCCAGAGGACACGGACTCACCTGTCATCCGTGATATCCGTCGTCTTCTTGGAACTTTGGAGGGTGATGGCTTCCTGGTACGATTCTGTTGGGTTCCTGGCCATGTTGGGATCCGGGGTAACGAGCTGGCAGATCTCTCTGCCAGGTCTGTTTCCTCCATGTCGCCAGCTCGGCTGCCACTGTCTTTCCGCGATTTTAGACCTTTGATCCGGACATTTCTCCTGGACGAGTGGCAGTCCCTGTGGTCTCAGCAGGGCAGCAATAAGCTGCATTCTATCAAACCACAGATCGGACTATGGAAGTCTAGTTTGCGGAAGAACCGTCGTGAGGAAGTTGTTCTTGCACGTCTCCGCATTGGGCACTGTCGTTTTACTCACCGCTTTTTGCTGTGTGGCGAGAGTGTCCCGGTGTGTGAGGCGTGCAACTGTCGTCTCACTGTCCTTCATGTTTTGTGTACTTGTGTTCGTTTTAGTGATCATCGTTTTCGTCATTTTCACTCTCATCTGTTGGACGAAGGATCAGCTACGCTGCAAACCATTATTGGCGAAGCCTGCGACATGAAAGCAGCGTTTTCATTTTTTTTAATTTTTTTTTTTTGATTGGAGGTTTAACGACCACCGTGAGCAACTTAATGGGATATAAGCAGTCGCCCGTCCCTAATTTAGGGTCACTGGTTCCAGGGAAGGGAGAGAGCCAGTGCCGTAAGACAAACACAACATCCATGCCTCACCGGGATTCGAACCCGGACCCCAGACGGACGAATGATCAGAGGCCAGCGCCTTAGACCACTGCGCCACCGGGCGGCTTCGTTTTACAAGATATTGACTTTTTTCAACTTATCTAGATTTTACCTTATTCACTATCATATTTCATTTTTACCACATCAGCCTGTTTTTAACTTTGTGTATGTTTTTTATTGATTTTGTTTTGTTTTGATGTCTTTTGCTTGGCGCTCTTTGGCCAACCATGGCCCTTGCGCCATTAAAATCAATTCACCAACCACCACCATACTCAACAGTACTTGAAGAATTTGACATTGTCGACGTTTTTAAATTGAACAGAAACTGAGTTCGCTGTTTTCATTATCATTGACAACTGTAACAGCAGCAGTATTTTCTTGGGTTCAGTTTCGTGAAAAATCTTCGATATTTGATATTTCAATGTTAATTTTTTTTGCATTTGCTAACTGATTAAAAAATATTTAGAACGCTTCTTTCACCAATCAAACGGTGTTTTACCATTTTCCCAGGATCATTATGCTGGTAATGCAGCTTTAATTTTTTTATATTATTTAACTATCACATTTGAAATAAGCAATCTTCTCTCTTGCAGACATTTTTGAAAATAATAAGAGCCACGTGCAGACCGAGACTATGCACATGTTCTGCTGCTGTTGAGGCGATTTTTTTCAAAACGGACACCTAACAAACACTCTCCCCATCAATATCATGTGGTTTAACACAGCTTGGTGCTTTCCGTTTTCACAACATACTAGCGGGGAGGGGCGAAAGGGATCTTTCAAAAAGTACAGGGAGAAATAATCATTTACTGTCCCAAATGGTAGGGATGGATGGATGCATGGTGATGGTGGTAGGGAAATCGGTCAGTGCTCCCAGACCAGCAGACGAGCAGGGTGCTCGAGCGCTGCGCCCGCAAATTTAAGATAAAAAAATGTTTTGCAAGGGATTGACATTTAACAAAATATGTTCTATTAATAAAAATATTCTACAAAGAAACTGAAATCTAAGGTAAAACAAAATATATCCCACAAGGCATGAAATCTAAGAATAAAAAAATTTCTGCGAGGGGGTCTCTTAATTCTGCGACGCATGTGGCAGTTTTAAGTACTTTCTGCTCCTGGGTGGATATATATGTCTTTTTTTTTTCCTCTCACATCTGTTAGTCTAAAATATGGGCCCTATTTCCTTTATACTTCTGAATCTTGACACTTTCAAGTAGTTCCCAACTTAGTTTGCATCAATGCACCTTGTATACAGCATGCTCACACCCATCATTAAGGGCTAAAGGAACTAGCTCTGCATAACTTTAACATGGATTTTCATAGAAACATTACTTTAAACCTAATAACACAAATTTTTTATACACACAAATGCCGGTTTTTTTATACAAAGGAAATATTAAGAATACAGTGGACTTTGTTTTTTTTAATGTTTTTAATATGTGTTCTTTTGTACAAAGGATTAAGAATTATAGAATAGAACATACTGCATTTTTTTAAAGTAATATTTTTTATGCAAAGCTGCTTTCTTCTTTGTTGAAGCAAAAGCAGAGAAGCCATACTTTTATGTCAGATCATTAGGCTTACAAGACTGAGTTTTTGTTTCAATGTATGCATGAATTCCAGTGTTTTTTGTTTTTTTCGTAGGTTTAGCGACCATCATGAACAACTCAGCAGTCGCTCGTCCCTAAATTTAGGACTTCTGGTTCCAGAGAAGGGAGAGAGAGAGCCAGTGCCCTAAGAAAAACACAGCATCCATGTCTCACTGGAATTTGAATGAACCAGGAGCCTTCTTGGACGATTGGTCAAAAGCCAACACTTAGACCACTGCATCACCAGGACGGCATTGCAGTGTTCAAAATCCTTTCAGGGATCAATCAAAAGCAATTCAGTGGGCAGAATAGAACTGATTTAGGAACATTATAATTAACTATTCTGGAGCAAATCACATTAACCATCCGTGCAATAAATGCCTTCAGTTCAAGTCTTTTGTTAAATCAAGAATTTCTCTTCTGCATTATATATCAATTTGTTCTTTATTTCATGTTTTAAATATGTAAAAAAAAAAAGCTGTAAATCAAGTAATTTCTTTTTGTCCCATGTTTTTATTGTCTTCCTTAAGTGGCAGAGCTGGTAATGCACAGACTTATCAGGACTTGAAAATTATCGGAAAAGTTGGCAGAAATTATTTACTTGCCCAAGTAGCAAAACCTGGATGCCCAGGAAAATTTATCTTTTAAGATTAAAAAAAAAAATCAGAACCTTCATTTTTTTAAGTTAAAAAATAT
Source organism: Macrothele yani (assembly GCA_039090855.1). Lineage (NCBI taxonomy): Eukaryota > Metazoa > Arthropoda > Arachnida > Araneae > Macrothelidae > Macrothele > Macrothele yani. Next base: position 4,306,465 of record CM076996.1, on the reverse strand, counting down.
GAACTTTTTTCACGTTTTGTATTTCCATTTTAAGGGTCTGTATTCAAAATATTCAATGCACGAATGTGTGTATCTCAATGAATTGTGATGAGAAATCATAAAATCTTGCTATTCTGTTAATGTTTTTTAACAAGGCCGTTAAAAATCACGATGTCTGGACCCCACAGATATATAATTATTCATTGGGTGTCCAACTAAGAGCAAGTAATACCAGCAACAAAATACGAACCAAATACGAATTAACTCTTGAAAGTGAGGATAAAATAGCTGGTTAACTTTCGTCGGTCCGTAGTTCTTTTTGGCTAGTCGCAGTTGGCAAAATTTCCCCATTATCATTCGCCTTTGACTGACGCACGTTCATCAGGAATAACCAGATTAGTTATGAGAGTTCATGAACTGAAGTATCATTTGGGCAGTATGTAGCCAGAAAAAAGGGAGGGGGAGGCAGACACTTCGCCATGAATCACAACTGACCACATTATTAAAATACTTATGATAGCTAAAATTCATAACAACGAAAAGCTAAAGTCCTACCTTCCGACAGAGACTTGAACAACCAATCCAATAAAATAAAATTAAAATCCGTCTGTCCAAAACCGTATCGCCAAAGGCCTGTAATGGCAGCTTGCTCATTAGGGTTAATCCAGGTCTCACCACGAGCTGCTGTCACATTCTGAACCAAAAAAATTATATATGTAAATGACACCATTAGCAGATACAAGATGTTGTAAACAGTTGAGTAGTAAAGGGGGGGGGGTCTCCAACTTCAAAAGAAAACGAATACACTAAAGTCAAGCGCCCAACAACACTGAGGAATCCAAACATGGAAGTCCCGACGCGTTTCAGCACACATTATTCATGGCCATTCCCAAGGGTATATCGTGTGTCACTGCTCCGTGCATGCAAACTGTTTGCCAAGTCGACGCTGCAGCCATCTCCATCGTTCTCACCATCGTCATGCCAATTACGTAAAACATTGCTGGCGCCATCTAGTGTCGTCCTGTTTCTCAATCTTCTATTCTGCTGTCTATTTGATCTTCTTGTTTGTAATATCTGTTGTTTTTCTTGTTTAATCATATTCAACCATGCTAGTGATAGTTCGACTGGGACATTCGAATTACAATTGCACATTTTGGTTTTCTCAATCATAACAGCCTCAGCTGTCAGGATCTTTATGTGTGGTGTGAGAAGTAACCAAACTAATATTCTCCCAGTTGGGTGTGGCCTTGTTATTATGACAATATAGTATAAGTGATGTTCGAATTTCTCCCTTATTCCAGTTATTTAAATGTTCTCGTAATCTGACATCAACACTTCTTTTCATGTTACTGATGTAAACTGTTTTATTATCTGGATTCTCGTTTACATTAATAATTGGTACCCGATATACACCTGCTTTATGTAATATGGATGTTCATTATTAGATTGCAAAAGTCTGCTGTTGTCGAGCACAGTGTCTGCAATAAATAATTTTGCATTGTGGCATTCTTTTTTAAAGGAGCAGATATAGGTGGACAGTATGGTAGTTTTCCACAGAATCGGTATGTATCAGTCAGATTTTGATTAGGTCTATCTTGATTATTCAGAATCTGTTTGTAAAGGTCGTCAATCAATCTTCTCCCTGTAGCCAAAATCTATGGCTAAACTTTTAGTCCATTTTATCTCTTTTTGCTTGTCAGTATTATTAGACGAGAGTAAAATTGCTCTTTTTAAGTAATACCTGAAACCCTGAACATTGCAGTTATAAATTTCCATGGGTGATTTGAGTTACTGGGTATTATATTTGGGACGGATGTTGCTTTCCTGTATACCTCAATCAATTCTTGAGTTATATTTGATGATATTGATATCCAGGAATGGTAATTGTTTATTATTTTCACATTCGATTGTAAGATTAATAAGTTGTACATATCTTGCTGTGTGTATTAACAAATACTTCCAGATCTTCTTCAGTATGTTTCCAAAATATCAAGATGTCATCAACATACTGAACAAATAGTTCGGGACTTTTGTTTGTGCATTTCTTTGTCAGCAAGTATTTTTTCTCGATGTCCTGGAGTATAACCTCAGCAAATAGTCCTGACAAAGGTGATCCTATAGGTGCACCTGACAGCAGTTTATAAATCGTATTGTTACATGTAAAGAAGTTATTGTCGTTAACTAGGTTTAGTGCAGGCACAATGCTAGTTAGGTGGTTGGTATTTTGTCTGCAATTAACTTTTCTTCTATTAAATCAATAGCTTGCTTAGTAGGAGTGCTTGAGTAGAGTGAAACGATGTCAAGACTCGCCATTTTTATCTCCTTGGGTCCACAGTAGACTTCTATAGCTCTAATAATGACTTCAGTTGAATTTTTAACTGTGTGTGCATGGTCTTCATAATATTTTTTTAATAAAGAAATAATGCTCGTTCTAAGTTAACGGTTGGAGCGATTTTCTTTTAAACAATTGGTCTTATCGGATGTTCGTCCTTGTGTACTTTTATTTTTCCAAAAATTCCTGGAATAGTGTCACCAACTACTGGTGAGTATGTTTAACTTTTTATCTCTTCTGGTAAGTTGCAATGGTTCTTTAATTTTGCCATTTTTCTAATAATATTTTCTGTGGGATCTTGTTGAATGATTATGGTATCAAGTTTTTGAATTGCTATTACCATTTTTTCTTGTAGGCAATCTTGATTAATCAAAATTAGTTGTTTTGACTTATCTGCCATTACACATGTCACCTCAGGGTTGTTACGCAGGTCAATCAAAGCTTGTCGTTCATTTCTAATTCTTTTTTGGGTTGAATCCTTTCCTGTCTTATTGATGTTATTAACAGCATTTGACATTTTATTCCTTAAATGAATAAGTATAAATGACACCATCTCTGTACGAACAATTGAATAAAAAAATCAAGGAACTTTAATCTAAAATACACATGCGTACTTTTGGGCCACTTTGGTCCCATCTTCAGATGTGAGGTGAACATTTGAACAGTGCTGCAATTTATAGAAACCAGGGCAGTATGGGTAAACATAGTATGTGTGTGTGTTACGTCAGCGACATTTTGTCCAGTCTCCTTTGGGTGATTATATAATATATTTTTCCATACAGGTAGTAAATCACACGGTATATAGTCATTACAACATTTGTTACAGGCTTTACAAATAAATAGACTTTCAGTCAATAACAGCATTGAATGGGATCTTGGCATTACTAAGATTCTTGCATGGTCCCAATCCGGGTAGAAAGTTCCATCGTTGACAGTTCGCGCCAAGGCAGTATTTTGAAGCCCTGCCTTGATGTTGTATTTGTGTTCCCGTACTCTGCAGGCAAGACTATGAGCTGTAGATCCGATATAACAAGAAGAAAGCTGGCCCGTTCCATCAAGTAAGGGAATGCTGTAGATACCCCATTTTTGCTCTTCCTCGGTTCTTTCGGATCATGGTTAGCATATTGCGAGATTTGGTGCCAAAATCCAAGGAGAAATGGTGACAGACGTTTCTGAGGGGTTTAGTGAGAGCTGGAATATAATCTATTGACCCCACATATCTTTTAGAGTGATCAATACGTTGTAGCGAAGAGCCCAAGGTGGTCCTGACACGTATATGAGTTCTGTTGATCAAGTACGTAGGGTATCCAAATGCTTTAGCAAGCTCAGTTATCCAATGGATCTCCTCAATACGAGTTGGACGGTCAGAGGAAGAATAGGCTCTTCTCAGAAGAAAATGTAAAGAATCAAGTGTTTGATTAGGCGGGTGGGCTGAGTCATAAGGAATCATAGTTGGTATAGCTGTTGGTAAATGTTAGAAAAATGATATGAAATTATTATTAAGTGGTGAGCGTGATATAAGTAAATGAACAAAATTATAAACTACCTTTTTTGGATATTTGATCAACAGAACTCATTCACGCGTCAGGACCACCTTGGGCTCTTCGCTACAACGTATTGATGATCACTCTAAAAGATACGTGGGTTTAATAGATTATATTCCAGCTCTCACTAAACCCCTCAGAAACATCTGTCACCGTTTCTCCTTGGATTTCGGCACCAAATCTCGCAATATGCTAACCATGATCCAAAATGATCGAGAAAGAACCCAGGAAGAGCAAAGATGGGGTATCTACAGCATTCCCTTACTTGATGGAATGGGCCAGCTTTCTTCTTGTTATATCGGATCTACAGCTCGTAGTCTTGCCTGCAGAGTACAAGAACACAAATACAACATCAAGGCAGGGCTTCAAAATACTGCCTTGGCACAAACTGTCAACGATGGAACTTTCTACCCGGATGGGGACCATGCAAGAATCCTAGTAACGCCAAGATCCCATTCAATGCTGTTATTGACCGAAAGTCTATTTATTTGTAAAGCCCGTAACAAATGTTGTAATGACTATATACCATGTGATTTACTACCTGTATGGAAAAATATATTATATAATCACCCAAAGAAGACTGGACAAAATGGGGAGCTCCACCTTAAACATCGCTGACGTAACACACACACTACTATGTTTACCCATACTGCCCTGGTTTCTATAAATTGCAGCACTGTTCAAATGTTCACCTCACATCTGAAGATCGGACCAAAGTGGCCCAAAAGTACTCATGTGTATTTTAGATTAAAGTTCCTTGATTTTTTTATTCAATTGTTCATACAGAAATAGTGCCATTTATACTTATTTATAAAGAATGTACGAGTGAGTGGTTTTATATTTTATTCCTTGTAGGTTCTTGTCTCTCCCTTGGTAGTTGCTGGATTATATCCTCCAGTTGTGGTACCATAACTTCGGTAGATGGAATTTTATATTTGTATGCATATTTTAATCCCCTTTCTAATGCAGTTCTCTGAAGAGCATTTAATGCTACATCAGCATGGTTAATGTAGTTGGTATATTTATTAATCTTTAGTTGGTAGTTGGTTCCTCGAGATCTTTGCTTATTGTCAATTAAATTTTCTATTTTATTCAAATGTCTTCTCTGATATTTAATTTGCTCTCTGTCTGCAATAGCATAAATTTTGGTAATTTTATCTCTTGTATTGTAATAATTTTCAAGTTCAGCAACTTTGTTATACGCACGGTATGTATCTACACTGATTTTATCAATCCATGATCGTTTGGACTGTATATGGGCTCATAATCTTTTTGTCTCAGCTGTGCATATGATTTCATCATCTCTACGACAAAATAGCCCGGTTATATATATGTAGATACTTTGGAATGATATTATTCTTGTCAGAAAATTCAGATGTTCTACCTCATGTACCTGCTTTAGTCTTAATTTTTTGAAATAAGCCAGTTTATCACAAGTTCTACATGAGAGCATCTTTTTGTATCAATGTTGGTCCATTTCGCAGCAATATTTTGTCGACTCAGGCTCCAGTTCATTCGGCAGTTTTAATCTCCAGATTATATAATACTAACATTGGTTCAAATGGTTATGATCTAACTACCTGAACGTCACTACGTAGCTTATATAATGAACTGTGACGAAAAACCATAAAATCTCACCATTTTTCTGTTCCTCACGTTTTTTAACAAGGCGGTTAAAAATCACAATGTCCTGACCCCACAGCAATATACACTGCCGGACAATAGCTAAGGACGGATGACGATAGCAACCATAAAATGTAAGGCAGGAAAATGTGGAAATTAGCATAAGTGCGGGATACAGTAAGAAGTGTTTGTGCGTATGCAAATTTTGGATTGCCGAACTTGTTCGTGACGTCATAGCGCTAATAAGAGATGTTGTTCAAACGCAAAGTTGAAAGGGAAAGAATCAATTGATGAACTTGCAATTTTCAGTATGTCTTCGCGACATCACCTAGATGATTTTACGCGTGGCCGTTATATTGGCAAGATTGAAGAAGGGCGAAAAATAACAGATGTTGCCAGAGAGTTCGACGTCAGCCACAGTGTTGTTTCAAGGCTTTGGAAATCATTTCAAACAAATGGAGAGTGTAGCAAACGTCACGGGGGAGGTCGTGTTCGCAGTACGACACCTGCAGAAGATCGGTACATAGTGCTATCAACAAAAAGACACCGGCGCAGCACAGCTAGTGAGGTAGCAAATCAGTTTATGGCTGCTACTGGCAAGCGGATCTCCCGAAAAACTGTCGCCAGACGTTTGCATGAAGGAGGACTATACACCCACCGTCCTGTTGTGTGCATCCCATTGTCCAGACGTCACCGTACCGCCCGTTTGCGATGGAGCCATCAACATCGCAATTGGACTGATAACGACTGGTCTACTGTCCTCTTCTCAGATGAGAGTAGATACAGTCTATCATCTGATTGTCGACGACAACTGATCTAGCGTGATAGTGGTACTGCATATTGTCCAGCAAACATACAGGAAAGGGACCGATATCCGACATGTAGTGTCACGATATGGGCTGGCATCATGATCAATGGCTGTACGTCCCTCTATGTGCTTCCAACTGGGACTATGACTGACCAACGATACATTAATAATGTTCTGCTACCTCATGTTCGCATGTTCCGTGGTTCTGTCGGTGGTAGATTCATTTTCATGGACGATAATGCAACATGTCATCGAACAGTCGCTGTCCAGGAGTGTCTTGAGAGCGAGGATATTCAACGCCTCGTATGGCCAGCACGTTCTCCAGATCTGAATCCCATTGAAAATGTGTGGGATGCTTTGGGGAGGAGTCTTGCTGATCGCCAATGCCCTCCAATAAACAAGGACACCCTCGTCCGCACACTGACAGAGGAATGGCATAAATTACCCCAACAGCTGCTTGATAATGTTGTGCAAAGCATGACACGACCTGTGGAATCTTGCATCGCCCTCCATGGTGGCCATATCTCGTATTGACATCTTACGCCGGAACGCCTGCGGACGGTAATTGCATTTTTTCACGTTTACGTATTCTGCACAAAATGGCCTGTTTGTCCCTTGAACACGTTCCAAAGCCTTCTGGATTTCAGAGCACAATAAATTGTCTTTCTTGTAATGTCCTGGCATTTTGACATTATTTTATTTCACTTGGCATCCAACCACACTTACTATTTTATGCGCTATATAGCCGTTTATGATCCGTCCTTAGCAATTGTCCAGCAGTGTAATTATTCATTGGGCATCCACTACTGAGAGCAAGTAATACAAGCAATAAAATAAGAACCAACTACGAATTAACTCTTAAAAGTGATTATAAAATAGCAAGTTACCTTTCGCCGGTCAGTAGTTCTTATTTGGCTAGTTGCAAATTTCACCATTTATCATTCACCTTCAACTGACGCACGTTCATCAGGAACAACCCGATTTGTTATGAGAGTTCATGAACTGAAGTATCATTCGAGCAGTACGTAGCCAAAAGGGAGAGGGGGGGTCATTCCGTGTCAAGTGATCCACTGAAAAAACCTTACCATCTTGGATTTTTAGATTTTTGTCTGCAGTAGTTTTAAAGTTATGGCCCTCTGAAATCTTTAAAAACATTCAATTTTTAGCTGACATGAAATTCTAAAATAAGTTACTCAAGCTTGAAATAAGATAGAAGGTGGCAAGAACTATTTTGTAGCTTATTTTATAAGCTTTCATATGATACATAACATTGCTAGTTTTGGACACTTTTTAATTTCAAGGTCACACAATACAATTTTTGACCTTGAATTTCTCAAAAACCAAATTTTTTAAAATTTTGAAAAAATTCACACACAAACTTCTATATTTTAGCATCATTTGTGAAAAGTTTCATAATGGGATCGCAGTGAGATCATGGTTTCATGGATTTTTAAAAAATATTATGCAAAGGAAAAACCATCGGGATGCGAAAGAAAAATTGTTCAATTTTAATTCACAATTTTTAATTCCTTTGGACAAGGACCATATTTTTTTTTTCAAGTTTTTGCCAGTGACAAAACACAAGTTTACAGGGCGAGATCCAAAGTGAAAATCCTCCAAATATGTGGCGTCAATGAATAAACAAAGACATCACACTTTTCACATTCAGCAACCGAAAAATTGTTATTCGGCCGCCGCCGGGGAATTGAATCCCAGATCTCTAAATATCTAGCAGAGTGCGTGTAAGGCCAACGTGCTCTGCTAGATATCAAGAGATCTTAGATTGAATTCCCTGGCGGCAGCCGAATAACAATTTTTCGGTTGCTGTGCATTGCTAAACGTGGAAAGAGCGATGTCTTTGTTTATTTACAAGGTTTAAATGTGATGCTAATTTTTAAATACTAAATTAATTAATTAATGATGTTGCCAGTATCCAACAATGCTTTCCAAATGTAAGGTGTACACATATGTGAATACAGAATCCCCTGTTCACATACCTTAAATTGGAAAGCATTGTTGGATATTGGAAACATCATTAATTATTTTAGTACTTAAAAACTGGCATCATTTAAAACTTTGTATTTTGTCACTGGCAACATCATTAATTATTTTAGTACTATTGTAATCCATATACAAAAGTTAGTGTGTAAGTTCACTTGTGTTTACAGTATATACACTATCTACCAACAAGTAATTGGACACCTGTGATAGCAAAGGAAAACGAAGTTTATTCACCTTCAATAGTTGGTGGAGCCTCCACGAGCGGCGATTAAAGCTGCGACCCTCCGGGGCATACTCTCAACCAGGCGTTGTATGACGGCTAGCAGTATTTTCTTCCACTCGGCTTGGAGAAGACAGGTCAGTTCCTTCACCCGGATGCCTGTTGAAACTCCTCGCGGATGTGGCCCATCGATTTGGTGCGGTTCTTCCGAATTTCTCTGGCCAGCACCCGTCGGTCTCTAACTTCCAGTTTTGTGGGTCTGCCGGGTCGGGGCATATTCCGACAGTCACCTCTTATCTTCCACTTGCCAATCACATATGCCACTGTCGATTTACTTCAACTCGCTGGATATGTCACGTACGGATCGGCCATTTCTGCGATACCCGACGATTACACCTTTCTCGAAATCAGAGAGCTCCGAACTGCGTGGCATCTTGCATTCGACTGGTTGCGTTGTTGTTTCCCATACGATATTTAACGGCGGCGGCCGTGAATCAGGACCGCAGATATCATCGATTGTAGGGGTATCCAATTACTTGTTGGTAGATAGTAATAGGACTGTGTTGTGTGAGTATATATATTTTCCAATGCCTGAAAAAGTATTTAGTAGAAATACTGCTGGGATTTTCTGTTGTAATCCTTTTAACAAAGAAAGAGACACTGGTGTTTCAAAATGCCTCAGGCCTGTCACAGAATGGATGTGTGGTGCATTGGACATTATTCAAAAGGGTATGAAAATTTGTGATAGTTGTAGGAAACAGATTAAGCTGGTGAAAGATAAAAAAATGGAGACAGAAGGCATCTCAGTATCGTTAGCAAGTAGCATGATGTCAGGTCCTAGTCATGAAGATAAAGACTTTGTAGACTTAAATGCTAGCTTAGAATACCTCAACAAGTCTCTTACTACTCTTCAAGAGTCACCTATACTGAAGAAAAGATTGCATACACCATCGTACTGTGATAAAAAAAATAAGCAAAATAAGAAGATGTTTAACTGAAAAAGTACTGATAGGATCTAGTGAAGATGTATGTGAAAGTATGACAAATAATGCTGATTGTGAAATACATCAAACTGAAACTTATGATACAAGGTGCAAGATTAGATAATATTACACTCAACAAAGGTACAGCAGTGAATGATTATAAAACCTGTTTAGCAAAGATAATTTGTGATGAGCCAGGTACAGCATGCCATCTTAATGAATGTCCTTTATGGCCTGGCGTAGAATTTCTGAAACAGGAGTTAAGTATAAAGCTGGAAGAAGAAATGATAGACCATATCACCTACAAGCAATGGGTGTCTGTTAACAGATGTGCATTTGAAACATTCAGCAAAACCACAGAAGAGTTTTTGGAATCATTGTGTGAACAGTTGTTGGTCCTGAAAAGACATTCTTTTATAGCAAAAAAACAGTCTGAGCATTACACCCATTTGAAGGAGAACGTCAAAGAAAATGAGGCTGTGGCATCTTTTGACATTGCAGAAAATTATGCCTTTGTATTGCATGATGAGGCCCAGTCTTTCCATTGGAACAATGACCAGGCAACAGTTTTTCCAATAGCAGTGTACTACAAGGATTCTGATGGTTTAAAATTTAAAAGTTTTGTTTGTATCTCTGAATCTCTTAAACATGATACAGTTGCCATACACTTGTTTCAGAAAACACTCATCTCATATCTAAGATCTGGACTGATACCAAATTTGAAAAAGATCTACTTCTCCGATGGTTCAGCTGCACAGTTTAAAAACCGAAAAAACTTCTCAAACATATGCCACCATGAAAGTGAGTTTGGAATCAAAGCTAAATGGCATTTCTATGCAACAGCCTATGGTAAAGGAGTATGTGATGGTCTGGGGGCAACAATGAAACGACTTGCAGCAAGGGCAAGCCTCCAACGACCCTATGAAGAACAAATTATGACACCATCACAGCTGTTTGCATGGAGTCAGGTTAACATTGACTCCATTGAGTTCTTTTCTTTAAATAACGAACAATACTTAGAAGAAGAGAAAGTGCTTGAAGAGGGATTTCTGGTTGCAAAACCAATACGTGGAACCCAAAAGTTTCACAGTTTACTCCCTGTGTCAGGTAAAGTAATACTGACAAAAGGTATTTTCAAAGAGTGAGCAATCACACAAGTTTTCTTTGTCGGGAGATTTGAATCATAAGCTCTCATTATCAGAAGTAAAAGGATACATAGCATGTGAGTATGACAAGAAATGGTGGCTAGCTGTAGTTTTAAACAAAAACGAGACAACTAAGATGGTGGAAGTGAAGTTTCTACACCCTGAAAGTCCTGCTCCATGAACTTGAAATGCCTGTCTGCCAAATCCTGACCTCGGTGGAACCCATATGTCCCACTGGCCGCACTTACTACCTTTGTAAGGAAGAGATGAATGCAGCAACCATGGCACTTCAAAACTACCTTGCAAGGGATTGGTGAAGTTGTTAACGTGAAAGGGATGGTGACAATACTAAAAGGTATGTAATTAGTTATAATTTTCAATAAATTAGCTTGTCCAAAGGAATTACAAATTGTGAATTAAAATTAAATAATTTTTCTTTCGCATCCTGATGGTTCTTCCTTTGCATAATATTTTTAAAAAATCCATGAAATCACGATCCCACTATGAAACTTCCCCAAATCATGCTAAAATATAGAAGTTCGTGTGTGAATTTTTTTCAAACTTTTAAAAAATTAGGTTTTTGAGAAATTCAAGGTCAAAAATCATGTCGTATGACCATGAAATTAAAAAGTGTCCAAAACTAGCAATGTTGCATATCATATGAAAGCTTATAAAATAAGCTACAAAATAGTTCTTACCCCAACCTTTTATCTTATTTCTAGCTTGAGTAATAATTTATTTTGGAATTACATGCCAGCTGTAAACTACGTTTCTTTTAAGATTTCAGAGGGTCATAACTTCAAAACTACTGCAGACAAAAATAAAAAAAATTGGATTTTTTACTGTCTATAGAGGTACATTAGGTCTACCAAATTTGAAAAAAATCCAAGATGGTAAGGTAAAAAAGTGTTAAAATTTTGGATCATTTGACACGGAATGACCCGGGGGCAGACACTTCACCACGAATCACAACTGACTACGTTATTAAAATACTTATGATAGCTAAAATCCGTAACATATTTATTTTATTGGATTGGTTGTTCAAGTCTCTGTCGGAAGGTAGGACTTTCACTTTTCCTTGTGCTCTCATAACTAATCAGGTTGTTCCTGATGAATGTGTGTCAGTCAAAAGTTCTCAATGATAATGGTGAAATTTTGCTGGGAATCTTGGAGGTGCCAGCTAGTTCTGTGCGACATTGGCGAAAAGACCCCAACTCACTGGGTTTTGTTCCAGAATACTTAGATTGAATGACCAACTGGAACCGTCAGCTGCGGGCTAATCCCCCACACTGATGTACTTACCTGATTAAAAAGACACAAAGAAATCAATCAATATCAGGACTTTAGTGTGGGATATGGTGGGCCTACCACACTTGAGAAGGATGGTCGACCACGGAATCAACCTGGACTTTCTAAACAGCATATGAGAAAGAGATCTCGGTTGAGCGAGTGTAAAATTGGTGTATGGAATACTAGAGGTATAAATGGCAAACTGAATGAGGTGATTGAAGAGATGAATAAGTATAGATTGGAGGTGCTGTGTGTAAGTGAAACCAAAAAGAAGGAAATTGGGATAAAAGAATTGAATGGAATGGTGAGTGTGTGGTCTGGAGTATTGGATAATGTGAGAGGACATGCTGGTGTAGGTGTGATTTTAAGTGAACTATAGCTGCACAAGTGAGAGAGGATTCTTTGGATTCAATTGAAACTGAAACTTCAGAAAATAGTATTTGTTGTAGTGTATGCTCCTCTGGCTCAGAACCTTCTGATAGGAAGAAAGATTTCTGGAATAAGCTAAAGCTGTTTTGAGCCAATTTGGTGCTAAAGAGAAAGTTATAATAGCAGGGGATTTCAATGCTAGAGTAGGTGTGCAGATTGCAATTTCTGACAATGTTCTGGGTAAGTTTAATGATCCTTGTGTGAATGATAATGGTGAAAGATTAATTGAACTTTACTTTGAGAATGGTTTGTGTGTATCTAATACGTTTTTCAACCACAAGTGTATTCACACATACACTTGGGAAAATCGTACTCTGGGACAAAAGAGTGCAATAGATTTTGCTGTTTACGATCAATGTCTGAAACACTTAATTGTTGACACTCGTGTGATGAGAGGTGCAGATGTTGGTTCTGATCATTACTTGGTAGTGTCACGAGTGAAACTGAATGTTGGTTGAGGAAAAGGAATAGGCCCAGGATGGAAAAAATAAAGGTTGAAAGGCTCCCTGAAGATCATCAGCATTATTCTGACTTACTCAGAGAATGACTGAAGGAGCTGAAGTCTTGCGAGAGGGATGTAGAAAAGAAATGGGAATGTTTTAAGAACTGTGTTGTCACTGCTGCTGAAGAGGTCTGTGGCACCACAATAGTGGGTAACAAAAAAGGTGATGCTTGGTGGAATAGTGAGATTGAAAAGGCAGTAAAGAGACAGAAGGGTCTATTTGGGGATGTTGCAAGGTAGAGTTTCTGTGGATGAATATTGCTGTAAGTAGCGTGAAGCCGCTAGGCTGGTTCGCCAGAGTAAGGCAAAAGATAGGAAAGAGAGGGTGGAAAGGCATGAATTGGCTGTTTGGAAAAATAGGAAGATTTTCTGGAAGTACATGAGAATCAGGAAAAATAGGGGAGACAAAGTGGTAAGTTGTGTGAATAGGATCGGGGAAATATGGGAGCCCAATGAGTTAAGTGAAAGATGGGGTGAATACTTCTGTGAGTTATTAGATCAAAAAAGCAAAGGTGATTCAGCGGCAGAAGCAGATGATGTCACAGAGAAGGATGGAAGCACAGGAGTGATCTCAAGAGAAGCGGTGTGTAAAACTCTAAAATCTCTTCAGAATGGTAAGGCTCCGGGAGTTGATGGCATAACTGCCAAGATGTTGAAATATGGTGGTGACTCTGTAATTGACTGGTTAACTGAAATTTGCCAGTTGTGCTGGGAGTTAGGAATGGCCCCTCGGGATTGGAAGGATGCTATCATTGTTCCCTTGTATAAGGGAAAGGTGATCAGACTGCAAGAACTATCGTGGTTAGCATACTGAGTGCGCCAGAGAAAAAGGTTGGTAAGGTCATTATTGAAAAAGTACGGGTCTTACATCAGAGAAACTGTGGGATGTTCAGATTGGTTTTATGCCTGGTAAAGGCAGCACTAACCAAATTTTTGCATTACGCATGATGATTGAAAAGTATCTGGCTGTTGGTAAGAAAGTTTTTGCTGCCTTCATAGATTTAGAGAAAGCTTATGACCGAGTAAATAAGACACTTTTGTGGAAGGTATTGAATGAATATGGTGTTACTGGGAATCTACTTAACAGTGTAAAAGCCATGTATGCTGGCAGTAGAGCTTGTGTACGAGTGAATGGTGTTTTATCAAAATGGTTTTCTATTGGTGCAGGAATCAGACAAGGTTGTGTAATGTGACCATGGCTGTTTAATATATTTATGGATGTGTGCATGCGTGATGCCAAAATAGATAATACTGGTTTGTGTCTTGGTGACATCTGTGTGTGCAGATTGCTGCATGCTGATGACACTGTCCTGTTGGCAGAGAGCAAAAGTGAGTTGCAGAGTATGTTGTCCCTGATGTACGAAGTTTGCATGAAATTCAAACTGAGTATAAATAAGGAAAAACCAAAGTTATGATTTTTGAGAGAGGAACTGGTAGTACTGAATGTAATAGATGTCTAAATGGCACGGTGATTGACCAGGTGAATGAGTTTGTGTATTTAGGAAGCATGTTGGACAGAGAGAACAAATTGGATGGTGAAATTAGTAGGAAAGTGAATTCTTCATTGAAAGGCATGGCTGCTTTGGGAAGTTTTCATAGGAATGATGGGTTCCCAAGAGAGTCCCACATGGCTGTGTATGAAAGTGTACTTGTCCCTACTCTGATGTATGGCAGTGAAACCTGGGTACTACAGAAGAAACATAGAAGTTGTTTGTGAGCTGGAGAAATGTGTTAATTACGGGGAATTTGTGGCAAGACATGTTCTGATTGTGTGAGGAATGAAGATGTGTTGCAGTTGTGTGATGCGAAGCAAAATGTTGTTAGCAAGGTGGAGACTAATATGCTTCGGTGGTTTGGCCATGTTGAAAGAATGAATGATGAGATGCTTACTAAGAAAATCTTTTTAGCCCAAGTGGCAGGAAGGAAAGGTAGAGGAAGGTCAAGGATGTCATGGGAGGATCAGATTCAGGAGTGTCTGCATGAGAAAAAAATTATGTGTATGAAGTATAGAAGATCTTGTGTATGTCATGTGATGGATGTGAGTGAAGCCCAAGTTGTATGTCAAGATCGCTGTAAATGGAGAAGTTTGATATGGCAACAGTAAGTAAAAATTATCTGGTAATTTGTATTTCTTTGTGGAGCTAACCTCTGAATATCAGAGAACAGCTTAGTGATATGTATGTATGTATGTATGTATGTATGTATGTATGTATGTGACTAACCAAAAAAAACTACTGACCAACGAAAGGTAACTAGCTATTTTATCCTTACTTTTGGGTCATTCCATGTCAGATCACCTAGGACATGTCACCCACCCATCTCAGATTTTTGTGAAAATTGGTACAAAGTATTGTACTGGAGAGATATGAAACCTGTTAAAATTTTAGGTAGTGGGTATTTTTTTTTTTTTTTTTTTTTTTTTTTTTTTTGGTTGGAGGTTTAACGACCACCGTGAGCAACTCAATGGGCTATAAGCAGTCGCCCATCCCTAATTTAGGGTCACTGTTTCCAGGGAAGGGAGAGAGCCAGTGCCGTAAGACAAACACAACATCCATGCCGGACCGGGATTCGAACCCGGACCCCTTACGGACGAACGATCAGAGGCCAGCGCCTTAGACCACTGCGCCACCGGGGCGGCAAAAATTGGGTAGCTCTCTGCCTTCGTAGTTTACACGTGCTGAGTTTTCACAACTACACTGTAGGACAAAAAATTCTTAACTTCACATTTAACTGTTGCAGCCCCATAATTTTTTTCTTAAATGATCTGCATGATCCATACATTTGGGAACAACTTGTTTCTGCACATTTTCAGAATTAAAAGAACACTTTTTTTTTCAATTTAATGACAAAAGACATGAAAAAATGAGGCCACATTTTTATTAAACAAAACATTTTTTCAAATTGAGCCCCTCCTTCAAATTAACAAAAAATATTTTCATGTGTGTAATATAATGTAACCTTTCATTAAGAGAAAAAAATACTTTGGGGAATTCGCAATTTTGGCGAGGAAAAAAAATCCAGAATGGCGTGTTTTACATATGGAACATTTCGACATATTAACCAATTTTTAATTAAGTGGTTGCTTGACCATTTTATACACACACACACACACCCGCTCCCCCATAGTTTAACCCTATCAGTGAGTAGCTTAAAACAATTTTTATTTTGTTTTTATGTGCCACCATCTTCGATATAGGTGCATTTTTCTTTTTTGCGGCAGGCCAAAATAGGGCCTCACGAAAGTTTTGAAAAAAGGCAATTGTTTTCTTCTTATTGTAGATCGAAGGTTTTGGTTTCCACTACCTTAAAGAGGACATTTTCAGCTTACAGAAAACGTGTAAAAATGATAGAAAATATTTTTTTAACCTTGCTTAAAATGGCGTTGAAATCTGCAATAGTCACAAGCATAAATCACCATTTTTGATGGGCTGTTAATGTGACTGGGAGTTGGAACCCCAAGTTGGGAAATTTTGTGTAAGAATTATGGCTAGTAGAGTTTTCAGCTATGGAGAACTTAAGTGTGGGTTTGGTCTCCTTCCCACTTTTTTCCTCCTTCAAAGTTGCAAAATTTGTAACTTTTGCAGATTTCAAAAGAGGGACCAGATAAATTTTTTCCCCGCTAAGAATACCCCTACTGGTACTCAACAAAACCTGTGAGTTTCAATTTGTGGTTCAAACTGGTTTAGAAGTTACAGGCTCTGAAATATTTGTGAATGGTAACATTTCAGCACTCCGAAATGCACAGAAACTGATGAATATTTATGCTCATTTCTGTTTTCAAAATATTTTTTACGTCTTATGGAATTATATTTTAAACACCTTTAACTACCAAATACTATATGTACAATTTATACATAATGTAAATAAAAAAAAAAAAAACTTACCAGAGCATATCGTACAGTTTGCGATTCACAAACTTTAGCAGAAACACTTGTCTAGATGTAGGCTATATAACCTTACTTCTGTGAGTGCGCTTGCAACTCACTATATGTTACTGTTGAATTTAATATTTTGACCAATTTCAATTTGTAACTGATCAAAATGCTAGCCTGCAAAGCCATGCTCACAATCACCAGTCAAATCCTTAATTAGTTTTTTTATAGTTGCTATGCTTAAAAATAATCGCCAATTGCGAAAAAAGTGACCGACATGGCCACCTATTATATCAATTCATCAAATATTTCTATTTGTTGAATTCATTACGTGGTTAAAATTCTGTTATACACTGCCGGACAATTGCTAAGGACGGATGACAATAGCAACCATAAAATGGAAGGCAGGAAAATGTGGAAATTAGCATAAGTGCGAGATACAGTAAGAAGTGTTGTGCGTATGCAAATTTTGGATTGCCGAACTTGTTCGTGACGTCATAGGGCTGATAAGAGATATAAAGGATTTGACGCATATTGACCGTTGTTGTTCAAACGCAAAGTTGAAAGGGAAAGAATCAATTGACGAACTTGCAAGTTTCAGTATGTCTTCCCGACATCACCTAGATGATTTTACAAGTGGCCGTATTATTGGCAAGATTGAAGAAGGGTGAAAAATAACAGATGTTGCCAGGGAGTTCGACGTCAGCCACAGTGTTGTTTCAAGGCTTTGGAAATCATTTCAAACAAATGAAGAGTGTAGCAAACGTCAAGGGGGAGGTCGCGTTCGCAGTACGACACCTGCAGAAGATCGGTACATAGTGCTATCAACAAAAAGACACCGGCGCAGCACAGCTAGTGAGGTAGCAAATCAGTTTATGGCTGCTACTGGCAAGCGGATCTCCCGAAAAACTGTCGCCAGACGTTTGCATGAAGGAGGACTATACGCCCGCCGTCCTGTTGCGTGAATCCCATTGTCCAGACGTCACCGTACCGCCCGTTTGCAATGGGGCCATCAACATCGCAATTGGACTGATAACGACTGGTCTGCTGTCCTCTTCTCAGATGAGAGTAGATACAGTTTATCGTCTGATTGTCGATGACAACTGATCTGGCGTGATAGTGGTACTGCATATTGTCCAGCAAACATACAGGAAAGGAACCGATATCTGACATGTAGTGTCATGGTATGGGCTGGCATCATGATCAATGGCCGTACGTCCCTCTATGTGCTTCCAACTGGGACTATGACTGGCCAACGATACATTAATGATGTTCTGCTACCTCATGTTCGCATGTTCCGTGGTGCTGTCGGTGATAGATTCATTTTCATGGACGACAATGCAACATGTCATCGAACAGTCGCTGTCCAGGAGTGTCTTGAGAGCGAGGACAACGCCTCGTATGGCCAGCACGTTCTCCAGATCTGAATCCCATTGAAAATGTGTGGGATGCTTTGGGGAGGAGTCTTGCTGGTCGCCAATGCCCTCCAATAAACAAGGACACCCTCATCCATGCACTCACAGAGGAATGGGATAAATTACCCCAACAGCTGCTTGATAATGTTGTGCAAAGCATCACACGACGTGTGGAATCTTGCATCGCCCTCCATGGTGGCCATATCCCGTATTGACATCTTACGCCGGAACGCCTGCGGACGGTAATTGCATTTTTTTCACGTTTACGTATTCTGCACAAAATGGCCTGTTTGTTCCTTGAACACGTTCCAAAGCCTTCTGGATTTCAGAGCACAATAAATTGTCTTTCTTGTAATGTCCTGGCATTCAGACATTATTTTATTTCACTTGGCATCCAACCACACTTACTTTTTTATGCGCTATATAGCCGTTTATGATCTGTCCTTAGCAATTGTCCAGCAGTGTACATTAAATGTCAACAATTCTTTTGTTGCATAATTTACTGTTTCTCACATTATCATTGAAATGCTTTTTGGGCCTATAATATAAATATATAATAAAAGTTTCAGAATGTTACTCACATTTCGTCATAAAGTTTCCAGGATATTGCAGAGTTTTCTGTAGTCGAAGTCTTCAAATGGATAGGTACAAAGTCTTCAAATGGGTAGATAAAAGGCTGCAAATGATTATCACTATTTTTGAGTCGTTATTTAAAAGATGATTTATGAACGTTTAAATAACTAAAAATTCGGAACCTTAATAAGTTGAAGGTGAGTCGAATTGGTAAGAAATATCTTGCATCGATGACGGTTCAATCCTCGTTTCCCATAGCACAAGTTCCCATACTAGTTTCAATTACTATTTTGTAATCATCTTCAGTGGGTATAAAGGATTTATTTCTCATTCATGTTGTTTCTTGGCCACTCATCTCAAATCTACTGGCAGAGTCAAAAGTTCCACGTCTGTAGAACCACTGCGCATTCTGATTTAGGTTTGATTGCGCACCTCCAGTCGTGCGTGTTTTCCAATTGGATCGTTCAATTTGTTTTCGATTCCAATTTCTCAGGTGTCACCATCTTCTGTTTGCTGATAGATTTATAATTTATCTATGCTATCCCAAGCTGTTTCTTTTTTCTTTTCTGTTTTTAAAAATACAAGCAACTGCAAAGATTAGGTGTCTCTAAATTTCTTACTAATTTTAATAAAAATATAAACTAATGGAACAAACCATTTTGCAAATTATTTTGACATTGAATGATATGTTTATGTATGATTTATAAATGAACTTTTCCTTGGTTACATAAGAGATAAATGAATTCTTTTCTCTGTCAGTTTGAATTAAAACTAAACACAATTACAAATTTTCACATGAAAAAAAACTGACTGAGCCAGGTCTTTCAACCTGTTTGGATATACTGTAGGTTCTTTCTGTTGCAGTGTTTACTTCAACCAAACATAATATATGTGTCAGAGGTACTTCACAATCATTAGGCCAATAAAAAGATGGAGAAGGCCAGTGTAGTTGCATGAATCAAACAGTCACATCACCATCATAGTTAATATTTTCAACAAATCCCACATACCAACAGGAATCATATACACATGCTATGAAGCCGTTAACATGTAACTGTAACTCATCTTGAAAATTACACTGATTTCGGAAATAATACTGTAATATTTATCACAACTTAATCTCTTTGCACCAATTCTGAAATTGGGAAATGGTGTAAAGTGATGCATTGTGCGTGTACCAGGAAGAGCTTTTGCTTTCTCAAAACGGGGACTAAGCTGATTACGCACTTTGTTCATCTCTTCTGCACACACACAAAGACAAATGTAATTTTTTTTATATTATCTTTGCAGAAGTTATACATTGTTGCAGCAGATGTTATTTGTTAAATTAAAGGTAGCTGCAAGCTGGGTTTTGTTGTTAGCCTTTTTACAATCTGCACCAATACCTTGACATGGTGACTTGCCATAGCTTGCTGCAAAAATGACCACTTCCCTAACAATCTAAAAAATCCTGTTCATGATGCGCAAGGACAAAAACTTCTTGCAGTTTTTATATTGTGCAGAACAACTATCAGTGAAATACTCAATATTTCTCAGTCTATGGTAATGCACAACTTTTTTCTAAACTGAAGGAAGTAGAAACATCCACAATGACTAGAAATTTTAGTAGGAGGCAAAAACAGAGATAGCAAGTGAGGATATACCTTTATTTTGAAGTCCCGTAAGGAGGAATAATTGGGGGGGGGGGGCTCAACATTCATTAGTACTTATGGTGGGCATTTTATTATTGATACAAAAAATTTAGGTTGGACATTTTTTTCTTAAAAGTATTTACATGCACTGGATGAAAAACTAACTGAAGAAAATTCCTGTACCTTATTCCAACTTTACATTCAACAGCTTAAATTACTTTTATTTGATTGCACATTTTAAATATGAAAGTAGAATATTTCTACTTGTTGAGTTTATGTATTATGTACTTACGAAAAAAATCTGAAGATCCAAAATAAAGTTGTTTATTTGCTGATGATCTGAAACGTATGTGTGTGTTCTCCACAACTGAAAACTACTAGCCATAGTTATTACACAAAAATTCCCATCTTGAGGTTCCAACCCCAGTCACCTTAACAGCCCATCAAAAATGGTGATTTATGCTTGTGAGTATTGCAGATTTTAACGCCATTTTAAGCAAGGTTAAAAAAATATTTTCTATCATTTTTACACATTTTCTGTAAGCCGAAAATGTCCTCTTTAAGGTAGTGAAAACCAAAACTTTCGATCTACAATAAGAAGAAAACAATTGCCTTTTTTCAAAATCATTGTGAGGCCCTATTTTGGCCTGCCGCCGCAGAAAATAAAAAACACTACTCACTGATAGGGTTAAACTATGGGGGGGGGGGGGATATAAAATGGTCAAGCAACCACTAAATTAATAAATTGTATAATATCATGTCGGAATGTTCTACATATAAAACACACACGCTATTTTGGATTTTTTTCCCTCGCCAAAATTGCCCAAAGTATTTTTTCTTCTAATGAAAGGTTACATTATAATAATACACACATAAAAATATTTTTAGAAAATTTGAAGTGGGGGCTCATTTTGAAAAAAATTGTTTTGTTTAATAAAAATGTGGCCTCATTTTTTCATGTCTTTTGTCATTAAATTTAAAAAAAAAAGTGTTCTTTTAATTCTGAAAATGTGCAGAAACAAGTTGTTTCCAAATGCATGGATCATGAAGATCATGTAAGAAAAAAATTATGTGGCTACAACATTTAGTTGTGAAGTTATCAATTTTTTTGTCCTACAGTGTAGTTGTGAAAACTTGGCGCACAAAAACTACATAGGCAGAACTACTCAATTTTTAAAGTAGCATTATTCAAGATCTACTGGACCAACTGACCTAAAATTTTAACAGGTTTCATATATCACTGGTACAATACTTTGTACCAATTTTCACAAAAATCTGAGATGGGTGGGTGACATCTCGTGAAAATGCTGGGTGATTTGACATGGAATGACCCTTTTAAGAGTTAATTCGTATTTTATTGCTTGTATTACTTACTCTCAGTTGGATGCCCAATGTATAATTATATTGCTGTGGGGTCCGGACATCATGATTTTTAACGGCCTTGTTAAAAAACATGAACAGAAGAATGGCAAGATTTTACGATTTCTCGTCACAATTCATTATATAAGCCACGTAGTGATGTTCAGGTAGTTAGATCCTAACCATTTGAACCAATGTTAGCATGTATCTCAAGTTTTAAGATGACGATGCTGAAATTTGTATGAACTGGTATGATTATGAAATTGGTACTTGAGAAATTTAGTGACTGTGCCACGCACGTTTCTTTCGTTAAAGTTTTTGCCCTTTGTCATTAAACAACAGAGGCTAGTTTCCATGATGGGGCATGCATCCTGCTTCTGACTTATAAACAACATTTGGAGCAAAACCACATGTGACTCCAATTTCTGGACCTAGCGCATAATACATTTAACGAAGTGATATTCTTCAGTCCTTGGTATTACATAACAATAATACAACTTTTGGTGATTAGCAGTGAAATGAAACACAACAACTGTCTTTTTTTCTTGTATAGTCTAAAATTCTATCCCAAACTTTATTTTTAAATTTAGTTGCCTGTACATGCCCCGGGTGTTTCAGACATGGTATTTTTCAAGCCCAGCTTATGCAAAGTGAAGTGAAACACAGAGCTAATCCAAAGCATTAAGATTTAAAAGTCCTCATATGTCCCATCAGGAATCAATCCAGGTTTTTAAAGATTAAAACGATACTCATTTTCGTGAAATTTACCCCATTTTTGTGAATTTTGCCTATTTTTGAGTTTAGAGCAATTTTAATCCCCTACAATCATTGTTCTGACAGTAATTATTGTTTTATTATGTTTTCATTTATTTTCTATTTATTATTGCTAATCATGGTTCATACTTTCCCAGTTTGCAACAAGTTTTCTGTTATATATATACTTAAGAGCATAGCCGAAAACATAAGAAAAACTTAAGAATTTAAAACGAAAGTTGCAAAATAACCTGAAGATCAAAACGCGCAACGCAGCAGTTATGAAAATTCAGAATTCACATTCTATTAAGAAGAGACTGAAGCAAAATTTTTTTTTGACTCATACCAAGTACAACATAGAAAAGGTTATGTATTGACTGGTGTGAGTAAAAAAAAAAAAAAAAAAAACTGAACGTAGAAAGTGTCGAGAATACTAAGCCTTGGCTTTATCAAGGACCAGCAAAAACTCTGCATTTTCTCACTTCCACAAAGACTTATTTGGAAATGGGTTTCTGCAAAGCCATAGATGCAAGTGGTAAGCCCGCCAAAAAAATTTAAAAAATGCATATATGCCATAACCTCCACAGAGTCGTATGACCAAGCTTTAGTTAACAATTTAGCTTGCATCCATAACTTTCCTGGCCCGACCCATGCTCTTCATCTGGTACTAATAAACAGAAAGAAGATGATTACAGAAAACTCAAGTTGTAAGAGTGACATAATGAATCAGAAATAATGTTCAGCAATAACAAATTGCCAAGTTACCTAGTCGCCTGATAGAGAATTTAAACCTGAATAGCAATACAAAAGTGCTACAAATTCTTAAACATTGCAATAAAAAAGGAAATATTAATTTTTTTCTAAAGCACAGATTCTTGAAAGAAAACTGGATTATAAAAACCCCCTACTCCACAACTTCTGACAATACAAAAACGTGAATATAATAAAGACAATAATAAACCAAAGAAATGCTTTGTGAAGGTAATATGACATAAACAATTAGTTGCAATATGTACAAAGTATTTCAGAAGTGCTTTAAGTGCGTAATTAAGTAGTTATTAAGACCTTAACTGCATTGAAAACACAACGCCGACTACAAGAACGATGGAACGGCCGGCTGCTTAGCCTTAGTTCCCTTAAAAACGCGCAAAGTTACCAAGAAAAGAAAGAGTTAAAACCCGCAAAAAAGTTAAGACTTGCTAGTGCCTAAATGCTTAAAGCAAAAAAGAAAAAATGTTCAAGAAGTTCAAACATTGAACTAGGAAAACCCAAAACCTAAAGACAATGAAGAGAGCTTACATCTTATGCAACTCAACTTCTTCCACTCTTGAGGAAACATGGCCGCCCTTTTAACCCAAACTTCCAAACACCCCTGCCACTCCCTAGTCGCAGGGGGCAGTGTGGGTGGGGCTGAAGGCCCACACACTGAAACAATCCTACTCGCGGAGATTTTAACTAGAGGAAAATATAATTAAGATTGGGACCTGTTTCATCAGAAAGAGCAGAATTAACTCTCCAGAATACATGAGAACCCATTTCAAAATAGGTCTTTGTGGAAGTGAGAAAATGCAGAGTTTTTGCTGGTCCTAGATAAAGCCAAGGCTCAGTATTCTCGACACTTTCTACATTCAGTTGGTTTTTTTTTTTTTCACTCACACCGGTCAATACATAACCTTTTCTATGTTGTACTTGGTATGAGTCAAAAATTTTTTTTTGCTTCAGTCTCTTCTTAATAGAAAATATATCATCATCATCATCATTGTCAACCATTATCAATCCACTGCTGGACGAAGGTCTCCCCAAGTTTCCTCCACAACGGTCTGCCTTGTGCCAGTCTCCTCCATGTCACCCCTGCATACTTTCGAATTTCATCCACCCATCTCCCATGTGGTCTTCTTCTGGGTCTTTTCCTGTCCCTTGGAATCCAATCTAAAATTTCGGCTGTCCATCGATGATCTGTCCTTCTGGCAGTATGTCCAGCCCATTGCCATTTCAGGGATTTAACTCTGATCATGATATCTTCCACTCTTGTCATTTTTCGGATCCACGAGTTTCTCTTCTTATCTCTCCTGGTTACACCAAGCATGCACCTCTCCATGCTTCTTTGAGTTGTCTGCAGCCTTTGTATGTCTCTTTTAGTTAAGGTCCACGTCTCCGCACCATACGTAAGCACTGGAAGGATGCATTGATCAAACACTTTTCTTTTAAGACATAATGGCATATTGCTCTTGAAAATTATGCTGTTTCTTCCAAAAGCTCTCCAGGCAAGTTTTGTACGCCGATTAATTTCTTCATCAATGTGACCCTCACATGATATCTGCTGTCCAAGATAAACGTACGTGTCTGTTATCTCCAGCTTTTCTCCATCAATCGATAAATCTTCATTTCTTGTAAAAGCATTGAACATCACTTTTGTCTTCTGAAAGTTCATTTTTAATCCCACTTCTTTACTCTTGTCAGCAAGTTCCTGGATCATACTCTGCAGCTCTGATGGGGTAGTTGCAAAAATGACTACGTCATCAGCAAAACGAAGGTGGGTTAGAGAAACCCATTTCCAACTAGGTCTTTGTGGAAGTGAGAAAATGCAGAGTTTTTGCTGGTCCTTGATAAAGCCAAGGCTCAGTATTCTCGACACCTTCTACATTCAGTTGTTTTATTTTATTTTTTTATCTTTTTTCCTTTTGATCACACAGGTAGATACATAACCTTTTCTATGTTGTACTAGGTGTGAGTCAAAATTATATATGTATTTTTTTGCTTAGGTATCTTCTTTATAGAATGTGAATTCTGAATTTTCAAAACTGCTGCGTTGCGCGTTTTGATTTTCAGGTTATTTTGCACCCTTCGTTTTAAATTCTAAAATTTTTTCCTTAGTCTTCAGTTTTGCTCTTTAGTATATATATATATATATATATATATATATAGTGCTGCAAATAGAAATATATAAGGGATGAAAGGTCAGGTGATGCGTAACATCACAGCCTCTCGACAAATGTCAACCCCGCCTTCTCGTGGTGCATCCTGTTCCCACTAAAGGGGCTCTGACGACCACCAATAGCGGTATAACTATACCATCGGGATTAGAGGAAATGCTATCCCCACACTCACCAACCCGCTTGGCCAGCATGGTGAGTTATGGCCAAACCCCTCCAAAATGACTCCACAACTTAAATCTTGGTCCTCAGTCACCGGCACCTGGAATGTACCTGGCCAAGGCAGCGGCCAGTGCGACATGAAGGCAGAGGGTGCTAAGAATCACCGGAGGACCAGACTAGGCTGCCATTTGATGCTGACCTTGGCTACAAACAACGGGCGCTCCCTATCTTCTGATTCAAGGCTTCTTGAATTGGAAGAGGAACTACAAAGGATCAAGTAGGACATCGTCGGGCTAAGTGAGGTAAGGAGAAGATCTCATTGAACAGAAAAGTGGACATCTCTTCTACTATCGTGGGACAGATACTGGCAGAACTAGTGGTGTTGGATTTATAATAAACAAGAAACTGAAGGATAAAGTTGTAGAAGTTGAAAGTTCCTCTGACAGAGCTGCACGACTCGTTATCCAACTCTCGAGAAGATACCAGGCTCAGATTATTCAAACTTATGCAGCCACCACAAGTCATCCTGAAGAAGAAATTGAAGAATTTTATGAGGAAATTAGTCATCTAAATAATAAAGGCAAGTAGAACTTGAACATAATTATGGGAGATTTCAATTCAAAAATAGGGCAACAGAATGAAACTTCAGTAGGTAAATTCGGTCACGGCAACAGAAACCAGCGTAGAAATACTCTCTTAGAAATTGCAGAGGCAGAAGGGTTTTTCATCATGAACTCCTCTTTCAAGAAAAAGCCACACAGGAAATGGACATGGAGACACCCAAATGGGACGACAAGTGAAATTGATTTTATTATGTGTAACAAAAAATTTGTCATAGAAGACTGCAGTGTGCTAAACAAGTTCAACACAGGTAGTGACCATAGATTGGTGAGATGTAAGATGCACCTCAACACTAAACTCGAACGTCGCAAGCTCATAAGACAAACAAAATATATTGACATAACCAACCTTAAAAAACACCATAATACCTTCAAGTTGGAACTGAAGAACAGATTCTTTGCTTTAGAAGGCCTAACGTCGGAAGAAGTGGATATTCCTGAAGTTAACAGAAAAGTAACCAAAGCTCCTATGGAAACAGCAACAAAATTAGCTGGGTCTAAGAACAAGTTGCATGTGAACAAATTATCAGGAAAAACCAAAATGTTGATGCAAAAAGAAGAGAGATGAGGACAAGTAAAGAAGATGTCTTCCAAACTGGAATATATAGAGCTATGCAAGACAGTACGAAAAAGTATCACTGAAGACATAAGGAAATTCAACTGTAAACTAGTGAGGAAAGCAATTGAAAACAACCAAAGCCTAAAGATAGCAAAGGGACATCTCAGTAAGGGAAGAAAACAGATTATGGCACTGAGAAAAGAAGATGGTTCTGTAACAAGAAATAAAGGCAAAATTTTGACAAGAGTGAAAGATTTCTACTCCAAATTATATGAAAGGGATGATACATGTACTCCAGACATCATGAAAGGTACCAGTACCAGAGTTCTTCCAGTCCTCCCAGCAGAAGTTGCAGATGCAATCAAGAACATGAAGCGGGGAAAAGCTCCAGGAGAAGATGGAATTACTGTAGACATCATACAAGCAAGTGGAGAAATCGAAACAGTACTCGCCCAAATTTTCACTCGATGCCTTAATGAAGTGAAGATTCTTGAGGATTGGAACAACGCTACAATGATCCTGCTACATAAAAAAGGTGACATTGAGGATTTCAGGAACTACAGACCTATCAGCCTACTATCAGTGGTTTATAAAATCTTCACTAAAGTTCTTTCACACCGTTTGAAAGTAACACTGGACATGGCTCAACCGAGAGAACAAGCTGGATTCAGGAGTGGCTACAGCACAATAGATCATATCCACGTACTGAGAGAACTAATTCAAAGAGCGAGGGAATATGAACTTCCATTGTGCATGTCTTTTATTGATTATGAAAAAGCCTTTGATTCGGTGAAACCATCAGCAGTTACAATGGCTCTGAAATCCTGCGGTATTGAAGATGCATACATTAATATTATTAATAACATCTATGAAAATGCAAGTGCAAAGATTCGGCTGTTTGAAAATACAACACACATAAAAATTGGAAAGGGAGTGAGACAAGGTGACACCATATCTCCGAAGCTCTTTAATGCCACATTGGAAAATGTCTTTCAGTTACTGAACTGGGAAAACAAAGGCATAAAGATTAATGGAGATTATCTAACCCACCTTTGTTTTGCCGATGACGTAGTCCTTTTTGCAACTACCCCATCAGAGCTGCAGAGTATGATCCAGGAACTTGCTGACAAGTGTAAAGAAGTGGGATTAAAAATGAACTTTCAGAAGACAAAAGTGATGTTCAATGCTTTTACAAGAAATGAAGATTTATCGATTGATGGTAAAAAGCTGGAGATAACAGACACGTATGTTTATCTTGGACAGCAGATATCAAGTGAGGGTCACATTGATGAAGAAATTAATCGGCGTACAAAACTTGCCTGGAGAGCTTTTGGAAGAAACAGCATAATTTTCAAGAGCAATATGCCATTATGTCTTAAAAGTGTTTGATCAATGCATCCTTCTAGTGCTTATGTATGGTGCAGAGACGTGGACCTTAACTAAAAGAGTCATTCAAAGGCTGCAGGCAACTCAAATAAGCACGGAGAGATGCATGCTTGGTGTAACTAGCATTGATAAGAAGAGGAACTCGTGGATCCGAAAAATGACAAGAGTGGAAGACATCATGATCAGAGTTAAATCCCTGAAATGGCAATTGGTTGGACATACTGCCAGGACAGACCATCAATGGACAGTCAAAATTTTAGATTGGATTCCAAGGGACAGGAAAAGACCCAGAAGAAGACCACGTACTAAATGATTTTTTTTTTTTGTTGCCTTCTTTTAAAGAAGGGAATATAATATTTCCATGCCATGAATTAGCAATTTTTTGCTGTTTTATTCAATGTTTCATCGCCAAAAATAAAGTTCTTATCCTCAATGTCACAGGAGCCTATACATCGAAGAAACGTCGAGATTTCCACTTGCATCAAGCATTTTAACAAATATTTATTACTGGATGTTGAATTAGTGAGTAATCACCAATAAATTGAACAGCAATTTTACCCATCAATGTGCCCGTTAGTGCTGCAAATGGAAAAGATGCGAGTTATTCGGCTGTTTAGCAAAACATCAAGGTTTTCACTAATACATCGAAAATTTCAATTGATACTACCAATGCATAGATGTTTTAGGAATGAGTATTCACCAATGTCCAACATCAATGTTTCTCACCGATGTGCCCATCCCTACTTCTAAGTTAGCCCTGGAAAATGTGTGCGAAGTGAGGCTGCAGGGGGGGCTCCCATAACGCTTTGAGGTTCCTTTTAACGGCAGTGTACACAAAGGCGTGCACCGATTGAAAGGCATCCACCTGAGACCATTTTACTGAAAACAGTTCATAACAATGAAAAAAAAAATGCATCTCACATTTAAACAGAACAATATTGGAGATTAATCTAACACTAAAATATTTGTAAGATAAAATTTTACTGAAAGTGACGATACCATCACAGTTAAAAATATTTTTTGTGAACACACCATTTAAGCAAAAAATATTTTTGTGAAGATACCATTTGAGCAAAAAGTATTTTTGTGAAGATGCTGCCCAACGGTATCAAATGCCACCTGGATTGAGACCCTTGCCCATCAATACAAATTGCATCACCTCCTAGAAATCCCTCTAAACACCATGTGGTTAATTTAATGAGGCTTCAATATTGCAACTCGCATCAAACCACAGCAGAAGGGTGCATATAAGATAAAACAAATTCATAACCAATTATTAGCTGGGTAAAGCATTAGAATATACCCTGGTAACTTAAATTGCTTGTAATGATACTGAATACTGATATCTAGAAGGCTACAGAGCTCAGATTCTTATGTAAAGATAAGGCCACTGGCTGTGAAGAGATGTGACAGCCAATGAAGTATCTGCATCACCCATATTTTATTGTGTCTTGGAAGGTACTGCACAGTGTTAATTTTGCAAAGCACAAAACAATTCTCCTTAAGAAAAATTATCAAGACTAATCAATGTGCCACTTATAAGTTGTGCCTCCTGTTTTTATGGATGGGACACAACTTGGTGATATAACTGTCAGGTCAGAAAATTATACCAGTGGCTCACACAGTAAGCAGAGGTCAAGCTGCCGATCACATTCTTCGTAATTTGCAGAAAAAAAAAACGTTTTGGCAATGGATAAAAGGACTTGGCGATTACTTTCTTTAATGACGTCTGAGCAAAAACCATCTTTAAAAAAGATGCTTTTCGCACAGACATGTCAAATTTTGCTTCAGCAATGCCAAGGATATTTTAAAAAATAATATAGAATTTTTTAAACGCGATCATATTGGTGTTTCCTACCTTTTGATATGAACCATCAACCAATATGGCACAACTTATATGAAAACAGTTATTAGATGAAAGTTCTAAGTAAAAAAGTGCAGTTTTTCAACATCTGTATTTTTTACACTGACCCTTTTAGAACCAAGCCACAGAATAGATGTAATACCCAATTTTTCAATTAATTTGAAATATATCCTGTCAGTAATTATTTGTTTAGAAATTCCATAGGTAGCAATAAATTCAAAATAAGTGTCTATGTTTTTTTCTATTAGGATTCAAGTCTATAACATACTACTTTGCTGCTAAGTAGTAAATAATCTATAACCTATTGTTTTTGTACAATTATAACACTTCATGTTTTCATGGTTCTTATATTTCCAATGGAGAGTGAACAAAAAATTACTTTGATTACATTTGGCAAAGAAAATTGAATTTGTCAAATGGGTTGGCAAAAACTTTAGAAACGCCAAAACAACCGCTGAGTAAGCACTGATATTAATAGAGCAGTCTCGAAGGAATGCTTGGAAGACAATGGATGCTAATAGATGGCGAACAAAAGCAGGGTACATTCTAAAGGTTACCCAAATGAACCTTCCAGAAAATCATTTCTTAAAATGTCACTTCAATAAGGCTACTTGCTGAAGTAAAGCTGAAAGAAAATGACTGTCACACAAAGTTCCCCCATTGAAAAGTTTGTACAGAAAGCACATAGACTCAACAGGACAATACATGAATGATCACCAGCATTTTATTTCAGAGAGTAAATGCATTTTTTTTTTTTTTGGAGTTTAATGACCACTGTCGGCAACTATAAGCAGGTGCCAATCCCTAATGTAGAACGTGTTCCAGGAAAAAGAAAGCCAGTGCTGTAATAAACACACCACCCATGCCCCATCCTGGACAAACACCCAACCATGCTCTGCTCTATTAAGAACGCACACCTCTGACCACTAGGCTAGCTGAATGCATCCAACTGTCACTAAAAAATGTGGTGGTACTTAAAAGCATTTTTAACATTTCCTTATGCAACATTTTTTACAAGTATTTTCTACTCCCAGTTAAAATGGTTTAATCCACTACGACTATATCACCATGGTGAATCATTTTCCCTCTCATTATCAAGTTCAATAAAGTAGAATGCTGCCAAAAATTTACAATGATTTAAAACTTTTAAGATAATGATTCACTCAAAATTCCTTATAACAACTTGGCAGCAAGATCCTCACAGTCAAGTGGAGTTTCATTTGCTCAACAAAAATGTCCCATAAGAAAAAAAAAAAAGAAAGCAACCCATACTGCTGTTTTAAAGGAATGAGTTTTAGAAACACTTTAATATTATTCACAGGCAGGTGTAACCCCAACAACGTAAATTAATTAAATCAGTTACTAACTTCATTTGCACCCAGGGCCTTAACTAGACTTTAGTTTCAGGGTTTTTTTTTTAAAATATTCCACAGCAAAACTGTGATCTATCTATCTATCAGGACTGTAATTACTTTTGTTTTAGGGTTTGTTTGTTTTTAAAAAAACTACTCCACAGCAAAAATTTATCTAAGTAATCACTCCACAGCAAAAATTTATCTAAGTAATCACTTCACAAAAATAAACTCTTTAGTTTTTAGTATACTATTTAGCGACTAATGATACATGAACTTAGTATTAACAGGAAAACAAACTGAACAATATGAGACGGAGATCACATGAAAACAACAAAATTACACAGGGGACAGAATAAATGCAAGTGCAGTCTGAAAAATGAAAATAATAAAAAACTGAAATCTCTATCAGGAAGTGGATTTAAAAAATTCCGATGATAGATGAAGCCACTATACCAAGGGACTTTGACGTTGAATTGGCAGTCTAATAGTTGCTATCATAGCACTTTGACACTGAATTGACCCTGTGGTCTGTGGAGTTTCAAATTCAAGATGCAATCACTCACTGTACTCTCACATTTCTAAACACAACCCATTCCAGTCTGGCATCTTGATGTTATAAGGAAACAAACTAAAATTCCAACTACCATTTTTTTTTTTCGTCTCTACACCATAAATAAATAAATAAGCGATCTCAAAACTACCTAATAGAAAAATTCCAATTAATAAAGTGCCCAACAGAGTTCCCTGTACTTCTACAAATTTGTTGCAGCTGACCAGTAGGTATGGTGAGAAAAAATGTCCTTCTGAAGTAAGGTTTATCAAAGGAAATAACAAACAATTTGTGAAAAAAAAAAATTAAGAGATAATGGGGGGGACTCCTGCTCACCTAATAACTTACAAACATGCAAAAAAATTTTGCCCATGAAATTTGGAAGGCGGAGGACCCTAAAAACCAGTTTTTTTTTTTTTTTTTTTTGGGGTGTTTAATGACTACCGTAACTCAATGGGCTAAACAGTCAGCCCTCACTTTAAGAGCCACTGGTTCCAGGGAAGGAAAAAGTTTCCTACATGCTAGGCCTAAATTTCAGTAGAAAACAACTTGTGAGCCTATTGTTTGTAACGCAAGAAATATACAATACAAAACAAGCCACCTGATAGAAAACAGTGGCCACAGGAACGTGATAAGAAAGTGTCCAAGGTAGGTCAGGATTCGAATCGAAGGCGAGACACACATGGTGTGGTGTGCTCCTCTTACTACAATAGCTCTCCTCCTTCCCTGGAACTAGTGGTCCCAAATTACGGGACGGGCTGCTTACCGCGGTTGTTAACACTTCCAACCAATAAATGTGTGAGCAGAGCAGAATGAGATGCGCAATATCTTTGAAACTTTAAGGGTATTATTAGCACTCGATTTAAAACCTTCTATTCTAGTTTACTTACCCAAACCAACGCAGAAGAGAAAGAGAAAAATAGCCAGAAGTGCAATGAAAATGCCGGATGCGATTTCCTGCACATTTACCATAATAAAAAAACTTGATTTAGCTTGACTTCGAGCACGAAGGCCACAGCAGAAGCCCCTTCCACTCCAGCTGAGCTGATCCTGGCATGAATATTTGTTGTTTACGGTTGGTTTTGAAAACTGTTAATCGAACTCAAATATTACATTCGCAAATCCCACACACATAGTAGCAACACAATGATTAGGTAATGCCTTGCCTTAGAAGAAATACATAATGCTTTTTTTTCTGTTTTTTTTTTTTTTGGACTGCATCTTAACACGAGTTTCACATAATGGGCTATTATTTTCTGCTATTGCTGTTAGGTGAACTATATGAAGATTATTCGTGTGACGTCAGAGGTCAAGGTGAAGTACGAGGAGGTTAGAATAAATGGAGAAAGGGTGACGTCAAAAACTTGAAGCACTTTGAGCAGACGACGCGCAGCTGATGGCCACACCCAGTGAGACGTTACCGAAGACCTTGGAGGAGAATAGACTGGCAAACGTACTGCAAGCCCTTCGGAGGCAACGAGCAGCAATTGAGATAGCCGCGCCATCTGTAACCACGATGAGTTGGTGGGAAATACATAGCTATTGGAAAGGTACATACAGCGTTTGATTCAACGCACAATATATCGTATAAATAGCGCAGACGGAATATTCGGGTGCGAATGATGGGCTGCGGGTGGCTTGGTGGTCAGCGTTCGTGACTGCCACGAAGATGAACCTCTGGTTCGATCCTGGGCAGGTACGAACGCTCGAACCACTACAAACCCGCCGTGCGTCGGATGGGCACGTTAGGATGTCGGACCCCGGGTACTGTCCCCCAGGTAATAAATAAGGGCGTCTTCTTCCCCCTTTCTACTTCGCTTCCGTGTCACTTTCCTATCGGGCACTCTAGCCCAAATCTCCTAGCTCCTTATTTCTAAGGGTTGTTTAAGATCTGGTGTCAGACACACCCTTCCTAAAATCCTCTACATATGATCTGATCGGGTGCGAATGCGAACCAACAAATTTCTAGGTCAAAATTTAATTAGCAAGTTCTCAATTTCGATGAAAATCAGCTATGAAATAAAAAATATGCCGCTACATACAACGAACACCTGATACGTGAAGTTGCAGCAATGCGAATTTAAATATACCGCATTATCGTTTTTTTCATGTTACCTTTAATCACCCGATTTTGTTGCTCAAATTGTTTTATTGAAATTTTTTTTTTTTGATTGGAGGTTTAACGACCACCGTGAGCAACTCAATGGGCTATAAGCAGTCGCCCGTCCCTAATTTAGGGCCACTGGTTCCAGGGAAGGGAGAGAACCAGTGCCGTAAGACAAACACAACATCCATGCCTCACCGGGATTCGAACCCGGACCCCGTTCGGACGAATGATCAGAGGCCATCGCTTAGACCACTGCGCCACCGGGGCGGCGAAAAATTTTTTGGAGGTTTAACGACCACCGTGAGCAACTCAATGGGCTATAAGCAGTCGCCCGTCCCTAATTTAGGGTCATTGGTTCCAGGGAAGGGAGAGAGCCAGTGCCGTAAGACAAACACAACAACCATGCCTGACCGGGATTCGAACCCGGACCCCTTACGGACGAATGATCAGAGGCCAGCGCCTTAGACCACTGCGCCACCGGGGCGGCAAAAATATTTTCACCCCATGGGCTCATGAAAAATGATTATCACATAAAATAAAAAAGGGAGCCTACAGCATCGAGCTTGTATTAGGTGGAGACCAAAGACCTTTGCCGCCCCGGTGGCGCAGTGGTCTAAGCGATGGCCTCTGATCATTCTTCCGAACGGGGTCCGGGTTCGAATCCCGGTGAGGCATGGATGTTGTGTTTGTCTTACGGCACTGGCTCTCTCCCTTCCCTGGAACCACTGACCCTAAATTAGAAACGGGCGACTGCTTATAACCCATTGAGTTGCTCACGGTGGTCGTTAAACCTCAAAAAAAAAAGACCTTTTAGATACATAGACTGGAAAACCGTAAGTTAACGACCACCGTGAGCAACTCAATGGCTATAAGCAGTCACTAGCTCCAAGGAAGGGAGAGAGCCAGTGCCGTAATACAAACACAACATCCATGCCTCACCGGGATTCGAACCCGGACCCCTTTCGGACGAATGATCCGAGGCCATTGCTTAGACCACTGCGCCACCGGGACGGCCATTTGAAGTTCAGCGTTGTACGGAAAGAATCTGTCATATCTCGTTCTTTAGTATCGGTGTTCGTGTGTTTATATCAATTACATCCATTATTTTTAATGTATAACCAGTAAGATTTAATTTTTTTGTTTTTATAAATAGTGTGCATATTTTGAAGATGACAATCCGATTTTTGGCGTAAATGTGACAAGGATGGTAAGTCAGACTTGAAAATTTTCAAATATTATCTGACTTACCATCCTTGTCACATTTACGCCAAAAATCGGATTGTCATCTTCAAAATGTGTATTATATGGCGTAATCCCGTATTTCTTTCATGAGTGTGCATATATTGTAAAGTATTTCAGAAAAAAATGTAGCCAAATTTAATGAGCTAAACAGTTTTTAAAACGGTTATATCTTGCGCAGCGTACGGATGTACCAATAACCAAACAACTGGCCAGCAGGCACTTTCATTTCGTAGTTTTCCTTATAATAATTGTGATACTTTGAGGAAGTGGGCAAATGCTCTAAGACGTGCTAGCTAGAAACGAAGCTAAGCAAAGCCAAAATCTGACGATTGCCATTTACCAAGAGGTATCATACACCTTTGCGGTCTCACTATGCCGGTATCCCCTGTCTGGAAACACAAAAGAGAAGTGCGACGACCAAGTTATCCCCAAGAAAAAAAAACGTGAGAAAAAAAAATAAGAAACATATTCATATTTTCATCCGGATTTAAGTGCTAGTCACAGCAATGCTGCCGTGACTTGCAGTTTCAATTTAGGCTTCTCACCTTCTTTTCTGATCTTTCCCTTGAAATAATAGAGGCTTTGAATAAAGCTAATGTTGAGAATTGGCTTCATAGTTTCTTAATTCAATTACTAATCAAAAACAACTATTATGAGAATTTCACTAGGAATTATTTTTTATTTAAATTGCAAATTTTCGGAGAAAACTCTTCTCCTTCTTCAAACTGTCTTTTTGTTGTCACTTATTCCCAAGGAGGTTAGAATACAACGAGAGACGCCCTGGTCCTTAGGCGCAACGTAAAGTTGATGAAGCCACTTCCTCCCCCTCCATCAGCTGCCAGTCGGTGGCGGCCATTTGCATTGGTACAAGAACAGACTCTTTTCGTGTTACTCAACGCTTGTTTGACTCATTTCTAACTGGGGTTGCAACGTCAATAAATATCTGCACGTATTTTATTGAAGCGGTATGGTGTCTAGCTTCACTTGTATTTATGTATACCGTCCAGCCAGAAAGTTTCCAGTTGTTTAGAATTTAAATGAGATACATATTAAAGCCTGCAGTGTAAGCGGAAACACTGAAAAACGCGAAGAAACAGGGGTTTGTTTACAAATGTAGTGGCTTATAAAATCCAAACTACTGGGTCGATTCAAATTCTGCAAACAGTTATTTAAAGATCATGAACTAAAATTTGTTCCGGTATATGTTACAGCTCCGTAGATTTTACCCCGATTTTTAAGGTAGCTAACCAAAACACCAATCTAGCGTAAGAAACATATGAAAATAGAAACAAACCTATGAACGCGTATAATATCATCATCATCATCATTGTCAACCATTATCAATCCACTGCTGGACGAAGGTCTCCCCAAGTTTCCTCCACAACGGTCTGTCTTGTGCCAGTCTCCTCCATGTCACTCCCGCATATTTACGAATTTCATCCACCCATCTCCCATGTGGTCTTTTTCTGGGTCTTTTCCTGTCCCTTGGAATCCAATCTAAAATTTCGGCTGTCCATCTATGGTCTGTCCTTCTGGCAGTATGTCCAGCCCATTGCCATTTCAGGGATTTAACTCTGATCATGATGTCTTCCACTCTCGTCATTTTTCGGATCCACGAGTTCCTCTTCTTATCTCTCCTGGTTATACCAAGCATGCACCTCTCCATGCTTCTTTGAGTTGTCTGCAGCCTTTGTATGTCTCTTTTAGTTAAGGTCCACGTCTCTGCACCATACGTAAGCACTGGAAGGATGCATTGATCAAACACTTTTCTTTTAAGACATAATGGCATATTGCTCTTGAAAATTATGCTGTTTCTTCCAAAAGCTCTCCAGGCAAGTTTTGTACGCCGATTAATTTCTACATCAATGTGACCCTCACTTGATATCTGCTGTCCAAGATAAACATACGTATCTGTTATCTCCAGTTTTTCTCCATCAATCGATAAATCTTCATTTCTTGTAAAAGCATTGAACATCACTTTTGTCTTCTGAAAGTTCATTTTTAATCCCACTTCTTTACTCTTGTCAGCAAGTTCCTGGATCATACTCTGTAGCTCTGATGGGGTAGTTGCAAAAATGACTACGTCATCAGCAAAACGAAGGTGGGTTAGATAATCTCCATTAATCTTTATCCCTTTGTTTTCCCCAGTTCAGTGATTGAAAGACATTTTCCAATGTCGCATTAAAGAGCTTCGGAGATATGGTGTCACCTTGTCTCACTCCCTTTCCAATTTTTATGAGTGTTGTATTTTGAAACAGCCGAATCTTTGCACTTGCATTTTCATAGATGTTATTAATAATATTAATGTATGCATCTTCAATACCGCAGGATTTCAGAGCCGTGGTAACTGCTGATGGTTTCACCGAATCAAAGGCTTTTTCATAATCGATAAAAGCCATGCACAATGGAAGTTCATATTCCCTCGCTCTTTCAATTAGTTCTCTCAGTACGTGGATATGATCTATTGTGCTGTAGCCACTCCTGAATCCAGCTTGTTCTCTCGGTTGAGCCATGTCCAGTGTTACCTTCAAGCGGTGTGAAAGAACTTTAGTGAAGATTTTATAAACCACTGATAGGAGGCTGATAGGTCTGTAGTTCCTGAGATCCTCAATGTCACCTTTTTTATGTAGCAGGATCATTGTAGCATTGTTCCAATCCTCAGGAATCTTCCCTTCATTAAGGCATCGAGTGAAAATTTGGGCGAGTACTGTTTCAATTTCTCCACTTGCTTCTTGTATGATGTCTATAGTAATTCCATCTTCTCCTGGAGCTTTCCCCCGCTTCATGTTCTTGATTGCATGAGCAACTTCTGCTGGGAGGACTGGAAGAACTCTGGTACCTTTCATGATGTCTGGAGTACATGTATCATCCCTTTCATATAGTTTGGAGTAGAAATCTTTCACTCTTGTCAAAATTTCGCCTCTATTTCTTGTTATAGAACCATCTTCTTTTCTCAGAGCCATAATCTGTTTTCTTCCCTTACTGAGATGTCCCTTTGCTATCTTTAGGCTTTGGTTGTTTTCAATTGCTTTCCTCACTAGCTCACAGTTGAATTTCCTTACGTCTTCAGTGATACTTTTTCGTGCTGTCTTGCATAGCTCTATATATTCCACTTTGGAAGTCACATCTTCTTTAGTTGTCCTCATCTCTCTTCTTTTTTGCATCAACATTTTGGTTTTTCCTGATAATTTGTTTACATGCAACTTGTTCTTAGACCCAGCTAATTTTGTTGCTGTTTCCAAAATATATATATATATATATATATAATATATATATATATATTTTTTTTTTACACGTTTCAACCTGTTAAACTGAAAATTAGTGATCTTCCCCAATCACTGGCCGTCAATCAAAATTGAACTTCTTTTCTTTTTTATTGAAAGTTTAACGACCACCGTGAGCAACACAATGGGCTATAAGCAGTCTCCCGTCCCTAATTTAGGGCCACTGGCTCCAGAGAAGGGAAAGAGCCAGGGCCGTAAGACAAACACAACATCCACTCCTCACCGGGATTTGAACCCGGACCCCTTCTGGACGAATGATCAGAGGCCATCGCTTAGACCACTGCGCCACCGGGGCGGCAAAATTGGACCTCATATCTCGGCAAAGAAAACTGTTATACTCAATTCAGTGTTTAACCCCCCCCGCAATCTATAAAATATAGTATTTCCTACATTTACTCGATTTTACATACTTTTCTGTGTTGGAGAAGAAAAAAAACTTTTTCTTTCCCAGATTAAATTTTTTGAAGTTTTTTAATGTAGTTTTAACAAATTGTTGTCTTTTTAACTGAAAAAAAAATATATATTAGGGGGATTAGTTGGTTAGTAGCTCTCATCGAGCACTATTTATGGGGTGAAGCTTGTTTATAAGTAAGAATCTCTACCCTGGGTCCATAAATATCTTCTTAATGCTAGTACTTATGAATTCAGAGAAGCAGGAAATAAAAATTCTGTAAAAAAATATAAAGCTAGGGGGCACAAGAGCACACACAAGTTCATTTTGTAGGAAGCTGATAAATTAAAAGTCAGCTTGCTGTGGAAGATAACTTTTAAAGAAAAAATATATTCATACATTGGCGCATCAATTGTGCCCTCGAACAGCCAAAAATAACAAAAGCACTTTTGCGCTCAGTCATATCTTACATGTTATTCTTCCTCTCTCTGTTCATTCCAAAACTTTGAGATTCACAGAAGGGCACATGGTGCTTGTGAACTTACAGGTGGAGTTTCTTGGATAAATAAATAAAAATTGGCTTGATCGTTCCTAGAAATTACTTTTCTCACTGAACACATGAGGGTGGAGTGAAGATCTGTTATTAATTGAAAACTGCTTTTTTCTTCCTAATGTTAAAGAAAGCAAACTACTGTACACACACAAATGAGACTATGTATAACAAGTTGCTGTGAAAGTCTAAAGGCAAACAACATGGGTAATTCATATATGAAGATTTTTATTTACATATTGATTTACACACATTCTATAATTTAGATACCACAGAGGTGTTGATATTTTTTTCTTCAATTCCAGGATTTTCCTGTTGACTTTTAACAACTTTTTGTGACTCGAAACAAAATTTACGCTCCAAATACAAGAATGATAGATACAGCTAAAGCATAATGGTTACTAGCGGTAAAAAAAAAGGCCAACCGGTGGCGCAGTGGTCTAAGCGATGGCTTCTGATCATTTGTACGAGTGGGGTCCGGGATCGAATCCTGGTGAGATATGGATGTTGTGTTTGTCTGACGGTACTGGCTCTCACCCTTCCCTGAAATCAGTGACCCTAAATTAGGGATGGGTGACTGCTTATAGCGCATTGAGTTGCTCACGGTGTTCGCCAAACCTTCAATAACTAAAAAAAAAGTCACATGCTAATTACCACAATGAATTTTGGGATTGTGTTATTCTCCTCTGCAAGCTATGTATTTCGCCTGCATGTTAACAAGAATGAGGGACTTTCTGTTCTTCATTTTGACACATACGCATGGTTTCCCTGGACCCGATAACTCGTAAGCTTACGTGCCACGAACCCTGGGTGTAGCTGTTGGTCGTGGTGCAAGCACTAAACACATCATCCAATGTAACTTTTAAAATAGGAGTAGACTAGCAAACAAACTGTATTTTCATGCAATACATAATCAACTTCTAAGACTGAAAATCCCTTAAAAAATGCAAGTATAAACAAACAACTTAGCATTAAATCTTTGATACTGCAGGTTTTCGTTCCTAACAAATCCTATCTCTTTTGATCATTGATGTTTTACAAGATGAATCCTTACAACAATTAGAAATAGAAATATGAGTGAAGTATTCATAAGAACATCTCTGCACCACAACATTCTATCTCAAATAGTCTGAATTAAAGCAGGAGGCTTGTGGCAACAAACTTGTAGTCTTCAGGCAAAGCATATATAAAGTTCAGATACACTGTAAATAAAAACATCCATAATACAGTATATTTGCACAAAATAAGTCTTTGATTTCACAAAAGAAATCTCATATCTTAAACCATATAAACAAACAACTTACTATCCCTGAAAAAAATTCAATCAATGCATAAAATAATTGCATTATTTTTACTGTTCTGTTACTAGGGCAGTACAAAGAATAAAGAAGCTGAGAAATCGAGCAGGGCCCTTGCCGTAATTTCGCGTTACGAAAATTCGAAAATGAAAAAAGGTTGTTTTTAGCTGCAATATGGTAGGATGATACCCAGAACACATTTAAGGAGACGAGACAGTATTATGGGGCCCCAGTATTAGTGGCACATCTAGGATTTCACATTGGGCGGCAGAATAAAAATACCCAGGAGAAAACATTCCCAAAATATGATGAGGAAGCCATAAAAATATCCTCGCCACATTCCCATGATTCATGGACGAATCAGTGGTAGCAAGAAAATGTAAAAATGCATGTTTGAAAGTTCTGCTTTAATCCCCCCTCCCCTCTTCTCCCAGGGTTAGGTTCACCTTGTTGAAATTATATGGAAGTAGTGGGCAAAAGAATATGATCCAAATATCATGATTCAAACGAATTCTTAATGTATGAAAATTTCTCCCAATTGCAGATGTGTGCAAAAAAATTCTGTAATGCTTTCGAAAGATTTGGGGATGGACTGGGGGCGACGATATTTTTTGCGGACTCCTCCTAAAAAAGCGGAAAGAAAAAGATTTTTTTTTCACAAGGCAAAACCAAGAAAAAACTGCAGAGCTCTGTCAATTCTTCAAGCATCCTGCATATTTTTGCGGCCCCTTGAAAATGCGGGGCCCGGGGCTGCAGCCCTCTCCCTCGCTAAATGGACTCTGACGATACCGTACTGCAGCAAAACAGAACTTTGTGCAGTCGATTGACTTTGCATTAACTTCAAACTAGATCCACGTGAGGACACACCCACGAGTTTACTATGAAAAATGCATTTCCAAATTTGCCGCCCCGGTGGCGCAGTGGTCTAAGGCGCTGGCCTCTGATCGTTCGTCCGTAAGGGGTCCGGGTTCGAATCCCGGTCAGGCATGGATGTCGTGTTTGTCTTACGGCACTGGCTCTCTCCCTTCCCTGGAACCAGTGACCCTAAATTAGGGACGGGCGACTGCTTATAGCCCATTGAGTTGCTCACAGTGGTTGTTAAACCTCCAATAAAGAAAAAAAAATTCCAAATTTCTACCACTGCCAAACATCCATACCATATTTCTTAATCAAACATCCATACCATATTTCTTAATTTCTTAATCAAACATCCATACCATATTTTAGTCCAATATAAAAAATACGAGTACTTACATGTGAAAGGTAATCCCTGTCATTTTTTTGGAAGATCGATTAGTGCAGCCTATAGAATCAACAGGCTCTCACACATGCAGCAGAACAGAATGTTTTGTACCAAAAAAGATGGCCGCTATGTGGGCGGGGGTCGCAGCCAATTGGCTTCACTGGAAACTGCTTAGGACAGCTCCTGTTGTATTCTAACCTCCTTGCTTATTCCCATCTCTATCACGGTTACGGTTAATTTTGACGGTTACGGCTGACCTTGAAGGTTACTAACCTTCAAATTTAACCGTAACCGCGATAGTGACGGGAATAAGTGACAACAAAAAGACAACCTGAAGAAGGAGAAGGGTTTTCTCCGAAAATATGCAATTTAAATAAAAAAAAA
This sequence comes from Macrothele yani, assembly GCA_039090855.1. Taxonomy (NCBI): domain Eukaryota; kingdom Metazoa; phylum Arthropoda; class Arachnida; order Araneae; family Macrothelidae; genus Macrothele; species Macrothele yani. The sequence goes on along the minus strand of CM076996.1, from coordinate 4,264,078 downwards.
TCCTAGTAAAATTCCCATAATAGTTGTTTTTGATTAGTAAATAATAGAGGCGTTTTAGTATTTTAAGTGCAGGATAGTTAGATAGTAACCTTTTGCACTTACTTTATCTCTAAATATTAAGTTGAGGGACTCAGTTTTTACTAGAACCACGTCTCATTTACCGTGACTTGCAGTTTCAATCTAGGCTTCTCACTTCCTTTCGTAATCTTTCCCTTAAAATAATAGAGGTGTTTTAGTATTTTAAGTGCAAGATAGTAAGCTGGTAATCTTTTTCACTTATTTGATCTCTAAATATTAAATTGAGGGACTTAGTTTTTACTAGACCCTTGTGTCATTCACCAGACTATGTATGGCTCTAAAGGGAAGGTTTCTGGTTAAACCTGCACATGGTTTGTAAACTCGTGTTTCTTTTCCAAGACTTTTCATCCTCGAGATTTGTAATTGTCTAAACTCTAAATTATATGAAGAGGGCATTTCTTTCTATCATATTTAATTTTACTTATTTTTTCTTCCGTTGAGTAGCTATTACGGACTCATAACACTGCGGGAAAAACTTCCGAAATAAAAAGTTTTGCTCTCGGTAATTTCTCCTAAGAATAAACAAATGGCCACATTAAAATAATTTTTGACATTACTTAGAGTGTGAAATACGAATTTCATGCAACTAGATCACGCAGTTTGCAAGCAACTGAAGCCGAAATATACTTTACACGTAGGACAAGCAACGTTTCCCTTCAGTTATTTCATATCCCCCCAAAATTACGACAATGATGTTTTCTTTAATCGTAAGTTAAAAAGCGCAATGTCTAATTTATACCCCATTAAAAAAAAATTAATACGCAGTATTAAAACAACGTAAAATTTCTTCTTTCGCGCAGGTAAAAGAGCTTAATTAACGTTGCTCACATACGACACACGCCGTTTTTACCAAGGACCTCTTTGGTTTTTACAGTACAAGCACTGCGATCAAAATGTCGTCAGCTGCTGCCACTCATTTAGACAAGAACTTCCAGTCTATGTACCTTACAGGTCTTTGGTGGAGACACCATTGGCTCTGCCGTCATAGGTCACAGCTAATCTTTGGCATGACGTCATATGCAGGCAAAAACAAACTAGTTCACGGTACTCTAGTTGAAAGGATACTGTTGTCAACAGATAAATGTGAGTGTTGTATCTTCGTGTTGTGCTTTTGGTTGCACCAATCGCAATATAAAAGGATAAATTTCACATTTCAGAGGTATGTAAAAGACACGAAACTGTTGTCATTGAAATGAAAATCAGATGTTGTGTAGTACATATACATATTTAGCACGATAACCGCTCATTACGACTTCTCTTTAAAATCACCTTGTTCAACATATAAATGAGCGATTTTAAAGTCTCCTTTGAAATCCTGCACTTTCAGCCGCCCCGGTGGCGCAGTGGTCTAAGCGATGGCCTCTGATCATTCGTCCGAACGGGGTCCGGGTTCGAATCCCGGTCAGGCATGGATGTTGTGTTTGTCTTACGGCACTGGCTCTCTCCCTTCCCTGGAACCAGTGACCCTAAATTAGGGACGGGCGACTGCTTATAGCCCATTGAGTTGCTCACGGTGGTCGTTAAACCTCCAACCAAAAAAAAAACACACATTAAATTGAAGTCAAATGTATACACTAGTTGCATTTTGAAAGTTAAAACTCATAATTTATTTTACTTCTAGGCTGTGTTACCAGGCGAAAAAAACATTTAATATTGCACTTGCTTTTACATGTTTTTGAGCAATACTTAACATAGAGAATTTATAAACTTGCATTTTCTTTCTGAATAATTTTAATGCCCATCTACTTTTCTGACTTCTTTTAAGTTGAGTGCAGCCCACTGAAACATACATTTCTTAATATTCACTACACTCTTAACCGAATTGTTCATGTTACCTAACATACCAGTCATTTATGAAACTTACTCATTCAATTTTTAGTTACAGCCATGCATGAATTTTTTTTTAAACACTAGATGACACTGGTTGCACAACATGGGTGTTGGCATTTAATCCCAAAATTGGGTATCTTTTGCTGTATTTGGGGCCATATTATAAATAAAGTCACTGTAGTCCATACTGGTATCAAACTCACTGGAGTACGCATAATCACTGCCACTGCTTTAGTGAAGTAAATAGGTGAGACATTTATTCAGTAACTAGGATGGGGTGATGAGAACACACCGATACACCTGCGCATATCTTATGAGCATCTTATATAGTGAATTGTCTCGGCAACCCATTCTCCAGCTGGGAATGAAACTGTGCTGTGGGTGGAGGAAAATCTTTTTCTCATTTTTGACACCACAAAAACAATAAATTTACAACTGGGGAAGTGTGAGAGATTTATTAATCATGTCACAACATTAAAAAGATTTTTTAATCACGTCAAAACATTAAAGAAACTGACTATAAAAGAATATACAACTATTAGATGGCACCATGCAGCTAAACAAGCTACACATAAAATGATATGAATGAATGTACACTCAAACCTAACAAAATATTGCACAAAAATTAGTAAATGTAGGCATGATGGACATGTTGATTTATATGAGATTTTTGTTTCGTTAATGCTTCGTCCCTATATGTATATCATCATTAACCATTATCAATCCACTGCTGGATGAAGCTCTTCCAAAGTTTCTACCACAGTTTTCAGTCGTAAGCTAGTCTCCTGCATGTTACTTAAACAAGTTTTCAAATTTCACCCATCCAACTCTCACACGATCTTCTTCTTGCTCTTTTCTGCCCCTTGGTATCCAGTCTAATATTTCAGTTGTCCAATGGTGGTCACTTCTAGAAATGTGTCCCATCCATTGTCACTTTATAGACTTTATTTAGATCTTGATGTCATCTTCTCTTGTCATTTATTAGATTCATGAGTTCCTGTTCCTGTCTTCCCTGGTTATGCCAAGCATGCATCTCTACACGCCTCTTTGAGTTGTTCTCAGCATCTGCATGTCCTTTTTAGTTCAACAAGTAAGAACTGGAGAATTTCATTGATTATTAAACTGGAGGATTGATTGCATTATTGCTTACTGGTGCACAAGTAAGAACTGGAGGATTGCATTGATTAGACATTTTTCTTTTAAGACATAATGGTAAATTGCTGTATACTGTACTTAGTTTGTGTTTGTTTGTTTGTTTTAATATGAAGAATAACTTCAGAGAAAAGTCAGTTGACAAATTTGGGATTTTTTTTTACTAATTAGCAGGAGCCTATTCATGGAATAACATATATAGTACTGGCACAGACCTCAAAAAAAAAAAAAAAAAAAAAAAAAAAAAGAAAGAAAACGAGCCTTTCTCCCTTCCCCCTTAACTTTCGAACCGTTTGTCGCATGGAAACAAGTAAGGTATCGTTGGAAAACACTTGAAGGAAACTATAATGTGACGTGAAGAAACATACTAATTAAGCTAATTAGCTCTCTATCTCCGAATTTTTCCATATAAGAGGTGTGATATTTTACTCGCATTCTATTCGGCACATAATACAACCCTTAAATTCCAAATTTCATACGAATCCACCAATAAATACGTGTACAGTGAGCTACAGAAAAAAGATGCCGCTAATGTTAAACTGCAAAAGTTGGTTTTGACTTGTATCATTTAATCAAGAACAGATACAGTGATTCGGTGTTGCAACAGTAAAACACAAAGTAGCCCAGATAATATGAGCCGCTATACAAAAACAGAACGGGTATATTAAGGAAATTATAAATTATGAAATGTGATCATGAAAAAAAGTAATTATGACCATATTTGGTTAATTGTCCATTCGATGCGGAATATTATTAAATCCTTAAATCCAAATTTTCTGAGTGGTAACATAAAAATTTGCTAAGATATATGCGAAAACTCAAGCATACATTGATTATTTTTTTTTTTTGATTGGAGGTTTAACGACCACCGTGAGCAACTCAATGGGCTATAAGCAGTCGCCCGTCCCTAATTTAGGGTCACTGGTTCCAGGGAAGGGAGAGAGCCAGTGCCGTAAGACAAACACAACATCCATGCCTCACCGGGATTCGAACCCGGACCCCTTCGGACGAATGACCAGAGGCCAACGCCTTAGACCACTGCGCCACCGGGGCGGCATACATTGATTAAGAGGCCGTGCATAAAAAAACATTTTCCTCTGATTACTGTAAAACGGTTTACCCCGCAATACTGAGAAATGCTTAGGAGAAAGTGTTTCTACGTGAAGTTGGTTGAAGGAAGCAGTAATAATGTTGTATCCCTAAATTCAGAATTGCAACTTTTAATGATGAACATCATAAGTTAATAATTTTGCACAAAAATAACTTACGACATAGTTCGTGCAATTACATATTTAATTTTTCCTATTGGTTACATAGCTGACTGTTGTATATATTGTTTAATTAAAAAAACAGCACGTTCCAAAAAAAATCAGAAGCTTCGTATGTGTTTTCTGTATATTTTTTACATAAATACCGTTACAGCTACGTTAAATTATAAAACTGTGATCAGGAAAATGAAAACTGCAAATTGTCTCCTGCTCGAGTGAACCAGTGTGCCTCATTTTTTAGCACGTTTCTTGTAAAAAAAAGATCGTGCTTATGTTATCGGTTTCTCCATCCGTCCATCCGTCCGCCTGTAGACACCATATCTCTGCAACTATTAGTCCGATTGGAAAAATTATTTTTGCATTCGAAAGCTTGAAATGTGCAAATGATGATGCTTTATTTCGTTTTTTTTACGATGTACAATTTTGCCGCTAGAGGGCGTAAATGCAGATGATGTCGAATTAAAAATACATTTTATTACATATATTTGCTTCTAAGCCTCCGATTGAAATTTTTTTATCTTTCGATAGCATTTATGTCGAAGAGTATTTTAGGTATACTTACTTTCTCAAATTACACATAGATTTTCCGCTAGGGAGCGTAAAAGTAAATTACGTTTCCCTCGATATCTCTTCTTCTAAAACTCCGATTTGAAAAACAATTTCTTCATCGGATACAGCTCCTGATGGAAAATCTTTTCGTGTAATTTCTAATTTTCGGTAAAGAATACTTTGGCCACCAGGAGGCGTACGTGTTAATTTTTGCTTCTGATGTGTTAGCTTAAAACTTTGAGCGTCTAAAAGCTCGATTGAAAAAAATCGTTTGTAGACCGATACTACTCACGTCGGCAAACCTTTTCGGAATATTTTCTTCCTAAAATATTCCATGGTTTTGCCGCCAGGGGCGTAGACGTATATCTTTATTTTGTCAATATCTCTACATCTAATGGTCTGATTTGAAAAATTATTTCTTTATTGGATAGAGTTACCGGTGTGATATGTTTTCCATGCAATTTCAAAATGTTGAAGTAATGCGCAGACTTTCCGCTAGAGGGCGTAAAACTAAACTGCGTTTCTACCGATATCTCTGCTTCTAAAACTGCGATTTAAACAATTATTCTTTCTGCACTGAATACAGCTCCTGATGGGAAATCCTCTGCATATAATTTCTTATTTTTGGTAAAAAAAATGGTTTGGCCACCAGAGGGCGCAAATCTTAAATTTCGCTTCTGATGTATATGAGCAAAATCTGAGCTTCTAAAATCTCGACTGAAAAAAATTCGGTTGTAGGCCGATGCTACTCACGTGGACAGACCTTTTAGGAATATTTTCTTCTTAATATATTGCATGGTTTCTACGACAGGGGGCGTAGATGTATATCGTATTTTTGTCAATATCTCTACTTTTAGGAGTCCGATTTGAACAATTACTTCTTTGTTGGATAGTGTTTCTGATGCGGAATGTTTTTCATAAAAATTTAAAATTTTCAAGTAAATCATAGACTTTCCGATAGGGGGCTCAAAAGTAAATTGTGTTTTCCCCGATATTTCTGCTTCTAAAACTCCGATTTGAAAAATTTCTTCCTGTATCGCATACAGCTCGTGATGGAAAATGTTTTTCATATGATTTATAATATTTGGTAAAGCATGGTTTGGCCACCAGGGAGCATAAGTGTTAAATTCTGCTTCTGGTATATTTGCTGCAAAATCTGAGCTCTTGAAAACTCGACTTAAAATTGATTTTTCGTGGACCGATAACACATTGAAAAAACTTTTGATAATACTTTCTTGCTAAAATAATGCATGGTTTTCCTGCTAGGGGTCGTAGATGCGTATCTTATATTTGTCCATATCTCTGCTTCGAAAAGTCCGATTTGAAAAATTCTTTCTTTGTTGGAGAGCGCTGCCGCTGCCAAATGTTCCTCATATTAATTCAAATTTTTCTTAACTCATAAGTCTGCAACCAGAAGGCCTAAGTTCACCATTCGTTTATAGCAGTATCTGCGGGATTAAAAAACCTATTGAAAAACTTCTTTCTTCTGTCAGATACTACTTTTTGCCAGATTGGTTCCATTGACTTTGTATAGCTTTGATAAATTTAATTTGCATCAGAACGGATTCAAAAGACGTGCTCATTGCACCCGAGAATTCGGTGTCATCTTTCTTGTTTTTTATATTGCAGATTTGCTCTTGTGTCCATTCCGTCTTGAATTCTGGTATAATACGCATATTAATTGCATTGCATATTGTTTTGATTCATTGATATATTCCATTGTAGTTGTACTGCTTAAACTGTCTGTAACATACAAAACGAAACTGCCTTTCGCTGCAATACAGAAGCCGAATCTACGTGTGTAGCTTTGATCTGCACGCAAATTGCCTCTTCGGTATTAGTCGCTTTCGACTACCGGTTAAGAAAATAACCGTAACCAGTAGCGTTTGGAGCATTAAGCCTACTTAGTGTAGTTTAATACAGATCAAATTGCATTTTTCTTTTCTTTTTGTTTTCTGTTTCATTTCTTCCACAAATATAAATAAAATAAGAACTGGTTATACTCTGCGAATAAAAAAAAGGTATTCTGAGAATTTCGTAGTTTAAGGAAAAAGGAAAAAGAAAGTTCTCAAATCATGTTTCTTCAGCATCGCATGAAATAATAAAAACACACTGTTACCTACTGTATTGTAACTCTCAATTTTTAGACTTAAGTGAGAAAAGAAACTGGTTTGACAATCTGAAATTTACATTTTAGGTTCGCAAGGGAAATTTCAAAATTAAATTTCATACGACAAAATTCTTGTCGGCAGTTTGAATCTCGGACCTGCCGGCCATCAAGTCTGCGGTTTTTCCGGGAGTTGGTTCCGTGTCAAGTCGTTCCCGGATGCACTTTGTCTTTTTCTCCTCAAGCTGGCAGTAGCAGAAAAATGCATTTCCCAAGCCGTCTGGTCAACGTGGGAAATTAGACAATTACCCTCCCGAATAAAGAATTGAGAGATACCTATATCCAGAAGTGGCTTTAAAACGGGTTAACAGACAGACAGACAGACAGACCATAGGATTCTAAATGAAAAATTCTATATTTCGGTTATGAACGACAAAGTAGAACTAAAATTCCTGACGTAACATTTTCCTGTTTCAAAAGAATTGATCGTGTGACGTAATGCATCTATGACGTCATGTTAGAATGATTTAGATGAGATGGCGTCACACCAGCAGCTATTCGAAATCGGTCCTTTTTGCTATAAAAACAAAGCAAAGTGTCATACGCGTCCGCTGTGGACGACAGAAAGGGACAAGCGTTCATACTTTCGAACAAAGGAAATTTTATTGTTTTAAATTTACACGTGGAATTAACACATGAGAGGTGCAAATTTAAATTACAAGACAGCTGCTCCCATTAATTCGTATGTTAAGCATGATATCTATGAAAGAAAAGTGAGTTTTTGAGGTGGAAAATAACAAATCATTTGGAATAGATCGCACAATTTCGTAGCATTTTGCGAAAGTCATTTCCAAAAATTGGGTAATCATTGCGTTCCTCACATGGTGCCAAAGTGTTCCGAATGTGTGTCAACCTGTTCCGCGTGTGTTTTCAAAGCTCTTTCCACCGTAAAATGCTTTATGATGTAAGATACTAGTATTTTTACATAACACATTCCGAACACTTCGTGGCAAAAGCATGGAACACTCTCACACTCTCGTAGCACACTGCGAATACATTTTCCGGAATTACTTTCCCGATATGTTCCGAATGAGTTGTCAACCATTTCTCAATGTGTTCAACTGGAAACATATTGATGTGCTACATATTCCGAAATGCCACGGACGGCTAGAAAAGAAATTCTCGAAATAGAGCATGGATCAAGCATCTGCCTCATTTTAACTGTACTAATGCCCTAATTTACTTAAATAGTGGATTTTGGGTAAGTCTTGATTTCAAACATGCCATGTGCACTTTGTAGCACATAAACATTAATCTGTAACCATTCAGTAGGTTAACAGAAGCGCCAATCCTTATATATTCCATAGTATATTGAGTTGGTGCGAATGAAATGTCCGGCGCGAACGCTCAGTGGAGACAGGCCCCCACCACAGCGGAACGGAACCACCCACAGGTGTTACGGGTATTACGTCACAGAGTTACTATAAATAGCAAGCATGTGTGTGAAGAACAAGGTTCAGACGTGGTTTGTTTGAACGTAACGTGACTTGCAAAGGAAACATTCGGACGCCGGATTTGAGAGTCATCTTCCTGTATGAATTTAATCTAGGTCATTCTGCAGGAATTGCCGCTCGAAACGTTAACAAAGCGTTTGGGGAGAATACGGCCAACGAACGAACCATTGCGTGTTGGTTTGTGAAGATACGGCCTGCAAAACGAAGCATATGGTCACTGACCTGTTGCTGTTTCTGACAATGTTCGGTTACGTGTTGTTGAAGCGGACCCCGAAAAACGTTCCGTGAGATAGCCCAGAGGTAGGTGTCCACCACACGACAGTTGTTCGACGTCTGGCTGCGCTGGGTAAGGTCAAAACGCTGGACATGTGGCTGCCGCATGAGTTGACGACTGACAATTGCAAGGCGTTTGGAAGTCTGCACAATGCTGCTTGCCAGGAATAAAAAGGAACCTCTACTGCATCGAATCATCATCTGCGACGAGAAGTGCGTCCTTTATGATAATCGGGAACGATCTGCAAATGGTTAAGCAAGGCACAGCCTGCTGGACGGCATCCTAAGCAACCCCTGCACACAAAGAAGATGATGCTCCTTGGCTGGTGGTACACAGCCAGCATAATTCATCGGAGTTTCTTGGCAAGGGGCCAAGCCATCACTGCAGAACGTTATTGTGCTGAATTACACCAGATCCACCGGAAATTGCTGCAGAAATAACCGGTTTTGGTCAACAGACATAGTGTTCTTCAGCTCCAGGAAAACGTCCGTCATCATGTCGCACAACGAACGATGCTGACACTAAGTGCCTTGGGCTATGTAGCACTACCTCATCCTGCCAATTTACCGGACTTGTCTCCGACAGACTATCATCTGTTTCGTCACCTGGATCACTTCCTGTCCGGGATACAGTTCCCGGCAGACAACGAGGTTCAACGTGCAGTTGATGACTTCTTCGGGTCCCAGCCACAAGGCTGTTTTCGTTCTGTGATCATGTCCTTGCCGAACAGATGGCAACCATGTGTCAATGCCGAGGGGGATTATTTTGCCTAGGTAAGTTGTCCTACTTTTCCGTTCTCGCTGTCCACGTGTGCTGGTCCTTTGCTGGACATTTCATGCGCACCAACCCAATGCATATAAGAGTTGACGACTTTTATCATTGTGACAAAGAACTTTTTCACGATTCGGTATATCAGAGCAGAGCATAAACTATATTTGCAGGTTTATTTTATTAGGTCGAACCAGTCCCTGCCCTAATTTGGACTATTTGGACTCCGTATTCCTGTGCGGCTGTGCCCGGCTCGAATGCGGACTTTTCAGCTGGTTCTCGTAATACGTGACCAATGACAAGCAGCATAGAGTTTTATACGTATTTCCAGTTATATTTGATATTTACATCCCTGTTCTCTATATTCCAAATATTTGAAATAAAAAGAATGATGACAACGAATTTTCTGTTGTAATCAGCACATCTATTGAACCGTTTCTGACACGAATTATATTTTTCTAAGTTATTCAAAGTCAATGTAAGCATTTAGAAAATATCAACCGGATTTTTGCAATCAATAAAACATCCAGAAATAGAAACAGTTACATTTCTTCTAACACCGTCTAAAACTTACGTTACAAAAATTAATTAACAAATAGCGCACAAAAATTTTCTCATAGCAGAAGGATATCGGTGACAGTTTTTCAAATTGAACAGCTAAAACAACAAATATAGAAAGAAACATGATATAACTCTATGCCTTCTAGCTCCAGAATTTTGCATAATAGGAGAGTTGAAAGTAGGCATGGAATATTCTTCATGGAAAAAGCTATGCTAAGGAAAAATAACTTTTCAAATACGTCTCCCGCAGAGGTAGCGAAAAAAAAGCATTGGCCCTTACACCACCTAGCGGGAAATCTGTACATTATTTAAAGAGGATAATATTCCACATCTCTATTGTCGTGAATGGCATACAGTAAAAAAAGAATTTCTCATTAGGATTTTTAGAAGCAATGATACAGTTGCAAACAGAAGTACACAGCACCACCTAGCAACAAAACTGTGTAATATAATAGTCAGCAAATACTAACCTAAAGTGTTCCACAACGTAAATGGAATCCGATGTTGAACGAATTTTTTAAATCGCATATTTAAAAGCAGAGATATTAAGAAAAACGTTGGCGTCCCTTAGCGGCGAAATTTTGCATTATTTTGGTAAGAAAATAAGCTCACAGAGTTAGCACATTTAGTAGTATGTGACCGTAGAAAGAAGTTTTTCAATCGGGGTTTTAGTCCCTCAAATATTGATATAAACGGATACGTGAGCTTACGCCCTCTCGTAGCAGACTTCTTCGTTAAGAAAAATTTGAAATTACACGAGAAACATTTCGCAACGGATATGCTCTCGAACAAAGGAAGAATTTTTAAGATCGAACTCTTAGGAGCAGAGCTATTGACAAAAATAAGATGTGCATCTACGCTTCCTGGCGGAAAAACTATACATTATTGTAAGAAGAGAGTTATTCTAAAAATGTTTCCCGAAGAGAGCGAAATGGGCCCACGAAACTATTTTTTCATTCGAGTTTTCAGGATCTCAGATTTAGATGCAAATGCATCAGAAGCAGAAATAAACCCTTACGCCCCCTGGTGGCCAAACTATTCTTTACCAAATATAAGAAATCATATGCAAAACATTTCCCATCAGTAGCTGTATGTGATACAGGAATAATTTTTCAAATCGGAGTATTAGAAGTAGAGATATCTGGGAAAACGGAATTTACCTTTACGCTCCCTAGCGGAAAGTCTATGAATTACTTGAAAATTTTGGAATTATATGAAAAACATTTCGCATCAGAAACTATATGCAACCAGAAAGGAATTTTTCAACTCGGTCTCTTAGAAGCAGAGATATTAACAAAAATATGATATACATATACGCTCCCTGGCGGAGAAACCATGCATTATTTTAAGAAGAAAAAATTCAAAAAAAAAAAAAAAAAATATCGACCTGAGTGGCATCGGTCAAAGAAACAACTTTTTCAATCCAGATTTTAAAAGCTCAGATTTTGCTGCAAATACATCAGAAGCAGAAATTAACACTTACGCCGTGGTGGCCAAACCGTTCTTTAACAAAAATTGAAAATTATATGCAAAAGATTTCCCATTTGGAGCTATATCCACCGAAGAAAGAATTTCTCAAAGCGGAGTTTTAGAAGTACAGATATCGGGGAAAACGCAATTTACTTTTACGCCCCCTAACGTAAAATCTATGCGCAACTTGAAAAAGTGGCTATACCTGAAATGCTTTTCAACATAAATGGAATTGAAAAGTAAAAGCATTTTTTCAATTGGATGTTTAGAACCAAATGTATGTAATAAAATGTGTTTTGAATTCGATATCATCTGCGTTTACGCCCTCTAGCAACGAAATTGTACATCGTAAAAAATAAAAAAAAGAAAAAAAGCGATGAAGGATGATCATTGGCACATTTCAAGCTTCTCAATGCAAAAAGAATTTTTCAAATCGGACTAATAGTTGCAAAGATATAGTGTCCATAAGCGGACGTACGGACAAACCGATAACACAAGTACGACCTTTTTTTACAAAAGACGTTCTAAAAAATCGGATTTCGTGGTTCTGCTTCAATTTTCTATTATGAAACAACCTTTTAATGATACGCGAATACTCAGTGCCTTGAGAAAGTGTAATGATCGGAAACAAGAATATTCAAAACAAATTTCAGCTTGCACAGATTCGAGTTTTCCATTATTAGAAAAATACACACTGTTTATTCTAACACTAATTCAAGTCATTAGCACGAATAAATGTTGTTGTTGTAAAGGAAACTGCAAGAGTAAATGAACTCCGTCCCTAGATGGCTGAGGTTATCCTACAAAGCACTGTCTGCAAGGGCTTTTGCTCGTGGTCCTCTGCTTTCAATTTTTCGGAGGTTCCGTTCAAGACGCAGACTTTCCTGCATTATCACTCTTCTTCCAGGGAAGGAAACATTCAAGGTGTGTTTCCCAGCTGTAGATATATGGATGCCCCCTCTAATTTTATTTGTAAATATCTTCGCTATTAATCATCTGATTTGGATGATATTTAAGATTTAGGGGTTTTTCCATGTGCTAAAATAGAATGCTCATAAAATAACATAACAATTATACGAAAAAATCCGGAGGTAGCGAGCTAATTAACATGTTAATTAGCTTAATTAGCATTTTTCTTTGCATCACGCCGCGATAGTTCCTTTGAGTGCTTTCCAACGGTACCTTACTTGTTTATCTGCGGCAAATGGTTCGAAAGTTAAGGGGATTGGCTCTTTTTTTTTTTTTTTTTTTTTTTTTGAGGTCTGTACATATTGATTAAGTTCATATTGATATGGAACCGACAAATGCAAATTCTGTATTTGAAATATTGTATAGTATGAAAGTGAAAATTTTTAGTAAATTAATACATTCATACTTACCTTCTTTAATAACTGATACAGTATATAGCTTTAATTTTGTATGTAGTGCTCAGAATGTCAAAAATCATACTTTATTATGATTTACAGGATACATTACTTGTATAATTCTTAATATTTTGGTTATAGTTTTAAACAAACTTGAGAAAACAACAATATTTCATCAGATCTTAGGATCAGTTCTTTATCCCTCCCAAAGTTCACCTGCTTTAAATTAACGTGGAACACATTTAAACCGTGTATCGTGTTTGTTATTATTTATTGTTTGTTGGCACTATATATATATATATATTGTATATTAAAGCAACACTACAATGGGGGGAATGTATAGAATAAATTAAGCTCCAAACACATGAGCTGCACCATTATTAATGGTAAAACTAATATAAAATTATTAAAAAAAACTGGTCATTGTTTTAAGGATAATATATTATCTGCCCATCCTGGTATAATTCTGTCCATAATAACAAAAATTCATGATGACAAAAAAAAAGAAATTTTCTGTGTTTAATTAATGTGTTGTGTGTTTTTAAAGAAGCACATAAATCTTGGGACTCTACATTAATGTGATAAATCCTTGATTAATAGAGAAGTATAACTTCAAAAATATGTATTTGAGAAATGCATCATTGTAATCTAGGGTCTTTACATTGTCACTAAGGACTATAATTTCCTAGTGGGCTTGTGAGTTCTTTTGTGTGTGATTTTTGTGAGTTGGAACAACTTTTCCTTACACACTATGTTAAGGCCAATAAGGTCTCTCCATGGATTCTATGCTGTCACATTTGTGGGAAAACCATAGCAACATTACCTGAGAATACTGGTTCTCCGTATCCTTGGGGGATGTTAACAATGAGAAATAGTCTTCGCAAAAATGGACTTATCTGCAGATGATGGGAAAAATTCCTTAACAAAAAAGTCACCAGTAATGCTCACTTACCACAATGAGTTCTTTCCTAATGCTGTAAATACCGCAATAGCAAGCTATATTAAATCTTAAAAAGTCACTGTTGGTCATAGAGCTCATGAAAAACATCCAAATGGTAAGAGAACTAACAGTGAACTTAATGTCAGTAGACCTATCATTAATTATTGTACATTTTATTGAGTATTTTATTTAGTAGTTGTGAAATATGCAGGCGTATATATCGCTGTTTATATATGTGAGAATAATATGGTTGGCAAGGTTTTATGGTTAACAGTATCAATTTTCTGTCATTGTATTTTAATTGTTGAATTAACAGGAAGTGCTGTTCCAACTGTATGTAAAAATAATAGCAGTTACTTGGGCAAAGAATGTTCTAAATTCTATCTTGAATGAGATTTGTACAGATTCACCTTGGGGACAATTATATTGAATCAAACACTAACAGGTTCAGTAGTTTGACCCAACTACTGAAAATATTTTTGTAAAATAATAATTATTATTTGGTTTTCTTGTAAAGGGTAATTCCGGCATTGTTATTTTTATATTGTATTTTTGTATTTGAACTGTGGTGGAATTTAATGTTGTGTTTTTGGATATATAATAACTATATCCTGCATGGGTACATATATACTCATTAAGCTTTGTGGGTCCACTCTGGAGTGATATATGTAATTTTTTTTTTTTTTTTTTTTTGATATTAGGTGCTGTGTTCTGGAGGGTTTTTTTTTTTTGTGTGTGTGTGTAAACATTGAGTTTATATTTATGGGTTATGTCACATTTATACATGTATGTATACATAAAAGTGATGAGTTAGTTTTTATTTTAAGCTGTTTTCTTTTATTCGTTGTAATTATAGCAGTGGACATAAACAGATGTGAGTCTATGCTGGTAGGTACTGAGTGTAATTTTAAATGTAATGGAAAATAAGCGACCTGCTATAAAACTATGACACCTGTACATTTTGGGTTATTTCATAAGGTAATGTCTTTGAAAGCTGATGTGATGTGAGGATAATAACTTTTATATGGAAAATATATGTGCATGTCTTTGAAGGCTAATGAGATGTGAGGATAACAACTTTTATATAGAAAATATATGTGCATGTATTTTTTTTATCTATTTCCTCCTTATTCTGGTTGAATTATTTTATACAGCAACGAGATTTCAAAAATATGACCACTTAATAACAATCCTTTCACTTCCCGTAAAATTTGAAGTAAGGAAACATTTTCGACTTTAAAAACTTAAAATAGTGAGAATACCGAAAATATTGAACTATCTGCACATGTCAGGCAAGTAATACTATTTTTTCAGCACCTAACCTTACCGTGAAAAAATCGCATTTCGAATTTTGTTTTATAACGTCTTCGAGTTTAGATAAATCATTCCCGAAATGTTGGTTTTCTGTCTTTCTTTCGTTTCTTTTTTGGAAATCTTGTGAAATTAAGAAGAAAAATCATTTTTATTTGAACAATTGCTAAAACAGTGTGACGTTTTGGTGGGAATAGTTCCGGAGTCATGGCCTGGAGTCGCTAGGATAAAAAAATAACGTAAATGTAAAGTTTAATTAATAGTGTTCATAATTTGAGAAAGTTTTTTTATATACAGGTGGAAATTCTAACTACTTTATTTAGAATATTTGTAGTCGCTCACGTGCTGAGGTCACAAATAATGATTGTATAAATTGTTCATTATGTGTTATTTGTAAAAGAAATTGTATATTTTATTTATATAATGTTGGAATTTATTAAGTTGTGAGTTATGATTAAGGATTTGATGTGTGGAAAATACTTATAAGCAAAAATGTACCGGAGCTGACGCCACTCGTAGTGGAGTGGCTGGATGGAGCTCAGGGTCTCTTGGCGCTATAAATTGGTGATCTTTATCTCTCGCTTACTCGTTTTGTGGTATTGTTTACACATTTGCTCTGCGTGTGGCACGCAGGTGCAATTTGATTTCTCCTTGGAAAACTATGCGGGAAGGCTCGTTGGCTTCAAGTGGTGAAGCGGGACTGTCGAATATCTGCCGGAAGGGAATCTTCATGGCTGAACTTCTTTGGAGATGAATTGCTATCTCTTTCAAGTTTTCTCTTGAGAATGCAAAAGTGTCTTTTCTTGAACTAGCAAAAGCTTTACGTCATTCCATACCATGAGAGCTTGGAGTTTCTGCTTAAGTGTTCCTGGGTGTCAGGAGCAGTAAAGTTTGCTTTACGCCCTTCCATGCCATGAGAGCTCGGAGTTTCTGCTTAAGTGTTCCTGCTCCTGGGTGTAAAGAGCAGTAAAGTTTGCTTTACGCCCTTCCATGCCGTGAGAGCTCGGAGTTTCTGCTTAAGTGTTCCTGGGTGTCAGGAGCAGTAAAGTTTGCTTTACGCCCTTCCATGCCGTGAGAGCTCGGAGTTTCTGCTTAAGTGTTCCTGGGTGTCAGAAGCAGTGAAAGTTTTCGTCACGTCTTTTTTATGCCGAGAGAGTATGGAGTTTCCGCTCAATTATGTCTGAGAGTTATGAGTGGTGGAGGGTTTTCTTCACGCGTGGACGAATGCGTTGTGAAAATCTTTGGAGTACCGGAACTTTTTTTTTTACATGGAATAATCATCATCCAGTGATTCACTTGAAGTTTTTTGTGTGTGAACTTTTCTTCTCATTGAGCCTGTTGTGTGTGTGCCGGGGGTCGTCAGAGGAATACCATTAAATCCTAGTACGTGAGTGCAAAAGTCTTTTTCTTTGTATAATTAATAGTTGCTGGCGGAGTTTAAAGTAGGGTTGTAGGATAATTGAACGTTATTTGAAATTGGTTTATTTTTATGTGGTGTTCATTGATGCATGTTGTACTATTAGGAGTTTAAAATTAACAGTGTTTACATACCCAGAGTTGATTGTAACTCTTGTGCTTTAGTGTGTTCATATGCTTTAATTAATTTTTAATGTTGTCCAAAGAGATGACAGGCTAATGATTAATGGGGTTTAAATACCTAATGTTATTAGTATTGCCTGTCTTGGGTGATAAAAATTGAAGAAGCAAAAGGGTGAAAATCTGCAGTATGTTAGAATTTGAATTCAGTTTCGTAACATGCGTTCTGAAGTAACTGACCCTTGGTTGCGCTAAAACTGTTGAATTATATAAAACGTTTTAGAAGAGTAATTTGTGTATGATTTGTTTATTTGTCATTGCAAATTTATTTGAATATCTGTCTACTGCACATTACGTCCTAGTCGTGGGTTCGAACCCAGAGAGAGAGACAGATTACCGAGATAGTAGCTGGGCAAAGTAAATTCTGGCGGGGAAATAATGGCTAGGAGCGTTGCAACAGTAAGCTTGCATAAAAAAATAATCGATAATTATTAAATCCCTCATTTTATCTGTCTATACGCCTCGTAGCTTTAGTGGCTTCCGTAGTTTCAAACCAGCTTCTTGCCTGGATCTGACGTCACTTGCAACGCGGACGGTGACTTATGGCGGCCAATGCTGCGTGGATAGGAGTGGTGTCTCCATCTAATATAAGCTCGATGGTCTACAGATATCATGTGTGCAAAACTATCACAGCTTTTCTTCAGACATGCAGAGCTCTCTATATCTACTATTAATTGCAGTACCGTATTCACACTCAATAAACTAATTTTAAAAGCTACTCCTACATATAATTTGAAAGAATAACATAGCATTTTATCTCATCTAATTTTCTAACCAAGCACTTCTATGCCTCAGTAAACACTGTGTGTTCTTATGAAGCAAATGAACAATTAATACATCACTCCCTCTAACTGATACATGCATACAAAATTCCTTTTCTTACCTTAATTTTTTCTTTGACTACAGACTTGTGTGAACCGTTTTTTTTTTGTTGTTGTTTTTTTGCTAAGAAAAGATGACTATATAAACATTTTTTTAAAATTATCTTGTAAAAGATCAAAGAGGAGAACATAGCACAGAACAGGCACTGAAATAGTGGTAAACAAGTTTTGTTTTTCTTTCTGCAATTATGATTTAGTCAAATGCTAGCTTTAATATGAATTGAATGTCAACAAACTGAGTTCAGTGCAGTAGGATAAACATAGTAGAAAGAAAGCTTTTTTTCTTTCTTCTTGTAAATGTATTTTAACAATAAGGTAAAAAACATAGTTTCCAGCTACATGATTGAGAATAACCATTATCATAAACAACAGCTTCACTGGGCAGAAACAAGTCGCCTTGATGTCCCTTTTATGATATTTTCTGTTTTATTCTTTCAATGGTGAAATGCCCTTATTTTAAAATATTTAAGCATTGTCACTTTCAGTAAATTTGTACAGGGTGTCTCACTCGCTACCGAACCCGGCATTTCTTTAATAATACAAATTTTTATTAACACCATGAAGATATTGCAATGGAATTTGAAGTGACTTACCTCATTTCGTGTGAAATGTGATGACATCACAACATGTGCTGGAAGTGCCCACCATTTGCGTCCATACAGCATTGAACCCGGCGCTGTCCGCCAGCCAGCCGGAGTGCTCCTTAGTGGCATATACATTCCTAAGTGTAGCGCCACTGAGGAGCAGTCCGCCAGCCAGCCGGACGCGCCTCTCTGCTGCTTTGTTCTGCAATTTTGCAAAGCGTGTCTACACAATACGGTTGTTGATAGTGAGTGCTCGTGCTCGTGGCTGTTCGCGTACGTGTGAAAATGTATCGGTATACGCAGGAGAGCGAGTGTTTATTGTTCGCACTTATTGTAAAACAGAATCGATAAAGTCTTGTCAACAGCAATTCTTGGAGAGGTTTGCAGGCAGACATCCGCTGAGCAAGTCCACCATTTGAGCATTGTCGAAGAAATTTGAAACCAAGGGGATTTCATTAGACGACCATGCAGGAGGTCATCCACAAATGTCCGAGGAAACGATCCATAATGTAAAGAGCTGACTACTTGCGTTTCCCAAGAAGTCACTTCGCCGACTGTCACAGGAAACAAGGTTGTCCAAAAGCACTTGTTAACGTGCTGTGAAAAAAAGCGAAGCTTCATGAGTACCGTATCTCCATGGTCCACGAACTGAAAGAGCCTGACCACGTGAAACGAGTGACATACTGTCGATGGTTTCAGACATTTCTTCAGGAAAATCCGGGCATTCTGGACTACACGTAGTTCTCGGACGAGGCGTGGTTTCACTTGTCCGGATACGTCAATTCTCATAATTCCCGTATTTGGGCCAGTTAAAATCCCAACGCGATACATGAAGAACCCCTTTATTCACAGGAAATTGGTTTTTGGTGTGGGATGACCCGGCGCCGCATAATTGGTCCCATCTTCTTCGATACAACCATCACAACAGCTGCATATATGTAAATCTTCGACACCTTTATAAATCAATTGGACGACGAAGAACTCTCCATTGGATATTTCCAGCATGATGGAGCGACATCGCATACCAGTATGGCAGAAATTCAGTCCTTTTTCGGCGACCGCGTCATTTCGAAAGGTCTGTGGCCACCGCGCTCGTTCGGTGTGATGCCTCTTGATTATTTTTTATGGGGATATCTAAAACGGAGAGTTTTCCAAAAGAAACCGCGAACCATAGATGTCTTGAAAGCAAACATCACCAAAAAAAAAATTCAAGCAGTGACCGCGGACGTACTGGCAAGGACTTTCCACAATATGGTGCGCCGGGTTTAATGCTGTCTGGACGCAAATGGTGGCCACTTCCAGCACATGTTGTGATGTCATCAATTTCGCACGAAATGAGGTAAGTCCACTTCAAATTTCTTTGCAATATCTTCATTGGTGTTAATATTATTAAAGAAATGTCGGGTTCGGTAGCGAGTGGGGCACCCTGTGTAATAGCTTAAATACTCATCATAATGTTGTTTGAAATTTAGAAACAAGTTTTTGGGTGGAAGTTCATGATGTACTGCTTCAAGGAGTTTCGTTTTTACATTCTCCTCTTAATTGTGGCGCACAGCGCCTATGGTATTTATTAAAAGTCTTTCCCACTGTCTTGATGATCACATAAACACTGCCTGATGGGATGGTTAAAAATATCTTACTCTCATTAAAAAGCTTGCTGTAGCATTTTTGCAAAGTCAGTTTCAAAGAATATAGCAGAGGATGGTATGTAATTTGAAACAGACTACATGTACAGTCACTGTAAGCAGTGTTTTTTTGTTTTGTTTTTATTTTGAATGAAATATAACTTAACAGTTTTCCTGATATAATGAAATACGGTATAACAAAGCAGCTTTCTGCAATATAAACTGAAAAGTTCTCTTGCTATAACTAATATTTAGCAATATAATAATTGTTATTGCAAAACAAATCTTTCTGAAGTGAATTAACCTAGTTTTCAAGAAATTCTTGCAAATCAGGTTAAAAATATCTTTTGTGTGTATGTTCCAAGAAGCTTCATGTTTCTTTCTAGCAGGAGTGATGCAAAGGAAGTGAGGGAAATAAATTATTATAGGGGAAGTCTTCTGCATAAATTAAAATTGTAAGTTTAAGAACATGGAATATTTGCTGAAATATTCTTTAGGGGAAATCACTGTAGAATGAAATTCTAAGGAAGTGAAAAAAACAGCTGATTCACCACCACACATCATTCCAAACACAAGTAAAGATTGCTGGGAGCATGAATTATGCTTCCAAAAATTCAGAGAAGATTCCAGTATTGAAAGACATTTGCCACAGTATAGAAATGAAAAATCTTTCCAGTGTGATGTGTGTATAACGAAATTCACACAAAAAATAAATCTTTTAAGTTTTTAGCTCAACACTGATGAAAAATCATAATAGTGTGATATCAGTCACAAAATTTTCACCCAAATTCTTATGTCTCAAGACATATATTCCTTCATACTGCTTAAAGGATCATCTACACCACCTGCCAGGTGCCGAAGTACCACTGGTGGTACTTCGGCACCTAGCAGATGGTACGCGACGTTGTCATAGACAAGATAATACCAATACACCTTTCTCAGCGTTTTGAATGAAACGCAGTCAAATACATGGATCATCATCAGTGGCGGCTCGTGATAAGCTGAGAGCTACGATGAGGGGGGGGGGGGCTGCATCTCAATTTGTATATATAAAGGGGCTCTGACGATCGCCAATAGCGGTATAACTATACCATCGGGATTAGAGGAAATGCCATCCCACACTCACCAACCCGCTTGGCCAGCGTGGTGAGTTATGGCGAAACCCCTCCAAAATGACTCTACAACTTAAATCTTGGCCCTCAGTCTCCGGCAGCTGCAATGTACCTGGCCAAGGCAGCGGCCAGTGCGACATGAAGGCAGAGGGTGCTAAGAATCACCGGAGGACAGGACTAGGCTGCCATCTGACGCTGACCTTGGCTACGTATAATGGACGCTCCCTATCTTCTGATTCAAGGCTTCTTGAATTTTAAGAAGAACTACAAAGGATCAAGTAGGACATCGTCGGGCTAAGTGAGGTAAGGAGAAAAGGAGAAGATCTCATTGAACTGAAAAGTGGACATCTCTTCTACTATCGTGGGACAGATACTGGCAGAACTAGTGGTGTTGGATTTATAATAAACAAGAAACTGAAGGATAAACTTGTAGAAGTTGAAAGTTCCTCTGACAGAGCTGCACGACTCGTTATCCAACTCTCGAGAAGATACCACGCTCAGATTATTCAAACTTATGCACCCACCACAAGTCATCCTGAAGAAGAAATTGAAAAATTTTATGAGGAAATTCGTCATCTAAATAATAAAGGCAAGTAGAACTTAAAGATAATTATGGGAGATTTCAATGCAAAAATAGAGCAACAGCAACAGAATGAAACTTCAGCAGGTAAATTCGGTCACGGCAACAGAAACCAGCGTGGAAATACTTTCGTTGAGTTTGCAGAGGCAGAGGGGTTTTTCATCTTGAACTCCTTTTTCAAGAAAAAGCCACACAGGAAAGGACATGGAGACATCCAAATGGGACGACAAGTGAAATTGATTTTATTATGTGTAACAAAAAATTCGTCATAGAAGACTGCAGTGTGCTAAACAAGTTCAACACAGGTAGTGACCATAGATTGGTGAGATGTAAGATGCACCTCAACACTAAACTCGAACGTGGCAAGCTCATAAGACAAACAAAATGTATTGACATAACCAACCTTAAAAAACACCATAATACCTTCAAGTTGGAACTGAATAACAGATTCTTTGCTTTAGAAGGCATAACATCGGAAGAAGTGGATATTTCTGAAGTTAACAGAAAAGTAACCAAAGCTCTTATGGAAACAGCAACAAAAGTAGCTGGGTCTAAGAACAAGTTGCATGTGAACAAATTATCAGGAAAAACCAAAATGTTGATGCAAAAAAGAAGAGAGATGAGGACAAGTAAAGAAGATGTGACTTCCAAAGTGGAATATATAGAGCTATGCAAGACAGTACGAAAAAGTACCACTGAAGACGTAAGGAAATTCAACTGTGAACTAGTGAAAAAAGCAATTGAAAACAACCAAAGCCTAAAGATAGCAAAGGGACATCTTAGTAAGGAAAGAAAACAGATTATGGCACTGAGAAAAGAAGATGGTTCTGTAACAAGAAATAGAGGCAAAATTTTGACAAAGCTGAAATATTTCTACTCCAAATTATATGAATTATATGAAAGGGATGATGCTAAAGAAGATCTGTTGCTGTGACCGAATTTACCTACTGAACTCAAGACATCATGAAAGGTACCAGTACCAGAGTTCTTCCAGTCCTCCCAGCAGAAGTTGCACATGCAATCAAGAACATGAAGCGGGGAAAAGCTCCAGGAGAAGATGAAATTACTGTAGACATCATACAAGAAGCAAGTGGAGAAATCGAAACAGTACTCGCCCAAATTTTCACTTGATGCCTTAATGAAGGGAAGATTCCTGAGGATTAGAACAACGCTACAATGATCCTGCTACATAAAAAAGGTGACATTGAGGATCTCAGGAACTACAGACCTATCAGCCTCCTATCAGTGGTTTATAAAGTCTTCACTAAAGTTCTTTCACACCGTTTAAAGGTAACACTGGACATGGCTCAACCGAGAGAACAAGCTGGATTCAGGAGTGGCTACAGCACAATAGATCATATCCACGTACTAAGAGAACTAATTGAAAGAGCGAGGGAATATGAACTTCCATTGTGCATGGCTTTTATCGATTATGAAAAAGACTTTGATTCGGTGAAACCATCAGCAGTTCCAATGGCTCTGAAATCCTGCGGAATTGAAGATGCGTACATTAATATTATTAATAACATCTATGAAAATACAAGTGCAAAGATTCGGCTGTTTGAAAATACAACACACATAAAAATTGGAAAGGGAGTGAGACAAGGTGACACCATATCTCCGAAGCTCTTTAATGCCACATTGGAAAATGTCTTTCAATCACTGAACTGAGAAAACAAGGGGATAAAGATTAATGGAGATTATCTAACCCGCCTTCGCTTTGCTGATGACGTTGCAATTTTTGCAACTATCCCATCAGAGCTGCAGAGTATGATCCAGGAACTTGCTGACAAGAGTAAAGAAGTGGGATTAAAAATGAACTTTCAGAAGACAAAAGTGATGTTCAATGCTTTTACAAGAAATGAAGATTTATCGATTGATGGAGAAAAGCTGGAGATAACAGACACGTACATTTATCTTGGACAGCAGATATCAAGTGAGGGTCACATTGATGAAGAAATTTATCGGCGTACAAAACTTGCCTGGAGAGCTTTTGGAAGAAAAAGCATAATTTTCAAGAGCAATATGCCATTATGTCTTAAAAGAAAAGTGTTTGATCAATGCATTCTTCCAGTGCTTACGTATGGTGCAGAGACATGGACCTTAACTAAAAGAGACATACAAAGGCTGCAGACAACTCAAAGTAGCAAGGAGAGGTGCATGCTTGGTGTAACCAGGAGAGATAAGAAGAGGAACTCGTGGATCCGAAAAATGACAAGAATGGAAGACATCATGCTCAGAGTTAAATCCCTGAAATGGCAATGGGCTGGACATACTGCCAGAAGAACGGACCATCAATGGACAGCCAAAATTTTAGATTGGATTCCAAGGGACAGGAAAAGACCCAGAAAAAGACCACATGGGAGATGGGTGGAGGAAATTCGAAAGTATGCGGGAGTGACATGGAGGAGACTGGGAAAAGACAGACCGTTGTGGAGGAAACTTGGGGAGACCTACGTCCAGCAGTGGATTGATAATGGTTGACGATGATGATTAACATCACAGGATCTCCTTGACAAATGTCAACCCCGCCTTCTCGTGGTGCATCCTGTTCCCACTAAAGGGGCTCTGACGACCGCCAATAGCGGTATAACTATACCATCGGGATTAGAGGAAATTCTATCCCACACTCACCAACCCGCTTGGCCAGCGTGGTGAGTTATGGCCAAACCCCTCCAAAATGACTCCACAACTTAAATCTTGGCCCTCAGTCTCCGGCAGCTGGAATGTACCTGGCCAAGGCAGCGGCCAGTGCGACATGAAGGCAGAGGGTGCTAAGAATCCCCGGAGGACCGGACTAGGCTGCCATCTGATGCTGACCTTGGCAACGTACAATGGACGCTCCCTATCTTCTGATTCAAGGCTTCTTGAATTGGAAGAGGAACTACAAAGGATCAAGTGGGACATCGTGGGGCTAAGTGAGGTAAGGAGAAAAGGAGAAGATCTCATCGAACTGAAAAGTGGACATCTCCTCTACTATCGTGGGACAGATACTGGCAGAACTAGTGGTGTTGGATTTATGATAAACAAGAAACTGAAGGATAAAGTGGTAGAAGTTGAAAGTTCCTCTGACAGAGCTGCACGACTCGTTATCCAACTATCGAGAAGATACCAGGCTCAGATTATTCAAACTTATGCACCCACCACAAGTCATCCTGAAGAAGAAATTGAAGAATTTTATGAGGAAATTTGTCATCTAAATAATAAAGGTAAGCAGCACTTGAAAATGATTATGGGAGATTTCAATGCAAAAATAGGGCAACGGCAACAGAGTGAAACTTCAGTAGGTAAATTCGGTCACGGCAACAGAAACCAGCGTGCAAATACTCTCGTTGAGTTTGCAGAGGCAGAAGGGTTTTTCATCTTGAACTCCTTCTTCAAGAAAAAGCCACACAGGAAATTGACATGGAGACATCCAAATGGGACGACAAGTTAAATTGATTTTATTATGTGTAACAAAAAATTCGTCATAGAAGACTGCAGTGTGCTAAACAAGTTCAACACAGGTAGTGACCATAGATTGGTGAGATGTAAGATGCACCTCAACACTAAACTTGAACGTGGCAAGCTCATAAGACAAACAAAATCTATTGACATAACCAACCTTAAAAAACACCATAATACCTTCAAGTTGGAACTGAAGAACAGGTTCTCTGCTTTAGAAGGCCTAACATCGGAAGAAGTGGACATCTCTGAAGTTAACAGAAAAGTAATCAAAGCTCTTATGGAAACAGCAACAAAATTAGCTGGGTCTAAGAAAAAGTTGCATGTAAATAAATTATCAGGAAAAACGAAAATGTTGATGCAAAAAGAAGAGAGATGAGGACAACTAAAGAAGTGATGACTTCCAAAGTGGAATATATAGAGCTATGCAAGACAGTACGAAAAAGTATCACTGAAGACGTAAGAAAATTCAACTGTGAACTAGTGAGGAAAGCAATTGAAAACAACCAAAGCCTAAAGATAGCAAAGGGACATCTCAGTAAGGGAAGAAAACAGATTATGGCACTGAGAAAAGAAGATGGTTCTGTAACAAGAAATAGAGGCGAAATTTTGACAAGAGTGAAAGATTTCTACTCCAAATTATATGAAAGGGATGATACATGCACTCCAGACATCATGAAAGATACCAGTACCAGAGTTCCTCCAGTCCTTCCAGCAGAAGTTGCACATGCAATCAAGAACATGAAGCGGGGAAAAGCTCCAGGAGAAGATGGAATTACTGTAGACATCATACAAGAAGCAAGTGGAGAAATCGAAATAGTACTCGCCCAAATTTTCACTCGATGCCTCAATGAATTAAAGATTCCTGAGGATTGGAACACCGCTACAATGATCCTGCTACATAAGAAAGGTGACATTGAGGATCTCGGAAACTACAGACCTATCAGCCTCCTATCAGTAGTTTATAAAATTTTCACTAAAGTTCTTTCACACCGCTTGAAGGTAACACTGGACATGGTTCAACCGAGAGAACAAGCTGGATTCAGGAGTGGCTACAGCACAATAGATCATATCCATGTGCTGAGAGAACTAATTGAAAGAGCGAGGGAATATGAACTTCCATTGTGCATGGCTTTTATCGATTATGAAAAAGCCTTTGATTCGGTGAAACCATCAGCAGTTACAATGGCTCTGAAAACCTGCGGTATTGAAGATGCATACATTAATATTATTAATAACATCTATGAAAATGCAAGTGCAAAGATTAGGCTGTTTGAAAATACAACACACATAAAAATTGGAAAGGGAGTGAGACAAGGTGACACCATATCTCCGAAGCTCTTTAATGCCACATTAAAGGGTGTTTTTCAGTCACTGAGCTATGAAAACAAGGGGATAAAGATTAATGGAGATTATCTAACCCACCTTCGTTTTGCTGATGACGTAGTCATTTTTGCAACTACCCCATCAGAGCTGCAGAGTATGATCCAGGAACTTGCTGACAAGAGTAAAGAAGTGGGATTAAAAATGAACTTTCAGAAGACAAAAGTGATGTTCAATGCTTTTACAAGAAATGAAGATTTATCGATTGATGGAGAAAAGCTGGAGATAACAGACACATACGTTTATCTTGGACAGCAGATATCAAGTGAGGGTCACATTGATGAAGAAATTAATCGGCGTACAAAACTTGCCTGGAGAGCTTTTGGAAGAAACAGCATAATTTTCAAGAGCAATATGCCATTATGTCTTAAAAGAAAAGTGTTTGATCAATGCATCCTTCCAGTGCTTACGTATGGTGCAGAGACGTGGACCTTAACTAAAAGAGACATACAAAGGCTGCAGACAACTCAAAGTAGCATGGAGAGGTGCATACTTGGTGTAACCAGGAGAGATAAGAAGAGGAACTCGTGGATCCGAAAAATGACAAGAGTGGAAGACATCATGATCAGAGTTAAATCCCTGAAATGGCAATGGGCTGGACATACTGCCAGAAGGACAGATCATCGATGGACAGCCGAAATTTTAGATTGGATTCCAAGGGACAGGAAAAGACCGAGAAGAAGACCACATGGGAGATGGGTGGATGAAATTCGAAAGTATGCAGGGGTGACATGGAAGAGACTGGCACAAAACAGACCGTTGTGGAGGAAACTTGGGGAGACCTTCGTCCAGCAGTGGATTGATAATGGTTGACAATGATGATGATGATGATATATATATATATACATTGATCGAAAGTGTGTTTTTTTACAAGAAATAAATATTTAGATTTTATATTTAGCGATTGATAGGGAATAGGGAAAATGTAGAGGTACCGATTCCTAAATTAGGCAACAGATATAAAGCGATGGCGACATTGCCACATTTATTAAGAAAATGATCGAACTATAAAATTTGGTCACATGCATTATTTCTTAAAAAGAAACTGATTAATCAGTGCACCCTTCCAGTTTTTACGCATGGAGCACAGACATGGACCTGAACTAAAATAGACATACAGATGTTGCAGCCAACTGAAAGAAGCATGTACAGATGCATGTTTGATGTTACCAGGAAAGATACAAATACACTGCTGGCCACCCAAAATGCAACACCAAGAAGGAAGCATCCGATTGGCCTGAAATTCGCAGCATGCGTCACCCGCGAGAGGACATGCAAACGATTAGCATTGCAGGGCATATGCAAATCACGCGCGTCCGGCACGCCACCGAGAAGCACTATAAGAAGGCTGCACAGAAGGCGGGGTGTAAGTAGTGGAAGTGTGTTGTGCTGCCGGACCTAAGCGTGGGAAGCTTCCTGATGCTTCGTCGCAGAATAAGCCAGTCATTCCAGCACGTTTCGGAGTTCGACAGAGGACGAATAGTTGCTTATCGCGACAGCGGTTTATCGTACCGAGACATCGACGCCCGTGTGGAACGACATCCAGCCACAGTGAGGCGAGTATGGATTCGGTGGGTGCAGGAGTGACGGACGGACCGACGTGAGCGATTGCCGCAGCGACGGCACACCACCGAACGTGAGGACCGGTATGTTGTGCGGCGGGCATTGACGGCTCGCACCACCACATCACGAACGTTAGCGCAGGAATTAGGGTGTGTTGCGTAACAACCGTGTCAGCACGTACCGCTCGACGTCTTCTGCAGGAGTGGGGACTTATCGCACGGCGCCCATTGCTCCGATTACCATTGACGTTACACCACCGGCGAGTGCGGCGGCAGTGGGCCGTTGAATGCCGCACCTGGACTACGGAATGGTACGACATTGTCTACTCCGACTAATCCCGCTTCTGCCTGCAACACCACGATGGTCGGATCCGCGTGTGGCGGCACCGCGGCGAGAGACTGTATGACGCCTGCATTATGCATCGCCATATCGGTCCGTCACCTGGCGTTATGGTTTGGGGCGCTATAACGATGTAAATTTCTCCGTCATTTCTTGGTCTTCGCCGGGATTCGAACCCGGATCCCCTCATTCCGGAATAAGTCACTCTACCAATTGATCTACGCGGACGTTTTATTCTGATTCCTATCTGCCTTTATGTCGTGTGCGTCCTTCTGGCAGGTACGTCACATCTCCTGGTACGTTACAGCGCGATTGGTTATGACAGCCGCACCACTCTGGTACGCATCACCGGTACACTCAACAGCCAACGCTTCATCTCCGACGTTTTGGAGCCTGTAGTCCTCCTTTACCTGCAGGACCTGCCAGCGGCCACGTTTCAACAGGACAATGCGCGCCCGCACGTGGCACGCATCGTGCAATAATTCTTCACGGCCCACCAGGTGGCACTGCTGCCGTGGCCCGCCTGTTCTCCCGATATGTCGCCCATCGAACAGGTCTGCTCGCTGATCGGCAACCGAGTGGCCCGGCAAGCACCACCCGCGGCGTACATGACCTTGATGAACTGTGGCAACATGGCAACCTGATTAACTGTGGGAGCGTGTGGAAGCAGTCTGGACCGACATACCCCAAGCCTACACCCAAAGCCTCTTTCGTTCGATGTCGCGGCGTGTAGCGGCCGTTTTTGCCAGCCGTGGGGGCCACACGAACTATTGATGTCTGCGTGTTCCGCAAGTCGCACGGGCCTGTAAGCTCAATCGTTTAATCTTTGTATCTGTTTTTATGTTTCCAGTAAATCTGGCTTTGCTATCTCGTGTCCTTCTTGGTGTTGCATTTTGGGTGGCCAGCAGTGTAGAAACTCGTGGATCGGGAAAATGACAAGAGTGAAAGACATTATGATCAGAATTCCTGAAATTGCAATGAGATGGACATATTGCTAGAAGATAGAGCCACTGACGGAGAGTTGAAATATTGAACTAGATAGCAAGGGAAAAAACAATACCCAGAAGATTACAAGAGGGAGATGGGTGCATGAAATTCGAAAGCATGAAAGAATAAAGCTCAAGACCGACTGTTGTGGAAGAAGAAACTTGGAGACTCTCATCCAGCAGTGGATTGATAGTGGTTGCAAATTTTATATACATGCATATACGTATATCATGATCATCATCATCATTGTCAACCATTATCAATCCACTGCTGGACGAAGGTCTCCCCAAGTTTCCTCCACAACGGTCTGTCTTGTGCCAGTCTCCTCCATGTCACCCCTGCATACTTTCGAATTTCATCCACCCATCTCCCATGTGGTCTTCTTCTCGGGTCTTTTCCTGTCCCTTGGAATCCAATCTAAAATTTCGGCTGTCCATCGATGATCTGTCCTTCTGGCAGTATGTCCAGCCCATTGCCATTTCAGGGATTTAACTCTGATCATGATGTCTTCCACTCTTGTCATTTTTCGGATCCACGAGTTCCTCTTCTTATCTCTCCTGGTTACACCAAGCATGCACCTCTCCATGCAACTTTGAGTTGTCTGCAACCTTTGTATGTCTCTTTTAGTTAAGGTCCACGTCTCTGCACCATACGTAAGCACTGGAAGGATGCATTGATCAAACACTTTTCTTTTAAGACATAATGGCATATTGCTCTTGAAAATTATGCTGTTTCTTCCAAAAGCTCTCCAGGCAAGTTTTGTACGCCGATTAATTTCTTCATCAATGTGACCCTCACTTGATATCTGCTGTCCAAGATAAACGTACGTGTCTGTTATCTCCAGCTTTTCTCCATCAATCGATAAATCTTCATTTCTTGTAAAAGCATTGAACATCACTTTTGTCTTCTGAAGGTTCATTTTTAATCCCACTTCTTTACTCTTGTCAGCAAGTTCCTGGATCATACTCTGCAGCTCTGATGGGGTAGTTGCAAAAATGACTACGTCATCAGCAAAACGAAGGTGGGTTAGATAATCTCCATTAATCTTTATCCCCTTGTTTTCCCAGCTCAGCGACTGAAAAACACCCTCCAATGTGGCATTAAAGAGCTTCGGAGATATGGTGTCACCTTGTCTCACTCCCTTTCCAATTTTTACGTGTGTTGTATTTTCAAACAGCCTAATCTTTGCACTTGCATTTTCATAGATGTTATTAATAATATTAATGTATGCATCTTCAATACCGCAGGTTTTCAGAGCCATTGTAACTGCTGATGGTTTCACTGAATCAAAGGCTTTTTCATAATCGATAAAAGCCATGCACAATGGAAGTTCATATTCCCTCGCTCTTTCAATTAGTTCTCTGAGCACGTGGATATGATCTATTGTGCTGTAGCCACTCCTGAATCCAGCTTGTTCTCTCGGTTGAGCCATGTCCAGTGTTACCTTCAAGCGGTGTGAAAGAACTTTAGTGAAGATTTTATAAACTACTGATAGGAGGCTGATAGGTCTGTAGTTTCCGAGATCCTCAATGTCACCTTTCTTATGTAGCAGGATCATTGTAGCGGTGTTCCAATCCTCAGGAATCTTTCCTTCATTAAGGCATCGAGTGAAAATTTGGGCGAGTACTTTTTCGATTTCTCCACTTGCTTCTTGTATGATGTCTACAGTAATTCCATCTTCTCCTGGAGCTTTTCCTCGCTTCATGTTCTTGATTGCATGTGCAACTTCTGCTGGAAGGACTGGAGGAACTCTGGTACTGGTATCTTTCATGATGTCTGGAGTGCATATATCATCCCTTTCATATAATTTGGAGTAGAAATCTTTCACTTTTGTCAAAATTTCGCCTCTATTTCTTGCTACAGAACCATCTTCTTTTCTCAGTGCCATAATCTGTTTTCTTCCCTTACTGAGATGTCCCTTTGCTATCTTTAGGCTTTGGTTGTTTTCAATTGCTTTCCTCACTAGTTCACAGTTGAATTTCCTTACGTCTTCAGTGATACTTTTTCTTACTGTCTTGCATAGCTCTATATATTCCACTTTGGAAGTCACATCTTCTTTAGTTGTCCTCATCTCTCTTCTTTTTTGCATCAACATTTTGGTTTTTCCTGATAATTTGTTCACATGCAACTTGTCCTTAGACCCAGCTAATTTTGTTGCTGTTTCCATAAGAGCTTTGGTTACTTTTCTGTTAACTTCAGAGATGTCCACTTCTTCCGATGTTAGGCCTTCTAAAGCAGAGAACCTGTTCTTCAGTTCTAACTTGAAGGTATTATGGTGTTTTTTAAGGTTGGTTATGTCAATAGATTTTGTTTGTCTTATGAGCTTGCCACGTTCAAGTTTAGTGTTGAGGTGCATCTTACATCTCACCAATCTATGGTCACTACCTGTGTTGAACTTGTTTAGCACACTGCAGTCTTCTATGACGAATTTTTTGTTACACATAATAAAATCAATTTCACTTGTCGTCCCATTTGGATGTCTCCATGTCCATTTCCTGTGTGGCTTTTTCTTGAAGAAGGAGTTCAAGATGAAAAACCCTTCTGCCTCTGCAAACTCAACGAGAGTATTTCCACGCTGGTTTCTGTTGCCATGACCGAATTTACCTACTGAAGTTTCATTCTGTTGCCGTTGCCCTATTTTTGCATTGAAATCTCCCATAATTATTTTCAAGTGCTGCTTACCTTTATTATTTAGATGACAAATTTCCTCATAAAATTCTTCAATTTCTTCTTCAGGATGACTTGTGGTGGGTGCATAAGTTTGAATAATCTGAGCCTGGTATCTTTTCGAGAGTTGGATAACAAGTCGTGCAGCTCTGTCAGAGGAACTTTCAACTTCTACAACTTTATCCTTCAGTTTCTTGTTTATTATAAATCCAACACCACTAGTTCTGCCAGTATCTGTCCCACGATAGTAGAAGAGATGTCCACTTTTCAGTTCGATGAGATCTTCTCCTTTTCTCCTTACCTCACTTAGCCCCACGATGTCCCACTTGATCCTTTGTAGTTCCTCTTCCAATTCAAGAAGCCTTGAATCAGAAGATAGGGAGCGTCCATTGTAAGTAGCCAAGGTCAGCATCAGATGGCAGCCTAGTCCGGTCCTCCGGGGATTCTTAGCACCCTCTGCCTTCATGTCGCACTGGCCGCTGCCTTGGCCAGGTACATTCCAGCTGCCGGAGACTGAGGGCCAAGATTTAAGTTGTGGAATCATTTTGGAGGGGTTTGGCCATAACTCACCACGCTGGCCAAGCGGGTTGGTGAGTGTGGGATAGAATTTCCTCTAATCCCGATGGTATAGTTATACCGCTATTGGCGGTCGTCAGAGCCCCTTTAGTGGGAACAGGATGCACCACGAGAAGGCGGGGTTGACATTTGTCAAGGAGAGGCTGTGATATTCTATTAAGAAGAGACCTAAGCAAAAAAATACATATATCTTTGACTCATACCAAGTACAACATAGAAAAAGCTATGTATCTACCGGTGTGAGTAAAAGGAGAAAAGATAAAAAAATAAAATAAAACAACTGAATGTAGAAGGTGTCGAGAATACTGAGCCTTGGCTTTATCAAGGACCAGCAAAAACTCTGCATTTTCTCACTTCCACAAAGACCTAGTTGGAAATGGGTTTCTGCAAGGCCATAGATGCAAGTAACATGCCCACCTAAAATTGTTTTAAAAATATATATATATGTCATGTCCTCCGCAGAGTAGTATGACCTAGCACTAGTTAACAATTTAGCTTGCATCCATAACCCTCCTGGCCCGACCCATGCTCTTCATCTGTTACTATTAAACAGAGAGAAGAAGATTAAAGAGAACTCAAGCTGTGAGAGTGACATAATAATTAGAAATAATTTTCAGCTATAACGAAATGCCAAGTTCGTCTGAGAGAGAATTTAAACCTGAAAAACAACGCAAAAGAAATCCAAATTTTTACATTGCAATTAAGAAAGGAAATATTATTTTTTTAAAAAACAGATTTTTGAAAGAAAACTTGATTCTAAAACCCCCTACTCTACAGCTTCTGACAACACGAAAACGAGAATAAGTTAAAGACAATAATTAACTAAAGAAAACTTTGTGAAAGTTATATGACTTAAACAATTAGTTGCAATATGTACAAAGTATTTCAGCAGTGCTTTAAATGCATAATTAAGTAGTTATTAAGAACTTAACTACTTTGAAAATACAGCGCAAAGAAAAGGAACTATGCTTAGCCATCTGCTGTGCCTAAGTTCCCCTAAAGAAGCGCAAAGTTACCAAGAAAAGAAAGAGTTAAAACCCGCAAAAATGTTAACAGACAAGCCAGTGCCTAAAAGCTGAAAAGCAAAAAATCAACAGAGAAAAAAGTACATGAAGTACAAACATTGAACTTATAAAACCTAAAACCCAAATACAAGGAAGAGAGCTTACCTCTTGTGCAACTAAACTTTCTCCTCACAAGAGTAAAACATGGCTGACCTCTTCCCTATGCATCCTAACACTTCTGCCACTCCCTAGTCGCTGGGGGCAGTGTGGGTGGGGCTGATGGCCTCCTCATACAGAAAGAAACCAACTCGCGGAGATTTTAACCAGAGAAAAAATATATATATAAACTTAAGACTGTGGATCTGTATGATCAGAAAGAGCAGAATTAACTCTCCAGAATACATGAGAAATATTATAAAATACACGAGTGGTGTATTTAATAATCTTTGCATGTATTAAATCACCTTAGTGAGCTTCTATAGATTAATCAGAATCTTATTAATTTTAATGTTAGTTTTACTATTTTTAGTATAGCTATCCTAGTGATGAATAACTAGTTTTCTTTTTTATTTGTTTTTATTTTCTTTTATAAACAGATTTTTAAGCTTTTTTTGTGATTTTTTCTATATTATTTAATTTTTTGTTTTAATAGGACCTTCATATCCATAGCACTAAGGTTCCTTTTAGTAGTTAATAGGCATCCTCTAGCCAACTTCCTTACGGCTTTGATTGGTCAGATTCATATTATTAACTGTGTAGAAAATTAAAGCAGATCTGCCAACCTTACTCTATTATTCAGAATAATTTTTCTTAAAGTTCTTTTGATGAAAGAAGAAGGAATTTCGTTCTCTAGAAAACTATCTAATAGTATATTAATGTGGTAATTGAACTCAAGGTCATGTACGCATTCTCAAGTGCCTCATTGTGACCCCTAGAAATATGACAATATATATTTTTCCTTCTGATACACTCCCTTTGAAACTTCGACTTGATACCAACCACTGCAACTTGGACGGCGATGAAAAACGTTTTGTAGAATTTTGAAGAGTCTGCCAGAATTTCGCGATGAGTTGTTATTGCGATACTCACACACCGACATTCTCTTTAATAAAAACGGATTGGAAACATATTCAGTCCAGTTTTAATTTTGAAGCCATGATAACAATTTAGTGTAGAAAATTTTTTTTTTCCAAAATTTACCAACTTCGTAAATTTTTTGAACAATGATATCTGATTAAATGTTCTTTTCAAAGTAATTAAGTATAATGCACTACCTCAATTGAAATGAGCAGCTTATTTTGGGGAGGGAGGAGGATGCAGCAGAAAAATATTGTACCCAGTGGAGTGACTTCAATGATTTTTGGTGAATAAAAATTTACGTGAGTTTAAAAGCGAAAATTTCGTTGCGCTTGGTAAGTGAAGAAATCAATTTTGTGCAAGTATTTCGCTGCAGAAATTAATCTCTCTCTCTCCCTCTCTTTTTTTTTTTTTTTTTTTAATTTATCCAATACTGAATTCTATTCTTAATCGCAATTTGTTCACATGCCCGTTTTCACCAGAAGAGAAAATATAAGTAAAACGTTTTTGCAAAAGTCCTGGCAACTGAGTATTTGTCATTAGCAAACACAAGTGTTTTACAGTTCGATGGTGTTAGAATTATTACGTTGAATAAAAGCAGGAACAAGCCAAAAATTGGAAGGAAAAAAAACAGGTTGAGTAATACATTCAAACATACCTTATTTAATACTTTATTTCAACATTCGTCATTATTTTAATTCATTCCCCTATTTTATTTCTTATTCGGAAGCACAAGAACCGTATTAATCAACAAAGCACACAGCCCTTCGACGCATTCCCACCCAACGAGAGACTGCATTCACGAGCAACCCGTGCTAGCGAGACTGCCATCAATGCAGTCTCCAGGGAAGTTTTATTCAAAGGAAACGAACTGATGTGGGAATAATCAGAGTTTCCCACATGAGTTGGTTTCAACACCCGTCAAGGCAGCAAGCAACGCAGTCTGGCGCAGTCCGCCAACGTTCCTTGCGCTCCCAGTGGTGTTATGCAGGGAAAACTTCCAGTTGAGTTCAGAAAATTTCTCTCTCTCGGTACGGCATGAAAATAAAACTGCTTTGGGTAGGGGCTGCAGCCCCACAGCCCCATAGTAGGAGCCGCCCCTGGTCATCATGTATTATTCATTGGATTGGAAAGACTTGCCGTGGACTTGTTTCCGCATTTTCCGTGGAGGAGCTGAAACCCATGACTCATAATTTCCTGTTGCGCTCAAAATAGCCGGAGAACATATAAGAAAAGGCAGGAAACTTTAAGGTCAAAGTGTCTATTCTGGGCTGATACGTCGGCTCCACCCCTACCCGCCTACGCTCCACCAATCACGACATGTCACCGGGTTCCTCCTCGCCGTCTGGCTTGTCGTTTTTCTCCCTTTTTTTTTTTTTTTTGATTGGAGATTTAACGACCACCATGCGCAACTCAATGGGCTATAAGCAGTCTCCCGTCCCTAATTTAGGGGCACTGGTTCCAGCGAAGGGAGAGAGCCAGTGCCGTAAGACAAACACAACACCCATGCCTCATCGGGGTTCGAACCCGGACCCCTGTCGGACGAATGATCAGAAGCCATCGCTTAGACCACTGCGCCACCGGGGCGGCGTTTTTCTCCTTTCCAATTGTTCAATTTTGCTACCGCTGTGTGTGATGGTGTAAGGCCAAGGTACTGGTGCATGTTAATAAATATGGATACATTCGTCATACGTTCGTCAGTGCAAAGGGAAAGTGATTCAGCAAAGAAATCGCCACCGAAGAAATTAAAACCGGCACCGAATCGAAAATACAGTGAACATTATTTGAAGTTTGGATTATATTTCGCGGAAGAAAACGATCAGCAGCTTCCTGTTTGTGTTATTTGCAACGAAGTATTATCCAAGCATTCCATGAAGCCTTCTTTGCTCCAGAGACATTTTACAACAAAACATAAAGAGCACACCGAAATGCCAGTAGCATTTTTCGTGAAGAAAAGAGACGAATTTATAAAACGCCGTGCTGCTTTGGTGAAGTCCACAACCATCTCAAAAAAAAAATGTCTGGAACCATCTTATGAATTGTCCTTGATAGCAGCTAAACGAAATAAGCTTCACACAAACGGTGATGAAGTCGTGGTTCCCTCTGCCATTGCAATTGCTTCAATTCTCTTTGATGAACAAATGGTTGATGCTATTCGTAATATTCCCTGTTCTGACAACACCGTCCAAAGACGAATACAAGATATGGCCACAGACGTTACTCAACAAGTGGTGGAAAAGATCATAGCAGCAAAGAAATTCGCATTTCAATTGGACGAAAGCACTGACATCGCTGGTGAAGCGCAGTTAATTGTCTTTGTGCGTGTTTCTGATTCGGACGATATACTGGAACACGTATTATTTTGCCGCCCACTACTTGGCAGAACGACTGAGGAAGAAATATTCACAATAATTCAGTGAACATGGGAAGAAATATTCACAATAATTCAGTGAACATGGAATATTATGGACTTGGTGTGTAGCAATTTGTTCCGATGGTGCAGCAACTATTACAGGAAGAGCTTCGGGCGTGATAGCACGAGCTAAGACAAGAGAAACAATTCAATTGTTTCAAATCATTGCATCTTGCATGGACATGCACTTGCTTCTAAACGGATGAGTCCATTGTTACATGAGATTTTGGAGGATGCTGAAAAAATAATAAATTTCATAAAAAGCCGGCCATTGAATGGACGTTCATTCCGACAATTATGCTAGGATTTGGATTCTAAGCACAGCACTCTCCTCTTTAATACAGAAGTACGTTGGTTGTCCAGAGGTGAAACATTATCGAGATTATTCGAGCTACGAGATGAAACGCACCTGTTCCTGACGAATGTTTCAT
Source organism: Macrothele yani (assembly GCA_039090855.1). Classification (NCBI taxonomy): domain Eukaryota; kingdom Metazoa; phylum Arthropoda; class Arachnida; order Araneae; family Macrothelidae; genus Macrothele; species Macrothele yani. Next base: position 4,226,630 of record CM076996.1, on the reverse strand, counting down.
CACCCTAACAGAAAAGTTTGAAAATGTCTTCTGGGTGCCCTGCCTTGGCTATTTGGCTGGCATATTTAAAAAGCTAAATGAACTTAATCGGTAGCTGCAGGGCCACGGTCATAACGAGTTTATCATGGAAGACAACGTTTGTGCATTCTACAAGTACATTCTGCAAGTACATGATAATGGTGTTTCTAGATATGTTTTGTCTTGGAACAGGTTTTCTTGCAAGCTCCGGATGTGAGATACTGGTTTCGAAAGGGTGGTCTTGAGACAATTGGGGGATTGTTTTCAAGATAATAGGCCTGAGTAGAGCGAAAATCCACAGGATGCGATTCAGTGCAAGTTGAGTGATTTTGGAGACAATTTGGAGGGGGGGTTGTCCTTCAAATCAGCACCCCTGTATGCCGGGCAATTCCTTGGTGGGTATTCCGTGCGGGGTGAGTTCAGGTGCATGGTTCCCAAGGTGTTCACGAAAGAAAATAGTACAGGATAATAAGTCACACTTATACTCCCATTTCGGTGCATACGTCTAATTGGATGCACGACCCATTCTCACTTTCAGCCTTAACAATGCTATTCCCTCAAAGTGAAATTTTGTTTTCAGAGAGAGTGGATCTGATTTAAATGAGATGTTGTCTAGCCAGTGCTTGAGTTATTAACTACGTGGATCTGTTGAATTTTTTGGTGAAAAACTTACATAGTGTACTTTTGAAAATTCGGATTTAGTTGCTTTATGAGTTACATGTCAGAAATTGTTGTATAGTTTAAAATTTTGGTGAACGGTGAGGATGCCTATAAATATGAGTTCAAGTTCAGGAGTGTTGTGAATTAGTATTTGCCTTTTTATTTGCATTATAAGGTATTGAGTATCCAGAGCAAGTTGTGTTAGGAAGGTTATTTGAATTTCTTGATGATGGTGTGAATTTCCATTCTTTTGTCGCGTTGCAAGTTAGTGACAAATTTTGAGTTAATTTAGTAAGATATTAGGTGCAATGTGTTCGGTATAGTGTCTAGAAGTTATTTTGTATCAATTAATGCTAGCGTTCAGTGCTATGAGATTTAAAACCAAATTTTCCTGCTAGTTTAGGATTGTTTACTAATGTAATTTTGGTTATTTACAAATTTTTGCTCAGTTATTGTATTTTTAAAATTAATGTTGGCTAAGGAAACTGGTTTGAGGGGTGTGTCGTAAGGTTAAATGGAATCTGTATTGTGTATTCATTAAACTAGAAACTTATAACCGAGAGGGAAAGAAATTGCACTTCAGCTATCAGAACCTATTCACAATGCTAAGTCCTACTGTGTCATCAGTCAAGTGTTTGTGTTTCGCAAAGCAATATTTTCCCTTTATAAATGATGTGCATTGAGCTACCCGAAAGGGATAAGTTTGATGTTTTTTTCTTTCGTTAAGGAAGTGTTATGCCAAAAACAAAACACCCCCTCCCCGAAATGTGCCATCTGATTTAATTGAAATAAGGCCCAAGCTCCAATGTCAGAAATTTTGAAGAGGGTGTAAAGCCCTGTTTGTGTTTTCGAACAACAGATGCTGGTTTTCTTGTTTTATTTGAAGGTTAAATTTTACAAATAAATGCAGGCCAAGTGGCTTTTCAAAAACCCAAACTTTGTGCAGTGATAAATTATGTGTCAAGGTTGAATTTTATCCCTAGGTCTCATGTATCCACCTTAGTTTGCCTAAGGAAAGGTAAGAAACCTGGAATTGTTATTCATAATTTAACAGTGCATTTTGTCCTACTATTGTGACCAACTCTCACCGCCTCCAAAAGTTATTTACACTTGTACAATGCCTACCATTGAGTATTTAGTTTCACACATTGGTACACACGTAACAATAAATACCTTTTTTTACAATTACAGGTTTTTCAACTCAGCAAAAACGCAAACAACATAAACAAGCAATAATAACTTTTGGATTACAAAACTCAGTGTTGAATTCTTTATTTATCATGGTCTTAGATAGAATTTTCTTTTTGTTTCCAAATGCATCCACCCATCTCCTAAATAAAATAATGTTTACAATAATTCCCAAAAAATACCCGTAGTTTAAAACCATTCATAACACCGTATACAAATGAAATATCTTTCCTGTGTGATGTGTGTATAAAGAAATTCACACATAAAATATTTTTTTAAAATAATGCAAAGCTCAACACTGATGAAAAATCATAATAGCGTGATATTAGTCACAAAATATTCACCCAAACTCTAATGTCTCAAGACATATATTCCTTCATATTGGTAAGAAGCATCATCTATGCAATTACAGCTAAAGACATTATGAACAATTTGCCGCCCCGGTGGCGCAGTGGTCTAAGGCGCTGGCCTCTGATCATTCGTCCGTAAGGGGTCCGGGTTCGAATCCCGGTCAGGCATGGATGTTGTGTTTGTCTTACGGCACTGGCTCTCTCCCTTCCCTGGAACCAGTGACCCTAAATTAGGGACGGACGACTGCTTATAATTATGAACAACAATGAGCAAAGCATTTACCTTACTTGTGAAATTGTATCCATTCTTCATATCGGCCACATTCGCCGTATTCTTATATCCATATCTAACACAGTACTTGACCATATTTACTATTTATAAGAACAACTTAAAGCACGATTTGCAACACGCACGCAGCCGGCGTATACTCATGAACAGCTTTCCGTCCTCTCTAATGGCGGAACATCCGGTTTTCAAACACTGACGGAAGCAGCTAGGTATTTACCAGTCTGTTTTCCTCCAAGGTCTTTGCCTAAACATTATACAAATAAATATATTTCAAACTTCATTATTGTATATTTTCAATATTCATTTCATGTGTGGGAAAAAGTTATCAAGCATGCATGTTCTAGCACACGTTCGTAACCAAGGGGGCGAAAGCAGTACAAGGAAATTGTTTTCATTTATTTATTTCTGTATGTACATTGTGCTGAGAGTTACACATTCTCAGTATTAATTTAATCTGATTGGCAGCCTCAAAAGTTTATTTATATATGTATTGCCCTGCAACATTATGCAAATAAATAGTGAGGGAAGAATATCTCTAATTCCATATTCCTTCAGTTTCAAAATAGACAAGGAAGGGGGAGGCTTAGTTGTTAAAATCTCACATAAAATATAGACAGTAGTAGCATTATTAGCATTTTTACTTATTCTTTTTCTTTCCTTTTTTTTTTTTTTTTTTTTTTTTTGGTGACTTTCTTTTCCAAATACGTTTTCAGTATTAATATAGTACCTCGTATAGTTGGCCTCTCCCATTTTTTTATTTACTTCTGTGTGTACTGCAACATTAACCTGTTGCAGCATTATTATATATATATATTTTTTTTTTTGTGAATTAGCTTTTCAAATACATTCTTAGTATATTAATTTTAAAACAGTTTGCTTCTTCAAATTTATTATTTTTTGGATGAAAGCAATGTTATTTGATCAGAAAAAGTTAGGGTTTAAAAACCCAATTTTGGAGGCTGTTTTATTAATTTTTCGCTGGTTTTTCTCTTACAGATGCAAATTGCTATGTAACAGTACGTCAGCGTACTAATAGATTGCGTTTCAGGTACTTTCTGCGTCTGTTTAAAACTGCATGAACAGAGTTTTATGGTATAACCATTTATACTCTAGAGAACAGAAATAGCGAGAAAGCGTAATTCCTAAGAAAGGTAAAACAGACGCAATTTTCTTTCTGTTTGTTTTAATATCGATAGAACAGTTATGTCATAAAATAACTTACAAAAAACTAAAACATGGACTTTATTTAAGCTCTTCCTTCAAGCATTAAGTTAAACTGAGTGCACAGAAACGTGGAGCTGTAACCTTCTCGATGCATAACTCCGTCGCTTAGCGTGACGTTACAAAAACGATGGCCAAGCCCGTAAAGAGAAGAGAAGTGAGTCCCAGGAGCCCCAACCTTATTCATATGACTTCAGAAGTGGATTTCTGCGGACCAATATGGCTGTTGATTCAATGTTGTCGCTATTTGATTACCCCTTACTGTTGGCCAATTTTTTCAATTTTAATGTCATGGAGTATGCCAACAAATTAATAGAGCTACAGGGCAAAGAAAAATAAATTAATTTCTTACAAGAACAAATCAATGTTATACCAAAACAATTTTTTTTTGATTGGAGGTTTAACGACCACCGTGAGCAACTCAATGGGCTATAAGCAGTCGCCCGTCCATAATTTAGGGTCACTGGTTCCAGGGAAGGGAGAGAGCCAGTGCCGTAAGACAAACACAACATCCATGCCTCACCGGGATTCGAACCCGGACCCCGTTCGGACGAATGATCAGAGGCTATCGCTTAGACCACTGCGCCACCGGGGCGGCACAATTTGTTTTCGATGTTTATTTCTCATGATGCACGAAAATATCGCCATTGGTCATCACGAATTTTTTTTTTTTTTTTTTGATCGGAGGTTTAACGACCACCGCGAGCAACTCAATGGGCTATAAGCAGTCGCCCGTCCCTAATATTGGGTCACTGGTTCCAGGGAAGGGAGAGAGCCAGTGCCATAAGACAAACACAACATCCATGCCTCGCGGGATTCGAACCCGGACCCCTTTCGGAAGAAAGATCAGGGGCTTAGACCACTGCGCCACAGGGGCGGTCATGAAGTATTTAATGAAGCATTTCTCATATGCGGTATATGAAATTTTCATGTTCGTATTGTCGGACATTGGCGAAACATCGGAAACATAAATTGGGAACCTTTTTTTGGCCGCCCCGGTGGCGCAGTGGTCTAAGGCGTTGGCCACTGATCATTCGTCCGAAAGGGGCCCGGGTTCGAATCCCGTGAGGCATGGACGTTGTGTTTGTCTTACGGCACTAGCTCACTCCCTTCCCTGGAACCAGTGACCCTAAATTAGGAACGGGCGACTGCTTATTGCCCATTGAGTTGCTCACGGTGGTCGTTAAAAACTACAATCGAAAAAAAAATGCCGCCCCGGTGGCGCAGTGGTCTAAGGCGCTGGCCTCTGATCATTCGTCCGTAAGGGGTCCTGGTTCGAATCCCGGTCAGGCATGGATGTTGTGTTTGTCTTACGGCACTGGCTCTCTCCCTTCCCTGGAACCAGTGACCCTAAATTAGGGACGGGCGACTGCTTATAGCCCATTGAGTTGCTCACGGTGGTCGTTAAACCTCCAATCAAAAAAAAAAAAAAAAAAAGAAAGCCCAGCGAAATTCCTAACAGCTCGGTGGCTCAGTGGTCTAAGCGATGGCCTCTGATCATTCGTTCGAACGGGGTCCGGGTTCGAATCCTGGTGAGGCATGGTTGTTGTGTTTGTCTCACGGCACTGGCTCTCTCCCTTCCCTGGAACCAGTGACCCTAAATTAGAGACGGGCGACTGCTTATAGCTCATTGAGTTGCTCACGGTGGTCGTTAAACCTACAATAAAAAAAAACAAACTTAAATGAATGCATAATATTAAATAAAGAAATATTATAGATATGCTGTTTCGTTCTTTGGGGGAAAGAACGTAGAACTTAATTCGAAATTTACAGATCCAAATATGCCATCAGTTTTCTCCTTCTACATTTGGGGGTGGGGATTTAAATTCGAAGGAACACTACGAGGTTTCAACTGCTTTTGAATCGTAGTGTCATAATATTCAAAATCTTTTTCGTTAAAGTGGGAAAAACAAATTGGAGAATGCACATTGGGATGGAAATCAATGCGTTTCATTTTACACAGCCATTCTTTCAACAATTTCGGTCTTTTCAGAGGAAAATTACGGAAAGTTATTCCATCCTGTATGCAATTTAGGTGGCAGAATTTAGTAGCACAACCATACGACGAGGAAAAGTGAGTCATGTCGTTAATAAATTTACGAAAATCGCGATTTTCCTTTACTCTGGAACGTAATGCCTTGTTAAGCAATAGGAAAACGCATGTAAACAAACTATTGTTGGTCCGCGGCCACGGAAATGTTGCAATGCGAGGTGAATAAGGTCTTTTGGAAACAAAGAAAGAGGTGAACGTATGGACGCCGCCCCGGTGGCTCAGTGGTCTAAGCGATGGCATCTGATCATTCGTCCGAACGGGGTCCGGGTTCGAATCCCAGTGAGGCATGGATGTTGTGTTTGTCTTACGGCACTGGCTCTCTCCCTTCCCTGAAACCAGTGACCCTAAATTAGGGACGGGCGACTGCTTATAGCCAATTGAGTTGCTCACGGTGGTCGTTAAACCTCCAATCAAAAAAAAAAAAAAAAAAAAAAAAAAAGTATGGACCTTATTCATGTGACGCCAGAAATGGATTTCTGCGGACCAACATTATTGCTGATTCAATGTTGCCGCTATTAGATTACCCCTTACTGTTGGCTAACTTTTTAAATTTTAAGGTCTTGGAGTATGCCAACGAATTAATAAAGCTACAAGGCGAAGAAGATGAAATTGATTTCTTAGAAGAACAAATCAAGGTTGCAAAAATATACCAAGACAATATTGTGTTCAATGTTTATTTTAAATGATGCAGGGCAACATCGCCATTACTCATAGCGAAATTTTTAATGAATCATTTCTCAGACACGGTATATAAAATTTCACGTTCTTATTGTCAGACACTGACGAAACATCTGAAACATAAATCTGGATTTTTTTTTTATTATTGGAGGTTTAACGACCACCGTGAGCAACTCAGTGGCCTATAAGCAGTCGCCCGTCCCTAATTTAGGGCCACTGGTTCCAGAGAGGGAGAGAGCAAGGGCCGTAAGATACACAACACCAATGTCTCACCGGGATTCGAACCTGGACGCATCTCGGACGAATGATCAGAAGCCAACGCTAAGGCCACTGAGTCACCGGGGGCGGCTTTTTTTTTATTTTTTTTATGCAAAACGAAATATTTAGAAGTCGAGACAAATAGGAAATGTAGAAGAAAACTAGGGTTACAAAAACAACTAAAAGCTTCCCATTGTCGCCCGCTAGGCAATCTACTTAAAAAATAAAATGAATGCGTAACATTAAATAAAAAAAAAAAATTATAGGTATGTTTCGTTCTTTGGGGAAAGAACGTAGAAGTTAATTCGTAACTTACTGATGTTGATATGCAATTCCTTTCCCTTCTTCACATTTTTTTTTTTTTTGAAATTAAATATCGAAGGATTACTACCAGGTTAACCGCCTTCGATTTTTAGTGCCATAACATTCAAAATCTTCCTCCTTAAAGTGGGCAGAACATGTTCAAGAACTCACATTGCAACGGAAATCATTGCGTTTCATTTTACACAGCCATTCCTTTAATAGTTTCAGCATTTTCAGAGGAACATTATGGAAAGTCCTCTCTTCTGTACATTTTAGGTGACAGGATTTATTAGCACAACCGTACGATGAAAAAAAGTTCGGCATGTCATTAATAAATTTATCAAAATCACGAATTCCCTGTAAACGGGAACGTGAACTTATGCCCTCTCATGGTTGCAGACTTGGGCGTAAAGAAAAATCTGAAATTATACAGGGATGTAGTTCTAAATAAAAAAAGTACCTTAGCTGTAAATGGAATAAGAAAAACAACCCAGGAAGAATTCCTTCAAAAGTTTCAAAAGCCCTGTAAAATCAGATTTGTTGTTTTTGTTATTTAGTATTTTTCATTAGATTTTTATTGCTGATTACTTTTATCAATTGATATTAAAATTGCTTAATTTGAGCAATTTTAAATAGAAGAAAGAATGTAACGTAAGAGTTATATGCTAAGAATATCAAATTTTTATTTGAATATCGCTCTGTCGTTCTACACTGTAAAACATTGCCGTGTTTCACCCGGATTAAGACGGTTTACACATCGTAAGCATGCCACCTGGCGGTCAACCATAAACTTTCGGTAGATAAACTACATGTTCACGGTGTTTAAACTGCTCGAACTGTTACTGTATTTTTAACCTTGGCAATCTGGCAACGTTCTTCTTAAAGTGGTTATATACCTGTTTTTTCATGTGCAATCAGTCGTCTGGCAACACCTCTGTGGGCCACACGTTTTTATTTCCCGGTCAGTAGACATGTTAATGAACATTGCGGTATTAGACGTTTTTGTTTTCCATTATACATGTTAATGAACATAACATGTATTAATATTTATTTATCATTAGACATAAACTGAACATTATGGTCATTAGACGTTTTTATTTCCAGGTCATTAGACATGTTAATGAACATATTGTATGGTACTGTAAAATTACGGTTTACTGACTGGCCACTCAGCTGCCGGTGTATCTACCGTAATTCGACCCTGCGATTTTTTACAGTGTACACGGTTCTCTATTGAGAATAATACATATTAGTTAAATAAATAAATACATCGCTCTTAACCACGTTCTAGAAACACACAGCAACCGAAAAATTGTTTTACAGCCGCCGCTGTGGAACTGAACCAACAGAACTCTCGATATCTAGCCGAGTGCGTTACATATACGCCACGGTGGCCAACAATCCACGGTGCTATGTGTACTTTTAAGTCAGCTTCTGACATAAATCCGTAAGATGGGCTCAGCTACAGAGACGTCTCCATCTGGTGGGCATTAACGGCACTAGCTATATATATATTATAGCAATTAAATCAAAGGGCGAGATACAAGTTGAAAATACTCCAAAAACGTGGCGACAAGTAAATAAATAAATACATCGCTCTTAACCACGTTCTAGAAACACACAGCAACCGAAAAATTGTTTTTCAGCCGCCGCTGTGGAATTGAACCAACAGAACTCTCGATATCTAGCCGAGTGCGTTACATATACGCCACGGTGGCCAACAATCCACGGTGCTATGTGTACTTTTAAGTCAGCTTCTGACATCATAAATCCGTAAGATGGGCTCAGCTACAGAGACGTCTCCATCTGGTGGGCATTAACGGCACTAGCTATATATATATATTATAGCAATTAAATCAAAGGGCGAGATACAAGTTGAAAATACTCCAAAAACGTGGCGACAAGTAAATAAATAAATACATCGCTCTTAACCACGTTCTAGAAACACACAGCAACCGAAAAATTGTTTTTCAGCCGCCGCTGTGGAATTGAACCAACAGAACTCTCGATATCTAGCCGAGTGCGTTACATATACGCCACGGTGGCCAACAATCCGCTGTGCTATGTGTACTTTTAAGTCAGGTTCTGTCATCATAAATCTGTAAGATGGGCTCAGCTACAGAGACGTCTCCATCTGGTGGGCATTAACGGCACTAGCTATATATATATATATATATATATATATATATATATATATATATATATATATATATATATATATATATATATATATATATATCATCATCATCATCATTGTCAACCATTATCAATCCACTGCTGGACGAAGGTCTCCCCAAGTTTCCTCCACAACGGTCTGTCTTGTGCCAGTCTCCTCCATGTCACCCCTGCATACTTTCGAATTTCATCCACCCATCTCCCATGTGGTCTTCTTCTGGGTCTTTTCCTGTCCCTTGGAATCCAATCTAAAATTTCGGCTGTCCATCGATGATCTGTCCTTCTGGCAGTATGTCCAGCCCATTGCCATTTCAGGGATTTAACTCTGATCATGATGTCTTCCACTCTTGTCATTTTTCGGATCCACGAGTTCCTCTTCTTATCTCTCCTGGTTACACCAAGCATGCACCTCTCCATGCTTCTTTGAGTTGTCTGCAGCCTTTGTATGTCTCTTTTAGTTAAGGTCCACGTCTCTGCACCATACGTAAGCACTGGAAGGATGCATTGATCAAACACTTTTCTTTTAAGACATAATGGCATATTGCTCTTGAAAATTATGCTGTTTCTTCCAAAAGCTCTCCAGGCAAGTTTTGTACGCCGATTAATTTCTTCATCAATGTGACCCTCACTTGATATCTGCTGTCCAAGATAAACGTACGTGTCTGTTATCTCCAGTTTTTCTCCATCAATCGATAAATCTTCATTTCTTGTAAAAGCATTGAACATCACTTTTGTCTTCTGAAAGTTCATTTTTAATCCCACTTCTTTACTCTTGTCAGCAAGTTCCTGGATCATACTCTGCAGCTCTGATGGGGTAGTTGCAAAAATGACTACGTCATCAGCAAAACGAAGGTGGGTTAGATAATCTCCATTAATCTTTATCCCCTTGTTTTCATAGCTCAGCGACTGAAAAACACCCTCCAATGTGGCATTAAAGAGCTTCGGAGATATGGTGTCACCTTGTCTCACTCCCTTTCCAATTTTTACGTGTGTTGTATTTTCAAACAGCCTAATCTTTGCACTTGCATTTTCATAGATGTTATTAATAATATTAATGTATGCATCTTCAATACCGCAGGATTTCAGAGCCACTGTAACTGCTGATGGTTTCACCGAATCAAAGGCTTTTTCATAATCGACAAAAGCCATGCACAATGGAAGTTCATATTCCCTTGCTCTTTCAATTAGTTCTTTCAGCACGTGGATATGATCTATTGTGCTGTAGCCACTCCTGAATCCGGCTTGTTCTCTCGGTTGAGCCATGTCCAGTGTTACCTTCAAGCGGTGTGAAAGAACTTTAGTGAAGATTTTATAAACTACTGATAGCAGGCTGATAGGTCTGTAGTTTCCGAGATCCTCAATGTCACCTTTCTTATGTAGCAGGATCATTGTAGCGGTGTTCCAATCCTCAGGAATCTTTCCTTCATTAAGGCATCGAGTGAAAATTTGGGCGAGTACTGTTTCGATTTCTCCACTTGCTTCTTGTATGATGTCTACAGTAATTCCATCTTCTCCTGGAGCTTTTCCTCGCTTCATGTTCTTGATTGCATGTGCAACTTCTGCTGGAAGGACTGGAGGAACTCTGGTACTGGTATCTTTCATGATGTCTGAAGTGCATATATCATCCCTTTCATATAATTTGGAGTAGAAATCTTTCACTCTTGTCAAAATTTCGCCTCTATTTCTTGTTACAGAACCATCTTCTTTTCTCAGTGCCATAATCTGTTTTCTTCCCTTACTGAGATGTCCCTTTGCTATCTTTAGGCTTTGGTTGTTTTCAATTGCTTTCCTCACTAGTTCACAGCTGAATTTCCTTATGTCTTCAGTGATACTTTTTCTTACTGTCTTGCATAGCTCTATATATTCCACTTTGGAAGTCACATCTTCTTTAGTTGTCCTCATCTCTCTTCTTTTTTGCATCGACATTTTGGTTTTTCCTGATAATTTGTTCACATGCAACTTGTTCTTAGACCCAGCTAATTTTGTTGCTGTTTCCACAAGAGCTTTGGTTACTTTTCTGTTAACTTCAGAGATGTCCACTTCTTCCGATGTTAGGCCTTCTAAAGCAGAGAACCTGTTCTTCAGTTCTAACTTGAAGGTATTATGGTGTTTTTAAGGTTGGTTATGTCAATAGATTTTGTTTGTCTTATGAGCTTGCCACGTTCAAGTTTAGTGTTGAGGTGCATCTTACATCTCACCAATCTATGGTCACTACCTGTGTTGAACTTGTTTAGCACACTGCAGTCTTTTATGACGAATTTTTTGTTACACATAATAAAATCAATTTCACTTGTCGTCCCATTTGGATGTCTCCATGTCCATTTCCTGTGTGGCTTTTTCTTGAAGAAGGAGTTCAAGATGAAAAACCCTTCTGCCTCTGCAAACTCAACGAGAGTATTTCCACGCTGGTTTCTGTTGCCGTGACCGAATTTACCTACTGAAGTTTCATTCTGTTGCCGTTGCCCTATTTTTGCATTGAAATCTCCCATAATTATTTTCAAGTGCTGCTTACCTTTATTATTTAGATGACAAATTTCCTCATAAAATTCTTCAATTTCTTCTTCAGGATGACTTGTGGTGGGTGCATAAGTTTGAATAATCTGAGCCTGGTATCTTTTCGAGAGTTGGATAACAAGTCGTGCAGCTCTGTCAGAGGAACTTTCAACTTCTACAACTTTATCCTTCAGTTTCTTGTTTATTATAAATCCAACACCACTAGTTCTGCCAGTATCTGTCCCACGATAGTAGAAGAGATGTCCACTTTTCAGTTCGATGAGATCTTCTCCTTTTCTCCTTACCTCACTTAGCCCCACGATGTCCCACTTGATCCTTTGTAGTTCCTCTTCCAATTCAAGAAGCCTTGAATCAGAAGATAGGGAGCGTCCATTGTAAGTAGCCAAGGTCAGCATCAAGGTCAGGCGATACGTAACATCACAGCCTCTCCTTGACAAATGTCAACCCCGCCTTCTCGTGGTGCATCCTGTTCCCACTAAAGGGGCTCTGACGACCGCCAATGGCGGTATAACTATACCATCGGGATTAGAGGAAATTCTATCCCACACTCACCAACCCGCTTGGCCAGCGTGGTGAGTTATGGCCAAACCCCTCCAAAATGATTCCACAACTTAAATCTTGGCCCTCAGTCTCCGGCAGCTGGAATGTACCTGGCCAAGGCAGCGGCCAGTGCGACATAAAGGCAGAGGGTGCTAAGAATCCCCGGAGGACCGGACTAGGCTGCCATCTGATGCTGACCTTGGCTGATATATATATATATATATATATATATATATATATATATACGGATTTATGATGTCAGAAGCTGACTTAAAAGTACACATAGCACCGTGGTTTGTTGGCCACCGTGGCGTATATGTAACGCACTCGGCTAGATATCGAGAGTTCTGTTGGTTCAATTCCACAGTGGCGGCTGAAAAACAATTTTTCGGTTGCTGTGTGTTTCTAGAACGTAGTTAAGAGCGATGTATTTATTTATTTACTTGTCGCCACGTATTTGGAGTATTTTCAACTTGTATCTCGCCCTTTGATTTAATTGCTATAATATATATATATATAGCTAGTGTCGTTAATGCCCACCAGATGGAGATATCTCAGTAGCTGAGCCCATCTTACGGATTTATGATGTCAGAAGCTGACTTAAAAGTACACATAGCACCGTGGATTGTTGGCCACCGTGGCGTATATGTAACGCACTCGGCTAGATATCGAGAGTTCTGTTGGTTCAAATCCACAGCGGCTGCTGAAAAACAATTTTTCGGTTGCTGTGTGTTTCTAGAACGTGGTTAAGAGCGACGTATTTATTTATTTACTTGTCGCCACGTATTTGGAGTATTTACAACATATTAGTTACTTTGAACAGATGCAACTAACACAGTCACATCAATTCAATGTGACAAATACGCCGTTTTCCCTAACATTACGAAGTGGATGTTGCAGAGTCCTTTTCTGTTATCCATTACGAATAAGAGAGTGAGCTCAGGGGTGTCCGTTTATTTACAGCTAACAGCCGGTGGCGAGCAGTTTAGTACAAAAGCAGTTTAGTTCTGCGTTTAACGACCACCATAAGCAAGATGTAGAGTTTTAGCAGTCGCCTGACCCTAATTTGAGACCACTGGTTCCAGGGAAGCGACAGAGCCGGTGCCATCCAACAAAAGTATCTCCCATGCCTCACCGGGACTCGAACCAGGACCCATCTTAGGCAAACGGCCAGAAGTAAGCGCCTCAGACCACGAGGGTGGCCATCTGTGGTGTACGAACATTTGATTAAGACACTAAATATGTTTGACGACGAACACAGTTTTCTCCATTTCTGTATATTTGATCATCTAAAAAATTTGCTTTGCACTGCTTTTCTTTCTAGATAACCTCAAAAACCGCCTTTACGCCCCTTGGGGAAAACATGCATTATTTTAAGAAGAAAGTATTCTCAAAAGGTTTATCGACGTGAGTGGCATGGGTCTACGAACAAATTTTTTTAATCAAGATTTTAGAAGCTCAGATTTTGTGGCAAATACATCAGAAGCAGAAATCAACACTTACGTCCCCTGTTGGCCAAATCATTCTTTACCAAAAAATAGAAATTATATGCAAAAGATTTCTCATCAGGAGCTGTATCCGCTGAAGAAAAAAAGTTTCAAATCGGAGTTTTAGAAGTAGAGATATCGGGGAAAACGCAATTTACTTTTACGCCCCCTAGCGGAAAATCTATGCGCAACTTGAAAAAGTGACTATACGTAAAATAATCTTCTACATAAATGGAATCGAGAAGTAAAAGAATATTTTTCAATCGGATGTTTAGAAGCAAATATACTGAATAAAATGTATTTTGAATTCGACATCATCTGCATTTACGCCTTCTGGCGGCGAAATTGTACATCGTAAAAAAAAAAAAAAACGAAATAAAGGATCATCATTCGCATATTTCAAGCTTCCCAATGCAAAAGAATTTTTCAAATCGGACAAATAGTTTCAGAGATATAGTGTCTACAGACGGATAGACGGACAAACTGATAACATAAGCTCGATCTTATTTTACAAAAGATGTGCTAAAAATAAGTAGCGTAAGAAAATTGTTGCGGTACGTGCATATTTCAACTTTGAGAATGACCTTCATGGTGATTCAGTGGGAAACTGGGTCTTCAAAAGTGCAGCTATTTATTTATTTTATGTTGTCAAAATACAGTTTTTGCAAGGGAAAATGATTATGTGGTACAGCATCCCTTTTTTGAGCTTAGATTAATGCTGCATTCATTCTATCGTGAGCAAATATTTAAATTTTTTCACTGTTAAATTGTTAAAATTTATATACGAAACGGAATTACTTTTACAATGCATATTCCAACAGTTCTTTTTCATCCAAGATCTGACAGAATTTTTTTTCATCAGGGAGTTTCTGAGGTGTTCCGCTGTAGGTGCGTGTGATTTTATGGAGGGCCTCAAGACTAAATTATCCCGTCATGGTTTCGCCGTCCCAATCCGCCCCTGGTGACAGATTCCTGTTATTCACACTAAATATTTGGAACCGTATAGAATGGCAGAGTAGTATTTAAAAGGAAGCTTAATACACTCTTCGCAAAAAAAAAAAAAAAAAAAAAAAAAGGAAGCACCCAAAAAAAGTCGTTCGATTTAATGAAACTCCGCATGCAAGTACATCAGGGCTGGATATGCAAATGATTAAAAAATAACGACCAATGACTAAATAGTGGCCCACCACAGCGCATGGGAGCCGCGCTATGAGGGGGTATATTAAGAGCAAAGTTCGCACGCAGGGACAATTGTGACAGCGGATTGCGGTTGCATTAACCTCCACGGACTGTGAGGATGCCTTGCTGTGGGATCCGTGCACAATACGAGCAGTTGAGCGAGTTTGAGAGAGGACGTATAATTGGGCTGAGAGAGGCCGGTTGGTCAAGTCGCCGTATCGCCAGGTATTTGGGTCGGAGCGACGCGGCAATCGGACGATGTTGACGCCAGTGGGTCGAGGAGGGCACAATCTAGAGGCACGTGGACAGTGGATGGCCGAGGACAACGACAGAACACGAAGATCGAGCCATTGTGAGAGCAGCACGAACAGAACCGAATTCTTTGCTCTCAACCATCCATGGCCATGTTGCGTCGTCCACAGGAAAGGAAGTGGACATCCGGACCGTTGCCAGACAATTTGTGGCACGGGGATTATATTTGACGAGGCACTCCGCCGCCTACCACTGACCAGCGAGCATCACCGGCATTGGTTGCAGTGGTGTCGGGCACAATCAACGTGGGATAGTGTCCACTGTCGTCGTGTTGACTCCAGTGATGCGTCACGGTTTGCAGTTAGTGCCCATGACCAGAGCATACGTATCTGGAGACGAGCCAGTCAGCTCACGGATCTTGCCTTTACCGTGGAACGGCACACGGCTCACACGCCGGGACTGACTGTCTGGGGAGGCATTTCCTACGATATCCGGGCACCCTTGGTAGTCCTCCATACTACCCTCACGGATCAACTGTATGTCTACGACATTCTACAACCAGTCGTGTTGCCATTCCTATCGCAGCATAACCGATCAATTTTCCAACAGGATAATGCCCTGCCGCACACGGCCCGGAGTTCTCAGGCCTGCCTCCGTAATGTCGACGCCCTTTCATGGCAGGCCCGGTTTGACTTCTGAATATGTTTGGTACATGATGGGACGACGCCTACGTCCACCCTGGAATGTCGGCGAACTGGCCAGCAATTCTGGAATGCTACACCTCAGGACAGTATCTATGAACTGTATGCGTCTATGCCACGGTGAGTAAACGTTTGCATCCGAGCCAGAGGTGGAGTTACAACGTACGGACTTGTTCCGCCCGTGTAGCTGTTTTATCGGAATAAATAGTCCAACTATTCTGGAATTACAACCGTATCATTTCCTACACATGTACATTGCACTTACCAATTTTCATCTGGATTAAATGATTCCTTCTGGGTGGTTTTTTCTTTTTCTTTTTTTTTTTTTTTTGTCTTTTTTTGCAAAGAGTGTATTTTTAGTATCTGATTCACACGTGACATTCTTTTATTTAAAATTGATCAAGTTAAACAACTTTAATAAAAGTTGATAAGATAATTAGTAACAAAACTTTAATAAAAATACTAAATGTAAAAAATAACAAATCGAATTCTAAATTGTTTTTGAAAATTTTGAGGGACTTCTTTGTGAGTTTGTTTCACCTAATCCGTTCACCGCTAAGCTAACCTTTTTTTCTTAGACCTACATCACTGGTTGTCGTAGAGGGCTCAAAAACGATATGCAAGTGAAATAAAAGCGCAGCTAGGCATAAATATTTGTTTGATATATTTCTGATGAGGATTGAATTTGGTCAGTGCAAAAGCAGCTTAGAGACGCTAGCCCTCAAAAAAGTATCTCTAAGTTTCTGGAGCAGTTGGCCTCCACTACAACACTATGCATTAAGCCTGCTGTTGATAAATAGACCGTGAATATTTCAACCATTCAAACCGTGTTGAATGGTGAACACTACTTACCTGTGGAATAGAAATCTTAGAAAAAAACTGCGTGACGACTTTCCCTCCTATGGCAGCCTCCCACACATCAATGAAATCTCCCCCCCCTTTTTTTGCTTTAACGAGTCGCATTGCGGAAAAGAAAAGTTTTATTTGGCTTTGGGAACATTTTGACTGCAAGCAATAACTGCGTTCGACTTTTTCCTTTGTGAACGAACTTTAAATCTTTTCAGTTCGTTTGAATTCAGTAAAAGAAAAAATTGAATGTAAACACACCGGAGCACATTTAAGGAGACAGGGGGTCCGGGGGCTGGACAGTAATTTGGGGCCCCAGTATTAGTGGCACATCTAGTTCGCTATGGGTGAATGAATAAAAATACCGAGGAAAAAACATTCCCATAATATGATGAGGAAGCAATAAAAATATCCGCGCCGTATTGAAGTGTGTATCCCATGATTCATGGACGAATCAATTGGCCGCCCTGGTGGCGCCGTGATGGCTTCTGACCATTCGTCCAAGATATGTCCGGGCTTGATTCCCGGTTAGGCATGCATGTTGTGTTTGGTTTACGTCTCTCGGTCTATCTCTTCTCCGGAACCAGTGGCCCTAAATTAGGGACGGGCGAATGCATATAGCCCATTGAGTTGCTCACGGTGGTCGTTAAACCTTTAATTAAAAAAAAAAAAAAAATCAGCCCCAGGCCCCGCATTTTCAAGGGGGGCCCTTGAAAATGCGGGGCCTGGGGCTGCAGCCCTCCTAGGCTCTGAAATACGCACATTTTTTGTCGTGGTGTAAAAACTTAGTGGAAAGTTACTTAGTGAACTTTGTTTCGGAAAGTTATTGAAGTATAAGCCTTTTTCCACCTTCAGTTTGCGGCGTCGGGAACTCCGCATCCTTTCTCAACGGGCAAAAATTAATTCCTTGGCCTCGAATTACTTTTCTATTGTGGTGTTTTTTCCAATCGATGTTCTCTACTTCGTTTCGAAATTTTATATTTCCAGGTATAAAAATCTCTGTGAGATTTTTGAGATTTTTGTTCATCTTGTGACGTACCTTCTATGTTAGAAGTAACGCAAATGTCAAGACGGCAAAGTTGCAGCAACAAACTCGATCGGTGTAGCTTAATTGGGAAAGAATTCAGCTACGGAGCAGAAAGATGCGAGTCCGATTGTCACCGGAAAAAAAAAAAATGTTATTTCGCTATATTGGAGCCCGTACTTAAAATGGATCTACTGGCCGTTGGGTTCTTCGAAAGATGTGTAATGTTCCTGCCACACATCATCTGGAATTAACGAGAATTCCTTCTACAGCAGAGCTCTCCTTCAAGTGTGGTTTGTCGGCTGGCCCCGAAACCTACGATTCCGTCCCAGCCCTTTATCAAGGGAAGGATATATGTGACTTATGTACCTACCTCAGAGGTGACACACATGTCAAGACGGCAAAGTTGCAGCGACCAACTTCATCTGTGTAGCTTAATTGGGAAAGCATTCGGCTCCGGAACAGAAGCATTCGGATATGACCACGTCACCTGCAAATTTGTGTTTTGCCGTAACCTCTGAGACTTTTGTGCCCTGGGATTCTAGGTCTTAGAAAGCAAAGGACTTCACATTTTGAAATACTTGAAATTCATTTTGAGTGTAAGGCTTGAGACATGTGAAAAGTTTCGTAGTTATTACATCTGAGAATTCAGTTGCATTCTTTATTAGTTACCTAATATCCAATATGGTTCGTTCTTGCATCAACATATTAATCCAATTTCCATTGAAGCGTCTTTGTGTTTGTAATGTCTACAACTCTTGTACAGTATTTGCCAGATACAAGTTACACAGAGAAGTTTTTTTATGTCTTTCTGTTTGTCCTTTGATACTGTTAACACCTTATATCTTTCGGTTAAGATCATCGCTAACATCAACTACTTCAATTTCACTCCAACGATTTATAAACGTATTTTATTATGCTTCTTTATTATTCCCCCCTGTAAATTCTTGAATCATGATCTGATCCGAATTCTTTTTATAATACTCTTATTTATTTAAATTGCCAGTTTCTACACGAACAAGAAATGAAAAATATGTGGTAAGTGTTTCTTTCAGGTATACACCCTCCCGGAAACGACCATCCCCCTCCCCCTGAGCCCCGAGACATTTTATGTTACCGAACCAAATGTTAATAAACTCAGGTTATAATTAAAAAGAAAGTTTCGTTTCTTTTGATGCTACAAATATTTCTCCAATTATACATATTTTTTAATATTTGTTCAAGTGTTATAGCTTAGTTTGCTAAAAAGTGTAACAAGGCGCACGCCGTTCTTAAAAATATAATAAGTATAGACTAATCATACCTCATAGTCAGGGAATCGCGTTTCAGGATCAGGAGTGTGTTGAATGCATTTTAATAGATAAGAATTTCAAGAAAATAGTAAAACTATACTAGTAATCCGATGTATTGGCGTAGGATTATACATGCATAAATAAGCGCTTCCAAGCTTTCGCACATCAACCAGATGTCTTTTTAAAGGAAGTTACACATAAACCAGACGGCTTTTTCAAGGAAGTTAGACAGAAACTGTCTAACTTCCTTGAAAAGCCACCTGGTTGATGTACGAAAGCTTGGAAACGTTTATTTTTATATTCCTACGCCAATAAATGGGATTACAAGTATAGTTTTACTATTTTCTACAAAATTGGTGTATTGTTAGTTCTTTTTTTTTTTTGATTGGAGGTTTTACGACCACCGTGAGCAACTCAATGGGCTATAAGCAGTCGCCCGTCCCTAATTTAGGGTCACTGGTTCCAGGGAAGGGAGAGAGCCAGTGCCGTAAGACAAACACAACATCCATGCCTGACCGGGATTCGAACCCGGACCCCTTACGGACGAATGATCAGTGGCCAACGCCTTAGACCACTGCGCCACCGGGGCGGCGTTAGTTCTTCGTTACTATTTTAACAATTTCAAGATTGCCGAAATCAACACCCGTACCCCGACCCCCCTGTTTAGTGTTTAGCTGGAGAATGTTCTTGAAATGCTTGAAGAAGTAATTACTATATATATTCTTAGATTTATTTCTTAGTAATTAAATAGTAAAATAGTAATTACTATATATGGTAATTACTTCTAGACTGCTGGCCACCCAAAATGCGACACCAACAAGGAAGCATCCGATTGGCCTGAAATTCGCAGCATGCGTCGCCCGCGACAGGACATGCAAACGATTAGCATTGCAGGGCATATGCAAATCATGTGCGCCCGGCATGCCACCGAGAAGCACTATAAGAAGGGTGCACAGAAGGCGGGGTGTAAGTAGTGGAAGTGTGTTGTGCTGCCGGACCTGGGCGTGGGAAGCTTCCGGATGCCTCGTCGCAGAATACGGCAGTCATTCCAGCACGTTTCGGAATTCGACAGAGGACGAATAGTGGCTTATCGCGACAGTGGTTTATCATACCTAGACATCGGCGCCCGTGTGGGACGACATCCAGCCACAGTGAGGCGAGTATGGATTCGGTGGGTGCAGAAGGGACGGATGGACCGACGTGAGCGATTGCCGCAGCAGCGGCACACCACCGAACGAGAGGACCGGTATGTTGTGCGACGGGCATTGACGGCTCGCACCGCCACATCACGAACGTTAGCGCAGGAATTAGGGTGTGTTGCGCAACAACCTGTGTCAGCACGTACCGTTCGACATCGTCTGCAGGAGTGGGGACTTGTCGCACGGCGGCGATTGCTCCGATTACCATTGACGTTACACCACCGGCGAGTGCGGCGGCAGTGGGCCGTTGAACGCCGCACCTGGACTACGGAATGGCACGACATTGTCTTCTCCGACGAATCCCGCTTCTGCCTGCAACACCACGATGTTCGGATCCGCGTGTGGCGGCACCGCGGCGAGAAACTGTATGACGCCTGCATTATGCATCGCCATACCGGTCCGTCGCCTGACGTTATGGTTTAGGGCGCAATTGGATATGACACCCGCACCCCCTGGTACGCATCACCGGTACACTCAACAGCCACCGCTACATCTCCGACCTTTTGGAGTCTGTAGCCTCTCTTACCTGCAGGACCTGCCAGCGGCCACGTTTCAACAGGAGAATGCGCGCCCGCAAGTGGCACGCATCGTGCAACAATTCTTCACGGCCCACCAGGTGTCACTGCTGCCGTGGCCCGCCTGTTCTCCCGATATGTCGCCCATCGAACACGTCTGGTCGCTGATCGGCAACCGAGTGGCCTGGCAAGCACCAACCGTGGCTACGCCTGATGAACTGTGGCAACGTGTGGAAGCAGCCTGGACCGACATACTCCAAGCCTACATCCAAAGCCTCTTTCGTTCGATGCCGCGGCGTGTAGCGGCCGTTATTGCCAGCCATGGGGGCCACACGAACTATTGATGTCTGCGTGATCCGCAAGTCGCACGGGCCTGTAAGTTGAATCGTTTAATCTTTGTATCTGTTGTTATGTGTCCAGTAAATCTGACTTTGCTATCTCGTGTCCTTCTTGGTGTTGCATTTTGGGTGACCAGCAGTGTATATATGTAGATATAGCAGTTAAAAAATTATATATATAGCAAATGAAAAACTTGTCCCACCTGCAAATGGAAAGTTTGCCCCTTCTAAGGTTTCATCCCCCTGGTCAAAAAGCCCTGAAAGAAACACTTCATGTGGCTGCCGTTGTCGTGCTTTTGCATAACGTTTTAAAATGTTGTAAAACTCTTGTTACCTTACCGGCATGAAACCATAAGTGGTGTGTTCTGTTAGGAACCTTGTGGAACAACCGTATGAATGCACAAATGGACCAGTAAAGGCCATCATAAGCTGTCCGTCGTGCATCATGCGCGAATGTCGGCATTGCTTCCTGTAAGACAGCTGCTGGTGACACTGCGTGGACCCTGTTTTGGCGATGCACAGCACACCCAACATCAGAATTAGACGGAAAACATGCTCATCGCATTATCATTTTGGGCTAACAAGGGCTATCACTACTAGAGGTTGAGCAACAGCTTGGAGTTTGATTTAGCGACGTCGTCCAAATTTAAAGTAGCTACCAGGTAACTTGTAGTGTGTAGGTGAGTCAACACCATGGAGACCCACGTCCACAACAGCCACTGCGGACTACTTAGTTTAAATTCTAAACAGTCTGCATGTCACCGATGTCACCAAAGAAAAGTGAAACTACTTCGTGATGCCTACTGGATCCCAGTGTCGATACAATCCATCCGAAACGGCTTGCACGGCAACAACTTTTGCTATACAAGCCCGTCACCAACACTTCCGCTTACACTCCTCCACTGTGGTGCCCGACTAGGAGGACAAAGTCCTACACCAAATGGACGCTTAAACCACTAACGCCGAGTCTTTTCGGAGACGGATGCCGAACCAGCCTGGGGCCTAAGAAGAGCAGACAATGTATGTGTAGAGAGCCAGGACTTGTTGCACCACTTCAGCACCCCGCAGAGATAGTTCAATGATGCTTTGGGCGCCGATCACGTATAGACGCTGCACGACGCTCATCCCCGTTCAGCTCAGCCCAACCGCTGTGAAGTATCGAAAAAATATTCCTCTACCAATTTTGCAGCTTTACACCTTGAACTGTGACTCTGGTGGGAGCTCCTTAAACCGGCTATATCAACTGCCTGGTTTGCAACATGCTAGGAAAGGTTCAAGCCTGTATCACTGCCAACAGTGGCTTGACCTCCGACTGAGGACAGCTCCGGCGAGTTTTTCTATGTAGAGCCCAGAAACTCGCAGGGACGGAGCTACCGAGGGAGGCAGAGAGCCGATTGTTCTCTCAGAAAGGTCATACGAGGAGCGCAAAAAAGAGAAATGCACAACGTGTGAACAAATTTACTGAAAATGAAAGTTTAACACATCAGACAGAGTTATCCTTTTTAAAAACTTTAGTTAGCCACATACTGTACTCCATGTACCAAACCAGGATACCTACTCTGTGAGGTATATGAAAAAATTCAGAGTCATTTTTTTACTCAATCAATTTTTTGGTAGGTATTAACTCGTGTTACAAGAAGCTTTAAAGTTTATCACAGGGTAACTTTGAATTGTGTCTGCGTACAGACCGGTAGCCAGACAGAGAAGTTGGGAGGAGCGCCAGATGATTTAGGTTGAGCAAAAGATCAGACGCTTTATTATTATATCATCATCAACAACAACAAACATTATCAATTCACCTCCATTGTTGGACGAAGATTTCCCCAAGTTTCTTCCACAACTTTCTATCTTAAGCTAGTCTCCTCCATCTCACTCCGACATGATTTCGAATTTTATCCAACAATTTCCCGCATGGTCTTCTTCTGGGTCTTTTCCTGTCCCTCTGAATCCAGTCTAATCCTCTTTCCTTTCCCTTGAAATCCAGTCTAGTCCTCTTTCCCGTCCCTTGAAATCCAGTCTAGTATTTCAGTAGTCCATCAGTGGTCTGTTCTTCTAGCAGTGTGTCTAGCTCATTGTCATTTCAGGGATTTTACCTTGATTAGGATTTCATCAACTCCTGTTATTTTCCTGATGCATGAGTTTCCCTTCCAATCCTTCCTGGTTATACCAAGTATGCATCTCTCCAAGCTTCTTTCAGTAGTTTGCAGCCTTTGGATGTCTTTTTAAGTTAAGGCCCATGTCTCTGATCTATAAGTGAGAACTGGAAGGATGCATTGATTAAACACTTTTCTTTTAAGACATAATTGGTAAACTGCTCTTCAAAATTGTACTGTTTCTTCTAAGTGCTCTCCAATCAAGTTTTATAAGCCTATTGATCTCTTCTTCGATGCGGCTCTTGCTTGATATCTGTTGCCCGAGGTAAATGTAGGCATTGATTACTTCTGTATTAGCTTCATCTATCGCTAAATCCTCAGTTATTGTAAAAGCATTGTGTATCAATTTGTTTTCTGTAAGGTCATTTTTAAACTCACTTCTTTATCCTTGTCAGCGAGTTCCTGGATCAAACTCCACAGCTCTGAGGAGATACATGCAAACATGACTATGTCGTCAGCAAAACTAAGGTGGGTCAAATAATTTTCATTCATTTTCATCCCCTTTTCTTCTCGGCTCAATGATTGAAAAACATTCTGCAATGTAGCATTGAAGAGCTTGTGCGATTTGGTGTTACCACGTCTCACTCCTGCTCCAATTTTTATGAGTGCTGTGTTCTCGAACAGTCGAACCTTTGCAATTGCATTTTCATAGATGTTATTAATAATATTATATGCATCTTTAAAGCTGCAGGATTTCAAAGACATTATAACTGCTGATGATTTCATAGAATCAAAAGTCTTTTCATAATCACTAAAAACCGTACATAATGGGATTTCATACTCATTCGCTCTTTCAATTAGTTTTCTCAGTACATGGATATGATCGACAGTGCTGTAAACACTTCCGAATCCGGCTTTGTCTCTTGGTCGAGCGATGTCCATTGTTTCCTTCAAGCGATGTGATATGATACTACCTTAGCGGAGATTTTATAAACAGCTGATAGGAAGCTGATAGGTCTATAGTTCCCGAGATTCTCAGCGTCCTTTTTTTTTTATGTAGCAGGATTATTGTACCGTTGTTTCAATCATCAGGTATCTTCTCTTCATTGAGACATCTAGTGAAAACTTGGGTAAGAGTAGTTTCTATTTCTCCACTGGCTTCTTGTAAAATGTAAGCGTGCCGCAGTCACATGGAGGAGACTAGCTCAAGAGAAAGGTTCTGAAAGAAACTTCGGGGGACCTTCATCCAGCAGTGGATTGATAATGGCTTGTAATGATGATGAATGTATACTCTCCGCATACATGATAAATTTAATTTTGCTGTGTTAGCATGATGAAAGTTGTTCTGAAAATTGCCATGTCCCCTCCATTACGGCCATGTACGACGTATAATCTTTATCCTGTGGTGTAATTCGAAACGCGTCTTCCTACTCCAGAGTGGCTGTTCTAACAAAAGAACTATGCCGGCAGGCTTCTCTCTGCTTTATTGTGAATTTAACTCATGCGTCATCTCAGTAGTTCGTCATCTACGTCATGCTCTTGGAAAAGGTTCGGATGAGGCTACGTCGTATGAGATGCATAGCTAATTAATTATTCGCCGGTTTCAACCTTTCTTTTATCTTTGACTAAATGCGACTTAGTCACACTAGTTGTACACGTCACCCAGAGTAGCCGAATATTAATTACGAGATTAAGTAAAACACACAGGAAAAAAAAGGTTTTATTTCAGAATAATTAGTGACGCCTGCTTAGCTCCGAAGTAAAAGCAAAAGAATAAAAAACAGCGGAAATCAAACCTCCGGCAGTGCAGAAACACACCCTGAAGGCAAACATCTGATGTATGCAACATTGAACCACATGTAGATTACTTAAATACAGGTTATGCAACCATAAACACATTATACGCCTTTATGAACCCATACCGAAAACGGCTTATCCAGTGGGGGAAAAAAAGAACAATGCTGCGCGAAAAAACAAAAATGTTGAATGCTAAAAATGAAAGAGCGACTTCATATTTTAAGCTTATGGCACCGAGTGGCGTGGGTATGATGTTTATTCTTTAGAAATTAGATGATTCCTTCTTGTCTTCGATGTTCGTGGGGTTGTTTAAAATCAAAAATAAAATTAGGTCAAAGGGAAAAGTACACGATGTCAGCGAGAAGCATCCTTCTTGTTTTAGCAACCGGCTTAACGGATTTTCTAGTTTTAGTAAGCAGTATTCAGTCGGAAATTTTAATAATTACAGTTATTTTGTCGAACCTCTTCACCTGATGGAGCAGTTTGCTGGATCCAATTGTTTCGGCAAACAGTTTGTTAGACCTAATGGATGTTTTCGTTTCTGTCAGTATCCAGTCGCATGGTGATTTACTGAACAGCAAGGTTTCAAACTGCATTTCCTTTTCGTATTTCTTTTTTTTTTTTTTTTTTTTTGCTGTTAAGATGACCACGCATCTTCCATTCCTCTTATTATTATAATTTTTTTCCCGATCATGGTTGTTTGTAAGCATGAATTTTTCCTGTTTTTAATACTGTTTCCTATACTTTTGCCTCTGTTCCAGAGGCGTCACTATAGGCATTTCTGCACCCGGGGCAAATCACAAAATATTGCGCTCTCATTTGCCTTTCTATGTTATATGTATATCATCATCATCATCATCGTCGTCGTCGTCGTTATCATCATTATCAACAACCATTATCAATCCACTGCTGGATGAAGGTCTCCCCAAGTTTCTTCCACTACGGTCTATCTTGCGCCAGTCTCCTCCATGTCACTTCCGCATGCTTTCGAATTTCAGCCACCCATCTCCCATATGGTCTTCTGGGTCTTTTCCTGTCCTTTAGAATCCAGTCTAGAAATTCGGTTGTTTACTGGTGGTCCGTTCTCCGTTTCAAGGATATCACTCTAATCACGATGTCTTCTACTCTTGTCATTTTCCTTATTCATGAGTTCCTCTTCTTATCTCTCCTGGTTACAACAAGCATGCATCTCTCCCTGCTTATTTCAGGTGTGTGCAGTCTTTGTAAGTCTTTTTTAGTTAAGGTCTACGTTTCTGCTCCGTACGTAAGCACTGGAAGAATGCATGGCTTAAACACTTTTCTTCTAAGACATAATGGCATATTGCTCTTAACAATTGTACTCTTTCTTCCAAAAGCTCTCCAACCAAGTTTTATACGTAGATTAATTTCTTCATCAATGTGACCTTTGCTTGATCTCTGCTGTTAAAGGTAAATGTAGGTATCGGTTATCTCCAACTATTTCCCATCAATCGATAAATCTTCATTTCTTGTAAAAACATTGTACATCAGTTTTGTCTTCTAAAAGTTCATTTTTAATCTCACTTCTTTATTCTTGTCAGGAAGTTCTTGGATCATACTCTACAGCTCTGAAGGGGCAGTTGCAAAAATGGCTACGTCATCAGCAAAACGAAGGTGAGTTAAATAATCATGAAAAATGAACATGAAACAGGGAAAAGCTCCAGGAGAAGATGGAACTACCGTAGATATTATACAAGAAGCAAATGGAGAAATTGAAACTAGACTTGCCCAAGTTTTCACTAGATGTCTCAATGAAGGGAAGATTCTTGAGGATTGTGTGACGTATATTCTAAATTAACTTTCCTCTTAGTTTCTTTCTCTATGTAAATCTTGAGTTTGTTCTCAGTTATACTTCACACTTAACGTGATATTTTTTCTCTCAAATGAATACTGTTGGCAACATAATTGAGGTGGAATGAACATGACGTATGCCTGTTATTAGACAAGAACGAGAGATAAAAACTACGAGTAAACAGTTGCTTGTCGAGCGTTGTGGAACGTAGCGTTGTGGAGCGTGGTGGAATGTTGGTGGTTGATTTGTGTTATGTGATTTCTATACTACTAGTGAAGTGCTATATCTGTGCTGGAGAAATAAGGTATCATTTCCGTAAGTTTTGACTTCTGTATAACTGTTTCGTCTGGCCTTTAAGGTTTAATTTAGGAACTATTTCATAGTATGGTTATGTTTATAAAATAACGTATCAGTATGGAAAAGATATTTACGTTATAATTGGAACAATACTACAATGATCCTGTTGCATAAAAAAGCTGACATTGAGGATCTCAGGAACTACAGGCCCATCAGCTTCCTATTATGTGTGCATATATGTATATATAAACACATAAATATACACTGTTGGACGAAAAAAATTAACGTCACACCAAACTGTTATCTCTGTGTGGGTGGTACAATCAAACTGTAACTGTTTGTACAGCTTTTCCCAGCTGCTTCTGACTATGGACCTTCGGGATCTCACCAAACGGCAGTCATGGCTCGCAGCAGCAGTAATGATAGAATAGCCCCCAGAAAATCTTCAACAATGTTACCGATATCTTTATCTTGCTACATACGTACAGCCCATCCAACTAAAGAAAAACTGCAGGACCCATTGTTGTCGACGAAGGTCGTGGTTCTTCTTCAGCTGGACGGACTAATACAACAACATCTTTATTTCTGAATGTGAGCAAACAGCAATTCGCTGAACATTCTGAGAAAGAAATGCGAATTTGCCAAGGTTACCAAAACTAATGAAACATATTACGAAAATTCTGTAAATGGACAAATGACGAAGTGTGGAGCGAAAAAGCTGTACCGGAAACTGATGCAAAAGTTTCAATCCCAATTTTAATCAGATTGCAAGCAGTGATTTTTGCGCCCTCTCTTAGGTAGCTGCCCCGTCTGCCCCGCCCTAGCTACGCCTCTGCTTTGTTCGATTTGTTTTCTCTTTTGGTTTCTGTTCGAAACTCCAGTACCTTCGTTTCAGTAAAAAAACTGGAGGAACGAATATCTAAGTCTCCAAGATTAGTATGTGCCTGCGGCACTGTTTAACCGTAATTATGCATTTCTCCTTTTAGATTTTTCTTGGCATCAGGCAGCTTTCGCAGTAGAATTGCCGGTATCATCTTCCTGTCTCATTCTCATTTTTGAGCATCAGTGGACCTGCGTAACCATGAAAATATTTTGGCATTGCTATGATTACAGTATACTACGGCCTAACTATATTAGATATTAACAGATTTTAAGCTGCGCGCTTATATTTTTACCTCCATCATTTGTAGTTAAATACCTCAATTATTCCAAACACTTTGAAAGGTACCAAACAATAAAAAGTATTCCATAAAAGGAATACTTTTTATTGTTTGGTACATTTCAAAGTGTTTGGAATAATTTTTGAGAACGAAATCTAATGAACTGGATTTCCAAGTTAGTTCGACTTGCGCTCATCACACGTACCCGGGTAAACAACACCAGTTCGTCACTGCAGGGAGGGTCGTGAAACCAGGGCGGAACTTAGACATTTTGGAATTTCGGGAAAACTTCCGAAGTGATACGTTTCGCCAGAGATGTAACGAAACTATCATTTCGAATCGACTGCTGATTTGGCGCCCCTTGTAATTTAGCACAACGGGCCTTAGAGGTCTGCACTGGCCTTATTTGGTAAGCCCGGCCTGGCCCAAGCCCGTGCGCTTAAGGCCCGAGCTCGTCAATTGCAGCTATTATTTAGGCCCGGCACGTGATGTGCCATTTTCTATTATTTTGTCTTTCTATTGTGAGTTCTTTCATTTTTATCGTGCTTACTCACAAGCAAAAAACATAGCTGTCTGACACACGATTGAAAACTTTACTACGAAGTGTAAAATAACTTACTATTAAGTATAAAATACACTTAACTCCATTAAATCTTTCGGGTATACAATAGACCCTTCATCAGATGGAACCTAACCTTAAAATTTTTAAAATCGTTAAAACCAAGACTACAATTTTTCAACCAGTGTCTATATATACATATACACACCTACATGTCCGGTGCATTTGCTGTATTATGTACGCATGCGTCAAGTCTCGTCCAATGTTCTCTCACGCACTTGTGTTCTTTTTTCAATGTCTAGAAGGTGTCTCCAGGGTGCTGCTATTACATATGGGAAATCATCATAACAAGATTTTTGGCTTAATTTATAAATATACATACTCCCAGTCAGTAATAATTGTGATTTTGCCCTAGGTGTATGTAAAAATTTCATTTCGTCCCATTGTGGCACGTACATATCGTTCACACAGAGTCTTGATAGAGCCGTAGAGTTTGAGTCCTTGCGGATACTGTACTTGTGTACGGCTATTCTGAACCGTACCACTCTAGCCGTTGAACCCACATACACCACTTTCGTCTCGGTCTCGTCCGTTAATGGTATACAATAGACACCAAAACGATTTAATACATCAACCTGGTCCCCATCATTTCTCTATTGTATTTATTAAATTGTGAAAATTAAAAACTGAAATGAGGTATATATTATTGAAAATATTTAGTTGAATGTAAGCCTAAAAATATTAACTAATATCAATATTTTAGGCTTACATTCAACTAAAAAATGTTAACTGATCTTTGCCAATCATCGAAGAACATACCCTTTAAAGAGAGAGAAGAAAGAAAACTAAGAGCGTTCAAAATCTCCATTTCTTTGAACTAGCAAGAGGGTAACTCTACAAAATTCAATACCTACACAGATTAGAGATAGGTGAAACAATCGATGTCGTCACACACACACACATACACACACCACTGCAGACACCCCCGTCCCCAACTCCACACGACACACGCACCCGCTCCGGGTCGAATCTTTTTGTTGTCACAAGCTCCAAAGTGGTTTTACCAACTTAATACCTACAGATGGTAAAAACACTGTGAGTGACTCTCCTCGCCTCTGTGATTACGCCTGGGCTATGTCACGGAAGTAAGTAAAGCCAGTAAAACAGTTAAACCGACCAGGAAATCGGGAAACACGACTTTTTTTCTTTCTTTACTATCACGATAAAAAGAATGGGTCGACTTGGCCCGGCCGTCACTATCTGGGGAAAAGCCCGGACCGTTGCTTTGTTCTCTAAACTAAAAAACGCCCGACCCGTCCCGTTCAGACCTCTAAGCTGCCTAAGTGGATAGTCCCTAAATCCGGCACTGCGTGTAACTGGCCATTATTAGTTCGCATTAAAAATAATGAAAATGACTTTCAATTGTTTTCAGGTTTTACAAACTTTTCTTTCAGATGCGTGAAAATTTACACTCAACGGACAAAACATTAGAGATACCTACCTAATAGAGTTTTGATCTTCTTCTAGTGTGAATAACAGCCTGTACGCGCCGAGGCATCGACTCCATCAGATACCAGGGGGTTTCCGGACGATGCCTGTTGCAGCATTGTCTACACTCCGCCCGAGACGTCGATCCAAGATTCATAGATCTGATGTTCCGCTCCGCTGCATCCCAGGGAGCTTCCACAGGGTTTCAATCTAGGGACCTTGGAGGCCACTGGATGGTTCCAAACTCAGATGAGTGTTCCTCGAGCCATGCTTGGGTGGTTGCGGCCAAGTGGGGCGGCACATTGTTCTTCTGAAGTGGACCATCGCTTGCGAGATGCGCGAAGGCCATGAAAGCGTTTAGATGAACAGCTAGCATATGCTGCTAGCGCGCAGCGGTTAACGACCTCTCCAGACACACTAAGGGACACAATGTGTCCCATAAGAAGTCTCCCCAGACCACCACAAAGCCACCATCGCCTTGAGCACAGCCGAAATGGCACACCATGGCATAATGCTGTGGACGCCACACCCTCCTGTCCGCTCGGTACAGCTGAGAACGGGATTCATCTGACTACACGACGCAGCGTCTACTGCAGATGTCCAGTTTTGATGTTCCCGACATCAGGCGATGCGTACATTCTGATGACGAGCAGTTAACAGCGGCGCACGAGTAGAGTGTCGGCTCTCTTAGCGTAGGGTAAGCAGCGTGCACCTAACCGTTCGCTCGCTGACGCTGCTTGGGCCTCCGACATTTAACTATGATGCGATTTGTGCCGCCGTTGTCAAGCAGAAGGTCTGTACGAGCCTGTCGACAATGGTCGTCAATGACGTGTGATCAGCCACCACTTTCTCTCTGAGCGCTGGTACGTCCGTCGATGGTATACTTTTGGTACACCCTTGATAAGGTTACTCTCGGAAACCCTAGAGTTCTTACCATTTGGGAGATAGAATGGCCCATCTCTCTTGCGCCGACAACTCGCCCACGATCAAATTCGCTCAGATTCCCACTTTTACCCATGTTCGACAATTGCAACACACTGTTGGTAAGCCCTGCTGTCCACCTAATTATCGCCTGCGTTCGGTTTGGGTATGTTCTACTCTGCGCGGGGGATGATCATGTCAACTGCCCATCCCCCCATCCCCAATGTTTTGTCTATTGAATGTACTTGCTTGTATAGCATATTTTCAGGGGACTCTATATTATTTCTAGATATCGCGAAATTTGGGGTATCGAAGTTCAGATTGTCGAAAGTCTGCTCTTACAGTATATTGAAAAAGGTAAGATACAGCAGTGCCAAATGCGTTGGAAGACAGTTTGGAGAATATAGCTAGCTTATTGCGAATCAACAAAGTTCGATATGGGGTTCATGAGTAGTTCGAGTTACATCCAACCAGTAGCTCAACTACTGTTGCCATGTGCGATCCAACATTTCTGAAGTAACATGTATCTACAACGTCGCTGATTCGGTCTTTTAGTTCCTGTTTCTGATCTTGAACTCCAGCAGTCAAGTCGTTTCTACACTCCCTACCATTCATATTCGGATATTTGTATGTGCACAAATAATCATTATTTACCGAAAATTTAATATTGTGTGCCAAAATCTTTGGCCCTTTTGACGGCCTCGATTAGTCGTGGAATGCTCTCGACCAGTTTTTTTTTAATTTTATAAATGTCCACAGGTATCTTCCGCCATTTGGACTTCAAAGCAATGATTAGCTAGCTTCGTTTGCTGTGCGATCTCTTTTTCCACGCACTTGTCGATCCAGTTCGTCCCAGAGATTCCCTATAGTGTTCAGGTCAGGTGAATCAGTTGGTCAGTCCAACTTTTCGAAGCCAAGTCCTCAAACCAATCTGTAACAAAGCAAGTAGAATGCCGTGGTGTGTTGCCCTACTGCTAGAGGTATGGGCCTTCCCCAAAGTACTTCCTCAACGATGGTAGTGCATAATTGTCCAGGAAATCATTTATGGTTTTGTCCAATACGACTAATGGACCTAAGCCGAACTACGAAAAATAGCTTCGTACCAGAACGCTGCCTCCACCAAACTTCATCGTCTGGACAATACAGTCAGAAAGGTATTTTTTATTCCTGGATCCGCCACACCCAGGAGTGCTCATCACCAGACTGACAGACTGTGTACCATAACTTGTGAGTATAAAGCACAGTTTTCCACTGGTGTACAATCCAAGATCGACGGTTCTTACACCACGCTAATTGGCGTCGAAACTATTGGTTTCGTCCAAGCCGAACCACGAAAAATAGCTTCATACCACCACGGTGCCTCCACCAAACTTCATCGTCAGGATGATAGAGTCCGGAAGATACTTTTTATTTCTGGATCCGCCACACTCAGGAACGCCCATCACCAGACTGAAAGACCGTGTACCATGACTTTGCGAGTAATGGTACACAGTCCATGACTCTCAAGCACAGTTTTCCATTGGTGTACAGTCCAAGATCGCAGTTCCTTACACCACGCTAATCAGCGTGAAACATTAATCGAAGTAATCAGCGGCTTGTGGGTGGCTGCTCAACAGTGATCATGCAGCCTCCTTAACAACGTACTGGTGCAAACCTTAGTCCCATCACACAGAGTTTGCGTGATTTGAAACAATGTTGATTCAAGCTCTCCTGTCACATTCTGTTAGCTTCGAAAGCTTACCGGGTCGTTTATTGGCCAATTCAGCACCAGTCCGCTGCAATTTGCATATATTACATAGCCAACCGTCGACCTAGGAACTATTAATGATGCTGAAACGTCAAGTGCGGAGCGATTGCATATGTGGTAACCTATTATCAATTATTTGGAAATCAGTTAATTCTGTCGATTGAAGCATATTGCATTCATAGACGTGCTATTGTCTCATCGTAGCCC
This sequence comes from Macrothele yani, assembly GCA_039090855.1. Taxonomy (NCBI): domain Eukaryota; kingdom Metazoa; phylum Arthropoda; class Arachnida; order Araneae; family Macrothelidae; genus Macrothele; species Macrothele yani. The sequence continues at coordinate 4,193,471 of CM076996.1, read as the reverse complement.
TACGCGCATATTTATAGTTGAGCCTGTGGCGTCGTGCTTGCGTATAATCTAATTAGCTGTCAATGGAGGGATGCCCGGATATTCATGGTAGAGCAGTGCATAACAAAATATGACCCTTTTAAGGAAATGCTTTCTTCCAACTTTTCACGTATAATTGCAGCGTTCTTCAGTGGTATGCTGGCTGCCCCGGTGGCGCAGTGGTCTAGGCGATGGCTTTTGATCATTCATCCGAGATGGGTTCGAATCCCGGTGAGGCATCGATGTTGTGTTTGTCTTACGGCGCTGGCTCTCTCCCTTCCCTGGAACGAGTGGCCCTAAATTAGGGACGGGCGTCTGCTTGTTGCTCACGGTGGTCGTTAAACCTTCGACAAAAAAAAAAGTGGTATGCTGAACCATTTACAAACTGCGTGTAACGTCCCTACATTATTACTACTCTGAATGACTTATCAAATAAGATCCAAGCTCTGAACAACAAAGCGAAAAAACTTTGGACAAACGTTTATAGATACTCAAGATTTTTACGTTCTCTAATGATCCTCCAAGTTTTTATTTTATATACATACACGAGAGACAGGTGGCGAGAAAGAAGGAAGGAAGGAATACTGTATATATGCAGGGAGAGTAAGAGACAGAGAAAAAAGAGAGAAGGACGGAGATAAACAGGGAGGAAGAAGGGAGTAGTGACACACACAAACACACACAGAGAAAGAGGTTTTTTGGTTTTGATTTAAAATTTGGTTCCACATTTTAACATTTTTTTTTTCGATGCCGCTGTTTCTCGATAGTAACTTTGCCTCAAATCTTCAATCAAGTTTGGAACATTTTGCCATCATTTGTGCAATATTACAAATCTAACAGTTGTGACTTGTTCAATTTGATCTATGTAATTTGGGGCTAACGTGAAATACAGTGAAACCTCCAAATTACGGTCACTGCTCGGACCGGGAAAAAATGACCGTTATTTGGAGGTGGCAGTTGATCGGAGGCTAGATCGAAGTTAATATTGACAGTCCGCTGCGTTTGTACAAAAGCAGAATCAGTATACGAAGAATATGAACAACGAAAACGGTTGAAGTTCTTTCTCCAAATGTTAAATATTGATTAAACTCAATATATATTAAATAAATGAATCATGGTATAGAGGATTTTAGGAAAGCAGTGTCTTACGTCTGGTCTTTAACATCCCTTAGGAATAGCAAGCTAAGAGATTGGGGTTAAGGTACGCTATAGGAAAGAAAATTGTTAAACAGCGAAGTGTAACTGCGCAGTTAGCTGGCCGCGTTGTTAGACAGTGAAGCGTAAATGAGCAGAAAGCAAATATAGCAGGGCCGGATTAAGGTCTTAGTGGCCCCCTAGGCATCTCAGTGTGCTACCAAGGCTAAGACATCTGAGTGGGCCCCCAAAGAACTTATGATGGACAATCACAATTGAATTTCGTTAAAGCACGAAACTATAGCAATAGGCTTGTGATAATTAATACGTAGTGCATTCTTCAAACTAATAAATCGCCTACAGAGTTTTCATAACGAGTCCCTGTATTTTCCACTGCTCTCACAAGAACAGGATTTAAAAGCTTAAGATTCCTAGATTTTGTCTTCGAATTTTTAATAATTTAGTATAGCATACTTTTCTTGGTGCATCTTTTTTGGTATGCAATGTGAAGTCACAGTGGATTTCGCCCATTAACGGTTCCAAGTGCAAGCAGAGAGGTGTGGGTGGATGGTAGTTAAAAAGCTGAAACTGTCCCGCCGACCCCTCTGTACATAGCAACATAAAACGTTTACCCTTAGTGAGTCAGCCTTGAAATCGGTTCGTCTTATTTCACTTTTCTCTATACAGTATATAAATATACACTATCTACCAACAAGTAATTGGGCACCCCTGAAATCGACGATATCTGCGGTTCTGATACACGTCACGGCCGCCGCCGTTAAATATCGTGTGGGAAACAACAACGCAACCAGTCGCATGCATGATGCCACGCAGTTCTGAGCTCTCTGATTTCGAGAAAGGTGTAATCGTCGGGAATCACAGAAATGGCCGTTCCATACGTGACATATCCAGCGAGTTGAAGTACCCGACATCGACAGTGGTCTACGTGATTGGCAAGTGGAAGATGAGAGGTGACTGTCGGAATGTGCCCCGACCCGGCAGACCCCCAAAACTGGAAGTTAGAGACCGACGGGTGCTGGCCAGAGAAATTCGGAAGAACCGCACCAAATCGATGGGCCACATCCGCAAGGAGTTTCAACAGGCATCCGGAAGTGTTCTTTCAATGAATACCATCCGTAAGAAAGCCCATCTGCTCGGTTATCATGGACGTGCTGTCGCCTACAAGCCTTTGATCACCAAGCCCAATAGGGCTGCTCGGCTAACGTGGTGCAAAGAACGTCGACAATGGACCGTTGAACAGTGGAAACAGGTTCTCTGGAGCGACGAATCAAGGTTCATCCTCTACCGTTCGGATGGCAGTATCTGGGTTTGGCGTCTGCCTGGAGAACGCCTCCTGTCGGAATGTATTGTGCCAACTGTGAAGTTCGGCGGCGGTGGAATTATGCTATGAGAGTGTTTCTCCTGGTATGGCACGGGACCCTTGATCGCAATTCCTAGTAGACTCAACGCCGAGACCTACTGCACCATTTTGGATGACCATGCGCTTCCTACGTTGTGGCAGTTTTACGGGGTGGGCCCATGTTACTTTCAGGATGACAATGCCACCTGTCATGTTGCGAGGTCCACCATGGCTTGGTATGGTGACAATGGGGTTAATCGAATGGATTCGCCTGCGCAGAGCCCGGACCTAAACCCTATCGAGCACCTCTGGGACGAGTTGGAGCGTCGACTTAAGAGGTGTCCCTACTGTCCGAAATCGGTGAAGGAACTGACCTGTCTTCTCCAAGCCGAGTGGAAGAAAATACCGCTAGCCGTCGTATAACGCCTGGTTGAGAGTATGCCCCGGAGGGTCGCAGCTGTAATTGCCGCTCGTGGAGGCTCCACCAACTATTGAAGGTGAATAAACTTTGTTTTCCTTTGCTATCACAGGTGTCCAATTACTTGATGGTAGATAGTGTATAAGCTGTGTATTATTGGCCGTGTAGCAGCATGCCTCCTGTGCCCTAGATAATGGTGGGCGCCTAAGCGATAGCCCGCTGTAACACCGTCCCCCTTTAATGCGGCCCTGAGGTACAGAATCTACAGGGACAAAACCAAGAGATATTGGGTTGGTGCGAATGAAATGTCCGGCAAAGGACCAGCACACGTGGACGACGAGAACGGAAAAGTAGGACAACTTACCTAGGCAAAAATAAGCCCCCTCGGCATCGACACATAGTTGCTATCTGTCCGGGAAGGCCATGATACCGGAACGAAAAAAGTCTTCCGGCTCGGACCCGAAGAAGTCATCAACTGCACGTTGAATCTCGTTGTCTGTCGTGAACTGTTTCCCGGACAGGAAGTGATCCAGGAGACGAAACAGATTATAGTCTGTCGGAAAACGTCCGGGTTATAGGCAGGATGAGGCAGTGCTGCATAGAAACCCAAGGCACTTAGTGTCAGTATCGTTCGTTGTGCGACATGAGGGCGGCCGTTGTCCTGGAGCAGAAGAACACAATATCTGTTGACCAAAGCCGATTGTTTTTGCAGCAATTTCCGTTGGATCTGGTGCAGTTCAGCACAGGAACGTTCTGCAGGGATGCTTTTGCTTCTTGCCAAGAAACTCAGATTTATTATCCCGGCTGTGGACCACCAGACAAGGAGCATCACCTTCTTGGTGTGTAGTGGTGGCTTAGGATGCCGTCCAGCAGGCTGTGCCTTGCTTAACCATTTGCAGATCGTTCCCGATTATCATAAAGGACGCACTTCTTGTCGCAGATGATGATTCGATACAGTAGAGGTTCCCTTTTTATTCCTGGCAAGCAGCGACGTGCAGACTTCCAAACGCTTAGTCTTGTTGGCAGTTGTCAACTCATGCGGCAGCCACATGTCCAGCTTTTGACCTTACCCAGCGCAGCCAGACGCCGAACAACTGTAGTGTGGTGGACACTTACTTCTGCCGCTATCTCGCGACAGGATTTTCGGGGGCTCACTTCAACCACACGTAATGGCAACAGGTCGGTGACTACGTGCTTTGTTTTGCAGATCCGTATCTCCGCTTCGAAACTTCACAAACCATCGCCGAGTGGTTCGTTTGTTGGCTGTATTCTCCCCAAATGTCTTGTTAACGTTTCGAGCGACAATTCCTGCACAATGGCCCAGTTTAAATTCATGCAGGAAGACGACTCTCAAATCAGGCGTCTGCATGTTTCCTTTGCAAGCCACGTTACGTCCAAACAAATCACGCCTGGACCTTGTTCTTCACACGCGTGCTTGCTATTTGTAGTAACTCTGTGACGTAATACTCGCAACACCTGTGGGTGGTTCCATTCCGCTGTGGTGGGAGCCTGTCTCCACTGCTCGTTCGCGCCAGACATTTCATTCGCACCAACCCAATACGTCCGCCAACGGGCAACATTCCAGATACCAGAAATCCCCCTCGCAGCCCAAAGCGAAGGTGGAGGAAAAAATGCAATGGAAGTGCAGCTCGCTTCATGTAAAACAAAACTTTAATTCCATTCTTTTCACTTAAGCACAGCACACCATTGTACCCGCAGTGAACCAACCCATCCTGGCCGAGGTAGAGTTCCTTTAGTTTTATTCTTTGTCCCTATCTGATCCCTCTCGACAAAGTGCCGAAGGAACTGCGTAAAATCCTAAGGGTCAAGGTGTCCGTTAGATCTCCTAAGAGATAGGGCTGGGGTGTCCGTTAACCGCTGTTGAGAGGTTTCGTTGTTCGGAGGTTATTGCTAATGTTAATCCTACGGCAGCTGTTTTGTACCAATCAAAACTTGCCGTTGCTCGGAAGTTACCGATATTCGGAGTTGTCCATCAATGGAGGTTCCACTTCATCTATTTGTTTACGATACTAATCTTTTAATGTTAACATCTAAAAGGACGATTTTAAAATTTGTAATAAAGCTTTATCTTAACGAAAATAAGAAGGCGTATCTCTGGACTTATCGCTCTTTCTGTGAAACGAAATTCAGCGAGCAATTACAGGGGTTGGACAGAATAATATGAACACCTAGAAAAAGAAGATTTAACGTACCTAATAGGGTGTGGGACCACTTTTGGCATTCAAAACCGCTTGAATCCTCCCTGGAATGGATGCATACAAATACTGGATGATGGTTAGTGGGATGCTACACCATTCTTCATGAAGAAACTGCTCCAGGTCCTTGAGAGATGCAGGAGAAGGATAACAGGATCTCACTCTGTTTTCCAACACAGACCACAGATGATCGATGATGTTTAAGTCTGGTGATTGGGGAGGTCAAGGACGGTGTAAAAGTTCGTCTTCTTGTTCCTCAAACCATGATTGGACATTCCGAGCTCTGTGAATTGTGACGTTATAATCTTGATAGATGGCATCCCCTGCAGGAAACAATGCCTGAACCATTGGATGGACTTGGTCAGACAATATGGTTTCACATGCCCTGCCAGTCATCCACTTTCAAGATGATCAGGAGACTTGCTGAAAACCACGATATTACCGCCCAAAGCATGACAGAACCACCACCATGCTGCACTGTTGGGAGCAGACAGTCTGGGTTGTACGCTTCTGACGGTGTTCTCCACATGTAAACACGTCCTGAGGCGGGGAATAGTGTGAATGTGGATTCATCCGACCTCATTACACGCTTCCATGCATCGGCAGTCCACATTGTATGCTCCTGGGACCACTGCCGTCGCCGTTGTGAATTCACCCGGATACCAGAAGTTTTGTAATAGCAGCTCTGCCATGAATATCTTGTTTATGCAGTTCCCTGCGCACTGTTTTCGTTGATACTGAGGTCTGGAGACGTAGACTGAGCTCTGCAGTAATTTTCGGTGCCGTGGTCTTATTACGGGTAACAATCCTCTTTAATGCTCTCCTGTTTCTATCAGTCCGGTTCGTTTTCCGGACGTTCTTGTGTTTCGCAGACGAGGTTTTGCCACGAGGACGGTATGCTGTCACAGTCGCTCTCGATACTCTCACTACCATGGCGACTGTTGTTACGGAGGCACCAACTAGCCGGCCACCAACAATTAGCCCTCTTTCGAAGTCCGTTAGGTCGCTCATTTCGTCGTCACCCTTAAAGAAATTTTGCAACGAGACATTTTAAATGCACTTAAACAGGACCTTGAGGTCCTAAGCAAAGCTATTACAACCAAAACGTGGTGGATACCTTTGCGTATTGCGACGTACGCAGCTACATTAAAAGTCACGTCTCTGAGCGTGGTGTTCACATTATTCTGTTTAACTCCTGTATGTCTACACATCGTGTCATTGTGGCCCAGATTCAGTTTCTTTCTTTTTAGAAAATGAAAAATAAAAAAACAAAAATAATATTAATGCATCACGCTTTCATAAATAGACATCTTGATTTTGATCCCAGTTTTTCACCTAGTTCTTGTGAAACCATTCATTTGTCCTTAATAAAACTGCCCTGTTACCTTAAAACAAACCCTAAAATTTTCACCATGAAAGGATTGAGTTATCTTCAGCTGTATGACGTTTCTTTCATCTGAGATAAGTCTTTTCTTTATTTGAGATTCAGCTGTTAAAACCGACTTCGACTGATTGCAAACTCAATTGTTTAGCTAATCCTTCTACCATGATAACTCCTTTAAAAAAAAAGGAAAGACTAACACAGTTAGTTTGCTTCAAATACTAGAATGATCACGTGAAATTCGAAAAATTCGAAATTCCTCGCTCCGACGGTTACTAAACGGTACTTTAAACTCAGGAATGTATCTCCAACCAATCTGGCATGCATCATTGCAGTAATCAGTAACATCGACATCAGAATCTTAGAGTTGTTCATCTTGCTCGTTTGAGCCGAAAATAAATATCCGCAAAAATCTTCAAACTCGAGGTTTGCAATAACTTGCTGGAGGGGACAGTGGTATCACTTCAGCTAAGCGATGCGTGGGCAGTTCGGGCTTAATATATTATTTCTCTTCGTCTGTCCCCCTTTCTTTTTTTCTTTTTCTTTTTTTCTCTCTCTCTTTTATTTTTCGTTTGGTGGCGTCAGCATCAGTATTCTTTAAGCGAATTTCCCTGGAATTCATGCTACCGAAACGGTTTTCCACGTGGAACAGGTGCCAAGGCCGTCATTTGTTTTTGTTTGGGGAACAGCGACAGTTATAGAACGCGTCACGTCACATGTGTTTCAGACTCCGGTAAAAAAAAAAGAAAAAGGTAAAAAAGTCGTCAACATTTAAATGGTGGTTCTCGCTTACAGACTAAGCAATACGCGAATGATTATTTCATCTAGGAAACGAAAATGTGGACTGTAAATCGTCTCACGACCGCCTGTCTAGCTCGAATACTGAGCATCATGTTGAAGGTCAATAAAAGGAACGAAATGCCGTCACAGACGATCGTAAAGAATGAACACTTGTTATTCAAAAGCACAGAATTTCTTTTTTGATTCAGCGAAACAGAAAAAAGCAGATATCTGCGGTATATTTTGTCTGAAACAGTCGTGGAATAAAGAAACTAATGATTACCTCTTCAATATTTTTACAAGTTTTAGAACTTATTTGACATTACATGTGTCTCTGAAACAATAATGTGCTAATTTCATCACCTTTTCAGTCCGTTCAGGAAAAATTTTTCCGTCCGTTCGTTTCAGTACGATCTATCCACTTCTAAAAGTCGGATTCGAAAGATTTTTTAATCTCACAGACGTATGCCTGATCGAAATTTTCCATATAATTTTCCCTTTTTCTTGGCGCACAATTTTCCCATGGCAAAATGGTGTAAATGTATATTTTACCTTTGTTTCTGTGAAGATCTTAAAAATTCTTATTGGGTCTGATTGAGATGAATATATGTATATTTGAGTTTACATTTATTATCCAATTTTTATTTGTAGAACTTTCTCTGTGGGTTTTCCAGTTTTTTTTTATTTGTTTATTTTGTATTGTATAATTTTCTGGTTCAAACGAATAGGTGTTAAGCAATTGAATACTAATGTTCAGAAAAATCATACAAAAGTACTGATGATGAAAAAACAAGTGAATAATTTATCAGGTGAACTCAATAACTGTGCTTGACACTGAACAGCTCGTGGGGCACTGGAAGACCACAGGTAGGTGGTAAGGGACTAAAGGATGATAGCTATTTGGGACAGGAGCAGTGGCGTAACTACCACCCCCGCAGTCCCCGCAGCTGCGGGGGGGGGCACAGGTAACGAAGAGGAGTACTGCAGCTGCCAGTTGTAGTTTTATGAAAAATTCGAACACGCACAATAATTAACCCAAAGATTCATATTTTGCTTTAAGATATACAGTATTTAGCTTTGTTTAAATAAATGCCTAGTTTCACTTTTAAAACATTGAATGTCCTACTGATTAAAAGTTATCGGCTCTTTGACTTCGGGTTGTAATACGATTGCTCTACAAATGGATTGTAAATGATATGATCGCTCTCCAAGCGCCCTCTCTCTGAGCTGCTGAGGGAAAGCGCGAGGCCACATTGGGATTCCCTGTGGAGGATGTAGGAAAACAGTCAGTTACCAACATTGCGACATTTATGCACAGCAGCGGCAGATCTGCCTTGTGTAAGAGGGTGATTTCTTCAAGTGATTTAATTAAATTTTTTGGACAAAGCAATTGCACGTATTGTCAAATCTAGTACTTAAAAAGTTAAAACTATAGAGCTCTAGGTACCTCCATTACTTTTGCAGACACTCTCCCTGACTTCCTACACCCTCCCCCAACCACCACACGCACACACACACACACGCACCGCGAAAAATGCATCCTCCCTCGTGTTCGAAAACTTGGGAAAATTATTGTGCTTAGGGGTGCTGAAGTAAATCTTGGGGGGGGGGGGTGCACGTTGTGCTAGTCACGCCACTGGACAGGAGTCCTTAAACTTTGATTTCTGTTGGACATTAACAACACTTTGAGATATGGCAGAAAACATAAACATAAAAAGCTATTTGTTTTTCAGAAATCAGAATGACGTAATGACCATACAGGGTATGTTTTAAAAGGTTGTTTAACATTGCTGGACAAATGTATGAGAAGTCCAAGCAGTTCACGGAGAACCCGGCCCATGAAAGGCTCCGCGCTATGTTTTTTTTTCTAAAGAAGTGTTTTTTTTTACTTTCCGTTCCACACATATTAAATCGAATATTATCACATATTACATGGTATCAAAATGTTTTTTGCTCGCCATTGAGTTCTTACATTCCACAAATCATATTCAGATATGAAAATATGATTGAAGCGCTTAAATACATAGTCCCACTTCCTCTGTGAACTCCTAACTCCTCTTTGCCCAGAGCTGGAAGGGTCCATATAATGCTATTCCGATATCCGGATTCGATGTCACCTGGACTTTGGGCAACGACGAAGTCAGTTACAGATGGTGAGTCGAACGTTTTGCAATATTTGGGTCACTTTATGTCTTCATACGTACCTTTACGACGAAAGCTAACTAGCATTCAAAGTATAGGCCATCGTGTTGCACCGTCTTTAGTCATCTATCTGCCAGTTCTTCGATTACGCGGCGGTGCCAGTTCTTGTCCTTCGAAGCGAAGAACTCCTTCACATTAGCTTACCCCTCCTCCTGGTTGTTGAAGTGCCGCCCGCGAAGGAGGTGGGCCATGAACCGTAACACGTAATAATCCGACGGGGCAAGGTCCGGACTATATGCTGGGCGTGGCATTAGTTCGATGCCCACAAATTCCTGGAGTTTTGCCCGGGTCGTTTGCGCGGTATGAGAACGAGTGTTGTTCTGCTGTAGGGGAGCGCGCTTTCTGTTTGCCAGTGCCGGGTACTTCTCCTCCAAAACGGCATACATCCGCTCTAGCTGTTCAGAGTAGAGGTTGGCATTGATGGTCCGACCGTCTGGAACAAATTCGCAATGGATTATCCCCTCTAAATTCCATCAGACGCAGAGCATCACCTTGTACTCGAAGCGCTCACGTTTGGCAACAGGTTCAGGAAGCTGGTTGTGTGTTAGGATTACGGAAATAAACCCACTTTTCATCGCACATAACAATTCTCTTGATGAAACGTACATCGTGCGGATTTCCTAGGAGTTTCGTGCACACTTTCACTCTGCGGTTTGCTTCAGCTGGCGTCAGTTTGTGAGAGACAATGCGCCAGCTCCTGTAGACCCTGCCGAGGTCCTGAAGGTGACGAACCACGGTGGTCTGTGATATGCCCAGCTCGTTTGATTATCTCCGAGCGCTGATTGTCGGATTTGCCTCTACGGCCTGGCGCACAACCTCCGAATCCACGGTTCACGGCCTATCTGACCTTGGCTCAGCGTCGAGGTCTCTGTTACCTAAGCGAAATTTCTTGAACCATCTGGTTGCGGTGCTGTGGTCCACGGAACCTTCCCTTTTCGCATGACAAATGTTTCGTGTGGCTTGAGCAGCGTTATGGCAGAGTTCAAACTCGTAAAGCAAAAGTTCCATAATTAGCCGTTTATGGCTGTTGATCTTTTAGGTGTCCCAACCACAGACAGGACGACGATACACAATGCTGTTCACATCAACGACTACCACTTTATATCCCTTTCGACTGACTGCAGTGCGCGATTTGAACTAGTTTAAACACGTGACATACCGGCCGCGGCACATGCGTTTATGCAAATATTGCAAAACTTTCGATTCACCCTCTGTAGCTAAGATGCAATGATTGGTTTTCCTTGGTCCGTGGCTGAACTTAATTAGTTCACAGTCGTGTAAAACGGCTTCTCCCATTCATGTCTTCGGTGCTTGAAGACTGTTGCAATTCTAGTTGCCGCCCCGGTGGCGCAGTGGTCTAAGGCGTTGGCCTCTGATCATTCGTCCGAAAGGGGTCTGGGTTCGAATCCCGGTGAGGCATGGATGTTGTGTTTGTCTTACGGCACTGGCTCTCTCCCTTCCCTGGAACCAGTGACCCTAAATTAGGGACGGGCGACTGCTTATAGCCCATTGAGTTGCTCACGGTGGTCGTTAAACCTCCAAAAAAAAAAAAAAAAATTCTAGTGACTATTTCTATTATTTCCCTGATACCCCACCTAGAAAGGATGCTGCATGCCGCCTCACTGAGGTCAGTTATGATAACGTTTCGATGCCCACTTTCATGTCGTTGTTGTTTTTTTGTTTGCTTTTTCTATACGTGTGTTTGTGCGCGCGAGCGCGCGTATTTCTTCATTTTTTAAATACAAAACTAGTGAATTTAATTCAACTCTAACTTTCCAGCGGAACGTTGATACGCAAATAAAACAGAAGCTATGTGAACCACCTTACTATTTTTTTTTCTTATTTGTATATACCTACATGGATTTTGGTAAGCCACGTATGAATTATTCAATAATGACTCAAGTAGTTTCTACAATATAATACATTATTATGCTAAATTAATAATGAATTTTTAAGCAGGGAAAGCAACGTATGTTACTATTTTATCTTTGATATTTAGTTCATCGAATGACACATAGCAAGTAAATATGTAATAGAAAATTCAGTTCACGTTGACAGCCGTTTGGCTTGGTCGGTTTTGAAATTTTACGTAGCAAATGCAGATTTGTTCAGAGAGTGTCAGAGGAACATTGATTAGAATGACTGATACCTTGGCCAGTAGTGTTGACGCCATTACCATAGTCGACTGGAGAACCAGCTAAAGCTGTGCCGGCGACTCTTAGTTGTATCAATGTTGATCAGTGGGCTAAAAATTAACCGAGTTAGGTTGATTCAGAGCACAACTGCTCAGTAAGATTAATTCAGCGGCGTACATCAAGCTCCCGTTTCCTTTTTAAGAAGTTTTTATCTACTTTTTTCGGAAAGATATGGCATACTCGGGTTCTATCCGGGAGACGCGGGTTCGATTTCGCACCAGGATGACGAAATTTTTAAGTTTTCGGATATTATCTGACTTAACATCCATGTCATATTTACACCAATAAACGGATTCACATCTTCCAAATTTGTATTGTACACAGTGAATTTCGAGTTTCTATCCCAGACTATTAACAGCATATTTTATTAGATTGTATTGATTATTAAATTGGCAAAAGCGGACTGGGTAGAGGGACGAGGCTTAAATTTGGAAGGAACGACGCTAAGATTTGAAAGTCCAGAAAAGGGAAAGGAATGTATCAACAAGTTAGTAAAATCATGCAATGCATTGATTATGATACGCTTTCCAACATACCAGAAATCATTACTCAAGTTATGAGGATAATGGCTGTGGAATAAATCTCGCTCCTGTGCCCTGACCTTTGACTCCATTCCGATGATATTCAACAGAACCGGTTCAGAATACCTCCGGAACAACATACTAAAGTTTTATCGCAATAGAAGCATTTTAGTCAAGTTATGAGGATAATGGCAGTGGAATAAATCACGCTCCTGTGCCCTGACCTTTGACCCCATTTCGATTATATTAAACAGAATTGGTTCAGTATACCTTCGGAACAATATACTAAAGTTTTGTCGCAACAGAAGCATTTCTAGTCAAGTTATGAGGATAATGTCTGTGGAATAAATCTTGCTCCTGTTCCCTGACCTTTGACCACATTTCGATGATATTCAACAGAACAGGTTCAGTACATCTCCGGAACAACATGATGAAGTTTTGTTGCAATCGAAGCATTTTTGCGTAAGTTATGACGCATAAGGGTGATCGAATTGATCTCCTCCTTTGTCCTAACCTTGGACCCCATTTTGCCCATTTTTAATAGGGTTCCTTCCCAGGTTGTCTTCTACCACATATTAAAATGTCATCCAAATCGAACCATTTTTACGCGAGTTATCGTGCGGAGAGACAGACAGACAGACGGACAAAGCAGGAGCATATACGCTTCTTCAACCTACGGTTGGAAAGCGTAAAAAACAGTGTTAGCTCAATTTTTTTAAGCTAGCTAAGTGTGAAACAATTTTTGAAATTTTTAGCATAACTTGGTTTTTTTTCTACAAGAATATTGAAATATATGTTTTTCTTTTTGAGTAAGAAAGAAAGACAAGCGTGTATTTCAATATTCCCGGTGGGCCGTCCAGTGGCGGACTGGCGATTCACGAACGGCCATGGAAGCTGGTTTTGTGCGGTCCACTTTTGTGAAAATTTATCAAGGTACCCCATCTTGTCAGCATAACCGATTCCTGTTCAAACATCTTTTTAACACAAGTCTACGAATTATTAAAGTTTTTGTATTGAGTCAGTAATTAATTGACAACATTTTGGCCATATTCCGGCGTCACAGATCCCTAGTAAATTTTAACGTAAGAAAATTACTTTCTTTGTTGCGAAGCAATAGACAAGGTACATTCTCTGAGAGAGACTACAGAAAATGTTATTCCATTCTTATAAATTTTATTACGATAGTTCGAATTCGGAAATGTCATAGTTTCTTCGCTTTTAACGCGGAATCAAAATACGCAAAAAATTAATTTTGTTTTTCAAGACTTATCTGTCATAAACAAAATACGTAATTACGAAAAAATACCTTGAAAAAATTGGAAATGTCCAGAATTGCAAGAATTTTAATGCAAATTCATGATGAGAAAAATTAAAGAATGCGAAAATTAATTTTGATTTAATTACTTTGAAATGGAAGAAGCATTTTTTGCTGTAGTTGAAACAGACTTTCCAGAACTGCAGATCAAGATTTCGTGAAAACTGTAAGGCCTCCAAAAGTAGTACATCAGATGCAGATCTCTTAAAAAAAAACAATAACAAATCAAAAAAAAAAAAAAAAAAAAAGCAAAAACAAAAAGCAGGTACATATCATAAAGCCACCCGAAAATTTTACCATAGGTGAATCTCAATGAATTAACGTACCGAATTTCGAGTTTCTATCCCAGATTATTCATAGCATATCTGATTTTACTATATTAGTTATTTAATTGAAACTGCAATTACAACAAAAAAGGAATGAGGTAGAGGAATCAGCCAAAAGGGACAGAGCTCAAATTTGAAAGTTGAGAAGTGGGGAATATTGTATGTATCAAAGACAGTGTTTGGCTCAACAGAATACTTGTAACTTTTTTTTTTTTTTTTTTTTTGAAGCCGTCTAGAAGTGGTGAACAAACTTTGCCATTTTAGCATAACTTGGTTTTCTTCTGCAAGAACAGTGAAGTAAAAGTGTATACGCATTTTTTTTTTTTTTTTTTGAGTTCCATAAGGCCTACTTGCTCAGAATATGGCAGCTCACCGGGAATTCTATCGGTATCCCAGCTGCCAAGTCCGCCCTATTCTGGGTCTACCGGCCCAGAATAGGGTGGCCCACCGGGAATTCTCTCGGCATCCCGGTGCCCCAGCCCGCGCCTGGGGCCGCCCTACACTGTTAAAAAAATTGTAGTAGGTTGCACCAAAAAATGGTGCTACACCAGCTGCACCACCTTCTGAGAAAAGATACGCCATTGTGTTATGCAAGCAAAACCTATTAACATGGCGAAATCTTGCACCATAACGTGGTGCAAAGTTGCACCATGTTGTTGGGTTTTGTTTGCTCCTGGTATGTATTTTCTCAGGTGGTGCAGCTGGTGTAGCACCATTTTTTGGTGCAACCTACAACAAAATTTTTAACCGTGTATTCTAGGTCTATCGGTTCAGAATAGGGTGGTCTACCGGGAATTCTCCCGGTATCCCGGCATCCCAGTCCGTGTTTGAGCTCTAACTGTGTAATCAAAATTGTTATTCATTTATTTTTACATATTATACGTAGGTCCTATTCCAGTGCCAAATGTACCACATTAACTATCACCGTCGTACAAATATTTACTCCCCGTCTGCTCAATATCTTCGAGATGAAGTTTAGCCAGCAGAGAAAGCGCTTAATTTTACTTTTCCGTCGACGATACCGTTTACCGGAGGTACTGCTGTAGCGTTCTTCACTAATTGAAACGCATGTAACCTTGAGAACACTACGTAACATTTTTGGTTACTCTCACTCAAAGTGAAACTCAAATAACTCACACTCAAATAAAGTTTATAAAAGAATTACTTACTGTCCACTTTTTATTCCATCAATATCGTATGAGCACTTTACCTTGAATATTCCAAAATTCATGGGGAGCTAATCACAATAGTACTAACATTTCAAAACTGATAAACGTAAGTTAGTAAGCAGAAAACTTGATTAACTACAAACACTAAATACCCGGTCGAGTCACATTATTGTGACCACCAGCTGTAATATCCAAAGTAACTGCCGTGTGCAGCGTGCAGAGCAGCTGGACGGGCTCAATAAGGTACTGGAAGGTGTTCACAAGTATGTGGATCCATGCTGACTGCAGTGCATCTGACAGCTGCTGGAGGGTGCGTGGTGGTGGATCCATAGAGCGATCAACACGATCGAGGTGGCTCCACCAATGCTCAATTGGGTTTAAGTCTGGGGAATGAGGAGGCCAGGGAAGTACTTTGAAGTCTTCATCGTGTTCTTCCAGCCATTCTCGGACATTTCTAGCTGTGTGACACGTCGCATTGTCGTGCTGGAAGATTCCATCCGCCCCAAGGAAGACAATCAGTATGTATTGGTGTACGTGGCCTGCAAGGATGGATTCATAACGAATTCGGTCCATAGTGCATTCTACAAGTATGAGTGGACCCACGGACTGCCATGAAAACATTCTCCAGACCATAACGCTGCCTCCACCAGCTTGTGTTATTCCAGCAGTGGTTGAAGAGTGTTTGTTCTTCGATTTTTCTCACCTTATACGCCAACGTCCATCCGTTCGATGAATCAGAAAACGTAATTCATCGGAGAAAGCAATCCTTTACCAATCAGCGGAGGTCCAATTCCGATACTGTTGTGCAAATGTAAGCCTTTTCTGCCGATGCACCTTCGTTAGCATAGGTGCAGTGACCATCCATCTGCATCGGAGCCCCATGGGCAGCAGGGTTCCCTGAACTGTCGTTTTAGACACACTTCCGGTAGCCCACTGGTTCATTCGACCGGGTCCCTTCACTCCGGAGTAAGTCGCTCTCCCAACTGAGCCATGTGGACGGAATGTCTCGCTGCATATTTGTCGTCTTGACACATGTTTTCACATCTGTAGTGCGTCACAGATGTTTGTATATGTTATTCGCAGTTACAATTTTTGTTTGGCTCCTCCTAGAAACTAAGCTATGGTCGCCCATGACTATAACGGGATTTTATTGGTTCTAGTAAGTTATCCGAGCATTATACTTGTCTCGGTATACTTTATCATTAACTTTTGTTTGTTTGTTATTTCTTTGAAAGAATATTATGCCTTCCTCAGTAAAAATAAAATATGGATATATACTGCTGACGGTAGTAGAGAACTTTGCACGATGTGAAACATAAAAAAAAAAAAAAAAAAAAAAAGAATAGCAAATAGCAATACCAATGTTAGAGTACCTACCTTTTTTTTTTCGTTTTTTACTTTTTTGCAGTGCCATGTATGTTGAATGGGGCAGCATCAAAACAGCTGATTCGATTGTTGCAAATCGGGGGAGGGGTGTCAGAATGGATTGTATTTCTAGGAATATTGCCCTAAAAAATGTTAGACGTGTGAAAGTGAGCGAATTCTAATTTTAAGGGATTATTTTTTCTTTTCAGTTCTTTGAAATGCAGTACCCACTGTGAGAATCTCCCTGCAGATACCATTGTAAATTAGAGAGTGTAAGAACCAGAGGCTTAATGAAAATTATTTTTGTTTCAACTGTCTCATGTTGAACATGCTCTTTGATTTCTGAAATATGGAAGAATTCTTTGAATTTTCAAGCACTCGATATTTGCCAAAAATGTCGGATTTGTGCAATTAGCAAATATAATGGGAATTCTGGAAGTAGGTGCTCGTGAAACGTGTTACACTTTTGTGTCAAAACAATTCCTTCACTAACCCGTCTCTGAATACTTAAGTTCACATTCTGATTACAAAGCGTGAAAGGCATTTAATGAGAGCAAGAACTGACCCGGTGCTCCGTAGCGTTCGGTGATACGTTGTACAAAAGTTCACGAAGTTCGTCTGCATAAGCTTAGCGTAAAAAAGAAAAAAAAAGTGCTCTTAATTCCTTGGATGGCATTCAAAAACATTCAGCTATCTTAATCGTTCGCGGGATGTGCTCCAGAATCCACATGGCCTCTCGGAAATGCTTCCATTTTCCGTATATCATTGTTTTGTTTGTTTGCTGCTGTGTATTCAACCTTGGTTTAATTATAAATGCATAAATACAGAAAAAGGAGGTCACAACAAAGTACCGACTACTCTTCTTTTAGTTCAAACACGACTAGCTGTTTTAGGTTATTTAGTCTTAGTTTGGGGAAATGGAAGTCATGTTATGATAATGGCAAAATGTCAATCTGTTTCTTTCGCTATTAATATTTTCCGTTTTTCAGTCATTTGACCAGGGACGTCGCCAAGGAGGTGCGAGGATAGGCTTGAGCTAACCCTGAAATTCGTCTTGCCCACCCAGTTCAAAATGTGCCATTTTTCAATATATTTAACTTTTAAATATAATTTGGACTTTGCCAAGTAATAAGTCTTGCGTTTTATTTCATGTAGCCCTGCGTATTTCCCCCTAGGAAGTGCGTTGTTTACGTCTCCGTAGAAAGTTTATCAAAATAGCATCCGAAGAGCCATGAAATTCAATTGTTCTCCACTCTTTCAATTCCTTAGTTAAAGCCTCTTTTTCATGTTTGTATGGCCAGGGGGCTAATGAGGAGGGTGGATAGGAATTCACAGAGGGGGTCACTATACTAATTGCTATGTCGCCACCCCGGTGGCGCAGTGGTCTAAACGATGGCTTCTGATCATTCGTCCAAAAGGGGTCTACATTCGAATCCCGGTGAGGCATGGATGTTGTGTTTGTCTTACGGCACTGGCTCTCTCCCTTCCCTGGAACCAGTGACCCTAAATTAGGGATGGGCGACTGCTTATAGCCCATTGAGTTGCTCACGGTGGTCGTTAAACCCCCAATAAAAAAGAAAAGAACATGCTCTGTTTGTTTTCTTTACAAAATAGAAATTCCAACTCGGAAAGTGGAGTCTAAAGCTACACTAACGCTCTTAAGACTGCTCCAGGACACGGAAAGTACAAAAAGTGGCTGACGACTGCTTACTTTGTAGGAGATGAGTGCAAGGCAAAGTCGCTGGCTGGAAGGAAGGAAGTTACGGAGGAAAGGGGGTATTGTGTCTGCGTGGCACGACGTTAAAATTTGATTTAGATTTAAAAAAATCTACATTTACTTTTAAATAAACTGTTCAAGTACGGTACTATTTCTGTAAGCGAAAATGCAAAATTTTGAAAAGCAATTTAAGACAATGCTTTCAGAGCAAGCAAGAAGTTGAAGGCGACATTCTACCAACACTTCTGTCTTACATCAGTGGCGTAAGGAGAGGTGGAAGGGGTGAGGATTGCGCGAATTCCTTTGTTTCCGGTAGTGAAAGGCATTAAAGCCGTCCTGGTGGCGCAGTGGCCTATAACGCTGGCTTATGACCTTTCATACGAGAAGGGTCCGGCTTCGAAACACGGTGAGGCATGGATGTTGTGTTTGTCTTACGACATGGGCTCTCTCCTTTTCCTGGAACCAGTGACCTTAAATTAGGGACGGGCGACTGCTTATAGCCCATTGAGTTGCTCACGGTGGTCGCTAAATCTTCAATCAAAAACGGGTAAAAAAAAAAAAAGGCATTAGAAATTCGTCTTTCATTGTTTCGTAAAAAAAAAAAAAAAGTTGCTATCAAGCTTTTCCCCACCAAAAACAATGCTCGCCCATCCTGATTTCGAAGTCTAGCGACGTCCCTGCATTTGACCAAGTTTTTGTAAGTGTTTGTTAGATCAGTGACAATATGTTGACCTTGGAAGAAAGATCTTTGAGGATTTTAGCTGGATTTAGGGGGTCATATAAGAAACTTTCCCTCTGGTTTCGTTGAGTTTCACGTCATTGTGGTCTTCTATGTTTAAATCGTACGTGGATAGTTCCGTTAACTAGCGAATACCCAAACCCAGCTAAGTTATGGAACTCCAAACACAGCCACAATACTCGCTCGTGGTGACCTGTCTTCTTTTGTATAAGTTTCGAGTCAGTTTGCAAATGCATTGATTCGTTAGCGAACAAATTCACCCCTACATTGTCAGTTTGTCGCTGACTAATTTGTCATGAACAAGATTGTTGGTGGATTCTGAAGTTCGTAGTAGAACGCGTAAGCTGTTCGGATTTCAAACAAGACATCCTATCGGCCTTTCTGAACAAGGATCATTACATGGATCACCTGATGTGGGTAATGGATTGGATTTGCATGAACAGGACCATGACAGCTATAACTCTGATTCACATAATGGAGTCAGAAATCTTAGTGATAAGGTTCTGAATCCCATTCAACTAAGAGCCTTGCAACGAGGTTACAAGTTCACTTACCCTAACCAACGTAAAGTGGACTTATTTAAAACTGTTCCGCAAATTGAGCAAATTCTACATTCACTTCCAATTGAAGATAGGAACTTCGCAATAATGAAAATTGCAAGGTCTCTTAACAAAAATAATCCAAGACGGTGCAAAACCACCGAAGAATGCCAGCTTAATGAAGAAATGCAACAACTGATTGAACTGAAAAAGGACCCACATATTGCCATTCTTTTAGCTGATAAAACTAGTCAAGTTGTGATTTTGTTCAAAAAATGCTCAATGCCATTTCTAGTATCCCTCATGTAATAGTGGAACGAGACCCCACCAGGGCTACTGTTAGTGATTTAAGCCGCCTTAAGAATTCTTCAGCTCCTCGGGATTCCTTTTCAAAAGCCTTCAATCCACTCTCCGGCTGCCATGTACCTGATTTATTTGGTAGATTAAAACTACACAAGGAAGGGTACCCTATTCGCCCTCTTGTGTCAGGTTACATTGCCCCCACCCGACCTTTGGAAAAAGCTTTGGCAAGTTATCTCACCAAGTTTACCGTGAATTCTTACTACTCAATAAAGACTACCACACAAGCTATTGATAAGTTAAAGTTAATTCAGTCACTACCAACTTCCTATTTTTTTGGCGTCCCTAGATGTAGTTTCGTTATACACGAATGTACCTATGGAAGCTACATTTAAGTTAATTCAAGCTTTACTCATTGATTCTAACATTTCTGCTAATGATATTTCTTTCATAATTTTCATAATAATGCTCTTCATCTAATTAAAAGGCGTTCATTTTTCAAATTTCAGAACATTTTTTACCAACAAACCTACGGGACAGCCATGGGTTCACCTTTATCTGCAGTCTTAGCAGAAATTCTTCTTCAGCACATTGAAAATAAAGTCATACAAGAATTCCCACAAAAACCTAGTTTCTATATCCGTTACGTTGACGACATCTTGGTAATTTGGCCATACATCATAGATGAGTTGCATCAGTTTGTCAACGCTGTCTTCTCAATACCCTCCATCAAACTCACGATAGAACTTGAACATAATTTTGTTTTACCTTATCTAGATTTTCAAATTACTCGTAACCCTTCTGGCAAATTCCCTGTCTTTTGCCGTTTATCGAAAACCCACTTCCACACCCACTCTAATTCCGTACAATTCTGCCCACACTTTTCAGCATAAAATTTCTGCTCTGCACTTCCTACTTCCTATTTAGAAGAGCATATTCACATTCTTCTAACCATTTTGCCATTGCTCAAGAACTACAATGGATATTATCCTTTGCTAAAAACCACGGTTATCCGGGCAACGTTGTTAAGGGGGTGCACAATAAAGTACGGTTTGCTATGTCAACTACTTTAATTAGTGAACAAGTGCCTAAAGAGTATGTTGGATCTGTTGATTTCAATCCACATATTGTAAACCTTCTTACCAACATATGCTCCCGTCATAAAATACAATTTGGAATACGATCATGTAATCTATATTCCATTATCCGCAACGATCGTGACAAAATTAACAAAGGGAAAAAATGGGGTGTGTATGTTATTCCTATGCTCGACACTATTTCTGGTGAACTAAATAATCATTATGTGGGTTCAACCAAAAGAAATTTGGATTTGAGATTAAATGAGCACAGATATAATTTAAAAATGAATCACCAAAGCACCTCTTTTGCAAGAACTGTAAGTGCTGCAATTCCATCCCAGACTGGGACAACACTAAGATCATAAACACACATAACTCTGTCTATTCCTTGTTATTTACAGAAAGCCTCTATATTTCGGCTTATAATACACGTTGCTGTAATGACTATTATCCTTGTGTTTTACCTGAACCCTGGAGCAATCTTATTGGGAAGGACAGCACAATAACTATTGTTTCTGTTGAATAATTTTCATTGGCTAATTATGCTTTTTTGACTGTCTTGTTATCTGGTATATCATGTGACACTAACATTACCTTTCCCATGATGCATCTGCTCCACGTATTTAAGACCACTGTGACACCGAAAGTGCTCATGTGTTTTTTAACCTGTACATAGATTTCGTTTTTTAGCCGAATAAATATCATCGTGCAACAAGACGGATTTCTTTTAATACTACAAGTTCATATTCAATTTGTAAATATTTGTCCAATTCGTCGTGGGGAAAGTTACTGCTGTATACAGTTTGTTGTGGTTCACAGTCAGCAAATTTGTCACTGTTTTCCGTTTGTCTCTGACCAGGGGAGCATTGGGTCGCCAAAACTGGGAATTTTGTATTTTTTTTTTTTTTCCCCTGATTGGAGGTTTAACGACCACCGTGAGCAACTCAATGGGCTATAAGCAGTCGTCCGTCCCTAATTTAGGGCCACTGGTTCCAGGGAAGGGAGAGAGCCAGTGCCGTAAGACAAGCACAACATCTATGCCTCAAGGGATTCGAACCCGGACTCCTTTCGGACGAATGATCAGAAGCCATTGCTTAGACCACTGCGCCAGCGGGGCGGCCTGGGAATTTTAGTCTTGTGGTCCACTACAGAAACACACGTACCCACAGGGAAATACCTGATAAATTTCCGCATAAAAAAATTCTGTCAATTCCTGGATTAAAGAAAACTGTTGAAATATGCATTCTAAAGCTAATTCAGTCGTGAACGAATTTTAACAGCAATTTAAGGGTGAAAGAACTTTAAAAATCCACTCATGACTGAACGTAGCATATCAAACCATGCTTAAAACGGAGTGATGTACCACACTTTAAAAAATCAGTGGTGTGACTTCACGGAAAATTTCTGAAAACATGCGGCAAAGTTGCCAGCAGGTGTCCGTCATTTTCAAAAATTTCCATTTCTAAAAATGGCCGTTGATTTTAAATTCCGTATTTTCACAGATTTTTCTGTAGTCAGAAATTCCGTTTATTTAAAAAAAAATCCATTTAAGGTTTTCCGCATTAAAGCTGAAATTCCGCAAAATCGACGATCCTGCATTGTTCAGCCATTACCAGGGATAACCCCCGTCATTTGTGTTGGCTTAAGGGGTTGGCACGCCTTTAACCACTGAACCACAAACGCTCAGAAACTCAACTCACATACATTGTAAAACAAATTGCGTGACGGTGATTTTTTTTTTTTGTGTGTGTGTCATTAATGCGACTGATTTAGTAATTTTATTTTATGTTGGAGTTTATAATTTTTGTGAATAGGTTTGTAATATGTATATTTTTTTTTCTGTAGGAGTACTTTGCACAAATTAAGCATTTTTCATCGTGATTTTTCGAAGCAACAAAATGCTTTGCAACCTGATTTTTTTAAACTGACAATGATTTTCAGTTGCCTTTTAAAAAAGGTGAAATATACTTTTTTATAGTATTATTTCAAAAAAAACAAACTCCTAAATGTAAAATTTGTTCTTCATAGCTATAATAGCCTTTGTCTTAAGTTGTCCAAAGACATAGACATCGTATAATCATCTGTACAATAAATTAAGTACCCGGTTTCTTACAGTAACGCAATATAGCTGGTGAACAAAATAGGAAAGAGGAGAAGAAATACTCTGTGCCACAACAAAATTCATGCGATATGCTATCCACAATATCCGATCTCGCTATGGCAAAATTTGACAGACGATTGAGATTTAAAAGTTAATCAAACGTCAAGTATTCTCATCAATCGCTCCTATTACGTACCGGAAATTTCTCGTCATACAGATACGGAAAAAGTGAGAACGGATTTTTTCCGTTATATATGAAAGAAATATGCTGCGTTAATTCACGAAAGAAATGACGGAAAGTGGCTCCTGAATTTCAGAATTTTTTTACAATGGAGATAATTATATTTGTTTGGTCACTGATCATCTACTGCCCAACAGTATTCGTACCACCTCCTCGAATATACGCCCTTTTAAAGTCTATCCATTATTTGAACTCATGAACTAGGATTTAGAACAGTACCGGTAAATCGTCTTTTCTTTTAAGAGAAATGTTGGTGGGCAACGGATTTCGGAACATCTCTGCCAGTCGCTGCTGTGGGCTAGTCTATGTCTGTACATGGATAAGGGTGTAGGGATGGTGGACCATCAAAATCACTACTATAGTCCCAGTCAAAGAGAAAGTGGGCCATTTCTCGAATGGGTTCCCGGTGGGCCAATCCACACCTGTCTCCGACCACTGCGTTGTAAATAAATTATTTGCTGCATTCACTTTGTTTCTAACCAATTTAAGTTCGTCCTGAAAAAATCCGCAGTTGTGTTTAATTTGCCGATGACAACTTCTTCGCATTCTGAAGTCGTTGTTTATATAGCTTTTAAAGGAATGAAATTCAGAACAAAATTCTTTTCTCTGTGGCAAATAAAAAATCGCAGACATGCGTGCAGAAGAAATCCAATGATCAGGTAAAAAGCTGTGTTATGCACGTTTAAAAAATGAAATCGAGCATAACAACAATTTTAATCGTGCATAACACAGCGTTTTACCTGATCATTGAGGTTGTTAATATGCTCATATTCCTGCAATTTGGAAAAATAACAAAACAAGGGAGATGTCACTGGGGAAAATTAGTACAGCTTTAACCAGAAACACTGAAATTCCAGTTGCAAATGAATTTATGAAACTTCTATTCATAGTTTACTGTGAAAATAACTATTTTAGGGGTCTTATAGAGGTAATTATTTAAGAGTTGGTGGTCAAATTTTCGAACTAGAACCTAGTTCATCATCAGGACTACGATACTGGAGTAGTTGCCGCCACTCAGTCGGAAGTGTCCAACCGCAATTATCGTTAACTGTGGTACTTCTTCTCGCTATTTTCATCCCTTCTTCTAGCTTCCTCTTTACTAAGTGTGATTGGTGGGCAATTATTCTTACTGAGTCCCAGTTTATGGAGTGTCCACTTGCTTGTACAGTACATGTCTGTCTAGCCTCCTTTTGTTGCTAATGTTCCTAATAGCTGCTTGGTGTTCTTTCATTCGGACTTAAAACTCCTTCCTGTTTCTCCTATATAGATAGCTTAGCCCGCAGTTACAGTCGATGCCATAGTCTACTCCTTCTTGCAATTGGATGTCATTTTCTTTCTGTTTTAAAGCTGGCAGGAACTTCTTTAACTTGTTATTTAGATCTGGGACAAGTGTGATATTATATTTTGCTCCGATCCTCTTTAGTTTTTTGAAAAGTCCTTTGTGGTACGTAATTTTGCTGATAAATTTGAAGCTGTTCACTTGCTGCTTCTTTTTTGGAATTTTTTAAAATAACTTCTTAATGAATGGGGAAGGGTGATTGTTCTTTGCCAATATTATTTTTAATTCTTCTCTGTGGATGTCTTTTTGGGCATCTGTAGAGACAAGGACGTCAATTTTATCTAAATATTGTCTCGCCGTATTAGACTTAATATAGTCAGGGTGGAATGAGCAGAAGTATAACATCTTTCCTGTGTTAGTGGGTTTTCTAAAAAGCTGAGTGAAGATTTTCCGCTCTCTTGAGGTCAAGGTTAAATCTAGGAAATTGATACTATGGTTTTCTTCCAGTTCCAGGGTGTACTGTAAAGAATTTTCCAGTGAGTTGAATTCTGCAAGAATCTGAGAGGGTAGAGATTGATGTACATTATCTACAATAAGCAAGATATCATCCATGTATTGCATCTTACAAAGAGAGCAAATATTTAGGGTTGGACAAGAATTTTTCGCTCCAGTTTACTCACATAATAATTTGCTAGCAGAGGTGCTAGCGGAGATCCCATTGAGAGTCCTGAAGTTTGCCTGTAATATTTTTTTCTAAATTAGAAGAAATTATTTTTGAAAGAAAACATGAGCAGTTCAAATATTCCAAGCAGTATTTCTCTATTGTGGTTATGGAATACTATTTTTTCCGCCAGGTCATCTGCAATGAATTCAAGCAGGAGGTCTAGTTTAATGTTAGTATACATAGATACTATATCTAGGCTTGCCATTACTGGATGACGTAATTCTGGAATGTTGTCAAGTTTTTCTTTCAGCTATATAGAATTTTTTAGAAGGTAAGGAGGAGAAGGGAAAATGTCCTTGAGGTAAATAAGCAAATAATAATTAATGTTGGAGAGTGGAGAATTTCTAGTGTCAATGATAGGTCTTATTGGATGGCCTTCCTTGTGAATTTTTATTGTGCCATAGATCTGTGGAACTCTATTCTGGATTTTGGAGAAGTTTTTGAAGAGCTCATTCAGCTCATTTTTACTCTTTAAGGAGCTTATTAATTTCTTAAGATTTCTGACAGTTTGATCAATAGGGTTACCAGCGACCTCTTCATAATAAAGCTTGCTCAATTCAACTTCCATCTTACTGCAATATTTCCGACTGAGTGGCAGCAACTACTCCAGTGACGTAGTCCTGATGATGAACTAGGTTCTAGTTAGAAAATTTGACCACCGACTCTTTTAAATAATTACCTCTATAAGACCCGTAAAATAGTTATTTCCACTGAAATTCAAGTTTCCACGATATTTCAAAATTGCCTAGAACCTACTCTAAATTTCAAGGGAACTGACACACCGTGTCCAAACCGGCAGCATCTCCCGTTTCTTTTTTATTCATTTTTTATGCTACGCATCTTTCCTGACAGCATTAAAGTAAATCCCGTGCAAAAATTTTCGATGTAAAGAAAACGGGTAACGGAAGTAGTCAAACAATTCTTAAAATCTGATATTTGTATGCTGTCCCATGAAGTGACGCAACAATAGTTAATTACAATGTGTTTTACTAAACTATCATCATCAACTATGAGAATTTAATTTCCGTAGGTGTCTGGTGCTATAAGACATCAGATAACAATCGTCTTGTATTGTTTTACTACCAGCGCATCGACACTAAACCCAGGCTGCCTAGGGAAAGGGGGTCCAAGGACAAAGCGTGGCAGACTAGGAGCGTATATACAACCCCCCCTCCCGGGAAAAATTGTATATACTCTTCTAGTCCCCCAACTGATATAATTAATTGAAACAATGTGCCCGTAAAGAAATGGATGGTGCATTATCTCTTTGGAAGCCTTTCTGTTCTGAACCCCAGACAGCTGAATTTTCCGTGACATACACTATATTGACAAAAGTCACCGGACACCTAGAAGAGAAACACAACGTAGCATTTATTGACACACATTAGTACGGTGTCGGTTCACCTTTGGCCTTAATGCATGCACTGACCCTTCGACACATGCTTTCGACAAAGTTTTGGAACACAGCGATAGGTATGCGCTTCCATTCAGTACATAAGGTTGCCGCTAACTGTTGCTTAGTAGTAGACCTTGGTCCCAAACTTCTTATGCGGCGCTCTAATTCATCCCATAGGTGTTCTATGGAATTAACATCAAGGCTCTGTGCTGGCCAGTCCCACACACGATACGGAGTTATCGTCAAACCACGCCGTAACAGTCCTTGCTTTATGGCTCGGTGTATTATCCTGCTGGTACCAACAAGGCTCGGTTCCTTAGTATTGCCACAGAGTTGGTAGGGCATAATTGTCCACAATATCGAGGTAGACGTGCTGGTTAACAAGTTTGTCCACGATAACGAATGGGCCGGGACCAAACCACAAAAAACACCCCCACACGAGTACACTGCCAGCTGCAAACTTGACCGTAGGAACAGTACACTGTGGTAAATAGCGTTCCCCCGGCTGCCGCCATACCCATACACAGCCATCAGACTGACGGATCGTGTATCTGGATTCATAAGTCCATAGGACCAGTTTCCATTGAACTACGGTTCACGATAAATGTTCTTTACACCATGCTAAACGACGAGTAGCATTCCGAGTGAAGATGAAAAACTTATGAGCAGCCGCACGACCACGGTAACACATGGAATGAAATTATCTGCGAATTGCACGTATACATACCGAGGTTCCAGCATTTTTACTCACCTGTGCACTGAGGTCTTGTGCATTACTCCGTCGATTAGCTGTAACGACTCTCCTGAGATTTCGACGTCCTCTATCACTGATTTTCTTTGGTCTGTCGGTACGTTTTGCTGCTTCAGGCACGCCATGTGTCTTCCACTTATTCAGTTCATCCAAAACAGTTGACTTGGGTATGTTTAAACGCCTCTAGGTTTCTCTTATGGACAACCCACTAATAAAACACCCAACAATCTTTTTCTTTCTCAAAGTCAGTTTTCTCCCGCTGCGACATTTTCGCTCAACCTCATAGTGCAATATGATCGCGGTCAGCTGCAGGCTTGTTTTTATACCATTTGCAGCTGTACCGTGCATCTTAATAACGCAGCGGATCCGTTCATTTGCTTTTGAAGGGGTGTCCGGAGACTTTTATCAATATAGTGTATACTGCAATCTGAAAAGAAGCAAAAAGAAGAAAATATGGTCGTAACTATATATCCTTCGTGAAGTGTGCACACTGAACGCCGTCGATGGAGCAGAGCAAACACCCCGAAATTTCAAACATAATAGCAACATTAGGAACGAAAATGGAAAAGTAGGTCATTGTAAAAGATTGTTCGTCACAATTTTTTTTTTGTATTAATCAAATAATCTTTTTATTATATTTATGTGTTAAGGGGGCCCCTTCCGCTGGGAGGCACGGGCCCTCCTTTTGTTCCCTTATAAATCCGGCCCTGATTCCACTTAGAATGTACCGAACTATGGCTCGGTTAGTAAACCTTATTGCTTTTTGTTAACATTTAATTCCACTTAGTATGTATCGGACTGTGGCTCAGTGTGGTCGTGAGTGACGCGAATAAATGCAATGTGTTGTGCGTTAATAAATCTATACTTTCAAATCATTCGTTTTATTTCACAGCCACAAAGATATCGGAATAAGAAAGATGCATAGCATGAATTATCTACAAAGAGTACTTGGGTACTCTCCCGATTGTTTTGTTAGTATTGTGCTATACGACACTGTCAGTGTTTTGATGAATTAATTTATAATTAAGTAGCTGTAAGCTTAACCTACGGAATTTTGTTGTCGTCATTCTGTTGACTACTCAGTGGCTGAGTGGTCACAGGCGGGGACTTGTGGCTAATCTCTCGAGATAGGTATTGGCCTGAGTTCCAAATGAAACGGATGGTTTTCTGTTCTGTTTTTTTTTTTTTTTTTTTTTTTGGTCATTTAGCGCTGGTTCTTCCTTCCATGGAACCAGTGACTTTAAATTAGCTACGAGCGACTCATTTATAGTCTTAGATGCTCAAGAGAATAATTAAAACGTTTGCACCATCTACATATCTGCATTGTGTGCAAACTCATGATGTCAGGAAATACTAAATACAGTGTTCCACAGAAGTATAGGTCCACCATGTTTTGTCGTTATATCAGATCGCACAATAATCGCCTATGAAAGATATTTGCACATGTAAGAAGACTCGTTGCTAGACGCTACAGACTATGCAAATCGACCTGTTGGACGTCATGTGTGTTGACTACCATTGAACACCACGCGCCCTATCCACCATAAATATAGGTCCAGATGTCAGGTAGCTGTTAGAACGGCACTGCGTACATTCCAATATCAGTATCCTTCGAAGTTGAACTATGCCGAGCGGTGTGCAATTGTCTGAACGCGCAAGAGGTTTAATCGAAGCTTATCATCGGTGTGGAAAAGGTGTTAGGGAAAATGCAGGAGTGATCGGGAGATCTCATAATGTTGTTGGTAATTCCCTGTATAATAGGGAAACATATGGGACTGTTAAACGTTCGGGACGTCCTTCAATCCTATCTGCAAGGGATAAACGTAACATTGTCAGAGCGGCATCGAATTCTTTGCAATCTACAACGGAGATGCAACCTCAGTCTCCTCGGAAATCGTTCGGCGGGTTATAAAGTCGAACCCTCTGTGACGTGTCTGCACCGCAGGACGCACATGAGATAAAGGCAGATAGCAGGGAGAGCATACGTCCGCGTAGCTTAGTTGGGAGAGCTACTTATTCAGGAGTGAGGATGCCCAGCGTGGACAAAAATGACGGAGAAATTTACTTCGTTATATTGGCACCCGAACTTCAAGAATGACCTGGCCGTTAAAGTTCTCGCAATGGTGTGATGTTCTTTCCACACCGCGAGACAGGAAAAATAAGAGAATCCCTTCTTTAGCGCTTCGAAAACTAAATGTGTGCGATGTTACGTTCCACACACCAAATTGACTGGGATTTCTCCAATGTACGTTCTTCAGCGGATGACTGCCTACAGCGATACATGGTCACGGCTGACCCGTGGGCCATGCCCCCGGCCCTCTTTCGGGGGGGGTAGATGTGACGTGCATGCACCGCAGGACGAACATAAGATAAAGGCAGATAGCAGCGGGAGCATACGTCCGTGTAGCTAAGTTGGGAGGGCGACTTTTCCGGAGTGAGGGGACCGGGTTCGATGCCTGGCGTGGACAAAAATGACGGAGAAATTTACTTCATTACCTCACATTGTTGGGCAAAACTGCAGAAAGCACCGTATTTGAAACCCATTCACAAACAGAGACGACTGGAATTTGCTCGTAAAAACATGGACAGAGATTGGAGCAAGGTAAGACAGTTTTCTCTTGTTTTCATTAAATTAATTTGGTTTGCTTTTGCGGATCCCAGTGTCTAATTATTGCTATATGTATATCTAGGTCGTGTTCAATGATGGGAAAAAGTTCAAACTATTAAGGTCCGTATGGATTTAATTCCTACTGACACGATTTTCGGAAAGAGACGAAGTTCTTTTCTAAGAAAAAGTTTGGACGGGGAGTTGCATGGTTTAGAGAGCCTTCAGTGCTCGTGGAACTGTTTCCTTGAAGTTTGTGTCAAACAAAATGAACAGCGCTTCATATCGAGCTATTCTTCAAAAAAACTCTTTGCTCTATTTACGGAAGTTTCGCCGGTCATATTTATCAGCAAGACAACGCAGCGATCCACATCAGCAGCAGCACTAAACAATGGTTAGCGGCTGAGAACGTGGTTGTACTGGACTGGCCAGCTTGTTCGCCTGACTGTAACCTTATGGAAAATGTTTGGGAACTCCTCGTTCGCAAAATCTATGCGAATAACGTGACTTACGGTTCTGCTGCAGAATTACAGTGAGCTATTCAGAATGCATGGACTGATCTGGACCGTACACCCTCAAGAACCTTGCTAACTGTATGAAACACAGGATTTTCAGTCTCATTCAAAAAATGGTGGTCCCATTAATTATTAGTGTGCGTGGACCTATATTTGTGTGTAAGACCACATATGGCCTTTTTTCATTTTTCGTTCATAAAACAATAAAACAGATTTGTTTATTGCAGTTGTTGCATTTCGTTGCAGTTTATGCATGTGTGTGATGGACAAAACTAGTAATTACA
The DNA here is from genome assembly GCA_039090855.1 of Macrothele yani. Classification (NCBI taxonomy): domain Eukaryota; kingdom Metazoa; phylum Arthropoda; class Arachnida; order Araneae; family Macrothelidae; genus Macrothele; species Macrothele yani. The sequence continues at coordinate 4,162,801 of CM076996.1, read as the reverse complement.
TTAAAAACGTTCTCCGTGTGCCCAGTTTGAGGTGATTTATGGTGGATCTATACTTCTGTGGAGCACTGTATATCCAGAAGCTTATAAAAACTTTCCTAACCTGAAGCCTTCTTAACTCATAGTGATGGAACCCCTTCGCATCAATAAGAAAGTACTAGAAATACTGAAAAAGAACTGTAGCAATATTACTTTTTGTACAAGTACGGGGATGTTTTAATTTCACAAACATGGCATTCCTGAACATTAGTTGAGCTCGTTAACAATCTCAGTTTCTACCCAGAGACTGAAACTTCTGAGATTATGTGTCAAAAGGATCGAGCATGCTATCTTAAGGAACCACAAACATACACTTTCTTGCTCAAAGAGATGATTAAACGTCTGTAAGCTGTACGACAGATGAATTATCAAACCCATGTCTTTCCGTGGTGATGCACTTAAAAGTTAAACATCCAGACCTTTTTCTCTGTAACATTCTTGAAAATCTTCAACGGATCAGTCCGTCCCTTTCAAATGCGGATGCTTTCAGCTACTACGTTTATCAGATGTGTTGAATTGGTGTCTATTTTTCTCAGGCAGTTACTGTAAGCCGATGTTTTATTTTTTCACTGAAGAGATACATAATTCTGTGACTGTTATGCTCTTTGCTATCAGGTTAGGAAACTAGGCAAATGGCTGTAGAGGAACAATATTGCTAGGATTTCTTGGCCTTGACAATCACCGGATTTAAATTCAGTAGCAAATCTGTGGTTTAAATGGGGCTACGCGATTGATAAGCATCTTCCAGTGACAACACATGGTAACTGATAGAGGCTGAGATAAAGGTATAAGTCTGCAGCACATAATGCTGAGACGATCTCAGATAACTCGCTGAAAGAATAGCGTGCACAATACCGAAATATCAGATGTCGCTGCATGCAAATAGTCTTTATCTCTTTCCTTTTATACAGGCAACGAGAGTTAGCTAATGCAAAAAGTGTGATCGCCTTGCTCTGTTGCGTGTGTGAAAACAGTGTCAGAATGAGCATGAGAATAATAAACCTACAAATACCAGTGAAATGTCCATCAGGTTTTCGTGTGTGATACTCTCTAATATTAAGATTATTTTTTGTAATTCATTAATGACGTTACAACAGATCGCGTTTAATTGTAAATGGGGCCACTAAAAGTAATTATCTTTAGAGAATACTTAGTTTCTTGGGAAAATAATTTTGTTTTTCATTTTTCTTATTCAGGTATCAAACAAAAATTCTGCTGAAACCAACGACTGTTATTTAACAATGTCCTTGCACTACACTAATTTTTTTATGTTTGGTACTGTATTTTTCAGCGTGTAAGACGAAACGTTTTGCTTCAGAAGTCCAGGCCTCGATTTATACGCCACATCGACTTATCTATTAAAATTTCTCAGTGAGAAAAAAACAAAAATAAAAAACAGGTAGGTTCAGTTCTCATTGAGCCGGCAGTTTGGAACGTAACGTAGGACTACGACTTGCAGATCGGAGAGTTGAAGTGAGCTAGTCGAGTATGGTTTCAAAACGTTTATTTAATTTGTTATAGTCAACACAGGTCTACATGAAAAGTAGCTTACATAATTTTTACAAATAATGATGGATACATTGCGAACACAAAGCAGATAGATACACAAATTACCCAACGTGGTGCTCTGTCGTGGGCTTCTTACATTCTCATCACTTGCTTTTGCCTTTCGTTTTGATTTTCTACACTTTCGCTTGCGTTCATTCTGCGAATTCCTCAGCATTGTCGAAAATGTTAACCCGTTCACACGAAAACAATTTATAAAATTTTTAGTTTAAACCACTGCGCTATGTTCTTTATACACTATCTACCAACAAGAAATTGGACACCTGTGATAGCAAAGGAAAACAAAGTTTATTCACCTTCAATAGTTGGTGGAGCCTCCACGAGCGGCGATTACAGCTGCGACCCTTCGGGGCATACTCTCAACCAGGCGTTGTACGACGGCTAGCGGTATTTTCTTCCACTCGACTTGGAGAAGACAGGTCAGTTCCTTCACCGATTTCGGACGGTGGGGGCACCCCTTAAGTCGACGCTCCAACTCGTCCCAGAGGTGCTCGATGGGGTTAAGGTCCGGGCTCTGCGCAGGCCAGTCTATTCGATTAACCCCATTGTCACCATACCAAGCCATGGTGGACCTCGCAACATGACAGGTCGCATTGTCATCCTGAAAGTAATATGGGCCCACCCCGTAAAACTGCCACAACGTAGGAAGCGCATGGTCATCCAAAATGGTGCAGTAGGTCTCGGCGTTGAGTCTACCAGGAATTGCGACCAAGGGTCCCGTGCCATACCAGGGAAATACCCCCATAGCAAAATACCACAGCCTCCGAACTTCACAGTTGGCACAATACATTCCGGCAGGAGGCGTTCTCCAGGCAGACGCCAAACCCAGACTCTGCCAACCAAACGGTAGAGGATGAAATTTGATTCGTCGCTCCTGAGAACCTGTTTCCACTGTTCAATGGTCCACTGTCGACGTTCTTTGCACCACGTTAGCCGAGCAGCGCTATTGGACTTGGTGATCAAAGGCTTGTGGGCGGCAGCACGTCCGTGATAACCGAGCAGATGGGCTTCCTTATGGATGGTATTCATCGAAAGAACACTCCCGGATGCCTGTTGAAATTCCTCGCGGATGTGGCCCATCGATTTGGTGCGGTTCTTCCGAATTTCTCTGGCCAGCACCCGTCGATCTCTAACTCCCAGTTTTGTGGGTCTGCCGGGTCGGGCATATTCCGACAGTCACCTCTCATATTCCACTTGCCAATCACGTAGGGCACTGTCGATTTTGGGTACTTCAACTCGCTGGATATGTCACGTTTGGATCGGCCATTTCTGTGATACCCGAAGATTACACCTTTCTCGAAATCAGAGAGCTCCGAACTGCGTGGTATCTTGCATGCAACTGGTTGCGTTGTTGTTTCCCACACGATATTTAACAGCGGCGGTCGTGACGTGTGTCAGGACCGCAGATATCGTCGATTGCAGGGGTGTCCAATTACTTGTTGGTAGATAGTGTATATTTGAATAGATCTCGTCGAGAGCTTTAAAATGATACTACGCACAGTCGTGTTGCGCTCACTGTTGCCAAGATAAACTGAGTCAAACGCGGCGGCACAACAGAAATATTGCATCATTTCCCCGGCACACAGGGAGAGAGGGGGAGCGTCGCGCGCACGTTGTATTGCGTAGTAGGCGAATTGGACTAAATGCTGTTTACGAATATGCTAACACGATTAGTGTGCGTCACGTATCTTTAACGCTGTAATGATTTTAATTGGGACGTATTTTTGTCACAGGCGGTCGGCCGTAAGTCGCCCCATACTATTCGCGGAGTTAGACGTAGTCCTACGTCAAAAAATACTGTGCTTTAAATTCAGTCGTGATCCTAGCGCACGAAACGTAATATTATCTTCACAAGAAATCATGGCGAAACCATACAAAATGTAATATTCCGCTCACTAAGAATTTGTTTAAAAGCTGATGAAACGGCTATTTGCGTTCGACAGAAACATCGTTGAAATCGCCGTGACCGATTTGGGATGGCAGCTATCGTATATTAATTGTATCTCTTTCGCGATCTCTCCAAGAACCCATGGGTGGAATTAACCCTTGGTTTTGCAAAGCCGCCAGAACTACAATGAGTTCAACTCATTCGTCTCGATATGATACTACTGAAATTGGTTGACAGCATGTCTCGACGAGTTGCTGCTGTCATACAAGCAAAAGATGGCCGACTAACTACTAATTGCGATAATAAAGCTATTTGTCCCAAAACATTGTGGTGTCCGAATACTTTTGATAATATAGTGTATGTTGAACTTTACGCTATGCTGGCTCCGTTTGCCAACTTCCGAATGTTTTTTTATTTTTTGTTGAAGGTTTAACGACCACCGTGAGCAACTCAATGGGCTATAAGCAGTCGCTCGTCCCTAATTTAGGGTCACTGGTTCCAGGGAAGGGAGAGAACAAGTGCCATAAGACAAACACAACACCCATGCCTCACCGGAATTCGAACCCGGACCCCTTTCGGACAAATGATCAGAAGCCATCGCTTAGACCACTGCGCCAGCGCGGCGGCCCGAATGCATTTATCCGTGTGGCACCATCGAAACAAATAACCGAGTTAGTAAATCTTGATCTTCCCATGAATCGTTAATCCCAGGACCGTAGCAAGCTTTCCTTATCTGGAGGGGTGAGACTTCAAATTACGCTCCTTCGAGTTTCACCCGAATAAAACGTGGTTTTTACTTTCTCACACACTGTCATTATAGAAAGTATTGTAATCGTTCAAAAATCGCACTTCAGGTTTTTGACATAATTTTGTGAAAAATGTAAAAACTGGGTAAATATCCAAGAACCACAGGTTGTAAATAGCAAGCAGAGCGTAAACGTTTTGTGAACGCCGACAACACAACACTCCACAGAAGTGCAGAACGAAAAGCGAACGACTACAGAACGAACGAGTATCGGATAAAAACGTAACAATAGGAAGAAGCTTTAGGGATAGGGCTTGGAAAAAATCCATTCAAGATTAAACGCTCAGAGAATTTTCTGCAACAGACCACAAATGATTAATTAGCTCTTCACCCAACGACATGTTCAGAAAGGTCATGGAGGTTAGGCATATCAGCATATTGTTTTCTATGCCTCCATTCACTGTTTTGGAAAATTCCCTTCATAGATATGAGATGTTCACACCTCATAGTGTATGTTACTCTGTACCCTGGCTAACTGCATGGAATACTATATGAGACTAACTACAGTCTTAAAAATTAAATTATTGAAGGGCGTAACTTTCTTTTTTAGTTACCACTTCTATTTTTTACTTACCCAGAGCATGAATTTATGCCCCTAGAATGACCATTCTGGGAGGTCCTCCCGATAGCTACGACCCTGGCTAATCCCATTTTGCGCCGAAAGAGAGAAAAAATTAAAAAGGCAGTTATGTACAGAGAGACTAATATTACTAATGATAAAGATGACGAGAGACATGGGTGGTATTTTAAGGAATTATTAAATTGTCAGATCCCAAATGAAACTTCTTTCAATGTCAAAATATTGTATGCACGGGGGAAGGGGATTAACTGTTGTTAAATTTGTAATTCTCAATCTTTTATTTACTATTTGGCTTAATAGATGGCGCGAGATGTGCATCGCATTGCAGAGATCGTGTGTGTGACGTGAGAGCGTCACTTCTCCGCAGGGAGATGTTGCCGTGTGGATTGGTAGCGGAGAGCTTAATGTTGTGTGTTGTACATGTCTTTTTATGTAATAAAATGTTTTAAATGTTATTGTGATAAGTGATTGAAGTAGAATAGTGCTTTGGATAGATCGTAGTAAACGAAAGGAAGATGATTCCCGAAATAATATAATTTCATCACCCGCACTACATTTACGACCACCGTGAGCAACTGAACGTCCTGAATTTTGCGTCACTGACTCCAGAGAAGGGAGAGAGCCAGTGCCGTAAGACAAACACAACAACCATGACACACCAGGATTCGAACCCGGACCCATCTCGGAAGAATGGTCAGAAGCCTGCGCCGCCGTTAGCTGCTTAGTTAATCACTTAAACTACGGCTGTCAAATGATGAATAACTACATTTTTCTCATGCTTTGCGAATCAAAAATTGGCAAGACGTTGATTCTTACGTAGCTGATCTGCAGCCTAAGCAAACAATGGTAAACACAAGACCTTACAATCAGCTAACCGGAATAATTTCGTAAAGAACCTGGAAATAAAAATGGCAATAACATACATAGAGCAGCCATTAGCCGCCCTGGTGGCGCAATAGTCTAAGCGCTGGTGTGACGTATATTCTAAATTAACTTTCCTTTTCAGTTTCTTTCCCTATGTAAATCTTGAGTTTATTCTCAGTTATACTTCACTCTTAACGTGATATCTTTTCTCCCAAACGAATACTGTTGGCAACATAATTGAGGTTGAATGAACGTGACGTATGCCTGGTTTGATAAGAACGAAAGATATAAACTACGAGTAAACTGTTGGAGAGCGTTGTGTTGTGGAGCTGTGTGGCGAGTGGAGCGTTTAATGCGAAGTTCTATGTCATGTTATGATGTGTTGGAGAAAACCTTGAATAAAGCATCTTATCCGTAAGTTTGACTTCTGTTGTTTACATGTTTCGTCTGGCCGTTAAGGTTTAATTTAGGAACTATTTCATCTTATGGTTATGTTTTTAAAATAACGTAGAAGTACGACAAGACTTCTACGTCATACTGGTTTATGACTGTTCTTCCAAGTGGGTCTGGGTTCGAAATCCTGTGAGACATGGATGTTGTGTTTGTCTTACGGCACTGACTGTTTCGTTTCTGTTTCCTGGAACCAGTGACCTTAAATTAGGGACGGGCGACTGCTTACAGCCCACTAAGTTGCTCACGGTGGTCGTTAAACCCTCAACAACAACAACAAAAAAAAGAGCAGCCGTTTTTCTAGGTACATCCTCACCTTATGTCTACTAAAAGGAACACTCACAGGTTGTAAATATATTAACTTTATAGAGTGACTGTGTTTAGGGAATGTTGAACCATACAAAAGCTGCATAAAACACTAAAATTTGTCATCACATTCAATAATATGGAAACCTGTTTTTTTTTTTTTTTTGAAGCTTTAACGACTACCATGAGCAACTCGATGGGCTATAAGCAGTCACCCATCCCTAATTTAGGGCCCCTGGTTCCAGGGAATTGAGAGATCCAGTGCCGTAAGCCAAACACAACACCCATGCCTCAGCAGGATACGAACCCGGACCCTTTTCGGGCGAATGGGCGTAAGCCAGCGCTTAGATCACTGCGCCGGCATGGAAACCTGAATATGCCAAATCAGTTCTCTTCCAATTTAAAAGAAAGTTTAACAGAAAACTGATGCTGTAGTTCGGTGCTTTAGAGGTAATAACGAGAGTACCGGAAAGACTTCACGATACCTATGAATTATGGATATTTATTTGTTATATAGAAAAGACATTTCTATTCTTAATAGTGCATTGTTGTTGCCGAACTTGTGTGTGTACCATATTCATACCCAGCACGGGCCGGCTGGATCGCATCATCACAAATTCAGTGATGCTTCGTCGTTAGGGAAGCTCACAATTATGGTCGCGGACCGCAAGCTGTGGAAGGGAACAGGACAAGCACACCATCCACACCTGATCCGAGACAAGCGCGGACGATTGGCAAGAATCCCACGTTTCTGACCACTCGGCTACGGGAGTGCTCCTATAGAGCTGTTCACGGGAGTAAACATAACGCTAAATCGAATCTGTGGAGCATCTTGCACTTCCGTTGAAGTACGTAATCTGAATGCTGTCGTTTCTTTTTACCTCTGCAGTACTGTATAATACTGTTATGCTTATATAGTACTTCGCACGAAAGTTCGAAAGTCTTGGACTGTAATGTAAAGTTGCTCATAATTTAGAATTCAGGTGAATGGCATGGGAGCTTCATCTGTTGTCGCTTAACTGGGACAGTTTATTCCTTTGTTATTCCTTTCTATTTCATGTTTCTTCATCATTAGCATACCGCCCAGTTTAAAGACAGTTTAATTTAATAATGTGGCCTTTTTCGTTTACTTCGTCCGGTGATAGTGAAGGACGCTCTGCGTCCCTGGTACGTTTTAGCATAGCAGATTAGGTTGAGTCTGTTTTTATCATTTCCCTTTACCTTCTTACAGAGAGGCAATCGATCATTAGATTTCAAATGGCATTGGAAGCTTTTTTGTGACAGATGAACGACCCTTTCCCGCGTCACAGTTTCTCACAAATTACCCGAAAGCAACAAAAAAGGAGATATTCGTTCCACAGGTTGATTTTCAGGTAATCGTTCCTACAAATGTTTCTGAGATTTAAAGAGAAATAGAGAAAGCAATCTCAATTACAGTTTTTCTTGTCCCCGATAGCCGATGCTCCTTCGTATGACCGGCATAAGAATGCCAGCAATATTTTAGCCGGTCTTCAGACATATGTGGCGCATATGTATTTTAATCTTTCATGTTAGTTTCTTTCTCTTAAGTAAATTGATTTACTCCTTAGTGGTAATTTTCATTCAGAAACGCACATCGAAACCTAACATCTGTTTCTATTGATTGCATTATCTAAATACTATTGATCATATTATCCGTGCCACTATGTCAAAACTTTTTTAATACAAGGTGATAATATGGGCATGGTTCAGTTGCACTCACCCCAATCTCTGATCCTTATCTGATAGGTCAGTTGCACTCATAAAGGAGGACAGCAAAGTCTTCAACTACATTTACCCAGCCCTTGCTTACTAGAGGGGGAATATGAAAAACCGGTAGATGAAACAGGAAACCTCCCGCATAAGATACTCTCTGCTAGACATTGAATGATTCACCGACTCATTGAAAAACAGTGGTATCATTGCAGCATTCATCAATCAGCGATTATAGAGATGACATAGAGTTCATGTACAGCGAAAAAGAGGAAAACTATTGATACATTCGGGACACAAATTCTGTAAAGATCGAAAAACAGGGATACGATGGAAGTGGTGTTGTACAGTACGCAAATCCCTGGCAAAACTGTACGAGGACATCAGTGCTTCAATTATTTTACGATCTGATTTGCGCCACAACCATAACCAAGAAAAACTGCTGTCCCGTCAAATCATATCAAATAATGTTATGCAAAACGCAACAGACGATATTTCCGAACGGCAATTAAAACTGATCAGAAAAGAGATTAAAAGAAAATTAAAATGAGAAAATAAAAAATAATAATTAAAAAATACCTTTTGGGGGAACGAAGAGTCAACAGCCACGTGGTATCTATCTATCGCCTGGGCAACGCTAACAGACTGTGTCGCTTTTACCAGGTAGAAATGCAAGCTCACATATTAAATATGGACAGTGCAACCTCCATTAACGGAAACCTCCGAACAACGGTAGCAACGGCAAGTTTTGGTTGGTACTCAACAGATTCCGTAAAATTAACGTTAAACCTCCGAACAGCGAAATCTCTTATCTTAACAGTGGTCAAGGGACACCCACCGAAGGAGATCAAACGGACACCCTCCGAAGGAGATCTAACGGACACCCTCCGAAGGAGATCTAACGGACACCCTCCGAAGGAGATCTAACGGGCACCCTCCGAAGGAGATCTAACGGGCACCCTCCGAAGGAGATCTAACGGGCAACCTCCGAAGGAGATCTAACGGACACCCTCCGAAGGAGATCTAACGGGCAACCTCCGAAGGAGATCTAACGGACACCCTCCGAAGGAGATCAAACGGACACCCTCCGAAGGAGATCTAACGGACACCCTCCGAAGGAGATCTAACGGACACCCTCCGAAGGAGAATCTAACGGACACCCTCCGAAGGAGATCTAACGGACACCCTATACTTGGCAAGTGGGATAACATAGGAACAAATAACTAAAGTTATAATTGGGTTGGATTGCGGCTGATGCAGTGGTATGCTTAAGTGTAAAGAAATGAGTTAAAACTTTAGTTCTACGTTTCAATCGTCAACGGGGGCTACGGAGTGCCTGATGGGCTTAGAAGTTTGCCCGTTGGTAGTGATGTTTCTTGGTTTGGTCCCTGTGGGCTCTGTTCCTGCTTTACGGCGCTCGGCCAGCTAACTGTGCAGTTACGGTTTACTAACGTTTTTCTTTTTTCTTCCCTATAGCATCCTAACCTAATCACTTTGCTTGCCATTTCTAAGGGCTGTGTAACACCAGACGTCAGACACTGTTTTCTTAAAACTCTGTGCACCACGAATTATTCATTTAATAATTGTATTCAGTTTTATTCAACAGTCAGCATTCGGAAAAAACATCGCAACGTTTTCTTTATCGTGAATAAGCTTCACATATTTCTTCTGCTTTTCTAGAAGCGCAACAACCTAGCAATGTTAACTTAGGCCTAACCTCTGAACAATGTCCACCTCCTAACAACGATCACTTTTTCCCGGTCCAAGCAACAGCCGTTATTCGCAGGTTTCACTGTATATACACTGGTGTGCAAAAATTAAGGACGAAGAGGAGAAATTAGCATAACAGCGGAACGAGCAGGCAGAACGGACCGAAAGACCACTCAGGAGATAGACTAGGGTCCAGTACGGTAGGGCATGCGCATATATGCAGCATGACGTAGGGGGAGGGGGAGTGTCGGAAGGGTATAAAGCACACGGTTGGTGTACGCTCAGCAATTCGGTGAAAGCTATTGCACGGTGTACATCGGTTTGAATGACGTCGAGTTGCTGCCACCGTGTGATATGGACAACAGGCAATCCAGTAGACGACATCTGTATGGCTTTACCCGAGGTCGCGTCATTGGGAAGTTGGAAGAAGGTCGAAGTGTTACTGGTGTGGCCGAGGAGTTCGGGATCGCTCACAGCATCGTTTCACGAGCTTGGAGAGCATTTCAAACGATAAGAACAGCTGTCCGAGAGTTTAGCAGTGGTCGTCCACGAGCAACCATGGCGGCGGACCACCGTTATAGTGTCCTACAGGCGAGAAGAGACAGACGGCAGACAGCGGGAGAAATCGCAAGGCACATGCAACAGACAACTGGACGTCCGTTATTGCGTTTTACCGTGGCCAGGAGGCTGCACATAGGTGGTCTATTTGCACGACGACCAGTACGGTGTTTGCCATTAACGCCTGCTCATCGGAGACGGCGGTTTCTGTGGTGCCAGGAACAAAAGAACTGGATACATCAGCAATGGGGTCGCATTCTCTTTACGGATGAGAGCCGATTTAGTCTTACGAGCGATTCTGGACGTATACACATCTGGAGAGAGAGCAGGGAACACGCAATCACACCTCAAACATCATCGAAAGGGACCGGTTTGGAGGTGGCGGAGTTCTCGTTTGGGGCGGTATCATGCTTGGTAGCCGTACTGCCCTCCACATCTTCCAAGGAGGTACAGTCACTGGTGTGCCGCTATGGTCCCGAGGTTCTCCTGCCTCACGTGCGTCTGTTTGGAGGTGCTGTGGGTTCTGAGTTTCTCTTCATGGACGACAACGCTACACCTCATCGTACAGTGGCTGTCACAGAGCTGTTGGAGAGTGAAGATATTCAACGCATGGATTGGCCCGCAAGGTCCCCGAACCTAAATCCAATAGAACACGTGTGGGACCTTCTCGGGAGACGCTTGGCAGCACGTCACCAGCCGCCAGCAACGATTCCGCATCTGCGATTAGCCCTACAAGAGGAATGGGCCGCGATGCCTCAACAGCTCCTTGACAACCTCGTCCTCAGCATGAACAGACGTTGTAAATCCTGCAACGCAGGCAGGGGTGATCATATCCCCTACTAAAGACTGGATTTTTCTTGGCAGCCGCCTGTAACATGGACGTTTCTGTCTACTGTCCAGTTGTGCTCGAAGCTACCTTTTCAATAAAGTGCCTTTGTATCCGTTGGATTCCTTGTTTGGACGGTTTTGCTGACTTGTTTCATATTCTTACATCTTGGGGATCTTATGGTATGATTTGAGTCGATGTGGAGCACTTCTGCACGACGTTACATTCGAAAAACCGTCTCGTCCTGTAACGTATGCTCTAGATTCAGTTTCCTTTTGATTTTACAATCTCTTGTTATTTTATTTTCCTATGCAAATTATCTTCTCTCTTAACGAGATGTTATTTCTCCCGCTGAATGATATGTGGCAACGAGTGTAAGTCATGACGTGTGGTATGCAGTATATATAGGCGCGCTTAACTATACCAAGTGAGCTTCGTTTTATGTGATAGGTTCTTCTTAATTATTGTTATGCGATTCTACGAAAGTTCGGATATTCAGTAGTAGTGTGATTTGTTGAGAGTGTGTTTGATAATACCAGGAGTTCTCCAATAAAAGGTGTAAAGTGAGTACGTTTTCTCAGTTCGTATTATTGTCAGACCTCTGTCTGGCCGTTAAGTCTCTTTCATTAAGTGTCTTCATTAAGTCCAGGGTATATTGTGTTTACCGCTCTAATAAGGAGCCTTCAAGGTACTAATGTACTAAAACCGAAGTTATAGTACTGATAGTCAAGATAATGAGGAACGCTGAGTAAAAAGAAGTTCCATATTCAATGAATTTATTGCACGTGCGAGTCTTAACTAAACAAACTCTAGCACTTTGAAGTTTAGGTACACTTTAGCTACGTCAAGTAACCTTCCAATAACCCTAACGTGACTTAACGTAAACTTCCCTGCACTACACGTCCAGCGGAGAACTTTATTCATTATAGTCCTTAATTTTTGCACGCCAGTGTATAACAAAAATTAATGCCATATGCACATACCCACACGTACTTACAGTTCTATAAGCGCAATTTTCCAACAGTGGAAAAGACTTAAAGGAAGTCTGATTGCAGTAATCTCTCACCTGGAAGAAACTACAGCGGGAAAGGGGATGTCTCTTTAGTGCAGTTAGCCTATGAACCGGGCGATGCTGTGAGTGCAACTGACTCTTTCCGGCGTTTTTTATGTGTAGCTGACTAACACCCGATAATATATCTGGTTTCCCATTCGTTTGGTTGTAACTCCAAAATATATTGTAGGTTAGTCACAGGTAATACATTCTTTTCAAACCAACAGTAGTAGTATCTCTTACATAACACATCTTCGATGATAATGCTTTAACTCCTGCGGTAAGTGGGAACTGCCCACAAATATTCACTCTCTCAGACACTGACGTGGGAACTGCCTATAAATACTCACTCTTTAAAACAGGGGCGTCGGAACTATTTTTTGACCCCGGGGGCCAGATGTCAGAATACAATTTGTTTTTTGTTGGAGGTTTAACGACCATCGTGAGCAACTCAATGGACCAAAAGCAGTCACCCATCCCTAATTTTGGGCCACTGGTACAAAGGAAGGGAGAGAGCCAGTGCCGTAAGACAAACACAACATCCATGTCTCACCGGGATTCGAACCCGGACCCCCTTCGGACGAATGATCAGAACCCATCGCTTAGACCACTGCGCCACAGGGGCGGCCAAAATGTTTTGATGAGAGCATAAAATCTGTTGTTTTGTTATAAAACAGCATTTGATGGCGTCGTTAGGAAAAGCTGCGGAGTGCAGACAAACGATTATGTCGATAAAACATTCACTTATAAAAACTATTGTTTCGTATCGATGTACAGTTTATCAATATAAACCATACACATAAACATGTTAAACTATATTGATTTTGATAAGCACACCGGACAAAAAATTAGTCACCCCTGGCAGAACTTACCAAATAACGAGTGTCGGCGCCTCTTGCCTTGATAACATCATGAATCTGGTGTGGTAGAGACTCCACGAGGTTGTGGATGTATTGAACATCGATTTGTAGCCATTCGTGCTTCAGTTGGTCCCGAACTTCCGCCAGAGTACGTGGATGTCTTTCGCCTTCTGTTTCAAATGATCCCACAGATTTTCAATAGGATTTAAATCTGGGGATTTGACGGGCTAGTCGAGGTCAGACAGTGTTGCTGATTGGTCATCGTGCCACTCAGACACAGTTTTAGTCTTGTGAGCACGGTAATTGTCGTCTTGAAAGACAGGAGTGGCAATGTAATGTGATGCTGCTCCTGGAGATGTAGGGCAAAGGGGAACACTTCGTCATTCAGAATGCGGAGGTACGCATGCTGGTTCAAATTCATCGTCACTGCAACGAGGGAGCCCATTCAGACCAAATTACTCGTTTCCAATCCTCCCCAGTAAAGTTTTGGTGCCTCTGATCCCAATGATAACGTGCGACTTTGTGACTTGCTGTTGCAAGAGGCCTCTTCCGTGGTACTCTGCTCCAGATGTCTATCGCGTGCAGTTCTCGTCGCAATGTTTTTTTCGGAAATTGGTTGGAGTGGACTTTCATTGACTGTTTGGAGCAATTGTTGCCTTGTTTGAAACCGATTTGCAGTTACTAGGGTTAAACATGGCGGCGGTCCCTGTTGGTGAGAATCATTTTCCGACCACAGCTACGCCGCCGATTTTCTGTTGAATGCGAACTACTCCACTGTTTGTAGACCCGCTGGACAGTACGCTTCGACACACCAACAAATTGGGCGACTTCATTCACTTTGTGTCCTTGGGCACGGCCAAACACGATGGCTCATTTTTTCCACTCAGTAACGTCTGTCTTGTGACCCATATTGCAGACTAAATTCAACACACACGTTGCTCTTTACCACTGCACGAAACAGCAATGATCCTGTATAACACGTCAATAATATTTATCTCCCAACAATGCTACCACGGAGCCCTCTGTGCAACCGGTAACTTCCTACTGTCATTTCTGTTAGGGGTGACTAATGTTTTGTCTGGTTTGCTTACTTCCATATTGGTACGAACTCCACAAGAACTGTAGCTGCAGACGTTGTAATCAAACAATTAATAAATGCATATCTCATTCCTCACCCTACTTCCATTTTCTTTTCTTTTCTTTTTGTTTAAGAGGAAGACTGAATATTTTATATCTAATAAAACGCAAAACGTTGTTTGCCTCCGAAGGTCCGGCTCTGGTCCTCGTGAACACGTCATTAACCGGTAATCGCTTTGTTGCTCTGCTGGGTGACCATTTGCAGCCCTTCATGGAATTCATGTACTCCAACAAACGATGCGATCTTCCAGGCGGACAATGCATCATGTCATCGGGCCCATGTTGTCCAAAATTGGTTCGAGGAGCATTCCGGATAGTTCCGACGTATGGTGTGGCCACCACGTTCGCCCGACATGAACCCAACAGAGCACTTATGGGACGTGGTGGAAAGATCCATTCACACCCAAGACTCTACACCTACAAATATCAGAGAACTGTGGGAGGCTATTAAGACGGCATGACTGAACATCTTTCCGGAAGTCTTCCGACCACTTGTGGAATCGATGCCACGTCGAGCTGCTGGCCGTCCCGGTGGCGCAGTGGTCTAAGGCGCTGGCCTCTGATCATTCGCCCATAAGGGGTCCGGGTTCGAATCCCGGTGAGGCATGGATGTTGTGTTTGTCTTACGGCACTGGCTCTCTCCCTTCCCTGGAACCAGTGACCCTAAATTAGGGACGGGCGACTGCTTATAGCCCATTGAGTTGCTCACGGTGGTCGTTAAACCTCCAATCAAAAAAAAAACAAAAAAAAAACGTCGAGCTGCTGCACTTCGCTGGGTTAGAGGATGTCCTACACGATACTAGGTACGTATCCCATGACTTTTGGCTCTTCAGTGTACACTGAGTGATCACTGAATTATGATCACCCTTATCAAACGTGGATGCGGCCCGTTGACCACGTGATTGCCGGGAGGCCGTGATTAGACGACCGACGTAGCATATACGTAGTCCGTCCCGTAAGTAATGAGAATTATTCGTTTACGCTCGCCACGAAAACCGCAGGATGCAGGTGGCGCTGCAGGTTATTGCGTGGGTATCTCAGGTAAACGACTGGACCATCCTCAGTTGAGAGGAGCCTTTTGATGCGTCGGAACGTTAAAAAGGTGCACCCTAGTTTTTCACACTCGTTACGGGCGAAAATGCAAAGGAGCGTCGAGCAGCGCTACGCAATCAAGTTATGCGTAAAACTGGGGAAAAACAGCCGCAGAAACCTTAGAGATGATGAAGACAGCGTATGGGAACGCAGCTTTGTCATCAGCCCAAGTTTTCAGGTGGCACAAGGCCTTCAATGATGGAAGGGAAGCTGTTGAGGATGAGCAGCGCTCAGGCCGACCTTCAACGTCAAGAACCGATAAGAATGTGGTCGTTATCAAGGCTGCACTGGAACGGGCCCGACGTTTAAATGTCCGACTAATCGCAGATGAGGTCGGAGTACCAAAAACGGTGGTTCATCGAATCATTACGGAAAATCTCAACATGAGGAAGATTTGGGCAAAACTCGTCCCAAAAAACTTGTCCGAAGAGCAGAAGGAGAATCGTCAGTTCATTTCCTAGGAACTGTTGGATCGTGAGACAACTGAGCCCGACTTTTTGCGTAGAGTAATTACTGGGGATGAAACATGGATGTTTGAGTACGATCTCGAAACAAAAAGGCAGAGTTCAGAATGGCACACTCCCTCTTCACCTCGACCAAAGAAACCTCGCATGAGCAAATTGAAAGTGAAACCAATGCTCATCGTTTTTTGGTTGACTGTCGAGGAGTGGGGTACAAAGAATTTGTGCCACCAGAACAGAAAGTCAATCCGACTTTTTACCTACAGGTCCTGAAGCGTTTGAGGAAGACGGTTTGGCGAGTGCGTCGTGACAATGTGGAAACGTGTATCGTCTACCATGACAATACGCCGAATCCCACATCATTGGCTGTGAAGGAGTTTCTGGCGCGCAAAAACAGCTCGACCCTTCCTCACCCACTGAAAGGAAACCATTTTGGTACTGTTGCAAATTTCCAGTCAGTCGCGACGAGGGCTTTGCAAGGCCTCTCACATGAAGGCTTCCAGCACTGCTACGACAAATGGCAGCGTCGCTGGAATAAGTGTGTTCAGTCACATGGTACTTACTGCGAAGGTAATTGGGCCTAATCGTAAGTATTTTGATTATACGTATATGTTTTGTAATCATTCTCATTACTTTTGGGACGGACCTCGTATAAGGTGTGAGTGGAGCAGTAGGTAGTAAAATTTGGAACGTAATGGATAAATGGAAGGATTTACCGGACTTTGAGAAAGGACAGACTGAGGGAGCTCGGAGAGCAGGTGCCTTGATTTCCCAAAAGGCTGAGCTGGCGTTGTTCGCGAGCCGCTGTAGTTAAAGTGCATCAGGACTGGCGTGAAAATAGTCAAACAACGACCCGGTGGCAAAACTGCCCAGGACAGCGAAAGGCTGATGTGAGAGGTGATCGCCGGGTCCGACGACTCGTACCGGTCAACAGACGGTGCACTGTTCAACAATTGACTACCCAATACAACAGAAGTCAACCGCAGGGGCGTAGCAATTCAAAAATTATGGGGAGGGCTCAAGTAGTTTCATACCCAAACACCGAAAATAATTGCTAATCTAGGATAATCAATTAATAATTAACCGTTAATTAACAATAATTCATTATTTGGAATTATTAAATAAATTCAATGATAAATTAACAATTTTATTGATAATTAAAATACTGATTTACAAAATTTTGATACAAAGCCCTATTTAATGTGGGGGGCTATATATTTATTAAGTGTGGTTAATGTAAAACAGGGTGCTTCTCTCTCAGTATTCCATTTCTCGGAGTTACTTATAAAGGCGCAATTTTAAAATTAATAATTTAATGAAATAAGTAATAGTGCAGAAGACTGAAAATGTAAAGTTTTACTAGTACTTTAACAAAATTGTACTGACATATCTTAGCATCATTGTACAAGGTACCTGCGCTTCGCCGCCATTGCCTTCAAAATGTGGATCCCATATTTACTTCTACTTCTCGATGAATGTTCAGCAATGCAAGTCCACAAAGTCGAGAATTAGACATTGTGTTTCGAAGATATATTTTCTGGCGCTTGAGAATAGAAAATGTACTTTCCGGAGTGGCTGTTGAGACAGGAAGCGTTGATAGAATTTTTAGTAATTTCTTGATACTGTGGTAAAAAAGAACAACAACAACAAAAAAAAAAAAAACAGCAGCTATTTCTCTCTCTCTTTTCACAGCTTGATAAGGATTACATCGCAGTGGTTGGTCTTTCCTCTTGTCTTATTATTAGTAAAGGCTTCTTCCAGGAGTGTGAGCGACAGCGAGTGTGTTGCTTGCACGTGGAAAAATGCGCCAATGAAACGAATTCAAAGGGATTCGAAAAAATTCGCGACTTCGTTGGAAAAAAATGTGATTTGAGTCAATTTTTTTTTTATCGGTTTTCCAGATTCATCTTGATATTTTTAATGAACAAGATTTAAGATTCGACTTTAAAAAGAGAAAAAGAAATCATGTGATTCGGCGTTCAAGAGAAAAATGTGCTTTGATATCCAATGGGGGAGGGTGCTTGAACCCCTTGAGCCCCTCCCTTTCCTACGCCAATGGTCAACCGGGATCAGTATCTATCATGACCATGCGTCGCAGTCTCACACTTATGGACTATAACAGCAGACGACCTCGACGACATCATCTACTTCTCTGCTCGAGTAACCGCGCTAAATTCTCATATTTTCTTTTTTATAAACGTTTGGAAATAAAATCTCTCTGGATGTTTTTATAAAGGCACAGGCTAAATTTTATTTTTAAAAATGTTAATATTCAGGAAGAGAACATTTCTCTTTCCTTGTTCATTTGATGATGAGCAATTACTATTGCATTTTAAAATATACATCGAATCTCGTAGTTTATCGCTTTGCCTTTTTTAGCACGTCTTTTGTAAAAAAAAGATCGTGCTTCTGTTATCGGTTTGTCCGTCTGTCCGTCTGTACCCACGATATCTCGGCAACTATTAGTCCGATTTGAAAAATTCTTTTTGCGTTGGGAAGCTTGAAATATGCAAATGATGATCCTTCATTTCGTTTTTTTTTTTACGATGTACAATTTCGCCGGTAGAGGGCGTAAATGCAAATGATGTCGAATTCAAAAATACGTTTTATTCCACATATTTGCTTCTAAACATCCGATTGAATTTTTTTTTTTTTATCTTTCGGTTCCATTTATGTCGAAGAGTATTTTAGATATAGTTACTTTTTCAAATTAAGCATAGATTTCCCGCTAGGGGCGTAAAAGAAAATTACTTTTTCCCCGATAACTCTTCTTCTAAAACTCCGATTTGAAAAAAATTTCTTCAGCGGATACATCTCCTGATGGAAAATCTTTTGCATATAATTTCAAATTTTTGGTAAAAAATACTTTGGCCACCAGGGGGCGTAAGTGTTAATTTTTGCTTCTGATGTATTTGCCATAAAATCGTAGCTTCTAAAATATCGATTGAAGAAATTCTTTCGTGGACTGATGCCACTCACATCGATAAACCTTTTCGGAATATTTTCTTCTTAAAATATTCCACAGTTTCTCCGCCAGGGGGCGTATATGTACATCTTATTTTTGTCAATATTTCTACTTCTAGGAGTCCGATTTGAAAAATTCTTTCTTTGCTGGATAGTGTTTTCCGTGTGACATGTTTTTCATATAATTTCAAAATTTTCAAGTAATTCATAGACTTTCCGCTAGGGGGCGTAAATGTAAATTGCGTTTCCCCCTATATCTCTGCTTCTATATCTCCGATTTGAAAAATTCTTTCTGCACCGCATACAGCTCCTGATGAGAAATCGTTTGCACATATTTTCTAATTTTTGTAAGAAATAGTTTGGCCACCAGGTGGCGTAAGCCTTAATTTCCGCTTCTGTTGTATTTGCAGCAAAATATAAGCTTCTAAAATCTCGATTGAAAAAAAAGTCGTTTGTTGACCGATACTACTCATGTCGACAAACCTTTTAGGAAAATTTTCTTCTTGAAGAGATGCATGGTTTCTACGCCAGGTGGCGTAGATGTATATCTTATTTTTGTCAATATCTCTACTTCTAAGAGTACGATTTGAAAAATTCCTTCTTTGTTGGATAGTGTTTCCGATGCGAAATGTTTTCCCTATAAATTCGAAATTTTCAAGTAAATCATAGACTTTCCTCTAGGGGGCACAAAGGTAAATTGCGTTTTCTGCGTTATTTCTGCTCCTAAAGCTCTGATTTGAAAAATTCTTCCTGTATCGCATACAAGACTTAATGGAAAATATTTTTCAAATAATTTCTAATATTTGGTAAAGAATGGTTTAGCCACCAGGGGCTATAAGTGTTAATTTCTGCTTCTGAAGTATTTGTTGCAAAATCTGCACTCCTGAAAACTCGACTATTTTTTTTTCTTCGACCGATACCGCTTATGTGGATAAACCTTTTGAGAATACTTTCTTCCTAAAATAATGCATGGTTTTCCCACCAGGGGACGTAAAGTCACATCTTATTTTTGTCGATATCTCTGTTTCTAAGAGTTCGTAAGCTCACGATTCCGTTTACAGCAATATCTGAGGGATTAAAAACCCGATTGAAAAACTTTTTCTTCCGTCAGATACTATTGTTTTCCATACCGGTTCCATTGACTTTGAATAGCTTTGATAAATTTAATTTGCGTCAGAACGGATTCAAAAGACGTGCTTATTACACCCGAAAATTCGGTGTCATCTTTCTTGTATTTTTTACTTTCCTCCTGACAGTGGAAGAGATGTGTTCCTTCCACTGATTTCTTCATGCCTCCCCCCCATAATTTAGTGAAATCGGCTTCCCTTCTCCTGACAGTATAATAGTGCGTCAGAAGCATCAGATGTTATATGGATTAAACTGATTAGGGTGAAAACTAGTCGATTTTAAAAGAATTACTGGTAATGTCGTAATACAACTTTGAAATCCACCGGGAGATGCAGCGAAAATCGCGGTCAGCCACAGCAGCTGTCTTTGCCGACGACCGTAGACTCTTGGGCCTTTTAGGGGCTCGTCTGCAAATTGCGTTTGTAACAGTAACCTAGGAAACAGCCAGGATTGGATACATTTTTCTCTTTTAAACATAGCACAAATATCTATTAATACCAAAGACAGCGTTTACCATCAAATGCATGAATGCTGATTATGAAAACCTTAAGTTGAAAACTAGCTTTATTTTCAATATAAAAGAGATGTCGTGCTACTAAATCACAGTATAAAATAACACACCGTCTAAGTACGATTTATTATAAAAAACGAAGACCATCTACAGATTAAAAACACTAACACTTTCGGAGTGCCGTTCACTCCATCATCAGATGTTCCAGGCAGCTATCACAGATAGCTGTATATATACACAGGCCATGCATGTGTGACATCACAAAGCCAGCTACTTGTTATTCATATACCACAAAACGATATAACATACACAGTGGTTGCCACAGATTACGTGAGATTCTTGCGAATTATATTAAAGTTCAATGACTTCCCAATCGGTGTCCAACTTTCATGGAGGTCCACTGGGTAATAATCATTACAACATTTTTTGTCCAACGCTTTAATAAATACACTCTCGGCTATCAGTAAGGTACTGGCCGAAGAGGGTGTCAAGAGTATGCGAGCATTGCACCAATCCGGAAAATAAGTCCCATTATTAACGTTTCTTGCAAGAGAAGTATTTTGAAGGTGTGCTTTAACACTATATTTATGTTCCATTAATCTCAAATTCAAATGTCTCCTTGTGGAACTCACGTAGTTACAAACGTGCTGTTTAGTAACAGGGTCCAAGAGAGGAACATTATATACTCCCCAACGTCGTAATATGTCGGGTTTATCTCTGTCACGCCTGAGTTGTGCAAATAAATCCTTGCACCTGACACCAAATTGTAATTCATATTTGGAACACACGCGTGACAGAAGATTTGTTATTCCGGGTAAAAACTCTAATGACCCAATAAACCTCGGATTACCCTCATTAATCCCTACTAATGTAGTGGATCGCTGTGCCAAAACACTTGCATGGATCTTACGAGTAATGTAATTGGGATACCCAAATTTTTTTGTCATTTCAAAAATTCTATCGATCTCACTATGCAAAGCTGAGTGTGTAGATGAGTGAGTATATGTTCGTCTGAAATAAAAATTGATGGCTGACGTCTTCTGCACAAAAGGGTGGTTTGAACTGTATGGGATAATGGAACAAACATAATATGGTTTACGATACACTGAAAATGATAATTCATGAGTAGTTGGATCATGTAAGATACTAATATCTAAGAACGGTAAAATATGATTATATTCTAGTTCTAACGTTAGCTTGATAGTTGGAAAAATAGAAGAAAGAGTGTCGACGAATTGAATCAGTAAGTCCTGTGCATGAGGCCAAATGACCAGGATATCGTCGACATACCTTAAATATAAGCTGGGGGTGTAAGGGAATTCCAATAGAACCTTATTTCAATGAATTGCATAACAATTTCCGCAAGGATACAAGACAGTGGAGAGCCCATAGGTGAGCCCTCCAACTGTTGATAAATACACCCTTGAAATTTAAAATATGAACGTTGCATGACAAACCGAAGAGCGTTCATAATAGCCGAAATTTCATTAGGAGGGACACAAAAATCAGCGAAAAGAGCCTCAATAATTTGATGGGCGGATTCCACAGGTACGTTAGGGTACAAGGAAACTACACCAAGGGACGTCACACACCGTCTAAGCACGATTTTATAATAAACCGTGCTTAGACAGTGTGTTATTTTATAGCTTTATTTTCTCTTGTTGCCTCACTGTTTTACCTGCTGTCAGAGTTATAACATTTAATAACATTTTTGATATTATCCCAGGGTCCACTCCAACAAATTAATTAGATAGCACGTGTCCTAAGCTTTAAAACAAGTGGTATTACGTTTCTGTATCTTCACTAGTTCTGGAGATAGCCCTTAAGGTTTATTTTATCTGTTGCCTCACTGTTTCACATTATGTACCTACTGTCAGGGTTATAACGTTTAATAACTTTTTTGGTATTAGCTCGCGGTCTAATCCGGCAAAGCATTTCAGATAGCACTTGTTCTAAGCTTTAAAACAAGTGGTATTAGATTTCTATATCCACCTTAGTTCGGGAGATAGCCATTGGTGTCAGTTCATTTCATTGGCGTACGAATGGGAGTGGCTCAGGGGGCTCAAGCCTATTAGATATTGTGACGATCCCCCACCCTCGCATAATTAATTGGTGAGAGGCGTGGCTAATTAACGGTAATTGAAATTTTATTGGGGGGTTTAATTAACAGAGAGTTATAATTTAAACACTTGCGAGGGGCGATATATTAAGAAAAGATCTGCTGGCACTTTGAATTCAAGTGGCGAGTTGCAGGTGTTTGCCACGAGAAGAAAGAGCCCATAAACGGAAATGGGACGGGTCAGAGTTTAAAAGCTATTTCCCATGACTCAAAAGTGTTTGGACGGCAAAAGCGTTTGAAGCTTTTGTCTGTGCCGCGCGCGAAACAACGGGAAAGCTCTTGGACTTGAAGAGCGGTTTATAATAAATATGTCGCGGTTTCAAGTGTTAGAATTCACCGCTTACCAATTTCTTGGAGACGGGAGATTGTTGTTGAGAGTGACAGAGTCCGATTGAGAGCCGAGAGAATGAGGAAGGATTTTGTCTCGCGCTAGAACAAATGCTTGCCGTCTGCGTGCTTTTGCGTTCTGAGCATAAGAAGGGAAACAAGCTAAAAGCATAAGCTGATGAATAACTGGCACGAACTTTACCTGAAAACTTTCTTCCCCTCGCCGGACCACGGATACCTGTCGTAAGGAGCCATTTCAGGTGAAATGCAGACAGAGACATAATAATTACGAAATATCCTCGCACATCCAAAGAGAGAGAGAGAGAGAGAGAGGAGAAACACCAGCACCAGGAACCACGGATGACCTCCCCCTGCAGAGATAGAGCGTCTGAAGTAACCGCTAGCCTCTTCGTGTTCAAAGCGGGGAGAGAACTTTTGTGTGTGTGTCTGATTACGTACCTCCAGTGACCGGGGAACGACATCGTTTTAGTCACAGCAAAGAATGAGCGGTGATGGAAGTTAAGACCAAACTACCCTTTGTGAGTGTTGTGTTTTTTTGGTGTCAACAATACTGTGGATACTCGAGGACCTATGTAAGTACTTTTTACCAGTATTTTATTTGCGGCCCATTGAGAACGAATAGACTTTTCGTTAGGACATATTTTCTGAAACACCGAAGAGGGCCAAAGCTGGCCGGAAATTATAACTTTCATTATTTAATGAAGAATCCGGTGTAATTTATGCATATATCTATTAAATCCCTGTTTTACTTGTTTTACTGTGCCTCCATTGGTTTATTGGTGTACTGTGTCGGCTAATTGGCTTTGATGTCTTTTGTTTTGATGTCTTTTGTTTGGCGCTCTTTGGCCAACCATGGCCCTTGCGCCATTAACATCAATTAACCAACCAACCAACCAAAACTTCCCAGCCAAGCGTCAATAACGTTTCCTTGAACGATTTCGCGACATGCGGCCTAGCGTTGTCATCAGCGGCAGATTTACCACTAGGCCCACCAGGCCGCGGCCTATGGGCTGCAGGCTCTAGAGGGCCACAGGTGTAGAATCCAGAAAAACGGAGAGAATAGAACAGAAAAACTTAGAAAAGGGAGGTACCGTTATTCAAATTTACTTGAATAAAATAAAGTAGTGGTAATTTCTTATTTCATCTTGAAAGATAACTAAAGAAATAAGAACGAAATAATAACTCTATTGCGAGCACACCCGTGTTCGTACGAGTGCGATAAAAAGTGCATGTGACGTCTGACAGAGTGACAGGTGCAGGAGAGGAGTGGAGAGCAAATGAGCAACAACCCTGCGCGCACCACGCCGGCGCCATCCCTCCGTCCCCCAATCCCGTTTATATCATTTCCCAAAACACCTTACAATTAATTTTTATATGCTTTATTAATTTTTGTTGTTGTAATGCAATTTTAACGAATCAAAACAAGAAATACTATTGTTTATTTTCGTGTTATAAGAATGCATCGTGTGTCAGTTTCAAATGTAGGTCTAAGGTTTCAAAATGTAAAGTGTTGTTCCTGGATAAGCATGAACCTCTTTGTTTATGTTTACAAATATTTTTTTATAACCTTTAATTTAATAACAAGTTAAATCAAAATAATTTTTATTTAAATAATACTTATTTAACAATAAAATTATACTACCAACTATTATATTCTTAACTTAAAGATAAGTTTATTAGAAAATCTTATAGGAACAACAAATATGGGTGGCTGGGTGGAGGGAGGGGCACATAGAAAATTTGGCCTATGGCCTCAAAAGCCTTAAATCCGGCACTGGTTGGTTGGTTGGTTATTAGATTTTATTGGCGCAAGGGCCATGGTTGGCCAAAGAGCGCCAGACACAAGACAAACAGACAAAATAAAAAAAAAAAAAAAAAACGGGGCATAAATCGCAAAATCTGGCTGACCAAGTAAAACCGAACCATGAGTACAAAGGAAGGGCCACAAAAGACAATGAAACAAACAGTATGAAAAACATGGTACAATGGTGAGAAACAAGCCGATTAAGTAAAACTGAGGAATGAGAATGATAAAACACATTACGAAATCGAACAAACTACACATAGGATGAGTCACTCTCCTCCCCCACACACTCCAATATAATGCTGGCCGAGGGAGGACGAACTGTCACTATCCCCCCCCTCATATTCCTCTGCAATGTTAGTTGAGGCTGGGGACGAACTGTCACTCTCCTCCCCCGATGTTCCTCTATAATGTTGGGCGAGGGTGGGGACCTCGCTGAGTCCGAGACAGTTGCAATGTTGGTCAGGTGGACCGCGGCAGTTGGATGGACACGGCACACCTTTGCGGATTGAGGGCCGGGTCTTCCGCACGTGCAGGCTGTCTGCTGGGAACCGGAAGAGTCGGTCGTCTTCAAAAGAGAAGGCGCAGACTCAGCTGGTCGAATAAGCTGGAGCTCGGTGAAATCCACCTGTGTCGCTTGTTCAACTGTAGATCGCTTGGCAAGTGCGGCGAGAGCTACAGGGCGCGGAACAAAGGGCTGCACGGGTTGCGGCAGAGACTGAACCACTGCGGCAAAAGTACGCTGTCGGTTGTTGGGAATACCCAACTTGGCCTTGGAAGCAGGGTACGAGAGGCCCTCCAGGGTCTTGAGGCGCTGGATCGCCTTCTCGTCGTTCCACTTCGAACAGGACCGGGCATAAGCAGCGTGGGAGTCACCACAGTTTACACAGCAGGGCTCTGAAGTGCATCCAGTCCCTTCGTGGTCTCGGGATCCACAATTGGCGCACCTCGCAGCACTGTTACAGGACCGCTGGGAATGTCCATACCTCTGGCACTTAAAACAGCGTAGAGGATTTGGTATATAAGGACGAACTGCACATAACAAGTAACCAGCCTTTATTTCAGTAGGTACCTTCGGGCTGTTAAAAGTCAAAATAACATTTCGTGATTTGATCAGCGCGCCATCGCGCCTGAAAGTCATGCGTCTGGCAGCTATGACACCCTGATCAGCAAGTTCACACACAAGTTCATCTTCATCGCAGACGAACAAGTCGGGCTCAGAAATGACTCCCTTGGAGGTGTTGAGATACGGATGTGCCGTCACTTGAACTGGAATATCCTGAAGTCTGGTCAACTGCAGAAGAGATTTGCTCTGAGAGAGAGTGCAAGTTTCCACAAGCAGGTCTCCAGAGCGTAGCTTCTTTACTGACTTCAAAGAGCCAGCAACACCCGCAAGTGCCTTCGAGATGAAAAAAGGAGACTTTGAGGAAAGTTTCAACATCTGGTCAGTAGAAGAAATGACGAGAAAAGTAGCTTGAGGTATCGAATCTGCAAGTGTAATGCGACGTTTCTGAGCTGATGGCTCAACACCTGGATCTAAAGATACGTCGCGGTGATATCGTTTTTCAACGAAAGTTCTCTTCAGTGTGTTATGTTTGGGAGGTGGTTGAGGCAAATTTGGCGCCTGATCAATCACCATATCCTGTTGTTTTTAAAATTTTGAGGAGGGTTTATGTTTCCCCATGGGAGTAAGAAAGAATTCATCTGCAACGTACTCCGCCCACAATCGAGCCCAACAGGGGAGAACTGGAGGTCCGCAAGCCAAACACATGACGCAAGACACAGTTCTAGAGCTTAGTTGCAAATATAGTCCAATGGTTGTGTTCACATGCACTCGGCGGACACTTCGGCCTCCAGAGTACCGTCATGCCAACGCCTTTGGCATGATCCCACAACCCCCGGACTTACCCTGCCGTGCTATACGACAAAAAAGCCGCTAAAGCCCTGTACACACCTTGGTACAAGACTTCTGACTAGAGGTGGGTTAGTCTCTAGCCTCCCGTTTACAGCGAAGCCGGGGCCGAAGAGGAGTGTTGGTACACAGGAGGCACTGCTCCGGTCTCCTGCGACCTCAGCCGCCAGACATCCCATTTCCGCCTCACGGGTCTCCGCACGCGGCAAACATGCAGGTAGGTCTAGCACCCAAACCAGCTAAAAGGAAAAAAGAAATCCAAAGAAGACAAATCCTGGAAGGGAACCTAAACGGAATCTCAGCAACCTACGAACTGAGCGGTTAATATAAAACAGTTAGTGGTGGAGGGTAACAAAACCACAAGACCGGGGTGTTAGTACATAACGTGGTAGAGATTAGGTAGAGAATACAACACGGGCAACTAGCCAGTGGAGAAAATAAATAAAAACGAAAAAGCGAGACACAAGACCAGCTCGGGATCGTGGGGCCGCGACTCCCCAACAGCTGGATGAACAGCCGTCCTTGCAAACTCCAATAGCACCGAAATAAAAAAACAAGCGGTGGCATAATATCAGATGTTGACCAGTCACAAGGTCAGCTCGGGCCGTGGGGGCGCCGCTCCCCAAATAACTGGAAAACCAGTTATCCCCGTGCGGGGGCACTGGTTGTCATGCAGTAATTTCACGGGAAGCAATCCTTTGCCTGTGAATGAACGTTTCCGCCAGATTCCCTGGTTCAATCGCAGCAATTGTTGCTTGTAGCAATCAGCAGTAAGAGTTTGACCCTGTTCCAATAGTTCATAATAAAGCTCATTTTTCATATCCCAAAAGATGCCCAGCAAAACTTTCTTGGAATGAATACTGCGTTTCGGTATCGAAGTCGTTGCTTCACCAGGGTCTACCCAGTGTTTTTTTGCGTTTGGGATTATCGTACCATATCCACTTTTCATCACCCGTAACGATTTACCATAGGAAAAACTTTCTGTGTTGTTTATTCAACAGAGTAAAACACTTCATGACACGCTCATCCTTGCTCCTCTGACTCAGGTCATGTGACACCCATATGCCTTCTGATTATTTTCCATTGCGCGTAAACGATCCGAAATGGTTTGTTGAGTTACCCCCAGTTGTTCAGCTAGTTTTTTTTGCGTTTGAGACGAATCTTCATCCAGCAATGCTTGCAGTTCCTCATGTGCAACTTTCTGTGGGGGGCCGCTATACGTTCTCGATCGATAACGTCAAAATCACCTACTTTAAACCGTCTAAACCAAAACTCACACGTGCTTTTCGATACAATATTCTTCCCCAGAACAGAACAGATCGATGCCATGCTTTTGCAGCACTTTTTACTTGATGAAATTCGCAACGAATGCAGTGTCGAATAAATGCAGTATCGCTTGCTATCTTTCACCTACCGATGTACAAGTGCGTTTGACTGTTGGGCAAACTTCTGTGTCGCATTTTATACTCTGGACCAGTTATGGCCACATGACAACAACGCGGGGGAATGTCGGATATATAAATTAGCGGTATACATCACACAAGAAACCCTTTGAAACTTATTTGTCCGCCTAATATATTAGTTAACAACAAGGGAATGTGAATCAGTCCAGTGAATGAAATTTTTATACCAACGAGGATAAGATGTTATGTATTACAGTTCTTTGCTCATAATTACGCATCTTTTAGAATTTAATGAACTAAAAAAGTATTCTTCGCGGAACGAAGGAACAGAGACCTGTGCCATGTTTTTTTTTGTTTTGTTTTTTTCGTAACAGAGTCAAGAGAAAATTTTTTGCTCCGCGCAAAACATTGTGGCATTACGTTATGAGTGTATTGTTTTTATATTCAAGAGTAAATAATTTAAGTAGTTTTGGGTCTTTTGTTCTGCAAATTTTGATTGTTACTTATTCTTTTGCTTACTTATGTTCGGAATTTTCGTATAAACCGGAAAAGGTCATTAGACATTGTAACACGGCAGTTACATATTTTGTTCGTGTGATCATGAGGCACTTCAAATAGGGTGCCTTAGTTTTCTAAAAGAATAAAATTTGCATGAAATGATTAAATTTGGCGTGAGTGTTTTGTAGTACTTTGTATCGGTATAAAAATAGGCCAATTATTTTAATTACAATGTGCACATTTTTTTTCATTTTTGTCACGCAATAACGTGTAATAATTTTGGTTTTACGAAAAATACTTGCAGGCTCCAAAGAATTTGATTTGTTAAAACTATCGTAAAGACTAGTTATTAATACGGAAGTTAAAATCTTCAGTAATGGAAAGCTGATATATTTTCGCAAAAGGGTCTCCTCGAATTTTTTTATTTTTTTTTCGGGGGGGGGGGGAGTCTTCTGGTACGCCACTGGTTCTAGAAATCATTTATTGCCATTCAAGCGTTTATTTAAGACGTTGGAAAATATCTTTGTACACAATATTTTTTGCAAATATTTTTTTCGGAATCTGGAAGTAGTTTTCTTTGCTCTGGCCCATGGAATACTTTAACTGTGACATCATCAAACAGTCGAACTCTTGACAATGCAACATAAAGTTGTCCATGGCTGAACACTGGTTCAGGAAGGTAGATACCTATTTTCTCCAGTGTTTGACCTTGAGACTTATTAATGGTCATAGCAAAGGCGAGTTTTACATGAAATTGTCGTCGTCTTAATGTGAATGGGAGGTCTATATCAGTAGGTGCGAGGTCAATTCACTGAATAAAAACAGTCTTACCACATGCTGAGCCTGTGAGTACTTCTGCAATTATCAAAATGGGGCCACCCCGGTGGTGTAGTGGTCTAAGTGCTGGCTTATGACCATTCGTCCGAGATAGGTCCGGGTTCGAATCCTGGTGAGGCACGGATGTTGTATTTGTCTTACGGCACTGGCTCTCTCCCTTCCCTGGTACCAGTGACCCTAAATTAGGGACGGGCGACTGCTTATAGCCCATTGAGTTGCTTACAGTGGTCGTTAAATCCCCAATAAAAAAAATAATAATATTGGGTTTTAGTTCTTTAATTATCAGTCTTGTTCTATTGCATAAACCTCGTTGTGTATTGAGGTTTCTCAGGAGTATGATAATAGCTCCAATCTTCAACTTCAGTCTGTGAAGTGGTATTCCTGATGGAGTTTGCCCATTTAAAAACTCTATACTGTAATACTGTTCAGTATTTTCTTCGCCATCGGCATCAATTGAATCAGAGCTTAAGTATGTGTTTGCTGTCCTGTCTAAGAGATAATGAACATTCTCATTTAATTTGTCAACATCAGAGTTTTTGGGACACAGAATAGCTTTCTTTGCAAATGTTTTAATATCAGAAATTTTCGAGTTCTCACCAAATATTTTTTTGGCAGTATCACCATCATATAAAATATGTGTAGGTAACTCTATCATTTCCTCTGGTAGGTCATCAGCTGTTTCACGGGCACCATCACCAAGTCGTAAAAGCCATTCACTGAATGATGAATCAACAGATCGAACATTACTTTTGAGTCTTAAAATCTCAAATTTACCCCATAATTGGTTGAATTTAATGCTGTTTTCGAGTATTTTGGTTCTGTCACCATGTTTGACAAAAGAGAGAGTTTGTCTAAAGGCTTCTCCAAGTAAAAGGACTTTGCCACCAAAAGGTTTCTGATTTCTCATATCTTTCAGTATTCGGTCAACTGCAAGTAAAACAGTACCAGGGGCCATTGTAGCTTCGTCCCAAATGAGGACTTGCGCAGATCGAATGATTTCGGCGTTGGTGGAATTAATCTTTATATTCGACGTAAACGTTTCATTTAAAGGTGGTACTAATTTAAATTGGTTAAAGTGTGTTTTGCCACCTTCTGATAGATTAGCAGCGATTTCTGTGGATGCAACAGGCAAAGCTATGTTTCCTTCTCCACGGATAGTGCTGAGGAGGATTTTATACAAATAATGTTTCCTGCGCCCTCCGGGCCATCAAGGGAAAAGCATCTATGAGGAAGATCATCATTAGTGGTTGCTGACATAATTCTGTCATACACTGCTTTTTGCTCTGCATTTAAATTACTTGCCATTTCTGTAGTTTTTTGTCGTTCTGCAACACTGTCGAAATAAACATCCGGATTTTGAGGAATGTTACTTGATGGAATTCGAAGATTATATTTATCACATGAGCTGTTGTTAGCTTTGATAGTGTCGTTAATCTCATGAAGGGTCGAATTCAAGCAATATTCACAATCCTCAGTATGTCCAATGTTATGTCTGTGTGAAAAATCTTCCCAAAAAGGGGATTTATATTTTTCAAATAATTCTTGTGCATTGGGTGTTGAAACAAAGATAAGAATGTATACAAATAAATCTCGTAGTTGTCGAGGCATGCTGAAAACTGATGCTTCATCTGAGGTTTTCTCCCATATTTCATCATTCTTAAACCTTTCTGCAATGCAGTTTCTTGAAAGGTATCATATAGAATTCCACTGACTGTTCTTAGATCTGTAAAGCTTTTCACTCCAGACACAGGAAGTAGCAGTAGTCTCAAACAATATCTTTCTGGATCACAGCCAAGTTTGACTGAATACATTCTTCCAATCACATTATCTCCACCATGTTTTCGTTGGACCCATTGTCTTTCTTTTTGAGTGAACACATAATGTTTTGACATGTCGCTCGCCATATGAAATGGATCGCGCATATTCATTGCCCTCATTTAGTTTGAACTATGCTGTCAGCATCGTATCTCTTTGAGCATTATGAACTGCATTTCGATCATTGTTTAAATGCTCCAGATTAAAGGTAATGTGCTGTTCTTCAGGAAGGTGAATAGGTAATATAACTATTGTATCAGAATGCTGATGCATATCATAACCAAATATTCGCCACATTGCCTCAGGTGGGCTAACGTATCGGGAATCAACATGACTTTTTACTTCATCGTATTTGGTGTTGTGCTCTGTTATATGCACATTTGCACAGTCATGACCTTTGTATACGTACTTAAAAAGGTATTTCACGCTTTTCACAGTAGCGCACCTCGACATTAATGTGGCATTTGTACTTTAACAAGAGATGCGGATTATAAGGGACAATCCAGCTGTTATCAATAGTTTTACCACGTACAGTTGTGGTTGCACAATTCTTTCTACGGCGATAAAAAGGATACCCGCCTTTGTTAGCTACTGTTTCATTTTGGATACTTCGGAAATTGCTTGGTACGTTTGTCATCTTTCACACAGGGTGAATTGTGATAACTTTCACCACACGGGCCATGAACCATGTGTTTCGCAACAGTTGCATGTAAAATTAGTAAATGCTCTTTATCTGGCAGCTACAGTTGGGTTAATTTTCTGAGGCAAGGTTGGCTTGTCCTCTTCTTTCAAAATCAAGAGCATATGAGCATGGGAAAGTCCTCTTGTTTGGAATTCGATTGCATGAACTTTGGATACGGGAACTCCAAAAATATGCCTTTTGGTCATATCGTCCATTAATTCTTTCAACTTTAGTTGGAAGACTGTTGCAACTACTGTAAATCAGGACGGTTTTCGACAGATTGACCATTCAAGTTTTCAGTAATTTCTTCCCACTTCGGGCTGCAAGTCCTAGTAAGGAAAAGATCAGGCTTGCCATACTTTCTGACTATCGCCATTGCATCCTGATAATTTTGCATCATATTTCGTGGACTAACTTGAAATGACGATAATTTGGTCCATCAGACCTTTATACTTTTCGACCCTTAACTGAGACTGATTTTGTTGTATATAATTCAGTTTATCAGCTTCCATTTTTACATACGCATCAACAATGTATTGCTACGCAAGCTTTTCTGCGCTTAATAATGGATTGAATTCATCACAGATCGAAAGACGATGTTGTTAGTACTGCATTTGTATAACCCTTGACCGTGGCTTTGTAGATTGGTTAACAACATTTTTTTTAGGTTTAGCGACCACCGTGAGCAACTCGATGGGCTATAAGCAGTCGCCCTTCCCTAATTTAGGGCCACTGGTTCCTGGGAAGGGAGAGAGCCAGTGCCGTAAGACAAACGCAACATCCACGCCTCATCGGGATTCAAACCCGAACCCTTCACGGACGAATGGTCAGTAGCCATTGCTTAGACCACTGCGCCACCGTGGCGGCTTAACTACGTTTGGTAAAGACGTTGGTCTATGTTGAAATGGAATGTCAATGGCCCAACTTTGATCACCATATGGAAAGAGAGGAGGATAAACCAAAGGCTCTAAATTTAGATCGAGAATGCTGATTCTTTTTGTTTTTCTACTGTTGGTGACGGCAATGAATCAATAAGTCACGTTCGAGTGGAGGTTCACCATCTGCATTTTCAAATATAATGGCAACCTCATTAGATCTTGGAGCATTATAAACAGTGTTTCTTTCAGGAATTTTGGACCCGGGGGAGGGGGTATGTAACTTTGAGGGGGACAGGGGGACCTTGTCCCCCAAGAAAGTGTTTCATTTTTTTTGTTTTTCGTTAAAATGTGACTTGCATTAGAAAAAAGTGCCATAATTTAATAAAAATGTATCAACTTACATTAGAAAAAAATGCTTTAATTTTTCTTCTATTTTTCATTAACTTTAATTTTGTTCCGGCGGATTCTCCAAAACTTCCATTTTTCGTCGCCCCCCCCCCCCCAAGAAAATTTCTGTATGCATCCCTCATATAACAATTACACTGCTGGCCACCCAAAATGCAACACCAAGAAGGAAGCATCCGATTGGCCTGAAATTCGCAGCACGCGTCGCCCGCGAGAGGACATGCAAACGATTAGCATTGCAGGGCATATGCAAATCATGTGCGCCCGAGAAGCACCATAAGAAGGGTGCACAGAAGACGGGGTGTAAGTAGTGGAAGTGTGTTGTGCTGCCGGACCTGTGCGTGGGAAGCTTCCTGATGCATCGTCGCAGAATACGGCAGTCATTCCAGCACGTTTCGGAATTCGACAGAGGACGAATAGTGGCTTATCGCGACAGCGTTTTATCGTACCGAGACATCGGCGCCCGTGTGGGACGACATCCAGCCACAGTCAGGCGAGTATGGATTCGGTATGTGCAGGAGGGACGGACGGACCGACGTGAGCGATTGCCGCAGCCGCGGCACACCACCGATCGGGAGGACCGGCATATTGTGCGGAGGGCATTGACGGCTCGCACCGCCACATCACCAACGTTAGCGCAGGAATCAGGGTGTGTTGCGCAACAACCTGTGTCAGCACGTACCGTTCGACGTCGTCTGCATGAGCGGGGACTTGTCGCACGGCGCCCATTGCTCCGATTACCAATGACGTTACACCACCGGTGAGTACGGCGGCAGTGGGCCGTTGACCGCCGCACCTGGACTACAGAATGGCACGACATTGTCTTCTCCGACGAATCCCGCTTCTGCCTGCAACACCACAATGGTCGGATCCGCGTTTGGCGGCACCGCGGTGAGAGACTGTATGACGCCTGCATTATGCAACGCCATACCGGCCCGTCGTCTGGCGTTATGGTTTGGGGCGCAATTGAATATGACACCGGCACCCGTCTGATACGCATCACCGGTACACTCAACAGCCACCGCTACATCTCCAACGTTTTGAAGCCTGTAGTCCTCCCTTACCTGCAGGACCTGCCAGCGGCCACGTTTCAACGGGACAATGCACGCCCGCACGTGGCACGCATCGTGCAACAATTCTTCACGGCCCACCAGGTGTGACAGCTGCCGTGGCCCGCCTGTTCTCCCGATATGTCGCCCATCGAACACGTCTGGTCGCTGATCGGCAACCGAGTGGCCTGGCAAGCACCATCCGCGGCTACGCCTGATGAACTGCGGCAACGTGTGGAAGCAGCCTGGATCGACATACCCCAAGCCCACATCCAAAGCCTCTTTCGTTCGATGCCGCGGCGTGTAGCGGCCGTTATTGCCAGCCATGGGGGCCACACGAACTATTGATGTCTGCGTGTTCCGCAAGTCGCACGGGCCTGTAAGCTCAATCATTTCATCCTTGGATCTGTTGTTATGTGTCCAGTAAATCTGGCTTCGCTGTCTCGTGTCCTTCTTGGTGTTGCATTTTGGGTGGCCAGCAGTGTACTTCTTCAAACATTTCAAAAATAACAAACTTTTTTCAGCTAAACGAAAGGAGGTGGGGGGGGGGCGGCAGACATGAAATTTTTATTTAATAAAATACATTTAACACACTCTTGATTGTGAATCACGATTCCCAGGCAATTAGGTATGATTAGTTTACTTATTTTATTTTGAAGAATAGCATGCGTCGTAATATACTTTTCAGCAAAATAAACTATAATACTAGAACAAATATTAAAAATAATATAATTGGAGAAATATTAGTAGCATAAAAAAGAAACGAAATTTCTTTTTCATCATAGCCTGAATTTATTAACATTTGGTTCGGTAACCTAAAATGTTTCGGGGGGGGAGTTTCAGGGAGGGCTTACCCCCCGAATGTATGCCTGAAAGAAACACTGATTATAAAGCTTTTGATCATTTCTACGATCTTGAATAATAGCCATTGATACATTAAAAGGAACAGCATTATGCATTTGAGCATCTATAATGAATTAGCTTTGTTTTCTTTTTGCTAAGCTAATTATTATGAATGAATAATGCTCTAAGCTTCAAAATAATGAATTCCCAAAAGGGTGTTGTTACTCGTTAATTATGAACTTAAACAAAATCTCAACGCTGGTTATTTATATTAAGTAATCAAAGTCATAAACCTAACAGCCAGACAGAGGTCTGACAAAACTAAGAATTGAGAAAGACTGAACTTACTGACAAACTTGTTTATTTCCGAGACTTGGTCAACTAAGGCACTCATATATCTTGTACATAATAATGAATAAACTTTCCTCTTACAACCAACACAACACAACTCAACTCAACCTCAACAACACCTCTCCACTACTCAACACCAACAGGTCTCGATGAACGCGCCTATATACTAGCTACCACCACGTCATGACTTACACTCATTGCCAGATCTCATTCAGCGGGTGAAATAATATTTCGTTCAGTAGGAAGATAATTTACATAGTAAAATAAAATAACCAGAGATAGTAAAATCAAAAGGAAAGTGAATATAGAGTATACGTTACACATCTTGAATACTCTCTTGCTCGGCCGCCCCGGTGGCGCAGTGGTCTAAGCGATGGCCTCTGATCATTCGTCTGAAAGGGGTCCGGGTTCGTGAGGCATGGATGTTGTGTTTGTCTTATGGCACTGGCTCTCTCCCTTCCCTGGAACCAGTGACCCTAAATTAGGGACGGGCGAATGCTTATAGCCCATTGAGTTGCTAACGGTGGTCGTTAAACCTCCAATCAAAAAAAAAAAAAACTCTCTTGCTCGACTTCGCAAAGCATTTTACATGCATCCACAAATGGATTATTTTGTGTCATGACATGAATGTACTCAGTGTTTGTAACAGATCTTTATTGCATCCTCTATTTTCTCGCATTTTCACTCTTTGGGTAGCAGCCTCATCAGGATTCAATATGTATAATTGCGCGTATTTCCGCTGTTCACAATTATTAGGATGCAATGCTTCTGTACGATGATAGATTGATCCATTTATTCTAAAACAATAAAGCCCAGAGCCTGGTGGAGGAGCCATCTGTGCTCCCATCGATGCAAGTGCAAGAGGACTATTAATCGACCGTATGTTAACCATAAAGTTTTTTGAATGTTCATGCTGAGATTTCGTAAATTGTTCAATTAATGAGGAAGTGCGAATGGGATCTAATTTTAATGCTCCTGTTGAGCATCATTTAGAAAATTTACCACCTGAAGGTCTCTCTCCGGCAAAGTTTTTGGCTTTACAAAATTTAAAAATTTGCTCAAGAGTGCCACATGAGTGTCTCGCTACAGTCTTTTCGTCGTCTATGACGTTTAAAGCCACATGACGTATAGCATTTGTTTGTTGTTGTTGGTTCGTTAATTTTCTCTGAACCTCTCGAGCGCAGTGTTCATTCCTTTATTCGGGGGTCATATTTTGTGCCTCTGCAATATGAAAATTTCTCATGCGCTGAGATTCAGTTTCAATATGTTCCGGCGTCATATTAGTACGACGATCAAGCAAACGTCGAATTTCAGAATTTCTTTCAACTGCACTGCATTTTTGTCTCTTTTTTCTGGCATGTTCGGTATTCCGGCGGTTAACTACTTGTCTTTCGACTGCAGTGCTTTGTTTGCGCCTTGCTCGATCGCAATCGGCTTTGCGGCGTTTATCTTCAATCTTTTCATCTAATGAAAGAGGCAAATTTATTTTTTGACGCGTCATAGGCGAGGTTTAAAACAACAGTCAAGTTCGCGAAGGACAGTAACGTTCGTCCTTGCCTTACTGAAGTAAAAGTGATCCACGTCGTCGCAAGTACGTATTAAAACCAATAAATTTAATAAATATTAACGGCCATTAAATATTTTTAAGAGGAAAATGCAGGAAATTTTTTTTTTTTGTAAAACATCTTACAACCTAGAACTGTATGCTTCTATTTCCATCGCACTCGGGAAAAAAACTCTAACTTCGAACGAAAGAAAAAAGATGTAAACAAAACATTAAACAGGAACGGTTACGGGTAACACCGCGTGAACACCGGAATATAAATGTTCGTCTTCTGTTAAACAGCGTAATAAAGCATATCAAGGGTATGTAAAGTAGAACCGAAATTCCTGACGTAAATTGACCGTGTGACGTAACGCATCTCTGATGTCATGTGAGAATGATTTGGATGAGATGACGTTACACCAGCAGCTGTATTCTTCGTTGCTATGACAACAAAACAAGCTGATATACGCCTGCACTGTGCTCGTGTAGGTGATGACGTCGCCTGAACGAAAAGCTAAGCGTGACGTAACAAACATTTGTTTCTCGGTTGTTGCTATGACGACTTAAAAAGTGATCCAGGTCGTCGCAACTTAGCCTTTTATATATTAGGATAACTACGCTACTTACAGACATAAGATTTGCTGTGTTTGAAAGGTAAACATCAAAAGTCTTTTATGATACAGATTAATACACTTCTATATGTGTATCCTTAATCGCATTGATGAACTTCCAAGAAGGAATGATTCATGTCATCACTACACCTAAACTTTTTCAAGTGATTGCTTAATCAATCAACATGTTGATTCGTCGTGTTAGTGAGTGACTGCTTCTTTCGTCTTGCTGGTGTATGAATCATCTGAAAGCCAATAAACAGTTACATTGGAT
The DNA here is from genome assembly GCA_039090855.1 of Macrothele yani. NCBI lineage: Eukaryota > Metazoa > Arthropoda > Arachnida > Araneae > Macrothelidae > Macrothele > Macrothele yani. The sequence goes on along the minus strand of CM076996.1, from coordinate 4,124,902 downwards.
ATTTCTTGTAAGTCGTTCTTGCTATTATCTTCATTGGTATCTAACTTAGAATCCAAATACATAATTACAATCTTACAGTAATGTATCTGTAGTGAAATGCCCACTTTTAGTATGTATCTTGATATTTCAGTTTTTGAACTACACGCAGGGTGTTTTTTTTTTCATTCTTCTTTGGGTATCATCATCATCATCATCATCATTTTCAACCATTATCAGTCCACTGCTGGATGAAGGTCACCCCAAGTCCACAACGGCATGTTTTGCGCCAGTCTCCTTCTTCTTCTTGGTCTCTTTCTGTCCTTTGGAATCCAGTATAAAATTTCGGTTGCCCATCGGTGGCCCGTCCTGGCAACATGTCCAGCCCATTTCCATTTCCGGGGTTTTACTCTGATGATCATGTCTTCCACTCTTTTAGGATGGCACCCTAGTTCGGTCTTCCGGTGATTCTTAGCGCACTCTGATTTCATGTCTCACTGGCTGCTTCTGCTGCCGGAGACTGAGGGCCAAAATTTACGTTGTGAAGTCATCTTTTTTTTGGGGGGGGGGAGGCATTACTCACCACGCTGGCTGGCTCAGCGGATTGGTGAGTGTGGGATAGCATTTCCTCTAATCCCGGTGGTATAGTTATACCGCTATATGTCGGTCCTCAGAGCCCCTTTAGTGGGAACAGGATGCACAGCAAGAACGCGGGGTTGGCATTTGTCAAGGAGAGGCTGTATGTTGTTGTTGCGTATATAATTTCGTTAACCTATATTTCATAGGTTGACATCGTTAGCATATGGGAATAGGATCATATCTCATAGCTTGAAACTCTCATACTTTCGAAATGGAAATTTGATGTTTAATCTGCGCTCTAGACAATAATAGTCAGCAATTTTTCCAGCTGCGGAATTATATAATTCAAAGTGATGTTTCAAATGCCTTAAATGTGTCTTTTTGTGTGTTTAAAGAGTGGATTTTTTCCATTCCTTTAAATACTGTTATAAAAAACAAAAAAAGAAAACTAACAAAACAAGAAGTCAACTTTTTGTTTTTATTATTTCGCATCCGTGCGGCTACATGTGGCTTATGAACATCTGAATTTTTTTTTTTTTGTAAAATATCAAATGAAAGCAATGCAAGAGAAACTCAAAGTTCTTTTTAAACTGTTAACAATAAGGTATCACATGCACAAAATCATTACTGACAGAAAATGAACATTAAAGTTCTCATTAAATTGAGAGAAATTAAAGATTTAAACATACGGAACATTATTTGGGGTAAGTTAGTGAACTGTGAAGCAATATATATTGTAAGTGGAAGCCTAACTGCTCACGCAATTAGAATGCTTCATTTATTCACATGAGGGTGGAGTGAGTTTTGAGCTTTGAACAATATCAGAACCCTCGGTAGCACAGTGGGCACTTTCCACAGCTCTTAGCCTGCTGATATCACAAGATACAATAGAGGTGTCTAAAGGAATTTCGCCGTCTATCAAGAAGCGGAGAGCAGCTTCTCCTGTCTCGTCAGATGTTAAGGCTTCCCAAAAGCTTTTAGCCCTGTCTGTATCGCTAATCTTAACTTCGTACGTGTAATATTCTTTTTCCTTTCCAGATCTCTGGAGTTTAGCAGCACCGAGGTTCTCCACTTCGCAGTCAGGCACGGGCCTTGTCATTTCCTTCTTTTTTCCATCTGGTTTCTTTAGCTGTGCCCTGCCATTCGAGGAAGCCTGCTGTGCTTCTGATTGCTGAGGATCTTCTTTTATTTCTTCCTCCAGTCCTTTCAGTTGAGTAAACAGTGCTGTGCCATCAACTTCATGTTCTTTTCCCCTAGACTCATGGGCCTCCTTGAATGTTTTGCACCCGAAAATTCTTGTTGCAAAACTGAGTATTCTTTGAACTCTTGATTTTTTGGTCTTCGTCTTTGATTCCTCACCCATGGATTTCTTATCAGTTGTTCTTTTGGATGGTATATCAGCTGATTGGCATCTAGGCCCTTTGTCCTGTGGATCCGCTCTGGTTCCAGAGAGCTCTGTAGAATTGAAAAGACGATAACAAGAAGGAACACGCCTGCTTACGGTGGACTCTTCGTCTGAGTCGGAGCTTTGGAAAGAACGCATCTTCTTTGTCACAGGTCCAGGCAGCTGGATGGGAACATGACTGTGTATGGAGCCCTCTCCATCCTGGTCAAAAGCTTGGGTGGAACGAATCTTCACTGTTATCACTGAGCCAGGCAGCGGAATGGAATCACGGCTGCGTATGGGGCCAGGTTCGTACGAGTCAGAGTTTTGGAACGAACCGCTTTTCTTCTCTGTCTCTATCCCAGGCGTCGGAAAGCGATCATGACTGTGGATGAATTCGTTCGAATCGGGGATGGGAGAGAATATCTTCTTTTCTCCTGGCCAAGGCGTCAGAGTGCGTTTACGGATGAGATGACGGCTGCGTATGGAGCGCTCTTCATCCGAGAAGGAGAGTTGGAAGGCACAGCTTTCCCACTCTGTTCTTAGCTTAGTTGTCGCTACGAGATCAGAGCTGCATATGGAGCTCTCTTCGTCAGAGTCAGACATTTGGAATGCACGGATTTTCTCCTCTATTCCTTGATCAAACGTCGAGATGCCATCACGGAGGAGAGCAAGACTGGGAAGACCACCATCTTTTTCCGATTCGGAGGGTTGGAGATGAAAATGAAATTTTAGTTCAGTTCCTGACTCGAGCGTCTGGATACTGTTACTGTAGTATTCCCGGAAACGACAAAGACTACTTAGGGAGACATCTATATCCAAGCTTGAAAGCTGAGAAGACAATTTAAGCTTTGGTTCTGACGTGGATGCCTCTCGGAATCCCACCATTTCATCGATACTGGGTAACACCATATTTGAAAATTCTTTGGAAGTGTCGTCGATTTTCACAGTTTTATCGGTACTGGGTTTCGCTGTCTTCGGGCATTCCTTGATGGCATCGTGTACTCCCATCATTTCCTTGATGCTGGGTAAAACTTTTTTGGCCGTTCGTTGGAAGAGTCGTGGATTCCCGTCACTACTTCCGTATTATGATCTTGTTTTTTATCACGTCTACCTTTTGCCATATTAGCCAATTCCTAAAAAAACAAAAAACAATAATTCTGAACTGTTTCTTTTTTGTGTGTAAGAATGCATTCTCATTGTTAACAATAAAGTAAAAACTACTCAAAACAAATAACATCACATGATTACAAGAAAATGCAGAAGTTTTCACATTACAATTTCATTTGTTCACTGCACAGCCGCCCTTAGGGCCCCGCCCTTAAGGAACCCCCACGCTCCCACCCTAAGAGGAAAAGAAAGAAAATGAGAGGAGAGAGAGAGAGAGCGAGGAAGCGAATTTTTATTTTCAATTATTCTAATTTTGTTTTTTAAACTCCGTCTCGTTTAATTATTCCTTTTTTTTTCATATCGCTTGCTGAATTTATATTTACCCAAATATCGGCAGCAAACTACAATATTAAGTCTAGCGAAACATTACTTCTATCTGATGTTAAAACTGCAGCCGGTGCTTTAAGATCATCATCATCATCATCATTGCCAACCATTATCAATCCACTGCTGGACGAAGGTCTCCCCAAGTTTCCTCCACAACGGTCTGTCTTGTGCCAGTCTCCTCCATGTCACTCCCGCATATTTACGAATTTCATCCACCCATCTCCCATGTGGTCTTTTTCTGGGTCTTTTCCTGTCCCTTGGAATCCAATCTAAAATTTCGGCTGTCCATCTATGGTCTGTCCTTCTGGCAGTATGTCCAGCCCATTGCCATTTCAGGGATTTAACTCTGATCATGATGTCTTCCACTCTCGTCATTTTTCGGATCCACGAGTTCCTCTTCTTATCTCTCCTGGTTATACCAAGCATGCACCTCTCCATGCTTCTTTGAGTTGTCTGCAGCCTTTGTATGTCTCTTTTAGTTAAGGTCCACGTCTCTGCACCCTACGTAAGCACTGGAAGGATGCATTGATCAAACACTTTTCTTTTAAGACATAATGGCATATTGCTCTTGAAAATTATGCTGTTTCTTCCAAAAGCTCTCCAGGCAAGTTTTATACGCCGATTAATTTCTTCATCAATGTGACCCTCACTTGATATCTGCTGTCCAAGATAAACGTACGTATCTGTTATCTCCAGTTTTTCTCCATCAATCGATAAATCTTCATTTCTTGTAAAAGCATTGAACATCACTTTTGTCTTCTGAAAGTTCATTTTTAATCCCACTTCTTTACTCTTGTCAGCAAGTTCCTGGATCATACTCTGCAGCTCTGATGGGGTAGTTGCAAAAATGACTACGTCATCAGCAAAACGAAGGTGGGTTAGATAATCTCCATTAATCTTTATCCCTTTGTTTTCCCATTTCAGTGATTGAAAGACATTTTCCAATGTGGCATTAAAGAGCTTCGGAGATATGGTGTCACCTTGTCTCACTCCCTTTCCAATTTTTACGTGTGTTGTATTTTCAAACAGCCTAATCTTTGCACTTGCATTTTCATAGATGTTATTAATAATATTAATGTATGCATCTTCAATACCGCAGGATTTCAGAGCCGTGGTAACTGCTGATGGTTTCACCGAATCAAAGGCTTTTTCATAATCGATAAAAGCCATGCACAATGGAAGTTCATATTCCCTCGCTCTTTCAATTAGTTCTCTCAGTACATGGATATGATCTATTGTGCTGTAGCCACTCCTGAATCCAGCTTGTTCTCTCGGTTGAGCCATGTCCAGTGTTACCTTCAAGCGGTGTGAAAGAACTTTAGTGAAGATTTTATAAACCACTGATAGGAGGCTGATAGGTCTGTAGTTCCTGAGATCCTCAATATCACCTTTTTTATGTAGCAGGATCATTGTAGCATTGTTCCAATCCTCAGGAATCTTCCCTTCATTAAGGCATCGAGTGAAAATTTGGGCGAGTACTGTTTCAATTTCTCCACTTGCTTCTTGTATGATGTCTATAGTAATTCCATCTTCTCCTGGAGCTTTCCCCCGCTTCATGTTCTTGATTGCATGAGCAACTTCTGCTGGGAGGACTGGAAGAACTCTGGTACCTTTCATGATGTCTGGAGTACATGTATCATCCCTTTCATATAATTTGGAGTAGAAATCTTTCACTCTTGTCAAAATTTCGCCTCTATTTCTTGTTATAGAACCATCTTCTTTTCTCAGAGCCATAATCTGTTTTCTTCCCTTACTGAGATGTCCCTTTGCTATCTTTAGGCTTTGGTTGTTTTCAATTGCTTTCCTCACTAGCTCACAGTTGAATTTCCTTACGTCTTCAGTGATACTTTTTCGTGCTGTCTTGCATAGCTCTATATATTCCACTTTGGAAGTCACATCTTCTTTAGTTGTCCTCATCTCTCTTCTTTTTTGCATCAACATTTTGGTTTTTCCTGATAATTTGTTTACATGCAACTTGTTCTTAGACCCAGCTAATTTTGTTGCTGTTTCCATAAGAGCTTTGGTTACTTTTCTGTTAACTTCCGAAATATCCACTTCTTCCGATGTTAGGCCTTCTAAAGCAGAGAATCTGTTCTTCAGTTCCAACTTGAAAGTATTATGGTGTTTTTTAAGGTTGGTTATGTCAATACATTTTGTTTGTCTTATCAGCTTGCCACGTTCCAGTTTAGTGTTGAGGTGCATCTTACATCTCACCAATCTATGGTCACTACCTGTGTTGAACTTGTTTAGCACACTGCAGTCTTCGATGACGAATTTTTTGTTACACATAATAAAATCAATTTCACTTGTCGTCCCAATTGGATGTCTCCATGTCCATTTCCTGTGTGGCTTTTTCTTGAAAAAGGAATTCAAGATGAAAAATCCTTCTGCCTCTGCAAACTCAACGAGAGTATTTCCACGCTGGTTTCTGTTGCCGTGACCGAATTTACCTACTGAAGTTTCATTCTGTTGCCGGTGCCCTATTTTTGCATTGAAATCTCCCATAATTATCTTCAAGTGCTGCTTACCTTTATTATTTAGATGACGAATTTCCTCATAAAATTCTTCAATTTCTTCTTCAGGATGACTTGTGGTGGGTGCATAAGTTTGAATAATCTGAGCCTGGTATCTTCTCGATAGTTGGATAACGAGTCGTGCAGCTCTGTCAGAGGAACTTTCAACTTCTACCACTTTATCCTTCAGTTTCTTGTTTATTATAAATCCAACACCACTAGTTCTGCCAGTATCTGTCCCACGATAATAGAAGAGATGTCCACTTTTCAGTTCAATGAGATCTTCTCCTTTTCTCCTTACCTCACTCAGCCCGACGATGTCCCACTTGATCCTTTGTAGTTCCTCTTCCAATTCAAGAAGCCTTGAATCAGAAGATAGGGAGCGTCCGTTGTAGGTAGCCAAGGTCAGCATCAAATGGCAGCCTAGTCCGGTCCTCCGGGGATTCTTAGCACCCTCTGCCTTCATGTCGCACTGGCCGCTGCCTTGGCCAGGTACATTCCAGCTGCCGGAGACTGAGGGCCAAGATTTAAGTTGTAGAGTCATTTTGGAGGTGTTTGGCCATAACTCACCACGCTGGCCAAGCGGGTTGGTGAGTGTGGGATAGCATTTCCTCTAATCCCGATGGTATAGTTATACCGCTATTTGCGGTCGTCAGAGCCCCTTTAGTGGGAACAGGATGCACCACGAGAAGGCGGGGTTGACATTTGTCAAGGAGAGGCTGTGATGTTACGCATCACCTGACCTTACATCCTTTAAGATACATGAATAAAATTCAGAATTCTTTCCCTAATGCTTTCATCGCCTACAGGATGTTATTTACTGACCCAGTAACGGTGGCAAGTGCAGAAAGAAGTTTTTCACGGTTGAAGCTGATTAAATCTTATTTAAGATCTGTCATATCTCTAGAAATATGGATGTCTTTGGCAACTTTGTCAGTGGAGCAGGATAAAGCAAACAAAATAAATTTTGAAAATTTAATAACTGACTTTGCTGGAATTAAAGCAAGAAAAGTCCAGTTCTTTTAAGGTGAGTTCTATAATGTAAGTACTGTAAAGACGTAACCACTGTGAGGGAAGGAAGTATGTTGGTGCGTTTGTTTTATCTACATCATTTACAAGACATTAACAAAATATCAGTAGTGTTCAAAAAATTTTAAATGCTGCCTTTCGTTATTGGTTAGTCTTCAAAAGTCTTGACGTTTTATTAAACTGTACAGATAAATGTAATAAACTATGTTTTATGTCTAGTGTAGGGGGCTGGGGTGGTTAAAGGAAGGGGCCCTGCGGCTAGGTTCGCACTCGGCTCCGCGGCTGCTAAGGGCGGCTCTGGTTCACCGTGTCTTGCACTCAATTTTCATCTATTTAGTTGAGGCCGGCATTTGCTTTTGCAGATTAACTGGATAAAGGCAATATTGCTGAATAATGATGGATATCTCCGTTGTTTGAGTTTTTAACTGAAGTGCATCGGATTGAGAAGGCATACCATCCCCGAAATAGAGCAAATGTAATAACCGTACGGGAAAAGAAACTATGAGTGCAAGACAAAGAATTTTCCTACAAAGCTCAGAGTGAGAAATACAAACTTGATCTTCAGCTAACAAAGAAATCCAAAAACACTACACGGAGAAAGACGGAAATTGAAAAAAATAAAAAAATAAAAATAAGGAGAGAGATATACAGAAACAACCAGTTTGTTGTTCTTTTCATCTTGAGGAAGGGGGAGGCAGTCCGAGCTATACTCCGAGTCAACCTAAGAGTGTACCACTATGTAGAGTGCGAAACAGCTACCTCCGCTACGAAAAGTAGTCCCTAGAGATTTGAGCGAAAACCAGCAGAATAATTGCTCAGAATCCATTTTTGTTTGCACTGCAGTTTATTAGACAAAACTGCCATCTAAAAAAAGTTTTAGAAGTTTGTGCGCTTTTGGAAGTAAATTTGTTATGAGAAGTTGCTGAATCAAGAGCTTCGCACTTTTGGCTGTTTTTGTCCACTTGGGATACAACTTGGACAGGGAGAAGGGGTGGAAGACTTCTCCCAACATCAACAACACAGAGACAATAAATTTTCAATCGGGGAAACTCGAAGGGTCCGTTACTTAAGCAAGCGGTAGGGGAAGCAGTTCGACCTCCACCAGACCCCCACTCACAATCGCCACCGCTTGTGAGATGTGTGAGTATGTGGGGATATGAGAAAAAAAAAACAGTAGAAGAGTACATTTACGCGGATGGGTACCGTTCTTGCGTTCCACGACGAGTGGTGATAAGGCTCTCCCGCCTTTACCAACAGTACTCTTTTAGGGTGAATTGGAGTATAAGTAGGATGCAGTGGTGGACTGGCAATCCATAAACGGCCCTGGAAAATATTTTGTGCAGCCCACTTTTGTGGAAAATTATCAAGGTATCGCACCCGTAAAAAAAAAAACCGGTATGTCAGCATCATCGTTTACTGTTTAAACACCTTTTCAACACAAGTCTACGAAACATTGAATTTTTTTTGTATTGAGGCAATAATTAACATTTTAACCATTTTCCTGGACCACAGATCCCTAGTAAAATTTAATGACAGAACAAAATTACTTCCGTTGCTATAGCAACAATGAAAGTACTCTGTAAGAGACTGTCGCAGACTTTATGCCATTCTTCTGAATTTTATTGCGATAACAGAATTCAGAATTTGTGATAGTTTTTTCGCTTTTAGTGAGAACAGAAATCCGAATGTACCAAAACTTCATTGCTTTTTCAAGACTTACGTATCTTTCATAAAATAATAACATTCATCTTAAATAAAATAATAATTACATTATCTTTAATAAAATAATTACATTTATCTTTAATAAAATAATTACATTTATCTTTAATAAAATAATTACATTTATCTTAAATAAAATAATACTTACATTATCTTTAATAAAATGATTACAAAAAAACTCTTGAAAAAATGAACAAATTTTATTTAATTACTTTCGATTGGAAAAAAGCGTTTTTGCTGTTGACTGAAACGGACTTTTCAGAACTGCAGTTCAAGAATTCGTGCAAATGTTCTGTTAAGCCAGAACATTTTTTACTTTATTGAATTATACAGTACATACAGCACAAGGTCTACGGCCCACAATATGGCGGCCCAGTCCGCGCCTGGTAGGGTGATACGAAAAATCCTAAGTATGCGATAAAACAAAAACAAAAAAAAAAACAGCAAAGGATGAGGAAGGTACGGGATAAAAAAAGGGGGGGGGAGAAGAAAGGAAAGAATCCTACCCATATTATTCTTGGAACATCTTCATCAGCAGGGGCTCTGCAATTCAACAAAGCTGGCATGCTAGAAACTGGGAGGTTATGGAAACTTGGAGGTCGAAAGAACAGCGCGACTCGCCAAACATTGCGCAAAGCTCAACCACAAGATAACATCCACAAGCGCAGTATCCTTAGCCTTCACATCCTCATTTTGACTCATTCAATCTGATTTGCTTACTAGTAAAAAAAAACTCTATTTCACTAGCGCAGTGCATGGAGTAATATTTAATTTTTTTTTTTTTGCTTAAGCTATGTGGTCTTCTAACATGGAGTGTGATCAGTGGTATCTTAGGTCCGAAACTTGGGCTATCTCACCCGCACCCGCCCCCCACCCCCGCCTCCCAGTACGGTTTTCTTCTAAATTGCGAAGTTTAATTTTTAATCGTTAAGTAATAGAAGTAACTTTTTCTAAATTTTAATTACATGCTATTGCTAACATGATACCAAATTATTATGAGGATTCGGATTTTAACACTTATTTGTACACGAACTCCTTTCTTTTACCTTTTGTGTGAGCTTGGGTGTTACGTTTTCATAAAAAGTTTCTTCCGAGTACTTTTTCATATTTAAAAAGAATGTTTTTCTCTATTGACAGAACAGCCAAGTTGCTCGAATGTACATGTCCTTGTGTGGCTCTAAGATATATCTTGATTCTTTTTAACGCAGAAAAACTTCTTTCGGCAGTTTCAGTTGTTGATGTAAACTTTAATATCAGGTCTGCCAATTTGTACACCTCACTAAACACTATGTCCAATTTATTCAACTTTATGTAACAACCTCTTACTGATTTCTTTTTGTATTCATCAAGGGAATAAAACACCTTCAGTCCATTTTTTAGTCGAACTGTATCAAAATTTGAAGCACAGAGTTCTTTTAGTTCTGACAGTAGATGTTTAGGAAAGCTTTTACAATATTTATCAAAACAGTTTGAATCCAACAAAGCCACGAATTTAAGACACAATATCACTGATTTTAATTCATTGAAAATTGCCACAGACTGCAACAACTCTCTCGAAACATGTGCTGTTACCGGCGGGAGCATGCGAGTGACTGAGGTAGTTTAAGTCTTCTCTTTTCTGAACGAACCGTTACCCAAAGCAATGGCCCATTCCCCTCCACCAGCTTATTGATATTGTCATGGAAACGCTAGCAGGCGATCGTATGGAAGGTCTTCGAATCAGAGCAATGAAGACTCTGGAATAGGTAGTTGCGTTACGCCGTTGGTCTTCGCTCGCCAGGCTGAGTCAAAGAAGTGAATCCGCACGTGTTTTTTTTTTTCGCAGCGAAAGCATCGACATATCTTAATACCGTTGATAATTAACTTTTATTTGTGCATATTTGACTTTTATTTGTGCATACTTGACTTTTATTTGAACATTCTCTGGGCTTCGCAGCTAGGCTAGCTAGCCTAGAATATATGCCACTGAGTATGATCACCTCTGACAGCTATGCAGCACAAAGGACTCCTCACTTTGTTCATGAGGGTATTGATGAGGTCTTGGAGGATTAATGACCACTTCTCAAGAAGAGCTATTCTGAGTTCTTAAAGTGTTCTGGCATGGAGCTGGCGGGCTCCAACGGAACTCTGTAGAGCATCCCATACATGCTTAATGGGACTGATCTCAGAGGGATCTACACAGTCGTATCAGAATAGCATGACCACCACAGAATCACAGTGTACCCGCCCAGGGGGATCACAGAGTGTACGTGACAAGGTGAACCACACGGAGATATAAGCGGCCGGCCAGGACAGATGAGCCATAGTGCGTTACGTGAGCACAATGGGCAGAGGTAGTGATTTGACGGACGTTCAAAAAGCAATGATCATCGGCTACCGCGCCAAGGGTGGAAGTTTCTCAGAAACAAGAAGTTTCCTGGGCTGTTCGCGAAGCGCTGTAGTAAGGGTGTACCAAGAATGGACCGCTGGCACACAGAGTACCTCCCGACGTCATAACTGTGGAGCCCCAAAGGCCATCGACCCCAGAGAAGAATGTCGCCTCTGACGACTGGTAAATGGCAATCGACGCGCAACAGTGCAGTAATTGACCACGCAAATGAACGCTGGGGCAGCCAGGTACGCGTCCCCCGCAACAGTAAAGCGAACTGTGTTACGCATGAGTCTCCGCAGTCGACGCTGCGTCAAAGCGCCCGTGTTAACCCAGGTCTATCGGCAACGACGCCTGCAGTTCGCACGGGACTACCGTCATTGGACAGTAGAAGATCGCGAAAAGGTTGCCTTCTCCGACGAATCGAGGTTTCTACTCCACTGAAGTGACGGGCGGTGGCGGATACGGCGTCATACTTACGAGAACCAACACCCGGACACGCTTGTTGGTCATGTCTGGGGGATGCTTTCCTAGAATGACCTGGGACCGCTGGTACCACTGGATGGGTCCCTGAACGCTAATGGCCACCTGTCCACCCTCTCTGACCACATGCATCCCTTCATGTTGGTGGTTTACTCTGGTGGTGATGGTGCCTACCAACAGCACAATGCAACCTGCCACGTCGCTAAGGGGATGCGTGACTGGTTCCAGGAACATGACAGCCGTGTCTCCGTTCTCCCTCGGCCTGGGAAATTGCCCGACCTCAGTCCCATAGAACACTTGTGGGACTATTTGGATAGATAAGTTCAACGTGTCGACCCACAACCACGTCATCTCCGGGACCTCCGTACTCTGTGCAGCAGTCCGAATGGGCACGTGGGCCTCGAGCAACCTTCCAGGACCGCACTGTGTCCATGCCACGCCATCTCGCCTCTGTCATCCTGGTCAAGGGTGGTTATTCTCATTATTTGGTAGATAGTAATATTATTCTGATACGACCGTGTATGTGGCCATTCCATTCGACGAATATCTTCCTCTTCGAGAAAATCTTCGATCAAATGAGCTCGGCGAGGTTGCGTATTAACGCCCATACGAATAAAATCTGGACCAACAGGTCCACCAGAATGGCTTGATATATGGGTTCAGAATCACGTCTCTGCACTTCAGGGGCAGTAACAGAGCGACTTTGAAAGATGTGCAGGTCTGTGCGCCTGTTCGTCATGATTCGTGCCTAGACCCTCACACCTCCGCCACAAGAGTAGTCTCTTTCTCTGATGTAGGGGGACTGTTGCGGATTTCTGGTTCTCTCCAGATGATAATACGTCGTGAATCAGTACTTAAAGTAGCGATTCATCTGTGTCAAGAGCATTCGCTCACTGTTTTGGACTTCAGGTGTGATATTCGCGTCTCCACGTTAAACGAACTCGCAGGGCGGCGGATATTAAAGGAACACAAATGACTGGTCGCCTTGCATAAAGGCATTGCTCACGAAGTCTTCTACAAACAGTATGCCTTGAAACCCTTGTCCTTGTAACTGCTGCAAGCTATAAAAAGAGTTGACCAGTGGACATCGCTCTGTTCCGTCTGGCAGTCACACTCATATAGCAATCGTCTGCAGCAGTTGTGGCTATGGGAGGGCCTGGTCGACGACGAACACCTCCTGTCTATTGAACTTTCTCCAGAGTCTCGACAGGACATTTTGTGGAACATGTAATGCTCTGGAAACTTCCACCTACCTATTTCCACCCCACCAATCGCTCCCCACTGCTGAAAATCACCCATGCGATGTCTTCGTGACCCAATCAGTTCGACATGCTACTGTAGTGAAGGCAAGAGTTGCCTAGAACGTCTACAAGATGCGAGTAGACTCGCGCGACCTTTTAACGCAGTCGTAATTTGCATATTCATGTTTACCTACGGCAAAAGTAAATGCGAGATAAACTTCCACGAAGGGAAAAATGGTGAACGTACATCGCCAATTTTCAACGCGTTACATGCATCGGCAGCTGCATACATTTTTGTAAATTAATTTTGAGCACCAGGGCAGTTGTCAATAAAAATATGTAGAAATTGCAAAGAAAAATGTAACCCAGGATTGTTCCGAGAAAATACGTATAATTCGTCTTCCTGATTTTGCAGTCTTCACAGGTTTTACTAAGACAACGAAATTTGTCCGTCAGGCTGATAGCCACAGCCAGAGCACGTTTAAGGAGACAGGGGGCCAGGGAGCTGGACAGTATTTTGGGGCCCCAGTATTAGTGGCACATCCAGGATTTCACTATGGGTGAATGAATAAAAATACCCAGGAGAAAACATTCCCAAAATATGACGAAAAAGCCATAAACATATCCCCTCCGTATTGACGAATCCCTTGTTTCATGGACGAATCAGTAGTAACAAGAAAATGGAAAAATGCAGGGTTGAAAAATGGATACCAGTTCAGTTCTGCTTTAATCCCTCCCACCCTCCCTCAGGGTTAGGCTCAGCTTATTGAAATTATATTGAAGTAGTAGGCAAAATGATATGGTCCAAATATCATGATTCAAACGAATTCTTAATGTATAAAAATTCCTTCCAATTACAGATATGTACAAAAAAATCTGTAATGCTTTCAAAAGATTTGACGATGGACTGGGGGCTACTATACTTTCTGAGGACTCCTAAAAAGCAGACAGAAATAGAATTTTTTTTAACAAGGCAGTTTCGTATAGTTTTTGCTGTGCTATCTGCAAAAAAAAAACCAAAAAAAAAACCCCTGTAGAATGTCAATTCTTCAAGCATCCGGCATAATTATGGGGCCCTTGAAGATGCAGGGCCCGGGGCTGCATCCTCCCTAGCCCCCTCTTAAATGCGCTCTGGCCACAGGGGATTCTTGCATTCAACTATTTATCCTCGTTTCATCATTCCTGATGTCAACACTGTGTGTGGAAGGGAAAAGAGGGGCACACCGGGACTTATATTGTTAAACAGTTTTGCTGGCTAGCTTTAGTACAAGAACTCAAAAGATGAGAACATTACATGATGAATGTGTAGTTATTTAGAAAAACACAGCCAACTCAGTCCCGGTAGCGCCGTGGTCTAACCGCTGGCTTCTGAATATTCGTCCAAAGTAGGTCCGGGTTTGAGTCCCGGTGAGTCATGAATGTTGTGTTTGTCTTATGGCCAGAGACGGATTGGCTCACCGGTGTGTTTCCCAGTGGACCACTCAAGAAATGGCCCACTGTTTCTCGAATAGTGTTTGTTTGGAAAGAAGGAATAATGATTTTGTTACATGTGAATGAGAATTTTTAACTTCGTTTCAGCTTTATATCATCTTTTAGAACCTTATTGTCTTAAAAAAAAAAATTGGCGTTTCATTTTATATGCAGTGGGCGTTTGCTCTAAAATGACAAAACAATATTCTCTCTGCTTCAGTGAAAAATTTGCCGCCGGATCAAGCACGCTGTTATAAATGAATTAAGCTAATTGTTATAAATAATTAAGCTTGGAGCAAAAGGGACGTTGGTAGTCCTAATCTCCTTTGTAATCTTGAAGGAGGCACTAGTAACAATTTTGATTGTCCATCATCCCCGCACTCTTATTTACGTACAGACATAGAGCACAAAGCGATTCTTCGAGAGAGATGTTCCAAAATCCGTGTCCCTCCCACAAAATTTAGCGGTACTGGTCCATGGACCAAAACGAGGCAAAATAATGGGTAGACTTAAAAAAGGCATCTATTCAAGGAGGTGGTACGAATATCGTTGCGCAGTATATGATCAGTGACCAAATAAATATAATTATCTGGTACAACACCCCATTTTGAGCATAGTTTTACATGTTACATTAAATTATGAGTGGATTTTTAAAATTCTTTCACCCTTAAATTGTAATAATTTCCTCATAAACTTTTTCACCTTTAAATTTGTTGACAACTGAATTAGTTTTACAATGCGTATTTCTACAATTCTGTTTCATCCAGGAGTTAAAAGAATTTGTTTTATGGAGGAATTTATGAGATTTTCCCATGTGGGCACGTGTGTTTCTGTAGTGGACCACAAGACTAAAATTCCCGGCCCGGTTTCTTCGACCCAATCCTCCCCTGCTTACGGCATTGACTTTATTCCTTCCCTGTAGTCAGAGGCCCTAAATTCGACACGGGTGACTGCTTATAGCCTATCGAGTAGCACACGGTGGTCGCAAATCCCCCTAAACAAGCAGCCAATGAACTCTAGTTGCGTAGAGCAGACACCGTTTTCGTGGTTAATTCGTTAGAAGAGCTGGGCAAGGGATATTTTTTAGATAATCATATATTCGAATATTGTGTTTTGCATGCAAGCATGCTCTTATCTTAAACGAACGTCCGCATTCAGGGATGGTTCTAAACAACCGAATCACTCAATAAGACCTCATGAATCATAAGGGTTCTATAGTGTAAACAGAATGAAAGCTCTTTTGTCAAGGTGGCAGTCCTCACACACAACATAAAGTTATAGTAGGTGGCTTCTCCTTGGGTTAAAACTGCACTGTTAGGAGAGAAAACAGCAAAGAAAAACTTTACAGGCCTGAGACAAGAAAATTATTTTATGGTTCTGAAACACAGGCTACTCTGGCTCCAGTGAAAGTATTACCCTCAGATTCCTTATGGGTCACACAAAAGTAATCTCCAACTCATAATCGTAGGTAAAACGGCGTATTAGTTGCACTAAATTGGCGTGAATGTATTATTTACATCTGTGCAATGCAACTAATATGCATTATCCACACTGAATATTTAGAACCGTGCGAAACGACAGCAAGAGAGAAAGGTATTTAAATAAAAATTTATTCTTATCATGTGACTCCCGTGTAACATTTTTCCTTTCATTTCGCATCGCTCATATTAAGCAATTTCAATAAAAAAATAATAAAAGTAATTTGTAATGAAACATTAAATAACAAAAAGATGACACCGAATTTTCGGGTGTAATAAGCACGTCTTTTGAATCCTTTCTGACGCAAATTAAAGCTATTCAAAGTCAATGGAACCTGTATGGAAAACAATAGTATCTGACGGAAGAATGAAGTTTTACAATCGGGTTTTTAATCCCTCAGATATTGCTGTAAACGGAATCGTGAGCTTACGCCCTTTGGTTGCAGACTTGTGCGTTAAGAAAAACATGAATTTATATAAGAAACATTTCGCACCGGAAACGCTCTCCAACATAGAAATAATTTTTCAAATCGGGCTCTTAGAAACAGAAATATCGACAAAAATAAGATGTGACTTTACGTCCCCGGTGGGAAAATCATGCATTATTTTAGGAAGAAAGTTATACTATAGTTATACTATTTTAAGGAAGAAAGTATTCTCAAAAGGTTTATCCATATGAGCACTATCGATCCAAGAAAAAAAAATATATATTCGAGTTTTCAGGAGCCCAGATTTTGCTACAAATACATCAGAAGCAGAAATTAACACTTATGCCCCCTGGTGGCCAAACCATTATTTACCAAACATTAAAAATTATGTGAAAAATATTTTCCATCAGGTCTTGTATGCGATACAGGAAGAATTTTTCAAATCGGAGTTTTAGAAGCAGAAATAACGCAGAAAACGCAATTTACCTTTGTGCCCCCTACCGAAAAGTCTATGATTTACTTGAAAATTTTGAATTTATAGGAAAAACATTTCGCATCGGAAACACTATCCAACAAAGAAGGAATTTCTCAAATCGGACTCCTAGAAGTAGAGATATTGACAAAAGTGAGATATACATCTACGCCCCTGGCGTAGAAACCATGCATTATTTCAAGAAGAAATTGTTCCTAAAAGGTTTGTCGACATGAATAGTATCAGTCAACAAACCACTTTTTTCAATCGAGATTTTAGAAGTTCATAATTTGCTGCAAATACATCAAAAGAGGAAATAAAGACTTACGCCACCTGGTGGCCAAACCATTTCTTACAAAAATTAGAAATTATGTGCAAAGGATTTCCCATCAGGAGCTGTATCCGGTGCAGAAAGAATTTTTCAAATCGGGGATTTAGAAGCAGAGATATAGAGGGGAAAGCAATTAGCAATTTACCTCTACGCCCCCTAGCAGAAAGTCTATGAATTACTTGAAAATTTTGAAATTATATGAAAAACGTGTCACACTGGAAACACTATTCAACAAAGAAAGAATTTTTCAAATCGGACTCCTAGAAGTAGAGATATTGACAAAAATAAGATATACATCTACGCCCCTGGTGGAGAAACTGTGGAATATTTTAAGAAGAAAATATTCCGAAAATGTTTATCGATGTGAGTGGCTCAGTCTGTTACCAGACTGACTCGACTAGATTGGCAACAATGACATTGGGTTTCCTAATATAGGCGACCCAGTCTCATCGTTGGGACTTAAAAGCGTTGTGTTTCATACAAGCTCGTACGAGGTTGTCGCAAGAACTCATATGCCGCAAAGAAATAAAATTTAAAAGCTAGCATTTCAGTTTTATACTTGAATGGGGGTATCTGTGAAGAAAGAAAACTATTACTTTAAATTAAACCAGAACACCGACACTCGTACTCATTTGCAGAGCAGCGAGAAGAAAAACACGTTATTTAAAGAAACAAATATAAAATTTATTTTGTGTATAATTCTTAATTTAGTACAATTTAATGGTGGGACCAGTTTAAGTTATAATAAGACATCTCTACAAAAAGAAGTTATGGTTTAACCTGAGAATTGTAGAACCACAAACGTCCCTAACAATCCAATTAGTACGAGGTGAGCAATAATATTTTATTTCTAAACTTTCAATGAATACTCATCATGCAAGGGATTCAAATAATTGAATCATGTCTTACCCTAAAAGAACTTCTGCTGTGCTGCACCGATCCGGCGGTTGAGGAAGGCGCTTGCCGTCTGGTGGCCGTAGTCTTGGGCTGGTATCCTCCGTTAATAAAACCCAGCCGGTAGTTTTCTAAGATTCTTCCTCTAATTTTCTGAGGTATCTTAACGTCCTGCCACCATGACGACCGACTTCTTGACCCCCGCACAGTTAGGCATTTCTTGCCAACCGCTGCCGTCGAGCTGCGACTTCCAACAAAAATGCCAACAACACACTCCGACCAAAATACTGCGACCGACCGATTTCTCTAAGTATTCCCCTTTTATTTTAGTTTCGCTTTCCTTACAGCCTTGCTGCGAGGCGTGTCCTTACCTCGAGAAGACGTTCCTTGCCCCTTCATTGGTTTCTGGACCCTCCTCCCCCTCGTTCGTAAGTGGACTGCCGTCCAGTTGCTGCCGACCAGTGGCTACTTTGAGCAGATGTTGTCCGGGCCTGCAGACCATCTGCTAAGCTAAGCCCTTTAAAATTAATTTGGCCGTAACTGTCACCCCGTTATTGAGTTCTATTATTGGAGCATCCGAGAAAACCCTTTTTAAAACTTGAAGACTGCTCGTAGGCACGTATGCCCGACTGAAATATGTTCTCCGACACCGAGCTTGGGTGACATTTATTGCCTAGCTTTACCTTCTTACCAGCTTTAAGATTCTTTCTTAAATTTCTGCCGTATAACCACCACTGCGCCATTGTTAGTTAAGGAAGCATTATGTAATTCACAGTGCTGTTGCTTCTCATATGCCGGGAAAAAGAAGAAAATACCTTTCGCTTCGTTTGCGAAATTTTGCACCTGGCCTGACGTTTGCGATTTAGATCTCCTTAAATAAATACATCGCTCTTTCCACGCTTGTATTTATTTATTTACTGACGCCACGTATTTGGAGGATTTTCACTTTAGATCTCCTTCCCCTCGCGAAGGGAAAGCAAAGAAAAAAAGAAAAGAACCCAGCGAATCCCTATGCGGCCTGGGTTGGGATAATATTTCTTGCACCTAATTACGAATTACTCCAATTAAGCAGTTACATAATTAATTATGTTAATTAATGAACATAATTAAAACAATTAATTAGGTATTTGAATCCCGAATTTGAGTATTTCTATAGCGAAAGCAATGTGCCCGAAATTAGAAGAATTTCGCGGCATCAGTCCACGAAAGAATTTTTTCAATCGATATTTTAGAAGCTCCGATTTTATGGCAAATACATCAGAAGCAAAAATTAACACTTACGCCCCCTGGTGGCTAAAGTATTCTTTACCAAAAATTTGAAATTATGTGCAAAAGATTTTCCACCAGGAGGTGTATCCGCTGAAGAAAAAAAATTTCAAATCGGAGTTTTAGAAAAAGAGTTATCGGGGGAAATGTAATTTACTTTTACGCCCCCTAGCGGGAAATCTATGCTTAATTTGAAAAAGTAACTATATCTAAAATACTCTTCAACATAAATGGAATCGAAAGATAAAAGAATTTTTTCCATCGGATGTTTAGAAGCAAATATGTGGAACAAAACGTATTGTTGAATTCGACATCATCTGCATTTTGAATTCGACATCATTCGCCCCGTAGCGGCGAAATTGTACATCGAAAAAAAAAAAAAAACGAAATAAAGGATCATCATTCGCATATTTCAAGCTTCCCAATGCAAAAAGAATTTTTCAAATCGGACTAATAGTTGCAGAGATGTCGTGGGTACAGACGGACGGACAAACCGGTAACATAAGCACGATCTTTTTTTACAAAAGACGTGCTAAAAAATGCGAAATAACGACAAATTAGATTCCATGCTTCTTCGGAAAATTATCAGGATCTTCTTTCTGGGTTGTTTCTTTCTATTCCGTCTACCGCTAAGGCACTTTATAACGAACAAGTTTGTCCGCGGCTGTATTCAAAGTCGGGTCCCCTCACTCCGGAATAAGTCGCTCTCCCAACTGAGCTACGCAGACAGAATGTCTCGCTGCAGATTTGTCGTCTTGACACATGCTTTCACCCCTGTAGTACGTCACATCATCTCCTTTTTAATTTTTTTTTTTGTTTGTCTTTGAAGCGAAGTAGGAATTTTTCATTAATTCCAAACAATGTGTGGAAAAAACATCACACATTTTTCGAAGAATCCAACGGCCAGTGGATCCATTTTCCGCAATCGGGCGCCAATATGAAAACACAAGTTTGTCAGCGACGAGCATCGGACTCAGGCCCCCTCACTCCGGAGTAAGTCGCTCTCCCAACTGAGCTACACGGTCATGTGCTCTCACTGCTATCTGCCTTTATCTCATGTGCGTCCTGCGGTGCAGGCACGTCACATCTCCCCCTCCCCCTAGAAAGGGGGCCGGGGCATGGACTGCGGGTCAGCCAGGACCATGTGTCGCTGTAGGCAGTCATCCCATGAAGAACGTGCATTTGAGAAACCCCAGACAATTTAGTGTGTGGAACGTAACATCACACTGATTTATTTTTTCGAAGCACTGAAGAAGGGATTCTCATTTTTCCTGTCTCGCCGTGTGGAAAGAACATCACATCATTGCGAGAAACTTAACATCCGGGTCATCCTGGAAGTTCGGGTGCCAATAGAACGAACAATTTTGTCAGCGCCGGGCATCAAAGCCGGTCCTCTCACTCCGGAGTAAGTCGCTCTCCCAAGTGAGCTACATGGACAGAATATCTTGCTGCAGATTTGTCGTCTTGACACATGTTTTCACCTCTGTAGTACGTCACAATTTTTTTATTTAGAACTACATCACTGATGAATTCTAAATTTTCTCAAGAAAGAATATTTTCAGCTCCATTAGATGGAATTGTGATATTGGCGTTTTTAGTAATCGGACATACATATCTCCATACATACCCCCCCCCCCCCCAATAAAAAACCATCTCCCAAAAAACTGGTCCAGGCCTTAAACAGTGTTTACCTCCAAAACAATTTATCTACTTTCACCACACAGATGTCTCTACAACTTTTTTGTGATACAGGAGAAACTAGTTTTCCGATCCCTTCCTCTACCAGTCTTTAAAATCCCGAAGATAAAAAAAAGTATTTAGAAAATATTCTCCTCGTGCCAGCAAGTGGATCAAGAAAACGCCAAAGTTTGGCGTTTCGTTTTGGTTAAAACAAGGAGAAAGACAGACAGCCCCGTTTGTAGGCCCCACTTCGGCAAGTTTTCGTTCGTGTGTGTGTCTCAGTTTCTTTTCCCCCGGCAAACCCTGAAATTATTGTTTTTCTCTCCCGCTCTTTTTTTTTTTTTTTTTTTCGACAGATACAAGTCAGCAGTCACTGAACCACTTGTAGCCAATAAAGAAGCTGCGCTGCAGTCACGTGTGTGCTCTCATGAGGTTCCCATGGAAGCTACAGGTCGGAGTCTCCATTTCATCGGCAGACAACTGGCAGGACTGACTGGTGCGAAGCGGTGTGTGCACAGATCGTCGTATTTTTTAGAAACCACTTAACCTTCAAAGTTATTTTAGTGGACCATCGTCTCGTGATCCCTTTCGAATCACATCTCTGAAAAGGATTTCTGACGCTCCGTTCATATAGCCATGGGAACCAAGTAAGTGTTGCATAACTTCTCTAAGTTGAATGAAATACATGTTTCTAAGGAAAAGAAATATTAGCTCCACGTTTGGAAAGCACAGATGCAGTCGTTGAAAATGTTAAACATGTTTAAACTGTGTACAGTATTTGATGATTACGTATAACTGATAAAAAATATTAATCTTTTTGTTTCGAAAACTATTCTTCGACCCAGAAACTCAAGTTCATACCCAATGGGAAACAAATACTAAAACAATTAAAATTGAAGTACAACTAAAAAAAAAAAAAAACACTAAAATTTGCTTAACTCAAAAATGCTAATAATTTATTATATGTACGTGCAGATTTATTACGTATTTTAGATAAAGAAATTTTATTCTCTGTTAACAGCCTTCTTGAAAATTATTTAGAGGGCGGAGTGGAAGACCCCTTCTTTACTGCACGGCAGTTTTGAAAAAAACACAAACTCGTGGCAGCAAAATCTAAAAATTTTACATACATATTATATATATATATATATATATATATATATATATATATATATATATATATATATATTAAACAGTCTTCTCTTACTATCGTATTATAAAAGAAATATCTAAGTTGAGAACGTTTGTGAGAAATTCTGTTTTCACAGATGATTTTGTATGCATTTCCTCTAGTCGTTTTGAAAAGGTGACTTGAAGTTTACTACAACTGAAACAAAGGTATTAAACTGAAAATAACTGAAATTAGTAAAAGCTAAAGTTATCTGTTGAAAGAAGTTGTATGTAGAAAACAGAAAATTTAATGAAAATCAGCTTTTTATGTCTTCGAGGGAAAATTCTAAGGCTGCAAATGGGTCAAAATTATTTGTGTAATTGTAGCTGTTGAAGTTTGCTTACTTTCGTGCATCTTCTGTTTAAAATAACTATAAAATTTCCCATAAGAGCGGTGAAATTGAGAAACTGAATTCCCGTACATATCTCGTTATTACATCAAGTTTATATTTGAATGTTGCATCCAGTCATCTTTACGTTTATGTTAATCTAAACTGATGTACAGGTATGGTGATTGCATCGAAAGTCTTACTAAGAGCTGCATATCAACTGGTACAGGTATGACTATTACATGAAGTCCAACCATGAGATTAAGCAGGTACGTCTGTTCAGAAATCCCAACTAGGAGATCAAGCAGGTACGTTTGTTAGCAAGTCTATCCAGGCCCTGTAATCAACATAAACTACTTTGGATGTCACAAAAATTTCAACCAGGAGATATAAACAGGTATGGCAGTTAAAGTCCAACCAGCAGCCTTTGGGGCGTCTTTGAAGAAACTGGTATATTTTTCCGGTGTTCTATTTTGCTTCTGTCTTATTCAGAATCTGAATAATCGTAAAAATTTGCCAACCACCTTTGATTTTTGGAACTCAGAAAAGGATCAACGCCAGCTGCTGATACTGGTAAAGTTAATTAAAGCCATAAGGTAATGACAAAAATTTTAAAGTGCTTAAGTTTTATCTCTGTTTATCTAAATCAATCAATGGCTGTGGTGCGTGTAGTTCAGAGAGTTATTCACAATTCTTCGATAACTCGAAGCTTTTTTGACTTTGCCGTTAACTAGTATCTTTTCAAAATTCTAGTAGTGACTAAGTAGAATCTGTATTAATCATTATTTTATTTCAGTCAAGTCTCAAAACAAAATTAAAATTGTTTCCAATCTTATTGCATTGTATTTCCTCAACTTAGTTTGATAAGCTGAATAATTAATGAAACAGGTACAAGATTTAAGTCAGCCTTAATACCGAGGGCAGAGGCGTGGCGAGGGGTAGGGATGGGGCGGCGGTTAACCCGAACGCTAATTCATGGGGAGGGGGATGTCGAAAAGATTGCAGTGATATTGCTAATGAAGTTAAAAAATACGCCACAGCAAGTAACTCAACCTTATTAAAATATCAACTTTTGCTAGCAGCCGAATTTTCAATTTTGACTTGGAAATCAGCATTCATGTATTTCCTGAACATCCTTAGTGTTTTCTCACAGTTAGTACTCAAGTCATTCGCTGAAATCGCTCTCTCAATCTGGCCTAGAGCGTGGGCATCTGACTCCTCGTACACTGAGCTAGGTTCGAATCCTTGATGGCACATGGATACTGTGCATGCCTATACGGCATGCTAGTATGACCCTTTTTCTGGAACCAGTGGCCCTAAATTAGGAACGAGTGCACATACGGATCTAGTTGTAGATACGCATTTGGTTCATTAAAACCCGGAAAGAAATAAACAAACAAAATACTGTAGTGTTATTATTTCTCAAGGGGCGCGAATATCTTTCGCTACGCCTCAGTCCGAGGGCAGGAAGCACTTCAAAATATCATAAAAATATGAAACATAACCGTTTGCAGTGAAAAAATGCAATTACGAGTAATCACACATAGATCTGTCGCAGCAGAAAATTAAAGGCATTAAAACAGGATAAAAACTGTATGAAACAGATTTCCCCACGAAATGTCGTAATGACAATAAGATATTTGCTTTGCAGTGTTTATAGTGCTACTGAATTATTCGCAGATTATATTTACTTCATTTTAGAAATAATGAACGATGTGTTATGTGTTTAATTTTTACTTGTTTCTGCTTTTATTTCTACAGTATTTTTTTTTATTTTAGTTTTTCTTAATAGTTTCCTGTGTGTTTCCATCTCAGAGTATATAATGATTTTTTTCCATTCATGGCCTAAATTTAGGTGCGATAAATTCCCTACAAAATTTTTATTAACGTCAATACATGCGTCAAACAGATTTTAAAAAACATCGATAGCATTTTGTCGATGAAAAATACGTAGCACATTCAAGAACGCCGTTAAAATATAGTGTTAAAAAAAAAGGAAAAGAAGTTTGTAGAATATTTCAAAAGGGATTATTTATCAAATCCCCACAGTATGAAAGCTTAAGGTAAGAGAGATGTTAAATGTTAATATTTTCATTAAATATGCAAATATGATTAAATCTTAATGAGGTAATCGGGTGATTGCCGTGATACATTTATCAATTTATCAAATGTACGGGCTCGTGGCAATCAGAGACGTCGTTGGACTTCGAAATAAGGATGGGCGAGCATTATTTTTGGTGGGGCAAGCTTGATAACTTTTTTTGTTTACAAAACACTGAAAGAACGAATTTTTAATGTTTTTTTCTTTTAATTGAAGGTTAAACGACCACCGTGAGCAACTCAATGGGTCGTCCCTAATTTAAGGTCACTGGTTCCAGGGAAAGGTGGGAGCCCGTGCCATGAGACAAACACAATATCCATGCCTCACGGAATTTTAACCCGGACTCTTCTCTGACGAATGGTCATAAGCCAGCGTTTAGACCAGTGCGTCATCGGGTCGGCTTCAATGCTTTTCTCTACCGGCTACAAAAGAATTCGTGCAATTCCGACCCCCTCCACCTGAACACACATACATACATACATACATGAATCTGACTAGTTTTTGTTTGTTTTTTTGAATTGGAGGTTTAACGACCACCGTGAGCAACTCAATGGGCAGTAGCCCGTCCCTAATTTACGGTCATTGGTTCTAGGGAAGGGAGAGAGCCAATGCCGTAAGACAAACACAACATCCATGCCTCACCGGGATTCGAACCCGGACTCCTTTAGGACGAATGATCAGAGGCCATCTCTTTTACCACTGCGCCACCGGGCGGCGATCTGACTAGTTACGCCACTGGTGTAAGATGAAAGCGTTGGTAGAATGCCGCCTTCAACTTTTTGCTTGCTCTGGATGCATTCTTTTCAAAATTTTCCATTTTTGCTTACGAAAATAGTACTGTACTTGAAAAATTTATTTAAAATAAAATGTTTTTATTTATCTAAATCAAATTTTAACGTTGTGCCACGCAGACACAATACTTCCCCTTCTTACTTTCCTTACTTTCAGCCAGCGACTTTGCTTTGCTCACCTCCCCTACAAAGCAGTCGTCAGCCACTTTCTGCACTTTCACTTTCGCGGGGCAATCTAAGAGCGCTTGTATAGCTTTAGACTCCACTCTCCGTGTTAGAATCCCCCAATTTTGTAAAGAAAACAAACAGAAGAGCAATTAGTAATTACCACCCTCAGTGAAATCCCATCCATCCGCCTCATTCGCCCCCTGCCCATACAAACCTGAAAAAGAGGATTAAACTAAGGAATTGGAAGAGTGAAGAACAATTGAATATTCATGGCCCTAGGGATGGTATTTTGATTTTCTTTCTACGAAGACTTAAACAACGCACTTCCTAGAGAAAAAAATAGGTAGAGCTTCATGAAGTAAAAAACAAGACTTATCATTATTTGGCGAGTCCAGATTATATTTTAAGGTTAAATATATTGAAAATTGGCACATTTTGAACTGGGTGGGCGGCAGGGTAGGAAAGACAAATTTCAGGGTGGACTTGCACCCCCTTGGCGACATCCCTGATGGCAATTAATACATATTAAGTGTAATATATTGCTACATTGATCCGTATACACTATATTTACGTGGTATAAAACTGATATAAATATAGTGAAACAACCAACGTGCAGTTACCGTAGTTTGGCGGTTGGTCTTCATTTGGTGCTGCTTCTTTGTCATTAATCTAACGGGCTTTTTTTTATGTTAATGACAAAGAAGCAGCACCAAATGAAGACCAACCGCCAAACTACGGTAGAAAAAGAAAAAAACAAAAAGTGCTAATGCCTTTTTGTTCTCAGCTATTATTTAATATATCAAGGTATGGAAATTGCAGATGAGGTATGGCCACATTATCGAACGTTTAACGCGCGTAACAGAAAAATTAACGATGAAAAAAAAAACGTTGGTTGTTTCACTACATTTATATCTGATGGCAATTGTTTGTATTATCAAATTCCGAAATCTTTCTGCACGCTAAAAAAATAAATATGTAAATGTTGTTTGGAAATACAGTAGATTCAGAATTGTTTCAAATGAACGGCTTCTTCATTCATTTGAAACAATTCTTGAAGAACATCCCAAATTAGCTCTTTGGGATGAAGGGGCAGTCGCTTAATTGGACAAAATGTTCTAGCCCCGATGTTTCCCGATAATTGGGGCAGTCGCTTAATAGGACAAAATGTTCTAGCCCCGATGTTTCCCGATAATTGGGGCAGTCGCTTAATTGGACAAAATGTTCTAGCCCCGATGTTTCCCGATAATTGGGGAAGTCGCTTAATTGGACAAAATGTTGTAGCCCCGATGTGTCCCAATTAGCCGGAATCTACTGTAGTTCTAATTGATGTTTGGTCAAGCATGTTCGTGAAATTTTGATATTTTTTCACTTTTTACTTGGAGATCATCATATTATAATTTAAATTAATTGTTCCTTTTCTTTTAAATTGATTTTTCATTTTCTTTTCCCATGTGGAGAACGCAACTGATTTTTTTTTAAATGTTCTTGTTTCGTTTGAAAAAAGGTTCCAGCGACTTTTAACTTGGCATTCCAGGAAACAATTGTTCACAAATAATTTGATGGAATGAAATCGTATCTGTGGGTAGCATGCAAGTACAACAAGTTTAACATCAGTTTTTCATCAAATTGGAAGCTCAGAGATTTTGAATTATTTCCTTCTGTGGAAGAATTTCAAGTTTCATTAAACTCAAACAATTGCTATGCACGCCTGCTTGCACATGGAACAAATACGTTCAGACAGTGACAGAACCGTTTCTTTCCTTTTTTAGCGAAATTCAGAGATGCTTTCCTCTTTTAGCAATGTCATTAGTATCCCTCTAATCTAAAACGATATAATTTCGTTTGTCTGAATGTTTGTCCCACTTTGGTGGCGGAGTGGAAAGAGCGCTTGCCTGTTTTAATTGTCGAATCCCTGTCTCAACCAATATACTTTTTTTATTGTTGTAATGTTCATGAAACATACTTTCGCATTTAGACATCACAAACAAAAAGAAAAAAAGTACCTGGTTATTAAAAACATACTTTACATATCTTATTTTTCCCCGTCATTATTTTGTCGGGCTTTCACTTAGTATTATTCTAATTTGATACGTATGCTAAATTTATGCTGTTTTCAACCTATTTTGAAGAGTTTAACAACTTTTTCGGCTTGAAAGATTTTCATGAAAATGCAATTTAAAAGTTATCGAATTTCGAATGCGTTTTCGCGTTGAGGAAAATAAAATGTGTATGGATTATTACTTCAAAAAAAAAAAAAAAAAAAGTTGGTCAAATGGTTAGGGAATTAGCGTTCCCGCTGACGGCCAGGGTTTATTTAGTTTCCAGAGAAGATATGGTTGTGATGTTTGTCTTTCGATTCTGGTTCTGTCCCTTCATTTTAAGCTAATAGCACTAAATTTGAGTTGAGTGACTTCTCTTGGTCAGAGTGTTAGTTAAACAACAACAAAAGCAAAGGAACGTTTCTGACATGATAAACCCTTGACAAAGATCTACACTGTTTCTTTTTTTGTTTTTTTTTTATTGGAGGTTTAACGACCACCGTGAGCAACTCAATGGGCTATAAGCAGTCGCCCGTCCCTAATTTAGGGCCACTGGTTCCAGGGAAGGGAGGAAGCCAGTGGCGTAAGACAACACACTACATCCATGCCTCACCGGGATTCGAACCCGGACCCCTTTTGGACGAATGATCAGAAGCCATTGCTTAGACCACTGGCGGCTCTACACTGTTGCAGATTATTTCACTGATACTAGAAATTAAAATCAGTGCTGGTGTAATGATTTTCAGTGACTTGAATGTATTGGTGGTAGTATAAACACTCTGACTTGGGATGCTATTTCTGTTGAAATAAAACATTCAGTATTGCTGTGAATGAAAGTTATAAAACAACGAAACTCACCTAAGGCACCGAAATCAAACGACATTATTGTTCTCATTTCGTTTCTTGTATCCAGAGTAACAGACTGGAATGATTTGGACGTGCATGTATGGAAAGCAGGTGGCCACACTGTGAAAGAGATGCTGGTAAATGAAATAACTCAGACAAGACCCTGGCCAAACATTGTGTTTCAAAAATGGATGGACATTGTGTTTCAGGATCTGAAAAGAATGAATGCAAGACATGAATACACATATGAGCGAGAGCGATGGAGAGGCTTGGTAGTGGCAACGCTGGGCTGGACCTAAATTTTCCGTTAAGCTGAAGAGGAGGAGGATAACCTAATCACAAGTTCTTATGCTCTTTGGAATTTCTGTGCTGCCCAGCTTTTGCGCTTGGTGGTATACACATATTTTTATATTCCGTACAACATCCACATTTTGTCGTCCTGGTGGCTGAGTAGTGAGAGGAGAGGCTTTCCTTTTGGGGGGTGGGTGGGGGTTTACGACCACCGTGAGCAACTCAAGGGTCTATAAACAGTCGCCCGCCCTAATTTAGGACCAATAGCTGCAGGAAAGGGAGAAAGCCTGTGCTGTAAGACAAGCACACCATCTATGCTTCGCTTGGGATGCGAACCCGGACCCATCTCGGACGAATGGTGAGAAGCCATCGAGATGGGCCTAGGCTCAAGCCACGGATGAGATATGGTTAGGGCGTTTTGCCTATGGTGATGGCTCTGTCCATTTTTCGAAACCAGTAGCTCTAAATAAAAGACGGGCGACTCTTTATAGCCCTAGATGCTCATGAAATTCCGAAATGCAAACAAAAATCCGCATTTATAAAAGTTGAATTGGAAAAAAATATTTTTTGCTTCGAACTTCTGCTATTATGAAGTAAACTTTCTTGCATTTCTTGCTTTGCAGGATGTACAATTGTACCCGCAGATGTAAATTTTTACGAAGTGATGTAAATGTGGTTTTGTATTTCCCATTTTATAGTCGCTTCCTAAAGACTCATTTGAAAACTTCTTGCATCTTATAATTGTAACCAATTGAAGAGTGTAAATCCTAAAAATGAGCTTGTTTTGAGGCGAAGGCAGACAAATTAAAGTATAAAACAGAAGTCACAGAAAAATGTGTGAGTTCATATTTTACTAAAAGACATGTTTTATGCGGGAAAAGTCTTAATTAGATACAGAATGCCTTTGTCCTTATCTTCGCACTAGGGTGCACCCACCTGCCCGGAGGTGCGCGATTGGAAACATAAGATTTAAGATGTTTGAAAAATAAATGATAATTCAAATTTTTTTAAAGATCATGCAAGGGAATGCAGCAGTAAAATAGAGATGCCACCAGCTGTTTTGTTTATTTTTTTTTCTACCGCTTATTTTAATCGCAAGCCTCTTTTGAGTCGCTGTTTTGGTAGATTTTTTAACTTAATAAAATTAAAACGCGTTTGATCATTGTTTTAACACAAACTGTCTGGGAAAATGTACGTTTCATTGCATTCCTTTGTATTTATAAATATATCTTCCTTTGGGTCAAAGGATTTGAAAAGCACTTTCGAAAAGTCTAAATAACATAACATGTGCTATGTGGCGAGTCAGTGTTCTCGTAAATTCGTCATCAGGTGGAACCAGTTGATGTCAGGAAATCAAATGGTCTAAAACCAGCAGAGTATAACCGTCTCCGTCCATTTGCGACCAGAGTGTTGTTCCCTGGGCGATTTAAACACGCCAAAAATGAGGAAAAGCAACGAGCCCCAAGGGTGGAGTCTTCCTGGTTCCTTCAGTTCAGTGGT
Organism: Macrothele yani; assembly: GCA_039090855.1. Classification (NCBI taxonomy): domain Eukaryota; kingdom Metazoa; phylum Arthropoda; class Arachnida; order Araneae; family Macrothelidae; genus Macrothele; species Macrothele yani. The sequence continues at coordinate 4,094,859 of CM076996.1, read as the reverse complement.
TCTGCTGCTAACGATCGTTCTCCAGAGAGCGATTTTTAGCTACATATGTATGTATACTCAGTGGAGGGTTAAGCAGCACTGCAACGAGAAACGCAAAAAGCTCCGTCGTTGTTCACCCAACTCAACGTCGCTTATTAAAATCCGCGAAAATGCCAAAATCACGCTCGCCTTCCTTTCCTGTTTTTTCCTCTAAATTCCTCTTTGTGGAAACAAGACTGAAGAACCCAAAAACTTACGAGCGGTGTCTTCGGTTCTGTCTCTACGTGTGTAGTTTGCCATAGGTCAATGTGTGAAAACACAAATTTCGGCGTAACGGGGATCGAAATCGCGCCCCCTCAATCCGGAGTAAGTTGCTCTCCCAACTTAGCTACACGGACAGAATGTATCGCTGCAGATTTGTCGTCCTGACACGTGCTTTACCTCTGTAGTAGGTCACAAATGCTGCTGTCGTGACACGTAGATAGTGCGGAAAGGATTGGTAAATGAATTTATAACTACGTGAAGAAGCTGGATATGCAACTTCAATGCAGTTTGATAAGTCTACACTTGAATATTACATGGAAAATTATTTCGCGATACCAATACACAAATATTTAACATAGGATAGTGGGGCATCAGATTTTGTTTGTCTTGGAAATAAAATGCTTTCGGATAAGCACGCCTTCCTTCATAATCCAGACTTCATCAGCTGCTTCGTTTCTTTGTGATTCATAAGGACAGGGGTCGGCAAGTGATGGATATACATGAATGTGAAAACAGGAATTTGTCTGTGACGAAGATCGAAGCCTCGTCTCCTCGCTCCGGAGTGAGTTGCTGTAACCGACTAAGCTACACCGACAGAATGTATCGCTGCAGATTTGTTGTCTTGACACGTGCCTCTGTAGTACGTCACATGAGCTACTGAACGAAATGACTAACTACCGAAGATCTAATTCGATGTATGAAGTAGGGTAGGCCTATATTATATATATTAAAAGTAGGCCTATATATAAAAGTATTTATAATGTTTTTGTATTATTTATATAGGCGTATTATATGGAGCATATAATATATTAATAATATGCAAAATCTTTATAAACGCTTTCATATACTGGCCTACTTGTACTAATTTATGTAAGAGAAATTATAAACACTAAAAATAAGACTCTTCGTTATTTTCATATATTTTGAAGCATATTAAAGAAAAAATAAAGTTTGAACTTAAATTTTATATTTGTGTTGAAAGTGTATTTTTTTCACTATGCATGAAATTGATAGTATGAAAATACTATTGGAGGTGGAAATAAATAAATGTCGTCAATCAACTTCAAACCTTTGATTACATGAAAATATCAAAGATAAAGAGAAGATAACATATAATGAGATAAAAGTAAACAAATATTTGAAATACAAATAATTTTGTAACGTTATATTTCATAGCACTGGTAAAAAAATCAGCTTTTTAATGTAATGTTTGACAGTGTATTTGCTGTGTCAGTTTCGTGATGTATGGTTCATAGTTTGCCCGAATACACGAGTCCAAATGTTCATCTCTGTCAGTCTGTTCCTGTATTTAATTTTTATAAACTTCATGTTGACTCACAGAGATATGTAGAGCACAATGATGCCTTGTGACTTAAATTTCTACGCGAGCGACCAAAAATGGGGCCGCGATCGATGGATTGCCAACCCTTTCTCAAGAATATGGCCGAGAACTGATGCCGAGGGTGGTACATTTCTGTGCAGCTTAAATCAGGGTGATCCAATTAAAACTGTACAGAATTTAAATTATGGTATTTTGTGTTTAAAGTGAACATGAAACATAAATGAAAAAGTTAAAGAAAACTGATTGGACATAAGCAGAACATGCTGAAAGTATGTTGTTTGCCCGAATGGAATGAAAAATCGCTCCATCTAGTTAGCTAAATCAAGCGAAAATTTCTCACGGTCAGCTGACCAAGTTAGCACAGCAGCGATTAGTTATAATTAAGCTGTCGGCGATGTGCAAAGTGAACAGCTATCTCTTATCCCCCATTCCTACATAAGATGGAATATTTATCGTTCAACACCATTTCACTAGAATGATGTACATTGTTTATCGACGTGCATTTATAGAAATCAATTCGCTGACAAAGAAGTCTTTGCGAAGAGCACAGTCACGGGCATAAAAGGTTTCGAAAACTGGAACTTGATAAACATGGACAAATTAAATTTTATGTGACATCACAGAAGAAGATTGTTACAATCTTCATCTAAATCCATCTGAAGTTTATGTTGGGGGACTGGTATGTCATACGCAGGGCCAGCATTAGAGTTCGTGGGTCCCGGTGCAACAATATTTGTTGACAGCCCACAATTTTTCTTTGTGTAAGTGTGTGTTGGATTGTATGGTTTATCAGCCACATATGAAAAATATACAATATGAATTAATAGTCACGTGCATTGGTCCCAAGGTCAACACCCAAAACAACGCTCCTTTTTGCGCTTAATTGTAACAATACGCTATTGTGATGATTTGGATTGTTTCAGTGACAGCGGGACCTTTCATCGTCTCCAGTCATCATCGCTCATCGTCTCGAATTACAGTTCTCTCGAAAGGAATTGTTTACTTTTTTTTTTTGTATACTCTACCATATTTCACCAAAAAGAAAAAAAAAAGTTCAACTTGACTCCCGTTCGCACCGCCCTTAGCTGTCCTTGGTCATACGGGTTTGTCGCAAAGTAGTTATATGGTAAACGCTATCTCTGCCACATGCGTGTTGTGGATTAACTTTTGTATGTGAACACCAACATGAGATCACAGTACAGAATGCAAATGAGTCAACCGCGTCATGTGCAAAGTAACTGATGATCTGAATAACTTTCCTTTGTGGAATAAACTTGGTTTCAGATCAGCAGAAACGAGAAATGTTTCAGAACATGGTGAAGTGAATTAATGCATGGGTGTTCATAATATTAGAGTACATAAAACTCCACCATATTCTTTCGACAGATATCCACGTTCATCGTGAATTTGTGTCCGTGAAGCGCTGTCAAAGTGTATGTACTCCCATATTCTGAAAATCACTGGAACAAAAATAAGTTAGCAGGATTTGCTACGGTTTTGAATGGATCATCCGGTATTTTTGACCGAGCGCAAAGATAAGTATGAACCACCTTCTTCGTCTGTATCATTATTATTATTATTATTATTTTATTAGAGGTTTAACGACCACCGTGAGCAACTCAATGGGCTATAAGCAGTCGTCCGTCTCTAATTTAGGATCACTGGTTCCAGGGAAGGGACAGAGCCAGTGCCGTAAGACAAACACAACATCCATGCCTCGCCGGGATTCGAACCCGGACCCCTTTTGGACGAATGATCAGAGGTCATCGCTTAGACCACTGCGTCACAGGGGCGGCCTGTATCATTTCACCGATTCGGTTTCATTACGTTAAGCTGTATGTAAGAAAATCCTCATTGTTTTGTTTCACAGGAAAATAACACATAAAACGGGACAGCTGCACAGAGGAACTGAATTCAGGAAGTAAACACGCAGTAAAGTTGGATTGATGAAAATTATCCAGGGCAAATTTATCATATTACGAGAATATATGCTTTTTTCTCTCCCCATAATCTGATGTCCTCTATGAACACCGCAGTCTAGGGACAGTCACTAATCCATAACACAGCGTCTCTGGCTGCAGGAAGCGAGAAACCCAAATCCGAAGGACACAGAGACAACTATCATGATTCGAACCTAGGCACAGGGCTCTAGAAGTTAGTGTCTTAACAATCCAATCACCAGAAAACATGGAGAATACGACAGCTTAAATCTTGGGGATCTCGTTTCTCAAACTGTAGCATAACCAGTAGCGCACCGACATTAAAAGTCCAGCGGGTCCGAACCCCTTCCCTTAAAATAATAACAATGACAGTAAAGTTGCAGGTGCGTGTTATGAAGTGTTGAACGAAATGAGAAAAAAGCCCAACACTCAATTTTGTACTTTGAACAAAGCTCATTTGATTATTTTGCTTCGTTATGATCATCACAAAACGGTTCCCTGGATATTAATCTAAGCTCACGGATAGACATATGGCCGAACGGACAAAGTATTTAAGGTACGTCGGGTGAGAGTTACATTAGTTCTTTAAAGGCTTTGCAGAAATTTTCAAGTCTTCATCTCAAACTGCTCTCAAGATATTCATCGAAAACATAGGACAAACGGACGTACCGGCAAACCGACAGACGACGTAAGTGTAAACGTGGTTCGACAGTTTCGTACCCGGTCCTTAGATGCCATCCAAAATTTTCAAATCTATCTCGAACGGTTTTCGAGAGCCCAGATATTTATCAGAAACAAGTAAATGCACTGACAATAAAGTACTAATGTGGTCTCTGGTGTGAGAATTTCTTGCTGTTGCTAAAATTCGTCCTGGAAATTTCAAATCTCCATCTGAAATGGTCTCAAACGCATGCCGCGTCAAGCTCCCGCTGTAATCCCAGCTGAAGGAGGCCCGATGAAGATTAATTGCGTACAATACAGCACCAAGCTGAATGTTTACAGAAATTCGTACAATTACATAGGGTGTTCAATAAGTTCTAAGCCTAACACACAAATACAAATTCCTTTTTCAAAAACGCATCTTTATTTTTCCACATAATCGCCCCTGACTTGGATACCCTTGTACCGATCATAGAGTTGGCAAATCCCCGCTGCGAAAAACGTTTTATCTTTCTTCTCAAATCCACACTTCGTTGCCTCCTTCAGTTCAAAATCATCAGAAAAATGCCTTCCCCGCAATACTTCTTCGTATTTTGAAAGAGGAAGAAGTCACTAGGGGTGAGGTCAGGTGAATACGGTGGGTGGGGAAGCAGTTAATAGCCACATTCTGTTACAGCTTGCGTGGAAACACCGGCGGAGTAGATTGCAGCATCGTTCTGGAGAAGCAGAACACTCCGTTTCAATTTTCCTTGCCGTTTACTCTTGATGGCGTCAGGCAATTGTCGCAATAGCGCGGCATAATAGGCAGAACTCATAGTCCTTTTTTTAGGCAAGTAATCAATTAACAGCAACCCTTCTGAGCCCCCCAAAATGGTGGTCATAACATTCCCTGCAGATGGTTGTGTTTTGAACTTTTTTGTTGGTGGTGATCCATGTTGTTTCCACTGCATGCATGCTCTCTTGTTTAGTATCAGATTCCCAATGGTGAAGCCACGTCGCTTCACCAATCACGATGCAGGAATAGAAGTCATCTGGATCGTGTTTAATGCGGTCAAGTTGAACCCGACTTGCTTCAACACGATCATTCTTTATCTCAGGTGTCAACATTAGAGGAACTTATCTGGCGCAGACTTTTGATATCCATAACTTCTCATGTAAAATGGTCCAAACACTGCCGGTACTTCAGTTCCTCTGAAATCTGCAGGACAGGGATTCGCCGGTTTGACATCACCAGGTCCTCCACTTTCTTGCACATTTCATCTGTGGTGACCTCCACTGAGTGTCCCTGGTGAGGATTGTCTTCCAACGTGTCTTCCCCGTTTAAAGAGAGCAGCCCATCTTTTGACTGTGGCATATAAAGATGCACCATCGACGTACACACGGACCATCCGTTCATGAATACCGCTTGGCGTTTCACCTTCAAAAATTCAGTCACCGTTCAGTTCCGCAATTTCTTCTGTGGCTCATCCATTGTCACCTTATAGACTTCAATGCATTGTGGGGCCGTCTCGAATGCTGAAACAGTGACGTGGCGTGGCTGTTATATAATTGAAGGATGATGCAATACTTGCGTCAGCCGCTAACCACAACTTTCAAAATCAGTCTTAGAACTTATTGAAAGCCCCTCGTAAACAGCATTATTTCCGAAACACGTTGCGTTTTTCTTTACTGTGATGTTATTGTTTCACTTCATTGTAGGTTTAAAAAAAGGGCGTGCTTTAGGTTAAGTTAACCGTAGTCACAGTTTAATGTACTGTAGTACATTAAACTGTGACTACAGTTAACTTAACCATATTTTTCGGATAAAATCTTAAGTTTACCAACTGCGATTTTCCAGTCGCGAGGGTTTTCTTGAACGCATTTGGCAATGGGTTACTATAGTATATATCATGCAGGGTGAAGGGCAAATCTCATTTGCTTAATGTGCTTTTGCATTCTTGTAATCTTGAATTGCAGATGTCAAATTTAATCGATTTCAGCTATTCATCCATTATGGTATTTTTTATTTTTTTGGAAACGGTCAAAAGATAGATAGGTAGATAGGTAGATAGATAAATAGATAGAGGAAAAATTCAGTGTTAAAAAGAAACTGAATTCCGTGTATATTTCTTCAAGAATTGCAGTTATAACAGAAAAAACATCCTTTATCCGCAAAAGAGGCGCGCGTGTGTGTGTGTGCATGCGAGGAAAGAAGGTTGAATGGTAGCGATACTAATGTGTTGGGAACGTCTGCTGTGTCGCTATTTTTCGTAATTCCATCTTTAGTGTGTCAAGCCTGCTGTGCAGTTCATGCTTGACGGCGGCAGGTGTAAACTAGAGGCAACATATGTTGAAGTTATGGAGACTATTTGTGTTGAAAAGCGATTTAGTGGAGTGTGCGAAAAGCATGAAACATGGCCAACTATTGGGAACTTCTTGATGAACGGGTCCGCCTGTGAATGTGAAACAGAGTGGAAGAAACAATCAAGTTCCAATTTTGCTGACGACAAAACGGTGATACATATTTTATAGTTCAGTCTGCTTGAAGCAGAAAACAAGTTTTTATTTGTATCATACGAAAGTGTTGATTCTGCTTACCTTGAAATGAAGCTATATGCTAATTTCGTACTGAACAATTAGAGTATAATTTGTCAAAGTTCCGAACAGCATAAACATTTATTCTGTTCGGAACCAAAAAATATGACTGTGTAGTTTGGAGAAAGCCGGCTAAAAACAGATGCTGAATTTTAATTGGATTGCCAAACATCAAAGGGTTCTAATTTGTTCGATGTTACTCCAAAGTTACAATGCATTTAGGCGTCTGGTCTCGAATCTCGAATGTCACGATTTTGAAACAAAATTTTTTAGCACTCAAAACTTAATCGGAATTGAATTGCACTGTGTTCAAGAAAGAAAAAGAAATGGGATGAATTTCGTAAGTGAACTGCAGATGTGTAAGAATTTCAAAAAATCGTCTGCTTTTTTTTTTTTTTTTTGTCATTACCACAATTGTTAAAATGGCTGTTAGGAAACAATAATTATTTTTATCCAATTTAGAAGCTGAAATAATGAGTATGCAAAATACAATGAAAAAATTAAAGAATGCAAAAAAAAAAAAAAAACTATATCTGTAACGTCTGACATTTTATTTTGTTTTATTATTTATTTATGTATCTATTTATTTTGGTGAATGTTGATACTTGGCTTTTCTAATTCACATTGTTTTTCATTCGAAATGCAATAAGTGTTAAGCTTTTCATCATGTGTGTTTTCAGTATTTCATAACGCGTTATTCAACTAATTTCTGTGATGCTTACTCATCCTGCAGTTCAAATAAAACGATTCATGAATGCGTCGGATGCGCGTTCTGATATACGCAATTTTTCCTTGTTTTCAAGTCTCCGAACTTAATATTTTTAAAAATGGGTTTGCGGTTTCTAAATCTGGCAATGATGCATTCGATTACATAAACATAATTACTAATGAAGCAAAAGAACTTGTTGAGTTTTACAACATAATTAGAAAAAGTTTTATATTAATCGTACAAGACTGTTTTTTCAATGAAAGTGGTTGGACAAAAGCCAAAGCTTATTGCGTATGGTGCAGTATTATGTATGACCTTTCTTTCCTGGTACCGGAAGCCAAATGCAAAGTAAGGGTTGCATTAGAATGCTGAAATGGAATAACATGAGGATTAGCCTTGCCAATGAATCCACCTAGCAAGGAAGATAAATGCATTGTGGTCAGCATGTTACCAATGCAGATATTAGATAAGATGTGTTGTTCGTACTGTCAATTAACAGTGCGGAAAATAAGCAAAAAGAAATGCTCTTCGGAGTCTTAGAAACAGTGAAATGATAGGAAATAAGGCTAAAAAATTATGAGGGCCTCGAGAGAATTATACTGGCGAACTACGTTACAGACGCGTAGAAAATGACGGCATGTTAAATATTTTTTCCAGTTATTGTTCCGAATAAAATCCATCAGATATAGTTGCTTCAAAGTGGAATAAAATTAGCTTACGTATTTATTTCAGTGTTTACACACTACATTTCAATGTGTAATTTACTAATGCTCATTTCATTTCAATGTTTAATCTTTGTAGTGTCAAGATTTTAGCCAACGGAGTTTTTAATTCGTTAATTAAACTTTGTATCATTCAAAATCACCCACACCTTTCCACCAGTTTTCAGTTTCCAAATTAAGAAAACATGAATTTAATTAATTGCTGACGAGTAAATTTGGGTGTTTAAATAGCCTGGGAAACTAAATGCTTAACGCTTCGGCGTATATTCATTTATAAGTGAAATTTTTCCGCACTGACCTATCAACTCTTTCCTATCAGGGTACCCTACCCGTTCCTTACTTTCGATGTCTTTGACCGACGTCGTCACACGTCATTCACAGTTGTCCTGACCGGACCATAGGTAAGAGGACAGCTGACTGAACCTTTGAAAGTGTTTCATTTGTCATTTGTGAAGATCTTATATTTGAGTGAAAGCAGTCCTGCTATAACTGTCTTTCCTTCTTGGCTGATGTCTGGCTATCGAGTTTCGCAGACAAAAGAATACGTGTGTCATATCTTCAGCTGCGGTCGTCGTTGTGTTTCGGTGAAATCAGCTGCTAACTGGTTCACGGCCGTAGTCCCAAAAGATTTTGCCAAGTTTGAGCAGCTGACGCACATTTCCCTTTCTGCAAAAACCTGGTGTACGTACTTGCCTTGTGGCAGATATAAAACGAAAATTTCATTGAGCAAGTCTCGAATGTAGCGAAAGACCGATACCTCTATAAAGAAGTTGTCAGATATCTTTTGTGCTAGTGTTGGCTGCAAACTAGAAAATTATTGTAATTCCAATGACAGTCGTAGCGCACTCGATGAGTTGTCATTGTCAAATAAATATTGCGTTAATTATGATTGCACTGGTTGTAGTCCGAATACACTTTTATGGACTAAAAATGCTTCCTTCTAGGAAATTATTCGGTACATGGGATCGACCTCGATCTGCATTCACTTTCTTATATATATATTCTTTTTTCTGCTTTGTTAGTATATATACAGCCATTTTAGGGTTTTTACCTTGATCATGATGTCATCAACTCTTGTCATTTTCATGATCTATGGGTATTCCTCTTCCCATCTTTCCTGGTTACACCAAGTATGCATTTCTGACCCATAAGTACAGTAGGAACTTAGAGGACACATAGATTAAATACTTTTCTTAATATTGATTAAATAGATTAAACACTTAGATTAAGAACTTTTCTTAACATTTCAAATTGCTTTTGAAAATTGTAGTTTCTTCCAGATTAGTTCCAGCCAAATTTATATGCCCCCCTCACTACACACACATACACATTATAGAAGTTGTTATGGAACAATATCATGTACATACGATTATATTATTTTCAGGTTAAGTTACTAATTATCGTCAGTTATAAATATATTTAATATTCTTTTTTAATGCCATGTAAAAGTTTCGGTTAGTATGATGGAATAGTTATCGTGCTTTCTTCGAAATTTAGAGTTGTTGAAAACGTTTTGCATAACATTATTTTTTTTATGAGAAAAAGATTATCCAGAGACGTCAATTTAATGCGCTGATATGTTCATACTTTTTTTAGGAAAATATAATTTTTCCTCGTAGTTCCCGTCTAGATTTCTTATGCTCTGAGCCACTTAAACACGCGCAGCCTGACGGTAATAAATGTTTTCTGAAGTATGAGTTTGGATGACTGATGTCTTGGAAAAAATTACTGAACAGACCTTTAGATAAATATCTCAGTTGCTGAATTAACCATTTCACTCTTCCTTCGTTGGTTCTGAGTTCCAATGATAACACCCCATGTGTGAGTGATCAATTCCTTATGATTATTCAGAATCCTGGGCAAAATGTGTAAGACTGTCTGACCCAAGTACTGCCAGCATTCATATCGTGCCACGAAGTAGCCGACTGACCTCGACCCTGAAACCAGAAAATATGAAGCCTGTGGATGAAACATCAGAAGAGATCAAGGTGCTGAAATTAATGAGAAAAACAGAATTCCTAGAAAAATAAGAAACCGATCTCGAAAAAATCGAGAATATTTTTTTAAAAATGGGAAGTTGAAATAGTTTTATGAACAAAAAGTTCCATTGGAAATATAGTAAGGAGAAACAGAGAAACCAGACTCTTTAGATACAGCAGAAGTCAACAAAAGTTTGTTTTCCTGTCCTAAAAATGTCATTTTTCTTAACACAAAAACTCATTCTCCCAACAGAAAGAGCTTATGTTAAAATAAGTGAACGATGTTTTTCCCAACGGAGGAAAGAACATCGGTGTGATAGCAAAACTGAAAACTATTGTATTGTTTTAGTTCTAAAAAGCATGAAAATTGACAGGAAGGGAATGAAAAATTCAAGAGGTACGGTCATTCGTGAAATCATCGAAGTACTTTATGATAGTAGTTGCCATCCCAATGGGTCCGAGTCGTCTGAGAAGTGTGACAGCGCTCGTGACTCGAGGCTGCACATTTAGGTGGAAAATCCATTCCCGAGTTTATTTATTTATTTATTTAATTCTTTCTTTCTTTCTTTATTAATTAATTTATTTATTCATTTTTATTAATTCGTGTAATTGTTGAGGAAAGAGTACTTTTTATTTTATTTTTCCATTAGCTCCACTTTCGGGTGATTTTTCTTTTTTATTTTTCTTCCTCCCCCTATCCCATGAGTACTTAGGTAAGCGCCAGTGGGACCGCACAAGGCGTCGCATAGCGTAATACTAGATAGACAGCGTTGGCGTCACCATGGACGGACCGACATTGTATGGAGTGTTTTATGGGGCAATAGAAGTGTACTCCTTGTCTAGCATCCACAATGCGTGTTGGGTAGACCGTAGACTTTTTGGAACCGAAACTAACAGTTTTATTGGGTTAGGATTTATGACCCGGTGGTTATATCACGTGGCTAACGTAACTTGAAGGGCTGTTCTCAGAATTTTCACTGGAACGGGTAGCAATTTTGACCCCCTAACGAATGGATGAACAAAATATTAATTCTATGACCAGTAGGATTTAGACTTGGGAATTTAATTCAGGGAGGCTTGCGTTTGCCAGCTAGTTATTGGATGATGGGATATTTTGAGGTAATGTGGGTCTTCTTGGGGGTTGTCGAAACTTTTCCAAGGGAAGAGAAGAGCTTGGTCACTTTTACTTTTTTCACGGCGTGCATCACTTTCACTTTTTTATTGCTTTTGACTTGTCACTTGGGGTTTGTTTGTTTTTTTGCCGTGAATGTGGGTGACTCTTCTTCATGACTGTCACCTAGGAGCTGCTATATAAAGCTTTGCTTTTAGCCAGCATTTCGTTTTATTCGTGCGTGGCCCAAAACTTGGTCACCGCTATGATTTATCAGAGACTGGCTACGTATAGTCGCTGCAAAATATCACGGCAAGACTGAAGCTACCGTAAACTGCATACCATTTTCCAAGCATTTATAGAGGATCTCAACCGAGGTGCCAAGGAAAGGGACCCTGCTAAGGACGATGAGGGCCCACACCAATTATGACGGACCGGGACATCCAGCACAGACCAGTACCCTTGGTGGAAGAACAGCGATAGTAGTGTTTTACGGACGATAAGTGATGACAAGAAAACTGAACTTTCATGTGGTTCCATTTCTTCCGTGTGATATGAGAGTAGCAGCGCGACATCTAGAAAGATTGTGAATTTAAGGTAGGAAATCCATCCTATTCTTTCTTTTGGTGTCCCCTCATAACATGTGTTTATCGATCAGTGCATACGAAAGTCTTCCGTTAGAATTAATGTTTTTTTTTATAAGCGAGTAGTTACTGAGCACGAGTTCCTGTCAGAAAGTCGGTATCATTTTTGCTAGTATCGTGTGTTATTTTAGCGAAGTGTTGATATAAATATAAATGGTTAAAAGGGGACTGCAAGTTAAACCCCTACACATAACAATTTACATTTTTGAAGCAATGAGCACAGGGTCCTAAGCTATTGTGTGTGTATCTTTATTATTATGCCAAAACATAACTAATGAATTGTTTTTCTATGTTAATTTGCCTACGTATAATCATGAGTGTTTCTCTAGTTGCAAACTGTGTGCTCAACCCTGGATTTTTGGAGAATATATATATTTTACAGCAGGGACTCAGAAATTCCTGCACTTATGTTTTTCTTTTTAATTCTAGACGTTCACGAAAACATTGCGGCACACAGCGGACCCTTTGACCCCCAAAGGAAAATGTGCTGTGTGAATCACAACGCCCCGTCAGTGGATCCTGAAGCTGCGTCAGCCCTAAATCAGGGAATCGCAGAATCACAACCCACTTGACACCCCTTGGTTCCCAATATTACGCCGGATGAACCCAAATCGGAACCCACACGATAATAGAAGGGCCCGGGCTCGAGTCCCGAATCGTACATGTAACATGGTCGTTGCACCTGCGCGATGGCGTTGGCCAGGCCCCCTTTCCCCGGAACCAGTGGTACCAATTAGGGACGGGCAACTGCTTATAACTCTAACAGTTGCTCATGGGGGCGTTTAAACCACCTTCTCCCCCACAAAGGAAAAGACCATAGCACTTTTCGCTGTGACCTTTGTTGTTAATTCGCGTCAGTGCAGCACCAAATGGTATTCAAACTAAGAGACACAATAACGTTTTAAACAGCTCGCTCTTTCGTACCTTTATCACGGCCCAAATAATGTTTTCTCGGAGTATATTCTTTTTGTGAATGCTCAGCTGTCGGAGACTGAAACCTTGGAGGTAACGCATTTTAATTGAGTCTCATTAAAAAGGATTTCCTATTTTCTGTTGCATTTTTTCGGCAAAGGTATTGCATTCTTACCGTACGAGAAGAAAACACCTTTGGACTTGCGCAAAAAAAAAAAAAAAACTGCCCATAGCAAAAATATTTTTTTTTAATTCATCTTCTAGAAACAGATATTCTAAGAAATCTAAATACACACATATACGTATATAGCGTAAAAATTGTGAGGAAAAACTGCGAAATATATGGGACAAATGATGATCAAGCTGACGTCTATCCAACGCAAAAATAATATTCCCAGTGCAAACTGAAGATACGTTCTTGAGCGGACAGATAAAATGATTTTTTTTCTCACATGAGTATAGAGTACGTACATGCGAAAAGACGCTATGAGAGAATCTGTCTTTTTCACTGCCTAATGATTCGCTCTTCCTACAAATAATTAATCGTAAATTAGACTGCACGAAATTTTAAAGACTAACTTTTCTCTTAATATTTGAATTCCTTCTGTTAGTTTTATTTTTCTTTCGTAGTCGTACAGCTTTGAGATTCACTGTTAGCACACGCTTTACTGTCAATATTGTACTTAGCTTGAAACTGGATGTTGCCCTTACCCTAACTTTCCATCAAAGCAATGTGTTCTTTAAACTCTTTAGAAATTTTTTTTCAGTAGTTGTGTTATGTGTGGCTCACTGAAAAGGCAATTTGATCTGTGAGTTCCTGTTCTATGGAGGTGGTTTTAGACAGGCCATGTGGCACAAGAGTGATGTGTCATAAACACGTGGTTACGCACGTTAAAAAAAGTTAGGGGCAGATGAATTCTAAACTTTTCCAGCTGTCCATGCCTGGACTGAAAAAATAAAAAAATAAAAAACCGCGTCGAAATGTACCGACAAGAATTCCAAACATTACTCTGCTGTCAAGGGAATACTTTATCGCTTTCGAATTGTCAGAAACAACTTATGCAATTTTCAAATTGATTTGCTTGTATATTGATTGTATTTGGGGTAAAACAGTCTGTATTTTCATGTTCCAATGAGAATAAAGAGAAACTGCCCATGAAGCTTTCTTTTCGAACATTACACTGCAGTTCTGAAGCGATAAGCTTTTTCTTTTTTTCATGAAAACATTTTCATCCTTTTTTTTTTTCATTTTGAAAGACGAAGAAGAAAAACTAAGAGCACATGTGTAGTTTTTTTTATTTTTTTAATTCTTTTTTTTTTCAATTACAAAAAACGGCGAAATAAGATTCCAATTATGAAAAGAAATGTATTAGAATGAGGACAAGCTGCAAAATGCCGAATCATACGTATTTCAACGTCCGTCACCACGTGTCTCAGTAAGAGATGCCATTTTCTTTAGTGACAGTGAGCTAGGCCAAAGTGAGTAGGTTTGTTACATGGTATAACTTTTAGTCATAAGTTAAACTACTGATGTGTGGGTGGTATTTATGCATATCTAAGTCGCTCATATGATTACAATATTATAAAATCTTTACAAGAACAGTTTTTCAGTGTTATGAAAATAATTACTTCTTATATGCAGTCGAAAGTGTCAAATTAATAAGAATTTCACGCAAAGGATATGTTATTCAGATAATTACTCCCCATATGAAACCATAAATGGTCAAAGGAATGAAACTAAGATACTTGCAAAGGTTAAAATATTTTTCAGTGTTGCAATGGTACACAAAATCCACTGTAACAAACCATAAAATAGGATTTATGTACCGTAGGGTGGGCTATTAGGGGGCTAAGCATGATGGGATGGGGGCAAAAATTTTGAAGTGTTTGGCAGAAATTTTGACAAAAAATTCCGCTCATGTGTATTTTACCCGACGCTGATAATGTTATCCCTAGTAAATAAAAAGTTTTCAAGTGAATACTGTACGTAGTATTTATTCAATGTATGCATGTTGTATGGGAACCATGAATGCGAATCTCTATGGCAAGTTACTATTTCTACTGCTTCTTCGCATTTTAGCTTGCGTAGGTCGTTTTTTTTTCTTTCTTTTTTTGTATTTTTTTCTTTGTTTTTTCTTTCATAAGGCTGTTTATGAATTTTCGTTTGTAACCTGACGAGAAATATCTATTTCTCTCTCTCTCTCTCTTTCTCATCGTTTAAAACTATAATTGCGAAACTGGTGTGTTTCTACTACTCTTTCAGAAATTCGTTCAGAGGACTCCCTCCATTTCCCACAAGTACAAACACTAAATTTACAAAGAATTCATTTTATATAACACAATTTCAGTGAATTCGAGAAATTCACATGCATTTATCCTAGTTCCCTAGAATCTGATATGGTTGCACCCGCTATATGTTCCAACTGCTTAAATATTTGGGGGGGGCTAAAGAGTGGGCTCAAAGAAAAGTTGGATGGGCTGAAACTCACTCGTAACGTTGCGTCTGCTGCGACCCCTAAAAAGTTACATGTACCGCTCTGTTAAAAACAACGCTTAGTTTAACAAAATGTTTCCAGTACCAGTGAAACAAAATATTTACAGCATGTTCTGAAATCTCACTTTCGATAAGTGATTGAGAGGCATAAGTCCTTGACTCAATGAGATATTAAAAATACACATCTGTAGATGCCTTTCGTTGTGGCGTAGAACGCATCACCAGGACTGGATTGAAGGGAGGGTGGTAAGGGGCCTTGGGTGCTGAAGCTCCGGGCCGCTACCACTGTGGGGCTTCCAAATTTTGTACCTTGCTTACGCTTAACTATCACACGGATTTAAAGTAACTTTTGCTAATAGCAAGCCGAAGAATTTTGTTCTTCGTTGCTTGAGCGTTAAAAAATCTAGATAATCGAAAATTTGGTCAAAAAGGATTAATTGTTTTGCTTTCTTTCTCGTAGCGATTGTTTGTAATACGCCATAAAGCAGTTGTTTTATTGTAATTTCTCGTGAATGAACAAATGCAAAGGCTATGAAAGCAATGGTTTTCTGGTCCTACACTCTAGAGGTCTGCACGGAGTTTATGTGATGTGCCCGGCCCGGCCCAAGCTTGTGCGTTTAAGGCCCAGCCCGACCCGGTCCCGTGATGTGCCATTTGGTATTTTTTGTTATTCTATTGTATTTTATTAAATTGTAATAACTAAATAATGAAATATCATTGAAAATATTTAATTGAATATAAGCCTAAAAATATTAACAAAACTTTAACAATTATCGAAGAATATGACCTTTAAAGAGAGACAAAAAAAAAAGACTAAGCACGTTCAAAATCTTCTTTTCTCTGTACTAGCAAGTGATAACACTACAAAATTTAATCCCTATGCAGATTAGGGATAGGAGAAACAATCGATGTCATCCCACTCTCTCATACCAACACACACACGCACACCCCACATCACTGCAGACACCCATTCTACACAACACACACACACACTCCCTCGGAGTCGAATCTTTTGTTGTCAACAAGCCCCAATGTGGTTTTACCATCTTAATACCTACAGATGGTAAAAACACTGTGAGTGCCTCTTCTTGCTTTTATGATTACGCCCTTGGCTATGTCACGGAAGTAAGTAAAGTCAGCAAAGCAGTTAAACAGGCCAGGAAATCGAGAAATAGGACTTTTTATCTTTCTTTACCATTGCGATAAGAAGAATGGGTCGACTTCTTCCTGCCCGGTTGTAAGTGTGTGGGAAAAAGCCCGGTCCGGGCTCGGGCTTGGCGGGCCAGCACGGCCCGTGCACACCTCTACTACACCCATCCTATCGAATCCTTTCCTCCTGGGTCTAGTGTGTTATTTCTTGAGCTTTGAAGGGACGCGACAAGGCGAGAGTGAATTGGTCAGACAGTAGCTTAGCTGTTAAACCACGGCCGCATCCTCACACCACATGTGTGTCAGTATGTGAGACTCTGGCGCCCAGGAATGAAACTCTGAGGATAGAGGATAGGGAGAAATTTGTGTCATTAATGGCATGCGTGGCAATAAAGCTTTGTTTGCAATGTACTAACGGAAACATTTTTTCCGAACTAAGAAAATCTATTTAAATATTCCTGAATATAATTTACTGTTGTCATCTTTTCAATTTAGTCTTTAAAACTTTTTTTCCAGTTAAAAATGATTCATTTTCGCCATCTAATTCCAGTTTAAAAACAGGCCCTTGAGTAAATCTGCACCGTAGTACATCGGAACTGTATATGTTTCCAGCTGAAGTTAAAACAAAAGAGGTGACACATAATCAGAAATTTCAGCAAAGCGCCAAATTCTTCTGCTTGATCCAGTCTTAGAGTTCGCTTCGTTGCCCAGCCTTGGGCCATTCCTATCTGCTATTTGAATATTACTATTAGCAGTTTGTTATCTGGGCAAATGAATTACTGAGCTTTAAAAATTCAGCTTGCTTATTTTCGAAGTTGTGGAATGTTGGCGGAGAAGTAAATTGCTGAACGGAAACCAGCTGCTTTTGTCATACTCTTTCGGTATTTGGTCCAATCTGTTCCTTTTAAGACCTGCCTGAAGCAAGGCAACAGAAACAACCGGTTCGAACTCCTAAAATCTCGAACTATCATTGAAGCAGTCTGAGTAAAAAAATGACATTAACACGTGCTATGGCATTTTCCCATTGTTTGGAATTATTTCACTTGAGCAACTATCAGTTGCGTGAATTGCTTTGACCTGTTTCTGAATTTAAGTTGTTTTCTTCGGTTTTAGCCCGTTTCTTGCCACACTGCTAAAAGTCTGTGCCTTGAAACCATGCTAATAAAAGCAGTTCTACGTCATTTAAGTATGTGGTTTTTTTCCTTTTTAGGTTTATATAAGCTGTGATTTAAAGCGAGTGTTTCCAATACTTTTTAACTTGCTTAACACTTTGTGGTTTCAAATATTTTGAACTGAACTTCAAGTCAAAAGAAACAGACCGGCAAGTTAGAACAGGAAATTAAAATTAATGAAATTCAACCTGTGTGTGTATGCAGTCGCCTGTAGCGCTGTACAATTAAAAGGTAGCCATTCAATGAACATACTTCTCGAGTTATATTGACTTTCATGATGACTGAATTTAGGAGGAACCACCCATCCTTAATTAAAGGCTTACCTAATGCAGATAAGACAGGGAATGAGGAAGCTTCAGGCATCTAACCTGGAAAGGGAGCCAGTACTTTAGAGTGAGAAAAGCTAGTATCCTATTCGCTTAATTGTTGTTGAATTTTGCATTGTTTGATGACACAAAATATATAAAACCGGAAAAAAATATGAGTGAGGATGACAGCATCTCTCCTAAGCTTTTAGGTGTCACTCGGTAAAATCTGTTCCAGTCAATGAACTACGAGGACAAAGGTATAAATATTAATCAAGACCATTTAACATCCCATTGTTTTGCTGATGACACTGTTATTTTTTGCAAGTAACACTTCAGAACTCCAAATTATGCTCCAAGAACTTTCTGAAATGTGCAAAAAAGCGAGGTTAAAGATGAACTCCCGGAAGACATAACCCATGCTTCACACTTTTTCTAGAAAAGAAGAATTACATGTTGATGTAATGAAACAGGAAGTAGTGTCAGCCAAAACCAAAGGATGCCTGTTCAGAGACTTTTAATGTTTGGCTGGAAAAATTAACAGACGTATAATGTTTTGGCTGGAAAAATTAACAGACGTATAATGTTTTGGCTGGAGTTCTGGAAGGAATAAGTAAAGGGATTTTGGAGGGCGAAGTACCATTATGTTTCAAAATAGAAGTTTTTAATAGAGGGTGCAACCTAGTTCGGAGTTTCGGGCACCATGTAAGGATTATATAAAGGCCGCAAACAGCTCAGAAAGGTAAGGATACAAGCAATAGTGAAGTAATCGCCAAAGTTATGATAATCAGAAAGCCATATCGATAATGTGAGAGATATATCATACATATCAGAGAGCCATGTATGATAATCAGAGAGCCATGTATGATAATCAGAGAGCCATGTATGATAATCAGAGAGCCATATCCTTTTCAACAGATTTATTGGAGGCTTGGATCCCATGCTAGAGAGGATACGCAAGACTTTCAACTCAACGCGGTACGGAAGAAAGAAACATCAGTGTAACCACGAAAGACAGGAAAGGAAACATGTGTATAAGCAGGGATAGACAAATCCCAGTCTTCATGGCGCCTGAATTTTCAAATTTTATTCTGAAATTTTTATTTTTCAAAATTTAGATTTCTATATTATGAAGCTTTGATCTCTAATAAAGTAACGAACAGATTTTTTTTCCGTTTTTTCTATGCAGATTTTTTTCTGTTTGTATGTTTTTTGTGGACTACTTACCAAAAAATCAGAATAACGAAGATGCCAATATCAATCTTTGACACTATCACTACCAGAGTTATGCATTCTGCAGCGATATTGGCAGTAGTAATATAGGCTGAAGTTCCGCGGTGCAACCCAAGAGAGCGGCGATACATGTACGCATGCGGAGTGAGCATCAGAGGTGTTGGTGGCCATGGCATTGATTTCGCGTGGGTTGCTTACGAGGGTCATAACAAAAGTTAGCATTGAGCGAGACCGTTTATTTTCCACTGCACCCACCCTGTGTCGTGGGCTGTTAACAATGAATTAAAAGATCTTTGGGGTAATTAAATGAATTTAGAATGAGCCCTAAATATATTCCATACCTCTTTAATAATAAGAATGGAAATTGATATATACATCTCACATCACTGCGTCTACAGTAACGGACTTCTTCGAATAGCTAACAGATCATGAACTAAACATCACAAAGTGCAAGTCTCTTCTCTCCGCTGCTGAGCGCGAGAGCTGTTTCCATTTTTTACACCTACCTTGCAGGTGACGTAGGTGGACAGATCCAAGCGCCATTTGCCGGCCTGCGGCCACAGGACTCCCCCACCAGTGACAACGATATATATATATAAAAAACTCCAGGTGTTTATACATGTGAGTTAAACCTTACCTGGCGACCAGATCGAGTTCGATATGGTATAATGTGTTGTGAGGGGGAGCCTGCAGAGCTGGGTACAGGAGAAAGTCTGGAGTCCATAGAATGTCGTGGTATTACTGAATTTGGAGAAGTCCGTTCTCGCTCGGCAGAGTTCAAAGGAACTTCTGGGGGAGACACAAAAGGGGAAGACACTTCTGTAGTTGGAGATTGTTGTGATGTGGTGGTAGACTGTCGAGGAACAGTTGAGGCGTGTTCATCAAAGAACATAAATGCTGGTTTAAGCCGATCAATATTGTTCACCCTTGGTTTGTTGTTAATAAGGAGAAAGGTTTTCTCGTTGCGGGAAAGCACTGAAAATGGACTATCGTACGGTGACTGAAGTGGTTTCTTGACGGCGTCACGGCGTACGAACACATGTGAACAATTGTGCAGGTCCCGATGAACAAAAATTCGTGGTTTGCAGTGATGCTTAACATGCACTGGGGTGACACTGGCCATAGACTGCCGAAGCTGCCCGACGAATGTTGCAGGATCCATAGACTCCGTGGTTTCTTGCAGAAACTGTCCTGGCAAGCGAAGGGTAGAGTCATATAAAAGTTCAGCACAGGTAGCTTGCAGGTCTGGCTTGAAAGTAGTACGTAAGCCCAGAAGCACGTTCAGAAGAATATCGACCCACTGTGGCGTAGCATGACATTTAATGGCAGCTTTAAGAACACGATGAAAACGCTCTACCATGCCATTTGCCGAGGGATTATACGGTGTTGTGTGAATTCTCTGTGCTCCTAGTAAGTTGGAAAATGAGCGAAAAAGTTGAGATTCGAATTGTCGTCCTTGATCTGTAGTAATTTTAAGCGGAGCGCCAAAGCGAGAAATCCAACCGCTGTAGAAAGCTTTAGCGACCGTGTCTGCTGTGATGTCAGGAATGGGAATGGCTTCAGGCCATCTGGAAAATCTGTCGATCATGGTGAGACAGTAAGAAAAACCTTGTGATACAGGTAGTGGACCAACAATGTCAAGGTGAACATGTTCAAAGCGTGCTGACGGTGTAACGAAAGTACCAGGTGGAGAAAAGGTATGTCGTGTCACCTTAGATTTCTGACATGCCAGGCATGATCTACCCCAGGAGGAAATTTCTGATTTCATGGACGGCCATACAAAACGTTGCTGGATAGCTTTGATAGTTGATCGTATGCTGGGATGTGCTAG
Organism: Macrothele yani; assembly: GCA_039090855.1. Classification (NCBI taxonomy): domain Eukaryota; kingdom Metazoa; phylum Arthropoda; class Arachnida; order Araneae; family Macrothelidae; genus Macrothele; species Macrothele yani. The sequence goes on along the minus strand of CM076996.1, from coordinate 4,073,839 downwards.
GTTATGCACGCTGTCAAAGATAGATCGACGGAAACTCTTCGGCACAAAAGGGCGAACTACAGCTGTCGAGACATCACAATAAAGCTGAGTGGATGAGTCAGCGACCTGCATGTGCTTAAGGACTAAGCTTGATGTGATTTTGCCTGAAAGTATGGACTGTAGTTTAGGATCACTGTTTTGCGCTATCGCCATGTCGATGAAGTTAACTGGAAATGGTAAATTAATCGTGTTGATCCTGGAGAAAGAATCAGCAATCAGGTTTGCAGAACCAGGAATATACTGAATATCTGTGGTGAATTGTGCAATGTAATCCAGATGATGCATCTGTCTAGGTGAGGCTTTATCCGATTTCTGCTGAAAAGCATAGATTAGTGGCTTGTGATCGGTGAAAATGGTGAAGTGTGCGCCTTCCAGAATGTGACGAAAATGCTTCACTGCCGAGTATGCGCCCAAGAGTTCACGATCATAGGCACTGTAATTTTGCTGTGCTGTATTTAACTTTTGGAGAAGAATGCAAGTGGTTGGCAACCTTCTTGAGTGTGTTGTTGTAAAACAGCACCAAGTGCAGTATCCGAGGCGTCGACCATTAGACCTAGCTTAGCATCAGGCATCGGATGTGCTAGAAGAGCCACCTGTGCCAGAGCTTGCTTACATTTTGTGAAGGAATCACGTGCGTCATCAGAAAAGATGATTGATCTGTTGGTTTTTTTATTTGAACCTTTAAGATACTCATGCAGTGGTTCCTGCACCTGAGCTGCGTGCGGAACAAATCTGCGATAAAAGTTCATGATACCCAGAAACCGACGAAGGTCATGAACGGTGGTAGGTTCAGGGTAAGCTAATAGAGTGTCCACTCGCTCTTGAAGGGGCATGATACCTTCAGGTGAGATAGTATGACCAAGGAATACTACAGTGGACTGACCCAACACACATTTGGAGGGATTGAGTTGAATACCGTAGTCAGCAAGTCTTTGGAAAACTAAGCTCAAATGATGTTGATGTTCTTCTGCATTAGTCGAGGCGATAAGAATATCGTCGAGATATGCAGTACAAAAATCCAGATCCTGTAGGACAGTGTTGATGAAACGTTGAAAGGTTTGGCCTGCATTTCTGAGTCCGAATGGCATGTAAAGGAACTCGAACAAGCCTAATGGCGTAATGACAGCCGTCTTCGGAACATCTTCTGTCTTTACAGGGATCTGATGATATGCCCTGATTAAATCAAGTTTGGAGAATATTGTCTTAGATGCTAGAAATTGGGTAACATCTTGTATATGTGGTGCAGGGTACCTGTCTGGTACAGTAAATGCATTCAGGCGCCTGTAGTCTCCACAGGGTCTCCAGTCTCCGGAATCTTTAGGAACCATGTGTAAGGGACTGGCCCAACAGCTTTTAGAGGGACGACAAATACCTTGCGAGAGCTTCAGGAGATACATCAGCAATTTCATGAATTTTGTCAGCTATTACTGCTAATTGTGTTAAATCATCACCGCTGACTGTTAAGATCTGTTGCATTCGCTTAGGCAAACGCTGAATCCATAGGGACTTAAGTATCGCTGCATCTAATCGCTGATGAGCAAGATCTTTCATTCTATGTAATAACTGCGATGGTTTAGAATCACCCAATTCTAATTCTTGCAATAAAAGTCTGAGTGTCCGATCCTCAGAGTCAGCAAACTGAGCAATAAGACGTTTTTTCAAAGTAATATATTTATCTGCTGGTGGGGGCTGCAATATAATGTCACTAATTTGCTCAAGAATATAACTTTCGATTGATGCTACAACATGATGAAACTTAGTATTATCGTTGGAAATTCCTGCCGTGGAAAACTGTGACTCAATCTGAGCGAACCACAGAGCAGGGTTATTCTTCCAAAATGGAGGACATTTCAACGTCACACGCGCCACTGAGGCCTCGGCATTTTCAGAATCCGGCATTATGAAACGATTCGAAAACCGTTGAATCAGGCATGCAACGCTTTAGAAATAATTAATTTCCTACCTTCGCCAGAAAAATAGCAGAATCCACAGTGTGTATCGCTGCGCTGTGTGCAGTTCAGAAACAGGCGGGAGCCATTACGCCACAACGAAAGATGAAGCGAAATAGTGGAAAGCAGCCATGTTGAAAAAAAAACGAACCACTAAACAACTCGCAGGTCGAAGTAGAAAAGCGACCATACTCTGAGCAACGTTCGGCGTTCGAGATCACTTCCACTTGACTTCTGTGCTTCGTACGCAGTCCGGGTCACCACTTTGGGGTAATTAAATGAATTTAGAATGAGCCCCAAATATATTCCATATCTCTTTAATAATAAGAATGGAAATTGATATATACATCTCACATCACTGCGTCTACAGTAACGAACTTCTTCGAATAGCTAACAGATCATGAACTAAACATCACAAAGTGCAAGTCTCTTCTCTCCGCTGCAGAGCGCGAGAGCTGTTTCCATTTTTTACACCTACCTTGGAGGTGACGTAGTGGACAGATCCAACAGATCTTTATGACGCCAGAAAATTTGAAATATCAAAGAAGAAAATGTATATTTTCGTAACATGTATGTATTAATATATCGTAACAAGTTTTTCCTGGAAAACAAAACAAAACACAATAAACATAACCTAACTCTTGTTATAAACTGAAAATCGGTAATGACTTCAGTTTATAACAAGTCATTACCGAGCCACTACCGGTTCCGTGAAGTATTCCTGCAAGTTCATTTCTGGAACTTTCAGGAACACTTCATGGAACGGTATGTAAATCCTCTAAATACGTAGCATCAGTGAATAAACAAATACAAAACTCTTTCCACGTTTTAGCAACACACAGCAACCGAAATATTGTTATTCGGTCACCGCCGGGGAATTGAATCCCGGATCTCTCGACATCTAGCCGAGCGCGTTAGCCTTATACCACGGCAGCCAACAAGATATCGAGAGATCCGGGTTCAATTCCCCGGCGGTGACCGAATAACAATTTTTCGGTTGATGTGTGTTGCTAAAACGTGGAAAGAGCAATATCTTTGTTTATTAACTTCATGGAACCCTTATGTTCCCCTGAACTAAATCATCGTCGCTTAGTGGTATAGCTGTCTACGGCTCTTTGATTCTAGTTCCTCATGGTACTGAGTCTAGGTTCGAATACCAAGTAAGGATGGATGATGTGTTCGTTCTGATGGCTTTGGCTCCGTGCTTTTTCTGGAGCTAGTGTTCCTAACTAGGATCTGTCGTCTTCACCATATCTGAGACATTCATGCAGGGTGTTAGGCTCCCACGGGAAGGGAAAGAAACAAAGAAAAAAAAACCTAACTGTGAGAATCAATCATAGGCATGCGCTGACATAAATCTCTTCTGATACATAGCACACCTTAACTTCGCTGGCTGTACGTCTGACTCTATCTGTCAGAGTATAGAAATTGCGAATTCTTCACCGTATGGGCAATTTCAGCTGTCTTTGTTTTATTAAACTGAGAGAATGATACTATAAAACCTTAGCATCTGTAGTTGTTAAGCTGTTAATTTTTCTGTATTTTACCCCGATCGCTCAGACTTTCTTTATTGTTTCATTTCCCATGTTGAATCAGTTGAAAAACGTTTTGTTTTTTGTTTCGCGTAATAGCAGGCGAATTGTATGTCCAAAACTTGATTATGCGTCATTACATATTGTACGTATCATCATCATTCCAGTAGTTATTATGTTATTCGGTAGTCAAGTTCACGTTCGTTTTTTTCTGCTTGATTTTTCTGATAAGCTCATTTCGTTTTCTCCCCCCCTCCCAGATCAATTAGTGCTTATCAGTCGCCACATTTTGCGAAACAACCGCCAATCTGGACTCTCATGAAATGTGTTGATGTATTCATTCTACGGACGGTTTTGGGGTGATTTTCATTGCTCCATAGTATTGTAGTGGAATAACGTAGCCTCTTCTTGATTCAGATGCTTAAGGGGATAGAAAAGTCACACACACACGAAATTCAAAAAAAAAAAAAAAACGTTTTCTGAGCGGAAAACTAAGTGACAGTCAACTCTTTCACAACGAAATAGGTTATGTCTTTGTCCCAGAATGAAGAATTGTTCGATAAACTAGGTTAAGGACACGCGATGGCTTCAGGTGTAGGACATTATTAATTTAACAAATCAAGCGTAGCTTCCCCAGATCGGTAAAGCTATGCAAGGGCTAATCGAGAAGTATTGAAACTTAATATGTAAAAACTAATATGTTTTAATTGGAGTGAGGTAGGTTAATTCTTTTCAAAGCTGACTTCTCAACAATTGTGTACTTGCTTCCATCTCTCTTTTCATACTCAATTTTTGGTATCGTGTTCAGCTGCTCCCTCGAATTTTGTTTGATTTTTTCAAAATCAAATCTTTTGTAATTAACGCTTATTTTAGCTTTTGGAAATAGAAAAACTACACTGAGCTCTTTTATTGCGTGCCACGGTATTTTTAAAAAGTTTTTATTGGTTTATTCACTTTAAAGTAGTGATGGACCATTAATGAACGGTTCGTTTGAAACGAATGACTCTTCACCGCGAATGGTTCGCTCTCACCGCTGCGAATGAACATTCAATCCGCCATTACTGTGACACACGCTGACGTCGCAACACGTTTAACTTTGTTCCGTCCGTATGAGTTCAGAAACGAATGTCGAGGATTAATAAGTGTCATCCATTATGTTAGTGAGAAATCAGCTGTCAGCTAGAAAATAGTGGTGAAACTTAAGAATGGGAATGATACATGAATGCCATTTATTTGAATAGTGTGCCCGATTCGTTCGCCACGAATCGGCTCGTGGCGAATCATTCATCATGAACGGTGAAGAGCTCGCGCTCTTTCGGGCAGTTTGCCAAAAAGGAACTGTAACCTTGAAAGCGCTTTGGTCGTAAACAGGAGATCCCTGGAACGAATGATTTACTCAGTGAGCGCAGTGGCAACGTGAAAATTGAACGGTCATTCGTTTGAATTATCATTCGTAAATAACTGTTTTGCGTGAATGATGAATGAACTCCCAAGAGGTATGATTTATGCCATCACTACTTCAAAACAAGTCAGAACTCACAGATAAACGATCTTGTTTTTGCACCTGTGTTTTCAGCCGTGAAGCGAACTTGATTAATTCACCCTCAATCCTAAACATTCAGTTCAAATACCCTGACATGATCCACAAGGAATTCCTTTTTCTTCAATTATATCGCAAGTAGCAGAGTGTTTATAATTACATACCAAATTACGTACTTGTACTACCAAATATAGTTTATGGTTGTTGACGACCAGATCGCTCCCTGTTTTTCACAGGAATTTATCTCTCCTCAAAACGTCATGACCACTTACAATCTCAAGAACCATATTAGGTTTTCTCACAAATTGTAATACACGCCATTTGTTGTGCATTCAGGGGCGTTATCGAATTTAGTGTGTTGCAAACGCACTATATGAATTTAGGAGCTGATTACGAACAATTAAATTGATAGAATAAGCTGTAAACACGTTTGAACATGGAGTTATAAGTCAGGGAATGTTCACCGAAGCCATGGTCCTTCGTACTTCATATTTATTGTGAATAATAGGAATTATTTTCCACTCTTCGACTAGCCCTAGCGTTCCTAGTTAATCTGGGGATATAAAAGAATCTGTGAGTAAGAAGTTAAAATATTCTTTATTGTGTTATTAAAATGCCCTTGCAATTCTCTCGCTCTGCGTATGCGTGTGTTTGTGTTACATTGTACTGGGACTAAGAATGGTCAGAGTGCTACTTTTTGTCTAAGAGTTACTTCACATAACAGCAGATTTTTTTTTCTGTCGTCTTTGTTACCTTTATATTCATTAAATGACCCGTTTTCGAACGTCTCCAGTGTAACAAATTTGCAGGAACCTGGCCTGCTTCAGCAGAATTAGTGCGAAAAGTCTGGTAAGTCTGGGGTTACTTGTGAAAATAAGACTAGTGTGAGATGATTTTTTTTCTTGATACTCCTCCTCCTGTAGCTAGCTGTTCCTTCATTGCCAGCCATATATGCTCTGTGATTTAAGTTCATCCTTCGCTGAGCATCATTAATGGGTATTTATGACTTAATTAGTCACGTATCAAATGGTTGAGCCTGAAAATCCAGTGTCTGTGTCATGGCGGTCATGGGTTACGCAGTCCTGAGGAAGTGCTTTGTGAAGCGTACGAAAGTGTAATAATATTCCCGCTGAAATCTGCAGTACAAGATTTTGTTTGTTTACCGTGTGGTTTGACGAGACGGCCGTCCAGTAATTGGGCCACGAAACAACATATCAATGAAGCAATATGTAGGATTTCTTTCATTAAGGAATATGTCACAGATGTTCTGTGATTGCATTCAAAGGTGCAATTCAGTCCACTGATGATGTCCTTCGTATCTGATGAAGGATCACGAAGGTATCTGTTATTAGTTTCTTTCTCTCAGGAAAACACTAATGTGTGAATTACGTGAAGTTAAAACTTTGAAATTTAATTTAGGGGAAATGAGTAAATTAATAATGTGTCATATAGCACTGATGAAAGGTATCCCATCGGGTTGAGAAGCAAAAACTTACGCGATTACGTTAATTTTAAAATGCTGCATACACCATTTTTGAACCGACAAGCATGTAATGGCAATGTAGTTTATAGGATGGGCCTTTTTTTAACCAAACAAACAATAAATATTTATTTTGCAGTATCATTTTACATGATGTAAGGTCAGGTGATGTAAGGTCAGGTGATGCGTAACATCACAGCCTCTCCTTGACAAATGTCAACCCCGCCTTCTCGTGGTGCATCCTGTTCCCACTAAAGGGGCTATGACGACCGCCAATAGCGGTATAACTATACCATCGGGATTAGAGGAAATTCTATCCCACACTCACCAACCCGCTTGGCCAGCGTGGTGAGTTATGGCCAAACCCCTCCAAAATGATTCCACAACTTAAATCTTGGCCCTCAGTCTCCGGCAGCTGGAATGTACCTGGCCAAGGCAGCGGCCAGTGCGACATGAAGGCAGAGGGTGCTAAGAATCCCCGGAGGACCGGACTAGGCTGCCATCTGATGCTGACCTTGGCTACTTACAATGGACGCTCCCTATCTTCTGATTCAAGGCTTCTTGAATTGGAAGAGGAACTACAAAGGATCAAGTGGGACATCGTGGGGCTAAGTGAGGTAAGGAGAAAAGGAGAAGATCTCATCGAACTGAAAAGTGGACATCTCTTCTACTATCGTGGGACAGATACTGGCAGAACTAGTGGTGTTGGATTTATAATAAACAAGAAACTGAAGGATAAAGTTGTAGAAGTTGAAAGTTCCTCTGACAGAGCTGCACGACTTGTTATCCAACTCTCGAAAAGATACCAGGCTCAGATTATTCAAACTTATGCACCCACCACAAGTCATCCTGAAGAAGAAATTGAAGAATTTTATGAGGAAATTTGTCATCTAAATAATAAAGGTAAGCAGCACTTGAAAATAATTATGGGAGATTTCAATGCAAAAATAGGGCAACGGCAACAGAATGAAACTTCAGTAGGTAAATTCGGTCACGGCAACAGAAACCAGCGTGGAAATACTCTCGTTGAGTTTGCAGAGGCAGAAGGGTTTTTCATCTTGAACTCCTTCTTCAAGAAAAAGCCACACAGAAAATGGACATGGAGACATCCAAATGGGACGACAAGTGAAATTGATTTTATTATGTGTAACAAAAAATTCGTCATAGAAGACTGCAGTGTGCTAAACAAGTTCAACACAGGTAGTGACCATAGATTGGTGAGATGTAAGATGCACCTCAACACTAAACTTGAACGTGGCAAGCTCATAAGACAAATAAAATGTATTGACATAACCAACCTTAAAAAACACCATAATACCTTCAAGTTAGAACTGAAGAACAGGTTCTCTGCTTTAGAAGGCCTAACATCGGAAGAAGTGGACATCTCTGAAGTTAACAGAAAAGTAACCAAAGCTCTTATGGAAACAGCAACAAAATTAGCTGGGTCTAAGAACAAGTTGCATGTGAACAAATTATCAGGAAAAACCAAAATGTTGATGCAAAAAAGAAGAGAGATGAGGACAACTAAAGAAGATGTGACTTCCAAAGTGGAATATATAGAGCTATGCAAGACAGTAAGAAAAAGTATCACTGAAGACGTAAGGAAATTCAACTGTGAACTAGTGAGGAAAGCAATTGAAAACAACCAAAGCCTAAAGATAGCAAAGGGACATCTCAGTAAGGGAAGAAAACAGATTATGGCACTGAGAAAAGAAGATGGTTCTGTAACAAGAAATAGAGGCGAAATTTTGACAAGAGTGAAAGATTTCTACTCCAAATTATATGAAAGGGATGATATATGCACTCCAGACATCATGAAAGATACCAGTACCAGAGTTCCTCCAGTCCTTCCAGCAGAAGTTGCACATGCAATCAAGAACATGAAGCGAGGAAAAGCTCCAGGAGAAGATGGAATTACTATAGACATCATACAAGAAGCAAGTGGAGAAATCGAAACAGTACTCGCCCAAATTTTCACTCGATGCCTTAATGAAGGAAAGATTCCTGAGGATTGGAACACCGCTACAATGATCCTGCTACATAAGAAAGGTGACATTGAGGATCTTGGAAACTACAGACCTATCAGCCTCCTATCAGTAGTTTATAAGATCTTCACTAAAGTTCTTTCACACCGCTTGAAGGTAACACTGGACATGGCTCAACCGAGAGAACAAGCTGGATTCAGGAGTGGCTACAGCACAATAGATCATATCCACGTGCTGAGAGAACTAATTGAAAGAGCGAGGGAATATGAACTTCCATTGTGCATGGCTTTTATCGATTATGAAAAAGCCTTTGATTCGGTGAAACCATCAGCAGTTACAATGGCTCTGAAAACCTGCGGTATTGAAGATGCATACATTAATATTATTAATAACATCTATGAAAATGCAAGTGCAAAGATTAGGCTGTTTGAAAATACAACACACGTAAAAATTGGAAAGGGAGTGAGACAAGGTGACACCATATCTCCGAAGCTCTTTAATGCCACATTGGAGGGTGTTTTTCAGTCGCTGAGCTGGGAAAACAAGGGGATAAAGATTAATGGAGATTATCTAACCCACCTTCGTTTTGCTGATGACGTAGTCATTTTTGCAACTACCCCATCAGAGCTGCAGAGTATGATCCAGGAACTTGCTGACAAGAGTAAAGAAGTGGGATTAAAAATGAACTTTCAGAAGACAAAAGTGATGTTCAATGCTTTTACAAGAAATGAAGATTTATCGATTGATGGAGAAAAGCTGGAGATAACAGACACATACGTTTATCTTGGACAGCAGATATCAAGTGAGGGTCACATTAGTGAAGAAATTAATCGGCGTACAAAACTTGCCTGGAGAGCTTTTGGAAGAAACAGCATAATTTTCAAGAGCAATATGCCATTATGTCTTAAAAGAAAAGTGTTTGATCAATGCATCCTTCCAGTGCTTACGTATGGTGCAGAGACGTGGACCTTAACTAAAAGAGACATACAAAGGCTGCAGACAACTCAAAGAAGCATGGAGAGGTGCATGCTTGGTGTAACCAGGAGAGATAAGAAGAGGAACTCGTGGATCCGAAAAATGACAAGAGTGGAAGACATCATGATCAGAGTTAAATCCCTGAAATGGCAATGGGCTGAACATACTGCCAGAAGGACAGATCATCGATGGACAGCCGAAATTTTAGATTGGATTCCAAGGGACAGGAAAAGACCCAGAAGAAGACCACATGGGAGATGGGTGGATGAAATTCGAAAGTATGCAGGGGTGACATGGAGGAGACTGGCACAAGACAGACCGTTGTGGAGGAAACTTGGGGAGACCTTCGTCCAGCAGTGGATTGATAATGGTTGACAATGATGATGATGATGATGATCATTTTACATTATAAATTTATTTTATTGTGTTACTGCGTCTGTTTTGAAACGGCAGTCCAATAAATATTTATTTTATCTCATTATTCGTGTCTTACGGACGAGTAAACATGCGCAATTTTGAACAGATAATAAAAATATCTCCCATTGCATTACATAACCGATGAGTTCGTGCAGATTTATTTTCCTGCATTACTTCATGTCTTTGATTAGACACTTGTTTTTTCATTTCGAAGTTTACCGACTATCACGAGCATCTTGGCTACGGGAAACCACCTATTTCTAATTTAGGAAATCTGATTTTCTGGCAAGGGACACAACTGGCGCCCTCAAAACGAACACGGGATCTTTTTATGCCAGGGATTCGAACCCTGCCCTCAGCAGCAACAGGAGATGGAAGCCACAAACCTGGACTGTTAAGCAAGTCAACCTGCATTCCAAGAAATTACTTTGTAATTATGAGTACACGAGTGTCATGACGAAGTAAATTTCTCTATCATTTTTATGCCAGGGGCAGGATTCGAACCTGCAACTCTCGTCTCCGGAGCTCCAAGTGCTATTCACTCTACCACACTGGCATGTGGTCGCATTGCTATCTGCCTTTATCTCATGTGCGTCCTGCGGGGCAGACACATCACAGTGTTCAGAGAAAAATCTTACGGCAGTTAAAAGAAAGGTTCACCCTTCCCTTGGGGTTGTAGGTTAGGCTCACACTAATGGTACAAGCTCCAATTATTTTATTTACCAGCATAAAGGGATGGAACCTGCCCAACCAGTACTTCCGTACGCCCCTTGTTTAAGCCGATATAACAACCACCATGAGCAATTTTATGGGCTATAAGCAGACGCCCGTCCCTAAATTGGGGCCACTGGTTCCAGGGAAGTAGATAGCCAGTGCCATTGGACAGGCACATCACCCGGGCCCATTTTGGACGAATGGTCATAAACCAGCGCTTCGACCACTGCACTACGGTGACAGCCGCCCCGGTGGCGCAGTGGTCTAAGGTGTTGGCCTCTGATCATTCGTCCGTAAGGGGTCCGGGTTCGAATCCCGGTCAGGCATGGATGTTGTGTTTGTCTTACGGCACTGGCTCTCTCCCTTCCCTGGAACCAGTGACCCTAAATTAGGGACGGGCGACTGCTTATAGCCCATTGAGTTGCTCACGGTGGTCGTTAAACCTCCAATAAAAAAAAAAAAAAAAAAAACTACGGTGACAGCAAGAAGAAAATATTTATTCTATTGTATTACCTCCATCGTACGGAGTTAATGAAAACTTTCCTTAGGCATTCGTAGTGAACTGGATCAATCATTTATTTCCGTGACTATTTTCTCTCTTTTCTAAAGAGGCTGTGTGTATGTATGCGGTAATCTTGAGTTTCATGGCTCATTGTATGAGAAGGCAATCAATCTTACCAGGGAGTGGTGGTAACTGGCAGTACCCTACCAAAGCATGTCATTTCACTGATAGATTTAACTTTGATCAGTCTTTTCGGCACGTACCGTTATAGCCCCATACCTGACTGCACAGCGATTCACAATGCCAGCCGAAGCATATCTTCAGAGCTGTTTTCTTTCCAAAGTAACGCACGTGACGCTAGAAAAGTTTAGATCACTATCTCCGGCTGCGGTCTGCTGCTGCGCACGCCTGAGGCATGTACACACTAGTTGTGCACCCAAAATCTTTTATCCACACAAATCCTCTCAGATGTCAACCCCAAGATTATGGCTGAATGGTTCATCTTCGCTTTTTTAAATTACTACCGTCATTAAGCATACTTGGATTTAAAAAAAGGTGGTTATCTTGCAAAATTCAAAAGATTATGCATTAAGAAACAGTGAGTGATATTCGCTGTCTTGCTTAACATCCACTTGAATACACAATTTAAAAAAGAAATGGGAAATATAGCTACTCTTTTCCTACAACATTTTACGTGATTATTTCTTTTTTTCGCAATGAAAGTCTGTGACGTACTACAGAAGTGAAGCACATGTTAAGACGGTAGAGTCATAGCGATAAATTCCGTCGGTGTAGCTTAATTGGGAAAGCATTCGGCCGCGGAGCAGAAGGGTTCGATTCCGTCACCGGCAAAGTTGTTTTTTCATATTGACGCCCGGTTGTGGAAATGGGTCTACTGGCCGTTAGGCTCTTAGAAAAATGTTTGATGTTTCTTCCACTCATCGTCTGGAATTAATGAAAATTCTTTCTTCTTCCCTTCGAAAAATACGTGATGATTCTTCCACACATCGTCTGGAATTAGTTAGAATCCTTCTTCTACACAGAGTTACGTCAATTGAGCATGGTTTAAGGCTGACCCAAAATCTGCGGTTTCGTGCCCCTCCTTCCTCAAGGGGGCTACATACATATAGGGATGAACACATACACCTCCTCGTGGCAAAACTGTGTGGTTCCAAAATTGGCAAATATGTGAAAATCAATCCTCACCACAAAATCTATCAGTAGCTAAAAGGAATCTTTAAATCGGATTTTTAGAAGCGCAGATTTCATAATTACAGATATTTTCATGAACGCCCCTAGCGGGAAGACTAAACGTTATTTTGAAAAAAAACGTACGCATAAATGTTTTCCCCAGTGACTGGAAAAGAATTTTTTCAGTTAAATTTTCAGAGGCGAAGTACGATTGCAAGCATGCTAAAAACAGAAATATGCACTTACACCCCCTAGCGGCAAAACATTCTGTCATAAACTATTGTGAAATACATGCAAAATATTCATCATCGTGACTTCTATCTAATGCAGAAAGAATTTTTTAAATCCGATTTTTAGAAGTGGAAATTTCGGGGAAATACATTGTACATTTACGCCCCTAGCGGTGACACCATGTATTAATTCAAATACAAACTGTACGTAAAATGGCCTTCGTAGTAAAAGATATCGGACGGTAAAAATAATTTTTTGAGGCATTGTATAAAGCTTATTTTGAGTTGTTGTTCTCATAGTTCAGGTCTTCCACTGCAAAAATAATTTTTCAAATTGAACTACTAGTTGAAGAGATATGATGTTCACAGACAGACAGACAGACAGATGGACATAGTGCTACTATAAGCTCGGTTTTTGTTTTTTGTTTTTTTGTCAAAAGACGTACTGAAATGACTGACCTCTAGCATCGATGGTCAAATTCGCGTCCAAACGAACAGTAAATTGTTTAGTTTCTTACATTTTTTTTATTCTCTCTGTGTAACTACTAATTCTAAATTCAGAATGTATGACACCTAGTTTTCGTTGGTTATAGTGACAGCACACACACACAGACACACACACACGAGAGGCTAATGTTTCAAGCCGAAAAGTAAGATTCCACTCCAGTCTCGGAAACTAACATGTGTGCTAAATTTTTATTTTGTATATTTTCCGCGAAACGTGCAACCCTAAATTCGGGAAGACCAGAGCACATTTAAGGAGACAGCGGTCCCGGGGGCTGTGCAGTATTTTGGGGCTCCAGTATTAGTGGCACACCTACGATTTCAATATGGGTGGATGAATAAAAATACCCAGGAGAAAACATCCCCAAAATAGGATGAGGAAACCATAAAAATATCTTCGCCTTATTGAAGTGCGTATCCCATGATTCATGGGCGAATCAGTGTTAGCAAGAAAATGTGAAAATGTATGGTTGAAAAATGGATACCAGTTCAGTTCTGCTTTATCCCCCCTTCCCCAGGGTTCAGCTTGTTGAAATTATATCGAAGTAATGTGCAAAATGATATGATCCAAATATCATGATCCAAACAAATTCTTAATGTATAAAAATTTCTCCCAATTACAGATGTGTACCAAAAAAAAAAAAAAAAACAACCATCTGTAATGCTTTCGAAAGATTTAAGGATGGACTGGAGGCGATTATACTTGTTTGCGGACTCCTCTTAAAAAGGCGGAAAGAATATAATTTTTTTTCACAAGGCACTTTCTTATAGTTTTTGCTGAGCTATCTGCAAAACGAACAACAAAAAAACCCCCTGTAGAATGTGAATTCTTCAAGCATCCTGCATAATTCTGGGGCCCCTTGAAATTGCGGGGCCCGGAGCTCCCGCCCTCCTCTTAAACGGGCTCTGGGGATGACAGCCCGACCTCGTATGAAATACTTATATCAAAGTGTAAAAAATGCGGTTTATATGAAAATAAACATGCAACACATTTGTGATACATGTATGAAACAAAAAGTTCTCTTTTGAGTGCGAAGACTGAGTGCTCAAGGGCAAGCAGCAAAGCGCGTTAGGTGTGTTTATGAATAGAAATGACATGCAATGATTGCAACTATCGATAAATGCTGTGGTTTGGGTTGTGAGACCTTTTGATCACCCAGTGTTTCGATACGTATATAATAAAATGGTTGACCTGCGGCAAGAGAGCAAAGGTTTAGCCTCGTACGCTGTATGAAGAAAAGTTAATACTTAAATTAAGGAAGGATAGAGGAAACTGTTTCTGTAGAAAAGGAAAGCAAGTAAATTTGTAATGCCACGAGTGATAGGGATAAAGGTCATTTAAATTATCTGCAACGGAGCAACAATTCCTTCTCTGAATGACGTCGTCTAAAGTTCATTACGTAGATGCGGTTTCCGCCTGTGGAAAAAAGTTTTTATGAGTAATAAAATGCCTTAACTGCCGACTCTTATTTGGTTGAAGCCTCGTTTTCTGTTTCCAATAACGGTTACATCCTCGTCCTACGGCAGACTTTCTAAGAGTACAAATTCATATCCTGTTCCTATCTTTCTTCCCACCGTTTCCCTATGTTTCCTAAAGGTGGAATCGTCCTTGCCTTGCTAAACAGCCTACAATGTTCGCAACCGGTTGCACCTTTCAGAGGCGTGCGTTTTCTTCCTTGACTGGAAGAATATGTTTTCGTTTTCGGTCTTTTTCTTCCAGAAGATTAATGAGGGCTAGTTTTTTGTTAAAAAATACCCTTGAAAATGTGAGTTGTGAGAACCAACTTTAGCGCATCTCCATCAATCGTTCTCAATCCACTGCTGGATGAAGGTCTCCGCTAGTTTCTTCAATAAGTCTTTGCCTTAAGCAGTTATGTACCATGTCGCTCCGACATGCTGTGACGTACTACAGAAGTAAAGCACGTGTCAAGACGATAAATCGGCAGTGATACAATCTGTCCGTGTAGCTTAGTTGGGAGAGCAACTTACTCCGGAGTGAGGGGGCGTCGGTTCGATCCCAGTCATGGACAAACTTGTGTTTTTACATTGGCGCCCGAACGCAAAAAATGGATGTACTGGCCATTGGGTTCTTCGAAAAATGTGTGATGTTTGTTCCACACTTCGTCTGGAATTTATGAAAATTCGTTCTTCGCTTCAAAAAAAAAAAAAAAAAATTAAGAGGGAGATGATGTGACTTACTACAGAAAAAGTAAAGCACGTGCCAAGACAACAAATCTGCAGCGACGTATTCCGTCTGTGTATCTTAGTTGGGAGAGCAACTTAGTGAGGGGGGGGGGGCAAACTTGTGTTTTCACAATGCTTTCAGATTTCATCCACCCATCTCCTGCGTGGTCGACTTCTGGGTCTTTTTCCTGTCCCTTGGTATCGAGTCTGCATTTCAGTTGTCCAACAGTGGTCAGTTCTAGCAGCATGCCCATCCCATTGTCACCTGGGGGACAAACTTGTGTTTTCACAATGCTTTCAAATTTCATCCACCCATCTCCTGCGTGGTTGACTTCTGTGTCTTTTTCCTGTCCCTTGGTACCGAGTCTGCATTTCAGTTGTCCAACAGCGGTCAGTTCTAGCAACACGCCCATCCCATTGTCACCTGGGGGTCTTAACTTTGGTCATGATATCATCTACTCTTGTCATTTTTCTGTTTTACGAGTTCCCTTTCCTATCTTCCTTGGTTACACCAAGCAAGCATCTCTCCAGGGTGAGTTACCCGCGGCCTCTGTAGGTCTTTTTTAGTTAAAATCATGTCTCTGATCATAAGTAAGAACTAGTCTCTGATCATAAGTAAGAATAAGTATGCATTGATTCAACGCTTGTCTTTTAAGACATAATGTAAATTGTTCTTTAAAATTACATAGTCTCTTCCAAATGCACTCCAGCCAAGTTTTATACGCCCATTAATTTCTTCTTCGATATGTTTTCCGCTTAATATTTGTTGTTCAAGGTAGATGCAAGCATCCGTTACTTCTAAGGTGCCGCGTCCTTTTTAAGTTCCCAACTTTCCTTTTCTGCCTTTTTAATTTGTTTTGGTAACTAAATATACACGGTCGAGTCGCATTATTGTGACCACCTTCTACTTTTGACGTCAACAGCGCGTAGCCAATAAAGAAGGCACGTGTCGTGAACTGGCTTGGAGGGTACATAAGGTGTGCTGTAGACATTGTGGAAACATATCACTCGTTGCTGTCATGGATAAAAGGAGCAATTTATCAGATTTGAAAAAAGGGATGATTATCGGCTTTCGGGCCAAGGGTGGCAGTATTTCAGAAACATCGCAGTTTGTGAACTGTTGACGTTCTGCTGTGGTTAAAGTGTATCGAGATTGGAGAAATGGCGCCATTGCGCATAAGCGACGTGGAAACTGCGGAGCACCACGTGCCATTGATTTAACAGGTGAACGTCGGCTGCGAAGGTGCGCGAGGGTCGATCGACATGCTACAGTGGAGCAACTCACCGGCCGAATGAACCAGGGGGCTACCGGAAGTGTGTCTAAAACGACAGTTCAACGAACCCTGTTGCGTATGGAGCTCCGATGCAGACGGATGGTCACTGCACTTATGCTAACGAAGGTGCATCGGCAGAAAAGGTTTACATTTGCACGGCAGTATCGGAATTAGGCCTCCGCTGATTGGCAAAGGATTGCCTTCTCCGATGAGTCACGTTTTCTGCGTCATCGAACGGATGGACGTTGGCGTATAAGGCGAGAAAAATCTGAGAACAAACACTCTTCAACCATTGCTGGAAGAACACAAGCTGGTGGGGGCAGCGTTATGGTCTGGGTAATGTTTTCGCGGCATTCCCTGGGTCCACTCATACCTGTGGAAGGCACTATGGACCGAATTCGTTATTAATCCATCCTTGCAGACCACGTACACTGTTGCCGCGGAACTACTTCATAGTTCGGGTCACATTGTTTGCGGCCTAATTAAATACAAAGACCAAAAATAATTCACCTTAATTAATTTTTTTTACTTAATTTAAATTATTTTTCCTTTGCTCCCTTCCTGCCTCATAAACCCCCTTTTCCCCACTGGAGCAGAAAAGACCAAGGAATTCATCTTCTTTTCATTCTTGTGAGAAGAAACACGGCATTCACGAAATTTACGAAATGGCCCCAGTGCTAGCGTTGCTAGTGGGACAATACATCCCGGTATTTCAGGAGTGCACATGCAATAGTCCGAAAAGCGGTCAGATGAATAGGCGAGTTGCGGTTTACGACCATCTCCTCGATTAGGGAGGCACCAGCGAAAGTCGTAAAGTACATCGCGGTGTCACAGAAAAGTCGTAACTCCGTCAGAGGAAAGCCCCTTTAAATTCTTCGCAATTCATCCGACCGCAGAAAATACGTCCTATTGAATTCGAAAAAACCCCACCTGCCCAACATGCCAGCTGCCGCGAAAAGGTAGCCAAGCGGACCAGAGGGCCAACCAATAGCCACTAAGCTCGAGAACTGGTCAGCTCAGCTGACCAATCCAGACCCCAGGCGAAGAGTTCGTAGAAGGTTCTAGGCACACCCCTATCACGTGGAAAATTAAAGGGACATAAATATATAGGCAGAAAAAAGATATAGTCAAGAGAGAAAAAATTCGTATCGGAGATTCGTATTCGAGATGGTTATCCACATATGGTATTCGAAACGGTGATTCACAGATAGCGACACAGATGTTTATTCACGTATAATAGTCGGAGGACAATTTTCAGAGATATTCGAGAATGAGAGGATAGGAGTGAGAAAGATTAGTCAGCGAGGGATAGATAGATCCGGAGTCAGCATCATCGAAAGGTTTCATCTACCAGCGTGGGGCTACAACGAGCGACAACCCAAACCGAAGGAAGGTAAGATGACATTATTTTCCCCAATTCCAGTTCCAATGTTAACTGAATATATACATATGCATGGTCGCTATGCCTCCTCGAAATAGATTGAGGGATTCAATTTAAAGTTAAGCTCAGGGGTGTAACAGGCTTAAGCAGCAGTGGACCAGTCAACATGGCTTATTCTAATGCTTTTAATTTAACGTAACTTTTATTTGGCCTCCACCTGAAGGATGTAATTGCGTAAATATACTTTTTCTTTTAATAAACATTATTAATTACTTAACCTGGTGTAGCTAACGTTTCTAGGCTGTGTATGTTTCTCTAAATTCACAATTTGCGGCATATGGGTTTTTTACGAATACCTCGTAACGAGCCTATATGAAACACAACGCGACGTCCGTAAACTTTGAGATTGGGTTCCTTACATTTCTGGGAACCCAACCTCACTGTTTATCCAATTAGACGAGTATTAAGTATTCCGCGACCACCGTACTACCGGGGACGTGGTAATAACACCCATACATGCTGGTTGTCTTCCCTGGGGCGGATGAGATCTCCCAACACGATAGTGCGACGTGTCACACAGCTAGGAATGTTCGAGAGTGGTTGGAAGAGCACGATGAAGACTTCAAAGTACTTCCCTGGCCCCCTCATTTCCCAGACTTAAACCCAATTGAGCATCTCTGGGACAACCTCGATCGTGTTATTCGCTCTATGGATTCTCCACCACGCACCCTCCAGCAGCTGTCAGATGCACTGCAGTCAGCATGGCTCCACATCCCTGTGAACACCTTTCAGCACCTTATTTAGTCACTCCCAGCCCGTTCAGCTGCTGTCCGCGCTGCACACGGCGGTTACTCTGGATATTAGCTGGTGGTCACAATAATGTGACTCGACCGTGTATATATTTTGTTTTTGATCGGGGTTTAAAAATTATTTATTGGGCGTGGTTGACAGATACATTGACATACACAGGCAGACATATACAGTATAGACAGTTATGTATAGAGACAGTGACAGGACACAAGCACATATCAAACATGGTACATTATGTCAAATGATCAATATACACAGAGAGAGCCAGTGTTGATCAAGTAACACATAGAGAACTAGTACATATCAAACATGGTACATTATGTCAAATGATCAATATACACAGAGAGAGCCAGTGTTGATCAAGTAACACACAGAGAACTAGCACATATCAAACATGGTACAGTATGTCAAATGATCAATATACGCAGAGAGAGCCAGTATTGATCAAGTAACACACAGAGAACTAGTACATATCAAACATGGTACACAGTATGATAAATGATCAATGTACACAGAGAGCCAGTGTTGACCAAGGAACAAACTGAGAGCCAGCGCCGAAAGACAAACATAAACATCCATGCTTCACCGGAATTCGAACCCGGACCCATCTCGGACGAATGATCGGAAGCTATCGCTTAGACCACTGCGCCACCGGGCGGCCAATTATTTCAGGATCAAAAATAACATCTCGCTGTGACAACATACTCGTTACGACGGCGTGTTTGCTCTTTTCTTAATAACCTAAAATGCAACAAATAAATGAAAGACAGAGCATCTAAGTACTGATGCTTTTTTTACGTCGTTTATTCTGTAACTTTCATTTTGATCACTCTTTATGCGTTGTTCACAACGCAGATGTAGCTCAGATATTGTCGTATATTCTCTCATGTTTCAGTTATTCTCCTTTTCCCAGTACAGCTGATGACAAGATTCTTAATGTGTTTTATAAACACTGGATGAGTCACATTTCTAACGAAAGTCAGCAGTTGTGTGTGTGTGTGTGTGTGTGTGTGTGCGCGCGCGCGCTTCGTATTCTTACCTCTTTCTAAAACTCTTTTGCTTCCCAGGAAATTGAGGCGAAAACAAAATTTGATTCAGTTGCATGCTCTCTCACGCGCGGGATCTATATACAAAAATACGAAAGTAATGGATTTGAATGGAGAATCTGCATTCCATGACCCGAATGATTTAAGAATATCGATATTACCTTTTCTTTTTTGCGAGCATATTTTCGGTAATTTTAGCCATCACGATTTCTTGATTATTTTAAAAGTTCAAGACTTTTCAGAAGTTCTCGACGACTCAAGTTCGTGTCATGACTCTTTAAGTTTGCAAATCCCTGCACGTTGCTGTAGAGGAGTGGCAGTCCTTGTCCATCTTACTGGTGTTTGCTATCATACTGCAAGAAACATTCTTCCAAAGCTTATAGTGTATTGAACTGAGTAATTACAGTATTACGCAGATCGCTTTGTCATGTCATGGTTTTTTGCTTCATCAAATGTTCGGAATTTAGGACCAAAGTTTTGTCTAGCTGTTGAATGATACGATTTAACTTTCATTAAGCTCTTTGGGAAAAATTAATGACATGAGTAAATTCCCCGGTTAATCAACTTCAGAAATGTAAATTTTTTCGTTGTACTGAAAAAATGAAATTTAGGTGCATATTTTTTTGTGTTTTGTTTTAATTCGGTATTTAACGACCACCGTGAGCAATTCTATGAAATTTATCCAAATCCAATTCCTTTATTTACAGTATTTATTTATTTTTGAGCATCATTGAGTTGCTGACTGAGAAGTTCCTTACCCGAACATCTTGAAACAAAAGAATGATAGCTTTGTCTGTTGTTATCGTATGATTAATTTACTACGAATTTCTTTTCGCCATGATTCTAAAGCTTTATCTGCTATCTTCCCTTCAATTTTAATACGACCTTTAAAATGGTAGACAGCATTGAAAAGGCGATAGCAAGTTCTGTAACATCACCTTTCTTGTTCCAGACCCTATAGTTTGTGATTTTTTTTACTTTCAACCCGAATATTTGCTGTTGTCAGCTTTTTTTAAACTCAAATTTTGGGGCTAAATAAAGAAGATAAAAATAAAACAATAGGCGAGACGTAGAAATAGGCATCTCAGTGAAGCGGGAGATTTTCTAACGTCACTCCTCCAAGATTCGGGGAACAAGCGTCCTTATTGGGATGTGTTAGAGAGCTGTTCACTATGTTTCTCACAGTGCCCTGTTTCATGGGTTCGTTAGACCTTTGTTTGTGAGGGATCTAGAAGTTTCAGGGTTTAAACTGCATTTTTCCCGATGATGAAACAAATAAAATACCAACTAAAGTGAAGACTTGCTCTTTTGCAGTAATCTACTCTAAAACTGAATAAATCTACTTTAGTTGTAGAGTAGGTTTATTCTTTTGCAGTAATCTACTCTACAACTGAATAAATCTACTTTAGTTGTAGAGTAAGTTTATTCTTTTGCAGTTGTGGAATACATTTATTAAGATCTATCGAGCTTTGTCCTGATTTCTTTACGCTTCTTTATTTTATGAACACGTTGAGCTGTTTTTGCTTATTATTCTATTAGACTTCTTTCTCAGTTATTTTGCTACTAAATTTCTCTTTCTCGACTTTTTTTTCATTCAATCTCCCATGTCGTCACGAAAAGAACATCTACCCCTGTTCTGTTCTGCGGAGTGCGGAGAAATTCCCTTAAAAATAACCCTGCTCTTTTTCGTCTTCAAATCCCAATCTCTCACTTCTTGTCTTCTTCCTTCCTTGAGAAAAACGCACGGACTCGTGTCCTTCCTAGCGGCCCCAGTACGATATTTCGTTATATATACGTATATACATGTATACTCGAAAGCTACAAAGTCCCCACAAAACTGCAAAGATCAACTCGACTGAACCGAATCTTTACTAAGTTGATTTTCCCAACGCTGTCTTGATAGTGTTTGCGATTATTCGAGTGTTGACACAAAACTGCTGGCACAGATGTTGAAAGAAGATGCTTTCCCAGATCCAGGGTCAATAATTCACATCGTTCAGGACTTTGACCCTTTTGCTTATGCGTTCCTTGACCGCCCCCAATCTTTTATCTGTCTATCACTTAAGCTTTTGAATCTGAATGCCTTCAACTAAAGGGAATGACTAATTGCCGAAATTTCCTTCCTTAATGTGAGGAGATTACACCCTCTCTTTTAAGAAACGCAGAATGTTTCTTTTTGACAGCGTAATAATCTTCATTTTTAGAATTCGTTGGTTAAGCCCAACTTTTATCAGCAGTTTTTGAACCGTGCCTAATGGCAGGTGTGTGATCCACTGAATATGAACTGATGATCGCGCCATTATTTTTTTTAACTCGTGAGGAACTCCGACGGTGAAAAGAGGGCTGAACTTTCCCTGTGAGTGACGTCATTGTTCGCCCTCTCGAAATGAGACTGTCTGTTAATTTCACCTGCACGCGTTCAAATTGTTTTTTTATGCATTCTTTTTTGTGCTTTTGCATTTTTTATTTCCCCATTTCCATGGGAATTACACGGCAGGAGCTTTTCTGTTCTGGATGGTGGACAGTCAACAAATACTACGTCATTCATTGCGTTTTCGCCGGTTGTGTGCGTGTCGTGTAGCCGCAATTTTCGGAGTCATGGACCGTAAAGACACAGACAGCTGTTGTTAATATATAACACTGATCAGAGTTTAGCTAGAGATAGCGAAATATGAGACCAGTTTTTTGGCATAATTGAAAGTTTATTGTTTTTCACAAGAATTAGTTGTCGTTTGTGTAATGTACACTATCCTCGTACCCAGCACACCGGTGAAGAAAATACTGGCATGACATTTCATGCTACGCAAGGCATTTTTCGTAGTGCAGAAACTTTTTAAACTGGTTTCATGAAAAAATCGGCGCTGAAGTTAAACTTGACGAATTATCCCGAAACCACTGGGGGAGGAGCACTTTCCCAATAACGCAATCTGAATTTTCTTTGGTGGAGGGGGACAAAAATCTATTACGAATGATACAGTCCTTATT
The DNA here is from genome assembly GCA_039090855.1 of Macrothele yani. Lineage (NCBI taxonomy): Eukaryota > Metazoa > Arthropoda > Arachnida > Araneae > Macrothelidae > Macrothele > Macrothele yani. The sequence goes on along the minus strand of CM076996.1, from coordinate 4,051,101 downwards.
GTTTTATAGCATTGTGACCTTAAACAGGTGATTGCTTTATATTAGGATATAATACACGAAACCAAATGAAATTTTGCCACAATTTTTGAATGGTTATAAAAAATGGCCAAATAATATTTCAATTTGGAGCAAGTTTGAAGGCAGTGTTTCTCTTCTTTCTTTTTTTTTTTCTATTTTTTTAACACCAATAACGAAAAAGTATCGTTCCATAATTTGCAACCAAGTTTGATATCAAAACTAAGAAAAATTTAATATATAACTTTAGGAATCCGATTTTAATGTGGACTCAAATTTTCAAGGACGTACAAGAACGTAAACTATCAATACCTAATTGAATTGAATTTATCATTATCATGGTAGTACTACATGGAAGACACAACAACCAACCAGTTGTGTCTTCCATGTAGTAATACCATGTTCCCTGAATTTATGCTTACCATCGGCGTAATGTTTGACAGCTGTTTCAGCTCGTGCTGCATTCTTTAAAAGAAACATTTGCTTTTGTAAATTTGTTGCAAAAGATTCACAGTCTTGCATTTTGGCAATGCCCAGTTACTTTTAGTGAAGATTGTATTTAAGTACTATATGTTTCTCATTTAAAATTCCAATGCTCTTTCCCAAGTTCAAGCTGTCAAATAAGGATTTTGTATACTCGTCAGAACTTAACTTCATCTGCGCATACCAGAAAAAAATATTTGCAAATGAACACTGGTTATGTAAGCATGGATCATTTTAATCAGTTACATTTTCAGAAAGGAAAATGATGTAATCGCCCTCCATAAGCTATTAGAAAAAAATGAAATTTTATTTGACGATCAAATGACTTAGACGACATGTGTAGAGAGCAGATGGACACGCTATGAAGGAAGTACTAAGTCGGAGGCTTGGAAATCTGAGAAGAATGAACGCAAGACCTTAATAGACATATGTTCGAGAAGGATGATGACAGTGCTGGGCCTTAATGGCCCGTTAGGCTGATCACGACGATAATGATTAAATGTCTTCAGTTCTTGTAGTTTATCACTGTTGCGTAGTGTCATCAGCTTCCTTCACTTTTCACTTGTACAAAAGAATCTGCTGCTTCCGTTTTGTCGTTCAGAAAAACAACAAAGTTATCATCAGTTATTATCAGATTACAAGAAATATGGAAGCAACTTGTCGGTACAAGACATGTAACCAGATGGCTGAGCTTGTTAGGAGTGCTAACTTCTTGTGTTTAGATCCTAGTATTGTATTGTGTCTGTTTTGCCGTTCTGATTCCTTTCCTTCCTTGCATCTAACAACTCTAAATCAGAGAGTACCTCCTACGGTTCTTAATGCCTAAGCCATTTTTTACAAGCTGATGTTTTGAAAAAGCTTTAAAAAAAGAAAGAAAGAAAGAAAGAGCTCAAGCAGATTTAGTTCCTCTTTGTGGATGGCTAAAAAGCCCTTACCTTAGACGGATCTTAGAGTCAAGTATTGTTTAGAATTCCCACTCTCTTCATGACACTTAAAAAATGAAAACAAAAAAGAAACAACCACATATAGATCTCCCACTTCACCGGAGCTTCATTTTGTAGAAAATCAAAACAATTAGAAAAACAAAACAAACTGCATTTGGTCTTTTGAGCCTAACGTTACACTACAGAGCGATAAAAATTTTGACAAAAATAAATAGTTAATGATAAACACCAACGCAAACGTATCTAACACGAGCATATTTTTTTCTTAAATGCGCAGAACCTTCAGCAAAATAAATAAATGACAAATAAACCTACCTGCAACAGATCTTGAAATCTGTCGGTTTTTTCGTTTTTTTTTTTTTTTTTTTTTCAAAAGGCTGAATAGTTTTATAACAAACAAAACACCTCCATTGGTTGTTCAAACTAGCGCTACTTTGATAAGTGCTAAACATTTTATGTATTAGGAGGGGTGGACTTCTGCCCTAATTTCTCACTTAGGAGAGGGTTAAATATTTTCATAAAAAATATTCCAATAGAAGTGTGAAACAACTGAAGTGCTAGGAAGAAAATGCCTTTCCGGGCTTAGCATTGTGCTCCTCAGGGCTAAAAAGTTTTTGCTAGAACCGCCAAGTTAAATGCATATAACAAGAAAAAAAGAATATTAACAGTTTGAAATTTGATGCTTATAAAATAACGCATCAAGTGATTGCTGTTCTGGAACACTGAACATACATGGCATAAAGAAAGAAAGCAGCGTAAAAGAAACGTTTCGCTACTAGTTTGAACGTTAGACTGAGCAATCCTTCCGAAAAATGAAGCGCAGAAAGACAAAGAACAATAATAATAAAAAAAGAGTACGTGAGTTTGAAAGACTGGCTGGGATGCACGCCGATGATGTACCTACAGGCGAAATGATGCTTTCGAGGAATTGGTGAAGCTTGACGACTTAGTTCCACCGTACGAGTGTAGAACGGGTCACGTGGTTTAATCTTTATAAGTTTTGTAACCCCAATCCCCCTTTCTTACTGCCTCCTGGGATGCTGTTGATGAAAACATCCCCCTTGATGGGGAGCAATTGCGCGTTTTTCAGAGGCCCTGCGAACCAACATCGAAGAATCATCGACCTCGCCTAACCCCATTTCTCGCTCTCCTGTTTTTGCTCCAGAAAGGTATTGACTGCTCTGCTGTGCAGATCACAGCAGTGCTCCCCCTCGTTCGCTACCCACTGACCGACCAATTGCATTAGCTATTTTGTCAGGGCTTACACCCACCCACTATTTTCCGCCAAAGATTGCTTGCGATTTGTGTTTTTAGGTAGGTCATTCTAACACCATTAAAATAAGTCAAAAGAGCGGGACTTAATTATCTGGCGAAGTGGTAATCTCAGGGATATGTATTTTCCCATTGAGAATAGTTTTTAAACCCATTAGATGAATGTTTTCGGTCATTGACTCCGGGTGACAAACAGTTTGGAAGCATCCGTTGTATGCTCATACGTTACTTGGAAGGAATCTTGGAATGTACTTGAAACCGAAAAGCACTAGAAGGCATGCATTCTATGCTGTCTGATGTAATTATAAGTAGGTTGATCAGAATTGTAAGGCTTGTATTTCGTGCCATGAAGTTAATGCTATGAATACGAGAACCAAAGTAAAACGTCCGTTCAGACACTGTTTGTCGCAACGTGTTAGAATTTGCTTTTCCTTCCGCATGTACAGCTCCTGTTCGTGTTGTTGGAGCCGACAACCATGTTCACTTCTACATTCGTGGTAAAGTGACGGCCTTTCAGGTGATCTTTCAAGAGAGGGAAATAGAATCATTTCTTCAATTCGTACTGCGTTGATTTTCGCTGAAGAGCTGCTTAGATGCCTGCTACGGTCATCGTCGCGGAAATCAACTCTCAGCGCCATTACACGTTCCCCATACACTTCTCAATAACCTGTCGATGGATATCATCTAGCGAAACTTTCTTTACATACAAAAATTGAATGACACCTTAGATCTCCTTTCGAAATCAACGTTCGAACCTAATCGCAATTTTGAACTGTTGTAATATGCGCATGCGTCTTTAAGCTGCGCAGCGTCGTTATTTGGATACATTGCTATGTTTTTTTTTGTTTTTTATTAGAGATTTAACGATCATCGTGAGCAATTCAGTGGGCTATAAGCAGTCGCCCGTCCCTAATTTAGGGCCACTGACTCCAGGGAAGGGAGAGAGCCAGTAGCGTAAGACAAACACAACATCCATGCCTCAAAGGGATTCGAACCCGGACGAATGATCAGAAGTCATCGCTTAGACCACTGTGCCACCGGGGCGGCATTGCTATGTATTGTAACTCTTGTTGCACTTCCTACAGGGGTGCTCGTGGAATGATTAGCCTTGTACCCTTTATCTTTTCATCAACCACCGTATCTGCCATGAAGTAATCTTATTTGCCTATTCATTTATTTGTATACTTATTTCTGTGTTTCTGTGGGTGTAAACAATCAGTTCATCTATTAAGGATTATCGTATCTGCTCATAACAAAACGAGGAAACCAGTTCGATTTTCTAACGTTCGAAGCTAAGCAGGCCGCCCTGGCAGTCCTTTTACAGTGTTCGAAGCAAAGGGAATCGTTCGTAGTCGTCAAAGCTTCACGATTTTTTTTTCTTTTTTGTAGCTTTCGAAGTGTGGAATTTTTTTTTTAAAGTTTGAACACCGCTATTTGTTGTTTTAACCTTGGACGCTGCGAAATATTGTCTGAAGTTTCAATTTTGCCATTTTGTTTATCACTGGAAGCCAGGATCTTTTATAATGTTTGGATCGAGGACATCTCTTTTAGCCTTTGAAACTGGCTATTAGATGTAGCCTAAAGTTTGTAGCCGAGGTATCTTTTGTACACTGTAAAAAGTAAGTGGTGTGAATTCACGGGAAATTTCTGAGAATAACGTGCAGCAAAGTTGCTGGTAGGTGTCCCTCTTTTATCGAAATTTCCGTTTCTTCTAACTTCAGTATTTTGATAGAATTTTCGCAGTAAGCAATTCCGTTTATTTCTCAAAATCTTCGATTTTGAGTTTTTCAGCCCTTTCACTACGAATTCTTTCCATTTCCCACTGGTGGGATTCGATCCAAGGTTGTCTGGGTTGGCTCAACAGAGGCAGCGCGTGCTATCATTGAGTCAGAAAGACCCGTTAACCACAGTCCCGCACAAGGTAAAATACCGATCGCGCGATGATGAAATGTTTTTTTGTTATATATGCGGGTTAATTAGTTACTTTATTTTCTGTTGGAGCTTATTATTTTTCTGAATAGATTTGTAATACTTTTTTTTCTTCTGTAGCAGGACTTGTCACAAATTACGTATTTTTTTCTTCGTGAGTTTTCGAAGCAACAGAATGCTTTTAGAGCTCGAGATGTTTTGAAACTTGCAATGACTCAATTTTCTTTAAGAAAAAGCGAAATGCACTGTTTTATAGTATTATTTCACAAAAACCCCTAAGTATAAAATTTACTCTTGATAGCTATAATACACTATCTACCAACAAGTAATTGGACACCCCTGCAATCGACGATATCTGCGGTCCTGATACACGTCACGGCCGCCACCGTTAAATATCGTGTGGGAAACAACAACGCAACCAGTCACATGCAAGATGCCACGCAGTTCGGAGCTCTCGGATTTCACAGAAATGGCCGATCCATACGTGACATATCCAGCGAGTTGAAGTACCCAAAATCGACAGTGGCCTACGTGATTGGCAAGTGGAAGATGAGAGGTGATTGTTGGAATGTGTCTCGACCCGGCAGACCCACAAAACTGGGAGTTAGAGACCGACGGGTGCTGGCCAGAGAAATTCGGAAGAACCGCACCAAATCGATGGGCCACATCCGCGAGGAGTTTCAACAGGCATCCGGGAGTGTTCTTTCTATGAATACTATCCGTAAAGAAGCCCATCTGCTCGGTTATCATGGACGTGCTGCCGCCCACAAGCCTTTGATCACCAAGTCCAATAGCGCTGCTCGGCTAACGTGGTGCAAAGAACGTCGACAGTGGACCGTTGAACAGTGGAAACAGGTTCTATGGAACGACGAATCAAGGTTCACCCTCTACCGTTCGGATGGCAGGGTCTGGGTTTGGCGTCTGCCTGGAGAACGCCTCCTGCCGGAATGTATTGTGCCAGCTGTGAAGTTCGGCGGCGGTGTAATTATGCTATGGGGGTGTTTCTCCTGGTATGGCACGGGACCCTTGGTCGCAATTCCTGGTAGACTCAACGCCGAGACCTACTGCAACATTTTGGATGACCATGGGCTACCTACGTTGTGGCAGTTTTACGGGGTGGACCCATGTTACTTTCAGGATGACAGTGCGACCTGTCATGTTGCGAGGTCCACCATGGCTTGGTATGGTGACAATGGGGTTAGTCAAATGGACTGGCCAGCGCAGAGCCCGGACCTTAATCCTATCGAGCACCTCTTGGACGAGTTGGAGCGTCGACTTAAGGGGTGCCCCCACCGTCCGAAATCGGTGAAGGAACTGACCTGTCTTCTCCAAGCAGAGTGGAAGAAAATACCGCTAGCCGTCGTACAACGCCTGGTTGAGAGTATGCCCCGGAGGGTCGCAGCTGTAATCGCCGCTCGTGGAGGCTCCACCAACTATTGAAGGTGAATAAACTTCGTTTTCCTTTGCTATCACAGGTGTCCAATTACTTGTTGGTAGATAGTGTAGCTTTTGTCTTAAGCACTCCACAGACTGATACAGAGACATCCTACAATCACCTGTACAGTATTTTAAGTAAAGGTTTTTTACGGCGACACAATACACATTAGCTGGTGTACAAAATGGGGGAGAGGGGAAGGAATATCCGGTGCCACAATAACCAAAATTTCATGCGATATGCTCTCCAGAATATGCGATCTCATTACAGAACTTCAAAATCAGATCCTCCGACAGCCAACTGAAATTTAATTGTTAATCAAATCTCAAGTATTCCCGCGAATCGTTCTTATTACCAGAAATTTTCCGTCATATGGATACGAAAAAAGTGAGAACAGAACTTTTCCGTTAATATGCGAAAGAAATTTCCGAAAGGCTTCTGAAAATTCAGAATTTTCCGGTAACACCTCTTAAAAATGGCAATTTGCCTTTAACATACGAAAAGAATTACGTAAAGGTTTCTGAAAATTCAGAATTTTCCGTTAACACCTCTTAAAAACGGCAATTTAACTTTAATATACGAAAGGAATTACGTTAAGGTTTCTGAGAATTCCGCATTTTCCTGGCGTACCAAAAATTCGTGAAATTCAGGTTTTCATATCATTTCACAGAAAAGGTTGTATCAGGAATATGCTTCCTTAATAGGAATCATGAAGGGTGCCTCGTGAATTTCAGAAAAAATTTGCTATGTAACGTACGGTCATTTCTGTAAAAAAAAAAAAAAAATGGAAACGGCGGACTATTTCTCACCAGTATTTGAATCTGAAAGATGTTTTCTTGACGTTCGAAATCTGGGAAGAAGTGTTTGAACTATTTGAAGACGTAGTGTCTTTATTAGTGTTCAAAGCCTGATATATTTTGAACCTTTTCAGATAACATTTTATACTTTTTCAAACAGATATACATATATTTTGTACCGTTTCAAGTAGAGGTTATCGTGACAGATTCAAATATTCATGTGTGTACCACCTAGTGGAGAAACACATGTATTCCAGGAAAAAAGGTAAATATATGGAAAGTCTTGGACGTGCCAACTTCTGTACGGCCCAAAATATTTCACCCGTTTGTGTTCTAGAAACACAGATATCGTGAGAAATTCGTTATCGCCAAACAGGAGGCAAATTTTTCACCAGAAAATTCTGAAAAACCTGTGAACATCCCTATGTCAATTCAATCCGAAAAAAGTTTTTCGATTCTATCTCTTGCAGACAGCGATCTGTCACATGTTAATAAGTGATGTAGTGGCGAAATTTTGTACCAAGAAACATTTTGCCTCTGTATCATGACGGAATGCAAACGTGCTGTTACATCATCCGAGAAAACACATTTGCGTCAGGACAAGCGAAAAATATAAGTAGCATCTTAGCCATGATTGCATCTGTCCGATGTAAAAATAATTTTTTGGTACGGCAAATAGAAATGGTATCATCCACAGACAGATGGAGAGAAAAAGTTTAAGCACGTCATATATTGCCTTACGTATAGTAAGTGCCTCTCTCTCTCTCTCTCTCTCTTGCTTGTTTTTTTTATTATTTTTTTTTGAGAGAGAGGTTATGGCACTCTTAAACATAAGCTGCTGAAAAAGTGGAAGTGTTTGACTAATAAAAAGTAAATCAATTTCTTGAATATTGTTTCTCAAGCCTTTTACTGTTGCATGGTATAAAACGCAAAAACATAATTTACATGTTCATATTATATTAAAAAAATTATTACATTAAAACACCAGCATTCCGTAACAGTTTTGTAATATGTACATAGCAAATGCTGAGATTAAAATCTCTGTCAAGTTTACCCGCAAATGAGAGTGAAATTCGCGCTAATTATTACATTACGTTGAGGAACAGGAGTGTGATGAAGCGGGCCTGTGGGTTCCAGGGTTCCTTCTGACAGGCCCCTATTTTTGGTTCGCTTTATCCTTTACAGTAGCATGAACGGAGCAGGCCTTGAGGGAAATTAGCTTCAGGAATCCATTAATATGAGGTTCGATTATTTATTCAGGTTATATATACATATATACATACGTACAATTTATATGTACATTATTTACATACTTTACGGGTTATGTCCCATACAACGAAACATTACACAGTCTCTCAGTGACATCTCCTTCTCCCTCTCTCCCCGAATGTCCTCGTCGTCCCCTTTCCTTTTTCCTCGTGAGACTCTCAACCGTTTGGGGACCGCCTTCTTGATATCTCGTAATAAATGTCACTTTGGTTCCGCCTCCAAGCATGTAAGAAGGCGTACAGAATATCACCATGTATTTACGACAACTCTCTTAACAGTTCGAGTAACATGGCGTCTTTTATGACAAGTTTCACAAAATAGCCAGCAGTGTTTTATAAGAATAAATTGTCCATTCTCATACAATATATCTTACACTGCCATTACTTGAACGTCTACACATACACACACACACACACACACACACACACACACACACACACACACAATCATATTCATCACAGTAAGGCAAATTTGAGTAATGCATCAATTGAATATTTAAATCATATTTAAATATAATAGTCGTCAGCAGAGATCCTCGTCAGCAGAGATCCTCACAAGGAGAGAACTGCATTTTAATTCTAAAATACAATCATAATTTTGTTTAACTCTTGAGGTATTTCTACATTCTCGTTCGCCCCTTGCTTTTTGTATCTACTGCTGAATGATGCCCTCCAAGGAGTCACGATTTGACTGGGTCAGCAGAGAGCCAATAACTTTTATGAATAACAATGAGGTTATTGCTGTGATTGAAATTCAAGATCTAACTGGGGGGATTATCAATTGTATATCACTAAGCTGTTCTCTGAGATTCAGAGGTTAGCTCCACAAAGAAATACAAACTACCAGATAAATTTCTAATTGATTATTTACGTACTGTTGCCGTATCAAACTTCTCCATTTACAGCGATCTTGACACACAACTCGGGCTTCACCGACATCCATCACACGACGTACACAAGACCTTCTACTTCATACTCATAATATTTTTCTCATGCAGACACTCCTGAATCTGATTGATCCTCCCATGATTTCCTTGGCCTTCCTCTGCCTTTTCTTCCTGTCACTTGGGCTAAAAAACATTTCTTAGTAAGCATCTCATTACTCATTCTTTCAACATGGCCAAACCACAGAAGCATATTAGTCTCCACCTTGCTAACAATACAGGGTGTCACACTCGCTACCGAACCCGGCATTTCTTTAATAATATTAACACCAATGAAGATATTGCAACGAAATTTCAAGTGGACTTACCTCATTTCGTACGACATCACAACATGTGTTGGAAGTGGCCACCATTTGCGTCCAGACAGCATTGAATCCGGCGCACCATGTTGTGGAAAGTCCTTGCCAGTACGTACGCCGTCACTGCCTGAATTTCTTTGGTGATGTTTGCTTTCAAGGCATTTATGGTTCGCGGTTTCTTTTGGTAAACTCTCTCTCTTTTAGATACCCCCATAAAAAGTAATCAGGAGGCGTCAGATCGGGTGAGCGCATTGGCAATAGACCCTTCGAAATGACGCGGTCACCGATAAAGGACTGAATTTCGGCCATACTGGTGTGTGATGTGTGTGATGTGTGTGATGTCGCTTCATCCAATGGAGAGTTCTTCGTCGTCCAATTGATTTACAAAGGTTTTGAGATTTTCATATATGTAGCTGTTGTGATGGTTGTATCGAAGAAGATGGAATCAATTATGCGGCGCCGGGTCATCCCACACCAAACACCAATTTTCTGTAAATAAAGGAGTTCTTCATGTATCGCGTTGGGATTTTCACTGGCCCAAATACGGGAATTTTGAGAATTGACGTATCTGGACATGTGAAACCACGCCTCGTTCGAGAACCACGTGTAGTCCAAAATGCCCGGATTTTCCCGAAGAAATGTCTGAAACCATCGACAGTATGTCACTCGTTTCACATGGTCAGGCTCTTTCAGTTCGTGGACAACGGAGATACGGTACGCATGAAGCTTCGCTGTTTTCACAGCACGTTGACAAGTGCTTTTGGACAACCCTGTTTCCTGTGACAGTCGGCGAAGTGACTTCCTAGGAGACGCAAGTAGTCGGCCCTTTGCATTCTGGATCGTTTCCTCGGACATTTGTGAACGACCTCCTGCATGGTCGTCTAATAAAGTCCCCTTGGTTTCCAATTTCTTCGACAATGCCCAAATGTTGGACTTGCTCGTCGGATGTCTGCCTGCAAACCTATCCAGGAAATGTTGTCGACAAAACTTTATCGATTCTGTTTTCCATTAAGTCGAACAATAAACACTCGCTCCTTCAGAGTATACCGATACAGTTTTACACGTACGCGAACAGCCACGAGCACGAACACTCACTATCAACAACCGTATTGTGTAGACACGCTCAGAGAAATGGCATAGCAAAGCAGCAAGGAGGCGCGTCCGGCTAGGTGGCGGACTGCTCCTCAGTGGCTCCACACTTAGGAATGCGTCTGCCAGTAAGGAGCACTCCGGCTGGCTGGTGGACAGCGCCGGGTTCAATGCTGTCTGGACGCAAATGGTGGCCACTGCCAGCATATGCTGTGATGTCATTACATTTCGCAGGAAATGAGGTAAGTCCACTTGAAATTTCGTTGCAATGTCTTCATTGGTGTTAATATTATTAAAGAAATGCCGGGTTCGGTAGTGAGTGTAACACCCTGTATTTTGCTTCACATTACATAACTGCAACACATCTTCATTCCTCACACGATCGGAACTTGCCTTGCCACAAACCTCCCGTAAGTAACGCATTTCTCCAGCACACAAACGACTCCTATGTTTCTTCTGTATTACCCAGGTTTCACTGCCATTCATCAGATTAGGAACAATTACACTTCATATATAGCCATTCGGGACTCTTTTGAGAACCCATCATTCCTGTGAAAACCTCCTAAAGCAGCTATAACTTTCAATAAAGAATTCACTCGCCTACTAATTTCGCCATCTAATTTGTTCTCCCTGTCAAGCATGCTTCCTAAATACACAAACTCATTCACCTGGTCAATTACTGTGCCGTTTAGACTTATATTACATTCAGTGCTAATAGTTCCTCACAGAAAAACCATAACTTTGGTTTTCCCCTTATTTATACTCAGTTTGAATTTCATGCAAAGTTCGTACATCTGGGACAACATACTCTGCAGCTCACTTTTGCTGTTTTCCAACAGGACTGTGTCATCAGCATACAGCAATCTGCATACAAATTATCAATAGTTATCAATAGTAAAAATACTAAATCAGTTTTTATTATCGACAAATTGCGTTCCTAAATTTGATTGAAATCGGGGAAAAAGTAGTTTTTGTCTGCGTGAATTCAAAACATGGGAGAGCGTGGTCAACTTTTTGCACAGTTTTATCGAAAAAACAATGTTCAAACTTTTGAGTTCTCACATTCTTACGATTTGGTAAGAACTGGTGCCATTTTTGTCCTGTGCTTTAGATAGACAATGCAAAGTTGAACTAACCCTCAGAGCATTCCTTCTCACGAAACTTTTATCTAAAATATTGCACTTTCTGTGAGTGCTCCTTTCCATGAATATCCTATGGGAGTGTATGTAATTAAGCAGCCACTCAGAGTTGTGATGTATACTTCAAATTTAGTCTTCATTTTGAGTTTCTGTGTTATTATATAAATTTGGTTTCTCCTCGTTAAACGTTTTGTGACTTACCAGCATATTATTTTCCCCGACGAAAGTTCTAAGTTGGCAACACTGGCAATGAGTCGAAGGTCAATATAACGATGTGCACGTGCAGCTATTTTTTTGTGGGGGGCGCAAATTCTTGTTTACGATTTGATAAGCGAGCTAACGGTAGGCAATATCTTTTGAGTTAAGGAATTGTTGAACGGAATTGAGATAACGTTTTGGTATTGTGTATTTTCAAGGTAACGATTAAATAGTTTAAAGTGAATGTTGATAGTAGCATTTGTTATTGTGAAGTGAATGAAAATGATCGTTGTGCTACTACGATGTGCCAATAAGAAGAATAAAAAAGGTTATTGAAATTGTAAGTATTGTTTTCTGATTCATTAACTCTAGACCGTTTAATAATATTCTATGTTTAAAAGTGTATAGTTCATGACAATTATAAGTGCTTGGTTAAGCTTAGAATCTTACAGTTTGCAACTTTTACGAGCATGAGTTCAACTAAACCTTTAAGCTTCAACAAGTAACTTAAATCTTCAGACTTCAAGAGTAATCAAAACAATATATTTTTACAGAGTATAAAATGCATAAAAAAAACGATATAAAACTTGCGGCTCATAAATAGGAATGCTAAGCTAACCATGGCTTATAGTTTCGGTGAACCTGAAAAACTCTTGTCTCCGACTTTCTCTCTTTCTGGTACACTCATGCACCAAAGGAAAAAAAAAAGAGGGGGAGGGGGCAAGATAGAAGGAAGATACCGGTTAAGTCCTGCTTCAAATTATTTTTATTTGTTTAAGTTAAAGATTCAGTCATTCAATTTTTGATTTATGGTTGGAGCTTCAATCGTAAACCTGGAATGAAATAATTTCTTCGGTGAAATCTTCTGATGTATCTTATAGTTAAAGAAATACGACCTAGAGGTTATTTCTTTGCTGCATTTTTCCCTGTTGAATTCCTTTCTTTCTCTCTCCCTTGAGAGATGGCATTGTTCCAGTTAAGAGCAGTAATTCATTTGAAGAAACACTTTTTTCCCCGTGTTTCACAGAAAAACAGATTTTTCGGGCATCGTTCAATGCCTTTTGGGTGCATCTTAAAAAATAAGTGAAAGAAATAGCAAAGAAAAAGAAAGAAATTCCACACGGTGTGGTGAAGCAGACGCTAGAGATATTGATTGTGAAAGGCAACAAACAAACATTTATTTCAGGTATCCACAGCTTCGCTGTTAACGTTTTGAGTCGTGCTTGATATGCAGTCGATTTTTACCGCCCATTTCTCGATTTCCCATGTCAAGGGACTAGCTGCTCAAAGCTGTTACCTCTCGGGCATTGACCCCTCACTCCACTGAAGCGTATGTTTTGAGCTTTTTATCATAAATCAATAAAAGACAACTTATTGTTGTCACTGAAACTTTTACTGTCACTTTATTCATGAAAGGAAAAATAGTTGAATTTTTGATATTCTTGAACCCATATCTCAAAGTAATGATCGCGGTGATTGACTTAAAAAGTGAAGGCATTCAAAACACCTACTCCAAGAAGGATCTCTTTCAAACCTACAAAGGGGTCTGTTCTTTAAATATATAATAGGAGATTCTGCGCAATGTTTGGTAAGTCCACTAACGTGAAGTGGTTGGTGCCATACCAGAGATATTACGCAAGAAAGAAGTAAAATCATGGGTGAAACAAACTTTGTACTATCTCTTTTTTTTAAGCAGAACTTTGTCTCTGTACTACCATCAGCTGTATATTAGCTAAATATGGTAATGTATTACCCTTTTAGGCCCGTAGCCAGACAGAGAAGTTCAGAGGGGAGGCTGATAATTGAGCTCGGGCAAAAGATATAAAAAAGGTCGGGCACTGGACTGTAGTGTGAGTCGCTAGGACGGGCAAAAGTAAACGCAGGTCGGGCACTGGACTGTAGTGTGAGTCGCTAGGACGGGCAAAAGTAAACGCAGGTCGGGCACTGGACTGTAGTGTGAGTCGCTAGGACGGGCAAAAGTAAACGCAGGTCGGGCGCTCTCCCTTGATTACGGCCTTGTACCGTTTAATTGAGAACCCCGTTTCCCCCCCCCCCAAAATAGCATTCCTTTTCACTCAAATTAACATGTCAAAAACATCCGATTACGTTGGTGAAGAAAATAGATATGCTTAGCACTATTTGTTACCTCACTCTGGATGAATACAGTAGTCATAAGGAGGAGAAATAAGTAGAATGGGTAAGTTAATTAATCCAGAAAGCTTAATGCTACTTCATAAGAGTCATGTGATTGCGATGTGAAAGTTTAGTTCCTTGCTTATAAGTTATTTTGGCAACTCACAACTTTTGTTTAGTTTGGTTAAGTAGTTCTTGTCCTTTTCCCCCGTTATTTTTTATTAACCTATGAAGTGACATTGCTGGCAATATGATAGCATTTGACTTTCTAGTTTTGTCCTCTTGCAATCCTGTTTCGTCAAACTCTGAGTGTGTCTTTGTGAAAAAAGTAATGCATTATTACAAGATATACAACCTGTTTTCATAAAGGGCTGCAGACATTTCAAAACACCTGATTCATCAAGCTGCAGTAAAGTTACACTATTTTTTCTGCTCAGTGTATTTACAAATACATAAATACCAGTCACCAGGAATAAAAAGAACGAAAAAAAAAAACTATTTGGATGCAACCGTAAATCCAAATTACAGGCAAATTAATAATAACGGTTAAAAGTATTGTCTTCCTTTCTTAAAAAAACGTATATAAAGTTCACTTTGTTGATGACATTGATTAGAATTCATTTCGTCAATTCATTTGAGCTTATTAGCAGTATTATGCGTTAAGCTTGACACTGAACATGTCGGACGCTCTCTGTGCGCTTCATCCATTATGTTCACACATGATAGAAAGATTTCTGCTAGAGTTAAAGTTAAGTTTTGTTTCACGAAGTAGGAGAAAAGGCAATGCATTTTTTTTATGTGTAGAAAGTCTTAAGAAGCAACGGATTTCAATTTATTATTTTGATTCCACAAATATGGTTGTTAAAGGGATCGTGTAAGTAACCAAAATGAGGTAAATACGGTGTTGAAGGTGGGTTAATTAATATTTGAGAACAGGCAGCTTTATTGGATTTACCGTTTGCAGTTCTGATATATTTGCTTATTTACCTATCGCTCCTTGTACAAACTGTTCAAAATATGTTTACTACCTGACCCTGGTTAGGTAAAGCCGGGGACTGGTAGCCAGGTATTTAGAGATGAAGGAAATGGATGAGTCTGCCATTAAGACTGCTGATTTCGACGTAGCATTAACAAATTGCAAAGGCAAATATGAGAACACTACTGATTAAGGTCATGATAATGCAAAAATGGAGTCGGTTGGTATTGGGATTTCATGGCAGAAGATCTATCAATACATATAAGCCGAAACGCCAACCACGGAACGAGTTAGCAAGGAGAAAGGAAAGGCATAAATGATCGAAAACAGTTATTTTGAATTGGTAGTAATTACCATCCAAACAGCTGAACCTGTGTGGATTTTTGTGCTAAAACTGGAATTAAAGAAGAAAACATTAAATTCTGGAATCACCCTTTGATGGAAATGCATGCATCTTTCTTCGGAACCATTTTCTCAACAAAGGGAAATTTCCAGGGAAATCAGTTTTTCAGTCGTACGGTGTTCCCGAGAGGGTGACCCTTCGGTCAAGTGAAATATTTGATGCGATAACCTTGTCAAAGTGTGCAGACACTTTCGATGAAGTGAACGTTCCGCTCCGTTGATTTAAGTTGAAGTGACCCTTGACGAAGCTATTGTTCGATGAAGTAAGCGATACATGCGAATGTGTATGTGTGTGTAAACCTGAGATACCAAACAGAACAAAATCTAACGCTTCTTTTTCCTTTTTTGAAAAAATAAATACGTAAAAATAAAATCATTAAATCGAAAGGAAGAAGTAGAAAAGATTTACACGTTCTTTCTAAAGTTGGTGCAAACTTTTAGCCGAATTCTTTTTCTAATCTTAGGTTTCATTTGAAAAATGACGTAAAATAAGAGGGTAGCCACTGTTATTTTACCCGAGTGTTCACACTGTAAAAAATTGCAGGATCAAAGTTACAGTAGATACACCGGCAGCTGAGTGGCCAGTCAATAAACCGTAATTTTACAGTACCATACCGTAATGTTCATTAACATGGCTAATGACGGGGAAATAAAAACGTCTAATGACCATAATGTTTATTAACATGTCTAATGACAAATAAATAATAACACATGTTATGTTCATTAACATGTCTAATGGGAAATAAAAAAGTATAATGCCGTAATGTTCATTAACATGTCTAATGACAAATAAATAATAACACATGTTATGTTCATTAACATGTCTAATGGGAAATAAAAAAGTATAATGCCGTAATGTTCATTAACATGTCTAATGACCGGGAATAAATAATATATCTACTGACCCGGAAATAAAAACGTGTTGCCCATAGAGGTGTTTCCAGTCGACTGATTGTACATGAAAAAGCAGGCATATAACCACTCTAAGAAGAACGTTGCCAGACTGTCAAGGTTAAAATACAGTAACAGTTCAAACAGTTTAAACACCGTGGACATGTAGTTTATCTACCGAAAATTTATGATTGACCGCCAGGTAGGGTGCTTACGATCTGTAAACCGTTTTAATCCGGGTGAAACACTGATTATTCACGGCAATGTTTTACAGTGCAGATGAGCAACACTTCCATTTTCTAAATCATATTGAAGATGAGAATTCGTACTCGGCCTTTGGGTGTGATATTGGCAGTATGTTTTCGATAAAGTTCTACTTCTTTCCCTTCCCAGGAGTCAGCAGCCCTAGATTAGGAATGAATGTCTTCTCCTTACGCTCACTGGTGGCAAAAAACTGTCGGAAAAAGAATGCAGATGCAAAGATTTATAACGTTATTTTGAATACACCAGACTTAATACTCAAGAAACGCGTATAGCTTATTAAATCTGTTTGTTTTTACATCCTCACAGCACGGAAAAGATATATATCAGAATGACAAAGCGATCCTTGGACACTAGATGTAAAGAACACATGCGAAGTGTCAACCAGGACATGCAAAATACAGCCCTCTCCATAGAAGACATGCATTCATCGGCCGCTCCTGTATGGAATAGTATTAGAAGAATTGGCCCTTACACGAACTTTAAAGAGACTACTATCAGGGAAACAGTCGAAATCCTCTCCAGCAAACTCGCATGCAATGATATAATCTCTACTGAACTACCAATGGTTTGGCATGTGTTATTGAAAGATGGAAACACATCGCGGCTCGCCGTATAATTACGTGATAAAAATTCATGTAATATGCTCGTAATGTCACCCACGTTATTTTCAAAAAATCATCTTTGTTCCCTACGTGTTCCAATTCCCTGCATTTTTATGCCTACTATTGCCCTGAAAAAGCCTCCCAGTGGAGTGCGAAAGCTTGGCGAATCTTTGTGCTTATTACACCACAGAAATAAACGAATTTAATACGCTATGTACGTTTCTTGAGTATAAAGATTTATCTGATTAATATGGCATACTGATTTTTCGTTGCCTCGTTTACGTTAGA
This sequence comes from Macrothele yani, assembly GCA_039090855.1. NCBI lineage: Eukaryota > Metazoa > Arthropoda > Arachnida > Araneae > Macrothelidae > Macrothele > Macrothele yani. The sequence continues at coordinate 4,033,733 of CM076996.1, read as the reverse complement.
AAATGCTTAAAAAAAAAAAAAAAAAACACTGGATCAGTTTCACCGGACCAAAAGGAATAATTCCGGAAGAATTTTGGAAGTCCGAAATGTCATATTTATTCCATTTTTAAATTGCATACTGGAATTAATAACGAGGAACTGTACACCAATTATGTAGAAAATAGTAAAACTATGCTAGTAATAGTATAGTTTTACTATTTTCTGCCTACTAGAATTTCGTGAAGTGCGTGGTAAAATGAATAGAATCTTCCACACCAACAAATTTATTTGATCATAACTCATGAGTTAATTCTGCGAAAAAAAATTGGAAAAATATGCTAAAACACATGCCGAAAGAGACTGAAATCGCTTCTGAGGATTTTTTCTTACCATATAGATCCAACATTGCCATGTGTATGCCATTTTTCGTTATGTAATAGCGGATTTTTGTTTTTGTTTCCCGCTTTTTATATATTTCGTTTTTGTGGAACACGAACTAGAAAAAAGGTTCTTAGCTCGTATAGAGGTAAGCATCGTACACTGGCGTGCAAAAATTAAGGACGAGACGGTTTTTCGAATGTAACGTCTTGCAGAAGTGCTCCACATCGACTCAAACCATACCATAAGATCCCCAAGATGTAAGAATATGGGACAAGCGAGCAAAACGGTCCAAACGAGGAATCCAAAGGATACAAAGGCACTTTATTGAAAAGGTAGCTTCGAGCACAACTGGACAGAAGACAGAAACGTCCATGTGACAGGCGGCTGCCAAGTAAAATCCAGTCTTTAGTAGGGGATATGATCACCCTTGACTGCGTTGCATGATTTACAATGTCTGTCCACGCTGAGGACGAGATTGTCAAGGAGCTGTTGAGGCATCGCGGCCCATTCCTCTTGTAGCGCCAATCGCAGCTGCGGAATCGTTGCTGGCGGCTGGTGACGTGCTGCCAAGCGTCTCCCGAGAAGGTCCCACACGTGTTCTATTGGATTTAGGTTCGGGGACCTTGCGGGCCAATCCATGCGTTGAATACCTTAACTCTCCAACAGCTCTGCGACAGCCACTGTAAGATGAGGTGTAGCGTTGTCGTCCATGAAGAGGAACTCAGGACCCACAGCTCCTCTAAACAGACGCACGTGAGGCAGGAGAATCTCGGTACAATACCGGACACCAGTGACTGAACCTCCTTGGAAGATGTGGAGGTCAGTACGGCTACCAAGCATGATACCGACCCAAACGAGAACTCCGCCACCTCCAAACCGGTCACTTTCGATGATGTTAAAGGTGTGATTGCGTGTTCACTACTCTCTCCAGATGTATATACGTCCAGAATCGCTCGTCAGACTAAATCGGCTCTCATCCGTAAAGAAAACTCGATCCCATTGCTGATGTGTCCAGTTCTTGTGTTCCTGGCATAACAGAAACCACCGTCTCCAATGAGCAGGCGTTAATGGCGCACACCGTACTGGTCGTCGTGCAAATAGACCACCTTTGTGCAGCCTCCTGGCCACGGTAAAACGCAATAACGGACGTCCAGTTGTCTGTTGCACGTGCCTTGCGATTTCTCCCGCTGTCTTTCGTCTGTCTCTTCTCGCCTGTAGGACAATATACCGGTGGTCCGCCGCCGTGGTTGCTCGTGGACGACCACTGCTAAACTCTCGGACAACTGTTCCTGTCGTTTAAAATGCTCTCCAAGCTCGTGAAACGATGCTGTGAGCGATCCCGAACTCCTCGGCCACACTAGTCACACTTCGACCTTCTTCCAACTTCCCAGTGACGCGGCCTCGGGTAAAGTCATCCAGATGTCGTCTACTGGATTGCCTGTTGGCCATATCACACGGTGGCAGCAATTCGACGTCGTTCAAACCGATGTACACCGTGCAATAGCTTTCACCGAATTAAATAATAACGAGAAACTGTACACCAATCATTATTATTAGTTTGCAGTTTGCTGTCTATCTTCCTTGAGAAAGCCATCTGGCTGATGTGCGAAAGCTTGGAAACCTTGATACCTTGATTTGTATTCTACACCAAGAAATTCGGATTAATAATATAGTTATACTATTTCACCGAATTGCTGACCGTACACCGCCCGTGTGCTTTATACCCTTCCGACACCCCCCCCACGTCATGCTGCATATATACGCATGCCCTACCGTACCGGACCCTAGTCTGTCTCCTGAGTGGTCTTTCGGTCCGTTCTGCCTGGTCGCTCCGCTGTTATGCTAATTTCTCCTCTTCGTCCTTAATTTTTGCACACCAGTGTATATTTTTCAACTTTTCGTGATGTACGAGTTTCTCACTAGGTGGCGTAATAGCATATTTATACTTATCTCGATATCTCTCTTCCTAGAAGATGGTCTGAAATAATTCTTTGCCGTCCCAGTGGCGCAGTGTTCCAAGCTCGGGCTTCTGATCGTTCGTCCGAGATGGGTCAGAGTTCGAATCCCGGTGAGGCATTGATGCTGTGTTTGTCTTACGGGCCTACCTTTCTTCTTTCCATGGAACCAGTGGTACTAAATTTGGGCTGGGCGGCTGATTGTAGCCCACCGAGTTGCCCACGGCGGTCTTTAAACCCACAAAGAATTCGTTTTTGGATAGGGATGATTTTCATCGGAAATTCCGGTGCAATTTCCATCAGCTCTTCGGAAAATTTCTGTTGCGTGGCATAAATTCTTATGCGCGTTTTATTAACTTATTTCAGAAATTTGTTTTGTGGTGTAAGCAGTGGTAAGATTTTCCATTTTTTTCTTAGCTTAAGTATTTCCATCTAGATTAGACAATAATATTAAATATTATTTTAAAATAAAAAATAAATAAATAAATAAAAGAAAACAGCGGATGCATTGTTTGATCATATCTTCTTTGCTTTGGAATTTTCTGAAACTCCTGGCTGTAGAACATTGTAATTTTAGTCTTTTTAGACGAACGACATGCTGCACACACTCTAAGACTTCGCTGTCATCAGTCGTATTCTTTATGTTTTGCTGTACATTTTGAACGCAAGAAAGCTATGAACAAAGTGTGACTTCAGTAACGCGAGCGGAGTCAATGGTGTGCAAATCAAGCATCTCAGTAAATTCCCATAAGAACTCGCAGGGAAGGCAAAGCATACGAGCTGTGAGGGCTTTGCACACGTAGCTCGCTCACCTGTCTACCGAAAATGCGCCTGGAGCAACATGCACTTAAGAACTATCTCCGATGCCTGCCCATGATCGTCACAGCACACGTTCCGCTGTAGGAGAATATCCGGGCTTCATACCGAGCTCTGCAGTTCTCATGCGGAAGTTCAAATGATGATCTTCCTTTCACCCTTGGAGGTTGTTTACCAGAGCTCCCTGGGGCTAAAAATATTGTATCAACTGTTTTAAGGCACTTAGATTCACTGCTGGGAGCCGTTTTTCATTCATCCATTCATTCAGACTCCCTTAAACATTTCGATACCGATTCTAGGAATTTAGCTCAAGGTCAATCGGTTCGTAGAGGCATTGACATAAACTTCTTCCCTTGGATAATTAGCAGATCGCGTGGAACAAGACAGATGCCATCAAAGTATCAAGTGTAATAATTACGTCTTTAGGCAAATAATGCTATAAATTTAGCATAAAAAGGCCTGAAGAATTTGTAATCCATCAACAAAAGCAAGTTCGCTGAAAAACAAACTCGGATAGTATTTTTTTTTTAGTTTTTCTTGTGCAAATGGAATTATATTACGCCTGCCCATTTTATTGGACCCCGCTAATGTTATGTTAAAGGTAAGCAGTACACATAGCGTAACATTTTAAATAACAGTCTTCGTAGAAGAAATGCACTGATGACGAGTTGATCTTAACATAACCTATCTTAAGCACCAAAATGTGGTACGAGCTATTTACTGAATTGCCAGAAAGTAGGATCTCGCATACTTTTGAGCCCAGGATCGAAATTCGCTTCCCTCACGATTTCGGATAAAACTTTAAAATGTTTCCACACAAGTTGTCAAATGTATTAAATGTATACAAACAGTAGCTTGGCTTTCTTTCTCCTCGTTTTAATCAAATTCAGGAATAAAATCTGTGACATAAATAACTGATTTAGTAAATTTGAGTATTAAAACGAGAAATTAAGAATAAATCAGGGTGTTTTGCGTAGAGCTTGCGTAGTTTAACATTCCTTAAGGACAGTTCTTGCATTATGATGATTAAGTTGAAATAGCTATAACTTAAGTGCTTAAATATGTGTCTCTGTTAATGTTCGCAATGAACTTCGTGAACATAAATCACCCTTCGTCAAAATTATAGCCAAACGGCCAGGTAAAGAATTAACTTACGAACAGTTCCACGTGTCTTTTATTCGTCCACCACTGAAAAGTCAAGTCACTCATGCACTACCTTCATCAGTGATCGTATTCAATCGTCGATCACATCGATTTCAATGGCTTTCATAATTATGTTGAACAATCTACTTTCCAACAACAACAACTCTCCTAACATCTTGACAGATATAAATCGCTATATCTTTATCGTATATACATATCTCTACATCATCTATATCGCACCAGCTACCTCTCAACTCTCTTACTCAATTCCCTCTGGCTTGTCGACATTCTTATTTATCTTCGACTCACTGTCAATGTTGCCAAGTTGAAAAAACTCTTCGCGTAAATAATGTATTGTTCAGTGAGAAAAAACGTTTAACGAGGAGTAACTAAATTACGTAAGAGAACAGATATTCAAAAAGGCCGGCTAAATTGAGGTATACGTCGCAGCGTGCAACTTCTATATCAATTATTATACAGCCTTTGAGTACTTTACATAGCATAACATGAGTTTGTTTTGATATTCGGTGATACTCCATCGCTGTTTAACATTTTTAGTTGTTTCACAGTCAAAATGAATTCGAAGCCAATGGGAAAACCATATATTTGCCCTTTTGAAAACCATATTACACGCTACTGTAGTCTAGTGGAAAAATTCTACTCTTGAAAAAACTGGAGGATCTTGTTCATGCTTATCAATGCTAATTCAAAAAAACAAGTATAGATTTAAGCCAATTATCAGGAACATGGTGCAGCAGAAAAAAGCTGGAAAGTGGTAGGAAAATATAGGACATGACTACCTATATCGTATCCAAGATGAGTTTTGAACTCAACTTTCAAAAACGAGCTAGAGAAATCTTGGCTTACCTCTGTCCAACGCATTTTTGTTTCCTTTTTCACTCATGTTTTACCTTATCACGAAAGAAAAAGTTTCGTCATTCGCCTGTTGGGTAATGTTGTTCAAAATTTCCGTTGCTCTTTCAATAACAATTTTGAGAACTGTATGTTTTTAAGAATGACTCATTTATGATTTTTCGCCATATATCTATCCCAAAAATATTTGCTTTTAAAGGATTAAGACTTCTCGCGTCGACAGTTACGAATCTTGGGATTTCCTGGGTTGTAGTCATTTTATATTAAAACTCCCTGCCCTTCGAAAAATGTCATGTGTGCATGTGGAACAACCAAAGCGATATGAAAAATAAAATCATCGATCGAGCAATGTAAAAGATCATTTGCCTCAGGAGTAAAGCAGTGAAATATCGGAATAGTGCATTTATTTTGGAATTCTTGATTCAGGAACTATTAACCAAAATTAAATAAACTATATTTCGTTATGCATAAATGCCTGTAGATAGGAGTTTAAACTTTAAAAAGATCAGTCAGATTACTTTTATTTATTCTCAGTTAAATCCCGATCGTCCGCAGTGGTTGGAAAGTGAGTTTTCCTGGATAATCAGTAAAAGGTAAGCGTGTAAAAAACTTGTAAATTATGATTTATAAATGATGCATGGAGTTACAAGTGTACATTATTACTGTAACAGTAGAGCTACACTTATAGTTACAATTCCTGGTTAATAATAAAAAAACGTGTACAGTAAATAATATTAAAAAAAATGAGGTTTGTATTTTTGACATCTTATCAATTAATTCAGTTTCTTTGCTGAGTTGAAAGAACAGTGCTTTTTGTTTTAAACATCACGTGAAAAAAAAACATAAGTCTAAAAATTCGAATATAGACAAGAAAAGCATCGCATAGTTGTAAAGCAAAGAATACGGAGAAAGCAAAAAAAAAAAAAAAAAAAAGCGCGATTTTACTCGAACGCTATTGGTAGTTTCTGGGAAGGTCTTGAACCGTATCTTCGCTATAAAGAAATTGAAAAAAGAAAGACTTCTCGGGTTTGAAAGCACATAATCAAACGCGAAGTAAAAGTCATTTCGCTTTTTTCTTGTTTTATTTTAAAAAGAAATTTCACATGAAGTTTATCTTTTCAAATTTGGACACCTCACTCACTTTTCTGAACAAATCCCCCGGTTGATTGAGGAGTCCACTGCTGTAATTTTATTATCTTATTATCGTTTGTACTACCGATGTAACACTACGTGATCGGTTAAATATACTCGCGACATGCTAAATCTGAATTCACAAAAACTATTTCTATTGTTCTTTTTAAATAAAAAACCAACTAGACTACTTTTAATATGCTACACGCAAATATATTCTACTTATAAAAGGATGTAACCGTAGTCCTACATACTAGTGGTAGCATTTAGATCTTGTGGTAAAAAGAGCGAATAAATTTCCATAAGTGGTCTAATTGTTGGATACACCAAATGAGTGACCTGTTTGCTTGGTAGCTGATGTGTAGTAAGTGATCGCATAATAACTACAGTTAAAAAAACTTTGGTATGTCCAAGAGAAATGATTGAAAGATATCGATACAGCATGGGGGGGAACATCAAAGCAGAAGTCAGGAGTCCCTCCTAGAGCATTCGAGTGAGGATGATTGTCTGATACATTTAGTTCATTTTATCCCATTTCAACCCTTTCAACCTATCCGGGTTAACTGTGGATGATGCGGTAAAATGAATGTGACAATGAAACTGCAACGAGAAAAATAACTGGGAGGCCAAGTAAAATGACTGAAAGATATTGATGAAGCATGAAGGAACAATACTCGCACAACACAAGAGTTATCTCCAAAAACTTTCTCCTTGAGAATTCTAGAGAGGTTGATTGTCGAATGCCGACTGAGCAATTCACTGTGTTCCATTACAACTCTTCAAACCTTCCAGCGTCAACGGAAGTTGGTTTACGGAAATGATAGCACAATAAAAGACACTACAATTTTCCAAGAGAAATGACTGAAAGAGATCGACGAAACTTGAAGATCGTACAAGCATTTCATACAAACTACAAAATCCGTTATTTCCGAGGTTCAGAAATCTATAGATTCTTTCACAAGGATGTCTACTGCCCGTACGAAACCATACTATTCTAGTTTCCACGGAAAGACTGCAGCACGCACAACCTGTCGACACCAGTTAAAACCCAAACCCGTTTGAAGTGGTGCTTTGTTCGTTATCCCCAGACTCTTACTAAATGGGAAAAGATGCTACGGAACGGCGAACGAAGTCGGGAAAGCCATGCTCTATGCGATGGCCTCTGGCCATTCATCCCAATGGGCCCGGGTTCGAGCCCCAGATGTGACACGAGTGGTGTATTTGGCTTACTGCATTTGCTCTCTCCCTCCCTGGAACCAGTAGCTCTAAATTAGGGACTGGTTACTGTTTTATAGCCCATGCGTTACTCACGGTGGTTTTAAAACCTTAAAACATAAAAAAAGTGATAGGTCAGCAAACAAAGGTCTTCGCTCTTTCAACGTTTATGTTTGTATTAGGTGATAGGGCAGTGTGGAAATTTTCACCGTCGTTTGTACAGGGCTCATCAGTTGTTGTGGCAAGAACCTTAAATTCAGAGTCATGCCCTGACATTTTAGCAACTAATCCGCCTCTGTGTTTTAGCAACTACGCCATCTGTGTTTTAGCAATTCTTTGAAACTGGCTCCTTCTCATACTGTAAGCGTTTAAGCTTAATGGTTTGAGGAAAACAAGGTTGCATTGTTGGTCTAAGTTGTAAAATGCCCAGATCTGGAATTCACTAAACACCTCAGTGATAATAGCTGGATTTTTTTCTTATCTGCTGTTCGAATGAGGAATCAGACAACTGCCTACATACTTTTAATATCGTTTGATAGAAAGTATTTCTAGCAAAACCACAGCTACAGTTTATCCAAAGATGGTTCTTTTGATAAGGATTTTTGAATTAATTTCAAAAATCCTTATCAGGGTATTCAGATAGATTTCTAACGTAGTATGTAGAGAACATCAAACTTTTATCTTCTCTACGGTGACCTGAACACAAAACAGAACCAAATTCCCTCTTTGATTTTCACATGTCTAACGTGCATCAAGCGTTCGATTGGAAGGGCATTTGTTTCCGCATCATTTCCTTCCTCGATTATACGGTAACGGAAATATTCCGAGATCTAGCAAAGCAAGTATACTTCCTAACTTCGCCATACTGAGAGTGCATAATAAGTTGAAGATCACGAAACAAATACCAAAAAGTGTCTCAACTGTGATAAAATTAATTCATGAAATCCACATATTTTTCCTCGGGGCGTCATTTTACTTTTTCCCGGAGGTTTGCAGCGGCGCAGAAGATGTCATGCTTACTAGTCAGAGAAATAAATTCCCGGAAGAGAGGTAACCTGTTGCGGTCGGCAGGTTGCGAGATACCATGCTTTCACGGCAAAATTTATGCCCATGGCCAAGATTGCGAAAGTAATGTTCCTCGTGAATAGTGCGTATAAATTATAATCGTTTCTGTTCTGAAACGTCAGAGCCTTCAACAAATCAGAATACCTATTCAAGGTTGAAAAGACCTTTACGCGCGTGGACCTGATCATCCAAAATCAACGCTCAGAAGATAATGTGCCCTATTCAGGCTTTTAAATTTACTTTCAAGAACAGCTAACAGAACTGATGCATTTTATTGGACCTATGTACATTTGAGATTTATGTTTTGATCTTAAAAAATGATGAAAATTCTGTCGAATTAAGTTTTTAACAACCATCGTAAAGTACGTTGCACTGGAGAGATTCGTGTGCCTAACCACTTTATTAGGACTGTCCTCATATTATGACCGTGTAGTTAAACACTCCCATGTGGCATATAATTATGGCAGTATCAATACTAACATTTTTTATCACTTATTTATCACATTTTAAAACTTTGGAAACTTAAATGTGTTAAATCAGTTATCTTCCTAATTTGATTTTCTTAATTGGTTAAAATGCGAGAAATATAAAAAAAGGATTGATTAAAATGCGAGAAATTAAAATTATATAACTCGTTAAAGATTGAGTTGACATTTTTTTTAATTTAGCGAAAACTGAGGGAGAATTAACTAGTCCTTGCCTTGAGCAACCGGTCTCAAAAGTTGAACTCTCATATTCTTGCAATTTAATAAAAAATAATTATAAAATGTGTCGGTGCTTTGGTTATGTTATGTAAAATTTAGCTAATCTTCAGAGCACTATTTTCAAATTGTTCTTTAAATTAATACCTGATTATGAGAGTTCATTTTCATAGGCTTAATTTTGTGGCAGGCAGTGTGTTCAGACGAACATAAGCATTATACACGCTAACATATTCACACCTACGTGAATGTATGAATACGTCGTCTACCCGTATATGTCCATGTGCTTTTAGTTTGTTTGTTTGTATTTTAAGAAATGTTTTGCAAAACTAGTTTTATGTCTCATAAACTTAAAAGAATAGAATTGGGTGCCCATGTAATTTACAAATTTTGGACAGCCACCCACAGAATTTCTAAATTTAGAAACGAGAACGTAAACTGTGTAAATTGAGAAGAGCAAAATTTATTTTGATTGGTGATTCAAATAACAGTAGTTCTGTCATCTACTAAATATCAGTATCTTTTTCAAAAAACATATCTGTACAGCAGAAAATTTCCTGTTATTTCATTTCTTTTCTTTCTTTCTTTCTTTTTTTTTTTTTTTTTTTTTTTTTTTTAAGGATTTGCAGCAGTATCAGTTTCCGATGTATTTGCAGCAATATCTATCTGCGCATCTGAAAATTCGACTGGTAAACTCTTTACGGTCAGATACTGCTCACTACGGGAAAATGTTTGCGCATATTTTGTGCTTTAAATGATGCACAGTTTTTCCTCCAGGGGCGTAGATGTTAATCTTATTTTTCCCGATATCTCTCTTCTAATAGTCCGATTTGAAAAACAAATGAATATTTCTTTACCGAACTGCGTTTCTGGTAAAAAATGTTTTGCTTGTAATTTAAATTTTTTGTAACACGCAAGTTTGCCACAGATGGCATAAATTCACGTTTCTACTGTATTATATCATGATTGAGCGTCTAAAACCCGATTGAAAAATCCAATTTCGGTGTAACTATGAAAACATTTTGTATGCATTTTCTGCCCAAAATGGTACAGAGTTGCTCCACTAAGGGCGCAAAGTATAGCAATGATTCACAGGATAGATTCGTCAAATGAATACTTAAAGCATGTGACGTGCCTGCACCGCAGGACGCACATGATATAAAGGTAGATAGCAGCGAAAATATACGTCTGCATAGCTCAGTTGGTAGAGCGACTTATTCCGTAATAAGGGGACTCGAGTTCGATGCCCGGCGTAGACAAATATGACGGAGTAATTTACTTCGTTACAAGCATGATTTAAAAGCTGTGTCTTTAACATTACTTCTGTGATGGGAAAGCAAAGGTTGTTTGTAAAATCACTGCGTTTTGGAAATGATGCAACTCTCTTAGTTGTTTTGTTCTTCTGAAAATCCATTTCCTTTGAAAAGGTGGGTTGGCTTACTGGCAGGTGCAAGGCGGAAATTTTTTTGTCTCCCCATTTCTGCAGAGGAGGAATGCGCTTTGCTCCTTAATGAGAAGTTTTACAGCAACTGCAATGTTGCTTGCCTTGTGTCTGCTTTCTGAAGGACAACCTGTGCTCGAAGGAAATAATCTTTCCGCATTTTAAACGCATAGTACAGAAGTAAAAGGTGACAACGCGGTAGAGAAAGTCAGCAAGATCAGCAGGCAGATATATATTTTTTCATTAAGTATCATCTCGACATGCTCAGCATTTTGCCAAAAGTCACTTGAAAACCTTTCTAGCTAGTTAGAAAAAGCAATATGGTTATAACATATCTCAGTGACGGTACAAATAAGAATGAGAGGTCTCAGTGGCGCCATTGAGAAAGACTGAGAATAACCTTGGAGATTTTTAAAGACTGCTAATTGCGGATCAAGAAATGAATTAATTGACCTTATTCATGGGACGTCAGAAGTCAGAGGTAGCGGACCAACATGGGTGATGTGTGATTCAATGTTGTGACAATTATTTTTTTGATTGGAGGTTTAACGACCACCGTGAGTAACTCAATGTGCTATAAGCAGTCGTCCGTCCCTAATTTAAGGCCACGGGTTGTATGCAAGGGAGAGAGCCAGTGCCGTAAGACAAACGCAACATCCGTGACTCACGGGATTTGAACCCGGACCCATCGCAGCCGAATGATCAGAAGCCATCGCTTAGACCACAGCGCCACCGGGGCGGCATAGTGACTATTAGATCACCCTTTTCTGTTGACTAATTTTGAGACTGTCAACGTCTTGGAGTATGTCAAGAACTCAGTCGGTGGCGTATTGGTCTAAGCAATGGCGTCTTACCATTCTTCCGAAAAAGGTCCGGGTTCGAATCCCGGTGAGGCATGGATGTTGTGTTTGTCTTACGGCACTGACTCTCTCCCTTCCCTGGAATCAGTGACCCTAAATTAGGGACGGGAGACTGCTTATAACCCATTGAGTTGCTCATGGTGGTCGTTAAACCTCTAATAATAATAAAAAAAAAGAATTCAGTAGAACTACAGGACGCGAAAGGCGAAATCAATTTCTTAAAAGAACAAATCAACGATGCAAAAATGTATCAAGCCAGCTTTATATCGGATGTTTGTTTCAACGCGATTGTTGTGCACAACGACATAGCCGTCAGTCATGCTGGTGATGATTTTGCGAAGCCTTTCTTATACACGAAAAGAGGGCCGAAATGAAAACAAAAACAATATATCTAGTGGAGTAGTATAAAACATCCAAAATCGGAAAGGCGGAATATAAAAGTAAACTGGAATTTAAAAAAAAAAAAAAAAAAAAAAAAAACGCTGTCACGCGCTGGGCGCTCTACTTAAAAACAAAATTAACGCGTAACATTTAATAACAGAAAAACGGTTTTGTACTTTGGTTAAAGAAAGTAGTGGGAATAGGAAAAGGAATTAATTTTGAATAGGAGTCAACTGTGTAGTTACTATATATTCACTTTTAATGAGAGAGAGCGTACATCTATTAAATCATAGAACAACTTCCAAACAAACTTTAGAATAATTCGAAGAGTGCATCTAAAAATAAAATTCGACGATAAGCCTGGTCTGTTTGTGGAAAAATATAGCTACTGATTTGTCACTTCTTGAAACCACTCAGCTTCTATTCTTTGGATCCTGACGATGACATTCAGGTACTGTTGTCACGTGATAGCCTTTTTTTTATTGTTTTTATTTAAGTAGAACAGTTTTCTCCAGATTTTCCAGTTTTACGCTTATAGCGATGCAGTTAATTACGAGAATCAGCTGATTTGTAAATTGTGACATTTCTTTTTGCATTGGAAAAAGTTTCTAGTAAAATTCTCAGGGCGTTATTAGCTTCCTTTTCACAACCGGTATTTGAGTTGGCTGGTCGGGATAATATTTTTCTTTTCCCCCTTGACCCAATTGTTTACTTTATTTTTGTTTATTTATTTTTCGTAGTTTTTCGATTTCTCATGGGTATAGTAGACTTGAAGTCCTCCACCTCGACAGGTCCGTAGCTAGACAGAGAAGTTGGGAGTGACAGCTGATGATTGAGATCCGGCAAAGGGTATAAAGGTGGTGAGGCGAAAGATATGAAAGTGGTCGGGCATTGGACTGTTGTGTGTGTCTCTACAACGGGCAAAAGGAAACGCAGCGCAGGCGCCGCCCGGCCTGGGTTTCCTTTTCATGGCTACAGCCCAGCATCTCGAACATGAAGCTGTGCCTTCCAGAAAAGGGGAGGGCTTGAAGGCGAAAAGTCGGACTCGGAACCATGCCTGTGACGCGAAAAGTTAGCCTTCACCAGCCGACACCGTGAAGTGACAATTTGACCAGTAGGAATTTAAAACATTTAATTGCCTAAGAATCCACTTCAGCAGGAGAACGTTAAACGGAAGTTTTCTATGTTCTGAAGAGCCGTGATGATTTTATTTACAGTAATGTTTTCAGGAAGTTATTTGATAAATTAAATGTGTCTTGAATATTTGGCATGAATGCATTTCGTTGAAACTTCATTTTCCCCGAAAACTGCCGCAGGTGACATGTGACAGCAGTATGTATGTTTTGGGCATTTATTCTAAACTGCGCAAGCTTCAGTCATTCCGCTCCCTTCAAATCAGTTCACAAGAAAACGAGTTTTTCTCCACCAAGGCCATGTTTTCACAAACAGACAGCTTAGCATTATCAAGTGTCTTGATATTCTGAAAATGTAGCCACCGAAGCAAAACTATCCGATATCTCAGCAGTTTAAACGCCTCAGAATTCCTGTTAACACCCTTACCGAACAAAGACGTCGTGCGGCAGACCTGCAAAATCAGAGTTTCCCCATTTTTTTCTTTCGTTTTTTTCCCAAATCGTAATGAGCTTTTATTCTGTTGACTGGTTTTCGTGAAGTACTACGGAGACAGGCTCGCCTTGTGGATTACTATCACATTTTACTTAGCATGAACTATAATTGCTAAATGCATATTGGTTATCCGCGCCACAATCACTGAGTATGACTCACTTGTTGTGTTTAGAATTCGAGAAAGCCATAAAATACAATAAAACTGGATTATAACCAGCTGCACGGTATCGATTAGTTTCAATCGATGCAGGTATTATTTGTCATACATACAGGTATTATTTGTCATACCCGGAAATTCAAGCACTTGCACGTATCCTCAACGGTATTTATATTTAAAAGTAACTAAACTAGTAAAAAGTAACTTTGAGATGTTTTGTATCTAACGCAGTAAGGTATCTATGACTTGCCACATTATTTAATAGTATCTGTTTAAAGACATGTTCCTCCGTGCAGGACAGAATCATTACTCATTTTACCACCAACATCATGCCCTGCGTTTAGTGGTTTGTGCATACTCACGTAGATAAAGAAACATCTAGCTGCATAGGATCTCACAAATTTTAAAGAGAAGCCGCGGTGAAAGATCTGGATGGGAGAAATATCCAGGAATTTGGAGATGGGGAGCAAGTGAGCACTGAAGTTTCTGAAAACCCAAATTTGCCGTGGACGAAGCTCGAACCAGCATCCTTGTGCTCCGGAGCCGAATGCTTTCCCAATTAAGCTACACCGGCAAGTGCTTACCATTATTACTTCATGCCTTCTTGGCATGTGCATCACCACTGTAGTACGTCACATATAATCCCTACCTCTCCTTCAGAAAGGCGGGGGCACGAAATCTCAGGTTTCGGAACCGCCCCAAATCATGTTTGAAGTAACTCTGTAGAAGTCACTAATTCCAGACGTTGTGTGGAAGAAGCATCACATATGTTTCGAAGCGCTGAAGGAATTCTCATGAATTCCAGATAATGTGTGGAACGAACATCACACATTTTTCGAAGAATCCAACGACCAGTAGATACGTTCGAGCGCCTACGTGAAAACACATATTTGCCGGTGACGGAGCTCGAAATCGTAACTTTCTTCTCCAGAGCAGAATGCTTTCCCAACAAGTGCTTACCACCGCTACTTGCCGTCTTGACATGTGCGTCACCATTGTAGTACGTCACAAGTTTTCGAAACAACTGATTTTTTTAAGAAAGTTTCAAAGAAATGTCTTTTTTATGCAAAAGCCGTTCCATAAAAACTGAGACAAATTTTTTTTGAGTTGGCAACAGTGCGAAGGGGAAAAATAACCACGCAGACGACTAACTGAATTAAGGGGACATCTATGGCGACAGTTATTAGCCGTGGCAGACGATTCTGGTTTTGTTATTCCGTAGGTACGTCTGCATTTCGCCATACTATGGAGGGGAGTGATTCAGAGTTAAGAACTGAAATGCGTGGTGCGATAAAATTTTGCTATCGGTTGGATAAAACGGCTCCAGAAAAAGTTAATTTAATGAAATAGGCTTACCAAGATAAATATTTGGGTGAGTTAACGCTTTTTAGATGGCACCATGATTTTGAAAAAGGGCGTTTGTCGGCAGAACTCGCTCCTAGGCCTGGTCGACCTAAAAGTATTGTTACGGAGCGTATTGTTAACACTGTTTGGGAAATACTGCAAGAGCATCGACGAATGACGTGTGAAGACAGTGGCGTCAACTAATATTTCAAAAACGTCGGCATTCCGCATTCTACGCCACAATTTACTGCTGCATCGTGTGTGTTCCAGATGGGTACCTCATCACCTGACGAGAGAACGATTATTAGCCGAAGTTCAGGTGTGTCATGAGTGGAAACAAATGATTGCAAAGGATCCAAACTTTCTAAACACAGTAATAACTGACTATGAAACATGGGTCCACTATTTCAACCCCCTCACGAAGCGTGCAACGAGTGTCTGAAAACACACAGGCTCGCCTCCTCCAAAAAAAGTCCGCCAAACCAAATCAGCTGGGAAGATGATGATGATAATTTTCTTTTATCATAAAGATGTAGTCTACCAGCATGCCGTTCCTCTACAAATTACTGTCAATGCTGAGTATTACATTTCAGTCTTGAAGCGTTTGCGACGACACATCGATTAAGCGACCGGAACAGTGTACCCTACATCATGATAACGCCCGCCCACATGTAGCTACTCGTGTTCAACAATTTCTTACGAAATGCAGTATTGAAATCATCCCACAGCCTGCCTTCAGTCCTGATCTCGCCCCGTGCGATTTCTGGTTGTTTCCAACAATGAAGAAGAAGTTCCGTGGCGCAACATTCAACACTAATGCTGACGTTATTCAAGCTGTACAGGGGTCGCTAAAGCAGCTTCCACAAAATGCCTTCGCCACATGCTTTGAAAAGTGGACTGAACGATGGGACCGTTGCATATCATCCCAGGGAAGATACTTTGGGAAAGAATAACGTATATTTTGTTGTACCTACATTTCTTCATTTTGTGTAATTTTATTCTCAGTTTTAATGGAACGGCTAATGTAGAAACGGATTTTGCTTGTGTATTTTAATTACACTAAAAATATGTATTCACGTAAAGAGTGTATATGAAAAATAACTAATGTTAATTTGAGCACCTTCGATTAATTTTTTCCACTTCATGAAAATATTTTAAAAACTTATAGGACATCGAATGTGCAGAAAGCATTTAGTATCACTTAAATATTGAATATAAGTTTTAAAATATCAGAGAAACGTAATAATCATTGTAATATAAGTTTCATTTCATATCAGAAATTGGATGATGAGATAAAATTACATGTATAATTCAATAGTGACCAGCAAAGCACAAAGCTGCATGCATGGCCATAAACTCCAAATAATACATGCGTTCCAAGCAAAGGTTTTTCAAAAGATGTTGAAGAAAGCAAATAAAATATTGTATGAAAATGAAATTATCTTATGTGAGGGAAGCGTAATGCGATTGAAAACATTAAGACGCCAATGAGGAAGGAAGAAAAAACGACGTAGGAAGTCACAACAGGGAGGAAATTTAGTTTGCCGGAAAAAATAATGGATTTAATGCCTTTCCTAACCGACTGAAGGAGAAATTCGGGCGCCGAGATGTGGAAGAGATATTTGAAGGACGAATCATTATGATTTATGGATAGGAAAATTGACAAAAATGCCAGCTAATGATAAAGGCGTCTAAAAACTGTCATTATACAACACTTGCTGTTTCTATAATCGTTTCTTTCTCTCTTAAGTTTTTATTTCTTTTTTACTCGAATATTTGAGCCGCTTAAAAATTCATGTCCTTTGTGGGTTACGTAGAACGCCAGAAATAATGTTAGGACAACAATTTTCAATGTAATGATGTTTCCGTAATAATGGGTACAAGAGCGAACTATATTTCGTTTGAGCAGTAATACAATTAGTAAAGCCACTGTAATGAAATGGTCAGCATTACATCATAATTCCATAAGTTGAATAATACTGGTTGTGGCTGGAAGAAGCTGCGTTTTCCATTTTTTGCGAAATATGATAGAACCACATCATCCATTTGCTGAGTGGTTGAATTACTAACCTCTTACATCGAGATCATGGATTTGGGTCGTGACCAATGTGCAATTCCTTTTAGGCATATTATTCCTGGCGATCAGTACACTCAAACCTACATCGAATTGAATTTATGCCAAGTTTATTTACGACTATATCTTGTAGGACGACATCGTTCCGTGCTCGAAGAGTTAGGACTCTAACATGGACCTGCGCTAATTCCTAGGGGAAACGCGCATCTTGTTTTTGCTCTAAAATATTATGTATATCTCTTCCTCCCTCCTCTCTCTCTCTCTCTCTCTCTTAGTGTCATGGATCCAGTATTCAGAAACTACGAATGTGCTACTCTACTTAATCGTTGGTACTTATAGAATGTCCATGTGTGATTCTCACTTTGCCTGTAGTGAATACTAAGATATTATATAAAACATGGGTCAGTACGCAATAACACAGATAGAACCCGCGAGTGGCCTAGTGATTTGAGCAACCGCCTTCCGACCAGATGGTTACGGGAATGATCCCAGGTAGGTTGAGCTGCTCTGAGCCATTAAATACTCGCCGTGCGTCGGATGGGCGTGTTGAATCGTCAGACCCGAGGTGTTGGACACCCTTGTTGCAAATAAGGTCATCTGTACCCCCGCTCTTGTTCTCTCTTCCTGAAAGTGCTCACTGTGACCTCATAGTCTAGCACTCCCAACTATGTCGACTGGCACTTTCAATCTGGCACTTCAACTTCTCTGACTACCTACACGCTGTCGTATCTGAGCCTCTACGTTCCATGTAATGTAACTTCATTTCTGATACGTAGTACAAAATTTCCATGGGAAACAGGTAGTAGCAGCGTCTATACCTAACGTGTGGATGTAAATCCTACGAGAAATTGCTGGGTGTATGTGTGATAATTCAGATACAATAACGATATAATGAGAATATCTACCTTCTGTTTTTAGCATATGGAGTTATTTCAAGATTCACTTTGAGCTTTTGTTGATACACTCCCACAATTAGGAAGAGAGTACTAATCGTTTCTACTATATTCGCATCTTGTTGCAACAAAATTGCAGCAGCAACGACTTCTTTCAACTAACACAGCAAAAAGTAGATATACACTCTTCGTAATTTTGAACTCGGTCGGCAAGCCTGCAGTGAACCTCAAAATAACATCATACGCGGAGAACAGATATCTTGGCCGCTTTTTTTTTATCATCTTTGTCGGTCGGTTGTTTCGTTTTCTGTCAAGCACAGCTAAATATTCTTATGACCATTTCCAGTTCCTGAATGGTTTGATAGCTTAGCAGGTATGACGTGAAATTGTCTCTCTGAATGCATGGGTTCGAATCCCCGTTGAATTTCTGTTACACGCTTTCAGTTGCTTTCCTTTCGTGGAGATGTAACCGTAAATTAAAGATGTTGCTCCTGCCCGTGGTATATGCCTGTGAGATCAAATGTATTGCCTTTTTTGTTTGTCGTTCTTCTTCTTTCTCCTCAAAACAGACTCTGTGTGTGTTTCTGAGTTTAATGACTCCTATTAGAATCTAAGGCTACAGGGATTCACCCATCCCTAATTTAGGGCGGCTGGTTCCAGAAGAAAGATAGCCAGCGCTGTAGAACAAGCATCCTCATCTGGAATTTGAAGCCTGTACAGACCCAGCCGGTTAGCCTAAACGCTCAGCAACAGAACAGTACATAAAGAAAAAGTAAGAATTTGGCAAGCTATTTTTAGACAGCTGTCCCAGTGGTCCTATGCCTCTGAGCACTCGACCACTGGGACAGCTGTCTCAAAATAGCTTGCCAAATTCATATTTTTTCTTTATGTACTGTTCTGTTGCTGACCGTTTAGGATGTTAGCTTCTCACGCAGAAGTTCGAGATTCAAGACAGTTGAGACATGGCTGTTGTATTCATTCTTCGGTGCTGGTTCTGTAATTTCTCTGAGACAGTAATCCTAAATTAGGAATGGGTTACTGTCCATAGTCTTAGATGATCATAGGGTTCTAAAATATTAAAAGCATGCAAATAAATAAACGCATGGCAACGGTTTGTAATGACGGAATGATTCCTGGGTCCTTTGGGATATTGACAAACGTGCTAGCTACTGATTTTATTCTAAAAAAACAATGAGTAAGTAAATTTGCGCACCATTCGAGCGTCGCAATCACATGTGACTTTCGAATTCTTTTGTTTTAACTACATTATTCACCGAGGTAACAAGAGTTTAATTTTAAAGGGAGTAAAATCACCTGAAATTTGACCGGGTTTCTTCTTAAGCAATGAACTGGTTGAACTTTTACATCTACGGGGGCTATTCCTATTGTCCTGTGAGGACAGAACGGAAATTCCGGGCCCCCTTTGAACTAGGAGCTTTAAACACCTACCATTGTTTTCTCAACAAAAATTATGCTGTGTTTCCTGTTTTTGCGGCGTAGCTAAAAATTTTTGTGTTGCCAGCCACGCACATTTCGATGCTTCTATTTTTTGCCACAATGGAGGAAAGTAATTTTAAAGAAAAAAATTAAAAAAAGAAAGAAAGAAAAGGAAAAGATGTTTACGTTGGCGTGAACCCATGGAAAGATTCGTGCTAGTAGTCTGCGTGTGATAAGAAGCATTGCAGAGCCGCCATTGTCCACTAATCTGTCAATCCTAATTCTACAACCATGGGAGAGAAACTCCTGTTGTTCTGCGCCGGTGAATTTGGAGAAGGAACGTCGTTTTGTAAAACTCAAGAAAGACCAGCCGATCACGAGTTGAACGCAGCCCTGTGTTGAACGGGTCATCTTTACCGTCACGCATGAGGGAATCCACACCTTACATTTTGAAGCCCATGCTTGCTTTTCAAACGTATCTTCCCGGCAGAGATGTCAGAAGGTGTTGTATTATGAGGACCAGCTTTCTGTGGTACCATGAGAAATTGGGAAATTTGCCATGCTCCTCAAGTAAACCAAGTTGTCAGGAGCTGCTATTCTACGATGACTCGGCTACCTCATATTTTTTAATTTAAATACATTCCGTTAACAGTAAAGTTCGAAGTCCTAATTAAAAAGTACGGATGGGAGATACAAGGAAAAAAGGAACTACAGCCGACCAACCATTTCCTTACTCAAGACTCGAACCCTAGAGTGCGGCGTGAATAGCTAGCTTATTAACTGCCTGGGCATCCAGAGGATCTCTTTATGAGCCCCTGTAACTGTCAAAGGTTTCTCATATTCCTCGAAAAGAAGAGAGGGGCTTTCATTTTGAGTCCGTATGTGTTTTAAAATTGTCCTATATTCCTTGGAAACTGGATAAAAATGTCCTTACAACCTAACCCTTTACGTCGCTTTATCCAGAAACTGTTTCAGGGTCTCACTAGATCCTGTATAGTGTGGTGTTCCAAACTTGTGCGTGTCTTAGTGGCGGTAAAAATCATTAATTGTGCAACACAGTAATGAGTTACACATCAGTATTATCCGAACTCGCGTACTGGATGTAACAATAATCAATAGCACATCAGTCATACGTAATTACGTTCCGCAACTACATTGCAATAAACATTTAGTAGTTTTTTGGGGTGGCAAAGGACTCCAAATGGAGCATTACAACAATCAACTGTTTATCAGGGCTGGCGAAACCAATAAACTGTGCATTACAACAAACAATTGTACGTCAGTGGCGACCATACTTGTAAGTTATGCTGGCAATAATTAGTACATTATTTGTGGCCGGGCTCGTAGGTTGTACCTGATCATAATCACTTGTACATCAGCGATGGTCATACGGCAAACTGCTCATCAGAATAACAAATTTCGCAGTGTGTACAACACTATCTTCAAAGTTCTGAAGTTGGGAATACAGAATTCGGTATTTACAACTCACTGAACGTACGTGCATCCCACCGATTTCAAACAAAATCGGGCAGGCAGCTTCACATTAAATTATTCACTCAGGGCGCCTATTCATTCTACATGCCCTAATTAAATGGATTCAGTTGCAAACTCAGAACTTGGTATTTAATACCTACTGTCAAGGAGCAAGAATTTGACTAATTTCAAAGAAACATGGTAGACGAGTCGGTCTAAAATGAATACGATAACATCTGAATAATGTTCGTCAGATTCCTGAAACCAGAGATTTAAGACTAACCGTAGATATATTTGTACGAACAAAGTATATCCACTGGAGCTACGCAAAACAGAAATTGGTCAGTAGGCCAGTTCGTTTTATTTAAATTTTACAATAAAATTACGAACACGTAATTCCCCTTTAGTGAAATGAGGTAAGAGTTCATTTACCAAAGAAATTTCAGTAAATCTTTCAGGATAAGTTTTTTTCTTCGTTTTTCTTTTTTTACATATAACCAGTTCATTCGGTGACTGGTTTTCCAATGCAATGTTCCATCGAAAGCAATCTTATCAATGATTCTTATTAATTTGCATAATAAGCACACTTTACATGAGTACATCTTACCAGTTGCATTGCATGGAGTGTAACACCTATTTATTCATGCAACAAAATATCAGTGTCAGGTGGTTAAGGGTACTTTCTGGGTCTGGGTTCGAATTCAGGTGAGCTATGAATGTTGAGATTGCCCAGCTATGCGTGTACTGACCAAGCTTTCGCTTCAGATTGCTCTGTTCACCGGAGGATGGTAGTTGCGTGCTCTCATCAGGGCTAACTGGTCTTTGGAATCACTGGGAGGAAATCACTAAAACTTATCGTTTTCCTCAAGCTTACTTGTGAGAACTGTTGAAATGACCTCACTGGTACATTTTTCGTCTCTGAAATAATGTCTGACTCAGAATTAATCGATATAAAAGACACGCAGAAACAGTGGAAAGAATTATCGATACAGGTAATTTCACATAGAGATTATTCCGTTCCAACAGATTAAAATACTCGATTACTTCAACAGTTCAATCTCTACCTAACAGAACGACCTCGAAATTATGCTTTTTCCAATGCTACGGTGCTACACATTTGCCACCTATTTAAAAATTTGACCTTCCTGCTTCGCTAGAAGAGAATGGCCTCTTAAACAACACACTTGAAATAAGGATTTAATTCGCTCTGCTGCATGGACAAAGTGTTTTTGTGCGTAACTTCTTAGAAGACCGTGAAAGTAGCTCGATTACTGAGTTTGGTGTTCTGATACATTGGCAAGCGACAGTGCCACAGGACACTGCTTTCTCTAGATCAAGCTTCTGTTTTCCGAGTGAGCCTCAACGTAGCTCTGACATTTGTTTTATAATTAATAATGGATATTTTCTCACAGAATGGCTCTTGGCGTAATGTCGTATAAGCAGTTCGTCAATAAACCTGAGAAATGCCTCGTCTTCGATCCAGATCCATAACGCGTTCTAGATCTCGCAGCCGATCCAGGTAAGTAAGTGCCAGATGCTTCTTCCACGTCTTTTTCACTCCTAAAATTGGCGTTCTTATGTTATCGTTTTGTATGCCGGTCTGTATGTAGTAACAGTATCTCAGTATCTTTCAAAACTCGGATCGGGAATAATCCTTTGCGTATGTGCGTCGAATAGATTTAAGCATAAAACGGATTTTCTACATAAATTTTCCTCGTATGTTGAGGAAAAATGTTTCTAATAGGGAACCCACGTGTGTATTTGTATTCCTCACAGTATTCTTTCTAAGGAATGAATTGGAGAAAGAAGTGTTTAGGTCTAACTGTCGTAAGTTCGATTAAGGTTTTGTGCAGCGCACTGAGTCTTCTTTTCTTTTGATCCGACTGACGTAATCAGGTATCCAACTTTCCCTCTTGAGGAAGTGAATGCATATTTGTATTCGTAACGAAGTCTGCGTTTCTAGTAGCGACCGGAAAAAATTCTTGCATTGAACAGAAACAGTTAAACAGGTCCAAAGTTTTTCAGTTTTTCGTATAGGAATTCACGTATCCCACAAAAACAGAAGTTTTTAAATAACTAGTTAATTTTTTCTGAATTCATCGAGTACTGTGAAAGTTGAAACACTACAAAATCATTGATAAATATTTCACGATGTACTAAAATGAAAAAACTTTCTTGTCCTTTTTATTTTTGCACGTAGTTCTTATGGATGTGGCTTTCCTGCTGCGTGTGTGTGTTGGGGGGGGGGGCGTATGCTGGAATGTTTCGAAGTCGCAAGTGTTCTGAAAGAAATGAGTTTTAGAAATAGTGCTTCGGACAATATCTACAAAAAGAAGTGGCTCTTCCTCCTAAGGGTTATTGTCAGAATTGCAGGAAACGGCATATGAAGCTATTATTCGGCGCTGCAAGGCGCCCATCAAATAATTAATCAACCACGGGTTGTGATTCTTACGCATCCTCATTCGTCTGGGATGCATCGCCTTTGTTTATGTGATTGTCTTCCTTCTTAATACATATAATGTTTTTCGGAAGAGATAGTGACTACATACAGGCCAAGGTTTTGCACGCCTTGTCTGCTACTGCGCATTTATTTACTTCCTCATCCCCCCCATTTTTGCTTTCACTGCTGAAACCCCGCTTTTTTTTTTTATTTTAGTGGCCTTTTTTTATGTGTACAGCACATTGATTGACCTTCACTTTTTGGAATGGTGCGATATGATCTCTCAGCGTGTCTGGAGTACTTACTATACGTGATTTTTCGTCCTCAGACTGGCTTAAGATGAGAGCACAAGGAACAGAGGAACCAGTTTTGTATTACACCATCAACTGCCAAAATCAAAAATAAAATGCGATTTTACCATTTCCGTGCATGCCTAGCATCTGCAAAGTCGTATTCAGCTGATGCCTGTCTTTCTTTTTTACTGTCCTTTGTTTGTAATATCAAAAGCTCCTAATGGCAGTATTTTTTTCTTTCTGCATGAGTACTGTCGGAGGTTTTTGAAATGAGGCAACGGGAAAACAAGTAATCGACTCGTGCTTTTCAGTTGTAAGTACAGTAAATTTTGCGTATAATACAGCAACGGGAAAACAAGTAATCCACGCGTGCTTTTTTTTTTTTTTGTTATGTTCTGCGTATTTGTGGAATTCGCCTAGTATTCGCAGTCTGTAGATTTAATCGCACTGCTAATTCTGAATGATGCATGTGGTCACCGGCAAGGAATATTGCAATTGATGCACTTCTATACCGAAAATTCATTATAAAATCATGTAATTTATGCGCAGTTTGTACGTATGTATAAGATCATTCAAAACAGCAAAGGATTTTTCTTTGTTAAATGCGGTCCAGCTTGTTTTTTTTTTTTTTGCTTTTATGCTGACGTTTGTCTTGTGAAGTTTCCGTCGAAGCTCTTTTTTGATAATATCTCATGATGATACTTTTTCCTTCTGCTATTAATAATGCTTTCACTTTACTGTGGTGCTCTTGCTTCGTATTCATTACATACAATTAGATATTCTGTTCGTAAACTGCTAAACAAGTGCAAATTTGCTTTAAGTATCTCGACCCGAAATCTTAGTCATCTTCACTGAGATGTTGGTATCTAACGCTATCGTTGAATGCGATAGGAAGTATGACATTCTTGTGCAAGCGATATTTTCATTTCTGTTCGTAAAAATGTGTAAGTTTGAAAAATATAATATTCGTAGAGAAAAAAGAAAAGAATGTAGGAAATGACAATACAGTGAATTGGTAGCAGAAAGGAGGCGACAGTAAAATGCACCGTGAAGTACAGTGAGTTGCAAATGAATGAAATAGAGAGACAAAATGTAGACGACCAGCAAACATAGAAAGGAATGTTTGCATAAATACTAATGAGAACACTTAACATGCCAGTGTGAAACGACATAACTCAAATAATAGGAGATAAAGATAGACAGTAGGGTGGTCCTTAAAATACTATGATTTTTTTTCAACAATTTATATGCTCTGACACCCCAAAAGTATTCCTCGATGTAAAAAAATAATGTGTGTAAAATTTTTACCATTTTAATTAACATTTAGTCGCAGCTCAATATGCTCAAAGCTTTACTTGTGGTTGCACGTATTGTACATCATAAAATTATATAATACATCAATTAGTGCAGAAATACTCATTTATTAATTACTCTGAAAAATTCGAATCCTTATCTAAATTAATGATGCCTATCAAAGACAACAGAACATTATTTCCACTTGAAGTAATATTCGTTGTTAACACTGAGAAAATTGGTAAATCACTTAAATCAGAGTTCCTTGTAACTTGACTCATCTAAGATTAAGTTTTTTTCTCCTGCAGTCGGGATAACGACACCTATGTTGTTCTACAACTTGTAATAAATATTGTTTTTGGTCTTCATTCTCCGTTTTTTTTTATTGGAGGTTTAACGACCACCGTGAGCAACTCAATGGGCTATAAGCAGTCGCCCGTACCTAATTTAGGGCCACTGGTTCCATGGAAGGGAGACAGCGAATGCCTCACCGGGATTCGAACCCGGACCCATCTCGGACGAATGATCAGGAGCCATGGCTTAGACCACTGCGCCACCGGACTGGCCATTTCAGGATCGAAATCTAAATAATCTCTCGGGATATTAAAGCAATTAAAGAAATTCATAGTGTTTTTTGTCACTAAATCTTCAATCTTCATATCACGAGAAATCTTGCCACTCAGCTTGATGCGTTTAAGAGGTTCGTCGACCCAGTCCTTTTCATTAAGTGACCGAAGCATAGCTTTTTTTTGACTTGTAGGCACGTTTTGTACACTTGTAAACACGTTTTGTTTTCCTTTCGCAATTTTCTTTCAGCTTAAGCCACTTTTCATGAAGTTTCTCCAATTTCTTGATACAATACTGTTCATGGCGAATGGGAATATGGGCCTTTTCCCAAAACACAGCAGTTTCCTTAACAACAGCCCTACAACTCTCACGAATTGTTTTCTTCAAGGTTTATATAGGCAAGCTTGTTTCTGGAACTGTACAGAATTTTCCGACTATATGAAATAAAAATAAAAATAGGCATTACCTTATTTGTGTGGAGTATTTGATTGGCACTTAAGTCAAATAAGACAAGAGAAGTTGAATGGAGAAGTCAGGTGACGGGGATAATACAGTAAGTGAATAGTTCAACTGGCTTGAGCGACCTCTAAATATAGTCAGACCTGTCTGAAACTTTACAAAAAGTATTTTTTTTATATGGTAGAACAACATAGGAGGGTCGGACAACAACATTTCAAAATTTCAAAAATAAGGACCACCCTAATAGACAGGCTACTGAAAGAGAAGAGCAATGAAGATTGAAACTTAGGAAAGAATATCAATGTAAAAAAAGGCAAAGCTGATAAAAGATGTGGACAGGATGCTTCTATAGATGCAGAAGAGAAAGATGAACAAAAAAAGAAAGATGAACAAAAATAGTGCGCTTAGCACGAGATAAGAGTTCGACATTCAATATTAAATGACAGGAAGCATATCGTATATAGTTAAATTGACTGTTGACAGATTCCTTTAGTGAACATGATGTTCCACCGTAAAAATCTTCCAAATACGTGGAGACAATGTACATAGACAAAGTCATAGCTCTTTCCACGTTTTTCTTTAATTAACACACATCAACCGAAAAATTGTATTTCGACACCGCTGGGATCGTACCCCAGATCTCTCGATAACTAGCCGAGTGCGTTCTCTTTACGCTACGGTGCCAACAATCCACGGCGCTATGTATGTTTATCTGTCAGCATCTGACTTCACAAATCCGTTGGGATGGGCTCAGCAGCTAAGACGTCTCCATCTGGTGGGCTTAACGGCACACAAGCTATTTAATATAGCTAATAAATCCAAAGAGCGAGATAAAATGGTAAAAATCTTCCAAATACGTGGGGACAATGTAAATAGACAAAGTCATCGCTCTTTCCACGTTTTTCTTTAATTAACACACAGCAACCGAAAAATTGCATTTCGACACCGCTGGGATCGAACACCAGATCTCTCTCGATAACTAGCCGAGAGCGTTCGCTTTACGCTACGGTGCCAACAATCCACGGCGCATGTGTGTTTATCTGTCAGCATCTGACTTCACAAATCCGTAAGGATGGGCTCAGCAACTGAGACGTCTCCATCTGGTGGGGCTTAACGGCAAAAGCTATTTAATTATAGCTAATGGAGAAAATGTGTATCGAGAGATCTGGAGTTCGATCCCAGCGGTGTCGAAATACAATTTTTCGGTTGTTGTGTGTTAATTCAAGAAAAACGGGGAAAGAGCGATGACTTTGTTTATTTATGATGCTCCGCAACATAGTTTTGATGCGATGGAAATAAGGCGTGTTCTTGAAATGCACTGAACTTAATAAGCTGAAGGTCTAACTGATGGGAAGTTTGAGAATTCTCATAATGAGGCGAGTCCTTATATAGACGTTTATGATCATTGGAATTATTTAAGTCATCCACAAAAAAAAAAAAAAAAAAAAAAAAAGAAAGAAAGAAAGAAAAAGCTGATAATGCTCATCCTACTCTAAAAAGGTTTTTTTTTTCATAAAATCGGACAAAGATATCTAGCGAATAAGGGCTCTCGGTGGTCGAGCGGTCGTTGCTACGGGCTTCTGGCTTCTCGTATTGTTAGCGTATGTTAGCCCGAAACTTAATTAATACAGTGTGATTCCCCTGTTTTAGTGAAATATGTTTGTTGATTGGACAGATAAAAACAAAATACTTTTGTGATTATTCCTTACTTTATGAAAAATAATCGTGGACGACGGCAACACTGCGGGCGGGCTAGCGCCAGAAAGACGTGCGGTTTGTTTCTTACATTTTGCAGTTGGATAGTATACGATTCCCCACCCGAGCGTGTGTTCATTGTTCTTGCATACTGGGTGTCAGGTTCCTTCAAAGAAACTCAGAGGCGATTCGTGGAAAGATTCAGCGGCCAGGTACCAAAGAAGAGCATTACGTTGTATAGAGAAGACTCCTGGTGCTATCGGTGTCCAGTTACGTAAATTCCCAGGATACATGAATATGGGCCACTGGCAATCTCCATGCTTTCCATGAAGAGCCACTGCATTCACAGAAAATTGGTGTGTGTTGTGCAATATCTCGACCCCTAATCATCGGTCAGATTTTTGGGGGAAGACTGTGGAAGCAGATAAGTACTTGCTAATTTTTAAGGAGTTCGTTAATCACTTGGACAACTATGCTGGTGTCCAAAATTAAGGTCCGGAAGGTATTCGAAAGGATATAAAGGAAAACACGTAACAACAGGGAGAGACTTTTAGCATGTAAAGAGACACAATCATAAGAGTAATAAACATTTTATAACAACAGACAAATATGTACTCATTTTGCGTATAGAGGGGCACATCCACAAATGTCACCAAGGTGAGATGCAAGAATGTAACCTAAAAATGTCTTCATAAGGAATGTGATCACCTCGTACAGACAGACAACGGGCACATCCACAAATGTCACCAAGGTGAGATGCAAGAATGTAACCTAAAAATGTCTTCATAAGGAATGTGATCACCTCGTACAGACAGACAACTCTCACAACGACGATATATACTGATCATCAGGTTGTTGATGAACTCTGGAGCCAAAGAATTCCATTCTTCGATGAGGGCGGTGCGTAGTTCGGGAAGGGTTCTGGGAGAGTGCTGACGAGCTGCTGCGTATCGTTCCAGAGCACCTCAGGCATGTTGTATACGGTTCAGGTCCGGAGATCTGGTTGGCCAGTACATACGCCGAATATCCTCACTCTGAAGAAAATCATCGACAAGCTGAGCATTGTGTGGACGAGCGTTTTCATCCATTAAAAGGAACTGAGGACCAACAGCTCACGAAAAAGTCTGACATAAGGTTCCACGATCTCGTCCCTTTAGCGTTCAGCATTCACATTGCCTCCTGCGAAAACTTGGAGCGGAGTGCGGCCTTTGAACATAACGCATCCCCATACGAGCAGATTATCGTCTCTGAAGAAATCTCGTTCGCTGACTTTTGTGAATCATTGCGGATTTCCTGTTCCCTCCAGGTGAAATGCCGACGAGAATCCGTTTGTGGACTGAATACAAATTCGTCTGTAAAAAGAACACCGGCCTACTCGCCTGGGCTCCAGAAACAATGTTGCCTGCACAAGTCAAGCAAGCTCTCCTATGAGATGCAGTTAGCGGGATACAAATCATGAATCTCCTGGCATAAAGGCCAATTACGTTAAGCCTTCGATATCTCATTTTCCTTAATACCCCGTAGTTCCAGTGGTATTGCAGAGCTTCGAAGACGATTGCCGGGCTGTATAAGACCTATCAAACCGTGTGGTTAAAGCGACATAACGGTTATCACGAGGTGTCGTACAGCTTGGACGACTCTGGCCAGATCTTCGTAACACCCCACCGGTGCTGTTTAATTGCTTCCATAGCCTTCAAACTACTCTCGGGTGGATATTCAAGTCTCTTGCGACTTGGGACTGTGAGTGGTCTGCTTCTAGTACTCCTATCACTTGCAACCATACAGCGTTGGATACACGTGCATGAAGAATGTGCTGAATTTGCAGCTACCGGAACGCTTCTTGCATCCGGTGTCAACAAGAAATGCAACTGCCGTTCTCCGTTGTCTTTAAGTATGTAACTCAATTTACATATTGGACAGCATTTTTCTCACTGATATGCAAATTTCACTGCGGGCATTTATTTCTCGTGTCTATTTGCATATGCCGTGTGAACATTGCAAAATTTGATTGGAATATTTGCCCGCTATTGCCTACCGGACGCTTCTTTGAAGATAGGATTGTTTCGAAAGGATCGTGACCACTCAGATCTCCAAATCTCTCCACTCCGGGCAATTTCCTATGAGGTTTTCTCATAGAAAAAGTGTACGCTAACAAACTTCGGACATTTGAGCAGCTAAAAGTCAACATCAGATGAGAGATTGCAGCAATTACCGTTGACATGCTTCAGCGGATTTGCTCCGATATGAAGCGTCGCGTAAAAATGTTCCTGTGAGCAAGCACATTTCCAACGTTTTCTGTAATGCGGTTCGGCATCATATCCACTATATATAGTTTTGCTATATTCACACATTTCTCAGATATTTTAGAAAACCGCAGTTGCATAGCCAAGGGATCGCACTGTACATTGATGCTGTGTTCGTTGTTACTGCTCTAGCTGTTTCACTTCCCCGGTGTCAATGGCTCAGATTTTGGACGAGCGGCTTCTCTTTGCCACAGACGTCCAGGCATGGAGTCATTAAAATCTTGCGAAAAACAATAAGTAAAAAGTAAAAGAAAGAAAGGAAGAAAGAAAAGGGAAAAAAGAAATTAAAAAGCATTGTGGCCAAGATTTCCATCTTTACCGGATGTAATCTTCCGCTTGGTAGCGTTAATTAATATTTATGTCCCCTACGATATCTCTGTAGAAGACTGAATGGAAAAATTTCTTTTGAATAGGATGCAGGAGGTAAGCGGTAAGCATGCTCGCAATTTCTATATACCTCCAGTTGTTTCGGATGCACAGCTACTTTGCTGCTAGGTGGCGTAAGTGCATATTGTCGATTTTCTGAACGACCGAAGGCAAATCTCCCTGTAGAAATCTTACCCTCTTTTTATCGGGGAGCCGAAAACACTCTCCATTGCACGGAGAGTCACCAAATCTCCTTCCTTCAAGTCCCAGATCAAACTCCTTGTTTTCCTCCGTACTCTTAAGAAGAATGTGGGCTACTTCCGATTGTTTCATCTCCATAATCGAACGATCTGGACAGTTGCTGAATGCTCAAGTCCTCCGTCTTCATTAGCAACAGCTTTACACATGTGCATTACCATCATTGCACCTTTCTCTTACTTACATGTGATCCATTGCCCCTTCCACAACCTTCTGAAAAAGGAGATGAATCCGGAGGACTCCAAACAATGCTGTAAAACCATTTTCGGGGCAGTAAAGTAATTATAAACTGAACATCATGAACAGCTGATGTAGGGGAACGTCCAGTAATAGTGTTTTCTCAGAACATTGGAAGCATTGCAGGGTGTGGCCATCTTCCATCCCTCATTAACGGCTGGCGGAAAACAGTGAAGAGACCATCTCAATTCCTTCCCAAACACACTGACGGAAAGCGAAATGAGTATAACTTATGAGATGATATTAAAGGAAAATTATTAATACTAACTTTCGCTGAGATTAATGAGACCAGAGTAACAATTGTATGTACTAATTAATAACGAGCAGTTCGCTGTCTACCTTTCTTGGAAAAGCCATGCGAAAGCTTGGAAACGTTGATTTCTGTTTTACACCGATAAATTTGGATTATTAGCATAGTTTTACTATTCTAAGTAAATGGTATCTACGTTGCGTTGGAATTTTACAGATTTACCCACATTATTCTGGCATATTGGTAAACGTTCTGGATTATTTATTTATTTTTCAGGCCACGTAGTCTGCGTACTCGATTTTCTTAAATACTGTTCATTCAGTGACTAAGTGTTCAGAAGGCCAATCTCTCGTGAAACAAGGGTATTTTCTCTTCTTCCCTGTGAAATATTCTCTGCGGAAAAGAGTATGATTTTGATCTAAGACGTATTTGTTAACTTTTTTTCCCTAAGCCGTTTTCCCTGTCATGCGAATGTTAAGAGATAAAATCATAATTGCGGCGATTTTCCCGATAAACGATAAGTTACCGTTAGCTTTGTACACCGATTGCAAATTAAACGTCTTTAACTGTCCTAATCCTAATTAAGGAAAATAAGACTGAGTTTCTAAATCGGATTATGACGGAATAGTATGAGTTATTAAGGCAGCACCTAAGGCGTAGCAAATGCTATCTGGGAGGAAAATGACCAATCCCACTGCCTACGTCACTTCAGTGGGAACTCAAACAGCGAGAGACTTTTCCCCAGCAGGTCTGCCTTGAACGACCTTTATGTAAATATAAACAGAAAACCATGGCCGAGAACCAGGAAGTTGAGGTTGGCTGGGATCCAACTTTTGCGTCGATTCGGTGAACACGGCAAATGCTAGCCAGCTCTCACCACTGGTTTTCAGTTATTATGAATACTGATTTTTTTATCTTCTCTTTATTGTAACAAACCATCTTGAATCATCGACGGAAGTCCCTCATTCAAGTATTTCCGTGGCGTCTGCTACAAACAGGACCCCGAATTCTCTCTGGAACTATCTCCTAATTATTGTAGATTCCCCTATCTAACCCCCCCCCCTAAAGTGGTTAAGCAATCGTGCGAAGGTGCTTATTTTTATCATCATTCTGTCTGAGATAGCTTTCTTTTGAGACATGCTGAGAAGCGAAGTTTATACACTACAGTACAGCGCAACTGAATTAAAAATTCTACATATCTGCCCCGACCCTTTAGAAACCTGCTTTTCAACCGGACTTCAGATGTGGATTAAATACTCTACCTTATTTAACTGTGAGTTACGGATTGAAGCTTCGGTCTCATTCACTAATTTGAGTTCGGATTCTACAACACCAGTTAAATAGACGAGCCTGTGTTCCAGTTTTGTGTGATTTGTTCTTTGGTGGTGGTTCTCTCCATGCTCAGGCATCTGTAATTTTTGTCTGATAACTTCTGAGTGGAGCCTGCCTGCTTCAACAATTAGTCGCCGTGTGGCTGAAGTCTTGGGGTCGAGTCTGACATGGGTGTTGCTTTTATTTTCGGTCCTGTTCCTTACTTGGAGCCAAAGGTCGACAGGTTTAGAACTTGGATGACAGAGAAGATGAATTTAACATTGGCGGAAATTAGAGCGTTAATTTATGGAAAATAGCAGTAAATCAGTATAGTGATAAAGCGATACCATTAAGGGTTAAAAGTGGTGACTGCACCGAAATTCTAGATTTATAGCAATATATTTATGCTTTCGTAATAATTTCATCTACCCTTCTCCCGTATTGTAGTGCTGTGAGTCCTCTTAGGTCACTTAGTTTGAAATTAATTAGTTGCCTAGCAGCAGTGTTGGTGCCATGCTATTTTGCGCCCTAGGCAAGGCGCAATAGGTTTTTTTCTTTTTACTTCACACCCTCCCCCTAAAAATTGCCAACTTCAACTTATCAATAAGTTTTAAAAATAAAAATAAAACAACATAAAAAAAATATAAATAAGCGGTACTGCCCCCCTCCTCATAGGTCCGTACTACTACGCCCCTCTGAGATCTGCAATTTAGGCAGCTGCCTATGGTAACACAGTCCCTGCCTAGCAGAGATCTGTTCTTGCAGCAGTGTAGCCGACTCATTTGAGAATAGCGGCGGTTTCTGTAACTCTTTTGCATTTGCGTTAATTCACATGTTTTTTTTCTTTTCTCTGCATCTTTTTTGGTAACCCCATTCAGGCATTTTTTAAACTTCTTTCGTGCGGTAAATTGTTCGTAATTACGGTGTAAGCAATATTCCCTCTAAGCGGTCAGGGGCAATGCGCGCCAAACCCAATGAGCTGGGCAGGCATCAAAACCACTTGAGCAAAAAATTTTATTTTCTCAGCTTCTCTTACTAATGCAGTACAAGTTGGAACTTGGATTGGAACCCTTATTTTTATAATCCCCCTCACCCCATTTTTATTTTATTTCCACAGCTTCTCTTACTAATGCAGTAGAAGTTGGAACTTGGATTGGAACCCTTATTTTTTCTAATCCCCCTCCCATTTTTATCACCGTTCTTTTCGCAATTAATTAAAAAAAATATTAAAAAAATTTCATTAATTAAAATTTTTATTTTACAAAAAGGGAGAAGATCAAACTTTCTTCTGGAATACTTAGAATTTGACTGGCCAGCGGCTTACAATTTAATTGACCGGAATGCCTTTCCCCCGCCAACTAGCATGGGTTCATTAGTTAGTACAATGAACTTGGTTACGGTTTGCTGTGATTGGCTAGCGCTGATGTATTGGTTTAAAAAAAGACTCAATATCTGCACTTTCTCGGCGTGAGAAAATCACAAAAATCCGCATTCTCGTGTTCACTATCTGCTCGCACGAGAGTACTTTGCTAGAAGCCTTTGAGAATGAAGACGACAATGAGACGAACTTAGAAGGAAGCGAACGGCATTTAAGAAAAGTGTTGTTTTGACTTTTGAGAGTCCGAATTTTATTTATTAATATTTATTAATATTTTGCATTTCAGCTGCACGCACCTTGGAGGGAACACTGGGTGCAAGTATCTTTCACTATAAGATATTTCTGTACTTTGATTTGGAAAATTTAATTTTTTTCCAAGTGCACTTCAATCAAGTTTTATACATCTGTTAATCTTACATACACTTCGGCCAATGTATCCTCATTTGATATCTAGGTTGACATACATATACATTGACTACAACCAATTTTTTCCCTTCGACTTGCCCTCCTTGTAAAAATACTGACCATGAACTATTTATTTTGCAAATTCATTTTTAATTTTTTTTTCAAATTTTTGGATTATGATTTTTAGTTCTAAATACTCTTCGCAAAATGAATAATTAGGTACTGCTAGTTCCGTATGAATGAATGTGTGTGTACAGTTAGTTCTGTGTGCGTGCGAGTGTATGCCTGTGCTGTGCCCTTTGGGTTTAGTGGATTCATTACTCTCCACCAAAAATGCGTCTACTACGAAAAAAAAAAACAAAAAACAAAAAAAACAGTGCATTTTATGGGTTAGCAAAAGAATAAAAATTCGCTCTGTATAACATGTTTTTGTTCTTTGCACATAAATATTCTTACCGTATCCCCGTAGCAACCGGGAATTTCAGTTACCACCAAAATGTTTTATGTATACCCCTGTTATCTAACGATCGACGGCCATGCTTCAATCTAAGCTTTAACCTTTAAACGCCGGTTTCAGGTTACTCCTAAACTTTACTTTGGCTGCCAGATTTACTTTTGTTGAGTTTAAATTTGTCGTGATTTCTAACAAAACAGTTGAGCACGCCTGAACTGTTTTTATGATAAAGCACTGAAATCAAAAGCATTTCGCACTTAATTTTTTTTTTTTTTTTTTTTTTTTTTTTGAGAACAACAGGAGCAGGCAGAGAGGCCAAAGGAAATAATAAAATATGTAGATCTGGTGTAAATCTGTAAATCTATAATTTAACAAACGAAGTCTAGTTAGCAAGTTTTCTCTAGAGTTCTATAAGTTCTGATAACTACACGTACGCATTTAATTGTGTGTAGTACTGGTTCAAGCACCAAATTGCACAATACCCTAAATATTTGCAGCCATTTAAAATCCCCCCGTACGTTATTATATCCAACATATGTTGTGTTTTGTTTACTCTGATGTTGTTTTATTTTATTGATAGGGAAGAAAAAGATTGAGACACCGTAAAGTTGCAGCTTCATTTCCCTTAACGGTATTTTATTTTCACAATAAGCTCTTAATTTTACCAACCGCGAAGTCTTTCAGAATGAAACCCTCGTGGTTGGCAAGAGGGTATTATATTATATTCAATACCTTCTGTGAAATCATAATTCGAGAAGGATTTCGTTAAAGGTGACATTTCGGCACTGAGTACAATTAAACTTCTTTTGACGGACACCCCTCAGATACGAACCCCTCCCAATTACAACCACTATCTACGTCCCTGCGAAACGGCATGTGTTATAATGGACTTACGGACGAATGATCAGAGGCCAGCGCCTTAGACCACTGCGCCACCGGGGCGGCTCAAAAATTTGGATCCAGTGCCTAAATTATTTTTCTCCTCAAAACCGCCACGTGCCCAATTAACACATCTCGTGACTTCATATTCAGAACACGCTGCGCTGCGTATTTAATCATTCTTTATGCGTCTCGTGTAACCATACTGATATTTAAATTGTAATCGTTCTATTATTCCAGTTTGCTTTACGCAAAAAGATTAGCGTTCAAAAAACCATCCGTTGATGAGCGAAAGCTTGGCAAATTGTAATTTTGATTTCTTACGCCGATAAAACGGATTACCGCTTCAGTCCCACTATCATGCCTCTTTCAAAGTCGCTTAAATCACAAATCTTTCCCATATTCGTTATCTAAGCTTCATACACATCTGAATCATTTGCAGTGAGGTGAGATACGATGACTTAAACCTTAAAAGCCTTTCTTGCTCAGTCTCTTGGAAAGGCTGCAAAACAGAAAATAGGAGCGGGAAGAAATAGTGAGGAAAACCTTGAGTTTTAGGAGTATACGATTTCCCGTTAAGATAGTGAAGTTGTAAGCTGCACTACATACGAGTACATTACGTGTTGGCACTCCAAACCACACCAGCAGAAGAGGGAAAGGGGGAGCCTAAAAAGAGAAAAAATAAAACATCGCAAGGAAACTACGCAAAAAATACAGTTTTTCACACAGATGCCTTGAAAAGGGCCCTTGTATTTTTTCACTAACTTTGCTGGCCATGTGCGAAAATGAATTTGCAAACGGCATAGACACCCGAAGTTCCTAAGTTTTCTGGACTTCGAAAAATTTCAGCATTTTCCCACAGTTCGAAAACCCTTACTTTTTTGTCTTCTATGCCCCCCCTAACAAAACTTTAATCTCAGGTAGCAATTGGGTTTTTTAATCAGATTCTTAGAGAATTTGTAATTTATTTGTTTTATTTTTTCTTATATATTTTATATTATTTTTTCCATGGTACTTTCCAGAATATGCTTTAGTCTTCTGGAATTCACAAGGTACTTTTTATCAAAATTTGAGGACTCCTTAACTAAAGCATTTGGATGATTCCTGGCTTTACTAACAAGGGAAACTATCGAACTTCCCGACGACAATCGTGACGGAACTTTCTGTGGTGGACAAGCATGACACCAAAGTAACATGTGTGAAGTACGGCATTTCGTAATCGCCCGCAACCTCTAGAACATGGCTTATAAAAGTGGGACGCCCGCCTGTAATGTATGCAGCCATAAAGTGTCTAACAAAATGTAAATGTGAGTGTGATGTGATTGGGTGATACTGCGCATGCCTAGAATGTGTCCTGCGTTGTGTACGTCAGTGACTGTTAAACGTGAGTAGTGTGAGACAGCGCACGGGCCTGTTCGTACGCATACAAATATTGTGTTGTGTGTTTTAACACAATGGCTTGTAACCCTCAATCTGTAGTATAGCTACTGGTAAACGAGGTGACACAGAAATACCAAGTGGACGACACGGCTCCAACGTACATCGTCAGGCGAATTGCAAGGCAGTTGTGTAGCGTTTTGGAGCAACATGTCATTGGAGGCGCTGACATGTTTGAAGGACCAGACATTGTGGCGTGATAATGATGAAACGTCGGACACGTTATCTGAACATAGTGATACACCGGGAACTCCAGCACACAACGTGACAAGCAGTTCGAGTTCCTATGAACCATCAACCCCCAAAGTGAAACGGAAAAGCATTCATGAACAGTTTTCTGGACAAACCATGCAGAGTGTCTATGGCAATGTGAAGGCCACAAAGAAAACAGTTGCAGCACTGCCTTCTCTCAACACATTACCATGACGTGGAGTGAGGTATGTATATGACATTTGCAACTTAACAGTGTGGTACGTGGTCTTTCTCGACATTTAAGTTCCTCATATCTAACAGGTAAATGTTGTTTGACACTTTATGGCTGCATACATTACAGGCGGGCGTCCCACTTTTATAAGCCATGTTCTAGGGGTTGCGAGCGATTGCGAAATTCCGTACTTCACACCTGTTACTTTGGTGCCATGATTGTCCACCACAGAACGTTCCGTGACGATTGTCGTCGGGAGGTCCGATAGTTTCCCTTGTAAGTATCTCATTGAATACCTTAATTATATAAGAGTATAAATATGCATATGTACATATATACAGTGTATATGGGTATATTGTGTGTATATATACAAACGCCGTTCCATAAAAAATGAGAGTAATTTTTTTTTTTTTGAGTTGGTAACACTGCGAAGGGGGGAAATAACCACGCAGACGACTTAGTGAATTAAGGAAGTATCTATGGCAACAATTTTTAGCCAAGGCAGACGATTCTGGTTTTGTTATAGCGCAGTTGTTTAAGGTACGTCTGCATTTCGCCATACAGATATGGAAGGGAGTGATTCAGAGTTAAAAAGTGAAATGCGTTGTGTGATAAAATTTTGCTATCGGTTGGGTAAAACGGCTCCAGAAACAGTTGATTTAATGAAAAAAGCTTACAAAGATAAATCTCT
This sequence comes from Macrothele yani, assembly GCA_039090855.1. Classification (NCBI taxonomy): domain Eukaryota; kingdom Metazoa; phylum Arthropoda; class Arachnida; order Araneae; family Macrothelidae; genus Macrothele; species Macrothele yani. Next base: position 3,995,648 of record CM076996.1, on the reverse strand, counting down.
GGGTGAGATTTTTGGATAGCACCATGATTTCAAAAAAGGGCGTTCGTCGGCAGAACTCGCTCTTAGGCCTGGTCGACCTAAAAGTGTTGTTACGGAGCGTATTGTTAACACTGTTTGGGCAATCCTGCAAGAAAATCGACGAATGACGTGTGAAGACATAGCTGCGTCAACTAATATTTCAAAAACGTCGGCATTCCTCATTTTACGCAATAAATTATTGCTGCATCGTGTGTGTTCCAGATGGGTACCTCATCACCTGACGAGAGAACAATTGTTAGCCAGAGTTCAGGTGTGTCATGAGTGGAAACAAATGATTGCAAAGGATCCAAACTTTCTAAACACAATTATAACTGCCGATGAAACATGGGTCCCCTATTTCGACCCCCTCACGAAGCGCGCATCGAGTGTCTGGAAACACATAGGCTCTCGTCCTCCGAAAAACGTCCGCCAAACCAAATCAGCGGGAAAGGTGATGATGATAATTTTCTTTGATCATAAAGGTGTAGTCTACCAAGATGCCATTCCTCCACAAATTACTGTCAATGCTGAATATTACATTTCAGTCTTGAAGCGTCTGCGACGGCGCATATCGATTAAGCGAACGGAACTGTTAGGCAAGTGGTGTCTACAGCATGATAACGCTCGTCCACATGTGGCTGCTTGTATTCAACAGTTTCCTACGAAATGTAGTATTCAGATCATGCCACAGCTACCTGCCTGCAGTTCTGAATTCGCCCCGTGCGATTTCTGGTTGTTTCCAGCAATGAAGGAGAAGTTCCGTATATATATATATATATACACACACTGCTGGCCACCCAAAATGCAACACCAAGAAGGAGCATCCGATTGGCCTGAAATTCGCAGCATGCGTCGCCCATGAGAGTACATGCAAACGAATAGCATTGCAGGGCATATGCAAATTATGCGCGCCCGGCACGCCACCGAGAAGCACTATAAGAAGGGTGCACAGAAGGTGGGGTGTAAATAGTGGAAGTGTGTTGTGGTGCCTGACCTGTGCGTGGGAAGCTTCCTGGTGCCTCGTCGCAGAATACGGCAGTCATTCCAGCACGTTTCGGAGTTCGACAGAGGACGAATAGTGGCTTATCGCGACAGCGGTTTATCGTACCGAGACATCGGCGCCCGTGTGGGCCGACATCCAGCCACAGTGAGGCGAGTATGGATTCGGTGGGTGCAGAATGGACGGACGGACCGACGTGAGCGATTGCCGCAGCCGCGGCACACCACCGAACGGGAGGACCGGCATGTTGTGCGGCGGGCATTGACGGCTCGCACCGCCATATCACGAACGTTAGCGCAGGAATTAGGGTGTGTTGCGCAACAACCTGTGTCAGCACGTACCGTTCGACGTCGTCTGCATGAGCGGGGTCTTGTCGCACGGCGCCCATTGCTCCGATTACCATTGACGTTACACCACCGGCGAGTGCGGCGGCAGTGGGCCGTTGAACGCTGCACCTGGACTACCGAATGGCACGACATTGTCTTTTCCGATTAGTCCCGCTTCTGCTTGCAACACCACGACGGTCGGATCCGCGTGTGGCGGCACCGCGGCGAAAGACTGTATGACGCCTGCATTATGCATCGCCATACCGGTCCGTCGCCTGGCGTTATGGTTTGGGGCGCAATTGGATACGACACCCGCACCCCTCTGGTACGCATCGCCGGTACACTCAACAACCACCGCTACATCTCCGACGTTTTGTAGCCTGTAGTCCTCCATTACCTGCAGGACATGCCAGCGGCCACGTTTCAACAGGACAATGCGCGCTCGCACGTGGCACGCATCGTGCAACTATTCTTCACGGCCCACCAGGTGTCACTGCTACCGTGGCGCGCCTGTTCTCCCGATATGTCGCCCATCGAACACGTCTGGTCGCTGATCGGCAACCGAGTGGCCTGGCAAGCACCACCCGCGGCTACGCCTGATGAACTTGTGACGTGTATTCTAAACTAACTTTCCTTTTTTGTTTCTTTCCCTATGCAAATCTTGAGTTTATTCTCAGTTATTCTTCACTCTTAACGTAATATCTTTTCTCTCAAACGAATACTGTTGGCAACATAATTGAGGTTGAATGAACGTGACGTATGCCTGATAATAACGAGAGATGAAAACGACGACTAACCTGTTGCTAAGCGAGCGTTGTAAAGCGAGCGTTGTGTTAAGAGCTGTGTGGTGTGTGGAGAGTTTAATGCAATATGCTATGCTATGTTACGATGTGTTGGCTACATCCTGAATAAAGCTTCTTTTCCGTAAGTTTGACTTCTGTTGTTTACATGTTTCGTCTGGCCGTTAAGGTTTAATTTAGGAACTATTTCATCTTATGGTTATGTTTTTTTAAATAACGTAGAAGTAAGACAAGACTTCTGCGTCATAAACTGTGGCAACGTGTGGAAGCAGCCTGGACCGACATACCCCAAGCCCACATCCAAAGCCTCTTTCGTTCGATGCCGCAGCGTGTAGCGTCCGTTATTGCCAGCCATGGGGGCCACACGAACTATTGATATCTGCGTACTCCGCAAGTCGCACGGGCCTGTAAGCTCAATCGTTTCATCTTTGTATCTGTTGTTATGTGTCCAGTAAATCTGGCTTTGCTATCTCGTGTCCTTCTTGGTGTTGCATTTTGGGTGGCCAGCAGTGTATATATATATATATATATATATATATGCATGCTTCGTGTAACAAAGAAAGATAAGAAGAGAAACTCGTGGATAAAGAAAGTGACAGGAGTGGAAAGCATCATGATCTGCGTGAAATCCCTGAAATAGCAATGGGCTGGATATATTGCCAGGAGAACGGACCACCGATGGACAACCGAAATTGTAGACTGGATTCCAAGGGGCAGAAAAATACCATGTGGGAAATGGATGGATGAAATTTGTAAGATGCCGGAGTGACATGGAGCAGACTGGCTCAAGACAGACCGTTGTGGAAGAAACTTGGGGAGACCTCTATGCAGCAGTGGATTGATAATGGTTGACAATGATGTTGATAATGACACACACACACACACACACAAAACCCAAGGACCGGCATTCGGTTAGTAGAGTGTTTGGGTCAGAATGGGAAAAGCTGCCGATTTATCGGAGTTTGATAAAGGACAAATTGCGATGGTACGGCGCCTCGGAATTACGATCTCGGAAACGGCGCGGCTTGTGGGTTGTTCACGTGTCGCTGTAGTGAGTACGTATCAAAAGTGGTGCACAAATGGCCAGACGACGAACCGTTGTCCAGCCGTGTGTCGTCCGCAGCTTATTGATGCCAGAGGATAGCGAAGACTGTCGCGCATTGTTTACAGCGACCGCAGGGCCACAGTGCGACAAATCACCCGCAGCTACAACAGTGGGGATCAGGGCAATGTGTCACAGCACACAGTTCATCGCAGCTTGCTGCGCATCTGCCTGCATAGCCGAAGACCCAGCCGGGTCCCCATGCTCACTGCACGTCATCGCCAACAACGCATGAAATGGGCCCAAGATCATCAAGATTGGACCGTGGATGATTGGAAGAAAGTGACCTTATCTGACGAATCAAGATTCCTGGTGCATCACGTAGACGGCCGAGCGCGGGTACGCCTATTACCAACGGAGGCTATGACACCTGGATGCACTGTTTGACGGAAACAGATTGGCGGCGGTGGTGTTATGCTGTGGGCGATGTTTTCTTGGGACACTTTAAGGCCCATTATCCCAAATAGCACGATCCCTGAACATCGTTGCGGATCAAGTCGACCCATTCATTACCAACATGATAATGTGCCACACACACACTGCCATAATCGTCAAGGAATGGTTCGAGGAACATGTTGGTGTCTTTCTGTTAATGCCCTGGCCTCCAAATTCACCTGACATGAACCCAATCGAGCGTTTGTGATTCGACTTGGAAAAACGGGTTCGCGCTAAATCATCACCACCCCGAAATGTACGCGAATTGGAGGACGTGCTGTTGACATTATGGTACCAGATACCCCAAGATACCTATCGCCACGTCATGGAATCAATGCCTTGCCGAGTGGCCGTGTTTTGCGGGCTAAAGTGTTTCCTGCAGCATATTAAGTAGGTGGTCATAATGTAATGGCTCATCAGTATATATATATACCCTTTTTTTCCCCTCTGAGTTCTTCAGTAAGGTGCTTGTAGGGCTAATTCAATGTCACAATTGCGAACGTACGTGTGGATTGTGTGCACTTTTCAGGAACCGAATGGGTAAAAAATCATTTTAGACAATATAAAAGAGTAAAAACCAGTCAAGATTTTCTCGTTTTTTCCAGTATAGAGTTTTTTTATTTACATATGCTTTCGTTAAAAAATTAAACGTAACATACCGTTCGTTCGTGAAATTCCTATTGCTCAGGAACCTATCGAGGTTCCATATGAGTTGGACTCTTCGTGGAACGTTTTAAATCTCTGTCGGTTGTGTTAAAGGAAGTGCATTTTACGCGCGAGACATCTGCAACTTCCCTCTTGTGTTTGAATCGAATCGAAAATGAAACAACTTCGGATATGTTCTCAGTAACGGGAATACCCAGTATTAATCGGGACATCCACTGGAGATTTCTTTAAAACACACAATTAAATTTTTTGTCAATAGGTGACCTTATAAATAAGCAAATAAAATTAAATAATAGCAAATTTTATCAAGTGGCAAGTGTGTGACAGTATTCACAGCTCTAATCTGCACAAATAGAAAAACTATCTATTGTGAAAGGAAGGCACATTATACATTATAGCATTTAGCACATGTTAATAAACCATTCGCTCGTTATAAAGAAAACTATTAAATATTTAAAGATTTCTGATAATACCTTGCTAACTGTAAAACCTCGAACTTTCAAGATATACTGCTTTCTTGCCGTCACAGTGCTTTCTTCAAGTTTTTTGGTTTTTCCTTCAAACGGAGATTCTTGTTTGGCTGCTAAAAGAAGAGATGTCAGATTTAATCTATATCTTGTAACGTTTTAGTCTAATGTGTGATGTAATTAATATCACGTGACTTGCACAGATTTTACGAGATCTCGCTTATGACAACAATCATTTAAAATAAATTCTAGTATTAAAGCCTGTACGAGGATTTCGAGAAACCGGTGTACGTCATTTGTGGTTGATTCCAAATTTCCTTGTAATCTTCGCCTTGGCTAAATCGAGGTTCTGTGAATACCATGGAACATCCTAAATCTGTGTCGGTTTTGTCTAAAAAAGTGCCATTTACATCTGAGACATTCGTGGTATGCATCTTGTGTTTGGACCGAAGTTGAAACAATTTTAGATAATTTTCTATGCTTTCTGTTGCAGAAATGCACGGCACTGATCGGGACATATACTAGTTTTGTCTTCAAAATATGCAATGAAATTCTTTGGCTGGAGGTAACCTTACAGGGAAAGAAAATCAAATTTCATCAGGAGGCAATCTGTAATACTATTGATTCCCAATTTGTACAAACAAAAAATTATATGTAATGTATTATGGAACACGCTGCAACGTAATATGCTCTTATGAATAGATTTATATGTACTCTCATAATATACTCTCATTTGGTCGTTCTCGGTGGTGTAGTGGTTAGCATACCTGGGCGCTATCTGGGAGACGCGGTTTCGATTTCCGCTCCAGGATGACGAAATTTTTAAGTTTTCGGATATTATCTGACTTACCATCCTTGTCATATTTACACCAAAAAACGGATTGGCATCTTCAAAATTTGTGATATACTCTGTTCCATAACTTTTAATATTTCGTTATGAAAATTACGTTCATTATAAAGAAACACACTAAATACTAATAAGCACTGTACTAATATAAAAAATCACACTAAATGAGCTTACTTTGAATTTCGTTTCCTACGCAAATTGGAAATACTTCGTCGTTAGGTTTAAAATTCTATCTGTCATATATGACGTAAAACCGCGTGAGCGATATCTGCAATCTTGATGTGTCACGTCCCGCGATTGCATGGATTTATGTAATCTCGTTTATGGAAAAAATCATTAAAAGCAATTTCAATAATGTTACACCTATGGGGATTTTGAAGAGACACCGCTCGTGGTAGATTCCGCATATCCTATAATCTTTGTCTTGGCTGGAAGAAAACTTCATACGTAGAATTTCGTGAGCCTAGCTCTTTAGAGGGCATAAGCGAACAAGCAGATATGCTCTCTTCTTTATACTTGGTTTGACTAAAAACGTTTTGAGTTCAATTTAAGAAATTTTTCAAAAAATTACACTTTTCCTAAAAACATTCCAACAGTTACAGTAACACAACGTGTATTTGTAGTGTTAAGTTGCTAGCCTCTTTCTCCAGGAATTACCGATTGGGCTTTTGCCTTCATTTGATTTAATGTTTACTTTTCAAAAATGCAGTGGAAGTAAAATAAAGCACGAATCGGGTGGTTCGAGATTTGGACAGAACAAGTTTTGAGAAAGTGTATGTGTGTGATTCCACCATCATACTTAACTTTTAATTCGTAACAGTAAGAAAGAACAGTAATATTCGCATCGATAATAGATACGTCAGGTGATGCTTAAGATTCTTCCTTTAATGAAAGGGCACCTTGCACCATTGAATGAATGAATATCAGAGGGTCAAGGTGTTGGCCTTCTTTCCAAAATAAAATGCCTTTGCCGGACGAGTGTGTTCATTCTTGGAGGCAATTATCATCCCCGCACATCCATAAAACGAGAAAAACCAGTTCGCTCCCTGAATAATTTGTCCTTGGGCCAGGGAGGTGATTCCAACTTAACGGATGGCTTACAAGTCAAAATCTTCTGCGAGGTTTCCTAATAAAATGCCGATTTTAATTGCCCCCATCATATACTCGCGTGAGTCGGTTTAACTTTCTGTCACGAAATGTGACTGCCTCACCTCCGGCTGGAGAATTTCCCCATTTCGTCAAATTCACGATGCGAATGTAATTGTTATATATTGCGTAATCCGAAAGAATATCTGACTCCTCTCTTTCTTTCTTTGTCCTCCCTCCCCCGTCTCTCTGGTTCTGTATACCTCCTTTCTCTCCCTCTGGCTCTTCTCTTTTTCTGGGCTCTTCTGTCTCTCTGTCTCTTCTCTTTTTCTGGGCTCTTCTGTCTCTCTGTCTCTTCTCTTTCCATCTCTTCGTCTGTATCTCTTCTCTCAGAGAAAAAGGAGAGGAATGAAAGAAGTGGGAGAGAGGATTCATCCTCTCTCCACTTCTCTGTCCATCTTTTTCTCTGTCTCTCTCACACACACGACACCCTTAGTCTATCTCTTTCTCCCACTTACCTACACAAGATTTCTTTATCTCGTATTTTCTCTCACATATTTGTTTTTTCGCGCCCACAAGATTTCTTCATCTATGAAAGGATCTGCCTTGGTCTCTGCAGCCCATACATATACGATTTCATTTTGTTCCTTTGCTATTTCTCTCAACTCTTCACACTACTCTCTCTCTCTCTCTCTCTCTCATTCTCTCTCTCTCTCTCTCTCTCTCTCTCTCTCTCTCTCTCTCTCTCTCTCTCTCTCTCTCTCTCTCTCTCTCTCTCTCTCTCTCTCTTGCACTCATCCAAACACTTTCTTTATCCTCCTCTGTTTCTATCCAATTTTCCTCTCTCTCACTATTATCGTCCTTTCCGTCTCTCTCTCTCTCTCTCTCTCTCTCTGTGTCTCTGATCTTCTGTTTCACTATCATCACTTTTTCTCCATTTATCCCTCTGTAACATATAATATAATTTCTTTTCTTTTTCGCACTTGTCTTTTCTTCTGTCATTCAGTTTCTTTCTTCTTCTTCTCTTTGTCCCTTTATCATATTTTCCTGCTCACCCAATTCATTCGTCGTTGTCTCTCCGCGTAAATCTGTAGGAAGCATTCTAATCGTGAACGTAAACTAAAGTAGGCGGCCCAGGTGGCTCAGTGGTTGAAACGCAGGCTTCTGACCATTCGTCCGAGATGAGTCCGGGTTCGAATCCCGGTGAGACATGGATGTTGTGCTTGTCTAACGGCACTGGCTCTCTCTTCCTTTCCTGGAACAAATGGGCCTAAATTAGGGACGGGCGACTTCTTATACCCCATCGAGTTGCTCATGGTGGTCGTTAAACCTCCAATAAAAAATAAAAAAAATAATAAAGTAGGAAAGAAGTGCTTTTCTGTTTCTTTGTTTCACAAAGTGCTCTTTATCAATACTAAAACGGCTGATAATTAAGAAAACAAACATTCACAATCCCATGTTTAACGAGATTCCAGATTTAACGAGCAAAACAGGAACTTTGGTAGGGTATAATGTTAATTCAATAGCTAATTTGATCGTTTTTAGCGAATAAAGTTTATTGAAGTCCCGGGATATAGCGAGGGAGAGAAAAGCTAAGATGATCACTTTTCACAAGCAAAGGAACAAACTTAAATGAAATTACATATTTAAGTACGCAGAGGAAATCTGTGGTGCAGTGTCATGGAATGAAGGAATGGAAATGGTGGCAACAGCGCAGGGAACTTTTATGCGCTAGTGGAAGAATGTTGATAGAAAAGTAGTGGGGAGGAGTACATCAAATGCTCATCAAGCAAGTTGTGCAACAGACTCTCTCCGCCTCCCATTCCAATGGGCTTATGCTTTGTGTTTATTGTGTCAGCAGAATTGAAAATGAAAATAGGCCATCTACTCCTAGGCAAAAGAGAATGGGTTGGGCTCACGCACATGTAAGTGGATTTTTGCGCGACAGTTGCTGAGAGGGATAGGGAAGTAATGGAGTAGAGATGTCGCTAGAAGGAATACAGGAGATAATAATTCCTGGAACTGTGGCCATTGCCCCTTTCACCTTCCAAGTGAGTGTTGCATTGAGAGGATCGGTGCTGTTTTTGCTGTTGTGCAGTTACACAGCGCTCAGTCGCAAATGGCCGTCAAGTTGAATATACTCGAAAGATTTAATCATTTAATTATTGTAGTAATGTATCAATAGTTAATTAAATATGTCCAGTATATCGAATTGCTATGGATATATAATATAAACGTATAGGTATTTTATCACGTATTCATATTTTCACATGATGGGAATTTCCACCCCAAAACGGATTTAGCGAGCGCTCGGATGTAATGAGGGTTTACATTGGTCCCAAGCTCCTCGTTACAAGCAGGTTCTACTGTAGCATCTAAAAGAGTATGTATATGTAGTATTTAAAAAATATCATTTTCACAGCATTCTGGAGTAAGGTTTTCAATGGAAGTTACGTTTTTCAACCATTTAAAAGCCATGTACAAACAATGAAATTTCCTAAAATTTCAGTACTGTGAAATACAAAGGCCGTTCCATAGAAACTGGGAGTATTTCTTTTTTGAGTTGGCAACAGTGCAAAGGGGGAAAATAACCACGCATACGACTAACTGAATTAAGGAAGTATCTTTAGTAACAGTTATTAGCCGTGGCAGACGATTCTGATTTTGCTATTGCGCAGTTGTTTAAGGTACGTCTGAATTTCGCCATACAGATATGGAAGGGAGTTATCAGGACTTAAGAAGTGAAATGCATTGCGCGATAAAATTTTGACATCGTTTGAGTAAAACGGCTCCAGAAACTGTTGATATAATGAAAAGAGCTTACAAATATAAATGTTTGGACGAGTCAACGATTTTTCGATGTCACCATGATTTTAACACGAAAGATTACACCGAATTTTCGGGTGTAATAAGCACGTCTTTTGAATCCGTTCTGACGCAAATTAAATTTATCAAAGCTATTCAAAGTCAATGTAACCGGTATGGAAAACAATAGATCTGACGAAAGAAAGAAGATTTTCAATTGGGTTTTTAATCCCTCAGATATTGCTATAAACGGAATCGTGAGCTTACTAACTCTTAGAAACAGATATATCGACAAAAATAAGATGTGACTTTACGTCCCCTGGTGGAAAAACCATGCATTATTTTAGGAAGAAAGTATTCTCAAAAGATTTATCCCTATAAGCGGTATCGGTCCAAGAAAAAAAAATTAGTTGAATTTTCAGGAGCCCAGATTTTGCAACAAATACTTCAGAAGCAGAAATTAACATTTATGACCCCTGGTGGCTAAACCATTCTTTACCAAACATTAGACATTATGTGAAAAATATTTTCCATCAGGTCTTGTATGCGATACAGGAAGAATTTTTCAAATTGGGGTTTCAGAAACAGAAATAACGCAGAAAACTCAATTTACCTTTGTGCCCCTAGCGGAAAGTCTATGATTTACTTGAAAATTTTGAATTTATAAGGAAAAGATTTCGCATCAGAAACACTATCCAACAAAGAAGGAATTTTTCAAATCGTACTCTTAGAAGTAGAGATATTGACAAAAGTAAGATATACATCTACGCCCCTGGCGTAGAAACCATGCATTTTTCAAGAAGAAAATTTTCCTAAAAGGTTTGTCGACATGAGTAGTATCGGTAAACAAACGACTTTTTTAAATCGAGATTTTAGAAGTTCATATTTTGCTGCAAATACAACAGAAGCGGAAATTAAGGCTTACGCCACCTGGTGGCCAAACCATTTCTTACAAAAATTAGAAATTATGTGCAAACGATTTCCCATCAGGAGCTGTATGCGGTGCAGAAAGAATTTTTCAAAGCGGAGATTTAGAAGCAGAGATATAGGGGGAAACGCAATTTACCGCTACGCCCCCTAGCTGAAAGTCTATGAATTACTTGAAAATTTTGAAATTATATGAAAAACATGTCATACGGAAAACACTATCCAACAAAGAAGGAATTTTTCAAATCGGACTCCTAGAAGTAGAGATATTGACAAAAATAAGATTACATCTACGCCCCCTGGCAGAGAAACTGTGGAATATTTTAAGAAGAAATTGTTCCGAAAAGGTTTATCGATGTGAGTGGCATCTGTCCACGAAAGAATTTTTTCAATCGATATTTTAGAAGCTCCGATTTTATGGCAAATGCATCAGAAGCAAAAATTAACACTTACGCCCCCTGGTGGCCAAAGTATTTTTTACCAAAAATTTGAAATTATATGCAAAAGATTTTCCATCAGGAGATGTATTTGCTGAAGAATTTTTTTTTCAAATCGGAGTTTTAGAAGAAAAGTTATCGGGAAAAATGTAATTTACTTTTACGCCCCCTAGCGGAAAATCTATGCGTAATTTGAAAAAGTAACTATATCTAAAATACTCTTCGACATAAATGGAATCGAAAGACAACATTTTTTTCAATCGGATGTTTAGGAGCTAATATGTGGAATAAAACGTATTTTTGAATTCGACATTATTTGCATTTACGCCCTCTACAGGTGAAATTGTACATCGTAAAAAAAAAAAAAAAAAGAAATGAAGGATCATCATTTGCATATTTCAAGCTTCCCAATCCAAAAAAAAAATTCAAATCGGACTAATAGTTGCAGAGATATCGTGGGTACAGACGGACGGACTGACGGACGGACAAACCGATAACAGAAGCACGATCTTTTTTTACAAAAGACGTGCTAAAAAAGAGTGTTTGTCGGCAAAACTCGCTCATAAGCCTGGTCGACCTGAAAGCGTTGTTACGGAGCGTATTGTCAACACTGTTTGGGCAATCCTGCAGGAAAATCGACGAATAACGCGTGAAGACATAGCGGCGTTAACTAACATTTCAAAAACGTAGTCATTCCGCATTCTACGCGACAAATTACTGCTGCATCGTGTGTGTTCTAGATGGGTACCTCATCACCTGACGAGAGAACAATTGTTAGCCAGAGTTCAGGTGTGTCATGAGTGGAAACAAATGGTTGCAAAGGATCCAAACTTTCTAAACACAATAATAACTGCCGATGAAACATAGGTCCACTATTTCGACCTCCTCATGAAGCGCGCAACGTGTGTCTGGAAGCACACAAGCTCGCGTCCTCCGAAAAAAATCCGCCAAACCAAATCAGCTGGAAAGGTGATGATGATAATTTTCTTTGATCATAAAGGTGTTGTCTACCAGCATTCCGTTCCTCCGCAAATTACTGTCAATGCTGAGTGTTATATTTCATTCTTGAAGCGTCTGCGACGACACATATCAATTAAGCGACCGAAACTGATGGGCAAGTGGACCCTCTACCATGATAACGCCCGCCCTCATGTGGCTGCTTGTGTTCAATAGTTTCTTACGAAATGCAGTATTGAAGTCATGCCACAGCCGCCTGCTTACAGTCCTGACCTCGCCTCGTGCGATTTCTGGTTGTTTCCAACAATGGAGGAGAAGTTCCGTGGCGCAACATTCAACACAGATGCTGACTATAAATAAACAAAGACATCGCTCTTTCCAAGTTTTATCAACACATATAGCAACCGAAAAATTGTTATCCGGTCACCGCTGGGGATCCGAATCCCAGATCTCTCGATATCTAGCCGAGCGCGTTATCCTTACGCTACGGTGGCCAATAATGAACGGCGCTATGTGTGTTTTTCTGTCAGCTTCTGACATCATAAATCCGTAAAATGGACTCAGCTACTGAGACGTCTCTATCTAGTGGGCATTAACGGCACTGGCTACATATTAATTATAGCAGTTAAATCCAAAGGGAGAGATCCAAAGTGAAAATCCTCCAAATACGTGGCGTCAGTGATAATTAATATATATTAATGTAACGTAGGGCTAACGCAGATATCGAGAGATCTGGTATTCCGATCCCCAGCGGTGACCGGATAACAATTTTTCGATTGCGAGCGGATTTGTGATGTCAGAAGCTGACAGAAAAACACATATAGCGCCGTTGATTGTTCGCCACCGTAACGTAAGGCTAACGCACTTGGCTAGATATCCAGAGATCTGGGATTCGGATCCCCAGCGGTGACCGGTTAACAGTTTTTCGGTTGCTATGTGTTGATAAAACGTGGAAAGAGCGATGTCTTTGTTTATTCACTGACGCCACGTATTTGGAGGATTTTCACAGATGTTGACGTTATTCAAGTTGTACAGGGGTCGCTAAAGCAGCTTTTACAAAATACCTTCGCCACATGCTTTGCAAAGTAGACTGAACGATGGGACCGCTGCATATCATCCGCGAGGGAAGATACCTTGAGAAAGAGTAACATATATTTTGCTCTACCTATATTTCTTGTAAGGTCAGGTGATGCGTAACATCACAGCCTCTCCTTGACAAATGTCAACCCCGCCTTCTCGTGGTGCATCCTGTTCCCACTAAAGGGGCTCTGACGACCGCCAATAGCGGTATAACTATACCATCGGGATTAGAGGAAATTCTATCCCACACTCACCAACCCGCTTGGCCAGCGTGGTGAGTTATGGCCAAACCCCTCCAAAATGATGCCACAACTTAAATCTTGGCCCTCAGTCTCCGGCAGCTGGAATGTACCTGGCCAAGGCAGCGGCCAGTGCGACATGAAGGCAGAGGGTGCTAAGAATCCCCGGAGGACCGGACTAGGCTGCCATCTGATGCTGACCTTGGCTACTTACAATGGACGCTCCCTATCTTCTGATTCAAGGCTTCTTGAATTGGAAGAGGAATTACAAAGGATCAAGTGGGACATCGTGGGGCTAAGTGAGGTAAGGAGAAAAGGAGAAGATCTCATCGAACTGAAAAGTGGACATCTCTTCTACTATCGTGGGACAGATACTGGCAGAACTAGTGGTGTTGGATTTATAATAAACAAGAAACTGAAGGATAAAGTTGTAGAAGTTGAAAGTTCCTCTGACAGAGCTGCACGACTTGTTATCCAACTCTCGAAAAGATACCAGGCTCAGATTATTCAAACTTATGCACCCACCACAAGTCATCCTGAAGAAGAAATTGAAGAATTTTATGAGGAAATTTGTCATCTAAATAATAAAGGTAAGCAGCACTTGAAAATAATTATGGGAGATTTCAATGCAAAAATAGGGCAACGGCAACAGAATGAAACTTCAGTAGGTAAATTCGGTCACGGCAACAGAAACCAGCGTGGAAATACTCTCGTTGAGTTTGCAGAGGCAGAAGGGTTTTTCATCTTGAACTCCTTCTTCAAGAAAAAGCCACACAGGAAATGGACATGGAGACATCCAAATGGGACGACAAGTGAAATTGATTTTATTATGTGTAACAAAAAATTCGTCATAGAAGACTGCAGTGTGCTAAACAAGTTCAACACAGGTAGTGACCATAGATTGGTGAGATGTAAGATGCACCTCAACACTAAACTTGAACGTGGCAAGCTCATAAGACAAACAAAACCTATTGACATAACCAACCTTAAAAAACACCATAATACCTTCAAGTTGGAACTGAAGAACAGGTTCTCTGCTTTGGAAGGCCTAACATCGGAAGAAGTGGACATCTCTGAAGTTAACAGAAAAGTAACCAAAGCTCTTATGGAAACAGCAACAAAATTAGCTGGGTCTAAGAACAAGTTGCATGTAAACAAATTATCAGGAAAAACGAAAATGTTGATGCAAAAAAGAAGAGAGATGAGGACAACTAAAGAAGATGTGACTTCCAAAGTGGAATATATAGAGCTATGCAAGACAGTAAGAAAAAGTATCACTGAAGACGTAAGAAAATTCAACTGTGAACTAGTGAGGAAAGCAATTGAAAACAACCAAAGCTTAAAGATAGCAAAGGGACATCTCAGTAAGGGAAGAAAACATATTATGGCACTGAGAAAAGAAGATGGTTCTGTAACAAGAAATAGAGGCGAAATTTTGACAAGAGTGAAAGATTTCTACTCCAAATTATATGAAAGGGATGATACATGCACTCCAGACATCATGAAAGATACCAGTACCAGAGTTCCTCCAGTCCTTCCAGCAGAAGTTGCACATGCAATCAAGAACATGAAGCGGGGAAAAGCTCCAGGAGAAGATGGAATTACTGTAGACATCATACAAGAAGCAAGTGGAGAAATCGAAACAGTACTCGCCCAAATTTTCACTCGATGCCTTAATGAAGGAAAGATTCCTGAGGATTGGAACACCGCTACAATGATCCTGCTACATAAGAAAGGTGACATTGAGGATCTCGGAAACTACAGACCTATCAGCCTCCTATCAGTAGTTTATAAAATCTTCACTAAAGTTCTTTCACACCGCTTGAAGGTAACACTGGACATGGCTCAACCGAGAGAACAAGCTGGATTCAGGAGTGGCTACAGCACAATAGATCATATCCACGTACTGAGAGAACTAATTGAAAGAGCGAGGGAATATGAACTTCCATTGTGCATGGCTTTTATCGATTATGAAAAAGCCTTTGATTCGGTGAAACCATCAGCAGTTACAATGGCTCTGAAAACCTGCGGTATTGAAGATGCATACATTAATATTATTAATAACATCTATGAAAATGCAAGTGCAAAGATTCGGCTGTTTGAAAATACAACACACATAAAAATTGGAAAGGGAGTGAGACAAGGTGACACCATATCTCCGAAGCTCTTTAATGCCACATTGGAGGGTGTTTTTCAGTCGCTGAGCTGGGAAAACAAGGGAATAAAGATTAATGGAGATTATCTAACCCACCTTCGTTTTGCTGATGACGTAGTCATTTTTGCAACTAGCCCATCAGAGCTGCAGAGTATGATCCAGGAACTTGCTGACAAGAGTAAAGAAGTGGGATTAAAAATGAACTTTCAAAAGACAAAAGTGATGTTCAATGCTTTTACAAGAAATGAAGATTTATCGATTGATGGAGAAAAGCTGGAGATAACAGACACGTACGTTTATCTTGGACAGCAGATATCAAGTGAGGGTCACATTGATGAAGAAATTAATCGGCGTACAAAACTTGCCTGGAGAGCTTTTGGAAGAAACAGCATAATTTTCAAGAGCAATATGCCATTATGTCTTAAAAGAAAAGTGTTTGATCAATGCATCCTTCCAGTGCTTACGTATGGTGCAGAGACGTGGACCTTAACTAAAAGAGACATACAAAGGCTGCAGACAACTCAAAGAAGCATGGAGAGGTGCATGCTTGGTGTAACCAGGAGAGATAAGAAGAGGAACTCGTGGATCCGAAAAATGACAAGAGTGGAAGACATCATGATCAGAGTTAAATCCCTGAAATGGCAATGGGCTGGACATACTGCCAGAAGGACAGATCATCGATGGACAGCTGAAATTTTAGATTGGATTCCAAGGGACAGGAAAAGACCCAGAAGAAGACCACATGGGAGATGGGTGGATGAAATTCGAAAGTATGCAGGGGTGACATGGAGGAGACTGGCACAAGACAGACCGTTGTGGAGGAAACTTGGGGAGACCTTCGTCCAGCAGTGGATTGATAATGGTTGACAATGATGATGATGATGATGATATTTCTTCATTTTATGTGATTTTACTCTCAGTTTTTATGGAACGGCCGTTGTGTGTAGTAGTCCTTTCTTTTGTGATCGTTTGCTCATGAAGAATGATAATATACGGGAAAATTAAGGATTCAAAATAATCGCCTGCTTACAAAAAAAAAAAAAAAGAAAAAAAAATGCTGTTGTACGGCAAAATTTAAAGGTGCAAAAATGAGTAAATTGGCATTACTCGGAAAAAAAAAACGAATTTTGGAATGCCCATAAATTTAAGAAATTCAAAGATAACTGACAGGTATACGTTTCCTTTAGAAAATTTGCTACTAATAAAAGAAAACATGCCATAAAATATATTTTATCCTCTGTCTTTTTTAACAAAATCTGATAAAGATATTTTCAGATATTCGATACTGTAAGATGCACTTTTTATTCTCAATGTGTTGAATTCATAAACTTAGTAGGGTACTGCATGCTTAGGTCCTTTGCAACTTCCGCTTGCGTGTGTGTGTTCTTCCGTTTTACCCTTCTTTGATTTTTTGAGACTCATCATTACAATCACTGCTGTTACACTCGCATTTTGCTCAAGTATTCGGGGCAGTCTTGATGTTTTGGTCTCACTTCGTTGTGTTTTGAGGTCTTCAATTACGCTCGTCTCAAGCGAAGAAACTGTATCAACACATTTTCTTCATTCACTGAACCTCTTCAACTTTTGCATTTCATTGTTCATCACTAAGTGCGAAATGAACACACTTTTTGCTTATGTACCAATGCATCGTGGAGCTAATGACCTCTTACGACTCCTATATGTTTTTCATATCGTATATCTATACATACGGAAGTTTTATATTGAAAAGATAAATTAAGAATCCAAAACCAAACAGCAGTACGTTCATATTCTGGTTCACGACGACAGTGCGTTTATGCGCGCATGAGGAAAAGCATAGTCGTCGTAAAATGTCGCATTCATTCCCATATGAATTAACGGAAACGGCTCGTAATTAGTTTCAGGACTTTATTAGCTTTTCCAAGAGATTTACATTTCAGATTTCGCCAGGTCGTAGCATTTGTGTTAAGCATTTCCGAACAAATTTAAATTACTATTTCTTCCAAGTATTTCAGATTCAATTTCAGTTGTGCTATGTACATAAAACGTACTGTAAATTCGTTTGCAGAGTTAGTGTTTGTTAAGTGAAAATATGAGCCCTGTTGTCGTAATGTATTCTGCTGTTCCCTCAGCTGAGAATGGCAGTCAAGCTTCTTAATGAAGCTGGTATCCTTCGCCAACGTCCTTTCCGTTGAAATCACAGAGGAGAAGAGACAGATGTTCAACTCCCGTTTTTTTACTAGCGACCCGGTGATCGGACAAGAAACTACGTCAGCGTCTGTCATGTGATACGTTACCGGTTGCTATAAAGCAGTACCGCTGAGAGAGTTGTAACTTTAAAAAAAAACAAAAAAAAACTAGTTAGACTTTCACGGCTACGGTTACGACGCATTAGTTCCATATTCGTCCACTGGAGCGCTGTTCTGTTGAGATCTTCATGGCCAAAATGTTTCCGCTAGCCTCTATGGCAGATGTACCTCTGGATCGCTTCTATGGCTGAAACAGCCTGACCACTACCTGCGGAGTTATGATTTGCATGTCACAGCCAGCACAATGCTTAGTCTGATCTATGTGCCTCTGTCTCAACTCTCATGTGGTGGTGTTTTTTATTTCTTTCGTATGATCTGATGCAACAATCGCCTCTCCTTCATCAGGCCTCTTTCACACGGAGCGGGCTCCCGATACTTTACTTTCACAAGAGCGGCCAGCAACAAAATTCTGCCCGCATATTAAAACAATTTTTTGTCAGTCAAGCTCGTGCCGCTATCGAATGAACACCTGTCTTTTTTGTGTGTGCGTGTCTGTGTTTTTGAAAAGAAAAAGAAAAACGTTAGCGAAGAAAAATGCGAACATTTTTTTGTAGTTATGTTATTAGTTAACAAGTAAAAAACTATTTATTCAAAATTTATATATAACAAATAGATGTATTCAATTTTTAATTTTTTTTTAATTAAATTTATTAAATGCATAAACACCGTTGAAGCACTTGACAGAGGCTGCGAAGTTGCGGGTAGAGGCAGTTCCCATCGTGTGAAGACCTGCATTCTGTTCAGTGAACAAAACAAGTAAGTGCATGTGCGTTCCCGCAGCAAAGTTTTGACATCGACGGAAGCTTTCCGGGCCCGCGTCCGTTTGCACTTGCACCCGCCGGGCGCGGGCAGCACTCACTTCGTGTGAAAGTGGCCTCAGTGAATTTTGTAGTGCAACAATAATTATGCTACGCTACACTTTGCCCAGCTCACGAAACTCTTTTTTCATAATTTACTTAAATACTGTATTTTACGAAAATCTTTAAATTGAAAACTGGAGACATCCTAATTTGATGTCAGTGTTTTCTGTTCTTAATTAATCTGTGAGATGATAATCTCTCAAAACGTAAAATGATTAGAAATATGCTAGCCAGTCGTCGGTAACAGCTGAAGATTTGCTTACTCACTCTGCATGACCCCTCCTCCTGTAGACTACAACACGCGTTTCAAAATTGAAATAAAAAAACGAAAGAGAATGAGGGACACATTGAGAGGGCGAAGAAAGGCAGAGGGAAAAAGAAAGGTAAGGGAAAGTGCGAGACGGAGATAGAAAAGGAGGTAGATAGGGGTGCAAAGAGAAGAGCGACAGGAATAGAAGAAGGGCGAAAGAGAGGGACATGAGAAAAGAAAGGAATATAGAGAGGGTGAGAAAGAAAGAGATAGAGAGAGTGAGAAAGATGGGAAAGAAGAAGGAGATGGGGACGGAAAGGGTAAAGATTTTCTGCGAGAGCGGGTGGAGGAGGAAGAAGAAGAGAAAGGGCGATAGAGAGGATACGAAAGCAAACGCGAGTGGAGGTGAAATAGGGACAGGAAAGGAGAAAGACAGAAAAAGAGCGCGATAGAGAGGCGAAGTCAGTCAGATAGGGAGAAAGAATAATGTTGAGGAGAAATCACATTATGTACGCATCTTAGTCATATTTAACAAGAACTATCCATTACCTTATCAGATCCACAGTGCTGTTTGTAATCAAATTTGTGTACTAGTGTCTTTATTACTATCAACAAACGACTGCCGATATGTGTCTTTATTACTATCAACGAACGACTGTCGATATGTGTCTTTATTACTATCAACGAACTACTGCCGATATGTATGTATATTTTGCTTCATAAACTGGGTAGTTGAATGCTGAAGGAAGCTAGTGGCTTAGCTCCCTATGTAAATTCAAATGGAAAAGAACGAAAGTTATTGATAAGCGTTTATCCATAAAATATAAAAATACAAACTGAAAGAATATACCACACAAGATCGTGAATTAAAGAGC
This sequence comes from Macrothele yani, assembly GCA_039090855.1. Lineage (NCBI taxonomy): Eukaryota > Metazoa > Arthropoda > Arachnida > Araneae > Macrothelidae > Macrothele > Macrothele yani. The sequence goes on along the minus strand of CM076996.1, from coordinate 3,976,028 downwards.
CAACATTTTATTTGTACTCAGCCAATGGCCAGCAAAGAAGTTTTGCATCATCCCCATTACTTTCAAAATAATTCCAATTATTGATCAGTGGTTATTTGTATTCCCTTGCACTTTAAAATATATCCTACTTATTTGCTAACAATTTACAGGAACAAAGTTTAATCACCATACCACAACGTGATTTCAACTTAATAAGGCCAGTGAACCTAGAGGATAAGTGGCTGGGGATTTAATTCTCAGGAAGTAGCGATTTATCCGATAAATAATAATTATATTCAGCATATCCCGACAAATTGAAGTATTACAGTTGTATATCACATGCCACGTGGCTTGATAATGAATGATAGTCATTCGTTGGGCTTACCTAAGTTAAGACAGAAATCCCATTTATATGGATCAAGTCAGGTAACCTGCTTTCCGAATGTAACGGAACTGCTATCGTACACGCCCACATTTATTCACATGATCGATCTTTTTATTTGTCCGACATTAACGGAAAAAGAAAAGAAAGTGGGGTTAAGTGATAAATGTTTGATCATTTTGTAAGGGACGTGTGTCTGAGTTCTGCAGCAAATAACTGAAACAGTGAAAATGCTGTCATTCCCGTTATCATGCCAAATAACTCTGAAATGAAGGAGTTCTCTACTTGCTCTTATCTGAATATTTATTCTAACTTATCGAGGCACAGTCACATTTCTTGCTCCCTACAACATCTGCTTCGAAATAAAAAACGGTTCGCTTGTAGCATGGAGTAGACCTTTTTAATATATACCTTTTTCAAAACACGAAAACACGAAGCATAGGCGTTTCTCGAGTAAATCCAAATATATTCTCAGCTGTTTAGACGAAGTTAAAAGTTCAGTTTTTTATATTCATTTTTATTTTGTATTTTTTTTTTTTTGCCTTTCTAACTTAAAGGGTTTGTTATGCCATTAAAAGTTTTTTAATATCCGAAACAAATGGTGTCTCACGAATCTTATTAAATTTGCACATCCTTACATTCCCGTTTGCTCTGTAACTGACTTTCTTAGCTACTGCAAGTGCAAAGTAACGGAACATGGAATTAAGATTGAGCAAAGCTGATTTTACAGCAAAATAAATGAAATCCACCAGATTTCTTGTCCGTTTCAGCACCCATACATGGATGCTCTGTTTCTCATCCTTCGCAAGGAGGTCCTTCCTCCAAGCTTCGTGTAATGGATTCAGCTCATTTGCAAGTAGGCTCGTTTGGTATTCAGAGATAGGTTTCCTAGCTGTGTATAGTGAGTGGGTTGAGGCATCGGAAATATGGACCAAACGTCAGTCATGCAAATAAATAATCGTGTAGGAAAGTGATGGAAGTCTCGGAAAAGATTCATGCTCAGTGCATCAGAGAACTACGAAAATATTTATTTAAAAAAAATTAAGAATAAAGAAAGATTTCTTCTGGAGTGGCGGCGTTCTCCCCACGAACACATTATTGAACAGATTAATACCCCCATTCAAAAATTGATATAGCTTAAGAGATTCTCAGAAGTGACTTTTTTGTATGACGTATCTATGCTTAAGTATGGTTTCACTGAAAAAAAATAGAATTGGTAAAGAGAAAGCAACAGATTATTGCTCAGAGCCGCAGGCCTTTTTATCATTTTTTTTAGTTAGAGGCTTAATATCTCATGTATGTGAACATAGTTAATAAAAAGGAATAAAGCTCATGCAGCAGACTGATCCTGGGACTCTTAGAGCACACCTTAGCAGCAGGCCTTTTTCTCAGTTTCTAAGATGCAAATTTAATATTCCGTGTGCAAACATAAGTAATAAAAGGGATGCAATACATCAATCCTAAAATACTTATGAAACTTCCACTTGCCGTTTACCGTCCTAGTGGGTCCTTGCGTAGAACTATTCAACGAGTTTACGGAGACATAAAGATAAACCGTTCGGAGGGTTGTTTGTTTGCCTTAAGGGGGACCACAAGAGAAAATCTGTCCTATAACTGCAATGTTCATTCATTCTGTTCATATTTGCACAAAGACTATTGCGTTCTGGTCTTCAAAATTTTGAGCGCAAATAAATCAAGTCTAGCTAATATTTATTTGCCCTACCCTAGCTGTGATTTCGATAAAATTTGTCAGTTTTTTTTCAATTCAATTTATCTCAATAAGTGCCAAATCAGAATCTTCGCGATTGACATAAATTGAACTTTAGAAAAAATTCTGACAATTTTTACGAAATCACAGCTAGAATACACTGGTAACCAAATTAACGTAACAAACACAATATCATGAATAACGCACAATCCACACGACACAGTTTAATGACAGTTGGTACGGACATAATTTATCGATAACGCAGCAATACACAACAGAAAAGGGAATGTCATCGCAGCATGAGAAGGAAGCACGCGTGTGACAGCATGGCAGACCAAAAATATTTCTCATGCTGTTTACAAGGCTGTGAATGAGAGTTTGGGGCAATAAGCGCCACTCCTCTACAAAGGTGCATAGGATTCCCGGGAGGGTTCTGCAAATGGGCTGCCAGCTTGCAACCGCTTTCCCCAGGGCATCCCAAACATGCTCTATCGGGGTCGGGTCCGGGGATCGCGCGGGCTACTCCATCCTGTAAATATCCTCCGTCTCCAAGTATTTGTCGACTAGCAGAGTCCTATGGGGACGGGTACTATCATCCATAAATAGGACTTAGGGGTCAACACCTCCCCTGAAAAGCAGTACATATAGCTCAAGAATGTCATCCCTGAAGCGTACTGTAGTCAGGGTGCCTCCTGGAAACACGTGCATCGGCGTTCGTCCATCCAACATGGTGCCAGCCCGAGCCAAAAGTCCTCCACCACCATAGCGGTCCATTTCCCTAATGTTGGAGGGAAGATTTCGGCTTCCCGCCTCTCTCCAAATGTACACACGTCGAGAATTCGTGTTTAGGCTGTACTGTGAGTCATCGGTGAAGGGAACACAATCCCATTGAATAGGGATCCAGGGGTGACGTTGTCGGGCCCAATTCATACGGACCCTTCTGTGGGATGCGGCGAGTGGGACACAGACCAATGCCTTCTTGCATACAGACCTCTCTCGTGGAGTCCAGTCTTCTGTAAACTGTTTGCAATGATACCGCGGTTCAAGTAGTAGAGGAGAACTCCTGCGAGATTTGCCAGGCTGTCAACTCCCTACGGCGGCGAGCTGTTAGAGACAAACACCGGTCGTCTTGACTTGTTGTGGCTCATGGGCGTCGTTGTCCGCGCCTTCTGGTTATTATTCCGGTTTCCTAAAACTGTTTCCAGAGATTGGAGACCAGTTGCTTAGATACATTCAGCCATCTTGCTCAGCTTGCGATTGCACTACTTCCGATCTACCAATCGCTGTTCACCATAAAGAGTCTCCTAAGCGTTTTTTTACTAACGGTCCAACTCAAGCTTCATTTGCCTCACCCTTGTTCAGAATGACGTGTATCAAGGTCACATGCTCGACAGCTCGATGACGTATGGTCCTCATTTGCATATTTCTATAAGAGATAGCACAATGTTGCTTGGGTACGTCGACTTAGCATTTCTCTTTGTACATTCTCTGGAAAATCTTTACAATCGCTCGTCTCGTTTTGGACATATTCTCGAATTTGTATTTGGCACTTAATTTTGGACACCAGTTTATATATTAGCTAAGGACTTGATTTATTTGCGCTCAAAATTTTGAAGACCAGAACGTAATAGTCTTTGAGGAAATGTGTACAGAACGAATTAACATTGGAGGTATGAGATAGATTTTCTCTTGAGGTCCCCCTCAAATGTTTCAAGCTGGAAGGGAAGGCGCGAAAAATGGCGTGCGATCTGGCACCCTGAAAAATTTCTTAAATGACGAGGAGTTACTTGAATAGTCGACAAATGGCATCCCGGAAATTACGGAAATTAGCTAAAAATATAAACGCAGAGTAAGGGCTGTGACAAAAACCATAACAATGCGTCTAACCACCCAGCTCAGTGTTCCCTCTCTTAAAAAAAAAGTTTGGCATGTAAAACAAGCTTGATATTGATGAAAATATTCGCCTTAGTGGCCTAACTTTCCTCACGTGACTTTTTCATGAACTGAAATAAGTCATCGAAAGATCCCATCTTGAATAAATTCAAGATAAAGGATACGTGACGGGCACTTCTTTAAAATGACTTTCAGAAAATGATTTCCTTTAGTGCTGCTAGGCAGAACTTAACAGTTTCAGTGATATGAGTATGAACCAGATCCACTAAAATTTAATTATAAAGACTTCTTTACAGAAGCAGTCAGGATATAATTTATTATTAGACGTCTTTTGCAGTGTGACAGCAAATTGGTTTTGTGTGTTTGTATTCATTGGTGCATACCTAAACAATGTCACATTTTTTTACCACGTTCCTTCAAGTGGCTTCATAGTGATGTCTTAAAAGCTCGGAGACAATCATTCTTTGTGTTGACTATTCAACAACAACCATAGCAATTACATATCATATGTAGCCGCTGGTTCCGCACTTCCGGCTGGCAGCAGTATCGCCTCTCATGATTCCAGCCCCCTTCCATTCTTGCCTTGGGAGTTCCACTCTGCGATATGACCTTCGTGCTCCAGAAGTTCATATATAACTGAACAGTGCTCTGGTCTGTGTAGTTGCATTAGACATTAGAAGAGCAGCTGGTGTCTTCGCAAGATGACCTCAGAAAAACCTGTTGCTCGGTTATATGAACTAGCCTGACGAATAAATTGTTTTAAAAAAGGTGGGGGAAGATAAGAAAATTCTTGCGTTAGTATGTGCGACCTTGGGAAAGTTCTTGTCGTTCCTCATAGAAACATAACTGGAATTTTAATTTGGGTACTTCGATGTGGTATTGTTAAATTATAAGATTTTTGTTAATTCAGATTGCAATACGCGGAAGTGTGTCGCTGCGAGAGCAGGGACGTCGCCAAGGGATGCGAGGGTGGGCAAACCCACCCTGAAATTTGTCTTGTTCACCCTGCCGCCCACCCAATTCAAAATGTGCCATTTTTCAGAATATTTAACTTTAAAAAACACTGGCGGAAAGTGAAAAAAGAACACCAAGAAGGAGATGTCTGATACCAACGAAATTTATACAGCATAATAACGGAATACAGAGGATAACGTGATCAAAACATTATGGCACAATACAGCTGTATTTTCTGGTAAACTGATAAATAACATTTCCATGTAAGATGGTTAGTACGAGGTTGAACCGCCATGAACTGCGTCACACTGTGCAATTCTGGCATGGAGTCTGTCGTACAGATGTTGGATGTAAGTTTGGGGTATTGAGTTCCAAGCATCCTCAACCTGGACGCATAAATCGGGGATGGTCGTGGCTGGCCGTGGACACCGGATAAGTCGTTGTCCCATAAAATCCCACACGTGCTGAATGGGGGACAAATCCGGTGAACGTGTTGATGGGGGTTTTTTGGATTGCCCCACGTCATTATTAGTAATAAGGGTAATCACTCGAATCTCAAAAACTATGGTTTCCCAGTATTAGAGAAAACACAGGCTCGCTATTCGAGGATGGGCGTTGTGTTTCACCCAGCCGACGTTCCGTGTATCGGGGTCCGCTGAGTGCCGCAATGTTTCAAAGTAATCGTCTAGCTTTTCATTTCTTTTTGAATAATTCGTTAACTTACAAATTTTGATTTGATTACTAGCACTGATGCGTAAGTTACTCAGTATTGCACTGGAGGATTTTTCTGAACATTCATCCCAAATCATTTATTCACACATCCAACACTCAATCGTTATTAACCTTTTTCTTTTCTTTACAAAATTGTACACTCAAATGAAATGTAGCCGACTCATAATAACGGGAAAATAAAATATGTTTATTTTGCCTGATGAAGGCTTGAAATCTAGTAAAATATACACTCATTCATATGAAAATGTTTGAAGACCCTTTTAGCAAAATTATTTGTTTAAAGGTTAACTTTAATTTCTTATTTTCATTTAATATAATTCTGAAATATTTCGAAATATAATTTACTAAGAAAATGATTCCTTATATTACACAATTTCCTGCTCTGATCAATGGTATTTACTTTACTCAACCATTTCATTATTCTTCTATTTCTGCCCTACTTTTCTCAGCATTAATTTAGAGCTGGTTTTACTTTCAACCTTAACTTAGTCTATTTCTGCCCTACTTTTCTCAGCATTAATTTAGAGCTGGTTTTACCTTCAACCTTAACTTAGTCTACTATGCTCTTCTTAAATTTTCGGTTCAACATACTAATTATGTAAACAAGAGGAAACATGAATGTCGGATTATCCTACCTTCTATCCCACGATGAGGGCTGGAATATCATTCTAGCGAAGTCTTTATGCTATCTCCTCTCTTCCTGACGTATTCATGCCGACTCTGACTTCTGTCATCCTTCTTTCGAAGTATTCATGCCGACTGTTATAATTCTGTCATCCCTCTTTCGAAGTATTCATGCCGACTGTTATAATTCTGTCATCCCTCTTTCGAAGTATTCATGCCGACTGATATAATTCTGTCATCCCTCTTCCGAAGTATTCATGCCGACTGATATAATTCTGTCATCCCTCTTCCGAAGTATTCATGCCGACTGATATAATTCTCTCGCTCCTCTTCCCGTCCTACCAAAAATTTGTTCTTCCCGGATCCTCCTACCAATTTACAGATTGGTCAAACAATTATCATTTCCCGATCTGATTTGCTCTGGGTTTCCCGCCATTTCTCTGACTTGCCATCCTTCGCCCCGTCCAAAATCTGTGTCCGCCCTCAAATTCTAGGAACTTCGTTGCCTACGGATCTCTGAGGTCGTAAATCTTACTATCATAAAACTGCTATAGTTTTCCTTGGCCTGGCGTCAAGCTATTCTTTTCTTCCAGACTTGGTGCATCAAATCTCAAGACGACTGGCGCCGAGCTCCAATAAAATGTCTACCCGCTATTTTTCGGACTTGCATTACTTCGCCTTACCCAATATTGCTGGCTCGTAGCAGTTAGGGAAAGGATGCCCCGCGGTCCCATGCCACAGCAACGGACTGCTGGAAGCCCTTCGACTCTGAGAGAAAGAGAGAGAGGGTGGGGTGGGGGTGAAGGGGAAGAGCGGTACTTTCCTGACCTTCCTAGGCGCGAACCCACGGAAGAAATCTAAGGGGAAAATTAAATTGTGAAATGCAGAGCGTCTGAAGAGCGTGAAGTTTATAAAATCCTTATTTTAATAATTCTTACACCAGCTCCCCAAAATCTCTCCCATTCATTTGATTATTTTTTTTTTCCATTTCTTTTCCGCTTTTCCGATTACTACTCAATTTCCAATACAGGGAAAAGGTGCACACTCGCTCCCGAGTGATGCAACAAACGTGCAGGCCATGGAAGTTGTCTCACACCCTGAAGTGCACGTTGCGTTGCACGTGCCGTGTGTGGGCGTGCGTTATCTTGCTGGAAAACACCACGATGGACCGACCTTACAAATGGCACAAAAACGGGCTGAATGATGTTGTTGATGTAGGAGGTGCTGTTTAACGTGCCCGGTACAAACACTAGTTGTGTACGAGAGTGATAGCTGATCGCTCCCCACACCAGGAGACCAGGTGTAGGCCCTGTTGTCGCTGGCGGATGCAAGAAGGGTGGAGACGCTCCCCTGTGCGTCTGCGAACACGCATACGGCCATCGGAGGCTCCCAAGCAGAATCTGCTTTCATCGCTGAACACGACAGATCGCCATTGCGTTCTGTCGTGATCGCCATTGCGTTTTGCAGACGTTGGCGACACCACTGCAGCCGTTCCTGACGGTGGGCTGGAGTTAGAGGTACACATGCCAGAGGCACACGTGCACGTAGTCCTGCATCCAGTAGACGGTTGCGGATTGTTCGCACATTCACCTCAGGTGCAACGGCAGCTCGGATTTGCGTCGCAGTGGATGTTCTGCTTGACAACGCCGCTCTTCTTATGCGTCGATCGGTCCGCTCATCAGTCCGTCTGTGATTCCCGGTTCCACGTCTTCTCGTGTGAGAATGTTCCTCGGACCATCTACGCCACCATCGTACCACCACCGATACTTCCCGTCCAATTCGCTCCGCAATACGACGATACGACCACCCGGCCTCGCGGAGTTCGACTAGACGACCTCGCTGAAAGTCCGATAACTGCTGAAATCGTACACGTCTTCGATGTCCAGGCATTGCAGCTTCTTCAGGGTCTTCGCACGTGTCCGTACGCCGACGACTGATTACATTCACTTCGCTGTACTCCTTAAATACCGCCGACGACTGATTACATTCACTTCGCCGTACTCCTTAAATACCGATGACGATAATTTGCATTTTATGCCGTGCTGTGGCGTAAGCGCTCACCGGTTGGTCCCGAAATTAACATCACACCTACGTAAACTCGACCCCATTAACATGTGTAAATTTCATGATCGTGCGCCAATTCCTTCTTGGTGTTCTTTTTTCACTTTCCGCCAGTGTATAATCTGGACTTTGCCAAGTAATACGTCTTGTGTTTTTTTTCATGTGGTCCTACGTATTCCCCTAGGAAGTGCGTTGTTTACGTCTTTAAAAAAACTTATCAAAATAGTACCGCAGGTTCACGGAAATTTAGTTGTTCCCCACTCTTTCGATTCCTCAGTTTAAACCTTTTTTCCATGTTTCAGTGGCCAGGGTGCTAATGAGGAAGGTGGATAGTAATTCACTAAGGGGGTCACTACGAATTGCTCTGTTTTCTTTGTGAAATGGGGGATTCCAACACGGAAAAGTTTAGTCTAAAGCTACACTAGCGCTCTTAGTAGTGTCCCGGGACAGCGAAAATGCAGAAAGTGGCTGACGACTGCTTTGCAGGAGAGGAGTGCAAGGCAAAGTCCCTGGCTTGAAGGAAGGGAATTAAAGAAGGGGAGGTATTGTGTCTGCGTGGCACAACGTTAAAATTTGATTTAGATAAACGAAAACACAAAAATGACATTTTCTTTTAAATAAATTGTTCAAGTACAGTTCTAATTTCGTAAGCAAAAATGCAAAATTTCGAAGAGTAATTTAAGACAATGCATTCAGAGCAAGCAAAAAGTTGAAGGCGACATTCTACCACCAACACTTGTGTCTTACACGAGTGCAGCGTAACTAGTCAAATCCGTATATGTATGTGTGTCCAGGTGGAGGGGGTGGGAATTGCACGAATTCCTTTGTAGCTGGTAGTGAAAAGCATTAAAGCCACCCCGGTGGTGCATTGGTCTAAGCGCTGACTTATGACTATTCGTACGAGAAGGGTCCAGGTTCGAATCCCGTGAGGCAGGTATGTTGTATTTTTCTTACAGCACGGGCTCTCTCCCTTTCCAGGAAACAGTGACCTTAAATTAAGGACGGGTGACTGCTTATTGCCCATTAAGTTGCTCACGGTGGTCATTAAACCAATTAAAAAAAGCGTTAAAAATTCGTCCTTTTGTGTATCGTAAAAAAAAAAAAAAAAAATTTCCTATCAAGCTTTCCCCACTAAAAGCAATGTGTACCCACCCGTCGCCCATCCTGATTCCGAAGCCTAGCGACGTCCCTGTGCGAGAGACCTCACCATCCGCTATACGAGATGAATGATTTTCAGTGGAAATTTTTTAAACTTAGAAAATGAGCCCTCAGTCAAATAAGTACGGGAGTTGAAGACAAACAACTTAAATACTAAAACATATATATGTATTTCTTCATTTTAGTATGTCACAGATTTTGCAGATATACAGGGTGTCCGAGAATTTTTGGACACATTACAAAATTATGTACAAAAAAAAAACTATCAGCATTGTCTGTTTTTCTATGTCACGTATTACTAACACGGTTTTTATATTTTTGTTTTGCAGAATTGTTATTCCCAGAATCCGATAGATGGCGCTAGGTGTGGCCTGATGAGGAATGTATGAGAAATGCGCAATCAGTGGTCATGTCATCCGTACAGCAGAAGGCGATGTGTGTGTTATGGCTTGCGGAATTAAAGTCTGTCATTAAAGTTAAAAGACGGTACCGTTTAGAGTATGGTTGTAATCCTCCGTCAACGAATTCAATTAAGCGGTGGATGAAACAGTTTAAAGAAAATGGCAACGTGGAACATCGTGGAGGAGCCGGTAGGCCTAGTGTCAGCGGTGAGACGGTTGACCAAGTTAATGAAAGTTTCCGACGAAGCCCTAGGAAATCCGTTCGTAAAGCAAGCAGAGAACTGTGCATTCCGAAATCGACAGTTCGCGATATCTTGCACAAGAAATTAAAGTTTCATGCTTATAAAATTCAAATAGTGCAAAAGATGCATGTAAATCATCACACTCTGCGATACGATTTCGCTGTGGATATGCTGAATCGAGTGGAAAACGAAGGAAACTTTCTCAGCACTGTAATTTTTAGTGATGAATCCACAGTTCATGTATCAGGTATTGTGAATCGTCACAACTGTAGGATATGGGGCAGTGAACCACCTCATGCTGTTATTGAACTGGAACGTGATTCTCCAAAAATTAATCTGTGCTGCGCCGTATCAAAAAGAGAAGTGATTGGCCCTTTCTTCTTCTGTGAAAAAAAACATAAATGGTGACATTTACTTGGATATGCTAGAAAATTTCGCTATACCCCAGATCAAAATACCTGACAACGTCGTTTTCCAACAAGACGGCGCGCCTCCGCATTGGTCAATGTGTGTACGTAAGTGCCTAAATGAGCATTTTCCCAACAGATGGATTGGGCGTGGTGGTCCCATTCCGTGGCCTCCTCGCTCTCCATATCTAACTCCATTGGATTATTTCATGTGGGGTTATGTGAAGGATCGTGTCTATCAGACGTCTTGTACTGATTTGCGGGAACTGAAGCAGCGTACACAGCTGCTATTAATTCCATAACTCCTCAGATGCTTTCCAATACATGGCATGAAATCGAGTATCGCTTGGACGTACTACGATACGAGCAACCAAGGGATCTCATATCGAAATTTATTAACTTGTGTATTTACATTGTAAGTTAGTACAGTCAGTTTCTTTCTATCTGTTTAAGACACCCTGTACTTCTGAATCATGTCAGCATGCACAAATTTGTAAAAATATCAATATCTACTGTTTCCAGTGGCGGTTCTAGGCCGGGGGGCTCAGGCCCCCACATATAACCGGATTTGTTTAGAATTATAAATTATTTACCGACACATTCAGGAAATTGTGCCCCCACCAATTTTGTGTGTGTGTGTGTGTGTGTGTGTGTGTGTAGAAGCGCCACTCAGTGTTTCAGCAACCCATGCTAATACTTCTGTTCTGTAGCCATGTTTAGGAAAGCATTTAGACGTGAGAGATAAAAAATAAAAGCAGCACAAAAACAAATTAATCCGCTTGTAGTTTTTGGAAAAGAAGTTTTCCGGTTATATAACCGCTTTTAACTGTGAAAAAAAAACCCCAGCTGTTCTCCATGTTTTGAAGCTTCCCTGATTTATAATCATAGGTTTTTAAAGCCTAAATATTTCACTGTAAAAATTTTCAGCCTTCGAAAAGTTTCCATTTATCCCCCCCCCTCCAAAATTTTTCAGCTTTCTTCCAATATGAAATTCTTGGATAAACTCCTAGGTATAAATCCCTTATCATTAATGTTTTGTGCCTGAGTGAAAGTGTGACATTATTTCTGCTCCAAAAGCCGCTGTCCTTAGACGGAATGAGGTCACGTGCATGTTGCCAAAGCAATAAAGTTTCTGTAATTTCCCCCGTCCGAAAAAATAAAAAATAAATCCCACCATATCATTCTTTCCGAACATCGCACGAGTCATGCTGTAACTCCGTTGTTTCATCGAACGCCGTAGGTTTAAAAAAATTGTGGAAGTCACGGCAATTTATTTCCCCAAATAAAAGAGCAGTTGTCACTTGACCCCTAATACAATTCAAAAAAACACGTTTTCTATTGGTATTAAGAGTAACTTTTCGACGGAGTTTCCAATTCAGTTCTCGTTTTATAAGTGAGAATAATATTTCTTGCGCACGTCACATTTACATAGCAATATATCCTTTATGTAGAAGTTACCAAGGAGCTTCAATTTCACGGTCCATAAAGTGTGTGTGTCCAGTTGTTCTAAACTCCCGTGCAGGTATCTAATTTGCGCCACACAAACGAAAACTGCACGCGGATAAATCTGGAAAATACGTGAGAAAGTTTCGTATGTTTTCTCGTCCAGAGAGAACATTCGAAACCTTCCTTCAAAACAGCGACATCGGGGAAAATATAACTTGTATGTGCCCCTCCCCCTCCCCGGAAAACTGCATTAGGAAAAGCGAAAAGTACACGGAACAGAACTTGGCCACGTTACCTTCACCTGACACTCACTCGATAGATACAAAACAAAGTTTTCTTTCTAATCCGACTTCCAAAAGCGGAGTTATTGTGCGGGCCGATGGATGAACAAAGAAACATAATATGCGCTCCAACTTTTTTTTTTTTTTTTTCATACGTAGTGTGTTAAAGAAGAAAAACTGAGTGCTGAGCCATACATGCTCCGTTTCTAGTTCTAATTCATGTAGTTCGTAGTTAAAGGTATTACTTGAGACTGTGTTTCCCATAATTACTGCTTTTAAAGGGTATTTAAGATCAGTGTACAAAGACTACTCTTGTTTTATGACGAAGGCACTTCTGACTGTTATTTTCTCCGTTGACAAGAGGAAAGTCATAATTCATTGAAGTTTCAACATTCTTTCCCTGTAATATGGTAGCATCTTCTCCCGGATTTCGCCCCAAATCAGTTGTGTACACAACTGCTAAGAATAGCAGCCATCTGCATTTTCTCGGATAACTCCTAGCGAGAAGGGAGAGAACGACGGACGATAGTTGTGAACAAACGTGCGTTATGTTCTCTTGAGAGCTGTCTTTTTTCTCCTCCGACTGGTGAAAGAACGCATGCAGAAGGTAACATACACTAGCAATAAATGTGAACCCCTATCGACATTGGGTTCTGAGTTGCTTGACCGACAAGAGAAAGAGAGGTATTTGCTAATTTTAAACCCTTCGGGAATTTCCATCGTCCCTTTTTTTCTTTTTTTTTTTCTTTTTTTTTCGTTGTTTATATGCAAAATGTTACTTAGAAATTGTAACAGTAACAATTTTTTTTATATTTAGCTCCAAGTTTTTGTTTTCAGGAAAAATGTAAGAGCATTAATATGTGCTCTTATCTCAATGTGAGAACAGTACCTAAAGCTGGAAGAAGGATGAAATGTTGTTCAGGAATATATATATATATATATATATATATATATATACTTAAGAGCAAAACTGAAGACTAAGGAAAAAATTTTAGAATTTAAAACGAAGGGTGCAAAATAACCTGAAAATCAAAACATATATATATATACTTAAGAGCAAAACTGAAGACTAAGGAAAAACTTTAGAATTTAAAACGAAGGTTGCAAAATAACCTGAAAATCAAAACGCGCAACGCAGCAGTTTTGAAAATTCAGAATTCACATTCTATAAAGAAGATACCTAAGCAAAAAAATACATATAATTTTGACTCACACCTAGTACAACATAGAAAAGGTTATGTATCTACCTGTGTGAGTAAAAGGAGAAAAGATAAAAAAATAATAAAATAAAACAACTGAATGTAGAAGGTGTCGAGAATACTGAGCCTTGGCTTTATCAAGGACCAGCAAAAACTCTGCATTTTCTCACTTCCACAAAGACCTAGTTGGAAATGGGTTTCTGCAAGGCCATAGATGCAAGTAACATTCCCACCTAAAATAGTTTAAAAAATATATATAATTCATGTCCTCCGTAGAGTTGCATGACCTAGCACTAGTTAACAATTTCGCTTGCATCCATTAACCTTCCTGGCCCGACCCATGCTCTTCATCTGTTACTATTAAACAGAGAGAAGAAGATTAAAGAGAACTCAAGCTGTGAGAGTGACATAATAATTAGAAATGATTTTCAACCATAACGAAATTCCAAGTTCGTTTGAGAGAGAATTTAAACCTGAAAATCAATGCAAAAGAAATCCAAATTTTACATTGCAATTAAAAAAGGAAATGTTAATTTTTAACGAACAGATTTTTGAAAGAAAACTTGAGTCTAAAACCCCCTACTCTACAACTTATGACAGCACGAAAACAAGAATAAGTTAAAGATAATAATTAACCAAAGAAAACTTTGTGAAAGTTATATACCTTAAACAGTTAGTTGCAATATGTACAAAGTATTTCAGCAGTGCTTTAAGTGCATAATTAATTAGACTCAAGTTTTCTTTCAAAAATCTGTTCGTTAAAAATTAACATTTCCTTTTTTAATTGCAATGTAAAATTTGGATTTCTTTTGCATTGATTTTCAGGTTTAAATTCTCTCTCAAACGAACTTGGAATTTCGTTATGGTTGAAAATCATTTCTAATTATTATGTCACTCTCACAGCTTGAGTTCTCTTTAATCTTCTTCTCTCTGTTTAATAGTAACAGATGAAGAGCATGGGTCGGGCCAGGAAGGTTAATGGATGCAAGCGAAATTGTTAACTAATGCTAGGTCATGCAACTCTACGGAGGACATGAATTATATATATTTTTTAAACTATTTTAGGTGGGAATGTTACTTGCATCTATGGCCTTGCAGAAACCCATTTCCAACTAGGTCTTTGTGGAAGTGAGAAAATGCAGAGTTTTTGCTGGTCCTTGATAAAGCCAAGGCTCAGTATTCTCGACACCTTCTACATTCAGTTGTTTTATTTTATTATTTTTTTATCTTTTCTCCTTTTACTCACACAGGTAGATACATAACCTTTTCTATGTTGTACTAGGTGTGAGTCAAAATTATATGTATTTTTTTGCTTAGGTATCTTCTTTATAGAATATATATATATATATATATATATATATATATATATATATCGTTAGCTAGAAAAAAAATCTAGATTTTTTTTTAAGATGGTTTTGCTATGGAAGAAATATGATTATTCCACGAGTGAGTGGGTTATGAAGTTTTGTAGTGCTAATACTTTGAGGACTACTAAGAGTTTATTGAGCATGGCAACTGGATGATATATCCACCCCCTTCCCTGTTCTTTCTTTGTATTGTTACACAGCAAAAGTTTCCGTTTTTCCAGAATTATGTCGGTATGGTTATCCTCACTCCATGGAAAGAAACATTTCAAAATCATAATTTTGAGAATGCATTTATCATTGCTAAAGAAAAGCTGCAGACATCAAAATTCGTAAAATGCCTGTTAAAAATATCTCTGATAGACTCGTACTAGTAGGATACAACAGTAAAGAAATACAGATGTCGGGAGGGGTGACAGAAAGGGGGTCCGCACTGAAGCCCACTATGGATGATTTGTAGATAATACGTAACGTCAGAGGACGTTTCCGATCTAGTGTAGGAAAACTGATCACATAAATATTTATGGACCGTATAAAAATTGCACGTTGTTTTAGAAATGTTGAAATTTAAGGGGCTTACCCCCAAACCTAAACTAATATGCATCACCTTTCTTATGAGTTTAAAAAGCTCAAACTTAAATCATTAGACAACGCTATCAATAGACGAAAAACGCACTTGAAAATTTGGAAAAGTTTAAATTTAGGGGGTGTTAACCCCCCCAAATGTAATAAAGGGTGTTATCCCCCCCATTATTGCATGACATGCAAAATATTAAAATCATAACTCAAAATTTAATGAGTCGCAAAGCTTCTACATAAACCTTGTGTCGTTCTGATCTTACATACGCATTTATATCCCTAGGAAAACTCGTACATTTCGTTTTGTTCTACTAGGAAAACTCCCACACTTTGACAAGATCTCGGAACGAAACGCAATTTGTCATTTATGCAATTTGTATATGACCCGTAAGTCGCATACTCTTAAGGGTACTAATCTCCCGGGTACAAATTTGCCGTTTCCCGTAGAGATCTGGTGTGTCGTTTTTAATTTGCATGCGGTGTGCTTTATTTTGGGATCTATCCGGCCCCTCCAGTTGAGACAATTCACATTTTTCAAAACGTGCGTTGGCTCACACTGCATACAAATTTAAAATTTCAGCGGGTGTACAAATCCTGTGGGTGTACATCATGTCCCAAACGTGTGTTGGGTCACACGGCATACAAAATTAAAATTTTGGCAGGTGTACACCATCTCCCAAAATCAAAGCAGGTCATGATGCTGAAATTTTCGAAACTATGGTAGCGATTATTCCTAAAGTTACTGTACTAAGTGTGCTCAAGTTGGCTCGTGTCCAGTGGGAAAATGTCCGGGTGGGCAAATGTCCGACACCCGAGAGAAAGAAAGCAAACGACAGATGAAAGGCCTGAGAAATAGAAATGGAGAGAACGTAGATAAATGTCGGTAGAAAGCGACAAAAAAGTAAACAGAAAGAAATTAGAGTGTGAAACTAAGCAGCAGAGATGCAGATGTAGAAATAGAACGAAAAGTGAAAAATTGTAAAACAAAGAGAAAAGGATAGTACGAAATTGAAAGGAAGATTGGAAGGAACAGATAAAAATTGCGAGAGGAGGAAAGAAAGAAATAAAGGAGAAAGTAAGAGACAGAGAGAGAAAGATAAAGAGGAATGGAAGAGAAAAATAGAAGAAAGAGATGGACAGATAAGTAGAAAGGAAGCAAATAAAAGAGAGAGAAATAAAAAAAAGACCCTCATTATGCCTCTGTGTAATGAATCATGATTACCCCCACATTATGAACTATTTCATTGTGAACATGTAGAGCAGACATCGGTCCTATTTCTTCGATGTCTGAAGGTGTTCGTGTACATGAAAGTGCTAATTCGTCAGTGGGACAGCCCTTCTTCGAAGGAATGATGATTCTCTGAGCCGGTTGTACAAGTTAGGTATCTACCAAATGAGGTGAATGACCTCTTCTGTTCGGTTGAATTTCGGCGCCGAGTTGTCTCTCATATCCTCGGCGGTGGTGAACTTTTATTCTTGGTGACCTTGACTCCGAGCACTTCCCCGTTCTTCTTTCACCCCTGTCTTTTTTTTTCCCATGCGATAGCAATGGCCCCAAATAGGAAAACGCCTTACTTCCCTTTCAGAATTTTTATTTGAATGAAATCCTTAGCATGAGAAACGTGTGACGCGTCGCTTTCATTCATACTGGCATTGATGCATCTGATCAGTGTCATGTGACTTACTACAGAGGTGAAACACGTGTCAAGACGACAAATCTGCAGCGATGCATTCCGTCGGTGTAGCTTACTCGATTAGGGCAACTCACTCCGGAGCGAGGAGACACGCTTTCGATCTCCCTCACCGACAAATTCCTGTTTTCACATTGGCGCCCGAACGTATATATGAATCTACTGGCCATTTGGTTCTTCGAAAAATGTGTGATGTTCATCCCATACATCGTTTGGCTGGAATTAATGAAAGGTTCCTTCTTCGCTTCAAAAAAAAAAAAAAAAAAAAAAGGAATTAAGATGGAGATGATGTGACGTACTACAGAGGTTAAAGCACGTGTCAAGACGACAAATCTGCAGCGATACATTCCGTCGGTGTAGCTTAGTCAGTTAGAACTACTCACTCCGGAGCGAGGGGACGCGATTTCGATCTCCCTCACCGACAGATTCCTGTTTTCGTAGTCATTACACGAATTAATCGCCAGCTTCGAGTATGGGGGTTTTCCTGTTAAACTTCGCAACCACACTTACTACAGAAACGTTGGGTGAACAACAATACAAAAAATACAAAATCATTGTGAATAGCAGCTAAAAAAACATCCAACCACTACAGTAAACTAATTAGTGAACATTAAACCGCGATTCGATATTAACTGCTAGCCAAGATCCGACTGAAAAAAATCAGTAACATCTAGCATATGCTTCATTACCTGCTACAATAGTGCTCAGGAATCGTGACCGGGAAAATACGCGTTGTACTGAATTGACCTTTAAAATTTGTCTAACTTTGAATACTACATTCAACTTTTCGTTTCCGAGACTTTCCATTCTTGAGCGAAATGGGTCAAGGCACTTTAACAGGTTTAGCAGTTTTTTCACATGCATCTTGATACTGAAGTTGATGCAAACAAAATGATGGCGTAACAAACAGAAAATCAGATATTGTATTGTGTTCTAATGGTATGAATATATCTTAACGACTGTTAACCTCCCCCCCCCCGAGATTAAACCACCGCCATGAGCAACTTTAAGAGCTATAACCAGTCGCCCATCCCTAATTTAGAGCCACTGGTTTCGGGGAAGGAAAACAGCCCGCACAATCAAACAAACACACCACCCATGCCACGTTCGAGGATCGAACTTGGACACATCTCGGACGACCATTCGGCCACCGGGAGGCTGAAGTAGTGTAAAAAAAAAAGCTAATTGTGGGCTGCTATGCACAGTGATCTATTATTGTTGTGATACTACAAATTTCACAGGAAAATTTAGTGGTTGTCGCTTCCTTACAGGAACTTAAGTTCTTAGGTTATACACTATGTAATCAAAAGTATCCGGACACTTGCCTATCCATAAAATCCCTGCAACAGAAAAGGAATCAATGTAGAGTTTGTCCACCCTTTGCTACTCACAAGCTCCACTCCGCTGGGAAGACTTTTCGTTAGACTTTGGTCTGTTGCTGCGGGAATTGTCTTCCATTCTACCTCAAGAGCATTAGTCAGATCGGTCACCATTGTCGGCCCATTCGGCCAGGTTCGCAATCGGCTTTCCAGTTCATCCCAAAGGTGTTCCATGGGGTTGAGATCAGGGCTCTTTGCAGGCTAGTCAAGTTCTATACCCGTATCATCAAACCATTCTTTCACCGACCTCGCTTTGTGCACGGGGGCGTTGTGCGTGGTGAAAGAAAGAGACTTCACCGAACTATTACCGTAATGTTAGGAGCACAGCATTTTCAAGAATGCCATTATAGGCAGCAGCGTTAAAATTCCCGGCCATTGGAACTAGGAGGCTCATCCCAAGCAATGAAAAACAGCTCCAGAGCATGATGCATCCTCCAGCAAACTTCACAGTTGGCACAACACAGTCTGACAGGTAGAGTTCACCTAGAATCCTGTATACCCAGACTCGTTCGTCGGACTTCCAGGTGGTGAAACGTGATTGATTAATCACTCTAAATAATGAGTTTCCACTAGTCCAGAGTCCACTGGCGCCGAGCTTTACACCACTCCAACCGAGCGACGCTTGGAGTTGATCTTGCTGATGTTAGGTTTGTATGCGGCTGCTCGGTCATGTAAACTCATTCCCTTCATCTCTCGACTAACCGTTATGGTGCTTCCACACGCCTTTTGGAACTCCGTGGTGAATGAGAGTTGCAACCTGGAGCAGATTTTGTGGAAACAACTCGGTTCAGCACTCGGCGGTCCTGCATTGTCATTTTACGTGGTCTGTTGCTGTTGCTCCTAGGCGTTTCCAATTCACAATAACACCACTTACAGTTAATCGGGGCATCAGCAGCTGAGCAGAAATTTCCTGGACTGACTTGTTGCTAAGATGACATCCTGTGACCATACCACGTTGAAAGTCATTGAGCTCTACCGTACGGCCCATTCTACTGTTCATGCTTGTCTACGATGTTTGCCAGGCCACGTGCTTCTTTTTATACCTCTATGGGCCGTGGCTGTGACGTATATGGTGCAAATCCGCTACTAGAAAAGGTTGTCCAGATTTTTTTGATCATGTAGTGTATTTTTTTCCTGGCACTCGTATTGGAAACTGAATTGCATCAAAATGTGAAATATTCGTGCGGGAATAAATTTTCATGTACACTTTAAATAAATATTTTTAACAGTAGTGACTATGCGAAGTATCAATAAGTCCCCTCGGGTAAGAATTTGACATGGCGGTTGAAATGCGATCTCCCTTCTCCCCCATTTATCGAAAAAGGCTAGTAAGTGAAAGGATTTTCAAGAGAAAAGTCTGGCATCTGAAAAAGGGATTTTGCAATGAAAGGTATATAGTTATTTCTCTCTGTCTGGTTATTTACAATGAAGGGGATAACAAGTAAGATAAGTAGCTAATTCTTTTTCCTTTTCTTTTTTTTTTTTTTTTTTTTTTTTTGATGAAGGTAACATTCTAGCGTTATTGCTGGTGTGAAGTCGGACCACGAGAGTAATCTAGGCCACACCAATTACATTGTTGTCGCTTGACAAATTAATAGAAATTGCGGCAACAGTGCAAAAATTTAGTCATGCGATCATCAACTGAAAATGTGAGCCCATTACCAATAACAAAATTCGATTGTTGATGTATTAATGCAGATAAGAATTCCGAGTGGTACTAATGTTTACTAGAGCGGAAAGCAGCTGGCTTATCTAGCTTCCATCTGTGAAGAGATGGTTTTCACTGCTCTTGGAAATAACAGATGAGTAAGTTATCCTATTGGATCCGAAAATGTTTTCTTAGACCTTCATTTACGCGCCATGCTTTCTGGGGGCAGTTTTTCACATAAAACGATTAAGCGATAACATTTTGATGATCCGGTCTAGTTTTTCAACTTAATGTTTGAAGTTTTTCGATGAGATTTACTGTCTCAGTCATAAAACTCCGTATTAACCTTTAGAAATGCAATATTCTAGTACGACTTTTATGGCTTTGCATATACTCTCTTCTAGTTGACTGGAATTTTAATGGAGGAAAAATTCTGATAAAAATCCATGAGATCATGCTTCACACCGCAATGACACTGCCGATCAGGAGCGGATTGGCCTACTGAGACACCGGGTTATTTCCCGGTGTCCCGGTGAGCCAATCACTCGAAAAATGGCCCACTATTTCCCGTATCCTCTTTGTCGTTGTTTCAGAAAGAATGAATAATTATTTTGGTACTTATGAATAAGAACCGTTAATTTCATTTGAACTTTATATGATCTATCTAAAGCGTTATTGTCTTTAAAAAAATAACATTTCCTTCTCTCTCTTTCTCTCCCCCTCTCTCTCTCTCTCTCTGTATATATATATATATATATATATATATATATTCTATTAAGAAGAGACCTAAGCAAAAATATTTTTGACTCATACCAAGTACAACATAGAAAAAGTTATGTATCTACCGGTGTGAGTAAAAAGAGAAAAAAATAAAAATAAAATAAAACAACTGAATGTGGAAAGTGTCGAGAATACTGAGCCTTGGCTTTATCAAGGACCAGCAAAAACTCTGCATTTTCTCACTTCCACAAAGACCTAGTTGGAAATGGGTTTCTGCAAAGCCATAGATGCAAGTAATTAGCCCACCAAAAATTTTAAAATATATATATATATATAAGTCATGACCTCCGCAGAGTTGTATGACCTAGCTCTAGTTTACAATTTAGCTTGCATCCATAACTTTTCTGGCCCGACCCATGCTCTTCATCTGTTACGATTAAACAGAAAGAAGAAGATTAAAGAAAACTCAAGTTGTGAGAGTGACATAATAATTAGAAATAATGTTCAGCAATAACGAAATGCCAAGTTCGCCTGAGAGAGAATTTAAACCTGAATAGCAATGCAAAAGTTTTCCAAATTCTTAC
This sequence comes from Macrothele yani, assembly GCA_039090855.1. Lineage (NCBI taxonomy): Eukaryota > Metazoa > Arthropoda > Arachnida > Araneae > Macrothelidae > Macrothele > Macrothele yani. The sequence continues at coordinate 3,954,596 of CM076996.1, read as the reverse complement.
ATTGCAATTAAAAAGGAAATCTTAATTATTTAAAACTCAGATTCTTGAAAGAAAACTTGATTCTAAAACCCCCTACTCCACAACTTCTGACAACACAAAAACGAGAATAAATTAAAGACAATAATTAACTAAAGAAATGCTTTGTGAATGTTATATGACATAAACAATTAGTTGCAATATGTACAAAGTATTTTAGAAGTGCTTTAAGTGCTTAATTAAGTAGTTATTAAGAACTTAACTACTTTGAAAACACAGCGCAAAGTACAAGAACTATGAAAGGCCAGCTGCTTGGCCTAAGTTTCCTAAAAAACGCGCAAAGTTACCAAGAAAAGAAAGAGTTAAAATCCGCAAAAAAGTTAACAGACTTGCCAGTGCCTAAATGCTAAAAAGCAAAATAAAACAAAATATAACAGAGAAAAAAATACTAGAAGTACAAACATTGAACTTGGAAAACCTAAAACCCAAAGACAATGAAGAGAGCTTACCTCTTATGCAGCTGAACTTTCTCCACTCAAGAGGAAACATGGCCGTCCTTTACCCCAAAATTCCAACAAACTCCTCTGCCACTCCCCAGTCGCTGGGGGCAGTGTGGGTGGGGCTGAAGGCCACCACACACTGAAAGAATCCATATTGCAACTAATTGTTTATGTCATATAACATTCACAAAGCATTTCTTTAGTTAATTATTGTCTTTAATTTATTCTCGTTTTTGTGTTGTCAGAAGTTATGGAGTAGGGGTTTTAGAATCAAGTTTTCTTTCAAGAATCTGAGTTTTAAATAATTAAGATTTCCTTTTTTAATTGCAATGTAAGAATTTGGAAAACTTTTGCATTGCTATTCAGGTTTAAATTCTCTCTCAGGCGAACTTGGCATTTCGTTATTGCTGAACATTATTTCTAATTATTATGTCATTCTCACAACTTGAGTTTTCTTTAATCTTCTTCTTTCTGTTTAATCGTAACAGATGAAGAGCATGGGTCGGGCCAGAAAAGTTATGGATGCAAGCTAAATTGTAAACTAGAGCTAGGTCATACAACTCTGCGGAGGTCATGACTTATATATATATATATATTTTAAAATTTTTGGTGGGCTAATTACTTGCATCTATGGCTTTGCAGAAACCCATTTCCAACTAGGTCTTTGTGGAAGTGAGAAAATGCAGAGTTTTTGCTGGTCCTTGATAAAGCCAAGGCTCAGTATTCTCGACACTTTCCACATTCAGTTGTTTTATTTTATTTTTATTTTTTTCTCTTTTTACTCACACCGGTAGATACATAACTTTTTCTATGTTGTACTTGGTATGAGTCAAAAATATTTTTGCTTAGGTCTCTTCTTAATAGAATGTGAATTCTGAATTTTCATAACTGCTGCGTTGCGCGTTTTGATCTTCAGGTTATTTTGCAACTTTAGTTTTAAATTCAAAGTTTTTACTTTGTTTTCAGCTTTGCTCTGCAGTATATATATATATATATGGGATGTAAGGTCAGGTGATGCGTAACATCACAGCCTCTCCTTGACAAATGTCAACCCCGCCTTCTCGTGGTACATAGTGTTCCCACTAAAGCGGCTCTGACGACCGCCAATAGCGGTATAACTATACCATCGGGATTAGAGGAAATGCTATCCCACACTCACCAACCCGCTTGGCCAGCGTGGTGAGTTATGGCCAAACCCCTCCACAACTTAAATCTTGGCCCTCAGTCTCCGGCAGCTGGAATGTACCTGGCCAAGGCAGCGGCCAGTGCGACATGAAGGCAGAGGGTGCTAAGAATCCCCGGAGGACCGGACTAGGCTGCCATCTGATGCTGACCTTGGCTACGTATAACGGACGCTCCTTATCTTCTGATTCAAGGCTTCTTGAATTGGAAGAGGAACTACAAAGGATCAAGTTTGACATCGTCGGGCTAAGTGAGGTAAGGAGAAAAGGAGAAGATCTCATTGAACTGAAAAGTGGACATCTCTTCTACTATCGTGGGACAGATATTGGCAGAACTAGTGGTGTTGGATTTATAATAAACAAGAAACTGAAGGATAAAGTTGTAGAAGTTGAAAGTTCCTCTGACAGAGCTGCACGACTCGTTATCCAACTCTCGAGAAGATACCAGGCTCAGATTATTCAAACTTATGCACCCACCACAAGTCATGCTGAAGAAGAAACTGAAGAATTTTATGAGGAAATTCGTGATCTAAATAATAAAGGTAAGCAGCACTTGAAGATAATTATGGGAGATTTCAATGCAAAAATAGGGCAACGGCAACAGAATGAAACTTCAGTAGGTAAATTCGGTCACGGCAACATAAACCAGCGTGGAAATACTCTCGTAGAGTTTGCAGAGGCAGAAGGGTTTTTCATCTTGAACTCCTTTTTCAAGAAAAAGCCACACAGGAAATGGACATGGAGACATCCAAATGGGACGACAAGTGAAATTGATTTTATTATGTGTAACAAAAAATTCGTCATAGAAGACTGCAGTGTGCTAAACAAGTTCAACACAGGCAGTGACCATAGATTAGTGAGATGTAAGATGCACCTCTACACTAAACTCGAACGTAGCAAGCTCATAAGACAAACAAAATGTATTGACATAACCAACCTTAAAAAACACCATAATACCTTCAAATTGGAACTGAAGAACAGATTCTCTGCTTTAGAATGCCTAACATTGGAAGAAGTGGATATTTCTGAAGTTAACAGACAAGTAACCAAAGCTCTTATGGAAACAGCAACAAAATTAGCTGGGTCTAAGAACAAATTGTATGTGAACAAATTATCAGGAAAAACCAAAATGTTGATGCAAAAAAGAAGAGAGATGAGGACATGAGGACAACTAAAGAAGACGTGACTTCCAAAGTGGAATATATAGAGCTATGCAAGACAGTACGAAAACGTATCACTGAAGACGTAAGGAAATTCAACTGTGAACTAGTAAGGAAAGCAATTGAAAACAACCAAAGCCTAAAGATAGCAAAGGGACATCTCAGTAAGGGAAAAAAACAGATTATGGCACTGAGAAAAGAAGATGGTTCTGTAACAAGAAATAGAGGCGAAATTTTGACAAGAGTGAAAGATTTCTACTCCAAATTATATGAAAGGGATGATACATGAACTCCAGACATCATGAAAGGTACCAGTACCAGAGTTCTTCCAGTCCTCCCAGCAGAAGTTGCACATGCAATCAAGAACCTGAAGCGGGGAAAAGCTCCAGGAGAAGATGGAATTACTGTAGACATCATACAAGAAGCAAGTGGAGAAATCGAAACAGTACTCGCCCAAATTTTCACTCGATGCCTTAATGAAGGGAAAATTCCTGAGGATTGGAACAACGCTACAATGATCTTGCTACATAAAAAAGGTGACATTGAGGATCTCAGGAACTACAGACCTATCAGCCTCCTATCAGTGGTTTATAAAATCTTCACTAAAGTTCTTTCACACCGCTTGAAGGTGACACTGGACATGGCTCAACCGAGAGAACAAGCTATATTCAGGAGTGGCTACAGCACAATAGATCATATCCACGTACTGAGAGAACTAATTGAAAGAGCGAGGGAATATGAACTTCCATTGTGCATGGCTTTTATCGATTATGAAAAAGCCTTTGATTCGGTGAAACCATCATCAGTTGCAATGGCTCTGAAATCCTGCGGTATTGAAGATGCATACATTAATATTATTAATAACATCTATGAAAATGCAAGTGCAAAGATTCGGCTGTTTGAAAATACAACACACATAAAAATTGGAAAAGGAGTGAGACAAGGTGACACCATATCTCCGAAGCTCTTTAATGCGACATTGGAAAATGTCTTTCAATCACTGAACTGGGAAAACAAAGGGATAAAGATTAATGGAGATTATCTAACCCACCTTCGTTTTGCTGATGACATAGTCATTTTTGCAACTACCCCATCAGAGCTACAGAGTATGATCCAGGAACTTGCTGACAAGAGTAAAGAAGTGGGATTAAAAATGAACTTTCAGAAGACAAAAGTGATGTTCAATGCTTTTACAAGAAATGAAGATTTATCGATTGATGGAGAAAAGCTGGAGATAACAGACACATACGTTTATCTTGGACAGCAGATATCAAGTGAGGGTCACATTGGTGAAGAAATTAATCGGCGTACAAAACTTGCCTGGAGAGCTTTTGGAAGAAACAGCATAATTTTCAAGAGCAATATGCCATTATGTCTTAAAAGAAAAGTGTTTGATCAATGCATCCTTCCAGTGCTTACGTATGGTGCAGAGACGTGGACCTTAGCTAAAAGAGACATACAAAGGCTGCAGACAACTCAAAGCAGCCTGGAGAGGTGCATGCTTGGTGTAACCAGGAGAGATAAGAAGAGGAACACGTGGATCCGAAAAATGACAAGAGTGGAAGACATCGTGATCAGAGTTAAATCCCTGAAATGGCAATGGGCTGGACATACTGCCAGAAGAACAGACCATCGATGGACAGCCGAAATTTTAGATTGGATTCCAAGGGACAGGAAAAGACCCAGAAGAAGACCACATGGAAGATGGGTGGATGAAATTCGAAAGTATGCGGGAGTGACATGGAGGAGACTGGCACAAGACAGACCGTTGTGGAGGAAACTTGGGGAGACCTTCGTCCAGCAGTGGATTGATAATGGTTGACAATGATGATGATGATGATATATCATCATCATTGTCAACCATTATCATGGAGAGGTGCATGTTTGGTGTAACCAGAAGAGATAAAAAGAGGAATTCGTGGATCAGAAAAATGACAAGAGTGGAAGACATCATGATCAGAGTAAAATCCCTGAAATGGCATTGGGCTGGACATACTGCCAGAAGGACAGACCATCGATGGCCAGTCGAAATTTTAGATTGGATTCCAAGGGACAGGAAAAGACCCAGAAGAAGACCACATGGGAGATAGGTGGATGAAATTCGAAAGTATGCGGGAGTAACACGGAGGAGACTGGCACAAGACAGACCGTTGTGGAAGAGGCTTGGAGTAACCTTCGTCCAGCAGTGGATTGATAATGGTTGACAATGATGATGATGATGATGACGATATATACACTGAAGAGCAATTGAGTTAGAGATACCTGTCTAGTAACGTGTAGCACCACCTTTCGCCCTGATGACGGCGGCGATTCGTCTCGGCATGGACTCGACAAGACACCGGAAGCATTGGGAAGCCATACGGATCCACGACCTCTGAACAAGCTCCCACAGTTCACGAAGATTTGATGGAGGGGGTCAGAGCCTTCAACATCTCTCTCGATGGCATCCCAGATGTGCTCGATGGGATTGAGGTCAGGTGACCTAGCTGGCCAAAAACGAGATCACACGTACCAGGGGTCCCATTTCAATCCACGTAAACAGTCCCCAGACGAGAATGCCACCCCCAGCAGCTTGAAGAGTACCCTGCTGGCAAGAAGGATCCATCGATTCATGTGGTTTGCGCCGTACTCGTATCCTGACATCCGCATGTACCAACGTGAATCTCGACTCATCAGTCCAGGCAGCATTTTTCCACATGTCTAGGGTCCATGTGGCGATGTTCCCGCGCCCATGCTAATCTTTGCAACCTGTGATGTGCGGTCAGCATCGGTACCCTCGTGGGACGATGGCTTCTGTACCCCATAGCGAGGATATGGTTCTGGATGGTGTATCTACTTACACGTTTTTGTGCACCAGCGTTAAATTGCCGTGTGATTTCTTGCACTGTGGCCCGTCTATCCGCTGTTACAATGCGAGCTAGCCGGCGATGACCACGCTCATCCACACTCTGTTGTCCACGGCAATTGGCCCTTGCAGGGATGGTTTTACCGGATTCGATGTACTCACGGTGCACCCGTGACACAGTGGCTCGTGAAAATCCCAGTGCCTGCACGACTTCCGAGATGGAATGACCCATTCGTCGGGCCCCGGCAATTTGCCCACGATCAAATGCGCTTAGATCCTTCGTCTTACCCATACTGCGTCCGACTCTTACTGATTCCCGTCGCATCACTCCTTATATTGTCGGATCGCTGTATACGTCATGTCGTTTAGGTTTACAGGGCCGCCCACAGCGCCACATTTGCATAACGCCGGCTGTCGCTAATTCAACTGCTCTTCAGTGTATATACACTGCTGGCCACCCAAAATGCAACACCAAGAAGGACACGATATAGCAAAGCCAGATTTACTGGACACATAACAACAGATACAAAGATGAAACGATTGAGTTTACAGGCCCGTGCGATTTGCGGAACACGCACACATCAATAGTTCGTGTGGCCCCCATGGCTGGCAATAACGGCCGCTACACGCCGCGGCATCGAACGAAAGAGGCTTTGGATGTGGGCTTGAGGTATGTCGGTCCAGGCTTCTTCCACACGTTGCCACAGTTCATCAGGCGTAGCCGCGAGTGGTGCTTACCGGGCCACTCGGTTGCCGATCAGCGACCAGACGTGTTCGATGGATGACATATCGGGAGAACATGCTGGCTACGGCAGCAGTGACACCTGGTGGGCCGTCAAAAATCGTTGCTCGATGTGTGCCACGTGCGGGCGCGTATTGTCCTGTTGAAACGTGGCCGCTGGCAGGTCCTGCAGGTAAGGGAGAACTACAGGCTCCAAAACGTCGGAGATGTAGCGGTGGCTGTTGTGCACACCGGCGATGCGTACCAGAGGGGTGCGGGTGTCATATCCAATTGCGCCCCAAATCATAACGCCAGCGACGGACCTGTATTCCGATGCATAATGCAGGCGTCATACAGTCTCTCGCCGCGGTGCCGCCACACGCGGATCCGACCATCGTGGTGTTGCAGGCAGAAGCGGGATTCGTCGAAGAAAGCAATATCGTGCCATTCCGTAGTCCAGGGGCGGCGTTCAATGGCCCACTGCCGTCGCACTCGCCGGTGGTGTAAAGTCAATGGTAATTGGAGCAGTAGGCGCCGTGCGACAAGTCCCCGCTCTTGCAGACGACGTCGAACGGTGTGTGCTGACACAGGTTGTTGCGCAACACATCCTGATTCCTGGGCTAACGTTTGTGATATGGCAGTGCGAGCGGTCAATGCCCGCCGCACAACATGCTGGTCCTCTCGTCCGGTGGTGTGCCGCCGCTGCGGCAATCGCTCACGTCGGTCCGTCCGTCCCTCCTGCACCCACCGAATCCATACTCGCCTCACTGTGGCTGGATGTCGTTCCACACGGGCACCGATATCTCGGTACGATAAACCGCTGTCGCGATAAGCCACTATTCGTCCTTTGTCGAATTCCGAAACGTGCTGGAATGACTGCCGAATTCTGCGACGAGGCATCAGGAAGCTTCCCACGCACAGGTCCGGCAGCACAAAACACATTCACTACTTACACTCCGCCTTCTGTGCAACCTTCTTATAGTGCTTCTCGGTGGCGTGCCGGGCGCACATGATTTGCATATACCCTGCAATGCTAATCGTTTGCATGTCCTGTCGCGGGCGACGCATGCTGCGAATTTCAGGCCAATCGGATGCGTCCTTCTTGGTGTTGCATTTTGGGTGGTCAGCAGTGTATATATATAGCTATGAATTGTTTGAAAAATTTGCCGCCGGACAAAGTGGTAGGCCCTACTCTCCTTTTTTAATGTTGAAGGAGGCACTAGTAACAATTTTGATGGTCCAACATCCCCACAACCTTCCTTATCCACGTACAGACACAGAGCACAAAGCGATTCTTCGGCAGAGATATTCCGAAATCTGTGTCCAACCCACATTTATCTTAAAAGAAACAACGATTTACCGGTACTGATTCATGTATCAAAATGGTAGTTCAAGGGTCAAAATAATGGGTAGGCTTAAAAAAGGCGTCTATTCAAGGAGGTGGTACGAATACCGTTGCGCAGTAGACGATCAGTGACCAAATAAATATAATTATTATCTGGTACAACACCCGTTTTGAACATGGTTTGATATGCTTTATTCAAACATGAGTGTTTTTTTTTTAAATCTTTCACCCTTAAATTGCTGTTAAAACTTGTTCACGTCTCAATTAGTTTTACAATACATTTTCCAACAGTTCTATTTCATCCAGGCGAGTTAACAGATTTTTTTTCATGAGGGAATTTATGAAGTGTTCCCCTGTGAGTACGTGTGTTTCTTTAGTGGACCACAAGATTAAAATTCCCGGCCTGGTTTCGTCGCCCCAATCCACCCCTAGCTGCCAATGAAACTCTGAATGTGATACGTATTGTAGGATCTTGATACATCATGCCATTGACCGCATCGCCCATGAAAATCCTGTGAGAAACTCGTGGAAATTTACTGCGTTCCTTAATGTCGCCTACAATACAAGGGTCGTTCAAAGAGTCATTGACACGTGTTTGTGAATTTGCACTCGTTCCTCCGAAGTTAACGAGATATGAATTGTTTGGAAGTTTGTCCAAACTTGTCGCCAATTCAATTCAATTCATTTATTTTGCTGAGCTAAGAACTATTGTTACATAAATATCTTTTAAATCACTGCACAGCAAGGAAGTAGGGGAAAAGGCCAGCCATACCTGACAAGGTCCCATGCTCCCTAGGCTAGTTTTACATTGAGATCGGTAGTTGTAGTTACAAACAAAAAAAGTTTCGTAGTAACAATAAAAAAAAAAAAAAAAAAAAAAGGTAATGATATATGAAAAGATAATAAACATTGACATTACAGATAACACCATTGAAAAAACAATTTACATCACGATATACACTGAGTGGCCACTTTATTATGACCACCCCCTCAGCACTTTGTTGGGCCACCTTTTGCCTTTAATACTGGGTCGATTCTTTGTGGCATGGACTCCACGAGATGTTGATAGGTGGTTTGTGGAATCTGAGACCATGTTTGATGAATAGCACTTTCCAGGAGTGTGATATTGCAGGGTTGTGGATCCAGCTACCTCACGGCTCGTTCAACTTCATCCCACATATTGTCAATGTGGTTGAGATCTGGAGATCGTGGGGCCACCTAAGCAAAGTAAACTCACCGGCATGTTCCTGAAACCAATTTTGTAGAATACGAGCACTATGGCAGGACGCATTATCTTGTTGAAAGCAGCCATCGCCATTCGAATAAACCATCCACATGACAGGATGCACTTGGTCCGCAACGATATTTAGATATGATGTGCCAGTCAGACGTTGACCAACACGAATTAAATGGCCCAAAGCATGCCAGGAAAACATTCCCCAAACCATAACGTTGCCTCCACCAGCTTGAAGGGTTGTAGCAATGCATTTGGGGTCCATGCTTTCGTACTGTTTCCGCCAAATTCTCACTCGGCCATCGGCATGGTGCAACTGAAAACGTGATTCATCGGACCATATAATTCGTTTCCAATTATCGACTGTCCAATCCTTGTGCTCCTGTGCGAACTGTAGACGTTTTCTCTTGTTGACTGCAGACAGCAAAGGTGTTAGAACAGGCCTTCGGCTGCCATATCCTATCGGATGAAGTGTACGGCGAACAGTGCGTGCAGAGATCATTTGAGGGGATCCTTGATTAAGATAGTCTGTAATTTGCTGCACTGTTGCCCTTCTGTTGTCAGTTACCAGTCTGGACACTCTCCGTTCCGCCCGAGTAATCACTAATCGATGACGACCACACGTTGCACGTAGAGACCCAGTTTTTTGGCTGACAGTCCAGTCTTTAAACACTTTAACAACAGCTGCTCTGGAACATTTCACGAATGCGGCGGTTTCGGTGATACTCGCTCCAATGCTCCGAGCTCCTACAATCATCATACGTTGAAAGTCCGTCAAATCGCATTTTTTACTCATCTCGTCACCCAAAAATCACTTCTACTACTGTCGCAAGCACAAAGCTTTCCCTTTTTTTTTTTTTTTTTTTTTTTTTGATTGGAAGTTTAACGACCACCGTGAGCAACTCAATGGGCTATAAGCAGTCGCCCGTCCCTAATTTAGGGTCACTGGTTCCAGGGAAGGGAGAGAGCCAGTGCCGTAAGACAAATACAACATCCATGCCTCACCGGGATTCGAACCCGGACCCCTTTCGGACGAATGATCAGAGGCCATCGCTTAGACCACTGCGCCACCGGGGCGGCAAGCTTTCCCTTTTTATACTAGGCTAACCCTCTGGCGGCAACAGCGTTCAGCCATAGCTCATTTGCTTAAAACTGTCAGGTGGTCATGATAAAGTGGCCACTTAGTGTACAAGTCATGGTATTAGTCATAGTTTCCATCCACTGTAACTATTAATTTGGGTAGCTGCAATTTATTATGAAGTTTTTTAGTTTTCTTTTAAAAAGGTTAAAAATTATTTAAACAAGCTAGTTCCATCGGTAATTAGTTCCAGTAGTGTGGGCCAATGTAATTTATACTTTGCTTCGTAGTCTCAGTTTTCGGATGGATAGGCCGAATGTGTGATTTAGTGCGTGTGTTATGTGTGTATATCTGGGGTATAATTTGTATGATGTCGGCGAGTAAATTATTCTTAATGCGTCTGAACATAATTTTCCCGATATTGAAGTAATATAATTGGTTAATCGTAAGAATGTTGTATTTGTTTGGGAAAACTCTTGTGTTATTATATTCTGGTAGTTGTGTATTTCTATCAAATTTTAGATCTAATAATCTTATACAAGTATATTTGTTTTGTAGAATTTGAAGTTTATTGAAATTATGTTTAGTCGTCTGTCCCCACGATAAGATAGCATAATTAATATGAGTCTGAAACATGGTATAGTATAAATAAATTAGTGCTTTATAGGTAAGGTTTGTGAATATCAAGCTGATAACTCCAATGTTTTGGGAGAGTTTGAGAAGAGAGTCCACTTCTTGGTTCCATCTAAGGTCTCTATGTAAGTTAATCCCCAAATAAAGAAAGGAGTTAACCTCTTCTATATTTGTATCATTGATTGATAAAGTGATAGAAGGAGGTTGTGAAATATTTTGTTTTGAGAAAATTGAAGATTTTGTTTTGGTAGTATTTATTATTAATTCATTGGAATTTAGCCAATCTGAGATGTTATAAAGTTGAGTATTAACATTCATAATAGTGTCAGTCGTTGAATTAAATGAAGTGAGGATGGTTATGTCGTCTGCATAGAGGAGTAAATCAGTATCACTTATTGAAATAAAGATGTCGTTAATATATATACTGAAAAGTATAGATCCCGAAATTGAACCCTGTGGAACACCAGTTGGTATGAATTGAAGAGTGGATTGTTGTTTGTTAATTTGTGTATATTGTTGCCTACCTGATAAATAACTTTTAAAAAGAGAATGTTCATTGTTCCTTATTCCTAATTGTGTAATTATTTGTGTAGTAAGCTATTGTGATTTATGGTATCAAAAGCTTTGGATAGGTCTAAAAATAAAGCGATGGTATATAAGTTAAGTTCGAAATTATGAAATTATGTTGGACTGTTTGTTGTAGGTATAATAAGGCTGTTTCGGTTGACTTTCCGGATTAAAAACCATGTTGATTTGGATGGATAATTTTTAGATTATGAATGTACGAGATCAATCTGTTGTAAATCAATCTCTCCAAAATTTTAGCTAAAATTGATAAATTAGCTATAGGGCGGTAGTTGTTTGCATCGTTTATTGATCCAGATTTGTATTTTGGGATTATTTTTGTGATTTTAAGTAGATCAGGAAATTCACCAGATTGGAATACATCATTAAATATAAACAATAGGGGATCAAGAATAAGATTAGCGACATTTTTTATGATAAATGGTTGAAGATCATCATATCCAGGGCCAGACCTGGGATTTATGTGGTTAACTTCTTGTAATAGTTCCGTTTCTGTAATTTCAGTAAGATAAAAATTATTAGACCTGTGTGTACTCCCTAAGTAATTAGTGAATGAAATTTTTGGGGTAATTAAATTATTTTTTAGTGTTTGTGGAATTAAGGTAAAATGTTCATTTAAGGCATTTGTAATATCTTGTTTGTCTGTAAGCTTAAAATTATTAGAATCTTTTAAGTACTGAGGAACCGTTAGATCTGTATCTTTACCCATTAGCAAGTTTAGATGTTTCCATGTTCATTTTGGAGAGTTATGTGAAAAAATGCCGAGATAGTAATTACGCTTAATATACCGAATATCACTGTTTAGTTTAGTACGAAAATTTTTAAAATTTTGGAAGTCCTGTGGTAGTTTACTTTTTATAAATTTCGAAAAGAAGTCATTTTTTTATTTATTATTTTTAAAAGAGCATTAGTAATCCATGGCTTACGGAAAAAATATTTCATTTTATTTCGTTTTAGAATTTTTGGAAAAGATTGATTATAAATTTGTTTAATAGTTGTGATGAACGACTCATAATTCTTGTTTGCAGAGCCATGAACCAAAATAGTGCTCCAGTTAATGTTTTCGAATTGTATTTTAAAACTTTTCATGTGTGTATTATTAATTTGTCTGAAAATGTAGTAGTCTTCTGGTGTAGAAGTTTGTTGTTTGAGAGGGTAAATTGTAAATATAGGGAGGAGATCACTAAATTCATATTCCAAGGCCCCTGAAATAGTAGTCTCAATTAATACATTTGTGATAGAGAGATCAGTCAAGTCTGTGAGGTGGTGGTTATACGAGTTGGGACTGAAATCATGTTTTTGTGTCCAGAAGCATTAAGTGATTGTAAAAGTTGAAAAGAGTTATTGGTGTTTTGTAGTAAGTCGACATTCAGATTCCCTTATAAGAAACGTTTTTTTCTTTGAAAGGTTAGAGTAGTTAAATAATTCAGTAAGTAATTATAGAAAAGCTGTGAGGTCTGAGTTGGGTGGCCTGTAGCAAACAATAATTATATAAAATTGGTTATGAATAGTTAGAATTTCGGCATTTTGATTCGATACTGTGAAATTTGGAATAATTGAAAAATCATTATAAATTTGTTTTACAAAAATTGCAACCCCTCCACCAGTTGAGTAAGTTCTGTTGTGTTTAAGAGGAAAATTTTGTAGTTAGTAATTTGCAATCAGTAACAATGTGAAGGAAACCATGTCTCAGAGATACAAATTATATCAAGATATGAATTTGTTAGTAGAATTAATGATTCCAATAAGGTAATTTTGTTAATTAGTGATCTAGCATTGATATGAATTAATTTTAGGTTATTGAGTGAATAAGTTGTTAAAAGGTGATTGAAAGTTTGTAATGAATAATATTCACACTGCATTCAATTACTGGTAAAGAAAAAGTAATAAACAAATATGAAATGTAACAAAAAAAATATTCATCAATACAAATATGAAGGATAAGTAGGAATCACAAATCAATATAAACACCGGGGATATCACATCAGTGAGATAGAAAAATTGGAATGAACTAGGATAATCATTTGGTAGTTAAACAGCAAAATGTACTAGCAATAGCAACAAAGGATATTGTAATGCATATGAAGTCACAGCAGAAGTAAAAAGAGAAAAAAAAATATTCCACATGTTAATTCAATGACATATCAATCCCGGAACTATGTGCTGTGACCATTAAAGTATTGCTAGAGCAGTAGTCATCAGATGATGGCATACCATTACGCCATGTCACAACCAGTTCGTAATGTGCTACCAGCCGTAAAAAAAATCCCCATGAAAACATTAGTTTTAATCCTAATCCGCTGGGTCTCCATGAGTACCAACCACCTTAACTTAAAAATATGAAAACATCGAAACTCTACAAAATGTATAATGCAATTAAAGTAATATAATTTCAGCATGAAACAAAAACTGTAAAATTAACAGCCTGTCATTCATGAGTATCAAACCTCAGCACCACTCCAAAAACGAGTAGTAACCAAAACGATATAATAGCCGCCACCCACGAAGACCTAGAACAATGACACCGCTCGTGTCCTGTATGGCATAGTCAATAAAATTAGGTAAAGCGTGCGTATGAAAGACGCAACGCACCGCAGTAGTTGAGATAGAACTTCACAGAGCGTCGTAACCCCAACATTTGAAACACAGAAACACGTAATCCCAAGAATGCACGAAAGCTAGTTATCTTCCAGATGCTGAAAGAAGAAAACCCAACAGAATACATGTTAAAAAACAAAAGCCGTATCATCATTTCTCTCTTCGATGGTGGCGCGGCAAGTCCAGTCTGCGACATTTGTACTTTGTTGCTTGGAGCCTTCTAAAGACGGGGTAAGATTTTACATTTTCACGAGGATGCATCTTGGTACGACGCTAAAAAAGTTCATGTCGATTTATCACAAGTATGTGGGGATCATGTCTGTTATATGGCACAGTTATGGGGTGAATGCGCAAGTTCAGAGAAGGACGCCAGAACTTCGAATACCTCCCTAGTGAAGGAAGACTGAAGGAGGCCGTGAATTGGCGAACCATCCCTACCTTTCGTGAACTCATTAAGGAAAACCCAATCATCATTCAGGTAATAAGTTTAGATGTCGGTGTATCAACTGCCAGTGTGGAAACAATTATTCATCAACATTTGAAGTTTCCTAAGATCTGTGCCAAATGAGTAACCCACAAGCTGACAGAGCAACACAAAAACGTGGTCAACTCATGCAAGAAGATGCTGGCAGTGCTTGAACTTAGTGGCCCCAAGCGGTTAATAGACATTGTCACCGGTGACGAGACGTGGTTTTATTACTATGCAACTACCAGAAAGGTCGAAAACTACATTTGGGTTGCAGAAGTTGAACCGAGTCTCCAAATCCTCTCAACAAGACTTTTGCTCAAGGACAAGGGGATGTTCATTTTCTTTTTTCAATATCGAAGGACCGTGGGCACCTTACCTGAAAAAAATGCTATAAGTGGCCAAATACTACACCAACACTGTTTTACGTAGAACAGTTAAAGAGAGGAAGAAGCAGCGTCCAACAACTGACGTGCCAGGGGTTCTCCTTCTTCAGTACAATGTCATTGCTCACAAAATCCGCCAGGTCACGCCCAAAACTCGCAGGGTGCAAGATCAGATAAATATGCAAGTTCTGGGGAAAGATAAACTATGACAAAAATAAGTAAGCACTTGTACCGTTCAAACTCTGCATTAGAAAAGAGCCGACAATATAAAAAAATCTTGATCATATTTACATCTACCAATTACCAAAGGAATTTTTCAATAGGACATGGGCGTCCTAGCCATCAAAGGTTGGGGGCCTCTGGTTGATTACCCAAGATGGTCCGGGGTTCGAGTACCGGGTGAGATATGAGCACTGTGTTTGCCCTACGGCGCTGGTTCTGTGCCTGCTGTGGAGCCAGTGACCCCAATTTAGGGAGGGGTACCACATTATAGGTGTAGATACTCACAGGATACGTTGAACTCCAAAAAGAAAGGAAAAATGACTTGTAAAAGCTAAGATATCGTATCACAGACAGACAAAATGAAAACATAATAAGCACCGCATTTTTGACGTGCACAGGTTTGTAAGAAATGACGGGCTGATCGTTTATAGCATATATGTGTATGACGAAAGGTGTGGTAAAAATGTTGTAATCTAGCTTGTTAGCGTCTTGTGTGTGAAGGGGTTTAACGACCACCAAATGAGAAACTCTAAGGACTATAAGGAGTCGCTGTTATCGTCTTACGGCTACGGTTAGTGTCAGGCTGCACTTCGTTTCACATGAGTAATTAATGCGCGAGCCATCGTTGTCTGGTTTTGACTGTAATAAATCTCCGTCTACCTGTTCGATAATTCATATTTCCTTACCGCAGTCGAGACACTTTACACGTGCTCGGCTGATGCCAGTAGCGGTATTTTTCATTTTTTCATTACTTTAGAAAACCTGTGGAACTAGGAACGTTATTTAAGCTGTAAAATAATAACGTCTCCGCATTCTGTTAATTTAGTGCCTCATCTTGTATGTGTTTTCTTGATAATAAACAAGACAGATGGGATTTCTGGACATTTCGAAATTCCACGTGAAGCGTCCCTCCGCGTCATCCGGCATTTCCAGTTCATTGTTTCTGTGTCTGAAGGAAATAAAATTCCATTGTCGCGGTTTTATGAGAGCTAGTCCATAATATATGCTGTAGGAAACTGACAGAATTATAGAAGTGTTTTTACTGGACTAGAAAGAAGAAATATTTTGTTTTTGTGACTGCAATCGGTAGCAAGAGTAGTCCCGGTAACCGAATACTATGAAAAAGAACACTGCTTCAACAAATATAATATTCTGTCTCAGTTATTTAAAGAAAGACTTCTTATCACGACCGCGAAATCATGCATTTGTTCTTAAGCAAAGCTCAACATATCACACCGTTTATTACTCTAGCCTCGTCATTACCGCATAGGGAGATTTGAAAGTCTGTGATGGCCGCTCAAATCCTTATCGTTATTCTTGTCAAGAATAAGGGTGTTCCTAACTAATTATCCACATCTGAGTCCGAGTAACATATTTAATGGAACAAATTACCCATACTCATACTCAGAAAAAGATAAGCACATTGTTCTACACACACCATCGTAATCGCAACGCAGACACATTCTAATGCGTGAGTAACGAGATAAATACTCAAGTTCCGTCTCGTTGCTATTCCGATGGCATCTGTGGGGAGCACCATCGGTTGTCAACGAGCGCAAGCAAAATGAAAAAGGTACCACAGTTTTCTTCTGCATTTTGTTCGTCCACTCTCTGTTATGATTGGACTCACATTTCGCTCAGCTTGGGATTTCTTTTAGTTTCAGTGACATGATATCAACAGATTCTCCGTCTTCAGGTCATTTATCCGCAACAGACAGAATTTAAACACGTCTTTCGTGTCCCCTCTGGAGAAGAAATTTTAACGAAATTTTGGACATTAGGCACTTACTGTATTTCTACAAAAATGTCAGAATATATAAAACAGTTGCCAAGTAGTCAAAGGCGCGAGCATCTGGCTAATCGCCTAAGTTGGGCCCAGGTTCGTGTACCAGACGAAGCATTAGTGGTGTGTTTGTTCGATGGCTTTATTTCTGTCCCTTATCTGAAACTGGTGACCCTGAATTAGACACGGACGACTCCTTATGGCCATCGATGTTCACGGGATCATAAAAACATAAGCAAATAAAAAGAAATAGTGAATCGTTTAGCATAACCTCCAAACGTGTTAAAACATTTGTGCTATTATTCCATAAGTTTTCGTATGCCTCTATTGGATAATGTTGCAGAATGCTCATGCGTTGACGAATGGCTGTTTTTGCCCAGAAAGTTCACATGCTCGTAGTAGTTTTTAAATACCAAAACAAGGTTACTAAATCAGGACTAACATCAGGGTGATTAAAATATTTCCTCCCTCAGCGATCGGAGAGTTAAATAACCACATTGCTCATGAGTGTAGCATGTCATTGCCATAAAGCAGTAGCTCTTTTGTCTGTAGAAAGTGGGAATGTTTTTTTTTCGGATGGCAACACGCAATTACTGCAATGTTACTACAAATGATTCACCCTGAAGTCAGTATATGATTCATCCTGAAGTCAGTCAATGTGTCTTGAAGTCAGTATACATAAGGAAAGAGATATATCTCCCACCATACTCTGTATCTTCCTCACATCCTTAGGATGTAATGGTGGAGACCGTTTTCGTCTATTTCAACGATTCACTCCAAAAATTTACCTTTCGCCATCGTTGATATCGTCACGCCCATTTTCAAAGTGCTCTCACCATCAACTGTTCGTCTGGTTTATTAAACATATTTCTTAGCATCCAGGATGCATCTGTTGATAAACGCAACTTAACATATGCTGGATCCACAAAAAGCCTCCTACCAAAAACAAAAATATTAAAGCCCGTTTAAAATTCATCTCTCATTATACAAATTCTATTTTTATTCTTCTTTTTCTCACAATTATAGTAAGAGGAAGAGCCATAGGACTTAGACTTCTTGTCGCTATCTCTCGGGTGTTTCATTCTTCTTCATCGATACATTTAAATCTTCTTATGTATATGTTCCGCACTGCTCGTAGCAGGACAACACGTCAAATAAATATATTTTGGCAAGGACTCTATGATTTACTCTCGTGCACCTTCCAGCAAGACCGCTGTAAAAGATCGTCCTCTTTGGCCTTGAGAACTTAATTTCTATTCGGAGTAATTTGTGCTTAGCGTTCGTAGGACAATGATAAAATGTGAACGCGATCTTCATTTCCGGTATCATCGCTCCAACCTCTTTGCATTCTGCGTGACCTATTTAGTAAGTTTGACGTCAATTCTAATTTGTGTGGAGTCTGCGATAAACTTGTTCACGTACGAAATGCACATTGATGATGAGAGTGGGATATTTTTGCTACCACTTCGTACTTTCGAAATATTTATTACACGCTCTTAAGTTTTTGAATTAAGTTTAAATGGATTTAACGCGTATGGAAGTGTTTCAGTTAATAGAAATGGAATGTCATTAATACAGACATTTGACGTGGAATAGGAACATCAAACTGAGGTCATCGCTCTTTCCACGTTTATAAGTGACTCATGGAAAAATTCTCATTGGCCGCCACCGGGAATCGAACCCAGGGTCTTCCAGTTACGCGCCGGACATGCTTCCACTGCACCACAGTGGCCTCGAATCCATCCAGACTCACATGCACTAACTGCCAAGCCAATCTGCAGGTTGCTTCTTGGAGCCTCGCACAATGCCGGGGATTCACCAAAGATGGTAAGCAGGAACTGAACAAATAATTAAGGCGAATGAATAATTAATACAGACATTTGACGTGGACTAGGAACATCAAATAGAGGTCATCGACTAGGAACATCAAACAGAGGACAAAATCAGTGGAATTAATTTAATATAAGTTAGGCTCATTTCAGAGAACTGCTGACGTTGCATACTGACTCAGAGTATTGCATCATGTGTGCGCCATGCTCTAGCTGATAGCCGGCAGATGGATCTCAGTTCTACAGAAAAAATTCAGCGGCTGACAATTAAACTCAATCATTCAAGAAGATAACACTGCCCAACACTCATTTTGGTGCATTGAAAGTTAAACCTATTCTTGGATATATTTGGGACGCTGATTCCACAAATGGCATGAGTTTTTCCCTATCAGCTCTAGTTTTGGATATGGGGCCCCACCTTACATGCTGATTCCACCGGGTATCCTTCAAATTTCGGGATCCTACATCGCATGATCTGCTATTTTTGACATGATCTTGACAAATATTGATACTATATACATACTATTGAAATAAGCACGTTACTAAATCTGTATATTTCAACACAAGAGTATATAAAATGATCAGTCATTCAACATATGAGAAACGTCTTTTATAGGACTTTCTAGAGTGAGATCTACGAGGACATTCCCGCTGAAGGTTCCAGCAGTAATCTACCATCATGTGGGTATCCCACCTACCCTGGTATCTGTCTTCCATAGTTTTTATGTTCTGGTGAAATCTTTCACCTTGCTCTTCGCTTAAATCACCAAGGTTTTCTGGAAAGCGATCTAGGTGGCTGTGTAGGTAATGGACCTTGATGCTCATATTACAGCCGAGCTTATTAAAATTGGAGAGCATGTCCTCACCTATTCAGAATAGTTGTCTGCCTTATGTTTGCCAAGAAAGTTTTTGACAACTAGAACAAACGAAGTCCAGGCACAAGACTCAATGTTGCCCATTGAATCTATGAAATATGGATCGTTTGTTTATAAGCTGCCTTATCTGGGGACCATCGAAAATCCCTGCTTTCAGTTTTTCCGTGCTCAGTCCAGGGAATGTACGTGATAGATAGCCAAAGCACAAACCTTCTGTGTTCAACGGATAAATCCGAGTGCATGGATAAAAAGTAAGTATGTTGAAGATGAAGATGGGTGGGCGGAGTCAGCGGGAATCATGAATCGTGATTATCACTGGCTGAGAAGACTCGAAAATAGCAGCCAACTACGATACTAACATAAGAGAGATGCCAAGTATGCATTGAAAAACAAAAAGCCAGGATATGAACAAGGATAGTATTATTAGGGTAGTTTTAAGTCATTCTTTGCAATTTTGGGTTTCCTTTTGTAGGTTCTGGGGACTAGTCTTGATAGGGATTTTTCCATAAATCTGGGTCTGTTATAGTAGATGACAAAATCAGTGGAATATTCGTTGACGATTTTCATAGAGTTTGGATGAGTTATTACTTTTTTTATAGAAATTTTCCGCATGAGTACCAATAATTTCTTTGATAATGGTTAATTTTAGTTTTTTACGGATATTGCTATTTTTTTCTTTAGGACGGGCAGCAGTGAGCTGCCTTAGCATTCGCTTTTGGTATGTTTGAAGTTTATTGTGGTGGAATTCACCACAAATGCCCCAAATAGAGGATTGATATAGGGATTAAACACATTTAGGGATTAAACACATTTTCTAAATGGTTAAATGCTAAAAGTCTATCGTACGAAAGGTCACTAAAGTAATTCACCGATGCTGTCACACGTACGGTCATTCACAAACATAATTTTCAAATTGTAGGTCTAAGTCAGAAATAACTTGTTCTTCAGATGTAAACATCGAAGAAATTAATAAAGGTTATTTATTACCTTGCGTAATCTTCTTATAACAATTGTTTGCCCCCTTCTTTTAAAGAATCTTTAGGCTTCCTTGGCCAAGGCGATGATTTTTTGTTGTGTTTGATTCAGTATCCGTGAAACCCTTTGTTAATGTACAGAATTTCATATTTCACCCTAGGACTTTAATTATTTATGTTTCTAAATGAAGCATGCATTTTGTAGTATTACACGACCATTTATGCTTAGCAATGTATATTATTTTATTTATTTAGTCATTCTGTTTGGCAGCATTCCTTCCGTTCGTTTTGCAGCAAGGTCAGTTCTTTCATAGTCCTGTGTAGGAATCTGTCCTCGATTCTCCAATTTTAACGCAACTCACGCAACAGAAACATTATTAGGACACCGTAATTTAAACCACACTGTCTAATTTGCAAAATACGATCGATTTCAGAATTTCAATGAGCTATGAGGGTATACGACAAGGTCACATTTATTTATTTTTTGAACTATGCCCTCCTCCCTGCGTTTTTTTTATTTTTTTATTCTCCCGCTGGTTTTACGACCTCTCTGCCCGATTTTTTCGTAGAGGCTTTCCCCTTGGTTGATGCCCTGCGAACCGTGAAGATCAATCAAAGAAAACTTTCCTAACGAACGGTTACATCGATAAAATCCCATCGATAGACGACATGGCAAGAAACTCCTTCCCGAAGTTTTAAGCTTAAAAGAAAAGTAGATGAAGGAGGCTGTTTGTATAAGACGTAAGATATGGCTGTGCCATGAAATTTTGCCAACATGCACAGACTGGTTTGAACTACAATGGGTAAAAGTGATTTCCCCCTTTCCTGTACATTTTGTTTATGAAGCAATTGAACTGGAGCTTAGTATTTTTTTCTTTTCTGTTGTAATTTCCTATTCTCCATGTGTGCGTGATTGTGTTTACTGACTGTGATTGGTTTACCTTTATAAAAGGGAAATCACTGTTATAACGAAGTAAATTTCTCCGTCATTTCTGTCCACGCCAGGATTCGAACCCGGATCCCCTCATTCCGGAATAAGTCACTCTACCAATTGAGCTACGCGGACGTTTGTTCTGACTACTATCTGCCTTTATGTCGTGTGCGTCCTGCTGGCAGGTACGTCACATCTCCCCCCCGAAAGAGAGCCGGGGCATGGCCCACGGGTCAGCCGTGACCATGAATCGTTGCAGGCAGCCATCCACTGTAGAACGTGCACTTGAGAACTCCCAGTCAATTTTATTTTTTTTCGAAGCGCTGGAGAAGGGATTCTCTGAGTTTTCCTATCTCATGGTGTGGAAATAACATCACACCATTGCGAGATTTTGAACGGTCGGGTCATCCGGATAGTTCGGGCGCCATTATAACGAAGTAAATTTCTCCGTCATTTCTGTCCACGCCAGGATTTGAACCCGGATCCCCTCATTCCGGAACAAGTCACTCTACCAATTGAGCTACGCGGACGTTTGTTCTGACTACTATCTGCCTTTATGTCGTGTGCGTCCTGCTGGCAGGTACGTCACATCTCCCCCCCCCCCCCCGAAAGAGGGCCGGCAGAACAAACGTTCGCGTAGCTCAATTGGTAGAGTGACTTATTCCGGAATGAGGGGATCCGGGTTCGAATCCTGGCGTGGACAGAAATGACAGAGAAATTTACTTCGTTATAATGGCGCCCGAACTATCCGGATGATCCGACCGTTCAAAATCTCGCAAAGGTGTGATGTTATTTCCACACCGCGAGATAGGAAAAATTAGAGAATCCCTTCTCCAGCGCTTCGAAAAATAAATGTGTGTGACGTTGCATTCCACACACCAGATTGACTGGGAGTTCTCAACTGCACGTTCTACAGCGGATGGCTGCCTGCAACGATTCATGGTCACGGCTGACCCGTGGGCCATGCCCCCGGCCCTCTTTCGGAGGGGGGGGATGTGACGTACCTGCCAGCAGGACGCATACGGCATAAAGGCAGATAGTAGTCAGAACAAACGTCCGCGTAGCTCAATTGGTAGAGTGACTTATTCCGGAATGAGGGGATCCGGGTTCGAATCCTGGCGTGGACAGAAATGACGGAGAAATTTACTTCGTTATACTGTGATTGTGGAAAAGATATGTTCTAAACCGCCACTCAGTTTGTGCTGTTGAGCTGTGTTCGTGAACGAAAGACATAATTTATCTTGCCTCTCATACACTGAAAAAGCAGCTTTTAGGAACACCCAATAGCAATTATACACGTGCTATCCTCACTTACGTTCACAACTATGACGTTCATGTGGCTTTATAAACAGCTCACTACAAAGGATTCAGACGTGTAAGAAGCGTAGATAGCTGCAATATGGGAGTGACTCGTGAATTAAGCGACTTTGAATAAGGAATAATAGTAGGCAGTAGGCAGGCAGGTGCAAACATCTAAGAGACGACAAACCTTCTCGGATAAGCAAGAACAACTGAATCAAGGGTGTGCAATGAGTGGTGCACAAACAACAAAACAGGCAGTCAGCGGTCTCCCCGAGGGCAGGAACGACTGGTCGATGGTTGAGGGCAACGGCGGATGGAGAGGATTGTACTAAGTAACAGACGAGCTCCATTATGTCAAGTAATAGCGCAGTACAACAGCGGTATCGAGAGGAAAATTCCAATTTACTCGGCCCGCCGCACGTACGAATGGCCTGTAAAAGCTGACGTCTCTTTTGTGTACCACTCGTCTCTGCTAAAAACCGACAAATTCTTCTATGGGCAAGGGATCACCAAAACTGGATCCTTGAAAACGTGATTTGTCATACCAGACAACAAAAAGGTTTCAGGTCCGATGAATGACGTTTTGAGTTACACGAAAAGGTCAGAATATGATGTCAGTAGCACGAATTGATGTATCACAGCTGCCTAGCGTTGATTGTACAAGCTAGTGGAGGCGATGTAATGGTCTGGGACCTGTTTTCATGATGAGCATTGGGTTCTTTAATACAGCATTTGGATGCCACGAGATATCTTATCATCATTGCTGACTAGGCACACCCGTGCAGGTGCATGGTATGGTGTTTCCTGGTGGAGTGGGATATTTCCAATAGGATAATGCGCCATGCCACAAGGCTGGAATCGTCACACAGTGACTTCAAAGTGATAAAATGGCCAACACAGTTCCCAGAACTGAACCCAATTGAACGCCTGTGGGATGAGATTGAGAGAACCATCCGCAACAGGGATCTTCCACCAGCGAACTTTCGGCATTTGACTGACGCCATCACATCCGCTTGGCTCAACGTAGGACGATATCAGCACCTCGTTGAATCCATGCTACATTGAATCGAGGCTGTTTTGAAGGCCAAGGGTGATCCATGACATTATTAAGTAGTTGTTCCTAAGAATTTGTTACTTCAGTGCATGTGCTCTTTGGAAAAACTGATCTGCAAGGGAATACTAGTTCGTGATGTGCAAGTAACTAATGCTGTACAGAAGGAGAGGTGGAATCGGGTCCAAATTTTGTGTGCCGGATGTGAACCGGCCTCGTGGACATTGTCTAGACCTCACAAGTTCATTTGCAGTTATAATGTATATCAACCGCACGCAAATCGTTTTCGTAGGTTAGCCGTTAGTCTAGTTGACCAATGCTATTTGCCTTTTTACCTTATTATTTGGATCACTTTTAATATAAAATATACCATTTAGTACAATTTATTCATATATTAGGCCAGTTTCTTTTCTAGATATGGGACTACTGAAGAAATAGTCAGTAAAGCACCAAATTATACGAGTTCGCAGGAACAATAAATTATGCAGTACCCCTACATGTTTAAACGGACGTATGTCACCTATTATTAACACAAACAATGCGTAAAAGATCAAAATGCTGAAACGTAATTTTATTTGTTGGAACGGTTTTGCTGTAATGTTAAATTATCAAGACATTGATGTAACAAAAGAAGATCTGCAAGTTGGCGTAAATAGAATAATCGCGTGACTTAACAAAAATCATATTTATGATTTCTGCATATCAGGAGTAAAACACATTGTGAACAATAAAATAATAAAACACCGAATAAAAGTATAAGCAGATGAGTTTATGTTGAATTCTCTGTATTTGTTCAGAAATTGGGATAGTCGATGTGTGAAATACTCCTCGGCATGATGCGCGGAACTGGGGAAAAGCTGAGGCATAGTACAGCATGCATTACAATTCCCTGCAGTATTGGGCTCGTGGGGAAAGTAATTTGGTTTTTTAAAATGAAAAGAAAACGATTTTCATATGCCGCATGACATTACGCGATACCTATTTACAGATATTCGTATACTGTATACATATTCACATATACGCGCATTATATGTATAATTTCTGTCTAAGCTATTATTGTGCTGGATAACAGGCTTTAAAAATTCTAAATTTCATCAATAATTTAGCTTCCAGGGATTGTGATTTTGTCCAGTCCGGTAGTCCTAGGCAATCTAAGCAGTTCCTTACAAATAGCGAGCTGATGTCGTCCGTATTACCTAACTTCTCAGTTAATTTGAAAGCCGATGTGCTGAAGCTATGTTGACCCCTTCTAACATTCTCCTACCTCCGTGTGGGATTAATAGTTTCTAAGCCGCCCCGGTGGCGCAGTGGTCTAAGCGATGGCCTCTGATCATTCGTCCGAACGGGGTCCGGGTTTGAGTCCCGGTGAGGCATGGATGTTGTGTTTGTCTTACGGCACTGGCTCTCTCCCTTCTCTGGAACCAGTGACCCTAAATTAGGGACGGGTGACTGCTTATAGCCCATTGAGTTGCTCACGGTGGTCGTTAAACCTCCAATAAAAAAAAATAATAAAAAAAATAACCGTTTCTAAATATTCTTGATTTAGTGCTTTTTAACTGTTGGCGGAAAACACCTGCACTTTCTTCTATCGCTGCTACACCACGGAAAATTCCAACACCTTCTCATATAAGGAAATATACACTAATTACATTTCGTACGGAAATTTCTTCAAAGTGTAGGAATTTTCGTAGTGCCATAAAACTATATGTAGAAGTTTTTCCAGTGACACAAAAGCGTATGTAAAGATCTTAGTGACATAAAGGGATATGTGGAAATTAACCTGTGAACACACACATTTGCCGGTGACGCAGATCGACACCGCATCCTTCTGCTCCGAAGCCGAATACATTCCCAATTAAACTACACCGACGGAAATTAACGCTGCAACTTTGCCGTCTTGACATGTGCTTCACCTCTGTAGTACGTCACATACCGACTCATTAAATCTTGAGTTATGCCTTTAATATATGGTGTGTGTAAACATGTAATAAAACGTGGTAAAAGGGATCAATCCTCGGCTATTTGCAAGCATCTATAATCAGCAGGCCTTTTTGGATGCTTTTAAGCTGTAACCTAATGTCACTAGGATTCTACATGTCACTGGAAAGACTCCGACATTTCGTTTTATGCCAGTAAGAAAACTCCTACACTTTGGCAAGATCTCCGAACGAAATGAAATTTGTGTACACTCCCTTATATGAGAAGTTGTGGGAGTTTATTGGTGTAGGACTTTTCCGGTGTAAGAGTTTTCCTGGTGGTAGAAGCAAGTCCAGAGGTTTACCGGTGTGGGACTTGAACTGGATACCTTTTAAACTGCACGGTTGTAACTAACTTCTTTTGCCTTAATACGTGTAATATTAAGTAAACAAAAAAAAAAGAAAAAAAAAAAAGAAAGGGAAGTTCACACCTGCTGCTTTGCTTCATTTACTGCATATGCAAACTGAAATTGCTACAGATAGCTATCTTTCCACTTATTACTACGATGCTTCTTCCGTATTAAAAAATATTTTTAATAGTTCGCAATTTTCCATTACGCTCATGTACACTCGTTCCGCTCTTGAATTTGGAATTACACTTCTTGGGATTAGAATAACATTTTGTTCCCCCAGCCCCTGTTTAGGGCCTTAGCGTAGTGTTTTTTGTTTTGTTTTTTTTCCTATGTGCACTACCTTCAAAGTTTTAACATAGCCACGGTAAATTTTCAAGCTTGTGTTCACAATTATTCAAGTTTCAGTGAGATAAGAAAAGCAACAAGGAAAGATAAAAACTTCGAACTAGAAGGAAATGAGATGCTAAGAAATTAAATCGGACATTGCTCTTCGAGGCTTAGGGCAGACGGATTCGCCTGCTTGGTGTTTCTGTTATCGGGGCCGAACTGTTCAACCGGCTGCTCAGTGACACAGGACTCATCACTTGGTGTCGATAACAACACACTTTCCATTCCAGTCACACGCTCCCTTCGCCGTCTGTGCAGCTGACCCAGCAAAAGGCCGCGACCTATGACCTCATTTGCCAGCTTCTACTACTTAGAAACTGTTTGACGCTTTTCCCTCCGCTACTATCACAGCCACAATCTTCCTACGCATCTAACTGCACTTACGGAACTACAAATGAACGTTACCGTACAAAGTCAAATCACTGGGAACCCCCCCCCCCCGCCCCACCTCCACCACCAATTCGTTTTTTTATTTTATTTTTTTATCCAAGGGGCAATCATTGGCCACTACAATTGTTTCAAATTGTGTACAATTACATCGTACCTCATTCCCATGGGTTCCAAATGCAGAACAGATAGATGTAAAATTGAGCATGGCGAATTAGATTTACGCATTTTGTGGAGATTTATTTATTTATTTGCATGGACGAATTTTTCAAAAGAATTAATGGCAACGGTGTAATAAAAAATTCTGTTAAGAGATTCTAAACTATTTCGGTTTAGGTTAGTCCAGTAGCGTGTTCCATTCATGTAAAGATCATAGCTGGAAATATGCTGCGAATAAACGTAATTTGCCAACCGTAAGGACTTGTACCTTGAAAACTCCAGCCATTTGTAAACATAGGGTGTATCGGGAAAATAGGGTTTAAAAAAACTCGACATATGTTGGATATAATATTTTACACGTAGTTTTCAAATGAGAATAATATTATATAAATATATAGAGAAATGAGTATAATATAAAAATATATCACACAGAGGCAGCAGACAGTTCAAAGCAGCGTGATTAGTATAACCAAAAAAGATATAGAAAGGAATGGATCAAAGTAAAGATCCTAAGTGGTAATGAGGTAAACATATTACTAGAACTGACCACACACTGTTCAACAACTGAAATACTGCACTGGATAAAGGTGAAAAAAAAAAAAAAGGCCAGAAGACCACCACGTGGGAGATGGGTGGATAAAATTCGGAAGCATGCTGGAGTGACATGCAGAAGACTAGCTCAAGACAGAAAGTTGTAGAAGTGACTTGGGGAGACCTTCGTCCAGAAGTGGATTGTAAATTGTTGATGTAGATAGATAGAATAAAATCCACACGAAGACGAAGAGGACGAATGACGTTCAGTGAAAACGCAGCTTTTCAGGAAATGCTTAAGAAAGAAACAGCTCTTATTTTTGTTCCTCAAAGATTACAACGTTTTCAGAAAAAATACACTGGTGTTTAAAATTAAGAGAATTTGCACATTTTGTCGATTTTCACAAAAAGTACGGAACCAAAGGTACAAATTATGCCGCCGAATGAGAATGCAAATTTGCAGTGTCGAATACGTAAGCGTACACGTGCGTGTGGGCGGAGTTGTGGCAGCGGAGGCATGAAAAGCACACGTGGCTTTTTCCGCGATTATTTCGCTCGTACTCCTCGGCGACATTCGTTGTGTTTCTTGCAGGAGTTGGTTCAATTTCATAAGCAATCAGGTAAAATGAGTTGCCACGAACGTATTGATGGCGGAATGAGGTGAAATAATCGTCGATAGATTGGAGGCAGGGCAATCGCAAGTGCAGGTTGCTACACAGCTCAATGTAACGCCCAGTGTCCTCTGGAATTTGTGGAAACAGTTTAAGGACACCGGATCCATATCGAAAAGGCCTGGGGAAGGTCGTCCAAGAGCCACGACGGCCAATGAAGATCGTTATTTGGCACTTTCACCGAGGCGCCACATGACTGCTACAGCTTCACAGCTATCTCGTGAGCTGCATGCCTCCACTGGAACCCGAATTTCAAGGGTTACTGTTTCCCGAAAGCTTCATGAGAGAGGGCTTTTTGGCAGAAGACCCGCTGTTTGCGTCCCGCTCACTTCAGCACACAAGAGAGCGCGTTTAGCATGGTACAGACATCAGCCTTGGACCAGACTTCAGTGGGATAACGTTCTCTTCACAGACGAATCGCGATTCAGCCTGGACACTGATTCTCGACGTACCTTCATCTGGAGAGAACCTGGGACCCGATACCTTTCCCCCAACATCCAAGAAAGGAACCGCTATGGCAGCGGAGGTGTCATGGTCTGGGCAGGCATCATGTTGGACGGCCGCACACCTCTTTATGTGTTTGACAGAGGCTCCCTGACTGCTGAGAGGTCTAGGGATGAGATCTTACAGCCCTATGTTCGACTTTTCAGGGGCGCAGTTGGCCCTCGGCTCCTTTTTATGGACGACAACGCTCGTCCACATAGGGCTCACCTGGTCGATGATTATCTTGAAAGTGAGGATATTCGCCGGATGAATTGGCCTGCCAGATCGCCAGACCTAAACCCTATCGAACAGGTCTGTGACGCTCTTGAGAGGGCAATTGCAGCTCGCCATCCCCCTCCAAGAACCATCCAGGAGCTGAAAACTGCGTTGCTGCAGTAGTGGGGCCGACTGCCACATGGACTCATCAACTGCCTCGTTTCCAGTATAACGTCCCGCTGTGAGACCTGTATGACTGTGAGAGCGGACCATACCCCTTATTAGAGTCATTTTATGATCGATCTTTCAACGTGGATTTTGGACATTCCTGCGCTGATGAGCCTTACGACGATCATGAGTGCGTACCATGACTGTTGTATGGTATAATTTTTTCTCATTTATAACTGTGTATCCATACCAAATTTCATTAAAACGTGCCCATTACTTTTTCAGAGATTCGACAAAATGTGCAAATTCTCTTAATTTTGAACATCAGTGTAGACCTACTTATTATAAGTATTTGTCACGGTACATTACCAATACTTTATTCTCTGAATTCAGTACGGGAAAATACGGATACTAAACTGTCATTTATTTTATTACACAGATATACCACCACATAATAATAGCATCAGCCTGTGTGACGAATCCTCAGAAAACCTGAGCTAGGCTGGAACCCTCATTTTCGTGTGTGTGGTGTTTTAATTAAATATTTATCGCTTAAAACTTATCACTTTACTTTTTTTTTTTTTATTGCAGGTTTAACGACCACCGTGAGCAAAACTCAATGGGCTATAAGCAGTCGCCCGTCCCTAATTTTGGGTCACTGGCTCCAGGGAAGGGAGAGAGCCAGTGCGGTAAGACAAACACAACATCCATGCCACACCGGGATTCGAACCCGGACCCCTCTCGGACGAACGATCAAAGGCCATCGCTTAGACCACTGCGCCACCGGGGCGGCTCACTTTACTTCAGTACTAACGATTCAGGACAAATTAAAATGCACTTACAACTCTATCGTCTTAGATAATCGAATTTTATTTTCCTTTGTGTGTGTGTGGGGGGGGGTATTTAACAACCACCACAGTTTTTTTGGGGCGGGGGTGAGGGGGTTAACGAGCAACTCTATGCAGTCGCCCGTCCCTAATTTAGGGCCGCTGGTTCCAGGGAACGGAGAGAGAAAATGCCATAAGACAAGCACAACATCCATTCCTCATCGGGATTCGATCCCGGACCCACTCAGATGAATAGTCAGAAGCCAGCATTAGAACAACGTGCCACCACTGGGTCGGCCTTCCTTTGTTTCATTTTTTTTTTAATTTATTTATTGGAGGTTTAACGACCACCGTGAGCAACTCAATGGACTATAAGTAGTCGCCCGTCCATAATTTAGGGTCACTGGTTCCAGGGAAGGGAGAGAGCCAGTGCCGTAAGACAAACACAACATCCATGCCTCACCGGGATTCGAACCCGGACCCCGTTTTGGACGAATGATCAGAGGCCATCGCTTAGACCACTGCGCCACCGGGGCGGCTTCCTTTGTTTCACACAATATGACAGGAGCGCTGACTTGCGCACACAGTAGTTAGCACTTACAAACCAAGACGTCGAACATGTTGACTGCTGATGTAGAACTCAAGACGTTTAACATTGAACAGTTTAACAACTACTGTATTTGTATAACATAACAAGCAGAATGTATGGAACTAGCTCATGAAGTTCAGGAATATCTCGTCACCTCTCACACTTCACACATAGTTTTCGTCACTTTTTATCTCTGTTATTTATCTTTGACCTGCTGCTAATGTTAACACATGGGTAAAAACTATCGGGAATCAGATGTGATGAGTTCGAAAAATGTAAATGAGCGATAAACAAAATTTACATAAGTGATGGAAACAAAAAATAGAAAGTTATAAAATAGATTATATACGCCACATCTGTTACTATCACGCCAGCCAAGACGACGTGACGTGTCAATAAGCAACAGGGCGAAAGCTATGTAAGCAGAATCCAAATTGCGCTAGTCTAGGGATTTCTTATACCACAGTACCCTCATTCGTGTTTCCTTCAGTTGTTTACAGATACTTTTGCCTGCGTGTGCGTAGTGTGAAGGTAAACAGGCACGGAAAGAAGCAGGCTGTAGCCAGAGGAGGGGAGAGCGGTGCCCGACCTGCGTTTCCTTTTGCCCGTCTTAGATACTTACACTACAGTACAGTGCCCGACCTCAACCATCAGCTGCCTTTCCTAACTTCTCTCTCTGGCTACGAGCCTATAGAAAGAAGTCGCGCGATGCATTTTCTAATCCCGTTTCACTACGGTGCTGTTTTTGACTATTCTGATGATTTCGTGACAGCTGTTGCATGGTATATGCATACCAAATAGTGACTAGCATATTTGTCTGCCGTTATTCAGCATTATGCAGATGTTTTCTAGGTTTTCCTTTTCTTATTTTTCTCATGATGAGAAGTTCAGTAGTTGCACCGTTGAAAGTTGCAACGCAACCCCTTGCTTCTGAGTGGTGCGCTCGCGACCAGAGAAATGGGTGAAGTGTTACAAAATGAGAATCCATGAAAAACATGCATCTATTTCTTATAAAGAAGGTCAATGATGTCATCGTAAACGCCTGTTTAACTACAAGTTCGGAGAGAAGTTCTTTTTGTATCGCGATATTAGATAACAATGATAGTCTATGCTGTGAAATAGTGTTCCTGAAGTAATTTTTTATTCTTTTCAAACAAGAAAAACTTCTTTCTGCTGACACAGTGGTTGAGCGTAAAGTAAGAACTAGAGAAGTCAATTTATACATTTTTTGGAATACATCCTTATGCACATTTTATGTCTGCAACAACATGCACACTGTACCATTTTCCGGGCTCATTTTTAAAAAAAAATATGAATCCAGAGCACACGGTGAATAATAAAGAAACAGCACTGAAACTAAAATTCACACTCGCAGTTACTATGTAAACACAACGGACGAACCCAGAATCGTCTGAACTCAAAGTCACACAGAGGGAGCAGTTACTTCACTCGATCGAGGTGAAGTGACAACCAGTGGCACGGGCTGTTACTTCACCTAGATCATTGATGTCATTGGTTGCCATAGCAATCTCCTGATTTTGTGAAGTCCACGTTCCTACGTCGGTGCTCTTCATGGTGCTGAAGTGAAGTGATTTGGAGTTGCATCTAGTATCTTTTAACATGGCCTACGCGCAGTTACAATGCCGTCTGTTCATCAATGCGTAGTGCCACTTGAAACGCCGTGCTCATACTTTTAGCTTGCTTTTTGAAACGGGAGAGCTTTCGTTTCAAAACCACAACATTTTCCAGGAATAAATCTTGTAAACAAAAGAGGTGACTAATTTTAAGAATCCGCTAAATCATTCGTAGAATTTTTTTTCATAAATTTTTGATAAAGTGGCACTTCACCTGACGAGCCTAGCCGCCACTGGTAGTAACGATTGAGTAAAATTCAGAATTGCAGAAGATGCGTATTTTGTAAAATATTTAAGGGTGCGACCTTTTTTTTTAAGTTTTCAAGGCTCGTGATTTTTTATTTTTAAGAACCCAGAAATATAATGTTTGCTCGAATTTCATTTGTATTTATCTTATAGACAGCGGTACAGCAGTACGGGACTAAGGCAGTATTTTTCTAGGCTTAACGGCTGTGAGGGACTTCTCGTAGTTAAATAGTTGCAGAAGCTGGGCGAAGGAATTCTTTTAGATGATCAGATGTTCCAAAAATTAAGAAATACTGTGTTTTATATGCAAGCATACTCGTATCTTAATCAAATGTTTGTATTGCAATGGTGAGACTGAACAGTTGGATCACGCAGTAAGGCTTCTCATGCACCATAAGGGTTCTACTACGAGGGTTGTACCGAAAGTAATGCAAAAGTGCGCCCAACTTTTTTATTAACTGAGAGGTCGTTCAAATTGCACATGCTGGTAGAGTAACTCTTTCTCTATACAAAGGTATTGCTCAATATAGTCTCCATCGCAAGCGATGCATTTGCGCAATCGTTGAACCCAACTCTCGAATCCTCTTTGAAGAACTTCAGGTGTGGACTGTTTTACCCACTTTTTCACAGCCACTTTCACCTCGTCTGTGTTATCAAATCGTTTCCCCCAGAGACTACCCTTAATTGGACCGAACAGGGGAAGTCGGAGGGCGTCAGATCTGGGCTGTACGGTGGATGGGGAACCACCAGCCAGCCTAATTTGATGATCTCCTGATTTGTTGCCAAAGATGGGTGCGGTCTCGCATTGTCATGGTGAATGTGGATCCTTTTCAGATTCTTGTTCGGTCTCTTCCTCCCTATGGCTTCTCTAAGCTTCTTGAGTGTCTCAATGTACCGCTCGCTAGCCACGGTACGGCCACGTTCCAGAAAATTAAGGAGAATGACACCCTTGTCATTCCAAAAACCAGTCACCATGACTTTCTGTGCTCATCGCTGGCTCTTGAGCTTCTTAGGCCTTGGTGAAGAGGTGTGACGCCATTCCATGGATTGATTCTCCTTTTCCGGATCGTAAAGATACACCCACGTTTCATCCCCTGTCACCAGATCGAAAAAAAAACGTGTCTTCATTGAGTTCAAACGCTTCCAGCAGATCAGAGCATACTTCCACCCTTCTCTCTTTCAAATCGGGTGTCAACTGCCGAGGTACCCACTTTGCACACACTTTCCGATAACCTAATTCTCCCACCACTTGGAATCCATTATTTACCTGCAATGAAGAAGAAGGCTTACTATAGAGGAAGAGTTACTCTACCAACACGTGCAATTTGAACGACCTCTGTCAGTTAATAAAAGAGTTATAACCACTTTAGCATTACTTTCGGTACGACCCTCGTATAATATTAACTCCTATGTGTATAGACGGCAGTCCTCAGAATAAAAGTTATAGCAAGTGGCATCTCCGTTTGTTAAGACTACACCTCTCAGAGGGCAGAGAAAAATTAAACAGACACAACGTATGAGTGACAAGAATTTCGAGAGTATTCCTACTAAACACATCGCCATCGGCTACTGGCTCCAGTAGAAGTAATCCCCATTCTCATTCTCTAATTACCTATGGTGATAGAAATTTCTTACACCCACTTCACAATCTTAGGGGAAACGGCACATTAATCACACTGAATAGATGTGAATATATTATCTACATCTATTCAGTACGACTAGTACGCATTATTCACGCTGAATATCTGTAATCATGTGGAATAACGAAGCAGTATTTGTTAAAATTGCTCGATTTAAACTTTTAATTTGCTCGATTTGAAGCAATTTTAATAAAAATTGCCGAAAGTAATTAGTAATAAATATGTAATAAAAATTTCTAAATAATTTCACATTGCTTTTGAAATTTTTGGGTATAATTTTTCCTAGTAGTTTTTACCTAATTCGTCCACTGCTAAGGCACTTTTTCGTTTAAAACGACATCACTTCTTACAGATCCATCATGGAAAAACTAATATTTCCGCGTCCTTGAAAAGATGATTGATGATAAATTATGCGTGTATGATTGAACATTCAAGCAAAACCCAACCCACTTGGTTTTTGCTTGCATGTTCAACCATTAGAAATGAATCTCCATTATGTTCTCATGATCGGAGGGTTCTCATAGAAAATGCATCGCTCTCAACAGAGGAGATTGGCGGACAAAAAATGTACTGAATATAAATATCTTTTAAGAAAATTCAATTTAATTATCACAATTTACCATTGTCTAACAATGAAAATCAAGAAGAAGAAAAAAGAAAATGTCATTTAAGATGAATAATAAGTAGCTTTGGGCGTACACTTAAGGTAGATTTTACTTTTTCCCGTTAAAAATAAAGAGGCATTTTTGAACGATACATCTATGGCTATGTAACATTCTGGTTAATTGGGCCATCGTTTAATCGGGCCAGCCGTTTATTTGGGACAATTCTTGAAGAACATCCCAAATTAGCTCTTTGGGATAAAGCTTCGCATAATTGGGACAGCAGCGTGATTAAGGCAAAGTGTTCTAGCCCCGATGCGCCCCAGTTAACCAGAATCTACTGTATTACAAAGGCTGTTCATAGAAAATATCCCATTTTGAATAAAAGTAAATCTAAAGCTACCATAATAGATAAAATTTTATCAAGAGGAGAGAAAAGCGTGGTAAATTCCTACGGTCATACGAAGGAAAATAATTCTCAAAATATTACAAAATTGATTTAAAAGTTATAATTTCTCAATATATTTGAACTATGGTTTTCATATAGTTTTTCTCCCATGCTAATGCATATCAATATGTCTAAAGCATGTGATACTTAATTAAGTAAAAAAAAAATGTCCCTGCCGAGTTGAAGTTAATGTTTTCTTTCTAGGTTTCCCTCTTTTTAATTGTGGGAATTTTACTCTGTTTTCAGGAAGCATGATAATGGACACGCTGAAGTTCCTCTTGTTGTGAAGTGCGGATTTGGATGGCTCACTTTCATAGCTGAAATCCTGTTGCTGGGTTCCCTCAGTCTGATCCTGTTCTACGTATTTTACTACCACCAAGGAGTTGCATGGAAACCAAGGAACCATGATGACCCGGGGCAAATGAATCTCCATTATGTTCTCATGATTGGAGGGTTCATATTCATGAATGGACATGGTATGTTGTTGATGAACCTTCACTGTGTTCTCATGATTGGAGGGTTCATACGGTATGTTTTTAGTGATTTTTTTTTATATGTTCCTATGATTGGAGGGAGACTTTGTACATATGAACGCGAATGGTAAGTTTCTGATCAGTTATCTTTGTGTTCTCGTGATGGAAGGATTCATGCGGTATATTATTAATGAATCTCCACTGTGCTGTCGTAATCGGGGCATCGTGCTCAACACGGTGAGTTATTCACGATTTTTTCTATTTTCTCGTTACTAGAGGGTTCATAATCAGATAGTGGACACGGTAAGTTACCAATGAATTTTATTATCATCTTATAACAGGACTGGTCGTGTGACCTGCTGTTCATAAATCCGTACTGTTTTTGTGATTGGCAGCTCCATTTGCGTTAATGAACATGATTTGTTGCTCTCAATATATTCTCGTGGTAGAAGGAATCGTATAGTATTTTATTAATGAAACTGTGCTACATCCCTTGGTCTAAAGTTTTTTATTCATAAATGGACACAATATGTTACCAATGAACCTCCATTCTGTTCTCATAATATGAGGGTTCGTATATCACGTTATTTATGGATTTAAACTATGTTTTCATGACTGTTGGCTTATTATTTATGAATGGGCACCATACATTACTAAAGTGTCTTCACCGTGCTCTTATGATTGGAGAGTTCACAGAGTATGTTGTTTTTGAGTCTTTAATGTGTTCTTATGCCTGGAGTCATATTCACGAATGGACACGGCATGCTATTAATGAATTTTCACAGTATTCCGAATCTGGAAGGAACGCACCAGACGGTAAGTTATTAATGAATTTGAGCTACCTTCTTATGATTATAGGCTTCATCAAATTCACGAGCGCGCACGACGTATGACGTAATAGTAATAAATATTTACTTTGTTTTCGGTATTGAAATTCCATACAGTATAAGTTTATTAGTTTAATTTATCTTCAGTGTGTTCTCTGGATGGACAGCGTCACGTGGTGTGTTATTAATGAATGAATATTCGTTATGTTTTTATGATTGAAGGTTTCATATTTATGAATGGATAAGGAAGAACTATATCCTATCTTTGGAAACACTATACTTGTAAATGGACATAATACATCATGTTTCTCAGGATGAGACATGTATCTTTAAATCCACAAACATTTCCTTTTGATATTCTCAACATTCTAGCCATTTGTCGACGTAGCGTTACTGTGACTATACCAGGTGATGACATGTGATTGGGTGTAATATCTCATGTAGGTTAAACGTCAAGTTTATGCTTAGTGAAAGATCTATTTCATGTATTTCTTTCTTCTCTTCAGTGAGCGAGGTATAAGGTTTTGAGGCCCAGTTGTCAATTACGAAAAGCGGTCCGCTGATTTACCTGTCGAAAAGAAGTCTATCTTTCCGCACCACGATTGAGCCCTCGCTCTATCGGATCCAGGAGAGTGGATATGGGCACCTCTCACTATTTTATTTTTAATTCCATTTAAACGTTTTCAAAAAACCTTTGAGTTGCAAACTTGCAGCATCTCAATTTGACGTGAGTATTTCTGTCCTTAATTAACGTGTAAGATAATAATCTATCAAAAGGTAGAACGATAGAAAGATTTTATATACAGTATTTACCTGTCGGTAGCAACAATTGCAGGTTTGCTTACTCACCGTTTACCCATCCCGAAGTAAAAGTTGGCTCCGCCAGTTCCTGGGTGCCATAAAATAAAATAAAATAAAATAAAATAAAATAAAACACCTTACCAACCCAAGTGTTAGGTCCGGTCACAAAGCGTCAGTCATGAAATCGCTTGGAAAAAGAATGAAATAATAAACCGTGAAAGTAGAGGCTAACTTGGTAAGTCTAAACGAATCGCTGATACTCCACTCATAACAATATACGTAGGGCGTTCAAAAAGTTCTTGACATGCATCTGCAGAACAAAAACGATTACATTTACCTCAAGGACTCTTTTACTGTTCCCTCCAGCATCTATGCAAAATTGCAGACGTCTACACCTATTCTGGAACACTTGGCGGCATTTCATTTTGGGGAATACTACTCAACTTAGAATGATCATTTTTTGCAAGGTCTTGCACCTTTGAGAAAGACTGACCAAAAGTTCCTTATTTCTGGAAACACCGAAAAATCACATGGTGCAGAATGGGGTAGGTATTCGCTTTTTCCAGCTCCAGATAAGCTGTAACTTGTCGGGCTTTGTGAACACTGGCATTATTTCGAAAAAAAAAAAAAAAAAACCTTGATGTGACTGTTGCTGGACGCTGTTCCTTCACCTCCTTAACCATTTTGGGCTAAACAATGTTATTGTAGTATTTGCCATTTATTTCCATTTTTTCAGGTAAGGCGGCCATGGCTATCACTCCTTGGGATTTGAAAAAAAAAGTGTCAACGTCTCCTTCCTTGAACAAAAATCTTGTCGAAGGATTGGGGGTGGGTGGGGGGGGTAATCTTCTGCAAACCAAACATAGTTGTCGATCTTTCTTGTAGTTACATAGTAATAAATCCACGTCTCGTCACTGTGACAATGTCTGATAACTTTAGGGGCACTGGATTCAACACTGCCTACACCTTTTTACAGGAAGCGACTCTTTGTCTCTGTGCTGTTCTGTCATTTTGTGGTGTACCCCTTTAGCATAGATCATGCAGAATTTCAAAAGTTGATGACTAATTGTTTCCACGCTGACAATCGCGCTGCCATCTAACTTATTACTTGAATGGTGATGTTTGGGTTTTCCTTTATGAGTTTACAAACGTCAACGGTGGTTTTCTCGTTCACAGCCTCCTTTCGATCTTCCTGTACGAGGAAGGTGTTCAAAACTTTTCCGCATCCATTCTATAACAATTTTCATTGTGTCGTCCTTAAGCTGCATCCTGTACATACTGTATGTAAGATATTTCTCCGTCTTTTGTAGGCGCATAGGAGCAACACACAGATACCGAACTTTTCGCATTGCCAACGAAGAGAGAAGTTATGACACGGCCTTTGTTTCTAACACGCAGTGACAGGTTTAGACAAGCTTCCGAGCAAGTCAAAGCTCGTTAACTTCGAAGTAACGAGTTCAAATCTACAGACACGCGTCAATAAACTTTTGAATGTTCCTGGTATCAGATTGGCAGTAGCACACGGTTTTTTATACCTTAAGCAGCTTGGATTCTCAGAGCAAGGAAACAGCGCGAAATTACTACAGACATGACATAAGTAAATAGACACCTATCGTAATATCATGTTTGCTATGTAGTGGAGTCTGTATTGCAATGCATGCTCGAATTCCCTTTAGTATATTTTGCAGAATAACGTCGGTGAGTAGATGACACCAAACGCACATGCCTCAACCCAAGGGAGCTAAGTAACTAAGCGACTTTCAGAGAGGACGAATCGTGGGGCAATCGGATCTCGGGGCCAGCCAGCGTCAGACTGCTGCAAACTTGCAAATCCCTTTTGCCACAGTTAATCGAGTGCTAGTGGAATTCAAGAAGGCAGACAACGAAGCACCAGCATCCCGTACTTTTTGCCCTAGGCCATCACAGAGGTGTCTTCGAGCTGTGAAGCTCTCTGTTGAAACCAATCCTTGTAGCAAGGCCGCTGAAATTGCAGAACAGCTCCAAGTGAGTTCCAAAACTCCTCAGCGGTATCTTCACCGACTTGGCTATCATAGAAGAGCGGCTTGGCGTAAACGTCTTTTTCAAGAAGCAAATATTCATCTCAAATTCGCATGGACGACAAAAATGATTGAGAGACCCTTACCCTTAGCATTTTGGCACACTGTCATATTCTCTGATGAGTCCCGATTTGCACAATTTTCAAGCAGTGGCCGTGGCGATTGCCGAGCCAGGAATTCAGCTTGAAGCGCCTACAGCCAACTGTAAAACATGGCGGTTTTTCAGTCATGATATGGGGAGCCATATGGATGACTTGTCGTTCAGTCCTCATAGAATGTTAAGGCATCATCAATGCACAAAAATACCTAATCATCTTTGAGAGGGGCCTGCTACCAGTATTCTCCAGTGGTCAGATGTCAGAGGCTAGCTCCTTGTTCATGAAGGATGGCTCTCCATGTCATAGGGCAAATTGTACCCAAACATGGCACGAACAAAACGCCATCCAGAAACTATCGTGGCCAAGCAAGAGCCCTGATATGAATCCAACTGAACATCTGTGGCCCATATTGGAGGAAAATTACGACGGATGCCATAGGAACCAACCAACAAGGCACACCTGCTGGCCTTGTTACGTGAATCATGGGCTCAATTTTCACAGACCACCATTGCTGATCTCATTTCCATAATGCCTGACAGGGTGAAAGCCCTACATACTGCAAAGGATATGGCTACCAGATATTAAATCCAGCTCCTTCCATTCTATGCGGACAGAACATAAATATAATCAGGTGTCTATTTACTTATGTCTGTGTAAATTATTCGTACAGAATTCACTCAAATTAGGAAAAAAATGAGTATATGGGATTCTTCATTTGCGTCTTATTTCTTAATATCTTTGGTACATATACACGAATCGTCACATTATTCACAAAGTGTTACACTTGATTTAGTTCAGTGTTACCCGTCACGAAATGCGTTTGTGCTACCAAAACTTTATATTTCGATTATTGCTGTATGCTTTCTTCAGAAATCAAGAGCTTGAATTCAGGTTCCAAGTGAGACATGGGTGTTGCGTTTATTCTGAAGTTCTGGTTCTCCCGTTTGCTCCCTTACTCGGTGGCAGTTAACCCTTAAGGACAAGATGTTATTCTTAACCTTCAATGCTCACGGGAGTCATCAGCCTACGAAGAAAGAGCAAAACGGTAATTTGGGACGGCAATATCATTAATTTTATTTTATTTGCATTCAAGGCCGCAACAACAACGTTGCCAGCCGTTGAATTTAGGGCACCTACATGCACTACCACGCTAACTTGTGCTTCCTTTTGTTTGCGTGCTCGAAAAATATCTCATACGAAGAGAGTACAAAGAGCAGGCTTGCCCTGTCTTTAATTTGCGAATTTCTGCTTCCTCTGGCTAAATATATCTCAGAGATTTTGTGTCAAGAAAAATGAGGGACAAGTAGTCAGAAACTCTGGTTTCTCC
Organism: Macrothele yani; assembly: GCA_039090855.1. NCBI lineage: Eukaryota > Metazoa > Arthropoda > Arachnida > Araneae > Macrothelidae > Macrothele > Macrothele yani. The sequence continues at coordinate 3,914,021 of CM076996.1, read as the reverse complement.
CTAGTCTCCCGAGCTGGGCTCAGATTCGAGTTGCGGATGTGATATGACTCGTGTGCTTGCCCCACAGTTTTAGCTTTCCCTCTAACCGGGAACCAATGGCCTCAAATTAAGGACGGGCGACTGTTTATAGCCCATCTGTCATTGCCAAAAGTTGTTTATTTTATTCGCCCCCCCCCCGTTTTTATAATTTCTAATGTTTTGATACATGGCAGCGCAAAGCTTTTGAGGCAGACGTATGCTTACCCACAGGTTTCGCTCGTAGGTATGGATACCGATTGGCTGAAAACTAATGGACGCTTTATCTCTTGAACATTGGTTTTGTTTACAATTTTAATGCATACAATACGTTGTGTGTCATATTTCTTTTAACCCTTCAACCAGTTGGAATGAATTAACTCGGGTTAGCAAAATGGACTTGAATATATGCGCTGTCTGAGGAGTGGGTCGAACGCGGCTGGAACTGGAACGAGTCAAGTTGCACATCAGAAAGTATTGCTGTTTGTCCCCTTAGCTTCTTTATTCAAAGTAGTCATTTATGGGGATAATTGACGCTAATCCTTTCTGACTGATTGCCTGCTGAAATGGATATAACAATGGCGACAAACATAGAAAAGGAGAGAGAAGATGTTGAGTCATTTGTTTCTACCCAGTGGCATATTGTTCGTGTCGGGAGGATCCCTTTTCGCCGTGGGTCACGGAGCAGAGGATAGAGAACTACATGCGAGCTCTTATCACCAGGAACAGGTTTGTGGTCAGTACTGCTGAAATGAGAGGGGGAAAGAATTGTTTTGTCGTAGATTTTGCAAAATCCGGCATCTATGTGAACATCTCTATTTGGGGAGCGCAGTATATTTTGGACATCCTTTGGTTCAGGCACATCGGCCGCTTAATGGGTTAATGCAGTAAAGTAATAAACACGATGGTCCAGTCCTTCAATCGTTGGCTTCTAAGCCATTCATCCAAATGGCCTCGGCTTCGAATCCTGGATGATTCATTCCGCGTTTTTGCAACATGCTGGATTGTTGCCAATCACATAATTTTTACATTTTACTTAAACCGTTGTCGCTTTGGTATTTACCAAGTTTTTAGATTTTTAGTAAATTTGTCAGAAACCGGAAATGAAATTTTTGAACGATCATAGTAGTTTTCTTTAACGGAAGTGTGGAAAAGCAAAAACTGCGTAATATTTGAGTGGAAATGCGAAATTTTCAAACTCGAAGGGGCTTGATTTCAATACTCGCCCTCCCAGACACGAAACTTGCTCCGGCCCTGCCCTAAAGTCGAAGTTATGCGTCGGAAAAAGACCGAAAGGAAAGGATTATTGTCATCACCAGGCGCATTGGGACGACCAAATCAGGCCCGGAATTTTAATCTTGGAGTCCACTCCAAAAACAAGCGTACCTACAGAGAAACAGCTACCTCATGAAATAAATTCTGTTAGATCCTAGATGAACGAGAACTGTTGAAATGTGCATTGTAAAACGAATTCAGTCGGCAACAACTTTTTACAAGAATTTAAGAATGAAAGAATTTTAAAAATCCGCTCATGATTGAATGTAACATCAAACCATGCTCAAAACTGGGTACCAAATAACTGTTTTCCTTTGAAAAATATGATTTTGACAAATCACAAATCTCTTGAACAAAAGAGATTTGTAATAACTATCCCAAGCAATTAATTTTTGTGTTCATTTGGTTACTGATCACCTACTGCGCAATGGTACTGGCAACTCCTTCTTGTGCAGACGCTCCTTTTAAGTCCACTCATTATTTTGACCCATGAACCAGTACTGCGCACTGGTAAATAGTTGTTTCTTAAAGGTACTGTGGGTTCGGAAAATCTGTGCCGGAGAATCGTTTTAAGCTCTGATGGGCCATCACAATGGGTACTAGTGTCTCCTTCAAGATTACAAAAGGTAAATAAGGCCTACCAATGACCCTGGGTTCCAAGTTCAACGACCTACCTCTAACAGTAGTTAGCTTCACTTTTTTCTTCTTTTAAAGTAAAAGCTTTTCACACAGATATAATGGCCAAATGAATTAAACAATTATTATTCATAACTTATGAAATATTTATTCATTGGTTCCATAAAATTCGTACACATGGAATACCAGAAAGTAGGCCATTTCTCGAGTGGTCCAGTCCTGATGGGCCAATCAGGCCCTGCCTCATCACAGTTCAGGCTTCCAATAAAATAATATTTTTTCAAATGGGCTAATAGGTCACACCATGTAATCTAATATACAAATGAGCTCATGTTTCTTATATATTTTGCAGAAAAAGTACTTGTTTTTGTCTAAGAATAACGATAATGAACGAATTTTAATGATTCGCTTCGTACAAATCATTAAATCAATCAGATCATTACCGGTCTCAGCAAGTTTGTTTGAAAGCAAAGAATTATTCCTTAAAGACAAGAATCGCAAACACTGGAATTAAAATACTTGATGTGTTGAAATACGATGAATCAGTGTACTGGCTGGCGAATATTAGAAACCTTAAAATTAGAGAATCGAGAACAAGCGGTGATTCATCGTAATTCAACATATGAGGCATTTTAATTCCAGTATTCTCGATTTTTGTCATTAGTGGATAATTCTTTCCTTTCAAATAATGATCGATAATGATCTTATTTTAATGATTCATACGAAGCGAATCATTGAAATTCGTTCATTATCGTTATTATTAAACAAAAAAACAAGTAATGTTTCTAGAAAATAAGAAGTATCAATTTACTGAAGTTTTAAATTGGGACATAACGACATAGAATTTTCGGAAACAATTTAACTTTTGGCAACTGAAAATATTAAAATTTATGAATAAAAAGTTTCTGCATTTCATAATTTATTTACATAAATATGTTTTAATTCATCTAAAGTTTACGATCAGCTTACCTATAAAATATTGGTGCCCTTCATAAACATCTTAAAGTGCCGGTCCATTGCGAACTAACTGTGAAAAAGAAATATAGGACAAACACGGTTATGATGTCAGCCAAACGGCCACGAGATTTAACACATGTCCGAGTGCCTTTTTAAACGAACATGGCATACATAGTCAAATTGCGTAGTTGTGAAGTTAAGTGCCTGTCTTGTAGTACTTTTTTGTTGTTGTTGTTGTTCTGTATTGCACAGATGTAATAAGAACAATGATGCCGTTCGTTATTTACCCGTGAAATGACGTCATCTTTGTAGCTCACACAAAAACTTTATTATTGTTATTTTTTTTATTTGGGGTTTAACGACCACCGTGAGCGACTCAGTGGGCTATAAGCAGTCGCCCGTTCCTAATTTAGAGCCACTGGTTCCAGGGAATGGAGAGAGACAGTGCTGTACGACAGACAAAACAGCCATGCCTCACCGGGATTCGAACCCGGACCCATCGCGGACGAATGGTCAGTAGCCATCGCTTAGACCACTGCGCCACCTGGGCGGCACAAAAACTTTAAGATAAAAAGATCTGAAAAGCAACTGAATAAAAATTATTAATGCAAAAATAAAAAATAATACAAAATTCAGAGTGGAAGTCTAATGCATGAAATATATTTCCATTGTTGATCTTTAAAACTGCAATCTGAAGGTTTTTTCTATAACCTAATGGAAATATTTTCGAAAAAGATATCTAAAGCGGGATTATCAGATACACGTAAAAGATATACATGTATCTAGAGAAGAATTATTTCATGGAAGGAGCTAAATTAACTTGCCGTCAGTGCCGTGCGTGCGGCGCATTTCTCGATGTCTGACATCGCAAATCCTAGGTTACGATCACAGCCATGTACACCGGTTTCCCCAAATGCAGAAACAACCTGAAAATTTGTTTTTTCTCGAAACTCCGTAAAATCCGGCGAAAATCTTAAGATATATACAAAGACTTTAATCAAAAGTAACAGATGAAAAAAAAATAACCATTTTGAATTCCCGAAATTACACTGGCGTGCAAAAATTAAGGACGAGACGGTTTTTCGAATGTAACGTCGTGCAGAAGTGCTCCACATCGACTCAAATCATACCATAAGATCCCCAAGATGTAAGAATATGGGACAAGTGAGCAAAACCGTCCAAACAAGGAATCCAAAGGATACAAAGACACTTTATTGAAAAGGTAGCTTCGAGCACAACTGGACAGAAGACAGAAACATCCATGTGACAGGCGGCTGCTAAGAAAAATCCAGTCTTTAGTAGGGGATATGATCACCCCTGACTGCGTTGCAGGATTTACAACGTCTGTCCATGTTGAGGACGAGGTTGTCAAGGAGCTGTTGAGGCATCGCGGCCCATTCCTCTTGTAGCGCCAATCGCAGCTGCGGAATCGTTGCTGGTGGCTGGTGATGTGCTGCCAAGCGTCTCCCGAGAAGGTCCCACACGTGTTCTATTGGATTTAGGTTCGGGGACCTTGCGGGCCAATCCATGCGTTGAATATCTTCACTCACCAACAGCTCTGTGACAGCCACTGTACGATGAGGTGTAGCGTTGTCGTCCACGAAGAGGAACTCAGGATCCACAGCACCTCTAAACAGACGTACGTGAGGCAGGAGAACCTCGGTACAATAGCAGACACCAGTGACTGAACCTCCTTGGAAGATGTGGAGGTCAGTACGGCTACCAAGCATGATACCGTCCCAAATGAGAACTCCGCCGCCACCAAACTGGTCCCTTTCGATGATATTGGAGGTGTGATTGCGTGTTCCCTGCTCTCTCCAGATGTGTATACGTCCAGAACAGCTCGTCAGACTAAATCGGCTCTCATCCGTAAAGAGAACTCGACCCCATTGCTGATGTGTCCAGTTCTTGTGTTCCTGGCACCACAGAAACCGTCGTCTCCGATGAGCAGGCGTTAATGGCACACACCGTATTGGTCGTCGTACAAATAGACCACCTTTGTGAAGCCTCCTGGCCACGGTAAAACGCGATAACGGACGTAAAGTTGTCTGTTGCATGTGCCTTGCGATTTCTCCCGCTGTCTTTCGTCTGTCTCTTCTCGCCTGTAGGACAAAATACCGGTCGTCTGCCGCCGTGGTTGCTCATGGACGACCACTGCTAAACTCTCGGACAGCTGTTCCTGTCGTTTGAAATGCTCTCCAAGCTCGTGAAACGATGCTGTGAGCGATCCCGAACTCCTCGGCCACACTATTCACACTTCGACCTTTTTCCAACTTCCCAATGACGGGACCTCGGGTAAAGTCATACAGATGTCGTTTACTGGATTGCCTGTTGGCCATATCACACTGTGGCAGCAGTTCGACGTCGTTCGAATCAATGTACACCGTGCAATAGCTTTCACCGAATTGCTGAGCGTACACCGCCCGTGTGCTTTATACCCTTCCGACACTCCCCCTACCCTACGTCATGCTGCATAGATGCGCATGCCCTACCGTACCGGACCCTAGTCTATCTCCTGAGTGGTCTTTCGGTCCGTTCTGCCGGCTGGTTCCGCTGTTATGCTAATTTCTCCTCTTCGTCCTTAATTTTTGCACACCAGTGTATATACAAATGCAGACGCATGCTAAATAAAGAGTATGATCACTTTATCACTGCTGTGAAAACCCGCGGCGTTGTGTGATGCTGTTGATAAAATTGTCCAATATTTTCAGAAATCTCTGTTTTTCCTTCAAGACACTTTAAATGGTTGAAAGGGTTTAATCAGAAACGGTCGACTGCTCATAACCCTCACAGTTGCTCAATGACCATTATGAGCAACTGTAAGGGTTATGAGCAGGCGCCCGTTCCTGATTTAGGCTCACTGGTTCTGTGGGGAAGGGGACGCCGTGTCCCCCACCCATACCTTGGCTAAGCTCGATATATTTCTACATTCCGCTGCCAGCACTATTTGCTTCTTATACTATGCCTTACTTCGTTGTATTGGACATGATTTTAGTGCATTTCTGTTGACAAAAAATTCCAGTGCAGAGTTGTTTATATATATTTATATATAATTTATGGCAACCGGTCAGGCTATGTACTGTGACGTGCCTGCGCCTATGGACGCACATGAGATAAAGGCAGATAGCAATGAGGGCACATGTCCGCGTAACTCCGTTGGAAGAGCCACTTACTCCGGAGCAGGCCCGTAGCCAGAAAACAAGCTGGAAGCGGCGGCTATTGATTGTGGTCGGGCGAAGGATGTAAAGTGGTAGGCAAAAGATGTGAAAGAGGTCGGGTACTATACTGTTGTGCGAGTCGCTAGTACGGACAAAAGAAAACACAGGTCGGGCGCAGCCTGGCCTGACCCTCCCTGGCTACGGCCCTGCTCCGGAGTGAGGGTGTAGCAGTGCTGTTTAATTTCTTTCCTTATACACTATCTACCAACAAGTAATTGGACACCTGTGATAGCAAAGGAAAACGAAGTTTATTCACTTTCAATAGTTGGTGGAGCCTCCACGAGCGGCGATTACAGCTGCGACCCTCCGGGGCATACTCTCAACCAGTCATTGTACGACGGCTAGCGGTATTTTCTTCCACTCGGCTTGGAGAAGACAGGTCAGTTCCTTCACCGATTTCGGACGGTGGGGGCACCCCTTAAGTCGACGCTCCAACTCGTCCCAGAGGTGCTCGATAGGATTAAGGTCCGGGCTCTGCGCTGGCCAGTCTATTTGATTAACCCCATTGTCACCATACCAAGCCATGGTGGACCTCGCAACATGACAGGTCGCACTGTCATCCTGAAAGTAACATGGGTCCACCCCGTAAAACTGCCACAACGTAGGTAGCCCATGGTCATCCAAAATGTTGCAGTAGGTCTCAGCGTTGAGTCTACCAGGAATTGCGACCAAGGGTCCCGTGCCATACCAGGAGAAACACCCCCATAGCATAATTACACCGCCGCCGAACTTCACAGCTGGCACAATACATTCCGGCAGGAGGTGTTCTCCAGGCAGACGCCAAACCCAGACCCTGCCATCCGAACGGTAGAGGGTGAACCTTGATTCGTCGCTCCAGAGAACCTGTTTCCACTGTTCAACGGTTCACTGTCGACGTTCTTTGCACCACGTTAGCCGAGCAGCGCTATTGGACTTGGTGATCAAAGGCTTGTGGGCGGCAGCACGTCCATGATAACCGAGCAGATGGGCTTCTTTACGGATGGTATTCATCAAAATAACACTCCCGGATGCCTGTTAAAACTCCTCGCGGATGTGGCCCATCGATTTGGTGCGGTTCTTCCGAATTTCTCTGGCCAGCACCCGTCGGTCTCTAACTCCCAGTTTTGTGGGTCTGCTGGATCGAGGCACATTCCTACAGTCACCTCTCATTTTCCGCTTGCCAATCACGTAGGCCACTGTCGATTTTGGGTGCTTCAACTCGCTGGATATGTCACGTATGGATCAGCCATTTCTGTGTCACCCGGCGAATTACACCTTTCTCGAAATCAGAGAGCTCCGAACTGCGTGGCATCTTGCATGCGACTGGTTGCGTTGTTGTTTCCCACACGATATTTAACGGCGGCGGCCGTGATGTGTATCCGGACCGCAGATATCGTCGATTGCAGGAGTGTCCAATTACTTGTTGGTAGATAGTTTATTACCGAAATAGGTTTGAATCAGAAGAATGAAAGGTTCCTTGAGCACTGTACACATTAATAGAGTACTAATAGATCATTTAACAGAAGGGAGTTGACATTTGATAAAATCCTTTATTGTCGTGATTTTGCTTAATTTAATTATTACTCCTGGTCACCTGTGATTAGACCATCTCTCATGCTCCATAACTCCCCGCTATTCATTCATGGTTACCGCTCGTACGCTGAGACAACCTCCCTCTCGGAATTTTACTCCTTCTCCTTCAACGTCTCGCCCCTTCGCTCTACTCCGTCAGACGCCTTCTCCCTTAACACACGTCATCATTCCTACCCTCGAATTCCCCCCGAAAGACACGTCTTCCTTGAGAACGGAAGTCCTTCCTAATGAGTTGCTTTAATACTCTAAGAAAAGCCGTCTTCTATAATAGCTATCCAGACACGAAATCCTGTGTTTTGTCCACTCCCAGAAGTTCGCCGATAACTAATCGTTTCTGGTGACTTACTGGCCCTCCCAAATCGAACTCAAAAATCATATCCTTAGAAGTTTCCCACGATTACTTTTAAAACATTCTAAAACTGCAAGGATTCTTAATTATTTACATATTCATTAAAATTCAACAATTAAAAGATATTAACATTACATTACATTTCATGAAATAAACATTCCCGTTCAATTACGCTATTATTGAAGGTTATTTACAATTACCACTATTACATCTCTCCCCCTCTCACAAAGAAAAATATGAATCGCAGATGAATATTTTTCTACACTATCGTGACGCCTTAAAGCCGAACTCACTAGCGGTGACCGGAGTTTTATATGCATCAAGATTACATAGCATTATTGGTATTACAAGACATCACACTTACATCATGTTTCAAATAGGATGGTATTGTTTACATTTGACATTCATGATTTTGAATTGCAGATCCACAAAAGTTTTCGCTGGAAATTGATGTTATTGATGTGACACTCAAAATAAAAAAATACGTAATTTGATTCAAAAGTGAGCATTTTCAACATTATGGCAACACGTAAAAACAACATTATGACACAGACCAACTGAGATACGATAACTATACATTTAAGAAGAAAAAATGAATTATTGATACAACTAGCGAAAATTTCGTACCATTCTCCCATTAACATTAAAATAAACTAAAATATCCAAATTAATTAATCGTTGTACGCTACACTCTCGATTCCCAATGCTGATTACGTACTCAAACTGTTCGTTCATCGTTCCGATCATAACTTACCATTTCTACCTATGCTCCATCTTCCCGATGAGAACTCAAACCCTTTAAGCCTTGGGCTGTGATTTCACATGAGAAAAAACAAACAAAAAAGGAAACTACTACACTACGAACTGTACCTTATAAAATCTTCAACCTACTATAACTCTCTGATTCCTTTAAACTACACATTACAAAATATATCACTACCTTATTCTCCCACTTATTACCGAACAATAAACCTTACTTAACTTCCTAAAACATCCGATTCTCATGAAAATACACTACGCTGAACTAATAATTTCCGTGCCTATCCCAGTGGCACGATATTTACCAACACCACACGACTCGAGAGTGTGCCGAAAAAAATTCCTACGAAAATAATTCTTTCCACCATAACACTAAACATTTACCGAACAATTAGTCTGGTCACATATTATGTAAACTCTTAGGTTAAATGCAATTCAAAACAATCAGTACTTGTGATTAAAGTTCCAATAATGAATGTTCTTCGATACACATCATAACACCAAAGTTTGTGTCTTATCTTCTCACTTTTGAGAAGAAGAACTACCATTTTTTTTTCAATAGTTCTAGTAAGCGCTCACAGCTTACCTTCGTAGTGCGTACGCTAAATTAAATATACACTTCAATTTGACTATCATAAGTGTTCTTATGCATAAATCACAGAGTAAATTTGTAATAGTTTCTTAAATTAGAGTTCAACTATAAGTTGAGTTTTTGCACATGTAAGCACTGAAATAATATTAATCTCAATCAAAATTCACTGCTAGGCTGAAAGAGTTTTTCAGTTAGTCCCTAGATACACAGTCTGTGTACGTTGAAGTAATAATAGTTTTATGAGGTAAAAAAACCACCACTGAAGATCACCAGTGTGAAAAAAGGAAAAAAAAACACAATTAAAAAAATAATGAAATTGCAATTTCAGAGCGCTTCGCTCTTGAGGTTCTGTTCTATTTACATTCATGTGAGTTCTTGTGTTTCTGCTGTAGCACTTTTTCTCACCTGTTAATAATATCCGCCAGTTATCGTACCTGTTCTTCCATACAAGTTCCTAGGACGAAGATTGTATTCATGCTCAATCTCAACCGAAGTTTCGGTAGTACCTTGACTGATCTGTGAAATCTCATTTGCGGCGGCATTATTCTCCATTTCTTCCGTCGCTAACCAGTTGGGGTGTGTTATTTCACCTGCATGAGAGCTTCGTTGAATACGTGGATTTTGACTGACTTCCACTGTTGGCGTTAAATCATCGGTATTCTGCTGATGAGGATTTTGCTGTTCCCCACTGTCGTCGGGATCAAAACATTTTCTTCTCGGCACTGGGAATATTCGGTCGCTGTGAACCAGCCTATTAATTCTGGATTATCAATTAATATTATTTCCCAGTTACAATCAGTAAGCTGACGCACAATTCTGTACGGTCCTGTAGAATTTTTTTGCAAATTTAGGATATTGCCCTGGCTTATTGTGCGGAGTATGTAAAAATACATGCTGCCCAACAAATAAATCTTTCACTTTAGCCGTTCGGCTCCTAATCTCTTCGTTCTTCTCCGCCGCCTTGGAAATATTATTTTTCACCTCTTGGTACACTTTGACCATTAGCTGTGTTGTCGTTTCCACATAATCGTCCACTGAAAAATATGTCTGTCTATGTTTTGGGGTAATGAGCTGAAAAGACGGTTGGATGTCTCTCCCAAACATCAAGAATGACGGCGTTTCTTTAGTACTAGCATGCAAGGAAGTACGATAAGCAGCCAAAGCAAAAGGAATAATTTTGTGCCAATCGGAGTGATTTTGATTTGTGTAATGACTGATGATGTTTGCTAACCTTGTGTCATGAAATCTCTCTATTTCATAATTGGAACTTGGGTGAAATGAACTTGTGTGAGCAAATTTTATCTGCATTTGTTCACACAGAGTACTCATTATTTTAGAGAGGAAATTCGCACCCCTGTCACTGCATAATACTTCCATTACTCCATAAGTTGGTATGACTTCTTCTAACAAAATTTTAACTATAGTTTCTACCTTCTGATCAGGAATAGCAAAAGCAAGAGGAAATTTTGCGAAAGCATCCTGCATGGAAAGAATGTATTACGAGCCATCTTCTCACATGGATAAAGACCCCATTATGTTAATATGCACGCGCTGTCAAGGGCGTGACACTACAGGCATCCTAAGAAGAGGCGCTTTCTGATTTTATTTAACCCCTTTCTTTGCGAGACAGGAGTAACAGATAGCAACAAATTCTTTAATATCAGCATACATGTTAAACCAGAAATACTTCGCCCTAATTGTTAGCTAAGATTTATCATATCGGAAATGGCAATTCGCAAATTTCGATTCATGCATTAGCTTTATCACTTCCTCCACTAAACACTGAGGAATACAGAGCTGTTCAGTAATTTCTTCAGTCAAGTCACCAGAATTAGGAGTGGTACAGTGATAAAGCAAACCATTTATCACAAAAAAATGATCTTTAACTTTAGGAATCGCCTCAAGTTGATTAACTTCAAGGCTACGCAGAATCGGTCCTAATTTAGGATCTTGTAACTGCATATCCGCTAGCTCTTCTTCCGAAACTATAGAAGTAACGATCTCATATTCTCTAACTGTAGCACAAATCTCAGCAACATCAAAACAGTCTTCAGAATCACTTGCGTTTGATTGGGAAATCACATTTCGAGATAAACAATCTGGAACAGCGTTTTGCTTTCTCGTCCTGGAATCAGTAGAAGTTATGCACGGATCTTTATTATTTCTATTGTGCGGAGCGACATTTTTCGGTTCGACAATAACCGTATTTTCTCTTTTCTCTCGTAAGAGGTCCGAATCTCTAATCAGTAAGCACTCTTTAGAATGTGGAGGTATACATAATTTCTTTATATTTTTTTCTTCAGAGGGTTGGTATTCTATTTTATCTTCTCCCTGTATTTTTTCTTCCACCCTATTCTCTTTTTTCCTCGGTGTATTTATAATCACCGTTCCATCCCTGGCATTTAAAATAACTCCGTAGCTTCTCATAAAATCATTGCTTAATATTAAGTCATAGCTGGGATGAAAATCGGATTCAGCTACGTAGAGAAAATGTTGGCATAAAACACGGTTCAACCTGAAGCGCATTTCTAACGCAGCTGTGGTTTTAGTGGGTATACCAGTTACTCCACGGATAACAACATTTGACTTAAATTCTCTACACAATTTTGTGTTCCTAATTTTTCTGGCTAACGAGGGTGATAGCAAGGAGACCATTGCTCCTGAATCTAGAAGTGTATTTATCTTCTCTCCAGCTATCTCACAAGGAAAGGTAGGTAGAGGAAAGGTAGGTAGAGGGCCATCTATTGGATATTCAATAGAACAAGATAACGGAAACGCATCCTTCATGGCGAAATTCAGGCCCACGAACTTCGCCGAAGTTAGTTTAAATCGCCCTTTCTCTGAAAAGAGCCCACATGGTTTGCAGCGTAATTATTTCTGCGACTTGCAGCAAAATTTGTTCTTCCTCTGTTATTGCTTCTGAAATTTCTCTGCTGATAATTTTGAGAACGCTCCTCTCGATACTGCTTGCTGCGGTTAAAGCGACAATTACGGGCAAAATGACCTGCATTTCCACATGACCAGCAGAGTGGTCCTCTGGATTCCGTAGACGGATGTAGCTGCTCGCCAACAGCTCTGTGAGGTTGATTATGTCTCATTCGTTGTTCGGCCTCATTGAGCTGAATTTTCCACTCACGAAACTCATCTGCTAAGCTGCGTAACAGCGCGTCTGTGTCCTGAGATTTCTGGAGCCATTTTTCATACATAAATTTACACTAATCATTTTTACCTACTTGGTAGTTAATTGGCTCCAAATTATGCTGATTGTGTGTGTGTCATGTTGAGGTAAATGACTCGTCGTAGCGGCTACCGACGCTGGATAGAATGACATCTGAGCATACATTTCTTGTGCAATAGCTGATTTTACACAGGACTCGAAATCAGGTTTTTCCGCACTTAATACAAAACGCTTAATTTGTGGTTTCAAACCTTGAACAAATTGTGCCATTTTTGTTTTATCGTGCATAGCTTTTAACTGCGGAAGATCGTCAGGCTTCTTTTGTAAATATTTGAAAGCAACTGCCTTTAAACACGTAGCAAATTCTCTGACGGATTCGCTGTCTTTCTGATAGCAGTTAGCTAGAGCAAATAGACGGACAGCAAGTGGCTCTTCTACCTCAAAATGATTCAAAAAGCTATCTTTAAACGAATTGTAATTAATCGTGGCTCTCAGTTCAGGACTTTGAGCCAAAAAACCAGCTGCGGTTCCTCGAAGTTTAGATTTTGCAATGAGAAGTTTATCCACATCTCGCCAGTTTGCTAAATTAGCAACTTCCTCCAAATCTTGAAAAAAATCCGTGGCTTTGAAATGTTGGTGTGCCGGATGAAATTCTCCGATTAGCGGAGCACAACTAGCTATTAAAGCTGGAACACGATAATTATCGTTACTATGAGTCTGTGAATTTTCTTGTGTATTCATGATTACGACGTTTTAATATTAACAGATGCAAAAATGTAAAGAATGTTCTTGACGAACCACTTGTACCAAATAAACGAATAAATAGTTCATACGTCATGCATGCACAAAAAAGATAAATCTACTTACAGACTTTTTCTTTGTTGACGACGATGAAGTATGAATTAATCCACTCGGAAAGTAGTTGCACTAAAAAGTCCCACAGGAAAATAATAGAGGGAATCACTCCCGCTGAAAAGTTCTACTCAACCTGTATGAAATTTTGTGGTTTCACCTGCGGTCTTGGCTCTTCTAATAAATGAAATTTCTTCACAAATCCCGCCGTTTCCATCCACGCCAAATTCCTTGAGTTGAGTTGAGTTGGGTCGCTAGTCGGATTGCATCTCTTTCAGTCCAATGGGAAAAAAATCCAGACGTCGTCATCAGCAAGCAACTTCCTCCAGATCGCCGCAGAAGTAAAAATCCGGAATGCCAGGAAATGTCCTGTTACTTACGAAAATTCAGTCGCAGTTGAAGAATCCAGTCATTTCCGAAAATACTATCTTATTACTTATGAAACTTTTATTGCGCATAAGTCGCGGGCGCCAATGATTTCACAGTACTGTTTTATCTCTTTCCTTATACACTGATATGCAACAATTAAGGACGAAGAGGAGAAATTACCGTAACAGCGGAACGAGCAGGCAGAACAGACCGAAAAACCACTCAGGAGATAGACTAGGGTCCGGTACGGTAGGGCATGCACATATATGCAGCATGACGTGAGGGGGGGGTCGGAAGGGTATAAAAGCACACGGGCGGTGTACGCTCAGCAATTCGGTGAAAGCTATTGCACGGTGTACATTGGTTTGAACGACGTCGAGTTGCTGCCACCGTGTGCTATGGCCAACAGGCAATCCCGTAGACGACATCTGGATGGCTTTAGCCGAGGTCGCGTCATTGGGAAGTTGGAAGAAGGTCGAATTATGACTATTGTGGCCGAGGAGTTCGGGATCGCTCACAGCATTGTTTCACGAGCTTGGAAGCATTTCAAACGACAGGAACAGCTGTCCGAGAGTTTAGCAGTGGTCGTCCACGAGCACCCACGGCGGCGGACGACCGGTATATTGTCCTACAGGCGAGAAGAGACAGACGAAAGACAGCGGGAGAAATCGCAAGGCACATGCAACAGACAACTGGACGTCCGTTATCGCGTTTTGCCGTGGCCAGGAGGCTGCAAAAATTGGTCTATTTGCACGACGACCAGTACGGTGTGTGCCATTAACGCCTGCTCATCGGAGACGGCGGTTTCTGTGGTGCCCGGAACACAAGAACTGGACACATCAGCAATGGGGTCGAGTTCTCTTTACGGATGAGAGCCGATTTAGTCTGACGAGCGATTCTGGACGCATACACATCTGAAGAGAGCAGGAACACGCAATCACACCTCCAACATCATCGAAAGGGACCGGTTTGGAGGTGGCGGAGTTCTCGTTTGGGGCGGTATTATGCTTGGTAGCCGTACTGACCTCCACATCTTCCAAGGAGGTTCAGTCACTGGTGTCTGCTGTTGTACCGAGGTTCTCCTGCCTCACGTGCGTCTGTTTAGAGGTGCTGTGGGTCCTGAGTTCCTCTTCATGGACGACTACGCTACACCTCATCGTACAGTGGCTGTCACAGAGCTGTTGGAGAGTGAAGATATTCAACGCATGGATTGGCCCACAAGGTCCCCGGACCTAAATCCAATAGAACATGAGTGGGACCTTCTCGGGAGACGCTTGGCAGCACGTCACCAGCCGCCAGCAACGATTCCGCAGCCGCGATTGGTGCTACAAGAGGAATGGGCCGCGATGCCTCAACAGCTCCTTGACAACCTCGTCCTCAGCATGGACAGACGTTGTAAATCCTACAACGCAGTCAGGGATGATCATATTCCTTCCTAAAGACTGGATTTTTCTTGGCAGCCGCCTGTCACATGGACGTTTCTGTCTTCTGTCCAGTTGTGCTCGGAGCTACCTTTTCAATAAAGTGCCTTTGTATCCTTTGGATTCCTTGTTTGGATGGTTTTGCTCACTTGTCCTATTCTTACATCTTGGGGATTTTATGGTATGATTTGAGTCGATGTGGAGCACTTCTGCACGACGTTACATTCGAAAAACCGTCTCGTCCTTAATTTTGCACGCCAGTGTATTACCGAAATAGGTTTGAATCAGAAGATTGACAGGTTCCTTGAGCGCTGTACAAATTAATAGAGTACTAATAGATCATTTAACAGAAGGGAGTTGACATTTGATAAAATCCTTTATTGTCGTGATTTTGCTTAATTTAATTATTACTCCTGGTCACCTGTGATTAGACCATCTCTCATGCTCCATAACTCCTCGCTATTCATTCATGGTTACCGCTCGTACGCGGAGACAACCTCCCCTCTAAAAATTTTACTCCTTCTCCTTCAACGTCTCGCCGCTTCGCTCAACTCCGTCAGACGCCTTCTCCCTTAACACACGTCATCATTCCTACCCTCGAATTCTCGTTCTCCTATTGTCTTCCGCACTACTTCCAAAAAACGAACCTGAAGCCTCTGTCCGAACGCTTTCTTCCTATGCCGTCTCCAACTCCATTCCTAATCACCTTCCCGAAGGACACGTCTTCCTTGAGAACGGAAGTCCTTCCTAATGAGTTGCTTTAATACTCTAAGAAAAGCCTTCTTCTATAATAGCTATCCAGACACGAAATCCTGTGTTTTGTCCACTCCCGGAAGTTCGCCGATAACTAATCGTTTCTGGTGACTTACTGGCTCTCCCAAATCGAACTCAAAAATCATATCCTTAGAAGTTTCCCACGATTACTTTTAAAACATTCTAAAACTGCAAGGATTCTTAATTATTTACATATTCATTAAAATTCAATAATTAAAAGATATTTACATTACTTTACATTTCATGAAATAAACATTCCCGTTCCATTACGCTATTATTAAAGGTTATTTACAATTACCACTATTACAAGGGGACTCGGATTCGATGCCCGGCGTGGACAAGAGTGTGTTTTCACATTGGCACCCGAACTTCAAGAATGACTTGGCCGTTAAGTTTCTCGCAATGGTGTGATGTTCTTTCCACACCGCGAGACAGAAAAATAAGAATCCCTTCTTCAGTGCTTCGAAAAATAAATGTGTGTGATGTTACGTTCCACACACCAAATCTTCTGGGATTTCTAAAATGCTCGTTCTTCATCGGATGACTGCCTACAGCGACACATGGTCCCGGATGACCAGTGGCCCTCTTTCGGTGGGGGGGGGGGAGGAGATGTGACGTGCCTGCGTCGGAGGACGCACATGAGATAAAGGTAGATAGCAATGAGAGCACATGTCCACGTAGCTCACATTACATTTCATGAAATAAAGGGTGTTTCGACCAACTGAAAGAGAGGCAAAACGGAACATCTTCTGCATCTGAGAGGGTAGTGCGTGCGCTAAAGATTCGACTTTTTAATATTTTTGACGTGAGCAACTCTAAGGTACGTAATCATAAGCACTCGCCCGTTTTTAATTTAGGGCCACTTGTTTCAGGGGGGGTCAATTAGTGCCGCAAGCCAAGTACACCACGACTCATGCGTCATACCGGGTCGCGAACCGGACCCACTCGGGCAGCGTTCGAGGCCAGCGCTTAAACCACTGCGTCACTGGGATAGCGAATTGGCGATTAGTATGAAAGCTCGCTTCGTGAAGTGGCGTCGCTACTACGGGGAAAATGCGGCGCCATTTTATAAAGCTCTGTCGTATGTTCGTTTATCACTGTTTCCTCTCTATTCTGTTGCTCTTTGCGCATTATAGTGCTTTTTCTCCTTATAAATTTTATGTTTCCTAACACAAGAATCTCGATGAGATGAAGGTATGTGTATCAACCCTCCTCCCTCGTTCCCCACGAAAATTAAAGAAAAAGAAAATGACGCGATGAAAGAGAAGCGAATCCAGACATTTCCCTGGATTTCGCGACTGTTGGGCTTACTCCGTTGAGTCCAAAGTGTGCTTTAGTTGGCACGTGTTATTAGTCCAGCACTAGTTCCAAAGGCTTCATTTGTGAATCAACATCAGGGCCACACAGCGTGGCGCGACGCTACGGGTGAGAAGTCCACCCAACTTTTTCTCTGAGCCCCTTTAGCTCCCACCCCAAATATTTAAGCAGTTAGAACCAAGGAGATTATATTACTGGAGACACCACTGGCTCTGCCGCCATAAGTCACAGCTAATCTGTGGTGTGACGTCACAAGCAGGCAAATATGAACTAAATTATACCGTTGATGAAACAGTAAGCTTGTGTATCATTGATAAAGAATATTGAATTACTCATTTTATCTGTTTATACGCTTAGAAGCTTTTGTTCCATTGGTTTCAAAGCAGCTTCTCTTCTGCGGCTGCGTCGTGCCTTGCCTGCTCATGACGTCATTTGCAGCACAGACTGTGACTGGGAAATGGACAGACCCAGCACCATAGGGACACACCTATCACACAGATCTCATCCAGACATCAAATGTAGGCCCACCTTGGATGATCAGCCAGGATCCTGACTCATTTTTTTTTTTTAATTTTCATTCCCTAAATTCAAGATACTCTGAGGTGTAGGAGGTACATCTGTTCATACCTCTTCCCCAAGAAATGATAGAATTTCATGAGATAGATAATCCTTCGAATTTCTTGCCCAAATGTAATGCCAATAAGATCATCGGCATTAATCTGATAAGAGTGACTTGTTATTTGAATTCTACGAGTAATTATTTTATTGTTTGTTTATTTGTTTCTAGCAATTCTGGTGTACCGGTCCTTCCCTTGCTGCAAAAAGATTTACAACAAGATACTTCATGCCATACTCTTTGTTCTATCCATATCATGCATTGCCATCGGAATGTATGCAGCCATTGATGCTCATGAAGTTGGCCCAGATACCAGCCATTTCTACAGTATGCACGCCTGGATAGGGCTTGTCACGTGTGGACTCTTTGCCCTTCAGGTAAATGTTCATCAGAGAATTGTTCTATTTGCATTACTTTTCATAATGCAATTTTATTAACACTGACTTACACTACCCTTTGTTCTTGTAACTGTATGAAATATTGATTACTAAAAAATAAATTGGTATGAAAAATATGTAGCATTTTAACTAGATTAGGATTACCATACTCTTATGTGGGCTTATTTAAGAATTGTGAAGGAGATGATTTATTATAGTAATGTTTGTTCTAGTTTGAGTGCACAAGAAGTGTAATACTTGTGTAACAGTAGTATGCTCAAGCAGAAATCAGCATATTCAATTTCGGCTCCAGGGCAATGTAATTTTCGAGTTTTGTAAAGAGGTGGCTACATGTGTGGGAAACAGTGAAAATACAGCATGTTTGTACCAAATAATGACAAAAGTGTTAATATTGGAAAAGGGGTGAGTTATACAGAGGGTGATTCGAAAGTTTTGCAATATTTGGATCACTTTATGCCTTCATACGTACCTTTACGACGAAAGCAGACTAGCATTCAAAGTATAGGCCATCGTGTTGCATCATCTTTAGCCATCTTCAAATTCCGCAGCAGTACCAGTTCTTGTCCTTCGAGATTAAGAACTCCTTCACCCCAGCTGTTACCTCCTCCTAGTTGTTGAAGTGCAGCCCGCGAAGGAAGTGGGCCATGGTTTGGAACAAGCATTAATCGGACGGGGCAAGTTTCGGACTATATGCTGGGTGCGGCATCAGTTCGATGCCGTCTAGTTCCTGGAGTTTTTGCCTGGGTCGTTCGCTCAGTATGAAGCCGAGCATTGTCACTGTAGGAGAGCACGCTTTCTGTTCACCAGTGCCGGGTACTTTTTCTTCAAAATGGCATACATCCGCTCCAGCTGTTCAGAGTAGAGGTTGGTGTTGATGGTCCGACCATCTGGAACAAATTCGTAATGGATTATCCCCTCGAAATTCCACCAGACGCAGAGCATCACTTAGTGCTCGAAGCGCCCATGTTTGGCAACAAGTTCAGGAAGCTGGCCTGGGCTCAACCACTGCCGTTGTTTGTTAGGATTACCGAAATAGACCCACTTTTCACCGCACTTAACATTTCTCTTGATGAAATGTACATCGCGCTGGTTTTCTAGGAGTTCCGTGCACACTTCCACTCGGCGGTTTGCTTCAGCTGGCGTCAGTTCATGAGGGACAATGAGGCAGCTCCTGTAGACCTTGCCGAGGTGCTGAAGGTAACGAACCATGGTGGTCTGTGATATACCCAGCTCGCCTGATAATCACCGAGTGCTGGTTGTCGGATTTGCCTCTACGGCCTGGCGCACGGCCTCCGAATCCACGGTTTGCGGCCTACCTGACCTTGGCTGATCGTCGAGGTTTCTGTCACCTGAGCGAAATTTCTTGAACCATCTGGTTGCGGTGCTGTGGTCCACGGAACCTTCCCCTTTCGCATGACAAATGTTTCGTGTTGCTTGAGCAGCATTATGGCTGAGTTCTAACTCGTAATAAAGCAAAAGTTCCCTAATTAGCTGGTTGTGGCTGTTCATCTTTTAGGTGTCCCAACCACAGACAGAACGTCGACATGGAATGCTGTTCACAGCAACGACTACCACTTTATATCCCTTTCGACTGACTGCAGTGCACGACTTGAACTAGTTTAAACACGTGACATACCCGCGGCAGCACATGCGTTTATGCAAATATTGCAAAACTTTTGACTCACACCTACCCTCTGGCTCTGCGTTTATGCAAATATTGCAAACTTTCAACTCACCCTCTGTATATAGAGCAAAATTGTGCCCAAACTTTTCAGTACTTCCCTGGAGAATACTTTTCAATTATAAATTGGATCTTCGGAGGGACAAATATCATGGGAGATCATTTAAACTACAAGTGTTTGACTAATGACATGATTAGAGTTTGGAAATAATATTGATCTTCATTTTTGAAAAACAAATTTCCAATATTATGAACATGACAGCTGTTTCTAAATCATTTTCACATTTTAACATCACAGATAACTACCTTTTTGCTATGTCATATCAGAATTTTTGAAAAAAAAACTGAAAGGAAGATGTGTAATTATAATTGTATTTTTTAATCTATATTTCTTAGTTTCTTTTGCTATCAAATTCTTACACATGAAACTCTGTTCAAGTGGGATATGACTGCAGTATATGTCACATTTATGACTGGTTTTGTGAGTGTTAAAAAGATTTGATTTCTCTCTCTCTCACACACACATACACATCTATTTTTTTTTTTTTTTTCATTTTTGAAACGTTTCTTGCGGTAACTGCTTCTTTTCAACATCCAACCATAGCTGAACATTATATTCCTATCAATTTGATATCTCATCTCCATTTCTTTATTTCTTTTATATCATGGAGAAATCTTTCATTCTTTTCTTAAATGACATTTCCTAGATTTTCCGGAAAATACTTTTAAATGAGAGTACAAAAATATAGCTGAAACATCGGATCTGCATTTTCAAAGAAGTTACAAAAAATATTTCTGAAGCTGTTTGATGACTGTTTTTTGCTTTCATCTAGTTTCTTTAAATTCCTTGTCCTGAAAGTAACTTTCGGATCAGATAGCCTACATTTTTTCTTTCTTTTTGTTGTTGTTGATTATGAAAGAAACTAGCTACAGCTATATTTGAAGCAATTCCTTTTCTTGTTCAAAGTTTTCAGAAATTCTTAGTCTGCTGGGGGAAGACGGAGAGCTAACAGACTCTTTTCAGGACCAATCAATGTCCTATGTATTGCATTTTTTTAAACCAGGTGCTACAGTTTTCCAAGATGGTTCACTCAGACAAAAAGGCCGCCATTTTGGCATTATGCTATAAACAGACTGTTGATCGAGCAATAAGTGCGCCACCTAAATTTTAACACAGAAACCATCCATGACCTTTACGTGTTTTTTGGGGTTTTTTTTTTAACCCAAGTAAGTTAAACACCCATTTCTTTCAGATACACTGAATGAGCCAGAGGTCTAAATGCATATGCATATATGTTACCATTATACATACGGTGTATTGAAAAGTCACACATCAATTGCTTCACAGGTGAACAGACAGGGGTAGTGGTGTGGAACCAATGGAACTGGTATAAGTGCCAGAGAGCCAATTACATCAGCTCGGCTTCCGCACCTCTAGTGAAAAATTTGTGAACTTAGTTCACCAAACTGAAAATTTGATGGAGCAAAAATGTCAATTGCATAGTTGGAGAACATCTTTTGTTTGCTACAAATTGGTTACAAAAAGTGGGAGCCAACAGACAAATTTTCAAAGTTCAAGGTGCTAGGTGCGTGAATTTGCCACTGGAGGAGCTGAAGTTGAGCTGATGGGATCGGCCCTCTAGCACCTACACCTTCAAATATAGGAAATTAATTATAGGCACCTTCCAATGTAAGAAAGTTCGTATATTTAAAAATAAAAACCTGATGACTAGTGATTGGTCATCACATCCAGACAAAGGAAACCTTTTTTTTACACTTTCCAGCCGTAGGTTGAAGAAGCATATATGCTCCAGCTTTGTCCGTCTGTCTGTCCGCATGATAACTCGCGTAAAAATGATTCGATTTCGATGAAATTTTAGTATGTGGTACTGATAGGGGACAATCTGGGGACGAACCCTATTGAAAATGGGCGAAATGGGGTCAAAGCTCAGGACACGGAGCGAGATCCATTCCATCGCCCTTATGCATCATAACTTACGTAAAAATGCTTCAATTGCGACAAAATGTAATACGTTGTTCCGTAATGACTTTGGAAGCAGTTCCGCCAAAAGTGTTTCTTGTGAGCAATTGCGGGCAGTGCGTATGCGTGAGATTCGTTAGCCATTATTTTCGCCATGCATGAGATTCTTCCGCTTTTTTTGTCATAATTTGGGTCATTCTCCAGATTGATGCAGAACTGAAGAGAATGGGGGGGGTCAGTCTGGGAACACGCGCGCTGTATTTCGTCTTTCAAAACTTCTGGAAATGGAAGTTAAACGAAGTAAAGATTTTTCCCGTAATCGTAATTTCTTTTTTCTCACGATGTTGAATTGTACAGTGTTGTTGTTAAATATCATTTTATTGCATAAAGGTTAGCATATCAGCATGAAATTGTGAGCAACGATTTCCGAAAATGGAAGTTAAGACGGCGCAAAGATTTCACTGTAGTGTATAGGCAGGAGATTCTTCCGTGGATTCGAAGAATTTCGCCATTTCCGTTATCATTTTGAGCATTCTCGAGATCAATGCACAACTGAACAGAAATTTTGGGGGTGTAATGGGGGAAGAAGGGATTCGTTTTACGTTTGAGGACTGAGTTCCGTCTTTTGAAACTTTCGAAAACGGAAGTTAGACGCAGCAAAGATTTCTCCCATAATCGTTTTTTTTTTTTTTCCTCTTGCGATGTTTCTTCTGCCTAGTATTGTCCTTAAATGTCCATCTATTCCACAAATACTGCATTTCAGTTTTTAAAGTTCCCGAAAATGGAAGTCAGTCGAAGCGAAGATTTCTCTCATAATCGTATTTTTTCTTCCCGTGATGTTCTCACTATCCTGTGCTGTTGTTAAATGAAACTTTCCTCCATAGACGGCTGCACTTAAGCTTGATAAGAGAGGGAAAATTTACAAAAACGGAAAGGACGAAATTTGAAAATTTGGTAGAATTAATGTATGGTGTTCGAAAGTATTCATGCCGCCCCGGTGGCGCAGTGGTCTAAGCGATGGCCTCTGATCATTCGTCCGAACGGGGTCCGGGTTCGAATCCCGGTGAGGGGCAACTGCTTATAGCCCATTGAGTTGCTCACGGTGGTCGTTAAACCCTCCAAAAAAAAAAAAAAAAAAGTATTCATGTATTCATATTCTGAAAGTTGCACCATGTATCTAAAGTAGTGAAAGCTTTGATATCATGCATTCATGGTCCTCATGAGGAAAAAAAAAGAAGGAAAGTGGCAATGAAGAAATGGGAGGAGAATAATATGAACAGAAAGAAAAACTAATTAAATTTTGAATTCAGTAATTTATATTGTGAATACAGTGATGTGTACCAGTTTAATATTTACGTGAATAAATTACAGTGAACAATTCCATCTTGCTCATGCTGCGTTATATTCACATTTTCTTGCCGCACGTTCTGATTTTTCACCTGGTTAGAAAGTTCAGCTTTTTTGTTCCTTGGTCGGTCTCATGTATGTTTTGCACGATAACTTCCGTGAAAATTGCCCGATAAATCGATGAGATTTTTAATTATAGAACGGCTTATGTGTGGTACCTCTTGATAATCGAAATAGGTAACATGGGCACAAAGATATTTTATTTTGATACATGTGAACCTCAAACGTTATACCATAGTTTAGTCCCTTCAAAACCAAGGCATTTTCCTATGATTTCTGGTATGTTGGAAAGCGTATCATATTAGTGCATTTCATGATTTTACTAACTTGTTTTTTTTAAAAGAAACAAGTTAGTAATTTTTTTAGGAAACTGGCAGTTTCGTACGAATGAGGAGAGGGATATTTCTGTGTCACTACGCATCCTCACCCCTGTTTAGGAGTCCTCTCATCTGTAGACTTCAATCCAGTGATATTGCACAGTTTAGTAATATCTTTGGATACTTTGGCCTCCTCAGCGTACAGCCTAAATTTGCTAGTTACCCCTCCTCCTTTTTATGACTGATTTGTAGCAAACAAATGATGTTAATCAACTTTGCAATTGACATTTTTGCTCTATCGTATTTTTGGAGTTCAGTGAGTGAAGTTCATGAATTTACCACTGGAGTCTCTGAAGTCGAGCTGATAGTATCAGCTCTGTGGTCAGTGGCGGCTCGTGGTAGGATAAATAGGTGAAGAGCTACAAGAGCAATATGAAAAGATATCTACTGTCTTCAATGAAAATCAGTTAATGAGAACTTACCTATTTTTTTATATATTAGATCAATTCTTCTTCCCTTTAAAAGCTGGAAATTTGTCGATTATGTCGTCATAAAATGGCTGTTTCTTCGTGACATCAAGAAAATGTCTTTCTGAATAGAAATATTTGCCAAAGAAGCAAGTTTATCTGGAGAAATAGTGTTTCTTGAGTAAGTTTGTATTCTTTTAAGGCAAGAAAAACTTCTTTCCACTGAAACACTTGCAGATGCAATTGTTAAAATCCGGAAACCAATTTATAAGCTTCTGTAAAAATGCCTTTATCTCCATGAAGCACTCGAAAAAGTTCATGAGTCGATATATTCCTAAATTTTTCATCAGCTTATACAAGACTCAGTTCATTTTTAAGGCTCTGGTGTTTAGTAAATATTTTTCCATAAAAATGTTGTAGATTTTCAAAAGCGTGAAAGGGAAAGCATGAATTAAATTGGTCGAATTTGGTTGTGTCAGCAAGAAAGGGAAATTGAAGTTTAAGTTTCTCACTGTCTTGAAATATCATATCCATTTCCATAAGAATGTGGTACAAAATTTCAAAATACAGTTGTTTATAATTTTTAAAAATTGTTTCTTGTGTAAAAGCAGCATATTCCCCTATAGGTCTGCTTATTTCTGTGATTTTGCTAGCTTTTCCAAACAGTGTTTCAAATACCTCATCGTTCCTTTTATGGCTCAAAATTTCATAAGATTTTTTTTTAATTTAGTAACACAGTATATGTCTAGTGATTTTTTCTGCAAAATTTCGAATAATAGATCGGTGAACCAAATATTTCATTAAATACTATTCCCAAAAATGTAAATTCAAAAGTGTTCATATCATTTAAAAACCCTTGGGCAAGTTGAATTGATTTTTTGTCTGATTGGTCACTATTTGTGAGAAATTCGAATACTTCCTTCAATTTATCCCAACCTTCAACTATTACACTTACTAACTTCGAAGTGGAGGACCATCGAGTTTCTGTTATGGTTGGCATGCCTCTTGCGGTTGTTGATGTGAGTGTATTGTTTTTTCACCACTCAGTGAAGCGATCGCTTCGCTGAGTGGTGAAAAACAAAGGAATTACACAGAGGCTTGCAAAAAATATTCGACACTTAGAAATTTTAGAAAAACTCTGCTATAATACAAGGTTCAAACGATGTACTAAGCAATAACAAAAACAGATTGAGAAGCTTTATGCTTAATTTTTTTAGAGCCCAGTCAAGTGTCCAGACATTATGCTTGCCCCATCGTAACATTGTCCTATTGACTTGTGTTGATAATCAAGCTGTTCCAAAATTTTGTCTAGCATTTTGTTTAAAGCTTCTGACGTTCTATCTTCACTCACCCCACGGAAACCCAAAAATCGCTCAACCAATACACCTTCCGAATCAACTGATCTTATTATTAAAGAGCACTCGGAAGTCTGGTTATGTCTTCCCATCTACTTGAATATAAAAGCATTGAACTTCATTTATTTCATTTTTGATGTGATCGTTTATATATTCAGAAATACATTCAATTAATTTGTTTTGAATAGTTTTTTAGTCACCTGTGAAGACATTTTTTATCGTTTCGTATTGATTTTGAATTTTAAAGGACTTCTTGATATCAACAGTGAAAGCAATTCCTTGAATTCCTACGATTTATCGAGTCAATGCCTTCGTCATGGTCACGGAATGCTAGTCCTTTTTTACTCAAATACAGTACTGCATCAATCATTGTCGGCAGGAAAAGTCTATTTAAACGAACGCTTTCGTTGAAATGCATTTTTAAAAGCCTAGCGTTCTCCCTCAGATCATCGGTAATGGTGTTCTGATTCTTTTCAAAATTATTTAGCATTAATTCGCATTTCAGGTGTTCGCTAGAATCACCACATTTGTAAAGTGACCGTTTTATATTTAAGAAATCTGAAAATTGTCTTTATTCCACGCCAAATTTTATTACTAAAATATAAGCAGGGCCAACAAAATAATTTTTGTAACGCAGAAGGGCTACAAAGCCATTTATATTCAGTAAACCAACAATTTTTAAAATTAATATTGTAAGATTTACAGCTCTTCTTGATTTCTTTCTTGGCGACAATTGTCAGTGAATCCGTCGGTCGTCCTTGAAGTAAAATGTCTCTTTTATTTTCAACTTTCCACCGATTGAACGGAGTTTGCAATAAATTACAGACAATGTTGTTCACAGGATACATACTGAAAACTAAAACTATCACTATCAGTTAAATTGTACACGAAACTAACGTAACTAATGAAGTTTTTAACAAAAAATCACAAAACACGAAAAAATATATCTCTTTCAGAAAGTATGTACCATAACACCGCAAGAAAAAAATCCCTAGTGGATTGCAAAGAAACCTGGGCAATCCGTCCCGTTCCACTGCGATCTCTTTGTAAGGTCACGACTCCAGGTGCAGAGCCTTGACGTCTCATGATAAAACACTTCACTTGCCCGGCAGATAGGGGAGAGTGACGTCACAGTTACCATGGCAACTCGGACGAAAACTGCAGACTTCCAAGCATTCTCATTTCAGCTCTTCACTTGAACTGTTTTGCGTATAAGGAGTTGTTTTCCGTATTGAACGCGCATTGTGAAGTGATATCTAATCAAAATTTTGGGTATTTTGGCACTCAATAAAGGCAAAAAAAAAAGAATATATTATACGAAACTATTAAATAAAATTTTATTTCAAATAAAATAGGTGAAGAGGCACTTCACCTACTTCACCTGAAAAGCCGCCACTGCATGTGGTACTTATGCTAATCCTGTTGATTCCACATCGTTACCAGCCTCTGTTCATCTGTGAATTGGCTGGTGCATGACTTTACTATGTACATGTACACTCCGTTGAAGCTTCTCATAAAACACTGGATGGATAATATCAGTTTCATTACTTCACATACATTTCCAAAGTTGTTAAGGAAAAACGTTATTACAATATACCATTAAACTCGCTTCAGAAAAATGAACTAATTCACAAAGCCTTCACTGTGAAAATTATACCTGCATGAGTTCTGCCATGATTGGGGGGGGGAGAGACTAAATATTTTTTTTCACTTTGATTTTGTATCATAGATAAGATTCATAATCAAAGTGGAAAATTGTTTGCTTATATGTATGTACATTCATTACACAAAAATGCAACAATATATTGCTCAGTAATGAATATGCATAATCAAAATTGTAAAAGTACATCACCAAATTTTGGGAGGACAGTACACCTTTGTCTCCTCTGCTGTTCCGCTGTTCCAGATGCATACTTGTGAAGAGAAAATTCTTATCTTATGAAAAGAAAATTTTATAGTCAGTGTGACATTTTAAATGGCAATAGTGCCAAAAGCTTTGAAGTCCTCCAGCTGTTGATTGGTCTAGAGCACAAGCTTGTTGTGCTTCAAATTCTGGGTTTGTACTCCAGGGAAAGACATGAATGTTGTGTTTGTCCTTCCAGTTCTGGTTCTCTTTCTTGACCAGAAAGGAAGGACAAACACAACATTCATGTCTTTCCCTGGGGCTCAAACCCAGCACCTGGAGCACAACAAGCCTATGCTCCAGGTTCCAGTTAGTGACTCTGTATAGCTGTAGATGCTTATGGAAGTTGTTAAACCCTAGAAGAAAACTAAGAATCAGGCTAACAGAGTTTTGTGTTTACCTTGCTTTCAGTCTAACTTCAGTTTTGTGCACAACTTGGATTCATGCTAAATAACAGTTTCTCATTTATCTTTTCATCAGTTTTTCTAAAGGCAACTTAAACTTTACATTGCCTAATGCACCAAAACTCTATTATTTATTAAAGGGCAAGAATATGAGAGCTAAAACTTTTTAGACCAATTTTCACAGGGCAGAGGATTTTTCTCGTGACTTTGGATAAAAATTAAAAAACAATGCTCATACTTACACATTTAATAAATCCACAAAAGTGATACTTGTAACTATGCTGCCTTACTCCCATTTTAATCAGACATAAGTACAGAATATGTTAATAGAGATAACTTATGTACTGTATTTCAGTTCCCATATCCTTGAAATTTTGTATATAATTTATGAAAAATTTGAGTGTTTTGCTCTCTCTCTCTCTGATATTTTGTGTTGTTTGTTGTTTAGTATTCCTTAAATGCAGTTCTTACCTGCAACTATTATGTCAATAGTTGCACCACCTGCAAGTACTTCATAAACATTGCATTGTGTTATGCCTAATAAAATGTCTACTTTGTGTACATTTCCATGGCTTTCAGTTTTGAGTTTTTCTCAAGATGCATACAAAATGAGAAAAAATTCAATTTCTTGTCATGCATAGTGAAACAGATAAAAAAAATATTTTCTTATGAAGGGAGAGGAATGAAAGGGATGCTAGTAGAGAAGAAAGTTTAAATTGAAATAAATAAAGTTGGTTATTTTTGTTTTGAGTATCCAGATTTCATCAATAAAAGGTCATTAGCTTTATAGCTCTAATCTCACCAGGAAGAAGTAAAAGTATCCAGGCGATGACGAATCCATTAAGACACCATTACGTGACTTCTCCCTTATTATTTTAGTTTTGTTTTATGTTGAGAATGAAAACATTTGCATAATCCACATGATAGAGCTTAGATCTACAAAGCATTCACCATATTAGTGTTCTACTGATACATAAAACAAACTGCTCAAAAAAGTTAGGAATATTGAAGAAAAGCAATTCATAAGCATCTGTGTGTATTTAATTATGGACAAGATAGGATACAGAATACAAAACACACATGAAATGATTGACAAAAGGTGTAATGTGATACTTTTGGCTTTTAAGCAAGAGAACATCTCACTGACTCAGAAGGAATGGGAAGCATATGTCCTCAATTGTTCACAGCCACTTTGCAGCTCTGGGGCACATACTGCAGGTGAGATGATTCAGCTGGATTTTTGGGCTTGTGCCACCCACAGATGAAGCAAAAGGGCACAAAGTCCTGAAAGTTTGGTAAGGGATGGGTAATACCTGCCGAAGCTCCTCTGTAGTGCTTCCCAGATGTGCCGAATGGAATTAAGGTCTGGAGACCTTGTAGGTAGAGGTAAACATGAAATACCACAATCATCCGGCGGGAAAACTACGATGTGAGCTCAACGAAGACATGCAGTATTATACACAACAGCTTATTGCATGTTGCAAAAGTGTCACTGTACTGCTGATGTCATCATCTTGGAACATACTAGCATTCGTGCGCCCTCAACAAACATACACAACTGTGTGGCCATCTCAGAAGATCTCTCCACACATCGTAACTGTGCCACTACTGAGAGAATGCACAGGTTGGCACAAATGCTGACTGCTGCATATTCTTGAAATTCTGAAGACATGAAGTCATTAACTATCAGAATTTTGGCCAAATATAGATTTATTACAAAATAGAACATATTGCCACTCTTCTTACCATGATGGCTGTTGTTCCCACTAATATCTTTTTTGGAAGGTTGCAGAAGACAGTGGTATTTAGCAAAATGGATATATCTACCATAGGCCTTCCTGACACTGTCGATTATGGACTGCTTGATCACTTACCACGATATCAGTGGCACTTCTCAGAGCATGTGGCAGCTGGACATCATGGGATTTCTGTAAGCTTTTATTGTGAAATACCGATCTTGTCAGGATAGATGTCCTAAGGCTACCACTTCTCAGTCATTCTGTGACATTGTCTTGCTCCCAATTACACATGCAGAGTCAGCTTATCATACTTTGGGATACCTGAAGAGCTTCTGCAACATTATCTGAATTGGTAAGTTTACGGCATTCCAATGACACTATTGCATTCCCTGACCATCAGATGCATATCTCTGCATTGTTTACAGTATGTCAACATTAACCCCAATAGCTTTTACATGTGCACACCATTGAGACACACCTTAGCATGTTGACTGATTTACAGCCCAGGTTATCCCTTGTATATATTTCTTGCATTTGTGCACATATGACAGCAATGCAGAACTTGAAATTTGCACATACCATTGCATTTTCTACTCTCCCAGCTACCATTCTGACCTGACAATATTTACATAAACACATGCCATCTCACTTCCCAGGTTCTAAATCATAACACCCTTAACCTATTTTGAGCAGTTTTAATTCTTCATGCAAAACTGGAGTCAATGTTTTAGCAGCACACATGCAAAGAAATCATATTTAGCAATCTCATTATTCTAAAAGATGAAAACGTTCATGTGCCCTTGGCAAACATTCACAGCTGTGTGGCCATCTAAGCAGACCATGCCTGAGCCACACCATGCCTGAGCCACTGCAGTGAGAATGCACAGATTGGTACAAATGATGACTGCTGCATGTTCTTGAAGTTCTCCAGACATGAAGTCACCAGCTATGATAATGTAGGCCAAATCTGGTCTTATTGCAGAGTAGAACATATTGCCACTCTTTCTGCCACGATGGCTGCTGTTGTGTCAGTGCATTTAACTCCATACTGTATTTCTACATATGCAAGGTTTTATGTTTAGCAAAAGAGGAAAAGATATGCAGCAAAATATGTAATTTTTGCAACATAATTAAGCACATACTGTATTTCATTCTAAGCCATCCAGACCAGTCATCTTGTTGAGTAGTAAAAATTGAGCTTTAGTTTTGCAACTATCCAGCTCAGGTTCAATGCCACTTCCTCTAAAACCAGAAGAACTAAAAATATAGAAATTCAGGAAGAAACATTTCTTAGAAATACAAGATTATTCAAAAGAATTGTGTACTGAATTGCCTATAGTTTACTGGTCTCCATGTAACATCTCCTTAGAAAACTTGAAAATTACATCGCTCTGGAGCGAAAATCAAACCTGCATCTCCCAATTTCCATTTTGAGCCTGCTATCCTAAGCTGTAAATGCTTAGTCTTAGTTGCTTGGAACTTCATTGTCCTAGGTGGTATAATGGAGCATGCCCAAATGGAAATCGGGAGGTGCAGGTTCGATTCTCATTCCAGGGCGATGTAATGTTCAAGTTTTCTAAGGAGATGTTACATGGAGACCAGTAAACTACAGGCAATTCAGTACACAATTCTGATTGCTTTGAATAATCTTGAGAATTAAAAATATTGAAAGTCAAAGCAATTGTCTCACACTTGAAGAATATAGCTTCTTCCTTTCAGCTAACTTGTAATCAAGTTTTCAAGGCAGTTTTCAAGTACTATGAGTTCTCCGCATGATGACCAGTAAATAGTTACATTTCTAGAAATGCATGCACAGCCATACACAAAAAATTATATTGTTAACATGTCATGTGATTTGGAAGAGTTATTTCACATTGATTTCTGTGATATTGTCTTCAAATCAGCAAAACAAAAGATATTTAGTGTCAGTGTTAATCAAAAGATTATATTAGTGAAATTTTAATCAAAAGATAACATTTAAAGAGTTTAATTGAAGCCTGTATTTCGACTGTGCTAGTAATTGTTGTATTCTAGTATTTCATGATTCATTTTGCCACTTACAATTTATATGTTGATCTTTGTACTTCTGTTTCTTCTAAGGGTTCATTAGTGAATTTTTAGGTATTTTTTTTTTTTATTTATTTACAAGGCTGAAAGTCCTGAAAATCTATATTATCACAGGTGGGATATGGAGCCCATACGCAGTTGTGCCACAATCTAAAAAATGTTAATGAATATAATAGAAAATATCTACAATAATAAAACAGTGTCTATACATGTATGTCTGTGGCAGTCATAACTTATCAGGAGGTTGTGATAGACGTTTCAACCTCAGGCAGATTGTTTTCCTAGTTGCAATAGCCGGTTCCAAGTTTAAATTTAAAAGGGGAGCTTTCCAGAAGCTATGAGTGATGAGGTGCTAAATAAGATAATTTATTCAGTCCAAGAGGTAGAGAAGAGCCAAGGAAATCGTGGAAGTACCAGATTCAGGAATGACTACAAGAGAAAAAAATAATGAGTATACAAAGAATCTTGTGTGAGACATGTGATCAATATTAGCAAAATTCAAGTTGTATACCAAGATTACTGTAAAAGAGATTTTTGATACATCAGCATTAAGTCAGATCTAACACCATTAGTAACTTTGATTATTTCAGCTGATCTTTCTTTGGAGAGTTGACCTCTGAATCTCAAAGAACAGTTCAGTGATATGTATGTATGTATGTATGTCAGAACACATTTAAGGAGACAGGGGACCTGGGGGCTGGACAGTATTTTGGGGCCCCAGTATTAGTAGCACATCTAGGGTTTCACTATGGGTGGACGAATAAAAATACCCAGGAGAAAACATTCCCAAAATATGATGAGGAAGCTATAAAAATATCCCCACCATATTCAAGTGTGTATCCCATGATTCATGGAGGAATCAGTGTTAGTGAGAAAATGTAAAAATTCGTGGTTCAAAAATGGGTACCTGCTCAGTTCTGCCTTAACCAAGGGTTCAGCTTGTTGAAATTATATCGAAGTAGTAGGCAAAATAATATGCTACAAATATCATGATTCAAACGAATTCTTTATGTATTAAAAATTACCCCTAATTACAGATGTGTACGAAAAAACATCTGTAATACTTTTGAAAGGTTCGAGGATGGACTGAGAGTGACCGTACGTTTTGTGGATTTCTGAAAAAGTGGAAAAGAATGGAAATTTCTTTTCACAAGGCAGTTTCTTATAGTTTTTGCTGTGCTATCTTAAAAAAAAAAAACAAAAAAACCCTGTAGAATTCTGTCAATTCTTCAAGCATTCTGCATAATTCTGGGGCCTCTTGAAAATGCCGGACCCAAAGATACATCCCCACTATCCCCCCTCTCTTAAATGGGCTCTGATGTATGTATGTATGTATGTATGTATGTATGTATTAATATATGATTATGGGTCACAATCATTTACTCCATTAAAAAAATCAGGATGTACAAATTGCCTCTTAGATCTGGGCAGCACCAGGTACAGTTCAGGAAATGTTTACATAAAATAGTTTTTTGACTCCCCCCCCTTTTTTTGTGTTTTCCTGGTGTGGCTGCATCATATGGTAATGTGCCATTTATAATGACACAAAGAAAATTTGTTTTGCATGGCATTTTCAGTTTTTCCTTTTGTATATAAAATTTAGTAATAACAAAATTATATGAAATCATATGTCTTATATTTAATTTTCAAAGTTTAAGATTTTGTTTGAAATTTTTTTGGTAATGAGATTATTTCCTGTAATAATTATTATGGAATTTTTCAGTTTATTGTAGGATTCTTTTCATTCCTTGTACTGCTGTGCTGTGATAGTGCAACAGCAAAGTTTCGCCAAAGTTTATTACCAACTCATGTCACTTTTGGATTGATTATTTTTAACATAGCTGTGGTTGCATGTCTGACTGGTCTCACACAGTCTGCTCGCTATAGACTCAGGTATGTTTGCATATTTTGTTTTCATACTATAATGATTCTGTTTCAAGTGATTATTAATAAAAAGATATATCTTGTTATTAGTTGCATACACAGTAAGTGGTAAGTTGCTTTTTTATTGAATTAAATATTGAAAATCATCTTACCATCAGTGGTGCTGAAATGAAAAGATTTGTGGAGGGTATATCATGAATAGAACAATTTAACTTTCAGGTTTCACCTTGCCATTTGCCAAGGAGAAACAGGAAAACCTTTGTTTTTTTCTTGAAAAATTTTGATGGCAAGAGTTCGGCAAAAAATATCTTGGGGAGGGATGGGGGCAAAGTTTTAAACTCCCACAGTTTTGGTGCTCCTTGCTAAAAAAAACAGTAAAAGATAGTAAGTTTTTAAACTAGAAGCACTTGAGGTGAGATGTTCAGAAGTGCAACACAAAATAAAAATCAAAGAAGCATTAAAACACTGGAAGTCAAATTAAAAAATGTGGCTCAAAAAGAGACTCTTGCATTGTCAAAAGTCAAATAAACAAGTGTCATAGTTCCTAAGAAGTCAAATGATCCAAAATGGGAAAAATATGACACTAGCTGTCAAATGTGTGCAGAATTGTGTGGTATAATCTGTGCACTAACTGAACTCAGTGGCGGCGGAACCGCCCGGGCAGCCAGGGCCCAGGCCCGGTCAATGATTTCAGCTAAGATTTTTATTTTTATTTTATTTTTGTTTGGCATATGTGTGATTGTTGTGATGTGTCTTAGAAAGTTCCTCTAGGTAAGTGGTCTGGTGGTCCTAATCCCTAACAAAGCTCCTGAGGCATTGTTTTTCTTCTGTTCGTTCCGGGAATCGGGAAGGGAGCGGGTGCACCACGATTCCAAATTTTAGGCCCGGCCAACAAACTTCACTTTCCGCCGCCCCTGACTGAATTATTAAAACACCAAAAGTCACTGCACACAGTCAAGGTATGACATGACACAAGAACTAAAGGGCAAATCTGGCATAAAAAGTCGAATACATAAAAGTGGCCTGCCCACCACAAGTCATTTAATAAAGGAACTGAAAAGTCTTGTGAGGATATTTGACATCTAAATCAATTGTGGAATAACTTTTTTACGGATCTTATAGAGGTTATTTTTCATGAAAGTTGGTTGTCAAATTTTCGAACTAAAGCCTAGTTCGTCATCAGGACTACGTCACTTTGACGTAGTCCTGATGACGAACTAGTGACGTTTTAGTTAATAAATATGGATCATATTTATTAACTAAAATGTCACTTTGACGTAGTCCTGATGACGAACTAGGCTTTAGTTTGAAAATTTGACAACCAACTTTCATGAAAAATAACCTCTATAAGACCCGTAAAAAAGTTATTCCACAATCACTATGAATAGAGGTGCCATAAATTCATTTACAACTAGAATCTAAATCAATGGTTCCCAACCTTAAGCTAACCGTGGACCACTGACTCAAAATGTAGATAAAGCGCGGACTCCCCCGCCCCCCAGGCAACTAAAGAAGAGTACAATTTATTTTGTAAATATATTTATTAACTAAAATGGATTTCACCTAATTTAATCTAACTAATTTTAATTAATGATATATTATTAAAATAACCAATCACTTACCCGAAAGATCATGGTCACTTTATTCCTTTAACACTTCCAGCACGTCCATCGTCATCATGCAAAGCCTCTTGAAAGTGCAAATATTACGATAATTTTAATTAACTAAAGTAAGATTTGAAATAACTGAAATCAACTGAAATTGTTACTATCTTACTTGAGATTATAATCAATGTGATTCTTGGGCTTGCATTTGTTTCGTTAGCTGTGGAATTCTCTTGCTGATACTGCTGCTCAAAGCTAGTCATATGTCGTCGCTTGCGACGGCATAAGACATGGTCTTCTTACACCACAACTCCTCTATGTTCACACCAGATTCAAACGAATCCCCAAAGTTACGATCATTTGAAGTTCGATTACTTTTTTTTTTTTTTTTTGGATTTCATCAGGAAGATCCTTGTTCTTGACATTGAAAGGATTATGAATTAGTTTCTTAATAGAAGTTTCAACTTTGTCATATTCTGGAAAATAACAGTTGAATTCGTCTTTTAGAATTTGTAGGTGACGCAATACGTTGTGTATTGTGATGGACTTCTGCTGTGACGGTAGTGTAATTCTTGTCATCAGCAAGGGTTTTCAGAGTCAGAAATGACGAATAATTTTTTGTCTGAATTTTGTCAACCCACAGATCTATTTTGCAAAGAAATGCGCGAAGTTTGTCTTCAAACACAAAGATGTTTGCCACACCTTCAAATTTTTCGTTCCCAGAACCTTGCAGCTGCAAATTTAGCTGATTCAAATGGGCGAATATATCCACGAGATATATTCGTTGCATTTCGAATATTAAGTTGCATTTCGAATTTTGGTTTACAAAACTGCTCCAACAAATAGTTCATTTGTTTCTCGATGAAAAGCACTTTCAACTCCTCTCTTAGCTCATACAAACGTTCCAACATGTTTCCTTTTGAGAGCCAACCAACCTCAGTATGATAAAGTAGCGTCTCATGCTGAGCATCCAAGTCTGCGCACAATATTTAAAAAACGCATGTATTTAGCTCACTACGTTTAACAATATTCACCAACTTTATGGCCAGTTTCATTGTAATGGCTATGTCATCCAGCAACGATTTGGACGCTGGCGCTTGGCGATGAATGATACAATTCTTTGTCAATGTGGAGGAGTGCTTCTCTTTCACCAACAGTTACTAAACCCAAATGCGATCCTGGCATAGCGGGGGAGCACCATCAGTAGAAAACTCAGCAAGGTTTTGTTCGATAACAGAATTTCTTGAATTTTCTTTTTAGCTTTCTCCCCCAAAACTTCTTGCACTGCTTTTAGCAAACATGGTTTCACTAATGTTTCACCAATGCTATGAGGTTTTTTTGATTTTGCAATTAATTGTAAAATCTCAAATGATGCGGAAAGTACTTTTTGGACATTTCAAATCTTGTACGACTTTTCCCGACTTACATTTTCTTCAAGTTCACCAACTTTCCTGCAAAGTATTCTGGTGGATGACCGCTCAAATTAGGATGGACTGTAAATAAATTTGCTATTAATGAAAAAATTTCCTAGTAAATTCCCATAAGTTGCTTTAGATTATTAAATAAATACATCGCTCTTTTCACGTTCCAGAACACATAGGAACCAAAAAATTGTTTTTAGCCGCCGCCGAGGAATTGAATCCACGGATCTCTCGATATCTAGCCAAGCGTGTTAGCTTTACACCACGGTGGCCAACAATCCACGGTGCTATGTGTATTTGTAAGTTAGCTTCTGACATCATAAATCCGTAAGATGGGCTCAGCTACTGTGACTTCTCCATCTGGTGGGCATTAACGGCACTGGGTATATATATTATAGCAGTTAAATCCAAAGGGCGAGATCCAAGGTGAAAATCCTCCAAATACGAGGCATAAGTAAATAAATAAATACATCGCTCTTTCCACGTTCCAGAAAATTGTCTTACGGATATGATGTCAGAAGCTGACTTAAAAATACACATAGCACCATGGATTGTTGGCTACCGTGGTGTAAAGCTAACGCGCTCGGGTAGATATCAAGAGATCCGTGGGTTTAATTCCCCGGCGGTGGCTGAAAAAAATTTTTCGGTTGCTATGTGTTCTGGAACATGGAAAGAGCGATGTATTTATTTATTTACTGACACCACGTATTTGGAGGATTTTCACCTTGGATCTCGCCCTTTGGATTTAACTGCTGTTATATATATAGCCAGTGCCGTTAATGCCCACCAGATGAAGACGTCTCAGTAGCTTAGCCCATTTTACGGATTTATGATGTCAGAAGCTGACTTAAAAATATACATAACACCGTGGATTGTTGGCCACCGTGATGTAAAGCTAATGCGCTCGGCTAGATATCGAGAGATCTGTGGTTTCAATTCCCCGGCGGCGGCTGAAAACAATTTTTTGGTTGCTATGTGTTCTGGAACGTGGAAAGAGCGATGTATTTATTTATTTACTGACGCCACGTATTTGGAGGATTTTCACCTTGGATCTCGCCCTTAGGATGGACTGTCTTTAAATGGCATTCCAGCTTTGCGGGTTTTAGTGCATCATTGCTGAGGACTGTAACACAAATCACACACTGGGATCTAATCTCTTTATTTACTTCAATTGCAGTGAACCCGAACTTTATATAACCACTATCGTATTTCCTTTTTGGTACCATTTTCTTACACAACCCAAAATAAGTTATAGTGCCAATGCACAATGTCACAAAATGTAAATCGAACAAGAACACTCATGGAAATCAACCTTACTGAGCGGCTATCTACTGGGTATTGACTTTGCTGTAGCGTCCAGCACTGCAGCGCATGCGCACAGCTCATGCTGAGGTGTAACCATGGTTACAGCTGAGGTCGGTCTGCGTTCAGCTCACCCACGTATGCAAATCCATTGTTTTCATTCTTGTATGAATATTCACGCTCGTAATCTCGAATGAATATGTTTTTTTTATATTTAAATTGTGGTAGCCCCACAGACCACTTTTGAGTTTCTCATGAACCACCGGGTGGGAACCATTAATCTAAATAAGAAAGCAAAGCATCATGAAGTTCATCATGTATGATTTCAATGCAAAAATAGGGCAAAAGCAAGAGAACAAAACTTTGGTGAGTGAATTTGGTAATAACAACACAAACAAGCACAGAAATGATCTTGTTGAGTTTGCAGGGATGGAAAGATTTTTCACCATGAGCTCTTTTTACAAGAAAAAGCTGCATAGGAAATCGACATGGAGGCACCCAAATGGGGTGACAAGCGAAATAGATTTTCTTATTTCTTATGTGTAACAAGAAATTTGTCATCAAAGACAGCAGTGTGCTTCACATGTTTAACACAGGAGGTGACCATAAAATGTTGAGATGTAAGGTTCATCTTACCACAAAACTCGAGTCACTGAAACTCATAAAGCAAGTGAAAAATGTTGACAAGATAGATCTTTAAAAAATAATAAAAAAATATAATACAACTTTAAAATTAGAACTGAGAAACCAATTCTGTGCCTTAGAAAATGTAACAACAGAAGTACTTATCTCCAAAGTTAACAGAAAAATTATGAAGGCCCTCATGCAGGGATATAGCTAGATCCCAAAATCAGGGAGGGGATGGGGGCTCTGTGGTTGATTACAAACTGTGTTTTTCCACAAATACATATGCAAGTGTTCCATTCCTTTTGTTAATTTACTTCACCAGCAAATAATTTATTTCTCCATCCCCAAAAGTAAAAACAATAAGATAAAATAAAATGCAAAATTTGAATAAAAAGTGAGGAGAATGAAAACTTAACTCCCTTAAAATACAAAAATAAATCACATTATTTGAATTTGCTTGATGGTGGTTGCGTTCGCAGGTTCCTTGTTGCCGGAGGTAAAATAATTCCCAATTAGTGGGGAAAAACTATTTAGCTTTTTAGTCTACTATTCTCATGTATTATTCAATTTTCATGAATCAATGCAGTGGCTTGTTGATGTCATATTTCAACTCATTCTACTGCTCTTTAGTTGCACTTTTTCTACATCTTTGATCGTGCATTCGCTTTCACTGATGCTCAGAGATAACCTTTCCTTACCATTGCCAACAGCCAGACATCTCTCTCTCTCTCTCTAACAGCAGCTCAGGATCTGTCTATCTCTCTAACAGCAGCTCAGGATCTGTCTATCTCTCTAACAGCAGCTCAGGATCCTCCTCTCTCTCCCTCTAACAGTAGCTCAGGATCTCATAGTCACTTAGCAAGTGGTGACAGTGTTTAGTCTTCTGCACAACTCCAGCTCACTTTTGTCTTCTGTGGTAATGTTCATTCAAATTTTACAGTTCTCAAAAAAAAAAAATTAAATAGGCACTTTTCACTTCCCTGACCCTTAACACCATTAAGCCCTGTTCCCATGTAGCAGTGAATCATCGTTGGTGCAGCTGTTCCTATTGATTAACCCTGAGAAGTAATTTTTTTTAGTTATCCACTGTTGGTGCTTTATCATTTCAACTTTGCCTTTTTTTTTTTTTTTTTTTTTTTTTGAAAAGTGTGATACGTGATTAAATAAGGTTGAGCATTGATGCTTAAAATGAAATATGAAAGTAATTTTCATGAACCACTGAAAATAAAAGTGCAGAAGAGTCACTACAGCATCCATTTTCTAGGGGGACTTGCTTGGCTTTGGGGGAGTCTGAGCTCCCTCCACCTCCCTGCTAGCTATGGCCCTGCCCTTATGAAAACCGCAACAAAAATAGGTGGTACTAAAAATTAAAACCCCATGCAGAAAATATAAAAACAAACAAAAGTGTTGATACAAAAAACAAGGAAGATGAAGATAAAGAATGAAAATGTAACTTCCAAAGTGCAATATATAGAACTATGTAAGACAGTGCAAAAGAATATCACTGAAGAAGACATAAGGAAATTTAACTGCGAACTATTGAAAAAAGCAGTTCAAAACAACCAAAACCTGAAGAAAACAATGGGTCATCTCAGTACTGGAAGAAAACAGATAATTGCACTCAGAAAAGAAGAGGGTATTATAACAAAGAATAGAGGCAAAATTTTTAGGTGAGTTAAAGAGTTCTACACAAAACTATACGTAAGAGGTGATACATCTATTACAGACAATGAAATATAGACTGAAGTGCTCCAGTTTTCCTACTACTAGATATTAATTCCTTTACTATTACAGGGAGTTTGTGGATAGGCAAGTGCCCTGATACTTTCAATCAGTTAGTGTAGCATTGAGTTTGTTTTTTTTCATTTTTATGGAAATTACAGTTGAAAATCATTCTTTACTCGAAAATTTGTATGAGAATTGTTCCATATGTTAAATTCTGTTACACTCAAAATAGATATTAATTTTCTTTGCTTATCCAAATGTGGAAACCCGTTTCTGTATAAATATTGTTTCTAGAGTGCTATCAGTGGTAAGTTCAGTGAACTTGTCCTTAGCCTGTTGTTTTAGTTCAATTAAAGAATGATCTGTGAAGGAATTAAAGAGTCCATAAATTTTCATTAGTAACCAAGAAGTTGGCCCTAATATTTTATCTTTTTGAGATATCTTTTGGTAAACAGCATTTTTTTTGTTTTGTTTTAACCCTTCATCAAATATTAGAATTTCATCAGTAAGTAACTATTCAGCTGTACTGCAGGAACATATGGTAACCATTTACATCAAGTTTTAGTACCGAATTAACAGCTTTTTCTTGAGTGAAAAGTAGAACTCACTAACCACTTAAACCTAAATTATGTATGCCTGCGTGATAGACACTACTCAGTAGGATAGTAAAACCAGTGATTGGGACTGTTTTCCATTGCAATCTAAATGTAGATATATCATTTATGATTGTTATAGCTTGAGGCTGTGGTATTGCACCAGGTGTTGGTCAATCCATATGAACTTTAAAGAAAGGAAGGTAGCTGCCATCTTTGATAGGTGTGTATTTAACAGGAAACTACCAGCCTGCACCTCATACTGGAATGGCAAGGAAACTAAGTAAGCCACCAGGTTAATGCTACAGATCTTACCAAAATGTCAGTGTGTATATTTCCTTGCAGTTTAAATAATGATTACTGTATGTAATATATCAAATGTTTGTGGCATTTCATTTCTGGAATATATACTAGTTATATATCAAATGTTTATGGCATTTCATTTCTGGAATACATACTAGGGTCACAGTAACACAAAATATTTGAAAAACAAACAACAACATTTACACTACTTGGTATAAATACTTTTTGTTTCAAAAATTCACTTGAATGCTCTGAAACTTGTTACTTTTAATCTATGATCTAAATAATATGAATTCCACTAACTTGGTATATACAAGTGGTCTGCATAGAAATTAGTAGAAATCCAAAATATACATATATCATAGCTGCATGGAATTTTGAGTTCCATTACGTTGTTTCTTTATTAGGAAGAATTTATTTATTACATCATTAACGTGTATTTTCTGTGAGTTTTTTCATGTTCAGTATTTACACTGCTAGTGCACTGACCCATGATTCATTCATCCTATTTCTTAAATAATTCTTCAACAGTTTCAGTTTTGAAAGCAATATTTCAGCTGAAGCCATCATCACAGGAAGGGTTAGATATAATAGAAATGATGTGCACAAATCTAGTAGACTATCACAAACTAAAAGTTTTGCTATGTCTGCCACAGTAGTTGTTTTGTTTATTTCCTTGTTACAGAGTTTTTAAGTGCATGCTGTTTGGCTCACAATGGCAGCTGACACACTTGACTTGTATTTCTCTGAATTTGTGCATTCCCAGTGGCAGGTGCCCCTTGAATGTCTGGGACCTCCATGTCACTGGATCTGCAGAAGCCTAGTCTGTGCCACTGAGTGTAACCTAGGTCAGTCACTTAAAACATTGCCTGGCAGCCCCTGCCCTTGAAGTCTGATGGCTTCAGAGTTTTTCCCCTTCCCTTTCATAAACATATGGTAAGACATCAAGTAACTAGCCTGGCTAGTTCTACACATCACCTCTAAAGGTCAGCATGTAGATCAGCTTCCATTCTGAATAACTAATTATTATTTTTGATAGTAAATTAGGCTTTGGAAGTCCCATGCCAGAAAGTCAGCAGACTGGTTTAATAACCCTCTTTTTTAAAATCTGTGTGCCAAATGGAGCCTTGAGTCTACATCTTACAAAGGTTGGGCAAGGCACTAGGAGAGAGAAGAGAAAAAAGTTTGACATTATATCCTTTCTTTTATTTCCATAATTCTGAAACAGTTGCAGTTTTGTGCCCATTTTGCTTGTGCCAGAGTATTTTCCCTGAGAAATCTGATTAATACTGCCTAGGAATATTTCATCTATTCTTCAGATGATTTTTTTTATTTCCCCAAAGTGAAGTGAAAATTTATAGTCTTGCTTCCTCCAATTTCGTAGTTTGATACAAGGAAGTGCATAGGAAATTGAAAAACAGAGCTACAGTGAAACTGATAAAAATGATTTCGGGGATCTTCTGAATTCTGTCAGCACCTTCATGAATAAATCTCACTGTGTAAAAAGGGGGCACTGCCCTTTCACCCATTTCAATTCTTTTTCAAGTCTTGTTTCATTTGAAAAGTGGTTACACTTTTGTTTCTGCTCATCTTACATGTAGGAGAGTGGTTATACCTTTGTATGACCTTTGATTTATCGTGTCTGTCAAAAGAGTATTATGGGTGGCAATTTTAACAAATGGCAGACCACAAGGAGCATAAATGCAGAGTTCAGAGATTAAGGAGAAATTATGGTATGCTTGTGCAAAATATCAAGAAACATCATATAATTTGCTATTGTAGAATGTGCATTATTAGCTCAGAAAACCTCAGCTGTGTTGCCACATGAAATAATCAAGATATTTTGTGGAGCAAAGCAATTGTGTAATATCATGGAAGATGGCGAAAATTCCCCTTTGGATAACATAAAAAACTAAAACTGTCTTTGTAACACAAATGACTATGTACTCCTCAACTCTAACAATTCTGCAGTGTTCTGTTGTGCTCTTTTCAGACAGCATGCTGTATCCCACTTCTAAATTAATTTTTTTGTGATACAAAATTCTCATTGAGAAGGTATGTCTAACTAAACTTAGAAACCCTAACATTTTTCATACTCCTGAGGAGAACAGGGATGTTGCTAGACCTCAAAATCAGGATGGGTGATGGGTGGGTGAGCATTATTTTTGTGTGGCAAGCTTGATAGCATTTTTTTTTTTTTTTTTTTTTACGAAACACTGAAAGAACTAATTTTTAATGCTTTCACTACTGGCTACAAAGGAATTCATGCAATCCTCCCTCCTCTCTCCTCCCTCCAGACACATACATGGGTCTGACTAGTTACACCACTGGTGTAAGGCCCATTTTGAACTGGGTGGGTGGCAGGGTGGGCTGAAGCTTACCCAGGGTAGGTTGAAGCTTAGTAAAATGGCCCATTTTGAACTGGGTGGGTGGCAGGGTGGGCTGAAGCTTAGTAAAATGGCCCATTTTGAACTGGGTGGGTGGCAGGGTAGGCTGAAGCTTACCCTCGCACCCCCTTGGCGTTGCTAAAATGATGCCTTCAACATTTTGCTTGCTCTGAATGCATTGTCTTAAATTGCTTTTCAAAATTTTGCATTTTTACTTATGAAAATAGTACTGTACTTGAACAATTTAAAGGGAAACATCATTTCTGTTTATCTAAATCAAATTTAAGTCATGCCACAGAGACACAACACCTCCCCTTCCCCTCCTTATCACTCCCTTCCTTCAAGCCAGTGACTTTGCCTTGCACTCCTTTCCTACAAAGCATTCATCAGCCACTTTCATTGTCCCAGGGAAACTAGAAGAGTGGAGATACAGATGCTATTTTGATAACCTTTCTACGGAGAAGTAAACAACACACTTCCTATGGGAAAATACGTAGGGCAACATGAAATAAAACATAAGACTTATTACTTGGCAAAGTGCAGATTATATTTTAAAGTTAAATATACTGAAAAATGGCCCATTTTGAACTGGGTGGGTGGCAGGGTGGGCTGAAGCTTACCCTCGCACCCCCTTGGTGACGTCCCTGGAGGAGAAGAAAAGAAAAATGAGAGGGGAGAGATTGATCATAACTCAAGAGAAAACAAAAATGCCTGATGGTGAGGCCTTGCTTTTCAGATGATGCCTTCTTGTATTATAACATCTTTCATAGGAAAAGTAACTAACTGCTGTAATATCTTAAAACTGCTTGAGCATAAATGATAGGTTGGTTGATTTTAAATCTGTTCTTGTGACAGAAGTATCATTTACTGATCATTTGCTTGCAATTCCAATTAGCAGTTCTAATTCTGACTATTATATAGCTCTAATCATTCTACTATTCTCTTTTATGTGCGATATTTCAAAGTAACTTGTACAAAATTCTAGCGGATAATGCTTACCTTGGCATTCCTTTCTAGCGATGGGAACATTTCACACACGTGTTTTCCGGTCTTTGTTGATGTTATTGTCCTAAAGTCCGTTGTATGCGATGACTGGCTTTACTTCTCACACTTTTCGCTGGGTATACTCATTGGATCTTTGCCTTAGGATTCCAAACACATCAATTATTTACCGTTCTTTAGACTCGAACTTTTCGCCCATCCTCTGGGCATCTTCAGGAGCGTGGCGACTTTACCACCGATGTTCGTGGTTAACTTCGCGCTAATGGAGTCCGATACTCCTTGTTGCCATTCGTCGGGTATACTTTCCTGGATATATTTCGTTATCAAGCCTGGCTGGCACCATCTATGTTTCATTATAACAACTTTTTTTTTATTTTTTATTTTTTTATTTCTTCTCTTATCCTGGTTTTCTTGTCTTTTTTGCCGGTTTTTCTTTTGTTGTTGTTTTTCTTGTCTTATTAGTTCTTTCCACAGGCCCGATAATGTGCTAGGCTCCACAGGCCCGATAATGTGCTGC
Source organism: Macrothele yani (assembly GCA_039090855.1). Classification (NCBI taxonomy): domain Eukaryota; kingdom Metazoa; phylum Arthropoda; class Arachnida; order Araneae; family Macrothelidae; genus Macrothele; species Macrothele yani. Next base: position 3,869,037 of record CM076996.1, on the reverse strand, counting down.
TTTATTTTTATAGATTAATATTGCTTCTTCCCCGGAAAACACGTGCGTGAAATGTTCCCATCGCTAGAAAGGAATGCCAAGGTAAGCATTATCCGCTGGAATTTTGTACAAGTTACATTTGCTTGCATTTAATTTGTTTCTTTTTGTCTTCATATTTCAGTGGGCAGGATGGCAAGCCAAAATACAAGGATTTTCCAAAAGAAGGCATTGTTCTGAATGCCCTAGCGATGGTTCTTATTGCTCTCACTATTGTTTTGCCGTACATCATTCGCAACAACAGCTACAGGCGGTACACGACTCTCACCATCAACTGAGACCAGCTTATTTCCTTTACGTATGATATGACACAGTGTGGTGGGAATCAACATCAGCTCTCCACTTTGTCCCAGAAATTTGTTTTACCTGAATTTCTGAAGCAAAGTTGCAAAGAGACTTGGACTTGTTTGAAGCCCGCCTTTTCCAATTGCCTTATGATACTGAAATCACACCAAGTGTTAAGAGATGTACAAATATCAATCACCCTGTTTGTAAAATAATGTACTGAATTTTTTTTTATTTTTCACATGTTTTCTATAAATATTTATGATTTTAATGACATATTTTACATGCTGTTAAATTATAGCGATTCAAAGTGCATGATAATGACAGTTTATTTTTCATATCACTCAACATTTTACAAAAATGTCATAAATTTAAATTATACCATCACAAAATGTAAAGACTACTATCATTGTTATAAGAAAAGGTGGTAAATAGTCTCTATGTAAACAGTATGCTTTCTCTTGAGAAAAAAAAATCAAAAATTAAAGTAATTGAGTGGTACATACAGATAACACGCCCTAGTTGCAAAAGTTTAATGAACAAAGACCCTTAAATTAACCTAATCCTTTCTGCAGTTTTTAAATGAGTTGGATGAATTATAAAGTAATGAAAGATATTATTATATAGCACTTTTCCTACTGTAATTGTGCTAAGCAGTGTTGGATGAATGTTTTTATTTTATTGTATTTTAATCTATTTCATTCAAAGGATGTATTATATTGGGGAGATTCACTTTTTGAAACTATTTGTGACTGTGTAGCACCTACTTTTATCTTCTAGTGCCAGCTGCTGTAGTGTGAAGTTCAGTGAAGTTCACACTTCATGAACTTCGTGTGAAGTTCAGCTTATTTCCTTTACGTGTGAAGTTCATGATCCCTCCGTGGAAAGCAGTTTTGATGTGTGAGTGATTCAGAAGTTTTGCACATAGCCATTCTATAACCAAACATATATTTACTGAATTAATAGCACAATGTAATTGCCAATCTGTCTTTTATCCAGTTTCAAGCCCTTCACTTCCATCTATAGTAAACCTTATATGTTAATGTATCAGGTAGTTCTGATACTTTAGCTAATTCCTCCTCTGTGCTTCCAAAGCATTTACTTTAAATAGTTGTTCCTTCCATTAAAAAGAAGGGGGATTAAATTTTGGATGAATGACATTTAATTTAAAGAAGTATAGCTGCGTGAATTCTCTTCCCAAATATCCCCTGAAGTCAGCATCGAGCTTTAGGTGTCCCTTCATTATCATGCAGGATAAAAATGCTAGCTGTGAACATATTGAGTCAGTTTTGCAGTGTGTGTTTCAGAAACTTACTGTAGTGAGATGCAGCCACTATTGTGCCTGCAAACCGTCTTTAAGTCACAAGCATTTTTTGGTTGTATGCCATAATCCTGATGATCTCATCTTTCAACTACTGGTGGTGAATTTTTTCAGTTGAAGAGATACTGAACGTTTCCACTGCCAGGCTTGGTCTAAGTTTACGCTTGAAGTCCCATATAAAAATTACATCAGTTGTGGCAATCATGTTTTTGTGATTATCTTTTGAGTTGTTATTCAGTATTATATCAATTCATGCAGGGGCATATATAGAATGGGGGGAGGGGGAAACAGAGGAGAGAAATTTTTGAAATCCACTGGGACAAAGCAAAAGTTAATGGGAAATAGATGAAAGAATTAAAGCATTATTATCTAATGTAACTTGATGCATTTTTATTAAATTAAAGCACTTTTTCTAATGCAAGTCACATTTTAACAAAAAAATAAAACACTTTTGGTGGGGCAAGGCTCCGTCTTTGACCCTCTAAATATGCCCCTGAGTTGGTGCTTGTGCCACTTTAAGGTCACTTTCCTTTTCTAAAGAATGTGAGTTGAAATCCTAAACATATCATGGGCAATTTCTTTTCCTATGTTGCACTGGTCCTCTTTCAAAAAGCTGTTGATAATCATCATAGATGTTGTCTAAAAACCCAGCAAATTCTTAAATCTTCTGCAGGGCTTGCATCAGTGACAAAAGCATGGTGCCCAATGAGATACAATGTACTGCCACCACAGACTTCTTGTAGGATGTTATGGATGTACGAGTGTTTTTGTTTCACAGAGTTTCAAATCTGATATAGGACTATGATCAGTTAGGTACTAGTTCAGCTGAATCACTTTCAACTTCCATTCTGGTACATAAATAATTATGTGAAATCCAGATATATATAATTTATGGACCAAGGGAATGTACAATTCTTCAAAGTCTAGCTTTTAACTAATGCAGCACTCACAGTGGCTGCATTGTTGTTGTGCTCTTACAAGCGCACTGTGTGGAATTTTTTTAATTACCCTTGTATGTTATGTAATAAGTTTATACAGAAATTTATGAGTGGATAATGTATTTGTTTAAAGCATGAAGTGGCATAAATAATTAAAAATGCTGTAAACTGTGCATGTGTAGTATTTCTTCATGCACTATGTTTGCTTAAGAAAGGAAATGCCACACCTCTCTCTTTTTTCTGCACCCCTCTCCAGGAGTGCTGGAGTATAACACTTTTGGGGGCTCAAATTAGTTTTTTTTTTTTTTTAACGAAACTGAAGAACCCTTTCCTGCTGATCAGATTAAGCATGGAGACAATGCCTCCCAATATTATTGAGGGGCATAAAGTTTGAAGCCCCACCAGTTCCAGGATGGTTTGGAACCCACTGTCTTTCTCTTAAAAACAAATTCTATATGGAGAAACTTTCTTTTGAAAGCAGATTAATTGCATTTTTCATTAAATTGCTGCAAAATTTAGATGTTGAAAGGTAATAAAAATACTTTCATTTAAAAAATTACCTGATGACTCACAGGCATTTTATTGATTCAAAATGTCATTGGCTGCAATGATTATGTGCAAACAACATGTAAACAGTCAGCATAATAGTAGTTTCTTCAGAAAATCTCCTTTGCATTTGTTTACACATTAACAAAGAAGTTTAAGAATATGTAAATTATGAGCAGAAATGTAAGTTTTCATGAGGAAATTATTTTCATGAAAAATGTGGTGTTTATGTGTAAGCATATTTTGGTCTGCCATAGCCATAATAGAGTGTGATGCCTGTTGACCCATAACTTTGAAAGCAAATGATACACAAGAAATGCCTCTCGTTTTACTGATTTAATGCTAGCCTATGTTGGTGTAAGTACAGAGCAATTTGGAATTTGAAAAACAAAAGGGGTAGGGGCACATTAATAGATGTGTCAAGCAAATTTAAGACAGTATACATCATGCATCTCTGCTTGGGTACCAAAATGTCTTATTCATAGAAAGTAATTACAACTGGTATGGCAAAAGTGTTTACAACAAATGGTCCAACTAATGCCAATAAACTTTGACATTGTTTTCTTTCTTTCTTTTTCTTTTTTTAGCCATTTTTGTAATATCATGCCTTTGTAATACTACAGGTGTTACTAACACTATGTTGTGATTGCTTTCACATTTGTGGCTGGTTGTTTGATCATTAAAAAGCATGTATCCAAATGATATATAGTATTGGAACTTCAAAATGTGTTTCAATATGTACTACACATAAGCAAAGTTGTTCTTTTGCACAAATTATCAAAATATTATCCCTTTTTCATTCAGACTATTAGCAAATACTATGTATTTTTTCCCTCTAACTGTTCTCTTTAAAATGTGGCATTTTATTTTATATACTTTTAGACTGTAAATCAGGTGTGTTGTTAGGTATCATTTTGTATTATTACACTTGTTATTTGTCATGTAACTGTTTTAATGTTTGTTATTTAATAATTTTCAGGTGATGTTTAACTACATGTTCATGAAATACTTGAGTATCTAATTTCTGCTGTTATGTACATTCAGACTCACTTATACATTTCTGTGTTGTACAGTTGCAAATAAAATGAATAAAACATCTTTTTTAAAAGTAGCATCACATTATATTTGGATATGTTTTTATTAATTGTGAGATCTGGCACTTTGCATTTTGTGTCAGTATGCTAGATGATTTCTTATTTTAAATTTCTTATTACAAACAAATTAAATTCATTTTTCAGTATTTTCTTTTATTAGAGCTTGATAAAAATTGTCTGGAAATTAAAAAAATATGTGTAACTTTGTGTTTTTGTTTCCCTGTGACTTTAAATGAGCACTGCTTTTATATGTAAATATATTATATCAATTAACTAGTTGCTGTCAGACATGTTCCCAAACTTTTGATTTAATAAAGTATACATATTGACGTGTCTTTCTCTTTTAGTTCTGCTGCACCTACAAAGAAATAAAGAAGACAATCCTGTAATAGTTCAAAATCCCAGTTTCATACTTTTAAAGTTAAGGAATCTAAACACCTTTTTTTTTTTTTTTTTTACTTAGGCAAGACTGCCTGCATGTTTTTACTTAAACACCAAGAGTTATGCCATTGATGATGGATGATGAAAGGTACAGTAAAGGTGATGGATGCCCAGAGGGCAGCCCTAGCAGCTGAGTGGTCAGAAGTGCTGGTTTCTGGCTACTCATCTGAGCTGACTCAGATGAGACATGGGTAGTGTGTGTTGCACAGCACTGGCTCTCCCCTTTCCCTGGAACCAGCAGCCCCAAATTAGTGATAAGAAACTGCTTACAGCACTTCAGAGTTGCTCACTGTGGTCAATAAACCATGAAACAACCACAACAGAAATGTCCCAAAGACAAGACACATAATTTGCCTCTCTTAGGAAAAACAATAAATCATTCTTTTGTTTATTTTCTCCTGACTTTTAGTGAACCCAATATACATTTGAGACTGGAAGGAATAGCACGTCCCTAATGTAGAGCCCTTGTTTCCAGGAAAGGTAAAAAATTCAGCCCTATAAACAGAGATGGTCCAACCTGGGGTTCAAGGAGTGCAAAGCTACTAGGGTGGCAAAAAGCCCCAGTCAAATTTTTTGGTAAATAAATTATATAAGAAATGTGGATGAGTTCAAAATTGCTTTATTGATAGAAAAGAATATGTACAAAAGCTGAGAGAGATGTCTCAGGTGAACATGGTATGTACGGATGAGATGAAAAGGCACTGGTTTCCATAAATTAAGCAACAAACCGAAAAATCGTTATAATTGGGCAAAATATAGTTCAAATTGCACGAAATTTGCATATGTTACGGGCGAAGGCATACAGCATTGATGTACGGAAGGCAAATGAGTGGCGCTAGCAGCACTTTATGCAAATGCGCAAGAGCTTAAAACTAGCTGTTTCGGAGGGTCGCCAATTCATGTGCGGCGGTGAATGACAAGATTTCGAGATAGCGATGTTGTTAACATGGCTTCGAGATGTCATTTACCACCGGAGTTACGCTACAGATCGATAGGCCGGCTCAAAGCAGGGCAACGGCAGGTGGACGTCGCAAGATGGCTCAACGTTGATCGTTCTGTGATGAGCAGGATGTGGCAGCAGTTCCAAGCCACGGGTTCAGCTTCCCAAAGGTAGGCCAAGGGCTACGACCTCCGCGGATGACCAGTATTTGCGGCTTACGGCCCGGCGGAACAGGATGGCTACACCGACTCATCTCAGATCTGTGCTTGCGGCAGCCCTCGGACAGACGATATCAGCTTCGACGCTACGCAGAAGGCTACATGCTGTAGGACTGTATGCTCGGCGACTGGTATTATGCGTGTCCCTCAGCCCCCCACCACCGGAGGGAACGTTTCAGTTGGGCACTAATGCGTGTGAACTGGCGCCTCATAAACAGTGGAGGTTCGTTCTGTTCCCCGATGAGTCGCGATACTGTTTAGAGAGTGATTCTTGCCGAGTTTACATCTGGAGAGAGGCCGGTACTCGCTATCTTCCCTCTAATATCCAGGAAAGGACGCCTGTGGTGGGGGTGGTTGTTTTCTGGTGTGGGCAGGCATATCGTCAGGTGGCCGCACCGACCTCTAGGTGTTGCGACATGGAAACCTCAATGCTCGGAGGTATAGAGACGACATCTTGGACCCTATTGTTCGTCCATATGCCGCAGCTATTGGCAATACATTTGTACTGCATGCGGATAAGGCCTGCTCTCACACAGCTTGCCTGGTGCACCAGTACCTGGAATAGGAGACTATAGTCCATATGGAATGGCCAGCACGCTCTCTCAATCTGAATCCCATTGAGCATGTCTGCAATGCTCTCGGGAGGCGTGTTGCTGGTGTTGAGCACCCTCCCCGAACCCTGCAGGGACCCCTCACTGCTTTGCTCGAGCAATGGACGCAGCTACCCACGGAACTGCTCGACACCATAATTAACAGCATGGGACATTGCTGTTCGGAATAACCATACTCCGTATAGAAGCACCTTTTCCTATTTCATCTTGATACCCACATTTCGGTATTTTCATATTTGCATCACTCATACAAAATCTAAATGCTTTTTTTTTTTTTTGATTGGAGGTTTAACGACCACCGTGCCGCCCCGGTGGTGCAGTGGTCTAAGCGATGGCCTCTGATCATTCGTCCGTAAGGGGTCCGGGTTCGAATCCCGGTGAGGCATGGATGTTGTGTTTGTCTTACGGCACTGGCTCTCTCCCTTCCCTGAAACCAGTGACCCTAAATTAGGGACGGGCGACTGCTTATAGCCCATTGAGTTGCTCACGGTGGTCGTTAAACCTCCAATCAAAAAAAAAAAAAAAAATTAACGACCACCGTGAGCAACTCAATGGACTATAAGCCCATCCCTAATTTAGGGTCACTGGTTTCAGCGAAGGGAGAGAGCCAGTGCCGTAAGACAAACACAACATCCATGCCTCATGGGATGCGAACCCGGACCCCTTTCGGACGAATGATCAGAGGCCATCGCTTAGACCACTGCGCCACCGGGGCGCCCTAAATGCTTTGTATCACATGTCTTACATTTTTTTTTTGTTGCATTTGGTATGATAAACCTTACCACCAAATTTCATCCAAATCGGTTTGCATACTTTTTAAGTTATCACGATTTTTCCATTTGTTGCTTAATTTATGGAAACCAGTGTATAAACAAATGAGTGAAGGGCGACTTGCAGCGCGCAGGCTGCAAACGCCGAATAATAACAAGTAATACGAGCAATAATAAGCTGGAAAGTCAACAGCAGTGGCGCACCCAAGAATTCTTGGGGGGGGGCTATATATATATATATAGTATACGTACATATAGTGTGTGTACACAGTCGCGTCACATTATTGTGACAAACTCTTTTTGAGGTCAACAGCGCGTAGCCAATGAAAGTAGGCACGTGTCGTGAGCTGGCATGGAGGGTATACAGTATAAGGTGTGCTGTAGGCATTCTGAAAACATATCACTCGTTGCTGTAACGAATAAAAGTAGTGATTTATCAGATTTGCAAAAAGGGATGATTATCGGCTTTCGGGCCAAGAGTAACAGTATTTCTGAAACAGCGCAGTTTGTGAACTGCTAGCGTGCTGTTGTGGTTAAAGTGTATCGTGGTTGGAGAAATGGCACCATTGCGAATAAGCGGCGTGAAAACTGCGGAGCATCATGTGCCATTGATATGAGAGGTGAACTTCGGCTTCGAAGGTGCGTGAGGGCCGATCGACGCACTACAGTGGAGCAACTCACTGGTCGAATGACCCAGGGGGCTACCGCAAGTGTGTCTAAAACGACAGTTCAGCTGACCCTACTGCATATGGGGCTCCGATGCAGACCGATGGTGCACCTATGCTAACGAAGGTGCATCGGCAGAAAAGGCTTACATTTGCACGGCTGTATCGGAATTGGACCTCCGCTGATTGGCAAAGGATTGCATTCTCCGATGAGTCACGTTTTCTGCTTCATCGAACGAATGGACGTTGGCGTATAAGGCGAGAAACATCGGAGAACAAACACTCTTCAACCATTGCTGGCAGAATACAAGCTGGTGGGGGCAACATTATGGTCTGGGGAATATTTTCGTGGCATTCTCTTATTCCACTCATACCTGTGGAAGGCACTATGGACCGAATTCGTTATGAATCCATCCTTGCTGACCACGTACACCCATCCATGCTGATTGTTTTCCCTGGGGCGGTTGGGATCTTCCAGCACGAAAATGCGACGTGTCATACAGCTAGGAATGTCCGAGAGTGATTGGAAGAACACGATGAAGACTTTGAAGTACTTCCCTGGCCCCCTAATTCCCCAGACCTAAACCCAATTGAGCATTTGTGAGACCACCTCGATCGTGTTGTTCGCTCTATGGATCCTCCACCACGCACCCTCCAGCAGCTGTCAGATGCACTGCAGTCAGCATGACTCCATTTACCTGTGAACACCTTACTGAGTCACTCCCAGCCCGTCTAGCTGCTGTCCGCGCTGCACACAGCGGTTACTCTGGTAATTAGCTGGTGGTCACAATAATGTGACTCGACCGTGTATGTGCATAGTATACGCACATAGTGTATATATACTGTATGTAGTGTATGTACATAGTGTGTGTATATATAGTATACACACAGTGTATACATTATAAATATACAGAGGCGAAACTAGGTATTTCTGCGTCCGGGGCACACTCGTATACAATTGCAATAAAAAAAAAAGCAAACACACTGGCCACCGGAAGATGCTTCTGACATTCCACTTCACACTAAATTGTATACTTCCTTTTTCTATCATATTCTCTTGTAGTTAATTGATAACTAATAATCACTAACCACTGTGCAATTGATTTTAAGAACGGATTAGTTTTTCGTCGGACCAGAAGAAGACCTTTGAAAAGTTATTGCCATTTTAATTGTAGTTTAACAACTTAACTTTTAAACACTTTTTGGGGGTACGATACTGCAACTAGGGTATTTAAGAACTCGGTGTCATTTTTTATCCCAAACGCGAACGGCTTTTTACCCTCATTAACTGCGTCGGAAAAAACAGGGAGCAGCAGATGGGTTTCGTGCATTTTCCTCACCGTTACTATCATCAAGGTTGTTCTGAGTAGTGAAACTGATCTGGGTGAGGAACCATTTAGGGCTGTAAAATACAAATGTAAAGACAGCTGTGATATTCCCAACTGCTCCTGAGTTCCGACCTTTGCTGCCACATTAAACGGACCGAATGCAGTTGTGGCAGTAATGATCGAATTGTCCCCAGAGAATATTCAAGAATATGAACGATATCCTTATCTTGTTACGTATGAACAGCTGCATCGTCATTTCTGGTTGTGAGCAACACACATCGCCTGCACATTTTGAGAAAGTAATGCGAATTTTAAGATGCCAAACTACCGCAACTGGCAAAATAAATTATAGGTAAATTTCTGTACCACAAACTGGTGAAAAGTTTGAATTTCGATTTTAATCAGGTTATACGCAGCGATTTTTGCGCCTTCTCTGGAGCTGAGCCCGGAGTAGCCCCTCCGCTCTAGCTACACATATACATATACACTATATTGACAAAAGTCAACGGACACCTAGAAGAGAAACACAACATAGCATTTATTGACATACATTAGTAAGGCGTCAGTCCACCTTTGGCCTTAATGCATGCACTGACCCTTCGAGACATGCTTTCGACAAGGTTTTGGAACACAGCGATAGATGTAGGCTTCCATTCAGTACATAATGCTGCCGCTAACTGTTGCTTAGTAGTAGGCCTTGGTTTCAAACTTCTGCGGCGCTCTAATTCCTCCCATAGGTGCTCTATGGAATAAAGATCGGGGCTCTGTGCTGGCCAGTCCACCCACGATACGAAATTATCGTCAAACCACGCCGTAACAGTCCTTGCTTTGTGGCTCGGTTTATTATTATGCTGGTACCAACAAGGCTCGGTTCCATAGTATTGCCACAGAGTTGGTAGGGCATAATTGTCCAGAACATCGAGGTAGACGTGCTGGTTAACAAGTTTGTCCACGATAACCAATGGGCCGGGACCATACCCCGAAAAACACCCCTACACGAGTACACTGCCCACTCCAAACTTGAACGTAGGAACAGTACACTGCCAGCTCCAAACTTGACCGCAGGAACAGTACACTGCCAGCTCAAACTTCACCGTAGGAACAGTACACTGTGGTAAATAGCGTTCCCCCGGCTGCCGCTATACCCACACACGGCCATCAAACTGATGGATCGTGTATCTCGATTCATCAGCTCATAGGACCCGTTTCCATTGATCTACGGTCCACGATAAAGGTTCTTTACACTATACTAAACGACGAGTAGCATTCCGAGTGGAGATGAAAGGCTTATGAGCAGCCACACGACCACGGTAACCCATGGAATGAAGTTCTCTGCGAATGGTACATGTACATACCGAGGTTCCAGCATTTTTACTCATCTGTACACTGAGGTCTTGTGCAGTACTCCGTCGATTAGCTGTAACAAATTTCCTGAGGCTTCAACGTCCTCTGTCACTGATTTTCTTTGGTCTGCTGGTATGTTTTGCTGCTTCAGGCACGCCATGTGCCTTCCACTTATTCAGTACATCCAAAACAGCTGACTTGAGTATGTTTAAACGCCTCTCAGTTTCTCTTATGGACAACCCACTAATATAACACTCAGTAATCTTTCCTTTCTCAAAGTGAGTTCTCTCCCGCCGCGACATTTTTATTCAACCTCACAGTGTGATATGATCGCGGTCAGCTGCAGACTTGTTTTTATACCCTTTGTAGCTGTACCGCGCATCTTAACAACGCAGAGGATCCGTTCATTTTCTTTGGAAGGGGTGTCCGGTGACTTTTGTCAACATAGTGTATATGTAGATATAATATAGTAGACACTACGTAATTATAACTGTTAGACACTATGTAACTTTTTGAGCATGTAAAAAATTATTTACTTTTTGAATGTTTAATTTGTGACGCACATCGCTCTTAATCTCCTGGGAGGGGCTTAAGCCCCCGAAGCCCTCCGTGTGTACGCCAGTGGCCAACAGGCATTATATACACTGAGTGGCCACTTTATTATAACCAACCCCGCAGTACTTCGTTGCGCCACCTTTTGCCTTTAATTCTGCGTCGATTCGTCGTGTCATGGACTCCACGAGATGTTGATAGGTGGTTTGTAGAATCTGAGACCATGCTTGATGAATAGCACTTTCCAGGAGTGTGAGATTGCAGGGTTGTGGATCCAGCTGTCTGATGGCTCGTTCAACTTCATCCCACAAATTCTCAATGGGGTTGAAATCTGGAGATTGTGGGGGCCACCTAAGCAAAGTAAACTCACCGGCATATTCCTGAAACCAATCTTGTACAATACAAGCACTATGGCAGGACACATTATCTTGTTGAAACTAGCCATCGCCATTGAGATAATCCATCCCCATGACAGGATGCACTTGGTCCGCAACGATGTTTAGATACGATGTGCCAGTCAGACGTTGATCAACACGAATTAAAGGGCCCAAAGCAGGCCAGGAAAACATTCCCCAAACCATAACGTTGCCTCCACCAGCTTGAAGGGTTGTAGCAATGCATTTGGGGTCCATGCTTTCGTGCTGTTTCCGCCAAATTCTCACTCGGCCATCGGCATGGTGCAACTGAAAACGTGATTCATCGGAACACATAATTTGTTTCCAATTATCGACTGTCCAATCATTGTGCTCCTGTGCGAACTGGAGACGTTTTCTCTTGTTAACTGCAGACAGCAAAGGTGTTCGAACAGGCCTTCGGCTGCCATATCCCATCCGATGCAGAGATCATTTGAGGGGATCCTTGATTATGATAGTCTGTAATTTGCTGCACTGTTGCCCTTCTGTTGTCTGTTACGAGTCTGGACATTCTCCGTTCCGCCCGAGCAGTCACTTGTCGATGACGACCACACTTTGCACGTAGAGACCCAGTTTTTTGGCTGACAGTCCAGTCCTTAAACACTTTAACAACAGCTGCTCTGGAACATTTCACGAATGCGGCGGTTTCGGTGACACTCGCTCCATGGCTCCGAGCTCCTACAATCATGCCACGTTGAAAGTCCGTCAAATCGCATTTTTTACCCATCTCGTCACCCAAAAATCACTTCTACTACTGTCGCAAGCACTAAGCTTTCCGTTTTTATACTAGCCTCGCCCTCTGGCGGCAACAGCGTGCAGCCATAGCTCATTTGCTTAAAACTGTCAGGTGGTCATAATAAGGTGGCCACTCAGTGTATATGACCACTCAGACTAAGAGGTGTTTCATACACTCATCGCCAAAAACATAGTTGCACCCAGATGGAAACAACCGACAGGAATGAAACTTGGTGGGTAGGTTTGACATAGTGAGACATGCAAATGATTCAAGTATCATGCTCGGCCACTCATGTGACGCCAGCAAGGAGGGGTCGTAGCGCTGTGCCTGACTGGCTATATAAAGTCTTCCCGTTGTGCGTGCTTGCCATTCTGACTCGTGCTGTTATGTTGGTTGCATCCTTTGCAAGTGAAGTATGCCTCGGAGAAAAGTTCGGAAGCAATTCGAGCAGTTGGAGGAGTTCGAGAGGGGCCGCATCGTCGGGCTCCAGGAAGCGGAATGGTCTTATCGCCGCATTGCGCTCCATACCGGTCGTGCGGATATCACCATATCACGCTGCTGGCGGCAGTGGATAGAACAAGGCATGCAGTAGCCACAGGAAGGGTCTGGGAGACCTAGACGAACCACGGAGAGAGAGAGAGAGGACCGAGGGATTGTACGACATGCGCGGAGTAACCCAACAGCCACGATTGCGGATATTCAGCGAGCAGTGGTGCCCTCCATAAATCACCTGATTAGTGCCAGCACTATTGGCAGACGGCTGCACGGCGTAGGACTACACGCATGCAGACCGTTACGATTACTGCCCTTAACAGCAGTGCTCGTCGCCAAAGACTGCAATGGTGTCGTGCCAGACTGTCAAGGAGCCACTCAGAATGGCAGCGGGTGATCTTCAGTGACGAGTCCCGCTTTTGTCTTGGAGAAGACGACCAACGAATTCGTGTGAGGAGGCACCATAGTCAGCACCAAGATGAACGGTTTGTTGTTCAGTGTCACACGTCCAGAAGGCCTGGTGTCATGGTGTGGGGTGCAACTGCCTACGATGTCAGATCACCTTTGATGTTCATTACAGGCACTTTGACAGCCCAACGTTACGTTAATGCGGTACTGCAACCAGTGGCCCTAACTTTTCTGAACGCTCACTCCGGTGCGATTTTCCAACAGGACAACGCTGGTCCGCGTACTGCTGATGTCTCGAGAGCTTGCTTCCAAGGCACTGACTCTCTGCCATGGCCAGCCGCATCGCCAGACCTATCGCCGATTGAAAATGTGTGGATGCTATTGGACGCTCTGTCCACACTCCACCCCTACTGCACAATCTGCAGGAATTGCGTGAAAAGATTCAAGCTGCATGGGATGGCTCATCGCAGGACACCATTAGGAACCTGTACAACTCCATGCTGAGACGCCTGGCATGCTGTGTGGGCAAACATGGCTGCCCGACGCCATACTGAGCGACACTACTTATTGGCGTGTAGTTCAGTAAATATTGCCCATATCAGTCTCAATGTTTAATTATTTACTGTTCCTGGTAACCTTTACCTTCTTCCCGAACAGCATTGCAATCGACACGTCCTTCTGGGTGCAACTATTTTTTTGACGATGAGTGTATTATTCACAAGCTGAAACCAACGCTGGTAGGGTAACCAGGTGGAGAAAATGTTGCACAGGCGTGAGGAATTCTGCGCCTCCGTGTTACTCACCTGAAGGCGAGCACAAAAGATATGTAGGGTAGTAGCGCTTACCTGGTGCATAGGAGATGGGTCAGGCGGAGGCTGTCTGATTAAAGCGAAAGACATATATCACGTATTTCGCCAGAATGTAGAGATATGCACACGCCCGAGGTAAGCGAACAGATGGAGTCATTGACGCAAGCAAGTAGCAATAGGAAGCGAAGGAGGCATAAGTGGTTCACGTGCGTAGTGCGATTGGGAACATCATGTGGAGTATCGGCAAAAGAGTAGGTCAATATACGCAGTCGAGTCACATTATTGTGACCACCTCCTACTTTTGACGTCAACAGCGCGTAGCCAATGTAAGAAGGCACGTGTCGTGAGCTGGCTCGGAGGGTATATAAGGTGTGCTACAGGAAATCTGAAAACATATCACTTGTTGCTGTCATGGATAAAAGGAGCGATTTATCAGATTTGCAAAAAGGGATGATTATCGGCTTTCGGGCCAAGAGTAACAATATTTCTGAAAGAGCGCGGTTTGTGAAATGTTCGCCTGCTGCTGTGGTTAAAGTGTATCGTGGTTGGAGAAATGGCACCATTGCGAATAAGCGGCGTGAAAACTGCGGAGCATCATGTGCCATTGATATGAGAGGTGAACTTCGGCTTCGAAGGTGCGTGAGGGCCGATCGACGCACTACAGTGGAGCAACTCACTGGTCGAATGACCCAGGGGACTATCACAAGTGTGACTGAAACGACAGTTCAGCTAACCCTACTGCGTATGGGGCTCCAATGCAGACCGATGGTCACTGCACCAATGCTAACGAAGGTGCATCGGCAGAAAAAGGCTTGAATTTGCACCGCATGGAATTGGACCTCAGCTGATTGGCAAAAGATTGTCTTCTCCGATGAGTCACGTTTTCTGCTTCATCGAACGGATGGACGTTGGCGTATAAGGCGAGAAACATCGGATAACAAACACTCTTCAACCATTGCTGGCAGAATACAAGCTGGTGGGGGCAACGTTATGGTCTGGGGAATATTTTCGTGGCATTCCCTGGGTTCACTCATACTTGTAGAAGGCACTATGGACCGAATACGTTGTGAATCCATCCTTGCTGACCACGTACACCCATACATGCTGATTATTTCCCCTGGGGCGGATGGGATCTTCCAGTACGAAAATGCGACGTGTCACACAGCTAGGAATGTCCGAGAGTGGTTGGAAGAGCACGATGAAGACTTCGAAAGTACTTCCCCGGCTCCCTAATTCCCCAGACTTAAACCCAATTTAGCATTTGTGGGACCACCTCGATCATGTTGTTCGCTCTATGAATCCTCCACCACGTACCCTCCAGCAGCTGTCAGATGCACTGCAGTTAGCATGGCTCCAAATACCTGTGAGCACCTTCCAGCACCTTACTGAGTCACTCCCAGCCGTCAAGCTGCTGTCCGCGCTGCACACAGTGGTTACTCTGGATATCACCTGGTGGTCACAATAATGTGGCTCGACCGTGTAGATAGACATGATGAATGTCTGTGTGAGTAATGCAAAAAGTGCAGAGCGATGAAGTGAGAAGAGACATACGAAAGAGGACCGCAGGGACAAGGAGCCGTAAGTGAAGTATGGCCAATAAATATTGAGTTCAGAAGGGACCGAGGGTGAATTGATAGAGGCAGATCAGACAGAAGGGAGGGAAAAGGAAGGATCAGAAGAAATCGGAGGAGGAACTGCGGAAGAAGATCAAAGAAAACGTTAGAGAATTTTAGTTGAGAATACGAAAAGAGAGAATCATGCTGGAAAGGAAGGAAGAGGAGCTCGAGAAAGGGAGAGGAGACCAGGAGAAGTAGCAAGGGAAGGGGAGATGATGGAGGAGCAAAGAGTATCGTGCCACCTCGTTGGCAAAGTGGTCTAAGCGCTGGCTCATGATCATTCGTCCGTGAAGGGTCCGGGTTCGAATCCCGGTGAGGCATGAATGTTGTGTTTGTCTTACGGCACTAGCTCTCTCCTTTCCCGGGCACCAGTGACCCTAAATTAGGGACGGGCGACTGCTTATAGCCCATTGAGTTGCTCACGGTGGTCGTTAAACCTTCAATCAAAAAAAAAAAAGAAGAAGATTTGTGACGTATATTCTAAATTAACTTTCCTTTTTAGTTTCTTTCCCTATGTAAATCTTGAGTTTATTCTGTTGTTCTTCACTCTTAACGTGATATCTTTCTCTCAAACGAATACGTTTGGCAACACAATTGAGGTTGAATGCACGTGACTTATGCCTGAGTTTTGATAAGAACAAGAGATAAAAACGACGACTGATCTATTGCTTAAGAGCGTTGTAAGAGAGAGCGTTGGGTTGTAAACTGATTATTGATAGGAGTGTTGTGATAATGTGTGGTGTGTGGAGCCTGCACTACAATATGCTATGTTACGATGTGTGTGCTGCATCCTGAATAAAGCATCTTATCCGTAAGTTGACTTCTGTTATTTACATGTTTCGTCTGGCCGTTAAGGTTTCTTTCATTTAGGAACTATTTCTTAGTATGTTGATGTACTAAAGCAACACAGAAGTAGAAAAGACTTTTACGCTATAGACTAACGTAGTTAGCATGAAATTCAGATGTGGGAGAAGTTAAGAAAAGGTTTTACTATGAGGAATTGCAATGTACATGGCACATTTATTTTTTAGTAGAAACAATGCAATACAAAACAACTTGAAATCAGAGAACATTTTTTGTAGGTTTTTGTTCAGTAACCGATACAAACTTACGAACGACGAACAATGTCTTTGTAAATTTTTTAAATCGAGAAGATGTTAGCATTCATAATATGCCAGGCCAGAGCTATAGCAGTGGGGTCAATAAGAAGGGGAAAACACAATGGACTTAAAAAAATTCATCTTTAAACCATAGGGTATTTTATGTCATTTGAGCTATTTATACCTTAAATCTGATGAATGATGCCGAAAAGGTTTCTTTCAGAAAATGTGAACTTTTTCAGCATAATTATATGCTTTCTTTTCTGCATCAACTTACAATTGACAAGTTTTCAAGAAAGACTTCCAAAAACGTAGGTTTCTGCGCCTGAAAAATATGGAAGAAATGTATGAAACCTTCGCATCTCTCAGACTGAAATGGAATTTTTAGTCTGCCTCAAAGGAAAAATATTTTGGCAAATATACATTCACATCACCCAAAGGGAAAACCGTGCATCAAAAACGAGAAAAATATGTGAGAAATCATAGTGAAGCTTATAGTTAAAAATAAATATCTTCACTCATGGACCTAAAAGTCCTAAATACCATTACGTACCTTTAATCCATAGTTGATATAAAGCACATTGTTGGTGTGTCAATTTATTTTCTTTGTGAATACACTGATGAATCCCAATCATGCCGCAACTCTTCCAACTATAACTCCATCGGTAGGTGAAACATCTGGTTTTATTCTCTCATTCATGTACATGAAAAGATATAAAAGTTCGAGAAGCTGTGGGATTCTGAGATCTTTCATGGTCCTTTTATACTCGCAGAAGGATTGATAAGGAGAGATCATGTGATGCATACACGGAATAGATTGGTCTTTGAGTATAACTTAAATCGGCAGATCGCTCTATTTTATAAACTTTCCGATGTACATTAAATAACATCTTTCTCAAACACCACACAGTTCATGGGATATTTTCCCTAATGGTGGAAAATCTAGCAAAGCAAGTAATCTTCTCTGTTTACAGAGATCAAACAACTATTCCTTCTAAGGAGCTGAAAATATTCTAACGTGTATCTAATCAATGATCTGAACCGTTAGACATGGGACACAGGTTGTTTATTTAAGGTCAAGCGTAAATGGAATCGATAGCACTCTTCCTCCCTGAAGGAAATGACGTTTGCATACATCTCAAAATCCTTTGCTCCCTAAGTCAAACGCATGGTGGAAAAATCAAGTAATCTTATCTGTATACATAGATCAAACGGGGGTTTTCTTTATTAGTTGAAAGTGTATGTTTGTTTAGAAATGATACAGAACAAAGCATTTCCTTTCTCAAGTTAATAATATATTCGTGTGTTAAAAGCAACGCAATCGCAGTTGTTTACCAAAAATCAGATTACAAATTTCCTGTGAAAGAGGAAACTATGATATTGAATGCTGGAAATCAGATTCCTTTCTGAAGCAAACGTAGGTCAGATAAAGAAATATGCTTGGAAAAAAATAACTCCCCATTAAAAGAATTAGATCTGACGCAAGAAATATGTATACAGAAGAATAATAGAACTGAATAAAATAATTAGATCTGTTATAAGAAATATGTTAGGAAACAATCAATTTCAATAAGGAAGGTCTAGTTCACTAAGAATTAGCGTAAATGACATAGAAAAATAAAACAGAGAAGAAATTAATCGAATTTTCATTCGTTTTACGGCGAGTTCGAATCTCGCTGGGACCATCAGAGCAATTTATTCCCTAAGTTTTTTACTGGGATATTGTAAGCCTTCATCAAATTTTAATTCACAAAGCAGAGAAAAATAAAAATATGCTAGATTAAAGAGTAACGTAGGTCAGAAAAAAGAAATATGTTAGAAAAAAATAACTACCCCTCCCCATTAAAAGAATTAGATATGAGACAAGAAATATGTTATACAGAAGAATAATAGAACTGAATAAAATAATTAGATCTGTTATAAGAAATATGTTAGGAAACAATTAACTTCAATAAGGAAGGTCTAGTACACTAAGAATTATCGTAAATGACATAGAAAAAATAAAACAGAGAAGAAGACATGGACCGAAGGAGCTCCCTCCCTGTCACACCCCTTGTACTTCGAATCAGCATTACATTGGAGGGAGGGTGGTAAATATCAGGTTTCGAGCGAAAAATCATATCCTTTTCTTTGAAAATCAAAGTATCGTGTCTAAAAGATAAGAAAGTAATGCAAAAATGTTAATACCCCAAAAGCAACGTGGAGGAATGGGATAGCATCCTATGAAGCTCAAGTTTATTTCCACCGTTTACAGAACAATTATTTCAGTATTGTCAAAATTGTCAATCTGAAAATGCATTCTTGCTTTTAATCCTGATTTATTCATTATGACTTTTTTCCGACTCCCCAATTTAGAATAGATATATTTTTTCCTTATGTATTACGGCTTTTTTACTCGTAATTTGTTCGTGTATTATTTCTTCTTTATTTTATTCTTTCTACGTCATTTACACTAATTCTTCATGTTATTTAGTTCAAGTTTTATTTATTCTTAACAGCAGCCTATGTTTATTAAGATTGAATTTTCTCTTAAAACAACTGGATCACATGACTAAATGAGACTCCCTCCCTATCCCACCCCCTTGTACTTCGGCTGCAAGTATATTGAAAATTGGGAAGCTATAATGAAATGTGAAATAAAGACCGAAAATATTGTTTCAGCAGAATTTTAACTGGGAAAGATCTGTAGAGTTCTTGAACATACGAAAAAATTACGAGAAAATATTATTGCAGGGGTGAAAGACTCAGAATGACATGAAGTCTATGTCCAGTAATTACTGCGAACAAGAACGAAATCGTTTCTAAAGAAGCATTTGCTCGTCTCATGGTCTGAAATAAAATTGAATGGAGGAAAAAGAAAAGTTACCCAGAAAATTCATTACATCTACACGAAAAAACTCCCTCAAAACATACAAAAACTTATGAAAAATACATGATGAAATAACGTAAAAGTTATAAAAAAAGAGAGGGAATACATAGTGTAAGAAAACATTACGACTAGAACAAAAATATTGGAAGGGCGAAAGACTCAGAATTAACATGTCTACATTTCCGCTTGATTTCCCAAAAATTTTGTCAAAGTCCAATAGTTAATGCGAACGGGAACGAAATCGTTTTTAAAGAAGCATTTCCTCGTCTCATGGCGTGAAATAAAATTAAATGGAGGAAAAAGAAAATTCATTACATCTACACGAAAAAAAACTCCCTCAAAACATACAAAAAATATATTAAAACACATGAAGAAATAACGTAAAAGTAATTAAAAACAAAATAGAGGGAATACGTAGTACACGAAAACCATTTGACCACCTGACCATTTTTTGAAACCAAGTCATCGTGAGTTTGAACCTCGCTAAGACCATCAGAGCATTTTTATTCCCTTGGAAAGAAAATTCCCCAGCATCGTTACGTAAAAATTTCCTCCGGGGGAAAAATGGCATCGAAGAGGGGAAAAAATCCCGCTTAAAAACCACAGGAATAAATACAAAAAATCCCAACGGACCCCACTCTGTCGTTGCCATCTCCCAAAATCAAAGATCCATCGAAATAATAAAGTTCCAAAAAGCACCGCTAGGGGCAGCACAACATCATCGAGTTCACATCCCATATGCCCACCCCCTTTCCCCACTCTGTCGTTGCTGTCCCCCAAAATCAAAGATCCATCGAAATAATAAAGTTCCAAGAAGCACCACTAGGGGGCAGCACATCAGCATCGAGTTGACATCCCCCTATGTTCACCCCCTTTCCACACTCTGTCGTTACCATCCCCCAAAATCAAAGATCCATCGAAATAATAAAATTTCAAGAAGCACCGCTAGGGGCAGCACATCAACATAGAGTTGACATCCCCCTATGTCCACCCCCTTTCCACACTTTGTCGTTGCCATCTCTCAAAAACAAAGATCCATCGAAAGTTCCAAGAAGCACCGCAAGGGGCAGCACATCAGCATCGTCCAAACACACTAGCGCCACCTACATCCTCACCCATGCCACACTCCCTCATCCTCCGGATGCCTGCGTCAGGCCATCCGCCGGGCCGCAGCCTAATGTTAAGTCTACGGGGCTGCGGCAGGTGCAGTAGCCGTCATTTCCTACTACTCACGTCCGTGAACAAATTTGGCGCATCAGTCGCGGAGAACCAATTAATTTGAGTATTTATTCAACCAGGCAATTACACTAAACAGACTGAATTTAATATCAGGACAAGTGTATACAGTCGCGGCGACTATATGCCCTTGCTTGTTCATTTGTTTTTTATGGCGTAAGAGCTATGTTTGGCCGAAGAGCCCCAGGTCATGAGAGAGTATTTACAAAGGTCGGCTCGGACAGTGACAACCAACGACTCTCCAATCAAATGGAAAGCCTGACGGCTCTGTGAGGCAACAACAAATGAAGTCTGACTGCAACTCAGACCTCGTGCATGGCCGCCCCGGTGGCGCAGTGGTCTAAGCGATGGCTTCTGATCATTCGTACGAACGGGGTCCGGGTTCGAATACCGGTCAGGCATGGATGTTGTGTTTGTCTTACGGCACTGGCTCTCTCCCTTCCCTGGAACCAGTGACCCTAAATTAGGGACGGGCAACTGCTTATAGCCCATTGAGTTGCTCACGGTGGTCGTTAAATCTCCAATAAAAAAATAATAAACCTCGTGCATGCTACTCATTAAAGCGAATTACTCATTTAACTGGTACAGAAGATTGCCGGTCTAAGCCCTACTATATTTCGGCTGCGTAAACAAAAAAATAAGACAAAATTTTATTTAGATTGAAAATTCTATGCACTTATGCTGTTGCGCAGTAAATTCAAAAACAGAGTTATGTCGGCTGTATTGGTTTGAATACCGAACGTTGACGGTGTTTACATTGGCCATAATTTTTGGCGCAACAGTGTTATAATCAAGTTTGTTTGCCTACCATGTGTTTGTAATGATAAAATCTTAATTAATTTCTGTGGAAGAAATTCTATATTAATTCCTATCCTGTTGTACGAATGTTGTACCGTAAGTAATGCAAAAGTGGCCATAACTTCTTTATTAACTGACAGAGGTCGTTCAAATTGCACATGTTGCTGGAGTAACTCTTCCTCTATAGTAACCCTTGTTCACTGCAGGTGAATAATTGATTCCAAGCAGAAGCAACGTGCCGTCATTGAGTTCTTGACGAAGGAAGGGTGCAGGGTGTCAGACATCCATAGAAGGCTTCAGAATTTTTACGGAGATGACAACGTTGACAAGAGCAATGCGCACAGATGGATGAAAAAGTTTAAAGAAGGGAAAACCAGCATTGAAGACCAACCACGCAGTGGGAGACTATCATCTATGCGATCACTGACACGAATCGTCAGCGAGTGGATGAATTGATTCGAGCGGAGAGACAGGTCACAATCCGTGAGCTTGTTGCACAACTGGACTGTGCTCACAATACCATACAAAAGATGGTGGAAGACTTAGGGTATCGGAAAGTGTGTGCAAAGTAGGTACCTCGGCAGTTGACACCCGATTTGAAGGAGAGAAGGGTGGAAGTCTGCTTTGATCTGCTGGAAGCGATTGAAGCCAATGAAGACACGTTTTTTTCCCGATCTGATGACAGGGGATGAAATGTGGGCGTATCTTTCCGATCCGGAAACGAAGAATCAATCCATGGAATGGCGTCACACCTCTTCACCAAGGCCTATGAAGCTCAAGAGCCAGCAGTCAGCACAGAGAGTCGTGATGACTATTTTTGGAAGATGACAGGGGTGCCATTCTCCTTGATTTTCGAGAACGTGGACGTACCGTGACCAGCGAGCGGTATATTGAGACACTCAAGAAGCTTAGTGAAGCCATAAGGAGGAAGAGACCGAACAGGAATATGAAAAGGATCCATATTCACCATGACAATGCGAGACCACACACATCTTTGCCAAGAAATCAGGCGATCAGCAAATTAGGCTAGTTGGTGGTCCCGCATCTACCGTACAGTTCAGATTTGGAGCCCTCCTACTTCCACCTATTCGGTCCAATGAAGGACAATCTCCAGGGACTACGATTTGATGACAGACAAGGTGAAAGTGTCTGTGAAGAAGTGGGTACAACAGTCCACAACTGAAAATTTTCAAAGAGGATTCGATAGTTGTGTTCAACGATGGCGCAAATGCATCACTTGCGGTAGAGACTATGTTGAGCAGTTCCTTTGTATAGAGAAAGAGTTACTCTACCAACATATGCAATTTGAACGACCTCCGTCAGTTAAAAGAAAAGGTAGGTGGTGCTGTTCCCACCACCTATTAACGTGTTCATCGGGCACACGAAGCTTGGTCAGAGCGCTCATCTTGGTTTGTTTCCATATAACGTTTCCTGAATTAAGCTTCTGCCCAGTCTGTTTGCATTTCAGTTATTCTTCGCAGTGTTCCGCTGCTTAAAGGCTATGTATGGAGAAATGTCTTTGAAATCTTGATATGATACCCCTCCAGCTCAAGGCTAGTAGCTTAACTCAGGAAAAAGCGCAGTACTGTGTCTTTGTCTCTAAAAGAAACGATAGCTTAGAGAAAACATATTCAGAGATATCACTGTAGGGGCGAGAAATTACGCCCCTATATAAATTGTATGATGGACTTTTAAATCCCATCGATCATTCCGGATATTAACATTTCAGAATAAATATTTCCATGTGTATTATTTGGAAACGAGTGTAACACGTGGTAATACACCAGACTAGGTGACATTTCGATGCGCCTGTTTGACAATTCTATTGTATTCACAGAAGGCACAGCTATTGTTCCTGGTCAGAGGGATATGTAAGCTGCAGGGCACCGTGAGGTGGAGGTCAACGAAGGGATTATGTGAAGGTCACCGGCAGAAGGCACGTGTCAGGAGAGAAAGGTAGTATGGGGGGCACCGAGAAGAGCGAGGGGGCGCCTGCTCTTGGAGGGCTTCGACTATTGAGAGAGAGGGAGCCTCAGGCGAGTGAGGCAGGAGCCAATCAGAAGGCTAGTGAAGTTAGGGGGAAAACTTCAGGATAGTAGTAGAGGAAAAGACGAGACAGTCTACGGGGAGCGAGCGTAGGGAACGGTTGACGACAGCGTGTGCTGTGGACGGATGTATAGGGCGGAGTTAGCACTGGGTAAAAAAGTTCGTGATAGAACGTGCCAGTTAGAGCACGGGGAAAGCCAGCGTAGTTGGAATCAGACACGTGTGTCTGGAACGACGTACGAAGGAAGCGTTTGGAGAGAACACGTGTTCGGGACGGAACACGAAGCATAGCTTCCGGAACAAGGGAAGAGAGACGAACGGAAGGTTACGACGATTGAAACATTTCGCGTCGGTGATAGAAAAGAACGGGCAAAGAGTATTGGCAGGAAAGGGTATTCTGGAATAATTAGATACCCGGATCATTTTTCACGTGGAACTGCAGTTACAGGAACTCGAGGTCAAGGAACAATAGCTGCCGGAACAATTTACTGTTGATTAAAGGTTTTGTTAAGTTTGCAACAAGCCTGAGAGTGAATTCATGCTTGGAATTGTTTTGCCATTATTTTTACTTCCCCTCTCCTGAATAGCAGATTTATAGTAAAGCTGGGAGAGAAAGAACGCCGGGCTGTCTTCAACTACCGTTGATAGACAGTCTCTAGACAACGAACCTTACAAATGGTTTTCCTTCCTGCTGTGGGGAAATTTTGATCAGCGCTGGAAGCCAGTGGGTGTTTGGCCGAGGAGCCATTAATTAACATAATGAGCTTCCACCCCTACAATCACCTCACACAGATATTGACTCTAAATATTGTGTATGCACAGGCGCAGCTAGAGTGTTTCTTAGAGGGAAGGGTATAGTTAGCCCATAGGGCGCGCGATTTCAAGTGAAATAGAGAACTAATTAATAATAATAACTATATGTAATAACCATGGTAGAACCGATGACTGAAACTGAAAGCGAAAATTAAATCTCAAAGATCTTAAAAATTTTGTGTTTCATTTTAGCTATAACAAACCATGTAACAATATATTTATTTTTTACGCCCTTACTTTCCGCTATTATGTATCAGTACCTCAAAAATCACGGAGGACACGTATAGTAAAAAAAAATTCCTTGTGAAAGTATGGTGCAATTTCCTTTGAGTTCTTCCTTTTAACTGTTCAGGAGGATGCACTGCAAATAAAAAAGGAATTAAAAGAAATGAAAGGAAATAGTTTCTTTCAAAGCAAATTAGATAAATCCGAAGTTTTTATTAATTTAAGATGAAACCAAAACTCAGCAGGTAATTTCATTAGTTTATATCTGAGCCTGTCGTAATGCAGAGCTGTTTTCGTAAAAGCTTTAAAGAAATTGATAAAAAAAGTCCCTTTTCATCGTATTATCTTGTATGGTTTTATTAAGATTGATGGGTAAACATAATTACACGTGCATAATTCTTAATTGAAACTGTAAAAAGAATCAAGTCAAAATTTGACATAGCCAACTCCCACCCCCAAATTTAACACAGCTGCCCCCCAGAATTTAGCATAATTTCTTTTTCTCCTTATTTTGTTTATGTAAAACAACTGTGTCACGGCACCACAGCAATAAGCACCAGCGTTGGTAAAAAAAGACAAAATGGCTATTTTGAAAAAGTGGTATAAATACAACTCATAACTTTTTTAAAAGATTTGTGTTGAGTTTAGGTTGCTTCACTGGGCGTTAAGTTTAATGCCACGGACGAAGATGGGCGCAAAATGGTGTTCCTGGATCGGGCGTTCAAGCACTGTGAGCACACTCCGTGGCTGCTCTCTTGTGTGTATGCATGAGGGTGTATCTTCGTAGTGTTTATGTAGCAATGTCGTTCTTAGTCCAATGGGCAATATCCTCTTCAAGTCTTTTTTTTTTTTTTTTTTTTGTCGCATCGCAATGATAACTAACACAGAAGCAAACTAGTCTTTTCTATTCGGCTCATGCAGGAGAGTCCAGATTAGAGATGGGCTTAACAGTGATTTTCCTGTCACAGTGACGATGCTGATTGTTCCGCGGAAGTAAGGAGGATAACTTTAAACTGTGGCAAAATTACCGTTTACGACAGCGGTGACGGAGTTCTAAAGCAGTGGGAACGCGAGTCACCATCTTACTTGTAACAATGATAAAATCACCGTTTGTTATGGATACGATACAAAGCAGGAACACAATGAAGAATCACTTTACAGAAGCTAAGAACTAAGTGGAAGAAAAAGGGAGGTGATCGTGTGGTGGTGGAAGGGGGGTTCTCTTATTTGGCAAAATTTGACCAGCGCTCTAACCTCCCCAGATCCATGCCGTTTACTCCGATGGTATTAGGGTGATAACGATCTCGCTCAGCTCATCTTCGGTAGTCAACAGTCCTCAAGGTAAAAACTCCCTTTATGCAATGGGAAGATTTATCTTATAACGCCGGTTGCCGAGTGGTCTGAGGCGTGAGCCTCTGATTATTCGTCCGAAATGTACTAAATTTGAGCCCTAGGGGACAGCATGCGGGATGTATTTGTCTGATGGTTCTGGCTGTGTCTTTCTGAAACCACATTGGCCTAAAGTTAGGAACGGTTACTGCTCATAGTAGTCGCTAAACCCCGAAACAAAAACAAGCAAACAAAATGCAATATATGATAAAAATGCAAAATGCAAACTCATAAAATTTGTTGCGATTCTTTGTAAATCTTAGTTTGGTCCCTGAATTTTATTTCTACTCCAAATGAGAAGCATATCAGAAATCAAAATTGGTATGTGATCATGTTTGTCGTAAAGGATAACGGTTTTACTGTTACAATGCAACTCTGCAAAAGGTATGTTACCTTATCCACAACAGTCTATTTCAAAACAGCAGTAATCAGCGTATGCTGCCACGGTGGCCGAGAGAGTCTGAGGCGTGAGCCTTTGACTATTTGTCTTACATGGAACTGGATTCGAGCCCTATTTGTCTGATGGTTCTGGCTCTGTGTCTTTCTGGAACCACAATTGCCCAAAGTTAGGAACAGTTACTGCTCATGGTAGTCGCTAAACCCCGACATAAAAACAAACAACAACAACAACAAAAAAATGCAATATATAATAAAGCGTGATAAGTTATGCAAAGTAAGTGAAGCTTCAATAATTTGGTTAATGATGTCATCTAACGTCAGATGAGTGGACGAGGTGCTTTGAAAAGTACTAATTTTTTTATCCTCGTTACGGTTAATCAACACAAACCGAGCCCAGATCGTAGCTTCGCTTGTGTTATGCATTTAAAAATATACTGTCACGAATTCTTGAGGACAGTTCTCGAATTTAGTGTACTGTGACGTACCTGCCCAGCAGGACGCACACGATATAAAGGCAGATAGCAGAGATAACACACGTCCGCGTAGTTCAATTGGTAGAGCAACTTATTCCGGAATGAGGGGACCCGGGTTCGAGCCCCGCCGTGGACAAAAATGACGAAGAAATTTACTTCGTTATAGTACCGTCCCTCAAAACAGCTGATATCGTTGGGGACGCACATTGTCCTAAAATGTTTATATTTGTCATCAAGTGTCCTCGAATTTACACTTCATCATTAGCTCGTTACATTTCCATTGAAAATGTTCTTCTATTAAAATGTTCATGGGCAACTCAATGAGCTATAAGCAGTCGCCCGTCCTTAATTTAGGTACACTGGTTCCAGGAAAGTGACAGAGCCAGTGCCATAAGACAAACACGACATCCATGCCTCATCGGAATTCGAATCGGGACCCATCTCGGATGAATGGTCAGAATTCAGCGCTTAGACCACTGCGCTACCGGGGCTGCAAAAATGTTTTTAAAAATAGTTTTCGTTGTACTCATTTGGCAACATGCTCATTGTGAAAACAAATTTTGACATTTTTTTTCAGAGTTTTAAGGGCTATAAGCTGTCACCTGTCCCTAATTTGGGAACACTCGTTCCAGGGAAGGGAAAGACCAAGTACTGTAAGATCCCCCCCCGAGCAACTTCTACGAATGGTCAGAGGCCAGCATTAAAGCAACTACACAACTGAAACGACCAACTTTTGAATGTACTTGTTCTGAGTTCTCCCAAAAACGGGCAAAATGAAAAAAATTCTGCATGTAATTCGCACATCAGTGTGCAGCTAGATCTTAGTTCAGCATATGTACCTAAGGTAAAGCATTTCACTATTGCTAATATGTTCCCTCTATCATAGCTGGGCTTTGTCAGTACAAATCACCAACATTCTACAAGATACATCCTTTTAAGGTGCAAATTTTTGAATATGCAGCTTCTTCTGGATCTGCTCTCAACACAGAGAAATGCATTGGATTATGGGCAGGGATGTGGGCTTCCTGCGGTGACCGCCCTTGGGGGAGGGGGCCCGCTGGTCGTCCACTGTCATCAAATTTCTTGGAGTACATGTTAGAAACCATGTAGTGGTTGCTGCAGCCACGTGGACCCCCTCGTTCAACAAGTAAGTCGCCGCCTTGCTCCTTTCCGTCGTCTCAAGCCATACTTGTCGTTTTTCAGCCGAGTCTATCTTCTTAATACTTTTCTTCAGCCAAGTTTCTTCCATGCCTGGATTGCACACCTGCCTCCACCGTTTTTACTCCGTCATCTGCAGCGCACTTTCACGGATTTCGTTTGGAACGTCATTCACTGGGTGCACCGCTCCACTCTTGTCCTTCCAATCTCTTGCGGCGGTCTCTCTCTCTCTCTCTCTCTCTCTCTCTCTCTCTCAAATTCAATGCCTTTCATTTGCACAATTTTCTTCCAGATTTTTCTCTTCCGCATTCTTCCGCTCACACCATTGTCGATACTTTACTCTTTCCTCGCAGTCCTCACCTCACAGTTTCTACCTTTATCCGCATGGACCTTTTCCCTCTTATTCCCGATCACTACCCCGATACTTATAAGTTCGCCTTTTCTCTCTGGCGTTCCCTTTTTCACACCGCCCCCACCTCGACTAATGATCTCCTTGCAGAACCTCTCTTTTTTCTTCTGCTATCCGCTTTTCTTCTTCTCAGTACTTGCACTTCTCCACTTGGTTCGCCAGTGGCGTTGTGCGAATCTCTCAACTCGTTGATCATAGCCTTTGTTGGAAATCACTCTCTCAGATCTCTCCATCTCTTCCAGATTCGTCCCTTCATCAGGCACAACTCCTTTTGATTCAATCTTGCATTCGTCGTCTTTATCCTCATCTTGCTAATCGCCGTGTACTCCTCTTCACTCCTTCTGCTTCATTCAGTCTTCCGTTTTTGGTATAGCTCAACGACGTTCCATTTCTTTTACATCAAGTGACTGCAAAGCAACTCTCCATGCATTTCCTGACGTATTTTGTTGCACCGATGCCGATCCCTCCTGTTCCATGATCCGATGTTCCTGCTACCTGGACTGACCCACATACTGTCTTGGCTTCTCCGATAGCCAGAGATATTCATTGGCTGCACTTACATCGTCGATTACTTACACCCAAGACTCTCCCTCGCTTTCGTCATTTATCTTCACCTCATTGTCATTTTTGTTCCACTCTTGGTGATGTCCATCATGCGCTTTCTATGTGTCTTGTTTTGCAACCATTGTTTTCGCTCATGTTTTGGCTTCAAAATGTTTGTTGACATCTGCACACTATGGCTCATTACCACGTTCTCCGCCATCATTACCCATCTGCACCTTCTCATAATCCAGTGTGTTCTTTCTTAATCCTCCAAGCCAAATACACAATCTATCTGCTTTATCATCGAAGGGTGGATCAGCCATTTCTCCGACACTGCAATTTTGCACGTCGTTTCCTTAGCCGTAGTTATCGACATTCTGTTGTCGCTATCCTTCAACTCGAATATGACACTGCCCGGGCCAAAGACGACACTGCTGCTGTAACGTATACTCTCGATTCACTTTCCTTTTGATTTTTACTATCTCTGGTTATTTTATTTTTCTATGTAAATTATCTTCTTACTGAACGAGATGTTATTTCACCCGCTGAATGAGATCTGGCAATGAGTGTAAGTCATGACGTGGTGGTAGCCAGTATAAATAGGCGCGTTCAACGATACTTAGAGAGAGCGTTGTTGTTGTACGGAGAGCGTTTGTTGTTGTACGGGAAGAGCGTTTGTTGTTGTACGGGAAGAGCGTTTATTGTTGTATAGGGAGAGCGTTTGTTGTATAGAGAGAACGTTTGTTAGAGCTTCGTTCATGTGCAAGGAGCTACGTGTTATTTGAGTAGCTATGTGTGATGATACCAGTAGAAGTTCATAATAAAAGGTTTTACGTAAGTACGTCTTTCTCAGTTCATAGTACTGTCAGACCTCTGTCTGGCTGTTAGGTTTATTTCATTAAGTGTTATTAGTAACAACCAGAATAAGACTTTATTCATCTTAATTACTACTACAACATTACTACCAGTTATAAGTTGGTTCATTACTATTACTACACTACTAGCAGGAGACTTTATTCATGATCTTAATTAACTAGTAACAACAACCATTTGAATTCACTGTTAGAAGCTTAGTACAAGCATTGAATTCATCATAATATTAGCTGAGTAGAAGCGTTATATTCATTATAATTAGCGTAGTAAAAGCTAAATTCATTATACTGCTTTCATGTCCACCTAGTCTCCGCACCTACCATGGTTCCAAGTTGTTGATGGTGTGGTGCTGTTGCCCTATGAATCCTTTTTTTGTTGCCGTTGTCTGCTGATACTGTTGCCTGATAACGCTTTCTGTTCATCTGCTGCTGATAGTTTACCATCGCCTTTACTTGCTGTTGAGGACAACCTCTTCGTGGACTGCCTTCTACTTCTCCCACCCTCTAACGTCATCGTGTAGATGCCTTTCTCCGCTGCTGTGGACTGCTGACTTCTTTCAATTCACGGATCTGCTGAAGTCACTGTGTTCTCACTCATCCTGATCCACTGCGTGGTTCTGCTGTCCTTCCTTCATCGAATGTCTTAAGGCTGCTGCTTCTTTGAACTTTTGTTGTTATTGTATTCTGTGATCTAGCAACTCATAGTCTATTATCATTCTGCTCGGTTAGCTCGCCAGCATTATTTTGACTTTCATATCTGCCTGCGTTTCAATTTTATTTTGATTGCCTGCGAGCGCCTTCTCAACTGCGAATGGGATTTTTACTTCTGCCAGTATTCCGCCTGTGTGCGTTTTTTTTTTTTTTTTTTTTTTTTTTTTTGAATGGAGGTTTAACGACCACCGTGAGCAACTCAATGGGCTATAAGCAGTCGCCCGTCCCTAATTTAGGGTCACTGGTTCCAGGGAAGGGAGAGAGCCAGTGCCGTAAGACAAACACAACATCCATGCCTGACCGGGATTCGAACCCGGACCCCTTACGGACGAATGATCAGAGACCAACGCCTTAGACCACTGCGCCACCGGGGAGGCTGTGCGGTTTTTGGCTATTCTGTATTTATTCTGTAAATAGTTTGTACAAGGGTTCTTATACCCGTTTTTATGTGCAATAAAGATCTTATGAATTATGACCACGATGTACGATAGGCAGGTGATTCAACTCCGCATGAGTCTCGTTCTGGAAAAAAGGTCCCTTAATTTAATGACCACTAGAGGGCGTTAGAGGAAATGTGGGCCACTCGAATCTCCGTCCTCTGTGACTCGAATCGTAATGTAAGTAAACAATCCGAAGAAGGGGGTGGCGTGCTCCAGAGCTAAGTTCGAGCTCAATTTTCGGAGCCCGAGCCCGTCCGAGCCTTGGTATATCGGCTCGAACCCACCTGAGCCCGAATTTTATATTGCAAGATAGAGCCCCGAGCCCGAACTAGCCCTAAAACTGACTAACCTGTTCAACCATTAATAAAAAAACTCATTTTCCACGCTTCCACTCTCTCCTCCTCTTGCAATTAACCAATGTATTTCTCAAATGAGGAGTAGTTGGAAGGGACCTCTATCTATTTTTATAGTGTAACTAAACGATTTTGTTCGACCGCTCGTTTCCACCTTAAGTGCTTCGGGCTGCCGGACATTTAAAATGATCGGGAGATGCTGCAATTATACACTGACGGGAAAAAAATTCCAACACCACGAAAAAATAGTTGTAGAGGAATGAAATGCCGGCAATACATTTGTATAGGTAACATATTTAATCGATTAAGGTTTCAAGATCACAGCTTAATGTAAGCGCGAGAAGAACCATTTTAAATGTGAAATGCTGGTACATTAATAACCGGTGTAACCGCCAGAATGTTGAATGCAAGCACGCAAACGTTCATTCATTGTGTCGTACAGGTGCTGGATGTCAGTTTGTGGGATGGAGTTCCATGCCTGTTGCACTTGGTCGGTCAATACAGGGACAGTTAATGCTGGTTGGGGGTGACGCTAGACTTGTCGTCCAATGATGTCCCATACGTGCTCGATTGGTGAAAGATCTGGTGATCTAGCAGGCCACGGCAACATGTCGACACTCTGTAGAGCATGTTGGGTTACAACAGCGGTATGTGGGCGAGCGTTATCCTGTTGGAAAACACCCCTTGGAATGCTGTTCATGAATGGCAGTACAACAGGTTGAATCACCAGACCGACGTACAACTTTGCCGTCAGGGTGCGTGGGATAACCACGAGAGTGCTCCTGCTGTCATAGGAAATTGCTCCCCAGACCATAACTCCAGGTGTAAGTCCAGTGTGTCTCGGCCGCAGACAGGTTGGTTGCAGGCGCTCATCTGGCCTAATTCTAACCAACACACGGCCGTCACTGGCACCCAGGCAGAACCGGCTTTCATCAGAAAACACAACAGATCTCCACTCCGTCCTCTAATGAGCTCTAGCTTGACACCACTGACGTCGCAAACGGCAGTGGTTTGGAGTAAGTGGAATGCACTCTACAGGGCACCTGGCTCGGAGCTGTCCTTCAAGTAACCGATTTGTATCAGTTCGTTGTGTCACTGTGGTGGCAACTGCAGCTCGAATTGCTGCCGCAGACGCAGTACGATGCGCCACGGCCATACGCCGTACACGGCGGTCTTCCCTCTCAGTAGTTCCACGTGGCAGGCCGGAACCCGGTCTTCTTGAGGCAGTACCTTCCCTTGACCACCGCTGCCAACAATCATGCACAGTGGCTACATTCCTGCCAAGTCGTTCTGCAATATTGCGGAAAGAAAATCCACCTTCTCGGAGCCCTATTACACGACCTCGTTCAAACTCCGTGAGCTGATGATAATGGCTTCTTAATGGCTTCTTCGTCTTCTTAAAGGCATTCTTGACTAACATCAACACACTACGTCGAATCTCAACGATAACTAACGCTCACGAACGTTACAGCGCGTATTTACAGCAAACCTGCTTTCCATGTTCCGAGGGGCGCTACTAGCGCCACACGTATGCGCCGAGCGCGAAATTTGCATAGACGTCATCTTACAGATGTACTCTCACCGCCTACCAACTGTCGTTTATCTAACACAACCCCTTCTTGGTGTTGGGATTTTTTTCCGTCAGTGTATGTTGCTCAAATAATGTTAATATTATCGCGCCATAAAGCGCTGAAATATGTACGTTGCTAAATAGAATTAGCAGGGAGTTACTGCTTGGAGATCGGGGGTAAATTATCGTCGGCAAGCTATCAACTATCCAATATATATAGTTCTTGAAAACCTTTTTCTTCTCTGCAGAAACACACTAATGCGCGGCCTATGGCATTTTCTACACAAGCCCGGAATAAATAACCATCTCGAATGCCCGCTCCCTAACCAGAGCCAGTTGCCGAAGAATTCCTTTTACCAACTACAAAGTACCTCATTTGCTAAATCATATAAAATCACATTTATATATACACTGGCGGAAAGTGAAAAAAAAAAAACACCAAGAAGGAGACGTCTGATACCAAGGAAATTTATACAGCATAATGACGGAATACAGAGGATAACGTGATCAAAACATTATGGCAAAATACAGCTGTATTTGCTGGTAAACTGAAAAACAACATTTCCATGTAACATGGTTAGTACGAGGTTGAACCGCATGAACTGCGTCACACTGTGTAATTCTGGCATGGAGTCTGTCGTACAGATGTTGGATGTAAGTTTGGGGTATTGAGTTCCAAGCATCCTCAACTTGGACGCGTAAATCGGGGATGATCGTGGCTGGCCGTGGAGACCGGATAAGTCGTTGTCCTATAAAATCCCACACGTGCTCAATGGAGGACAAATCTGGTGAACGTGCAGGCCATGGAAGTTGTCTCACACCCTGAAGTGCACGTTGCGTTGCACGTGCCGTGTCTGGGCGTGCGTTATCTTGCTGGAAAACACCACGATGGACCGACCTTACAAATGGCACAACAACGGGCTGAATGATGTCGTTGATGTAGGAGGTGCTGTTTAACGTACCCGGTACAAACACTAGTTTGTACGGGAGTGATAGCTGATCGCTCCCCACACCAGGAGACCAGGTGTAGGCCCTGTGTGTCGCTGGCGGATGCAAGAAGGGTGGAGACGCTCCCCTGTGCGTCTGCGAACATGCATACGGCCATCGGAGGCTCCCAAGGAGAATCTGCTTTCATCGCTGAACACGACAGATCGCCATTGCGTTCTCCAGTGCAGACGTTGCCGACACCACTGCAGCCGTTCCTGACGGTGGGCTGGAGTCAGAGGTACACATGCCAGAAGCACACGTGCACGTAGTCCTGCATCCAGTAGACGGTTGCGGATTGTTCGCACATTCACCTCAGGTGCAACGGCAGCTCGGATTTGCGTCGCAGTGGACGTTCTGCTTGACAACGCCGCTCTTCTTATGCGTCGATCGGTCCGCTCATCAGTCCGTCTGTGACTCCCGGTTCCACGTTTTCTCGTGTGGGAATGTTCCTCGGACCATCTACGCCACCATCGTACCACCACCGATACTTCCCGTCCAATTCGCTCCGCAATACGACGATACGACCACCCGGCCTCGCGGAGTTCGACTAGACGACCTCGCTGAAAGTCCGATAACTGCTGAAATCGTACACGTCTTCCATATCCAGGCATTGCAGCTTCTTCAGAGTCTTCGCACGTGTCCGTACGACGACGACGACTGATTACATTCAGATTCGAGAAGCTTCCTTTGTAGTTGTCATGGCTGATGACACTATAGAGGTATCGGAACACAATCAAATGGTCCTTTTTCTACGTTACGTGTTGAATGGAGAAATATTTGAGTGTTTTGGGGGATTCTTTATTCCAGAAAATCAAACTGCAGATGGCATATCGAAACGTATTCTAGAACAATTAGACATAACCCTTCAAGGAAATGGACAAAAACTGATAGCTCAGACATTTGATGGTGCAAATGTCATTAAAGGCAAAAAAGCAGGAGTTCAAGCAAAAATAAAAGCAGTTTATAATAATGCACATTTCATTCACTGCTATGCGCATCAACTTAATTTAATAATAAGGAATGCAACAAGTATTACACGGAACGCAAAGAATATTTTCTCTAACATTTTGGCTATTCCAACATTCTTCTCAAGATCACCGCAACGTGTATCCATTCTCAAGAAGCACATGGACGTCAACATTCCACGTCCATCCTCTTCAAGGTGGAACTTTAACATACGGACCGTAAACAGAGTTCATGAAAATTTGCAACCTTTAAAAAGCTGCCTTACTGAAATTCAGTCGACATCAAATGTAGATGGAACCATTGCAGAAGCAACACGAATTTTAAAATATCTGAATGATGATAATTTCATTTTTTGGTTGTAGTTTTTTCATCAGATTATACCTCATGGTGAAGTAATTTACAACCAAATGCAATCTCGAAAAATTAGTGTGTTTAAAGTCAATGAATACATAACAGATTTCAAACCTGCTATTTTAGAAATAAGAAACTCGAAGTGCTGTGAGAACCCTTCAAAGACACTCATGGCAGAAGCTAAGGAAGGGTATGACTGTATATGTGTTGATATAATGGACAGATATTCTTCCACTAAACACTTAGTAGCTGCTAAATTGTTCAACAAGAAAAGCTTCACTGGTTTTAAGAATGAACTGCCTACAGAAGAGATAGTACTGACCACTGAAGCATATCCCATGATTCAAAAAGAAAAGCTTGAAACTGAACTAAAAGTATTCTATTGTAGATCCGATATGCATGAATATTGCAAATTAATTGACCTTCTGAAATTTATCTTGGAAAATAATCTAGATGATGTTCTTAGTGAAATTACGAAACTGATAAAAATCCTTTTGACAATTCCCATGACAACAGCAGAACCAGAACGCTGATTTTCAACACTGAAAAGAATAAAAACTTTTCTAAGGAGCACTATGAATCCTGAAAGACTAAATGCACTTGCAGTGCTTTCAATGGAGAAAAATTTCCTCAACAGTCATCCAAAGATGAAGGAGAAAATTATTAATCTTTTCGCCCAAATTAAAACAAGAATGGATTTCGTTTTTAAATGAATGGATCAAGCTTGAACTGTAACAATTTAGGCTATTAATAAGTAAAAAAATATTTTTTTTATGTATAAATTTTCTTTTTATATGTGTTTGTTTCGTTTTACACAATATTGAAACAATTGTAAAGAAATGACTGTATTTAGGTTTATCCGCTAAGTGGCACTGATGTGAATCTCCGTGATTTTATTGCAATGTTTGTTAATCTATGTCTGGCAACAAGTTTCTGTTGACTTTCTGACTTTTTTTCTTTTGGTTTCGGAAGCTGTTGTGAGTTGCAGCGAGTGGAAGGGCTCTGTGTGTGCGAGTCGATCGAATCCATGTAAGCTGTTTTCATGTAGATGTTGTAAAATGTGTCGTTAGTGCACCAACTGTCTGTTCTTGACTTGTTTTTTGTGTGCCGGTATTTCGAGAAATATTTCTGTCAAGCACAAATGGATACAACAATATGTGATTTCATTCCTCACCACATTAGTCTTTTAGGTTCTCGTCGAGATGTGATCAGCAGTAGGATTGTCAACAGTGTTCTTGAGTTTTAGGAATTCCCGTTAACATTTGAGTTTTATTGCGGAATCCAACTACTGGCGTCCGCGACAAGACATTCCACTGCAAGTAAGTTGATGATTTTTTTCTTAATATGGATAAATTAAAGTCATCGCGCAAGCAATATAGACGACTGTTCACAATCGCTTGTAACGACTTTTATGGAACTGAAAATGAGTTACCTATCGAAGAAAAAATGACCAAATTAAAAGTCATAGGTGAAAAAGCTAAACTGATGTTAGAAACGGAACATGAATTTAGAGAGGCTTTATTTGAATCCGAACAGACAGATGAAGTAGTCGAAGAAGAAATCGACGAGTCATAGGTTTACATCGACAAATGGACAGTGTTAGAAAATAAATTACGTGATCTTCTAAATGAAAACAGGAATATTTCTGTCACCAGTGATGTTAGCAACTCACCTAACAATTTATTGAATTATCCTAAAATAAAATTACTTACATTTGACGGGAATGTGAAAAACTGGTTAGGCTTTTTGGGACAGTTCCAAAAGATTGAGAAAGACCCGAAACTAGATAATCATCAAAAATTTGCGTATTTATCACAAGCCATGGAAAAGGCCACATCGGCTGATGAATTAATTAAAAGTTTTCCCCCTGGTGGAGAAAGCTATTACAAAGATGTGAAACAACTTCAGGCTCGCTATGGCAGGGATGAATTGCTTATAGAAGTCTACGTACGAGATCTGCTATCTATAGTGTTGGTAAAACAAAAAACAGTTAAAACTTCTTTTTTTTTATTGTAGGTTTTACGACCACCGTGAGCAACTCAATGGGCTATAAGCAGTCGCCCTCTCTAATTTAGGGTCACTGGTTCCAGACAAGGGAGAGAGCCAGTGCCGTAAGACAAACACAACATCCATGCCTGACCGGGATTCGAACCCGGACCCCTTTCGGACGAATGATCAGAGGCCATCGCTTAGACCACTGCGCCACCGGGGCGGCTAAAACTTCTTTACGCAAGTTATATGATCAGTTAGAAACGAAATTAAGAGCTTTAGAAATGCTTTATCCTCTCGTTGAATCATCTCTCCCGGATGAAACAATACGGGCGTGGGAAAGATTTAGATCCGCACACCGTAGATCTAGGGAGGAGCTACCAGATGACGCGCGTTTCGACAGTCAGGCAGCATCTACTACTGATTTAGATCGACTTCTCGGCTTCCTTCAAGATGAGGTTGAAGGGA
Organism: Macrothele yani; assembly: GCA_039090855.1. Classification (NCBI taxonomy): domain Eukaryota; kingdom Metazoa; phylum Arthropoda; class Arachnida; order Araneae; family Macrothelidae; genus Macrothele; species Macrothele yani. The sequence goes on along the minus strand of CM076996.1, from coordinate 3,831,309 downwards.
AAGAGAGAATCTTTCTTGCAACTCAGAGTTTTGGTGGAGGGATAAAAGCAAGCCATGTAAATAATCGACAAGACACAAATGCAAAAAAGAATATCTACAGCAGCTTACGAATATCTACAGCAGCTGATTACGAATATCTACAGCAGCTGAACTTTTATATTCTGCTCAGAACAATAAGAGATTGTGTATATTTTGCTCTGGAGATCATAAATCATGGAAATGTAGAAAAGCTTAAAAGCTTACTTTACAAGAGAAAATGACTACTGTAAAAAATGCACATTGTTGTTTCCTTTGCCTCAAAGTGGGACATGAAGTAAAAGTATGCAGATCAAAATTGAACTGTCAGTTATGTGGAAAGAAGCGTAATTTGCTGTTATGCAAAAGTATTTCACAAGAGTGTATCCCTCCTTCGAAGGAGGAAGAACCAAAAGTGCTGCAAGGTGAAGCTCTCACTAGCTTGTCGGAGAGCTCCCAATGTTATTTTACAAACCCTGGTTGTGATTCTGAAGGGAAACGGTGCAAAACGTAAATTCGAGCAATTATAGATTCTGGCTTCCAACGATCATATATTTTAAAGGCTACTACGGAGAAAATGAATTATAAATCCAAAAAGAAAGAGTTTCGTTAACACTCTTTATTTGGAGGGTCTAATACTTCCGTTTGCCAACATGACGCTTTTACGATATATCTATCGAATTTATCGGAAACCTATAATTGCCATTTTGATGCTCTAGGGCAAGCAGTGATTTGTAAAACAATAGCAGCTACGAAACGAGGAACGCACTTGCAACAGCTTTCTGACTATAACATTCATCTGACTGATGATATTGATGGTCCCACTGAACTTCTTAAAGGAGCGGATATTGCAGGAAATTTGATTACAGGAAACTGCAAACAATTAAATTTGGGACTTACTGCTATACAAACAAAATTAGGTTGAACAGTTGTTGGCCGTACAAATAATAATGATAGTGCAGTTTTATTGACAATTTCTATGCTCACGACGACTGCGTGCATTTCTGAATTATGGACTCTGGATTCATTAGGCATTACCGAGCCGTCGGAAAAGAAAACAGCACTCGAATTACAGGAAGCAGCAAAACAGCATTTTTAAGCACAATTAAGGTTGAAAATGATCGGTTTTTAGTGCATCTGCCTTGAATTGAAGGTCACCATACACTTGTTGATCATTTTGAACTTTCTTTAAAAAGACTAAACGCTGTTGTCAAACGTCTTAAAACAGAAGGACTTTATGAATCATATAAGAATCTATTTAATGACTGGCTGAAAGACAACATAGTAGAGGAGGTGCCGGAAGATGAGCTCCAATTACCAGCGCATTATCTACCTCATTGTCCAGTTGTTAAGGAAAATAGCACTACGAGAATAAGACCAGTTTTTGATGCTTCGGCAAAACAGAAAGGCTCACCCTGTCTCAATGATTGTTTAGAGAAAGGAGTTAACCTCATTGAGTTGATACCAAATAGTTCATTTCGTTTTCGTATGTACAAAATTGATGTGATAGCCGACATATATAAGGCTTTTCTTCAGATTAGTCTTTCGTCCTCTGATAAGAACTATGTATGATTTTTTGTGGATTGAAAAGGAAGGTGAGTTGAAGCACTTTAGGCATTGTCGTGTGGTATTCGGGGTATCATGCAGCCCTTTTCTTCTTGGAGTTGTTATTCAGTATCATCTTCAAACTGTTTTAAAGCGTCATGACAAAAAATACCCAAAGAATATGATTAAATTACTTATGAATAGCTTTTACGTAGACAATTGTGTTACAAGTGTACCTAATGAAAGAGAATTAGAACTATTCACAAAAGTAGCGACAAGTGTTATGGCTAAAAGAAATTTTGAATTAAGGGGCTAGGAATATACGTACAAACTTCACATCTGAAGCTACATCTGACACAAATGTGTTGGGAATGCTATGGGACAGAGATGCAGATACACTATTTATTAATACAGCCAGTTTAAAAGAACTTTGTGTTGAGAAAGTTACCAAGAAAATCACACTTTCTGCTGCCCATAGAATCTTCGACCCCATTGGAGTGACCTGTCACGTTGCTTTATTTCCAAAACTGTTATTACAGAAAACCTGGAAAATGAAGTTGAACTGGGAGGAAGAGGTTGATTCGGTAACCAAAGCTGCATTTTTGAAGTGGTTGGCAAAAATATATCATCTGGAGAGTGTTCGCGGTCTGCGATGTTTAAGAGGTAGTGACATCAGTGAGAAATGCTCCTTGCATTTCTTCTGTGATGCTAGTAAATATGCTTATGCCGTGATGGTTTTTTTGAGAGTAGAGACAAGCGAATCTGTCAAAGTCCATTTGTTACAGGCACGATCTAGGGTCTCGCCTACTGGCAAGAAAGCAGAGGAGGCTCAGCACAGCGATTGCTGAAGTCGAAATGGTGGGAGGGACCCACGTGGTTGTATCTGCCTCATGATAAATGGCCCTCTACTGAATTCGTTGCTGACAAGAATGAAGTTTTTAAGGAACGGAAGAAAAGTGTAATTTCATCCTTGGCTACTTGTTTGGTTTCAAAAAACGAAAATGCAGAAACTGATTGGTATTATCGCTTCTTTTCTAAGTACGAAAAGATTTTCCGCTTGATTGGATGGATTTTAAGATTTACGAGAAATTGTTGTGTGTCAAGGGAGTTAAAAAAACAATGGAGTCTTGAACTGGAAGAGTTCCAGGAAGTGGAGAAAAGAATAATAAAGTTGATTCAAAAGAAAACCTTTATTAATGAAAAGAGTGAGAAACTAAGAACACTAGAAGTCTACAAAGATCAGGAAAATATTATTAGACTCAAAACAAAAATTGTTTATAGGAAAGATAGCGAGGATTTTAGAAGACCCGAGACCCGCTGTACTCCCTTCACAGCATGAAGTGGTAAGACGATTGATATTTTCTTATCATGTAAAACATAATCACGCTGGGACTTCAATTTTGCTCAATATCCTAAGAGAATATTTTTGGATACTGAATGGGAGAAGAAGTATGAGAGCAGTTGTGTCGAAATGCACTATTTGCAAGAGACATACCGAAAAAAATCTAGATGCCACAACAGCTCCGCTTCCCGAAGATCCTACTCGTGATGCGGCAGTGTTTGAAATTACAAGAGAAGACTTAGCTGGCCCATTGTATTTAAAGGGACGACAAAAGGCTTGGGTTTGTCTCTTTACCTGTGCTGTCTACAGAGAAGTTCACCTTGAACTTGTTTCTGCAATTTCGACTGAAGCTTTTTTGTCGGCTCTACGCAGATTCGTGGCGAGACGAGGAAGATGTCCAATCATCTACTGTGATAACAGAACCAACTTTGTTGGAGCTGCCAATTTACTCCAAGCTCTGGAATGGAATCGCATAATCGAACATGGAACAGTTAATCGCATTCAATGGAAATTTAACCCTCCTACCGCCTCCTGGTGGGGTGGTTGGTGGGAGAGGTTAATAAGAGTAATGAAAGATTTACTAAAGAGGGTTTTAGGTAGGGCATGTTTGTCATATCAGGAGATGATAACTGTGTTATGTGATTGCGAATCGATCATAAATTCTCGACCTCTCACTTATATTTAAGAAAGAAACTCCGATCTTACTCCTCTAACACCATCAATTTTCATGCAAGACATCAAGGAGTCTGGTGTTCCTGACTGCAATGATGTAGATCATAACAGCCTTAACAAAAGGATAAAATACAGGTTAACTCTACAAAGAGATTTGAAGAAGAGATTCAGGTCGGAATATTTGGGTGCACTAATTCTAATTTAAAGACCCAAGTTAAAAAGGAAGTTAACTGTAGCTGTAGGAGACATCATTCTCTTTGGAAGTGACAACAATAAACGCATCAATTGGCCGCTTGGACGAGTGACTGAAACTTTCCCGGGAAAAGAAGGAATAATCAGACTGGTGACACTCCGGACTGCACATGGAGAATTGGTCAGACCTATTCAACGTCCTTATCCTTTGGAAATTGCAGTTACTACAGCTGACAAAGTCTAGCATCAGGTACTGAGAGATCATCCGTCTGGTTGTAAAGTGCGAAGGCCACGGGAGATAAGTTCTTTTGAATCTGTGAACAAAACTCAAAAAACGAAATGTGGGCGAACTGTCAAGGTGCCTGAAAAATTGAACTTGTAATGTGATTTATTGAGTTGTGCATTCCCCCAACTCAAGGTGGGAGGATGTAAAGAAATGATTGTACTTACGTTTATCCGCTAAGTGGCGCTGATGTGAATCTCTGTGATTTTATTTCAATGTTTGTTAATCTATGTCTGGCAACAAGTTTCTGTTGACTTTCTGACTTTTTACTTTTGGTTTCGGAAGCTGTTGTGAGTTGCAGTGAGTTGAAGTGCTCTGTGTGTGCGAGTCGATCGAATCCATGTAAGCTGTTTTCGTGTAGATGTTATAAAATGTGTCGTTAGTGCACCAACTGTCTGTTCTTGACTTGTATTTTGTGTGCCGGTATTTCGAGAAATATTTCTGTCAAGCACAAATGGATACAACAATACGTGATTTCATTCCTCACCACATTAGCCTTTTAGGTTCTCGTCGAGATGTGATCAGCAGTAGGATTGTCAACAGTGTTCTTGAGTTTTAGGTATTCCTGTTAACATTTGAGTTTTATTGCGGAATCCAACAACAATGGATAAAAAATTTCTGAAGCAGCACCCCCACTAATTTTAGCTACGAGCCGCCACTGTTCATATGGTATACCCACAGTGTAGGTATACCTAATACATATATAACTTATAATTGCCCAAAAGGCAGAGGGCTTTTGAATACTGCTAAGGAGCGTTCCAAAATTTACGCACTTAAATTTGAGAACCTCTCATTGATATGAATATTTCGTGTATTATGCACAATGGTATTTTGAGAGTTATTTATAAGTAAGGAGCTACTGTTGCAACATTCTCAACACATACCATCACCTTTAAATGCATGCAGGGAGCGCTAGAGGCATATCTGCTGTATAAATACACAATGACTACATTAAAGCAAAAAGGTCATATAAATTTACGTGTCCTATATTTATCTAAAAAAGTTTTAAAAAAGTGATTCAAGATGTTACGCGATCATAATTATGACGCTGGTACCTTTTATATAACGGAATCCTACCTTGGCCTTGGCCTTATACACTGGCGGAAAGTGAAAAAAGAACACCAAGAAGGAGACGTCTGATACCAACGAAATTTATACAGCATAATAACGGAATACGGAGGATAACGTGATCAAAACATTATGGCAAAATACAGCTGTATTTGCTGATAAACTGAAAAATAACATTTCCATGTAACATGGTTAGTACGAGGTTGAACCGCATGAACTGCGTCACACTGTGCAATTCTGGCATGGAGTCTGTCGTACAGATGTTGGATGTAAGTTTGGGGTATTGAGTTCCAAGCATCCTCAACTTGGACGCGTAAATCGGGGATGGTCGTGGCTGGCCGTGGAGACCGGATAAGTCGTTGTCCTATAAAATCCCACACGTGCTCAATGGGGGACAAATCCGGTGAACGTGCAGGCCATGAAAGTTGTCTCACACCCTGAAGTGCATGTTGCGTTGCACGTGCCGTGTGCGGGCGTGTGTTATCTTGCTGGAAAATACCACGATGGACCGACCTTACAAATGGCACAACAACGGGCTGAATGATGTCGTTGATGTAGGAGGTACTGTTTAACGTACCCGGTACAAACACTAGTTGTGTACGGGAGTGATAGCTCATCGCTCCCCATACCAGGAGACCAGGTGTAGGCCCTGTGTGTCGCTGGCGGATGCAAGAAGGGTGGAGACGCTCCCCTGTGCGTCTGCGAACACGCATACGGCCATCGGAGGCTCCCAAGGAGAATCTGCTTTCATCGCTAAACACGACAGATCGCCATTGCGTTCTCCAGTGCAGACGCTGCCGACACCACGGCAGCCGTTCCTGACGGTGGGCTGGAGTCAGAGGTACACATGCCAGAGGCACACGTGCACGTAGTCCTGCATCCAGTAGACGGTTGCGGATTGTTCGCACAGTCACTTCAGGTGCAACGGCAGCTCGGATTTGCGTCGCAGTGGACGTTCTGCTTGACAACGCCGCTCTTCTTATGCGTCGATCGGTCCGCTCATCAGTCCGTCTGTGACTCCCGGTTTCACGTCTTCTCGTGTGGGAATGTTCCTCGGACCATCTACGCCACCATCGTACCACCACCGATACTTCCTGTCCAATTCGCTCCGCAATACGACGATACGACCACCCGGCCTCGCGGAGTCCGACTAGACGACCTCGCTCAAAGTCCGATAACTGCTGAAATCGTACACGTCTTCCATGTCCAGGCATTGCAGCTTCTTCAGGGTCTTCGCACGTGTCCGTACGCCGACGACTGATTACATTCACTTCGCCGTACTCCTTAAATACCACCGAGGATAATTTGCATATTATGCCGTGCTTTGTTTGGCGTAAACGCTCACCGGTTGGTCCCGAAATTAACATCACACCTACGTAAACTCGACCCCATTAACATATGTAAATTTCATGATCGTCCGCCAATTCCTTCTTGGTCTTGTACGTAAAATTGCGGAATTCGCTAAATCGAGAAAGCGTTTCGAATGAAACATTCAAATTAAGCTAGTGTTAATAATAGAATACGTAAGCAGCTATGTTCTCTTTCTTTCAGTGACATTTAAATTCTGTATATTACTTTTAATTACGAAATTTATTATAAAAAATGTTATAATGCGTACACATTTAATTTGAAAATTAAATACACATTTCGTAGGTATTAGACTTCAATATGCAAAAGCGCCCATAAGGGGGGGGGGGCAGTTGGTATAGCCAAACATTTGATAAATGTAAAACACTAAATTAGACGAAACCTTTTTTTAAAGCATTTTTAAAAATAATAAGATATTAATGATTGATTTTATCAATTATTTTTGTTGTATTTTAGTATTTTGTATATTTACTAAAATGTTTGACAGCCTTGAATAAGGTAAGGATTTTTCTTAACCCCCCCCTCCCTCCTAAAAGTACTCATATGGGCGCCACTGTCAATATGTAGCATCACAATATAAGCGTACTTTAAAATTGCGAGAAAAATACGATGGTTGATTATTTTTCCGAGCATTTAGCTTCTTAAATAATGACTTCAGTATTATAAACTGCATGAAACAGAACATCAATTAGTACTAATTAACTTGTAAAAGCAGAATATGTGTTGATTACGTTTTTACATTGTAGAAAATAAATGCTTTAAAGAAGATTGCTTATTTTTTTCTGAACGTTAAGCTTTATAAATTGCAGCTTCGATTTTATGAAGTTCATGAGAAATGTCATCATTAATATCGAAGCGCATCAAGTAGTTTTTAGCACATTCTACACCGTTTAGCAGCATCACTAAAGCAGCTAATTTTCAGTTCTGCTTCATCTTCTTCATCAGGATATGATGAATTTAGTCCGATGTGTTCATCCAAGACATCACCAAGGGATTGCATTTGGCTGGTATGCACTTTTGCGTCACAATCAACATGATAGGAAAACACAATACCTGATGAAGCAATTTCATTCCATTCTGCAAGATCGTCATCCGCAAAATTATCAGCAGGATTTCCGGCATTGAGCACTCTTTCTTCTTGTTTAGAACCTGAGAAGCCTGCTTTGTTAAAGAACTTTTTGGTATATGTCATAACTGCATTCCAGGACAGTCGCACGAAATTCGTTGCATCGTGAATGTTAACTTTAACTTTTTTTTTTTTGATTGGAGGTTTAACGACCACCGTGAGCAACTCCATGGGCTATAAGCAGTCGCCCGTCCCTAATTTAGGGTCACTGGTTCCAGGGAAGGGAGAGAACCAGTGCCGTAAGACAAACACAACATCCATGCCTGACCGGGATTCGAACCCGGACCCCTTACGGACGAATGATCAGAGGCCAACGCCTTAGACCACTGCGCCACCGGGGCGGCTTAACTTTAGGTGCATCGATAACCGAAAGTACTTTTCGCATGAGAAGCTTTCAATAATGGACTTTAAAAGACCTAATGACGCCTAGATTCAACGGTTGCATTTCACTAGAACAATTTGCTGAAAAAAAAAAGACTTGGACGTTTTTTAGATTGTTAACCTGAGGATGCGCAGCACTCTGATCAATGAATAAGAGGACTTTTCTCTTTTTTGCCTTCATCTGAGTATCCAAGGCTTCTACATAATTTTTGAATAAAGTTGTGGTACCCCACAACTTTTTATTTGCTTCATATTTGGTGGGCAAAGATTTCACATATTCGAAGTAAAGTGGTTTAGCAGATTTGCCTATAACTAATGGCTGCATTTTTTACCCGTCTGCATTGGTAGCTAGAAGAACAGTAATTCTGTCATTTGATTTCTTTCCTCTATGGCAGGTGTCATTCAAAAACACAGTGTTTTATATGGCTGCAGGTTATAAAACAGTCCAGTTTCATCAGCACTAAATAAAAATGTCCCACAGCATGTACCCTTAAATAATTTGTAGCAGCTGTTCATTTTTCCATGTTTGTGACGTCACGGTATCAACACTTCTGCTTTCATCGGATACAGCCAAAACCCCCTGGAGAGAAAGCCCCAGCGCGCGAACTACGAAGGGGTGTGACGTCACGGTCAAAGGGCCATCGAAGTCCCTCTCTCCAGAGAAGTCAAAGGGCAAACGTAAAGGGAATGCCGATATTAGCTTCGCGTTCATGCGACATTGATCAGTATTGAGCTTTCGGTAGTCGTGCACGTGAGTAAGCATTTTTACACAACATGCCTGGAAAATATTGAGTGCCTTTATATAAATATAATTACAAAGCACATCGAAAAGCCACTGTTTTCAGCTTTCGAAGAAGGCGGATTTCTTCCGTACTAATAAAGAATTTTGAACCCACCGTGAGTTCAAAGGTTAGTTAAGTTTTCATGAGAGCATTTTCTGCTTTCATTGTAAATACAATTATAATTTAATGAATTGTTAATCGTTATTTTTATTGACGGAGTGAAATATAAAGGCTAGCCTTCCGATTATCAGCTCATTATTTATTGCCGTTTAAATAATGATATTAATTACCATTCAACATTACATTTCCATAAAGTAATAATTATTTTTCTTTACAAAATTCGTAGTTAGTAGTGTTCAAATTGAAAAAAAAAAAAAAAAAAAAGATGCACATATACTATCAGCGCATCAAGTACTAAGGTTAAAAAGGCAAAGAAACTGGCAATAAATAATTACGTTATTTATTAATTAACATTTCATTTCCGTAAAACAAATGCAATTTTTCTTCATAAAATTGCTGTATATCAGAGTCCTAATTAAAATAAAAATTCGCACGAAATGTACAGAACTACTTGATGCGCTGATAACCTGAAGGCTAGCCCAAAGAAAAGTTTGTTGGAATGTATGCGAAAGTTTGGAATTAATATATTCCATGTTCATTTGACAAAGAACTTTTTTTTTTTTTTTTTTTTTGATTTTAGGTTTAACGACCACCGTGAGCAACTCAATGGGCTATTAGCAGTCGCCCGTCCCTAATTTAGGGTCACTGGTTCCAGGGAAGGGAGAGAGCCAGTGCCGTAAGACAAACACAACATCCATGCCTGACCGGGATTCGAACCCGGACCCCTTACGGACGAATGATCAGAGGCCTGCGCCACCGGGGCGGCCAAAGAACTTTTTCCTAAATGAATTTAATTTATATTTTTTTTTACCTTCTAGAAATAGTTGCAAGATTTGAGCACACATCTTACCGTATTTTCAGTAAATATACTCACTAAATCGGAAATTTTGCTTTCGCGTTCGTTACGTAATTACGGAAAAGTCTTTACCTTTTTTCTTTCATTTTAATAAATCGAACGCGAAGGGAATTTCTAAAAGTTTTAAGAGAAATGATTCTGTTCAGTGACATGATTATGTCCAGTGACATGATTATGTCCAGTGACATGATTATGTCCAGTGACATGATTATGTTCATACAATCCTACCAATTTGCCATTAACGCAAATTGCCATTAAAAGATCGTAGTTGCAAAAATGCTTAACGTAAAATGCTGGGCTTTTCACGTTATGCGTGAAAAAATTATTTTTTTGCTCCTTTAGCCAAATTGAAAACTAAAGAAAAAATTTCAAGAAATCATTTCCCAGCACAAGAGCAAAACTTTGGAATTCCCCGATTTACGGATATCATTGCTGGAAACTGAGAAAAGAAAAAATGAAAGCTAAGGATGTAATCTTTTGATGTTATTTAAGGACAAAAAATAAGGAGAAAAAAAACCCGGTCGATTTATTGTTGTGTGCTCAAATTGTCTAGTATCGCACTCGAGAAATTATTTCTCTGCGTAAACACCGCGGTACTTCGTCGGCGTTTTCAGGAGCGGAGAGCTCGAGGCTCGAATCGGTCGGCCCACTAGCTTTGACATCACAGACCAGTTCGGAGGCTTTCTTAATCTTTAGGGGGTTTTGATACAGCTGTATACACCATGTTATGTCTTTGCTTAAAACGGTCAATCCATTCATTTCATGCAGTGAATTCCTTTATTTGAAGTCGCTGGGCAAGATGAACTGCTTTTTCCTTCAGATGTGATCTACTAATGGGCAAATTACTAACACGTGTTCGTTGGAACCAAGTGACGAGCATTTTCCAACTCATTCAAGGGTGATGCTTTCATAGATTTCCTCTTACTCGAAAATTGCCCATACTTCGATTCACAACTTTTGATTTCTTTTCTATTTTTCGCTACGGTACGCAATATTGACTTGGAAATTCCTAGTTTCTCTGCTACAGCAGTCTGTGATCATGGGTTCGCATCAAGCTGCCACAAATGTCCCTAATTGTCCGGTTATTTATTTTTTTAAATGCTCTCACAAATGCACTTATGCAAACTACAGTGATCATTGAATTTCCATTCTAACCTTTCTACTGCTACCTGTGTTCGCCGCCCCGGTGGCGCAGTGGTCTAAGCGATGGCTTCTGATCATTCGTCCAAAAGGGGTCCGGGTTCGAATCCCGGTGATGCATGGATGTTGTGTTCGTCTTACGGCACTGGTTCTCTCCCTTCCCTGGAACCAGTGACCCTAAATTAGGGACGGGCGACTGCTTATAGCCCATTGAGTTGCTCATGGTGGTCGTTAAACCTCCAATCTAAAAATCTACCTGTGTTCATCAAAATTTTGTCTGTAAACGAGCTGTGTTTTTTTTTTTTTTTTTTTTTTTTTTTATTGGAGGTTTAACGACCACCGTGAGCAACTCAATGGGCTATAAGCAGTCGCCCGTCCCTAATTTAGGGTCACTGGTTCCAGGGAAGGGAGAGAGCCAGTGCCGTAAGACAAACACAACATCCATGCCTCACCGGGATTCGAACCCGGACCCCGTTCGGACGAATGATCAGAGGCCATCGCTTAGACCACTGCGCCACTGGGGCAGCGAGCTGTGTTGTTTAATTTGAGCTGTAGATTTAAGGTGGACGTCAAGTAATTTTGCTTCCTGTACTTCCAATGGAAAAACGCCGCCCCGGTGGCGCAGTGGTCTAAGGCGCTGGCCTCTGATCATTCGTCCGTACGTGGTCCGGGTTCGAATCCCGGTCAGGCATGGATGTTGTGTTTGTCTTACGGCACTGGCTCTCTCCCTTCCCTGGAACCAGTGACCCTAAATTAGGGACGGGCGACTGCTTATAGCCCATTGAGTTGCTCACGGTGGTCGTTAAACCTCCAATCAAAAAAAAAAATGGAAAAACTTCTGTACACATTTTCTTCACAATTAATGCGTTCCCAAGGATTAAAATTTGAACATCGATTAAAATAGCTTCATTTTATAACTTGGAATACTTAATATTTTCTAAAACATAACCATAATTATGCAATCCAACATTTGTTTGTCTACTGACGTCATCAAAGTACAGGTCGCGCCATCCTTTTTTTGGTTCCAACACCACCAAAGGAAAGGTTATTGATTTTTTATATAATTATGGTTATGTTTTAGAAAATATTAAGTATTCTAGGTTATAATATGAAGTTATTTTAATCGATGTTCAAATTTTCATCCTTGGGAACACAGTAATTGTGAAGGAAATGTGTACAAAAGTTTTTCCATTGGAAGTATAGGAAGCAAAATTACTTGACGTCCACCTTAACACTGAGAAGAAAAGAAAAAAACAAAGCGCAATTTGGGGAATAATTCCAGAGGTTCAGGAATGAGTACGTACCATGTGTGTCCCCTGATTTCACAGAATGCTATTGTTCTGTCGGTAGCTGAAAACAAGAATCCCCAGGGTACTCTAGATTTCCTCCCCACACTGCCTTTCTTTTCCCTGCTTCCCACCCACGAAAGAAAATGTTGCGCTTCTTTGGAACTTGTTGGTCATTTGCTTCCTCCTGTAAGAAGCTTACGCTTGAAGCTGTTTCGGATAGTGTTCTTTGAAACGCTGGCTAACTGCATGCATGTGTAACGTTGTCGTGTTACGCGAACGCTTTAGCTGACTTTTAACGTAAAGTTTGCCGGTTATCTGACCTTTAATGTGAAAATGCATATGCCACACAATAATTGAAGTTTGGTGGTTTAAAAAAAATTAAAAATGTTCGCTAAATTGAGGAAATGTGTTCGTTAAATCGGGAAACGGAAGCATTAATTTCAATGCGGTTCCGTCCGGACCAGAAAAAAAAAGTTCGTAAAATCGCGGAATTCGTTAAATCGCAGTCCGTTAAATAGGGGTTTGACTGTGTATAAAACACGAACGTATTATCAATTCATAAACAAAATTCCCTTCATCCCTAGCATCCACTGTTGTCGTTTAAAGGTGTGTCATCTCTATATGGAATTCTGTCTTAAAAATACGTCCTCGTTTTTAATTTTTATATTGGCCTGTCGGTTCATTCTCTCTCTCTGTATGCATACCGAGGGCTCATGCCAATGAGGATCTGACTTGAGCTAGTTTAAAATTCATTCTGCTAGCCCATTTTTGCATGATTACGGTAAATCCGGATCTAGTTTAATTGTGTCTGTGAATAATTTTAGAGTTTTCAACATTGTGTCGCACAAAGCACAGCACATTGCTCGCCAGTTTTCAAGACGTAGTTATAAATAACTAATTTCTTTACAGTGGTGATATCATATCCTGTCGATAAGGTCAATGTCGTCAGCTATCGGGATGAGTACTTCGGAGCCATTTGAAAGCAGGAAGCGTGCAATGGCAGAATGTTTTTAGATACCACCAAGAATCTGGCAATATTAAATTCCAAATCGCGTCATCTTGTGAGAAATGTTTTGGTGTTTTTTCTTTGAAAATTATAAGTAGTAGTATCATTAAATTTAAATTTTGAGGAAACCGTGACTTTTCTAAATATGAAGCAGTTTTTTTCTTGTGACTTTTAGAACAGTGGAACGTGAACTTTAAAAATTACTTATGATTAAAGCCAAAGCACCGACAGTGACCGGAACTAAGATGGAGGCTTAAGGGTAGTCAAGTATGTTAGCTGTGTCCGGTTGTGTCACATTTTATTAACTCATGATTTCACGTTTCCTAATTAAACCCGGATTTACCAAATGTGGGAAACATCCAGTGTCCTCGATCATTACTTACTTTTGAAGTGAAGCTTTTGGAGCATGCTTATGGTATTACTGTGAGTAGAAAGTATTTGATGCTGAGCGTTGAGAGCGAAACAATCTGTAAATTTTGATTTATAACTATTAAATGCAAATGAACATCGATGTTTACGTGTGCCACAATACCTGCATATGTATTAATTGATGGACTAATGCTAGGAATTACGGATTTTTTGAATTTCTTTTTGCAGGCGTGGTGCGTTTCGTCTGATGCACTAGTGCATTGCATTATTTAAATTGCTGTTATTAATCCAGTAGAGTCACTTTTCGGCAATTTGAATTTTCTGGGGAAACTGGAACGTTGTTTATGAGTAGCAGTATAGGAATTCTTAATTCGTTGGCATTTTAATATGGATTTGATAACTTCAGTGCATAATAACCACCCAAAATGTACATCTTTCAGCTTGCCAGTTTTTGTTTATAGTTTTGTTTTAAAAAGATGTGCTCCTGCCAATTTTGTAGTAGAAATCATTGGAGTGTTTTTTTTTGTAATGAAATTGGAAGCATTAGTATAAAAGTTTGTGCTAAAACTTCATTATGGATTTCTTTTACACATATGAAATAATGTGTAGCTAAAATTTTATACTAAGTGGTGAAAAAAAATAATAGAATTTGTCTTTAGAGTGTAATTTTGTGTGAGTGCATGTGAGAAAAAAAAATATTTGAAGTCTCAATAGTATTTCTTTGGTTAGTATCACTGAAGCCTTGGATTTTTAATTCATATTTTGCAGCCAAATGACACTGATATATCCAAGTTCCTTTACATTCAGTCAGTGTAAAAGTACCATCTAAGCCTTTTATTTTCCTCTTGAAACTGTGAGACTCTCATGTCAACAAAATCAAGGGAGATCTTATTAACTGATTGGGAAAAGTCAAAGTGAACTATTTGGAAATTAAGTGTAGGCTTACTTTAAAGCTAAAACCCATTTTTATTCCATTCACACAATGCATGCATCAAAAGGTGAAACTTCTCCATTGCCCATGAAAAAACAATTCACCATCTTGAAGGGGAAAAATATTTAATTTTCGGAATATTTGCTGAGGAACCGTGCTTAGTATTAATATTTGAAAGTTAAGTAAAGTGATGAGAGTACAGAAAGTTGATGCATTGTCGAGTGGTTTTATTTGGTAAATTTTGTAGTGAAAATTTTATTGCTCAGCACAGAAGTTTCGAAGTATTGTTTACATCAGCATTTTATGTTTATTTGTAAATTTATATAATTGAGATGCATAGTTGATAATTTTTATTTGCCAGAATGTGATATTTTGTAGACATGTAGAATTTGCTATGCATGGTATTTACCTGGTGGCACTGAAGAAACTTTTACATGACAAATGCAAGACAAAAAAGGTTCATTCAAATTTATTAATATTTTGTGAAGTGTTAAGTACCAAAATTCATGAGTTGGAATTAAATACAGTGAATATAATCAACTACAAATATTTGGTAAACCTTCCACGTTCGGCCTTGAAGTAGTTTTATGAAGCAACAATAGATGGCAACATGTTATCGCTACATCTGATCGCATGAATCAGGACTTCAAAGCAATATTCAGAGAAAAGACTGTAATTCCGTCGGAATAAATATTCCAGAATATGGTCTCCCAAGTACATTTACATTGCGAGGCTACCATAAACTGTGAGACTAGTTGTCTGCAATACAAATACCAGTTGCTAACTGTCTCAGTGGATGTGGCTTCTTCAATCGCCTCATCATAAGACAATCTTTTGGCGAAACAATACGTCAGAACCATCACTCTATCAATAGGAATCTCAGCATAAAAAAAACATGTACCAGGTGTGCGGGAAGAGTACTCGTCATTCCCTGAAGCGAACTTCTTCCGACACACGAATTGTCCTAAATGATGAGACGCATCGACACATAGTCATGAGATGGCTGAATGCATTTCACGTGCGAGAAGAGTTAAGCATAGGTGAAGTGCTACTGTGGCGCCATCTATTATTGCTTTCGGAACTAGCTGGGGACCGAACGTGGAAGTTTAGCCAACTATTTTTATTACGGGTCACATGTGAAGAAAATATTTTTAAAGATCCTTTAAATGTTTTTTTTTTTTTTCAATCTTTAGTAGAAAAACATTACATATATACATTGAAATGATTTAATTACAAACCATGTTACTACCTCTTTTAATGCCACCCTAAATGTATCACTATGAAATTCAAATGATATTTAAGTCATCTGGTATTTGGGTAGTGTCAGTGGTAGCATCTTGTGTAGAAGGTTGGGTTCTTATGTAGAATGAGATATTGTGTTTGTTGAATGTTGTTCACTACTCTTGGGGCCATTAACTCATGTTAGCAAGAGACAGATCCTTGTGCCGATGACAGATCCCAGTGATGATCTCTAAGGAGGGTCATTCCATGTCAGATCACCCAGGGCATGTCACCCACCCATCTCAGATTTTTGTGAAAATTGGCACACTAAGTATTGTACTGGTGAGATATGAAACCTGTTAAAATTTTAGGTCAGTCGGTCCAGTAGATCTTGAGTAATGCCACTTAAAAAATTGGGTAGCTCTGCCTTTAAAGTTTACGCGCTATAAGTTTTCACAACTACACTGTAGGACAAAAAAAATAAAAAATAAAAAAATCATAACTTCACAACTAACTGTTGCAGCCACATAATTTTTTTCTTAAGTGATCTACATCATTCATACATTTGGAAACAATTTGTTTCTGCACATTTTTTGAATTAAAAGAACACTTTTTTGTTTTTTCTTCCGCAAACTGGCGCACTCCTCATTTCTCTCAGCTCAGACAGCGGAGCGCTAGAACAGCTCTGCGAGCAATCTACTGTTTTAGATCTGGCAATGCATATGTTATCGTTAACATCCGCATGCATGAAGTTGTCGTTGAATTAATGTGTTGTATTTAATAATGCCTCAATGGAATTTGTTTCGTCTCGTTAATGATGTTGTATAAGATAGAAAAACATGTATATCATGGTGTAAAAGTTTTGGTTTGCTACACACAGAAAAATTTTGTTCCGATGGTGATCAAATGAGGCTATCAAACGATTATGGTCTAGAAGTTTTTAGGTTTAGCAAGACTCATTTAGATGGGTCAAGAAATTTCAAGGTTTCTCATTCGAAGAATACGTGGTTCTCAAAAGCAAAAGTTTCACCTCAGAAAGTTACGTTGGTAACATATTGCTTTTGCAGGAATTATGATTATAAGAGCAATTCTTGAGACAAGTATAGAAGACAATGTTTCTACATCTTCTGAAACTATATCGGATTGGTATACTTACTGCCGAGAGATTATAACGGAACACATGCTAACAAAAAATGAATATGGTGGACAACTTGGGGGCTTTGGAACGACTGTAGAGGTAGACGAGACGAAGCTGGGAAAGAGAAAATTTCATGTTGGACGAGTCGTTGAAGGATCATGGGTCATTGGTATAATAGACAGGGATTCTAAACAAGTGAGGCTTGAATTATGTCCTGAAAATAAAAGATCAACCAAAGAATTGTTTCCAATTATCAAAAAACATGTAGCACCCGGTACAACTATAATAACTGATAAGTGGAAGGCGTATGGTTGTCTGGATAAAGATGAGAACTATGCATATCTGACTGTTAACCATAGTGAAAATTTTGTCAACCCAGACACTGGAGCCCACACTCAAAATATTGAGTGTTTTTGGAAACATTTAAAAAGTAATATAATGAAACAAGGTGTTCACAAAGACAGTTTAGCAGATCATTTGATGGAATTCTTATTTCGAAGGGAATGTAGTGCCAAGAACAAAGACGTTTTTGAAGAAATCCTTGAAATAATAAGGAATCATGAATGGCAATAAATATCGATGCTTTTCTTCTTAAATTGTCTTTTGCTATATATTTCTCAGCACGGATTAAAATACTTGTAAATACAAAGGTATAATTTCTTTCCAGTCTCTTTTTTTTGTTTTGTTATTTTTCAACATCTCAGTTATTGTTTTCATTTAGTACATAAAATAGTTTTTTGATGAAACCAAAGTCATCATGATCAATTAAAAAATAAGAACATAATGCAAACATAACGAATTTGTCAATTCCCGTAATGTTTGCATTCGGATGTTAGCAACAACATATGCGTAATGTTGTTGCGTAAACAGTCCCGTATGCGTAAACATGTCCCGTATGCGTAAACAGTCCCGTAATGTTTGCATTCGAATGTTAACAACAACATATGCGTTGCCAGATCTAAAACAGTAGGTTGCTCGCGGAGCTGTTCTAGCGCTCAGCTGTGAGAAATGAGGAGTGTGCCCGTTTGCGGAAGAATAGCCCACTTTTATTTTAATTTAATGACAAAAGACATGGAAAAATGAGCCCCCACTTCAAGTTTGCTGAAAATATTTTTATGCGTGTGTATTATAACGTAACCTTTCAGCAGGAGAAAAAATTACTTTGGGCAATTCGCAATTTTGGCGAGGAAAAAATCAAATAAAAAATTGTGTGTTTTATATATTTTAACATTCCGATATGATATTACCCAGTTTTTTTAATTAAGTGGTTGCTTGACCATTTTATACACCCTTTCCCCCATAGTGTAACCCTATCGGTGAGTAGCTCAAACCAATTTTAATTTTATGTGCCACCATCTTGAATATAGGTTCATTTTTCTTTTCTGCGGCACATCAAAGTAGGGCCTCACAATGGTTTTGAAAAAATACAGTTGCTTTCCTCTCATTGTAGATCGAAAGTTTTGGTTTTAACTACCTTAAAGAGGACATTTTAGGCTTACAGAAAATGTATAGAAATGATAGAAATTTTTTTTTAACCTTGCTTAAAATGGCGTTGAAATCTGTAATACTCGGAAGCATAAATCACCATTTCCGATGGACTGTTAAGATGACTGGGAGTTGGGACCCCAAGTTGAGAATTTTTGTGTAATAACTATGGCTAGTAGAGTTTTCAGTTATGGAGAACTTAAGTCTGGGTTTGGTGTCCCCCTCCAAGTTGCAAAATTTTCAACCTTTGTAGATTTCAAGGTTACATATCACAAAAGAGGGACCAGATATGTTTTTTTTTCCACCAAGGATGCCCCTACTGGCACTCAACAAAACGTGTGAGTTTCATTTTGTGGTTCAAACTGGTTTAGAAACAGGCTGTGAAATATTTGTGAATAAATGGTAACATTGCACTTGGAAATGCACAAAAACAGATGAATATTTATGCTTATTTTTGTTTTCAAAATATTTTTTAAGTCTTATGGAATTATATTTTAAACACCTTTAACTACCAAATACTATATGTACAATTTATACATAAGGTAAATAAAAAAACTAAAAGAAACCATACCAGAGCATATTGTGCAGTTTGCGATTCACAAACTTTAGCAGCAACACTTGTCTAGATGTATAGCCTTACTTCTGTGAGTGCGCTTTCAACTCACTATATTTGTTACTGTTGAATTTAATGTTTTGACCAATTTCAATTTGTAACTGATCAAAACGCTAGCCTAGCCTGCAACAAAGCCGTGCTCACAATCACCAGTCAAATCACTAAAGTTATTTTACAATTGCTGTGTTTAAAAATAATCGCCAATTGCGACCGACAGGGCCACCACCTATGCTATCCCAAGCTGATATATATTTTTTTTGTAAGAATACAAGCAACTGCAAGAGATTAGGTCCTGTAAATTTTGTACTGATTTTAATAAAAATATAAACTAATGGAACAAACCATTTTATGAATTATTCTGACATTGAATGATACATTTATTTATGCTTTATAAATGAACTTTTCCTTGGTTACATAAGAGATAAATGAATTCTTTTCTCTGTCAGTTTGAATTAAAACTGAACACAATTGGCAATTTTCGTGTGGAAAAAAACACCTTTGACTGAACCAGGTCTTCGGCCTCTTTGGATGGGCTGTATGTTCTTCCTGTTGCAGTGTTTATCTCAACCAAACATAATATATGTGTCAGAGGTACTTCACAATCATTATTAGGCCAATAAAAAGATGGAGAAGCACGAATCGAACAGTCACATCACCTTCATCTTAATCTTTTCAACAAATCCTACATACCAACAGGATCATATACACATGCTACACAGCAATTAGCATGTAACTCATCTTGAAAATTACACTGATTTTGAAAATAATAATGTAAGATTTATCAGAACTTAATCTCTTAGCACCAATTCTGAAATTGGGAAGTGGTGTAAAGTGATGCATTGTGCGTGTACCAGAAAGAGCTTTTGCTTTGTCAAAACGGGGACTAAGCTAATTACGCACTTTGTTTATTTTTTCTGCACACACAAAGAAAAAAGTAATTTCCTTTATATTATTTTTGCAGAAGTTATACATCATTGCAGTAGATGTTATTTGTTGAGCCAAAGGTCGCTGCAAACTGGCTTTTGTTGTTAGCCTTTTTACAATCTGCACCGATACCATCACATAGTGACTTGCCATGGCTTGTTGCAAAAAATGACCACTTCCTTACCAATCTAAAAAATCCTGTTCATGATAGCAATGTTCAGAAAATTCTAGCAGTTTTTATATTGTGCAAAACAATAATCAGTAAAATATTCAATTTTTCTCAGTCTGTGGTAACGCACAACCTTCTTCCTAAACTGAAGGAAGTAGAAACATCCACAATGACCAGAAATTTTAGGAGGCAAAAACAGAGATAGCAAGTGAGGATAGAACTTTATTTTGAAGTCCTGTAAGGAGGAATGATTGAGGGGGTGGGGGGTGACTCAACATTCATTAGCACTTATGGCAAGCATTTTATTATTGATACAAAAATATTTAGGTTCGACTTTTTTTGAATTTTCTTAAAAAGTATTTACGTGCACTAGATGAAAAACTAACAAAAGAAATTCTTGTACCTTATTATAGCTTTATATTCAACAGGTTAAATTACTTTTATTTGATTGCACATTTAATATGAAAGTGGAATATTTATCATTTTTGAGTGTATGTACTATGTACCTACGAAAAAAATCTGAAGATCCAAAATAAATTATTTTATTTGCTGATGATATGAAACGCAGGTGTGTGTGCGTGTGTGCGCTCTTAGACTTAAGTTTCTGCTAGCAAAAAACTACTAGCCATAGTAAAAATTCTCACCTTAACAGTCCATCAAAAATGGTGATTTATGCTTCTGAGCATTACAGATTTCCATGCCATTTTAAGCAAGGTTGAAAAAAAATATTTTCTATCATTCCTATACATTTTCTGTAAGCCTAAAATGTCCTCTTTAAGGTAGTTAAAACCAAAACTTTCGATCTATACAATAAGAGGAAAGCAATTGCCTTTTTCAAAACCATTGTGAGGCCCTATTTTGGCGTTCCGCAGAAAAGAAAAATGAACCTATGTCCAAGATGGTGGCATATAAAAATAAAATAAAAATTGTTTTGAGCTACTAGCCAATAGGGATACACTAGGGCCCGGGGGAGTGTATAAAATGGTCAAGCAACCACTTAATTAAAAAATTGGGTAATATCATTCCATCAATTCTTCAAACATCTCAAGGTGTTGAATTTCTCTACGTGGTTATAATTCATATACATTCATGTCAACAACTCAGTTGTTGCACTGTTTACTGTTTCTCATGTTGTATTACTGTTGAAGTGCTTGCAGGAAACACCTTTGTTTGATAATGGGTTATGCTATAGAGTTTATAATAAATAGATATAAATCGATAATAGGAGGTTAAGAATGTTACTCACATTTGGTCATGGAGCGTTCCGGGATATTGAAGGGTCCTTTGTAGTCCTATTGTGACGAAACCACGTCCATCACGTTTGCAATGGTAGACATCGCCTCTTTCACACAAACAGTGATGCAGTCAAATCATTGGTATCGAAGGGTTAAGTTCAGTCTTGAGATTAAATATCAAGCCTG
Source organism: Macrothele yani (assembly GCA_039090855.1). Taxonomy (NCBI): domain Eukaryota; kingdom Metazoa; phylum Arthropoda; class Arachnida; order Araneae; family Macrothelidae; genus Macrothele; species Macrothele yani. The sequence continues at coordinate 3,809,853 of CM076996.1, read as the reverse complement.
AACTTAACCCTTCGATACGAATGATTTGACTGCATCACTGTTCGTGTGAAAGAGGCGATGTCTACCATTGGAAACGTGGTTTCGTCACAATAGACCCTTCAATATCTCGGAACGCTCCATGACCAAATGTGAGTAACATTCTTAACCTCCTATTATCGATTTATATCTATTTATTATAAGCTCTATAGCATGTTATGATTATAACCCTTTATTAAACAAAGGTGTTTCCCCGCAAGCACTTCAACAATAATACAACGTAAGAAACAGTAAACAGTGCAACGACTGAGTTGTTGACAGGAATGTATGTGGGTAATATCATGTTGGAATGTTCCACATATAAAACACACCATTTTTGATTATTTTTTTCCTTGCCAAAATTGTGAATTGCCCAAAGTAATTTTTTCTCCTGCTGAAAGGTTACATTATAACACACACATAAAAATATTGTTATCAAATTTGAAGTGGGGGCTCATTTTGAAAAAAAATGTTTTGTTTAATAAAAATGTGGCCTCATTTTTCCATGTCTTTTGTCATTAAATAAAAAAAAAAAGTGTTCTTTTAATTCAAAAAATGTGCAGAAACAAGTTGTTCCCAAATGTATGAATCATGCAGATCATTTAAGAAAAAAATTATGTGGCTGCAACAGTTAGTTGTGAAGTTATGAATTTTTTTGTCCTATAGTGTAGTTGTGAAAACTCATAGCGCGGAAACTTTAAAGGCAGAGCTACCCAATTTTTAAAATGTCATTACTCAAGATCTACTGGACCGACGATGCGTATGCGAAAGTGCATGGGAGATGAGATTAAAAAGAAATGAAGTGTTCACTTTTTTTTTCTATGATCAGTATGTCTTGTTGTATTTTGACAGCATTAGTAAATGTTTGTGTTTGATTCACTGTTTAGAATGTTTATTTGGTCCATGTTAGATATCTATGATTTTCGCAATGCTCCCACAGAGAGGAATTACAACAAGCTGAACTTCTTTCTGGCTTATGTTCTGAATTGGCCTGCTTGACATAGTGCTCACAGGTTGGATGACAGATGGCATCATGTCAACACTCATTTCTCTCTTTGGAGTAGGAAGCAGTCAGCTCAGCGTATCATGCATTTTTTTGTGTGGAATCTGGCATACTGTTTCTCTATGCTTATTGTAATGCTCCCACAAGAGAGGAATTACAACAAGCTGAACTTCTGGCTTAATAAATAGCATTTTGAAGAACATACATCGTTCTTCCAATTTTCTGTTTCACACGTTAAATTTGAAGGTTCTGACCTTGGAAGGCAGTGTGCGCAATTATTTTAGGGAGTGGTATTATAACAAATTTACAAATAATGCAAAATGTTGACTCTACCACTTTCTACTTGAACTTCTTCCTGGTTGCTTGGTGTTCACGTTAACTATACATCGAAATAAATATAATTTATTCAATGATATTAGTAAAAAACAGAGTAAAGCAAAAGACCATTTAAAAATTGAAATAAACTCGAAATAAAACTGGAATAAAATCAGAATAAAACCTGAATAAGATTAGAATAAAATCGAATAAAAAATGTTAATGATGAATTGTTAAAATCCAGCAATGCTTTCTTTGTCCACACACACCTTCCTGTTATTCTAGATGTGTTTCAACTGTATAATTCAGTCTTCATCAGCGGTCGGCGATGTATTTGCCCTAACTGCCAAGTCATCAATGCCTCGTTGAGATAGACCCCATTGCGCATGTGTTGTGCGCCATCTGTCAGTGTTTGGTCTCATGAATTCATCTCAATCTTGCTTGTAATTCTTTGCTTTTTCCTTTCCCTGTTTTTCTTCTTGGTTAATTAGATATCTCCATGCATATGACTCTCTCTTCTGGCTTATCTTCTGAATTTGGTTCCCTTGACATAGTGCTCACAGGTTGGCTGACAGATGACATCATGTCAACACTCATTCCTCTCTTTGGAGTAAGAACCTGTCAGCTCAGCATATCATGCATTTTTTTGTGTGTAATATGACATGCTGTTTCTCCAAAGGATTGTCCTATGAAGCAGCGGCGGCTCGTGGTTGGAAAAATAGGCGAAGAGCTACAAGAGCAATATGAAAAGATATCTACTGTTTCAATGAAAATCACTATATGAGGACTGACCTATTTTATGTATATTAAGTCAATTCTTCTTTCTTTTAAAGCTGCAAATTTGTCGATTATGTCGTCATAGAATAGTTGTTTCTTTGTGAGCATCAATAAAATATCTTTCTGAATAGAAATATTTGCCAAAGAAGCAAGTCTATCTTGAGAAATAGTGTTTCTTGAGTAAGTTTGTATTCTTTAAAGGCAAGAAAAACTTCCTTCCACTGACACATTTGTAGATAAAATTGTTAAAATGAGAGAAAGTAATTTACAAGCTTCTGCAAAAATGTCTTTATCTCCAGGAAGCACTCGAAGAAGTTCTTTAGTCGATATATTCCTTAATTTTTCATCGGCATATACAAGACTCAATATTTTTCCGTAAAAATGTTGTAGATTTTCAAAAGCGTCGGAAAGAAAACATGAATAAAATTGGTCGAACTTGGTTGTGTCAGCAAGACAGACAAATTGAAGTTTCTCACAGTCTTTAAATCTTATATCCATTTCCATAAGAATGTGGTCCGAAATTTCAAAATACAATTGTTTATAATTTTGAAAAAAATGTTTCTTCTGTAAGAGCAGCATATTCCCGTATAGATCTGCTTATTTCTGTGATTTTGCTAGCTTTTCCAAACAGTTTCGAATACCTCATCGTTAAGGCAATTACTTTGTGCAAATAAAATTTAAGAGGATTTAGTACTTAATTTGAATAAGTAATATACATATACGTATATATATATATTACTTATTCAAATTAAGTACTAAATCCTCTTAAATTTTATTTGCACAAAGTGGGTTGCCTTACTCATCATTCCTTTTATGGCTCAAAATTTCACGATTTTTTTTAATTTGAGGTACACATCAGTACTTTATGTCTAGTGATGTTTTTGCAAAAATTTTGAATTATAAATCGGTGGAGCCAAAAATTTCTTTAAATGCTATTGCCAAAAATGTAAATTCAAAAGTGTTCATACCATTTAAAAACCCCTCGGCAAGTTGAATTGATTTTTTGTCTGATTGTTCACTGTTTGTGAGAAATTATAATGCTTCCTTCAATTTATGCCAGTCTTTAACAATTACACTTACTAACTTCGAAGTGGAGGACTATTGAGTTTCTGTTATGGTTGGTATGCATCTTGCCGTTGTTGATGCGAGTGTATAAGATCGCTTCGCTGAGTGGTGAAAAACGAAGGAATTCCACTCAGACTTGCATAAAATATTCGACACTTGGGAATTTTAGAAAAACTCTGCTGTAATACAAGGTTCAAACGATGCGCTAAGCAATGAACAAAAACAGCTTGAGAAGCTTTATCCTTGATTTTTTTCTGGAGTCCATTCAAGTGTCCAGACATTAACACTTGCCCCATCGTTACATTTTCCTATTAATTTGTGCTGATAATCAAACTGTTCCAAAATTTCGTGGAAACCCAAAAATCGCTCAGCGAATACACCTTCCGAATCAACAAATCTGATTATTAAAGAGCACTGAGAAGTATAATTTATGTCTGTGGTGTCATCTACTTAAATAGAAAAGCATTGAACTTCATTTATTTCATTTTTAACGTGATCATTTATATATTCAGAAATACATTCAATTAATTCATTTTGAATAGTTTTTGAGTCACCTGTGAAGACATTTTTTATCTTTTTGTATTGATTTTGAATTTCTAAAGGAATTCTTGATCTCAACAATGAAAGTAATTCCTTGAAATTTCATGATTTATCGAGTCGATGCTTTTGTCATGGTCACGGAATGCTAGTTCTTGTTTGCTCAAATACAGTACTGAATCAATCACTGTCTGCAGGAAAAGTCTATTTAAACAAACGTTTCCGTTGAAATTGCCTTTTCAAAAGCCTAGCACTCTCCTTTATGTTCTAATTTTTTTCAAAATTCCTTAACTTTTATTCGCATTTTAGGTGTTCGCTAGAATCACCATGTTTATGAAATGACCGAATGTTTATGAAGTGACCATGTTATATTTAATAAATCTGAGAAACCGTCTTTATTCCACACCGAATGTTTTTTACTATAAAGTAACACGGCGAAGAAAATCAATTTTTTAACACAGAAGTGCTACAAAGCCATTTATATTCAGTAAACCAACAGTTTTTACAATTAAAATTGTAAGATTTACCGCTCTTCCTGATTTCTTTCTTGGCGACAATTGTCAGTGAATCTGTGAAGATAAGAGACATTTCTTTCTTAACGACAATTGTTAGTGAAAAGATAAAGATAAAAGAGACATTTTTCCTTGAAGTAAAATGTCTCCTTTATCTTCATCTTTCCATCGATCAAATGGAGTTTGCAATAAATTACAGACAATGTCGTTCACAGAATACATACTAAAAACTAAAACTATCACTATCAGTTAAACTGTACACGAAATTTAAGTATCAGGTGAAGTTTTTGATAAACAATCACAAAGCACGAAAAAACAAATCACTTTCGGAAAGCATGTACCGCAACACCGCAAGGAGAAAGCCCTAGTGGATTGCAAGGTACCCTGGGCAATCCGTCCCGTTCCTCCGCGATCTCTTCCGAAGGCCACGACTCCAGGTGCAGAGCCTGGGTATCTCAAGCTAAAACTCTTCACTTGTCCGGTAGATAGGAGAGGGTGACGTCACGGTTACCATGGCAACTCGGCCGAAAACTGCAGACGTCCAAGCATTCTCATTTTGGCTCTTCACTTGAACTGTTTTGGGTAGAGAGATTCGTTTTCCGTATTGAACGCCCATTGTGAATTGATCTAATAAGAATTTTGAGCATTTTGGCACTCAATAAAGGCAAAGAAGAATATATACACAAAATTACTGAATAAAATTTTATTTTAAATGAAATAGGTGAAGAGGCACTTCACCTACTTCACCTGAAAAGCTGCCACTGCTATGAAGATGCTATCAGGAATCATCCCAGTACATTCCTAGGCTGAGGAAAAAAGGCTTGGTAGTAAAGGAGTGATCATGGAAGTTACAAATAAAGCAAAAGTCTGTAAACAGAAACACAACAGCAGCTGCCTCTGTGTGTGCACCTGGATCCTTGGCATCTTCGAACAGGATTCTAAGTGATTCAGGGTGGAGATCTGCCCTGACAACTTCTCACTCAAAACTTTGCTCAGCCCCTGTTTCAGAAGCACGTGGAGCCTAGAACTACTATCATGACAGATGTGAACCACCTTTCAAAACCTTCCCAACATTGGGTTTGAACAGTCAGTCACCTGAATTGTCATTGTTGGCACAAATGTGCCATACTTTCATTGTTTCCATGTGTAGCCGCCTCGTCATAAAACTTGAAAATTACATTGCGCTGGAGCAGGAATCGAATCCGCATCTCCTGATTTCTGTTCTAGCATGCTATCAGTTTCACAACCAGAACAATGAAGTACCAAACAGCTGAAGCTAAGCAGATGTAGCTTAGAAATCTGAGCGCCGTTCAAATTTGTGCTAGTCAAAGCAATCTGATGCTTTCTCGTTGCATCAACACAACCTTTTCTCACATGTAGGTATGAATATAGGCAGTAGAGCTGAGTTCAGGCTCAATTTTCAGAGCCTCAACCCCTTCCAGGCCCGTGGTATATCAGCTCGATTCTACCCGAGCCCGAGTTTTATATTGCAAGATACAGCCCGGTCCCGAACGAACCCGAAAACTGGCTAACCTGTTCAACCATTAATAAAAAACATCTCCTTTTCCACACTTCCACTCTCTCCTACTCCTGCAATTAACCGATGTATTTCTCAAATGGGGAGTGGGAATGAGACCTCTATCTATTTTTATAGTGTAACTGTACGATTTTCTTTGACCGTTCATTTCCACCTGAAGTGCTTTGGGCGACCGGGCATCCAAAATGATTGGGCGGTACTGCAATTGTTATGTTGCTCAAATAATGCTAATATTATCGCGCCGTAATGCTCTGCAATATGTACATTGCTAAATAGAATTAGCAGGTAGCTACTGCGTGGAGATAAGGGGTAAGTTATCGTCGGCAAGTTATCAACTATCCAATATATCTATAGTTCTTGAAAAAGCTTTTTCTTCTCTGCAGAAACACCCTAACGCACGGCCTATGGCATTTTCTACCCAAGCCCGGAATAAATAGCCATCTCGAATGCCCGCTCCCCAACCAGGACCAGTTGCCGAAGAATTCCCTTCACCAACTTTAAAGTGTCTCATTTGCTAAATCATATAAAATCACATTTATATATAAAAAAAAAAAAAACTATCTCGCTCTCCCTCTCTGTAAGAGCCCAAGCCTGAACCGCAATAAATATTCTACAGCCAGTCTCAGCTCTGATAGGCAGTGGTGTGCGGGCATTGTGTGCATTGCATGCTCTAATTAGATGCAAAAATTTGCTGTCTGAAAACAAAAGAATTTCTCAAAGAAAGCTTTGTACTGCAGTTTTTTATTGGAAATATGAACTAAGTACCTGTTTTAAAAGAGTTCTATATGAAACCATTCACATATTTATGTGTATTTTAGCCAGAACTGAAACAAAGCACGAATGCAAACTTAACTTTGTATCATTTGATGTAAAATCGGCCATTGCATTCAAGGCTTGGCCAATGGCGTAGCCAAAATTTTCTTTAGGTCCATGGGTTTGGTTCATTGGTGAAAGCCTCGTATATACTTATTTGTTGCTTTAAATTTGTGCTCAAACTCCCCTCTAGGGGGATCCAGATCCGAGGACCCCCACCTTATCCTGTGCAGTCAATCAATCGGAGAACCAGAGTCTGTTCCCTCAGTCCCCACCCTTTATTCCCACTACATTTGGGGCCTTCATTACCTGCCGTCGCGAAATGCAAAAGAGAGAGTTGCATCGACAAATGGTGGAAAGCTCGTTTTCTTTTGATGGTGAGTATCTGCTATCTAGTGCATGGAGGGATCCTTCTTATTCAGTTGGGAAATTGTACAGCTACATTTTTATATATCCCTTGCCTCTCTGAAGCACTGAAATTTATTCTTCAAGATAATTTAAGCAAACTGCAAAAGGGGAATAAAGAAATGGATGATACAAAATTACTAAGTCTTTTGATTCCCTAAGTTTTATTGAAAAATCCAAATGCCTAAGCAGTGAAACACCAACCTCAAACTTGAGTCGCTTAATATTGTCAATTAAGTATGCAGATTAAACATACAAAAATATATAAATCATAATCATTCTCCCCATAACTATTCTATATGGAAAGCTTATGGGTTCAAAAAATTATGATACAAAAAGCATCGGGTTTTCTGAAGTGAACCTAAATACACTCAAACATATCCCACTCATTTTGATTTCATTCGGTAAAAAAGCGAATTAAGGGTTTTTTACTCTTACCCCTGGATTAAGCGGTAAAACAATGAGAAACTTGTTCAAAGCTTCACATGAACTTGATTTGGATAAATGCTTGAGGGAACTAATATGTTGTGCCATTAAATTGTGCAAGTAGAAATCTGTTCACGTAGTATATGATGCTAAGACAAGACATCATCTAAAAAAAAAAAAAATTAATAACAATTGAAAAAGTTCTGCTGAAGATTTTGAAGTTGAAACCTATGTTTTAAGACAAAGTAACACATGGTTCACACACATCCTGGAAATCCTGCAAAAGTCCTGGAATTCCGTTTTGTCCTGGAAATGTCCTAAAATTCTGTTACATGTCCTGGAATGTTATCTATTCCTGCCTTTTTATCCCTGCGCTATGTTTCGTAGTTGAGGATTTTTCTACTAACATAACTTATGTCTGACAAATTTCCCTCCCCACCCCTGCAAAATGGGGGTGGGGGTGCTGTTGGTTTTCTTATGTTAGTTAGTCTGACTGAAGCTGCATTAATAGTATCTTTTGCATCGTGCTTATGTTATCACTTTGTCAGGCCGGGGAGACCATATCTCTGCAATTATTAGTATGGTTTGTAAAATTCTTTATGTATTGGGAAGCTTAAAATGTGAAAATGATGATACATGCGTTCCGTTTTTTTCCCGATGCATAACTTTGGCGCTAGAGGGCGCAAATGGAGATCGTATCCAATTTAAAATGCATTTTATTTCATACATTTGCTTCTAAATATCCAGTTGAAAATTTTTTTCCTTTCGATGACATTTATATCGAAGACTGTTTTAGTTACAGTCCCTTTTTCAAATAATGCATAAATTTTCCGCTAGGGGGCGTAATGGTAAACCGTGATTTCCCCAATATCTCTGCTTCTAAAAGTATGATTTCAAAAATTCTTCCTGCGACGGATATAGCTGGGGGGGGGGGTTTGCATATAATTTCTTATTTTTGGTTTAAAAATGGTTTGGCCACCAGGGGACGTAAGTGTTCATTTTTGCTTCTGATGTATTTGTAACAAAATCTGAGCTGGAAACTCAATTGAAAAAATTTCTTCGTGAACCGATACCGCTCACTTCGGAAAACTTTTTGAGAATACGTCCTGCTAAAATAGTGCATAATTAGATATTCGTACACGTATATCTTATTTTTGACCGTATCTCTGTCTATAGGAGTCCGATTTGAAAAATTCTTTCTTGGTTGGAGAACATTTTTGGTGCAAAATGTTTCTCATATAATTTCAAATATTTCTTAATGCATAAGTGCGCCACTAAAGGGCATAAGTTCACTTTTCTATTTACAGCAATTTCTGCGGGACTAAAAACCAAAGTTTCTGATCAGCTGCAGCGGACATCATTTTTAACATTCTGCATTAAGCTTGCCCAAGCATGTAGGATGTTGTTTGTTGTAGGTTACAGATTGAACTGACCTATGGTTTCACTATATTTTAAGTAAGAACATTTAGATTGTATGTCCTGGAAAAAAATCCAAAAGTCCTGGAATTTTGTGATTAAAAAGCGTATGAACCATGGTAAAAGAAACATAAAAAAAAATCGCAGGATGGAATTCCGCTACCAATAAAATTTTTTTTTCATCCTACACATAACATTCACAGCACGCTACTGGATATACGACACAAGTTTTAGTGCTTAAGGAAGAAATAATTTCTCACATATACATGGAAGGCAATACAAATGTCATTGTTGCTACAAATGTCCTGTGTTTCCACTGTTTTCCATATAACATACTCATATTTCTAAGCTACATCTGCATAGCTTCAGTTGCTTGGAACGCCATTGTCTTGGGTTGTGTAGTGGATAGCATGCTCAGACAGAAATTGGGAGATGCAGGTTCAATTCTTGCCCCAGCGTAAAGTTTTCTGAAAAGGCAGCTACAAGAAAACTAAAAAATCGCATATTTGTGTTGCTTTCTAAGAATATGTAAAGAATTATTTCTTGGGGGAGATTCGTTTCCCACTGATAAATGTACGATACTGCCTGAATTTTGTGGATCCTCTTACAGGATTAACACTCAAGGTGTGGAGAGTAATTGGATTCCCTAAAACAAAAGCTCACCGAAGGAGATCCAGAAAAATATATGTGGCAGACCACCGTTTAGAATATTTATTCTGGTGGAACTATTGTGTTTCCTCACAACACTGCTTTAGTGCGTTAGTTCGAATCATGAAGACATTTCTTCCATGGCAGATAATTGGTCCAAATGATTTGTGTGTTTGTTTGCTGGATAGACAGCTTCATATTCACGAGAAAACAACTTGTCACAATGAACATTTCAGTGTAGTGAAAAAATTTACACTATTTAAGGGCCAGCCAAATTCTTATAGTTCCATTTTTGTAATGGAGCAAATCATGCTTTATCGCTGATGTGCAGCCATCTATTGGCTGATTTCAGAAAGGCTAGCAATCAGGCTGAATTTGGAATAATAACAGAACAAAGTAAAACACCTTAGACCAAGCTGTAAACAGTATTTTTTGTAGGAAAATGAGAGAAAAAAAAAAAGAAATAAATAAAAGGAAACCACTAGAAACACCACACACTGGGTTATTCACTATCTGGTTTATTCTCAGAAATCACATTGCAAGTCACTGAAAATAAAACTTTAGGTAAACAAGGGAATAAATCATTGTTTACATTAAATATATAGGTGACTTCTTAATCTTATGGCTGTTCCAAAAAGTGGAATTGCAAGATGTTCCTGGATATTTTTTTTATGGAACTGAATTGCAGGCAAGTTTACCTGCTCATACAAAGTGTCTAGATGAAAGGTATATAAAAAAAAAAAATCTCTGAAAATACCGTAATTTTCGTTGAGTTATCTGCACTTGCATATAATCTACGAACCGCGAAATTCACAATTTTTTTCCCTTCATATAATCTGAACCAGCGTATAATCCGCAGACTGTGACATTCAGCAAAATATAAATAAATAAATAAATAAATAAAAATAAAAAAAAATCGCTGTGTGATCCCACACATCATAGATGTTGAACCGGAACTGGAATTTCTGACAGAAAAGTTGGTCACAATGACCCAGGAGACTGAAGAAGTAAGAAAAAAGAAGATTTTATTAAATGAAGAAATTCATTTTTAAAGGTTAGTTTTTCATATTTTTTTAAAATCTTCGGACAGATAAAGCTCAGTGGCGTGGCATCCATCGATCACGCTGGTGCAGCCCCAGAGTATTGATTACACCTTACCAATGATGCTGATACAGAACAAGTAATAGAAATATTGCATGTACTCGCGTATAAGTCTGAAGTTTTTGTAGGAAATCCTGCTTTCAGAGTTGGGGGATCGGCTTTATACATGAGCCAATAAAAAATAGGGCTAGACTTCCGTGAATTCTCCTGCGGAATTTACCAACAGATTTGTTTACATTTTAGACTGTGCGCAGCAGCTTTCTGCATGTTACTGCGCAATTGTTTTCTGACCTCAAAACTATTGCGCTTCGACACAATCATGTCCTCAACTGTGCCCACCACTTTAAGTTTAAATTCGGCAGTGTAACTGAAATGTTTCCATTTCAAAGACATCATGAATAGCAATGAAGGAAAATATCAGCAGCAAAGATGTTGGTCAAAATAGTGAAAGACGAACTAAACACAAGGCACAGCAGCGCACATAAGATCCAAAAGGAGGAACACATAAGTTTGTGCAGCAAGTGCTAATGTTTCATTGGCTGGTTGACAAAAACAAAGACGTCACAATAGTCAGAGTTGTTCTTCTCAGTGATACAAAATGACCCCCGCCGTCCCTCCCCACAACTTGCCCGATCTTTCATTACGACATCCCTCCTCTCTGCTTCGTACAAACTCCTGAACTGAGAAATTTTTTTCCGAGGGAGTTCCTTTTCCAATTATACCCCCTCTCCTGCACAATTACCCTGCAGATTTTTAAAAGCTAACTTTTTTTTTCAAATCGGCATATTATCTGCATCAGCGTATAATCCGCAGAACCTATATTTTAAACTTTTTTTAGCAGATAATCCGCGGATTATATGATGAAAATTACGGTATGTATTATTCACTTCTGATCTGCACCTCAACAGAGGGAATTGTTCAAAGTTTTTCTTCGTGCAAGAGGGCTGCATGTGTGCGAGTCAACTGGTACGTGCTCATGTATATGCACCAGCTAGTGTTGGCATCCCAACTGACCACACACAAGCTCAGTCAGAGTGCCGACACCGTAGGAGAAAGTTGCATGTGTTTAGTGCCTTGCCAAATTAAAGTCTGTTGCTGCTGCTCAGCGTTGTTTTAGAACGCAATATGGACGAAAACCTCCAACGCAGAAAAGCATCTGGTTCTGGGACAACTAACTGAGGACTACCGGAAATCTTACTTGAAAAGTCTCCAGAAAAGCCACAGACATCTGAGGAAAAATGTTGAACACATCAGAGAGGCATTCCTGCAAAGTCTGCACAAATCAACTTAGTCTGCTAGCTCGCAGCTAAACCTTCCACGTTCAATGGGGCACGATGTGGTACACAAGTGGCTTCATCTAAGGGCGTATAAAATTAAAATTCTTCAGTCACTGAAACCGCATGACCGTGTCGCACACACAAACTTCACTGTAGACATGCTGGAAAGAAATGATACAGCACTAAATTTCCTCTACCAAGTATGCTTCTCGGATAAGGCGACCTTTCATGTCAGTGGGACTGTATTGCCACAACTGCAGGATTTGGGGTAATGAAAATTCACATGTTAGCTGGAGAGGCAGCACCAAAGTTAACATCTGGGTCGGCTACCGGCTTGATGCACTATAAACTGATCAAACCTTTCTTCTTTTTAGAACAAACTGTCGCCGTGATCTCGTAGCTGGTCATGCTGGAACTGTTTGCTCTACCCCAGCTATCACCACCTCAAACCATCTTTTAATATGATGTGGTGCCTCCACGTTTTAGCCTCATCGTTAGGGATCACCTCGATCGTGAGATGCTTGGGAGATGGATTGGCAGAATTAGACCAATTGCTTGGCCTCCTCAGTCACCACATTTAACCCCACTAGATTTTTTCCTTTGGGGTTATGTCAATAACATTGTTTACCAGATCAAGATCACTGACCTTCAGTTCCTAAAAGCCTGCATAACGAACGTTGTGGCTACCGTTATACCGAACATGCTTCAAGTAATGAGGACTGAGGTCTACTATCACTTTGATATTTGTTGGGCTATTAAGGGTGCCCACATTAAAATTCATTGAGACAATTATAGTGAGTACAAAAACTCTGACATTTTCTCTTTATTGTGGCACAAACGGGATGTGTACATAATAAATAGGCTACTTTCTCAGCTATAATTTTTTTATTTTGGATACCTTTCATCCGAAAACCCTGTAATGATGTAAAAATGAGAAATTCACACTTCTGCTAGAATCTAGTATTCTGATTACTCTGATGAAAAGTAAAACATAAATTATATTGATTAGGACATTCTTAATAATTATGTTGCCTTCACCTGTCGGAGGTTTGCAGTCAATGTCGCCATGTCGATCCTTGATGGCATATGAAACAGCTCCTTGGAATTCAGTGCACTAGCTCTGGTCAAAATTTCTATATTTGTGATCTTATCCATCCAAGATATGTTCAACATTTTTTCTGTACAACCATACCTCAAATACTTTTTTTTTAATTGGTGGTCAGAATCCGGGATTCTACTCCACATAGAACTGGAAACATATAGCAACAGACCATTCTTATTTTCAGTTGTAATTCCATAATAGTCTCATTTTCAGGAATGGAGTTCTTGCCATTTGGAACACTATCTGAAAGGACAATTTATGGGATTACTGTTATTAGAGTAATGTTGTTATTTGGCCCACACGTTATTAGAATAGTGTCTCCTGATATAAATCAATTTATGCACCTGTGTTTGTGTCCGGAGATAAAAATATACTATTAGAATAGTATATTTTTATCTCCGGGACACAAATAAAGCTTTGTGGCTTTGTGGCATGGCATCCATAGAGCACAAAATTTAATCACACCAATACAGTTCTAATTGCATTACACATTGCCAATGACGAAACGCTGATACAGAACAATTAATAGAAACACCGTTTGTACTCGCATGTAAGGCAAAAGTTTTTGGAAGAAATCCTGCTTTCAAAGTAGGAGAGTCAGCTTACACACAGGTCAGAAAAAAAGAGGGCTGTACTTACGTGAATTCTCCCGTGGAGTTTGCCGACGGGTTTGTTTACATTTTAGACCGTGGCTTTTCGCATGTCACTGCGTGCTAGTTTTCTGACCTTTTGAAAACTATCGCGTGATATGATCATATCCTCAGTTGTGCTCCCCACTTGAAGTTTAAATTCAGCAGTGTAACTGAAACGTTTCCTTTTCGAAGACATAAATAGCAATGAAGGAAAATATCAGCAGCAAAGACAGTCAAAACGGCGAAGGACGAACTAAAATACAAGGCACAGCACACACAAGATCCAGAACATGGAACTTTGAAAGGAGGCATGCTTATGCAGGTTCATGCAGCAAGCGCTGTGCATACATTTTCCTTGGCTGGTTGACGAAGAGAGGGCATAAGTGCACGCACACACAGTCAGCATTTTGTCGTTCTGAACAATACAAGACAAAATGAATCCCCTTCCTCTGCAACTTCCCTGGTCTTTTATTATAACACCACTTCACCCTCCTCCCTCCTCTTCACTTTGTATAAACTCCTGAACTGAGAATTTTTTTCCCGAAAGAGCTCCTTTTCCAATTATATCCCTTCTTCAGCACAATTATCCTGCAGATTTTAAAAAAAAATTAAACGGCTGCAAAAATGATTGTTTTTAAATCGGTGTTTATCCACATCAGCATATAATCCGCAGAACCTAAATTTTTAATTCTTTTAGCAGATAGTTCGCGTATTATACGATGAAAATTATGGTATATGTTTTTCAGTGATGTTTTCCGTGGTGGCCCAGGCAATTTTTTTGGTCACGCTGGGCGACCAGGCGACCCCATATTTTGGCCCCTGCATGACTATAAGGAGTTGCCAGTCCCTAATTTAGGGAAGAGCCAGTGCTGTAAGACAAACACAACATGTGTGCCTCAATGGAATTTGAACCCAGACTCATCTCAGATGAATGGTCAGATGCCAGCACTTACACCACTGTGCCGGCTGTCCACTTCTCACAGGTGCGTAACAGGAAGGAGAGGCCAGTTCAAGGCTTGCGAACTCACTATGTGAAAAGGTATTATTCTTGGTTGGGGTGCGGGTGATGAATATTTATGAATGAGTGAAGGTGGTTGGAAAGTATGTTAGCATATCCTTATTTGGTGATGGTGGTGTCAGTAAGTAAAAGGGGCCTCAAGGTGGTCCATATAAACATGCCTCAGAACATTATACTGCCTCTATTACTGTGAAAAATCCCAGCTTGGCAAATGTCATTGTCAGCAGAAATGTGCCATACTTCTTCAGGGAGATTTGTTTCTGGTGTGTATGATGTTCCCGATTTCACAGTTGAAGTCCATGGCATTGTGTGGTGTACAGGTTGTACACACACCTTCCTGTTGGCATGTTATAGTTGGAATGATTTACCTATATCCAGTCTTCCACAGTCCAGTGGGGATGTTTCTTTCCCCACTGAAGCTCATAGCTCAGTGACGTGCTGTTAACATGGGTAGTCATAGTGGGTATTGGTTTCCATAGCCCACTCAAGCCACTGTATGTCGAATGGTCTTTACACAAACCTTTGAAAGTACGAAGTACCTCATCATTAAGTACTGCCATTATCCTCTCTAATCCTCTGTTGCGATGTTACGTTGCCAGAGAGGTCGCGTTCATCTTGAATATCAGAGGCTTGTTACACACATGCAACTGTTGGACATAGTAATCCCAAACATTCTGCAGTCACTGATATGGAGGAACATTCCACCTTCCTCACACTGACAATCACTGTCACTCTGTTTACCTAGATCATCACAGTTGCTGGTATGTGATACAACAAATAGTATCTAACCTTTTTATAGCTCCATGGGGTTTTGGCTGGCTGTGTTGTTGTGGCATGGTAGGGAAGGTTTGTGGAGGGTTGCAGCAGCTACTAAATAAGTTATGCCATCAGTGTAAAATATGATTATATTAGGTCAGATAAAAACAAAACAAAAACAACAACCATTAATTGCTAGGTCAAAAACTTGCGAGCAGGTGGGTGCAATTCCCCAGCCCTGCTGGTAATTTATTGAGCTTCAAAATTCTCCCTCATCTGTTGAAAATTTACATTTGCATCTTATCGACCAATGTGAGTGTTAAAATGCCAAATTTTAAAATCTGAGGTTTGCAGACTGTTTTCCATTCAGTCTCCTTCAAAATTAAAAGATTTAATTATTCATATACATATTGTGCATGTAAAAAAATCCCTAGAGTGTCAACGCTGTTGCTATGATTACTGGTTTTGATGATAGCTTCCTATGACTAAGGATTAGTAAGGTCTGCACATTTTTGCTTTTCAATGGTAGTAACCCAGACCCAGAGATAGTTGACGTCTAGCTTTTAGTATTAACTTTTAATACTAAGGGGTTGGAGTTAAAAAAAAATGTTCTTCCAAGCAAATTTTTTAATAAATTTTTTCCCATGAGCAGATTATTTGAAATTTAGTGGAATGAATGAGTTTTTAATACAATCTAGTTTTGCATAATTTTCTCCCAAGTCATTGTTAAGTTCCGAATCTGTATCAGGCAGTGTTCTTTTATTAGTAGAAGATATCTAGAAATGCGGATCTTTTTTTGGTCCTTCTGTTATGAAGGTGTTTCTGCTACTTTGAATGAGCAACTTTTTTTTTTTTGATTGGAGGTTTAACAACCACCGTGAGCAACTTAATGGGCTATAAGCAGTCGCCCGTCCCTAATTTAGGGCCACCTGCTCCACGGAAAGGAAAGAGCCAGTGCCGTAAGACAAACACGACATCCATGCCTCACCGGGATTCGAACCCGGACCCCTTTCGCACGAATGATCAGAGGCCATCGCTTAGACCACTGCACCATCGGGGGCGGCAAGCAACTTTTTCTCCTGTATAGGTTGGTTGCAATTTATGTGAGAGGCGCATTCTTTAACCCCCACCTCTAATAATTCAGAGGTCCTTAATTCTAAACTAATTTCCCTATGAGAATAAATATAAATCAGGGGGGATATGAACTTCATACACCTGTGGCATCAACAGAAACTACGTCCACCATGTAAGTACTTCTTGCTACCAGTGCGAATAAGGCTGTTGTTCAGCCGAAAGATCTGACTAATTTTTAATGTAAAATACGTAACAAATCATTAAGTGTGAAACATTTTTTAATCACCATGAACCACTTTCCGTGCAAAGCAGAAAGCTGAAAATTGATCTTTAATAGGAGGGGAGGTAGTTATGATATTCCGGTCACGCTGAAGGAAAAGAAAATGCAACAGGTGACAAAGTAGGATGTACTATCTCTTCACTTTATGTTGAAGGCTAGTCTGATTTGATTGAAATACTTTTGCAGAAGAAAAAATCAGATATGGTTTGAGTTTTTTTGCAATTCATTTTGCTGTGCAGATTTTTTGGTATGTTATTCACACACAGACAAGCATCCCATCATCTGCTGTACTATCAAAAAACAACCATATATGTTTCGATCTTTAAAAAAAAAATGGCAATAGCTGCTGAATGGTCAAAACAGCCTGGCTGCCCCGGTGGTGCAGTGGTCTAAGCGATGGCCTCTGATCATTCGTCTGAAAGGGGTCCGGGTTCAAATCCCGGCGAGGCATGAATGTTCTGTTTGTCTTACAGCACAGGCTCTCTCCCTTCCCTGGAACCAGTGACCCTAAATTAGGGACAGGTGACTGCTTATAGCCCATTGAGTTGCTCACAGTGGTTGTTAAACCTCCAGGCTGATTGGTTTGGTTCCTTTTTACACTGCTTTTCTTTTTCTAATTGTAGGAAGTCCTGATGTGATTGTTCTTTGTTGTGGAACTCGAGCAAATTTTCAAATGCCCCTTTCTTTGTTTCTTTCAAATATAACTTCAGCATTACCTTCAAATAATTCTTTTATTAACAGTTATTTTATGTTGTCTTCAATGTTAAAGCCTTTAATGTCATGGTAAAACTGAGGGCAAATTTTCTGCTATTACCCCATTCCAGTGGCAATTCATGTTTTAGCACGCTGGTGGAGCACAAAGTTGGTGTCAAAATATGTGTGAAACATGCTGTTTAACACTGAAAGGACAAATTATTATACATGCTGATAACAAAATGCAAAGCAAAAGTATTGCCCAGTCATGGGGTCCCTGAAACTGGCAGTGCCTATAAATAGAGCAAGTCTATGCATTGGATACTAGTCACAGAAAAGTAATCATGGGTAAAGGTAGTGATGCGTGCTAGTTTGATTGTGGCCAGATTGTAATGAGAAAGGCCAGTTGGTTAATCACTGCAACTGCTAAGCTGTTGGAATTTCCACACAGACCATATATAGCACGTGCATATCAAGACTACATGAAACATGGCAAAACTTCCAACCAACAGAAGAAATGTGGCTGCTAACGTGCAATTGATTCCTGAGATGAGCGCAGACTGTCGTGCGCCATTACAAGGAATCGCACTGCCACCATGGAGTTGATAACGTCTGAATTTAATGATGGTGTATCCACAAGCTTGTGCACAAAGACTATCCATTGTACCATGAAAAAAGTCAGCCATGGCAGTCCACATCCACAACATGTCCCCTTGTTGACTATATGGCATTGAAAGATTAGGTTACAATTTGCAAAGACCTATCGCAACTAAAGTGCGGAGGGCTAAAAACATTTCATCTGGTCTGACCAATCATGGTTTCAACTCTGTCATGCTGATGAGAGAGTCCATGTGTCGCATAAACACATTTAAACATATATTGTCCTGTCTTAAGATCTGGTTGAAAGCAACTTCAAGCTACAATTTCTTCCTTGTGAGGTGATGTTCCAATTCAAGGGACTACCCATATCAGTGCTTGAACCTCTTCTTGGGTGTCATGATGTACCATGATCTGTGGAGTGCACTAAGAAAGAATGCCACAGTGAACTCCATTATCAGTGTATCATTGGTGATTAACATATAAAAAACAGGGTGGAAAGGTGGTTTCACTTTTCTACAAACCACTTGCATAAAGGTGGGTACTTGTGAAGGTAGGGCCTATGCACCAAATCTCTTGAAATGTATCTAATACCATATCTGTGGTTACTTCAGCAGTTTTGTTTTAGCGTAAGTTCTTGTGAGTGCTGTGATTTGCCTTGCCATGATATGGCAAACTGCTGTGTCTGTACACTGTATGGAATAACAAGGGTGAGAATGGGGTGTGCTCATGAGGCAGCCAGACGTACTGGAAAGGGCAAAACACTTTGAAAAGTACCTTTTAGCTAGAAGTTGGAAAAAGATGGTTCTACCCATTTCTCAAAGACAACCATTTGCCTCTGTGGTTAAAGCAGAACTTGGTAACTGCCATGGGAGTTTTTGTGCCACTAGATATCTTATTCAGGAACTTGTGAAACGTGATGTGGTGAGTTCTTAGCTGGTGTAAAATAATCAAAGGTTGCCACTACTGCTACTCGACCCCCACCCAGCCTGTTTTAAAAAGGCATCTGCTCTAGTGAAGTAATTCTGTTTCCAGTAAACTTGCGACAACAGTAGTGAATATTAAGTCTCTTACAAGTGGAAATACTTTTATCTGGTAGGGAAAGGGGAAAGCAAAAGGAATAAGAGATTATCTGTGTTTTTGGCACAGGAACACCAGCTTGTTCCTCTGCAAGAATAGGCAGAAGACCCATGGTTACAATGATACCACATACTGACAGCATCATCTTAATTGGGGCGTTCTTTAAAAATAAGTGATTCCACATATACTTTAATGCCACAGTGAAACTCTCATGGTTTGGGCTTCAGGGCTAGTATGGTGTTGCAGTTGCATCTGGCTTATTCACCAGTGTGATTGTCTCCAAGGGACTATATGCTTCCCGCTGGGAAATGATCAACATTATCATGTGTGACAGCATCAAAATTCTTGTCCTTTATTCTTTACCATGTCACCATTAATTATTCAGGGCATCATATCCATGTTGTTTTAGACTATGGCAGTTCACTTTTATGTGGATATGCTTTTTACTCTGCTGTATTTGCTGCTACAGGAAAACTTGAACATTGCTGATTTGGAGTGTTTAACAGACCTGTTCCCCTTTTAATAGACTTCAATGGATGTTCCATTGTAGGGTAGCACCAGTAGTCAGTTTAGGGGTTGAATTACTGCTATTCTCTTTTGTTCTGTCTCTCTCAACATTGGAACTGATTCATACTTCCAAGATACCACCTGTTCTTTATCAATACCTCCATTCTATCCCTGGGTTTATCATTGGCTTGTATTAACTGGTTCTAGATGTGAGATATCCTTTATTGAAGTTATCACTTTTCCCTCCTTGTTGTTAAGTATGGTGTGAATATGGCTTTGCCTGCCATGATGGAGTTTAAGTTTAGAGCAGGTAGCATGTTTTCATATCATCCATCTTCTGTCTTTGCTGACGACATGGTAGCGAAGGAAACAGCTGAAGTTGTGGTTGTAGTGTTTACAAATTATATTATTGCATTATTGCAGAGACCTCTTTCATGGTGCTATGTCTGTGTTGATGTAGACTGTGGCAGTTAACTGTTTTGTTTATGAACTTATTATTGTGTGGTGTCTTGTCTGCTGCTGACAGATGGACACCCTTGACAAAGATCCTGACTTATCCAGAACTGTGGCAGATCACATCACTGAATTCAGTGCTGCTGGTAGCATATAGCACGAAGTCCGGCAATTTCTCATATGGCTTGACTTATGTGAACATATCACGTTTATGTGAGCATTGTCTTACTCGTGCTTGGTTCATTATCATAGAATAAAGGCACCCCGAATGAAGATGTATCGACATACCTCATCCGTAGTTATATGTAAATTGGATCTGCAGCTTCCAGTATACCTTCATTGTTAAAAGTAGTGCTAATGTCATAGATAGATTGCCTGGAGCTTGTTCATAGTGTGCTTAAAACTGTGAAGAAGTGGCTCAGAAATCAAGAGCAGTATTTTGGATCTTTTAACATGTGTTTAGTAGCCCTTTCACGATATCTGAATTGAGAATGGATCTGCATTGGTCTCTCACCATATCTGTTGGCACCCAGTGTGATGTTACATTTGTCATGAATTCTAGTCTGGCACATTTGCTATTCCTGTTCAATAAGATATAGTTGAAGGATCATGTGCATGATTTTTGGTGTATCATAAGTCTTCTTGTTCCTGAAGGTGGGCAAAGATTTTTTGTATCTACTGATCCTGCTGTGCTGATTAGTGCTACCTTCTATACAAGAAAAAGGATTGCTGCCTAGTGCAAATTTGCTGCATTAATTGGAAAGTCGCATCCTTTCACTATCAAAAAGCAGCTTTTGTCAGATTCATTAGCATGTTTGGTGTGTTCCTAAGGGCTGAATTCTTTTTAACATTGTTCAGGTCTTCCTACAGTGTCTAACTCTGGATCTGCGCATATTTGTTGCTCACCTTAGCTAGGTATCACATTTTGAATATCAGTTGCAGTTTTTGATCACTAGAATTCCATCTTTGTTCATAAATTATTGTTTTATTTAGTTCTCAAGGGACTAACTACTACTTGTGTGCATTTCTGCTACAAATGTGGAATCCAGTGGATTATGTCTTGTGGCTGTATTCTTGTGTCCAAGTTTTTGGGTCTACATATCAGTGTTGCATTCCTATTCCTTGTGCACATATGACAAATGCAAAGGTGTATGGTACTAAAGCTTGGGAATTCTTAAGGTTTTTTCAGGCATGTTGTAATTGATACTTAATGCCTTTGATCAATTTTATCAAGCATAAAGTCTGCACATGCATTATGTTTCTTTCACATCTCTATAGGGTCATTCCATGTCAATCAACAAGGCTCACAACCCGGCATTTTTTGATTTTATGAAACTTGGTATAATTGTAGTATTCATCAATATAAACAAACGTGATTTTTTCAGAATTTTTAATGCATCTGCTTTTGAGTTATTGATTTTTGAAACTTCAAAGAGCCCCTGAAATTTCATCATCTGAGCAAACTTTAACTGCCAATTACTCGGGTTCTAGTAGAGCTAGGGTCATGAATTATGGCTCATTTTAAAGATCTTGAATTGGACTTTCATTTGTTATGCCACATGACATTATTAAAAAAATTAAATGTCAATTTTAAAATTGAAATATTAAACATCGTGAATGTTAAAGAATGAAAATAAACATCTAAGTAATTTGAAACTGTGTCCTAAAGTAATTCATTTCATAATTCAGTATAAGGTTCTGTGTGCATATTTACACTTACAAAATTATTTTATCTTCTATATGTATCCTGCTTTTTTTCTTTCTTTTAAATTTTGCCGCACTTGTGTGCCAGTGCTTGATTTGCCGTCTTTGTCTCAGTCATTGTTAAATTATATACTCTTCCAGTAGCTGTTGTCGGGTCAACTTAACAAAACATCAGATTTATGAACCAACAGTATATCCGGTGATTGAGGATACTTGTATGATGGAGATGGACCATGCGGCTCCAGGAAGCTCACTTTTACCTCTTCTGTGTCCTCATTCACACCAAGTACACATCCCAACCACCAGTGCTCTGAGTACTTACTAATCACAAAACCTACCATATTTTCAAAACTAATGTTCTCTTCCCCTTCATCTGTTGCACATATCTCTTCTTTAAAATGCTCAGAAAGTGAGTAAGTTTTGACTAGTAATTTGTGTTTTCCTGCAGGAATGAAACAATGGAGTTTCTGAGTACCACTTATTGTCTTAGCAGAAGCTATTCTACTTTTAAGGATAATTTCCTCCTCTTTGTAATTTTCTGTTGTTGCAAACCGAAAGTGAATGGAGGCAATATTAGCAGTGGCCCATTCAAAGAGTTGGTGTGGGGTCATAATTTGATTATTATAAACAAGTTGTAAACTTGCCTTTGCAGCTAATCGCTTCACAGTACCCCCTATCTCATCACATGCATTTTTGCCATGTGCTGTTGCAAAAAATTCCATTCTGCTTTTATATTAAAGTCAGTCTCGTTGTAGCACAAGCTGAGGAAGTTTGACTTGTTTTTGTATTGTGAAGCTGCTCCATCCGAAAAATAAAATATCTTTTCAGGTTTTTGAGAAAAATGTGACTGCATGAAATTAATTAGGTAACGCTGAAACAGATGGACAGCTATACCGTTGTGAATTAGGCAGTCGAATATAATCACAAAACTTACATGTCCTAGGTTCTGAGTTTTCTCATCTCGATAGTATATAACTATAGGATGCAGGGTTGCTTGGGCATTGTTCCAGTGAAAACCCTGAGCTGCATCTTGCAATACAAAAGAATAATTTTCAGCAAAGTCACAAATTACTATGTATTGATTTTCTGTTATTGTGTCTTTAAGATGTCTTAAGTAACTTGACTGTTGAGTTGCTATAAAAGAATGGTGAAGCAGGGCTGGAAGTTTTCCAAACAACAGGTCCAAAAACTCCTGTGTGGATTTTGATAATGTTTCAAGTACTGTCCTCTTCTCTGATTGCATCCATTTCTTGCATGTCACATTTTCTATACTACACTGCTGGACAATTGCTAAGGACGGATCATAAACGGCTATATAGCGCATAAAAAAGTAAGTGTGGTTGGATGCCAAGTGAAATAAAATAATGTCAGAATGCCAGGACATTACAAGAAAGACAATTTATTGTGCTCTGAAATCCAGAAGGCTTTGGAACGTGTTCAAGGGACAAACAGGCCATTTTGTGCAGAATACGTAAACGTGAAAAAAATGCAATTACCGTCCGCAGGCGTTCCGGCGTAAGATGTCAATACGGGATATGGCCACCATGGAGGGCGATGCAAGATTCCACACGTCGTGTCATGCTTTGCACACCATTATCAAGCAGCTGTTGGGGTAATTTATCCCATTCCTCTCTCAGTGCACGGATGAGAGTGTTCTTGTTTATTGGAGGGCATTGGCGACCAGCAAGACTCCTCCCCAAAGCATCCCACACATTTTCAATGGGATTCAGATCTGGAGAACGTGCTGGCCATACGAGGCGTTGAATATCCTCGCTCTCAAGACACTCCTGGACAGCGACTGTTCGATGACATGTTGCGTTGTCATCAATGAAAATGAGTCTATCACCGACAGCTCCACGGAACATGAGGTAGCGGAACATCATAAATGTATCGTTGGCCAGTCATAGTCCCAGTTGGAAGCACATAGAGGGACGTACGGCCATTGATCATGATGCCAGCCCATACCATGACACTACATGTCGGATATCGGTCCCTTTCCTGTATGTTTGATGGACAATATGCAGTACCACTATCACGCCAGATCAGTTGTCGTCGACAATCAGACGATAGACTGTATCTACTCTCATCTGAGAAGAGGACAGCAGACCAGTCATTATCAGTCCAATTGCGATGTTGATGGCACCATTGCAAACGGGCGGTACCGTGACGTCTGGACAATGGGATGCACACAACAGGACGGCGGGCGTATAGTCCTCCTTCATGCAAACGTCTGGCGACAGTTTTTCGGGAGATCCGCTTGCCAGTAGCAGCCATAAACTGATTTGCTATCTCACTAGCTGTGCTGCGCCGGTGTCTTTTTGTTGATAGCACTATGTACCGATCTTCTGCAGGTGTCGTACTGCGAACACGACCTCCCCCGTAACGTTTGCTACACTCTCCATTTGTTTGAAATGATTTCCAAAGCCTTGAAACAACACTGTGTCTGACGTCGAACTCCCTGGCAACATCTGTTATTTTTCGCCCTTCTTCAATCTTGCCAATAATACGGCCACGCGTAAAATCATCTAGGTGATGTCGGGAAGACATACTGAAAATTGCAAGTTCGTCAATTGATTCTTTCCCTTTCAACTTTGCGTTTGAACAACAACGGTCAATACGCGTCAAATCCTTTATATCTCTTATCAGCGCTATGACGTCACGAACAAGTTCGGCAATCCAAAATTTGCATACGCACAACACGTCTTACTGTATCCCGCACTTATGCTAATTTCCACATTTTCCTGCCTTCCATTTTATGGTTGCTATCGTTGCTATTGTCATCCGTCCTTAGCAATTGTCCGGCAGTGTATTTAGATCAAAACAATCTTCAAATCGTTGCTTGAGCTGTTCTAATCCTGGACAGTTGTTGCACTGACTGAAGTAACATGCAGGTGTAGGGTTTCCACAAATTATGTTTGCAAGGACATCTTTATAGGAGTTTATTGGCTGAACAGTGTCTCCTGTTAATTCAGGTAACTTGCATTGTGTCATCATCAGTGTAACGTTCTGATGCATTGTACGAACAGAATGTGTGCCACTTGCTCCTGCAAGAACACAGTGCTTAGGGCGAAGTTCACAGAACTTGGAGAACCCCACCTTTTTCTCTTGAAATCTCTCTTTAAAAAGAGTATACAATTCTCACAAATTACTCAGAAGCAATTTTTTTTTACCTGTTGACGCTTCTATTTTAATGGAAACAAAGTATTTTTTCCCTGGCATTTGGCAGCTTACATCACTCTCATAAAATTCTTGTATACAATTTGCTGTGTCTTTGTCTAAAGTCTTTCCTGGCTTTGGATCAGAAGACATACCTTTTTCTGTTACTAGCTTTTTAGCCTTTCTGGCCATACGATTTGAAACTCTTAATTCTATTTCAATTCGTTTCAGTGACTAAGATTTAGGCAGTGTACTCAATATCTGCATTCTTATGGTTTTATTTTCTGTGGAATGAAATTCTTCTTTCAACTGTCTTATAATTTCTGGTTCAGGTGATGAAATATTCTTTGGTTCCGACGCAGGACTTAACTTTAATAATTTTGCTCGAAATGCTTCTTGGGCTTTTTTATATTTCTCTTCAGGGTATTTTTTTTTTCTTGCAGCCGTTTTTTCTTGATTGGTGTTTCATCCAGACATTGTAAACTTCTGTTAAATGCTTCTGTAGCATGCTCTTTTTCAGGATTTGATACTTCAGTGTTTTCAGATGGAACAGCATGGCCTTCGGCTTCTTGTTCATTATAGCTGTCAGAAGGTGAAGAGGAATGTTCAGCAGCTTCAGAGTAAAATTTCTGGATTGCTTTATGACAACTGTCGCAGATATTGTGTCCAGTTTTGATCAACTTGTTCTGTAGCAATAATTCTTGGAAACTGGTCGCAGATTTTTTTATTATATTTATGGTTTGGTTTCCCAAGGGGGTTGCAACAGTAAACCACACTTGCAACTTTTGATGTGGATGGTCTGCTGGCATCCATCTTTTACTTTGCTTTTACTTTAAAACCTAGGAAAGAAACATAATTTGTTACCCTTATGGATATATATTAACTTTTTAACTAATTATAATTCATTCATTAACATTTGCAGTGTTTGTAAGACCAGGGATAACATTTTAGACAGACAAAATAAACAATTCCTCAGTCACTGATGGTGCGCTTAGTAACGTCCTTCTATGTTATTTATTTTTTTATAGCGATCCCATTATGAAACTTTCAGGATATGTAGAAAAATAATGTTGGTTAAACATATATTTTTTTCAGATTTTTTAAAAAACATGTTTTTTAATATTTTAATTTTAAAATTGACATTACATTTTTTTAATAGTGTCATGTGGCATATCAAATGAAAGCCCAATTCAAGATCTTTAAAATGAGCCATAATTCATGACCCCTAGCTCTACTAGAACCCGAGTAATTGGCAGTTAAAGTTTGCTCAGATGATGAAATTTCAAAAATCAATAACTCAAAAACGCATGCATTAAAAATTCTGGAAAAAAATCATATATGTTTATATTGATGAATTCTACAAATATACCAAGTTTCATAAAAATAAAAAATGGTCAGGTTGAAAATGCTATTTTTGCTGGTTGATTTCACATGGAATGATCCTATATAGCTGTGTGTGCAATCCAGTGAACCACCTCTGAGTGTTAACTGTTTTCAGCTGTGTCTTTAGTTTACATGGAGCTGTGCAATATCACCCACTTTATGAATCAGTGTTTGGACCAGTTTTTTTTTCATGTCTTTCACTATTGGCCTCTATGAACTTCCTTTGAAATCCTGATGCCAATCATAATTTAGGATGCAAATGTCGACTTGTCATTTATTGGCATGACTGGGCTTTTTGAGGACTCTTCCCTTCTTTCTCATCATCTTAGACTCCCTGAGTACTAGGTCTTTTGACTTGCATATATGCCAGCCAGGAACTAATGTGCATGTGCTATTTATTGATCTGTATCCATTCATACTGTGTGTGATATTTTTTTTCTTGAAGTTGTAGTGGGAAGATATTTTTGGATTTTGTGCAGATGTAAGAACGATCCACATTTTCTGTTTTTTGGAATACTCAGCTTTCCTGCCAAATGGACTGCATTAGAGATATGAGAAACTTTGAATTTGTTAAAATTTTTGCCACGTAAAATTACAGGAACAAAATGTTAATGAGACACTATTACACTGAGAGTTGAATAACTTTTCAGAGTTCTTGTAAAAAACCTTTAATGGCATATATTTGCCGCAATATCTTTGTTCTTGAAAGACAGAGGAATGTTATTTGAATTAATACTAAAGAGTGTTTCCATATGTTTACCTAGTTTTTTTATGTAGCATATTTTGCCTCACAAAGTGGCGTATATTTACAGTTGCATTTCCAGAGTACATCTGTTTCTAGCTGGTGTAATAAAAAAACAATATACATTGAGTTAGCTTTGCATTAGGAACACCCCCGTTTCACATATTCAGAGCGATAACAAAGTACCATGTGATACCAGCATCATGGGTGGCTACTGTAAATTGGGCACACCTATCCTCTGTACATAATCAGTAAACGTTTGTCAGTAACGGGGAAACTTGGTGAGTTTTAAAAGCCAACTTGACTGTGGCCAGATAGTTGGGCCCCGGAGGGCAGGTGCCAGTATTTTGGAAAGAGCTGCACTTGTTGGCTACTCCCATACTACTGTATCAGGGGTGTACCAGGACTGGATTAACCATACACAGGCATTCAGAAGGTCTCAGTTTGGTTAGCCACTCACGGTTCATTCTAGAGGTGAGTCAGATGTCAAAACTGGTATCTTAGCAGTGACGTGCAAGAGCCGCTCAACTCACGCACGAGTGTAACAGTGGTGCAGTTTAACCTATTTCCACATGCACTATGTGCTGTACTTTTTTCCCCTGGGGTTCCACAACCGAAGACCAACGAGGGTACCCATGATGATGCCCAGTCATCGCGAACAACACATCACATGGGCCAAGGAACGTTGTCAATGGACCCTTAACAGATGGAAGAAGGTAGTTTGGAGTGATGAGTCCCGTTTCCTGCTGCCCCATGCTGATGGCCTGGTTCGCATATGGTGTAAACAGCATGAAGCCGTACCTTCTGGTTGCACGGTTGGGGTTCAATAGGCAGTTGGAAGTGTGTTTGTATGGGGAGCTTTTCCCTGTCAAGCCCCTACGTCTGTTGGTTATCATCCCACAAACACTGAATGATAGACGTTACTGGGACCTGTCTGCCAACCATCTCTATCCATGTCTGCAGGAGGTTTATGCGGACCACAGTGCCATCTCTCAACAGGACAATGCACTGTGTTATTGGGTTCATGTAACTACTGAGTGGTTAGAGGAACACCCCAACAAATTTGCCACATTGCTTTGGCCCCCAAACTTCCCTGACTGTAACCCAATGAACATTTGTGGCATATGCTAGAATGGGGTATGATAAATACTGATTCTCCTGTACAGAATGAGCATGAACTGACAAAGCTGCTGTAGCGAGCGGACATTGGTGAAGTTACGAATGGAGGATGTTCGACTCCTGTCACTTTGTAGGATCTCTTCCTAGGCATATGCATGCTGTGATTGTACAGAAAGGTGGATCAATGCATTATTAGGTAGGTGTTCCTAATGCAAAGCTAACTCAGTGTATATATATTTAGATTATACATGTATTGGTAAGCAAGTCCCCATGCAGTTTTTCCACTTTATTGTGTGGCAACTATCAGGAGAATTCAGCATGTTTTTTTTTTGTTTTTTTTCTTTTTGGATTTCATCATCACTGTTTATAGCAGATAGAACTGCTTACAACTGTGTCAGAGATGTGTTGCATGACTGAGGTTTTCCAATTATTCTCTGTTGCAGAGTTTTCCAGATACCAGGTATTTGTTATGGTATTCATTATTGTAGGAGATAGGTAGGACAAGATAACTTGTCCTACCTATCTACTACAATAATGAATACCATAACAAATACCTGGTATACCTAGAAAACATGTCCCAGATTTTCCCTGTACTTTCTACCTTTTTTAGTGCAGAATTCCTGCTGCATGTGAGCAGTATATTTATCATGAAGTTGAATTGGAAAAGGAACATTTTTTTTTTAATTTCTGGAAGAATTTCCCAATTTTTACATACTAGTTGGTAGTTCCATAAAATATTTTGAATAGCCTGAAGGTGCACTTTAGTACACCTGAAAATTCAAGGACTAGTCTTTCAGACTGCTTGGCACAAAATCTCACTTTCATTCAGCTAGTTACTTTTCACATACTTTAAGTGAAATATGGTAAAAAATATATAACTCATTTTAGTTGCTACTTATTTAAGAGTTGACACCAGTGGTGTTCTAGAAGCATTATTTTTTTCCCTGGAAGACGCGAAAAGCAGATACTTATTTGCTAGTGCAGCTACTTCCTACGTGAGTGATGTTGAAATATGTTTAAATAATTAAAGGAAATAGAGAATTGAAAATGCATAAAGGTAATGTTACTTGTATAAGTGCTATAATAAGCAGGCTGAAATAAAAGGCAGATCTAATAAAAAGATATGTTCATGCAAGCAGTGTAAGAAAGAAAAGAAAGTATAGAAACTTGAAAATGGAGCAAATAATTGGCATGACATTTTTGTCAGTTTCCATTGTGATTTTTGGGGGAGGAGAGGGTACTTGATTTCTGTGCATGTAATTTTTTTCCATGTGAACTACTGTG
This sequence comes from Macrothele yani, assembly GCA_039090855.1. NCBI lineage: Eukaryota > Metazoa > Arthropoda > Arachnida > Araneae > Macrothelidae > Macrothele > Macrothele yani. The sequence goes on along the minus strand of CM076996.1, from coordinate 3,780,426 downwards.
GTAACAAAGTAGATAATTCCATATTGTATTCTAAAATATGGAAATTTGTTTCAGATTATTGTTATACTACGCTAAAGAAATGTAGAACCATGGGAGAAGGATTTCAATTTGGCTCTTTAGAGTCATATCAATGCTAGCAGAGCGGCCACGGGGCCCACATCCTGCACTGCGGTTGGGCCCTGCATCTGCTACCACCGTAGGAAGTGATAGTGACGAAGAGCCACCCCCGCCTCCTCAGAGGACGGTGTCATCACCTACCAGTGTGTCTTCACCATCTTCGGTACCTCCTCCAGCACCTGCACGAAGGCCAATTTTTTTGCAGTCTCGCTCTAGTCTCAGTGTCTCAAGAACTGATTACTTGCTTAATTCCAGTGAACCATTGATTGTTCATTGGGATATCAAAGAAGATGTGTCACCATCTGATTGGATTGGGCTGTACAGAACAGGTAGGTGTGTGATAATTTCTGGGAAATGATTTTGACAGTAATTCAAAATGAATAGTAGCAAGTTAAGTTTTAAGTTGGTTTATTACATAAAGTACAGTAGTGAATAATATACTTTCAAGTAAACACTAGTTTTGATCATTATGAAAACAGTACTTCAGTTCATGTGGTAAAATTCAGAATGAGTGATGAGGTGTTATCTAAGAGAATTTATTCAGCCCAAGTGCTAGGAAAGAAAGGTTTGAGAAAGGCTGAGGAAATCATGGGAAGACCAGATTCAGGAATGCTTGCAAGAATAAAACGTAAGTATGAGATACACAAAAGGTCTTGTGTGAGACATGTGATGGATGTCAGTGAAGCTGTACAATGTATGTCAAGATTGCCATAAATGGATACATTTGTTGTATCGAGAGCAAATAAAGTCTTGAACCGTTAGGGATGTAGATATGACAGATGATGTTGCTTTGAGGAGCTATCCTCTGAATCTCAGCAAACAACTTGGTGTTGGTATATATGTGTGTGTACGATAATTGTCCTTTGATGGGTTCCATTTCAACTCGGGCAAGGTCGTACCATCATGGTCTTAGATTTCTCTAAAAAAAATTAAGGGGTGTTCCTTAATTTTTTTTTTTTAATCTTTAAGGAGACCCACATTTTTTTTTTTTCGACAAAAATTATTTTTCCCTTCAAGATAGAAGGTTTCAAATCTTGCACTGTCAAACAAGCTCTTTAGAAAACGGGTTTTCTTCCTAACTTCAGCTAGTCCTTGCAGCGGAATTAAAAAAAAATCTTGTTCTGGTATTTTTTTTTTACATTGTGTGTATAATATGTAATAATATATGGTGCTAATATTTTTTACACATCGTAAGGTTAAAATTAAAAAAAATCGTAAACTTCATAATTAAAAAAAAAAAAAAAAAAGAATTTTTAAAGATTTTTTTAACAGTTGCGGATAGAGTTTTTTCTATACTTTTTTTTTTTTTTGTTGAAGACATACAAATGTGCACTTTATTTGCAATTTTTTATGTATCTGTGAAACTGCTAGTTTCCGCGTTTCAGCAGCGTTAAAAACAGCCGTTTTTGAAAAATCTCTAACTTTGCAAACAATTTTCTCAAAAAAGCCATTTTTTAAAATTCTGAAAATTAAATCACTGTTTCATTATCAACAAAAGAATATCTGTGTAAATTTTCATGGACCTAAAACCGCCCGTTTCCGAGTTAGAGGCGTTTGAATTTGGTTTTAAAGCCTACAGTTTCCCGTGTTCTAAGGCTCCATTTTGGAAAAATCTCAGGTGCAAAGTTGGTATTATCTTCCCTGAATGAGAGCATTGGATCAGATGGCCCTGGTTGAATACATCCACCTCAGCCTCCCGAGCGATGATATGCCTAAAAAACGGTCTGGGGAGGGGGGGGATGATAAATGAATAAAATTCTTGCTGCTCCACTAACAAAGTTGAGTTATGAAAGGCAGTTGTTTGTTTACGTACATACTTAAACATCGCATAAGAAACTATGAAAGAGTAGAAAACTGTTGTGAAATAATTTTAAGGAAAAAGGAATGCGGGCACACATACTGTAAGTAATTTTCGAGGGCAAAACACACTCTAGTTTTTCTGAAGAGCAGTCGCTGTTTTGTTATAGTTGCTACAATTAACTTCTCGGTTTTTCGTAATAGTGAAATATTCACTCAGGAGAGTTTTGTCCTCTGCGAACCGGGGGAGAGTGTGCAATGCTCTTGACCTCGCTGCTGGGTTGATAACGCTGTGGTCGCTACCCAAACTCTGCATACCTCCTCTCCAAAACATAATGGCAATTGTCTAATCTTCTGTTGGGTATATATATAAGTTTTGAGGGATTTCCGTTTGGTGTCATACTTTTTACTGCTTGCATGTATTTTAAGGTGGCAACACTGCTATATCGCAGTACGAGACGCCAGCTGTCAGAGTCAGTATACGACGTTCAATTGAGGTGCGAAGACGTATTTGTTTTACTCGATGGAAAATGGCAACTTTCGTTTCGACAAAACAGCATTTGCAGGAAGTGTTAGTGCATTACTTTATTGTTAATAAAAGTGCTGCCGACAGCTATCGCTTAATGTCAGAAATCTATGGTGAACATTCCCCATTCATAAAAACATGTGAGTATTGGTTTAGACGATTCAAAAGGAACGATTTCAATGTCAGTGATAAAGAACGTTCTGGACCACCCAAAAAAATTGCTGATGCCGAATTGGAAGCTTTACTCGACGAGGATCCGTGCCAGACCCAAAAAGAACTTGCAGCAGCATTAAATGTTAGTCAACCATGCATTTCACAACGTTTAGCTGCCATGGGAATGGTGCTAAAAGAAGGGAATTGGGTTCCACATGCTTTGCGGGAAAGAGACCTTGAACGTCGAAAAACCATTTGCGAATTGCTGCTTCAAAGGCGAAAAAGAAAGTTCTTTTTGCATCGTATTATTACTGCCGACGAGAAATGGATATGGTACGATAACCCAAAATGGCAGAAAGCATGGGTGAAGCCAGGTGAACCAGGTCCTTCAATGCCAAAATGCAATACCCATGGTACAAAGGTAATGCTGTGTATCTGGTGGGACCAGAAGGGTGTGATCCACAATGAACTGCTGAAACCGTCAGAAACTATTACTGGCGATCGGTATCGAACCCAATTAATGCGTTTAAAACGAGCTCTCACACAAAAACGGCCGGAATCTGAGAATAGACACAACAAAGTCATCTTACAGCATGACAACACAATACCACATGTTTCTCGACCTGTAAAAAAGTACTTAAAAGGATCCCACTGGGAAGTTCTACCCCACTCGCCATATTTGCCAGATATTGCACCATTCGATTACCATTTGTTCCGGTCAATGCAGTCAGCACTTTTTGGAAAACGGTTTATTTCTTATGAAAACATCAAAAATTGGCTGGACAACTGGATCTCTTCCAAGGAACCGTAATTCTTCTTTCGGGGCATACGTTCACTGCCCGAAAGATGGGGTAAAGTTGTAGCTTCAGAAAGAGCATACTTCGATTAATATTAAAATATTGTTTCTGTTCTCCAACAACGTGTTTTGTTCACCTCAAATCCCTCAAAACTTATTTATCTACCCAATAAATAAATAACAATTAACACATACGCGTGTATGCTTATTCATAAAATGTAAGTTGAGTATGTTTCCTGTTCAATCAGCTGATTTTATAAGTAGATTACATATACAACTTACACACTTATAGGTGTAAAGATTTTTATCTATTTAAAACATATTCAAAGATTTCAATTTTTGTAGGGGGAGGGGATTGTGTTTTTAGTGGTTTCCACCTGGGCCACGAGATAAACCATGTACTGCCCATGTCCTCTGTCCCCTTAGCTAAGATAATGCTGGGTCGATGAGTGACCAGCGGAGTTTTTACCCCCCCCCTCCACCCCACCCCCAGCACGGGCTGGTGAGGAGTCTCAAAGCTAGGTAGCTTTCAAAAATGTTTCAACTTAGTTGGCTGGTAACAAGAGTCGAACCTGCCCGCCACCCACTCCATTGGTCCGTAAGATGCTCGCGGCCATAGCATACACAATAACCATGGAATAAATTCTACCGTACATGTATCTGGCAAATTTTTATATTTAATTTCTTTTTGTATTATCAACTCCAATTGAAAATTATGAAAAGTTTTGAAGTTTCCGACTACCCTGCTCATTTGAATACGGTGATAATTCCTTTCAAGAGAAGTCAGGTCAGATGTAAACCCCTCTCCCACTGTAGATTTTGGCCCTGCTTTCAACAGAAACAAAGTTGAAGTGTTTCCTGTTGGCTAAAGTACGAAAAACAAATGCAAGTACAAATGAACGAAGTTACACATGCATGAAAAAAAAAGCATCTCCTTACCAAATCTCTCCAGTGCAGTTACTTTCCTTTAAATAAAAAAAATATCTGACGCTATATATATATATATATATATATATATATATTTATTGGATGTAAGGTCAGGTGATGCGTAACATTACAGTCTCTCCTTGACAAATGTCAACCCCGCCTTCTCGTGGTGCATCCTGTTCCCACAGAGGCTCTGACGACCGCCAATAGCGGTATAACTATACCATTGGGATTAGAGGAAATGCTATCCCACACTCACCAACCCGCTTGGCCAGCGTGGTGAGTTATGGCCAAACCCCTCCAAAATCACTCCACAACTAAAATCTTGGCCCTCAGTCTCCGGCAGCTGGAATGTACCTGGCCAAGGCAGCGGCCAGTGCGACATGAAGGCAGAGGGTGCTAAGAATCCCCGGAGGACCGGACTAGGCTGCCATCTGATGCTGACCTTGGCTACGTATAATGGACGCTTCCTATCTTCTGATTCAAGGCTTCTTGAATTGGAAGAAGAACTACAAAGGATCAAGTGGGACATCATCAGGCTAAGTGAGGTAAGGAGAAAAGGAGATCTCATTGAACTGAAAAGTGGACATCTCTTCTACTATCGTGGGACAGATACTGGCAGAACTAGTGGTGTTGGATTTATAATAAACAAGTAACTGAAGGATAAAGTTGTAGAAGTTGAAAGTTCCTCTGACAGAGTTGCACGACTCGTTATCCAACTCTCGAGAAGATACCAGGCTCAGATAATTCAAACTTATGCACCCACCACAAGTCATCCTGAAGAAGAAATTGAAGAATTTTATGAGGAAATTCGTGATCTAAATAATAAAGGTAAGCAGCATTTGAAGATAATTATGGGAGATTTCAATGCAAAAATAGGGCAACAGCAACAGAATGAAACTTCAGTAGGCAAATTTGGTCACAGCAACAGAAACCAGCGTGGAAATACTCTCGTTGAGTTTGCAGAGGCAGAAGGGTTTTTCATCTTGAACTCCTTTTTCAACAAAAAGCCACACAGGAAATGGACATGGAGACATCCAAATGGAACGACAAGTGAAATTGATTTTATTATGTGTAACAAAAAATTCGTCATAGAAGACTGTAGTGTGCTAAACAAGTTCAACACAGGTAGTGACCATAGATTGGTGAGATGTAAGATGCATCTCAACACGAAACTTGAATGTGGCAAGCTCATAAGACAAACAAAATGTATTGACATAACCAACCTTAAAAAACACCATAATACCCTCAAGTTGGAACTGAAGAACAGATTCTCCGCTTTAGAAGGCCTAACATCAGAAGAAGTGGATATTTCTGAAGTTTACAGAAAAGTAACCAAAGCTCTTATGGAAACAGCAACAAAATTAGCTGGGTCTAAGAACAAGTTGCATGTGAACAAATTATCAGGAAAAACCAAAATGTTGATGCAAAAAAGAAGAGAGATGAGGACAACTAAAGAAGATGTAACTTCCAAAGTGGAATATATAGAGCTATGCAAGTCGGTACGAAAAAGTATCATGAAGACGTAAGGAAATTCAACTGTGAACTAGTGAGGAAAGCAATTGAAAACAACCGAAGCCTAAAGATAGCAAAGGGACAACTCAGTAAGGGAAGCAAACAGATTATGGCACTGAAAAAAGAAGATGGTTCTGTAACAAGAAATAGAGGTGAAATTTTGACAAGAGTGAAAGATTTCTACTCCAGATTATATGCAAGGGATGATACATGTACTCCAGACATCATGAAAGGTACCAGAGTTCTTCCAGTCCTCCCAGCAGAAGCTGCACATGCAATCAAGAACATGAAGCGGGGGAAAGCTCCAGGAGAAGATGGAATTATTCTAGACATAATACAAGAAGCAAGTGGAGAAATCGAAACAGTACTCGCCCAAATTTTCACTCGATGCCTTAATGAAGGGAAGATTCCTAAGGATTGGAACAGCGCTACAATGATCTTGCTACATAAAAAAAGTGACAGTGAGGATCTCAGGAACTACAGACCTATCAGCCTCCTATCAGTGGTTTATAAAATCTTCCCTAAAGTTCTTTCACACCGCTTGAAGGTGACACTGGACGTGGCTCAACCGAGAGAACAAGCTGGATTCAGGAGTGGCTACAGCACAATAGATCATATCCATGTACTGAGAGAACTAATTGAAAGAGCGAGGGAATATGAACTTCCATTGTGCATGGCTTTTATCGATTATGAAAAAGCCTTTGATTCGGTGAAACCATCAGTAGTTACAATGGCTCTGAAATACTGCGGTATTGAAGATGCATACATTAATATTATTAATAACATCTATGAAAATGCAAGTGCAAAGATTTGGCTGTTTGTGAATACAGCACACATAAAAGTAGGAAAGGGAGTGAGACAAGGTGACACCATATCTCCGAAGCTCTTTAATGCCATATTGGAGGGTGTCTTTCAGGCGCTGAGCTGGGAAAACAAGGGGATAAAGATTAATGGAGATTATCTAACCCACCTTCGTTTTGCTGATGACGTAGTCATTTTTTTGCAACTACCCCATCAGAGCTGCAGAGTATGATCCAGGAACTTGCTGACAAGAGTAAAGAAGTCGGATTAAAAATGAACTTTCAGAAGACAAAAGTGATGTTCAATGCTTTTACAAGAAATGAAGATTTATCGATTGATGGAGAAAAGCTGGAGATAACAGACACGTACGTTTATCTTGGACAGCAGATATCAAGTGAGGGTCACATTGATGAAGAAATTAATTGGTGTACAAAACTTGCCTGGAGAGCATTTGGAAGAAACAGCATAATTTTCAAGAGCAATATGCCATTATGTCTTAAAAGAAAAGTGTTTGATCAATGCATCCTTCCAGTGCTTACGTATGGTGCAGATATGTGGACCTTAACTAAAAGAGACATACAAAGGCTGCAGACAACTCAAAGAAGCATGGAGCGGTGCTTGCTTGGTGTAACCAGGAGAGATAAGAAGAGGAACTTGTGGATCAGAAAAATGACAAGAGTGGAACACATCATAATCAGAGTAAAATCCCTGAAATGGCAATGGGCTGGACATACTGCCAGAAGAACAGACCATCGATGGACAGTCGAAATTTTAGATTGGATTCCAAGGGACAGGGAAAGACTCTTGTCAGCAAGTTCCTGGATCATACTCTGCAGCTCTGATGGGGTAGTTGCAAAAAGGACTACGTCATCAGCAAAACGAAGGTGGGTTAGATAATCTCCATTAATCTTTATCCCTTTGTTTTCCCAGTTCAGTGATTGAAAGACATTTTCCAATGTCGCATTAAAGAGCTTCGGAGATATGGTGTCACCTTGTCTCACTCCCTTTTCAATTTTTATGTGTGTTGTATTTTCAAACAGCCGAATCTTTGCACTTGCATTTTCATAGATGTTATTAATAATATTAATGTACGCATCTTCAATACCGCAGGATTTCAGAGCCATTGTAACTGCTGATGGTTTCACAGAATCAAAGGCTTTTTCATAATCGATAAAAGCCATGCACAATGGAAGTTCATATTCCCTCGCTCTTTCAATTAGTTCTCTCAGTACGTGGATATGATCTATTGTGCTGTAGCCACTCCTGAATCCAGCTTGTTCTCTCGGTTGAGCCATGTCCAGTGTTACCTTCAAACGGTGTGAAAGAACTTTAGTAAAGATTTTATAAACCACTGATAGGAGGCTGATAGGTCTGTAGTTCCTGAGATCCTCAATGTCACCTTTTTTATGTAGGAGGATCATTGTAGCATTGTTCCAATCCTCAGGAATCTTCCCTTCATTAAGGCATCGAGTGAAAATTTGGGCGAGTACTGTTTCGATTTCTCCACTTGCTTCTTGTATGATGTCTACAGTAATTCCATCTTCTCCTTGAGCTTTTCCCCGCTTCATGTTATTGATTGCATGTGCAACTTCTGCTGGGAGGACTGGAAGAGCTCTGGTAGTGGTACCTTTCATGATGTCTGGAGTACATATATCATCCCTTTCAGATAATTTGGAGTAGAAATCTTTCACTCTTGTCAAAATTTCGCCTCTATTTCTTGTTACAGAACCATCTTCTTTTCTCAGTGTCATAATCTGTTTTCTTCCCTTACTGAGATGTCCCTTTGCTATCTTTAGGCTTTGGTTGTTTTCAATTGCTTTCCTTACTAGTTCACAGTTGAATTTCCTTACGTCTTCAGTTATACGTTTTCGTACTGTCTTACATAGCTCTATATATTCCACTTTGGAAGTCACATCTTCTTTAGTTGTCCTCATCTCTCTTCTTTTTGCATCAACATTTTGGTTTTTCCTGATAATTTGTTCACATGCAACTTGTTCTTAGACCCAGCTAATTTTGTTGCTGTTTCCATAAGAGCTTTGGTTACTTTTCTGTTAACTTCAGAAATATCCACTTCTTCTGATGTTAGGCCTTCTAAAGCGGAGAATCTGTTCTTCAGTTCCAACTTGAAGGTATTATGGTGTTTTTTAAGGTTGGTTATGTCAATACATTTTGTTTGTCTTATGAGCTTGCCACGTTCGAGTTTAGTGTTGAGGTGCATCTTACATCTCACCAATCTATGGTCACTACCTGTGTTGAACTGCAGTCTTCTATGACGAATTTTTTGTTACACATAATAAAATCAATTTTGTTTGTCGTCCTATTTGGATGTCTCCATGTCCATTTCCTGTGTGGCTTTTTCTTGAAAAAGGAGTTCAAGATGAAAAACCCTTCTGCCTCTGCAAACTCTACGAGAGTATTTCCACGCTGGTTTCTGTTGCGGTGACCAAATTTACCTACTGAAGTTTCATTCTATTGCCGTTGCCCTGTTTTTGCATTGAAATCTCCCATAATTATCTTTAAGTGCTGCTTACCTTTATTATTTAGATGACGAATTTACTCATAAAATTCTTCAATTTCTTCTTCGGGATGACTTGTGGTGGGTGCATAAGTTTGAATTATCTGAGCCTGGTATTTTCTTGAGAGTTGGATAATGAGTCGTGCAGCTCTGTCAGAGGAACTTTCAACTTCTACAACTTTATCCTTCAGTTTCTTGTTTATTATAAATCCAACACCACTAGTTCTGCCAGTATCAGTCCCACGATAGTAAAAGAGATGTCCACTTTTCAGTTCAATGAGATCTTCTCCTTTTCTCCTTACCTCACTTAGCCCGACGATGTCCCACTTGATCCTTTGTAGTTCCTCTTCCAATTCAAGAAGCCTTGAATCAGAAGATAGGGAGCGTCCATTATACGTAGCCAAGGTCAGCATTAGATGGCAGCCTAGTCCGGTCCTCCGGGGATTCTTAGCACCCTCTGCCTTCATGTCGCACTGGCCGCTGCCTTGGCCAGGTACATTCCAGCTGCCGGAGACTGAGGGCCAAGATTTAAGTTGTGGAGTCATTTTGGAGGGGTTTGGCCATAACTCACCACGCTGGCCAAGCGGGTTGGTGAGTGTGGGATAGCATTTCCTCTAATCCCAATGGTATAGTTATACCGCTATTGGCGGTCGTCAGAGCCCCTTTAGTGGGAACAGGATGTACCACGAGAAGGCGGGGTTGACATTTGTCAAGGAGAGGCTGTGATGTTACGCATCACCTGACCTTACATCCCTATATATATATATATATATATATATATATTGATTTGGTTTTGCTGTGTTAACTATTTGCATGGGGTCAAAGTAACAGCATAATTAAAAGATAAAGGTAAATGAACATTATATTACTAAATTTCGGTAACGCACATGCACGTAACTGGGGTGGTCGAAATGAATGAATTATTTTGAATACTAACACTGAGACATCAGAAGCAAAAATATATGCCGGAAATTTTCTTTTTTTCCAGTGTTTACTATGAAACTGAAAATAAGTGGGGTGGGGGGTGGAGTCGATTTACGACATCCTTTTCTATGAGGGGTTGATGTAGGCTGTGAAACGACTTCGCTGTAATATTTAGCGTTTCAAGATATACAGGGTACAGATGAAGGTCGACAGTTGTGACCCTCCCTCCTTCTTCTCCCACATGAGCGCTACACTCAAGGCTTCGTTAAAGCTATGCCAATCATTCAACACACAAATATTATAGCTTGTTGGGGAAAGCCATTTTTATTTACACTTCTTCAGACTGCAGTCGCAGGGGCCGGGGTTGCATTTACATCATAGTGGTCGGTAATGTGACTCCCCCATGAAATGGCTGTTCCCTGCATGCTTCTGCTGATCTGATGACTAGCTGCATCACAAAAACAAATAAAGTGAGATTTTACCTTATGTTTCGGTTTCAGATGAGCCTCCTTCAATTTCTTGTAGAATGGCCCCCTCTTTCCCCACCCCCAATAAACGCATCTGGCGTGCATCCTAGGATTTGCTGTATCACAAAAATAAATAAATATTAAGGAAATGCATGTATATCTTTTACTCAGTTCAGCTGTCTGTTATGGTTCCTAATACATGAAACGAAGTCAGAATGCCTTAACACCCTGTGTAGAGAAGTCACCTGAATGCTTACGGAGCAAAAAAATGTCTCATTTGTTTAGTACTAGACGTATTAAATGTGCCGATTATGGTAACCGCCATAAGAAGGTGATGTACCAACAAAAGAAATGGAAGTTCAAAAAAGTTGGAAAATAATTATGCCAAAAAATTATAAACAAAAATCTGTATTTTACTCCATCAGAAGAGTACTTGTGCTACCATTGTTTAGTACATTTCATGAAGTTAGTTGCTAGTGAAAGCTCATCACCCACCAAGTGAGCTGGATGTGTTGTTACCTTCTTATGCTGAAACAGAATTTACTTCTGAAGAACCAGTTTCGGATATAAATGCTCTTGCAACAACACTTCAAATGGAAGTAAGTCCTTTGAAATTACCTTCTTCACTAAAGAGACACCAGCGATCTGCATATTTTACTCGGAAACGGAGACAATTGTCATCTGCATTTGAAGAAACAGTTTCAAGCCAAATATCTCCTATTTATGGAGCAGCAGCCGAAATGTTACCTTCAACCTCTCACTCAAGAGAAAATACAAATCCAATACTACATAATTCCGAATGGATTAAAGGTGTTAATGATGCACTCCAATACCGATCAGATATAAGATATAACGATAAAATTCATCTGATGACATTAATTCCACCACATGTCCAAAACCAGCATTCTTCAAAATTTCCCTTCAATTCCGAAACACAGCAAAACCAAATCAATATATATATATTTATATATATATACTTATTTACCCAAAAGCAGAGTCAAAGACAAAAAAATTTTACTTAAGGATTTAAAACCAAATTTGCAAAAAAACCTGAAGATCATGACGTGCAACGCAGCAGTTGTGAATATTCAGAATTCACATACTATTAAGACTATTAAGAAGAGACAGAATCAAAAACAATTTTTTAACAGGTACTAAAACTGCAAAGAAATGCTCATATACTAACAGGTATGAGCAAAAAAGATAAATTAAAAGCAACCTGAATGTAGAAAGTGTCGAGAATGCAGAGCCTTGGCTTTATCAAGGACCAGCAAAACTCTGCATTTTCTCACTTCCACAAAGACCTAGTTGAAAATGGGTTGCTGCAAAGCCATAGATGCAAGTTTTAAGCCCACCAAATTTTTTTTTAAAATATCATAACTTCCTCAGAGTTGCATGATGAATCACTTAGTTAATATTTTTTGCATGCATCTATAACTTTCCTGGCCCAACCCACGTTCGTCATCTGCCACTAAAAACTGAAAAACGACTACAAAAAAATACAAGTTGTGAGAGTGTCTGAATAAATCAAAAGAATTATTCAGCTAAAACACATTGCCAAGTTACCTAGCCGCCTAAGAGAGAATTTAAACATGAATAGCAATTCCAAAATACTACAAATCTTATGCTTTGCAGTGAAAAAAGCTTTATTCAAAATGCCAAATAATAAAAATTAGAATTTTTAAAGAATAGATACCTGAAAGTAAACAGGATTTTTGTCCCTCAACTACCTTAACAACTGACAGCACGAGAACAAAAAAATAATAATGAAATAAAAAATTCTTTGGAAAAATTATGACGTTAACAATTAGTTGCAATATTTACAAAATATTCCAGGAGTGCTTTAAGAGTATATTAATGAAGATATTACGTTCTTGTGCTGTCAGTTGTTGAGGTAGTTGAGGGACAAAAATCCTGTTTACTTTCAGGTATCTATTCTTTAAAAATTCTAATTTTTATTATTTGGCATTTTGAATAAAGCTTTTTTCACTGCAAAGCATAAGATTTGTAGTACTTTGGAATTGCTATTCATGTTTAAATTCTCTCTTGGGTGGCTAGGTAACTTGGCAATGTGTTTTAGCTGAATAATTCTTTTGATTTATTCAGACACTCTCACAACTTGTGTTTTTTTGCAGTCATTTTTCTGTTTTTAGTGGCAGATGACGAGCATGGGTTGGGCCAGGAAAGTTATAGATGCATGCAAAAAATATTAACTAAGTGATTCATCATGCAACTCTGAGGAAGTTATGATATTTAAAAAAAAATTTGGTGGGCTTAAAACTTGCATCTATGGCTTTGCAGAAACCTATTTCCAACTAAGTCTTTGTGGAAGTAAGAAAATGCAGAGTTTTGCTGGTCCTTGATAAAGCCAAGGCTCGACATTCTCGACACTTTCTACATTCAGGTTACTTTTAATTTATCTTTTTTTTGCTCATACCTGTTAGTATATGAGCTTTTCTTTGTAGTTTTAGTACCTGTTAAAAAATGTTTTTTGATTCTGTCTCTTCTTAATAGTATACTTATATATATATATACTTATATACTGTATATATAAAGCATCATATTTTTTTTTTCTTTAAAGGAAAGTAACTGCACTGGAGAGATTTGGTAAGGAGATGCTTTTTTTTTTTCATGCATGTGTAACTTCGTTCATTTGTACTTGCATTTGTTTTTTGTACTTTAGCCAACAGGAAACACTTCAACTTTGTTTCTGTTGAAAGCAGGGCCAAAACCCACAGTGGGTGAGGGGGTTTACATCTGACCTGACTTCTCTCGAAAGGAATTCTCACCGTATTCATATGAGCAGGGTAGTCGGAAACTTCAAAGCTTTTCATAATTTTCAGCTGGGGTTGATAATACAAAAAGAAATTAAATATAAAGATTTGCCAGATACATGTACAGTAGAATTTATTCCATGGTTAGCGTGTATGCTATGGCCGCAGGCATCTTACGGACCAATGGAGTGTGTGGCGACAGGTGAGACTCCTCGCCACCACGTGCTGGGGGGATGGGGGGGGGGTAAAAACTCTGCTGGTCACCCATTGACCCAGCGTTATTTTCTAAGGAAACAGAGGACATAGCCAGTACATGGTTTATCGTGGCCCAGGTGGAAACCACTAAGAACACAATTCCTCCCCCCTACAAAAATTGAAATCTTTGTTTTCTTTGTTAAATGTTTTAAATAGATAAAATTCTTTACATTTATAAGTGCGTAAGTTGTATATGTATTCTACTTATAAAATCAGCTGATTGAACAGGAAATATACTCAACTTACATTTTATGAATAAGTGTGCACGCGTGTGTGTTAATTGTTATTTATTTAGTAGATTAGACAATTGCCATTACATTTTTGAGAGGAAGTATGCAGAGTTCGGGTAGCGACTAGCGCTATCAACCCAACAGCGAGGTCAAAAGCATTGCACCCTGCCCCCCCCCCGTTCGCAGAGGACAAAACTCTCCTGAGCGAATATTTTACTATTACGAAAAACTGAGAAGTTAATTGTAGCAACTAAAACAAAACAGCGACTGCTCTTCTGACAGTAGCCTACAGTTAGCAGCTCCCAGAAAAACTTGAGGGTGTTTAGCCCTTGAAAATTACTTAGTGTGCCCGCATTCTTTTTTTCTTAAAATTATTTCACAACAACAGTTCTCTACTCTTTCATAGTTTCTTATGCGATGTGTAAGTATATATGTAAACAAACAACTGCCTTTAGCAACTGAACTTCGTTAGTGGAACAGCAAGAATTTTATTCATACCCCCCCCCCCCTCGGACCGTTTTTTTAGGCATGTCATCGCTCAGGAGGCTGAGGTGGATGCATTCAACCAGGGCCAGCTGATCCAATGCTCTCATTCGGGTAAGATAATACCTACTTTGCACCTGAAATTTTCCCAAAATGGCGCTTTAGAGCACGGGAAACCGTAGGCTTTCAAACCAAATTCAAACGCGTCTAACTCGGAAACGGGCGGTTTTAGGTCCGTGAAAATTTACACAGTTATTCTCCTGTTGATAATGAAACAGTGATTTAATTTTCAGAATTAAAAAAAATGGCTTTTTTGAGAAAATCGTTGGCAAAGTTAAAGATTTTTCAAAATTGGCTGTTTTTAACGCTGCCGAAATGCGGAAACTTGCAGTTTCACAGATACATAAAAAATTGCAAATAAAGTGCACCTTTGTATGTCTTTAACAAAAAAGAAAAAACTCCATCCACACCTGTTAAAAAAATATTTAAAAAATTCAATTTTTGTTTAAAAATCACAAAGTTTACGAGTTTTTAAAATTTTAATCTTACGATGTGTAAAAAATATTAGCACCATATATTATTATATATTATACACACAATGTAAAAAAAAAATACCAGAACAAGATATCTTTTTTAATTCCGCTGCAATGACTCACTGAAGTTAGGAAGAAAAACCGTTTTGTAGAGAGCTTGTTTGACAGTGCAAGATTTGAAACCCTCTATCTCGAAGGGAAATTTTTTTTTACCGAAAGAAAAAAATATGGGTCCCCTTATTTTAGTCAAGGAACACCCCTTAATTTTTTTAGAGAAATCTGAGACCATGATGGTATGACCCTGCCTGAGTCGAAATGGAACCCATCATTTCAGTGTATGTATTATAGTGCAACAGAAACCAGCGTGGAAATACTCTCGTTGAGTTTGCAGAGGCAGAAGGGTTTTTCATCTTGAACTCCTTCTTCAAGAAAAAGCCACACAGGAAATGGACATGGAGACATCCAAATGGGACGACAAATGAAATTGATTTTATTATGTGTAACAAAAAATTCGTCATAGAAGACTGCAGTGTGCTAAACAAGTTCAACACAGGTAGTGACCATAGATTGGTGAGATGTAAGATGCACCTCAACGCTAAACTTGAACGTGGCAAGCTCATAAGACAAACAAAATCTATTGACATAACCAACCTCAAAAAACACCATAATACCTTCAAGTTAGAACTGAAGAACAGGTTCTCTGCTTTAGAAGGCCTAACATCGGAAGAAGTGGACATCTCTGAAGTTAACAGAAAAGTAACCAAAGCTCTTATGGAAACAGCAACAAAATTAGCTGGGTCTAAGAACAAGTTGCATGTGAACAAATTATCAGGAAAAACCAAAATGTTGATGCAAAAAAGAAGAGAGATTAGGACAACTAAAGAAGATGTGACTTCCAAAGTGGAATATATAGAGCTATGCAAGACAGTAAGAAAAAGTATCACTGAAGACGTAAGGAAATCCAACTGTGAACTAGTGAGGAAAGCAATTGAAAACAACCAAAGCCTAAAGATAGCAAAGGGACATCTCAGTAAGGGAAGAAAACAGATTATGGCACTGAGAAAAGAAGATGGTTCTGTAACAAGAAATAGAGGCAGAAATTTTGACAAGAGTGAAAGATTTCTACTCCAAATTATATGAAAGGGATGATATATGCACTCCAGACATCATGAAAGATACCAGTACCAGAGTTCCTCCAGTCCTTCCAGCAGAAGTTGCACATGCAATCAAGAACATGAAGCGAGGAAAAGCTCCAGGAGAAGATGGAATTACTGTAGACATCATACAAGAAGCAAGTGGAGAAATCGAAACAGTACTCGCCCAAATTTTCACTCGATGCCTTAATGAAGGAAAGATTCCTGAGGATTGGAACACCGCTACAATGATCCTGCTACATAAGAAAGGTGACATTGAGGATCTCGGAAACTACAGACCTATCAGCCTCCTATCAGTAGTTTATAAAATCTTCACTAAAGTTCTTTCACACCGCTTGAAGGTAACACTGGACATGGCTCAACCGAGAGAACAAGCTGGATTCAGGAGTGGCTACAGCACAATAGATCATATCCACGTGCTGAGAGAACTAATTGAAAGAGCGAGGGAATATGAACTTCCATTGTGCATGGCTTTTTATCGATTATGAAAAAGCCTTTGATTCGGTGAAACCATCAGCAGTTACAATGGCTCTGAAAAACCTGCGGTATTGAAGATGCATACATTAATATTATTAATAACATCTATGAAAATGCAAGTGCAAAGATTAGGCTGTTTGAAAAATACAACACACGTAAAAATTGGAAAGGGAGTGAGACAAGGTGACACCATATCTCCGAAGCTCTTTAATGCCACATTGGAGGGTGTTTTTCAGTCGCTGAGCTGGGAAAACAAGGGGATAAAGATTAATGGAGATTATCTAACCCACCTTCGTTTTGCTGATGACGTAGTCATTTTTGCAACTACCCCATCAGAGCTGCAGAGTATGATCCAGGAACTTGCTGACAAGAGTAAAGAAGTGGGATTAAAAATGAACTTTCAGAAGACAAAAGTGATGTTCAATGCTTTTACAAGAAATGAAGATTTATCGATTGATGGAGAAAAGCTGGAGATAACAGACACGTACGTTTATCTTGGACAGCAGATATCAAGTGAGGGTCACATTGATGAAGAAATTAATCGGCGTACAAAACTTGCCTGGAGAGCTTTTGGAAGAAACAGCATAATTTTCAAGAGCAATATGCCATTATGTCTTAAAAGAAAAGTGTTTGATCAATGCATCCTTCCAGTGCTTACGTATGGTGCAGAGACGTGGACCTTAACTAAAAGAGACATACAAAGGCTGCAGACAACTCAAAGAAGCATGGAGAGGTGCATACTTGGTGTAACCAGGAGAGATAAGAAGAGGAACTCGTGGATCCGAAAAATGACAAGAGTGGAAGACACCATGATTAGAGTTAAATCCCTGAAATGGCAATGGGCTGGACATACTGCCAGAAGGACAGATCATCGATGGACAGCCGAAATTTTAGATTGGATTCCAAGGGACAGGAAAAGACCCAGAAGAAGACCACATGGGAGATGGGTGGATGAAATTCGAAAGTATGCAGGGGTGACATGGAGGAGACTGGCACAAGACAGACCGTTGTGGAGGAAACTTGGGGAGACCTTCGTCCAGCAGTGGATTGATAATGGTTGACAATGATGATGATGATGATTATAGTACATTTATAAAAAAATAACAATGAAGCCATCCTGTTGTTTGTAATGTGTTGTTTGTGTGTGGTGGAGCAGTGGCAGAAGGCTCGGGCAGACCTATCTTTGAGACTTTTGTGTCTGGAAAATAAAATAGAATCAAAATAGAACACTCAGATTGGGAAGAGTTAATAATAGACCTTCACCTGGATTGCCAAAATTTTCTAAATGTCTTGCCAAAAATGGATCGAATTCGGAAACCAACTCCAGACATCCAAGGAAATTACCTTTGCGAGGTGAGCCAAGTGTCTTGTCCCCCCAAAAAAGGCAAACCTCACCTTGCCAAAAACTTGACAACCACAACAACTCTTGTCAGTAATGCATGCCAATATTTGCACTCCCTTTAGTACTGGAGAACTAATTGGCAATCAATTCTGTCAGAAGCACTCACCCGCGATGCCAGAGTGCACACAGCTTTCCTATGAGAAATTGAGTTCTCATGCTGAGTCAGCTAAGCGCTCCGATACATGTTTCCAATCACAAAAACCTCATGTTGCAAGAGCAGAAATGCAAGTTGAAAATAATTTACACACATAACAGTACACTGAATAATTTGATGGTGATAAAATAAGCCATTCTTTTTTAAGTTTTTCACCATTTTTCATTGTACAGTAAAAATGTTTTTCTGTGAGAAATCTTAAACATTCCCAATTATTCTTTCAGTCAAATGTGACCTTTCTTCATTTTGTCTAGGTGGATGAATTACAAAATATTGTCTTACCTGGTCAGAAATATCATTCCAAAGTGCTGGATCTTCAACAAACTCAAAACTGGTAGATTCAGTCTTTTTCAATACAAAAAAAAAAATAACTAGGATCAAGTTCTGATTTACCAGACAAGAGTTATTAACTTCAGAAGATGTAGTTTCCTCCGTTTCATGGTTGCTCTCAAATGAAGTTGAAGTGCTAGCTGCGTCAGATTCACACGTGTTACTTTCCGATCCAGTATTTTGAATGCTAGATGACTGCAAATTTTCTAATTGCTCATTTTCTACAGTAAAACAGAATTTTTTTATGCTTCCTTGTTGCATTTTTTTGCTCCTCTTTTTGAGTTTTCTTCAGTCGTTTGTAGTGTCCAGAAGGATACCGATAAAAACGTTTCATTTTTTGTGGATGGAAATTATGATATGAAACGCAAAATATGATATGTATTATTCACTTAACTCACACTACACACAAGTGGAGAAACAATGGTAGAAATGATCGAAACAGATAAAATAATTCAATGAAACTCACAAAGCAGCATGAACTGAGAATTAAATAAAGTATTCATTTAATGATAACCCGCGATTTGCGGTTAACAGAGATGCACACAATCAGAATTATGGTGTTGCCATTTGCATAAATAAAACTATTGGAAAAATGTAATTAAAGCTTGCAAACATTGGTGAATATATTGTGGTTATTCAATATTACAATTAATAGAAGAGAAAATGTCAAGGCTTTCTAAAAAGTATAATTCTTTTCTGTTAGAAAATGATGGACATCTTAAACAAATGGTTTGGTTCTACATTGGAGTGGCAGTAGGATGGTTTTTCAAATAGTGTGTTAATGATGACTGTGGTGGTGTTCTCTTGTTATTAAGTTTTTGGTTAACTGCCTTTTGATGTTTGAGGATACACTGAGGGATGGGTCGGAAAGTGCTGCTAATGTAGCATGTGTGTGACACAAGAACAGAAAAATTTTAGGCCCTGGGCAAGTGCCCTGTCTGCCCTGCCGATAAACGTGCCCTGCGTCAGTGTTGTCTACCATTAAACAAGATTTCAAAGTAATTTTATGCAAAAAGTACACCAGTAAAGCTATTATTGTCCCATTAAAAAATGGTGAAATAAGAAAAGAGTTCAATAGATCTCAGTGGGTTAAACTGAGCTTTACTCGGCACCTTTTTCACCAGGGTTTGCATCTTCCACAAAGGAGCACTTGATACCTACAGCTGTCATGCATGAAACAATCCTTAGGTGTCATTTGAATCCCAGCCCAACCCAAGAAATCCCATGCTGATGACAAAAGAAGTTGGATGACAGCTGTGTGTTCCAAGTGCTCCTTTGTAGAAGACATGGCCCCTTCTGAAAGAGGCACTGACAAGAAACAGAACTGAGTAAAGCTTAGCTTACCCCATTAAGCTTTACATAGTCTTTTCTGGTTTCACAAGTTTTTTTTTAATGGGATCATGGGTGTGTTTCTTCTGAAATTTTAGTTGTGCCCTAATGATTTAATACACAGATACATAAGCAAATCAGGGAATCTAATTGGGTTGACATTTTTCAAATCATGTTTAAAAATAGCCCCTCCCCTTCTCCTGGGGGAATCAGTCAGTCAGTTGTACTTTCAAAATAACATTAAAAATGTGAGTGTAACATAATTCTGCATATTTATTTATCTCGCTTACCCGTAACATAATTCTGCATATTTATTCATCGCACTCACCCTGTGTGCAGCTATACAAGGAATGACATAAAAAACTTAGTTTAATGTGTTCAAAACTGGGAAACTGGAGTGACATGAGGTGTGTTTTCCCTTTGTGTTTCTAAGCAGGTGTTAAAATGATGCACTTCTGCATGATAGTATGAGACTTCTTTGAATATGTGATATAACATATTCAAAGAAGTCTCATACTATCATGCAGAAGGGAATCATTCACATGTAATTATAGAGATAAACAAGGGTTTTCTGTTGCTATGGAAACAGCATTTAGATATGCAATTGAAACTGGAGTTATGATGAAAGGAGTAGCCAACAGCCATCAAAAATCTTTCACAAAAAAGTGGCTAAACAGGGTACTCCTGTATCTCAAAACCCACCAAAGCATTTTAATGAAATTTTGCATACTTTAGACTTCTCTTATACAAAATTTAGAGTTGATTGATCCACCCATTTCAGACTTATTAAAGGCCAAAGTTTTGTGTTTGATTTCATCATAACCCAGTAAATTTCTACAACTTCTAGGCTAAATTTGATTTCAATCAGACAATTTTTTCCTAGAAAGGGGGGAGGGAGGGGTGGCATAAAACTCCCTGCTAAAAGAAATTATTTCTTCAACTATGGTATCACCAGTTATAATTTCTGTCACCAAAGGTTCTGGTGACTTGACAAAGACCTTTCCATGAGCCACTGATAATGTCTGCATCTTCTCTGGTTGTGCTGTGTGTTTGCCACCAGTTCCTCCACATATATTTTATCTTCTACCACACAAAAAAAAAAAAAAAAAAAAAAAAGCCACAAAACAGGGTATCTGTACCTTAACCTACCTGAGTGTTTTGAGTGAAATGTCATATAAAAAAATTTGAAGTTGATTCATCCACCCATTTTGGAGTTTATTAGAGGTCAAAATTCTGTGTTTAACATGATGTGTCCAGCTGAGCTCTACTAGTGAATACCATCGTGCTCATTAATTTCAGGTGTTTGCCCACATATTTTGACGGGGGACAAACTGTACTCCCCTGCTTCTACTTTGACTATGTCCATGGTTGTAACTTGCTATTTTGATACTGAATTCATTTACAACCCCTGGCAAAAATTATGGAATCACTGTCACATGAACATGGAGTCGCACAGTAGTAGGGAGTATGTAGAAATGACACGAAGGAAGTAGGCGAAACAAAAACAATTTAATAAAAGCTGCATGTCTTAAGCTACAGGCAGCAGAATTCATATAAAGGAAAGTACAATATCTGACTGAAATACATAATGACGTGTAACACCCTCATTGGAAATAATTATAGACTCACCAACATCAGAGGAAAAATTATAGAATCAGCGTAAAGGTTATAAGCGGAATCTGGCAATTGCATGTGTTCGGGATATGCAAATGAGTGTGGCAATAAAAAGGAGTAGTTGTGGCTGTGAGTCAGCAGTATCACGCTCTTGCTGCAGTAACAGCATGGCGCCTAGGAAGGAGTTATCAGTGGAAATGAGGAACAGAATTGTTAAGTGCCTTTAAGAAGGAATATCGACAAGAGACGTAAGAAAAAGTAGTGACTTTTTAAGTGTTTAATTTTAAAAGTTTGCTATTACAAAGTTGGTTATTTGAAAATTACACTCATTGTCATAAAAATCCGCACGCCAAAAAGGAGGCGTTGGATTGAAATCAGATTTTAGTAGTTAGATGGTACATACCAAGGACAGAATTGATAATAATATCACAGCACTAGGACGATTTCCCACAGACATACGGTACACATTCCACTCAGCATTAGTACCGCGTCGGACCGCCTGTGCTCGGATGCATGCAGTGATATGGTCCGGCATGGAGTTAAAGACATGCCGTATGTTATCCTAGGATAGATTGGCCCACACTTCATGCAATTGACGCTCTAAATCATGAACACTAGGACATAGAGAAAGCTGGCTTCCCACCTGGTCCCACATGTGCTTGATGGGCAAGAAATCAGGCAATCTGGCAGGCCACATAAGCATCGAAGCATGATGTAGACAGTCCTCGTTTTGGGAAACCCAAGCCGTGTGCGGACGGGCGCTATCTTATTCGAAAATGGCTCCGGACCGCCCCGCCAGGAAAGGCAGTTCATGGGGCCACAGGATCTCCTGTACATAGCGCTGGGCTGTCAACGTCCCTCGGATCACTGCGAGGGAAGTCCGGTTGTCATACGCGATGGCTCCCCAGACCATCAAGCCTGCAGTTTGGGAAATGCCGCTGTACAGTGAGGTTGGGATTGTAGTGCTCGCCTGCGGTCCTCCAAACACTGACACAGTGGTCGTCCGTTCCCATACACAAGCAGGATTCATCGCTGAACACTAGACGTCGCCTGTCCATAGCATTCCACGTTGCTCGCTGCTGACACCACTGCAATCGACGCCGACGATGGTCAGGTGTTAACGGCAGAAAACATAACGGCCGTCGAGAGTGCAAATTCGCCTCTGCCAGGCTTCTGGAAATGGTTCTGATGGACACAGGAGTCCCTTGTACAGCCACCACATGTCTCTGGATATTGGACAAGGACGTCGTTGCATCTATGTGTGCCGCTCTCACGATCCCACGGTCCTCTGCTGGTGGTGTGTCTGGGTCGTCCAGAGCCAGTCCGCCATGTCTGGGTGCCTTCCCGTGTCCATTACTCCCAACACGATCACACTGTACTGTCCGATTGGCCCAAATGGCGGCCAATTTGGCACGCCGGCCACCCTGCCTCTCTCATCTCAACAATATGGCCTTGTTCAAACTCCGTCAGTTGCACGTACTCACATCTACGGCGTCTCCTCGGCATGTCTATCGCTCAGGGCTCTCACCTAACTCTTACAGTGCACTTCAGCATGAATGCGCAGTGCTTTATAAGCCCCCCCCCCCCAGGATTGCAGCACCGGTCTTGGACGCGCAAGCATGTGGAATTGCGCAAATATTGAATCATTTGCTTGTCGGCCCTCCCCGTAGCTATTCGCAGAGTTTCACATTAAACGCATGGTTTTTGCTTGATGCACAGATTTCTGCGACAATGAGTGTATTTCTAGCTATTATTTTACCCGATAAGTTTATACATATGGCATTTGTCTTCCATTCTGACACAAATGAAAAAAATACTGTGCAGCAGGCACAGTCACCCCGAAACTCCTAAAATCCTTAAACATTTACTCGCGTCCTAAAATTCCTGAAATATCCCTAAAAAAAACCTTAAAAGATCCTAAAATTTGTCCAGCATTAATTTTTTGGTTTTATATGTGAAAAATGGTTTCTACATTTTGTTATATGCAGTAATTTTCAGGCTAAAATCTACAGCTTGTGGTTTTAAAAGTTTGATTTTCCAAAGAAGGCAGATGCACCATTTAGCTGATCTTCTTTCATCAGATGCTTTGTGTAGTTCCCCTACCCCAGGAGAGCGCAACTGTTTCCCAGAGTGTTTATTTACGGAAGCATTGGGGTCAGGACAAAGATGCTGATGGACTTTGATAGCATTCAAGGGGAGGAGTGACTGCAGCTGCTGGGGATAGAGGTGGGTGGGGGACTGTAGGGGGAGAGGTAAGGAGCAACTCCGGTGAGGTTGGTGCACCAGCTGGCGATTTCTCTTGCGATAAGGATAGATGGGTCACACCCTGATGGCTGACTTTCTTGATTTGAGACTCACTAGGATAAAAAAATACAAAAATTAATCTTTGTGATTTTTTCTCAAAACTGGCTGAAATTTTTGCGAACTCCATAAATCGCTAATAGGAAGTGGTCCCCAAAGTTTTGCCCAAATCGGCTAAATACTTTTTAAACTAGCAATGATAATTTTTAATGTTTGTGCAATGCAGAACTGAAGCTATGAGAATAATGGTGTAGGGCTGGCCATTTCTTGGAAAAACATGTTACCACTGCAGTAATAATTGGTTGAAACCGCCAATTACGAAGCTGCATTCTGACTGGTCTCTCCTTTGGGTTTTCTTCCCTGGAAATAAAATGAGTACGGCTTGATTGACAGATAAGTTGGCAGCCTTTCAGTTGCGCAGGGAAAAACAGCAGAGTAGATAATGTTACGAGCAGGGTTTTTTTTTTTTTTTTGCTAATGGTGAACAAGTTGTTCATGATCAGTAGAAGGAATTGGTGTGGAACCTAAAGTTACTGATTAGATGAAAACATTCATTGATTGTGGTATGCAATATTCATATAACAAAGAAAATGTACAAAGCACATTCAGTGATGAAAGGGTGTCCTTGAGTAAAAAACATCCTTTTTGTGTGTGTTCTGCTGGTTGGCATAGGATGTTCAATAACAATTAAGTCATTGACATTTTCGTAAGTTTTTCGTTCTTTCATTCTTGAGCTGATTAAGAAACTTGGTAATTAAAATGCCTCGTGGAAAAACAAAATTTCAGACATCGTGGCTAATGCGAGAGCTGGATGGAGTTCCCATTGTTGAATGGTGTTCTGCCATGCCAGACATACACTATATTGACAAAAGTAACCGGACACCCCTTCAAAAGCAAATGAACGGATCCGCTGCATTGTTAAGATGTGTGGTACAGCTGCAAACAAAATAAAAACAAGTCTGCTGCTGACCGCGATCATATCGCCCTGTGCTGCCCCGGTGGCGTAGTGGTCTAAGCGATGGCTTTTGATCATTCGTCCGTAAGGGGTCTGGGTTCGAATCCCAGCTCCATGCGAGCTATTTAAACTGCTCTGTGCGCCCTTACATTCCAAACCCTTTTCGTTGCTACCGATGCCAAGTGTATGGGCACTCCCAGTGCTCAGTCTTGCCATGGTGCTGCTACTTGCACTGCTCTGCTGCAACTCCCCATTGTGTGAACTGCAAAGACGACCATGCGGCCAATGCCAAGAACTGTTCGAAGTGGATTGAGGAGCGGAGGATTCAGGAGATTAAGACACTTGAACACCTGTCCTACCCTGAAGCTTGACGGAAGGTCGTTCCTGCTGCTCCAGTGGACGCACCTAAACTTCTGTTGTGGCTCCTAAAACATCCATTGCCACTCAGACAGACATCATGGTACCAAAAGACTGCCCTTTCTCTCTCGGGGATATTTATGCTGCTGGGCTGAAGGCCCTTGGAGTTTCCACCAGTGATAGTTTGCCTTTGCCACCACAGACCAATATTCGGGGTCCTGCATACTCGCCCAGCCGCGCCGCTGCAAAACAGGTTTCCCATTCTATGAGCTCTGATCCCTCGCCTATTAAACACAAAAGGCAGGCCCAAACAATCCTCAGGCACTCTGTCTCAAACAAAGGCTTAAGCTGGGACGAATCAGTCCCGGTCTTCATCCTCAAAACATCCCCCAGTCCTCTCCCCGGGTACCACACTGCCGAGGGGCACTTGTAGACCTGCCTGAGGAACTTCTGGACTTCGAAGCCTTCTAGGCTTGGTCAGTCATTTGATCCTCGTTTCTTTCTTCTTACCCTTCAAACCATCGGTTCAATCGTTTAGGGGAACTGTCGAGGTTTTCAGGCAAAACATGACGACGTGAAACATCTGCTTTCATCATACTCTCCGGTGTGCCTTTGCCTCCAGGAGACAAAACTTAAACAAACAGACCTGCTTTCAGTTCGAGGCTGCAGTGCATTTCGGAAAGGTAATGTCTCAGGTGATATAGCCTGTGGGGGAGTCGCTATTCTTGTCCCTCACAGTGTTCCGGTTTCTCCTGTTGCGGTCTCAACATCTTTACAAGCCGTGGCGGTGCGTATCTCCATGCCTGTGACTCTAACTGTTTGCAGCGTCTGTCTGCCGCCGGATGAGAACGTGAGCATCTCTGTTCTTGAAAGCTTAGTTGTTCAGCTGCCGTCACCCGCTCTTCTTCTGGGTGACTTAAATGCTCATAATCCATTGTGGGGTAGTGTCGATACAAACACATGAGGCTGTAGGATCGAATCTCTTCTGTCCTCGACCTCTTTGTGCCTTTTTAACATTGGTGCTGACACTTCCACGAGCCTACACGAAGTTTCAGTGCGATCGATTTATCTTTGAGTTCACCATCAGTTATTTCCGACTGGTCTTGGACGGTGTGCAACAACCTCCATGGAAGCGACCACTTCCCAATTGTACTTAGTTATAATGAGAACGTGCCATCTTCTGCCTCCCACCCTCCTTGATGGAGGATGGATCGTGCCAAGTGGGAGGTCTTCACATCATCCGCAGTGATATCTTCTGCCATGGTGACCCAGGGGTCAATCGACGCAGCTGTTACTGATGTCACAACATGTATCATTCAGGCAGCAAATCTCTCTATCCCAAAGACATCAGTGACGCTCCCAAGACGTCCGAAGCTTTGGTAGAACCCTGATTGTGCAGCAGCTGGGAGAGCTCAACATAAGGCCTGGTGTATGTACATTTCGGCGTTATCCAACCGATACTAATCTTGTTAAATTTAAAAGAGCAAAATCTTATGCTTGGTTGGTGCATTGATGAAGCAAGAGGAAGTCTTGGATGAAATATGTTCATCTATAAATTCATGTGCCAGTTCCAAAACTGTTTGGGCAAAGATTTGTAAGATCCGGGGAAACTATGGTTCCCATCAGATCTCAATTCTTGAGAGTAACGGCTGTACGTGTGCTGAAGTCGGGGAGATAGTGAATCGTTTGGGTGAAGCATTTGCCTCTGTTTCTAGTTCTCAGGCGTACCCTCCCTCCTTTCAGAGGATTAAATCAGCTGCGGAACGCCAGAGACTCTCCTCTGCGCATTTTCATAACACCAATTATAACTCCCCCTTCAGCATGGTTGAACTACGGGTGGCTCTACATCGGTCCGGTGCAACAACTGTAGGTCCCGATGGCATCCACTGTGACAGGATCCGTCATCTCTCACAGTCGTCTCTCGAGAATCTGTTAGTGCTTTTCAACTGCATTTGGTTGGAGCACGCTTTCCCGGACTCTTGGGGAAATGTTTTTGTTTTACCTTTTCCCAAGCCTGGCAAAGACCCCAAGTCTGCCTCTAGTTATCGGCCAATTGCCCTCACTAGCTCTCTGTGCAAAATCCTTGAACAAATGGTTAATTCCCTGCTAATTTATTTCTTAGAACATCGAATTCTGTCGCCATCACAAAGCGGCTTCCGCCGTCATCGTTCTCCTGACCATCTCCTGCTCCTTCAGACGTCTGTTCGTGAGGCATTCGTACGTAGGCAGCACCTGGTGTCTGTATTTTTTTACATCGACAAAGCTTACGATAAAGTATTTAACAGATTTTTCTTGGAGCATTTTATGGCTAACTGTTAATTTTTTCATTTGTGTGCATTTAGAAAAAATGTAGCATGATATTGATATCATTTAAACAAGTATTACAAATTTACCAATAACAATATTTTCCCTGATATAGCAAGCCCTGTATATAAAAAACTAGGCTGAACACAATAACCAATTTTTGTGAGTTAATAGCCATTATATAGGTGGTTATGTACACAAAAATTCAGATTTTTCAGAGACAAGACCTCAGCATACATCATACAGGAAAGTGTGATGCAACCAAGGGAAGGAACGTTGATTTTCACTGGGGTGGGGAGACCGGTTTGATGGGCACTTTCCTGAACAAAAGCTTAAGAACATGAACAATGCAAAAGCCTGCCCCAGGATGATTCCATTAGCAGAGACCTATTCCAAACAATACTGGCGGGACAGAAAGACAAATTCTGTTCACTCTTGGTTAATCTGGCATGCGTACAGGTGTTTCTTGGCTCGTGCTCCTGAGTTTTGCTTCGATTTTAATTTTATTTTTTATTTTTTTTATTGACTGACGACAGTGGAAGTTGAAGGCTTCGGCTGGAAAAGAAAAAGAAGGGAGAGCTTTCCCATTCATATAAAAGCGGAGCTCAACGCGAAGGCTCAGTGCGCAGTAAAGGAAAGTAGGTCAAACCACTTGAAAGAGAGAAAGCAGCACCGTTGTTTCGAAGTGTTGACAGCCAGATCCGTGAACACATGCGAGGCAGCTGGTAAAAAGGAAGCGCAACTTCATTCTAACAAAAACTTCTGTTGATGAGAAAAAAAAGCATAACATAGAAGGAACATATTATTAAAGAAAACATTGATCGAAAGCATTACAAGCGATAATTTATAAGTTAATTACTTCTAAGACGGATTCTATTGTGGTGAACAGAGAACCATCCTGTAGCAGACATCCACATTGAATGGAATTTAGACAATTGTGTGATTTTACGAGCAATGCAATATTCTAACGGGAGTCTTAAGATTAACTGTGTTTAATTACATAAATGGTTTTGAGCATTTAATAAAGGCAAACAAATGACATCATTAGCATGATTAATAAAAAATGTATAAATAAATTTTTTTGCCAGTATGAAAAAATAAGTGCATAAAGCAGATCGACACTGAATTGCAGATCAGCCTTTGAAGTATACATATAATCACGTTGGGTGTGAGTTAATTCATTAAAATAAGGAAGATAATTTAGTTTTCTGAGCAGCACCACGACTTCACAGGTGTGCTGCCCTTACGACAACTTTTGCTTCCAAGATTTCAAAATTTCTCACCTGCGGCTTTTACGCCGATGCGGCTCTTGGTCCGAAAATTACGGTAATATAAACAAATGTATTACAGGTACAAGAAAGGGATTGCACAACAATGATGGTGCACAAGTTTTTTTCCAGTGTCAGTACACCTCCACATGGGCCCCATTTGTGGCCCGAAAGACATCTAAGTTATATTCGATTTCACACTATGTTTTGTTGGTTTTTCACATAACCCTATGCAGGAAAAAGTCTAAAGTAGATATGTCGGGTGATCAAGGTGGCCATGTCATGGGACCTTCGTGGCCAATTGATCTGTCTGGAAATGTGGCATTCAGGAACAACCATTGTTGACCAATGTGGTGGGGCACCGTCTTGTTAGAAAATAACTGAAGGTTGGAGTGCATCCAACTGAGGTGCTAAGTTCCAGCATGTCCAGGTACATGTTATTGTGAGCTCTGTAAAAAAGAAGGGTCCGATGATTATGTCATGCAGCAGGCCACACTATATGTTCACTTTCAGGCTAGCCCTCTGTTGTTCGATGACATAATGGGGATTTTCTGATCTCCAGATTCGCACATTGTGTCTATTTACTGTACCAGAGATGTGGATGTGGCTTCGTCTGAGAAACGGACACGGTGCAGATAATCACTATCGTGAGCTATGTGCCGCAACATCGTCACAAATGCAGCACGGTGAGGCTGGTAATCAGTCTGAAGAGCTTAAATGATCTGTACCTTATAAGCATACAGATGAAGACGTTTGTGTAAAATTTTGTGAACCGTGGCACAGGGAATCCCAGTTTCCAGTGAAGCACGACGAATGGCTTTCTTGGGGCTTCGCAGAAATGTCACCTGAACAGCTGCAGCTGTCTCTTGTGTAACCGGTAGTATGCTCACTCGGGGAGATCGCCAACTCTACCTGTCGCTTTAAACTTTTCATACCAAGCTTTTATGCTTTTTTGGTCTGGTGGCAATCGTCTGTACTCTTTTCTGAAATGACGCTGGACGTAACAGCTGATTTGGTCTCGTGGAACCACAATGTGCACGCCGCTTTTTCTTACATGGAAGCCATTATCGATGAAAGGCACCTCTTCTTCAGCTGTAGCACTCACCTAAAGAACAGGAAAAAAACTTTTAAGTGCTGCTACATTATGTTGCCAACCATTTTATTTTAACTTACATAGATTTTTTTATATTAATTTTTGTAATGTGGGAAAGACTTTATGGACACCCTGTATATCGCATCTATACTTTTCATGCTGTCTGGGGAAAATTTTTGGTGGCTTCTGCACATGAGTAAGAGGACAAAGCAAAATTTAATGACAATAGACCTGTTGTGATATTTTCTTTCTTGAAATTTCTTGACTTGATTATGTGCTATCACATCCTGAGTGAATCTTATTGATTTTCAGTAGGGTAGGTCAAAAATACCAAAATGTTTTTGATCGAATCACTGTAGCGTGGAAAAGACGTCCCTGGTATAACTAAAGATAATGTAAAAAATGTTTTTTAATCAGACAATATTTTCTGTTTGCACATGACGATTAAAATTATAGAAATTTCCAAAATTTACACAATTTTATTGTTTTGTTTTTAAGTTCCAAATAAATTACAATCGAATCGCTACAGTGAGGAAAAGTTGCCTCTAGTATAGCTAAATATAATGTAAAAATTTTTTTGAATTAAAACAGTATTTTCTGTTCGCGCATGCAGGGGGCGCAGTCACCCTAAAATTCCTAAAATCCCTAAACATTTACTTGCGTCCTAAAATTTCTGAAATATCCCTAAAACCACATAGAAGATCCTGAACTTTTTCCAGCATTAATTTTTTTGGTTTTATATGTGAAAAATGATTTCTTTGCGACGCATTTTCTTATGTACAGTGTAATTTTCACATAGTTCGTACGGGTCCTGGATATGTCCTAAAATTCTGTTACAAGTCCTGAAATTTTACCCATTCTTTGCTTTTTGTCCCAGCGCGATGTTTTCTAGTTGAGAATATTTCTACTGACATAACTTATGTCTGAAAATTTCCCTCCCCACCCCCTGGAAAATGCGGGGGGGGGGCTGTTGGTTTCCTTGTCTGTTAGGAGGACTGAAGCTGCGTTAATAGCATCTTTTGCATCGTGCTTATGTTATCACTTTGTCTGTCCAGCTGGAGTGACCATGTATCTGCAATTATTGGTTTGATTTGTAAAATTCTTGTATCAGAAAGCTTCAAATGTGAGAATGATGATCCATTCATTCCGTTTTTTTCCCGATGCACAACTTCGCCTCTAGAGGACGCAAATGGAGATCATATTAAATTTAAAATGCATTTTTTTTTCATATATTTGCTTCTAAATATCCAATTGAAAAAATTGTGTTTCTTTTCGATGACATTTATATCGAAGACTATTTTAGTTAGTCCCTTTTTCAAACAATGCATAAATTTTCCGCTAGGGCGTAAAGGTAAATCACGTTTTCCCCAATATCTCCGCTTCTAAAAGTCCGATTTGAAAAATTCTTCTTGCGTCGGATACAGCTCTTGAAGGAAAATGTTTTGCATATAAATTTTCATTTTTGGTAAAGAATGGTTTGGCCACCAGTGGGCATAAGAGTTTATTTTTGCTTCTGATGTCGATTATGGGCAAAACACGTAACAATATTAACAAAGAAAGGTGACTTGATCACGCTAGTTACGTTAACTAAAACTTTTACAAAAAGTTCGTAAGTTGGAAGCTTTCGACCTTATCTTAGGTCTTCATCACGCCAATGGAGGACTAAGATTGTTGCCAGATTCTACATTTGAATTTTTCCTATTTTTGTTGCCAAAACTTAGAATTGATCTCCAGATTAACGGAATGTAGAGAGGAGATTCGGAGTTGCAAGTCATTGAGTTGAAA
Source organism: Macrothele yani (assembly GCA_039090855.1). Classification (NCBI taxonomy): domain Eukaryota; kingdom Metazoa; phylum Arthropoda; class Arachnida; order Araneae; family Macrothelidae; genus Macrothele; species Macrothele yani. The sequence continues at coordinate 3,749,090 of CM076996.1, read as the reverse complement.
ATAATTTCTATGCTTTCACGGTAACGGAGGGCAAAACGATTGTCAAACGAAGCAATTCGTTTTGCTTCGTTCCAGTGGGGAACTGCAGATGTGTCTTCCATTGTCAAAATAGACAAGGCAGTGTTGGGATTGCCTTTCGAAACATCTTTTCTATGTTCTAAAATTCTATGGCTTATGCTCCTGTATGTGCTTCCAATGTATAAGTTATCCCCAGTAGAAGAAGAGATAGGAATGCAGTAAACTCCTGGGAGGTTCAGGCTTTCAACTTTGTCCCTATCCCTTTGTAGAAGTTTCAAGATGTTTGGGGTAGATTTAATGGCAAGATGGTAACCAAAACTTCTAAAAAGAATCTGTAACTTATAAGCATAGGAATATATAAGTTACAGATTCTTTTTAGAAGTTTTGGTTACCATCTTGCCATTAAATCTACCCCAAACATCTTGAAACTTCTACAAAGGGATAGGGACAAAGTTGAAAGCCTGAACCTCCCAGGAGTTTACTGCATTCCTATCTCTTCTTCTACTGGGGATAACTTATACATTGGAAGCACATACAGGAGCATAAGCCATAGAATTTTAGAACATAGAAAAGATGTTTCGAAAGGCAATCCCAACACTGCCTTGTCTATTTTGACAATGGAAGACACATCTGCAGTTCCCCACTGGAACGAAGCAAAACGAATTGCTTCGTTTGACAATCGTTTTGCCCTCCGTTACCGTGAAAGCATAGAAATTATTTTCAACTCAATGACTTGCAACTCCGATTCTCCTCTCTACATTCCGTTAATCTGGAGATCAATTCTAAGTTTTGGCAACAAAAATAGGAAAAATTCAAATGTAGAATCTGGCAACAATCTTAGTCCTCCATTGGCGTGATGAAGACCTAAGATAAGGTCGAAAGCTTCCAACTTACGAACTTTTTGTAAAAGTTTTAGTTAACGTAACTAGCGTGATCAAGTCACCTTTCTTTGCTTCTGATGTATTTGCAACAAAATCTGAGCTGGAAACTCGATTGAAAAAATTCTTCCATGAACCAATACCGCTCAACTTGGAAAACTTTTTGAGAATACTTCCTGCTTAAAATAGTGCACAATTTTCCCACCAGGGGCATACACGTATTTCTTATTTTTAACCATATCTCTGTTTCTAGGAGTCCAACTTGAAAAACTTTCTTTGTTGGAGAGCATTTGCAGTGCGAAATGTTTCTCTTATAATTCCAAATATTTCTTAATGCACAAGGGTGCCACCAGAGGGCGTAAGTTCACGTTTCCGTTTACAGCAATATCTGCGCAACTAAAAACTCTACTGAAAAATATTCTCTTGCGATCAGGTACTACTAACTGTGAAAACTCCTTGTATGTATTTTCTTCCAAAAATAGCGTGCAATTTTGCCGCTAAGGGGCGCGAATATTTATTTTTGTCAATATCAGTACTTCTAAATGTCTGATTTAAAAAATTCTTTTTAACATCAGATACCATTTACCTTATGGAACACTTTATGTTTGAGCCGCTAGGTGGTGTTTGTGTACTTCCGTTTGCAGCCTATCTCTGCCTCTAGAAACCCTATTGAGAAACTTCTTTTTTTATTGTATGCCATTCGGTATAATAAAGATGGAGAGTAAATAGGATTTTTGCTACAATAAGAAGATCCTCTTCAAATAATGTACAACTTTCCCCGCTAGGGTTTGTAAAGGTCAAAACGTTTTCCTTGCTATCTCCGATTCCGGGAGAGATATTTGAAAAGTTCCTTTTCCTTAGCATAGCTTTTGCCATGAAGAATGCAAAATTTTCGCTTGTGTTCAATTTTTCCATTATGCAAAATTCTTTCGCTTTTTTTTTTTTTTTTTTTTGAAAAAATTGTTTTACATTGTCGAAGTGTGCACTGTTCAATTACATACACCCAGGTGAGTTTTGAAACGTATATTTGTGCAGTTATTGATACATTTTAATATTGGTGTTGTACCATATCTAAATGTTTTTGCTCCCAAAATGCCAATATTTATGTTGCCCTGCTTCACTTAAGGGCACTGAATGAGCTTGGCAACCTATATAATTGTTAATATTAAGGTTTATTAGAAAAAAAATATGTGCAAGATGGTAATAATCATTAAAAACATAATTAGCAAACTAAGAGAGTAATAGAACCACTAAATAGACATATATGCCAGCTCTTTTAAATTGTGTGAGTTTAAGTGTTGTCATATGTATTTATGTAATCTTATGTGACATATGCTAACTTTTTTAAGCTGCATAAATTTGAAAGTGTTGGTATATGTCTAAAAAAAAATTCCTAAAATATCCCTAAAATTTTTAACAGAATGCCCTAAATTCCTACCTAAAATAACGTGTTTCTGTGCTGCACCCTGCACATGACAAAAAAAAAAAAAAAAAAATATAGAAATTTCACAAATTTAGATAATTTTTCAGTTTCAATTTTATTTCTTTTATTCCTTTTTAGTTTTCGGTATCATTTTGAAGGCAGCCTTATGTGAGAATTTAGGCACGTAGTTCCACTCGAAATCGTAAGATTTTGAATTAATTTTCCACCAACACATCTCAGATTCTTACGATTTTTTTTTAATGGGTACTCCCAACTTATAAAAACCCTGAAAGTTTTAATTTTTTATTTCTGATAGGTTAGAAGATATAATTTTTTGAATTTTGGTGCATGGCGGACATATTTTGGGTAAAAACGCAAATATCTCCGTTATTTAGAATAAAAAGAAATACATAAATTATCATTCTTGATTTTTATCAAGGAATCCTTTGGTGCAATGCACACGTTTCTATCTGCTTTAGTTTTTGAGTTATGAGGAATGAGAGAGCCTTTCTTCAATGCTTAAAAAGGCAATGTAGTACAGCACTTAAAAAGCTGCAGTTATTATTCTTTGCAAAGAAAGGTTTAATCTATCAAATTAAAAAAACCCCTTGGGCTTTTGCCTGAGCTCTGAGAAAATAATTTTTAAACATGGTGCATGGCCAGTGCATTGCCACGGTGACAGCGCCGCAATCGGGGAAGCACACTGCGTCGTGGCCACAGCTGTGCGGAGACTTGGTATCAGAAGAAGAACGGCATTCCTCCCGCACGCAAGAAGCGATCCCACCCATCGCCCCCACTGAGCGGACGCATGTATTGTTGCACTCACGTTTTGAAGGAAAGGAATTCTTTATTTTTAAAAAAGCATGATTAGTTCATGAACGATGTTTATATTTCGATGTCTCACAACGCTGTGATCAACTTCCATGTTAGTTTTTGATTATATTTAATCAAATCAGACGAGGAAGTTGAGCTTCCATGGAACGCATTTTTTTTAAATTTTTTCGATAACGAATTTGGCGATTATCATAAAATTTGACATCTAAAGGTTTTACAGTGTTCGCTAGATTTTCCCTGCGTTTTGTGTCATGATCTGAGTCATTTCTTGAAATCGTTGCAAAACCAAAATTATTTGGGGGTAATGCTTACCTTGGCATTCCTTTCTAGCGACGGAAACATTTTGCGCACGTGTTTTCACGTCTTTGTTGATGTTATTGTCCTAAAGTCCGTTGTATGCGATGACTGGCTTTACTTCTCACACTTTTCGCTGGGTATACTCATTGGATCTTTGCCTTAGGATTCAAACATCAATTTTTACCGTTCTTTATACTCGAAATTTTCGCCCATACTCTGGGCATCTTCAGGAGCGTGGCGACTTTACCACCGATGTTCGTGGTTAACTTCGCGCTAATGGAGTCCGATACTCCTTGTTGCCATTCGTCGGAAATACATTCCTGGATATACTTCGTTATCAAGCCCGGCTGGCGCCATCTATGTTTCATTAAAAACACTTTTTTTTTTTTTTTTTAAATTTTCTTCTCCTATCCTGGTTTTCTTGTCTTTTTTCCCGGTTTTTCTTTTGTTGTTGTTTTTCTTGTCTTATTAGTTCTTTCCACAGGCCCGATAATGTGCTAGGGTCGTTCTGGTTACATACCCTTGCTTTATTTTTGTAGATTAATATTGCTTCTTCCCTCCTCATTTGCCTTTCCGATTTTTTATTCTTTTTTAGCATTTTAATTTTATCGAACTTTGGGAATGTCCGGTTTTCCATGGAGAATTGCACTAAAGCAGTTTTGGCTTCTTTTTTTTGCCAGTTAGATATGTGTTGTTTAAGTCTTTTTTTTAATCTGTTTTTCGTACTTCCAATGTACGATATTGGGGGTATGTGTGCAATTGGAATTTCGTAGGTTCCTGATTCTTCTAGCATTTTTTCCTCTGTTTTTTTTTGTTGACAGTCATACTTTTCATGGTGTGCACTGAGCTTCCTAGTTGTAAGTCATATTTAGCACAGTGCCTATTGATTTCTTTACTCACTCCTTCCAGGTATGGGAAAGCTCCAATGTATTTCAATTTTTTATTCCTCCTCTTCCTTTGGTTGTGCACTTCTTGGCCATCTTTACTCTGAGTCATATGCTTTTTACTCTCATGTATCCATTTATTAATTAGCTTGCTCGGGTACCCATACTCTTGTGATATTTTCGAGATAAACTCTAGCTCTTGATTTTTTAGCCTGTTGTTAGATGTGTGTGTGTGTATGCTCGCCGTATCAAGTTTACTATGCTGTTTTTTTTATGTATCACTGGATAGTGCGACGAGTATGGTATCAGTAACAGCATAGTAAACTTGATACGGCGAGCGTACACACACACATCTTAACAACAGGCTAAAAAATCAAGAGCTAGAGTTTATCTCGAAAATATCACAAGAGTATGGGTACCCGAGCAAGCTAATTAATAAATGGATACATGAGAGTAAAAAGCATATGACTCAGAGTAAAGAAGGCCAAGAAGTGCACAACCAAAGGAAGAGGAGGAATAAAAAATTGAAATACATTGGAGCTTTCCCATACCTGGAAGGAGTGAGTAAAGAAATCAATAGGCACTGTGCTAAATATGACTTACAACTAGGAAGCTCAGTGCACACCATGAAAAGTATGACTGTCAACAAAAAAACAGAGGAAAAAATGCTAGAAGAATCAGGAACCTACAAAATTCCAATTGCACACATACCCCCAATATCGTACATTGGAAGTACGAAAAACAGATTAAAAAAAGACTTAAACAACACATATCTAACTGGCAAAAAAAAGAAGCCAAAACTGCTTTAGTGCAATTCTCCATGGAAAACCGGACATTCCCAAAGTTCGATAAAATTAAAATGCTAAAAAAGAATAAAAAATCGGAAAGGCAAATGAGGAGGGAAGAAGCAATATTAATCTACAAAAATAAAGCAAGGGTATGTAACCAGAACGACCCTAGCACATTATCGGGCCTGTGGAAAGAACTAATAAGACAAGAAAAACAACAACAAAAGAAAAACCGGGAAAAAAAGACAAGAAAACCAGGATAGGAGAAGAAAATTAAAAAAAAAAAAAATACAAAAAAAAAAGTGTTTTTAACGAAACATAGATGGCGCCAGCCGGGCTTGATAACGAAATATATCCAGGAAAGTATTTCCGACGAATGGCAGCAAGGAGTATCGAACTCCATTAGCACGAAGTTAACCACGAACATCGGTGGTAAAGTCGCCACGCTCCTAAAGATGCCCAGAGTATGGGCGAAAATTTCGAGTATAAAGAACGGTAAAAATTGATGTTTGAATCCTAAGGCAAAGATCCAATGAGTATACCCAGCGAAAAGTGTGAGAAGTAAAGCCAGTCATCGCATACAACGGACTTTAGGACAATAACATCAACAAAGACCGGAAAACACGTGCGCGAAATGTTTCTGTCGCTAGAAAGGAATGCCAAGGTAAGCATTATCTGCTAGATTTTTGTACAAGTTACTTTGAAATATCGCACGTAAAAGAGAATAGTAGAATAATTAGAGCTATATAATAGTCAGAATTAGAACTACTAAGTAGAATTGATGTTTAACAGATAGAAAAAATTGGATGGTGAAATTAGTAGGCAAGTGAATTCTTCATTGAAAGTAATGGCTGCTCTGGGAGGTTTTCACAGAAATGATGAGTTCTCAAGAGAGTCACGCATGCCTGTGTATGAGAGTCTAATTGTTCCTACTCTGATGTATGGCAGTGAAACCTGGGTACTGCAGAAGAAACATAGGAGTCGTTTGTGTGCTGGAGAAATGCGTTACTTACGGGGGTTTTGTGGCAAGACACAGTCTGATTTTGTGAGGAATGAAGATGCGTTGCAGTTGTGCGATGTGAAGCAAAATGTTGTTAGCAAGGTGGAGACTAATGTGCTTCAGTGGTTTGGCCATGTTGAAAGAATGAGTGATGAGATGCTTTCCAAGAAAATCTTTTTAGCCCAAGTAGCAGGAAGGAAAGTTAGAGGAAGGCCAAGGAAGTCATGGGAGGATCAGATTCAGGAGTGTCTGCATGAGAAAAAGGTTATGAGTATGAAGTATAGAAGATCTTGTGTACGGCGTGTGATGGATGTCAAAATTCGCTGTAAATGGAGAAGTTTGATACCGCAACAGTAAGTGAAAATTATCTGGTAGTTTGTATTTCTTTGCAGAGCTAACCTTTGAATCTCAGAGTACAGCTTAGTGATATGTGTGTATGTATGTATAATTTTGATCGTCGTGTGTAAACGGAAAATATTGTCTTAGTTCAAAAAAGTTTAATAGTATGTTTAGCTATACTAGAGGCAACTTTTATGCACTATAGTGATATGATTGTAATTTATTTGGTACTTAGAAAAAATCAATAAAATTGTGTAAATTTTTGAGATTTCTATAATTTTGATCGTCATGCACAAACAGAAAATATTGTCTGATTAATTTTTTTTTTTTTTTTAACATCACCTATACCAGAGGCAACTTTTCTACACTATAGCAGTTTGATCAAAAACATTTTTGTATTTTCTACCCATCCTAATGTTCAGTTGTCAATATGGCTTCATTGCAAATAGATATAACTATAGTGAACACGGTTGAACTTGGCAACTCCTTGCTTGCTCAGTGGATGACCTTGGTCAAGTAAAAGTCATGTATGTAAATTTTGCTAAAGCATATGACTTCGTAATGTTTATTATGCTTTTGACTAAGCTTCATGCCTGAATCTTACTTGAAAACTAACTACTGAAGTTTTTCCACTATAGTTTTGGAAGACAACAAAGTGTTTTACTGAGTGGCTACCTGTTTTCCAGGTTGATAAAACACTTTTGTCATGCCTCAAGGCTTAAAATATATTTTACTCCTTGTATTATTATGTACAAAGATCTATCTATTCATTTAGGATATGCATGCTCTTGATGTTTGCCAATTCCAAACTTTTTTCAATTGAAACATAATGGTGATTGAGATGAACTGCAAAGTAGTCTTGATAGTAAAATTTATCAGTGCAACAGGAGTAAACGTTTTTGAATAAGACTCAAAGTTCATGTTTGCATCTCATATGAAGAAAAAGTACATTGTTATGCCATATATGATGGAAATTTTGCACTGTCAAAATCAGATCACAGTAAAGATTCAGGTGTCATATTTAATGCAATCTTCAGCTTTTCTGAACATTTCAGTATCACGTCCACACTCCTAATCACATCTGTAACAATGAAAAGTTTGGGTTTTGTTATATGGAACTCCAGCAGTTTTTGTAACATCAGCATTCAAAAGAAACTGCTACATTTATGTAAGTCATTGTTTAGAACCTTTCACCTTATTTGGAATTCCAGGCATGCTATACATGTGAAACAAATCAAAGCTGTCAGAATGACCTCGTAAAATCTGTATTCCAGGACTTTCAGTAAGTTCATAAGAGACAACTCTTTATTTTTTTTTTTGTAAGGAAAGAATTCGTCATCGGTGACCTTAAGGAGGGATTCTCATTTTTTACGCTAAAATTACCGCTTTTTTTTTCAGTGCTTATTGATGAAACTATGCAATCAATTGATTCCAAAATAGGTAAATCCATTTATTATCGTTATTTACAAGACATTTTAAAATAAGTTTCATGAAGAATCACGCCCGCAAATCCCCCTCGACCATGACACTGCGCGAAGATCTGCGGTTGCTGGTTGGCATGATTTCTCCACTCCAGATGATCTGGAACAAAAAAATTAGAACGGCGTTTTACTCTATACACAAGTAGTTATCGTTTGATGAACCAGAATATATATATATATATATATTTGAGGGGGATGTAAGGTCAGGTGATGCGTAACATCATAGCCTCTCCTTGACAAATGTCAACCCCGCCTTCTCGTGGTGCATCCTGTTCCCACTAAAGGGGCTCTGACGACCGCCCATAGCGGTATAACTATACCATCGGGATCAGAGGAAATTCTATCCCACACTCACCAACCCGCTTGGCCAGCGTGGTGAGTTATGGCCAAACCCCTCCAAAATGATTCCACAACTTAAATCTTGGCCCTCAGTCTCCGGCAGCTGGAATGTACCTGGCCAAGGCAGCGGCCAGTGCGACATGAAGGCAGAGGGTGCTAAGAATCCCCGGAGGACCGGACTAGGCTGCCATCTGATGCTGACCTTGGCTACTTACAATGGACGCTCCCTATCTTCTGATTCAAGGCTTCTTGAATTGGAAGAGGAACTACAAAGGATCAAGTGGGACATCGTGGGGCTAAGTGAGGTAAGGAGAAAAGGAGAAGATCTCATTGAACTGAAAAGTGGACATCTCTTCTACTATCGTGGGACAGATACTGGCAGAACTAGTGGTGTTGGATTTATAATAAACAAGAAACTGAAGGATAAAGTTGTAGAAGTTGAAAGTTCCTCTGACAGAGCTGCACGACTTGTTATCCAACTCTCGAAAAGATACCAGGCTCAGATTATTCAAACTTATGCACCCACCACAAGTCATCCTGAAGAAGAAATTGAAGAATTTTATGAGGAAATTTGTCATCTAAATAATAAAGGTAAGCAGCACTTGAAAATAATTATGGGAGATTTCAATGCAAAAATAGGGCAACGGCAACAGAATGAAACTTCAGTAGGTAAATTCGGTCACGGCAACAGAAACCAGCGTGGAAATACTCTCGTAGAGTTTGCAGAGGCAGAAGGGTTTTTCATCTTGAACTCCTTCTTCAAGAAAAAGCCACACAGGAAATGGACATGGAGACATCCAAATGGGACGACAAGTGAAATTGATTTTATTATGTGTAACAAAAAATTCGTCATAGAAGACTGCAGTGTGCTAAACAAGTTCAACACAGGTAGTGACCATAGATTGGTGAGATGTAAGATGCACCTCAACACCAAACTTGAACGTGGCAAGCTCATAAGACAAACAAAATCTATTGACATAACCAACCTTAAAAAACACCATAATACCTTCAAGTTAGAACTGAAGAACAGGTTCTCTGCTTTAGAAGGCCTAACATCGGAAGAAGTGGACATCTCTGAAGTTAACAGAAAAATAACCAAAGCTCTTATGGAAACAGCAACAAAATTAGCTGGGTCTAAGAACAAGTTGCATGTGAACAAATTATCAGGAAAAACCAAAATGTTGATGCAAAAAAGAAGAGAGATGAGGACAAATAAAGAAGATGTGACTTCCAAAGTGGAATATATAGAGCTATGCAAGACAGTAAGAAAAAGTATCACTGAAGACGTAAGGAAATTCAACTGTGAACTAGTGAGGAAAGCAATTGAAAACAACCAAAGCCTAAAGATAGCAAAGGGACATCTCAGTAAGGGAAGAAAACAGATTATGGCACTGAGAAAAGAAGATGGTTCTGTAACAAGAAATAGAGGCGAAATCTTGACAAGAGTGAAAGATTTCTACTCCAAATTATATGAAAGGGATGATATATGCACTCCAGACATCATGAAAGATACCAGTACCAGAGTTCACTCCAGTCCTTCCAGCAGAAGTTGCACATGCAATCAAGAACATGAAGCGAGGAAAAGCTCCAGGAGAAGATGGAATTACTGTAGACATCATACAAGAAGCAAGTGGAGAAATCGAAACAGTACTCGCCCAAATTTTCACTCGATGCCTTAATGAAGGAAAGATTCCTGAGGATTGGAACACCGCTACAATGATCCTGCTACATAAGAAAGGTGACATTGAGGATCTCGGAAACTACAGACCTATCAGCCTCCTATCAGTAGTTTATAAAATCTTCACTAAAGTTCTTTCACACCGCTTGAAGGTAGCACTAGACATGGCTCAACCGAGAGAACAAGCTGGATTCAGGAGTGGCTACAGCACAATAGATCATATCCACGTGCTGAGAGAACTAATTGAAAGAGCGAGGGAATATGAACTTCCATTGTGCATGGCTTTTATCGATTATGAAAAGCCTTTGATTCGGTGAAACCGTCAGCAGTTACAATGGCTCTGAAAACCTGCGGTATTGAAGATGCATACATTAATATTATTAATAACATCTATGAAAATGCAAGTGCAAAGATTAGGCTGTTTGAAAATACAACACACGTAAAAATTGGAAAGGGAGTGAGACAAGGTGACACCATATCTCCGAAGCTCTTTAATGCCACATTGGAGGGTGTTTTTCAGTCGCTGAGCTGGGAAAACAAGGGGATAAAGATTAATGGAGATTATCTAACCCACCTTCGTTTTGCTGATGACGTAGTCATTTTTGCAACTACCCCATCAGAGCTGCAGAGTATGATCCAGGAACTTGCTGACAAGAGTAAAGAAGTGGGATTAAAAATGAACTTTCAGAAGACAAAAGTGATGTTCAATGCTTTTACAAGAAATGAAGATTTATCGATTGATGGAGAAAAGCTGGAGATAACAGACACATACGTTTATCTTGGACAACAGATATCAAGTGAGGGTCACATTGATGAAGAAATTAATCGGCGTACAAAACTTGCCTGGAGAGCTTTTGGAAGAAACAGCATAATTTTCAAGAGCAATATGCCATTATGTCTTAAAAGAAAAGTGTTTGATCAATGCATCCTTCCAGTGCTTACGTATGGTGCAGAGACGTGGACCTTAACTAAAAGAGACATACAAAGGCTGCAGACAACTCAAAGAAGCATGGAGAGGTGCATGCTTGGTGTAACCAGGAGAGATAAGAAGAGGAACTCGTGGATCCGAAAAATGACAAGAGTGGAAGACATCATGATCAGAGTTAAATCCCTGAAATGGCAATGGGCTGGACATACTGCCAGAAGGACAGATCATCGATGGACAGCCGAAATTTTAGATTGGATTCCAAGGGACAGGAAAAGACCCAGAAGAAGACCACATGGGAGATGGGTGGATGAAATTCGAAAGTATGCAGGGGTGACATGGAGGAGACTGGCACAAGACAGACCGTTGTGGAGGAAACTTGGGGAGACCTTCGTCCAGCAGTGGATTGATAATGGTTGACAATGATGATGATGATATATTTGAGGAAATGGTGACTTGTCAAACTCAAATGATCAATTTAGCTAAAAAAATTGACGTTTTTTGCTATTAAAAAAATATACATAACGTATCGCGTTTCTGGTTCTTCAAACGATAAAAGGATGTTTGCTGAACATGCAGTTGAATTACATTTGAAGTCGATCGGTTCAATAGTTTTTGAAATATCGTGCCAACCATTCGCAAAAAGCGGTTTCGAGTAAAACGCGTTTAAAGTTTGAAGTACAGTTTACAGAGGCACATCAAGTACTTACAGTATTTTTCTGCTAATCTGCTATACCAGGGCCATACAGTGTTCCTTGCTCTACTTCGTAGATTTCGTTTAGAGACATTTGCTCGCTTCTACGCCTTGTACAAGCCTCATTGGTAGCATCGAGCAGAGGAGACTTTAGATCTTTATGGGCCCTAGGTGCTAAAAGGTTAATGGGCCCCCTCCCCTTCTTTATCCCTTCAGAAATTTTCATCCGTCAGATTAACAAAAAAAGGGGGGGGGGGAGTCAAGGAAAAGGTTTTTACACTTTGTAAAAATGCCATTGCTTCCTATTGTTAGAACGTTCTGTAAGAAACAGTGCTAGTGTAATAATTTTGTCTGTCCATGCACATCAAACTTTTTGATTTCAGAGATATTTCAAAAATTATTTTTGTGGCTAATAGGAAATCAATGGATATTAAGTTTGGCACTTTTAATATCCCATATACTTCATGCACTGCAGTTATCATAAACAGAATTTTGAGGCTATAGGGAATCAATGGATGTTAGGTTTTGCACTTTAAATACCCGTATCCCATTTATACCTGCATTGCAGTTATCAGAAACAGATGCATACAAATTAAATGCAAAAGATCCTGTTTGAAAATGGAAAAGTAGGAACTGCAGGTTTTTGAGTAAGAGTATCATTGAAACTTTTTATTGCTTTTTTAAAAGCTAGTTTTAAGTTGATTTAAGGAATAGAAAAGGCGAGAACACTTCATAATTATCAGTATTAAACCAAGGGAGCAGAAAGTAATGAGAAAATGTTGTTGCAATAGAATATAAATTACTTTTAACACTATTAAATAAGATAGTGTGATATTCTCAAATTTCTTTATTTTTTCAGTCTAAAAAGTATTTTGGTTTAAGATGGTTTAGAGGGATTAGGGCCGAGAAAGAACTTGATTGCCCTAAGAACAGTTATCTTGTGAAGAATATTTCTTTCTTCATTGATTATCCTACCACGAAGGAAAAAAAAAAACTATTAACAGCAAACACGCCCGATCATCAGGAAAGTTTTTACAAGGACTCCTCGTCGCAACACGGGAAGAAGGTGGGAAGGTTCCAACACAGATGTGTTACCTTGGCTGGAAGTTCCATGAAAGCAATTAATAGCACAGCAGGCCAGTTAAGAATTCGCCTTAAACAATGAAAAGTGTAGGAAGCGTGAATACCTTCTTTACTGACCACTAAAAGGAACTCAAAATTATTTTAACCGTTTCTTTCAAAATAAGTACATCATCGATAAGAACTCGGAAATTCAGAATATCAACAACAGCAAACAATATGTTATTATTAATATGAGAAAGTAAAATATCAATTGACAGTACAAAGTAGTCGCTTTAAGGATTGATTTGCTTAGGTCCGTGAAAACCAAAACTGAAAATCCAATTATATGTTTTCGGGGCCCCTCAAACAGCGAGGCCCTAGGCGCACGCCTAGTGTGCCTAGCCGGAAATCTGCCCCTGGCCTCTAGGCTGTGTGTCGACGATCTCTGCAAACGCTGTTGGTCCCGTGCATTGGCAAATATCTTTGTTTGCTCGCCAATAACGATTCCTATCATTGTCATCATTTTCAGGACAGCAAAAAAACCTTCATTAAAAATGCCTGCTGCTACATAAGCTGCCGTTTCGATGGTTTTTGAGCCGCAGTGAAGATGTTTGGGCGCGAACCGCCAAACAGTAGAATTGAAACTTTCGTTGTTGTTTCGAGTGTCACCACCCAAACACCTTTATAACAACTCTCTTGATGACAAAATGTTGTAAATCGGCTTTATAGCATTTTCAACATCTTTATGAAGTGGCGGTTCGTGCTTGAATTCGTCCAGTTTCTCAGCTTCGTATTTCTCTCTGATCCCACTGGACAATAATAGATTATAACTTGGCCAGTTTTGTGAATTTCGACTTGAAATGTGGTACACATATTCTTAAGACCTGAAATAATAAAATAACGTAAAGAGAGAGAGAGAGAGAGAATGAATCCCCCTTAAAAGATGTTGCTTTATTGTTACCAATAAACAGAACTAAAATCATCTTTCATTCCTATGTGAAATTTTATCCCATTTGAAACTCCCTGAGGAGCATAGGCATTTTTGTGATGAATGGAAAAAGAGCTTTAAAATTTGCTGATGGTCATGAACCTACTGTTGGGCGATTGCTGTACAGTTTTTATTATCCGTATATATTTTTTCTATATGCATTTTCATTGTTTTGTTATTGTTTTAATTACCACATCTATATATAATTTTTGTTGTGGGGCTTTTTGAAATGTGTAAGTAAGTGTATAAATACATCACTATACTCCTTGAACAATGTAGTAATGCATTTGTGTGAACATACCTATGCGCATGCCATAACTATTACACTAAGGAACAAAAAAAAAAAAAACATTTTTTTTCGTGGTGCCTGGAATTTTTGGCCTGATTCTGGGTATTTTTGTGCCACTGATTCCGGAAATGGTATCCTTTTTGCTCTAGTAGCTCTAGTTTTTGAGATATTGTTGGTGTTATTACCTAGTATTACTTTGTTTTCCCGCCAGTATTTGTTACCTGTTCGTATATGTACTTTGAATTTTCTGTTGCTGTCCGTGTTTACATGTGGATGTTACGTGTTCAGACGCGTTTTATTCCTGTTTCAGGCGATGACATGGATTCATCACGTAGAAAATGTGTCAATCATCCACATGTGTTTTTTGTTATGTTTGTGGAGAGTACACATTCGCTCAACAGAGGCAAGTTATAACGGACTTTGTCAAAAGAGCTTATTTTGCCTACTTCACAGTAAAACTAGGAACCAAGATAAGCCTTGGGCACCGCATGTCGTGTGTAAAACGTGTATAGAGCACCTGCGACAGTGGATGAATGGGAAACGGAAGTGCATGAAATTTGGTATACTAATGATATGCGAACAGAGCGACTACAGTGATGACTGTTACTTTTGTCTGGTGAATATAAAGGGCATCAATGGGAAGGACTGGAGTAAGTGGATGTATCCTGATCTAGCCTCAGCTAGTTGACCTGTTCCACATTCAGAAGAGATACCTGTCCCAACATGTAGCAAGCAGGCTTCCAGAGCTCTCCGAAGAGTTGGATGAATTGGCTAGTGAGAAAGAAAGCTATGTTGATCAACATGATAGTGATTTCCAAGGACCTTAATCAGCTGTGTCAGGTTTCAGTCAAACGGAATTGAACGACCTTATAAGAGACCTAAGTCTTCCAAAGAAGGCAGCTGAATTGTAAGCTTCCAGGCTGGCAGAAAAAAATTTACTGTTACCGAGAACAAAAATCACAGTGTATCGCTACAGAGAAGAAGAGTTTCTGTCATTCTTCACAAAAGAAAATAAATTCGTTTTCTGCAGCAATAGGCCAGGATTGCTGATGAAATTGGGCGTATGGGAATACACACCCAGTGAGTGGCAGTTATTCATAGATAGCTCCAAATGCAGCCTCAGATGTGTACTTCTACATAACGGGAACAGATACAGATCAATCCTGATCCGGTGCCTATAGCCATAGTCCTAGAGAGGATAGCATACCGCGATCACCAATGGGTCATCTGTGTGGATTTAAAGATGGCGAATTTTCCCCTAGGGCAGCAGGTCGGGTGCACCAAGTACCTGGCTTTGTATGTCTGTGTGACAGTAGAGCTAAAGATCAACACTGGATGAGAAGACAGTGGCCTGTGAGAGAAAACATGGTAGCTGGAGAGAAAAATATCATCACAGAACTTTTGGTGGACAGAGAAAAGATCATATTGCCACCATTGCACATCAAACTTGGTTTGATGAAACAATTTGTAAAGGCACTTAAGAGAGATGTAATGTGTTTTGGCTACATATGTAGAAAATTTCCAGCATTAAGCATGGAGAAAATAAAAGCGGGTATATTTGATGGACCACAAATCCGGGAACTCGTGAAAGACCAGCGTTTCCAAGACTCAATGGACAATATTGAGGCATGTGCGTGGTCATCATTTTGTATGGTTGTACAGAATTTTCTTGGGAACCATAAGGCTGCTAACTACCATGAAGTTGTAGGGAATATGCCCACTGCGTTTTGTACACTTGATTGTTACAGGAGCATCAAATTGCTTTACCTCCACTGTCATTTGGATTGATTTCTACATGGTCTTGATGATATCAGCGATGAACAAGGGGAGCGATTTCATCAGGAAATAAGGGCCATGGAAGAACGGTACCGTGGACGATAGGATATGCATATGATGGCAGACTATTGTTGGAGCATTCGCCACGAATGTCCAGGAACATTGCATCGCAGGAAATCACAGAAACGCGGGTTCAGCAACATGTCTCAATGACGAAACTTGCGTGTTGTTGTTCGTGTTCTAGGCTTCTTGGGATTTCTCTGTGTATGTCATATTGGAAAACAGATCTGATGGACAAAAACTAATGCTATTTTCGGAATCTGTGACCCCAAAATACCTCAAAAAGGGTCTAACATCTTGGGCACTAAAAGTTGTGTTCCCCAGTGTTATGACCTTGTTGTGCTGCCTAGGTTTTAGTTATTTCTAGATGTTCTAAAGAATGAATCATGTTTGAACGTGTTTATTTACTGTTCTTGCATCATTGTATTGTTTGTGTATTGCATTAAATTTATTAACTGTGATTTGCAAAATGTTGTTGCCTTATAAAAGTTAGCTCTCTACAATAACTTTCCATGTTCTTTTAAGATGAAACAGATCCTGTCCATTACCTAGCATGTAAAAATAAAAGCTCTTCAGCAACTCCCAAAGGTCAGATCCAGTGGACTATTGATAATGATGAAGTATTTACTGAAGGTAAATTTTCATTTTGTCCATACTGTTTTACAATAAACATCTCAAAACATTTTATTGTGTTAGATAATAAATAAATACAACTTAGTATGTGAAGATAAAGCTTTTCAGCATTACCTTGCAGGTAAAATAAAAATTGCCTAGCATGTATTGGCTTAGTTCAGATCAGGGGTCGTCAGCCTTTTAATACCTTCCACCCACTTTTGTATCTTCGTTGATGGTAAAATTTCCTTATCTAGCCCACAGGTGCCGCAGTAACTCAATTTAGCGCAAGTGCGAAGTAATTTTTAGAGGCGAGGGTTTGTAAAAAATATGTACTTAAATGTATCTTTTAATTTATACTTTATGTATATATGTATGTATATACATCGATAATTTCAATTTAATGAATTTCTGCATTTCCATCAATACAGTGCCTACTAGTGCAGGAACTGCTTCAATTGAAGAAAATGAAAATTAAATGTGAAAACAATAAAATTTATTGAAATTACCTTTAATTAATGATTAATGAGATCCTTGAGCCTGATGCTACGAGACTAAATATTTGTTATCTCGCTCGATTTTCGTAAGGAACAAACAAAGGCCTCCTCTTTCGGTGACATTCGAACGTTTTCTCTGTTTGGTGATAATACGATTAACAGTACTAAAGCCTGATCTACAAGATATGAGGTAGGGAAAGGTATCAATAAATTAAATATCATTTTCCACATATATGGATATAACGCAGGCATTTTTTTTATTTTGCCAGCGTTTTTGGTATCCACCACTATCGAAATTATACTTGCTCTCTTCATCATATTTAAGTTCTAATAGTTCTTCTTGGCAAGTTATATCAACCTCAGCAAAATTTGCAGTAAAATGATTTATCATCCAGTCATACACCTTCAAGTTCAAAATATTTTTAAATCGCTTTTCCATATCTAACTTAAGTTTGTTGAGGTGGCTACTGAACCTTTCAATCTCCTCTGGAGTTAAGTAATCTTTTATAGATGACAATTCGGAAAACTGATGGAATTCTCTCTTCAAAAGAATATGATGGAGAAGATCAAGTTTTTCGATAAATAATAACAATATTTTTGAAACTGATAAGAGATATATTGGCTCCTTGAAGCTGCAAACTAATTTAATTCAATCTCTTGAAAATGTCTGCCAAATAAGACACCATTCTTTACTGCTTTTAATTGACAAAGACCAGCCTCATTATTACTTTAAAAAAACTGTATGACACTACTATCATGTGCTACAAAACGAGACTCAACAATGGACACCCCCCTCCACCGCCATTAATGTGTAACAACAGACAAAACCGCCCACCATGAAAGTTTGAATCTCCTACTAGTGGGCGGTAGGGACCAGGTTGACGACCACTGATTCAGATGAAATGTCCGAAATGAGAGTGCCACCTGCAAACCGTCATAAAAATAGGAAGCACATACCTGTTTAGTTGAAGTAGTTCTCCTTTGCCTCAACACACTTCTGCCAATGGGTTACAAGGCTGTGGATCCCACGTGAAACTCTGGAGTCTATGAGGAAAAGAAGGTGGCAACAACCTGACATACAGCTTGGTTGTTTGGGAACTTCTTCACCAGAAAATGATCCAGATGCTGGATGAGGTGATAATTCATGGAAGCAAGGTGTGGAGAATATGCAAGGTGTGGCAGAGTTTCATAGTCCAACTGGTGGATATGTTGGGCAATCCTTTGGGTGACATGTGGCACGTTTTGTTGTGTAACAGGACCCCCCATGCCTGTTGACCAGAACTGGTTGTTTTTTGTATGGATGTTTTTCTGTATACTGCATTTCAGCACAGCATCAGTCCGAACTGATGGTCTCACCTGGTTGAAGAAACGAATGATGGATCAAGTCGGCAGCAGACCACCATACGAGAACCAGCGCTTGGATTGATTTCTACATGGTCTTGATGATATTAGCGATGTGTAACAACAGACAAAACCAACAAACTGCGGGTGTAGGGTTGGCTTTGGAGAGTACTTGGGTGACTCTGTGGCATTCAACCACTGTGCTGAGTACTTACGATTGTTGTAGAAGACTAACTTTTTATTTCAGCATACTATCTGATGCAGGAATCTCTCCTGTTTGTGCCTGGCAAGGTGAGAAATTCACATCAAAACAGCATGCCTTGTTGGCTGCTTTCACTTCAGGGCTACCAAGTGCTGGAAAACCATTGAATGATGCACATTGATCTTCGCTGCAGTCTCAGTGCCGCTTTACCATTCTATAATATTCTACAACTCCTCATGTGTTACAGCTACTGGTGGACAACCATGAGGCGCAAGTCTCCTGCAAAGGGCATGTCTCCTGCTTACAATTTTGTAAACCATCAACATATGATGCTGCATTATGTTTTGGGCTACCATACCAGCTAAATGTCCAAGTTTGAACTTGTACAGAGATACAGTAGATTCTGGTGAATTGGGCCATCAGTTAATTGGGCAGCCCTTTGTTTGGGGCAATTCTTGAAGAACATCCCAATTAGCTGTTTGGGACAAAGCTTTGCATAATTGGGTAGCCGCTTAATTGGGCCAAAGTGTTCTAGCCCGATGTGTCCCAATGAACCACGATCTTCTGTATCACATGCAACTGGCATGTCTTCATGGTCCACTTTGACCAAAGCCTGTGCACTTGTTGTTGAACCTTGTCACCACATGAGGCACACAACACAATGCGTGTACCAGATATTGTTTACTGACGTTGGGATGTTGCCAAACAACACTATTCTGCTGGAGTGTCCACCCACTGAACGCAAACATTTCTTCTGCACCCCAATGAAGTAAAAAGTTCTTCAATAATTCCCAAGGGTCAGGATATATTTACTGGAGCAGTTTTTTTTATTCTGCTCATACTGTTTTGCATAAAAGGTTTTATTTTGTACGTACTGTGATATGTTAAAAATCTCAAAAACTTCATTATCTTAGATAAGGGATAAATTTGTATGTGATTTTATGTAACATATAAATGAAACGGGGGGGGTGACAAAAAAAAAAGAGCTGAATTTTAGAAGTGTTACAAGAATCCTCCCACTGCAGTAGCCGGTGGATTTGTTTACATTTTAGACCATGCTTGCTAGGTGTGTCACTACATGATAGTTTTCTGACATTCTGTCAGTTATATCAGCTTTGTCCTCTGTGTGTGTGTGGGAAGGGGGGGGGTATACTGTTGTGGATAATATCTAGCATTGTATGATTATTCTGCTCTCAAGACATTGCTGAGAAATGCTCCTCCTTTCAATTAGTCAGTGGATTGCATGGAAGTTACAATTTCAGATATTTTTCACATTCCATTCATATTTTACATGTGTTCATTGAAACACACACACACGCACATTCCCAAATATCTGATTAAATGTTCACCTTCATTGAATTGATTTTGCACTTCATGTTTTAAAATTCTTAATTTCTGTGCTGTATGTCTCTTAATGTATGTTAAGGTCAGTATTTGGGAATGTCTCTTAACACTGCACATTAGGGTGGAGCAAAATTTGCGAATTTTTTTATACCTTTTTTTTTATGTGTCAAAAGTTGTGGTTCCACATGCTAATCAAGAGAAAAAAATTCTTATCGTATATCTTCAGGCAGCGCAATCGCCCGAAAGTTTGAAACTTTTTCATAAATCTTACAACATTTCAAAAATGTTCCCATTTTTTGTTTAAAGTGCTCTAATGATTTGGGTACTGATAAAGTTTTAGATTTAGATTAGTAATATACACAGAAAAAAATTGGATTTATTAAATGACATTTGGTGTCTGCGCACAACTCGTGAAATAATTGCAAATTTTCCTAAAGATCAGCCTTTTTGAAGAACTAAAGTTTTGAGGACTAATTTTTTTCTTTGATAATAGATTTAATCGTATTTTATATGAGTCTTCGGCAGCTCTTCGCTAGCCGTAAAAATAACAAACAAAAGTGTGAAATAAAGGTCAGCTTGTGTATGTATCATTTTGATGCAGGTGCTACCGATGGAAGGACATGTTTTGATGGGGCAGAAATTGAGATGGTTCAGAAGTTAAATAAGAGTTATTCTAGAGATAAAAATAAAGAACAATTTCAAAAGACATTAAGTACTTGCAGGGAAAATGCAGACAAATTGTTTGATATTGCTGCTTGTAAATGTCTAAACAGATCAATTTGTAAATGTTGATTTGATACAAAAGTTCCTGAGCTAAAATTTGATTTTCTCATCCCGGGTACTGGCCCCCGGTAATAAATAAGGGCGTCTTCCTCCCCCTTTCTACTTCGCGTCCGTGTCACTTTCCTATCGGACACTCTAGCCCAAATCTTCTAGCTTCCTATTTCTAAAGGGTTGTTTAAGACCTGGGGTCAGACACTCCCTTCCTAAAATCCTCTACATATGATCAGATGATGATCAGAATTTGTCACTTTGAGTTTCTCTTGGATCAGCGAACCTCACGAAGAATGTTAATCGGTGGTGTAGACGTAAAAACGACTTTAAAAAAGCGAAAGAGAATTATGAGAAAAGCCCAAGAGGAGCAAAGCATTAAACAGAGAATAGAAACAGACAAATGTGCTAACACACTTGTGTCACACCTCACTTGCAATTCACCAATGAAGGTGAAGGTACACAAGATTTAGAACACAGCGAAATTGACGAAGATAGCGAAAAAAATCGAGGCTTTTCATCATTTCCTAGTCCATCTTGTGAAACCAGAGTCAGTCTTCGAAAATTTGCTCAAACTTGTGACAGGTACGGAACATCAGATCGTCCAGCTGCTGCACTTGCTTCTGCTGTACTCCATGACATAAACCAGGACGTTCCATTAACAAACGTTTCACTTGTGATCTACAGAAGTAAAGTCATGAGAACTCGAATGAAAAATCGCACTGTATTGCAGAATGAACAAACGACTAATGATTGTACAATTAAAGCATTATATTTTGACGGTAGGAAAGATGAAACATTGTACTTTGAAACATCTGAAGATGGAGAAACACAGCAGAAAATTTGGCAAGAGGAACGTTCATCGCTCATAGAAGAACCAGGATTTAAATATATAGATCGTGCTACGGTGCAATCCGGTTGTGCAAAAAATGTGGCGAATGTCATTTTTGAACACTTGATAGATAATGACATCAACTTTTCCCAGCTCCGACAATATCATTTTCAAAACATTTGGAGGGTCCTGTAAAAGCCACTTTTCAGAAAGTCATCCAAAGAAATGGCTACTTTGCTCGTCCGGAGAACGTATTGCTAGTCATGCTAAATGACGACTGACAAAGTATTCGTAAGCTTGCTGTAAAAAGAATACTTGCTGCAATAAAAAAATGCTGGTCCTGTCATAAGAAATTTTGATATACCGGTAATAAACTTTGATGCCGAAGATTACATTGACATCATTTATTGGCAAGACTTTAAAGTTACAGAGCCTTCTATTACCATGGGTGTAGTCGACTCAGACCTCTGCAGAGTGCTGGAAGAAGACAGTGCAGAAGTTTTCCCTACGAAATTATTTCATTTACCATCACATACACAAGCAGTAGAAAGATGTGTTAGAGGCCACAGCAGCATCATCCAAAGTGTGTGACATGTAGCAAGAGACGGCGTAATACGAGCAACACTTCTTGACACAAACATAATGCCAAAGTTTGATACGAAATGTCAATATAGAACATAAGTTTAAAGTGCCCCAAAGATAGGGTGGTTCGATGGGCACGGGTGGGACTCAAAGTGTAGCCACCTACACGTGGTGAGTCCTGGGTAGTTGTTTTTACAGCTAGCGAAGAGCTACACAAAGAAGTACAGTGCCCCACAAAATGTACTATAAGGTATAGAGCATGTTTGGGATACAGTAATAGCTGATTTATAGGCAAATTTGCAATTATTTCTCGAGTTGTGCGCAGACACCAGATGCCATTTAATGAACCCAAATTTTTTTCTGTGTATATTACTAATCTAAATCTAAAACTCTATCAGTACCTAATCATTAGAGCACTTTAAACAAAAAATTTGAAAATTTTTGAAATGTTGTAAGATTTATGTAAAAGTTTTAAACTTTCGGGCGATTGCGCAGACTGAAGAATACGATTAAAATTTTTTTCTCTTGATTAGCATGTGGAACCACAACTTTTGACACATGCCCCTTGGTTGTATAAAAAAATTCGCAAATTTCGCTCCACCCTACTGCACATTATTTGCATGTGTATTCATCTTGTTGGAAACAAGTACACATGTAAGACAGCTGTGAATAAATGGCATTTTTGCGTTCTTAGGAAATCAATCATTGTATTGAATGGGGGAGGAAAGAATCTAGCAAATTCTGCTTTATTCATAGCCATCCTCTAAAAAGGCCTGTAATAGCAGGGTGAGGAGCTGGTCACCTTTTCAAACCTGTTTTTTAAATTAGTCACCTTTTTCAGCTTTTGTCACCTTTTCAAACCTTTTTTGACCATATTGGGGGAAAATGTACAATTTAACAATATAGTTTCAAAAGAAGTTGTTAGAAGTTGAAAGATTAGTATTGTAAGTATGCCTACAACTACAGGGTGTTTCACTCGCTACTTTACCCAGCATTTTTACAATAACTGTAAGAGGAATGAAGATATCGTAACAAAATTTGATATGGACTTACCTTGGCTGTGAGGAAGCAATGTGTAGTCGCGCCGACGTCGTGGGCGTGGTCAGAGAAAAGTGGCAACGCTAGCCCAAAATTGGTGGGCTAGAGCCGTCACTAGCCCAATATTCCCAGTGGTGGCGCTAGCCCCAAATTCTCGTTTTTGGGCAACTGACAATCCCCACGCTACACACAAAGAACCCCTATATCCAGCAAAGATCGGTGTTTGGTGTGCGATGTCACAGCAGCGCATTATTGGGCTGATCTTCGAAATAACCATCTCGACAGCAGCTTACGTAGATATTTTTCAGACCTTCGTGAATCAGTTGGACGATGAGGAATTATCCATTGGATATTTCCAGCAGAATGGAGCAACATGCCATGCTTCCGGTGCCAGCATGGCCGAAATTAAGTCCTTTTCGAGAACAGAGTCATTTTGAAGGGACTTTGGCCTCCGCGGTCACCAGATTTGACGGCGCTCAATTACTTTCTCTGGGGCTATTTACAAGGTAGAGTTTATGGCAATAATCCACGATCTATCGCCACATTGAAATCCAACATCATTCAAGAAATTTAGGCAATTCTTGGGGACATGCTGACCCGAACCTTCCAAAATATAGAGCGTCATGTTCAGCTCTGCCTGGATGCAAATGGTGACCATTTCCAACACATGTTACGATGCCATCTCCTTTCTCACAGCCTAAGCTAAGTCCAGTTCAAATTTTGTTATGATATCTTCATTCCTCTTCCAGTTATTGCAAAATTGCAGGGTAAAGTAGTGAGTGAAACACCCTGTATGTGAATGTAGTTACATAGTATAACTATGTGAATGTGGTTATTTCTGTACTCCTATACCTCCCGTTATAATTGTAGGAAGGCCTCATAATTAACACGTTCGGGGGCAAGGCAGCATATGCAAGGCCTGCCACTTGGTTACTTTTTCAACTATAAGTTACTTTTTTTTTTAAAATCACTATTTGGTAATCTTTTTAATTCAAAGTTACTTTAAGTTACTTTTTTTTTTAAAATCACTATTTGGTAATCTTTTTAATTCAAAGTTACTTTAAGTTACTTTTTTAGGAATGTTTAGCAAGAAACATCAACTACAATGTAATGTATGGGTACCTAGAACAATCACCTGTTTACCTAAGGTCATCATTTTTATTCTAATGGAAATAAATTTTAGGCCTTATTTAAATTTCACTGATTGAACTCTAATGATAAGAATAAACAAATATATCTATCCTTAAGGATATATTATCTGAAGAGTTATATCATTTTATTTTATCTGACAAAGTTAATTACATGCTGAATTCAACTATAAGGTTTTTCTGTTCTCTTGTGTAGAACTCTATACTTAGGCTTTTTTTTTTTTTTGTAGATTGATTCTGAATACTGAAAATAACATGGGAAAGTGCAAGTTTCAGACTTCATTTCTATCAAAAACAGATTACATCAGTGTTAAAATATCTGAGTGGTTAAAAAAGGGAAATTGAAGATCAAGGATATTGTGTTGTTTGTGAGTGCAACTTTACAGTGACTAAAGGGTTGCAGTCTGTGACTCAGCATGCACAGTCTGTGAAACATAAAAATAATGTTTCAACAAAGATGTCTCCTCTTCAACTGCATTTGTCAGCAAGAATTGGACCACCCGCAGCATCAATATGTGATAACCATCAATCTGGATCATCCTTATCTGTATCAGAGCCAGTCAGTACCACAGGTGCAGTGATTTTATACAGTTCAAAAGACAGTGCAATTAGAGGAGAATTAATTTGGGTGCTGAAAACTTGTTAGCAATTATTCTGCTGCTTCATGCGATGGAATAAGTGATATATTTCAGTCCATGTTTCCACAGTGTGTACCTGATGGGTTTTCCTTGTTGAAAACTAAAGTGAGTTATCTTATTATGGAAGCATTAGGTCCTTATTTTCATAACCAAATGATCAAAGATGCCCAGGGTTCATATTATTACAGCATTCAGTTTGATGAGACAACAAATGCAGAAAATGAAAAAGAACTTCAAATATTAATAAGATATTGGTAAAAAAATAAGGGGAAAATACTGGTTATGCACCTTGAATCTTTCTTCTTAGGTCATGCGACTGCAGAAGAACTGTCAAAGCATATATTTCTGGCCTTAGAAAAATCAGATTTGTCCTTAAATCACATGTTGTTGTTAGGAAGCGATGGACCCAACATCAATATAAAAGTGCACAGACTTGTTAATGAGGAAGTGTTGTCTGTTAGAGGTAGTGGCCTCATTAACATTGGCACATGCAATATACATGTGGTTCATAATGCTTTCCTGAAGGGTCTTAATGATTTAGGAATGTTCAGACATTGCTATTACAGTTTTCAATTTTTTTGATGGTTTTCCAAGTGGATGGGAAGATTACACCGAAGTACAGCAAGAAATGGATGTGCCAAGGAAGAAATTATTGAAGCATGTGCCATCAAGGTGGCTGACCTTGAGAGATTCTTGTGAATGCCGGCTTGAACAAAGTCCTGCTCTGGAGAAATATTTCTTGAATTTTATCCCTAAAAAATGTGCAGCCTTAATATCAATTAGAAAGTTCAAAGTTATCAGCTGATTCCTGAAAAAACCAACATACAAAGCTGAACTAACTTTTGTCATGTCAAGTGCTGATTTGTTTACAGAATTCACTAAGAGGTTTCAAAAGCAAGAACCACTCATCCATAACTGAAAATACTCTGCTGCTCTCTTGTTGGTCAGATTTGCAAGACTGATGTATTAAAGAAACTGAATACACCATGTTCATGGGATCAGGAACAAATCTTTCAGTCGGGTAACCTTCTTTCATTAAAAGCTGTTGTGGTTAACCGCATAGTGGAAGCTTACATGAAAGACTTGCCAGAAAAAGAAGTCATTCTGTTTCTAAGGGGTGTACAGCAACATTATATTGCCAGTTATAAACATCTTCTACAGAAAACATCGCTATCTGTATCTATGTCTGCATCTTTTCTTAAACACATGCATTTTCTGCAGCCTAAGGAGAAAAATTCAAATCGCAGCGTTACTGATATTGTAAAGGTTGCTAAGGCTCTTCCCATAGATATTCCCACTGACATCCTTCAAGATGAGTGGAAAATGCTACAGTTAGAAAAAGTTGAAGCAAATAAAAAGTCTCCAATTGATGAGTACTGGAAAACATACATTAATCTCAAACTCCCTAGTGGCATGTTGAAGTATCCAAATTTTGCAGAAGTTATAAAGGTATGTTTGACTTTGTCTCATGGGAGTGGAGCTGTTGAGAAAGGTTTCTCTTAATCTGGTAGAATGTTGACTGATGACAAAGCATCCATGTCAGTGCTTATGTTAAATGCACGAATTAATATTCAATGTGCTTTAAAAAACTATGGAAACAAACCAGGATTAACTCCAATCACCAGGGAACTACTGGCTTTGGCAAGATCTGCCCACTCTTCCTACGTGACACATCAAGAGAATAAAAAAATGGAGCAGCAGTTGAACTTAAGGAAGAAGAGAAGTATGCCAAGATCATAGAAGAAAGATAATTAAAAATTAAAAAGAGAAAACAGTGTATTGAAAAACTACAAGAAGATCTGAAGAGAATTAAAAAAGATCGTAATGAGAAAAAAACAACCAGTGACAAGCTTTTTGAAGAAGCGCATTTGAAGTTAAAGAAAGCTTTGGACAGAAATGATCTTGGGGAAGCAAAGATTGCCCAAGCAATGCTTGAAGGAATGATAGTTGTGAAAGAACAGGAAAATCTCGTTTGTAAAGAAGCAGAACTTATGCAAAATCATTTAGATAAGCAGAGGACACGTCTTATTACAAACTTTTTCCAGAAAAAATAAATATTTTTAGTACATTTGTCACTAATAATGTTCATTCCATTTTTTGCAATTACATTATTTTTTCTATTCATGTGTTATTATTAAGGAAAAACTTAAAGTATAACAAAGCAGAACTTATGCAAAATAATTTACATAATTATTACCAACTTTTTCCATAAGTAATAAATAATTTTAGTGTATTTTTTTGATAAACAAACTACATTTGTCACATGTTTGCTCCATATTTTTATAATTAAATTACTTTCCTATTCATGTATATGAATATAAAGTAGTTTAAAAAATAAAATAGAAATAAAGTGGGTGGATCAGATGGCTCTAAGGGGTGATGAGGTGGCCATTAATAACACAGACAGACACACACACACACTTTTTGGGTACTTTTTGCGAAATAGAATAGGTTACTTTTGGTTACTGTTTGCGCAATAGATAGGTTACGGTTACTTTTTCAACTTTTTTTACTGCTTGAACCGAGTGGCAGCCCTGCATATGTCACTTCACATCCAGTGACATGACGTTATATGCCGTCCAACTCTACTTCACGTCGTAAGTCGTCGTAGTATTGGCTTAGATGCCCTTCAGCTCATCTTCATTCATCATTGGGGCTTAACACATTCACAGACAGTAAGTAACAAAGCTGCAAATGCCAACAAAATTGCATGGGGGTTCCAGTTGTTTACTGTCCTGCTGAAAACATGAATTTTCCATAAATGTCTGCATTTTTGTTACTGTCCGCGAATGTGTTAAGCCCCAATGATGAATGAAGTTGAGTTAAAGGGCATCTAAGCCAATAGCATTTTATCCTTTGATCCTCTGAGAAATTTCATTTAAAAGTGAAATCTTGCGGGCTGTCATCAAAATATTTTCCTTCGTGTGACAGAATTTTCGAAAGCAGTCACTGTTTTTGATTGTATTTGTTGGGTGCCTGCTGCTTGGACAAATGTACAGATTTTGACAATTGTTAAATGTTTTCATAAAGCTGGATTTCCGCAAAACGCAGAGATGAATAATGAAATTGAAGTTGACCATTAATGAAATACAGAATTACACCATACAATAGAAATTTTGAAGATGACAATCTGGTTTTTGTTGTAAATATGACAAGGATGGTAAGTCAGATAATATCTGAAAACTTGAAAATTTTGTCGTCCTGGAGCGGGAATCGAACCCGTGTCTCCCAAATAGCACCCGAGTATGCTAACCAGTACACACCTAGAAAGACCAAGCCTCAAGTTTCCGCTTAATTTGAATATAATCATCAAAGGATTCGCTAGTCGAAGCAACCAGCATTCATGTTTAGCGAATATGGAGGTTAAGAATTCTATCCCATGATTGCCCGGAGAAGCAGATAAATCATGAATGGAATACGGGATTACATCATACAATACAAATTTTGAAAATGACAATCTGTTTTTTGGTGTAAATATGACAAGGATGGTAAGTCAGATGGTAAGATTTTCAAGTTTTCAGATATTATCTGACATACCATCCTTGTCATATTTACACTAAAAAACGGATTTGTATTGTATGGTGTAATCCCATATTCCATTCATGATTTATCTGCTCCTCCGGTCAATCATGGGATAAGATTCTTAACCTCCAGATTCGCTAAACATGAATGCCGGTTGTTTCGACTAGCGAATCCTGTGATGGTTATATTCAAATTAATTGGAAACTTTAGGCTTGGTCGTTCTGGTGGAATAATGGTTAGCATACCCGGGCGCTATCTGGGAGACACGGGTTCAATTCCCGTCTATGGGACAACAAAGTTTTCGGATATTATCTGACTTACCATCCTTGTCATATTTACACCCAAAAATGGATTGTCATCTTCAAAATTTGTACTGAAGTTGACAATACCACCACCAACCTACTAGGAACATTACTTGAAGAATCAAAAATGATCTGCTAAGTGAAGATCAGTTCTCACCAATAGATTGCAATATCATAATATATACTTATGTTAGAGGAAGCATGTTAATCGTACTACACATTGAGTTATGATGAAACAACTAATGTTAAAGATTAAAAAGGAGCTGCAAACAACCATCACATTTTGGTCAGAAAGCAAATGTGGCATAACGACAAGACACCTCAGATCTTTCTTTTTAGGTGTAGTGGATGGTGAAACATTGCATAAAAAACTATTTGAAGCACTTTGTGAGGCCAATTTATCATAAAACAGATGCCTAATGCTTGGATCAGACGAACCTAATGTTAATAAAGTTTTTAGGCTTTTCAATAGCAATGTCTAGGAGACACAAGGGACAAGTCTTATAAACATAGGTACCTGCAACATCCACACAATGCATAATGCATTTGTAAAATTATCTGAGTGTTTAGGTGAAGAAGCTTCTGAGCTGCTGATCAACATTTACCATTATTTTGACCTTTGGCCTGCCCATTGGGAAGAGTTTAAAAAATCCAATCTAAATATAACATTCCACACCACAAATTTTTTAAATATGCAACAACAAGGTGGCTTGCCTTGGGACCTTCAGCCAACATGATTTGGGAGCAGTGGGACATTATTCAGTTCTATTTCCTTAAGCACATGCCTCTGAGGAAAAACTTCTGCTGCTGTTCAATCCAGATTCTACAAGGCTGTTGTGAGTGCTTTAAGAAAACCTTAAATAAAAGCTAAACTTCATTTCATTATTTCACCAGCAGAACTATTCATGAAGTTCACACAACATTTTCAGTGCCAAGCACCCATGAACCACAAATTGCATGAAGAAATAGGGAACGTTCTTCAGACCTCCATGGCTCGTGTTTTGAAGACTGCTGTCATTAGAAAAATCACTAATTTTTCTAAAGTTGTTCTTGATGAACTGTTTACATTTGGTAATCTGCTTCTTCTTGAAGAACTTGTCATTAATGAAAAGGTCACAGACAAGCTTTCTAAACTGAAAGAAAGTGATAAGTTGTTATTTCTGAAGGAAGCTCAAAAGCACTATATTGCTGCTTGCAAACATGTGATGGAAAAGACTTGCTTATCAAATGGATCATTTAAAAATTTTAGAATTTTAGACCCAAAAGAATGAGTGAATGAAGAAGCTGCAGAGACATACTGAAAGTTTCAAAAATTATGCCATTTCATGTTCAACTGTTAGATGAATGGAAAATTTTGCAAAAATTATGCCATTTCAAAAATTATGCCATTTCATGTTTATTTGTTAGATGAATGGAAAATTTTGCAACTGGAAAAAGATGATACAGCATTTGAAAACAAAGCTGTTGATGATTACTGGCAACAACACATCTCAAAAAGGGACTCATTATCAAAAGATATAAAGTTTCCAAATGTTGCAAAAGTCATAAAGACTGCTCTTACTTTGTCAAATGGAAATGCTGACATAGAGAGATGATTTTTCATTTCTAAGCATATATTACGAGAACATAAATCAGCAATGACCGAAAGATTTTTAAACAGTGTACTGATTGTGAGGGATGCCTTGAAACAATACCCTATTTTTTTTTTTTAGTTGAATTAGTAGAAAAGCTAAAAGAAGAACAAAAAAAGAACAGATTATGAAAAAGATATGAAAAAGGTGGAAAAGATAAAAAAAGTCAATCAAATGTGAGACTGCTGCTCTGAATGACAAGAAAAAAGAACCCCTACAAATTAAGGAGGCAAGAGAACTCTTTTTAGAAGCTTCGGCTAAACTGGAGAAAGCACTCGAAAAAAAAAATGATTTAAAGGGAGCAAAATTAGCTGAAGGCATGCTCGAGGGAGTAAAATGTATGCAAACGGAAGAAAGAGTGAGAGAAAAGGAAGTGGAAATCATTCAGAAGAATCTTGAGAAAAGAAAATCAAGTATGATTACATCATTTTTTGCTAAGATGCCTAGAAAACAGTAAGCCAAACAGTTTTTTATTAAGAATTGTTTTTCTGGAACATCGAAGATAATTGTATGTCATTAGATTTTCAGAATTTTGTGTAATTTTTTTTTCTGTAAAATTATATAATGACAATAAAATGGTCATACTTCATCTAAGACCATAATGGCGTTTTTTGGTAGGGGGTATAAACAAAAAATGTTTTTTTGCAACCACATTTGTTGTTTTGTGCT
Source organism: Macrothele yani (assembly GCA_039090855.1). NCBI lineage: Eukaryota > Metazoa > Arthropoda > Arachnida > Araneae > Macrothelidae > Macrothele > Macrothele yani. Next base: position 3,718,208 of record CM076996.1, on the reverse strand, counting down.
GTTGGCAAGAAGTCTCTTAATCACCTTTTAGTCACCTTTTAAAAAAACTTGTCACCTTTCTCACAGGTCGCTTTAGCTCCTCATCCTGCAATAGGAGTACAAGTGTAGAAAGTGTGAAGTGAGACATTCCTAAGGACTAATTTTTTAACATATTTTAACCTAGCTGAACTATACCTGGCACTTCTAATATCTAACTTTTAAGATGCAATCTGTATATTGTGATTTTTACTGCAGCAAATGATTGTATTCCTTAATCCTATAATAATATAATGGACTATTTATATATAAATAATAATTCATTTGCAGCTGTGAAACTAAAGCTACAAAACAGACAAACCCTGTATTAAACCCTGTATTATCCTTCATCATTACCAAGAATTGTGTCATCACTGAAATAACAATGCCTAAATAAGGGATGTTATTATGCTTCTCTTGATGCATAAATAAATGACAAGAATGTTTTCATGCCAGGGCCAATGGGTAGCACTTGAAACGTAGGTGGCTTCACGGTCACCTACGTTTCTCAGCTGGCTTGTTCATAACTACCTAGTTTCACTACAAATAGCACAGTATGGTAAATGTTTTTGCTTTAAGTAAGTCCCCTTTTGAAGAATCTTGACTTGAAACTTGCTACTGCAATTTGGCCAACATTGAAAAACAATCTGCCAAATTTTGAAGTGTTTACCTCAATTTCCAGATGAGTTATGGCTGCTACAGACACACTCATGATTGTTAAAGTGCAATAACATGCAGCTTCAATCCATCTTGGGGTTTTGACCCAACCCTGTGTTTATTTTTCTTGCTGACTAATACTGTGCTGGTGAACAAAATGTGGCACTTCACCAAAAACTGTTTCCATTATACCTTTCTCAAAGATGCCAACAACTACGGATTCTCCGTAATTCCTACGGAAAAAGATCTTGTACTACAGAATACAGAAAACAGTGATTTTTTTACAGAAAATTAACAGAAGTTATTAATTTTTATTTTGCTTGTTCCCCTTCCCAACGCAACGGTGGCCACTTGACGATCCGTCATTCGTCTTGCTTGCGAGTCATTCTAAGTAAAAACCCTCCCTCCCCAGCATGCAACATTCCGGGGACGTTGAGCGTAGCTCGCTTTGGTGGACATGGGCGGAGTTCGGCCTGAAGCTCTTTCTCAGTGCAGTGACAAGCTGTTGGCCGCCCCGGTGGCGCAGTGGTCTAAGGCGCTGGCCTCTGATCATTCGTCCGTAAGGGGTCCGGGTTTGAATCGCGGTCAGGCATAGATGTTGTGTTTGTCTTACGGCACTGGCTCTCTCCCTTCCCTGGAACCAGTGACCCTAAATTAGGGACGGGCGACTGCTTATAGCCCATTGAATTGCTCACGGTGGTTGTTAAACCTCCAATCAAAAAAAAAAAAAACAAAAAAAAACAAGCTGTTGAAAATCATTTGGTGCAGAACGTGAGTGTCATTGACTGGCATGGAGTTTTTTTTTTTTTAAATCGTGCGTCGACCATTCATGTCAATAATTAGTATTTTGAAGTTTTTTTCTTGCGTTGCAGAAAAGTATGCTTGGATTTCGTTGCAGAGTTCGCCAAAATGCGTAATTACGTGTCTAGTACGCATCGAAAATTTTACCAACGCGTAAAAATATGCATCAGGAATTTTTCGCGACGCGTAGAAATACATGTCATGAAGCGCGTAAAGTACGCATCAACACGTAAAAATACGCATCGAGAAACGTGTAAAAATACACAACGTGCAGAAACACACATCAAGAAACGTGTAAAACTACGCGTCGAATTTTACCAACACGTAAAAATACTCGTCGGGACAGCATTTCGCCTTCCAAAAATGGAAGTGAACGAAATAACGATTTCTTCCGTAATCGTAATAGCGTTTTCCTGCGATGTTGCCTCTGTCCAGTATTGTTGTTATATATATTTTTATTCCATAAATCTTTATATTTCACTTTGAAAATGGAGGGAAATTTTCCGAAAACGGAAATTCGACGGCACAAAAATTCCCGTGTAATCTTCGGCTTCAAGGAATTTCTGCTTTTTCGGCGTAATTTGGGTTATCCTCGAGATTGATGCATAACTGAACAGAAACTTTGGGGCAATTGGTAGTGGTGAAGGATGCTTTCCGCCTGAAACTTTCGAAAACGGAAATTTCGTCTTCCAAAACTTTCGGAAACAGTGAAGATTTTTCCCGTAATCGTAATTTTATTTTTAACGCGATGTTTCCTCTGCCTAGTATTGTTGTTAAATTTCATTTTATTTTGTAAATATTTGTATTTCCCCTTGAATATGGAAGGGAAATGTCCGAAAATGGAAATCGGACGCAGCAAAGGTTCCTCCCGCAACTGTAATTTTTTTTTCCCAACGATGTTGTGAATGTGTTTCCTGTGTTCTTACATATTCCCTCCAAAAAAGGTTTGCATTTCAGCTTGATAAAGGGGGAGAGTCCGAAAACAAAAGTGACGAAGCTGAAAAATTTGTAAGAATTGATGCATGATATTCAAAAGCATTCATATTCTCCAAGTTACACTACCTTTTATCTAAAATAGTGAAAGCTATCATGCATTCATGGTCCTCAAACTGAAAGTTCTTTCAGAATGATGGATAAAATTGTGATGGCATCCAAGGGGTTTGTGAAGCCTACTGTCGTAGCTGATGGTGATGTTGAGCTTAATTTTTCAAATAACAGTTTTTCAAAAAAGAAAAATCAGAAAGGACACAACTGGTAATTGGAGTAAAAAACAAGAATGTATTAAAGCGAAATCATTTTAAACGAAAATGAACTTTCTAAGTTCTACACATCTGTCGGAAAATTTCACATTGAAGAATGTTCTTATATTCAAGAAAAAATACTGATCTATGATGAATTCTTAAAACATGCAGAAGTAGTAGATCCTTCACTTAGAGCCATAACATCATTTACTCCTGTATTACACATAGTCAAATGCCTTCCATTTATAATAACTGAAAATGAACTTGATATACTGGAAGCAGAATTCCTTGTTATCAAGCTGACAAATTAAGAGACCATAGCAATAACAGATAGAATAGATGTCACTTGGTCAGAAATCTCAAAATTAAGAGGCTGTAATAGAGCGGTTAAGTATACTATTCTCTCGAAAGTAATGTTTGCAATACTTGTAGTTCCACACTCGAATGCTGTGAGTAAGAGAGATTTTAGTTTAGTGTAAAAAAATCGAGCCCGTTTTCAACCTAATTTAGGTTTAGAAACTGTAGAAGCACTTCTTATTGCATAAACGAATATTGCATTGTTGGACTTATTAAATCCATGTTGAACACTTACCGCACGTGTTGATTTCCGTATTTCTGTTGTGTAGATGCAGCATGGGTTTTTTTTTTCATTCGGTTGCTGTTCCTTTTTAATTGGCCTCGTCACTAAATGAATTTTTTTCCCTTTGCTGCTTCTACATTTCGATACGTTTTTACCCAAGTACTTTCGGTAACATTCCATTACCGTCATGTAGGGGACGTTTTGCTCCGACCTACACGGACCGTGTTGGCAGAGCATTACGTGGTTCTCGTGGGCTGCATCTGTTCACGGCTATCGCTTCCTCTTGGGCGTTGTGGCGCCATCTCTTGTTGGCCAGCGATCTCATTTTTCGAACTTTTTCGTTTTTTTGCTCAATTTTAATTAAATTCCTCCAGCTGTTTCTTAAAATATTAGAGTCATTGTGGTTGCAAACTTTTGCTCTATATTTTTCTATCATTACCGACTCTGCTATTCTGAGGTGTTTCTCGGATTTACAGCTTTTTATGACTTTTATATTTTCAAATTTAGGATATTTTTGGTTAGCCAGACAATATTGAATAAGTGCAGTTTTTTCTTCTTTTTTATGCCAATTTTTTACATGTTGTTTTAACCTGTGTTTAAGCTTACTTTTGGTACTTCCTATATATGCCATTGGAGGGTTTTCTGTAATAGGAATTGAGTAAATACCTGCTTTTTCTAACATTTTTATTTTTTCATTATTTTTGATTATGTTTTTGATATTATTTACTTTTCCTCCAATTTGAATGTTATGCTTTTTACAAATATTATTAATTTCATTAGTAGTACCTTTAATGTAAGGAAAACCATTTAGATATTTGATTTCATTTTTATTTATTACTGCATTATTTTTTATTTTCTTTAGTACTTCTGTGTTCCATTTTTTTATTAAATGGTTTGGATAAGCAAAACTACCTGCAATTTTTTTTATGAATTTAATTTCTTCATTAATGAACTGAATATTTTTAGAGTGCGTATATGCTCTTTTAATTAATGTTTTCAGACTATTGCATTTTTTGTGGATATGGATGTGCCGTCTGTGCATTTTTGTGGATATGGATGTGCCATTTGTGGATATGGATAGTCTGAAAACATTAATTAAAAGAGCATATATGCACTCTGAAAATATTCAGTTCATTAATGAAGAAATTAAATTCATAAAAAAAATTGCAGGTAGTTTTGGTTATCCAAACCATTTAATAAAAAAATGGAACACAGAAGTACTAAAGAAAATAAAAAATAATGCAGTAATAAATAAAAATGAAATCAAATATCTAAATGGTTTTCCTTAATTAAAGGTACTACTAAATGAAATTAATAATATTTGTAAAAAGCATAACATTCAAATTGGAGGAAAAGTAAATACTATCAAAAACATAGTAATAAAAAATAATGAAAAATAAAAATGTTAGAAAAAGCAGGTATTTACTCAATTCCTATTACAGAAAACCCTCCAATGGCATATATAGGAAGTACGAAAAATAAGCTTAAACACAGATTAAAACAACATGTAAAAAAATTGGCATAAAAAAGAAGAAAAAACTGCACTCATTCAATATTGTCTGGCTAACCAAAATATCCTAAATTTGAAAATATAAAAGTCATAAAAAGCTGTAAATCCGAGAAACACCTCAGAATAGCAGAGTCGGTAATGATAGAAAGAAATAGAGCAAAAGTTTGCAACCACAATGACCCTAATATTTTAAGAAACAGCTGGAGGAATTTAATTAAAATTGAGCAAAAAAACGAAAAATGAGATCACTGGCCAACAAGAGATGGCGCCACAACGCCCAAGAGGAAGCGATAGCCGCGAACAGATGCAGCCCACTGCCGACACGGTCCGTGCAAGTCGGAGCAAAACGTCCCCTAGATGACGGTAACGGAATGTTACCGAAAATACTTGGGTAAAAACATATCGAAATGTAGAAGCAGCAAAGGGAAAAAATTCATTTAGTGACGAGGCCAATTAAAAAGGAACAGCAACCGAATGAAAAAAAAACCCCATGCCGCATCTACACAACAGAAATACGGAAACCAACACGTGCGGTAAGTGTTCAACATGGATTTAATAAGTCCAGCAATGCAATTGCATTAATGCACGTCAAAAAACGAATTAACTTTTCAATAGCGGACTTTTTCCTATGAAATCCTATATTGGAAGTACTTGAAAAAACGAATGTTCTCCTCTGGGCAAGTATGTTATGAACAAATATTTTCTGCTGAGGAACTCAAATCTGCAAAACACTGTACAGCGAAATTACTAAAGAAAGCTGTTTAATCAAATTTTTTGTTGTGTAAAAAAAATGTATCGGTCATGGTGAATATTATTTTCCATGTGAAAAATTTGGAATATTTTGATACAGATTTTCATGTATATAAATGAATAAGTAAGTAAAAAAATGTTAATAAAATTAAATGAGTTGTTTTCCTCGGTTAAAACTATTCTTTTTGGTATGACTACTGAAAAATGGCCAAAACTACTGAAAATTTGTACGAGTACTACTGAAAATATCTGAAACAGGTTGGCATCTCTGCTTTCTTTACCCCAAATAAATTGATGCAATTGCAAAACTCTGTGAATTGCAAGTCCCATTTTCATGTTCTATCTGGAGGAAGAACTTCTTCTCAGTACTTTGAAGGTGCTTTTGCAAATGGTGCAGGAAATTTAGTTTCATTGGATAACTTGAAATGGCTAATTGTAGTCAAAATGAAAATGAAAGTTTGCCAACTGACATTGATTATTTTTATTTAAAAGTGATATTGGGCAAGCTACATCAAGCCTTGACCAGCTATCATGCTGTGCATGCGATTTCTTCTTCCAAATGCAACAACTTTGATGATGAATCTTCAGATCGTGAGAAGTCTGGAAATGATTGGAAGTATGTAAGGAAGTGATCAGAGTTGTATAACAATAAAATGTATCTGCGTACACAACCTTTGAAACAGAAAACTTGCTGCAAATCCGTGAACCACGATAGCAGTAGAATAAGATAATTTATAGAAAAATTAATAAAACAATAAATAATTATTAGAACATTACAGATTCCAGTGAGTACAAAATAAATGAATTACAATTGAATGTGCAGCAATGTGTGTGTGAAATGAACCTTTATGGCAAAATATTAAAATATTGGACTATGAACTTCATAAAAACAAGAGACTAATTAAAGGAAGTTTTTATATCCAGAAAAGAATTCCATTAATGAACCTTCAAAATTTGCATAATTTATAATATATTTTCAGCAACTTAATTCAAAAATAGTAGACTCACAAAATACATAAGGAAAAGATTTTAATTTAATAACTGGCAACTGCAAGATGAACCTGGCAATAAAATTTAAATTCTTTCTGTGTAAACAAAACTCTTGATACAGTTCTTATACACTAAGAACAGGCCTTGATAAAATGTAGAGGCCAGAAACGTTAGTAAAAACGAAAGAACTCAGAAGATGTGAAAAATAATTGAAAGCTCAAGTTAAAATTGAATTAAGTATATTAATCTGAGTAAAGCCTTGAGTAAGTGTTATCATTGTTGTAAATAACAATTCTATTTTTCTTTAATCTATGAGCAAAAACTATCTGCAAAATCTTATAATAATTTCGAAACTATCCGCATACAGCATACACGCTTAGGTCTACATTCTGCTACTCTGGAAGTAATGAACAACTCCAGAATCCATTTCAATATAATGAAATGTAAGTTGCTTTTTTTTTCAAGGAAAATTTTCATACCAGCCAGAAATCAATCTCTAGATTTAGATTTAATTTTTCAGATCATCAAATCTCAAGGAGGTACGTGGCTTCAGAAAAAAAAAAAAGGTAATCTCTCTTGGGAAAGAACATCAGGCACTATGGAGACAAGATTTAAAAAAAAAAAATGGTAGATATCTCTTAAAATTTCTTGGGATGTAAAATAAAGTAAAAGGATTGTTGTGTATGAAGCAAATGATCAAAAACATGGCAAAAAAAAAGAAGAGGAAATCACATGCAATGTGTATGAAGTATGAAAATGGCTTTCATGTGGAATGTTTTCTAGTGCATAAGTGTTATATGTGAAGTAGGTTCCAGTCTTGTCCGTCCTGTACAGTGTTTCCATAATAATAGCTGAATAATGAAACTCTTCTTCGGAATCACTTCGAATTTTAAAGACACACCACCTGACCGAGAATATGCCACACCACAAAGATGTGAGCTCAGTGACATGCAAATTGAAGGGTGGGTGCACACATACAAGTTATGCAAATGATTGCATTTGCAGGCCAAGCGCACAAATGGCGCGCTGGATATAAACAGACAACCAGCCTGTGAGGCCATCAGTCGAGACGTCGTCATAGCTGCGAGAAGTGAGTGGTTCTGATGTAACCATGTCTAGAGAATGAACAAGGGGTGCCAATGCCATTAAGATGCCGTCGTACACAATTTCGTTAAATGGATGAGTTCACGAGAGGTGTCATTGTAGGCCTTCGTACCGCGGGATGGTCCTTGCGTCGTATTGTGGAAGAAATGCAATGTGATGCAACAACAGTTGGTTGCATTTGGAGACAGTGGTCCAAGGAAGGATCTGAGCAACGTCGTAAGGGGACCGGCGTATTGAGATGGACCTCTGAGTGCACCGATCGTCGCATCTGACGTCATGCCGTAGCGAACCCACAGGCCACAACGGGCGACATTTTGCAGAGTGTACGGGGAAGCTTGGATGCTCTGATATCGACGCGGACAGTGTCGCACCGATTGGCTGCATCTGGTTTGCTGTCCAGCCATCCGTTGCGAAGGCTACCATTAACAGCAAGTCATCGTTGTCACTGCTTTATGTGGTGTCGCTCCAGAGCTGAATGGAGCAGCGTGGTGTTCAGCGACAAATTGTGGTTCTGTCTCACCAAGGATGATCGCCATGTGAGAGTCTGGAGGCGACTTGGCCCGTGGGTGGATTTCTCCAGCTTTGTGGAGCGTCACACGGCCCGGTAACATGGATTCATAGTGTGGGGTGCTATCAGTGCCAACAGCTTCTCATCTCTGGTACACATTACGGACACATTGACGGCACACCAACATGTTGATGAGGTGCTGCGACCCATGGCACTACTGTATCTGCAGGGCATCCCAAATGACATTTTTCAACAGGATTATGCCCGGCTGCATACCACTCAGATCAGCCTGAATGCTTTACCCGGTGTGTGAATGCTTCTTTGGCCAACACAATCCCTCGACCTCTTGCCCATCGAGCATCTGTGGGAAACGATTGGACGTTGGTTGAGTACCCTCCCACCCCCACAAAATGAAGATGAACTGTGGACTCGTATCAACATCACATGGTCCACGATACCCCAGGACTCTATTCGGACTCTCATTGCCTCGATGCCACGTTGGATTCAACGCTGTATTGCCCAAAATGGGGGCCACACTCCTTATTGATCATCCTGTATATTCAACCACTAAAGCCTAGTCTGTATGTGACAATTAAATCATTTGCTCAGGACCTACTTGGCTATCTGTGTGTGCAGTTTGGTCTGTTTTCGAGCATTCCTTCATGGTGTGGCATTTTCTCTGTCAGGCAGTGTATATTCAGAATTGAAGGTATAATTTATGTGAACTCCTGTTTTTTTTATTTATTTATTTATAATGAAGTAGACAGTTTTTAAAATTTGCTTTTGCAATTTTTATAAGAAATGCCACCCCTCCCAAAAAACAACAACAAAAAACCAACCAAACAAACAACAAAAAAAAAAAAAAAACAACCCCCAACAGTTTATCATGGAAAGATATTTTCGCAGATTCAGTTCTCCTAAATCCAAATCAGTGTAGCATAGAAATGTCAGGAAAAACCTTATGAATTTCAGGAAAATATTTTGACTGAAATGTTGAAATTTATGCTGAAGTATCTCTCGAATTTCCCCCTGAAGTGTGCAATTTCAGTGAAAATGACTTAGCATTCATTGCATGTACTACATACACTTAGTACTAAAAGGGTTAATACTGGGATTTGCCTCCATCACTATATGGCCAGTTAAAACTTGTGCAATAAGATCACCAAATTTTACTTTTAACCATGTTTTAGTTTCGTGGCTGAAATATGTAAGTAGTACAGGAGCCAGTGTTTGAAGTGCAAAACCAAGTGAATGAATTTTTCATCTTCATCACAGTGATTGTAGTATACTTTTTTTGGTAAATAAAGTTGGATTAAATATTTCTCTAGTTTTGTTTGGTTTTCAAGGTATTCACTGTATTTAAAACAGCTGTATGTATGATAAATTTGGGCATAAGCATGTAGCCATTAATAAACAAGTATTAAAACTTTAAAAGCACTCTTCAGTAATTTTTTTTAATGCAATCATGGTTTAAATTTTGTAATATTTGTTAACTCTGTATGTATTATATGGTGAAAGCATGCATATTATTTATTAACAAAAGCATCTTTTCATGTGCTTCAAGTGTTCTACTTTTGAATATTTAATGTTTAAGTATTTCTCCTTTTACAGATGTGACGAATGTATGCTTCCGATACTATCACGGGAGCTCTGGTATTCTTCGAGCTGTTAGTCCAGTTGTATCTGTTAGGAAGTTCCTCGATTCTTCTGGACTTCAGGTGATTAAAGTTTTTGTCTCATGTTTTTGTTAACATGAACAAAGATAAAATGTATCTTTTTCCCACCCTTTTTTTTAAAAGCAAAACACAAAGAATTTTTTACTGTCAGAATTTGAAAAATGCACCCTGGCTTCAGAATTTTATTTACTGCAGAAAGACCATACTTAACAATTGGAGGCCATGGCACCCTTTATTTCTACAGCATTGCTGCAAACAAGAATGCTACCAAGGGCTCAGGTTTAAGGAGTTGTCACCTAAAAAGTCTCAAATAAATTCCTATTAAAAAAAATTAATATTGACACATGTTTATGCCTAATAGTATTAACTTTATTTCATTTTCTCCATTTTCACTTTTTGGCATTTGGATGTCTCTATTAGTAAAACATTTCTTCTAATTAACATATAATGTAAAAGACAAAAATAAATATTAAGAATGACTCAAGTGTGGGATATGGTGGACCTACCACACTTGAGAAGGACGGTCCACCACGGAATCTACCTGGACTTTCTAAACGATGTATGAGAAAGCGATCTCGGCTGAGTGAATGTAAGATTGGTGTATGGAATACTAGAGGTATAAATGGCAAGATGAGTGAGGTGATTGAGGAGATGAATAAGTATAGACTGGATGTGCTGTGTGTAAGTGAAACCAAAAAGAAGGAAATTGGGGTAGAAGATGTGAATGGCACAGTGAGTGTGTGGTCTGGAGTATTGGATAATATGAGAGGACAGGCTGGTGTAGGGGTGATTTTAAGTGAAAAAATGAACAACTTGATTCACTATAGTTGTGTAAGTGAGAGAATTCTCTGGATTCGTTTGAAAGTGAAACTTCAGAGAATAGTAATTGTTGTAGTGTATGCTCCTTGTGACTCGGAACCTTCTGATAAGAAAGAAGATTTCTGGAATGAGCTAAAAGCTGTTTTGAGCCAGTTTGGTGCTAAAGAAAAAGTTATAATAGCAGGGGATTTCAATGCTAGAGTAGGTGTGCAGAATGCAATTTCTGACAATGTTCTGGGTAAGTTTAATGATCCTTGTGTGAATGATAATGGTGAAAGATTAATTGAACTCTGCATTGAGAATGATTTGTGTGTATCTAATACATTTTTCAACCACAAGTATATACACACATATACTTGGGAAAATCGTACTCTTGGTCAAAAGAGTGATAGATTTTGTTGTTTACGATCAGCGTTTGAAACACTTAGTTGTTGACACCCGTGTGATGAGAGGTGCGGATGTTGGTTCTGATCATTACTTGGTAGTATCACGAGTGAAACTTAATGTTGGTTGGAGGAAAAGGAATAGGAAGAGACCCAGGATAGAAAGAATAAAGGTTAATAGGCTCCTTGAAGATCATCACCGGTATTCTAACATCAGAGAACGACTGAAGGATCTGAAATCTTGTGAGAGGGATGTAGAAAAGAAATGGGAATGTTTTAAGAACTGTGTTGTTATTGCTGCTAAAGAGGTCTGTGGCACCACAATAGTGGGTAACAATAGAGGTGGTGCTTGGTGGAATAGTGAGATTGATGAGGCAGTAAAGAAAAAGAAGGAAGCCTATTTGGGGATGTTGCAAGGTAGAGTCTCTGTGGATGAATATCGCTGTAAGAAGCGTGAAGCTGCTAAGCTGGTTCGCCACAGTAAGGCAAAAGATAGGAAAGAGAAAGTGGAAAGGCATGAACTGGCTTTTTGGAAAGATAGAAAGTCCTTCTGGTAGTACACGAGACTCGGGAAAAATAGGGTAAACAAAGTTGTAAGTTGTGTGAAGAATCAGATTGGGGAAATGATATGGGAGCCCAATGAGTTAAGTGACAGATGGGGCGAATACTTCTGTGAGTTATTAGAACAGGAGAGCAAAAATGATTCTGAGACAGATGCAGACGATGTCACAATGAGGGATGAAAGCACAGGAGAGATCTCAAGAGAAGAAGTGTGTAAAGCTCTAAAATCTCCTCAGAATGGTAAGGCTCCAGGAGTTGATGGCACAACTGCAGAGATGTTGAAGTATGGTGGTGACTCTATAATTGACTGGTTAACTGAAATTTGCCAGTTGTGCTGGGAGTTAGGAATGGTCCCTTGGGATTGGAAGAATGCTATCATTGTTCCCTTGTATAAGGGAAAAGATGATCAGACTGAATGCAAGAACTATCGTGGTATTAGCCTACTGAGTGTGCCAGGGAAAGTGTTTGGTAAGGTTGTTATTGGAAAAGTATGGGGTCTTACATCAGAGAAAGTGTGGGATGTTCAGAGTAGTTTTATGCCTGGTAAAGGCTGCACTAACCAGATTTTTGCATTACGCACGATGATTGAAAAGTATCTGACTGTTAAGAAGAAAGTTTTTACTGCCTTCATAGATTTAGAGAAAGCTTACGACCGAGTCAATAGGACACTTTTGTGGAAGTTATTGAATGAATATGGTGTTACTGGGAATCTACTTAATAGTGTAAAAGCCATGTATGCTGGTAGTAGAGCTTCTGTACAAGTGAATGGTGTTTTATCAAAATGGTTTTCCATTGGTGCAGGAGTTAGACAAGGTTGTGTAATGTCACCATGGCTGCTTAATATATTTATGGATGCATGTATGCGTGATGCCAAAATAGATAATAGTGGTTTATGTCTTGGTGATATCCGTGTGTGCAGATTGCTGTATGCTGATGACACTGTCCTGTTGGCAGAGAGCAAAAGTGAGTTGCAAAGTATGTTGACTCGGATGCACGAAGTTTGCATGAAATTCAAACTGAGTATAAATAAGGGAAAAACCAAAGTTATGTTGTTTGAGAGAGGAATGGGTAGCACTGAATGTAATGTAAGTATAAATGGCACTGTGACTGACCAGGTGAGTGAGTTTGTGTATTTAGGAAGCATGTTTGACAGAGAGAACAAGATGGATGGTGAAATCAGTAGGCGAGTGAATTCTTCTTTGAAAGTCATAGCTGCTCTGGGAGGTTTTCACAGAAATAATGGGTTCTCTAGAGAGTCCCGCATGGCTGTGTATGAAACAATAATTGTTCCTACTCTGATGTATGGCAGTGAAACCTGGGTACTGCAGAAGAAACATAGGAGTCGTTTGTGTGCTGGAGAAATGCGTTACTTACGTGGGGTTTGTGGCAAGACACGATCTGATTGTGTGAGGAATGAAGATGTATTGCAGTTGTGTGATGTAAAGCAAAATGTTGTTAGCAAGGTGGAGACCAATATGCTTCAGTGGTTTGGCCATGTGGAAAGAATGAGTGATGAAATGCTTACTAAGAAAATCTTTTCAGCCCAAGTGGCAGGAAGGAAAGGCAGAGGAAGGCCAAGGAAGACATGGGTGGATCAGATTCAGGAGTGTCTGCATGAGAAAAAGATTATGAGTATGAAGTATAAAAGATCTTGTGTAAGGCGTGTAATGGATATCAATGAAGCACGAGTTGTATGTCAAGATCGCTGTAAATGGCGAAGTTTGATACGACAACAATAAGTAAAAATATCTGGAAGTTTGTATTTCTTTTTGTAGCTAACCTCTGAATCTCAGAGAACAGCTTAGTGATATGTATGTATGTATATTTGAATACAAATAATTAAAATACCAAAATTTGGGGAGCTGTACCTTGTATGGCATATTCTTGTGGCTAGTCTGTTTTCTGTTCCAGCTTTTTCTCTGCTCTTGATGTAGCTCTTCTTTGCAGTGTGCTTTCATTGACGACATAGTATTTGTTGTCAGCTTGGCATTTTTTTATGATGATTTAGCATTTTCCAAAGTTAGTGGCCTTCACATACTTCATTTTTTCTTTAAACTTTCAAAAACCTTTTTATATATCAGCGGTTGCTCTGGCTTTTTTTAAAGTTTCCGCCAACCCATTTGCCAAATTCAAATTTTTTTGCCAAATGTAATCTGAAGTCTCCATTTTTTTTTCACTCTCCATTGGAAATGTAAAACACATGAAGTGTTATAACAGTACAAAATCAGTAGGTTATGTATTCTTTACAATTAAGCAGCAAAATATTATTAAAAAAGTAATGTAATTAAAAAAAGATAATCGCCAATAATTTTGCCAAAACTTTATATCCATTGCCAAAACAATTTTTATCCCCCGTAAATTGCGAAGAATGCGATCGGCAGCACGGCCCCTGTATATATTTGCTTCACAGGCAAATATCTGATTATACTGTATTGGTAGTGATGGGAGCAAAAGCTGAAATTGTAACGAAGTGTTTTCTATTTAAAAGCTATGCTGGTTTTAAAAAATTTGAGACTGAAATAATTTAAATGTTAAAAGCACATTTCTGTGAGAGATATCCATATAACAATTTTATGAACCTTTATATGTTTCAAAATACCTTCATAGTTTCATCTTCAGAGGGTTATTGACTACAGAATCATTCATAATACTTGTGCTAAATCATTCATAATACTTGTGCTAGCATGTTGTGTTTTAATCATTTGACATTATTTTGTCAATCTAGCTGTGATTGCCATCAGTTTCAGCCACCTCATGAAGTACTCTCTCTCTCTCTCTCTCTCTCTTCACTGGTCTGTTCATATTCCTTTTCTGTACTGTTTTGGCATCAGCATGTGTTCATTTTTCAGGGTGTGCACGCGTGCTTGAAAACCTGGAAAGTCCTGGAAAATCATGATTACGTTTTCAAGGCCTGGAATATCCTGGAAAAACGGTATTTTTTTAATGCTGTCTTGAAAAGCCTTGAAATTTGAAATTAGTGCTTAAAAAAATGCCCTTTTAGGAAATCGTGTTACTGACTGTTACCCCTTAATTTTTTTAAGTTCCTCTCCTCTGTTCTCGAAGAAACCGCCGGCTACAGTGGTGTTTCGGATGTGCCCAAATCCTAATTTGGCTGGGGGGGGGGGGGAGCATACTTCCAGTGCAATAAAATTGGATGATTACTAGCAGGTCTGTTAGGGAAGGGGAGCTTGATGCATTCTCTAGCCCTGAGCTTGATGTCCGTCCGACAACTACTGAGAACAACAGAAGGGGAAAGAAGAGACATTTAGAATTTGCAAGGGGGTCGCGTGTTTACCAAGTCAGCTGGCATCCACCAGTGAAGAGTATGCCTGAACAACACATTCATCTGCTCCTTGTTTATTGCATTAAGACGCTTGCTTCCGGCCCACCCCTCAAGAGACTTCGGCTACTTATGATAAAAAAATAAGAAAACTATCTTTGCGAATTTTTCACAAAAGTGACTGAAATTTTTACATTTACTATAATTGGATTACAGAAGCTCACTCCCAAAATTTCATTTGAATCGGTTTAAAACTTAAAAAGTTAGCATTGGAAATTTTTATTATGTGTGCTTCTTTAGACAGTGAGCCTTGAGCAGAAAGTGTGTTACCATAGCAACGGTTGATTGACAGCTGGGAGCGCTGATCCGAAGCCCTTGGTTGGGAAGAAAGCAAACACCTGTTTATCACTTCCACGGCTCAAAAGGACTAAAAGATATTTTCAGAAATCCATTTTCCGGAATTTTGAAAATAACAGTAAAATTTTTACAGTGGTTAAAATACATCACAATAAAGTTCTAGTGCAAATTTCGCCGAATTCCGTTTGAAACTTTAGCAGATGCAAAAAAAAAAAAAAAAAAAAATCTTCCGTTGCAAAATCGGATTCAAAAAAAGAAACGGCAATTATAAATTACGGGAAAAGCAAGCAAATTATTTTTTTTTAGATGCCATGGTTTATTTAAACAGAGTGATCCTTAAATTTTGAAATTTTGTTTCTGTGATGATATGGACTCTATTTTAATTACAAACATACATTTTTATTCAGATGTCTGAGTTACTGTTTTAATAAAAAAATCTATAATTAAAAAGTTTTCAATGGATTTAGGCGAAATTCAGCAGATAAACGTATTTTAGTAAATTGCAACGTTATGACGTAAATTTGGTCATTTTGTCGAAAATTGGGCAGCATTTTTTTTTTTTTACGTTTTCTCCTATAGTTAGGGTGAAGGAGGAAGACACTTCAGTGAGCTGCAGATGGTGATTTATGGCGATTTGCCAAATGAAAAGAAGCCGTTCCATCAGGACATTCCAGAGGTTGAGTGTGCGTGGACGCGTGCTCCTGCTGTTTGAACTTAATCGGAATGTTTTCGGGAGGGGGAGAAATATCCGTTTCAGCTTTACAGCTTTCAGGCTCCTTTTTTTTCTTGGTAATAAATAAAAACCATAGTTGCTGCATTCACCATTGATCCATATTCGCATTTCTTGAATATAAACAGCAGACAATCGGAAACATGGTGTTGGGTGGGTCTTGATGTTCTTCATTTGTATCTGCTGAATTTTGTTCTGTGGGAATACGGAATGAGTTATACTGTGAATACATACAAAACTACATATTTTTGAGCTGAAAAAATATGTCTACTTGTACACAGTAGCTAACGTGTGAACTCAGACGAAGACAATCGGACATATGGACGTCTGATTCCATAAAAATATCAACCCATTTTATTATACACGACAGGTAAAAAAGAAAAAACATTACATGTTTTTAAACATTATAAAGGAAAGCGGATTTTTGAAACACCATGACTTGATGATATTAATTTCTGAAAGGTTTTTTTTTTCGATTTTAATTTCTGAAATCTTTTTTTTTTTTTTTTTTTTCAATTACAATACACTGTAACATGATACCTGTGTGTTGTATCCCTTAGTTGTATGGCAGATTTTCAGTTGGCCGATATCCGCGATCGTAAGTGGTAGTTACATTGCTATTGTTGATGATGACAAGATAAATACTGGAGTAATGTAGAATGTTGCATAACGTAAAAAGAAATCGCCCCCCTTCGAACTTTTATGCGGTTATCATAGCTGATCAACCATTTCATTCCATGAACATCAGCACATTTCAATCATTTGACCATTGGGGGTCTGACGGAATTCAGCAGTGCTTAAGCGCCTAGCGCAACGAGAACATGCTAATTATGGACAGTTCTATTTCCTTCCCCCTATCATCCCTAATCCATTTGCATCTTTCATCATTTTTATTACTTAAAACTGAAATTGCTTTTAAAAACTAATTTGAGCATGATACTGTAAAGCGTAGTAATCATCCTGGAATTTTTTGTATATGGCCTTGAAAAGGCCTGGAAAGTCCTTGAATTTTTTCCCCCAAAAAGAGTACGAACCCTGATTTTTATGTCTATTTATAGTTCTCCATGATTTATCTCTGTACTTTTATTACTTTCCTTCTTGTTGGTTATTTCTTTGTGTATCAAACTTCTCCAGAGGTACGGGTGAGGTTAGTACTGTTGTTATTGCAGTTATATTTATGATACAATTTTTAAAACCACTGTAGCTTTTAAAAAGAAAGCAGTTTGTCAAAATTTTAGTTTGTGTTCCTGTTACTACCAGTATAGCACAAATAGGTTTCTGCCTGCAAGGAAAATATATGTTGGAAACCAAGTGAATGGTTTTCAACTACATATGTTTTGAAAGTTTTAAGAAAAAAAGAGAAGCACGTGAAGACCAGTGACTGTGGAAAATGCTAAATTGTCATAAAAAATGCTGAGTTGACATTGGCCAACATTACATCAATGAAAACAAGCTGTGAAAAAAAAAAAACTACATTGAAAGCATGGGGATAAAATCCTGATAATGGAGCAACCATACGAATAAAAGACATAGAAGGTTCAGTTTTCAAACTTTTATAAATATTGGGTTGGAAAGAAAGTAATGTCCGATTACGAGGTAGTCGAAGCCCCGGCCATGGCACACTTTGGCCACTGAGATTGCACAGAACACTGGCATGACATCAGCAGGTAGGTGGCTTAAGTCAGTGGCAGTTAGCCATCTGAAGGCGAAGAGTGTAAGCTACAGCCGACATAAAAGTGGACACGGAGCAAGCACATCAGCCTTTGCATGTTGTATGAGTTTCATCATGATAGCACCCCGTGAGTGCTGTAAGGAACATTACCAGTGTGGACTCCAATGCCATATCACATTGTCAGTGCTATCGTTGGTTTGAACGGTTTCAAGAAGGAAATTTTGACCTGTCGGATCATCCCAAAGCCGAAAGACCCGCAACAGTTAATATGGACATGCTTGAGGATCATAGTGGAGACTAACCCTTGTGTGGTGGCTGAACAGCAGGGGATTACCCACATAAGCATTATCACACACCTGCGTCAACTTGGGAAGGTGCACAAGTGGGCAGTTTGGGTACCCTATCAACTGCAAATTTCATGAGTTCCTCTTCTTGCACATGACTAATTTGAACCATTCTTGGACCGCATTGTGACTGTTGACGAGAAATGGGTCCTGTATGATAATGTCAGTGCCCGGAAACAGTGGTTGGACCCGAAACAGAAGCCCATGCCGATCCCCAAAGCCAGCTTACACCCACGTAAGGTCCTGCAGTCTGTTTGGTGGGATATGCGAGGTGTTGTGTTTTTTTAGCTGGTGCTGTACAACAACACCGACATGTACTGCCGTTAGCTCGACGATCTGCACGCATCGCTCAGGTCGAAATGACCAGCACTGCTGAACTGCAAGGACGTCCTTCAGCAGGGTGAAGTGAGACCTCACACAGCATGGGTAACTTGTCACAACATCAGGGACCTAAGCTGGGAGCTTCTGTCGCACCCAGCTTATTCCCCGGACATTGCCCCAAGTGAGTACTTCATTTTCCGGTTACAGCAGCATTACCTGGATGGACGGTGGTTCACAAATACGAACAATGTTGAACATGCACTTACTTCTTTGCATCCAAGCCACCACAATTCTACAAGGACGGTATCCAACAGCTGCCTTGACAATGGAAGCAGGTCATGACAAATGATGGCAACTACATTTTGGACAGATTTGTACTTGTATTCGATGCCTTAATGAAGGGAAAATTCCTGAGGATTGGAACAACGCTACAATGATCTTGCTACATAAAAAAGGTGACATTGAGGATCTCAGGAACTGCAGACCTATCAGCCTCCTATCAGTGGTTTATAAAATCTTCACTAAAGTTCTTTCACACCGCTTGAAGGTGACACTGGACATGGCTCAACCGAGAGAACAAGCTGGATTCAGGAGTGGCTACAGCACAATAGATCATATCCACGTACTGAGAGAACTAATTGAAAGAGCGAGGGAATATGAACTTCCATTGTGCATGGCTTTTATCGATTATGAAAAAGCCTTTGATTCGGTGAAACCATCAGCAGTTGCAATGGCTCTGAAATCCTGCGGTATTGAAGATGCATACATTAATATTATTAATAACATCTATGAAAATGCAAGTGCAAAGATTCGGCTGTTTGAAAATACAACACACATTAAAAATTGGAAAAGGAGTGAGACAAGGTGACACCATATCTCCGAAGCTCTTTAATGCCACATTGGAAAATGTCTTTCAATCACTGAACTGGGAAAACAAAGGGATAAAGATTAATGGAGATTATCTAACCCACCTTCGTGTTGCTGATGACATAGTCATTTTTGCAACTACCCCATCAGAGCTACAGAGTATGATCCAGGAACTTGCTGACAAGAGTAAAGAAGTGGGATTAAAAATGAACTTTCAGAAGACAAAAGTGATGTACAATGCTTTTACAAGAAATAAAGATTTATCGATTGATGGAGAAAAGCTGGAGATAACGGACACGTACGTTTATCTTGGATTGGACAGCAGATATCAAGTGAGGGTCACATTGGTGAAGAAATTAATCGGCCTACAAAACTTGCCTGGAGAGCTTTTGGAAGAAACAGCATAATTTTCAAGAGCAATATGCCATTATTTCTTAAAAGAAAAGTGTTTGATCAATGCATCCTTCCAGTGCTTACGTATGGTGCAGAGACGTGGACCTTAGCTAAAAGAGACATACAAAGGCTGCAGACAACTCAAAGAAGCATGGAGGGGTGCATGCTTGGTGTAACCAGGAGAGATGAGAAGAGGAACACGTGGATCCGAAAAATGACAAGAGTGGAAGACATCATGATCAGAGTTAAATCCCTGAAATGGCAATGGGCTGGACATACTGCCAGAAGAACAGACCATCGATGGACAGCCGAAATTTTAGATTGGATTCCAAGGGACAGGAAAAGACCCAGAAGAAGACCACATGGAAGATGGGTGGATGAAATTCGAAAGTATGCAGAAGTGACATGGAGGAGACTGGCACAAGGCAGACCGTTGTGGAGGAAACTTGGGGAGACCTTCGTCCAGCAGTGGATTGATAATGGTTGACAATGTTGATGATGATGATGATATGGTAATTAGCACTTTTCTTCTGCCTTGCATTTTCTGACATTACTTTCTTTCCAGGCCAATGTTTTAATTCTATGCATTCAAAAATACGACTGCAGGCTATTTAAAAATGTTTTAGGCCAGGAGTAGAAAGTACTTAAAACTGCGACATGCGTCGCAGAACAAAGTCGTCCCCCCCCCCGCCTGCTGAACATTTTCTTTTTTATCTTATATTTCAATTTCCTTGTAGGATTTTTTTTTTTTCGTAGAACATATTTTGTTATACCAATGATAAATTTCGCACGATAACTGTAAAATTACTAGGTATATGCTGTCTAACGTACGATCAGCACAAACCGCGTCTCCAACTGCAAATTAAAACACATTTATTTACAATTAAAAGACACTATTTTAAAATACAAGGGCAAGTACTTTCAAGGATCCCTTGTTCCCACCATCAGGCCTAAGTGCCACGAATCATGAGGAGCTATCTCATATATATACAGCCACAAAGTATTCCCATCACAAGTCTCTTTTACATTCCTGTGTTGCGAACATTAGAACACAAACACTAATGTTAAAAATAATTATACAAGTCAAAGGTAGTTCTAGATTTCATTCTCGATGGAAGAGGGAGTCACCAACCAACTCCATGGGTTTGGCATATAGGTAGGCATGTCAATATTACAACAAGTGTTACCATATGAAATGATATGCAAACTTTCGGACAAAAATATTGTACTTCTGGTTACATTTGAACAGAGAAGTTTTGCGTTATCCCAGTCAGGGGAGTAACTTCCCTGCCCAACTGCAGTAGTAAGTGCTGTGTTATTAGTCCCCGTTCGTAAAGCATATTTATGTTCACTCAATCTTTTATTCAATGTCCGAAGTGTAGAACCTATATAAAATTTATTATCAGTATAAGTCTTTCTGGTAGTACATGAGACTCAGGAAAAATAGGGGAAACAAAGTGTTAAGTTGTGTGAAGAATAGGGTTGGGGAAATGATATGGGAGCCCAATGAGTTAAGTGAAAGATGGGGTGAATACTTTTGTGAGTTATTAGATCAGGAAAGCAAAGATGATTCTGGGACTGATGCAGATGATGGCACAGTGAAGGATGAAAGCACAGGAGGGATGTCAAGAGAAGAAGTGTGTCAAAGACTAAAATCTCTTCAGAATGGTAAGACTCCAGGAGTTGATGGCATAACTGTCGAGATGTTGAAATATGGTAGTGACTCTGCAATTGATTGGTTAACTGAAATTTACCAGTTGTGCTGGGAGTTAGGAATGGTCCCTCGGGTTTGGAAGAATGCTATCATTGGTCCCTTGTATAAGGGAAAAGGTGATCAGACTGACTGCAAGAACTATCGTGGTATTAGCCTATTAAGTGTGCCAGTGGAAGTGCTTCGTAAGGTCGTTATTGAAAAAGTACAGGGTCTTGCATCAGAGAAAGTGTCTGGTGTTCAGAGTGGTTTCATGCCTGGTAAAGGCTGCACTAACCAGATTTTTGCATTACACATGATGATTGAAAAGTATCTGGCTATTGGTAAGAAAGTTTTTGCGGCCTTCATAGATTTAGAGAAAGCTTACGACCGAGTAAATAGGACACTTTTGTGGAAGGTATTAAATGAATATGGTGTTGCTGGGAATCTACTTAATAGTGTAAAGGCCATGTATGCTGGCAGTAGAGCCTGTGTACGAGTGAATGGTGTTTTATCAAAATGGTTTTCTATTGGTTCAGGAGTCTGGCAAGGTTGTGTAATGTCATTATGGCTGTTTAATATATTTATGGATGCATGCATGCGTGATGCCAAACTAGATAATACTGGTTTATGTCTTGGTGATATCCGTATGTGCAGATTGCTGTATGCTGAAGACACTGTCCTGTTGGCAGAGAGCAAAAGTGAGTTGCAGAGTATGTTCTCCCTGATGTACATAGTTTGCATGAAATTCAAACTGAGTATAAATAAGGAAAAAACCAAAGTTATGGTTTTTGAGAGAGTAACTGGTAGCACTGAATGTAATGTATGTGTAAATGACACAGTGTTTAACCAGGTGAGTGAGTTTGTGTATTTGGGAAGCATGTTTGACAGAGAGAACAAATTGGATGGTGAAATTAGTAGGTGAGCGAATTGTTCATTGAAAGTAATGGCTGCTCTGGGAAATTTTCACAGGAATGATGAGTTCTCAAGAGAGTCCCGCATGGCTGTGTATGAGAGTGTAATTGTTCCTACTTTGATGCATGGCAGTGAAACCTGGGTACTGCAGAAGAAACATAGGAGCCCGTTATTTGTGTGCTGAAGAAATGCGTTACATACGGGGGGGGGGGGGGCAAGACATGTCCTGTCCTGATTGTGTGAGGAATGAAGTTTTGTTGCAGTTGTGTGATGTGAAGCAAAATATTAGCAAGGTGGAGACTAATATGCTTCGGTTTTTTTGGCCATGTTGAAAGAATGAGTGATGAGATGCTTACTAAGAAATTCTTTTTAGTTCAAGTGGCAGGAAGGAAAGGCAAAGGAAGGCTAAAGAAGTCATGGGAGAATCACATTCAAGAGTGTGTTCATGAGAAACAAATTATGAGTACGAAGTATAGAAGATCTTGTGTACAGTGTGTAATGGATGTCAGTGAAGCTCGAGATGTATGTCAAGATTGCTGTAAATGGAGAAGTTTGATACGGCAACAGGAAGTAAAAACTATCTGGTAGTTTGTATTTCTTTTTAGAGCTAACCTCTGAATCTCAGAGAACAGCTTAGTGATATGTATGTATGTGATGACATGGTGGTTTTCTTCTTCTTTTTTTTTTTTTTACTGAGGGAAGAATATGTGGCTCCAAGAGCCACTGCACCTGTATATTCTAATTTACCTGATCATGGTTCTGCGATCTGAACCATTTTTACTCTTAGCCTAGCAGGAAGGACTTTGTAAGAACAATGTACAATTAGGATTGGTGTTAACTGGGAAAAGAGAAAGAGAAATGAAAAGTATAAGTCTGACATTAGACTTAAAATTGTGATTTTTAGACGTATGCTAACACCATTACACATGTATTTCTCGATGTATCGAGATTTAAAAAAACATGTTTTCCATACGTTATTTTTTCAGGTAGAACCATTTAATGGTGGTTTTAACTGCTGTAACTTTTTACATGTTATATTTCCTTTGAGTGGAAAGCAATTTCTCGGTTGGAAGCTATTAATATTCGCTGCGAATATATATCGTGGTAATCGAATGCGATTCAAGGAAAAATCTTTCATGTACCTCTCGGTTGTAGTTGGTCGATGTTCAAATCTTTGCACTGTTGTTCTCATCAGGTTCTTGGGTGTAGGCTTTTTTTGACTAACTTCAAAAAGTCCGCATGTTTGTTGAGTAGGATATACTTTTTAATTGAACTAAGGGAGGCCCATGAAGACAAAGGAGATGTGAAAATTACGTTGAAAAACTTGAAAAATGGAAAAATGAATCACTCGTAAAAATATTCGCATGAGGAATTGCAATCACCAAAAAACTTTGTCAGACTTCTTGAATGTATTGTCCGATGTATTTCGGCAGATCTGTCTGCCGTCTTCTGGGACCTCTGGTCGTCAGTTCTCTCTGCAGTTTACGTTGAATATGCAACGTGCTCAATTTCGCCAAAGCAATCGCAATTGAAAAAACCAAAAAAAAAACCAACTGCAACATTTGTAGTGGAGTAGAAATGCCAATTCCATGGAAGATACTGATAGAAGAAGAGAACGAAAAATGGGAAGGCAAACAGAACAGAAACAATGCAAACATGCGCAAATAAAAAAAAAAAAAATCCTGAGTCTTCAAATTACAGGAGTGGCAACGCAACACATCCGATGACGTATAACACACAAAGATTCCCAAACTGAGCACGTCGCATATTCAACGTAAACTGCAGAGAGAACGGACGACCAGAGGTCCCAGAAGATGGCAGACAGACAGATCTGCCGAAATGCATCCGATAAATACATTCAAGAAGTCTGACGAAGTTTTTTGGTGATCACAATTCCTCATGCGAATATTTTTACGAGTGATTCATTTTTCCCAACAGCCAGATACTTTTCAATCATCATGCGTAATGCAAAAATCTGGTTAGTGCAGCCTTTACCAGGCATAAAACCACTCTGAACATCCCACACTTTCAATGATGTAAGACCCCGTACTTTTTCAATAACAACCTTACCAAACACTTTCCCTGGCACACTCAGTAGGCTAATACCATGATAGTTCTTGCATTCAGTCTGATCACCTTTTCCCTTATACAAGGGAACAATGATAGCATTCTTCCAATCCCAAGGGACCATTCCTAACTCCCAGCACAACTGGCAAATTTCAGTTAACCAGTCAATTATAGAGTCACCACCATACTTCAACATCTCTGCAGTTATGTCATCAACTCCTGGAGCCTTACCATTCTGAAGAGATTTTAGAGCTTTACACACTTCTTCTCTTGAGATCCCTCCTGTGCTTTCATTCCTCATTGTGACATCATCTGCATCTGTCTCAGAATCATTTTTGCTTTCCTGATCTAATAACTCACAGAAGTATTCACCCCATCTTTCACTTAACTCATTGGGCTCCCACATCATTTCCCCGATCTCATTCTTCACACAATTTACAACTTTGTGTCCCCTATTTTTCCTGAGTCTCATGTGTTTCCAGAAGGACTTTCTATCTTTCCAAAAAGCCAGTTCATGCCTTTCCACTTTCTCCTTCCTATCTTTTGCCTTACTGTGGCGAACCAGCTTAGCAGCTTCACGCTTCTTACAGCGATATTCATCCACAGAGACTCTACCTTGCGACACTTTTGTGGAAGGTATTGAATGAATATGGTGTTACTGGGAATCTACTTAATAGTGTAAAAGCCATGTATGCTGGTAGTAGAGCTTGTGTACGAGTGAATGGTGTTTTATCAAAATGGTTTTCCATTGGTACAGGAGTTAGACAAGGTTGTGTAATGTCACCATGGCTGTTTAATATATTTATGGATGCATGCATGCGTGAGGCCAAAATAGATAATAGCGGCTTATGTCTTGGTGATATCCGTGTGTGCAGATTGCTGTATGCTGATGACACTGTCCTGTTGGCAGAGAGCAAAAGTGAGTTGCAGAGTATGTGGACTCTTAACAAGTTTGCTTGAAATTCAAACTGAGTATAAATAAGGGAAAAACCAAAGTTATGGTGTTTGAGAGAGGAATGGGTAGCACTGAATGTAATGTAAGTATAAATGGCACTGTGATTGACCAGGTGAGTGAGTTTGTGTATTTAGGAAGCATGTTTGACAGAGAGAACAAGTTGGATGGTGAAATCAGTAGGCGAGTGAATTCTTCTTTGAAAGTCATAGCTGCTCTGGGAGGTTTTCACAGAAATAATGGGTTCTCTAGAGAGTCCCGCATGGCTGTGTATGAAACAATAATTGTTCCTACTCTGATGTATGGCAGTGAAACCTGGGTACTGCAGAAGAAACATAGGAGTCGTTTGTGTGCTGGAGAAATGCGTTACTTACGTGGGGTTTGTGGCAAGACACGATCTGATTGTGTGAGGAATGAAGATGTATTGCAGTTGTGTGATGTAAAGCAAAATGTTGTTAGCAAGGTGGAGACCAATATGCTTCAGTGGTTTGGCCATGTGGAAAGAATGAGTGATGAAATGCTTACTAAGAAAATCTTTTCAGCCCAAGTGGCAGGAAGGAAAGGCAGAGGAAGGCCAAGGAAGACATGGGTGGATCAGATTCAGGAGTGTCTGCATGAGAAAAAGATTATGAGTATGAAGTATAAAAGATCTTGTGTAAGGCGTGTAATGGATATCAATGAAGCACGAGTTGTATGTCAAGATCGCTGTAAATGGCGAAGTTTGATACGACAACAATAAGTAAAATATCTGGAAGTTTGTATTTCTTTTTGGAGCTAACCTCTGAATCTCAGAGAACAGCTTAGTGATATGTATGTATGTATGTATGTATGATTCATTTTTCCGTTTTTCCAACGTAATTTTCACATCTCCTTTGTCTTCATGGGCCTCCCGTAGTTCAACTAAAAAGTATATCCTACTTAAGAAATGTGTGGACTTTTTGAAGTTAGTAAAAAAAGCCTTCACCCAAGAACCTGATGAGAACAACAGTGCAAAGATTTGAACATCGACCAACTACAACCGAGAGGTACGTGAAAGATTTTTCCTTGAATCGCATTCGATTACCGCGATATATATTCTCAGCGAATATTAATAACTGCCAACCGAGAAATTGCTTTCCACTCAAAAGAAATATAACATGTTAAAAGTTACAGCAGTTAAAACTACTATTAAATGGTTCTACCTGAAAAAATAACGTATTCTAACACTTATCACAAATGCACCTAAGCCAGTTACAAAAGAATGCTCTCGATAAAGGAAGTAAATATGCCTTTAAACAATATTTAAGAAAGACAGCAAATAATTCCTGAGATTGAAGAAATAATTGCAGCATTACCAAGAATAACCTAAGATCCTTTACGATTTAAAATAAATAGAACAGTAACAAGGATAATGAAAGAAAGGACAAGAGAAAAACCTGGCTTGATAAAATATAAAAGACAAGCATTACTGGAGTTATGAGGTAATCCTAATATAAAGATAATTAAGGCTGATAAAACTTAACAACTTATTATAATGGACAAGGCCAAATATGATGAAAAAAATGATTAAAACAATGCAGGAATTGGAAAGTTTGAAATCATCCCAAAAGATCCCACCGAAAGAATAATACATCAATTGGCGACTTTCAGAAATCACAGTTTCCTGCCTGAGTCAATCAAGAAGAATGCCTATCCGCCGATAGGGGCAACTGTTCTAAAGAATTTTGGGAGTTTGAAAACACATAAAATCAACAAACCTCTTAGGCCAATAGTTGCGAAGAATATGGCACCAATGATAAACCTAAAAAGAGCATTATATAAATATCTTGAACCTTTCTACAAACAATATGATGCATCTGACAGTAGTTCTAATAAAGTAATTAAATTAATACAAAATAGAAATAACATCAAGCATAATGATGACACTATACTCACCAGCTTGGACATCTTATCGTTATATCCAAATACTCCAACAATAGATGCAATTGACCTTATTGAAATTGAGTTACATAGAAATAAAATTACAGCAGTACAAATAAAAGATATCAAAAGAGTATTGATATTTATTGACAAGAATAACTATTTTGAATTTAATGGTACAATATATAGACAAACAACAGGTGCTCTTATGGGGTCTCCCATGTCGGGTCTGCTCTCGGAAGTGATTTTACAACAGATTGAGAAATCCATAATGAATAATAACAGCATTCCACAACCTGCAATGTTTTGTAGATATGTTGATGATATCTTCATGATCTGGGAACATGGTGAACAAGAACTGCAAATATTCATTGATGAATATAATAAATACTATGATACCATTAATGTAACGATGAAAATGGAAAAAGACAGTAGCTTACCGTATCTGGACATTCTATTCCATAAAAAACAGGACAATAGTATTGAAACCAGGTCTACAGGAAACCTAATTATATACCTAATGTCATTCCAGCAAATTCATATCACCCTACAGCATATAAATATGCAGCTGTTAGATCTTACATTAATACAGCTTTGACTCACACCTCTAATAAATATTTGTTGAATAGTGAGTTAAATTGGATTAGACAGGTGGCAGCCAATTTCGGATATGATATCAGAAGAGTATGACCTCATTAATAAAACAATATACAAGAAAGAACATATCAATATACCAAATGATAAAAAACAAATAAAATACTGTGGTTCAGTGTCATATAATTATGAAATAAGTAATATACTAAAAGAGACGTGTAGAAAATTTGATTTGAGCTTTGGCATCAGAACCAGGAGTATTGAAGATATATTGACTGGCAGTAAATAAGGAACGTCTAGCCTGCATAGGGCTGGAGTGTATTCAATACCCATTGAAGACAAATATAATAAAACCGTAAGTCAGTACATCGGAAGCACTTAAAAATTAGAATATCCGAGCATTTGGGCAATTGGTTTAGAAAACAAAACAAAACCACACTTATTGACTCTTGTATGAAAAATAAATGTACACCAGTATAGGAGAATGTGAAATTAATTAATCAACAAAAGAATTGGAAAATTCTACAAATTGCTGAATCTGTTGTAATTATGAAGACGCATCCAGCTAACTGCAACTACAACACACCATATGAACTCCCGTATGCGTGGAAGAATTTAATACCCACTGAAAAAATATTGACAGAAAAGCAAAAGAATAAACAGCAACAGAGACAGGAAGGTCAGAGTCACACACTAGATGGCACCTGTCTACTTACGCAATAACGACCCATGGACGGTATACGTCATGACTTCCGGAGACAGAGAAGATTGCCCCGCACGGGGATAACTGGTTTTCCAGTTACTTGGGGAGCGAGCGCCTCTACGGCCCGAACTCACCTTGTGATGGTATACATTTCGTTGACTCTTGTTCGATAACATCACCGAAGGGACAGCTGTTCATCCAGCTGATGGGGGATGGCGTCCCCACGGCCCGAGCCGATTTTCTCTTATAATTTTGCTTTTTCGTCTTTCGTTCATATTTTGACATGTACCCGCCTTCAGTTGTAGGCTGCTGAGGTTGTGATGAGGCGCCAGCTCCGGGTTTTGTTCCTCATTCCCTTCCCTGTCTTTTCTCTTTTATGTTACTTTTCTGTTTTTCCGGAGCTGGTTAGCTTACACCTACCTGCACGTTTGCCGTGTGCGGTGACCTGTACAGGTGGAAAAGAGGATGCTGGAGGCTGCGGTATCTGTTGGCCGGGTTGTAGTAGTCTCCAGATGCCAACACTCCTCTTTGCCCTCTGCTTCACCCTAAACGGGAGGCTGGGAGCTAATCCACTCCTAGTCAGGAAGTCTGTGGCCGAGTGGCGTCCAGACTTCTAGCGGCTTGTCGTTCTGTTCGGCAGGGTGAGTTTGGGGGTAGGGTGGGCATGCCAAAGGGGTGTTCCCCGGGCACGGGAAAGTCTGGGTGCACGCCGAGCTTATGTCTGCCCTACCAACTTGCTATATCCGCTGACTATCCCTAGAGCTGTGTCCTGCGTCCTCTTGGACTTGTGGACCTCCGGCTCTCCCTCGTTGGGCTCGGTAGTGGGTGGGGAGGACGGCGGACAAATCTTTTCTCTTCTTCATGGCAAACCAAAGTGTTTCCCATGCTAACAATTTAAAGCACCCTGTGCAGGAAAGTACACCTTCCTCCACAAAGAAACTTGTCACATCTAATTGCAATGCTCTGTTTCTTTTGATCAAATCTGGTGACTCTTCACAGTCACTCAGTAGCAAGAGTCCTTTCTGGATCAACAAGGCTCTCCAAGCTGTTGCTGGCTCTCCAAAGAGTGTCAAGAAGCTCCCTTCCGGGGATCTTCTTGTGGAAACCTCTACTCCACGCCACAGTGCCACCTTGCTGGAAACGACCGTTTTGCTTGGGGTTCTTGTTCAGGTTTCTCCCCATGGTTACCTCAATTCCTCTCGCAGTGTCGTCAACTCCTGCGACCTGCTTGAATGCAGCGATGAGGAATTGCTGGAGGAACTTGGTGAACAGCATGTCATTGGGGTTCGTCGGATTCTTTTTAGGCTGGATGGAAAATCTATTCCCTCCCGTAACATCATCCTAACCTTTGACTCCCCAACCCTGCCTACTTCCATCAAGGCAGGTTATTTACGGCTTGATGTTCGGCCGTATATCCCGAACCCCTTGCAATGTTTCAGGTGCCAGCATTACGGTCACTCCCAGCAGTCTTGCCGTAATGTTGCAAAGTGTGGTCGCTGTGGTTCCACAGAACACTCTTTGGCGGAATGCTCTGCTGAGTCTGATCATTGTGTCAACTGTGAAGGGTCTCATCCTGCTTCTTCTAAGCAGTGTCCAAAGTGGATAGAGGAACAGGCTATCCAACGCCTAAAGACAACTGAGCATCTCTCTTATCCCGAGGCTAGACGGCGGATCGCCCCTTTACAACCAGGCCGGCGTACCTATGCTTCAGTTGTGGTGCAGAAGGCTTCAGTGGCGGTCCAGACTGAGGTGACCATCCCAGCGCTGTGTCCTTATGATTTTGAGGACATCGTTGCTGCTGGATTGGAGGCGCTGAAGTCTCGCCGCATTGCATCCAAGGCGACATCAACATCGTCGCCTAAACCTTCCTCTATGCCGAAAACATCTTCGGCCATCACAGGGACCCAGGTCCAGGGCACTGGAAAGAAGAAGCCGGGAAAGGTGAAACCAGGCTCATCCTCCCCGAAACAGAGCAGGCAAAAACCACCTCTCAACACAGGGGGTAAACACAGCCCTGTGTTACCTCCAGACACTGCGGATGGATTGGAGGTGACGGACGATATGGAGACTTTCTAGTCGTCTGTCTTCATTCTTTCATTTCATTTTTTCATTATGGCCACGTTCATTCAGTGGAATTGCCGAGGTCTGCGTTCACGCATTGATGATTTAAAAGGCTTACTGTCTTCGCACACACCTGTGTGCATGTGTCTCCAGGAGACAAAGCTTCGCGCAACGGACACTCCTTCGCTGCGGAGACATTCCCTTTTCCACAAAGATCACCTGGACGGCGTTATCGTCTGCGGAGGAGTGGCCGTCGTTGTTACTCATGGTATTCCTGTCACTGCAGTTGCCCTTTGGGCGATTTTGCAGGAAGTGGCAGTGAGATTATCTGTGAACACACTGTTCACGGTGTGTTCCATCTACATACCACCAAATGAAGCTGTAAGCCTTTCGGATCTGGAAGATTTAGTTGACCAGCTGCCGCCTCCTTTCTTCATCTTAGGAGATTTCAATGCACACCATCCGTTGTGGGGTTCTACCACTCGAGACTCCAGGGGCCGTGTTGTTGAGTCCCTTCTCTCCAACACGTCCCTCTGTCTCCACAACACCGGGGCAGTCACTTATTTTCATGAACCCACCCGCTCGTACTCAGCCATTGATTTGTCTCTGAGTTCACCATCATTATATCCTGCCTGGTCCTGGATCGTGTCTGGTGATCCCCTTGGCAGCGATCACTTTCCCATCTTTCTCCGTCTAGCGAGTGGCGGGTACCGTTACCCTTCTTGCCCGTCCTGCTAGATGGAATATTGATCGAGCCAAGTGGGACACATTCACGGCTTCGGCAATTATTACTCCAGCTATGGTGACCTCAGGAACGGTCAATGACGCTGTTGCGGCGGTAACAGATTGTATTGTGCAAGCGGCAGAACTTACCATCCCCAGGACGTCGACTAAACTTCCACGTTGCCCGAGACCTTGGTGGAATTCCACTTGCATGGCAGCTCGTCAGGCCCAACATCGGGCGTGGGGTAGGTTTCGTCGGTACCCCACCGACGCGAACCTACTTGCTTTCAAGAAAGCCAAGTCCTACGCGCGATTGGTTCGTAAGCGTAGTCAACGGGAGTCCTGGATACAATATGTATCCGGGATTAACACCAATACTAGCCCTAAGATCGTTTGGGACAGGATCCGTAAGATTCGGGGACAGTACCCATCTGGGGAAATCTCCATTCTTGAGAGTGATGGAGGAACGGTTGCTGACGCTCAGGGTATTGCTGACTGTCTGGGCGCCGCTTTTTCTTCGGTGTCCAGCAGCAGCAATTACCCTGCTTCGTTCCCGCAGTTACAGCCGCGGCTTGAATGGTCCAAGATTTCTTTTGGACCGTTTTCTTCCGCAGATTATAACAGCCCCCTGACTGCCGTGGAGCTGAAGACCGCTCTAAATAGGTCCGGCCGGACATCTGTCGGACCAGATAACGTCCATTACAAGATGCTGAAGCACCTTTCTCCCTCCTCTCTTGAATGTCTGCTAATCCTGTTTAACAGGATTTGGCAAGAGCATGTCTTTCCCGAATCTTGGCACACTGCCATTGTCGTTCCTGTTCCCAAACCTGGTAAAGATCCCACCAATCCGTTGAACTACCGGCCCATTGCTATGACGAGCTGCCTTTGCAAAGTACTTGAGCGTATCATTAATTTTCGTCTCATTTTTTATTTGGAGTTTCATCACATTTTTTCACCTCATCAGAGTGGATTTCGCAAATCTCGATCCACCACCGATCATAATCTTCGCCTTGAGACATCTGTCAGGGAGGCGTTTGTCCGGCGTCAGCACATGGTCTCCGTATTCTTCGACATGGAGAAAGCCTATGACCGTACCTGGAGATACGGCATTCTCCGTGATCTGCACGAGTGCGGATTGCGGGGAAACTTACCATCTTTCATCGCCGGATTTCTCCAGGACCGGAGTTTCCGTGTGCGCGTCGGGTCGACCCTCTCTGCGATGTACCCGCAAGAACAGGGTGTACCTCAAGGCTCCATTCTTTCTGTTACGTTGTTCATCCTTCGTGTCAACTATGTTTTCCAACTACTTCCTCCGACGGTTCGTGGAACCATGTACGTGGATGATCTGCAGATCTCTTGCGCCTCTGTAAACATGCGCACCATCGAGAGACAGCTCCAGTCTGCCATTACCGAGATCTCTCACTGGGCTTCCCAAAATGGATTTGGCTTCTCGACGCAGAAGACCGTTTGCGTGCATTTTTGCTGCAAACGGGGTCTTCACCAGACCCCAGCCTCCGTCTGGGGTGTTCTACCATCCCTGTGGTGTCGGAAGCCAGGTTCCTTGGGCTAACTTTTGACCGAGTGCTCACCTTCCGGCCTCACATTCAGTCTTTGAAGGTGAAGTGCACGAAGTCATTGAGTATCCTGAAGGTCCTCTCTCAAACATCCTGGGGGGCTGACAGGTGCTCAATGCTTCGCATTTACCACTCTCTCATTCGGTCAAAGTTAGACTTCGGATGCATTACGTACGTAGGTTCAGCGCGTCCATCAGTTTTTAAAGCCTTTGGACCCCGTCCATCACCAGGCATTGCGGCTATGTACTGGTGCTTTCCGTACCTCTCCTGTGCATAGCCTGTATGCGGAGGCTCACGAGCCGCCGTTATGCATCCGTCGTAAGCAGCTGTCTCTTCAGTTTTATACAAAACTGAAATCTCTTCCTGATCATCCACTGCATGGTTCCATCTTCCAACCGGATTGTGTCCGCTTGTTTTCCCACCGCCCCTCCTGTGTTCCGACGTTCGGGATTCGGATGTCTGCCATAGTGCGCGATGCTGGTCTGGATTTGTCTGGGATTGGTTTGACCACCTTTTTTAACCAACCTCCTTGGCATCCCGTTCAAGCAACAGCTGACCTTTCTCTTTGTGTGTGGCCTAAGTCGTCCACTCCTGCTCTGGTGTACCAGCAGCTCTTTGCTGAAAAACAGTCTGTCTACCAGGATTTCGTGCCTGTGTTCACCGATGGCTCGAAATCCGGGGATGTCGTTGGATCCGCTTTTGTGTGTGGCGATGCCTCGCATGCTGATAGGCTTCCACCTGATTCCACAGTCTTCTCGGCAGAGATGCGTGCGGTACACCTCGCTTTGTGCCACATACAGTCTCGATCACATCGTCGCGCTATGGTTTGCTCTGATTTCCAGTACCGCCATCCAAGTTTTATCTTCTCCGGAGGACACGGACTCACCTGTCATCCGTGATGTCCGTCGTCTTCTTGGAACTTTGGAGGGTGATGGCTTCCTGGTCCGATTCTGTTGGGTTCCTGGCCATGTTGGGATCCGGGTAACGAGCTGGCAGATCTCTCTGCCAGGTCTGTTTCCGCCATGTCGCCAGCTCGGCTGCCACTGTCTTTCCGCGATTTTAGACCTTCGATCCGGACATTTCTCCTGGACGAGTGGCAGTCCCTGTGGTCTCAGCAGGGCAGCAATAAGCTGCATTCTATCAAACCACAGATCGAACTATGGAAGTCTAGTTTGCGGAAGAACCGTTGTGAGGAAGGTGTTCTTGCACGTCTCCACATTGGGCACTGTCGTTTTACTCACCGCTTTTTGCTGTGTGGCGAGAGTGTCCCGGTGTGTGAGGCGTGCAACTGTCGTCTCACTGTCCTTCATGTTTTGTGTACTTGTGTTCGTTTTAGTGATCATCATTTTCATCATTTTCACTCTCATCTGTTGGACGAAGGAGCAGCTACGCTGCAAACTATTATCGGCGACGCCTGCGACCCGAGAGCAGTGTTTTCATTTTTACAGGAAATTGACTTTTTTAAACTCATCTAGATTTTACCTTGTGCACTCTCATATTTCATTTTTACCGCATCAGCCTGTTTTTAACCTTGTGTACGTTTTTTATTGATTTTGTTTCGTTTTGATGTCTTTTGTTTGGCGCTCTTTGGCCAACCATGGCCCTTGCGCCATAAAAATCAATTAACCAACTAACCAACCAGAGAAGATTGCTAATGAATTCTTCAGTACCCGTTGAGATTGCCTAGGAGTAACTAGTGTGAAACGCGTCCGGGAACGCAGGTGGAGGTGGGTTTCAGGGTGTACAGTATGTGAAAGATATCTACAGCAGTTGTGTTCAATATATTTTATCTCGTTCAATTTCTTAATTGATTCCATTCGTTTTTAGAATTCATTGTGGTATTCAATTTTTACAATTTTAAGTTCTGGATTTTAACATATATCATTAAGATTTTAACGTCTGTTGTGAATTTGAATTCAAAATTAACCAAGTCTGCATTGTGATCAGCATACATTCACAAAGCCGTGAAATGAGGCCGGCCGCCCCGGTGGCGCAGTGGTCTAAGGCGCTGGCCTATGATCATTCGTCCGTAAGGGGTCCGGGTTCGAATCCCGGTCAGGCATGGATGTTGTGTTTGTCTTACGGCACTGGCTCTCTCCCTTCCCTGGAACCAGTGACCCTAAATTAGGGACGGGCGACTGCTTATAGCCCATTGAGTTGCTCACGGTGGTCGTTAAACCTCCAAGAAAAAAAAAAAAAAGAAAAAGAAATGAGGCCGTTTTGCATTTGGACCGCAGCAGATAACAAAGATGATTACACAAAGCCATGAAATGAGGCCGTTCTGCATTTGGACTGCAACAGATAACAAAGAAGATTACACAAAATTCTCGGCAGCGTTTTGTTGACTTGCGGTTGTGAACAATGGAACGACTGCAGAACGAGTGCTAAGTAAGTTACATCTTTTACCTTGCAGCAGTGTTATTACATTGTATATAGCATTACATAACTGTGCATCATGGAGCTCACAGCTACAAAATTTGACGTGAGTAATAGAATATATAGATATATATTATAACAATTTTATTTGAATATCTCAGCCACGTATAACTTATATTTTTCCATATACAGAAGATATACACAAATTTCGTATTCTAACACATTAGCACAAAATTTGAAGCTGAAAACCTCAGTAAGTGAAAGGTTACTGTGTGCAATATATCGCCATAATTTCATGATTATGTTAGGTGTACAAAGCGTTTTAAGACAGCGCAACATGTAATTTGAGAGAAAACAACAATACCTTATACAAATCAAAATATGCGCCGTCATTATCTTCCGCATCAGTCGGGCAAGCAGATATGGATTCCAGCCATGAAGAATACTTTATCGTGTGACGCGATGAAGTCGTCAACCCATTTTTGCACTTCATCACATTTCCGGAACCGTACAGCAGACAAACCATGTTGCATCGATCGGAACAAATGATAGTGTGAAGGGGCTATGTTGGAACTATACGCTGGGTGCTCCAAAACTTCCCAGCCAAGCATCAATAACGTTTTCTTGACCGATTTTGCGACATGCAGCCTAGCGTTGTCATGTAGTAATTTCACGGGACGCAATCCTTTGACTGTGAATGGACGTTTCCGACAGATTTCCTGGTTCAATCGCAGCAATTGTTGCTTTTAGCGATCAGCTGTATAAGTTTGACCCTGTTCCAGTAGTTCATAATAGATGCACAGCAGAACTTTCTTGGAGTGAATATTGCATTTCGGTGTGAAAGTCATTGCTTCACCGGGATCTACCTGGTGTTTTTTGTGGTTAGGATTGTCGTGCCATATCCACTTTTCATCACCCATAACGATTTTCCACAGGAAAGACTTTGTGTTGTTTATTCAACAGATTCAAACACTTCATGGCACGCAGATCCTTGTTCCTCTGGCTCAGATCATGTGGCACTCATTTTCCTTCCTTCTGAATCTTTCCCATTGCGCGTAAACAGTTGAAAATGGTTTGTTAAGTTACTTCAGTTGTTCAGCTAGTTCTTTTTGCGTTTGAGACGAATCTTTATCCAGCTATGCTTGCAGTTCATGTGCAACCTTCTGTGGGGCGCCATTACTTTCTTGATCGCTAACATTGAAATCACCTGCGTTAAGCCATCTAAACCAAAACTCGCACGTTCTTTTCAATACAATATCCCCCCCAGAACAGATCGATGCACATGGTCTTGTAGCACTTTTTCCTTGATGAAATTTGTAACAAATGCAGTGTCAAATAAATGCGGTATCGCTTACCATCTTTTACCTACCGATGTATGTGCAAGTGCGTTTGACTGTTGGGAAAATTTCAGTATCACATTTTCTACTCTGGACCAGTTACAGTCACATGACAACGCGGGGGAATGTTGGATATGTAAATTAGCGGTATACGTCACACAAAAAACGCTTTAAAACTTATTTGTACACCTAATAAATGAAATTTTTATCTGTGTATAAGCATAATGGTAATGTATTAATGAGGCGATTATGTATCAATTACCTTTTTAATGCTGTAAGCGTGAAGTAGTGCCAAATTTTTTAATTATAACGTATGAAATCAATTTTATAATAGACAAACCATCTGCATAATGTATTGACTTTTAATCGAAATGTTTGAGACATTTAATCGCTACGGCCGGTATAGGAGTTGCTCAAACATATCGATAAAACATTTACTGAAATTTTTTTTCCGGATTTTAATTCTTGAAAGTTGGCAGGCCTGCAATCATTTTTTAGATCAGTGGGATGAACTTCTTAAATTCTTTTTTGAAGAAGTAAAGGGAAATTATGCTGCTGCTTTCAGATTAAGAAAAAATAGAATGCAGTACAGTGATTGTAGTAACTGCTATAAACGATTTTATGTGTGTGTGTGTGACATTATTTTGCTAATTCTAACTGACTACTTGCAAACATTTGAATAAAAATACTTTTGTTTGGTATACATTGTGTGTCTTATCTTTTTAGAATGGTCATGGAACTGATGAAGTGTTGGTGGGATACTCCTCACAACAATATCCTGTAGAAATGGTGAAATTTACGTTGGCAAGTATGTATTACTGCATGAGGCTGCCTTTGCCTGAGTGCTTTGAAAATTCCTGTTTGATTTTGTCTGTAGTGGTTCCAGCATTAGCTGTTTTATGGTACAAAATTCTTTCCTACATTCATTTGTACATATGGAGAGAATAAGCTTTGGAATTAACAAAAAAAAAAAAAAGGCAGAAATAACAGATTTTTGCACTGCTATGGTGCTGGTAATCCAGATCTATTTAGTTTTATTCAGCTCTTCCTTCCTCCTGTCTGTGCATCTGTAAGCTCTGTAAGCTTATGAATACCGTTCTCAAAAAGCTTGAGCTAAGAAAGCTTTGTCTTCTCACTAAGTTTCTAGGAAGTTAACAAGGATAATGCCACCACTTGATTAATGAGCACATTAAATGGAAAGAAGACTACACGGTATTGTCACTCCTCCCACCCTCATTAGGGTTTGATGTTCCAAGTGCATCATTTTTATATTTTGTTTGTTAGGGCACTGTTTGGTCAAATGTGGCCCTTGTGCCAGAAATTCACAATGAATAAACAAAGTGAATAATGTTCATACTATTTCAATATATAACATGGAAGAAAGTTGGGTTCCCAACACACAGTATACTGATTCTGATGACCAGGAGAAAAATTAAATTGCAAAAGAGGGAGGGGTGTAATGTCCTCTAGTTAAGGTTAAATTCTTAACAGTCTGGAGGACAGGTGGGGATTCTTCCTGACAGCTGCCTTTTCTGGTTTGGGAGAAGTTATTAATTAGTCCTATCCGAAGTTGACAGGGACAGACTGGTGGGATGCTACATTTGCATATTACTGACTTCTTGGTCTCTGGATCTGGCTTTCAAAATAAAATGATGTGAAAGCATGTGATCTCTTGCCGTGGATGAGAGTTGGAAGCTGTGCTGCATGACGCTGCTTTTGATGGAACTCTCTTTTATGCTCACCAGCTGCTGCTCGTGCCATTCTTCAGTGATGTGAAATTGTGATTTTCTTCTGCCCTGAGCCCAGCACATTCATCTGTTCATCGGAGCACATCGACTGTTCTTCCAGTTGCTGGATGTTTTGAGGAAATTTCTGTGAATTCTCTATTTTTTTAATGCCAGCAAAGTTTGACAATTTACAAACTCTGTACTTAACATCAGCAACGTGTCTTGGTGAAATGCTTGCTTTTGCTATTGCTCTCTATATCAGGCAGAGCTCCTGATTTCATCTGTGGTTTTAGTTGCAGAGCTGTTTTAAAAGGCTGTGGGTGGCCTTGTCTTAGTACTCTCGAGGATGTTGCTTCATTATTGGGTCAGAATCGTTCCGTGTCAAGATTCCTTGGTCTAAATTATTATGGTTTAATACCAAGCTTTTATTGGACTATATTACTACTAAATTATAATCACATTTTGAACAGTAATGCTCATCCTGTATGACGGTATGGAATTACCAAATCACGTGAAGGCTATACTGATGTTACAGAGGCAAGGTGCTTTTGTTCTTTTGGATGGTTTATGAGCTGTTTTTGTAGCATAAGAAAATTTGGCTCCCTCCTGATAATAAAAAGGATGGGCACTAGTATTTGGACCACTGTGTAAGTTCCTGCTGTCATGTATTTAATTGTCCATCTATATTATAACCATAGTCTCTCTGACAGGTCATAGCTAGTTGGGGTGGCACAGAGTAATTGGGGGACCTTTGCCACGGGCATTGCTGGGAAGTAGCGCACTACTATTAGTGACGTTACAGTAGTGCGCTACTTTTATTGTAGTTTGTAGTGTAGCGTAACTATAAAAATTAAAAAGTAGTTTTGTTTGTAACACGCTACAAAAATCAAGTGGTTGTAACGAAATTATGCGCTACATTTTTCACTACTTTTACGAGGAACAAATTTTACTGACTGAAGGAATCGTTTGATGAATTCAGCTTGACCTTCGAAAGAACAGATGTTGTCCAACAGGATGCGTGACCTTTACAATGCTAAGTCATAGGTCACGATCGTAGGTGGAGCATAAAAGTGGATGACCTAATGAGGCTAAGAGACATCTCCGAATGGTAGGAACAGTAATAAAACAAGGAACCCTCAGTAAGCTACCAACGTGAATATTCAACCCTGCTGTAAGGCCATTCTTTCAGAGAATTCGTAAATGTCCCATTTGCATCTCAGTTTTAAAAGTTGGCGGAGTCTTTTTGGCTTACCATCTTTGAGCTTACCTCATAGTTATATATTTCACGATGCTTTAGCTAAGAATGAATGCTGAAACAGAACTTCTTCGGGCAGTTTCCAATAATTGTTGTGAATTAAAAAATGGAAAAACAACAGGAAATTGTATTTAAAATAGTATTAGTGATCCGAACTTCTTGGCGTAGAATATAAATAAAAGTTTCCAAGCTTAACGCATATCAACCAGGTGTCTGTTTCAAGGAAAGTAGACTGCAAACTGGATAATGGAACACTTCAACAATTTAAACGTGGTGACTTGACTAAACAATAAACGAATAGACGCTAATGTGATCAGACATTCGAAGAAACAAGGTCACGTTGGTTGGGTGCGCGTTACTGTGGTAGAAAAAACAGCATTATTTGAAGAATTGATTCCAAATGCGTGGCAACTCGAGAGACTATCATTACAAGCCTCGCTGCTGGTCAAGATTTCCAAGGTTACGCGAATGGCAGTAGATATAGGTGTGGAGTATGAAGCTAATTTTCTTGATATCATTCCACATAGGATCAACGGGCTTGAACTTGACCTCTTTTGATAGGGCAGTGGTTATTTTACCGTCTTTTGTATCCCTTTTATGTTCGTTGATTCTAATTCCAAACGAACGTTTGGCCATTCCGATGTAGTACCGCCTGCAGCCGTCCGGATATTCTAGTGGGATTGCATAAACACCTGCCTCATTGAGAAGAGGGGGCTTGTCAATATTTCTATTAAGCATCGCATATAAAGATGCCGTAAACCTTATGCCGACACTGAAGCTTATCCTCCGAGCGCGTTTTTGAGTTGATAGGAAACTTTTGGTATGTAGGGAATAGAGCCCAGGTAGCGAAGTTGCGGCATAGAAAGACTGACATGGCTGGTTCTGGATTTTTCGATAAAGTTTAGCATCTGGTTCGACATATATTCTGCCTCAGTGGCCAATTCGACTATGTTTTCTAGTTCTGAATCTGTAGAACAAACATCTGAGGAGACTGCGAAGGCTCTTCTAATTCGAGAACGGAAGAAAGCTGTCTTGTACTCATCAGGACAGACTGAATTGTGGAGCATCAAGTTGGGAACGGAGGTGGGTTTATAATAGACTTCCGTACGAAGGCGATTGTCATGTGATTTTCTCACTTAGACATCCAGATAAGGTAAGGTGCCACTGTTCTCAAGCTCCATAGGGAAATTGATCGTAGGGTGTATATAATTGACTTTATCGAGGAAAGATGGGAGAGTCTCCTTTCCGTAAGGCTATATGAAAAATATGTCGTCCGCATATCGTAGCCAGGTGGTAGGCCTTGGGGTGATGTTAGTTAATATATGTTGCTCAGTGGGGCAAAGTATTGCTTCTGCGAGAACGGCTGAAAGCAAAAATCCCATCGGAGCACCATTTACTTGCTTATAAACGTGCCCTTGGAAACTGAAGTAGCTGGAATTTGAGATCAAGTCCATTAATTTGAAGATGCTGAGGCAAGACTCTTGTGAATAAACTGATGAATTAGAAACAGCCTCTTTTAACGTTCTGATGGCTTCCGGCACAGGGACTGATGGGTAAAGGGATACCACGTCGAAACTGTTAATAATATCATGTTGTTGAACCGTGAGTTGCTTGGTTTTCATGATGAATTCTAAGGTAGAAGTTAACACAACGTCGGATTCAGGTAGATGACTAGTCAGAAATCTGGATAATGCCTTCTCTAAGTGGTAGGTCAGTGCGGACCTTCTGGACACAATCGGTCTCAATGGATTGCCAGGCTTCTGGTGTGTAAGTCTACCAAAGAGCTTTGGGATCTCAGGGCCAGGTGGTAATTTGGAGGCTTTCTTGAGATCATCCGGAATAGCAGGTAGTCTTGCAACTCGTTGTACCCGTGCAACCCAAGAACTTGGAGGGTTAGTTCGTAAGACCGTAGATCCAGAATCGGAAATAAAGTCCTCTAGTTTCTTATTATAATCTGCTGTGTCCATAAATAGCTATCTGACCGGATTTGTCCATTAGCATCAACACTATTGAGCTGTCATTTCGAAGGTTCGAAATCGCCCTCGGAATTTTAAAATTGCCAAATGTTTGTTTATTATTGTACCTCGATCTCAGCCCAGAGCAACATAGTTGGC
This sequence comes from Macrothele yani, assembly GCA_039090855.1. Lineage (NCBI taxonomy): Eukaryota > Metazoa > Arthropoda > Arachnida > Araneae > Macrothelidae > Macrothele > Macrothele yani. The sequence continues at coordinate 3,676,662 of CM076996.1, read as the reverse complement.
GTCTTCCGGAGCTCGCGAAATTATGCTCTCTAATTAAGAAACGAAGCTTTTGCGGTTCGATTTTGATCGGAAACAGATCTTTGGTCCCAGTTCCAAAACTTTAGTTTCCTCAACAGTGAGCGTCCGCTTAAGAGATATTGACGAATGGAATGGTGAAATCTTTAGGATTTTGATTCTGGGATGATTTCAAGAAATCCAGCTTCTTGTTGTGTTTGGAGGATAAGGAAGATTGAAGTCTTTCGGCTAACATGTCCACTCGGAGCATTAGGTTGTTGAAAGTGATCGGGTCGCAAAGAATATCTAGTTTCATATATAGGGTATAGCAGTTGGCTTCCAAAGACATAACATCCTATCTTTTCAGGTTTACTATCCTAGATAGGGTCTGATGAAGAAATTCGTCCTTTTTCTTCTCGAACCAAGTTTCTTTTACCGAAGTATTGAAACTAAGTAACTTTGAGATCAAGCAGTACGTCTTACAAGCGGATAAAACGTTGAGGTGGGAACGTTCCTTCTCCAGTTTGAGCCACAACTGTCGGAATAGTTTAAACGTGTTCCACGTTGCTCGGAGAACGCAAAACTAATTAATAACAAGGAACTGTACACCAATTACACTTAAAATAGTACTAGTGATCCAAACTTCTTGGCGTAGAATATAAATAAAAGTTTCCAAGCTTTCGCACATCAACCGGATGGCCTTTTCAAGGAAAGTAGACAGCTAACTGGATAATGGAACACTTCAACAATTTGAACGTGGTGACTTGACTAGACAATAAATGTATAGGCACAAATGTGATCAGACATTTGATGAAACGAGGTCACGTTAGTTGGACGCGCAGTACTGTGGTAGAAAATACAGCATTATTTGAAGAATTGACCCCAAATGCATGGCAACTCGAGAGATACACTATTATTACAAGCCTCGCTGCAGGTCAAGATTTCCAAGGTTACGCGAATGGCAGTAGATATAGGTGTGGAGTATGAAGCTAATTTTCTTGATATCATTCCACATAGAATCAACAGATTTGAACTTGACCTCTCTTGATAGGGCTGTGGCTATTTTACCGTCTTTTGTATCCCATTTACGTTCGTTGATTCTAATTCCAAACGAACGTTTGGTCATTCCGATGTAGTATCGCCTGGAGCCGTCCGTATATTGTAGTGGGATTGCATAAACACCTGCCTCATTGAGAAGCGGGGGCTTGTCAATATTTCTCTTAAGCATTGTATATAAAGATGCCAGAAACCTTATGCTGACTCCGAAGCTCATCCTCCTGAGTGCGCTTTTTAGTTGATAGGGAACTTTTGGTATGTAGGGAATAGAGCTCAGGTAGCAAAGCTGCGGCATAGAAAAACTGACACGGCTGGTTCTGGCTTTTTTGATAAAGTTATGCATCTGGTTCGACGTATATCATGCCTCAGTGGCTAATTGGATGATGTTTTCTAGTTCCGAATCTCTAGAACGAACATCTGAGGAGACAGCAAAGGCTCTTCTAATTCGAGAACGGAAGAAAGCTGTCTTGTAATCATCAGGACAGAATAAACTGCGGAGCAGCAAGTTGAGAACGGAGATGGGTTTATAATAGACCCGTACGAAGGCGGTTGTCATGTGTTTTTCTCACTAAGACATCGAGATAAGGTAAGGTGCCACTGTTCTCAAGCTCCATAGTGAAATTCATGAGTTTATTTGCAAGAGTCTTGCCTCAGCATCTTCAAATTAATGGACTTTATCTCAAATTCCAGCTACTTCAGTTTCCAAGGGCACGTTTATAAGCAAGTAAATGGCGCTCCGATGGGATCTTCGCTTTCAGCCGTTCTCGCAGAAGCAATACTTTGCCTCATTGAGCAACATATATTCACTAACTTCACCCCAAGGCCTACCACCTGGCTGCGATATGCGGACAACATATTTTTCATATGGCCTCACGGAAAGGAGACTCTCCCATCTTTTCTCGATAAAGTCAATTATATACACCCTACGATCAGTTTCGCTAAGGAGCTTGAGAACAGTGGCACCTTACCTTATCTGGATGTCTTAGTGAGAAAATGACATGACAATTGCCTTCGTACGGAAGTCTATTATAAACCCACCTCCGTTCCCAACTTGATGCTCCGCAGTTCATTTTATCCTGATGACTACAAGACAGCTTTCTTCTGTTCTCGAATTAGAAGAGCCTTTGCCGTCTCCTCAGATGTTCGTTCTAGAGATTTGGAACTAGAAAACATAGTCGAATTGGCCACTGAGGCAGGATATATGTCGAACCAGATGCATAAATTTATCGAAAAAGTCGGAACCAGCCGTGTCAGTCTTTCTATGCCGCAACTTTGCTACCTGGGCTCTATTCCCTACATACCAAAAAGTTTCCTATCAACTCAAAAAACGCGCTCAGGAGGATGAGCTTCAGTGTCGGCATAAGGTTTAAAGGATCTTTAAATGCGATGCTTAATAGAAATATTGACAAGCCCCCTCTTCTCAATGAGGCAGGTGTTTATGCAATCTTACTACAATATCCGGTAGGCTCCAGGCGATACTACAGCGGAATGACCATACGTTCGTTTGGAATTAGAATCAACGAACATAAAAGGTTTACAAAAGACGGTAAAGTAACCACTACCCTATCAAGAGAGGCCAAGTTCAAGTCCACTGATTCTATGTGGAATCATATCAAGAAATTAGCTTCATACTCCACACCTATATCTACTGCCATTCGCAAAACCTTAGAAATCTTGACCAGCAGCGAGGCTTGTAATGATAGCGTCTCTCTCTAGTTGTCACGTATTTGGAATCAGTTCTCCAAATAATGCTGTGTTTTCTACCACAGTACCGCGCGCCCAACCAACGTGACCTCATTTTTTCGAATGTCTGATCACATTTGCACCGATTCATTTATTGTCTAGTCAAGTCACGACGTTCAAATTGTTGAAGTGTTCATTATCCAGTTTACAGTTAGCTGTCTACTTTCCTTGAAAAATCCATCTGGTTGATGTGTGGAAGCTTGGAAACTTTTATTTATGTTCTGCGCCAAGAAGTGTGGATCACTAGTACTACACTGGTGTGCAAAAATTAAGGACGAAGAGGAGAAATTAGCATAACAGCGGAACAAGGAGGCAGAACGGACCGAAAGACCACTTAGGAGATAGACTAGGGTCCGGTACGGTAGGGCATGCGCATATATGCAGCATGACGTGGGGGGAGGAGTGTCGGAAGGGTATAAAGCACACGGGCGGTGTACGCTCAGCAATTCGGTGAAAGCTATTGCACGGTGTACATCGGTTTGAACGACGTTGAGTTTCTGCCACCATGTGATATGACCAACAGGCAATCCAGTAGACATCTTGGTAGCCGTACTGACCACATCTTCCAAGGAGGTTCAATCACTGGTGTCCGATATGTCAGTAGACATCTGGATGACTTTACTCGAGGTCGCATCATTGGGAAGTTGGAAGAAGGTCGAAGTGTGACTACTGTGGCCGAGGAGTTCGGGATCACTCACAGCATCGTTTCATGAGCTTGGAGAGCATTTTAAACGACAGGAACAGCTGTCCGAGAGTTTAGCAGTGGTCGTCCACGAGCAACCACGGCGGTGGACGACCGGTATTTTGTCCTACAGGTGACAAGAGACAGACGGCAGACAGTTGGAGAAATTGCCAGGTACATGCAACAGACAACTGGATGTCCATTATCGCGTTTTACTGTGGCCAGGAGGCTGCACAAAAGTATTCAATTTGCACGACGACCAGTACGGTGTGTGCCATTAACGCCTGCTCATCGGAGACTGCAGTTTCTGTGCTGCCAGGAACACAAGAACTGGACACATCAGCAATGGGGTCGAGTTCTCTTTACGGATGAGAGCCGATTTAGTCTGACGAGCGATTCTGGACGTATACACATCTGGATAGAGCAGGGAAGATGCAATCACACCTCCAACATCATCGAAAGGGACCGGTTTGGAGGTGGCGGAGTTCTCATTTGGGGCGGTATCATGCTTGGTAGCCGTACTGACCACATCTTCCAAGGAGGTTCAATCACTGGTGTCCGCTATTGTACCGAGGTTCTCCTGCCTCACGTGCGTCTGTTTAGAGGTGCTGTGGGTCCTGAGTTCCTCTTCATGGACGACAACGCTACACCTCATCGTACAGTGGCTGTCGCAGAGCTGTTGGAGAGTGAAGATATTCAATGCAGGGATTGGCCCGCAAGGTCCCCGGACCTAAATCCAATCGAACACGTGTGGGACCTTCTCGGGAGACGCTTGGCAGCACGTCATCAGCCGCCTGCAACGATTCTGCAGCTGCGATTGGCGCTACAAGAGGAATGGGCCACGATGCCTCAACAGCTCCTTGACAACCTCGTCCTCAGCACGGACAGACGTAAATCCTGCAACGCAGTCAGGGGTGATCATATCCCCTACTAAAGACTGGATTTTTCTTGGCAGCTGCCTGTCACATTTCTGTCTTCTGTCCAGTTGTGCTCGAAGCTACCTTTTCAATAAAGTGCCTTTGTATCCTTTGGATTCCTTGTTGGGACGGTTTTGCTCACTTGTTCCATATTCTTACATCTTGGGGATCTTATGGTATGATTTGAGTTGATGTGGAGCACTTTTGCACGACGTTACATTCGAAAAACGGCCTTGTCCTTAATTTTTGTACGCCAGTGTATTTTAAGTGTAATTGGTGTACAGTTCCTTGTTATTAATTAGTTTTGTGTTCTCTGAGCAATGTGGAACATGTTAAATTATTCCGACAGTTGCGGCTCAAACTGAAGAAGGAACGTTCCCACCTCGACTTTTTATCCGCTTGCATGACATACGGCTTGATCCCAAAGTTACTTAGTTTGGTTCGAGAAGAAAAAAGACAGATTTCTTCGTCAGACCCTATCTAGGATAGTAAACCTGAAAAGAAAGGACGTTATGTCTTTGGAAGCCAAGTGCTATACCCAAAACCGTCGTTTCTGAATTAGAGAGCATAATTTCGTGAGTTCCGGAAGACGCCAAAGATGAACTACACCCAACTATGTTGCTCTGGGCTGAGATCGAGGTACAATAATAAACAAACATTTGGTAAATTTTAAAATTCTGAGGGCGATTTCGAACCTTCGAAATGATAGCTCAATAGTGTTGACGCTAATGGACAAATCCTGTGAAATAGCTATTATGGACACAGCAGATTATAATAAGAAACTAAAGGACTTTATTTCCGATTCTGGATCTACGGTCTTACGAACTAACCCTCTAAGTTCTTGGGTTTCACGGGTACAACGAGTTGCAAGACTACCTGCTATTCCGGAAGATCTCAAGAAAACCTCCACATTACCGCCTGGCCCTCAGATCTTAAAGTTCTTTGGTAGACTTAAACACCACAAGCCCGGCAATCCATTGAGACCGATTGTGTCCAGAAGGTCCACACTGACCTACCACTTAGAGAAGGCATTATCCAGATTCCTGACTAGTCATTTACCTGAATCGGACATTGTGTTAACTTTTACTTTAGATTTCATCACGAAAACCAAGCAACTCACGGTTCAACAACATGATATTATCGACAGTTTCGACGGGGTATCCCTTTATCACGCAAGAATTGCAGATGCGGAAAGTTTGAGCCAAATCGGTTTCTAAGGTTTTGACCGAGAAACAGAGGAAGAACTGTGTGTCAATTTCTCGTGAGCTCGTGGACCGTGAAAGGAGTGAAGCTGGTTTTTGGAGAAAGTGATAACAGGTGATGAAACGTGGGTCTTTGAGTACGATCCGCAGACGAAAAGACGGCTCAGAGTGGCACACTCCCGAGTCTCCTTGACCAAAGAAAGCTCGAATGTGCAAATCGAAGATGAAATTGATGCTCATTGTCTTCTTTGACTGTAAAGGTGTTGTCCATAAGAAGTTCATACCACCTGGACAAATGGTCATCGCTGCATTTTATGTGTAAGTACTTCAACGGCTGAAGAACAGAGTTGCGTGCGTTCGCCCTGAGATCACCAACACTTGGGTTCTTCACCACGATAATGCGCAGAGCCATGCGTTGCTGAGAGTGAGAGAGTTACTGGTGAAACACAATGTGGCAAAGCTGCCCCAACCTCCCTACAACCCGGACTTTGCCCCTGCTGACTTCATTTTGTTTCCCCGGCTCAAATCCAGCCTGAAAGGACTCCATTTTGGGACTGTTACAAACGTGCAAACTGCCACGACGAGTGCTTTGAAAACGATCCCTGTTCCCGACTACCAGGCAAGCTAAGCGGGGTGGCAGAACCGCTGGCATCGGTGTATGGATGTTAATTTCGAGGAATTTTAATGTTATGTAAGTATAACTATAATTAAACGTCTGTTATTGAATGAGTCTCATTACTTTCCGGACAGACCTTGGACGATGCTTAAGAGAAATACTGACAAGCCCCCTCTTCTCAATGAAGCAGGTGTTTATGCAATCCCACTACAATATCCGGATGGCGTCAGGCGATACTACATCGGAATGACCAAACATTCGTTTGGAATTAGAATCAACGAACATAAAAGGGATACAAAAGATGGTAAAATAACCACTGCCCTATCAAGAGAGGTCAAGTTCAAGTCCGCTGATCCTATGTGCAATGATATCAAGAAATTAGCTTCATATTCCACACCTATATCTACTGCCATTCGCGAAACCTTGGAAATCTTGACCAGCCGCGAGGCCTGTAATGATAGCGTCTCTCTTGAGTTGCCACGCATTTGGAATCAATTCTTCAAAATAATGCTGTGTTTTCTACCACAGTACCGCGCCCAACCAACGTGACCTTGTTTCTTCGAATGTCTGATCACATTTGTTCCCCACTTTGGATGTTACGTCTTTATTTGTTCTCATTTGCTTTCTCTTTTTCATCAACATTCTTGTTTTTCCTGAAATTTTCTTCATATATGTAACTTGATCTTAGTGCCACCTATTTTTGTTGCTGTTTTCATAAGAGCTTTGGTGAGATCTCTGTTAACTTCAGAAATATCCACTTCTTTCCTATGCATTTATTGTCTTGTCAAGTCACCACGTTCAAATTGTTGAAGTGTTCCATTATCCAGTTTCAAGTTAGCTGTCTACTTTCCTTGAAAAAGCCATGTGGTTGATGTGCAAAAGCTTGGGAACTTTTATTTATATTCTACACCAAGAAGTTCGGATCACTAGTACTGTTTTAAGTGTAGTTGGTGTACAATTCCTTGTTATTAATTAGGAAATTGTATTACTGTGCACGGTTCTGGTAAAGTAGGAAAAAAGCCTTTCGGCTTCAAAATCATGACATCGAACTTTAAAACTTTATCTCCAAGTCATTGCTTCACAATTTTTTCTTTCTAGTCGTATGAGCTGTGTTTCTGTATGCACAGATTATTTATTTCTTTTTATGCATGCATGAGCTTTTTTTTTAATTTTGTTCAGTAATTTACTTGGAGTCCTTAAAAACATGTCTGAGCATTCATTGTTCACTACTAATGTAACCCATGTGTTCCTAATTTACTACGAATTACAACATCCACTACACCAGATGTGTAACTAGGGCGAGGCACGCAGTGCGGCTGCCACAGCCGCAGCTGAAGAGTGTGCTCAGAACTCACGGCGTACAATCTGATTAAAATCCGAATCGAAACTTTTGCACAAGTTTCTAGTACACCTTTTCCCCCCATACTTTGTCGTTTGTCCATTTACAGAATTTGCTTACAATATCTTTTGCCAGTTTCGGTAGCTTTGCGGCCTAAAATTCGAATTGCTTCGTCTACGTGTGCAGGGGATGTAATTTGTTCACATTCTTCAGGAATGAAGCGCGGTTGTTCGTACGTTGTAAGATAATGATGTCGTTCACATTGCTGAAGATTTTCTGGGAGCTGTTAAATCATTGCTGGTCTACAACAAGCTGCATTTAATAATGTGATGCCAAAGGTCCGAACTCCAAAGCAGTTGGGAATCTCATCACTTTTATCACCTTTTGTATTTTGCAGCCCAGTTAGGGCTGTGAAATACAAAAGGTTCTGTAAGTTATGAAAATGTATGAAACTCTTCTGTTGAGTTCTGCCACCCATTTCCTACATTCAAAAGGGTAAAATGCCGTTCCCGTCTGGGTTAAGAAATGACACCAAGTTCGATAATGCCCTATTTACTGTATCATACCGCAATAAAAATATTTAGGTGTTATAGGTTGTTGAACTACAATGAAAATGGCAGTGAGGGCTGCAAAAACTTCGCAGAGTTCTTCCTCTGGTCCACCGAAAATCTATCCTATTCTGAAAATCTATTGCACAACCTTTAATGATTGTGTAACGTACTACAGAAGCAAAAAGCACATGTCAGGACGGCAAATCTGCAACAACACATTCTGTATTCTGTACGTGTAGTTTAGTTTGGAGAGCAACTTACTCCAGAGTGAGGGGGCACAAGTTCGATCCCATCACAGACAAATTTGTGCTTTCACTTCGGCGCCCGAGCGTAAAAATGATTATACTGGCCGTTGGGTCTTTGAAAAATGTGTGACGTTTGTTCCAAACATTGTCTGGAATTGATGAAAATTCGTTGTTCTAAAAAAATAAATAAATAAGAGGGAGATGATGTGACGTACTACAGAGGTAAAGCACGTGTTAGGAGGACAAATCTGTAGCAATAAATTCCATCCGTGTAGCTTAGTTGGGAGAGCAACTTACTGCGGAGTGAGGGGGCGGGGTTCGATTCCCGTCACGGACAAATTTGTGTTTTCACAATTGTTTGTTATCAATTAACCACAAGACGATGTGATAAAAAAAAAAAGATAGCACAGATTTCAGTATGAAGTTAAACGTCAGAAGCCACTTCCCGTGGCCAGTGTTAGTTATTTTGAAAAATTGTAATTGCATATGCGTCTGGTTACTAAATAACATAGATCTGTGCGTAATCAACATGCAAGACCAGTGTTGCTGCACCTATAAACTCATCCAACAAGCATGGTTATAATATTTTATAATATTTCAAGCACCAAGCGCTAAAGCATTTTTTGTCTTAACAGCTTCGGTGGGCAAGGGGAGCGCAAAATTCAAAATTTGTAGCTTGTCCCGGGCGCAGAAACGCCTATACTCGGGGTAAACTTAACCTGGCAATAGAAGGAAGGCTACAGAGTGTATCTTCCATTGTATAAAATACACTATCTACGAACAAGTAATTGGACAACTGTGATAGCAAAGGAAAACGAAGTTTATTCACCTTCAATAGTTGGTGGAGTCTCCACGAGTGGCGATTACAGCTGTGACCCTCCGGGGCATACTCTCAACCAGGCGTTGTACGACGGCTAGTGGTATTTTCTTCCACTCGGCTTGGAGAAGACAGGTCAGTTTCTTCACCGATTTCGAACGGTGGGGGCACCCATTAAGTTGACGCTCCAACTCATCCCAGAGGTGCTCGATAGGGTTAAGGTTCGAGCTCTGTGCAGGCCAGTCCATTCGATTAACCCCATTGTCACCATACCAAGCCATAGTGGACCTCGCAACATGACAGGTGGATTGTCATCCTGAAAGTAACATGGGTCCACCCCATAAAACTGCCACAACGTAGGAAGCGCATGATCATCCAAAATGGTGCAGTAGGTCTCGGCGTTGAGTCTACCAGGAATCGCGACCAAGTGTCCCGTGCCATACCAGGAGAAACACCCCCATAGCATAATTCCACCGCCGTCGAACTTCACAGTTGGCACAATACATTCCGGCAGGAGGCGTTCTCCAGGCAGACGCCAAACCCAGACCCTGCCATCCAAATGGTAGAGGGTGAACCTTGATTCGTCACTCCAGAGAACCTGTTTCCACTGTTCAACCGTCCATTGTCTACATTCTTTGCACCACGTTAGCCGAGCAGCGCTATTGGACTTGGTGATCAAAGGCTTGTGGGCGGCAGCACGTCCATGATAACCGAGCAGATGGGCTTCCTTACGGATGGTATTCATCGAAAGAACACTGCCGGATGCCTGTTGAAGTTCCTCGCGGATGTGGCCCATCGATTTGGTGCGGTTCTTCCGAATTTCTCTGGTCAGCACCCTTCGGTCTCTAACTCCCAGTTTTGTGGGTCTGCCGGGTCGAGGCACATTCCGACAGTCACCTCTCATCTTCCACTTGCCAATCACGTAGACCACTGTCGATTTTGGGTACTTCAACTCACTGGATATGTCATGTATGGATCGGCCATTTCTGTGATACCCGACGATTACACCTTTCTCGAAATCAGAGAGCTCCGAACTGCGTGGCATCTTGCATGCGACTGGCTGTGTTGTTGTTTCCCACACGATATTTAACGGCGGCAGCCGTGACGTGTATCCGGACCGCAGATATCGTCGATTGCAGGGGTGTCTAATTACTTGTTGGTAGATACTGTAGTTCTAGTCCAAAAGCTCGTACTCCAGCTTAAACTGGCACTTAAAAAGTACACAGATGTTCAATACGTTGTGTGTATGTGCGTTTAAAAAATTCAGATCTCAGTTTCAGCCGCATTTCTAAAAAATACAGATATTCTCATTTTGGTGACGTCACTGATGGTCCCATGTCACAGCTTTTGTTCAGAGTTAAGCCGTCAACCATGGAAATATTTATTGCTGTGGGGGTCATTAGTGGAAAGGAGAAGAGGGCGAGATAAGTGATTCCAATCTGAGGGCATTTTGCGTTTCTCCTTCTTGATGTTGTTTTAAAACACTTTTCTGTCTTTTCGGGTTTTTCCAATGGCATCTGCCAGTCACTCGAGTGTATTTCAGCCGCATAAAGCTGGGAAACCATTACGAAGTTTTGCTAAGGTGATTGTTATGAATGTTTTCACTAAATTGATGGAAAAACATTCGCCACATAAATCGGAAAATGAAATAACAATTCTTACGGCAGAACTCACTGGTGTTTCAAGTCGCAGCATTGCGAGAATAAAGGTTGAATTTAGATGCAACAGTGCGTTTTCTATCCCCGGGGAAAAAATGCCCGTTAAGGACTAAAACCCAGACACGGCTGGAACGGTACAACAAATTTACTTTAACCGCAGTTCGTCAGAAAGTGCAGTTTCTTCTTCCAGAATGAAATTCCAACAGCAATCAAAGTTATGTCGGCTGTTAATGAAGATGATGAGCTGCCCACAGTTTGTATTAGAACTGTGAGGAATATTATGAAAGACTAGGGATTCAAGTATAACAAGCGGGAACTGATATCAATGTTGATTGAGCGTGACGATATCCAGGAATGGCATCAGAGATATATATGAGAAATTCGGTATCATCGTTCTCAGGGTAGGTCCATATACTACACCGATGAAACATGGGTAAATTTTGGGCACACGAAAAACACAGTTTGGCAAGACAACTGTTAAATCCAGCAAAGAGGCATTTCTCCGCTGCCTTTCACCTGGCTGTTTTAAAAGCTCCTTCTGGAAAAGGCCAGAGTCTAAGAATTATTCATGCTGGTAATGAAAAAGTTTTTGTGGGCAATGCATGTGAAATTTTCTTTCCTAAAAAAACCTCAGGAGACTACCACCGTGAAATGAATGGCAAACATTAGGAAAACTGGTTAACCAACAAATTATTACCAAATATCGAACCAAACAGCATTATTATTTTGGATAATGCCCCTTATCACAGCGTCCACGTTGAAAATATACTGACAAAATCAACGAAGAAATCTGACATCCAGGAGTGGTTGTCTGCAAAACAGATTTCGTGGGATTCGGACATGTTAAAAGCGGAGCTCATGAAGCTTGTTTCGAATGTCCATAGTCGCCACGAAGCATATCGCATCGACAGCATTGCTCAAATACATGGACATAAAATTCTTCGCTTGCCTCCATATCACTGCGTGTTGAATCCAATCGAGCATGTATGGACATGGAATCAGGTCAAAGGATTTGTGGCAACTGAAAATCACACATTCAAAGCTGCAGAAGTTGAAAAACTGACTTATGAAGGGTTACATCGAGTGACGGCTTTACATTGGAGTAATTATGTCAATCGCGTAATCAAAGAGGAGGATAAAATGTGGACTTTAGACGAGATGGTAGACACCCGTGTTGAACGCCTTGAATTGATTGTTGGAGAATCCGACACTACAGTTTCTTCGGATAATGATGTTGATGGGATTGAACCTTTGCTTTCTTCCGAGGAGCCGGTGGGGAATGTTTGAGTATGGTTAGCGTGAGTGAATTATGCTTCAAAAAATCAATATAAAGAAGAGGAAATATGTATATGAAAACGTAAGTCATTTTAATATTAAGCGCATTTTTCAAACTTTGATTACCAGCAGTACAACGAATAGTTTAAAAAATAACTCACACTATACTTTATATGTACTTAAATAATATTCGTACAGTGGATTTCATTCATTCACAAAAATTATTTAAACCGAAACGATAGCTAAAATATGGTTGCCGGTAAATTGCCACACAGGAACACTGCCACACAAGAAAATTGCCATATGTTTTTTATTAAGGGGCCGGGGACAAATTGCTGTTCCTCCAAGGAACACATTGAATGTGTGGCAGTTTTCCAAGGTGCCTAACGACGGAAAGGAACTTTTTTTTGCTTGTCGGAATTTTCATGCCGATTCACGCAAGTTTAGGTCAATTGACACAAAAGTTCAAGGGTGAGCCGTTTCTTGATAAAGATAAAAATTGTCGTTTCTTGGCCTATATTGAGAACTGAATTGGGAACTCCAAACAAATTTTGAGAAAACGTTCTATATAAGCCAAGTAAGAATTGACCGAGGGATCCGATCTGCTTTGGCCGGGGGGGGGGGGGGGGCTCGGGATATGGTCAGGGCTGCTTTGTTTGGGGGACTCGGGATTGACCAAGGGATCCGATCTGCTTTGGTTGTGGAGTACTGGGGATATGGTCATGGCTGGGACATGGTGCTAAAATGAGGGGTCAGTCTCCAATCACGGTGACAGCCCCTGAGGGCTTGTGGGCTGTCACCGTGGGCTCCCTCGCAAAACTTCCGAGTGAAGATTAATTACACACCATTAGTGCGGAGTAGTACTTGTAACTGGGAGTTATAAGGACCTGTAGCATTAGCTCTATTGCCAGGATAGCTTTACCCTGAGTATAGTTACGCCTCTGCGCTACACATTGATGCATCACTTACTACAATTAATATTATTAATTTCACGACATGATTCTTCATATCTACTAGAAATATGAAAGTATTTATATTAGCACTTTTCAATATAGCTATCATTCAATAGACTTACTCATACTGAAATGTAGTGTCATCTAAATCTTTCTGCTCCGAATGTTTCATTCATGAACACTTTATCAGTATAAAGTCCAACTTTAGACTTAGAAAATTCATTTAATTCAAAGTACAGTTTTAAGCATCATTCTAAAAAGAAAAAAGGTTAATGCAATAAAAGTATGCATTATACAGTATATATGTAATCAACATCAACCATTTCCAATTCACTGCTGGGCGAAGGTCTTCCCGTCTTCCCAAGAACCCTGCAGAACTTTCTGCCTTGAGACAATTTCTTTTGTGTCACTGGCATTCTTTCGAATTTCATCCACCCATTTCCCACGTGGATAGATGACGTAGAACAAGTATGATTTTTCCTTCCGGCTATCCATTTGTTCGGGTACAGGCACAATACCAATGCATCAGCCCCAAATGTTTTTTTCCATTTCTTTTGAACTGACATATAAGAGTGATGATCCATACTATTTTTCAAAAGTTTTCTTGCTTGCAAGGTTAATGTGCATCTCTATTTACCACGATATTTCCACTTTTAAAGAACGACTAAAAAAAATGCGTTTTCAGTGGGCAACTGACAATGCACAAAATATTTTTAAGTTTTTCAACTTTTCATAACTCGTCCTTTAAGTAGCGTAAAGAAAAAAAAAAAAAAAAGGACAATGTATTCTACACTATCTACCAAGAAGTAATTAGACACCTGTGATAGCAAAGGAAAACGAAGTTTATTCACCTTCAATAGTTGGTGGAGCCTCCACGAGCGGCGATTACAGCTGCGACCTTCCGTGGCATACTCTCAACCATGCGTTGTACGACGGCTAGTGGTATTTTCTTCCACTCGGCTTGGAGAAGACAGGTCAGTTCCTTCACCGATTTCGAACGATGGGGGCACCCATTAAGTCGACGCTCCAACTAGTCCCAGAGGTGCTCGATAGGGTTAAGGTCCGGGCTCTGCGCAGGCCAGTCCATTCGATTAACCCCATTGTCGTCACCATACCAAGCCATGGTGGACCTGGCAGAATTACAGGTGGCATTGTCATCCTGAAAGTAACATGGGTCCACCCCGTAAAACTGCCACAACGTAGGAAGCGCATGGTCATCCAAAGTGGTACAGTAGGTCTCGGTGTTGAGTCTACCAGGAATTGCGACCAAGTGTCCCGTGCCATACCAGGAGAAACACCCCCATAGCATAATTCCACCACCGCCGTACTTCATAGTTGGCACAATACATTCCGGCAGGTCCCGCACGGGGATAACTGGTTTTCCGGTTATTTGGGGAGCGGCGTCCCCACGGCTCGAGCTGACCTTGTGACTGGTCAACATCTGGTGTCATACCACTGCTTGTTTTTTTTTTTTTTTCTCGGTGCTGTTGGAGTTTGCAGGGACGGCTGTTCATCCAGCTGTTGGGGAGTCGCGCCCCCACGATCCCAAGCTGGTCTTGTACCTCGCTTTTTGTTTTTATTTATTTTCTGCACTGGCCAGTTGCCCGTGTTGTACACTCTACCTAATCGCTACCACGCTATGTAGTAACACCCCGGTCTTGTGGTTTTGTTACCCTCCACTACTAACTGTTTATATTAACCGCTCAGTTCGTAGGTTGCTGAGATTCCGTTTAGGTTCCACTCCAGGATTTTGTCTTCCTTGGATTACTTTTTCCCTTTTAGCTGGTTTGGGTGCTAGACCTACCTGCATGTTTGCCGCGTGCGGAGACCCGTGAGGCGGAAATGGGATGTCTGGCGGCTGAGGTTGCAGGAGACCGGAGAAGTGCCTCCTGTGTACCAACACTCCTCTTCGACCCCGGCTTCGCTGTAAACGGAAGGCTAGAGACTAACCCACCTCTAGTCAGAAGTCTTGTACCAAGTTGTGTACAGGGTTTTAGTGGCTTTATTGTCATATAGCACGGCAGGGTCAGCCCGGGGGCTGTGGGATCATGCCAAAGGCGTTGGCATGACGGAAATCTGGAGGCCAAAGTGTCCGCCGAGTGCGTGTGATCACAGCCAACGGACTATATCTGCAGCGTATAAGCTCAAGAACTGTGTCCAGCGTCATTTTCTTGGCTTGCAGACCTCCAGTTCTCCCTTGTAGGGCACGGTGGTGGGTGGAGTAGTCTGCAGACGAATCCTCCTCCTTTTTTCCATGGGTAAAAACAAAAACAAAAACTCGAAACTCAAGTTACCTGAGAAAATGATAGTTGACAACAACTCCCCTTCGTCTTCTCAACCTACTAAGTCCCATAACCTTAAACAGTCTTTAGATCATGACCTGGACCAAGAACGTGGAACCTCGTCTTCGGCAGCTGTACCAGTCACTCTGAAGTGTCGTCTCCCCTCGATTGCTGTGAATACGCATGCTACACACTTAGATGTAGAATCTATCGATCCGAATGAGAGACTGTCCACCAGATCTCCCTTTTTCATTTCTAAAGCTTTGGATGCTGCGGTTGGCTCCTTGAATTCTGTGAGGAAGCTTCGCTCTGGGGACCTGCTTGTCCAAACTTGCAGTGTTTCTCAGAGGAACACTCTTATGCACCTCACTAGTCTTCAAGGCATTCCTGTCAAAGTGACGCCTCACCCATTTCTTAACACCTCTCGGGGTGTTATTTCGGAGTTTGATCTCTTGGCATGCAGTGAGGACGAATTGGTGAGTGAACTAGCAGATCAGGGTGTTATTGCTGCACGTTGTATGATGTTCCGGTGCAATGGTTCTTTGATTGTCTAAAAATGTAATCTTGACTTTTAACTCCCCGAAAGTTCCGACTGAAATCAAGGCTGGCTACTTGGTCTGTGGAGTTCGCCCGTACATTCCATTCCCAGTCCTCTGCGCTGTTTCAGGTGCCAGAGGTACGGGCATTCACAACGTTCATGTAACAGTTCCGCTCGTTGCGCAAATTGTGGCTCCAGTGAACATGACGGGAAAGGTTGCACTTCTGTGGCCTGCTGTGTTAACTGTGGTGAGGTCCATGCAGCTTATTCCCGCAACTGTATGAAATGGAAGGACGAGATGGCGATCCAGTGCCTCAAGACCCTGGAAGGCCTCTCGTACCTTGCTGCCAAGGCCAAGTTGGGTATTCCCAACAACCGACAGCTTACTTTTGCCGCAGTAGTTCAGTCTCTGCCACAACCCGTGCAGCCCTTTGTCCCGCGCCCTGTAGCTCTCGCCGGACTTGCCAAAAGATCTACAGCTGAACAAGCGACACAGGTGGATTTCTCCGAGCTCCAGCTTATTCGACCAGCTGACTCTGCGCCTTCTCTTTTGAAGACGACCAACTCTTCCAGTTCCCAGCAGAAAGCTTGCACGTGTGGAAGAGCTGGCCCTAAATCCACAAAGGTCTGCAGTGTCCATCCAACCCATCCAACTGTCGCGGTCCAACTGACCAACATTGCAACTGTCCCAGACTCAGCCAGGTCCCCACCCTCAACCAACATTATGGGGGAACATAAGGGGGAGGAGAGTGACAGTTCGTCCCTCTCCTGTGACTCATCTTATGTGTAGTTGTGTTCGTTTCCGTGATGTGTGTTTTCATTTTTTTTTTTTCATTCTCATTTGTTGATCGGGGACGCCGCTGCACTGCAGCGGCTCCTAAATGGCCACTGCGATACTGCTGCCGTGTTTTCATTTTTTTTTTTTTTTAAACAAATTGACTTTTGTAAACGTATCTGGATTTTGGCCCTATCATCATTCTCATTCCTCAGTTTTACTTAATCAGCAGTTTAGCCGCCCTGGTGGCGAAGTGGTCTAAGGCGCTGGCCTCTGATCATTCGTTCGTAAGGGGTCCGGGTTCGAATCCCGGTCAGGCATGGATGTTGTGTTTGTCTTACGGCACTGGCTCTCTCCCTTCCCTGGAACCAGTGACCCTAAATTAGGGACGGGCGACTGTTTATAGCCCATTGAGTTGCTCACGGTGGTCGTTAAACCTCCAATTTAAAAAAAAAAAAAAATCAGCTAGTTTCTAACCATTGTACCATGTTTTTAATACTGTTTGTTTCATTGTCTTTTTTGGCCCTTCCATCATTCTCATGGTTCGGTTTTACTTGGTCAGCCAGATTTTGGGATTTATGCCACGTTTTTTAAATACTGTTTGTTTGTCTTGTGTCTGGCGCTCTTTGGCCAAACATGGCCCTTGCGCCATAAAACTCAACCAACCAACATTTTGGCAGGAGGCGTTTTCCAGGCAGACGCCAAACCCAGACCCTGCCATCCGAACGGTAGAGGGTGAACTTTGATTCGTCGCTCCAGAGAACCTGTTTCCACTGTTCAACGGTCCACTGTCTACATTCTTTGCACCATGTTAGCCGAGCAGCGCTATTGGACTTGGTGATCAAAGGCTTGCGGGCAGCAGCACGTCCATGATAACCGAGAAGATGGGCTTCCTTACGAATGGTATTCATCGAAAGAACACTCCCAGATGCCTGTTGAAACTCCTCTGTGATGTGGCCCATCGATTTGGTGTGGTTCTTCCAAATTTCTCTGGCCGGCACCCGTCGGTCTCCAACTTCCAGTTTTGTGGGTCTGCCGGGTCGGGGCACATTCAGACAGTCACCTCTTATCTTCCACTTGCCAATCACGTAGGCCACTGTCGATTTTGGGTACTTCAACTCGCTGGATATGTCACGTATGGATCGGCCATTTCTGTGATACCCGACGATTACACCTTTCTCGAAATCGGAGAGCTCCGAACTGCGTGGCATCTTGCATGCGACTGGTTGCGTTGTTGTTTCCCACACAATATTTAATGGCGGCGTCCGTGATGTGTATCCGGACCGCAGATATCATAGATTGCAGGGGTGTCCAATTACTTATTGGTAGATAGTGTATATATTTCTATCCGTTTCTAGTATCAGGTTCAAAAGTTGTTGGTTTTTCATTGGTAGCACTAGTCTCGAAGAGTTTTCAAGTTTCCTCTATCTTCCATTTTCTCTAACGACTTTCTTTTTTTTTTTTTATGCAGCTAACATGCTTATTGCATCGACACTTTTTCTTATGTCTCAGTAAGGTGCCCAAAACTGAATCCACTTATAACACAAATTTTCTTCAAATTTGCATTCAAAAAAGCTATGGATTTCCTTTATTTCACAAAATTCCGTCCAGGAGAAATATCCATAACTTATGATCAAATTGTAAAAAAATTACATGATACATATGTTCAGTATTTCGGTCTAAAAGTTATTTAAAATTTGTAACCCATGCCATACACCACTTAACATAAATAAGTCACTGAAAAGCTTACAAGCTCACAAGAATCATACTAATATCGGTTCAAATCGTTATTTCTAACCCTTGAACGTCACTACGTGGCTTATTATAATGAATTCTTTGCAAGATATCACAGAAATCCCATCATTCTTCTGTTCCTCACGTTTTTAAAAAAGGTTCGTTAAAAATGACAATGTCGGGACTCCACAGCTTCCTATTTAACCAGTGGGTGTCATACTGTGAGTGAATGAGATATTTATTAATAAAAGGAACTAAAAACAATTAATTCTTAAAAAATGAGGATAAAATAATAGCCTTGTTACCTTTTTTTGGTAAGCAGCTTCTTTCAGACTAGTTGCTCTTGGTATAAATTAATTATTACTATTGACTTTCGATAAATCAGTATTCTTTAAGAATGAATAGCGTATTCAAAAGATTTCACAAATGAAAGTCCCCCGCATGCAACATGTAGGTAGCAGAAGGAATTGTGGGTGGCAGTTAATTTGCAACGGAACCTCAACAATTGACCATCAAAATATTTGGGATAGCTAAAATCCATAAAAATTTTAATTGAAAAAACTTGTCTTCAAAATAGAGATTTGAAAGAAATTAATCAAATGAAATAATAAAATCAAACTAAAATCCATCAGTCCAACCTCAACTTCAAATGAAAATGATATGCAAAACTTCCCTACCGAGGAATCCAGACTTCGAATTTCCGACGCGCATTTCGGCACACATTTTCCGTGGCCAATTTCAAGGGTATTTCGTGCTGTACTGCTCCTTGCACGTTACCTACTAGTTGAGCCGATGGTGCTACCATCTCCAGCATCTTCATCATCCTCTTGCTCATCATGTAAAACATCGTTGGCGCCATCTAGTGTCGTCCTGGTTTTTAATCTTCTTTGCATTTGTCGACTTAATCTTCTTATTTGGACAGTTCGTTGTTTTCTTGTTTTATCATGTTCAACCATGCTGGTGATAATTCGACTGGGACATTTAAATTGCAATTATATGCTTTGGTCTTCTCGATCATAATGGCCTCAGCTGTCAGGATCTTTTTATGTGTGTTGTGAGAAGTAACCAAACTTATATTCTCCCAGTCGGGCGTGGTCTCGTTATTATGACAATATTGTATAAGTGAAGTTCGAATTTCACCCTTATTCCAGTTATTTAAGTGTTCACGTAATCTGATATCAACGTTTCTCTTTGTGCTACCTATGTTAACTGTTTTATTATCTAGGTTCTTGTTTATATTAATAATTGGTATACGATATACACCTGCTTTACGTAATATGGAACTTTTTTCATTGTTTGATTGCAAAAGTCTGCTGTTGTCGAGTACAGTGTCTGCAATAAGTAATCCTGCTCTGTGGCATTTTTTTTAAAGGAGCAGTGGACAATATGGTAGTTTTCTACAGAATCTATATGTATCAGTCGGATTCTTCCTTGGTCTATTTTGGTTATTCTGAATTTGTTTGTAAAGATCGTCAATCAATCTCTCCTTGTAGCTGAAGTCTCCAGCCAAAGTTTTGATCCATTTCAACTCTTTTTGTCTTGCAGTATTGTTAGATGAAAGTACAATTGCTCTTTTTAAGTAATACCTAAATGTTGCGGTTTTGAATTTCCATGGATGATTTGAGTTATTAGGTATTATATTTGGGACAAATGTTGCCTTTCTGTATACTTCATAGTCAATTCTTGAGTTATTATTGATGATATTAATATCTAAAAATGGTATTTGTTTATTTTTTTTCCCATTCGGTTCTAAGATTGATAGTTGTATATATCTTGCTGTATGTATTAACAAATTCTTTCAGATCATCTTCAGTATGTTCCCAAAATATCATCAACATATCGAACAAATAGTTCGGGATGTTTATTTGTAAATTTTTTGTCAGTAAGTATCTTTTTCTCGATGTCCTGGAGTATAACTTCAGCAAACAGTCCAGACAAAGGTGATCCTGTAGGTGCTCCCGATAGCTGTTTATTTATCATATTGTTATATGTAAAAAAGTTATTGTCATTAATTAAGTTTAATGCTGACACAATGCTAGCTGTTTCGGTAGTTGGTGTTTTGTTTGCTATTAACTTTTCTTCTATTAAATTAATAGCTTGATTAGTAGGAGTACTTGGGTAGAATGAAACAATGTCAAGGCTCACCATCTTTATCTCTCTTGGTTCACAATAGGCTTCAATAGCTCTAACGACGTCAGTTGAATTTTTAATTGTGTATGCGTGGTCTTCATAATATCTTTTAAAAAAATGAAATAATACTCGTTCTAGGTTAATGGTTGGAGCAATTTTCTTTGAAACAATAGGTTGCATTGGATGTCCGCTGCGAAAGAACCAATTCTGTTAGTAAAAAATGCTATCACGTGGAACTCGAGATATACTGACTCATTTCAAGAAATTAAGACTTAAGCTAGTACATGAAGTAGAACACCTAAATTTTCTCACTACTTGCAAAAATAATGATGTCATCCCAAAGTATCTACGTATATATAACCGAGCTATTAATCATAGAGACAATGAAATTATGCGCACGGCAGAAATAAAGAGATTACGAGCCCAAATACGACAAAACGATCATGGATTGATAAAATCAGTGTTGATACATACCGTGTGTATAACGACGTTCTTAAACTTGAAAATGATTACAATACAAGAGAGGAAATTAGCAAAATCTATGCTATCACAGATAGAGAACAAATTAAATACAAGAGAAGACAATGGAATAAAATTGAAAATTTAATAGATAATAAGCAGAGATCTCAAGAAACCAACTACCATACGAAGATTAACAAATATCGCAGCTACATTAATCAATCAGATGTAGAATTGAATAGTCTTCAAAGAAATGCATTGGAAAGGGGATTGAAATATGCATATAAATATAAAATTCCATCTACCCAAGTTATGATACCACAACTGGAAGATATAATCCAGCAACTACCGAGAGAAAGACGAGAACCTACAAGGATTAAAATGGCAAATGCTATTAACAATATCAATAAGACAGAAAAAGAATTAACCCAAAAAAGGATTAGATGTCAACGACAAACATTAATTGACTTACGTAACAACCCTAGGATAGCAAGTATAATGGTCGATAAATCCAAACAAATAATTTTGATTAATCAAGATTGCCTACAAGAAAAAATAACAGCAATAGAAACACTTGATACAATAATCATTCAACAAGATCCCACAGAAAATATTATTAGAAAAATGGCCAAATTAAAGAACCATGGCAATCTACCTGAAGTGATTAAAAGTAAAGCATACCCACCAGTAGGGGCCACTATCCCAAGAATCTTTGGAAAAATAAAAGTACACAAGAATGGACATCGAATGCGACCTATTGTTTCAAAGAAAATTGCTACAACCATTAACCTAGAACGAGCATTATTTCATTTTCTTAAAAGATATTATGAAGACCACGCATACACAATTAAAAAATTCCACTGACATCGTTAGAGCTGTTGAAGCCTATTGTGGAACAAGAGAGATAAAGATGGGGAGCTTTGACATTGTTTCACTCTACCCAAGTACTCCTACTAAGCAAACTATTAATTTAATAGAAGAAAAGTTAATAGCAAACAAAACACCAACTACCGAAACAGCTAGTAGCATTGTGTCAGCATTAAACCTAATTAATGACAATAACTTTTTTACATATAACAATGTGATTTATAAACAGCTATCGGGTGCACCTACAAGATCACCTTTGTCTGGACTGTTTGCTGAAGTTATACTCCAGGACATCGAGAAAAAGATACTTACTGACAAAAAATTTACAAATAAACATCCCGAACTATTTGTTCGATATGTTGATGATATTTTGATATTTTGGGAACATACTGAAGATGATCTGAAAGAATTTGTTAATACATACAGCAAGATATACAGTAGCGAACAAAAGTATTTGGCGAAACACTTTTTCGACCATAATTTTTTTCTGCTGGACCAAATCGGGTCATTTTGGGATATGATATGTGTTATTCAGTTGTAAACATGACCCATATGCAGATGAATCGGAAACCTTAACACTGATCAGGTACCAAGCTTAATCGCAAATATCATACAAATTGACCAACAAAGTAGGTGTGTATCACATTTATTTAATGCGACGATAACAGAAAACCAGTACGAGAAAATGACAAAACAATAACTAATACTTAGTGGGATAATCACAAGACTTAATAGCAGCTGCACAACGGGCCGGCATCGAGTCCACTAGCTTCTCGACGGTGACCATCGGAATTCGCGCCCATTCTGCAGACAGCTGGTCGAACTTCTGGGCCCTATTCCGTCAGGCTTTCTTCGCACATAGTCTCCCCAGCTCTTCCCACATGTTGTGCTCGATGGGGTTGAGATCTGGAGATTGGCTTGGCCAGTCTAGAAGTGTGACCTGTTGCTGCTGGAAGGCTGCCTTCGCTACTCTGGAGGTGTGCTTCGGGTCGTTGTCTTGCTGCATGATCCATCCGGGTGGCATGTTCTGGTTTGCCCTTAGGAAGACATCGTTGATGAGCATGTTTGTGTAGCTCTGGCCGGTCATTATTCCGTCAATCTTAATGATGGGGCCCATTCCATTGCGAGAGAAGGCGCCGTAAACCACGGGCGATCCTCCTCCGTGCTTGACAGTCGGCTGAATGAACTGGGGGTTGAATCTCTGGCCACACGGACATCGTACGTATCTGATGCCATCACTTCCAAACAAGAACTTGCTCACATCGGGGAAAAGCACCTTACTCCAGTCTGCCGCAGTCCAGTGTTGATGACGGCGTACGAACGCAACTCTGGCTCGTCGATTCTTGACTCTGATGAGTGGTTTCTTGGCGAGGCGTCTTCCATTCAATCCACCAGCAATGAGGCGACGGGAGATGGCCATTCAGCTGACGTTCAGGTAGTCGCTGGCGCGGAATTCGGTGGTGATGTCCACAGCAGTCAAGTTGGGATCAGCACAAGATCGACGGAGGATGCGTCTATCCTGACGCAACGTAGTGGAACGAGGCCTACCACATCGCAGACTGTTCTCGGCGGTCCCAGTCTTCTTATAATGTTGCATGATAGCTGAAATGGACTGCTGTCGGATCTTCAGGGCCCTCACAATGTTGGTGACGCGCATTCCGGATTCCATCATGTTCACGGCCACCTGGTGAGCTCCAACAGGAATCTCCGCCTTTTTACCCATTTCTGAAAACCTAAGATTGACTTATTATCACACTACACATCACAAAAAAACACAAGAAAAACATTAATACATGCAGCAAACAAATGGGTATTAATTGGCGACTCTTGAATATGGCGCATTTCGAATGACAAATTCGCTCTGAGCGAAATACAAATTACGCGGCATTGTAACCCACGAATCAACACATATCGTATCCCAAAATGACCCGATTTGGTCCAGCAGAACAAAAATTATGGTCGAAAAAGTGTTTTGCCAAATACTTTTGTTCTTTACTGTATACAACTATCAATCTTACAACCGAATGGGGAAAAAACAAACAAATACCATTTTTAGATATTAATATCATCAATAATAACTCAAGAATTGACTATGAAGTATACAGAAAGGCAACATTTGTCCCAAATATAATATCTAATAACTCAAATCATCCATGGAAATTCAAAACCGCGGCATTCAGGTATTACTTAAAAAGAGCAATTGTACTTTCATCTAACAATACTGCAAGACAAAAAGAGTTGAAATGGATCAAAACTTTGGCTGGAGACTTCAGCTACAAGGAGAGATTGATTGACGATCTTTACAAACAAATTCAGAATAACCAAAATAGACCAAGGAAGAATCTGACTGATACATACAGATTCTGTAGAAAACTACCATATTGTCCACTGCTCCTTTAAAAAAAAAATGCCACAGAGCAGGATTACTTATTGCAGACACTGTACTCGACAACAGCAGACTTTTGCAATCAAACAATGAAAAAAGTTCCATATTACGTAAAGCAGGTGTATATCGTATACCAATTATTAATATAAACAAGAACCTAGATAATAAAACAGTTAACATAGGTAGCACAAAGAGAAATGTTGATATCAGATTACGTGAACACTTAAATAACTGGAATAAGGGTGAAATTCGAACTTCACTTATACAATATTGTCATAATAACGAGACCACGCTCGACTGGGAGAATATAAGTTTGGTTACTTCTCACAACACACATAAAGAGATCCTGACAGCTGAGGCCATTATGATCGAGAAGACCAAAGCATATAATTGCAATTTAAATGTCCCAGTCGAATTATCACCAGCATGGTTGAGCATGATAAAACAAGAAAAAGAACGAATTGTCCAAATAAGAAGATCAAGTCTACAAATGCAAAGAAGATTAAAAAAATAGGATGACACTAGGTGGCGCCAACGATATTTTACGTGATGAGCACGAAAATGATGCAGACGATAGAGATGGCAGCACCATCGCCTCAACTAGTAGGTAACGTGCAAGGAGCAGTACATCACGAAATACCCTTGAAATTGGCCACGGAAAATGTGTGCCGAAACGCGCGTCGGAAATTCAAAGTCTGGATTCCTCGGTAGGGAAGTTTTGCATATCATTTTCATTTGAAGTTGAAGTTGGACTGATGGATTTTAGTTTGATTTTATTATTTCATTTGATTAATTTCTTTCAAATCTCTATTTTGAAGACAAGTTTTTTAATTAAAATTTTTATGGATTTTAGCTATCGTAAATATTTCGATGGTCAATTGTTGAGGTTCCGTTGCAAATTAACTGCCACCCACAATTCCTTCTGCTGCCTACATGTTGCATGCGGGGGACTTTCATTTGTGAAATCTTTTGACTACGCAATTCATTCTTAAAGAATACCGATTTATCGAAGGTCAATAGTAATAATGAATTTATACCAAGAGCAACTAGTTGGAAAGAAGCTGCTTACCAAAAAAATTAACAAGGCTATTATTTTATCCTCATTTTTAAAGAATTAATTGTTTTTAGTTCATATTTTAATAAATATATCATTCACTCACAGTATGACACCCACTAGTTAAATTGGAAGCTATGGAGTCCGGACATCGTGATTTTTAAATGAACCTTTTTAAAAACGTGAGGAACAGAAGAATGACGGGATTTCTAAGATATCTTGCAAAGAATTCATCACAAGAATCAGTCTAAAGCCTAAAAGGCCCTTAACTCCAACTGATTTACATCAGAAAAAGACAGCAGTGGTGCTTCAGTAGAGCGCCTGTTTTGTAACAATTCTGATGTTCTCATGAGATTATTCTTCATCGATAAACATTTTAAAATGTAAATGTTGCAGGAGTTAAACGGACTCGTATATTGTAGTATATCTTCTCATTTCGCTAATCTTTCTGTGCATACATTACGTCATTGTATGAGTGTAAGTACTACACGTCGTATAAACTGAATCAAATTTATTAAGACTACTGAATATGAGCATCGGAATTCTTACATCAGAACACACTGAAGATACATTGTGATTGTCTTTATTTAAATAAGAATGCAAATTTTTGATTTCATATTTTAATAAAAATTTACGTATTGTATACAAATACGTTTTTTCACACTGCGATAGCTCTGCTTATTTACTACGACCAGCACCTGAAAATCCATCCGATTCGTAAATACATTCATGTGTGTTTTTATTCACAGTTTTTTAAACTACTTTTATAAGATGTAGTTGTAGCAAAACTACTTTTCAGGAAAAGTAGTTTATTTGTAGTGAACTACTTTTTTGAAATTATAACTGTAGTTGTAGCTAACTACTTTTCAAAAGTAGTTTGTCAAGCACTGGCCACGGGTTACCATTGCAGGGGTTGATACTGATTTTTCAGTACAGTACAAATATTAAATTGTTAAATGTAGTTAATGAAGAATAAATAGCATTATTAGTCCATTCGATGTAAGTAGAGTAACACAGAAACTTTGCTAAAATAATAAAAGATGTTACAAAAATAAATCATACAGGCACACATACAAAAGGGTGGGGTGTAATGCTAAGCTGAACCATTAATCAGCATTGGTACCTTCTAATTGGCTAATGCTGGCTTTCTCTCCCCCCCCCCCCCCAAATATTTAGTGGTAAAAACATTCAATTCATTACAGTGTAATTCCTTGTTGTTATGGTTTTGCTAGTTTATAGAAAGTTACAGCCAACAGGACAGTCTCATCAGCTTTTTTTTTTTTTTTTATTGCCAACAGAACAGTGTCAGAGAGCAAAAGTGAGTTTCAGAGTATATTGTCTCGGATGTACAAAGTTTGCATGAAATTCAAACTGAGTATAAATAAGGGAAAAACCAAAGTTATGGTTTTTGAGAAAGGAACTGGTAGTTACTGAATGTAATGCAAGTCTAAATGGCACAGTGATTGACCAGGTGAGTGAGTTTGTGTACTTAGGAAGCATGTTTGACAGAGAGAACAAATTGGATGGTGAAATCAGTAGGTGAGTGAATTTTTCATTGAATCTCATGGCTGCTTTGGAAGGTTTTCATAGGAATGATGGGCTGCACTAATTACACTTTCATACCCACACGGCTGATGTGTACGAAAGTGTAATTGTTCCTACTATCATGTATGCCAGTGAAACCTGGGTACTACAGAAGAAACATAGAAGTTGTTTGTGTGCTGGAGAAATGTGATACTGGGGGGGGGTTGTGGCAAGACACCTTCTGATTGTGTGAGGAATGAAGATGTGTTGCAGTTGTGTAATGTGAAGCAAAATATTGTTAGCAAGGTGGAGACTATTATGCTTCGGTGGTTTGGCCATGTTGAAAGAATGAGTGATGAGATGCTTACTAAGAAACTCTTTTTAGCCCACGTGGCAGGAAGGAAAGTTAGAAAAAGGCCAAGGAAGTCATAGGAGGATCAGATTCAGGAGTGTCTGCATGAGAAAAAGATTATGAGTATGAAGTATAGAAGATCTTGTGTACAGTGTGTGATAGATATCAGTAAAGCCTGAGTTGTATGTCAAGATTGCTGTAAATTGGAGAAGTTTGATAGATACGGCAACAGTAAGTAAAAATTACCTAGTGGTTTGTATTTCTTTGTGGAGCTAACCTCTGATCTCAGAGAACAGCTTAGTGATATGTATGTATGTATGTAGAAAGTTACAGTGGATCGCACCAGCTGCAGGACTGCCAGATAGTACTTATTTAGGATGGGGGCAGTGCTTCATGAATTTAGATTGAGCTGTTGCAAGGGTCATGCATTAGGCATTATTATGGTTAAGCTACTTTATAGACTGTTTTCAATTGTTGTAGAGAATTCAGTTTTCGTATTGTAGATTTGTGCACCTTTGCTTAAGATTTGTTTCAAGTCTTTAGATGATCATCATCTGTACTTTATGCTTGTGATTCTGTTCATTTTTTTAGGTATCTGAATCACTTTGCAGAATAAAATCTGGACCCAGTGTCATGCTGTGCATTCACCAGAAATGCCTCTGTGCTTGATTAATGTTGTGTGTTACAGTTGTCACATTGCTGCCCCAGTGTTTGAGTGGTCAAAGTCTTGGGCTCTTGGCAAATCATCTGAGTTGAGCACAAATTCAAGGCATGAGTGCCACGACTGTGTTTATGCCATTGTTTCTATCCCTTCCATAGATTCAGTGTCTTTAAATAGGGATGTGCAAATGCTATTGTCTAAGGTGCCCAAGGGGATCATTACCTCCTCCCTTTCATGGTATTTTATTAAAAACATACCGATGTACAAAAACAAGCATAAAATGATAAAACCTGGAGCAAGATATGTACAAAGGAAAATTTACATGGGGCACGTAGCTCGAAAACACAATTAACACACAATTAAAAGAGAGAGTAACACTGATATGATAAAGGAGCAAAAGATCCACATCTCAGCAGGCAGGAACAGAACACATAGAAGTGCGACACCACCTTAAGGATATAATCCCTAGGAAAATAACAAATAGTTTCGTAATTCCTAGGGAAATATCAAATAGTCAAATAATCCCTAGGGAAATAAATAGTTCACAGGTGAAAAACTGACGACAAACATGGGGAAAAGCACAGATGTAGAAAGTGCCCAGGAATGAGGTCAGTGTTAGAACCGGAGCCGGATTTGGTTGCGGTGCACTGAAATCCATCCAGTTGATATAGACCAAGTTATATGGAACAAGGTAAGTTGAGAAGAATGGCGAGCGGCTGAAAATTCGAGGGCGCAGTGGTCTAAGTGATGGCTTATTACCATTTGTCCGGAAGGGGTCCGGGTTCGAATCCCGGAGAGGCATGGATGTTGTGTTTGTCTTAAGGCCCTGGCTCTCTCCCTTCCCTGGAACCAGTGGCCCTAAATTAGGGATGGGCGACTGCTTATAGCCCATTGAGTTGCTCACGGTGGTCACTAAACCTTCAATAAAAACAACAACAACATAGAGTTGAAGACGATGTAAGAGCCGTTTGAAAGAGAGTAACAAGTCATCTGTGCGTTTGCTGATGTGAAGAGACTTGTGGTGTAGTGGCATGCTCAACGAAGAAGTGATAAATGATGGATTTGTCAAGAATGAAGATGAAGAAACGGCAGTCAGTTGAAGGATCACAAGAAGGGAGGAACATGTAGTCACGGAGGAAATGTGCCTTGGAGCAGAATGCAGTGATGGAAAGTTTGCACTGAACTGCGCCAATTTCATTATCTTGCGGCAAACTGCTACAGATTATGAAAATTTTTTATATTTGCGCCCAACTACGCCGAAACAGCAATCCACAGCAAAAATTGCCGAGCGAAAAAAATGCCGTTTTAAATGTCAAATCGAATGACGTTTTTTATGGTCTATGCGTAATTTGGGAAAACCGACGCTTAATCAACACGTACTGTACCGCCAATCCCAAAATTTTGGAATGTTTTTCACCTACCTTCTAATTCGTTGTTTTTTCAACAAAAGTAAATAAAAAACAACGATTTTCGCGATGTAGGAAATTAAATTGTTTTTCCTTATGGCGGAGGAGTTTTGTTGTAATCATGTGGTATGTAAGAGAAACGGTGCTGTACGTTATGAAATCCTGATGAAAATTGTTTACTGATAGTTTGGTGGTCTTTTGGAGTGCTGTGCAATTGATATTGTTTATATGTTGTTCCCTGCTCTTTGGGATGCGCAGTTATTTCATTCCGGGCGAGGTGCGCGATTACGTAAATACAGCGTAAGGTCAGTCATTAGCTATTTTGTTGACGCGGAGAACGACTGAAAACTGTTCTCCCGTGGCAGGATAAAATGGTTCCGTTTCTAAAGGATTCATAGGTATTCAGAGATGCCAACTTTTACGGATTTTCACTCCATCTTACGGTTTTACGGAAGACACCCGAAAAAACTACGGAAAAGCCCTCGCAAGATCCCTGCACGCAATTTCTATTTTTTTTACCGTCTTTTGGTAGAAAAAATGCACTTTACAGATAGTCCCTTATGCGCCTTCGATGTTCTGACTTCCCTCGCCAATGGAGGTGGAATTTGTCGCGTGATTCCCCATACAGCCATTTGAGAGTACCGTGTGCAAAAGTCGAGAGGAAACTCAGCTCAGTGTCTTTTGCCAACTCTTTACATTGATTGCATGTGGCTTTGTGCTTGTGAAAATTTCGGTGCAAACGTTTTAACCCTTTCCACTCGACTGTCGGGTGATACCTGACATTACGAATCGCCGAATAGCGCACCCGCCACTCCGATGACGCCTCTATAGCTTGCATGTCGGTGGCCGTGAGACATTTCTTTTTCGTCGAATAGGTCGGGTGTCACTCACCACGGCAATGATGACCCTATAACTCGCATGTCGGGGCTTGCGAGATGTTTCTTTTTCACTGGATAAAGAAAAAGAAACGTCATCTGCGTGTCGGGTGTCACCCACCATGCCGATGATGCCTCCTTGGCTCGCATGTCGGCGCTCGCAAGGAATTTCGTTTTCACCGAATAGCTCGTGTGTTGGGTGTTATCCGCGACGCCTATGACGTCTCTATAGCTCGGATGTCTATGCTCGTGAGGAATTTCTTTTTCGCCGAATAGGTCGGGTGTCATCCGCCACGTCTACGACACCTCTATAGCTCGTATGTCGGGGCTTGCGAGACATTTCTTTTTCGCCGAATATCTCGCGTGTCGGGTGTCATCCTCCATGCCAATGATGCCTCTGTATCTCGCATGTTGGCGCTCGCAAGACATTTCTTTTCGCCGAATAGCTTGCGTGTTGGGTGTCATCTGCAGCGCTCATTACGCCTCTATAGCTCGTGGGTCGGGGCTTGTGAGACATTTCTTTTTCGCCGAATATTGCAAGTGTCAGATGGCACCCTCCATGCTGATGACACCACTATAGCTCGCATGTCGGTGGTCGCGAGAAATTTATTTTCGTCGAATAGGTCGGATGTCACTTACCACGCCGATGATGCCCCTATAGCTCGCATGTCGGGGCTCACGAGAAGTTTCTTTTTCACCAGATAAAGAAAAAGAAACGTTATCTGCGTGTTGGGTGTCACCCGCCATGCGGATGACGCCTCTATGGCTCGCATGTCAGCGCTCACGAGGAATTTCGTTTTCACCGAATAACTCCGGTGTTACCCGCCATGCCGATGACGCCTCTATGGCTCTCATGTTGGCGCTCGCGAAGAATTACGTTTTCACTGAATAGCTCGGGTGTTATCTGCCACTCCCATAACGCCTCTATAGCTCGGATGTCGGGGCTTGCGAGACATTTCTTTTTCGCCGAAAATCTCGCGTGTTGGGTCTCACCCTCCATGCCAATGATGCCTCTATATCTCGCATGTTGGCGCTCACGAGAAATTTCTTTTTCGCCGAATAGCTTGCGTGTTGGGTGTCATCCTCTGTGCTCATTACACCTCTATAGCTCGTGGGTCGGGACTTGCACTGGACATTTCTTTTTCGCCGAATATCGCATGTGTGGGGTGGTACCCTCCATGCCGATGACGCCTCTATAGCTCGCATGACATTTATTTTTTGCCGAATAGGTCCAGTGTCAGCTGCCACACTGATGATGCCTCTATAGCTCGTATGTCGGGGCTGGCGAGCTAAAGCTGAGCTTTCACTGCTAAGTTGTGGCCTCTGCTGCAGAAAAGAAAAAAAAATGCGAGTTCTGTGTGAGTATGGGTGAAAAGTTATTTGAGTAGAAACGGTTAATTTAGATTAAAATGAAATTAAACGTAGCAGTGAAACAGCTATGACAACAAAAGGAATGAAGTCAGATAAAACTTATCATCAAGTGTATCGCTGTATGTATATTAAATAATGGCCTTTTTATGAAGCGTCTAAAGTTTTGCTGAATCAGGGAGGTTACTCCCCAGATTGGAAAAATGTTAGGGTACTTAACTCAAGTGTTAATAAATGTACTGTCTTCCTTACGGAAAGCCTCTTCATTCTTGCATATGGGGAAACATGCTGTAACATTGAACTCCCGACATTTGTTCCAAGACAGTGGAGAAAGATGGTTGCCCCCTCCTCACACAACTTTGAAGAAGAGGACTTTATAGGATAAGATATTTAGACTTGATATTTTGGACTTTAACGATTTGTTGATGGCATCACCGGTGATTGAGAAAACTGAGTGAATTGTGGGTCGTGTTTAACAGTATATAATGTCTTCTCCTGTGTTTCGTGGCGCTTGAGCCTGATGATGGGTGCTATGTTCAGCCCCGAAAGATCTCGCGTGTAAATATTAGTTTTTAATTGTAAATAAAGTGTTTTTAATCTTGACCTACAATTTGAAAATTATGTTTGTGAATGACCGTACGTGTGACAGCATTGGTGAATTACTTTAGTCAAAAGATTAAATGGAGATGTGAGTAAAATTAATGTAACCAAAAAAACTTCCGACAGCTTATAAAGAATCCTGAAAAAAATATCAAGAGCAGATTAGTGCTGGAAAAATGCAGCAAAACAAGTAAAAAGGAGAAGAAATTGAATGTTCACAAGGTGATTTGAAATGGGAAAAAGCTGAACATTTGCAGCAGTTGGATTCCGTCGTAAAATGTTAAAC
Source organism: Macrothele yani (assembly GCA_039090855.1). Lineage (NCBI taxonomy): Eukaryota > Metazoa > Arthropoda > Arachnida > Araneae > Macrothelidae > Macrothele > Macrothele yani. The sequence continues at coordinate 3,644,317 of CM076996.1, read as the reverse complement.
AATGCTGAGATGAACATTGAATGTGGCTTAAAAAAAAGACATGAGTGCAATAGAAAGTGGACAGATACTATTAAAAGAAGCAAAACAAAACATTGCTAACTATCTTAAAAAATTAGAAAAGAATAGAAGTGAGCAATTAAATATTGAGAAAAGCAGTGAAAAATGAAACATTTTTTGTAAAATAAATGATTAATAATAGAATCCTGCTATGGTTACAAATTTTTTGTTCTATTTGAAAACTAAAATGTTTGCATATGTGTGTGTGTGTGTGTATTTCAATGCAAGATGTTTTAAATTTGAGTAGGGTGCATCTATTTCCAAAACATTTTTTGCTTAAGAGTTTGTTCTATCTACTGATATTTTACCTGCTCTAAAAAATGTTTTCTTACACCAAAAATGTATTTTATCTGCTCCAGAAATGCATTTTGTTGCTCCAAAAATGCATTTTGTTGCTCCAAAAATGTATTTCACCTGCTCCAAAAATGGTTTTGCAACTTTCCATCACTGCAGAATGTGTGTGTGTATAAAAGTGATCTGGGACATCAAACAAAATAAAGTTGGAAGAAGAGTACTGTACCTTGAATGCTACAAAAAGAGCAGAGGTGGAGGGAAGAATCTGGAAACGATGCATGATGATAGGAGAAAGCAGGTGGTTATGGAGGAACAACCACTGTAGATCGCAATTCTTAGGAAATGAAAGTAGGTTTGTTGCTGCTGTCCACATGCACAAGGCAGTGACATCGAAGGCAGGTCATATATTGAAACTGGGGAAATATTAGATGTTAGCAAAAAAAAAAAACAGTACTATTTTTAATTGATGAGGCTGGAGAGACAGAATCAGTGAGTCGCAGGTGGAATGGCAAGTGAAGAACTGCAGATGGGTGATGTACAAGTCCTTGTGAGGTCTCAAATAAAAGAAACTGGCGAATGATTGAAAAATGGATTAACAGAAGCTTAACATGGTTTTCAGCAGTATTTGGAAGACAGTCAGGTATTTTGATGAGTGACCTTGACAATAAATCGGGATGCACTGTTTGCTATACAAGATCAATTCCCGTATGAACCCAGGACAGAAAAAAATATTGATTCTGGAGAAAAGGGTGAATAAGTGAATTATAAAAGAGTGGTTTGTGCAGGAGATCCAGCATTGTCAACAGGAAAATACTCTGAAGAGGGAGAGTGCAGAGAAAAACAATCGCCTCCTTGTAAACGGGAGGAAGGTGACTAGGCAAAAGAGGATATGTGTCCATGCGGAGGAAAATTGAAAAGGTAAAAACAGGGTTCACTGGGGAAAGAAACATATTGAGGGTGTCAGATGGAGCTGAAGGGGAGCATGAAAGTTGGAGAAATTGAGTAATACGAAAAACTTTATACTTGAGGTTGATGGACAGCAACCCAATATGGCTGAACGATGAAGGATATGTGAGGAGTTCAGCACAGAGGTGATGGGTTTTAGACCAAATGAAGTTTACAAAATCAGAATGAAGGTTATGGTAAAATAAACGAGGAAATATATGAGCAATCCACAGATGAAGTAATCTGGGAATGAAAAATGTCTGTAGAAGCACTTTTTGCTGATAAGAAGCAAAAATCTCCGTGTCCAGCAGTAAAGGGATGTGCGAATAGGTTAAAAAGAAGGGTTCCAGGTTAGATTCACAACGCTGTTAGAAATTTCAAGCAAGAGGAAGTCCATGTAGTGCCCCATGACTGATTGGAGTGGTTGACCCAAAACTCCATGTACATATTGTAGGTTACTCACCTTGCTTAACGAGCTGTTGGAGTCTTACTTCATTTTGAAATTTCTAACGTGTTAATGTTCTGTGTCCAGTCTCCAGTTCGAGGATATGGCAAACTCTAGTTAATTTCTTCAAACTAAATTATTTCCAAAACCAGCATTGCAACATTCCACTAATAATGTTACACAATACATAATACGAATTTTCTTGTTGACAATTCAAAATATCCCTAACTCATGTACTAAATCACTCCCTATGTACATATCTATCTTAAAATGTACCACATTAAATTACAATTTAAAAGAACCTATTGACATACTTCCAAAACTCTTTAAAATTTGACCTTATCTAACTAGTATTTTCAACAATAAAGTTTGAAAGTAACAAGTTTAAGAATTGGTACTTCGTTTTTTAGCTTATAATAATCTAATTGTTCCTCGTTTATTTTTGCAAGCTCCTCCAGATCGAACACCACTTGGTAAATTTTATTATAAAGAGAGTAACATGAAAATTTTCTAAAAGTGGAAGATTCTTTTTAAAGCTGTTTTGAAAACTTAAAAGTGGAGTCCATGTTTTAGTGTTGAAATGCAATGCAGTAGAATTCTGGTTTATCTGACCTAATCTGGACCAAGAGGATGTTTGATAATTATTCATTAAAAACCCACTATCGAAGAATTTAAATAGAAATAAGATCGATCACACACACACACACACACACACACACACACACACACACACACACACACACACACACACACACACACACACACACACACCTTGATGTATCCATTCTCTTATGTCATCATTTTACTTCTCTTCACAATTTATGATTGACCTTAATGAAGGAAAAAAAATCAATGCACATCTCTTCTATGATTTTCTTGTCTGATGTGCTTGTTTTTCAACTCTTTCTTTGCTTTTCTTCATCAAGCTATTATATTCATGAATTAGTGTTTATTGTTGGAATTCCTTCTAAGCTTGAGCCACAATTTTTTTTTTTTTTTTTTTTGAAGTTTCTTTCCTTAAAATATTCTACCATTACTTTTCCATCATTGAGCGCCTGCACTAGTGAATTAACAGGTACTGTATATGCTACTATTTCTTAAATGTTTCCATAACACCTTGGCCCATATGTTGACCTAATGAAGTGACATTTAGTGATAAAAACATCACCTTTATATCCCCACTCTTCAGTGGATTAGAATGAGAAGGTGCAGTTTTTTAATAATATTACTTTCCTTTTAAGTTGTTTGTACTGTAAAAAAATTCTATTGAAAAAAACAAGTTTTGTGATAAACCAGTTGTAAAAAATTTCAGAGTTCACTCTGGTGTTTTTTATTTATTTTTGTCTGTTGTACCAAACTGGGAAAGCTGTTGAAACAATGTTTTTAAATGTACAGGTTTCTAGATTTTCCAATTCATCACTAGTGTTAGTTTATGATTGCCTGTAGCATTACAACAGGCAAGAATTGTTACCCATTCTTTGTTCTTTTTTGTGTCAAGGAGCAGATCTTTCTTCATGAGCAGCCAGTGTTTTAGCTGGAAGCATTTTATACTTCAGCTGTCTTGTAACAGTTATACCTTTGGTCCATAGGCAGACCTTCATTCTTTATTAGTTTTTCTTTTTCGTAATGATTCAGAATCTGCAGGTTACATTTCTGCAACTGTCTTATTCCATAGCATTTTCCCCATTGATATAGTGAACCAACACTAGCTGTAAAGTCTGAAGAACATTGATTGCATACATGTCTTTTGTGACATTGTTGCCTTTCCTTGTAAAAGAGGTTCATTTATTAGTATGCCTTTGTCTCTTTGTGTTAGCTGCAAAAGTAAAGCCCCTCTTACATTTTTATACTCATGTTTTTTTTTTTTTATTATAAAAATCATCAAAAGTTCTGGATGAACGTAAATAATAAACATGCAATACACATGCAATGAATAACTGAAGGTAGACGAATAGTCATGCTTGTAATGTTAAAGAAAAATTAGAAAACACAAAAGCCTTTAGGCATCATCTTGGGTCTTGGTTATGACTGGAAAAGAAAGGAAATAGAAAAGTGATGCTCATCCAGAAAGTAGGTGAATAGTTAAATAAAATCAAAATTAAAAAAAAAAAAAAAACCACAGAAGCCCTTTGACACCATCTTGGGTCTTGACCACCAGGTGATCAACTGGTAATCAAGACCCAAGACCTGTTTCTTAATTTTTCTTGAATGTAATAAACATGACTATTCATCTACCTTCTGGACGAACATCGCTTTATTTCCTACCTTTTCCTTTCACCAGCAGTAATATAATCAACACCAAAGGCTTGTGTATTGTGTGGCTTTTTGCATATTTTTTTTCATTTATCTCATCTTTGTAATGTTTCAAGTTTTTGTTTCATGGAAACTACTAAGTTATATAGTTTTTCATTCCATTTCTCATTAGACATGATTATGATAAAAGGAAAGTGTTTTTTTGTAAATGAGGTTTTAACTTGGAAATCTTCTTCTGTATCAGTCATCATGAGACACTGACAGGCAATGATAACAGCCTTGTTAGAGATACGCAGGTACTCCAATGCATAGCATTTTTGAGTTCATGCAAATTCTTCTCTCAAGTGAATTTATTGAGCTCAGATTTCTCTAGAGAAACTGATGGCTCTGTATTTGGTGAGAACATAAAGTGATCACCTTCCTGAGCAAGAAGCATCAAACTCTAATAAATTGTTTACCCTCTCTCTCAGCAAGCAGTGAGCTTATAGATAAGGATGTGTTCACAAAGGTACAAAAAGTAATTATGCAGTGTATTTTCCCTTAAAATAAATCATATTCTGTGTTAATGCATCCAGACAGTCAAGTGACTGATTTTCTTGATTTTGTCTGCTTATTATTAACTGTGTGAAACCCTTTAGAATAAAGTAAGCAACATCAAATAACACAGAATCTCAGAAAATCGTAACTGTTCTGTATTTCAATATGATTTAAGTTTCTTATAAATTTTCAGTGTTTAAAAAAGCATATTAGCGAAGTTTGTTTATGACAAAAAAGACGTCATTGCAACAATTTTTAGGTATTTTCTAGAAGATTCCTTCGATAATTTTGTTAGAACTACAGTTACTTGGAATATTGTTTTGTATGCAAATGAGTATATCAGCATAAACATAAGATTTCCCTCCAAAAGCTCCGACCATTCTGTATTCGCATGCTACTGTTTTTCATCGTAGGTAAGTAAAAGGTGTTGTATACTTATTGTTACTTATGAATTTTCAGAATGTGCAAGGCATTGTATAGTTGAATAAATTAGATTCTGAGACTCTTTAAGTTGGTGGTTTGAAATTAAACGTCATTAAAACTTCTGTAAATATACTGTGTGTGTGTGTGTGTTGAGGTATGCAAGTTGTATTCCTGTGCATATGTATAACATTTTCCTATATAATTTCAGATCTTCATGCAAGAAATTTAAAGAAGGGGATGTTTTTTAATCCAGACCCCTATGTCAAAATATCAGTACAACCTGGCAAAGGTGAAGGTGTTCTTCTTTTACCACATCATGGACAAGTTTGCCGCACTGTCATTGCTGAATCTACAACCCATCCTTCATGGCCCGGACAGGTATATAAGAGCTGTGGCAGCTAATGCTTTGTTATTATAAAGACCTAAATATGTGAATTAAATCGAGTTTATATCACAGGAACCATAATGAAAAAATATCGGTCACATGGTAGGCAACCGTTTTTATTTTAATTTAATTTTTTTATTAATTGAAATGCATTGATTCACAGTTCATCCATGTGTCACATTACTCAAAAAACTTGAAAATTATATCTTCTGGAATGGAAATCAAATATGTGTCTCTTGATTTCTCCCTAAGTATATAACTGTTACAACCGAGTTACTTCGAAATGCATTTTACTGGGTGGTGTAATGGTTATATACTAGAGATCCTGGTCAATTCTTGCTCCAGGGTTGCAACTGGTGAATTTGATGATCAACAGCCTTGCAGTGGAGAAGTTCTTGAAGTTTTTCTAATACAATATTACATTAAACTTGATGCTGTTATGTTAAAGTAGAAATTACCAATGGAATGTTTTCGGTAGTTGCTACTATCTTAATTAGCCATAGAATAAATAGAAATTATATGAGGTGATAAATGTGGCGATTCAAATGTTGCCAGATTTGGAAGTAGTTTTCCAGATGAGAGATTTGCATTGCATTTATGTGATGCCTAAGAGATTTTCAATTCATGAAAGTGGCTATGTGTTTAATGTTTTTCCACTCTAATGGCAGAAATATCACTCGCTGATGGTAAACACTGATAAAGAGGTAGCTGGATTTCCTTTCTTTACAAGATGATGGCATAGTGAAGGATGAAAGCACAGGAGGGATCTCAAGAGAAGAAGTGTGTAAAGCTCTAAAATCTCTTCAGAATGGTAAGGCTGCGGGAGTTGATGGCATAACTGCTGAGATGTTAAAATATGGTGGTGACTCTGTAATTGACTGGTTAACTGAAATTTGCCAGTTGTACTGGGGGTTAGGAATGGTACCTTGGAATTGGAGGGATGCTATCATTGCTCCCTTATACAACGGAAAAGGTGATCAGACTGACTGGAAGAACTATCGTGGTATTAGCCTATGAAGTGTGCCAGGGAAAGTGTTTGGTAAGGTTGTTATTGAAAAAGTATGGGGTCTTACATTAGAGAAAGTGTGGGATGTTCAGAATGGTTTTATGCCTGGTAAAGGCTGCACTAACCAAATTTTTGCATTACGCACGCTGATTGAAAAGTATCTGGCTGTTGGTAAGAAAGTTTTTGCTGCCTTCATAGATTTAGAGAAAGCTTACGACCGAGTAAATAGGACCCTTTTGTGGAAGGTATTGAATGAATATGGTGTTACTGGGAACCTACTTATTAGTATAAAAGCCATGTATGCTGACAGTAGAGCCAGTGTACAAGTGAATGGTGTTTTATCAAAATGGTTTTCTATTGGTTCAGGAGTCAGGCAAGGATGGTTTTCTATTGGTTCAGGAGTCTGGCAAGGTTGTGTAATGTCACCATGGCTGTTTAATATATTTATGGATGTGTGCATGCGTGATGCCAAAATAGATAATACTGGTTTATGTCTTGGTGATATCCGTGTGTGCAGAGTGCTGTATGCTGATGACACTGTCCTGTTGGCAGAGAGCAAACGTGAGTCGCAGAGTATGTTGTCTCGGATGTACGAAGTTTGCATGAAATTCAAATTGAGTGTAAATAAGGGGAAAACCGAAGTTATGGTTTCTGAGAAAGGATCTTGTAGCACTGAATGTAATGTAAGTGTAAATGGCACAATGATTGACCAGGTGAGTTAGTTTGTGTATTTAGGAAGCATGTTTGACAGATAGAACAAATTGGATGGTGAAATTAGTAGGCAAGTGAATTCTTCATTGAAAGTAATGGCTGCTGTGGAAGGTTTTCACAGGAATGATGAGTTCTCAAGAGAGTCGCGCATGGCTGTGCATGAGAGTCTAATTGTTCCTACTCTGATGTATGGCAGTGAAACCTGGGTACTGCAGAAGAAACATAGGAGTCGTTTGTGTGCTGGAGAAATGCGTTATGTGCGGAGGGTAGGGGTGGCAATACACGTTCTGATTGCGTGACAAATGAAGATGTGTTGCAGTTGTGTAATGTGAAGCAAAATATTGTTAGCAAGGTGGAGACTAATATGCTTCCGTGGTTTGGCCATGTTGAAAGAATGAGTGATGAGATGCTTACTAAGAAAATCTTTTTAGCCCAAGTGGCAGAAAGGAAAGGCAGAGGAAGGCCAAGGAAGTCATGGGAGGATCAGATTCAGAGTGTCTGCATGAGAAACAAATTATGAATATGAAGTATAGAAGATCTTGTGTACGGCATGTAATGAATGTCAGTGAAGGCCGAGCTGTATGTAAAGATCGCTGTAAGTGGAGAAGTTTGATACGGCAACAGTCAGTAAAAACTATCTGGTAGTTTGTATTTCTTTTTGGAGCTAACCTCTGAATCTTAGAGAACAGCTTAGTGATATGTATGTATGCACATCCCAGAAGTATTTTAACATAAGTTGATTAATACTACGATTTGTACTCCTGATGTGTAAAAGGTTACTCCTGTAGATGTATTGATTGGTGTAGCAGAAATTCCTGATAGGAATTTAGAGGATTAACCAAATCTCTGTCTTTAGGAATTAATTTTTTTTGACATCAAGGTTTACACCCAAAATATTTAATGATTGTGGCAAGTTTTTCTGAAATGATGGGATTGTAAGGGATAGAGCTCACAGATGAACAAATAACTGGAGAGTGAGTGAACAGACGTAATTTTTTTACATGATTCATTTGTACTGATTATTCTATGGAATATAATAGGAGAAAAAAGTTATGTGAAATTTTTATGTCTATAATATTTTTATATTTTTATTATAAAGAAGATGCATTATTGCTCATAAGGTTAGTTTTGTGAATATAGGATTTGAAAGCAGCTAACTTGCACTTCCTGAAAGTATGTGAATAGTATGAGACAATAGTAGTACTGGCTGAAGGTTTTCTTTGAACTGAAAGTGCAAGATAATTAATTATCAGTATTTATGCTAAGCTTTACATCCAGAAAATTATTTTCATTTGATATGAATTTTATATTATGAAATTTGTAATTAGTGAAATGAGAGTTAATAATGAATTTTTATGGTGTGGTCAAATAAAAATATCTACATACTTTAATCATATGGGAAGTTTTAAGTGGGGCAGTGATGATTTTAATATTCCTAAATTTTGGGCATACATATACATAAATCTGCAAGCATGGGAGAATTCGGAAACTCTTTTAGGTATACATATGCACATTTTTTTTTCTTTTTGTAATAAATATAATTATATATAAAGCAGCTATGCTATTGTTTAGTTTCAAAGCAGTCATACAAGTCTTTGAGTGATTCACCACAGAGTTCTTCACATTCTATGAGTTTCTTGATCAGGAGCATGTAGGCCTCAAAGAATCGCACTGTTGGAAATTAAAAGATTCAGCATCTAAAGTGTCCAGTGTGCACTAGTGATGGCATAAATTATTTCTTCTTGGGAGTTCATTCATCATTCAAACAAAAGAGTCGTCCACAAATGATCATTGAAATGAATGGGCATTCACTTTTCACTCACATTTGCCCCATTACACTCACTGAGCTAATCATTCTTTGCTCAAAGTGCCTCGCAGAAATTTGCAAGCTTCCCAAAGAGCAGGAACTTAGTTGCACATTCACCATTCATAATTAATCTCCACTGGTGACAAATACACCAATACCATTCAATTAATGGCATTCACGTTTCATTCCCATTCTTAAGTTTTACCATATTTCCTAGCTGACTACTCATTTCATAACAGTTGACACTTATTAATTCTCAATATTGCTTTTCTTATTGGGAATTTGTTTCTGAACTCGTGGGACAGAAGCAAGTTTATGTGCTGCGGCTTCAGCGAGTGTCACAGTTGTAGTGGATTGAATTATTCACCGCTAGCTCTTTTTGGCAAACTGCACAGAAGGGTAGGAGCTTAGCTAGGACCCATTCATTAACAGTTTATATTTCTGCTCTTTGTGAACACACCATTTCAAAATGAATGGCATTCATGTGTTTCACTTCCATTCTTTAGTTTTGTCATAAATCCTAGCTGACTGCTCATTGCTCACTTGCATAACAGTTGACAGTCATTAATTCTCAACATTACTTTTTTTTATCGGGAATTCATTTCTGAACTCATGGGAGCGGGAGAAAGTTAAACGTGTTGCAACTATAGTGTGTGTTGCAGTAATGGCTGATTGAATGATCATTCAGAGAGGTGAGAGCGAACCATTCAGTTTATGGTGAAGATCATTTGTTGTGAACAAATCTTTTATGAATGGTCCATCACTAATTTACATTATGAAATTATGATAATAAAAATCACACACTCACTCACTCACTCATTCAGTAAGCAAAGTTTTTGAAGAATGTGCTGAGTATGACAGGCTTGAGTAAAATTTGAAAGGTATGTCAAGATTATAACAGATTGATGTGTATAACATCTGTTTGGTGACAAAGGAAATTTTGTCATTTCTAAGTATTCCTTTAAAGTGCTGACTTTTTCATTCATAGAACAACTTATCAGTATGTATAGATGTTGGATTATTGTAATTAATGGAATTATATGTTAAAAAATAATGTCCAGAAAAACTTAATTTTTTAAAATGAATATTGAAATTCCTATTGCCTTTTAAAAACACCCTTTAGTGAAGTATTTTATTATGGATTTTTTTTTACTTTAAATTTGCTACTTTAATTGTGAAACAGTATGTATTGATATTTATTAAACTTCAAATTTGCATTTTTTCCCCATTTCAGTTTGAATTCATTGCCTACCCTTCTGATATCCTGGATTTCGAGGTAAAGGATAAATTTGCTAAAAGTAGACCAATTATTAGTCGTTTTTTGGGAAAACTCTCTGTTCAAGTGTGCCAATTATTGGACCAGTGCACTGGGTATGTGTATGCTTACAGTAATTGCACAGATGACTTTTGGAAGTAACTTTTTAATTTTTATATGGGAACTGCCACTTTTTTACACCTGTTTTTCAAAACAGCAGCCTGTAATGTGTGTACATTGTAAATTTTTACTGTAGTGGTGCGTTTTATCACTTTTTGTGTTATTTTCTGTACCACACTGTTCCTCTTTTGCATCAGATTTCTCTTTGAACATGAGTTTTAGTAGATTTAGTTACATTAGAAAATTTTCAGCTAACCTGTCAGAAACATGCATATTAAATAGAGCTTGATGTGTGAATGATGATAGTGGCAAATCCACTATCATCATCGTTTTTGACGAATCAGAGTGCATCAAAAGTCTATTGGATTTAAAAGTGAACTTTTGTTTTAAATGGCTTTAGTGTGATGCAAAGATTTTTAAGGGCAAAACTTCCATCATTTCTTAAATACCTCCACTACACTTATCTTTAATTTTTCTCTAATGCACACATATACTGCATGGCTCTGAAATTGCTCCACCCAGAAGGAGCTGGTGTATCAGCATGAAAATTGGTAGGTATGTGCAGGCTGTTGGGATATACAAATCATTCAATTATTCAACCAACCATGTGAAATGTACTAGAGATAAAAGGGCAAGCATGGGCTGTTGAAGTCATGTCCCGTATTCCAGGTTGTACAGAACAAAGCAACTGAGTGTTGAGGGCTGCTGTAAGATGAAAGGTACCTTGTAGACTTTGTTGCCAACCCTATCACCAACTTATGTATTTGAGAAAGGAAGGATAGTAACACTCCATAAAGCTGGTTGATTGATTCGCTGAATTGCGACCCATGTGCATTGGGATGCCAGAACAGTTGAATATTGTTGGCAGTAGTATTTACAACATTGCACCACCAGTTGCTGTAGTGGTACCGATTTAGTCAAGTGCAATTCAGCATGTAGTGATCGAAGCATTTGTTTCCAGGTAATTGCAAAGTTACTGCTGAGAGCATTTGACAAGATATAGTGGCAAATATAGACATCCCTGTCACAACTCAGGTTGTGAACCAAAGATTGACGGAGACAGGTTTGTGCTCCTAGCCACCACTGCATCGACTGCCATCAACCGTAAGGCGCTGCCAGGCTCAGCTGGAGTGGTGTCATAATAGAGCTGTGTGGCAACAGGAATGGCCCCATGTCATGTTCAGCAATGAGTCCTGATTCTACCTTGGTGCTGACCATTGTTGAGTCTGTGTGCTGCAACATTGTGGCCACATGGAGGATCCAGCTGTTGTCCACCAAGAGCACATTGCTCGTCAACTGGGCATCCTTGCATGGGGACCATTAATTACAATAGCCAGTCACCTCTGTTACACATAATAGACATGGTGACAGTGGATGATGTTTTACAGCTTGTGTTGTTGCCATTTCTTAGTGGTATCTCGGAGCCATTTTGCTAGGAAGATAATGGACTGCCACACACTGCTAACATCACCCAAGTATACGAGGTCTGACAATTAAGTAATGAGACTGGGTCAAAAAAAAACACATTTACTTACACTTTTAATCAACTACAAAGTGATCATCTTTGAAGTAGTTCCCTTGAGCTTGCACACACTTATTCTAATGGTGCTGCCATTGCAGGTAGCAGCTGTGGAACTCATCAGCTGAGACACTGTTCAAGGCCTGCGTCACACCCTTTTGGACGTCTGTTGCTGTGTCAAAATGGCATCCTTTCACAACTGATTTCAGTTTTGGGAATAAAAAAAGTTGCTGGAAGCCATGTCAAGTGAATAAGGGGGATGCGGTAGTGTTGCATTTTGCCGTTCTTCTCGCTGTTGTTCTGTGAGATTTTTTGGAACCAATTTCGCACAAATTTTTCTCATTCCCAGATCTTCAGTCAGCATTCGGCGAACACTTTCGCTATTCATGTTCAGTTCTTCTGCTATCATTCTCACTGTTAATCGCCTATCACGTCGCACAACTTCACTCACCTGGGCTGTGTTTCCCTCTGTCCGTGTTGTTGTTGGTTGCCCACTCCGGTGTTAGTCTTCCACATTGGTTCTGCCCTCACAAAACATTTTGTGCCAGTGGAAGGCTTGTGCTCTTGACATTGCCGAAAGCCTGCTGCAGTTTTTCGTACGTTGCCGCCACATTTTCATCAAGTTTCACACACAAAAAAAGAGCATACCGCTGCTCAATATTCTGCGAGTCCACTTTCCTGACGAGGAGCACACACACAACTTCACGAGCCAAGCAGCTACTACACACTGGGGCCTTCCAGGGTGCTGCCACTTGGACTCGGGTGGAAGAAGAACCAATGTCACACATGTGACATACGAGGCTGCTGCGTTGCCACAGCATGCGACAAAATCAGTCTTATTACTTAATTGGCAGACCTCGTACCTATAAGGAGTCGACATGATTTCATGGCCAGTGAGTTCTTTGGACCTATCACCCATTGAATATGAACGGGACCTTAGTCAGGGATCGCATTCCTCCTAAAATTCCTAATATTTTGTGACCCTCCTTAAATTCCTAAAATTATACCTAAAATTTGCTATTCTTCCTAAAATTTTCGTAAGCTTATTTATTAAAAATACAACCGATATTAACGCCAATAAATTTACCATTACGGTAAGGTAAAAAGACCTGTTATTGTAGAAACACAGCCTATATGCTGTGCTGCTGAAGGAGGGAAAATGACGCCATCGAGATGCACTTGCTTCGGGGCGGGCGCTCCACTTTTGTGCCTTCGGACAGTTTTCGAGAGTAATAAGAGATCTAAGGGAAAAGGGGAGGGGTCATTTTCACCCCTGGTTTGCGCTTTGCAGACGAACTCCGTGGCACGCAGAAGATCGTACTTTATTTTTGGACATGCCTCATGGAACCTCCTCTTTCTGCTGATGTTTTGTTATTGTAAACCGCAGGTGGGTGGAAGCAAAGAGGAAACATGTGGTCTCCTTCCGTAACCTCCGGTAATGACGATGGGATGGTAGCTGAGTGTTATCGTGGCAGGCAGTAGAGCACATGATCATTGACCTTCGATCGTGCGTCGGCGACAGCGACCTTCGATGCGCAATATATCTCGGCTCTGACTCGCTTTGACTGAACTTTGCGTGAGATGCGTATGATAGTTTCTGGTTTTGCGTCTTTTATGGTGTTCTCTGTGCTGTGTGCAGGTTCAGTTCTCTAGTGGTGACTTGCTTTTTTTTTTTTCTATCTTCTGACATCCTTGCAGCCAAATTTCGGGAAGTTGTCTGGTTTTGCAATATTGGAACGTGTTTTTGTACTTCCCTTTCATTTTCTGGTTAGTAATACAAGTGTTTAAGATGCCTAAATCCAAAACGAAATTTCAAGATGCGTGGCTCGCCAAAGAATTGGACGGAGTGAAGTTGAAAGAATGGTGTTCTGCAACTGAAACAATATTTTCTGCTAAGTGTATATTGTGTTCAGAAATTTTCAATATTTCTAATAGTGGCTTTTCACAAGTAAAAGCGCATCATAAAGGAAAAAAACATTTGCAGAAATTTCAAAGTAAATTTCAAAATAAGTCCATCCTGTGAAAGCCTTTGGAGGACGGGATCTTCAGCCCAAAACAAATATTAGTGAAGTACTGAGTCATGATTTACAGTTGGCTAAAGCTGAAGCATTATGGGCCATGAAAGTTGCTAAGGACAATATGTCTTTTGTTTCATGCACTGAAACAGTTGAACTTTTCAAAGAAATGTTTCCTGATTCTGCTATTGCAGCCAAAATGCAACTTAAAGAAAAAAAAGTTGCTTATGTGATATCACATGGATTGTCAAAATATTTTGAAGAGGATTTGAAAAAAGACATTGCGTCTAGTAGCCCAGGAAAGGTTACTGTAGCATTTGATGAAACTACAAATACACAAGTGAAACTACAGCTGGATGTGTATCTCAGGTACTGGTCTTCAGAAATAAATTCAGTTTCTTGCCGATACCTAACAAGCGTTTTTCTGGGTCATGCAACAGCAGATATTTTGCTAAAAGAAATTCTTGATGTGTTATCATCCTTCAATATTTCGTTGAACAGAATTATTTGTGTATCCATGGACAGCCCAAATGTAAATAAGTGCTTTTAACGCAAATTCAATGAATTTGTAAAACAAGAAACAGGCCAGAAATCTTTGGAACTAGGTTTTTGCAACCTGCATGTTGTTAGTAATGCATTTAAAATTTTTTTGACAAGCTTAAATATAGATTTTGACGAATTTGCTACTGATATGCATTACTTTTTAAAGAGTAGTGCTGCAAGACGAGAGGATTATAAATCTGTCGAGGATATAACATTGGTCACAGCCAAATTTCTTTTGCGTCATGTCAGCAACAGATGGTTAACCGTTGGTTCTGTAGCCCAGAGGCTCTTGGATCAATGGCTAAATATTACAGAATATTTTTTAAACTTCTTGCCATCTCAAAAAATATTTTAAAAACAACTATGCAATTCGGCAAGGTATAAAAGAATTCACTGTTTCCTGAAAAATGAGCTAACTCCTTGCTATTTAGCATTAATTTCATTTTCACACCAAAATTTTGAAAAGTTTTCATTATGTTATCAGAGTGAAGAACCAAAAATACACCAGTTATATTCTGATTTAAATACTTTAATGAAGAATGTTATGGCTCAGTTTATCTAAGATGATGTTATTGCAGGGAAATTTGGAGAAGACCTAAAGAATGTAGATTTTGAAAACAAAAATTCATGGAAAAAACTAGGGGAGTTAAAAGTTTGTATGAAGACAAAAAGTCTCCTCAGGAATGTTCAGGAGACCAGGCAGAAATTATTTCTCCTAGATGTAAGATCATCACTAATTGCAACCACAAAATATTTAAAGTCAAATTTGCCATTCTGCAATCAAAAGCTAAGAGACATAGAAGTTTTAAAGGTAAAAGAACCAAAGAAAGAGTCAACTCAACTTTCAGTCACTGAAGGACTTTCGGAAATAACCAGAATTTCAAGTGTTTTGCATCTTTCTGAGGAACAAATTGATAGAGTAAGAGAAGAGTGGAAACTTTTAAATTGCGATAAGCCAACTCTAGATGAACTAGTGAAATTTTCAGAGGAAGGGCATATTCCAGTGCAGATTGATCATTACTGGCGTAATATATTTAGTATTAAAGACTCTAGCGGAAAAGAAGAATACTCAAATCTTGCTAAACTCATCAAGTCAATTTTAGTTTTACCTCATGGTAATGCTGATCCAGAAAGGGGATTTTTGGTTAACACTGCTCTGTTAAGGAAGGACAAGGCTAACTTAAAAGACTCAACTATAACATCATTAAGAATAGTTAAAGGGGCCATTAAACACTATGAATGTGTAAGTAAAGTTCCCATAACAAGAAATTTGTTAAATAGTGTTCGTGATTCACATAAATTTTATAAAGAGTATGTTGATAAGCTGAAGGAAGAAGAATCAAAAAAGGTAAAAGAAAAGAAGCAGAAAGAGAGGAAAAATAAGGAAAAGCAGCTAGAGAAAAAAAGAAAAGCTGAGTTTGATGACAAAATAAAAGAAAATGATGCAGAAATAAATAGGCTTAAAAAAGGATAAAGAAGCCTCCCTAGCAGTAATTCAAGAGGGAACAGAAAGAATGAGAAAAGCTGTAGAAAAACAAAATACTGTTGAAATAGCAGTTGCCTCTAACTTGATCATACAAGGTTCAGCTGAAATAAAAAAAACTGAAAGTAAATTAGTTGTGGTGGAAGCAGAAAAAGATAGGCTTATCAGGAAAAAGTTAAAACAATAATATGAAAAAAGTAATTCAGTGAACAATTGTACATAGTTCTTGGTTTTCAATTACCTTTTTAGGATATTATAATTTAATGTGAAACCTGAAAACTTTACTGTGAAAATCGTGAATTGCTTCTGGTTCAACAGCATATTAATGTTCAAAGTGAAACTTGAATGTGGTAAATATACTTGAATATGATAATAACACGTGAAAAGATAAGAACTGAACATTAGAAGTAAATCATACTTAAACTTTAGACATTAGACGTTATGCAAAAAATTTGGGTGTGAACTTCGACCATATATACTAATGGACTGCGCATTGGCAATAGCTGCATCAAAGCCGCCATGGCTCCAACATTGGGCACGTCATCATCAGACTCCAAATTTCGTGTAAAAATGCTGTTATGATTACTAATTTACGCTGCAGAACTTCAGTGTTTTCGGTGTATTATGTGAATGCGCCTCATATATAATGAAAACTCTTCAGGTAAGTTTACTTATGAGCTATATACATGCATGATCGGGTTGTTTACATTTCGTGATTTATAATGTGATGAACATTTGCGAAGAATTTGGAACATGCATTCCATTTTTTTTTCTTAAGTTACTATATTTTTATATCAATAGCTGCAAGTTTTTCTGGTTAAGTAATTGAACTTTATTGACTTAGGTATTTAATTCGTTTCTTACCCATGAAAAATCATAGAACTTCCTTTACAATATCGCTCAGAGCAACCATAAGCACAGCAGGTGTAACCCATCTTTTTGACTGATGTCATGTGATTTTATGTTGGAGCCAGAAATTTTGATGTCATGCGCAGTCTATCAGTATATATGGTTGAAGGGTGTGAAGCAAACTCTTTACAGTGTATACAAAGTTGTTTTACTAGATGTATACAAATATACATCTAGTTTTTATTGAAATACACTCCTAAAATTTTCCTAAAAATTCCTAAAATTCCTACCTAAAATTTTCCAGAAGTATGCTATGATCCCTGCTTAGTGGACGACACATGCAAGCCTCTCCTCGGCTGTCTCAGAATGCTGCTGAATTATGGGACCACCTAAATGTCGCATGGTCTCAGATGCCCCAAGACATGATTACAGGGCTGTGTTATGTGTTTTATTGTGTTGCACAACATTGTGGCCACAGAAGGTATTATTGACTGCTGGCATGTGGTCTTGTCTTGTAGCCTGTTGAACTGATGTACTGCTTTGGATATTAAATTATATATTTGTTGGAGAATTAATCAAAATACACTTGTGGAGTGAGACAATGCAGAGCGGAAGTTTTTTGGACTTTGGGCTCTGTGATAAGAGCAGACATGAGATATTCTATCAATTCTTCAAACATCTTAAGGTGTTGAATTTGATATGTTATCAGAGCTTCCTCATCTACCTGTATGAAGGAAGAACTTGTCTGTTTGTTCAGTGTGGTACTTAAGTCTCTCTATGTATGTGTGTGGTCTGTTTTGTAACTTCATTTCAACCTCTAGCTACAATTCATTCACAATTAAAATCCTCAATTTGGATAACCTATAAGGTGAGTCAGACTTCTCACTTTCTTTCATACGTGAGTTTTGGAAGTGATAATCTTTCATCCATTGAGACAGGCACTGTTTAAAACCTTCTACTTTAAGTCATAATAGAATATAATAATAACAAAGTTATTATGCTTCACAAACATCTTCAACAGTATTATCATATTCTGTGTTTCTGGTGATTTTTAGCTCACTCTGCGTGGGGAAATTTCAATGTTGAGCAGTGAACGCACATGCACACGATAAACACACGCACATATCATATCGTATATACAGTCAAACCTCATTAGACTGCCATATTTTGTTCATCGTGCTAAACTAGCAGTAAGCAAAGGTGACAGTTTAAAGAAGTTCATGTAAAAATAAAAATTATGCAGGGATAGACAAAAAATCCAAAATGTTCAGGAGCCAGCAAATTTTTCCAGGAGCCAGGTAAATTAAATGTTAATTAACCAATTTTTTTAATCTTTTAACCCTCTGGATGGCCAGGACAAGTTAACTTGGCCTTGTTGCCCAGAGGGTTATTAAAGGATATTATTCTTAGCAGAAATGTCAGTTTCCTTAGTCTAGCATGCTTGAATATGTGTTACTGATTAATAAAATTAACATCTGAATTCAATTACAAAAAAAGAGTTTTATATTTACTACAGTATATAATTATGCACCACAATGCCATGCAGCGTCAACACTAAATATGTCTTTGTGTTTTTGCGCTGAAATACCAGTGGTCAATAGCCTTTTCTGGCTCAAAGTTTTGGATTGAAGATCCATTCAAACTAATCATCAAGTCATTTAAATTCTTTACCACAAGTTTGGTGTGCAGTTTATGTTTTATTAGGTTCATGGCACTGAAGCCTCATTCACAAGATGAAGTTGAGACTGGTATTGTTGACACAATACTGAGCAACTTAATCAGAATAGGAAATTGGAATTCCATAGTGAGTGACTTCGCTAGCAGCTCACTGAAATTCAGGCCTTGCCCTAACACCTTGAACTCATACCATTCACTTAGTAGTGTCTATGCCATCTTCATTAATATTAAGGTGTTTAAAGAAATAACTGGCAAGGGTTTTTATTTCCTCATCTCCATAGTTTTCCAAACATTTCCCTGATGGCCATGATAATGTATCAAAAACACCAGTAGCACATTGAATGTCTTGCTGTTTCAGAAATCTTGAAGAAATTTAATGCCACTGCTGAAGATATTTTCTTTATCAGAGGCTTTTACTTGTCTGTAACATTTGTCAACTGCACATCTTGGTACATTCCAAGCTAGTGTTACATTTGAAATGAATTTGGTTTCCATTGCACCACTGATGTTCTTAAGTTGTTCCAATGAACTGATGGCTTTCCTTACATGCAGTAATACTTGACTTAAAATGAGTTTTTGTCTCTGGAAAATAAGGAAAAGTTTCTTGAAAATGTTAAGGTAGTCAAGTAAGAAATGAATTGTTATAACAAATCTAAAGTTTTGGATTTTTTTTTCAAAATGCCCTTAGCAACATTTCCTTCTTTACTTTTCCTTTGAGCAATACTCTCCAAATGTATCACCAGACATTTCCATCTTTAACTACAGCATTTAGAACACCGATTTTACCAGCCACCCATCTTACTTGGTGTAAATACTGTAATTTTGATATTTCACACACTAGCAACTCTGAAATTTTATTCAGTTCCCGTAATCGTTTTGCAGAATGGCGATAGAATTTGTATATCTTGTGTATTGTTAAGTCTAATTCTTCTGTATATTTTATGTTCTTAACTGAATGAAGAACTGTCAGCTTCTGTTGGTGTGCAACACAGTGAACACTTACAACACTGTCTAGTTTCTGGGACATCTTAGCTACTAACCCATTGTGCATACCAATTATAGTGGGTGCTCCATCAGTTCCTATTTTTACTAAAGTACTGCTGGTTAACAATCCTTCAAGTCCCAAATGCAGTAATTCCTTCTCAATGGCTTCCAAATAGCCAGCACTTGTTGCATTGTCTAATGAGACAATGGAGAGCAATGTTTCCTTCACTTTCCTGGCTAATAAACCGAACATAGAGTATAAGTTCTTCCTCATCAGATTAATCTGTTGATCCAACAAGTAAGATGCTTACATAAGAGGCATTATTTCCAAAGAAATCTGTAAGTCAACACTGTTTTTTACTTGGTTGAGTAAGGCCCTGGCTCATATTTACAAGTTTCATTTTATTTGAAACCTCAAATTATCACAACAAGGAACCACAAGGCAGAAGCTCCAGGCAAAACTCCAAAGGCTATACATTCCACATGTAGTTATAATAAAATCCAACAGCGAGTTTTGATTAAACCTGTTCACTAAAAATGGCAACTTGTACTGTACGATTGGTTATAGAAGTCACCCTGAGGCTTGGCAAGGAAGAATGAGACAGGCAGAGAGAGAGGCAAACTACAAAGCTGGTCAGAAAGGGAGTTGTTATAGCAACGGTCAGTTGATTGACGGCTTCAGAGCAGGAAATGTTGCATCATAGCTGTGAACTGGATGGAGGGGGAGAAGGGGTTTGCAGAAACTTCCTTGCTTAAATGGGCGTGCCATGTTGACTGATAAACATCTCTTGTAGGCTACTGTGAAAAAAATATGATTTTCTATCTTCGTGAAATTTTGACAAAACTGGCTGCAAATTTAATGAACTTCATAAATTGTTAAAAGGAACAAACCCACCAACTTTCATGCGAAATGGATAAAAATTGTGAAAATTAAATACTAAAATTTTTAATCACTTTTTCAATTTCGTATGATGGCAGTTTTCTGCTCTGAATGTCATAATAAAAATTCTTATGCGCAATTCAAAAAATTTTCTTTTGATTGTAGTGAAATATTGCAGGATAACCTTGTATGACTCAGTTACGACATCTCACATCTGTAAAAAATTCAGATCTTTTAATTGAAAATTTGGAAGAGAGAAATGCGGCGCCTCACTGCGTCATTGACAGGTTGACCCAGAGACCTTTCTTGTAAACACAGGAGAAAAACTGTCTTTTGATCTAAAAGCCAGGAGTATGGAATGATGAGACGGAAAGTAAAAACAAATCGTCCTCCAATCCGAACGCATCAAAAATCAGAAATAAAACAATAACATACCCTAATCGGTCGGTGTAATGATGTTTTGTTACACCAGCCGACCGCCGAGGGTGGAGAATGTTGCAGAGCATACTTTTACTGTGATTCAACCATTCAACCTTATTGCCCCAGCACCCAATGTTTATCATCGATAGATACCAGCAGACTTCGGACGGGAAACTGTAATAAAGATATCCTGAGCCCGCAAAATGCTGCAACTTTTTTGCTAGTCAAAACACAGAATTGTTATTATTATTATTTTTTTGTGAGTAAAGTGTTGGATGCTTCCAGGTTGATTTTTTTAAACTGAATTGAAAAAAAAAAAAAAAGCTGTTACACTAAAATCTTAGGCGACAGCCATTTATTTTCAGTCGCCACGGCGACCGGGCGCCTTGGTTTTATCTGCCCCTGAATTATGTATGGAAAAATTAAGTGAATGATGGTATAAGGAAGAAATAAAACTAATATGTTCTTATGTATCAGATCTCTTATTATGATAATGTAAAGACTGAAAACACAGTAATTAAATAAAGTTCATGATGATTCTTAATTTTTTTTTTTTTTTTTTACATTTTTCTGTAACATCATACTTTGTTTATCAGTGCCATTGGCATTTACACATTGAACTGTTATATTCTAACTTTTTTTTTGCAACCTGTCTCATTTTTGTTTGAAATTGATTTATTGGGTATCACCATAAAAAACAAACCTGATTCATCCATGTTATACACATCTTTTAATTTACAACCAAATATGATTTCTAACATTTTTCTTTTTGCTTCATCCACTGAACTTTCCGAGATTTTGGCTGTTTCGCTGTGCCATATTCTCATTGATAATCTGTGCTGATTTTTGAAGCAAATCATAACTGTAGGTGAATTCCTGAATTTGATATTCTTTCCTGAACTGTCTCGCTTTTCAAGAATAACTTTATCGGTAATAACTCCAGGCTTGGCATTTTCCTGACTAATTCACAGAACAAGTGATTTTTCTAAATTTAACTTTTCTCTTTTAAACTTTTTAACTGAATGCAGTTATTTTTCACATCCCACACATTTATGTTTATTATTCAATGTGTGTCCTACTGTTCTGCTAATTGACTCGCCAAAAAGGTTGGAAAAGTGATTTGCTAATTCCTGGTGACTAGGTCCAGGATTAGGATCTTTGAGTTGGTATATCAAAATTTTCTCATGAGCATCCAACAGTGTTTTATCTATTTCTGTATGCTTTTTTAAAACAAACAAAAATGGATGAGTGAAAAACACGCACACACAGCAAGCAGTCCCTGTGAAAGACTGTTACCTACCAAAGGCATTGGATAACTAGAGGTTTTAGTATCCAAAACATGAAATATAAGACAAAAGATGTCATTTTCTGAGAGAGTGTGACCTCTGTGGAAGTGCAAGAAACAGCAGTTAAGCTATTGTCATTTAGTCAAATTGTGGAGAGAACCATGCAAGCAGGGTAATTAGTACATGCCTGTCCATTTAATAAACTTGGATTTTTAAACAAATACACAGAAACATGCTAGATGTCTCACTTCTGTCAGATGCAGTAAATCACAGAAGAGTCTTCCCTTGATTTTTGGCTGCTGTCCACATTTTGGCAAAGGCACCATTCTTTTTCAGGGGAGTGGGCGTGGAAGTTGATTTCTTGCCCATTCTGCAAAATGTCTTTAAGGATGACCTGTGTTACATATAGGGTTTGCACAGCGCCTAGAATCCTGGGAAAGAACTGGAATTTTATTTTGCTTTTTTGAAGCCTGGAAAGTCCTTGACTTTTCATATTTTTGTGAAATGTCCTGGAATAATCCTGAATTTTTTTTTTTTTTTTTTTCCCAGTGAAAAACAAATTGCTTGAAATGTTTAGATTGATTAGGTCACTTTGTTCTAGCTCCCTGTGTCATCTGCTTGTGATGACATCACTTCCTTCCATGGAATGTGGAGACATGATGTAATCTCTTTCATCTGACATGATGTGCAGCAAAAGATGTTTGAGTGCCATACTTCCAGTGACATTGGTTTGTGGTATAACATTTATGTGCAGTTGGATTCGCAACAGCATGTGGAAACCTTCCTGCTAGTCCAAGATGGCAGTTTCTTCTAGCACATGATTTCTTCTCTGAAGGAGATTAATATCTGGCCTCCTTGTCACCAATGTGCATGGGAATAGGTGACTATGGAATAGAGAATTTTCAGTGACAATGTCAAAATTGTTTTCTATTATTATCATTGTGCTAAGTACCAGATTGCTTCATATAAGTTCCATACAAAATAATTTTTATATGGGGAAATTTTGCCACTTCATTGATGATCTAACACACACTCAAGAACACTATAACAGTGGAAACCCACAGGACTTCATAAAATTTTTAAATGTATAGTAAACTTCACCCCAATGTGATAAATATAGAACAAAGCACTGTGATTCTAGCAAAAATTTAATATCCTGTAATTTTTTGATGAACTCCTGGAATTTACATACATATCACTAAGCTGTTCTCTGATATTCAGAGGTTAGCTCCTCACAGAAAGAACTCGCTGTTGCTTATCAGACGTTTTCATTTACAGCGATCTCAGCACACAGCTTAAGCTTCATTAACATCCATCACATGCTGCACACAAGACCTTTTGTACTTATGAACTCATTATCTTTTTCTCATTCAGACATTCCTGAATCTGGTCCTGCCATGATTTACTTGGCCTTTCTCTACCTTTCTTTCGTGCCATTTTGGGCTGAATAAATTCTCTTAGTAAGCATCTCGTCGCTCATTCTTTCGACATGGTCAAACCACCTAAGAATATTAGTCTCTACCTTAATAACAACATTTTGCCTCACATTATACCTCTGCAACACATCTTCATTCCTGGAATTTATATTCTGTAAATGTGTATGAACCCTGTGCATACTTTTGGGGCACACTTAAGAAGATAAGGTGGGTGATTCAGAGTCCCTGTTGTGTGTGCAAGTGAATATTTTAAGGATTTTTCAATGCAGTAATTCTCCAGTGACAAACATTAAAATGTTGCTGGTATGTCCTGGCAGATGGCGGTCAGTGAGGTGGCAGTTTAAAGGGGGAAATTTTCATTTAGTAGAATGAGATAGGATTTTTAGCCCGTGTGTGGAAGGTGAGGATGGAAGTTCATTGAGGTTCAACTGTATACAGTATGAAATTTGCTATGTATAAGATACTCAGGCTTTCCTGAGCCAGAAGGATTTTGATCTGACATTTGCAGGGTTATCAGGTGAGACATTTATGGGTATCAGGTGTTATTCTGTTTATTTTTTTCTGATTAATATTTGGCAAGTTTTTTTCAGTTCAGCAATGTTTACTCACAAATTAATATTGTATTTTAAGATCTATTTTTGCAGAGCCAAATGCTCAACAAAAATAGATCTTAAAATACAATTGATGATCAAATCCATCACACCTAATTGCAGAGCTTGGGTATAACTCTGCAATTTGGAGATCCTCACCTTTGGAAAGTGCATGTCAGTTGGTTGTGGCATCCTGATGCTGCCTGATTGATTGAAGAGTGATTGGTTTATCTTCCTTGCCCTCTGCAAAACAGAAATAGTGGTAAATATGATTGTTCTTGTTTATGATATTCATCCTTTTTTTTTTTATTATTATTATTGGAGGTTTAACTACCACCGTGAGCAACTCAACGGGCTATAAGCAGTCGCCGTCCCTAATTTAGGGTCACTGGTTCCAGGGAAAGCAGAGAGCCAGTGCTGTAAGACAAACACAGCATCCATGCCTCACCGGGATTCGAATCCGGACCCATCTTGGATGAATGAGCATAAGCCATCGCTTAGACCACTGCCCCACCGGGGTGGCAAGTTTATACTTAAAGATATCTTTACGAGGAGCAAAAAATTTGCGGGATGTTGATCAGACAAAGTGCACAAAAGGTCTGGAGCGTCAGGTCATTTGCAGTAACCCTCAACAAACATCATCTCAAAAGGAGAGGCTTCATTTCATCGCCGGCATGATAAATCTGAAAACTAAGCATAATGGAACTTTTTATCCATGTATAATACATACTCGCCAAAAAAAAAAACAAAAAACAAAAAAAATTAGCCGAAGAAATTTCTCCACGATCTCTCGTCTAGAACGAAAGCATTGGCAGTAATGTCCCCCCCCTCCCCCACTCAAATACTTTTGGTTTTGCATCGATTTCAAGAAATGATTCAGATGATGACACAAAACGTGGGAAAATCTCACCAACACCGTAAAACCTTTAGATGTTAAATTTTATGATAATCACCAAATTCGTTAGGGGGGGGTATGCATTCCATGGAAACTCAACTTCTTGTCTGATTTGATTAAATATAATAAAAAACTGACTTGGAAGTTCATCACAGCGTTGTGAGACATCGAAATATAAACACGATGCAGCGTGCTTCGCCGATTTCGTTTCACCGTGGCCATGCACCATGTTTAAAAATTATTTTCTCAGCACTCAGGCAAAATCCCAAGGGTTTTTTTTTTCTTCATTTGATAGATTAAACCTTTCTTTGCAAAGAATAATAACTGCAGCGTTCTAAGTGCTGTACTACATTGCCTTTTTAAGCATTGAAGAAAGGCTCTCTCATTGCTCATAACTCAAAAACTAAAGCAGATAGAAACATGTGCATTGCTCCAATGGATTCCTTGGTAAAAATTAAGAAAGAATGATGATTTATATATTTCTTTTTATAATAAATAACGGAGATATTTGCTTTTTTATGCAAAACATATCCGCCATGCACCAAAATTAAAAAAAAAAAAAATGTCTTATCTATCGGAAATAAAAAATTCAAACTTTCAGGGTTTTTATAAGTTGGGAGTAGCTACTCATTTTAAAAAAAATCGTAAAAACCTGAGATGTGTTGGTGAAAAATTAATTCAAAATCTGACGATTTCGTGTGGAATGACCCTGCAGTCAGTCTGATCACCTTTTCCCTTATACAAGAGAACAATGATAGCATCCTTCCAATCCTGAGGGACCATTCCTAACTCCCAGCACAACTGGAAAATTTCAGTTAACCAGTCAATTACAGAGTCACCACCATATTTCAACAACTCGGCAGTTATGCCATCAACTCTCAGAGCCTTATCATTCTAAAGAGATTTTAAAACTTTACACACCTCTTCTTTTGATATCCTTCCTGTGCTTCCATCCTTCACTGGGACATCTGCTTCTGCCTCAGAACCACCTTTGCTTTCCTGATCTAATAACTTACAGAAGTATTCACTCCATCTTTCACTCAACTCATTGGGCTTCCATATCATTTCCCTGATCCTATTCTTCACACAACTTACAACTTTGTTTCCCCTATTTTTCTTGAGTCTCGTGTACTTCCAGAAAGTCTTCCTATCTTTCCAAAAAGCCAATTCATGCCTTTCCACCTTCTCCTTCTTATCTTTTGTCTTACTCTAGTGAACCAGCTTAGTGGCTTCACTCTTCTTACAGTGATATTCATCCACAGAAACTCAACCTTGCAACACACCTAAATAGGCTTCCTTCGTTCTTTTTACTGCCTCTTCAATCTCACTATTCCACCAAGCTTCTCCTCTAAACATTCCCACTTCTTTTCTATATCCCTCTCACAAGACTGCAGCTCCTTCAGTCGTTCTCTGAGTGCGTCAGAATAACGCCGATGATCTTCAGGGAGCCTTTCAACCTTTATTCTTTTTATCCTGGGTCTCTTCCTATTCCTTTTCCTCCAACCAACATTGAGTTTCACTCGTGACACTACCAAGTAATGATCGGAACCAACATCCGCACCTCTCATCACACAGGTGTCAACAACTAAGTGTTTCAGATACTGATCGTAGACAACAAAATCTATCGCACTCTTTTGACCAAGAATACGATTTTCCCAAGTATATGTGTGGATATACTTGTGGTTGAAAAACGTATTAGATACACACAAACCATTCTCAATGCAGAGTTCAATTAATCTTTCACCAATATCCATTCACACAAGGATCGTTAAATTTAATCTGTTCAAATTTTAGTTTATTTTTTTTACACAAAATTATAATTTTTTTTCATCAATTTTTAAAACATTCAGATATTGATCTAAATGTTTTTTTAATCTTTTTTTTTTTTTTGTACTGCCTACCTATATACAATTTTTAGGGGGAGGGAGGTGGGGTGCTAATGGGAATTCCATAAACTCCTGGTTTTTCTGAGAGATCATTTTTTATTTTTGTTATTAACAATATAATCCTTTTGTGTGTGAACTGATTGACCGAAGGAACAATCAAATTTCTTACAAATCTCGGTTAACTTTTTTTGTTAATCTTTTTATATATGGGAAAAGCTCCTTTATCTTTCCTTTTCTTTTAATTTTGTTTTGATTTTTAATTTCTATATTTTTTATTTTCTTTAATAGTCCGATATAATTGGGCTGACATTTGGGCTGACATTTTTTTAATATGACAGATATAATTCGGTTGACTTTTGAGCAACATATTTAATCTATTTTATTTCTTTATATTTTCTGTATGATGAATGCATAAAAGCCTCTGTTGATTCATGTTCTCAGACTAATTTATTTATGATTCAGTGGATGAGCAGTTTCTTTAGAAATAAGTATAGGTACGTAAGACATGATTTGCTCAAATCTATTTATTCATATAGACTCAAAATCTATTTTATTCTTTTTCTGATTAGTTGTACTTTTAGTAAAGCGAAGATATTATTTCGTTAAAGTTTTCTAGGGTCAAATCTATTTCAGGGTGCACTGCTGAAAATTTCTGTTTTAGATCTTCTAATTCCACATGATTTAATCTTGAAACAACTATAGTGTTGTCTACATATCTACAATACAGGAAAGGTCGCGCAGGTGAAGATTAGATAACTGTATTTTCTCTTTTTTTTTCATGATAACTTCAGCGAAAGGAGAAGATAATGGTGAGCCCATTGCTCCTCTGTTTTTTTTTTTTTTTTTGTCTATATATGATGCTATTAAATTAAAAACAAAATAACAAAATATTTTTATGAAATGTGAGGTAGAATTTTTTATATTTCATGTATTTGAATTTAATTTGGTCAGTTATTTTAATTTTCTTACTGTAATACAGTGTAGAATATTTTATCTGGGGTCCTGGTGTCTGAAATGCTTCAATAACTGGCAAGGTTCCAAAGCAAAAAGAATTAAAACTGGTGCCAAATAATGCTGGGACCTCAAATAATCCTTGGTTTTAGTGTCCCAAATTATGAAATCATTGTCTGTGTTGATTAATTATTCAATTTCAAATGTGAAATTATTCGAAATGAATAAAAAAAGAATATGTTTTATAAAGATATTTGCCATCAAAAACTATCACCTCATAGCACAAGTAGGAACACCAAGAAGCATTGCCTTTCTCCAATGTCTTTTCTTCTAGTGGGACATTTCTAGCAATCCGAATCCTACCTAGTTTTGGAAGTTCTGCTGGAAGATCATGTTTTCAACATTAATTTTATTTGATTATTGTTTGCTATTTAGTTAGATCCAGTAATTTATAGTGTAAAAAACGAAGTGTCATAGTGAGCGATGGGTTTGCCTCCTCGGGGCGCTTCGTGGTAACAATGGCACACACAACAGCAACTAGGGCCTCTGTGAATCTTGGAGAGGTGCAAGCTAGTTCTGTGTGACATTGGCGAAAAGACCCCAACTCACTGGGTTTTGTTCCAGAATCCTTAGGTTGAATGACCAACTGGAACCCTCAGCTGTGGGCTAATCCCCCACACTGATGTACTTACCTGATTAAAAAGACATAAAAGAAATATTAAGAATGACTCAAGTGTGGGATATGGTGGACCTACCACACTTGAGAAGGACGGTCCACCACAGAATCGACCTGAACTTTCTAAACGGCGTATGAGAAATTCGATCTCGGCTGAGTGAATGTAAGATTGGTGTATGGAATACTAGAGGTATAAATGGCAAGATGAGTGAGGTGATTGAGGAGATGAATAAGTATAGACTGGATGTGCTGCGTGTAAGTGAAACCAAAAAGAAGGAAATTGGGGTAAAAGAAGTGAATGGCACGGTGAGTGTGTGGTCTGGAGTATTGGATAATATGAGAGGACAGGCTGGTGTAGGTGTGATTTTAAGTGAAAAGATGAAGAACAACTTGATTCACTATAGTTGCATAAGTGAGAGAATTCTCTGGATTCGTTTGAAAGTGAAACTTTAGAGAATTTTAATTGTTGTAGTGTATGTATGCTCCTTGTGACTCGGAACCTACTGATAAGAAAGAAGATTTCTGGAATGAGCTAAAAGCTGTTTTGAGCCAGTTTGGTGCTAAAGAAAAAGTTATAATAGCAGGGGATTTCAATGCTAGAGTAGGTGTGCAGAATGCAATTTCTGACAATGTTCTGGGTAAGTTTAATGATCCTTGTGTGAATGATAATGGTGAAAGATTAATTGAACTCTGCATTGAGAATGATTTGTGTGTATCTAATACATTTTTCAACCACAAGTATATACACACATATACTTGGGAAAATCGCACTCTTGGTCAAAAGAGTGTGATAGATTTTGTTGTTTACGATCAGCGTTTGAAACACTTAGTTGTTGACACCCGTGTGATGAGAGGTGCGGATGTTGGTTCTCATCATTACTTGGTAGTGTCACGAGTGAAACTTAATGTTGGTTGGAGGAAAAGGAATAGGAAGAGACCCAGGATAGAAAGAATAAAGGTTAATAGGCTCCTTGAAGATCATCAGCGGTATTCTAACATCAGAGAACGACTGAAGGATCTGAAATCTTGTGAGAGGGATGTAGAAAATAAGTGGGAATGTTTTAAGAACTGTGTTGTTACTGCTGCTAAAGAGGTCTGTGGCACCACAATAGTGGGTAACAATAGAGGTGATGCTTGGTGGAATAGTGAGATTGATGAGGCAGTAAAGAAAAAGAAGGAAGCCTATTTGGGGATGTTGCAAGGTAGAGTCTCTGTGGATGAATATCGCTGTAAGAAGCGTGAAGCTGCTAAGCTGGTTCGCAACAGTAAGGCAAAAGATAGGAAAGAGAAAGTGGAAAGGCATGAACTGGCTTTTTGGGAAGATAGAAAGTCGTTCTGGAAGTACATGAGACTCAGGAAAAATAGGGGAAACAAAGTTTGTAAGTTGTGTGAAGAATGAGATTGGGGAAATGATATGGGAGCCCAATGAGTTAAGTGACAGATGGGACGAATACTTCTGTGAGTTATTAGATCAGGAGAGCAAAAATGATTCTGAGACAGATGCAGATGATGTCACAATGAGGGATGAAAGCACAGGAGGGATCTCAAGAGAAGAAGTGTGTAAAGCTCTAAAATCTCTTCAGAATGGTAAGGCTCCAGGAGTTGATGGCATAACTGCAGAGATGTTGAAGTATGGTGGTGACTCTATAATTGACTGGTTAACTGAAATTTGCCAGTTGTGCTGGGAGTTAGGAATGGTCCCTTGGGATTGGAAGGATGCTATCATTGTTCCCTTGTATAAGGGAAAAGGTGATCAGACTGAATGCAAGAACTATCGTGGTATTAGCCTACTGAGTGTGCCAGGGAAAGTGTTTGGTAAGGTTGTTATTGAAAAAGTACGGGGTCTTACATCAGAGAAAGTGTGGGATGTTCAGAGTGGTTTTATGCCTGGTAAAGGCTGCACTAACCAGATTTTTGCATTACGCATGATGATTGAAAAGTATCGTTTTTACTGCCTTCATAGATTTAGAGAAAGCTTACGACCGAGTCAATAGGACACTTTTGTGGAAGGTATTGAATGAATATGGTGTTACTGGGAATCTACTTAATAGTGTAAAAGCCATGTATGCTGGTAGTAGAGCTTGTGTACGAGTGAATGGTGTTTTATCAAAATGGTTTTCCATTGGTGCAGGAGTTAGACAAGGTTGTGTAATGTCACCATGGCTGTTTAATATATTTATGGATGCATGCATGCGTGAGGCCAAAATAGATAATAGCGGTTATGTCTTGATGATATCCGTGTGTGCAGATTGCTGTTTGCTGATGACACTGTCCTGTTGGCAGAGAGCAAAAGTGAGTTGCAGAGTATGTGGACTCGGATGCACGAAGTTTGCATGAAATTCAAACTGAGTATAAATAAGGGAAAAACCAAAGTTATGGTGTTTGAGAGAGGAATGGGTAGCACTGAATGTAATGTAAGTATAAATGGCACTGTGATTGACCAGGTGAGTGAGTTTGTGTATTTAGGAAGCATGTTTGACAGAGAGAACAAGTTGGATGGTGAAATCAGTAGGCGAGTGAATTCTTCTTTGAAAGTCATAGCTGCTCTGGGAGGTTTTCACAGGAATGATGGGTTCTCTAGAGAGTCCCGCATGGCTGTGTATGAAACAGTAATTGTTCCTACTCTGATGTATGGCAGTGAAACCTGGGTACTGCAGAAGAAACATAGGAGTTGTTTGTGTGCTGGAGAAATGCGTTACTTACGTGGGGTTTGTGGCAAGACACGATCTGATTGTGTGAGGAATGAAGATGTATTGCAGTTGTGTGATGTAAAGCAAAATGTTTTTAGCAAGGTGGAGACCAATATGCTTCGGTGGTTTGGCCATGTTGAAAGAATGAGTGATGAAATGCTTACTAAGAAAATATTTTCAGCCCAAGTGGCAGGAAGGAAAGGCAGAGGAAGGCCAAGGAAGGCATGGGTGGATCAGATTCAGGAGTGTCTGCATGAGAAAAAGATTATGAGTATGAAGTATAAAAGATCTTGTGTAAGGCGTGTAATGGATATCAGTGAAGTACGAGTTGTATGTCAAGATCGCTGTAAATGGCGAAGTTTGATACGACAACAATAAGTGAAAATATCTGGAAGTTTGTATTTCTTTTGGAGCTAACCTCTGAATCTCAGAGAACAGCTTAGTGATATGTATGTATGTATGTAAGAACGAAGTGTGTCTGTACAGGAACAGTAATTCTGCCCCCAAACCTCGCACGTATATGGCACCGGCAACCCACCCTATAAGTAATGTAGAACCTAAGCCTAACTTGGAAAACCAACAAGGCACTGCTTCCATACGGATCAGAAGTAGTGAGTCTCAGCAGCAGGAGATAATGCCATAGGGGTCATAGGTAGTTTTTACAGCACAAATCTTCAAAAATTGTTCTAATTTTATTTTGTAATAAATTCATTATTTGCAGCTCTTTGAATAATTTATTACATGGACTATAATAATTAAGAGCACACCAAACTGTAAAAGTTGAAAGTGCTTATAGCATAATATGAATTCATTTATTTACTGGTGTACACAAATCACCAAGTTTTTGCTCTCCTCTGTAAGGCTTTTCCAAGGCAGAGGTTAGACACAAAATTTAAGGAATTAAAATGTGTAAGAAGCAAATATGATTTTTTGAAATAGCATGAAAACTGGTACAAGCAGCATTAAGTGTTATTTATCACATGATTATATGCTGTGTTGTAATGAGTTGCCATGCCTTAATAATGCATGCCAAACCATTGACACTTACGTAGACACTGCATCAGTAGATTCCAGTTTTCTGGAGAGAATTTTGATCATCTTCCTGATGGCTGTCTCTTTAAAGTTAATATAAGAGGCAACTCTTCTAATTCTATTCCATATATGTCTTCAAATCCTACCATACTAATACCAGGGCAGTGGGAAATCTTAAAGAAATAATCGTTACTTCCAGTGAGTTTACACTGAACTGTGCCACGAATCATTAGTGTCTTAAATCTAGTGACTATCCATAACTATTTCAAGTTGAAAGGAGATATCTATTGGGTTGTCAGAAAATTCATGACGTATTTTAGCCATGTTTTGCAAAGGTCATTTATTGATAGAAAGAACAAAGATCAATCAATGATATAATGCCCATTTTGTTCGATAACCTTTTGCCATCTTTCATTGAGCTGCAGAATGCCTCGTTCATAGAAGGACCTGTCTTTCGTGGCGAAAAACTGTACTAAGTGCTGATTTACAGCCTCATCGGAATTGAACGTTATACCATGCAAGGACTGTTGAAGAGAGCGAAACAAGTGGAAGTCTGACGGCGCAAGGTCAGGCGAGTATGCTGGGTGTGACAACACATCCCACCCAAGCTCCAGTAATTTTTGGCGGGTGATCAAACTTGTGTGTGGTCTCGCGTTGTCGTGATGGAACACAACACCTTTACGATGAATGAGCTCTGGACATTTCTGGATGATAGATTCGTTCAAACTGTCCAATTGCCGACAGTACACATTTGAATTGATTGTTTAGTTCCATGGTAGGAGCTCGAAAAATATGACACCTTTAAAATCCCACCACACTGAGACCAGAACCTTCTGCTGATGAATGTCTGCTTTGGATGTCGTTTGAGGCAAAGCAGCACGTCGAGACCAAGACCGTTTGCGCAGCACATTGTTTTACACAATCCACTTTTCGTCGCCAGTTATCAGTCACTTCAAAAAGGATTGTTTTCCTCACGTTTAATGAGTATATTGCAGATGTTTATATGTGCCATCAATTGAGCTTCTTTGAGTTCATGAGGAACCCACACATCGAGCTTGCTTACGTATCCCAGCTTCTTCAGGTGGTCGTGAACGCTTGAATGATGGATGTGCAATGTGTCTGCAATCTCTCATGTCATGTAACGTGGGTTTGACTCGATCAATGTCTTGATTTGGTCGTCATCAAGCTCGGTGGGCCTCCCCGACTGAGGAGCATCGTTGAGGTCAAAATCACCAGCACGGAATTTTGCGAACCACCGCTGGCACTGACGTTCTTGTAGAGCATTATCACCGCACACTTTACGCAACTTTTCACAAGCTTGACGCGTGTTCTTCCCTTTACGGAAGTAAAACAGTAAAATATGGCGAAAATGCACAGTTTGGTCTTCCACCTTCAACTTGATGTCAAATCTCTGCAAATCAACCAAATCACTCACTATTCCTTTTAGACTGTAGCTAGAACTGGCACCTGTCAAATGCCATAGCGACAACAGAGCTGCACATGCCTCTAGTACTTCCAAAACCGCCCAACCGCCATCAGGTGCCAAAATACGTCATGACTTTTCCGACAACCCAATACAAGCAAACAAACAGCACCAATGGAATTGTTATTATTTTCAATTCTTGCAGAGGCACTGCTGAGGTCACTCAAAGACAACGTCTTTCTAAACTGTATTAAGCGATTCCAAGTGCAGAACAGTTGTGCAGATGATATATTTTTGATATGGAAACATGGAGTAGAGGAACTAAATGTGATTTTGTGCACAGAATGAACAGCCTAATAAATACAATAAAGTTCATCATGGAGCTTGAGGTGAATAGAACACTTAGTTATCTTGACATTGCACTCACATAGATGCCAACTAGTACGGATTTTCCGTAATTTTACGGATTTTTGGTTGCTGTCATGGAAGTACGGAAACACTGCTGAAATTACGGAAAATCGCCATTTGATTTAATTTTCTGAGATAGAAAGCAAATTTTCATCAACTTAAAAAATTTTGTTGGTTCTTCAAGTTTTCCTGGGGGAAAATATTAAATGCTACATTCAGGGCTGACAGACCTGCGGCAATTGCGCCAGCCGCGCCAAAACGTTGTTGTTGCGCCATTCTGCTAAAAAATCGCCATTTCGACGAAATCTGTGCCAATTTTGCGCCAAAAGTTAAAATTTACCGGTCATCGATATTTTAGCGTTATCTTACAACATTCGACATCGATTCAGCGGTGAATTTGTACGTGAGATTCTTCCGCGGATTCGTGGAGTCCCCTCCGGTTTTTTTTTTCAGAGATCGATGCAAAAGTGAAGAAATTTTCGGGATATTAGTTGAGGGGGGGGGGGTCGTATTCCGTCTGGGGACGTTGTTTTGTCTTTTTAAACGTTCGGAAACGGAAGTTAAACGAAGTGCAGATTTCCCCCGTAATCGTATTTTTTTCTCTCTCGCGATGTTGCTTCTGTTCAGTACTGTTAAATATAATTTCATTGCATAATTTCAGCTTGAAATTGTAGGCAACGATTTCCGAAAACGGAAGTTAGGCCGCCCGAAAATTTGCTTGTAATCTTCGGCGACCAGATTCTCACGCTGATTCGAGGAATTCCGTCTTTTTTTTTTTTTGTTATCATTTGGGAGGATTGGTGGCGGCGGCGGTGTGTGTGTGTGTGTGTGTGTGTGTGTGTGTGTGTGTGTGTGTGTGTGTGTGTGTGTGTGTGTGTGTGTGTGTGTGTCGTTTTCTCCGTCGAAGGATGGAATTTCATCCTTCGAAAACGGAAAGTAGACTGAGATAAGATTTCTCTGGTAATCGTAATTTTTTTGTGTTCTCGCGATGTTTCCTCTCCCCAGTATTGAGATAAGATTTCTCTGGTAATCGTAATTTTTTTGTTCTCGCGATGTTTCCTCTACCCAGTATTGTTAGATATCATTTTATTCCATAAATATTTGTATTTCAGCTTGAAAATGTTGGATAAACTTCCGAAAAGTGAAGTAAATTCAGCTTGAAAATGTTGGATAAATTTCCGAAAACTGAAGGCTTGAAAAACCGTTATTTCAAGCCATCTTTCCCGATTCAGCGATCGCAAAAAAATATTCGTGTGGAAGAACCAAGGCTACTGCACTAATTCAGCACATGGCCAGTGTTTCTACAAGTAACATTGTATCTGAAATTTAAAAAAATCCTTTTTCTCTATCTACGGACGGAAGTAATGATGCTCAAGCAAATAAACTGTATCCCATTACAATAACATATTTTGACGAAAAAATAGGGAAAAATTCAACTGTCTTGTTATCATTGGTTGAATCAAGTAATAATACAGGTGAAGGAATATTCAATGTTTTGAACAATGAGTTTGCTAAAAAAAATATCTCTTGGAGCAACTGTGGGTCATTTTCCTGTGACAATGCTAACACTATCATAGGTCAAGTAAAAGGTGTTGTTTCTCACATAAAGAAGGTTCAGCCTGCAATCATAGTGCAGCGATGTTCTTGCCATTTAGTAAATTTAGCTGCACAGAAATCTGCTACTCAACTGAAAGGATTTAATGTTGAGCAGTTTCTGATACAGTCGTTTTTTTTTTGTTTTTTTTTTTTTGAGAAAAGTTCAAAGAGGAAACACAATCTAAAACTGAGTCAAGCTGTTTGTGGTACTAAACCACACAAAATTCTAAAGCATGTCAATACTCGCTGGTTATCACTTTTGGAATCCATTGACAGAATTTTAGAACAGTGAGAGGCTCTAGAACATTATTTTAGTGACAATGAAGAAGCTAATTCACAGTATAAGAACCTTGCAAGTATGATTCGAAATCCTTCATCTAAACTTTATTGTCTTTTTTTATCTGCTACTCTTCCTTTGTTTACATCTGTTAACATGTTCTTGCAGCAGGAAGCTCCGCTTGTGCATGTATTAAAAGGAAAACTTCATAGTCTGTTATCTGAATCGCTTGTACGATTTATCAAGCCATCGGCATTTGATGTGACAGCAACATCTCTTGCAGATGGAAATTTTGAAAGAAGGAGAAATCAAAAAGAAAACTGTGATCTCGTAATTGGGTCAAAAGCGAGATCTTATATAGGCACAACTGCAGATATGAGTGAAGACACAGTGGCTACTTTTTATTCTGAGGTAAGGGAATTTTACAAGGCAGGCTGCAATTACATTTTAAGAAAATTTCCACTTAATGATGAATTTCTGAGTCATGCTGAAATTGCAGATGTAGCATTAAGGCAAAGTGTTTCTTTTGCATCAGTCCAATATATGTGTTCCCTGTTTCCAGTTTTGAAACCAGAAGAATCTGACAAGGTGGAATCTGAATTTACTCACTACCAGTTTGAAAATTTTAACTGTGCTGTTACTTCTGGGAGAATGGATGAAGTGTGGCACAGAATTTCTTTAATGAAAAATGAAAGTGGCCAGTTAAAGTATGAATCATTAAGCAAAATTATGAAAATGATTTTAATAGTCCTTCATAGCAATGCAAGTACAGAAAGAATTTTCAGTATTGTGAAAAAAAACAAAAAAACATGAATGATTCAGACCTAATTTAAGCAGTCATGTGCTGTCTTCTTTATTAGTAGAAAAAATAAACAGCATTGCACACAGTGAACTATGCTATCAGAAGAAGTTTTTGCAAATTGAACTAAGGAAGGCCAAAATGGCAATTACAGCCAGTTTATCATAATAATTTGGCAACATTCCAAAGAATAATATTTCTTCATGTCTGGAGGTAATTTATTATATTTTCCTGGTAGACAGTATTTTAAATTTTCCCACTAGCAAATTATTTTTTATTGTATTATTATTATTATTATTATTATTATTATTATTATTATTATTATTATTATTTTGTTAATAGTTCTGACAGATTAAAATTTGTTGCAGTGTTAAATACCCAAATTTACCGCTGTAGACTGGATTACTGAAAATTACTGAAAAAAAATGTTACTGAAAATTACTGAAAAATGAACATGTTGGTTACTGAAAACTACTTATAGAGGTTGGCATCTATGCATTCAAAATAAACGGAATCTTCAGTTTTGATTTCAATGTGCATTATAAATCAACCATGATACTCAACCATGTTGTTATTGATTCACACTGCTCCATAGACTACAAAATCAGTGTTTAGAGCATGGTTTCATGAAGCATGTAAGAGATGTATGCAAGGCCAACAGACTTGAATAAGAAGGAAATCAAAAATATCTATAGTAAAAGCTGGATACGAAAAAGATGATATAGACAGAATACACAAAAACATGAATGGCATAATAACTGTGGTAACGAAATCACCTAGAATAACAACAAGATGTGCAGGATCCGTTACATATATTCCAGTTTTTACATATTGGTTGCAGAATCTAGTACGTAAATATAACACCACTGTAGCTGTGAAATCACTGACCCTTTTATCGCATGTAATATCTAACTTAAAAGGATACCGAATGTGAAGAAGAAAAAGCTGATGTGTATGTTACTGTTAGTATATCCTGACAACACAGTGAAGTTAAATATCATAATGATGAAGCAGTCATTAACTTCTAGATGTATAGAACACATAAGTGTCTGCCAGGACATGCAGAGAATATGGTGCTTGCCATGGAAGTATGTATTTCTTGGACACTCTATATGGACCAAGATTGGAAGAGTTGTGCCCCATATATGAACTTTAGCAAGACATCTATCAGGCAGAATGTTGAAATCCTCTCCAGCAAGCTGGCAAGCAAATATAGCGTGGAAAATGGCACGAGCAGTGTTATGTGTCATTTATCACAGTGTCTGTAACAGTGGTTTGGCATGCACTATGTCACAACACAGCATGTGATAAATGACACATAATACTGCTTGTACAGGGTGTGCCATATAAAAGAGGCCCGAGCATAATGAACGACAACAGTCAGGCAATGTTACTATACATGGTAAAGAATAGTTGAAATAACAGAAAACAGGAGTAATTTACCTGCATTTACAACAATTGCTGAAAGTGCTGTCCTCACAATGTGCACATCATTGTGCACATGTCCTTGATATTGTCTTCAGTACGAATTGTCTTTGGTTTGTTTCTTTTCCTGTTGCACACCTTGCCAGTTTCACAAAATTTCCGCACTAACTTCTGTACCACTGATTTTGCCGGTGCTGCACAATGTGGAAATTTTTCTGTAAAGAACTCATTTAAAACCTTGTATGAGTTATTTCTGAAATACTGTTCCACAATAAAAATCCGCTGTTCCGTACTTAAAACCATTTCCATTGCCTTCGTTCTCTCTTCACTTGCACTTATGACCGCGTACCTACACTGCTCTGGCTGTGACTAACCACTCCAGAGAATTCCTTTGCAGCTGTACATGCAGAAACTGGTTAGAAGTGGAACAAAGCGGTTTTAACTGGAAACCCGCCAAACAACTTTAACCTGCCTAACAACGTCTGGCCACAGGGCCTCTTTTATATGGTGCACCCGGTACCATCTTCCATGCTATTTCAAAAATCAGCTTTGTTTCTTATGCATTTTATGTTTAACTTCAGCCTTGAAAAAGCCTCCCAGTGGAGGGAAAAAGCATGGTGATTTGTGTATACCATATTACACTAGTAAATAAATGGATTTTTACTATGCTTATAAGAGTTTTAAACTTTACGCAGATGTTGCTTTCTGTAATTTAGGATGGTAATACAATAAGGACCACTAAAACTTAGTTGTTCTTTAGCACATAAGTTTTAGTGTTCCTTATTTTAATGTGTGTTTTGTAAGTTTTAGGCATGGTGCTCCAACGTACAGAAAAATCTTTTGTCCTGAAAACCCCAAGTTCCGAGGGTTTGGGATAAAATATATCATACTGTACTAATAATATTAGAGACTGATGTACTACAGGAAACGTTTTGACATCTAAACTTGCTAAACAGCGTTGTTCTAAATTTTGATCAGTTAGTTTAGTTTTTTCAATAAAGTTATTTTTTTTATTGTAAAATGGCTTTTCATATATATTGAAGCCAGAAAATTATATATTTTTTCTAGATTAATTAATGGAGAAGTGGATTTTGAAACAATTACTCTATGTGGATGATTTTTGTAAGTTTAGAATTTTAAAAAGAAAAACCTGAAATAGTTGCACTAATTGGTGAGTTAGCATTTTTTATACAAGTTGGCAGATTAATGATTCCTTATTTGAGCTTAAAAAAATAACTGTTTTTTAAATATATTTTTTTTATCTATTTTTCAATGTAACTCATCTACAGCAGCTTGCCATCTTAAGATTATAATCTGCTGGATTAATAACTGTAGTTTGATTTGACTCATATGCTTTGCAGATTTTTAACAGGATTATTTTTCAAATCTATTAATTGTTGCCTTTCATACTTTATTAATTTCAAACCTTGTTATTGTTTGTTATATTCCTTCAAAATTACTCTATAAAGTTTGAAACATTTTTTTCTTTTTCTGCTTCTGGTAAATCAGTGATGATGGATTCAAGTTTTGGTATGTACTTTTCAGTAGTTAGGAATCACCTGAGGAATATACATTTTTTTTTTTTTTTGCCTCTTTGAAGAACAGCCTTTTGCAAATATGTTAATTCAATACCAGACAAGTTTTGATATACTGGAAAATTATTTTCTATAATTAAGGATTATTCAGTTGATTAAATAATTAACTATTAAATTTTTAAAAGTTCCTTTTTTATTTTGTATTTTCAGTTTCATTTTTGACAATGGTCATAAACTCTTTAATATAGTGATCTGTAATATGCTCTCTCCCAAGTTTCGAAATTTTTATATTAATTTTGTATCCCCCCCCTGCCCTGCTTTAAGACAGGTTTCCTAACCCCCAGAAGTTCTGCACTTCTCCCAAATTATGAGATCTCAAACATTTTAACTCACATTGGTTAATGACATATTCATCTTTTCTGTTCAGTGGCTAATCTGAAATTTGTAAATATTTTGGGATTATTTGAAGGTCTGTGTGTGCAGTTTAAAAGAAACCGTAATTGAACTTCCTTTGCAAATTTTATTCTTTTCTTTTTATATTTATTTAAGTCATAAAATTCTTGCTTAGTCAGTAGTGCCCTAGAATTCATCTTAACAACTACACCATTAGAAAACCTCTAGAATAATTTATGATCACTGAACAAACCTACAAATGCAGAAATAAGTGATATACATATCAATATTCTTGTACATAAATTTATGTACCTAATTAAACTTTTAAGTTACTTTTAGGCAAGAAAAGTACAAAATAACCTTGAAAAAATGAAATGCTGTGAAAAATCTTACCTAAAATGTTGATGGCTGCATGTTTTGGTCTCTGAGCTTGCATCTCCAGTTTAAAAACATTTATAATACTTAAATCCTTTTATTTACATATAGTTCAATTTAAAATTCTTTATAATTTTTCTTAAAATCTGTTAAATGTATTAACACTCAAAACTGAAGTATAATCTAACCCACAAGTGTGAAAGGGTGTGGACCTCCACTTTTTAAAATTTGCGTTTTTGGGTTATGTACATGTAATGACTTTGTGTAACAAATTAAAAGAAAATTACTGTGCTTTTTCTACTTTTATAATGTGTATTGGATTTAGTATGAGTACTGTACGTTGTGCAGTATTTCTCAGAATAATATTTCAGAAGTACATGTGGAAGACTCCTTTTGTGAATATAATCAGAATTGTTTCTTGAGTGCTTATTAGAATGTTCTGGTACTATACTGACTGAACCAATAATTTTTGGTTCGAAAGTACCATTTCAAAATCTTGTTTTGGTCTGGTGCATGAATGCTGGATTAAAAAGAAAACACTACATGTACTATTCATATGTGAAATGTCTAAGAGATTGTGTATAGTACTGGTGTCATGCAATTATATTCAGTGCCAGACTTGGTTTAATGCTCTTCTCTCAAAGTTGAGTATTGGCTTTGTGACCCCACCCCTCCGGATTTAGTTCATGCGTGTGTAGACTAGTATTCAAGAAAAGATGTTCCACATATTTGGGTTTAATCAATGTTCTGTCAGTAATTTTGATATACATTCTGTGCATTGTATTTGTTTGTGATACTTTTTAAGGGATTCTGTGGTTATTTTTAAAGATTAAGCATCATATTTAGGTCACTAACTTGAACCTAAACATTTTAGAAAATGTACAGATTTAACTATAATACTTAAATAAGCCAATAGACTATTTTAAATAGCTAAATAAGCCCATCTACTCATTTTTTAAGAGAACAGTTTTTGTCTTGAATTTGTACAAGGATTTCCTGCCGAATTTTATTAAAACTGACCCACATATATTTTGATTTGGTGGGCATCCATTTAAAAAAGATCATGCTTTGTGTTTAGTATTCTGTTTATTTCAGTTGGTGGTTGCTACAATGCTATCTTATGTGGTTAGTGGTCTTTTTTATGTATTTATGCAGGCAGCATAATACTTTCTCTACATTAGCAGTACTATTCAGTTTTGTAGGATTTTTGTTAGAAATGATCACAAACATTGCTACCTTGTCATTAAAATTAATTAGAAGTCCTTGCAATGGGTTAAGGTATAGCTGAAAATTTTTACAAGCCCAGTAGCAAGAAACCTCATTAATACCAGTAAATTAAAAATTTATTGGTTGGTTACTGATTGGTGAGATGGTATCTTATACTATG
Source organism: Macrothele yani (assembly GCA_039090855.1). Classification (NCBI taxonomy): domain Eukaryota; kingdom Metazoa; phylum Arthropoda; class Arachnida; order Araneae; family Macrothelidae; genus Macrothele; species Macrothele yani. Next base: position 3,602,649 of record CM076996.1, on the reverse strand, counting down.
CGAGTAGTTAATTTTTTAAAGGTTCAAAAGTACCATTTTGAGTTTGTATTATGTTTGCACTTCTTTCATTGTAATTTGAGCAAAAGGATTTTATATGTGTTTGTATAATTGTACATGTTCTTAATTGTGGTGTTGGGGTAATTGCAGGTATTTTACTTGGCTCTACACTTTGAAGGTTCTGCTTTGCCCTTATACTCATGCCAGAATGTCCATGTGTGTGTGTGTGTACCATGCTATAGTATTTCCTTTATTGTTCATGTGCTTGTTGCTGTTTTGAACTTGTGATGGTCACTGACAGACATCATTATCCTATGAAGTGTTACCATATCCATAGCAGTAATCTTCTGGTCCTTTTTTGTATTATTAGTGTACTATACAAAGTGTGCCTAGTAAACCTAAAGTTAAGGTATATTGGGTGGCAGTCAGTTCAAGAGTTTTTGCACTTGATGTAATGCATTTCACCCCAATTTGTATGTTAGAAACTGATAGTTGAAGTAGAGAGGAAGGAGAAAGAAACTGATGATGCGGAATAATTATGTTTTCTGTTTTGGAATGTGTGTTTATAATCTGTGCTGTTTATGGCTTGACACATTTTTTTCTTATTTTATTGCTGTTCATTTCCAGTGTACCCTTGGAGCTCAGCTTTAGCCTTTGCAACAAAAATCCATCAGATCACGTTACTGGACAGCTCTTCTTCACTTTTGTATTGGAGAATGGTCCAGGTATGTTTATCTAGGTGTTTATTTCAGTTGTACTACTGGCATATGAGTAATCTAAAAAGGCAAAACACATTTGGTTTTACTCAAAGACATGTGTTGATCAGTTGTGGATTTTTTGAAGCTATGAAAAACTGAAGAATTCCATATATGAGGTTCACTCTGAAAGTTTTGAGATGCAAGAAAATGGTTAGGGATATGTCATCCTTACTTGTTGTAAACAGGTTTGAAGTTTTCATATCTAGCGAGAATGCACTTCTGTAGTTAATTTCTTACACTAAGTCATAAGACTCAATTTAATATAAAAAACACACACCATATTACATAAAGGGCAGTTAAGGCAGAGCAGTAGATATAGTATATAAATTAAACAATTTCATACCTCATGCACTATTGACCTCATACCACATGTGACAATCACCAAAGAGGCATTGAACCACCCATAATAACTCGGCTATTATACTTAAACTAATTTTAACACTAAATACAATTATTTTACTCATAAGTACAACCCAAACAGACTCCCACAAGTAACTTAAACGATAATTTCAATAACTAAAATCTTTAAATTAAAAAACTATGTATGCAATTCACTCAGTTAAAACTGTATATCAATTAATTAAAATATTTACACATTAAAAGAACTTTGCAATATCTACATTATATACATAATAATAGCTGAACTCTCCCTCCAAAACTAATTCATAGATGAAACTTTTCACACGCTCATGTGCATCATCAAAGCCAAACTTCACGTGTATTACTTTGACAAACTACTATCTGAGTACTTCGTTTGCTGTGTAGTTAGTGTCAAAGTAACATATGGAAAGCTTGGCTCTGATGACGCACATGACTGTGCGAAAAACTTCAGCCATGAGTTAGTTTTCAAGGGAGCTTTCAGATATTATTATGTATATAATGTAGATATTGTAAAGTTCTTTTAATGTGTAAATATTTTAATTGATATAAAGTTTTAATTGAGTGAATTGCATGCGCAGTTGCTTAATTTAAAGATATTAGTTAATAGAATTATCGTCTAAGCTACTTGTGGGAGTCTGTGTTTAACATTTTGGGTTGTACTTAAAGTAAAATAATTATTTAGTGCTAAAATTAATTTAGTATGATAGCTGAGTTATTGTCAGTTCATTGAATGCCCTTTTGGTGATTGTCACACCTTCTAAATAATGTGATATGAGGTCAATGGTGCATGAGATACATAAATTTTTAATTTACTATATCTATTGCTCTGCCTTGACTGCATTTTGTTGCACTTCTGTAAGTGAATTTTTGCCTTCTTTTTCTGCTTATCCCAAAAGCTTGTGACTAATCACTTCTAAAAAGGTTTTCAAAAAGGTACCATAGTAGATTCATTCTCATCCTCTGACAAGAATTGTTGTCTTTGCATGAGATACATAAATTTTTAATTTACTATATCTATTGCTCTGCCTTGACTGCATTTTGTTGCACTTCTGTAAGTGAATTTTTGCCTTCTTTTTCTGCTTATCACAAAAGCTTGTGACTAATCACTTCTAAAAAGGTATTCAGAAAAGTACCATAGTAGATTCATTCTCATCCTCTGACAAGAATTGTTGTCTTTTTTTGTAAATGTTTTTGGAGGTTAAAGAATAATTAAAAGTTATACCATTAAATCAAGATGGGATAGGGGTGGTGGATCAATAAGTTTGATGTAATTTGCCTTTAAGAAATCTGCTAGCTATTTGTTTATAGTTGTGTGCAAAGAACCATTATCCTGGTACAACATTTTACCTCTGACATGGAGCTCTTGCAGAACTACATGCAGACATTTTGTGGTGTACCAGGTAGCTGTAATATTCTGATTGTTTATATCAGTGATTTCAATGACCTGTACTTCTGAAGAACCATGATAAATATCACTTTCTGTATTGTGCAATGTTTTTTCACTGTTCTTGGCATTGTGAATCTCTATGGATTCATAGATGGCTTTCTTGATGGGATGAGGCATCATAAGAGGGTATGTAAGTTTCTTCTCATACTACAGTGTTTGGAATAATTTGATGGCTAGTGTTCCATAACATTTGTAAAGGTAGCTGATAATCACATGGTCTTAAGATTTGACTTGATGTCAAGTTATGTGGCACTGGGCATGAAACAGGTTTTTAAAATCAAATTCATTGTGTGCAGAATAGTAGCTACAACTGTGGGTCTTATGCAGAGCATTTCCTCTATCATTTAATAAATGCATCAGCTTACACATTCTCTTTGCAAGGCAGTTACATATTCTTCGGAGTCACCATTGTATTTGATAATCCACAACAGAACTTGTCCTGAGTGAGTTGTGGCCTTTTTAAGAATTCTTCAAATCTTTGGAACTCAATTGCACAACAACCAAATCACCAAACACCCTTGAAATGCTGTATGCATTCAGTTTTATTCAAACCAACTTTAAAATTATAGGGAATCTTTGCATGGTTGTGTTCTTTATGCAACATGTGTTTATTTCCTCAACCTGATTAACTGCTGTTGCAAGGAGAGACTAACAATTTGCAGGATTTTCATCTGCTCCACAAAAATTGTCTTGTTGGTGTATATGCTGTTGCCAATATTTGATTTAATACTTTTTTTCACATCTAAAACCTTCAGAATAACTTTTATATGCTCCTCATTTTCTGAGTTATGTAGTTTTGGGCAAGTGTCTCTGGCCTCTAGAAGACACTCAAGACCTGTTCTTGCTTCATCATAAGTGCCAACTTGTATGATTTGTCTGTACAATGTACAAATTATTACTTTGTTGTACGATTATACGAACAGCTTGGAAAATGCACGAATATTCCATGTAAAAATCGTGCCACATTCTTGGAAAAGACTGAACGATTTACTTATGTATTTGCCATTACGTGACCGGTTGCAGGGTGCACCCCTATTGCGCAAACAGAACGACGTCCTTTCCCCTTTTTGTGTGACTGAGGAAGAGATTGGCCACGTTTCCCGTGGGCTCTGTGTAACTGGAATGCGAGACGGCGGGAACGACGCTTCTCATGGGTGGGGCTGCTTCGTGAGACAGCCCTCCCCTTTCTTTTGGATGTTCATGTAGTGTGTGACATCATGAAGTATCAGCAGCTTGGTTTTTGGGCTTTAGCGATTTCGGGTCAGGACTCGGGACGGCGGCAGGCATCGTGAGCCATGCGATCGTATAGTGAGTGCAGTGGTAGGAAACGACATTAGCCCAGAGTGTGCTTTGTTTATGTGCTTTCTTTGCAGCGTTCTTACTTCTTGAAGCTAAAGTTTGTGATTTGCAGTTCTTTTTCACCCCATGCTGTGCGGTGGATGCTTCTCCCGCCCCCCCCTTTCAGTAACTTAAATTTTTTATTTTGTTGGTGCACCATGTGTTTTTGTGGCCACACGGTTTGTTCTAAGGGTCAACAATCATCCGTTTTCGTACGCCAGTGACGAAAAGTGAACGGATGAAAGTGAGTTTGCTTGGATATTTGAGTGGGTTTCTTTTGCACTATAGGGAAAATATGTTGAAAAGTAAATCGAAACAGTACTTTCAGGTGTTTATAGATTCATACTCAAAAGAATTCCCTTGTGTTGTAAATTCGCGGAAAGGTGACAGCTTTCGTTGCTTTTTGTTCGGTGTGTCCCTGTGATATAAACATTTCCCATGGAGGAATACATGATGTGAAAGTGCATATGAAGTCGAAAAAACATTGTGATTTTTCGAAGTGTGTCTAGAAGAATTCCAGTATTGGAACATTCTTTAACAAGGTTAGTGACAATAGCGACAACGATGTTATTAATGCTGAATGTTTTTTCACGACATTTGATATCGAACATAATTTGCTGATTGCCGTCGCAGACCGTGCCGGGCCGTTACTCCGCCAAACGTTTCCCCAAGTCAGAAACTGCCAAAAAATATGGTTGTGCTAGAACTAAAACTGCTGCCATTATGGAGAGAATGGCTTGTATGAATCAAAAGTCTCTAATAAAAATGTTAATGGATGTTCCATTTGCAGTGGCAGCGGATGGAAGCAATGGCAGCAGTTCTCAGCTCTACCCAATTGTTGTTAAGTTTCTATAATGCTAAGAAACACGACGTTGATAATGCTCTACTTGCCATGCCAACTTTATCAGGTAACCGCACAGGCCACAGCGATGGCCAACTTTTGTTAGACAACCTTGAGAATAAAAACATACCTGTTAAAAACTGCATTGCACTTAGTGCAGATAACGAATGCTCCTGTTATGGTGGTTTAAAAAATGGTGTTGCAGCAGTTTTAAAAAAATGCCCATGAAGATTTGGTAGTAATTGGTTGTCCATGTCACTTAATCAACTTAGCTGCTAGAAAAGGTGCTGCAAGACTTCCAATTTTGGTTGATGAAATTTTAGCTGACATTTTTTATTACCTTAACAAAAGTGGTAAGCGAAAAGAAAAGTTGAAACGGTTTCAAATATTGCACGATGTTGGAAGTGAAAAAGGTTCTGAAACACGTGTGCACAAGATGGCTTTCTCTTGGGAGATGTCTAAAAAGACTATTACAGCAATGGGGTCCATTGTTCAGTTTTTTTAAAGACTAAAGAAAAAGAAGGCAGGAATCCATCTCTTGATAATCATTACTGCATACTTATCTTAAAATCTAAAGTCAAAGGAGGCTTGGAAAACAGTAGTCAGGTTAAGACTAAGAAACTGTGTATGACTCCAAAAGTAATACCTGCACCAAAGAAAGAAGTTAATGATAGGATTATGCATCCTGCAGAAAAGCTGAAAACAAATAAAGGTATAGGAAGCTGTGACTTCAAGCCCGCAAAAAAGAATTTTCCAACAGCAGTCTCCAAAAAGTAAACCTTCAAAACCTGAAAATGTCTTGACTCGTGAAGAAAGAATATTTATGTTCCTGTCATTAGACCTCAATAAGGCATATTGCCTTTTTCATGATTATATTATTCCTACATTTGAAATTAAGAATGTTAACTTACTACAGTCACAAACCCCAAAAATTCACATTTTGAGATAACTTTTAATGGACTTATTCAAAGATTTACTAGTAAAATTTGTTAAACCTCGGATAATTAAAAACTGTTCATCGTTATTGGAAGTAAAATATAACTGTGAGAATACCCAAAAAGATTATACTGATTTGTGTATAGGGAATGCTGCATCAAAAGTTGTTTTAAGCTTTCAGAGAAATCAGATTTTTTCTCAGCTGTTAGGTACTTTATTAGCTGTTGTGATTACATTCGAAATTTTCCCATAAAAAACGAGCTTCTAGAACATGCACAAGTAGCAAATATTTCATCTTTTGAAAACCATACTTTTGCAGATGTCAGATATTTTGTTGATAAATTTCCTATAATGTTGCTTAATAAGGATGGAGAAAGTTCCGAAGAAGCACTGGATAAACTTCATTCCGAATTTTGTGATTTCTAAATTGCTAATCTTCCAGAAATCATTCAGCAAGAACAAAGAATTGACACTAAATGGCCCCTTGTAGGTGAACTGAGTTCAGCAATGGTTTGTTAAAATATAAACGATTAGCACATACTATGTTGTCTATATTAACTATTCCACACAATAATGCGGAATGTGAATGAGTGTTCAGTCAGGTTAAAAAACAAGGACACAGTTTCACAGTTCTTTGTCAGATGCTAACTTAGAAAACGTATTAATTGTCAAAAGCGTGCAAAAGGGGGGGGGCCTGTTTTGAGCAAAAATATGATAAAGGATTTTTTAAATTAGCTAAATCTGCTACTTATAACTCCCAGCAGTGCTGTAGCAGTTCAGTTCCAAACCAATAGCTGCAGTCACATAACATCAAGTATTATTCCTGTATCAAGCTACTCTTTCATTAGAGGTATGTCAAGTTTTATATTTTATAAAAGAAAAATAATTTCTGAAACGATTTTAATTACTAAAATAATAATTCTTTGGTTCTATAATTGTTCCTTTTTTATTTTATGTATGAGTGTGATGGCAGTTAATAAAATGATACACACTGATGGTAAGTCGTACTAATACGCATGTGAAAAAAATTGTACTAATTTTGAAATTTATATGTTGGCAGCTATGCTTTCATGCTTTCTCCTACAGATTTTGTGAAAAAGTCTAATTTAAAATTTGTTGCCAGATTCCCAGCCAGTAATTCATTTGTAAATTGTTGCCAGATTCCCAGCCAGTAATTCATTTGTAAATTGTTGCCAGATTCCCAGCCAGTAATTCATTTGTAAATTGTTTCCAGATTCTTGATCAGTAATTTTTTGAAAATTGTTGCCAAATTCCCGATTAAATTTATTTGAAAATAGTTGCTAGATTTTTAAAAAAATTTGGGAGAGACTAATAATTTGGCACAGACACAAGGCAGTTAATAAATTAAGAAGAGTTTGTGTTGGCACAGTAGTGCTCCTGAGACTGTCCATTTTTCAGTTGTAATGTCAACTACTACTACTATTTGACTATGAAGCAAGAAAAAAATCTCAGAAGTTTTGGTTTCTTTTATGCTGTAAGTTTTTTTCTGGATTATTTAACCTACTTCTTTACACTAATCCGCAAGCTCCTAAATCATACTCTGCAGCTCTGAGGGGTTACTTGCAAAAATGACTATGTCATCAATAAAACAAAGGTTGGGGATCTTCAGTCTTTGCTCCATGAATCTTTATCCCCTTGTCTTTTCCATTCAATTATTGAAAGACATTCTATAATGACATTGAAGAGTTTGGTAGATATGGTGTCACCTTGTTTCATTCCCTTCCCAATTTTTTTGTGCTGTGTCCTCAAATAGCCAAACCTTTGCACTTGCACGAATGTTATTAATGATATTGTCAATGAATGTATCTTCAGTACCACTGGATTTCAAAGACATTATAACTACTGATGGTTTCACAGAATGAAAAACCTTTTCATAATCAATAAAAGCCATACACAATGTGAGTTCATATTCATTTATTCTTTCAGTTAGTTCTCTCAGTTCATGAATATGATCTATAGTGCTGTAGTCACTCCTTAATCCAGCTTGTTCTCTTGGTTTTGCTATATCCAGTGTTTCCTTCAAGTTATTTAACAGTACTTTAGTGAAAATTTTGTAAACAACTAATAGGGGGTGTAGTTCTTGAGGTCCTCAAGGTCTCCTTCCTTTATGTAGCAAGATCACATTGTTCCAGTCCTCAGGAATCTTCCCTTCATTAAGGCAGCTAGTGAAAACTTGGGTGAGTGTAGTTTCTATTTTGCTCCACTGGCTTCTTGTTTAATGTCCATGTAGACTTATCATCCTTTTATACAGTCTTGTGTAGATCTCTTTAATTAAAGTCAAATTTTCTGCTCCATTTCTTGTTACAATTCCATCTTCTTTTCTGAGTGCCATGATCTCTTTTCTTCCATTGCTGAGATGACCCTTTGTTTTTACTCTGGCTTTGGTTGCTCTCTGTAGTTTTTTTTCACTAATTTAACAATTGAATGTCCATATGTCTTCAATTATACCTTTTTGCACTGTCTTGCATAGCTCTATATATTCCACTTTGGAAGCTACATTTTCTTTATTTAATCATATGACATAGCAGAAACCCAAATTCAACTAGGTCTTTGTGTAAATGAGTATGTGGTGAAATGTGCTGGTCCTTGAAAAAGCCATAGAACACTATTTGCAATATGTTCTGTATCCTCCTAATTTGTTAACAGCTTGGTATACTGGTTAGTAATATTGTGCCTCAGTTCTTTTGTTGGTATGTGTTAAAATTGTGTGTTTCTTTTTCTTATTTTTTCTTCTCATTCTGCTTTTTGGTCTTTTGTAGTTGTTTTCTGTCCTTTTTGCATTTAGCTATTTTTCTTGAGAATTCTTCTCTTCAGCACTTTGTGCATTTGGATTTTCATTGAGTTTTTGTTTTTTGGGGGTTTTGTTTACAGTGTTATATATATACAGGGTGCATAGGAAAGTCCCTTTAGCCTGGAATAACTTGCAAACAGAGAGAGTTACAGTTATGCAAGTGAGATAACAGTATAGTAAACCGACTACGCCCGATCAAATGCAACCGATAGCAGTGCCCCTAGTGGTGAAATGCGGAAGTTAGCCATTGCAAATCGAAAATGAAAAGAGATAGAGCAAAATTTCCAATTACAAAGTTGTAGAGCATCAGTTAATTAGTACAAAATGACATTTGTTTCATACGGACAAGATAAATTGTCGCCTGGATACCCTACAATGCACAAAATTGATGCGCGACTATTAGAATCTGCATATTCACATTTCGCAAATGTAGCCTAATGCAAATGCAGATTGTGACGTTGTACTGTACCTATGATATAAAAACCAGTAGCAGGATGTAATCTGATCAGAAGTTCAGGTCTACCTACGCTGTGTGAGAATGGCGAGCTTGGATTTCTGGGGTAACGTAAAAAATCAGGTGTATGCAACAGCGCCTACAAGTCTGCTGGATCTATGTCATCGTGTTACAGAGGCTTGCAATAGTGTGACACCTTCCGTGCTGAGGAATGAGCATGCAGAGTTACTTTCACGAATACAAATGTGTATTGTGGGCAATGGCGAACTCTTCGAACATACTCGACATTAACTTTTTATCACTGTGCGCCAGTTTGCCTTTTTTGTTTTTGTTTTGTCTGTCATCAAACTGTATTGACATAAATACGCATTTATGCAATAAATTGTGTGTATTTGCTCATACCTATGTCTGTTCCCTTTAAATGTTCACACAATAGGTCGCACATCGATTTCAGACATTTTAGGGTATTCAGGCGACAATTTATCTCATCCAAGTTTTATACACCGATTAATTTTTTCATCAATGTGACCTTCACTTGATATCTGATATCTGCTGTCCAAGATAAATGTAGGAATCGGTTGTCTCAAGCTTTTCTCCATCAATGGATAAATCTTTGTTTCTTGTAAAAGCATTGTACATCACTTTTGTCTTCTGAAAGTTCAACTTTAATCCCACTTCTTTACTCTTATTAGCAAGTTCTTGGATCATACTTTGCAGCTCTGAAGGGGTAGTTGCAAAGATGACTACGTCATCAGCAAAACGAAGGTGAGTTGAGTAATCTCCATTAATCTTTATCCCTTTGTTTTCCCAGTTCAATGATTGAAAGGCATTTTGCAGTGTGGCAATAAATAGCTTGGGAGATATGGTGTCACCTTGTCTCACTCCCCTTCCAATTCTTATTTGTGCTGTGTCCTCAAATATCTGAACCTTTGCACTTGCATTTTCATAGATGTTATTAATAATGCTAATGTATGCATCTTCAATACCGCAGGATTTCAAAGCCATTGTTACTGCTGATGGTTTCACGGAATCGAAGGCCTTTTCATAGTCAATTAAAGCCATGCATAATGGAAGTTCATATTCTCTTGTTCTTTCAATTAGTTCTCTCAGTACATGGATATGATCTATAGTGCTGTAGCCACTCCTGAATCCAGCTTGTTCTCTTGGTTGGGCCATGTCTAGTGTTACCTTCAAGCGATGTGAAAGAACCTTAGTGAAGATTTGATAAACCACTGAAAGGAGGCTGATGGGCCTGAGATCCTCAATGTCGCCTTTTTTATGGGGCAAGATCACTGTAGCATTGTTCCAATCCTCAGGAATCTTCCCTTCATTAAAACATCTGGTGAAAACTTGGGTGAGTGTAGTTTCAATTTCTCCACTTGCTTCTTTTATAATGTCCACGGTGATTCCATCTTCTCCTGGAGCTTTTCCCCTCTTCATGCTCTTGATTGCATGTGCAACTTCTGCTGGGAAGACTGGAAGAACTCTGGTACTGGTACCTTTCATGATGTCTGGAGTACATGTATCATCTCTTTCATATCTCCCTTCTCTTTTGCATCAACATTTTTGTTTTTCCTGAAATTTTCTTCATATGTAACTTGTTCTTAGTACCACCTATTTTTGTTGCTGTTTCCATAAGAACCTTGGGGAGTTCTCTGTTAACTTCAGAAATATCCACTTCTTCCGATGTTAGGCCTTCTAAAGCAGAGAATCTGTTCCTCAGTTGCAACTTGAAAGTATTATGGTGTTTTTTAATTTTGAAAACGTCAATACATTTTGTTTGTCTTATGAGCTTGCCACGTTCGAGTTTAGTGTTGAGGTGCATCTTACATCTCACCAATCTATGGTCACTACCTGTGTTGAACTTGTTTAGCACACTGCAGTCTTCTATGACGGATTTTTTGTTACACGTAATAAAATCAATTTCACTTGTCCCATTCGGATGTCTCCATGTCCATTTCTTGTGTGGCTTTTTCTTGAAAAAGGAGTTCATGATGAAAAGCCTTTTTGCTTCTGCAAATTCTACGAGAGTATTTTCATGTTGATTTCTGTTCCCGTAACCGAATTTACCAACCGAAGTTTCATTCTGTTGCTGTTGGCCTACTTTTGCATTGAAATCACCCATAATGATCTTCAAGTGCTGTTTGCCTTTGTTATTTAGATTCCGAATTTCCTCGTAAAATTCTTCAATTTCTTTTTCAGGGTGACTTGTGGTGAGTGCGTAAGCTTGAATAATCTGGGCCTGGTATCTTCTCGAGAGTTGAATAACGAGTCGTGCAGCTCTGTCAGAGGAACTCTCAACTTCCACAACTTTATCCTTCAGTTTCTTGTTTATTATAAATCCTACACCACTAGTTCTGCCAGTATCTGTCCCACGATAGTAGAAGAGATATCCACTTTTCAGTTCAATTAGATCTTCTCCTTTTCTTCTTACCTCACTTAGCCAGACGATGTCCCAATTGATCCTTTGTTGTTCCTCTTCCAATTCAAGAAGCCTTGAATCAGAAGATAGGGGGAGCGTCCATTGTAAGTAGCCAAGGTCAGCATCAAATGGCAGCCTAGTCCGGTCCTTCAGTGATTCTTAGCACCCTCTGCCTTCATGTTGCACTGGCCGCTGCATTGGCCAGGTACATTCCAGCTGCCGGAGACTGAGGGCCAATTTTGCAATTGTGTAAGCATCTTTGAGGGGTTTTGGCCATAACTCACCACACGGGCCAAGTGGGTTGGTGAGTGTGGGATAGCATTTCCTCTGATCCCGATGGTATAGTTATACCGCTACTGGCAGTCGTCGGAGCCCCTTTAGTGGGAACAGGATGCACCACGAGAGGCAGGGTTGACATATGTCAAGGAGAGGCGATATGTTGCGCATCACCTGACGCACACACACACACACACACACACACACACACACACACACACACACACACACACACACACACACACAGTAGTGTCAAAAATCCGAACTAATTGGACCACTGGTAGTTCGGTTTTTTTATGTGTACTGATTATCGAACATGTAAAAAAATAGAAATACGCTAAGATTTTTGCATTTATTAAGGTCCAAATACCTGTACAGAAAATAAGCAACTGTGTAAAAAAAAATACATAAAACAAAGGTTTCTTTTGTTATTATGCAATACAAAACGAGTTTGCCATTTTTACTACTGCTATGGAATTTTTAAACATAAAAGGACAAATTCCAAAAATTACCAATATTACAAGCTGGTTCTGAGTGCCAAGGGGTGTACCTTATGCTGAGTGCAGGGGGAATAACTTTCCTCCCAGCTCACAGTGAACAATGGGGCTGAGGAATGAAACAAGGGGTGTACTGCCGTGGTAATGGGTCGTAAAATCTTAGTGAAGTTTTCGCCTTTTGTCTCTGAGTATCGAAAGTCATCACCTTCGACATGTCGCCCCCAAAATTAGGCAATTCTATGATCATCAAGTGCCAAGTTAAAATGAACGGACTATACTTAAACTTTCCACCACCACAGAAATAAAATAAAAACAAAAAGTGGAGGGAAGCTTGTTCGGATTTTTGAAGTTTCGGATTTTTGATGTTCTACTATACTTGTTCCCATAAGACCCATGGTTAGATTTCTGTTAACTTCAGAGATGTCTACTTCTTCTGATGTTAAACCTTTTAGAGCACCGAATCGATTCCTCGGTTCAAAGGTATTAAGTTGATTTTTTAGTTTTGTCATGTCAGCACATTTCATTTGTCTTGCCAGTCTATGGCCAGTTCGTGTGTTGAACCTGTTAAGCAGACTGCAGTCTTCGGGGACAAATTTCTTGTTACATGTAGTAAAATCAATTTCATGTGTCGCCCCATTTGGATGCTTCCTTGTCCATTTCTTTTCTTACTTTGCCTTGAAAAAAAGAATTGATGAAGAAAAACCTTTCAGCCTCTGGAAACTCTTCAAGAGTATTTCCACACTGATCTCTGTTGACATGGCAGAATTTACCTACCAAAGTTTCATTTTGTTGCTGTTGCCCAATATCCACATTTAAATTACCCTTAATCATCTTCAATTGCTGTTGCCCAATATCCAGATTTAAATAACCCTTAATCATCTTCAATTACTGTTTGCCCTTGTTATTAGAAGGCAAATTTCCTTATAACGTTTTGATTTCTTCTTTAAGATGTGCCCTGTATTGGGTGCATAAGCTTAAGTGATCTGAATCTGGTTTCTTTTTGAGAGTTGGACAACAAATTGTGCAGTTCGGTCTGAGAAACTTTCGACATCTAGAACATTGTCCTTCAGTTTTTTGTTAATTACAAATCCACCACTAGTTCTTCCAGTATCTGTCTGAAAGTGGTAAAAACGACAGCCACTTTTCGGTTTTGTGAGGTAGAATACATAAAATAAGTTTTAGTTCAAGTTTCACAAGGTTTCAGGAAAACAGGTATGCCATCTGGACTGGAAACATTACTAATTTCAAGAATCATAGTACTCTGTGTATCTTATGCAGTTGGAACACGACCAAAAGTATAGTGTTAAAAATTTGTAGATTGTTTCTTTCTTTCTTTCTTTCTTTCTTTCTTTTTTTTTATATGGTACAAGGGGGTTGGGAAGGGTATCAGTATCCTCTTCAGGGTAGTGTTCTCAACAAAAAATAAGGCCATGGACAATAGCTTTTTCTTTAGGTAAATAAATTTACAGTACAATCATCTGGACAGATATATTTTATCAATTAACTTTGTAAGTTTTGTGAATAGGTCTTGGAAGCTGTTTAGAACCCTGAAAGTAAGTAACATGGTGAAACTGCTGTTTTTAATTCTGCATCTTTGTTGTGTTTCTGCTCTTTTATTTGTCAGTTATTATTTAATAAAGAGTACTAAAATCTGCTTATTCTTAATATCTTCCACATGAAATTTATATTTAAAAAAAATTTTTTTTTTTTAAACATAGCTCTTTCTGTTTGCCTTTGGTTCTTGTAAAGTTGGTTTTCAGGTATAGAGGCAATTTTTTTAGGGTAATTTTTTTCTGCTGTGAATATGTTTAAAAGGTAGGTGATGTAGCCATATGAGGATAAACTACCATAAATCATATATTTTTTAAATAAAGCATGTCATAAAGGTAGGTTTTGCAGCAAGTTGGTGGTAGTAAGGCTTTTTCAGATTCAGTTTACTTCAGTTAAGGATGTCAAAAAGGTGGGTGATGTTTTACCGATTTTTTTTTGCTTTCTCTAGTTGAAAGGCATGGCAAAGAGTTATATTATAACTGATGTAAAGAAGTATGTTTGACACAAAAATGAACAGCATTTACTTTATGTTGCTGTTGTAAAAATATGCAGTGTGCCCTTGATGAATCATGTCAGTGAAGGATAAAAACACAGATAATTAAAGAAAAAACAGCATGGATACTTCAGCATATTTTTAGGTTTGCTCTCATGATGTCTTTGAAATTACCTTAAAACTGTTGTTTTTAATATATTGTTTTCATAGTTAGTAATGTTTTCAGGAGGTGTTTATATTTCACACTATAGTTTGTGCTACTGCAGTATCACCATTCAAAACCCCATTGATTGATGTGCTGTAGCAAAGTGTCAACACACTGGAACTGATGTGCTCATGATTTCCTCCTTTTTTTTTTTTTAATAACGTAAGGTGTGATCAAAAAGTATCCAGACTGGTTGCATAAGTTTGGAATCTCATGCCACATCAGGAAACGATTTGGCACAGGTTGACCTTGGAACCCACTACTCGTGCTGTGAGTTACGTCTCTCCTGCTTGTTCATTTTTTTTTTTACAGTAGTGCTTTGTTTCATGCATATGTGAAGCTGTTTGTCGCACTTGTCATGTCAGAAAAAAAGATCTGAAATTTCCATCAGATTTTGTCAAAAACTTGTTAAGACACATACCTAAATTTACAGAAAATCTGTCGGCAGGATTTTATGAATGGTGCACAAGTTTATGAGTGGCATAAACATTTCAAAGATGGTTGTAAAAGCATTGGGAGTGATGAATGGTCTGGGAGGCCCGCAACCAGCAAAAGTGAAAACAGTGTCGAACTTGTGGGCACAGCTGTGCAGGAAAGTCATCAAATCACTATTTGTGAGTTATCTAAAGACTTCAACATTAGTTTTGGTTCAGTTCAATCGATTCTTATTTATGATTCGGGCACGAGACACGCCTCAGACAAATCTGTGCCAAAATTGCTCTCAGCTGAGCAGAAACAGGCCCATGTTTCAGCTGCTAGTGCCTGCTTGAGTGTGTTGAAAATAACAAAGTTTTTTTTTAAAAACTGTCATAACTTGTGGTGAATCATGAGTTTATGGGTATAAGGTGCAGTCTTTAGAGTGGAAGACCCCAGACTCTCCCAGACCCAGAAAAGTATGACAGAGCTGCAGCAATGTCAAGACGATGCTGACTATTTTTTAATCGTGAGAAAATTGTGCATTTTGGATATGCTCAATCAGGCCAGACAATCAACAAGGAGTACTGCTGTCAAGTTTTGTGGCATTTGAGGGACCCAGTTCAATGTAAAATGCCAGCATTGTGGGAGAGTGGCAAGTTTAAACTCTACCATGACAATGTGCTTGCCCATGCTTCGTAACTTGTGCAGCAGTTTCTTGCTAAGCACCACATTGCACAGGTCTGACAGCCACCTTATTCACCAGAACTCACTCCCTGTGTATTTTCTCTTTCCGAAAATCAAATACCACTAGAAAGGTATTGTAAAAGATTCTAAGACATTGAGGAGGTACAACAGAATGTGACAAAACAGCTGTTCGCTATTTCAGATGACTTAAAAAAATGCTTTGAGTAGTGGAAACATCGCCGCACTAAGTGTGTGGCTTCGGAAGGGGATTACTTCGAAGACGATTAAGTTTCAAATCTGTAAGCCCCGTGATTTTTTTTTTTTTTTTAATAAATCCAGTCGGGATACTTTTTGATCACATCTCTTATTTTTCTTTATAGTTTTGGTTTGTTTTGTGGTAACATTATTGATGTCAGTATCAGTCAGTGTAGAAGCAGCTGGATGACACTAATGAATTTGTAGTTATATGATTGCCCCCCCCCCCTCTCTCTCTCTCTCTCTCTCTCTCTCTCTCTCTCTCTCTCTCTCTCGTTCATATCTCTCTCAGATATAAAGTACATTATGAGATGCCCAAAATTGGTGTATCCACCATGCTGTGGTTCAGTTTGTTTACATATCAGTATGGGAGTTTAGTGCAGTATGGGATGATATGCAAGTGATTATCTTATCATGTGAGTTCAATAGAATCTGCAGGTGTTATTAATACAGTCATATTGTTCAGGAAATAAAATTTCATAATATTTGTACATCATGTTAGGAGTCTGTGAAATCACATGATCTAAGCTGTAGTGGGAAAACAACATGCACAGAATGACAAGATGATATATTCATCAGCTGTATTTCCAACTTGAATGTGTTTGAGAGAGGAAAATTCATTAGACTTCATGTAGCTTAGTGACCAATTTGGCTCATAGAGGCACATGATTATTGCAGTGATAGCACAATTGAGTAATGCTTGCTGTCATGTGTGTAAGAAAGCACATTCACTTCAACTGAATCTTGTGCATGCAGAATTATCACTGTGGGTAAGCTGACTGATCTTGTGAAAGATGTACCCAGCATAATCTTTGGTACTGTTAGCAGAGCAGTGACAGCAGCCATGAGTTGCCCATAACATGTCAAACCATTGCCTAACAACTTGCAAAGACAGCATTGCTTGCATATTGGATTGCATTATCCTCCATTGCACAGGGTTTGTACGGTCCTTAAAAGTCCTTAAACACTCCTTATTTTTGATTTCCATTTCTAAGGCTCTTAAAAGTCCTTATTTTTTAAAACAAGTGCTTATCCCCCCCCGGGTCTTGTTTTTGTGCTGCAGTAATGGGCATTGCAACCCTGCCCCCAGTTTTGTTTGTGTGTCTGTAAATATGCTAACCTGTTCACCAGGAGAGCTTTCTTCTAGCTCATTGAAGAGAGATAATCCCCTAGAATGTTCTTGTTCTTAGAAATGATCTCCCTTCAACCCCCCCCCCCTCATTGTAGCCTGCATGACTTACCTTGAGTGACCTTACCAGTGGGATTTATATCTGTGTTGTGTGTCTTTTCAGGGGTCAGAAGGTCAAGAGCAAAGGTGGGGAGGGGGGTTCTGTTTGACTACTTCACAATTTATGGTGTCTGTTGTCTCGTGTGGTCTGATCTATCTAGTGTCTACTGCTTTACTCAACGCACCTTGCTTCATTGTCACTGTGTCTCCTATTTGTCCCCTTTTTTTTTTTTTTTTTTTTTTTTTGGGCGTGTATTTAATTTTGTCCTTTGTGAGCAAAGTAGCTTATATATGGGGCAAAATGCCTGGTACATGGCCACTAGAGCTGAGACGGGCTGGGCCCGGGCCCTAACCGGGCTCGGGTTTCATTTTAAAAACTTCTGGTCGAGCTCGGGCAGGCTCGGGCTGCCATATATAGATTTTTTTTTTTTACCGGTCAGTTTTATCAAATAGTTATTGGTTTTATTTTCAAAACTTTTTTTTTTTTTTTTTTCAGCAGCAGTTTTTGCTCATTGCCAGAAAGTTGCTCTTTTAGTTATGTCTGTTGTTTAGCTATCTGTAGGAGAGTGAGTGAAATTTAATTAGTCCCTTTAGGCAATGCAGTTGTTCCATCCATGTGAAGCCGGCTGACAGCCACCAGGGAATGGCGACAAACCAGCCAGAGAAAATGCGTTAGAGGTTGGTGGGTAGGCTGGGGGTGGAGGTCCTGACGTGTGATATGAGGTGTAAAAAGGAAACTGAAAAGCGGCAAACATAAGAAAGAGTAAGGATATAAGGGAACGGTTGAAATGCACCCTGATTTTCCAATCGGATAAAGGAAAGAATGGATGTCTGGAAGACAGTAAAAAGCCAGTTAAGCTAACAATGTACAGTACTTTCCCATTCTCTAGTTTTATGATACCTAGCACTCGTTTCCTGGTGCTGCCGTTAGATGTTTAGGATGCCGATGAAGAGATTTTCTGAAGGTGTAAATTAGACCCAAGATAGTCTCGATTACCCATGACGGTCTACGCATAAGGCTAAATTAAATTCTCTCCATAATTGCTTCGTAAAACTATACAGTAGCCGGAAAGAACGACGGGCCTTTGAAGTTTTCTGATGCTTTTTGTGATCAACATTTAAAACCAGTTACATCTTCCATGTACTGTAAAGAAGTGCATATATACGTTGTTATTGTTAGTGTCAGTGGGACATACTTTTTGTTGATGCCATATAAATTGTGGAATAAGATGAGTACATAAAAATATGGAAGGCACGAAAATGAAACTAGATGTTAAAATCATCTAAATAGAACTTTTGCTATGATTCCGGTTGGCGCGTGAAAGCTTAGGATCAATTTATAACATGCGGCAAAAAAAGTGACCTGATTAAATAGTTTAAATTAGATCATTAGATCAACCAAAACTGTTCGTGTCCTTCTGCACTGGGTAGTTTTTACAGCAATTTAAAATTTTCAATAGTTCACGAAAGTTGCTAAAATAAAGCAAAAAAAAAAAAAAACACACACTCCATCTTCGGGCGCAGACTCTATGACAAAAATGGCAGACAGTCCTCAGACTATAAAACTTCGGGCCCCCAAAACTGAGCCCGAACTCACCTTTAATGGCCACTAGCGCTGTTTAATTCCCTATATGTGTATATATACATACTGTCACACACACACATCTGGTGATATTCCAATGACACAAAATATCAATTGCAGTGTAGGTCCTTAGAAAGTTCTTATTTTTTTTTTTTTTTCCACAGAAAAGGGTATGAACCCTCATTGCATTATCACCCAGTGAATGCCAAGCAGTATTAGCTGTGTTTTTATTGGTGTCAGTCTCAAGCAGTCTTAAATGCAGAGTGTTGCCTATACTTTAGCAATGAATCGAGTTTTAGCCTTGGGTATGATAAGCATATACATATGTATGAAGAATACACAGTCAGTAATCAAATCTTAACATCAATCTTAATTGGAAAGATGCATGAACATTGAGTATTGTAGTATGGGGCGCAATGAGTTACAATAATCAATCTGTCATTTCTGATTTGTGTTACAGGCAGTATGGTTGCTCAGCAATATGTTAATGTCTTAGTAACAGTAGTCTTCATGGTAGGAATGAATGACTGTTATGTAACCGATAATGTCATGACACATAACACTGGCATCATCAGGGAATTTAGCAGTATGTCTGGTGATAGTGACATTTTTCAGCAAGATAATGCTTCAGATTACATTGCTATCTTTATCACCAGGCAATGCCTACAAGGTGTCGGTACCATTCTATAGGACCATCACAGAAACTAATGAAAAATGAATCCATTGAGGTATGGCAGACATACAAGTAATTTTTGTCAAAGACATGCCTTATACATTTCAGTATCACGCTGTCTTCGTACGATATGAAAAACCCAGCTTTCAAAATTGCAAATTAAAACCATATTTATTTACAAGTCTAAAAGTCAGTTAAAAAAGACAAGATCTTTCGGAGCTCACTAGGCTCCATCATCAGGTCAAGTGCCAACAAGACACCTGGGGAGCTTACATTATAAGCACCTGCGGTAGACCCACAATACATCTGGTCGCCAGCCTCACCTTTCGGTGATGCCAGTTTGATATGGTTAAAGTTCAAAAACTGATGGAAATCAAAATAATTCCTCACCTTCAGATTGTCGCTCCGATGGTTCAATCAAACATCTCCACTGACGGGGCACAAATGACGGAAGTTCCAAATTACAGCACGTTTCTTTAGAATAAGCAGGCTCTCTGTGAAAAATACAGTTCGTTTGGTGACATTGGAGTTGAGTATCTTCACTTCAGACCAGTTCGGAATATATCCTCCCTGGTTGACAGCAACTGTAAAGGCAGTAGAGGTGTTGCCCGAGCGTAGAGCATATTGATGCTCAAACAAACGGATCTTCAATGTCCTAAGTGTAGAGCCAGTCCAGTCAAGTTAAATTTTAAGGCACCATTCGGGTCCCCATTGATGAGGGGGATACAGTAAACACCAGGTTTCTGCAAGTTAGGCACTGCATCCCTGTCATTACGTACTAAAGAGAAAATATTTGTGGTGCTTATACCAAAATCTAAGTTATTTTTGTGACATACCCTTTTTAAAAAGGGGACAATCACGGGGTGGTAATCTAGTTTACCAGCAAATTTAACTTGACTGGATTCAGGTGTTAATGTCGTGAATCTCAGCTTCTGGACTTTTTGTACCAAACTTTGAATATAGTGGGTAGAGTAACCAAAGGAATGAGCTAAGGTCGTAATCATAGACATTCCATCCCTCCAAATTCAGCTGGACGAAGAATGCGTGAAGGCCCTTTTAATTAGGAACCATAGGGCAGAGGCTTTATGTTCAGGAGGGTGAGCTGACGAAATCGACAGAAATCGTATGACGCATGCATGCAGGTGGGTTGCGAGAATGCATGCCTTGCACACCGTATGGTCTTGAAATGGTGCAAAGATTTCAGGGTGGATGTGAAAGCACTATGAATCTGCCAAGACCTGGCCAAGCATATGCTGTCATCACACCAGACACAATCTGAGCAGTGGACAAACTGGTGAAAGTTAACTGCAGAATAACAGTTAGTGAGTTAGCAGCTACAATAGTCATCAGCTGGGGCTTCATTGGCACAATCCTCCACCAAGAACTGGAGTATTCAAAAGTGTGTCACAGTGGGTTCCAAAGCACCTGACATAGAATCAAATGTCACTGCGAATGGGTTTGTCATTGCAACACCTTATGCGCTACCAGGAAGAGGGACCCACATTTCTGACCAAGATTGTTGCCAGAGATGAGATATGGTACTATTATTTTGATCCAGCCACCAAACACATGAGCAAAGAATGAAGGCACCCATCCTCACCACAGCCAAAAAAAAAAAAAACCCTGTTCTTCTTGAGTTCTGGAAAGATGATGCTGGCATTTTTCTTTGATGGAACTGGCCATCTGCTTATTGAGTGGCTGGAACCTTGTGGGGTCATTGATGTGCAAAGGTACACAGTAACACCCTCGACAAGCTCTGATGAGCAATCCGGCAAAAACGGCAAGGAATGTTGTCCAGGGGAATTGTCCTGCTTCATGACGATGCGAGGCCACATGTTGTCAACATGTGCTGCGACACTCTGCAACAGTTTGACTGGGAGGTCCTTGCCTATCCTCCTTACAGTCTGAACATGTCTCCGTGCGACTTTCACATTTTTTGGGCCTCTCAACATTCACTGAAAGGTTCACCGCCAATGCAGAGGTTTGTAAAGCTGTTGAAGAATGGTTTGCCAAGCAACCTATTTCTTTGTACCCTGCGGTTACCCATAAACTTAACAACACCTGCCTAAATGTTAGGGGTGCCTATTTGTACCGCCATCAGCACCCATGTGTTATATACTCATACACTATCTACCTACAAGTAATTGGACACCTGTGATAGCAAAGGAAAACGAAGTTTATTCACCTTCAATAGTTGGTGGAGCCTCCACGAGCGGCGATTACAGCTGCAACCCTCCGGGGAATACTCTCAACCAGGCGTTGTACGGCGGCTAGCAGTATTTTCTTCCACTCGGCTTGGAGAAGACTGATTTCGGACGGTGGGGGAACCCCTTAAGTCGACGCTCCAACTCGTTCCAGAGGTGCTCGATAGGGTTAAGGTCCGGGCTCTGCGCAGGCCAGTCCATTCGATTAACCCCATTGTCACCATCCCAAGCCATGCTGGACCTCGCAACATGACAGGTGGCATTGTCATCCTGAAAGTAACTTGGGTCCACCCCGTAAAACTGCCACAACGTAGGAAGCGCATGGTCATCCAAAATGGTGCAGTAGGTCTCGGCATTGAGTCTACTAGGAATTGCGACCAAGGGTCCCGTGCCATACCAGGAGAAACACCCCCATAGCATAATTTCACCACCGCCGAACTTCACAGTTGGCACAATACATTCCGGCAGGAGGCGTTCTCCAGGCAGATGCCAAACCCAGACCCTGCCATCCGAACGGTAGAGGGTGATTCGTCACTCCAGAGAACCTGTTTCCACTGTTCAACGGTCCATTGTCAACGTTCTTTGCACCACGTTAGCCGAGCAGCGCTATTGGACTTGGTGATCAAAGGCTTGTGGGCGGCATCACGTCCATGATAACCGAGCAGATGGGCTTCCTTACGGATGGTATTCATCAAAAGAACACTCCTGGATGCCTGTTGAAACTCCTCGCGGATGTGGCCCATCGATTTGGTGCGGTTCTTCCGAATTTCTCTGGCCAGCACCCGTCGGTCTCTAACTCCCAGTTTTGTGGGTTGCCGGGTCGGGGCACATTCCGACAGTCACCTCTCATCCATCTTCAACTTGCCAATCACGTAGGCCACTGTCGATTTTGGGTACTTCAACTCGCTGGATATGTCACGTATGGATCGGCCATTTCTGTGATACCTGACGATTACACCTTTCTCGAAATCAGAGCGCTCCAAACTGCGTGGCATCTTGCATGCGACTGGTTGCATTGTTGTTTCCCACACGATATTTAACAGTGGCGGCCATGACGTGTATCAGGACCGCAGATATAGTCAATTTCAGGGGTGTCCAATAACTTGTTGGTAGATAGTGTATATATTTACCTGTGTACATATTCTTATGCTGTAATTAAGTACACTTAACTCCAACAGTTAGTCTATGTTTCATTTGGACAACCCTTATATGAGGAAGCACCAAGATACTTTGACTAACGAAAATCTGGAGTTTGTTTAGATTCCTAATCCTGCTCCAGGGTGATTCAATTTTTGAGTTTTCTAAAGAAATGGCAACATGGGAAATAAGGCGTGTCTGTGCCAAAATTAATATCCTCCCTTATGAATGTGCTCCTTCAGATTTACCATTGTGTGTGTGCAACAGGTTTGGACCATATCAGTCATGAAAAATAAGGTGGAGTAAACATGGTTGATGCTCCAGGATGATATTGACACATCTGTAATTCCAAACCATAATGAGTCCCTGCAAGTATCTCTAACCATTAGGGTTTTCCAATGTTCAAGAACTCCATGTTATACTGCAAAAAATCATTATTCTTTTGCCATGCAACTGTTATGATTTCTTACTTACATGTATCAACCTGTTTTTCACTGACTTTCAGTTGAATTCAACAGTATAAAGTGGAAGATTTTAAGGGGATTAGAATCCCTTGTGTTTGATACAAAAATCAGTGCTAAGTATGTGGTTTAAATTGCATCCACCACACCATCTGTCTAGAAGTTGAGCTCCCCTTTCCCCCCAAGAATACTTCCCTGTAAGACAGCTCTGGGTATGTACTTGAGTAAATGTAGCCATTGTTTTAGGGTGCATCAATTTTAGTGCCACACAGTATAAATGAATTATATGAAGGTGGTGTCAGTATTTAGCAGCGTGTACTGGCAAACCTTTTATGATTCATACCTCATCATACTAAACTTGAAAAATTAGTTCATTCATGCTTGTAAATGTGAACATGTTCAATTTTATTTTAAAGAAAGTTGCACGGATACTCCACAGACTGAATAAATGATGTGCAGATGTATAACTTAGTTTTTGTGTTTAATCTTGTGATTTTTTGAATTCTTGAAGATTCTTATTTTCATTTTCTTTTGAGTTGAGCAATACTACTCTCCTCAGTACCGACTGCTTTATGTTAAAGACGTATTCTGCACATATTACCTCTGATGATTCCTGGATGTAAAAACTGCACGTTTTTACAAACTTTTTCAGAATTAAAATATATAATTACAAACTTAAATAACTCAACTTTACATTAGAAGAACATTAAAAACCTTTTTTGATTGACTACATTTAAAAACTTTTTGCTATAAAATTGAGTTATTTAAGTTCTTAATTGTATTTTAAATCTGAAAGTTCATAAAAATGTGTAGTTCTTACTGCCAGGAGGATTGCCAGAAATAATATGTGCAGAATATGCAGAATAAATGTGTTTAACAAAAGCAGTCTGTTCTGAGGTGAGTAGTATTGCTCAACTCAAACGACCATAAAATAATATTGTTGTAGCATGTTTGATCATTTTTTGGACTGAAAAAGTGCCAAACTTTGTTTGATATAACTTGAAGATTCACAATGAAATATTTTTTTGTCAAATCAAAATTTCTTATAGAACAGATCTTTCTGTGACCTTTTATTAGTGCTTTGCTGGTATAGTTGAAATATAATTACAAACTTATGAGACACTACTACTGTGTAAATATGCTATACTACTGTTTGTGATAATTGCAACACCAAGAAAGAATCATACTATTCAATTGAAATTTATATCACACGTTCCTCATGTTACAGAAGATAACTGATTGCAGTTGTAGAGCTACACAAAATGTTTTCGCTTCAAAACTCAGTATCTTGTGAAGCCACCTCAAGCAACAGTAACAGCCTCTACACGGTGTGGCACTGAATGGAAGGGGTTTCTGATATCGTCCTGAGAAACAGCCTGCCAGGCTGCTTCTATGCAAGACTAGAGTCCATTTGTGGTGACTGGCAGAGGCACTTGACTTGCCAGTCACATAGCTGCCATGTTTGATCAGGAACATATCCGGTGAACGTGTAAGCCAGGGAAGAAGCAGTATCTGCCATGCATGGAAGAAAGAGGTCTTGCACATTCCAGGCCACATGTAACCGAGCATTGTCTTGCTGGAATACAGTGCCAGGACAACTCTGAAGGAAGGGTATCACCTCTGCCTTTGAAAGATCTCTGATGTATCGCTGGCTGTTGAGGGTTCCTTCAATTTGTATCAAGTGAGATCGTGAATTAAACCCAATAGTGCCCCAAACCATGACGCTTGGCATTGAGCCGGTATGACGCTGCAAAATGCACTTGCAAGGTGCCATTTCCCATGATGTCTTTGAACACATATACAACCATCATGGTGCATCAAGTTGAATCATGACTCGTCAGAAAACATGACCCGTTGCCAATCAGTGCATCAATGTCTGTGTTCGAGACCCCATTGCAGCCTAAGGTGTCTGTGGTTGAGGGTCAAAGGAATGTGCAACAATGGGCTGCTAGCGACCAGTCCTCTGTTAAGCAGACAACATTGAGCTGTGCTGGAGAATAAAGTCTGACCTGCGACAGTGCTTCACTGCTGTGCTAACACCATGGATGTTGCTGTGCAATTGGTCACTGCCATGTGATAGAGGTGTCTGTCATCCCATGCAGTCATGCGATTTTGCAGTCCATTTCGTGGATTTTTATGCATCTGAGCCTCGTATGTCCACTGACTCCAGGTTTGCATCACTGTACTGGCATTTCGTCCTGTACAAGTCGCAATTTTGCTCTAGAAAAATTTTGCTTCTCTCATTCCAGCAATCCTTCCTTGCTCAAAGTCCATCAAGTGTTCATAATGCTACCTTCTTCAGTGACGGGGCATGGTGGGACACAAGAAACACCCTTTCAACTCAGTGTTGGCTCTTGACTGATTGCAACATCTCATTTGAGCCAGCTCTTTATACCCAAGACTGGACAGCTCAGAGGGCGCTGCTCTGAAACTGCATGCACATTTACACTGACATCTTAATCATTTGCATGTTTCAACCTGTTGTACATATCCTGTAAGTTTCAAGCTAATACCAGCAGTCCTTCATGGTGTTGCAATTTTCACAAACAGTAGTGTATTAGAAATCCTACCATGACTGAAGTAAGTGATAAATAAAACACTGTGAATGTAATTTTTCAGGCTATAATACATTTGCAAAACTGACTTTTTAGCAATGCATCTGCATATGTGTATTTTGATGCTTAGTAGTGTTTACCTTTTTGATATTCTTAATTCTTTTCATAAAACACTGCTCATGTAAGTTTATATTTCATGCTACTTAATGTGATAACATCAAGCTGCTGGTTTTTTTATAATGCTAACCCATGAAGTTAAAAATCTCTGTATTAATACTGTACTGACACAAGGTAGCAAGAATGTTACTGGCAATTTGGGATCTCACTAAAGATTTTGATGTACACTGGCGGAAAGTGAAAAAAGAACACCAAGAAGGAATTGGCGGTAGATCATGAAATGTACATATGTTAATGGGGTCGAGTTTATGTAGGTGTGATGTTAATTTCGAGACCAACCGGTGAGCGCCTTATGCCACAGCACCGCATAATATGCAAATTATTGTCGGTGGTATTTAAAGAGTACGGCGAAGTGAATGTAATCAGTCTTCGGCGTACAGACACGTGCGGAGACCCTGAAGAAGCTGCAATGCCTGGACATGGAAGATGTGTACGATTTCAGCAGTTATCGGACTTTGAGCGAGGTCGTCTAGTCGAACTCCGCGAGGCCGGGTGGTCGTATCGTCGTATTGCGGAGCGAATTGGACGGGAAGTATCGGTGGTGGTACGATGGTGGCGTAAATGGTCCGAGGAACATTCCCACACGAGAAGACGTGGAACCGGGAGTCACAGACGGACTGATGAGCGGACTAATCGACGCATAAGAAGAGCGGCGTTGTCAAGCAGAACATCCACTGCGATGCAAATCCGAGCTGCCGTTGCACCTGTGGTGACTGTGCGAACAATCCGCAACCGTCTACTGGATGCAGGACTACGTGCACGTGTGCTTCTGGCATGTGTACCTCTAACTCCAGCCCACCGTCAGGAATGGCTGCAGTGGTGTCGGCAATGTCTGCGCTGGAGAATGCAATGGCGATCTGTCATGTTCAGCGATGAAAACAGATTCTGCTTGGGAGCCTCCGATGGCCGTATGCGTGTTCGCAGACGCACAGGGGAGCGTCTCCACCCTTCTTGCATCCGCCAGCGACACACAGGGCCTACACCTTAATCTCCTGGTGTGGGGAGCGATCAGCTATCACTCCCGTACACAACTAGTGTTTGTACCGGGTACGTTAAACAGCACCTCCTACATCAACATCATTCAGCCCGTTGTTGTGCCATTGGTAAGGTCGGTCCATCGTGGTGTTTTCCTGCAAAATAACGCGCGGCCACACATGGCACGTGCAACACAACATGCACTTCAGGGTGTGAGACAACTTCCATGGCCTGCATGTTCACCGGATTTGTGCCCCATTGAGCACGTGTGGGATTTTATGGGACAATGACTTGTCTGGTCTCCACGGCCAGCCACGACCATCTCCGATTTACACGTCCAGGTTTGAGGATGCTTGGAACTCAATACCCTAAACTTACATCCAACATCTGTATGACAGACTCCATGCCAGAATTGCACAGTGTGACGCAGTTCATGGTGGTTCAACCTCGTACTAACCATGTTACATGAAAATGTTATTTTTCAGTTTACCAGCAAATACAGCTGTATTTTGCCATAATGTTTTGATCACGTTATCCTCTGTATTCCGTTATTATGCTGTATAAATTTCGTTGGTATCGGACGTCTCCTTCTTGGTGTTCTTTTTTCACTTTCCGCCAGTGTATTAAATTATGAAATTTTATTAAAAAAGCTACATAATATTGGAATAAGAGGTATTTCTTAGACACTTTAAAAATTACCTATCTAACAGACTAACACAAATTGATCAGTTTTGTTGTCCATTAGAATATATGAATTCGGGAGTACCACAGGGCTCTATTTTGGGTCCGATCTTATTTAATATTTATATTAATGACATATTCTCACTATTATCTAATGCACACATTATTCTTTATGCTGATGATACTACTATTCTTTTCACTGGTTCAGACATCTCCACTTTAATTGGTTGACTTCAAATGAGCGTGTGGTAAATATATAAAAAAAAACCAAGGCAATAATATTTACAAATAATCAGATAAATCTAACACCTCCTAATTCTATACTTTTAAATGATAAAACAATAGAAATAGTAACTGATTTCTCATATCTAGGGATAAAATTAGTCTAACTTAAAGTGGAATAACCATATTAACTTTTTAACGAATAAAGTATCATCAAGTATTGGGATAGTTACTCATGTTCTTACTAACTTATCAGTTTCAACACTAAAGCTTCTATATTATTCTCTGGTACAATCACATTTAAATTATTGCATTCTATCTTGGGGACAAACAACTAACTCTAATTTTAGGAAACTTCAGACATTACAAAATAAATATATTAGACTCTTAGAATTAAAACATAATTCTGATATGAATCACTTTTCACTTATGAACTCATCTATATACATACACGTTGACCCAAATAAATATAACATATTAACATTAAAACAATTATATAATTACAATTTCGGAAAAGCCATGTACAGGAGAATAAAAATGTTATAGATCATGCATTAATTAAAATTTCATTACCTACCCATGACTATAATAGTAGAGGTGTATCTCAACTGAGACCGATTTTTCCCAGGACTCAGTATGTTAAACAGTCACTAAGTTATGCTGGGCCTCAATTTTGGAATTCTCTACCTCATGATCTTACAATAATAAATAATTTCAATCTATTTAAAAGAAAAATTAAAACTTTACATTGTGGGACTACCAAGAATATAAAAAAGGGAAATAAAGGAATAAGGAGAAGTGAAACAGGAAATGTAAAAAAAAAAAAGGGGAGGGGGATGAGAGAAGCGACTAAAAGATCATTAGGAAAATGGGAACAGGAGGGGAAAGTTGGGAGGAGGGTAGAGAAAAAGGGAGATAAGAAGCAATTATGCTAATACTAATTTCTAGTAATACCTTTGAATGTTATCTGCCATGCTTTCAGGTGTAACTCTGACTTGCCTACTTTTGTATAGGGAGATCAGGGCCTTGTCAGGACTTTTGTGGCCTTTTCCCAGATCTCCCTTGCTGTTACAATTATTTACACTGTTGTTGTATCACATTGCATTTTGTTTTCATGTAACAGCTAAATAAACTGAACTGAATTGAATCTACATTGATACATATGTTTTTCTGACTTACATGAAGTAAACATGTTTTATCCACATATTTTTATTGCTACATGCGCTCACTGAATCAAAAACAAGATTTCCCATTTGCCGAAACAGTTTTCATACTTCAAATAATAAGCTATAAGTGAACTTACCTTGCTGTGGTAGTGTGTACTGTTGTATAGAAGCAGTCTATTTACAATACTGTTTGAAGCTATCAAGACTGATTGAACATCCATTGATTTGGAAGACTAGTAGTGGGTGCTTGGTTATGAGAAATGACACACTGTTAGAGCTGAGTAGTGAAAATCTTGTGAACTCAGGTGTATGGTATTCATTCCTCCAAGTAACAAGGTGCTGTCCTGAAAACATTTTGTAGAGTAAATAAAAAAGATATAGTGCACCTGTGTGTGTGCAGTGATCCTATAGTAATTCAGTGCCTTAATCTTAATGCTCACAAGCAGAATAATTCAAAAGCTGGAAAACTGGAAAGAGAATGAACAAGTTTGAAGAGAATAAATTAGTATGACTGGTGATTAGAGGAAAAACTTTAAAAGCAGGGAAAACAGAGAGTACATTGAGTCCAAATTCTTGTTTCTTCTGATGACTAAAAGCCTTTCTTTATTTGCAGACACAATTTCAGAGACTAGGAGGGTAGTTTACAGCCTTTTAGTTTTATTTTTAAACATATAAGTGTTTTTTTGTTTGAAAGCACCATAGTAAACCCCATTTTCTCAGCATTGTGGCCATTATTTGATGAACAAAAAAATTTGGCCATTATTTGATGAACATTGTGGCCATTATTTGATGAACAATAATTTTAGTCCATTTTCCTGGAATCCTCTTTTCTGTTCACTGGGAAATCAGCATTTTTTTAGTTCACCATGATGTGTTTGTAAAAAAATGTTTGTCCTGTTTTTCTAACTATTAGACCCTTCTGTCCATTGCAACGAAATCTTCAGTATTCCCTTTCACAGCTGATCTTTCATCTCTCTATTACACAAATGCGCTGTTATTTTGAGCTTTGTGATGCGGAACATTGATGGACCTGTGATGCGGATTTAACCAATATTTTGGCTACCCTAAGTTTTTTCTGTTTTGTCATCTTTCAGTGTCAGCAGGGTTTTCAAAATGTTACATAAAACATTTTGAGAAAATCTATTATTGCACAGAAGCATTTTGATTGCTTGTTTTTGTCAAATTATCACAGTTCTTAAGTATCATTT
Source organism: Macrothele yani (assembly GCA_039090855.1). Taxonomy (NCBI): domain Eukaryota; kingdom Metazoa; phylum Arthropoda; class Arachnida; order Araneae; family Macrothelidae; genus Macrothele; species Macrothele yani. The sequence goes on along the minus strand of CM076996.1, from coordinate 3,572,616 downwards.
TCTTAATTCTCTTCTATCTTGAAAAACTTTCCCTTATGTCTTTTATTCCTCTGAGTTCTTTTGTTTTCACAGATGTTTCTGGCCTCTAGATTTTTTGTCAAGGCCTGTTCTCAAAAAAAAAAATAAAAAATAAAAAAATCTAGGCTAGAAACATCTGTGAAAACAAAAGAACTCAGAGGAAGTGAAGACATAAAGGAAAGTTCTTCAAGATAGAAAAGAATTAAGTAAATTAATCTGAGTAAAGCCTTAAGTAAGTAGTTTAATACTCATTTTCTCATCAAGATTTAGATCTGTACATTTTTTCTGCATTTTCATTTGTAAAGAGCATTAAAAAAAGGAAACTTCAGAGTTCTGTCTTTCACAAAAGAACAACAGTGATTAATTTCAGATGCAAATTTGATGGCTTTGAGCAAACAATATCCATAACTAACACTGACACGCTACAAAATTTTTTTTTTTTTAGGAATTTTGGTTTTTCACTCTGACCTAGATCAAGAAAGTGATAACAATAGCCAAAACACTTATTAGTAGATATAAGCATTGATTATTATATGTATTTGAAAATGTTTGTTTGGAACTGAATGAATGATTCTGATAACATCTGTAATTGTATTAAGTGGCGTCCACTGAAGTTTAATTTTTCATTTGCCAAAGCATTGTACAGATTTGTTTTTCATTACTGAAGAAAAACAAAAATTGGATTTCCCTTCTGTATTCATGAGGGTTGCATTCCTAGAAAACATGTGAATAGTGATTTCAGAAATAATGAACTTGTTGATAATGTGTATGGGGATTCAGGAACTAGTGCCAGCATAATTTACCCAATGTAGTAGAAAGTTCTATTTTCTTGAAAGGATATAGAAAAGGATTTGATTGATTGCCTGTATTCTTTTCGCTAACACAAGTTTTTTCGTTTTTAATAATCAATGCTATCAACAAAACCAAGGTGTACCGATGGGGTCATCTCTTTCCCCACTTTTGGCTGAAGTATACCTGCAAAATATTGAGCAATCAATAGTGATGCAACATGACCAACAACCTACCTTATGGCGCCGTTATGTCGATAATATTTTTGTCATCTGGCCTCATCCTAAAAAAGATCTATTGCAACTCATAAATTTAATCACTGAAAAATTCCCATCCATTAGATTCACTATTAATGAAGAAATTGATGGCAAGATAAATTTCTTGGATGTCAGCATCTCAAAATGTAATAATCTTCTATCCATTTCTGTCTACCGAAAACCAGTTTCTACCAATATCATTATTCCTTTCAATTCTCATACTTTCCACCAATATAAACTGTCAGCCCTCAAGTCTCTCATTCATTGAGCTCATTTGGTTTGTAACACTAAAGTTAATCTAAAAAATGAATTAGCAAACATTCGCTTGATCGCTACTCAACATGGCTTTCTCCCTCTCCTGGTTTCTAAATTAATTCAAAATGCTAAGAAAAAACTAGTTGTTGCTCTTCAACCTGTTTCACCAAAAAAGGAACTAATGTTTGCTGGCTCAATCCCTTACCACGAACTCTCTGCCTACAAACTCATCAGTATCTTCAAAAGAGAAGGATATGGACTTGCCATTCGTTCTTCTCCTTCAATTTCTGTTATCCTCCGTAATGACAGAGACCCAAGATCTCCGCTTTCTTCGCCTGGAGTGTATAAAATTCCGATCAAGACTAACGTTGGATTAACCGCGTACATTGGAAGTTCATTCCGAAAAATTCTCTCAAGACTTAAGGAACACAAATCTGATGTGAAATTGGAAAACCTTTGTCTTCCTTGTCTCTTCTTACCATGGCTGACACTTCTGCTATTCCACTTTGGTCCGATACTAAAAAGTTGGCTCCCTTCCAAAATCGATATGCTCCGAGGTTTAGAGAAAGTTTGGGAATTTTATTTTCCAAAAATTGCAACTCTGAGCTCCCCATTTTCATTTTTTACATCTGGAAATCCCTCATTGCATCACGTCACCCGGAGTTACCATTACATAACTTACCTTTTCCAATCTGGCAATGTATACCAATCGTAGTCGCACTGATGAAGGCCATTGTAATGGCTGAAATATATTTGCCTTGAACTTTTTATACGTAACTTGGCGTGTTCTACACTACCTTCTTCTTAATTTGAAACTATTTGTGTCACTTGAGCTAGAGATTTAATTGCATAAAACAAAAAAAAAAAAAAAAAAATTAAATTTTGATCAGATAAATCTAATTATAATGTACAAGGGAAAGTCAACTAAAAACCCTAAATAATTTTTTTCTTGCAATTTATTGAACAAAAGTAGTAAATGCCTGTATCATTTTTCAATGTAATCTCCATTTTGTGCAATACAAGTCCTCCAGTGCTTACAAAGGGCATAGATTCGTGTAGAAAAAAATTATTTCAGTCGTGTGTGCAGCCATTCCTTCGCCACCTGCTGCACCTCTTTTCATCGGACCTGAAAGTCTTTCCTCCCATTGAAACTTTTAATGGTCCAAAGATGTGGTAATCACTTGGGGGTAAGGTCTGGTGAATACGGCGGATGTGGAAGACACTCGAAGTTCATGCAGGTCTTATATGGTTGCAACCGTTACACAGGCAGTATGGGTCCGAGCGTTGTCATGTTGCAACAAGACACCAGTACTCAGAAGTCCACATCATTTGGATTTGATGGCAGGTTGAAGCTGATTCCTGATAAGATCTGCATATGTGTCATTGGTTACAGTGTTCCCCCTGGGCATGTAGTGCTCCAAAATTATGCCTCGTACATCCCAAAAGAAAGTCAGCATAACTTTCCCTGCAGTTGGCTGTGTTCGGAACTTCTTAGGTTTCGGTGAAGAGAGATGGCACCATTCCTTGCACGCTGTCTTAGTTTCAAGCTGATGATAGTGAATCCAGGTTTTATCTCCAGTAACATTACTCTGAAGGAAGCCATCACCTTCTTCAAAGTGCCGCAAAAGTTCTTGATAGGCATCAACACATCTCCGTTTTAATTCTGGAGTCGACTAGCGTGACTCCCACCTTGCAGATACTTTGTTGAACTGGAGCACATCATGGATGATGTGGTGCGCTGAACCATGACTGTTGTTCAAAAGTGCAGCTATTTCATCCACCATCACTCGGTGATATCCCATCACAAGGCCTTCAACTGCTGTAATGGATTCTGGTGTCACTACTCTTGTGTGCCTGACCCTGTCGAGGAGAATCTGTCGCAGAGCTCACGCTGTTTTGAAACTTCCTAGTTCATTTGTACACTTGCTGGAGTAACAGACATGCATCACCATACCGCAACTTAATATGACAATGAATTTCTATAGGTTTCACACCTTCACTACTCAAAAAACAGATGACAGAACATTGCTCCTCTTTGGTGCATGTCTCAAGTGGGGCAGCCATCTTTACATTGCTACTGTAATGCCACTAAGCTTGTTTGCATTGTGCTGCCACCTGTAAGAAAATCTTTTAGTCATTGGTAACAATATTGCCAAGCTACAATACAGTGACACTGTATTTTGAATTTTTCATCGCACTTTTAAGGTTTTCATTTGGCTCGTGGTAGTTTATTGCTTAGGGCATGCAATGTGACAAACAGGAACCAACACAAAACTAATTTTTTTGTTTGTTTGTATGTGTTGTGGTTTCATTTTGATGTGGTATGCTGAATACGGAGTACAATGATTAGTTATAAAAAAGAATACATTTTCGAGAATGTCGTGAAGAATTGGAATACAAAGGTAAGTGTAACATGATTCAAAATTGGAAGTGAAGTCCTATAATGTGAAATTTTGTAAATGTGTTACTGAAAAACTAAATGCAACCCATAAGAAATACATAATTCTATTATTGCTGAAATTTTCATTGCTTTATTTTTATTAAGAAAAAAATACTGTGTTGGTGACATTTCATTAAATTTTATTTAGTTCTTTATGCAGTCAAATAAAAGTGTAAGTGTTCTAATGATTATGTAAAGAGAATATTCGCGCATAAATGTACATGCTATCCTACTTGCATTTCTTCTTAACAACATTGTGTGGCAGCAATTTAAAAATAATTGTCCATTAGGGATCACTTTGTTTCTTCCAAGTCAGTATGTTAAACCAAATTGCTTACTTAAAAATCAAGCCCCTTCAGCCACGTGGCAGGTTTTTTTTTTTAATGTTTTAAGGTCTTAATAAGTAATGTGCTGAGTAGAAGCATTTGCATACCTTAAATTGTGTGTTAATCAAGCTTTCATAAGTTTTATGTTAACCAACTAATCAGGTGTGTACTGTATTCTGGGAGTGACATTTGACTGATACTGTTTTTCATAGTCTTCATTTCATTGTTTGGTGCTTGTAAATAATGGAAACTGCATTTCTTTAATTGATATCCTTGCATGTAAAAACAGTCAGCCTCTGTAAAGCAAAAAATTGCACTATGCTAAGGAGTTTAATCACCACAGAGTAAAGTGAATGATTGAAACGTGATTGGTATTGTAGTCATGTTCTTCTAAGCACATTAACTATATTTTTATATGCATCCTAATTCTAATTAGTATTGTCTATGTTAGATTAATAATTTTTCAAACTGTGTTTTTAAAAGAAAAAAAAAATTAGGATTTTGTACATTTCTGTAGTGGATCCATGGACACACATACGACAGGTGCACAATCCTATCTATGCTACAGACCTCTCTGATTCACAGATAACAGGATCTTCCGTCCCAAACACACCACAACACATGCCTCTTGCAAATCGGCCTGCACATGTTCCAAATGGAAACTTGTCTTCGAGCAGCAGCAGCCACTCTGCAGCTGCTGCCAGAGCTTCGGAACCATCACGAAGGGAAGGGCAGCCTAGAAGTATACGCTCTGGTTCTGATCAGAGCATCAATAGTATTGCAGCAGCTGCTCCACCTGTGCGTAGAGCATCCCAAGTCTCTGTGACCCGACTCTCCATTGCTCCCACAACAAACATTATCACCACAACCAATGGTAGTGTGAGCACTAGCACCAGCTCTTCCAGTGTAGCCTTTACAAACATGGAGTATGTTCTTCAGAATCCGAGTGAAGTGTCAGCTAGTGTTGTGCCCTCACCAAATCCTACACCATCAAAAGAAGTGGATGTGCCTCCTCCTTTACCACCAAAACAAAAGTCATCCAAGAGTCATCGACCTTTAGAAAGAACGAAAGCTCTTCAGATAGGTGCAGGTGCATCTTCCCCACAAGATAGTGCATCGAGTAGTAGAGCGGTGTCGTCAGCAGAGGCAAATCAGTATCCCTTGCCTAAGCAGAAGCATGCTAGACCAGAGGATAGCTTTCTGCTTGAAATTGTGGACACTGATGAACAAGATGGCATTGATGGAGAAGGTGAAAGTACACCTTCTCTTGCAAGTGATGACAGTGTGGCTGCCTTGCCTACATCATCGTCTGCTCCATCATTCCGAGAGACTAGTCCTCCTCCTCCTGCCCTACCGCAGCGAACATCTAGTGGTGTGACAAGACCAGTAGCACTGCCAATGCCAAATCAGATTGGATTGGATCAAATAACAGATGGACCTGTGATAGATCAGGTTAATAGTGTAGTTGATCAGGATGTTTCTGCTGGTCAAAGAACAGCTCCCTTAGCAACTCCTGAGCATGACTCCATCCATGAAGGCGTGCCTTCTTTAGAAAATATCAGTGAAGCTGTGAGCTTGGAGGGGGATGAAGATAGTAGAAATACTGTACATTATTCAGAATTAGGATCAAATGTAGATGCTTTTGCTTCTTCAGATTTAGATCATGAAACTTATTTGTGCTTAAGTGATGCAAGTGATTTGCCTCATGTTAGTAACTCTGGTGATCATCTATCATCTGATGTTGGGGAACTCAACTTAGATAATGATGAAATTCCAGGAAGTTATAGTGTTTGTGTGCCAGACATTGTAACTCCTCCATGCAGCAGCCCTTCATCTCAAACTCTTAGTGCTAGTGAAAATGAAGAACCTCTGGCAGATGGGGAGAATGCACCTCAGAATGGTTCATATGGCTCCGAATCAGATTCTGTTGATGGGGAAAATCCGCATGCCTATCCTGATGCCACACTCAGGGAACCGTCCTTTCCAAGCTGTGCAACGACACCAGAAATGCCCTCAATATCAGGAACAGGGATGCTGTGCAGCACAAGTTCACTAAGTCTGCTTTCAACTCCAGACAGTGTTCAGACTCCTGTGTCTCCTGGGTTAATTGTGAGTCCTGCAAGTGATGACTTGAGTGCCGCTAGTCCTACAGATGAAACTTCAGAAGAAGGAGCCTCACCTGTGAGGACTTCACCATCTTCAGATGAAAGAGAAACTACTGCTCTTCCACAGCCTTGTTCTTCAAGTCAGCTTTCTTACGTACGGCCAGATAGTGATATTTGGGCTCAACGAAGGAACTCCTTAGGGTAAGCATGTTCTTTAAATTTCATGTGTTTCACCATTTTGATGTATAAAGTACTTAAAAATTTTGTATTAAATGAGTTTTCATGTTTTTCTCTTAGCTGACAAATTTCTGTGATCATATCAGTTAGGATTTCCATTTCTTCTTGGTATACACACTTTGTTAAAATTTATGCAGAACTATAATACATGAATCATTTCCTCTCCTCCACCCCTGAAAAAGAAAACATTGTAGCTAACTGCTAACTCTACTGTTTTCCCTGGGAAACTCCCAGTTTTCATTGGCACTTATGATTTTTTCCTGTCTGCACCCTTAAATTTTCTTTACTTTTTTTTTTTGAGATTCTTGTCCAGAACATGAAAAACGTTTTTTTTTTCTGTTTTGTCAGGTAATTTAGCAGAAATTATGGTTTTTTGAACTATATCTTAATATTTTTGGCCAGTTTTGTGCAGCAGATATTTAAGGCAAAAACAATAACAGATTCACCTAATGCTTTAAGTTTTTTCAGTCACCTCTTTTTCTGTTGCATGATTTATGGATGTGAATGAATTTACATTATTTTCAGTGTGAATTGTTTGAATAATCAACCCCTTTCATCAAGTAAACATAATTTCTGGCTTCTTGAAGGTTAGTTTTTTTTGGTTTTTTTTTTGAAGGCATATCTCTTGGATTCATCCATTTCAGCCAGAATATGTGATTTCAGCTGTTGGGGAAAGTATAAGATTGCTTGAATTTGAATCACCTCAAGTCTGTTCATTTTTACCAAAACGTGCATTGGCTGTAGGAAGATCATGGCAATATTTGGGCATGGTTTCCAGTGGGTAAAAAAATGCTTCATTATTTCGATGTGATTGCTGGTGACAAGCATGAGTATAGAACTGTGTTTGTGTGATGTGAAGAGGGTGTGATTTTTTTCTTCCAAAATATTAGGGTAAGTACATTACAGGAAAAAATGCATATGCTTATAGCATTTAGCAAATGATTGCTGCAGAGATGAAGAAGGCAAGATGGAGTCAAAATAAATGCAGTTTCTGTGGCACCACAGTGACACTTGTTGTTACTGCCTTATAAGATACACTAAATTCTTCCACAGATTTGCAGAATAACACTCTTCTTCTTCTTTTTTTTTTTTTTGGTCCTTTGGGTTATGCTCGATCTGCAAAAATGAAGAGAAATTTTTTAGGGCGGAAGGTCGTTTTCTATTCGGAAATGGTATTTCATCTTCCAAAACTTTTGAAAACGTACGTTAAACGAAGTGAAGATTTCCCTGCAATTGTTTTTTTTGACCCTGACCTACCATTAAATTTCCTGTCCATTTTGTGTCCTGTTTGTTGTACAGAGGGTGAGTCGAAAGTTTTGCAATATTTGAAGAAACGCACGTGCTGCAGCGCGTCTGTCAGGCATTTAAACTATTTGGTTGTTGGAAAAGTCATGATGTATTTTGGCACCCGATGGCTGTTGGGCAGTTTTGGAAGTACTAGAGGCATGCGCAGCTCTGTTATCACTATGGCATTCAATAGGTGCCAGTTCTAGCTACAGTCTAAAAGGAATAGTGAGCGATTTGGTTGATTTGCGGAGATTTGACATCAAGTTGAAGATGGGAGACCAAACTGTGCATTTTCGCCATATTTTACTGTTTTACTTCCGTAAAGGGAAGAGTGCATGTCAAGCTTGTGAAACATTGTGTAAAGTGTACGGTGATAATGCTCTACAAGAACGTCAGTGCCAGCAGTAGTTCGCAAAATTCTGTGCTGGTGATTTTGACCTAAACGATGCTCCTCGGTCCGGGAGGCCAACCAAGGATGATGACGACCAAATCAAAGCATTCATGGAGTCAAACCCATGTTACACGACACGAGAGATTGCAGACACATTGCACATCCATCATTCAAGCGTTCACGACCACCTGAAGAAGCTGTGATACGTAAGCAAGCTTGATGTGTGGGTTCCTCATGAACTCAAAGAAGCTCAATTGTCGGCGCGTATAAACATCTGCAAAAAGCTCATTAAACGTGAGGAAAATGATCCTTTTTTGAAGCGACTGGTAACTGGTGACGAAAAGTGGATTGTGTACAACAATGTGCTGTGCAAACTGTCTTGATCCCGACGTGCTGCTTCGCCTCAAACGATATCCAAAGCAGACATTCATCAGCGGAAGGTTCCGGTCTCAGTGTAGTGGGATTTTAAAGCTGTCTTGTTTTTCGAGCTCCTACCATGGAACCAAACAGTCAATTCGAATGTGTACTGTCGGCAGTTGGACAGTTTGAACGAATCCATCATCCAGAAACGTCCAGAGCTTGTTCATCGTAAAGGTGGTGTGTTCTGTGACGACAATGCGAGATCCCACACAAGTTTGATCACCCGCCAAAAATTATTGGGGCTTGGGTGGAATGTGTTGCCACACCCAGCATACTCGCCTGACCTTGCGCCGTCAGACTTCCACTTGTTTCGGTCTCTTTAACAGTCCTTGCGTGGTATAATGTTCAATTCAGATGAGGCTGTAAATCGGCACCTTGTACAGTTTTTCGCCACGAAAGACAGGTCCTTCTATGAACGAGGCATTCTGCAGCTCAGTGAAAGATGGCAAAAGGTTATCGAACAAAACGGGCATTATATCATTGATTGATCTTTGTTCTTTCTATCAATAAATGACCTTTGCAAAACATGGCTAAAATACGTCATGACTTTTCCGACAACCCAATAGTTCAAGTCATGCACTGCAGTCGGTCGAAAGGGATATAAAGTGGTAATCGTTGTTGTGAACAGCATTGCATGACATCGTTCTATCTGTGGTTGGGACACCTACAAGAGGAACAGCCACAACCGGTTAATTAGGGAACTTTTGCTTTACGAGTTTGAACACTGCCATAACAGTCCTCAAGAAACACGAAAGATTTGTCATGCGAAAGGGAAAGGTTCTGTGGACCACAGCACCTCAACCACATGGTTCAAGAAATTTCGCTCAGTAGGTCGCAAACCGTGGATTCGGAGGCTGTGCGCCAAGCCATAGAGGCAAATCCAACAACTAGCACTTGGAGATTATCAGGCAAGCTGAGTATATCGCAGACCACCGTGGATCGTCACATTTAGGACCTCGGCAAGGTCTACAGGAGCAGCCGCATTGTCCCTCACGAGCTGACTCCAACTGAAGCAAACCGCCGAGTGGAAGTGTGCACAAAACTCCTAGAAAACCAGTGCAATTTACATTTCATCAAGAGAATTGTTACGTGCGATGAAAAGTGGGTCCATTTTCGTAATCCTGACACACAACGGCAGTGGTTGAGCCTGTGTCAGCTTCCTGAACCTGTTGCCAAATGTGGGTGCTTCGAGCACAAGGTGATGCTCTGCGTCTGGTGCAATTTCAAAGGGATAATCCATTACAGATGTGTTCCAGACGGTCGGACCATTAACGCCAACCTCTACTCTGAACAGCTAGAGCAAATTTATGTTCTTTTTGGAGGAGAAGTACCCGGCACTGGTGAACAGAAAGCGTGCTCTCTTATAGCAGGGCGACGCTCGGCCTCGTACCACGCAAACTACCCCGGGTAAAACTTCTGGAACTTGAGGGCATCAAACTGATGCCACACCTAGCATATAGTCCGAACCTTGCCCCGTCGAATTATTACGTGTTCCGGTCCTTGGCCCACTTCCTTTGCGGACGGCACTTCAACAACCCAGGAGGAGGTAGCAGCTAAGATGAAGGAGCTTTCGCCTCGAAGGACAAGAACTGGTACCTCTGCGGAATCAAAGAACTGGCAGACAGATGGCTAAAGACGGTGCAACATGATGGCCTATATTTTGAATGCTAGTCAGTTTTGATCGTAAAGGTACGTATGAAAACATAAAGTGATCCAAACATTGCAAAAATTTCGACTGACCTTTTGTATGTGTTGATTTAGTCCCATTTTATTGGAAATATTTTTGATAGTAGCTTTATGTTCATTCAGCCTAATCCAGGGATGGCGAACGTATCGCACGCATGCCTTTGGGTGGCACACCAATATGAAAACATTAACATTAAATAAAAATTTAGTTTTTTTAGTGAGAATTTTTCAACAGCATGTCTGTAGTGTTTTCTTGCAAATAACTGAGCTTGGACAAGAAAATTTATCTAGCCAAGAAATGTCCTCCAAAGGGATAGTAAATAAATCAACCTCACCTCATTTAATCGCCTTACGCATTAATTCCCCCCCCCCCCCCGCCCCAAGCAAACAGGAGGTGGCACACTCGACACTTGAAAGCAGTAAAGCAAACTATAAGTGGGCCGCCCCGGTGGCGCAGTGGTCTAAGGCGTTGGCCTCTGATCATTCGTCGGAAGGGGTCCGGGTTCGAATCCCGGTGAGGCATGGATGTTGTGTTTGTCTTACGGCACTGGCTCTTTCCCTTCCCTGGAACCAGTGACTCTAAATTAGGGACGGGCGACTGCTTATAGCCCATTGAGTTGCTCACGGTGGTCGTTAAACCTAAAAAAAAAAAAAAAAACTATAAGTGGCACACTATTCGGAAAAGGTTCACCATCCCTGACCTAGTCAATAATCTTCACCCTGCTTTTCTTGTGCAAGGTAGTCTGCTAGCGCATATTAAACTGTAAATGATTCCTTGGAGTAAAATGTTCTTTTTTAACTAATAGATCAAAACAGTAGCAAAAACTATTTACTAATGTTAAATTCTCTTACTTTTATTAATGGTATAATGCATAGCACTCATAGAGCATTATATTCAAACTGATAAATCAATATGGCAAAATTATATTAGAATATTCAACATAGCAAGTCAAGATAGCTGCATACAAATTGGGGTGAAGTTCTTGCAGTGATACACCGGGAGTTAATTATATGATGATATGCTAGGTATGCAGTTATGCTGACTTGGTATGTTCAGGATTCGCACTGCCTCTGGAATCCTGGAAAGCCCTATAATTTTATTTCCCTTCTTTTCAGGCCTGGAATGTCTTTCGTTTTTCATATATTTGTGAAAAGTCCTGGAATAGTCGTGGAATTCTTTCTTGCAATGAAAAAAACTGGTTGAAAAGTTTTGATTCATTGCTTCTTCATTTTAGTTTAGTGTAGCGGCTGCTTGTGATGACTTCACTTTCCTCCATTTACGTAGAGTGCAGAGAAGTGATGTCATCATAACTTGTGGCACTGCAGTCTTAAGTTGTTTAAGTGCCATATTCTCAGTGACCTAAGTTTTAGGTATAGCACAGTTGTGCATAGTTGGAGTTGAAAGAAAACTTCTTGCGAGTCCCAGATGGCTGCTTCGTCCACACACTCCTCTGTACAACCACTGTGCATGGGAATAGTAATTGTCAGTCTCAATTTAATTCAGTCATGTGCTCCTGTGTTTCATGGCTGCAGTTGTACATATTCAGACGCACCAAGTGCTATGGATTCACTTTAGTCACTACGTGAATCATTGGTCTGTTATTGAGTTCCGGAAACATAAAAAAATATTAGTGAAATAATGTTTTTCAACATCTATGTATAGTTAGTTTATTTTCATATTTTCAAGATTCTTACATCTTTTAAACATCTTTGGGATTGTTTATTAGATGTTTTTAGTGTAGTGACATTTATTTGATCTTTTTTGGGCAATGCCATTCTCCTGCCGATTGTCCTCATGATTTTCAGAATTTCAAATTCATCTGACCAAGCTGCTTTTTACCCCCTCATTTCTCTTCCTGATTATCTTTTTTTGTTTTTGTTTATCTGATCATATTTGTTTTTAATATCTTCAATTACAGTGAAAAAGAGAAACTTAGTATTTTATTTAAGATCTTTTCCTAATGAAATGCATATTTTCCTGTTATTATTTCAGTATCTCCAAAATTAATCAACAGAGCAAGCATCCCCCCCCCCTTTTTTTAAATTAAATTAAATTTCAAAATTGGTACTTAATCTGTCTGTGATGTAATCATTGCCATTTCTGTGGCCCGTAAAATTGTTTTCACAGAAGAGTAAGCAACTGCAGTATCGATTTTTTAAATTTAACTGGCAGAAGTGCATGCTTTTTCCATTTCTTGGTCCCTTCTTGCTATATCAGAAAACAGAGCAAGCATTTTTCCTTTTGTTTAAAGCAAAATTTAAATTCAAAACACTGTACTGCCCACTAATTTTATAGAGAAAATGACTTTACAGGTGACGAAAGATGGCAATAGAGAGTACTGATTTTGAATTTCTTTTCAAATAAAAAAACTGCTTGCTTTTTTTTCTTTTTTCTTCATATAGCAAGAAATGACTGAGGAAAGAAAAAAAAACCCTGCATTTTAAATTAAATTAAATTCCATCTGACTGCCTCTTTGTGTTTGAAGATAAAATATAAATCCAGCCATTTCATTGCTGCACATTTAATCATAATACTTCTTTTGTCATCATTGGAATCTCCAGTGTTCTAATAATTATTTATTGTTTTATTAATCTTTCTTTAAATTATCTTATTATTTGTTATTGTGGTTTTTGCATTTCATGGGTTTGCAGCAGTTTTCTGTTTTATTTGTTGTGTGTGCAAGTTAATTTTTTTATGTACAGATCTGTCAGTCAGATGCATCACTTCATGGTGATTGATAAATTTTTGACAAGAAGTGACCAAATACTGCAAGTGCTCTGGGGAGGGATGAAAATAAGTAAATTTATATGCATGTATGAAACATTTCTTGGAGCTATTCCAAAGTTGTGTGATTCTGTAGTTCTACTGTTATTGTGTGCCCTTGAAAATTTGTTACATCTTCAGTGCAATAGCAGAATCGTTTCATATTATTATTATTAAGTTTCAAAGTGCTTCGTGTAATTTTTATATGGGGAAACATTTTGATTCATCAAAGATGTAACCCACATGAAAAAGCACACTGTAATGGAGGAACTTTATGTTCCCTGAAGTTTAGTGTGCAAATCCCATTCCAGTTTGAGTGCCTGATAGCCTTATAAACTGATAGACAAATTATTATATACATCTATCTAATAACGTGCTGCTCTACCTTTTGCCCTTACAACGGCAACCAGGCATCTTGGTAAGGATTCAGTGAGGTGTTGAAAACACAGGAGGAGTATTGCTACCCATGAAGTGAGGATCTCCTGTCATTGAGCATCCACAGTTGCTGGTAGGAGTTGGCAGGCTTGATCATATCTTTCCAATTTGTCCCACAAAATCTCAATGGGGTTGAGGTCTGGTGATCGAGGGAGTGTGGTAAACTCACTTGAGTGCTCCTGGAGTCATGCTATAGTCAATTGATTGCCATTTGGGAAGTATGCGGTGTGTCATTGTCCTATTGAAGGATGGCATCATGGTGCAGAAAGAGATTTGTTATGAACAGGTGTAGGGTCAGCTGGGATGTTCACATATCTTGTGCCAATGACAGTGATCTTGATGGGTAGAAGGAGCCCCAAGGAAGCCCGTGTGAATGCACCCTGAACCATTAAGTCATTTTCACCTGTCTGTAAAACCTCAACTTGGCAAACTGGGTCTATTGCTTCATGTGGTTTATGCCACACGTGCACCCTCCCATTGGCGTGATAGAGTTGAAACCGTGATTTGCCAGACCAGATGACATATTTCCAGCCCTCTACACTCCGGCTGTGATAGGCCTTTGCAAACTACAGCCTAATCTTTCAGTGCCTTGCAGTCAACAATAGGACATGATGTAGGCCTCAACTTCTATAGCCTATTTGTTTCTTGGTGTAGTCTTTGTGCTTAAGCTTATGGATATGACCTCATTAAATTCCATAAACTTTTCAAAATAAATTTTTCAGAATTTGGAAAGCTTTAAAGAAAATTTGGAAAGTGTTGAAAAAGTGCAAAACCTTAATGGAAATTTTAGGTGTTTATACAGAATTTGATGGGAAAATTGGAAAAATGCCAAACAAAAACAGCAAAGTGTTCATCTAAGTGTTCAAGAGAGTTGTGTAGAACTTCTAAAAGCTAGTAAGCCATGCTAACAAAAAAAAAAGTAACAGCTTACTTTATCTACCTTATCTCAGTAAGAACTAACTTTTGTGGAAGTATGGTAAGTTTTTTCTTTTTTTAGGAGTATTTTTGTTCAGTTCAACAGTGATACTTTGAATTAAACAGTTTTCTTTGTTTTAGTCTTTTTTTTATAACATGGTTCAGTTGATACCTATTGTGAGATTTGGAAGTAATGAGTACATGTTAGTTCAGTAAGTATTTCCATGAAGTTACTGTTTTATGTTGTTATGGTCATCATTTTTTGGGGGGGGGGGGGCATGGTTAAAATGAATACTGACAATTCTTAAAACTTTATGTGCTGTGCTTTTTAGGAGCTTAGCTGCCGCATCATTCATCTCTGCAGGCAGAGGTGATACACCAATGGCAGCAACTCTGCAGCATTTCCCCACAACGCGACTGCCTTCTATTCCTGAAAGAACAATAAGGTACCAGCGTGTGGAGTTAGAAGATCCTTTACCAGCACGTAAGTGTAATAGTTCTTGTGTAGATTTAATTGCAGTTGCGATCAGTTGATTTTTGTCCTGAGGATAATCACACCTAAAGTACATTTACCAGATGTATTGCTTTTAGCTTTTGACTTCTGGTTGTGTTTGCTGCTTTATGCAATTGTGTTCTGTAGTTGTATGCAACTAATTTTTGTGACATATCTTTTAATCTCAATGGAAAACATCAGTATTTTTAACTGAAAAAATTAACTAATTCTGTAATAACAGATATGGTACAGACCTGACCTTGGCACTAATCAACAACATGATCTTTTTTTATTATTTTTCTTTTTTTAAGAGCAGCAAATTCTTTATTCCAATCTTT
Organism: Macrothele yani; assembly: GCA_039090855.1. Taxonomy (NCBI): domain Eukaryota; kingdom Metazoa; phylum Arthropoda; class Arachnida; order Araneae; family Macrothelidae; genus Macrothele; species Macrothele yani. Next base: position 3,557,460 of record CM076996.1, on the reverse strand, counting down.
TTTTTTTTTTTTTGCCAAATCTAGCTGTCCAGCCAGGCAACTAGATTTTGTATCTTTCTAGGCCAAGAATTTATATTCCCAAGCATTTTCAATATGGCAGTTTTTAAGTTTGATGTCAACAAAAACTAAGTCGTTTTTGTTGACATCGAAGCAGGATGTAATAATCCTTCTTACTTGTTGACTTGTTCTTAAGTCTCAAAAATTTGGGGATAAATCCAAAATCTCTGCAAGTTACAAGAAAACGTTCTTGAACTTCAAATTTCATACATTTGATTTTAAGACGTTTGAATTTGGTGATTGTTGTTAATTCACGGTTCGAAAAGAGATTGTGATAGTGCATCGTGAGGCCTAATCTGCCTTTGATCTAACCACTTGAAAGAATAATTCGTGTGCTTCAAAGTTTCAATTTACTTCCGATATTGGAGGTTATATTTTTTTTAACGTGCATTAATGCATTTGCATTTTTGAACTTCACTTTTAGTTGGTAAAGTTCGATGAACACTTACCGCACGTGGGGCTTGGCTTTCAATTCATATTTCCATTATGTGGATGCGGCACGGGGGTTTTTCATTTGGCCACGGGTCCACTTTTTTTTTTTTCCGTTGGAATTTATTTTGCCTCATCACCAAATGAGTTTTTTTCCTTTGCTGCATCCTCATTTACTTCAATATGAAATCAAATTCTGTGAAGCAGATAAATCCGGCCAAATCATTATTCTCAACACTGATGAATTTGAACAAAAAATGACAGCAGCAATCGATGGATTAAATTGTACCGAAATTAAGAAAGATCCAACTGATAATCAAATTAAATTTTTAGCAGATATAAGAAATCATAGCACATTACCTGATGAAATCAAGCGCTCTTTTCCACCAATGGGAGCAGGCATACCACGTATCGTTGCAAAGATAAAAACGCACAAAGATGGTGCTCCAATGAGACTGATAGTTTCAAAAAAACTCACCATTGATAACATTAGAGAAAAACATTTACAAATTCCTAGCACCCTTTTTCATGAACAAGTTCACCATCAAGAACACGTATGAATTTATAGAGAAAATTAAAAATGTAAAAACTGGCCTAAAGGACTTAAATATGGCAAGCATGGACGTTAAAGCATTATATCCAAGCACTCCTGTTCCAGAAGCTATTGAAATTATCATTAAGAAGTAGCAAAATCTTAAAATTTTAAATAACACACAAATTCATGAATTCAAAAAAATTTTAGTCTATTTATATGAAAATAATATTTTTACATACAAGAACAAAATATTCAAGCAAAATTCAGGAGGCCCAATGGGCTCACCATTATCAACTCTATATGCTGAGGTTGTGATGAACGAAATTGAAGAAAATGTCCTGCATCGTATGGAAGAAAAACCAGAAGTGTACTGTCGATACGTGGATGATATTTTCATTCTATCAAAACTGAACGAAGAAGAATTAAAAAAATTAACAAAATGTTACAGCGCTTTATATCCAACTATGGAACTCACTGTTGAAATAGAAAAAAATAATGCAATAGCCTTTTTGGATGTACATGTTATCAAATCCACAGATAAGTTACTATACAGGGTTTATCGGAAAAGTTCATTTGTTCCGGTCCTAATCCCGTACAATTCAGCACATCCTTATCCTCAAAAATGCAATAGTATAAAAACCTTAATTAAAAGAGCATATACGCATTCTGAAAATAGTCAGTTCATCAATGAAGAAATCAAATTCATAAAAAAAATTGCAGGCAGCTTTGGTTATCCTAACCATTTAATAAAAAAATGGGACACAGAAGTAATAAAGAAAATAAATAATGCTGTAGTAAATAAAAAAGAAGTCAAATATTTAAATGGTTTTCCTTACATTAAAGGTACTACCAATGAAATTAATAATATTTGTAAAAAGCATAACATTCAAATTGGAGGAAAAGTAAATACCATCAAAAATATAGTAATAAAAAATAATGAAAAAATAAAAATGTTAGAAAAAGCAGGTATTTACTCAATTCCTATTACTGAAAATCCTCCAATGGCTTATATAGGAAGTACCAAAAATAAGCTTAAACACAGATTAAAACAACACGTAAAAAACTGGCAGAAAAAAGAAGAAAAAACAGCACTTATTCAATACTGTCTGGATAACCAAAAATATCCTAAATTCGAAAATATAAAAATCATTAAAAGCTGTAAATCCGAAAAACACCTCAGAATAGCAGAGTCGGTAATGATTGAAAAAAATAGGACAAAAGTTTGCAACCATAATGACCCTAATAATTTGAGAAACAGCTGGAGAAATTTAATTAAAATTGAGCAAAAAAATGAAAAAGTTCGAAAAATGAGATCACTGACCAACAAGAGATGGCGCCACAACGCCCAAGAAGAAGCGATAGCCGATGACAGAAGCAGCCCGCGAGAACTACCGAAATGCCCAGCTGACACGGTCCGTGCTAGTCGGAGCAAAATGTCCCCTCGAAGACGGTAAAGGAGTATTACCGAAAGTACTAGGGTTATGAATAAATATTGAAGTAAATGAGGATGCAGCAAAGGAAAAAAACTCATTTGGTGATGAGGCAAAATAAATTCCAACGGGAAAAAAAAAGAAGTGGACCCGTGGCCAAATGAAAAAACCCCGTGCCGCATCCACATAACGGAAATATGAATTGAAAGCCACGCCCCACGTGCGGTAAGTGTTCATCGAACTTTACCAACTAAAAGTGAAGTTCAAAAACGCAAAAGAACATTTTGAGTTAAGTTTTTTTTTATAATTTTGTATTGAAGGCTTTGATAAGATGGGTGTGAGCCCAGAAAACCATTCCTTTCATAATCTTTGCATTTGTTTAAAAGAAACTACAATAGCACAAGTGTTGTTCTTTGGCCTTTTAGAAGTAGTTCCAAGGTGAAAACAAAACAACACAGAAGATTTTGAGCATTATGACATGAGTTGTCAAACTCTTTCTGTTCATCACGTTTATAAAAAACAAGAAGCAAAACTCAGGGTAGATACATTTCTTTATTTACAACATTAGCACAACAGTAGTGGGAACCAACCAAAATCCTGTGTAGCTCTTCCGATGAAGGTAAAATGAAACGTGATGAACAGAAAGAGTTTGACAACTCATGTCATAATGCTCAAAATCTATGTACCACGTAATAGAATTACTTGAAGAGATTAACGAATAAATCTCATAGTTATAAACACAGAAGATGACCAAATTTTTGAATAGTTCTAGATTCAAGGGGGGGGGTTGCAAAACTTATTTTAAATCCATATGAAAATTAAGTGTAAGCAAGGCAAGTGCAAGGTACAAAATTTATTTTTAATATCAGAACTTAAATATCAGTGGAGATCCTTGCAGAGCTTGTGGCCTAGGGCTTCAGTCTCCAAAATCCCCCTTTAATCCAGTTCTGATGGACAATAATGCATATCCTCATAAGGCTTTTGGCTGGTTGATGGTTACCTCTCGAATGACATATGCACCAGTTAAGTGACCTGCCACGTATTTGGATCTGGAATCCTATTGAGCATGTGTGAGATGCTCTGGGCAAAACACATTGCTGCTCCTCAAGCTCCTAGAGCTGTGATTTGCTCTAATGGAACAGTTTCATTTATTGCCATCTCATCCCTTGTCACCAGCAGCATGCATGATCATTGTGCAACATGCTTGGTGGTCAGGGCAATCGTATTCTGTATTGATCAAGAAAACACCACATTTCTGGTACCGCTAGTGAAGAGTTTTTTTTTTTTTCTTTCTTTTTTTTCAATTTCTGGCTGTGTATCTCATGTCTGCATATCAGAACTTAAAAACTGCCATATTGAAAATGCTTGGGAATATAAATTATTGGCCTAGAAAGATACAAAATCCAGTTACCTGGCTGGACAGCTAGATTTGGCAAAAAAAAAAAAAAAAAAAAAAAAAAGATTGGAATAAAGAATTTGCTGCTCTTAAAAAAAAGAAAAATAATAAAAAAAGATCATGTTGTTGATTAGTGCCAAGGTCAGGTCTGTACCATATCTGTTATTACAGAATTCATGGCATATCCTAAGTGACATTATTATTATTTAAAAGCAACTAATTTTGTTCATCAGTTTATTATATTATACTCTAGGACCAAATATTGAGACAACAATCGTTGCAAAAAAAAAAAAAAAAAAAAAAAAAACATCCAGAAGGAGTCATTCATGGTGAAAACTGGTATTTGCTATGTACATGTATAGGGAAAGGAAATGATTACAATTCTAGAACAGTTGGGCCATTTATTCGGATAAAACAGCTGCCCGAATGGAACAAGTCTATACGCTGTAGCCCCACCTCTGGCTCAGATACAAGCGGTTACCCAGCGTGGCGTAGATGCATACAATTTACTGATATTTTCCTGCACTATAGCATGTCAGATGATGTCCAAATTGTGGGCCAGTTTGCCAACATTCCGGGATGGTCATAGGTGGCATCCCATTATGTCTCAAACATGTTCGATCAGTGGAAGGTTGGGCAATCGGGTTGGCCATGGAAGGGTCTCGACATGTAATGTACTGTTGATCCACAATAAAGGCAGGATTCATGTGCTCGCCAGCTTGTCTCCAGACACATATGCTCTGGTCATCGGTGCCAAGTGTAAACTGTGACTCATTACTGAAGACAACACAACACCACTAGACACTATCCCATGTTATTTAGGCTTGACACCACTGCAACCGATGCTGGCAATGCTTGCTAGTCAGTGGTAGAGTGGCTTCCTCGAATGTGGTCCCTGTGAAGCAAGTTGTCTGGCAACGATCTGGATGGCCACTTCTGTACCTGTAGATGATGCAACATGACCATGGATGGTTGAGAGCAATGGATATTTAGTTCTGATCGTGCAGCTCTCACAATCGCTTAATTCTCACATTCTGTCATTACCCTTGGGTGTCCACTGCCCACATGCTGCTGGGTTGTGCCCTCCTCGACTCATTGGCGCCAACGTCGTCTGATTGCCACTTGGCTCTGACCCAAATGCCTGGCAAAATGGCAACTTGACAAACAGGCCTCTCTCAGCCCAGTTATACATCCTCCCTCAAACTCGCTCAACTGCTCATATTGTGCACAGATCTGACATTGAGGCATCCTCACAGCCGTGAGGTTAATGCAATCACAATCGATCCACTGTCACAATTGCCCTGTGTGTGAGCTTTGCTCTTGATGTACCTTTCTCGACGACGTACAGTTCCCATGCTGTGTGGCGGGCCACTATTTAATTATTGGTCATTATTTTTTAATCATTTGCATATTTGGCCCTGAGGTACTTGCATGCGAAATATCATAAGTATTGAATGACTTTCTTGGGGTGCTTCGTTTGTTTTTTGACAAAGAGTGTATGTTGTTTTGCTGCAAATGTTGTGGACAGTTAATGATCAGAGTACTGTATCGGAACAAACCTGTGTTTTGTAACAAAGGGCATTGGCTTCAGTGAAAAGAGCAGGGTTGATTTATTGCCAAAAAGCCATGCTGGGGGTGGGATTGGGTCTTTCTGGCATAACTTGAGTAAGGGAGAAAGTTGTATGCTAACAAACTGTGGTACTGAAACAAAGGCAAAATTTCGTTTCACATTCAGCCTCTGTGAGCTTCCTCTAGCTAGTTGTGAGAAAAGTGAATGTACCAAAGCAGGTACTTAGTTTATCTCAAAGAAGAGACTCGCACTGTTTCAGCTGTAATTGGCTAAGTTGCATTAAGTAATGGATATCCTATGTTTTTTGGAAAAAAATTTAGTAATAGGATATAAATTCTGGTTAAAAACATCTATAGCGGAGGCCAAAGCTGTTCTTAAATTTACGTGCATACTAATATAATATTTACAAGGTTGCTTACCTCTTTTCACATTTCACCACACGTTACATTCTTTCTGCCTGTCATGCTTGGTCTAGGCTTCCGGTGCGGTGTTCCATTTTTGGTTTTCAGGTTCTCTCAAAATCTTCACCAACATTCAAGCCCATGAAGTGCGTTGTTGTCAAATTTGCAAAATTGTATCCTCCCCCTTCCCACAATCTTAAAAAACCTAACTTTCGTTGCTAAAAACCAATTGTTGAACACAAAATCTTTTGAAATTATAGACAACTACGAAAACGCCTATTTACAAACATACAAATTCCGAACGAAAAAATTTTAAAAACCTATATACAAATATTTACACACAATTCATTCCTTGGACTCCTCAACACCTCACCAACAACCAACCACACCCTAAGCCACTCCCAAGCAGATTGCCTCGAGTACTTTCAACCCCCTACTGGGTTATCTTCAGGAGGTGTTTTCTCTTCTGCCACTGCAGCAAAGAGTGAGCGATACGCCCAGCTTCTTCGCCCCGCCCCATCGTCATCCACGAAACGCTTCCACCGTGGCTCCATCTGTCATTGACTTTAGTGAACTCTTCATTTTCTCTTTCCCTTTCTGTGTTTTTGGATTTTTTGGTCAATTTTTATTAATTCCTTCCATTTCTCATTAAGTATATTAGGATCGTTACTATTACATACTCGGTATCTATTTTTTTCAATTAATATAGATTCTGCAATACGTAGGTGTCTTTCATTGCGACATGTTTTTATTATTTTTACTTCTTCAAAATTCGGATATGTCTGGTTATCTAGGCAGTATTGTATCAGTGCTGTTTTTGCTTCTTTTTTTTTGGTCAATTTTTAACATGCTGTTGTAATCGATATTTTAGCTGATTTTTAGTGCTTCCAATATATGACATTGGTGGGATTCCATTTATCGATATTTCATACACACCAGCTTTTTCCAAGATACTGCATTTTCCAGTGTTATTAATTATCATATCTCCAATAGTCATTACTTTGGTTTCCATCTGAATTCCATATTTATTGCATAATTTATTGATTTCCATAGAGATTCCTGGTAGGTAAGGTATTGCTCCGACATATTGTAATTGTTTTTTTCTGTTAGGTGAATAGGTAGCCTGCATCTTTACTTGTACTTCATAAATCCATTTATTTATCTTCTGTGGAGGGTGTCCATAGTTGTATGTGATTTCTTTAATATAATTTGTTTCTTCATAACGTAATTCTTCTGTAGAGGAATGTGTGGTAGCTCTTTTAATTAATGTTTTTATGCTATTACATTTCTGTGCGTAAGGGTGTGTTGAGTTATATGGTATCAGAACTGGGACATATGTTTGTTTTCTGTGTACTTTGTAATGCAGTTGGTTATTTTGCTTGATGATCCTGACATCCAAGTAAGGTAAGATATTTTCTTCTTCATGTTCTACTGTCAATTAATTTTATTGTGGGATAGACATTACTAAGTTGTTTAGTTAAAGATTCCAGCTCCTCAATTTTCATTCTGGTCATGATGAAGATATCATCAACGTATCTACAGTAAACCAAAGGTGGTTCATCCAATGTACTGATAATTTGTTCTTCTATGTTGTTCATAATTACTTCTGCAAAAAGGTTTGACAGAAGAGAGCCCATTGGGCCACCAAAATTTTGTTTGTATATTTTTTCATCATATTTGAAGATATTATTTTCATAGATGTATAATAAAATTGTTTTTAACTCTTGTAGTTGTGTGTTATTAAGAAATTGATCCTGTTGTAATTTTTTATTAATAATCTCGATAGCTTCTGGTACAGGTAATCTTTTAGATCTTGGTACTTGGGAACAGTGCCTTGACATCCATACTAGCCATTCTGTAATCTTTTAGATCTTGGTTTACATTTTTCACAATTTCAATAAATTCATATGTATTGTTTACATTGTATTGTGTTTTCATAAATATTGGTGCCAAGAAACTGTAAATATTCTTTTCAAGGTTTATCAATGGAGAGTTCCTTTTGGATACTAGTCTCATGGGGTTACCATCCTTGTGTGTTTTAATTTTTGCAAACATTCTTGGGAGCTTCGTACCCATTGGTGGTTTTGCATTTTTGATCTCATCAGGTAAGGTGCTGTGGTTCCTGATGTTAGCTAAATATCTTACCTGATTATCAGTTGGGTCCCTTTTCACCTCAGAACATTTCAGTTCTTCTATTGCCAATTTCATTTTTTGGTTATATTCTTCTGTATTCAAAATCACTATTTGGCCTGTTTTATCAGCTTCACAAAATTTGACATTTTTGTCTTCTTTTAATTTCAACAGTTGATTTTTTTCATATTTTAACTTCGTTAAATAATATTTATTATTATTTTTTACATTATATTTCTTTAATATAATTTGGTAGAGTTTGCCACTAACCTCTTCTTTATCCTCATTAGGGATATTTCTGATGATATCTTCAAAATTTGGTATTAAATCTTCAGTTTTTGTTATCTTCTGTGGGAAAGCATATTTTTTCCCCCGTTGCAATACAGCTAGCTCTCTGTGAATAAGTTAGCTCTTGTGATGACATGTTCTGGTAAACTTCGTAGTTATTTTCTTTTTGTTCATGTCCTGTATATTGGTCCAATAGTTGATGTAATTTTGCTGTGACACTTTTTTTGGCTGTCTTTCTTTCTTTTTCTACTATTTCATTAAACTCTCTTAATGTAGTATCCAAGATTTCATTCTTCCATGATCCATTAAAATTCCTGTATGTTGTATTACTTATATTTTTCCATAAAAAAAACAAAAAAAAAACAGGTGGTTTGTAAACCAGAAATTCTTCTTCTTTTATTTACGATGTATCTCTGCATTTAATCTTTTCTTTTGGCAAGTTTGTAATATTTTCTCATCTTTCTTATTAATTGAAGAGTTTGTTATTCTTATATATTTTGGGGTTAAGTCGAAGTCTCTCCATGCAATCAAAAATTGGACTTGGGTTTCAAATTTAGTTAATTTGATTTTCTTCTTTTTGTATTCTCTCAAAATATTCAATTCCTTTTTTTGAAAAAAGCCACAGTAGTGCATTCTTACCGATTATTTCGAGACCAGGTTGTCTCAGCCAGACACTCGCCTCACTCCAGAAAAATTTGCATGTATTCCAATATATAAATTCTATATAATATATATAAATTAAAGGTGAAAAGGGACACAACTGATAATCAGGTAATATATTTAGCTAACATCAGGAACCACAGCACCTTACCTGATGAGATCAAAAATGCAAAACCGCCAATGGGTACGAAGCTCCCAAGAATGTTTGCAAAAATTAAAACACACAAGGATGGTAACCCCATGAGACTTATAGTATCCAAAAGAAACTCTCCATTGATAAATCTTGAAAAGAATATTTACAGTTTCTTGGCACCAATATTTATGAAAACACAATACAATGTAAACAATACATATGAATTTATTGAAATTGTGAAAAATGTGAACCAAGATCTAAAAGATTACAGAATGGCTGGTATGGATGTCAAGGCACTGTTCCCAAGTACCCCTGTACCAGAAGCTATTGAGATTATTAATAAAAAATTGCAACAGGATCAATTTCTTAATAACACACAACTACAAGAGTTAAAAACAATTTTATTATACATCTATGAAAATAATATCTTCAAATATGATGAAAAAATATACAAACAAAATTTTGGTGGCCCCAATGGGCTCTCTTCTGTCAAACTTTTTGCAGAAGTAATTATGAACAACATAGAAGAACAAATTATCAGTACATTGGATGAACCACCTTTGGTTTACTGTAGATACGTTGATGATATCTTCATCATGACCAGAATGAAAATTGAGGAGCTGGAATCTTTAACTAAACAACTTACAAGGGGACCTTACAGCTGACCACTCGCAAATTTCGGTGATTTTTTTTTTTTTTAATGAAAGTAGAGGCAAAATGAGGATATAAGTGTCCTGGCATTTGATCTAATACCTCATATTTTCGGAATAAAAAATCATAACGATCCGGAGGATATCATAACAAAATTCGTGATTTCCTGTAAATGATGCTTTACTGTAATGTCACGAGGTCCTGCAGCAGTGCATTATAGCATACTTTTACTGTTATGGTGGCTAATGTCGAAAAGCAGGGAAAGAACAGTGAACTATCAGTAGCAGCAAAGAATGGAATGCCTGCATTTTTCCATCCTCCCTTAAAGTTCTCTCGTTCTCACTTTTCGGAATTCTGTAAGAAGTTACAACAACATTGTGTGATATAGGTAGATATTAAATGAAACATATGTATTTCTGTGCAATATTTGCATGAGCTAGCTATGTCGTGAGCTGTAGGCTTTGTAGTGATGTGGACCTTACACTTAACATTGTATTGTGTCATTGTCAATGGCAATTCGGTGTAGTTTCACTAACAAATAATAAAGAACTTGTAGAAGTAATCGTTGAGTAATGGAGCTTAATAATGAATAGCACATATGGGGGCAGAGGAATTGTTAGGAGAATCGAATTATCACATTTTAGCTTATAAAGTATAATTACATACTTTTATTTGAAGACCTAACATATATGTTGTTAGGTATCACTATCGGAGGTTTCGCTATCGTTTATTGGTACACAAAGTTGCGGATGATGATAATCATAAAAACAATGAAAACATAACACATCTCTACAATGTGAGTATTTGATAAAAGAACTGTTCGAACATTTACATTTCGTTTGTCGAACGTCGTCCGGAAAACACATTTCGTTCACATTTCTAAAAATATTTCTTTCATTTGTTAACTTTGCAGCAAACTAAGCATATTGCAACATATTCTTGAAAATCGGCGCAGGAAGTTGATGACGTATAAATGAATGGATCTTCACTACATTTTCTCGAGTTTTGTAGAGTTTTGTAATTATTTAAGAAACTTTTTACTTGACGGAAAAGGTACACATCACAAGGTTGACAGCATAGGGTACAATGAGGAGGAATGATTACATCAGTAGAAGAACAAGTGCCGTCGTCCTTTGTGAAGACACTATTAAAGAGTGCTGGATTTGTTTGACCTCCCCATGAATCCACGATGAATAGAAACTTCTCTTTCACAAAATGGTCAGATAATGTTTTTCACGAAACTGCTGAAATGCTCTTTCGTTAATTTCCCTGATTTCGACGATATCATGAATACATTTCCATATCCCGCAGTTAGTCCTTCCACAATCTTGGAAACGAGAGGTCCAAATTGTCCCTGAGGCTCTTGCATACATAGAACAACTTTTGGAAGTAATGCTCTAGAAGCAGTCAATGCATACTGCGCAGTGTAACTATGCGTTACTTTGTTAAAATCTCCCAAGAATACCTCTGTTGTTTTTTCTCCAGGCACAGAAATTGTCCTGTTCACATCGATTCTGTATTCACATCTTCTTTGATCAGTGTTAAGGACGTAAGCCAATGGAAACTCTTTGATCAGTCGTGAAAGACGTTTTTGGAATTTCCCTGCTTCTGCGATAATAGTTGATAATAGACAAATACAATTCATTTTGTGACTTGATGTAGTGCATCACTTTTCGCTGGTGGGTGTCATGAACCAGTTTGAATTTTTCAACCACCCTTGTGATGCCATAAAACGAAAATCGTCCGATTGATGTTGCACTTCTGCAGCAGAAGCCACACGAAAATCAAAATCGTACAGCTTGCTAAACAGCATCCAAAATGGAGTTTAAAAGCTCTACACCGACGACGATGTACTGCTTTACAACGGAAGGCACACCTGACAAAATGGGAGCAAGAAATTGAACGGTAAGGTGGATTAAAGGGAAAATATGACATAATCAACAAATGCACCTGCGGTCGATTTTGTGAGGCTCGAGAGAAAAAGCAGCCGGTAACCACCCGAATGATATAACAATGGGCTTCTGCTGCACGGTGCAACATCATTCGAGCCGCCTCGATGGCGCAGTGGTCTAAGCGATGGCCTCTGATCATTCATCCGAAAGGGGTCCGGGTTCGAATCCCAGTGGGGCATGGATATTGTGTTTGTCTTACGGCACTGGTTCTCTTCCTTCCCTGGAACCAGTGACCCTAAATTAGGGACGGGCGACTGTTTATAGATATGAGTTGCTCACGGTGGTCGTTAAACCTTCTATCACACACAACAAAATTCGGACGATTTTTGTTTTATGGCATCGCAAGGGTGGTTGAAAAATTCAAACTGGTTAATAGCACCCGCCAGCGAAAAGTGATGCGCTACATCAAGTCACAAAATGAATTGTATTTGACAACTATTATCGCAGAAGCAGGGAAATTCCAAAAACGTCTTTCACGACTGATCAAAGAGTTTCCATTGGCTTACGTCCTTAACACTGATCAAAGAAGATGTGAGTACAGAATCGATGTGAACAGGACAATTTCTGTGCCTGGAGAAAAAACAACAGAGGTATTCTTGGGAGATTTTAACAAAGTAACGCATAGTTACACTGCGCAGTATGCATTGACTGCTTCTAGAGCATTACTTCCAAAAGTTTTTCTATGTATGCAAGAGCCTCAGGGACAATTTGGACCTCTCGTTTCCAAGATTGTGGAAGGACTAACTGCGGAATATGGAAATGTATTTCTGATATCATTGAAATCAGGGAAATCAACGTAAGAGCATTTCAGCAGTTTCGTAAAAAACATTATCTGACCATTTTGTGAAAAAGAGAAGTTTCTATTCATCTTGGATTCGTGGGGAGGTCAAACAGGTCCAGCACTCTTTAATAGTGTCTTCACAAAGGACAACGGCACTTGTTCTTCTACTGATATAATTATTCCCCCTCATTGTACCCTATACTGTCAACCTTGTGATGTGTACCTTTTCCGTCAAGTAAAAAATTTTATTAAAAATTACAAAACTGTCGAACTTTTAAAAAAAATAAGCATTTAAACAAGCGAGAAAATGTAGCGAAGATCCATTCACTTATATGTCACCAACTTCCTGCGCCGATTTTCAAGAATATGTTGCAGTACGCTTGGTTTGCTTGGAAATGTGAACAAAATGTGTTTTCCGGACGACGCTCGACAAACGAAATGTAAGTGCTCTAACAGTTCTTTTATCAAATGCTCGCGTTGTAGAGAAGTGTTATGTTTTCATTGTTTTTATGATAATTATCATCCGCAACTTTGTGTACCAATAAACGATAGCAAAACCTCCGATAATGATACCTAACAACATGTATGTTAGGTCTTCAAATAAAAGTATGTAATTATACTTTATAAGCTAAAATGTGATAATTCGATTCTCCTAACAATTCCTCTGTCCCCATATGTGCTATTTGTTATTAAACTCCATTACTCAACGATTACTTCTACAAGTTCTTTATTATTTGTTAGTGAAACTACACCGAATTGCCATTGACAATGACACAATACAATGTTAAGTGTAAGGTCCACATCACTACAAAGCCTACAGCTCACGACATAACTAGCTCATGCAAATATTGCACAGAAATACATATGTTTCATTTAATATCTACCTATATCACACAATGTTGTCGTAACTTCTTATAGAATTCTTAAAAGTGTGAACGAGAGAACTTTAAGGGAGGATGGGAAAATGCAGGCATTCCGTTCTTTGTTGCTACTGATAGTTCACTGTTCATTCCCGCTTTTCGACATTAGCCACCATAACAGTAAAAGTATGCTATAATGCACTGCTGTAGGACCTCGTGACATTACAGTAAAGCATCATTTATAGGAGATCACGAATTTCGTTAAGATATCCTCCGGATCATTATTTTTTATTACAAAAATAAGAGGCATTAGATCAAATGCCGGGACACTTATATCCTCATTTTGCCTCTACTTTCATTAAAAAAAAAAAAAAAAATTCACCGAAATCCGCGGGTGGTCAGCTGTAAGGTCCCCTTGTTAGTAATGTCTATCCCACAATAAAATTGACAGTAGAACATGAAGAAAAAAATATCTTACCTTACTTGGATGTCAGGATCATCAAGCAAAATAACCAGCTGCAGTACAAGGTACACAGAAAACAAACATATGTCCCAGTTCTGATACCATATAACTCAACACACCCTTACGCACAGAAATGTAATAGCATAAAAACATTAATTAAAAGAGCTACCACACATTCCTCTACAGAAGAATTACGTTATGAAGAAACAAATTATATTAAAGAAATCACATACAACTATGGACACCCTCCACAGAAGATAAATAAATGGATTTATGAAGTACAAGTAAAGATGCAGGCTACCTATTCACCTAACAGAAAAAAACAATTGCAATATGTCGGAGCAATATCTTACCTGCCAGGAATCTCTATGGAAATCAATAAATTATGCAATAAATATGGAATTCAGATGGAAACCAAAGTAATGACTATTGGAGATATGATAATTAATAACACTGGAAAATGCAGTATCTTGGAAAAAGCTGGTGTGTATGAAATATCGATAAATGGAATCCCACCAATGTCATATATTGGAAGCACTAAAAATCAGCTAAAATATCGATTACAACAGCATGTTAAAAATTGACAAAAAAAAAAGAAGCAAAAACAGCACTGATACAGTACTGCCTAGATAACCAGACATATCCGAATTTTGAAGAAGTAAAAATAATAAAAACATGTCGCAATGAAAGACACCTACGTATTGCAGAATCTATATTAATTGAAAAAAATAGATACCGAGTATGTAATAGTAACGATCCTAATATACTTAATGAGAAATGGAAGGAATTAATAAAAATTGACCAAAAAATCCAAAAACACAGAAAGGGAAAGAGAAAATGAAGAGTTCACTAAAGTCAATGACAGATGGAGCCACGGTGGAAGCGTTTCGTGGATGACGATGGGGCGGGGCGAAGAAGCTGGGCGTATCGCTCACTCTTGCTGCAGTGGCAGAAGAGAAAACACCTCCTGAAGATAACCCAGTAGGGGGTTGAAAGTACTCGAGGCAATCTGCTTGGGAGTGGCTTAGGGTGTGGTTGGTTGTTCGTGAGGTGTTGAGGAGTCCAAGGAATGAATTGTGTGTAAATATTTGTATATAGGTTTTTAAAATTTTTCGTTCGGAATTTGTATGTTTGTAAATAGGCGTTTTCGTAGTTGTCTATAATTTCAAAAGATTTTGTGTTCAACATTTGGTTTTTAGCAACGAAAGTTAGGTTTTATAAGATTGTGGGAAGGGGGAGGATACAATTTTGCAACCTGGACAACAACACACTTCATGGGCTTGAATGTTGGTGAAGCTTTTGAGAGAACCTGAAAACCAAAAATGGAACACCGCACCGGAAGCCTAGACCAAGCATGACAGGCAGAAAGAATGTAACGTGTGGTGAAATGTGAAAAGAGGTAAGCAACCTTGTAAATATTGTAGTAATAGGAGTTAAGTTACTAGTCAAGAAGTATGTAAAATTTCAGGTCTGTTAGTGGTAGGCAGGAATTTGACTTCTTGATTGCTGAGCAATGTAAGTTTAGAATTGGAATCCATGTCTTTGACACAACTGAAGCTTGCTGAAGCAGACAACAACAAAGTGTATTGAAAAAAAAAAGAAAAAAAAACATTATGGAGTTCAGGGATAGACATTGAACTGGCTGAAGTCAAATGGTTAGAAGACTGCTGTGGGGTATTGTTTGCAAATATCACCGTTTCTTTCAAGAAATGTGGAGGGTTTAAATGAAAATTGTATTATTCTATTTCCTTTGCTATCTCTACACCAAAAAATCCAGTGTAAAAATTCATTTTATGTGGGATGCCCGTTCACTGTGGGTAACAATTTGCTTGTGTTTTTTGGTTTTTCATAATTAATGCAAAGTGTACTGTTAGATAGTGTGGATGTGTATTTCTGTTTGTAACTGTATCTCCTCTCCTAAAAATTTAATTAAAAAAAATATATATATTTTGCACTAGATGCGATTCACTGTGATGAGGCTTGTGAACATAACCTACTTTATGTAATGAGCAGTTTTCCTTCTAGAAAGCATTTATGTATAACCTGCAAATGTTTTTTTTTTTTTTTTTGCCATCGCTACTTCTGAATATCTTGCACGAGTATCACCACTTCTAGAAATCTGATTGAAGAAATCCTTTCTTAATTATATTTGAAAGTTGTGTTTGAAGAATTTTTTCCATCACACAGTTTCCCCAATCAAGAATGTTCTTTTAATGTATTTTCTATTTTTCCTTGTAATGAGTGGTTCTGCTTTGATGGGCATAAGTGTGTTTCTATGTGCAAGAAAATCTTTGCTTTAAAAAACTAATTGAAGAAAGCCTTTCTTGATAAGATACCCTTAACTGTGAAGAACATTTTGTATCCATTTTCTATTTTACTTGTTTTCACGTTTCTTAAATATTTGCTTTGAAAAATTCTTTGTGTTGGCAAGCTTCCACTGTAGGAAATGTTTTGTGTACACTTTTTATTTTTTCATAATATACAGTTCTGCCCAATAAAGGTTGGAATTGCATATATGCATCCATAGTCATTGCTCCACTTTTAAAATATTGATGGAAAGAATTTCAACTGAATGCAGTACCCCAGTTACTGTGAGAAAGAAGATTTAAATACAATGTGTACTTCTAATGATGCACTGTTTTGCCATTAGAGGTGCAGGTGCTTATTTTTGTTTGTGACCAAGTTTTCATTTCAGAAAGCCTGACTGAAAAGAAGTTAGATTTTTATGTGAATAACACTTTGTGTGAATTTTTTTTTATTTTTTTATTATTATTATTGTTATTTAGTTTTCTGGTAGGGAAAAAATGAACATTTCTGTTTGTAACCATTTCTCTTCTAAAACACTCCATTAATATATACATATATTTTGCATTGGGCTGGTGTGTGTATGGTGAACTGGCTGTTTGTGATAAAACTTCAATTATTAGATTTCATGTGCCTATAAATGTTCATCAATTATTGTTTTAATTACCACATATCTTTTTTATTCAGAAAACATGCTAATTTACACCCAAGAATTTGATGTCATTTTTCTTGTTTATTAGTGTTTTGTGATATTTGCATCAAACAGAGGTCATCGCTCTTTCCACGTTTATAAGTGAGTCACGAAAAAATTCTTATTGGCCGCCACCAGGAATCAAACCCAGGGTCTTCCAGTCGAAGATCCAGGTTTCGATTCCCAGTGAAGACCCAGGGTCTTCCAGTCGAAGACCCTGGGTTCGATTCCCGGTGGCGGCCAATGAGAATTTTTCAGTGACTCACTTATAAATGTGGAAAGAGCGATGACCTCTGTTTGATGTTCCTAGTCCATGTCAAATGTCTGTATTAATTAATTGTGATATTTGATTAGTCTTTGTATGATTTTGCTAACATGTGGATGTAGTTCATGTTCTCATCAGCGAATTTCTTAAATGTATGCTACACTCTATTCAGTTTTCATTATTTACTTATGATATATATTTTTTCTTTATTTTAATCGTAATTAGTTGTTTGAAATTACACACACGCTCTCTCTCACTCACTCACTTACCGACTGATCGACTAACCAACCAACCCACCCACCTCTCTCTGAAAACATATTGTAAAGTAACATTCAAGCATAATGTTTTCCTCATTAGCAGCCTTGCCTAGTGAAAGTGCTACCATTTATAATACAGTAGGTCTCTATAGTTATTTAAAAGCTAGAAACATTTGCTTAACAAGTAGCTAAGAAATTACAAAAAAATCATTGATCTTCTATTAACCGGTTGTTAGACCTCAAGAATCATCAAAGCAAATAGCTCTTGCACACACTTTCTAACATGTATGTAGGTATTAAATTTCATTCTTCTACATATGTTGATGGGTGAGTCAGTTGTGACTAACGGGCAAGCTAAAATTATCAGGTCATTCGGAAAATAATGGCTGATTTTCTGAGGTGCCACTTTCAACTTGCCCACAATGCTTGCAGTCCAAATCGCTCGCAGTGCCATTCGTATGAGTTGAAGTGCGACTCAGGCACCACATACATACTATAATCAGTTGAGCTGTGGTCTTTGCTCCTTGTGTAAGAGTGGTCTGTACAACATGTTAGGAAGGAGAGAGTTGTGGGTGATTCTGCTTCACGAGTTTAAATTGGGTCGTTATGTGGCACAAACATACCATAATGCAGTCGAGGCATGGGGCGAGGAAATATCTGAACGTACTAGTCATCGGTGGTTTGAAAAGTTTCGTTCTGGTGACACGAGCCTACAAGATGAGGAGGGATGAGGATGACATTCAGTCATTGATAATGACGCCCTGAAGGCAAACGTGGAGGCAAATCCTCGCGTCACAGTCGGAGAACTCGGCAAACAGTACAATGTGTCGGTGTCAGCCATTTCAACATCTCCACTAAATTGGCAAGGTCAAGAAGCTCAATACGTGAGTTCCACATGAACTGACAGAGCATGAGAATCAACAACAGTTTGAGATGTGCAGTAACCTTCTGCTTTGCTACAAAAGCCCCCCCCCCTTCTTGATTGCATTGCAACCTATGATGAAAAGTGGGTGCTATATGACAGCTGTAAGTGATCTGGACAGTGGCTGAACCATTGTGAACCACCAAAACAACATCCTAAACCAAGGTTGATGCCAAAGAAGTTTTTGTTGACAGTGGTGGACTGTTCACAGTGTCATATACTGGAGATCCTTTAATGCTGGTGAAAGTATTGCCTCAGTCTCATGCTGTGAAGAAATTGACCAAATGCACCAGAAGGTGTGTTCCGAAGAGCCATCTTTGGTGGTTAGGAAGGGTCCTATCCTCCTCCATGATGACACGAGACCCACACGTGTCACAGATGACGAAACAGATATTACCCCAATTGAAGTTTGAAACCCTCCCACATCCAGCCTACTCGCCTGACTTGTCACCTACCGATTTCCACCTGTTCACACGTTTTAGCAATTACCTCAAGGACAGGGCCTTCAAAAATCAAGAGGATGCCGAAATTGTATTTCGTGACTTTCTTGCGTCCAGGCAGCCAGATTTCTTCTAGACTGGCATTGAAGCACTTATCACTTGCTGGCAGACGTGTGTAGCTCCTGAAGGCACCTATTTCAAATAAAACAGGGTTGTGTGCTATGAGGTATGTCTCTCTCATTTTTACCCTCCAAATTGGCCATTATTTTTTGAACGACCTGGTATAATTTTCCAGTGTGCACAAAAAACAAGTTCTTCATTTTAATGATGCACATTTTCATTGCTTTGTGAGACAAAATTTGTTCATGAATGTTTATTTGGTTTTTGTAGATTGGGAAGCCCGTATAGATAGTCATGGGCGCATTTTTTATATTGATCACTTGAATCGTACCACTACATGGACTCGACCAACTGCAGCACAGCAGCAAACCCTAGGGACAACTAGTGAGCTTCAGCGCCAGCAGTTAGATAGAAGGTAAGAATGATACTTTTTCTCTCTAG
The DNA here is from genome assembly GCA_039090855.1 of Macrothele yani. NCBI lineage: Eukaryota > Metazoa > Arthropoda > Arachnida > Araneae > Macrothelidae > Macrothele > Macrothele yani. Next base: position 3,538,284 of record CM076996.1, on the reverse strand, counting down.
TACTTATTTCAGAATCCTGTAAAATCTCTTAGTAAACCCCATCCACATGTGAAATGCTTTTTTAAGGCTTATGTGAGCATGCATCCCCTAAATTAGCATCTTGCTCATTTAATAATTGAACAAATTGAAATATCTCTGAACTAGTTCACCAATGTGTCATTTTTTCTTGTTACAGGCAGAAATATTAATCAGAATTGGCAATTGGAGGAGGGGGGGGCTGTGAAATGCTCATTTGGTCTCATTTACTATTCAGATAGATTTTTTCACAATATTAAAGTTCATTCATAAATGTATACATGGTTTGTGCGTTAATTTTCAATAGATGAGATTGCCAACTAAGTTCAACCACTATTTTTATTTTATTTTTTATTGTTCCTGGGGATTCTTTACATTAAACCTGAACAGTTTTTATTTTTAAATACTTTGATGTTGTATAAATAAAGGTTATTTCATGTTTCATTATTTAATTGCACAGTATAGGTAGGTATAGTAATTTATATTAATTTGTTTGAGGTGGAGTTGTTTAGAGCAACTGATGTCTGTGGTGTTAAATTTTCAAATATTCAAACAGTAACCCACTGAAAATCTGTTGGAGTTGAAATTTTAGTATATGTTTCATGTGTATTTTTGATAGCAAGTTAAGTAATTTTCATACATCTGATTTGGTACAGTGTTGTACACGTAATTGATTTGACCTGACCAATCGCAGTATCTCTATTAGAAAAATTTTCCACGATGTTGAAAGTTTTGACTGCTAGAGGGCAGTAGTGACTGTAACTAAAATATAAGCACAATGCATAACATACTGTGCTTTTTTTCTATGAAAACTATGTTTGAAATTAAGTAAAGTGGTACTCTATTAAAATCTTTTGGTTCTAAATGGCACACCACTTGAAGTTAATTTAAAAAGAAATAAGCATTTAAAATAAGGAAACTATTAATCACTGTTGAGATTTTTTTTTTTTTGTGCAGTGTTTATGATCAATCATAGAGGTGGGTGCATAGTATTGTGCTGTGAAAGCACAAACTTTAACAGGTTCAAGAGCATTTCTCATACTTCGAAGTTTGGTAATGTTAGCTATAACTTGTGTGAGATACTTGTACATGATGTGAAAATTACTATTAATATTTTCAGATAAGTTACTCTTTGTGCATGATATTTGTTGTGAGTAATAATGATCTAGCCATTATGTGAAGGAACACTGAAATTTAAAATATTGTTTGCTCATGGATCAGGGGCGTATACTCCTCCTTAGTGTGCTAGATATGCGCCACACACCCAAGGAAATTGGTAGCGAGAGACAGAGAAATTAACCAAAATGTGGAATAAAAATTACCAGAATCACATGCAGGAATAATATTTAACTGCAAAAATTTCTTAAAAATTACCAGCATAGTTTTATTGCATTAAGTAATCTTTGATTCAGACAATTCAAAGAGACCAGGTGTATAAGCACGGTTGGGCGTTCTGCTGGCCTGGGAATGACCAGAACGCCAAGTAGTAGGCACAAGGTTTAACAGGGGAAAAGAACATGTACTTATCATATAGCGGAGCCATGTTGCGATAGGTGTGCGAGACAAAATCCGCACCATCATTCCTTTCCTCAGCGCCAAAGGTGAACCCCCCCCCACACACACACAGGGCTTTCAAGTAGGGTCCGGAACCCAGGTTAGTCAGGGAGGGAGGGAGCCGGTCATATGTGTGGGTGGAGGTGTTTAAGCGCCTCACCCCTCAATGTGCTAATCTAGTTGAAAGATAGGCAATTTCTGGTAGGTAACACTCATTTCATGAATTTTACACTCTTGAGTTTAAATATACATTATATGCTTGTGCCGTTAGTTTGCCTTTATATGTATCCTAGATTACGCAGGATTAATTTTTTTTTTTTTTCGTATGTTTGAGTGCACTCGAATCAGAAGAATTAATCGGATTACTGTAGACTGCTCTGTCTTGAGTACATTTTTGAATATGGTGAAAACAGTGTAGTGTTGATGAGCTGCTAAACAAGCCTTTTTTTTTTTAAGAACCTACTAAGAAAAACTGGAAATACTAAAAAAAGGCAGGTCATGTCCGTCTCTAGCAGCTGTACTTAAAGAGAAGTACACCAGACATTTCTCTTGTGCCCAGTATGAAAAAGTAGCTTGGTTGACTGGACATGAAAAATGAAATAAGCTCTTTTGCTGGCCTTGTTTATTGTTTTCAAAGGATAAGAGTGCATGGAATTTTTATGGCATTCAGATTTAAGTCATTTCTCCAGTTCTCAGCAAAAACACAAAAGGTGCCAAACTCATGTCCAGAGCTTTCTTCAAATGAAAATGTTTGGAAAACAAAGAGTAGACACTCTCAGCGAAACATAAATCAGCATAATGAACAGGTGAAAAAAAAACCGGAGAAATATTAAAGCAGCTAATCGATGCAGTTTGTTATTTATCAAAAGAGGAACTTCCTTTCAGAGGTAATGACAAATCCATGAACTCGTTTAACAGAGGTAATTATTTAGAATGCCTCAATGTGCTAAGAGATTATGATCCGCACTTAAAAACGTCAAAAACCTTTCATGGTACATCTCCAGCAATCCAAAATAACCTCATCAAATCTATCAGTGGTATCCTCAAAGATTCAATACAAAACGAAATTGAGGAAGCCAGATTTTTAGCTATCATGCTTGACAAAACCTCTGATGCTATGTGCAAATCTCAGCTTTCAACTATTGTGAGTTATGTGAACAAAAAAGGTGAGGTGTATGAAAAGTTTATGGAATTCACTGACGTCAGTGCTGACAGAACTTCCACGAGTCTTTTAAAGCATGTTTCTGACACTATAAAGGAATATAAAATCAGAAAAAAATTAGTTGGTCAAACTTATGATGGGGCTTCTGTTATGAGTGGCTCACAGAGTAAAGTGGTTGATTCATATTATTTGGCACTTCTTACACACTGGTATGCACACGTGCTCAACTTTGTTCTGCAACAAAGTTTAGCAAACATTATAGAATGTATAATGCTTTTCCAAACTTTAACTTCCCGATTGTTACACACAGTGAAAGAATACAGGCTTCAGCTATGTAATTTTTTTGAGAATATTATTTAGAATTCTGAAAGGTGTGATAGTGACGCAATAATAAAATCACACAGTTTCTTATCGTTTTTAAACACCTTCGATATACTTATTTTTCTTGAAATATATTTAAAACTGTTCAGCTATACAGACGTCTAGTACAGTATTCTGTAGATGAAAAATTTTGATACTTTGCACTGTAATAAAAAAGTAAATGACGTAAAAGAACAACTACAGTATGGGAGAGAACATGCATTTGAAACCGTATGGAAATCATTGGTTGCTTTAAAAAACAAAGACTTCAAGTCAAGATGCAAAAAGAGTCGCTTTGACAAAACGGAAAAACAGTCCTATCTCCGCCTATATAATGAAATTATTGATAACATATGTGTTCAAATTACAACCCGATATGCCTCATTTTAAAAGTTGGAATTCTTTCAGCTTCTGAAAGAAGCTGAAAGAATTCCTTTAAACATGAATTCCCTGATTTTCTTATAAACAAGATTAAAGTTGTTTACGGTTCAAGATTTGATTATATTTTATTGAAAACTGAATCAGTAGTGCTGTATTCTTCTTCAGAACTCTCAAACATGTCTGTGTGTGAATTGTTTAACTTTATTGTCGAAAATGGTATGGAAAATGGAATGAAGGAAGTTTATAAATTAGCGGAACTGATTTTAACTATTTCATGTACTACTGCATCTGTCGAACATTCTTTTTTGGCTTTAAAAAAAATAAACACTTTCTGCCGTTGTTCCTAAGGACAGTACCGACTTAGTGGTCTGAGCTTATTGTCAGTCGAGAGGAAGCTGCTATGTACATTAAAAGCCGATGAGAAATTTCATAACTCAGTAATCGAAAAATTCTTGTCAGAAGAAAGGAGAATCGAGCTACTGTACAAATAAAGATGAATAGAAAGATAGTTTAAAATTATCTTCAGTTTTTTCTGTTGCTTTATCACACATAACACAATTTTGAGTACAAATTAAAAAAAAAAAAAAATCCTCTCCACCGACACACAACTTCAGTAAACATGATACACACATAGATTGAATTTTTGTCCATCTGATCAATAATGCGATTAAAATACCCGCAAAAGAAATATTTGTCATTTTGCAAAAGTGTGTGTCTGATGACACCCGTTGCATCAGAATGAATTTTCATCTCAGATTCATAGAAAATTAGAATTAGCCCCACCGAAGTGAAAAGGGTAAAAAATAAGAGAAGTGGTGTTAGAATTCCCCATAAGAACATGAAGTGATATTAATTTAGTATTTTATTCCATATATGCCAATTAATGTGAAAAAGGTAGCTCCTTTCAAAAGATTCCTTTTCTTTCGAACTTGCCCCCCCCCCCCCAATAAAATCCCACATGTACCTATCTGATGCTTACCGCATACCTTAACGGTTGGAAAAGGATACGTCACTGTCATGGATAGATTCACAACCCGAAGCAATATTTCCTGAAGTGTTTTTTTTATTATGTTGCATGCTATAGAAAACTTGTTAAGCATAATAAAGCAGGGTTGCCAGCCAACCAGGAAATTGTAAAAACCTGGAAAAGTTAGGGAAAATTAAACTGATAATTTTTTGCGTAATGTGTATGCAATTAGTTACCAGGGATGGGAATTCTGTGCTAGAGTGTGCCAAAACAAAAATTGTGCGCCATTGTGCGCCGGAACCGCCATAACTCGTCGATACTTCGGCTCACTACATTCTCCGTGCGCACCATTCCGCTTGACGCTGAGTAAGACCATGCAGCGGGAAGAAAGATTTAGCGATTCCAAGTACTAAGGGTTTAATGTTACTTACTATGGAAATCGTCGTCCACTACAGACGACGGAAAACATCGAGTATGCTGTGGAAATTGTCAGTCCGTTACGGACAACGAAAAACATAAAGTATGCAATGTAAATCGAAAATTTCAGCCAGCAATAATTTAAAAAAAAGCCAGCAATTAATTCAAGTGTACAATAATAGCGTTTTTAACACGTCTTTTGTAAAAAAAGATCGTGCTTATTTTATCGGTTTGCCCGTCCATCTGTGGACACCATATCTCTGCAACTATTAGTCCAATTTTAAAAATTATTTTTGCATCGGGAAGCTTGAAATATGCGAATGATGATCCTTCATTTCATTTCGTTTTTTTTTTTTTTACGATGTACTATTTCTCCACTAGAGGGCGTAAATGCAGATGATGTTGAATTCAAAATACATTTCATTCCATATATTTGCTTCTAAACATCAGATTAAATAAATATGTTTTATCTTTTCGTTTCCATTTATGTCGAAAAGTAGGTATAGTTACTTTTTCAAGTTGCGCATAGATTTTCCGCTAGGGGCGTAAAAGAATGATGTTTTCCCCGATATCTCTTTTTCTAAAACTCCGATTTGAAAAAAAATTTCTTCAGCAGATACAGCTCCTGATGGAAAATCTTTTGCATATAATTTCTAATTTTTGGTAAAGAATACTTTGTCCACCAGGGGGCATAAGTCTTAATTTCCGTTTCTGATGTATTTGCAGCAGAATCTGAGCTTCTAAAATCTCGATTGAAAAAATTCATTTGCGGACCGATGCTACTCACGTTGATAACCCTTTTCAGAATATTTTCTTCTTTAAATGTTGCATGGTTTCACCGCCAGGTAGTGTAGATGTATATCTTATTTTTCTCAATATCTCTGCTTCTAATGGTCCGATTTGAAAATTCTTTCTTCATCGGATAGAGTTTTCGGTGTGACACGTTTTTTGTATAATTTCAAAATTTTCAAGTAATTCATAGACATTTTGCTAGGGGGCGTAAAGGTAAATTGTGTATCCCCCGATATTTCTGCTTCTAAAACTCTGATTTGAAAAATTCTTTCTGCACCGGATACAACTTCTGGTAGGAAATCCTTTGCATCTAATTCCTAATTTTTGGTAAAAAATGGTTTGGCCTCCAGGGGTCGCAAGTCTTAATTTCCGCTTCTGATGTATTTTCAGCAAAATCTGAGCTTCTAAAATCTCGATTGAAGAAAGTTCGTTTGTGGACCGATACTAGTCATGTCGACAAACCTTTTAGGAATATTTTCTTCTTAAAATAATGCATGCCTTCCAACCAGGGGGTGTAGACGTATACCTTATTTTTGTCAATATCTCTACATCTACGAGTCCGATTTGAAAAATTCCTTCTTTGCTGGATGGAGCTTCCGATGTGAAATGTTTTTCATATAAATTCAAAATTTTCAAATTAATTATAGATAGACTTTCCTCTAGGGAGCGCAAAGGTGAAGTGTGTTTTCCCTGATATTTCTCAGGATGTCTACCAGATCACGAAAGTCACAGAAAGGTTGCTAAATGAGAAAACGGTCAAGGAAAGGTCATGGACTTAAGATCGTAGGTCACAGTCAATTTTTTCTTTTTTTTAATTTTTTTTTTTTCCCCTTCTGTGCCTTACCCTGTAAAAATCAAATTTCAGCTTTGAGCTAAAAAGAAGTCTTTGCCAATGACGATGACGTCATTTCCTTCCTTCCGACAAGCTCTGAAGACACACATCGTTACACACATCGTGATACAGTTCTCCCCTTCAATGTTCATTGACTCCGCTTGGCACTTTGTCAACCGCTGTTCTCTCAACTGTGGGCCGACAGCAAGGTCTTTCGAACGTAACCAATAACCTGCTTGTTTGCTTCGCAGAAAAATTCGTCTTGGATCATTTAGGCTGGGCGATGTACCGGTATATCGCGAACAACCGGTTAAAATTTTACATCAAGGCTCCGATATTTTAGCTAACGGTATTACGATGTGTCGTCCTTCATGATATCGCGATATGATGTATTGTGAAGTGCGATGTTGATGAAACCACACGATGCTGTCGCGGACATCGGAGCTTCTTCACGAATGATAGGAATCCATCACGAAGCAAACACGATGTTTAAACCGGTTCTTATCAGGCCGCTGCGTGTCGATGATGCCACAAATCGGTGAATTTGCATGTTCTGCTATATCTGCCAGCAGAAACCATGTGCGAACAGGTTTTTGATCAGTACGATTCCAACACTGTAAATCGTTCCAACTCATAATAAACGCTGCTACATGTTTGTATGCTGTGACTGCAATCTCCAGCATCTCGGAAATTTACCGCAGTCTAGGAAGTAGTTGGCGGGTAATTAGCCCGTCTTTTTGTAAAAAAGATCGTGCATATGTTATCGGGTTGTCTGTCCGTGGACACCATATCTTTGCAACTATTAGTCTGATTTCAAAAATTATTTTTGCATTGGGAAGCTTGAAATGTGAGAATGATGATCCTGGCATTCCAAGTTTTTCAGATGCACAACTTCGGCGCTAGAGGGCGTCAATGCAGATGATATCGGATTTAAAATGCATTTTATTGCATATATTTGCTTCTAAATATCAGATTGAAAAAAATTATTTCTTCCTTTCAATGTCATTTGTAACGAAGACTATTTTTGGTGCAGTTTCTTTTTCAAGCAGTGCATAGATTTTCCACTAGGGGCGTAAAGGTAACTTGCGTTTCCCCCGATATCTCTGGTTCTAAAACTCCGATTTGAATTTTTTTTTTTTCTGCATCTGACACTGCTCCTGATGAGAAATGTTTTTCGTGTAATTTCAAAATTTTAATAAAGTATGCTTTGGCCACCAGGGGACATAAACGTTTATTTCTGCTTCTGATGTATTTGCAGCAAAATACGAGCTTCTGAAAAAGTAGACTCAAAAAATTCTTTTGTAGACCACCAATACCGCTCACCTTGGAAAAGTTTTGAGAACACCTGCTTAAAATAGCGCATAGTTTCCCCGCCGGGGTCGTAGATGTATATCTTTTGTTGATATCTCTGCTTCCAAGAGTACGATTTGAAAAATTATTTCTTTGTTGAACGTTTCTAGTGTGAAATGTTTCTTATATAGTTTCAAGTTTTTCAAGTAATGCATAGATTTTCCACTAGGGCTGCAAAGGTAACTTGAGTTTCCTCGATATCTCTGCTTCTAAAACTCCGATTTGAAAAGTTCTTTCTGCATTGGATACTGCTCCTGATGAGAAATGTTTTGCATATAATTTCTAAATTTTAATAAAGTATGATTTGGCCACCAGGGGGCATAAGCATTTATTCTGCTTCTGATGTATTTGCAGCAAAATCTAAGCTTCTGAAAAAGTTATTTCGTAGACCGATACCGCTCACTTCGGAAAACATTTTGAGAACACCTCCTGCTTAAAATAGGGCATAGTTTTCCCACCAGGGGGCGTATATCTTATTTTTGTCAATATCCCTGCTTCTAAGCATATGATTTGAAAAGTTCTTTCTTTTTTGGAAAGTGTTTCTGCTAAGAAATGTTTATCATATAATTTAAAAAATTTCTTAACGCACAAGTCTGCCACTAGAGGGCATAAGCTTACATTTTCGTTTACAGCAATATCTGCGGGACTAAAAACCCGATATAAAAGATTCTTTTTGGTCAGATACTACTAACTATGAAAACGCTGTGTGTATTTTCTTCCCAAAATAATGCCCAATTTTACCGCTAGAGACTCCGATGTTTAATTTGTTTTTCTTAATATCTCTGCTTCTAAATGTACGATTTAAGAAATTCTTTCAGCACCAGATGCCATTTACCTTGTGCAACACTTTAGGTTAGTATTTGACGAGTTTTATAGTTCACAGTTCTGCCACTAGGTGGTGCTTGTGTACTTCTGCTTGCAGCTGTATCTCTACTTCTAAAAATCCTGTTGAGAATTTTTTTATTTTTACTGTGTGCCATTCTCCACATTAGAGATGTGGTGCATTATCCTCTTTAAACAATGCACCGAATTCCCACTAAGGTGCATAAAGGTAAATACCTTTTCTCACTGCCTCTTCTTCCGAGAGACTTTGGAAAAGTTCTTTTTCATTAGCATAGTTTTTTCCATGAATATTTTTTTTTACTTTCCCATTAGGCGTAGATTTATATGATGCTTCTTTCTTTATTTCTCTCTTTTAACTGTTTTTTGAAAATCTGTCTCCGATACCTTCTGCTGTGAGAAACTTTTTATGCACAGTTTGTTAATTTTCATTACATACCTTTTCTGCTGGTGAAAGTAAGTAGCTGTTTTCCATTTCTGGATGTTTTATCAATTGAAGAAATCTGGTTGATATTTTTCTAATCGGTTGCATTGGCTTTGAATAACTTCGATTAATTTAATTTGCATCAGAAAAGGTTCAAGGCATGCTCATTACATCCCAAAATTTGGTGTCATCTTTCTTGTTTTCTTTTTTGTTCACATTTTAGCAAAACAGAATAAAGAGATGTATGGGCATTTAAAATTACATCTGTATAATTTTCCGAATGTCAGTCAGTGCACTTCCACTCTTTCAGATAATTGTTTCATTTTTTTCAACATTTTCAAAATATTTAATCAGGTGTAGGATAGGTAAAAAAAAACAAAAAAAAATCACCTAGCTGCAGATTTCAGTACTTCCCGATGGAATTGCGCCATAAAAATAGGTATAAATCATTGCACGTTGAGTAGGCAGGCACAAAAATATTACACTTTCAAAAGTTTAAGTCAGGCCTAGGCTAGGCACAAAAAAAGAAAAGGCCTGACTGCAGATTTGGATACTTTCTGATGGAATTTCACCATGAAAATAGTTATAAATGCACTGCATGTTGAGTAGACAGACACAAAAATATCACGCCTTCAAAATAAATTTTTAATAGGCCTAGGCTAGGCACACACCAAAAAAAAAAAAAAAAAAAAAAAAAAAATAAAGATCTAATCGTAGGTTTGGGTACTTCCTGATGGAACTTCACCCGAAAAATCTACAAATGTACTAAGCGTAAAGTAGATGGGCAGAATAACATACATACATACTTATCACTAAGCTGTACTCTGGGATTCAGAGGTTAGCTCCACAAAGAAAAGACTAACTACTAAATAATTTTTAACGGATTATTTACTTACTGTTGCCATATCAAACTCCTCCATTTACAGCGATCTTGACACACAACTCAGGCTTCACTGGCATCCATCACACGATGTACACAAGATCTTCTATACTTCATACTCATGATCTTTTTCTCATGCAGACATTCCTGAATCTGATCCTCCAATGACTTCCTTTGCCTTCCTCTGCCTTTCCTTCCTGCTACTTGGGCTGAAAAAAGTTTCTTAGTAAGCAACTCATCACTCATTCTTTCAACATGTCCAAAGCACCAAAGCATATTAATCTCCACCTTGCTAACAACATTTTGCTTCACATCACACAACTCCAACACATCTCCATTCCTCACACGATTAGAACGTGTCTTGCCACCCCCCCTCCCGTAAGTAACGCATTTCTCCAGCACACAAACGGCCCCTATGTTTTTTGTGTAGTAAACAGGTTTCACCGCCATACATCAGAGTAGGAATAATTACACTTTTATACACAGTCATGCAGGACTCTATTGAGAACCCATCATTCCTATGAAAACCTCCCAAGGCAGGCAGCTATGACTTTCAATGAAGAATTCACTCTCCTACTAATTTCACCATCCAATTTGTTCTCTCTGTCAAACATGCTTCCTAAATACACAAACTCATTCACTTGGTCAATCACTGTACCATTTAGACTTATGTTACATTCAGTACTACCAGTTCCCCACTCAAAAACCATAACTTTAGTTTTTCTCTTATTAATACTCAGTTTGAATTTCATGCAAACTTCGTACATACTGTGCAACTCACTTTTTGCTCTCTGCCAATAGGACAGTGTCATCAGCATACAGCAATCCGCACACACGCATATCACCAAGACATAAACCAGTATTATCTATTTTGGCATCACGTATGCATGCATCCATAAATATATTAAACAGCCATGGTGACTTTGCACAACTTTGTCTGACACCTGCACCAATAGAAAACCATTTTGATAAAATGCCTGTCAAGTGGACTGTATAGTCCCTTCAATCAAGTTGGGGGGGGGGATGATGTGGGGCTCTTTCTCCTGAAGAGGACTCGGGTCTTTGGTTGTGGTGCCTAACAGCCACCAGGTACAAATACATTCTGAACAATTCTGTGCTACTCATGCTGTGGCAGTTCTTCAGCACAGGTCCCTCCTATTTCAGCAAGATCGAGTGTCTTGCCACACTGCATTGTCCAGGCCTGGTTTGAGCATACGTGAAATTCTTCCTCAGACTCGTGGAATTCTACTTTTTCGTTATCGTTTGGGTCATTCTCGAGATTGATGCAAAACTGAAGGGAGGGGGATTCCACCCAGTGACAGTATTACATCTTTCAAAGCTTAAAAAACAAGTTAAATGAGTCAAGGTTTCCCCCATAATCGTAATTGTTTTTTTTCACACCGTTTCTTCTGCCCAGGATTGTTGTCAAATGTCATTTTATTCCATAAATACTTCATTTCAGCTTGAAAATGGAGAACATTTTTCTGAAAACGGAAGTTAAACTGAATGAAGATTTTTTCTGTAATTGTAATTATTTTTCTCACTGTTTCTTTTGCCCAGTATTAATGTTAAATATCTTTTTCTATAAATATTTATATTTCATCTTGAAAATGAAAAAAACATATATATTCAGAAAACAGAAATCGGACGTAGTGAAGATGATTTTCCCCATAATTGTAGCATTTTCCGCATGATGTCACTGCTGTCCTGTGTTGCTGTTAAATGTTTTCCCTCCCTCCCTAATAAATGTTTGCATTTAAACTTGATAACAGAGAGGAAATTTTCCAAAAACGGAAGTGATGAAGTGGCAGAAATTTATGAGATTTGATGCATGGTGTTCAAAAGTATTCATCCTCTCCAAGTTACACCACTTATCTAAATAGTGAAAGCTTTGATATATTGCATTCATGGCACACAGGCGGGGAGTTCTTTCATCACGATTCTGAATAAAATTATCATCTGATGGGAAGAAAAACAAAACAATAAAGAAATGGTAAAGGAAACATATCAACAGAAAGAAAAATTGAGCAATGGATGCTGTGCAGCTGCAGAATCAACAAAAAAACAAATGTAGCTGTGGACTTTGCTGGGAAGGCTTGCCTGCAAGAGGAAGCTTGAACTGAATTGAATTGTGACGAGAAATCATAAGATCTCGCCATTCTTCTGTTCCTCACGTTTTTTTATCAAGGCCGTTAAAAATCACGATATCCGAACCCCACGGCAATATAACAATTATACGGGCGTCCAACTGAGAGCAAGTAATACAAACACTAAAGTACGAACCAAATGTAAAGTAACACTTAAAAGGGAGGATAAAATAGCTAGTTACCTTTCGTCGGTCAGTAGTTCTTTTTTTTTTTTTTTGGCTAATCGCATTTGGCAAAATTTCACCATTATAATTCACCTTCGACTAACGCACATTCATAAGGAGCAACCCGAGTAATTATGAGAGTTCAAGAACTGTACATTCGGGCAGTATGTAGCCAGAGGGGAGGGGGCAGAATAAAATAAAATAAAATAAAATCCATCTGTCCAATGCCGTATCGTCAAAGGTCTGTAATAGCAGCTTGGTGATTAGCGTTAATCCAGGTCTCACGACAAGCTGCTGGCACATTCCGAACCAAGATTATATGTAAATAATGATACCACACAAGATGCTATAAACAGTTCAGTAGTAAAAAAAGGGGGTTTCTCCAACTTCAAAAAGAAAAGAAAAGGAATATACTAAAGTCAACTTAAGAATTGATTATGAGGTATACAGGACAGCAATATCCGTCCCAAATATAGTAACTCAAAGCACCCATTTAAATTTAAAACTGCGGCATTCAGGTATTACTTAAAAAGAGCAATTTTACTTTCTTCTAATACGGCAAAGCAAAAAGAGATTAAATGGATTAAAAGTTTAGCTATAGATTTTGGTTGCAGGGAGCGATTGATTGACGACCTTTACAAACAGATTCTGAATAATCGAGATGGACCTAAACAAAATCTGACTGATACATACAGATTCTGTGGAAAACTACCGTACTGTCCACCCGTATCTGCTTCTTTAAAAAAAGAATACCACAAGGCAAAATTACTAATTGCACACACTGCGCTCGATAACAGCTGACTTTTGCAATCTATTAGTGAACAAAGATCCATATTATGTAAAGCAGGTGTATATCGGATACCAATTATTAATGTAAATATCCGGATAATAAAACAGTTTACATCGGTAGCACAAAAAGAAGTATTGATATCAGATTGTGAGAACATTTAAATAACTGGAATAAGGGAGAGATACGAACATCACTTATACAATATTGTCATAATAATGAGGCCACACCCTACTGGGACAATATTAGTTTGTTTACTTCTCACACCACACATAAAAATCCTGACAGCTAAGGCTGTTACGAATTGAGAAAACCAAAATGTACAATTGTAATTCGAATGTCCCAGTCGAACTACCACCAGCATGGTTGAATATGATTAAACAAAAAAACAACTGATATTACAAACAAGATCAAATAGACATTGGAATAGAAGATTGAGAAACAGGACGGCACTGGATGGCGCCTGTGACGTTTCACATAATTGGCATGATGATGGTGAGAACGATAGAGATGGCAGCAGCGTCGACTTGGCAAACAGTTTGTTTGCACATAGCAGTGACACACGACATGCCCTTGAAAATGGCCAGGAATAATGTGTTCTGAAACGCGTCCGAACTTCGATGTTTGGGTTCCTCAGTATTGTTGGGCATTTGACTTTAGTGTATTCGTTTTCTTTTCTTTTTGAAGTTGGAGAAACCCCCTTTTTTACTACTGAATTGTTTACAACATCTTGTGTCTGCTAATGGTATAATTTACATATAATCTTGGTTCAGAATGAGCCAACAGCTTGTGAGACCTGGATTAACGCTAATGACCAAGCTGCTGTTACAGACCCTTGATGATACGGTATTGGACAGACGGATTTTATTTTATTTTATTGGATTGGATTTTAATAACGTCGTCAGTTGTGATTCGTGGCAAAGTGTCTGCCCCCACCCCTTTTTTTGGCTACATACTGCCCGAATGTTCAGTTCATGAACTCTCATAATTACTCGGGTTGCTCCTTGTGAACATGCGTCAGTCGAAGGTGAATTATAATGGTGAAATTTTGCCAAATGCGACTAGCCAATAAAGAACTTCTACTGACCGGCAAAAGGTAACTAGCTATTTTATCCTAACTTTTTAAGTGTTACTTTATATTTTGTTCGTATTTTAGTGTTTGTATTACTTGCTCTCAGCTGGACGCCCAAAGAATTATTACATTGCCCTGGGGTCCAGACATCGTGATTTTTAATGGCCTTGATAAAAAAACGTGAGGAACAGAAGAATGGCGAGATTTTATGATTTCTTGTCACAATTCATTTTATAAGCCACGTAGTGATGTTCAGGTGGTTAGATCATAACCATTTAAACTGATGTTAGAAACTTGAACTAATGTTTCTGGTAAGTACATCAACAAAACAAGAAAAAAAACTGTGTGTGTTAAGCAATGTATTTTAAAAAACATTCTATTTTGCTTTGAATTCAGTAATTTTATATTGCAAATACAACGATGTGCTGCAGTGTAATATTTACATAAATTAAGGGGACCAATTTTGTCTTGCTTATGCTGCGTTAGTTATGTTCACACTTTTTCATCGATCATTCCGGTTTTTCACCCAGTTAAAAAGTTCAGCTTTATTTTGTTCTACAGCTATCTCATGTATGTTTGGGGAGCAGGATATCCAAGTGATATCCTGCTCCCCAAACTTCGAATAGAGCATAATACAGAATTGAATAGAGCATCCAATAGAACATCTGTGGGATGTTCTGGAATGCCAAATCCAGTCTCAGCCTGTACAACCTTATTCTGTGGCAGAAGCTTGGCAGAAGGAATGCATGAAAATTCCAGTACAGGCCTACTGGCATCTTGTGGAAAGCATGCCTAGAAGGGTTACTGCAGTCAATCTTCTGAAGGTGGGCTGACTATGTACTGATTTCAGCTAATCAGTGCTCTTGTTTCCATTCAACCTGGGTGTCTGAATACTTTTGTATACACAGTGCATATATATACAAACTGAAGTTTCAAATAATTAGGAATACCCAATAGAAATCGGATACATGCTATCCTCTCCTACATACACAACTATGACATTGAAATGACTGTATGAACTGCAAAGATTTCAGATGTGTATGAATCATAGATAGCTGCAATATGGGAAAGGCCTGTGATTTAAACAACCTTGAAGGAGTCATGATAGTCGGCGCTAGGTGGGCAGATGCAAGCATCTCAGAAATGGCAAACTTTCACGGCTATGCGAGAACAATTGTATTGAGGGTGTATAGTGAGTGGGGGTGGGAGTATGACAGAGTATATTTGAAAAAGACTGGTTATTTATTGTCTATGGGCACAATACTATTTCTCTTTCAGCATGGAATTTTTGTAAGGTTTGGATAATTTTGGAATATTGTGTAACATTGAAAGTTTAAGCCTTCAGCTTCGTAAAAACATCATTGCATTCCAGATTTTAATTGGCTTCCCTCTTGTTTAGAGATATATGTTAAGTTACACAGTTCAGCATTAATTAACAAAGTTCATTTTTGTTAGAAATAACAACTACAGTATGATTTGATTAAGTGTTGTCAAAACCTGCTTTTGAGTTTGGTTAGTATTTTTGTGCCCTTGGTTTTATGAAAAGTACAAACATAAAGTTCTTTTTACAGATACCAAAGCATTAGGAGAACTATTACATCTCGTGCTCATGAAGACAACAATAGTACTCCTGCCTCAACCTCAACAACAGTGCCTTCCTCATCTAGCCCGGAAAATCAACGGGTTTTACTGCTGCGTTCTCCTGCAGTTCGTTTTCTTACACGTCCAGACTTTTTTAACGTGCTTCATATGAACGATGTATGTATGCCATTCCCTTTATGACCTGTTTTTTTTTGGGGGGGGGGGGGGGTCATTTTATGGTTTGAGTGTGTGCATAATTAATTTTCTGAAATTTACATTTTGGCTACCTTTTATTCATGCAATGTGAAGAATGCACATCAACATTTTTTATCTTGATGGTATAAATTATGTAGATTCTTGCTATCCTGTCACTGAGCAATTCTGATATTAACTGCATGTACTGAGAGCCAGGGTTCAAATTCCAAGTAAAACATGGATTTTATGTATTCTTCAGCTCTAGGTTTCCCTCCTGTCTTGTTGGCATTTACTCTAACTTAGGTATGAGATGTCTCCTATAATTCAGTGTTAATGAAAGTTCATTAAGTTACAAAAAGAACATATTCTCATACAACTAAAATAATTTTACTTTTTGATGTCCCCCAATTGAAGTGCATGCAAGCTCACAATATGTATCACCAGCAGTTATATTTCAAGGACCATTTAATGGGGTGTGCGGAAAGTTTGTGGCAAAAAACATCAACAACAACAACAAACAGCATGTAAAAGAACATCACATACGGCAGAAAAAAACAGACCTTTAATCAACGATATACGTACCCTATTGTTGTACAATCCCATCGGTGTGGGCTGAAGATTGTCCTCTCAGAATTTTACAGGTTTCAGTGCAAAAAACTGGTCTAGGTGGTTTTTGACCTGGTCCAAAGAATCAAACCTCTTGCCATTAAGGGTATTCTGAAGTGATCTGAAAAGGTGGTTGTTTGAGGAAGCAATGTCCAGGGAATATGCCAGGTGAGGTAGGACATCCCACCCAAATTCCAGCAACTTCGTCATATCTTCAAAGAGACATGAGGTCTTTCATTGTCCTGATGGAACACAATGCCAGCCCTATTTGCTAAAACAGGGTGCTTTTTCTTGATTGCTACCTGCAGAACATCCAGCTGTGTGCAGTACTTATTGCTATTTATCGTCTGATTGTTCCGTAGAAGCTTATAGTGCAGTACACCTTTACAGTCCCACCAAACACTGAGCAAAATCTTTGGGTGTAGTCCCACTTTATGGGTCACTAAGGCACCCAGGCAGCACACTTACTTATATTGGCCCAACATAAAACACAAAACGTTGGCAAAACGTTCAGTTACTACGGTGGGCCTACCTCAATATGTCTCGCTGGCCACTTACCAACCTCTGGTAGGCCCAGTGTACTAGCCAGCAATGATCCAACGTAAGAATCAACGTTGATATAACATTGTGCCAGCATTAAACCAATGTTTCATACAACATAAATCCATCAATCCTTCAACACTGAGCCACTCTTACAACATTGAGCCATCGGTGGAATAATGTTATACCATCATTTGGATAACATTGTGCCAACATCTTCTACAACATTAAGCCATCACTTAGATAACATTATGCCACTGTTACAACAACGGCCCGTCTTTTCAACATTGAGCCAGCATATTGCCCAATGTTAAACCATCATTTGGATAACATTGTGCCAACATCTCCTACAACATTAAGCCATCACTCACACAACATGCAGCCACTCCTAGCAAAAACAGTTTTGCTGGCCCAGCACTATGTTGCCGCTGCCGAACTGTCAATAAAATGCCCGGGTGGCCAACAGCTGGCCAACGGTTGGCACCCCATCAGTTGTCAAATGCCACAACAGGGCCATCAGTTGTCCATCACAGGCAGCAGCTGCCACAAGTGGCCCTGCAAGCATGTGCCAGAAATGATGGCTAGCCTAATGTGGTCCGCTAGTTTGCCGGTAGTGGCAGCCGGCAACCACGTGACGTAACTGATGGCTTGCCGAATCTTGTCCACCAATTTCCCAGTACTAGCCATAATAAAAAAAAATATAAAAAAGTCAAGGATAATCGCAGTTTCCGAAAGCTACAATTTTTTTCTACCCTTACGAAACTTGTGAATTAACGCACTGCGCTGGGGAAATTTTCTCAACACACTGGAAAAACGCACGCTTGCATCTGAGTGGATTTGAACCAGGGCTGTTGGCATGGTAGCTGAGCTGTCTAACGACCGGACTAACTTGCGACTCACAAGTGTATGCTTGAAGCTGTATGCAATGTATAATCGAATGGTTCCCTATTTCATTTTACAACGTTGTGAAGTATTTTTCATAAATGTCAGTCAGTTTCATATAATTCATAAATTTATTTTTTCAACATAACGATAGTTTTTTTGTTTTTTTTACCTTAAGGGAACTTCACTCATTTTCAAGGAGTGTACCAACTTAAAGGCGCTTTCCAAAGTTTTGTACTGTCCTTGTTGTCTTGAAAGGCGATTGTTGAATTAATATATATTTACCCAGGTTCATGTCACATTCTGTTACATTTTTAACGTTGTATCTTTCCTTTCCGTTGTCCGAAGCTACATTTGTTTTAAAGAGGAAATATATTTTATTTTACTTCTCGTTATTTTTAGAAACAAATTCCTCCCAGTCTTGTGTATTCAACCCATGGACGAGTACACCACATAGCGTTGCTTTTTCTTTCTTTCAAATAATTAATAAATTTTGTACGCGTATAATCCTTTTTTTTCCCACAACAAACCTTTTTTTTTAATGTTTTTCCAGGACATTTGTTTCAAGCGGTTTCAAATTATTTCTTGTTATTCACCCACTCCATTACATGAATTGTTATTCATGGGAATGGAGTGGGTGTATTTCATGGCTGTAATCTAGTATTCATGGCTTAATCTGATATCTTCGTCGACGTGGAATTTGATTAGGAAATTAATTCGCCTACATATGGCTTTTTTCCTTAACATCCACTAAAATAACACGATGGCAATAGCGTCGTCTTCAACTAACTGGTTGGTACCATGAGGGACACAGCAAGTGATGCTTCTGCGCATGTGCAATCCCGTTGCTTTTACCTGCTGTTGGGGTTGCATTGGCATAGATGCCAACTAGTGCGGATTTTCCGTAATTTACAGATTTTTGGTTGCTGTTACGGAAGTACGGAAACACCGCTGAAATTACTGAAAATCGCCATTTGGTTTCATTTTCTGAGATAGATAGCAAATTTTCATCAACTTAAAAAATTTTGTTGGTTCTTCAAGTTTTTCTGGGGGTAAAAAAATTAAATGCTACATTCAGCGCTGCCAGACCTGCGCCAATTGCGCCTGCCCGCGCCAAAATGTTGTTCTTGCGCCATTCTGCTAAAAAATCGCAGTTTCGACGAAATCTGCGGCAATTTTGCGCCAAAAGTTAAAATTTACCAGTCATCGATATTTTAGCGTTATCTTATGACATTCGAAATCGATTCAACGGTGAATTCGTACGTGTGATTCTTCCACGGATTCGCAGAGTCCCCAACGTTTTTTTTTTTTTTTTTTTTCTTCCTCCGAGATCGATGCAAAAGTGAAGAAATTTTTGGGATATTAGTTGGGGGGGGGGGGTCGTATTCCGCTTGGGGACGTTGTTTTGTCTTTTTAAACGTTCGGAAACGGAAGTTAAACAAAGTGCAGATTTTTCCCGTAATCGTATTTTTTTTTTTTCTCGCGCGATGTTGCTTCTGTTCAGTACTGTTAAATATAATTTCATTGCATAATTTCAGCTTGAAATTGTAGGCAACAATTTCTGAAAACGGATGTTAGGCCGCCCGAACATTTCCCCGTAATCTTCAACGACGAGATTCTCGCGTTGATTCGAGGAATTCCGTCTTTTTTTGTTATCATTTGCACCATGTACGAAATCGATGCATAACTGAACTTAAATTTTGGGAGGATTGGTGGCGGCGGCAGAGGGGGGGGGGGGTCATTTTCTCCGTCGGAGGACGGAATTTCATCCTTTGAAAACGGAAAGTAGACTGAGATAAGATTTCTCTGGTAATCGTAATTTTTTTTCTCGAGATGTTTCCTCTACCCAGTATTGTTAGATATCATTTTATTCCATAAATATTTGTATTTCAGCTTGAAAATGTTGGATAAACTTCCGAAAAGTGAAGTAAATTCAGCTTGAAAATGTTGGATAAATTTCCGAAAACTGAAGGCTTGAAAAACCGTTATTTCAAACCATATATGGGGGGGGGGGTGCCAAAGATTCTGCAATATGACAACCACACACCAGTGCTTTCACTTCAAGGGCTATACAGAAAATTGGGTTTGAGGTTCTTGAACTCCCTACATATAGCCCCTATTTGGGGCAGCCCAACTTCTGGTTGTTTTCTGCTCTCAGGAGATATCTGAAATGAATTCAGTTCACCTGTGTCAAAGATGTTCAAGCTGCTATGAGGAAATGGTTCTGAGAACCTGAAGATTTTTACAGAGACAGGTTTAAAAAACTTATTAAACGTTTGTGTATCTATGTTGAGTGTGAGGGGAATTATGTAGAAAAATAAAATATTTGAATTAAAGTAGAAAATCTGAACTTTGTTCTTTTGTTTCAATTTGATTCTTTGCCACTGGGATTGAATATAAATATGGAGGCATTACTTTCTGAACACTGTCAGTACATGCAGACATTCTGTTCAGTACAGTATGTGAAGCTTTCTGTTTACATATCTGGAGCTTTATTAGTTCAGTTATATTGTGCTCCTGAAATATTATAGTATCTGAAACATTGCTTATTTTGATTCTCTGTCCTTTTATCACAAACACACCACATGGAAATTGCTAGAGCCACTACTTTTTTTTTTTTTCATAAGAAATTCAAAATTGGCTCTAGAAAAAAATGTGCTGCATTATTTTCCTAGAGAACTATGGTGTTATTACTATCATTGTCTAAGGAATGTGCATATTTTAATTCATATAACTTACATTGTTGTGAAATATAGTAATTATTCTACTGAACTCATGAGCAGAAACATTGCTCATCTTGATCATTGTAATTGTTTTAGTTTTTGAAGCAGAAAAATAATCATGAATATCTCAGTGTGAGAGAGAAAGAGCTGAATAAATTTGAAACATGTCAAAAACCATAAAGTACTTACACATTATGTAATGGCAGAATCATAATAAATTTTGAAACAGGAAAACAAGAATTAATAAAGTACTTACACATTATGAAGCAGGAAATGGCTTGGCTCCACGAAGGCATCCACCCTTAATGATGGGTATATTTGGTACTATAACAATGCCAAGCTGATTACCATATCACTCTCATTCTTCAGCAACAGAACAGATCGCTAGAGTAGAACAAGACAAAAAGTATTGTTATAGTATATGCAAAAATAAAAGTATTTTCATTTCAGCAAATTTCGCATAATTATGTGGTGTCATAAGAGTTACTATAGAAGTTAAATTAATTGTACATATAAAACAGAAGAAAAATTAGCCACTTTCAGGTTTAAGATACATATTATGTTACTATATGTTTTTGGTTTTGCGTCGGAGTTTTGTTACAACCACATAACTCTGAGGGTTATAAACAGTTTTATGTGGCTAATTTTGGGCCACTTCTTTTAGAAGAGGGAGAGAGAACCAATGCTGAAAGACAAACACACCATCGATGCCTCATCTGAGACTCAAACTTGAGCCCAGCTGATACAATTAGCAATTAATCAGTGTCTGACTACTTGCCCAGTGGTGCAGCATTAAATGTTTTCCCTGAAACAAATTATTTCATAGATGCTTCTTTTAATTCCATTTACATCTTTCATAATTTTTGTTACTTAAAACCGAAATTAATTTTAAGAAATATTTGACCATGATACTGTAAAGCATAATAATCATCCTGGAATTTTTTAGTTTATGTCCGGGGAAAGTCCTCAAATTGTTTTCCCCCAAAAGTGTACAAACCCTGAATGTAAAAAAAAAAAAAAAAAAAAAATGATGGAATGGTATATGAGGCCTAGAAAGAATGGAGATGAAGACCAAATATTAAAGGGAAGTTTTTAAAAGGTCAGTTATTGCAAAAGGTAATAAGCCCTACTATGAGAGTACAGTGAAGAAATAATATTTTTGAAGATATTGTAAATATCAGCCAGCAGTCAGGGTCCTAGCTGTTAAACATGTAAAGATTTTGAAGAACCATAGGAAATACTTGTGAAATAAGGTAAATTGTTTGGTTTTTAGTGTCAATGAATGGAATATGGGATAACACCATTGTACAATACAAATTTGGAAGATGTGAATCCGTTTATTGGTGTAAATATGACATGGATGTTAAGTCAGATATTATCCGAAAACTTGAAAATTCAGTCTTCCTGGAGCGGGAATTGAACCTGCATCTCCTGGATAGTACCCAAGTATGCTAACCACACTACCACCCAGAACGATCAAGTTTCCGATTAATTTGAATATAACCGTCACAGGATTTGCTAGTTGAAGCAACCAGCATTCATATATAGTTAATCTGGTGATTAAGAATTCATTCCCATGATTGCCCGGAGGCACAGGATATCGATGAATGAAATACGGGATTGGTTATATTCAGATTAATCGGAAACTTGATCGTTCTGGGTGGTGTAGTGGTTAGCATATTCAGGCGCTATCCAGGAGACGCAGGTGCGATTCCCGCTCCAGGACGACGAAATTTTCAAGTTTTCGGATATTATCTGACTTAACGTCCATGTCATATTTACACAGGGTGGCGACAAAACAGGGAAATCAGGGAATTCTCAGGGAAAACTGATTTTCTGGAAATCTCAGGGAATTTGTTTCTACGGAGAGTAAAATCCGGGAAAATGTAATTGTTCCAGTAATGGCCGTTTGCAAAAACCAGTGTGGGAATTTATTTAATAAAAAACCGCATTTAGACATCGGATTTAGCTTAGCCAACTACTCCATGCCGCGGCGCGGGCGAAACTGCAGCGGCAAAACGCACCCTTCAGCTTCAACACCGCCGTCGCTCACATCTAACTTGAGTGAATAGGGAGACCAATTAGAGGTCATGGCGGCACGAAATGTGAGCTCCCAAGTCTGGCGGGCCTGCAGGCTGACGTCATTCTCTTTCTCTGGTGCGGCCATTGCAGGTTTTTTTTTTTTTTATCTTCTTCTTCTGAAAGGACACGTGTTGCGAGATTCATCACTGAAAAAGAAAGTAATGTATGCCCCCGAGACGTCATTTACTCCAAAAATCGAGAACAATTGCATTCCATAAATTTTTGCTTTTCGTTAATTTTTGTGCATATTCGTGTGAAAGCGTAGCATATATTATAATTGATATTTGGATTTTTGCTTCACTTATTCTTTCAACTAATTACTTCCATTGTCTCTTGTCTGTCCAAGGACGTAGAGACATAAAAATAGCGCCCGTGGCCTCTTAGGGCCCAGAGGTGGCACTTATTGTTATTATTTATTATTTAAATATTTAATTTCGAATTAAAAATTTCTGCTTGGCCTAAAATGTTTAATTAAATTTAGGTTTTTCCGCGCAGGCAAGTGAAAGTGAAAGAGAGACGAAAAATTTTACGCTTTTCCATTGTTCTATCTTGGGAAATGCGTTAATATGGGGAGATGGTAGTGACATCTTCAGTAGCTCTTATACAAGTTTAGCCATAACTTTCGACGAATAATGTTGTTGATGAAACTTGCATATTTTTACTGTTTCGCAAAAGTTATTGTATTAAAGAAAAGATAATAATAACTGTAAAATTAGCTCAGAAGTTTCTCGAACATCAGTATTTGTTTTTATTTAATGTTCTGCATATTTAGTATTTAAAGATAATGTAATTACGCTGTATTTTTCGGCATATAATCGGCGGCGGCATATAATCTGCAGACAAAATTCATAGTAAAAGTTACAGTTGTGTAATCCACAACGTTGTCTAGAAAGTATATATATATATATATATATATTTATTTATTTACTTACTTTCCATTTAATGAGTTTAAAAAAAATATGAAATTGCTGAATTTTTTTTAAATTTAAAAAAAATACTGTTACAATTACCCACGACTTTCAAACGGTTGTGATATACATTTTTAATTTTTGTGGCAATCGGGCTGTAACTCTGAGTAATGCTTAAATTACATAAACTGAAACACTGGATTTTAGGCCGTAAATAACGAATGACCACATCCTAAAAAAGTTTAGAGTTCACAAACCGTCAGCGCCTTTTGGAGGGAGGAAAAAAAAAGAAATATAATTTATTTCCCTTCAGTCTTGGAGCTGTAGCTGAAGTGCTAGAGGCATTCTCTTTGAAGTAAAGCAAAATAAACAAGTGGGAGTGGGGTTGGTACCTTGGGGAGAGTGGGGAGGGGAGTGAAGTTATGGGGGTCACGGGTCAGAGCAGCATGAAACAATCCAATGTTCCATGGAATGAAAATGGCGCTATTTAGCAAAGGCTTCTGAACATCGTAATAGAGAATTTCTCAGGAAGAGAATGTACCGTAATCTTTTGGTTAAGAGCCACGGCTCTTACTTTAATAAAAGTGAAATTTTTCAGGTGTGCGGCCCTTATGCCAAAGTCGCTGTTATGCCGAATTTGATTTGTTTTTTGATAAGACTTTTTCCTTTTTTTTTTTTTTTTTTTTTCATGCAGATACTTAGTCATTTTTTTCAAAGAATGTTTTTTTTTTCACAAACTGGACTGTGATCATCCCCCTCCCCCTTTCTATTCATACGTTATACATATTTTTTAAATGAACACGGAAAGCAGATGGGGAAACTCGGTCAGAATTAATTCGTAAAATCAATTTTGTTTCTTTTTAGCCGGCCACTTTGCGATGCTCAAAAGCCCACACGTGCCCCTAAATGCCACATGGGAGACAGCAAAGTCAGTGTATGGACAATGCAGGCTTTCAGCGAACATTGCTTAAAAATAATGAAAAGAAAATGCCTAACTTCTAAACTTTCCATCGGATTTTGACGAAATTTCACATGGGGGTTTATTTTGATGTGTCTTGGTTACTGAAAAAATTGCATTCGGTTATTTAAAAAATTGGAGAAATTTTTATTGATAAAAATTTCTCCCAGTTCGACTTCGCAAGAGTCGAGAAAGGTCATGTGTTGCGACTTTAATCCCAACCGATGCTTTATTGCTGGCTGGTCCCTCTCACGCCTTTTGGTGTTTCCCATAGTGATACCTTCCTTTTTTCTCCATGGGGGGGGGGGGGTCGGATCTCGCTGTTGTTGGTCGACAAAGATCATAGGTCCCATCCTTGCCTTTCACTGTAGATCAGTTTTAAAAGGTGGGTGCTTCCTCCACGCTGTACCTCATTACCTCATCGCAACTAGCTTTGTCAGCACTACAGCAAGTTACGTTTCTTTTTCTTTGCACCGTGCATTCATCGGACACTTATTCATTTTTCCAAGTGCACGAAAAATCCTTGTTTTCTTTCTTTAGTTATTGTAATTGCTTCTGTAATACAAAGATGTCCCATTTTTAGTGCTCATTTCAAACTGATTGGAAAACAAAGTATTCATGGATTTCTGACGTGCCATTCGATAAGAGCATGGCGTACTGCCAACTATGCCAGTCGAAGTTTAGTTTGAGTAATATGGGTTTACGAGCAGTGACAAGTCATCGACATGGAAAAAAACATTTAGTAAAAGAAAAAAGTGCTTTAACATCAAGAAGTGTTGGGAGCTTTTTTCATCATCGTCTAAAAAATCAACTTCATCTGATTCTACGGATATAATGGGAAACTGCACGAATAAGTCCCAGGTTGTGGGTAGTGAACCTGCAATTGCTCCATCAACTTCACTTGAGTCTCAACAGAATAAGGAGCCATGCAGCATGACCAAATTTCTTTTAAAAGAAAGTGTTTCAGAAGCAGAGATAATGTGGTGCTTGCAATCTATAATGACACACAAATCATTACGATCTGCAGAGAAAGATGTACAGTGCTTCACTAGAATGTTCCCGGATTCTGATATAGCAAAAAGTATGAAACTGGGCAGGGATAAAATGGCATACATAATTGTTCATGGTATCTCACCGTTATTTGAGAATGCCTTGCTAGAGGAAAGTCTTGCTTCTGAACATTTTGTCGTAGGATTTGACGAATCCCTTAACAAAATATCTCAGAAACAGCAGATGGACCTGAATGTACGGTTTTGGAAAACAGATGAAAATGAGGTCCAAACTCGTTATTTCACATCAGTGTTCCTTCAGCAGACTCGTGCTTCTGATTATTATTAACTGCATTTAATGATGTTACACTGTCTTTGGATGTAAAACAAAAGCTTTTACAGCTATCGATGGATGGTCCTAATGTCAACAAGAAATTTTATAAAGACCTCCAAGATGACTTAAAAGATGGAAATGACCCAGATGGACCAGGACTTCTTAACACTGGATGTTGTGGATTGCATGCGGTAAATGGTGCCTTTAAAATGGGAACTGTGGCTACTGGATGGAAAATTCTAGAATTCCATAGGGCATTGTACTATTTGTTTAAAGATTCGCCAGCAAGAAGGGCACTATATACGCTGTAGTCAAACTCTACTTTATTTCCCCAAAAATTTTGTTAAGTTAGGTGGCTGGGGAACTCTGAAGTTGCCCAAAGAGCAATGGATATAATTCCTTACCTGAAGAGTTTCATTGATGGAGTTGAGAAGAATGGCCAAGCCCCTACCAGCAAAACATACCAGGCTGTGAAAGAGGTTATGCAGGATAAAGTATTTCCAGCAAAGCTGTCTTTCTTCAGGACAATAGCTAGCGAAATGGAAGGTTTCTTGCGTGAGTATCAAACTGATGTCCCAATGATACCCTTTCTATATACTGATCTCTCCATTCTGATGCGAGGGCTTATGGAGAGGTTTGTAAAAGACGAGAAATTATCAAACACTGACATCATGGGTATTGATTTAAATGATGCTGCAAACATACGTCCAGCAAAGCGAGTCGATGTTGGAATAGCCACACAGTGTTTTCTTAGAAAATCAAATGTATCGGAGAAGGATATTGCCTTATTCAAAAATGAGTGTAAAAAATTCTTACTGAAATGTGTTTCCAAGATGAAAGAGCGCTCACGGTTAGCTTATACTTTGACGAAGTCAGTGTCTTGTTTTGACCCAGCAGTTGTGTTAAAGGAGAAAGTATTTACCAAACGTCTCACACAACTGCTCCTTATTTTATCTCAGAAAAATTGGATTGGAGGCTTGGCAGCAGATAAAGCCAAAAAGCAGATGAAAGACATCTGTAGCAGGCCTCATGTAATAAAGTGCTTCCAACAATATAAAAGATCTGAAAAGATTGATAAATTCTGGTCTGCTGTTTTTGATGCAGAAGGTAGCTGTGGAGATGCAGTAAAGGTGATGAAGATGGTTATGATCCTGTCGCATGGCAATGCCAATCTTGAACGAGGGTTTTCTATAAACAGTGACTGTTTGTGGGAGAACATGAGCGAGTTGTCACTGGTGGCCAGAAGAAGGGTCTATGATCATGTTACTTCTAAGGGTGGCCTTGCTGGTCTGGCTGTTACGAAACAGATGGTCCATTATGCTCGAAATGCAAGAGCAAGGTTTGATGAATCAAAGAACAACTGAAAAAAAAAAAAGCTGCTCTAAAAAGGAAAAGGGAAGCAGCATCACAGCTGAAGGAGTTGGCCTCTAAAAAGGCAAAAGTTTTGCAACAGGCACAGAGAGGGGGGATATTATAGAACAACAGACGAGAGCTCTTAGGACGCAGCAAAAAAGTTACTGAAATGTTTGCAGTAGTAAGAAATCTAGATATGTAAGTTCAGAGTTGTATAAAAATCAAATGTATCTGCGTACACTATAAATAATTCTTGCAACTTGCAGATTCCAGTGAGGACAAAATAAATACATTACAATTGAATGTGCAGCAATGTGTGTAAAATGGACTTTCATGGCAAAATATTAAAACGTTGGACTATGAACCTCATACAAACAAGAGACGAATTAAAGATTTTTTTTATATCCAGAAAAACAGTCCCATTAATGAACCTTCAAAAATTATAAAAAACATTTTCAACAACTTTATCCAAAAGTAAGACTTACAAAACACATATGGAAAAGATTTTAATTTAATAAATGGCAACTGCAATAAAAACCTGACAGTAAAATTTAGATTATTTCTGTGTAAATGAAACTTTTGATACAGTTCCTATACATCGACAACATGCCTTGATGAAATTTGGAGGTCTGAAACGTCTGTAAAAGCAAAAGAACTCAGAAGATGTGAACAATAATTAAAAGTTCTTCAAGTTAAAGTTGAATTAATTATATAAATCTCAGTAAAGACTAGAGTATGTGTTTATAAATGCTGTAAATAACATTTTTATTTTTTTAATCTACAAGCACAAACTATATGCAAAATCTGCTAATAATTCGGAAACTGTACGCACGCATGTCTACATTCTGCAACTCTGCGTAAGTTAATTTCTTTTTGAATTATGTTCATTAAACAATTTTCACTTAAATGATTCTAAACTAGATGCATCATTTAAATTTATCTGAAAATTGATTTCAAATCGTAGCAAAATCTTTGTGAAGTTATGGGGTTTAAATTTTAACCGCTAAAGGGAGTCTCCCATTTATGGACAAAAGTTTGTGGCCCGTGAGCGTCCATAAATGAGCAGAGGTTTCACTGTACTTCTTACCTCTTTGTAACATTTATCGGTCTAAATGCTTAGTCATTCTAGTGTAAAGTTTGACATTCTGGTTGGAAAATTCTGCTGGGAACGAATAGGGATGATCAGAAAAATGTCATGATAAAATAGAGATGATCAGGGAAATTTCTCTTGAAATCAGGGAAAACTCGGAGAATTTTTTTCACTACTTTCTGTAGCCACCCTGTTCTACCAATAAATGGATTTACATCTTCCAAATTTGTATTGTTTGGTTTTTAGTTTTAACAACACTAGTAAAAGGCATTTTACTCCATTCTGAAATTGATTTTTGAGAATGTGGTATTGCATGAGCAGTACCATAGATTAAAATAAAAGTACATTTCATGTAAAAAATAAAGTATGCAACTTTGTTTGTTCTAAAGTTAAAAACAGTTCTGTGGGTTTAAGTTCAGCCTGCATTTTTAAAACTTTGCTTTCTAGCACTAAATGTTTCATTAAAATGTGCAATATGTAATGAATTATCTCTTAATTTTGATTTCTATCACTATGGAAATATTTGGCCTTTGTTCCAAGGCAATCTCTAATTTAAGATTTTTTATAAAACAGGAAGCTCTAGCTGTGTACAACAGAAGTTCATCACTGAAGCATATGATTACTAAAATACGTAGAGACCCAACTGGATTTGAAAGGTAGGTGAGCTGTTTCTTTAATACAAAAACATATTCTAATGAGCTTGTTCTCTTCCATTATAATGTGTTATTACTTTTTAATTGAAACAACCCCATTTTTTTTTTACAAGATGAAACCAGTGGAAAACCAGAACAAAAAAAAAGTTCCCAAAATAAATGGGAACTTATTAATGCGATTGATTTTTTTTTCTTCAATAAAATGTAAGTAGTAGAATTTGTGAAATGATGAAACCTAGCTCTTCATGTTTAGTTTTTGAAAATAGTTCTTCACATTCGTTTGGTTCCTTGTTCACTGGCTTGCACAAGGACTTTACAAGAATTATATTCAGTTTTTATTTTCTTTAAGAAAAATGCTCAGTTTTCTGCTGTTTATAATTTGTTCAATAAATTACATCCTATTTGCTGCAAATTTCACTTTGCTGGTCTCAGGATTGTTATTTTTGATGCTGTGTTTAAAAGTTCATTATTCTGGCGTTTGCTGTTGGTTTGAATTAAAGATTATCTTTCTAGGAGGAGATGGATTAAAGATGGCTTAGAGCAGTGACTCCAAAATTTGTGAAAAATGAAAAATTCCTGACCATTAAGATAATGCTGTCACTAGAGAGCAGGTGTATGTACTATGTTGTTTAACACCACTTTCAGCTCTGTGGTTGTTTTACTTTTCTGTTTTTACCTGTGCATCCCACGCTGCTTCACTGTCATTTCACTGTGGTGGTTCCATTTGATGCCATTTAAAACTTTGTTCTTATTTAAATATCATCTGGAGTTGATTAAATGTTTTCAGGTATATGAGAACTCTGGATTGTTTTACTTAAACTTTTATTCTTTCCTTTTCATTCACAGTTGCTTCAGCCATTAATTATTTTTTTTCCCCAAGTTGTACCACAATCTTAGCATTTTACCAGTAAGGGAGGAATAATTTTTAGTGCTGTATCAAATAAGAGCAGTTTTTACTTTTGAGGTGTTGTAGTTATTAATGTATAAATTCAGCCTGGTTTTTGAACTTCTTCCTGTCCTTTAAAAAAAGGTTCAATGGTTTTTAAACATATTTTTGTCCATTCAAAAACAATTGAGTTTTGGTAGGTGCTTTTTAATTAGCATTTTTGTAGCATATACCAGCTTTATTTATGTAATTAGTTGTTTTTTTTTATCTTTGATTATGTTTTTGTTTGAGATTCTGTTTTCTCTTGTTTTTAAACTACCTTTTCTGCATATACTTTTTGCAGTTCTCGTGATTCCTTGTACATTTTGGTTAGAACCTCAGTTGTTCTTGTTTTCTCTCTTTCACCTGAGGTTTATTGTGAAAAGAGACAGTCCCAACTGTCAAAAAAGAGATGCAATAAATATGGCTCAGAATTGCTGGTCTTATCAAGGGAATATCAGTCAATGCTGCTCCATATTTAGTGCAAAACCAAAACACATTGGGTTTTAACAATAGCTGTAAGGGGTCAACAAAATAATAATAAATTTTGGCATTTTTGACAAGTTTAAAAAAAATGGCCAAAATTATGCATGTTAAAGTTTTTAAAGGGTGGTAAAAATGATAAAGTTATTAACATTCCCAATCCAATTCAAAGACCATTTCAGAAAAATACAAAGATTACAATATCCTAATAAAACATTAAGTGTGGTAATGAAACATATTTTGAAATTAGTATGCTTAGATTAAACGTGGAAATAAAATTGAGTGTTCTTACTTTAAATAAAGATAATAACATAGCCAATTTCACTTGCAAAGCCCAACTCATCCCACATGGGTACTAAGAGGTGACTTCAGGCTTGAGTCAGCTCTATAACTATGGAATCAGTTATCATTTGTTGTGTGTACACATCTTTGTTTAAAATTATGTGTTGAATTTGTCTGTCGTCATTGCATTCAAGACATAGCAAACAAAATTATTGACAATCACTGAATAAAATTAGTACATACATATCACTAAGCTGTTCTCTGAGATTCAGAGGTTAGCTCCAAAAAGAAATACAAACTACCAAATAATTTTTACTTACTGTTGCCGTATCAAACTTCTCCATTTGCAGCGATCTTGACATACAACTCGAGCTTCACTGACATCCATTACACACCGTACACAAGATCTTCTATACTTCATAATCTTTTTCTCATGCAGACACTCTTGAATCTGATACTCCCATGACTTCATTGGCTTTCTTCTGCCTTTCCTTCCAGCCACTTGGGCTAAAAGATTTTCTTAGTAAGCATCTCATCACTCATTCTTTCAACATGGCTAAACCATCAAAGCATATTAGTCTCCACCTTACTAACAACATTTTGCTTCACATCACACAACTGCAACACATCTTCATTCCTCACACAATCAGAACGTGTTTTGCCACAAACACCCCCAAAAGTAAAGCGTTTCTCCAGCACACAAACAACTTCTATGTTTCTTCTGTAGTTACCAGGTTTCGCTGCCATACATCAGAGTAGGAACAATTACACTTTCATACACAGTCATGCAGGACTCTCTTGAGAAACCATCATTCCTGGGAAAACCTCACAGAGCAGCTATGACTTTCAATGTAGAATTCACTCTTCTACTAATTTCACCATCCAATTTGTTCTCTCTGTCAAACATGCTTCCTAAATACACAAACTCAGTCACGTGGTCAGTCACTGTGCCATTTAGATTTACATTACATTCAGTGCTGCCAGTTTTCCCCTCAAAAACCATAACTTTGGTTTTTCCCTTATTTATACTCAGTTTGAATTTCATACAAACTTCGTATATCAGGGACAGCATGCTCTGCAACTCACTATTGCTCTCTGCCAACAAGACAGTGTCATCAGCATACAGCAATCTGCACACACAGATCTCACCAAGATATAAACCAGTATTATCTATTTTGGCATCATGCATACATGCATTCATAAATATATTAAACAGCCATTCTGACATTGCACAACCTTGTCCGACACCTGCACCAATAGAAAACCATTTTGATAAAGCACCATTCACTCATACACAAGCTCTACTGCCAGCATACATGACTTTTACACTATTAAGTAGATTCCCAGTAACACCATATTCATTCAATACCTTCCACAAAAGTGTCCTATTTACTCGGTCGTAAGCTTTCTCTAAATTTATGAAAGCAGCAAAAACTTTCTTACCAACAGCCAGATACTTTTCAATCATTATGTGTAATGCAAAAATTTGGTTAGTGCAATCATTTACCAGGCATAAAACCACTCTGAACATCCCATACTTTTTCAATAACGAGCTTACCAAACACTTTCCCTGGCACACTTAGTAGGCTATAACCAAGATAGTTCTTGCAGTCAGTCTGATCACCTTTTCCCTTATAAAAGGGAACAATGATAGCATCCTTCCAATCCCAAGGGACCATTCCTAACTCCCAGCACAACTGGCAAATTTCAGTTAACCAGTCAATTATAGAGTCACTACCATATTTCAACATCTCGGCAGTTATGCCATGAACTCCTGGAGCCTTACCATTCTGAAGAGATTATAGAGCTTTACACACTTCTTCTCTTGAGATCCCTCCTTTGCTCCTTCACTGTGACATCATCTGTACCTTCCTCAGAATCATCTTTGCTTTCCTGATCTAATAACTCACTGAAGTAGTCACCCCATCTTTCACTTAACTTATTGGGTTCCCATATCATTTCCCCAATCCTGTTCTTCATACAACTTACAACTTTGTTTCCCCTATTTTTCCTGAGTCTCGTGTACTTCCAGAAATTCTTCCTATCCTTCCAAAAAGCCAATTCATGTCTCTCCGCCTTCTCCTTCCTATCTTTTGCCTTACTCTGGCGAACCAGCTTAGCAGCTTTACGCTTCTTACAGCCATATTCATCCACAGAAACTCTACCTTACAACATCCCCAAATAGGCTTCCTTCTTCCTCTTTATTGCCTCTTCAATTTCACTATTCCACCAAGCATCACCTCTATTGTTACCCACTATTGTGGTGCCACAGACCTCTATAGCAGCAGTGACAACACAGTTCTTAAAACATTCCCACTTCTCACAAGACTTCAGCTCCTTCAGTCGTTCTCTGAGTATGTCAGAATAATGCTGATGATTTTCAGGGAGCCTTTCAACCTTTGTTCTTTCCATACTGGGCCTCTTCCTATTCTTTTTCCTCCAACCAGCATTCAGTTTCACTCGTGACACTACCAAGTAATGATCAGAACCAACATCCGCACCTCTCATCACACGAGTGTCAACAACCAAGTGTTTCAGACGCTGATCGTAGACAACAAAATGTATCGCACTCTTCTGACCAAGAGTATGATTTTGCTACGTATATGTGTGGATATACTTGTGGTTGTAAAATGTATTAGATACACACAAACCATTCTCAATGCAGAGTTCAATTAATCTTTCAACTTTATCATTCACACAAGGATCATTAAACTTACCCAGGACATTGTCAGAAATTGCATTCTGCATGCCTATTCTAGCATTAAAATCCCCTGCTATTATAACTTTCTCTTTAGCACCAAACTGGCTGAAAACAGCTTTCAGCTCATTCCAGGAATCTTCCTTCCTATCAGAAGGTTTCGTCACTAGGGGCATACACTACAACAATTACTATTACATGGTTCGTATGGTGCTTAAAAATGCTTAAGAGTGCTGAATTTCACGAAAAAAAAATTAAAGGCCCTTAATAGTGCTTAATTTTTTTTTTTTTTTTTTTTTTTGGGTGCTTAAAAGTACTTATTTTTACTTTTTCACCGATATTGTCCACCCTGAATGGGAAAAACATCGTGGAGTTTGAGCTCTCTGCCGCAAAACTCCTGTAACCCCCTCCAGTCCTCCGTTTTCTGGGTAATGGA
Organism: Macrothele yani; assembly: GCA_039090855.1. Classification (NCBI taxonomy): domain Eukaryota; kingdom Metazoa; phylum Arthropoda; class Arachnida; order Araneae; family Macrothelidae; genus Macrothele; species Macrothele yani. The sequence goes on along the minus strand of CM076996.1, from coordinate 3,504,422 downwards.
GGCAGGTGTGTGTGTGTTTGTTCTATAGCCGTAGACAGAGCTTAGGTAGCGTTTGGCCATTCGACACAAAGTTGATTACTGACCGAACCCTTCGAATGCTGTGAGCTACGGATCTCGCTGTCACCGGTTCGTCACGTTAACGTTTTGCCTGATTACCAACTTTACCCCCGCACGAGGATAACTGGTTTTCCAGTTATTTGGGGAGCGGCGCCCCCACGGCCCGAGCTAACCTTGTGACGGTTTCTCTTGCCTCTGCGGCTTTGATGATTACATAACCGAAGGGACAGCTGTTCATCCAGCTGGTGGGGGATGGCGTCCCCACGGCCCGAGCCAACATGTACTATATGTGATGATTTTTACATTTTTTATGTTTTTTCACTTGACATGAACCCGCCTCAGTTGTAGGTTGCTGAGGTTGTGATTATGCGCCAGCTCAGGATTTTAGTTTCTCGTTTTGTTTCCTGTCTTCTCCATTTCATGTTTCTTTCTTTGTTTTTCCGAGCTGGTTAGCTAGACCTACCTGCACGTTTGCCGTGTGCGGTGACCCGTAAGGTGGAAAAGGGGATGCTGGAGGCTGAGGTTTCTGGTGGCCTGGGTGTTGTTGTCGCCAGTTGCCAACACTCCTCTTTGCCCCCTGCTTCACCCTAAACGGGCGGCTAGGAACTAACCCACTCCTAGTCAATGAGGTCTGTGGCGAAGTGGAGCCCAGACCTCTAACGGCTTGTCATTTCGCACGACAGGGTGAGTCTGGGGATAGGGTGGGCATGCCAAAGGGGTGTTACCCCAGGCATGGGAAAGTCTGGGTGCACGCCGAGCGCATGTCTGCCCTATCAACTTGCTATATCCGCTTGCTATCCCTAGAGCCGTGTCCTGCGTCCACTTGGGTTTGCGGACCTCCGGCTCTCCCTCGTTGGGCTCGATTGTGGGTGGGGAAGTCGGCGGACGAATTTATAATTTTTTTTCATGGCTCTCAATTCTGTTTCCCAGGAACCAACAACCAAAAGAGGTATGGAGGAAGGCTCATCCCCTTCCACAAAAAAACATTTTCCTGATTCTTCTAATGCTCGTTTCTTTTTTGTGCACTCATTGGACCCTTCAAAGCCTTTGAGTGCCAAAAGTCCATTTTGGATTAATAAAGCTCTTCAATCCATCGCAAGCTCTCCTAAGAGCGTAAAGAAACTCCAATCTGGAGATCTTCTTGTAGAGATGTCCACTGTGGCCTACAGTACCACACTTATAAACACTACCACGCTGCTTGAGACTCCGGTTAAAATAACACCTCATGGGTACCTAAATTCATCTCGAGGTGTTGTCTCCTCTCAGGACCTCGTTGAGTGTACTGAGGAAGAACTACTTGAAGAACACAGGAGTCAACACGTTACGGGTGTGCGGCGTATCCTCTTCAGGCGGAATGGGCAGTCCGTCCCATCCCGCAACATCATTTTAACTTTCGACAGTCCTTCCCTTCCTACGTCTATCAAGGCAGGGTATCTTCACCTAGAGGTACGCCCTTACATCCCTAACCCTTTGAGATGTTTTAGGTGCCAGTCTTATGGTCATTCTCAGCAGTCGTGCAGGAGCAATCCTCGGTGTGCACGCTGTGGTGCCACAGAACATCTTTTGCAGGAATGTGTGGCCGAGGCCGAGTTTTGTGTGAACTGTAAGGGTTCACACGCGGCATCAGCCAAAGATTGTCCCAAGTGGAAGGAGGAGAAGGAAACCCAAAGGCTCAAAACGGTGGAAAATATTTCCTATCCTGAGGCCAGAAGAAGAGTGGTTCCTGTTACATCTGATCGGCGATCATACGCTTCAGTGGTGGTTGCCAAATCTACGGTTGCCATTCAGACCGACATTCAGATCCCCCTAAATGTCCATACAATGTAAACGAAATCATCGCAGCCGGACTGGAGGCACTCCAGTCTCGAGCTAGGGGTCTGAAAGCGCCACCCACCACTTCGCCGAAGCAGACTCATCCCACCACCAACAAGGGAACTCAGGCCACTTCTTCTAGCAAGAAAACCAAAGCCCAGGATAAGAAAAGCACTTCTTCTCCTCCAAAATCTCAGCAAACGACTCAATGTCGTGCGCCTCCCGTTAAGACACTTGGGACAAAGCATGCTGCCATCTTGGCCCCTGGTCACACGCCTCCAGATCTGGGAGAACCCCCATCAGAGGTGATGGAGCCTGACTCCGTTTGATCGTTTTCATTTCACTTTTAACCATGGCTTCAATCATTCAGTGGAACTGTCGAGGTTTTCGGATGAGTTTTGATGAAGTGCAACATCTGCTTTCGTTCTACTCTCCGGTGTGCTTTTGTTTACAGGAAACAAAACTTAAACCATCAGACCTGCTTTCAGTTCGAGGCTACAGTGCGTATCGGACAGATAATGCACTGGGAGACATCGCCTGTGTGGGAGTCGCTATTCTTGTCCCTCATAGTGTTCCTGTGTCTTCCGTGGCGATATCCACAACTTTGCAGGCCGTGGCGGTGCGAATATCTGTCCCTGTGCCTCTTACTGTCTGCAGTGTCTATCTGCCGCCGGACGAGAACGTAAGCGTCTCTGTACTGGAGAGATTGGTTGATCAGCTGCCTTCACCCTTACTTTTACTGGGTGACTTCAATGCCCATCATCATTTGTGGGGTAGTGTCAGCACCAGCACGAGGGGTCGTCGCATAGAGTCTCTTCTGTCCTCTGCCTCTTTGTGCCTTTTTAACACCGGTGCTAACACATACTTCCATGAACCGACAAGATCCTTCAGTGCGATCGATTTGACCTTGGGATCACCATCAATTATTGCTGACTGGTCGTGGACGGTGTGTAATGACCTCCACGGGAGCGACCACTTTCCAATTGTCATCTTGCATCATACGAACATGCCATCTTCTGTTTCCCGCCCTCCTCGGTGGAGGATGGAGCGTGCGAGATGGGAAGTCTTCACATCGTCCACAGTAATATCTTCTGCAATGGTGACCCAAGAGTCAATCGATGCAGCTGTTCTTGAAGTCACATATTGCATTCTTCAGGCAGCTGATCTTTCTATACCAAAAACATCTACGAAATTCTCCAGAAGTACGAAGCCTTGGTGGACCCCTGAATGCGCAGCGGCTAGGAGAGCTCAACATAAGGCCTGGTCTACGTTTCGGCGTTATCTGACTGATGCTAATCTCGTTACATTCAAACGAGCAAAATCTTATGCTCGGTTGGTGCGTCGACGTAGCAAGAGGGAGTCTTGGATCCAGTATGTTTCATCTCTCACTTCACGTGCCAGTTCGAAAAGTGTGTGGGACAAGATTCGTAAGATCCGGGGTAACTACAGCTCTCACCAGATCTCCATTCTCGAGAGTAACGGCTGCACATACGCTGAAGTCGGGGAGATTGCTGATTGTTTGGGGGAGGTGTTTGCCTCCGTGTCGAGGTACCTGGCGTATCCTACTTCTTTTCAAAGAATAAAATCCACTGCGGAACGCCAGAGAATCTCCTTTGCGCCTTTTCACAACACGGGATATAACTCCCCCTTCAGCATGGTTGAACTCAAGGTGGCTCTGCATCGGTCCGGCGCTACATCTGTCGGTTCCGATGGAATCCACTATGACATGCTCCGTCATCTATCGCAGTCGTCTCTCGAGAATCTCTTAATCTTGTATAATCGTATTTGGTTGGAGCACAGTTTCCCGGAATCTTGGCGAAAAGCTTTTGTTCTGCCTTTTCCCAAACCTGGCAAGGATCCCAAGTCTCCCTCTAGTTATCGTCCAATTGATCTCACTAGCTGTCTGTGTAAAGTTCTTGAACGCATGGTTAATTCCCGGTTAGTTCATTTTTTAGAATATCATCAAATACTTTCACCATCACAAAGCGGCTTTCGCTGTCATCGTTCACCTCACGATCATCTCCTGCACCTTGAGACATCTGTGCACGAGGCGTTCGTGCGTAGGCAGCACCTGGTTTCTGTTTTTTTTTTTCGATATTGAAAAAGCCTCTGATCGAGCGTGGCGGCACGGTATTATCCGTGACCTCCACGCATGCGGATTGCGAGGAAATCTTCCGACTTTCATAGTTAATTTTCTTCGCAATCGGGTGTTCCAGGTGCGCCTGGGTACGACGCTCTCGGCACCGTTCCATCAAGAACAAGGTGTTCCTCAAGGTTGCATTTTATCTGTCACATTGTTCGTCCTCTGCATTAATTGTCTTTTCATAAATCTTCCTCCTGCGGTTTCGGCTACTGTCTATGTTGATGACTTGCACATTTTCTGCTCGTCATCAAGCATGCATTTTATTGAAAGGCAGTTGCAGGCTGCAATTAATCAGATCTTTAAAGCGGCGAGTAGCAATGGTTTCGTTCTTTCTCCCGACAAGACAGCGTGTGTCCATTTCTGCCAGAGGCGCGGCCTCCATCCTGACCCAGAGCTGTTTTTAGACTGTGCAGCCATACCAGTTTTACCGGAGACCAAGTTCCTTGGACTGACCGTCGACCATGCGCTTACATTCCGTGCGCACGTTCGGCGGCTCAAGATTTCCTGTCTGCGGGCTCTATCTATTCTTAAGATCCTTTCGAGAGTCTCGTGGGGCGCAGACAGGGTGTCGTTGATTCGCATTTATCATTCTCTAATACGGTCAAAACTGGATTATGGTTGTATCGTGTATGGCTCTGCTCGTCGTTCCGTTCTCCGGCCTTTGGACACTATTCACCATCAAGCACTGCGTCTTTGTTCGGGAGCATTTCGAACATCTCCAATTCCCAGCCTTTAAGCTGACGGGAACGAACCATCGCTTGAATTCCGCCGTCTGCAGCTGTCTATTCAATTCTACTTGAAACTTAGATCTCTTCCAGACCATCCTTTATACGATGCAGTTTTTCATCCCCAGCATGCTCGTTTATTCGAGAACCGGCCCTCGTGCATTTCAACCTTCGGTCTTCGTATGGCGGCCGTAGCCCGTGATGTAAGGCTTGACTTGTCACTTGTTTGAGAGACCAGGGGCTTTGGGGATCCTCCATGGCACCCACTTGGTGTCATGGTTGATACCACCTTTACATCTTTCGATAAATCCTCAACCCCTGCGTCAATGTACCAGCAGCTCTTCGCTGAGCACCGTGACCTCAATTCTGACTACACTCCTATTTTTACTGATGGCTCAAAGATGCATGGAGTTGTTGGATCCGCGGCTGTCTATGTTGATGACGTTTCAGTAGCGCGGATCCTAGCTGAGGCCACTGCGTTTTCGGCGGAGATGCATGCTGTGTATCTCGCCCTTCTCCATGTTCAGTCGAGTTCTCATCACCGGGCTGCGGTGTACACTGATTCTTTGAGTGTTGTACAGGCTTTGTCTTCGTTGGACTGCTGTGACCACCCTTTTCTTTTTACCGTACGAAGGCTTCTTTGTTCTTTGCTCGAGGCCGGTGTCCAGATACAATTTTGTTCGATTCCTGGGCATGTTGGAATCTCGGGTAACGAGTGTGCTGATGCGGCTGCTAGATCTGCTTCCTCTTTGGTCATCACACCATTGCCACTGTTTCACCGGGATTTCCGCTTTATTGTTCACGACCATATCAAGCAAACGTGGCAAGGTCTGTGGGACCAACAGATGGAAAATAAACTGCATCGTATTAAACCTAATCTTGAAGTCTGGAAATCCTCATATCGTCGGAACCGTAGGGAGGAAGTGGTGCTTGCGCGTCTCCGCATTGGGCATTGTCGTTTCATTCACCGCTTTTTGCTGTGTGGCGACACTGCGGCGATGTGTGAGACGTGCAATTGCCGACTCACCGTCACTCATCTTCTGTGTACCTGTGTTCGTTTTCATGATGTACGTTTTCATTTCTTTCATTCTCATTTGTTGAACGAGGACGCCGCTACACTGCAGCGGCTCCTAAATGACCACTGCAATACTGTTGCTGTTTTTTCATTTTTTAAACAAATTGACTATTTTAAACATATCTAGATTTTAGCCCTATCATCTTACTCATTTCTCAGTTTTACTGAATCAGCTAGATTTTAATCATTGTATCATGTCTTTAATACTGTTTGTTTCATTATCTTTTTTAGCCCTTCCATCGTTCTCATTTTTCAGTTTTACATGAGTCAGATTTTAAGCTTTTTACCACGTTTTTAATACTCTTTGTTTGTCTGTCTTGTGTCTGGCGCTCTTAGGCCAATCATGGCCCTTGCGCCATAAAAATAAAAAAACCAACCAACCAACTACCAACTTTACGGGGAGATTCAACTACACAGTGAAAACAGATGGACATCGTGATACGGTTTTGGTACCCAGCGTTAAATGAAGTTTGAACAAGATATATGGGATCAGTATTTATAGGTAATTATGCTGCTGATGACATAAAAGATGCTTTCAAGACCTCAGTTGAAGGGTTGAAGTTGAATAAAATTGCTCAGTTGTCAATGGATGGACCTTCCGTGAACTGGAAGTTTTACAAAGGGTTGCAGAAAGAAATACAACAGGACTATGGTCACCAGATCAGGGTGTCTACTGATCATGAAAGTCATGAAAAAGTAATGAAATTGAGCAGGTGGTCATGAAGTAATGAAATTGAGTGGGTGGTCATGAATTTTTTTCTTCAAATATGAAGAGTAAGTCGTGCTATTAAAATACAAGAAAATCTCCGTCTTAACAAGATTTATTTGATTTTAAAAAACGAACATATATTTACAATTAAAAGACATTAGCACTTTCGGAGTGCTGTTCACTCCATCCTCAGATAATCTAAGTTGCTGTATTATGCAGCTATATATATCATCATCATCATAAACCATTATCAATCCACTGCTGGACGAACGTCTCCCCAAGTTTCCTCCACAACGGTCTGTCTTGTACCAGTCTCCTCCATGTCACTCCTGCATACTTTCGAATATCATCCACCCATCTCCCATGTGGTCTTCTTCTGGGTCTTTTCCTGCCCCTTGGAATCCAATCTAAAATTTCGGCTGTCCATCGATGGTCTGTCCTTCTGGCAGTATGTCCAGCCCATTGCCATTTCAGGGATTTAACTCTGATCATGATGTCTTCCACTCTTGTCATTTTTCGGATCCACGAGTTCCTCTTCTTATCTCTCCTGGTTACTCCAAGCATGCACCTCTCCATGCTGCTTTTAGTTGTCTGCAGCCTTTGTATGTCTCTTTTAGTTAAGGTCCACGTCTCTGCACCATACGTAAGCACTGAAAGGATGCATTGATCAAACACTTTTCTTTTAAGACATAATGGCATATTGCTCTTGAAAATTATGCTGTTTCTTTCAAAAGCTCTCCAGGCAAGTTTTGTACGCCGATTAATTTCTTCATCAATGTGACCCTCACTTGATATCTGCTGTCCAAGATAAATGTACGTGTCTGTTATCTCCAGCTTTTCTCCATCAATCGATAAATCTTCATTTCTTGAAAAAGCATTGAACATCACTTTTGCCTTCTGAAAGTTCATTTTTAATCCCACTTCTTTACTCTTGTCAGCAAGCTCCTGGATCATACTCTGCAGCTCTGATGGGGTAGTTGCAAAATGACTGTCATCAGCAAAACGAAGGTGAGTTAGATAATCTCCATTAATCTTTATCCCCTTGTTTTCCCAGCTCAGCGACTGAAAGACACCTTCCAATGTAGCATTAAAGAGCTTCGGAGATATGGTGTCACCTTGTCTCACTCCCTTTCCAATTTTTATGTGTGTTGTATTTTCAAACAGCCGAATCTTTGCACTTGCATTTTCATAGATGCATACATTAATAATATTAATGTATGCATCTTCAATACCGCAGGATTTCAGAGCCATTGTAACTGCTGATGGTTTCACCAAATCAAAGGCTTTTTCATAATCGATAAAAGCCATGCACAATGGAAGTTGAAAAAGGAGTTCCAGATGAAAAACCCTTCTGCCTCTGCAAACTCAATGAGAGTATTCCCACGCTGGTTTCTGTTGCCGTGACCGAATTTACCTACTGAAGTTTCATTCTGTTGCCGTTGCCCTATTTTTGCATTGAAATCTCCCATAATTATCTTTAAGTGCTGCTTACCTTTATTATTTAGATCACGAATTTCGTCATAAAATTCTTCAATTTCTTCTTCAGGATGACTTGTGGTGGGTGCATAAGTTTGAATAATCTGAGCCTGGTATCTTCTCGAGAGTTGGATAACGAGTCGTGCAGCTCTGTCAGAGGAACTTTCAACTTCTACGACTTTATCCTTCAGTTTCTTGTTTATTATAAATCCAACACCACTAGTTCTGCCAGTATCTGTCCCACGATAGTAGAAGAGATGTCCACTTTTCAGTTCAATGAGATCTTCTCCTTTTCTCCTTACCTCACTTAGCCCGACGATGTCCCACTTGATCCTTTGTAGTTCCTTTTCCAATTCAAGAAGCCTTGAATCAGAAGATAGGGAGCATCCGTTGTACGTAGCCAAGGTCAGCATCAGATGGCAGCCTAGTCCGGTCCTCCGGGGATTCTTAGCACCCTCTGCCTTCATGTCGCACTGGCCGCTGCCTTGGCCAGGTACATAAAAGCTGCCGGAGACTGAGGGCCAAGATTTAAGTTGTGAAGTCATTTTGGATTGGTTTGGCCATAACTCACCACGCTGGCCAAGCGGGTTGGTGAGTGTGGGATAGCATTTCCTCTAATCCCGATGTTATAGTTATACCGCTATTGGCGGTTGTCAGAGCCCCCTTTAGTGGGAACAGGATGCACCACGATAAGGCGGGGTTGACATTTGGCAAGGAGAGGCTGTGATGTTACGCATCACCTGACCTTACATCCCATATGGGATGTAAGGTCAAATGTCAACCCCGCCTTCTCGTGGTGCATCCTGTTCCCACTAAAGGGGGCTCTGACGACCGCCAATAGCGGTATAACTATAACATCGGGATTAGAGGAAATGCTATCCCACACTCACCAACCCGCTTGGCCAGCGTGGTGAGTTATGGCCAAACCCCTCCAAAATGACTCCACAACTTAAATCTTGGCCCTCAGTCTCCGGCAGCTGGAATGTACCTGGCCAAGGCAGCGGCCAGTGCGACATGAAGGCAGAGGGTGCTAAGAATCCCCGATGGACCGGACTAGGCTACCATCTGATGCTGACCTTGGCTACGTATAATGGACACTCCCTATCTTCTGATTCAAGGCTTCTTGAATTGGAAGAGGAACTACAAAGGATCAAGTGGGACATCGTCGGGCTAGGTACATAAAAGCTGCCGGAGACTGAGGGCCAAGATTTAAGTTGTGAAGTCATTTTGGAGGGGTTTGGCCATAACTCACCATGCTGGCCGAGCGGGTTGGTGAGTGTGGGATAGCATTTCCTCTAATCCCGATGTTATAGTTATACCGCTATTGGCGGTCGTCAGAGCCCCCTTTAGTGGGAACAGGATGCACCACGAGAAGGCGGGGTTGACATTTGACCTTACATCCCATATGGGATGTAAGGTCAGGTGATGCGTAACATCACAGCCTCTCCTTGACAAATGTCAACCCCGCCTTCTCGTGGTGCATCCTGTTCCCACTAAAGGGGGCTCTGACAACCGCCAATAGCGGTATAACTATAACATCAGGATTAGAGGAAATGCTATCCCACACTCACCAACCCGCTTGGCCAGCGTGGTGAGTTATGGCCAAACCCTCCAAAATGACTTCACAACTTTAAATCTTGGCCCTCAGTCTCCGGCAGCTTTTATGTACCTGGCCAAGGCAGCGGCCAGTGCGACATGAAGGCAGAGGGTGCTAAGAATCCCCGGAGGACCGGACTAGGCTGCCATCTGATGCTGACCTTGGCTACGTACAACGGATGCTCCCTATCTTCTGATTCAAGGCTTCTTGAATTGGAAGAGGAACTACAAAGGATCAAGTGGGACATCGTCGGGCTAAGTGAGGTAAGGAGAAAAAGAGAAGATCTCATTGAACTGAAAAGTGGACATCTCTTCTACTATCGTGGGACAGATACTGGCAGAACTAGTGGTGTTAGATTTATAATAAACAAGAAACTGAAGGATAAAGTCGTAGAAGTTGAAAGTTCCTCTGACAGAGCTGCACGACTCGTTATCCAACTCTCGAGAAGATACCAGGCTCAGATTATTCAAACTTATGCACCCACCACAAGTCATGCTGAAGAAGTTGAAGAATTTTATGACGAAATTCGTGATCTAAATAATAAAGGTAAGCAGCACTTAAAGATATTTATGGGAGATTTCAATGCAAAAATAGGGCAACGGCAACAGAATGAAACTTCAGTAGGTAAATTCGGTCACGGCAACAGAAACCAGCGTGGAAATACTCTCGTAGAGTTTGCAGAGGCAGAAGGGTTTTTCATCTTGAACTCCTTTTTCAAGAAAAAGCCACACAGGAAATGGACATGGAGGCATCCAAATGGGACGACAAGTGAAATTGATTTTATTATGTGTAACAAAAAATTTGTCATAGAAGACTGCAGTGTGCTAAACAACTTCAACACAGGTAGTGACCATAGATTGGTGAGATGTAAGATGCATCTCAACATTAAACTTGAACATGGCAAGCTCACAAGACAAACAAAATGTATTGACATAACCAACCTTAAAAAAACACCATAATACCTTCAAGTTGGAACTGAAGAACAGATTCTCTGCTTTAGAAGACCTAACATTGGAAGAAGTGGATATTTCTGAAGTTAACAGAAAAGTAACCAAAGCTCTTATGGAAACAGCAACAAAATTAGCTGGGCCTAAGAACAAGTTGCATGTGAACAAATTATCAGGAAAAACCAAAATGTTGATGCAAAAAAGAAGAGAGATGAAAACAACTAAAGAAGATGTGACTTCCAAAGTGGAATATATAGAGCTATGCAAGACAGTACGAAAAAGTATCACTGAAGACGTAAGGAAATTCAACTGTGAACTAGTAAGGAAAGCAATTGAAAACAACCAAAGCCTAAAGATAGCAAAGAAACATCTCAGTAAGGAAAGAAAACAGATTATGGCACTGAGAAAAGAAGATGGTTCTGTAACCAGAAATAAAGGCAAAATTTTGACAAGAGTGAAAGATTTCTACTCCAAATTATATGAAAGGGATTATACATGTACTCCAGACATCATGAAAGGTACCAGAGTTCTTCCAGTTCTCCCCGCAGAAGTTGCACATGCAATCAAGAACATGAAGCGGGGAAAGCTCAAGGAGAAGATGGAATTACTGTAGACATCATACAAGAAGCAAGTGGAGAAATCGAAACAATATTCGCCTAAATTTTCACTCGATGCCTTAATGAAGGGAAGATTCCTGAGGATTGGAACAACGCTACAATGATCCTGCTACATAAAAAAGGTGACATTGAGGATCTCAGGAACTACAGACCTATCAGCCTCCTATCAGTGGTTTATAAAATCTTCACTAAAGTTCTTTCACACCGCTTTAAGGTGACACTGGACATGGCTCAACTGAGAGAACAAGCTGGATTCAGGAGTGGCTACAGCACAATAGATCATATCCACGTACTGAGAGAACTAATTGAAAGAGCGAGGGAATATGAACTTCCATTGTGCATGGCTTTTATCGATTATGAAAAAGCCTTTGATTCGGTGAAACCAACAGCAGTTGCAATGGCTCTGAAATCCTGCGGTATTGAAGATGCATACATTAATATTATTAATAACGTCTATGAAAATGCAAGTGCAAAGATTCGGCTGTTTGAAAATACAACACACATAAAAATTGGAAAAGGAGTGAGACAAGGTGACACCATATCTCCGAAGCTCTTTAATGCCACATTGGAAAATGTCTTTCAGTCACTGAACTGGGAAAACAAAGGGATAAAGATTAATGGAGATTATCTAACCCACCTTCGTTTTGCTGACGACATAGTCATTTTTGCAACTACCCCATCAGAGCTACAGAGTATGATCCAGGAACTTGCTGACAAGAGTAAAGAAGTGAGATTAAAAATGAACTTTCAGAAGACAAAACTGATGTACAATGCTTTTACAAGAAATGAAGATTTATCGATTGATGGAGAAAAGCTGGAGATAACAGACACGTACGTTTATCTTGGACAGCAGATATCAAGTGAGGGTCACATTGGTGAAGAAATTAATCGGCGTACAAAACTTGCCTGGAGAGCTTTTGGAAGAAACAGCATAATTCTCAAGAGCAATATGCCATTATGTCTTAAAAGAAAAGTGTTTGATCAATGCATCCTTCCAGTGCTTACGTATGGTGCAGAGACGTGGACCTTAGCTAAAAGAGACATACAAAGTCTGCAGACAACTCAAAGAAGCATGGAGAGGTGCATGCTTGGTGTAACCAGGAGAGATAAGAAGAGGAACACGTGGATCCGAAAAATGACAAGAGTGGAAGACATCATGATCAGAGTTAAATTCCTGAAATGGCAATGGGCTGGACATACTGCCAGAAGAACAGACCATCGATGGACAGCCAAAATTTTAGATTGGATTCCAAGGGACAGGAAAAGACCCAAAAGAAGACCACATGGAAGATGGGTGGATGAAATTCGAAAGTATGTGGGAGTGACATGGAGGATGTCACTCCCGCATATATATATAATCATCATTGTCAACCATTATCAATCCACTGCTGGACGAAGGTCTCCCCAATTTCCTCCACAACGGTCTGTCTTGTGTCAGTCTCCTCCATGTCACATCCGCATACTTTCGAATTTCATCCACCCATCTCCCATGTGGTCTTCTTCTGGGTCTTTTCCTGTCCCTTGGAATCCAATCTAAAATTTCGGCTGCCCATCGATGGTCTGTCCTTCTGGCAGTATGTCCAGCCCACTGCCATTTCAGGGATTTAACTCTGATCATGATGCCTTCCACTCTTGTCATTTTTCAGATCCATGAGTTCCTCTTCTTATCTCTCCTGGTTACTCCACAAGCATGCACCTCTCCATGCTGCTTTTAGTTGTCTGCAGCCTTTGTATGTCTCTTTTAGTTAAGGTCCATGTCTCTGCACCATACGTAAGTAAGCACTGGAAGGATGCATTGATCAAACACTTTTCTTTTAAGACATAATGGCATATTGCTCTTGAAAATTATGCTGTTTCTTCCAAAAGCTCTCCAGGCAAGTTTTGTACGCCGATTAATTTCTTCATCAATGTGACCCTCACTTGATATCTGCTGTCCAAGATAAACGTGCGTGTCTGTTATCTCCAGCTTTTCTCCATCATTCGATAAATCTTCATTTCTTGTAAAAGCATTGAACATCATTTTTGTCTTCTGAAAGTTCATTTTTAATCCCACTTCTTTACTCTTGTCAGCAAGTTCCTGGATCATACTCTGCAGCTCCGATGGGGTAGTTGCAAAAATGACTACGTCATCAGCAAAACGAAGGTATATAATCTCCATTAATCTTTATCCCTTTGTTTTCCCAGTTCAGTGATTGAAAGACATTTTCCAATGTGGCATTAAAGATTTGGGGAGATATAGTGTCACCTTGGTTCACTCCCTTTCCAATTTTTATGGGTGCTGTATTCTCAAATAGCCAAATATTTGCACTTGCATTTTCATAGATGTTATGAATAATAATAATGTATGCATCTTCAATACCGCAGGATTTCAAAGCCATTGTAACTGCTGATGGTTTCACTGAATCAAAGGCCTTTTCATAATCGACAAAAGCCATGCATAATGGAAGTTCATATTCCCTCGCTCTTTCAATTAATTCTCTCAGTATGTGGTTATGTTCTATAGTGTTTAGCCACTCCTGAATCCAGCTTGTTCTCTTGGTTGAGCCATGTCCATTGTCACCTTCAAGCTGCGTGAAAGAACTTTAGTGAAGACTTTATAAATCACTGATGGGAGACTGATAGGTATGTAGTTCCTGAGATCCTCAATGTCACCTTTTTTATGTAGCAGGATCATTGTAGCCCTGTTCCAATCCTCAGGAATCTTCCCTTCATTAAGGCATTGAGTGAAAACTTGGGCGAGTAAAGTTTCAATTTCTCCACTTGCTTCTTGTACGATGTCTACGGTAATTCCATCTTCTGCTGGAGCTTTTCCCCGTTTCATGTTCTTGATTGCATGTGCAACATCTGCTGGGACGACTGGAAGAACTCTGGTGCCTTTTGTAATGTCCGGAGTACATGTATCATCCCTTTCATAGAGTTTTGAGTAGAAATCTTTCACTCTTGTCAAAAATTCACCTCTATTTCTTGTTACAGAACCATCTTCTTTTCTCAGTGCCATAATCTGTTTTCTTCCCTTACTCATATGTCCCTTTGCTCTCTTCAGGCTTTGGTTGTTGTCAATTGCTTTCTTTACTAGTTCACAGTTGAATTTCCTTACATCTTCAGTGATACTTTTTCGTACCGTCTTGCATAGCTCTATATATTCCACTTTGGAAGTCACATCTCCTTTAGTTGTCCTCATCTGTCTTCTTTTTTGCATCAGAATTTTGGTTTTTCCTGATAATTTGTTCGTGTGCAACTTGTTCTTAGTACCAGCTATTTTTGTTGCTGTTTCCATAAGAGCCTGGGTTAGCTTTCTGTTAACTTCAGAGATGTCCACTTCTTCCGACGTTAGACCTACTAGAGCAGAGAATCTGTTCCTCAGTTCCAATTTGAAGGAATTATGATGTTTTTAAGGTTGGCCGTGACAGTACACTTTGTTTTACGAGCTTGCCATGCTCGAGTTTAGCATTGAGGTGCATCTTTCATCTTAACATTCTATGGTCACTCCTGTGTTGAACTTGTTTAGCACACTGCAGTCTTCCATGACAAATTTTTTGTTACACATAATAAAATTAATTTCACTTGTCAATCCAATGGGATGCCTCCATGTCCATTTCATTTCCTTTGCAGCTTTTTCTTGAAAAAAGAGTTCATGATGAAAAACATTTCTGCCTCTGAAAGCTCTACAAGGGTATTTCCACACTGGTTTCTGTTGCCGTGACCGATACCTACTGACGTTTCATTCTGTTGCTGTTGCCCCATTTTCGCATTGAAATCTCCCATAATGATCTTCAAGTGCTGTGTGCCTTTATTATTTAGATGACGAATTTCCTCATAAAATTCTTCAATTTCTTCTTCAGGATGACTTGTAGTTGGTGCATAAGCTTGAATAATCTGAGCCTGGTATCTTTTTGAGAGTTGGATAACAAGTCGTGCAGCTCTGTCAGAGGAACTTTCAACTTCTACAACTTGATCCTTCAGTTTCTTGTTTGTTATAAATCCAACACCACTAGTTCTGCCAGTATCTGTCCCACGATAATAGAAGAGATGTCCACTTTTTGTTCAATAAGATCTCCTTTTCTCCTTACCTCACTCAGCCCGACGATGTCCCACTTGATCTTTTGTAGTTCTTCTTTTAATTCAAGGAGCCTTGAATCAGAAGATAGGGAGCGTCTGTTATACGTAGCCAAGGTCAGCATCAGATGGCAGCCTAGTCCGGTCCTCTGATCACCCTCTGCCTTCATGTTGAGCTGGCCGCTGCCTTGGCCAGGTACATTCCAGCTGCTGGAGGACGAGGGCCAAGATTTAAGTTGTGAAGTCATTTTGGAGGGGTTTGGCCATAACTCACCATGCTGGCCAAGTGGGTTGGGGAGTGTGGGATAGCATTTCCTCTAATCCCAATGGTATAGTTATACCACTATTTTGGCTGTCGTCAGAACCCCTTTAGTTGGAACAGGATGCACCACGAGAAGGCGGGGTTGACATTTGTCAAGGAGAGGCTCTAGTATATTGCGCATCACCTGACCTTACATCCCGTATATATATATATATATATATATATATATATATATATATATATATACATACATACATACATACATACATACATACATACATACATATTGATTTCAATGCTTCGTATATTTCCTGATTTTTCCTGTTTTTGATTTTTTGTCACCTTTATAATCACCCCTGATTATACTAAGAGCTAATTAAATCCTGTTCTCAACTAAACCCAAAGCTCGCTTAAAGCCTTTTTGGAACTTTGAATGCAGTGTTGATAAGGAGAAACACAGCACAAGGCTTGGGTGGTAAATCCTGATGCTTGCTGCCTGAAGTGAACCTGATCACCCCCAGACAAGCAAAGTTATTCTTAGTTGGTGCAACATTGTAGCAAGAAGTGATGCTGGACTATGACCCCCCTCCCTCCCCTTTTTAAAGGTCAGAATTGGCATCAGTGCCAAAACTATATGTAGTAGAATCTTAAGAATTGCAAGGAAATTTTAGCACTTATCAAATATCCATTCTTGAAACTGGTAAATAAATTGTTGCTGATGTCTTTATTATTCGTTATCTTGGAGAGCTTTTTCTTTGGTGTCTAGCAACCCTACCTCAAGATTCCTACCAGTGAAAAGATTCCTATTGTTTAGGGGTAAACCATCCATTCAAGATTTATATAACGTGAGAAACAGTAATTTCAATGTTAGACTTCTAACAAGTTATGAATATATAAGCCACATAATATGAATGCTCAAACAACCTTTAGCTTGAACTAGCTTATAATGAAATAATAACTGGAGATTTTAAGGGTTAAACTTGCTCGGTGGTCAGTGGCGGCTTTTCAGGTGAAGTAGGTGAAGTGCCTCTTCACCTATTTTATTTGAAATAAGATTTTATTTAATAGTTTTGTATAATATATTATTTTTTTGCCTTTATTGAGTGCCAAAATACCCAAAATTCTGATTAAATATCACTTCACAATGCGCATTCAATACGGAAAACAAGTCCTTATACGCAAAACAGTTCAAGTGAAGAGCTGAAATGAGAATGCTTAGAAGTCTGCAATTTTCGTCCGAGTTGGCATGGTAACTGTGACGTCACCCTCCCCTATCTGCCGGGCAAGTGAAGTCTTTTATCATGAGACGTCAAGGCTCTGCACCTGGAGTCCTGACCTTACGAAGAGATCGCAGTGGAACGGGACGGATTGCCAAGGGTTCTTTGCAATCCACTAGGGATTTTGTCTTGCGGTGTTTTGGTACATACTTTCTCAAAGAGAGATGTTTTTTCGTGTTTTGTGATTGTTTGTTAAAAACTTCATTAGTTACTTTAGTTTCGTGTACAATTTAACTGATAGTGATAGTTTTAGTTTTAAGTATATATCCTGTGAACAACATTGTCTGTAATTTATTGCAAACTCCGTTCAATTGGTGGAAAGTTGAAAATAAAAGAGACATTTTACTTCAAGGACGACCGACGGATTCACTGACAATTGTCGCCAAGAAAGAAATCAAGAAGAGCTGTAAATCTTACAATATTAATTTTAAAAATTGTTGGTTTACTGAATATAAATGGCTTTGTAGCCCTTCTGTGTTACAAAAATTGTTTAGTTGGCCCTCCTTATATTTTAGTAATAAAATTTGGCGTGGAATAAAGACAATTTTCAGATTTCTTAAATATAAAACGGTCACTTTACAAACGTGGTGATTCTAGCGAACACCTGAAATGCGAATTAATGCTAAATAATTTTGAAAAGAATCGGAACACCGTTGCCAATGCCCTGAGGAAGAATACTAGGCTTTTGAAAATGCATTTCAACGAAAGCGTTCGTTTAAATAGACTTTTCCTGCAGATAATGATTGATGCAGTACTCTATTTGAGTAAACAAGAACTAGCATTCCGTGACCATGATGAAGGCATTGACTCGATAAATCGTAGGAATTCAAGGAATTGCTTTCACTGTTGATATCAAGAAGTCCTTTAAAATTCAAAATCATTACGAAACAATAAAATATGTCTTCACAGGTGACTCAAAAACTATTCAAAACAAATTAATTGAATGTATTTCTGAATATATAAACAATCACGTCAAAAATGAAATAAATGAAGTTCAATGCTTTTATATTCAAGTAGATATGAAGACATAACCAGACTTCCGAGTGCTCTTTAATAATAAGATCTGATGATTTGGAAGGTGTATTGGTTGAGCGATTTTTGGGTTTCCATGGTGTGAGTGAAGACAGAACGTCAGAAGCTTTATACAAAATGCTAGACAAAGTTTTGGAACAGTGTGATTATCAACACAAGTCAATAGGACAATGTTACGATGGGGCAAGCGTAATGTCTGGACACTTGATTATGCTCCAGAAAAAATTAAGCATAAAGCTTCTCAATCTGTTTTTTGTCATTGCTTAGTACATCGTTTGAACCTTGTATTACAGCAGAGTTTTTCTAAAATTTCTAAGTGTCTAATATTTTTTGCAAGCCTCAGTGTAATTCCTTTGTTTTTCACCACTCAGCGAAGCGATCGCTTCACTGAGTGGTGAAAAACAATACACTCACATCAACAACTGCAAGAGGCATGCTAACCATAACAGAAACTCAATGGTCCTCCACTTCGAAGTTAGTAAGTGTAATAGTTGAAGATTGAGATAAATTGAAGGAAGTATTCGAATTTCTCACAAATAGTGACCAATCAGACAAAAATTCAATTCAACTTGCCCAAGGGTTTTTAAATGATATGAACACTTTTGAATTTACATTTTTGGGAATAGTATTTAATGAAATATTTGGTTCCCCGTTCTATTATTCGAAATTTTGCAGAAAAAATCACTAGGCATATACTGTGTTACTCAAATTAAAAAAAAAACTTATGAAATTTTGAGCCATAAAAGGAACGATGAGGTATTTGAAACACTGTTTGGAAAAGCTAGCAAAATTACAGAAATAAGCAGATCAAAACGGGAATATGCTGCTCTTACACAAGAAACAATTTTTAAAAATTATAAACAATCGTATTTTGAAATTTTGTACCACATTCTTATGGAAATGGATATAATATTTCAAGACAGTGAGAAACTTAAACTTCAATTTCCCTGTCTTGCTGACACAACCAAATTCGACCAATTTAATTCAGGCTTTCCCTCTCACGCTTTTAAAAATCTACAACATTTTTACGGAAAAATATTTACTAAACACCAGAGCCTTAAAAATGAACTGAGTCTTGTATATGCTGATGAAAAATTTAGGAATATATCGACTCGTGAACTTTTTCGAGTGCTTCATGGAGATAAAGGCATTTTTACAGAAGCTTATAAATTGGTTTCCAGGATTTTAACAATGGCATCTGCAAGTGTTTCAATGGAAAGAAGTTTTTCTTGCCTTAAAAGAATACAAACTTACTCAAGAAACACTATTTCTCCAGATAAACTTGCTTCTTTGGCAAATATTTGTATTCAGAAAGACATATTCTTGATGTCACGAAGAAACAGTCGTTTTATGATGACATAATCGACAAATTTCCAGCTTTAAAGGGAAGAAGAATTGATCTAATAAGTAAAAAAGTAGGTAAGTTCTCATTAACTGATTTTTCATTGAAGACAGTAGATATCTTTTCATATTGCTCTTGTAGCTCTTTACCTATTTTTCCTATCACGAGCCGCCACTGTCGGTGGTGGTATCAGTTGATTAGCGGCAAAGTACCTAATAATGATACAACAACATTAATGTTTTTTTTTTGTTGTTGTTGATCTCAAGAATTTTAAAAAGAATCGTTTAAAACTTAGTAGAGAGATAGAACATTTAAATTACTTAACAACTTGTAAAAGTAATGAAATAATACTTACATTTTTGAAGATTAAGACAAGACCTATGAGTTATAGAGATAAAAAATTCTGCAGACTTGTGAACTTAAAAGATTATGTTCAACAATAAGGAAGAAAAGATCCTTTATAGACAAATTGAGTAGACACTGTTACAAACTTTTTAATAAATGCATGCTATCATGTGATAGTGAAGAAAACAGACTTAGTGAATTGGCCAAGATTTTTACTCAATTGGAAAAACAAACTAAAAGATACCAAGAAAAACATTTTCATGAAATGCAAGCCTTAATAAGGACAAAATGTCAAGATGAATCACATAAGATTACTCACAAAAATAACACCCAAGAAGAAAAAATGCCATTATTTATTAACAAATCTGATCACATGCTGACCAGTCTGCAGCAAAAGGCACTAAAACGTGGAATAAAATATGCTTATGTGCAAAAAATTCTAAAAGCAGAAAGTATAATCAGGCAATTACCAAAAGGCTTACAAAATCCATTGCGCTTTAAATTAGTTAGAGCCCAAAACAACTTATGCAAACAAAAAAACAAGAATTAGTTATGAAAGACAAGCGCTACTTGACTTTCAAAATGATACTGCCATTCAATGCATAGTAGCCGATAAAGCAAAGCAAATGGTCATTATCAATATAACAACAAAATGGAGGCAGCCATCAGTGATTTAGATGTTAAAAATACCACAAAAGATCCAACTGATAACATAATTAGAAAACTAGCAAGCTTCAAAAATCATAGCTCTTTACCACCAGAAATAAAATCAAAAGCCTATCCGCTGGTAGGTGCTACAGTACCTAACATCTTCTGTAAAATCAAAACCCATAAAGCAGATAATCCGATTAGACCAATAGTTAACAAAAGCATTGCTCCTACAATTAATCTAGAATGTGCAATATTTCGGTACCTTAAACCTTTTTATGCAAATCATGTATACATCATTAATTGTTCTTCAAAAGTTATAGATAAAATTAATTCAATTAACAACAATAATTATAAATTGATCAGCATGGACATTATATCTTTATACCCAAACACACCAGTGAAAGAAGCTATAACTCTGATTAACACAAAGTTACAACAGCAGCACATTAAGGAAGAAGAAAGAGTATTATTAAAGCATTACTCTTTATTCACAATAACAACTGCTTCAGCTATAAGAAGAAGACATACAAACAACAAAGTGGTGCACCAATGTGTTCCCCTATTTAACGCTTATTGGTTGAAGTAATCCTGCAGGATATCGAAAATGATATACTTATAACAAAAAATCCATACTTACCAATAATTTATATGAGATACATAGATGACATCCTGATTTTATGGCAATATTTAGAAAACCAGCTAAATGAATTCATACCGAAACTCAACAGTTACTATTCGTCCATCAAAGTTACAGTTGAAGAAGAAACGAATCAACAACTGAATTTCTTAGATATTTCTCTTTACAATAAAAGTCCAAAAATACAGTAGGCTGTTTACTGAAAATCTACATATGTTCCATTTATTATTCTGAGTAACTCAGCTCATCCCTAGAAGTATAAAACCTCAGCTTTTTACTTCTGCATTCAACATGCAATAACCCACTCCTCGACAACTAAATATGAAAAAGCAGAAATTGATTGGATAAAAAACATAGCTACAGAATTTGGTTACAAAACAGGTCTAGTTAATTCAATTTACAAAAAGCTTAAAAATTAAAAAATATCTAGCAACAATATACCAAAAGATGAAGACAACAAAAAAAAATTGATAAATTTCCTTTCATGCCACCTATTTCAGAAATCCTTAAGAAAGAATGTCTAAAACATAACTTCATCCTAGCAGAAACAGTTACCGATATATCACGTGAAATTACTGAAAACCAAGAAGGAAAATCAATATTAAACTCAGCTGGAGTTTATTCCATTCCTACAATCAAAAATTATCAATCCAATTTAATATATATAGGAAGCTCAAAAAGAAATATAAGGATGAGGCTGAAAGAACATATGACAAATTGGAACAGAAGAGAAGAAAAAACAGCTCTAATTCAGCATTGTTTAACAAACCAGGCAACCCCTGATTGGGAAAATATAAAACTGTTGACAACATTCAAAGATCATCCGCAAATTCTAACATCTGAATCAGTTTTAATTGAAAAAACTAAGAACATAAATTGTAATTTGAATGCATCTATTGAGTTGGCATATGCATGGAAACCATTTAAATGAAAATCAACAAATGAACCCACAAAATTAACAACAGATGGCACTTGAGGGTCGCAGTGCGCAGAGCAAAGTAAGGGTATGCACAATTTAGTATGGTAAAACCTCGAAAATTTGGCATCCAGAAATCCGGCCCTTTTCTGATTTCGTTTTCGTGAGAACATCCGATGTTTCACCAGTAACCATGGAAATCTCCTGATGTACTGTCTCAACAACACATCACTAGATCATCTGATCTCAGCGTGCTAATTGCCAATAGTTGCCTATGTGTAACATCGGGAGGTTTCTCAAATTCGTCATCTCATTGGGCCGCACTGCAGTGATGCAGACCAAAGAGGCTACGAATCAGCGTGTACATTTAAATTGCGTGTCGAAGGTGTGATGATGATGATCTGTGCTTGGTGGTGGCAGTATGTGGATTCGATCATATAATGACATCAACATCGGTTTTCATGAAGTTATAGAGAGTGATTTTGATAATATCTATCCTAGCTCTCTTAACTTATGTAAAACCAACCACAGTAATCAGGAACTAGAGTTCCTAGACTTAAGCATTAAACTTAACAGAGGTAACCCATCTATTAGCCTCTTTGATAAAAGAGTTAATTTTCCTTTCAAAGTAATTAAATATCTACACTGGAATAATAACATATCAACCAAAGTAATTGAGAATGTACTAATTTCTCAGGTGCTTAGAATTTCAAGAATTTGCAGCAACAATTTGGACTTCAATTACCACATTAATATACTATTAGAAAGTTTTCTAGAGAACAAAATTCCTACTTCTTTCATCAAAAGAACTTTAAGAAAAATTATTCTGAATAATAGAGTAAGGTTGGCAGATCTGCTTTAATTTTCTACACAGTTAATAATATGATTCTGACCAATGAAAGCCTTTTGGAAGTTGGCTAGAGGATGAATATTAACTACAAAAAGGAACCTTAGTGCTATGGATAAGAAGGTCCTATTAAAAATAAAAAATTAAATAATATAGACAAAATCACAAAAAAACCCCTTTAAAATCTGTTTATGAAATAAAATAAAAATGAATATAACAGAAAACTAGTTATTCACTCACTAGAATAGCTATACTAAAAATAGTAAAACTAACATTAAAATTAATAGGATTCTGAATAGTCTACAGAAGCTCCCTAAGGTGATTAAATACATGCAAAGATTATTAAATACACTACTTGTGTATTTCATAATATTTCTCATGTATTCTGGAGAGTTAATTCTGCTCTTTCTGATCATACAGGTCCACAATCTTAATTATATTTTTTCTCTAGTTAAAATCTCCGCGAGTAGGATTTTTTCAGTGTGTGGAGGCCTACAGCCCCACTCACACTGCCCCCAGCGACTAGGGAGTGGCAGGGGTGTTTGGAAGTTTGGGTTAAAAGGTCGGCCATGTTTCCTCAAGAGTGGAGGAAGTTAAGTTGCATAAGAGGTAAGCTCTCTTCATTGTCTTTGGGTTTTAGGTTTTCCAGGTTCAATGTTTGAACTTCTTGAACATTTTTTCTTTTTGCTTTAAGCATTTAGGCACTAGCAAGTCTATTGACTTTTTTGCGGATTTTAACTCTTTCTTTTCTTGGTAACTTTGCGCGTTTTTTAGGGAACTAAGGCCAAGCAGCCGGCCGTTTCATTGTTCTTGTAGTCTGCGCTGTGTTTTCAATGTAGTTAAGGTCTTGATAACTACTTAATTATGCACTTAAAGCACTTCTGAAATACTTTGTACATATTGCAACTCATTGTTTATGTCACATAACCTTCACAAAGCATTTCTTTAGTTTATTATTGTCTTTATTTTATTCTCGTTTTTGTGTTGTCAGAAGTTGTGGAGTAAGGGGTCTTTATAATCCAGTTTTCTTTCAAGAATCTGTGCTTTAGAAAAAAATTAATATTTCCTTTTTTATTGCAATGTTAAGAATTTGTAATACTTTTGTATTGCTATTCAGGTTTAAATTCTCTCTCAGGCGAACTTGGCAATTTGTTATGGCTGAACATTATTTCTGATTCTTTATGTCACTCTTACAACTTCAGTTTTCTATAATCATCTTCTTCCTGTTTAATAGTAACAGATGAAGAGCCTGGGTCAGGCCAGAAAAGTTATGGATGCAAGCTAAATTATTAACTAAAGCTTGGTCATACAACTCTGTGGAGGTCATGACCCATATATATTTTTAAAATATTTTTTTTTTTTTTTTTTTTAGTGGGCTTATTACTTGCATCTATGACTTTGCAGAGACCCATTTCCAAATAGGTCTTTGTGGAAGTGAGAAAATGCAGAGTTTTTGCTGGTCCTTGATAAAGCCAAGGCTCAGTATTCTCGACACTTTCTGCATTCAGTTGTTCTATTTTTTTCTCTTTTTACTCACACCGGTCGTCAATACATAATCTTTTCTTTGTTGTACTTGGTATGAGTCAAAAAAATTTTTTGCTTCAGTCTCTTCTTAATAGAATATATATATATATATATATATATATATCATCATCATCATCATTGTCAACCATTATCAATCCACTGCTGGACGAAGGTCTCCCCAAGTTTCCTCCACAACGGTCTGTCTTGTGCCAGTCTCCTCCATGTCACCCCTGCATACTTTCGAATTTCATATATATATATATATATATATATAAATATATATATATATAAATAAATAAAATAAAATAGATTAAATACGGCCATAAGCCTAAACCTAGGTCTTTTTAGCAATTTTAATTCATTGTGCTAACATTTATAAGATTTACATAAGTCAAAATGATAATGTTCCACTTCTACTGTTTCAAAAACATTAATTATAAAGGCCTCAGCCGGCGCCTTTTTAGCAAGCTTATGTCTACCGTTCTCATATTCAAAAAGTTTGCATAGTATTTCCCTAAAAATAAAATTGATATAAGAGGTTGACTGTTTATCAAAACTTAGTATATGGGTCTCAGAAAAATACGCTGATTTCTTTGCCTTTTTCCGTTTTACGAACTTCCGGTACTTTCACTATTTATTACTGCATGTTTTATATTTTTAAAGATCGGACATGTCTTGAACTATTGATAAGTCTATTGCAATAAAGTACATTGATATTTTTACTAGTTGTGGAATCTGAGGAAACATTTGCTGGAACAGTGAACCTCGACAGAGCCTATGGTAAAATCAACAGAGTTTATTACCGTTACCCAGGGGGATCTCGTGAAGATTGTCTCTACATGCGCCAAAACATTTTTTTTTCTTTTATCATTTTATTTTTTATTTTTTTCTCTCATTTTAATTTTTCTTCTTTTTTTCTTTCATTTTAATTTATTTTCTTTTTTAGAAAATTTTTCTCTCATTTTAATTTTCTTATTCTTTTTTTAGCTTTTTTTATTTTTTTATCTCTCATTTTAATGTTTTTATTCTTTTTTTTAGCTTTTTTTATTTTCTTTTTCTAATTCGTTTCCTTTTCTTAGCACTAATATTCCATTGTTGCTATTTATTTTTTAAATTAGTAAATAGTTATTTCCCGCAGTTGTATGATCAGTTTTAATGGCCGTTCCGAAATATCCTCTATTGGTTTTCGTTTAACACTATTTGATATGATCAGTTTTGGTGGGTCATGATTGTGACACAAGTTAAATTGTAAAATAACCGAGTCACTAGTATCCAGGTACACTTTTGCCAATCATTTGTGTTCTGTACAACGCCACTTTCACCTTATCTTTGTTTCTACATCTTTATAGAATTTGGGCCCTGAATGTATCAACAAGTTTTTCCCTCTTTGGATGTACATAAACTACATGTTACCTCTGTAATCGCTGTCTGAAGAATGATGCAATGCAACCACACCACTGTTTTGCAAAGAGTCCGTGGCGCATTCAGATCAGATCAGATCAGATCATATGTAGAGGATTTTAGGGAGGGAGTGTCTGACCCCAGGTTTTAAACAACCCTTAGAAATTGGAAGCTAGGAGATTTGGGCTAGAGTGCCCGATAGGAAAGTGACACGGAAGCGAGGTAGAAAGGGGGAGGAAGACGCCCTTATTTATTACCGGGGGCCAGTACTCTGGTCCGTGGCGCATTGTCCAGCAGAGAGCATTTTATGCCAGAAGCTCCCTGTCCCACCTTCCCCTAGAGGGAGAGGGCAAAAATGTGTGGTTCTTCTCCCTGGGGTCTTCCGTTTCCACCTCTCCCTTCTTAAGCCCCCTCCACACACACACACAAACTTTTACCATCGCGCAGATTACGGTTGACCACCTGTGGTCCCTAGAGACATTGTCCCCCTGACTAGGTTTGTCCACAGACACAAACTTGAAAACGTCGTGCTTTTCATTCCTAAGTATCTCAGTCAATCTTCGTTCCCAGCAAAAATATACAAAATATCGTTTTTCCTTTCCGCACAAAAGAGCAGAGCGATAGCAGTAATAATTTCGGCAAACGAAAAAAAGAAAGAAAAAAAAAAGAATAAAAAAAGGATAAAAAAAAGAAAAAGAAAGAAAAGTACATATAAACGAATTTTCAACTACAGGTTGTCGAAGGCGAGAAGGGTGTCGGAAAATGCGTTTGGATTTTTGGCTTCGACGTTCAGGATTTTACACACATAGACAAATGTTTCTCTGAAAAACTTAGACTACATTGTGCTTGGCGCATGCATACTGCACGACTTTCTACAATGAAACTCAAAAAGTACATATATGCATCGTACCTATGTGACTTGCAAAAACAAACTAAAAATTCTACTGACGCAGCTAATCAAAGCCGTAATATGTATTTGGCTTACGGCACTGGCTCTCTCCCTTCCCTGGAACCAGTGACCCTAAATTAGGGACGGGCGACTACTTATAGCCCATTGAGTTGCTCACAGTGGTCGTTAAACCTCCAATTCATCCAAATGGTGGTAAATGCCTAATTTAGAAATGTTAAATGTTGGAGTGGTCAGGGAAGTTATTGTTGGTGATTATTCCGAAATATGTTAGTATGAAAATTTGGAAAATGATGTCTTAAATAAATTAATAGCA
The DNA here is from genome assembly GCA_039090855.1 of Macrothele yani. NCBI lineage: Eukaryota > Metazoa > Arthropoda > Arachnida > Araneae > Macrothelidae > Macrothele > Macrothele yani. Next base: position 3,477,751 of record CM076996.1, on the reverse strand, counting down.
ATATTTTGGATATCCATTATTTTATCTATTTTTATAATTATTATTATTCTTTTTGATATTACAGAAATGTTTGAATGTGTTTACAAACGTAACAGAAATCTATACGGGTGAAACATTTCCACAGTAAATTACTGCTTCAAATTAAATCACGCTCTCATTTTTGAGCTACTTATTCTTTTATAAGATAATTTAACAAGGACAAATTTGTATTGGTTGTATCGAAGCTCAAAAATGGTGGTACAGATTCTGTATGTATATACATATAAATTATAATAGTTAATACCATAAATTACATATAAATTATAATAGTTAATACCATAAATTACAAGATTTACTTAATTTTATTAATTAATTTATTATTAGTTGAAATATTTAAAACCATAAATTTAATATATTATTCGTTGTTATTTTGTGTTATTTTTATTTCTATCATTCAACTTAAATTTTTCAAAAAGGGATTTTTTTTAAGAAAAGGAATGTGTGTAATTAAAAATAGGCACATCTTTATCTGACAAACAAAATCAAACAAAAATCCTTTGCTAGCACCTATCTCCTGTCTGTACCGTGCACCAGCGCACCCACGGGGGTGCTTTGGGGCTTACGTCCCCCCTAAAGCCCCGTATGTCAACACTTTTATCTATCTATCTAATGTATATCTGTCTATCTTATGCACTGTATATATACATATTGATGCATATTTATATATATTGTATGCATATATATATATATACTATGTGCATATACACACCTACCTACATATACATATGTAGCATCGCCCCCCGCCCCCAATAGGAATTCACATTCTGGTGGTCCTTCGCCTTCGATGTCTTTCTTGGTAATGTTACGATAGAAGCTTTTCTCATCGTTTTCGAATATGTCGCTGTGTGTTTGTTCTCTTTGTATCGTCGTCTTCTTCTTCTTCTTCTTATTATTATTAGATGTCTAAGCATCTCTGGTCACATACAGAGTTATAACAGCCCATGGAATCTTAGGAACGTCCTGAAATTTCATTTTCCTTTCCAGATCTTGGAAAGTTCTTCATTTTTCGTATTTTTGTGTAAAGTCCTGGATTAATACTGGAATTCTTTCCTGCAAAAGGAATTTTTAAGAAAAAGGTTTAAAAATTCGGGTGAGTGGCTAGGGATCGAAAAAAATAAATAAATCAGGGAAAGTCTACAAATGTTCGGGACTGCTGTAGAAGCAATGAGAATGTTCCATAGTTTTCCGGAGAAAGATGAAATAACAGAGTTGTAGGAGTATGCTGATAAGGCTGTGGTTTAATTAACTGAAACTGCACCCTTAAGAGCTAAGTAAAAATAGCACAAAAAAAATGTCCTTACAATTTTGATCTGTACTAAATAAATCAGCTAGACACCATGCCTGAATGCAGATAGGAGGTAAGGTAAGGTACAGAGGAAGAGGAGGGGAGTAGAAGAAGAAAAACAGTTTACTTTCAAGTGTTATTAAAAGTGTCATAGTGGGTGGGGTGGGGGAGCCGTGCTGATCTCCAATAATAGTGATGATTAAGCTCATCCTGACCGATGAATACGATTAATCCAAGGTAATTCCTGGGGTGCTGTGAGATGGTGAAGAAAATTGTGGTTACCGGAAATTTCATGAAACCATGAACAGGGAAAATTTGGAAGATTTTTGCTCAAAGCAGTAATTTTGGAATTGGATATAATTCAGGATGCAGATCAATTTTTATTTTTATTTTTGAGTTGACTGGGAGATTCTGCTTTAAAAAATTAGGGAACGGGGAACCAAACTCTTTTAAGGGTCAAACAGGGACTATTTATGTTCCAACACAGAGATTAATAATTTTTTGGGTTTTGGGGTAGAATGGAGATTGTGAGAAATCGTGAATTTTCATTGGATGCAGAAACTGAGGGTTAACAATTTTGACACTCCAGAACGAGGCTAGAAAGCCATTTATGCTCTGCTCTTCTTTGTCCTGGTGCCTTTCCCCAAATTCTCAGAAGCCTGGGTCATGCTCCGAGGTCAAACAACCACCTGATCATGTCTTAAGCTTGTAAACCATGAATGACCATACCTTGACAATGCAATGTCCAAAGGCAGGTGCGAATAACAGTGATAGTGATACACAACCTTTGGTTTCAAGAAACATCGAGAAGAATAGTCAGAGATTATTTCCTGGTCGAACGGCATTCCACGTTACTAAAAGTAATGCCACATGCTTACTTTGGCACACGAAAAATGAAAAAAATATTGACAATTCTGAATTAAATATGGAAAATGTCTATATATACAAAGACGTCAGAGATATCTAATTTTACTTGTCCTTACACAGTCTTTTTTGTATTATTTATTTGTGCAAGATACCTTGGTGTTACATATCAATTGAAGGACCTTATCAAAAGCTTTCAAATGCCACCAAAGGTAATTTTCTAAGCCAATTTGGGACAAGGTACTGCTATTTTTTAAGGAGCAAAAATTGCAAACATAAATAAATAAAAATCGGGTTTTTTGTTTTGTTTTTTATTTTTTGAGAATTTTTGCAACGCACTTTGTTCTTGAGGTACGAGCTGAGATGTACTAAAATATGACAAATTTCCGTTTCACATACAGCATATCAGTTTGCTAACTTTTATAAAAGATATCCATGCATAGATACCGGGGTAAATTTTCCTATTGCATTGAGTTCTTAGCAGGATATCATAGAAGTCCTGTCATTTTTTCTGTTCTTCACGTTTTTTTTTACACAAGTTCGCTGAAAACCATGACACCTGGACTCCTTAACTTTTTATTCAATCTGGTGGTGTCATATTGAGGGTGAATGGTATATTTATTTGAAATATGAACTAAAAACACATTAATTATTTCTTAAAAGAAGAAGAATGAGAGGGTTAAAATAATAACATTGTTACCTCTTGGTCTGCAGTCTCCTTCTGATTAGTTTCTCCCGGTATACACTCAAGAACAAAAAACTGCGTATTCAAAGTTCCATAAAATGAAAGTTCCCCGTAGGCAACAATGAAGTATTTATGATAGCTAAAACCCATAAAAGTCTTTTATCGAAAACACAAAAAACCTTGTCTTCAAAATAGAACTTGAAAGAAAATTAATCCAATGAAATAATAAAATCGAAATAAAATCCATTATTCCAACCTCAAATTCGACTGAGAACGATATGCAAAACAGTCTTCACCGAGAAATCCAGATCCAGAATTTCCGACGCTCGTTTCGGCACACTTTTTCTTGGCCATTCTCAAGGACATCTCGTGCTGTACTGCTCCTTGCGTGTTAACTATTAATTCAGTTGACGGTGCTGCCATCTCCATCGTCTGCGTCATCCTTATGTTCATCACGTAGAACGTCGTTGGCACCATCTAGTGTCGTCCTGTTTTTTAATCTTCGTTGCATTTGTTGACTTGATCTTCTTATTTGGACAATTCGTTGTTTTTCTTGTTTTATCATATTCAACCATGTTGGTGATAATTCGACCGGGACATTTAAATTGCAATTATATGCCCTGGTCTTCTCTATCATGATGGCCTCTGCAGTCAGAATCTTTTTATGTGTGTTGTGAGAAGTAATTAAACTTATATTCTCCCAATCGGGTATGGCTTCATTATTATAACAATATTGTATAAGTGAAGTTCGAATTTCACCCTTATTCCAGTTATTTAAATGTTCACGTAATCTGATATCTATATTTTGCTTTGTGCTACCAATGTAAACTGTTTTATTATCTAGGTTCTTATTTATATTAATAATTGGTATACTGTATACACCTGCTTTACATAAAATAGGTCTTTTTTCATTACTTGATTGTAATAGTCTGCTATTATCAAGTACAGTATCTGCAATAAGTAACCCTGCTTTATGGCATTCCATAAAGCAGGGTTACTTATTGCAGATATATTCTTATTGCATCACGTTTCTGTATTTACGATTGTTTTGTGACTTAAGATAGTCTACATTATGTATTTTACATTGTGACTAGGGTTTTAAAAAAATTCTTAGCAAGCATTTTACTCAAAAAAGAAATACATATATATTCCGTGTATTATCATCATTATCAACCATTATCAACCATTATCAATCTACTGCTGGACGAAGGTCTCCCCAAGTTTCCTCTACAACGGTCTGTCTTGTGCCAGTCTCCATGTCACTCCAGCATACTTTCGAATTTCATTCACCCATCTCCCATGTGGTCTTCTTCTGGGTCTTTTCCTGTCCCTTGGAATCCAATCTAAAATTTTGGCTGTCCATCGATGGTCTGTCCTTCGGGCAGTATGTCCAGCCCATTGCCATTTCAAGGATTTAACTCTGATCATGATGTCTTCCACTCTTGTCATTTTTCGGATCCACAAGTTCCTCTGCTTATTTCTCCTGGTTAAACCAAGCATGCACCTCTCCATGCTCCTTTGAGTTGTCTGCAGTCTTTGTATGTCTCTTTTAGTTAAGGTCCACGTGGGTGCACCATACGTAAGCACTGGAAGGATGCATTGATCAAACACTTTTCTTTTAAGACATAATGGCATATTGCTCTTGAAAATTATGCTGTTTCTTCCAAAAGCTCTCCAGGCAAGTTTTGTACGCCAATTAATTTCTTCATCAATGTGACCCTCTCTTGATATCTGCTGTCCAAGATAAACGTATGTGTCTGTTATCTCCAGCTTTTCTCCATCAGTCGATAAATCTTCGTTTCTTGTAAAAGCATTGAACATCACTTTTGTCTTCTGAAAGTTCATTTTCAATCCCACTTCTTTACTCTTGTCAGCAAGTTCCTGAATCCTACTCTGCAGCTCTGATGGGCTAGTTGCAAAAATGACTACGTCATCAGCAAAATGAAGGTGAGTTAGATAATCTCCATTAATCTTTATCCCTTTGTTTTCCCAGTTCAGTATTGAAAGACATTTTCCAATGTGGCATTAAAGAGCTTCGGAAATATGGTGTCACCTTGTCTCACTCCCTTTCCAATTTTTATGTGTGTTGTATTTTCAAACAGCCGAATCTTTGCACTTGCATTTTCATAGATGTTATTAATAATATTAATGTATGCATCTTCAATACCGCAGTATTTCAGAGCCATTGTAACTGCTGATGGTTTCACCGAATCAAAGGCTTTTTCATAATCAATAAAAGCCATGCGCAATGGAAGTTCATATTCCCTCGCTCTTTCAATTAGTTCTCTCAGTACGTGTATATGATCTATTGTGCTGTAGCCACTCCTGAATCCAGCTTGTTCTCCCGGTTGAGCCATGTCCAGTGTTACCTTGAAAGAACTTTAGTGAAGATTTTATAAATCACTGATAGGAGGCTGATAGGTCTGTAGTTCCTGAGATCCTCAATGTCACCTTTTTTATGTACCAGGATCATTGCAGCATTGTTCCAATCCTCAGGAATCTTCCCTTCATTAAGGCATCGAGTGAAAATTTGGGCGAGTACTGTTTTGATTTCTCCACTTGCTTCTTGTATGATGTCTGCAGTAATTCCATCTTCTCCAGGAGCTTTTCCCCGCTTCATGTTCTTGATTGCATGTGCAACTTCTGCTGGGAGGACTGGAAGAACTCTGGTACTGGTACCTTTTATGATGTCTGGAGTACATGTATCATCCCTTTCATAAAATTTGGAGTAGAAATCTTTCACTCTTGTCAAAATTTCGCCTCTATTTCTTGTTACAGAACCATCTTCTTTTCTCAGTGCCATAATCTGTTTTCTTCCCTTACTGAGATGTCCCTTTGCTATCTTTAGGCTTTGGTTGTTTTCAATTGCTTTCCTCACTAGTTCACAGTTGAATTTCCTTACATCTTCAGTGATACTTTTTCTTACTGTCTTGCATAGCTCTATATATTCCACTTTGGGAGTCACATCTTCTTTAGTTGTCCTCATCTCTCTTCTTTTTTGCATCAACATTTTGGTTTTTCCTGATAATTTGTTCGCATGCAACTTGTTCTTAGACCCAGGTAATTTTGTTGCTGTTTCCATAAGAGCTTTGGTTACTTTTCTGTTAACTTCAGAAATATCCACTTCTGCCGATGTTAGGCCTTCTAAAGCAGAGAATCTGTTCTTCAGTTCCAACTTGAAGGTATTATGGTGTTTTTTAAGGTTGGTTATGTCAATACATTTTGTTTGTCTTGTGAGCTTGCCACGTTAGAGTTTAGTGTTGAGGTGCATCTCACATCTCACCAATCTATGGTCACTACCTGTGTTGAACTTGTTTAGCACACTGCAGTCTTCTATGACGAATTTTTTGTTACACATAATAAAATCAATTTCACTTGTCGTCCAACTTAATGCCAAAAATATAAAATATGAAGAATTTGTAGCCACACTGGGAGCAGATTTTTAGCGTTTACAAACTACAACTCAACAAATTCACGGCTGGCACGTGCAAACGCAGGAAATCCGTCGGGGGTGGTTATCCCCACCCCACGGACAGGTTTTCTGCGGTAGCAAATACCCTCAGAAATTTTGTAGAGTTGTACTTTGTAGACGCTGAAAACCTCCGGTTCAGACCAGAAATACTTTATATTTCATATTTTTGGTAATAAGCTCCCCTTCCGACAGGTTTCTTGCATTAGCACATGCCCGCAGAGAATTTCCGGATTGGACCAAAAGTTCTTTATATTTCCGACAGGTTTCTTGTGTTTGCACATGCCCGCAGAGAATTTGCTGAGATATAATTTGTAAATGCCGAAAATCTCCGAATCGAACCAGAAATTCTTTATATTTTATATTTTTGGTATTAAATCCCACCCCAACCCCATCCGGACAGATTTCCTGCGTTTTCACATGCCCGCGGAAAATTTGGTGAACTGTAATTCATAAACCCTGAAATTTTTTGTTGAGTTGTAGATTATAAACATCCCTTTATAAAGAATTACATTAAATTTCGCCATTAAGAAAATACGAAAACTATGTGACTTGGATAACCTACCTCTGCGGACGTGGCAACGAAGCGGTCAAAACGCTATCTTTTTACGGCCCCTTAAGATCTTTTTGGCCAGTTCTCTGGTGGCCACATGTCTGACGGCCAGTTCTCCTACATTCGGTTATCTCTGTCTCTATCCAAGATGTTTCTACCTGAAAAATACATCTCAAAGAAATGTAATGGAGAGTGAAGGCATGTGAAGCACATTCATGAACTTTTATTAGCTTGATCATAACGCTTCCAGCTAAAAATTTCTTGCTAGATAGCTTCTCTGCCATTATACATGCTCTCCACCTTCTTTCATCTAAAAATCCTTTCTTCTTCACCAGAGGGGAGAAACAAAATAGGAAAATCTGAACGTGTAGGAAGGTTCCTACGTATAGTGCCAGAAGCGTATGAACCTTTGTACAAACCGTGTTTATAAGCTCACGCATTTGAGACGTTACCCGAATTTCAAATGGCCGCGTGCCGTTACAGAAATTGCTTGGCAACAGCTAAGCTGTTTTTGAAATTCATGTAGCGTCTCAAACCCCTTGGCCTTTATTGCACTCACACACATTATGATTTTTTTTTTTCTTCAAAATAAAATTTTAAAAAATCTAATACTCAACATATTTCACTTAAAAATACCCAGCCCATTCCAGAAATTACTGCCATACCATTTGTCTTCCTGTTCATTTTCCTCAGAGATCTCAGGGCAATGACAGATCCCTCATAATGCTTCAAGTTCAGAGCAGTTCTTGTTTCATACTGTTTACACTCAAGAAATGCATTCACCTTGAGATCTCAAGAAATGGAGAAAAACATGTAAACTTTTTGATAAAGCAAAAAAAAAAAAAAAAAACTGTTATATTCAAAAATCCGTTGCAAAACCGTCCACTCTAAAGCTCCGTTATAGTACTGTATCTAACTGTGATTGAAGCAAGTACAAATCTAAAGCAATTGCACGCAGAATCTCATTTTTTTCTATTGAAGGTGAATGATTTTAAGTTTCATGTTTGCCGATCATTGCTCCTCTTATTGTGTGCGTGTGTGCTTGTTTTCACGCACGTACAATCACATTTTCCCATGCGAATTATTAGAGGAAAATTCCATCGCTTTCACGAAACAAAAGGAAAAATATGAAAGAAAAGAAAACTGTTAGAAAAAAACTGAAATGTAATGTACCTATGACACGTCGAGTGCATGCGATGTGTCATAGGTACAGTACATTTCAGTGTCGCTGGATTCTTATCCTTTTGGCATTGATCATCTTTTTGTTTACCGTTTTGAATTTTGAATATCTGAAACTCTTTATTTACCTTACATTGTATTTCTGCCTGATGAAGCAGTCCGTTGGTAATGAAAACTAATGTTTATTCATTTGTGTTTCTAATACACCATTAAATGGACATTTTCCCACTTTATTGTAATCTACGGTCTCCAACTTAGACCATAGATCGGATATTGGAGTGCTGAATTGCGTTGAAGTTCTTAAAAGTACAAAATGGAACTTTTTACAAAATTTTTGTATTGAGCCCCCTTCACGCCGGGCCCGACCCCTTCCAAAACCCATCTATGGTCTACCTCAGAGTACCATGATATATTATACCAAATTTGGTGGTTCTAAATTGAAAACTGTTGAATTTATGAAAATTTTGTATGGGGCCCCCTTGACCCAGGCCCCGACCTCTTCCTCAAACCGTCTACAGTCTAACTTAGAGCACCATGGGATAGTATACCAAATTTGGTGGTTCTAAATTGAAAACTGTAGATTTTGCAAAAATTTTGTATGGGGCCCCCTTGACACAGGGCCTCGATCCCTTCCAAAAAAAAAAGGGTTTACTGTCTAACTTTGAGCACCATGAGATAGTATTCCAAAATTAGGTGGTTCTAAATTGAAAACTAGATTTTACGAAAATTTTGTATAGGGCCCCCTTGACCCCGGGCCCCGACGACCCCTTCCCCAAACCATCTATGGTGTAAGTTAGGGTACCATGAGATAGGTTACCAAATTTGGTGGTTGTAAATTGGAAACTGTAGAATTTATGTAAATTATGTATGGGGGCCCCTTGACCCCGTGCCCCGACTGCTTCCTCAAACCGTCAACGGTCTAACTTAGAGCACCATGGGATTGTATACCAAATTTGGTGTTTCTAAATTGAAAACTGTAGATTTTACGAAAATTTTGCATGGGGCCCACTTGACCCCGGGCCCCGATCCCTTCCAAAAAGGGTTTACGGTCTAACTTAGAGTACCATGAGGTAGTATACCAAATTTGGTGGTTCTAAATTAAAAACTGCAGATTTTGCGAAAATTTTGTATGGGGCCTTGACCCTGGGCCCCGATCCTTTCCAAAAGGGTTTACGGTCTAACTTACCGTACCATGAGGTAGTATACCAGATTTGGTGGTTCTAAATTGAAAACTGTAGATTTTACGAAAATTTTGTATGGGGCCCCCTCTTGACCCCCGGGCCCCGATCCCTTCCAAAAAGGGTTTACGTCTAACTTAGAGTACCATGAGATAGTATACCATATGTGGTGGTTCTAAATTGAAAACCGTAGATTTGTATAGCGGACATACAAACAAACAATCAATTTTACATATACAGGTAAAAGTAAAATTTTTATTTAGCTCCTTACTGCAGTTTTAACAAAGGAAATTTTGCATTGGTAATGCAGCGCCGACTATTGTCAAAGAAGTATGATACAAGGCTTGAAGTTTAAAACTGGGCAAATGTGAGAAAGTAAAATGTTAACAGTTTGTCAGTGTTTTGTCCTGTCGGTGTTTTGACCCAGACCCGATCAAACTTGTGTGTGGTCTCGCATTGTCGTGATGGAACACAACACCTTTACGATGAACAAGCTCTGGACGTTTTTGGATGATGGATTCCTTCAAACTGTCCAATTGCCAACAGTACACATTCAAATTGATTGTTTGGTTCCATGGTAGGAGCTCGAAAAACACGACACCTTTAAAATCCCACCACACTGAGACCAAAACCTTCCGCTGATGAATGTCTGCTTTGAATGTCGTTTGAGGCGAAGCAGCACGTCGGGACCAAGACCGTTTGTGCAGCACTTTGTTGTACACAATCCATTTTTTGTCACCAGTTATCAGTCGCTTCAAAAAGGATAGTTTTCCTCACGTTTAATGAGCATATCGCAGATGTTTATACGCGCCATCAATTGAGCTTCTTTGAGTTCATGAGAAACCCACACATCGAGCTTGCTTACGTATCCCAGCTTCTTAAGGTGGTCGTGAACGCTTGAATGATGGATGTGCAATGTGTCTGCAATCTCTCGTGTCATGTAACGTGGGTTTGACTCGATCAATGCCTTGATTTTGTCTTCTTCAACCTCGGTTGGCCTGCCGGACCGAGGAGCATCGTTGAGGTCAAAATCACCAGCACGGAATTTTGCGAACCACCGCTGGCACTGACGTTCTTGTGGAGCATTACCACCGTACACTTTACGCAACTTTTCACAAGCTTGACGCGCGTTCTTCCCTTTACGGAAGTAAAACAGTAAAATATGGCGAAAATGCACAGTTTGGTCTTCCATCTTCAACTTGATGTCAAATCTCCGCAAATCAACCAAATCGCTCACTATTCCTTTTAGACTACAGCTAGAACTGGCACCTGTCGAATGCCATAGCGATAACAGAGCTGCGCATGCCTCTAGTACTTCCAAAACTGCCCACATACGTCGTGACTTTTCCGACAACCCAATAGTTTCGTAAGTCGAAAAACCGTAACATACATGTAAAATTCACATAGAGTTTTCGCGTGTATTGATACGTCACCCAGCCATAGTGGTTGCTCTGGCTTTTTCAAGTTTTTGCCTAACCATTCGCCAAAGTAAGTTTTTTTCGACAGTTTTTCAAAAAATAGAATAAAAAGGTAATCTCCAATATTTTCGTCAAAACATTTTTTTCATCGCCAAGACAGTAATTATTATTATTATTTTTTTTTTTTTTTTTTTTGCGAAATGCGAAGAATGCAATCAGCAGCACGACCCCTGCATATTTATAAGGTGTAGACGCACAAATTTTCGTTCAAGGTACCTGTTAAGTGTAAGTACAGGCTTTACGTAACGCCCGTTACACATTTTTTGGATAGCTTCATAAATCCGGCACTTGTCCGGTCCCGTCAATTCCGGATTTTCGAGGTTTCACTGTACATCATTTGCTGCTTCTCGATGGCTATGTCAGTGTGTGAAGTGCAACCATCGTATCGACATCAAGTGCAGACACACTGGGGACCTTCAAACCCTTGACAATGGATGCAGGAAAGCATGCAGAAACTGGTCTGGTTGATGAATGACCAAGGTTGCCCCATTACGTTTTTTCATCTTTTTGGTTTTTGAGTTCACTTTTAATCTTTGTATGCTTTTTAAATCATTGCTTTTCATGAGTTGAATATTGTTTTACAATTTTAGTTATTTCAGGTCTTCATTCTTTTACTATAATGTTCAAGTGTTGTTTTAGTCTTATGGCCTGCATGTGCTTTTGACATCAGTGAATATGTCCAAATTTATTTCATAGCATTGCGTTAAGTTCAGTACGGCTCATCTGTATATCTTCATTAGTACAATAGCATTTAATACGAACTTCGCTTAAAAATATTATGCCTATCACTTATTGCTCAACTCAAGACAATATCTGAAGATAATACCTAGTTATGTTGAAATAGTGATGTATATCATCGGATCATCGTAAGTAGTGTAATTTTTACCTTCTGAATTTCAGTGAATTGTATTATGAACAAAATTTCTTCTCATGTTAACTACCGCATGTTGTCATTGTTTAGGGGTAACCTGTCCATTCAAGATTTATGTAACGTGAGAAACAGTAATTTCAACTGTTGACTTCTAACAAGTTATGAACAGTGAAGAATGGTTTGACAGCCAGAGCCTTGTTTTGGGAAGTGGGGGTGAGGGGTGGTTCTTTTGTAATGACTTGCTACAAAAGTCTCCTCACGATCACTGACTTGAGAGAAAAATATTTTGCCAATGGCCAGTGTCACATGCCAGGTCCCCCTTGGCTGGTGATGTGAAAAATGTCATTCCTGACTCAGGTACTTTTTTTTATTTTTTATTTATTTTTTTGCTTCTGTGCTGTTTTGACAAAAGCACATTATACTCTGGGTTGTAATTTATTTTATACTATTACGAATTGTTCCCAGACATATTTGTTTCTCTAGTATGTTTGGAAACTTGGTGGTAGTCAGATCAACTGTACTGGAGTGCTTAAACCAAAATGAAATCATGCCATTGAAAAACATATGCATATTTTAAATTTCTAGTAATGTGCAGTCTTTCATATTCTATTCTGAATGTAAAACAGAAAATTGAAGGGGGGCAGATATTTATTTGTAACATTTTATTTTTATTTATTTTTGCTTTTGAGAAAAAAATGTATTGGTTAAAAGAGAGAAGAATTTAGTTACCAGAAATGATTGATAATTTTTTTGGTTTTTTATAGGTATCAGCACAACAGGGACCTTGTAAGCCTTCTAAACAAATTTGCTGACACTGCAAGAGATTTGCCAAGGGGCTGGGAGACCAAATTGGATCGAGCAGGAAAGGTAATAGAATTTTTCTTTTAAATTTTATTCAAATCTATATGTTTAGGTAAATTTCATTCCAACTTTATAAAAAGTCCGAATTTCTTACACATTCATGCTGTTGCCTTTAGATGTCTTGATTTTTTTGGCATATGTTGATTGTTCTACTACCTCCTATGAAAAGCTAAGATTTTCTGTAAAAAACTTGAAACAAATCAACTATGAAGCACTGTTTTTTATTTTAATTAATATTTCTTTCTTTCAATAAAAATTCATGAAGCAACTGAAAATTTTTGAAACTCCTGCACTATTATTTTTTTTATATATATAATTTTTATTACTTCCAAAAGTTGTTAATTCTTCAAAATTATTGTTAATTTTGTACTTTGAACTATTTCCTGTTATTTGAAATTCTCATAGTTAGTCAAAATAGGAGTTTAAATGTGTGAGGATTGGAATAAACATAGGATAATTAAAGTTTCTTTTTAACTTTTTATAAAGTTAGAATGAAATTTTCCCAAAGATATATGAGGGGTGTTCAATAAAGATCCATTTTTGAATAGAAAAAAATGGTAATTCACAAAAATGATTCATAACTTATGTAGTAGTGGCATAAAGTATAGATAAACTTGAGTGCAGTGCTATAATCTATTTCTTGATTTTCCATGGCAGAACTGGGAAGATTATTAATGAGGAAATGAAATTTTATTTTTATTGTATAAAACTGTATCTGCGTACACAACCATTGAAACAGAAAACTTGCTGCAAATCCACTTACCATGATAGCACTAGAATAAGATAATTTAAAGGAAAATTGATAAAAGAATAAAACATTATTAGAACATTACAGACTCCACGGACAAAGTAAGTACATTACAATTGAATGTGCAGCAGTGTGTGTGCAATGGACTTTTATGGCAAAATATTAAAATATTGGGCTATGAACCTCATAAAAACAAGAGACTAATTAAAGAAAGTTTTTATATCCAGGAAAACAGTTCTGTGAATGAATCTTCAAAAATTATAAATAGCATTTTCAACAAGTTTAATTCATAAATACCAGACTTACAAAATACATAAGGAAATGATTTTAATTTAGTAACTGGCAACTTAAGAGGAACCTGGCAATAAAATTTAAATTCTTTCTGTGTAAATAAAACTTTTGATACAGTTCCTATGTATTGAGAACATGTCTTGATAAAATCTAGAGGCCGGAAATGTCTGTAAAAACAAAAAACTCAGAAGATGTGAAAAATAATTGAAAGTTCTTCAAGTTAAAATGCAGTTAAATATGTCAATCTGAGTAAAGCCTTGAGTAAGTGTTTTAATTGCTGTAAATAACGGTTTTTTTTTTAATCTACAAAGTAAAAACTATCTGCAAAACCTGCTAATAATTTGGAAACTATCCGCGTACAGGGTACACCTACATTCTGCTACTCTGCGGAGTGGTATTGACAGTTCAAGTGTAGATGAATGAGTATCCACAGTAAAGAATGTTCTGGTTGACTGACAACTGATGTGATGAAAGTCCAAGCACTAATAATGAAGATTTGTGCATAATAATCCGAGAATTGGTTAATGAGGTCAAAATTAGTGTTGGCTCTGTGAAAAACATGCATGCAAGTAAAGTAGCAGGCAGATGGATTCCATGCCTTCTAACCCCTGTGGAGAAATTGTAAGAAGGCAGTATTTCTTTTGGCCATGGCCAATGATGACCCAGATAATTTATTTTCTCATTTAGTGACACCGGATGAAAGCTGAGTTCATCTTTTCAACCCAGAAACAAGGGAAAGCTTCTAATAGTGGAAGCATGCAAAGTCACTGCCTCCCAAAGAGGCAAGAGTCCAAACAACTGCTTGATACACAGTGAGGTGTGATCCTCACTGATCACCTTCGAAAAAGGCTTTAACATTGCCGAAACTTATTACGCTGACCTTCTTGGCAGATTGCGTGAAAATGTGAAGAAGCATAGACGAGGAATGCTAACAGAAGGTGTCTTGCTGTTTCTGGACAACACACCTGCTCATGCCTCCTTTGCTGTCACAATAAAGGGTCGTGAATGTGGCTTTGATATTTTGCCCCATCTTCCACACTCACTTGAACTTGCACCTTCTGATATTTTCCATTTTCTATCCTTGAAGTCATTTCCACAAGACAAGCATTTTCCTGATGATGAAGCCATTTCTGTGAGGGAAATCCTAATTCAAAGCACAATGAGATGTTCTACAAGGAAGGCGTTTCCAAATGTATTCATCACTGAGAAGATTGTATCTCTTTAGGTAGTGACTATGTAGAAAAGGATTCATGAACCTACTGAGTTTCAGCTTTCCAGCAACATTGTACATGTGTAAATATGGATTTTCATTGAATGCCCTGTACATTTTAATAAATTACCATATTTTTTGGAATATAAGATGCATTAGTATATGAAACACACCCTTATTTTTTGAAAAAGTTTTAAGAAAAACAATAAAATGTTATTTTAAATATTGTTATTAAGAAAATAATAAAATTTTATGCATAAAAACAGCAGCTTGTGAATCATTGAATCCTTACGATTTGGAAATTAGCAATGCGTGATACTGTTAATGAAAAACAAAATAGAGAAATGCCACTCAGTCCATCAGCCAATGGCGTACATGCGCTGCAGGATTTGCGTGTGATGTCACACCTTCATATAGCCAATGGCCTTCATTATTGGTTCAGATGGTCATTCTCGCCATATGACTGATGTGTCAAAGTAAGATGCCCTTGGTCAAAGTCCATCAGCATTCTGTGGCATACCAACAATTTCTGGGAATGGGAATTTTTTTTTTTTTTTATCTAAAGCTTGCCAAGAACCATTCGAAATAAGAAATATCAACAAAAAAGCGAATGGGCTAACCACTGCACATTGTTGGCAAACAGCTAGGTAGTGAGGCTGTCAGATATGGAGGCATCTTCCATTGCAAACTGCAACTAAAAATACATCCCCCAGTTAAAGCTCACATTTCACAAATGAATTTTTCCAAAAATTACTTCAAAATTACGACTCCAGAGTATTTATGTTACTGTGAATAAATAAAAAAAATGATCTGGTTGTTTGTACAGGGCTGCCAGTGGCGACTAAATAGGCAACTATTGCTACTATTTTTGATGACGGCGACTGTGGCTACTATTTTTGATGACGGCGACTGTGGCTACTATTTCTTACAAAAAACAGCCAAAAGCAACTATTTTAAAAAAACTTGAACTATTTTAATTGTAGAGCTACTATTAAAAGAAAAACGTAATTTGTGTTGCGTATATCGATGTGCTTGTATAACATCAGTTTTAATATTGATACACGTGAATATCAACTTTGATATAGATATGTACACAGTGTATATGTTGAATCCATGGTTCATGCACATCATGGAATTCCATTTTGTCCTGGAAAAGTCCTGGAAATCTCCTAAAATTCTGTTACATGTCCTGGAATTTTATTCATTTTTCCCTTTTTGTCCCTGCACGATGTTTTGTAGTTGAGGATTTTTCTACTGACATAACTTATGTCTGACAAATTTCCCTCCCCACCCCCTGCAAAATATGTGTGTTGGGAGGGGGAGGGGGGCTATCGGTTTTCTTGTTTAGGAGGACTGAAGCTGCGTTAAATCCTTTGTGTCATGCTTATGTTGTCGCTTTGTCTGTCCCGCCGGGAAGACAATATCTCCTCAATTATTAGTTCGATTTGTAAAATTCTTTTTGTATTGGGAAGCTTAAAATGTGAAAATAGTGATTCGTTCATTCTGTTTTTTTGTTGTTGTTTTTTCGATGCACAACTTCACCGCTAGAGGGCGCAAATGGAGATCATATCGAATTTAAAATGCATTTCATTTCATATATTTGCTTCTAAATATCCAATTGAAAAAATTATCTTTCCTTTCGATGACATTTATAGCGAAGACTATTTTAGTTACAGTCCCTTTTTCAAATAATGCATAAATTTTCCGCTAGGGGCGTAAAGGTAAATCACGATTTTCCCAATATCTCCGCTTCTAAAAGTCCGATTTGAAAAATTCTTCCTTAGTCGGATACAGCTCTTGAGGTTGAAATGTTTTGCATACAAATTCTCATTTCTGGTAAAGAATGGTGTGGCCACCAAGGGGCATAAATGTTTATTTTGGCTTCTGATGTATTTATAACAAAATCTGAGCTGGAAACTTGATTGAAAAAATTCTTCCGTGAACCGATACCGCTCAACTTGGAATGCTTTTTGAGAATACTTCCTGCTTAAGTTAGTGCACAATTTTTCCCCCAGAGGCGTACACGTATATCTTATTTTTGTCCATATCTCTGTTTCTAGGATTACAATTTGAAAAATTCTTTCTTTGTTAGATAACATGTTTAGTGCGAAATGTTTCTCATAAAATTTCAAATATTTCTTAACACACAAGTGTGCCACTAGTGTGCGTAAGCTCACATTTTCGTTTACAGAAATATCTGCAGACTAAAAACCCGATTGAAAAATGTTCTTTTTCAATCTGATACCTAACTCTGAAAACTCCTTATTTGTATTTTCTTCACAAAATAATGCACAATTTTGCTGCTAGGGGGTGCAAATATTTAATCTATTTTTCTTAATATCTGTACTTCTGAATGTGAGATTTAAAAAATTGTTTTAATACCACATACCATTTACCTTATGGAACAATTTAGGCTTGTGTTAGAGGAGGTTTGTGGTTCACAATTCTGCCGCTAGGTGGTGCTTGTGTACTTTTCTGTTTGCAGGCTGGCGTGCAAAAATTAAGGGCGAGACAGTTTTTCGAATGTAGCATCGTGCAAAAGTGCTCCACATTGACTCAAATCATACCATAAGATCCCCAAGATGTAAGAATATGGGACAAGTGAGCAAAACCGTCCAAACAAGGAATCCAAAGGATACAAAGGCACTTCATTGAAAAGGTAGCTTCAAGCACAACTGGACAGAAGACAGAAACGTCCATGTGACAGGCGGCTGCCAAGAAAAATCCAGTCTTTAGTAGGGTATATATGATCACCCCTGACAGAGTTGCAGGATTTACAACGTCTGTCCATGCTGAGGATGAGGTTGTCAAGGAGCTGTTGAGGCATCGCGGCGCATTCCTCTCGTAGCGGCAATCGCAGCTGCGGGATCGTTGCTGGCGGCTGGTGACGTATTGCCAAGCGTCTCCCGAGAAGGCCCCACACGTGTTTGATTGGATTTAGGTACGGGGACTTTGCCGGTCAATCCATGCGTTGAATATCTTCACTCTCCAACAAGCTCTGCGACAGCCACTGTACGATGAGGTGTAGTGTTGTCGTCCATGAAGAGGAACTTTTTTTTCTTCTAAGAAGAAAATTTTCTTTTCTTTCTTTTCGCGTAGCGAACAAATCTCCCAGTCAGAGGATGAGTCTCAATAGATCGCAGTATGGTGGCTGCTTTTCTAAGTATGACACCCAGACCAGTACCTAGGTCGTCTGCGGACGATTTGGTGCCCGCACGTCACACCTGCACGGTTTGGATTTGGGTAGGCGGAAATCGCACAGTCTCCTCGAAAGCCCCTCTCGTATAGGCCTCATCGCCAGGGTAGTCTCGCCCGGAAGGACGAGATGTACGCCCCGGCTAGCGTTGCCCCTCAACGCGCGAGGCACGAACGATATCGTTGCAGCGACTAGACGGGATTCTGACTTGGAGGCGTTCAGTCATAATCCCACGGATGGTAGCTTCGCACCACTGGTCACTCGACCAAGCACATGTACCAAGTGTCCGAACCTGCGGTTCCTCTCGTACTGAGCAGGATTGCTATCGCAACAACCAGTCATCAGTAGGGTAAAGACTAGCTGATGACCATTAACCTGTACCGTCCAATTGCGGACTCCACAGGGTTAAAAGAACTCTCTCAAAAGATTTTTAGTGACGGCGTTGCGAGTAATCCTGCCAGTATCCGACATTCCCCCATCCGGACAGAATCGGTCCGTAGACCTGCAGCGTGCTGCTACCCCCATTTGCCGGCACTTCCCACCTCTCCATCATGACCCGGGTGTGCGTGCCATTTGGGCAGGGGCTAGAAAAGAATTTTTCTCTACCCCTGACTGGGAGAATAATTGATGGCGCGAACTGTTTGGGGCATCTGCCCTTTATTCAAACAAGACGATACATGCATATTTATTTACACTGAGGAACCCATCTGCGCATAGGGAACAAGTCCTTTGCTCAATGGGCCCTCTCACATTGAACAATATTAAAATATTTACATTATTTACATTGCCACAGGACTAGGGTAGGTTCTGTGGTGATGACTCTGGGCTCAAGTCATCTGTTTCCCTTCTTCGGTTCTTCATCCCTCTTCTTTCTTCTTCGGTCACCCCTCTATTAGGTAGACCGCCTGTTCGTCTTTGAGGTACTTGACCATCTCGATAAGCCCCTGTCACGCTCTTAGGTACGCGAGCAGGATCGAGAGGTCCCTCGTCTTTGCTAATTCTGGCACTAATGTTGCTCTCTTCCCTGCCAGAGAAGCACATTCTAGAATCATGTATGCGACATCTGCAGTCTGGGCACCACACATGCACACTCGCTCCCTAACCGCAAATCTGCGGAAGTACTCCGGCGACACTCCGTGCCCGGTTAGTACTTGGTTGAGGAAGCCATTACTCTCAATGCGCCTTATCGAGATTCGGGGGAAGATACGGCATGTCCTTCTACCCGTATCCCCTTCATCCCATCTCTGCTGCCACTCCACCAATGTGGCTGATTTCAGTTGCGTCCGCACGCTTTGCAGCGGCGTTCGCATCTGAAAATCTATGTCATCTTTACCAGTAGCTTCCTTCGCTAGCTGGTCTGCACGTTCATTTCCAACTGTACCGACATGACTTCGGATCCAGTGGAAGGTAACCCTCCTAGTCTCCATTGACTTGAATAGCGGTTTTATCTCTCCGACTAGGGGAGTCTTACTCCCGAACTGGCCAAGCGCTTTCAGGGCCGCTTGGCTATCTGAGTATATGCTATAGGCCCCTTCACTGTTCATAGCCAGCACCCAACGCAGTGCTTCTCTGATCGCCAATAACTCTGCTATCAGTAGGGTAAAATACTGATTTCTTTGTCCCGTTCCGCCAATGTTTCTTGGCTCCACGGGGACTAATTGAACACCTTGGATTTTATTTTGAAATGTTGCAACAATTATCCTGCCTTGAGACGCTGGTTCGGACCCTGGCCACCCCCGTGGCCCAGAGACCAGCCCGTGGTGACGTGCTGGCAGGCGACCTAGCGTACCTTATCTGGGTTCCCGCTCTGTCTGGCGGGATAGGTCGTTTTTAATTTAGGGTTGACTGGGAGATTGTCTTTGCCCTCGAACTTTTTTGGGGGAATAATTTCCCTTTATTTACTTTCACAAAACATCTACACACATGTATGCACTGTCCTCATGCTTAGGACTCACAACGTTAAGAGATAGCAATAAGTGTATTTACAAGGTATTTACATTGGTAGTTAATTTGTCTGCTTGCTCACAGACTTTTGCCCTCTTTCCGAATCGCTTTCGGTGTGCACGTGCACCTCTTGCGTTTCGGTCCCCATTTGACTGGGGAAGATCGTGTGTTGCTGGAGGGTTAGCCTCTCAACTAGGGCTATTACCCCCTCCTGTTAACGGAGGATTGGATGAGCAGATCCAATCTTCGCGTTCTTTGCACACCTGGGATCAGTGTGTTTCTCCATTCGGCGAAGCCGCTGCATTCTAGCACGCAGTGTTCTATGCTTGCCGACCTATTTCCACAGGGACAAGTGCAGTTCCTGATGGCAAATCTGCCCAGGTATTCAGGGCTAATGCCATGGCCACTGAGTACTTGATTCAGGAACTTGTTTGTTCTGTGCACGTTTGGTCGAGACCCTTGGAAACACTCTGTGTGTCTTCCGCCCTGTCTCTCCCGTGTCCCATCTGACCTGCCATTCGGTCATGGTCTGTCGTGCTAATGCTGCGCGAATACTCCTTCGCGGCGTTCTGCATTGCACGTCAACCGTCTCTTTCAGCGTGGCTGCCTTCGCCAGCTGGTCCGCCCTTTCGTTTCCCTGGGTCCCGACATGGCTTCGTACCCAGTGGAAACTAACTGCCCCATCTCCTTCTGCCCTCAAGAGGGTTTTAATCCTCTGGGTGATGAGGTTTCTTCCCCTGAATCTACTCAAAGCCTGCAGTGCTGCCTCACTGTCCGAGTAGAGTTTTATCCTTTCGTCACTACGCCTGGGGAGTGCCCAGGTGAGTGCCTTTTTTATCGCCAGAAGTTCTGCTTGGAAGACAGAAGCGTTCTGCGATAGTTTCACGCATTCTGCAGTTGCTTCGTTCCCATCCGAGAACGCACAGAAGCCTGCTCCCACTTGTCCCTTCAACTTTGAGCCGTCCGCGAATAGCTCATGCCCAACTCCCGTGGGTTTCTCCTTGTCCCACGGTGGGCAAATTTCCTCGGCCGGGTGGATCTGCCAGTCCACGCTTTCCAGCTCCATGTTGGAGGCTCGATGTGGCACACCGAGAAGGTAGGCGTCCTCGCCTGACCTTAGGCAGTGCATTGCTGCCTCCCTTTCCATTACTAGGTCTGCCGGCTCGCACCCCGCCAGCACTTGGAGTGCTAGGATCGACGTTGTGCGAAAACATCCGGTGATCCCTAGTAGGGCCAACCTTTGGATTTGGTTTATGCCCTTCTTCATTCTGACGGTGGGAGTCCACCATGCTCCACTTGCATACGTCAGAATTCTTTCTATTCCTCTCTGATAGATGGCCTTCTTGGTTTTGCCCGATAACCTCATGCCATTCAATCTATTGAGGATCAGCGTGCACCTTGTTCGAAGGTGTCTCAGGTGTGGCAGCCCTGATAGACTCTGATCCAGGACCACACCCAAGTACTTCATTTCACGCACCGCCTTGATAGTGCACCCTTGGAATTTGCCTTTAGGTGGTGTTTTCATTACTCCACTCTTAGCTATTGCTAGTAGAGTGGTCTTTTCAGGAGCAAAGCAAAGTTTGCTTTCTCTGCTCCAGTTGTCTAGCACAGCTAGGGCACTGTGCGCTTCCCTTTCTATCACGTGTCTCCCTGAGACCACGAGAACGAAATCGTCCGCATAGGCTTGAATTTCCACTGCCGGCCCCAGGTCTAGATTCAGAGCTGCGTCTGCCACTATATTCCACCAAAGCGGCCCGGAGTTGGATCCTTGCGGACACCCTCTGTGGTACGAGCGCGAGGCTTGCCCATTCCCCGCTTCGAACTCGACCCTTCTATCAGACAGGTAGCTGCTGATCAGCGTGAACAAGTTCCTTGGACAGCCAAGTTCTTTCAGTCTGGTTAAAACCATTGGCCACCAGACACTGTTGAATGCCCCCCTCACGTCTAGTGAGATGAAGCAGGTATGGAGCCCCTCCGCTTTGTTCCTCTCTGCCCTCTCTCTGAGGCTGCAAATTGCCTGCATTGCGCAACGCCCCCTGGAAGGAAACCAAACTGGTTCCTGTTTAACTTTCCCTGCCCCATGAGAAAGCCAAGCGCTCTGTTTGTTATGAGCTTGTCCAGCACCTTGCTCCACGCAGAGAGAAGACAGATGGGCCTGTAGGCTGCTGGATCATTTTTGTTCTTTCCGGTCTTGTTGAAAAGAACTAGCACCGCTGTTTTCCACAAGTCTGGGAAGATTCCCCTCCCGAGGCATTCGTTTGGGAGCGCCACAAAATACCCGGGATTTGCATAGTAGATTTCTCTCACTATGCTGAGGTCGAACCCATCCTTGCCTGGTGCTTTGCCAGTGTTATGACTGGAGAGGGCGTTCTCCACTTCCTCTCTTGTGAAGGGGGGTCCTCACCAGTGTCCTGCGAGATCCGACATTCATCCCTTATTTCTTTTTGTCGTGGGGAGTCCCCTTCTCCCTCGTCTCCTTGGAAGTGGTAATCTAAGAGACTCTCCATGGTACTATCAAGAGTCTTTGATAGGCTTCCGTCTGCCCTTTCGACCGCTGCCAGTTTTAGCGGTTCGGTGATGGATCCCCTCGAGATCTTATAGGGGATCCCGAAAGGGTCTGCCGGAGTTTGGAACTCACACAGTTTTCTCCAGTAAGAGATTTTCGAGAGATTCAGTTCTCTCCTGTATGCTGAACGAGCCTTTTTATGCACTTCTGTGCACTCCCTGTCTTGCGGTGTAGCTTTTGCTCTTTGCAGAACTTTCCTACTCCGCCTTGCTCTTGCCCTTAGAGCTTTTAGTTTATCCGACCACCAGGGGTGGGGATCCTTGGCTCCCCTTTTACTCCCCCTGCTACTCTCGCATAGCGCTGTGACTTGACTGGTAAGTTCTTCAAAGAGGGAGTTGAGGTCCGACGCTTCTCCTGCCTCTTCTGCCCTCCTACCCCCCAACAGGGTAGTTAGTTTGGCTTTAAAAGCCCACCAGTCGAGATTCTTCATGAAGAACCTTCTGCGCTTGGGTCGGATGGGCTTTTCCGATCCCAAAACGAAAGATAGAGCTAAGTGGTCACTGCAGCTTTCATCGTCCAGTACTTGCCAATCCTGGACGGCTGCGCTGAGAGACCCTGACGAGAGTCACGTCGATCCAGGAGGAGCCCCTCACCCCTTGGAAGGTCGGGGTGCTCTCTGGATCGTTCAGGAAACTCAGGCCGCGTTGGCGAAGTCCACTAGAAGCTGGCCGCGTTCATCCTCGTCTTGTTGGCTCCAGAGAGGACTCTTCGCATTGAAATCGCCTGCTATGATTGTCTCATGACTGTGGAATTCCCCTAATAGAGCCATTAGCTCATTCAGCGTTTCTCTCAAATCGCCTGCTGGAGAATTATATACGTTCACCATTAAAAATTTCTCGACACCACATTCCACCCCCAGGGCGACCACGTTCTCGGAGCATTTTATCTCGAGAACCGCTAGGGACGGGTCTTTCACGACCGTGGCCACCCTGGGTTTCTCCACCCTAGGGTGGTAGATCCGTTAAGAGTTAGGGAAGCCCACCACTCTTCCCCCTGTCTGAAAGGTTCCTGCAGTAGCAGAATATGAGCTTTTTGCTCAGTGGCTCTCACTAGGGCCTGTGTTGTTGCTGCCCGTGCATGATGCAGATTGATTTGCAGCACCTTAACGCCTCTCTTTGGTCTTTCATCCATAGTGTGTGTGTTCTTTTAGTAGAGCCAGTTCTCTGACAAGGCTTAGGCATTCCTTGTCGAGGCTCGAGTGGCCTATATCCACTCGACGCCTAAATCTCTTATTGTTTGCCAGGCAGTTAGTGCAGACTGGGCTGTTGCTGCACTCCTGGCGCTTGTGCCCGGTTTCCCCACACCGGACACACCTATCCTGCTCTTCGGGACACCTTGACCTAAAGTGCCCGAACCCGTTACACCTGTTGCAACGGACCTCCCTCAAGTATTCTCTTACTGAGTGGACGGACCATTCTACACCGAGCTTGCCTCGCTTCATCACTTTTTTGAAGGTCAGTGGGTCCGCCTCTGCTACCCAGTGACGTTTCCTACCCTTCACCTTCAAAGAGAACTTGAGTTGGAGTCTGCTCTCCTCCAGCTCTGGGTTCTGCTCCACGAGACATTGCTCGACCTGTTGCCTTGACAGGTTTTCATTGATCCCGTAGACAATGAACCTCGGATTTCTCTTCGCTGGCAACCTTGACCGAAGGTTTTCCTTGGTCACTACGTTGCTCTTAAGCTCCGAGTCCAATTTCTCTATATCTCGGGCGGAGGAGCATTCCACCATTACTCCTCCCCGTTCACTTTCCTAACGCTTTTCACTCCAATTTGGAGTTTGGCTGGGCAAATCTGTGTTTGCAATGCCACTTTAACCTCCTCAGACAAGGGAGAACCCTTGTCTGATGCCGGGTATACGAGAAGCACGTGCCTCTTCTCGTCCCTCTTCCCGGCTGGCTGCTTTGTCACTTTTTGCCTTGGGGCGGTGCTCCCCTTGGTAGGCTTGGATCGTGCCGCTTCGGCATACGATTTTGGAGCCGCGCTAGCGCGCTCCCTTCTCTCCTGGAGTCTCCCTTGGGCGAGACTCATCTCTATTACTTGCTTGGTGCAAGCTTCTTGTAGCGAGTTCGCTACCTTTCTAATCTTTGTTCGGGTGTTAACCAGAACCTTGTTTGCTGGATTCTCAAGAATCCTCTCCAACTCTTGGAAGAAGGAGTTGACTGCGCTTGCGAACTCCGACGGAGTTTCCAAGCCGCAGTCTGCCACAACGGGCCCACTTGGACTGGGGGTTGGAGCCCCCGCATCCTCTGCCATCTCTCTACTCGGGTTGCTTACCGAGTGCAAGTCCGGGGACCTGTGTCCCTGGTCAGTTAGACTTACGTCGTTCGAGAAAGCCAAGTGCGCAGCGGTACCCTGGGGTTCTTCCGCTGTAACCAGCACCTGGCCCCGGTTGAGTGCGGGATTTGGCCTGATCCGTAGATCAGGGGGACCGGCACGACAACGACGTACCCGCTCGTGTGTCAGAATTGCGCACCATGCTATGACCGTGGTTTGGACTTTGCCCTTACAAGGGCAGTTTTAACTAAGTCCAAACCCACTGCCTCGAAACCCTATTGTATATTAGGGAAACGAAAGAAAAAAAAAAAAATTCTGAGGGGAGCAAACCACTCCCCTCGCTCTGCTAACAGAGTCTATCGGAACTGCAGTCGTTTTGATTCGCAATCAATAGCACTGTACTCACTCAACCAGCCTCTGACAAACTGCCGGTCTCAGTAGGGTAATACTAGCTGATGACTTTACCTGCACCGTCAAAGTGTTGACTTCGCAGGGAAACGTTGAACTCTCTCGAAAGTTTTGGGATTCTTAGGATCCCTGACGGCGCTGCGATTGCTAGCCCGTCAGTCACCGGAAACTACAGTCTTCCACTCGGACAGATTCGGTCTAGAGACCTGTGGGGTTCTGCCACCCCCACGGGACCGGTACCTTACACCCTTCTGTCACAACCCGTGTGTGCGACGTGCTATGGACAGTTGGGGCAAGCAACTTTTTCAAAAATATCTCATCTCGTGGCTGGGAGATCGCCCGCCAACGCGAGTTTTGGGACTAATGTCCTTTATTTTGAAACTCGGCAAAAGTACATGCACATACACTATGAGGGTCTCGTGCACCCCTCTCACAATATTCAGACACTAAAAAAACACGCAAATTGAAAATATTTACATTGTCCACAGCGCCAGGGCCAGTGCTGTGGTGATGACCCCGGGCCAGGGTCATCTCAACCACCTTGGTCAATAGACCGAAAAACTCAATGTCGAGAGCTGCGTACCTCCAAGGGTACTACCATCCGTCAGCAATAGTTGACTCGACTCTTCCTTAGCTCAAGTTTCCAAATAAGACTAGGGCATGTCTTACTGAAGCTGGAGTGTGAGACGTCCAGTTTCAGCCGGAACTTGGCATTCGCAGCGGTGCAGTTGCTGCATTTCGGTGCGGCTGCACACTGGTGGTGCTGGTGCCCAACTTCACCACAATTGCCACACCTTGCATCTGTCTCGGGGCAGTTGCCTGGGAAATGACCGAAGCCATTACACCGAAAGCACCTGACCTCCCTCAAAAATTCCTTTAGACGGAGCACTGACCAACCCAAGTTCAGTGTCTTCCGCCTCACCAAGTGCTTGAAGGCCTTGGGTTCCACGTCTGCCACCCAGTGGATCCTACCTCCCTTGCCCTTGATGGGAAAACAGGCTTTGAACCCGTTCTCGAGCTCTGGGTTCTACCCACAAACCGCCTGCTTGAACTCTTTCCCTGAGAGATCCCCGTCGACCCCATACACTATCAACCGGGGTTTCTCTTTCGTGGGGCCGTGAGGAGTGTGCAATCTTTGGTCAGCGGATTGCTTCTCAACTCCTGGGCAAGGCAGTCGAGCTCCCTGGGATGGGAACACACCACCGCGACCCCTCCTTTCCTTATGCTCCGTAAGCTCTTGACCCCTATCTGCAGTTTAGTTGGGTTTACTGCAGTTTTCAGGGTCTTCTTTGTGTCCTCTGAGGACGCACTCTCAACTGTCGGGTAGACTAAAAGCACGTGTCTCCTGTCTCCCGACTTTACCTTCTTTTTAATCTCAATCGGGGCGGGCGAAGGCCCTTTCGCCTTGCTAGCCCCCTTCCTAGCCACTTCGGCGTAGGAAACCACTTTCACGTCGGCTTCGCAGCCCATCTCCTGCCGAACGGACAGCCTGCCTTCGACGTAGGCTACCCGTTCAGCTTGCTCGAAACAAGCATTCTTAATACTGCTCAGGGCAGCTTTCACTTTGTCTCTCCCTGAGGAAGTGACCCGCGAGTCCAAGAGAACGGACTCAACTTCCCGGGTGAGGTCTAAAATGCAATTCAGGAAAGCCTCAGGTGTAAGCGCCGGGGGTGTCCTGGGATGCTTGCATCCCACCAGAGGGACCTCTGGGCAACCAGCGGACGACCCCTCAGGAGCCCGACAGGGTTCGGGCTGGGGTGGTGTTATTCCCTTCCTTGCCATGGGCGGAACTGGCAAGGTCGTGCTTACACCACTGACTGACTGAGAAGGCTCAGTCGAGGCTCCCTTCGTGGGTGTAGCGGCTTTGGAGCCCTTTGCTGAGGGAAGCGTTTTTGACGGTTTCCCACTGGCATTGGGCTCTACCTTCCGGCTGTTCTCGGAAGAAGGGCTAAGACCCTTAGCACTGCCGACAGGTCTTGGTAGTGCTTTTGCCGCTACCTTCTGCGTCTGGGTTGCCCCGGACGATTTGGGTACTGACCCCTTAGTTTTCACTTAACCCTTCTGGGTAGATGACATCTCTGTGGGAGAGATGAAAAAACACAAATTTTTTCTGAGTACTGAGTGGGCACCCAGAGGTTCTCCCACTCTAGTCTAACCTTAGAAACCGGGCGCTCAGGCTTTGGGCGGGCGAGGGATCAAAGGGCCCCTTCGTCCGCGGGACGAGAACGGCGACGACGTACCCGAAACTGATACCAGAGTTTCAATGCCGGCTGAACGGAACTTCGGCCTCACAAGGGCATTTTTACTAAGTCCCGTCACTGCTCTAATTGGTTGGTAACGTATACTACACCAATTGATTAAAGAAAAAAATCGCGAGATCGGGATTGAACCCGTCTCGCGGCTGATATCGTCAGTTCTGCTTGACAGTGCAGTATTGCCCAACCAAGTGGCACACCGAGAACTCTCACCCGGTCGGTATCAGAGTGAAACTAACCTGTCTCACGACGGTCTAAACCCAGCTCACGTTCCCTATTAGTGTGTGAACAATCCAACGCTTGGCGAATTGTGCTTCGCAATGATAGAAAGAGCCAACATCGAAGGATCAAAAAGCGACGTCGGTATGAATGCTTGGCCGCCACAAGCCAGTTATCCCTGTGGTAACTTTTCCGACACCTCTTGTTTAAAACTCCTAAAATCAAAAGGATCGATAGGCCCCGCTTTCGCGGTCCGTATTCTCTCCCTGTAAAAACCCTATTGAGACATTTCTTTTTTTGCTGTATGCCATTTGTATAAAGATGGAGAGTGAGTGATATTTTTGCTACAATAAGAAGATCCTCTTCAAATAATGTACAACTTTCCCCCTAGGGGTTGTAAAGGTCCAAACGTTTTTCTTGCTATCTCTGCTTCCGGCAGACGTATTTGAAAACTTATTTTTCCTTAGCATAGCTTTTGCTATGAAGAATGCTTTTTTGCCGCCCCGGTGGCGCAGTGGTCTAAGCGATGGCCTCTGATCATTCGTTCGAACGGGGTCCGGGTTCGAATCCCGGTGAGGCATGGATGTTGTGTTTGTCTTACGGCTCTGGCTCTCTCCCTTCCCTGGAACCAGTGACCCTAAATTAGGGACGGGCGACTGCTTATAGCCCATCAAGTTGCTCACGGTGGTCGTTAAACCTCCAAAAAAAAAAAAAAAAAAAGAATGCTTTTCTCCTGTTTCTATTAGGCAAAATTCTTCTGCTGAAACGCATAGTTATATCATGTTTCCTTCTATATCTCTCCTTTTAACTGATTGATTTAAAAATCTTTTTGTCTCCAATACCTTCCTTCTGCTGTGGGAAACGTTTTTTGCGCCATTTGTTAATTTTCGTAACATTTTTTAGCCACTGATGGAAGTAAATAGCTGATTTGTGTGTGTGTGTGTGGGAGGGGGGTATTTTACCTTTACCGAAATGTTGTACGTTATTTTTTCAGGCAGAACCATTGAATGGTGGTTTTAACTGCTGTAACTTTTTACATGTTATATTTCCTTTGAGAGGAAAGCAATTTCTTGGTTGGAAGTTATTAATATTCGCTGCGAATATATGTCATGGTAAGCGAATGTGATTCAAGGAAAAATCTTTCATGTTCCTCTCAGTTGTAGGTGGTCGATGTTCAAATCTTTGCACTGTTTTTCTCATCAGGTTCTTGGGTGTGGGCTTTTTTTGACTAACTTCAAAAAGTCAGCACATTTCTTGAGTAGGATATACTTTTTTAGTTGAACTACGGGAGGCACATGAAGACAAAGGAGATGTGTAAATTACGTTGGAAAACTTGAAAAACGGAAAAATTAATCACTCGTAATAATATTCGCATGAGTAATTGCAATTGCCAAAAAACTTCGTCAGACTTTTTGGATGTATTGTGCGATGCATTTCTGCAGGTCTGTCTGCCATCTTCTGGGACCTCTGGTCATCCGTTCTCTCTGCAGTCCACATTGAATATGCCATGTGCTCAGTCTGGGAATCTTTGCTTGTTATACGTCGTCGGACGTGTTGCGTTTGCCACTCCTGTTATTTGAAGACTCAGGATTTTTTTTTTTTTTTTTTTATTTATGTCTGCATGTTTGTATTGTTTCTGTTCTGTTTGCTTTCCCATAATTTGTTCTCTTCTTCTATCAGTGTCTTCCATGGACTTGGCATTTCTACTCCACTAATAATGTTGCAGTTGTTGTTGTTGTTGTTGTTTTTGTTTTTTTCCCCTCAATTACGATTGCTTCGGCAAAACGGATGGTCTTTTCGGTTGGTTGTTTGCAGATAATTTCGTTATTTTCAAATTCTGGCGTTGTGTTATTTTTTATGCAATATTGTACAAATGCTGTTTTTTCCTCCTTTTTTTCTCGGTTCATATGTTGTGTCAATCTTGTTTTTAATTTGTTTCTTGTGCTTCCTATGTATTTCACTCTATTGTTGTTGTTGGTTGGCTTAATTGGAATGCTATATACTCCTGCACTGTCCAATAGTTTTGGTTTTTTTTTCTCTGTTATTGATTATTATATTCTTGTAGTCTTTTACTGAAATTCTAATATCTAGATGTTGTTTTTTGCATTCCTTTTTGATTACATTTCTAACCTGTTTTATGTATTGAAATTTACTACAATATTTTATATTTTGCTTGGTTTTATTTTTAGGATGTTTATACATGTAAATTACTTTTTTGGCAATCTGAGGTGGTATATCCAAATTTTTTGGCTGTTGTTATTATCCATAGAAGTTCTTTTTCCTTGAAAAAGTTATTGCTGGAATGTGTGAAGGCTCTATGCACTAAACTTCTGTTTGTCGATATTTTATATGCATTTGGATGGTATGAGTTTGCAGGTATAAGTATTGGCACGTAGGTGGGTTTTCTATACACATGGTATTTGCAGGATGTTTGAGTTTTTATTATTGTAATATCTAAGAAATTAATCGTATTTTCATTTTCTAATTCCATTGTAAAGTTGATACTTGGATATTTTTCACAGAAATATTTTTTCAGCTGTCTAATTCTAAAGAACTGGCATTCCAAAAGAGTAGTGTGTCGTCGACGTATCTTCCGTAGACAAGCACTTTGTCTTAATATTTGTTGAGGACTTCTTCTATTTTCTGTAATACGACCTCTGCAAATAAAGAAGATAGTGGGGAGCCCATTGGTGCTCCGAACTAATGTCTGTATATTCTACTGTTAAATTGAAAGTTGTTGTGATATATACACTGGCGAAAAGTGAAAAAAGAACACCAAGAAGGAATTGGCGGACGATCATAAAATTTACATATGTTAATGGGGTTGAGTTTACGTAGGTGTGATGTTAATTTCGGTACCAACCAGTGCGCGCTTACGCCACAGCACGGCATAATATGCAAATTATCGTTGGTGGTATTTAAGGAGTACGGCGAAGTAAATGTAATCAGTCGTCGGCGTACGGACACATGCGAAGACCCTGAAGAAGCTGCAATGCCTGGACATGGAAGATGTGTACGATTTCAGCAGTTATCGGACTTTGAGCGAGGTTGTCTAGTCGGAGGCCGGGTGGTTGTATCGTCGTATTGCGAAGCAAATTGGACGGGAAGTATCGGTGGTGGTACGTTGGTGGCGTAGATGGTCCGAGGAACATTCCCACATGAGAAGACTTGGAACCGGGAGTCACAGATGGACTGATGAGCAGACTGATGAGCGGACCGATCGACGCATAAGAAGAGCGGCGTTGTCAAGCAGAACATCCACTGCGACGCAAATCCGAGCTGCCGTTGCACCTGAGGTGACTGTGCGAACAATCCGCAAGTCTACTGGATGCAGGACTACGTGCACGTGTGCCTCTGGCATGTGTACCTCTGACTCCAGCCCACCGTCAGGAATGGCTGCAGTGGTGCCGCCAACGTCTGCACTGGAGAACGCAATGGCGATCTGTCGTGTTCAGTGATGAAAGCAGATTCTGCTTGAAAGCCTCCGATGGCCGTATGCGTGTTCGCAGACGCACAGGGGAGCGTCTCCACCCTTCTGGCATCCGCCAGCGACACACAGGGCCTACACCTGGTCTCCTGGTGTGGGGAGCGATCAGCTATCACTCCCGTACACAACTAGTGTTTGTACCGGGTACATTAAACAGCACCTCCTACATCAAAAACATCATTCAGCCTGTTGTTGTGCCATTTGTAAGGTCGGTCCATTGTGGTGTTTTCCAGCAAGAAAATGCACGCCCACACACGGCACGTGCAACGCAACATGCACTTCAGGGTGTGAGACAATTTCCATGGCCTGCACGTTCACCAGATTTGTCCCCCATTGAGCACGTGTGGGATTTTATGGGACAACGACTTATCCGGTCTCCACGGCCAGCCGCGACCATTCCCAATTTACGTGTCCAGGTTGAGGATCTTGGAACTCAATACCCCAAACTTACATCCAACATCTGTACGGCAGACTCCGTGCCAGAATTGCACTGTGTGACGCAGTTCATGGCGGTTCAACCTCGTACTAACCATGTTACATGGAAATGTTATTTTTCAGTTTACCAGCAAATACAGCTGTATTTTGCCATAATGTTTTGATCACGTTATCCTCTGTATTCCATTATTATGCTGTATAAATTTCGTTGGTATCAGACGTCTCCTTCCTGGTGTTCTTTTTTCACTTTCCGCCAGTGTATATGTTAATAGGTCTATTATTTCTTTAACTTCAAATTTTTGGAAATTTTTATTGTTGTAAAGTCTTTCTGCTATGATGCCAATAGCTGTCAAGACGGGAATACTCGGAAACATCGAAACAGCATCCAAGCTGGTCGTGTTGGTGGGTTGGAGGCCAATTGTATTGTCTTTATTTTATTTATTAAGTCAAATGAACTATGTAAGGTATAATTATTTTTCATACATATTGGCACAAGTATTTTATATAAATACTTTTCTAGGTTGATTAGTGGAGCATTAGTTTTGGAAACTATGACATGTACTAGTTCTTCTGGTTTGTGGGTTTTTAGCTTTCCAAAAATCTTTGGAAAGCTAAAAACCCACAAACCAGAAGAATTGGTGGATAAACCGAAGTCAGTCTTGGAGCTAAACAACTGTGATTTTTTAATTGTGACAATTTTGTCAAAAGTTTATTTGTTGGATCTCTTCGGACTTCTTCTGTATTTAGTTCTTGCATTGCTGATATCATTTTTTCATTATAAGCTGTATTATCTAGGATATGTACTTGTTTGGTCTTATCTGCTTCAACATTTTTTAAGTTGGGGTTGTTTCTTAAAATTAACAGTTCTTTTCTTTCATATTTTTACAGATTATCACCAGAATCCTTAGGAGACGAAGCCTTATATCTTTTAATTGAATCCATTAGTTTAAATCGGATGTAGTTTTGCTTCAAGGTCTCGAAATTTGATACAATTTGTTCTAATTGTGGGATGTATTTATTTCTCTGTGGTTTCTAACATTGCTGGAGCAGCAAATTTAATGCCTCTATTTGTGCCCTTTGTTGGATTGGTGTTAATTCTTCAGATGAGTTGTTTATATATTCTGGTTGGGATACATGAAAATTTCTTTGTTTTGCTTCTTTTTTGCTTTTTCCTTGTAATAATTTCTCTAATTTATAAAATAATCTTTGTAAATCTCTTATCTCTTGTTTTTCAAGTCTTTGGAAAAGGTTACACATAATTTCGTTTTTCTTTGTTGTTGTTGTCATATTTTCAATGTTGTCTTGTCTGAAGTACCAAGAATAGCATTTGACATATAATCTATATATAGTACTTCTTTTGTTCTTAATTTCTGCTCTTATTAATCTTTTTAAATTGCAGTTTGTTATAATCCTTTGATCATGTTTGCTTTGAGATCTATTTGTTATTCTCAAATATTTCAAAATAACGCTCATATCTCTGCAATTCACTAAAAAATCGAGTTAATTTTTTTCTCTTTGTAATTTTGTTCTCAATCTACTAAATAAATTGTACTTCTGTTGTTCATTCATTTTTCTATTTGTTGTAAAATTCCCAAAAAACGAGCCGTTTGTTAGTCTGCAAACGGATTTGTATCAGTTACATACTATAATGCACATGTATTTCTCGATGTATCAAGATTTAAAAAAACATGTTTTCCATACGTTATTTTTTTCAGATAGAACCATTTAATGGTGGTTTTAACTGCTGTAACTTTTTACATGTGATATTTCCTTTGAGTAGAAAGCAATTTCTTGGTTGGAAGTTATTAATATTCGCTGCGAATATATATCGTGGTAATCAAATGTGATTCAAGGAAAAAATCTTTCACGTACCTCTCAGTTGTAGGTGGTCGATGTTCAAATCTTTGCACTGTTGTTCTCAGTTTTTTTGGTGATTGCAATTCCTCATGCGAATATTTTTACGAGTGATTCATTCTTCAAGTTTTCCAACATAATTTTCACATCTCCTTTGTCTTCATGTGCCTCCTGTAGTTCAACTAAAAAAGTATATCCTACTCAAGAAATGTGAGGACTTTTTGAAGTTAGACAGAAAAAGCCTACACCCAAGAACCTGACGAGAACAACAGAGCAAAGATTTGAACATCGACCACCTACAACCGAGAGGTACGTGAAAGATTTTTCCTTGAATCACATTCGATTACCGCAACATATATTCGCAGTGAATATTAATAACTTCCAACCAAAAAATTGCTTTCCACTCAAAGGAAATATAACATGTAAAAAGTTACGGCAGTTAAAACCACCAATAAATGGTTCTGCCTGAAAAAATAATGTATGGAAAACATGTTTCTTTAAATCTTAATACATCGAGAAATACATGCGTATTATGAAATTGTGTAATGGATACTTTATATAAAAATTTGCAATAAAATCTGATTGCATTCTAATATCGGAAACTTAAATCTAGTTGTTTCTTAGTATTTTCTGAGCTTCTATAATTCGTTTTTTAATCATGCCCAGTTAAATTGCCATGATCACTAATGAATATAATTGCACACAGCCCTTGGACATAAGGTTTATCGTTATTCTCTTTCATTTCACGTTGGAAATTTTTTCACATACTTTGTTTGCTGGCGAGTAAAAATTTAAAACATAGCTACAGCATCGATATTATGTTCAAAATTCCTTCCATAAATAAAATGTAACGCAAATACTTGCTACCGTGATTATGTGTTTAAGAAGTAACAGTCCCTTTGGTCCTTTGAAAAAGTTCTAGATATTGCACCTTTCCTTACCCTTAAATTTCCTATGTAAGCATTGTTTTAAAAATAATTAAATACAAATAGTATTTTATGTATTGATTGTGTGGTATATGAAAGCATTTCAAAAGAAATGCCACATACTTATATATTTTTGAGTTTTATGGGTTTTGTTTATTCTGTAATTTGCTTCAATAATTGAACTAAAGCCAAAGTAGAAAAATAAAGTTTTCTCAAAATCAGTGTAGTATACTGTATATAAAAGTTTGGTAGATATTAAACCTGGTCACGTTTTCAGTGACAGTTTTGGTATTTCAGTATTTATCTGTGATTCTAAGTTTCTGATAAGCTGCAGCAGACATCATTTTTAACATTCTGCATTAAGTTTGCCCAAGCATGTAGGAAGTTGTTTGTTGTAGGTTGCAAATTGAACAGACGTATGGTTTCACTGTATTTTTAAGTAAGAGCATTTGGATCGTATGTCCTGGAAAAGTCCTGGAATTTTGTGATTGAAAAAGCGTACGGACCATGCGAATCGCTATCGATATGTCTTGTTCAGTTTATTGCTTTATTGCAAATATCATGGTGGAAAGTTAATGGCAAGTATAGACTAGACCCATATGGGATTAAAGGTACGACCTACTCAAATCAAGATATTCAGCCGAAAAAGTGTCCCGTTTTTCTGTTTGGAATACGGCAGTGCCAGGAGCGAGCACATATCTTGCCTTCGCCATATTAAAGACTGTTGTTTTCTGTGCTTACTGAAGTTTATTTTCAGTTAAATGTATCAATTTCAAGTCGAAAATTTTGTACCTAGAATTTCATGAATGATAAGTGATTGTTTTTACAGTTTTGTTATCTGAATGACACGGAAAATGCATGTTTTCGCCAACAGACATTTAAACTCACTTTACATTATCTATGAACTGTTTAATATAAATTAGGAATTGTTCATAACGAAAACATTAAGTGGTAATCGGAAAAACACCTGGTGAGATATTTCTGCGTATCTGTTAAAAATAACGAGACGTTACTTTTTGTCATTTGAGTAGGTTGTTCCTCTAGTCACGTGGGTCTAGGTATAGATGTACTTGTATGTATAATAATTTATTCCAAACAGCGAAATTAGGATTGATCATTCTTGGAGAGACATATTGTACCAAAAGACATTTGGAGACCGGAAATATCAATCTTTGGCTAAAGTTGTGAAAGCATGCCTTGCTTTATCACATGGCAACTTCGATGTAGAGAGAGGCCCTTCTATATCACGAAGAGTTCTTCAGATGAGAAGGCATCTATGTCTGAGAAGATGTTAAACGAGAGACTAACAATTCGAGATGCTCTAAAAATGTATAACAACCAAGTTGCAAAGGTGCTAATAACAAAGAACTAATAAAATTAGCACTTACTGCACATAGGTCATGTAGCAACCATTTGGAAGAGGAGCAGAGATTAAAGGAACAGCAACTGAAAGCAGAGAAAGAAAGTGCTGAGAGATTGAAACAAGAATTGCTAAATAAAGGATTTGAAGAGCAGGAAGCAAACTATAGAAAACATGGAAAACAATATAAAAATTCTTGTTCAAGAAAAAAGAGACATGAATCCTCAAACTCTGTGCTTAAAGAAGCCAGTGAGAGACTAAAGCAAGCATTAATAAAAACATACCTGCAATACGAGTTGCACATGGCATTCTAGAAGGATTAGAGGAACTCCGACAAAAGGAAAGACAACATGAACTTGAAGCATTAAAAATGAATAGGGTAGTTCATAAAAGAAAATCCTCCCTAACTGATGCATTCATGCAGAAAAACCTCACAAAAGGAATAAATCTAAGGTTAATGAGGAAGCTTTTTTGTTAAGCCTACCCTTATGTGCACTGCTGGCATTGGTATAAATTTACACTCAATTTTTTGAAATAATTTACTGCATATAACTCTTCCAAATTGCTACTATGGTATAAGAATAACGTAAACTTTAAAGAGGACCCCCCCCAAATTGCTAAATGATAAAAAACAGTTTGTTTATACATATTAGAGGGAGGGGATCAAATAAAAGTTTTTGATGTTCCATGACAATAATTTTCAGAAGAGTTATAATCATTTCAAGAAATGGAGCTTTGGTTTTATTATTGTCATCAGTGGGTGTAAGGATAATATTAGTTTTACTGTTGTGAGAGCTTTGAAAATCAATCATGGTTAACATCTAGGGATTCTAACTGTCTGCTGTTGTAAAAGTAACCCAAATTAGAAGAAAATAAAGTTTTTTGTTTTCTTATTTCTGTAATTATGTGTTGGAATAATTTTACAGGATAAAGTAATTTCTTTTTATATTTGTCTCAAAAGCATCAATGACACTGTGAAGACCCAGGCAGCACACTTACATTGGCCCAATGTAAAACATAAAATGTTCGGTTACTACGGTGGGCCTACCTCAGTATGTCTCACTGGCCACTTACCAGCCTCTGGTAGGCCCAGTGTACTAGCCAGCAATGATCCAACGTAAGAATGAACATTGATATAACATTGTGCCAGCATTAAACCAATGTTTCATGCAACATAAATCCATCAATCCTTCAACACTGTGCCACTCTTACAACATTGAGCCATCGGTGGAATAACGTTACGCCAACACAACACACAACGTTATACCATCATTTGGATAACATTGTGCCACTGTTACAACGGTGGCCCTACGTCTTTTCAACATTGAGTCAGCATATCGCCCAACATTAAACCATCATTTGGATAACATTGTGCCAACATCTCCTACAACATTAAGCCATCACTCACACAACATGCAGCCACTGTTATGACGTTGAGCCACCATGTTTATAACATTGTGCCAATGTTTCACACAACGCTCAGCCATTATTCTTATAGCAGTGAGCCAACTTTTTAATGCAAGAATGGGTACACGTCCAGTGTCATCAGTAGTTTTGCATGTTACATTCTTCATGTTTTAAGCTCTATTTCTTTACTTGAAAATGTTACTATGTAAGGGTTTTTTTTCTTTTTTTAGGGTATGAATGAAAAGCACGATTGTATAAGTAGCTTTTTTCTTTTTCATACTGTATCATATGTTCTCGGATATGAATGAAAAAGTATGATTGTATAAAAACAGACGAGCCAGAAATTAGCTACATACAGTTAACACATTTTTACATGTATATATGCGCAGCAAGAAATGTTACACATTCTTGTGTAAACAAATGCAGTAAATTGTTTTTAATGATGCATATGGAGGTGATATTTTGCTATGTAGCATACTGTGATTATTTAAAATAAAGTAAAACCATGATATAGCAAAAAATGTTTATAACAATTCCCAGGCTACTTACCATTCATTTGACTGGTCTCAAAACAAACAAAAAAGCTTCTGGAAATAATTTTCAGCTGTTTATAAGGAAACCTTATTATAACAAAATGCTTGAAAGCAGAGTTAAACCAATTCACATATACACTACAGGTTTAACTCTATTTCCAAGCATTTTAAAGTACTGAAAAAAAAGAAGGGTAAAAAAATAATAGATTTTCATTCATACAGTTTGCAAAGAGCCCCCATCCCCGCCCGTTAATTCTTTTGCTTCCGAGTCTGAAAATGCCAACGGGTAGTATACAGGAAGTCTAATGAGTAATGCTAAATAAACATAACTAAATATGACATACTTCAATGGTACAATAATAAGTGTTAATGGTACAGGTGCTTGTATTGAAGCAATGTTTTACAATGCACACTTCTCAGTCAAGTATGTAATTGAGGTAACAAATGCAGTTCATTCATGAAAGCTAAAGTAACTTATTACTACTATCTTAGACCAATGGTGTTATTAACAATTTTTTGCCTAAAGGACTTTTTTTGTATCAATAACCGAGGAATAATGTACACGATTTGTCAATAGAGTGAGATTTATGTATTTAGCTCAAGAACAAGCTGTTCTTAATGCTGTATTACGTGGGGCTATGACGAATAGAAATGTGTGGCATTTCTGTTTCACACGTTTGACCAATATAAAGAAGTAACACTGCAGAGTACTTTGTTTTGTGTGTTACACATATCCATGATGAATACCATACTAAGCCTTATGCTAAATGAACATCCCGAATTAAACCAAATTAAATACAGCCACTAGTGTTTGATATAATGACTGTACTGGCTGTATTTAATTTGGTTTAATTCGGGATGTTCATTTAGCATAAGGCTTAGTACGGTATTCATCATGGATATGTGTAACACACAAAGCAAAGTACTCCGCAGTGTTACTTCTTTATATTGGTCAAACGTGTGAAACAGAAATGCAACGAATTTGTATTCATAATAGCCCTAAAAGTGAGATTTTTCAAATTCCACATGGACACATTTCTTTAAACTTAAATGTAATAAACAGTTGTTATATTGTGAAAGCCAGATATCTTTAGAATCTGCACAATGTTAAGTAGGTGAACATGGTTGATAGGTCATAGATAGTTGCTTCTAAACCTTTCCTGTAAGTAAACCCCACGAGAATTTGTGGCGTGTAGTGAAACGAAAAATGGGTAGAATCATGTACAAAGTGCATGTCATTCTGCAGATTATTGGGTTGCATATGTTATCTACATTACGAAGAGTAGCTTCTTGCTCAAGTATTGCTGACATTACCGGCAGTCTGCTGTTACATTCTTTATAAATCAATGCTTCAAAATGCAGAAAACATATGTAGTTCATTCATGAAAACTAAAGTTAACACTGTCTTAAGCCCAATAGCATCATACTATTTTCTGACTACTTTTGCATCAGTTATATCAAGAAAGCAAAAAAAAAAAATATATATATATATTATACATGGTTTGTCAATAACCCCTCTTTTTTTTCAAATTACACATACACTCATTCTTTAAATTTTATGTTAAACTCTCATTGTATTATGATATGGAAGCAGCTTCAGAACCTGCATTATGTAAGAATAAATTAACATGGTGTAATAACACTAAGAAATAGGAATCTTATTCAAAGCAGATGACATTTTGCAAAATGAGGGTCTACATGTTAACTCTATTAAAAGGCAAACTTGCATGTATCCATACAGTTAAATAAACTTTAACCCATATATGAAATCAAATTTTTGAAATTACACTGATAAATACAACACAACAATCACAACTGATAAAATCTGAGAAACCATTCATTTTTGAAATTTTGATTTACATTTATTAAGTTAAAAATAATTATTGTTGATATATTTCATAATAAAACACATATCAAAAGTAAAAGCTGCTTGAATATAATGTGTTTTCTAAAAGCACAGTATTCATCTATTAATAAGTGTTGTGATGAGATGGTGGTCAAGAATTACTTGCACTTCTACACCTGCCAGAGTTACTGCTGGATAAAACTGGATTTTCTCAACTGAATCTAAAGTGGATACACAAGAGTTAAGGGAAAAGCATTAATGTATAATTCCTTAATGCACAAAATCAAAAATATATATATACTTAAATATTGCACATTTAATATAGCAACAGGATACACTAATAAAATAATTACATTAACTCTCCAATGCAGTTTGTGAAATGAGATATCTCATAAATATTAAAACCCAATAAACAATATGAACAAGAAATTGTTACGTCTAAATTTTATTATTTTTACTAGATAGTCCACGTACTTTCTTGCATGAATGAACACTGAAAAAATTCACACACCGTTCTAGAAGAAAATGAAATACAGAATTTTAAAAACACCTTTGCAAAACAATTAATACAAACTTAGTAACCCAAATGTCAGCTATACAAGAAATTTAGCAGAATACTGGGCCCATAATTTCCTGAGATCAATTATGATCAGAAAAATGTGGAAAAGCCTTGAAAACAGTAAAGTGCACAGCCTATTTCCTTCAAGTGATCTGCAGCAGGTGAACATGTGAAAATTATACTACAACATTTTTTGACATATTAGTTTGTAAGCTGCTGATAATCTGTTTACTTTTCACAAGAAATGCAATCTTGCAATTTTCCAATTAAAAATTAAGAAATTCGGAGACCCTGACGCTGAACTTGTAAAGCCATCGTCACAGTCGGTCCCCTTGATTTCGTTTTTTTTTTTTTTTTTTTTAGCAGTAGCAACACTTGCTAGTGGCCTTATTTTTTACTAGCAAAAGTTTATTAATATTATAAAAAAGAAACTTTAACATGTTCCCTTCCACTAGCCAATCACAGCAAATTTTGATTTCACCCCTGTAATGTCACATTATAATGCTGAAAAGATTACAAATATTTAGATATAACTCACCTTTTCATGACCTGACAGATTAATTCTAACAATTTAATTCGAATCAAAATATTTAAAAAACTTTTTTTTTATTTAACTTGATTCACAAAATTCAAAATCTTGGAAGTTATTTTCTCTATAGTTTACGATCAGGGTTTCGAGTCTTTTCATCATACAACTTTAAAACAGCAGGCCTGGGGTCAAACTTGTCTTCGGATGGACCTTCAACCTCAATACTCATGACAGCATTCAATGTTAGTGAGTTTAAACTGCCCCTCCAGTCAGCTTGAATTATCTTCATAAAACTGAACGCAACCTCACATGCAGAAGTAGATAAGGGAAATATACTGCCTTTGTCAATATCATCATCATCATCATTGTCAACCATTATCAATCCACTGCTGGACGAAGGTCTCCCCAAGTTTCCTCCACAACGGTCTGTCTTGTGCCAGTCTCCTCCATGTCACTCCCGCATATTTACGAATTTCATCCACCCATCTCCCATGTGGTCTTTTTCTGGGTCTTTTCCTGTCCCTTGGAATCCAATCTAAAATTTTGGCTGTCCATCTATGGTCTGTCCTTCTGGCAGTATGTCCAGCCCATTGCCATTTCAGGGATTTAACTCTGATCATGATGTCTTCCACTCTCGTCATTTTTCGGATCCACGAGTTCCTCTTCTTATCTCTCCTGGTTATACCAAGCATGCACCTCTCCATGCTTCTTTGAGTTGTCTGCAGCCTTTGTATGTCTCTTTTAGTTAAGGTCCACGTCTCTGCACCATACGTAAGCACTGGAAGGATGCATTGATCAAACACTTTTCTTTTAAGACATAATGGCATATTGCTCTTGAAAATTATGCTGTTTCTTCCAAAAGCTCTCCAGGCAAGTTTTGTACGCCGATTAATTTCTTCATCAATGTGACCCTCACTTGATATCTGCTGTCCAAGATAAACATATGTATCTGTTATCTCCAGTTTTTCTCCATCAATCGATAAATCTTCATTTCTTGTAAAAGCATTGAACATCACTTTTGTCTTCTGAAAGTTCATTTTTAATCCCACTTCTTTACTCTTGTCAGCAAGTTCCTGGATCATACTCTGCAGCTCTGATGGGGTAGTTGCAAAAATGACTACGTCATCAGCAAAACGAAGGTGGGTTAGATAATCTCCATTAATCTTTATCCCTTTGTTTTCCCAGTTCAGTGATTGAAAGACATTTTCCAATGTGGCATTAAAGAGCTTCGGAGATATGGTGTCACCTTGTCTCACTCCCTTTCCAATTTTTATGTGTGTTGTATTTTCAAACAGCCGAATCTTTGCACTTGCATTTTCATAGATGTTATTAATAATATTAATGTATGCATCTTCAATACCGCAGGATTTCAGAGCCGTGGTAACTGCTGATGGTTTTACCGAATCAAAGGCTTTTTCATAATCGATAAAAGCCATGCACAATGGAAGTTCATATTCCCTCGCTCTTTCAATTAGTTCTCTCAGTATGTCAATATACTGCCAGGGAAATATACTGCCTTTTCTCACATGCAGAAGTAGATATTGGAAATATACTACCTTTATGGCCTGCACCGCAGGACTCACACGAGATAAAGGCAGATAGCAGCGAGAGCATACGTCAGCATACCTCAGTTGGGAGAGCGACTTATTCCGGAATTTTGTTAATTTTTTTTTTTTTTTTTTTTTTGTT
This sequence comes from Macrothele yani, assembly GCA_039090855.1. Classification (NCBI taxonomy): domain Eukaryota; kingdom Metazoa; phylum Arthropoda; class Arachnida; order Araneae; family Macrothelidae; genus Macrothele; species Macrothele yani. The sequence goes on along the minus strand of CM076996.1, from coordinate 3,435,553 downwards.
GAAGGTTTAACGACCCCCATGAGCAACTCAATGGGCTATAAGCATTCGCCCGTTCCTAATTTAGGGTCACTGGCTCCAGGGAAGGGACAGATCCAGTGCCGTAAGACAAACACAACATTCATGCCTCAACTGGATTCGAACCCGGACCCCTTTCGGACGAATGATCAGAGACCATCGCTTAGACCACTGCGCCACCGGGGCAGCCATATTCTGGAATGAGGGGACCCGGGTTTGATGCCTGGCGTCGACAAAACTGACTGAGAAATTTACTTCGTTATAACTGACATCTATCAGTGTAAATTTTAAATACATTATGTTAGCTCATTATCTTTTACAATGCTTACTGTGTTTTACAGTAAAACTGCTTAAATGTTATTATTATTTTTTATGTTGCTGATTGAATAAATTTTGTTTCCTTCCAAGACACATTTGTAATAATATAATTCCTTCAATTCTTATATTTATGATGATTTTCAGTTGCAACCTCATAATTTATGACATTTAATTACTCTTAATTACACAAAAATTAGTTTCTGAGAAAAAGAAACTGAAGTCAAATTTAATAATGCCTCACAATAAATTTAAAAACAATGCACTAAGTAATAAATCATTTTAAAGCCAGCAAAGAGAACTTCAGTTACACTTTTGTAATATATGAAACAAAAATTTGCCAAACTTTTGAACATTAAGATTTTGTCACTGTAAATTTTAAAACTATGGTGCAAAACAAAACTTGATATACAAGCATCTCTCGTCAGTACCGCAGCAGGAATTTTAGCCCCCTCCCCCAATATGTTTAAGACCCTATGTAAAAAATAATGACACCCATTCCAAAGAAACTGCTGAAGTGTCCGCTCGCTACTGGATACTAGGTGGCTGTGTCCAAGGCATATGAATTCCTTTGGCACTTACATGTTTGTTTGTCTATGGTTTGTACGTTATGTCTCCGCACTGACAATTAGAAATATCTGGTCCTACTTTGCAACTTTCCACCCTGTTGCATATCACCTTCCTCATTTTGCTCTTTGTCCGCATGGCTTTCAAGGCAACACAAGTATCTGCGTGCAATGCCTCTTCTCGGTGGTAGTAGTGAAGTGCATAGTTCCAAGTGCAGAATTAAAAAAAAAAAAATCTCATTTTTTAAGGCAATTTGTATTCAAGCAAAACTGTTACTTTCAGGTTAAGATTGGGGAAAAATACTTTAAAAATTCAACGAAAAAAAACCCCACGTACTCAAGGACCCCACAAATGGAGGGGGGCTGCACAGTTGTGTCGTCTGCGGCGGCTCCGCTACGCAACTGTCTCTTGTGTGCGTCAACAAAACTGTAGAGTTTCATGAAATTCTAAGAGGGCCAGATTCAAAATAGTACTTTTTTCTTTAATGTATATTTAACTAATCTACAGTTTCACTTGCATTTAACATAATGACCAATTTCACTCCCACAGGAAAAAACTGACATTTTAAATGCTATTTAAAAAATGTAATAACTAATATTTCTTAACTATGATATTTGCACAAGCTAAAAACAAATAAAATGGCACAGAACTTCCCAAAAGGTCAGGTTGGTGAGGCAAAACTAACATCACTAATGGAAAAAAAAATTGAAAAAAGATTAGCAAAATAAAAATTAGTGCTGATTTAACAAAATAAAAATTAATGCCGACTACCAATAAACTAATTAAAGTTGAAAACAAGAAAGATGACACCGAATTTTCGGGTGTAATGAGCACGTCTTTTGAATCCGTTCCGACGCAAATTAAATTTATCAAAGCTATTCAAAGTCAATGGAACCGGTATGGAAAACAATAGTATCTGACGGAAGAAAGAAGTTTTTCAATCGGGTTTTTAATTCCTCAGATATTGCTGTAAACGAAATGGTGAGCTTACGCCCTCTGATTGCAGACTTGTGCATTAAGAACAACATGAATTTATATGAGAAACATTTCGCACCGGAAACGCTCTCCAACACAGAAAGAATTTTTTAAATCGGACTTTTAGAAACAGAGATATTGACAAAATTAAGATGTGACTTTACATCCCCTCGTGGGAACACCATGCATTATTTTAGGAAGAAAGTAAGGTTTTTCCATATGAAGCGGTATCGATCCAAGAAAAAAAATTTAGTCGAGTTTTCAGGAGCCCAGATGTTTCTTCAAGTACACCAGAAGCAGAAATTAACACTTATGCCCCCTGGTCACCAAACCATTCTTTACCAAACATTAGAAATTATGTTAAAAATATTTTCCATCAGGTCTTGTATGCGATACAGGAAGAAGTTTTCAAATCGGAGTTTTAGGAGCAGAAATAACGCAGAAAACGCAATTTACCTTTGTGCCCCCTAGCACAGAGTCTATGATTTACTTGAAAATTTTGAATTTATAGGAAAAACATGTCACACTGAAAACATTATCCAACAAAGAAGGAATTTTTCAAATCGGACTCCTAGAAGTAGAGATATTGACAAAAAATTGATATACATCTACACCCCCTGGCGGAGAAACTGTGGAATATTTTAAGAAGAAATGTTCTGAAAAGGTTTATCGATGTGAGTGGCATCAGTCCACGAAAGAATTTTTTCAATCTATAGTTTAGAAGCTCAGATTTTATGGCAAATACTTCAGAAGTAAAAATTTACACTTACGCCCCTGGTAGCCAAAGTATTCTTTACCAAAAATTTGAAATTATATACAAAAGAGTTTCCATCAGAACGTGTATCCGCTGAAGAAAAAAAATTTCAAATCGAAGTTTTAGAGGAAGAGTTATCAGGAAAAATGTAATTTACTTTTGCGCCCCCTTGCGAAAAATCTATGCATAATATGAAAAAGTAACTATATCTAAAATACTCTTCAACACAAATGCAATCAAAAGGTAAAATATTTTTTTCAATCGGATGTGTAGAAGAAAACATATGGAATAAAACATATTTTTAAAATCGACATCATCTGCATTTACGCCGTCTAGCGGCGAAATTGTTGTACATCGTAAAAAAAAAACGAAATAAAGGGTCATAATTTGCATATTTGAAGCTTCCCAATGTAAAAAGAATGTTTCAAATCGGACTAATAGTTGCAGAGATATCGTGGGAACAGACGGATGGACAAACCGGTAACATAAGCACGATCTTTTTTCACAAAAGACGTGCTAAAAAAAATTCATAAAAGTGAGAAAGGAATGCTGGTAACCAACAAACATTCTCCTATTTCCTTTCATTGCAAGATTTCTTGTCTCTTATTGTAATTAGATTCCTTTACGCCTAGCAGTTAATTTTGCATCGTCAATCCCCCTCCGTTGTTTTAGATGCATATCCTTTAGTCTGTGACCAGATAGTTTACAATGCAACACCTGTCAAGGAAACCTCTCTGTTCCATGTGACACACATGCCCAGGGGTAAACAAAACCTCAAAATTTTCAAGCACCACCACATTTTTTTCAGGAGATAGAAAGAGAAAACCATGATCTATCTAAATACATAAGAACTTTGACTATCATCTGTTGAAATTAATGCATTGTTTCTTAGAAATTCATTAATTCAGTGTGAAATCCACAACTAAAGATATGGAACATATTATACATTTGTATTAATGGTTGTATTTCAAAATAGGTTTTTGCTTCAGAAATTTCAGCTTTACCATCTGGTGCGTGCATTCAATAAAAAACACTCGTGAATAAATGCATTTATAAGCACCCCAATGCAAAATCAATGCCATGGCTACGAGCATTTCTGATGCTTGCTCTGTAAGCACACATGTATCTATCTTGGGTTGCACTGTGAAACTTTAACTTGAATTATTGCTGTAGAACACATAACTCTTGAGGCAATTGAGCCAAAAATTGATATTAGCATTTTTGTTATTCAGATTTTATTGTAAGTAATCTAAAAAAATCGCAAACAGAAAAAATCTGTATACTGTACTTGTTGCTTTATTAAAAAGTTGAAAGCTTCATAATATAAATCCAAATTTTGAAAACGATATTAGATCTGTTGTGCCTTAGACCCCTTGACCACCGGGCGGCACACATGCCGAAAGCATCCTTTCATTGTTTTTTTTTACAGAAGAAATATGCAACAAATATCTGCACTACTAGTCCTGTCACTCCACTGAATCCACTTTTTTTTTTTAATTTGTCCTTGTCTCTCAATCAGTCAGGTTAATAATACCCCTCACTTTGCACCCACCCCTAACTGTGCAAATAAATCGGCACAATAGCAACAATTCTTTGTGTCATTGGCTTCATTTTACTGAATAATAGAATTCTGTACACCTATTTGTTCATATTTAATTGCATTTAAAATTTATTATTCTTTTCAACTATGTCAGTGGGTGTCAAACAACAATCAGATAGTTTTTAACTCATGGAAATGTACCTCCTAAAAAATTCTGATTAGATTAGTGGCAGTTTATGGTTCTGAAATTTTGGACATAAACACTGTTTGTCTCTGGGAAAGAAAATCAAAGGACAGTTGTGGAATGTTGGCCGTAAAGGATCAGCCATAAAGTAGGAGGCCCGTAATTGCAACTTGCATAGGTGAAAGGTCAATGGTCTCATCAGGGAAAATTGAAGAATAACTCAGATAATCATAGCAGGTACACTGAATATTAGTAGGTAACATCAATGGCATCAATAACATTTTAGGATACAATGCTCATTGGATACTGCGTGACCTAACGACTGACATGAAGAAATCAAGACGAAGCATGCCAAAGGTTGCTTGCTTGCTATGAAAAATATGGAAGTGATTTTCTCCAAAGCATTGTGACTGGTGGTGACAGTTGGTTTCACCATTATGACAGAGAATTGAAAAATCAACGGCTGGAATACCGACATCCACCTTTTTCTCCAACGAAAAACTCAAATTTCTGCTGTAAGTGCATGCTCACTGTGTTCTGGGACTGCGGAGGCATTATTCGTCAGGAGTATGTGGTCAAAGGTGCGATTATCAACTCTGCGAGCTATGTGCCCTTCTTAAAAACAGTTAAAACAAATAATAAACCATATATGGGAGGGGAGGGGGTGCCAAAGATTCTGCAATGTGACAACCACACACCAGTGCTTTCACTTCAGGGCCTATACAGAAAATTGGGTTTGAGGTTCTTGAACTCCCTACATATAGCCCCTATTTGGGGCAGCCCAACTTCTGGTTGTTTTCTGCTCTCAGGAGATATCTGAAATGAATTCAGTTCACCTGTGTCAAAGATGTTCAAGCTGCTATGAGGAAATGGTTCTGAGAACCTGAAGATTTTTACAGAGACTGGTTTAAAAAACTTATTAAACGTTTGTGTATCTATGTTGAGCGTGAGGGGAATTATGTAGAAAAATAAAATATTTGAATTAAAGTAGAAAATCTGAACTTTGTTCTTTTGTTTCAATTTGATTCTTTGCCACTGGGATTGAATATAAATATGGAGGCATTACTTTCTGAACACTGTCAGTACATGCAGACATTCTGTTCAGTACAGTATGTGAAGCTTTCTGTTTACATATCTGGAGCTTTATTAGTTCAGTTATATTGTGCTCCTGAAATATTATAGTATCTGAAACATTGCTTATTTTGATTCTCTGTCCTTTTATCACAAACACACCACATGGAAATTGCTAGAACCACTACTTTTTTTTTTTCATAAGAAATTCAAAATTGGCTCTAGAAAAAAATGTGCTGCATTATTTTCCTAGAGAACTATGGTGTTATTACTATCATTGTCTAAGGAATGTGCATATTTTAATTCATATAACTTACATTGTTGTGAAATATAGTAATTATTCTACTGAACTCATGAGCAGAAACATTGCTCATCTTGATCATTGTAATTTTTTTACAGTTTTTGAAGCAGAAAAATAATCATGGATATTATCTCAGTGTGAGAGAGAAAGAGCTGAATAAATTTGAAACATGTCAAAAACCATAAAGTACTTACACATTATGTAATGGCAGAATCATAATAAATTTTGAAACAAAAACAAGAATTAATAAAGTATTTACACATTATGAAGCAGGAAATGGCTTGGCTCCACGAAGGCATCCACCCTTAATGAGGGGTATATTTGGTACTATAACAATGCCAAGCTGATTACCATATCACTCCTATTCTTCAGCAACAGAACAGATCGCTAGAGTAGAACAAGACAAAAAGTATTGTTATAGTATATGCAAAAATAAAAGTATTTTCATTTCAGCAAATTTTGCATAATTATGTGGTGTCATAAGAGTTACTATAGAAGTTAAATTAATTGTACATATAAAACAGAAGAAAAATTAGCCACTTTCAGGTTTAAGATACATATTATGTTACTATATGTTTTTGGTTTTGCGTCGGAGTTTTGTTACAACCACATAACTCTGAGGGTTATAAACAGTTTTATGTGGCTAATTTTGGGCCACTTCTTTTAGAAGAGGGAGAGAGAACCAGTGCTGAAAGACAAACACACCACCAATGCCTCATCTGAGACTCAAACTTGAGCCCAGCTGATACAATTAGCAATTAATCAGTGTCTGACTACTTGCCCAGTGGTGCAGCATTAAATGTTTTCCCTGAAACAAATTATTTCATAGATGCTTCTTTTAATTGCATTAGTGAAAAATACATAACAATCAAGTATTTTATGATGGGAACAAGTGGATTTAATTTTAGAGCTTTCAAACTCTTAGTCTGAACAAGTGTAAGGATATAAAATGTGCTTTACTTTTTGTACATAGCTAATTTCAGCACAGCTTTTTGTAGCATTTTAATAAAGCAAAATGTCTCTCACTATTATTCCATTTCTTGCCTTCATTATCACAATATAAGAAAGTGGCATATGTATTCACCAGTAACAAGATGTTACATACAGATTGTTACAATTTGATGCACATAAAGACAAATGCCATTAAAATGGTTTTGAAATTTAGTTTTTGTATTCACATTGTAGTCATTAAATGCAGTCAGGTTCCATTAATTAATGTACAGATCCTTTCATATGCTCTGTAGAACCTCAATTGCTATACTTTATTGATGACATTATAAAAAAAAAGCTACAGAGAAAATGTTTTTCACATTGACTACCAGAACAAAGTATCAGAAATCTAATTTTTAGATTAATTTGCTACAGAGCTCAAAGGGTTCAGTTTTTTCTCTGATAAATATTTCTCCCCATCAAGGCTGCTGAACAGAAAAGAATAGAATAGAAAAAGAACATTCGGCAACAAATATTTTGATTATGTTTATTTTGACAGGTCCCCACCCTACCCTACTACGCACACAAAAAATAAGCAAATAAGTAATGCAGCACAGTTCATAATGTTAACAAATGTTCACTGGTTATTGAATCCATTAAGAATCTAATTTTGGAATGATTAAGCATATGTAGATATAAATGCACGCAGAAAACTTCCCCCTCCTGTTAGTGATTAGCATAGTAGTAATTTTAACCTTATGATTACCATAGTAGTAATTCACAATAGTAAACTTAGAATTTTTTTTTCTTTTTGCAGATCTTCACAATTAATTATACTGTTCTATCAAAATATACCACAGCAGTGAATCTTTTTATATCAGCACCAGTGAGTAACATTTTTAATGGCACACTGTTTTGCTTAATTCACTTTTCTTTTTGAAGGATCTGCATTAGCTTAAATCTGCTTCATGCAGCTGTTATATATTTTTATTTACATCAATATACTCTGCATTCTCACTTCGAAAATAAGAAATGAAGACCACTATTTGGTATATTTCTACCATATCCAGTTGCAAAATTGTGATGTTTTCATAATTTCATATCACTTTTAATGATATGTACTATCAAAAATACCGTTATTTTTACAATATATCCAGGCCACCTCTGCATGAAAAACTAGTGTAATCTCTTAATCAAAATTAATACGTCTGGCCCTTCAAAAAAAAAAAAAAAATGACAGCAAATGTCAGTGTAAAATATCGTAAAATACCAACGAAAATGAATTTTCATTCAAAGGTTTTGATATTAATGGCAACACTGAAAAATAAATATCAACATTTATACTATCATTAACAGTATAAAGGTAAAGTAAATCTCTCCAACTTAGGTAATGTTACGAGAAATCTTTGAGAAGAAAAGAACACAATGAAATCAGTTCACACTATAACCTAAAATTTATGCAGTTTTTTACTGAACACATATTTTTTTAGGTAAGACAGTGCTGAAATACTGGAATATTAAATTTAGAATTATGGGAATGTTTATCGCTCCTTTACATAAGCTCACATGTCGAATCTGAGTGGAAAATCTAGTTAATTCGACATTTCTAATTAGCCAATAAGTATAGTTTAAACACACTTCACCGTCACTGCGAAATTATATTGTTAACAAACTTACCTATTTAATAACATTTCGTAACTTTCCAGCTCGCTCAGACATCGTGAACAAATCATCAAAACAACTCTCATCCACACGGTCACGGTTTTTTACTTCGTTTAGGTAACAAAAAATAACCATGGGATGAACAACAGCAGATTTTTTAATGTTTTAGACAGGATGTAGTTAACTTCCAAACTTCAGTTCTGTATTGCAGATAAAGCAGCAATAAAAATGTGCAACATCTATAAAAATATGCCATTACAATTTAGCTAAAGCTATTTTAAAATTAATTCTTGTTTGATAAAAACGTGCAGAAAAGTCTAATAAGATTCATTCTACTTATGTGAGAGTTCCAGACTTCCAGTTAGCATGCATTCTGTCAGCAATGGCGGAACACGATCAAGTTGGTCACGGGTTGCTTCAGCCTCCAGGCGTAGTCTTCCCCCATGTTGATGACTCCCAGGGAAACTGGTTGTGGTTGAAGCTTTCTCTCGCGCTTGACTGTAATCGGATTACCCAAACGCCCTTTGGTAGCTCATCAGTTAGAAAATCGTTGGCTTTACATCAACATTCAACGTTGACGTCTTGCCTACCAGATTGGGAGTAGAATACGGTGGCACGGCGTTGCGCCTACGTTAAATTGGAAGGATGTGCTGCCTAGGGAATGACTGTAACATTATCAAGGCAGGTGTATATCAGTGTAATACTTCATATCAAGTATACCTGACCTACACAGACTTGAGCTTGAATAGTAAGACAGTTGTCCATGCCCTAATGAAATAAAGACGTTTCAGACAGGTTTTTCAAGTTTACCTTTCAAATATGGGAATCAAAATAAAATGTACTCTTTTACAACGTATTTCAAAATCATGTTAAGCACCATTATTATTATTACTTATGAGTTAGAGTTTCCATTATTAAAGATGGAGATTACACACCCATTCCATTCCTGATGGTAATAAACTGCGAGTTTTCATTTTTTTTTTTTTTTGTTCTAGGCTTCGTGTTTTTGTTCCATACTAAACACATTCACAGTGTTTGATATTTATTGTCATAGCTGTACAAAAGGCAAGTTTGAAATATTTCCAAATGTTCATCTATTCGAATTAAATTCTTGATATACCTCATATCAGATAACTATGATTATTATGTGTACAGAACAAAACAAGTGATCATCATGACACTGAGTGGCCACAACTATAGCCTTTCAAAAACGAAATTCACAACATTTTTTTCAACACAGTGTATGAAGCCCACTTGGAAAATCTTATATTTTTTTACCAACCACAAACGCAGAAGAAAGCTCTCCATACTGGCTTGATACAGATGAGAACATCTGACCTCCAGAACAGTGACAAAGAAGGAAGTGTTTTGTAATTCCAAAGTTTGTATCAGGGTAGTTTTTGATATATAATTGAATATTTTTGGCGGAAGGGGGGGTGTAATTTCCATAACCTTTATAGCTGTGAGTGTCTTGAGTAGCATTGTTGAAACTTAAGATGCCCTTTTTGTAGTGTATGGATGTGTGTGTGTGTATATATATACATACATATATATCATCATCATTGTCAACCATTATCAATCCACTGCTGGACGAAGGTCTGCCCAAGTTTCTTCCACAACGGTCTGTCTTGTGCCAGTCTCCTCCAGGATACTCCCGCATACTTTCGAATTTCATCCACCCATCTCCCATGTGGTCTTCTTCTGGGTCTTTCCCTGTCCCTTGGAATCCAATCTAAAATTTCGATTGTCCATCGATATTCTGTTCTTCTGGCAATATGCACAGCCCATTGCCATTTCAGGGATTTTACTCTGATTATGATGTGTTCCACTCTTGTCATTTTTCTGATCCACAAGTTCCTCTTCTTATCTCTCCTGGTTACACCAAGTATGCACCTCTCCATGCTTATTTGAGTTGTCTGCAGCCTTTGTATGTCTCTTTTAGTTAAGGTCCACGTCTCTGCACCATACGTAAGCACTGGAAGGATGCATTGATCAAACACTTTTCTTTTAAGACATAATGGCATATTGCTCTTGAAAATTATGCTGTTTTTTCCAAAAGCTCTCCAGGCAAGTTTTGTACGCCGATTAATTTCTTCGTCAATGTGACCCTCACTTGATATCGGCTGTCCAAGATAAGCGTACATATCTGTTTTCTCCAGCTTTTTTCCATCAATCGATAAATCTTCATTTCTTGTAAAAGCAATGTACATCACTTATGTCTTCTGAAAGTTCATTTTTACTCCCACTTCTTTACTCTTGTCAGCAAATTCTTGGATCATACTCTGCATCTCTGAAGGGATAGAAAAATGACTACGTCATCAGCAAAACGAAGGTGAGTTATATAGTCTCCATTAATCTTTATCCCTTTGTTTTCCCAGTTCAGTGATTGAAAGACATTATCCAATCTGGCATTAAAGAGCTTGGGAGATAAGGTGTCGCCTTGTCTCACTCCCTTTCCAATTTTTATGTGTGCTGTATTCTCAAACAGCCGAATCTTTGCCCTAGCATTTTCATAGATGTTATTAATAACATTAATGTATACATCTTCAATACTGCAGGATTTCAAAGCCATTGTAACTGCTGATGGTTTCACCAAATCAAAGACCTTTTCATAATCGATAAAAGCCATGCACAACGGAAGTTCATATTTCCCTCGCTCTTTCAATTAGTTCTCTCAGTGCGTGGATATGATCTATTGTGCTGTAGCCACTCCTGAGTCCAGCTTGTTCTCTCGGTTGAGCCATGTCCAGTGTTACCTTCAAGCGGTGGGAAAGAACTTTAGTGAAGATTTTATAAACCACTGATAGGAGGCTGATAGGTCTGTAGTTCCTGAGATCCTCAATGTCACCTTTTTTATGTAGACGGATCATTGTAACATTGTTCCAATCCTCAGGAATCTTCCCTTCATTAAGGCATCGAGTGAAAACTTGGGCGAATACTGTTTCAATTTCTCCACTTGCTTCTTGTATGATGTCTACAGTAATTCCATCTTCTCCTAGAGCTTTTCCCTGTTTCATGTTCTTGATTGCATGTGCAACTTCTGCTGAGAGGACTGGAAGAACTCTGATAGTGGTACCTTTCATGATGTCTGGAGTACATGTATCGTCCCTTTCAGATAATTTGGAGTAAAAATCTTTCACTCTTGTCAAAATTTCGCCTCTATTTATTGTTACAGAACCATCTTCTCTTCTCACTGCCATAATCTGTTTTCTTCCCTTACTGAGATGTCCCTTTGCTATCTTCAGGCTTTGGTTGTTTTCAATTGCTTTCCTCACTAGTTCACAGTTGAATTTCCTTACGTCTTCATTTATACTTTTTCGTACTGTCTTGTATAGCTCTATATATTCCACTTTGGAAGTCACATCTTCTTTAGTTGTCCTCATCTCTCTTCTTTTTTGCATCAACATTTTGGTTTTTCCTGATAATTTGTTCGCATGCAACTTGTTCTTAGACCCAGGTAATTTTGTTGCTGTTTCCATAAGAGCTTTGGTTACATTTCTGTTAACTTCAGAGATGTCCACTTCTTCTGATGTTAAGACCTTCTAGAATGGAGAATCGGTTCCTCAGTTCTAATTTGAAGGTATTATGATGCTTTTTGACGTTGGTCACATCAATACACTTTGTTTTATAAGCTTGCCACGCTCGAGTTTTGCATTGAGGTGCATCTTACATCTTATCATTTTATGGTCACTACCTGTGTTGAACTTGTTCAGCACACTGCAGTCTTCTATGACAAATTTCTTGTTACACATAATAAAATCAATTTCACTTGTCAATCCATTGGGATGACTACATGCCCATTTCCTTTGCGGCTTTTTCTTGAAAAAGGAGTTGCTGATGAAAAACCCTCCTGCCTCTACAAACTCTACGAGAGTATTTCCACGCTGGTTTCTGTTGCTGTGACCGAATTTACCTACTGAAGTTTCATTGTGTTACTGTTGCCCTATTTTTGCATTGAAATCTCTCATAATGATCTTCAAGTGCTGTGTGCCTTTATTATTTAGATGACTAATTTCCTCATAAAATTCTTCGATTTCTTCTTCAGGATGACTTGTAGTTGGTGCATAAGCTTGAGTAATCTGAGCCTGGTATCTTCTCGAGAGTCGGATAACGAGTCGTGCAGCCCTGTCAGAGGAACTTTCGAATTCTACAACTTTATCCTTCAGTTTCTTGTTTGTTATAAATCCAACACCACTTGTTCTGCTAGTATCTGTCCCACAATAGTAGAAGAGATGTCCACTTTTCAGTTCAATGAGATCTTCTCCTTTTCTTGTTACCTCACTTAGCCCGACGATGTCCCACTTGATCCTTTGTAGTTCCTCATCCAATTCAAGAAGCCTTGAATCAGAAGATAGGGAGCATCCATTGTAAGTAGCCAAGGTCAGCATCAAATGGCAGCCTAGTCCGGTCCTCCGGTGATTCTTAGCACCCTCTGCCTTCATGTCGCACTGGCCGCTGTCTTGGCCAGGTACATTCCAGCTGCCGGAGACCGAGGGCCCAGATTTAAGTTGTGGAGGCATTTTGGAGGGGTTTGGCCATAACTCACCATGCTGGACAAGCGGGTTGGTGAGTGTGGGATAGCATTTCCTCTAATTCCGATGGTATAGTTATACCGCTATTGGTGGTCGTCAGAGCCCCTTTAGTGGGAACAGGATGCACCACGAGAAGGTGGGGTTGACATTTGTGGAGAGGCTGATATTTATATATATATCATCATCATCAACCATTATCAATCCACTACTAGATGAAAGTCTCCCCAAATTTCTTCTACAATTGTCTGTCTTGGGCCTGTCTCCTCCATGTCACTCCAGCATACTTTCGAATTTCATCCTTCCATTTGCCATGGGGTCTTCTTCCGGGTCTTTTCCTGTCCCTTGGAATCCAGTCTAAAATTTTGGTTGTCCATCGGTGGTCCGTTCTTCTAGCTACATGTCCAGCCCATTGCCATTTCAGTGATTTCACTCTGGTCATGATGTCGTCCACTCCTGTCATTTTCCTTATCCACAAGTGCCTCTTCTTATCTTTCCTGGTTACACCAAGCATGCATCTCTACATGCTTCTTTGAGTTGTCTGCAGTCTTTGTATGTCTTTTTTAGTTAAGGTCCATGTCTCGGCTCCATACGTAAGCACTGGCAGAATGCATTGATTAGACACTTTTCTTTTGAGATATACTGGCATTTTGCTCTTAAAAATTCTACTGTTTCTTCCAAAAGCTCTCCATCCAAGTTTTATACAACAATTAATTTATGTACTGAAAGAATATATATATATATATGGGATGTAAGGTCAGGTGATGCGCTACATCACAGCCTCTCCTTGACAAATGTCAACCCCACCTTCTCGTGGTGCATCCTGTTCCCACTAAAGGGGCTCTGACGACCGCCAATAGCGGTATAACTATACCATCGGAATTAAAGGAAATGCTATCCCACACTCACCAACCCGCTTGGCCAGCGTGGTGAGTTATGGCCAAACCCCTCCAAAATGACTCCACAACTTAAATCTTGGCCCTCAGTCTCCGGCATCTGGAATGTACCTGGCCAAGGCAGCGAGCGGCCCGTGCAACATGAAGGCAGAGGGTGCTAAGAATCCCTGGAGGACCGGACTAGGCTGCCATCTGATGCTGACCTTTGGCTACGTATAATGGATGCTCCCTATCTTCTAATTCAAGGCTTCTTGAATTGGAAGAGGAACTACAAAGGATCAAGTGGGACATTGTCGGGCTAAGTGAGGTAAGGAGAAAAGGAGAAGATCTCATTGAACTGAAAAGTGGACATCTCTTCTACTATCGTTGGACAGATACTGGCAGAACTAGTGGTGTTGGATTTATAATGAACAAGAAACTGAAGGATAAAGTTGTAGAAGTTGAAAGTTCCTCTGACAGAGCTGCACGACTCGTTATCCAACTCTCGATAACATACAAGGCTCAGATTATTCAAACTTATGCACCCACCACAAGTCATCCTGCAGAAGAAATTGAAGAATTTTATGAGGAAATTTGTCATCTAAATAATAAAGGTAAGCAGCACTTGAAGATCATTATGGGAGATTTCAATGCAAAAGTAGGGCAACGGCAACAGAATGAAACTTCAGTAGGTAAATTTGGTCACGGCAACAGAAACCAGCGTGGAAATACTCTCGTTGAGTTTGCAGAGGCAGAAGGGTTTTTCACCTTGAACTCCTTTTTCAAGAAAAAGTCACACAGGAAATGGACATGGAGACATCCAAATGGGACGACAAGTGAAATTGATTTTATTATGTGTAACAAAAAATTCGTCATAGAAGACTGCAGTGTGCTAAACAAGTTCAACACAGGTAGTGACCATAGATTGGCGAGATGTAAGATGCACCTCAACACTAAACTCGAACGTGGCAAGCTCATAAGACAAACAAAATGTATTGACATAACCAACCTTAAAAAACACCATAATACCTTCAAGTTGGAACTGAAGAACAGATTCTCTGCTTTAGAAGGCCTAACATCGGAAGAAGTGGATATTTCTGTAGTTAACAGAAAAGTAACCAAAGCTCATATGGAAACAGCAACAAAATTAGCTGGGTCTAAGAACAAGTTGCATGTGAACAAATTATCAGGAAAAACCAAAATGTTGATGCAAAAAAGAAGAGAGATGAGGACAACTAAAGAAGATGTGACTTCCAAAGTGGAATATATAGAGCTATGCAAGACAGTACGAAAAAGTATCACTGAAGACGTAAAGAAATTCAACTGTGAACTAGTGAGGAAAGCAATTGAAAACAACCAAAGCCTAAAGATAGCAAAGGGACATCTCGGTAAGGGAAGAAAACAGATTATGGCACTGAAAAAAGAAGATGGTTATTTGACAAGAGTGAAAGATTTCTACTCCAAATTATATGAAAGGGATGATACATGTACTCCAGACATCATGAAAGGTACCAGAGTTATTCCAGTCCTCCCAGCAGAAGTTGTACATGCAATCAAGAACATGAAGCGGGGAAAAGCTCCTGGAAAAGATTGTATTACTGTAGACATCATAAAAGAAGCAAGTGGAGAAATCGAAACAGTACTCGCCCAAATTTTCACTCGATGCCTTAATGAAGGAAAGATTCCTGAGGATTGGAACAATGCTACAATGATCCTGCTGCATTAAAAAGGTGACATTGAGGATCTCAGGAACTACAGACCTATCAGCCTCCTATCAGTGATTTATAATATCTTGACTAAAGTTCTTTGAAGGTAACACTGGACATGGCTCAACCGAGAGAACAAGCTGGATTCAGGAGTGGCTGCAGCACAACAGATCATATCCACGTACTGAGAGAACTAATTGAACGAGCGAGGGAATATGAACTTCCATTGTGCATGGCTTTTATCAATTATGAAAAGCTTTTGATTCGGTGAAACCATCAGCAGTTACAATGGCTCTGAAATCCTGCGGTATTGAAGATGCATACATTAATATTATTAATAACATCTATGAAAATGCAAGTGCAAAGATTCGGCTGTTTGAAAATACAACACACATAAAAATTGGAAAGTTAGTGGGATAAGGTGACACCATATCTCCGAAACTCTTTAATGCCACATTGGAAAATGTCTTTTAATCATTGAACTGGGAAAACAGAGGGATAAAGATTAATGGAGATTATCTAACTCACCTTCGTTTTGCTGATGACGTAGTCAATTTTGCAACTACCCCATCAGAGCTGCAGAGTAGGATCCAGGAACTTGCTGACAAGAGTACAGAAGTGGGATTAAAAATGAACTTTCAGAAGACAAAAGTGATGTTCAATGCTTTTACAAGAAATGAAGATTTATCGATTGACGGAGAAAAGCTGGAGATAACAGACACGTACGTTTATCTTGGACAGCCGATATCAAGTGAGGGTCACATTGATGAAGAAATTAATCGGCGTACAAAACTTGCCTGTAGAGCTTTTGGAAAAAATAGCATAATTTTCAAGAGCAATATGCCATTATGTCTTAAAAGAAAAGTGTTTGATCAATGCATCCTTCCAGTGCTTACGTGTGGTGTAGAGACGTGGACGTTAACTAAAAGAGACATACAAAGGCTGCAGACAACTCAAAGAAGCATGGAGAGGTGCATGCTTGGTGTAACCAGGAGAGATAAGAAGAGGAACTCGTGGATCCGAAAAATGACAAGAGTGGAAGACATCATGATCAGAGTTAAATCCCTGAAATGGCAGTGGGGTGGACATACTGCCAGAAGGACAGACCATCGATGGGCAGCCGAAATTTTAGATTGGATTCCAAGGTACAGAAGAAGACCACATGGGAGATGGGTGAATGAAATTCGAAAGTATGCGGGAGTATCCTGGAGGAGACTGGCGCAAGACAGACCGTTGTAGAAGAAACTTGGGAGACCTTCGTCAAGCAGTGGATTGATAATGGTTCACAATGATGATGATGATGATGATATATATATATATATATATATAATTTTTTTCCCTACCAAAATGTGAACATGTGCTAATTTTGTCACTGTGGTTTGAGATACATAAAAAAAAATAACAAATTTTTTTTTTTAGTGTGGAGCACTTACATTCTAAAACTCATACACTTTTTTGGGCAACTATTGTAGTCATTAACATAAGTTGTTAAGGGTACTATTTAGGCTACTAAAGCAACTATTTTCTTGGGTGTGATAGGCTGGCAGCTCTGTTTGTATTTCTTTGTGGAGCTAACCTCTGAATCTCAGATACAGATAACAGCTTAGTGATTTGTGTGTGAGTGTGTGAGAGAGAGAGAGTGAGAGTGAGTGAGTGAGTGAGTGAGTGAGTGAGTGAGTGAGTGGTCTGTCTGTCTGTCTGTCTGTCTAAACCGAAGAATTTGCAGCAGTAATAATGCACCCCGAGTTTGCTGGTGGATGCCTCAATTATCGGTTGCCATGTTTCTTCCTGTGATACAGTTCTTTGTCTGTCACTTTGCTTTTTAAGAGAATTATGACAGTCTTTTTATGTCTGTTTCAGATTTCTGTGTACAGCATATGAGGTATGTGCTTAAACTGTAGTTTTCATCGTTAATTCGCAAACACACAAGTATGCACACAGACACAAATACACCACAATAGCAGGAGTAGTGAACAATGGATAAATAGAAAAGTATAGTATACATATATATATGCAAGCATTTATCCTGTAATAACATTATCGAAAAAGTACAGAATATCAATTACTGTACCTAAGATAAAGTGACAACATTTTAAACTCATTTAGCAGTCTTTATAACAGTATACATTCATGGCATTAATAATGACCTCCTGTATACAGGGTGATTCCTAAAGTCCTAAGTCACCTCAATAACTTCGGAACAAAGACAGCTAGAGCTATGAAAGTAAGGTATATAGTAAAACAGCCATGCGCTATCGGATGAGAGTGACTGCAGCGCCCCTAGTGGCAAAATATGGAAGTTCGCTCTCCTATCTCGGAAACCATGAGAGATACGGAAAAGAGATCAATTAGAAACTTGTAGAGCATCAACGAATTAGTAGGAAACGACATATGGTAGAAACGGCTGGGGTAAGTAGATGGCTGGAAACGTGAGGGAAACACAAGGTTTATTATACTCAGACATGAATACAAATGGAGTGCATTGGTGGTATTTAATGCAGCCACGATACTTACGTAACGTTGCGTTTAATGTAAATAGGGTTCAATATGGCCACCATCTGCCACAATACACATTTGAATGCGAGACAGAACTCCCCGTTGTACGTTCGCCAGCATAACAGGTGTCACACTTTCACACGCAGCGACCGTACGCAGTCGGAGATCGTAGAGACTCATCAGTTCCACCCTGTACACATGATCCTTTAGGTAACCCCAGAGGAAGAAATCCATGGGAGTTAGATCTGGGGATCGTGGAGACCGCCACAACCGATAATCTGTTGCCCGAAAGTGTCTGACAGGAAGTGCTGTACCGCTGTTGGTTGATGTGCCAGAGCACTGTCATGCTGAATCCATAATGAGCATACATCTTGCAGAGACAGATCATCTAACCACTCGGGTAATGTGCTTCTTTGTCCATTTAATGTGCCCTCATAGAACACAGGACCAACAAGTCGGTCCTTCCAGATGCCACACCAGACATTGATCGACCAGAGCACCTGATGCCTCATTTCCCGTGTAAAAAATGGATTCTGAACTGCCCAGTAAATGAGTGTTTTGTTTGTTCAGCATCCCGGTGCGTGTGAACTGCGCCTCGTTAGTCCAAAGGATGTTTGATAGAAAGGCCACATTTTCTTCTACGGTGTTCATTACAAAATTGCACCAATCTAGACGTTGTTGGTTATCCTCTGGCATCAGTACGTGCAGCGGTACGGTGTGGGTGGGCACCATTCTGATGCAAAATGTTCCACACCCAGGATTGTGATAATCCACATGCCATACTGACTTCCCTCGTACTGGTGTGTGGGTTGGCCAAAACGTATGCCAGAACATCGACTGGTTGCACATCCCTACCCATTCCGGTTGGTTGGCCTGAACGGGGACGCGCTGCAATACTGCCTGTCTCTCGTAGCCATCGAACCGCACGACTGATGGTCCTGGCTGTCGTCGATGGATGAGTTGTAAATCGTAAGCATACTGACGTGACGCTTGCCTCGCGTTGCGTCTGAATTCTCCATACAGCAGTACCATCTCTCAATACTGTTCATTTGAATAGCCTGCTATGCTCGTTCTTTACCAGATACTCACGTTAAGAATGACATAACTCCTGACCGACGATCCTTTATACATTGCCACGCCGCGCCTGATAGGCAGGTGAGGCGTTATGTCACACCAGAATTTGCATACTGCACTCACAGGCGTGCGGTCGCATACGTCATAATTTCTCTCTGCTAGACTTGTTACCGTGACAACGACACGAACCGGCTTCGCACAAGTTCACGTTTCCAGCCTTCTACTTACCTCAGCCGTTTCTACCATATTTTGTTTCCTACTAATTCATTGTTGCTCTACAAGTTTCTAATTGATCTCTTTCCCGTATCTCTCATGGTTTCCGAGATAGGAGTGCTAACTTCCACATTTTGCCACTAGGGGCGCTGCAGTCACTCTCATCCGATAGTGCATGGTTGTTTTACTATACCATACCTTACTTCCATAGCTCTAGCTGTCTTTGTTCCCAAGTTATTGAGGTGACTTAGGACTTTAGGAATCACCCTGCGAATGTAAGATGCAGAGGGATTTTGGCATCAAGTTTTTTTTTTTTGAGAAAAAAAAATGTTTTTGTAATCCAAAAATATGGTATTTAAAAAGCAAATCATCTGACATGCTAGTCAATAGACAGTGTTTATTAAGGCTTGGATTTTTTGATGTTATGTATTTTTTTAGTTGCTTAAACTCATTGTGAAAATAATTACATTTGAAATGTCTTAATTTAATCAAAAGGCTATATATATTAACAGAATAAGTGACCAGGCAGCTGGAGAAATAGAAAAGGGTATAACCATTTATCTAAGAAAGTTTCATCATGTGTGAGGCAAGAATGAATTTTGATCAGACATACAGTAAAATTCACTCTGTTTTGGACTACCTGATCACTTATTCTGATATTTCTTGTCACTATCCTAATAGTGAGCATGACACAAAGGGTAAAGAGAGCACAAGAGTAAATTTATGGTAAAATTTATTAAACAGTTTTTACAGCATGCTTTTTTTATTTTGATGTAATCAGAGAATGTCAGTGTCTTCTTAATGTTAAAAGAAAATATTTATCTGTAGGAAATAAAAGATGAGGGTGGGTGTCAGTTGGCAATTGACAAATAAAGAGTAGGATCAGTTCAGGGAGAAAATTCTGTAGGTAAAGTGGAAAGTGAGGAATATAGTTAAATTGCACAAAACAATATTCTGCTCTGATACTCTCATGAAATTTACTAAGAGAAATTATTCAAAAAATTCTTTGTATGCACTAAGAAATGAAAAATTAGGTTAAGAAACAGCAGTGCACTAAGACCTTGGCATGACATAAAATTTCAGATTAAGAGGAAAAAATAAAAGAATATAGCTAGAAAGAAATCATCAGCAACGATTAAATTTGTGGTTATTAAAATTTTGTACATCAAATGAATTTAACTATTTAAAAATATTGTATTCATTGTGCTTTGTTTGAGTTTAATTCTTTGTATTCAGTTTTGTATGTGTGACAAAGTAATTCCTTTTCTATTTGAAACAATAGGGTAACAGCAGTTTTTAGTGATAAGAAATCGGATAAGATATATGAAGAACCTTCATTTTAAAAAGTTGTGGTTATGAGTAAATTCTCTTATGTCAAGGGGATTTAAATTATTTTGATGTTAGGTTGTACATTGAATCCAATTAAAGTTGTTTCGTAAAGTGTATGAAAGTATTAAAATTTTTCTCATTTGCATCTTAGTGCAAACATGAGGCATGGGTGATGTGTTTGTCTTATGGCATTGGCTCTTTTTCTTTGTTAGGAGCAGTGACCCTAAATTAGGGATGAGCAATTGCTAATAGCTCTTAGAATTGCTCGTGATAATCATTAAACCACGAAATGAAAAAAAAAACCAGGTACATTATCATGATGCAACAACCATAATTGAGCTTCCGTTGTCCAGGCCACCTTTTCAAAATCTATGTAATAAGTCTGATTCGTACACTATCAACCTAGTTGGAGCAAATCAAAAATGTGCTACTCCTTTAACATAAAAAAAATTGTCAACTCACGTTCACCTTTGATTTTGTTTGCCAAGTGGTTTTATGGTTTCTCTGTTTCAAAACATCCTATTGAAAAAATTCATTTTATGTTGTATGACATTTGCTATGGTAAGATTGTTAAAATTTTCTTCTTTAAATAAATATGCAGTTTTTCAACTAGGGGCATATATATGTTAAAACCTCTATTAGCTTTGATTCTAGAAGTCATTTTTTCAAATATGGCTTATAGAAGCAGCGATAGCAAAGGTTTTTTTTACATATATACATCCCTAGCATGAAGATTATTTCCACCACATAGTGTGTGCATTAAAGAATACTTTGTACATATTTTTTGCTTTTGAGTAATTCAAAATTTTGCACCCAGGGGCGCATCAGCGTATATTTATATTTGAATGATATCTCCAGTTCTAAAAATTCCATGGAAAAACCTTTCTTGGTAGGATATTCATCATGATAAAGAATATTATGCACCCATTTTCTTCTTTAAGTAACACACAGCATTTCCACTAGGGATGTAAAGTTATATCATGTTTTCCTCCATATCTCTTCTAATTATTTGTTTTGAAAAATTCATTTTGCCTTGGATATCTTCTGCTATGAGAAACATTTTGTGTATAATTCTTAATTTTTTGTAACACATTTCTGCTGCTAATAGGCGCAAACAACTATTTCTATATTATAGATATTTTACAGATTGTAAAAATCTGGTTGATTTTTTTTTTCAACTGGTTCCAGAGAACGCTGCTCACATTGTGTATTTTAAATAATGCCCAGCTTTTCTACTAAGGAATGTAAATACATTCTCTTTTGCATTGAATTTTTTTCCTTTTTCTAAAAATCTGCTTTAAGATATTCTTTTCATGTCAGAAAAGATTCAAAAGATGTGTTCATTACACTCAAGAATTTGGCGACATCTTTCTTTTTAAGAACATAATAATTTGTTGAAAACTTTAGTAAACTGAGCAGGACTTGAGAAAAATGTGGAATCCAGATAAATGTTCAGAAATCTTAATCAGTGGTTGTAATTTAAGTCCCCAAAACTATGAAATGCATATTGCAAGGGAAAGTCTAGAGCAGAACAGGTTTTAATGATTTGGGTGTGAGTACTGATGAAACAAGAAAGTATGGTGTAAATCAACAAGCAGAGGAAGTCTGTTATCAACAGTATGAGATGGATTTTAAAGAAAAATAGGTTGGCCAAAGAAGAAAACTTATATGTATACAATGCAATATTTGGACCTACTCTCTCTTATAGTATATAATAAGTACAGGAAGATAAATAAAGTATCTTTATTTAGAAGCTGCTGACATGAGAGGAATATCAGGAAAAAAAACAGAGGGTTCACACAGTGTCAAAGGAGAAATCTTTTTGCAGATGTTAGAACTGATCTGGGTACTTCTTGGGTAGAATCAAAAATTGCATGAGAACGTATTAAAGTGGTTCAGATATGTAGGAGAAGAAAGAGCAAAAGAGCACTCAAACTGATGCTACATTCTATGGTATTGGGCCAATGACCAAATGAGACTCCTACTACTAAGGTAATTGGAGTGACAATCCCTAAAATTTGCTGTCATGGGTATTGTTTCATCACTTGCAATTTTGCATAACAGTTCAAAGAATATAGCCATCCTGCAGCACCTCATGCCATCTTTCTTGAGTGCATTTGTGCTCTTATACCATATGTAGCCTTTTTGTGGCACAAAATTCCATTATTCATTTGTTTACCCAATATCCATATAGCTGTATCTTGAGATCTAGCCTACACTTCCCCACCACATTCAAATTTAGTAAATTCTTACCTAGTAGGATCTGTCTCGGGTAATATTCTGCGTCGGCTGTGGTTGTGTTAAAAACAACTTCACAATAAAAAAATTGGTCATGGAACATTGCATGATAGGCTTCTTACATTTCATTATAAAAAATATATATAATTTTCCCATAATTGAGCATAATGCATTAATTGGTGAAGGTGTTATTGTAAAATGCGAGTGTAATTCATCTTTTCATATGTACATGTACTTTGATGTGTTAGTTGAAATGCTCTTGAATTTATGGATGACATAGCTTATAGTCCTACAGGTTTACCATTGTTGGAAGGTAAGAGCATTAAAGTTTTTACATCATTTTCTTGTAGTATAATTACTTATAAGTAACTGGATAATAATTGAAATACTGTTATAATTAGTTATTAATACATTACTATGAAAGAAACTCATAAGAAGACAGTTATGTTTTCACTAGAATATGTTGTAAGAGATTCTTAGTGTTAAGTTTACACCTTCCCATTCATGACGGAAATGCAAATAGTACCAAAATGTCGTATACAGTGGTACAAGAAATAGACTTTAAAAAAGGCTAAGCCAACGTATTAACAACTGGTGGAAGAAAGAAAACAAAACAGCGCTAATTCAGTGTTGCCTGGAAAACCAAAAACAATCTGATTTTGAAAACATCAAGATCCTCAACACACCACGTGATGAGTTTGAGTTGTGGTACTCAGAATCGAACACGATCGAAAAACACTAATTAGATGCATGCAATCTCCATGACCCCCAATGAAGTTCCCGAAACTTGGAAGTTATTAATAAGAAAGGACATGGGTAAAAATAAAGAGCACAATCAGAAGGAAAAGAAAATATCTAAGTAATATACATGTCTCATTCGTGTATAACGCCAGCAGGTGTGAAATGACAACACAAGCTTACAGAGTGGAACGCACGTTTTGCAGGACATCGCACATGGATGCTGTGTAACGGCACGTTCTTAGAAATGTTCTGATGATGCTGCAGTGGCAGCGAAAGATCTAAATGAATTGAAATTTAACCTCGCTATGTATGTCTACTGTTAGCATCAATATATATAACAGTCATTTTCAAAAACTTTCAGGGTCGAATTTTTCTTTTGAACACCAAACTTAGGTAAGATAGCGTGCATGTGCCCCAGGCATGTTATCTCCTTTTGTCTAATTTTACTGTATCTTAACTTTTAAAATTTCGTAAAAGTATGTAAGTTAAATGATAATAAATTCTTATGACTAAAAATAAATAATTAGGTTCTGAGAAAAAAATTGTAATTAATAATTCGTATAGCAAAAACCTGCCGCTTACAGTCAAACATACATCTCTGTGGAAAAATACACCTAACAAATTGTGTATAAAGAATTGAGATTACTGCAGGTAAGCATTGACATTTTGATCATAAATATTTCCAGTGTTGATTCAATAGTTATCTCATAACTGCATTAAACTTGTAAGAAGATAGTTTATTTACACAGCTTCTATTTTCAGCATAAGTGTAGATTTGTATCCTTAAAGCATGTTGCAGTTTTGTTATTATTTTTTTTTTCATTGCATCGTTCTTTTGTTGTAATATGTATGTATTTCTTTTTTAGCAATTTTTCATAGATCATACATCTCGTAGCACAACATTCATTGATCCACGATTGCCTATTGAGACTCCATATGTTAATCCCAATAAACTTCCTGTGCCTCTGGTTAGGAGGCGCAGTCGAAGTGCTGGGGAAGAAGAAATTAGACCAGATACAATAATAAGGGTGAGTGTTCCTCATTTGTACAACTTTATTTTTTACATTGCATTGATAACGTGTTAACTGTATTATATTTTGTATGACTTCATGTTTTATTGCGATCTTTGTGGCAGTGTAGATTTTTTTGTGTCTACTAAGTTGCCTTGACTTCACTATGTGCATATTTTTGGAATGCTGGTACATACACTTGTATTAAAAAAAGCAAAATTTGATTCTAATATGGGGCTCTTTAAACTGCACTCTGCTTTATATGGCACATTAAACATTTTGAAAAGTTATTTACAGCTTTGTGTCTCCTATTCAGATAAGTTTTAGACAGATATTCAATGTTGATGTTTGGTTCTCAACAGTCACTGTACATTTTCTGATGTAAGCCATTTACTTTTTTGTAAAGCCCTTCTATAGAGCAAGGAGCAGCTCACTGTAAATATTATAAGCACTGTTAATGTGTATTATTATTATGTTTTAGGCCTTCCACTCGATGTTAGTTTCAATATTTTGGTTCACGAAAGCAGTTTGATGTACTGAAAGTGTACTTCAAATTGATTGAAAAGAAAGGGTCTAAGGATGTTCTAAATTCCCCCGATGTAGGAGAATTCGAAGTTGTCTCCAGGATTCAACAACGTTGGTGTATCTCAGGTTTATTTTATCTCTGATGCCAATCTATGTTGAATTTTTTGCTCTTTTCCAAACAGAAGGGCCATTAGTTCATGTATTGTACAGCAAAGCCAGTGATCTATTGTTAGATATTTTAAGAAAATTTGTGAAAGATGTTATTGCAAACAAGGAGGATGCAGAGTTACAGCACATAGATGTCACAAAACGAGAAAATGTACTTCCCTTAAGGAAGATGGACGTTGGAATAGGAGCTAAGAAGCTGTTGCACACTCTTTCAGAAAATCAAGTTCAAAAAGTGCTGCACAATTTCTGACAGTGTTTTTCCAAAATGGCAGAATATTTGCCACTTGACTGTCAGATTCTAAAAGATCTTTGAGTTCTGAATCCATCATTGAAGGACAGTGCTAACACAGAGCACGCCATTAGTAGAAGACTGTGTGTAACTTTAAAACCTTTGAAACTGACTAACAGTGAAACTGATGCCATTGTGCAAGAATGGAGAAAGTACAAATTAGAGAAGATCCATGATTATTTTATCAAATATGAAGAGGTTATCAGTGGTGTGACAATGTGAAATACCAGCAAGCTGACATATACTGGGGCAAAAATTTTCATGTCGTAGATACTGATACCCCAAAGTATGGAAATTTAGTCAAACTTGTTACAACTTATCTTACCCTTTTCCATGGGAATGCTGATGTAGAGCGTGGCTTTTTTATGAATAATGCTTTACTAACCAAAGATTGATGTCAGTTAAATGAAAAAACCATTGTAGGTGAAAAAATTTTGAAGGACAAAATCAGAAAAAGTGGGAATTGCATTTCTAATATTCCAATTACTCAGCTAATGTTGAAATTTGTTAGAAAAGCCCATGCATCTTATCAGGCTGATTTAGAATATCAGAAAAAATAGGTGGAGCAAGCCAGAAAGCAAAAGGAGGCAGAAGAAATTGAAATTAAAGGGGGGGGGGAATGTGCAGTTGAAAAGAAAGATAGATTTGGAGTTGGAAATAAAAAATGTAACTGTAAAGGGTCAGCTTAAGGTTGAAGTTCAGCTTGGGCAAAAATTGCTTGATGAAGGAACTGAAAGGCTCAAGAAGGCAATAATTGCTAAGAATATGAAAGAGGCATCTATTGCAAATTCAATTATTGAAGCTGGTATAAAGAAATAAGAGAAAATATGGAGCTTATGGACAAAACTCAGCATAAGCTAAAAGATATTGACAGGGTTCCCACGCAACCTGGAAAACCGGGAATTCTCAGGGAATTTGAAAATTGTTCCAAAAATCAGGGAAAACTCAGGGAAAATTGTGTTTTTCCGTAAAAATCAGGGAATTTTTTATCGGGGAACTATAAAGGCAGGGAATTTTTTATTTTGCCAGAAAAATATTTTGTTTCAGACTTTTGTAAAATATATTTCTGTATTGCTAAGTTTTAAAAAAAAATAATTCCGAGTTGTTTTATCCTTCGAGGCAACTCCGTAACCCACCCTCCGATTAAAGTGCAGCTGTGCAGGGGAGTGCGTCTCTTAGCGGTTTCCCCGTCTCCAGATGATCTAAACTACAACCGAACAAACATACACGTCAAAGCCTGAAAGAAAGCCATTAATCACACACCCATTTCGCAGGCTCTTATCTGCTGGCGTTCGCGAAGAGAGGCAGTCATTTGTTCCTGAGTAGGTGCCCCGGTTCTCTGCGTAGACTGGGAAAAAAATTATGAAGAAGCTATTTCCTCAATTTTTTAAATAACCGACTGAAATTTTTACAGTGGGCAAGATATATGAAAATAACGTTCCATTTTAAATTTCGCCGAAATTCATTGGAAACTTTAGAAGTTGAGCTTCTTTTTTTTTCTTCCCCTTTTGCATGTTCTGTCTTTTATCAAACCGTACAAAAACATTTTATTTTGCCGGATGTTGGTCATCCTAATAAATCCCCCCCTTCCCCTTCAACAGCAGTGTGGATGAATGTTGCAAATTGAGGGCACCTAATTTATTTTGAAAAAGGTTCGTATCACTTACGAACTAAAGCTTCGCTTTCGTAATTCTGTAGCAGAATTGGTATAGTTGGAAAAGTATGTACCTTCAAATGTTAGAACAGGGAAAATATTATGAAATAGGAAGATTCTTCAAAGAGGGGGAAAGATTTATTTTTTTCATAGTACTTACGAGTATTTTGACAAAAAAATATATGAAAAATACCATGCAATGAAGCTGGTACTATTGCATACCTACCATATTTCCCAGATTTCACGGCCGTTTTCTAGATTCGTTGTCTTCCGGTTTTACGGCCGGAAAGAGATTATTTTTTATTCTGTCATATTTCTATTTCATAATGCATGAAGAAATTTATTTATAGCTATTTTAAGACGATATTCCAATTACTGCAAGAGCTGGCTGGTTGCGAAAAATAGGGGTAGTCCGACGCCCGGAACCATAGATTTTCACATCTGGGTCATTCCACGCAAAATCGTCAGATATTGAAATAATTTTCCACCAACACATCTCCGATTCGTGCGATTTTTTTTTTACGGGTAGCTGCCTCCAAGTTATAAAAAAAAATCCCTGAAAGTTTCAATTTTTTTTTTGTTTCTGATAGATTAGAAGATATTATTTTTTGAATTTTTGTGCATAGTAGAACCGTTTTCCGTAAAAACGCAAATATCTCCGTTATTTAGAATAAGAAATATAAAATTCATCATTCTCTCGTAATTTTTCCCAAGGTTTCAGCTTATACATAGGAAAAAAAAAAAAAATTGCGAGAACAAAAGTTAGACGGGGTAGAAATTTTCTTGTAATCGTAAATTCTTTTTCTTGCGTTGCTGCACCTCACAAGATTTGCATAAATTATTCATTTTCACATCTTTACCCTCACATTGCCGAAAAAAAAAAAAAATCTACCTAGTTACTACTGATGAAAATCTTTGCCGTGCGTGCTCTATTGGTTTCAGGTTTGTCAGTGCAGGCGCTAAAGCCTCTGTCTCCGTGTTGGATGACGTTATTTGTGGGGAGTTACTGCAAATGACCTGAGTGGGCTCCAGACCTTTCTCGCACTTTGCCTGATCAACATCGCACAAATGTATTGCCCTTCGTAAAGATATTGTTAAGTATAAACATGCCACTCGCCGCAGGATGATAAATTATGTTGACAAAAAGTGTTAGGAGGATTTTATGAGCACACATGCACACAAAACTTCCTCTAATTGTTTCCCGTACAAGTAATTTGACGTAGCGTGGAAATGAACTGTGACCTGCGAAAAAAGTTCAGTACTAATGTTTGTGTCACAAACGTAGCCAATCAATTTTAAGACTTCCGGATTTTGGAAGTACTAATATGAACTGTAGCCTCTCAGGCAAAATGGTATTCCGTATTAACTGTTAGTTTTCCCCACTTGTTGCTTCCATTATTTTTTCTTTATCCCTGGGTTTAATTTTTTTTTGCCGTTATGGCATTAGGATCTCTGTGTGCCAGCTTATTGGTTATGAAATTTAACAGCACAATGTCTAAATATCCTATGCTGCGTTATTTAGAAGCAAATAGCAGAGGTGCCAACTATTACGAATTGTCCGTAATTATTACGGTTTCGACTGTCAGATTACGGAATTACGGACAGGTTGGAAGAATTACGGAATTCAGTGTGTTTTGGAGAATCTCAATTTTGTATCCTTTTTTGTTAAACCCTTTTAGTGCGACGCTGCCGATTTCTCGGCCTTCGATTTTGATCCGCATATTTTCCGAATCAGACTGCGGATTTCGGTGTCTCAATGATCATATCATTTTTCAATCATATCGTTTTGAAATGGAATGTCCATGAATCATATCGTCAAACAGCGATATTATCGGAAGAATGGTACCGTAATTTTCGTCGTATAATCCGCGGATTATCTGCTAAAAAAGTTTAAATTATAGGTTTTGCGGATTATACACCGATGCGGTTAACACGCCGATTTATAAAAAAATATATATATATATATATGAGACCTTCCGATTTAAAAAAAATCTGCAGCGTGATTGTGCACGGAAAGGTGTAATAATTGGAAAAGGAACTCCCTCGGAAGAATTTTCCTCAGTTCAAGAGTTTGTACGGAGCGGTGAGGAGGGGGAGGAATGTCGTAATGAAAGATCGGGATAGTTGTGGGGAGGGACGGCAGGGGTCATTTTGTTATCGTTGAGGAGAGCTCTGACTATCGTGCCGGCTCTGTTTTTTGGCAAAAAGCCAAAGAAGTACGCACAGCGCTTGCTGCAAGAACCAATGCGTTTCTCCTTTCGGATTTCATGTGCGCGACCTTGTATCTAGTTTGCTTTCGTTGTTTTGGCGAACGTCGCTGCTGCTGTTTTCCTTCATTGCTAATCATGATGTCTCTGAAAAGGAAACGTTTCAGTTACACTGCCGAATTTAAACTTGAAGTGGTGGACAGAATTGAGGATATGATCATGTCACTGCGCGATAGTTTTGAGGTCAGAACACAATCGTGCAGCAACATACGGAAAGCCTCTGTGTCGCGATCTAAAACGTAAACAAATCCGTTTGTAAATTCCGCGGGAGAATTCACGGAAGTTTTTTATTGGCCCACGTATAAGACGATATCTCAACTCTGAAAGCAGGAATTCCTCCAAAAACTTTCGACTTATACGCGAGTACATACGGTATTTCTACGACTTGTTCTGTATCAGCCTTTCGTCATTGGCAGTGTAATGCAATACTCTGGAGCTACATCGGCGTGATCTATGGATGCCACACCCTTTATCTGTTCGGAGATAAAAATATAAAACAGTAACCTTTAAAAATGAATTTCTTCATTTAATAAAATAGTTTTTTTTTTCTCTTACTTCTTCGGACTCATGTGTTTCTGGAACGTGGAAAGAGCGACGTATTTATTTACTGACGCCACGTATTTGGAGGATTTTCACCTTGGATCTCGCCCTTTGGAATTAACTGCTATAATATATATAGCCAGTGCCCTTAATACCCACCAGATGGAGACATCTCAGTAGCTGAGCCCATCTTACGGATTTAAGATGTCAGAAGCTGACTTAAAAATACACATAGTACCGTGGATTGTTGGCCACCGTGGTGTAAAGCTAACGCGCTCGGTTAGATATCGAGAGATCCGTGACTCAATTCCCCGGCGGCGGCTGAAAACAATTTTTCGTTTGCTATGTGTTTCTGAAACGTGGAAAGAGCGATGTGTTTATGTGACCGACTTTTCTGTCGGAAATTCCACTTCTGATTCAACATCTATGATGTGCGAATTATACGGCGATTTTTTTTTCCTAAATGTCACAGTCTGCGGATTATACGAATGTTTTTTTTTTTTTTATGTGAATTTTGCGGTCTGCGGATAATACGACGAAAATTACGGATAATATGCCGTAAGTGTCATCGTAAAAGAGTTTGCGCTTGCTATCGGTACTATCGGTTCCCCACGCAATTTCTCCGTGTGACAGGAGAAAGGTTACTTTAGCCAAAACGTTTCCTACTGCAGTTGAGGCAGGGCTGTTCACTTGGAATTGTTGGTGTATTATAAGACGTCGTACTGTCGGAAATCACTTTTTCGAGCCCCGTTCGAAGTGCAATAACGATCAACTCGTCGCAACGCGTGGTCCCGCGATGACGGATGTTTATATTTCTTGCGGACTTTCGCCGCGCGTGAGAACGAAGTGCGGTGTTTTATTACTAGAAGCTCTTCACAGTATTCATTTGTTTTTCCTAAACAAACAGACACAATCGCAAAACTCCGTGAAATACGAATACCCCTCTTTTTCCAAACTCGTGTTAGCAGAGGATGACTTTATTGACAGCTTGTTCCTCAAACTAGGAGACGTGCTTTTTCCTACTGCGTGAAATTTTTTTCTAAGGTTATTTGAAATGGCTTGTAGTGAGAGTGAAAGTTTGCCAAGTGATGGTGATGAATTTGAATCATCTGAGTGTGATATTGGCCAAGCAACATTAAGCCAGAAAACTAGCCACAGTGCCACGCACACCATATCTTCTTCAGAAGGTGAAGATCTTCATAGTGAATCTTCAGATCATGAAAGTTTTGAAAGTGAATGGGAGGATGTAATAGAGGGAAGTGATGAACAACCTCAGCATCCTTTTGATTGTCATGAAATGCAGGGGCCCAAACATGCTCCTGCAACTGATGTGGCACCTATTGCATATTTTTACTTGTTTTTTACCAATTTCATCCTTGGAATTATTGTTTCTGAAACAAATAAATATGCAAAGAGGTTTTTCCAGGAACATCCAAATCTTTCTCCCAAATCTTGAGCAAGGAAATGGAAAATGCTGAAATAAAGGTTTCCTTGCGTGCCTTCTAATATGAGAGTAATCAGTAGCCCATGTAGGACGAGATGAGATGAGATGATTGCCGAAGGCATATCCAGTCAAAACAAACACCAGGATTGTGTAAAATTAAAGACTCGATCAAAGCCTTTGGATAATTTTTTTGCAAAAAAGAATGAAAATAGCGTGATAAATGCTGAATTGCTGTTTACTGCAATCGTTGTGGAGCATAACCTACCTATAGCAATCTGTGATCATGCTGGTCGCTTCTTTCTTGCTATGTTCCCAGACTCTGATATTGATAAAGCTGGATATCCTTGAGCAGATGTGGCATGGAATGAAATATCTAAGGTGAAGGATTCATCTGGCCTTCCCAAGTATTCTGCATTGCCTAAACTAATGTTGGTAATATTGACTATCCCTCACAGCAATTCCTCTACGTAGAGAATATTTAGTATAGTAAGGAAAAACCTCGCATACTTCTGCCCAACAATGAGCACCAAAACATTATGTGCCCTTTTTATACAGAAAAGTAAAGCATTTTCCTCAGGTGAGCTGTGTTATAAAAAGTTTTCTGAAAAAGAATATACCACTGCAAAACAAGCAACAAGGGAGTTTTTATGTCAGCAATGACATGAGGTAAGTACAATATTGATAATTTAATTTCATATTTTTTTGTGAGGATAGTGTAAACATATAAAGTTATTACACATTTCACGCATTAATTTCTCATGAAATACCCATTCCACGCATTAGCGATGAGGCTTCTTATGGTGATTACCGATAGGCACCTCATACAAGTATTACAGGTTACACAGTAATACTATAATATTGCCCTTAACTTTGAAAAAAAATGGCATGTTACATTGCTGAAAGTTTGTGTTCGATTACTGAAACATTACTGTAAAATACCCTATTGATTACTGATGCGTTCTGCTTGAGGTTGGCCCCTCTGAAATAGCATAGATTCGATGTTCTCATTGCCATGTGCAAGAACTAACGTTAGCTAAAATAATTACAATTTTGATTTTTAAATGTCAGCAGTATTTTCCCTGATTGCTAGAAATTGTTGGGATGGTACTGGCACACGTTTTTCCTCAGACGCAGAAATGCTGTCACGATTTCTGTTCTCTCTCTCTCTTCTTTTTTTCATTTTTTAATAACTGTTTTACTTTGCTTTGTCTTTAAAAGATTCTAAGTAAATTCCAATAGAAAATACAAATTGGTAGATCGATTTGATAGAACCGCTCTAACAAAATGTTAAGAGACTGTCAGACACTCACCATTTTATCATTCCCATTAGACTTCAATTTCAGCAAACGTTTCTGTGTTGTTTAATATTTATGTAAAATAAGCACTTAAAGGATTTAAAGCTTCATTCAGCATTGTATCATTTAAGGGCAATTTATTCTCTTCAGTCACAATTCTCCCAGCTTGCATTTTTAAACCTAACTGGAACTCTAAATGTTGTGAGTCGTTTAAAATGTTATTTATATACTTGTGTGCACTTAAAATACAGATAAATCAGTTGTATAATTTCACCTAATCGATTGAAATATTTCATTATATGTAGAATTTAAATTAAGTCTTTGTTCAAATATTCTTTAAAGCATGTAAATACATGGTTTACATGTTTTAAAGAATATTTGAACCAACGGTACCAAAAAGTAAATAATGGTACCAAAAATAATATGCCTCATGCATTTAATTGTTATTAAAAAAAGCAGGTAATTGTATAAAGGACAGTTATTTAAAGAATTAACAAATGTATGCTTTCGTAAGGAACGCAAGAATGTAAGGAAATGCAACAATTTGTCGCAATGTGATTTGATTTGCTGCTCTGGAAAAACTCTCAGGACCACCTGGAAAACCTGGAAAAGTCAGGGAATTTTTTTTCTACTTTTGAGTGGGAACCCTGTATTGAGACTGAACTTGGATCAGTAAATAAAAAACATAAGTAAATTTGCAAAAATTAAGGATCATACTGGATCTAAGCAAAAGTTCTGTTGTTTTTCTGTTGGACACTAATGTGTGTTTACGGCATGCGAACCAAGCTTGTGCACATTTATGCAAATCAGTTCGAGATAAGGTTGTGGCTTATGTTGGTTAGGCATTCAGTTTAACTATTCAGTGTAAAGTGGACCTGTGTATTCAATATGTCTGTGGATAAAGTGCATTTGAGACAGTGTCCTTCAGGAACTCCAGAAAAGAAACAATGCAACGATCACAAATCAAAACTTATATGAAGTGTTTGTAGAAAACACTGTTACAGTTCATACATGTCAAACTGTCTACCAGATTCCATTCTGGAAACTTCAGTTTAGAGGATGAATCACTATTTGGATGGCCCAATGTTGTCAGTGAATTATGAACCATCATTCAATATTATCCTTGCCAGACCTCTGGAAAATGCCAAAATTTGTGAGAAACTCGTAATTCACAGGCAAATGGCTTACAGCACATTGATTAGCTTATTATTATTATTATTATGTAGCACTTGGGTACCAAAATATTTGTCCTAAAAGAACTTGTGTGATCAGGTTAGAATGAATGCATCATGCCCGCCATCTTGCAGAGTCCTTTTCGGAGTAAGAGGTTATTGGTTATTAAAAGTGGGTTCTGTACAATAATGTGCAATCAAAAAAAGAATATTGTGAAGCAGAACAAACTCCAATTCCTACTCCAAAGCTCAGCTTGAAGGTATGCTTTGTTAGTGGTGGGATTGTAATGGAATTGCCTAAGGCGCGAGCTTCTGAGATCCAACAGAAAAACTGTTAACGGAAACAACTCTAAAAACTCAGCTCAATACCTGCTTTTGTAAAGCATCCATCTTTGGTAAACAAAAGGGACTTCGTGTTCAACCAGGACATCAGCAAATCGGGGCAAAATGAAAGGTATAACAATTTTTTAATAAAATCGTATTAAGTGTTATACAGTATATATGTATAAGTTTCTGTTTTCAAATATCAGCGACAAAATGTTACATTTTTGGATATTGATGATAGCATGTTAAGATATTTGTTTTACATAGCATAACTGCAACAGATTGAGATGGCTAAACTAAAAATTCCGTGGAAGGAATATTCTCATAACACGTGGAAATAGGTTTTTGTGGAAGAAATATTCTCAAAATATGTGGAAACAGGTCTTCAGGCGATGCAATTTTCTTGATGTGATTAATATTATGTGACGAACAGTTAATGCAGGCAAATCAGAAATGTCTGATTGCTGTGTTAATAATTCTGATAAATCTGAATGTGCACAACATGCATAAAACAGAAAAAGTGTTAGTCATTATATTACTGACTGTAGTTTTAAAAAAATCTACAACTTACCCATTAAGTTTGAATCATAAAAGCTTCAAAATATATACATATATATTGATTGAAAAGCAGCAATTCCTGGGTAAATTTTAATTAAATTAAAAAAAAAGAGCGTGAGTTGAGAAACTATTTGTTCATCAGTTTAAACAAAAATACTAGTTTTGCTACTTTTTGAATTCCTAGCCTATTTCTTAACTTAGAATGCACAATGTTCAATGTTGAGAAAATTCTTTCAATTCCAGCTGAAGCAGATGTTGTTAGTAATTGCCAAATACTGTGCTTTGCAGGGTTTTTTTTTTTTTCTGTTGACTCTTTCACTAAGGAAAAAGGAATTTCACCAGTCTAAATAATTTACTGCAAGCTGCACTTTTTCTTCCATCGTCATTCCAGTGAATGGTGCAGATTTTGTCAGAAACTTAGAGAATAGTCAGGAATGTGTTTCCATATTTTTTGCTGGCAAATTGTAAGCAACTTCATATTCTTCAGGCATAATAGTGTCACATCCATGTTTTTTGCTTGTAAGTGAAGATCAACAAGAAAGGCCAAAAATAATTTTGCAATCGTTCCTCTGGTCTTTATCAAGAGCATTGGCTATTGGTTGATATATTGCCAATATACCCGAATTCATTACCTTTTCTTTGATTTTAGATTCAATATTGCTATCTTTATTGTTAACCACTATTGCCATGAGCATTGGCCAGTTATTCATGTAACTCAGTGACATAGCCAGAAATTTCTTGGGGGGGGGGGGGATTGGTTCATCGGATAAAGCCTCGTATACACATATATATCACTTTAAATTCGTGCTCAGTCTCCCTTCAAGGGAGGGGTTTCACCCTACTCCCACCCCGTGGCTACGCCACTGATGTAACTTCTTAAACAGTCGCACATGGAATTCCAGCATACATCTTGGGGCAACACAAGAGCTAATCCACTAGCTATATATGCTGATCTAACAAAATCATGATTTTTGAAATACTTCACAATTTGTGTACTCTGCTCTTTCATGTTTGAAATCTATAGATCTTTTGCAAGAAGGTTTAAAATGTGAGCTGTGCAACCATATGTGATAACATCAACATTTTTCTTCACTTCTTTCCTTATCTGCGTCATATTTGAAGCATTGTCTGTTACAAAACTCCTAACTTCATAATGGAATTTCTTTTTCTGCCGATTTCAAACTGCATAGAAATTTGTTCCAGGTAATCACCTCTATGGGGGATACCAGAAGTGTTAAAACTGTACACTAAATAGACATCACCATCTGAAGTTGTTACACAAGAACAAACAACTAGTTCATTATGGACATTGGACCAGCCATCTATTCTCATGCAGACTATCTTACCTTTTAAGGACTGAAACCATTTCTCTATTTCATTATCAAAACCTCGTCTAACAAACAACCTGCTATATATCCTGTTCTGTTGGTGGCTCATAGCCAGGATTTAGCATTTCAAAATAAGGTTCTTGAACTTATTTTCAACCATATAAAATGGAGAGTTTGAAGAATAGCTCATTCGAGCAGTTTGCAGATCAAACAGAAATAGAGAGTTTGAAGAATAGCTCATTCGAGCAGTTTGCAGATCAAACATTTTTTTCTGTTCAGCTGTGGTTCATGTCACAAATGAATCCATTTTCAACTTTTAAAAATTTTCTGTGTTGTCGCAGATTTAGTGGTTGCTTCAGGTACCAATGTCAGCTCTCTTTTATGCTGGGATTCCTTGGCAGGTGAAGCATCATAAACTTCAACATATCTTAAATTAGTTGGAAGTGCTCGGTTGATGGTCATTAACTTCATTTGTATTTAATGAACACAATGAGTAATGATTTTTCATGCATGCATATTAAGTCCCTGGATCTCTTTTTCACACAGTTTGCACTTAGCACGTGAACCTTTGCCACTCATATTTTTAATTTCTTCAAAATAGCTCCAAATGATATATTTTTTCTTTCCAGCCAGGCTGACTTCATCACTTGTCCTAAAATGAGCTAAGCACTGAAACCCTTAGCCACATAGTACAATGCGACAGGAAACTAACTGAGAATGGCACTTTTAAACTGGCATTGGTTCCTGTTTATTTGTTCTTGATCACCAGGGTTTGAAAAATGTGGTCATCTGTGACAAGTGAAAAGTTTTAGCTGACAAGTAAATTTAGTACAGCAGTTTAAATTCAATAGACAATTATTTAAATGCTGTTATGCCTATTGTTGGATACATAAAAATATCAGTTCTTTAACAAGGCTTATTTTAATTCACAGAACTGATTCGTGACTGTGCGCCAAAATGGGTAATCGGTTTCTCCGTGAAAAAATTGGACAGCGAATACCGTGAATCAAAACATTCAGGCATGATGTGCTTAATAAAGAACATGAGGGAAGAAGTCACAAGCCTGGAGAATGATTTCCCGAAACTCTGTGGGAAAAAAACACTGCTTATCTTTCCCATAAGCGGTGTAAACCGATTCTCTGTGAGCAGTGTTTACACTGCCTATCTTTTCCCATAAGCAGTGTAAGCTGGTTCCCCATAAGCAGTGTTTACACTGCTTATCTTTTCCCACAGCATTTTGGGAAATCATTCTCCGGGCTTGTGGCTTCTTCCCTCATGTTCTTTGTTAAGCACACTGTGCCCAGATGTTTTGACTCACGGTATTCACTGTCCAATTCATTTCGTGGAGAAACTGATTCCCCATGCTGACACACAGTCACGAATCAGTTCTGTAAATTAAAATAAGCCTTATTAAAGAACTGATATTTTTATGTACAAGAGTCAGTCACATGTGCGTCATGAGCTCTCACTTAGCAATTTATATCGTAGATCAAAGGGCAATCACGGATTCCCGTGTTTCCACGAAACTGTTTGGAAAGTTCTAAAAGATTGAAGGATTCTTGCATCACTTACTCTAGATGGAGAAAACTGAGTTTGGTTATTATAAAATGGTAATTAAAATTTATATTAGGTTACCGATAAAATATTATTGAAAATGTTTATGATTTCATAAATATCATTGAACGTGTAAACAATTAGCTTTTAATTTTTAGTACTGAGTTGTTTTTCTCGCGAGCCCTGCAAGGCTGTTGATTTTCAACTGAGTTATTTGCCTGACTGGTAAACCAGCATGAAATATTTCAAGCCCTGTTTATCACCCTCTACTACCACCCACTAAAATAATCCTCCTGCTGAGTTCATGTACAAGAAAGGGAACACTGGTGAAAGCAAAAGGTCAGATTCCTTTGCTATTGACAACATCGAACTTCTAACCTCCATGAAAGGAGATTAATGGTCCTGGGAGCCTGGAACTTAATAATCTCAAGGCAAATGAACAAATATCATTTTTGTCAAGTTTTAGAATTATTTTATGCCTTTATGGTTGCAATTAAGAAATGACACAAAGAAAATTTCTTTGTGGGAAAAAAACACATTTACAACAAAAGGTATTTTAACTTTCATGGCTAAAATAATATTGTTTTTAGTTTCAGCATGAAGTTGATTTTGTTTAATGAATAACAATGCTAAATTTAGCACTGTTAATTTGAGCACATGCAGTTTTAATTTTAATGGACTTTACAAATACATAATGGAGATTTGAAGATTTCTATTTGTGATTTAAATCAATTATTTTTATTCGTGATTTAAATAAAGTGATTTAAATCAACGAACCCTGATTAGTGAGTGCATTATCAGGACAATGAAGTTGATATGGCCTGGAGGATCATTGGCGTTATGCATGCATGTATATATTAATTTGGAACAGTCATTGTGTTGAGAGAGATTCTTGTAGCTTAGCTCTGTAACTGTTATTAACTTAGAGTTACATGGTCATGAAAATTGCTGTAATTCACATGAAATTTATAAAATGTCATGAATTCAGAACATTAGGTATTGTTTTAAAGTTCAGAAAACATAAAATTTGTTTTAAAGGCTCTAAGGAAATTTGGTCTGATCAATGTATTTGTACTTTATAATTTTTTTTGGGGGGGGGGGCAAATTGCTCTTTCTCTTCTCTCTCCTCTCTTTTCTTTCTCTTCTCTCTCTCCTCTCTTCCTTCTCTTTCTCTTCTCTCTCACACATACGTGTGCGCACTTGCATCTTGCAATTAAGTATTGCAGATTTCAAGGTAGTCATTCTGTCTCTGTTAATGAAACTATTTCTGGATGTTGAGGTAAAAAAAAATCCACGTATCTCGTACCAACCTCCACTTAGTTTAATGAAACTTGCTTTGTCAACAGTACTTACCACAGTATAGAAAATATATACATAATATCTAAGGTATTTTACTTGATATTGTCGAAGTATTTCGCACGTTGTTTGCTCTGTGAGGCACCTGTTCCTGGCCCGAGAGGTCCCTTCATTACGGAGCTTTGGTTAGTTATAAAAATTTTGCAGAAATAAAACAGTTAGGTTATATATTTTCAGTTCTACATTCATTCATTCGCACAATCAAACGTTTGAAATTTACTATTAATTAAAAGATTTTAGGAGAAAGAGTTATACTCATCGGGTCAGGAGACTTCTCACAAGGGTTCTTTGTTACGGCGAGCGCTTTCAGCGGTGTTCAACCACCATCATCTGGCCACTGTTTCTACACAAGGGTTCCTCGCGTGTATGTGGTTTTTGGAGTTGCATGTCTGGAATCAATGAGAAGGTTTGCTGCTTGTATGTGTTAGATGATTTTATTTCCGTGTGTCGCCATCTATTGGATGAGTTGGTAGGTATCAGTCGTAAGTATAATTGTTTGTTCGTAGTATCAGGTGTTTTTTTTTGTTTGTTTTTTTATTATTGGTGTGATTTTTTGTAATGTTCTTTTTTTTTCTTTTTTTTTTCTTTTTTTGTCTTTTTTTATGAGTTTTTTCTCTTTTTATGATTTCCAGGCTGTGTCTAGTGTGGTGGGGTCTTGTAAGTTTCATATTTTATCTTCTTTTTTTTTTTTTGTTCAGTTATAATGCTTTCAGAAATCTTTAATTCTTTTTCGTTTGTGTGGGTGGTTAATAATTTAATATTTTCAAAATCTGGGTATTGTTTATGTTTAATACAGTGTTGGATAAGTGCAGTTTTTTCTTTTCTTTTTTTTTTGTTCCAGTTTTATTATATGTTGATGTAGTCTTTTTATTAATCTATTTTTTGTGCTGCCAATCAATGTATGAAATGTGGTCTTCAGAACTCTGTGAAACAATAGGAATTTCATATACACCTGCTGATTGTAGTATATTATTGTTACTTTTTTTCTCTTCTTTTTTTTTTTATTGTTACTTTTTTTCTTTGTAATTAAGTCACCAATATGCTGAACTGAATGTCCAAAAATAATGTGTTTCTTCATTAATCTTATAAATTTCCAACTTAGTCCTCTAATAAAAGGGAAAGAACCTGAAAATTTGTATTTCTTTTTTTGGGATGTTTTGTCTAGACTCTTTTAATTTCTTCTTGTATTCAAAAATTAACTTTTTAACAGTTTTTGTGTCATATCCAAATTGTTTTGTTGTGTTAATAATCCATTGGATTTCTTCTCTGTATTTTCTATTTGAGGAATGTGTGAAGGCTCTTTTTACCGAAGTCCTAATACCATTTACTTTATGAGTTTTTGGGTGTTCAGATTGATATGGGTTCATTATAGGTACATAGGTTGGTTTTCTAAAAACTCTGTATTTAAAATTTAAGTCTTTTTTTTTATTATTTCTATATCTAAGAAGGAAATTTTTTTCATTTTTTTCAAATTCTAAAGTTAATTCAATCTCTGGGGTTTTTAGAAAACCAACCTATGTACCTATAATGATCCCATATCAATCTGAACACCCAAAAACTCATAAAGTAAATAGTATTAG
Source organism: Macrothele yani (assembly GCA_039090855.1). Taxonomy (NCBI): domain Eukaryota; kingdom Metazoa; phylum Arthropoda; class Arachnida; order Araneae; family Macrothelidae; genus Macrothele; species Macrothele yani. The sequence goes on along the minus strand of CM076996.1, from coordinate 3,394,974 downwards.
GAATTGGGTAAAAAGAGCCTTCACACATTCCTCAAATAGAAAATACAGAGAAGAAGAAATCCAATGGATTATTAACACAACCAAACAATTTTGATATGACACAAAAACTGTTAAAAAGTTAATTTTTGAATACAAGAAGAAATTAAAAGAGTCTAGACAAAACATCCTAAAAAGAAATACAAATTTTCAGGTTCTTTCCCTTTTATTAGAGGACTAAGTGGGAAATTTATAAGATCAATGAAGAAACACATTATTATTTTTGGACATTCAGTTCAGAATATTGGTGACTTAATTACAAAGAAAAAAAGTAACAATAATATACTACAATCAGCAGGCGTATATGAAATTCCTATTGTTTCACAGAGTTCTGAAGACCACATTTCATACATTGGCAGCACAAAAAATAGATTAATAAAAAGACTACATCAACATATAAAAACCTGGAACAAAAAGAAGAAAAAACTGCACTTATCCAACACTGTATTAAACATAAACAATACCCAGAATTTGAAAATATTAAATTACTAACCACCCACACAAACGAAAAAGAATTGAGGATTTCTGAAAGCGTTATAATTGAACAAAACAAAAAAAGATAAAATATGCAACTTACAAGACCCTGCCACACTAGACAGCCTGGAAATCACTTATAAAAAAAAAAGAAAAAATTCATAAAAAAAGACAAAAAAAAAGAAAAAACCACCTGATACTACAAACAAACAATTATACTTATGACTGATACCTACCAACTCATCCAATAGATGGCAACACATTAGAAACAAATCACCTAACACATACAAGCAGCAAACCTTCTCATCGATTCCCGACATGCAACTCGAAAAACCACATACACGTGAGGAACCCTCGTGTAGAAACAGTGGCCACATGATGGCGGTTGAACACCGCTGAAAGTGCTCGCCGTAACAAAGAACACTTGTGAGACGTCTCCTGACCCGATGAGTATAACTCTTTCTACTAAAATCTTTTAATTAATAGTAAATTTCAAACGTTTGATTGTGTGAATGAATGAATGTAGAACTGAAAATATATAATCTAACTGTTTTATTTCTGCAAAATTTTTATAACTAACCAAAGCTCCATAACAAAGGGACCTCTCGGGCCAGGAGCACGTGCCTCACAGAGCAAACAACGTGCGAAATACTTCGACAATATCAGGTAAAATACCTTAGATATTATGTATATATTAATCAAAAGCACGTTTATAACATAAGACAACCCATAAGGTTGCCTCATGAATTGCAATTTTCGTAGTATAGAAAAGTTTTTGGGTGAACGCAAAGCTGACTTTAAGAATAGAATTCCAGAAACCTGTGTAGAACTCTGTTCTGATTCTTCTGTCTTTATTCTAATAACTTGGAGTTATCTTTTTAAACGTGACAACTAAGTACAATGCTAGATGTCTGGCAATAATATGTCAGTCCATTTTGGTTCAGGTTTGAGAAGGTGTACCGTCAAAATAGCCCGGAAAAAATAATCCAGTCAAAACAACCCGGCGTCTAAATAACCCATTACAAAAATAACCCGACATCGCAATAACCCTGCGTGAAAAAAAACCCGTTACAAAATAACCCTGCTACACAATAACCCCAGGTCACAACTATTGTACGTCATAATAGCTCACGACTTAATAACCCATGACTTAATATCCCACGACTTAATAACCAGCGTCATATACTATCTTATGGTACTCAAACTTAGATGATAGTTTTTGGAATGGGTCGGGGTCAGCCCCCCCCCCTACAAAATTTTCGTAAAATCTACAGTTTTCAACTTAGAACCACCAAATTTGATATGTGTATCTCATGAAACTAACTTAGTCCATAGACGCTCTTTGGAAGGAGTCGGCGTCCGGGGTCAAGGGTCCCCCCATACAAATTTTTCGTAAAATCTAGTTTTCAATTTAGAACCACCAAATTTGGTATACAATTTAATGGTATGCTAACTTAGACGGTCGATTGTTTTGGGAACGGGTAGGGCCCCCCATACAAAATTTTCGTAAAATCTACAGTTTTCAGTTTAGAACCAACAAATTTGGTATACAATCTCATGGTACTCTAACTTAGACGGTAGATGGCTGTGGGAACGAATCAGGGCCTGGTGTCAAGGGGCCCCCATACAAAATTTTCGTAAAATCTACAGTTTTCAATTTAGAACCACCAAATTTGGTATACAACCTCATGGTACCCAAAGTTAGACGGTAGATGGTTTTTGGAACGGGTCGAGGTCAAGAGCCCCCCCCCCCCCCCCCCCACCCTACAAAAATTTCATAAAATCTACAGTTTCCAATTTAGAACCAGTAAATGTATACTACCTAATGGTACTCTAACTTAGACAGTAGATGGATTTTGGAACAAGTTGGGGCCCGGGATCAAGCCCCCCCCCCACACACACACACACACCACACACACAAAATTTTCGTGAAATCTGCAATTTTCAATTTAGAACCACCAAATTTGGTATACCATCTCATGATGCTCTAAATTAGACGGTAGATGGATTTTGGAACAAGTAGCGTAAAATCTACAGTCCCCGCCTGGGGATAACTGGTTTTCCAGTTATTTGGGGAGCTGCGCCCCCACGGCCCGAGCTGACCTTGTGGCGGATCATTTGGTTATGTCGTCTTGAACGATTACATTACCGAAGGGACAGCTGTTCATCCAGCTGCTGGGGGATGGCGTCCCCACGGCCCGAGCCGACATGTACTATATGTGATGATTTTCACATTTTTTATGTCTTTTGTTTTTTCACTTGACACGCACCCGCCTCAGTTGTAGGTTGCTGAGGTTGTGATTATGCGCCAGCTCTGGATTTTAGTTTCTCTTGTTCTTTTCTGTCATCTCAGTTTTCTGTTCTGTTCTTCGTTTTTCCGAGCTGGTTAGCTAGACCTACCTGCACGTTTGTCGTGTGCGGTGACCCGTAAGGTGGAAAAGGGGATGCTGGAGGCTGAGGTTTCTGGAGACCAGGGTGTTGTTGTCGCCAGTTGCCAACACTCGTCTTTGCCCCCAGCTTCACCCTAAACGGGCGGCTAGGAACTAACCCACTCCTAGTCAATGAGGTCTGTGGCCAAGTGGAGCCTAGACCTCTAACGGCTTGTCGTTTCGCATGACAGGGTGAGTCTGGGGATAGGGTGGGCATGCCAAAGGGGTGTTCCCCAGGCATGGGAAAGTCTGGGTGCACACCGAGCGCATGTCTGCCCTATCAACTTGCTATATCCGCTTCCTATCCCTAGAGCCATGTCCTGCGTCCACTTGGGCTTGCGGACCTCCGGCTCTCCCTCGTTGGGCTCGATTGTGGGTGGGGAAGTCGGCGGACGAATTATTAATTTTTTTCATGGATGAAAATAAAATTTCCCACAAACCAAAAAGCAAAAGAGGTAGGGAGGAAGGCTCATCCCCTTCTGCAAAAACACATGTGTCTGATTGTTCGAATGCTCGTTTCTTTTTTGTGCACTCATTGGACCCTTCAAAGCCTTTGAGTGCCAAAAGTCCATTTTGGATAAATAAAGCACTTCAATCCGTTGCAAGCTCTCCTAAGAGTGTAAAGAAGCTCCAATCTGGAGATCTTCTGGTAGAAATGTCCACTGTGGCCTACTGTTCCACACTTATTAACACCACCACGCTGCTTGAGACTCTGATCAAAATAACACCCCATGGATACCTAAATTCATCTCGAGGTGTTGTCTCCTCTCAGGACCTCGTTGAGTGTACTGAGGAAGAACTACTTGAAGAACTGAGGAGTCAACACGTTACGGGTGTGCGGCGTATTCTCTTTAGGCGGAATGGGCAGTCCGTCCGATCCCGGAACATCATTCTAACATTTAATAGCCCTTCCCTGCCTACGTCCATCAAGGCAGGGTATCTTCACCTTGAGGTACACCCTTACATCCCTAACCCTTTGAGATGTTTTAGGTGCCAGTCTTATGGTCATTCTCAGCAGTCGTGCAGGAGCAGTCCTCGGTGTGCACGCTGTGGTGCCACAGAACATCTTTTGCAGGAATGTGTGGCCGAGGCCGAGTTTTGTGTGAACTGTAAGGATTCACACGCGGCATCAGCCAAAGATTGTCCCAAGTGGAAGGAGGAGAAGGAAATCCAAAGGCTCAAAATGGTGGAAAATATTTCCTATCCTGAGGCCAGAAGAAGAGTGGTTCCTGTTACATCTGATCGGCGATCATACGCTTCAGTGGTGGTTGCCAAATCTACGGTTGCTATTCAAACCGACATTCAGATCCCTGTTAAATGTCCCTACAAGCTGGACGATATCATCGCAGCCGGACTGGAGGCACTCCAGTCTCGAGCTAGGGGTCTGAAAGCACCACCCACCACTTCGCTGAAGCAGACTCATCCCACCACCAGCAAGGGAACTCAGGCCACTTCTTCTAGCAAGAAAACCAAAGCCCAGGATAAGAAAAGCATTTCTTCTCCTCCAAAATCTGAGCACACTTCTCAACGTCGTGCACCTCCTGTTAAGACACTTGGGACAAAGCATGCTGCCATCTTGGTCCCTCGTCACACGCCTCCAGATCTGGGGGAACCCCATCAGAGGTGATGGAGCCTGACTCCGTTTGATCATTTTCATTTCACTTTTAACCATGGCTTCAATCATTCAGTGGAACTGTCGAGGTTTTCGGATGAGTTTTGATGAAGTGAAACATCTGCTTTCATTTTACTCCTCCGGTGTGCCTTTAACTACAGGAGACGAAGCTTAAACCATCAGACCTGCTTTCAGTTCGAGGCTACAGTGCGTATCGGACAGATAATGCATCGGGAGAAATCGCCTGTGGGGGAGTCACTATTCTTGTCCCTCACAGTGTTCCGGTGTCTTCCATTGCGATATCAACTTTGCAGGCCGTGGCGGTTCAAATATCTGTGCCTGTGCCTCTTACTGTATGCAGTGTCTATCTGCCGCCGGACGAGAACGTGAGCATCTCTGTTCTGGAGAGCTTGGCTGATCAGCTGCCTTCACTCTTTCTTCTACTGGGTGACTTCAATGCTCATCATCATTTGTGGGGTAGTGTCAGCATCAGCACGAGAGGTCGTCGCATAGTCTCTCTTCTGTCCTCGGCCTCTCTGTGCCTTTTTAACACCGGTGCTGACACGTACTTCCATAAGCCGACAAGATCCTTCAGTGCGATCGATTTGGCCTTGGGATCACCATCGATTATTACTGATTGGTCGTGGACGGTGTGTAATGACCTCCACGGGAGCGACCATTTTTCGATTTTGCTCTCGCATCATGCGAACATGCCATCTTCTGCCTCCCGCCCTCCTCGGTGGAGGATGGAGCGTGCGAGATGGGAGGTCTTCACACCGTCAGCATTGATATCTTCTGCAATGGTGACCCAAGAGTCAATCGACGCAGCGGTTCTTGAAGTCACAAGCTGTATTCTTCAGGCAGCTGATCTTTCTATGCCAGAAACATCTACGACACTCTCCAGAAGTCCGAAGCCTCGGTGGAACCCTGAATGCGCAGCGGCTAGGAGAGCTCAACATAAGGCCTGGTATACGTTTCGGCGTTATCCGACCGATGCCAACATCTTTACATTCAAACGAGCAAAATCCTATGCTCAGTTGGTGCGTCGACGTAGCAAGAGGGAGTCTTGGATCCAGTATATTTCATCTCTCACTTCACGTGCCAGTTCGAAAAGTGTGTGGGACAAGATTCGTAAGATCTGGGGTAACTACAGCTCTCACCAGATCTCCATTCTCGAGAGTAACGGCTGAAGTTGGGGAGATTGCTGACTGTTTGGGGGAGGCGTTTGCCTCCGTGTCGAGTGACCTGGCTTATCCTTCCTCCTTTCTGAGGATTAAATCCACTGCAGAACACCAGAGAATCTCCTTTGCGCCTTTTAACGACACTAGTTATAACTCCCCCTGCAGCATGGTTGAACTCAGGGTGGCTCTGCATCGATCCGGCGCTACATCTGTCGGTCCCGATAGCATCCACTATGACATGCTCCGTCATCTCTTGCAGTCGTCTCTCGAGAATCTCTTAATCTTGTATAATCGTATTTGGTCGGAGCACGTTTTCCCGGAATCTTGGCGAAAAGCTTTTGTTCTGCCTTTTCCCAAACCTGGCAAGGATCCCAAGTCTCCCTCTAGTTATCGTCCAATTGCTCTCACTAGCTGTCGGTGTAAAGTTCTTGAACGCATGGTTAATTCCCGGTTAGTTCATTTTTTAGAATATCATCAAGTACTTTCACCATCACAAAGTGGCTTTCGCCGTCATCGTTCACCTCATGATCATTTCCTGCACCTTGAGACATCTGTGCAAGAGGCGTTCGTGCGTAGGCAGCACCTGGTTTCTGTATTTTTTGACATTGAGAAAGCCTATGATCGAGCGTGGCGGCATGGTATTATCCGTGACCTCCACGCATGCGGGTTGCGAGGAAATCTTCCAACATTCGTTGTAAATTTCCTTCACAATCGGGTGTTCCAGGTGCGCCTGGGTATGACGCTCTCTGCACCGTTCCATCAAGAACAAGGTGTTCCTCAAGGTTGCATTTTATCTGTCACATTGTTCATCCTCTGCATTAATTGTCTTTTCATAAATCTTCCTCCTGCTGTTTTGGCTACTGTTTATGTTGATGACTTGCACATTTTCTGCTCGTCATCAAGCATGCATTTTATTGAAAGGCAGTTGCAGTCTGCAATTAACCAGATCTTTAAAGCGGCGAATAGCAATGGTTTCGTTCTTTCTCTCGACAAGACAGCGTGTGTCCATTTCTGCCAGAGGTTTGGCCTCCATCCTAACCCAGAGCTGTATTTAGACCGTGTAGCCATACCAGTTTTGCTGGAGACCAAGTTACTTGGTCTGACCATCGACCGTGCGCACGTTCGGCGGCTCAAGATTTCCTGTCTGCGGGCTCTATCTATTCTTAAGATCCTTTCGAGAGAATCGTGGGGCGCAGACAGGATGTCTTTGTTTCGAATTTACCATTCATTAATACTGTCAAAACTGGATTATGGTTGTATCGTGTATGGCTCTGCTCGTCGTTCCGTTCTCCGGCCTTTGGACACTATTCACCATCAAGCACTGCGTCTTTGTTCGGGAGCATTTCGAACATCTCCGATTCCCAGCCTTTATGCTGACGCGAACGAACCATCGCTTGAATTACGCCGTCTGCAGCTGTCTATTCATTTTTATTTGAAACTTGGGCATTTCTGATGGCTTCAAGAGGTTCTTTTTGCAAATTATATATTGTTGCATAATGTTTGCTCAAGCCACCAATGCTATCACATGCACTCTTTCCATGTCCTGTGGCTGAGAAAATCCACTTCTTAGAATCCAAAAGACCAAGAGATTCAAATAGTTCATGAATTTGAAATCTGTTTTTGAAGTGTGAGGCAGCACCATCACTGATGTACACCATGGACTTAAAATGAGGTGAAACATCAAATCTTGCAATGATGCTGTCAAGTATGAGTTGAAGGGCACACAATGTATGAGCAGTGTCATGAGTGAGATCATCACATACTATGGCAAAACTCTGCTTACTTCGACAGAAGTAAGCTATGCAAGTGAAAATGGAGACTTGTGTGTTCTGCCAGTGATAACTTTGTATTTCATCTGGCAGAACTACAGACCAATTCTCCGCAAAATCAAAGTGCAGAACAAGACTACAGCCTTCATCAATGGAGTTCTTACAGCAGCTATTCCTTCCCTCTGAATTTTCCTAATATAGCTGTGCGTGATTCCCTTCATAATCCATTTTTGTATGTGCAAGAGAAATCCTTCAACAGGAAGGTTTTTTTAATTAGGTCCCCAGATTCCCAGAGTGCAAAGATAACTTCATTTTCTTACAAACCCAGATATTTTAAAGTTATTTCACTTGATCCAGAGCATTCACCACATTCTTGCAGCCAGCACTTATCAGAAGGATTTGTACAAAGACAGTGGGTGAAGAGGTCTTTTCCCCCAATTTTGTTCCCTGTGAGTGATGGGTTTGCCTCCTCGGGGCGCTCCGTGGTAACAATGGCACACACAACAGCAACTAGGCCTCTGTGAATCTTGGAGAGGTGCAAGCTAGTTCTGTGTGACATTGGCGAAAAGACCCCAACTCACCGGGTTTTGTTCCAGAATCCTTAGGTTGAATGACCAACTGGAACCCTCAGCTGTGAGCTAATCCCTCACACTGGTGTACTTACCTGATTAAAAAGACAAAAATAAATATTAAGAATGACTCAAGTGTGGGATATGGTGGACCTACCACACTTGAGAAGGACGGTCCACCACGGAATCGACCTAGACTTTCTAAACGGCGTATGAGAAAGAGATCTCGGCTGAGTGAATGTAAGATTGGTGTATGGAATCATTATAGTTGCATAAGTGAGAGAATTCTCTAGATTCATTTGAAAGTGAAACTTCAGAGAATTGTAATTGTTGTAGTGTATGCTCCTTGTGACTCGGAATCTTCTGATAAGAAAGAAGATTTCTGGAATGAGCTAAAAGCTGTTTTGAGCCAGTTTGGTGCTAAAGAAAAAGTTATAATAGCAGGGGATTTCAATGCTAGAGTAGGTGTGCAGAATGCAATTTCTGACAATGTTCTGGGTAAGTTTAATGATCCTTGTGTGAATGATAATGGTGAAAGATTAATTGAACTCTGCTTTGAGAATGGTTTGTGTGTATCTAATACATTTTTCAACCACAAGTATATACACACATATACTTGGGAAAATCGTACTCTTGGTCAAAAGAGTGTGATACATTTTGTTGTTTATGATCAGCGTTTGAAACACTTAGTTGTTGACACCCGTGTGATGAGAGGGGCGGATGTTGGTTCTGATCATTACTTGGTAGTGTCACGAGTGAAACTTAATGTTGGTTGGAGGAAAAGGAATAGGAAGAGACCCAGGATAGAAAGAATAAAGGTTGATAGGCTCCTTGAAGATCATCAGCGGTACTCTGACTTACTCAGAGAACGACTGAAGGATCTGAAATCTTGTGAGAGGGATGTAGAAAAGAAGTGGGAATGTTTTAAGAACTGTGTTGTCACTGCTGCTAAAGAGGTCTGTGGCACCACAATAGTGGGTAACAATAGAGGTGATGCTTGGTGGAATAGTGAGATTGGTGAGGCAGTAAAGAAAAAGAAGGAAGCCTATTTGGGGATGTTGCAAGGTGTAGAGTCTCTGTAGATGAATATCGCTGTAAGAAGCGTGAAGCTGCTAAGCTGGTTCGCCACAGTAAGGCAAAAGATGGAAAGGAGAAAGTGGAAAGGCATGAACTGGCTTTTTGGAAAGATAGAAAGTCCGTCTGGAAGTACATGAGACTCAGGAAAAATAGGGGAAACAAAGTTGTAAGTTGTGTGAATAATGAGATCGGGGAAATGACATGGAAGCCCAATGAGTTAAGTGAAAGATGGGGTGAATACTTCTGTGAGTTATTAGATCAGGAGAGCAAAAATGATTCTGAGACAGATGCAGATGATGCCACAGTGAGAAATGGAAGCACAGGAGGGATCTCAAGAGAAGAAGTGTGTAAAGCTCTAAAATCTCTTCAGAATGGTAAGGCTCCAGGAGTTGATGGCATAACTGCAGAGATGTTGAAGTATGGTGGTGACTATAATTGACTGGTTAACTGAAATTTGCCAGTTGTGCTGGGAGTTAGGAATGGTCCCTCGGGATTGGAAAGATGCTATTATTGTTCCTTTGTATAAGGGAAAAGGTGATCAAACTGAATGCAAGAACTATCGTGGTATTAGCCTACTGAGTGTGCCAGGGAAAGTGTTTAGTAAGGTTGTTATTGAAAAAGTACGGGGTCTTACATCATTGAAAGTGTGGGGTGTTCAGAGTGGTTTTATGCCTGGTAAAGGCTGCACTAACCAGATTTTTGCATTACGCATGATGATTGAAAAGTATCTGGCTGTTGGGAAGAAAGTTTTTACTGCCTTCATAGATTTAGAGAAAGCTTACGACCGAGTGAATAGGACACTTTTGTGGAAGGTATTGAATGAATATGGTGTTACTGGGAATCTACTTAATAGTGTAAAAGCCATGTATTCTGGTAGTAGAGCTTGTGTACGAGTGAATGGTGTTTTATCAAAATGGTTTTCCATTGGTGCAGGAGTTAGACAAGGTTGTGTAATGTCACCATGGCTGTTTAATATATTTATGGACGCATGCATGCGTGATGGCAAAATAGATAATAGTGGTTTATGTCTTGGTGATATCCGTGTGTGCAGATTGCTGTATGCTGATGGCACTGTCCTGTTGGCAGAGAGCAAAAGTGAGTTGCAGAGTATGTTGACTCGGATGCACGAAGTTTGCATGAAATTCAAACTGAGTATAAATAAGGGAAAAACCAAAGTTATGGTTTTTGAGAGAGGAACTGGTAGCACTGAATGTAATGTAAGTATAAATGGCACTGTGATTGACCAGGTGAGTGAGTTTGTGTATTTAGGAAGCATGTTTGACAGAGAGAACAAGTTGGATGGTGAAATCAGCAGGCGAGTGACACAGGAATGATGGGTTCTCTAGAGAGTCCCGCATGGCTGTGTATGAAACAGTAATTGTTCCTACTCTGATGTATGGCAGTGAAACCTGGGTACTGCAGAAGAAGCATAGGAGTCATTTGTGTGCTGGAGAAATGCGTTACTTACGTGGGGTTTGTGGCAAGACACGATCTGATTGTGTGATGTAAAGCAAAATGTTGTTAGCAAGGTGGAGACCAATATGCTTCGGTGGTTTGGCCATGTTGAAAGAATGAGTGATGAAATGCTTACTAAGAAAATATTTTCAACCCAAGTGGCAGGAAGGAAAGGCAGAGGAAGGCCAAGGAAGACATGGGTGGATCAGATTCAGGAGTGTCTGCATGAGAAAAAGATTATGAGTATGAAGTATAAAAGATCTTGCGTAAGGCTTGTAATGGATATCAGTGAAGCACGAGTTGTATGTCAAGACCGTTGTAAATGGCAAAGTTTGATACGACAACAATAAGTAAAAATATCTGGAAGTTTGTATTTCTTTTTGGAGCTAACCTCTGAATCTCAGAGAACAGCTTAGTGATGTGTATGTATGTATGTAATACTTTTCAGTGAGCTGCATAACAATTTTACATTGCTACAATATACACAAGTACATACTTCTTTTACTGGCTGCAACTTTACCCACTTTTGTCTCAATGAATAAAATTTAGAGTGTCCAATCTTTTTCTCTGGGTAATCTCTCATCTGACCATATGCTTCTTTCATGGATCTCGTCATAAAACGTTTAATCTTCTTTACCTTTTCCCCATTTTCTACAACTGTTATTACATCATTTTTATTGGGACTCTGCCTTGAGCAGTCTCTTCTGTCATCTATGAAATAAGACTCAGCTATTTTGATGATTTCAGTATTTAAAGGATGACCAGTATATAGATCAGGTTTTCCCCACACACCCTTTTCTTTTCTTTTTTTTTTTTTTTTCGAGATTTATCTACCAAATATTTTGATAATGCAAGATTAGATTGAATTTGGCTTTTAGATAACGAACTTGGCAAAAGAGTTAGAAGCTGAACTTTCTCCTGAAGAGATACTGATGCTGTTACTGTAACTTCCATGTTCCATAGCCATTCTTTACAGGTTGAACATTCTGTTTTATCCCTAGACTCTGACTGTACTGCAGACACTAGATAGATATCACCTAATTTTGATGCCACTGCTTCAGATAGACTATTTTGTAAATCTAGTTTTTTCCTCTTACAATAATTACTTCTTCTTTCATACCTGACATCTGGTTTTTTAAGTGGGGAAATGTCAACTTGCACTGCAACAATGCTTGTGTTTTAAGGCTTCAATCACCTCATTTGTCATAACATAAGTTGTGTCAACACTGCAGGCTGCACTTTCTCCTTGAATGTCATCTTCCTTCAGTTCATCATAACCTAATGACTTTTTATATACAGCATAACAGTTTCTGCACACCTCATCTCTCTCACTCACAGTTTCTTCTGACCCCAAATATTCCTGCAGTAAAGGGGCCAAATTTCCTAAATGAGTGAAATTTTTATCAGTGGTTTTATAAGTGACTTTTTTTATGTCTGTTGAAATAGTCTTTACATTTGACTCTTTTCTCACTGTTGGTCTGAGACATATCTGAATTGAAGTTTACCCTAAAACAACACAGTCCTGAGATGAGGTTAAACTACTATGTTTTTGCTGATACTCTGGAGCACACAGAAAAATAAAAGCATAATTATCTTTTCAATATTAAATACTGAAAACTTGTACAGACAAATGTAACTGCTGCACATAGACCTTAATGAACTGTAGAAGGCCATTGATCAGAACTCAACTCAGCTGCTTGGACAAAGGTGAATACTGACTACCCACATGACTCATAGATAGTGATGAGTCATGTAGATGATCCATCCTCATGACTCAAAGGTGTGTGTGAGTCATGAGAAAGGAAACTGAAGTTCCATGTGTTGACATTCCAACACTTTCATTTACCCTTCACTTCCTGCCTTGAGTTCTTTCAACTGTTATTAAGCTTGCTGAGTAAATAGTGTTTTTACAACATACAATAATACTGTAAACTACTTGCTGTTTGAAAGTAATGCCATTATTACTTCCTTTTGTTACTGTACTTCATTTATCCTAACTACAAATTTTCACATGAAAAAATGACTTTGTTTTAGGAATGTGCTCCTAAACTGATTATTAATGTAGCACAGCTGAAAAGAAAAAAATACTATTAAAAATTATAAAAAATCAACAACAAAATTGCTCAGTCTGATTTCAGGGTTCAATCAAGCATCAGTTCGACTACTTTCCCACAGTTTTTCAGATTTTTTGAAATTGGCTTTTTTGAGAAAATTTGCTGTAAAGTAGGGCTAAATTTGAATTTTTTTGTATTTAAAGGGTTTATAACTAGCCCTAGGTATAACTCAGGGTAAGAAAAAAATTGCTTTAAAAACACTTTGAGGGCACTTCAGATCAGGCCTAATAGCAAAGGGTCAGTACAGAAAATACTAGTGAAAAAAAATTTGTGAAGTATGCACGTGGACAAATATTTTTTTAATTTTAACACAATTTTAAAATAGCTCATGGCTACATGTGGTACTTTTCATACACACCAAATTAAAGAACTTTAAAACAAAAAAATTCAGCTCTCTAGGACTTATAGTTGTTGAGATATTTTTAAAAAGCAAATGCATGTTTTCCGAGAAGTGATAAAATCGGCCAAAAAAAAAAAAGGGGCAAATTTCAAACACATGTAGCTGTGGGAAAAAATTTTTTTGGGAAAAATCCTTTTAGGGTGATTAATAACCCAGGTAGGGGTATCACATATATTTTTTTCGAAAAAATTGGTGATGGTCACCTGACACCCCCTGCCTGAATTGAGATGGAAGGGCCTATACATCATCTGGTCAACACTCTATCATATCTGGCCAAAACTTACTAACTTTCATGATAAAAAAAAACAACAAAAAAACCCCCAGAAATTGTCAACATAAATCTAATAACTAGTGAAAAAATAAAAAGTCAACTTACATTATATCAGGTGTAGATTGTTGAAGCTGTTGAGATTGTTGAGGTGTAGATTATTGCTCAGCAATGCATTCTTCAACAATCTACACCTGATATAATGTAAATTATGACTTTAATTTTTTCACTAGTTATTAGATTTATGTTGACAATTTCTGTTTTTGTTTTTCATGTCATGAAAGTTAGTAAGTTTTGGCCAGATACGATAGAGGGTTGACCAGATGTATAAATAAATACAACGTGTGAAATGGTATATGCAAGTACATTGTACTTATAACAAATTCTTAAGAAATGAAACGTAGCAGTGAAACATCTATGACGACAAAAAAAACGAAGTCAGGTAAAACTTATTGCCAAGTGTATCATGATATATATATATAGTAAAGAATGGTCATTTTATGAAGCATCTAAAGTTGTGCCGAATCACGTTTTGTAAGCCATGTGGCTGCGATTTTAGCCTAGTGCATGGCGGCTGCGATGATTGTATGCATCATGCGGAGAGCAAGAAGCATAAAGATCATGGCAAGAGACTAAATGGAGATGTGAGTAAAATTAATGTAACCAAAAAAACTTCTGACAGCTTAAAGAATCCTGGAAAAAATATCAAGAGCGTATTAGTGCTGGAAAAATGCAGCAAAATAAGTGAAAAAGAGAAGAAGAAATGAATGTTCACAAGGTGATTTGGAATGGGAAGAAGCTGAACTTTTGCAGCAGTTGGATTCCTCTCATAAAATGTTAAACAATGCTAAGATGAACATTGAATGCGGCATAAAAAAAAAAAAAAAGTGCAATGGAAAGTGGACAGGTACTATTAAAAGAAACAAAACATTGCTATCTTAAAAAATTAGAAAAAAATAGAAGTGAGCAATTGAATATTGAGAAAAGCAGCAAAAAGTTTCAACATTTTTTGCAGGGCGTGCAAAACCGCCCGTCCGCAGCGGTCAGGAATTCATTGACAATTAATTTTCCGACCACAGTGTCCGCGCGGACAGCCTTTTTTTCCGCAAGCTTGCTGTATGATTGTGATTAGAACATTTTTATTTTACTTTTTTTTTTTTTTTTTTTCCAATTTAAGATTTTTGCATCCAAGTGCCACAGTTTTACAAAATTACGCATTCTCTTAAGCAATAAGCTGTTCTTCATTTTGGTGAAATAGTTCCGCGGCGACACTCTCCCTTCCAAAATTTTAACGTACTAAGCCAATGTCCTGCTTTCTCATTCCCTCTCATAAAGTTTTCCCATGGGAATTTTATGCCTGAGGTGGGGGTGGGTAAGGATAGGGCCTTCGCAGTTGTTTTCAGGCATGAAAGACTTCCGCAAAAATGCGGAAATCCGCTTTTCTCTGTTCCGTTTTTGGTGTTACCAATATTATTCCAAAAATGCAATAACATTTTTATGGGGGGGGGGAGGGGGGTATGCCTCGCTCTTGCGGACAGCAAAATCGTAATGACTTCAAACAACGGGATGGTTACGGCTGGGAATGAAGTCACCTCTTTCAGGGAACAAAAGTCTTGCACCATCTTGCCAAAAAAGGCAGGTTTTGTGCCATTGGGCGCCAGAACCCAGTGCCCGTCATCATCGTCTGGACTTCGGTACAGTAAATTCTCCGTGCGCTGAGTAAGTCCATGCGGTGGGAAGAATGATTCAGCGACTCCAAGTACTTTACGTAGTTACTATGGAAATCATCTACGGAAAACATCGAGTATGCTATGGAAATCGTCGCACCGCTACGAACGACAGAAAACACCGAGTATGTAACGGAAATCGAAAATCTCAGGGAAATAACATTATCAAACATCTGTGTAAAGTTTATTTTTGTGTTTTCAAGATTCTAACACTTGTTAATATTTTCGGGAATGTTTCTTTGGTGTTGAGAATGTCACGTCGTTTTCTGTTTCCTCATATTAAATTTTTTCGACCAAGTCCACCCCCCACCCCCTCACCTCTCTCTCTCTCTCTCTCTCTCTCTCTCTCTCTCTCTCTCTCTCTCTCTCTCTCTCTCTCTCTCTCTCTCTCTCTGCGCCGATCATATTTTTATTTTTGATGTTTTCTTGTCATATTCCTCTTTTTTAATATCTTCAGTAATAGTGAAAAGGAGCGACTTTAAGAATTTTTTCTAATGAAATGCATGTTACCCTATTTCTAATACATCTTCAAAACTATTGAATAGAGAGCAATCATTTTATCCCTTTTTTTAAACGAAATTAAATTTCTTGATCGACATTTAATCCGTCAGTGGTGGAATCCGCGCAGTTTCTGTGTCCCGTAAAATTGTTTCATTCCATAAAATTCATGTTGGTTTTTTCATTTCTTAGTTACTTTTTACTCATACATGATATTAACTCGTGGATTCGCGGAATTCCGCTTTTTCTGTCATCATTTGGGCCATACTCAAGATCTATGTAAAACTGAAAAGAAGCTGGTTTTGGGGGGAAGGGAGGGGTCTTTTCCGTCTGGGGACGGTATTTCATCTTTCAAAACTTTCGAAAACGGAAGTTAAACGGAGTGAAGATTTCCCCCCATAATCCTAATTTATTTTTCTCGCAATGTTTCTTCTGCCCAGTTTTGTTATTTTCATTATAATGCATAAATATTTGTATTTTAGCTTGAAAACGGAGAGCCCTCTCTATGCTGTGTTGTTGTTAAATGTCAGTAATTTTATACTTTGGATGCAGTGATGTGCTCCAGTTTAATATTTACATAAATAAATTTCAGCGAATCCCAAAACATGCATTTTTTTAAGTTAAACAAATTCAGTGCCCTCTTAAAAATAATGAAAGCATTATTGAGTTTTTTCCTGGCTCACAAGTGGGAAATTCCTTTAGTATGATGAGGGATGTATTTGATAAAGAATCCAGCATCATGAAAATCGAAACATTTTCATCTGTTCAAACCATGAAATATAAGCTACTGAATCAGGATAAGTCAGCCTTGGAATTTTTTAAGAAAAACGATTATTTGCATGACCCTGCAAGTAGAGATTTATGCCAAAATATGAAATCATCATATTCAGAATATAAGAAAGAATTACAAGATAAGGAAGAAGAAATAAAAAGAAGATGAAAGGAGCTAAACATCTCTAATAACTTACGCAGCAAATTAAAATCAAATGAATTGGTTCAAGAGAAAGAAAATTCTAGCCGGCTAAATCATAAAAGAAGGTTAGAACAAATTGTTAAACAGAAACAACTTAAGAAAATGAAATTTCATTAGTTGTGAATGACTTTTATTATTTCTCTACAAAATGTCTTAACGTTTTCGCCAGCATTTATCATATTTCTTCATTAATAATTTTGTCAAATCAAAAATGAACATTTATTCTTCATCAAACTTTTATTACTTATCAACAAACATGTCTGAAGTTTTTAAAACCTTCAAGATTTCATTTCCATACAACATTGTCATCTTATAAAGACATTTGATTAAAGACATCGTTATGTACTAAGGTGAACAATTTTCTATGCATATGACCTCATCAGGAATTTTTCCCCTTACGTTATATTGTACTATATATTTAATTTTCTTGAAACAAAATACATACATTAAATCTATTTAGTTGGCAGACATGCGACCAATACCTAAATGTCATGGTTGTATACATTAAAGAGTGAAATGCAAGATTCAACACTTTATTACTCCCCACTCCGGCACATACACGCACTCGCGTGTGTGGAAGTGTGGAAGTTCAGCTTTTTCCATCACTGCCCACTTTCATGCCTGTATTTTTTTTCTTCTTCCTTTCTCTCCCGTCTATCTCCCCCCCCCCCCCAGTCATCCCTTGTTTAGTTTCATTTGTTAATACTGGAGTGACCCAGTATTAACCAATGCAACTAAACAACGGTTGCTTCTTCCCTTCACGCGTGACCTTGACATCTCGCACGTGAGATGCCCGCCGTAATATTGGCTTCCCGTGCATTACCGTTTTCCGCATGTTTCCTGGCGTCCTTGACGACGATCGTATCTAATGCTGCACGTGCACTATTCTATCTCTCGTCTTTTGCCATTTTGCTGTTGAAAATTCCGGATTTTGTGTAACAAGCTTTTTGCTGTGAAAGCAGAAATGTATTTATTTTCTGTATATACATTTAAAAAAAAAAAAAAATCAATAAAGTGACAATATTTAATATGCATGTATTTCTCGACGTATTGAGATTAAAAAACATGTTTTATATATGTTATTGTTTTTCAGTTAAATCCATTTATTAGTGGTTTAACTGTTGGAACTTTACATGTTATAGTTCCTTTGTGTGAAATGCAATTTCTTAGTTGGAAATTATTAGTGTTTACTGAGAACAAATACCTCGGTAATCAAATGTAATTAAAGGGAAAAATTTTCACGTACCTCTCAGTTGTAAGTGGTCGATGTTCGAATCTTTGTATGGCTGTTCTCTGTTCTCATCAGGCTCTTGAGTTTAGACTTTTAAGAATTTAGTCGGCACATTTTCTTCACGGGTCCCAAAATTGGATAGACAAATTCATCTAACAAATTAAGTTGTCTATCCAATTTTGGGACCCGTGAAGAAAATGTGCTGACTAAATTCTTAAAAGTCTAAACCCAAGAGCCTGATGAGAACAGCCATACAAAGATTTGAACATCGACCATTTACAACTGAGAGGTACGTGAAAAGTTTTTCCTTGAATTACATTTGATTACCGAGGTATTTGTTCTCAGTAAATACTAATAATTTCCAACTGAGAAATTGCATTTCACACAAAGGAACTATAACATGTAAAAGTTCTAACAGCTAAACCACTATTGAATGGATTTATCTGAAAAAGGATGGTGATATTTAAATTCTACGTAGTTATGGTATTTATACGAGTCTGACGGGTTACTTTCAAAGGAGGACAGGTACATTTTTAGACAAACCGTCCTCGAGGACGTGTAAAATTTCCGAGATTTTTCGTGCCCTGATTTGTTGTATTTAAATAAATGACTAATAATACAATCCTGCTATGGTTACAAATTTTTTGATCTATTTGAAAACTAAAACCTTTGCATATGTGTGTGTGTGTTTCAATGCAAGATACTTTAAATTTGAGTAGGGTGCATCTAGTTCCAAAACATTTTTTGCTCAAGTGTTTGTTCTATCTACTAATATTTTACCTGCTCCGAAAAAAATGTTTTCTTAAGAATTTAGTCGGCACAAAATTTTACCTGCTCCAAAAATGCATTTTGTTGCTCCAAAAATGTATTTCACCTGCTCCGAAATCGCATTTTGCTGCTCCAAAAAGGTATTTTACCTGCTCCGAAAACGCATTTTGCTGCTCCAAAAATGTATTTTACCTGCTCAAAAACGCATTTTGCTGCTCCAAAAATGATTATGCAACTTTCCATTACTGCATAATGGTGCTCATATCAAACTTCACACCCATGTGCAAATCCCATTTTGTAAGGAGGGTAGCAAAATTTATATTCACCATTTTGTTCATCCATTCTGATGAATGAACTATGTGAAACTGATGCTATATGTAGACAAAGGCACTGACATCATCAACCTTGACAGAGATAGGCAATTCTTATTTTGTAAGGTAGGAGCAAAAGGGCTCTTGGTCGTCCCAGTAGTTTAAGCACTAGTTTCTGATCGTTCATCTGCGATGGGTCCTGGTATGAATCCCAGTGAGACATGAATCATATTATTTGCATCTTTAAAGGCATTAAATACCAACAAAGTACGCATATTTACGTGCAAGTCATTAATGACATATCAATAAAAAAAACCAACCACTTACCAAAAAGCTCTTGGTTACTTTTTTGCTATGCACTTCATGCACGTCAATTATAACATCCTGTTATGTAGCTGGCCTTCAAAGGTTGAAAACTTCCTGCTTATAGGGTGCTGTTTTATATTTGTTCTTCTGGTCATGAAACATATTTTTATTCACAGGACAAAAACGCTGACTTCTGTCTGCCTTCTGAGATGTAACATAGCTCGTCATCACTAGGTGTATACTCACTATAACATGAGTGTTGTCAACTTTCATTACGCCAATTTTTTATCGTATTCTTCTTTCACTCCCCCATATGCAACATGGCCTTAAAATTCACAATTCGAAAAATGGTACTCACTTCGAAAACACTTATTCACCCGATGAAAAAACCATTAGAAAGTACCACGTACTCACCATAAAGATCATGGTAACCTCCAATGACAACACACTTCCAACACGTCATTCATCGTGATGTAACTGGGCTTCCAAGGTTTACAGACTTCTTGCTTACGCTTCTTATTTCCAGGTGTGAAACATCGTTTTTTTTTTTTTTTTCGTTAGCCTTATGAGATGTTACTCTAAAGCTTGTCAATTCTATAAAAATCATACATACAACTCATTCATACAATTCAAGTAAAAACTATGTACATAACCTTACATTCATAGGTGATTAAACCTTGGTCAACTGTAATTATCAAACTCCTCCTTCTGTTTCACAACCTCTGCTACTCCCACTGCAAGTGTCACACCCATTCAGCCCCTCACATCCAATCCTCTAGTACTTTCAACAGGCCTCTGTCATCTTCAGGAGGCAGGTGTGTCTCACCCGCCCACCACAGCTCAAGTGAGCAGAGCCATCGAGGCATGAGCCCCTGCCGCTATCTCTGAATCGTTGTGTCTCTGGCGCCATCTATTGTCCCTGCTGCTCTTTTTTCCCTCTTTCTTTTTACGCTGCTGTTCAATTTTTATTAGGGCTTTCCATTGTTCGTTTAGGTTACTTGGCTCATTAATGTTGCATAATCTTGATCTGTTTTTTTCAATTAACACTGATTCTGCAATTCTTAACTGCTTTTCGTTTTTACAGCTCTTAATAATTTTAATATCTTCAAACCTTGGACATTGTTGATTTTCCATACAGTATTGGGTCAATGCTGTCTTAGCTTCTTTTTATTCCAATTATTAATATGCTGGTTCAATCTATACTTTAATTTATTCTTGGTGCTGCCTATATATGACACAGGTGGTTGCTGGTTTATTGGGATTTCATAAATTTCTGCTCTATCTAATTGGCTAATTTTTTCATTTTTAATCACTAAATTTTTTACAGTAAGTACCTGATTTCCTACCTGTATGTCATACTTGCCACAAAGTTTATTAATTTCTGCTGAAACATTTTCTATATATGGTATTGCTCCAACATATTTTACAAGTTTTTTTATCAGTCTTGACCTTATTGTAACCTTGAGTTACTTCATAAATCCATTTTTTAATACCTGTTTAGGGTATCCAAAATCATATGCAATTTTTTCAATATATTCAATTTCTTCATTTCTATACTGTTCAATTGATGAGTGTGTTAAACTTCTTTTAATTAGTGTTTTAATACTATTTCTTTTATGTGTTAATGGATGTGATGACTGAAATGGTATAAGTACTGGGATATATGAAGATTTTCTATGCACTCTGAATTGCATATTCTCCTCTGTTTTAACAATCAAAACGTCCAAAAATGCCAAAGTATTGTCATGTTCTTGTTCTACTGCCAGTTCAATAGATGGATAAATTTCACTATACTTTTTTGTCAAGTCCTCAAGTTCATCATTTTTTAGCCTGGATAACAGAAAAATGTCATCAACATATCTGCAGTATATCAGTGGTGGATCCTCGAGTTTACTTATTATTTTTTCCTCAATGTCACTCATTATAATTTCAGCAAATAAAGTTGACAGTGGTGACCCCATGGGTCCACCATGATTTTGTTTGTACATCTTGTTGTTAAACTTAAAAATGTTATTTTCATATATGTACAATAAAATTTCTCTTAACTCCTCTATTTGTATTGCATTCATTGTCTGTAGCACATATAATTTTTCAATAATTATTTCTATTGCCTGAGGTACTGGTGTGCTAGGAAAAAGAGCTCTCACATCCATACTAGCCATATGATATTCACTTAAATCTTGTTTAATTACTTTAATTTTCTCAATAAATTCGTATGTATTCTTCACAGTGAACCTTGTCTTCATGAACAAAGGTGCCAAAAATTTGTAGATATTCTTTTCCAATTTTATTAGTGGGGAATTCCTTTTTGATACAATCACTCTCATAGGTGTATCAGACTTATGAGTTTTTATTTTTGCAAACATTCTTGGTATTCCAGTACCCATTGGTGGGTATGCTTTCTTTATTTCATCAGGCAAGGTGCTGTGATTTCTTATTCTAGCTAAGTACCTTACTTGAGATTCGGTTGGGTCTTTTGTTAGAATGCTGCAATTCAGTTCTTCTATAGCTCTATTCATTTTTAGATCATATTCAGTTGTGTTTAATATTACAATTTGCCCTGTTTTATCAGCTTCACAGAATTTAATTGTTGGGTCATCTCTTAATTTAATCAGTTGTTCTTTCTCATACTGAATTTTATCTATATGGTATTTCTTTTTCTTACTTTTTTCATTAAATTCCTTCAAAACAATTCTATACAGTTTACTTCGAAAATTTTCACGTTCTTCTGCTGGTACACTGCGTGCCATTTCTTCTAAGTTGGGTATTAATTCCTCCGTCCTCGGCAGGCTCCGTGGAAACGCACATTTTTTTTACCTCTCTGCAAAACAGCTCTTTGCGTGAAGGTCAAGTTGGAGTTATTCTGATATACCTCATACATATTCTCCCGTTGTTCTTGTACACGTTGTCTGTCAATCATCACGTGTAACTTTTTTTCCATGATTGCTCTTGAGCATTTTTTTCGTATTCCACGATGTCAAAAATTTCCCTGAAGGTTGCATCCAAAATCTCATCTTTCCAATTACCGTCAAAATTTCTATACTTTTTATAACATATCAAATCGATTAAATGTAAACATTTCTTATTCAAGTTAAAAATCAATTTCCTTTTATTGACAATTTCAGCTCTTAATCTCTTTTTTTTTGGCACTCCTGGATTATTCTATTATCCTTAGCAGTGACTGGGCAATTCCGTATTTTTAAATACTTTGGTGTTATTTCTAGGTCACGGCACGTCACCAAAAATTCTTCTTGATTTTCTGACTTTACTAATTTAATTTTAGCTTTCTTAAACGCTGTAATATCTCCCATCTCGAAGTTGTGAAATTGATTTCTATAGCGCATAGTCCCAGAGTATGATAGCGACTGCAAACCCCACACCTCAACTATCCCAGCTCAGAATTTTGCGTGTAATTCTCAATTATTATATTTGCACTTTTAAGGTATTAACCTTAAAAGTGCAAATATAATAATAAGATATTACAGACAACGTGTACAAGAACAACGGGAGAATATGTATGAGGTATATCAGAATAACTCCAACTTGACCTTGAGCTTCACGCAAAGAGCTGTTTTGCAGAGAGGTAAAAAATGTGCGTTTCCACGGAGCCTGCCGAGGACGGAGGAATTAATACCCAACTTAGAAGAAATGGCACGCAGTGTACCAGCAGAAGAACGTGAAAATTTTCGAAGTAAACTGTATAGAATTGTTTTGAAGGAATTTAATGAAAAAGTAAGAAAAAGAAATACCATATAGATAAAATTCAGTATGAGAAAGAACAACTGATTAAATTAAGAGATGACCCAACAATTAAATTCTGTGAAGCTGATAAAACAGGGCAAATTGTAATATTAAACACAACTGAATATGATCTAAAAATGAATAGAGCTATAGAAGAACTGAATTGCAGCATTCTAACAAAAGACCCAACCGAATCTCAAGTAAGGTACTTAGCTAGAATAAGAAATCACAGCACCTTGCCTGATGAAATAAAGAAAGCATACCCACCAATGGGTACTGGAATACCAAGAATGTTTGCAAAAATAAAAACTCATAAGTCTGATACACCTATGAGAGTGATTGTATCAAAAAGGAATTCCCCACTAATAAAATTGGAAAAGAATATCTACAAATTTTTGGCACCTTTGTTCATGAAGACAAGGTTCACTGTGAAGAATACATACGAATTTATTGAGAAAATTAAAGTAATTAAACAAGATTTAAGTGAATATCATATGGCTAGTATGGATGTGAGAGCTCTTTTTCCTAGCACACCAGTACCTCAGGCAATAGAAATAATTATTGAAAAATTATATGTGCTACAGACAATGAATGCAATACAAATAGAGGAGTTAAGAGAAAATTTATTGTACATATATGAAAATAACATTTTTAAGTTTAACAACAAGATGTACAAACAAAATCATGGTGGACCTATGGGGTCACCACTGTCAACTTTATTTGCTGAAATTATAATGAGTGACATTGAGGAAAAAATAATAAGTAAACTCGAGGATCCACCACTGATATACTGCAGATATGTTGATGACATTTTTCTGTTATCCAGGCTAAAAAATGATGAACTTGAGGACTTGACAAAAAGTATAGTGAAATTTATCCATCTATTGAACTGACAGTAGAACAAGAACATGACAATACTTTGGCATTTTTGGACGTTTTGATTGTTAAAACAGAGGAGAATATGCAATTCAGAGTGCATAGAAAATCTTCATATATCCCAGTACTTATACCATTTCAGTCATCACATCCATTAACACATAAAAGAAATAGTATTAAAACACTAATTAAAAGAAGTTTAACACACTCATCAATTGAACAGTATAGAAATGAAGAAATTGAATATATTGAAAAAATTGCATATGATTTTGGATACCCTAAACAGGTATTAAAAAATGGATTTATGAAGTAACTCAAGGTTACAATAAGGTCAAGACTGATAAAAAACTTGTAAAATATGTTGGAGCAATACCATATATAGAAAATGTTTCAGCAGAAATTAATAAACTTTGTGGCAAGTATGACATACAGGTAGGAAATCAGGTACTTACTGTAAAAAATTTAGTGATTAAAAATGAAAAAATTAGCCAATTAGATAGAGCAGAAATTTATGAAATCCCAATAAACCAGCAACCACCTGTGTCATATATAGGCAGCACCAAGAATAAATTAAAGTATAGATTGAACCAGCATATTAATAATTGGAATAAAAAAGAAGCTAAGACAGCATTGACCCAATACTGTATGGAAAATCAACAATGTCCAAGGTTTGAAGATATTAAAATTATTAAGAGCTGTAAAAACGAAAAGCAGTTAAGAATTGCAGAATCAGTGTTAATTGAAAAAACAGATCAAGATTATGCAACATTAATGAGCCAAGTAACCTAAACGAACAATGGAAAGCCCTAATAAAAATTGAACAGCAGCGTAAAAAGAAAGAGGGAAAAAAGAG
Organism: Macrothele yani; assembly: GCA_039090855.1. NCBI lineage: Eukaryota > Metazoa > Arthropoda > Arachnida > Araneae > Macrothelidae > Macrothele > Macrothele yani. The sequence goes on along the minus strand of CM076996.1, from coordinate 3,370,306 downwards.
CAGCAGGGACAATAGATGGCGCCAGAGACACAACGATTCAGAGATAGCGGCTGGGGCCCATGCCTCGATGGCTCTGCTCACTTGAGCTGTGGTGGGCGGGTGAGACACACCTGCCTCCTGAAGATGACAGAGGCCTGTTGAAAGTACTAGAGGATTGGATGTGAGGTTCTGAATGGGTGTGACACTTGCAGTGGGAGTAGCAGAGGTTGTGAAACAGAAGGAGTTTGATAATTACAGTTGACCAAGGTTTAATCACCTATGAATGTAAGGTTATGTACATAGTTTTTACTTGAATTGTATGAATGAGTTGTATGTATGATTTTTATAGAATTGACAAGCTTTAGAGTAACATCTCATAAGGCTAACGAAAAAAAAAAAAAAAAAAAACGATGTTTCACACCTGGAAATAAGAAGCGTAAGCAAGAAGTCTGTAAACCTTGGAAGCCCAGTTACATCACGATGAATGACGTGTTGGAAGTGTGTTGTCATTGGAGGTTACCATGATCTTTATGGTGAGTACGTGGTACTTTCTAATGGTTTTTTCATTTAAGAATTGCACGTAAACTATGCGCACTTTGCAAGAGGTTAATACCTTAAAAGTGCAAATATAATAACTTATTCACCCAATCAATAAATACTCATATGTAGTACTCTCAACCATTTACACTCCCCATAAAAACCACTCCAAGGTACACAACATACAACACATTCATACACTCAATTAAAACCATTATGTACATAATTACACTATTTACATTCCCTGGCAGTCAAACTGTTGTCAACTGTGAGTAATGTATTGCTCCATCTGCCTCATACACCGCACAAACCCTACAGCAAACGCCAACCTCATTCAGCCCGTCATACACAATCCTCTAGCACTTTCAACAGAATCTCTGTCGTCCTCAGGAGGCCGATGCGTCTTTCTGCCAACCACAGCTCAAGTGAGCAAAGTCATTGAGGTTCCGGTTTCAGTCGCAATCTCTGCATCTTTGTGCCTCTGGCGCCATCTATAAAATGTTGTGAATGTTGTGTTTGTATTACAGCACTTGCTATATGCCATACCTTGAACCAGTGACCCTAAATTGGGGATAGGTGACTGCTTATAGCCCAAGTTGCTCACAGTGTGGTCATTAAACCCCCAGATTAAAAAAAAGGGGGGGGGGTTTCTTGTTTACTTTGTACTGTGTGAAGTACTCGAATATCTTTCCTTTAGCACCAGTCGTGGAACTTTTGGAATGTAAAGCTGTATTTTTCTTTCTTCTCGTTATCTTTCACAAACACTTAGCAGAACTGTTCACCAGTGTTCTGAGTGTTGCAGAACACCAGAAAACTGGTGGTGTATTTTAAGTCCAGATATACTGAAGTGCACTTATATAGACACAACTGCCTTCAAACTATTGGCCTTCAGCACCTGTACCTCATGTAGAGCAACTTTTAAAGTTGCTGTGACCTTTTCTTTGCTCTTGAAGTTGTTGATCTCCAGTCAGTTTTCCAGACATGAGAAAGGAAAAAATTGCACTGGTTAGTATAGGAAGCAATGAAACAACCACACACACAGTAAAATTTGCACACCTAGAAGAAAACATGTCACAACAGTAAAACTTCCCAAATAGCTAGAGTGTGTGCTGGTATGCAAATGATTCACATTTGGTGTGAGTGCACATGACCGCACACCCTGTGGTGGCGCTGAAAGCACGAACTGGCAGCCTTATAAACCGGCATGTAGTCGATGCCCCATGAAAGCAAAAAGCACCAGCCGATGCAAGCAAAAGTACAGAGTGAAAAGTATGCTGGGTAGATGCCAGAGACGTCGATTTACGCAACTTACGGTTTTCGAGAGAGGCCTGATCATCAGACTGAAAACCGCAGGGTGGTCTGCACGCTGCATAGCTTGCCACGAAGATCATTCTGACTATACCGTCTGACTGTGTTGGGAGTAGTAGACATGTGAGGGTACTGCCTCACGGCGAAGTGGCTCTGGACAGACCAGGAGGACCACCGGTAGAGAGGATCGATGGATCGTGTACCAGGCACGAACGGATCCCACGGGGACCCAGTCCACTGTACAGGCAGATTTAGCAGCTCCTGTGTGCCCATGAACCTTTTCCTGATGCCTCGTGGAAGCGAATTTGCGATCCCAGCTCCCCTTACGTGTGCTGTCATTAACACTGGAACAACGCCGGTTCTGTGTGCAGTGGTTCCAGGCCAGAGTGACGTGGAATGCCATAGACTGGCAACTTGTGGTGTTTAACAATGAGTGCCGCTTCGTTTTGGGGACAGATGATCATCATGTCCGGATGTGGAGGTCCCCTGGTCAACGGTACAATCCCAACCTTGCTATCGAGCTCCACACCTCCCCCACTGCAGGAATTTCGGTCTGGGGCGCCATTGCCTACAATAGCTGATCAGCTCTAGTGGTGGTACATGGATCATTGACGGGCCAGCGGTACGTGGATGAGATCCTGTGGCCCCATGTGCTCCCATTCCTGACCGGGATTCCAGGTGCACTATACCAGCAGGATAATGTTTGCCTGCACACGGCTCGGGTTGCCCAGGACTGCCTAAGTCATGTCTAGACATCTTCTATGACCTGACTGCTCCCCGGACATGTCCCCTATCAAGCATGTGTGGGACCAGTTGAAACGCCAGCTGCCGCTGTGCCGCACTATCTGGGATTTGGAACACACCATCCAACACATGTGGGCCAGTCTGCTGCAGGACAACATCATGCGTCTGTTTGCCTCCATGCCGGACCATATTGTAGCATGTATCGCAGTATGAGGCGGTGTGACGCTCAATTGAAGATGATCAGACTGCGTGCCACAGATCCCTCTGTAATTGTCCTGCAGCTGTGTTTTTGCCATCATGTGTATCATTCATCTGTATCATTATGTCCATAAAATTTCAGTTCAATCCGATGCTTCCTTCTTGGTGCACAAATTTCATTGTTGTGAGTGTATATATCATTATGAAGGGATGCATCACCCAGCCTTTGGCCACCCACATTTTGAGTCACTTCAAGCAGATGGATTGCCTCCCATGGGATGTGAAAACCTCTGTGTTCTTTTACCTGTTGACTGTAATGCCTTCCACTCTTAAGTCTCAGTGATAGTTTTTTAGACAATGAAAGACCACTTTGTCATCACTTTTCACGTGAAATAAATCTGCTGAAGTTATGCGTGTGATCACTCTTTTACTTGGTTAATTGTTATTCACATCAGGTATCAAAGAAGAGATGCCAAATATGTGAAGGCATTAGTTGGAGAAAGGATGAACCATTACTGTCATTTGTTGACAGTGTTGATTGTGATGTATTTTGTAGCATTGTTCTTAAGTCATCGTTCTTGAGATGCAATATAGCAGGCAGACATGCATTCTAATTAAGCATGTACTGTTAGAATACTAGTGAAAATTTCCACTTTTTCTGCTTTTCCAACTGCTGACAGTCAACACTTGTAACCTCCACCACAAGATGCTTAGCATCAGTATTCCTTTCTGTTGCAGGGTATCTCCTGTGTTGGTTGTTTCCAGTGTTTTGGAAATATTATGGAACCTTTCATGTAATTAAAACATCAACACATTTGGGTACAACATTGTGTTTACTATACATTGTCCAAAGAACCTGCCAAGTTCCCATGGTAAGCTTTACCAAAAGCTGGCAAAATTTGAGGTTGGCTTGCTACTGTAAATGACTCATCTCTGCTCCATTCATCCCATGATAGGATGAGAAATATAAATGATTTATTTATTATTCCACCACTTAGGGATCACAGCCCACACGTGCTGTATGTAGTACAGCAGGTAGACCAGCTGGCTTCACATAAATCTGCAATCAAGTCATGCTCAAGTGCATTCAGCTGCTGATTGTGTTGACAACAATGTCAGTGCAGCATCTTCTACACTTCTGCAGAGTGCTAAAGACACATACAGTTCCTGAGGAATATGGCTTAGCCATTCTGTGTTTGTCCCCTTTATTTCTCCCAAATACCACATGGTTCTTTTGGAAATCAAATGCACTGCTTATCTATCTGCTGCTTCTATGTGGGGCAAATGTTGAATAGCATAGTGATATAATTTTATTATGAAATGCGACTGAAGTTAGGAATGCTTGGAAATAAAAAATAATAACAATGTGCTTTTAAAATCTGCATGTTAACAAATCTTATGCACCAAAAATATATTAATATATTTTGATCCATTTTTTTTTTTTTTTTTTTTTTTTTTGTACAGCCTGTAACGACTCAGGGTCCCATACCACCACCCAGACCACCTGCTACCACTTCTTCAACTGTTCCTCATGTTGTGCCACATGTTCCAACTGCTTACAATGACAAAGTTGTTGCCTTTCTGCGCCAGCCAAACATCATGGACATTCTTAAAGAACGGCATCCTGCCATTGCTTCCAATCAGGCCCTCCGTGACAAGGTGAATGCAGTCAGAGCTGATGGCACCGCAGCAATAGATCGCCTTAGCCATGATATTGATCTAACCATCTTGTTAAGGTAATTTTTGTTTAAGTTTGATTTTGCTACAGCTGTATGTTATGTTACAAATTTATGAGAGCTGTAATCTGGTCAAAGTAATAACACATGTATTTTGTTAAGTATTTCTTGTGTCTTGGTAATATGCATGTGTGCAGATTGCTCTATGCTGATGACACAGTCCTGTTGGAGAGAGCCAAAGTGAGTTGCAGAGTATGTTTTCTTGGATGTATGAAGTTTATGAAATTCAAACTGAGTATAAATAAGGGAAAAACCAAAGTTATAGTTTAGTTTTTGAGCAAGGAACTGTTCGTACTGAATGCAAGATAAGCGTTAATAGCACAAAGATTGGCCAGGTAAATGAGTTTGTATATTTAGGAAGTATGTTTGACAGAGAGAACAAATTAGATGGTGAAATTAATAGGCGAGTGTATTCTTCATTGAAAGTCATGGCTGCCTGAGGAGGATTTCAAAGGAATGATGGGTTCTCAAGGAAGTCTCGAATGGCTGTGTATGAAAGTGTAATTGTTCCTACTCTGATATACGTCAGTAAAACCTGAGTATTGCAGAAAAGACAGGAGTCGTTTGTGTGCTGGGGAATTCTTCATTGAAAGTCATGGCTGCCTGAGGAGGATTTCAAAGGAATGATGGGTTCTCAAGGAAGTCTCGAATGGCTGTGTAGGAAAGTGTAATTGTTCCTACTCTGATATATGTCAGTAAAACCTGGGTACTGCAGAAAAGACAGGAGTCATTTGTGTGCTGGGGAGATGCGTTACTTACAGGGGGTTTGTGGTAAGATATGCGCTGATCATGTGAGGAATGAAGATGTGTTGCTGATGTGTAATGTGAGGCAAAATGTTGTTAGTAAGATGGAGACTAATATTCATAGGTGGTTTGGCCATGTTGAAAGAATGAGTGATGAGGTGTTGACTAAGAGAATTTTTTTAGCCAAAGTGGCAGGAAAGGAAGGCAGAGGAAGGCCAAGGAAATCATGGCAGTACCAGATTCAGGAATGTTTGCTTGAGAAAAAGGTTATGAGTATGAAGTGCAAAAGGTCTTGTGTGCAGCATGTGATGGATGTTAATGAAGCTCGAGTGGTGTGCAGAGATTGTTTCAAATGGAAACATTTGATACACGAACAGTAAGTAATTTCTAGTTCTATCAATTAAATGTGTACTTGGCACATGTTATTTCTTTTAAGAGCTAACCTCTGAATCTTAGAAAACAGCTTAATGTGTATGTATATATAAATATGTATGTATGTAATATTTCAAACACTCGATAGAACCTTCTTGTTTATGAGGAATATGCTTAGGATATCTTTTCAACTTCATAACTAGCAAATACTGAATACATGATTTGTGGATCATTCGAAAAATATTTCTGCATCATGTTAAACATTGAGGGAGTAATGAATGATATGCTGATTCATTTCATGCTTTATAGTGTTAAACCCATTATAGTGACCACTAACTTGGAATGGAGGGGGCTGAACTAAAGGTCTTAACAATTAACCGTTTATAACAGATGTAGCCTTTTAAATTCACATTGGTCGTTTTATTTTTGCAAATTTGTCTTTGTACAGTGCAAAAAATGTGTAATGAAGCAAGTTTTTAGGAAAGAAAGAAAAGAAATGGCATAACAACTGTGTAACAGCTCAGAGATCTTTTTCCAATGGAATTATTTTTAATGGCGCATGTACACCTGTTTCACCAGGATTTGCCACTTCAAGTTGAAGTGTCAATACAGAAGGGCAGGGGAGTAAAGTAGATAACAATTAATACTAGTAATTAATGACTTCGTGGCTTCCTCTTATTACTTTCAGTATTATAAATATTTAACGAGAATTATCGAGGATAAATTTATTAGGTACATTACCTCTCAAATTTTCGATCTAAACACTAGATCTTTGTCAGGAGTTCTTGCTTCCTTCTACTTCCACAGGTCTGGTGACCAAGCCTGATGGATTTTCCATCCAGCATGGTCATTGATGTTGCCACCTTGTGTCTTGTAAATTTCCAGGGATTCCTCTAATTTCCGGATAATTGCATGGGATTGATATTTGATCACTTTTAAAGAGTCCCAGTCCATTTTGTGGCCAGTTTCTTGTATGTGCCTGTCTAATCCTGTTTTATTTGAGCTGTTCCTTATTGCTGCTTTGTGTTCTTTAATTCTGGTGGTTAACCTTCTTGCTGTTTCTCCTATTCTATTTTACTTACATAATAATTTGCTAGGAGAGGTGCTAATGACGAACCTATTGCTAGCCCACTTCTTTGCTTATAGAAGCAGCCTCGGAATTGAAAAAAATTGTTGTTTAGAGCAAACACTGTAAGTTCATGAAGGCCTATTGCTTCTTCTTTATTGTATTCATGAAACACTACTAGGTCAGATAAGTCATCTGCTATGTAATCTATGAGTTTGTCCAGGTTTATATTCGTATACATGGACACAACATCTAAACTTGCCATGGAAGGGTTTTCTAATTCTGGAAGTTCTTCTATTTTCTTCAATAGCTCTTCAGTGTTCTTTATCAGTGCCTTAGGTTTAGGAAGCAACTTTGATAGATGAAACAGCAAATAATAATTCAAATTGGACAGAGGAGAATATTTTGAGTCAATAATAGGCCTGATAGGTTGTCCTTCTTTATGCAGTTTTAACAAACCATGCATCTGCGGAGTACGATGGGTAATCTTTGAATAATTTTTGAAGTTGTCACAAATCATATTTTTCTTCTTAAGTGAAAAGAGCAATTTTCTATAATTTGCGATCATCGTTTGTAGCGGATCGCTATCCAATTTTTCATATATTGGTTTGTTTGCTTAGTTCTTCTTCCAGTTTTAACAAATAATCTGCTTTTTTAATTAGGGTTATTTTCTTGCTTTTATCTGCTCTTACTGCAACTGTTTCTGAGTTCTTTTTGAATTTTTTCAGGGCTATTAATTCTTCCTTCGAAAGATTTTTTATCGGCATTCCGCTGAATGACCTTGAAATTTGAGAGGCAAGAATTATATTCTTTCTTTAGCGCTAATGCTGCTTCAGGATTTTGCCTGAAGCAGCATTAGCCCTAAAGAAGCTTACCCATTTCTGAGGTTTTCAGAAATGGGTAAGAAGATCCCTGTCGGAGCTCGCCAGGCGGCCGTGAACATGATGGAATCCGGAATGCGCATCACCCAGGGTGCGCACGCGTGCTTGAAAACCTGGAAAGTCCTGGAAAATCATGATTACGTTTTCAAGGCCTGGAATATCCTGGAAAAACGGTGTTTTTTTAATGCCGTCTTGAAAAGCCTTGAAATTTAAAATTAGTGCTTAAAAAATGCCCTTTTAGGAAATCGTGTTACTGTTACCCCTTCATTTTTTAAAGTTCCTTTTCTCTGTTCTCAAAGAAACCACCGGCAGCGGTTTCCGACGTGCACCAAATCCTAATTTGGCTGGGGAAAAAAAAGAAAAAAAAAAACACTACTTCCAGTGCAATAAAATTGGATGATTACTAGTAGGTCGAAGGGGAGCTTGATGTCCGATCGACAACTGAGAACAGAAGGGGAAAGAAGAGGCATTTAGCATTTGCAGGGGGTCGCGTATGTACCAAGTCAGCTGGCATCCACCAGTGAGGAGTATGCCTGAACAACACATTCATCTTCTTCTTGTTTATGTGCATGCCACCCTCCCTCCCCTCAAGAGGCTTCCGCTACTTATGATAAAAAATAAGAAAACTATCTTTGCGAATTTTTCACGAAAGTGGCTAAAATTTTTACATTCACTGTAATTGGATTACAGAAGCTCACTTCCAAAATTCCAATTGAATCGGTTTAAAACTTTAAAAGTTAGCATTGGTAATTTTTATTATGGACAAGTATGTGTGCCTCTTTGGACAGAGTGAGCCTCCAGCAGAAAGGGTGTTACCATAGCAACGGTTGATTGACAGCTGGGAGCGTTGATCTGAAGCCCTTGGTTGGGAAGAAAGCAAACACCTGTTTATCACTTCCACAGCTCAAAAGGACTAGGAGAATATTTTCAGAAATCCATTTTAACGAATTTTGAAAATAACACAGTAAAATTTTTACAGTAGTTAAGATACATCACAATAAAGTTCTAGTGCAAATTCCGTTAGGAACTTTAGCAGATGCAAAAAAAAAAAAAAATCTTCCGTTGCATAATCGGATTGAAAAAAGAAACAGTAATTATAAATTACGGGAAAAGCAAGTGAATTATTTTTTTTAGATGCCATGGTTTATTTAAACAGAGTTATCCTTAAATTTTTTTTCTGTGATGATATGGACTCTATTTGAATTACAAACATACGTTTTTATTCAGACGTCTGAGTTACTGTTTTAATAAAAAAATCATCTATAATTAAAAAGTTCAATGGATTTAAGCAATATTCAGCAGATAAACAAACGTATTTTAGTAAATTGCAACATCATGTAAATTTGGTAATTTTGTCGAAAATTGGGGAGCATTTTTTTTTTTTTTACATTTTCTATTATAGTTAAAGTGAAGGAGGAAGGGTGCAACTTGACAGTTCAGTGAGCTGCAGGTGGTGATTTATGGCAATGTGCCAAATGAAAAGAAGCCATTCCATCAGGTCATTCCAAAGGTTGTGTGTGTGTGTGGACGCGTCCTCCTGCTGTTTGATATTAATCGGAATGTTTTTGTGCAGGGGGGGGGGTTAAGAGAAATATCCGTTTCAGCTTTACAGCTTTCACGGCTCTTTTTTCTTTTTTTCTTGGTAATAAATAAAAATCATAGTTGCTGCATTCACCATTGATCCATGTTTGCATTTCTTGAATATAAACAGCAGACAATCAGAAACATAGTGTTGGGCGGGTCTTGATGTTCTTCATTTTGCATATGCTGAATTCAGTTCTGTGGGAATAAGGAATGACTTATACTGTGAATATATACAAAACTACATATTTTTGAGCTGAAAAAATAGGTCTACTTGTATACAGTAGCTAACGTGTGAACTCAGATGAAGACAATCAGACATACGGACGTCTGATTCCATAAAAAAAAAAAAAAATCAACATAGTTTTTTTATTTACACTACAGGTAAAAAAGCAAAAACATGTTTTTAAACGTTATAAAGGAAAACGGATTTTTGAAACGCATGACTTGATCTTAATTTCTGAAAGTTTCTTTTTTCCACATCCTTTTTTTCAATTACAATACACTGTAACAGGATACTGTGTGTTATATCACTTAGTGATATGGCAAATTTTCGGTTGCTGATATCCGCGATCGTAAGCAGTAGTTGCATTGCGTTTGCATAAACTTAAAAAAAAAAGTCCCCCCCCCCCCCGAACTTTTATGCGGTCATCATAGCTGATCAACCATTTCATTCCATGAACATCAGCACATTTCAATCATTTGAACATTGGGGGGTATCTGAAGGAATTCAGCCGTGCTTAAGCTCCCTAGCGCAACGAAAACATGCTAATTTTGGACAGTTCTATTCCCTTCCCCTCTACCATCCCTAATAATTGAGAGTGCATTCTGTAGTTTCAAATATTCTATTTATGAGCTAGTTTTCGCGCTGTTCGTTATGCTTTTATTTTCGAAATTCCTAACACTTTTGAACTATGGTTGCAGAAACGTTTATGCTTTGGGTTTGTCTGTACGATAATTCGCATGAAAGCGGTTGAATTTCGGCAAAATTTTAGTATGCTGTTGGGTACAACCTGGAAACCTACCCTCTTGGAAAAAGGTCGAAATTAAATTTAAAGGCCAAGACATAAGAGCAGTATTTGTTCTCCAAGCTTAGGAATGTTAACTCACATAAAATTTGTTTGATTGCAAAAAAGTTTTGGTATGTTATCAGGGAGGGGGAAACCTACTCTTGTAGAAAATGGTCCAACTTGAATTCAAAGGTCAGGGCATAAGAACAGAATTTATTCTTTATGGTCTTGTGTTTGATAAACTTGATCCATTTGCATAAAGCACATTTATCCATTTGCATCTTTCATCATTTTTATTACTTAAAACTGAAATTACTTTAAAAAATAATTTGAACATGATACTGTAAAGCGTAATAATCATCTTGGAATTTTTTTGTATATGTCCTGGAAAAGGCCTGGAAAGTCCTTGGATTTTTTTCCCCCAAAAGTGTACGAACCCTGATCACCGACATTGTGAGGGCCCTGAAGATCCAACACCAGTCGATCTTGTGCTGATCCCACCGTGACTGCTGTGGACATCGCCACTGAATTCTGTGACAGCGATGACCTGAACGTCAGCCGAATGACCATCTCCCGTCGTCTCATTGCTGGTGGATTGAATGGAAGACGTCCCGCCAAGAAACCACTCGTCGGAGTCAAGAATCGATGAGCCAGGGTCGCGTTCACGCGCCGTCATCGACACTGGACCGCGGCGGACTGGAGTAAGGTGCTTTTCACCGATGTGAGCAAGTTCAACTTATTCAGAAGTGATGGCATCCGATACGTACGACGTCCGTGTGGCCAGAGATTCAACCCCCAGTTCATTCAGCCGACTGTCAAGCATGAAGGAGAATCGCTCATGGTTTACAGCGCCTTCTCTCGCAATGGAATGGGCCCCATCATCAAGATTGATGGAATAATGACCGGCCAGAGCTACACGAACTTGCTCATCAACGATGTCTTCCTATGGGCAAACCAGAACATGCCAACCGGATGGATCATGCAGCAAGACAACGACCCGAAGCACACCTCCAGAGTAGCGAAGGCAGCCTTCCAACAGCAACAGGTCACACTTCTAGACTGGCCAAGCCAATCTCCAGACCTCAACCCCATCGAGCACATGTGGGAAGAGCTGGAGAGACGATGTGCGAAGAAAACCTGCCAGAATAGGGCCCAGAAGTTTGACCAGCTGTCTGCAGAATGGGCACGAATTCCGCAGGTCACCGTCGAGAAGCTAGTGGACTCGATGCCGGCTCGTTGTGCAGCTGTTATTAAGTCTTGTGGTTATCCCACTAATTTTTAGTTATTGTTTTGTTGTTTTCTCGTAGTTGTTTTCTGTTATCATTGCATTAAATGAATGTGATACACACCTACTTTGTTGGTCAATTTGTATGATCTTTGCAATTAAGCTCGGTACCTGATCTGTGTTAAGGTTTCCAATCCATCTGCATATGGGTCATGTTTACAACTGAATAAGACATATCATATCCCAAAATGACCCGTTTTGGTCCAGCAGAAAAAATATAGTCGAAAAAGTGTTTTGCCAAATACTTTTGTTTGCTACTGTATATTAAAAAGTAATTAAACAATAAAATTGAAAGGTACTAGATAAAATTTGGCCTACCCTAAGTTTTTTGGTTCTTGTTGACATTCTTACTATTGATAAACATAGCATCGAAGTCAAACGGCCTCCAACAGCAGTAGATGGTAAAAAGAATGAATTTTATTAAACAACAGGTTAAAAACAAAACTAAAAGGAATTAAAAATATTTAATGGATATAATTCAATGCAGCTGGATGAAAAATCAAAGCCAATAAGAAACATAAAGTCACCAAAAGTTGAGGCATAGTGCTGTGTACAGATGACACAGTTTCCTCTGATACGTCAGATGCATTTCGTGTAGCACATTGCTGGCACTTTCAGTGACATGGTGGAGTACTGTGTGTCCTAAGATGGGAAGTAAGTAAGGACTGTGTGATTACTGCAGTGTTTGTTGTCATTGGGTCAATGTCACCATCTATGTTTTGATGTTGCCTGTATGTTGTACTACTTCTTTTCTTTCGTTTTTGCAGTCTCTTTTCCTCAATTCTTTAAAGAGCCAACAAAATAAGGAAGAAGAGAAAATAAGTTAGAAGTAGTACACCATATTAGCAGCATCGAAACATAGATGGTGACAATGACCCAATGACAAACAAACAGTGCAGTGATCATAGATCCCTTATCTACTCCCTATCTCAGGGTACACGGTATCCTACCATATGTCATTGAAAATGTCAGCAATGTGTAGGCAAAAATGTATCCAAAGTATTGGATGAAAGTACTTTGTCTGTTCAGTGCACTATACCTTGATTTTTAGTGATTCTATGCTTCCTATTATTGGTTTTGGTTTTTCATTCACTTGCATTGAATTGTATCCAAACATTTTAAATCTTTTTAATTTTGTCTTTTAACCGGTCATTTCTTAAAATTCATTTTTTCACCATCTATTGCTGTCAGAGGTCATTCGACTTTACATTAGATTTATCTATAGTAAGAAAAATGTCAACAAGACTCAAGAGCCTAGTGTAAGCCTAATTTAATTTTTGAACTTGCCTCCATTTCTTATTGTTTGAATACTTTTTAATAATTGCACCACTTTCCACATATTGCTTTCTCAATGCAAATCAAAACATATAGAACAGAAGTGAACAGTGTGAGATGTGCTGTTTTTAGTGAGAAATACCACACATTATTGCTCTTTGAGCATATCAGGCTTAAACTTAATAGCATTTCTATCTAGTGTTATGATTGACTTCACCAGTCAGCTGCTTCAAAGCATGATCATTGTGGTTTGGATAATCAAAAGCTAGTTATTATGATTTACCATTCTTTATGCTGTAGAAACATATCCTAAATGTAAAACACCTGGGTTCTGGGACAATGCTCTGCCATATTTACTTTATGTGATCAGTTTTATTTATTCTCAGTTTTTTACATCAACAGATTGATGGTCAAAATTTTCAGCAAATTTTGGATCTCAGTTTATTTATTTCCCCTTCCCCTACCTCGAAGCCAAAAAACTTTTATGAAGTTAGAAATTAGGTATTACTAAGATTGCAAAGTCATTTCTGTTGGTGAATACAATTATTTTGTGAACTGAATATCGTTTGTGTCCATTTTGTCTACTTTTCTTTTGTAACTTAGAAATTATACTTATGAGATATTTAAAAATTATTTCAATATGTGGTCATGATTATTTTATTAGGGTTGAACTTTGTATGGAAAAATGAAACAACTTTGCTCATGTGATTGGAGTTTTATTGTGTTGTGAAAAATATGAGATGAGGGGTGGCCATTGGGGGCTTTTAAATAACCGTAATTGGTCTTTCTTTAAGTACTCTTTAATTTTTATTTTTTAAACTGTGAAAAAGTGCAAACATAATTTTGAAATTTGTCTCTGATTATTCTGAAAATCTACCATGTAATATTCCTAAATTTATTGCTTTCTTGTTGGCGCAGGAATATGTAACAGGGATTGGTGTTTCACTTCTGAATACCATTTTTGTATGGAAGGGTTAAATAGAGTGTGTGTTTCTGTAACTCAGCCCCCCCCTTCTGGAACATATTTGTTGTGCACTGTAGTTTGAAGTCTGTGCCATGAGGTGTAGAAAAAGAATTTAAAACTTTTTTTTGTTTTTTTAATGCAGGATCAGTTTATAATATGTTTCAATTTCATTGGTAATTTAAAACATGATGTTATTTCATATTGTTGCACATTATGATTATGGAGTTAAATATTTTCTCTTTATCTGAATATTACTGTTTCAGTTTATTTGAACAAGAGATCATGTCATACATTCCTGCCCAATTTGCCAGCAATGGAGGAAGTGCAAGTGGTAGCCATCGGTCTCCAAGAACTTCTCCACAACCATCTCCTCAAGCTTCACCTGGTAAATTTTTTATTGGAGAAAAATGTGTTGTTTTATTCTTACTTTTGAAAATGTATAATAAATGATGTATGGCAAAGAGATCTCTGTAGAGTGAGTGTAAGTAAGGATGATGTATGGAATGCTACAGGAATAAATAGAAAGATGAATAAGGTGATTGCAGTAATGAATAAATAGGGATTAGATGTGCTGTGTGTGAATGGAACTGAAATGAAAGGATTTGGGAAGAAAAATATATTGGACTGGTGTGTTGGATGGTGAGAGAAAACAAGCTGGTGTAGACATGCTTTTAAGTGAAAAGATGAACAGTGTAATTCTCTATGATTGTTAGTAAGAGAATATTGTGGTTGCATTTGATAATGAAGCTTCAAAGAATAGTACTTGTAGTGGTTTATGCTTCTTGTAATTCTGGACCTTTTGATGAGATGGATCATTTTTGCAATCGGCTAAGGTTGTTTTGAGCCATTTTAGTACTGAAGAAAAAGTTATTTTAGCAAGAGATTTCAGTTTGGGGGTTGGTGTTGAGAATGAGATATCTGATAATGTTATGGGTAGGTTTAATTATCCTCCTGTGAACTATAATGGTGAAAGACTAATGGAAGTTTGAATTGAGTATGGTTTATCTGAATGTTATGCGCATACCTGCCAGGTTTTACGGTTTACCCATAAAATTTGCGGAAATGTGACTTGTTTTACGATTTTATGGCCAAAATGATTATTAATTTTACGGATTTGTTGATTTTCCCAGTCCTTTTTTAGCACGTCTTTTGTAAAAAAAGATCGTGCTTATGTTATCAGTTTGTCCGTCCCCACGATATCTCTGCAACTATTTAGTCTGATTTGAAAAAAAAATTTTGCATTGGGAAGCTTGAAATATGCGAATGATGATCCTTTATTTTGTTGTTGTTTTTTACGATGTACAATTTCACCGCTAGAGAGCGTAAATGCAGATGATGTTGAATTCAAAAATGCGTTTTATTCCACATATTTGCTTCTAAACATCCGATTGAAAAAATTATTTTATCTTTCGGTTCCATTTATGGCGAAGAGTAATTTAGATATAGTTACTTTTTCAAATTACGCATATATTTTCCGCTAGGGGGTGTAAAAGTAAATTACATTTTTCCCGATAACTCTTTTTCTAAAGCTCCGATTTGAAAAAAATTTCTTCAGCAGATACACCTCCTGATGGAAAATCTTTTGCATATAATTTCAATTTTTTGGTAAAGAATACTTATGCCACCAGGAAGCGTAAGTGTTAATTTTTGCTTCTGATGTATGTGCCATAAAATCTGAGCTTCTAAAATATCGATTGAAAAAATTCTTTCGTGGACTGATGCCACTCACATCAATAAACCTTTTCGGAATATTTTCTTCTTAAAATATTCCACAGTTTCTCCACCAGGGGGGCGTAGATGTATATCTTATTTTTGTCAATATCTACTTCTAGGAGTCCGATTTGAAAAATTCCTTCTTTGTTAGAAAGTGTTTTGAGTGTGGCATGTTTTTCATATAATTTCAAAATTTTCAAGTAATTAATAGACTTTCCGCTAGGGGAGCGTAGAGGTAAATTATGTTTCCCCCTATATCTCTGCTTCTAAATCTCCGATTTGAAAAATTCTTTCTGCACAGGATACAGCTCCTGGTGGGAAATCGTTTGCACATAATTTCTAATTTTTGTAAAAAAATTGTTTGGCCACCAGGGGGCGTAAATCTTAATTTCCGCTTCTGATGTATTTGCAGCAAAATATGAGCTTCTAAATTCTCGAATGAAAAAAATGTCGTTTGTAGACCGATACTACTTATGTCAACAAACCTTTTATAAACATTTTCTTCTTGAAATAATGCATTGTTTCTACGTCAGGGCGTAGATATATATTTTATTTTTTGTCAATATCTCTACTTCTAAGAGTCCGATTTGAAAAATTCCTTCTTTAATGGATAGTGTTTCCGATGCGAAATGTTTTTCCTATAAATTCAAAATTTTCAAGTTAATCCTCGACTTTCCGCTAGGGGGCACAAAGGTAAATTGCGTTTTCTGCCGTATTTCTGCTCCTAAAACTCCGATTTGAAAAATTCTTCCTGTATCACGTACAAGACCTGATGGAAAATATTTTTAACATAATTTCTAATGTTTGGAAAAGAATGGTTTGGCCACCAGGGGGCATAAGTGTTAATTTCTGCTTCTGATGTATTTGTAGCAAAATCTGGGCTCTTGAAAACTTGACTATTTTTTTTTTCTTGGACCGATACCGCTCATATGGAAAAACCTTTTGAGAATACTTTCTTCCAAAAATAATGCATGGTTTTCCCACCAGGGGATGTTAAGTCACATCTTATTTTTGTCGATATCTCTGTCTCTAAGAGTCCGATTTGAAAAAATTATTTCTGTGTTGGAGAGCGTTTCCGGTGCGGAATGTTTCTCATATAAATTAATGTTTTTCTTAATGCACAAATCTGTAACCAGAGGGCATAAGCTCACGATTTAATTTACAGCCATATCTGAGGGATTAAAAGCCCGATTGAAAAACTTCTTTCTTCCGTCAGATACTATTGTTTTCCATACCGGTTCCATTGACTTTGAATAGCTTTGATAAATTTAATTTGCGTCAGAATGGATTCAAAAGATGTGCTTATTACACCCGAAAATTCGGTGTCATCTTTCTTGTTGGGTTTTTTTCACCAACATTAAAACTATTTATTTTACTTAATGCATTTAAAATGAAGTGACGATGTAAGTTAGGAATAAACTTTTCAGTTACATGTGTTTATGTGGGAACATTTGTCTGCAGTTTTCTCACTTTTTTTTTTTCGTTGTTTCAAATGCTAAAGCTTTCGCTGCGCGTAAACTGAACCGTCCCAGCTGGGCTTTTTCCCCATCTCAGTCGGCCAGCGTGGGGTCATCTTGCATTGGAGCACAAAGCACGTGTGTTTATTACTCCCAGTTCGAAATGCTATCTCAAAAAATAGTTATCGTAGAAAAAAATTCAAACGGATTTTAAATCTGTGGAATTTTTAAGCCCAGATCAATACCCAACATGACGAAATTAAACAAAAGCTGCCAGTTTTTTGAAATTAAAAATGCATTTGGGGCATGGTTTCGTAACTTCTCTTCTGGCAATAAATTTGACCTAATGAAAAAATGCGGTATAATAGAAAGTTAAAGAGAAAAAAGTCCAATGTTCATTCGACCCAGTGCTAACCAGCAATGATTTAATTTGCTGGTCGGTTAGTAAGTTTTCTACGCTTTCCAACCGTGCTTTGTCCATCAGCACGATAACACATGAAAATGTTTTGGCTTGATTCGACGAAATTAATATGTTGGGGTCCACACTAATTCGTCAAATCCCTATTGAAAACGGTCAAAGGTCAGGACATAAGAGCGGGATTCATTCTTCCCCTCTTTTGCATGATGACCACTCGTTGGTGATGACTTACGTAAAATCAAAGCACGATTGCGATGAAGTTTTGCTATGCTGTTCAGCCCCCATAGTGGACCTACCCTATTGACAATGGTTATTATCAGTATTTACAGGGTAGTGTGTACATGTGCAAGGTTTGTTCGTCAGAATTTTCGCACAATAACTTCCATGGAAATTCACCGATTTGGATGGAATTCTTAATTATAAAATGATGCGTGTGTGGTAGCTTTTTTAGAAATTAACAGGCACAAAAGAAAAAATGACGTTCTATAATAAAGCAAAAACACGCAAAATATACAGCCTATCAATTAGTTCAATATAAGGGATTCATTCATAAAGAAAACAAAGTATCGTAGAGAACACTGTTTGTTGCTTTTGCAAACCCACACTTTTTGTTGGCATGAAATTTTGGGCTTTTAAAAAACAACTCTGAATTTTAAAATATCCAGGTTTTGACAGCATGAGTTTAATTTAGGAAGGGAGTAGACTTTTTTTTTATTATTATTATCTGTTTGAAAAACAATACACCATTGATTGGTTTCGTAACTTCTATCGAACCGACTTGCGTTATATTTAGAGATTGTCATTTTCTAAAACCAATACATGCATTCTAAATTTTGTCATGTTGGCCCATTTTTTTATTTTATTTTTTTATTTTATTTTTTATTTTTTTGCAGAGATATAAGATTAAATTAAAACAGCAGTTCCAATGTTTTGTGCTGTGGCTACGCCCAAGAAGGGAATGAGATGTAGTGGAAATCGCCGACGAAGTGGCTGTATCATTTCCCGTGATGCCTGGTGTAAGACACCGTTGGTTTTGTTCCAGTGACACATATTGTGTTAGTTTACTGCAGGAGAGAGGGGGAGATCGAGAGGGTGATAGGCCCAGATGATGCTGCTAAAGGGGTCGGATTTGGTAAAACTTTTAATGCTGCTGCAAGGCATCGATCGGCCTGTAAGGAATGATGGGAGGGGGTGGGACCCCCGAGGATGACGTTCGTAACTAAAACTAAAGCTTTTTTTTCTAGATGAAGGAGCCTTTCAGTTGGTCTCTGCTTCCTAGCTGACCAGCTACATTGGATAACTCTGTAATCGTTATTTTTTCCTCTGCGAATTGCAGCTCTTTTAGCTGTTACTGTTAAGTGTCAGTAAATTCAGTATTAGTGATTCGCTATGAGCAGCAATATGAAAAGAGTAAAACAGTACTATCAAACATTCCGAGATGCATATTCTGCGGAGTCCTGTGCATTGCAAAATCTTCCAAAAATGAAAAATATGCATTTTGCACTATGTGTCTAAGTAATTTCAGCATTTCGCATGGTGGAAGAAATGATGTTACTAATCATATTTCTAGTGCCAAGCATAAATCTAATGTTGACTGCATGGGGAAAAAAATACGAAATTAACTGCCTTTGGTGACTCATGAATCAGAAAAGCCAAACACTTACCTAAAAGCTCTTGGCTACTTTCCTGTTATACACTTCATGCACGTCAATTAGAACATCCTGTTATGTAGCTGGCCTTCAAAGGTTGAAACTTTCAGCTTATAGGATGTTGTTTTATATACATTCTTCAGGTCATGAAACATCATATTTTTATTCACAGGACAAAAAACACTGACTTCTGTCTGCCGTCTGACATGTAACATAGCTCGTCGTCACTAGGTGTATACTCACTATTACGTGAATGTTGTCAACTTTCATTACATCTTTTTTTTATCTTATTCCTCTTTTATTCTCCCATATGCAACTTGCCCTTAAAATTCACAATTCAAAAATGGTACTCACTTTGAAAACACATATCCACAATAAATACTCACATACATCACTCCCAACAATTTACACACCCCATACAACCACTTTAACGAACAATATATACAACACATTCATACACTCAATTAAAACCACTATCTACATAATTACCCTATTTACATTCCACGGCAGTCAAACCGCTGTCAACTGTGACTAATCTAGTGATATATGAGGCAGATGGAGCCCTACATTAGCCACAGTTGACAGCGGTTTGACTGCCGTGGAATGTAAATAGGGTAATTATGTAGATAGTGGTTTTAATTGAGTGTATGAATGTGTTGTATATATTGTTCGTTAAAGTGGTTGTATGGGGTGTGTAAATTGTTGGGAGTGATGTATGTGAGTATTTATTGTGGATATGTGTTTTCGAAGTGAGTACCATTTTTGAATTGTGAATTTTAAGGGCAAGTTGCATATGGGAGAATGAAAGAGGAATAAGATAAAAAATAGATGTAATGAAAGTTGACAACATTCACATAATAGTGAGTATACACCTAGTGATGACGAGCTATGTTACATGTCAGACGGCAGACAGAAGTCAGCGTTTTTTGTCCTGTGAATAAAATACAATGTTTCATGACCGGAAGAATGTATATAAAACAACATCCTATAAGCTGAAAGTTTCAACCTTTGAAGGCCAGCTACATAACAGGATGTTCTAATTGACGTGCATGAAGTGTTTAGCAGGAAAGTAGCCAACAGCTTTTTAGGTAAGTATTTGGCTTTTCTGATTCATGAGTCATTAATGACTTGCACATAAATATGCGCACTTTGTTGGTACTTAATGCCTTTAAAGATGCAAATACACTGCCGGACAATTGCTAAGGACAGATGACAATAGGAACGATAGCAACCATAAAATGGAAGGCAGGAAAATGTGAAAATTAGCATAAGTGCGGGATACAGTAAGACGTGTTGTGCGTATGCAAATTTTGGATTGCCGAACTTGTTCGTGACGTCATAGCACTGATAAGAGATATAAAGAATTTGACGCGTATTGACCGTTGTTGTTCAAACGCAAAGTGGAAAGCGAATGAATCAATTGACAAACTTGCAATTTTCAGTATGTCTTCCCGACATCACCTAGATGATTTTACGCGTGGCCGTATTATTGGCAAGATTGAAGAAGGGCGAAAAATAACAGATGTTGCCAGGAAGTTCGACGTCAGCCACAGTGTTGTTTCAAGGCTTTGGAAATCATTTCAAACAAATGGAGAGTGTAGCAAACGTCACGGGGGAGGTCGTGTTCGCAGTACGACACCTGCAGAAGATCGGTACATAGTGCTATCAACAAAAAGACACCGGCGCAGCACAGCTAGTGAGGTAGAAAATCAGTTTATGGCTGCTACTGGCAGGCGGATCTCCCGAAAAACTGTCGCCAGACGTTTGCATGAAGGAGGACAATACGCCCGCCATCCTGTTGTGTGCATCCGATTGTCCAGACATATCCGTACCGCCCGTTTGCAATGGTGCCATCAACATCGCAATTGGACTGATAACGACTGGTCTGCTGTCCTCTTCTCAGATGAGAGTAGATACAGTCCATCGTATGATTGTCGACGACAACTGATCTGGCGTGATAGTGGTACTGCATATTGTCCAGCAAACATACAGGAAAGGGACCGATATCTGACATGTAGTGTCATGGTATGGGCTGGCATAATGATCAATGGCCGTACGTCCCTCTATGTGCTTCCAACTGGGACTATGACTGGCCAACGATACATTAATGATGTTCTGCTACCTCATGTTCGCATGTTTCGTGGTGCTGTCGGTGATAGATTCATTTTCATGGACGACAACGCAACATGTCATCGAACAGTCGCTGTCCAGGAGTGTCTTGAGAGCGAGGATATTCAACGCCTCGTATGGCCAGCACGTTCTCCAGATCTGAATCCCATTGAAAATGTGTGGGATGCTTTGGGGAGGAGTCTTGCTGGTCGCCAATGCCCTCCAATAAACAAGGACACCCTCGTCCGTGCACTGACAGAGGAATGGGATAAATTACCCCAACAGCTACTTGATAATGTTGTGCAAAGCATGACACGACGTGTGGAATCTTGCATCGCCCTCCATGGTGGCCATATCCCGTATTGACATCTTACGCCGGAACGCCTGCGGACGGTAATTGCATTTTTTTTCACGTTTACGTATTCTGCACAAAATGGCCTGTTTGTCCCTTGAACACGTTCCAAAGCCTTCTGGATTTCAGAGCACAATAAATTGTCTTTCTTGTAATGTCCTGGCATTCTGACATTATTTTATTTCACTTGGCATCCAACCACACTTACTTTTTCATGCGCTATGCAGCCGTTTATGATCCGTCCTTAGCAATTGTCCAGCAGTGTAATATGATTAACTGCCTTTGTTAAAAGTTATAATGAACTGAATGCGATTTGTGCAAAATGTTTGTTCACTTCGTTTTTAGTTGAATATAATTTACCTCGGTCACTCTTATTTATTTCATTTTTTTTTTATTTGACTGTCGCATCGTCCGTCTCTCCATAAGATAAACCTAGCATGAAAAGGGTTTGTTTTTGAAAACATTTTAGTATGCTCCATGACGATGTGGGATACGATCCTATTGATTTTGAAGGAAAGGGTGGAACATCCTTTCCTTTAGGTGCAAACTTCCATAAAAATAAAATTTAATATCTTTGTAGATCTAATGATAGCACTGACAGTAATGAGAAATCATCTATAGATTCTATTTCAATTGCTATAAATTTGCCGATAAATTCAAACATCTGTAGTCATATCAATTAAAAGTTTGATAGTTGATTTGGGTAACATTGTTTTTAATCGATAATTTCGGGGCATTTAATCGATATGAGGAACAAGTAATTTAATCGAATATATCCGATTAAAATTTTCACCGAATATATCGATTTTTTTCACGGTTCCGGTGTCTGAAAGTTGGCAGGTATGTATATGTTTTTCAACCACAAATACATCGACACTTGTACATGGGAGAGTCATATACTGGGTCAGAAAAATGTAATCGATTTTGTTATATTTGATTGGAGCCTGAAACATTTCATTGCTGTCACTTGTATGATGAGAGTTGCTGCTGTGTTATCTTGTTGTAAATGAAGACATTTGATACATCAGCAGCAAGTAAAATCTAACATCAGTAACTCTCTCTAATTTGGCTGGTGATCTTGCTTTAAGAAGCTAGCCTCTGAATCTCAGAGAATAATAAATATCCTAGTTATATGTATGTGCATACATGTTGTACATTTTTTTTCCCCTTTAAGTGTCATGGAAGCTTTATTTCCAAGATTTAGCATTTGGTTGAAACTATTGGGTTGTCAAAAAAGTCATGATGTATTTTAGCCATGTTTTGTAAAAGTCATTTATTGATAGAAAGAACAAAGATCAATCAGTGATATATTGCCCGTTTTGTTCGATAACCTTTTGCCATCTTTCAGTGAGCTGCAGATTGCCTCGTTCATAGAAGGACCTGTCTTTCGTGGCGAAAAACTGTACAAGGTGCTGATTTGCAGCCTCATCTGAATTGAACGTTATACCACTCAAGGACTGTTGAAGAGAGCAAAACAAGTAGAAGTCTGACGGTGCAAGGTCAGGCGAGTATGCTGGGTGTAGCAACACATCCCACCCAAGCTCCAATAATTTTTGGCGGGTGATCAAACTTGTGTGTGGTCTCGCGTTGTCGTGATGGAACACAACACCTTTATGGTGAACGAGCTCTGGACGTTTCTGGATGATAGATTCGTTCAAACTGTCCAATTGCCGACAGTACACATTTGAATTTAATGTTTGGTTCCGTGGTAGGAGCTCGAAAAACACAACACCTTTAAAATCCCACCACACTAAGACCAGAACCTTCCGCTGATGAATGTCTGCTTTGGATGTCGTTTGAGACGAAGCAGCACGTCGAGACCAAGACCGTTTGGCAGCACATTGTTGTACACAATCCACTTTTCATCACCAGTTATCAGTCGCTTCAAAAAAGGTTTGTTTTCCTCACGTTTAATGAGCATATCGCAGATGTTTATACACATCGTCAATTGAGTTTCTTTGAGTTCATGAGGAACCCACACATTGAGCTTGCTTACGTATCCCAGCTTCTTCAGGTGGTCGTGAACGCTTGAATGATGGATGTGCAATGTGTCTGCAATCTCTCGTGTCGTGTAACGTGGGTTTGACTCGATCAATGCCTTGATTTGGTCGTCATCAACCTCAGTGGGCCTCCCCGACCGAGGAGCATCGTTCAGGTCAAAATAAACCAGCACGGAACTTTGCGAACCACCGCTGGCATTGACGTACTTGTAGAGCATTATCACCGTACACTTTATGCAACTTTTCACAAGCTTGACGCGCGTTCTTTCCTTTACGGAAGTAAAACAGTAAAATATGGCGAAAATGCACAGTTTGGTCTTCCACCTTCAACTTGATGTCAAATCTCTGCAAATCAACCAAATCGCTCACTATTCCTTTTAGACTGCAGCTAGAACTGGCACCTGTTGAATGCCATAGCAATAACAGAGCTGTGCATGCCTCTAGCACTTCCAAAACTGCCCAACCGCCATCGGGTGCCAAAATACGTCATGACTTTTCTGACAACCCAATAGTTTACAATTTCGTTTAACTATACCACAAATGCCATTTTGACTTTATCATCTTCAGTGACTTATTCCAGAAGCTGTTTAATACCACAAAGGTGCTACATCAAAACAAATGAGAAAATATGCTGTTGTCTTGTAAGTAATTTAATATTGGTGGATCTTGGATTCTATTGACTTTCAAACTGCTTCCTGATATTTGCAAAATTATTATAGACTTAACTTTCATGTTGTTACAGTTAAACATGTGAGATGGAGTCTAGCTTTTGGAAACTCACAAATTTTTAACATCAGATTTCAAAAATTATTAGTTTGGCGTGAAAGAATTGGCAATTTTACTGATAAAATTTATAGGAGCGTGTGGTGCCTGTGTATGCATGTTTTGCATTTTTGTCAACTTATAAGATTGAAATAATAAGAGCAATGAGAGTGAACTTACCCCTACCAGTAGGTCCGTTCTCTCAGAAAAGCATACATTTCTTCTCACGTTAACTTCCATTTCAATATCCATGGTTGGTTATGGCCGTTGGTGCGGTGGTTTTTTATGTTGTCTTCAACATGTTCTTTTATTTGACTGAGTGAGCAATTTATTAACTTATACTGCAGAACTGATACTTTGGTCCAAGAAACCTCTTTTATACTTTAAAAACCCTATATTTACATTGACTTTGAATAACCCTAACCGGTAATCTAATTGGCCTAAAAAAAAAAAAAAAACCCCTAATTACATGAACATTCAGAAACCATAAACAAACTTCCTATTTACATACACCAAAATATCAAAACAAAACATTTAAAAGCAACACACCCTTTTACACAAAAATGCAATAGCATTAAAACATTAATTAAAAGAGCAATTACACACTCCTCTAAAGAAAAATTTCAGAATGATTAAAGAAATTTCATTTAGTTATGGATACCCACCAGAAAAAATAAATAAATGGATATATGAAGTACAAGTTAAGATTCAAGATACCACAACCTCAAAGAAAAAAGGAATTACAATATGTTGGTGCTTTACCTTACCTTCCAAGAATATCAACAGAGATAAATAAGTTATGCCACAAATATGGAATTCAGATGGGACACAAAGTACTAACGGTCAAAGATATGATAATTAATAATACGGAAAAAAGCAGTGTCTTGGGAAAAGCTGGTGTGTATGAAGTTCCAATAACAGGCATCCCACCAATATCGTACATAGGGAGTACCAAATACCAATTAAAACATCGCCTACAACAACACATAAAAAAATGGCAAAAAAAGAAGCAAAAACAGCACTGATACAATACTGCTTGGATAATCAAAGATACCCAAAATTTGAAGACATCAAAATAATTAAATCATGTAACAATGAAAGACATTTGCGTATTGCAGAATCAGTACTGATCGAAAAAAATAGGGATCGAGTATGTAATCATAATGACCCAAATATACTTAATGAAAAATGGAAAGAACTAATAAAAATAGAACAAAAAGGAAAAAATACTCCAGAAGAAAATAAAACATTAACTACAGTTCTTAACAGATGGAGCCACGTTGGCCATGTGTTCAATATGACGTGGGACATGAGGCCGACGCAAGAAATCGCTTCTCTCACTCACTCGCACTGTGATAGTAGGGCTGATACCAACTGGCCTCCAGATGATGACCCTGGATGGGTTTGTAAATAGAGGGCAATGAGATAAGTTCGTTGTGAATAATTGAATTTTAGGCTTTTAAATGTTTTGTTTTGGTGTATGTAAATAGGAAGTTTGTTTACGGTGTTTTTTTTTTTTTTTTTTTTTTTGGTCCAATTAGATTACCGGTTAGGGTTATTCAAAGTCAATGTAAATATAGGGTGGTTTTTAAAGTATAAAAGAGGTTTCTTGGACCAAAGCATCAGTTCTGCAGTATAAGTTAATAAATTGCTCACTCAGTCAAATAAAAGAACATGTTGAAGGCAACATAAAAAATCAACGCACCAACGGCCATAACCAACCGTGGATATTGAAATGGAAGTTAATGTGCGAAGAAATGTATGCTTTTCTGAGAGAACGGACCTACTGTTAGGGGTAAGTTCACTCTCATTGCTCTTATTAAAGTAATTGTAGGCACGTAAATTTTTGTATAGTTATAGTGATACTGTGACTTGTCAAACAAGGAATTAGATTGAAATAAGTTGTTATTGATGTATTTATGTTGTAACTACAACTCACTTTTTCATTGGGATCAATGAATGAAACATGTGTTGAAACACATTTTAGTATGTCTTCTGTTCAAACATGAACTTGGTGAAATTCAGCTTGGTTTTTTATTTAGCATTTTTGCAGGTGAGGAGTGGACTTTTAGTGAATGGATACAAGAGGCTGGTCTGGTGGCATAATCCTTCAAGACAGATCTTTCACTCATGTCAACTAGATATCAAGCTTAAACAATATGTCAGATCATAAAAGAAATTGCAGATCCTCAGCACATGGCTAGCATGACAAATTTGTGACTATGTGCAGCTCATTTGTAATTTGTAAAAACCATATGAATGAGTTCCTTGCAATTTTACTAAAACAGATAAGTTTTAGCACTCACCCATTCATTTTTTTTTTCACTGCTTTCAAGAACCAAAAGTGGAACACTTCATTCAGCAAATCATGACTTAAGAGTAAAAAATGAATTAGGTGCCACGATGAACAATGGCTAAGCCAATTATTGGGCCAGAATATTCCATCTTGAAATTGCTAAAATGAGGCCTTCATAATGAAGGTCTCATTTTCATAAAAATAATAAATATTCTGGTGAGCTTTCACTGAGAATATTTGCTGCTGTTAACTTTGTCATTGACAAAGCATGCAAAACTGTGCCTCACAAGGACCTGTTTCTATTCTAGTAAATCCTTATAACCAACATTCACATTTCCTCTTTCCAACATTAGTTTAACATTGTGGTGGTGATCACAAACACAAATTGTGTGGGTACCGAAGGAACCAACTAAAACGCACCATTTTGGCCTCAGTACACAAAATTTAGACAACCCAACAGTGTGGATAGGTGCTCTTTCAGAAATGAACACACAGTCCTTTTAAATAACATATATTCAAATGTTTTTGCCTGTGCTCTTTGACACCATTAACTTTGACTAAGAAACAATCTTTGTTTTGCCTGGACATATCCTGCTGTTGTCATGTTGGTAAAATTCATCTACAGCTAACATTACAGCTTCATCTAACTGTTCTCCAGCTTTTCTTGTTGCTAAATCAGGAAAAATGCCATCTGTTTTCACAAATTCTCTTGTAACCCTTACCAAATATTCATAGACCTGCAGCTCTTGACATATTTGTGATTTAGACCAACAGCTAGGCATGAAACAGCTTATCTTTACTTTTTGTTCATTACTGACTATTTTACATTTTTCCTTTAGTTTATTGAATAAAATCAAGGGATTTGAACAGCTTTCCTATTGGATGTGCTGTGTGTAAATGAAATCAAAAAGAAGGAAATTGGGATTGAAGAAATGAATGGAACAGTGAGTGTGTGGTCTGGAGTATTGGATAATGTAAGAGGACAGGCTGGTGTAAGTGTGATTTTAAGTGAAAAGATGAACAACTTGATTCACTATAGTTGGCATAAGTGAAATAATTATTTGGATTCGTTTGAAAGTGAAACTTCAGAGAATAGTAATTGTTGTAGTGCATGCTCCTAGTGACTCAGAACCTTCTGATAGGAAGGAAGATTTCTGGAATGAGCTAAAAGCTGATTTGAGCCAGTTTGGTGCTAAAGAGAAAGTTATAATAGCAGGGGATTTCATTGCTAGATTAGGCATGCAGAATGCAATTTCTGACAATGTTCTGGATAAATTTAATGATCCTTGTGTGAATGATAAAGGTGAAAGATTAATTGAACTCTGCATTGAGAATGGTTTGTGTGTATGTAATACATTTTTCAACCACAAATACATCCACACATATACTTGCAAAAATCGTACTCTTGGTCAAAAGAGTGTGATAGATTTTGTTGTCTAAGATCAGCATCTGAAACAGTTGTTGACACTCGTGTGATGAGAGGTGCAGATGTTGGTTCTGATCATTACTTGGTAGTGTCACGAGTGAAACTGAATGTTGGTTGGAGGAAAAGGAATAGGAACAGGCCCAGGATGGAAAGAATAAAGGTTGAAAGGCTCCCTGAAGATCATCAGCATTATTCTGACATACTCCGAGAACGACTGAAGGAGCTGAAGTCTTGTGAGAGGGATGTAGAAGAAAAATGGGAATGTCTTAAGAACTGTGTTATCACTGCTGCTGAAGAGGTCTGTGGCACTACAATAGTGGGTAACAATAAAGGTGATGCTTGGTGGAATAGTGAGATTGAAGAGGCATTAAAGAGCAAGAAAGAAGCCTCTTTTGGGATGTTGCAAAGTAGTTTCTGTGGATGAATATCGCTGTAAGAAGCGTAAAGCCGCTAAGCTGGTTCGCCAGAGTAGGGCAAAAGATAGGAAGGAGCAGGTGGAAAAGCATGAATTGGCTTTTTGGAAAGATAGGAAGACTTTCTGGAAGTACATGAGACTCAGGAAAAATAAGGGAAACAAAGTTGTAAGTTGTATGAAGAACAGGATTGGGGAAATGATATGGGAACCCAATAAGTTAAGTAAAAGATGGGGTGACTACTTCAGTGAGTTATTAGATCAGGAAAGCAAAGATGATTCTGAGGAAGATGCAAATGATGTCACTGTGAAGGATGGAAGCACAGGAGGGATCTCAAGAAAAGAGGTGTGTAAAGCTCTAAAATCTCTCCAGAACGGCAAGGCTCCAGGAGTTGATGGTATAACTGCCGAGATGTTGAAATATGGTGGTGACTCCGTAATTGACTGGTTAACTGAAATTTTCCAGTTCTACTGAGAGTTAGGAATGGTCCCTTGGGATTGGAAGGATACTATTATTGTTCCCTTGTATAAAGGAGGTGATCAGACTAACTGCAAGAACTATCATGGTATTAGCCTACTAAGTGTGCCAGGAAAAGTGTTCGGTAAGGTCGTCATTGAAAAAGTACAGGGTCTTACATCAGAGAAAGTATGGGATGTTCAGAGTGGTTTTATGTCTGGTAAAGGCTGCACTAACCACAAATTTTTGCATTACGCATGATGATTGAAAAGTATCTGGCTGTTGGTTAGAAAGTTATTGCTGCCTTCACAGATTTAAAGAAAGCTTACGACCGAGTAAATAGGACACTTTTGTGGAAGGTTTTGAATGAATATGGTGTTACTGGGAATCTACTTAATAGCATAAAAGCCATGTATGCTGGCAGTAGAGCTTGTGTACGAGTGAATGATGTTTTATCAAAATGGTTTTCTATTAGTGCTGTAGTCATACAAGGTTGTGTAATGCCTTAATATATTTATGGATGTGTGCATGCATGATGCCAAAATAGATAATACTTGTTTATGTCTTGGTGATATCTGTGTGTGCAGATTGCTGTATGCTGATGACACTGTCCTGTTGGCAGAGAGTAAAAGTGAGTTGCAGAGTATGTTGTCTCGGATGTACGAGGTTTGCATGAAATTCAAACTGAGTATAAATAAGGGGAAAACCAAATTTATGGTTTTTGAGAGAGGAACTGGTAGCACTGAATGTAATGTAAGTCTAAATGTCACAGTTGATTGGCCAGGGTATATGAGTTTGTGTATTTTGGAAGCATGTTTGACAGAGAGAACAAATTGGATGGTGAAATTAGTAGGGGAGTGAATTCTTCATTGAAAGTCATGGCTGCTTTGGGAGGTTTTCACAGGAATGATGGGTTCTCAAGAGAGTCGCTCATGGCTGTGCATGAGACTTAATTGTTCCTGCTCGGATGTATGGCAGTGAAACCTGGGTACTGCAGAAGAAACACAGGAGTTGTTTGTGTGCTGGAGAAATGAGTTACTTATGGGGAGCTTGTGGCAAGACACGTTCTGATTTTGTGAAGAATGAAGTGGTGTTGCAGTTGTATAAAGTGAAGCAAAATTTTGTTAGCAAGACTTCAACTTGCTGACAAAATTTTGTCCGTGTTGAAAGAATGAGTGATGAAATGCTTACTAAGAAAATCTTTTTAGCCCAAGTGGCAGGAAGGAAGACCAAGGAAGTCATGGGAGGATCAGATTCAAGAGTGTCTGCATGAGAAAAAAATTATGAGTATGAAGTATAGAAGGAATGTCAGTGAAGCCAGAGTTGTATGTCAAGATCGCTGTAAATGGAGAAGTTTGATACAGCAACAGTAAGTAAAAATTATCTGGTAAGTTGTATTTCTTTGTGGAGCTAACCTCTAAATCTCAGAGAACAGCTTTGCATTATTCTACTTCAATGCTTTCTGCAAACAAATGTTCTGATTTCCTACGCACATCCTCTGTAATTTTCTTCGATTTGCTTATTAAAGCGCTTGATTGTTTATTAGAACTTGATAGTTTAATGTTTAATATTGTCTACATATTTAGTGCAGAACAAACTGCATCAACTTCTGCTGGAACAAATAGTTCTATTTTTCCATGAGCATCTCTACTTTCTTTAGAAGAAAAAGTATTTTTAACTGGTAGGGTACAGAAACTAGGTAGGTGTATTTTCAACTGGTAGGGTACAGAAACTAGGTAGGTGTATTTTTAACAGGTAAGACACAGATCTTATTCCAGGGATCTACCTGATAGGTAGAAACTATTAGGTATAGATCCCTGGAATAACATCTACCTGATAGTTTCTGTCTTTAAATGTTCTAACTTGATTACACACCAGTTTTTGTAGCCTTTTTTCTTTGATCCAGTGTGATAGTTAAGAGGATTACAAAACACCTGTCTAAAAAGATTATACTTTGCAGTTAACTTTTGCTCATGACATGTACAAACTATTTTCAGGTCCTTTGTACCTTCAGTAATGTTTGATCAGTTTCACTAAAGTTAATAAAATTAGTTAAATCCTTACTGACTTTTCCTTAAGTATACCTGTAGCAGTCCTCTTGAATAAATAAACCAACAGAACACTCTATTTTTATGAGCTTAACACAGAATTAGCCCTAATTTTCTGTAACCGAACAGCACTGAACAAACAGAGCAATTCATCACTAGAGACAGTGGGACTGATGGAAGTGTTGTGAAGTGATTCATGCCTGCCAGTTCAGACCTGTTGTAACATGTTGTACAGTACCTTCCTACTCAGGATCCTGTGTCAGTGGATTTAGACATGTATGTCAGTGTCTGTGTTAATTGGTGCACTTGTGCATATGCACACACATAACAAATGTAGGTTATTTAGGAATTTTTATTACAATAAATTTTAATCATAACATACAGTGTGGTTTTGTGGCTTATAAAAGTGCCACAATAAATCCCCCCCTAATTAATTCTTGAATTAATGGATGTGGTGGACAGGTCAAATTAATTAGTTTGGGGGCTTTGTCTGGGTCAAAAACAAAAAGAGCATAAGAAAAAGTTTTATTCATGGAAAGAGGGAGAAATAGAGAGGCGTCTCACGCGGTTTGTGCAGTCAGACCTACTAATGCGTTTAAGTCATAAATCACTGTAATGCCGAGATCTGTGTGGCAGCTAAGCCTAAACATCTTAGTCAAAAGTTGAATCAAAAGCATTACTGCTACTTACAGTGTTTAATGAAAAAGGGAGCAAAAGTTAGTGAATAACCATAAATTTGTCCCCCCTTTTTTTTTTTAAGTGTAATGTCAAGTACCAATGCTCTTTGTGTGTGGTCTGGATGCCAAAAGCAAGGCATGTGACAGAAATGAAAGAAGTAAGAAGGAAAAAACATCAGTTGCTGAATGAGGACCTGCCGATGAGGATGTAGGAAACAGTTGAACAACCATCCTCTGTGAAAAGAATGATTTCCCTGTTTTGGATAGTAGATGAAGCAACTCGTAGAGTCAAAGTAGGTGAGATATACTGCCCATAAAGAAAGACCTACTGCTTGAAGGTATACTTAGGTATGCTTGAGATCTACACAAGGTTTTCTTCACATGTGTTGACTACCTACCTGTCAGAAGGTAGTCAGCACATGTGAAGAAAAGATTCCTTTCCAAGCCGAACCAGGAGAGGTGTAATTCAGTGACGGTCGTCGACCCTTGACCCTGACCCAAACAGGAGCTATCTAGAGGGGCTGTGGGGAACTGCTCCTACCCACCTACCTATGCACTGTGGGGGCCAAATCCTCCGAGTTGAAGAAAAGTCTGTGTGTGAGTGTAGGAAGAGCACTTGTATTTTGAAACCAACTACGAGTGACATAGAAGAGTATCTGCCACATTATTTACGGATTGTGTGCTCATGGCAAATTATTTTTATTTGGATCAACTTCATGGAAAGAAACTGTAAGTACAACTTATTTATGTTTCAAGTTTACAGTGGATAGTATACGAGAGACTGTGTCCAGGAGTATATTCAGAACTATTGCATGCTAAATTGATCCAAACTATTAATTATCATAGCGAAACTCAGACTAAGGCATAAAAGCTGAATGTCATATTTAAATGTCGGTCGAAAAGACCAATCAAATATCTAATAGCTACCAATTTTGATACCAATTAATTGTCAACAATATTCGTGCCATTTATTTTTTATTAAATTGTTTTGTGCCGTGCAGAGAGTATCTGAGTAGTCAATGTACTGTATTTTTGGCTATTGTTAAACCTGTTTTGTTTAAGTTTTTGCCTTAACATAGTCTTCATGACCAGAACGTCTTGTGATAGTGTAATCTGCATTTTGAGGTTACTCACCTTTATCCCAAATATCCTCTAGGAGGTTTTCATCTCTTACACACATTTCCAACACGTAATTTTCAGTAATCACATCGTGGTTCAAGGTTCAAAAAATGCACATCACTCTCACGCAAAACTTCGCCCCCCCCCACCCCCTAACTAAATGCCGATTCAAAATAATCAACTACAATGACACATAATTCAACTCCCTAAAAACACCTATCTAATTAAAACCTTGATAAAAAACATATTACACATTCCTAAAACATCTAAGTTAAAACTGCAACCCATAATTATTTACAACTGCAACCCATAATTATTTACAACTGCACACCGGTAATCAATTGAAACAAACCAAACCTGACACAGCCACTATCCTCGTTAATCTCGGACCTCTCCCCACTCAGCAATAAGCATACTTTCCTAGCACTTTCAGCCCCTGCCCAGGTCATTTTCAAGGAGTGAACGCAACAGATGAACCTTCGTTGCCGCCCTCAAACATAGCGAATGTTCTAGGTTTTGCTTGGCATCTCATCATCGTTATTCAGCGCAGTAGCGCCATCTATTAGCTGACCCATTAGTCTTCTTTTTTCTTCGTACTTGTAAATATCCGTTCGACAGCCAGCTGCGTTTGATTCTGAAAATTAATCTTCTTATATTCAATCATATTTTTTTTAATATTATGTTACATCATTTATTTATTTTTCCTTTCCTCCCCCCCCTCTGTTTTTCTCTATGGCTCTCCATTCTGATCAGATCTTTCCAATATGCGTTTAAGCTATTAGGATCATTGATACTACATAACCTGTGTCTGTTTTTTCAATCAATACTGTCTCTGCTAGTCTTAAATGCCTTTCTGTACAACAGTTCTTAATAATTTTTATTTCATCAAACTTTGGGTATTTTTGTTTGATACAGTACTGGACCAATGCAGTCTTTGGCTTCTTTTTTCTGCCAATTCCATAGATGCTGTTGTAAACGATGTATAAGTTTATTTTTAGTACTTCCTATATATGATACTGCAGGGTTGTTACTTACAGGAATTTCGTAAACACCAGCTCTATCCAAGCATTTCTTGTTTTTCTTTGTATTGAGTACAATATTTTTAACGGTTTGCACGTTATTGCCCAATTGTAAATTATACTTAATACACAACTTATTAATTTCAGCCAAAATTCCTTTTATGTACAGAAGCGGTCCAACATATTTAATCTGCTTGTTATTTCTTCTTATGTTTGAAGAATTAATACAATTGTTCTGTACTTCATTGATCCATTTTTTTTATATTTTTATTGGGATATCCATAATTTTTTGCAACATCTAATATATTTCAATTCATCATTTTTGTATTGCATATTTGATGTGTGCGTGAATGCTCTTTTTTATCAACGTCTTAATACTGTTACATTTATGAGCATATGGATGATAAGAATCATATGGCATGATCACAGGTACGAATGACTATTTTCTATAAACTGTATAATCCAATGTGTTGGGTTGTTTATAGAAAATCGTCATTCGTACCTGTGATCATACCATATGATTCTAAACTGTATAATCCAATGTGTTGGGTCGTTTATAGAAAATCGTCATTCGTACCTGTGATCATACCATGTGATTCTTATCATCCATATGTTCATAAATATAAAAGTATTAAGACATTGATAAAAAGAGCATTCACGCACACATCAAATATGCAATGCAAAAATGAATTGAAATATATTACAGATGTTGCAAAAAATTATGGATATCTCAGTAAAAACATAAAAAAATAGATCAATGAAGTACAGAACAATTGTATTAATTCTTCAAACATAAGAAGAAATAATAATAATAAGCAGATTAAATATGTTGGATCGTTTCCGTACGTAAAAGGAATTTCGGCTGAAATTAATAAGTTGTGTAATAAGTATAATTTACAATTGGGCAATAAAGTGCACACCATTAAAAAATATTGTACTCAATACGAAGAAAAACAAGAAATGCTTGGATACAGCTGGTGTCTACGTAATTCCTGTAAGTAACAATCCTGCAGTATCATATATAGGAAGCACTAAAAATAAACTAAAACATCGTTTACAACAGCGTCTACGGAATTGGCAGAAAAAAGAAGCCAAAGACTGCATTGGTCCAGTACTGTATCGAACAAAAACAATACCCAAAGTTTGATGAAATAAAAATTATTAAGAACTGTCATACAGAAAGGCATTTAAGACTAGCAGAGACAGTATTGATTGAAAAAAACAGACACAGGTTATGTAATATTAACGATCCTAATAGCTTAAACACATATTGGAAAGATCTGATCAGAATGGAGAGCCATAGAGAAGAACAAAGGGGGGAGGAAAGGAAAAAATAAGTAAATAAATAAATGATGTAACATAATATTTTAAAAAAATTATGATTGAATATAAGAAGATTAATTTTCAAGAATCAAACGCAGCTGGCTGTCGAACGGATATTTACAAGTACGAAGAAAAAAGAAGACTAATGGGTCAGCTAATAGATGGCGCCACTGCACTGAGCAGTGAATAACGATGATGAGACGATGCCGAGCAAAACCTAGAACATTCGCTACGTTTGAGGGCAGCGATGGAGGTTCATCTGTTGCGTCCACTCCTTGAAAATGGCCTGGGCAGAGGCTGAAAGTGCTAGGAAAGTAAGTATGCTTATTGCTAAGTGGGGGGGGGGAATCCGAGATTTATGAGGATAGTGGTTGTGTCAGGTTTGGTTTGTTTCAATTAATTACTGGTGTGCAGTTGTAAATAATTATGGGTTGCAGTTTTAACTTAGATGTTTTAGGAAATGTGTAATATAAATTTTTGTTTGAGGTTTTAATTAGACGTTTTTAGGGAGTTGAATTATGTATCATTGTAGTTGATTATTTTGAATTAGCATTTAGTTATTGGGGTGGGGGGAACAAAAACAAAAAAAAAGTTTTGCGTGACTGTGGTGGGCGTTTTTTGGGCCTTGAACCACAATGTGACAACTGAAAATTATGTGTTGGAAATGTGTGTAAGAGATGAAAACCTCCTAAAGGATATTTGGGATAAAGGTGAGTAACCTCAAAATGTTGATTGCCTAAATAACACGTTAATAATTAAGCAGCTATGTGACTTTTTTGACATTTGCAATGCTGTATGAATATTGTGATAGTGTATTAAAATTTATTCTTGCCACTAAGACCACTATGCTAAAAATAACTGGCGAGAGATGTAAGATACCAAGTGGTCGCTATAAAAAAAATGGTGACGAGCGGTGGAATTAAATACCAAGTCGGGTCGCTACAAAAGTGTGGTTTCATAGCCCAAAAGTTTGTCGTTATACCAAGTACCAACTGCTTGCCAAGGTAACCCATTCCATCTTACTTTATATCTTCATGGTTAAAATTAATGAAATTCTTTCTATAGTTTTTCTTTGAGAGTCTAAATGTTTTTCTCAAAAGTTGAACTTCTGCTTTTAAAGCAACAGCATGCTCATCACTCTTTTTCAGCTAATGAATCTACTTCTAACAATTCTCACTAAGTAAATCTTTCTTCAATCCCAGTGCTCCCTTTTATCAAAGAGGTGGTGCCTGTCTAATGGGGCAAAATTTTCTCCAGCACCAAGAGTAAACTTTCCTCATATTATTTCTCAAAGCAGCCATTCAAAGAACTGATCCAGTTCACCAACCTTTCATCGTGGTTAAATTTTCCATTGTTCTCTCTCAGCATGCCAATAAACCTCTCCATTACTCTTCTTCTCAAGAATATCAAAGAATTTATAACAACTTAGCTGTTTCTGAAGCCAATGATATTAGCTGCTTAATTATTCTATAGAAGTGTGACCTGGATTTGTGGCTGAATTCCTTCACTGTTTTCATACTTGATTTGTGGCTAAATTCCTTCACTGTTGCATACTTGATTTGTGGCCGAATTCCTTCACATTTCTACACATTCCCAATACGTGAGGAATGGATTTGTTGTCTCTTTATGGACGACAAACACATCCCTCAGGTATTGGGAATGTGTAAAATATTTCTTTCGCCTGATGCCGGTAATACTAACTCCCTTCATCAAGCTTGCATTACTTAAAATCTGGCAACATGATTACCATGTATTAACACTTGTGGTATTTCATTCATTCCGTGGCTGATCAAGGTAGAAGCAGCTACCAAAAATGACCATATTTCACAGTTTTTTTCTCCTTTGTATGTAACTTAAGCATCATTTCTTTAACAATACTTATAATGTATTTATCAGTTGTATATGACAAGCAGAATTTTGGTTTTCTTGATGCTCTGCTTTCTTAAAACTTTTTCAAAATGACTTTTGGAAAAGACTTTGTTTGTGCATAACTCACAAATTACAGCTAATATATATCTGTACTTTGTACCAATCCATTTCTCACTAAAAAGTACTTAATAATGCCTGTTTTTATATTCTTGTCATAATAAACCACTTAAGTTTTTTTAGACAATTTTCATCATCTGCAATAATGTGCATAATTTTGAATATTAATGCCTAGTAATCTTAAGATTTAAAGCACCTTAAATTGTTGTCAGTTTCATTACTTCAGTTCATCTGCATGCAGAAAAAAAAAGATTAAAAAAAAAAAAATTGGCAGTAACCAATGTAGGAAATTAACCTTTTAAGCCTGCAGTTGTGTGTGTGAAATGTATCTTATTAAAATTTAAAGGTTTCATAAGTATTCGTTGTTTCAGTGTAAATGAAGCACTTTTAGTGCTGTATTATTGTTTTGTACAAATTTAGGAATCAGAAAATTAATAATACAATGCAAATTTTTTGTTTAATATACCTTTCATGTCAAAATCTGTAGTAAGTAGACTTCATTACCTTGCAAGATGTGCAGGCTATAGTGAGATTACTCAGTATTAGGCAATTCGCCGTAGGATAACTAAAATTCTGCGCATAGTTTTGTAATGGGGTAGTTTGTTACTGCAAAATTGTAGTACCTGAGGTATTTTCATGCGACATAGTCTAATAATAATTCATTCTGTCTTCCTGTTGAAAGGCTTCTGTACCCATCTTGGTTATTAAGGCAAGTGATTTTTAGGTCTTCCTGAACCAGTGTACCAGGTGAGACATGGTCATGTGTGTGTGTTACTTCTGTTCTGATTTCCTTGGAACCAACAGTGCTAATTAGAGATTCTTGATTTCTCGTAGTCTTAAATTTGTTGCTAGTTGTTATAAAGAGTAGAATTTTTCTACACAGTAGATTTTTAATTTGATGTTATGATGTTGTATATACAGATGATTGAATTATTTCTTTGTAAATTTATTTAATTTGTTAAATAAAATATATATAATCAAAACACATTTTTATGCACTGAAACACAAAAATGTATGTTATTCAATTTTTAAGGTCTGCAAAGAGCTAATGTTAGAGCACCAGCTCCTTACAGAAGAGACTTCGAAGCTAAACTTCGTAACTTCTATAGGAAACTTGAATCAAAAGGATATGGCCAAGGGCCAGGGAAGTTAAAGTGAGTTGTTTGATAAAATTTTGTGCTACTTTTAAAATAATAAACTGTTTGGGGGAAAAAAATTTTTTTTATTTTTTTAAAGTTCTTTGGTTACAGTTTTTGTTGTTTTTTAAATAATAAGTTATTTGATTAAAGGTTGTGTTTCTTAAATTGTGACCAATTAAAATGTTTTGTAGGAAATGTCTGAACATCATTTTATATAATTTTCCCATTTATTTAGTTCAAACACTAAGAGATTGGACTTTTATAATAAGTAAGAAAAGCATTTCATTACAACTTAATGTGTAAGTTGCAAGACTTCAAGTGTTTTAAAAGTTTTACTTTTCCAGTATCCATCTCTTCAGGTTGTTTCCCAATTTTATTTATGGAAAATTGTTTATGGGTGCTGTCCAAGCCAAAAGGGGATATTCATGTTGTTTGATGTAGTGCATTATCACTCTGTATGCTGAAACACAGCTGCAAGTGTTGGAATGGAATCTTTCGAACATCAAGGAAAAACTTGAAGCTCCATTCTCAACTAATTCCTTTTAAGCTTCATCTGGTTTTCATCTTAAATGAAAAACCAAATGAGGCAACATCCTCTCCCTCCCTTATCCATTTTGAGCTTCAAGTAACTTTTCCATTCTAAAAATAAAGCAAAATTTTGTATAATGTTTAAAACTGAAATATGTTTCATTTTTAAACACAAAGAATTGAAAAAAAAATTATCTTGTGCCTTTTAAATGCAAAATTTCAAGGCCAGTATGGCATCAATTGTACTCTTCTTTCTGGCATAAATTCAAATGCAATATTGCATTTCCTGTCTTCATGGTATCAGTGTAAGTCTTATGCTGTAGTAGTTGTTTCAGTCCTTCATTTATCTGCCTGTTTGACACCCATTCATAAGGAAAAGAGGGATATGCAAGTTTGATACAACTTCTGAGATTATAAAGCTAGTTTTGCAAACATTAAATCATAAATCTATAGTAGAAGTACAGTTTGGATTAATACTAAGATGAATCCCAGCAGCTTTCTTGAGGCAGCTCGTGGTAAAGGGCAGAGAAGGGGAAACACTGCTGCATATCACATATGTAGATCTGCAGAAGGCAATATGATAGAATGCCTAAGCTGGAAATTTCGAGTTTTCTATGGAAGAGAATGCTGCCTGAAAAGTTATGTGCAGTTGATATATATATATGGGATGTAAGGTCAGGTGATGCGTAACATCACAGCCTCTCCTTGACAAATGTCAACCCCGCCTTCTCGTGGTGCATCCTGTTCCCACTAAAGGGGCTCTGACGACCGCCAATAGCGGTATAACTATACCATCGGGATCAGAGGAAATTCTATCCCACACTCACCAACCCGCTTGGCCAGCGTGGTGAGTTATGGCCAAACCCCTCCAAAATGACTCCACAACTTAAATCTTGGCCCTCAGTCTCCGGCAGCTGGAATGTACCTGGCCAAGGCAGCGGCCAGTGCGACATGAAGGCAGAGGGTGCTAAGAATCCCCGGAGGACCGGACTAGGCTGCCATCTGATGCTGACCTTGGCAACGTACAATGGACGCTCCCTATCTTCTGATTCAAGGCTTCTTGAATTGGAAGAGGAACTACAAAGGATCAAGTGGGACATCGTGGGGCTAAGTGAGGTAAGGAGAAAAGGAGAAGATCTCGTCGAACTGAAAAGTGGACATCTCTTCTACTATCGTGGGACAGATACTGGCAGAACTAGTGGTGTTGGATTTATAATAAACAAGAAACTGAAGGATAAAGTGGTAGAAGTTGAAAGTTCCTCTGACAGAGCTGCACGACTCGTTATCCAACTCTCGAGAAGATACCAGGCTCAGATTATTCAAACTTATGCACCCACCACAAGTCATGCTGAAGAAGAAATTGAAGAATTTTATGAGGAAATTTGTCATCTAAATAATAAAGGTAAGCAGCACTTGAAAATAATTATGGGAGATTTCAATGCAAAAATAGGGCAACGGCAACAGAATGAAACTTCAGTAGGTAAATTCGGTCACGGCAACAGAAACCAGCGTGGAAATACTCTCGTTGAGTTTGCAGAGGCAGAAGGGTTTTTCATCTTGAACTCCTTCTTCAAGAAAAAGCCACACAGGAAATGGACATGGAGACATCCAAATGGGACGACAAGTGAAATTGATTTTATTATGTGTAACAAAAAATTCGTCATAGAAGACTGCAGTGTGCTAAACAAGTTCAACACAGGTAGTGACCATAGATTGGTGAGATGTAAGATGCACCTCAACACTAAACTTGAACGTGGCAAGCTCATAAGACAAACAAAATGTATTGACATAACCAACCTTAAAAAACACCATAATACCTTCAAGTTGGAACTGAAGAACAGGTTCTCTGCTTTAGAAGGCCTAACATTGGAAGAAGTGGACATCTCTGAAGTTAACAGAAAAGTAACCAAAGCTCTTATGGAAACAGCAACAAAATTAGCTGGGTCTAAGAACAAGTTGCATGTAAATAAATTATCAGGAAAAACGAAAATGTTGATGCAAAAAAGAAGAGAGATGAGGGCAACTAAAGAAGATGTGACTTCCAAAGTGGAATATATAGAGCTATGCAAGACAGTACGAAAAAGTATCACTGAAGACGTAAGAAAATTCAACTGTGAACTAGTGAGGAAAGCAATTGAAAACAACCAAAGCCTAAAGATAGCAAAGGGACATCTCAGTAAGGGAAGAAAACAGATTATGGCACTGAGAAAAGAAGATGGTTCTGTAACAAGAAATAGAGGCGAAATTTTGACAAGAGTGAAAGATTTCTACTCCAAATTATATGAAAGGGATGATACATGCACTCCAGACATCATGAAAGATACCAATACCAGAGTTCCTCCAGTCCTTCCAGCAGAAGTTGCACATACAATCAAGAACATGAAGCGGGGAAAAGCTCCAGGAGAAGATGGAATTACTGTAGACATCATACAAGAAGCAAGTGGAGAAATCGAAACAGTACTCGCCCAAATTTTCACTCGATGCCTTAATGAAGGAAAGATTCCTGAGGATTGGAACACCGCTACAATGATCCTGCTACATAAGAAAGGTGACATTGAGGATCTTGGAAACTACAGACCTATCAGCCTCCTATCAGTAGTTTATAAAATCTTCACTAAAGTTCTTTCACACCGCTTGAAGGTAACACTGGACATGGCTCAACCGAGAGAACAAGCTGGATTCAGGAGTGGCTACAGCACAATAGATCATATCCATGTGCTGAGAGAACTAATTGAAAGAGCGAGGGAATATGAACTTCCATTGTGCATGGCTTTTATCGATTATGAAAAAGCCTTTGATTCGGTGAAACCATCAGCAGTTACAATGGCTCTGAAAACCTGCGGTATTGAAGATGCATACATTAATATTATTAATAACATCTATGAAAATGCAAGTGCAAAGATTAGGCTGTTTGAAAATACAACACACATAAAAATTGGAAAGGGAGTGAGACAAGGTGACACCATATCTCCGAAGCTCTTTAATGCCACATTGGAGGGTGTTTTTCAGTCACTGAGCTGGGAAAACAAGGGGATAAAGATTAATGGAGATTATCTAACCCACCTTCGTTTTGCTGATGACGTAGTCATTTTTGCAACTAGCCCATCAGAGCTGCAGAGTATGATCCAGGAACTTGCTGACAAGAGTAAAGAAGTGGGATTAAAAATGAACTTTCAGAAGACAAAAGTGATGTTCAATGCTTTTACAAGAAATGAAGATTTATCGATTGATGGAGAAAAGCTGGAGATAACAGATACGTACGTTTATCTTGGACAGCAGATATCAAGTGAGGGTCACATTGATGAAGAAATTAATCGGCGTACAAAACTTGCCTGGAGAGCTTTTGGAAGAAACAGCATAATTTTCAAGAGCAATATGCCATTATGTCTTAAAAGAAAAGTGTTTGATCAATGCATCCTTCCAGTGCTTACGTATGGTGCAGAGACGTGGACCTTAACTAAAAGAAACATACAAAGGCTGCAGACAACTCAAAGAAGCATGGAGAGGTGCATGCTTGGTGTAACCAGGAGAGATAAGAAGAGGAACTCGTGGATCCGAAAAATGACAAGAGTGGAAGACATCATGATCAGAGTTAAATCCCTGAAATGGCAATGGGCTGGACATACTGCCAGAAGGACAGATCATCGATGGACAGCCGAAATTTTAGATTGGATTCCAAGGGACAGGAAAAGACCCAGAAGAAGACCACATGGGAGATGGGTGGATGAAATTCGAAAGTATGCAGGGGTGACATGGAGGAGACTGGCACAAGACAGACCGTTGTGGAGGAAACT
Source organism: Macrothele yani (assembly GCA_039090855.1). Lineage (NCBI taxonomy): Eukaryota > Metazoa > Arthropoda > Arachnida > Araneae > Macrothelidae > Macrothele > Macrothele yani. The sequence goes on along the minus strand of CM076996.1, from coordinate 3,327,942 downwards.
TGGGGAGACCTTCGTCCAGCAGTGGATTGATAATGGTTGACAATGATGATGATGATGATGATATATATATATATATATATATATATATATATATATATATATATAAGCTGGGTCTAAGAACAAGTTGCATGTGAACAAATTATCAGGAAAAACCAAAATGTTGATGCAAAAAAGAAGAGAGATGAGGACAACTAAAGAAGATGTGACTTCCAAAGTGGAATATAGAGCTATGCAAGACAGTACGAAAAAGTATCACCGAAGACGTAAGGAAATTCAATTGTGAACTAGTGAGGAAAGCAATTGAAAACAACCAAAGCCTAAAGATAGCAAAGGGACATCTCAGTAAGGGAAGAAAACAGATTATGGCACTGAGAAAAGAAGATGGTTCTGTAACAAGAAATAGAGGCGAAATTTTGACAAGAGTGAAAGATTTCTACTCCAAATTTTATGAAAGGGATGATACATGTACTCCAGACATCATGAAAGGTACTGTAACATCACAGACACTCGATCGCAACACAAAACATTTATTACTTTACTGTTTTACACAAAAACATAAACTGGAATACACTCTGCGGTACAAACTGAACTTGTTGTCTTAGCCAAAGCTTGGCATGTTCTACTCCTTCAATATCTCTCACGCTACTCCCCACATCACTCACCACACGCTCAAGTCATTAAGTGTCAATGTATCATTCCGCACTTTTTCCAGTGGTAAAAAGTTCTTGTCATTTTACAATACAATAGTCATAGTTCACATAATGAGTCATAATCCATTTACAAAGAGAAATATATGAGTTAATTTAACAATTATCTTTCCGTGTTTTCCAACAATTTCTATGTATTTTATACCACAACCAAAATAAAAAAAAAATGTTTTCACTAGCACATAGCATGATCTCAAGGTGGATCATCTAAATTTGGAATGCTGCTCAGTCCATCTGCATTTTTGTGCATAGTTCCCGATCGATGAATTATAACAAAATCATATGCTTGTAAAGCAAGGGCCCATCTCATCGGACGAGCATTTGAACTTGCGTTGGTGCATAACCAAACGAGAGGGTTATGATCAGTTTGTATGAGGAAATTTTGACCATCCAGGTAGCATTTCAGTTTCTGTACCGCAAATATAATGGCGGCACATTCTTTTTCACTGGTACTGTATGTCTTCTCTGCTGTCGAAAACTTTCTGCTTAGATAGAGTACAGGATGTTCAGCGTCATCTTCTTGTTCTTGCGAGAGGACGACTCCCATTCCTTGATCTGAAGCATCAGTTTGTAGAATAAATCTACATTCATAGTCAGGGGCATACAGAACAGGAAAACTAGATAAAGATTTTTTAGTTCCACAAAAGCTTTCTCACATTGTTCTGACCATATAATTTTTTCTTTACAATTTTTACCCTTCAAGATGTCTGTCAAGGGAGCTGCTATCGAAGAAAACATTGGAATATATCTGCTGTAATATCCCGCCAGGCCTAAGAAAGATCTTACTTGCGTCTTGTTCTTTGGCGTAGAAAAATTTTGTATGGCCTGAACCTTTCGTCCCGCTGGTTTCCGATATCCTTGTCCAACAATATGACCCAAATACAAGACGTGATCTTGAGCAAACTTACATTTGGAAGGTTTTATGGTCAAGGAAGCCCTCTGCAACCTCTGTAGCACTTTTTTAAGATGTATCAAATGATCCCCCAGTTTTCGGAAAAAATGGCAACATCATCTAGATATGGTACGGCAAACTCTTCGCAGCCTCTCAAAAGTTCCGACATCATTTTGCTAAAGAAATAAGGTGCGTTCTTAAGGCCAAATGGCATCTTTAAGGGCCGATAGGTTCCAAAAGTAGTCACAAACGCTGCCAATCGTTGAGCTCTAGCACTTAATGGAATTTGCCAGTACCCTTTTGTTAAATCTAATACTGTAATATACTTCGCGCCAGAAACCTTTTCGACTCTTTCTTCTATGTTGGGCAATGGATAGAACTAAGTCCTTGTCACTTCATTCAATCGCCTGTAATCAATACATGTGTGTGGATCTCTTCCGGGTACTTCTACCAAAATCATGGGTGATGTATAGTCTGATTCACCAACTTCTATAATCTTGTACTGCAGCATTTTATCTATCTCGGCTTTAAGGATATTTATCTGCCTGGGCGACATTCTGTAAGGCTTAACTCTTACAATAGCATTACTAGCTAGCTCGATATCATGTTCGACCAAATGAGTCTTTCCTGGAATATTAGAAAACATTTTCAAATAATGACATAATAGTTTTTTCAGATCCTGAATTTGTTGGCCATTTAGGCGCTTTCGAAGTTTACTGTTCTCCTCGATATCAGAGAAGTTAAATATATTTGGATTTTTTTCAACTTGCGGAAATTTAATCTCTAAATCCATTTCACCATTTTCACAACCGGGCAATAAGTTCACAAATTCTGGTCATTTATGGTATGGTTTCAGCATGTTAATGTGATATACTTGATGCTTTACATTTTTGCCTTCAAAGCTTACTACATAATTAGTCTCAGAAATTGTTTTCTCAATTTTCCCTGGTCCTTTCCACAATTCAGCCACTTCCATGTTTTTAATGGCAAGTTCTTGACATCTTTTCATCCTATTTATTAACTCAAATACATATTCAGTGACTTAGTTTTCTTCTTCAGGATGACCCATCCATTTTTCATACAATAGTGTCATTGGCGTCCTCAGATTTTTTCCATGCACCAATTCAGCAGGCGTAAACCCTGTGCTTTCATGTGTCACAGTTCTCAAAGCAAACAGCGCCGCCGGTAACTGTTTCTCCCAATCCGGAGCAGACTCAAGACATAAAACTCTCAACATCCTTTTAATAGATCGATGGAATCGTTCTACCGGATTACTTTGGGGATGATATACAGACCTATGAGTAACTTTTATTCCAAACCGCTCCAGAAATTCTAGTGTCAAAAAGCTTACAAAACTGGCTCCTTGATCAGTTTGAATTTCTTTCGGAAATCCCATGCGGCTAAAAATGTGTAACAAAGCGTCAACTACAGACTTGGATCCTATGTCTGGGACTGGTACCGCATCTGGATATTTGGATGGCAAACACATAGCTGTAATTATGTATCTATTTCCACTTGAAGTCTCGGGCAAAGGCCCACAGGCATCAACGTTGATCTTTGTAAAAATTTCAGGAATAATTGGAACTATTTTCAAAGGTGCTTTCTTTTTGTCCCCAGCTTTTCCAGCACGTTGGCATGAATCACAAGATTTTACAAATTCTTCAATGTCTTTATCAATAAAATGCTCCCTTATTTCTATAGGCACTCTCCGCTTCAATTGATCTGTGATCATAAATTTTTTAGCCCTTCAAAATCGCCTATTTTAAGTCCTGAAATCCATTCATTGAAATAATTTTCTAACTCGAAGGCAAAATTTCTCCAGGTCTTCTCTGATGTACGTATGTGTTGTACAAATTTCAATCTAAATTTCTCTGGACTTATATCTTTTAAGAAGTAACCTTTTAACATATTGATAGTTTTTAGCATCTTCCACATTTTCTCTGGCAATCAACTGTGATATTTCGTAGGGCAAAAGTCCTATCAAATTCGCGACCCAATCTTCCCTTTTTATTTCTGCTTGTTGTGCTTGCCTTTCAAATAAAACTAAGTAAATACTTATATCACTGTCTCTTGGGTCAAATGTTTTCATCAAATGACAAAAGTTTCAATTTCGGTTTATAAGAATTTCCATTTTGCTCCCAACTGCCTCCCAGCGGCTGACGTCCAGCTTCTATTCTGAGTTTTTCAAGCTCAAATTGCATTTGCCTTTCTGTTTGTCTACGTTTTTCAAGCTCCAATTACATTTGTCTTTCTGTTTCTCTACGCTCTTTTGTACCTGCCAAAAGTTCTTTCACGAAATCCTCCTCATAACCTTCAAAGTTAACAATTTTATTTTTTAAATCCAGAATTTTGATATTTGGCATAACTTCTATACCCAATTCTTCTGCCAACTGCAGAAGTTCTTCTTTGCAAGCTCTTCCTAAGAAAGCCATTTCAACAATGCAGAATTTAGACAAGTTCTACGTGTACCCAATGTTTATTTATTATCGTATATGTGTATACGTTTACAGAAATTGTTTACAACAATATCCTACATTTACCTATACTCTAGGCTCAAACAGTTGTTCTGAATGTACTATTTCTTGACAGAAATTATTTCCTTCTATTATCGTATATGTGTATACATTTACAAAAATTGTTTACAACAATATTCTACATTTACCTATACTCTAGGCTCAAACAGTTGATCTGAATGTACTATTTCTTGACAGAAATTATTTCCTTCTATTCAGTTCCGTGCCCGGAAACTTCTAAAAGCTTGCTTTGATATCTCATTCCTTTGGATAATTCTCTAAGAACAACAACAAAAACAGTACTTACATAAACATCTAACGTAAGTGTAAATCCGATTGGAAACTTGTTTGTTTTCTCACGAACTAATTTCAAAAAACAAGTCACCATCCTTTGTTCTTCCCATAACAAAGAGGGGGGGGGGGGGATCCCTGTCGCGTAGGTTCGTTCTCACGCTTCAAGATTTTTCAACTCATCGCTTTCCCACGGTTCTACTAAAAAAAACGCCGCTGAAGCTCGGATCTTGTCGGAGCCTCCACTTCTTTCTTTGTCTGTAACATCACAGGCACTCGATCACAACACAAAACATTTATTACTTTACTATTTTACACAAAAAACATAAACTGGAATACACTCCGCGGTACAAACTGAACTTGTTGTCTTAGCCAAAGCTCGGCATGTCCTACTCCTTCAATATCTCTCACGCTACTCCCCACATCACTCACCACACGCTCAAGTCATTAAGTGTCAATATATCATTACGCACTTTTGTGCGTGGAAATTCGTATTTTACAGTACCAGTACCAGAGTTCTTCCATTCCTCCCAGCAGAAGTTGCACATGCAATCAAGAACATGAAGAGGGGAAAAGCTCCAGGAGAAGATAGAATTACTGTAGACATCATACAAGAAGCAAGTGGAGAAATCGAAACAGTACTCGCCCAAATTTTCACTCGATGCGTTAATGAAGAGAAGATTCCTGATGATTGGAACAACGCTACAATGATCCTGCTACATAAAAAAAGTGACATTGAGGATCTCGGGAACGACAGACCTATCAGCCTCCTATCAGTGGTTTATAAAATCTTCACTAAAGTTCTTTCACACCGCTTGAAAGTAACACTGGACATGGCTCAACCGAGAGAACAAGCTGGATTCAGGAGTGGCTACAGCACAATAGATCATATCCACGTACTGAGAGAACTAATTGAAAGAGCGAGGGAATACGAACTTCCATTGTGCATGGCTTTTATCGATTATGAAAAAGCCTTTGATTCGGTGAAACCATCAGCAGTTACAATGACTCTGAAATCCTGCGGTATTGAAGATGCATACATTAATATTATTAATAACATCTATGAAAATGCAAGTGCAAAGATTCGGCTGTTTGAAAATACAACACACATAAAAATTGGAAAGGGAGTAAGACAAGGTAGCACCATATCTCCGAAGCTCTTTAATGCCACATTGGAAAATGTCTTTTAATCACTGAACTGGGAAAACAAAGGGATGAAGATTAATGGAGATTATCTAACCCACCTTTGTTTTGCTGATGACATAGTCATTTTTGCAATTACCCCATCAGAGCTGCAGAGTATGATCCAGGAACTTGCTGACAAGAGTAAAGAAGTGGGATTAAAAATGAACTTTCAGAAGACAAAAGTGATGTTTCAATGCTTTCACAAGAAATGAAGATTTATCGATTGATGGAGAAAAGCTGGAGATAACAGACACGTACGTTTATCTTGGACAGCAGATATCAAGTGAGGGTCACATTGATGAAGAAATTAATCGGCGTACAAAACTTGCCTGGAGAGCTTTTGGAAGAAACAGCATAATTTTCAAGAGCAATATGCCATTATGTCTTAAAAGAAAAGTGTTTGATCAATGCATCCTTCCAGTGCTTACGTATGGTGTAGAGATGTGGACCTTAACTAAAAGAGACATACAAAGGCTGCAGACAACTCAAAGCAGCATGGAGAGGTGCATGCTTGGTGTAACCAGGAGAGATAAGAAGAGGAACTCGTGGATCTGAAAAATGACAAGAGTGGAAGACATATAATGATCAGAGTTAAATCCCTGAAATGGCAATGAGCTGGACATACTGCCAGAAGAACAGACCATCGATGGACAGCTGAAATTTTAGATTGGATTCCAAGGGACAGGAAAAGACCCAGAAAAAGACCACATGGAAGATGGGTGGATGAAATTCGAAAGTATGTGGGAGTAACATGGAGAAGACTGGCACAAGACAGACCATTGTGGAAGAAACTTGGGGAGACCTTCGTCTAGCAGTGGATTGATAATGGTTGACAATGATTATGATATATATATATATCTCAGACAGAGAAATTTGACATGGTAGTTTGAGTGCACCAAATATTAGCAATTAAGCCTGTTGTTTGTGGAAATAATTACGGATATGATAAAACAAAAGGAATTGACGGAAGCAGTGCCATTAGCCATATTGTTTGCAAATGATGTAGTACTCCATGCTAAGACTAAAAAACATATTATAAGAAACAGTAAGTAGTAGAAGATAGAGGGTGGAAGATAAATAGTATGAAAGTAAAGAGTATATGAATATCATTATTGGAGCATAGGAGCCATATTATCCGCTGTTTGCCATGTAACCATCCTTCAGAAAACTTTAAAATTACATCACCCTGAAATGAGAATCAAAGCAGCATCTTCTGAGGTATGTTCAAATACCATTACACCACCCAGGACAACAAAGTTCCAAGCAGCTGAAACTAAGTAGATGTAGCTTAGGAATCTGAACAATGTTACAGTTGAGCACTTATCAAAGCAGTCCTTGCTTCATCGTGGCATCGACAACCAGTTTCACATCCATGTACAAGTATAGGTCAACATATTTCCATTGTTTCAGATCACAGAAATCAATGAGAAGTAAATCCCCCTGAAGAATGAATTCTTCATAATTGCAAAAAAGGGTATGTACAAATATCTTTATGGACACATAAGTGCCATATTATATGCTGTCCATATAGCCATCCTTCAGAAAAAGAAAATTAAATCGTGCTGGAGCGGGAATCTGGAAATCAGGAGATGCTGGTTCGAATCTCATTCCGGGTGATTTAATTTTCAAATTTTCTGAAAGATGGCTTCATGGGAAATAGATAATATGGCAGATACGTGCTGATAAAGATAGCTGAATATGCCTTTCATGTAATTGTGTGAGCGTAGCGATAGGTATGTATGCAGTTGTGTGTGTGAAGAATTGATTCTTCAGAGATCTTGCTTCTATTGATTTCTATGGTAGAGTATGTGCTGCAGTAAAAGGGGTGAATCGTATTGTAGGAAGAAGTGTAATAAAAAGAGTGAAAAGATTTATATATGTGGAATCAGTGTGTGGAAGAAATATTGAGGTGTTAAAGGAGAAGTAAATAGCAATATTCAGGTAGATGGAAAAACTGGAGGAAAGCATCTGGTGTACATTGTGATAGAGGACTGCCAGTCAGACTGATTAAAAAAAAAAAAAATCAAAGCTGTGTGTAGTAAGAAAGACAAGCCGTGATTACATCACCACAGTTTTCCAGGAGCATGTCTTGATTTAATGTTCAAACACATCTAGCCTGTAGTTGAGCTTATATCGATCTAATGCAATGTTCCATTAAAGTGAATTTTATTACTGAATTCTGACCCTAAAGGAACATACTCAACATGAGATTGAGATCTTGAAAATGCATGTTTCAGTTGCATACTCAAACATATGCGTTTGTATGGAAAACTTGCACTCTTACCCAGTTTTCCAGATTTCACTGTTGCCTTCCAATTTTGTCCACTGAAAAAAGTTTTTATTTTGTTTTCCTTGGATTTCATCAAGTTTATGTATCCCACCTGTCCCTCAAAAAAAAAAAAAGTAAATGAAAAAAGCATGAAATATATTTATAGATGTGTTTTCAAGCAAGATTCTGATTATTCCAGGAGCTGGGTTCCAAAAATGTGCTAGTCTGATGCCTGAGATTAGAGATCTTCACATTCAGACTAACGATAAATTTCTTTCATTAGCTTGTAGTGCTACTGTCCATACATGGGTAATTATATTTCTAATACGATTATTGGTTTCTGAGTCAGATTCTCATGCAGGTTTCAGCAAATTAGAACAGAAAATGTCTCTCAATTTAATTCTTATGCTTTTCAGAAAAGAAAGTGTGTGCTGAATTTTTGGAGATCAAGAAGAGCACAGTGTTGTTGAGTGTGAGAAGGATGCTGAATCTTCACCATTCAGTGTAAACAATAATAAATCGGAGTCCAACATTTTTTTTTTTTTTTTTTTTTTTTTTGCTGGCTGTGGGTAACGTCAGTTGTTGCGTACATCTTATTCTGGGATGGAAATTCTGCACCAAAACTGCGGTGGTCATTGTCATGGGGTTTTGGCAGAGGAAGTTCACTGTGTGAACTGTTCCTTTTGCCTATGAGTGGAATCTAGTCTGGTAGAGGCAAAAGTGGGATGGGAAGAGAGATTGATTGTTAGCTTCCCCACTGGATTTGAGGAAAAGAAAATCCCTTTACTGATTGGATAGTGACTTGCGATTCTAATTGACCTATTCACTCACGGTGGCCAGCATTCATGAAAACTGGGGAAAATTATAAAAATGGTGTATTATTTGTTCGTCAGGAAAAGTTAAGGAAGCTTGTGAGAGATGTCTGTTTGGTGCCTGAAAATATCTGTGGTTAATAGAAATATCAGTTCTTGCAGGAAAAAGGATGTTCCGTAATAAGTCCCATTTTTTTTTCTCTTTTTATTCTTGGTAATATTGCTAAAAAGTGACTACATACTTTTAAAAAAAAAATTATTAATGAAATGCATGTTTTCCTATTCCTCAGTTTCTGAAGGTCAGTCAGAAGAGCTAGTTCCACATTGTTTTTAAGCAAAATTAAATTTCAGACTCGGTACTTAATTTGTCTGTGATGAAATCAATGCCATTTTCATGCCCTACAGATTTATTTTGATGGCAGAGTGAGCAACAGCAGTACCGATTTTTAGCAGTATATATGATTTTTGGAAGCAATGGCAGTACCGAATTTCTCATAAAATGCATGGTTTTGCATTCCTTATTCACCTTTTGCTATATCAAGGAACAGAACAAGCATTTTTCCTTGTGTTTAACAAAATTAAAATTTTAAGAATGCTATGCCTGCTGATTTTGCAGAGAAAACAATTTTACGTGTCACCAAAGACATCAGTGAACAGCTAAAATTCTGATTAAACGGGGGGGGGGGGGACTCAAACAAAAGGAAAAATATTTGCTCTTTTTGTTTCTTAATATACAAACAGTGACTAAAAATAGGTAAACATACGTTTTCAGTGAAAATCAATTTTAAAAGCTATATTGCTTTCTTTCACTGCCATGAAAACAGCTGTACGAGTCACAGCAGTGGTATCATTTCTAGCATAACCAGGATCAGTAACAATTTGGAACTCAAACTTTGTTTAAAAAAACAAGCAAAAATGCTTGCTATGTTGACTGCTATACATAAAAGGAACTACAAGGAGTAAGAAACTGTGCATTCTGTACGAAAATTTAAAGAAATATAAAGTCATTGTTCTGCATTATTGCCATTTTTTCTTGATAATATTCATCCCCCTCCCTTCACTTTTAATGCAGGCAGTGTTCGGTGCCCCAAGCCACTTAATTCATTCATTCTTCTTGCAAACTTCTCCCACATAGTATACAAAGGTTTATCTACCGCTCCTCAACTCAGGCATTAGCAATGTATCTCCCTTCGGCCTACTTTTGCAATATTAGCCTGGCTTTACAACTTGTTACAATAGCACATTCCAACCACCTCCAACCTTTCCTAATGGAGGATGGAACATCATGACACGGCTGCCTGCAGGAGCATGTTGTTTCCTTGTCTGTGCAGTGACCTTGGGGAACAGGCATGCCTTTCATACCTTCTAATACAGCCTAATTTGCAATCCAAGTAAAAATCTCCAATGTTCTGGCACATATTGAAGAAAACAAAGTGCAAGAAAAACTGGTTTGAAAACAAAATGCTGTGCAGGTGTCTGAAAAGATCAAATTGTTCTGCTGACATGTATGCATGTAAGGAGTTTTTATGAATATGTAGTAAATTTTACATATCAGACTTCTTTGCTACTGATCTTTCTTTTGTTCAGTTGAGGCATGTATAAAAACTCTTGTGTGACTATTACAAAAACAAAATATGCAGATTTAGCTCAGTGTAGACATATTCTAAAATTAATAATGTATGGTCTGCTGTGTGTATATCAAGTGAATTCTATATTTTTTCAATTTTTGTGCAAGCTGCTTGTACTACCTTACTGAACTGAACCCAGATAAGTGCAATCAATTTAACCTTTACTGCATACACCATGTGATTATCATTTAAATTTTTGTGTACATTTTGGAGGTTCAGGTATTCCTAAAATCTAGAACAGTGCTGTCATTGGGTATATTTAGGAAAGGTTTCATTGTGCCCTCCTCCTATATCTTAAGGGAGGTTTTGTAAATAGTGTGAAAGTAAAGTTACCCAGTGGCATGCAGATGTTATCCAATATGAAATATCTTTATTAATTCGAATCAAATTGGTGTAGCACGTAGTTCAGTGCATGCTAGAGGCATATAGATATCATGCCATACAAAACAAATACCACTGTCTATGTACGATATTTAATTAAAAGATGAAATCTATTTACAAATTAAAACCTCCACTAGCACTTTCGGGGTAACACTTACCCCATCATCAGGTGGAACAGAGAGGTTAATACAGTTCTCGTGTAGACCTTTATAGGAGCGCAGCAATGCACCATGGTATAGTTCTCAAGCGTCACAAGGTTAAGGTGTTGCCACCACAGCCGAGCAATAGATACAATTTCTGACTTTAGTTACACATAATACAAATTGTGTTGCACTGTTAAAATTGTCAAATTCACATGTTATTGTTTTATTAAATTTATTTAATAATTGTAATATTAAGTTCAAATCGGCGACGTGGTTTTTCCAAACTTTTGGTATGTCCACTGGCGTGTTATCATTACAGCACCTGTCCCCCAAGGCTTCAATGTACAGGCTTTCAGCAAGGTGCAGTGAGTGAACGTACACAGCAGTCTAATGTTCGCCCAGTCTGGTTGCAAAGTTCCATTTACGAGGTTTCTAGATAATGCCGTATTATTGCGAAAAGTTTGAATATCATACTTATGTTCCTGAACACGAATACCCAAACTTCTCCGTGTCGAGCCTATATAGTTACTAACGTGTTGAGGTGTCTAACAGTGGTATGTTGTACACTCCCCATTTGCTCAAATTATCGGTTGCTGCCCGATCTTTTCTAACAGATGATATGAGATTCTTTGATCGGGTACCGAATTGTATGTTATGCTTTGAGCATATGCGTGACAATGCGTTAGTGATGTGTGGGTGCTGGTCAAAAACAAACCGTTTGCTACGCTTTGGGTCTTTTGTTCTAGACTTACGGTTCTTTCGTTACTAATTCTGCAGAATAATCTATTAACCAATGTCCTTGGATATCCGTGTTTATCCGCCAATTTAAAAATTAACTTTATTTCAGACTGTAGAAGAATCTCGCTTGAAGAATGCATGTAGGCTCTTCTTATAAGAAAGTTAATAGCAGGGTCATTCCACGCCAAATCGTCAGATTTTGAATTAATTTTCCACCAACACATCTCCGATTCTTACGATTTTTTTTAATGGGTAGCTACTCCCAACTTATAAAAACCCTGAAAGTTTCAATTTTTTATTTCCGATAGGTTAGAAGATATAATTTTTTTAATTTTGGTGCATGGCGGACATATTTTGCGTAAAAACGCAAATATCTCCGTTATTTAGAATAAAAAGAAATACATAAATCATCGTTCTTTCTTAATTTTTACTGCGGAATCCTTTGGTGCAATGCACACGTTTCTATCTGCTTTAGTTTTTGAGTTATGAGCAATGAGAGAGCCTTTCTTCAATGCTTAAAAAGGCAATGTAGTTACAGCACTTAGAAAGCTGCAGTTATTATTCTTTGCAAAGAAAGGTTTAATCTATCAAATGAAGAAAAAAAAAACTTGGGCTTTTGCCTGAGTGCCGAGAAAAGAATTTTTAAACATTGTGCATGGCCAGTGCATTGTCACGATGACAGCGCAATCGGCGAAGCACGCTGCCTCGTGGCCACGGCTGTGCGAAGATTTGGTACTGGAAGAACGGCATTCCTCCTGCATGCAAGAAACGATCCCACCCATCACCCCCATCGCATGTATTGTTGAACTCACATTTTGAAGGAATGGAATTCTTTATTTTAAAAAAGCGTGATTAGTTCATGAACGATATTTATATTTCGATGTCTCGCAACACTGTGATCAACTTCCATGTCAGTTTTTGATCATATTTAATCAAATCAGACAAGAGGAAGTTGACCTTCCGTGGAACGCATTTTTTTTTTATTTTTTTTTCCCCGATAACGAATTTGGTGATTTTCATAAAAATTTAACATCTACAGGTTTTACAGTGTTCGTGAGATTTTCCCGCATTTTGTGTCGTCATCTGAATCATTTCTTGAAATCTATGCAAAACCAAAATTATTTAATTATTTGGGGGGGGGGGATTGCTGCCAATGCTTTCGCTCTAGACGAGAGATCGTGGTGAAATTTCTTCGGCTAATTTTGGGAATCGTCTTGTATTTTTTTTAATCAGCTTTTTTTTTTATTATTCGGGCGAGTATGTATGTATGTATGTATGTATGTATGTATGTATGGATAAAAAGTTCCGTCGTGCTTAGTTTTCAGATTTATCATGCTGGCGATGAAATGAAGCCTTTCTCCTTTTTAGATGTTGTTTGTAGAGGGTTACTGCAAATGACCTGACGCTCCAGACCTTTTGCGCACTTTGTCTGAACAACATCCCGCAAATTTATTGCTCCTCGTAAAAAATCCTTAAGTATAAACTTGCCGCATTGGTGGCGCAATAGTCTAAGCGATGGCTTATGAATATGATCATTCGTCCAAATTGGGTCCGGATTCGAATCCGGTGAGGCATGAATGTTGTGATTGTCTTACGGCGCTGGTTTTCTCCCTTCCCTGGAACCAGCGGCCGCAAAGTAGGGACAGGCGACTGCTTATAGTCCACTGAGTTGCTCACGGTGGTCATTAAACCTCCAACAATTAAAAAAAAAAAAAAAAAAAAAGTATAAACTTGCCATTCGCCGCAGGATGAAAAATGATGTTGACAAAAAAAGTGTTAGGAAGATTTTATATGCGCACGCAAAATCTCCAATTATTTTCTGTAGCGTGGAAATTAAATATGACCCGCAAGAAAATTTAATGTTCGTGTCACCGATGTAAACCAATCGTTCTAAACTTTCGGCTTTTGGAAGTTTATGAATTGTAGCCTCTTAAATAAAAAAGCAAAATGGCATTCCACATAGCTGTTAGTTTTTGTACTTATGGGGGGGGGATCCTGAATGAATTTCTAAGAAAGCAGCAGAAACACGCGTTTTGGAATTATAGTTGAAAACGATCAGAGAGAGATTCCTTGTCAGGTTACAAACTGTACTTCATAAAGAAAAAAAGACCTAAGTAAGCTAAAATTGTGAATAGTAACTTGCCATAGAAATTCGTATCCATGGTTCCCATACTACATACGTTGAATAAATACTACATACAGTATTCACTTGAAAACTTTTTTTTTTATTAGGGATAACATTATCAGCGTCAAGTAAAGTGCACATGAACGGAATTTTTGGCCAAAATTTCTGCCAAACACTTCAAAGTGTGTGCCTCCTTTCCCATCATGTTTAGCCCCCTCCCTCTTCCTTAATGGCCCACCCAGTTCTGAGCAGCTAGCGTCACCACTGCCCTGCGTTTGTTAACTTATTTGCCATTATGGTATGACGTTTTCTGTTCGCCACACATGTAGAACTGTTTATTTTTCGTAGAGACGATTTACTCTTTTTATCCGTGCTATGGCCGACACGCTTGCTTCTATTTTTTTCTTCTTCTTCTTCTTCTTCTTCTCTCCCTTTTTAAAGACAGGATAGCCCCAGACCTCGAATCCCTCAGATCCTAATTTACGACCTCTGGCAAACAGAGAACGAATTTCAAAGAGAGAGCACTGCAAGTGGAAAAGCTCCGCAGTGTATTTTCTTAGATCTCTTTTATTCTCTTGCGATTTGAAAGTTGCTGCCTAGTTTTTCAGTGTCTTTGTGCATTGTTATGTGGCGTAATGTGTTAAACAAAAAAAAAAAAAAAGAAACAAATTCTAAATTCAAGAGACAGGTAAAGTAACTTGTCAATATGAGGACGATAACTGTGTTGCTACTGATAAAGAGAAACAGGAGCTCATAAAACAGAGCGGACAAATTACGATCGCTAAATAGTAACACCAGTTCCATACTTGTTTTTCATAAATTCGTAATCAATAATTGCGATACATTAGGTATTACATTAAAAAAAACGTATTCATACGTTCGAGGTCTGTTAATGTTTATCATTATTTCTAAATTTATTGGCATGATTAATAAAAAAATAATAATAATAATAACAGAAATAAATCCAATTGCTGCCACTCTGACACCGGGATGTGATTATAGGAGGCATAAAATTTTTCGTTCAGTGTAACCGTCAAACTGTATTTTCCTATTATTATATTTGCACTTTTAAGGTATTAACCTCTTGCAAAGTGCGCATAGTTTACGTGCAATTCATAAATGAAAAAACCATGAGGAATAACCACTCACTCACCATAAAGATCATGGTAACCTCCAATGACCACACACTTCCAACACGTCATTCATCGTGATGTAACTGGGCTTCCACAGGTTTACAGACTTCTTGCTACGCTTCTTATTTTCGGGTGTGAAACATCGTTTTTTTTTTTTTTTTTTCTTTGCCTTATAAGATGTTACTATAATACTTGTCAATTCGATAAAAATCACACATACAACTCATTCATACAATTCAAGTAAAAACTATGTACATAACCTTACATTCACAGGTGATTAAACCTTGGTCAACTCTAATTATCAAACTCCTCCTTCTGTTTCACAAACTCTGCTACTCCCACTGCAAGTGTCACACCCATTCAGCCCCGCACATCCAATCCTCTAGTACTTTCGACAGGCCCCTGTCATCTTCAGGAGGCAGGTGTGTCTCACCCGCCCACCACAGCTCAAGTGAGCAGAGCCATCGAGGCCTGGGCTCCAGTCGCTATCTCTGAATCGTTGTGTCTCTGGCGCCATCTATTGTCCCTGCTGCTCTTTTTTCCCTCTTTCTTTTTATGCTGCTGTTCAATTTTTATTAGGGCTTTCCATTGTTCGTTTAGGTTACTTGGCTCATTAATGTTGCATAATCTTGATCTGTTTTTTTCAATTAACACTGATTCTGCAATTCTTAACTGCTTTTCGTTTTTACAGCTCTTAATAATTTTAATATCTTCAAACCTAGGGCATTTTTGATTTTCCAGGGTAGAGATTGGTCCACAGTATCTACTATAATTATTCTGGAAGAATTTAACTTACTAGAGAATACCTTGCAGTACACCCTGGAACAGGAAAAAGACCATAGCATCAATTACCTAGATTTAACCTTGACCTCAAGAGAGGGGAAAATATTCACTCAGCTTTTTAGAAAACCCACCAACACAGGGAAGATGTTAGACTTCTGCTCATTCCACCCTGATTATATTAAATCGAATACGGCGAGACAATTTTTGGAAAAAATTGAAATCCTGGTCTCTTCAGCTACTCAAAAAGATCTTCACAAAGAAGAATTAAAGGACATATTGGCAGAAAACAATTACCCCTCCCCATATGTTGAGAAAATATTTAAACAAGTGCCAAAAAAGAAGCAGGAAAAAACCAACTTCAAATTCACCAGCAAAATTACGTACCACAAGGGACTTTTCGAGAAACTGAAAAGGATCGGAGCAAAATATAATATCAGGCTAGCTCCAGATCTTAATAACAAAATAAAGAAATTCCTGCCAGCTTTAAAGCAGAAAGAATTGGACATCCAATTGCAGGAAGGAGTAATTTACTGCATCGACTGTAACTGCGGACTCAGCTATATAGGAGAAACAGGGAGAAGTATTAAGGTCCGAATGAAAGAACACCATGCAGCTATTAGGAACATTGGGAACAAAACAGGGCTAGACAGACATATACAAGCAAATGGACACTCCATAAATTGGGACTCAGTGAAAATAATCGCCCACCAGTCAAACTTAGTAAAGAGGAAACTAGAAGAAGGGATCGAAATATCAAGAAGAAGAAGTACCACAATTAACGATAATTGCGGATGGACTCTTTCAATTGAGTGGCAGCAACTACTCCAGTGACATAGTCCTGATGACGAACTAGGCTTTAGTTCGAAAATTTGACAACCAACTTTGATGAAAAATAACCTCTATAAGACCCGTAAAAAAATTATTCCACAATCACTATGAATAGAGGTGCCATAAATGCATTTACAACAAGGATGGTAAGTCAGATAATATCTGAAAACTTGAAAATTTCGTCGTCCTGGAGCGGGAATCGAACCCGTGTCTCCCAGATAGCGCCCGGGTATGTTAACCACTACACCACCCAGAATGACCAAGCCTCAAGTTTCCGATTAATTTGAATATAACCATCACAGGATGCACTAGTCGAAGCAACTGGCATTCGTTTTTAGCGAATCTGGAGGTTAAGAATCCTATTCCATGATTGCCCGGAGGAGTAGATAAATCATGAATGGAATATGGGATTACACCATACAATACAAATTTTGAAGATGACAATCTGTTTTTTGGTGTAAATATGACAAGGATGGTAAGTCAGATGGTAAGATTTTCAAGTTTTCAGATATTATGTGACATACCATCCTTGTCATATTTACACCAAAAAACAGATTGTCATCTTCAAAATTTGTATTGTATGGTGTAGTCCCGCATTCCATTCATGATTGATCGGCTTCTCCGGGCAATCCCGGGATACGATTCTTAACCTCCAGATTCGCTAAACAGGAATGCCGGTTGCTTTGACTAGCGAATCCTGTGATGATTATATTCAGATTAATCGGAAACTTGAGGCTTGGTCGTTCTGGGTGGTGTAGTGGTTAGCATACCTGGGCACTATCTGGGAGACACAGGTTCAATTCCCGCTCTGGGACGACGAAATTTTCAAGTTTTCGGATATTATCTGACTTACTATCCTTGTCATATTTACACCAAAAAATGGATTGTCATCTTCAAAATTTGTACTGAAGTTGGCAATACCACCACCAACCTACTAGGAACATTACCTGAAGAATCAGAAACGACCTGCTAAGTGAAGATCAGTTTCCACCAATAGATTGCATTATCATAATATATACTTATGTTAGAGGAAGCATGTTCATCGTACTACACATTGAGTTATCATGAAACAGCCAATGTTTAAGATTAAAAGGAGCTGCAAACAACCATCGCATTTTGGTCAGAAAGCAAATGTGACATAACAAGACACCTCAGAACTTTCTTTTTAGGTAAAGTGGATGGTGAAACATTGCCTAAAAACTATGTGAAGCACTTCCTGAGGCCAATTTATCACAAAACAGATGCCTAATGCTTGGATCAGGTGGACCTAATGTTAATAAAGTTTTTAGGCTTTTCAATAGTAATGTCCAGGGGACACAAGGGACAAGTCTTATAAACATAGGTACCTGCAACATCCACACAATGCATAATGCATGTGTAAAAATATCTGAGTGTTTAGGTGAAGAAAAATTCTGAGCTGCTGATCAACATTTACCATTATTTTGACAGTTGGCCTGCCCATTGGGAAGAGTTTGAAAAAATCCAATCTTAATATAACATTCCACACCACAAATTTTTTAAACATGCAACAACAAGGTGGCTGGCCTTGGGGCCTTCAGCCAACATGATTTTGGAGCAGTGGGACATTATTCAGTTCTATTTCCTTAAGCACATGCCTCTGAGAAAAAATTCTGCTGCTCTTCATTCCAGATCCTACAAAGCTGTTGTGAGTGCTTTAAAGAAACCTTCAATAAAAGCTGAACTTCATTGTTTCATCAGCAGAACTATTCATGAAGTTCACACAGCGTTTTCAGTGCCAAGCACCCATGATCCACAAATTGTATGAAAAAATAGGGAACGTTCTTCAGACCTTCATGGCC
Source organism: Macrothele yani (assembly GCA_039090855.1). Lineage (NCBI taxonomy): Eukaryota > Metazoa > Arthropoda > Arachnida > Araneae > Macrothelidae > Macrothele > Macrothele yani. Next base: position 3,309,694 of record CM076996.1, on the reverse strand, counting down.
CGTGTTTTGAAGACTGCTGTCATTAGAAAAATCACTAATTTTTCTAAAGTTGATATTGATGAACTGTTTACATTTGGTAATCTGCTTCCTCTTTAAGAACTTGTCATTAACGAAAAGGTCACAGATGAGCTTTCTAAACTGAAAGAAATTGATAAGTTATTTCTGAAGGAAGCTCAAAAGCACTATATTGCTGCTTTGTAAGCATGTGATAAAAAAGACTTGCTTATCAAATGGATCACTTACAAATTTTAGATTTTTTGACCCAAAGGAATGAGTGAATGATAGAAGCTGCAGAGACATACTGAAAGTTGCAAAAATTATGCCATTTCATGTTCAACTGGATTATTTGTTAGATGAATGGAAAATTTTGCAACTGGAAAAATATGATACAGCATTTGAAAACAAAACTGTTGATAATTACTGGCAACAACACATCTCAAACAGGGACTCATTATCAAAAGATATAAAATAAAATTTCCAAATGTTGTAAAAGTCATAAAGGCAGCTTTTACTTTGTTAAATGGAAATGCTGCCATAGACGATTTTTCATTTTTAAACAGTGTACTGACTGTGAGGGATGCCTTGAAACAATATCCTAATTTTCTTTTTGTACCCATTAATCCAAAACTCATTAAGTACAAACAGCAAGCACATTCAAAGTACACTGCCTTTTTGGAAGAAAGTAAGAGGAAAAAGAAAATCGAATTAGAAGAAAAGCTAAAAAAAGAACAAAAAGGAACAAATTATGAAGAAGATATGAAGAAGGTGGAAACGATAAAGTCAATCAAATGTGAGACTGCTGCTCTGAATGACAAGAAAAAAGAACCCCTACAAACTAAGGAGGCAAGAGAAGAACTCTTTTTAAAAGCTTCAGCTAAACTGAAGAAAGCACTAAAAAAAATGATTTAAAGGGAGCAAAATTAGCTGATAGCATGCTCGAGGGAGTAAAATGTATGCAAACGGAAGAGTGAGTGAGAGAAAAGGAAGTGCAAATCATTCAGAAGAATCTTGAGGGAAAAAAATCAAGTATGATTACGTCATTTTTTTGCTCAGATGCCTAGAGAACAGTAAGCTAAACAGTTTTTTATTCAGAATTGTTTTTGTTTTTTTTTGGAACATTGAAGAGAATTGTATGTCATTAGATTTTCAGAATTTTGTGTTATTTTTTTTTTCTATAAAATTATATAATGACAATAAAATGGCCATACCCCATCCAAAATCATAATAAAGAAATTTATTATGATCTTATGTGGCCTTTTTTTGGTAGGGGAGTATAAAAAAATTGTAACCATATTTGTTGTTTTGTGCTATTGGCAAGAAGTCTCTTAATCACTTTTTTAGTCACCTTTTTAAAAAAAAAATTGTCACCTGTCTCACCTTTTTCAAAGGTCACCTTAGCGCCTCACCCTGTGCATATCACAAGAACCAGCCAAGGACTAAAGTGTGTGTTTTGCACTGTTTGCTTCCATATTGTGTGCACATACAGATTTATAAAAACATTTTTATTTGCTTCTATTACATAGCCTCATGTCAAATATTGGCATATTTTTGACCCAAGAGCAGCATTAGATTTCTGAAGCTTGTACTTGGTGAATTTCATTAATAAAGCATGTTTGACTTTATTTACAGCTGATGTGGCTTCATAAACCTTGTCACTATTTCTCTAAACAAAGACACTCACTCTTCACAGTTTATCTATTCCGGGAAAAAAAAAAAAAAAATGCACCCGTCTTGACAAAAATCACAATACCATCAATTATTTTAATGTCACATGCATTATTGCAAAGATTTTGTTGTTATATCTGTGCAGAGATTTGCCATTCTGTCTGGAGTTTACAAGTCTTCCATGGTGATCGAAGAATGAAACAATTAATGGAGATTTATCACAAAAATCTTGCTTTTTTTTTTTTATTTAAATGGAGTTATTTCATATTGCTTTAGTTATAAGCTTTGTTTGTGTTTACATAATACATTTTTAATTACTGATGAAGATGAATGGGCATAGAATTCTTTTAAGACTTTTAAAACTGCAGGCACCAACTAGGTACCTAATTTATTCATTCAAGAATTACATATGGTAGTTTGAACAAATATAATAGGAATACAATGATACAACATAACAAATAATAGCACATAATAGGCCCTAAGTGCCACATGGAAAGGCAACATAATTATATGGACAAGTACAATTTGTGAACACATGACAAAAAAAAATATGACAACAAGCATGCAAGGATAATTTATGACTAATATTCAGAATGAAGAAGAGGGAATATTATCAAGAAAAATTGAATAGTAGTGACAAGGGAAACCTTCACTGAGTGGAAGAACCGAAAGAGAAAGGGAAGGCAAGACAGAAAAAGATGAAGAGGGGGAAGAAAATGTAAGTGGGGAATGAAAATGAGGGAAACCAAGTGAGACTGGAAGATTAAAAATGTCACTTAACATATTGCATATAACACATATATGTGCAATTATTTTAGACAAAAACAAGTTGCATTATATTTTATTTCTACTGCCTAATGCTGCAGCATTGGTTCCTTAGTTTAATAAATTGGTTATGGAACAACATCTTTTCTTGCCACGCAATAAAGTTTACCATAAATAATTATGTTCATTCACTGAAAGGACAAATTATTACGTACACCTAAGTGAAAATACGTAAAGCAGCAGGACAGCAGCAAATAGCGGTGTGCCGAAAAACCGGTTGGTTCTATAATAGAGTGGGTTGGTACGCACAGGAATGCATTCTGTCTAATGCCAGCGTGGGTTGAGGATGAGACTTAGGTCATGTCATGGGAGCCTGGAAGTCCGGATGTTCAATCAGCGCAATGGCGAAACTGTTAGGAATTCCGCGAAAAACCGTAGCAAGTGTGTACCAGGAGTAAGTGAAATCTGGCAAAACTGCTAACAGTCGAATGAAATGTGGCCATAAAAGTGCATTGGATAATTGAGGGTGCCAACGATTGGCCTGCATTGTACAGATGAATCGGAAGGCTTGTTTGCAGCAAATCATGTCGCAATTTAATGAAGGAGTATCCACAAACCTATGCTCAAAGACAATCTGTTGGCACATGGCACAACTCAGCTGTGGCAGTCAATGACCACATCGTGTCCCGATGTTAACAGCACAGCATCACATGATTCGGCTGTAGTTTGCGAAGCCCATCGAAACTGGAGCCTGGTTGATTGGAAACTCGTCATATGGTCGGACAAATCTCATTTCACACTGTCTCGCACTGATGGCAGGCAGCCTGTGTGGTGTAAACCACACGAAGCTATGGACCCCGCATGCCAAGTTGGGGTATTACAGGCCATTGGAGGCGGTGTAACTGTTTGGGCAGCTTTCACGTGGTCCTGCCTAGGTCCCTTGGTACCTCTTGAGTCTTCCATCACTGGTTCCAGCTATGTGCAGCCAGCTCCTGGCGGACCATCTCCACCCTTTCATTATGTGCCTCTGTCCGAACCAAGTTCCGATCTTTCAACAGGACAACACTCCACCCCATCGGTCCCGGCTAGCGACTGACTGGCTCCAGGAGCATAGCAGTGAGCTTACCACATTCGCGTGGCCCCCTCGCTCACCAGATATCAACCCCATAGAGAATTTATGGGACATATTAGAATAAGCTGTTCATGATCAACTATCTCCACCTACATCTCTGCCTGCTGTACGCCAAGCACTCTTAGATTGTTGGTCAGCAATACCCGTGTCTGTGTTTCGGAACTTCATTACATCCGTACCACGACATTTAGATGCTGTCCTGCGTGCAAAAGGTGGTGCCACACGCTATTATGTGGGTGTACATAACAATTTGTCCTTTCAATGTACATATCTGAAAAAATTAATAGTATAACATAAGGTTCTGTTTGCATCATTCTACTTCAGATAAATGCTGGAGACCACAATTGGCTTAGTAATCTATTTGGGATTCTGGACACACTCCATCCAAATAATGGAAACTTGCATAAACACTTGTATGTTACCAACAAGAAAATCAGTGGAACCAAGCTGTATGAAACTGAAAACATAATAAATTACAAAAAGCAGAGTAGCATCCAAAACTTGAAAAAGTTTATTTCAAAATAAGAAACCATGATTAAAGCCATGGGAAAATGTATCAAAATCTAATAAAACTTTACGTAAATATTGATGTGTAAAGAAAATATAGCAATAAATTGAAAATGCCAGAGCCACATATCAACCTAACAAATTGATCAAATCAAAAGCTAAGTCCAGATGAGCATCATACAAAAAGATAAATCAATGAGCAAAACATAATTTTGATTCTATTAATGAAGGATTCCATGCCTATTCTAGTGTTGTAAACATTAATAGTTCTAGAACACTTTATTTTCAAAGTGGGTAGCACTTCTTCAGAAGGTATTCATTGATGTGTACTTTTGTGATGGTTAAAGTTAATAATTTGCTATGGTAACAGTTTTTGATGCCTTCTGTGTGGTTGCAATTAAGAAAGAATATGGTTCCATTGATGTAAGAATGTCCAACCTGTGAATAAGTCATTGATGATTCTTTTTTATTTTCTCTTTCTAGTCCTTTCAGTTTTCCTTTTATGACTTATGGTTGATTGCTGACAATTTTTAGATTCCCAATTCATTACAAGACTAGTGTCTCTTCTATGTCAGTTTAATCCTGTTTTGTTGGACATGATTTTATTGCTGAACTGTGCTCTGCCAGCCTAGTTTTTTCAGTTATCTTCCTATCTCCGACGTGCCAACTCTCCGGATTTAGGTGGGAGACTCCTGATTTTCAGTCATTCCTCCTGCCCTCCGGATAAATGTCAAATTCTCCTGATTTTCGCCGATAATTAGCCGTTATGATGGCCGAAATAATGAAATTCCGTCAACCGCCGCCTTGGATCGACGCAGAAGAAAACTATTTCTAACCGCTTGTGAAACCTGTTTCTTTCTGCGTCGATGCAAAACTACATTTACAGTCGTCAGTATCGTACTTTTCGTCTCCTCATATCTGCAAAAAGAAAGCCACCCCCAGTGGCGCAGTGGTCTATTTTATGTTGGTTACAAACACACTCGCGCGCCAGCTGTGACCTACTTATCGTTACACGTCTCCCCGCTCCTAGCTGTTAGCCTGTTTGTTTTCTTCAGAGTTTTGAGGAGTGCTTTTCAGTTTTGCTTTACTGTGGAGATTTTTATTTCTTGTTTTTCCCTTCTTCGGCGCATTTTGTAAAAGATTAATGTGCTTCTTTGTTCATCTCTAATTGCGAATCTGTTATTGTCAGCTTTGTTTTATCTTCTATTGTAGCATTTTGTGTACACTTAGTTTGTGAATTTGTTTTATTTTTTTCTCATTCCTTTCGCTTACTTTTTGCAAGAGATTTTTCCTTTTGCATTACGCCATTTTCGCGGTTTTTAATGTTTTATTTTATGTCATATCTTTGGCAATTTTTCTTCTTTACATATTATACATATTAGCTGTTATTGTCTTCGCTGCATAATAAAGTTATGAAACTGGGCGCCGGCTTTCGACAAATTGTCCGAGATGGGTCCGGGTTCGAATCGCAGTGAGGCATGGTTGTTGCATACTTGCTAACTTTTACGGATTTCTGCTTAATTTTACTGATTTACAGTTAGAAGTCTTTTTTTTTTTTTACGGATTTTTTAATATTTCGATAGCTCAATCGAAATATTTCAATCCCCTGCAGGCTGCAACCATCCATTTAGATTTTCTACCGGACCTTACGAGCGCCGCGTTACGCGATGATGTCATCTTTGACTCGCCGGCTTAGTGCGGTAGCTCTCTCTCTCTCTCTCTCTCTCCACGGGAGTGCTCAAGTGACGTGCCGACCAGAGTTCTTCAAAATGCGTAATCTAATTATGCGTCTAGTACGCATCGAAATTTTATCAACGAGTAAAAATACGCATCTGGAATTTTTTCTCCCCGCGTAAAAGTATTCGTCGTGAATTTTTCTTGGGGCGTAAAAAATATGCATCGTGAAGTTTTCTCGGCACGTAAAACTACTCATCGAAGAATTTTACCAGTTCGTAAAAATACGCATCGGGACGGTATTTCATCTTTCAAAGACGGAAGTAAATGAAATAAAGATTTTTTTGGTAATCATAATTTCTTTTTCCTGTGATGTTGCCTCTGTCCAGTATTGTTGTTATATATCATTTTATTCCGTAAATATTTGTATTTCAGTCTAAAAATGGAGAAAAAATTTCCGAAAATGGAAATTCGAGGGCGAAAAAAAACATTTTTAAAATACTATTAATTGTATCTGTTTGACAACTATTTTCACTATGCTTTTTACTTTGCATATAAACATACAGTCTGCATTTAGAATAACTTTTTAAACATAAAAAATGCTATTTACCAATAATACTACTTCTGGAAAATTGCTCCTGCATTTGAAAAATGTCGATAAAAAATAGTGCTCATGTGATTTTATGAGCTGCAAAAAATCTCCTGATTTTTAGAGTTTTTAAGGTTGGCACGTCTGCTATCTCTTCCACATAAGTGCACTGTTACAGTATGTGCATGCTGTAAGTTACTCCTTTGCTGAAGTAGATTTTTTGTCTAATATGTAGGAAATACATTACTTTTTTGTGTTGCTAATTAGTTCTTGTGCAAGCCTTACTTGGTGTTTTTTACTTATTCAAATTTCTGATTAAAAGTGTCATGTGGTGCTTTTGTAGCAAGTTTTATTTCTTTTCAGAAAGAATGTTCTTTTCTTTGAACAATTTATTAATAAACTGATCTATAGTAATTATCTTTATCTTTTATAATTGTTTTCAACCCTTTTGTTGTGTCAGATTTATTTATTTTATCTATGAATTGCTTAGCTTTTTTATTGTAATATAATTGGATGGTATGAGTTATCATGTAGTAAATGATATTTGTGGACTTTTATGAAACTGCATGAGAATTTTTATGTCTTCAATAAAAATTTCAGATCCAGGAAATTAATTTTGCTATCTTGCTAAATCTCCAAGGTGAAATGCAGGGATTTTACCAAATAATCCAAACACTCCAGAATTTCTTCTGGCAAGCTTCCCCTTCTCTCCTCATTGTCAGTAATGAAGAAAATGTTGTCCACGTATCTCACCTATCTGCAAAAGTACAAAGGACTTGCTGATACTTTTGCTTCTATTGTGTTGTCGGAAAAGTCATGACGTATTTTGGCACCCAATGGCGGTTGGACGGTTTTGGAAGTACTAGAGGCATGCGCAGCTGTTATCACTATGGCATTCGATAGGTGCCAGTTCTAACTGCAGTCTAAAAGGAATAGTGAGCGATTTGGTTGATTTGACATCAAGTTGAAGATGGAAGACCAAACTGTGCATTTTTGCCATATTTTACTTCCTTAAAGGGAAGAACACGCGTCAAGCTTGTGAAAAGTTGCGTATAGCATACGCTGATAATGCTCTGCAAGAACGTCAGTGCAAGCGGTGGTTTGCAAAATTCTGTGCTGGTGAATTTGACCTCAACGATGCTCCTCAGTCCGGGAGGCCAACCGAGGTTGATGCCGACCAAATCAAGGCATTGATCGAGTCAAACCCACGTTACATAACACAAGAGATTGCAGACACATTGCACATCCATCATTCATGCGTTCACGATCACCTGAAGAAGCTGGGATACGTAAGCAAGCTCGATGTGTGGGTTCCTCATGAACTCAAAGAAGCTCAATTAATGGCGCGTATAAACATCTGCGATATGCTCATTAAACGTGAGGAAAACAAACCTTTTTTGAAGTGACTGATAACTGGTGACGAAAAGTGGATTGTGTACAACAATGTGCTGCGCAAACAGTCTTGGTCCCGACGTGCTGCTTTGCCTCAAAAGACATCCAAAGCAGACATTTATCAGCGGAAGGTTCCAGTCTCAGTGTGGTGGGATTTTAAAGGTGTTGTGTTTTTCGAGCTCCTACCACAGAACCAAACAATCAATTTGAATGTGTACTATGTGTACTTTCAGCAATTGGACAGTTTGAACGAATCCATCATCCAGAAACGTCCAGAGCTCGTTCATCATAAAGGTGTTGTGTTCCATCACGACAACGCAAGACCACACACAAGTTTGGTCACCCGCCAAAAGTTATTGGAGCTTGGGTGGGATGTGTTGCCAGACCCAGCATACTCGCTGGACCTTGTGCCATCAGACTTTTACTTGTTTCGCTCTCTTCAACTGTTCTTGCTTGGTATAACGTTCAATTCAGATGAGGCTGTAAATCAGCACCTTGCACAGTTTTTCGCCACGAAAGACAGGTCCTTCTATGAACGAGGCATTCTGCAGCTCCCTGAAAGATGGCAAAAGGTTATCGAACAAAATGGGCATTATATCATTGATTGATCTTTGTTCTTTCTATCAATAAATGACCTTTGCAAAACATGGCTAAAATATGTCATGACTTTTCCGACAACCCAATAGCTTTTCCACAAAATAATTTACCAATGTAGGAAGTAGTGGTGAACCCATTGCCAGGCCATGTTTTTGCATGAAAAATGTATTTTCAAACTAAAAAATACCATTTTTTTTTTTTCAGTGAAAGGTAGAGGATTTTATAAATACCATTTTTTTTTATCTGGAAAAGTTTGCCCATTGGTCCATTGTTGTAAAAACAAATAGGAGGTAAAATTTCTGTTGGAACCTGTTTCTGCATTAACGTTGAAGTTAAAACTGTTACATTCATAGATATAGGTACACTTTTAATCTTATATATTTATAAAATAATAGCATTAATTCCAGTTTGGGGTTTAATTTCAGCTTTTGTACCACTTTCTTTAATGTTCATCTTCTGGGGCTAAATACCAACTTATCCACTAGATGATGGGTTGATTTTATTCTATACAATATTACCTGCTCTTTGGTATATTAGACAAGTCTCATGATATTTTATTCTTCCGCATATTCGCTGAATTCAGACTTTTTCATCATCATTGTAAAACTGTAGAGAAATTTTAGGGGGAATGGTGGGAATAGGTGGGTATCATTTTCCATCTGGGGACAGAATTCCATATTTCAAAAATTTAAAAAATGCAAGTTTTGTCCTGTAATCATATTTTTTGTTTCTCATGATGTTCTCTCTGCCCAGCATTGTTAAATATCATATTATTGCATAAATGTATGTATTTCAGCATGAAAATGTCGGTAACAATTTCCAAAAAGGGAAGATAAGATGGTGTGAAGATTTTTCTGTAATTTTCAGGCATGAGATTCTTCTGTGGATTCGAGGAATTCTGCCTTTTTTGTTATCATATGGGTCATTGATGAGATTGATGCACAACAGAACAAAAATTTTGGTGGAATTGGTGATAGTGGGGAGTTTATTTTCTGTTTGAGGACAGAATTCTGTCTTACAAAACTTTCAAAACGTAAGTTACGGAGTGAAGATTTCTCTTATGAGCGTAATTTTCTTTCTGATGATGTTTCTTTTGCCCCGTATCGCTAAATATCCTTTTCTCCATAAAAATATGTGTTTCGTCTTAAAAATGCAGGATAAAATTTTTGAAAGCTGAAGTCAGACAGAATGACCATTTCTTTTTTTGTAATCGTAATACCCCCCCCCCCCTCCTCTCCCAAAGTTTCCACTATCCTGTGTTGTTAAATGTCACTTCCCACGTAAATATTTGCACTTAAGCCTGATAAAGTAGAGAAATTTTTCTGAAAACAGAAGTGTAACAAATTATTGTAAGAATTGATGTGTGGTGTTCAAAAGTATTCATATTCTCAGAGTTGCACCATTTATCTAAAATAGTGAAAGAAAGCTTTGTATTGTGCATTCATGATCTTCAGGCTGAAAGTTCTTTCAGCATGATAGATAAAATAGTCATCTAAGGGATTTAAAAATAAAGGAAAAGCAAAAATGAAGAAATGGGAATGGAGAAATGTCAGCAGAAAAACAAAACAAAAATTAAGCAATGACTGATGATGTGCAGCTAGCTGCCTCAGAGTCAAAAAATGTCAAATATGGTTGTGGAACTTTCTGAGAAAAAAGCAAGGCTTGCTTGCAAGAGAAAACTTGCACTGATATTCTAGTAAGTACAGCAACAAAACAAAACAAGAAAAAAACTGAAGCAGTGTCTTGTAAAACTGTTTTATTTTGTTTTGAACTTGGTAATTTTATATTGTGAATGCAGTGGTGTGCTCCAGTTTAATATTTTCATAAATAAATTAAAGTGAACAATTCATTCTTGGTCATGTTGCATTATATTGACAGTTTTTTGCAGCACATTCTGATTTTTCATGCATTTATCTCAATACATCGAGAAATATGTGCGTAATATTAAAATGTTTGGGTTTTTTTTTTTTTTTTCTTCGTTGGTCTCGTGTATGCTTAAAACACAGGTTAAGTCTGAAGTTCGGTTTTTCAATAAAATGGGTTATGTGTAAGAAGCAGTTGATTACAACATTGCCAAAAATCCGAGAATATGCACCCCCTCCCCCTGGGGGGGGGAGAAGCTACAGTGAAGAAATGGAAGAGGACAGATGTCATCAGAAAGAAAAATTTAGCAAAGGTTACTGTGCAGCTGCAGAGTTAATGTATGATGAATATGGCTGTGAAACTTGCTGAGAAGAAAGCAAGGTTTGCTTTCAAAAGGAAACTTGTGCTGATGTGCAAGCAAGTACAACAGAACAAAAGAAAAATGTTTTATTTTGAATTCAATAATTTTATATTGTGAATACAGTTATGTGCTCTGCTTTAATATTTACATAAATAAATTGCAGTGAACAAGTCCACTTGCTTGTATTGTTGTATATTAACACTTTCTTGCAGCGTGTTCCAATTTTTCACCCAGTTCAGAAGTTCATCTTGGGGGGGGGCTTGGTCAGCCTCACGTATGAGATGGCGGCACAAAAGCACAAAATGGGCACTCTCCCAATCAAAGAGGATGTATGACATGAAGACCACTCAAGAATCAAAGACAGCTCGGCATGCGGAAAATAGTTTTTATCTTGAGACAACACATCGGACCTACTTGCAGATGATAAACAACTCTAGGCAAGAGAGGTTTTACTGAAGATGACTGGTTACTTCAACAGGCAAAATGCCTACAGAAATCATATGCAACCATTTGAGAGATGTACACTTTTTTTCTTTGTTCTTTCAAAAGACAAAGGAACAAAGGTAACACTTTTTGGATCTTAACCAAAAGTAGATTTCCCAGGTCTTTTTCCATCATCATTTGAATATTTTTTAACATCAACTGATTTATGGGCAGACCTCCTATCCGTTTCCACCCTCTTTCCTAACTTAATCTATTTCATCATCTATTTTTAACCAACCACAAAATTCACCTCTCTCTCTCTCAATGAAAAATCACTAACAGAACTTCGGTGTTTTTTTACCTGTAATTCACACAATGAGGACTCAGCTACGAAAATGAGGATTTTCTATATTTGTTTCAGCAATAGAATAAAGTGAAATGAGAGTAAGCAAAGAATTTTTTTTTTTTTTTTTTTGATAAGGTACATATTATTTATAATCATACTCTGTAATATATAACAGGTGTATAAGGCTTATTCTCAAATAGTTCTTCAGTATTTAATCTACAAATAACATGATGAACAGAATATTACTGGGCAAAAATCTAAAGTTTTTGCTGGAAACTTACTTCTATTTTTTAGCACGTCTTTTGTAAAAAAAAAGATCGTGCTTATGTTATCGGTCCGTCCGTCCGTACCCACGGAATCTCTGCAACTATTAGTCCGATTTGAAAAATTCTTTTGCATTCGAAAGCTTGAAATATGCGAATGATGATCCTTCATTTCGTGTTTTTTTTTTTTTCCGATGTACAATTTCTCCGCTAGAGGGCGTAAATGCAGATGATGTCGAATTCAAAAAAACATTTTATTCCACATATTTGCTTCTAAACATCCGATTGAAAAAAATCTTCTATCTTTCGGTTCCATTTATGTTGAAGAGTATTTTGGATATAGTTTCTTTTTCAAATTGCACATAGATTTTCCGCTAGGGGCGTAAGAGTAAATTGCATTTTTTCCGATAACTCTTCTTCAAAAACTCCGATTTGAAAATATTTTTTTTTCAGCGGATACATCTCCTGATACACAATCTTTTGCATATAATTTCGAATTTTTGGTAAAGAATACTTTGGCCACCAGGGGGCGTAAGTGTTAATTTTCGCTTCTGATGTACTTGTCATAAAATCTGAGCTTCTTAAATATCGATTGAAAAAATTCTTTCGTGGACTGATGCCACTCGCATCGATAAACCTTTTCGTAATATTTTCTTCCTAAAATATTCCACAGTTTCTTTGCCAGGGGGTGTAGATGTATATCTTATTTTTGTCAATATCTTTACTTCTAGGAGTCCGATTTGAAAAATTCCTTCTTTGTTGGATAGTGTTTTCTGTGTTGCATGTTTTTCATATAATTTCAAAATTTTCACGTCATTCATAGACTTTCCGCTAGGGGGCATAAATGTAAATTGTGTTTTTCCCTATATCTCTGCTTCTAAATCTCCGATCTGAAAAATTCTTTCTGCACCGGATACAGCTCTTGATGGGAAATCATTTGCATGTAATTTCAAATTTTTGTAAATAATGATTTGGCCACCAGGAGGCGTAAACCTTAATTTCCGCTTCTGATGTATTTGCAGCGAAATATGAGCTTCTAAATTCTCGATTAAAAATAACATCGTTTGTAGACCGATAGTACTCATGTCGACAAACCTTTTATAAACATTTTCTTCTTAAAATAGTGCACGGTTTCTACGCCAGGGGCGTAGATGTATATCTTATTTTTGTCAATATCTCGACTTCTAAAAGACCGATTTGAAAACTTCCTTCTTTGTTGGATAGTGTTTCCGATGCGAAATGTTTTTCCTATAAATTCAAAATTTTCAAGTAAATCATAGACTTTCCAGTAGGGCGAACAATGGTAAATTGCGTTTTCTGCTCCTAAAACTCCAATTTGAAAAATCATTCCTGTAATGCATGCAAGACCTGACAGAAAATATTTTTCACATAATTTCTAATGTTTGGTAAAGAATGGTTTGGCCACCAGGGGTCATAAGTGTTAATTTCTTTTTCTGATGTATTTGTAGCAAAATCTGGGCTCCTGAAAACTCGATTAATTTTTTTTTTTTCTTGGACCGATACCGCTCATATGGATAAACCTTTTGTGAATACTTTCTTCCTAAAATAATGCATGGTTTTCCCACCAAGGAACGTAAAGTCACATCTTATTTTTGTCGATAACTCTGTTTCTAAGAGTTCGTAAGCTCACGATTCTGTTTACAGCAATATCTGAGGGATTAAAGACCCGATTGAAAAACTTCTTTCTTCTGTCAGATACTATTGTTTTCCATACCGGTTCCATTGACTTTGAATAGCTTTGATAAATTTAATTTGCGTCAGAACGGATTCAAAAGACGTGCTTATTACACCCGAAAATTCAGTGTCATCTTTCCTGTTTATTATTGGTTTTATTATTTTTGTAAAAATAGCTGAATCAATTATCACAACAAAAAAAGCAGTTGCACAGCATAATTGTATTTGCAACAGCAACTACACCTCCCCCTTTCCTTGTAAATTACCCCGCACGGGGGATAACTGGTTTTCCAGTTATTTGGGGAGCGGCGCCCCCACGGCCCGAGCTAACCTTGTGACGGTTTCTCTTGCCTCTGCGGCTTTAACGCTTACATAACCGAAGGGACAGCTGTTCATCCAGCTGTTGGGGGATGGCGTCTCCACGGCCCGAGCCGATTTTCTCTTATTGTTTTGCTTTTTTCGTCTTAAGTTCATATTTTGACATGTACCCGCCTCAGTTGTAGGCTGCTGAGGTTGTGATGAGGCGCCAGCTCCGGGTTTTGTTCCTCGTTCACTTCCCTGTCTTTTCTCTTTTATGTTACATTTTCTGTTTTTCCGGAGCTGGTTAGCTTAGACCTACCTGCATGTTTGCCGGGTGCAGTGACCCGTACAGGTGGAAATAAGGATGCTGCAGGCTGAGGTATTTGGGGGCCGGGTTGTAGTGTCTCCTGATGCCAACACTCCTCTTTGCCCTCTGCTTCACCCTAAACGGGAGGCTGGGCGCTAACCCACTCCTAGTCAGGAAGTCTGTGGCCGAGTGGCGTCCAGACTTCTAGCGGCTTGTCGTTCTGTTCAGCTGGGGAGTTTAGGGGTAGGGTGGGCATGCCAAAGGGGTGTTTCCCGGGCACGGGAAAGTCTGGGTGCGCGCCGAGCGTAGGTCTGCCCTACCAACTTGCTATATCCGCTGACTATCCCTAGAGCCGTGTCCTGCGCCCTCTTGGGCTTGCGGACCTCCGGCTCTCCCATGTTGGGCTCGGTAGTGGGTGGGGAGGTCGGCAGACGAATTTTTTTCTCTTACTCATGGCTACACAATGTGTTTCCCATGCTAGTACTTTAAAACGCCCTGTGGAGGAAGGTGCACCCTCCTTCACGAAGAAACTTGTCACATCTAATTGTAATGCTCTGTTTCTTTTAATCAAATCTGGTGACTCTTCACAGTCACTCAGTACCAAGAGTCCTTTCTGGATCAACAAGGCTCTGCAGGCTGTTTGCTGGCTCTCCAAAGAGTGTCAAGAAGCTCCCTTCCGGGGATCTTCTCGTGGAAACTTCTACTCCACGCCACAGTGCCACCTTGCTGGAAACGACCATTTTGCTTGGCATTCCTGTTCAGGTTTCTCCACATGGTTACCTCAATTCCTCTCGCGGTGTAGTCAACTCCCGCGACTTGCTTGAGTGCAGCGATGAGGAATTGCTGGAGGAACTTGGTGAACAGCATGTCATTGGGGTTCGACGGATTCTTTTTAGGCGGGATGGGAAATCTATTCCCTCCCATAACATCATCCTAACCTTTGACTCCCCAAACCTGCCTACTTCCATCAAGGCAGGTTATTTACAGCTTGATGTTCAGCCGTATATCCCGAACCCCTTGCGCTGTTTCAGGTGCCAGCATTACAGTCACTCCCAGCAGTCTTGCCGTAATGTTGCTAAGTGTGGTCGCTGTGGTTCCACAGAACACTCTTTGGCAGAATGCTCTGCAGAGTCTGATCATTGTGTCAACTGTGAAGGGTCTCATCCTGCTTCTTCTAAGCAGTGTCCAAAGTGGATAGAGGAACAGGCTATCCAACGCCTAAAGACAACTGAGCATCTCTCTTATCCCGAGGCTAAACGGCGGAACGCCTTTTACAACCAGGCCGGCGGTCCTATGCTTCAGTTGTGGTGCAGAAGGCTTCAGTGGCGGTCCAGACTGAGGTGACCATCCCAGCGTGGTGTCCTTATGATTTTGAGGACATTGTTGCTGCTGAAGTCTCGCCGCATTGCATCTAAGGCGACATCAACATCGTCGCCTAAACCTCCCTCTATGCCGAGAACATCTTCGGCCATCACAGGGACCCAGGTCCAGGGCACTGGAAAGAAGAAGCCGGAAAAAGTGAAACCAGGTTCATCCTCCCCGAAACAGAGCAAGCAAAAACCACCTCTCAACACAGGGGGTAAACACAGCCCTGTGTTACCTCCAGACACTGCAGATGGATTGGAGGTGATGGACGACATTGAGATTTTCTAGTCATCTGTCTTTTTCTTTCTTTCCTTTCATTTTTCATTATGGCCACACTCATTCAGTGGAATTGCCGAGGTCTGCGATCACGCATTGATGATTTGAAAGGCTTACTGTCTTCGCACACACCTGTGTGCGTTTGTCTCCAGGAGACAAAGCTTCGCACGATGGACACTCCTTCTCTGCGGAGACATTCCCTTTTCCGCAAAGATCACCAGGACGGCGTTATCGCCTGCGGAGGAGTGGCCGTCGTTGTTCCTCATGGTGTTCCTGTCACTGCAGTTGCCCTTTGGACGACTTTGCAGGCAGTGGCAATAAGACTATCTGTGCACACTCTGTTCACGGTGTGTTCCATCTACATACCACCAAATGAAGCTGTAAGCCTTTCGGATCTGGAAGATTTAGCTGACCAGCTGCCGCCTCCTTTCTTCATCTTAGGAGATTTCAATGCACACAATCCGTTGTGGGGTTCTACCACTCGTGACCCCAGGGGCCGTGTTGTTGAGTCCGTTCTCTCCAACACGTCCCTCTGTCTCCACAACACCGGGGCAGTCACTTATTTTCATGAACCCACCCGCTCGTACTCAGCCATTGATCTGTCCTTGAGTTTGCCATCGTTATATCCTGACTGGTCCTGGAGCGTGGCTGATGATCCCCTTGGCAGTGATCACTTTCCCATCTTTCTCCATCTAGCAGGTGACGGGTACCGTCATCCTACTCGCCGTGCTAGATGGGCTATCGATCGAGCCAAGTGGGACTCATTCACGGCTTCAGCGACCGTTACTCCAGTCATGGTGACCTCGGGTACGATCGATGAAGCTGTTGCGGCGGTAACGGATTGTATTGTGCAAGCGGCAGACTTTACCATCCCTAAGACTTCAACTAAACTTCCACGTTGCCTGCGACCTTGGTGGAATTCCACTTGCAAGGCAGCTCGTCAGGCCCAAGATCGGGCTTGGGGTAGGTTTCGTCAGTACCCCACCGACGCGAACCTCCTTGCTTTCAAGAAAGCCAAATCTTACGCGCGTTTGGTACGCCGTCGTAGCCAACGGGAATCTTGGATACGCTACGTATCCGGAATTAACACCACTACCAGCTCTAAGATCGTTTGGGACAGCATCCGCAAGATTCGGGGTAAGTACCCTTCTGGGAAAATCTCCATTCTTGAGAGTGGTGGAGGAACGGTTGCTGATGCTCAGGGTATTGCTGACTGTCTGGGCGCCGCATTTTCTTCGGTGTCCAGCAGCAGCAATTACCCTGCTTCGTTCCGGCAGTTACAGCCGCGGCTTGAACGGTCCAAGGTTTCCTTTGGACCGTTTTCCGCTGCAGATTATAACAGCCCGCTGACTGCCGTCGAACTGAAGATTGCCCTGAATCGGTTCGGCCGAACATCTGTCGGATCGGATAACATCCATTATGAAATGCTGAAGCGCCTTTCTCCGTCCTCTCTTGAATGTCTGCTAGTCCTGTTTAACAGGATCTGGCACGAGCGTGACTTTCCCGGGTCTTGGCGCACTGCCATTGTCGTTCCTGTTCTCAAACTTGGTAAAGATCCCACTAACCCGTTGAACTACCGACCAATTGCTATGACGAGCTGCCTTTGCAAAGTCCTAGAGCGCATCATCAATTTTCGTTTGGTTTTTTTATTTGGAATCACGTCACCTTCTTTCACCTCATCAGAGTGGATTTCGGAAATTCCGATCCACCTCAGATCATCATCTTCGCCTTGAGACATCTGTCAGGGAGGCGTTTGTCCGGCGTCAGCACTTGGTCTCCATTTTCTTCGACATGGAAAAAGCTTACGATCGAACCTGGAGATACGGCATTCTCCGTGATCTGCGTGACTGTGGATTGCGGTGAAATTTGCCTACCTTCATTGCCGGATTTCTCCAGAACCGGTTGTTCCGTGTGCGCGTCGTATCGACCCTCTCTGCGTTATACCCACAAGAGCAGGGTGTCCCTCAAGGCTCCATTCTTTCTGTGACATTGTTCATCCTTCGTGTTAATCATATTTTCACTCTACTTCCTCCGACGGTTTGTGGCTCCATGTACGTGGATGATCTGCAGATCTCTTGCGCTTCTGTCAACATGTGCACCATTGAGAGGCAGCTGCAGTCGGCCATTACTAAGATCTCTATCTGGGCTTCCCATAATGGATTTGGCTTCTCGACGCAGAAGACCGTTTGCGTGCATTTTTGCCGTAAACAGGGTCTTCACCCAGACCCCGGCCTCCGTCTGGGGTATTCTACCATCCCTGTGGTGTCGGAAGTCAAGTTCCTTGGGCTAACTTTTGACCGAGCACTCACCTTCCGACCTCACATCCAGTCTTTGAAGGTGAAGTGCACGAAGTCATTGAGTATCCTGAAGGTCCTCTCTCGAACATCTTGGGGGGCTGGCAGGTGCTCAATGCTTCGCATTTACCACTCTCTGATTCGGTCAAAGTTAGACTTCGGTTGCATAACGTACGGTTCGGCACGTCCTTCCGTGTTGCGGCCTCTGGATCCTGTCCATCACCAGGCTCTGCGGCTATGCACTGGTGCTTTCCGTACCTCTCCCGTGCATAGCCTGTATGTCGAGGCCCATGAACCGCCGTTGTGCATCCGACATAAGCAGCTGTCTCTTCAATTCTTCACCAAGTTGAAGTCTCTTCCTGATCATCCACTGCATGGTTCCATTTTCCAACCACAATGTGTCCGCCTATTCTCACACCGGCCTTCCTGTGTTCCGACGTTTGGGATTCGGTTGTCGAACTTAGTGCGCGATGCTGGTCTAGACTTGTCAAGGATTGGTTTGACCCGGTTCTACAATGAACCGCCTTGGCAGCCGGTTCAAGCAACGGCTGACCTTTCCCCTTGTGTGTGGCCAAAGTCTTCCACTCCTGCTCTGGTGTACCAGCAGCTCTTTGCCGAGAAACAGTCTCTCTTCCCGGATTTCGTGTCTGTATTTACTGACGGGTCGAAATCCGGTGAGGTTGTCGGATCCGCTTTCGGGTGTGGCGATGCCTCCCATGCTGAGAGGCTTCCGCCTTAATCCACCGTCTTTTCGGCAGAGATGCGTGCGGTACACCTTGCTTTGTGTCACATACAGTCTAGATCTCATCGTCGCGCTATGATTTGCTCCGATTCCCAGTCTGTCATCCAAGTCCTTTCTTCTCCAGAGGACACGGACTCACCGGTCATCCGTGATGTCCGTCGTCTTCTTGGAACTTTGGAAGGTGCTGGATTCCTGGTCCGATTCTGTTGGGTTCCTGGCCATGTCGGGATCCAGGGTAACGAGCTGGCAGATCTATCTGCTAGGTCTGTTTCCTCCATGTGGCCAGCTCGGCTGCCACTGTCTTTCCGGGATTTTCGCCCTTTGATCCGGAAAATTGTTTTGGATGAGTGGCAGTCCCTGTGGTCTCAGCAGGGCAGCAATAAACTTTATGCCATCAAACCACAGATCGGACTATGGAAGTCTAGTTTGCGGAAGAACCGTCGTGAGGAAGTTGTTCTTGCACGTCTCCGCATTGGGCACTGTCGTTTTACTCACCGCTTTTTGCTGTGTGGCGACAGTGCCCCGATGTGTGAGGCGTGCCACTGTCGTCTCACCGTCCTTCATGTTTTGTGTACTTGTGTTCGTTTTTGTGATCATCGTTTTCGTTATTTTCATTCTCATTTGTCGGACGAAGGAGCAGCTGCGCTGCAGACTCTCATTGGTGAGGACTGCGACCTGACCGCAGTGTTCTCCTTTTTTACGGAAATTGACTTTTTAACCTCATCTAGTTTTTACCGTATTCATTTCCATCTTTCATTTTTACCGCTTCATCCTGTTTTTAACCTTGTGTACGTGTTTTATTGATTTTGTTTTCTTTTGATGTCTTTTGTTTGGCGCTCTTTGGCCAACCATGGCCCTTGTGCCATTAAAATCTACTTACCTTACCTTACCTTGTAAATTACAAATACAGTAGTTGAAGAAATCCAAATAAGAAGAAAACTTTTTTGAAGGCAGCTCACATAATGAAGTAAAAAGAGCATCGAGCGTGCAAGACAATATTAGGGCTAGTGTTGTGGTGCTAAATTATGTAATAGATGCAGCAATGGAAGTTTGCAGTGATAATCATTTTCACAATTACCAGCTAGTGATGAAATTTTCCAAGCAGAATGGCTTTATTCAGTTTCCCAAAACGTGACAGTTGTCGAAATGCGTTTTAACATTCAAGGTAAGCAAAATATTTGTACTTGTCGTCAGTCGATTTAGATTTCAGTCGAGTCTTCTGTCGGGAATGAAATTTTGTGTTTTCATTTTGCTCATTATAAATTATCATACATCTGTGCCAGATTTTTGTGTATTGTTTCTCTGATACATTCTGCTTGAAAGGTAGTTGTGATAATGTGTTGAATATATTTCTCTCAGGTTAAATATACGAAGGGATCATCTATTAGAAGATGCATTTACAAAAATCATGGCTGCCTCCAAGAAAGATTTACAGAAGTCACGCCTTTATATTAGCTTTGCAGGAGAAGAAGGGTTAGTATTTGATTTATAAAGTTTTTGTATGCCATGTAATGTATTTATTTAGGAAAAAAATAGTTAATTTATGCTATTAGCCTTAGTATCCTTATTTGTCAAGTAGATAACAAAGCAATGACATTGGTCACATTTGGTAAGTTGTGTTTGACATTAACTACTCAGTATTCTGTGCAGTGTGCTTATGGAAATTGAAAGGAAATTAATGGCTTTAAATAATCATAAAACGTTAATGCTTAGTCAGAAAATCAAAGTAATCAGATTATTGGGAAAAGGAGGAGTTAAAAAAATTTAAGGTCGTGTAAAACTTTGGTATTTCACCAAATTCTGTCTACAATTTTAAAAAACAAGGATGAGTTGAAACAAAGGTTCAGGGATGATTCATTGCATGTTGAAAGAAAAATGTTTACAGAGGGATGCACAGATGTGGAATCTGCTCTTTTCAAGTGGTTTGAAAAAGTCAAAAGAAAAATATTCCCACAACTGGAACTTTATTAAAGAAAAAGCTATTAGATTTCACTAATCTGTTAAGGTAAAGAGCCTTTTCAATCAAGCAATGGATGGTTGCAGTGTTTCAGAGATTATAACGATATCGTGTTCAAGTCTGTGGTGAAAGTGCTTTAGTAGATGCCTATAAGACTGCAATTTTTTACCCATTATTGCCGCAGAAAACTTTACTTTCAATTTAAAGGGGGAGAAATGTAGCAGTGTGAATTTTTTTAAATCAGGCTGACTGTGATGCTGTTTGCGAATAAGTGTAGTTCAGACAAAAGAAACTTGCTTGTTATTGGAAAATTGAAAAACCCACGTTGTTTCAAAAAAGGTGAAAAACTATCGGTTGATTACAGTGTTAATAAGAAATCCTAGATGACATCGCAAATCTGTACAGAGTGGATTAAAGCAGTCAACAATGAAATTAGCAGAAAAAATTTGAAAGGTTTTTGCTTATTATTAAAGACAACTTTAATGCCCCAAACAACTAATTTAGTTTTAAAATCAACAACTGTTCACTATCTTACCCCTTACACTACAGGCATGCTGCAGCCAATGAATGGATTAGGAAATAACTAAAAATATGATAGTTCTTTACACACACACACACACACACACACACACACACAAAGTGTGCTTCAGAAAGTTGATTAATTGAGATAAAAGATGAAGCAGCAGCTATTGACCTTAGAATGGCATGTGCTTGGAAGACAAACCGTTCAAAACTTCTGGAAACGTGTGGTTTTGGAAAAACTTTCAGGTGAATAATGAAGACATATCTCCAAATGGGGGGAAAAATAGAGGAAATGAAAATGAGGAAACAAGAGTCATCTGATTGGATAAAGGAATCGCTTCCTCTGAGGAAATAAAAATGAGGAAACAAGAGTCATCTGATTGGATAAAGGAATCGCTTCCTCTGATATTTCTTTTCAAGGTTATGTGAATGCTGATGAGGAACTCTCCGTAGAATCGCTAAACACAGATTTGGTCTTGGTGGAACATGTTCAGTGCAAGAAAGGTGATAAAAAGATGAAGAAGAAATCACTATAGAAAAGAAAACACGATTTCAAGCAACCCTGTTATTGAAAATTTAGAAAATCTTAGTTTTATCAGGTAGTAAAGAAAGCTTCCAGAAAAAATTGTACATGGTGTGTGTAATGCAAGATACTGTGGACCTGTGGTGACATAAACATCTCAGAGTGATGTGTGCAAAAGAATAGATTCTAAGGAAAGAATGTACACTGTTGTAGTGAAGATTACCGTAATTTTTGGGCTAAGAGCCGCGACTCTTACGTTACTAAAAGGGAAATTTTTCGGGTGTGCGGCCCTTATGCCGAATTTGTTTTCGATAAGACTTTCTTCCCTCCCTTTTTTTTTTTTTTTTTTTTTATGCAGATGCTTAGTAAATTTTTTCAAACCACGTCTTTTTTTTGTTCACGAAATCGACTGTGATCATGCCCATCCCCCTTTTACTCATACGTTAGACAATAACTCCGCTGTCCTGATGTTGGTTTAGGAGGGAAAGTGGGGGAGAACAGGAATGCCTGACTCAAACGCCCTTTGCATGGGGGATGGAATGGGGACATAAGCACACAGACGAGTAGCGTGACGTCTGAGGCTTCTGTGGATAGCGCGCCCAGCGGTAACGGCTCAGTGCGCAGTAAATGAAAGTAGGTCAAACCACTTGAAAGAGAGAAAGCGCACCGCCGTTTCGAAGTGTTGGCGGCTGATCAGCGAACACGTGCGAAGCAGCTGGTAACACTAGCTGATGACTTTACCTGCACCGTCAAAGTGCTGACTTCGCAGGGAAATGCGGAACTCTCTCGAATAGTTTGGGATTGATAGGATCCCTGACGGCGTTCCGACAGCTAGCCTGTCAGTCACTGGAAACCACAGTCTTCCACTCGGACAGATTCGGTCTAGTGACCTGTGGGGATCTGCCTTTCCCACGGGACCGGTACCTTACACCCTTCTGTCACAACCCGTGTGTGCGACGTGCTATGGGCAGTTGGGGCAAGCACCTTTTTTAAGAATATCCCATCTCGTGGCCGGGAGATCGCCCGCCAACGCGAGTTTTTGGGACAAAAGTCCTTTATTTGGTATCATAGTGTATTACAGACATGCACATTTCACTATGAGGGTCTCATGCACCCCTCTCACAATATTTAGACACTAAAAAATTCACACAAATTGAAAATATTTACATTGTTCACAGCGCTAGGGCCAGTGCTGTGGTGATGACCCCGGGCCAGGGTCATCTCAAACACCTTGGTCAATAGACCGAAAAACTCAATATCGAGAGCTGTGTACCTCCAAGGGTACTACCATCCGTCAACAATAGTTGACCCGACTCTTCCTTTGCTCAAGTTCCCTAATAAGACTAGGGCATGTCTTACTGAAGCTGGAGTGTGAGACGTCCAGTTTCAGGCGGAACTTGGCATTTGCAGCGGTGCAGTTGCTGCAGTTCGGTGCGGCTGCACACTGGTGGTGCTGGTGCCCAACTTCACCACAATTGCCGCACCTTGCATCTGTCTCGGGGCAGTTGCCTCGGAAATGGCCAAAGCCATTACACCGAAAGCACCTGACCTCCCTCAAAAATTCCTTTAGACGGAGCACTGACCAACCCAAGTTCAGTGTCTTCCGCCTCACCAAGTGCTTGAAGGCCTTGGGATCCACGTCTGCCACCCAGTGGACCCTACCTCCCTTGCCCTTGATGGGAAAACAGGCTTTGAACCCGTTCTCGAGCTCTGGGTTCTGCCCACAAACCGCCTGCTCGAACTCTTTCCCTGAGAGATCCCCGTCGACCCCATACACTATCAACCGGGGGTTTCTCTTTCGTGGGGAATATGCAATCCTTGGTCAGCGGATTGCTTCTCAACTCCTGGGCTAGGCAGTCGAGCTCCCCGGGATGGGAACACTCCACTGCGACCCCTCCTTTCCTTATGCTCCGAAAGCTCTTGACCCCTATCTGCAGTTTAGTTAGGTTTACTGCAGTTTTCAGGGTCTTCTTCGTGTCCTCTGATGACGCACTCTCAACTGTCGGGTAGACTAAAAGCATGTGTCTCCTGTCTCCCGACTTTACCTTCTTTTAATCTCAATCGGGGCGGGCGAAGGCCCTTTCGCCTTGCTAGCCCCCTTCCTAGCCACTTCGGCGTAGGAAACTACTTTCGCGTCGGCTTCGCAGCCCGACTCATCCCGCACGGACAGCCTGCCTTCGACATAGGCTACCCGTGCTGCTTGCTCGTAACAAGCCTTTCTAACACTGCTCAGGGCAGCTTTCACCTTCTCTCTCCCTGAGGAAGTGACCCGCGAGTCCAAGAGAACGGACTCAACTTCCCGGGTGAGGTCGAGAATGTGGTTCACAAACGCCTTGGGTGTAAGCACCGGGGGTGTCCTGGGATGCGTGCTTCCCACCAAAGACACATCTGGGCAACCCGCGGACGACCCCTTAGGAGCCCGAGAGGGTTCGGGCTGGGGTGGTGTTTTACCCGTCCTTGCCATGGGCGGAACTGGCAAGGGGGTGCTTACACCGCTAGCTGACTGAGGCTGCTCAGTCGAGGCTCCCTTCGTGGGTGTAGCGGCTTTAGAGCCCTTCGCTGGAGGAAGCGTCTTTGACGGTTTACCCCTGGCTTCCGGCTGTTCTCGGAAGAGGGGCTAACCCCTTTAGCACTGCCGACAGGGCTTGGTAGTGCTTCTGCCGCTACCTTCTGCGTCCGGGATGCCCCGGACGATTTGGGGACTGACCCCTTAGGTTTCACTCTACCCTTCTGGGTAGCTGACATCTCTGTGAGAGAGATGAAAAACACAAAATTTTCTTCTAAGTACTGAGTGGGTACCCAGAGGTTCTCCCACTCTAGTCAAACCTTAGAAGCCGGGCTCTTGGGCTTTGGGCGGGCGAGGGATCAAAGGGCCCCTTCGTCCGCGGGACCAGAACGGCGTCGACGTACCCAAAACTGATACCAGAGTCTCAATGCGGGCTGAACGGAACTTCGCCCTCACAAGGGCGTTTTTACCAAGTCCTGTCACTGCTCTAATTGGTGGGTAACGTATACTACACCAATTGATTAAAGAAAAAATTTCGCGAGATCGGGATGGAACCCGTCTCGCGGTTGAAATCTTCAGTTCTGCTTTACAGTGCAGTATTGCTCAGCCAAGTCTCACACTAAGAACTCTCACCCGGTCGGTATCAGAGTGACCGGTCAAGCAGCTGGTAAAAGGAAACGTCTCTACATGAGAAAAAAAGCATAACATAGAAGGAACATATTATTAAAGAAAACATTAATCGAAAGCATAACAAGCGATAATTTATAAGTTAGTTACTTCTAAGACAGATTCTATTGCGGTGAACAAAGAACCATCCTGCAGCAGACATCCACATTGAATGGAATTTAGACAATTGTGCGATATTCTAACGGGAGTCTTAAGATTAACTGTGATTTATATTGATTATATAAATGGTTCTGAGCATTTAATAAAGGCAAACAAATAACATCATTAGCATGATTAATAAAAAATGTATAAATAAAAATGTTTGCCAGTATGAAAAAATAAGTGTATAAAGCAGATCGACACTGAGTTGCAGAATTAGCCTTTGAAGTATACATATAATCACGTTGGGCGTGAGTTAATTCATGAAAATAAGGAAGCTAATTTAGCTTTCTGAGCAGCACCACGACTGCACAGGTGTGGCCCTTACGGCAACTTTTGCTTCCAAGATTGCAAAAATTCTCACCTGCGGCCCTTACGCCGATGCGGCTCTCAGTCCGAAAATTACAGTACTTGCATGTGCCGATGGTACAATGGCGATATCGAAGGAAGGTGTGCGTGCAATATTACCGAAGCACTTGGAAAATTGTAAAACGCATTTGGGGATGATATCAGACAGAGTACTTGCTAGGACTGGTACAGGAAATTCAACACTGGTGTACAGGATCTGTCTGATGCACCTAGAAGTGGCAGACCCAGTAAGGTTGAAGATCATGCACTGCAACACATGCTATCCAGATGCAACACTATGGGAACTGGCAGCGGAACTGAAGACCTCCCATATAACCATCAACACCTGACTTCAGAAGTTGGGATATTCATGTAAACTATGCAAATGTGTATCCCATTCTTTGTGTGACCCAAATCTTATGCAACGCTACTCCATTGCTGTTGCTCTGCATGAAAGAAAAAAACAGGAGGGCTTTCTGCATGGGTTGGTCACAGGTGACAAAAAGTGGGTCACGTTCGTGAATGTTACACAACAAAGAACAAAGAGCATGAACCAAGCAGGAACAACCCTCACAGAAGGTCACGAAGCCACGCCCTCATGCAGGGTTCCCACGACACCGGGAAAACCGGGAATTCTCAGGGAATTTGAAAATTGTTCCAAAAATCAGGGAAAACTCAGGGAAAATCGTGTTTTTCCGTAAAAATCAGGGAATTTTTTATCAGGGAACTGAAAAGTCAGGGAATTTTTTATTTTGCCAAAAAAATATTTTCTTTCAGACTTTTGTAGAATATATTTCTGTATTGCTAAGTTTTAAAATAATTCCGAGTTGTTTTATCCTTCGAGGTAACCCACCCACCGATTAAAGTGCAGCTGTGCTGGGGAGTGCGTCTCTTCGCGGTTTCCCCCATCTCCAGATGCTCTAAACTACAACTGAACAAACGGACACGTCAAAGCGTGAGAGAAAGCCATTAATCACACACCCATTTCGCAGGCTCTTATCTGCTGCGTTCGCGCAGAGGCAGTCACTTGTTCCTAAGTAGGTGCCCTGGTTCTCTGTGTAGACTGGGAAAAAAATTATGACAGAGCTATTTCCTCAATTTTTTAAATAACCGACTGAAATTTTTACAGTGGGCAAGATATATGAAAATAACGTTCCATTTTAAATTTTGCCGAAATTCATCGTAAACTTTAAAAGTTGCGTCCCCCCCCCTCCCCTTTCCTTTTGCATGTTCCACTTGTCTGTTATCAAACCGTACAAAAACATTTTATTTTGCCGGATGTTGGTCATCCTAATAAATTCTGCCCCCCCCCTCCCTTCAAGAGCAGTGTGGATGAATGTTGCAAATTGAGGGCACCTAACTTATTTTGAAAAAGTTCGTATCACTTACGAACTAAAGCTTCGCTTTCGTAATTCTGTAGCAGAGTTGGTATAGTTGGAAAAGTATGTACCTTCAAATGTTTGAACAGGGAAGATATTATGAAATAGGAAGATTCTTCAAAGAGGGGGAAAGATCAATTTTTTTCATAGTACTTACGAGTATTTTGTATGAAAAATACCATGCAATGAAGCCGGTACTATTGCATACCTACCAAATTTCCCAGATTTCACGGCCGTTTTCTAGATTCGTTGTTTTACGGCCGGAAAGAGATTTTTCTTGATTCTGTCATATTTCTATTTCATAATGCATGAAGAAATTTATTTATAGCTATTTTAAGACGATATTCCGATTACTGCAAGAGCTGGCTGGTTGCGAAAAATAGGGTAGTCCGACGCCCGGAACCATAGATTTTCACATCTGGGTCATTCCACGCAAAATCGTCAGATATTGAAATAATTTTCCACCAACACATCTCCGATTCTTACGGGTAGCTGCCTCCAAGTTATGAAAAAAACCCTGAAAGTTTCAACTTTTTTTGTTTCTGATAGATTAGAAGATATTATTTTTTGAATTTTTGTGCATAGTGGAACCGTTTTCCGTAAAAACGCAAATATCTCCGTTATTTAGAATAAGAAATATAAAATTCGTCATTCTCTCGTAATTTTTCCTAAGGTTTCAGCTTATACATGGGGGAAAAAAATTTGCGAGAACAAAAGTTAGACGGGGTAGAAATTTTCTTGTAATCGTAAATTCTTTTTCTTGCGTTGCTGCACCTCACAAGAGTTGCATAAATTATTCATTTCACATCTTTACCCTCACATTGCCGAAAAAAATATAAAAAATCTACCTAGTTACTACTGATTTAAATCTTTGCCGTGCGTGCTCTATTGGTTTCAGGTTTGTCAGTGCTGGCGCTAAAGCCTCTGTCTCCGTTTTGGATGACGTTATTTGTGGGGAGTTACTGCAAATGACCTGAGTGGGCTCCAGACCTTTCTCGCACTTTGCCTGATCAACATCGCATAAATGTATTGCCCTTCGTAAAGATATTGTTAAGTATAAACATGCCACTCGCCACAGGATGAAAAATTATGTTGACAAAAAAGTGTTAGGAGGATTTTATGAGCACACATGCACACAAAACTTCCTCTAATTGTTTCCCGTACAAGTAATTTGACGTAGCTTGGAAATGAACTGTGACCTGCGAGAAAAGTTCAGTACTAATGTTTGTGTCACAAACGTATGCAATCAATTTTAAGACTTCCGGATTTTGGAAGTACTTGTATGAATTGTAGCCTCTCAGGCAAAATGGTATTCCGTATTAACTGTTAGTTTTCTCCACTTGTTGCTTCCATTAATTTTTTTTATCCCTGGGTTTATTTTTTTTTTTTTTTTTTTTTTTTTTTGCCGTTATGGCATTAGGATCTCTGTGTGCCAGCTTATTGATTATGAAATTTAACAGCACAATGTCTAAATATCCTATGCTGCGTTATTTAGAAGCAAATAGCAGAGGTGCCAACTATTACGAATTGTCCGTAATTTTTACGGTTTCGACTGTCAAATTACGGAATTACGGACAGGTTGTTAGAATTACGGATAGCCCCCCCCCGGTGGTGCAGTGGTCTAAGCGATGGCCTCTGATCATTTGTCCGAACGGGGTCCGGGTTCGAATCCCGGTGAGGCATGGATGTTGTGTTTGTCTTACGGCACTGGCTCTCCCCCTTCCCTGGAACCAGTGACCCTAAATTAGGGACGGGCGACTGCTTATAGCCCATTGAGTTGCTCACGGTGGTCATTAAACCTCCAAACAAAAAAACAAAACAAAAATTACGGATTTCAGTGTGTTTTGGAAAATCTCAATTTTGTATCCTTTTTCGTTAAACCCTTTTAGTGCGACGCTGCCGATTTGTCGGCCTTCGATTTTGATCCGCATATTTTCCGAATCAGACTGCAGATTTCGGTGTCTCAATGATCATATCATTTATCAATCATATGGTTTTGAAATGGAATGTCCCGCAGTGGTCTAAGCGATGGCCTCTGATCATTCGTCCAAAAGGGGTCCGGGTTCGAATCCCGGTGAGGCATGAAGTTGTGTTTGTCTTACGACACTGGCTCTCTCCCTTCCCTGGAACCAGTGACCCTAAATTAGGGACGGGCGACTGCTTATAGCCCATTGAGTTGCTCACGGTGGTCGTTAAACCTCCAATCAAAAAAAAAAAAAAATGGAATGTCCATGAATCATATCGTCAAACAGCGATATTATCGGAAGAATGGTACCGTAATTTTCTTCGTATAATCCGCGGATTATATGTTAAAAAGTTTAAATTATAGGTTTTGCGGATTATACACCGATGCGGTTAATACGCCGATTTAAAAAAAAAAAAATACAACCTTCCGATTTTTAAAAAATCTGCAGCGTGATTGTGCAGGGAAGGGTGTAATAATTGAAAAGGAACTCCCTCGGAAGAATTTTCCTCAGTTCAGGAGTTTGTACGGAGCGGGGAGGAGGGGGAGGAATGTCGTAACGAAAAATCGGGAAAGTTGTGGGGAAGGACGACATTGGTCATTTTGATATCGTTGAGGAGAGCTCTGACTGTCGTGCCGGCTCTGTTTTTGGCAAAAAGCCAAAGAAGTACGCACAGCACTTGCTGCACGAACCTATGCGTTTCTCCTTTCGGATTTCATGTGCGCGACCTTGTGTCTAGTTTGCTTTCGTTGTTTTGGCGAACGTCGTTGCTGCTGTTTTCCTTCATTGCTAATCATGATGTCTCTGAAAAGGAAACGTTTCAGTTACACTGCCGAATTTAAGCTTGAAGTGGTGGACAGAATTGAGGATATGATCGTGTCACTGCACGATAGTTTTGAGGTCAGAACACAATCGTGCAGCAACATACGGAAAGCCTCTGTGTCGCGATCTAAAACGTAAACAAATCTGTCTGTTTATTCCGCGGGAGAATTCACGGGTTTTTTATTGGCCCACGTATAAGACGATCTCTCAACTCTGAAAGCAGGAATTCCTCCAAAAACTTTCGACTTATACGCGAGTACATACGGTATTTCTACGACTTGTTCTGTATCAGCCTTTCGTCATTGGCAAGGTGTAATGCAATACTCTGGAGCTGCATCGGCGTGATCTATGGATGCCACACCTTTTATCTGTCCGGAGGTAAAAAATATAAAACAGTTACCTTTAAAAATGAATTTCTTCATTTAATAAAATCGTTTTTTTTTTTTCTCTTACTTCTTCGGACTCATTATGTGTTTCTGGAACGTGGAAAGAGCGATGTATTTATTTATTTTCTGACGCCACGTATTTGGAGGATTTTCACCTTGGATCTCGCCCTTTGGATTTAACTGCTATAATATATATAGCCAGTGCCGTTAATACCCACCAGATGGAGACATCTCAGTAGCTGAGCCCATCTTACGGATTTATGATGTCAGAAGCTGACTTAAAAATACACATAGCACCGTGGATTGTTGGCCACCATGGTGTAAAGCTAACGCGCTAGGCTATATATGGAGAGATCCGTGGATTCAATTCCCCGGCGGCGGCTGAAAACAATTTTTCGGTTGCTATGTGTTTCTGGAACGTGGAAAGAGCGATGTATTTATTTATTTGTGTGGCCGACTTTTCTGTCGGAAATTCCACTTCTGGTTCAACATCTATGATGTGCAGATTATACGGCGTTTTTTTATTTCCTGAATGTCACAGTCTGCGGATTATACGAAGGATTTTTTTTTTTTTAATATGAATTTCGTTGTCTGCGGATAATACGACAAAAATTTCGGGTAATATGCAGTAAGTGTCATCGTAAAAGAGTTTGCGCTTGCTATCGGTTCCCCACGCACTTTTCCGTGTGACAGGAGAAAGGTTACTTTAGCCAAAACTTTTCCTGCTGCAGTTGAGGCAGTGCTGTTCACTTTGCATTGTTGGTGAATTATAAGACGTCGTACTGTCGGAAATCACTTTTTCAAGCCCTCGTTCGAAGTGCAATAACGATCAACTCGTCGCAACGCGTGGTCCCGCGATGACGGATGTTTATATTTCTTGCGGACTTTCGCCGCGCGGGAGAACGAAGTGCGGTGTTTTATTACTAGAAGCTCTTCACATTATTAATTTCTTTTTCCCAAACAAACAGACACAATCGCAAAACTCCGTGAATTACGAATCCCCATCTTTTTCCAAACTCGTGTTAGCAGAGGATGACTTTATTGACAGCTTGTTCCTCAGACTAGGAGACGTGCTTTTTCCTACTGCGTGAAATTTTTTTCTAAGGTTATTTGAAATGGCTTGTAGTGAAAGTGAAAGTTTGCCAAGTGATGGTGATGATTTTGAATCATCTGAAAGTGATATTGGCCTAGCAACATCAAGCCAAAAAACTAGCCACCATATCTTCTTCAGAAGGTGAAGATCTTCAGATCCATGAAAGTTCTGAAAGTGAATAGGAGGATGTTAATAGTGAGAAGTGATGAACAACCTCAGCATCTTTTTTTATTAACATGAAATGCAGGGGCCCAAACATGCTCCTGCAACTGATGTGGCACCTATTGCATATTTTTACTTGTTTTTTACCAATTTCATCCTTGGAACTATCGTTTCTGAAACAAATAAATATGCAAAGAGGTTCCTCCAGGAACATCCAAATCTTGAGCAAGGAAATGGAAAATGTTACAAATGCTGAAATAAAGGTTCTAATATGAGAGTAATCAGTAGCCCATGTAGGACGAGATGATTGCCGAAGGCATATCCAGTCAAAACAAACACCAGGATTGTGTAAAATTAAAGACTCGATCAAAGCCTTTGGATAATTTTTTTGCAAAAAAGAATGAAAATAGTGTGATAAACGCTGAATTGCTGTTTACTACATTCGTTGTGGAGCATAACCTACCTATAGCAAGCTGTGATCATGCTGGTCGCTTCTTTCATGCTATGTTCCCAGACTCTGATATTGATGAAGCTGGATATCCTTGAGCAGATGTGGCATGGAATGAAATATCTAAGACAAAGGATTCATCTGGCCTTCTCAAGTATTCCACATTGCCTAAATTAATGTTGGTAATATTGACTATCCCTCACAGCAATTCCTCTACGTAGAGAATATTTAGTATAGTAAGGAAATACCTCACATACTTTTGCCCAACAATGAGCACCAAAACATTAAGTGCCCTTCTTGTACAGAAAAGTAAAGCATTTTCCTCAGGTGAGCTGTGTTATAAAACGTTTTCTGAAAAAGAATATACCACTGCAAAACAAGCAACAAGGGAGTTTTTATGTCAGCAATGACATGAGGTAAGTACAATATTGATAATTTAATTTCATATTTTTTTTGTGAGGATAGTGTAAACATACAAAGTTATTACACATTTCATGCATTAATTTCTCATGAAATACCCATTCCACGTGTTAACGATGAGGCTCCGTATGGTGGTTACCGATAAGCACCTCATACAAGTATTACAGGTTACACAGTAATACTATAATATTGTCCTTAACTTTAAAAAATTACTGAAACATTGCTGAAAAATCCCCTATTGATTACTGATACGTTCTGCTAGAGGTTGGCACATCTGAAATAGCATAGATTCGATGTTCTCATTGCCAAGTGCAAGAACTAACTTTAGCTAAAATAATTACAATTTTGATTTTTAAATGTCAGCAGTATTTTCCCTGATTGCTAGAAATTGTTGGGATGGTACTGGCGCACATTTTCCCTCAGACGCAGAAATGCAGTCACGATTTCCATTCTCTCTCTCTCTTTCTTTTTTTTATTTTTTAATAGCTGTTTTAGTTTGCTTTGTCTTTAAAGATTCTAAGTGAATTCCAATAGAAAATACAAATTGTTAGATCGATTTGATAGAACCGCTCTAACAAAATGTTAAGAGACTCTGTCAGACACTCTCCATTTTATCATTCCCATTAGACTTCAATTTCAGCAAAAGTTTCCATGTTCTTTAATATTTATGTAAAATATGCACTTAAAGGATTTAAAGCTTCAGCATTGTATCATTTAACGGCAATTTATTCTCTTCAGTCACAATTCTCCCAGCTTGCATTTTTAAACCTAACTGGAACTCTAAATGTTGTGAGTCGTTTAAAATGTTATTTATATGCTTGTGTGCACTTAAAATACAGATAAATCAGTTATATAATTTCACCTAATCGATTGAAATATTTCATTATATGTAGAATTTAAAATAAGTCTTTGTTCAAATATTCTTTAAAACATGTAAATACATGGTTTGCCACCTCGGTGGTGCAGTGGTCTAAGCTCTGGCTTCTGACTATTCGTCCAAGTGAGCCTGGATTCAAGTCCCAGATGAGGTATGGGTGGTGTGTTTATCTTACGGCACTGGCTCTCCTTCTTCGTGAAGCCAATGGTCCTAAATTAGGGATGGACGGATGACTGCTTATAGCCCAACAAGTTGCTTATGGTGGTCGTTAAACCTGAAACAAAAAAATAAGACGTGATTTTGTTAAATATTATGTAAAATTTATGTTAAATACACTAATTTTTGTAACTATAAAGTAATTAGGGAAAATGAAAGTTATTTATCCTTTATATTCCATATTTTCTGTTTATCTTTATGGACTGTATAATCGGGACGTTCATTATGTGGTGTCTTTTTAATTCTCCCTCATGTGAGATGAACATAACATTATCAGTATTAATTTCAGGTAAGCAATTATTTGCAATTACAGCCTGTCTAGAATTTGATAAATCTTGCTTTCAATACATTACATTATTCCTTAGTTCTCTAAAAATTATCAAAACTGAATTTAAAAAATTGCCTGTAGACATTACGGTTTTATTCGATTTCTGCAGATAGTTTGCTTCATATTTTGTAACATGGAACAATGAGGCACAGTGGCCTGGTACACTCTTGCTTGGAGAAACACATCACAAGAGAACCACTTAAACAATGGATCGAAGCCCTTTGTTGGTTGATTCTCTTTCGACATTTCTCTGAGCAGGAGCCCATTTGGTTATTAAGCTTATCTACACTGTGCTATAAAAGAAAGGAAAACAAACTATTCAACATACAGATTTTTTCTTGCATATGAACTGTTTCTACGGGAATGTATTAACAAATTGTACATGGGCAGTATACCACTTAGGTTCAGATAAGATCATGGAATTATAATACAAAAAATAATATGCCTCATGCATTTAATTGTTATTAATAAAAAGCAGGTAATTGTATAAAGAACAGTTATTTAAAGAATTAACAAATGTATGCTTTCGTAAGGAACGCAAGAATGTAAGGAAATGCAACAATTTGTCGCAGTGTTATTTGATTTGCCGCTCTGGAAAAACTCTCAGAACCACCTGGAAAAGTCAGGGAATTTTTTTCTGCTTTTGAGTGGGAACCCTGTCATGGGTGGAAGGTGCTGCCAAGTTGCTGGTGGGATTGTCATGGTGTGATTCACTATGAACTCTTACTGCGGAACAATACCCAGACATGCCAACTCTCCGGATTTAGGCGGGAGACTCCGAATTTTCAGCCATTCCTCCTGCCCTCCGGATAAATGTCAAATTCTCCCGATTTTCGCCAATAATTAACCGTTACGATGGTCGAAATAACGAAATTCCATCAACCACCGCCTTGGATCGACGCAGAAGAAAAAGATTTCGAACCGCTTGTGAAATCTTTTTCTTTCTGCGTCGATGCAAGACGACATTTACTGTCATCAGTATCATACTTTTCCTCTCCTCATATCTGCAAAAGAAAGCCACCCCCGCTGGCACAGTGGTCTATTTTATGTTGGTTACAAACACACTCGTGCGCCAGCTGTGACCTACTTGTCGTTTCACGTTTCCCCACTCTTAGCTGCGAGCTCTGTTTAAGTTTTCTTCAGAGTTTTGCGAAGAGCTTTTCAGTTTTGCTTTACTGTGGAGATTTTTATTTCTTGTTTTGCACCATGTTTGTATCTTTTCCCTTCTTCGTCGCATTTTGTAGAAGATTAATGTGCTCCTTTGTTCATCTCTAATTGCGAATCTGTTATTGTCAGCTTTGTTTTATCTTCTATTGTAGCATTTTGTGTACACTTAGTTTGTGATTTTTTTTTTTTACTCTCTCTCATTCCTTTCGCTTACTTTTTGCAGGAGATTTTTCCTTTTGCATTACGCCACTTTTGCGGTTTTTAATGTTTTATTTTATGTCACATCTTTGTTTCTTCTTTACATATTAGCTGTTATTGTCTTTGCTGCATAATAAAGTTGTGAAATTGAGCGCAGGCTTTCGACAAATTGTTCGAAATGGGTTCGGGTTCGAATCGCAGTGAGGCATGGTTGTTGCAGACTTGCTAACTTTTACAGATTACCTGTAAAATTTACAGATTTCTGCTTAATTTTACTGATTTACGGATCTTTTAATATTTCGATTGCTCAGTCGAAATATTTCAATCTTCTGCAACCATCCATTTAGATTTTCTACCAGACCTTACGAGCACCATGTTACGCGATGATGTCATTTTTGACTCGCCGGCTTCGTGCGGAGCCATCAAGTATGACGATGGCTCAGCTTCGTGGCGTCGCGTGGTAACTCTCTGTCTCCACGAGAGTGCTCAAGTGTGACGTACCGACCAGAGTTCTCCAAAATGCGTAATCTAATTACGCGTCTAGTACACATCGAAATTTTATCAACGCATAAAAATATGCATTGGGAATTTTTCTCAATGCGTAAAAATATGCATCTGGAATTTTTTTCTCCCAGCGTAAAAGTATGCTGTGATGATGCAAACAGCCATCAAAAAAGAAAAAAAAAAAAAAAAGAGCGAGGGAGTGAAATATGTGTCCTGTGTGTAAGCCCCCGGCAGCTGGAGGGTGATGTTTTCTGCGGACACGTGCAAACGAGGGGTGAAGTGAAACGAAGAAGCGATAAGAAAAGGGGAGTGTGGTTTTTTTTTTCTTGGAAGAACGTTGGCAGAGGCGAATGTTGCTTGCGCGTCCAGGCAGTTGCTCTCTTTTGTGAACGAAGGAAGCATTATGATGTAATGTTAAATGTTTTCTGTTTATGTGTTGTACCATATTTGCGTGTTCATCTGGTTTTATTAAAAAACATTTATTTCAGCTTCCTGCATTTTTAATTGGAACAATATGCTTATGTTAATTTGCACCGACCTGCGATGATGAGGAATGGCTGGTCATAACAAGTGCCAAATATGTTGGCCAACGCTACCACAGAGTATAAGATGTTAATTGAATCGCCACCACATGTAGTAAAACATTTCGGACAAGCAGCGGGATTCACTCCCACAACCAACAATAACGAAATGCAACATATAAGTCAGCGATTTTTCTTGGGGCGTAAAAAATACTCATCAAGAATTTTTCTCTATGTGTAAAAATACACATCGTGAATTTTTCTCGGCGCATAAAACTACTCGTCAAAGAATTTTACCAATTCGTAAAAATACGCATCGGGGCGGTATTTCGTATTTCAGAGACGGAAGTAAATGAAATAAAGATTTTTTCCTTAATCGTAATTTCTTTTTCCTGTGATGTTGCCTCTGTTCGGTATTGTTGTTATATATCATTTTATTCCGTAAATATTTGTGTTTCAGTTTGAAAATGGAGGAAAATTTTCCGAAAACGGAAATTCGAGGGCGAAAAAAAAAATGCTTTTACTTGTATCTAGTTGAAAACTATTTTCACTATGCTTTTTATTTTTCATATAAACATACAGACTGCATTTAGAATAACTTTTTAAACATTAAAAATGCTATGTACCAATAATACTACTTCTGGAAAATTGCTACTGCATCTGAAAAATGTGGATAAAAAATAGCGCTCACGTGATTTTATGAGCTGTAAAAAATCTCCTGATTTTTAGATTTTGAAGGTTGGCATGGCAGAATGCCATCAGAGTGGATGCTTACATCCAACAGTTGGACCATCGCCGTGCTGCACTGCAAGAAAAGTGCCCAGCATTGATTAATCACCGTGGAATGGTTTTTCACCAAGGTAACACTCGTCTACATGTTTTATGGACCCAGGAAAACTTGCATGAGCTGGAATGAGAAATACTGTTGCACCCCCATTCCCCAGACCTTGCTGTGTCTGACTTTCATCTCTTCCGGTCTTTGTCAAATTTTCTTTCCTGAGAAAAACTTTGCTAATGACGATGATGTGAAACATTGCCTGGATGATGACTTCAACTCCCGCTCGCCAGACTTCTATTGCAATGGGATATTTCAACTTGTAGGTCGGTGGAACAAGGTTTGCAGTTCCAGTGGAGACTACCTAGACAGTTAGGTTAATTGTTTTGTATGAGTTTTAAAGCTTAAAATGCATGCTTCTGTATTTTCTGGATACTTTCCTTACAACCTGATATTTTTGGACTAGGAACATCTCAACCATTGCACTAGAAGAAGTTAATAAAAAAATTACAGTTACTATCATAACAAGCACAAAACAAGCAACAGTTAACTCTTATTTTTTAAGTAATGTGTAAACAGCAAAACAATTGTAACAGGTGAAATTTCATTTTTTTTTTTTTTTGCAGCTACTTTAAAAGTTATATTAATTGTTTTGCTTATATTAGACGTCTCATTCATATTTTTATTGCTAACCATGATTTTTAATTAATAAGTATTATTTATCTTCAATTAATGATAAACAGAGTTTATGATTGACTATAGTTTTAACCAGACAATGTAATATGCTAAATGGGGGGGGGGGCTTTTTGTTCTGTTAGGTTATAATGAAGTGTGCATATATTAAATGTTTTTAAGTCTCTTTTCAACTCCATTATGTACAAAAACCATCCATATCTAAAGAATTAAAAAAAAACATAAAAACTATCTTCCTACATCTGCAGATGCATTTTGTCACAATTGTATTGGCTATCTTCAGTGCTGTAGTTATTAAGTTAGTATATATTGAAGGAATGGTCTCTGTACTCCAGCTGAGCCTTTACTGTCATATTGAAGTGGTGTCAATATTAGGTAAGCGACCAGATAAATTGAAGTGGATCCAATGGGATCACTACTCTCAGGACTCTTGGCTAAAGATGTATTAACAAGACAGTGGAGATCATATTCTACCTGTCAAACCTGGAAACATTCACCTTACAAATTGCAGCAGTTTGTTGATGAACTTAATAACATGTATCCTACTATTAAAATTGCCCATAAAATAGAAGAAAATTATAAATTAATTATATATATATATATATATATATATATATAAAGGTCAGGTGATGCGTAACATCACAGCCTCTCCTTGACAAAGGTCAACCCCGCCTTCTCGTGGTGCATCCTGTTCCCACTAAAAGGGCTCTGACGACCGCCAATAGCGGTATAACTATACCATCGGGATTAGAGGAAATGCTATCCCACACTCACCAACCCGTGTGGCTAGCGTGGTGAGTTATGGCCAAACCCCTCCAAAATGACTCCACAACTTAAATCTTGGCCCTCAGTCTCCGGCAGCTGGAATGTACCTGGCCAATGTAGCGGCCAGTGCGACATGAAGGCAGAGGGTGCTAAGCATCACCGGAGGACCGGACTAGGCTGCCATCTGATGCTGACCTTGGCAACGTACAATGGACGCTCCCTATCTTCTGATTCAAGGCTTCTTGAATTGGAAGAGGAACTACAAAGGATCAAGTGGGACATCGTCGGGCTAAGTGAGGTAAGGAGAAAAGGAGAAGATCTCATTGAACTGAAAAGTGGACATCTCTTCTACTATCGTGGGACAGATACTGGCAGAACTAGTGGTGTTGGATTTATAATAAACTGAAGGATAAAGTGGTAGAAGTTGAAATTTCCTCTGACAGAGCTGCACGACTCGTTATCCAACTCTCGAGAAGAAACCAGGCTCAGATTATTCAAACTTATGCACCCACCACAAGTCATCCTGAAGAAGAAATTGAAGAAGAATTTTATGAGGAAATTCGTCATCTAAATAATAAAGGTAAGCAGCACTTGAAGATAATTATGGGAGATTTCAATGCAAAAATAGGGCAACGGCAACAGAATGAAACTTCAGTAGGTAAATTCGGTCACGGCAACAGAAACCAGCATGGAAATACTCTCGTAGAGTTTGCAGAGGCAGAAGGGTTTTTCATCTTGAACTCCTTTTTCAAGAAAAAGCCACACAGGAAATGGACATGGAGACATCCAAATGGAACGACAAGTGAAATTGATTTTATTATGTGTAACAAAAAATTCATCATAGAATACTGCAGTGTGCTAAACAAGCTCAACACAGGTAGTGACCATAGATTGGTGAGATGTAAGATGCACCTCAACACTAAACTCGAACGTGGCAAGCTCATAAGAAAAAACAAGATGTATTGACATAACCAACCTTAAAAAACACCATAATACCTTCAAGTTGGAACTGAAAAACAGATTCTCTGCTTTAGAAGGCCTAACATCGGAAGAAGTGGATATTTCGGAAGTTAACAGAAAAATAACCAAAGCTCTTATGGAAACAGCAACAAAATTAGCTGGGTCTAAGAACAAGTTGCATGTGAACAAATTATCAGGAAAAACCAAAATGTTGATGCAAAAAAGAAGAGTGATGAGGACAACTAAAGAAGATGTGACTTCCAAAGTGGAATATATAGAGCTATGCAAGACAGTATGAAAAAGTATCACTGAAGACGTAAGGAAATTGAACTGTGAACTAGTAAGGAAAGCAATTGAAAACAACCAAAGCCTAAAGATAGCAAAGGGACATCTCAGTAAGGGAAGAAAACAGATTATGGCACTGAGAAAAGAAGATGGTTCTGTAACAAGAAATAGAGGCGAAATTTTGACAAGAGTGAAAGATTTCTACTCCAAATTATATGAAAGGGATGATACATGTACTCCAGACATCATGAAAGGTACCAGTACCAGAGTTCTTCCAGTTCTCCCAGCAGATGTTGCACATGCAATCAAGAACATGAAACGGGGAAAAGCTCCAGGAGAAGATGGAATTACTGTAGACATCATACAAGAAGCAAGTGGAGAAATCGAAACAGTACTCGCCCAAATTTTCACTCAATGCCGTAATGAAGGGAAGATTCCTGAGGATTGGAACAATGCTACAATGATCCTGCTACATAAAAAAGGCGACATTGAGGACCTTGGGAACTACAGACCAATCAGCCTCCTATCAGTGGTTTATAAAATCTTCACTAAAGTTCTTTCACACCGTTTGAAGGTAACACTGGACATGGCTCAACCAAGAGAACAAGCTGGATTAAGGAGTGGCTACAGCACAATAGATCATATCCACGTACTGAGAGAACCAATTGAAAGAGCGAGGGATAGTGAACTTCCATTGTGCATGGCTTTTATCGATTATGAAAAAGCCTTTGATTCGGTGAAATCATCAGCAGTTACAATGGCTCTGAAATCCTGCGGTATTGAAGATGCATACATTAATATTATTAATAACATCTATGAAAATGCAAGTGCAAAGATTCGGCTGTTTGAAAATACAACACACATAAAAATTGGAAAGGGAGCACGACAAGGTGACACCATATCTCCGAGGCTCTTTAATGCCACATTGGAAAATGTCTTTCAATCACTGAACTGGGAAAACAAAGAGATAAAGATTAATGGAGATTATCTAACCCACCTTCGTTTTGCTGATGACATAGTCATTTTTGCAACTACCCCATCAGGGCTGCAGAGTATGATCCAGGAACTTGCTGACAAGAGTAAAAAAGTGGGATTAAAAATGAACTTTCAGAAGACAAAAGTGATGTTCAATGCTTTTACAAGAAATGAAGATTTATCGATTGATGGAGAAAAGCTGGAGATAACAGACACGTACGTTTATCTCGGACAGCAGATATCAAGTGAGGGTCACATTGATGAAGAAATTAATCGGCGTACAAAACTTGCCTGGAGAGCTTTTGGAAGAAACAGCATAATTTTCAAGAGCAATATGCCATTATGTCTTAAAAGACAAGTGTTTGATCAATGCATCCTTCCAGTGCTTACGTATGGTGCAGAGATGTGGACCTTAACTAAAAGAGACATACAAAGGCTGCAGACAACTCAAAGAAGCATGGAGAGGTGCATGCTTGGTGTAACCAGGAGAGATAAGAAGAGGAACTCGTGGATCAGAAAAATGACAAGAGTGGAAGACATCATGGTCAGAGTTAAATCCCTGAAATGGCAATGGGCTGGACATACTGCCAGAAGGACAGACCATCAATGGACAGCTGAAATTTTAGATTGGATTCCAAGGGACAGGAAAAGACTCAGAAGAAGACCACATGGGCGATGGGTGGATGAAATTCAAAAGTATGCGGGAGTGACATGGAGGAGACTGGCACAAGACAGACCGTTGTGGAGGAAACTTGGGGAGACCTTCGTCCAGCAGTGGATTGATAATGGTTGACAATGATGATGATGATGATATATATACACATACAATGCTGGCCACCCAAAATGCAACACCAAGGAGGAAGCATCCAATTGGCCTGAAATTTGTAGGATGCGTCGCCCCCGAGAGAACATGCAAATTATTAGCATTGCAGGGCATATGCAAATCATGTGCGCCCGGCAAGCCACCGAGAAGTACTATAAGAAGGGTGCACAGAAGGTGGGGTGTAAGTAGTGGAAGTGTGTTGTGCTGCAGGACCTGTGCGTGGGAAGCTTCCTGATGCCTCATCGCAGAATACAGCAGTCATTCCAGCACGTTTCGGAGTTTGACAGAGGTCGAATAGTGGCTTATCGTGACAGTGGTTTATCGTACCGAGGCATCGCCGCCCGTGTGTAACGACATCCAGCCACAGTGAGGCGAGTATGGATTTGGTGGGTGCAGGACGAACGGACAGACCGACGTGAACGATTGCTGCAGCCGCGGCACACCACCGAACGAGAGGACCGGCATGTGCGGCGGGCAGTGAAGCTCGCACCGCCACATCACGAACGTTAGCGCAGGAATTAGAGTGTGTTGTGCAACAACCTGTGTCAATACTTACCATTTGACGTCCTCTGCAGGAACTGGGACTTGTCGCACGGCGGCCATTGCTCCGATTACCATTGACATTACACCACCGGCAAGTGCGGCAACAGTGGGCCGTTGAACGCCGCACCTGGACTACGGAATGGCGCGACATTGTCTTTTCCGACGAATCCCGCTTCTGCCTGCAACACCACGATGGTCGGATCCGCGTGTGGCGGCACCACGGCGAGAGAATGTATGACGCCTGCATTATGCATCGCCATACCGGCCCGTCGCCTGGCGTTATGGTTTGGAGCGCAATTGGGTATGACATCCGCACCCCTCTGGTACGCATTGCCGGTACACTCAACAGCCACCGCTACATCTCCGACGTTTTGGAGCTTGTAGTCCTCCCTTACCTGCAGGACCTGCCAGTGGCCACGTTTCAACAGGACAAAGCGAGCCGGCACGTGGCACGCATCGTGCAACAATTCTTCACGGCCCATCAGGTGTCACTGCTGCCGTGGCCCGCCTATTCTCCCGATATGTCGCCCATGGAACACGTCTGGTCGCTGATCGGCAACCAAGTGACCCGGCAAGCACCACCCACGGCTGTGCCTGATGAACTGTGGCAACGTGTGGAAGCAGCCTGGACCAACATACACCAAGCCCACATCCAAAGCCTCTTTCGTTCGATGCCGCGGCATGTAGCGGCCATAATTGCCAGCCATGGGGGCCACATGAACTATTGATGTCTGCGTGTTCTGCAAGTCACACTGGCCTGTAAGCTCAATCGTTTCATCTTTGTATCTGTTGTTATGTGTCCAGTAAATCTGGCTTTGCTATCTCGTGTCCTTCTTTGTGTTGCATTTTGGGTGGTCAGCAGTGTATATACACTGAGTGGCCACTTTATTATGACCACCTGACAGTTTTAAGCAAATGAGCTTTGGCTGCACGCTGTTGCCACCAGAGGGCGAGGCTAGTATAAAAAGGGAAAGCTTAGTGCTTGCGACAGTAGTAGAAGTGATTTTTGGGTGACGAGATGGGTGAAAAATGCTATTCGACGGACTTTCAACGGGGGATGATTGTAGGAGCTCAGAACCATAGAGCGAGTATCACCGAAACCGCCGCATTCGTTAAATGTTCCAGAGCAGCTGTTGTTGAAGTGTTTAAAGACTGGACTGTCAGCCGAAAAACTGGTTCTCTACGTGCAACGTGTGGTCGTCGTCGACTAGTGACTGCTCGGGCGGAACAGAAAGTTTCCAGACTGGTAACAGACAACAGAAGGGCAACAGTGCAGCAAATTACAGACCATCTTAATCAAGGATCCCCTCAAATGATCTCTGCACACACTGTTCGTCGTACACTGCATCGGATGGGATATGGCAGCTGAAAGCCGGTTCGATCACCTTTGCTGTCTGCAGGTAAGAAGAGTAAACGTCTCCAGTTCGCACAGGAGCACAAGGATTGGACAGTTGATAATTGGAAACAAATTAGGTGGTCCGATGAATCACGTTTTCAGTTGCACCATGCCGATGGCCAAGTGAGAATTTGGCGGAAACAGCACGAAAGCGTGGACCCCAAATGCATTGCTACAACCCTTCAAGCTGGTAGAGGCAATGTTATGGTTTCAGGAATGTTTTCCTGGCATGTTTTGGGCCCTTTAATTCATGCTGATCAACGTCTGACTGGCACATCATATCTAAACGTTGTGGACCAAGTGCATCCTGTCATGTGGATGGTTTATCCCAATGGCGATGGCTACTTTCAACAAGATAATGTGTCCTGCCATAGTGCTCGTATTGTACAGGATTGGCTTCAGGAACATGCCGGTGAGTTTGCTTTGCTTAGGTGGCCCCCACAATCTCCAGATCTCAACACCATTGAGAATTTGTGGGATGAAGTTGAACGAGCCATCAGACAGCTGGATCTACAACACTGCAATCTCACTCCTGGAAAGTGCTATTCATCAAGCATGGTCTCAGAGTCCACAAACCACCTATCAACATCTCGTGGAGTCCATGCCACGAAGAATCGACGCAGTAATAAAGGCAAAAGGTGGCCCAACGAAGTACTGAGGGTGTGGTTATAATTTCTAAGGTCTCGGCAGCTGTGTTACCCAAATGCTGCCAAAATTTAATGTTGCAATGTTGCTTTTCGAAAGCCATGTTTCTCACATTGCAGAAGACAGATGACTAGCCACAGCAGCAAACATCTGCACGTGCATTCCAATCACTTTCCATGGGCCAAACCATTCTGACTATGGAGGAGGAATGGTGAGATGTATTTCAGACACTGTAACTTTAACTACATCCTTGCGTTGTCAAGGGTAGGTGCTGTTCTCAAACTTTTGGATCCTACTCCGTAGATTATGAAGTTTACCTGAAAACTGCGTACATCCCATCAATAATCCCAAAGAACTCGCATGATTCTAAACAAATATAATTATGCCACTTTGCAATCATGCATCAGAAGAGCCTTTACTCATTTATAAACAATACCCCCCCCCCCCGCGCTGTAGATGAATTAAATTGGGTAAAAAAAAAAAACTTGTGATGGAACTTGGCTACATCTCCAAAATTATGGATAACCTAATATTGTTTTTCTGTCAAAACATTAACTCTAGTAATCAAGCCAACATGCAAAGGTGCATGACCAGCTTAAATCTTGTGGCTGTATTCCACTGCCAACCTGTCGCAGGAATTTCGAAAAAAAACGAACGAACGACTGCCTGACAAAGGAGAGTTCTCTCCAAAAATTTGCAGAAATTTGAGACTTTACCTAGATAAATCACGTAAAAAAAAAAAAGTTAACTAGTTTGAATGTAGTAATCTAGTAACTCGCATAACAAAGATGAGTTTGATTTACAGAAAATAAAATGTTTATTTATATAAACTGGCCACTGAAATTTTATTCAATACCGGGTTGGACATTCTTTAGCCCAAATCACAGCACGTATGCTGTTTGGCATAGATTCCACAAAGTGTTAAAGTGCTCTACATCTACAGCATACCAGGCATTTGCCAGACAGTCCTTCAGATTTGACAGAGAG
This sequence comes from Macrothele yani, assembly GCA_039090855.1. Taxonomy (NCBI): domain Eukaryota; kingdom Metazoa; phylum Arthropoda; class Arachnida; order Araneae; family Macrothelidae; genus Macrothele; species Macrothele yani. Next base: position 3,265,125 of record CM076996.1, on the reverse strand, counting down.
GAATTTGATCCCAGATCTGTTTTTTAACATTCGTAATACATTCTCAATGGGGTTCAGATACGGGCTTTGTGGTGGCCAGGAAAGATGGAAATCACTGTCATGCTCGCTGAAACACTTTTGAACACATCTTGTGCAATGAGCAGTAGCATTGTTGTCCATAAAACGACCATCACTTGCTAGATAAAAAAACAATGTTGCAGGGTGGACTTGATTGGTAACACTGTTCAGGTAATCCTCTCAGGACTCCTGACCTTCCAGCAGTATCATGGGACCAATTCCTTACCAACAGAACATGCCCCACACCATGACACCACCTCCAGAACTTTGAGCTGTGTTTAAAAGGCAAGCTGGGTCCATCGCTTCGTGGGGCTCTTGCCACACTCTCTGCCTACTGTCAGTACAGAACAAGGTGCACCCTGACTCGTCAGACTGCATGACTTTTTCCAGTATCCAGTCACGGTGTTCCTGACACCACTGTTGATGAACTTTCTGGTTCTTTGCAGAAATCATTGGTTTCTGTATATGCATATGACTATGAATACCAATCCTCTTCAATTAATTCCCTGCGCATAGTTCACTGACGTGCAGATCAGGAACTGTCTTCATTTAATGCTTTGGTCAATTACTGCGCACAGGAAGTCCTGTTTCTCCTTACAATCCTTCTTAGACAAACAGTGTGGGTTATTTTTTCCACTGATTAAACCCTCAGGATATCTCACATTTTGAGAAACCCGTCAGCTGTGCTGTTTTCCAAATGCGTCTCTCGAGCCAGAAGGGCACCCACAATAAGCCCTTTCTAGAACGCTGAAAGATCCTTTGTTTTTCCCATTGTGATCAACACTGCTGACAATTACTGATGAGCAGCAGTCTTAAATATCTAGTTGCTTAGATCAGGTGGTGATACACGTGACCACATATTTTGCATATACAGTGCGTATGTGATGTTTACGTATATTTGCATAAAGATTTCTAATTCACTGGCTGGTATGTCCTAAAATATAAACTTATGCCACTTATGACAAAATTGTACATACATACATACATACATACATACATACATACATACATACATACATACATACATACATACATACATACATACATACCACTAAGCTGTTCTCTGAGATTCAGAGGTTAGCTCCAAAAAGAAATACAAACTATCACATGATTTTTACTTACTGTTGCCATATCAAACTTCTCCATTTACAGTGATCTTGACATACAACTCAGGCTTCACTGACATCAATCGCACGCTGTACACAAGATCTTCTATACTTCATACTCATAATCTTTTTCTCCTACAGACACTCCTGAATCGGATCCTCCCATGACTTCCTTGGCCTTCCTCTGCCTTTCCTTCCTGCCACTTGGGCTAAAAAGATTTTCTTAGTAAGCATCTCATCAGTCATTCTTTCAACATGGCCAAACCACTGAAGCATATTAGTCTCCACCTTGCTAACAACATTTTGAAAAAAAATGTGTGCTTAAGAAAAATTAAGGATTATGTGTCAAAACATTCCTCACATAGCACTGATACAATACTGTATGGATAACCAGACATACCCAAAGTTTGAAGATATTAAAATAATAAAATCATGTCGCAATGAGAGACACCTACGTATTGCAGAGTCTGTACTAATTGAAAAAAAAATAGATATCGAATTTGTAATAATAATGATCCAAATATCCTTAATGACAAATGAAAAGAACTAATAAAAATTGACCAAAAAAACCAAAAACACAGAAGAAGAAAATAAAGAGTTCACTAAAGTCAATAACAGATGGAGCCGCGGTGGAAGGTTTTATCGTGGATGACGTGGGGGCGGGGCGAGGAAGCCGAGCGCATCGCTCACTCTTGCTGCAGGGGCTGAAGAGAAAACATCTAGCATACCTCCTGAAGATAGCCCAGCTGAAGGCAGAAAGTACTTGAGGCAGTCTGCGTTGGAATGGCTTGGGGTGTGGTGAATGAATGTTCTGGTTGTTCATGGGGTGTTGAGAAGGAGAGTCGAAAGCATAAGATGAGTCGTATGTAAATAGTTGTATATACGTTTTTTAACATTTTCGTTTGCATTTTGTATGTATGTAAATAAGCAGTTTATGTTCAGTTGATAATATCAAAAGTTTTTGAGTTCAAGAATTGGGGTTTTTATCAATGAAGGTTAGGTTTTACATGAGGATGTGAAGGGGGGGGGTGGTACCATTTTGCAACCTGGACAGCAAGGCACTTCATGGACTTGAGCGTTCGTAGAACATTTGAAAGAACCTGAAGGGGGAAAAAATAGAACACCGCACCGGAAGCTTAAACCAAGCATGACAACAAAGAGAATAAAACGTGCAGTGAAATGTGAAAAAGGTAAGCAACCTTGTAATTATCAAGTTCAAATTATAATGAAAATGATCATTTATCCAATACTTAGGTTTACAGCAATAAATCGTTGTTGTGATTCATAAGGAATGAAATAACATTTAAATAAAGAAATATAATGAGGCAAAATTATAAAATGTATCTAATATTTTGTTGCCCAGCCTTTAGCTTTAATCACAGCTTTGCATTTTGCTGGCATACTGTCCAACAAGGTTTTGTAAAAGATTGTGTTGGTGAACAATATGATTCCAAATTTGAATTACATCTTCAGTGAGTTAAATTTTGGTTGCTGGCTTCTTTTTTGGTAGTTCATACAACACTTTGAACCTCAAATTTTTTATCAGGTTTAAGGCCGGTGACTGTGGTGGCCATTCAAGATGCTGAACTTTTTTTCCTGAAACCACTTTTTCACTACTTTAGCATGATGGCAGGGAGCATTGTCACTTTGAAAAATAAAATTGCTGTCATAAAGTCTTGTAGATGATGGTAATATCTTGTTTTCTAATATCCAGATGTATTTCTGGGCATTTACCATACCATCGACAACATGGAGGTTCCCAGTGCCATGTGCACACATGCAGCTCCAAACCATGACCTTCACCAAATGCTTAACAGTAGTCACTAAGCAACTTGGATGAAATCTTCATGCTTGAATTTCCTTACATAGGCACTACTCTGATTCCCATTAAGGCAAAATTCTGATTCATCGCTGAACAGAATATTTTCCCATTGTCTGGTTGTCCATGAGACATGCTGTTTTGCCCACCAAAGTCCATGCTGTCTTTGATTTGCTGTTAATAGTGGTTTACGCCTGCCTTTGCAGCCACATAAGTCATGATGAAGCAGCCTCTTCCTAACAGTAGATGTACTAACAATAACATCAGTCATGTCAGACCATCTTTGAAGCAATTCAGACGAATTGAGCCTTGTCTGCCAAGCTTAGCTTTCTGAGCACCCTGTCCTGCCTGGTTGTAGTGGATCTCGACCTTCTGCTGCGATGCATAGTTTTAATATCAGTAGTGTATTTTACTTTTTTCAGTAGCCTAGTAACTGTAGATTGATTACAGCCCACTCTTTCAGCGATTTGCCGTGAAGAATGTCACTCTTCGTGCAGAACAATTATTTTTACTCCATCTGCTGTGAACAATTCTGCAATTTTAACCATTATTGAGAATGTACGCAAGTTATACCCTAATAACAACAAGAAGCGACCACTACAATGCTCTAGTAGCTCTGCATCAATCCTTATAAAGGCTGGAGTAGGGTTGGGTTAGCATTAGGAAGCAGCCAATCAGGTAAAAGAATGTCTATAATTATCTGTAACAACTGATGTGCAGCTAACGTGAATTTCAATGTGTTTGTCAACCCCCATATTTTATGCGATATCTTAAGAACAGAAGTAGCTCGTGGAAAAACTTAAACATTTTTTAAAATCTCCATTAAATTTTGCATCTAATGACATATAAACAGTGAAATAACTATGAAAATTAGTTAGTTAAAAAAGAGTTAAACTTTAAAATTCTCAGTTTTTGCAAGTGATGCAATACTTTTGCGTCAGCAGTGTGCTGGAGTGCTCTTATGAAGATTTTTCCTAAGCTTTCCCTTTTCCAATGACATCAGCATTTTTCCAGATGATGGATAAATTGGTAAGAGTGTTCTTATTTCATACGGAGAGGCTGGCTTCCTCCTATATGATAGGTTAGACTGGTACAAGTGTTCTTTTGAAGATTTGCGTCATCATTTAGAGAAGTGAACGACTTTCTCCCCTATGATAGATAAACTAGTAGGAGTGTCTTCTTATTAATATTTCTTCTCCTCTTAACAAATCTCCTCCTCAAATGTCTTCAAACATGGCCAAGATAATTGTGCCGAAACGTGTCTGCAGACATAGGAAGATAGCTTTTATGAGTTTTTAATTATCAAGATGTTTTATTTCTGGGTATTTAATTTTTTCGGTGTTTCATGAATTTTACCTCCAGTGCTTTTTATGATTAAATCTAACATTGCACTTTTCAACCTTTCATTATCAAATTTGACTTAACATTGTTCACATATGTTTACACACTTCTCTCAGCACTTCAGAACAACATCCATTGTGTGATCCCAGCAATTATCTGTCACTGTATAAAAATAACTGGTATGTTTTGAATAATTCTCCTGCTATTGTTTTTTGGTGCATATAAGTGGCTATCTGCCAAACATATGTCATTTCGAATTATAACTGGTTGAACAGAATTTTGAAGGACAATCCTGTGATTCCTTCTAATACACTGCCGGACAATTGCTAAGGACGGATGACAATAGCAACGATAGCAACCATAAAATGGAAGGCAGGAAAATGTGGAAATTAGCATAAGTGCGGGATACAGTAAGACGTGTTGTGCGTATGCAAATTTTGGATTGCCGTACTTGTTCGTGACGTCATAGCGCTGATAAGAGATATTAAAGGATTTGATGCGTATTGACCGTTGTTGTTCAAACGCAAAGTTGAAAGGGAAAGAATTAATTCACGAACTTGCAATTTTCAGTATGTCTTCCCGACATCACCTAGATGATTTTACGCGTGGCCGTATTATTGGCAAGATTGAAGAAGGGCGAAAAATAACAGATGTTGCCAGGGAGTTCGACGTCAGCCACAGTGTTGTTTCAAGGCTTTGGAAATCATTTCAAACAAATGGAGAGTGTAGCAAACATCACGGGGAGGTCGTGTTCGCAGTACGACACCTGCAGAAGATCGGTACATAGTGCTATCAACAAAAAGACACCGGCGCAGCACAGCTAGTGAGGTAGCAAATCAGTTTATGGCTGCTACTGGCAAGCGAATCTCCCGAAAAACTGTCTCCAGACGTTTGCATGAAGGAGGACTATACGCCCGCCGTCCTGTTGTGTGTATCCCATTGTCCAGACGTCACCGTACCGCCCGTTTGCAATGGTGCCATCAACATCGCAATTGGACTGATAACGACTGGTGTGCTGTCCTCTTCTCAGATGAGAGTAGATACAGTCCATCGTCTGATTGTCGACGACAACTGATCTGGCGTGATAGTGGTACTGCATATTGTCCAGCAAACATACAGGAAAGGGACCGATATCCGACATGTAGTGTCATGGTATGGGCTGGCATCATGATCAATGGCCGTACGTCCCTCTATGTGCTTCCAACTGGGACTATGACTGGCCAACGATACATTAATGATGTTCTGCTACCTCATATTCGCATGTTCCGTGGTGCTGTCGGTGATAGATTCATTTTCATGGACGACAACGCAACATGTCATCGAACAGTCGCTGTCCAGGAGTGTCTTGAGAGCGAGGAAATTCAACGCCTCGTATGGCCAGCACGTTCTCCAGATCTGAATCCCATTGAAAATGTGTGGGATGCTTTGGGGAGGAGTCTTGCTGGTCGCCAATGCCCTCCAATAAACAAGGACACCCTCGTCCGTGCACTGACAGAGGAATGGTATAAATTACCCCAACAGCTGCTTGATAATGTTGTGCAAAGCATGACACGACGTGTGGAATCTTGCGTCGCCCTCCATGGTGGCCATATCCCGTATTGACATCTTACACTGGAATGCCTGCTGACAGTAATTGCATTTTTTTTTTTTTTACGTTTACATATTCTGCACAAAATGGCCTGTTTGTCCCTTGAACACGCTCCAAAGCCTTCTGGATTTCAGAGCACAATAAATTGTCTTTCTGGTAATGTCCTGGCATTCTGACATTATTTTATTTCACTTGGCATCCAACCACACTTACTTTTTTATGCGCTATATAGCCGTTTATGATCCGTCCTTAGCAATTGTCCAGCAGTGTATATATTGCAGAGGTGAGTTTGCTAGTCATGTCACCACTGCAGTGTACTCATATGTGTAAATGTGGTTACCTTTCATAACACAGTGCATGTGTTATGCCATGTAATTTTAGCTGAATAAAGTTGTTGCAATGTATCAGCAATTCAGTCACCTTTTTAACTCTAACATCTCTGAGTTAAATGTGAATGCTTGAGTCAGGGTTCCCATGGTCCTTATAAATCCTTAAAAGTGCTTAAAAAGTGCTTTTTTTTTTTTTTTTAGGGTGCTTAGAAGTCCTTTCTTATTTTTGGCAAAAAGTACTTAACCTAGCTGCACAAAATCCAGAAGTTACAAAATAGTGACTGGAATTGCCGCTGCTGGTTGGCTGTGTTGATGACATCGTGGGACATCATCGTGGGACATCAGCTAAAAGCCCATGGAAGAGCATGGGCCAGTGTGAGATTAGTAATATGCTGAAAAAAAGTGAGTGTTGTGAGTGACTAAATTAAACACATCCAGGAGATTCCACCCAACAAACCCCATCACCATCTCTTGGTACTGATATTTCAGTTTTGTGTTTCCCCATTTTGTGTATGCAGATGACGACAATTCAGTTACACCATGAGAAAATTAAATGTAAAATTGAAATGTTGAACATGTAATTTTAACTTTGGTTTTGCAGTTGTCAAGAGATGATTATTTGCAAAATTCAGATCTTGGATGCATAACTTTCTACTGCAGTTGTACAATTTACATGCACTTTATTGCATATGTGATTATTCTCTCAGATAGGAAAACTGATTTCACCAGCAGAATTGCTTTAAATTGAATAAATTCTAATTTATTACACCCACAAACTTACATTTTATGGAAAAATATTGCAAACTTTATCAGCAGACTTCAATTCGCATAGTTAAGTCAGGTGTAAAAGTATATTTGTGCACATCATAGTTGCATATGCAGTTGTTAAGGTCCTTAAATTTTTTTAAGCACCCTTCAAAAAAAAAAAAAAGTCCTTAAAAAGTGCTTATTTTATCTGGGAGAAAAAGAGTGAGAACCCTGTGAATGGAGTAGGACTAATTTGCCTTATTTCTAAGGCATGAATGATTGCTTTAAAAGATGAGTGGTGCAGTATTCCTGCAATCTGCTTCCCAAAACTTGTAGAATTTTTCCTGAAAGGTCAAACATTACATCATGGCCAAAGGTTTCGAAAACTGCCATACATAACAATTTTCTAAAGAGTTCAAATATAATAAAATGATTACCAGGATTCCATTATCTTTGTATGCACTTATTTGATAGTAAATTTCCCCCTCTCTGTACCGGGAATTTTTTCCAACGCTTTATGTTTCTCATTTTGTTATAGTTTGGACTATGGTGGACCATCTCGAGAGTTTTTCTTCCTACTGTCAAGGGAATTGTTTAACCCTTACTATGGATTATTTGAATACTCTGCCAATGACACATACACAGTGCAAGTTAGTCCTATGTCAGCATTTGTGGACAACCAGCATGAGTGGTTTCGCTTCAGTGGTCGTGTACTGGGTTTAGCGCTGGTACATCAGTATCTCTTAGATGCATTCTTTACTCGACCATTTTACAAAGCTCTACTCAGGCTGTAAGTATTTGTGTTTTTGCTTGTTTTTCATAACAATGAAAGTTTTAAAAGTTCAACAAATTTAAAGTTTTTTTTTTTTTTTTTTTTTTCATTTTTAATTTTAATTTTATTTCTCTTGTGGAAATTATCCCTTAATGTGCATACATTTTTGCAAACCTGTTGTTTTCCTTATAAAGTGTGTTCAGTGAGTGTTCAGATCTGTCATTTAGTTAACTACATAAATTACAGCCAGTGCAAAATGAAAATGACTAAAAGTTATAAAGGAAAGTGACAAGAGCGTGGATGTCAAGAAATCAGCATCTGTTTAAAAATTTTATATATTGTGTCAACTATCCTGTTTTTCTATCTTTTGTTTTGGTTTACCTTCTACATGCATGAAGTTTTTCCATGGATTCGTGGAATTCCACTTTTTGGGGGCATCATTTGGATCGTTCTCAAGATCGATGCAAAACTGAAGAGAAATTTGTGGAAGTTGGCTGGGAGTTTACCTTTTCCATAATTGTGATTTTTTCTCGCGAAGTTGCTTTCGGCTAGTATTGTTGTTAAATACCATTTTATTGCATCAATGTTAGTATTTCTGCTTGAAACTGCGGGCAACACTTTATGAAAACAGAAATTACACAGCATGAACAATTCCGTGTTGTAATCTTTAGGCACAAGATTCTTTAGTGGATTTGAAGAATTTTGTCTTTTTCATCATCATTTGCGTCATTCACAAGATCAATGTACAACTGAACAGAAATTTTGGGGAGCTTGGTGGCAGTAGAAAAAGGGGGTCACTTTCATTTAGGGGACAGAATTTCATCTTTTAAAACTTCCGAAAACAGAAGGTAGATGGAGTGAAAATTTCTCCCATAGTTGTATTTTTTTCTTCTCACAATGTTTCTTCTGCACTGTATTGTTGTTAGATATTTTATTCCAAAAATATTTGTGTTTCAGCTTGAACATGTGGGGAAAATTTTCAAAAATGGAATTCGAACAGAATGAAGATTTCTTCCATAATCGTTTTTTTTTTTTTCCCAGCAATGTTCCAAGTCTCCTGTGTTGTTGTTAAATGTTATTTCCCCCCATAAATATGTGGATTTAAGTTTGATAAGGGAGCAGGAAATTTCCAAAGACGAAATTGGAAAATTTGTAAGAATTGATGCATGGTGTTCATATTCTCAAAGTTATACCATTTATGTAAAACAGTGCAAGCTTTGATATCAGCATTCATTGTCTTCAGGCCGAAAGTTCTTTCAGCATGATGGATGAATGAAATTATTGTCATCTGAAGGAATAAAAAAGCAACAAAGAATTTGGAAAGGAAAGATAGTGGCAGAAAGAAAATTTAAGCAATGGATCCTGTGCAGCTGGAGAATCAATGTAAGACAAATATGGCTGTGGAATTTGCTGAGAAGAAAGAAAGACTTGCTCACAAGAGGAAACTTGAGCTGATGTTCTTGCAAGTATAACAACACAACAAGAAAAAAGTGTTTGAAACATCAGTGTCTTAAAACCTTTTTATTTTGTTTTCAATTCAGTAATTGTATATTGTGAATACAGTGGTGTGCTCCAGTTTAATATTTACATAAATAAATTGCAGTGAACAATTTCATCTTGCCGATGCAGTGTTATATTCACTTTCTCGCCTGGCATTCTGATTTTTCAGCTTTTTTTTTCCTTCATCAATCTCATGTATGATTCTATTGATAAAATGCTGTATTTTCATGATCAAAAGTAGTTCCTTGAAAAGACAAACTGGTGGGAAGTAAGTGGAAGCAGATGTGTTGGGGCATAAAACTTCTAAATGGCTGGGAACTTGAGTAGAAAGTAAAATGATAACTTTACATTTTTTTTTTTTCAAAAGTAAATTGTTTGTAATTATTATTGCAGTAGTAGAGAGTTAGGTAATCTTTAAGATCCGAGAGTTGTTGAATTTGTAAATGAGATGAACTCTTGCGCTCGCCGCCCCGGTGGCGCAGTGGTCTAAGGCGCTGGCCTCTGATCATTCGTCCGTAAGGGGTCCGGGTTCGAATCCCGGTCAGGCATGGATGTTGTGTTTGTCTTACGGCACTGGCTCTCTCCCTTCCCTGGAACCAGTGACCCTAAATTAGGGACGGGCGACTGCTTATAGCCCATTGAGTTGCCCACGGTGGTCGTTAAACCTCCAATCAAAAAAAAAAAAAAAAAAACTCTTGCGCTCTCTCTCTCTCTCTCTCTCTCTCTCTATATATATATATATATTCTATTAAGAAGAGACTGAAGCAAAAAAAATTTTTGACTCATACCAAGTACAACATAGAAAAGGTTATGTATTGACCGTTGTGAGAACATATATATGGTCTCACACCGTGTGTAACATATATATATCATCATCATCATCATCATTGTCAACCATTATCAATCCACTGCTGGACGAAGGTCTCCCCAAGTTTCCTCCACAACGGTCTGTCTTGTGCCAGTCTCCTCCATGTCACCCCTGCATACTTTCGAATTTCATCCACCCATCTCCCATGTGGTCTTCTTCTGGGTCTTTTCCTGTCTCTTGGAATCCAATCTAAAATTTCGGCTGTCCATCGATGATCTGTCCTTCTGGCAGTATGTCCAGCCCATTGCCATTTCAGGGATTTAACTCTGATCATGATGTCTTCCACTCTTGTCATTTTTCGGATCCACGAGTTCCTCTTCTTATCTCTCCTGGTTACACCAAGCATGCACCTCTCCATGCTTCTTTGAGTTGTCTGCAGCCTTTGTATGTCTCTTTTAGTTAAGGTCCACGTCTCTGCACCATACGTAAGCACTGGAAGGATGCATTGATCAAACACTTTTCTTTTAAGACATAATGGCATATTGCTCTTGAAAATTATGCTGTTTCTTCCAAAAGCTCTCCAGGCAAGTTTTGTACGCCGATTAATTTCTTCATCAATGTGACCCTCACTTGATATCTGCTGTCCAAGATAAACGTACGTGTCTGTTATCTCCAGCTTTTCTCCATCAATCGATAAATCTTCATTTCTTGTAAAAGCATTGAACATCACTTTTGTCTTCTGAAAGTTCATTTTTAATCCCACTTCTTTACTCTTGTCAGCAAGTTCCTGGATCATACTCTGCAGCTCTGATGGGGTAGTTGCAAAAATGACTACGTCATCAGCAAAACGAAGGTGGGTTAGATAATCTCCATTAATCTTTATCCCCTTGTTTTCCCAGCTCAGTGACTGAAAAACACCCTCCAATGTGGCATTAAAGAGCTTCGGAGATATGGTGTCACCTTGTCTCACTCCCTTTCCAATTTTTATGTGTGTTGTATTTTCAAACAGCCTAATCTTTGCACTTGCATTTTCATAGATGTTATTAATAATATTAATGTATGCATCTTCAATACCGCAGGTTTTCAGAGCCATTGTAACTGCTGATGGTTTCACTGAATCAAAGGCTTTTTCATAATCGATAAAAGCCATGCACAATGGAAGTTCATATTCCCTCGCTCTTTCAATTAGTTCTCTCAGCACGTGGATATGATCTATTGTGCTGTAGCCACTCCTGAATCCAGCTTGTTCTCTCGGTTGAGCCATGTCCAGTGTTACCTTCAAGCGGTGTGAAAGAACTTTAGTGAAGATTTTATAAACTACTGATAGGAGGCTGATAGGTCTGTAGTTTCCGAGATCCTCAATGTCACCTTTCTTATGTAGCAGGATCATTGTAGCGGTGTTCCAATCCTCAGGAATCTTTCCTTCATTAAGGCATCGAGTGAAAATTTTTGCGAGTACTGTTTCGATTTCTCCACTTGCTTCTTGTATGATGTCTACAGTAATTCCATCTTCTCCTGGAGCTTTTCCTCGCTTCATGTTCTTGATTGCATGTGCAACTTCTGCTGGAAGGACTGGAGGAACTCTGGTACTGGTATCTTTCATGATGTCTGGAGTGCATATATCATCCCTTTCATATAATTTGGAGTAGAAATCTTTCACTCTTGTCAAAATTTCGCCTCTATTTCTTGTTACAGAACCATCTTCTTTTCTCAGTGCCATAATCTGTTTTCTTCCCTTACTGAGATGTCCCTTTGCTATCTTTAGGCTTTGGTTGTTTTCAATTGCTTTCCTCACTAGTTCACAGTTGAATTTCCTTACGTCTTCAGTGATACTTTTTCTTACTGTCTTGCATAGCTCTATATATTCCACTTTGGAAGTCACATCTTCTTTAGTTGTCCTCATCTCTCTTCTTTTTTGCATCAACATTTTGGTTTTTCCTGATAATTTGTTCACATGCAACTTGTTCTTAGACCCAGCTAATTTTGTTGCTGTTTCCATAAGAGCTTTGGTTACTTTTCTGTTAACTTCAGAGATGTCCACTTCTTCCGATGTTAGGCCTTCTAAAGCAGAGAAATTGTTCTTCAGTTCTAACTTGAAGGTATTATGGTGTTTTTTAAGGTTGGTTATGTCAATAGATTTTGTTTGTCCTATGAGCTTGCCACGTTCAAGTTTAGTGTTGAGGTGCATCTTACATCTCACCAATCTATGGTCACTACCTGTGTTGAACTTGTTTAGCACACTGCAGTCTTCTATGACGAATTTGTTGTTACACATAATAAAATCAATTTCACTTGTCGTCCCATTTGGATGTCTCCATGTCCATTTCCTGTGTGGCTTTTTCTTGAAGAAGGAGTTCAAGATGAAAAACCCTTCTGCCTCTGCAAACTCAACAAGAGTATTTCCACGCTGGTTTCTGTTGCCATGACCGAATTTACCTACTGAAGTTTCATTCTGTTGCCGTTGCCCTATTTTTGCATTGAAATCTCCCATAATTATCTTCAAATGCTGCTTACCTTTATTATTTAGATGACAAATTTCCTCATAAAATTCTTCAATTTCTTCTTCAGGATGACTTGTGGTGGGTGCATAAGTTTGAATAATCTGAGCCTGGTATCTTTTCGAGAGTTGGATAACAAGTCGTGCAGCTCTGTCAGAGGAACTTTCAACTTCTACAACTTTGTCCTTCAGTTTCTTGTTTATTATAAATCCAACACCACTAGTTCTGCCAGTATCTGTCCCACGATAGTAGAAGAGATGTCCACTTTTCAGTTCGATGAGATCTTCTCCTTTTCTCCTTACCTCACTTAGCCCCACGATGTCCCACTTGATCCTTTGTAGTTCCTCTTCCAATTCAAGAAGCCTTGAATCAGAAGATAGGGAGCGTCCATTGTAAGTAGCCAAGGTCAGCATCAGATGGCAGCCTAGTCCGGTCCTCCGGGGATTCTTAGCACCCTCTGCCTTCATGTCGCACTGGCCGCTGCCTTGGCCAGGTACATTCCAGCTGCCGGAGACTGAGGGCCAAGATTTAAGTTGTGGAATCATTTTGGAGGGGTTTGGCCATAACTCACCACGCTGGCCAAGCGGGTTGGTGAGTGTGGGATAGCATTTCCTCTGATCCCGATGGTATAGTTATACCGCTATGGGCGGTCGTCAGAGCCCCTTTAGTGGGAACAGGATGCACCATGAGAAGGCGGGGTTGACATTTGTCAAGGAGAGGCTGTGATGTTACGCATCACCTGACCTTACATCCCCATATATATATATATATATATATATATATATATATATATATATATATATATATATATATGTTAATTGGGATGTAAGGTCAGGTGATGCGTAACATCACAGCCTCTCCTTGACAAATGTCAACCCCGCCTTCTCGTGGTGCATCCTGTTCCCACTAAAGGGGCTCTGACGACCGCCAATAGCGGTATAACTATACCATCGGGATCAGAGGAAATGCTATCCCACACTCACCAACCCGCTTGGCCAGCGTGGTGAGTTATGGCCAAACACCTCCAAAATGACTTTACAACTTAAATCTTGGCCCTCAGTCTCCGGCAGCTGGAATGTACCTGGCCAAGGCAGCAGCCCAGTGCGACATGAAGGCAGAGGGTGCCAAGAATCCCCGGAGGACCGGACTAGGCTGCCATTTGATGCTGACCTTGGCTACCTATAACGGACGCTCCCTATCTTCTGATTCAAGGCTTCTTGAATTGGAAGAGGAACTACAGAGGATCAAGTGGGACATCGTCGGGCTAAGTGAGGTAAGGAGAAAAGGAGAAGATCTCATTGAACTGAAAAGTGGACATCTCTTCTATTATCGTGGGACAGATACTGGCAGAACTAGTGGTGTTGGATTTATAATAAACAAGAAACTGAAGGATAAAGTGGTAGAAGTTGAAAGTTCCTCTGACAGAGCTGCACGACTCGTTATCCAACTATCGAGAAGATACCAGGCTCAGATTATTCAAACTTATGCACCCACCACAAGTCATCCTGAAGAAGAAATTGAAGAATTTTATGAGGAAATTTGTCATCTAAATAATAAAGGTAAGCAGCACTTGAAGATAATTATGGGAGATTTCAATGCAAAAATAGGGCAACGGCAACAGAATGAAACTTCAGTAGGTAAATTCGGTCACGGCAACAGAAACCAGCGTGGAAATACTCTCGTTGAGTTTGCAGAGGCAGAAGGATTTTTCATCTTGAACTCCTTTTTCAAGAAAAGCCACACAGGAAATGGACATGGAGACATCCAATTGGAACGACAAGTGAAATTGATTTTATTATGTGCAACAAAAAATTCGTCCATCGAAGACTGCAGTGTGCTGAACAAGTTCAACACAGGTAGTGACCATAGATTGGTGAGATGTAAGATGCACCTCAACACTAAACTGGAACGTGGCAAGCTCATAAGACAAACAAAATGTATTGACATAACCAACCTTAAAAACACCATAATACTTTCAAGTTGGAACTGAAGAACAGATTCTCTGCTTTAGAAGGCCTAACATCAGAAGAAGTGGATATTTCGAAGTTAACAGAAAAGTAACCAAAGCTCTAATGGAAACAGCAACAAAATTAGCTGGGTCTAAGAACAAGTTGCATGTGAACAAATTATCAGGAAAAACCAAAATGTTGATGCAAAAAAGAAGAGAGATGAGGACAACTAAAGAAGATGTGACTTCCAAAGTGGAATATATAGAGCTATGCAAGACAACACGAAAAAGTATCACTGAAGACGTAAGGAAATTCAACTGTGAGCTAGTGAGGAAAGCAATTGAAAACAACCAAAGCCTTAAGATAGCAAAGGGACATCTCAGTAAGGGAAGAAAACAGATTATGGCTCTGAGAAAAGAAGATGGTTCTATAACAAGAAATAGAGGCGAAATTTTGACAAGAGTGAAAGATTTCTACTCCAAATTATATGAAAGGGATGATATATGTACTCCAGACATCATGAAAGGTACCAGAGTTCTTCCAGTCCTCCCAGCAGAAGTTGCTCATGCAATCAAGAACATGAAGCGGGGAAAAGCTCCAGGAGAAGATGGAATTACTATAGACATCATACAAGAAGCAAGTGGAGAAATCGAAACAGTACTCGCCCAAATTTTCACTCGATGCCTTAATGAAGGGAAGATTCCTGAGGATTGGAACAATGCTACAATGATCCTGCTACATAAAAAAGGTGACATTGAGGATCTCAGGAACTACAGACCTATCAGCCTCCTATCAGTGGTTTATAAAATCTTCACTAAAGTTCTTCACACCGCTTGAAGGTAACACTGGACATGGCTCAACCGAGAGAACAAGCTGGATTCAGGAGTGGCTACAGCACAATAGATCATATCCACGTACTGAGAGAACTAATTGAAAGAGCGAGGGAATATGAACTTCCATTGTGCATGGCTTTTATCGATTATGAAAAAAGCCTTTGATTCAGTGAAACCATCAGCAGTTACCACGGCTCTGAAATCCTGCGGTATTGAAGATGCATACATTAATATTATTAATAACATCTATGAAAATGCAAGTGCAAAGATTCGGCTGTTTGAAAATTCAACACACATAAAAATTGGAAAGGGAGTGAGACAAGGTGA
Source organism: Macrothele yani (assembly GCA_039090855.1). Taxonomy (NCBI): domain Eukaryota; kingdom Metazoa; phylum Arthropoda; class Arachnida; order Araneae; family Macrothelidae; genus Macrothele; species Macrothele yani. The sequence continues at coordinate 3,249,451 of CM076996.1, read as the reverse complement.
CACCATATCTCCGAAGCTCTTTAATGCCACATTGGAAAATGTCTTTCAATCACTGAACTGGGAAAACAAAGGGATAAAGATTAATGGAGATTATCTAACCCACCTTCGTTTTGCTGATGACGTAGTCATTTTTGCAACTACCCCATCAGAGCTGCAGAGTATGATCCAGGAACTTGCTGACAAGAGTAAAGAAGTGGGATTAAAAATGAACTTTCAGAAGACAAAAGTGATGTTCAATGCTTTTACAAGAAATGAAGATTTATCGATTGATGGAGAAAACTGGAGATAACAGATACGTATGTTTATCTTGACAGCAGATATCAAGTGAGGGTCACATTGATGAAGAAATTAATCGGCGTACAAAACTTGCCTGGAGAGCTTTTGGAAGAAACAGCATAATTTTCAAGAGCAACATGCCATTATGTCTTAAAAGAAAAGTGTTTGATCAATGCATCCTTCCAGTGCTTACGTATGGTGCAGAGACGTGGACCTTAACTAAAAGAGACATACAAAGGCTGCAGACAACTCAAAGAAGCATGGAGAGGTGCATGCTTGGTATAACCAGGAGAGATAAGAAGAGAAACTCGTGGATCCGAAAATGACGAGAGTGGAAGACATCATGATCAGGGTTAAATCCCTGAAATGGCAATGGGCTGGACATACTGCCAGAAGGACAGACCATCGATGGACAGCCGAAATTTTAGATTGGATTCCAAGGGACAGGAAAAGACCCAGAAAAAGACCACATGGGAGATGGGTGGATGAAATTCGTAAATATGCGGGGAGTGACATGGAGGAGACTGGCACAAGACAGACCGTTGTGGAGGAAACTTGGGGAGACCTTCGTCCAGCAGTGGATTGATAATGGTTGACAATGATGATGATGAATGATATGTTAATTTGCAAAAGTAGGAAAGAAAAAACATAATGCAAAAAATATAGCTAGTACCACGAGAAGCAGCAAAGGCAGCTGTATCTCATGTTGTAACATGTATAGAGTGAATTGTAAAAGATCAAAATTGCAAACAATCAAAATTTCATAAAAAATGCAGAAATAAATTCAAAATCGAAAACCGAAAAATGAAAAACAAAAAACGGGTTGCCGTCATCAGGAGAGCATCAACCTGCCGGAGTGGTCTTTCTAGTATTAACAAACGACAAGGAGAACCAAAAATGTCGGTTGGTCATGCTCCCTAGGCCACCAGACCAAACACCAAAACAGACTCAAGAATTCAAAGAACAAAAATGTAAACACTGAAAAAATGATAAAAAGGCTTACTGGCAGACCAGACAGGTCAACACCACGAATGAAGACCAGACCAAACTGGACCAACGACCCACAAGAACACAAATATATACCAAAATGCTAAAGTGGTCGCGGTTAGATAACATCCTTGCAAGCCAAAAGAAATGTGTGAAATGACAATGCAAAACTGTGTATGTAAATGAAAATCTTCAGCCACTAGGGACCCACCAAGTGGCATTTTGTATTGCCTGATTTACTTAATATTGTTAGGTCCTGGATTAGTAAAGCATGTAAATGTGTAATTTGAAACTCTTTGAAACCAAATTAAAATTCAAAATTAAATGTTTTAAAAAATTTATGGGAAAATTGTTAGATTGCAATTTAGAAAACTGTTTTAAGATTTTTTATCAGCTAAAACTGTGTGGAACATATTTTTGCTATTCTGTGAAATTGAGAAAGAAGTAAATTACGACGTACTTCTTTAGAAATGTTTGAGGACCAATGAGTGTAGTAAATGATATCGAAATCGAAATTTTCATGTATATTTGATATCGAAATTTTCGTATATATTTGTGTTCTTGTGGGTGGTTGGTCCAGTTTGGTTTGGTCTACATTCATGGCGTTGACCTGTCTGGTCTGCCGGTAAGCCTTTTTTATCATTTTTTTCCAGTGTTTACATTTTTGTTCTTTGAATTCTTGAGTCTGTTTTGGTCAGTTTGGTCTGGTGGCCTAGGGAGCATGACCAACCGACATTTTTGGTTCTCCTTGTCATTTGTTGGTACTAGAAAGGCCACTCCCGCAGGTTGATGCTCTCCTGATGATGGCAAACTGTTTTTTGTTTTTTATTTTTCGGTTTTCAATTTTGAATTTTCATTTTGAATTTATTTCTGCATTTTTTATGAAATTTGGATTTTTTGCAATTTTGATCTTTTACAATTCACTATATATATATAATCAAAAAAAGTTGACCGATCTTTACGCAAAAACCCCAATATTAATCAACAAGCTGTAAGACATGGGAACCGGAGCAAAAAAGATAAAACATATGAAACAAGTGGTAAAAATCTGTTACATTATGTTTAAAGACCATGAGAACAAATTACGGATTACTGAGGCGCACTGGAACAATCTTGTGTACAGCGTTACTATTTACTATATCTACATCATTACAAAGCCACCTTTGCCAGGAATAACGATATTTCGAATGGAAGAGATCATGGTATTAATGGGAGTTATGTGAGATATATAGACTATTTAATTACACTCATTGTCATAAAAATCCGTGTACCAAGAAAAAACTTGCAATTAACAGGAAACTCGGCAAATAGCTACTGGGAGGGCAGACATGCAAATGATTAAAGTTTCGTGCAATTCCGTATCATGCCCGCACGTTTAAGACCGTTGCTGCAATCGCAATCCTTAGGGCTTATAAGGCACCACACAGGGGACTCCACATTCGTGCCAAAGTGCACGGTAAGAGTCAGGTGAGATCCCTGAGTGATAGACGTGCCAAAGAGCTGCCGTAGATCTGCGTACAGGCAACTGATGGAGTTTGAACGAGGCCGTATCATAGGTATGAGAGAGGCAGGGTGGCCGGCACGCCAAATCGGCCGCCATTTGAGCCGTTCGGACAGTACGGTGCGATCATGTTCGGAGAAATGGACACGGGAAGGCACCCGGACATGGCGGGCTGGCTCCAGACGACCCAGACACACCACCAGCAAAGAGGACCATGGGATCGTGAGATTGGCACACACACATGCAGCGACGTCCTTGTCCAATATCCAGAGACGTGGCGGCTGTACAAGGGACTCCTGTGTCTCTTAATGGCCCTTACGTTTTCTGCCACACATCTGACCATCGTCGACATCGAGTGCAGTGGTGTCAGCAGCGAGCAACTTGGAATGCTATGGACTAGCGACGTCTTAGTGTTCAGCGACGAACCCCACTTCTGAATGGGAACGGACGACCACCGTGCTAGTGTTGAGGCCCGCAGGTGAACGCTACAATCCCAACCTCACTCTACAGTGGCACACGTCTCAAACTGCAGGTGTGATGGTCTCGGAAGCCATCACGTATGGCAGCCGGACTTCTCTCGCAGTTATCTGAGGGACATTGACAGCCCAGTGCTACATACAAGAGATCCTGCGGCCCTATGTGCTGCTATTCGGGGGGGGGGGGGCAGAGCCATTTTCCAGCAAGATAACCTTCTTATATTCCCATACGCAAAAAAACGTATGGCACGATATTACGTGGCCAAAGACTTCAATATAGAACTGCGATAATACTGTTCGTCACGTATATTTTGTTTAAGTATGCAGAGTGGAGTAGCTAGGTCCATATAACGCTATGAAATACAAAAAACGAACTTTAATGGTAAAAAAATTTTTTACTTACTCATAGTAATTTTGGCATTTCTGTCACTATTGCAATTCCTCTGCTCATAGAACGAACATTTGCTTATTTTGATGAGATACTAGATCTGCCTGAACGGAAGATTCACGGATTAAAAGTACTATTTCAAGTTAAAATTCTATACCTTTGTTATAGGTGTTTGCAAGGAATGAAAGTTAAAAACCCAAATGAGGAATAAAAGCCAAAGGAGGAAAGTTAAAACCCAACAGAACAGAAGATGGACCCAAACTCAACCCACCACCGCAACACACTTCCAAACATGTTTCGACAAGAATTTTGCCTTCTTCAGTGGAACATCAAGTTATACGTGGGCACCAAGTCCTTGTCGACGATTCTTGAAAGACTGATGTAAATGCCTTGTATCACTCTGCCTTCAACCTTCGTTGTCGCAGACCAACTGTGTATCACTGCGCCAAGCTGTTAGTGGCGGCATCTATGGCATTGTGTTCACCTCGGTGTACTTTTGCCATTACGCTCCTGTGATCTTTGAACCTATGTCTATTAGCCTTTTGTAATCTATTATTTTCCTGTTCTATCGGATATCGCCAGGCATAAGGTAACTCAATTGGTGAATTAGTGTTGCAGCATTCATCTCCGAATTTTTCAATGACCACCGCTTCCAATGTTATGATTTGTCTATGACTCATGTGTGATGTTATATGTTTAATATTTTCCCAATCAGGCTTCGATTGATTTCCCATGCAGTGTTGTATCAGAGCTGTTCTTGGTCTTTTCTTTTGCCAATCTTGGATATGTTCTTTTAATCTCGTAATCATACGCCTTTTTGTACTTCCGATGTAAATAGAATCTTGTTGATTGTTGTCTGTCCTGGTTGAAATGGCATATACTCCTGCTCGATCTAGGATGGATTTTTTGTTATTACCAGAAGTTAGTAATGAGCCATTATCAATGATGGTTTCTGCAAGATTTATTTCGTTCGAAATGCTGACCGGAATGTGTACCTATACAAAGGTATAGAATTTTAACTTGAAATAGTACTTTTAATCCGTGAATCTTCTGTTCAGGCAGATCTAGTATGTCATCAAAATAAGCAAATGTCCGTTCTACGAGCAGAGGAATTGCAATAGTGACAGAAATGCCGAAATTACTATGAGTAAGTAAAAAAAATTTTACCATTAAAGTTCGTTTTTTGTATTTCATAGCGTTATATGGACCTAGCTACTCCACCCTGCATACTTAAACAAAATATATGTGACGAACAGTATTATCGCTGCTTAATATAGCAGTTCTATATTGAAGATAACGCTCGTCTACAGACGGCTCAGCTTTAGCAGGACTCTACATCATGCTTCCGTGGCCTGCCAGATCGCCTCATCTCTCTCCCCATCGATCATGTGTAGGACCAGATGAGACGCCAGCTTTCTCCATGTCCCAGTGTTCGTGATTTAGAGCGTCGGTTGCAAGAAGTGTGGGCCCATCTGTCCCAGAATAACATGTGGCTTCTCTTTGGCACCATGCCGGACCATATCACTGCATGTATCTGAGCACGAGGCGGTCCGGCACAGTACTAATGCTGACCGGAATGTGTACTGTACGTTTGCGGGAAATCGTCCTGCTGCCGTGATATTTTAATCACTTCTGTCCTTGGTATGTACTATCTCACTACTAAAATCTCATTGCAATGCCTCCTTCTTGGTGCACAGGTTTTTATGACAATGACTGTATCTTCAATGACAATGATTTTATTACAAATTCCACATCAATTTATCCTAACGAACTTTCCCTGAAAAGGACGAACCACGACATTTCCGAGGCCAATTTCCTGGACATAAGCATTGCATTGACAAAGGACTTTATACGGACTGGCATTCACGATAAAAAAAAGCTTTTGACTTTCCTATAAACTTTCTCACCGACTGGAGTTCTAACATTTCCAGTGTAGTGCATAGAAACTTGATTGTCTCTCAGTTTCTACGATTCATCGATGTGTCTAGTAGTGTGTTTGCCTTTTTTAAACTCTAAAATGGTTTTACGCTACACTGCTTACTAAGGGTTATCCAGTTAATTTTGTGCTGTGTCATTTTCAACAGTTATTCTGTAATTCAAGACTGAGTAAACTTCCTAATTCATGTTCTTTTAAACATTTCTTATATTTCATGCACAATAATAGATAGATTTTAACACCAGCTTTAATCGATGGTTTTCGCTTTTATCAATGTTAATTAATCGTGACCTATCTGATCCTGTTTGCAAATATACTTTTTCGTTTTCATGTCCCTTGTCCGGATGGCTTAGGTGTCACTCCCACATGCTTTGGTTATGCCAGCATTTGTCTGGGGATATGAAAAACCATCTTCACCAACTGGTGCTAACCTGATGATTACAGCTGGTTTTGCTCTGTATGTTACCCTATTTTGGTCTACTTGTTTCCTATGTTTTCTCTTTTTTGCTCCAGTTCTCATGTCTTACAGTTTGTTGATTAATATTGGGGTTTTTGTGGTGGCCTGCTATGCGTAAAGATTGATCAACTTTTTTTATTTTTCTGTTGATCGGTTTGCGGTTCTTGTGTATTTCGGGTTTTTAGATTTGATACTTATTATATTAAATATATGCACTATATTGACAAAAGTCACCAGACACCTGGAAGAGAAACACAACATAGCTTTTATTCACATACATTAGTATGGTGTTAGTCCACCTTTGGCCTTAATGCATGCACTGACCCTTCGAAACATGCTTTTGACAAGGTGTTTTGGAACACAGCGATAGGTATGCGCTTCCATTCAGTACATAATGCTGTCGCTAACTGTTGCTTAGTAGTAGGCCTTGGTTCCAAACTTCTTATGCGGTGCTCTAATTCATCCCATAGGTGCTCTATGGGATTAAGATCAGGGCTCTGTGCTGGCCAGTCCACACACGATACGGAATTATCGTCAAACCACGCTGTAACAGTCCTTGCTCTATAGCTCAGTGCATTATCCTGAAGGTACCAACAAGGCTTGGTTCCATAGTATTGCCACAGAGTTGGTAGGGCATAATTGTCCAGAATATCTAGGTAGACGTGCTGGTTAACAGGTTTGTCCACGATAACCAATGGGCCGGGACCATACCACAAAAACACCCACACACGATTACACTGCCAGCTCCAAACTTGACCGTAGAAACAGTACACTGTGGTAAATAGTGTTCCCCCGGCTGCCACCATACCCACACACGACCATCAGACTGATGGAACATGTATCAGGATTCATCAGTCCATAGGACCCGTTTACATTTATCTACGGTCCACGATAAATGTTCTTTACACCATGCTATACAACAAGTACCATTCCAAGTGGAGATGAAAGGCTTAAGAGCAGCCGCATGACCACGGTAACCCATGGAATGAAGTTCTCTGTGAATGGTACATGTACATACCGAGGTTCCAGCATTTTTACTCAACTGTACACTGAGGTCTTGTGCAGTACTCTGTCGATTAGCTGTAACAACTCTCTTGAGACTTAGACGTCCCGTATCACTGATTTTCTTTGGTCTGCTGGTACGTTTTGCTGCTTAAGGCACGCCATGTGTCTTCCACTTATTCAGTACGTCCAAAACAGTTGACTTGGGTACGTTTAAATGCATCTCAGTTTCTCTTATGGACAATCCACTAATATAACACCCCACAATCTTTATTTTCTCAAAGTCAGTTCTCTCCCGCTGCAACATTTTCACTCAACCTCACAGTGCGATATAATCGTGGTCATCTGCAGGCTTGTTTTTATACCTTTTACAGCTCTACCGCGCATCTTAACAACGCAGCGGATCCTTTCATTTGCTTTTGAAGGAGTGTTCGATTACTTTTGCCAATATAGTGTATATATTACATTCAATAACTTTTGCCAATATAGTGTATATATTACATTCAATGACTTTTGTCAATATAGTGTATGTATACACTATATTGACAAAAGTCACCGGACACCCCTTCAAAGGCAAATGAACGGATCATCTGCATTGTTAAGATGCGCGGTACAGCTGCAAACGGTATAAAAATAAGCCTGCAGCTGACCACGATCATATCGCACTGTGAGGTTGAGTGAAAATGTTGCGGCGAGAGAGAACTGACTTTGAGAAAGGAAAGATTGTTGGGTGTTATATTAGTGGGTTGTCCATAAGAGAAACCGAGAGCCATTCAAACATTCCCAAGTCAACTGTTTTGGATGTACTGAATAAGTGGAAGACACATGGCGTGCCTGAAGCGGCAGACCAAAGAAAATCCGTGATAAAGGACGTCGAAGCCTCAGGAGAGTCGGTACAGCAAATCAACAGAGTACTTACTGCACAAGAGCTCAGTGTACAGGTGAATAAAAATGCTGGAACTTTGGTATGTACATGTACCATTCACAGAGAACTTCATTCCATGGGTTACCGTGGTCGTGCGGCTGCTCATAAGTTTTTCATCTCCACTCGGAATGCTACTCGTCATTTAGCATGGTGCAAAGAACATTTATCGTGGACCGTAGATCAATGGAAACGGGTCCTATGGACAGATACACGATCCATCAGTCTGATGTCCGTGTGTGGGTATGGTGGCAGCCGGGGGAATGCTATTTACCACAGTATACTGTTTCTACGGTCAAGTTTGGAGCTGGCAGTGTACTCATGTGGGGGTGTTTTTTGTGGTAAGGTCCCGGCCCATTGATTATCGTGGACAAACCTGTTAACCAGCACATCTACCTCGATATTCTGGACAAATTATGCCCAACTCTGTGGCAATACTATGGAACCGAGCCTTGTTGGTACCAGCAGGATAATGCACCGAGCCATAAAGCAAGGACTTCTACGGTGTGGTTTGACGATAATTCCGTATTGAAGTTTGGAACCAAGACATACTACTAAGCAACAGTTAGAGGCAGCATTATGTACTGAATGGAAGCGCTTACCTAGCGCTGTGTTCCAAAACCTTATCAAAAGCATGTCTCGAAGGGTTAGTGCATGCATTAAGGCCAAAGGTGGACCGACACCGTTCTAATGTATGTATGTCAATAAATGCTATATTGTGTTTCTCTTCTAGGTGTCCGGTAACTTTTGCCAATATAGTGTATATATATAGAGAGAGAAACTTGCCCAACTCATACACTGGTTGGATTGACAAAGTAAGAGTTATTTCTTGATTCAGTGGGTGGTAGTGCATGGCTGTTCTTAGTTGATGGAGCAATTTGTTTGGTTGATTCCAATAACAAACGAGACTCTAGCCTACTAAATAGGCGTTCTGATCACTTCAATCGGGCATTCTTCCTGGAGGGACAAGAGGCATTTAGCTGCACAAGAGAGAGCAATAATAGGTCTGTGATGCCCTTAGATGTCTGGGACTGCATGTGTGCTACAGGGATGCAAGGTCAGGTGGTGCATAATGTATAGCCTCCCCTTGACAAATGCCAACCCCTCCTTCTCTTGGTGCATCCTGCAGGCATGAGATTTTTGCACCTTTTGGCGGAATTCCGCTTTTTTTTTACATTGTTTTGGCTGTTTTTGATATTTTTACAAAACTGAAGGGGTTTTAGGGGGTCTGGCTGTTACCTGTTATAAACGTAGGTGAACTGTGCACGCGTTTCCGGGTGAACTATTTTTGTTCACACTGCATGTCGCTGCCGTGTGCGTGAAGCATGCTTTACCCCGTCTTCTACGCGGCAAAGCGATGTCCTGGCTTCATGTCATGTGAGGGACACCACAGCTGAGCGAGCATCGCTTCATCCAACCACAACGCGCAAGATTGCTTATTGCTTCTCCTGCCTGACTGAATCCTCTCAGTTTGTGTTGCTAACTGGGGGCGGGGGTTTCCCCAATCATTAGAACCGCCACAATTCACGTCCTCCATGCCCCCTTCGTTGTTGACTGCGCGCTTTGCTCCTGTTCTGATTTAAACGGTCTTCGTATTTCGTTTAAGAGGAAATAACGGAGCAGTATCCAAAGCACCTGATTTGAAGAATGAGTGGTAAGGCATTGTGCAATTTGTGCTCTGACCTAAATAGGAAGCAAAGGGTTTTCTGCAATATCCAACCATTTGAAAAGTAGGAAACATGTGGAGAAAGAAAAAAATTACACTTTATCGAGTAATTTTTTTAACTTAAGAGAAACCCAACAGCTATAGGAATGGCTTCTAAAGCTACCATTAAAAGTGCCATTGTGTGACAGAATTTCAAATTCTCAGGCTCTTGTTTTTAGGAGTCTTGGCTGAACACAACCTACCATTCACCATGGCCCCTATGGTGATTGATGTTGGCAAGACTTTGGCTGCAGACAGAAAGGCATTATCTCATCTTTCTATGAATCGCACAAGTGCATCCTACAAAATGAGGTTTTTTGATCAGACAGCAAATTTTCTAAAAACTGTGCCTTTCTCCCTAAATATTGATGAAACCACTAGTAGCAATAACAAGCTTGTTGTGAGCATATTGGTTATTTATTTTTATTCTGCTATAAACAGTGTTGTACTTGAACATCTTACATCTCTGAATGTCATCAAAGTAAAGCTAAAACATTGTATCAGGTTATAAGCAATTTTTTTGAAGAAAATAATTTACCTTGGGATAATCTTATTTCAGTTCTAATGGACCCTTGCAATGTCATGAGAGGTTCTAAAACTGGATTGGAAATTAGAATTCATCAGGGAAAGGCACCTCGCTTGCTTGACATTGATAGAGATTCATGCCACCACATACACAATGCATGCAAAAAATTTTGCAAACTATTTGAAGGCTACATTGAATGATACTTTGCTGATATTTTTAATGATTTTAAATGGTCTACTGATCAGCGTGAAGCACTTGTTGAAATTTGTGAGATACTTGGAATCAAATTTACTGAAGTAAGCAATATGGTGCAGCACGGGTGGCTGTCATGCTATGATGCAGTGTTAAGGAATTTCCGCATCCATGATGCACTTACTGTTTTATATTATGGATTTGTGTCACCTGATAAAAAGAAACTGTACTCCGATGTCATAACAAAAATTTGTTAAGAAAGACATGTCAGTGAAGAAGGGAAACTAAAGTTTAAGGGAATCTGGCAAAATTTTGGAAAAAAAAATCTGACAGAAGATGGGAAAAGGAGAAAATGTAGGGTAGTTACCAAGTTATTTGAATAAACAAACAAACATTACTTATGATTAATTTTTATATTGCAGTGCTTCCTCTTTTGAAGAAATAAATATGTTTATTTCAGACAAAAGAACCACTCATACATAAACTGTTTGATGAGCAGAAGCAATTGTTTTTGGATTTTTTGTCATGTTTTTTAAAGCAGGAGTTGTTAAAAGGCAAATCAGTCCAAGATTTGCTTAGTATTGATGTTAGTTTGGAGCCTAATAGGTTACAAAAGAAGTATATGTTTCTTGGATCTGGAACTGATCTGATCATTTCAAAAAACTGTGAAAGTGACATTGATCAAATTTTTTTTTGGACAAAGCTGCTGAAGCCTGTGTTCAGTGTGCAAAACATTTGCAAAAAACATTGCCATTAGCAAGTAAGTTGTTGATGTGCATTTCAGCTATTGACCCATCTGCTAGGGAGCATAATTTAATTTTGAAAAGATTGAGACTTCTAGAGTTGGTCACAAATGTTTTGTCTGTACTTAAACAAGAAAGTTATGTGCTGGAAACTTCCATAGAATTGATGAATGGTGGGCAAAATTATTCATCTTACCCAAATACACCACTTTGTCAAAAATGGTGAAAGCTTTATTGTCTTGTTTCCATGGCCCCCAAGTCGAAAGTTCATTCAGTATGATTGATAAAATTTTGGATAAAAGGTCTGGAAGAATGAACATTCATACCTATTCAGCAATTGGAACTGTTAAGTATAAACTTAAAGCACATGATAGTCTCCTATTCAATATTTTAGCAAAAAGATCATTTGCCACAACTTGAGAACAGCAACAAAAAGTTATAATGAAGAAATTGAAGAAAATACAAAACAAATCTTGAATAAAAAGAGGAAGCTAGCCATTGAGGTTGTTCATTTGCAAAGGCATCATAAATCCAGTGGAATTGTGCAACTTGCAGAAAAGGCAAGACTTGCTCACAAAAAAAAAAAAAAAAAAAATGGAAGTAATGTGCAAGCAAATGAAAAAAAAAAAAAAAAAAGCAAAGTTTTTGTGAACTATCTTCTCCCATACTTTAATCCCCTGTATATATTAATTTATTTACCACACTTTACAAATTGTAATCAGAATCATTTTATAATTCAGTAATTTGGACTACTTGTCACACTGCCGCAGCTCTCTGACAGTATAAACAAACTGTTTATATTCTAACAAGCTTCTCATAGCAGTGCTGCTTTGCCAGTTAAAAATCTCATGATTTTGATTTTCTGCTGCCTTCCTATTCCAACACATCACAGCTGCACTGATAGTTGATATACTTCCAACAAGCATTTACATTGCACTTTTGCCAAATCCAAATTTGATGTTGCTCTGATTATTTAATTCCACTCTAAAAGTTATGACAGTCTGCTATAGAACACAAGATGTCACTCTGGCAGAAAAAGGAAAATTTTGTTGTTATTTTGGTATGCATAATTATTTTATATTTTCCTGTACATGATAACTATAATTGCGTATTCTTCGTGATATGCCAGATAATTACCCCGCGCACATCGCTAAAAATTTCAGCCCTTTTTCCCCTCGGCCAGTCTCATGTCTGATCCTGTTCCTACTAAAGGGGCTCTGACAGCCGACAAATGGCAGTATAACTATACTATCAGGATTAGAGGAAGTGCTATCCCATGTTCATCAACCCACTTGGCCAGCGTGGTGAGTTATAGCTAAATCCCCCCCCCCCCCCCCAGATGATTTCACAACTTAAATAAACTTAAATCTTGGCCCTCAGTCTCCCGCAGATGGAACGTACGTGGCCAAGGCACAGCGGCCAGTGCAACATGAAGGCAGAGAGTGCTAAGGATCACCGGAGGACCAGGCTAGGCTGCCATCCGATGCTGACCTTGGCTATGTTTAATGAACGATCTCTATCTTCTGATTCAAGGCTCCTTGAATTGGAGGAGAAACTCCAAAGAATCAAGTGGGGCATCGTCTGGCTACATTAGGTAAGGAGAAAAGGAGATCTCGTTGAACTGAAAATCGGACATCTCTTCTATTATCATAGGACAGATACTCGCAGAACTAACTAGTGGTGTTGGATTTATAATAAACTAGAAACTGAAAGACAATTTTCTAGAAGTTGAAGCAGGATGCCCACGCATCCTTGAAAACCCGGAAAGTCCTTGAATTTCAAAAAAAAAATCAAGGCCTGAAATGTCCTTGAATTTCTTTAATTAGTCTGGAATGTCCTTGAATTTTAAAATCCCACAGCCGAAAGGTTTAGATCGGAATTTCCTATCTTTTTCCTTTTGTTATTTTTCACTTTTTTCCTGCAATCCCCCATTGACATCGGCAGTCAAAAGAGTAAACTTCACAGCAGCTTTGTCACTGGGAGAAAGGGTGCACTGCGGTCTGACGGGGAGTTAAGTAGGTCAAGATTGGATCCGTGAAAAGCAGATAATGGAATTTCATATAAAATGCAGATCAATTTTGCAAAACCTTGTCAAAAAATTGCTCACTAAATGCCCGCTGCAGTATGCTCTTGTGCAGCACATGAAGTGTTTAGATCCTAAATTAATTAGTGCTGAGAAGGAATCTTGCTTTAAAAGCTTCAAGATTATTCTAGAAATTCTCGTGGATGCAAATCATCTGAAACCTGGTGTTGTTGACACTATTATGCTGCAGTTAAAGGATTTTATAAGTAGTGTTGCAGCAGTAACTTCAGATTTTAAACTTTTTGATAACAATTATGAGGAATTGAGAATAGATGTGTTATTTTGTGAACATTTATCCTCAAGTAAAAACTATGATCTGTTGTGGGAAGTAACTGAAAAGCTGCTGTTGCTCTCACTTAGACAGGCATCAGTGGAGAGTGGATTCTCCATAAATAAGGAACTAATAATTGACAATATGAAAGAAAACTATTGTTTCACAAAGAATAATATATGACCATCTAAGTAACATTGGTGGCATAGAAAAGGTCGAGTTTACAAAATTGCTTCTGAGTAATGTCAGATGTGCTAGGCAAAGATATGTAATAAATTTAGAAGAAAAGGCTCGGGACAAGGCTAATTCTGCTGTAGCCCAAGAGAGAAACCAAATACTGGATGAAATAGAAAGTATGAAAAAAAGAAAAACATGTGTAGAAAATGAAGTATTAGATTTGTTAAAATCAGCTGATGACTTGGCAACAAAAGCAGAAGATACTGATAATTATAACTACAAATAGCTTTAGAAAGACAGCTCAAGACAAACAATCATTGATAAAAGAAATAGGTTCTGAACTCAAGAAAAAAATTGATTTAGTGAATAATTGTAAATAAATTATTCACCCATTTGATTAATAATATTTTTTAATATGCTTGTTAAATTATATTTTAACAATGATAAATTTAATGTTGTGTTAAAAGTACTGACATTTGAGTAGAAAAATTCAAATTATTTAAAAATTGATTACAGTATTTTCATTTGTTAAATATTTTCACCTGAAGAAATTCTGTCATTCAGTAAAGAACTTTTTGCAAAATTTGGAGATGCATTGTTGCTAAGATTTTTTATTTATTTTTTATAATTACAAATACTGATTTTAATTTCTTTGGTTCAGTTTTCTTATAATAACAGAAATACACCATGGTCTTGCTTTCGTACTGTGTCATATGTAAGGTGTTTAAAACCATTTTAATGATAAACCCATAGGATCTTTTTGATTTCTCTTTGGGGGAAACTTAATTCAATTGATTTTGAATCCATAATTTGTTTTCTAGTGCATGCCTAACTACTAATAACTAAAACTGTCTATCGTAAAAACTTAAAGATAAACTGGAAGTATAAAAAAAAAAATTAAATGCTGGTATTGTGGGTCGTTTCTCACATTTAGTGATAAAATACAACTACTTCGTATTGTCCAAAAATATTACCCACTAAAGAAAAGATCATTCAGTCTCCTCACCTCATGCCTGTGTTTCAAAACTGTTTAAAGTATCTGTTATCATTCTTGGTATTTAATTCAATGTGTACAAAACTGGTTACCCCACAGAAGTATTTGAAAAATGACATGCATCCAAAACCATCAATTATGTTGAGACTTGTGAATATGAAGGCTTCTTAATGTGAAAGTGAAGAAAGAATTTTATTTCTGAATAACATGAAAGTTTTCTAATTTTGCTGTGTTGAAATTTTAATATGAAAGTGAGCTAATATGTTATTAAAATCTTTTGTATTTTTTTTTCAATTCATTAAATTTAAATATTTCTTTTATTAATGGTAAAAAGGTATTGTATTTTTTTTCAATTCATTAAATTTAAATATTTCTTTTATTAATGGTAAAAAGGTAAATGTTATATTATAAAGTATATAAATAATTAGATGAAAATTTGATATTAGCATAAATCTAAAAATCGTACAAAAGTGACTTAATGTGTGATACATACCTGTGGGATGTAAGGTCAGGTGATGCGTAACATCACAGCCTCTCCTTGACAAATGTCAACCCCGCCTTCTCGTGGTACATCCTGTTCCCACTAAAGGGGCTCTGACGACCGCCAATAGCGGTATAACTATACCATCGGGATTAGAGGAAATGCTATCCCACACTCACCAACCCGCTTGGCCAGCGTGGTGAGTTATGGCCAAACCCCTCCAAAATGACTCCACAACTTAAATCTTGGCCCTCAGTCTCCGGCAGCTGGAATGTACCTGGCCAAGGCAGCGGCCAGTGCGACATGAAGGCAGAGGGTGCTAAGAATCCCCGGAGGACCGGACTAGGCTGCCATCTGATGCTGACCTTGGCTACGTACAACGGACGCTCCCTATCTTCTGATTCAAGGCTTCTTGAATTGGAAGAGGAACTACAAAGGATCAAGTGGGACATCGTCGGGCTAAGTGAGGTAAGGAGAAAAGGAGAAGATCTCATTGAACTGAAAAGTGGACATCTCTTCTACTATCGTGGGACAGATACTGGCAGAACTAGTGGTGTTGGATTTATAATAAACAAGAAACTGAAGGATAAAGTTGTAGAAGTTGAAAGTTCCTCTGACAGAGCTGCACGACTCGTTATCCAACTCTCGAGAAGATACCAGGCTCAGATTATTCAAACTTATGCACCCACCACAAGTCGTGCTGAAGAAGAAATTGAAGAATTTTATGAGGAAATTCGTGATCTAAATAATAAAGGTAAGCAGCACTTGAAGATAATTATGGGAGATTTCAATGCAAAAATAGGGCAACGGCAACAGAATGAAACTTCAGTAGGTAAATTCGGTCACAGCAACAGAAACCAGCGTGGAAATACTCTCGTAGAGTTTGCAGAGGCAGAAGGGTTTTTCATCTTGAACTCCTTTTTCAAGAAAAAGGCACACAGGAAATGGACATGGAGACATCCAAATGAGACGACAAGTGAAATTGATTTTATTATGTGTAACAAAAAATTCGTCATAGAAGACTGCAGTGTACTAAACAAGTTCAACACAGGCAGTGACCATAGATTGGTGAGATGTAAGATGCACCTCAACACTAAACTCGAACGTAGCAAGCTCATAAGACAAACAAAATGTATTGACATAACCAACCTTAAAAAACACCATAATACCTTCAAATTGGAACTGAAGAACAGATTCTCTGCTTTAGAAGGCCTAACATCGGAAGAAGTGGATATTTCTGAAGTTAACAGAAAAGTAACCAAAGCTCTTATGGAAACAGCAACAAAATTAGCTGGGTCTAAGAACAAATTGCATGTGAACAAATTATCAGGAAAAACCAAAATGTTGATGCAAAAAAGAAGAGAAATGAGGACAACTAAAGAAGATGTGACTTCCAAAGTGGAATATATAGAGCTATGCAAGACAGTACGAAAAAGTATCACTGAAGACGTAAGGAAATTCAACTGTGAACTAGTAAGGAAAGCAATTGAAAACAACCAAAGCCTAAAGATAGCAAAGGGACATCTCAGTAAGGGAAGAAAACAGATTATGGCACTGAGAAAAGAAGATAGTTCTGTAAAAAGAAATAGAGGCGAAATTTTGACAAGAGTGAAAGATTTCTACTCCAAATTATATGAAAGGGATGATACA
This sequence comes from Macrothele yani, assembly GCA_039090855.1. NCBI lineage: Eukaryota > Metazoa > Arthropoda > Arachnida > Araneae > Macrothelidae > Macrothele > Macrothele yani. The sequence continues at coordinate 3,232,684 of CM076996.1, read as the reverse complement.
TGTACTCCAGGCATCATGAAAGATACCAGAGTTCTTCCAGTCCTTCCAGCAGAAGTTGCACATGCAATCAAGAACATGAAGCGGGGAAAAGCTCCAGGAGAAGATGGAATTACTGTAGACATCATACAAGAAGCAAGTGGAGAAATCGAAACAGTACTCGCCCAAATTTTCACTCGATGCCTTAATGAAGGGAAAATTCCTGAGGATTGGAACAACGCTACAATGATCTTGCTACATAAAAAAGGTGACATTGAGGATCTCAGGAACTACAGACCTATCAGCCTCCTATCAGTGGTTTATAAAATCTTCACTAAAGTTCTTTCACACCGCTTGAAGGTAACACTGGACATGGCTCAACCGAGAGAACAAGCTGGATTCAGGAGTGGCTACAGCACAATAGATCATATCCACGTACTGAGAGAACTAATTGAAAGAGCGAGGGAATATGAACTTCCATTGTGCATGGCTTTTATCGATTATGAAAAAGCCTTTGATTCGGTGAAACCATCAGCAGTTGCAATGGCTCTGAAATCCTGCGGTATTGAAGATGCATACATTAATATTATTAATAACATCTATGAAAATACAAGTGCAAAGATTCTGCTATTTGGTAATACAACACACATAAAAATTGGGAAAGGTGTGAGACAAGGTGACACCATATCTCCGAAGCTCTTTAATGCTACATTGGAAAATGTCTTTCAATCACTGAACTGGGAAAACAAAGGGATAAAGATTAATGGAGATTATCTAACCCACCTTCGTTTTGCTGATGACATAGTCATTTTTTGCAACTACCCCATCGGAGCTACAGAGTATGATGCAGGAACTTGCTGACAAAAGTAAAGAAGTGGGATTAAAAATGAACTTTCAGAAGACAAAAGTGATGTTCAATGCTTTTACAAGAAATGAAGATTTATCGATTGATGGAGAAAAGCTGGAGATAACAGACACGTACGTTTATCTTGGACAGCAGATATCAAGTGAGGGTCACATTAGTGAAGAAATTAATCGGCGTACAAAACTTGCCTGGAGAGCTTTTGGAAGAAACAGCATAATTTTCAAGAGCAATATGCCATTATGTCTTAAAAGAAAAGTGTTTGATCAATGCATCCTTCCAGTGCTTACGTATGGTGCAGAGACGTGGACCTTAGCTAAAAGAGACATACAAAGGCTGCAGACAACTCAAAGAAGCATGGAGAGGTGCATGCTTGGTGTAACCAGGAGAGATAAGAAGAGGAACACGTGGATCCGAAAAATGACAAGAGTGGAAGACATCATGATCAGAGTTAAATCCCTGAAATGGCAATGGGCTGGACATACTGCCAGAAGAACAGACCATCGATGGACAGCCGAAATTTTAGATTGGATTCCAAGGGACAGGAAAAGACCCAGAAGAAGACCACATGGAAGATGGGTGGATGAAATTCGAAAGTATGCGGGAGTGACCTGGAGGAGACTGGCACAAGACAGACCGTTGTGGAGGAAACTTGGGGAGACCTTCGTCCAGCAGTGGATTGATAATGGTTGACAATGATGATGATGATGACATACCTGTACATAATTCTAAAATAGATATTAAGTGCTTTATTGTTATGATAATTTTGTGTTTGAGAAATTAGGAGTTTTTAACATACAGAAAGAATTAATGTGATGCATATAGATGTTTTATGAAGATAATGAGTATCATAATATAACACACATAATTCTTGATATCATCATCATTGTCAACCATTATCAATCCACTGCTGGACGAAGGTCTCCCCAAGTTTCCTCCACAACGTCTGTCTTGTGCCAGTCTCCTCCATGTCACTCCCACATACTTTCGAATTTCATCCACCCATCTTCCATGTGGTCTTCTTCTGGGTCTTTTCCTGTCCCTTGGAATCCAATCTAAAATTTTGGCTGTCCATTGCTGGTCTGTCCTTCTGGCAGTATGTCCAGCCCATTGCCATTTCAGGGATTTAACTCTGATCATGATGTCTTCCAACTCTTGTCATTTTTCTGATCCACGAGTTCCTCTTCTTATCTCTCCAGGTTACACCAAGCATGCACCTCTCCATGCTGCTTTGAGTTGTCTGCAGCCTTTGTATGTCTCTTTTAGTTAAGGTCCACATCTCTGCGCCATACGTAAGCACTGGAAGGATGCATTGATCAAACACTTTTCTTTTAAGACATAATGGCATATTGCTCTTGAAAATTATGCTGTTTCTTTCAAAAGCTCTCCAGGCAAGTTTTGTACGCCGGTTAATTTCTTCATCAATGTGACCTTCACTTGATATCTGCTGTCCAAGATAAACGTACGTGTCTGTTATCTCCAGCTTTACTCCATCAATCGATAAATCTTCATTTCTTGTAAAAGCATTGAACATCACTTTTGTCTTCTGGAAGTTCATTTTTAATCCCACTTCTTTACTCTTGTCAGCAAGTTCCTGGATCATACTCTGCAGCTCTGATGGGGTAATTGCAAAAATGACTACGTCATCAGCAAAACGAAGGCGGGTTAGATAATCTCCATTAATCTTTATCCCTTTGTTTTCCCAGTTCAGTGATGGAAAAACATTTTCCAATGTGGCATTAAAGAGCTTCGGAGATATGGTGTTACCTTGTTTTACTCCCTTTCCAATTTTTATGTGTGTTGTATTTTCAAACAGCCGAATCTTTGCACTTGCATTTTCATAGATGTTATTAATAATATTAATGTATGCATCTTCAATACCACAGGATTTCAGAGCCATTGTAACTGCTGATGGTTTCACCGAATCAAAGGCTTTTTCATAATCGATAAAAGCCATGCACAATGGAAGTTCGTATTCCCTCGCTCTTTCAATTAGTTCTCTCAGTACGTGGATATGATCTATTGTACAGACATTTAACGTGGACCAGGAACATCAAACAAAGGACTTCGCTCTTTCCACGTTTATATTTGAGTCACAGAAAAATTCTCATTGGCCGCCACCAGGACTCGAACCCAGGGTCTTCCAGTAACGCGCCGGATATGCTTCCGCTACACCACAGCGGCCTTGATTCCTCCAGGCGCGTTACTGGAAGACCCTGGGTTCGACTCCCGGTGGCGACCAATGAGAATTTTTTCGTGACTCAATTATAAACGTGGAAAGAGCGAAGTCCTTTGTTTGATGTTCCTAGTCCACGTTAAATGTCTGTATTAATTATTCATTCGCCTTCTAATTATTTCTTCAGTTGCTGCTTACCATCTTTGGTGAATCCCCAGCATTGTGCGGGGCTCCAAGAAGTAACCTGTCAAATTGGTTTGGCAGTTAACGTGTTCGAGTGTGGAGGAATTCGAGGCCGCTGTGGTGTAGCGGAAGCATATCCGGCGCGTTACTGGAAGACCCTGGATTCGACTCCCGGTGGCGGCCAATGAGAATTTTTCCGTGACTCAATTATAAACGTGGAAAGAGCGAAGTCCTTTGTATGATCTATTGTGCTGTAGCCACTCCAAAATCCAGCTCATTCTCTCGGTTGAGCCATGTCCAGTGTTACCTTCAAGCGGTGTGAAAGAACTTTAGTGAAGATTTTATAAACCACTGATAGGAATCTGATAGGTCTGTAGTTCCTGAGATCCTCAATGTCACCTTTTTTATGTAGCAGGATCATTGTAGCATTGTTCTAATCCTCAGGAATCTTCTCTTCATTAAGGCATCAAGTGAAAATTTGGGCGAGTACTGTTTCGTTTTCTCCACTTGCTTCTTGTATGATGTCTATAGTAACTGCATCTTCTCCTGGAGCTTTTCCCCGCTTCATGTTATTGATTGCATGTGCATCTTCTGCTGGGAGGACTGGAAGAACTCTTGTACTGGTACCTTTCATGATGTCTGGAGTACATGTATCATCCCTTTCATATAATTTAGAGTAGAAATCTTTCACTCTTGTCAAAATTTCGCCTCTATTTCTTGTTACAGAACCATCTTCTTTTCCCAGTGCCATAATCTGTGTTCTTCCCTTACTGAGATGTCCCTTTGCTATCTTTAGGCTTCGGTTGTTTTCAATTGCTTTCCTTACTAGTTCACAGTTGAATTTCGTTACGTCTTCAGTGATACTTTTTCGTACTGTCTTGCATAGCTCTATATTCCACTTTGGAAGTCACATCTTCTTTAGTTGTCCTCATCTCTCTTCTTTTTTGCATCAACATTTTGGTTTTTCCTGATAATTTGTTCACATGCAACTTGTTCTTAGACCTGGCTAATTTTGTTGCTGTTTCCATAAGGGCTTTGGTTACTTTTCTCTTAACTTCAGAAATATGCACTTCTTCCGATGTTAGGCCTTCTAAAGCAGAGAATCTGTTCTTCAGTTCCAACTTGAAGGCATTATGGTGATTTTTAAGGTTGGTTATGTCAATACATCTTGTCTGTTTTATGAGCTTGCCACGTTCGAGTTTAGTGTTGGGGTGCATCTTGCATCTCACCAATCTATATATATATATATATCTCGTCATCATCATCGTCAACCATTATCAATCCACTGCTGGACGAAAGTCTCCCCAAGTTTCCTCCACAACAGTCTGTCTTGTGCCAGTCTTCTCCATGTCACCCCTGCATACTTTCGAATTTCATCCACCCATCTTTCATGTGGTCTTCTGGGTCTTTTCCTGTCCCTTGGAATCAAATCTAAAATTCCCTCTGTCCATCGATGGTCTGTCCTTCTGGCACTATGTCCAGCCCATTGCCATTTCAGGGATTTAACTCTGATCATGATGTCTTCCACTCTTGTCATTTTTCGGATCCACGAGTTCCTCTTCTTATCTCTCCTGGTTACACCAAGCATGCACCTCTCGATGCCTCTTTGAGTTGTCTGCAGCCTTTGTATGTCTCTTTTAGTTAAGGTTCACGTCTCTGCACCATGCGTAAGCACTGGAAGGATGCATTGATCAAACACTTTTCTTTTAAGACATAATGGCATATTGCTCTTGAAAATTATGCTGTTTCTTCCAAAAGCTCTCCAGGCAAGTTTTGTACGCTGATTAATTTCTTCATCAATGTGACCCTCACTTGATATCTGCTGTCCAAGATAAACGTACGTGCCTGTTATCTCCAGCTTTTCTCCATCAATCGATAAATCTTCATTTCTTGTAAAAGCATTGAACATCACTTTTGTCTTCTGAAAGTTCATTTTTAATCCCACTTCTTTACTCTTGTCAGCAAGTTCCTGGATCATACTCTGCAGCTCTGATGGGGTAGTTGCAAAAATGACTATGTCGTCAGCAAAACGAAGGTGGGTTCGATAACCTCCATTAATCTTTATCCCTTTGTTTTCCCAGTTCAGTGATTGAAAGACATTTTCCAATGTGGCATTAAAGAGCTTGGGAGATATGGTGTCACCTTGTCTCACTCCCTTTCCAATTTTTATGTGTGTTGTATTTTCAAACAGCCGAATCTTTGCACTTGCATTTTCATAGATGTTATTAATAATATTAATGTATGCATCTTCAGTGCCGCAGGATTTCAGAGCCATTGTAACTGCTGATGGTTTCACCGAATCAAAGGCTTTTTCATAATCGATAAAAGCCATGCACAATGGAAGTTCATATTCCCTTGCTCTTTCAATTAGTTCTCTCAGTACGTGGATATGATCTATTGTGCTGTAGCCACTCCTGAATCCATCTTGTTCTTTCGGTTGAGCCATGTCCAGTGTTACCGTCAAGCGGTGTGAGAGAACTTTAGTGAAGATTTTATAAACCACTGATAGGAGGCTGATAGGTCTGTCGTTCCTGAGATCCTCAATGTCACCTTTTTTATGTAGCAGGATCATTGTAGCAGTGTTCCAATCCTCAGGAATCTTCCCTTCATTAAGGCATCGAGTGAAAATTTGAGCGAGTACTGTTTCGATTTCTCCACTTGCTTCTTGTATGATGTCTACAGTAATTCCATCTTCTCCTGGAGCTTTCCCCCGCTTCATGTTCTTGATTGCGTGTGCAACTTCTGCTGGAAGGACTGGAGAAACTCTGGTACTGGTACCTTTCATGATGTCTGGAGTGCATGTATCATCCCTTTCATATAATTTGGAGTAGAAATCTTTTACTCTTGTCAAAATTTCGCCTCTATTTCTTGTTACAGAACCATCTTCTTTTCTCACTGCCATAATCTGTTTTCTTCCCTTACTGAGATGTCCCTTTGCTATCTTTAGGCTTTGGTTGTTTTCAATTGCTTTCCTCACTAGTTCATATTTACATTTTCTTACGTCTTCAGTGATGCTTTTTCTTACTGTCTTGCATAGCTCTATATATTCCACTTTGGAAGTCACATCTTCTTTAGTTGTCCTCATCTCTCTTCTTTTTTGCATCAACATTTTGGTTTTTCCTGATAATTTGTTCACATGCAACTTGTTCTTAGACCCAGCTAATTTTGTTGCTATTTCCATAAGAGCTTTGGTTATTTTTCTGTTAACTTCAGAAATATCCGCTTCTTCCGATGTTAGGCCTTCTAAAGCAGAGAACCTGTTCTTCAGTTCCAACTTGAAGGTATTATAGTGTTTTTTAAGGTTGGTTATGTCAATAGATTTTGTTTGTCTTATGAGCTTGCCACTTTCAAATTTAGTGTTGAGGTGCATCTTACATCTCACCAATCTATGGTCACTACCTGTGTTGAACTTGTTTAGCACACTGCAGTCTTCTATGAAGAATTTTTTGTTACACATAATAAAATCAATTTCACTTGTCGTCCCATTTGGATGTCTCCGTGTCCATTTCCTGTGTGGCTTTTTCTTGAAGAAGGAGTTCAAGATGAAAAACCCTTCTGCCTCTGCAAACTCAACGAGAGTATTTCCACGCTGGTTTCTGTTGCCGTGACCGAATTTACCTACTGAAGTTTCATTCTGTTGCCGTTGCCCTATTTCTGCATTGAAATCTCCCATAATTATTTTCAAGTGCTGCTTACCTTTATTATTTAGATGACAAATTTCCTCATAAAATTCTTCAATTTCTTCTTCAGGATGACTTGTGGTGGGTGCATAAGTTTGAATAATCTGAGCCTTGTATCTTTTCGAGAGTTGGATAACGAGTCGTGCATCTCTGTCAGAGGAACTTTCAACTTCTACAACTTTATCCTTCAGTTTCTTGTTTATTATAAATCCAACACCACTAGTTCAGTTCAATGAGATCTTCTTCTTTTCTCCTTACCTCACTTAGCCCAACGATGTCCCACTTGATCCTTTGTAGTTCCTCTTCCAAATCAAGTAGCCTTGAATCAGAAGATAGGGAGCGTCCATTATACGTAGCCAAGGTCAGCATCAGATGACAGCTTTGTCCGGTCCTCTGGGGATTCTTAGCAACCTCTGCCTTCATGTCGCACTGGCCGCTGCCTTGGCCAGGTACATACATTCCAGCTGCCGGAGACTGAGGGCCAAGATTTAAGTTGTGGAGTCATTTTCGAGGGGTTTGGCCATAACTCACCACGCTGGCCAAGCAGGTTGGTGAGTGTGGGATAGCATTTCCTCTAATCCCGATGGTATAGTTATACCGCTATTGGCGGTCGTCAGAGCCCCTTTAGTGGGAACAGGATGCACCACGAGAAGGCGGGGTTGACATTTGTCAAGGAGAGGCTGTGATGTTACGCATCACCTGACCTTACATCCCATATATATATATATATATATATATATATATATATATAAGAGTAAAGAAGTGGGATTAAAAATGAACTTTCAGAAGACAAAAGTGATGTTCAATGCTTTTACAAGAAATGAAGATTTATCGATTGATGGAGAAAAGCTGGAGATAACAGACACGTACGTTTATCTTGGACAGCAGATATCAAGTGAGGGTCACATTGATGAAGAAATTAATCGGCGTACAAAACTTGCCTGGAGAGCTTTTGGAAGAAACAGCATAATTTTCAAGAGCAATATGCCATTATGTCTTAAAAGAAAAGTGTTTGATCAATGCATCCTTCCAGTGCTTACGTATGGTGCAGAGACGTGGACCTTAACTAAAAGAGACATACAAAGGCTGCAGACAACTCAACAAAGCATGGAGAGGTGCATGCTTGGTGTAACCAGGAGAGATAAGAAGAGGAACTCGTGGATCCGAAAAATGACTAGAGTGGAAGACATCATGATCAGAGTTAAATCCCTGAAATGGCAATGGGCTGGACATACTGCCAGAAGGACAGATCATCGATGGACAGCCGAAATTTTAGATTGGATTCCAAGGGACAGGAAAAGACCCAGAAGAAGACCACATGGGAGATGGGTGGATGAAATTCGAAAGTATGCAGGGGTGACATGGAGGAGACTGGCACAAGACAGACCGTTGTGGAGGAAACTTGGGGAGACCTTCGTCCAGCAGTGGATTGATAATGGTTGACAATGATGATGATGATGATATAATAGCGGTATAACTATACCATCGGGATTAGAGGAAATGCTATCCCACACTCACCAACCCGCTTGGCCAGCGTGGTGAGTTATGGCCAAACCCCTCCAAAATCACTCCACAACTTAAATCTTGGCCCTCAGTCTCCGGCAGCTGGAATGTACCTGGCCAAGGCAGCGGCCAGTGCGACATGAAGGCAGAGGGTGCTAAGAATCCCCGGAGAACCGGACTAGGCTGCCATCTGATGCTGACCTTGGCTACGTACAACGGACGCTCCCTATCTTCTGATTCAAGGCTTCTTGAATTGGAAGAGGAACTACAAAGGATCAAGTGGGACATCGTCGGGCTAAGTGAGGTAAGGAGAAAAGGAGAAGATCTCATTGAACTGAAAAGTGGACATCTCTTCTACTATCGTGGGACAGATACTGGCAGAACTAGTGGTGTTGGATTTATAATAAACAAGAAACTGAAGGATAAAGTTGTAGAAGTTGAAAGTTCCTCTGACAGAGCTGCACGACTCGTTATCCAACTCTCGAGAAGATACCAGGCTCAGATTATTCAAACTTATGCACCCACCACAAGTCATGCTGAAGAAGAAATTGAAGAATTTTATGAGGAAATTCGTGATCTAAATAATAAAGGTAAGCAGCACTTGAAGATAATTATGGGAGATTTCAATGCAAAAATAGGGCAACGGCAACAGAATGAAACTTCAGTAGGTAAATTCGGTCACAGCAACAGAAACCAGCGTGGAAATACTCTCGTAGAGTTTGCAGAGGCAGAAGGGTTTTTCATCTTGAACTCCTTTTTCAAGAAAAAGCCACACAGGAAATGGACATGGAGACATCCAAATGGGACGACAAGTGAAATTGATTTTATTATGTGTAACAAAAAATTCGTCATAAAAGACTGCAGTGTGCTAAACAAGTTCAACACAGGCAGTGACCATAGATTGGTGAGATGTAAGATGCACCTCAACACTAAACTCGAACGTAGCAAGCTCATAAGACAAACAAAATGTATTAACATAACCAACCTTAAAAACACCATAATACCTTCAAATTGGAACTGAAGAACAGATTCTCTGCTTTAGAAGGCCTAACATCGGAAGAAGTGGATATTTCTGAAGTTAACAGAAAAGTAACCAAAGCTTTTATGGAAACAGCAACAAAATTAGCTGGGTCTAAGAACAAGTTGCATGTGAACAAATTATCAGGAAAAACCAAAATGTTGATGCAAAAAAGAAGAGAGATGAGGACAACTAAAGAAGATGTGACTTCCAAAGTGGAATATATAGAGCTATGCAAGACAGTACGAAAAAGTATCACTGAAGACGTAAGGAAATTCAACTGTGAACTAGTAAGGAAAGCAATTGAAAACAACCAAAGCCTAAAGATAGCAAAGGGACATCTCAGTAAGGGAAGAAAACAGATTATGGCACTGAGAAAAGAAGATGGTTCTGTAACAAGAAATAGAGGCGAAATTTTGACAAGAGTGAAAGATTTCTACTCCAAATTATATGAAAGGGATGATACATGTACTCCAGGCATCATGAAAGGTACCAGAGTTCTTCCAGTCCTTCCAGCAGAAGTTGCACATGCAATCAAGAACATGAAGCGGGGAAAAGCTCCAGGAGAAGATGGAATTACTGTAGACATCATACAAGAAGCAAGTGGAGAAATCGAAACAGTACTCGCCCAAATTTTCACTCGATGCCTTATTGAAGGGAAAATTCCTGAGGATTGGAACAACGCTACAATGATCTTGCTACATAAAAAAGGTGACATTGAGGATCTCAGGAACTACAGACCTATCAGCCTCCTATCAGTGGTTTATAAAATCTTCACTAAAGTTCTTTCACACCGCTTGAAGGTAACACTGGACATGGCTCAACCGAGAGAACAAGCTGGATTCAGGAGTGGCTACAGCACAATAGATCATATCCACGTACTGAGAGAACTAATTGAAAGAGCGAGGGAATATGAACTTCCATTGTGCATGGCTTTTATCGATTATGAAAAAGCCTTTGATTCGGTGAAACCATCAGCAGTTGCAATGGCTCTGAAATCCTGCGGTATTTAAGATGCATACATTAATATTATTAATAACATCTATGAAAATGCAAGTGCAAAGATTCTGCTATTTGGTAATACAACACACATAAAAATTGGAAAAGGAGTGAGACAAGGTGACACCATATCTCCGAAGCTCTTTAATGCTACATTGGAAAATGTCTTTCAATCACTGAACTGGGAAAACAAAGGGATAAAGATTAATGGAGATTATCTAACCCACCTTCGTTTTGCTGATGACATAGTCATTTTTGCAACTACCCCATCGGAGCTACAGAGTATGATGCAGGAACTTGCTGACAAAAGTAAAGAAGTGGGATTAAAAATGAACTTTCAGAAGACAAAAGTGATGTTCAATACTTTTACGAGAAATGAAGATTTATCGATTGATGGAGAAAAGCTGGAGATATCAGACACGTACGTTTATCTTGGACAGCAGATATCAAGTGAGGGTCACATTAGTGAAGAAATTAATCGGCGTACAAAACTTGCCTGGAGAGCTTTTGGAAGAAACAGCATAATTTTCAAGAGCAATATGCCATTATGTCTTAAAATAAAAGTGTTTGATCAATGCATCCTTCCAGTGCTTACGTATGGTGCAGAGACGTGGACCTTAGCTAAAAGAGACATACAAAGGCTGCAGACAACTCAAAGAAGCATGGAGAGGTGCATGCTTGGTGTAACCAGGAGAGATAAGAAGAGGAACACGTGGATCCGAAAAATGACAAGAGTGGAAGACATCATGATCAGAGTTAAATCCCTGAAATGGCAATGGGCTGGACATACTGCCAGAAGAACAGACCATCGATGGACAGCCGAAATTTTAGATTGGATTCCAAGGGACAGGAAAAGACCCAGAAGAAGACCACATGGAAGATGGGTGGATGAAATTCGAAAGTATGCAGGAGTGACATGGAGGAGACTGGCACAAGACAGACCGTTGTGGAGGAAACTTGGGGAGACCTTCGTCCAGCAGTGGATTGATAATGGTTGACAATGATGATGATGATATATATATATATATATTTCATTACGGTTTAGGACATTGACAAATTCATCCTTGAATTTTTTCCCAGAAAAAGAGTGGGCACCCTGTTGAAAGTTCTTCGGACTGCGCTGCACAACTTGTTATCCAACTCTCAAAAAGATGAAAATCATCTAAATATGTGGCGTCAGTTGAATAAATTTGTCTGTTGTCAGAGGTTTGTTTTTGTTTTGTTTTTTATCAAAAAGATACCAGGCTCAGATTATTCAAGCTTACGTGCCCACCACAAGTCATCCTGAGGAAGAAGTTGTGAAGAATTTTGTGAAGAAATTCAGCACTAAATAAATAATAAAGACAAGCAGAACTTGAAGATCATTATAGGTGATTTCAATGTGAAAATAGGGCAACAACAACAGAATGAAATTTCAGTAGGTAAATCCGGACGTGGGAACAGAAACCAGCGTGGAAATACCCTTGTAGAGCTTGCAGAGGCAGAAAGGTTTTTCATCATGAACTCCTTTTTCAAGAAAAATCCACATAAGAAATATGCATAGAAGCATCCCAATTGAATGACAAGTGAAATAGATTTTATTATGTGTAACAAGAAATTTTTCATTGAAGACTGCAATGTGCTGATCAGGTTCAACACAGGGAGTGATCATAGAATGGTGAGATGTAAGATGCACCTCAAACTAAACTCGAACATGGTAAACTCATAAAACGAACAAAATGTATTGACATGACCAACCTTCAAAAGCATCATATAATACCTTCAGATTGGAACTGAGGAACAGATTCTCCACTCTAGAAGATCTAACATCAGAAGAAGTAAACATCTCTGAACTTAACAGAAAACTAACCAAGGCTCTTATGGAAACAGCAACAAAAATAGGTGGTACTAAAAACAAGTTTATATATGAAGAAAATATCAGGAAAAACAAAAATGCTGATGCAAAAGAGAAGGTAAATGAGGACAAATAAAGATGTCACTTCCAAAGTGGAATATGTAGAGCTATGCAAGACAGTACGAAAAAGTATCACTGAAGACGTGAGGAAATTCAACTGTGAACTAGCGAGAGCAGCAATTGAAAACAACCAAAGTCTGAAGAGAGCAAAGGGGCATCTCAGTAAGGGATGAAAACAGATTATGTCACTAGGAAAAGAAGATGGCACTGTAACAACAAATAGAGGCAAAATTTTGACAAGAGTGAAAGATTTCTACTCAAAACTACATATGAAAGAGATGACGCATCTACTCTAGACATTACGAAAGGTAACAGCTCAACTGAGAGAATTAGCTGGATTCAGGAGTGGCTGCATCACTATAGATCATATCCATGTACTGAGAGAACTATTGAAAGAACGAGGGAATATGAACTGTCATTATGTATGGCTTTCATTGATAATGAAAAGGCCTTCGATTCCATGAAACCATCAGCAGTTACATTGGCTTTGAAATCCTGCAGTATTGAAGATTCATACATTAGTATTAGCAACATTTATGAAAATGCAAAGGGTCAGTTATTTGATGATACAGCACCAATAAAAATTGGAAAGGGAGTTAGATTAGATGACACCATATCTCCCAAACTCTTTAATGCTAGATTGCAAAATGTCTTTCAGCCGCCCCGGTGGCGCAGTGGTCTAAGGTGCTGGCCTCTAATCATTCGTACCTAAGGGGTCCGGGTTCGAATCCCGATCAGGCATGGATGTTGTGTTTGTCTTACGGCACTGGCTCTCTCCCTTCCCTGAAACCAGTGACCCTAAATTAGGGACGGGTGACTGCTTATAGCCCATTGAGTTGCTCACGGTGGTCGTTAAACCTCCAATCAAAAAAAAAAAAAACAAAAAAAATGTCTTTCAGTCATTGAACTGGGAAAACAAAAGGATGAAGATTAATGGAGATTATTTAACTCACCTTCGTTTTGCTGATGATGTAGTGATTTTTGCAACTGCCCCTTCAGAGCTGCAGAGTATGATCCAGGAACTTGCTAACAAGAGTAAGGACGGGGGATTAAAGATGAACTTTCAGAAGACAAAACTGATGTACAATGCTTTTACAAGAAATTATGATTTTTCAATTGATGAGGAAAAGCTGGAGATAACCGATACCTACATTTACCGTGGACAGCAGATGTCAAGCAGTGGTCACATTGATGAAGAAATTAATTGACGTATGAAACTTGGTTAGAGAGGTTTTGGAAGAAACAATACAATTTTTAAGAGCAGTATGCCATTATGTCTTAAAAGAAAAGTGTTTAATCAATGCATCCTTCCAGTGCTTATGTACAGAGCAGAGACATTAACCTTAACTAAAAAGGAAATACAAAGACTGCAGACAACTGAAAGAAGCCGGGAGAGATGCAAGCTGGGTGTAACTAGGAGAGGTAAGAAGAGGAACTCATGTATAAGGAAAATGACAAGAGTGGAGGACATCATGGTCAGAGTAAAATCCCTGAAATGGCAATGGGCTGAACATGTTGCCAGAACAGAGCACTGATAGACAACCGAAATTCTAGACTGAATTCCAAGGGACAGGAAAAGACCCAGAAGAAGACCACATAGGAGATGGGTGGATGAAATTCAAAAACATGCAGAAATGACGTGGAGGAGACTGGTGCAAGATAGACTGTTGTGGAAGAAACTTGGTGAGACCTTCATCCAGCAATGGATTGATAATGGTTGTTGATGATGTATATAATAAGAAGTTTAAGGAACTATAGCATGCCACCCCATCCAAGGGGCTATGGCTTGGATGTAATGTGTCAGCAGAGTTGAAAATGGGCCACCTACTCCGTAGGAAAAAGAGGTGGATGGTGTTCACACAAATGTAAGTTGATTTCTGGGCAACAATTACATGGAGGGATAGGAGTATAATGAAATGGGTATGTCGTCGAGAGGAAACAGGAGATAACAATTCCTGGAATTGTGTCCATTTCCCCTTTCACCCTCTAAGTGAGCATTGCATTGGGAGAATTAGTTCTATCTTTGCTTCATGTGTGTTGTGTAGTTAAAACTGTGATCAGTCACATATGGCTGTCAAGTTGAATATACTTGAAAGGTTTCATTAATTAACTGTAATACTGATGTAGTTAATTATTTTTTTCAAGTATATCCAGTTGTTATGGATATATAATATAAACGTATATGCATATTATCACGTAAGCATGTTTTTACATGGTGAGAGTGTTTACCCTGAAACAGATTTAGCAAGTACCTGAATTTAACAAGTGTTTCTGCCGTTCCCAAGCCCTTTGTTATATAAGCAGGCTCTCCTGTATTAAAAACTAACTGCAGACTATTTTCCTATTCCCAAATCTATCAGTAGCTGGATTAGATACCCATTTAATGCAGATTTGAATAATACAATAATATTAACTGAACAAAATGTCCTAATAGAGATAGGTAGTATCTCCTTAAAAGTGACACCTGCAGCAATTTTACTGTAGTAAAGATTTGATTTTTATTTACCTTGAGCAAACAAAATTATGAAAAAAAAATAGTTTTCATATTTCATACTCATGTGAATAAGTATTCTGTGTTTTAATTTCAATGACATCATTATGTCACTGAAATTAAAATACAGGAAATATATTTAATTTAGAACTAGACATAAAGCTACAGTTTTCAAACATCTAACCTAGTATTAGCAGTTCAATTTCTGTGTAGCAACTGAATTCTATCACATTAAGTACTGGTAATTATTTTGAATTTTATTGCTTTCAAAGATGTATGTTTGTATTTAATTTGTTGTATTACAGTTGTATAAGGTGCTTATAATATATATTTATGCAAGGAACATTAACCTGAACAAAGTTTTATTTAAATTGCCCCCCCCCCCCTCAGAAATTTCTACACCTACAAGTATATTTTTAGATTGTTTTCAACCCTTAAATGCATCATGCTTTATTTCAACAACATAGCTAAGTTATCCCTGTGTCAGTTAGGCTGGTCACAAACAATGTTTAAAGCAGAATGTTGTTCAATGATCCATGGACGATTAAGCATGTGTTTTTGGTGTGTTTAACCATAGCCCCCGATAAGTAAATGTCTTCCGTAATTGCGAAAAACCAGGCAACACCTTTTGCCTTTAACGCTCGCCAGGGGCCGTTGGAGGCAAGCTGAGCCTCGCTGCGTGTACTTACAATCCGTAGCTTATCATGTTGTGATTCGGCGATTGTTTAGGCAGTCATTTTGTTTTATGAGTTAGTATTTGATTTTTTTTTTTTTATGTCTAATGGAAATGACTTAAAGAATTCAGATTAAAGGTAAGCATCATAAGCACAACTCTGTCCAGGCTGCAGAAGCTAATTTCTACTTTCTCTTAGCTATGCATATACATAATCAAAGCACATGATACCATTTCAATATGGAACAGAAGGCAGGCTTTGAAACCAAATAAGCAAACAGCAAAATAATAAGTATATAGCCTTTGAAACCTAATCAACTGGAATAGGCCTTCTATTTCCATTGAATCGTGTGGAAGGGGAGGGAGAAACGAGATCTTTGAAGCTTATATGCTTATTTATTTTTGTTGTTTGCTAATTTGGTTTCAAAGGCTGCCTTCTGTTCCATATTGAAATGATATCCTGCACCTTGATTATGTCTATATTAAAGTTTCATGTAAATCCATTTATCACAGTGCATTCCTAACTGAAGTAGCTCTAAAACCAGGCTAATTTTTTGTTTTTATTGCTTCATATTTTGTACATGTCAGAAGGATGACTTTTAGTGTTTCTTTTGTACCTTAATGGTTGATAATAAGACAGTGCCAGAATTTTTTCACCTGTTCATGGTAAACCACTGTGTTTTTTTGGTAATCGTCCATATCTAAGAGTGTTACCATACTAAAGAAACGCAACCAGATTCGTAGAAACACATCAAATAGAATTCAATAAAACCGTTTCGTTTAAAAAAAAAAAAAAAAAATGTAGACAACAAACTGCAGTTTTGTTTGTTTGTTTTTTCAATTTAGATAAATAGGAATACCTGTTGTTTGCTCAGTTACATCACGCACTGTATGTATGTATTTATGCTCATTTATCAAAGATATTTTGTGTTTAAGCTGTCTGGATTTCAGTGCATGGTAATAAAGCCAAAAATAAAATGTAAACAAAATGATGCATAGTAGGTAGATTTGATCACAGAAAAATCCCCAGGTTTGTGAAAGTGGTGAAATTTTACCTTTCCTGTGCAATGATCGGTTTCTCAGGATGAACATTTAAAGGTTAAATGCGCTCAAAAATGTATTAGTTTTTTAAAACGAATCGAAATTATTAATGCATAGAAGATTATTATTTATTTAGTCTTGAAGTGATGTTTATTTCTGTTTTTTTTTGTTGTTGTTGTTTTTTTTATATTACAATGTTTGTTGCTGGAGCTATAAATTTCGGCACTACATAATATAATACGATACATTCTACTAACACTTCCTTATTCTCTATAATTTGCACCTCGAAATTTTATCGAAAGTTTCAGATGTCGGCGCCCATGCTTGTAATAGGAGGTTGCTGTTAAGATCCGATCATCCTACAGCTCGCCGGGCATGACATCTAGCGGCGGTTTGCAGCGTAACGTGTTGCAGCCAAGACAAAGGGTTCACAAGGAAATCGGAAGGCATTTACCTTTATGGGGGCTACCGTTTAACTCATTATTACAAAACTGACACGATTATCTTTTGTCATTATTCTCAGAGAACAACTTCAAAAAATCATGGATGTTATGTGTCACTCCAAAAATATTTTGGTTCATACATAGAATGTGGTAAAACAACTAAATTCTTAGCATAATATGCAGTGGTGCTGTAGGGCAACCAGCACTTTCTTACTGAGAAAAAAATTAAATCTAATTTCAGCATCACTGATTTAGAAAAAATAAAATAAAATTAGGCTATCAGTTTTTCTACAAAAGATTTCTGGAAAGAGCACTTACTCCCAATCTGAGACCCAGTGGACTTTGAAAGTGTAAGTGTTTGTTTCCATTAGGAGGAGTCCTTATTTTAAGTTTGAGAAAACTCTGATGTAATGCATAAAATGAACTGTCTTATTAGGTGTGTACAAAAGTTCTACCCATTTTTCATGATGCAAATTCCAAGTAAAAAATTTAAGTAACTAATGCAATAACAGATGACGTGCACGATGGTCAAAATGCTTCGAGGTGTAGGCATTAAAATGCCACCAAGTGTGTAGGTGTATCTCATTCGTAAACAAGTCACAAGGGTTAGCATGTCAAGCAATAAGGATCAGATTAGGGATTGCTTGCTCTATGAGTTTGACAGAGGCAACAATGCTGCAGAAGCCTGCCGCAACATTTGTGAGATGTATGGCGAGGAAGCTGAAACGAAAGCACATGTCACCGTTGCTTCCAGAAATTCCATGGAGATAAAGGCTGCAGAGATCAACCATGTTCTGGACATCCATCAGAGGTTTCTGAAGGGCATCTCAACTGAGCCATATCAAATGACCAACATGTAATCATTGAAGAATTATCAGAAAGGTTTTCTGTACACTGAACAGCGGTAGAAAGAAGGATGCATGTGTTTGGGTTTATCACAAAGTTCGACCAGTGGGTACCACAGGACCTATCTGCAAGAAATCAATTGGACAGAATGACTACCTGTCTTTCTTTGCTTGCACGTCAGAGAAGTGGACTTTTCTTGAAATGATTAGTTACGAGTGTTGAAAAGTGGGAAATTTTACGGAAACGTAAAGCATCAAAGGACTGTATGCCGAGTTCGAAAGCCTGCTCCGTCGACTTCAAGAGGAGGACTGCATCCAAGAAAGATCTTGTTAAGTGTATGGTGGGATGTCAAGGGGTATTCCATTGAGTGCTGCTTGCACCTAGCCAAACTATAAGTGCTGACATGTACTGCCAACAGTTGGAAAGGCTGAAAGAAAAATTGAAATTTAAGAGTCCAGTACTAGTTAATCACAAAGGCATCATTTTGCAACTTGGTAATGCAAGGCCCCATACAGCCTTTAGCCACTCAGAGAAAAATTCTAGACATTGGATGGAAAGTGTTTCCCATCCAATGAACTTGCACCTATGGACTACCACCTTTTTCAATCTCTTCAGAACAACTTTGCTGGAAAAACCTTCAATGAAGTCGAAGATGTCGAAACTGCATTACAAGAGTTTTTTGACTCCAAAACATAGGAGCTCTACAGAAGGGGAATTCAATTACTACCAGAAAGATGGCGAGAAGTCATAGATAATAATGGCACTTATGTAAAAGAATAAGGATGTAATTTATTTTTTAAAAAAATGTCTTTCTTCTTTACTAAAAAAAATGGTAGAACTTTCGCACACACCTAGTAGTATATCAAAACATGTGACTATCCTGAGAACAATTACATACAATGTATAAATATTTAAAAATTGCAGTTTGCCTTAGATGCCTGCCTTTGTTTTTCCAGACCTTGTTCCTTAAGTGATCTTGAATACCTTGATGCAGAATTTCATCAATCACTCCTGTGGCTGAAAGATAATGACATCTCTGAAATGGGATTGGACCTCACTTTTTCTGTCACTGAAGAAGTTGCTGGGCAGATTGTAGAGAAAGAACTTAAGCCCAATGGAAAGAACATAGGAGTTACAGAGCGCAATAAAAAGGAGTATATTGAGAGAATGGTTAAGTGGCGACTTGAAAGAGGAGTTGCAGAACAAACTGAATCTTTAGTTAAAGGCTTTTATGAGGTATAGTTTTTTGTTCTTGGTATTCACTTTATTTTATTTTGACATTTTCTTTTATTTTACTGAAAGCTACAAAACAGTTCCTGAGACAGTTTCAACCCAGAGAAAAGTGACATGAAGGACGCACCATTAACCCTAAGCAACAACAGTGGCATGGAGCTATATTGTGTGAGTATGTGTGTTGCTTTTATACCATGGGCATCGTTTTTCAATATTTCAAAGTTTGAGGTCAGATTAGTGAGCCAACCTCCTGTCACAAATTTAGGTTCTCTGAAAATTCTCAGTCTGCATAATAAATATTTGGAAAGATTTGTTTTCAAATATTACGATTTGTTTTTTCATAATAAATTGCATATATTTTCGTCTCTGTTTATGCAAAAAAAAAAAAAAATTCTCTTCCAGAAAAATCCAAATTCTGTATCTCAATATTGCAGTTACAGTTTTGGTTTAGTATTAAAGCTTATATGATGCATACGCATTAAATAAAATAGTGTGTAAGCATCATACAGCGTGCTTCATATTGAATGGATTCCATATATTTGGTTGTAGGATCACAAGCAGATGAATGAGATGTAATGACATTGAGTGAATACATACCTTTTTCCAAGCTGAAAAAAGTGACATCATATCATGTGCTGTAAGTTACCACCATGCTCTGCCAGGCACTTTTCTAGATTCTGTGCTGCATTTTGTTAAAAATGCATCTCAGTGTTGCATAAAATTGCTTTATTTCATTTGCAGTGGTTTTTGTTTGTTTTTTCAATATATGTGAGTTGTGCAAGGTTTGTTATAGAATGCATGTTTTTTAAGCTAACCCCACAGAAAGACATCTGGACAGGTTTAAGTTGGTGGACCTTTGTGGCCACAGATTCTTAGAAATCACTTAATCCTCAAAACTCTGAAACATTGCCATGACTTCCCTTGATGTACAGCATAGCATGTTGCACTATCTTGCTGTAAGTAAATTTGAATAAGTTACACATCATATGGTTATTCATAAACTATGAGAAAATAGTGGTGGTATCCAAAGCAAACAGAACCAATGTTCTTTTGGCCTAACACTGTGCACCAGACTCCCACTTTCTCTGGATAGAGTGGTTCTTCATGAGTCGTATAAGGATTCTCGGCAGTCTATATCCTGAAATTCTGTGACTTGACATACCTAGACAGATGGAGCTGGACTTCATCTCTAGGTGTTAAGTGTTTCTGATGAATTGTGAACAAGGTCTGGAAACCATTAGTATTAATGAACTTCACCTTATCTGGTTCCAAC
The DNA here is from genome assembly GCA_039090855.1 of Macrothele yani. Taxonomy (NCBI): domain Eukaryota; kingdom Metazoa; phylum Arthropoda; class Arachnida; order Araneae; family Macrothelidae; genus Macrothele; species Macrothele yani. Next base: position 3,212,333 of record CM076996.1, on the reverse strand, counting down.
AGTATGTGGAGTGATGTCATTCTTTGTGATCAAAGACTCTGTGCTTTCATGGTAGCTAGCTGTGTGACATGTGGAATAAAAATAACCTAATTCTTGGGCAATCTTTGCAGAAATTTACTGGGAGACTGTGTGCATGATTCATCCAAGTGCACAAACCTTGTCTTGTCTCCCCAGATTTCTTAGTCATGGTTGCTCAGAAGTAACTGTGTCCTGGTTTGGCATTTTTGTTTTTCCTCCTGTGACACCCAGAGAAAATGTTTTGAAGGTGGTTGTTGCAGTGATTCGTGGTCATGATACTATGTAGGCAGTCCAGCATAGAAATAAGAATAATATTGTGAACTTACTTTTGTGTAAAATTTGGTGGCAAACTAAAAAAAAAAAAAATAAAAATAAAAAAAGCCGACTCATCATGCCTGATGCGGGGAGGTTCTTTCCTTACTATATAGCACTTTAAAGACAGTTTACATTAAAGCTGTGCCTGTGGGAGTAGATGATTATGTGGTACACACAGTACTTTAGAGCCATGCAGAGTTATCATGAGTCCTGTAGTCCCAATATTATTTTCAATTCAAGTAAGATGTTAGGGAGTTAAGTAAAAATTATTTCACTTTCTGCATACTCTTATTTTAAAATATGAGTATTTTTCCTGTGGGAATGTGAAAACCAAGTTGCCCACTGGCAGAGGTGTAACTAGGCATTTCTACGTCTGGAGCAAACCATAAAATATTGCAACCCCATATATTACTAATTTAATAGTTATATGTATGCATAAGTATACATACATACATACATACATGCATGCATGCACACACACACACACACACACACACACACACACACACACACACACACACACACACACACACACACACATACATATCACTAAGCTGTTCTCTGAAATTCAGAGGTTAGCTCCACAAAAAAATACAAACTACCAGATATTTTTACTTACTGTTGTCGTATCAAACTTCTCCATTTACAGCGATCTTGACATACAACTCGGGCTTTACTGATATCCATTACATGCCGTACACAAGATTTTTATACTTCATACTCATAATCTTTTTCTCATGCAGACACTCCTGAATCTGATCCACCCATGCCTTCCTTTGCCTTTCCTTCCTGCCACGTGGGCTAAAAGATTTTCTTAGTAAGCATCTCATCACTCATTCTTTCAACATGGCCAAACCACCAAAGCATATTGGTCTCCACCTTGCTAACAACATTTAATTAGCGAGCAATGGGTTTGCCTCTTCTGGGCGCTCCGTGGTAACAATGGCACACACAACAGCAACTAGGGCCTCTGTGAATCTTGGAGAGGTGCCAGCTAGTTTTGTGTGACATTGGCGAAAAGACCCCAACTCACTGGGTTTTGTTCCAGAATCCTTAGGTTGAATGGCCAACTGGAACCGTCAGCTGTGGGCTAATCCCCCACACTGATGTACTTACCTGATTAAAAAGACACAAAGAAATGCTAAAACTGACTCAAGTGTGGGATATAGTGGACCTACCACACTTGAGAAGGACGGTCCACCACAGGATCGACCTGGACTTTCTAAACGGCGTATGAGAAAGAGATCTCGGCTGAGTGAATGTAAGATTGGCATATGGAATACTAGAGGTATAAATGGCAAGATGAATGGGGTGATTGAGGAGATGAATAAGTATAGACTGGATGTGCTGTGTGTAAGTGAAACCAAAAGAAGGAAATTTGGGTAGAAGAAGTGAATGGCACAGTGAGTGTGTGGTCTGGAGTATTGGATAATGTGAGAGGACAGGCTGGTATAGGTGCGATTTTAAGTGAAAAGATGAAGAACAACTTGATTCACTATAGTTGCATAAGTGAGAGAATTCTCTGGATTCGTTTGAAAGTGAAACTGCAGAGAATCGTAATTGTTGTAGTGTATGCTCCTTGTGACTCTGAACCTTCTGATAAGAAGGAAGATTTCTGGAATGAGCTAAAAGCTGTTTTGAGCCAGTTTGTTACTAAAGAGAAAGTTATAATAGCAGGGGATTTCAATGCTAGAGTAGGTGTGCAGAATGCAACTTCTGACAATGTTCTGGGTAAGTTTAATGATCCTTGTGTGAATTATAATGGTGAAAGATTAATTGAACTCTGCATTGAGAATGGTTTGTGTGTATCTAATACATTTTTTCAACCACAAGTATATCCACACATATACTTAGGAAAACTGTACTCTTGGTCAAAAGAGTGTGATAGATTTTGTTGTCTACGATCAGCGTTTGAAACACTTAGTTGTTGACACCCGTGTGATGAGAGGTGCGGATGTTGGTTCTGATCATTACTTGGTAGTGTCATGAGTGAAACTTAATGTTGGTTGGAGGAAAAGGAATAGGAAGAGACCCAGGATAGAAAGAATAAAGGTTGATAGGCTCCTTGAAGATCATCAGCGTTATTCTAATTTACTCAGAGAACGACTGAAGGAGCTGAAGTCTATTGAGAGGGATGTAGAAAAGAAGTAGGAATGTTTTAAGAACTGTGTTGTCACTGCTGCTAAAGAGGTCTGTGGCGCCACAATAGTGGGTAACAATAGAGGTGATGCTTGGTGGAATAGTGAGATTGAAGAGGCAGTAAAGAGAAAGAAGGAAGCCTATTTGGGGATGTTGCAAGGTAGAATATCTGTGGATGAATATCGCTCAAAGAATGGTTGTGTTTGAAAGTGTAGTTATTCCTACTCTGGTGTATGGCAGTGAAACCTGGGTACTGCAGAAGAAACATAGGAGTCGTTTGTGTGCTAGAGAAATACGTTACTTACAGGGGGGTTGTGGCAAGACATGGTCTGATTGTGTGAGGAATGAAGATGTGTTGCATTTGTGTGATGTGAAGCAAAATGAAGCATAAGTATACACTGCTTGACAAAATAAAATTAACATCATATCAAACTGTAACTGTTTGTACAGCTTTTGCCAGTTGGAGTTTGGAACTTCGGTACCACATCAAACGGAACAAGTGCAGCTGACAGTCATTGCATGCAGCCAGAGTAATGATCAAATAGCCCCCAGAGAATCTTCAACAACATGAATGACATCCTTATCTTGCAACATATAGTCCCTCCAACTAAAGAAAAACTAGAGGCCCCATTGTTGTCGATGAAGGCTGTGGTTCTTCAGTTGGACAGAATTGGAATTGCACCTTCATTTCTGAATGTGAGCAACTAACTTGCCCTGAACATTTTGAGGAACAAATGTGAATTTTAAGCTGTCAAGTCTACCAAAAATGGCAAAGAATGGTGTTAAAAACTTGCACTAAAAACTAGTGCAGAAGTTCCAATGCCAGTTTTGATCAGATTGCAAGTAATGATTTTTGTGCCCTTTCTTGAGCTGCGCTGTTCCAGGTGCAGCTCAAGAAGCCAATCCCAGCTTGCCCCATCCTAGCTATGCCTCTACCTGCTGTCATACAGTTGGTGATCCCTGCCTTAGGGGAAAGAAGTGTGCAGATTTTGGAATTACTAGTAGAATTCACAATTTTGTTTCAGTTCAGCATGCTGCTAGAGGAAACCTGTGGTATTTCTCCATCCATTCAACTGCTTACTTTTGTTTGCCATGTACAAGCTGATCATCAAATCACAGCTCCTCCTAACAAGCACAAAAGTTTACCTTTGAACCCCCCCCTTCTCTCTCTCTCTCTCTCTCTCTCTCTCTCTCTCTCTCTCTCTCTCTCTCTCTCTCTCTCTCTCTCTCTCTCTCTCTCTCTCTCTCTCTCTCTCTCTCTCTCTCTCTCTCTCTCAAACAGAAGTTTGTTGATTAGAAGAATTGGGAAACATGCATTAGTAGAGGGACTACCCCAACATACTAAATAGCAAATACGAATTTGCCTCTTTTTTTGAAAAGGAAGGCTCTTAGTTTTCTGCGAATTACTACTTCCTTCATTAGCATGATTAGCCTCAAAGACTCTCCCTCTGTACTTAACAAAATCCAGTGGTGATAAGTGGCTGTAGTTAAAATGGTGGATTTTAGTAGAGAAAAATCCCTGAACTTCTGGCACTTTGGGCATTTTTGTCAAGAAACCGGTGCAAATCATGAAGATATAGCATTGTACTGTTTTTCCTCACATGGATCTGCTGGCTTTATGGGAATCAAATTTTAACTTTTAGTGGAACTTTTTGATGTGTCTTTGTTTTGTTTTTTATCAAAAGGGAAAGAAAGAACACTTTACAAGGATTTTCAAAAAGGAAAGGATGAATCTTTCCCTTCAAGGTCCTTCATTAGCCATCATGAATGCATTTGCAAACCACCAATTTTGACCAAATTTCTGGATAAATGGCATATCTGGAAATAAAGACTGGGCAAAAATATTTAACACTAATTTTTCAACAGTAGAAGCAGTGTGTTTTTATTTAGGTGTTGGAGCTGTAACAACAACCTTGCCTTTTTCAATGAGCATCTGGACAGCCTTCATAGACCCTGTTCAACAATTGCTTCCATTCTAATGGATTGGAACTCAGGAGACAATATTCACCTCTTCCTGTCCGGTTACTGGATTCATCTCTGATAGTATAAAATAAATAAGTAAAAACAATTATAAGGGGTTCAAGTAATCTTAAATGGTGTTCACGGGTTTCAATAAAAGTTCCACCTTGATGGTGCTACTCCTAGGAATTTCCTCTTGTAAAGTAAAGCTTTTCAAAGCAGTTGTGAGGATAATAGAATGAGAGAAAAACCTAGGTATTCAGAGAAGTATATTGGAAAACAGTATACATTCTCGTATATAGTTCATAGACTGATGAAGTTGCTGTTGGGTACTTTTTTTTTGCTAAGGTTTGAAGACCAAATGTATTATTGACCATAACAGCTGCTGCATAAAAAATGTGCCCTAGAAGTTTCTTTTAGCGGGTTGAATCATCTGCAGCTTTGCTGATGTGTTGAAACAATCCTTGTGCAGTTTAGTTTTAAGTAACAGTGAAATTTATATTAGTGCATTATTCCCATGACAGAAAAATAAATAAAAATCAACTCTATACTGCTTCCTAGCACTGTCATTTGCTTTATGTATTCACAGTATTTTCTGTGTAAATATTTGCATGTAAGCCAAAACAATTCCAGTTAACCCCCAAACTGCCCCACAGAAACTTGTCTGGCATGTGGTTATCCTCTTTGGCACCTGATATAAAAAACAGACATATGTCTGCTTTCAGTTCCACTAGGCCAAGGTCCTGAACTCATCTAGGCTGGTTGTCATAGTTTTGCTTCTGTTGCCTTTCCCAGCTGGCATGCTCTCGGTTCTCTCCAGATGGGGTAAACAACAAGTGCGATTGTATCAATTTCGTCAAGTGTCTCAACCATGGTTTGAAAAAGTCCTAGATACTCCAAGTGCTATGGAAATCATTAGCCCACTACTGAGTAGAGGAAACCGAATGTGCTATGGAGATCCAAAATCATAGTGAAATAATGTTATTCAACATCTGTGTAAAGTTTATTTTCAAGTTTGTAACATTTAACATTTTTTGGGATTGTTGATTGGTTGTTTCAAATATAGTGACATTTCTTCGAAGTTTTTTCAGTATTTTGTGCGTGTCCTCATGCTGTCCACTGACCAATATTTTTTTTAGTGAAATGCATGTTTTCTTATTTCTAACAGTCTCTTCTTCAAAACCAATCATTAGATTAATCATTTTTGCCCCCTTCTCCTTTCTAAAGTGGAATTTAATTTCGAAGTCAGTACTTATTCTGTTTGGGATGTAATCTAAGCCATTTTCGTGACTTGTGAAATTGTTTCTACTGTAGAGTGAACAATGTAGTACCGATTTTTTATATTTAATTTTTCTTAAAATGTGTGTTTTCCCATTCCTTGGTCAAGTGTTGTATCATTTTGTAGAGCAAGCATTTTTTTCTTTTATTTAAAATAAAATTGATGTTCAAAAACTGTGTTCTCACTGTGCAGGAAAAACAACTTGCCAAGAAATGAAAGACAACGATGGAGAATTGAAGTTCTAATTTTGAAATATTCCTAGAGTTCAAAATGCTATAATTGCTATTGAACCAATTTACATGTTACATTATCTTAATATATACTGCACACAGGGTTCCCACGCCACCTGGAAAACCGGGAAAACCGGGAATTCTCAGGGAATTTGAAAATTGTTCCAAAAATCAGGGAAAACTCGGGGAAAATCGTGTTTTTCCGTAAAAATCAGGGAATTTCTTATCAGGGAACTGAAAAGTCAGGGAATTTTTTATTTTGCCAAAAAAATATTTTCTTTCAGACTTTTTGTAGAATATATTTCTGTATTGCTAAGTTTTAAAATAATTCCGAGTTGTTTTATCCTTCGAGGCAACCCACCCACCGATTAAAGTGCAGCTGTGCTGGGGAGTGCGTCTCTTCGCGGTTTCCCCCATCTCCAGATGCTCTAAACTACAACCGAACAAACGGACACGTCAAAGCGTGAGAGAAAGCCATTAATCACACCCCCACTTCGCAGGCTCTTATCTGCTGCGTTCGCGCAGAGGCAGTCACTTGTTCCCTAAGTAGGTGCCCTGGTTCTCTGTGTAGACTAGGAAAAAAATTATGAAAAAGCTATTTCCTCAATTTTTTAAATAACCGACTGAAATTTTTACAGTGGGCAAGATATATGAAAATAACGTTCCATTTTAAATTTCGCCGAAATTCATCGGAAACTTTAGAAGTTGCGCTTTTTTTCCCCCCTTTCTTTTTGCATGTTTCACTTGTCTTTTATCAAACCGTACAAAAACATTTTATTTTGCCGGATGTTGGTTATCCTAATAAATTCGTCCCCGCTTCCCCCTTCAAGAGCAGTGTGGATGAATGTTGCAAATTGAGGGCACAATTTATTTTTTGAAAAAGTTCGTATCACTTACGAACTAAAGCTTCACTTTCGTAATTCTGTAGCAGAGTTGGTATAGTTGGAAAAGTATGTACCTTCAAATGTTTGAACAGGGAAGATATGAAATAGGAAGATTCTTCAAAGAGGGGGAAAGATTAATTTTTTCATAGTACTTATGAGTATTTTGTATGAAAAATACCATGCAATGAAGCCGGTACTATTGCATACCTACCAAATTTCCCAGATTTCACGGCCGTTTTCTAGATTCGTTGTTTTACGGCCGGAAAGAGATTTTTCTTGATTCTGTCTTATTTCTATTTCATAATGCATGAAGAAATTAATTTATAGCTATTTTGGCGATATTCCGATTACTGCAAGAGCTGGCTGGTTGCGAAAAATAGGGTAGTCCGACGCCCGGAACCATAGATTTTCACATCTGGGTCATTCCACGCAAAATCGTCAGATATTGAAATAATTTTCCACCAACACATCTCCGATTCTTACGGGTAGCTGCCTCCAAGTTATAAAAAAACCCCTAAAAGTTTCAACTTTTTTTGTTTCTGATAGATTAGAAGATATTATTTTTTGAATTTTTGTGCATAGTGGAACCGTTTTCCGTAAAATCGCAAATATCTCCGTTATTTAGAATAAGAAATATAAAATTCATCATTCTCTCGTAATTTTTCCTAAGGTTTCAGCTTATACATAGGAAAAAAAAATCTGCGAGAACAAAAGCTAGACGGGGTAGAAATTTTCTTGTAATCGTAAATTATTTTTCTTGCGTTGCTGCACCTCACAAGAGTTGCATAAATTTTTCACTTCACATCTTTACCCTCACATTGCCGAAAAAAATATAAAAAATCTACCTAGTTACTACTGATTTAAATCTTTGCCGTGCGTGCTCTATTGGTTTCAGGTTTGTCAGTGCAGGCGCTAAAGCTTCTGTCTCCGTTTTGGATGACGTTATTTGTGGGGAGTTACTGCAAATGACCTGAGTGGGCTCCAGACCTTTCTCGCACTTTGCCTGAGCAACATCGCACAAAAATGTATTGCCCTTCGTAAAGATATTGTTAAGTATAAACATGCCACTCGCCATAGGATGAAAAATTATGCTGAAAAAAAAAGTGTTAGGAGGATTTTATGAGCACACATGCACACAAAACTTCCTCTAATTGTTTCCCGTACAAGTAATTTGACGTAGCGTGGAAATGAACTGTGACCTGCGAGAAAAGTTCAGTACTAATGTTTGTGTCACAAACGTAGCCAATCAATTTTAAGACTTCCGGATTTTGGAAGTACTTGTATGAATTGTAGCCTCTCAGGAAAAATGGTATTCCGTATTAACAGTTAGTTTTCTCCACTTGTTGCTTCCATTATTTTTCTTTATCCAGGGTTTAATTTTTTTTTTTTTTTTTTTTTTTTTTGCCGTTATGGCATTAGGATCTCTGTGTGCCAGCTTATGAAATTTAACAGCACAATGTCTAAATATCCTATGCTGCGTTATTTAGAAGCAAATAGCAGAGGTGCCGACTATTACGAATTGTCCGTAATTATTACGGTTTCGACTGTCAGATTACGGAATTAGGGGCAGGTTGGAAGAATTACGGATTTCAGTGTGTTTTGGAGAATCTCAATTTTGTATCCTTTTTCGTTAAACCCTTTTAGTGCGACGCTGCCGATTTGTCGGCCTTCGATTTTGATCCGCATATTTTCCGAATCAGACTGCAGATTTCGGTGTCTCAATGATCATATCATTTATCAATCATATCGTTTTGAAATGGAATGTCCCGCAGTGGTCTAAGCGATGGCCTCTGATCATTCGTCCGTAAGGGGTCCGGGTTCGAATCCCGTTGAGGCATGGATGTTGTGTTTGTCTTAAGGCACTGGCTCTCTCCCTTCCCAGGAACCAGTGACCCTAAATTAGGGACGGGCGACTGCTTATAGCCCATTGAGTTGCTCACGGTGGTCGTTAAACCTCCAATCAAAAAAAAAAAAAAAAAAAAATGGAATGTCCATGAATCATATCGTCAAACAGCGATATTATCGGAAGATTGGTACCGTAATTTTCTTCGTATAATCCGCGGATTATCTGTTAAAAAAAGTTAAAATTATAGGTTTTGCGGATTATACACCGATCCGGTTAATACGCTGATTTAAAAAAAAAAAAAAATTACAACCTTCTGATTTTTAAAAAATCTGCAGCGTGATTGTGCAGGGAAGGGTGTAATAATTGAAAAAGGAACTCCCTCGGAAGAATTTTCCTCAGTTCAGGAGTTTGTACGGAGCGGGGGAGGAGGGGAAGGAATGTCGTAACGAAAGATCGGGAAAGTTGTGGGGAGGGAGGACAGAGGTCATTTTGATATCGTTGAGGAGAGCTCTGACTGTCGTGCCGGCTCTGTTTTTGGCAAAAAGCCAAAGAAGTACGCACAGCACTTGCTGCACGAACCTATGCGTTTCTCCTTTCGGATTTCATGTGCGCGACCTTGTGTCTAGTTTGCTTTCGTTGTTTTGGCGAACGTCGTTGCTGCTGTTTTCCTTCATTGCTAATCATGATGTCTCTGAAAAGGAAACGTTTCAGTTACACTGCCGAATTTAAACTTGAAGTGGTGGACAGAATTGAGGATATGATCGTGTCACTGCGCGATAGTTTTGAGGTCAGAACACAATCGTGCAGCAACATACGGAAAGCCTCTGTGTCGCGATCTAAAACGTAAATTCCGCGGGAGAATTCACGGGTTTTTTATTGGCCCACGTATAAGACTATCTCTCAACTCTGAAAGCAGGAATTCCTCCAAAAACTTTCGACTTATACGCGAGTACATACGGTATTTCTACGACTTGTTCTGTATCAGCCTTTCGTCATTGGCAAATTGTAATGCAATACTCTGGAGCTGCATCGGCGTGATCTATGGATGCCACACCCTTTATCTGTCCGGAGATAAAAAAATATAAAACAGTTACTTTTAAAAATGAATTTCTTCATTTAATAAAATCGTTTTTTTTTCTCTCTCTTACTTCTTCGGACCCATTATGTGTTTCTGGAACGTGGAAAGAGCGATGTATTTATTTATTTTCTGACGTCACGTATTTGGAGGATTTTCACTTTGGATCTCGCCCTTTGGATTTAATCACATTCACCTGTAATATTTCATCAGTATCGCTCATTGTTTTGTTGTTTATTTTGCCATATGTGGTACGCCTGTATTCCCTATGTTTTTGCCAATAAAGTATATTTTGAAATAACTGCTATAAAATATATAGCCAGTGCCATTAATACCCACCAGATGGAGACGTCTCAGTAGCTGAGCCCATCTTACGGATTTATGATGTCAGAAGCTGACTTAAAAATACACATAGCACCGTGGATTGTTGGCCACCATGGTGTAAAGCTAACGCGCTAGGCTATATATGGAGAGATCCGTGGATTCAATTCCCCGGCGGCGGCTGAAAACAATTTTTCGGTTGCTATGTGTTTCTGGAACGTGGAAAGAGCGATGCATTTATTTATTTATGTGACGGACTTTTCTGTCGGAAATTCCGCTTCTGGTTCAACATCTATGATGTGCGGATTATACGGCGATTTTTATTTCCTGAATATCACAGTCTGCGGATTATACGAAGGATTTTTTTATTATTATTATTATGAATTTCGTGGTCTGCGGATAATACGACTAAAATTACAGGTAATATGCCGTAAGTGTCATCGTAAAAGAGTTTGCGCTTGCTATCGTATCGGTTCCCCACGCACTTTTCCGTGTGACAGGAGAAAGGTTACTTTAGCCAAAACTTTTCCTGCTGCAGTTGAGGCAGTGCTGTTCGCTTTGCATTGTTGGTGAATTATAAGACGTCGTACTGTCGGAAATCACTTTTTCGAGCCCCATTCGAAGTGCAATAACGATCAACTCGTCGCAACGCGTGGTCCCGTGATGACGGATGTTTATATTTCTTGCGGACTTTCGCCGCGCGGGAGAACGAAGTGCGGTGTTTTATTACTAGAAGCTCTTCACATTATTCATTTCTTTTTCCCAAACAAACAGACACAATCGCAAAACTCCGTGAATTACGAATCCCCATCTTTTTCCAAACTCGTGTACGCAGAGGATGATTTTATTGACAGCTTGTTCCTCAGACTAGGAGACGTGCTTTTTCCCACTGCGTGAAATTGTTTTCTAAGGTTATTTGAAGTGGCTTGTAGTGAGAGTGAAAGTTTTCCAAGTGATGGTGAGGATTTTGAATCATCTGAGAGTGATATTGGCCTAGCAACATCAAGCCAAAAACTAGCCTCCCTGCCACGCACACCATATCTTCTTCAGAAGGTGAAGATCTTCATAGTGAATCTTCAGATCATGAAAGTGAATGGGAGGATGTTAATAGAGAGAAGTGATAAACAACCTCAGCATCTTTTTTTATTAACATGAAATGCAGGGGCCCAAACATGCTCCGGCAACTGATGTGGCACTTATTGCATATTTTTTACTTGTTTTTTACCAATTTCATCCTTGGAATTATCATTTCTGAAACAAATAAATATGCAAAGAGGTTTCTCCAGGAACATCCAAATCTTTCTCCCAAATCTTGAGCAAGGAAATGGAAAATGTTACAAATGCTAAAATAAAGGTTTCCTTGCGTGCCTTCTAATATGAGAGTAATCAGTAGCCCATGTAGGACGAGATGATTGCCGAAGGCATATCCAGTCAAAACAAATACCAGGATTGTGTAAAATTAAAGACTCTATCAAAGCCTTTGGATAATTTTTTTGCAAAAAGAATGAAAATAGCGTGATAAACGCTGAATTGCTGTTTACTACAATCGTTGTGGAGCATAACCTACCTATAGCAAGCTGTGATCATGCTGGTCGCTTCTTTCATGCTATGTTCCCAGACTGATATTGATGAAGCTGGATATCCTTGAGCATATGTGGCATGGAATGAAATATCTAAGACAAAGGATTCATCTGGCCTTCCCAAGTATTCCACATTGCCTAAACTAATGTTGGTAATATTGACTATCCCTCGCAGCAATTCCTCTACGTAGAGAATATTTAGTATAGTAAGGAAATACCTCACGTACTTTTGCCCAACAATGAGCACCAAAACATTAAGTGCCCTTCTTGTACAGAAAAGTAAAGCATTTTCCTCAGGTGAGCTGTGTTATAAAAAGTTTTCTGAAAAAGAGTATACCACTGCAAAACAAGCAACAAGGGAGTTTTTATGTCAGCAATGACATGATGTAAGTACAATATTGATAATTTAATTTCATATTTTTTTTTGTGAGGATAGTGTAAACATGCAAAGTTATTACATATTTCATGCATTAATTTCTCATGAAATACCCATTCCACGCGTTAACGACGTATGGTGATTACCGATAGGCACCTCATACAAGTATTACAGGTTACACAGTAATACTATATTATTGTCCTTAACTTTAAAAAAAAATGGTGTGTTACATTACTGAAAGTTTGTGTTACATTATTGAAACATTACTGAAAATTCCCTATTGATTACTGATATGTTCTGCTAGAGGTTGGCACCTCTGAAATAGCATAGATTCGATGTTCTCATTGCCAAGTTCCAAGTGCAAGAACTAACTTTAGCTAAAATAATTACAATTTTGATTTTTAAATGTCAGCAGTATTTTCCCTGATTGCTAGAATTGTTGGGATGGTACTGGCACACGTTTTTCCTCAGACGCAGAAATGCTGTCATGATTTCCGTTCTCTCTCTCTTCTTTTTTTTTATTTTTTAATAGCTGTTTTAGTTTGCTTTGTCTTTAAAGATTCTAAGTGAATTCCAATAGAAAATACAAATTGTTAGATCGATTTGATATAACCGCTCTAACAAAATGTTAAGAGACTCTGTCAGACACTCTCCATTTTATCATTCCCATTAGACTTCAATTTCAGCAAAAGTTTCCGTGTTCTTTGATATTTATGTAAAATAAGCACTTAAAGGATTTAAAGCTTCAGCATTGTATCATTTAACGGCAATTTATTCTCTTCAGTCTCATTCTCCCAGCTTGTATTTTTAAACCTAACTGGAACTCTAAATGTTGTGAGTCGTTTAAAATGTTATTTATATACTTGTGTGCACTTAAAATACAGATAAATCAGTTATATAATTTCACCTAATCGATTGAAATATTTCATTATATGTAGAATTTAAATTAAGTCTTAGTTCAAATATTCTTTAAAACATGTAAATACATGGTTTGCCACCTCGGTGGTGCAGTGGTCTAAGCTCTGGCTTCTGACTATTTGTCCAAGTGAGCCTGGATTCAAGTCCCAGATGAGGTATGGGTGGTGTGTTTATCTTATGGCACTGGCTCTCCTTCTTCGTGAAGCCAAAGGTCCTAAATTAGGGATGGACGGATATAGCCCAACAAGTTGCTTATGGTGGTCGTTAAACCTGAAACAAAAAAATAAGACATGATTTTGTTAAATATTATGTAAAATTTATGTTAAATACACTAATTTTTGTAACTATAAAGTAATTAGGGAAAATGAAAGTTATTTATCCTTTATATTCCATATTTTCTGTTTATCTTTATGGACTGTATAATCGGGACGTTCATTATGTGGCGTCTTTTTAATTCTCCCTCATGTGTGAGATGAACATAACATTATCAGTTTTAATTTCAGGTAAGCAATTATTTGCAATTACAGCCTGTCTAGAATTTGATAAATCTTGCTTTCAATACATTACATTATTCCTTAGTTCTCTAAAAATTATCAAAACTGAATTTAAAAAATTGCCTGTAGACATTACGGTTTTATTCGATTTCTGCAGATAGTTTGCTTCATATTTTGTAACATGGAACAATTAGGCACAGTGGCCTTATACACTCTTGCTTGGAGAAACACATCACAAGAGAACCACTTAAACAATGGATCAAAGCCCTTTGTTGGTTGATTCTCTTTCGACATTTCTCTGAGCAGGAGCCCATTCGGTCATTAAGCTTATCTACACTGTGCTATAGAAGAAAGGAAAACAAACTATTCAACATACAGATTTTTTTCTTACATATGAACTGTTTCTACGGGAATGTATTAACAAATTGTACATGGGCAGTATACCACTTAGGTTCAGAAAAGATCATGGAATTATAATACCAAAAATAATATGCCTCATGCATTTAATTGTTATTCATAAAAAGCAGGTAATTGTATAAAGAATTAACAAATGTATGCTTTCGTAAGGAACGCAAGAATGTAAGGAAATGCAACAATTTGTCGCAATGTTATTTGATTTGCCGCTCTGGAAAAACTCTCAGAACCACCTGGAAAACCTGGAAAAGTCAGGGAATATTTTTTCTACTTTTGAGTGGGAACCCTGTGCACATCATATGTAGAAGAATCTACTGTTAGATACGTTATATTATTAACTACGTGGACGTTGGATAAGGACATATTTAGGCAACAATGTTGTTAAAATGCAGATAATTTTTTTTTCAACTCACCTATTTCTTTACGAACGTTCTGCATTTCCAGGGTAAACCAGTAATATTGTTCTGTTCGTTGCGCTGACTTCAAGAATAAAACCTTTTGTTGAAAGACCAGTAAATTAACAAACTATGCACTATAAAAATGTCTTTGAATTAAAACTTGATGAACACCGGGAACGAACGAGCGAATGAATTTTCAAATATACAAACTCCTGTTGCAATGAAGATTAAAAAGAATTTAAAAAAATGAACCTGAATTATAAAAGCCCAAGACCTAATCCTTATCCAACAAACCACTTCAATCCAAACAAGTTTCGACATTTGACCATGTCATTATCTATGGAGTATTTTGCGTTCTAACTTCAGGATTTTTGAAGCTCAATGATTCCGTGCTGACTCACAGTCAGTCATGCCACACCCATAATCCATCTTAGTCGCAGTACTTGTTCGTTGCAGACTCCTCTGCGTCCATGAGCTACGCCATCTATAGCATTTTTCATTTGCAAAAGTTCATTTCATAACTCGGCTTCTTTAGTCTTTTGCTTTCTACATTTCATAGCTCTGTTTTTTTCTTTTTCTAGCAGTTATTTCCATGCATAGGGAATCTCTACTGGTGAATTGCGTTTGCAATTTTTTGCTTTAAATTTCTCTTATCGCCAACGCCTCGGCATTAATAATTTGTCTATGTGTTTTGTGTGACGCAATTGTCTTTGTATTTTCCCAATCAGGCTGTACATAGTTTTCTAAGCAATACTGAATCAGTGAAGTTTTGCTGTCTTTCATTTTCCAGTTATGCATATGCTCTTTTAATCTTGTACGAAATCATCTTTTTGTACTGCCAATATATATACGAATGTAAAGAAAATAATATAAATTTGGCAGAGACAGTCGTGGACAATGGTAAACTGCTGACTTACAACAATAAAACATCATTACTTGACAAATCAGGAGTATATATGATACCAACAATTACCAATAATAACAATCCAGATTGTATATATATTGGTAGTACAAAAAGACGATTTCATACAAGATTAAAAGAGCATATGCTAACTGGAAAACGAAAGACAGCAAAACTTCACTGATTCAGTATTGCTTAGAAAACGATGTACAGCCTGATTGGGAAAATGCTAAGATAATTTTTTTTTGCATTTTTGAACTTCACTTTTAGTTGGTAAAGTTCGATGAACACTTACCGCACGTGGGGCTTGGCTTTCAATTCATATTTCCGTTATGTGGATGCGGCACGGGGGTTTTTGATTTGGCCACGGGTCCGCTTCTTTTTTTTTTTTTTTTTCCGTTGGAATTTATTTTGCTTCATCACCAAATGAGTTTTTTTTCCTTTGCTGCATCCTCATTTACTTCAATATTTATTCATAACCTGAGTACTTTCGGTAATACTCCTTTACCGTCTTCGAGGGACGTTTTGCTCCGACTGGCACGGACCGTGTCAGCTGGGCATTTCAGTGGTTCTCGCGGGCTGCTTCTGTCATCGGCTATCGCTTCTTCTTGGGCGTTGTGGCGCCATCTCTTGTTGGTCAGTGATCAAATAATGCTGTAGTAAATAAAAAAGAAGTCAAATATTTAAATGGTTTTCCGTACATAAAAGGTACTACCAATGAAATTAATAATATTTGTAAAAAGCATAACATTCAAATTGGAGGAAAAGTAAATACCATCAAAAATATAGTAATAAAAAATAATGAAAAAATAAAAATGTTAGAAAAAGCAGGTATTTACTCAATTCCTATTACTGAAAATCCTCCAATGGCTTATATAGGAAGTACCAAAAATAAGCTTAAACACAGATTAAAACAACACGTAAGAAACTGGCAGAAAAAAGAAGAAAAAACAGCACTTATCCAATACTGTCTGGATAACCAAAAATATCCTAAATTCGAAAATATAAAAATCATTAAAAGCTGTAAATCCGAAAAACACCTTAGAATAGCAGAGTCGGTAATGATTGGAAAAAATAGGACAAAAGTTTGCAACCATAATGACCCTAATAATTTGAGAAACAGCTGGAGAAATTTAATTAAAATTGAGCAAAAAAATGAAAAAGTTCGAAAAATGAGATCACTGACCAACAAGAGATGGCGCCACAACGCCCAAGAAGAAGCGATAGCCGATGACAGAAGCAGCCCGCGAGAACCACCGAAATGCCCAGCTGACACGGTCCGTGCCAGGCGGAGCAAAACGTCCCATCGAAGACGGTAAAGGAGTATTACCGAAAGTACTCGGGTTATGAATAAATATTGAAGTAAATGAGGATGCAGCAAAGGAAAAAAAACTCATTTGGTGATGAAGCAAAATAAATTCCAATGGAAAAAAAAAAAAAAGAAGCGGACCCGTGGCCAAATGAAAAAACCCCGTGCCGCATCCACATAACGGAAATATGAATTGAAAGCCAAGCCACGTGCGGTAAGTGTTCATCGAACTTTACCAACTAAAAGTGAAGTTCAAAAATGCAAATGCATTAATGCACGTTAAATAATATAACCTCCAATATCGGAAGTAAATTGAAAAAATGCAAAGATAATTGCGTCACACAAAACACATAGATAAATTATTAATGCCGAGGCTTTGGCAATAGAGAAATTTAAAGCAAAAAATTGCAATAGCAATTCACCAGTAGAGATTCCATATGCATGGAAATATCTGCTAGAAAAAGGAAAAAACGGAGCTATGAAATGTAGAAACCAAAAGACGAAAGAAGCCGAGTTATAAAATGAACGTTTGCAAATGAAAAATGCAATAGATGGCGAAGCTCATGGATGCAGAGGAGTCTGAAACGAACAAGTACGGCGACTATGACATATTATGGGTGTGGCATGGCTGATGGTGAGTCAGCACGGAATCATTAAGCTTCAAAAATCCTGAAGTTAGAATGCAAAATACTCCATTGATAATGACATGGTCAAATGTCGAAACTTGTTTGGATTGAAGTGGGTTTGTTGGATGAAGAATTAGGTCTTGGGCTTTTATAATTCAGGTTAATTTCTTTTAATTCTTTTTAATCTTCATTGCAATAGGAGTTTGTATATTTGAAAATTTGTTCGTTCATTCGTTCCCGGTGTTCATCACGTTTTAATTCAAAGACATTTTTATAATGCATAGTTCGTTAATTACTGGTCTTTTAACAAAAGGTTTTATTCTTTAAGTCAACACAATGAACAGAACATTCGTAAAGAAATAGGTGAGTTGAAAGAATTTCATCTGCATTTGAACAATATTGTTGCCTAAATATGTCCTTATCCAACGGTCCCGTAGTTAATAATATAACATGTGTAACAGTAAATACTTCTACATCTAATGTTGAACTTTAATTTTTTTGTAAACAAAAGCAAAAATGCTTGCTCATTTTGTCTGTTGAAATTGCAAGAAGTGAACAATCAAAAACCATGTATTTTTAGAGAAATTAAACTTCAAAGAGTGTCAAAAAGTTCTGATGTCATTGTCAATTCCTGAAAAATAGGTTTTGGACTCCTGGAAAGTTCTGTAAAAACACCTTAAATGGTCTTCCAGAAATCAGTACGAACCCTGTTGTTGCTGTTTTGTGTTCCCTCCCTCAATCCATTTTATTTTGTTTGGCATACAGATAGGACATTCATATTCTCTCAGAACACATTTATTCACTTCAATTTTCCCTGAAGCTTTGCCCCTCCCTTCATCCTAAATTTCCCACAGTAATTTAAAAAGGGAGAGGATAAAATACTTTAACTCCTGTAGATTAGAAAAACTTGAACTATGCTTTGAAAGCAAAATGCATGTCTCAAGATCTCTTACTTCTCCTTTTTAAAAAAAAAGTTTTCTCTCCATTGGCCTCTCCCTTGGAAAGTGATTATGTGTTGCACTTCTGATTAATGGAACTCACTCATTTCATGAGGCCCAGTCAGGTAAAAATATTATAGTAAAGTGGGCATGCATCTTTGGCAGTATGGTGCAGATAACCTCCTTTGTTGTAAAAAGGCTACCCATATTCATGCTGTTATGTGTTGCCAGCACAGTAGTGGGTTTCTGCTGGTAGAAATGCATTATGTATACCAGGCAAGGTGATTTTCTTGTATGTTAATAAAAATGTTTATTGCGTAAGTTTGCACGACTTTTAACGACGTGTTGCCAAGAACCAGAGTTGGTTGCCTTCCAGACTCTAACCTTGATTTTTATGTGAGTGCCAGTTTTATACCAGTTTGCAGCTGTTAAAACTGTGGAGCTTGATGTGTGTGAACAAGCTAATACATATGTACATACAGGAAATGCAAAGTGGAAAATTTAATATTCCATTTCTATAAAGCTGTTGCATGTTTTGTGGTGCATTTGTATTTTGAGGCATGCCAGTATATAACCAGTCTTGTTCATATGTAAAATATATACTTTGTGTATTTGTTTATTTATGTAATTGTTCCATAGCTATTTGCATATTTTCTGTATTTAGGTGGTTGATCCTCGTTTGGTATCTGTTTTTGATGCTCGAGAGTTAGAACTTGTAATAGCTGGCACAGCTGAAATAGATATCAGTGACTGGAGGAAGAACACTGAATACCGATCAGGTTGGTGCACTGCATATACATACATACTACATGTGAAATCAAATTAAAATGCACTTTGACATAAGTTATTTCTCTTTTCTTTTTCTTTTAGAATACTGAGTCAAAATCACTCGCCGTTAGAACAGGATTCGTACGCCTCCTAGATTTCCTGGAAAACTAGAATTAAATTTTTATGTTCCAGGGCCCTGGAGAACTCCTGGAAAAAATGCAGTTTTTAATGACTCCTGGAAAACTCCTGGAATTATTGTATTTCTTTTTATACTGAACTAGTTTGGTTTAAAGATTTGGCCGCTAGTGTTGCATCAGAAACATATTAGCTCTTCTCCAGCTGTGAACTGGAGTGAGAGAACTTTCTTGCCGAAACAGGTGCACAGGCCATTGACTGATAAGCATCTTCTGCATGCTGCTGAGTTAAAAAATATGATTCTATCTTCACAGAATTTTGACAGAACTGGCTGAAAATTTAATGCGATTGATAAATTGATAAAAGGAGCAAACCCACCAAATTGAAAACTAGCCACTAAAATTTTTAATCACGTTGCAATTGTGGGCAGTTGCAGTAGGTCATAATAAAAAAATATGTATAATTCAAAAAGTTTTCATTTGATTGTAGTGAACTTTGCAGGGAAACCTTATGTGACCCAGTTATGACATCTGTGAAAAATTCAGATCTTTTAATTGAAAATTCGGAAAATTAATTTTTCCGCACTTTAAAGCATGTCTTTTGTGAAAAAGATAGTGCTTAAGTTATCCGTCCATCTGCCAGTGGACACCATATCTCTGCAACTAATAGTCCAATTTGATAAAATTCTTCTTGCATTGAGTAGGAAGCTTGAAATGTGCGAATGAGATGATCCCTTATTTCGTTTATTTTATTATTTTTTTCATGGTGCACAATTTTGCCACTAGAGGGCTTAAAGCAGATGATATTGAATTCAAAATACATTTTATTCCATATATTTGCTTCTAAACGTCTGATTGAAAAATTTCTTGTACCTTTCAATTCCATTTTTATTGAAGACTATTTTAGGTATAGTCTCTTTTTCAAGTTACACATAGATTTTCCGCTAATGGGCGTAAAAGTAAACTGCTTTTCCCCCGATACCTCTGCTTCTAAAACTCTGATTTAAAATATTTTTCTCCAGCGGAAACAGCTCCTGATAAAAAATCTTTTGCACATAATTTCTAATTTTTGGTAAAAAACAGTTTGGCCACCAGGGAAGCAAAAGTGTTAATTTCCGATTCTATTGCATTTGCAGCAAAATCTGAGCTTCTAAAATCTCGATTGAAAAAATTTGTTCGTGGACTGATACCACTCACGTCGGTAAACCTTTTTTGAATATTTTCTTCTTAAAATAATGCATAGTTTCTCCGCCAGGGGCGTAGACGTATATCTTATTTTGTTGATATCTCTGCTTCTAAGAAACCGATTTGAAAAATCTTTCTTTGTTGGATAGTTTCCACTGCGAAATGTTTTTCATATTATTTTAAAATTTTCAAGTAATTCATAGACTTTCCACTAGGGGGCATAAAGGTAAATTGTGTTTCCTTGATATCTCTGCTTCTAAAACTCCAATTTGAAAAATTCTTTCTGCACCAGGTACAGCTTCTGGTGGAAAATGATTTCCATATAGTTTTTAATATTTGGTAAAGAATGGTTTGACCACCAGGGGGCATAAGTGTTTATTTCTGCTTCTGATGTATTTGCAGCAAAATCTGAGCTCCTGAAAACTTGATTGAAAAAATTCTTCTCTTTACTGATACCGCTCTCATTAAAAAACTTTTTGAGAATACTTTCTTTTTCTTCTTAAAATAAAGTGTCTTTTCTGGCAGGGTGCGTAGATGCTTGTCTTATTTTTGTCAATATCTCTGCTTCTAAGAGTCCAATTTTTAAAATTTCTTTGTTGGAGAGCATTTCCACTGCAAAATGTTTCTCGTATAATTTCAAATTTTTCATAATGCAGCAGTCTGCCACCAGAGGGCATAAGTTCACGTTTCCGTTACTGCAATATCTGCAGGACTAAAAAGCCGACTGAAAAACTTTTCTTCCGTCAGATACTACTAACTATGCAAATTCTGTGTGTGTATTTTCTTCCCAAAATAATGCACAATTTTGTCACTAGGGGGCACTAATGCTTAATCTGTTTTTGTCAATATCTCTGCTTCTACATGTGCGATATAAGAAATTCTTTCACCACCGGATGCCATTTATTTTGTAGAACACTTTAGGGAGTGGAGGAATAAAGAATTCTGTGTGTCATTAAAGAAAGTTGCCTTGTGATTCTTCTAGGGGCTGCTTGGCATGTTTAACGCTGATATTAAATATTCTGATATTTAAGATTATTTCAAGTTCCTTTAGTTTTTGACTGAAATTTTATTATTTAACTTAAGATATTTTTCAAATTACTGTGATTATTCTAACCTAGCAAAGTATTCTGTCAAAAGATTTGGCATTTAGTCGAATACTAAAGAAAACTAACTACAGATTATTACCCAGTCTCTCATTTGTAACCAAGCAGTGGTGAGGATTAACAAGCATCTCCCTCCCCATCCAGTTTGTTCCAATTATATTAAAAGCATAGCTACTGCCTCAAATTGCTTTTTCCTGAATCACTAAGAAAATTTTTTTGTCCACCCTACCATATGATCGACTGTAGTAATCCAAAGAGAGCAGCGCCTTTAGGCAATTTAAAAGCCTTGTATCCCGATGTAACTCAAGGGGAGTTTTACTGAAGAATGGCACCTTGATACCTGCTATCGCCCCTAATTGTGGGAGATTTAAATTTTGCCGACTGCCAGGTTCGTATGGACTGAGAATAAATGTAGAAGGAAAAGGAACACTAACAGGGTTCCCACTCAACCTGGAAAACAGGGAAAACCTGGAATTCTCAGGGAATTTGAAAATGGTTCCAAAAATCAGAGAAAACTCAGGGGAAATTACCCCCCTTTTTTTGTAAAAATCAATGGATAATTTATTTTGCCAAAAAAACTTATTTTTTCAAGATTTCAAACTTTTGCTTGCAATTACTGCCTGTCTAGAATTTGGTATATCTTACTTTCAGTTATATTAAGTATTTCCTTTATTCTCTAAAAAAAGATGCAAAATTGAACTTTTAAAATTGCCAGTTATTAAGCTTTTGTTCAATTTCTGCAGGAGTTGTTATAACATGAAATAATTAGGCACAATGGCTCCTGTTTGAAGAAACACTTCACAAGAGAACCAACCAAATGATGGATCAAAGTCCTTTGTCTGTTGGTTCTCTTGAAACATGTTTCTTTGAACAGAGCCATTCCATCATTAAGCTTAGCTGCATTGTGTTATAGAAAAACTGAAACTATTCAACTGACAGATTTTTTTTTACATATGACCTGTTTCTATGGGAATGTTGTATTTACAAATTCTGTGTTGGTAGTATTCACAAAAGTTCACGGAACTTTGGTACAGAAAATAATGTGCACAGTTAGTTGTTATTAATGAAAAGCAGGTAATTTTATAAAGACAAATTACATAAAGAATTTACAAGTGTATGCTTTGATGAGAAAAATGAAGGGAATGGAATGAATTGTAACAATTCTTTGCAACATGCCACTCTGGAAAACTTTAAAAACCACCTGGAGAACCTGGAAAAGTCAGGGAATTTTTTTTATTACTTTTGAGTGGGAACCCTGACTAACCATTCGAAAACACAACTACTACTGAAAGTGAAAAATATTGCAATTACCAAGTGAAACATTTTCATGTATTAAATTACCTAAAATTTTTAACCAGTAGCCATTTTTCAAAAGTGAAAAATTAAAAAGAAACAATAAATTCAGGTAGAGAATGTAAATTACATGTCGCAGAAATATGCATTTAAATGTTTCCCCTTATACTAAGTAGGCATACAAAAACATGAATATTTCACTGTCTGCCATCCAATGAAGGCATGTTGCATATTGTAAATAGAAATTTTGGAATATTTTTATACAAGTAAAAACAGAATCATTTTTCTTTTCCTGGTTCTCCAGAGTGTTGGCATTCCAGCTTTTTGGGTTCTTGTTTCTATCTAGTTTCTTGAATCCCAGAGTATGTAATAGGTTTGTATCAAAGTGGATAAAAAACAAAGCAAAAAAAAAAAAAACTAAATCCTGTGAAGCTTGGTGATGCACAGTGCCATTAAGGTTTACATGATTCATGCTCTGTGAATGTTTTGGGGTCTTTCACTTTAGCTCAGTGCCTGCACTTTGATTTGTAGGCACTGTAAAAAAAATATTGTGTTACAGGGAAGAAAATTGTCAGTATCATGCATGTATTTTATTTTGTTTGTTTCAGAAATGCAAGGAAGCATGTTTAAGGTTTTAATGATTCGGAATGTCCAATCTCTACAAATGTGTATATATTTTTTCTGTTTTCAGTGTATTCCAAATGTGTAATGCTGCCCCAGTGGCCAAATGGTCTATATATATGGTAGAAGGGTGTGAAGCCAAACTCTTTACAATGTATACAAAGTTGTTTTACTAGATGTATACAAATATACACCTAGTTTTTATTGAAATACACTCCTAAAATTTTCTTAAATTTTTTCTAAAAATTCCTAAATTTCCTACCTAAAATTTTCCAGAAGTATGCTATGATCCCTGAAATAGGAGCACATGCTGTTGTGATTTATTGGGAAATTTTCTGCTGATGAAAGCTATTGATGAGAAATGCACAATTCGAGTGCTGTTACAGTTTTTCTTTAAAAAAAAAAAAAAAAAAAAAAAAAAGTTGACCGCTGCAGCAAGGGAAATTTGTGCTGTAGAAGGTGAAGGAACAGCAAGATTTTGGTTTTAGCGATTTAAAAATGGGGACTGCAGCTTTGAATACGAAGCATGTGCTGGAATACCTTCGACAGTGAATTCTGAAGCTATACACCAAGCCGTAGAGTCAAATCCATGCACAAGCACTAGACAACTGTCAAATAAGCTGGGAATACCTCTGCCCACAAATGTTTGTGAACTGCACAAGCTCAGTAAGATGCACGGAAGCTGTCGACAAGCACCCCATGAACTGACTGCTGCTCCAGCTCAGCGACGTGTGCATGTGTGTCGTCAATTGCTGGAAAATCCCCAGGACGACCGTTTCTTTAGGCAAATTGTGACAGGATGAAAAGTGGATATTTTTCCGGAATCCTGATATGAGAAAACAGTTATTAAATCCCAAAAAGCCACACCAGAACCTGCCCCAAAAAAGGGACGATTTGAACACAAAGTTATGCTATGCGTATAATGGAACATTCATTGGGAATTGGTTCCAGATGGCTGCAGCATTAATGCACAGCTGTACTGTGGCCAGTTGAAGTGGATATATGCCACTTCAAACCAAAAGTACTTTGCTGTGGTGAACCGTAAATGAGTTATCCTCCAACAGAATCATGCTCAGTCAGCTAAGGGAAAAAATACAGGAATTGGAGGGTTTTGAGGTAATGCCCCACCCTGCTTATTGTCCAGAACTTGTGCCTTTGGACTGCCACATATTCTGGTCCATAGCACATTTTCTACGTGGAACAGTGGCCTACTGGAAACACTTGGGGGACCCCTGCAAAAAAAAAAAAAAAAAATTGAGGCCCTTTTGCAAAAATCTATTAATTTCCAATTACTGAAAATTTTAACTTCATATTATTTTACTAGACTTAATGGGCATTTTAATAAATATTTCTTTGAACCCTACAAGTAATTTTCATAAAACCAAAATTATTACACTTTACTGCATGAAACACAAATGATCGCATTGTAATTCAAATGATTGCCCTAGTTTCATACTGATACAAAGTACTCCAAAACACTTTCACCGAAGTTAATCTTATTATGCAAATTTTGTTTTTTCATGGAACTAGGACCAGCCTCTTTGAAATGCCCTACGATAACGCACACTAAACACCTAACTGCCGTGTGGCAGTGTCCAATACCCTTTCTAGGTTATATAAAAATACAGAACATAAGTAAGCAAATAAGTAAGTAACAATTAAGAATTGTACCACAAAACTACTAAAATTATTTACTCTTGAATATATGAAAAACACTTTTAACACAATGTCTTGCAGGCAGTTGAATATTTTTCTCGACTCCCTCATAACAAAAAAAAAAAAAAAAAAAAAAGACAGCTCTCTGCTTCTTCGTTATCATGAAGAACACATGTTAGTTCATTACATTCTGAAAGATGCATAGTTATGTGCAAACATCTGTAATACATAACACCTTATCCTCATTGGTTAAAAATGCCACTCATTGAACTAATACTTCTTCCACATTCTGTTAATATACACTGAAGAGCAATTGAATTAGAGATACCTGTCTAGTAACGTGTAGCACCACCTTTCGCCCTGATGATAGCAATGATTCGTCTCGGCATGGACTCGACAAGACACCGGAAGCGTTGGAAAGCCATACAGATCCACGACCCCTGAACAAGCTCCCACAGTTCACGAAGATTTGATGGAGGCGGGTCAGAGCCTCGAACATCTCTCTCGATGGCATCCCAGACGTGTTCGATGGGATTGAGGTCAGGTGACCTAGCTGGCCAAGGAAGCGAGGTCACGTCGGTGGAGTGTTCATCCAACCATTCGGATACAATTCGGGAGCGATGGCACGGTGCATTGTCTTGTTGCAGGATGAGGTCCCCAATGGGATGTTGAAGACGCACAGACGGGAGCAAATGGTCATCCAGGATATCCCCGTAATGTTGACCTGTGAGGGACGATGTCACACGTACCAGGGGTC
Source organism: Macrothele yani (assembly GCA_039090855.1). NCBI lineage: Eukaryota > Metazoa > Arthropoda > Arachnida > Araneae > Macrothelidae > Macrothele > Macrothele yani. The sequence continues at coordinate 3,186,796 of CM076996.1, read as the reverse complement.
CCATTTCAGTCCACGTAAACAGTCCCCAGACGAGAATACCACCCCCACCAGCTTGAAGAGTACCCTGCTGACAAGAAGGATCCATCGCTTCATGTGGTTTGCACCGTACTCGTATACTGCCATCCGCATGTACCACATGAATCTCGACTCATCAGTCCAGGCAACATTTTTCCACATGTCTAGGGTCCAGTGGCAATGTTCCCGTGCCCATTCTAATCTTTGCACCCTGTGATGTGCGGTCAGCCGCGGTACCCTCGTGGGACGATGGCTTCTGTACCCCATAGCGAGGAGATGGTTCTGAATGGTGTGGCTGCTTGCACGTTTTTGTGCACCAGCGTTAAATTGCAGAGTGATTTCTTGCACTGTGGCCCGTCTATCTGCTGTTACAATGCGAGCTAGCCGACGATGACCCCGCTCATCCACACGCTCTTGTCCACGGCAGTTGGCCCTGGCAGGGATGGTTTTACCGGATTCGATGTACTCACGGTGCACCTGTGATACAGTGGCTCGTAAAAATCCCAGTGCCTGCACGACTTCCGAGATGGAGTGACCCATTCGTCGGGCCCCGACAATTTGCCCACGATCAAATGTGCTTAGATCCTTTGTCTTACCCATACTGCATCCGACTCTTACTGATTCCCGTCGCATCACTCCTTATATTGTCGGATCGCTGCATACGTCACATCTTTTCCGTTTACAGGGCCACCCACAGCTCCACATTTGCATAATGCCAGCTGTCTCTAATTCAATTGCTCTTCAGTGTGCATGCATAGGAACTTTTGCAATGGCCGTCAAAAGGGGCCTCAAGTGCTCTGGAATAGCTGCTCTGCTGTTATCCAATTTTTATGAACTAAAGCAACAAAGCTTACTTATTTACTGAAAAAAAAAAAAAGAAGGAAGGATTGCTTTTCTTTTTAATATGCCCATTCAAAGCTGACTGAAATTCCTGGCTGTTTCTTTTCCGGAAAAAAAAATTTGTAAAATCTTTTTGCTGGGCCTCTCTTACCCTTGAGCCCCCCCCCCCCCCTCGCAATGCTGGGGTCGTAGGGGCTTATTGATAAGCTCCCAATGTGAGAAACACTTCCAAAACATCCACGACCTTGAACTTGAGGTCCAATACATTTTTGCCTGGAAACAAAAGTATTTTTTCACAGGAGGATTCAAGACATGACATCATGATAAATGTCATGTCCTGAATCCTCCTGTGAAAAAATATTTCGAAGATTAATCTCTTACGTTTATGCATTTATACACATTTTCATCAACTGTCAAAAAAATTGTGGTGACTTTTGAATCACCTTGGTATATTCGGAAACTTTTCTGAAAGTGCATTAACATTAACAGAAAAATGAAATGCAGTATGAAGGTGAGGTCCACAGACAGTTTGAAAGAAGTTTTTTTTTAAGCATGTCTTTTGGAAAAAAAAAAAAAGTATGTGCTTTTATAGTATCACTTTGTCAGTCCATCCATCTGTGGACGGCATATCTCTGCAGCTATTATAGTATGATTTGAAAAACTCTGCATTGGAAAGCTTGACAGGTGAGAATGATGATCCTTGCTTTCTGGTTTTTTCGGATGCATAACTTTACCACTAGAGGGCATAAATTCAGATGCTATCGAATTCAAAAGACATTTTATGCCATATATTTACTTCTAAATATCTGATTGAAAAGATTCTTTCTTCCTTTTTAATGCCATTTATAATGAAGACTATTTTGGGTACAGTGTTTTTTTCAAGTAAAGTATATTTTTTCCGCTAGGGGTGTAAAGGTAAATTGGGATTTTCCCAAGATCTCTGCTTCTTAAAAGTCCAATTTCAAAAATTCTTTCTGCATCGAATACTGCTCCTGATGGGTAATGTTTTGCATATAATTTTTGAATAGTTTAGCTACTAGGGGCATAAGTGTTTATTTCTGTTTCTGGTGTATTTGCAGCAAAATTTGCACTTCCGAAAACTTGATTGAAAACATTCTCTCGTGGACTGATAGCGCTCACCTTGGAAAACTTTTTGAAAATACCTTCTGCTTAAAATAGTGCGTAGTTTTTCCACCAGGGGCATAGACGTATATCTTATTTTTGTCAATAGCTCTACTTATAAGAGACCGGTTTGAAAGAGTCCTTTATGGGATAGTGTTTCCGGGGCAAAGTGTTCTGCATATAATTTCAAATTTTTCTTAATGCACAAATGCGCCGCTAGAGGGCGTAAGTTTGTTTCTGTTAGCAGCATGTTTGCAGCAATATCTGTGGGACTAAAAAATCAATTTTAAGAATTCTTTTTCAGTCGCATACTACTAAGTATAAAAGCATTTTGTGTGTATTTCCTTCTCAAAATGATGCACAATTCCCCTGTTAGGAGGTGTAAATATTTTATCTGTTTTTCTCTATATTCCTGCTTCTAAATGTCTGGTTTAAAAAACTCTTTTAACATTGGATACCGTTTACCTTGTGATACACTTTTAGGCTTGTACTTGCAGAGTTTTATGTAGTTTACATTTCTGTCCCTAGGTGGTGGTGTACTTTTTTCATTTGCAAGTAAATCTCAGCTTCTTAAAAACCCTATTGAAAATTTCCATTTTTTATTGTATGCCATTCACTGCAATAAAGATCAGTAACTTTATTGTCTTTAAATAATGCACAGCTTTTCCGCTTGGGGCCGTAAAGGTTGAAACCTTTTTCTCTCTGTCTCTGCTTCCGGGAGAGGTATTTGAAAAATTATTTTTCCTTTGCAGATCATTTGCAGAATACTCTTCACATATTTTCAACTTTTCCATTATGCAAAATTCTTCAGGGAGGGGGCACAGAGTTTTATCATGTTTCCTTCTATATTTGTTCTTTTAACTGTTCAATTAGAAAATCTATTTGTCTCTGATAAATTTTCTGTTCGTCATTTGTTAATTTTGGTAACATACTTTTTAGCCACTGGTGGTAGTTAGTACATACATACATACATACATACATACATACATACATACATACATACATACATACATATACATACATACATACATATATATATATATATATATATATATTCTATAAAGAAGATACCTAAGCAAAAAAATACATATATAATTTTGACTCACACCTAGTACAACATAGAAAAGGTTATGTATCTACCTGTGCGAGTAAAAGGAGAAAAGATAAAAATAAAATAAAACAACTGAATGTAGAAGGTGTCGAGAATACTGAGCCTTGGCTTTATCAAGGACCAGCAAAAACTCTGCATTTTCTCACTTCCACAAAGACCTAGTTGGAAATGGGTTTCTGCAAGGCCATAGATGCAAGTAACATTCCCACCTAAAATAGTTTAAAAAATATATATATAAGTCATGTCCTCCGTAGAGTAGCATGACCTAGCACTAGTTAACAATTTCGCTTGCATCCATTAACCTTCATGGCTCGACCCATGCTCTTCATCTGTTACTATTAAACAGAGAGAAGAAGATTAAAGAGAACTCAAGCTGTGAGAGTGACATAATAATTAGAAATGATTTTCAGCTATAACGAAATTCCAAGTTCGTTTGAGAGAGAATTTAAACCTGAAAAACAATGCAAAAGAAATCCAAATTTTACATTGCAATTAAAAAAGGAAATGTTAATTTATAACGAACAGATTTTTGAAAGAAAACTTGAGTCTAAAAAACCCCCTACTCTACAACTTATGACAGCACGAAAACGAGAATAAGTTAAAGATAATAATTAACTAAAGAAAACTTTGTGAAAGTTATATACCTTAAACAGTTAGTTGCAATATGTACAAAGTATTTCAGCAGTGCTTAAGTGCATAATTAATTAGTTATTAAGAACTTAACTACTTTGAAAAAACAGCGCATAGACAGCGCATAGAAAAGGAACAAGCTTAGCCATCTTCTGTTCCTAGGTACCCCAAAAGACGCTCAAAGTTACAAAGAAAAGTAAGAGTTAATACCCGCAAAAATGTTAACAGACAAACCAATGCTTAAAAGCTGAAAAGCTAAAAAACGACAGAGGAAAGGGTACATGAAGTACAAACATTGAACTTATAAAACCTAGAACCCAAAAACAAGCTCACTAAGGTGATTTAATACATGCAAAGATTATTAAATAAACTGCTCGTGTATTTTATAATATTTCTCATGTATTCTGGAGAGTTAATTCTGCTCTTTCTGATCATTCAGATCCACAGTCTTAAGTTTATATATTTTTTCACTGGTTAAAATCTCCGCGCGTTGGTTTCTTGCTGTATGAGGAGGCCATCAGCCCCACCCTCACTGCCCCCTAGCGTCTAGGGAGTGGCGGAAGAGGTCAGCCATGTTCTTCTCTTGTGAGGAGAAAAGTTTTTGTCACACAAGAGGTAAGCTCTCTTCCTTGTTTTTGGGTTCTAGGTTTTATAAGTTCAATGTTTGTACTTCATGTACCCTTTCCTCTGTCGTTTTTTAGCTTTTCAGCTTTTAAGCATTGGTTTGTCTGTTAACATTTTTGCGGGTATTAACTCTTACTTTTCTTTGTAACTTTGAGCGTCTTTTAGGGTACCTAGGAACAGAAGATGGCTAAGCTTGTTCCTTTTCTATGCGCTGTCTATGCGCTGTTTTTTCAAAGTAGTTAAGTTCTTAATAACTAATTAATTATGCACTTAAAGCACTGCTGAAATACTTTGTACATATTGCAACTAACTGTTTAAGGTATATAACTTTCACAAAGTTTTCTTTAGTTAATTATTATCTTTAACTTATTCTCGTTAGTGCTGTCATAAGTTGTAGAGTAGGGGGTTTTTTAGACTCAAGTTTTCTTTCAAAAATCTGTTCGTTATAAATTAACATTTCCTTTTTTTAATTGCAATGTAAAATTTGATTTCTTTTGCATTGTTTTTCAGGTTTAAATTCTCTCAAACGAACTTGGAATTTCGTTATAGCTGAAAATCATTTCTAATTATTATGTCACTCTCACAGCTTGAGTTCTCTTTAATCTTCTTCTCTCTGTTTAATAGTAACAGATGAAGAGCATGGGTCGGGCCATGAAGGTTAATGGATGCAAGCGAAATTGTTAACTAGTGCTAGGTCATGCTACTCTACGGAGGACATGACTTATATATATATTTTTTAAACTATTTTAGGTGGGAATGTTACTTGCATCTATGGCCTTGCAGAAACCCATTTCCAACTAGGTCTTTGTGGAAGTGAGAAAATGCAGAGTTTTTGCTGGTCCTTGATAAAGCCAAGGCTCAGTATTCTCGACACCTTCTACATTCAGTTGTTTTATTTTATTTTTTTATCTTTTCTCCTTTTACTCGCACAGGTAGATACATAACCTTTTCTATGTTGTACTAGGTGTGAGTCAAAATTATATATGTATTTTTTTGCTTAGGTATCTTCTTTATAGAATGTGAATTCTGAATTTTCAAAACTGCTGCGTTGCGCGTTTGGATTTTCAGGTTATTTTGCACCCTTCGTTTTAAATTCTAAAATTTTTTCCTTAGTCTTCAGTTTTGCTCTTAAGTATATATATATATATATATATATATATATATATATATATATATATGTATGTGCCAAGATCTCTGCAAATGGAGACGTTTGATACACCAACAGCAAGTAAATTCTAGTTCAATCAGTTAAACATTTACCTGGTGGTTTGTTTTTCTTTGAGGAGCTAACCTCTGAATCTCAGAAAACAGCTTAGTTATATATATATATACGCACACAAAACCTTTTGTACTTCATACTCGTAATCTTTTTCTCATGCAGACATTCCTGAAACTGGTCCTCCCAAGATCTCTTTATCCTTCCCCTACCTTTCTTTCCTGCCACTTGGGCTGAAGAATTTCCTTAGTAAGCATCTCATCACTCATTCTTTCAACATTGCCAAACCACCTAAGAATATTAGTCTTCACCTTACTAACAACATTTTGCCTCACATTACACAACTGCCATACACCTTCATTCCTCACATGATTAGAGCAAGTCTCGCCACAAACCTCCTGCAAGTGATGCATCTCTGCAGCACACAAACTACTCCTATGTCACTTGTGCAGTACCCAGATTTCACTGCTGTACATCAGAGTAGAAACAATTACACTTTCATACACAGCCATTTGGGACTTCTTTGAGAGTTAGTAGCTGTTTCTATTTCTGGATGTTTTATCAACTGTAGAAATCTGGTTAATCTTTTTTTTTTTCTAACCGTTCCATTGACTATGAATAACTTTGGAAACTTTTGTTCACATTGGGAAGGATTCAATGCTTAATAACCAAAAATTCAGTGTCATCTTTCTTGTTTATACTTACAAACATTTTGACAGAAAATACGATACAATGAAGAGGTATTATTTGCTCTCACAGAAGATCGCATGCTGTGGGAAGTTCAGTATCATATGCATGAAAAGGTAGTGCATATCTAACTATGGAACTGTGAGGTCTTACTAGGAAACTGCAATAATGTTGAAAAAAAAAACTTGATTTTTGTTCTTTATACTTGAAAGTTACACAGAAAGCATTTAATTTTTTTTTTTTTTTTTGGTCTGCTGAGTCATCCCGTGAATCACAATTTTCCAGTTTAAAATCATAGTTCAAGATCAACATCACAAATGAAGATTACACAATGATTTTTTTTTCTGAATTTTGCTGTCTATAGAATATTATGTGATGGAATTTTTTTTTCCTGAATTTCACAGTCTGTGTTGTTTATATGAAGAAAAATGCATAAATGTTTTTTATAATATTCTAAAAAAGAATTCATTTTAAAAACGTTTGATTATTCATTCATGTTATTTTGTAACCTCAGTTATTTTACAAGAAAAATGGTTTTACTGTAAGTAAAATAAAATAAAGTAATAAGGCATTTAAAAAAAATCATCAGTCTTGAATGGAATATTAAAAAAAATGCAATATCAATTGTTTTTGTTTTCTGGATTGCAGTGCTTTATATTAACTGGTGGTGTAAATGAGTGAAAATATGATTTTACTTCTGATTTTTATTATAATGGCCCTTCTTTATAAGTACAAAGGATAGAGCCATTATTTATTGAATCATTAAAAAAATGTATTCATGAAAAATTAGTGTAGATTGTTTATTAGCTTGCAAGTAATTGTAGAATTTTATTTTCATAGGTTATCATGACAATCATCCTGTTATTCAGTGGTTCTGGCTTGCAATTGAAAAATTTGATAATGAAAGAAGGCTAAGGCTGCTTCAGTTTGTCACAGGAACATCAAGCATACCATACGAAGGATTTGCAGCTCTTAGAGGGAGCAATGGCCCACGAAAATTTTGTATCGAGAAATGGGGCAAGCCAACAAGTCTACCAAGGTATCTTATTTTCCCATATTATTCCAGATAATGATTAATACTGTTATGTGTGTTTTTTTTTTTTTTTTCCTTACATGATGTGTTAGACTGTCTGACAAATTGTGTTTTCCCCACATTATTCTAAATTGTTCATATTGGTGTATGTCAGTTTTTATGAGCTGTAGTAAGGTATGGGTTACCGTGGTTCATAATGAAGCAGATATAAATTTGGTACACCCGCAGTAAGTCTCTTGTGGATGAACTTTCTGATTGACAAGTGGCTGTATATTGTGAATAGCTGTTATCACATTTGAAAGACAGTGAAAACGTATGTATTTATAATTTTGATTTAACTTCTTCCTTATCCTGTAATTAGTATTCTATAAATGTTTCTCCCTCTTGTGCAAATAAATCCCAGTATTGTCTCATTCAGTTAGTTGTTTAATTCTGAATAAGATTTTCTATTGTCTCTTTCATTTTCATAGTCTTTTTGAAGTATTCATCACATTTTGTTTGCCACTGGTTTTCAGATAAGCTTTTCTAAGTTTCAAGTAGTTATAGTCATGCACATACTCTGGTGTTGAAGTTGTTCCTGACAGGAGCACTCTTCCATTTATTCTGGCATTGAAATAGTTTCGTGTGGTGGTTGTTTGAACAGTCAAATGCCTTTAAATCTTCTTCCATGTGCATTGAGTAATTTAATTACCCTCAGCTACATCATCAATTGCAATATTCTTCATGTCACAGATATACTTAATATGTTCTCTTAATAGCAGTTTATGGTGAAGTGAGCAGCCATGATTAGTCTTAAGTAAAAATTGTGAGCCAAGCCAAATTCGCTTTCTTACTTATTATATAACCACAAAATAAGGTGACTCACCCCAATTACTGGAGGATTTTTTGTTAACTCATAGATTATATACTATAGTTTACAGAATGCTAAATGAATTAGTGAACAGAAATGGAAGTACAATGAAATTTCCAAGTAACAGTTATCTCTGGAACTACAAAAAAAAAAAAAAAAGTGACCATTGTTTGGATTTTAGGCCTATTGTTGTTTGTTAGTTTTATTTTATGAGCGAGTGAGAAGGGTATATATGGAACTTCAACACCCAGAAAAAAATAGTCAGTACTTTTCAAGATGCTTAGTAAAACTCAGATGAAATAATGGACATACTTAGTTACAAAAATCTTCAGTGTGTTACACATTGCACTTTAACTAGTTAATTTTTGCAGCATAAAAACATAGGTACTCTTTCTTTAGACTGTAAGCCTCTTTTACTGGCCTTTAAAGGCAATGTTTCATCCTGCACCAGTGCAGAAAAGCACACCAGTTTCATCACCATTAAGAATATCTTGATTTTCCTGTTCAGGAACAAGGTTTCTTGCATTATTTCTTTCTCATGGTAAAATGCAAAAACATCACAATTTCCCCCTAGTGGTGCAGAAACCACAGTGCAGACTGATAATGTTAACCTACAGAAAATTGGCTTTAGATCAAGATCGAGAATTTCAAGGTTTCGAACAGTAAATAAGTGGGAAACGTGTGAAGTCTTTGCTGCTGAATTTTTGAGGCTGTAAAATCAATAACAAGCATGATTTTAGCTATTAAAATGCTTGAATCTTTCTCATTATTGCTCATTACACTTGGGTGATCTCCAATTAAGCTCTGACACTTTTCTTTTCACCTGAATGCTCCACAGTATTCTTTTTGTGTTCCATCCTAACCTTTCTGAGGTAGTGTTTCTTTAGCAGAATTGTCTGCCATTGATTTTCCCATCTCAATGATGTACAGTGTACAAATAAGTGATTTTATTCCTTAACTGGGTGAACTACAATGAAATCCTAAGTTTGCGTACAAGGCGAACATTGGACCTCCTCCGTGACTCATAAGGGTGTCCATTGACTGTTGAGATGTTATCATTAATATTAATACTAACGCAGCTGTTCTGTACCAGTTGCCACTTGTCATTGTTAGAAAGTTATCATTGTTTGGGGGTGGGTCATTTAATGGAGGTCTCACTCAATGTGTGAGCTTTTTATTTTCATTGGTGCCTGTCAGTGCAAAGATTACAACCTGAAACTTTGCAAACAAAATCATTTATCACTGCCTTCTAAGTCCAGCATCCTATTAATTTCATTTTCAGTGAATAAAGTTGCCAGTTCAATCAATCATTCTTGCAGCAAGGTAGATCATAGGTAGGACTTTGAGTTTCAACTTAAGAGAATCTTCTCTATTGCTGAAAAAAATGGTAACTAGAACTCAGATTATGTAGTTATAAAAACTTGTTTTTTAATGTGATAATCTTAAATTATTTTTTATTTGAATGAATTATGTCTTATCCATATTTCCTATATAATAAAACATTCTGCATGTTTTGTTTTTCTCTCTTTTTGCCATGTAAATGAGGCTCTTCATGGATTCCAATAAAAATAATCTCTTAACAAGATATTCTGTATAAAATCTGTTTTCAATTAAAAATCTTTTAAAATTGTGTGTATCAAATTGTCACTAAAAACCTTAAATAACTTTTTGGCTTTGTGGTTTGTGCTACAATGGGCTTCATTTTTAAATAAACAAATTCATTTTTAAAGAAACATTTTTACTTTCTAGCTCATGTAAATGTTTATTCATCAAAAATCATTGAAGTTATCCATTTGGTACATTTTATTTTAAACATTTTTTTTTCTTTTTAGTCTGTATTTTTCTTTGTAAAACAAGCAGTGTGTTTTAGTTCAGATAATGAACTTAAAAATGTGCTCACTTGGCTAAACAAACAAATTGCATTGCTTCCTCATTTATGGAAGGAAACCTGATTTTTCAGTTTTTTCTGTAACTCGATAATAACTCATTCACTGCAGTAAAATTCTAAATATGCGGGTTGCATCTTAAATATTATACCCAGACTGCACTGAGTACATTCAGCTGGTTAAAAAAAAAAAAAAAAATTTATTGATGAAAGGGGAATAAAAGAAGAGGATGAGTAAATAAAATAAAGCAATACAAGCAAATTTTAAATAGCTTGAACTTTTTTATGTTAGGATTTTGTTTGTTGAGCATTCTCATTTCATAAATCTACTGAGATGCTTCACTTTATATAATAAACACTATTTCAGCAATAAAAGGCCTTAAAAGCACCGACTGGCTCACAATAACATATAAAAGTTCTAGCTTTAGAACTGATATCTACAGAACTGGGATGCAGCCTTTACATTTCAGCTTACCATGAGCTGCTACTGGTTGACAATGCCTCCTAACTTTCACCCAATTTTTTGTTTTGTAAAAGCCGCTCACGAGTAGATTTGTACCCCAAAGCAGTGTGAAGCTAGCAGAGAGACAAAGAATTGTGATAAATAACTGGATGTTTGGCTAGCAAATTGAGAATTAAGGAGACCTAGTCACTGTGCATCTGCTTTGCAATAATCTTAGGTAAGTACAAATTTCATTTTTCATCTTTTTGGGGGGGGGGGGTAGGTGTCTGATACAATATATTACTTCTTATTTGTATATTATCAGTTTTATTGAAATTCATATTGGGAGACTTTTTGCCCTTTAGAAATCAAAGTATCTTCTTGCCACAGCAACTTTTGTTCATCAGTTGTTGTTTTTTTTTTTTTTTTTTTTTTTTTTGAAACAATTTTGTGTTGGAGAAAAAATAGCTCAAGGGTTGCATGTAGTGACATAGCAATATGTTAACTGAAATTACTGTTTCTCACATTATTTATATTTAGGTACAAGAGGAATATCTCAACATAATGTGCTTCAATTAAAAAAGAATGTCAATGTTGACCAATTAGTTCAAAAAGAACATAAAAGGCTTACCCATGAACAAATGTTTTATCACAGCTGAACCAAATATTCGAATGACGCTTTTTTTTTTTTTTAAGTCTACGCGTAATTTGGTTAAACGTATAACGACGCTTAATCAACACGTACCGTACCGCCAATCTCAACATTTCGGAATGTTTTTCACCGATATTCTAATTCGTTGTTTTTTTTCGACATAAGTGACAAATATGTTTTGCGATGTAGATGGAGCTTATGAAGGAGGAATTTCGTTGTAATCACGTGGTATGTAGAAGAAATGATGCTGTGCGTTACGAAATCCTGATGAAGATTGTTTACAGATGGTTTGGTGGTCTTTCGGAGTGTTGTGCAATTGAGATTGTTTATATGTCGTTCCCTACTCTTTTGGATGGCACAGTTATTTCGTTCCGTGTGAGGTGCACGATTACGTAAATGCAGCATAAGGTCAGTTGTTAGCTATTTCGTTGACGTGGATGACGACTGAAAATGGCTCACTCATGGCAGGATACAATGATTCTGTTTCTAAAGGATTCATAGGTATTCAGAGTTGCCAATTTTACGGATTTTCCGTAGTTTGTACGGATTTTCACTCCATCTTACGGTTTTACGGAAGTCACCCATAAAACTATGAAAACGCCCTCGCAAGATCCCTGCACACAATTTTCTATTTTTTTACCGTCTTTTGGTCGAAAAAACGCACTTTACAGATAGTCCCTATACACGCCTTCGATGTTCTGGCTTCCCCCACCAACAAAGGCGGAGTTTTGTCACATGATTCGCCGTACAGCCATTTGAGAGTGCTGTGCGCAAAAGCCGAGAGGGAGCTCAGCTCAGCGCCTTTTGCGAACTCTTTACATTGATTACATGTGGCTTTGTGTCTGTGAAAATTGTGATGCAAACGTTTTAACCCTTTCCACTCGACTGTTACAAAATTGGGTGTTATCCGCCACCCGCCACGACGATGACGCCTCTATAGCTCGCGTGTTGGGGCTCGCAAGACATTTCTTTTTCACCGAATAGAGAAAAAGAAACGTCATTGGTGTGTCTGGTGTCACCTTCCACGCCTATGACGCCTCTATAGCTTGTAAGGAATTTATTTTTCGCCAAATAGCTCGCATGTTTGGCGCAAGGAATTTCTTTTTCACCAAATATCTTGCTCGCGAGGAATTTCTTTTTCACCGAATAGCTCGCATGTCGGGTGTCATCTGCTATGCTTATGACACCTCTATAGCTCATGTGTCAGGGCTTACGAGAAATTTCTTTTTTGCCGAATATATCAGGTGTCACCCTATATGCCAATGACTCCTCTATTGCTCGCGAGGCATTTCTTTTTCGCCAAATAGTTCGCATGTTGGGTGTCATCGCCACGCCCATGACGCCTCTATAGCTTGTGTGTCGGGGCTTGCGAGACATTTCTTTTTCGCCAAATATTGTGCGTGTCGGGTGTGTCACCCTCCATGCCGATGACACCTCTATAGCTTGTATGTCTGGGCTGGTGAGCCAAAGCTGAGCTTTCAGTGCTAAGTTGTGGCCTCTACTGCAGAAAAAAATATATGAGTGCTGGGTGAGTATGGGTGAAAAGTTATTCGAGTGGAAAGGGTTAATTTAGATTAAAAGAAATTAAACTTAGCGGTGAAAACAGCTATGAGAACAAAAAGAACGAAGGCAGGTAAAACTTTTCGTCAAGTGTATCGCGATATACTATAGTAAAGAATGGCCTTTTTATAAAGCATCTAAAGTTTTGCCAAATCACGTTTTGTAAGCCACGTGGCTGTGATTTTAGCCTATCGCATGGCGGCCGCGAAGATTGTAGCATCATGCGGAGAGCAAGAAGCACAAAGATCATGTCAAGACACTAAATGGAGATGTGAGTAAAATTAATGTAACCAAAAATTTCTGACAGCTTATAAAGAATCCTGGAAAAAAATATCAAGAGTGGATTAGTGCTGGAAAAATGCAGCAAAATAAGGGAAAAAGAGAAAAAGAAATTGAATGTTCACAAGGTGATTTGAAACGGGAAGAAGCTGAACTTTTACAGCAGTTGGATTCCTCTCATATAAAATGTTGAACAATGCTGAGATGAACATTGAATGTGGCATAAAAAAAAAAGACATGAGTGCAATAAAAAGTGGACAGGCACTATTAAAAGAAGCAAGACAAAGCATTGCTAACTATCTTAAAAAATTAGAAAAAAACAGAAGTGAGCAATTAAATATTGAAAAAAGCAGCAAAAAATTAAACATTTTTTGTAAAATGAATGATTAATAAAAATAATAAAATCCTGCTATGGTTACACATTTTTTTATCTATTTTTGCATGTGTGTGTGTGTGTGTATTTCAATGGAAGATGTTTTAAATTTGAGTTTTGCTTTAGAGTTTGTTCTCTATCTACTAATATTTTGCCTGCTCCGAAAAAATGTTTTTTTACACCAAAAATGTATTTGACCTGCTCCAAAAATGTATTTCACTTGCTCCAAAAACGCATTTTGCTGCTCCAAAGATGTATTTTACCTGCTCCAAAAATGATTTTGCAACTTTCCATCACTGAATGTTGCAAATGATGTAATAGTCGTTCATAAGATATTAGTGCATGGATTGAATAAACTGTTTAAAAGGAGGAAATTGAATCCCAAATGCAAACCATTGAATGAAATGTTTGAAGGAATAAAACCTAAAAGCAGTGACCTTGGACACACCACTAAATTGAAATGTTGTATCACTACTGAACCAAATACAACTAATCTAATGTTGCAAATATGTAATAGTCATTCATAGGATATTAATGCATAGATTGAATGAAATGTTACATGCACTAATATCTTATGAACAACTATTACATCATTTGCAGCATTAGATTGGTTGTATTCGGTTCAGCTGCAATACAACATTCGTTCATGGGTAAGCCTTTTTTATGTTCTTTTCAAACTAATTGGTCAATACTGACATCCTTTTTTAATTGTAGCACATTATGTTGAGATATTCGTCTTGTACCTAAATATAAATAATGTGAGAAATGGTAGTTTCAGTGAACATATTGCTATGTCACTATATGCAGTTGTACTTACCACATATTTATGTTTGAAAGTTGTTTTCTTTTGAACTACATAATAACTCAAGGGTGTTTGTTTTCAGGAAAATTTAGTAGAAGTTTTGAATGGGGAAATCAACAGGTTAAGTTTCTAAAGTTATGGGTCACTTTTAAGTATAAATTGTTAGTTGGTTAGGGATCAGAATATTCTGTGTTTTGTCTTTTTATGACAAATTTTGCATTAATTCCACTTCCTAATCAGGTTCAGTTTTTACGCTATTTCATTAATTTTTTCACCAAAACAGCAAATCTTCATATATGCAGAATCAGTGTGGGGCAAAGCGTTGGAACTCCAATGGAGATAGTGGATCCCCGAATCCTCCGCGCCATCTGGCGGTGAGGGGGCAAACCAACGTGGTCACGTGACAGTCCTAAACCAGTAGGAACAGATTACAGATCTTTGGTTAGAAGTGCACGATTTGCATGCAATCTGGTGAATGAGTATATCAATATGGTGAAAAAACGCTGTCATTTTAAGGATTGTTCAATTACAGGTGAGGACAAATTAAGCCTTTTTCAATTTCTTCAGCGAAAAGATCGTCAAATGTTGCTTTGGTATTTATTTCTTTAGTAATCATTATTTGTCATTGTTGACGAACTCATGTGGATATTGCTTGAAACTTATGGTATTGAATCCTATGAGCTTACTTCAAGAAGCCAAGGTTGCTGTGGAAGTTTTGTCCGCAAGAGGAATAAACATTTTTGCAGAATGAAAAAGAATAATAAAGTATAATAATTGTAATACACACTTAACCCTAGTTCCGGCTCGGCAGGCATGTGCTCCCTCAGTGCATTGCGCGCATTCTGTTTTCCCCCTGGCCGCTGCTCCAATTGGCGCTGCAAGCAGAGAATTCTTGAGTCTTGAGGCTCTCGTTTTGAATGTTAAGTTCCCTCACTTACTCTTGTACTCGCTTTGGTGTCAGAATAAACACAAACTTGTGCAGCCCTCATTCACTTCAGCAGTGGAGGAGCAGTGATTACAGACATCCTGTGTTGGAAGAAATACTGCTTCCATTTACTTCCTTTTTCTGTGTGCATTTAGAAAGCTAGAAACATTTTATTATTGATATTTTTAAATGCATTTATTTGGCTGAAATAGCTTCATTGCAGTTAATTTTTTTTTAATTTTGCATTTTGGTAGCAATACTGTATATTCCGATATTTTGGGGAATTCTTACTCAGTTATCAATATTCAAATGTCAGGAAGTTGTTGGGGCTTATGAACAGGAATAATTTCGTTAATATAAAAAAACCTAAGAAATAATAAATGATTTCCCCAGTTTAACCCTTTTAGTGTGAATCTGCCACTGTGTGTTACGCGAGAAATGCAATTGAAGCATATGTTGGACACCACTTCTTAAACAGTGTAGTTCCTGATTCAGCCATGTGGTACCAATTATATTGGTGGGTAAGTACAAGCTTTATATTTATTTGCTATCGCAATACCAAAGTTATATCTCTCTTTTAAGTATAAATTGTGAGTGCATGTCAGGGATTAAAATATTCCACATTTTTTATGAAAAATTGCACGTTTTTTATTGCATCTAGTTCATAAATGAGATTCTTCTGCGGATTCAAGGAGTTCTGCTTTTTTTTATCATTTGAGTTATTCTCGAGATTGATGCGAAACTGAGGAGAAATTTTTGGGGGGATTAGTTGGAGGGAGGATTTTCCGTCTGGGTAGGGTACTTCATCTTTCAAAATTTTTGAAAACGAAAGTTAAACGGTGTCAAAAATGTTCCCGTAGTCGTAATTTATTTTTCTCCTGATGTTCCTTTTACCCAGTACTGTTGTTAAATATCATTTCTTTCAATAAATATTTGCATTTCAGCTTGAAAATGGAGGGAAAATTTCTGAAAACAAAAGTTTGACAGTGCAAAAAATCCCCTGTAATCTTCAGGCATGAGATTCTTCATCAGATGTTAGGAATTTCGTCTTTTCCATTATCATTTGGGTATTCTTGAGATTGATGCATAACTAAGCAGAATTTGTTGGGGGGGGGGTCATTTCCATCTGTGGACGGAATTCCAATTTTCAAAACTTTTGAAAATGGAAGTTAGATGCAGTGATGATTTCTCTCAATTTTATTTTCTCACAATGTTCTGATACATTGATAAAAATTTGTGGACACCTGATCAATGTTTTTCAGATTTTCATCTATCATATCCACGCTGTTTCTTGAAAAATAAATCGAAAAGAAATGGAGATAAGTTCAGGGAAAGGTGACAATTCTTCCTTGGAGTGATTTTCTGTTTTTATTTATTTTTATTTTTTTCCAAACTCAAATTTCACCTCCCTTTGGGTTCATTCTTTAGATCCAGGAAGGTCGAGAAAAAGTCAAAGAAATTCTTTCTCTTATTTATTCTTTGTGGTGTGGCAAAAAGGTGTTTCCCTTGTTCGAGGGATAAGAAGTTTAGCAGATGGCGAAATTTCTTCTATCATTTCATATTTATCTCTCGAGGGCTAGCTTTGGATAATTTTTTTTTTCTAGTGCTAAATACACTATATTGACAAAAGTCACCGGACACCTAGAAAAGAAACACAACATAGCATTTATTGACATACATTAGTATGGTGTAAGTCCACCTTTGGCCTTAATGCATGCACTGACCCTTCGAGACATACTTTCGACAAGGTTCTGGAACACAGCGATAGGTATGCACTTCCATTCAGAACATAATGCTGCCGCTAATTGTTGCTCAGTAGTAGGCCTTGGTTCCAAACGTCTTATGCGGTGCTCTAATTCATCCCATAAGTGCTCTATGGGATTAAGATCAGGGCTCTGTGCTGGCCAGTCCACACACGATACAGAATTATCATCAAACCACACCGTAACAGTCCTTGCTTTATGGCTCGGTGCATTATCCTGCTGGTACCAACAAGGCTTGGTTCCATAGTATTGCCGCAGAGTTGGTAGGGCATAATCGTCCAGAATATCGAGATAGACGTGCTGGTTAACATGTTTGTCCACGATAACCAATGAACCGGGGCCATACCACAAAATACACCCCCACACAAGTACACTACCAGCTCCAAACTTGACCGTAGGAACAGTACACTGTGGTAAATAAGTGTTCCCCTGGCTGCTGCCATTCCCACACACGGCCATCAGACCGATGGATCGTGCATCTGGATTCATCAGTCCATAGAACCCGTTTCCATTGTTCTATGGTCATTCACAATAAATGTTCTTTACACCATACTAAACGACAAGTAGCATTCCGAGTGGAAATGAAAGTATACAGAGTGGAAGAAATAATATTCTCATAATACGTGGCAAATACGTCATGATAATTAACACAGCAATCAGACATCGCTATATTGACTGTAATTACTGTTTCACACGTGAATACAATCACATCAGAAAACTTGAAAATTTCATCTCTGTGGAGCAGGAATCAAACCTGCATCTCCCGATTACCATTCGAGCATGGTATCTGTTGCACGATCCACAACGGCAAATTCGCAAGTATCTGAGTGTTAAAAGCTTCGGAATATTCTCCGACCGCGTTCTTAATCAATGCAGATTCTGCTGCCATCTAGCGTTGTTAAGTAAATCTCCAGTTGTTCAGGTATACAGAGTGGAAGAAATATTCTTCTCATAATATGTGGCAAATACGTCGTGATAATTAACACAGAAATCAGACATCACTAAATTGACTGTAATTACTGTTTCACACATGAATACAATCACATCAGAAAACTTGAAACGAAGCCGCATCTCCCGATTACTGTTTCAGCATGGTATCCGTTGCACCACTCATGCCGGCGAATTCGCAAGTATCTGAGTGTTAAGAGCTTCGGAATATTCTACGACCACGTTCTTGTTAAGTAAATCTCCAGTTGTTCAGGTATACAGAGTGGAAGAAATATTCTTCTCATAATACGTGGCAAATATGTCATTAACAACGCTAGATGTCAGCAGAATCTGCATTGATTAAGAACGCGGTCAGAGAATATTCCGAAGCTCTTAAACACTCAGATACTTGTGAATTCGCCGTCGTGGGTGGTGCAACGGATAGCATGCTCGAACGGTAATTGGGAGATTTGGGTTCAATTCCCGCTCCACGGCGATGTAATTTTCAAGTTTTCTGATGTGATTGTATTCATGTGTGAAACAGTAATTACTGTCAATTTAGCGATGTCTGATTGCTGTGTTAGTTATCATAAAAATGAAAGGCTTATGAGCAGTCGCACAATCACGGTAACCCAGGGAATGAAGTTCTCTGCGAATGGTAAGTGTACCTACAGAGGTTCCAGCATTTTTACTCACCTGTACACTGAGGTCTTGTGCAGTACTCTGTCAATTAGCTGTAACGACTCTCCTGAGGCTTTGACATCCTCTATCACTGATTTTCTTTGGTCTGCTGGTACGTTTTGCTGCTTCAGGCACGCTATGTGTCTTCCACTTATTCAGTACATCCAAAACAGTTGACTTGGGTATGTTTAAACGCCTCTCGGTTTCTTTTATGGACAACCCACTAATATAACGCCCAACAATCTTTCCTTTCTCAAACTCAGTTCTCTCCTGCTGCGACATTTTCACTCAACCTCACAGTGCGATATGATCGCGGTCAGCTGCAGGCTTGTTTTTATACCGTTTGCTGCTGTACCGCACATCTTGACAACGCAGCTTATCCGCTCATTTGCCTTTGAAGGGGTGTCCGGTGACTTTTGTCAATATAGTTTATATATATAGTATGGAATTGTAGTTACATTAATGTTTCTTTTGTGTGTGTGTGTGTGTGTGTGTGTGTGTGTGTGTGTGTGTGTGTGTGTGTGTGTGTGTGTGTGTGTGTGTGTCACTCATCCCAGCAGGAGGGGGAAATGGGAAGTATGTTCAGTATAATTGAAGTGAGAGCAGCGTAAATACTTCTTTTTTCTCTTTTCGTGTATAAACGTAATTTTAGCATTATTCGTATTATTCACTATATAAGCCATGTGTAAGATGGTTCAGGAGTTAATTTGGTAATTGTGTTCTGTAATTATAATTTTTCATATTTATATATGTGGTCGAAAAGGCGGTGGCCTTTAGCAAGCTTCGTGAGTGTAAGCATGGGCAAAATAAAAATTTTCCCTCTTAGCGTGCAACATAATAAATCACATGTCTTTAACTTTGGGGTAAAACAATGCATGTTGAAAAAGCTGGTTGATGCTAAACTAAAAAATACTGAAGTTGTATTTTTTTTTAAGTATTTGATATGTTTCTTAGTGTTTGCCATGTTCCAAGTCAAATGCATTTCCATGTATATATATTTTTTTTCTCTCCCTTTCTTTTTTTCTCTCTCCCCCTCCTTTCGTTGCAATGCCCTTTCCTGGAAATGGGTGAGAATTTCGCTGTCCGTTCAAAAGGCTACATCTAGAAATCTTCGGAACATCGCTTTCCGGGAAAGTGGGATTATAGTGGATGAACCAATAGACCACCCTACCCTGGACCTTCGTTACCCTCCCCGCACGCAAGCGCGCGCGCGCGCACACACACACACACACACACACACACACACACACAGATATATACTTTTATCTTTCATAGATGCCTTGAAGGGGCTTTCTTTGCAGTTGGGCCATTCTGTGAATTCTTAGTAAGCTTGTTGGCTGAGATGTGGGGCTTAACTTCAAAAAGTTTATGGGTCATTCCATAAAATATCACATGGTGGTGATTGCTGACACATTTTAGAAAAATTTTATATTTTTGCCATGGAATAGCTGTTATATGTAGATTGCAGAAATGCATTTATAAATGTTTTATAGTCTGCCATGTTGAAGAAAAAAATCAAAATGGCCACCTCCGGCAAGCAAAATTGATTCCTGCAGTCGTGTTTGCTTTTTAAAATATCTCCCAAACTATTAAAGATAAGTTTCAAATAAAATCCAGTAACTTAGTCTGAGCTATAAAATGAAGTATTAACATTGCATTTTAATATTTTATTCAGTACCAGAAAATTCGACAGGCGTTTTCAGCGCAAAATTGAATATTTCACTAACTTTAAGATTTTTTTAACTTATGAAGGAATTACATACAGAAAATGAAACTCTACAATTAAATAAAGTACATATAGTTAGACAATTTAAACATGTTAAACTCAATATTAACACCCTTATTAAATAAAGTGCATATAGTTAGACAATTTAAACATATTAAACTCAATATTAACACCCTCCTTCTTATTAAAAAAATTGTTTAAAAACTACATTTTGCAAATTTCGGCCATATTTGGCAAGCTGTACTAAAAAGGGAGTGTACGAAAAAATCTGAAAATTTTATAGAATGTACTTCTAGCAAGAGGTGAGTATTGTGTAAATTTCATATTGTGTTTTTAATCTGTATAGCTGCTGTAAAGTATTGAAGATCATAAAAAAATGGCAAATTATGGAATATCAATTTTGCACATCGTAATAACTTAATTTGGATATTTATACTATTATTTGTATCCTAGTAAATTTTAGGGCATTGTCATGTGAAATATTATTATTTATAGGCATGTAGGAAGTAAGAAATATAATAATTTCTATAAAATTATCTGAAAAAAGTTGGGTTTTCAAAACAACTTGCTGCTTACATTTTATTTATAGTTGATGTGAGTGATTAAGTTTGTTTTGTTTAGAAAAAATTTTTCCTTGACAATCTTGAAGTTAATCTTGAGTATTAAATGTTCAGTTTGTAAACCACAAACAATGTTTAGGTCACTTTTTCTGTAGCAACAATGACAACTTTCTGTTCAGATCACAACTAATGTTATGAATCCGTCCTGTTGTTGAGTTCCAATGGTGAGATTTTTCTTAATAAATTTTCAGCTTTCACTCAAACCTTGTTCATTTCTTGATAGTTTAAAACAAGTGCTTGGATCACAAGGATGAAAAAAATGAATGAAAAAGTCATTTGTGCTGACAGATACATTTTCAACTACTCCTAACCACCATTTATTGTCATAAACTTACATAAAAAGTCATTAATTTTTATATCACATACTAAAAAGTCATTTTTTATTATATTTATTTCTGTACATATTGCTGATCCAGAAATAATGCCCACTTTTAATGTAAATTTATTTTTTGGGATGAAACAGTGATATTCTCTTGTGTGCTTAATTGTAAGAGCTTTATTATATCTATCTTCCAAAGGATTCTGTATTTGAAGTATTTCTGTAGTAGATGAAAATTTAAATGTGATTCCAGTAATATTTTCATTACAAAATGTATACAAATCTTCAGTAGTTAAAATTTGATTTTCAAATGGGTTTTGGAGACTTGCTATTCTGGCCAACTGTTTAACAGTTCCTCCAATGCTGTCACATGGCCCTTTTCCATGCACAGCAGCAAAAAAGTGCCACTCAGCAGGTATTTTGAAATATTCTTCATGATAGCATAAATTCAAAAGGGTTTTGCGATTTTTATATTGTCCAGCACACCCATCCGAAAAGTAATATATTTTTGTAATATGATCAAATTTTTTTTGTAATTCTAAAACAAGTTCTTTTTGGAAACAGCAAAATGATGTAGTATTATGATCTAAATAAGCACTTATTACACAAAAACTGTAAGATTTTACTTCATTCTTATCATTCGCACATCATTACTACAAAATGAAATCAACGAAGACAGCTGTATCTGTCAAAACAGATGTGGAAGTATCAAGCTTTCTTTTTTTGGTTGGAGGTTTAATGACCACCGTGAGCAACTCAGTGGGTTATAAGCAGTCGTCCATCCCTAATTTAAGGTCACTGGTTCCAGGGAAGGGAGAGATCCAGTGCCGTAAGATAAATACAACATCCATGCCTCACCGGGATTCGAACCCAGACCCATCTCGGACGATTTGTCGGAAGCCATCACTTAGACCACTGTGGTATCGGGGCCGGCTTTCTTTTTGCAGATATGAGGAGAGGAAAAGTACAAAACTGATTACTGTGTAATGCTGTCTTGCATCAACGAAGAAAAAAGATTTCACAGACAGTTCAGAATTTTTTTCTTCTTCTTCGTTGATCCAAGGCGGTGGTTGGTGGAATTTCGACCATCGTAACGTCTAATTATCGGCAAAAATCGGGGTAATTTGACATTCATCCGGAGGGCTGGAAGAAGGACTGAAAATCCAGAGTCTCCCACCTAAATCTGGAGAGTTAGCACGTCTGCATAGGTGGAAGAAGCATTTATGCTCTGTCCGTCTGTTTGTCTGTCCGTTTTCATGATAACCCGTGTAAAAATGCTTCAATTTCGATAAGTTTTAGTATGTTGTTAAGCAGTGCCTGGGGATCTACCCTACTGGATATTGTTAAAATCTGACTGAAATTTAATTAGAAATCAAACCCCAATGAAATTTTCATTGAACAGGATAACTCACATAAAATTACTTCAATTTCGATGAAAGTGTAGCACGTTTCTAAGCTACACCTCGGGGTCAATCTTATTGAAAATTGTTGAAATTGGCAGAAAATTTCTTCCGAAATCAGCCCACAATTATTTACTTCTTACTCACGGAATAACATAATTCCACGCTCCATTTTCAGCGGAAGTGGGGAACAGATGCAGGTAACTGAAATATGCCCATAAATAATATTGTTTCACATGAAAATGCCCTAAAATTTAATAGGGTACAAATAAGAGTATAAATACCCAAAATAAGTTATTACGATATTCAAAATTGATATTCCGTTTAATGATCTTCAATAATTTACAGCAGCTATACAGATCAAGAACACAATGAGACCTACACAATGCTAACACCTCTGCTAGTACATTCTATAAAATTTTCAGATTTTTTCGTACACTCCCTTTTTAGACACAGCTTGCCAAATATGGCCGAAATTTGTAAAATGTAGTTTTTAAACAAATTTTTTAATAAGGAGGGTGTTAATATTGAGTTTAACATTTTTAAATTGTCTAACTACATGCACTTTATTTAATTGTAGAGTTTCATTTTCTGTATGTAATTCCTTCACAAGTTAAAAAATCTTAAAGTTGGTGATATATTCAATTTCGCACGGAAAGCACATGTAGAATTTTCTGGTACTGATTAAAATGCAATGTTAATACTTCATTTTATAGCTCAGACTAAGTTACTGGATTTTATTTGAAACTTATCTTTAATAGTTTGGGAGATATTATAAAAAGCAAACACGACTGCAAGACTCAATTTTGCTTGTCGGAGGCGCGGCCATTTAAATTTTTCTGTTCAACATGGCAGCCCAAAAAAATTAATAACCGCGTTTCTGAAATCTACATATAACAGCTATTCCATGGTAAAAATATAAAATGTTTCTAAAATGTGTCAGCAACCAATTTAATTGAAATCATGTGATATTTTATGGAATGACCATTATGGTTCCTTTCTGCCAAGCAGAACTGCAGAACACAGGCTCACAGTGAAAAATTTATGTGTTTCTGACTGAAAGCTTTGAGCCAAAGCAGACTCCCTTGGCGAAATCCCTGCTCAAGAGGAAGGGAGTCAAATTACGAGCAGCTGTGTGGTGAAATCTTTCCCGCGCTTTCTCTTCCTCACATGCTTCAGGAGTAGTGATTGCATGTTTTTGCTGGAGCAACCAATGGAGAACCAGTGCTTCCCCTGCGGTCTGCTCTGGTTGGGTGAGCTCGCTTCCTTGCGAGAGGGAAGTAGAAATGTGTTTTGGTCCGAGCGTGGCATCGAGTTTTCGAGAGACTGAAAAAAAAGGGAGTTTTTTCAATGTGAAAAAGAAAAGAGATAAGTAGAATGGCAGGCAGTTGTCCGAGAGACACGAAACTAGGAGGATACCCTCCTCCTAGAGTAAGGCCTTAGAAGACTGGACAGTAAATTGAAAAAAAAACTGTGGTTGGGGCTCCTTCAGTTGGCTGAGATGCTGCCACTGGAAGTATGAGGAAGAAAGGACTAAACTCACTAAAGGCCCAGTCATCTCCCTCAAATAAAGGGCAGACAGAAAAGAAGAAAAAAAAAAAACGAGAGGTGAAACTCCTCTCATTTTCAACAGTCTTCGGCGAGCCCGGAAATTCATGGCAAGTTTTATGAATCCGGTCACTGATCGCACCAAGATATTCAGCCCGACATTATAGGGAGTCAAATCACAGTCTCTGTAGCTGGAATCCGGCCCAAGAACTTCCACTTCGGGTGAAGCAGCACGCACTCCAGAGAAAATTGTTCTTTCAGCCCTTCACCCAGCGTGGCCTTAGAGCTTGTGCAATCTGAAGCCGCAGAACTTTTCATACATCAGAAAAGAAAAGAAAAAACCAGGAAGCATGAATTAGTGTCGAAAATCGGAACTTGCAGCCTGTCACCCACCCAGGAGCAATTTATGAGTTAGTCAGATATGCTTGTTTTGTTTTGGGGCCCGAGCCAGAACCACTCCAACAAACTGTTCCTTCCAAGAAAGACCTACGATGGCGTCTGCATAGCAAATTATTCGGGGCAGTCCCTCTTGCACCGGATCTATCATTTAATTCCCATTGAGAGTATCTTCTGCCTTCAAATTTGTTTCCCTTTGGGAAGGGGGACGGGGGGAGAAGGAAAGGATTATATGTGCTGAATGTAACTACAGGATAAACTTTTAGTGTAATTTGAAATGTAGGATGTACAAAATCCTTCCTTTATTAATATTTTTTTCTTTATGTTCATGTTATGTACTCACCTCTTTAAGGGGTATATCAATGTTGAAATGGTGGTTGCAGGGCTGCCAGTGGCGACTAAATAGGCGACTATTGCTACTATTTTTTATGACAGGCGACTATTTCAGAAAAACTTGAACTATTTTAATTGTAAGGCTACTATTTTTTTTAAAACGTAATTTGTGTTGCGTATATCGATGTGCTTGTATAACATCAGTTTTAATATTGATACACGTGAATATCAACTTTGATATAGATATGTATATGTCGAATCCATGGTTCATACACATCCTGGAATTCCATTTTGTCCTGGAAAAGTCCTAAAATGCTGTTACATGTCCTGGAATTTTATCTATTCCTGCCATTTTGTCCCTGCACGATGTTTTGTAGTTGAGGATTTTTCTACTGACATAACTTATGTCTGACAAATTTCCCTCCCCACCCCCTGCAAAATGTGTGTGGGGGGTAGGGGGAGGGTATTTTACCTTTACTGAAATTGTATAATGAATACTTTATATAAAAATTTGCCATAAAATCAGATTGCTTTCTAATATCAGAAACTTAAATCTAGTTGTTTCTTAGTATTTTCTGAGCTTCTATAATTAGTTTTTTAATCATGCCCAGTTAAATTGCCATGATCATTAATGAATATAATTGCACACAGCCCTTGGACATAAGGTTTATCGTTATTCTCTTTCATTTCACGTTGGAAATTTTTGTACATACTTTGTTTGCTGGCGAGTAAAAATTTAAAACATAGCTACCTCATCGATATTATGTTGAAAATTCCTTCCATAAATAAAATGTAACACAAATACTTGTTACCATGATTATGTGTTTAAGAAATAACAATCCCTTTGGTCCTTTGAAAAAGTTCTAGATATTTCACTTTTCCTTACCCTTAAATTTCCAATGTAAGCTTTATTTCAAAATAATTAAATACAAATAGTATTTTATGTATTGATTGTGTGGTATATAAAAGCATTTCAAAAGAAATGCCACATACCTATGTATTTTTGAGTTTTATGGGTTTTTTTGTTTTTTTTATTCTGTAATTTGCTCCAATAATTGAACTAAAGCCAAAGTAGAAAAATAAAGTTTTCTCAAAATCAGTGTAGTATACTGTATATAAAAGTTTAGTAGATATTAAACCTGGTCACATTTTCAGTGACAGTTTTGGTATTTCAGTATTTATCTGTGATTCTAAGTTTCTGATTAGCTGTAGAAGTTTGCCCAAGCGTGTAGGAAGTTGTTTGTTGTAGGTTACAAATTGAACAGACGTATGGTTTCACTATATTTTAAGTAAGAGCATTTGGATCGTATGTCCTGGAAAAGTCCTGGAATTTTGTGATTGAAAAAGCGTATGAACCATGCGAATCGTTATCGATATGTCTTGTTCAGTTTATTGCTTTCTGCTTTATTGCAAATATGATGGAGAAAAGTCAATGGCAGGTATAGATTCGGCCCATATCTGATTAAAGGTACGACCTACTCAAATCAAGATATTCTGCTGAAAAAGTGTCCCATTTTTCTGTTAGGAATACGGCAGCCAGGAGCGAGCACGTATCTTGCCTTCGCCATATTCAAGACTTGTTTTCTGTGCTTACTGAAGTTTATTTGCAGTTAAATTTATCAATTTCAAGTCGAAACTTTTGTACCTAGAATTTCATGAATACAGCTTTATTTTCTGAATGACACGGAAAATGCATGTTTTCGCCAACAGACATTTAAACTCGCTTTACATTATCTACAAACTGTTTAATATAAATTAGGAATTGTTCATAATGAAAAAATTAAGTGGTAATCGAAAAAACACCTGGTGAGACATTTCTGCGTATCTGTTAAAAATAACGAGACTGTACTTTTTGTCATTTGAATAGGTCGTTCCTCTAGTCACGTGGGTCTAGGTATAGATGTACTTGTATGTATAAGAATTTATTCCAAACAGTGAAATTAGGATTGATAATTTTTGGAGAGACATATTGTATCAAAAGACATTTGGAGACTGGAAATATCGATCTTTGGCTTAAGTTGTGAAAGCATGCTTTGCTTTATCACATGGCAACTTCGATGTAGAGAGGGCTCTTCTGTATCACGAAGAGTTCTTTCAGATGAGAAGGCATCTATGTCTGAGAAGATGTTGAATGAGAGACTAACAATTCGAAGTGCATTAAAAATGTATAACAACCAAGTTGCAAAGGTGCTAATAACCAAATAACTAATAAAATTAGCACTTAATGCACATAGGTCATGTAGCAATTTATCATATCATCATTAATTAATTCAATTTATCATATCATCAATAAACAACAGTTCTAAAAATGAAAACTATCGTGTTAAAAATAAAATGCAATTCTATGGCTGCATCCAATATTTACCACCTATAGTAGTATTCTGGAAAAAGAATGCAAGAACAACAACTTTGATATTGCAGAAAAAGTTATCGACAATTCACGATTATTAACAACAGATGACAATAACAAGAATTCTTTACAAAAAGCTGGTGTTTATAAGATACCGACGATTAATCCTGACGATGGTAAATAAATATTATATAGGTAGCACTAAAAGAAGACTTGCAACTTGACTGAACGAACATTATACGAATTGGACAAGAAAAGAAGTAAAGACATCACTAATACAGCATTGCATAGATAACAAACTAATTCCTGATTGGGGAAAACATAAAAATACTAACTACACACAAAAAACATAATCAAATTCTATGGTCAGAGGCCATTACACTCGAAAAGACCCATGAAGAGAATTGTAATGCATCAACAACAATGGAAACCCCATATCCTTAGAAATATCTGATTGAGCAAGAAAAGAAGAAAATAAACAATAAAAATGAATCACATAGAAATATCAACCTAAATAATTAGAAGAGTAAGGTAACAACTATACTTTACAACCAACCTGATAGATGGTACATTGCAACACAGTTACTTAGGTACACGCTGATAAGAACACAGACGAGATTTGTCGACGTGTAACAGCCTGTTCAAGAATGACACGTGGAAGTCGGCACTTAGTACACACCAACCTTGCATGGCATCGACTTTCAATGATAGTTACAGGGTGTCTACTGGTTATGAAACAGTAATGAAATTGAGTGGGTGGTCATAAAATTGTCTTTTTTGTATCAGCACCTGAATGATGACAAGTTTGCGCACCTAGAAGAAATCGCGAACCGGGGTGTAGTCGATGCCCCATGAAAGCGAAAAGCACTGGCTGATGCAAGTAAGAGTACATAGTGACAAGAATGCGGGTAAAAGCCAGAGACGTCGATTTACGCAACTTACGAACTTTGAGAGAGGCCTGATCATTGGGCTGAAAACTGCAGGGTGGTCGGTTCGCCATATAGCCCACCACGTGGATCGTTCTGACCATACCGTCTGACTGTGTTGGGAGCAGTAAACACGTGACAGCACTGCCACATGACAAAACAGCTCCGGACAGACCAAGACTGCCAGTAGAGAGGATCGGCAGCGCCAGGTATGAATGGATCCCACGGGGGCCCGGTCCACTATACAGGCAGATGTGCTTATTGAAGATGACCGGACTGCGTGTCACAGATCCCTCTGTAATTGTCACGCAGTTCTGTGTTTGCCATCATGTGTATCATCAGTATCATTACATCCATAAAATTTTAGTTCAATCCGATGCTTCCTTCTTGGTGCGCAAATTTCATTGTCCGTGAATGTACTTAATTTAAACTGAATCAATTAGAAGCCTTAAGAAAGAAGAAATCTGACTAAGATGAAGTGGGCCGCCCCGGTGGCGCAGTGGTCTAAGGCGCTGGCCTATGATCATTCGTCCGTAAGGGGTCCGGGTTCGAATCCCGGTCAGGCATGGATGTTGTGTTTGTCTTACGGCACTGGCTCTCTCCCTTCCCTGGAACCAGTGACCCTAAATTAGGGACGGGCGACTGCTTATAGCCCATTGAGTTGCTCACGGTGGTCGTTAAACCTCCAATCAAAAAAAAAAAAAAAAAAAAAAAAAAAAAATGAAGTGGCCAATTGTAAAAGAAGAGCAGTCCAAGAACTAAAAGAACTCAAAGATAAGAAAAGAAAGCTTATAGAAAAGGCAAAAGAAGAAGCTGAAGTTCTAGATTCTGAGATAGCAAGTTTAGCTAAGATACTTAAACACTGAGTCTTTCACTGTGAAATTTCTGTCTCTATAAATTTTGTACATTCATAGTTTTTGTATTGCCTTAGTAAAAACTTGTAAGTTTTTACAGCATTACCATGTTAAAAGAATTTGCATATTAATAGATGCAATGATAAATATTTCTGAAAATAGCCATACCCCATCCTAGATGAGAGTTGAATGTTTTTATTTCCTTAAACACATAGATAGAATTTGGTGAATGGCATAGTGCAAGTTATACATAATTACATTATTCATGTTAACAAGCAATTTTAGTGACATAAGAATTACATTCAGCTTTCAGGTAGAGGTTCATTAAACCCCACCACCACCACCCACCGTATAGCCATTTTAGCAGCAATGATATTATAGACACATCAGTTTTGCCTAAACTATTGCCGCATGAAATTAATTTCAGTGTTTGTAAAAATAAAAAATAACCTGGGATCTCAAGCCAAGGTTATTTTTATTACATTATGAGATTTTAGACTACATTATGAGTCTAGAATGGTTGTCATTGTGACACACATTGTTGAGAAGTCATGAATTTAACTAAAGATGTCATGGAAATGTCATGAAAAAGTCATGAATTTGGTTCATTGGAAATCAGTAGACACCCTGTAGTACCACTGAGGATGACCGTAATATGGACCGATTGAAACTAGTATGGTTTTGTTTAAGTATTCAGTGCCTATGCAAAAATTGTCTGCCTTCTTTTCAAAGATAAAATTTTACGCAAACCTCGTAATCTCTTTATGCAACTTAGGATACTCGTTTGCGGTTTGATTTTTAACCAATGACGACGTTGATAAGGGCTAAGGATTTTATTCATACTGTAAATAGTCTTTTTTATTGTTTTAATCCTTTTAAACTTCACCTTCATTTTTTCATAATCTGGACTCTGGTTGTATATTTTCAAATAAACCGGTGAATGTTTTTAATTCAACGAACCAACTCCTCATGAACTTGTCAACTTGGACGTCGGCGATTTGTACCTGAAGAATAAGTCAACCAACAATAACCTTCCAAATTGTGCTACAATATTGGGTAAGTGCAACATTCTCAGGACAACTAATAACTGTTGAAATGTTTTTATATTTTAACTCCTTGAAAATTTATATAATAGCAAAATTAATGAAGCATAGAGCACTCTACTTGAAGATGCTTTATAACGTGTGTAACAGTAGAGATAATAGTTATACAACTATTGACTATTTTTATTTACTAATACCTATGTGAAAAAAAATTAAAGTAAAAATTATTATACATCAGGTTAAATATTTCATTTTGTCATATCATATATCAGCTGTATTTCCTCATCACCACTAACAAAAGTGCCCTAAAATTCCACTTTTGCACTGTTACCTTTAAAGAAATGGTTAGTCTAATTGCCATGAAGTTAATCAGTAAAAAAAGAATGCAAACAAAGGATCCTTGATTTTTAATTTTTGTAAAATCAACAAAAATCACAAAAAATGTATGAAACTTACATTTCCATTCTGTAAACCTCGGAGAAAATAGCGAATCTAATTCTGATGATATTTGAGGGGGGAAATCAAAATTCAGTCACAAATTTGCTGCACAATAAATTGTTTCACATGTGCAAAGTTTTTATACATGAGAATAGTTCCATTATATTGTTAACAACACAGAGGTAAACATTGTCTGCTACTTGTCTTTAGAGTATGTCCTCCGATATTCAAGATGGGTGTAGAATACAACTTGAAAATTTTGCAGTCAATGCATTTTTTTCCCCAGTCCCATGGACTGCAATATCTCATTGGGGAACAAATACATTTTTGCCAATAATATTTGGGATGGGAGAGGGGAAATTTACTGTCTGCAAAATATTTCCTTTGAATATATGTCTGTAGATTGTGCTGACAAAAAAAGAAAAAAGTTGCAGTGCTATCCTACCTTAAAATGTAATTATTGAGGACAACAAACTTTGAAACTGTTTTGCCTTTAAATTTTAATAAAAATGCAGAAGTTTTTTTTATTTCATTTTTTTTTAAATATTCACATTTGAAAATGAACCACAGCAAAGTTGTTTAAAAATATTATGCAACAGAAACTGTTTTTCACTATTCCCTTTTTTTGTATTAGTTATTGCTTGATTGGTATTTTTCTATTTGTGTTATTGCTTGACTGATATTGATTAAACTGTAATCGAGTCTTGTTTAGAGATTAGGATATTTATAAGTTTATCAATAAATGGGACAGTAACAAGGAGTGTTAACTTTTTCTTTTGTAGAAAAACAAGTTCATAATGGTTCTTATTTTATATTGGAACTTTTTACGTGAAATATATGACAAAGGACAAAGAATTTGCTAAAATGTTGTGACATACTGGGTTTTTTTTTTTTTTTCCTTCCCCCTCTTCATTTGAGAGCTCCTTTGCATTGTATTTTGTGCATTTTGGTTTCCTCATTTTTGCAAATTGCCTATCCTTGTGCCAGTATGTGCATGTTAATTTTTCTCCCAGTAAAGCAAGAGTTGCGCTGATGTGCACCAATGCACTAATTCTGGTTGAAAATTTTTGGAGCAGTTCGTTGAAGAAAATTTCACATTTGAAATGCATTTCCTGCTAGATGATACTGATATAAATTTTTATTCAGCACGATGTTTCCACTTCTAAAAGTCCAATCCTCAAATGTCTTTTTGTACTGCATAAGCTTTACTACAACTACCAAGATTTTGTATGTTTTGTACTTTCCAGGATGCAGAATTTTCCTGCTAGGTGCTACAAATATATATAGCACCTAAATCCAGTTGGAAAATGGAAAAATCCTTTTATTATGATGAAATATTGGAAGGTTTGAGAGTCCTGTTAAGCTGTTGCCCCCAGGGTAAAGCCTCCCTCCTTAGAACAATTCTAACCCCCATCACTTGGAGCTTTGGTCCGGACCATTTAGCCCTCTCTGCCACATAAAGTAGTGCACTGTGGGGTTGTAAATTCAACCAACCTGCCCTTCCCCCATATCTGCAGTTAAGAAAGGGACATGTCAGCGTGAAAATATAAGTTCTCTCACACAGCAGTCTAGGAAAGGTTAGCATAGGCAGTTTTTTAGTGAGCAATACTGAATAACAATCTGAGAAATTGAGCAGTGTTTCATATTTTTGAGATTTGGGCATTTTGGAAAACCCTAATTTTCAGCCTACAAATTTGTTGATGAGAACTCCAAAAATGGCAAATAAAATGTACAGTATTTATTTTACTTTGGGGTATTTGGTGTGTTAAAATACAGGATGTCCAAAATTATTTCAGCACTGAAAAAATATACCAGAAACTGAAAAGTTCCATGTGAAAAATTTGTTGATGCCTCAAAAATAGAGTTTTCCAAAGCTGTGGGGGAGAGTGAGTGAGGGGGGGGGGTAGTGTTTAGTGAAAAAAAATCTGGATTTTTTTAAGGAGGAGGTAAAAAACAATAGTGCCATATTAAATAAGTTTTTGTAACTAAAATGTTAAGTTTCCCATATTTTAAGATTAAACTAAAAAAATACTATGAGTTTATTATTTATTTATTTCCTTTTTCTTTTCAGATTGAAAAGAAAGCTGAAATAAAAAAAAATGTAAGACCTAGCTTTAGTGCCAGTTTCTCATCATGGCTGTGTGAAATTCCAGGTTTTAAATTTTCAGCATGATGTGCACTTTGCCAGATGGCAATCTGTTTGAGCAACATGGAAAAGCAGACTTGAACCAACCATATAAAAGGGAAGAAAACATGTAGCTGCTCTTAACAGCACTGCATTAGCATTCAGTGTCAAAACAGTTTCTCTGCATCTGACACTAGGTGTCCAAAAATGTCTTCATTGATGCACAAAGTACCTCCCTGAATAAGAATTGGAAGTTTTAAGTGATGCTGCCTTACAAGAAGATATCAATAGAAAAAGAAAAATGACAGTGTGTTAAGCCATTACTCTGATTGGATAATGTCACTAAAGCAAAAATACTGTGATGTCTTTAAACTTGTTGAACATATACCATTTCAAAGTTCAGTGACATTACTTTCTGGTCAGGCTAAAGCATCCAGGCAGTAAGATTTATGAAGAAATAAAGGACTAAATTTTCATGCACTTTTGCCCATTGGCTTGCACCTCTTTTTAGCAGTGCAATGAAAATATTGCCCCATATGAAGAGGTACACTGCTGTACATTAAAATTGTTACACCCTGGGGCGGCATATCCGTGGGTAGGTGGTATATCAAATCATTTGAGAATGTAACTAATTGCATGAGATGTGCGAGAGGTAAAAGGTCAAACATGGGCCACCGAAGCCAAGTCGTGTCCCATGTTCCACGCCGTAAGGACAAAGCAACAATGTGATGAAGGCTGCTATAGCATATCCAATTACTGAAGGTTCCTCGTCGTCGACCCTATCACCAGCTGGACAAGTTTGGGAAAGGCATCCATAAACAATGGTATACTTCATGTCCTCAATGCAAACTCTGCTTATTTTTTCTTGGAAAGGTTCTCAAAAGTTCTTGTAGAAGACCATGTGCCACGTTAGGGTTAGCTGAAATCATTTTTAGGGTTCAGTATAGACCTTAAACGGTAGGGTTAAAAGCTACAAGATTGAAATTAGTCATTTGGGGTTTAGAAAACCTTAAAGTAACACAATATTTTTATTTACTTCCTGACAATGCTGCAGGGTCAGTTTATTGTCCATAGAAGCTGTTCAGATACTTCTTTGGTGCCAAAAGTTGATTCAGATTGTACTCTGCCAGCTAAAGAAGGAAATTGGGGGGGGTAAGTAAAAGAGCAATTTCCATGCCAAAACTTCAGTATCGGACTGCTCACAAATTTTATTCCTGTACTGCTGTAAATGAATGAACACCATGACGCACTTTGTTCAATTGAAATGTTAAATACGAAAATAAGTAGACTGTAGATGACAAGAAATAAAATCTATTTACAATCCTTAAAAAACTTTACAATGAATGAAGCAGGGTATGAACTGGCTTTTGAAAACCTTTAGCATTTTAGCAAAAATCTCCAGAAACATTTTAGCATTTTGAAATTTCTTTTAGCATTTTTTATGAACAATTTAGCATTTATTTAGAAAGATTTATTTAGAGACCAATAAAAACACTCGAGTTTAAAAAAAATTATTAAAATGTTTTCATTAATTTACAATGCGACGATGTCTTTTATTTAACCATTTTTCATATGCAATTCTAAAATCCAATTCTTTGTAACCTAGACCTTCTATGTTAATGCTTAATATGTGCTTTACATTTTCTGGTGATAAACAATTTCTAATAAGAAAATTCTGTATGAAAAACAGCGGAAATGTAAAGACAAAACAAAAGAAAAATAAATAAAATGCAAACAACGAAAACCAAAAGCTTGACTCGTTCTGTAAATGTCAAACATAAAATTCTCATCTTCGCTCAGATGAGCAGCAAACAAAAAAAAAATGTGAAAAAGAACTTCGCGGATCTTTTGAAATAACATAAACAACACACTCTGAGCTCTCACTAGAGTGTGTTTGTTTATGTTACGGAGCGTGAGAAAATGTATCATTACAGCTGGTGCACAAGCGCAGTAATGATAAGCAGGAGGTAAACGCAGGTGTGTTCTTCGCCAATCTTTGCAAACAAAACAGTATAAAAAAGAAAGGAAGTCACCACTCTGTGCTTTAACCTTTAACTGAAAGAAAAGAAGACGCATAATGTATATACTATATCAGCCATGAGAACCGACAAATATTTCGTTAAGTCAGCGGGAAAATAAGTGCACAGCACTCGTAAGGTCTGGTAGAACTAAGTGGATGGTTGCCCGAGATTGAAATATTTTGATTGAACAATCGAAATATTAAAAATTCCGTAAAAAATAGACCTCTATCCGTAAAATTAAGCAGAAATCCGTAAAAGTTGGCATGTTACATACTTTAAAATTTGTACATCTCACTTTTTCGAAATCCTTTAACATTTGCGGCGAAATAATTTAGGACACTAAACTACACATTTACCCTATGTAAACAAAAACAAAAAATAATTCAGAATCGAAACTAAAATTTCTGGAATTTATTCCGAAATTTGTAAACATGGCGATGTTTTGAAATTCGTCTTTGTAGATTGCTTGCTTGCGCGATTGATTGTCAAATGTGATTGCTCATCTTGGACACGCTGTTTTTGAACACCGATCAAGCGTGACAAAGAAAAAAATTAATTTAACCAAAAGTTTAAAAAAAAAAAAAAGAGATAAAAAACTTACCTTCAGCAATTGCAAAAATGTTTTTCTTTTTGGATTTCTGGCATAGCTCACACGAAAGGTAAGGTTGACCGTCATGCCATCTTACTTTGGCCCACTTATAAAGGGAAAGATTTGGATACATTTGGCCCACTTATAAAGGGAAAGATTTGGATACATTTGGCCCACTTATAACTGAAGATTTGGATACCTTAGGTTTTTTAGCTGGCTGTTGTGTAGTAGCAACATTTTCAATATTGTTTTTTCGTT
This sequence comes from Macrothele yani, assembly GCA_039090855.1. Classification (NCBI taxonomy): domain Eukaryota; kingdom Metazoa; phylum Arthropoda; class Arachnida; order Araneae; family Macrothelidae; genus Macrothele; species Macrothele yani. Next base: position 3,151,433 of record CM076996.1, on the reverse strand, counting down.
TGGAACTTATTCCTAACCACTTACCCCTATTTAGACTACGAAAAATGTTCAACACACACGAATAAAGCCACGTGAAAAAAAAACTACCGCGAAAGCGAACACGTGAGAGAGAGAGATGGCCATGTTTGGCAACTAGGTGGTGCCAATTTTCAAAAACCCAAAGCAGGAAGAACGTAAGGTTGGTTGGTTGGTTGATTTTTATGGCGCAAGGGCCATGTTTGGCCAAAGAGCGCCAGACACGAGACAAACAAACAGTATTAAAAAACGTGGCATAAATCCCCAAATCTGGCTGACCAAGTAAAACCGAACCATGAGAATGATGGAAGGGCCAAAAAAGACAATGAAACAAACAGTATTAAAAACATGGTACAATGGTTAGAAACTAGCCGATTAAGTAAAACTGAGGAATGAGAATGATAAAACACATCACGAAAACGAACACAACTACACATAGGATGAGTCACAGGAGGGGGACGAACTGTCACTCTCCTCCTCCCTATGTTCCTCTATAATGTTGGTTGAGGGTGGGGACCTCGCTGAGTCTGAGACAGTTGCAATGTTGGTCAGTTGCACCGCGACAGTTGGATGGACACTGCACACCTTTGCGGATTTAGGGCCGGGTCTTCCACACGTGCAGGCTTTCTGCTGGGAACTGGAAGAGTCTGTCGTCTTCAAAAGAGAAGGCGCAGACTCAGCTGGTCGAATAAGCTGGAGCTCGGTGAAATCCACCTGTGTTGCTTGTTCAGCTGTAGATCTCTTTGCAGGTGCGGCGAGAGCTACAGGGCGCGGGACAAAGGGCTGCACGGGTTGTGGCAGAGACTGAACTACTGCGGCAAAAGTATGCTGTCGGTTGTTGGGAATACCCAACTTGGCCTTGGCAGCAGGGTACGAGAGGCCTTCCAGGGTCTTGAGGCGCTGGATCGCCATCTCGTCCTTCCATTTCATACAGTTGCGGGAGTAAGCTGCATGGACCTCACCACAATTAACACAGCAGGCCGCAGAAGTGCAACCTTCCCCGTCATGTTCACTGGAGCCACAATTTGCGCAACGAGCGGAACTGTTACATGAACGTTGTGAATGCCCGTACCTCTGGCACCTGAAACAGCGCAGAGGACTGGGAATGTATGGGCGAACTCCACAGACCAAGTAGCCAGCCTTGATTTCGGTCGGAACTTTCGGGGAGTTAAAAGTCAAGATTACATTTTTAGACTTAATCAAAGAACCATCGCGCCGGAACATCATACGACGTGCAGCAATAACACCCTGATCTGCAAGTTCAGTCACCAATTCGTCCTCACTGCATGGCAAGAGATCAAACTCCAAAATAACACCCCGAGAGGTGTTAAGAAACGGGTGAGGTGTCACTTTGACAGGAATGCCTTGAAGACTAGTGAGGTGCAGAAGAGTGTTACTCTGAGAAACACTGCAAGTTTGGACAAGCAGGTCCCCAGAGCGAAGCTTCCTCACAGTCTTCAAGGGGCCAACCGCAGCGTCCAAAGCTTTAGAAATGAAAAAGGGAGATCTGGTGGACAGTCTCTCATTCGGATCGATGAATTCTACAACTAAGTGTGTAGCATGCGTATTCACAGCAATCGAGGGAGACGACACTTCGGAGCGACTGGTACAGCTGCCGAAGAAGAGGTTCCACATTCTTGGTCCAGGTCATGGTCTAAAGATCGTTTAAGGTTATGAGACTTGGTAGGTTGAGAAGACGAAGGAGAGTCGTTGTCAACTATCATTTTCTCAGGTGACTTGAATTTAAAGTTTTTGTTTTTACCCATGGAAAAAAGGAGGAGGATTCGTCTGCAGACTACTCCACCCACCACCGAGCCCTACAAGGGAGAACTGGAGGTCTGCAAGCCAAGAAAATGACGCTGGACACAGTTCTGGAGCTTATACGTTGCAGATATAGTCCGTTGGCTGTGATCACACGCACTCGGCGGACACTTCGGCCTCCGGGTACCGTCATGCCAACGCCTTTGGCATGATCCCACAGCCCCCGGGCTTAGCCTGCCGTGCTATACGACAAAAAGCCGCTAAAGCCCTCTACACAACTTGGTACAAGACTTCTGACTAGAGGTGGGTTAGTCTCTAGCCTCCCGTTTACAGCGAAGCCGGGGTCGAAGAGGAGTGTTGGTACACAGGAGGCACTTCTCCGGTCTCCTGCGACCTCAGCCGCCAGACATCCCATTTCCGCCTCACGGGTCTCCGCACGCGGCAAACATGCAGGTAGGTCTAGCACCCAAACCAGCTAAAAAGGAAAATAGTAATCCAAGGAAGACAAACCCTGGAAGGGAACCTAAACGGAATCTCAGCAACCTACGAACTGAGCGGTTAATATAAAACAGTTAGTGGTGGAGGGTAACAAAACCACAAGACCGGGGTGTTAGTACATAGCGTGGTAGCGATTAGGTAGAGTATACAACACGGGCAACTAGCCAGTGGAGAAAATAAATAAAAACGAAAAAGCGAGACACAAGATCAGCTCGGGATCGTGGGGCCGCGACTCCCCAACAGCTGGATGAACAGCCGTCCCTGCAAACTCCAACAGCACCGAAATAAAAACAAGCGGTGGCATGACATCAGATGTTGACCAGTCACAAGGTCAGCTCAGGCCGTGGGGGCGCCGCTCCCCAAATAACTGGAAAACCAGTTATCCCCATGCGGGGAAGAACGTAAGGAACAGCTCGGTTTATGACATCATAGAAACTGGATTGGCTACTAGTTTCTATGCATCATTTGACGTCACATGATGAAAGAAGAGAAATTCTACCACGACAATATTTCGTATGCGCTCGATGGAATCGCGGAATTTTAATGGCGCTCACTAAGAAATGGCGCCACTTAAATGTTTTTGCACGCATGTGAAAAGAAATATAAATATTTTAGCAAAATTGCATTCATTTTTGCAAAATGCGAAAAATGTGATCACAGTTTAAACCCTGGAATGAAGTTAAAACTTTAAAAACTTTGATGCATTGTGGTGTCACATTTCATCATCAAGAAACACTCGTGCATACATAATAAAATAAACGATAAGCCTACCTACAGACTCATCTTTTAAATAAGCCTACCAGTAGCTCATCTTTTAGCCTACCTAGTGGCTCATCTTTTAAACATATCTGGCTCATCAAATCTGTTAAGAAATTTCCTGTTGGCATCACAGCAATTGCAAACTTATTTAATTCAAAGTTAATACTCCCATAATGTATCCCTAAACAAGTATTAAAACAAATTCTTAGCATATATGACTATCCCAAGTCCTCTTCCCTAGGCCTATTCCATGCACATTACGTTAGTTAGCACCATAACTTTTTATTGTGATATTGAGTTGCACGTGTTTTGCAAAATGTCTGTTCAAGCTTCTGAACAGAATGAATCAGCAAAATTTGTCATGGCAAACAGATCTTTCTTGAAAAGAATCTATTCCAAAAAAGATCCGATTCCCTGAATGAGTCAGTCAGAAGTACTTTTTACTGCACATCAAAATTTCACCACAGTATCTCGGTGAGGTTCATGTTTCAGGCAGAAAATCTTACTTTATTCAAAAGTGTACAAATGCAATAAATTATGGGAACATTTCGAAACAAACTTGCATGAAAACTAAGGAACAATTTTTCCGTACGAATTAAAAACAAATTTATACTTAAAAATCACCCACTAAATGGGAAACTGTTGGCAAACAAAAAGATCTGATTGAGAATCAATTTCCTAGACACAAATCATTCTCTAAATCAGATGAATCTTTTTAGTGGGTCGAATCGAATGAATTGGTTTACCCATCTCTATAAGTATGGCCTCCACTAGTCTTAGGTTTCTCTCTGCATGTTTTTGATTTGTCTAAAAATAAAAGAAATGTAAACTAGCTCCACCCCTTACATCATATTTTTCTTGCATTTAGCTTTACTGGTGGGAATCAGCTTTGCTGCTTCACACTGTTTTAGAGTGGTGTTCAATCCCTGTAGAACTTTACCTTTCAACTTTCCAGCTATGCTGTGTTTGCTTCACAATTTTTGCAACTTACCTTCACTGTACCACATGTATCTATTCAGTAGCTATGGTATATACAAAACAGTTTTTGAAATGTGCGCAGTTCTTCTCTGAATCAGTTTCACTTGCATTCATCTGATTGTTTTTTGATAAGCAGCTCAGCATAATGCCAGTGTTTATTAGAAAACCTTTAAAGTAAAGTTTTATTCTTGTCATTATTGGTATAATTCTTGTTCCTTATTTTCCATCTTCAGTTCATTCAATGCACCAAAAGGTAATTATTAAGACCTAATGTGTTAACACTGATTATAAATGACAAAATCTGTTTTATATGTTTTTGCTCCAATGTATGATTCTCATACTTGTGGTTAAAAATATATCGGACACACACAAACTGTTCTCAGTACAAATTTCAGTTAATATTTTATCACTATAATTCATCCTAGGATCATTAAACTTATCCAAAATGTTCTTATATATCTTATTCTGGAGACTTCTAGCAAGAGATCTGCAGCAATAATTGTCTTTGGTTCAAAACAACTTTTAGCTTGCTACAAAAATCATCATCCTCATCAAAGGCTATGTTCCTGCTGTCCTTAAATTTAATTTTGCTGTTCAAGGTCCTTGAAAATCCTTGACTTTTGTTTATGGTCTTTGAAAAGTACTCAATTTATTTGTTTTTGACAGCCCAGGCGAGTTGACGCATTTCCAGCAGTTCTGAATGAGATTTGAGACTATATATGGTGTTTTACAGTGTCTTCATAATTACTGTATGTGATTGAAGCCAAATGTGTCACAAGTAAATCTAGTTTTCATAACTACAATTGAACCTGTTTATATTGAATTTAACAGGACTGTCATAATTGTTTGATATATGGGATAGTCGAATGTATGCGGAATAATTGGATATGTAAAAAAACTCAATACAGATGTTTAACACTTAATCCAACATCTACTCTGGGATTTTTCTTCTTGGAAATATTTTATTTAAAAATACAAATTTTTGGAAAAAACTCTTTTCCTTCTTCAGGCAGGCTTATGTTGTCACACTTTTCTCCATCACTATTGTGGTTGTGGTTAACCCCGATGGTTACGGTTATTTTTCACCAAATCTTGTCAGATGTTAGGCAAGGACAACCTCTGCAGTCATTGATAATGGAATTCTGATTTTTCTCAGTTTCTGTTCCTTCTTTTAAGGTCTATGAGGTAAAATGTTGTTGTGGACTATTCTACGTAGGAGAGACAGGTCTCAGACTAGAAACTCGAATAGCAGAACATAAAGCATCTATAAAAAATTGCTCCAACAAGACAGTATTAGGTAGGCATGTTAAAGAAACTGGTGACAACATGGACTGGAATTCCCTTAAAAGTCATCAGTTTCCAAAGCATTTTTCGAAAAAGAATATTAAAAGAAGGAATAGAAATTGAGAAAAATCAGAATTCCATCGTCAGTGACTGCAAAGGTTTGTCCCTGCCTAACATCTGGCAAGATTGGATGAAAAATAACCGCAACTGCGATAGTGACGGAGAAAAGTGTGACAACAAAATACTGCCTGAAGAGGGAGAAGAGTTTTCTCTGAAAATTTTCGTTTTTAATTAAAATATTTCCTAGAAGAAAAAATACATATTAGATGTTTGATTAAGTGTTCAATTTAAGAAACTAGAAAGCCAGTTTTCAACATGAGCTTTATTTAAAGAATCAATATAGATGTTTTGCATGCACTTACTGTACTATAGTTATTTCACAGTACATGGTTCTAGGATTGTCTAAAAATTGAGCCTTATTTGTTTTCATGCATTTTAAGTGCTGTTAAAATGCAAATTGATGTGCAACTTACATGAAATTAATGAAAAACATTAGTTGCATTAAATTAGGAAAAAGATTTACCGCACTAAACTCTTTATTAGTCTATTCAGCAAAGAAATATGTTAGTTTTGTCTGCTTTTTTATATTTGATGCACGCATTAGTATGTTGCTTTACACCTGTTGAATTTTATTGAGCAAGCTATATCCACTAACATCAGCAGCTGAAAAATATTGCTGTAAGTTGTTTGCCGCAATAAGTGCTTCTTTTGCTGTCAGGAGTGTAGTTCTTGTTCCACGCTGTCATTCTCATTGCTGTCTCTCTCATTTGTCCCTGTTACATCTGCAACGATATCAACATAAGTCTTTCAGCTGCCACTTGAACATCTTTTTCTTCTTCCAGAAAATCTGCAAGCTGTATCTTTAGCCTCGACCCCATGAAAAGCACAGAATAAATCTCCCCAAACTCTGCAGGTATCATATACGTCCAAGGCTTCACCATTGTTTAGTTCTCCATTGTCAGAAAATCCAGCACATTGGAAGCACTTTTTAATCATGTCCTTAGAAACCCTCTTTTCTATGGTTTACTTATCATTTCTATTGTGCTTAGCAAGTCTATTTTTAGCTCTGCATTCAAGTGCAAGTTTGCAATGAATATTTCCATCACAAGTTGTCAGTTGTCACATTTACAGAGGGTGAGTTAAAAGTAATGAGGCATTGGATAGGAAAACTTCTAACATGTGTGAAGTACAAACGAATACAATTCAATCTTCGAAATACAACCCATTATGTTCTATGGTCTGAAGCCATCTTTCTGCCAAATTCTGAATTTCTGCTCTGTGTCACTCCTTGAATTTTGAGGTGAAAAACTCGTGGACCCCGGCTTCCGCCTCATGACGGTTTCAAAAGGTTCTGCCACGGAAGAAATGTCCCATCGACCGAAACAAGTGGTAGTCACTTGGGGCAAGGTCTGGGCTATAGGAAGGATATGGAAGAAGTTTGATTCCATCAAGCTCCCGGATCTTATCCCTCGTTGAACAGGCGGTATGGGGTGGTGCGTTATCATGCTGAAGGAGAATCTGTTTTTTGTTGGCCAGGGCCGGGTACTTATGGACCAGAGCTTCGTACATCCTCTGTAGTTGTTAAGGGTAGAGTGCAGCAGAGACGCCTCGCCCAGCTGGAACAAATTCAAAGTGTATGGGCCTCTTAAAATTCCACCAAACACACAACATGACTTTGTGTTCGAAGTGTCCCCGCTTAGCGACAGGTTCTGGAAGCTAGCCCGGGTTAATCCACTGGTTTCACATGTCGGGATTACGGAAAAAGATCCACTTTTCATCAGACGTAACAATTCGCCTGATCAAATGCTCGTTCATTGAGTAGTTCAGCAGCTCTCTGCACAATTCCATCAGCCTTTGAGCTTGTGCTGTGGTCAATTCGTGGGGTACCACTCAGAAGCTCCTATTGACCTTCCCAAGCTTGTGGAGATGGCAAACCACACTGGATTGTGATACCCCAATCTCGTCCAACAATCTGCGAGTGCTTGTGGTTGGTGTTTCCTCTACGGCTTCATGCAGGGCTTGCGAATCCACCATTGGGGGTCTGGCAGAGCGAGGCCCATCTTTGAAGGCTGGTGTCCCCCTTGTTAAAGTGAACAAACCATCTTTTTGCTGTGGCATAGCTGACTACACCCACACCTTCCACTGCACAAATTTTGGCGACTGCAGCATGCACAGATAGTTCTTTTTTCCAATAATGACGCAACAGTACTCAAACTGCCGTTTTTCCGTCCATGTTCTGAAAGCAAAAAAAAAAAAAAATGATTAATTCATATTCATGTCCACCACCAAAGCAAATTCTGATAGTCCATGCAATGCTCTTTTTACCTATAAACAAGTTCCAGTCCAAACGATTGTTTATTTCTGAAAAAACAACGCCATCTCAAACTGCTTCTCACATGGCTCATTACTTATGACTCACCCTCTGTAAAAGCATGAATGACACCTTGGTCTAAATGTTGGACCACAGATGTCATGTTTGGTGCCAGAAATTTTACTTTGATTTTTCTTATTTTCAAACCACAGTGTTCTGCAGAACAGTTCTAAAAGCAAGCAGATTGTATGCCCTTAATTTATTAACTCTTTACGCAGTCATGCAGCTGATTTGAAAATAACTCTGTAATCATCCAGGCCTTCCTGTTTAAACTATTAAAGTCAGTAGTAGTGTAGGACAATTCTTAAAATATCTTGTAGATTTGTTGTTGCTGATGAATAAAGGTTTCATATTCACAGAGCCATTCAGGCTCCATTTCCATTTTAGTTAAAAGTGGGTGTATTTAAGAACACATCACACTTTAATAACAAAAGTATGATTTGTGTTGTTAAATGTCCAGCATTTCCATAATATACTTTTATGCAATATACTAGCTGATTCTGAAATTACATTAAAAAAGGGGTTTTTTTTCTTACCATATGAAATTTCAAATGTTTTTTTCTTTTGTTAATCAAATGTTTATTGATTGTATTTTTCTGACTCTTTGTTTAGGGCCCACACATGCTTTAATAGACTGGATTTGCCACCATATACATCATATGAGATGCTTTATGAAAAGCTCCTTCTAGCTGTTGAAGAATCAAGTACTTTTGGCATAGAATGACATGTGTTTCAAGAAAATGCCAATAGCTTTTGTATACTATGATGTGCAAAACAGCAATAGCTGTGACCTTGAGGAGGAGGCTCCAGGTTGCCGTGTTTCTTCCGTTGAACTATGCTCTTCACAAAGCATATGTGCTACCTGCGCAATCGACGGGTTCCCGAGTGCTGGATGCAAGCATAGCATTTGTAACAGCAGACAATAAGTTCCTTTAGAACTGCTGTTTTGACAATCTCTCTGCCTTCTCTACCCCACAGTGAGCAACAACAAGAATGCTGGACCCATTCCCATAGACAAATGGCTTTCTGCAATGGCCTGGGCTATTCTCCTGTGCTCATAATTTATGCAAGGACGTGGGCTCAAGTGGCCCACTTCAAACCTATGGCCTTCTGTACAACCCTCCATTGTTGAGTTTTGCAAAGCCCTCTTGGCACTAATATCTAGCTGCATAATAAGCTTTCAATTTAGCAACCGAAAAAACAGTATGTGCTGTCGTCTCACACAGTACTGGCTCAACCACTTAGTATCCTCGATATTTTGCCTTGTAGCCTCTGCGCTTACTGGAGACTCCATACTGTTGCTTAGAAATGACTGCTTCTGGAGCGATTTCTCCTCCAGCTGCAGAAAGTGGCTGGTACTGATGTGGCTGTGTAATATGATCAATATTAGGAAAGAAATTTAAAAAAAAAAGTACTTTGAGGTCATTTTTCTTGCAAATTTTCAATATGAGGGCTTTTGACCTTCATTAGCTGATTTCAGTGTTGGAGTGTTTGTAGGACTGGATTGTACACATCATCCTGTTCAAGCTGGTTACTTATGACAGCCTGTCTAACAAATCATTTTATGTTTTTATTTTTATTTCTCACTCTTTATTTTTATTTTTTTCGGCTTCATTTTTCATACATCATTTGTGTGGGTGCGTGTTTCTTACTGTGTTTTCAGTGCTGTTTTATAATTGGCCAGCTCATTACCATTAGCAACCATGTATAAAAAAATTGACTTAGTGCAGTGATCATTTTTATCATACTAGCCGGCAATCCACTGCATTGACATTTCTCACTAGTCACACACGAACCACTGTGTGTTGACTTGCCCAAAGTGACGTCTGTTGGTTTCACTCATGCAGACATGTTATTCAACAAAAAGCTTGGGCTTAAAGTTTTGAGTAATGTGCATTATGACTGGACAGAGCTTAGGTGTTTGCTGTGATTATGCTGAACATTGTTTTTTGATACTGACCTGCGACTGTAGTGCCTGAGTTTTGCTGAAGTAGTTATACCTGTCTGATCACCATAAATGTTTTACACCATTTTTCTTTGCATCTCTCTCTCTCTTTCTCTCTAGCAAAATTAGAAACATTTAATTATGATGTATCCCTTGAAATTGGGTATAACTCCTTCCACAAGCCATGTTTGTATTTTTTGTGGTGGTGATATCTTTAATTAGAAGTCAGTGGGTGGGGGTGATTGTGGTCTTGTGTGTCAGAAGTTATAATCATTGAAATTAAAGGTTGGAAATATCATGGACAGATATAATATATATAAAGTGTTTTAGAATATACTTAGAACAAAGATATTGCTGTAATCAACACAAAAAAGTGTGATGCGCTTTTTTTCTCTCCCTTTTGTGAACAGACAGCACAAATAAACTCACCAAAGAGATGTTTTTTTTTTATTTGTAAATACCTTTGAAATGTGCACCTCCTCTCTCTCTCTCTCTCTCTCTCTCTCTCTCTCTCTCTCTCTCTCTCTCTCTCTCTCTCTCTCTCTCTCTCTCTCACACACACACACACACACACACACACACACACACATTTATCTCAAATATAGCATGTACTAAATTAGCCTCATTGTTTTGCATCAGCTTGTATTCTATGGAAGGAGTTTCCAGTTCAGATCCAATGTGTTTATTGCTGATCTTGTCTTGCCACAATGAATCCATCTTTTTCTGTGACATCTCTTGTTCTTGTGCTTGCTCCTGTAACTTTCTTATGAAAAGCCTTACTTAGCATCCAATTTTCACTGCCATAAAAAAAGATGGTAGGAATATAAATACTGCAATGGCACATAGCAAGCTTTGTTATTTGTCCTACTCCCCCTCCCTTGTAAAGTTAGTCTTAAACTGCTGATTGGAATCTTTTCTGCTTTGCTAATTCTTTTACTTTAATTAAATTTTCCTGCCTCATCAGTAACTGCAAATAAAATGTCCCTTGTTCTATACCTGCCCTTAAACCTTTCAGAGCACAGCAGTTAGTCACATAAATGTAAAACTCTGAGCTTCTTTAAAGTTTTGCTAACAAGTATAATATATATCATATTTTCCTAGTAATCAGCATATAAAGGTGGTGGTGGTGGTATATGCATCTGCCCCCCACCCAGAGGGACAGGACAAAATCTTTCAATTAATAATGTAAGCAAAAAGCAGAGATCAGTTTTTTTTTTTTTTTTTTTTTTTTTTTGAAAAATAATTATGGACAGTAGTCATATGAGATTGATAGTTGAGGTATTATAATTCATCATTATGTGTTATTATGAAATGCTCATTTGACTGTGCAGGGAAGTGGTTAGTTAGGGGCAAGATATCTTGAGTGAGCAATTTTGATAATGCTGCTTTTTCTGAGTAACTTGTTACTAAGCCAGGGTTCATGAAGTGTTTAGAAGTCCTGAATTCCTTATTTTGAATTTATATTTCTAAAATTCTTAAAAAGTGCTCAGAAATACTTATTTCTTAAAACAGGTGCCTATTTTTCATCTCTGTTTCCTTTACTTTGCAGTGTGCTTAAACATGTTTAAATTTGCCATGTTTGCCTGCAGTTGAATTCTGGCATCATAGGCTTTATATGCAAACATAACCAGTTTTGGAATGGAATATTCCACATGAATTTCCTAATCAGAAAGCACGAAACATATGTTGTGTGGAAATCTATGTGGGAGCATATCTTCTGTCTTACCAGTTGAATTGTTGCCTTGCCAGTTTTCTAATATAAGTAACCATCTTATATGAGTATCACAGTTGTGTTGTTCTTTTGAGACTTCATATTAGTTGCAGAGTTTTGTTAACCACAACTTTGTAATGATGCCTAATTATACATATGGCACTTTAAAGAACCCCGTACTTTCAGTCAATTTGCTGTATTGTTTTTAGTATCTGGAGTAGAGATCTCCTAGTGATTAGTTTTGTTGCATTTCTATGTTGTATAGTACCTAGTCAAAAGGGCGCATTGAATGGTAATTGGAAAAATGTGATTTGAAGATGTGTTGTGTTTTACGTTGATGTCACATTGCAATGCCAGTACATCATCAAGGTAAGAATGAATTTAATGAAGACGTAGTTACATGCAAGTTTATAGTTGTGACCTGTTATACCCTTGTGTTAATATTTCAGTGGTTAGGGTGCTGGTCTCAAAATCTGGATTCAGTGATCATATTCTGGGTTGTGGTTGCCAGTGGCATAGCCAGGGGGGATTGGGGGTTTGAACCCCTCCCTTGAGCACGAATTTAAAGCGATATATACATATATACAAGGCTTTCACCAATGAACCAAACCCATGACACCCCCCTTCTTAAGAAATTTCTGGCTATGCCACTGGTGGTTGTCTGTCATACTTCAGTGCCCAGGAGCAGAAAGTACTTAAATGCGCAACGTGTGTCGCAGAACGAAGTCCCCTTGCAGGACATTTTTTTTTATCTTAGATTTCAATGCCTTGTGGAATATTTTTTTTTATCCTAGATTTCAATTTCCCTGCAGAATATTTTTATAGAACATTTTTTTTTAATCTTAAATTTAAATCCCGTGCAGAAATCTTTTATAATATCTTAGACTTGTGAGCACAGCACTTGCTGTGCATCCCCCACATCTTCTCCTCTTTCCTTTATTTGTACTCCGGCAACCACCCATCTGCTGAGAGCATTGACCAATCCCCTCTCCAAACACAAACACATTCATCCAGCCCTACCATTTGGTATTGCAAGAGATTTTTTTTTTCCCTTCTCTTTTTGTAAGACCCCTTTTCCCCTCCCCAATACTACGTTGTCAAAGCGGTGAGGTACTAAGCCATGTTAAACCACATGATATTGCTGGGGAAGGTGTTAGGTGTTCTTGAAAAATAATCTCAAGTCAACTACAGCAGAACATGTGCGCAGTCTGCTCATAGCTTTTATTGTTCCCAAAAATGGCTGTGAAAGAGAAGGTGGCTTGTTTCAAATGTGATAGTCAAATTTTTTAAAAAAAATTAAGTTGCATTATCAGTGTAATCATCCTGGGAAAACGGTAAAACACTGTTCGATTACCAAAAAAAAATCATACTAAATTTATTTTCTAATCAGTTAGCAAATGCAAAAAGAAAAAAAAAAAGTTGAGTAGCAAATACAGAAGATATCTCAGGATAATGAGTACAAAACTCTAGTAGCAACTTGTGGAAGGGAAAATGACAGCCTTCATGACAACTACTTTTCCACAAAAATATATTCAATATCCTTGTAGTTCCAGCCATAGTTTCCTATTTGGCTTCCGCTTCAAAATGTGTCCAGTCATCTGAACTCTTACTTTGGGAGTATAACAATTGCATGTGCAATCTTAAATTTGCCCTAGGTATAATTGAGTAACATTTCATTGCTATTTCCAATTCTGAAAGTATAGATAATTTGTGCGAAAGCTTAACTATCTTGCCTTCATGTTATTTCCAAAATACAAAACTTTTTTCAAAAGAGAGCATGTTTGAGGGAAAGCATCCTTCCCTTCCCACGAGTTCAATGACACTTATACTCCACCCAGAACAACTCTGACATAGCTCCCTTCTGTTGCGACTTCTGAAGATTACAGGCTACATTGATTCTCTGTTAAAACAATACGATGTATATTTTGAAAAGGAGGAAATTATTGACATGAACATAAGAAGAGCATGTATTCTATTGAATTTTGAATTCTTAATATTTCTAAGAATTGGTGTCAGTTTTGAGCAGAAGAAAAAATTAGAAGATCTTTCCAATTTCATTGAATTTGTAAATGTTTTTCCATGTGCTCCATACTCTGAAGGGTCGAAAAATTATTTATTCTTTGACTACACTGTTTTTGTCACTTGGATCTAAAGAAATGTGCAAGAAAGTAAGAAAAGTAGAACATTTTTCCAGATGAAAGCTCTCTTTAAACAAGCTGTAAATGAAATCAGAGATCCCAAAGTGTATTAAGTTTATAGCATAGTAAATCTGTTTATTTAGTGGTGTAATACACATAAATGTTTGCCAAGCTTTTGCCCTCCACTGGGAGGCTTTTTTAAGGCAATGGTAGACATAAAATGCAGGGAATTAGAACACATAAAAAACAAAGATGATTTTTTGAAAATATCACGAGCAGATTACATGAATTTTTATCATGCAATTATACAATATGCCGTGATGTGTTTCCATTTTTTAATAATGCATGCCAAACCATTGGTAGTTCAATAGAGACCATATCATTGCATGATAGTTTGCTTGAGAGGATTTCGTCTGTTTCCCTAATGACAGTCTCTTTAAAGTCCATGTAAAGGGCAATTTTTCTAATACTATTCCATGCAGGAGCGACCAAGCAATGCATGACTTCTCTGGTGAGGGCTGTATTCTGCATGTCTTGGTTGACACTTTACATGTGTTTTTTACTTCTAGTATCAAAGGAGATTGCTTTGTCATTCCGATATATATATCTTTTCTGTGTTGTTAGGATACACCAACAGTATGGTGCACACACCTGCCTTTTCTTTCTCACACAGTCTCTCCTTGCAGTTTGATATTATATGTGATAACGGAGTCAGTGACTTCATTGCTATGTTGTACTTACATAATAAATTCTTCAACCAGTATGTAAAGCTTGGGACATATGTGATGGATCCTGCTTATCTCATTGTCTTACTAGTTGATTTTGTTATCGCATACATTATACAATTTCTTACAGTTCTATGTATTCTGTCTATGTCATCTTTCTTATATCCAGCCTTTTAGATCTTTGCTATAAATATTATCATTTTGCTTATGATTTAGGTAGTCGGGTTTGCATACATTATACACTCTTAGAACCATTCTCTAAGAGTGTATAATGCATGCAAACCCAAAAGCTTGTACTCTTTTGGGGCAGTGTGAATCAGGAGGGACAAGGTTTAGTCCTGCAGTTGGTTTATAATAAGCATTAAAATCAAAGCTGGATATTTCATTTCTTTTGAACATGATGTCAAGATAATTCAGCATCCCATTCACTTCAAGCTCTGTGGTGAACTTTATCGTATTGTGTAGGTTGTTTATCTTGTTCATTAAATCATTTAATTTGTCTGCTCCATGTTCCCATATGAAGAATATATCGCCAGTGTAGAAGATCCACACTTGGGGTTTCTTGATACAACTTAGAAAAATGAGATCTTCTAGTGGTCAAGTACTGTTTCTGCAAGGACTGAAAATAGAGGTGAACCCATTGATGCTCCTTTTGTTTGTGTATAGATGCCTCCATCCTACTTGAAATAGTTGTTGTTAGTAACTACATTTAAGACGCCAATAATTTTGTTAGTTTGGGTCAGTGTGAATTCACGGAAAGTGACTATTATTTCTTCAAGGTTTCCAACAAACAGCCTCTGGTATTGGAATAGACGGATATAAAGACACTATGTCGAAGCTTCCCGTTATAACCCTATCAAATATTTAAAAAGCGACAGAGGGTTCACCTCTATCTTCAGTCCTTGCAGAGGCAGTACTTAGACCACTAGGAGAAGTCACCTTTCCAAGTTGTATCAAGAAACCCCATGTGTGGATCAGCTACGCTGACAAATATATTCTTCATATGGAAACATGGAGTAGATGAATTAAATGATTTCATGCCCAAGATGAACAACCTACACAATACTATAAAATTCACCATGGAGCTTGAAGTGAGTGTGATGCTGAATTATCTTGACATCGCGCTCATAAGAAATGGAACATCCAGTTTTGATTTTGATGTTTATTATAAACCACCTGCAGGACTGAACCTTGTCCCTCTTAATTCACACTGCCCAAAAGAGTACAAACTTTCTGCGTTTGAGCATGGTTCTGTAGAGCATATAATGTATCCAAACCTGACTACCTGAATAACAAGCAAATTGATAATATTTATTTAGCAAAGGTCTAAAGGTTGGATATAAGAAAAATGACATAAACAGAATACATAGAACTGTAAGAAATTGTATACTGTCTGCCATAACAAAATCAATTAGTAAGACAATGAGATATGCAAGATCTATCACATATGTCCCAGGCTTTACATATTGGTTGAAGAATTTAGTTTGCAAATACAACATCTCAGTAGCAATGAAATCACCAACCCCATTATCACCTATAATATCAAGCTGCAAGGAGAGACGGTGTGAGAAAGAAAGGTCAGGTGCACGCACTATAGCTTGGGCGTATCCTAGCCACACAGAAAATATACAGGGTGTCCAAAAAGTCTTTCCCTGATTACAAATGTCATTCATATCCACTGTATGTTCGTTACAGATGTGAAACTGGTGCCGAAATGTTGGAAAACTAACCAAGGATTTTTGTTGCAGGTTTCCACAACATGGCTGTAGTATAGCAGTGTCAGTGTCCAGGAAACCGGAAATGTTCACAAATCATGAACAGAACTTTTTGGCATCTGTAATTCACGTGAGGCCCTACGCACTGATTTCTTGGGACTTCGCACAAAAGACTGTCTCACTGCTTCCACCCTTTCAGCTGAGGTTGATGGTCGGCCAGTTCTCGGTAAGTCAGCAACAGATCCTGTGGTCTTCAATTTGTCGTACCACGACTTAATGCTCTTGACATCGGGCGGCTTCTTTCCATACGTTGTTTAAAAGTTCCTCTGCACTGTTATTGGTGACCGGGTGTCGTGATACCAGAGGACACATTGAGCTTTTTCCTGATTTGTGAACATTTCCGGTTTCCTGGACACTGCTACACTACAGCCATGTTGCAAAAACCTGCAACAAAAAAACTTGGTTAGTTTTCCAACATTTTGGCAACAGTTTCACATCTGTCACGTACATACAGTGGATATGAATGATGTTTGTAATCAGGGAAAGACTTTTCGGACACCCTGTATATATATATATCAGAATGACAAAGCGATACTAGATGTAAAGAAAATGTGTGCAGTGTCAACCAAAACATGCAGAATACAGCCTCCACCAGAGAAGTCATGCATTGCTCGGCCACTCCTGTATGTAATAGTATTAGAAGAATTGCCACTTACACGAACTTTAAAGAGACTACCATCAGGAAAACAGTTGAAATCCTCTCCAGCAAACTGTCGTGCAACGATATGGTCTCTATCGAACTACGAATGGTTTAGCATGCATTATTAAAAGATGGAAACACATTGGGGCACACCGTATAATTGCATGATAAAAATTCACATAATACTGGTCGTGATGTCACTCACATTATTTTCAAAAAATCATCTTTCTTTGTTGCATGTTCTAATTCCCTGCATTTTATGTCTACCATTGCCTTGAAAAAGCCTCCCAGTGGAGAGCAAAAGCTTGGTAAATCTATATGCGTATTACACCACTAAATAAACAGATTTACTATGCTATAAGTGCTTCTTAATGTGTCAAGTTCACTGTTGTTGTTGTTTTTTTTTATTTTTTTTTTTTTTTTTTTTGTTTTCTGTCTGTGCATGTCTCTGAAGCAATTTGTGAATCCTAGAGTTCAGCAATTAACAAAGTTGTCAGTAAAAGACCCGACACTAACAACAGAGATGATGTTATAGTTGGAACAAATGATAAACAAATGTTTATAATGTCAAATGGAGCACTGTCTGGGCATAAATCAGTCCAAAAAATACTGAAAGCTGCCCTAGTTTCTAAATGTATGGACTAAATTACCACAAATACTTTGTAAATAGTTCATCTGCATCAGTGGACACTGTTTAACTTCAAAACTTATTGACAGAATCCTAAATTCTAAACACATGCCCTGATTCTAAATAAATAACAGATTGATATTGTTATATTTAATAAGGGTTTTTCAACTGGTGGTAATGAATTTTTTAATGTTGTTTGTTTTACTGTGATTTATTCATTTTTTTTTTTTTTTTTAAACATTTACAACCCTTGGAATTCATGTTGCATAACATTCAACATAATTCTGCTCCTGAGCATCAGGGCTTGCATGTCACTGTATATATTCCTGTTACAGATCTTTGCATCATATCTATTTGATGACCTAAAGCTTCATTGGAGCTCTTGTGTCAATGCATGGGAGAGCAATAAAAAATGTAATATGAAAGGGAATGCATTATGGTTTTTCTTTTTGGTTTCCAGGCTTGATATTTTTATTATTCAAGTCCATCTCTTTCATCACAAGAGCAACTTGTCTGGTCAACATGACAGCCAGTCATCTACATTTGTTGATCCTTTTATATTTCAAGCAATTTTAGCTTAAACATTATTTGCTGTGCATAATGAATGATAACGATGATGGGAAGAACTTCACTTAAAGGTCTTCCTTATATTTCCCACTCAAAAATTGAATGAACACATGGTAATTTGATTGAGCAATGTTGAATGAGAATGGAGGCTTTGATTTAAGGCTTCTTGGCCTAAATCCACGATTTTTTGCTGAGTCATTCTTGCAGGATATGGTCTCGTGTTGTAAAATGGAAGTGTCTTCTCTTCTCTTCTTTTGAGTAGCACTGAACATTCAGTGTAGTGGTCCAGTGAAAAGCATTCATCTCTTTGTTGATAGTAGACATGTGATGCCTTTAGTTCATTGAAGTGAAAAATACTAACATTGTCTTGCAGCACATATTCAAGGCAATCATATGCTGGGATATGAACCGTATCTTTATTCAACAATAGTATGAAAATGATTTTCTGTTTTGTCATCAAAGATAGGCAAATTGTTGTTATTCCAAGCTTTGTTATTAGATGGCAATTGTGGCAAAACTCAAGTACCATTGCAACTAATTTTCCCAATCCACAAAAATTCAGAATACTAAGCCTTGAAATAAGTATCTCAGGGAATATGTCTGGTTTAACGGGGGGATGGGGGTGTTCCTTACCTTCAGCCTCAGAAGATCATTATTCTGCTGTTCTAATCTTTACAGAGCCATTCAATTGTTTAAAATTTCTGGATTGAAATTTTTTCAACCAATCCTGGCACTTCCATAAAACACCATAAATGCTTTTAGTGGCTGCTGATGCTGTATGTTTCACTTGAAAACCATAAAATATGCAATGACGTATATAGATTTCTTCGGCTTTTTTTGCTAGTAGTTCTAATTCCCATCTTTTCTGCTCGGATCAGTAGCAGTTTCTAGATAAGTGATTATGTTTTTTTTATTTCTTTTATTTTCTTATCTAAAATTTTAAAGAAAAAAAATATGATTGAAAAATTCAGTGAAGCATATCAGGGGAAAATGGTATGTAAAAATAGACAAAGTTATATTATTAATTATACTTGAAATTGAGATGCAAGTAAATGGCATCACTTATAGGAACCTCTAATATAGAGTAAAATGTTTTATGCCTTATGAAGATCAAGGCTCCTGTAAAATGATATTGGTTAAGTTAGCCAAATCCTTCAAGGTGAAAATGCTAGGAAAGTAAATGTTTTATTTCACCTGTACTATATTAATGAATCAAAAAATGGTCATAACTTTTTTAACTGACATGTCTGTTTAACACTAGTCATTGTTTGAAAACTGTTATTAGATTTTCAGCAATTCTGATACCTTCAGTAGAGCTGTTGATTCATACTTCTGTTGAGGGGTCATTTTTTGCCACAATCACCCCAGCCCGAAAGTAAAACGAAAATGCATTTATGAAAAACTACCATATTAGCAAATTAAATTGTAAAGTAACTGTTCTTACTTTTGCAATTAATTACCTTTTGATGTCTACATAGCTGTGCTTGTTCTGTAGAATGTGTGAAAGTTGCATTTTTTGAAAACGAATTAAATGTAAAGGAAAATAGGTGTTGGGTTACTTTGAATAATTTGGTTGTAGAACTAAATTGTAGCCTGATATTTTAGGACAAAAATGCTTTTCTGAAATTTGGTATGACTAACTTTCCTGTTTGACTTTTTATGTAGTAGAATCTGAATATAAATGGCACTTTTTTTTTTTTTTTTGTAGTGTCTTTTATACAAAAGGAAATGTTTTGTAACATTCTTGATTATGCTTTTTTTAACTGTTTTGTGTGAAAAGTTTTTGGGTTGAACAGTTGTGCAAAAATGATATACCACATCAATATGTATATCACACCAAAGATCGAGCTGATTTTCAAAATGATGTTTAAAAACAAAATAACTTATAAATTGTAAAATTCAGTATTTTATGTAGCTTTTTTTTTTTTTTTTTTTTTTTTTTTCAGATTTCTGTGCTTCTGTTTGTGAAAAAGAAAATTGCTCCTTCGCTCCTTCCAGCAGATATGTATTCTTTTAAAGATCAATGCAAGAAAAAATGTAATTTTGCTTGTATTGTAAATATTTTAAGCATGAATTAGGAAAGCCAGATTTTTTTTGGCACTAAGACAGCTCATGCATACTCAGTTAACTAAATGAGCAGGACTTGAGGTTTCTTAAACAGCAAAGCACAAAACTGGAGCTCTGAAAAGACAATTGAAAAAAAAAACAAGAAAACTTCAGAACATCACTTTTTTCTGGGTATATATTATAACACAGCTCATCAGTATCAGCCGGCATCTGGAAAATAAGTTGAAACTATTGTTCCAAAATGCTCGTACTTTGTAAGTTAAAAGAAATCACTTTTTGAAGCAAAATAAACAGCAATTTTTGTCGCTGTGGCTACTGAGGTAAAATCATGAACAGTGTTTGATCAGTTTTAAAAGGTGTGCTTGTCCATGCGTATTTAAGTTTTTATAAATTTTATGGCATTTGGTGCAGCACAGTTCCATGCAAAAGTCAAGAAATTTTCAAAATAATTCTTGTTCCCCATTATTTGAAGCCAGTGACAAGCAAAGGAAAGAGAGAGAGAAAAGTCTTGAATGCCTTCAGTTAACTTAAGATCTGATCTCTGCTAAAGAAAAATAATTAGTAGAACAAGTATTAATTTTTCAAAATATTTATGCAGTTTTTATTTGTTGAAAAGAATTTTATTTTCAAAGGGGGAATTATAAACAGCAGAAATTTTTATTAGAATAGCTGTACTTGTCATTTTAGTTTGGTTTACTAAAATTATCTCAGTGCTTCAGTTTGTTTGTGTGTGTGTGTGTGTGTGTGTGTGTGTGTGTGTGTGTAAGTCAAGTACATAGCTTGTATCACCTTTTTTTAATTCATTTTTGAGTTTTAATTATCAATTTCTGTTAGCTGTAGTTAGACTTTCATTGGTACTGGTGTCCAAGTGATCATTCAGTTTGTGGTGGTCTCCAGGGAAAACAGAAGAAAATCATTGCAGTCAGCAATTGCTTTTCATAGGTGCTCTTATTAATTAAAAAATGCCAGTGCTATACAAGAGACTGTGATGTAATGCATATTTTGCATGTGCAGTACATATGCTATGTATTACACACAGTGTTTGGAATACATTTTCCCAGGATTGAAAACACTTGTTTTCGATTGCAAGTGTTTTTGTATTCCAGCATTGATCAGAATTTTGGTTTGAAGAACAGTATCAGAGTTAAAACTTGACCATGATGGTCACAACATTTAAAACTTTAACTATCACTGTCACATTAACAGAATAGAAAGTGTGCAGTGTGCTTCCAATCTTAAAATTTCATTGCACAGGATTGTGATTAAGTGATTACCAGGTTACCAAATTTAGGTTCTATTTACAGGAAAATTGTTTCATATAAGGAATGATTAGTGCAAAAATGAACACACAAGGTATTGTAGGACCCCAGTTTATCTTCAATTATTCAACATCATAATTGTTAAGAAATTTCATTTTGGTGATATATTTTCAATTGGGCAGGTATGCCATGGTATTGAGAGCATTTTGAATCCCATCAGTTGAAATTGCTGTGAGACTGAATACATAACATATGGTGACACACCAGTCTGTATGAATAAAGATGCATAATAAGAGCTGACTTTGATAGTGGAATTCTTGGGCATGTGAATCATGACTATGATAACATTGGAGTAAGGAATGTAAATAGACTAAATACATCACTGTGAGTGTGAAGGGTCTAGAGGCTGCACTTATTCTTATGTTGAACAGCAACAAAGAAAGAGAAGGAAACTTAAAAGTAATTCTCAGTCTATTCACAAAATTATTATAAATGTTTTTGTTTGTGATATTGTCCATTATTTAATGACTGTGCTCTGTTGTCTTTAGACTGTAGAAAATTATTGTGTTTATAGAACAGTTGTAAATGTTTTTTCGTTAGTATTGCTGATGATCAGGCCCTGCTTTAGCTGAGTGTAAGTTAGATAACTGGGGTTCTTTTGTATGTAGTTGTATATGAAGGAATATTTTGTTAAAAAGAAAATGTTTAAGAACTCCAACAGATTTCAAGCTTTGTGAATTAGTTTGTTGGTTTTTGTTATCACTGAACAGCCAGAATCACACACACACACACACACACACACTTTTTAGAAGGCATTTTAAAAAAATGTTCTGGGAATTTTGTTTTGAGCAGAATGGGGGGTATCCCATTTGAAGCATGTAGATCTGACATACATGGTAATAAAGTGGAAATGCCTGTGTTGCAGTCATCGATTATGCCGTGTTAAACAAAATTATAATTACCTATACCTAGGGTAAAGCATTCCCTAATATCAAGCAGACAGGCTTCAGCACAGTTCAATTTGTAGGTATGGCCATCAGATTCATGTGTGTAGATATCATGCCTATTAAAAAACTTTAATATATTTTCCTGCTAAAATGCAAAATTTACTATTCCTTCTGTAGAAATTTGTGTGTTTTGTTTTTAATTGCTTGTAAATAAGCATGCTGTTTTACAGTTACATTTTTGTGAAATGCGTTTCAAATTTCAACGTTAGATAATAGTGGTAGCCTTTCTTTCTAAAACAGAAATGCCAGTTCTAAATTTGAGTTAATTTTGATTGTGATATTCAACTGGTACAAATCAAAGCAGAGTAGATTGAAACACATCTCTACAACTTCTATCTCCCTCTTCTATGTACTGGGAGATAGAATATAAACACATATCTTCTATATTCTAACTCCCAGTACATGTAGCATGAAAAAAGTATTGGTCCTACTGGGATGCTTTTTCTAGTTGAAAAAACAGAGAAGACAGAAAAACGATTGTCAGTTACCAGTTTTAAATAAAGTTGTCTGCCTTACTTCATATGTACTGCAAACCCAAATTGTTAATATGAGCTCTCTTGAAGACTGGTTAGTTATATGTGTGCAGTGTGGCGTATTTTACAGTACTCCACCATACAAGAAAGGTTGTCTTACTAGTTTGAAATATTAGCACACTGACTTTTCTGAAATACTGCTTTTGCTGTGGCAGCAAATGTTAACATTGTTATAGAACTTTGTTGTTAACTCACCTCCACTTGCATGTTTTGCCAATTATGCAAAGTCTCTAACTTATTGGTGTTTGGCAAATCTTAATAGAATTATCAACTTTTGCTGAAATTACTTCTTTCAGCCGATTCTTCTTGAAGAAGTCATTTCATCACTAGTTAATTCACTTCAAAAAAGTATTTTTAGACAGAGTTATATAACTGTAATATCAGATATTAAATTACAGAAAACAAGCTCAAATTCTGATATCATGTTGTAATGTGACCACCAACTGGGACCAGTCATTGGCCAGTCACTATACAGAAAACAAAACAAAAATTAATTCACTTAAAAATTAACCATTTGAGAATAATGTTTTCTCTTAAATTCGCATTAATTTTATAAAAAACATTCCTTGCAGATACACATGAAAAAATAAAGTGTCTTTATTTAGCAGTGTAACATTTTCAAAGATTTCTGTGCTGATAGTTTTTTTCTACTATTTCAGCTGTTTTGTTTTTCAACAGAATTTTCTAGAGATGCAATGAATAGATGTGAATCTTTTTTTCACAAGTTTTAATAGCACAAAGCATTGCACAAAACACAAGTGTCAGTATTTGATCTGTCCAGTCTCTGAATCATGAAGTAATTTTCAGTTGCACTTCATTGTATTGTATTCTCTCCTTTCTTTTTTTTTTTTTTTTACTTTTGTTTCTCAGCTATTACTGCATCAGTATCAATTAACATAATATTTGAAGGACGCGGTATCTTAACACACATACTACTTTTTTGATATATTTTTTTTAATTATTATTTGGTTTGTAATGCTATATTCAGTGTGGAGCCACTGAATACAGCAGGGATTGGATTTCCCATTATACACAATAAGCGCTAGCTGGGAGCCTCAAGCTGAAGTTCAAATATGCACTTCACGATTCCCCTTCTCAGAATGTCGGTGATAGGCTCCTGGCTCACGAAGCTTTGTTTACTTCTGGTTTATAGCATTCTACACCTCTTGGCTAGTATGCGAGGGGAAAATCCGCCATTTTAATTGGCTACCACATCACACCATCAACTGCCTTCCTCAATCAACTTGACTATGCGATCCCATCATCCCAGTGTGTGTTTGTTGCATGCGTAGTTTTGTTGTGTCTTCACTTGGTGACGATATTTTGTAACCATAATGATGAAAAGAAAATTTGAATCCAGTTCATCAAAATGTAAATGTAAACAATTAAAAGTAAAAGCTCATCAAGCTCAAGCAAATTCTATTGAGTCGTTTTTGCGATGACCTATGCATCCACATCAGGAAGAGAAAGAAGCGGAGTCAACAGCAATGAAGGTGGACTTATTACAAGTGCATGAGGAACTACTTGTAGAAGGCAGTGAAGAAAACAAATTGGATTACCAAAGAGAAAATGTAGAAACAATCTGTGCCTGGACTGCATCTGCAAATCCAAGAGAAATGAAAATTGAAGTAAGTATTATTCTAAGCATAGAATCTGATACTGTACAGGTGCATTCACAAATGATATTGCAGTATGGCCAAATGATATAGGTTCAGATAACAAAGTTTTATTTGATTAATAAACCACAAAATGTCAGTGATATTGAATGTTTGAAAGTCATGTATAAAGATAATGACGGGGAATATTGTATAAGCTTTAATGAGTCGCACTTCTATTACATCAAAAGTAATGGAACCAAAGAGATATGGGAGTGGTTACAAGCAAATCAGTACATTGCTTTGTTTGCAAACTTTTCATGAAAGCTATAGTATGTAATAAAATGAAGACTGGATGTAATGACTGAAAAGAGATTTATAAAATGTTAATTGAGCATGAACATAGTCGCAACCATGTCAAAGCTATGTGTTCATATAAAAAGATATGTTCAACAATGGGACGCATCAACACTGAATTGGCAAAACAAACATGTGCAGAACAATACTATTGGAAAGAAGTTTTGAAAAGGATCATTGCAACGGTGAAATTATTGAGTAAATTAGGATTGGCATTTAGCGGAAGCAGCGATAATATTCAGTCTGAAAAAAGGGGAAACTTTTTAACCCTTAGAATATCTGAGGGAATATGATGATTCTGTGAGGCATCATTTACAAACACACAGAAACTGTGGGCAAGGAAAAACTAATTATTTGTCGCATCATACCTGCAACAAGTTCATTCACTGAATGGGAGACAAATTAAGACATTAAATTGCTGAAGAAATGAAAGATTCCACATACTTTTCAATTGTAATAGATTTGACACCTGGCATATTGCACATGGATCAGCTTGTTTTTATGATGAGGTATGTCACAGCAAATGAAGAAATCAAAGAAAGATTTCTTAGGTTTGTTGCAGTTGACGAGCATAAGGCTTCATATTTAAAAGAAATTGTACTACTTTTTAATGTCAGAGGTAATTGAATAGATAATGTATCTCTTGACATTAAAAAGTAAGGGACAAATGTACGAAAATGTAGTAAATTTGTCAGGCAAATATACAGGGCTACAGACCAGAATAAGAAGCCATATTCCCACTGCATTTTACATTCTTTGTTCAAGTCACTCACTAAACTTAAGTGGAAGTTCAGCAGCCAATTCCTGCCCAAATGCAGTGAGATATTTCATTTCTACTTTGTGGACACCTTGTACACCTTTTTTTCAAAGTCAACATGATGCTGGAACATTCTAGATGCTTGTGTGACATGTGACTCCTTATCATTGAAAAAGTTAAGTGACACAAGGTAGTCAGCTAGATCTGATGCTACATTGGCATTAAAGAACAGTTTGGTGAACATACAAAATGTGATACACTATTAAAAAATAACCAATCACTTACCCTAAAGATCATGGTAATTTCCATCCACAAGCACGTCAATTATCGTAATGTTGTTGGCCTTCAAAAAGGTTTACAGACTCCTTGCTTATGATTCCTTCTTCCGGGGATGAAACATCATATTTTTTTTTATTTGCTAGACAAACAACGCCGGGTTTTTTTTTTCTGCTATATGAGATGTAACCATAGCTCGTCAATTCCATAAAAACCACACAAGCATACTACTCATTCATACATTCAGTTAAAAAACTATGTACATAATTACACTACATTACATTCCCAGGTGGTTAAACCTTTGTCAACTGTGAGTAACAAAATGCTCCATCCGTTTCAAAACCAGTGCTAACCCTACTGCAAGTGTCACCCTCATTCAGCCCTTCACACACAATCCTCTAGCACTTTCAACAGGCTACTGTCATCCTCAGGAGGCAGGTGTGTCTCACCCACCCACCACAGCTCAAGTGAGCAGAGCCATCGAGGCACAGGCTTCAGTCGCAATCTCTGAATCTTTGTGTCTCTGGCGCCATCTATTGTCATTGCTGCTCTCTTTTCTTTTTTTTTCTTTCTAAGCTGTTGTTCAATTTTTATTAAGGCCTTCCATTGTTCGTTTAAGTTGCTAGGCGCATTAATGTTGCATAATCTTGATCTGTTTTTTTCAATTAACACTGACTCCGCAATTCTCAACTGCCTTTCATTTTTACAGCTCTTAATAATTTTAATATCCTCAAACCTTGGACATTGTTGATTTTCCAGACAGTATTGGGTTAATGCTGTCGTAGCTTCTTTTTATTCCAATATTTATATGCTGGTTCAATCTATACTTTAATTTATTCTTGGTGCTGCCTATATATGACAAAGGTGGTTGCTGGCCTCCTGAGGATGACAGTAGCCTGTTGAAAGCGACAGTAGCCTTTGAAGGCCAACAGCATTACGATAATTGACGTGCTTTGAAGTGTTTGCGGATGGAAATTACCATGATCTTTAGGGTAAGTGATTGGTTATTTTTTAATAGTATATCATTAATGAATTGCACATAAACTATGCGCACTTTGCTGGGGTTTAATACCTTAAAAGTGCAAATATAATACAAAATGTGTTGACAAAAATTGAATCATGTGAAGATGAAACCCAGAATGTTGAGTAGAAGCGAAAGGGCTGCTAAAACAATTTCAGGAGTATGGAACAGCTCTATTAACTATATTTTGGTATACAGTGTTGCAAAGATTAAATGTAACAAGCAAATATTTGCAGGATCCTAAAGTGAATCATTTGAAAGCTGTGAATTCATAGTCATTAAAAGCATTCAACATAAATTTGAGAAGTAATTTTCAATCCATAGAAGCTGACACTGAAACTTTGAACGACAACCATAAATGTAAAGATGAAAAATGTCAACAGAAGGAAAGAAAAACGTTTTTTGATGAGACTACAGAAAACGAAGTTGTTCTGCAAGACAGAGAACATTTCATCACAGAAACCACTTACAATTATATGTGACACATTAACCTCTGAAATTCACCTAGAGTAGAGGTCTATGAGTATTAGGCATATTTGCTGTGGGGGTTTTTTTTTTCCCAACATTCAGATGACTAGTGATGAAGTACGGGTATCTGCTTTAAAACTGATGAAGACTTTCAAAGAGGACATTAATGTATAGCTCAGTTTCACGATGAAATTTTTCAGTTTTTTAAAATTCATTTAAGAAGAAGGTGTCAGCAATCTCATGGATATGTATCAGTGCCTTAATGATGGACTGCAATCAACAATTCCAAATGTTGAAACAATATTGAAATCTTTTTGACAATGCCAGTGATGAATGTAGCAGCAAAAGGTTGTTTGCATTTTTGAAGAGGGTAAAAAGTCACTTGAGAAATTCTTTAGGACAAGAAAAGTTGTCTCGTCTACCTATGATGATTATAGAATCAAACTTAAAAAAATATCTCAATTTGATGACATAACTAACACTTTTTTCCAAAACAAAAGCATGAAATAAAGTAGTTTAAAATTGCGACCAGACTACTAAGATGTTTATTTTATCACACTCCAACATGTTTTCTAGCCAATTTGTTATCGTTAATAAAAGGGGCCTCTACTTCAAACTGTAGTTAGGGCCTCAGAATGTAATAATACAGCATTACAAGCAGCAGTCAATTTCTTCCTCAGAAATGGTTTCATAATCTGAGTCTGCATTCTTAAATTCTGTTTTACTACCAATTTTCACATCTTCAGATTTAAGAGTGCTTATGTGTGCTTGAGCCTCTTCATCAAAATCTGAAAGTGGACCATCAGAAATGCTTTTACAACCATCAACCAGACAAACTCTTTCACCTAGACAGCCCTATATTTCTAGCTATTTCTTCCTTAACCCCCCTCTCTCTCTCAGTAATCCCCCAGGATTACTGAGGTAGGGGTTAAGGAAGAAATAGGAATTTCATTTGAATACAACGAGAAACATTACATGGCATTTAGTGACTGTTTCAAAAGGTAGTCTGGCTACTGCTGAGGAAACTAGATTAAGTAAGAGTTGAGGTGGAAACCAAAGTAATAAATTTAAAAAGGAGCTTGTGTTTTGAATTAGAATACCAAAAACATGTCTTGTACCATTCTTGAAAACCATTTCATTCATTGATTTTACTGGTCAGGTATGTTTGATGATGTAGTTGCAAAACTAAGAAGCACTTGATCACTGTATAAAAAAATATTACCATTGCATTTTATGTAGTTTTGTATTACTCAAATAATAATCCCTTCTTTTAGGTGGTTACTGTTTTACTTTATTAACATAAACATTTGTCTACATGTAGTCATTTCCAATGAAAATGGAAATGAATTACTAATCAGTATTTGCCAGATCCATAACATCATATTTAGTTGCCAGGTTTTTAGGTAGATTTCTGAATCATTGTGATATAGTGTAAAGAAATCTAAATTAAACTTTGTGGGGAAACTTTCTATATTTCACTTGGTAGTTAATTTCAAACTAACTGATAAAAGAAAAAAAAACTGTAGTTCCAACAGAAACTGCGGAGATGCCATCCAAAGTGGAAAAAGCTGAACTCAAAACTAGCATCAAGAGCAAAAATCTAGGTACAACCTTGGCTTCTGAAAGTTTGGATGATGATCTGTTGAGCTTCACTGAGAAGACTGGCAGCATCTTCCTGTATTTATCAATTAATTTCCAGTTTGCTATTGAATAAGTGTAAAAAGTCCTTCCCCTTAAAACTCTAACACAGATTTTTCTGTGTGAATCCCAGTAATGTAAAAATCTGCTGTAAAATTGGACAACTAAATACAATTTGTAGTTATCTGGCATCCTTTTGTAATCTACTTTCTTGTACTTTAAAAATGGATAAAAATATAGCCAATTGTTTTCATTAAATTCATTAAAATTTAATACAGTTTAAGAGTATTTTTGTGACTTAATATCTGATTTGATTCAATTTAAAGAAGATAACCATTTCAGTTATGTGAAATTTTTTTTGACTGCCATTTGCTGATACACAGCAAAACCATCTGGTATGCCTAGGGGATTGAAGAAAAAACTGCTGGCCGCCCCGGTGGCGCAGTGGTTTAAGCGATGGCCTTTGATCATTCGTCCAAAAGGGGTCCGGGTTCGAATCCCGGTGAGGCATGGATGTTGTGTTTGTCTTACGGCACTGGCTCTTTCCCTTCCCTGGAACCAGTGGCCCTAAATTAGGGACGGGCAATGCTTATAGCCCATTGAGTTGCTCACGGTGGTCATTAAACCACCAATATATATAAAAAAAAAAAAAAAAAACTGCTGAATCCATAGTGCTTGCAACATTTTAATCAATGAATTTTTTATTTTATTTTTTATTTTTTTGAAGTAGATGCAATATTTCTTTTACTGAGATTTGATATCCTATTTTCATATTTAACCTTTGTAAATTTTTAATTTGTTCCTGTGTGTAGTAATTTAAATAGATTTTATGTTTAAGAAGTTATCAAAGTTACTGTATATATTATTTATAGAAAATGTTGTTATTCTATCTGAAACTGATAAAATTGAACCAACTTGGATGAACCGTTCAAACCAACTTTAACAGATTCAACCTGCATTCTGAACTTGTACATCTAAGATGGGTGGGGTGTTGTTTGCAATATGACTTTTTGAAGGGAAATAAAAAAATATGATTCAATGCAATATATGAAATATGTTTATGTAGTAGTGTCTATGTACAGCCCTTCACAAGATTTAAAAATGTTATTAATACAAGCTTTGTTGCAGATGATGCTGCAAAAATCTGTGACTAACAGCGAAGTATGAAGAAAGTTTTTTTGTAATATTTTTTGTTCACTGTGCTGTGCCTAGCATATGTATGTGTGAGTGGTCCAAATGAAGCAATAAGTTACTGCTGGTCAGCTTGAAAGATTTGTGTTTGAAATTTCTTATATATCTGCCCTGACTTAAAATAAAATGCATGACTAATGCCTCGTGACATAAATGATTGTATGTGTTTACACTTCATATTTTTACTAACAGTGTGTGAGTTTTTGTAAAATGGTTACAAGTTCTAATTAAGTTCACCATCTCTTCAAAATGTTTATCAAAGAGTTATGTGACTTTTTATTGTTAAATCCAGTCATATTTCATCTTGTTGAAGACATTTTCATTTCCTTCAGTTCATTGTCAGCTGCATTCTGTCATGTGTGCATGCTTGTCTTTTGACAAAAAAAAAAAAAAAAAAGAGCATGTTCCACTATTATTCTAGAGCATTTTTAAGACATTGTGAATAATTCCAAGGTAAGGAAGATATGTCCAATATTATGTATTTTATAGCTATACCACAACCATGTAGTAGAAAATCGTAGCTGAAAAAATACCCAGTAAAGATTTTGATCCTGCTTGCCTTTTTCCAGTCCAAAATTAATTTTTTCTAATTAATCTTCTAGAAACAGAAGGGTGCAATGCTTAATATAAATATGCGTTTCTACTATGAAAAAATTTGAACTGGGATATTTGTGGAAAATTTTGGTCATGATTTCCTGTTTCTGATAGAAAGAGAATTTTTACATATGACAAAAATGAAGATTTAATTTCTAGAGTCTGACAGATTGTCAAGCTGAACTGGAAAGTTGTGGTCATTCTTGTCTTTATCCTTTGAAGAAGTACTATTTTTCTATTTCTTCTGAAAAAGAAGTCATGTCTACAAATAAATAAATGGACATACATAGCAAAAAGCAGACTGGAAAATCTTGCTCATGCTTTCATTTTTCAAACACACACAAACTTCAACTTATACCAAGACCTTTTTTGACTGCATTAAAAGACATGGTAAAAAAAATGAAGTGGTATATATAGTTGGAAGATGTATTCCTCGTGTCTGTATAACTTATTATACCCACTTAAACTTTTTAAACCTGTGCCATCCCAGTTCATTTGTATGCCAAATCAACAAATCCAGCATCCCCACAAACTGAGCAACATCAAATTGGTAAATGTGCTGGACTGCCAGATGTTATTTTTAAGAACTAATCATTATGTATGTTATTATAGGGGATTATGTTGCAGATTACTTACTCAGTTATTGTGGATTAAGTTTCATCTAGATGACAGTTCAGTAACTGTGTGAAAACTGTAAAGTGAAAAGTGCATTCTGTAAATTTTACTACATTTAAGATAACTGTGACTTCTTTCAGGTGTTCTTATGTGCAGAATTTACCTTGTCTAGCATCAACACCTATTGCTGTTTCAGAATGGAGGACCAAAAAAAAAAAAAAAACATTCATCTTGTTTTGCTTTTTAATTCCATAAATAAAAATCCAAAGTTACATTTGTTCGTAATCATAATTTGGTTCTGACCCATTTTGCTTAGATTTTCAGTAGGTACTGGTTATTGTGAACTCTTACAGAGAAATCATATTTTAAATTACAATTCTAGTAAGTGAAAATCATAAAAAAAATTATATGCATGGCAAAAAATTTCTTATGGTGTACAATATAAATTTAATAATGAGGGAATTGTAAAGAAGCAGTGTTAACAAGGAAAGCATGTGCTTAAAAATAACCAGCAAAAGACACATCTTTACTTCTGAGATATGAATTTTGCTGATAAGCAAAACTAAACAAATTTTACATTGCACTCATGATGAAATTAAATATGGAATAGCTGTGTGCTTATTTTAATTTACTTCGAATTTATAATGTGATACCAACCAAGAGAATTTCTATTTCTGTGTAGGAGTTGATACATTGAGTTCCTCTTCTTATTATCTTCACAGGATGACAACAGCTGCACAAGTTTGCTAACCTGAATTTATTCATTTCTTTTATTGCTTCACTCTGTATGGTGACCTTTGGTCTCAGACTGGATTCTCCTGTGAAGAGTGTAATTTGGTGATTCTGATTTATGTCCATCTTATCACTATATATTGGGTATATAAATAAGTGTTGAGCGATTTGAGGTGAACAAAACACGTTGTTGGAGAACAGAAACAATATTTTAATATTACTTGAAGTATGCTCCCTCTGAAGCTACAACTTTACCCCATCTTTCGGGCAGTGAACGTATGCCCCGAAGGAAGAATTCCGGTTTCCTTGGAAGAGATCCAGTTGTCCGGCCAATTTTTGATGTCTTCATAAGAACTAAACCATTCTCCAGAAAGTGCTGACTGCATCAACCGAAACAAATGGTAATCCGATGGCGCAATATCTGGCAAATATGGCGGGTGGGATAGAACTTCCCAGTCGGATCCTTCTAAGTACTTTTTCACAGGTCGAGAAACATGTGGTCTTGCGTTGTCATGCTATAAGATGACTTTGTTGTGTCCATTCTCCCATTCTGGCCGTTTTTGCGTGAGAGCTCGTTTTAAATTCATTATTTGGGTTCGATACCGATCACCAGTAATAGTTTCTGACGGTTTCAGCAGTTCATAGTGGATCACACCCTTCTGGTCCCACCAGATACACAGCATTACCTTTGAACCATGGATATTGCGTTTTGGCGTTGAAGAACCTGGTTCACTTGGCTTCACCCATGCTTTCTGCCGTTTAGGGTTATCGTACCATATCATTTCTCGTCGGCAGTAATAATACGATGCAAAAAACGCTTTCTTTTTTGCCTCTGAAGCAGCAATTCGCAAATGGTTTTTCGACGTTCAAGGTCTGTTTCCCACAAAGCATGTGGAACCCAATTCCTGCCGCCCCGGTGGCGCAGTGGTCTAAGCGATGGCCTCTGATCATTCGTCCGAACGGGGTCCGGGTTCGAATCCCGGTGAGTCATGGATGTTGTGTTTGTCTTACGGCACTGGCTCTCTCCCTTCCCTGGAACCAGTGACCCCAAATTAGGGACGGGCGACTGCTTATAGCCCATTGAGTTGCTCACGGTGGTCGTTAAACCTCCAATCAAAAAAAAAAAAAAGAACCCAATTCCCTTCTTTTTGCACCATTCCCATGGCTGCTAAACATTGTGAAATGCATGGTTGACTAACATTTAATGCTGCTGCTAGTTCTTTTTGGGTCTGGCATGAATCCTCGTCGAGTAAAGCTTCCAATTCGGCCTCAGCAATTTTTTTGGGTGGTCCAGAACGTTCTTTATCACTGACATTGAAATCGTTCCTTTTGAATCATCTAAACCAATACTCACATTCAGATTACCTTATATATTGGACACCTGTCCAACACCCAAGGTTTAAGGTAATGTGCAAAACTGTAATAACAGATTTAGGGCAACTTACCATTCTCTGGTTTTTGCTCCATATTTCACATTTCCAGCACGTGAGACAGTTCCACAATCCTTTTTATTCACGGGTTTATTTTTAATTCTCAAATATTTGGAAACAAGTCCAAAGTCCCTACATGCTGGAAATGTGAAATATGGAGCAAAAACCAGAGAATGGTAAGTTGCCCTAAATCTGTCAATACTCACACATGTTTTTGTGGATGGGGAATGTTCACCATAGATTTCTGACATTAAGCGATAGCTGTCGGCAGCACTTTTCTTGACAATAAAGTAATGCACTAACACTTCCCCGCAAATGCTGTTTTGTCGGGACGAAAGTTGCCATTTTCCATCGAGTAAAACAAATACGTCTTTGCACCTCAATCGAACGTCGTATACTGGCTCTGACAGCTGGCGTCTAGTACTGCGATATCGCAGTGTTGCCACCTTAAAATACACGCGAGCAGTAATAAGTACGACACCGAACAGAAATCCCTCAAAACTTATTTATGTACCCAATATAAACTGCTGTTCACCCATGTCATCAGGCTGGGTTTGAATTTTCCCTCATAATCCTGATTTTCCAAAGTAGTCGGTGGAATCTTTATCATGTTCATTGTCATTTGAAATGTATCTCTAATGTGAAAATGAATATAGTACTGTACCATCTTCTATAGACTGGATGATTTTCTGCATCTGTAAAAGATCTTGATGTTATGCTTCCATGGTCAACAAATAACCAAAGTGGACTTTGATGACTGGCAGAAATGGTGCATCCATTCACTGATTTTAATAATGAATAATGCAATTGCTGGTATCTAATTAATGTATCATATCAATTTTCTGATTTAAGGTAATGTCATGTGCTTGGCTTTACTTGTTTACGTCCTTTTTTTTTTTTTTTGTCTGCCACTATTTATAACTTTGATTGTGTACCCAATCCAATCAAAGTTATTGACATCATGAAATGGGTGTCAATAATGCACTCATAATAAACTAGAATAAAATAATTGCTTTACTGGTTGGAGATATTGGTAAGCAATTACAGTGGTGCATCTTAATGCCAATATTTGTGATGAAGTACATACCTTATTGAATATATAGTTGTGTTCTTCTTCAATACATACAAAGCACTCTTGGGCATGACACATAGTTGGCTTTGTGGTCCTACCTATATCAAAACTATGGAGTCTTGATTGTCCATAGTTTTGTGAAAGTGGTGTTTTCTTGTGCTCAGTTATATTTGTTGGCTTCACATAGATAAAAAGGTGATTATTTCAGTTAAAAACGATCTTTTTCATGACAAATCACCAGGTCCATGGATTTCTTGTAATGCTGCATTTCATACTATATGTGTAAAGAAAATGCAGTCATTTCAAGCTGTTGCACCCAACATATACAACCCCAGAATGTGAAGACTACTTTCAAGAAGCTAAGAACAACCAAGATTTCATTCATAGAGTCCATACAGGTTGGGACTCGTCAGAATGTAACAAAATAATTTAGTGACAGACAAGATCATTTCTTCAGGACCAAGAGGCCACATCTGCGTGCCACATCCAAGTGTGTTTGTGTATGCACTGAAGAAGTACACTACTGTATATTGATTAAGTTATGAATTTCAACACAAATAGTTGTTAATTCTCATCTTTCAGTTTAGAAAAAGACAGCTGTTGCTACTCAAGATTTTCAAACCATCAGAAGCAAGATGTAGAGGACTTGTGCTCAATTAGTCCAGCTACAAGTTCACTTTTTTGTTTCTCATGTGTGCCCTGCAATGACATTCCTTTCCCCCATAACTGAGATGGGGTCCTGATTCAAGTCTCAGATGAGGCATGGGTGGTGCATCTGTGTGATGACTGTGGCCCTAAATTAGGGTTGGGCCCTGCTCATAGTCATTTTTAGTCCCCTCCCCCATGGGGCAAAGAAGAAAGTGTAGCCAGTGTGAAAGCCATTCTCACATTTAAGTAGTCATCTCGTGTGTGCGATGGAGAAGACACTATATGATTTTCTTTTTAATTCTGTAATGCACACATGTTCGTCCTGATTTTTAAAAGACTTACATTTTTTTTGTTAGCAGTAGGTCCATTCTGTCACCACTTTTGCTGACTATTTGCAGTCCAAGTTATATTTGTTAGTTTTATTTAAAATGACGTAGTTATCATAAGAGAGCAATACATGCATTATTTCTTACTTTAAACTTGCTGCGTGAGGGATTTGTGTAAAGAATGAAGATGCATAAATACTTTTTATGTAAAATGACTGTAACAATGATAGTAAATGCACATTCTTTGTAGATAACAGTGCTGAGCACTTCACAAACATAAATATACAATATAGTATCAAATGTTGAATAGGCATAGCACAGCTGTGACACACACACCTCACAATCAGCAAATGAGCTATGTGATGATGTAAAAATATTGAAGACAGGGAAAATGGAAAAAATCCAAAATAGGAGGTGGAACGCCATTTTTTCCCTGTAGGAAGAAAAATGACTTCAGGTCGGCCATATTGTGTGCCCAAGGTCCCACGGAGAGAAGGGGGAAGGAAATTCTTTCCATGCGAATCCCACCGCTGCCACTACTGTCATAATCGCGTGTGGGGTGTTTGCTTATAGTTATTTTTAATATATTTGCTTATGGTAATTCGCTGCCACCAAACCAGGATATTTCAATCCCGGTCAAACTTACATTGTTTTTCTCCTCAGAGGCATGGTGAAGGAAAAGACGACTTGTAGAGTACAGACTTAGAGCTGAAAAATATGTACAGGTTTATTTACAACTTTGGTGACGAGTAGGTTGAAGGTACATGTTAAACGATAAAAACGGTTCTTGAACTTGAGCAAGTCAACATTCCAGCACGATCATAGTTCATTCACAGTCCAGTCTTTGCATTATGAGTATGCACATAGCATCAGGAAGTTATTTATACATAACAATTATATGCTCTTCACAGGTGGCTAGATTTCTCACTCAGGCGGAGTATTTCCCTGGCAGACCGCAGTCTGGCATTTAGTAGTATTACACAGTTATAATCAATTACCCACAGGTAATGCAACGTATATACTCTAGTGGCCTTAACCCGTAGGTAGGCACCTAATTAACTCTCTAGTCAGCCGCAGCCGACTAGCGTACGTACATCTCGAGCGACGACTACAAAACGAACGTTCTCTTCCTATTTGAGCAAAAAGAAAAAAGTGCTCTAAAAGTTTGTTACAACTTTTTCCCGCTTAAACTTTCTGAAGCCCGGACAGCGCACAGCCAATCGCGAAAATGCATCTTCGGAGCAATAGGCCATGTGGTAAATCTCTCTTCCCTCCTCAGCTGTCTCTCGCTGCTTGGAACTCTCGGTCGCTAGGAAGACATCCCCATGTTCTGTGACTCCAGCCCCAGCGTGGAATTCGCATGGAAAGAATTTTCTTCCCCCTTCTCTCCGTGGGACCCTGGGCACACAATATGGCCGACCTGAAGTCATTTTTCTTCCAACAGGGAAAAAATGGCTTCCACCTCCTATTTTAGATTTTTTCCATTTTCCCTGTCTTCAATATTTTTACATCATCACAAGCTACTCACCAAAAAACTGATGAATGGCTTGAACTGTTCTCATGGTAACAGAGGAGAAACCTCGAGTCGCCCACTGTGTGATAAACTCTTGGAATGTCTCCTGCTGTGACCTCATTACAGCAATGTGTAAATGTATGGAGCATATTTTTGACTCTCATATAACATTATCCCTCAAAGCCTTTTGCTAGGGGTTTGGTCATAATGTCTACCAACATATATCTGTGGTGTTAAACAGTACTCTAGTTGAATTACACCTGTCTTCTGTAGATCTGTTATGTGATGATATCTCACATCAACGTGTTGCTGTTTTTAAGTGTGTGACAGTTTTTTTATAGCTGCTTGGATATCATCCAGCACTAAAAGGCAAATCTTGTTTTGGCTGGAGATCATCCAAAAGCAGTAACACTCTTGAGTTCTTGCATTGATTGTGCAACAGATATATATTTTCTTCAGTTGAAGATAGTGCAAGTGTTTTGCTTTCTGGACTTCCACACAAAATGCAGCTGTTGCCTAACAAGATCACATTTCCAGTCCTGCCTGTTTTGTACCCAAACAGCATTGCTGTAAACCTTTAGGACTGTTTTTTCTTCTGAAGAGATTTTTAAGTGCAGATGTTTGGTGATCTTTAAATAATGGATGACTCATTTAACTCCATTCCAATTACATTATCTTGGGTTCACATTTCTTAATGATTAGTAGATGTGTTGCAGATGCTATATCAGGTCTAGTGATATTTGAAATATATAAAAGAGAATGCTCCTATCTATTGCTTGATGGTATTTCTTGTTGCTTTCCAAGAGATCTTCTTCACCCAGCAGTTGATGATACCTTGTTTTAAATAATAATTTCCTTTTAAGATCTCTATGCATAAATAAAGCTTTGCTTCGTATTTTTGTATTTTATGAAGTACAATAAATTAACATACAAAAAAGAATCAACTTTGCTTAAAACCATTTTTTTTCCCTTAATGTGTCTCTCAAGTTTTCAATCTGTAAATGGATTTATGCAATTTACAAACACCTGTTTTCTCCTTTTTTTGACATACCCATCTGGTTGGATCATGTAGATCCCTTCATCTAATTTTGCTTGATGAAAAACTAATTTGGCATCTAGATGATGCACTTTCATGTGACAAGAAGCCACAGCTCAAATGTCACGATGACGTGTTGATCAATGATGTTGATGTTCTAATCTTTCCAAAAACAGAGTGACGCAATGATGCCAATGTTCGAATTTCCCTGACTTCATTTTTCAGCTCTGTAGCAACTTGGGTTGGTAAGCAAAACTTTCAAGTACGAGCACTTTAGTCTCGTAGTAAAAAAAAATGTTAGATTTATTTAAAGTGACATAGTTGCCATAAGAGAGTAATATGTACCATATTTCGTACTTTGTGAGCATACCTGAATAAAACAGATCATAACACTTGAACCTTGTTGCTTTGAGGTGTTTGTACAAAGGAGCAAAAAGAATATGGACACTTGTGAATGAAGGTGCTGTAATACAACTTTTTAATGATAAAAGAAACTATACATTCTTTGTAGGTAACAATGCTGAACACTTCACAAATATAAACAGATTTACACATTGAATACAGTTGTAGTATAGCTGCATCACACACACCTTACAATTGGAAGGTGAGAAGCTACTCACTAAAAAAAGTGGTGAATGGCATGGACTGTTCTTATGATAACCGAGAAAAAAACAAGGTTTCTTGCTCTGTCGACTGCGACAAACTCTTGAAGTGTCTCCTGCTGTGACATTGTCGTAGCAATCTGAAAGTGTATATAGCATATTTCGGACTCTGTCATCTTAACAATATTGCCTCCCCTCCCCCCAAGCCCACACTTTCTTCAAAAAAAGACAGAAAATCCCTTTTGAATTCAGTCTTCTCTATTTTATTATTATTTTGCTTAATGCAGTCTGTATGGGCTTACACAGATTTTCTGAGCTAAGCCCAAATGGCAAAGATTTTGGTGTGTGCATGCATGCATGTACTTTGGAAATTTGTTGTATTGATGAGGCAAAATGATTATGATGCCATCAGTCAAATGTAAGAGGCACTGTATTTCTCTAATTTCTCCCCTTGAATCTTGGTAATTCTAAATTTATGTTCTACCTCATTCTCTCCCTTATGCTGGATCCCAATAATTTGAAGTAAGACTAGCATCTCTTCCTTGACTTTGATTCTCATGGGAGACATTAAAACTATCAAAAGAAATCTTTGTGCAAAAAAATATCATGTTGCTGATAGCCAAATATATAACATTTTTTTACTGTTGAAAAAAAGTTCTGCTTCTCATCTTGAAATTTTATAAGTCTGTCCTTTTGTGTTTAAATACACAAGAATTGTATACCTCCTTTGTACAGAAACCTAGCCACAATTTGGAAAAAAGGTTAGTACTTTGTGGCTTTTCTCTTAACATTATATGTACTTGGAAGTACTTGTGTACCCATCTTTTACGTAATTATTTATTAAGGTTAGTACTTTGTGGCTTTTCTCTGAACATTATATGTACTGGAAGTACTTGTATGCCCATCTTTTACGTAATTCTTTTCTATAGTTTCCATTAAGTAATTTCTTTGCAATTCTAACATCCTGTTAATTTTCCCATGCAGACAAACTAGTCTGTCTACCAAGTACATGTACATAGAGTTTGGCTGAAATGAGGATCAGTAGGCTGAAGTGAAACAATATACACAGAAGTGAAAAAAGTCGTGGGATATGTACCTAGTATCATGTAGGAACTCCTCTATCCCGGCAAAGTGGAGCAACTCGACATGGCATTGATTCCACAAGTGGTCAGAAGACTTCTGGAGAGATGTTGAGCCATGCCATCTGAACAGCTGCCCACAGATTCCTGGTATTTGTAGGTGCAGGATCTTTGGTGCAAATGGACCTTTCCACTATGTCCCATAAGTGCTCCGTTGGGTTCATGTCGGACGAACATGGTGGCCACACCATCCATCGGAACTGTCCTGAATGCTCCTCAAACCAATTTGGACAACTTGGGCTCGATGACATGGTGCATTGTCCGCCTGGAAAATCCTGTCGTTGGGGTACATGTGATCACCCAGCAGAGCAACAAAGCGATTACCGGTTAATGGCATGTTTACGAGGACTAGAGGACCTAAACCATTCCACGTAAGAACACCCCACACATGTATGAAACCACCACCACCACCACCAGCTTGCACAGTGCCTTGTTGTTGACAGTTTGGTCCATGGCCTCGTGGGGTCTGCGCCACACCTGAACTTTACCATCAGCTTGTAACAACTGGTAGCATGACTCGTCGGACCATGCTACATGTTGCCAGCCTTCCAGGGTCCAATAGTCATGTTCACGAGCCCAGGTAAGGTGCTGTGTCCAATATCGTGAGGTTAACAAAGGCACTCTGGTGGCTCCCATACACCATGGACGCTAAATTATGCTGCACTGACCTGATGAATATGTATCTGGTATCTCCTGCATTGAATGTGGATGTTATTTGAGCCAGTGTTGCTTGTCTGTTAGCATGGACAATCCTGGTTAAACGACGCTGGTCACGGTCATTCAGCACCCGTGGTTAGCCACTGTGGTGTCCGTGGTGGGTGGTAATGTCTTCCATGAGATATTCTCGGTACACGTGTGACACAGGGGATCGAGGAATGTTGACTGTTCGCACAACTTTGGAAATTGGATGTCCCATCTGTCTGGGTCCCACTATCATGGCTCGTTCAATCTCCAATAATTCATGTTGGCTTGCCATAATCGTACTGGCGGTTGTTAAGCCTGTCACACGAGATTACACCTCGCAACTGGTAAAAATCGTGGTGTGCGTTGAAGCCTTTATACGAAAGCAGCGCCAGTTAAAAATTTGCATACTGCTCTCTCATGATTTTTTGGCACTGAAGTGTATAAGCATAGCACCTCCAAAAACTGCACACATTTTGCACTTCAAAATTTGAGTGTGTTTGTTAATTAAAGGGAACCAAATGTTAGGCTTCAGTAGATGCCATGTAAAAGAGTAGGGGAAATGTGTTAAAACTCGTTCAGTTGTTTTGATACTTTGGTTTTATTTTTAGGCATTTGTGTAGATGTGTGAAACTGTCTTCTGTAAACAGAAGTGTTGGAAATTCCACAAAAAAATATGAATAAGGTGCTTGACAATTAGTTGTGTACATATTATTTGCATTGTATATCTATTCAGTTTGTTCATTGTATGCAAATTTGCATAAACTAAAAGGTTTGAGGATAAACAGAAAAAGGACCATATAAAAACCTTAAATGATAACTATAGGAAAATTCAAAGTTTTAAAACAGGGAAGTGCATCTTACTCATCCATTTTTGCTCAGTTGTAGAGAAGTGGCAGCAGAATATAAAAATTACATCAGAATCTATTCAACTGTCCTTCACACACATTTTCCAAGCTATATGTTGTAATGAGACATTTTCCAGTACACCTACACACAACCAAACTTGAAGTTCTGTATGTTCACAACTACATCAAATTTCAGACCCAGTGCAAAATTTTGTGTCAGAATAAATCAGCCATTCGATTTTTGTTTTATTCCTGTACAAGCAGATGGACATCATCCAGAGAAATCAAAGGTAGGTAAAGCACTGACTAAAGTTAAATTCATGCTGTAAAAAGAAAACTATTTTTTGTGAAAAAATGTTTGCAGCGATGATTTTCTACTTTCTCAAGTTTCATAAAATACCCTATGACTCTGAAGAAGAAACAAAGTTTTTGAACAAAAATATTTTTATCACATAGAATAAAAAAAGTTGGTTTCATAAAATTTGTCTTTGGTAATTAAGAAAAGCATGCAGTGATGATAAACATGCTCCATTTGCTTGCTTGGAAATTTGAAAAATAAAGTTAATTATACCGTGGTAAGCATGATTTATGATGCTTTGTGCAGTACTTCTACAAAATCATTGTACACCATGTCAGCTTCAAAATTGAGTCACTACTTTTGTAATTATTTACAGACTGGTTTTTAAATGCAAAGTAATCAAGCATCATACACAAGATATTTAAGAAGTAAGTGTGCAGGATGATTTGTGGTACCAGCTTGAATGCAAGATACCATGACATGTTTAAAAAAAAAAAAAAAAAAACTAACTGCATTTCCACATAATCCCCTAGAAAATTCAAGCTTTTGTTTAACATAGCAAATCTCATAGTATCACTAAGAATGTATATTCTAGGTCTTTAGACAGTTCTGAATGTTTGCTACTGAAATGTTTTCCTTAGGGTCTACTGATGTAAATTATAGTCATTTAGTGAAACATTAGAACTGTGTACACATGTCAGTGGGAAGATTCAATACAAAGGCTGATTTGTCTAGAGGGTGATAAGCAGCATGCAATGATACCACATGTAAAGTAAATAACTACCACCCCAAGTGGTTAGAGGTGTAGATTTCTGGCTAGTCATCTGAGCAGGGCATGGGTGGCGTACTTGTCTCTCAGTGTTGTTTCTCTCGTCTTCCTGGAAAGGTGACTATTTATAGCCTTCAGAATTTCTCATGGCGGGTTGGTAAATCCTAAAGTGTCATAGTTATGAAATGGTATTGTTCTGGACAACATCAAACCAACAAGATAAACTTCGCATTGTTGCTGAAAGTTGCTGCCTTCATCTTTCCAGCTGCAAATGTGGTCTTGAACTCTTTTAGCACATAATACTTCCATATGTTACCATTCAATGGGCACCTATTTAAACTCTTGGTGCATGATTGGAAATCCATAGTGATAACTTCACAACAGTGGCAGCCCGTGACCAAAATTGCTGGGGAGGCAAACTGCTTTTCAGCCTAAATTCAAATAAATTTATTCAATTTAATGCCATTTTTTTTTCACATTATAATTTTTTATTTACTTTCTCATGTGCAAAGTATAAAACAAATAATGTGACCCATGAAAAGATTCACAGCGATTTTACCGGAGACGCACGTTTTACATGACTTTGAGACCAACACAAAACCTGTTTATGTAAGACTCCGGCCCTTCGCCTAAATATATTTTTTCTCAGTCTGAATTGCCCTCTTGTACTATTTGGGAACTGTTAAGCCAGTTTGAATATGAAATACATTGCATCGAAATAGTTTTGTATTAAAGAGATCAACAAAAGATAAAAAGCAAGACTGAACTATACATCTTTTTCATCTGAAATGAAATTCTATGTACACCTCTGCCTTCACTGACGCCAAAAGAAAAAAAAAAAGTCTTGAAGACTTCTGCACACAGCGTTTACCTATTCAGCGAGAGAGAAAGCTCACCTTATGCTTACATTGTCTTGTATATGAGGTCTATCTTGTTATGTTTGGCAAAATGATTTATCATATGGCCATACCATGTCTGTTCTGCTTCCATCCTCTTCACAAGCACCTTCTCGATGGACAAAACTGATAAACTTGACAACTTTTCTTGCCCAATGGAGTTTCTCTTGTAGTTTTTTTTTTTTTTTTTTTTAATCCTCTTCAGGCACGAGAAACTGTGTTCCACAGAGGCCTATGTTGCAGGAATTGTTACTACGAAGGAAAGAAGTCTTAACAACTCTGGCAGTGCCTGTGCT
The DNA here is from genome assembly GCA_039090855.1 of Macrothele yani. Lineage (NCBI taxonomy): Eukaryota > Metazoa > Arthropoda > Arachnida > Araneae > Macrothelidae > Macrothele > Macrothele yani. Next base: position 3,107,914 of record CM076996.1, on the reverse strand, counting down.
AGATTATTATTGATATATGGCAGATAGAAGTTCAGTTGTACTTTTGGCATTGTTCCACAGATCTCTGTCTGAATACAGAACCTGTAGCTCACTATACAGCTTGGTGCTGTAAAGTGAGCTACAGGTTCTGTATTCAGCAAAGTATTTTTCATAAGTTTGAAGCAGAGCTTTAAAACAATGTTCAGGAAAAATTCTAGAATGAGCTTCAAAGCAGTTTACATCGACTAGCTGAAGAAATTTTAATTTCTCAATGGCAGAAAACCGGCATTTTAACTGAGTTGTAACAATGTCTATTACCTCATAATACAGTCTTCTGTATTGCACGGTGGCTGGAGTATCATTGCTTCCTTTAAATATTTTATTTGGAGAACCAACCTCACTGCACACGTTATGATAGAGATCATCAAGCTGTCTCTGATCTCGAAAGTACAACAATTTTTCACATAAGCCAGTAGTTCGTTTGTTACAGAATGTAACATCGGAACTATTTGATTGCAGTACAGAGAAAATAACCTCAGTTAAATCAAATATTTTTATATATGAGAAGAGAAGAAAAATGAAATTAAAATCTCAGAACCACCATTTTAGTCCTGCTGCTTCATGAATTGTCTCATCATCATAGTTGGAATCATCCTCAATATTTTCAAAAACTTCAATTAGCAGCAACCTGTGGTCAGCTATGGTAGACACTGAACGAGATTTGAAGTTCCATCTAGTCTTGTGATACACGAGGTGGTCTGGGTCCACCAACAGATTCTAGTAAATGAACACACTTTGTCGATTTGGAAAAGAATGCACAAATTGCATTTAAATTTGCAAAAAATATATGTGATTCCTTCAACACTGACGCTGCTCTGCTCAAAACTAAGTTCAGCCTGTGTGCGTAGCAATGAACAAATAATGTTTGAGTGACATCACACTTCACTTTTGCTGCAATCCACTCAGCTCTGATGCCATCATATATCTGTGCAACTAGTTTTTTTTTTTTTTTTTTTTGTAGCTAAATCTTTCCAGCTCACGATCCAGTAATTCTTGAAGCGAAGTAGCACACCGATCAGAACTTACATCAAAAAATCCCAAGAATCTTTCTACTGGTGCTCCATCTTTCACGAAATGAACTATAATACATACTTGTGCATGGAAGCTAATGTCTGTCGCTACGTCCATCTGCCAAGAAAAACTGGGCATTTTCAATATTGACATTGATTTTATTCTTAACTTTTTATGAGCAACTGATTCGATTAAATCATTCTGTATTGTTCTTGAAGTTCCTGAAAATGTTGCACTATTCTCCATATAAACACTCTCAATGTTTCAACACTCTTGGAGAGTAAATCAATCATCTCGAGGTAATTTCCCTTATTTTCAGAGACTTCGCTCTCATCGTGTCCACGAAATGGGAGCTCTTGCAGGGCCAGTAGTGTTGTAATAACAATCAACTTCATTACATCAACGATTCTTTTTTACTTTTTCATTATGACGTAAGTCACTTGTTCTCTTTGCTTCATTGAGAGAGTAGTCTATCCTTGTTTTGTGTAGCAACTCTAATTTAACAACTGCCAGAATGTGATCTTTACACTTTTTGTGTCTGTCCAAAGCACGTAGTAAGTTTTTCAAATCATTGAAGCCTTTCTCTTGCCAGACTTTATTGCCACTCATAGGAAACAGCAAACATGGTCAACAATAGAGTTTGTTCGTTGCTTCACTACCAGTTAGCCATTGTTCTTTTCTGTACCAGTCAATATTAAAACCTCTGTTTGGAGTTTTTCTCTTTGAAGTCATAAAATGAAAATTTCAGTTGCAGGCATACCATCATTTTTAATTTGATTATTTTCTTCAAAATCTCTCCTACTGAAATGCTTTTCCAGTAAGCTGTCCTCCATATTAGATATGTTTGAAGCAGAGGCCATGGTCTGACAAACAACTCTTCATAAAACATAAATAAAATTAGTTACACAAACATTAGTGTGAAAAAAAGTAACTAAGAAGAAGGTGCTATGTAATGGCGCTCGAAGTCAGAATGAGGAGTTTAACACAGTGGAGAAGCCTAATAGGAAACAGTTGTTCCCGTGAGGTAAGATAACATCTGCCTCACATGAAGTCCATGGTGTGTGTGTGTGTGTGTGTGTACTCTTTGTTCTCGCGGTTGAACCACAAGCCCTTCGTATCTACTGACTCAGTGGGAGTAAACATGTTTGCCGCAAAATCTACAAGAGGCATTTCGCTTCCTGCCTCACAGACAGAGATTGCAAGCTGAGGACATTTCGCAACTATGGGCTACCGACTGTTTTCGAAAAGCGTCAATTTAAAAAACTGAATTAACGCAAGACGAGACGACATTTAATTCTAAAAAGTTAACTAGCATAAACTTTTGCTCTCCTATACCCAAAAAATACTGAATGAATCAAACGAACAATTCTAACTAAGAGTCTTGAAATTCTGAGGAGGCACTGCCTCCCTTGCTTCCTCCCAAAAGACACCACTGCTTCACAATGCACTAGAGGAAAGGTGAACATCTGACCAATTTACATTGCATAAAGGAACAGCTACTGTCCACACTCCAGTTGTGATATTTGTTAAACTTTCAGCAAACCATTGTGTGCATGCATGCTTATTAAATCTATGTTTGTTATAAACAGTGAAGGTGTTAAGAGTGGGTGCAGGTCATTAGGTTCATGAACAGTAATCCTTTTTAACTGAATTTTGGGTCATTTACAGCTTCATTTTCTTGAATATTTGTACAATGTGTTGGTAAACACTGTTGAGACTTACCACATCTGTGACATATGAATGCTAACAAATCAGGCTGTAATTTCTGTAGTAGAAATGTTTCTTATATAAAAACAATTGAATTGGCAAGTTGTATTACTTTCAGGACCAAAAAAAGTGGTGTGTAGGAGAGTAATCACTTTTAACTGACATTATACATGTATTATGCCTAGTATCAGAATTTAAACTTAACAGCCTTGGCAATGACACTGTGGTCTTTTTTGCCAGTACACTTACTTTTTGAAAATCCCTCTGCTAAGGGTCCCTTGATTTTTGCTCCATGTATTTATTTTTCTCTCATGAATGAAAATCATTGAAAGCAGCAAAAATTATGTGCAGATAAATTTCATGGTTTACAGTAGAACCTGCTTATAATGAGATCAATGTAGCAAGATCCCAGATTTAACTAGCAAAACAGGAACTTTTGTTTGGTATAATGTTAATTCAAAGCTAATTTGATCATTTTTAACAAAATCTGAAGTAACGAAACTGAATGAAATTCCATATTTAACAAGGCAGAGAAATTCTGCTGCCACACACTGATCTGGAATGGTGGTATACAAAACAGGATAATCTTGGTATGCTATTGGAAGAACATTGATAGAAAAGCAATGCAGAGGGAGTACAGCAAATGCTTAACAAGCAAGTTGTTGAAGAGACTGCACCACCACCCATGCCAAGGGGCTATGCTGTGAGAGTATCGCATCAGTAGAGTTTAAAACAGGGCCCCATTTCTAGGCAAAATGATGATAGATGGAGTTCACCAGCATATATTAAGTGGATTTTTGGATGACGATTGTAGAGAGAGATAAGGGAGTAATGAAATGGGGATGTTGCCTGTGAGGGGAAACAGGAGATAAGAATTTCTGACATTGTGTCCATTGCCCCTTAGGTGACAAAATGTCTAATCCATAAACAACAAAGTAATATCATTAGAAAGCTAGAAACTGGTGAAAAAAAGGTGTTGCGATGTGTAAAAAAATATGGACTCTCAACTTTGACTGTTTCCAATCTTCAAAAATAAGGAAACATTGATGCAGGCTTTTGAACTTAATGTTACTTACTGGTAAGAAAATTGGTTTGGATGAGGCATTATTGAAATGATTCAGTGGGACTCTGGCTTACCTATAAAAGGGCCAGTGACGAAACTTCAAGCTGAGAAATTCGTAATTCAACTTGGCTATGAAAAATTTTCACGTTCACCATTTCAAAACACAACACAACATCCGCTCAGGAAAAATTAGTGGCAAAGCATCAACATCTTTGAATAGTGTAGCCAGATATTTGGAAAAGCTACAGTGACTAACGTTTATGATAGGGATGAAGTTTTATAATTTGACTCCTAACCAGACTATGAAATTTAAAGGTGAGACACTTCTAAAGAATTGGCTGACTGTGTTAGTATGCACCAATAAGTTTTATAAGAACAAAGAGAAAAATGTGCAATGTTTTCCTGTTTCTTACACGTCCGGTACAAAAACATGGATGACGATTATGGGCAAAACACGTAACAATATTAACAAAGAAAGGTGACTTGATCACGCTAGTTACGTTAACTAAAACTTTTACAAAAAGTTCGTAAGTTGGAAGCTTTCGACCTTATCTTAGGTCTTCATCACGCCAATGGAGGACTAAGATTGTTGCCAGATTCTACATTTGAATTTTTCCTATTTTTGTTGCCAGAACTTAGAATTGATCTCCAGATTAACGGAATGTAGAGAGGAGATTCGGAGTTGCAAGTCATTGAGTTGAAAATAATTTCTATGCTTTCACGGTAACGGAGGGCAAAACGATTGTCAAACGAAGCAATTCGTTTTGCTTCGTTCCAGTGGGGAACTGCAGATGTGTCTTCCATTGTCAAAATAGACAAGGCAGTGTTGGGATTGCCTTTCGAAACATCTTTTCTATGTTCTAAAATTCTATGGCTTATGCTCCTGTATGTGCTTCCAATGTATAAGTTATCCCCAGTAGAAGAAGAGAGAGGAATGCAGTAAACTCCTGGGAGGTTCAGGCTTTCAACTTTGTCCCTATCCCTTTGTAGAAGTTTCAAGATGTTTGGGGTAGATTTAATGGCAAGATGGTAACCAAAACTTCTAAAAAGAATCTGTAACTTATAAGCATAGGAAGGATGGTAAGGAACAGAACCACAGAATTTCAGGTCTTCTTTCTTGTGAGGAAGGAGGCATTCGATTTTCGAATGGTTTTCATATTTCTTTATGAGGGAGTTGACTGTAACAGCAGGGAAACCATGAGAGAGGGCTATTGTAGAAATTTTGGAGAGTTCTTCTTGAAGAGAGAGTTGGCTGTTGCAAATGATATGAGCCCTGTGGATGTAGGACTTCAATGCTGCAAGCTTGTAGAGATGCAGGGTGCAAGATTTGTAGGGAATGATGTTAGTGGCTGCAGAAGGTTTTCGATAGACGGAACGAGTAATGGAGAGATCAGCGTTTCTGCAGATAGATACATCCAGGAAATCAATTTTGTGATTTACTTCCTTAGATATAGTGAGCTTAATGGAAGGAAATTTTTCTGTAATGGAGTTGATCAGTATCTGTGTAAGTATTTACTTATGGAGTTGATCAGTATCTGTGTAAGTATTTACTGTGTAAGTATTCACTGATGCTAGTATCTGTGTAAGTATTTACTTTATTTTACTTTAGCTAATTAAATCTTTCAAGTATATCCAGTTATGGATATATGGTATAAATGTGTATGCATATAAACATGGATGACATCAGATATCTTTTGATTTTATGTAGGGGGGGCAAGGAACTTAAAAAAAAACATAAAATTTTGCTTGTTATAGACAATTGTCTAGTGCATCCATACATTAAAATCCTCACTAACTTCTAGCTTGCCTCTGAACTCAACAGCAGTGTTACAACCCCTAGATCAAGAACAGATCTGAAGCCTCAAGTGACACTACCAATGGAAATTTGTTGTGGCACTCGAGGAGAATGGAGAAAAAGGTGGAAATAATTTCTATTGATAGCTGTTGCTTGGGGACGTGGATCTTGCATCCAGAACTGCTTCAGAAAAGCATGGGAACATCATCAAAATGTGTTATGTTGTATGATGAAATGGATGATCTTCCACACACTGATTGCTTGTGACATCAGAACATAACACATTTGATGATGATCTTGCAACAGACTACTTCGTTAATGTAGATGACGCTGTTGCTACTTCTGGCATTCTTTATGCAGACGTTGTCGTAAAGGCAGTTAAATCAGCAGAAACTTCTGAGGGGAGTGAAGAGAACACTCACTATCATTATATGCAACTGCCACTGAATGTGCTGAAAATCTCTAATGTATTTTGAAGCAACAGACTACGGCGGTGATGAGGTATTTAATGCATTAAGTGTTACGCAGGAAAATTCCAGGTAAATATAAAGAAAACAAACAGATTCTTTTTTTTTTTAATGTTTTTATTTGATGTCTGCTTCAGTATTCACTGATGCTAGTATCTGTGTAAGTATTTACTTTATTTTACTTTAGCTAATTAAATCTTTCAAGTATATCCAGTTATGGATATATGGTATAAATGTGTATGCATATTATCTTATATTCATAGTGCGATTTTTCAACCTGAAACAGATTTAGCAAGAATTTCTATCAGTCGCAAGTTCTACTGTATTTCCAGACACTGTTTTTACCATGTGATCTCAATCTTTTTTCTGTGGCTTTACTTCACCTGGAAATGAGTCCTCAATGGTTGAAGATCTTTTGAGTTTAACGGAGCTCATCTCTGTGATTGAATTGTTTTGTTTCTAGGTGTGAATTAATCTTTCTGATGTAATACTAGTTGCTCAAACTCACAATATCCTTCCTCTGGTCTGCTACCTGATATCATGTCTTCTTTTGAATCACTGAGTTGCTGAATTATGGGGTCCACAGTTCCTTCACTGATTCCAAATTGATGATTCTCTCTGTTGGGGACAGATTAATCTCTGTAATTATATCATCCATTCGTTATATATCCCCAGTATCAAGGCAGATTTTCTACAGCTACTGAACTATTCATTATGAAGGATGTTAGTCCAATGTGTTGACAGCCTTGCATATTTTGCCTAGCCTTGTATGTACTGTACTCCTGCAGGCAGTGGCATCTTCCTAAACATTTTTCAGATGTCTGTAAATATTGCATACCATTTTCTTCTTGACTTTTAAAAACTTTTGACAGCTCTTTTATTATGATAAATTTGGCTATCAGATGCCATCTTGCATCTAGTACAAAAGTTTCTTTAACTTCCATTCCAAAAATTTATAGCAGGAAAGCTCAAAACATTTTACACCACTGCCTAGGCATTTTTTTTTTTATATATATATATAATTTTCGTAAAAAAAAAAAAAAAAAAAAATGGAGCAAAACTTTTTGCATGGTATACATGTATGTAAAACATCTGTGTTTAAACTCATTTATTTGTCCACCACCCTGCATCATCTTTTATTTCTTGTAAAGGTGTAATTGAAACAATAGACAGAAAAAGGATTGTGGTAAAAACACAGAATACTAAAGCAAGAATCCACTGTGGCTGCTGTAAAGCATCAGTAGATTACATTGTATTTGTGAAAGCAACATCTGAAGAGTCAAACTCCATTCCATGAACACAGGCACAACTCATTGTTCCAGAACTACAAGTAACAGCTTTTTTGTTAAAGTTATGTTAGTTTTTTAGTTTAAAAAGAGAATACCGATTTTTCTAATAAAAAATTTTCAAATTGTATTTAGGCCAATGCAAAGGAGATTGTATAAGGTGTTTCTAACTGATAAAAATTTGTTTTTTAAATTCATCTAAAAATATGGCTTCAAAATCATTAAAATACTGTATTTTGCATTGGGGGGGTGCATCTCTAAAAAGTACTTGTGAAACAATGTCAAAATGAACATCACTCAACCTGTGTGATGAAAAAAAAAAAAAAAGCATCTTAGCCATAAAATGAAAATGATGTAAATTCAGAGAAGCAGAAGTGATGTTGCAAACAAAACTTAACACTTTATTTAGAATGCTACTATCATTTTCTAATCCTATTTTATTAAACTGTAGATTTTGTCTTCTGGCTTCTTGCAGTGCAATAATAGATGTTATGAAGTGAAAACGAACTGTGGTTAGAACTACCTGTTGTACGATGTGTGAAACGTTGATTTAATTTATTAATGTATATATGTTTAAGTGTGAAACTAGCTATGTGAATGTTATACAGGTGTAAGCTTCATATCACTATGAGATTTCTTTTGTGATAATGTGCCAAAATGCCAGCTGTCTTTACAAGATCACTTTCATGAAGAAAATACTCTGACCATATCACTTTGAACATGTTCAGCATCATCATCATTTTTCAGATTTGTCAGCTCTGTTGTAATTCTTGTATTGTACTATTTCTGAAAATAACTGCACTGAAGTCAAAAAAGAAAAATATCTTGGCCTTGTTATGGTACCTAGCTCTCAGACTGACTGTTTTGGATATTTATTGATACACTTTGCCTTATAGAAGACGCCTTTGTAGTGGCATGACACTGAAGAACTGCTTAAATTCACTATAGTGATGCAAGTTTATATTTTGTTGAGCTTCTTTTGTGGTGTTGAAAATATTTTTCTTCTTTTGGACCACTCAGTGTGTATATATGTGCATACATATTTTTAGTTTTATGACTTATTTCCTTGCAGATGTACTATGTATAAATGTCACAACAATTCTCCAAAAGTTTTTTAGTTTTACATATATTTGTACAACATGTCAGTAGATTTTTTTATTTGTGTATTTTACTGTGTACTGCATAATGTACACTTCTGACAGTGGTAGTAGGTGCAGATTTTTTATGTTTGCAGATTGGTCTGTTTCATTTACTTCTTTGTAGTATATATCAGCTGGTCTGAGGTTGAACAAGTAGCTATGTCATGTTTAAAGCATTGTGTGCAAGATTCTTGTTTGATGTGATTCCATGCATCATCAGAATGGATTTTTTTAATAAAAGTTGATAAGCTTAAAGTCTTGGTTTAATAGTTTTGTCTCCATTAAGCCTTTACTCCAATTTTTCTTACATTCGTGCTTTTACAGTTAGAAAAAAAAAATCATTGGACTCATTGCATTGTGATCACTGAAAGGAATGATTATTCTTCACTGTTTTTGTTTTAATAAACTGGTAATATTGATTAACTTTTATAGTCCGTTAAGTAGATGGTTCTAAAATCACACTTCTTGTACACTGGTGGATTGATTTCTGGAGGAGGGGAATTATTAGCACGATGTCCAGTTTGACCATAGAATTCCAAGAGCAAGACAAAGTGTTAAAATTTTACAGTTTGGGCTGTGGAGGCACCTCATTCTGAGTCAGCCAGTGAATTGGTTGATCACGTGGTGATTGTATGCTGGGTATTTAGTCATAATTTAAGAAAAAACAATTACTTGTGGTATAATCTTACAAAATTCTTTGTAACTCATACTAAATTGACTAAACTTTTATAAGTGTTTTGAAAAGACAATAATTCAGGAGGAAGTACTCAGATGTCAGATCGTACAATTTTCAAATTGGCCAATGTATGTATTTATTTATGTTATGATTGAATGGAAAAACATAAAACTCAAGTGATAGATGACAGTTTTGTTTCATAATTACAGTAATGATTACACAAGGCTGTTGTAATAAGTTTCTGTTACGGAATAACATGGTCACAGAATATGGCTGTAACAGATGAGCTGTGGAGTTTTCCACTTTTGATGCATAGTATAGGTAACTTTCCTTGTGAAATTATTGTTTATAGTACTCTGTATGTAACATAAGTATGAAAAAATTTTGTAACGTTAGGGAATGGCAAACTGTATCTTTGATAAAGTTGCTGATGGTTTATATTTCCTGTGGGTACATAGTTTTTATTGTCCCAAGCATAAATATTGAAATGCTGGGGATGTCTCCCTAGCAATGTTAGTATGCACTTTTTCAGGGTAGTCTTGCTCTAAGAATTTTATATTTTCTGAGGCATCTTAATCTACAAAAATTTAAAAATTATTAGCTGCATGTTTGTATATGCTTTTTCTCTTCAGATTAGTTCAAGGTGCATCTGGGTCATTCAGCTCTAGGCACAGGGATTTCTGGTAACAGAAGGCTAAAATAAGCTGGTTTTTGTTTTTAGAGAGATTGCCAGCAATAGGTAGTTCAGGTGATGAAAAAATAAACATCTTAAAATTTCTCTGTCATTGGTTAAATTGTCAGAAGTGAAAATTATCCTACACTCTGCAGTTGCATTAAGGCTCTACGAGACCCGCCATCTTGTATAGCTGCCATCTCTTGTTAACCAACAGGCAAGCGTATTTCACAAATTGCTCAGGCAATTTTGCACATTTTGGAACACTGTTTGTGGCTAACGCAAGATATATGATAAATATAGAGTTCCCTGGTTTAAGATTTTCATTTTGGACTCTTAGGTATTTTTTATTAATTAATAAAACTATGAAAGACGCCTTGGTACGACTTTCTCTGCAGATAAAAAATGAAGGGAAAGATCAATAAAAATTCTGAAACCAGGGAACTCTTTATTTATCATATATCTTGCGTTAGCCACAAACGGTGTTCCAAAATGTGCAAAATTGCCCAAGCGATTTGTGAAATACGCTTGCCCGTTGGTTAACAAGAGAAAGCAGCAATACAAGATGGCGGGTTTCGTAGAGCCTTAAGGCAACACAGCAATTCTTGAAATCAATTTTTTAAGGACTTTTAATATATAGCTTATTTTGCTTCTTTGCAAGTTCAGTTCTGCCTCAGAAAACTTGAAAATTACATAGTCCTGGAATGCTGGTTAGTTTCCTATTCCAAGACGACGTAATTTTCAAGTTTTCTGGGGTATGTCTACTTGCATGATTAATTTGGCAACCTTCTGCCCATAACATCTATTTGACTAATATTCCAGTTCTGTTTGGTGAGACAGGATATGTTGATTATAAATTTGATAGTGTGATGAGCAAAGCTAGAAAGTATGTGATAAACAATGCTTGTTGTATTTGGTTTAATATTTAAACTTCTATGTAGTTTTAAATATTGCATTTGTGAGAGTGGGTGTTAAGGATCTACATAGGTATGGCTGACATGAGTGTACTAAAAGGAATAGCAGAGGAACTCAGATGTATTCAGTGGTATGACAGGATTAGTAATGCAAATATTTGACCAGGAGTTATTCTGTAGAAGACCAAGTTGATGATAAAACAGGTGTTTTGTCATTGTATCAACAGGTATGTTACAAGATATTTAAATACACTGCTGGCCACCCAAAATGCAACACCAAGAAGGAAGCATCCGATTGGCCTGAAATTCGCAGCATGCGTCGCCCGCGAGAAGACATGCAAACGATTAGCGTTGCAGGGCATATGCAAATCATGTGCGCCCGGCACGCCTCCGAGAAGCACTATAAGGAGGGTGCACAGAAGGCGCAGTGGAAGTAGTGGAAGTGTGTTGTGCTGCCGGACCTGTGCGTGGAAAGCTTCCTAATGCCTCGTCGCAGAATATGGCAGTCATTCCAGCACGTTTCGGAGTTCGACAGAGGACGAATACTGGCTTATCGCGACAGTGGTTTATCGTACCGAAACATGGGCCCGTCTGGGACGGCATCCAGCCACAGTGAGGCGAGTGCGAGTATGGATTCGGTGGGTGCAGGACGGACGGACCGACGTGAGCGATTGCCGCAGTCGCGGCACACCACCGAACTAGGAGACCAGCATGTTGTGCGGCGGGCGTTGACGGCTCGCACCGCCACATCACGAACGTTAGCGCAGGAATTAGGGTGTGTTGCGCAACAACCTGTTTCAGCGCGTACCTTTCGACGTCGTCTGCAGGAGCGGGGACTTGTCGCACGGCGCCCATTGCTCCGATTACCATTGACGTTACACCACCGGCGAGTGCTGCGGCAATGGGCCGTTGAACGCCGCACCTGGACTACGGAATGGCACGACATTTTCTTCGACGAATCCCACTTCTTTCTGCAACACCACGGCGAGAGACTGTATGACGCCTGCATTATGCATCGCCATACCGGTCAGTCGCCTGGCGTTTTGGTTTGGGGCGCAATTGGATATGACACCCGCACCCCTCTGGTACGCATCGCCGGTACACTCAACAGCCACCGCTACATGTCCGACGTTTTGGAGCCTGTAGTCATCCCTTACCTGCCAGCGGCCACGTTTCAACAGGACAATGCGCGCCCACCACGTGTCACTGCTGCCGTGGCCCGCCTGTTCTCTCGATAGGTCGAACATGTGTGGTCGCTGATCGGCAACCGAGTGGCCCGGCAAGCACCACCTGCGGCTACACCTGATGAACTGTGGCAACGTGTGGAAGCAGCCTGGACCGACATACCCCAAGCCCACATCCAAAGCCTCTTTCGTTCGATGCCGCGGCGTGTAGCAGCAGTTATTGCCAGCCATGGGGGCCACACGAACTATTGATGTCTGCGTGTTCTGCAAGTCGCACGGGCCTGTAAGCTCAATCGTTTCATCTTTGTATTTGTTATGTGTTCAGTAAATCTGGCTTTGCTCTCGTGTCCTTCTTAGTGTTGCATTTTAGGTGGCCAGCAGTGTATTTTGCAAACCAAGAGCATGATGGATTGTGTCAGAAAATCGTGCCTCGGTAATTTGTATTTATGGTATTACATAAGATTCTTTGATAAAGAACAGTATCTTGGGCCTTAATGATGTAAACTGGCAGCTATGAGAGTTTATATGAAATATTGGGTTGGTGCGAATGAAATGTCTGGCAAACGACCAGCATAGGTGGACGGCGAGAACGGAAAAGTAGGACAACTTACCTAGGCAAAATAATCCCCCTTGGCATCGACACATAGTTGCCATCTGTCCGGCAAGGCCATTATCCCGGAACGAAAAAAGTCATCAACTGCACGTTGAACCTCATTGTCTGTCGTGAACTGTTTCCCGGACAGGAAATGATCCAGGGCCGCCCCCGGTGGCGCAGTGGTCTAAGCGATGGCCTCTGATCATTCGTCCGAAAGGGGTCCGGGTTCGAATCCCGGTGAGGCATGGATGTTGTGTTTGTCTTACGGAACTGGCTCTCTCCCTTCCCTGGAACCAGTGACCCTAAATTAGGGACGGGCGACTGCTTATAGCCCATTGAGTTGCTCACGGTGGTCGTTAAACCTCCAATCAAAAAAGAAATGATCCAGGCGACAAGTCCGGATAATAGGCAGGATGAGGCAGTGCTTCATAGCCTAAGGCACTTAGTGTCATCATCATTCGTTGTGCGACATGAGGGCGGGCGTTGTCTGGAGCAGAACACCATGTCTGTTGACCAAAGCCGGTTCTTTCTGCAGCAATTTCCTGTGCATCTGGTGTAATTCAGCACAATAACGTTCTGCAGTGATGATTTGGCCTCTTGCCAAGAAACTCCGATGAATTATCCCGGCTGTGGATCACCAGACAAGGAGCATCATCATATTGGTGTCTAGGGATGGCTTAGGATGCCGTCCAGCAGGCTATGCCTTGCTTAACCATTGCGCAGATATTAATAGTTTCCGATTATCATAAAGGACCCATTTCTCGTCGTAGGTGACGATGTGATGCAGTAGAGGTTTCTGTTTATTCCTGGCAAGCAGCGACGTACAGACTTCCAAACGCATAGTCTTGTTGGCAGTTGTCAACTCATGCGGCAGCTACATGTCCAGCTTTTTTACCTTACCCAGCGCAGTCGGACGCGGAACAACTGTCTTGTGGGGGACACTTACCACTGCCGCTATCTCTCGACACGTTTTTCGGGAATCTTCTTCAACCACACGTAACAGCAACAGGTCAGTGGCCACGTGCTTCGTTTTTATGTCCGTATCTCCGCTTCGAAACTACACAAACCATCGCCGAATAGTTCGTTCGGTGGCTGTATTCTCTCCAAACGCTTTGTTAACGTTTCGGGCGGCTATTCCTGCAGATTGGCCTAGTTTAAATTCATACAGGAAGATCTCTAATCCGGCGTCTGCGTGTTTCCTTTGCAAGCCACGTTACGTCCAAACAAACCACGCCTGAATCTTGTTCTTCGCACATGTGCTAGCTATATATAGTAACTCTGTGACGTAATACCGGCAACACCTGTGGGTGGTTCCATTCCGCTGTGGTGGGGGCCATGCTTACATAAATATTCTTCTGGTTAGACCTTAGCATCAAACCTTGTATCTTTTAACGGACGAAAGAGGAGATTTGTTGACCCCAAGTGGTTTCCAGAATTCTGAATGTTAGCTGGTCAACAAACTACAATAAAGTAATGAATATGCTCAGTGTGCAAAGCATCATAAACAGTTGCAGCTGAATTTTTTTAATTTGATTTTGAATATCAAGTTTGAGTGAAGTAACTGTTATCATAAACATCAAAGGTAGTAGTCTTTTACAGCCGCCCCGGTGGCGCAGTGGTCTAAGCGATGGCCTCTGATCATTCGTCCAAACGGGGTAGGGTTCGAATCCCAGTGAGGCATGGATGTTGTGTTTGTCTTTAGGCACTGGCTCTCTCCCTTCCCTGGAACCAGTTACCCTAAATTAGGGACGGGCGACTGCTTATAGCCCATTGAGTTGCTCACGGTGGTTTTTAAATCTCCAATAGAAAAAAAGAAGTCCGGGTTCAAATCCTGTTGAGGTATACAGTATATGTTATGTTTGTCTTACGGCACTGGCTCTCTGCTTTCCCTGGAACCAGTGTCCTTGAAATAGGAATGGGTAACTGCTTATAGTCCGAATTTTTTTTTTTTTTGTTGAAGGTTTAACGACCACCATGAGCAACTCAATGGTCTATAAGCAGTCGCCCGTCCCTGATTTAGGGGTACTATTTCCAGGGACGGGAGAGAGCCAGTGCCTTAAGGCAAACGCAACATCCATGCCTCACCATGTTTTGTTTTTTTATTGCAAGTTTAACGACCTCCTTAAGCAACTCAATGGACTGTAAGCAGTCGCCCGTCCCAAATTTAGGGTCACTGGTTCCAGGAAAGGGAGAGAGCCAGTGCCGTAAGACCAACACAACATCCATGCCTCACCGGGATTCGAACGATCAGAAGCCATCGCTTAGACCGGGGCTCTTCTCGGACGAATCCTCAGAAGCTAACGCTTAGACCATTGTGTCACAGGGGCGGCACGAGCTGCTCACGATGGTCGTTATTTCCCCCAAGGAGAAAAACGAAAAGTAACTTGCAAGAAATAAATGTTTTTCGCGTGAAGGAAAACAAATCGAAGATATACTTAACGTTGTTGATTAAGTACTATATTTATAGTATTTGTAAATATAGCCGGGCGAATGGCCAGAGACGTAGGTTTCGTCAGAATTTGGTTCAGGTTCAAGTAAGTGGTGCTAAATTAGGAAGGGCGATTGTAGCTCTAGAGTTGCTCATGGTGGTCTTTAAGCTTCGAATAAGAAATATGTGTGGAATTTGTATATGTCAGTTTTCTTTCCCTAAATATTTAATGCCGTGAAGATGTATTACAGGGGTCCGGGTTCGAATCCCGGTGAGGCATGGATGTTGTGTTTGTCTTACGGCACTGGTTCTCTCCCTTCCCTGGAACCAGTGACCCTAAATTAGGGACGGGCGACTGCTTATAGCCCATTGAGTTGCTCACGGTGGTCGTTAAACCTCCAATAAAAAAAAAAAAAAAAAGATGTATTACCCAGTTTTTCTTTGATCAACGATAAGAAGCTGTTTTAGTACAGTACTGATTGCTATCTCAAAGCAGATTAGAATACTGCGTAAATCATTTCAAAAGTTTTACAGCCTTTGCCGTTTTCCTAATACCAAATACACTACATTGACAAAAGTCACCGGACACCTAGAAGAGAAACACAACATAGCATTTATTGGCATACAGTACGTTGTCGGTCCACTTATGGCCTTAATGCATGTACAGACCCTTCGAGACAAACTTTCGACAAGGTTTGGGAACACAGCGATAGGTATGCGCTTCCATTCAGTACCTAATGCTGTTGCTCAGTAGTAGGCCTTGGCTCCAAACTTCTTAGGTGGCGCTCTAATTCATCCCATAGGTGCTGTGTGGGATTAAGATCAGGCTCTGTGCTGGCCGGTCCACACACGATACGGAATTATCGTCAAACTACGCTGTAACAGACCTTGCTTTATGGCTCGGTGCATTATCCTGCTGGTACCAACAAGGCTCGGTTCCATAGTATTGCCACAGAGTTGGTAGGGCATAATTGTCCAGAATATCGAGGTAGACGTGCTGGTTAACAGGTTTGTCAACGATAACCAATGGGCCGGGACCATACCACGAAAAACACGCCCACACGAATACACTGCCAGCTCCAAACTTGACCGTAGGAACAGTACACTGTGGTAAATAGCGTTCTCCCCTCCCGGCTGCCGCCATATCCACACAAGGCCATCAGACTGATGGATCGTGTATCTGGATTCATCGGTCCATAGGATCCGCTTCCATTGATCTACGGTCCACGCTAAATGTTCTTGACACCATGCTAAACGATGAGTAGCATTCCAAATGGAGATTAAAGTCTTATGAGAAGCCGCACGACCACGGTAACCCATGGAATAAAGTTCTCTGGGAATGGTACATACCGAGGTTCCAGCATTTTTACTCACCTGTACACTGAGGTCTTGTGTAGTAGTATTCCGTCGATTAGCTTAACGATTCTTCTGAGGCTTCGACGTCCTCTATCACTGATTTTCTTTGGTCTGCCGGTATACGTTTTGCTGCTTCAGGTACGCCATGTGTCGTCCACTTATTCAGTACATCCAAAACAGTTGACTTGGGTATGTTTAAACGCCTCTCGGTTTCTCTTATGGACAACCCACTAATATTACACCCAACAATCTTTCCTTTCTCAAAGTCAGTTCTCTCCCGCCGCGACATTTTCACTCAACCTCACTGTGCGATATGATCACGGTCAGCTGCAGGCTTGTTTTTATACCGTTTGCAGCTGTACCGCTCATCTTAACAACGCAGCGGATCCGTTCATTTGCTTTTGAAGGGGTGTCCGGTGACTTTTGTCAATATAGTGTATGTGTGAACTGTATAGATAAGGAGCAGTCTGTCGTCACAAGATCTAGTCAATACCCTACGAGCATCAAGTCTCCACGCTTATGTTTATTTTGATTGTTCATTCTTTTTTTTTTTTTTTTTATTGGAGATTTAGAAATGATTTATTGGACCTGGTGGTACAGAGACATGACAAACAGACAGACATAGACAGGATACAGATGTTTCACATCAACAAGTACATATCAAACATGGTTTTTACAGTATGCTAAATGACCAGTGTACACAGAGAGCCAGTGTTGATCAAGTAACACATTGAGAGCCAGTGCCGAAAGACAAACATAAACATCCATGCCTCACCGGGATTCTAACACGGGCCCATCTTGGACGAATGATCAAAAGCCATCGCTTAGACCACTGCGCCACCGGGTCTATTCAAGTGGACATGTAGTGAATTTGCTCCCTTATACTTTCAATGGAAAAAATTTCGACCCTATTTCCTCAGCGAAGAAAGATTTCCCATTCATCAAAATTGGCCCACTGATAAAAAAAAAAAAAAATTAAAACATCCTAACTTAAATTGTACAATGATGTCTTTTGCAAAAAAACTTTCCTGAACTATATTAAAAATGAAAAAATTCGATGTAGTTATGATACTTGCTTACAGATGGCGCCATTCTTCTTACCACTACATCGGAGTAAATTTTTGATTTTTAATATAGTTCAAGAAAGTTTATTGCAAAAAACACCGATTGTACAATCTAAGTTACGTTGTTTTTTTATCATTTGGCCAATTTTGATGTATGGGAAATCTTTCTATGCTGAGGAAACAGGGTCGACATTTTTTCCGTTGGAAGTACAGGGAGAAAAATCACTAGACGTCAACCTTAAATTCATGGATTCTGATTATATAAAATTTATATTATCATTTTAGCATGCATTTAATATGGGCTTTTCACTCTAAGAACATTCATTGTTTTTCCCATGGAAGTTTATCGTTTTAAAGGAGAGACCAAAAATTAATTTCGTAACATCTCTTTACAGAGTAATGATATTAATATACATGGATTATTAAAAGATTCCTATAAAAATGTTTTAACAAATTATGCTTCATTAAAAAAATATAATGACACAGAAAGCGAAAGATCAACACTTCGGATAATGAGACACAGTTTCGATGACCCTACAATCAGTGCCAGGCTATTTTGCGTCCAATGATAACTTCTTGCAACCGAACCCAGTGCCAACATCACTAAGTTTTATAAAGAAAATTCGAACAACATATTCATCACTAAGTTTTATAAAGAAAATTCGAACAACATATGAAAATGATTAATAAAATAACAGCGTATAGAAAATTTTCATAAGACTTTTTAATTATTTCTATTCCATAACACTATTGTGGTATTTATCTCAAAATTAAAAATACAAATTTCCAGTTGTATTTTTTACATGGCTTCAAAGCCTAATCTGTGCCCATCAAAGGTCAGTGCTGCGCCTGTCTGTGATTTGCATCCTGGTTGGGCTAATGGTAGCACCGGCCGTGAGTACAATACAGTATCAGCGGTTAGCCCCGCACTCTCGCAAGACTTGTGTTAATCGGTAGTGCACATGTGCCAATGTCAGCGAAGAACACTCGATGGAACTATCACTGTTCTGTTCCTTTATTGATTGAAAATTTCGCCCTCAAATAGAACCAGTTCCAATTTTCCTTTTGCCTCTATTGAGAATTATCAACTGTCGGGTGTGTTTTTTTTTTTGATTGGAGGTTTAACGACCGCCGTGAGCAACTCAATGGGCTATACGCAGTCGCCCGTCCCTAATTTAGGGTCACTGGTTCCAGGGAAGGGAGAGAGCCAGTGCCGTAAGACAAACAACATCCATGCCTGACCGGGATTCGAACCCGGACCCCTTACGGACGAATGATCAGAGGCCAACGCCTTAGACCACTGCGCCACCGGGGCGGCCAACTGTCGGGTGTGGTACAAAATGTCGACAGTCTTATTTCCTTACATTTTTTTAAAATATCTGTTAATATTTGTTTTTCACTCTATTTTATTTCAGTTTTAGGTGTGTTTCGTATATACAAAAGAACCTATTAGCTTCGTCGTGCCCTCTATCATTCAACGGATCTGACACATAACAGGGCTTCTCTGGCAAAACAGATATTCAATGAAATTAATAACTTGATTCAACTCATAATTTTCTAAACAAAATGGCAGAATTGGGTCGCATGCCTATATTAGGGGAGGATCGAGGATGTTAAAATACATGGAGCGCAAAGCTCTAGAGACCCCGTTCTTCACGGAATTTGGCACTATCTATAAGAGGTTAAATTCTCGTCCATTCAATAGCCTCGGGATTAAGTAAGGTGCAGGAGGAAACCAAGTTTCAAGACCACTGCATAATAACCGCAAGCGAAACGGTGAAGGCAATTACGATCCCTGTTTGTGGTAGGTATTCCGGGAAACAGATGATTGGTACTCTGCAAACTCGTACACTGGAGACTGGTACCCCTCAAAGTCAAAGACGTTGCGGGATATATATAAACTGCATTATGACAGCCCACTAACCCTTCAGTGCACCCAAACAGAAATTTGGCAGTGATCTGGTGGGTCAAGAATGACCACCGAATCAGGGCCGCATCCAATATTTTGACCAAAGGGAGTCAAGAAAATAATATGCCGCCCCTGTGGCGCAGTGGTCTAAGCGATGGCTCCTGATCATTCGTCCGAGATGGGTCCGGGTTCGAATCCCGTGAGGCATGGATGTTGTGTTTGTCTTACTGCGCTGGCTCTCTCCCTTCCCTGGAACCAGTGGCCCTAAATTAGAGACGGGCGACTGCTTATAGCCCACTGAGTTGCTCACGGTGGTCGTTAAAACTCCAATAAAAAAAAATAGTGTCTTTGATTTCAGCATAAACCCACGCGCGCACACACTCATGTTTATAAAAAAACCCAGCACCTAAAAGGAGTCGAGCTACGACTTTGATTTTGACAGGATATGTTCATTAGGCAATACAGAACAAATGATTAGCATCTCGGTGTCATACGTACCAGGTGCGTCGATGTAGCTAATAATCGGTGTGGCCACCTTTGGCTTGTATCACCTGCTGCACGCGCTGAGGCACTGAATCAAATAATGTGTGAATGGTGTCCTGTGGAATAGCCATCCAGGCTGTATTGACCCGCGTCCAAAGTGCATCAAGAGTTGCTGGCGGACGGTCGTACGCTCTGAGGTATTGAATCAAATAATGTGTGAATGGTGTCCTGTGGAATAGCCATCCAGGCTGTATTGACCCGCGTCTAAAGGTCATCAAGAATTGTTGGCTGACGGCCGTACCGTTGCACCTGTCGTTTGAGCATGTCCCAGAGATTTTCTATGGGTGATAAATCCGGTGATCTAGCAGGCCACTGCAGAAGTACAACGTTGTTATCCCTTAAGAAGGCACGTGTTATCGCTGCAACATGTGGTGTGGCATCGTCCTGATGAAATATGGCCCCGGGGCTTCCTGCAGGTACGGAAGAGCTACCGGTCGTAGAATGTCATTGACGTAACGTGCACTCGTTATGGTAGTACGGACTCTCACGAGAGGTGATCTGCACTTTCGTACCCGATAGCACCCCAGGCCATAATGCCTCGTGTTGGTACGCTGTGCCTGGTGTGAATAAACTCTTCCCGACGCTTCTCCCTCAGTTGTCTCAGACACAGATGCGGCCATTGTTTTCACCTGAACAGAAGCGCTTTTCGTCCGAGAACACGATATTGAGCCATTCGTCACGTTTTAAGAACATATAAAGAGTTCGCAACTGAGATGCTGTGTTCACAACGAGACAGCATAGCTTGTTTTTTTTTTCTTGTTTTTTTCAGCTATACATCACCGCCACCAAACGAAAATTCTCTCTGTACTGTGATGACCTAAAAAAATATTGATTATTCCTATATCTATCAGCCGTTTCTCCCAAATACTTTTTTTAATCCACATTTAACAATCTAAATTTTTTCATTTACGACACCTGGTACGAATGTTTACTCCGAGAAAAGCTAAAAAAACCATGCGCATTTTTCTCCTTGTTCAAGAAAAGATAAAATTCGTGTCCAACTCCAAGAAACAGTCCTCGTGGTCAATTCGGCATTAACCCATGACCCTCTGCAAAGGTCTTATTAGCTGGGAAGGGAGCTGGAATGTAGGGAGCCCCCCCCTGAAAGCAAGCGATTTCCTCAGGATAATGGATGTTGTTATGAATCATTGGACTTTTAGTTCTCACGGTTTATGAAAATTGCATTGATATTTTATTACAAGCATAAATGTCCTCTTACTTTTTTACGTATTGAACTTATTTTCAACAAAATCAGACGAAACAGCACAAACGATGAATAACGCAATTGAAACGGTGATCAGTAAGAACTGTTGTACTAGTAATTTTCTGCCACGTAGCCACAGCGCATGGTGGTGCTAAGGGTCAGAGAAAGAAGGAACATGAAATTCTGAAGAACATTTTAAAAAATGTGAAATAATGAACAGTGTGGAGGAGAGTTTCTTTAAAAAATGAAAGAAGTTCTGTGCCCATGATTTTCTGAGCTGTTAGAAATTAATTGCCTGCAAAGAAGTGTTGCCGCCTCCCCCACTGTGGCGCAGTCGGCGACGGCTTCTGATCATTCGTCCGAGATGGGTCCGGTTTCGAATACCGGTGAGGCATGGATGTTGTGTTGTGTTTGTCTTACGGCACTGGCTCTCTCCCTTCCCTGGAGTCAGTGACCCTAAAGTTAGGACGGGCGACTGCTTATAGCCCACTGAGTTGCTCACGGTGGTCGTTAAACCTACAATAACAAAAAAATAAAAAAGAAGTATTTGCAGATGATCGAGAATTAACCGATTTTTAAAGAAAAATTGTATGTACTTATTATTATGCCTAAACAAAAATAGTCTATGTACTTCAACATTATTGTTTTACAAAGGAGAAATTGCCGCCCCGGTGGCGCAGTGGTCTAAGGCGTTGGCCTCTGATCATTCGTCCGAAAGGGGTCCGGGTTCGAATCCCGGTGAGGCATGGATGTTGTGTTTGTCTTACGGCACTGGGTCTCTCCTTCCCTGGAACCAGTGACCCTAAATTAGGGACGGGCGACTGCTTATAGCCCATTGAGTTGCTCACGGTGGTCGTTAAACCTCCAATCAAACAAACAAACAAACAAACAAAGGAGAAATTTGTTCGCAAACCACAAAGCTGTACAGTTAGTTCATAAATATTTGATTTTCACATCAAACAGGTTAATTTTAGCAACCATAGTTGCTTATCTACATGTAGATCAAAATTAAAACTTCATTGTACTGAGATGGAGAAACTTTTCTTGTGTATTTGTTTTTGCGAAATTGCACTCTAGTGAAATAAATTAGCAAAAAACGAAAAAGTAAGAATACTTGCAGTATTTGAGCAAAAATTTGATTACTCACAATTCTGTACTGAGCCATTCCAGCTGATGGTTTGCCTCTCTGACGCTGGGCTCTAGCGATGGCCCTGCCCCCTTGAATTTGTGCATCAGGATAACCTAGATCGTGGTTACACGAGTCCGATGCAAACATAATTTTGCGAAGTAGGCCCTAGAAATAGAGACAAGATCGTAGCTGTGTCATGGGCGACTGCTGGACATTTTTCAAGGGGGGTCAAGTGTAATTAATTAAGGTTTGGCTAATATGTAGAAAACAGTAATTCGTGAAAATGAAAGATTAATACTATTACTACTACTTACTTACTACACTAGAACACTACTACTACTACTACTATTATTATTATTAATTGATGCTGCTCTTGAAGAAAGTGTATGTTAGTAATAGTCATGTATTATCATGTACATTGGTAATTGTTTTCAAAATAATGAACAGTGTTGAGCAGGGCCACGCCAAGCCTTTTAAGTTCAGCACACACCACCCTGAGAGGAACTTGTTTGGGCGTACTACCTTACGATTTGCTAGGTTTTCCGCTCTCACGTTATCGTTTTCCAATTCCAAATTTCCAATAAAATTGGGATATTAAATTAAACACCTCAAACTCAATCTTTCCTTGTGGTCCAGTTCTGTGAGTGTAAAAAAAAAAAGTAATAAATAAAATAAAAGGGAAAATAATTCTACAGGGGGTCAAGTTACCCCTGTGACCCCCCCTCCCCTGTCGACGCCCATAAGCTGTTGTGTTCCAGAACCAGGAAGAGGGCACTGTGTTCAACTACATGCTAGTTTCCCACAAATGCAGGTTGCAGTTTTATCCCTCGGCTTTTAATTTACTTCACTAGCGAATAATTTCTCTATACCAAAGAGTAAAAACAATAAAATAAAATAACAAATAGAGAAAGAAAACTAAACTCTCTTGAACTTTTTATTAAAACTAATCAAATTCTTTGAATTTTCTTAACGCGGTTGAGTTGCAGGTACCTTGTTAATGGCAAAATATCTCCCAACTCATGAAGGAATTAATTCTTTTTCTAGTTTACTATTAGGGTATCTTTTCGTGGATCCACGCAGTGTTTCATAGAAGTTATTTATTCGTGTCGTAAATTTCGATTCTTTCTACCCTCATCTTCGGTTCCACTTTTTTCTCTCGCTTTAATCGGGCATTCTGCTTCGCTGGTGCTCGGGGATAGCTTCTTCTCTCCGTGATCAACAGCCAAACCCCCTTCCTTTCCCACTCAAAACCCAAGAGCCTTCAGATTCTTTTCTCTCACACAAAGCATCGTAAAAGCACTTCTACTAACCATAAAACAATGAACAGAGAAAAGTCGAACTCCTTCTCTCTCGCGCTCACAAGGATTACTTGCAGCACAATTTTCCAACGCTTACAGGGATACATCTGGCTAAACTCTTCTCACGACAACGTTTTATTGTAGGCAATTAGATACCTGGAAGTTTCTTAAAAATCTTAACATCACTTAGTCCCTTACCAAGTGAAGAACCGTGTTTTTAGTCTTCACTGCAACTACGCCTTCCTCTTTCTTTTTTTTTTTTTTTTTTTTCTTTGTTCTTTCGCCTTTCACGTTTTCCCTCTATTTTTTTACGTTTTTCCTTACTTAACACTGACAAACACTGTGGGCATGTGGAAAAGAATGACTAGCACAGTTGTTCCTATTGATTCACCTCGAGAAGTCGTTTTTTTCTAGTTCTCCATCAGTTGCATCATTTCAATTTTGCTTTTAAAAGAGGTAGAACATATAGATAAATAAGATAAAATATTTATGTTCATAATGAAATACCAAAGTAGTTTTCGTAATCCACTGAAAAGTTCAGAGTATTTGCAACAACGTCAGTTTTCCACGGATGCTCGTTTGTCTCTCCCGCTAGCTAAGGCCCAAAACTGAGATATCGCAACAAATTCGAATATGCGCATACGACACCTAGTGGAAACAATTGCTCGTTGAGAAAAATTAAATACATCAATCTAATGCCGAAAACATTTTTCAAGCTCTGCTTCTAGAAGGGAAGACACCTTGTCAACAGACGAGTGAAGGAAACGCCAATTTCTTTCTTGATATGTTTCCTTTTTCCCCTAGCACCTTGAATACACCTGAACACGTCTGTTAAATTCCCTCACGTTTATTAACATCTTAGTATGAGTTGTTTTCTGCTTCTAAAAGTATCAAGAATGCTTGTGCCGCCCCGGTGGCGCAGTGGTCTGAGCGATAGCCTCTGATCATTCGTCCAAACGGGGTCCGGGTTTGAATCCCGGTGAGGCATGGATGTTGTGTTTGTCTTATGGCACTGGTTCTCTCCCTTCCCTAGAACCAGTGACCCTAAATTAGGGACGGGCGACTGCTTATAGCCCATTGAGTTGCTCACGGTGGTCGTTAAACCTCCAACCAAAAAAAAAAAAAAAATGCTTGCTCCACAATATTTCTGGTTTATATGATATATTGATAATGATAATTTTCCACTTTCTTAATCTCGACCCCTTGATTTTTCGCACAGAACAGCAATACAGTTGTTTGCATTGTTTTGTAAATGCAAATTCGTTAGAAAAAAAAACGCAATTTTTCCATCCAAGAGTTATGTAATATGGGGAAGGTAAAAATGACAACATTCAGCTAAATTTATGATGTTTACATGTACGGTATAACACAAACGTGCATCATATTTTAAGAAAATTTGCCAGTGATTGTAACGAAAACGTTTAAGAACTCCAAGAAACAAATTTAGTCTAGTACTAGGGGTCGAATGCAAGTGGTATTATCTCCTGTTACTTTTAAGGCAAGTGCCAGAATTGACATAGAAACGCCTCATCAAGATCTGAAACCATGAAAGAAATGTAGCGAAAGGTGTGTAAATAGTTCAAGGTTCATCGTGACGTCTACAACTGAAATGGAATGTGAATCGAGAACGCAGTTGGCTGATGAGCAGGTAGTGTTAATGCGGTGATCAATCTTAGACGCGGCGGTAGCTCTGCGCGCCATCTATTCTGTTTGCTGAAAATCGAACGGCTGCTGCATCTGCAGATTCAGCTTCCAAACAACGTTATGCAGCATGAACGAAACACCCTTGAAACTGACATGAGATATGTATTTTAGTTTTTCATGAGACCCTCTCTCCCTATCGAAAGGTTTCTAAGCACCGACTAAACTGTCAATATCTACTACTTTACACAGATGCCTTTAATGGCGACTCTCGGATTCTGGGAGTGCATCCCTGATTTAAAGTCACTACTTCCCCTGGTGGAAATGACGCAGAACCGAAGCAGACATCTTCAATGTTTCACCCGATGGAGTGTGAACTTTTTATTTGCACTCTTCGCAAAAAAAAAAAAAAAAACGTAGCACGCAGAAGGAATCGTCCAACCGACACGAAAATTGTTTTGTGCAATGTACATACAGCATAGAAAAGGACATTATTGCAATTCCAGAGCATTTGGCCATTTATTCGAATAAAACAGTTACATGAATGGAATAAGTCAGTACGTTGTAGCGCCACCTTTGGCTCGGATACAAGCGGTTACACGGCGTGGCATAGACGCATGCAGTTCACGGATGCTGTCCTGAGATACAGCATGCCAGATGGTGTCCAAATTGCGGGCCAGTTCACCGACATTCCGGGATTGTCGTAGATGACGCCCCATCATGTACTAAATACTACATGTTCGATCGGTGAGAGCTCAGGCAATCGGGATGGCCATGCAAATATGTCTACATTATAGAGGCAGGCCTGGGAGAGCCGTGCCATATGTAGGCGGGCATTATCCTGTTGAAAAATTGCTCGGTGATGCTCTGACAGGAATGTCAACACAACAGGTCGTAGAATGTCTTCAATGTACCGTTGAGCCGTGATGGTGGTACGGAGGGCTACCGTAGGAAATGGCTCCCCAGACAGTTACTCCCGGTGCGCGAGCCGTGTGCCGTTCCACCGTAAAGGCAGGATCCGTGCGTTGGCCGAATCGTACGCGCTGGTCATCGGCGCCAAGTGTAAACTCTGACTCATCACTGTAAACAACACGACGCCACTGGACACTATCCCACGTTGATTGGGCCAGACACCACTGCCGGCGATACTCGCTGGTCAGCGGTAAGCGGCAGAATGGTTTCCTCGAATGTAGTCCCCGTACCTCAATTCGTCTGGCAACGGTCCGGTGGCCACTTCCGTCCTGCAGACGACGCAACAAATCCACGAATGGTTGAGAGCGACGAATTCGGTTCTGTTCGTACGGCTCTCACTATCGCTCGATCCTTGCGTTCTGTTGTTGCCCTCGGCGTCCACTGCCCGTGTGCTGCTCAATTGTGCCCTCCTTGACCCATTGGAATCTCTGACAGTGGGTCAGAGGTCAATATAACGTCAACACTGAATGTAGCGAGTGTGTATTTGCGAGGACGACTTGTTAGAAGTGATTCTGAAAACGACTTGTGAAAGGCAGATTGTAATAGCGACTTGTTAGAAGTGTATTTTCACATAGCGTCTTGTTAGAAACTCTTGGTATGATTACGGTGTGAAATACAAATTGAAGCCAGCAAAGTTCATATTCTGGCTGAAGCGCCATTGACGAGAATAAAGGTGGATTCATGTAAGTTGCTTCAGATGATTAATTAAATTGTTCGTTAGTGATTTCTATATTTACTAGTGCTGGATATACAGCGTGATTCATAATTATTGTCGGGGTTTCCGTGGCCTGGCATGGGCTAAACGTAACCGACCAAATAAAACTACCTACAGCATAAACAAGTTCATCACGGAAAGTTTTATGTGGCAACACGGTACCCGCTGAATTGACGTCATACTTCAAAATGGCGATTATTCAAGAAAAAGCAATGTGAGTACTCTGGTTTTTCGAAACAAAGTCAGTTATCACATCGCAACGTCGTTACAGAACGCAGTATGGCAGAGTTCCACCTTCCGATAATGCTATCCGACGGTGGTTAAAGCAGTTTCAAAAGACTGGTAGTGTGCAGCATAAAAAAGGAGCGGGAAGACCGATCACTTCGCAGGACGATGTTGATCGCGTCCAGAAGCCTTTTCTCGAAGCCCTCAGAAGTCAACGAAACGAGCTACGTCGCAGTTAGGTATGCCACAAACGACTGTTTGGAGGGTTCTGCATAACCGCCTACAACTCCGTGCGTACAAACTGCAGATTGTACAGGCTTTACAGCGGACAATAAACCTCGCGGTTTCCAATTTACCCAAAGTCGAAGCTGATGAACATTACCTGCGGACATGGATATTTAGTGATGAAGCAACGTTTTTCGTATCAGGGAATGTACATCGGCATAACTGAAGAATATGGGGCTCCAAAAACCCTCACGCCATTCGAGAAGTCAAACGAGATAGTCAAAAGGCGAACGACTGGTGCGTTTTGCCATGTTCGGAAGTGTTGACCAGGGGCGGATTGGCCTACTGGGACACCGGGACATTTCCCGGTGGGTCCCTTCCGTATAATTTGTCTCTCTTTCTTACTTTCTTAAAAATGTTTTCAGTTCACTAAACCACAACACTTTTTTTATAAACGAAATACACATAATGTAATTATAACAAGCGGGGGAAAAAAACTGCTATTTTGAATTAGGGAAAAAAATTTCGTCACCAGGCAACTGCTAGAATCCCAACTACAATAGACGGGCCATGTGTGTTTGCGAACTTCTGGGTTCACTTAGTAGCTGAGGAACGAGAATGTATGTACCGTATGTTGCGGGAGGATGGGGTGTGTACAAGATGTTCTATATATACCCCAAGGAAGGGAGGGAAGGTAGTTGATTTTACTCCCGTTGGTTGTAGAAGGCTGTGCTCATAAGAGCTGAGTTCGGGCTCAATTTTAAGAGTCTGAGCCCGAAGTATGTCAGCCCGAGCCCGAATTTTATATTGCAAAATAGAGCCCGGGCCCTAACGAACCCGAAAATTATGATTAATCTGTTTAGGCATTAAAAAAATCTCCTCTTCCAAACTTCCACTCCTTCCTCCCCGTGCAATTAACCGATGTCTTTCTCAACTGCGGAGTTGGGAAGGGATGTCTACCTATTTCTATAGTTCTTTACTTCTTTGAACATTCATTTCATCCTGAAATGTTTCGAGGGGCCCTACATCAGGAAAAATCTGGAGGCACAACAATCTACGTATGTTAACAGCATTGGGGTGGAGGCTGAACAGGGCTAAAATGTTTTCACTACTTTAGTTAAAATAGTGAAAATACTGTCCCATGTTTGATGAAGTTGCAGATCAATTTTAGATAATGGTCATTATGGGATGTACTATCCCAGAGGCGACTTTAGATCTTGTGAGGTCCTAGGCGCTAAAAGATTCAGGCCGTCTCCTCAACCCCTTTTTTATCACCTCAGAAATTTTCATCCGTCAGATTAAAAAAAGTCAAGAAAAAAGTTTTATCTTTTTTAAAATGCCATTCCATCTTTCTATTATCAGAACGTTTTGTAAGAAACAGTGCTTATGTAATCACTTTGTCTGTCAGTGCACATCGAACGTTTTTGTTTTCAGAGATATTTCAAAAATTATTTTTGCGGAGAGTTGGAAATCCAAAGATATTAAGTTTGGCACTTTAAATATTCCATATACTTCATAAATTTACCCCTAAGGGCTGTCAAAGTCAAAAATTTAAAAAAAATTAAAGTTCTGTTGTTAAAAAACTGTTCAAATAAAAGGAAGGCTAAATTATTTTACTGTTCCTTTCAAAACAAGGACATCCTTAAGAACTCGAAAATTTGGAGTATCAACAACAGCAAGAAAAATTACAGAATACGTTACTAATATGAGAAAGCAACATGTCAAAGTATAGTACAAATAACGTGGTCGCTTTAAGGATTGGCTTGTTTCAGTCTGAGAAAACCAAAACAAAACTGGCAATCGAAGTATACGGTTTCGGGGCCCCTCACGCTCTGGGGCGCTAGGCGCGCGCCTAGTGCGCCTAGTGGGAAATCCGCCTCTGTACTATCCACTATATGACAACACAATTCAGAGTGAAAGCTAATAATATCAAGAACTTATTTTGAAATAACTGTAAGATTATTTGCTGGGATGTTCATATACGATCCCTTTCCTCCGAAATGTTCTACCTACGCAGCCTACGCTCTGGTGATAACTGACAAATGCTGCAGATGAAGGCATTTACGGAGATATCATTTCAACATGAAGTTGCAAAATGTTTTGTTTACGTTATTTAGTGAAGTGTCTTTACAATACATAACCGCAGCATAAAAGTACGTTTTGTAATTGAAACACATACGAATATATGACCACTAAATGAAGAATCTGTTCGCCACGATATTTAAAAATCTTTAAATTTCTAACTGTGATTGTCCACAATAGAAAAATTACAAAAATTGCAGTACAAATAAAAAATTTTACAGTGTAAAAGTTCTATTTTTTTTTCATTTATTTAAATTTAAAAATGATGTCTTATGAGAAAGGATTTTTGGTACAACTCCAACATAGTTTTGGTAGTAGCAGTTCTCTCTCTCTCTCTCTCAAATATTTGCTGGAATTTCAGCCCACTTCGTTGAAAATTTAAGAACTGGAGGCTCAAAGGTATGAAAATCAAGACTATTTTACGATCTGTCAAACATGAAAAGACTATAAAGCAATTAAAAAAAAAATAATGTTCTTACTTCAGCGTTCTTAAGAGAAAATTTTAAACAAATATAAATATTGAGTGTGTCAAAAAATAGAAGCTTCTCCAGCGCATTTACATACATAACTAACTAAACTAGTGATTTAAATCTGGTTATTCGCTTTTTCCAGGTCGATTAAGTGAGTTTGCCACGATATTAAAATAACTTGAAATTTCAAACTGTTATTGTCCACAACAGAAAAATTGCAGTACAATTTTTCTGCAGTAAAATCTTGGCATGGGCCGATGAAAATTTTTCCGCAACACCCACTTCAATTTAAGGATGACGGGTGTACTTTTTAACCCCCCCCAGTACTATGTTTGCCACTGTTTCCAGAGCCACTGTACTTTTTGTTTTGTTTCTTAAATAAAAAAAGGGATTTTCAGTTGTGATACAATATCACCACAGAACTACAACTGAACGGGGGGCCCATTTGCAAAATTTTTCCCAGGCCCTTTTGCGACCGCCAATCCGCCCCTGGTGTTGGCGCCCTTTTTCTTTGTGGAGAAAACAGTGACAGCGGTGACCTATCTGGACATGCTGCAGCTGTATCTGTTGCCTCAGTTCGAAGATCGGCAGCCCAATGTGGTGTTCCAGCACGATGGCGTACCGCCGTATTGGGCTGTTATTGTCCGAGAATTTCTTGTCCTGCATTTTGCTGGGCGCTGGGTTGGGCGTGGTGGACCCATTCCGTGGCCTCCGCGCTCACTCGATATTATGCCACTGGATTTCTTCCTGTGGGGATACGTGAAAAACATCGTTTATCCGACCCCTATGACCTCCCTCGATGACCTGAAGACCAAAATTGGTGCTGTAATAGCAATAGTAACGCCGCAAATGCTGGCGAACACTTGGCGGAAAATTGATTATCGCTTGGATATTTTACGTGCCACGAAAATCGCGCATGTTGAAGTGGTTTAGCAATCTGATGTATCGATTCTACAGGTGATAACACTTTTAGTTGTCATCTGCCATATGCTGTTTGAGGTTTTAGTTTGTTGTTTCCCGTTTTCCGATTATATGCCACTGAAACCGCGACACTAATTATGAATCACCCTGTATATTCAAAAGTTTACATAGTTCATAGATTAAGCAACGTATGCTTTTAAGCTGACGTACACTGTAAAATTAAACCTTAAACTTGCAACTACAACAAACCATGTAAACCTAAGCTTACTTTACACATGATCAAAGTACAGGCCCTCAAGTGGCAATGAGCTGAACATATTGCTAGAGGAACTGACCCCGTTGGACAACTGAAATATTAGACTGAATACCAAGGAGGCAGGACAAGACCAGAAGAAGACCACGTGGGAGATGGGCAGATGAAATTCTAAGGCATGCCGGAGTGACATGAAAGAGAACTGCTTAAAAGAGAGAAGTGTGGGATAGACTTATCCAGAACTTTATCAAGCAGTGGATTCAGAATAGTTGTAGATGATGTTATTTACAAAGTATGCCTGGAGTGTACTGCAGCAAAATATAAGAATTTAGTGGCTTTTGATATTTTTTGTCCGATCAAAACCGCAAGTATTAATATATTGCACTTCAGTAAAAATCAGTAGTGACTGGAAAGCGAATGTAACAATTTGAGTAACTGGGAGATTTCTTGTTCCGGCTTCAAATAGCAATTCGGGCGGCTTTTACAGTTCCTGCGACTTTCTGCTCAAAGATTCAGCAATGCGAACTGTTTTTTCAACTATTTTATCTGCAGTTATTAAATTAATACCCAGTAGCTTACTACTAAGTGCACATGTTTTAACTTTATCGTCTTTTAAAAGGCAGGGGCACAATTCTAGCTTTTGTCTTCGAGCCCGAAATCTGAAGTTACGCAATTGCCGTTGCATACCCATCTTGGGTGACATTTCCTATTTATTTGGTTATCATAAGACACAGAGCTTTCTGTTAATAAGGGAAACTTACTAGCAATATTTAATAATTTCTCCATCTTCGTTTAGTCATGCTAAAGCGTTGCTGTTGCACCGATATTACTGTATTTGTGTTTTAACGATATTATCGGTTTATCGTAGGTCCGACATCGATTGTTTCACTGGTGTGGCCACCCAAGCTTAACATAACATACATACAACTTGTTCGAAGCAACCCAGAAAGATCTCAAAATTATTCTCACACCTGAACTCAAAATTATTCTCAGACCCAGATATTTGCTCTCTTCCACCCCCTACCCTGAGACAAAGGATTGATTTTCCGCTTAACGATTCAGTTAATATCGAAAAGTCAACGTAACAGCAGGGATTCGAAGGAGTGCCTCTGGGGAACAGCACTTCCGGAGGTCGTCGGCTCCATGAGATTTAGCACTGCGTCTTCTGTGCGTAGGATGATTCAACAAGCGAGCAGCGTTTTCTTACTGATCACATACGTCCACGTGTGAGGAAGGCACGACACGCAGATACAACAAAAGAACTTCAAAAAAAGGATACGTGAAAATAAAACAGTGTAAAAAAGAATAAGCAATGTTTGTGCCGGAAGTGAGTGAACACTCACGCAATGCAACAGGAGTTACAACCCAGTGATCCCGGTGTTGACTTCATAAAGGGTTTGTGGAGCTATTAATCGCTCTGCTACGTAAGTGGTGTCTCTGTTGGAAGAGGTTACGCTTCATCGATTACACTTTAATCACTGTTGGTGGGCCATTGGGAAACTTTCCTTTTCTATCATAGATGGAAACGTTATCCGTAGGAGAACCATTCGCGACGCTTTCCCCTGGAATCGCATTGCGGATATCTCGGAAAGTGAAAGAAGTAGGTACTGAAACTGTCCTACCGGAACAATTAAATGAGGCGAAAATGGTGTTTAATATGTACACTTCCGAAATTGTGGAGCCAATTCGGCAAAAACTGTAGTGACTTGATATACGTATCTGTGAGTACCAGCCACATAATCAGAAACAAAATTCCATTTAGGTTTGGTATTAAAGACTATAGATCCTTTATAAGTGTGTGCGTACACAATATTTTAATGTAAGTACACGCTCATAATCAGTGGCGAAGTTTATTTTTCAGTTGTTAAGTAATAGAAGTTTTTTTTTTTTTTCTAAATTATTGGTACATACTATTGTTAACATAATACCAAATAATTATGAGGATTAGAATTTTAACTCTTATTTGTACATGAACTCCATTCTACTTTCCTTTTGAACTTGAGCATTACGTTTTTATAAAAAGTTTCTTCCGAGTACTGTTTCATATTTAAAAAGATTTTTTTCTGTATTGACAAAACAGCCAAGTTTTTCAACTGCACATGTCCTTGTGTGGCTCTGATATTCTTTTTAATGCAGAAAAACTTCTTTCTGCAGTTGCAGTTGTTGATGGAAACTTTAATATTAGGTCTGCCAATTTGTACACCTCACTAAATACAATGTCCTATTTATTCAATTCCATGTAAGAAGTAATTTCTGTTACTAATTTCTTTTTGTATTCATCAAGGGAATAAAACGCCTGCAGTTAATTTTTGAGTCGAACTGTATCAAAATTTGAAGCATCGGTTCTTTAAGTTCTGACAGTAGACGTTCAGAAAAGCTTTCACAAAATTTATCCAAACTGTTCGAATCCAAGAAAGCCACGAATTTAAGATATAATATCACTGATTTTAATTCATTGACATTTCACACAACTGAAACAACTCTCGCGAAACACGTGGTGCTACGGGCGGTAGCATGCGAGTGACTAATGTAATCCTAAGTCTTCTCTTTTCTGAACAACCCATTCACCCTTCACCCGCTCATTCATGTTGTCAAGAAACACTAGCCGGCGATCGTATCGGAAGTCTTCGAATCACATAGCGAAGACTGGTATAACTGGTTACGTCACGATGACACCATCCCTTCACTAGGAGACCCGTTGGTCTTTGCTTTCCAGACTAAGTCTCTCAGTCAAAAGAAGAGAATCCGCACATGTGATTTTTTTTTTCCGCAGCAAAAGCATCGACATATCTTAATACCGTTGATAGTTGACTTTTATTTGTGTATATCTGATTGACTTTTATTTGTGCACTCCGGGTTTCGCAGCTAGCCTCGAATATACGACACTGCTCATATTATGTCTATGGAAAGGAACAACATCAGTCAGTGTGACGTTTTAAATTCGCGATCAGGAATACAACGAAAGCAATTTGAACTTGGTATATGAAGCACAGAAATGTGAAATCACTTATTTAATTGTAAGAATACCGAAGCTCAAACGTTTGGCGGGAGAGACAGCTCAGCTACACAAATTGATTAACCATGTCTAAAGCGAAGTGCAGAAGCTTTTAAATTAAGTAATGAAAGAGCACATGACTCTTCTCTACTAGCCTGATTAAAAAATTTTAACTTAATTATTGGTGTATTTTTTTAAATATAAGTTTTATTTTATTTATTTGTTTAAGAGTTTAGTTTGTCATAAACATAATTTATTTCCTTTATAAAACAATTTATGAACAAAATAAAAAAGAAATCGACTAAATTCTGCAGAAGAATTATGGGATTTACGTAAAGAATTCGAAACAAAAAATCCTATCAGAACGTACTGATTCTTTTTTAGTGATTAACCACCTATTTATATAAAAAGAAATTTTAATTTCCCTAAAAGAACCGAAGCTTGCTAAAACAATTACCATAGAGGTCTGTTGGGGGGAAAAAATCAAAAAATCGGGAATACTTTTATTATCTCTAGACCTGATTAATAAACAAATAGATATTCCAGTAATTTAACACCGACAAAAAAAAAGTTTAAAACATAGATTGTGAAGGTGGATAGGAGAGACAGCGAGACGACTAAAGGCCAGTTTCAAAGAAGTTGGATTAGATATACCAGATTGAGGCAAAAGTTCGTCCCGTTTACAGCTAAAAAGTTCAATGATACAAGAAAGACATACCATACCCGCTCACCAGAGCCATGATCCCCACTGCGTTTCCTCTCGGAAGGTTTCGAGGACAGCTCCCTCATGCTAGCTTTCACATCCCCCACTAAAGAGAAGTGTCGTCTTTGTAAGAAATAGACCATGGAGCGAAACAGGTGATGGTCCGATGGGGCAAGATCCGGACTGTATAGAGTATGGGGTAGAATCCCAACCCCTTCCAATTCCTGTAGTTTTCGGCAGACCACTCTGGAAATGTGACTTGGGGCATTATCCACTTGCAGCAGCGTCCATTTCCTATTGATAAGCGCTGGATAACCTTGGCGCAGAGCATAAAGGACCAGCTGCAGTTGTTCGGTTTGGAGATTACCGTCCAAAGCCTGATCATCTGGTACGAGTTCCCAGCGCGTAAGACCCTCGCAATTCCACCAGATGCACAGCAAGACTTTTCTCTCGAAGCACCTTCGCTGCACCGCTGGCTGTGCTTTTTGGCGTGGCCTCAACCACTGGTTCCACACTGTAGGATAACGTAGGAATATCCATTTTTCATCATCTGTGACGATATGACGCTAAATGCTATCGTCCTATGGATTTGACAGCAATCTGAGACAGAGAGCAACATGTTGTTCAGCCTGCTGGGGTGGGGATGGCGCCGGGAGGTGAAACCAAGCTGGTGCAGGTGATGAACGATAGTGGATTGAGATGACTAAACGGCCAATTACCGAGTCCTGGTACTGGGTTTCGCTTTCACTTTGACAGGGTGTTGGTGTTGATAGTCGTTGGACATCCTGACCTCGGCTTGTCTTCGAGACTGGTGTCGCCAACATTGAAACGCCGGAACCATTTTCGTGCAGTGCTACTGCTGTCACTGTTTCCCCGCCTTCAACTGTACAAATTGTTTCATTGCTGCTGCCGCGTTTAACCATTTTTTCCAATAACAGCGTAGGAGCACCCGAACAGCACATTTATCGATCTCCATTCTATGCTCACCTGGTAGTGAAACGTGGCTTCGTGCCACATTCACGTCATCGCGGTAGACAGTCGCCGCTGGCGCGCGTTTCGCACAGGCAAGGAGGCCCATTATGTGGAACTCAAAACGGGACGAACTTTTGACTCACAGTTGTACATGTACAAAAATTCGGACAATAGGAATTCCGAACAACTCTTAAGTACGAGTAAAACACCAAATATCATAAAAAAGAAGATAGAAGATGGTTGGGAACTGCGAAAAAGTATTAGGAAGAACCTCCAATGATAATCGCTGCCGCCCCGGTGGCGCAGTGGTCTAAGGCGTTGGCCTCTGATCATTCGTCCGTAAGGGGTCCGGGTTCGAATCCCGGTCAGGCATGGATGTTGTGTTTGTCTTACGGCACTGGCTCTCTCCCTTCCCTGGAACCAGCGACCTTAAATTAGGGACGGGCGACTGCTTATAGCCCATTGAGTTGCTCACGGTGGTCGTTAAACATCCAATTTAAAAAAAAAAAAAATGATAATCGCTGTTGGACACTTCTCCGAAAATAGCTTGTTAACCGTAACCATCAATAGAAGTCTATACGGGACTTAATTTGGAAAGCTCAGCCTGGCCGGCCCGAACCGACCCGTTTTATACTTTCATCAAGCGTTTTCCGCCATTTATTGGAAATAACACAATTCTTTCTTTGTGGACAACCGGGCGATTTTTCAATGGCCCGAGAGAGGTTGTCCACAAAGGGAATTCTAAATTGGGAGAAAATATATTTTCGAAATGGGGAAATAAACACACGCACACATACACAGAGAAATTTTTAAGGAGTACTTTAAAAATGTAGGAGTATCAGGCAGAGGCAGATTGTTCCACCGGGACATCGGGACATTTCCCGGTGAACCACTCGAGAAATGGCCCACTTTTACGTGTGCCTCTGATGTCTGAATTTTTTGGAACCAACGGATAATTATTTTGTTCCCTATGAATAATAATTAATCGCTAACAACATTTGAGCTTTTTATTTCGGTCTGAAACGCTATTTTATTGAAAAAACAATTAAAAATGAAACGCTTCCTTGTAACAGTGTTGGGCGTTTACCCTGAAATGACACAGCAAAATTCTATGTTCTTATGTGAGAAATGCTTGAATGACACAGCAAAATTCCATGTTTCATGTTAGCAATGCTTTGCTTCGGAACAATTTTCTCGACAGCGTCCATATAGACGTAGAGAGGCATTCTTCTCAACGAAGGAAAATATACACCGATGAACAATTACATTATGATCACCCTCCAGCCTAGAGAAACGAGCGCGTCTAGAGACCGAACGATGGTGCAGATGAAGTTCACAGAGCAGTGTATATACAATCCGAGGACCGGCTTACGATTAGTAGTGTTCGGAGTCAGAATGGGAAAAGCTGCCAATTTATCGGAGTTTGATAAAGAACAAATTGGGATGGCACGGCACCTCGGAACTACGATCTCGACAGCCGCGCGGCTTGTGGGTTATTCACGCGCCGTTGCAATGAGTATGTATCAAAAGTGGTGCACAGATGGCCAAACGACGAACCGTCATCCAGCCGTGTGTCGTCCGAAGCTCATTGATGCCACAGGGGAGCGGAGATTGTCGCGCATTCTTCACAGCGACCTCAAGACCACAGTGCGACAAATCACCCGCACTTACAACAGTGGTGATCAGGCAAATGTGTCACTGCACACAGTTCATCGCAGCCTTCTGCGCATGGGCCTGCGTACAGAAGACCCAGCCAGGTCCCCATGCTCACTGCACGTCATCGCCAACAACGCATGAAATGGGCCCAAGATCATCGAGATTGGACCGTGGATGATTGGAACAAAGTGGCTTGTTATGGTGAACGAACATTCCTGGTGCATCTCGTAGACGGCCGAGCGCGGATACGACGTTTACCAACGGAGGCTATGGCACCTGGATGCACTGTTAAGCGGAAACAGACCGGCGGCGGCGGTGTTATGCTGTGGGTGATGTTTCCTTTGGACACTTTAGACCCCATTATCCCAATAGCACGATCCCTGACAGCTCTCAGGTATCTGAACATCGTTGCGGACCAAGTTCTCCCATTCATGGCAACTGTGTTCCCTGCTGCTGATGGCCATTACCAACATACTACACTGCCAGAATCGTCAAGGAGTGGTTCGAGGAACATGCTGGTGACTTTCTGTTAATGCTCTGGCTTCCAAATTCACCTGACATGAACCCAATCGAACATTTGTGGTTCGACTTGGAAAAGCTGGTTCATGGCAACTGTGTTCCCTGCTGGTGATGGCCATTACCAACTTGCTACACTGCCAGAATCGTCAAAGAGTGGTTCGAGGAACATGCTGGTAACTTTCCGTTACTGCTCTGGCTTCCAAATTCACCTGACATGAACCCAATCGAACATTTGTGGTTCGACTTGGAAAAGCTGGTTCGCGCTAAATCCCCCCCCCCCGAAATGTACGGGAACTGGAGGACCTGCTGTTGACGTTATGGTATCAGATATCTATCGCTACCTCATCAAAGCCAATGCCTCGCCGACTGCCCGATGTTTTGTGGGCTAAAGGGGGTCCTACAGCTTATTAGGTAGGTGGTCATAATGTAATGGCTCATAGGTGTAAGCTACGTTGTATAGAGTTCTTGGCGTTCCAACGACAAGTCGCTGAACCGAATTTACAGATTTTCATAAACTCTCAGTATATCTCGGGAACGACTAAACCTGGTGGAACTACCGCGGGAGCAGAAGAGGAGTGCGTTGTACAGCCTCCGAAAGGAGGGGCGCGGAAGTAAATGTAAATGACGGCTCCTGCGCCAAGGATGCATTCTTCTAGCAGAAGGATTTTCCCTCAAGAGAATTTCCACAGCGCCATGACGTCAAATTTCCTCCGCGAAAAACATCAGAAGAAAAATGGCGCTGCCCCCCAACTGGAATCGAACCAGGATACCCAGACCAACGCTGCCGCATTAAGGGAGTGTTTTCGAAGAATGAAACGAAGTGAAATTGCCTAGGGGGATGATGTCATCGTAACAGCGCAGTTTTAGGACCGAGCTGGTGACTCACAGACCACGTGTTGTTAACTCGTTGAAGACATATCGCATCTCACTGCGGTGAATAATATGTGGAACTGACTGTTCTTATTTCGACTAGGATTTTAAAACGTGAGTCTTTCCCATTCCATTTTAGGGATTCCTCCATTTGCTATTGTTTCTGGAAATTTTATTCTTTCAATTTATTTTTAAGGACAAAGACTTTTCTTTTTTTTCCAACTTACGACTCCTTTTATTCTTACTTCATTTCAGCAAACGTTCGTTGATTCAAGATGTACCCAAACTTCAGATTTATTTTATTTATTCCTTTTTTTTTCAACATTTTTTTTCAAAACTTCCTTTTAAGTTTACCTAAAAGCATTCATGTATGTACAAGAAATATACTGATCTATAGCAGCTAACATTCGATTGTAACAGTATTTTCTTCCTTTATTTGACATGTTTTCCTAACAAACCGCTGCTGCCCATGGACTGAAGTGAGTGCTTTTTATTTCCGGAGAGAGCAGTATTTTTTGGACTTTGACAAATTTAATCAAGCGCAAATGTATTCACGGCATTTTTCATGTTAATTCTGAGTCTTTCGCCCCTCCAATATTTTTTTTACTACAATTTTTTAGGTGAACTATTTATTCCTTCTTTTTTATAACTTTTACGCTGTTTCTTCGTGTATTTTTTATACTTTTTGTATGTTTTGAGAGAGTTTTTTCGCGTAGAAATGAATTTTCTGGAGAACTTTTCTTTTTCCTCCCTTCAATTTCAATCAAGGTCATGAGACGAGGAAATGCTTCTTTAGAAACGATTTTATTTCTGTTCGCAGTAATTATTGGACTTTGACAAAGTTTTTGTGAAATGAAGCAGACTTTCAATCTAACGACTCCTTTTATTCAGACTTTATTTTTTTTTCATTTCGGCAAACGATTCTTTTAGATGTAGCATTTCTTCATATTTTTGTTTCCTTATTATAACATACTTTTCCACTTGCTTTTAAGTATTCCTAAAAGCTTCAATGTATATCAAATATGCATTTTTTTTATTCTTTCCTAGTGTGTTATACTTTTCTTTTACTTTCCCAACAGGAAAGCATTCATTCTCAAGACATACATTCTGAAAAGTTAGTACCTACACTAAAATTCGTATTAATTATTTTTTTCCCTCGTTTTACTAACCCACCAGAAAAGCAGTTATCCCCCCCTGGCAAAAATAAAGAAATCCTTACTTCTCTTCCCTACACGTCGACTCAATCTATTTCTTTTGAAAAAGCTGATCATGACATTTCAACTGAAATTTCATACTTTCATCAAAAATCATATTCTTAAACGAGCTATTTTTTTTTCACTTTATTTCATGTATAACTAAATATTTATTGTTTCCTCACCTCCTCAAAGTTAGTGTGAACTCCCATAATCTCATTCCTTTTCCCCATTTAGTTCGCTTTACATCGAGGTGTTTCAAAACTTCGCGTATAGTTCATTCACTCAATGTCCAGTTCTCCCATGTCTCTCCCTTCATTTCTAACTTTTGCGCCTACTGCATTTCCCTTAGACGTTTAGTTTCATTGACCCTTTCTTTCGTTTTAATTAGGTTTTCATTATCGTATTTTTTATTCTTTGTCTCAGCAGAAAAACTTTCATTCTGGAGATATAGCGACTAAGTCCGTACTTCCTCTGAACATTTTTTTTTTCACGTTTTACTAATTCGTCAGAAAAGCATTTATTTCCAAACCTCCCATAGTAAAAATATCGTATTCCCCTATTCAAAAGTAAACTTTTAAGAAATACTTCTTTCCCCTTATTTTACTTATTATACTTTCCCTTGTGTTCAGTGTTTTATGGATTCTACAAACTTTGCTTTATTTTTATAAAACTTCTTTTTTCTTCTTACTTTTTTTCTGATTCAACCTATCAATCTTTTCCTATCGATTTAATTACTCTCATTTTTCCATACGAATTTCCTTTTCAACAGAAATGTATCAAAAATGTTCAGATATATTTTAGTCTTTAAGGCCGATTCTACCCTATTTCACATAAAGTCATTGTAGGATGTCATTGTAGGATTTTTGCGTAAATGCCCCTAAATCTTTAGAACTTACTTACTTTTCATAGTTAGATACTAATTCCTCGAGGTTCTTTGTATTTTCCCACTTAGGATTCCATTTTAGGAACTTCTGCTCTATTAAAATTCATTAAAACATGAAAGAATAGTGTTTTTACGCTCTCTACAGTGTGTGAGCTTTCCCCAAGAAATTTACTTTAGAATTCCCCCTTTCTGAAGGAAACTGACTATCTCCTGCGACTGTTTTCGCATGTCTACTGCTTGAAGAAAAACCTCATATGACATGAAATCATCTTGCTTGGGAGATTAAACTAAATTCTGGTATTGAACTTTGAACGCAAACTCAAGCTCGCAAAAGCATAATTTACTGAGCAAACTTAAATTGTCTAAGATGACAAAAATCTAAAACTGATGACTCAGCTACCGAATGGGATACAGCGTTTGAACTTTGCTGTTCATTTCCCGTTTAAGAGATAAGACCTCCGCCGTGAACCACTCGAAGGGAAATAAGCAGACCCTAGACCCTGATTTAGTCCACTGATTCCAGGGAAGGTAGAAAGCTAGTGTCGTAATTCAAAAGCACATCGCTCAAGCCTCCCCAGGATTCGATTCCTGACCCATATGGGACGAATAGTCAGATGTCAGTGCTTAAACATTGAAAAATTACTTCTTTCTTCATGTTTCATTCGATAAATTTTCTCCAAATTCCTATATCTCCAAGAATTTTGTTAAATGTTCAAGTTTCATTCCCCCAGAAATTTTTCGAAAATGTTAGTTTCTCTTTTAAAAAATACCCGAATTAGAATTCCTTTACTGAAACAAGAAACTCCTATTCAAAGCATCCCCTCCCTCTTTTTACTTCAATTACTCTATTTGTACATCTAAGGAACTGGTTTTTTTTATATTCATATATTTTTTTCTCTAACTTTAGAAGATATTTTCCCGAAATGTATGTACATATTTCGATAGTAAAACATCTTGCAACTACTTGATGTTCAGTTCACTTCATACTGTCTTAAGGAAATTCTTTCAGTTTGTCATAACATAGACATGTTATTTTTCTTCCCATTCACTTCAAAGACTTGAGATCAACTTAATAGAGTCCTTTGAGAAAACATTTCATAGGAAATGTCAGTTTTTCTTAAAGAAAAACCCAGAATAAGAAATCTTTCAATGAAACAAGTTACCTCTTTTCAAAGCATTAAGTGACTCTTTTCGCATAAAATTCTGTATTTCCTCATGTAAACTTTTATTCTGACTTTATTTTTCTATTTCATTTCGTCTTTCGTTTCTTCTTTTCCTCTATGTAACTTAAAACTTCTTTTCTTACTTGTTTTTAATGTAAGGATGACAGATTTTGACAAAACAAAAGAAATGATTGATTAATTTAAAAAAGATACAGAGCTTATTTCTGAAAATTTCTTCATTTTAAATTAGCTATTTCTTTTTTTCAACTAAATTCAGAAAAAAATTCAATTCAATCCATGTTTTAAACTTTCCATGGGAGCTAAATCTGTTGAGCCTGAGTGCCAACCATAACACATGAGAAAAAGTCCATCCAGAGCCTTGGAGTTCACTCTCCGTGTTCTCTTTGTTCAATTTCTGAGCCATTATGTCATAAAATTCTTCAATATTTGTTGCGCGATACAATGGCTTGTTGGTTGTCTTTAGATTATATATGCAATAATCAAAGTCTTCAGAACCATCCTTTTTGTTTTTGGCTTCTTAAAAACAACCTCCATGAAAATATTTGCTTTGAGAGTGAAATGTTCTATCAAAAAATGGCGAAGGATTTCCTCCACCGAATTCATAATGTCATTTTAAAATGTTGGAAGGCACTTCGCTGAGGCTTTTTTGGGGGTGTTTTTTTACGTCCGTAGTAATCCATTAGCCACAGATTCAGTAAGAACAACTCCCTTGGAAAGTGAATCGGTGGAACCGCTGTCATGTTAGAAGGTCTAGGAATATTGGAGTCATTAGTATTCTCTTCCGCAGAAGCAGCTCTCGATGCACCTGTAGACCCAGTATTGTGGGAACCACCTACAACATGGGATTCAATTACCTTGTGAAATCTTGTCTCATGACGTTTTCTAGCAGACTGTAGAGAAAATTTAGAAGAGCATTGCGCACATTTAAATATTTTTATTCCCCCATGTGCTAGCATATGTCTCTTAAGATAAAATTTTTTATCCAAACTACGGAAGCAGACAGGACACATAAAGAATTGCAAGAAGCTGATGTCGTTTCCCCATGATTTGACTCCACTTCATCAGACCCATCAGATATCTTCTGTAAAAGAATAAGAATCTCCATTTTAGAAAAAAATCTGAAATATTCTTTGGCATTTGCAACTACATTTCAAAAAGATTGTTTCCAAATCTATCACGTCATTTAAAAAGTGTACATTTCATATTAGTTTTCATACAACAGAGAGAAATCATGTGAATTTCATTTCTTCACTTAGAAAACCCAGAACACCTATTTTTTTAAAACTTACTGCTGAGACTAAATGTATTGGCAGTTCAGAATGTGTTTGGCTTATTATTCCACATTACTTTGAGAAGATTTAAGGTTTCTTCTCCATATCGTTGTACACGCTTATTTTTAGAACTCTTCTCAACTTATTCTTCCTTATACATTTTTAATTTAATATTCGAAGTTGCATGCATTTACTATACAAAATAGAAATATCTATTGTAAAGGCATATGGTACTAACCACAGATATCGTATAAGGGACTAGATTGGCTGTTTGCTCTGTTGAGCATGGGCTTGCTCTGTGAGAAGCATGGAGCCACATTGAGCGGGTCAAGATGTCGGAGCATGGCACGTTACGCAGGGTAGTTTGAACTTAATTATTGTATAAATCATGGTGAAAGATTCCTCAGATAAAAATCTTACGCAGAGAGACGAAAATATAATTGCTGTTACTTATTTGCCTCTTGCCCAATGCTGAAAACAATACATACAGTATATATATAAATATTAAAATTTAAAGCTGGTATTGTATGCAAATATAGAAAATGATTGGAAAACATTTTTAAGAAGGTAATGCGGCAACGATTTAAAATAATGGGAAAGCAAATAATTTATTTAAAATCAATAAGTAGCTATTAAATCCAGCAAACTATTGATTTGAACCCCCCCCCCAAAAAAAAGGCTTCCACATGCTTTACGTAGAAAAGCTGAAATAATGTGAATATTTTTCCTTGTTGCTATTACCTCTGTCATTCTGATTTATTTATTATGTTTGCTCAAAAAGTTTTGAATTTTACCAAAAATTTTGATATTTCGTTTTGTTATGCACTAAGGAAATTTCAGTTTTTAACATTTCAAATTATTTATTTGGGCAATATAGCAACGAAATGACGTATTAAATGTAAGCATTCATTTACAAGAAACGTCAAAATCATATCTCTCAGCAAATTAAAGCCAGCGTGATATTTTTTTATATCGCAGGTGCCGGAATGTCTTCTCTTGAATTTAAGCCCTGGTCGAATCTGATATAATTCAATATTTTGCAAGACCCTTGGCATTCTAGTTAGCACTAAGGAATATTACTGTTTTTTACTTAAATTTTAAAACTTCCGCCACTAAATGGGTACTGACTGCTT
Organism: Macrothele yani; assembly: GCA_039090855.1. Classification (NCBI taxonomy): domain Eukaryota; kingdom Metazoa; phylum Arthropoda; class Arachnida; order Araneae; family Macrothelidae; genus Macrothele; species Macrothele yani. The sequence goes on along the minus strand of CM076996.1, from coordinate 3,063,548 downwards.
TGAATATCAACATAAATAGAAAATCACAGTGCCAAAAGTCGTATTCCTTTGATTTAATGCAAAGTAGCCTTGCTTAAATGGATCGTCATGACCCGCTGAAAATGGCGCCTACCTTCTCACGCCTCATGGGCTGGGTGTCCAATCTAGCTTCTTGTATATGATATCTGTGGTACTAACTTACATGTTCAACAGATTTCTCAAGATCTTCCGAGCTGGGGAAATAGTCCCTGATCAGTCAAGGAAAATTTGTGTACATATTCCAGTATGAAAAACAAAAGCTTTATAAGTGAAAGCTCAACCTGAAGACGGAGATAGATTGTTCACACCCTCTCAAGTCTAAGACTCTTTACTGAATGAACCATGGCCTTTTTCGTGAACCGCTTTAAAATCTTTGTTCTCCCTTTGCTATTGCCAGATTCCATGTCCCGTCAGTTCTTTACTGAGAAACAGAAGCATTTCCTCAATTTCAATTTATTAAGCGAGTCGAACTCTTTTAGGCTAACGAAGAACTCCAGGTCTTTCATTACGAAAAAATTTCATTGTCATGAAAGCAGGCTTAATCGAGATGATTTACTGTCGTTTCAATGAAAGTGTTTTCGCATTCATTGTTCTGATGCCAGATTTAATTACCTTATACTTCGAATAGAAATGAGTTTGAATCATTCGGCTAGAAAACATTTCTTTCACATATTTTTTTCCTTCAAACCAAACGGAAATCAAAGAGGAAAGAAGTCACTTTAATGTTTTTCCGCTTATGAGTGGAATATCTGAATATGAGACAAATATCAGCTTTCCTCGCAACACTTTACAAATTTGTTTGTTTTCCTTTTTTAATTTTCAATTACCTGTTTCTATATTTTTACATCAGAATAGAATTATTTATTGTAAAATTCTAAGTAAGACGAAAAATGGTTTGGTTGTTTTCCCTAAGAGGGGTATTTTTGGAATTTGGGTTTTCTTAAAAAATCCAAAAGTCCCATAGAATAACATGGGAAATACCGTCCGACTTAATATTTGAAACGTTCATTTCTTTCTTAAAGTCAATATTTGAATCGTTCATTTTTCAAAATGTCAGTATTTGAAACGTTCATTATTTCATGAAGTTCGTTTTTGAGTCGAATAAATTTTAACAAGTCAAAAAATGGAAATGATGTTTTCTCGAAGAGGTTGATTTTGGAATTTTTCGTTTTCGTATAATTGCAAAAATCCCACAGAAAAACATGGGAAATACCGTACAATTAAAAGTCAATATTTGAAACGTTCATTTTTTCTTAAAGTCGATATTCGAATCGTTCATATTTCAAAATGTCAATATTTGAAACGTTCATTTAAGTTCGTTTGGATCACATGACTAATTCAATTTCTCCCATTTCAAAAAAGTAGACATCAAATTTTCTTATTCTTCCATTGCAACTCTCCAATACATACCATCTCAAAACTTTGTAAAATGAGTGTTTCTACATACACCGTTCCCCCTCTTGACTATTTTTTTCCTATGCGAACAGAAATGAACTTGAACAACCGTCTTCGAAAATGTCTCGTTCAGATTTTCCCTCCCAACTCGTACAAGAGCAATAACGTTGCCTTTTCCCGGCCACATTTCTTAAAATTTAATGCATCACGACTTCTTAAGGAAGAACATTAAAACCAAGTCAGCTTAATGGAATATCCCTTTCAGCTTTAACATTCCTTCAGTTTATGAGGAAAGCCCATTGGATTCATTCACATCATCACAGTTTCTTATATTTCAATATCAAGTAGGCTAGGTTCATTTTTTCATGAAATCACTTAACATTTTTTTCAACCGCCTCTGTTAGAATCTATTATCTTATTTTCCTTGACAGCAGCCTATGCCTAAATTTTCTTTCAAAACTACTGGATCACATGACTTAATCAATTTCTTTCATCTCAAAAAAAAAAAAAAATAGACAACAAACTTTCTTACTCTTGCATCGCCTACATCCGGTCCCACCGCAGGAGCAAGAAGGAGCAGCAGGATCCTGGGGAGTGGCAGAAAAGTTTGTTGCCTATTCTTTTTTTTTTCTTTTTTGAAATGAAAGAGATCGATTAAGTCATGTGATCCAGTAGTTTTGAAAGAAAATTCAATCTTAATAGGCATAGGCTACTGTCAAAGAAAATAAGATAATAGATTCTAACAGAGGAGGTTGAAAAAATGGAAAGTGATTTCATGAAAAAATGAACCAGCCTACTTGAGATTGAAATATAGGAAACTGTGATGATGTGAATGAATCCAATGGGTTTTCTTCATAAACTGAAGGAATGTTAAAGTTGAAAAGGATATTCCATTAAGCTGACTTGGTTTTAATGTTCTTCATTAAGAAGTCGTGATGCATTAAATTTTGAAAACTGTGGCCGGGAAAAGGCAACGTGATTGCTCTTGTACGAGTTGGGAGGGAAACTCTGAACGAGACATTTTCTAAGACGGTTGTTCAAGTTCATTTCTGTTCGCATAGGAAACAAGAAAGATCACACCGAATTTTCGGGTGTAATAAGCACGTCTTTTGAATCCGTTCTGACGCAAATTAAATTTATCAAAGCTATTCAAAGTCAATGGAACCGCTATGGAAAACAATAGTATCTGACGGAAGAAAGAAGTTTTTTTTGCCACCCAGGTGGCGCAGTGGTCTAAGCGATGGCCTCTGATCAATCGTCCGAACGGGGTCCGTGTTCGAATCCCGTTGAGGCATGGATGTTGTGTTTGTCTTACGGCACTGGCTCTCTCCCCTCCCTGGAACCAGTGACCCTAAATTAAGGACGGGCGACTGCTTATAGCCCATTGAGTTGCTCACGGTACTCGTTAAACCTTCAATCAAAAAAAAAAAAAAAAAAAAAAAGAAGTTTTTCAATCGGGTTTTTAATTCCTCAGATGTTGCTGTAAACGGAATCGTGAGCTTACGCCCTATGATTGCAGACTTATACTTTAAAAAAAGCATGAATTTATATGAGAAACATTTCACACCGGAAACGCTCTCCAACATAGAAATAATTTTTCAAATCGGACTCTTAGAAACAGAGATATCGACAATAATAAGATGTGACTTTACGTCCCCTGGCGGAAAAACCATGCATTATTTTAGGAAGAAAGTATTCCAAAAGGTTTTTCTATATGAGCGGCATCGGTTCAAGAAAAAAATTTAATCGAGTTTTCAGGAGCCCAGATTTTGCTACAAATACATCAGAAGTACAAATTAAAACTTTGGCCCCTTGGTGGACAAACCATTCTTTACAAAACATTAGAAATTAGGTGAAAAAGATTTTCCACCAGATCTTGTATGCGATACAGGAAGAATTTTTCAAATCGGAGTTTTAGAAGCAGAAATAACGCAGAAAACGCAATTTACCTTTGTGCCCCACAGCGGAAAGTCTATGATTTACTTGAAATTTTTGAATTTATGGGGAAAACATTTCGCATTGGAAACACCATCCAACAAAGAAGGAATTTTTCAAATCGGTCTCTTAGAAGTAGAGATATTGACAAAAATAAGATATATATCATCGCCCCCTGGAGTAGAAACCATGCGTTATTTCAAGAAGAAAATGTTCCTAAAACGTTTGTCGATATCAGTGGTATCGGTCAACAAACGACTTTTTTTCAATCGAGATTTTGGAAGCTCATATTTTGCTGCAAATACATCAGAAGCGGAAATTAAGACTTACGCCACCTGGTAGCTAAACCATTTTTTACAAAAATTATTAATCATGTGCAAAGGATTTCTCATCAGGAGCTGTATCCGGTGCAGAAAGAATTTTTCAAATCGGAGATTTAGAAGGAGACATATAGGGGGAAAGCAATTTACCTTTACGCCCCCTAGCGGAAAGTCTACGAATTACTTGAAAATTTTGAAATTATATGAAAAACATGTCACACTGGAAACACTATCCAACAAAGAAGGAATTTTTCAAATCGGACTCCTAGAAGTTGAGATATTGACAAAAATAAGATATACATCTACGCCCCCTGGGGGAGAAACCATGCATTATTTTAAGGAGAAAATGTTTCTAAAATATTTGTCGACATTAGTACCATCGGTATACAAACGACATTTTTTTCAATCGAGAATTTAAAAGCTCATATTTTGCTGCAAATACATCAGAAGCGGAAATTAAGATCTACGCCCCCTGGCGGCCAAACTATTTTTTTACAAAAATTAGAAATTATGTGCAAACGATTTCCCATCAGGAGCTGTATCCGGTGCAGAAAGAATTTTTTCAAATCGGAGATTTAGAAGCAGAGATATAGGGGGAAACCCAATTTACCTCTACACCCCCTAGCGGAAAGTCTATGAATTACTTGAAAATTTTGAAATTATATGAAAAACGTGTCACACTGAAAACACTATCCAACAAAGAAGGATTTTTTCAAATCGGACTCCTAGAAGTAGAGATATTGACAAAAGTAAAATATACATCTACGCCCCCTGGCGGAGAAACTGTGGAATATTTTAAGAAGAAAATATTCCAAAAAGGTTTATTGATGTGAGTGGCATCAGTCCATGAAAGAATTTTTCAATCGATATTTTAGAAGCTCAGATTTTATGGCAAATACATCAAAAGCAAAAATTAACACTTACGCCCCTGGTGGATAAAGTATTCTTTACCAAAAATTTGAAATTATATGCAAACGATTTTCCATCACGAGGTGCATCCGCTGAAGCAAAAAGTTTTCAAATCGGAGTTTTAGAAGAAAAGTTATCGGGCAAAATGTAATTTACTTTAAGCCCCCTAGCGGAAAATCTATAAGTAATTTGAAAAAGTTACTTTAAGCCCCCTAGCGGAAAATCTATAAGTATATCTGGAATCGAAAGATAAAAGAATTTTTTCAATCGGATGTTTAGAAGCAAATATGTGAAATAAAACGTATTTTTGAATTCGACATCATCTGCATTTACGCCCCCTAGCGGAAAAAATGTACATCGCGTAAAAAAAAACGAAATAAAGGATCATCATTTGCATATTTCAAGCTTCCCAATGCAAAAAGAATTTTTCAAATCGGACTAATAGTTGCAGAGATAGCGTGGGTACAAACGGACGGACGGGCGGACGGACAAACCGGTAACATAAGCACGATTTTTTTTACAAAAGACGTGCTAAAAATGAAGTCAGAGGGGGAACAGCGTATGTAGAGACACTCATTTTACAAAGTTTTGAGATGGTTTGTATTGGAGAGTTGCAATGGAAGAATAAGAAAGTTTGATGTCTACTTTTTTGAAATGGGAGAAATTTAATTAGTCATGTGATCCAGACGAACTAAAATGAACGTTTCAAATATTGACATTTTGAAAAATGAACGATTCGAATATGGACTTTAAAAAAACATGAACGTTTCAAATAGTGACATTTTGAAAAATGACCGCTTCAAATATTGACTTTTAATTGTACGGTATTTCCCATGTTATTTTATGGGATTTTTGCAGTTATAAGAAAACGAAAATTTCCAAAATCAATCTCTCCAAAGAAACATTATTTCCATTTTTTGACTTGTTAAAATTTATTCGACTCAAAAACGAACTGTATGAAATAATGAACGTTTCAAATATTGACATTTTGAAAAATGAACGATTCAGATATTGACTTTAAGAAAAAAATGAACGTTTCGAATATTAACTTTTAGTCGGACGGTATTTCCAATGTTATTTTATGGGCCTTTCGGGTATTTTAAGAAAACCCAAATTCCAAAAATCCCCCTCTTAGGGAAAACAACCAAACCATTTTTCGTCTTACTTACAATTTTACAATAAATAATTCTATTCTGATGTAAAAATATAGAAACAGCTTATTGAAAATTAAGAAAGGAAAACAAACAAAGTTGTAATGTGTTGAGAGGAAAGCTGATATTTGTCTCATATTCAAGTATTCCACTCATGAGCGGAAAAACATTAAAAGTGAATTCTCTGCTCTTTGAGTTCCGTTTGGTTCGAAGGAAAAAAATATGTGAAAGAAATGTTTTCTAACCGAATGATTCAAACTCATTTCTATTCGAAGTATAAGGAAATTAAATCTGACATCAGAACAATGAATGCGAAAACACTTTCATTGAAACGACAGTAAATCATCTCGATTAAGCCTGCTTTCATGACAATGAAATTTTTTCGTAATGAAAGACCTGGAGTTCTTCGTTAGCCTAAAAGAGTTCGACTCGCTTAATAAATTGAAATTGGAGAAATGCTTCTGTTTCTCAGTAAAGAACTGACGGGACATGGAATCTGGCAATAGTAAAGTGAGAACGAAGATTTTAAAGCGGTTCACGAAAAAGGCCATGTTTCATTCAGTAAAGAGTCTTAGACTTGAGAGGGTGTGAACAATCTATCTCCGTCTTCAGGTTGAGCTTTCACTTATAAAGCTTTTGTTTTTCATATTGGAATATGTACATACATTTTCCTTGACTGATCAGGGACTATTTCCCCAGCTCGGAAAATTTCGAGAAATCTGTAGAACATGTATGTTAGTACCATATGCCTTTACATTAGATACTTCTCCTTTGGAAAGTAAATGCATGCAACTTTGAATTTTAAATTAGAAATGTATTATGGAAGAATAAGTTGAGAAGAGTTCTAAAAATAAGCGTATACAACGATATGGAGAAGAAACCTTAAATCTTCTCAAAGTAATGTGGAATAATAAGCCAAACACATTCTGAACTGCCAATACATTTAGTCTCAGCAGTAAGTTTTAAAAAAATAGGTGTTCTGGGTTTTCTAAGTGAAGAAATGAAATTCACATGATTTCTCTCTGTTGTATGAAAACTAAATGAAATGTACACTTTTTAAATGACGTGACGGATTTGGAAACAATCTTTTTGAAATGTAGTTGCAAATTCCAAAGAATATTTCAGATTTTTTTCTAAAATGGAGATTCTTATTCTTTTACAGAAGATATCTGATGGGTCTGATGAAGTGGAGTCAACTCATGGGGAAATGACATCAGCTTCTTGCAGTGACGTGCCAACGTTTCAGAAATTGGGGGCAAAGTATTTTCCTATTTTCTAAATAAAGCTCTAAAACTATATCAGAACGTCGCGCTCGCGCATGTTTATGCGCATATATACAGGGTCGAGTCACATTATTCTGACCACTTACCTAATGTATTTTCTATGGGGTCGAACTCTTCGTCCATTTTAACATTTTGGGGGAAATCCCCCTCCCCAAAGCTCACGGACTTCGCGGACGCTTCAAGAGGAACATATTGGACACACTGACAGACTCCAGCGGCCCAGAATATAATGTTACGGAAGTTGGGGGTAGAGCCCCCCCTCAACAAAAAGGACCTCGGATCCTCGGCAATTTATTTCTTCAAATTAAAGTACAATTATCGCTTGGCTTACATCGAACGTTTTCTCGAAATTCGTTTGGAGTTCCCAATTCAGTTCTCAATATAGGCACAGAAACGGCAATCTTTATAGCTCCCTTTCCCCTTTAACTTTTGTGGCCAACTTGCTGAAAGATGTGTGGCAGGGTTGCCGGTAAATTGCCACACCGGAACACTGCCACACATCAGTGTTCCTGTGTGGCAGTTTACAGTGAACCGTTTGTTCTGGGGGTATTTGCTCCGGGGACTACATCCCGTCAGTATGTAGGTTTCTATGGACTAAAAATAAGTGCAAAAACTGCACTGCGGAAATCATTTCCTTAGAAAAAAACAGATAATCAAATGTCTTCAAAATCAAATTATGCGGTAGGATGACAAAGTGTTAATATTAGCAATTTTTTTCATAGTTTTCCAGATGAAAGAAGACAAAGAGTTAATATTAGCAATGTTTTCATAGTTTTCCAAATGAAAGAAGACAAAGAGTTAATATTAACAATTTTTTCATAGTTTTCCTAATTTAATGGTTCGGAACTAATCAGTAATCTGAGAGGATAATGATGTGTTATGTTTCAGTTTTTTTTTTCTTTGGGATATGTAAATATTGTGTGGGAAAATATTTTGTTTTAATGTAGTGGTGGATTAAATACAGTTTTTAATTTCTAGCTAAATCCTTGAAATTAGCAGACCCATATTTGCATATAATAGACATAAAACTATAAGAGGCAATAGGCAAAACAAATTGCCTACTCGAGATTCGAGATAAAAAGAAAATAAAGTTTAAGTTTTATAAATTTATTAGGAATAATTGCCGTACTCCTACTAAATTTATAATTAGTAGTATTTTCTCTTACTCCTAATTATAAATTAGGAGTATTTTAACTTACTCCTAATTATAAATTAGGAGTAGGTTAAAGCTTTTGGTGAAAAGTCTTTATTAGACTTTTCACCTGAAGTTTTAAACTTGCCCTCGGATTTTCAACAGAGGCAAAATATTGTCACACAGACTCACCCTTAAAAAAGTCTGAAGAAACGCCAAGCGCCTGTTGGAATTTGCACCATACCAGTGCGAATTCCTCACACAACCCACAATCAATGTCACCAATTTGCCATGATCTTACAACTGAATCCAAAATACTTTTATGTGAAACAAGCCAATGGCGCATTCCCCCCAAAATATCAAATATCTGTTCAAAAGGATTTTTAAAATGGACTTACATTTATTGATTCTGCACCCGTCTCACGTCCCCTTTTACTTGTAAGTTTCTCCATTCAGCCTTCAAAGATCAAAATTCTTTTCTGATCACGAAAACGATCTCGAAAACACTAAAAAAAATTGCACTTTTGTAAGTACACATAAAGCACGGAAGTAAATCTTGTGAAGTATCTGAATACCGGCTACACAGTCACAGTACGAATACGACGATGGACAATTGGACATGGAAGTGAAGATTGGGGAAAGCATTTTCCTCCCCCGGCCACCCATAAACTACAATGAAGACTGTTTCCTTCATTATTTCCAGCCCAGATAATACGAAACCCAGATGGGGTAGGAAGCGGGCGCGGCAGTGATGAAAGATCTTTACACTGGGAAAAAACCGCTGAAGGCCCCACCCAGAGTCCCAGAAAGTGTCTCCAGTGATGCCACACTTCAGACTATTGCTTTCGGCAGAAACGCACTTGCCGTCTGGTCTTGACGATTGATGGATTGAGCTAAGAAAAGCGGAATGTTTGATAGGCGATAATACAACACTACTTGTTCAAGAACTAGATAAACGGTGAACACCCGTTTCCCCTAATCCGTTTCCCCTAATTCCCGTTTGCCCTAAACACGTTTACCCCAATTGCGTTTCCCCGAAATCGCTTTTACCCGAATTCCCATTTCCCTAATTTCGTTTGCCCTAATCTCGTTTCCCTTGATTCACGTTTGCCCTAAACACATTTACCCGAATTGCGTCTCCTCGAAATCGCTTTTACCCGAATTCCCATTTCCTCTCATTTCGTTTGCCCTAATCTCGTTTCCCCTAATTCACGTTTGCCCTAAACACGTTTACCCCAATCGCATTTCCCCGAAATCCCTTTTACCTGAATTCCCATTTCCCCGAAATCACTTTTACCCGAATTCCCATTTCCCCTAATTTCGTTTGCGCTAAATCTCGTTTCCCCTAATTCAAGTTTACCCTAAACATGTTTATCCGTATCAAAGTTCCCCCTAGAAACGTTTCCTGTATCAGGTTTGCTCTAATTCTCCTTTGCCTTGATTTGCGTTTTCCTAAAATTATGTTTTCCCTAATTCATGTTTGTCCTGATTCCCGTTAAGCGAAATAAAACGTTTCTTTTATCGTCAAATTCAGGAAAACAAATGTATTATATATTAAATCATCATCAACCATTATCAATCCACTGCTGGATGAAGATCTCACCAAGTTTCTTCCACAACGGTGTGTCTTGATCCAGTCTCTTCCATATCAATCCCGCATGCTTTCGAATTTCATCTACCCATCTCCCTTGTGGTGTTCTGGATCTTTTTCTGTCCCTTGGACTCCAGTCTAGAATTTCGGTTGTCCATCGGTGGTCAGTTCCTCTGGCAACATGTCCATCCGATTGCCTTTTTAGGGATTTCACTCTGATCATGATATCCTCCACTCTTGTCATTATCTTTATCCATGAGTTTCTCTTCTCACCTCTCCTGGTTACACCAAGCATGCATCTCTCCATGCTCCTTCAGTTAACTGCAGTCTTTGTATCTCTTTTTTAGTTAAGGTCCACGTCTCTGCTCCGTACATAATCACTGGAAGAATGAATAGATTAAACACCTTTCTTTTTGAGACATAATGGCATGTTGCTCTTGTAAATTGTATTGTCTTTTCCAAAAGTTCACCATCCAAACAAGGGCGCGCCAAGGGCATTTACCGCCCCTTGTATGAGAATATTGAATATTTTTCAATTTTTATTCATTTGTACATGAAATAAATACCTTAAGCAATATAATTCTCTCTCTTTTTTTTTTTCTTTTTTTGCTTGTTTGGAGGTTTAACGACCGCCGTGAGCAACTCAATGGGCTACAAGGGCTATAAGCAGTCGCCCGTCCCTAATTTAGGGTCACTTGTTCCAGGGAAGGGAAAGAGTCAGTACCGAAGACAAACACAACATCCATGCCTCTTCGGTATTCGAACCCCGGTAGACAAACCCGTCGGAATTGACGAATAGTTTTTCTTTTTTTTTTCCCGGTAGACGAAACCCGTCAGAATCGACGAATAGTTTTTCTTTTTTTTTCCCGGTAGACGAAACCCGTCGGTATCGACGATTATTAACATTTTTTTTTTTGAAAAGAATATACTCATATGAGAAGTTTGTTTACATCTTTACATAATGGGAAACGTCTTACGTACGTGGATAAACTGGATCGAATGAATGTTAAATTGTATAAATACATTACACAGTCCAATGGCAGAACGCAATCAGGTCTTCGAGTGTTAGCTGTTCTGATAAGAACTTTCAAACAAATTCCTGCTAGCGTTGTTTTGCTCAACGGTTCGCTGAGAAGAGAGACTTCGGACTTTGAACTATCTGAGTCGCTCCATACTTTCGCCTTCAACAGCGCGTGAGTCAACCGCACGCTTCTCCCATAGACTTTACATGGGAACTTTGCCGCACCACAACGCCCGCACCGTTGCCCCACTCTCATTTTTCTCTTCGACTGGCACATCTACATGGTAAGATCTTTATTTTGATACCTTAACCATATGTTTACGTTCAGCCGTTCTCTCACAACTGGTCTTACAGTAAAAAAACCTTATAGAATTAATACATGTATATAGATAACCACGTGCACTTTTTTAAACTTTTGCTGTCATGGTGGTCAACATCATCAACAGGAAGGGAAAGAATAATTATCTTGAGATATCAAGACCAACCGTTTTATTTCGGTTAACAAAAAAAATTAGTCAAACGCGAATTAGGGAAAATTGATACGGGCAAACGTGTTTAGGGCAAACGTGATTTGAAGAAACGAGATTTAGGGGAAACGAGATTAGGGCAAACGAAATCAGAGGAAATCGGAATTCGGGTAAAGGCGATTTTGGGGAAACGCGATTGGGGTAAACGTGTTTAGGGCAAACATGAATTATGGGAAACGAGATTTAGGGGAAACGAGATCAGGGCAAACGAAATTAGAGGAAATGGAAATTCGGGTAAAAGCGATTTCGGGGAAACGCGATTGGGGTAAACGTGTTTAGGGCAAACATGAATTATGGGAAACGAGATTTAGGGGAAACGAGATCAGGGCAAACGAAATTAGTGGAAATGGAAATTCGGGTAAAAGCGATTTCGGGTAAAAGCGATTTTGGAGAAACGCGATTGGGGTAAACGCGTTTAGGGCAAACGGGAATTAGGGGAAACGAGATTTAGGGGAAACGAGATTAGGGCAAAGAAATTAGGGGAAATGGGAATTCGGGTAAAAGCGATTTCTGGGAAACGCGATTGGGGTAAACGTGATTAGGGCAAACGGGAATTACGGGAAACGGATTATGGGAAGTGAGGCTACGCGAAATAAACACGAACCCCCTACCCCATTGGGAATATTCGCATAGAACGGATTTCAAAATCACTTGAATGCAAAAGGAAAAATGGAGTGGACTGTCCCTGACTCCCTGCCCCCTCTACACACATTCACACAACTATTTGTTGTATTTATGTAGGATCATTCTCCCTCACTCTTCCCACCTCCACCCATTAACCAGTCGTAGAACAGAGCAGAAAAAAATCAGGAGCACAGGGGAGGTTCTTTTCCCAGTACTATTTTGCTTTCTTTTTCTTTCCCTTACCATAAAGGTAAAAATGCTAATTAAAAACTGCTAAAACGCTATAAAAATAACCAGCATTTTTTTGTTTTTTAAACAATTTGATAGTTGTTGTTTTTTTCTGTTAAATTAAATATCCTTATATTTTGGGTGCTAAAACTAGAGGGGCAAAACATACAGTCTGCCCCTCCACTTAGATTTCTGGGGGGCAGTCTCCCCTCCTGCCCCCCCCCCTGTTGGCACGTCCCTGGCTGCTTGCAACTCTTCCCACTTTATGTGTCCGGTGTGCTTCGGCAGTTTGGATAGAAAATTTGATCTTAAGAGACATATGCTAGCACATGGGGGAATAAAAATGTTTAAATGTACGCAATGCTCTTCTAAATTTTCTCTACAGTCTACTAGAAAACGTCATGAGACAAGATTTCACAAGGTAATTGAATCCCATGTTGTAGGTGGTTCCCACAATACCAGGTCTACAGGTGCATCGAGTGCTGCTTGTACGGAAGAGAATGCTAATGACTCCAATATTCCTAGACCTTCTAACATGACAGCGGTTCCACCGATTACACTTTCCAGGGGAGTTGTTCTTACTGAATCTGTGGCTAATGGAATACTAGGGACTTATAGAAACACCACTAAAAAAGGCTCAGCGAAATGTCTTTTAACATTTTTAAATGGCATTAAGAATTCGGTGGAGGAAATCCTTCGCCATTCTTTGACAGAACATTTCACTCTCAAAGCAAATATTTTCATGGGGGTAGTTTTTAAGAAGCCTAAACAGGATGATTCTAAAACTTTGATTATTGCATATATAATCTAAAGACAACCGACAAACCATTGTATCGCGCAACAAATATTGAAGAATTTTATTACATAATGGCTCAGAAATTGGACAAAGAGAACACGGTGAGTGAACTCAAAGGCTCTGGATGGACTTTTTCTCATGTGTTATGGTTGGAACTCGGGTTCAACGGATTTAGACCCCTGTGAAAAGTTTAAAAAATGGATTCAATTGAATTTTTTTTTTTTTTTGAATTTACCTCTCCAAGAAAAAAATTAAGTTGAAAAAAGAAATAGCTAATTTAAAATAAAGAACTTTTCAGAAATAAGCTCTGTATCTTTTTTAAATGAATCAATCATTTCATTTGTTTTGTCAAAATCTGTCTTCCATACATTAAAAACAAGTAAGAAAAGAAGTTTTAAGTTACATAGGGGAAAAGAAGAAACGAAAGACGAAGTGAAATAGAAAACTAAAGTCAGAATAAAAGTTTACATGAGGAAATACATAATTTGATGCGAAAAGAGTCACTTAATGCTATGAGTAGGGGAAACTTGTTTCAGTGAAAGATTTCTTATTCTGGGGATTCTTTAGGAAAAACTGACATTTTCAGTAAATTTTATTCAGTCCTATGAAATGTTTTCCCAAAGGACTCTATTAAGTTGATCTCAAGTCTTTGAAGTGAATGGGAAGAGAAGTAACATGTCTATGTTATGAGAAAAAGAAAGAATTTCCTTAAGAGAGTATGAAGTGAATTGAACATCAAGTTGTTGTAAGATGTTTTACTATCGTAATATGAACATACATTTTGGGAAAATATCTTCTAAAGTTATAGAAAAATATATATGAATATAAAAAAAAACAGTTCCTTAGATGTACAAATAGAGCATTTGAAGTAAAAAGAGGGAGGGAATGCTTTGAATAGGAGTTTCTTGTTTCAGTGAAGAAATTCTTATTCGGGGATTTTTTAAAAGAGAAACTAACATTTTCGAAAAATTTCTGGGGGAATGAAACTTGAACATTTAACAAAATTCTTGGAGATATAGGAATTTGGAGAAAGTTTATCGAATGAAACATGAATAAAAAGAAATGAGTTGGAAGACTTAACATTCAAGCTTCAACAATTTTTTTGTTCCTCCTGCAATTCTGGGGAAATTTTACGTTTTTTTTGTGAGAACGCGTTTTTTCAAAAATCAACCCTTTAGAAAAATTTTAAGAAAGAAAAAATATTGACCAAATGAAATCTTCAAAAATGCAAATTTTGACTTGAAACACTTTAAGTAAGAAAATATTTGTCTGAAGTAATGTTTCAATGTCTAAGCATTGACATCTGACTATTCGTCCCATATGGGTCAGGAATCGAATCCTGGGGAGTCTTGAGCGACGAGCTTTTGAATTACGACACTAACTTTCTACCTTCCCTGGAATCAGTGGACTAAATCAGGGTTTGGGGTCTGCTCATTTCCCTTCGAGTGGTTCACGGCTGAGGTCTTATCTCTTAAATGGGGAATGAAGGGCAAAGTTCAAACGCTGTATCCCATTCGGTAGCTGAGTCATCAGTTTTAGATTTTTGTCATCTTAGACAATTTAAGTTTGCTCAGTAAATTATGCTTTTGCGAGCTTGAGTTTGCGTTCAAAGTTCAAAACCAGAATTAATTTAATCTCCCACGCAAGATGTTTTCATGTCATATGAGGTTTTTCTTCAAGCAGTAGACGTGCGAAAACAGTCGCAGGAGGTAGTCAGTTTCCTTCAGAAAGGGGGATTCCAAAGTAAATTTCTTGGGGAAAGCTCACACACTGTAGAGAGCATAAAAACACTATTCTTTCATGTTTTAATGAATTTTAATAGAGCAGAAGTTCCAAAAATGGAATCCTAAGTGGGAAAATACAAAGAACCTCGAGGAATTGGTATCTAACTATGAAAAGTAAGTAAGTTCTAAAGATTTAGGGGCATTTACGCTAAAATCCTACAATGACTTTATGTGAAATATGGTAGAATCAGCCTTAGAGACTAAACTGTATCTGAAGATTTTTGATACATTTCTGTTGAAAAGGAAATTGGTATGGAAAAATGAGAGTAATTAAATCGACAGGAAAAGATTGATATGTTGAATCAGAAAAAAAGTAAGAAGAACAAAGAAGTTTTATGAAAATAAAGCAAAGTTTGAAGAATTCATAAAACACTGAACACAAGGGAAAATATAATAAGTAAAATAAGGGGAAAGAAGTATTTCTTAAAAGTTTACTTTTGAATAGGGGAATACGATATTTTTACTATGGGAGGTTTGGAAATAAATGCTTTTCTGACGAATTAGTAAAACGTGAAAAAAAATTTTTTTAGAGGAAGTAAGGACTTAGTCGCTATATCTCCAGAATGAAAGTTTTTCTGCTGAGATAATGAATAAAAAATACGGTAATGAAAACCTAACTAAAACGAAAGAAAAGGTCAATGAAACTAAACGTCTAAAGGGAAATGCAGTAGGGGCAAAAGTTAGAAATGAAGGGAGAGACATGGGAGAACTGGACATTGAGTGAATGAAATATACGCGAAGTTTTGAAACATCTCGATGTAAAGCGAACTAAATGGGGAAAAGGAATGAGATTATGGGAGTTCACACTAACTTTGAGGAGGTGAGGAAGCAATAAATATTTAGTTATACATGAAATAAAGTAAAAAAAATAGCTCGTTTAAGAATATGATTTTTGATGAAAGTATGAAGTTTTAGTTGAAATGTCATGATCAGCATTTCGAAAAGAAATAGATTAAGTCGACATGCAGGGAAAAGAAGTAAGGATTTCTTTATTTTCGCTAGGGCGGGGGTAATAACTGCTTTTCTGGTGAGTTAGTAAAGCGAGGCAAAAAAATTAATACGAATTTTTGTGTAAGTACGAACTTTTCAGAACGTATGTCTTGAAAATGAATGCTTTCCTGTTAGAAAAGTAAAAGAAAAGTATAACACACTAGGAAAGAATAAAAAAAAAATGCACATTTGATATACATACAAGCTTTTAGGAATACTTAAAAGCAAGTGGGAAATTATGCTATATAAGGAAACAAAAATATGAAGAAATGTTACATCTAAAAGAATTGTTTGCTGAAATGAAAAAAAAAGTCTGAGTAAAAGGAATCGTTAGATTGAAAGTGTGAAAAAAACTATAATGTACGAAACGTGAACATAGAATGAAATTTCAAAAATAGAAGAAGAAAAATAAGGGGAAATGTGAAGAAAACGTTTGCTAGAAAGAAATGAAAAATAAAGTCTGAATAAAATGAATCGAAAGTTTTTCGAAGTAAGAAATAAAATGCTGACATATTGAGAAGTTTAACGAAATTTCAAAAATAGAAGAGAAAAATAGGAGAAATTGGAAAGAAAACGTTTTTAGAAAGAGGAGAAATAAAATAGGTTGGCGAGTTCCATTAAATAGCTTTGTTGTTGAGGACGGAGTCCGTGAGCCTGAAGAAGAGGCATTCTGATTTACATACGTAGCAGGAGACGCAGACTTCGTGGAACGCATGCTGGAGGCAGAGAAATTCGCATAGCTTCCGCTGGAGTCCACGTTAGGGTTAACATCGTCGGAAGTAACCATATTTCAAAAGTAAACAAGCGGGCTGCTACAATTTGTAACACCCAAAATAAAATAAAAAATCCCTCACCCCTTTCGAGGATGATGACAAAATGGTTCCCAAACCTTTATGGAACTGAGCACACAAAAAAGAACAAACGAGGTAAGCGAAAAACTTCGAAAACTTTCGTCAACTTCCGGAGCGAAGAAAATCACGACTATTAAAAGTCTTGAAGAGGACACTAATGCCCACAGAGGTGGCCCGTCATCCCCAAGCCCTTATCCAGGACTAACGCAGAGCACAAAGCTAATCTCCGGCACAGATATTCCGAGATCCGTATCACACCCACATTTATCTTGGCTATCAGGAAGCAATTATTTATCCGTTCTTGTTCATCAGTCAAAATAGTGATAAGACTTTAAGAAGGCGTCTAATGAAGAAGGAGATAGATACCAATACCAATGTGCAGCAGGCGATCGGTGACCAAAAATTATAAAAAATATTGCAGGAAAATTGCTATGTGGCATGTCCACACATTTCAACTTACTTCATGGTGATTATGCTAGAAGTGGTCTTCAAAAGTCTCCAATTTTTTTTTCTCAAAACCAAATTTTTAAAAGAAAATAATTATCTGGAATTTTAAAACTCCGTTGAATGGAGCTTTATTTTGATGCTACATTCAATCGTGAGTGGTCTTTATAACTCTTTCACCGTTAATTTGTTGTTAAAATTTGTTCACGACTGAATTTGTTTTACAATGCATATTCCAACAGTTTCATTTAGGATCTAACAGATTTTTTTTCAGGTGGGAATTTATGAGGAGTTTCCCTGTAGGTGCATGTGTTTTTGTAGTGGACCAAAAGACTAAAATTCCCAGCCTGGTTTAATCCCCCAATTCACCCCTAGTATCAGGTACCTGTTTCGAAATTCATTGTAACATAGTTAATTGCATCGTTTCATTTTCCGAAAGTTAAATGTTAGAAAACCTGTCTCTACATTTAATACAAACAATGTAATCCTTGTTCCCCAAATATGTAAACAAATTCTTGGAACTTCCTCACCTCGAATGGTGCCAGAAGTTTGTTTTGGTTTTGGTTTCGAGAAGCTGATAGCTCTGTTTATGTAAGCATTTCTCGGAAAAGAAAAAAAAGCCACGTGTTTTAGTCGCTAAAGCCAACGAAGTGAAAACGGAATTTTATTTCAACCTTAAAAGAAATAAACCATCCCGTTTAAGACTCGCATCTTACAGTCAGACTCGTCGGTTTAAGCTGTAATTAATCAATGCATCCGGTAGCAGATTCGCTTCACTCAGTGAACATCGCCATGCGATTATTTAGTAATTCAGTCTTCGCTTTGTGAAACGAAAAGATTTTTTTGTTTTGTTTTTGTTTGACGTAGGAGTACGTCTAACTCCGCGGATAGTATGGGGCGACTTACGGCCGACCTCCTGTGACAAAAATAGGTCCCAATTGAAACCATTACAGCGTTAAAAATACGTGACGCACACTAATCGTTTTAGCATATTCCTAAACAGCATGGAATCCAATTCACGTACTACGCAATACATCGTGTACGCGACGCTCCTCACGCTCTCTGTGCGCGGAGGCAGGATGTGATATTTCTGGGCATGCCGTTGCGTTTGACTCAGTCATCTCGGCAACCGTGATCGCAACACGACTATGCATGGTATCGTTTCAAAGCGCTCGACGGGATCTATTCAAACATATGAAGAACATTTCGCAGTGGTTTGAACTGAACATTTAAAAAATTGTTTTCTTGTGAACCGGTGAACACTTTTGACAATATCGCGGTTTATCTGGACAACCATGAGTGCAAAACGACTGTGCATGGTAACGTTTTAAAGCTCTCAACGAGAACTATTCAAATATATAAAGAACATATCGCAGTGGCTTAAACTTAATTTTTTTAATTGTTTTCGTGTGAACGGGTTAACATTTTCTACCATAACGCGGAATTCTCAGAATGAACGCAAGCAAAAGTGGAGAAATTCAAGACGAGAGGCTAGAGCAAGTGATGAGGAATGTACGAAGCCCAAGGAGACAGAGCACCACGTTGGGTAATTCGTGTATCGATCTGCTTTGTGTTCACAATGTATCCAGCATTATTTGTAAAAATTATGTAAGCTACTTTTCATATCATGGACCTGTGTTGGCTGTAGCAAATTAAATAAACGCTTTGAAACCATGGACTCGACTAGCTCATGTCATCTCTCCGATCTGCAAGTCGTAGTCCTACGTTCCAAACTGACGACTCAATCAGAACTGAGCCTACCTGTTTTTGTTTTTTTATTTTTAATGCAGGGGCAAAATATTAAACCTTCAAGTACAGGCAAGGCCGGGCCTGCTTGGCCTGAGGACCTAGTCGGGCTGGGTCAAGCCCGTTTAGACCTCTAATCGTCAATGATATGATAGAGGGCTACGATTCATCATGAAAATCTGTCATGTAAGTTTTTAAATATTTCTCTACGTAAAAATACCCATAATTAAATAAAAATTCTTAAGAAACTTTTATTATGGGTGAACATGACAGATCAAGCGTTTTAGTAATCGATATTCGGAGCAATTTTCGATCGTTGCGAACATGAAGAAGCTTTTTATAAGATTCAATATGTCTGTTTGTCGAGCGTCGAACATCACCTTCGCATATGTATATCAGATTGTGCCCTGAAATATCATTGTTCAGTGTTGCTAGAAAGAAATACAATTAGTTTGCATTTCTTTACCATATCTGCAGTAAAAAAAATAATTTCAGCCATTATGAATGGTTTCCGAAATAACGTAATGGAATGGAAGACATATACTCTACAACTCCTAAAACGTTTTAGTTAACTGGCCTGACGGCTAGTAGTAATACACCTAACAAAAGAAAGCTGCTGTACTTTGTACGCTTAGTGATTTTCCCTGCGGCTGCTCATGAATGCGACGACTGAAGCATAAAAGATGACAAGAAGTAAGCAGAAATATTTGAAATGTGCTTTTGCGGGGAAATACCGCATCGTATGTATACAGAAAGAACAACAAATGGATGTAGGGATTACGGAAGACTGAAGGACACAATTTTTTTCTTCAAAGCAAGGACACCTGGGTAATTTGCATGTAAAATGTTCTCAAGAAGGGATGGTTTTGGGGATAAAATCTGTACTTTGCAAAAGGAAAATACGACTAAAACACAGGCAAAGGAAACGTTGTGATTTTGCTCTCTGTACATGAATCATCGATAATTGTAATACCCAAATGATGTGTCGTTATCTTTCCCTCAATTAGAGGGAAGGACGAAATAAACATTGTCTGAGCATGATGATTTTTCATGACTCATGTGAAACGACGCCTCCACACTTTTGAGACAGCGAGGTGATTATCTATGTACAGAAAGATGCAGAACATAAAATCAGTGGCACGAACTTCTGTTCTTGCTGTTTTTTTGTTGTTCTGTTTTTTTTCCCCTTTACCCAAGGAAGGAAGGACCTACATTTTCGAATGGCAATTACAGTACTTGATTACAGTGACCAAATATTAGATTTATATATATATATATATATAGCAAAACAAAGCAAAATTTTGAACAAGAGAAACAAAATATTAGAAAGACCACCGATAACCAAATACACCACCCTAACCAGTCTAGCTTCAAACAATGCAAAGTACCGAATAAAGAATGCAGGGAAGCATATTAATGACTGCCATCTTGTCGGCTTCGTCAAGGCTAGGCTTTTGATCTTTCTTTTATGCAGCCTCTGGCGCTAATGAATTTCAAATCTGTTCACTGGCTTTTGTTTTTCACATTATTTGCTTTTGCTATATATATATATACTGTACAATTAATGGCTGTATTTTATTGCAGTATTGCCGTTTAAATATTTTGAGCGGCTCCGGTGACTCAGTGGCCTAAACGCTGGCTTATGACCATTTGTCCGACATGGCACTGGATTGAATCCCGATGTTGTGTTTGTCTTACGGCACTGGCTCTCTTCCTTCCCTGGAACCAGTGGCCCTAAATTAGGGATGGGCGGCTCCCATGGTGGTCGTTAAATCCTGAAAAAATATATGCATTACGATCAGAAATTATATTTTTAAACTCTTAATTTTTTGTTTTATAACCGAAGTTTTCCAAGTGCTCAATTCCATTGGATATTTCACGATATTTTTTTATCTTACTCTTAGGCTTTTAATTTTCAGTAGTTTCTTAAAAAAATAAACAAGAATTAATTGTATAAGAATTCAAAAATATTTCATGCATGAAATAGAAAATATCTGATTTTTATTTATTTACTTCTATTTCAGTGGTTTAAAACTTCTTTCAGAAGTTCGGCATTTCTATAACATTATATTTGTTCAGCATGTATTTTATACGAGAGTTATTTCTTTCCTCCAGAACTTTGGATGAATATTTTCCATGGCCTATCAACTCAATTGGTTTTATAAGTTTAATTGATTTAAAATATTCGTTTTTGTTGTTTTTCTAACACAGTGGTTCTGAACCTGTTTTAACACACGGAACCGTAAAAAAGCTATCAAACTTACTGAGGAATTGCTATTTACTCATAGCCTTGGTATATGGTATATAGCAATTCTCGGTGGTACTTAATTGAAAAGTATGTACAATTGTATTTGAATATTAAGTGAAAAAAGTAAGTTAGAAAATGAAATTCCAGCATTGATCTTCCTTTTATGTACGTTACATGGAAAAAATCGAATCACATAATTGTAAAATGAATTGTTACTTATTTACGCATTTTATCAATGTTTTCGGAAATAAAAAAATTTAGATAATTATTAAATTTGAAAAATCAAAATGACACACATGATTATTGAAAAGCGTTTTTTAAGAATTACACTTAAAAATACTATAATTAAAACTGCCCTTTTATTCTTCTCTTTCCATTAAACTGGAAATGTAACAAATGCATAAAAAGGATGTGCATGTCTTTTAGAGATCAATTTGAATAACTTGAGCCACATGTCTGCTTTGAGATTAAATCTATTCCTTCGCTTGGTTTTAATGAAGGTGTATTTCGAAACTGTTACCTCGTCGAAGCAAATGGCAGTAGTTGTTTTACATCTTGCTTCGTAATATTTGGGTATTCACTTCTAAGTTGGGCCTGAAATTCAAACAGGACCACTAGTTTGAAACTGAATTTTAGGTTCTGTGACGAACTACAGAAGTGACATACATGCCAAGATGGCAAAAAGCAGTGATAAGCCCTTGCCGGTGTAGCTTAATTGGGAAAGCATTCGGCTCCGGAGCAGAAGGATCTGATTCGAGATCGGCAAATTTGTGTTTTTG
This sequence comes from Macrothele yani, assembly GCA_039090855.1. Taxonomy (NCBI): domain Eukaryota; kingdom Metazoa; phylum Arthropoda; class Arachnida; order Araneae; family Macrothelidae; genus Macrothele; species Macrothele yani. The sequence goes on along the minus strand of CM076996.1, from coordinate 3,041,776 downwards.
CATTTGCGGCCGAACGTAAAACAAGAAAGATGACACCGAATTTTCGGTTATAATGAGCACTTCCTTTAAATAATTTCCGACGCGATGAAAATTTATCAAAGTTATTCATATTCAATAGAACCAGTTTGAAAAAGAAAAAAGATCAACTGGATTTCTACGATCGATAAAATATCCAGAAATAGCAACAGCTACTTCCACCAGTGGCTAAAAAGTATGTTACGAAAATTAGCAAATGGCCCACAAAAAGGTTCTCAAAGCAAAATGAAGGTATCAGAGACAGATTTTAAAATCGAACAGTTAAAAGAAGAAATATAGAACAATACATGACATAACTCTACGTCTTCTAGCGGAAGAATTTTGCATAATGGAAAAGTTGAAAATAGGCAAGAAGTATTCTTGGCAAAATCTATGCAAGGGATAAAACTTTTCAAATACTTCTTCCGGAAGCAGAGATAGTGAGGAAAAAGTATTAACCTTTACGCCCCCAGCGGGAAAGCTGTGCATTATTTAATAACGTTCCCCATCTTTACTGTAGCGAATAGCATACAGTAAAAAAAAAAATCTGAACAGGGTTTTTAGAAGCGGAGATACAGCTGCAAACAGAAGTACATACACCACCTAGTGACAGAACTGTGAACTACAAAACTCCTTAAATGCAAACCTAAAGTGTTCCACAAGGCAAATGGTATCCGCTGTCAAAAGAATTTTTTAAATCGCACATTTAGAAGCAGAGATACGGAGAAAAACAGATTAAATATTTGCACCCGTTAGCGGCGAAATTGTGCATTATTTTAGGAAGAAAATATAAACAAAGCCTTTTCATTTAGTATAGTATCTGAGTAAAAAATGATTTTTTCAATCGGGTTTTTAGTTCCACAGATATTGCTGTTAACGGAAAAGTGAGCTGACATCCCCTAGTGGCACACTTGTGCGTTAAGGAAAATTTGAAATTATATGAGAAACACTTCGCGCTAGAAACGCTCTCCAACAAAGAAAACATTTTTCAAATCGGACTCTTAGAAGCACAGATATTGACAAAAATAAGATATATACTGCGCCCCTGGCGGAAAAACTACACACTATTTTATGCAAGAGGTATTCTCAAAAGGTTTTCCGAGGTGAGCGGTATCGGTCCACGAAAGAATTTTTCCAATCGAGTTTTCAGAAGCTTAGATTTTGCTGCAAATATTTACGTAAGAAGCTGAAATAAATACTTACATCCTCTGGTGGCCAAACCATTATTTATTAAAAATTCGAAATTATATGTAAAACATTTCCCACCAGGAGATGTATCCGATGCAGGAAGAATTTTTCAAATCGGTCTTTTAGAAGAAGAAATATCAGGAAAAGCGCAATTTACCTTTGCGCCCCCAAGCATTACTTGAAAAAGAGACTGTACCTAAAATAGTTTTCGTTATAAATGGCATCGAAAGGAAAAATAATTTTTCAATCGGATATTTAAAAGCAAATATCATCATCATCATCATTGTCAACCATTATCAATCCACTGCTGGACGAAGGTCTCCCCAAGTTTCCTCCACAACGGTCTGTTTTGTGCCAGTCTCCTCCATGTCACTCCCGCATACTTTCGAATTTCATCCACTCATCTCCCATGTGGTCTTCTTCTGGGTCTTTTCCTGTCCCTTGGAATTCAATTTAAAATTTCGGCTGTACATCGATGGTCTGTCCTTCTGGCAATATGTCCAGCCCATTGCCATTTCAGGGATTTAACTCTGATCATGATGTCTTCCACTCTTGTCATTTTTTGGATCCACGAGTTCCTCTTCTTATCTCTCCTGGTTACACCAAGCATGCACCTCTCCATGCTTGTTTGAGTTGTCTGCAGCCTTTGTATGTCTCTTTTAGTTAAGGTCCACGTCTCTGCACCATACATAAACACTGGAAGGATGCATTGATCAAACACTTTTCTCTTAAGACATAATGGCATATTGCTCTTGAAAATTACGCTGTTTCTTCAAAAAGCTCTCCAGGCAAGTTTTGTACGCCGATTAATTTCTTCATCAATGTGACCCTCACTTGATATCTGCTGTCCAAGATAAACGTACGTGTCTGTTATCTCCAGCTTTTCTCCATCAATCGATAAATCTTCATTTCTTGTAAAAGCATTGAACATCACTTTTGTCTTCTGAAAGTTCATTTTTAATCCCACTTCTTTACTCTTGTCAGCGAGTTCCTGGATCATACTCTGTAGCTCTGGTAGTGTAGTTGCAAAAAACTACGTCATCAGCAAAACGAAGGTGGGTTAGATAATCTTCATTAATCTTTATCCCTTTGTTTTCCCAGTTCAGTGATTGAAAGACATTTTCCAATATAGCATTAAAGAGCTTCGGAGATATGGTGTCACCTTGTCTCACTCCCTTTCCAATTTTACTGTGTGTTGTATTTTCAAAAAGCCGAATCTTTGCACTTGCATTTTCATAAATGTTATTAGTAATATTAATGTATGCATCTTCAATACCGCAGGATTTCAGAGCCATTGTAACTGCTGATGGTTTCACCGAATCAAAGGCTTTTTCATAATCGATAATAGCCATGCACAATGGAAGTTCATATTCCCTCGCTCTTTCAATTAGTTCTCTCAATACGTGGATATGATCTATTGTGCTGTAGCCACTCCTGAATCCAGCTTATTCTCTCGGTTGAGCCATGTCCAGTGTTACCTTCAAGCGGTGTGAAAGAACTTTAGTGAAGATTTTATAAACCACTGATAGGAGGCTGATAGGTCTGTAGTTCCTGAGATCCTCATCAATGTCACCTTTTTTATGTAGCAGGATCATTGTAGCGTTAAAAAAAACAGAATGCAAGGATCATCATTCTCATATTTCAGGCTTCCCAATGCAAAAGAATTTTTCAAATCGGACTAATAGTTGAAGAGATATGGTGTCCACAGACCGACGGACGGTGATAACATAAGTACCATCTTTTTTTAACTAAGGACGTTCTAAAAACTAGATCCGCTTGCCGTTAGGTTCTTCGAAAGATGTGTCATGTTCATTCAATACATCATATAGAATTAATGAGAATTCTTTTTTCAATGCTTCGAAAAATGCGTGATGTTTCTTTCACACATCGTCTGGAATTGGTAAGAATTCCTTCCACAGAGAGTTGATGGCTTGCGGCGGACCCGAAAAGTGCGATCAAATGTTCTATTGAGTCAAACTGTAACTGTTTCTTGAAATCAGGGACCTGATGATGCTAGGTGAGAACCCAGCGAAACCTTGGTCGACTTGAAAAAGTAAAATATTTGTGACAAAACGTTGTGTTATCTTAATATATGTAACTGTTTCTGATATAAGCCTCTTCCCCCTCTCGCTCTTCGCACTTGTGCTCCGTTCCTTTCAGCTGATTTCCTGTGATTCAACTTCTTTTGCTAATTGCTGATGACGCTGAATAATCATTGCAATATGTATAACCAAATATATCATCAATAATCTACTGTATATTGGGGGGACCGGAAAGCAATGTCGTTTGGGGGGGCTAAGTTTGGGGGGCAGTTGTGAGGTGTTTCTGTACGTTCAACGTAAAGTAAGTGCATGTACAAGTGAATGAACTATTCGCCTTTAACTTATGTAGGTGTTTTTGTCTTCCAGATTTGCAGAACTAAATGAGTGATATAAACCCCGAGGAGAGCATGTTCGTCATTGTATGCTGTATGAATTTCACAAGGGAAACAATGCAACCGTGGCCACCAATAACATTTCCGCTGTTTATCCGAATGCGTTAAATGTCCGCAAGTGCCAGCGTTGGTTCGCCCAATTGCGGTCGAGCAATTTTTACCTCTCCCTGGTGCAGGAAGGCCCATGGAGCTGGACAATGACCTGCTGCGAGCAGCAGTTGAGGCAGATCCTCGTCAAACCATTGATGAATTATCCCAATATCTTAATGCATCATTGTCTACTGTTCAAGAGCACCTGCAACAGATATCAAAGGTCTATAGATAAAGAGTTTGGGTCCCACACCAACTTTCACCTGACAACAAAGCCCAGTGTTCCACCATTTGCAATTCTTTGCTCATCCGACAGGAAAAGTATCCATTTCTTCATCGAATTGTCACTGGAGATGAAAAGTGGGTTCTTTACGTGAACAACACACGCAAAAACCAGTGGCTTTCTCCAGGTCAGACACCAGTTCCTATACGCAAAAACCAGGCCTACACCCCAAAAAGGTTTTGCTCTGTGTTTGGTGGACTACCGCTGGCATAGCTCACTTTGATCTCTTGGAACCTGAACAGACCGTAACGGCAGACCTCTATTATCAACAACTGGACCGTTTGAAACAAGCTTTTACTGTAAAACGTCCATCACTGGTCAACAGAAAAGGTGTCATCCTCCAGCATGACAACGCGAGACCTCACACGGCGAGACGGACCCAGCAGACGATTAGAGATTTTGGTTGGGAAGTTCTGCCCCATCCCCCTTATTCCCCTGATATTGCACCATCTGATTACCATTTGTTCAGATCTCTGCAGTACTTTAATGATGGCGATTATGTAATTGATTAATAAATAAATAAATTTCTTCTGTTACAAACAGTGTTTCTCTTCTTTTCCAAAAGCGACATTACTTTCCAGTCATATATATATATATAAAATATTTCAAAGGTGTACCACAAAGTTGCCCTACCCATCCGGGAACTGCGCACTGCAGCAAGAACCACTGGTGGAGTATATGTCAAACTCTCTACACCTTCAACCAAGAACTTCCAGTAGAAATCCCTAAATCCCACTAAATTAACAGACGCAAACTAAAATCAAAACTCTCACAATTAACATACAACACACACACACAAATAATAATAATAATAATAATAATGATAATAACAATAATAATAATTTTAAACACTTGGGGTCGGGCACCGGGAGCCACCCATCAGGGAAAGACTCCCCCGACCCCCGAACCCTGGTTCAGGTTTCATGCAGGTGTCTTTGAAATATGTGATTTCCGAAACAAGGGTTAAACTTTTTTTACTTTTGTGTTATACACCTGGTCTTCTCTACCTGAACCAACAACACGGAACTGAAATACAAAAAACTTACCTGAAATGAAATAACTTTAAACCCTACAACTCCATTGAACTGCAATAAATCTAAACTTCGATCTTAACACATTCCCTCCATATCTTGCAAAAACATACCAACAGCCGCCGAACCCACTCACAGACATAGCTTGAATTTTTGAAAGCAACCACACGATATCCCATGGCGACCTCTGTCGGAATTCACAAAAACTGTAACGAAAACTAATTGTTTTTGTGTTTTAATGGATGTCAGCAAATGTTAGGTTAAATGCTCCGGGGCGACTCGGAGGAAGATATTTTCAATTGAGGCCCGAAGAAAAATTGGTCCAAAGCTTAAAAGGTAGTAATGTTACATAGTCTGATTTTATAAGATTTTCCCGAATTAAAAGATGTCAATAATTTTTCGAAATGAAATAAACAATATTTTAACGGATAATTATTTTTTTAAAAAGAAGAAAAAAGTATTTTTAACTGTTTTGTGGTATTGGACCAATTATTGCATATTCTTGTGATTCTAATGAATTGGGAAATAATAATATTTCTAAGTACGTATTTAGAAACATTGGAGTACCAGCTACTTAAAACATTGGTATCAAAACTAAAATGTGTTCTCTTATCGAAAAGATCCAGAATGATACCCTGATTTTGGGATTAAATCATGATACCCTGATTTTCCTGATTTATATATATATATTAACATCACAGCCTCTCCTTGACAAATGTCAACCCCGCCTTCTCGTGGTGCATCCTGTTCCCACTAAAGGGGCTCTGACGACCGCCAATAGCGGTATAACTATACCATCGGGATTAGAGGAAATGCTATCCCACACTCACCAACCCGCTTGGCTAGCGTGGTGAGTTATGGCCAAACCCCTCCAAAATAACTCCACAACTTAAATTTTCGCCCTCAGTCTCCGGCAGCTGGAATGTACCTGGCCAAGGCAGCGGCCAGTGCGACATGAAGGCAGAGGGTGCTAAGAATCCCCGGAGGACCGGACAAAGCTGTCATCTGATGCTGACCTTGGCTACGTATAATGGACGCTCCCTATATTCTGATTCAAGGCTTCTTGAATTGGAAGAGGAACTACAAAGGATCAAGTGGGACATCGTCGGGCTAAGTGAGGTAAGGAGAAAAGGAGAAGATCTCATTGAACTGAAAAGTGGACATCTCTTCTACTATCGTGGGACAGATACTGGCAGAACTAGTGGTGTTGGATTTATAATAAACAAGAAACTGAAGGATAAAGTTGTAGAAGTTGAAAGTTCCTCTGACAGAGCTGCACGACCACGTTTTCCAACTCTCGAGAAGATACCAGGCTCAGATTATTCAAACTTATGCACCCACCACAAATCATCCTGAAGAAGAAATTGAAGAATTTTATGAGGAAATTCGTCATCTAAATAATAAAGGTAAGCAGCACTTGAAGATATTTATGGGAGATTTCAATGCAAAAATAGGGCAACAGCAACAGAATGAAATTTCAGTAGGTAAATTCGGTCATGGCAACAGAAACCAGCGTGGAAATACTCTCGTTGAGTTTGCAGAGGCAGAAGGGTTATTCATCTTGAACTTCTTTTTCAAGAAAAAGCCACACAGGAAATGGACATGGAGACATCCAAATGGGACGACAAGTGAAATTGATTTTATTGTGTGTAACAAAAAATTCGTCATAGAAGACTGCAGTGTACTGGAGAGATAAGAAGATGAACTCGTGGATCCGAAAAATGACAAGAGTGGAAGACATCATGATCAGAGTAAATGCCCTGAAATGGCAATGGGCTTGACATACTGCCAGAAGAACAGACCATCGATGGACAGCCGAAATTTTAGATTGGATTCCAAGGGACAGGAAAAGACCCAGAAGAAGACCACATGGGAGATGGGTGGATGAAATTCGAAAGTATGCGGGAGTGACATGTAGGATACTGGCACAAGACAGACCTTTGTGGAGGAAACTCGGGGAGACCTTCGGCCAGCAGGGGATTGATAATGGTTGACAATGATGATGATGAGGATGATGATGATATATATATATATCATCATCATCATTGTCAACGAGACATACAAAGGCTGCGGACAACTCAAAGCGGCATGGAGAGGTGCATGCTTGGTGTAACCAGGAGAGATAAGAAGAGGAACTCGTGGATCCGAAAAATGACAAGAGTGGAAGACATCATGATCAGAGTTAAATCCCTGAAATGGCAATGGGCTGAACATACTGCCAGAAGGACAGACCATCGATGGACAGCCGAAATTTTAGATTGGATTCCAAGGGACAGGAAAAGACCCAGAAGAAGACCACATGGGTGATGGGTGGATGAAATTCGAAAGTATGCGGGAGTGACATGGAGGAGACTGGCACAAGACAGACCGTTGTGGAGGAAACTTGGGGAGACCTTCGTCCAGCAGTGGATTGATAATGGTTGACAATGATGATATATATATAACGAGATCTGCATCTGGTTTACTACTTTTTTGGCCTTGCAGTTGCATGAATCCTTGCACTACAGTTTTGGAAAGTATTCTTTCAGCTATAGCAAAAATGCTGTTCCCATTTGAAAGTAATTAAATAAACACTAATGTTCGTATTCATTAATTTCGCTCACTTCATATATTTTGTTTGTTTGGGGAATTACGAAATGGAAAATGTCTTAAGTTGGAGGAGTTTGGCATTGAATAAGGAAAACTGGAAGAAGTTTCTGAAGGCCAGGGCCCACACAGGGCTGTTGAATCATTGATGATGATGATGATGATGTTTGAAGGATTTAACGACCATTGTGGGCAACTCGATGGGCTGTCGCCCGTCCCTACTTTAAGGCTACTGGTTCCAGGGAAGGGAGAGAGCCAGTGCCAAACACAACATCTATGGCTCACTAGCATTCGAACTTTGACCCATCTCGGACGAGTGATCAAGCCAGCGCATGGACCACTGCGCCACAGGAACGGGCGGCTTTACAGCCCTGAAATTCTTGCAATTCCAGAAATTTTCAATTTTTTCAAGATGATTTTTCGTAAATGTTTTGTCTGTGTTCGGCAAGTCCTGCAAAGAAAAAATCGTTTTAGCACATTTAGATTTTCCTTCTCACTAAAAGAGAAAAAAACTATTACAATTCTGAATTCAGCAATCGCAATAAAATTCGTAAGAATGGAATAAAATCTTCAAGTCCCCCTCAGAGAACATTCTTTGCCCCCCCCCCCCCTCGGTGTCGCAGTGGTCTAAGCGATGGCCTCTGACCATTCTTCCGAGATGGGTCCAGGTTCGAATCTCGGTGAGGCATGGATATTGTGTTTGTCTTACGGCACTGGGTCTCTCCCTTCCCTGGAACCAGTGATCCTAAATTAGGGACGGGCGACTGCTTATAGCCCATCGAGTTGCTCACGGTGGTCATTAAACCTCAATAAAAAAAACAAAAAAAAAACGTTCTTTGTCTGTTGCTTCAGCAACGGAAGTAATTTTGACGTAGGACTACGTCGAACTCCGCGGATAGCATGGGGCGACTTACGGCCGACCGCCTGTGACAAAAATACGTCCTAATTGAAATCATTACAGCGTTAAAAATACTTACGGCACACTAATCGTGTTAGCATATTCCTAAACAGAATGGAATCCAATTCGCGTACTGAGCAATACATCGTGCGCGCGACGCTCCCCTCACTCCCTGTGCGCGGGGGAAATGATGCAATATTTCTGGGGGTGCCGCCGTGTTTGACTCAGTCTATCTTGGCAACCGTGAGCGCAACATGACTGTGAGTGGTATCGTCAAAGCTCTCGACGAGATCTATTCAAATATACATAAAGAACATATCGCAGTGGTCTAAACTTAAATTTTTTAGAATTGTTTTCGTGTGAACGGGTTTACATTTTCGACAATGCCGCGGGATTCGCAGAATGAACGCAAGCAAAAGTGGAGAAAATCAAAACGAGAGGCAAGAGCAAGTGATGAGGAATTTAAGAAGCCCAAGGAGATAGAGCACCACGTTTTGTAATTCGTGTATCGATCTGCTTTGTGTTCACAATGTATCCAGCATTATTTGTAAAATTATGTAAGCTACTTGTCATATCTTAGATCTGTGTTGGCTATAACAAATTAAATAAACGCTTTGAAACCATACTCGACTAGCTCATTTCATCTCTCCGATCTGCAAGCCGTTGTCCTACGTTCAAAACTGAGCCTACCTGTATTTTTTTGTTCCTTACATGAAATGTAATTAGGAATATCTTATGCTGCGGTCCAAAAAATCGATAAAATGTTAGTTAGTTATTGCTTCATTACAAACAGTGCAGTAATTCGCAGACTTGTGTTGAAATGGTAATATACCTTTAATTTTAGGGTTGTGGTAGTTCGCTATTTTTCTCAAAAGTGGGCTGCAAAAATTCCACATCCAGGGCTGTTTTTGAATCACCAGTCCGCCACTGACTGTGATTACTCCCCCTTTTCACTGCCGTATGCTTCGAGGCTCATGATGTGAGCATACAACACAACGGAAAAGCCCTATGCACAAGAAAGAACAGAAAAAAACACTTCACGAGCTAGTGGAATAAAAAGAAAAAAACTAATGTGAAGAAAATGAAGTTGCTCGTGCTGGTTAGACACTGAAGGTGGGTCTAACTTCGGGAGATTAATCCCCCTGACCCTCCGTTGTCTTCTGACCTCTTTCGGTCGAACGACGTACGTACAACCATTAAGTTAAATACTATTGCAATGTTACTTGACAAAGAGTGGATCCTATTTTGTTTTTCGGGGTTTTACGACGATCATGAGCAACTTTGAAAGCATTTAGGCCGCCCCGGTGGCGCAGTGATCTAAGCGGTGGCTTCTGATCATTCACCCAACGGAAGGGTCTTTGTTCGAATCCCGGGTAAGGCATGGATGTTGTGTTTGTCTTTCGGGGGGTTATTCGCTGTGTTCCTTGTTCACCCGACATTCTGTATTCAATGTTCATTATGTACATTGCTGAAGTCGAAACACAAAATATCTATATTGTATATGTACATTGCTGAAGTCGAAACACAAAATATCTATACTGTATATGTACATTGCTGAAGTCGAAACACAAAATATCTATACTGTATATGTACATTGCTGAAGTCGAAACACAAAATATCTATACTGTATATGTACATTGCTGAAGTAGAAGCACAAAATATCTATACTGTATATGTACATTGCTGAAGTAGAAACACAAAATATCTATACTGTATATGTACATTGCTGAAGTAGAAACACAAAATATCTATACTGTATATGTACATTGCTGAAGTCGAAACACAAAATATCTATACTGTATGTGTACATTGCTGAAGTAGAAACACAAAATATCTATACTGTATATGTCTGCCTGTGTATGCCAATGTATCTGTCAACCAAGTCCAATAAATAATTTAATTTAAACCTCCATTTCAAAAAAAGCATTTAGCAGTCGTCCTTCTCTAATTTGGGACCACTGACCGCTCGGGCGCCGGGCTGGTGAGAGTGAATTCTTGTGCATGCTTGTATTAAAAGACATGGAGAAATCCGCCTGATCCAGCAGTATGCGGATCATAAACTTATCTTCCAGTCGTTCACTTCAAAACTTTCGTTTTAATTAGCACTAAATATTTATTCAGAATTATTTTCTAATTGCGAGTTGGAAATGCTACTATAGTTTCAGATTTGGGCACGAAATATAACATTTTATCCGAATAAAGTAATTAAGAGTTCTGACGCGAAATCGTCTCATCCATTATCGTAACCTTTGAACCAAGGTCAATCTGGAAAAGAAAACGATAAAAAGAGTTCTTTTGGACGCCGTCTTGAGGTTTATTTTTAATCTAGCATTTCCTGAATTCTTCACTTTCAAAGCAGCGTTGATATTCGAATTAGTTATTGAGTCGGACACTAAGAAATCTAAATATTTGCTCCATTAAGGACTCGCACTTGATAAGCGGGCCGTTGTTTAGGCTCGCGAATACGTACACTCATTCGTTTGCGCCTCGTATGATCCATTAATGCCATTAAGAGGAGGAAAGAAACCGCGTTTTGTCGCTGAAAGATGAATAATAAGGTCAAGTCTGTGTGATTCATATGCACGCGTACATAATTAGGGCACATCACTGGCGTCTCCTATGACTCCCAAATCATCTGACATATTTACGATGTCTTTTATTGAAAGCTTTCGCTAACGATAAGAAAAACAAGTAAAATCACTATTTTTGGAAAAGCGCATACGCACGATCACATTTCGTTTCAAAGCTTTGAACGTCAAGATCATCGCTCTTTTTTTATCGATATATTCTGCTCTGTCATTATTATCCAGACACCCTTTAATACCGATAGTGAATTAGGTCCTACGCAAGCACCACAAGAAACCCTTTAATGCTGATAGTGAATTAGGTCCTACGCAGGCACCACAAGAAACCCTTTAATACTGATAGTGAATTAGGTCCTACGCAAGCACCACATCACCGACCCAACTATTAATATGCTCGTAGGACTATGATGAAAAATAATAGCACTGCTGCGAATGCAAGATGACTCGATCGACTGATTTCCTTCTTTTCTGTTTGGAGGCTTAACGACCACTGTGAGCAACTCAATGGGATATAAGCAATTTCCCATCCCTAATTTAGGGACACTGGTTCCAGGGACGAGAGAGAGCCAGTGTCGTTAGACAAACACAACATCCATGTCTCACGGGGATTCGATCCCGGACCCACCTCGGGCGAATGGTCAGAAGCCAACGCTTGGATCATTGCGCCGCCGACAGGCCAACTAACTTCCACCACGGATTGATTGTAGGGGATCACATAAAGTGCGTCTTAAAAGTTTATGGACAACCAAATTTTGGGAATAACAGCTAAATAAAAAGTGCCGCCCCGGTGGCGTAGTGGTCTAAACGATGGCTTCTGATCATTCGTCCGTGATATGTCCGGGTTCTAATCGCGGTGAGACATGGGTGATGTGTTTGTCTCACGGTACTGGCTCTCTCCCTTCCCTGGAACCAGTGGCCTTAAATTAGGGACGGGCGAATCCTTATAGCCTACTGAGTTGCTCCCGGTGGTTGTTAAATTCCCAATAAAAATAAATAAATAAATAAAAAGTGTAACAACCATACAAATTTTTACTTATGAATGAAATTATAAGAGAATAAAAGAGAGTAGAAAATACTCACAGATTTGTGAAAAAAATAAACGTGAAAAAAAATATATATATATAGTCGAGTCACATTATTGTGACCACCTACTACTTTTGACGTCAACAGCGCGTAGCCAATGAATGAAGGCACGTGTCGCCAGCTGGCGTGAAAGATATATAAGGTGCACTGTAGGCGTTCTAAAAACATATCACTCGTTGCTGTCACGGATAAAAGGAGCGATTTGTCAGATTTGCAAAAAGGAATTATTATCGGCTTTCGGGCCAAGGGTGGCAGCATTTCTGAAACAGCGCAGTTTGTGGACTGTTCGCGTGCTGCTGTGGTTAAAGTGTATCGTGATTGGAGAAATGGCACCATTGCGAATGAGCGACGTGAAAAACTGCGGAGCAGCACGTGCGATTGATGCGAGAGGTGAACGTCAGCTGCGAAGGTGCGTGAGGGCCGATCGACACGCTACAGTGGAGCAACTCACTGGTCGAATGAACCAGGGGCTACAGGAAGTGTGTCTAAAACGACAGTTCAGCAAACCCTACTGCGTATGGGGCTCCGATGTAGACGAATGGTCACTGCACCTATGCTAACGAAGGTGCATCGACAGAAAAGGCTTACATTTGCACGGCAGTATCGGAATTGGACCTCCGCTGATTGGCAAAGGATCGCCTTCTCCTATGAGTCATGTTTTCTGCTTCATCGAACAGATGGACGTTGGCGTACAAGGCGAGAAACATCGGAGAACAAACACTCTTCAACCATTGCTGAAAGAATACAAGCTGGTGGGGGCAGCGTTATGGTCTGGGGAATGTTTTCGTGGCATTCCCTGGGTCCACTTATACCTGTGGAAGGCACTATGGACCGAATTCGTTATGAATCCATCCTTGCAAACTACGTACACCCATACATGCTGATTGTCTTCCCTGGGGCGGATGGTATCTTCCAGCACGACAATGCGACGTTGTCACACAGCTAGAAATGTCCGAGAGTGGTTGAAAGAGCACGATGAAGACTTCAAAGTACTTCCCTGGCGACCTAAATCCCCAGTCTTAAACCCAATTAAGCATCTGTGGGACCACTTGGATCGTGTTGTTCGCTCTAAGGATCCTCCACCACGCATTCTCCAGCAGCTGTTAGATACACTGCAGTCAGCATAGCTCCACATACCTGTGAACACCTTCTAGCACCTTATTGAGTCACTCCCAGCCCGTCTAGCTGCTGTCCGCGCTGCACATGGCGGTTACTCTGGATATTAGCTGGTGGTCACAATAATGTGACTCTACCGTGTATATGAGGCTGTTTCAAAAGTATGTGGGCAGTCGATATTTTTGTTTAAATTCAAATTTTTGATCCATTGTTACGAATGTTTTGAAGACTCGATCAAGCATGCTTTGAACCTAGCTTTGTAAAGGTTCCGACTTCAGGGAGAACCAGCAAAGTTGTAGCAGCTACTTAACTCATTCACTGATGACCATTAGCATACACTGACGGAAAAAAAATCCCAACACCAAGAAGGGGTTGTGTTAGATAAACGACAGTTGGTAGGCGGTGAGAGTACATCTGTAAGATGACGTCTATGCAAATTTCGCGCTCGGCGCATACGTGTGGCGCTAGTAGCGCCCCTCGGAACATGCAAAGCAGGTTTGCTGTAAATACGCGCTGTAACGTTCGTGAGCGTTAGTTATCGTTGAGATTCGGCGTAGGGTGCTGATGTTAGTCAAGAATGCCTTTAAGAAGACGAAGAAGCCATTATCAACAGCTCACGGAGTTTGAACGAGGTCGTGTAATAGGGCTACGAGAAGGTGGATTTTCTTTCCGCAATATTGCAGAACGACTTGGCAGTAATGTAGCCACTGTGCATGATTGTTGGCAGCGGTGGTCAAGGGAAGGTACTGCCTCAAGAAGACCGGGTTCCGGCCGGCCACGTGGCACTACTGAGAGGGAAGACCGCCGTGTACGGCGTATGGCCGTGGCACATCGTACCGCGTCTGCGGCAGCAATTCGAGCTGCAGTAGCCACCACAGTGGCACAACGAACTGTTACAAATCGGTTACTTGAAGGACAACTCCGAGATAGACGCCCTGTAGCGTGCATTTCACTTACTCCAAACCACTGCCGTTTGCGACGTCAGTAGTGTCAAGCTAGAACTCATTGGAGGATGGAGTGGAGATCTGTTGTGTTTTCTGATGAAAGCCGGTTCTGCCTGGGTGCCAGTGATGGCCGTGTGTTGGTTAGAAGGAGGCCAGGTGAGCGCCTGCAACCAACCTGTCTGCGGCCGAGACACACTGGACCTACACCTGGAGTTATTGTCTGGGGAGCAATTTCCTATGACAGCAGGAGCACTCTCGTGGTTATCCCACGCACCCTGACGGCACAGTTGTACGTCGGTCTGGTGATTCAACCTGTTGTGCTTCCATTCATGAACAGCATTCCAGGGGGTGTTTTCCAACAGGGTAACGCTCGCCCGCATACCGCTGTTGTAACCCAACATGTTCTACAGAGTGTCGGCATGTTGCCGTGGCCTGCCAGATCACCAGATCTTTCACCAATCGAGCACGTATGGGACATCATTGAACGACAACTCCAGCGTCACCCCCAACCAGCATTAACCGTCCCTGTATTGACCGACCAAGTGCAACAGGCATGGAACTCCATCCCACAAACTGACATCCAGCACCTGTACGACACAATGCATGAACGTTTGCGTGCTTGCATTCAACATTCTGGCGGTTACACCGGTTATTAATGTACCAGCATTTCACATTTAAAATGGCTCTTCTCGCGCTTACAATAAGCTGTGATCTTGAAACCTTAATCGATTAAATATGCTACCTATACAAATGTATTGCCGCCATTTCATTCCTCTACAACTATTTTTTCGTGGTGTTGGGATTTTTTTTTCGTCAGTGTATATATCACGTGCTAGTGTCCCTCCACCTCCAGAGGTTTTGACTGGATTTAGGCCAGGACTCTTGTATGGCCATTTCATCACAGTCACTTGGTTCTTTCAATAAACCACGCTCGAGTTATCAATTCAATGTCAGCCGTCATAGCACGATAGTATTACCACGCCCCCGGTAGTACGGTGCTCGCGGAATACTTAATCATCGTCTAATTGGATAAACAGTGAGGTTGCGTTCCCAGAAATGTAAGGAACCCAATCTCAAAGTTTACGGACGTCGCGTTGTGTTTCATATAGGTTCGTTACGAGGTATTCGTAAAAACCCCATGCGCCGCAAATTGTGAATTAGAGAAATACACAGCCTAGAAAAGTTAGCTACACCAGGTTAAGTAATCAACAATGTTTATTATAAGAAAAATATATTTAAGCAATTACAGCCTTCAGGTGGAGGCCAAATAAAAGTTATGTTGAATGACGCAAAGGAACAGTTAGTCACTTAGGTTAACACTCACTTAAATGGACTGTAGAAATTTATTGTAATTACACTGATGATAAACGAACACTCTGGTCGCCATGAACACTCTAGTATCCACGAGGGTGAACACTCTGGTCACCATGAGATTCACACAACACACTCACTTATCTTGATATCTCAACACACCGCATAAGCACAGCACTGACACACAAGTAAAAAATGAACGCTCGCAGCGCCCGCTTCAGGGTTGTTTCAAAATCCACCGTAGGGCTTTAACAAGTTACGTTAAATTAAAATAATAAAATTAGCCATGTTGACTAGTCCACTGCTGCGTAAGCCTGTTAAACCCCTGAGCTTAATTTTAAAATAAATCCCTCAATCTATCTCGAGGAGGCATAGCGAACATCCATGTATACAGATAACATTGGAACTGGAATTGGGGAAAACAACATCATCTTACCTTCCGTCGGCAGGGTTGTCGCTCGTTGAGGTCCCACGCTGGCAGAGGAATATTCTTCGGGTATGCTGGCTCCGAAATTAGTTGTATTCTCTACTCCTACCGATTCTTGGCTCCGGATCTATCTATCGCGTTATAAGGTTACTCAACCTCCGTCTCAGCATCAGTATTCTATCTCTAAATATCTACATAACTATATCTATCTACGAGTCTTCGACTCTGAATATCTTGCTGAATACTCTTGAATAATACTCTACGAATATGTCCTCCGAATCTCTCTTGAATATATCTTTTTTCTGTATATATATTTCCGTTCCTTTAATTTCCCACGTGGTAGAGGCGTACCTACAACCCTCTAGGAACTTTTCGCCTGGGGTCTGGATTGGTCAGCTGAGCTGACCAGTGCTCGAGCTTAGTGGCTATTGTTTGGCCATCTGGTCCACTGAGCTACCTTTTCGCAGCAGCTGGTGTGTTGGGTAGGTGAGGCTTCCGCAAATTCAATGGGACATAACTTCTGAGCTCGGATGAATAGCGAAGAATTTGCCGGGGCTTCCCTCTAAAAGAGTTACGACTTTCTAGTGACACCGCGATGTACTTTACGACTTTCGCTGGTGCCTCCTTCTCGAGGAGTTGGTCGTAAACCGTAACTCGCCTATTCATCTGACCGCGATTCGGACTTTTGCGTGTGCATTTCTGAAATCCCGGTATGTTTTGTCATACCAGCGACGCTAGTAGCACTGGGGCCATTTGGTGAATTTCGTGAATGCCGTGCTTCTTCTCACAAGAGTGAAAAGAGGAGAAATTCCTTGGTCATTCTCAACGGGTGTCCGGGAAAACCGCTATAAACCGCCTTGACCACCTAGGCTTTCTGCTCCAACGGGGGAAAAGGGGTTTATGAGGCAGAAAGGGAGCAACGGAAAAATAATTTAAATTAAGTAAAATATAATTAAAAGTAAATTACTCCTGGTCTTTGTAATTAATTAAGAAGCCAAAATAATGTGGCCCGGACTATGAAGTAGTTTCGCGGCAACAATAGATATATCTTTAATGAGTATTTAAAATCAATTTACAATAAAAGCAAGTAACACTAAAACTCCCACAAGATCTTTCAAAACCCCATGGGTTTCTTCATCAGGTGGTATGAACACTGGGACTGTACCACAGACACTCCTTGTTTAAATAGATGGTGCATATGTTGGAAGATTCCGCGCGCATGTGCCGATATATCGAAGTAACAAGTAACTCGAGAAACATAAACAAAACGCTTTCCCACGACTTTCTTCACTCCCTGCAGAACTAATGCGTGCGCGCGCATCACCACCTAGAGAAAAACATCTGCGACCTACTTTTGTAGCAGATTATAAACACTTCTCTTCTATACTTCTCCATGTGAATGAAAGTCCTGAGTATTTGAAGTGAACAGAATGACAAATATCGTCTCAACAAGTCCAGAAAATGGAGCTTAGTTTCTCACACCATACTATGTGTTGAAATGCAATTGCACTTATATTATATTGAGTTATCAGTCCTATTATCATCCTTCAACTATTAATGTAGTGTCATTTTGTGCATATAAAAATGGATTAACCATTCATCAGGTGAGTTCTTATTTGTACATCGTATTTGCTGAATCATTCCGCTAAAGAAAGTGCATTTTTCTTTTTCATCTAATCGAGACTATGCTTGGTTTTCCCTATTGCACTATTGAGGAAGACGGGAACGCTTAATCGCATTGACTCCAGCTTACATATTAAAATAGATTATGAGACTGAGCCAACGAAAAACAAAAACAATAGTCTTATTCACTGCTTGAAACAAAAACTGTACAATGGCGACGCAGCTCTCCATTTCGAAACTAAGTTGTAGTAATTACG
Organism: Macrothele yani; assembly: GCA_039090855.1. NCBI lineage: Eukaryota > Metazoa > Arthropoda > Arachnida > Araneae > Macrothelidae > Macrothele > Macrothele yani. The sequence goes on along the minus strand of CM076996.1, from coordinate 3,023,905 downwards.
CTACTTGGAAGTTCAAGGTCCAAATGTTTCTGATTAAAGAGAATCTTTAGAAGTTTGTTTCCGATGAGCCACCTGACATAAAAACTGATGAATGGATTAAAAAGGATAGTATATACTAATATTTGTCTTTTATTAAAAGATGGTCAAGTCGTTCATATAATTGACTGTCCATATTCTAGGGATGTATGGATTGCCTTAAGAAATTTATATGAAAGCGAAAGCTTGATTAGTAGACTATATTTGCTGCGAAAATTATATAGCCTGCGATTTAATGAAGGAAGTAATACAATGCAGGAACACATTAATAGTTATTTGGGATTGTCACAAAGTTAAGGTCAATGGGTGAAGACATAGATGATTCACATCTAGCGGCATTGCTATTATGCAGCCTTCCCACAAGCTATGATACCTTAGTTACAGCCCTTGAAGCTAGACCCGATGCTGATTTGACACTTGAATTTGTGAAAAACAAACTTGTAGATGAATATAATAGAAGCAAAGACAGTTCTAAAACTTACGCACATGCTTCAAACACTGTGCCGGCTTTTAAGTCAGCTGGTAAAAAGGTAAAAATACACAGAGAGAACAAATTTTGTTCCTATTGCCATAAGAGAAGTCACACGACAGATGAATGTTGGCATTATAAAAATAAAAACAAAGGTAAAGATAAACATGATGGTGAAAATGCCAGAACACCAATTCATAAAACAAATTCCGCAACTTAACAAGCAACTACTGATCCTGAAAAAATACAGAAAACAGGAAATTGTTTATACAGGGTTAAACAAGGGATGAGTAAAACATCACCCCACAGCAATTGGTCAATTGATTCTGCTGCAACAACGCACATGACGAACGATAAGAATTTTTTCTGCTATCTACAATAGACTCGTGTACTGCAAATGAAAGTATAACTACTGCAGATGGGAAAAGGATAGAGTCCCAGGGCATAGGCCAGGGTTATCTTAACCGCAAGACAGATACTACTATTCACCAAATAAAGGTGGAAAACGTACTTTATGTGCCCGAACTAGAAAGCAGTTTATTATCGGTCAAGAAAATTACCGATAAAGGATTTGATGTTTCATTTAAAGGGAACCGTTGCATAATTAAACGCGATGAAACGATTTTTTCTATAGGGATAGTAGATGATGATGGGCTGTATAAATTACAGACAGTGCCAAATAATGAGCATTCTGAAATAGCCAAATTAGCAAGATACTGCAACAAAAATGATTGCATAAATTTATGGCACAAGAGATTAGGCCATAAAAACATGCAGACCATAAGGGACATTGAGAGTAAAAATCTGGTATCTGGCATCAAATTTTCAAACTGTAAAAAAGACACTTTTTGTAAAAGTTACATTAAAGGTAAAATGACACAAAAACCATTCGCTAAAATGAATCCATTGAGAAGCTCTGAGCCTCTAGAACTGATACACAGTGACATCAGTGGACCAATGCCAAACCCTACTCCCAGTGGAAACAGGTATTACATCACATTTGTAGATGATTGTACGAGATTTACTTATACATACCTCATATCTCACAAGAATGAAGCATTAAATAAATTTAAAGGATATGTAGCTAGCTAGTATGATAAACAAATATGGCCAGAAACCTAAAGCTTTAAGAACCGATAATGGTGGTGAGTACACCAGCACAGAATTTGAAAACTTTTTGATGAAAAGCGGAATTGAGCACCAAACAACGGTTGCATACTGCCCTCAACAGAATGTGATAGCTGAAAGAAAAACAGGTCACTACAGGAAATGACCAAGACCATGTGATTGGATGCCAATTTGGAAGGAAAATATTGGGGTGAAGCGATCATAACTGTGACGTACATCCAAAATAGGGTACCTACAAAGTCTACAGGAAAATCTCCCTTCGAGCTATGGTCCGGCAAGAAACCATATTTAGGATACATGAAAGTCTTCGGATGTAAAGCTTTATCGTACGTACCAAAACAAACGAGAAGAAAACTGAGTAACAATGCCAAAGAATTTATATTTGTAGGATACGATGAAAGGTCAAGAGGTTACAGGATTCTATTTCCTGAAAATGATACTGTTTCAATTAGCCGAAATGTGAAGTTCAATGAGAGACGAAGCACGATTTACACTTGTGAGCATCAACTAACTTCAACTGTTTTCGAACCTGAAGTATCTATACAGAATGTTATTTTGGAAAATGATAAAGTTTGCCCTGTTACGACAGAAGAATGTGAAATTGAACTTATAGAATCTCCAAACCCACCTAGAAGATCCACGAGATCAAACAAAAGAGTTCCACCAGACCGTCTGGCTTATCTTTCCACTCATAATAAACAAGAACCTAAGACATGGTCCGAAATACAAGAATTGGAAAAATCGGAGAGAATATGAAAAGCAACTGATGAAATACATTCTTTGCATAAAAATGATACTTAGGAACTTGTTGATCTACCACCAGGAAAGAAGATAATCAAATGCAAATGGGTTTTTAAGATTAAATATGCAGATGAGAGAAACCCAAGATATAAAGCACGCTTGGTAGCCCAAGGGTTTTCACAGAGGCGCGGTCTCGACTATGACCAAACCTTCTTCCCCGTTGTAAAACACGCAACCATTAGGACTTTGTTATCCGTAGCAGCGCATAAGAAGATGCATGTGAGGCATTTTGACATAAAATCTGCATATCTTTACAGAATCTTAGACGAAGAAATATACATGAGCCAACCTGAAGGTTACGAAGTCAAAGGTCAAGAGAACAAAGTAGGCAAATTGAAGAAATCAATTTATGGTCTGAAGCAAGCAGGCAGAATCTGGAATCATACCTTAGTCAAGTTTCTACAAGAACAAGGATACAAAAAAGGTGTGGCTGACGAATGTCTGTTTACACTAACCCAACCAAGATCAACAACCTACTTGATAGTCTATGTAGACGACATTTTGGCTTGCAGTGACATGCCAGAAGACATAGACAAAGCTAGAAATACGTATGTTAAGAAACTATTTTGAAGTCAAGGACTTGGGTGATGCGAGTTATTATTTAGGCATCGAAATAAAAAGGGATGAAAATGATGGTTTTCTACTGCATCAAAGTAAGAAAATTCAAACCATTGTGGAGAAATATAGCGAGAGCAAACTTAAAAAATCTTACACTCCCATAGCCACCGACCACCTGAAACCCCCACTATTAGAAGAGGCTGATTTACCATCCGAGAATAATGAACAGTATCATGAAGCAGTGGGAGCACTACTGTACCTGTCAACAGTTAGAAGACCAGATATTGCCACCGCAGTGAGTTTACTTGGAAGAAAAGTGCAAAAAACTACAGTCAAAGACTGGAAAGCTCTACAGAAAGTGATCCAGTACCTACAACAACAGTGAACTATACATTACATCTCGGAGGTAGAACTGACATGGAACTATCAGCTTACGTCGACTCCGACTTTGCTGGTGACATTCAAGATAGAAAGTCAACTACCGGTTTTTTAATTAAACTAGGCAACGATTCTATTGTATGGGGCAGCAAAAAGCAGAACTGAATAGCTCTATCTTCCACAGAAGCGGAATATGTGGCTGCTTCATTCACATGCCAGGAGATACTGTGGGTGAGAGAATTGATGTCTGATTTACAGATACCACAGAAGAAAGCAACCATCCTCTACGAGGACAACCAGGCTTGCATAACCACAATCAAAAACGAAAAAACTCATACCAGAATGAAACATCTGGATGTGAAGCTACACTTCATACGGAGTCACCATCCGTCAACCATTGAAGTGAGATATTGTAAAAGTGAAAACATGATTACTGATGCTTTAACCAAGCCACTTCCCATAGCAGCCTTTGAATCCCATAGAGCATCAATGGGAATCCTTCCATAAACTGATTCTCGTTCCTTGCTTCGTCAATGAGTGGGAGCTGTTGGAAGATTCCGCGTGTATGTGCCGATACATCGAAGTAACAAGTAACTCGAGAAGCATAAACAAAACGCTTTCCCACGACTTTTTTCACTCCTTGCAGAACTAATGCGCGCGCGCGCATCACCACCCAGAGAAAAACATCTGTGACCTAGTTTTGTATCAGATTGTAAACACTTCTCTTCTGTACTTCTCCATGTGAGGGAAAGTCCTGCGTATTTGAAGTGAACAGAATGACAAATATCGTCTCAACAAGCCCAGAAAATGGAGCTTAGTTTCTCACACCATACTATGTGTTAAAATGTAACCACACTTATATTATATTGAGTCATCAGTCCTATTATTATCCTTCAACTATTAATGTAGTGTCATCTTGTGCATATGAAAATGGATTAACCATTCATCAGGCGAGTTTTTATTTGTACATCATATTTGCTGAATCATTCCGCTAAAGAAAGTGCATTTTTCTTTTTCATCTAATCGAGACTATGCTTGTTTTTCCTATTGCACTATTGAGGAAGACGGGAACGCTTAATCGCATTGACTCCCGCTTACAGCATTGGGTGAGCGCCTATGCATGCGCGAGCCACATGAGCGAATCACTGAACAATGGATGTGAAAACTGTATACGTGCGTATGTGCACATTACAAAAATCACAAATACTCTGTTGACGAACTCAAGCGCCACAACCAGGAGTACAGTTGGCGTGAGGGACGGAGAAAAACTGGGCAAGAAAAAGGGGGGTGGGGCATCCGGGAGATTAAGTCGAGAGGGGTAGGGGGACGATCCGCGGGGGAGCGAAATCCTATTTGTAATGTGTATTTATCATGTTTGTTATTTGTATTGTCATATTTAATTTGTATTTGTGATCTTTGTAATGCGCACTATGCACATATACAGTTTTCTCATCCATTGTTCAGTGACTCGCTCATGTGGCCCGAGCATGCGTAGGCGCTCACGCATTATACACCATTTATTTCAACAGGGAGTGCCTGTGGTACAATCCCAGTGTTCATAATACCTGATGAAGAAACCCATGAGATTTTGAAAGATCTTGTGGGAGTTTTAGTGCTACTTGCTTTTATTGTACAGTGATTTTAAATACTCATTAAAGATATATCTATCGTGCTTTGACGGTTGACATTGATTTGATATCTACTTTGGCACGATGGTTTACGTATACACTCTCGAGTTGAGGAAGAGGTGTGGATCGAAGCATTGTCCTCTTGAAATGTCCAGTGTTCGCTTCCTATTGTCTCTGCAATTGGGAGTAAATGGCTTTCCAGTACTTCTTGATAGTTACCTCATGCTTGCCGACCTTGCAGGAAAGCAATATCAGATGCCCCTCACACCATGACAGAACCCTCTCCTAGTTGCCGCTGAAGAAAGAGTTCCCGTCTTCGATCATGGCAGTAAGCCCAGCCATCTGGACTATCCAGATTGAACTACTCGTGCCTGAATAGCCACTGTTAATCATTCGTCTTTCCAGTGGATGTGTGATTTGGCCCACGAAAGACGCGCTTCTTTGTGGTGTTGCTTTAGCAATGGTGTGCGGCGCATACTGTGACATGTATGAAACTTACTTGACTGCAAACGACGACGAACTGTAGCCCTTGATACTCGGACAGCTCAACCACTGGCAATTTGACGTAGAGATTTATTTTGGCTAGAAGCTCATCGCAAAAATCTCTCAATAATCTCGATTAGTCGTCTTCTTTGGACATCTAAGGGCATTGTTTTGCAGCAGCATTATCACATTACGATATCATTTCTTCAATACCGGATCTAGAATGATTCATATGTCTTGCAATACTTTCATAGCTTGGGTACTTAAACGCCATATTTTTACAACCTCGGCTTAAGAAAGCTGCACGTTGCGTGACATTTTACTATCAACAAGAAACGAAACATTTCCTCGACGTTTTAAAGTCCCAAGACGATTACGTCATATGCCCGGAGCTAGAATATGCTATTTTTTTAAATTTAATGCTTGAAAAAAAGGCGATTTAATTAGTTGTCCATATACTTTTGAGACAGCCTCATTTTCACGTATATATTTTTTTAATTATAATCTGCAAATATTTCATGTTTTTACTACTAACAGTATGTACCTGAAAACGTCTTTTCTTTCTACTGGGGGTAACATTATCATTATCAACAACCATGGGTAACATCCCCGTAAGTGCCTGATGTCACGGGAAATCAAATTTCAATTGTCTTTCATTGTTTTACTCCCAGCGCATCGACACTCATCTGGTAAACCCAGGCATCCTGTTGAAAAGGGGTCCAGGGATAAAGCGCGTCCGGGGCCCACTTCAGAGGGAACCATCCACGCATTCGCGTCCCCAAACACGGGGAAACTTCGAAAAAACCGCAGACTAGGTGGCCGGCAGGATCGGGGTTTAAACTTACGTCAGAAACGTCCGCCTTCCACACAGTGCATAGTGACTTAACCAACTGCACCATGTCAGTGGTTAACATCATCAGCGTTGGGTAAAATCTACAAGAACGGATTTTTTTGGCAAAATTTCTGCCGAGCACTTTGAAATTTGTACCCCCTCATACGATACTTAGCCCCATAATGGCCACTGATGGCATTGGATGTGTGCATGATTCATTTAAATACGTTAATGTATGTTTACTTTTTAAAGCAACTGTCTCTCCATTGCTTCCTTCGTAGATACCGTATTTGTATTTATTTTTGCGACTAGCTTGTTTTTGTAATTGTTTTTTCCTGTTCTTGTTTTTTTTTTCGAGTGAGGAAACAATTATTCCAAAATCCAGCTGCCTCTTGCACCCCTAAAATTTGGCGCTCTAGGCATTTGTCCACCTTTCCCAGTTTTAAAACGGGGACTGATCCCGACAACTAAAACACAGAGACACAAGCCCGACAATCAAACCACAAATTGGCACAATCTCGACAACTAAAGCACAGAGACACACAATCCGACGACTACAGCACAGAAAGACTCAATTTCGACAACCAAAACACAGAGACACAAGCCCGACAACCAAACCACAGATTGACACAATCTTGACAACCAAAGCACAGAGAGACACAATCCGACAACTAAAGCACAGAAAGACTCGATTCCGAGAAACGAAACACAGGTAGATACAATTCCGACAGCCACTGGTGTGATGAGTGAGCCTTAAAATTAGGACCATTCAAATTTGCCAGTTCTTGATTAATTGCACTGCGATATCTTGAAATAGTATTCGGAAATCCCGTTTATTAATTAGCAGGAACATCACGGTTAGTAACCAAAACGTTAATGAAGATGATCTACCTTTACCATCCAGTCTCGACAGCCGAGTGGTCAGGGGCGAACGCCTCTGGGTAGTCCCATCAGGGTCAAGACCTAGATGAGGCATGGCCTGACCCATGGAGTCTACCCTGGAACCAATGGCCCCAGATTAGGGACGAGCAAATCACTTTGGTTTTAGACGCTCATGAGAGTTGTTAAACATCAAAATACAAGTATGCACACCTTTATCAGAAACAGTGAAATAAAATTGGATTACAAATTTTTACTATTTACACGATAGTGACAATTTCGTTCATACTTATTAGTTCATTTCTGAAGTTTGGTCACGTCAGGTTTATCCGTACATCTACAAGAATGTGAAGCTTAAAAAAAACAAAAAACACACAGGAACGATACTCTGCAACAGAGCACATTTAAGGAGAATTGGGGCCTGGGGGCTGGATAGTATTCGGGGGCCCCAGTATTAGTGGCACATCAAGGATTTCATTATGGATGGCAGAATAACAATACTCAGGAGAAAACATTCCCAAAATATGATGAGGAAGCCATAAATATATCCCTGCCATATTGAAGTGTGTATCCCATGTCATGGACGAATCAGTGTTAGCAAGAAAATGTATAAATTCATGGTTGAAAAATGGATAACCAGTTCCGTTCTGCTTTAACTCCCCTTCTCCAGGGCTCATCTTGTTGAAATCATATCGAAGTAGTGGACAAAATAATATGATAAAACAACAACAACAACAAAAAAACCCATCTGTAATGCTTTCGAAAGATCTGAAGATAGACTGGGGCTATTACACTTTTTGCGGACTCCTAAAAATGCAGAAAGAAATAGAATGTTTTTTCACAAGGCAGTTTATTCTAGTGTTTGCTGTGCTATCAGAAAAAAAACCTGAAGAACTCTGCCCATTCTTCAAGCATCCTGCATAATTCTGGGGCCACTTGAAAATGCGGGGCCCGGGGCTACAGTTTACCTAACCGCCCTCTTAAATGGGCTCTGCTCTGTAATCATGTGGCGAACCAGCCGATACTGTTCAGGGGTCAGTAGCTGGACGTCTTTGCGAAGTACAAATCTTAACTGAAATAAAAATTCTGGAATCATACATGAAAAAAATTAAAAAAGAAAAGAAAAGAAAATTCTGTTTGGAATCCAGCACGGCTCCTGCAAAGATCTTTAAGGAATTGCAAATCTGGGGTACACTCAAAAAATGTTTGCAAGTTTTTGCAGAATTGTGAATGATTCTTGAACAAAAATAAAAAATAAATAAATAAAAATTGTGGGATAGTTGAATACTTGTAAACGTGAAGCTATCAGCTTATAGATCCTTAGAAACTGAAAGTATGTTCGCAAGTGGCCGAAGAAATTTCGTAATGAAATACTAAAGCAATGCCGTTTTCAAATGGCTCTCATAGTTCAAACATTTTTCTTGGAAAAGGAAAGTGTGTCAGCTAGACAAGAATTATTTACCGTTTTTAAGTATACTAATTTTATATCATTTTGATTTGGTGTTTCGCAATGCAAATATGTAAGTTTTCACTGCTAAAAAATCGCTTGGTGTTGGTAAATTTAGTGCCTGTCATGCACAGACTACAAAAGTAGAGAGAGATCCGAACTTCAGATCTTTATTTTATCTATTTTAAGGCGTGCAAAACGATATCGAGTGGGTGATTTCCAACATAGTTCCTCTAATGTTAGAAATTCAGCTGAATACATAAATATTTGCTCAAATTTTTTATGTTAGTTAATATTACAAACAAAACTTACATTCGAATATATTTGCGATGCTGATTTTCTCTGACCTGCTGATGAAATTATGACGGAGTAAAATATCTACACCACTGGGCATATGCATATACACTGGCGTGCAAAAATTAAGGACGAGACGGTTTTCGAATGTAACGTCATGCAGAAGTGCTCCACATCGACTTAAATCATACCATAAGATACCCAAGATGTAATAATATGGGACAAGTGAGCAAAACTGTCCAAACAAGGAATCTAAAGGATACAAAGGCACTTTATTGAAAAGGTAGCTTCGAGCACAACTGGACAGAAGACAGAAACGTTCATGTGACAGGCGGCTGCCAAGAAAAATCCTGTCTTTAGTAGGGGATATGACCACCCCTGACTGCGTTGCAGGATTTACGTCTGTCCATGCTGAGGACGAGGTTGTCAAGGAGCTGTTGAGGCATCGCGGCCCATTCCTCTTGTAGCGCCAATCGCAGCGGCGGAATCGTTGCTGGCGGCTGGTGACGTGCTGCCAGGCGTCTCCCGAGAAGGTCCCACACGTGTTCTATTGGATTTAGGTCTGGACAACTTGCGGGCCAATCCATGCGTTGAATATCTTCACTCTCCAACAGCTCTGCGACAGCCACTGTACGATGAGGTGTAGCGTTGTCGTCCATGAAGAGGAACTCAGGATCCACAGCACCTCTAAACAGACGCACGTGAGGCAGGAGAACCTCGGTACAATAGCGGACACCAGTGACTGAACCTCCTTGGGAGATGTGGAGGTCAGTACGGCTACCAAGCATGATACCGCCCTAAACGAGAACTCCGCCACCTCCAAACCGGTCCCTTTCGATGATGTTGGAGGTGTGATTGCGTGTTCCCTGCTCTCTCTAGATGTGTATACGTCCAGAATAGCTCGTCAGACTAAATCGGCTCTCATTCGTAAAGAGAACTCGACCCAATTGCTGATGTGTCCAGTTCTCGTGTTCCTGGCGCCAAAGAAACCGCCGTCTCCGATGAGCAGGCGTTAATGGCACACACCGTACTGGTCTTCGTGCAAATAGACCACCTTTGTGCAACCTCCTGGCCACGGTAAAACGCGATAACGTACGTCCAGTTGTCTGTTGCATGTGCCTTGAGATTTTTCCCGCTGTCTGCCGCCTGTCTCTTCTCGCCTGTAGGACAATAAACCGGTCGTCCGCCGCCGTGGTTGCTCGTGTACGACCACTGCTAAACTCTCGGACGGCTGTTCCTGTCGTTTGAAATGCCCTCCAAGCTCGTGAAACGATGCTGTGAGCGATCCCGAACTCCTCGGCCACACTAGTCACACTTCGACCTTCTTCCAACTTCCCAATGACGCGACCTCGGGTAAAGTCATCCAGATGTCGTCTACTGGATTGCCTGTTGGCCATATCACACGGTGGAAGCAACTCGACGTCGTTCCAACCGATGTACACCGTGCAATAGCTTTCAGCGAATTGCTGAGCGTACACCGCCCGTGTGCTTTATACTATTCCGACAGTCCCCCCCCTACGTCATGCTGCATTTATGCGCATGCCCTACCGTACCGGACCCTAGTCTATCTCCTGAGTGGTCTTTCGGTCCGTTCTACCTACTCGCTCCGCTTTTATGCTAATTTCTCATCTTCGTCCTTAATTTTTGCGCACCAGTGTATAATACACTGATTTTTTTTCGGAGTTTAATTCATAAGAAGGAGTCTATCCCTAATTTAGGTGCTATTAGTTCCAGGGAAAGGACAGAACCACCGCCATAGGGCAAAACACCCCTCCCATGGTTCATCCGGACTAACTCAGACGATCAGCCAGAGTCCGGGACCTCTGACCCTCGTCCAACGAGATGATCTCTAAGAATGTCAGGCGCAGTTTCACACACACGTTTTATCAAGTACTGCCTATGGCATCATGGGATAGTCATAAGTTCGGAATTTCCGTAAGCTTCTATCATACGTTTCCACTTTTTCTTTTCACTGTATACTTTGTAAAAGCCCTGTTTTAAAAATTATTTCTGTATTCAAGTGCGGTAACCACTCTAGCGATTTATTATGTACATCCGAGGGTTTCTAATGCATGTAAGGGGAAATTTTTTATTGTATCCAAACTGGTTGCAAAGTTTAAAATATGTACAAAAAAAAATTCAAATTGGAGTAGCAAGTTAGAGAATTTTATCAGCCGGTCATGCTGATTACACCCAAGAATAATTGTAATCCTTCTTGCTTACAGTTATCTTCTTTTCTAGCGGCAGACGTGAATGCGGGGAATCTGTCTGACCAAGAACTTTGAGTCTGACGTTGAGTGAAACTGTTCCTGTACTGCTTTAGAACAAACAACGTAAAGGGGAGCGATGGATAAGCAAAGACCTATTGTATCCTTTTCGGTGTTAGTTGGTGCGCTCATCGTAAGAAGTGACAGTTCAAGCAGTGCTTTGGTATCTGCAGCGATCAGGAGACCTGTTCCATTAAAGAAAGGAAGAGAGCAGAAGGGTCAAAGAGGTTTTTGCCCTCGTCTATAACAACAGTGGCCGAGTGGAGACGGATCGGAATAAAACTGTAAAGTGCAATAAAACAAAACACGAAGCATGAAGAAACGATGTTCCTTTGCACGGACAACATAAGATTACCACGAAACAGACGTCCTTCCTACTTGTCGATCCAGATACTCCCTTCCCTCCTTTCCCTTTCCTTCTTAACTTCCGTTTCCTTCCGTATAATTAAAGCGTGAGAGAAACGATTCATTAAACCAATCGTTCCATCTTCGTCATTTCAGCATAATCCTTGCATCCATCAAAAGTGGAGATGGCGGGCCCTTCCCTCAACAATATGTATCGGGTAATCTTAAAGTAGTAATTAGTGAGAAGATGAGGCGTCCTTGATCAGCGCAAAACTACCTTGAGAAAGTATCCAGTAGCAAATCATACATTTTGTTTTTGAAATCACGGCAGACTTTTTATTCCGTAAATCAAAGGCTAGAAATAAAAACCCGTTGAAGAAAGGAAAGCTCGTAACTATCAAGCCGTCTATATCTATTCTTTTCTTGTGCTTCGTTCAAACTCACTCAACTGATTTTGGATATTAGATCGTTCGATTTTAGATATTAGATAATCGGCTAATGACTATGGTGAACGGCAAGTGAGCAGAATATCGTTTCTCTACACTTTGCGTTTTACGTCATAATGTTCAATCTCTGACCTTTATACACTGCTGGCCACCCAAAATGCAACACCAAGAAGGACACGAGATAGCAAAGCCAGATTTACTGGACACATAACAACAGATATCGGTTGCCGATCAGCGACCAGACGTGCTCGATGGGCGACATATCGGGAGAACAGGCGGGCCACGGCAACAGTGACACCTGGTGGGCCGTGAAGAATTGTTGCACGATGCGTGCCACGTGCCGGCGCGTATTGTCCTGTTGAAACGTGGCCGCTGGCAGGTCCTGCAAGTAAGGGAGCTCTACAGGCTCCAAAACGTCGGAGATGGTGCGGTGGCTGTTGAGTGTACCGGCGATGCGTACCAGAGGGGTGCGGGTGTCATATCCAATTGCGCCCCAAACCATAACGCCAGACGACCGACCGGTATGGCCATGCATAATGCAGGCGTCATACAGTCTCTCGCAGCGGTGCCGCCACACGCGGATCCGACCATCGTGGTGTTGCAGGCAGAAGCGGGATTTGTCGGAAAAAAACAATGTCGTGCCATTACGTAGTTTAGGTGCGGCGTTCAATGGCCCACTGCCGCCGCACTCACCGGTGGTGTAACGTCAGTGGTAATCGGAGCAATGGGCGCCGTGCGACAAGTCCCCGCTCCTGCAGACGACGTCGAACGGTACGTGCTGACACAGGTTGTTGCGCAACTCACCCTAATTCCTGCACTAACGTTCGTGATGTGGCGGTGCGAGCCGTCAATGCCCGCCGCACAACATGCCGGTCCTCTCATTCGGTGGTGTGCCGCGGCTGGGGCAATCGCTCACGTCGGTCCGTCCGTCCCTCCTGCACCCACCGAATCCATACTCGCACTCGCCTCACTGTGGCTGGATGCAGTCCCAGACGGGCGTCGATGTTTCGGTGCGATAAACCGCTGTCGGGATAAGCCACTATTCATCCTCTGTCGAACTCCGAAACGTGCTGGAATGACTAGCGTATTCTGCGACGAGGCATCAGGAAGCTTTCCACGTGCAGGTCCGGCAGCACAACACACTTCCACTACTTACACCCTGCCTTCTGTGCACCCTTCTTATAGTGCTTCTCGGTGGCGTGCCGGGCGCACATGATTTGCATATGCCCTGCAATGCTAATCGTTTGCATGTCCTCTCGCGGGCGACGCATGCTGCGAATTTCAGGCCAATCGGATGCTTCCTTCTTGGTGTTGCATTTTGGGTGGCCAGCAGTGTATATTAATACATGAGTGTTGAATGACGTCCCGCACTGTACTTACATCTGATGATGGACCCATAGTGGGTCTGAAAGTACTCATGTATTTTTAAGTGTTTTTAACCTGTATATATTAAATATTTTTAATTCGTGATACAACCTTAATTTTTTTTTTTTTATTGAAGGTTTAACGACCACCGTGAGCAACTCAATGGGCTATAAGTAGTCGCCCGTTCCTAATTTAGGGTCACTAGTTCCAGGGAAGGAAGGGAGCCAGTGCCGTAAGACAAACACAACATCCATGCTTCACCGGGATTCAAACCCTGACCCGTTTTGGACGAATGATCGGAGGCCATCGCTTAGACCACTGCGCCGCTTAATTTGTGTTTATCGTGCATAGACACCTGTATACTCCTATATGTGACTCACGGCACGAAATGTTTTGTATTGATATTAGATTGTTAATGATGCAATTGGAAAGCAGAGTCCGAACTGTATTGGGACAGTGTAAAGTGGTTGTCAGAGTTGTTGATACGATACAGGAGAAAGATTCTACAAGGTTTTTCTCCCCCGCCCCTTTTTCACCTTTGGTAGTATTCGAGAGATTGGGTATTTTAGATTCAGACAGACACGTTCATCCATTCATCTCTATATGATTTTTGTGTCAAGTTATATGAAATTTAGAAGCGGAATGCAACAAAAGTTTGGGTATAAGTTTTTTTATTTTTTTTCCAGGAGGTTTAGTAATGTCTTAAATATTTTTAATTCGTGAAATATTTAAGACACCTTAAATTTTTTTTTTTTTTTTTTTTTGAAATTTTCCGGAACCATGAACTGGTTCCGGAAAATGTCTTTGTATAAGATCAGTTATTTTTAAGAGGTACAGAAACGCCCATAGGAAACAATGCAAAAAAGTGGTAGGGAGGTAGGGGAGCTTTTGACCTGAACTTTTTCCACAATTTTATTCTGTCAATTTTTTAATGATTATACTTAGAAAAATAATCCTTTTTGTTTTTACTTCTGGAACGCATTTTCTTTTCATAAATATGCAAAACTGAAATTACAAAGGCAAGTAAAGATAGTTGCAAAAAAATGGGGGTAGGCTGTGTCCGGGACACACCCGCGGGTTTTATTTACGTGGATACGTGTTTGACAGTAAGGGGTTTGAGGTAAAAGTCAGTTGATAAATGAAAGAGGTATGCAGTTAGACTATAATTTTATTTATTAAAGGGCGATGATATGAGAAGTCACAAACATATGGCATATACTTCACATCTATGTTTCGTACAAAGGTTAAGTCTATACAGGTATTGCCTTATAGATAGTTGGTGGTGAATTTAAGTAAGTCAAGCCGAAATTGTCTTTCATGAACTTGATTGATTAAGTTGGTGTTTTGTTGTACATCAATGTTAAAGTCACCAATGAGAATGATAGGCACTTGGGTATCCGGTACCATACTTGGTATGATTTTCTTGATGTTTTCAGAGTAACCGCATAGCAACAGGAACATGAAGACCTCTAGTGATGTTTGTGAAACGTTGGGATGAATATAAACCGAAACAAGTATGAAGCGAGTTTGAGCAGACACTGCACATCAACTAAGACACATGTCACGCACATAGTCATCTTCAATTCTCAATCTGTTGTTGACTGAGACATTTACGGGTTGGCAATCTGTTAGACTATTGATGTTTCTGCAAATGGCATCTCCCCCGCAGTTCATTTTGTGAGCGAAGTAGTACGTTTGGAAGTGGATGGTTTGTGTTGGGCTATTGCCCTATTTCTTTTCGCCTTCAATTCGAAACCGGGCAGATGTATGGGACTAGAACCATCCATCCAAGTTTCACTCACGGCCAAGTAGTCCATTGGTTCACATGTACTAGCTGTAGTAGTGCTTGGTTGTGGCTTCACGCGTTGCGCCGCTTCGGCTTTCTTCTTCTGTCTATAAGATCTACATCGTTCTGCATTAGTCGTTTTAGGTTTATTTGATTCCTTTTTTCTTCTTTCTTCTGACATACGTTTGCAGTATTTAGAGTCGGACTTTTGCTTCAAATACGTATTTAGACATTTTGATTTTTTCACAAATATTTTTTCGTTTATCACTTATAACTTATAAAGTACTTATTGGATGTTTATGAATTATTAGCTTTTAGATAGATCTCATCCAGACGAATCGTTTGAGACCAATATCACGACCTACCTCTACGCGATCTCGAGTTATACTGACTCAGCGTATTCGACTCCAAAATGGCGGACGCCCTACCCTCTCCACGCGCATGCGCATGACCTTGAAGTTGATATTTTTAGAATAATTGGTTATTACTCTTTTTATGTTAGTTATTAGATTTTAGCTATTTGTTATGATTTAGAAATTATAAGCATTTGATCAATCGTAAGAAATTATGTCGGTCAAGTTTTCCTAGAAAACTTTTTCTTGAAGTTTTCCTAGAAAACTTGAACACCATGGTACCAATGTCGATCAAGTTTTCTAGTACCAACATGGTACCGATTTTAAAGACGTATCCACGTCAAAAAAGAAAAACAGGAAATTACAGTAATGCTAAGTTCGAAGAAACAGGTTGATAAGGACGAATTGAAAATTTTTTTCCTATCTTTCATCACACTAAGCTTTTCTCGTGTAGTTATCACTTTTTTTAGAATTTGTGAGCTATAAACCAGATATTTCGATGACGCATGTGCATGCGTGACTTTTTATGACTTGATTAGCCATTCAAAAGTTGACAAATATCTCTTTTTGATATAGTGTTGTTTTATTGTGCCTGGGAAACAAAAAGAATAGAACTGTTCGTTTTTAGATTTGCTACTCCATCACAGTTAAATAAATATATAAAAAGCTAAGCTTTCCTTTAAAAAACCAAGAGAAGAAATTAATTCGTCAGCTCTGCAGAGCCAACTTTCCTAACCGTGTTTTGGTCACTGCCCTACTTAAGGTGAATTCCAAAATGAATCAAGCATCACAAAAATGCTTCGAAGTTTATCGTAATAGAAGTAATTTGCCCGCTTGTCGAACTCTCTGGTGATGATACAGAAAACTTCTTCCTCTTTCTTTTACAATTCTATGCAGACAAAGTTGCGTTTCAAGTGAGTGGAGGAGTTTTCGCCATTTTCTTCGCGTACCTCCCTGCATAGATCTCAAAAGTAAGCCGTGCGTAGAAATGATTATGTTTACGAACAACAAAGAGCGAGAAAACATAGGTTTTGTTTCTTTTTAGTTGTTGTTCCCTGTTTTGCTGACTCTCGTCACGCAGTTTTATCTGATATAAGGATAATGCCTTGTAAGCTGCCTTTCCTTGATCTTCGTGTGCATTCGCTTTCACTGTTTTTCCAACTTACTTTAAACGCTACTGCATTTTCAATTTCACTGAATTTGAAAATGAGTTTCCCGAAATTATTACGGATGAAAATTGAATAAATTGGGTGCCTTTTCGTTTCGGCAATTTTATTCGTCTGACTAATCATTGCTTTTTTTTTACCAAATTAACCCAAACCGGGAAGTAATTATTCAGGTCATAATTTTTAGTTAAAATTTCCGATGAACGCTTGTGAATGGTGCTTCAAAATTATATTACTTAAAAAAAAAGTAGTTGTGATCACAGACTCATTTTCAATCTCGCGCTGCAGCATTAAATCATGCTGCAGCAGTAACTCGGAGGTTCAAATCTCGGACCACGCCCTGCCCACCCACGTCACACAGCAAATCCTGTTCTCATGCCATTATATTACACACATTGGTATGAAGACAAAATTAGCCTCACAACGATACATTTGGTATTTAGAAAAATGTACTACCCATTCCCAATTTTAATTTAATTTCTAGAAATATTGAGCTTTGGAAAACGAGAAATTTAGGAAAACATAGTATGTTGAATGATAAATTAAAACCAAAAGTTGAGGGAGACCCCCTCCCCCGGGGAGGCCGCGAAGGACCTAGTGGTTACATCAACAGCAGGCGTCCGACCCGATGGTCACTATATCGATCCTAGATAGGATGAGCAGCTGCTCTGAACACTCGGAGAGTTTGATGGACACGATTTTCTCTCCACCGCCTTTTGCTCTCTCTCCCTGGAAGTGCTCGTTGTGACGCCATAGACTGGCACTCCTATTTATGTCGGCTCGCCTTTTCAATCTGACATTCCTACTTATCTGACCTGCCCACCCTCTATCGTATCTGAGCTTTTGGGTTTAATCTAACGTAAAGTTTCGTTTCTGATACGCAACACGAAAGTACGATACGACACAGGTAGTTTCGTCTAAACCTTTCTTGTGTGTGCAAACCCTACGAGAAATTGCTGGTTAGTGGGGTTGACATCCCCCACTCCTCTGTACAAATCCACGCCCGCGGCAGACAGAATAATGGAAGTTTCATTAGAAAAACCCGATACGTCCTTGTGTAACGTTGATGTTCTTGGGTTGTCCGAAAAGTCCCGAGCTTTTTTTTTATGTGAAATGAAACAAATGCAGTCAGTTTAAGAACATACCTCAAAGTATTGTACATTTTTTCCCACGACTTTAGTGCATCTTTTGGGCAATTTTAGAATGTCATTCCTGTAGAATGTGGTAGACCTGGGGCAAAAAAGTCATCCACGTGTTTCTTGACAACGTTGAGATCACCAAATGATTTTCCACTTAAAGAATTTAGCAGAGACCAAAACGAATGGAAGTCGGAGGGCGCAATGTCCAAGGAATAATGTAGTTGGGGTCAGACATCCCAGCCCGTGGCGCGCATCTTTCTGCGGGTGACCAAAAAAACGTGCGGCAGAGCGTTGTCTTGCTGGAACACAACAGCCTTTCTGTTCACAAGTTCTGGCGTCTTATGTTGCAGGTTTTGGCTCAATTGTTCCAACTAGCTTCAGTACACATCCGAATTGATCGTTTGATTGTGTTGGAGGAGCTTATAGAAAATAATGCCTTTGCGATCCCACAAAACAGAGAGCATAACCTTGCGTCCATGAATAATCAGCTTCAGTGCTTGTTTCTGGTTCGGCAGCGTGACCCCAGGATCTTTTCTGCACTACATTGTCGTAGATTATCCATTTTTCATCTCCTGTCACTAATCATTTAAAAAATGGGTCCGTGTTGTTGCGTTTTAGGAGCATATCGCATATGTAATACCGGTCCATGCAGTTTTTCCCTGATAGCTTGTGTGGGACCCAAACATCATAACGAGAAATGTATCCCAGCTTCCCTAAATGTTCATGAACAGTAGTACTTTCCGGCATTTTCACAGTCTCTGCTAACTCCCGAGTCTTTAATTTGGGACAGCACTCAACTTCTGCCTTTATGAAATCGTCGTCCACTGCTGAAGGTCTTCCACATCGATCCCCGTCGTCTAAATGGAAATCGCCGGCTTTGAACTTCGTCAACCGCCTCGGAACCTTTGACTCACCAGTAGCATTCTCTCCATACACTTCACAAATGTTTTTACACATCTGTGGAGCATTTCCCCCTTTTTATAGAGGAATAGCATCACTTGCCGAAAATGCAACTTTTGATCGTCCATGTTTAAAAAATACTAAAAAAAGACAACTTCCACTTATCGTCAACCACACGTGGCTGAACGTCGCATGCAAATACCACCTTTCATTGTTGCCAACATCTCGTTTGTTTCCAGAAAGTACGACTGCATACGTCACGCTCACCCATACACCTGCCACAAATGCTCAGAACTTTCTGGGCAACCCAATATAAGGATTGCAGAGAAGTTAAGTGGTCCCTGCGAAAGAGTTTGAACAGGAGCCACTCATGGTCTTCATTAAGTGATTTATGTATATATATTTTTTAATATTCGAGACATCAACAGTTTATATATTTAGTTGTATAAGCTGATCCCGGATGTGGCACGGGTGGTGGCTTGTCTTACGACATTGGCTCTCTCACTGCCCTGGAACCAGTATCCCCCCCCCCCCAAGAAAAAATCAGCGTTCCTAAATTTGAGATGGGCCACTTCTACTAGAAATAGATGCACACACACAAGTCTTACATTAACATTCCTCCTCCTGAAAAAAAGAAAACGAGTTGTTTCTATTGAAGTTTGGTACTCAATCAAATCTCCGATAAGAAAGAACAGTCACATATCCAATTCACTATTCAAAGATATCTCATTACTAATTTTCCTCGTTCAATAAGAACTTTTATTTCCTTTTTGTTGTTTGAGGGCTTGACGACCTCTGTGAGCAGCTCAATAGGCTACAAACAGTCGCCCATCCCTAATCAGGAGCCACTGGCTCTAGGAGAGGAAGACAGCCAGTGCCGTAAGCCAAACACCAACCGTGCTTTACCTGGGTGTCGAGCCCAGCCCCATCTCGATCGGAAGTCAGTGCATCGTACCATTCCGTCACCGCTACGACTTTTTGCTCCTTGGATTAGAGATTGAAAATATTTCGAAAGTTCGCCATTGCTAAGCCAAAAATCTAACCGAAGTACTCAATGCTTCTGAATTCACTTTCGCTAACATTTTTTTACGCAGGACTACGTCTAACTCCGCGGATAGTATGGAGCGACTTACGGCCGACTGCCTGTGACAAAAATACGTCCCAATTGAAATCATTACAACGTTAAAAATATGTGCTGCACACTAATCGTGTTAGCATATTTGTAAACAGCATGGAGTCCAATTCGCGTACTGCGCAATACTTCGTGCGCGCGACGCTCCCTGTGCGCGGGGAAAGTGATGCAATATTTCTGGGGGTGCAGCCGCGTTTGACTAAGTCTATCTCGGCAAACGTGAGCGCAACATGACTGTGCGTGGTATCGTTTTAAAGCTCTCGACGAGATCTGTTCAAATATACGAAGATCATTTCATAGTGGTTTAAACTAAAACTTAAAAAAAATGTTTTCGTGTGAACGGGTTAACATTTTCGACAATGCCGCGGAATTTGCAGAATGAACGCAAGCAAAAGTTGAGAAAATCAAAACGAAAGGCAAGAGCAAGTGATGAGGAATGTAAGAAGCCGAAGAAGACAGAGCACCACGTTGGGTAATTCGTGTATCGATCTGCTTTGTGCTCGCAATGTATCCAGCATTATTTGTAAAAATTATGTAAGCTACTTTTCATATCATAGACCTGTGTTGGCTATAAAAAATTAAATAAACGCTTTGAAACCATACTCGACTAGCTCATTTGAACTCTCCGATCTGCAAGTCGTAGTCCTTCGTTCCAAACTGACGGCTCAATCAGAACTGAGCCCACCTGTATTTTTTTATTTTTTTAACTTCTGTGATTCATAAAGTGTAACCTGATAAATTTTACGATCATATGATTTTTAAATCCCTAATCGTCGAATACTAAACTTTATTAATGAATAATGCAATCATATTGGATCAGTTTCGTGTGAAGTCGTATTTCACGCACATATCTGGAAAGCGGTACCAGCCATTTTGACATCCAAAAGGATGTAGTAAGATCCCCAACAGTAGCAATGTCACAATTTTGGGGAATTCCAAGCAGATCACATCTTTTTGCCTGGACTGAGTGGATTCATTCATGCTCTGGAAACACATACATCAAAATTAGAAATTTTATGGCGACATGTACTTGCGCAGTTTATGTGATACCCGTTCACACATCAACAGCCACTGAATAATAAATGCAGTTATCAAATATCGCATAAAATGTTAATTCCACATCATGCGAAACATCAGCTACATGCCGTTGTATCCTCATTCGATTCAAACTGACAGTGTGAGTCGAATATATCGCACAATGTGCGTTCTTCGATTTCAGAAAAACCGCACCTCACAATCCATTGCTCTAGAAACACCCTTTTCTTTTTTTTCTAGCTTCAGATCCTTGGTTTTCCTTCTTGCAGTAATTTTACTCGAACATGGTTAACTGTTTTCTTATATTTGGTTAACAAATTAATTTGGGAACTTCTCCACTCTTTTCTTTTTTTTTTTTTCTAGCTTCAGATCCTTGGTTTTCCTTCTTGCAGTAATTTTACTCGAGCAACTGTGTTGTTTCAGTTGTTACGCACACAATAGCCTAACTAAGGGGCCCACAAGGACAGCCCTCAAATATAGCCAGCCCATTTTGTGATGAAAACGTTAATTTACTTCACACACGCACATGCACACACATGCACACACACACACACACATATACGAAGCAAAATTAAAATAAATTATTACTTTTAGATTTTAAAATACGACATCGCTGCTATTTTAAGCCAGTGAATGGAAACTAAATTACTGCATTTCATAATAGTTTTATTGAAATTTATAAAGAAACCGAATTTGATTTACCAGACAAGATTCTTTCTCACTACTTGGTGGTAGAGTACTTCACAACCATCACTGAAATTTACATTTTACAAAACATCAGATTTTGAGGCAACTAGGCAAAACTCGTTTTTAAATACTCGATTATACAACCAATTTTAAGTTACACTCATGGGCCATATCATTATGATCCCCTCTTCCCCGCTTCTACGAACGGACGTGTTTGACAGCACGTAGCAGTGTGTAGAGTGTATACAGACGAAATGGGCAATACGAAGAACGAGCAATGGAGAAAGGGAAGAACTTCTCTGAGTTTGAACACGAAAGTAACACCGGCACAAGGAAGGTGGGGATCAGCATCTCCGGCTGTCCAAGAGCCACCGTAGTGAAGGTGCGTAGGGAATTATCCGAAAAGGGGCATACATCAACCCAGCGTGCAGTCTACCGTTTACTGGGGGATCATGTGCTATACAGAGAGGAGACAGAGGTTCAACTCTCGTTGTTTTACTAGAACCCAGTGGTTGGACATCAAATTATGTTAGCGTCTGTCACGTGATACGATATCAGTGGCTAATAGCCAGAACCGCGGTGAGCATTGTAACTCTTCAAAAAAGAAGTTAAAAAACGTAGACTTCCACGACTACGGTGCATTAGTTCTATGTCCGTCCAGTGGTGCGTTATTCTATTGAGATCTTCGGAGCCAACCTGTTTCCACTCTATGGGAGAGCAGTTCCTAATTTAGGGTCACTGGTTCCAGGGAAGGGAAAGGGCCAGTGTCGTAAGACAACCCACCCATGTCTTACCGGCATCCGAACCCGGACCCATCTCGGACGAATGGTCAGAAGCCAGCGCTTAGACCATTGCACCACCGGGGCTGCAATGAGAAGTTTACATTTGACCATTCATTATATGCTATCGAAGGATGCGTGTGGTACAGCTTCTTGCTTAAGGACACGTCCCGAGGATCGTCGGGTGTGTAATGCGGTTTGAATTTCTTTTCTTTTACTTTTCAGCCATAGGTTTTTTCAAAAGTAGGCAACACTTTATGCGCTTGGCGGACTTTGACATCATTTGAACGCTGAGAGATTTTTGGTCTGGTACGCTGAATTTGGTGTCATAGGGACACCAGGGACATCGCTAGACTTCGAAATCAGCATGGGCGACACGTGGACGAGCATTATTTTTGGTGGGACAAGCTTGACAGCAAAATTTTTTCTTTTTTTTTTTTTTTACGAAACAATGAAAGAACGAATTTTTAATGTTTTCCATTTTTTTCCTTTTTTGTGATTGAAGGTTTAACGACCACTGTGAACAACTTAATGGGCTGTAAGCAGTTTCCCGTCCCTAATTTAGGATCACTGGTTCCAGGGAAGGGAGAGAACCAGTGCCGTAAGACAAACACAACATCCATGCCTTACCGTGATTCGAACCCGGACCCTTCTTGGCCGAATGGTTATAAGCCAGTTCTTAGACCACTACGCCATCGGGGGGTGGCTTTAATGATTTTAACTACCGGCTACAAAGGAATTCGTGCCATCTCCACCACTTCCACACGAATACACGTGCATACACCGATCTGACTAGTTAGCGTAAGATAGAAGTGTTGGTAGAATGTTGCCTTTAACTTTTTGCTTGCTCTGAATTCATTGTCTTAAACTGCTTTACAAAATTTTTCATTTTTGCTTACGAAAATAGTACTTATAATGAATATATCTTTTACTACTAATTATAATGAATTCAGCTTCTTCTAAGCTAATGCTTCTTCTAATGCTTGTTGTTTGTTAATTATATCATGAATAAACTTTCCTGCTAGTAGTGTAGTAATAATAATAAACAAGCTTTTAACTGCTAGTAATGTTGTAGTAGTAATTAAGATGAATAAAGTCTTATGCTGGTTGTTAATAATAATCAACTAATGAAATTAACCTAACAGCCAGACAGAGATCTGACAAAACTATGAACTGAGAAAGACGTACTTACTAAGACAATCTTTTATTTGGTAAACTTCTGGCTCTCACATAAACGAAGATCTCTTTACACACGAAACAAAGCTCTCACGCACATAAACAACCGCTCTCTCTATACAACAACAGCTTTCTGACACATAAACAACAGCTCACTTCGTACAACAACAGCTCTCTCCGTACAACAACAGCTCTCTCCGTACAACAACAGCTCTCCTCCACATAAACAAACGCTCTCTCTATACAACAACAGCTCTCTGACACATAAACAACAGCTCACTTCGTACAACAACAGCTCTCCCTACGTATCGTTGAACGCGCCTATTTATACTGGCTACCACCACGTCATGACTTACACTCATTGCCAGATCTCATTCAGCGGGAGAAATAACATCTCGTTCAGTAAGAAGATAATTTACATAGTAAAATAAAATAACCAGAGATAGTAAAAATCAAAAGGAAAGTGAATCTAGAGTATACGTTACATACTGCACTTGAAAATAAAAGAAAATGTCGTTTTCGTTCATTTAAATCAAATTTTAACGTCGTGCCACGCAGACACAATCCCTACCCCCTTCTTAACTTCCTTCCTTCCAGTCATCGACTTTGCCTTGCACTCCTCTCCTACAAAGTAAGCAGTCGTCAGCCACTTCCTCACTTTCACTGTCCTGGAACAGTCTTAAGAGCGCTAGTGTAGCTTTAGACTCCACTTTCCGTGTTGGAATACCATATTTAGTAACTAAAACAAACAGCAGAGCAATTAGTAATGATCTACCCCGGTAAATTCCTGTCCACTCTCCTCATTCTCCCCTGGCCATTCTGACGTGGAAAAGAATCATAAACTAAGGAATTAGAAGAGTGGAGAACAACTCAATTTTCATGGCCCTGCGGATGCTATTTTGATACAAAAGCTAAAGATCTTGAGGTTACATTAGTTGCAAGTGAAATTTAATTGTTTAAAATTTAATACGCAATTAAAAGTGACAACTACGAATTTTAATACCCTGTAGTTCGTTTTTTAAATTACGGAAGGGGGGGGTACGAGGTAGTGAAAAATTTCAGCCGTGTTCAGCTCCCGTCCCCCAATGTTGTTAATCCTACAACGCCCCTCGATGGGAATCAGCAAGAGCATTAAACTACATGAAATCAGTACCGTACATCTAATTAAATGTGTCACTATGCCTGAAAGAAAAATGAAACGGTTGGAGCTTCTCTAAATTTAGAAAATGGAAAAAGAAATTGCTGTTAACTCGCATAGTAGAGTTTAAAGCAACATGCACCTTACCATTTCGTAGACATAATTTCCCATTCTGCCAAAGACAGTGGAAATTTTTAAGTGTCATTTATTTGCCAGGTCGTTTATCAAATAAGTAAAGTGAAGCAAAATATTTAAATACTGCAATTCGAAATCAACTCCTAACGTTACTTTTAACATCAGTATTGAAATAAATAGTAAGTAATATATTTTTATACACATAAACGTGCATGATGCGTATATTTGAGTAACGTAATTTTCCCTCAATGACAGGAAACTAAAATTTAAAAAAATGCACAAAATTTATATTGAATATATGAACTTAAGGCTTACCTGAAATTTTCTGAAGTTCTCCGAATGCTGCCTACTGTATGCTTATTTATAAATATCATTGTAGCTTGCTGTTTCGTAATTATTCATGCATAAACTTTTGGGCACATAACTTAAGGTTTAACGCTAATCACACTGTGTACAAGTGTTGTTGAAAACTCAAACGAGAAAAAAATGTTTTTCTAGATTGTAATAATTTTTATAATTTGCTAAAATTACATTAGTCAAACAATCTACTGTAGTCAAAAGTGTGTGAACTGTAATCCGGTTAAATTAGCAAATCTCAGACGTTCTGCTTTTCACTTAAGCCCGTAAACTTTTGTCATGCGTTTTGTTTACTTTCCTCCTTTGTTATTGCCGTTTTATATGTAATTCCTCCTTTAATATTGCCGTTTCATATGTAATTCCTCCTTTGTTATTGCCGTTTTATATGTAATTCCTCCTTTGTTATTGCCGTTTTATATGTAATTCCTCCTTTGTTATTGCCGTTTTATATGTAATTCCTCCTTTGTTATTGCCGTTTTATATGTAATTCCTCCTTTGTTATTGCCGTTTTATATGTAATTCCTCCTTTGTTATTGCCGTTTTATATGTAAAGCCGGCGGAAAAGAAATTAAATTTCACTGCAAAGCATAAAGAAGGGGAACAGTTGTTTTTATATAGATTCACTTAGTGGCATCCCCCCAAAAAACTAGTGGGACAAGAGAAAAGGCGTACTTCAACTGTTTATCTTTTTAATGATTTTATTTGTTTTTTTAAAGATAATACAGATTAAAAATTGGATGATAGAAAATCGATATATGATTAAAATCCGCAGTCCCTAGCATTGGCGGCCCTAGGCTGCCGCCTTGCTCGGCTATGCCAAAGGCCAGAACTACAAAGGATCAAATGGGACATCGTCGGGCTAAGTGAGGTAAGGAGAAAAGGAGAAGATCTCATTAAACTGAAAAGTGGACATCTCTTCTACTATTGTGGGACAGATACTGGCAGAACTAGTGGTGTTGGATTTATAATAAACAAGAAACTGAAGGATAAAGTTGTAGAAGTTGAAAGTTCCTCTGACAGAGCTGCACGACTCGTTATCCAACTCTCGAGAAGATACCAGGTTCAGATTATTCAAACTTATGCACCCACCACAAGTCATCCTGAAGAAGAAATTGAAGAATTTTATGAGGAAATTCGTCGTCTAAATAATAAAGGTAAGCAGCACTTGAAGATAATTATGGGAGATTTCAATGCAAAAATAGGGCAACGGCAACAGAATGAAACTTCAGTAGGTAAATTCGGTCACGGCAACAGAAACCAGCGTGGAAATACTCTCGTAGAGTTTGCAGAGGTAGAAGGGTTTTTCATCTTGAACTCCTTTTTCAAGAAAAAGCCACACAGGAAATGGACATGGAGACATCCAAATGGGACGACAAGTGAAATTGATTTTATTATGTGTAACAAAAAATTCGTCATAGAAGACTGCAGTGTGCTAAACAAGTTCAACACAGGTAGTGACCATAGATTGGTGAGATGTAAGATGCACCTCAACACTAATCTCGAACGTAGCAAGCTCATAAGACAAACAAAATATATTGACATAAACAACCTTAAAAAACACCATAAAGCCTTCAAATTGGAACTGAAGAACAGATTCTCTGCTTTAGAAGGCCTAACATTGGAAGAAGTGGATATTTCTGAAGTTAACAGAAAAATAACCAAAGCTCTTATGGAAACAGCAACAAAATTAGCTGGGTCTAAGAACAAGTTGCATGTGAACAAATTATCAGGAAAACCCAAAATGTTGATGCAAAAAAGAAGAGAGATGAGGACAACTAAAGAAGATGTGACTTCCAAAGTGGAATATATAGAGCTATGCAAGACAGTACGAAAAAGTATCACTGAAAACGTAAGGAAATTCAACTGTGAACTAGTAAGGAAAGCAATTGAAAACAACGAAAGCCTAAAGATAGCAAAGGGACATCTCAGTAAGGGAAGAAAACAGATTATGGCACTGAGAAAAGAAGATGGTTCTGTAACAAGAAATAGAGGCGAAATTTTGACAAGAGTAAAAGATTTCTACTCCAAATTATATGAAAGGGATGATACATGTACTCCAGACATCATGAAAGGTACCAGTACCAGAGTTCTTCCAGTCCTCCCAGCAGAAGTTACACATGCAATCAAGAACATGAAACGGGGAAAAGCTCCAGGAGAAGATGGAATTAGTGTAGACATCATACAAGAAGCAAGTGGAGAAATCGTAACAGTACTCGCCCAAATTTTCACTCGATGCCTTAATGAAGGGAAGATTCCTGAGGATTGGAACAACGCTACTATGATCTTGCTACATAAAAAAAGTGACATTGAGGATCTCAGGAACTACAGACCTATCAGCCTCCTATCAGTGGTTTATAAAATCTTCACTAAAGTTCTTTCACACCGCTTAAAGGTGACACTGGACATGGCTCAACCGAGAGAACAAGCTGGATTCAGGAGTGGCTACAGCACAATAGACCATATCCACGTACTGAGAGAACTAATTGAAAGAGCGAGGGAATATGAACTTCCATTGTGCATGGCTTTTATCGATTATGAAAAAGCCTTTGATTCGGTGAAACCATCAGCAGTTACAATGGCCCTGAAATCCTGCGGTATTGAAGATGCATACATTAATATTATTAATAACATCTATGAAAATGCAAGTGCAAAGATTCGGCTGTTTGAAAATACAACACACATAAAAATTGGAAAAGGAGGGAGACAAGGTGACACCATATCTCCCAAGCTCTTTAATGCCACATTAGAAAATGTCTTTCAATCACTGAACTGGGAAACAAAGGGATAAAGATTAATGGAGATTGTCTAACCCACCTTCGTTTTGCTGATGACATAGTCATTTTTGCAACTACCCCTTCAGAGCTGCAGAGTATGATCCAGGAACTTGCTGACAAGAATAAAGAAGTGGGATTAAAAGTGAACTTTCAGAAGACAAAAGTGATGCTCAATGCTTTTACAAGAAATGAAGATTTATCGATTGATGGAGAAAAGCTGGAGATAACAGACACGTATGTTTATCTTGGACAGCAGATATCAAGTGAGGGTCACATTGATGAAGAAATTAATCGGCGTACAAAACTTGCCTGGAGAGCTTTTGGAAGAAACAGCATAATTTTCAAGAGCAATATGCCATTATGTCTTAAAAGAAAAGTGTTTGATCAATGCATCCTTCCAGTGCTTACATATGGTGCAGAGACGTGGACCTTAACTAAAAGAGACATACAAAGGCTGCAGACAACTCAAAGCAGCATAGAGAGGTGCATGCTTGGTGTAAACAGGAGAGATAAGAAGAGGAACTCGTGGATCCGAAAACTGACAAGAGTGGAAGACATCATGATCAGAGTAAAATCCCTGAAATGGCAATGGGCTGGACATACTGCCAGAAGGACAGACCATCGATGGACAGCCGAAATTTTAGATTGGATTCCAAGGGACAGGAAAAGACCCAGAAGAAGACCACATGGAAGATGGGTGGATGAAATTCGAAAGTATGCGGGAGTGACATGGAGGAGACTGGCACAAGACAGACCGTTGTGGAGGAAACTTGGGGAGACCTTCGTCCAGCAGTGGATTGATAATGGTTGACAATGATGATGATGATGATGATATATACATTGTATATATAACCAGCGTATACAACCGTCTTTATCAAGGGAGATCAGTTTATACATGGAGTGGCGTTTCTGGTGTCATAAATCAACAACAGGAACTCCAATGTTGTCTGACTATGTTCCCGACGCCACCTCTTAAATGACAAGACAGGAACCAACAACCAAATAACGAATACAACATACCTTGAAACACATAGCTCTATTCCAAGAATATAACTAACAGCAGAATCCACAAAAATCGTAAACCATTCAATTTTAACTGGGAAACTAAACCAAACAAATCAACCACGCCCTGTGCAACACCTGCCAAGATACCTGATAAAAAATAGTTACGGTTAAGCACCACTGCATTACGGAAAACAGAACAGTCTTTTTTTTTTCATTATTATTGGAGGGTTTTTTTTTATTTTTTATTTATTGGAGGTTTAACGACCACCGTGAGCAACTAAATGGGCAATAAGCAGTCGCCAGTCCCTAATTTAGGGGCACTGGTTCCAGGGAAGGGAGAGAGAGCCAGTGCCGCAAGGCAGACACAACATCCATGCCTCACGGAATTCGAACCCGGACCCATCTCGGACGAATGATCAGAAGCCATCGCTTAGACCACTGTGCCACATAGGGGCGGCTTGAGGAATCTGATCAAAGTGTAGTAAGAGACATCCAGGTGTAAACTGTGAGTGAATATGACTTCAACACAAGAGACTCGCCGAGTAGTATTTGGTGTAAGATTACCATTTAAACATTTGTGAGGTACTAGGTTAGTATAGTGTGTTCGTGCCTATTACTTCAAGAGAGTTTTCTTATCAGTATTTACGAAGATACTGTTTAATGTGCCGCCCCGGTGGAGCAGTGATCTAAGCGATGGCTTCTGATCATTCACTCGAGATGAGTCCGGGTTCGAACACCGGTGACGCATGGATACTGTGTTTTTCTTACGGCGCTGACTCTTTCACTTCCCTTGAACTAGTGGCCCTAAATTAGGGACGGGCGACTGCTTATAGCTCACTCAGTTCCTCACTGTGGTCGTTAAACCTCCAATAAAAAAAAAACTGTTTAATGCATTTACAAAACCAAATAAAAAAAATGCGACAGTAATTATGAGTTAGTTTTTTGATCATATATACATAAATATATGACCAGCCTTTTTGTTGTTGGAGAGGTTTAACGACCAATGGGCTATAAGCAGCCACCCGTCCCTAATTTAGGGCTACTGATTCGAGAGAAAGCCAGTGCCGTAAGACAAACACAACATCCATGCCTTACCGGGATTCGAACTCGGACCCATCGTGGACGAATAATCACAAGCCAGCGCTTAGACCACTGCGCCACCGGGGCGGGCGTCTGATCAACTTCTGCTGCTCCTCAAGAACCAAGACGTTTCCGATGGTATCTGGTGTTTTCTTGGTTTTTTTTTTTTCTTTTTTTTTTTTGATTGGGGGTTTAACGACCACAGTGAGTAGCTCGATGGGCTACAAGCAGTCGTCCATCCCTAATTTAGGGCCACTGGTTCCAGGGAGGGGATAGTCAGAAGCCAGCGCTTAGACCAGTGCGCCACCGGGGCGGCTTTCTTGGGTACGCTTACCAACTAGTGGAATATGCAAGAAAAAATAAGCCACCTACGGGCCAATCCTCGGAGAAACTGTGTATTCCGCTGTAAATTAAAGTAGACTCCCAACATGTAACAGAGAGAATATTTGCGTGGACGATAGCATTACTAACGTAATAAAACCATCACGTAGACGAGAAGATACTGGTGCAACACAGGACTAATCAGTTCTTTTGCAAACTGCTCGGTCTCTATATCAATGTCAGTCATCTTGACCTGACCGACTGCCAATCATAAACCAAGGAAGAAACTCATAGGAGTTCAGACGTGACGTTCAATACAGGAAACTAGATTAGAGACAACTAAAATTTACACAAGTCAACAAAAATGGAAGGTTAAAGAGGTAGTGTTTGTCACACATCCTATCCTAGTCCTTTCATCCTATCCTATAAGACATTTTGTGTAACAAAAGAGCACCTGCCATTCCATTACATTTAAGCAATTCCGCATTAATTTTATCATAGCTTGCAGCTTTACCACATTTTTGGACAAAATAGCATCCCTTACCTACTTCATGAACATCTGTTGGACTCCAGTCCTACTTATCATCATTGCTAGTTATCGACAGTCACCTCTGTACTGCTTCGTGGATTATCATTCAGCACGCCTTTGAAATATTCACTCTATTCAATCTATCCTCATCCAATGTCTGGAGCTGCCATCTTCGTCAAGTAAACTCATGCAAAAGAATTGCCACCCTTCCTCATTTGTGTGCCGAGGCTCCATAACATTTTTCATTCTGGGAGTTGTTTACAACATACCCAGTGTGGCAATTAAGCAATGAGACTGATTTAAAAAAAAAAAATCTCGGTAAAACAGACAGGTCGGAAAGGCATGTTTTATTTCTTTTTTTAAATATATAAGACATTTATCAGCAATACAGTGGCAACAGCATTTGCGTGAGAATTGCACAGATGATTATTTACACTGTGCATGACGTCATTGGATGGAAGAGCATTGTCACGGCTCTGTCATGGAGCAGAAAGCAAATATCCGGTTCTGTTTGAAAATAGGTAAAATTGCATCTGAGGCAGCTGAATTGTTAGGTGATGTGTATGGGCCTAATTGACTATCTAGTGCACAAATATTCCGATGGTATGCACGTTTCAAGAATGGGCGGGAAGATTTGGAAAATGACGAAAGGCCCGGACGCCCGATTTTAGTGTTTTAGTGCGCGCGTCTGAATTCATTGAGAAAGTTCACGAAAGGATAAAAAGTGATCGTTGTGTGATCTTGAGGATACAGGGTGTGAGCTCGGTTTTAATAAACACACGATTCGTCAAATTTTAGTGCAAGATTTAGGGGGGGGGGGATTTTGTGCTTGTTTTGTTCTGCATGCTTTGTCAAACGACCAGAAACATGCACGAGTGGAGTACGCAAAAGTCATCCTCGAGATAGCAAAAACAATGCAAAATTTTCTCCAAAGTGTTGGAGCCCTTGACGGGACATGGTGTTTTCGTTATGATCCTGAAACGAAGCGTCAGAGTGCTCAGTGGAAGTCGCCATGGTCGCCCAAAGGAAAGAAGATCAGGTTACAGAAGTCCAAAATTAAGACAATGCTTGTGTGTTTTTACGACAGCAAGGTAATTCTGCATCACGAATTCATCCCTGAAAGTACAGCGGTCACTGGCAATGCTTACACATCCATTTTGGAACGATTGTGGAAGAGGATTGTTTGTGTCAGGACTGAGTATAAAAACGGGAAAAGGTTCCTACTTTACGAAAACGCACCTGCACACAGAGCAGTCAGTGGACAGCAATTTCCGTCACGAAAACAAGTGCGTATACTCAACTCACCCCCCCCCCCCCATCATTCTCCAGATTTGTCACCGTGTGGCTACTTTGAGTCCCTGAATTAAAGCTTAAAGCTGCCTTTAAAAGGAAAAATTGTTCAAGACTCGAAGACATACATACAAAGAACTGTGACATTAGCTCTTGACTCCATAGCAAAAGATGACCTGTACAAGTCCTTCGTTTTGTTGGCTGATCGTGCCACTTCTCGTATTAACGCAGGAAGAATGTACTGCGAATAAAATGTATTCACGTAAGCTTTCTTGCTTTTCCATTTTCTTTAAAAACTTCAGGCTCGTTACTTAACTGCGGCACTGTGTAATTTCTGTATATCTATCTTCAGAAACCTTCCTTTTTGATCTCTAGCACACCACTTCATGGGCGCCTGCAAGAAATTTTTCAAGGGGGGGGGGGTCAAGTGTACTTAATTAAGGTTTGGCTAATATGTAGAAAACAGTAATTCGTGAAAATGAAAGATTAATACTATTACTTCTACTTACTTACTACACTAGAACACTACTACTACTACTATTATTATTATTATTATTTGATGCTGCTCTTGAAGAAAGTGTATGTTAGTAATAGTCATGTATTATCATGTACATTGGTAATTGTTTTCAAAATAATGAACAGTGTTGAGCAGGGCCACGCCAAGCCTTTTAAGTTCAGCACACACCACCCTGAGAGGAACTTGTTTGGGCGTATACTACCTTACGATTTGCTAGGTTTTCCGCTCTCACGTTATCGTTTTCCAATTCCAAATTTCCAATAAAATTGGGATATTAAAGTAAACGCCTCAAACTCAATCTTTTCTTGCGGTCCAGTTCTGTGAGTGTAAAAAAAAAGTAATAAATAAAATAAAATAAAGGGGAAAAAATAATTCTAGGGGGGGGGTCAAATGACCCCGGTGACCCCCACCCCCACCGGCGTTCATGCACCACTTGGAAGCAGATGTTTTAACAATTAAACCAAAGCATTTTTTTTTTAGGGAGGAATTTTCGAGAAATGACCCCTTTGCCTTCTGTACGCTCCCCAGTGTAGTTAGGCAACCCTTAACGATTCATAAATGAAAATAAATTTATTTTTAAATAACATGTTTTTCTGCTAGTAAAAAGTGAAGATAAACAAGCATTGGAAGATCCAGCAGTCCTCAGCATGAATTTAAACCACTGTGTACTACTACGAAAAACTCACAGAAATTTCTTTTTTGTAGTTCAGCTCCACTTTATGTTTAGTCGCAGAATTCCAGTTTAGATATTTCGGGTGACAAAACCATCTTTGCTGCAGGAAATTTTGTGTGTGAGTGTGTGGGAAAGAGACAAAGATCATTTTTGGTTCGATGAATCTAAGACTGTGTTAAGTTTACCAAGTGATGTAACTAGCTAGAGAACAACATGCAACCTTTTCGTTTCGAAATAGGTTCCGGTAGGAGCACCCAACCCTTTTTTTTTTCTTTTTTTTACTCACATTACTAACTTTGCCGATTGGCTCTTTGCTACCTCTATTTCTCCTGCCAAATTTCCTCCTAGTACACACCAGGAAATTAAAAAAAAAAGAAGAAATACTACGATAGCTGCCATCTCCAAAAGTCCGGTATGACCGCAATCTGCAAGCGAAATTTGTCTGGTCGGAAATGCTTTTAAGATGTTAAAGCCAACCAATTGAATCATTCTTTTGTTATATCAATGATTTAATATCTTTGCTTTCTTCTTCTTTTTCTTCTTCCTCTCTCTCTCTCTCTCTCTCTCTCTCTCTCTCTCACATAGCAGCCAATCATTTTCTGGGTTT
The DNA here is from genome assembly GCA_039090855.1 of Macrothele yani. Lineage (NCBI taxonomy): Eukaryota > Metazoa > Arthropoda > Arachnida > Araneae > Macrothelidae > Macrothele > Macrothele yani. The sequence continues at coordinate 2,989,970 of CM076996.1, read as the reverse complement.
TTTTGTCAGTCCGGCTTTCAGTCTTTATGGTCAAAAATGGTGTTCTTTTGTTGCTGCCTTTTTTTTTTTTTTTTTTTAATTTCCATCGGTCTCCCTGAGAACACTATAGTTGAGTTTCTACAAGTCGGACTGGAAAGCTTCAAATTACGTTGGATAGATGGCCTTAATTTTTCATGCATTTAACGTTTTTTGTGAATTTTCGAAAAATGCTGCTCGAGGTGTCTTCACATGTTACTGAGTTTTGAAGCGAAAAAAATCTTGTATAGCTCTAGAAATGTAATCAGTTATCTCCTGTAACATGTGGAATACGTGATATAAATTTGATTTGAATAGCGCGATTCTTTATTGGAGTTGCAATTTTCACAAACACTAGTGTGGTATCTATAGTTCGTGACGAAGCTTTTCCTTCTCCGCAGAAATCCACTAATACGTAGCCTATAACATTTGCTGCCCAAGCCCGGAAGAAATAGCTCTCCACTCCCCGCCCAGACCCAGCTGCCGAAAAATTCTCTTTATCAGCTACAAAGTGTAAGAATAGTCTCGTATGCTAAATCACAGAGGATAACATTTAAAAAAAAGAAGAAAATTCTCTCTCTCAGAGCTCGAGCTCGCCTGAACCCGAACCGTAGTAAATATCTTGCAGTCAGAGTCCTGTTCGGGCTTAGCCCATTTCAGCACTGCTCTCCACATCCACCTCTGAGGAAAATATCACCTGTCCTCCGAAAGAAGCTGCATATGCAATTAAGAACTTGAAACGGGGAAGATAAAATTACCGTGGACAGCATACAAAAAGTCAGTGGGGAAATAGAAATTACACTTGCCCAAGTTTTCACTAGATGTCTCAATAAAGGGAAGATTCCTGATGATTCGAACAGTGCTACTATGATCTTGCTACATGAAACAGGACACATTGAAAATTTCGGGAACTGCAAACCCATCAACCTCTTACTAGTTGTTTATAACATCTTCACTAAGGTACTATCACATCGCTTGACGGACAGGTCTTATTCATGTACTGAGCCTTGTCCACAGAAAAGACTACACCTTTCTCCACAGAATGGATGAGAGAACTAATTAAAAGAACAAATGAGTTTGAAAATCCATTATGTATGGTTTTAACTGATTATAAAACGGCTTTCGATTCTCTTAAAACCATCAGTAGTTATATTGTGTCTGAAATTCTGCGGTATTGAAGATGCATACATTAATATTATTAATAATGTTTATGAAAATGCAAGTGCAAAGGTTCGACTGTTCCAGGACACAGCACTTACAAAAATTAAAAAAGCGAGGGGACAAGGTGACACCATATCTTTTAATCTCTTCAATGCCCAATTGCAGAATATTTTTCAATCACTGAACTGGGAAGACAAGGGAGTAAAAATTAATGGAGATTATTTAACAACCCACCTTCGTTTTGCTGACGACACAGTCATTTTACCAAGTACCCCCTCAATGCGGCGGAGTATGATCCAGGAGCTTGCTGACAAGAGTAAAGAAGTGAGCTTAAAAATGAACTTACAGAAAACAAAATTGACGTACAATGCTTTTTCGAGAACTGAAGACTTAGCCATTGGTGAAGCAACTCTAGCAGTAAACGATGCCTACCTTTGCCTTGGACATTAATGTTGCTCTTGCTTGATATTTAAAGAAGAAATTAATACGCATATAAATTTCGTAGAAACAATATACTTTTCAAAAGCAATTTACCATTACGTCTTAAAGCAAAAGTGTTTAATCAATGCATCCTTCCAGTTCTTATTTATGGATTAGAGACATGGACCTTAACTAATAAGGAAATCCAGAGACTGCAAACTACTGAAAGAAGCATGGAGAGCGACAAGTTGATATAGCTAGGAAGAATAGGAACTCGTAGATCAGGAAAATGACGGGAGTTGATAACACCATGATCAAGGTAAAATCCCTGAAATGAAAACGGGCTGGACATATTGCTAGAAGAACTGACACCACCGTTGGACAAGTGAAATACTAGACTGTATACCAAGGCACAGAAAAAGGCCCAAAAGCAGACCACGTGGGAGATGGGTGGATGAAATTCGAAAACATGCCGTAATGACATTGGAAGAGAATTACTCGCAGAAAATTATGGAAGAAACATGGAGAGGCCTTCGTCCATCAGTGGATTGAGAATCGTTGTTGTTGATGATGACACACATTTCTGTACAGTAATTAAATATAAAAATTGTGTACCCATAATAAAATTTTTAATACCCAGCATATGTTAATTGTAAACTTCGATCTTGTTGTGCTACGTTCTTATTTTTGAACTTAGTAACCGCTGTTTTTAAAGTCAGAGGCCCTCTCAGTGGGGGTGACGCAGGGGTTAGGGCCTGTCCCACGAGTTATCATTTGGTCCTTCGTTCTTTGTTATTGGCTACTTGTTCTTAAATATACGTGTATATAGTGGCGTAACTACCGCCTGTCAGTGGCGTAACTACCACCCCCGCAGCTACGTGGGGGCGCAGATAACGAAGGGGTGTACTGCAGCTGCCAGTAATGGTTTAATGAAAAAATCCAAACACATACGAAAACAAACAAACAAATAATTAATACAAAAATTCATATTTTCCTTTAATACATATGTATATAGCTTTGCCTCAATAAATGCCAAGTTTTACTTTTAAAAAGCTTGATGTCCTACGGACTGAAGCTATTCCGCCCTTGGGCTCCGGGTTGTAATACGATCGCTCTCCAATCGCCCTCTTAGGAAAAGCACAAGGCCACGTGGGGATTCTCCGTGGAGGATGTGAGAAAACAGTCAGTCGATAAGAATTAACGTACACGACAGGCACCAACAAATATTAACAGCAGCCGCAGATCTTCAAGTAAAGGGGGGGGATTTCTTCAAGTGATTTACAGTATTTTAGTTTTGGACAAAACAATTACACGTTGCTTTGCTCTTAGTTATTCTCTATAGCAAGTATGTCTATCTCATTTACTGTGTGGAAACTTTAACATACAAACGAACGGCATCCATTTGCAAAATGTCACAAAAACGTCCAAGTGGAGCATAGTATCGGCGAAAGAAAGAAGAGCGCGCGAAAATACTTCCAAAGCCCGACCAGCTCTTTTTGAGCAGAATCAATTAAACCCAAATGCCGTTTCCCGTTTCTGGTTAAAAGAATGATGATTTGTTTAGGACGTCAACTATTCAAACTCTAGAAGCAGACGTTTCACATAAACTAAGCACTTCAGAAACAGGTGAAAGTAAAATGGGTGATTATGAAGTCTTATAGTTATTGACCTTAACCATTAAAGTACATTTTACCGAATTCGTTCCTTGCGATAAAATGTATATTCATGCTCATGCAACAGTCCGCGCATGGTGTTAATCCTAATTTGCTGATGGATAACCTTACATTATGTACTTCTGTTCCAAAAATTATTTAAAAGTTAAAACTACAGGGCCCTAGGTATCTCACTTACTTTACCAGACATTCTCCTCGACCTCCTGACACCCCCCCCTCCCTTCCTCACACACAGCAAGAAACACATCCTCCCTCGTGTTCGAATTCCTGGGAAAATGACTGTGCTTAGGGGTGCTGAAGTAAATCTTGCGGGGGAGGGGGCGCACGTTGTGCTAGTTACGCCACTGCCGCCTGTGACGACAGTGCACGTCCCAGGGGCCCCGGCGTTGAGGGGCCCGGGACGTATAGGGAACCTTCCGGAGCTGGGACATCCAAGTGGCTATATAGAATGCATATTTTTAAACAGTTGCTACATTTTTAATTTGACTGAAAAACAGTGACACATGTCTGCATGTGGAGTTGCGGTTCCGGAAAGTCATAAGCCATAACTACAGTATAAACCGTACGCTTGATGTTCGCAGGTTCAAAATATTTGATCTTCAAGTGACCCTATTTTCGTATTCTAAAATTAAATGCATTATATTATATAAGTATTCTTTTAAATGGAATAATCTGATCTTTTATAGATATAAGTAAATAATAAACCTGCATATTTATATACAAAATTGACCTAAGTCGAAAGAAATAGCAATATTCAAAAATATATTCTCGTAGAAAAGCCGAATTTACACGAGGGACGCGGTCAATGGAGGAGAGTTCTGCGCCACGCAGAGCGAAAGGTCAATGGAGGAGATTTCTGCGCCATGCAGAGGGAAAGGTCAATGGTGGAGAGTTCTGCGCCACTGCATGCTTGCATGCAGAGCAACTGTCGATGAGAGTTCTGTGCCTCTGCATGCTATCTGATATTGTTAATAATATTTACGAATGCTTAGGAACAAATTATTTTTTGCGATGGCAACACGAAGAAATTTTTTTGTAGTGGCAACACTTAACGTTGTTTTTAATGAAGTGTTTCTTCTTCATTGATTTTTATAGATACACGTATAGAGTGAGAGGAGGGGGGGGTCGTGACATGCAGAGTGAGACCTGTTTGATACGAATATATTTGTTCACGTGTTTGGGGAAATTTTGATTTCTGCAAGTGTTTTACTGGGAAATTTTTCGGAAATGTTCTGTTGGTTCTTAGCTAGATTTGAACCATCAACCCTTCTCATGGAAGTCAGTTATCATAGCCACTGAACCAACAAGACATTGCTGAGTAATCTTTCGGGGAGTTATAATGTTTTGGGTTACTAAACAAGATTTACTACACCCTAGTGGAAAGATGACGTGACAGATTCATGTACCGACTAGTGGAAAGGAGGATTTAAAAATACATTTATACGTATTGTTTTTTCTCATTCGAACTCTGAGCTACATTAATGTTTATAATCTTCTAGAAGTGATTAATGACACGTCTGTGACAGTGTTGTACATGTTTACCCTCCTGTTTAATCAAGTCGGTACATGAATCTGTCACGTCATCCAACTTTGGAATTCAGTCAATCATCTAACATTTTACTATTCATTGTTATTGATTGGCTGTTCATAACCTATTAAATAAGTTTTTGTCACCTATGTGTGCATTTTTACCAATCACATGCTCAGTTGATTACTTTACCCCTCCGCACTCTGGATTTCTGCTCTAGCGAGTAGTACTTCACTTTTACGTTCATCTTCGAACTGTTAGTGTCTTATATTCAGGTGTGGAAAAAACACGGAATTTTCTACTTCACCATGGTCTCTTTAAATCTCAGAGGCAACTCTTCAACGATGTTGCGTACGGATAACCTTCGAGTCAATTTTTTTCATATAGGAAATAACATCTTCATTTATGTTTCATCTTTTAAAAATAGGGTATATATTCGAATCAGGCAATTTAAGTCCTATAGCGAAAGGTGTCACCCTACAAAAGTTGGAATTTCTACGTGCATACAAGAGTGGAGTGAGCTTATGAGCTTATGAGTGAAAAGGATACCATTTCACGACATCTTGGATATGGAGTTTCATCAATTGATTTCCCATTCATGGGTTTTCTAAAGGTTAATATCAATCCAGAAAATCACGAACTTTCTATTAATGGTAAGAAATCAAGTATTAATCTAACTCAGGAAATGTGGTGTGAATTTATTCGCAACGCCTCCAATGTATCAAATCAGATATTTGTTGAATTCTGTAAAATCATCCCATTCGCAACATTTCTGAAGAAGCATTATATTCTAATGGAGAAGTGGTAGTAAATGAATATTTAGCTTCAAAGCAAGGAGAAGCATTAGAAGAATTCATATTTATGAAGCAAACAGAAATGCTACAAGAACTTAAGACCATTCTTAGAAACAGCATAATTTTGTATTTGACTGAGACTTCGCGGTTAAAGTCTTGGGATCTATCTGAAGTCTTATGTGAAGATGAATATTTCGATACGGCTGTCTTAGCAACAGATTTCACTGAAGTCATTGAAAAATTCATTGAACGTTTAGAGAGAAGGAATTTAATGAAATTTACAAGTGAAACTTTCCTCAATTCTATAAAACTGGAGAACATTTTCAGCTTGATCAAAAGGGAAATACAGCAGAGCGACATGGATTGAATAAAGCATAGAAAAGAAATTAGAAAAACATTCCCTTTCAGGACTAATAAAAATATGGAGAGAAAAAAAAAAGAAAAGAAACAAAACAAAACAAAATATCTTTTTAAGGACCAACAAAAATTTATCAAAAAGGAATTTACCAAAGTAATCGCACTTTTTTCCACTTTGTGTATGTGCGTGTGTGTGTGTGTGTGTGTGTGTGTGTGTGCATAATTTTGCGAATTATATCCTTGTATACATTTGCACGTGATGACTCAAGCTATTGAAATCTAAATGAGATGTACGTAAAAACAAAAGTGTTTAGTTACTGAATTTGACTTCATTCAAATTCTGAATAAAAGCAGTTGATTCTTTATCATTTACAACACATTTAGGACGGTTATCCATTTTGCAATATCTTTGGGCATTACAATGGCAACAATTGTCTTCTACTGTATACGACTGAATGTTTATATAGGGGACATCTCTATCCTCCATACAACTTTCACAGTAGCATAGACGCACAGCTGCGTTAAGAGCAGAGATGGACATTCTTTTTACATGGTTTCTTTGCCTGAGGATCATGCAGCTGAAGTCTCTTCCAACCCCTCATCCCCTGTGAATTGACGAAAGGGACATGCAACCCGTGGGAGATGCAACCTGTGAAAAGCAAACTTTATAACACATGCACAAAAGAAAACAATGACACCTTTTCTAACGTAGTAGACTTGCGCATATAGGTATAGTGCTGTAACTAAGATGCTAGTGATCTTAAGAACAAAGATGTCTTTGAAAAACCCTTTTATAAATTGATGAACAATGCAGTATTTGGCAAATCAATATAAAATCTTAGAAAAAGAGCTAACATTCAACTCGTGCAAGATGAGAAAAAAGCTAAGAAACTCATCGCTTCACCTGCATTTCATGCATATAAAATATTTGATGAAAATCTAGTTGCTATACAACGTAAAAAAACATCATTATTTCTAAATAAACCAATTTATGCATGATTTTCCATCCTTGATATCAACAAAGTACAGTACTTATGTACGAATTCCACTATAGGCATATAATGCCACTATATGGTCACAGAGCGAAACTTCTTTTCACTGACACTGATTCACTATGTTATGTAAATAGAAACGCATGATATTTATGAAGACATGTTAGAACACATAAAATTATATGATACCTCAGTGTACAGCTCATGTCATGAACTTCATAAGAAGAAAATAATAAAATATTAGGCAAAATGAAAGACGAACTGTGTGGAGTGCCCATCGAAGAATTCGTAGGTTTGCGCCAGAAGATGTATAGCCTGAAAGTCGGCACTATTGAAAAAACAACAACAGTTAAAGGTGTTTCTCGACATGTAGTGGGAAAAAAACAACAGCTAAAGGTGTTTCTCGACATGTAGTGGAAAAACAACAGCTAAAGGTGTTTCTCGACATGTAGTGGGAAAAAAACAACAGCTAAAGGTGTTTCTCGACATGTAGTGGAAAAAATTAAGCATGAAGACTACAAGAACAGCTTGTTTCAACATGATATAACAAAAGAAACTATGGGGAAAATAGCAAGCAATAAACATAGAGTGCAAACCATATCACTCACAAAGCAGGCGATATCTCCTTTGGATGATAACCGATATATACGATCAAACGGGATAGATACGTACGCATATGAAGTAATTTCAAAATTTTCACGTACAAATACGGATAGATACGTACAAAATTAAGTAATTTCTAAATTTTTTATTCCCTTACAGTTACTTTTTGTACTAGTGCTGGCTGTTTTTTGTTTTTTTAATATAAATTGAAAAAATATTGGGAGTGTTTTGGGTGTTGCTGCTAAAAATTCATTTTAAATATGTGGTACACCTAGGATGTACCATTCAGAATTCGGGGAGGTGGAGTTCGGTCTGAAGCGTAAGGGTCGAAACCATCTAGAGATGCATCGAGTGCCTCGTTATCAAAGGTAGACTCTGGTAGACAGTTTCCTAACCGTCTATTGCTTCACTGATGACTCACAGCATCTAATTTTTTTTTCTTTGATGACTATGTCATTTTTTTTTCAAAAATATCATCATTGTATCTTTCAAATTTTGCTTGTTTGCAAAGAAAAAGTAAGTTTACTTATTTCATTCTCCATTAAAAAAAAATAAAGCTAAACACCATTTTGTAATTTCCGAAATTTGAATAATTTCAAAATACACGTTTTTACATAGAACATCTTTTATGAAATGTAAGAATTGAATAAGTAGTTTATCTTCTTAGAAAAAAATCATTTAAATAACATAGGATCTTCAGGTTTCTGAACGGTAAGGAAGGCACTTGCAATTTCAGCAAGCCAGCAATATATAATGAACAAAATTTTTAGAAGTAGCGGTTCAGTTTGAATAAATTTTACGTCTTGTGAAACACGTCTGACTGAATTTTGTAAACAAACTCAGTTCTTTGAGTGAATATGTATAAACTTATTTTAACAGGTGAAACTTTTTTTTTAGAAAAAATGCTCATCCATATACGTGGGCGCGTGTGTGTGAAATATATATATATATATAGCGGGATGAGGGATGCAAGGTCAGGTGATGCGTAACATCACAGCCTCTCCTTGACAAATGTCAACCCCGCCTTCTCGTGGTGCATCCTGTTATTACTAAAGGGGCTCTGACGACCGCCAATAGCGGTATAACTATACCATCGGGATTAGAGGAAATGCTATCCCACACTCACCAACCCGCTTGGCCAGCGTGGTGAGTTATGGCCAAACCCCTCCAAAATGATTCCACAACTTAAATCTTGGCCCTCAGTCTCCGGCAGCTGGAATGTACCTGGCCAAGGCAGCAGCCAGTGCGACATGAAGGCAGAGGGTGCTAAGAATCCCCGGAGGACCGGACTAGGCTGCCATCTGATGCTGACCTTGGCTACGTACAATGGACGCTCCCTATCTTCTGATTCAAGGCTTCTTGAATTGGAAGAGGAACTACAAAGGATCAAGTGGGACATCGTGGGGCTAAGTGAGGTAAGGAGAAAAGGAGAAGATCTCATTGAACTGAAAAGTGGACATCTCTTCTACTATCGTGGGACAGATACTGGCAGAACTAGTGGTGTTGGATTTATAATAAACAAGAAACTGAAGGATAAAGTTGTAGAAGTTGAAAGTTCCTCTGACAGAGCTGCACGACTTGTTATCCAACTCTCGAAAAGATACCAGGCTCAGATTATTCAAACTTATGCACCCACCACAAGTCATCCTGAAGAAGAAATTGAAGAATTTTATGAGGAAATTTGTCATCTAAATAATAAAGGTAAGCAGCACTTGAAAATAATTATGGGAGATTTCAATGCAAAAATAGGGCAACGGCAACAGAATGAAACTTCAGTAGGTAAATTCGGTCACGGCAACAGAAACCAGCGTGGAAATACTCTCGTTGAGTTTGCAGAGGCAGAAGGGTTTTTCATCTTGAACTCCTTCTTCAAGAAAAAGCCACACAGGAAATGGACATGGAGACATCCAAATGGGACGACAAGTGAAATTGATTTTATTATGTGTAACAAAAAATTCGTCATAGAAGACTGCAGTGTGCTGAGCAAGTTCAACACAGGTAGTGACCATAGATTGGTGAGATGTAAGATGCACCTCAACACTAAACTTGAACGTGGCAAGCTCATAAGACAAACAAAATCTATTGACATAACCAACCTTAAAAAACACCATAATACCTTCAAGTTGGAACTGAAGAACAGGTTCTCTGCTTTAGAAGGCCTAACATCGGAAGAAGTGGACATCTCTGAAGTTAACAGAAAAGTAACCAAAACTCTTATGGAAACAGCAACAAAATTAGCTGGGTCTAAGAACAAGTTGCATGTAAATAAATTATCAGGAAAAACGAAAATGTTGATGCAAAAAAGAAGAGAGATGAGGACAACTAAAGAAGATGTGACTTCCAAAGTGGAATATATAGAGCTATGCAAGACAGTAAGAAAAAGTATCACTGAAGACGTAAGAAAATTCAACTGTGAACTAGTGAGGAAAGCAATTGAAAACAACCAAAGCCTAAAGATAGCAAAGGGACATCTCAGTAAGGGAAGAAAACAGATTATGGCACTGAGAAAAGAAGATGGTTCTGTAACAAGAAATAGAGGCGAAATTTTGACCAGAGTGAAAGATTTCTACTCCAAATTATATGAAAGAGATGATACATGCACTCCAGACATCATGAAAGATACCAGTACCAGAGTTCCTCCAGTCCTTCCAGCAGAAGTTGCACATGCAATCAAGAACATGAAGCGGGGAAAAGCTCCAGGAGAAGATGGAATTACTGTAGACATCATACAAGAAAACAAGTGGAGAAATCGAAACAGTACTCGCCCAAATTTTCACTCGATGAATTAATGAAGGAAAGATTCCTGAGGATTGGAACACCGCTACAATGATCCTGCTACATAAGAAAGGTGACATTGAGTATCTCGGAAACTACAGACCTATCAGCCTCCTATCAGTAGTTTATAAAATCTTCACTAAAGTTCTTTCACACCGCTTGAAGGTAACACTGGACATGGTTCAACCGAGAGAACAAGCTGGATTCAGGAGTGGCTACAGCACAATAGATCATATCCACGTGCTGAGAGAACTAATTGAAAGAGCGGGGGAATATGAACTTCCATTGTGCATGGCTTTTATCGATTATGAAAAAGCCTTTGATTCGGTGAAACCATCAGCAGTTACAATGGCTCTGAAAACCTGCGGTATTGAAGATGCATACATTAATATTATTAATAACATCTATGAAAATGCAAGTGCAAAGATTAGGCTGTTTGAAAATACAACACACGTAAAAATTGGAAAGGGAGTGAGACAAGGTGACACCATAACTCCGAAGCTCTTTAATGCCACATTGGAGGGTGTTTTTCAGTCGCTGAGCTGGGAAAACAAAGGGATAAAGATTAATGGAGATTATCTAACCCACCCTCGTTTTGCTGATGACGTAGTCATTTTTGCAACTACCCCATCAGAGCTACAGAGTATGATCCAGGAACTTGCTGACAAGAGTAAAGAAGTGGGATTAAAAATGAACTTTCAGAAGACAAAAGTGATGTTCAATGCTTTTACAAGAAATGAAGATTTATCGATTGATGGAGAAAAGCTGGAGATAACAGACACGTACGTTTATCTTGGACAGCAGATATCAAGTGAGGGTCACATTGATGAAGAAATTAATCGGCGAACAAAACTTTCCTGGAGAGCTTTTGGAAGAAACAGCATAATTTTCAAGAGCAATATGCCATTATGTCTTAAAAGAAAAGTGTTTGATCAATGCATCCTTCCAGTGCTTACGTATGGTGCAGAGACGTGGACCTTAACTAAAAGAGACATACAAAGGCTGCAGACAACTCAAAGCAGCATGGAGAGGTGCATACTTGGTATAACCAGGAGAGATAAGAAGAGGAACTCGTGGATCAGAAAAATGACAAGAGTGGAAGACATCATGATCAGAGTTAAATCCCTGAAATGGCAATGGGCTGGACATACTGCCAGAAGGACAGATCATCGATGGACAGCCGAAATTTTAGATTGGATTCCAAGGGACAGGAAAAGACCCAGAAGAAGACCACATGGGAGATGGGTGGATGAAATTCGCAAGTATGCAGGGGTGACATGGAGGAGACTGGCACAAGACAGACCGTTGTGGAGGAAACTTGGGGAGACTTTCGTCCAGCAGTGGATTGATAATGGTTGACAATGATGATGATGATGATATATATATATATATATATATATATTTCACACACACTCGCATGCACACACAAGCGCGCGCGCACACACGCACACACATATACATAAAAGACAAATATATATGATCATATCTTCAATATGATCATTCGATACTATATCATCCTCCGTTTTCACATCAGATTCATCATCGAAATTTATCTTTTGTGTGGACATTTTTTTCTCAAGTAAATTTAATTCTCCATCCTGTGTAGGTACTTCTTTCGTGAGAGGATTTAGTATATATGAGTTTGATTTCCTTTGTTTAATACTTGGTTATATAACTTTATTTTCGCATCATCAGGTGCTTTGCTATGCAATTTTTTTCATTTCCTTATCGAGGTCAGATAACATCTCGTCTGACACAATATGGCGTGATAATCGTTCTTCAGGAATTAGAACCATTTTCTTCGCGTATTCCATGATCCTTACTTTACTAACAAAGACGACAATACACTCAGAGCAGCTGGAATCAACGTACCTAAAAATCCACCCTTCTGAATTAAAAATTTCCGCTTTTTGTATAATGCTGTTCTTTTGCGTGCTAAATTTCTCAACGTGTGTTTATGTCGCTGCAGTTTGTCTTTCTGAGTTTGAGATAGGGGCACATTTCCTTTTAAAGTATTAACGCAAACTTCACAAATAGCTTTAATACCTTTGTTTGGACATTTTGATAAAAGATCTTTCAGCGCTTTTTTAGGGCAAACATTTATCATATGCAAGAGTTGCAGCTGTTGCTTTGTCAGAGTCATGATGAATAATGGTAAAGTTCAAAACCTTGCTTGATCTCTTATCCATTAGATATAAATATTAACTTTGCTAAAGGCGTATCGATTTTCTAGGATGAGGGGGGTTAAGCGTTTAATTGTTAAGTTCATACTTCAGTGTCACCGTTGCTGGTAAATATATTGAGTTTCTCCTGGAAGTATGTCTGTACGTAATCGTATTTCTTCTGGTGTGTCAGGTTTTAAGTCCACCATTAAGTAACTGAAAACACGTTTATTAGCATCCATATACACTTCTTGAAAAAACTTCACTTTGCCAGGATAAAATTGCCTACCTAAATGAGTTATTTGATTCACATCTCTTTGAGATTTAAACAATAACAAGTAATGGTCATTTAGTGAAATTTCACGCATTTCTTTTCTCTGATGGAAAATGTTTTGCGTAGTGAAAATTACGGATAAATTATAATGATGACTCCCTCTGGTGAACAAGTGAGTTAATTTTTTATCGCTCCCGCATTCCACCATTAAGTCATCAATGATAAACAATGCTCCGTCTTTGATGTAGTCTTGGAAATTAATTGGGATTACCTCTACAAATGTGCCATTAGGTATTTCATCATACATTGCTTGATAAACCCCATAGAACCACACCACTTTTCACGGCACAGGTTGTATCATTTCTTCTTTTTTCTGAAGTAAAGGTTTAACAAATTGGGATTTCCCACATCCTGTTGGACCGGCTATCAAGGCTGTGAATGGCTGATGTAGTTTTAGCTGATCCATGGTTATAACTGTATAGATTAGTCTGGAAGCAACACGATTTAAAGCGCAAAATACGTAAAACTACGGTTAACGGTTTTTATTTCAAACTGCAAATTTTACATTAATTCCAAATTTATTTTTTGCAAAATTGTAGACCCGTATATCATTTGTTTCACTTTCCTAGTGAAAGTTTCTTACAATGGATTGCATGCTTCTTCCATGACATCTAGAGTATAAGTAATAAATGCAAAACTGTCCACATACAGCAGTGAAGGAAGTTTGCAGGGGTACTTCATTCGTACTTGCATAAGTGAACTTGCCAACAAAACGAGCAATGTGTCCTTTGAAATGTTGAGGTGGATGTCCAAATGAATCGAAGAAGCCTATCGTTTTTGGATTTAGAATGTACATGGCTAGCCAATGTTTCCCAGGATTTCCATATCTATCCATATTGACAACAAGGCAGGCTGGAAACTTTGAAATTCTTTTCGGAAGTCGATCACAAGCAAACACTCCTATAAATGAATGACGAGTTATGTAATCGCGCTTTAGAATACTACCGACTTTCACACTGTTCATATTTTAATTAGAAAAATCACAAGTAATGCTTCTGGACTTGGAAATTTCTATAATGTTTTGAAACTCTGCATATATCAATACGGAAATGGTTTTTAATAAGGCTTTTTTCGAATTTTATCTTCACCCTTAAATTTCCTTGCTGAATTAAGTTCATATGTTCTCCATCACATAAATCGGGGGTCAGATCAAAAGCATATATAGTATATCCTTTTGCATGGTTTTCTCGTGAAATATAAATTCCTCTGTCTTGCCCAAGTTTCTCAGTTCCTTGGAAAAGGCTATGATATGATCGTATGTTGTTTCCTGAACTATAATTTGGCTTTAGAGGTTTATGAGGAACAGGCTGCCCATCAATGTATACAGCAATAAAGTTGGCATCGTAATGTTTTAAATTCGAAGGGATTTGAATCATATGTACCATTAAATGCTCTATTATCCACACATACAATCTCTTTGGCATTTGCCCAAGAAAGACGTTATCTTGCGTGAAAGACATGCTTCCTTGTGAGATGGAATAGACTTTAATAAGACACGATCTACAGAATATTTTGCAGAAGATTTTTCCAAAGCTTTGGCATGACCAATGTAGACTCCTGGGTTGACTTTTACTTTTCTGATAAAAATAGAGGCATGTTCAATTAGCACTCTGTAATCAGGTAACTCGGATGAAGATACAAGGCAAAAGTCAGATTTGCTTCGGGTCAGTTTGCTTTTCAGATCCACTAAGTTGAGTAACAGTTTGTTTTGGTAAAACAAGTCACAATGTAGATTTCCAATCATGTCTAAAGTCTTGCTATCTTTCACAAGTTCATATCGCTGATTTAAGACTTTATTTGTCGTTAATGTGGGATTTGTTTCATGTAGGTTACCAGCGGTGCCTTTGTAATAGCATTCGCATGATAGTAAAGTTTCTTTTGCTTCTTTCCCATAATTCAATAAAGTTTCAATATAAGCTCTATATGGATACGTGTTGTTTGATGATGAAATCATTCTCTCGTATAAACTGATGTCGACTTGTGAAAACAGAGAATGAAGAAAACAGTTTACAGGTCCAATTGGTTCTTTGTCGAGTAGGTTGGAATTGTCAGATTTCACAATTTTTACTTTCAAATAAATTTGAGTTGTAGATAAGTCCATGTATTCTTCTCCACTTCCGGAAATATTGAATTCTCAAGGACCGCCATCTCGAATGTTAGCTAAGGGGTCATATTCAATCCACTGCCCTTTTCCTAAACTGGTTTGTGTAGGTGGTAATGCGAATAAATCCAATTCCGACTTCAAACATACAGGAGAATGACTGTGAATAAGAGCCATTATTCATAGATCGAAAATGTTGTGTGCTCTCCTCTTCACTTTCTTCGAAGGAATGATATGATTCTTCGTGCTTCTCTTCCTTTTAATACGTCCTCCTAACATTTTTTTCACCATGTTAGCAGCTTTATCTGTAAGTGTCTGCCCCGCCTCTTTTGCTCGTTGCTTAGCTGCCAGTTTGATGTCCTTTCCTTGAATGACATCGCTTGCGAGATCTGCACTGGTTCGTAGAACCTGCTTTCCTATTTCTTTAGCGCCTTGTTTGAGTAAAGGTACTGCTGCTCTGAATAGAGAATGAAATAATCATCTAAGACCGTATCCTCTTTGAAGTGGAGCTCCTTGATAGTATGAAAGCCCTTTTCCAGTTTGGGCTACATAATAATCTTCGAAGGATTTTACGCAGCAATGATAGGAGTGATACATAATTAGAGATGTTTGAGACGAAAATGAAGTTTAACGATTGAGCGTCCACGCTCAAATGGTACTAACAGACCTGTGTGACTTCTTATAACGATTTCGATGGTCTGAAAGTTTTTCCGAGCGAGAGGCAAATTATGAGGTCTATCGAACAAAGCACTCACCATTTCCCCATCTACTCCAGTTACTTTAACAATACGAAGGAGAGAAGCATAAATATCGCCCAAACACTGAGTCTCGACAATATCGCTGTACACGTATAACAGCGAAAAGGTGGAGTTAAAGTCAGCCACAAAATGGCCATGAATAGTGAGATCTTCATTTTTCGCCGAATAAAGTCCTGGTTCACAGCCTAGGATTTCTGCGATTCCAGGGTATAATTCCAGTTGGGATCCACTCGTCAGCATAGTTTTTATCCGTTTTGTAGTTTTATTATAATGCATAAAAAAATTTTCCCCCAGTGATATGACATGGTTTTAACAACATCAGTAACTGTATCGTAATAACCGGGAGACATTTTACCAAGCTTCAGCTGACCAGTACCCGTATCATAAGCAAAATTATTCGAGTGAATGTTCAGATTAAACCAGGAATGAGGGTATAACAGTTCAACAAGTCCTACTTCCCATTCTCCCTTTAGATCAATTGGAGAAGGTAGAAGAGTAAAGAAGTGGGATATTTTGTTATCAGAAAAGTAACTGAGAGAGTTGTCGCTTGGAAGAGTCAAGTAGAAGCTCATCTTGACGAAAGAAGATTTTTTGTGAAGGATTTTATTTTTTATAGAGATGTTAAGTCATAAGCTGGAGTCCAAGAATTGAATTTTTCGGGATAACCTTTAAACTTTACCAAATATTCAACTTTGCCTTTACTTTTACGCTTTTTCAAGATTTTTTCAACAGCGAAAGTATCTGCGAGTTTCACTTTCTGAAGCTTTTCAGTATAAAATGTTCCCTCAATTTCCTCATTCAGTAAATCTTTTACTTTATATACAGGAAGGAATCTTGGGATTAGTTGACTAACAACGAAAACTTCTTCTGTCCAGTTAGATTCGTACCCTTTTTCAAACGTTAATTTGCTGCTACTAATTCGCACATGATCACCCACTTGGAATTTATACAACGCTTTTTCCCAATTCAGGTTTCCGTACAAATTGTTCCAAACTTGGGTTTGATTAGTTTCATTCACATCCACAGGACTCATTTTTATACTTCGATTATCTGGTTGATTATAGCTGTAAACTAAATCATCGAGAACGTCTATGAACTTTTGTGTATCGCGACCTGTAAAGTAACGCCACATCCATATTTTTAAGCTACGGTTAAATCTCTCAATCACACTCGCCTTCGTTTCATTGTTTGTTGTGAAGAAATGCACGCCTTGCTGTTTTAAAAACTTCTTGAACTCTTTATTTTTAAATTTTTTCCTTTGTCTGTTTGTAGTTTCATGGGCTTTCTATGTTCGAATATCCTAGAAAATGCATTTACTATACAAGAGCTCGACTTCTGCTTCAGTGGTACAACCCATGCGTATTTTGAAAATATAACAATACATGTCAATAAGTAACGAACTCCATCATTATACTCGCTTAAACTGCTTAAATCTACGAGGTCAGCTTGCCATTGGTGATCAATCTTTCCAACAATGACTTTATTTCGCAGAAAATTCCGTTTAACTGGTTCGTGGAGGGTATATGTTTTCTCTCCTTTCAGCCATTCCTTGACGTCTTTTTTCTTCACCTTTTCTCCTTTGACAGCACGGAATAAAGCATCCACACCACCTAAACCTCCAGCTCGACTGGTGTCCAGATACGCTTCTTTCAACACGCTCTCCATTACAACAATTTATTTTAAGATTTTCTATAGTAATGGATAAACTTATTTCTACCATCCAACAGCAACCGCAATCAGAGTTCAAATGAATGGAACAGCACATATAAACGTATTTTAAAATGCTAAAAAATATATTCGTGCCAAACAGGTATCACTTTGCATGTAACGCCCCTCTCCCTCCTCCCACTCTATATGTGTATCTATAAAAATCAACGAAGAAGAAATATTTCATTAAAATCAAAGTTAAGTGTTACCACTACAAAAAAATTTTTCTTCGTGTTGCCATCGCAAAAAATAATTTGTTCTTAAGCATTCGTAAATATTTGTAACAATGTCAGATAGCATACAGAGACACAGAACTCTCATCGCCAGTTGCCCTGCATGCAAACATTCAGTGGCGCAGAACTCTCCGCCATTGACCTTTCGCTATGCATGGCGCAGAACTCTCCTCCATTGACCTTTCGCTCTGCATGCATGCAGCATGCAGAGGCGTTGAAATCTCCTTTCTCCCCTACTGACGTAGCGTAAATCGGTGTTGCACAGGGCCGTAGCTACGGCGCGGGGGCTGGGGGGTGATTGCCCTCCCAGAATGATCATTCCAGGGGCGTAAATTCATGCCCTGGGGAATGTAAAGAATAGAAATTGCAACTAAAAAAAAATATTTCACTTTTCAGTATTTTCTATTGAAAGACTTTTGTTAGTCTCATGCAGTATTCCATGCAGTTAACCAGGGTACAGAGTAACATACGCCACCCGGTGGCGCAGTGGTCTAAGGCGTTGGCCTCTGATCATTCGTCCGAAGAGGTCCGGGTTCGTATCCCGGTGAGGCATGGATGTTGTGTTTGTCTTACGGCACTGGCTCTCTCCCTTCCCTGGAACCAGTGACCCCAAATTAGGAACGGGCGACTGCTTATAGCCCATTGAGTTGCTCACGGTGGTCGTTAAACCTCCAATCAAAAAAAAAAAAAAAAAAGAGTAACATACACTATGAGGTGTTAACATCTCATGTCTATGAAGATAATTTTACAAAACAGTGAATGGAGACATAGAAAGAAAAATGCTGATATGCCTAACCTCCATGACCTTTCCGAACAAGTCGTTGGGAAGAAGAGCTAATTAATCATTTGTGCTCTGTCGCAGAAAGTTCTCTGAACGTTTAACCTTGAAGAAAATTTTTCCAAGCCCTACCCCTAAAGCTTCTGCCTATTGTTACATTCACTATCCGATACTCATTCGTTCTGCGCTGCATGGTTTGTTTTTCGTTCTGCATTTCTGTGAAATGTTGCGTTGTCGGCGTTCACATAACGTTCACTTTACTCGGTATGTACGACCTGTGGTTTTTAGGTATTTACCTAGTTTTTACTTTTTAATAAAATTATACCAAAAACCCGAAGTGCGTTTTTTCAACGATCATAACACTTTCGTGTAACGGCGGTGTGTGAGAAAGTAAAAACCACGTAATATTTGAGTGGAACCCTAACTAGCGTAATTTTGAACTCGAAGGGGGCGTAATTTTGAACTCGAAGGGGCGTAATTTAAAGTCTCGCCCTCCCGGATAAGAAAAGGTTGCTACGGTACTGACGCTGCATAATATAGATAGTCACAGTTGCAACTGCTGAAAGATCATTTTCGAAACTAAAACTTATAATAAAAAATCATTTAAGAAGCACAATTGGCCAAGAACGTCTGAGCGGTTTTAAGTGTCCTGTCAATTGAGCATGAAGAAACTTACCGTTTAAGAAAAAAACCTTCATGGCATTATCAGTGTATTTGCTAAAACAAAAGTAAGAAGACGAGAATTTTAGGTAAGTATATAGCTACCCTCCAGTAAGAAGTTGAAAGTTAACAATTTTATTGAACTCAGTTTGACTCTCCATTAATACCTAATAAAATGAGAACAATAGTTCTTTTAAAACGAATAACATTTTACAATAGATGAAAGTAAAATATTGAATATCCAAAATTTAGGTAAGTTGAATCTTTTATTTTAGAAATTAATTAATTTTATATGGTTAAATTAAATACAGGGGCTTCACTTATTAATTTTGTGCCTGAGGGCCCTTGCATTCTAGTTACACCACTACTGGTATATGTTTTTAAATATACATTTTACGAACAATTGGAAACGCACATTAATATGGCAGGGACATTTTTACCGCTTGTTTTAGATGTTTTCTTCACATATTTTTATTTGCATTTTCAATATTTTGGGCCACACCCCAAAAGAAACCCTGGGTCGTCCGCTGTGTGAAGTTTCAATTGAAAACATGCGCAAATGCTGTCTTTAATTAATTATTTTCCCTTCGTAGCGACATGATTTTTCTTCTTAAAAATAGAAAATATTAGGATACAAAATAAGAAGAAAAACAACATGCTACAAAAATGAGAGGAGGGGTCCGGGCCTCTTGTTCCCCACCCCTCCGCATCCGAAAAGTTCCTGTATCTGGATAGAACCAGACACGCACGTATCCAAGGGAAGGTCCAGGGGGCCCGGACCCCTCCCCCAACGTTACCCAACAGTAACAAAAGATGTGCATTTTTATTTTTTTTATTTTTAATAATTGTCCACAAAATTATTTTAGAGGAAGTGATATAAACAAATCTGTAACTAGGTAGGGGCACCGGAGCACATGCGCCCTCCGCACGTGCCCCTACCCAGAATCCATGCCTGGGCCTACGGCTACCTACATATTAAAGGCAGGAAAGAACTTCTTAAGCTTCTTTATGTAGTCTATTAAAATGAATGAACGAATATAGAACGGTTTGTTTATGAATGATCTTCAAAGCAAGTTTCTATGCAATTTAAATTGACAGTTTAGTGTATTTCTATAAATTTCGCATTTGGTCTTTCCATTTATTCCTAGTAGCAACAATAATTTATTATTTTATTTCTACTATATCAGTTTGAAAATTCGTCTCTATCATCTCAGGGTTCCCCTTCAGTGGCGCCCATATGAATACTTTTAGGGGAGGGGGGGTAAAAATCTTACCTCCTTCAAGGCTGTCAAACATTTTAGTAAATGTACAAGTTACTGAAATACAACAAAAATAATTGATACAATCAATCATTAATATCTTATTATTTTTTAAAATGCTTTAAAAAAATGTTTCGTCTATTTTATTGTTTTAAATTTTTCAAAAATTTGGCTATACCAACGGCTAGGGAGGGGGCTCGATTTCCCCTGCCTCCCTTATGGGCGCCCTTGTCCCCCCCTCCCTCTCCCCAAGAGATGTGGCATAGTAAAATGCACATTGTATATGCGGCAGGTTAGTACAGCATATGATCAATACAACTTGCCATCTTCAAGTGATCTATATAAATTATTCTTAGTTTTTGCTCAGACTCGGACCCCCCCCCCCCCAATAAAATTCCTGTAACGTGCCTGGAACCAGAACTAAATAAAATATGAAGACAGACAATTACCAACGGTAAAAATAGCATCTGTATCTGTATAAGAGCTTACATTTTACAGCTTCTCCCCCCCTTTTTATCTTCTGTTACTAGCAAGTGCTTCAGAGGAATTGTAGCAGATTTAAAAGACTTTATTTCATCTGTTATAATTGGTAGAGTGTTATTCTTCTGAGAAAAACCTTTTGTGTATTCAGAACCTGGAGCTGCTTCTTTAATAGAGTACTGATTTAAGAAAGAACGTGAGAAAAAACAGAAAAAAGAAAGAGTGGAATTCTAAAGACATTTTATCGTCTTTTAATCGCTAACTTTTGGGTTAGTTTGGTATGTGGCTGGAGGACCAACGACTCTTCCGCCGAAACAAAACTCGACAATGGTCGTTGAACTTGGGTGGCTAGCAGGAGCCGCACGATGGCGCTGCGGTGCCGCTCTGGTCTCTGGAATGAGGTAATGGAGTGACCCCGAGGCTGGTTTGCAAACGGCAGCATTTCGTCGTTGGTTCGTGAGGAGCAGCAGCTGCGGTCCTAAAAACCTGCTTCAGTGTTTTATCCTCAAAAGGCACGCCACGCTCAAGTTTGTTCCGAATCCCAGAATGTGATTCACAGTTACAAATTCAAAGTGCCGCCGTGGAATCAGTGAAGTGCTTACTTGTGTTCTTTGATTTGTCCAGATTTTGAAATTGCCGTTTGAATGTCGTCTACTGCTGCCATTGGTCGCTTCCCAGTTGGATATTAAATCGACTAGTGTGTGTCATTTACAGAGCGCACCTGTCCTTTAAAGAGATCGTACACAAAGGTAAGGGCATGTGTTTAACCTAATTAAGTATTCTGCCCTTGGGCAGTCTGAACTTGTTCATACATACAAACATGCGCAGATTGTTTTTTGTTTTTTTAGTTTTGTTTTCGTTTGTTTTTTCTGGTATCTCAAAATCGTTCATTCATATTGTATCCAGAAGACTTCTGTATCATCTAAGATTATTCCCACTGATGAATCCGCACCCCCCCCCCCCTTAGTATTCTGTAATGTTTAGCTAAAAACATTTTCATATGAACATATCGAAAGAGTACCTCTGCCCCCCGTTTCTCATGTAATCTTTCGTGACTTGGATTGGAGAACAAAAATACTGACTGGGTACATTCGTTTAGGGTCAGTATAGTCAATGAAATTATGTCCAAGATTTCAATATTTTTCAATATTTATTTAATTCATTCTCTAAGAGAAAATTTGAAAAATAACCGTAACCTCTGGGAACGAAAATTAACAAACTCTACTTACCACATGCTTTGCATCGGTTGTCAGTAATAAAGCCACTTTTCTTTTTCAGACCTCAAGAGATTTAAAAAACACATTTTAATTAAAAACTGCTAGACCGGATTGTTGTGCTGATTTCCCGGATTTTTACACATCGCGAATATTTTTCATTTCAAATTACTGCGATCAAAGTTTAACACGTTTTTGCAGTAACAAAGAAACTGAAGTGTTTACCAAACGTTACAGGTAAAGCTTTAAAGCAGTACGTTACAGGTAAAGCTTTAAAGCAGTACGCAGATGTGAAAGACATGTGGAAACTGGAAGTAGATGTTGAAGTAAAAATATAATGTTCTCTCAAGAGCCTTTTTTTTTTTTTTTTTGCAGGGTGGCCCACCCTACAAATTTGTTCTTCCGCCCCGCTGTGCAGTTAGTTACATTACGTATGATGTATTAGTACCTATTTTATTTTTGTTATTTTATCATTAAATGTTCTTATTTATCATGCAACCCCATTAATGTCTACCTCAAATAATGTTTAGTGATAAAGTTAAGTAAAATACCCATTTTTCTTTGATCTTTTGCGGGAGGCATGGGTTTAATAATTAAAAGTTTCCACCCAGCTAAAACTTCAGTCATCTTTTCAGAAGTAAAAAAATTCAGGGGGAACACCGAAATTATATCAGCAGTCAGTCCCTGCTGCAATTGGAGACATCTGTGTTCGTTCGATATATGTGTGTATTAAACATGTAGGAATTTATATATTATTTTAAATTATTACCTTTTTAATTTGATTTCAACGCTTCGTAGTTTCCTGATTTTTTTCTCGCTTGTCTTGATTTCGTGTTCCCCTTTGCAATCACCCCAAAATTGCACACAATGAGACTTGAGGAACCGCATGAAATTTGGCTCCATATTTTTCAAGCTATTATGCATCTTTGAATTATATAATTAACACGAGATATGTATAAAGCACCTAGATGTAACTTAGCGTTTTTTCTTAATTCTCATTTAATCCACAAGCAGTCAGATGTAAAAACAAATCCTCTGTTTCTTTCAGAGACGACTTTAGATCTCTTGGGGCCCAAGGCGCTAAATGATTCGCTCCACCCCTTCTCATCTCCTCATGAATTTTCATTCATCAGATAGAAAAAAAAATAAAGTCAAGAAAAACGTTTTTACCTTTTTTAAAATGCCATTCTATCATTTTTTTTATTAGAACGTTTTGTAAGAAACAGTGCTAATGTAATCACTTCGTCCGTACACATCGAACTTTTATGTTTCTAGATATTTCAAAAATTATTTTTGCGGGTAATAGGAAATCAAAGGATAATAAGTTTGGCACTTTAAGTATCCTATATACTTCATGAATTTGCCCCTGGGCCGCGGATGGCCTAGTGGTCAACGTTCGTGACTGCCACGGAGGAACCTCACGTTCGATCCCGGACAGGTACGAACGCTCGAACCACTAAATATCCGCCGTGCGTCGGAAAGGCACGTTAAGCCGTCGGACACCGGGTACTGGTCCCCCGGTAATAAATAAGGGCGTCTTCCTTCCCCTTTCTACCTCGCTTCCGTGTCACTTTCCTATTGGGCACTCTAGCCCAAATCTCCTAGCTTCCTATTTCTAAGGGTTGTTTAAGACCTGGGGTCAGACACTCCCTTCCTAAGATCCTCTACATATATGATCTGATCTAATCTGAATTTACCCCTAAGGGCTGTCAAAGTCGAAAATTTCAAAAATTGAAGTTCTGTTGTGAAGAAACTATTCAACTAAAAGGAAGGCTAAATCATTTGAACTGTTCCTTTCAAAACAAGTACATCGATAAGGACTCGAAAGTTTGAAGTTTCAACAACAGCAAGGAAAAATACAGAATTTGTTACTAGCAAAAAATCAGTTGATAATACAAATAAAGTGGTCGCTTTAGGATTGATTTGTTTCGGTCCGTGAAAATCATAACAAAACTGGCAATCCAATTACGTATACGTTTTCGGGGGCCCTCGATCACGATCTGGGGCCATAGGGCGCCTAGTTGGATATCTAGCGCTATTTTCGTATAGTATTTAGATGAAGGAAAGATTAGGATTTTTGAAATTCCCATGTACTGATGATTTGGTGAAAATGTTACATTCGAGCCTTTTCAATGGATTTCGGCGAGCTGTACAAGCTTTCGTTTTGCGTATTTTTCGATTCAAGTTCAGTTACACGAAAAAAATCAAGTTCGAATATTTCTATCAATAAGTGGAGCAGAATTTACCAGACAATTTGGTCATTCTGCATAAAAAAATTGACGCAATTAAAAGTAATCGTTGTACGTACATGAGATTATTAAGTTAGTTATCAATGGGACAAAGGGAATAAAAGCACAGACATCGCAAGTCAGTACTATGAAGTAACAATAGGCTGGGCAACACGAACTTTTAATGGGGTATCGAAAAAAAGAGAGAGAGAGAAAAAAAAGGAAAAAGAGAGAAAGAGAGAAAATAAAAAAGGAAAAAAAGGGATGAAACTGTTATTTGGCAGTTAGGTAGATGAAAGCATGCATGCTGGATCCAAATGGGAAGGAGAGACCGTCCAGTAGTGAGTTGGAAGTGGTTGATGATATCATAGGCGTCACCGCCTTCTGATTATTGAGGGGGACACAAATATATATTCCCTTACCTTCCCAACTCTCTTGTTCTTCTCACTATAAAACAATGTATTATTTTTACTTGAGAGCTCCCATTTGGCAAAATATTGGGGGGGGGCGTCCCCGGATCCCCATAGGCCGTAACGCCCTTGGATGATACGTGTGTGTGACAAAAAAAAAAAAAGTTATTTGCGTTGCAGATATGACATATATTGTATTCAGTACTTCATATCCTGTCCCTGCAAAAGTCGCTTGGCTGGCTTTTGATCATTCGTCCAAGAAGGGTCCTAGTTCGAAACCCATTGAGGCATGGATGTTGTGTTTGCCTTACGGCACTGGCTCTCTCCCTTCCCTGGAGTGGGTGGCACTAAATTAGGGGGCGACTGCTTATAGCCCATTCAGTTGCTCACGATTGTCGTTAAACCTCCAATAAAAAAGAAAGTCACTTGATATTTAAACCTGTTATTTATGATCTTTATAAAGCATTCTCCTTGCCTGATCGTTAAGTTTGAATGAGTATGAATTTTAATAAAAAATTCGCAGCTAAGTTTTGTTGTAGTTTTTCCACAATTATACTCATTTATTCTGTGGATTAAAACATTGTTTTTGATTCCTTTTATTATAAAGGTGTAAAATCACCGGAGGCAGCTTTTATTGTATCACAGTTTTTAATGTCAACCAATTTTATATTGTATTTTCTCGTTTTACCAAATAACTCATTACAGAGTTATTAATTAGCGGACCCATCCTTATGAGCAGTTAATCACCTTTGTCCAATTACATTGTGTAGTTTTGCTCTAATATTAATTTAATGAACATGGAGTAAAACTCTGTGTACTTGTCTTCTTTGTGTTGTATTTAAGGGCCCATGGTTAGCATTTACTTTCTTGGCCGCAGGTGGCCTAGTGGGCAACGTTCGTGACTACCGCGGAAAGGACCTCAGGTTCGATCCCAGACAGGTACGAACGCTCGATCCGCCGTGCGTCGGATGGGCACTTTAAGCCGTCGGACCCCGGATACTGCCCCCCCGGTAATAAATAAGGGCGTCTTCCTCCCCCTTTCTACTTCGCTTCCGTGTCACTTTCCTATCGGGCACTCGAGCCCAAATCTCCTAGTTTCCTATTTCTAAGGGTTGTTTAAGACCTGGGTTCAGACACTCCCTAAAATCCTCTACATATGATCATTGATCATTTACTTTCTTAACTAATAATAGGTTTTATCTGTCACCCATAGGCGCTGACTATAGGGGGCAAGGTGAATATTGCCCCTCCAATAATTTTTCTGTGGGGGGACAGTGCCCACCCAATATTTTTGGTCCTGTTTAATTAAATAATCGCTTTAGCCTCATAAGGTGGACCAAACTCCACTTTATGAGGCCAAAGCGATTTATTTCCCAAAATTAATAAATAACAAAATAAATATAATTTTTTTTTCCCATTCTCAGCATTGCTCATTTGATAAGAAGTTGGATTGCCAGCCCCGTATTAATAGTGTTTGACATGTTCTCGTTATACGTGGTAAATTCTTAAAACAATTATCAAAAATGAAATACAGAAGCGTATAATCTCCAGCGCCTTTTTTTTTCTATTTATGTTTTGCGTTTCTTGTTCTTTGTTTAGGCAACCCAGCAAATTTCTCATATTTTTTACTAAACCTCAAAAATAAAATCTGGATATTTTTATAAAATCACAGGCAGAATTTTCTTTTTAAAAATATTAATATTCATTAAAAGAATATTTCTGTTTCCTTGTTCATTTGCTTATGAGCAATTACAAGTGCATTTTAAATTATATGTCGAATTTCGTAATTTATCTTTTGAACCCCCCCCTTTTATTTTCCTTCCGACCATGGAAGAGACGTGCCCCTCCTACATCTGATCTCTTCACGTCTGTCCCCCCATAATTTGGAGAAGTCGGCGCCCCTGCTGTCACACCTTCTTTCAGTCACATGTGGTTACTATCAGTAGTGCACTCAGGATTTTTTAATGGGGCTGCCCCAAAATATTGAAAATGCAAATAAAATTACTTGGATAAAACATTTTCCTAAATATATTGGGAAGCAACAAAAACATCTCCTCCATATTAAAATGAATTTACAGTTATTTGTAAAATATATATTTAAAAATATATACAAACATAATTAGAAATAAGCAGCCAATTACATAAAGAAAAACCAAGTGATTCCTCATGGGGAGGGCCCCGACCCCTGGGCCACCCCACTAAATGCACCACTACTTACTATTTCTCAATGCATTGCTCGCAGTTTTCAAGTTTCCTAAGAAGTTGGATACATGGACTACAATTAATGATGGCACCTGCATGCTAGAAATGGTCTGATTGCTGATCTGTGTGGTAAGCTTTACTTTCACCCTTATTGACAGCAATCTATTGCAAAGTACATGGTATATTTTCTGCAGATTACTCCATTCTGCTTGTACTGTGTCCCCCTTGACACAAATCCCAGATACTTTTGAAACTCTTTCTTTTAGCTGGCTTGTGTTAGATATGCCTGCTCTTTGTTGCATCAAATCAAGGATTTATACACACACACACACCCATAAAAAATCTCAATTTTCATCCATTTGGAGGTGTGATACACACACACAGTGGCACACCCAGGATTTCTTTATGGGTTGTGGCCCATAATATTGAATACACAAATAAAAATGCCCTGAAGAAAACATCTCCCAAAATATTAGGAAGTGATAAAAATATCTCCACCACACTAAAGGGAGTTTCCAATTATTGGTAAACCATATATTTAAAAACGTGTACACATATATTTGAAAATAAGCAGCCAATAACAATGTACAAAGGACCAAGTGTCACCTCATGGAGAGGGCCTGTGCCAACCCCAGTGAGTGTACCACACACACTCACAGGATATGTACACGTTTTAATTTTTATATGTATACTTTTTAATTTTTGTATTAGTTGTTTTTATTTTCATATAGCACAGCTGTCAACAGCAGTTAGCATATACATGAATTCCTCAGCTGTACCCTGAAGTATCTTTTACCATAATGTAATTTTTTTTTATTTGACATCTATGTGTATAGCAGTCAAATGGGTCTTTTTTAGTTTTTATTGTTTAAAGCATGTGCTTAAAGAAAGTCACTGCAACCGTAAAACATACATATGTATCTCTTCATTTTAGTCCGTCACAAATTTTGCAGATGTACTTCTGAACAATTTCAGCATGAACAAGTTTTGTGAAAATATCAGTCTCTTTTTCAATCCTTGTTTAGGGAAGCATTTAGCCATGAGAGATAAAAACATAAAAACATCACAAAAACAAAATAACAGTGTGTAATTTTTGGAAAAAAGATTTCTGGTTATAGCTATTCTTAACTATAAAAAAAATCTGAAATTCTCCATTTCTTGAAGTGTTTTCCTATCTTTAATCCTTTGTATATATCCTAAATATTTTACTGTAAAAATTTTCAGCCTTCGAAAAATTTCCTTGCATTCAACACCCCA
This sequence comes from Macrothele yani, assembly GCA_039090855.1. Lineage (NCBI taxonomy): Eukaryota > Metazoa > Arthropoda > Arachnida > Araneae > Macrothelidae > Macrothele > Macrothele yani. Next base: position 2,961,869 of record CM076996.1, on the reverse strand, counting down.
TCAAATTTTTTTCAACACTCCCCAAATTTTCAGCACTCCCCCTATATGAAATTCCTGGATCAACATTCCTGCATCAAATGTATTGTTTATTGGTTTTGTTGCCCTCCAACTCTTTTCACGATGTCAGTATTTTTTAGTACTTTTCCTTATCCATGAGGGTTTTTTTTTCTGTTTATCGTGTTTATTCTAAGCATGTATCTCATCAAGTGCTTTTGAGTGGTACAATCTGTGTCTATATATTATCTAGTAGTTGGAACCCATGTGTGTGATCTGTTAATAAAAATTTATTGGACATACAGGTTAAATACTTGCTTTTGAGATATAATGGTAAATCCCTGTAGAAAAATGATTTTTTTTCAAATGGACTTGAATCAGGCAGAACTGGTGTCTTTTGAGTAAGACTTACGTGAAACCTCGGTTATAAATTTTTCTAGGGGTTGGTCATAAAATCATATAAAAGAAATTTAAAATATAAGGCATTTTTTTTTTTTGGAGATTATAACATTAGCAGTTATAATCTTCAAAAAGAATAAAAAATATTTTTACATACTATTATACATTAGTACTAGTATTATACAGTATATTTTATATGTATCATTATATTATACATACATTGTATAATGCTCCAAAAAGAAAAAAACAAAAGGAGGACTCGTGATTTTAGATTACTGTAATTTATAATGCAAAATAATACATACATGAATACTTTGTTTACTACCTTAAGCCTGTGTCTATTTTGACTTTCTTGTGAATTTTTTATTTTAATCTCATTTAAAACAGCTAAGAAAAGGAATTTTGTATGGTTCCATATTTTCAATACACGAAAAAAAACACATCGAAATATTAGATAGTAAATCCTAATAAGATTTTGTTTATATTCAATACCCTATTACACATTTTTTTATTTCTAAGCATCGCTCTTTGCAAAGCAGTTTGTCCGCTAGTGATTTAGCATTAGTACCAAGTAAAATATTAACTAATCTTTGCTTGTTTCAAATTTCTTAAATTCATAGAAAAAAGACAACTGCGAGAACGTTACGTAGTAAATTTTTAGTTGCATCTATTTCATTGCTGCTAACTAAATAAATAAATAAACGGTATCTCAATTCTCTCAAAGTTGTAACGTATAGAAAAAAATCAATGAACCGTGTATTTTTGATAATTAGAAATTCAAAATTTAACGTATAATCGCAAAAAGCGTATAAATGAATTACGTATAACCAAATTGAAAAAGCGGTAGAAACTACAGCAAAATATCGGGACTAGCGCAGAATTACGTATCAAAGTGAAAAACGTATAACCGGAAAACATATAATCGAGGTTCCACTGCACATAGACAACTTAGAAACCTTCCAATGCTTTTTTTTTTTTTTTTTACACGTCGCTTTGCGAGTTAAGAACTCTGCCGTTTTGTTATTTTATTTTACTTTTTTGCTAGTTAAGAACCGCTTGTTTGAAGCATAGTAACATGGCTTTGTGTTCCGCATCAACGGATTTATTTATTCGTGTTTGTGTATGTGAAATGCAGGATTTCGGAGGCAGAGATGTTGCGAATAAAATGTGCAGTACAATACCTGTTATTCAGAAATCGTATTTTCATTGGTCGGTGGCAAAGGCAAATTGCAAGAAAAAATTTCTGTAGCTTCCAAATGAACTAGTCGACTTTATATATATTTTTTAGTTATTCTGCAGAATTGCTTTGTCGAAAATAAATTTTGGTCAGGAAACTGAGTAACGCTGTGTTATTTGACGTTTTAAAACAATTTACCTTGTGGAAGGAAGTTTTCTGCAAGGGTTCGTTATGCTTTGTTCGATGTCAGAAGACCAATAACCAGATTACTTACTTAACCCGTTGTTTGTCAGATTTCTAAAACATAAGTACCATTATTAAGATATGTACAAAACAAAATGTAATTATTGGTACCGTGATTTGCTTTGTCATTTCCATAATGACCCCAGGAGTACAAAAAAGAAACAAAAAAATGGATTATTGGATGGAGATATTTTTTCCTCAACCACCCTCGACATACTCATTTCAATAGTAATAGCAGTTCAGCCAATAGTTGCAGGTTAAAGAGGAATTGCATTCACCATAATTTTATATATTTATTTCCTATATATATTCCTTGAATATAAACAAAAACAGGCAGTTATTCAGGCCAGTGTTGATCATGCGAGGTCCCGCCTCGAAGCGTTCAGATTATTAAGTACATAAATTGTCTATCTAATGTCAACATTGATATTACATGTATTGTCTGTAGTTAAGTAGATTATTTAGTAAAAATGAAACTCAATAATTTAAATAGTCCATTGCATGTTATTAGGCAATATAATTGATGAATATGCAGTGGAGTTTATATACGCGAGTTTGTTGATCACCGCACGGGCGAGCAGGGCTCCCAGTTTAACAGTTTGTTGATCACCGCACGGGCAAGCAGGGCTCCCAGTTTAACAGTTTTTTGATCACCGCGCACGGGCGAGCAGGACTCCCAGTTTAACAGGGCCTCCTTTTAAAAATGACTGCTGAAAATTATTGAACTTCTTTTCATTATTATTATTACTGTGAAGGTAATATTTTATGTGGGGTTTTGTTTAACCCTTTTATCAGTCAATCTGCAATGCTTTCATTAAAGTGGAACAGTTTCAGTTTTCACTAAACCCTTCGTTACGCTTCTCTGAAATTGCTACCGCACTTCAAGATCACAATTAATTTTACTTTGGAATTTATTTCCAATTCTAAGATTAATAAAAGTTATTGTTATTTTTATTTCGTAGATTATCAATCAAATTCTACTTTTCAAATATTACACAATCAAATTTGCTATATAAAACGGAATAAGAAACAGCTCCCTCATTTGATGCAAGGGTTAAGCAGGAGGAAGTATATATATACACTATCTACCAACAAGTAATTGGACACCTGTGATAGCAAAGGTAAACAAAGTTTATTCACCTTCAATAGTTGGTGGAGCCTCCACGAGCGGCGATTACAGCTGCGACCCTCCGGGGCATACTCTCATCCAGGCGTTGTAAGACAGTTCAGTTCCTTCACGGATCTCGGACTGTGGGGGCACCCCTTAAGTCGACGCTCCAACTCGTCCCAGAGGTGCTCGATAGGGTTAAGGTCCGGGCTCTGCGCAGGCCAGTCCATTCGATTAACCCCATTGTCACCATACCAAGCCATGTTGGACCTCGCAACATGACAGGTGGCATTGTCATCCTGAAAGTAACATGGGTAAACCCAGTAAAACTGCCACAACGTAGGAAGCGCATGGTGATCCAAAATGGTGCAGTAGGTCTCGGCGTTGAGTCTACCAGGAACTGCGACCAAGGGTCCCGTACCATACCAGGAGAAACACCCTCATAGCATAATTCCGCCGCCGCCGAACTTCACAGTTGGCACAATACATTCCGGCAGGAGGCGTTCTCCAGGCAGACGCCAAACCCAGACCCTGCCATCCGAACGGTAGAGGATGAACCTTGATTCGTCGGTCCAGAGAACCTGTTTCCACTGTTCAACGGTCCACTGTCGACGTTCCTTGCACCACGTTAGCCGAGCAGCGCTATTGGACTTTGTGATCAAAATCTTGTGGGCGGCAGCACGTCCATGATAACCGAGCAGATGGGCTTCTTTACGGATGGTATTCATCGAAAGAACACTCCCGGATGCCTGTTGAAACTCCTCCCGGATGTGGCCTATCGATTTGGTGCGGTTCTTCCGAATTTCTCTGGCCAGCACCCATCGGTCTCTAACTCCCAGTTTTGTGGGTCTGCCGGGTCGAGGCACATTCCGACAGTCACCTCTCATCTTCCACTTGCCAATCACGTAGGCCACTGTCGATTTTGGGTACTTCAACTCGCTGGATATGTCACGTATGGATCGGCCATTTCTGTGATAAACGACGATTACAGCTTTCTTGAAATCAGAGAGCTCCGAACTGCGTGGCATCTTACATGCGACTGGTTGCGTTGTTGTTTCCCACACGATATTTAACGGTGACGGCCGTGACGTGTATCAGGACCGCAGATATCTTCGATTGCTGGGGTGTCCAATTACTTGTTGGTAGATAGTGTATATGGGCATATAATATAAAAAAACATGCATGTTGTTTCGTTTTCATATATTTACATGGTGGGATTTTTCACCAAAACAATGATTATCTGGTAAGAGAAAGAAATACTTGAAATATTTTTACCGATTGCAGATACCCACGTGAAAGACAGTTTTGTTTGACCCCGTGGTGGAAATTTTAGCAACTTTGGTGCCTAACATGCGGTACTTTCCACTATTTTTTTTATTTTTTTTCTATTGTTATTTTTCGTTTTGGGGTTTAACGACTACCTTGAACAACTCAACGTGGCTACATGATCAGTCGCCTGTCTCTTTAATTTCAGGCTACTGGTTCCGGAAGGAGGCAGCGCCGCAAGACAAGTGCTACGTGGACGACTTGCCCGAATCCATCGCCTCTGATCATTCAGCCACAATGGTGGGTCTTGCATCTTTGAGAAAAATGAAAGCCGCTTCGGTGGCGCAGTGGTGGCTTCTGACCATTCGTCCCAGATGGGTCCAGGTTCGAATCCCGGTGGAGCTTGGATGTTGTGTTTGCCTTACCGCACTGGCTCTCTCCCTGCCCTGGAACCAGTGGCCTCAAATTAGGGACGGGCGACTGCCACGGGTGTACTGATACTCCCCGCAACCCCCGCATCGCGCGGAGGGGGGGGGGGTCACGGATAAGCGAGCCTCTAATCTCAGAAAACACATTTTACAAATTTTTTTGCGGAAACTTCATTTGAAGTTTAAAGAAAGAAGAAAAAGAAAATAAAGAAATTGATGTCTAAGAAACAGCCAGGGATTTTTGACGGCAGCAATGAAGTATTAGAAAGAAAAGGAGCATTTGATATTTTATTCACCAAATAACTAAAGTATTTGAAAGTCATTTTCGTGGTTCTAGTTTATAAAAACTGGATGACGGGAAAGCAGCTATTCGAAACGATTTGAGACCCCTTTTCACAGTCATAGCAATAGTTTCTATATAGGCATGTTTGTGGAAGAAACTTGGGGAGACCTTCGTCCAGCAGTGGATTGATAATGGTTGACAATGATGATTAACAAGAGAATATGAAAGAAATATCAGTTGGATAAATGAAATGTTTATACCAATGAGGATAAATGTATATTTATTACAGTTGTTTTTCGCATAACTTCTCATCCTTCAGAATATAATGAACTGAGAGGTGTTCTTTGCGGGGGGAAGAAACAAAAGACCTGTAATTTTTTATAACAGAGTCAAGGGAAATTTTTTTTTACTATGTGCAAAATATTGGGGCATTATCTTAAGTGTTTTTATAAAAGTAATTTTAATTTTATAAGTCATAATTCTTTATGTTATTATTTACTTGCTTACTTAACGTTCTGTATTTTCGTATAAAATGGAAAAGACCATCGGATACTGTCACACGGCATTTACGTGTTTTGTGTGTATATGATAGTGAGGTACTTTTTAGAGTTTGTCCTTAGTTGTTTACTGTTTACAAGAATAAAATTTGCGTGATACGATTAACTTTGACGTAAGTATTTTGTATTACGTTGTAATGGACGGTATAAAACTAGTGCAGTCATCTTAATTACAACGGGCACATTTGTGTTACACGCAACAAATTATAACATTTTTGGTGTTACGAAAAATACCTGTAGGTCCAAAGAATTTGAATGATTTAAAAACTGCTTAAAAACTAGTTAATAATCTGGAATCGGAATTTTAAAAATTCAGTAATTGGAAGGTAATAAATTTTTGTAAAAGGGCCTCGAAGATATTTTTTGGGAGGAGCACCAAGTTTTTCCGGCACGTCATTGGCGACTGCTTATAGCACACTGAGTTGCTCACGGTGGTCGTCAAACCCCCAATAATAATAAAAAAAAAATGAAACCTATGTATCCCAGTGACAACCGTCTCAGGTATTTTTACACTCTGAAGACTATGCTTCAGTTTCATCTGATCGCATTCTTAAAAATTAAATATAGCGAACTGTATTAGAATTCTGATGATTTTCGTTAGAGAACACAGTTATCCACAAACTGGGAGGGAGCAGCTCAATGGGGCTGTAAGCAGACGCCCGTCCCTAATTTATGTTGACTGGTTCCAGGTAAGGGAGAGAGCCAGTGCCGTAAAACAAACACAACATCCATTCCTCCCCGGGATTCGAACCCGGACCCTTTTCTGGAGAATGGTCATAAGCCATCGCCTTAGACCACTACGCCACCGGGCAGGCAGAATGCGATTCGGCAATGTGATACTGTTTTGTACTTCGATGTGTATAAATTCTGATTCTCGGCGTGTACAGTTAGTGTTTTAGAAGAGGGAATACTTTTCATGTGTTGAAGATGAAACGGAAGATTAAGTACCACAGATGTGTCATCGTACCCGCAAAATCGTTAAAAAATATGGTACTCGAATGTCATGTTAGGAACCGTTAAGTATTTTTATCTTTTTACTTGTGTCAGATAAACAGACAGTACTAAAAGTAAAGTGTAAATTCATTCTGTAATTTTCGTTGATGTCGATAGGCAAAAACAACAAAAACAAAAAATATCTTGAGTATCACTAGTTTTTAAATCTTGTGGGTGCGTACCTCCCTGCTCGGAAAATATTCTCATCGCCAAAAAGCATTAATTTAAACGAAACACTGCTCAAAAAATACCATGGAAGCATTTTTTTTTCTAGAAGTAGACATTATATTATTCCCGTGAACATAAAAAGTGCACGTACGTTTAAAACTATTTTGGATATTTTAGAAAAACCGAATATTCGTAAAGAATATCACTTTTATTTTGTTAACAAAAAATAATTAACGCTAAACAAATAACGTTCAAAAGTAAACTAACAAATCAAAAAATAATTTACAGATACATGCGTATGGGATCAAACGAGTTCCAAGCGAAGGGGAATGTAACAAAAGGGCTGAACGTTAGGAAGTTAAAATCACAGATTTTTGCGTTTAATTTCGCACTTTGACATTAATGCGTCACGCACACTCACTTATTAAACAATTAACTGTACGAGACTGAACGAGCTCTAGAAGAGACTTGTAGTGAAACGGTTAATAGTTTGAAGAGCATCCCTTCTGATATTTTTTGTCGAACGTCATGAGACTGAGGTAAAACAGCTGCTTTTTTTTTTTAACATTTGTGTTTCAACAAGGATACTAAAATACGTCATGCAACGTAAAGGGTTTATTATTATTATTACACAGATCGATTTTGTTTCATGTAAACCTGAAACATGTTTCTGTTTTTTTATGTGCCAGTTTTTTACGTGAACGTTCGTTGACCAATGCAGCCGTGACTTCGTAATACCTAAATATCGTTACAAACGCGTTCGACTGTATTTTCATAACAGACGTGGGATTCATGGTGGGAGTTGCAACGAAACATCTCGGTTTCGGAGAATAAAAAACCGCGGTGCCAGTTGTTTTCGTAATCCGTGTAGATGATTTCATTCCGTGTACCACATTACATTGCGTTGTAACGTTCCGTCTGCAGAGGATCTCATTTGAACAGGTTGTCTTGCCAATTCTTTTCATAGTTGTTTTATTATCAATCATAATTTATGACTCAAATTCACTACAAAGGTCCCTTCACCTCTTATTGATGAACAACCTTATATTCGTTGTGTGTGTGCGACCTCTAATATGTTTACTAACCTATTTCGCTTACAAATCAGGTTTTCTTAAATCGCTTCTAAATCTTATTTTGCCAAACACAAAAATCTATTCAATATTAAGATTTGTATGTCCATACTCGAAATTATCTCGCAATGCTTCAAGAAGCCGTGATATTATTATAAGTTATATATATGCATGTAGGCCATCTAGCGGGACTGTTGTCTGCACACTGGAATGCCAGAAAATGGTAGCCTCTGAGAAAGAATTTGCCAATCTTCCTATTACAAACTGTGATAGGACAAAACATGAATACACGTTTACATAAAAGCTGAAAACCATGAGCATGCCTAATTCTATCCTACTGAAAATTTAGTGTCCCAATCCGGTGTGAAGTGGAGATACGGTTTTCACAGACACATGAACGAACGAATAATAATCTTTGTCATTCCTTTGCATGTGTTCTTACTTTTCGCGTTTCAATTCAATTTCGGTAATTAGAGGTATTTATATTTAACTTCTTACCTCTTCCGTGAGTCCGTGCTAGGGCTCACCAGCAATCAGCATCTTCTTTATCCAACATCTTCTATGCACACGGTCGTATACACAAGAACATATTCCAAGAGAGTTGCACATCAAAGGTATACTACTAATTTATTGCAGATCATTTTATATGAATTAGATGTAAATACACAACACTCACACACACTGAATATTTCGTCGTTTGTCTTTCGCGTCATAAGTCTTAATATCAGTTTTCACATTGCGGCCTCTGCCGTATCATCTCTTCCGCCCTTTCCACGCGTCCTCACATGTCCGCCATCTTCTCACATCTTGCGTTCGCCGCCTCCGCTGCGCCCTCTGTCGGTGAAGTCCCAACAGCATGACCAAGGGAATGACAAAGATTATCAACTTTTCTGTAAAGACGTGCTAAAATTACTAAAACCTTCCAGAAAATAAATTTTGCAGGTCACGTATTTCTTTTCCCCCATTTATCGGTGCTTTTGCACCACACAATTTTTCCAGTACATACACTAACCACCGAAAGCATCTGGAGAGACTTCTCTTTGTCCCGATGCCATGGATCCTTATGTCAAAACACATGACTCGTGTATAATTTATTTATTTTATTTTATTTTGATTGGAGGTTTAACGACCACCGTGAGCAACTCAATGGGCTAGCAGTCGCCCGTCCCTAATTTAGGGTCACTAGCTCCAGGGAAGGGAGAGAGCCAGTGCCGTAAGACAAACACAACATCCATGCCTGACCGTGATTCGAACCCGGACCCCTTACGGACGAATGATCAGAGGCCAGCGCCTTAGACTACTGCGCCACCGGGGCGGCACTCGTGTATAAGCCAAAAGATATTCAGACACAAATAGTTTAGTGGAGATCACTTGACTTCAAAAATTAATATCGTGTGGGAGATCCTGCTGCTTGAATAAACAACAGTGATCCTTCCAAGAATTCCTCCAGTCAGATTATTAAAAATGAAAGGCGTTGGTGTTTGTTTCTGTTCTACTTTCAACATAGTCGCTATCAATAAAACAGAAGTAGGGCACTTTTCCAAGAATTCATCACAAAGTTGTTCAGTGGGATTGGGATCATTGTTTCGAGCAGGACAGACCAACGGAGAAATATTTTTCTGAAGCTATGGGCTCACAATCCCTGCAGTATGTGGCGGAGCATTGTGCTGCTGAAAAATTTAGGGCTCAGTTCAAAGAAATTGTGTTGGTGTAAGTGGATGATGCATTTATTTGAAATGTCAATGTGTTACTCCGAATCTTTTATTCTTGACGCTACAATTATCAGTCCCAAACTAGACCCATGATTCATCGTGCCGCCCCTCTGCCCAAGTGGTCAGAGTCGTGGGTTTCTGGGTGATCGTTCTAGTTGGGTTCGGGCTAGAGTGCCTCATTAGGTGCGCATTTGTGATTTGCTTGCCATAGGGAGGTGGCTCGGTCCCTACCCCGGGAACAAGTGGCCCTAAATTAGGGTCTGGCGGCTGCCTATAGCTTTAGATGCTCATGTGATCGTTACATTCGGAAAGAAAACAAAACAAAACTTGTACTTTGTCAAAAGCCACTGTTGTGCATTCGTGGGAATAGTATTTCACTGGGCATTTCCTATCCCTGAAATCTGCCGACCTAGCTCAACAACATTAACATGATCCGCTACTTTATAGAACGTTCTTCCATCGAGTGAATGTTGAGGGACGATGGACACTTTGCAGACAGAGTATTGTTCCTAATCCACGTCAATTGTGTGTATTAATGGCGTTATGTATTGTTTGTACGTGTATCATAATGGCTATGAAAGCTAATTCTCCCAACTGACTGTATGTGGCATGTCAGACTCTTCATATCTGTCTAGGGCGCAGATGGGTTTTCAAGATGGCTGTGGTGTTTTTAGTTACTATTCCCTTCCGGCTTCGGCCATACCTTTGGGTCATTTTTCATAGACTCCCAGTTGTTTTTAGCACGTCTTTTGTAAAAAAACATTGTGCTTATGTTATCGGTTTGTCCGTCCGTCTCTCCGTCCGTCTGTAGACACCATATCTCTGCAACTATTAGTCCGATTTCAAAAATTCTTTTTGCATTGGGAAGCTTGAAATATGCGAATGATGGTCCTTCACTTCGTTTTTTTTTTTTACGATGTACCATTTTGCCGCTAGAGGGCGTAAATGCACATGATGTCGAACTTAAAACACATTTTATTCCATATATTTGCTTCTAAGCATCCGATCGAAAAAACATTTTTTATCTTTCGATTCCATTTATGTCGAAGAGTATTTTAGGCATAGTTACTTTTTCAAGTTACGCATAGATTTTCCGCTTGGGGGCGTAAAAGTAAATTACATTTTCACCGATATCTCTTCATCTAAAACTCTGATTTGAAATATTTTTCTTCAGCGGATACAGCTCCTGATGGAAAATCTTTTGCATATAATTTCTATTTTTTTGTAAAGAATACTTTGGCCACCAGGAGGTGTGAGTGTTAATTTTTGCTTCTGATGTATTTGCCATAAAATCTGAGCTTCTAAAATCTCGATTGAAAAAATGCGTTCGTGGACCGATGCTACTCATGTTGATAGACCTTTTCGGAATATTTTCTTCTTAAAATAATTCATGGTTTTTACGTCAGGCGGCGCAGATGTATACCTTATTTTTGTCAATATCTCTACTCTTAGGAGTCCGATTTGAAAAATCCCTTCTTTGTTGGATAGTGTTTCCGATGCGAAATGTTTTTCATATAAATTCAAAATTTTCAAGTAAATCATAGACTTTCTGCTAGGGGGCGCAAAATTAAATTGCGTTTTCTGCGTTATTTCTGCTTCTAAAACTCCGGTTTGAAAACTTCTTTCTGTATCCCATACAGCTCCTGATGGAGAGTGTTTTTCATATAATTTCTAATATTTAGGAAAGAATGGTTTGGCCATCAGGAGGGCATAAGCATTTCCTGCTTCTGATGTATTCGCAGCAAAATCTGAGCTGCTGAAAACTCGACTAAATTTTTTTTTTCTTAGACCGATACCGCTCACATCGAAAAACCTTTTGAGAATACTTTCATCCTAAAATAATGCATGGCTTTCCCGTCAGGGGGCGTAGATGCATTTCTTATATTTGTCGATATCTCTGCTTCCAAGTGTCCGATTTGAAATTTTTTTCTTTGTTGGAGAGCGTTTCCGCTGCGAAATGTTTCTCATATAAATTCAAATTTTTGTTAACGCACAAGTCTGCAACCAGAGGGCGTAAGTTCACGATTCCGTTTACAGCAATATCTGCGGAATTAAAAACCCGATTGAAAAACTTCTTTCTTCGGTCAGATATTATTGTTTTCCATACCGGTTCCATTGATTTTGAATAGCTTTGATAAATTTATTTTGCGCCAGACCGGATTCAAAAGACGTGCTCATTACACCCGAAAATTCGGTGTCATCTTTCTTGTTTTAACTACAGCGTCAGTGCAATAATTGTAAAGGGTATGAAATGAATGGAATGTAACGAAGTAAATGCTCAGCCGATATTCGACAATCATATTCGCTGGACTGCTCATATTGAATGTATTGACTTCTACGGTGATGTTTTCTCAAGGTGGTTGTCCTGCTGCTAGTATTTTCCCCTTCATGTTTCATCGATATCTTTAACACAGTCATTTTTTTTTTTTTTTGGTCTCTCAATTATCTTCTTAACTGCAGTATCTCTCTCATTTCACTATTCCCTTCTGACTTCGGCCGTATCACTCTCACTTTACTACATTAGCTACCGTTAGGCTGTTTGATTCAGAGAGGCTCCAAAGGGATGTAGTGAAGAAATGCTGAGACGGCATGGGACTATGAAAATCATCAAGCTGTTTACTATGTCGGTTAGTACCGTTACTGCGACAGTGACTACACCAATTTGTAAGTTGAGAAAATTTTCATGTAGTGTATTAAAGGCAATGTAGTGCGTTATTTTTTTCGTTGGCACTTGGAATAAAGTATCCTACGTGGTCTTCTGGATCTTTTCCTGTCCCTTGGTATCCAGTCTAGTATTGGGTGTGTGCATGAGTTCTACCCGTTTTCGTAGGCTACAAAGAAAGGAGGAGACCACAACAAATAACATACCTAGGATTTCACTTAATTGCCATCATTCTGTATAACCTCTTGCCATCTGTCTATGAGTAGGTGAATCCCATGCCGGAAAAACTCCTGTATTTTAAAGTAAAAAGTCATGTAATGCTGGTTTCACATCGTCCACATCATCGAAGGTTTGGAGAGCGAAGGCGTTCTGTAACGATCGAAAAGTCCGTAAGTGCCAGGTAAGGGGAATACGCCGGGTGAAGTAACACTTCCCAACCAAAGTCCAGTAATTTTTGCCGAGTGATTAAAGCAGCGTGAGGTCTAGCGTTATCATGATGAAGGATCACGCCTTTGCGATTGATGAGTGCTGGTCGCTTCGAGGTCAGTTGTTCTCGCAATCTGTCCAACTGTTGGCAGTAGAGGTCAGCATTTATCGTTCGGTTAGGTGCCAACACCTCCCAGTAGATACTTCCCTGGACATCCCACCAAACACTCAACAAAATCTTTTTGGGATGCAGTCCTGTTGAGGTCGAAGGAGCAGGCTCCGCACCTTGGCACACAGCCCGTCGACGCTTTACATTACGGTACAGTACCCATTTCTCATCACCCGTTACAATTCGTCCCAAAAACTCTTCATTTCTGTGACGAGAAAGCAAAGAAACACAGGTACAGATTTTCTCTTTCGTTGCTTTGCAGAAAGCTGGTGCGGAACCCAGTTATCGAACTTGGTGATGAACCTAAGCGCATGCATCCGTCTTTCGACTGTTGTTCTGTGTACCGACAACGTTTACGCGAATTCCTGAACGGTTGGATGTGTGTCATTTGTAATGGCTTGGTCCACATCCTTGTCAAAAACCACGGATGGACGTCCAGGACGTGGCTGAACTTTACAGCTTCTGTTCTCCGTCCCTGAATTTCCGTAACCAACGGCTACAAGTGCTATCATCAACTGCATCCTCCCCATACACTTGACAGATGTTACGGCAAGCCTCAGCTGCAGTACTGCCTTTATCGAACTCGTACAGTAAACAATGTCTAATGTGCTCCTTATCGCATGCCATGTTACACCGTCCGTGATTTCCGTTACGAATGACTTACTCTCGAGAACAAACCTAGTGCCTCTATGTGCTCTATTGCTCCACGCTTTATTTGCCGAAAATTCGGCATCGCAGCGTCATCTGTGACGTAACTACTCCGATCGCAATTTGTATCTATTACAAAAACGGGTAAAACTTTTGCACACACTGTGACGTACCCGCCAGCAGGACGCACACGACATAAAGGCAGATAGGAATCAGAATAAACGTCTGCGTAGCTCAGTTGGTAGAGCGACTTGTTCCGGAATAATCGGCCTCGGGTTCGAATCCCGGCGTAGACCAAAAATGACGGAGAAATTTACTTCGTTATAACACCCAGTATTTCAGGTACCCAACAGTGGTCAGTTATTTTAGCAATATGTCCAGCTCACTGCCATTTGATGGTCTTTACTTTGACCACTGTTGTCATTTTTCTGATCCATGAGTTCCTTTTCTTAACTCTCGATTACACCAAAATGCTCCTTTAAGTTGCCCAGGGCCTGTCTTTTTTTATCCATAAGTAAGAACTGGAAAGATTCATTTATTAAACACATTTCTTTCAAGACGTAATGGCAGATTTCTCTTGGAAATTGTACTGCTTCTTCCAAATGCACTCTAGCCAAGTTTTATATGCCAATTAATTTCTTCTTCGGTGTAGCCTTCGCTTTATATCTGTTGTCCAAAGTAGATGTGGTCATCAGTTACTTCGAAATTTGCCCCAGCAACCTCTATATCTTCAGTTCTTATAAAAGCATTGTACATCACTTTTGTTTTGCATTCTGTTGGTTCATCTTTAATCCCACTTAAGTGTGTAGAAAGTAACTTAGGAAAAAAATTGATTCTGTTCGCTCATTTTATTTTTATTTTGAATTTGTTTAAACACAGCTGAACATACTGATATTACAATGAAGTTTTTCACATTACAAGTGGCGTCTTATTCCAGTATGCGAAGTATAATTTCTGCTGTAAATGTGCAAGAAAATTACGAAATTTCGCTGTTTTTATTATTATTTTTTATTTTGTTTCATCCGTGGGGTTAATTGTTCGGAACAAATAGCGCATATTCTTATCTCGTGGAAATGACTTTTATATCACTTGAAAGCTGAAACAATGCGTGAATTAACCTGTTTGAAACATTTATTGTGTGCGATGAAACTAATGCGTTGACCCACTTCTCTTTTGCTTATTTTATTTAATTTTTTTGTTGTTGTTCAGCAAAAGAAGTCATTTCTAAGATTTCATCGAGTGTTTATCTTTTTTCTTGCTGATGTTGGCAGTATCTCCACACCCTACGTTTACTTCAACCGAGAAAACGGCAACAAAACAAATTACTTAATAGATGAAAGATGTAGATCTTTCTTATCTTTTTTTATTTCCTTTTTCTTGAGAAAACCGTCTGTCTGGTGGTGAATAGAAAAATGAACAATTCAATTCCTGTTTCCGAGCGTTCAAGGCTTCATGTTTGATGTTTATGCCTGTTCCAACTTAGTCGTCGTACAAGCAGAAAGGAAAAAAGGAAAAACAAGAGAAAATTAACGAAATGTAATTCTGTCGGTCTTTGCAGAAGTTGTCTTTTTTTTTTTTTTTTTTTTTTTTCGCGTGATCGAAATCGTCAACCCAATTTTTGTGAAATTAACTGAGTTTTTGCCTTAGCAGCAAATATTGACCCTTCCAGACGAATCCGTTCCAGATTTACAGACCGGTTGATCAGTTTCGGTTTAAATGGAAATCCTGATTGTACATATGGTTGGCATTCAGCAGAATTGCAAATGTGTAATCACCGGTTTTTTTAAGACATTCCAGTCTTGATTTGCAAGACCGTTGTGCCGATTTCGCTATGGATCAACCCACAACTGACTAATGCGATTCAAAAACAAAAAGGGATTTTTTTGGTGTGTTCCGTGTGCAAGGATTGATAAAGTAACAACCAAGCAAATTTTCTGTAGGACACCTCACAAAACGACGAGGCTGTGCGTATTGCAGCAGACGGCTGTAGGGACCATTTTTATTTCGTAATGAAGTCATTTGGATACAGATTGTTCTGAGGTATGTTTTATTGAAACTCTGTTTTGTTTGTGTCCAAAGATGGTAATAAATTAGGAGAATCAACATTAGGTGTTTAGGGAAACAGGTAAAATGCCGAGGTAATTTACGAAATGTCGCAGCAAGTTTCTCGAGAGTAAATAGAACTTTATGGACAGCACAGCTTTTATTTTTATTTTATTTTATTTATTTATTTATTTATTTTTTGTCGTTTAAGAGGTTTCAAGACGAAAGAAAAAAAAAGTGAGAAATGAACTATATAGTTATCCAGGTTCAAGAATCGATTGAAACGTGAAAAAAGTAATTGAAGTAATACTGAGAAGCCATAGTTTTTGCTCCACAAAACACGTATGTACAAGGTGTGCCAATAAAGTTCGGGGAATGCTGTCGTAACGCGTAAAAAAAAAAAAGATTCTGAAAGGTCAGTAATTTGCACGACGCAGTCAAATTCATGAGCGAAAATGAAAATGTCCGTAACCGTCACGGAGTTGTTAAAAAGGCTGTGGCACAGAGAGCGTGTGACGGTAGGTGATGTAGGTGCACGATGTTAGCGGGCAAAAAAACAATATCAAATTTTTCTAGCCGAGCGAGCCTTTGCTTCGTTGAATCACCATCGTATTTACCTGATCTGGCACTGGCTGAATACATTTTATTTTCCTGACTAACTGAAATTAGTGATGAAAGGGTAGAGTTTGGGGACATTTCGAACATTCAAGCGAAGGAGTTCTTTTCTCATAGGTTCTAGCAGTTACACGAACGATATGAAAAGTTTTTTGTATCCGGGGAGATTATTTCGAAGGACAGTAAAGTAAGTTTTCTTAAATATTACCTGTTGTTCATTTTTACCGTGCATTCACGGAACTTTATTGACACATCTTATATACATACAGTCATGTCCATAAAAAACAGAACACGTGAAAGGAGTCGAGCTATGATTTTTACAGGATATGTTCATTAGGCAATACAGAACAAATTATTAGCATCTCCGTGTCATACGCAGGTATCACGCTGCCGATCGCATTCTTCGCAAGTTGCGAAAAAAAAAAATTGATTTGGCGATGGAAAAAAGTTTTGGCGATTATCTTTCGGTACAACAACGATACTTAGGCGAAAAAAAAATGAATTTGGCGAATGAGTTGTGGAAAATCTTTAAAAAGCCAGAGTAACCCGTGCTCTTAAAAAGCCAGAGCAACCCGTGCTTCGATGTAGCGGTACTACTAGTATGAGTCATTTTCTTGTAGGACTTCCGTCCACAGTGAGTAGATTTTAGGTCCCAGCCACCTACAGCGAGTTCGCCTTTTGGGCAGGACACAGAAACAATGAGAGCAAGTCTAGCGACTTTGACAGAACAGTTTGTAGTGAGATTAGAGTACAGTAGATGGCGCCACCGTACAAGTACGATGTTGCACATAGAGGGGTGAGAGAATTTCAGGGGGGGGGGGGCATAGGAAAGGATACCCATTTAACCAGTGGGTCCAGCCTGGGGGCCGTCACTTAACGTGCTCGTCCGATGCACGGCGCGAATATTCAGTGATTATTAGCAAATCACACCACTTCCGTAAGATCAGCCCAGGAACGAACCTGAGGACCTTGCATTGGTAGTCTGAACTGTTAACCACTAAGCCATTCGCGGCTTCGGTGTGGCCACCTCTGGCTTTTATGTCCTACTGCTAGAGGTGGAGGCACTATCGATGGCGCTATCAATAGTATCGATAGTTTTGTCCAGCTCAGTACATCGATAGTTTTTCGTAACTATCGATAGTTTTACGTTTTTCAATGCTGTAAGTGTAAATCACGATGGTGTAAATTATTCAGCTTCCACCGATGGCTTTGATGACCGGAACGCTCATTTTCACCTCATTTATATTGGTGTCGAAAACATTGAGCCCAGCCATATTGATACATGATGACAATGCGAAACTAAAGTTAACTATAATCAAAAGAGTAAACGGTGAGGGTATGCGGTTTTTGCATTCTGTTGTTCTTCACGTTAAGTCAAGCTTAAAGCGAAAGTGTACGTTTCAGTCAGATAAAGACGAAGTCAAAAGCGTTGTTCTTGTTGTTTGTACTAGAAGTTTAAAGGTGCGTCAGGTGCTGAAACAGTTATTTGTTGAGAGTAAGTAATCAGTAATGATGGGTAAATGTAAAATATCTTTTGTGCAACTTTATTTTTCTTTTAGTAAGGATAAGCCTTTGCGGAAAGAACTGCAAAACATCAGGCAATACGTCAAATCTTAGAGATAATTTAAAACGACAGCATCCAGCGGCTGTCGTTTTAAATGATCCCAGAAAAATTGAGGAACAGCCCCACTCAAAACTTTATTTATTCAATTTCCCACGATTTGTTACCACGATTTTGCTTAACATTATAGAAAAAATTATTTTTGCATACAAAACCGCAGAATTTTCTTCTTTAGATTTTGTAAACAGAACCATAAAAAGATCATACAGTACAAACAGAAAATTACAATTACGGAGCCACGAATTAGTTCATTCTTCAGGCAAAACATTTTTTCGTGAATTTTGCTCACTCACTTAGGGAGGATATCGTCAAAACGTTGATTCCCCACCCCGGTGGCGCAGTGGTTTAAGCGCTGGCCTGTGATCATTCGTCCGAGATGGGTCCGGATTCAAATCCCTTGAGGAGTACCGTAGATGTTGCGTTTGTCTTACAGTACTGACTTCTCCCTTCCCTAAAATCAGTGGCCCTAAATCAGGGATGGGCGAATGCTTACAGCCCATCGAGTTGCTCACGGTGGTCGTTAAACGCCAAACCAAAAGAAAAAAAAAAAAAAAAGTTAGTTTCAAAGTTTATCTGAGCTTAGCTTTTTGACAATGTGGAAAAGTAAGAACAATTCTTGTCAGAAATAATTTTTTATCCCGGAAAACAAATATTCTCCCGAGAAACTTTGCCAACACACTATCGATAGTTATCGATTGTTATCTTTTGATTATCGAAAACTATCGATAGTTCTCCACCTCTACCTGCTGCACTCACTGAGACATCGAATCAAATAATGTGTGAATGGTGCCCTGTGGAATCTGCCACCCAGGCTGTATTGACCCGCGTCTAAAGTTCGAGTTGCTGGCGGACGGTCGTACCGCTGCCTCTGTCGTTTGAACATATCCCAGAGATTTTCTATGGGTGATAATTACGGCGATCTAGCTGGCCACGGAAGAAGTGAAACGTTGTTATCCCTTAAAAAGGCACGTATTGTCGCTGCAACATGCAGTGTGGCATTTTTCTGCAGAAATATGGTCCCGGGAACGTCTTGCAGGTACGGAAGGGCGACCGGCCGTAGAGAGTCATTCACGTAACGGGCACTTTTTATAGTGGTACGGACTCTAACAAGAGGTGATCTGCTTTTGTACCCGATAGCATCCCAGGCCATAATGCATCGTGTTGGTGCGATATGTGGTGTGAGTACATTCTTCCCGACGCTTCTCTTCCTATCGTCGGCAAACACAGATGCAGCCATTGTTTTTGCCTAAACAGGAGCGCGTTTGGTCCGAGAATACGATATCGTGCCATTCGTCGCGCTACTCCCTTCGTTCGACGCACCATTGCAGCCTGGCAGTCCGTTGCTGCGGTGTCAAAGGTAGCCTGAGGAGGGGACGACGAGTCTGCAATCCGGACTGTAATAACCGGCTACGCACTGTTACAGCTGACATGGAAAAATGCGTCACAGTTCGTCACTGCTGCGCCAACGCCGTTGATGATGCAGAACTGTCACTCAAAGGCATCTTCATAGGAAGACGTTTGTCTCTCGGCGTTGTCTGTGTACGACGTCCCGAACCTTCTCTTCGTGTCCTACGCCCTTCTTCGTACCATTCCCTGCACACACTTACCAAGAGGGACACACTGCGCCCCACACGCCCGGCTATCTCCCAGAGGTAAGCATTACAGTCTCTATTGCCGGTAATGCGACCTCTGTCGAACTCGCTGTACTACTGTCTTACACATCGACGAGGCATCCTTACTCACTGCTGACCAAGCACTGACATGCTGACCGAGCCACGCGGCGCATACAACAGAAAAACGGCCGGTCTGTGTCGTTGCACGATCTCGTTTACCCAGACGTGGTACATGCACCTATGACGCCTAAATGCTAATTATTTCTGCGATATTGCCTGAGTAGCATATCCTGTAAATTTCAAACTCATAGTTCGACTCGTTTCAGGTGTTCTGTTTTTTATGAACATGAGTGTATATGTGAGTCATGCTACTTCATGGTTGAATGACACAAAGCTCGCATTTTAACTCTACCGGTTCAGAGAGTCGCAGATAAATTAGAGAGCTTATGTATGCATTTGCATGTAATTTAGTTACCAAGATTTACCAGACTAATTGAAGGGGTGGGTGTACGAACCATGTAAATCCAAAATGCCAAGTTTTCAGGAGAGCAAAAAATATGAATAGAAAATTCTTGAATCATACTTAATTGCAATTACCAATGTTACTAGCAAGTAACCTATTGCTTGTAGGCTTCACATTCTCTTGTTAACATGTATGCATAGAAACTATTGCTATGGCCGTGAAAAGGGGCCTCAAGTTCTCTTGAATAGCTGCTTTGCTGTCATTCAGTTTTTATGAACTAAAGCAACGAAAATACACTGCTGGCCACCCAAAATGTAACACCAAGAAAAATACGAGATAGCAAAGCCAGATTTACTGGACACATAACAACAGATACAAAGATGGAACGATTGAGCTTACAAGCCCGTGCGACTTGCGGAACACGCAGACATCAATAGTTCGCGTGGCCCCCCATGGTTGGCAATAACGGCCGCTACACGCCGCGGCATCGAACGAAAGCGGCTTTGGATGTGGGCTTGGGGTATGTCGGTCCAGGCTGTTTCCACACGTTGCCACAGTTTATCAGGCGTAGCCGCGGGTGGTGCTTGCCGGGACACTCGGTTGCCGATCAGCGACCAAACGTGTTCGATGGGCGAGATATCGGGAGAACAGGCGGGCCACGGCAGCAGTGACACCTGGTGGTCCGTGAAGAATTGTTGCACGATGCGTGCCACGTGCGGGCGCGCATTGTCTGTTGAAACGTGGCCGCTGGCAGGTCCTGCAGGTAAAGGAGGACTACAGGCTCCAAAACGTCGGAGATGTAGCGGTGGCTGTTGAGTGTACCGGCGATGCGTACCAGAGGAGTGCGGGTGTCATATCCAGTTGCGCCCGAAACCATAACGCCAGGCGACGGACCGGTATGGCGATGCATAATACAGGCATCATACAGTCTCTCGCAGCGGTGCCGCCACACGCGGATCCGACCATCGTGGTGTTGCCAGAAGCGGGATTCGTCGGAGAAGACAATGTCGTGCCATTCCGTAGTCCAGGTGCGGCGTTCAACGTCCCATTGCCGCCGCACTCGCCGGTGGTGTAACGTCAATGGTAATTGGAGCAATGGGCGCCGTGCGACAAGTCCCCGCTCCTGCAGACGACTTCGAACGGTACGTGCTGACACAGGTTATTGCGCAACACACCCTAATTCCTGCGCTAACGTTCGTGATGTGGCGGTGCGAGCTTCACTGCCCGCCGCACAACATGACGGTCCCCTCGTACGGTGGTGTGCCGCGGCTGCGGCAATCGCTCGCGTCGGTCCGTCCGTCCCTCCTGCACCTCCCGAATCCATACTCGCCTCACTGTGGCTGGATGTCGTCCCACACGGGCGCCGATGTCTCGGTACGATAACCCGCTGTCGCGATAAGCCACTATTCGTCCTCTGTCGAACTCCGAAACGTGCTGGAATGACTGCCGTATTCTGCGAGGAGGCATCAGGAAGCTTCCCACGCACAGGTCCGGCAGCACAACACACTTCCACTACTTACACCCCGCCTTCTGTGCGCTCTTCTTATAGTGCTTCTCGGTGGCGTGCCGGGCGCACATGATTTGCATATGCCCTGCAATGCTAATCGTCTGCATGTCCTTTCGCGGGAAACGCATGCTGAGAATTTCAGGCCAATCGGATGCTTCCTTCTTGGTGTTGCATTTTGGGTGGCCAGCAGTGTAATTTCTAAAGATTTTAAAAAGAAGCAAAAACTGCTTTTCTTTTAACTACTTCATTCAAAAGCTGCCTTGATTCTTGGCTATTTCTTTAACCAGTTTCATACTAAGTTTCCACAAAAATATTTGTAAAATCTTTTTGCTGAGGCTAGATGCCCTTTTAACCACGACCCCCCCCCCCCCGCACTGCGGGGTTTGCGAGGGCTATTCAGTACGTCCATGATTCGAACCCATTTCGGACGAATGGTCAGAAGCCAATGCGACTTCTATAAATCTCATTCTTAGTTAGTTTCAGGTCTAAAATTGGTCAAAATTCTTAGTTGACCATTTTTAAAATAACTGAGCCATGCGGTGATCGAATTGCCTCCCTGGAAGTCACCCCGCACGCTGTACATGTGCGATGGCAATCTGACTCATCTTCAACTGAACGAAAAGAAAAAAAAAGAGGCAAGAAAGAAGAAGGGGAGTTGGTGGTGGTGGTAGGGGGAATTCTATCAGCTTGAAAGCTTCTCCGTGTATCTTGACCAGTAATAGCGGTTTAGTGTTGTACATTCCGGTTCGGTTACTCTATCGCGCTGCTAAATTTCATTTTCCCGGATACTTACTCTCTTTCATATGTTTAGATGAAGGAAGGCATCTCCGTTTGCACTTCCTGTCAATCGTCAAATGAAACCTGGGAGCTGAAACCACCATAACCGTCGTTCCTGTTGGTAACTGACGCCTCAAGATTGAAACGGGTTTGGCTTCAACTGCCACTTCATGGGTACCCGTAGTTCAGATTTATTAGCTCCTCTCAGGCTCAAGTTTATTTTTCTGTTCGTACAAAAAGCAGGTTTGGTTTACAGGTAGAGAAGGAACTAAATCAAAATAAACAAGCGTTATGGAGTTTTAATTCTTTTATAGGTGTATTTTTAATTTAATTAGTAAACTAATTGGCTAATGTTCCTGAATAGCACAGACATTTCGCTTTGTAATCAATTTGCCAAAACTGCCAGAGATCAGAATCAGCATGAGAGAATAGCCTAGTCCACTGCTTTTATTCCTTCATTGGGGAAAGATCAAATCCACTCATACATCCTGACACAGATCTTCATGCGATCCAATGATAGCAATGGACGATAACATATAACTCAACAACCTTTGTATCAATCTCAGCATTAAACGTCTACCAGAGGCGTAACGACCCGGGCGCAACTCAAGAGAGGGCACAAGAATAGTGCTTGCAATCTTATTAAAATTGGAATTGAAGCTTTTACACCAATTTCTGGTGTGCACACTTAAAATTCGAATTTCTTCCTTCTCAAAATGTTCAGGAGATGCTTCTTATTCACATTCGGAAATAAAGGCGTAGCTCTATAGGCCGTCCAACTAAAGAAGAACCATGGCGTTTGCTTAAAACAACGGAGCCCCAGGTTTTTATTTAGTTGGTTGGAAATGTTGACATTGTTGAAGATTCTCTGGGGGCTATTCAGCCATTATTGTGGCTGCAAGTCACGACTGCCAGCTACATTCGGTCTGTTTGATGTAGTACCGAAGGTCCGAATTCTGAAACAGTTGCAGAACGCTATAGAAACAATCACAGTTAAATAGAAAGACAGATGGGGGCGCGATATTTGGGGTCTGCCCCGGGCGCAGAAATGCCAAGTCATGCATTAATACTGTCTGCTTAATCAGTCTCTACCATCTGCATGCGCTTCATACGATCTGCACTAATACAGGGGTTGCTCTGGCTTTTTTAAAGTTTTCGCCAACCCATTCCCCAAATTAAATTTTTTTTCGCCAAATGTATTCTGAAGTCGCCAATGGTTTTTTTCCACCCTCCACTGGAATTATAAAAACCATAAAAACATAAAGTGTTATAATAGGTCTTACATCAGTGATTGCGTCCCTCCTTTCACGTAATCGTTTTCCGTCTCACGCGCATTGTAAACAATAAATGTTAGCTCAAACTACACCAGACTACACAATCAAAATGCTCTTATAGCCTAGTAAAATCCATTTATTTAGTGCTCTAAAACGTATACAAATTCGCTCTCCACTGGGAGGCATTTTCAGGCAATAGG
Source organism: Macrothele yani (assembly GCA_039090855.1). Taxonomy (NCBI): domain Eukaryota; kingdom Metazoa; phylum Arthropoda; class Arachnida; order Araneae; family Macrothelidae; genus Macrothele; species Macrothele yani. Next base: position 2,938,453 of record CM076996.1, on the reverse strand, counting down.
TAGTCATTTTAGGCTTTTTCAAGGCAATAGGTAGACATTTTATGTCTACTATTGCCTTGAAAAAGCCTGCCAGGGGAGTGCGAGAGCTTGGCGAATCTATGTATGTCTTACATCAGTAAATAAACGGATTTTACTGCGCTATAAGCCCGTTTTGACTGTAAACAATAAAAAAGTATTTAACATTTGAATTTCATTTTTCAATTGCCAAATCGAATAAAAATTAATGATTGTTTTTGCTCGGACTTCATCAAGAAAGGCAATCGCCAATATTTTCGCCAAAACTTTTTATCGATCGCCAAAACAATTTTTATTTTTCGCAAATTTCGAAGAATGCGATCGGCAGCGCGACCCCTGCTAATGTGCATTCAATGTTGTCGCTTTATTGCGCTGTGATCCACTGTCAGTGTTGCCAAATAGAGAAGGCTGTTCGGGGAAGTAATGTGTCGTTCAGTGGGAAAACGTTTAACTAACAGGTAACTAAATTTACATGAGAGAACAGAAACTCTGAGGGAAAGTTATTTAGAGATATACGTCACAGCGTATTTGTTACTAATGTAGCAAGTAGGCATAAAACTTGGTATCAATTAACGAACAGTAGTGCAGAAGAACACTGAAAAAAAAAACTGTTACCGCGAGTTCTGGATTTCTGGCCTATGCCATCTGAATGTACCTTAGCTCTTGTGGAATAATCTTGGATGAAATACGAGCATCACACAAGGAGATTTTTGAACAACTGCCAAATAGGAAGACTAGCTAGCTGTCAGTAACGTACTGCGAGCTGCCAAATTAATTTGTGGCTAGGGTGCTTTTAAAAGTCTCTCTCTCTCTCTCTTTTTTTATATTATTGTCGTTAAATAGTGGGACTTACTGTATTGTAGATAACGTACTGTAAGTCTTCCTAGTTGGCATTGACGACCCAGAAGCGTGCCGGTGCTAGAAAGCTCTTCCTCTCTTTTTAGACACAGTCCAATTCAGAAATAAGTAACTCATCATTGCGTAAGGCCAATGGCAGCAAAAAATGTTCATGGCGACTGTAGTGTTTTCCCCCGTTATGTACGTGGCTAATGGGGATACGAGTACTTTTTAATTCATGGAAGCCGAAAACGTGACAGTTGATTTTTTTGTTTGTTTGTTTGTTAATGTCATAGGCCTTCTACTACAGGGTAACATCAGATAGGTAACGCATGCAATTTACAGCTTTTTAATACTTTTAACTTTTGTAATATCAATTACAGTTCAAATTCGGATTTGCCGTCCTGGTGGCGTAGTGGTCTAAGCGCTGGGACTTCTGACCATTCGACCGAGATGGGTACGTGTTCGAATCCGGTGGAGGCATGGAAGTTGTGTGTGTGTGTCTTACGGCACTGGCTTCCTCCCTTCCCTGGAACCAGTGACCCTAAATTGGGGACGGGCGACTGCTTATAGCCCATCGAGTTGCTCACGGTTGTTGTTAAACCAAATCCGTGTGCAAAGTACAAGACTATGACGTTAGAGAGATGAGTTCCCTCTTTTAGTGACGTCACGCGGAAACCAAGGCTTCCGATTGGTTTCCAGCGCTGTCGTGTATGACGTTACACAAAATGACGTATCAGGCCGTGTAACATGAGCGTGACGTCACAAACATGACCTTATCTCTATAATGTCAGGGCCTTATGTTTTCTAGATGGCATTGGTTAGACCCTCTAAAAAAAAAAATTCGGATTTCATTTTTATTTATGACCCCATTAATGTCTGAAACTGGAAAAAGTCACCCTCCCTACTTCAGGGATTTCGCATTTTTTTACTTTTTTCCAGGAAAGGAAAGAACCAGTGTCAATAGAATGTACACTGAAGAGCAATTGAATTTGAGACAGCTGGCGTTATGCAAATGTGGCGCTGTGAGCGGCCCTGTAAACGGAAACGACATGACGTATGCAGCGATCCGACAATATAAGGAAAGATGCGACGGGAATCAGTAAGAGTCGGACGCAGTATGGGTAAGACGAAGGATCTAAGCGCATTTGATCGTGGGCAAATTGTCGGGGCCCGACGAATGGGTCACTCCATCTCGGAAGTCGTGCAGGCACTGGGATTTTCACGAGCCACTGTGTCACGGGTGCACCGTGAGTACATCGAATACGGTAAAACCATCCCTGCAAGGGCCAACTGCCATGGACAACAGCGTGTGGATGAGCGGGGTCATCGACGGCTAGCTCGCATTGTAACAGCGGATAGACGGGCCACAGTGCAAAAAATCACTCGGCAATTTAACGCTGGTGCACAAAAACGTGTAAGCAGCCACACCATCCAGAACCATCTCCTCGCTATGGGGTACAGAAGCCATCGTCCTACGAGATTACCGCTGCTGACCGCACATCACAGGGTGCAAAGATTAGCATGGGCGCGGGAACATCGCCACTGGACCCTAGACATGTGGAAAAATGTTGCCTGGACTGAAGAGTCGAGATTCACGCTGGTACATGCGGATGGCAGGATACGAGTACGGCGCAAACCACATGAAGCGATGGATCCTTCTTGCCAGCAGGGTACTCTTCAAGCTGGTGGTGGGGGGGGGTGGCATTCTCGTCTGGGGACTGTTTACGTGAACTGAAATGGGACCCGTGGTACGTGTGACATCGTCCCTCACAGGTCAACGTTGCCGGGATATCCTGGACGACTATTTGCTTCCGTTTGTGCGTCTTCAACATCCCACTGGGGACCTCATCCTGCAACAAGACAATGCACCGTATCATCGCTCCCGAATTGTATCCGAATGGTTGGATGAACACTTCACCGATGTGACCTCGCTTCCTTGGCCAGCAAGGTCCCCTGACCTCAATCCTGTCGAGCACATCTGGTGTGCCATCGAGAGAGATGTTCGAGGCTCTGACCCCCCCCTCCATCAAATCTTCGTGAACTGTGGGAGCTTGTTCATGGGTCGTGGATCCGTATGGCTTTCCAACGCTTCCGGTGTCTTGTCGAGTCCATGCCGAGACGAATCGCCGCCGTCATCAGGGCGAAAGGTGGTGCTACACGTTACTAGACAGGTATCTCTAATTCAATTGCTCTTCAGTGTATATCACATCCATACTTACTTGTCTCCGAAGAGCTAATTGCAATTGCGTGAGGTGTGTCCGGGTCCGAGTCCCGGATAAGGCATGGGTGGTGTTCCTGTCTCTTTCCTGTAACCAGTGGCCCTAAATTTACTGACGGGCACCATTTTGACACGTCTACTCCAGTCTGTCATTAATGCAGTGCAGTTATTAATAACTGGTAGGAGATCAGTATGTTAGGCTTAAAGAAATCAGTAGAATTATACTGAAGAGCAATTGAATTAGAGATACCTGTCTAGTAACGTGTAGCACCACCTTTCGCCCTGATGACGGCAGCGATTCGTCTCGGCATGGACTCGACAAGGCACCGGAAGCGTTGGGAAGCCATACGGATCCACGACCCCTGAACAAGCTCCCACAGTTCACGAAGATTTGATGGAAGGGGTTCAGAGCCTCGAACATCTCTCTCAAGGTCACATCGGTGGAGTGTTCATCCAACCATTCGGATACAATTCGGGAACGATGGCACGGTGCATTGTCTTGTTGCAGGATGAGGTTCCCAGTGGGATGTTAAAGACGCACAAACGGGAGCAAATGGTCGTCCGGGATATCCCGGTAGCGTTGACCTGTGAGGGACGATGTCACACGTACCAGGGGTCCCATTTCAGTCCACGTAAACAGTCCCCAGACGAGAATGCCACCCCCACCAGCTTGAAAAGTACCCTGCTGGCAAGAAGGATCCATCGCTTCATGTGGTTTGCGCCGTACTCGTATCCTGCCATCCGCATGTACCAACGTGAATCTCGACTCTTCAGTCCAGGCAACATTTTTCCACATGTCTAGGGTCCAGTGGCGATGTTCCCGCGCCCATGCTGATCTTTGCACCCTGTGATGTGCGGTCAGCAGTGGTACCCTCGTGGGACGATGGCTTCTGTACCTCATAGCGAGGAGATGGCTCTGGATGGTGTGGCTGCTTACACGTTTTTCTGCACCAGCGTTAAATTGCCGAGTGATTTCTTGCACTGTGGCCCGTCTATCCGCTGTTACAATGCGAGCTAGCCGACGATGATCCCGCTCATCCACACACTGTTGTCCATGGCAGTTGGCCCTTGCAGGGATGGTTTTACCGCATTCGATGTACTCACGGTGCACCCGTGACACAGTGGCTCGTGAAAATCCCAGTGCCTGCACGACATCCGAGATGGAGTGACCCATTCGTCGGGCCCCGACAATTTGCTCATAATCAAATGCGCTTAGATCCTTCGTCTTACCCATACTGCGTCCGACTCTTACTGATTCCCGTCGCATCACTCTTTATATTGTCGGATCGCTGCATACGTCATGTCGTTTCCGTTTACAGGGCCACCCACAGCATAACGCTAACTGTCTCTAATTTAATCGCTCTTTTTTTTTTGATTGGAGGTTTAACGACCACCGTGAGCAACTCAATGGGCTATAAGCAGTCGCCCGTCCCTAATTTAGAGTCACTTGTTCCGGTGAAGGGAGAGAGCCAGTGCCGTAAGACAAACATAACATCCATGCCCGACCGGGATTCGAACCCGGACCCCTTACGGACGAATGATCAGAGGCCAGCGCCTTAGACCACTGCGCCACCGGGGGCGGCTCAATTGCTCTTCAGTGTATATACTAATAATAATGTACGTGTCAACATTAGTGCTTGAATATGTGCTAAGTCCACTCATAAACTTTGCTATTAGCAACTGTTGATGCCTTGCATTTCCTGAACTTTCACTTGTTGATTTAGGGAAGGTTGATCATGACTGTTTTTCACGTAAAACAGCGATTTTAAGAATCTTTGTATAAACAGCTAATAGCAGTCGTGCAAATTTCTGTACACACCTCTAAGTATACTAATCTACAGAGATAAGTTGATTTCCGCTCAGAAATGGGGTATTATTAATAGAGCGTAAAGATGCAGTGAACTTTGACCTTGAACTTTAAGCATTTATTAATCACGTATTTATGTTCAGGCATATTTGGCCGTTTTACGCGAAGCTGTTTATATCGGTGTTTTGCATATCTTAACTTTGACGTCTTGTAGCGTATGTCTTCTTATCTGACTTATACTTATACTCGCGTATCGGATGCGAAACACAAGTGAAGGTGCTTGATTGGCATATGTAATATCTGGCTTTTATTAAGCCTAAGTTCGCCGTAGAGTAAGCTGCAAATAGCGTCTTTGGGTTCCGGGGAGTCGCACTTGATTTCTTCCAATAAAGAATTGAACATGAAAGGCAAAACTTACATTGAATGTACAATGACTGCGTTTTTTTTTTTTTTTGCATGTGAACAAATTATCAGGCATATGTAATATCTGGCTTTTATTAAGCCTAAGTTCGCCGTAGAGTAAGCTGCAAATAGCGTCTTTGGGTTCCGGGGAGTCGCACTTGATTTCTTCCAATAAATAATTGAACATGAAAGGCAAAACTTACATTGAATGTACAATGACTGCGTTTTTAAAGCATGAAACTATGAAATAGTGTATTTACTTCCTTGTATTTTAAACGGCTGAAAATTTAGTGATCGGGAGAAACCTTTCCACGCCAAAAGCTTTTAATGATTCAGATGAACTGCTCGTTTTTGCAGCGCATCTGTAAATAACTGGATCCTCAGGGCGTTCCATCTCAAATTTATAATTTGACGTAACTACTCGTATTAGCATAATTTAAGGATAATTGTTTTAAGTATAATTTTAGGATTATGCTTTGATTGCCTAGTTTAATTTACAAATTATTGTTTTAACCATCTTATAAAATTTGAATGTAACCGACTCAGGGGTTTGGCTGGCTTTTTTAAAGTTTTCGCCAATTTATTCGCGAAATTCCGATTTTTTTTTCGCTAAAGTGTTATAACAGTATGAAAAGGTAATCGCCAAAACGAATTTGTTTCGCAAATTGCGAAAAATGCGTTCGACAGGGCGACCCCTGCGACTGTGTGCAGACTGTAATTTTTCGACTAATCGGTTTAAGTGCTAATAACCATTCTAAAAGTATTACGTAATATAAAAATAAACCGTTTTAAGTGCGTCACGATTTGGGGATAACCAAGATTCGTTTTCTGGCGGAACACTTTTTTTAATACAAAATTTTTAGTTTTGAGTTTTGGAATAATTAAGATACCGTAACAACCGTAACATGTAACAACATTTAGTTACCGTAACATGTAACAACATTTAATTATCAGAACATGTAACAACATGTAATTACCGTAACATGTGAGGGACAGAGATGTCTGGAGTTAACCCCTTGCATTTGATTTTTCTAAGTAGAACACGAAAAAGTTCCTTTCCTATACAAACTGTATCTGTGTACAACCATAGAAGAGCGATATATTACTTCTTTAAGGAAAATTTACACCCAATAGACAAAACAATACATAAATATTGAATAGATACGGCTGATGGGCATCCCCCGTGCAGAGTGGAGCAGACCCAAACCGAACGCAGACGATAAATAGGCGCACAGCAGGACTTCCCAACAGTGCATCGCAGTCGACGAACATGGGTAAACGTGGTGATCTGAGCGACTTTGATCGTGAACGCATTATCGGCGTAAGACAGATAGGTCATTCTACCACCCAAGTGATAAAAACCGTAGGGTTCCTGAGGGCAATCGTGTCAACGCGAGTATACCGTCGACGGACAGAGAACAAGCGGTGGCCTGGCGACCACACGCCATGGATAACCAGGGTCGACGCAGACTGTCCAGGCTTGTACAGACCGACCGTATGGCAACGGCGGCGCAAATCCCATCCAGATTAAATGTCGGAGGCCCAAGCAGCGTCAGCGAGCGAACGCTACGGTGCATGCTGCAGAGCCTGGGCTACGGGAGCCGACACTCTACTCGTACAGACCTTCTGCTTGACAACGGTGGCACAAATCACATCATAGTTAAATGTCGGAGGCCCAAGCAGCGTCAGCGAGCGAACGGTTCGGTGCACGCTGCATACCCTGGGCTAAGGGAGCCGATACTCTACTCCTGTGCCACTGACGACTCCTCGTCATCGGACATTGTGCCGAAATCCCATCCAGGTTAAATGTCGGAGGCCCAAGCAGCGTCAGCGAGCGAACGGTTCGGTGCGCGCTGCATACCCTGGGCTACGGGAGCCGATACTCTACTCCTGTGCCACTGTCGACTGCTCGTCATCGGACATTGTGCCGAAATCCCATCCAGGTTAAATGTCGGAGGCCCAAGCAGCGTCAGCGAGCGAACGGTTCGGTGCGCGCTGCATACCCTGGGCTACGGGAGCCGATACTCTACTCCTGTGCCACTGTCGACTGCTCGTCATCGGACATTGTGCCGAAATCCCATCCAGGTTAAATGTCGGAGGCCCAAGCAGCGTCAGCGAGCGAACAGTTCGGTGCAAGCTGCATACCCTGGGCTACGGGAGCCGACGCCCTCCAATGTTGACTGCTCGTCATCGGACATTACGCCTCGCCTGTTGTCGCGGACATCAGAACTGGATTTCTGCAGAGTGGCGCCGCGTCGTGTGGTCAGATGAATCCCGTTTTCGGCTGTACTGAGCTGACAGGAGGGTGCGGGTGTGGCGTTGACATCTTGAGACCATAGCCCCGTTGTGCCAGGTCGGCTTTCTTCAAGGCGGGGGTGGCTCTGTGATGGTTTGGGGAGCCTTCTCCTGGGGCATATTAGGTCCCTTAGGGTGTATGGAGAGGTCCTTAACCACTGCGAGCTAGCAGCATGTATACACGCTGTCATGGCCTTCGCGCATCCTGCGGCCGATGGTCTGTCCCAGCAGCACAGTGCGCTGCTTCATCGAGCCGTAGGCATGGCTCGAGTAACACTCATCTGAGTTTGGAACAATCCAGTGGCCCCCAAGGTTTCTGGATTTAAACCCCGTGGAAGAACTCTGGTTTGCCGTGCAGCGGAATATCAGACCCATGGATCCTGGACGTCTCAAGCGAAGTTGTGGACAATGCTGCAGTATGCATGTCTGCCATTACCTTTGGAAACCCTCCGGCATCTGGTGGAGTCGATGACTCAGTGTGTACAGACTGTTTATTAAAGCTAGAGAAGGACCAATACGCTATTAGGTTGATATCTCGAATGTTTTGTCTATTGAGTGTACTATGTCGTGAACAAGAAATCAGAAAGTTATCTAATAATGAAAAAGACATGATTCGTGGGTTTAGAAAATACCTACAACTTCAAGGAAAAGAAAAATCTAAGTAACTTTTAGAGTTGAAGACAATTTTGCAAACCATTGCTGGATCTTGCTTGTAAAGAATGTGAAAGGGATATTCTCTGACGAATTTCATAATCACTCCAGTTAGGACTCTTTCAATCGCAGCAATAACCTCATTGTTATTCATGAGAATTGTTGATTCTCCGCCGACCCAGTTTGATCCTACAAAATACATCATATCGTGGCAGTGGATAGATACTAAAAGCAAGAAGCGAACGAAAATGGTAGAAATATCTCAAGAATTAAACAAAATTTGGACCATGTTTTAGAATCAAAATGCAGTTCCCTCCTGTTCCTAAGTGTAATTTTTTCCTTAGCGCGAATTTCACTCGCATTATGGATAAGCTTGACAGAAATTTTATTTCAGTACTTGCTATGCATTATTAAACTATTACGGAAAGCTGTTTTTTATTACAATAATTTAACATAATCATCATCATCATTGTCAACCATTATCAATCCACTGCTGGACGAAGGTCTCCCCAAGTTTCCTCCACAACGGTCTGTCTTGTGCCAGTCTCCTCCATGTCACCCCCGCATACTTTCGAATTTCATCCACCCATCTCCCATGTGGTCTTCTTCTGGGTCTTTTCCTGTCCCTTGGAATCCAATCTAAAATTTCGGCTGTCCATCGATGATCTGTCCTTCTGGCAGTATGTCCAGCCCATTGCCATTTCAGGGATTTAACTCTGATCATGATGTCTTCCACTCTTGTCATTTTTCGGATCCACGAGTTCCTCTTCTTATCTCTCCTGGTTATACCAAGCATGCACCTCTCCATGCTTCTTTGAGTTGTCTGCAGCCTTTGTATGTCTCTTTTAGTTAAGGTCCACGTCTCTGCACCATATGTAAGCACTGGAAGGATGCATTGATCAAACACTTTTCTTTTAAGACATAATGGCATATTGCTCTTGAAAATTATGCTGTTTCTTCCAAAAGCTCTCCAGGCAAGTTTTGTACGCCGATTAATTTCTTCACCAATGTGACCCTCACTTGATATCTGCTGTCCAAGATAAACATACGTGTCTGTTATCTCCAGCTTTTCTCCATCAATCGATAAATCTTCATTTCTTGTAAAAGCATTGAACATCACTTTTGTCTTCTGAAAGTTCATTTTTAATCCCACTTCTTTACTCTTGTCAGCAAGTTCCTGGATCATACTCTGCAGCTCTGATGGGGTAGTTGCAAAAATGACTACATCATCAGCAAAACGAAGGTGGGTTAGATAATCTCCATTAATCTTTATCCCCTTGTTTTCCCAGCTCAGCAACTGAAAAACACCCTCCAATGTGGCATTAAAGAGCTTCGGAGATATGGTGTCACCTTGTCTCACTCCCTTTCCAATTTTTACGTGTGTTGTATTTTCAAACAGCCTAATCTTTGCACTTGCATTTTCATAGATGTTATTAATAATATTAATGTATGCATTTTCAATACCACAGGTTTTCAGAGCCATTGTAACTGATGATGGTTTCACCGAATCAAAGGCTTTTTCATAATCAATAAAAAGCCATGCACAATGGAAGTTCATATTCCTCGCTCTTTCAATTAGTTCTCTCAGTACGTGGATATGATCTATTGTGCTGTAGCCACTCCTGAATCCAGCTTGTTCTCTCGGTTGAGCCATGTCCAGTGTTACCTTCAAGCGGTGTGAAAGAACTTTAGTGAAGATTTTATAAACTACTGATAGGAGGCTGATAGGTCTGTAGTTTCCGAGATCCTCAATGTCACCTTTCTTATGTAGCAGGATCATTGTAGCGGTGTTCCAATCCTCAGGAATCTTTCCTTCATTAAGGCATCGAGTGAAAATTTGGGCGAGTACTGTTTCGATTTCTCCACTTGCTTCTTGTATGATGTCTACAGTAATTCCATCTTCTCCTGGAGCTTTTCCCCGCTTCATGTTCTTGATTGCATGTGCAACTTCTGCTGGAAGGACTGGAGGAACTCTGGTACTGGTATCTTTCATGATGTCTGGAGTGCATGTATCATCCCTTTCATATAATTTGGAGTAGAAATCTTTCACTCTTGTCAAAATTTCGCCTCTATTTCTTGTTACAGAACCATCTTCTTTTCTCAGTGCCATAATCTGTTTTCTTCCCTTACTGAGATGTCCCTTTGCTATCTTTAGGCTTTGGTTGTTTTCAATTGCTTTCCTCACTAGTTCCCAGTTGAATTTTCTTACGTCTTCAGTGATACTTTTTCTTACTGTCTTGCATAGCTCTATATATTCCACTTTGGAAGTCACATCTTCTTTAGTTGTCCTCATCACTCTTCTTTTTTGCATCAACATTTTCGTTTTTCCTGATAATTTGTTTACATGCAACTTGTTCTTAGACCCAGCTAATTTTGTTGCTGTTTCCATAAGAGCTTTGGTTACTTTTCTGTTAACTTCAGAGATGTCCACTTCTTCTGATGTTAGGCCTTCTAAAGCAGAGAACCTGTTCTTCAGTTCCAACTTGAAGGTATTATGGTGTTTTTTAAGGTTGGTTATGTCAATAGATTTTGTTTGTCTTATGAGCTTGCCACGTTCAAGTTTAGTGTTGAGGTGCATCTTACATCTCACCAATCTATGGTCACTACCTGTGTTGAACTTGTTTAGCACACTGCAGTCTTCTATGATGAATTTTTTGTTACACATAATAAAATCAATTTCACTTGTCGTCCCGTTTGGATGTCTCCATGTCCATTTCCTGTGTGGCTTTTTCTTGAAGAAGGAGTTCAAGATGAAAAACCCTTCTGCCTCTGCAAACTCAACGAGAGTATTTCCACGCTGGTTTCTGTTGCCGTGACCGAATTTACCTACTGAAGTTTCATTCTGTTGCCGTTGCCTATTTTTGCATTGAAATCTCCCATAATTATTTTCAAGTGCTGCTTACCTTTATTATTTAGATGACAAATTTCCTCATAAAATTCTTCAATTTCTTCTTCAGGATGACTTGTGGTGGGTGCATAAGTTTGAATAATCTGAGCCTGGTATCTTTTCGAGAGTTGGATAACAAGTCGTGCAGCTCTGTCAGAGGAACTTTCAACTTCTACAACTTTATCCTTCAGTTTCTTGTTTATTATAAATCCAACACCACTAGTTCTGCCAGTATCTGTCCCACGATAGTAGAAGAGATGTCCACTTTTCAGTTCGATGAGATCTTCTCCTTTTCTCCTTACCTCACTTAGCCCCACGATGTCCCAGTTGATCCTTTGTAGTTCCTCTTCCAATTCAAGAAGCCTTGAATCAGAAGATAGGGAGCGTCCATTGTACGTAGCCAAGGTCAGCATCAGATGGCAGCCTAGTCCGGTCCTCCGGGGATTCTTAGCACCCTCTGCCTTCATGTCGCACTGGCCGCTGCCTTGGCCAGGTACATTCCAACTGCCGGAGACTGAGGGCCAAGATTTAAGTTGTGGAATCATTTTGGAGGGGTTTGGCCATAACTCACCACGCTGGCCAAGCGGGTTGGTGAGTGTGGGATAGAATTTCCTCTAATCCCGATGGTATAGTTATACCGCTATTGGCGGTCGTCAGAGCCCCTTTAGTGGGAACAGGATGCACCACGAGAAGGCGGGGTTGACATTTGTCAAGGAGAGGCTGTGATGTTACGCATCACCTGACCTTACATCCCATTTAACATAATATGGTCATGTAAATTATGTTTTTGCGTTTTGTTCTATGCAACAGTAATAAGGCTTAAAGAACAATGTTCAAGAAATTAATTTTGTTTTTATTAAGTCAACCCTCTCTCTCCCTTTTACGGCAACTTATGTTTAAGAGTTCCGTAATCTTTTTTCTCCATAAAAAACGTACTGGGGGTAGGAGTTTTTAGTGCGTAGCATAATTTGAGTTAACGTGTAGCGTGATTCAGGAATAACTATTTCAAATGTGTGGCATAATTTGGGAGCAGACATCTTAAATTTTTTAACATAATTTTAGGAGCAGTTGTTTTAAATATTCACCGTAACTTGGAGTATAGTGGTTTTAAACGCGTAGCATAATCTGGCTGATAACCGCTTTATGCTCAGCCACAATAAGCAAAGCTGCTTGGGTGGTATTTAATAAAGTTGTTCTGGTGAAAAAAAAACATCTCCTGGCATTCGACGTTAATGATTTGATGATATGGTTATTGAGCTCTCAAAAAGGTCTTTGTGTTAGAAAATAATGTATATTCATCTCCATCGTATTTTGTTTGTTTCTAAATGCTGTGTATCTTTTATGGGGCACTCCTCGTAATTACTACCTGTATTACCTTTCCGTTATATGCATATGCGATCATTTGTGGCTCTATTTCCTCAGTTGTTAATTCATTGTTTCTCTGGGAATAAAGGTCAAGCCAGATATTAAGCTGCTTTAAAATAGCAACCCCAGGCGTCGCTCTCTTAAAAGGCTTCGAATTAATGAATGGATCATATTAGAATACGAATGAAAAAAAATTGCACACCGCGCTCTGTTATTTTCAACCCACATTGCTCACTTTTAATTAATTGTTGTAGTAGTCTGAGTTTTCAAATACAAGGCTCAGTAAGACGTGTGTGTGGTACTATTGAAGAAAGGGAAGGTGCCTAACGATCTCTGCCTTGGCCGCTGCCGCGAACGATGGCAAATGAGGGCATCGTAAATGAATTGGGCCAAACGTGAGTCGATAATTAGCATACATGCCATGCCCACTTCCAGCCTAACTGTCATTAACTTTACCCTCATAAGTACTATTAATTTCGGTGCCAATTGAGTTCAGTGTCATTAAGGTGATTTTAGGTCCTTGTGGAAAGTTATGCGAGATGCGAAGCATGAGGGCGTCTGTGTGTTTGCGCATGTTATATCAAATAGTCGTTTCAGGGATGCAGATGGATCTGTTTATTTGTATATGTAATTAATCAACGACAAATCAGCACGGTGTATAGCGTGTAGTAGCTGATTCGGCTTTTCGCTGCTCTGGCCTTTGTGCAAATTGGTCCAACTGTACTTCTGCACTGTGATCTCACGTATAGTATCGCCTTCATAGTAGTATTCAAATTTTAGACTGCAGCATACTGCCGATACTAACTAGGCTTCTGCACTGTGGCCACTGTCTCATAACTTCATTATTCTTCTAAAGCACGCATGGGCAAATATAGGCCTGTGGAAGATTTGGTGGAACGCTTAAAATTCATCTGCCAGTGGATTATGTTAATCGCTCTAACATTATGTTAGTTTCCCGGATTACTAACTTAAACAGTGAGGGAAGGGGATAAATTTGGTGTGAAAAAGTGAATTTGCCATGGCGAATATTAAGGTAGTACCAGGTTTCACTTCAAGCTAATGCAGATGAGAAGTGCACAGCTTGGATTCTTGTGGTCGTCGGATTTCTCAAGCAGATTCCACCCACGCTTCCCTGGTTTACAATAATCTTCAATTAATAAAGATTTTACCATTGCGTTTCATTCTCTATCCCTGCCTGATAAACAGTGATCTTACTCCGCCGACAAGTGATATTTTGTAGTATGTTCTTTTTCCGGTAGGCATTTGTAGTTAATGAGGACGCTGTACTTCTGATCAATGATTTTTTTCCCCCGCCCGATGCAAAATCGTCAGCTTTTACAATTTCCGGTTTTCCATACTGTGAAACAAACAGTAAATTATTATTCCTAAACTAAATTCGTTTTATTAACAGAAAACGTGTGGTGTACAAAAGAGAGCCAGCCTTCAGACCAGACGGTGTAATTTTTCCGATATTAACCACCGCATTAAGTTCACTTAGTCAAATTTCGGCTCGTAGATTGAAACGATAGCTCACACTTGTTCTAAACCCCACGATATTTCGCTGATCACACCGTATTCCAGGGGTTGCGCTGGCTCTTTTAAAGTTTTTGCCAATTTATTCGCCAAATTAATTTTTTTTTCGCCAAAGTGTTATAACAGTACAAAAAGGTAATCGCTAAAGCTCTTTTTCCATAGCCTAAACGAATGTTTTTTTTCGCAAATTGCGAAGAATGCGATCGGCAGCGCGACCCCTGGTATTCAGTCTCATACAATGGTTTCTCTTGAGCATCGTTATCTGCAGCTGTGGTGAGAGCAGTCTTGATGATTGCATCTGGTAAGGCGTGTGTCGTTCGTCTTTTGAATTAGGACCCGGATTTCTGCGACTTCAGATGATATGAATGAACATCAATTTGTTGCAGAGTTGTAAGAAGCGCGTAGCCTCACTTCCCCTAATCCATTTCCCCTAATTCCGGTTTGCCCTAATCACGTTTACCCCAATGGTGTTTCCCCGAAATCGCTTTTACCCGAATTCCCATTTCCCCTAATTTCGTTTGCCCTAATCTCGGTTCCCCTAAATCTCGTTTCCCCTAATTCGCATTTGCCCTAAACATGTTTACCCCAATGGCGTTTCCCCGAAATCGCTTTTACCCGAATTCCCATTTCCCCTAATTTCGTTTCCCCTAATCTCGGTTCCCCTAAATCTCGTTTCCCCTAATTCGCATTTGCCCTAAACACGTTTACCCCAATGGCGTTTCCCCGAAATCGCTTTTACCCGAATTCCCATTTCCCCTAATTTCGTTTCGAGCCAGACGCCCTGTAGCGTGCATTTCACTTACTCCAAACCACTGCCGTTTGCGACGTCAGTGGTGTCAAGCTGGAGCTCATTGGAGGACGGAGTGGAGATCTGTTGTGTTTTCTGATGAAAGCCGGTTCTGCCTGGGTGCCAGTGATGGCCGTGTGTTGGTTAGAAGGAGGCCAGATGAGCGCCTGCAACCAACCTGTCTGCGGCCGAGATACACTGGAACTAAACCTGGAGTTATGGTCTGGGGAGCAATTTCCTATGACAGCAGGAGCACTCTCGTGGTTATCCACGCACCCTGACGGCACAGTTGTACGTCGGTCTGGTGATTCAACCTGCTGTGCTGCCATTCATGAACAGCATTCCAGGGGGTGTTTTCCAACAGGATAACGCTCGCCCGCATACCGCTGTTGTAACCCAACATGCTCTACCGAGTGTCGACATGTTGCCGTGGCCTGCTAGATCACCAGATCTTTCACCAATCGAGCACGTATGGGACATCATTGGACGACAACTCCAGCGTCACCCCCAACCAGCATTAACCGTCCCTGTATTGACCGACCAAGTGCAACAGGCATGGAACTCCATCCCACAAACTGACATCCAGCACCTGTACGACACAATGCATGAACGTTTGCGTGCTTGCATTCAACATTCTGGCGGTTACACCGGTTATTAATGTACCAGCATTTCACATTTAAAATGGCTCTTCTCGCGCTTACAATAAGCTGTGATCTTGAAACCTTAATCGATTAAATATGTTACCTATACAAATGTATTGCCGCCATTTCATTCCTCTACAACTATTTTTTCGTGGTGTTGGGATTTTTTTTCCGTCAGTGTATTTGAATTCCTACTGCTGTTCACTGAATTTCGTTGGATGTCAAGGAGTAGAAGTCTACAGAATCTGACTTGAGACAAAAAGTACTTGCGTTTTTTTTTTTTTTTGAACAATAAGTCTGACTTCGCAAAGTATGTGGTATAGCGTAAAGGCCATTTGCCGGTGGCCAAAATTTTACCCACATCCTTCTGCTCCGGTGCCGAATGCTTTCCCAGTTAAGGTACGCCGACGAAGTTTGTCGCTGTAACTTCGCCGTCTTGATATGTGGGCCACCTCTGAGGTAGGTACGTCACGTATATTTCGCAGCTTGAGGAAGGGCAGAGACAGAATCGTAGGTGTTCGGGTCAGCCAGCAAACCACGCTTGTAGGAGGTCACTTCAGGAGAAGGAATTCTCATTAATTCCAGATGATTTGTGGAACGAATGTCACACATTTTTTTGAAGAACCCAACGTCTAGAAAATTCATTTTACGTTCGGGCTCCATGATAGTGTAAATGCCGTTTGCGAGAACACAATCTGCTTTCTTCTGCTCTGGAGCCGAAAGGTTTCCCAATTAAGCTATACCGACGAAGTTTGTCGCTGCAACTTCGCCATCGTGGCATGTGCGTCACGTCTGAGGTAGGTACGACACAGTAATAAAGTCAGATGATGTCTGAATTTCCGAATTATTGGATGAACACAAACTGACTGGTAAAGTTAACAACTTAACATACCTCGTGGACATTCTTGAAGTGAATTTAAGTCTACAAATTCAGACAAAAGCACCTTGGCATATACAAAGGCTGTTAAAAAAAGGCGTATTCTGATATATAAAAGCAAGTTGTATCAGAATGATTCTTCCTTTATTTCTTCGTGTAATCCCTATTGACGGAAGCATGCTTGTGCAATGGTTAAAAATTCTTTGCCATGGTTGTTCAGCCTGTCAGTCACCCATAGCAGCTATGACTTCTCCATGACAGTTTTCTCCCACGTGGGTGCTGTTTCCTATTGGACATCTGTAGCATGAGCTGAAGCTATGAACAGGTCATTTTTTTTTTTTTTTTTTTTTTTTTTGGAGGTTTAACGACCACCGTGAGCAACTCAATGGGCTATAAGCAGTCGCCCGTCCCTAATTTAGGGTCACTGGTTCTAGGGAAGGGAGAGAGCCAGTGCCGTAAGACAAACACAACATCCATGCCTGACCGGGATTCGAACCCGGACCCCTTACGGACGAATGATCAGAGGCCAACGCCTTAGACCACTGCGCCACCGAGGCGGCAAACAGGTCATGACCTCGGTGCCACATAACATTGGCTCTATGGGTGACTGGCTGGGCGACTGGAACAAATATATATATAATTTTTGCTACAAAACGCAGGAGTGCTGGTGAAATAAGTGCGTTACAATCACTTGGGGTTAAATTGAGGAAGAAAAACAATTGTTGTAACTTGTTTTTATACACTGCTGGACAATTGCTAAGGACGGATCATAAACGGCTATATAGCGCATAAAAAAGTAAGTGTGGTTGGATGCCAAGTGAAATAAAATAATGTCAGAATGCCAGGACATTACAAGAAAGACAATTTATTGTGCTCTGAAATCCAGAAGGCCTGGAACGTGTTCAAGGGACAAACAGGCCATTTTGTGCAGAATACGTAAACATGAAAAAAATGCAATTACCGCCCGCAGGCGTTCTGGCGTAAGATGTCAATACGGGATATGGCCACCATGGAGGGCGATGCAAGATTCCACACGTCGTGTCATGCTTTGCACAACATTATCAAGCAGCTGTTGGGGTAATTTATCCCATTCCTCTGTGAGTGCATGAATGAGGGTGTCCTTGTTTATTGGAGGGCATTGGCGACCAGCAAGACTCCTCCCCAAAGCATCCCACACATTTTCAATGGGATTCAGATCTGGAGAACGTGCTGGCCATACGAGGCGTTGAATATCCTCGCTCTCAAGACACTCCTGGACAGCGACTGTTCGATGACATGTTGCGTTGTCGTCCATGAAAATGAATCTATCACCGACAGCACCACGGAACATGCGAACATGAGGTAGCAGAACATCATTAATATATCGTTGGCCAGTCATAGTCCCAGTTGGAAGCACATAGAGGGACGTACGGCCATTGATCATGATGCCAGCCCATACCATGACACTACATGTCGGATATCGGTCCCTTTCCTGTATGTTTGCTGGACAATATGCAGTACCACTATCACGCCAGATCAGTTGTCGTCGACAATCAGATGATAGACTGTATCTACTCTCATCTGAGAAGAGGACAGCAGACCAGTCGTTATCAGTCCAATTGCGATGTTGATGGCACCATTGCAAACGGGCGGTACGGTGACGTCTGGACAATGGGATGCACACAACAGGACGGCGGGCGTATAGTCCTCCTTCATGCAAACGTCTGGCGACAGTTTTTCGGGAGATCCGCTTGCCAGTAGCAGCCATAAACTGATTTGCTACCTCACTAGCTGTGCTGCGCCGGTGTCTTTTTGTTGATAGCACTATGTACCGATCTTCTGCAGGTGTCGTACTGCAAACACGACCTCCCCGTGACGTTTGCTACACTCTCCATTTGTTTGAAATGATTTCCAAAGCCTTGAAACAACTCTGTGGCTGACGTCGAACTCCCTGGCAACATCTGTTATTTTTCGCCCTTCTTCAATCTTGCCAATAATACAGCCACGCGTAAAATCATCTAGGTGATGTCGGGAAGACATACTGAAAATTGCAAGTTCGTCAATTGATTCATTCCCTTTCAACTTTGTGTTTGAACAACAACGGTCAATACGCGTCAAATCCTTTATATCTCTTATCAGCGCTATGACGTCACGAACAAGTTCGGCAATCCAAAATTTGCATACGCACAACACGTCTTACTGTATCCCGCACTTATGCTAATTTCCACATTTTCCTGCCTTCCATTTTATGGTTGCTATCGTTGCTATTGTCATCCGTCCTTAGCAATTGTCCGGCAGTGTATATTGGGTAGCCACTTTTTGAATGAGATAAATCACATGATATTAAAGCTTATCTAAGAAAACAATTGGCAGCCTTTTGGATTCACTACACAGAAAATCTGTCACCTGCTTGTCTCCTAAAGAATCATACAACTTTGTGAAAAACCCTTTTTAGCTGACGTAACAAAGTGGTCTGAACAAGAAGAACCTCTCGTTGAATTGTCATGTGACAGAACTGTCGAAGATAAATTTTCAGAAGTGAAATTGAAATTATCCAAATTTTTGCTTCATATTGCCATTAAGCTCAGCCCTTTGACAGTGACTTCTCCGTTACATTGTAGCCTCTCTATGTACTACAGTGTACCTCCACATAGTAAGCGCTCTATACACCGTTCTACAGTGTACCTCTACATTGTAACTGTTCTATGTACCATCGTCCTACATCTTCAGTATTACTGGCTCGACTGTATTGATATCCCTATAGCATTGATGTGTGGCCACGTTCTCTGTATTACTGCTCTGATACTACTCTGGCAGAGATACTAGGTTCCAAGATCGTACCATTTCCAATAATATCGCCCTGCCATTGATGATAAAATAGTTTTCTACACCCTTGCCTGTTGCGTCGTTCTTCTGCGACACCGAAACATTTCGCATGAATCACATTCTTTTCATATGCTAGACAGCGACCTCTCAGTAGCATCGCCCACCTATTCTACTTATTGGCATCTATTGCCCAGTTCTGCTCCTACCTATTAATGTGACTATGCTATGGGTGACTATGTAGCATCGCCTTTTCAAGGCTGCTTATTTCCTTCCCTGTATTACTCCTACAGCATCGCCCTGCCATTGGTGCTACACTTCTCCGTTGTCAGCTGTATGTTGCATTGCTATTTTTAATATTCACGTATATGTCACGTATCGTATTGGGTTTGATTTAGTTGCCAAATACTATTAAGCAACCTATACTTCTGCACTTTAGCTTCTAATGGCCTCTCAGTAATATCGGGTTTCCATTTTGTAGCATGATCCTGGTAGTGATGCTTTACTTCTTCTCTGTGTGGCAGTTCTATTACGTCAGTTATATGTTAGCCAGTGGTGCCAGACTTTAACATGGCTTCTCCACCGCATCGTTCTATCAAAGTTGCACGATATCTCACCTGTCACATCGCATTCGATTTCACTGGTAGATAGGAGCTTCTGTGTTGGGTCGTCCAGCTATATTTCTACTGTGAGGCATCCATTTCTCTGTTGCATAGCGCTCTCTCTCTCTCTCTCCAGTTGTTACGCAACTCTTACATAATACAGTGTGTATAGTATCACCGTGGTGGTGATGCTACACTTTTGCCGTGTGGTTTGTGTATTATGTACCCTTAAAACTCTTTAAGATTCCTCGTTTGTCAAATTGATTTGAATCAGATGCTAGCATCGCCAGCTCCCCTGCTGCGTAGCGGTATCTCTCTGTAACAGCGCCCTGCCAGCGACGTTAGTTTTGTACACATACCGGACACTGAATTAGAAACTTATATTCAATAACGTTCACCAGACATTCCTTGATTTGACGGAAAAGGGCTTTGCTCCCAGATCTGTTTTTATAACATGTCTTATACATTCTCAATGGTGTTTAGATCCGGGCTTTTTGGTGGCCAGGGAAGATGGTGGTGCTCGCTGAACCACTACTGAACACATCTTGCCCGATGGACAGTAGAATCACCGTCCATGAAACGGCCGTCACGTGCTGGATAAAAAACCAACATTGCAGGATTGACTTGATCGGCAACAATGTTCAGATAATTATTGGAGGGCACCTGACCTTCCAGCAATATCAGGTGACCTGTTCCGTACCGACAGAACATGCCACACACCATGACACCATCTCCAGAACCTTGAGCTGTATTTACAAGGCAAGCAGGGTCTATTGTTTCATGGGTCTCCCGCCAAACTCTCTGCCTACCTTTGATACAGAACAAGGTGTGCCGCGACTCGTCGAACCACATGACTTTTTCCCCAGGCTTCCGATGTCCAGTCACGGTGTTCCTGACACCGCTATAGACGGACTTTCCTGTTCTTCGCAGAAATCAGTGGTTTCTGTATAGGCAGGCGACTGCCAATACCGATCCTCTTCAGTTCCCTGCGCATAGTTCGCTGAGATATGGGTTGGAAACAGCCTTCATTGAATGCTTCGGTCAACTGCTGCGCACAGGATCAGTGTTGAACAACACAGCTGGTTCCAATAAAGCTGACAGTAAACATTATTTGTTATCATTTTTCAGATTTGCAACCATTTTTACACAGTCAAAACTTATCGACCTTCCCACTAGTACTGTGTTTACATTAACATTTCCATACACCTCTCACAGTTTCACTAGTTCCTGTCCCAAATCGTAATAGTGACGTTATCTACTACATCCATATTTTAACCGATCGCTTGAACGGCAAAATTGATTGATCACTTGTTACCACGCTTGGACGGAGTTGCGCATGTTTCCATGTCTGTGAGGTTTTTCGTTCCGTAATCTCTGATTACGCTCTGAATATCTGCACTGGCTGCATTTTGAACAACAGACGATACCAAACAACACAGAATTACTCTCTGGTTTCTTTATGAGACTCTCACAATTTCCAGCATTCACTTTCCCCCTTTTCTTTTCTCAATAAGCACGTATCTTCTGAATTTAATGTCTTCTTCAATCTATTTTATTATATCCATTGTTTGCAATGTTGCTATATATCATGTTGGCACTGATAACGTATTTTTTGTGTGGAAAACACTGGATAAGAGTCAAAGAGTGTTCGAACTCCTTGATACGTAGTCTCGTGCGAGCAGAGAGGTGAACGCCAGAATGCGGATTAGTGATTTTTCCACGCCAAGAAAGAGTCAGATGGCGAGCCATTGCTTTTTCTCAAGACACATCAGCGCCAGCCAATCACAGCGAACTGTAACCCATTTGTTCGCATGAGTAAACTGAAGCTTTGCGAATCGTTTTCCCACAGCAAAAACAAAAGTGATGACATGGATTCGAATTTTGGGATGTAGCGAGCACGTCTTCTGACAAAATGTCTTAAATTTAGTATACTAAACGTATCGCAAATCCTGTAATCAGTAGCTGCATAAAAAAAGTAAGACTTCCTGGGTCATTTTTTTCTTTTTCTTTCGGCTACTAGGCCTATATCGTGGCAAATGCAAATAATCGTAGTACACCTAGGGAAAAGTTTGCGCATAAAGAAGAAAACAGGAAAATATATGAATAATTTTAGTCGTGATCAGTGGCGTAGCGTGAATTTTAGGTCCGCACGCAAAATATCTTTAAGGCCTTTACGTAAAAAAAAAGAAATGACGCCTATTCCGGAGAAAATGAAGTGTCCGCTCGCTACTGGATACTAGATGGCTGTGTCCCAGGCGTATGAATCCGTTTAGCACTCACAATCAGAAATATCTGGTCCTACTTCACAACCTCCCGCCCCCGTCACATACCCTCTTTCTCTTTTTGCTCTTCGTCCACATGGTTCTGAAGGCAACACATGTATCTGGATGTAACGCCTCTGCTCGGCGGTAGTAGTGAAGTCCATATGTTATTTATTAGTTTCATGACACATGCGACCCTGGTTTTGCACAGCTGTGATAAATCCTACCTTCACAGCTAAATCAGGGAAGCAATGAACTTGAATATTCTGCGATAGAGAGTAGTACCTCTGTAGATATCCCCACGGCCTAGTTCCAAGCACAAAAGTAAAATTTTGTGCTTGGAACTAATAAATAACATTTTGCTTGAGTAGTTTTAAATTAAAGTATTCAAGCAAAATTTTTATTTTCATATTAAGATAAATATTTAACATTTTCAACGAAAAACAAAAACAAAAAAACTTGTACTCAAGGACCCCTAAAACGGAAGGGCCCCCGCGGTTGCGTCTCGTGCGGGGGCTACACTACGCCACTGGTTCTGATTACAACTGCCGGAAGACAAAATGAAGAAAGATTCCAGTCTCATTTCCAAAAGTGAAAATATGGTTTTAACTTTGACTAATCAATATGTTACTTCCAAGAACCTTTGGCGGCGTATTGGGTATATGTAAATCTCCCAGCGTCATTACACTCTCCTGACTAGAGGGCGTTGTTTGGCACAAGAGTCTGAATAAAAACGCAACGTGCTAGAGAACAGATTTAAGTGAAATGACCTCTCTTCTGGAAATATGGTCTCATTCGGAGATACGCTTGGTGATTAGGTTTTTCTAGTCACGGAAAACTCCAGCTGCAAAAGTCTAAGGTCCCCAAGTCACGAGCGTTCGGAGCATGTCAGGATGGTGTTCAAAATTCACACTTGAGTGTGATGTGTTGTCGGATGAGAAACTCTGTAGCAGGCATTCAAAAAGTGGAAGCTCTGGTGTAAGAAGAGGAGTGACTGGATCCCATTACTGTAGACGCAAATGTTACTTTTGGTACCACGTGTCACATCGTTCAACAAATCCCCGCACGTACCATCAAGTGTGACCATATGTCCAGTTGGGTCATCATTTTCACTTGACTCCGTTCTCCAGCATTCGCATTTTTCTTCAAACTCCTGTGCTAAACAACGCAAACAATGCCTTCTGCTCAGAAGAGTATAATGTCGTTAGGAGACATCGATTTACATATCCCTAATCCACCGCCGAAGGTTATCACAAGTTACTTATGATCAGCCCTCTTAAAATAAATATGCATTTACGTAGTTGACCAAGGAAAGAACCGTGTAGTTCTGATAGTTCGCAGACCACAGTGAAGTCAAAGGACAGCAGCTGAAAAATCCCATTCAACGAATTATGCAGAGATTTGTCGTTTTTCTGTAAAGAGATTTAAATACCTCCCGTGGGTCAAAACCAGGCCAGGAGGTTCTTGACCCGAAAGAAAATCTTGCGTCTGGTGACCCGTGACCCAGTTCCATCTATGACTGTACCTCTATGATTCGTATCACCTTGCCTGCGATAGTCAGCTGGTAAATTGCTGCATGTCTATAGCATTGTCCTTGTAGGGGTACTACTAGTCTTTTTTACCGTGACTACTATATCGCATCGCTCTTCTAAACTTTCACGATACCATGTTCGTTCTGTCAGATCCTATTTAGCTCATCTCTATGGCATCCTCAGGCCAGTGGTACTGATATCCAAAGATAGTTAGCATGTCTTCACGGTCACGCGGACCTTTAGGTTTTTACACTTCTGGCCTATGAATCACATCGTTTTGCTCAACCTTCTAGATATTTCTATTGCTATGGGATTCGATTCAGCTGCTAAATATAAACCTATCTATAGCATTCCTCAGCTATTCCTTATGTACATTATGTTTTGTTGTGTTTATTATTTCTGCTATATTACCCTTCCGGTGGTACTGGGCTTTTAGCATGTAGCATATCTGCAGCACAGCCTTGTAATTGATGTGGTTTTGTACATTGTATTAATTCTATCACATGGTTCCTCAAAAAATTCACCTTACCTAGCTTAGGAATACAGCTGTTAAAACTAACATCTCTGTAGCATCACTACGCCTGTAGTATTAGGCTTTTGGATTTTGTCATGTTTATAGCCTCCCTGCTAGAAAGAGAGAGATAGTAGTCTTGTGCACTGCGTTCTCTGTATCGCATCATTCCTCAAAACTTTCGCGTTGTCTAAGTTGTATTGGATTCAATTCATCTGCAGTATTAGGCTAGCCTGTCTGTAGCATCCTTCAGCAGGTAATTCTAGTCTTCTTGAGACTGATCCATCTGTTGAATCGTAGTATCTAGCTTGGCATGTCGGATTCGACTGCAGCATGTCCCAGTTACGGCGCTCAATATGGTGACCTCCCTTGTAGCATAGTCTAGTCCGTGCTACTGGTCTTTTACATAGTAATATGCCTTAACATTTCCCTAGAAGTGACACTAAAGATTGTCGCATGTATATTGTGTCGACCTAGCAGGTGTGCTGAACTTCTACACTGTGACGTCTCCGTTGATCGCTGTTGTAAACTTTCACGATACCTGGCTTGTAAATGATTCGATTCAACTATTCCACTGTTGCTTATCTCAACATTCTGCTTTTGGCACTAGACTTCTACACTGTCACTTTCTTTCGTAGCGTCACCTTCCCAGTGATACTTGGCTGTACTGTATTGGATTGTAAAATATGTCCTCTACTAGTACACACACACACACACACACACATCTGGTTCAGTTTTTGTAATCGGAGCTTTAAATCATCATTGCTACTGTCTTGCAACCTATTCCGATTCATAGTTCAGTACTTGCATTCCAGCACTGCAGTCCCTAGTTTTGTAATTACACTACAGTTCTGTAACCTTTTTCGACGAGGTGTGTTTTAAGGAAACCTAGTGATTTCGCTTTTTGCTAGATATGAGGACATGTATTCGTAAGTTGCTATTTGATTGTGACATACATCTCTATAACCTTCCTTTTAAGTTTCTGTGTTCTTATATAAATTTGGTTTCTCCTCTTCAAATATTTTCTGACTTGACTTAACGCCACAAAGTTTCTCAGGACGAGCTTGTAAAAGTTGGCAGTCTGACCTGATGCCGGATCAAAGTGCGATCAAACGTAACTGAAAAGTGTTCTGAGATAAGAGCTGGTGTTCAGAGAGTAGAGCGATTTTTGTATGAGCTGAGCTTTATTCGTTGGGCAGATCGTATTTAGAGCTGAGAGCGATATTATATGTGGAGAGCAATCTTGTAAAGGCTATTTACTGAGCAATGTTATGCAGAACTGTGTTTTGAGTACGTAGTTGTTATATGTTATGTGAAGAACAAAATCATATCGTCAAATACCGGACGTGCTGGATTATAGAATAACGAGTGGAATTTGTTTTCGTACGTACCGTCTAATAACTTACTTTGGCCGTTTACTTGAAGTACTTTATAAATTTCCATGTTTAATTAAGATTTCAGCCATTGCGAACGAATTGGAATAATCCTGGTAGCAAAGTAAAGGTAAGTCTACAAGTTAATGTAAGGTTGAGTTAAACCTTAACCGTAAATCAGTATATAATTCTACAATCCGTTTAAAAGCAATTATTTCGTCTGATCCAGAATGTTTCACACCTACATCGTGTGAACCTCGCTTTAATTACATAGTTATGTTGCTGTGCCGTTGTTTAATTTTTTGAGTTTTGTGGAGCGCCTTTTACATCCGCGAAATAGGAATTAAGAAAGTTACCATGGTCTTTAACTGTTACTATTTCGTTTTGTGCATGGACATTATCATAACTGTGTCTTTGGATCATTAGTCATCAATTTGTCGTTTGTAGAATAGGAAAAGTTTAAGAAGGACGGGTCTGTTTATAAAGAATGTTCACCTGGTGTCATGCAGAGTTCATATTCATTTCCCACCAACTGATGATACTCGTTTCGTTATGTTGACATTTAATGTATGAAGATGAGAGCAGTGGGTATCCAGATTATTAGTCATCGGTTGGTCTTTTTTTCTGTAGAGTAGGAAACTGCTGGAGTTTTAAAAGACCAAATCTAAATTTAAAGATCATTCCCTTCATGTTGAAGCTCATGATCGTATCGAATTCACTTTTATGATACTTATTTCATTTCTTTTGTATCTAATATTGACCTCATTTAATTTGTCAAATGTAGAGGCATACATACCAGTTTATCTTGTGCTTTGTTTCTACTCTCTGTGATTTCGTCAAGCAAACAAAGGAACTTAGGAACATTGTTACGCAGTTTATAGAATCGTCTCGAGCAGCTAACTACCTATCAAGAACATTCAAACTTCTGCGCACTGAAGTCTTTCCCGTTTTCCATATTCATGACGAAGGTGATGAAATAAACATTTGTTTAATGGCACAACTTTTTTTTTTTTTTTTTTCAACAGCGCTGATAATAAACTACGAAAACATACGCAGCCTATGTGTGTAGTTGCGTAGCAACCACTACACTGAACGGGACATATACCTGACGTTAATTTTTTTAAATGTAAAACTGTGATGACGGACCATCAATGATGATGCTTACGGTATTTGTGTGCAGGATGTCTTTTTCACAAAAAGCCATTCAGTTACTTAGAACATAGTCGAGCGCTTTTGGATCAGTCGAGTTGTTTAGCAAATAATAAAGTAAAGCTTTAGAATCACAGATTTGGTTATTCAAGTTACTGCGCACATTCAGCAGTTTTCAGGTTGTACGTAGTTTATTTTCGGCGTCACTTTCCATGTCATGCATCTTGGATACCCGAAATGGAATTTATGATGTTCAGTAACTTTGATTTGGAGAATCATCTTGCTTTGACGAGCTAACCTCTGAAACTCAGAGAACAGCTTAGTGATATACTCAGTAGTTGACATGGGCGGATCCCCCGCGCAGAGTGGAACAGACCCAAACCGAACGCAGGTGATAAATAGACAGACATCAGGGCTTCACAGCAGTGTATTGCAATCGACGAACATGGGTAAACGTGGTGATATGAGCGACTTTGATCGTGGACGCCTTGTCGGCGCAAGGCAGACTGGTCATTCTATTGCCCAAGTGGTAAGAATCCTAGGGTTTACGAGGGCAACCGTTTCCAGGGTGTACTGCGAGTATACCATCGATGGACGTACCAACTCTCAGAGAGCAAGCGGTAGCCGACCAAATGCAACTGATGACTGAGGTCGACGTAGATTAACCAGACTCGTACAGACCGACCGCTTGGCAACGGCAGCGCAAATCACATCCAGATTAAATGTCGGAGGCCCAAGCAGCGTTAGCGCACGAACGGTACGCTTCATACCCTGGGCTACGGGAGCCGACTCCCTACTCGTGTGCCATTGTTGACGGCTCGTGGTCGGACATAACGCCTCGCCTGTTGCCGGGAACGTCAGAACTGGACCTTTGCACAGTGGCGCCGCATCGTGTGATCAGATCAATCCCGTTTCGGCTATATCGAGCTGACGGGAGGGTGTGAGTAGGGCGTCGATAGCATAAGACCATGGCTCGTCGTGCCAGGTCGGTTGTGTTCAAGGCGTAGGTGGCTTTGTGATGGTTATGGGAAATATTAGGTCCCTTAGTGTGTCTGGAAAGGTCCTTAACCGCTGCGCGCCAGCATCATGTGCTGGCTAATCACCAACACGCTTTCATGGCTTTCGCGCATCCTGCGGCCGATGGTCTGTTTCAGCAGGACAATGGGCCACACCAGCGGGCCGCAACCACCCTGGCGTGGCTCGTGGAGCACTCATCTAAGTTTGGAACCATCCAGTGGTCCCCAAGGTTCCCGGATTAAAACCCTGTGGAAGCTCTCTGGGGTGCCGTGGAGCGGAACATTAGATTCATGGATCCTGGACCGACGTCTCGGGCGGAGTTGTAGATAATGCTGCAACAGGCGTGCTGGCATTACTTCCGGGAAATCTCGGGGATCTGGTAAAGTCGATGCCTCGGTTTTCACAGATTGTTATCTTCGCTAGAGGAGGACCAGGTTGGTATCTGTAATGTTTCGTCCGTTGAGGTATATGTATTTATGTAAACTACTCCTCCTATGCATAAATATTTAAGGGTTGTTCAATAAGTAGTGAGACTTTGGCTAGAGTGCGTTCGCGCTTCTTAATTTTGTCAATGGGTGGCGCTGGTGTACAGGCGATTTAAAGGCTATGCAACTGCATTGCAGCTTGTTTGTTACGGAAGCGGTGTAACGTGCTGGACTAATTTTATTGTTCTCTCATAGGATACGCCCAAAGTTGCTCAACCTGCTGTAATTCAATTTTTGAAAGCGGAGAAAACGCCACCAAGCGAAATTTTCAGACGCATGAAGGCTGTGTATAGGCCTGTTAGTCTTCCACGTGGTACTGTAATGCCGTGGTGCCAGCTCTTTTAGTGGTAGACGAACGAGCACTGCAGACCAGCCAAGTTCAGG
Organism: Macrothele yani; assembly: GCA_039090855.1. Lineage (NCBI taxonomy): Eukaryota > Metazoa > Arthropoda > Arachnida > Araneae > Macrothelidae > Macrothele > Macrothele yani. The sequence goes on along the minus strand of CM076996.1, from coordinate 2,910,019 downwards.
AGCACGACGTCGTGCTGTTTCAGTGACGACAATTGCACGTGTGGATGCTGCAGTAAAGGCCAACCGAAGAATTACGATCCGAGAACTGGCGAACAGTGCGGGTGTGAGCATCGGAGCTGTCAGTACGATCATGCATTCGCACTTTGAATATCACAAGGTCTGCGCCGCGTGGGTACCGAAACATCTGTCCGATGAACAGATGAGTCAACGAATGGGACTATCGTTACAGCATCTGTTCCGCTACCATGAAGAAGGTGAAGATTTCCTGCTACGCATTATTGCTCGGGATGAAAGCTGATGTCATCATTTCGAGCCAGAATCGAAACGCCAGAGCATGCAGTGGAAAGTATGCATCATCGCCACCGCCGAGGAAATCACGGTCCACCATTTCCGCAGGCAAGGTGATGTTAACCCTGTTCTTTGACCATCGAGGACCATTGATTCTTGAGTGGCTACCAGAAGGATCAATCATCAATGTGAATGATATTGTCAAACTTTAATGAAGCTTCCACAAGCCATCAAAAACAAGAGACCTGGCAACCTAACTCAGGGTATTGTGCTTCTGCATGATAACGCCCTGCCGCGTACAGCAGTTACCACGCAAAGGACATTGCAGCGCTTTTGGCTGGGAAGTCTTTCAACATCCGACGTATAGTCTTTACCTATTGCCCTTCGATTTTGACATCTTTAGATCTATGGAAAAATTTCTCAAAGGCAAACGTTTCACTTCGGATGATCAGATGTGTGAAGCTGTAGATAACTGGTTGCAGCTGCCTGCCTCCTTCTCTGCCGCAGGAATACAAGAACTTGTGCAACGATGGGACTGCTGTTTAAATGCTGGCGGCGATTATATTTAGGTATGTAATGTTTTGACTCTTTCAGGCAGAAAGTCTCAGTTCTTATTAAACAGCTCTTATACACTGGCATGCAAAAATTAAGGAAGAGACGGTTTTTCGAATGTAACGTCGTGCAGAAGTGCTCCACATCGACTCAAATCATATCATAAGATCCCCAAGATGGAAGAATATGGGACAAGTGAGCAAAACCGTCCAAACAAGGAATCCAAAAAAACGAAGGCACTTTATTGAAAAGGTAGCTTCGAGCACAACTGGACAGAAGACAGAAACGTCCATGTGACAGGCGGCTGCCAAGAAAAATCCAGTCTTTAATAGGGGATATGATCACCTCTGGCTGCGTTGCAGAATTTACAACGTCTGTCCATGCTGAGGACGAGGTAAGGAGCTGTTGAGGCATCGCGGCCCATTCCTCTTGTAGCGCCAATCGCAGCGGCGGAATCGTTGCTGGCGGCTGGTGACGTGCTGCTAAGTGTCTCCCGAGAAGGTTCCACACGTGCTCGATTGGATTTAGGTCCGGGGACCTTGCGGGCCTATCCATGCGTTGAATATCTTCACTTTCCAACAGCTCTGCGACAGCCACTGTACGATGAGGTGTAGCGTTGTCGTCCATGAAGAGGAACTCAGAACCCACAGCACCTTTAAACAGACGCACGTGAGGCAGGAGAACCTCGGTACAATAGCGGACACCAGTGACTGAACCTTCTTGGAAGAGGTGGAGGTCAGTACGGCTACCAAGCATGATACCGCCCCAAACGAGAACTCCGCCACTTCCAAACCGGTCACTTTCGATGATGTTGGAGGTGTGATTGCGTGTTCTCTGCTCTCTCCAGACATGTATACGTCCAGAATCGCTCGTCAGAATAAATAGGCTCTCATCCGTAAAGAGAACTCGACCCCATTGCTGATGTGTCCAGTTCTTGTGTTCCTGGCACCACAGAAACCGCCGTCTCCGATGAGCAGGCGTTAATGACTCACACCGTACTGGTCGTCGTGCAAATAGACCACCTTTGTGCAACCTCCTGGCCACGGTAAAACGCGATAACGGACGTCCAGTTGTCTGTTGCATGTGCCTTGCGATTTCTCCCGCTGTCTGCCGTGTCTCTTCTCGCCTGTAGGACAATATACCGGTCGTCCGCCGCCGTGGTTGCTTGTGGACGACTACTGCTAAACTCTCAGACAGCTGTTCCTGTCGTTTGAAATGCTCTCCAAGCTCGTGAAACGATGCTGTGAGCGATTCCGAACTCCTTGGCCACACTAGTCACATTTCGACCTTCCAACTTCCCAATGACGCGACCTCGGGTAAAGTCATCCAGATGTCGTCTACTGTATTGCCTGTTGGCCATATCAGACGGTGGCAGCAACTCGAGGTCGTTCAAACCAATGTACACCGTGCAATAGCTTTCACCGAATTGCTGAGCGTACACCGCCCGTGTGCTTTATACTATTCCGACACTCCCCCCTCCTGCGTGATGCTGCGTATATGCGCATGCCCTACCGTACTGGACCCTAGTGTCAATCTCCTGAGTGGTCTTTCAGTCCGTTCTGCCTGCTCGTTCCGCTGTTATGCTAATTTCTCATCTTCGTCCTTAATTTTTGCACACCAGTGTATATATATAACTTATATATATACTATATTGACAAAAGTCACCGGACACCCCTTCAAAAGCAAATAAACGGATTCGATGCGTTGTTAAGATGCGCGGTACAGCTGCAAAATGTATAAAAAGAAGCCTGCAGCTGACCGCGATCATATCGCCCTCTGAGGTTGAGTGAAAATGTCGCGGCGGGAGAGAACTGACTTTGAGAAAGGAAAGATTGCTGGGTGTTATATTAGTGGATTGTCCATGAGATAAACTGAGAGGCGTTTAATCATGCCCAATTCAACTGTTTTGGATGTACTGAATAAGTGGAAGACACATGGCTTGCCTGAAGCAGAAAAACGTACCGGTAGACCAAAGAAAATCAGTGATAGAGGACGTCGAAGCCTCAGGAGAGTCGTTACCGCTAATTGACAGAGTACTGCACAAGACCTCAGTGTACAGGTGAGTAAAAATGCTGGAACCTCCGTATGTACACGTACCATTCGCAGAGAACTTCATTCCATGGGTTACCGTGGTCGTGCGGTTGCTCATAAGCCTTTCATCTCTACTCGGAATGCTACTCATCGTTTAGTATAGTGTAAAGAACATTTATCGTGGACCGTAGATCAATGGAAACGGGTCCTATGGACTGATTAATCCTGATATACGATCCATCAGTCTGATGGCCGTGTGTGGAAATGGCGGCAGCCGGGGGAACGCTATTTACCACAGTGTACTACTGTTCCTACGGTCAAGTTTGGAGCTGGCAGTGTACTAGGTACTAGTGTTGGGGTGTTTTTCGTGGAATCGTCGCGGACTATTGGTTATCGTGGACAAACCTGTTAACCAACACGTCTACCTCGATATTCTGGACAATTATGCCTTAACAACTCTGTGGCAACACTATGGAACCGAGCCTTCTTGGTACCAGCAGGATAACGCACAGAGCCATAAAGCAAGGACTGTTACGGCGTGGTCTGGCGATAATTCCGTATTGTGTGTGAACTGGCCAGCACAGAGCACCTATGGGATGAATTAGAGCGCCGCATGAGAAGTTTGGAACCAAGGCCTACTACTAAGCACCAGTTAGTGGCAGCATTATGTACTGAATGGATTTTGGATTGGATTGGAGGTTTAACGACCACTGTGAGCAACTCAATGGGCTATAAGCAGTCGCCCGTCCCTAATTTAGGGTCACTGGTTCCAGGGAAGGGAGAGAGCCAGTGCCGTAAGACAAACACAACATCCATGCCTCACCGGGATTCGAACCCGGACCCCTTACGGACGAATGATCAGAGGCCATCGCTTAGACCACTATGTACTGAATGGAATCGCATACCTATCGGTGTGTTCCAAAACCTTGTCGAAAACATGTTTCGAAGGGGTAGTGCATGCATTAAGGCCAAAGGTGGACCGACACCGTACTAATATATGTCAATAAATGCTATGTTGTGTTTCTCTTCTAGGTGTCCGGTAACTTTTGTCAATATAGTGTATGTCAATCATAATGGTGATAACCTCTTTTGCCCGCAGGAAGGGTCTATGTTTCTCTAACGATATGTACTTTCCACACTTAGCAGTAAGAAATAAATTTCGTATGAAGGCGAGACTTATCAGCGTGTTTCGAATGGTGTTTATAATGATTAGCTTTGCAAATTTAACATTTGTTCACAGTAAAAGGAAACTTAGTTCTCACTTTGTCCAGTATCTTTATGTAATAGTGTGGTCCCGTGCTTATTTTTCGGGTTGAGGGCGGAGAGTTAACGACGCCAGTAAACGTCTAAGGCTGTAAGGACTAATTTAGAACCACTGGTCCAAGGAAGCGAGGGAGCCAGCGCTGTAATGACAAACACAACATCCTTGCCTTGTTAGAAGCTCACGCCGTAGACTACCAGACCACTAGGCACGTTTGTAATAATTCACCTATTAAGAAAGAAGTAAATCCAGATTTCAGGTTTTCCCGTGAATGGTATCGGCAGTTTTCTTCTGCTTATTTTATAAAAGGCTAGAACTCGAAAATTCAGTAGAGTGAAAAAATGCTGTCAGCGGTACAGATACAAGAGCACAACTGAATTAGACATGCACTAATCGCTTTTCGTCGTATAGCTGCTATAGTGGAAATACTGTAGAAGCGATGCGGAAGAAATAAAAATGCATCATAGCTTGTTTAACCCTTAGGCGTTTTGGGAATATGCCTTATATTTATCGCATACATACGTTGGTCTATTTCAAAATCGGGTCCTATAACTCCTTTGACAAAGACCTGGATTGAAAGCCGTTTTCATACGTTGCTTTATATCATCCACTGAAATCAGACGTCGACCTGTTTCAAAAAGCTGTGTAAGAAACTCTTCGATAAAGACCGCCAAAAGCGATAGAGCTTTGTTGCATTCAATAAGCATGCATTCGACATGCCTAGTAAATCGTCTATCCGTTCCAATGAGGCAGTCGTAGGCAGTGGCGTAACTACCCCCCCCCCCAGCGCCCGCAGCTGCGGGGGGGGGGGCGCAGGTAACGACGGGGCGTACTGCAGCTGCCAATAATTAACCGAAAGATTCATATTTTGCTTTAAGATATATTTACCTTTGCCTAAATAAATGCGTAGTTTCACTTTTAAAACACTGAATGTCTTATAGCTTGAAAGTGTTCGTCGTTTTAACTTCGGGTTGTAATAGTACGATTGCTCTGCAATGGATTGTAAATAATAGGATCGTTCTCCAATCGCCCTCTCTCTGCGCTTCTGAGGAAAAGCGCGAGGCTACAGTGGGATTCCTCGTGGAGGATGTGGGAAAACAGTTACCTAGGATTACGTGCGCGACAGTCGTTAACATTCATTCACAGCAGCCGCAGATCTGCTATATATATAATAGGGTAATTTGTTGATTTGTTCAAGTGATTTATTTTAGTTTTGGACAAAGCAATTACACGTATTGTCAAATCTATTACTTAAAAAGTTAAAGCTACAGGGCTCTAGGTACCACCATTACTTTTGCAGACACTCCCCCTGACTTCCTAACACCCCCCCCCACACACACACCGCGAAAAATGCATCCCCCACGTGTTCGAAATCATGGGAAAACTACTATGCTTAGGGTTTCCAAAGTAAATCTTGCGGAGGATGGGGGGAGGCGCACGCACGTTGTGCTAGTTACGCCACTGGTAGTAGGCTGAAGTCTGAAAAGTGAACTCGTACGTATTTTGACTCCTTATGTAGGATCTCATTTCTAACAATTGAATCCCCCCCCCCAAAAAAAAAAAATTAGCTATACTTACGCAAAGATGCGGCTACATGTACAACAAGACAAGTTTTGCAACTTGCTGCAAACGCGTTCGTTCCATGTTTTTCGCTGACCTGTGTGCAAAGAAACGTGTCTGTACTATTTGAAAATGAAGCAGTGCCACCAGGCAGTATATATATATACTGCCTTCTGTTTATACCTCGTGTTATTCTAGCAATGTATTAGGCGCGTGGTAGCTGACTTTACCATGTTATACACTGCTGGCCACCCAATATGCAACACCAAGAAGGAAGCATCCGATTGGCCTGAAATTCGCAGCATGCGTCGCCCGCGAGAGGACATGCAAACGATTAGCATTGCAGGGCATATGCAAATCATGTGCGCCCGGCACGCCACTGAGAATCGCTATAAGAAGGGTGCACAGAAGGCGGGGTGTAAGTAGTGGAAGTGTGTTGTGCTGCCGTACCTGTGCGTGGGAAGCTTCCTGATGCCTCGTCGCAGAATACGGCAGTCATTCCAGCACGTTTCGGAGTTCGACAGAGGGCGAATAGTGGCTTATCGCGACAGCGGTTTATCGTACCTAGACATCGGCGCTCGTGTGGGACGACATCCAACCACAGTGAGGCGAGTACAGATTTGGTGGGTGCAGGAGGGACGGACGGACCGACGTGAGCGATTGCCGCAGCAGCGGCACACCACCGAACGAGAGGACCGGCATGCTGTGCGGTGCGCATTGACGGCTCGCACCGCCACATCACGAACGTTAGCGCAGGAATTAGGGTGTGTTGTGCAACAACCTGTGTCAGCACGTACCGTTCGACGTCGTCTGCAAGAGCGGGGACTTGTCGCACGGCGCGCATTGCTCCGATTACCATTGACGTTACACAACCGGCGAGTGCGGCGGCAGTGGGCCTTTGAAGGCCACACGTGGACTACGGAATGGCAAGACATTGTCTTCTCTGACGAATCCCGCTTCTGCCTGCAACACCACGATGGTCGGATCCACGTGCGGCGGCACCGCTGCGAGAGACTGTATGACGCTTGCATTATGCATCGCCATACTGGTCCGTCACCTGGCGTTATGGTTTCGGGCGCAATTGGATATGACACCCGCACCCTTCTAGTACGCATCGCCGGTACACTCAACGGCCAGCGCTACATCTCCGACGTTTTGGAGCCTGTAGTCCTCCCTTACCTGCAGGACCTGCCGACAATGCGCGCCCGCACGTGGCACGCATCGTGCAACAATTCTTCACGGCCCATCAGGTGTCACTGCTGCCGTGGCCCGCCTGTTCTCCCGATGTGTCGCCCATCGAACACGTCTGGTCGCTGTTCGGCAACCGAATGGCCCGGCAAGCACCACCCGCGGCTACGCCTGATGAACTGTGTCAACGTGTGGAAGCAGCCTGGACCGACATACCCCAAGCCCACATCCAAAGCCGCTTTCGTTCGATGCCGCGGCGTGTAGCGGCCGTTATTGCCAGCCACGGGGGCCACACGAACTATTGATGTCTGCTTGTTCGGCAAGTCGCACGGGCCTGTAAGCTCAATCGTTTCATCTTTGTATCTGTTGTTATGTGTCCAGTAAATCTGGCTTTGTTATCTCGTGTCCTTCTTGGTGTTGCATTTTGGGTGGCCAGCAATGTATTTATGTATGTATTAGATTTTAAGTCTGTATTCCTTTGGCTTCTCCTTTCCATTTCATTGCTTTCAGTTATTTGAAAAAACTGTGATTTGCGGCAGTGCAGTGGATCATGATGATCATATGTAGAGGATTTTAGGAAGGGAGTGTTTGACCCCAAGTCTTAAACAACCCTTAAAAAGAGGAAGCTAGGAGATTTGGGCTAGAGTGCCCGATAGGAAAGTGACACGGAAGCGAAGTAGAAAGGGGGAGGAAGACGCCCTTATTTATTACCGGGGGGCTAGTACCCGGGGTCCGACGGCTTAACGTGCCCATCCGACGCACGGCGGGTATTTAGTGGATCGAGCGTTCGTACCTGCCTGGGATCGAACCTGAGGCCCTTCCCGTGGCAGTCACGAACGTTGCCCACTAGGCCACCCGCGGCACAGCAGTGCAATGGAATGTGGCACTGTGGTGCTACTTTTCATTCAGTTAAGGTCAGGGCCGGGGTGACTTGGGTGCGGGAGGTGCGACGCACCAGGGCGGCACTCCTCAGGGGGAGGCATTTTTTGGTCAAAAATAGTGAAAGGAGAGAGAATGAAAAGAAGAAAGAAGGAAAAGAAAGATGATGATAATGAGAAGAAAAGATGATATAAAATACTGAAACATAAAAATAAATAAGTGGAAATAATAATTCAAATTTAATTTCGCAAACAATTAGCTAATATTGTTTCAGTTCGCCTGGGTTCAGAAAAAAAAAAAAAAAGAAAAATACCGATGGCGACAAAGAACTGGCGTGCCAACTTTGTCGAGAGAAGCTTCAGTGGATCACGTGAGTTCAGTGTGTAAGCCTTCTTTTCCAGCTGTCTCGCCCTTGGAGTAGTGTGTGTTCGGGAACTCAGTAGTGAAGTTGTTGATCCTCTATCATGTTGGTTCCTCCTGTGTAACATCAAGTAGTCAGTGAATGTCAATGCAGTATGTACAGAAAGTGTAATTTAATTTTGTGTTAGTAAAATTCATCGTGTGAAAATGCTGTCAGCAGTCAGCTACTTATTTGTGTGCAAAGCAGCGTGCTAGCTCGATGACCGTGAGCTTCAAATAGACATATTATATTGATTCTACGACGGTCGACCTACAATTTTTGGTTTGCGAATAAGTGTCATATCAAGATTTATGGAAAGAGTGATCTAGCTTACAAGTAATCTGGTCATTAAAAGCAACAATTGAAAATGCAGTGTTGGCAGGCCTTTTTTTTTAACTTTCTCATCCATTAGTATGAGGAAGTATTCATTGTGCAAAAATTCGACTTCGAGATTTCAACGGAAATACACGTTTTGGGGGACTGCCGAATACGAGTTCACTATTTTGGCCGTGGTGTCTTGTGTGTGTGTCTGTTTTGTGTCCACCATAACTCAAAAATTATATTAGCGAAATTTAGTATTTGAGGGTTTTGTGGTACCTTGATGTGCTGATTATATTTTGGTACAAATCGAGGAAACGGAAGGGGGCGTTCCCCATAATTTCTTTATAAAGCTCAAATACTATTGTGGATATCTAGACGAAATTTATTATTTAGCAGCTTTGTTTTACGTGTATTCATGTGCTCACTAGATTTTAGTAACAATCGGGTAACCGGAAGCAGGCGTTTCCTATTGAACTTTTTTTATTTTGTTATAGAACTCAATAATTGAAGTGCTTATCAACATTAAATTTTACAATTTGCAGTTTTGTTTAGTTATGCATCTTCACATCTCAGTTTATGTATGAGAAAGTCCAGTGGAGGCCACTACAGATTTTTTTAGCACGTCTTTTGGTAAAAAGATCGTGCTTATGTTATCGGTTTGTCCGTCCGTCCGTCTGACCGTAAGTCTGTAGGCACCATATCTCTGCAACTAATAGTCCGATTTGAAACATTCTTTTCGCATTAGGAAGCTTGAAATGTGTGAATGGCGATCCTTCATTTCGGTTTTTTTTTTCACGATGCACAATTTCGCTGCTAGAGGGCGTAACTGAATATATCGAATTCAAAATACATTTTATTCCCTATATTATTCTTCTAAACATTCAATTAAAAAAATTCTGTTAGTTTTCGATTCCATCCATGCCGAAGATTATATTTTAGATATAGTCACTTTTTCAAGTTACGCATAGATTCTCCACTAGGGGGCGTAAAAGTAAATTTGGTTCCCCCCGATATCTCTTCTTCTAAAACACCGATTTAAAAAATTATTTCTGCAGCGGATACAGCTCCTGATGGAAAATACTTTGCATATAATTTCTAATTTTTGTTATATGGTTTGGCCACCAGAGGGCGTAAGTGCTAATTTCTGCTTCTGATGTATTTGCAGCAAAATCTGAGCTTCTAAAATCTCGATTGAAAAACTTCTTTCGTGGACCGATACTACTCACGTCGACAAACCTTTTCGGAATATTTTCTTCTTAAAATAATGCATGGTTTCTCCTCATGGGGCGTAGATGTTTATCTTATTTTTGTCAATATCTCTGCTTCTAATGGTCCGATTTGAAAATTTTCTACTTTGTTAGATAGAGCTTCCGGTGCGACATGCTTTTCATATAATTACAAAATTGTCAAGTAATTCATTGACTTTGTGTGTGTGTGTGGGGGGGGGGGGTAAAGGTTAATTGCGCTTTCCCCGATATCTCTGCTTCTAAAACTGCGATTTGAAAAATTCTTCCTTCACCGGATACAGCTCCTGGTGGGAAATGTTTTGATTGTAATTTCAATTTTTTTTTTTTTTTTGTAAAATATGGTTTGGCCACCAGGGGCGTAAGCGTTAATTTCTGCTTCGTAGATATTTGCAGCAAAATCTGAGCTTCTAAAAGCTCGATTGAAAAAATTCTTTCGTGGACCGATATCGCTCATGCCGATAAGCATTTGATAATATTTTCTTCTTAAAATAATGAATGGTTGCTCCGCCAGGCGGCGTAGATATATATCTTATTTCTGTCAATATCTCTGCTTCTAAGAGAAAGTTGAAAAGTCTGAGGAACAGATTTTTAACTATGAGAATTTTCTTAATCATAATGATGCAGAATATGCATTTTCAAATAGTAACAACATATTTTATTATAAAACGTAATAGATTAAAATATGTGACAATTTTAAACAAATTCACCAGTTTTTGCTCACCTGGGTATCCTCAAATTAAGTAGGGCCGCGGTGACTGTAGCAGCGTTCTCTCCTCGAGTTCCACTGGATCACCAAAGATCCGCCGAGGTTCGGAAGTCTCATTAAGCGGTTGGTGCCGCGTGCTGGGGTAAAGAGACTTGTCGTCATGAACAGTTCTACCCCCCCCCCCCCATCTCATGAGATTCAGCCCGGGCCATTTAGCCCTCCATCTCAATGTAGCACATGAAATCATTTTTGGGTTGATTGGTCAAAAATCAACCAACCAACCCCAAAATGAGGTTTGTAGGCCCATATACTAAACAAAACAAAAATAATAATAATAAAAAAACCGGTTTCAGGCCCATATACTAAAAAAAATCCACGAGCATTTTATGTTCCTTGCTCTGCTCACACTCTCAATTTGTTAGTTTATGATGCCGCAAAAGTAAATTATCGGATAATTGATTTCTTTTCTGTCATTCAACGTCTGTTCACATACTTCTCTTGTTTGACTAAGAGGTGGGAATTTTAACCAAAAATGTGTCTCAGTTTACCCTTAAAGCGGTCGCAGACACTCGATGGGAAAGTCGAGTTGAAGCAGTAAAACCTTTGCGATTCGGTTTATCGGAAGTTTGTGACAGCTTATCAGAAATTATCAATGATGAAAAAAACTGAGCTACCTGCCAAGCATGACGCCCAATGTTTGTTAGAAAAATTTGAATCTTTTACGTTTATATGTTCAATCGTTATATGGTATGAGGTGGTGTTATCGAGAGTAAACGTTGCTTCCAAAATGATGCGAAATCAAAACACAGTTTTATCATCTTGCATTGAACATTTAGATCTTTAAAAAAGCCTCGCAAACTACCGAGATAAATTTGAACACATGATACATACTGCATCTGAAATTGCCACCTCATGTAATGTAGAGCCACACTTTCCTTCTCAACAGTTTCGCAGGAGAAAAGAGAAAACAATGTTCGAATATGAACACGAAGATGAAACTATGACCAACCCTAAAGATAATTACCGCATAGATTTTTTTATGTTATCATTGACACGGCTGTTAGATCAATCGACGAAAGATTTGATTTGCTTCAAAATCACAGTGAAGTGTTCAGTTTTTTGTACGATTTTGAGAAAATGTCGGAACTGAGTAAACAACAACTGTTGAAACATTGCATGAATCTGGAAACAAAGCTATCCGACGAAACTGATGAAAACTGCCAGAAGGACATAAGAGCTACGGAACTTGCAGATAAACTTAGTATCGTTACGAGTTTTCTAAAAACCGAAACTTCACCCAAAAGATATCTTGCAGTACATTTATTAGAATACACTGACGGGAACTTTCCCAATCATTACAATAGCATTACGGATTATATTAACGCTTCCTGTGACAGTTGCTTCTGAAGAGAGAGGTCCTTCTCGAAATTAAAACTGATCAAAAACTATTGGAGATCAACAATGCCACAACAAAGACTTACTTTAGCAGTTAGCTCTAATATCCATTGAAAGTGAGATGTTCGATAAAATTGATTTGAAAAATATTTTGGAAAATTCTGCTAGCTTGAAAGCTAGAAAGGTGAAATGCCTTTAGCTTATCTGTGGATAATAAAATGACCTACTTTTGATGTAGAAAATAAATCTCATTGCTTTAAGTTAGAAAGTGGTGTGGCTGTAATCTTTTCTGAATCATCTGAGCGTCCATAGACGAGTTAACTGGTCTTCTGTGAGTGTTCTTTAATATATATATATATATACCCAAGAGCAGAGTCAAAGACAAAATTTTACCTAAGAATTTAAAACTAAATTTGCTAAAAAACCTGAAGATCATGACGCGCAACGCAGCAGTTATGAATTTTCAGAATTCACATACTATCAAGAAGAGACAGATGCAAAAAAATCTTTATCTTGTACTAAAACAACTAAGAAATACTCAAAAACCAACAGGTATGAGTAAAAAAGAGATAAAGTAATAGCAACCTGAATGTAGAAAGTGTCGACAATGCCGAGCCTTGGCTTTATCAAGGACCAGCAAAACTCTGCATTTTCTCACTTCCACAAAGACCTAGTTGGAAATGGGTTTCTGCAAAGCCATAGATGCAAGTAATAAGCCCACAAAATATTTTTATAATTAACATAACTTCCTCAGAGTTGCATGAGGAATCATTTAGTAAAATTTTTTGCATGCATCTATAACTTTCCTGGCCCAACCCACGCTCGTCATCTGCCACAAAAAAAACAGAAAAACGATTACAAAAACCACAAGTTGTGAGAGTGTCTGAATAAGCCATCAGAATTATTCAGCAAAAAAACACGTTGTCAGCAACCTAGCCGCCTAAGAGAGATTTTAAACATGAATAACAGTACCAAAGTACTACAAAGTCTTATGCTTTGTGGTGAAAAAAGCTTTATCCAAAATGCCATAAAATAAGAAACAAAAGAATAAAAAAAAATTATAATGAGATTCCTAAAAGTAAACAGGATTTTGGTACCCACAACTTACTCAACAACTGACATCACAAGAAAAAAATAATAATAAAAATAAAAAGACGCTTTGGAAAAAAATTATATGAAGTTAACAATTAGTTGCAATATTTACAAAAATTCCAGTAGTGCTTTAAGAGTATAATCATGTAGATATTATGTTCCTACCAACAATGAAAAAACATCATTGACAACATGAACAATAAAACGGCTATCTACTCAAACAAAGTGCCCAAAATCACGCTAAAATTCCAAGTTAAGTGAAAGAGAAAAAAAAACTCAAAAAGTTAGCAAAAATGCTTGCTCCTAATTCTTAATGCTAAAAAACTAAAATTTCCGCTAAGAATGTTCATTAATTAAACTTAGAACGAAGTAAGTATAAGAACAAAGATGAGAGCTTACTTTCTAAGCCACACTTGCTGCTCAAGTGTCAAAAACATGGCCGAACTCCCTTCTCGGCAGCTCCCAGAAGCAGGGGAGGGGGTGGTGGGGAAGGTTCCCAACTTTTCTCCGCATAGAAGACCCTGTCCGTTAAATTTCTACCAAGAGAATTATACAACTAAGAATGAAGTCCTGCTTGTCCAGATAGAGTAGAATAACTCTCCAGAATACATGAAAAATATTATCAAATACACTTGTAGTGTAACCTTTATATGTATTTAATTACCTTACTGTACTTCTACAGACACTTCAAGTTCCTATTTATTTTAACGTAAGTTTTTCTATTTTTAGGATAGTTATTCTAGTGAGCGAATACCTAGTTTACTTTTTATTTATTTTTATTTTACTTTTTAATCAAATTATGAACTTTTTTTGTGTGATTTTATTTGAATTTTTTATTTTTTATTTTTAATAGGACTGTCCCGTCCATAGCGCTAAAGGTTCCTTTTTGTAGTTAATATGCATCCTCCAGACCAACTTCCAAAAGGCTTTCATTGGCCAGAATCATTTTATCAACTGTGTAGAAATTAAAACAGATCTGCTAACCCAACACTATTATTCAGAACAATTTCTCTTAAAGTTCTTTTGATGAAAATAATTGGAATTTTGTTTTGTAGAAAACAGTTTAATAAGATTCTAATGTGGTTATTGAAATCCAAATTGTTGCTGCAAATTCTTGAAATTCTAAGTACCTGAGAAATTAGTACATTCTCAATTACTTTGGTCGAGATTCCAGTGCAGATATTTTATTACTTTGAAAGGAAAATTAACTCTTTTATCAAAAAGGCTGATGGACGGGTTACCACAGTTAAGTTTAATGCTTAAGTCTAGGAAATCTAGTTCCTGATTACTGTGGTTGGTTTTACATAAGTTAAGAGAGCTAGGATAGATATTTGGAAAATCACTTTCTATAACTTCCGAATTATTTATACAAAGCAAATCGTCAATATATATATATATATATATATATACAGTATTTACTCGAATCTAACGCGCACCTTTTCCCTCCAAAATCGAACCTGTTTATCCGGGTGCGCGTTAGAATCAGTGTCAAATACCTACATCGGAAGTCTCGCAAATGCCTGACTGTCTACAGGGTGTCCACATTGTCTTGTTACCCCCTGTAATAAGAAATGTAAGTGAGCTATGTATCTGTTGTATGATGTATATGTTAAGTTATATGTTGAGGCATCCTTAAACATCCAGTGGATCCGTTTGGGCTCCGTCATTCTCGTGACAGAGAATAATTTTACGCTATGTTCTGTGGGACATTTTCCGAAGCAGTTGCGGGGTGATACGAGAGGAAGCACGTCTCACTGCTTGTTTAAGTTCATCAGTGGTTTGGTAGCGCTGCTGTGCAACAACCACCTTTATGAAACCCCAAAGGGCATTATCACACGTTGAGAAATCTGGGCTTCGAGGTGACAATTCAAGTGGAGCGGGCAGCACTGCCGAACCTCAACCGATCCAACGATCCCGGAAGACCTCACCAAGGTATTCCCGAACAACGATTGCGTAATGGGCGGATGCCCCATCCTGTTGGAACCATACGTCATTCAGAATGCCAAGATTTCCAAGTTGTGGCACGAGCCAGGTTTGCAGCATGTCCAGATAAGTTGTCTGATTCACTGGACTATCAAAGAAATACGGTCCAAACAGATGTCGACTATTCATTGCAGCCCATATCATGACATGCGGAGGATGATCTTCCAATTCTTCGACATAATGTAGGTTTTCCTTGGACCAGAACACAACGTTCCGTGATCGACAGCTGCGATATATCGCACATTCATCACTGAAAATGACCTTTCCACGTTTTGGGATTGTGGCAAATGTCTGAAGCATCATTGCACATGCTTCCCGTCTGCAGTTTAAATCGATGTCTGATAACTCCTGAACGAACATCGGGCGATATGCGTGCAAATTCAGGCCATTCTTCATGTGCTTATGCAGTGTCGATCGTGGTATTCCAAGCTCCGCTGATCGTTTGCGGAGCGACTTCGTCGGTGATCTGATAACTGATTCCTCGACCGCTTGACACTGTTGAGCTCTGGTTGGTGGTCTTCCCGTTCGTGGTTTATCCTTGATGTTGCCTGCTTCGAAGAGTTTATGTTCCCACCGCAGAAGAGTCTGTTTTGGAGGGGTCTCTTTGTCGAATCGTTGTTGGAAATTGGCACGCACGTCACACATTGTCTTCCCTGTGTGTGGACGTTCGTGTACCCAGACACTGACAACAATCCGCTGTTCCAGGGTGTATTCGCTGGTATCACACATGGTTCCGGTATCTAATCTGTAAATAAACACAATACAGACCATAATTCAACATATACATCATACAAAAGATACATAGCTCACTTACATTTCTTATTACGGGGGGGGGGGGTAACAAGACATTGTGGACAGCCTGTAGTATGTCGTCGTTGCGGCGCGCCAGCGGATGGAATTTCCTCTAAGCGTCTGACTGTTGCTATGGCGATCGATAATCGCCAACTTTCCCCATTATTTACTGTCGTTGAGAAGCTTCGACGAAAGATATAAAATACGGACAGTCGCTTGCCTCATAGTATTGTTCTCTGAAAGAAACACTGCATTTCGTTACTTGAACGTGTAGTATACTGTCCAGAGATGTATTCTAAATGGCAGCATTATCCAGCAAAGTTTAAACTGCAGGTGGTTGCCTATGCAGAGAAAAATGGCAATCGCGCTTGTTTTAGGGAGTATGAGCTTTGGAGGAAGCAAAAGGAAAAGCTGAATCAGTGCTCGAAAACAAGAAAGACGTTCTCGGGACCTAAGACGGGTAGGTTTCCCGACATTAACGATCGTCTAGATCATTTCGTGGAGCAGCAGCATGTATCAGGTTTTCCTGTTACTGTAGAAATCCTTGAGGCAAAGGCACGAGAAATTCATCGTGAACTTGGATCCAGTATAAGGTTCATTGCTTCAAGAGGATGGATTTGCCGTTTTATGAAAAGAAAAGAATTTTCTCTGAGGCGGCGTACTTCAGTATGTCAAAGAATGCCGCCATCTGACTTTGAAGAAAAGCTATACAGTTTTCTCAAGTACGTTATATCAGTAAGAAAGCAAGAGCACCATGTTTTAAGCCAGATTGGGAATGCTGACCAAACACCATTGTATTTTGATATGCCATCAAATTACACTGTAGAAAGTATTGGTGAAAATCAAGTTAAAGTGCTAACAATAGGAAACGAGAAGCTCCAAATGACGGTCATGCTTTCCATTACCACCGATGGGAACAAGCTACCACCGTTTGTTATTTTCAAGAGAAAAATCATTTCCGAATAAAGAGACTTTTCCTCAGAAATTCATGTCAAAGTTAAAAAAAATGGCTGGATGACCGAAGAACTGGCTTCAAAAAGTGTGGTTTCGACGACCAGGTGCGATAGACTGCGGTCCACGCTTGTATTGGATTCATTCAAGGGGCATGTAACAAACTCGGTGAAAACCAGGATTGTGGAAAACAGAACTGATCTAGTTGTTGTGCCTGGAGGAACTCAACTTCAGCCCCTTGTTGTCTGCATAAATAAGCCTTTTAAAGCAGCAATTCGATCCCGCTATAATGCGTGGCTTACATCGGGAGACACAGAACTGACAAAAACTGGATGTGTTAAAAAACCTTCACTCTCTGTAGTAGCACAGTGGATTGTAGATGCCTGGGAGTTCACTCCTAATGACTTAGTTAAGCGGTCTTTTCTGAAGTGCGGCATTTCCAATGCGATGGATGGCACTGAAGACGACGCTATCTTCGAAAAATCCAGCAGTGAAACCACAGCCGACAGCAGCAATGAAGATTCGTGCAGTGAAATAACTGAGGATGTAGATGGAGAAATGTCTGTGAGCAATGCATAATTTGGAATAATGTGGAATTTAAATGAATTCAAGAATTGCCGTATTTCGTAAGTTTCATAAGTTTGTATTTCTTTCAAGTTTCCTTGCGTCTTAGTATACGAGTATGAAGAAAAAATACGCATTTTCGTAGCTGAGAAGTAAGGTGCGCCTTAGATTCGAGTAAATGCGGTATGTATACATATAAAGCAACCCTAGTGGCCAGAAACCTCCTCATTCATTCGTATCTTCGTTTCTGAAAAATGGTCTAGCTCCGGCCCTGGGTAAGGTAGTCCATGCCTGGAATGTAGTAATATGCTGCATTTTCTTCGTTTTTCTGTGGCATGTTTCTGGTGTTTGCTATCGTTGCTGTGTTAAATGCTAATTCTAGGCTCTCCCTGGAGGAGTTTGTGCTAACGTAGCTGACAAACTCCACTTTGTGTGGTTTCTCGTTCTTCGGGTGTTTTCGATCACATTGCAGCTGCAGTAGAATTCTTATTTTCCATCGGTCTTGTGATTTTTCCACTCCGGAGTTAGTTCAGGATTTAATAAAGTCTTAATGGCTGTCATTGCTACTGTATAAGAATCATGTTCAGAAACTACCTCTGAATTCTCTGAAATTCTTATCGCTACTTCGTTGACTTGCTGTCGTCTCCTTGGGAAGCCTGGTTGCCCAGGTAGTGCCATAGTAATGTCGCTTCTGCTGAAATTAAATCCCAGGTTCGGCAACTAACATTGGTTAAATTACCATTCCATGAAGGCACAAAAAAGTGCACATTTCTTTTTGTAAATAATACTACTGTACAGAAATTTTCGAATTTAATATTCGCATGAAATACCAAATTTCAGCGGCCAACTTCACCCACTTTGATTAAGTAGTGATGTAAATTGCAATGGAATAAGATCACTGATAAAGAATTCATCATGAAAATTTGGTTAATACTGTGTGTGACAGCCTCCTACCAGGAGAGAATTGCAGAATTTTCCCTTGAAATACTTTAAGGATGTGTATTAAGTTTCAGCTTCGTACATCTTCTGGTTTAGAAACAGAAAGATGAAGTCCACCATTGTATGATTTGTGTTTCTTACTTTCCCTGAAAGAAGATTCTAATCTCGGACAGCATATACTTCCTTTTTCTTTTAAGAAATTTTAAAGGAAGTAGCTGCAGGTGCAGACTGGAATTTTAGCTAAGTGGCCAGTGGTCGGTCAGTCCAAAAAGTTAGTGGCCAAAAAATGAAACTGGCTGGTAAGTTAACAAATTTTAATGGCCAAAAAGAAGTCTCAAGTATAATAAAAAGAGAGGGGGGGATTAATAGGAATTTCAATTTACCTGCTATTATTTACAGGGATGGCTTTATCTGAATATAAAGGAAGTCATTCACTGTGAAAAATAAAAACCATTTTATAAATTT
Organism: Macrothele yani; assembly: GCA_039090855.1. Lineage (NCBI taxonomy): Eukaryota > Metazoa > Arthropoda > Arachnida > Araneae > Macrothelidae > Macrothele > Macrothele yani. The sequence goes on along the minus strand of CM076996.1, from coordinate 2,891,405 downwards.
CTTTTTTTCCCTTCGGTTACTCATTCTCAAAACATCGATAGTATCGGTGGTAAATTTACCACGTATCAGCGAAAACCTCAATGTTTCGATTTTTTTGCTATTAAGCCGAAGAATTCGTACTTCTCCATCTGCAGCAGCAAATGTGCACATCGGTGGGTAAACTCTCTGCTCAATATAACAGTGATTACTCACCAATTCAAATCGAGTAACCAATAATATTTGTTAAAACGCTCGATGCATCTGTGGAAATCTAGATGCTTTTTCGATGCATCGAGGAAAAGAACTTTTATGTCGCCGACGAAACATCGACCAAAACAGCCAATTCACACATAAAAATGATTTTCCCTTCCTCTTTACAGGAATGTCACAAAAAGAAATTCGTTTACTTTATGTTAAAAATATTCTTTACAAGTTTCAAACATCGATCATGAAACTTCGATGTTTTATTGATGTATCGGCTTCTGCAACATCGAAGTTTAAACATCTGTTATCGGGACAAAACTTCTATGTTCAAAAACTTCGAGGTTTTTTGCCCATCCCTATAGTTAGGACTGCTTTCATGTCCTTTTACTTCTGAATTATCATACCTTTGTAAATGGGCACTAAAAATGACAAAAATGGCCCAACTGGCGACCACTAAAATAAATTTAATTGCCAAAGTTGCCAGTTAATCGCCATCTGGCGAGGGGCGAGTGCTGATCTGCACCTATAGAAGCAGCCCCTGTGGTTGAGTGGTACGAAATGCTGGCTTCTAATCATTAGTCCGAGATGGGTCCAGGTGAGCTATGGAAGGTGGTGTGTGCTTTTCTTACGGAGCGGGCTACTAATCATTTGTCCGAGATGGGTCCGGGTGAGACATGGGAGGTGGTATGCTTTTCTTACGGCGCTGGTCTTACGGACGGTGGTAAACTTTTCTTACGGTATCATTCGTCCGAGATGGGTCCGGGTGACTCATGGAAAGTTGTCTGCTTTTCTTACGTTGCTCGCTTATAATCATTCATCCGAGATAGGTCCGAGTGAGGCATGGAGGGTGGTGTGCTTTTCTTACGGTGCTGGCTTCTAATCATTCATCCGAGATAGGTCCGAGTGAGACATGAAGGGTGGTGTGCTTTTCTTACGGTGCTGGCTTCTAATCATTCATCTGAGATAGGTCCGAGTGAGGCATGGAGAGCGGTGTGCTTTTCTTACGGCATTGGCTCTCTCCCTTCCCTGGAACCAGCGGCCCCAAATTAGAGACGAGCGACTGTTCATATAGCTCATTGAGTTGCTCACGGTGGGCGTTAAACCTCTTCCTCCCGAAACAAGAAAATAATAATTAAAGAAAGACAAACCGTAAAGATGCTTAAAGTATGATTTTCTTAACCTTCCAGAAATATGTGTATGCACATTGACAGGGGTCACGCTGGCTCTTTTAAAGTTTTCGCCAATTTATTCGCCCAAATACAATTTTTATCGCCAAACTGTTATAACAGTACAAAAATGTAATCGCCAAAGCTCTTTTTCCATCGCCAAAACGATATTTTTTTTTTCGCAAATTGCGGTGATGGCGATCGGCAGCCCGACCCCTGCACATAGATATTCTAAATGGTGTCATGTATCGAAAGGTTAAAAAAACTGAAGCACTTTCTGTTCTTATAATTCGTTGCCAAAAGCTACAGTTGTGCATGATGCTCTGAAAAGTTTGCACGGAAGAGCATGTAATCTACATGCCTGTGACATCTTTAAAACATCGTCATGTTAGGCCGTCAATGTATTAGTCGCTTACTTTGCCTTGTTATGCTTGTGTATGCATTAGACTCGAAGCCTGCATCCCTCGAAGGTTAAGAAAACCATACCGTGAAAACCATTGCGGTTTGTCTTTCTTTAAATTACTTAAGAGAATAAGGATAGCATCACTTGATACCTAATCTCAGTTATAATTCTTGCGGTGGATTATAAGTTAAAAAATAATAGGAATTCCACACACCAAATTCGTCTTGTTTGCTGAACTTGTGATAATTCTGAACTGGAATGACGGCCTTGCTAAACTTCCGTCATGTACGCAAGCTCACTGTTGTCGTCCAAGTTCAGCTAGCTTCCTGCTGTACATGTACATTTTCATGTGGTTTTCAGAAGTAGCCTATGTGCTTGTTTCCTATATCCGGAACATTGTTAAAGCACTCCCATGACTATGTAATCGAATTTCATCCCACGTAACACTCAGCTGACATTTTAATCTTGCAATTTCTTTAAGTTTCCCCTTAGAAAGGGAGAGAGAGAAAAAAAAACTAAATGCTCTTAGCCGAATGACTTCTTAATTTTTCAGAGATAAAAATCGTGGGAGTGACACACACAGAAACAAGAGGCTGCGGCATAAAAGGACACACCCTGTTTCGAGACTACGCCTATTATTCAATTATACGCTCTTGTTGTGGAAAAAGCATTCCACTTTTGTCTGAAATGGAGATTTAAGATCTACTTACTTTAATAACCTTGGAATTTTATAATATTAAAAAGATTACTAGAAGAGCCCGCACTGGCACACATGCTGTCTAAGTATGTAAGAAAATAAAAATGCTGTCCATCATTTCTTTGATAAAATACAGTTCTTTAGAATAAACTTTCACAGCGTCGAATTTAATTTAAGTGCGTTTGCACAAATATAATTTTTTGAGCTTTAAACATATCACGTCATCGGCTTTGCAGTTTGGCCATGATGAATGCAGAGTTCCGAAAAACAGCTCGCCGCGCTGGTGGCGCAGTGTTCTAAGCCAGGACTAGCCCTGACTGCACATGCGCCTTTTGTGCTGTGGCCAGTTATTTGGAGTCTAGTCTGATCGGCGTTTCGTATTAACGATGTCTGAGAATGGTGAGCTACGCATTTGGGTCAAATTCTGTCAGAAACTTGGAGATTCTTGCTAAGAAACTTGTGACAAGTTACCGAGAGTGTGTGGTGAAGAATGCATAAGTCGTCCACGAGTGTACGACTGGTACAAACGTTTCGAAAATGGCCGTGAAGGGGTCCAAAGTGACGAAATGTTTCCAGTCATTGTTGACAGAGACAACAAATCAACTTGCTGAATTCCAACAACCGATATCATCCAGCGGCAAGTTTCTGTGCAGCTAAAGGATGATGTAGTATTGAAAAATACTATCAGCATCCATGTATTATTGCCTTATGCTGAGGCTTAGGCTTTTGACAGTACGTTTTCATATGGTATTAAGAGTTCTGACTGTAATAAGAAATATTTTACCAAGAACTCTGTAGAAAATATCTCGCTTCGATAGAGATACTTTACTAGACATTTCTGCCCGAGGGGCAACCCACAAAATATTGCGCCCCATTTTGTCTTTGTTTTATACATACCCACATATACATATCCAGCGGTTGCTCTGGCTTTTTTAAAGTTTTCGCCAACCCATTCGCCAAATAAATTTTTTTTTCGCCAAATGTAATCTGAAACCGCCATTTTTTTTCACTCTTCATTGGCTACATAAAAACCATAAATAAATATAAAGTGTTGTAATAATACAAAAACAATAGGTTATAGATTCTTTAGAATAAAGCAGCAAAATATTATGTTACAGAACCCGAATCCTAATAGAAAGAAATATAGACCCTCATTTTCAATTTCGAATTTATCAATACCTATAAAATTTCTAAACAAAGAATTATGCCAGGAAAAAAGTCAAATTCATTGAAAAACTGGGTATTACATTTATTCTGTGGCTTGGTACTAAAAGGGCCATTGTAAAGAAAAATATATATAGATGTTGAAAATTTGCACTTTATTGTTCATAAAATTTTCAGCTAATAACTATTTTCATGTAAATCTTGCAATATTGCAAGGCCGCGGGTGGCCTAGTGGTCAGCGTTCGTGTCTGCTACGGAGACCTCCGGTTCGATTCCAGGCAGGTACGAACGCTCGAACCACTAAATATCCGCCGTGCGTCGGATGGGCACGTTAAGCCGCCGGGTATTGCTCCCCCTTCCCACCTCGCTTCCGTGTCACTTTCCCATCGGGCACTCAAGCCCAAATCTCCTAGCTTTCTGTTTCTTAGGGTTGTTTAAGACTTGGGGTCAGACACTCCCTTCCTAAAATCCTCTACATACTGTATGATCTGATCTGAATCTTGCAATATTTGTTGATGGTTCCATATCAGTAGGTAAGAAATCCACAAATGTGATCGCATTTAAATGATTCTATATTAATTTTTAAAAGATTCTTGGCATTGTGGAAGCAAAATTTGACATGACATCCAAGTAAAAACAATCTTTTTTAAAGATTGTTTTCGCTCGGACGTAATTAAAAACGGTAATCGCCAATGTTTTCGCCAAAACTTTTTTTCCATCGCCAAACGATTTTTTTTTTTTTCGCAAATTGCGAAGAATGTGATCGGCAGGTCGACCCCTGAATATCTATACCCACTGCTTGACAAAATTAATTTGCACACTCCAATGTTATCTGTACGGAAGAGGCACAATACAACTGGGGACTGTACAGCTTTCCCCTAATAATTCGGATCTTCGGTATCAAACGAACCGAAGGCAGCTCTCAGTCGTGTCTCGCAGTTATGATCGAATAGCCCCCATAGAATCTTCAACAATGTGAACAACAACCGTATTAGCCGCTCCTTCATTTTTGAATGTGAGCAGTTAATATCCACTGAAAATTTTACGGAAGAAAGACTAATTTAGGCTACCGAAACTAGTGAAACATAAGTAAATTCTCTTAATGGACAAATGACAAAAGTATGGGGCGAAAAAGTTGTACCTAAAACTGGTAGAAAAGTTTCAATTCCAATTTTAGTCAGATCGTAGGCAGTGGTTTTTGCGGCCCTCTCTTGGACTGTGCCCGGGGCGGCCGCCCCACTTACCTCGCCCTGATTACGCCTGTGCTTTGATGTATAAAGCTTTCTTCAGATTTTTATGGAATATGATATAAATATATATGAAACATAGGTACCCTCATATTCCCTCCCCTCTTTTTTGTAACTTTGCATTCTCAGACGTACCTTTTGGTAATGGTATGAGTTATTCAGGCCGCCCCGGTGGCGCAGTGATCTAAGCGACGGCCTCTGATTATTCGTCCGAACGGGGTCCGGGTTCGAATCCCGGTGAGGCATGGATGTTGTGTTTGTCTTACGACACTGGCTCTCTCCCTTCCCTGGAACCAGTGACCATAAATTCGGGACGGGCGACTGCCGTCCCGAATTCGCCCATTGAGTTGCTCACGGTGGTCGTTAAACCTACAATCAAAAAAAAAAAAAAAAAAAAAAGTTATTCAGAAAGATCGGTAGAATAGTTAAAGGTGAACCCTAAGAGATCAAAATCTAATAATATAACTGCAGCTATAATTTTATTCATGTCTTTCACAATTTGAACAACCGCATGCTTAACTTTACATCAAAATCGTTCAGTTTCTTGAAACACAATGTATTTTTTCACTGCCAAACCGGTGGCGCAGTGGTCTAAGCGCTGGCTTATGACTATTGGGCCCGAGTTCGAATCCCGGTGAGGCAAAGATGTGTTTGTCTTACGGCATTGGCCCTCTTCCTTCTCTGGTACCAGTGGCCCTAAATTTGAGACGGACGACTGCTTATAGCCCATCGAGTTGCTCACGGTGGTCGTTAAACCGCCCTTCCCCCAAAGAAGTAAGTAAAATAAAATTCACTTTTACTGTTCCGTTTGTTTAAGAATAATAATATCCGCTTCCTATATCTAATTGAAAGATTTTTTTTTATAAATTAATGTCAGTTTCCTTATCTAATTTTTTTATCACCACGTCAAATCTGTAGCTTTAAGTATTGTGTAGATGATTAAAACATGTATTTTTAGAATTACAATGGTTTCTACTGTAGAATGAATACAGTACTTTTAACTACAGTGTTTTATCAGAACACTAAAGTTGAAAGGACGCCCTTGACATGCACGAGTCTTTTTGTTGACACTATATTTCCTTTTTAAAAAGCTGCACTGAAGAATCTGTCGGTGTCATATAATGTTTTAACACGATTTTCCTGTATTTTTAATATTTTTTGGATAACTGCTGTACTGAGAGCGAAAGGAGAGCTTACGACGTCTAGTTAGGTGGTCGTAATTCAGTGATTACTCAGTGTATATTTATAGTACTTTTTTTCCTGGAAAAAAAAAGAAGCTGAAACTCTTAAACATATAAGTTGTTAAACATAGGTGTGTGTAAGGTAACGTTAAAAAACATTGGGAAGGCTGGGGCAGGAATAAGTGTAAACTGATGTTTTTCTTTGGGGGGGGGGGACGTAAAAATGTAAACTGACGTTTTCCTTTGGGGGTGGGGAGGCAAGTCTTGGAAACAGTTCCTCCTTAAGTGTTACAAAATTGGAATATTTTAAGTGAATAACAGACTTTTTTTGTTATGCATTACTTACTATTCAACCATTGCTGATGATGAACGATGACGAATATTCCAGTGTATTTATGACAAGGTGCTAAGTTTTATGAAAATAGTGTCCCCTCCTTCATTAGAAATTCTTTTAAGATGTTTTTGAAGATAAATGAATAATGATATAGAATGGGTCACATATTTGCCGCCCCATCGTAAGCTTGCCCTCGCATTAAAATTTTCTAAAGTGGGGGCACATGGCCCCCACTTTAGAAAATTTAAAGCAAACACTCAACAGAATACAAGAAGAGACTCCTCAAAAATAGTATCCTGTATTTTTCAGATCCCACCTGTATTGAATTCATCAGCTCATTCGGTATCCATCTTGGTCGCCATTGAAATGAATTTATGAATGGGATCAGAATTGTCTGTCACTATTCGTCACCGAACACGTATGATCAAGCGACAGATAAGGTATAAATGTTCAAAGGAAAAATGATCTTCATTCAGCGCTTAGCTGCTCAAACAAAAACATCCAAGTATGAAATTCCAATACTGAATATGAATTTTTTCCCCTCAAACTTCTTTGATCCGCGGTGTCTCTCAAAAGTTTTGAAATTTTGTGCGCTGCTGCTTGAAGAAATTCTAACGAGGAAATTGGTTTTGCACTAACCGCAGTGTCCGCAATACCTGACACCTTGCGCAACAGTTCGAAAGCAGTTTGGGCTACAGAGTCAGATTCATTCATTCTCACGGTGTTGTATCCTGCACTTCCCGATTTATAATAGTACAAAATGACAAATGAATTATGTACTGTTTCTTCCAAATATTTGCGAAGCAGTGGAGGACCAATGATTCAACGATACAGCGATTAATGTGAAAAGGTTCAGAAGTTAACGATCCACCACAGTCTTATCAAAGAGGAAATAGAGATTCCACCAATCATTTCAAGAAAACTAAAGAAAAGTTTATCGCAAGTGATTGGCATAAATATTTGATAAAATACCAAGTACGAAATACGACTTTTGATTGCACGACAAGATGTGGAAAAAAAAAAAAAAAAAAGGAGTTCTAAATCATCGGTTTTAAAGTTAGCGATAGAAATACGCTTAGGGACAGGGCCGGATTAAGGCCCTTCGTCTCTCTCTCTCTCTCTCTCTCTCTCTGTATTTATCTATCTATTATTTGCCCTATCTATCTATTATTTGCCTCCTGGGCAAATAATAGATAGATAAATACAGAGAGAGAGAGAGAGGTTTATAAAATAGTTTAACTTTTGTCTCGTATGATTTCCACTTGGTCAGAAGCAAAGGCTGGGAGACGAACTGATTTCAAGGTAGTGGACTCACCAAGGGTAAAGGTTTCATGTCGCTGTGTACAGCGGAGTCAGTTTCAGCTTTTTCACTATCATCCAGCCACACCTCCCAATTTGCACTTGGAACCGTTAATGGTCGAAGTCCCCTGTGGCTTCACATTGCATTTAACAAAAAAGATGAATTAAGAAATGCTAATTCGTTCGAAAATTCATGACGAAATCTAGGAATCTTAAGCTTTTAACTCATGTTTTTATGAGAACAACGGAAAATACAGTGACTTATTATGAAGACTCTGCGGATAATGTATTAGTTTGAAGAATGCACTACGTATTAATTATCACAAGCTTATTGTACAAATTCGTGTTTTAACGGATTTTATAATGATTCCCGTCATAAGTTCTTTGGGGACCCATTCAGATGTCTTAGCCTTAGGGCCCACTCAAATGTTTTAGCCTAGGGGCCCATTAAGGCCTTAATCCGGCCCTGCTTAGGGAATTAAAGATCCATACCCATATAATTCTGAAGCATATCTTAAATATATACAGTAGATTATACAATGACATATTCGTTTTGTTTTTTTCCCTTGAGTATTTGATGATTGCTTTTGTAACTAAATACTTTGAACGACTAATTTATTTCTGTTTCTGTTGTGCATTACAGTGTGAACTGCCCCGTGTTCAACGAGCTTCAATGGCCGTATATGTCGACGAAAATTCAAACAACACAGTTCTCCAGGGCCTTCTCAATGAGACTTTATGTAGGAGACCCGTTACCATTAAAACGGAGCTCATCTCCAACTCGTACAATGTAGAGCCCAGGCCTTTCGCAAGGTAAGTGAAGCTTCAATTTTGGGGCAGTCGCTGCCACAAAGAAATGTGTCGTTTTTCATGAGCAATATTAACAAAGCTGGTGCCACGGAAGTCTCAGGTGAAGCCTCAAATTCGTATAATATTTCAATAATCACCCGTAATCTTCTAAAAATTCAAAAACACCGAAATGTTGTGTCCACGGACGCAAAAGCAATGTTTTTTTATGCTATTGTTTACTCTGTTGCCACCAGGAAGAAAAAATCTGCGCAAAGGAAAACTGAAATTCTTTGAAGATTCATGCCTCTGTCCGATATAAGAAAGAATTTTTCCAGTTTGTCTTTTTTATAAACAAAGTTATCGTGCGAAATAAAAACAGACATTTATGCCCCAGCGAAAAAATTGTGCACCAGGAAGAGCTGAAAACGTATGAAAAACATTGATCTATCTAACCTGCCTTAGACCAAAAACAGAATTTTGCCGATCTATTTCCAAGAAACACTGAGGTGACTATTACAAATATACACTTACGGGTATACAATGCGCCATAAAAAACTGCAGTTTCTAAGGAAAATAATGGGCACAGTCAAGTCTCTGGAAACTAAAAAGAACTGCACCGGACAGTGCTACAACAACGCAAATATTGTGACAAATATGCTGTTTTACCATCTACTAGGAAAATTGTCCACCGGGAGATGATTGGGAAGTCTTGGTCATGAGTGGTACAAAAACGCAATGCGTTTTTCAGTTTTAATTTTAAGAAGCTGACATATCATGTTCGTAGACGGACCGGTAGACAAAACAATGACATTTTTTCGCACGTATATCGAAAGACATGCTGCTGCACGTGAGATATCCATTTTAACAAGTATAACGAAGTAAATTTCTCCGTCATTTCTGTCCACGCCAGGATTCGAACCCGGATCCCCTCATTCCGGAATAAGTCACTCTACCAATTGAGCTACGCGGACGTTTTATTCTGATTCCTATCTGCCTTTATGTCGCGTGCGTCCTTCTGGCAGGTACGTCACATCTCCTGGTACGTTACACAAGTCTTTAGACATTCATATGGGTGCTAAAAGGTGATGTGTTGTTAGTATGTAATTCGTTTCGTCCGTTTGTAATATCACCTTTACTCATAGAAGTCGAATTGGAAAATTTCATTTTGTGTTGGAGAGATGTAAACATCACCAAGGTTTTCCATGTCTTCCGGTTATCCTGCTAGGTGGCATATACAGCGGTTGCTCTGGCTTTTTTAAAGTTTTCGCCAACTTATTCGTCAAATTCAATTTTTTTTTTTTCGCTAAAATGTTATAACAGTACATAAAAGGTAATCGCCAAATTTTTCGCAAATTGCGAAAAATGCGATCCGCAGAGCGACCCCTGTATTTATACAGGGTTACAAGGAAAGTCCGTGATCATTCCAATATCTCACGAACTATGGCAGTTAGCGATTTACTTCTTGTGCAGTTGTATAGGAAACCCCCTATGGCGCATACAATAACACCACGAAAGATCCCCTCGCCCCCATGGGGGGAGGGGGTTGAGGGGCTATGCGCCTTCCTTTGCAGATAGGGCAAAAAAGTCAATTACAAACTTGTACAGCGAGGCAAAAATAGTACATAAATGTTTTTGTCCCATAACAAAAGATGGAAGGGGACTCTCTAAATGCGAAAAAAGCGGAAAGCTACCTGAGTCGCTGTGTCCGAAGCATATTTGTATGGATTTAAAATGTGCCTTCTGCTCCGCCGTCAGAATACAAAAATAATATGCGTGGTCGGTATGCCAACACTTCGTGAACCAGTTACGGGAAGTCGAAAGCTTTGCCACATACGCAAGTCAATTACATGTGCATACAGTTTTTCTACTGGACGAGTGTTTCGCCACTTTATGCTATTTCTCCTGTCTCAGTGTATTTTTACTGTATTGGATATCAAATTCTGATATTGGATATGTCAAGGAACTGCGTTTTATTTCAGAACAAGAACTGTTGATAAGGTTTGTAGTAAAACTTTTCCGTTGTGCTTTCATTTACTTAGAACTTACCAGTTTAGATAAGTCCTAAGTAATAAGTTCTTGGCTAATTACTCTGTCGTTGCTTCCGGATGTTGGGATTTTCTTGGGTCCACATTCCCGGTCCCCTTCCATCTTCTGTTATGGGACAAACACATTTATGTACTATTTTTGCCCAGCTGAACAAGTTTGTAATTGATTTTTTTTTGCCCTATTTGCAGGGGGGCAAAATAGCCCCCTCACCCCCCAAAAGAGGGCGAGAGGATCCCTCGTGGTGTTATTGTGTGCGCCATAGGGGTTTCCTATACAACTGCACAAGAAGTAAATCGCTAACTGCTATAGTTCGTGAGATATTGGCCTGATCAAGGACTTTCCTTGTAACCCTGTATATACAAAAGCATATTTCTGTTTGCCACAATATCTGTTTGTGTTTCCTTACAGTAAATAGAGGCTCATTCTTCTCAGACTTTCCGTACGTTTTTTGTGTGAACAATCTTCTCTCTAGTTAACGTTGTGAGGTACTACAGAGGTGAAGCACGTGTCAGGGACGGCAAAGTTGCAGCCATAAATTCCATCGGTGTAGTTGAATTGGAGCAGAAAATTGCGGTTTTGAGCTTCGCCACCTGAAAAATTTGTGTTTTCGCATTGGCGCCTGATTATGAAAATTGATCTACTGACCGTTGTATTCTTCGAAAAATGTGCGATGTTCCTTCTACACATCATCTGGAATTAATGAGAATTCCTTCTTCTCTTCGAAAAATGTGTGATGATTCTTCTACACATCGTCTGGAATTAGTTAGGATTCCTTCTTCCACAGGGAGTTACTTCAAGCATAGTTTACAGCAGACCGAAACCTGCTATCGTTCCCCCGGTTTCTCGGAATGAGGGGGGGGGGTATATGTGATGATGTACTGCAGAGGTGAAGCAGATGTAAAGACGGGAAAGTTGCAGCGATAAATTCCGTCGATGTAGATTAATTATGAAAACATTCGGTTCCGGATCAGAAGGATGCGGATTCGATCTCCGTCACCGCCAAATTTGTGCTTTCGCAACGTAAGTGTGTATTTATATCTGTTTGTTTCAAAAGGCCGTAAGACATCAAAGGGCGCCGTATCACAGGAGATATATAAACAAAATTGTCGGCTCGGCCCGTGGAGACGCCGATATTCATATCTCTCGCGAAACATCTTTTTTGTATAGCCTACGGGTAAGCATGACCAAAATTTTCCACTCTTTTATAGTGTAAAATTTTCCACTTCGAAGGCAGTAACGTATAGCGAGTGTACTTCTGAAACATTATTATTGTATATCGCTGAACATTACATTTTCGTGTTTTGGAGTTCATTCTCTTTTAATGTTTTAGGTTGTTGTGCAGTGTTGTGGAACACATTCTGAATTTGAGACTCATTTCTGTCAAAAGATGTGCTAATGGTATTAAAGTCCTTGGCGGTATAATTTTTATTTTTTAACGGGCAAAAAATACTAACCAGGTGTTAAATTCTGATTTGGACAGGTATGCGAATTCCTCAATCAAGTATCCGGTAAGTAACTGAGTGGAATGTCAATGTGTTTACTTGGTGAAAGTTTTTTTTTTGTTTTTTTTTGTTTTAGAATACAGAGGTAAAGTATGTTCGGCACGCCTGACTCGAAAATCATAACTGTTTGTTGTACTCCATATCTGTGCTGGCTATTTTCGTGTACAAATATAATTTTCTGGTATGAATTGATAGTGGTCTGTGTATTAGATTTTCACAGTTGAGACTGTAAAAAGCAGTCTTTACAGGCAAAAGTGAAACCTAAAAAGTTAGTTAATGAAAAGGCAACTAACTTACTACGGTCGCCCTTGTAACTAATAATGATTTTAAAAACTCATATGAGGAACATGTAGAACCTACCAATGAGTGAATGTGCTACCTGAAAATTTACAGAATTGCTTAAAATATTAATTTCAAATAACCTGAAGTTCAAAGGAAAAAGAAAGACAAATATTGTGTCCAATATACTAGTAAGTAAGGGCTAAATGAGAACGCTCTTATGCATGTATGATATTTCTGCACTCTGAAAAGTTGGCCATGCTGTTTTGCACTGTTGGATTTGTCTTTCACAATTAATCGCTCATGTGATGAGATTAGTTATACGTATAACTAAGCTTAACTATGTTAACGAGCGATTGTAATAGTAACAATAATAAAACATATATAAGTTACTCAAAATTTTTATGCAACACTCTTTCGTCAGAAAATTACTAAATTGAGCAGAAATTTTATTTCCAGTATTTTTTAACTTTCCTGCTTTGCCTAAAGGGTTTTGAATTATCGGGAGTGTAAAGTTCTCAGAACGATGTTGGTTGTAAAGCTGGTCGTGAGCACAAAGAAAGCCGGTGGCGCAGTGCTCTAAGCGATGGGTCCGGGTTCGAATTCCGGTGAGGCATGGATGTTGTGTCTGTCTTACTGCACTGGCTCTCTCCCTTCCCTGGAACCAGTGACCCTAAATTAAGGACGGGCGACTGCTTATAGCCCATTGAGTTGCTCACGGCGGTCGTTAAACCTCTAAACAAACAACACACACACAAAGAAGTACTAAAGTTGTTAACGACTGAGGGAGAAATGGTTTTCAATATTGACAAGCATCTAGAAAACATTCAGAGAAATATTATTGCCGATAGCAGTAAAATACACTGCTGGTAAAACCCAAAATGCAACACCAAGAAGGACGCGAGATAGTAAAGCCAGATTTACTGGACACATAACAACAGATACAAAGATGAAACGATTGAGCTTACAGGCCCGTGCGACTTGAGGAGCACGCAGACATCAATAGTTCGTGTGTCCCCCATGGCTGGCAATAACGGCCGCTACACGCCGCGGCATCGAACGAAAGAGGCTTTGGATGTGGGCTTGGGGTATGTCGGTCCAGGCTGCTTCACACGTTGCCACAGTTCACCAGGCGTAGCCACGGGTGGTGCTTGCCGGGCCACTCGGTTGCCGATCAGCGACCAGACGTGTTCGATGGTCGCCATATCGGGAGAACAGGCGGGCCACAGCAGCAGTGACACCTGGTGGGCCGTGAAGAATTGTTGCACGATGCGTACCACGTGCGGGCGCGCATTGTCCTGTTGAAACGTGACCGCTGGCAGGTCCTGCAGGTAAGGGAGGACTACAGGCTCCAAAATGTCGGAGATGTAGCGGTGGCTTTTGAGTGTACCGGCGACGCGTACCAGAGGGGTGCGGGTGTTATATCCAATTGCGCCCCAAACCATAATGCTAGGCGACGGACCAGTATGGCGATGCATAATGCAGGCGCCATACAGTCTCTCGCCGCGGTGCCGCCACACGCGGATCCGACCATCGTGGTGTTGCAGGCAGAAGCGGGATTCGTCGGAGAAGACAATGTCGTACCATTCCGTAGTCCAGGTGCAGCGTTCAACGGCCCATTGCCGCTGCACTCGCCGGTGGTGTAACGTCAATGGTAATCGGAGCAATGGGCGCCGTGCGACAAGTTTCCGCTCTTGCAGACGACGTCGAACGGTACGTGCTGACACAGGTTGTTGCGCAACACACCCTAATTCCTGCGCTAACGTTCGTGATGTGGCGGTGCGAGCCGTCAATGCCCGCCGCACAACATGCTGGCCCTCTCATTCGGTGGTGTGCCGCGGCAATCGCTCACGTCGGTCCGTCCGTCCTTCCTGTACCCACCGAATCCATACTCGCCTCACTGTGGCTGTATGTCGTCCCACACGGGCGCCGATGTCTCGGTACGATAAACTGCTGTCGTGATAAGCCACTTTTCGTCCTCTGTCGAACTCCGAAACGTGCTGGAATGACTGCCGTATTCTGCGACGAGGCATCAGGAAGCTTCCCACGCACAGGTCCGGCAGCACAACACACTTCCACTACTTACACCCCGCCTTCTGTGCACCCTTCTTATAGTGCTTCTCGGTGGCGTGCGGGGCGCACATGATTTGCATATGCCCTGCAATGCTAATCGTTTGCATGTCCTCTCGCGGGCGACGCATGCTGCGAATTTCAGGCCAATCGGATGCTTCCTTCTTGGTGTTGCATTTTTGGTGGCCAGCAGTGTAGAACGATGGGTAAAGAATGTGAGATTATACGAGAAGTGAGATTTCCTGATAAGCCACGCAGCCGCTGTTCAACTTCTGTCTTGACAGGCGTGAGCATGCAGATGACATCATCAGAAGGGACAGATGTGCTTAACACAAGAAGTTCCGCTGCGACTCAGAATCAATGAAGGAAGCGTATGCGCAATATTCCAGTTTGCTGGGTTATTAACAGGTGTACTGGTGACTTGTTCTAAAGCATTTTACACTAGAACTGGAACCTGAGAAGACAGACGTGGATTCTCGTTTAGATATAAAGAACGAAGGCGGGAACGACTTAGCAGATTTGTGACGTGATGAAACATGAACAGCAAAACAGCAAACCTTTCAGACTGCGGTGACAAGGCTATTGGGGGAATTGTGACTTTCTATAGAGGCAAAGCACGTGTCAAGACGACAAATCTGCAGCGATACATTCTGTCCGTGTAGCTTAGGTGGGAGAGCAAGTTACCCCCGAGTGAGGGGGCGCGCACAAATTTGTGTTTTCTCATTGGCGCCCGAACGTAAAAGTGGATGTTCTGGCCGTTGGGTTCTTCGAAAAATATGTGATGTTTGTTCCACGCAACGTCTAGAATTAATGAAAGTTCGTTCTCCGCTTACAAACAAACAAAAAAATAATAATAATAAAATAATAATAAGGGGGAGATGATGTGATGTACTTCAGAGGTAAAGCATGTGTCAAGACCACAAATCTGCAGCGATACATTCCGTCCATGTAGTTTAGTTGGGAGAGCAGCTTACTCCGAAGTGAGGGGGCGCGAGTTCGATCGCTGTCACGGACAAACTTGTGTTTTCACAAAGTGAGGAAATGGTTCCGAACGATTCCAGGGAATTTAAGTTGCCAACGAATGTTAAAGTCTTTTTTGTTGTTCTTGTTTCCAAGTAGCGTAAAGCAATATAAAAAGACAGAAACCACTGAACCAAAGTTTGTAAATAAAGTATGGAAGTATTCATAATTTTTTTTGCGAGAATCTTGTAATATTAGTAGTTTTGTAGTTTTAATGCATATCCTTTAAATGTTATTTCCCGTGAGTTCGGACCCCCCCTGCACTGACTGAACTGCTCCTGTCTGTAAGGAAGCTTAAAAAAAAAAAAAAAAAACTTCACGTTTTACTTCGATAACGTATAAGGACTTATTTTTGTATATGTTACTGACCTTTTACCAAAAAGAATCATAAAAAATAATAACACTAAATGCCCAAACCTTCGTATAATGCTGAAAGCGGAAAACACCGAATGACAACCAGGTAAAAAAAGGTAAAAATCGATTGATAGGCAGATAAGAAAAGGAGGAGGGAGAGAATAGAGGGACGCATCGAAGCGGGTCATACCAGCATTTCAACACAATATGACACCCACAGTAAATGGCTGTGAGTAAGTGAGTCATCCATTGCATGGGTCGATTCATTATCTCAGTAGGTCATCCACAGCGACCATTATATCAGTACTTTTATTGTCCACACACACAAACACACTATTTACCTCATTTCATTTCTCTGGAGGAATGTCCCCCACAGAATAACGGGGAAAGGAATCCGCCTCTTGAGAGAGGAAAAATGAAACGTCCTATCCCTGAGGTGAAAGCTGACAAAAGAACAAATAGAAATGCACTCGGTTTATCGGCTTTTGCTATTTCAGTAGCGAAACTTATTACAACTGTGAAGTTCGTCGTGTGCCAGCGTTAGGGAAACGGATATAAACGTCAAACTACTTTGTGCGTCTGCACAAATCACTTCCCGAAAGTCTCACGAAACAACGTTTTTTTTTTTTTTTTTTGCCAGTGTTAGAATCGAACCAGCATCCTTCTGCTCCGGAGCCGATTGCTTTTGCTGTTTTGGCAGGTGCTTCACGTCTGTAATACATCACAAATTGTCTGACTGAAAACTTTGGTACAAGTTTGGTGTATAATTGAGAAATAAGGAATGATTCGTTTTGTAGTAATTGAGTGATGCTTTCTTTTGCGGCAGTCCGATTTTATTTTGCCGTCACTTGTTGCAGTTTGACATTAGTAGCTCATGTTTTCTAAGAAATAGGGTTTCATTTTACCGTATTTCAGCAACATTTATTTTATTTTTTCTCACTGAAGTTATTCTATTGGGTGTGTGCATAAGTTCTACTCGTTTTTGTAGGCTACAAAGAAAGGAGAACACAACAAATAACGTACTTAGGATTTCATATAATTGCCATCATTCTGTATGACCTCTTGCCATCTGTCTACGAGTAAGTGAATCCCACGCTCGAAAAACTTTGTGTTTCAGAGTCAAAAAGTCATGTAATGCCGTTTTCACATCGTCCACATCATCGAAGGTTTGGAGAGCGAAAGCGTTCTGTAACGATCGAAAAATGTAGTAGTCCATAGGTGCCAGAGGGGAATACGCCGCGTGAGGTAACACTTCCCAACCAAAGTCCAGTAATTTTTGCCGAGTGATTAAAGCAGCATGAGGTCTAGCGTTATCATGATGAAGGATCACGCCTTTGCGATTAACGAGTGCTGGCCGCTTCGATGTCAGTTGTTCTCGCAATCTGTCCAACTGTTGGCAGTAGAGGTCAGCATTTATCGTTCGGTTAGGTGCCAACACCTCCCAGTGGATTATTCCCTGGACATCCCACCAAACACTCGACAAAACCTTTTTGGGATGCAGTCCTCCTTTTGAGGCCGATGGAGCAGGATCCGCACCTTGGCACACAGTCCGTCGACGCTTTACATTATGGTACAGCACCCATTTCTCATCACCCGTTACAATTAGTCCCAAAAACGGTTCATTTCTCTGACGAGAAAGCAAAGAAACACAGGTACAGATTTTCTCTTTCGTTGCTTTGAAGAAAGCTGGTGCGGAACCCAGTTATCGAACTTTCTGATGAACCCAAGCGCATGCATCCGTCTTTCGACTGTTGTTCTGTGTACCGACTTTTCCGGTACTTCCTAAACGGTTGGATGTGGGTCATTTGGTATGGCTTGGTCCACATCCTCGTCAGAAACCACGGATGGACGTCCAGGACGTGGTTGATCTTTACAGCTTCTGTCTCCGTCCCAGAATTTCCGAAACCAACGGCGACATGTGATATCTTCAACTGCATCCT
Source organism: Macrothele yani (assembly GCA_039090855.1). Classification (NCBI taxonomy): domain Eukaryota; kingdom Metazoa; phylum Arthropoda; class Arachnida; order Araneae; family Macrothelidae; genus Macrothele; species Macrothele yani. The sequence continues at coordinate 2,873,731 of CM076996.1, read as the reverse complement.
TCCCATACACCTGACAGATGTTGCGGCAAGCCGCGGCTGCAGTACTGCCGTTATCGAACTCTTGCAGTAAACAATGTCTAATGTGCTTCTTATCGCATGCCATGTTACACCGTCCGTGATTTCCGTTACGAATGACTTACTCTCGAGAACAAACCTAGTGCCTCTATGTGCTCTATTGCTCCACGCTTTATTGTCCGAAAATTCGGCATCGCAGCGCCATCTGTGACGTAACTACTCTGATCGCAAATTGCATCTATTACAAAAACAGGTAGAATTTTTGCACACACCCAATAAAAGCGGTGCAGTGATGTATACTGTATGTACTCGCGTATAAACGAAATTTTTTTAAAAAACGAAGGTGTCTGATTCGACGCAAGTCAGTTAAAGAAAGTAATAAACAGCGGCCTCATATTTTGTTATTAGTTTTCATAATAAAATGTATATTTTCCATTCCTGACACTCTCTTGTTTTATCAATCAGTGTAGTCAGCATTGCCGGCACCGTCGTTTTCCCCCTCTCATGGCCGTAATGATACGTATTTCATCAGGAAAATTTGTTAAACATACTGTATGAAGACGCACTTCAGTATATTAATTACTACAATGTCAATAAAGTCACGTTTTCCAAATTCTTGAAAATATAGGGTTGGCTTATATGCGAGTATGAAAGTAACTATTTTTAACTCCCAGTTTTCGAGATGTTTTCGTTCTCTCAAGTTTGTCTTAATAACGGTGCAATGGGGTTTATAATGTTTTCTTTTGCGGTGTTTTGTTAATGTTTTTTTTTTTTTTTGTACCCTTCTACTTCGGAACTATCAGCGGTGCATTTCAGACTTATAGCTTCTTTTGTCTTATTTGAGTGATGCTTTGCCTTAAAAGTTTGTCTGTGAGAAATTAAATTTGTTTCACATTTGATGCTCTGTTTTGTCCTGCCAGCGATTCAATTAGACGTAATGTTTTCTTTAAAAGATAAACTTTGTCTTGATTTTGATGTACAAGCTGTGCAGTATTCTTTTTCCACGTGTAAATTGCATTGAAATTATATGATAACGCCATCTGCCTTTCTTGTTTGGTGCATGAATGATACCTTCTTTTACAAAATGACAGCTTCGGAAGTAGCATGGAAGAATATTTTTATAGATGTAGAGGTACACAAGAAATCAAATTTTTTTTTTAAGGAAATGTGCATATCGAAAAATGCTGCTGCTTCGTGTAAATCCTAGGCTGCACTGCTCAACCAAATTAAGGTAACACGAAGGAAATGCGGTAAAAATATTTCTAATTTACGATGTGATGAAACCACAAAGATGTACTCATCCTTTTTTATTTGTACTCATCCATGTAATATAGTGTAACAATCAAACCAATACACGAAGACAACCATCAGATCTGTATAATAAACATCTACAGTGGCTGCATTAAAATAAACAAACAGTGCACATTATAGAAGTTGATGTAAGATACTCAAAAGATGGACAAAAGACATGATCCCCTCGAACGGCTAAACATCCTTGTAGCATAATCGCGGCGACGGGAGACGTACGTCGCAGATTTATTTTGGTCCTGCAGACGAAAAAGACATTCCCAGAACCCTATTAAACCATCTTGCAGACTCCCTGTCATAGACGCAAGTTTTCCGCCTTTCAAAATTTCCGAAAACGGAAGTTAGGCGTAGTGAGGATTTCTTCCGTAATCGTAATTTTTTTCTCGCGAAGGACGATGTACGTCGCAGAATTATTTTGTACTCATCCCCGTAGCAGAATCGCGGCGACGTACATCGCAGGTTTATTTTGTACTCATCCCCGTAGCAGAATCGCGGCGACGGGCGACGTAAACCGCAGGTTTGTTTTGTACTCATCCCCGTAGCAGAACAGCGGCGACGTACACCGCAGGTTTATTTTGTACTCATCCCCGTAGCAGAATAGCGTCGACGCACATCGCAGGTTTATTTTGTACTCATCCCCGTTGAAGAATCGCGGCGACGTACATCGCAGATTTATTTTGTACTCATCCCCGTAGAAGAATCGCGGTGACGTACATCGCAAGTTTATTTTGTACTCATCCCGTAGCAGAATAGCGGTGACGTAAATCGCAGGTTTACTTGTACTCATCCCCGTAGCAGAATCGCGGCGATGGCCGTCGTACATCGCATATTTTTTGTACCCACCCCCGTAGAAGATTCGCGGCGATGACCGCCGCCGCCGTACATCGCAGATTTATTTTGTACCCACCCCCGTAGAAGATTCGCGGCGACGGCTGTCGTACATCGCAGATTCATTTTCTACTAATCCTCGTAGCAGAATCGCGGCGACGGCCGATGCACATCGCAGATTTATTTTGGTCCTGCAGACAAATATGACATCCCCAGAACTCGATTGCACCATCTTGCAGACTTCCTAAGATGCAAGTTTTCCGCCTCTCAAAATTTCCGAAAACAGAAGTTATGCGGAGTGAGAATTTCTCCCGTGATGGCAGTTTTTTTTCCAATAATTAACAACATAAAAGTGTTGGCTGATTAGATTTAATTAGTTTCTCAATAAAAATTTGATGTAGGAAAAAATCCCTACATTCTCATCAAGAATTTATATAGCTGAAATAGGCTTCAAAAATTATCAGCATGCGTCGTGTTACGATTTTTCTTTCCGAGTGTTTCGTTTGTTGGTTCTGAGAGGTTGGCAGACCTGTATTTTTCACCAGGTCAGCTCTGTGAGGACACAAACAGAAAATGTGAGCCAACGGCACTTCGTAGAAGTTGTGCACATGGTTCGAGGATATGGTGTCTGCAATTCTGACTAGTCAAAGACATGAAGCGGAGTGCTGTCGTTCATCATTATGCCACACCACACCACACCACACCGCACCACACTATCACACCGCCTGTACCATTTGTATCCTTTCCCGAATGTTGGAGGGATGATAACGCATTCCTGATATTCATCAGATTATTATAAGTTGCTTAAACGGGACTCGTTGGGCCAGGGCTCCCAGTCATATGGTGGCAACACCAGGTTTGAGGAGCTCTTCGGTGATTGGGCGTCAGCGGGGCTCCTGACAGAGAGTCCACTCGTATTTAGCCGCCGTAACACAGTTCTAATGAAACATTTCCACTAGTGTCCCTAACAACCTCGAAAGAAAGTTGCTGCATGGTCACAATTATTGTTGGGTTGTGCCTTTAGAACCAGATAACTGTTGGTTCAGGTTAACGTAGCTCTCGTGCGACCTTAGCCAGCCCTTCTTGAAATGGTTCCCGTTTCCTAGAACTGCTTCCATAGTGTCGAAACAACCATTTTGGACTCATTAAGTCACTATACAGACACCGCGGCTGAGACTATCCTACTTCAAGTTATCCAACTGCTCGACATCTCAAAGAAACGTCTGAACGATGATGACTTGTCATCTTCAGTACTGACGAAGTTGCATGTCACATGAACTTGTGAGGTCGTAGATTAGTTTTGATTCAATATTTCGTATATGCATAGGAATGTTACGCTTGCGTCGTTTTGCCGTCGGAGATGTTGTCAAAATGCAAATACCGATGGAAAATACTGTGTTACCTTAATTTTGGCGACCAGTGTAATCAAAGGACTTATGCCTACAGCTACATGTTATATCACATTTTCAGAAAATAAAAAGATAAGAGAAACGGCGTAAATTGTTGGAAAGTGATTCGTAGCTTTAAGTAGGTGGTCACCCAGTATAAGCCATTTCTGCCGCCACGATCTGTTACTTAACGAACGATTTATATGCAGGAGAAAAAAAAATGAAAGAAAAAGGTCTGGTTCGGCACTTAAACGTGAAAGAGCAACACCTGAAGACGAAGATTGTGGTGAGTCATAATCCAGGACATTCCCAAAAGGTGATATCAGTGAGACTCCCACGTATGATGTTTTTCTTCCTCTTCTTTACATAGCACTGCCAGAGTCTTGCGCAAATTATCTGTCTCACCGTTGGAAAACAGCTAATAAGCTGCTGCTCTTTTTCTGTTTAGAACTTGTTTCTATATGAGATGGGGAAAAAACAACCATGCAGCGTTTGTCTTGTCTCATTAATGGGAGGATAACTTAGAACGTTCAATTCTTTCGCTAACATTACGACGTTAATTATTTTTCTGTACATGTACACAGCGCTGCTTTCCAAATTTTCAGGGTACCATAATAATAATGAGGAAATGCTCACTCGTATGTGATTGATTAGTTTTTGAGGTTTAGCTTCCCAGCCACATTTGGTCATGAAGTACCAAAAACAGAGCGAATTAAAATGGACAGTATTTGCCCTAGGAATGCCACCTCGCAATCAATGGGCGAAAGAGAGAAAGTGAGCCCATACTCCAGTTCCTTAAGACCTTGAACCACTGAAGATTTAGGTACGTGCTAAATAAAATCTGTAGGTATGCCCATACAGTCTTATCTGTCGTCACATGCGCTGTTCAGAGATTATTATCCGTTTAAAGAAATCGCCTGATAATTTCGCCCAATTTAATTTAGCGCAAAATTGTCTAGAATATGTAGAAGTTTAGCCAATAACATGGGTAATAATTTTCAGAGTGCTGTGTCCGCGATGAATTGTTTGGTATGTGCTGTGAGAAAAACCTCAGCGCACAATTCCAAGATCTGAAAAGATCTGAAACCTTGACTCTTCGTAGGTTATACTAAAGATGATTGAAGGTGTGCCTCTAGGTATTATTTTGTACAGTATGCATTTGGGTATTATTTTGTGAAGTATCTTATCCGAGTCATTCGCAGGTACGGCAAAGACCAATACACGTATTAGTAATTCGGCATTTCTACATCATATCACAAAGCTGCTCTCAGAGTTTCAGAGGCTAACTTCTTAAAGAAATATCGTTTAGCAAATTAAAATTATTGTTGTTAAATTTTACTTACTTTTGATGTATCGTACGTCTTCATTTACAGCGTTCTTAGCACACAACGCGGGCTTCATACACATCCACATCCGTCTTACACATGCCTTTTTGTACATCTTATTCATTTTCTCTCTCATGAATTCCTGAATCTCGTCCTTCCATGATTTCCCTGCTTTTCCTTTAACTTTCTTTCCGGCAACTTGTGAATACATCCTCTTAGCACCTCATCACTTATTCTTTCAAATGGGCTGGACCTCCTCAGAATATTAGTCCACCTTACTAACAGCATTTCGTTTGACATTACACATCTGCGATACATTCATATTCGAAATACGAACCAAGTGCATAAATATACAGTCCCTCTTTCCCTGAGAAATGGGGACTTTCTGTGTCCAGTACTGGCAACGTCCATATGATACCATTCAAATATCCAAAGGCAGTGGCAGTCAGTTAGTTAACACGGAGATTGATTTTCTTTGCTGACCTGGCTGGGTTCAACTTAATTAGTTGACGATCGTATAACGCGTCTTCTCCACTCTTTGTTTTCGGTGCCTGGATGGAGATTGTTACAGTTTTAGTGACCATCTTCCGTTTCTTCTAGTTCGCTTCGCACTGCATGGCCCCCACATGTCATTCTCACTGATGACAGTCATTATAATATTTGGATATGCGCATGTTACGTTCTGTTTTTGAGAACTTCGGTTGTTGGTGTTATTTGTATGTGCTTTCTTGTAGTAAGAGTTAAAATCTATCTTTTTCTTAATAAAAAACATGAAACAGCTAAACTGAAAACACGATTTTTCTTTAATTTAACTATTAGAAAAGAAATTTGAAGAAACAAATAGGACAGTTTGAAGAAGGTGTGTACTCGAATGGATAAATTTTTTCTGATGCAAAACCTGAACTGAACGATCCCGGCTGAAGAGAAAACATTGTAATGCATCGTATTCGTTTAAAATATGAGCTAAATTAAATACGGAAGAGTTTTTTTTTTTTTAACTTACAAAAATGCAAATACATACACACCATTATTATGCAATTGTAATATTTTCTTTAACTTCTGGGAGAGAGAGGTAAATGTACCCAGCGCTTCTGTTAAGGAAGATATATTTTCCGAAATTCTTATTAACGCTGATCAAGGCGAAATAGAGCTGCATAATTCGGTACTTTAGACTCACAAATCTCTGGGTCCAGCACCACTGTATCTGTATTGTTATTCACTTTAGGGGAAGGTCACCAAATTGTGCTCCATTTAATTAGTTAAATTAAGAATTTCGCTGGATCTCGCAATTAATTCCGTGGTTTAAACAGCAAAACAGGGCAAAAAATTTTTGTCTACGAATTTATTATAATTGCAAAATCAGTTCGATTTTTCCGGGTAATCAGATCGTACACAACCCTAAGGAAAGGAAAAATCGTCATGCCCATCCTTCGTATTTATACATAAATCGATACATACATTAATAATATTAATAACATCTATGAAAATGCAAGTGCAAACGTTCGACTATTCGAGGACACAGTGCTTATAGAAATTGAAAATGGAGTGAGACATGGTAACACCATATCTCCCAAACGCTTCAGTGCCACATGGCAGAATGTTTTTCAATTACTGAACTGGCAAAACAAGGAGATAAAGATGAACGGAGATTATTTAATCAACTTTCGTTTTGCTGATGTCATAGTCATTTTGCAGGTACCCTTTCAGAGCCAATATAGAAGTAACTAATGCCTATATTTACCTTGGACAACAGATTTCAAGCGAGGGCCACATTGAAGGAGTTAATACGTATATAAAACTTGGTTGGAAAATATTTGGAAGAAACAGTACAATTTTCAAGAGCAATTTACCATTAGGTCTTAAAAGAAAAGTGTTTGATCAATGCATCCTTCCAGTTCTCATTTATAGATCAGACACATGGACCTTAACTAAACAAGTTAGTAAAATCATGCAATGCATTGGTTATGATACGCTTTCCAACATACCAGAAATCATTATTCAAGTTATTACTCAAGTTATGAGGATAATGGTTGTCGAATAAATCTCGCTCCTATGACCTGACCTTTGACCCCATTTCGATGATATTTAACAGAACCGGTAAAGTATACTTCCGGAACAACGTGATAAAGTTTTATCTCAGTCGAAGCATTTTTATGTAAGTTATAACGCATAATTGTGATGGAATGGATCCTGAACCTATGTCCTGACCTTTGACCCCATTTCGTCCATTTTCAATAGGGTTTGTCCACAGGTTGTCCCTACCACATACTAAAATTGCATCGAAATCGAACCATTTTTACGCAAGTTAGGACGCATAAGGGCAATGGAATGCATCCCACTCCTATGTCCTGACCTTTGACCCCACGTCACCCATTTTCAATAGGGTTCATCCCCAGGTAGTGCCCTACGACAAACTAAACTTTCATCGAAATCGAACCATATTTACGCAAGTCATGACGCATAAGGGCAGTGGAATGCATCGCGCTCTTATGTCCTGACCTTTGACTCCACTTCACCCATTTTCAATAGGGTTCGTCCCCAGGTGGTTACCTACCACATACTAAAATTTCATCGAAATCGAACCATTTTTACGCGAGTTATCGTGCGGACAGACGAACAAAGCTGGAGCATATACGCTTCTTCAACCTACGGTTGGAAAGCGTTAAAAAAGACATCCAGAGGCTGCAAACTACTGAAAAAAGCAAGAGATATATGCTTGGTTTAACCAGGAAGGATTGGAAGAGGAACTCATAGAACAGGAAAATGACGGGAGTTGATAACCTCATATTGAAAGTAAAATTCCTGAAATAGCAATGGGCTGGACATATTGCTAGAACTGACTACCGTTGGACAACTGAAATACTAGACTGGATTCCAAGGGGCAGATAAAGGCCCAGAAGAAGACCATGTGGGAGATGGGTGGATTAAATTCGGAAGCATGTCGGAGTAACATGGAGAAAACTGGCTCAATGCAAAAAGTTGTGGAAGAAACTTGGAGAGCCCTTCATCCAGCTGGGCAAATGGTTGTTGATGATGATAATACGAAAAAAAGTGCTAAACAAAGAATATGTTTGTGCTGCTCTTTAAATCTGGTTTTACACCCTGTAGTTGTAATGCACTGAAATTTGTATATTTTATTTAAACTGCAACTTTTCTATGAATGACTAATTTTGATCCTCATGATTACCTCCATGAATTGTCAACCATGTACATACATTCTGGTGAAGAGAAGCAAAAGAATATATAAATGAAAAGACTACGTAGAAAATATTTTTCTCTCTGCTCTAGAAATTATTAAGCTGATTTTTATCCTAATAATTTCTGGGGCCGAGTGATCGACCCTGGATATCATTCTGGAGCAGAGAAGTAAACTCTGGATATTATTTGCATACCTGCCAAGGTTTACGGTTTACCCATAAAATTTACGGAAATTCTACTTGATTTGCGGATATTTTACGGGCGACAGATTCCCGTTTTTTTTTTTTTTGTTTTTTTTTTCCTCCCAGGTTATAGTTCAATTTCGAGGGGAGAGTAAGTGTCCCGAAAGACAGTAGCGCCTGTACATTTAACTTATCTACCTGATCACATTTTCTCCCACTTCGGCGTCTCCAACCCTCTCTGCTCGCAGCTTAAACGGAAAGACTCTGTATAAACACTGAAGGATTAGAATTAGCGATAACTTCTAAAAGAGAGAGAGGAAGTGAGAGAGAGATGGAAAATATTAGCCTCACGTATACAACTTAAAATTGCGTTTTTAAAGGTATTCTAACGTGTTGGCTCAGAAGTGTAAGGTCAAAACGTCAGTTAAAAGTAAAAAGTTACTGCAATATCGCAATAATTTGCTCTTCTTTTTTAATATTCTTCTTGGCAATGCAAGAGACGCGCCCTTCCCACGCCTGCTGGTAACGCCTGCCCACCCCCTTTCTCCCCCTCAATATTTAGTGAATTCGTCGCCCCTGACTCAAGAAGATTCTGTAACAGTGGAATCCATAGGACTTCACAACAATTCTAAATGTATGGTAAATTTCAACCAAACTATGATTCCAGCAAAATTTTAAACTCCTGGAAACTTTTGATGAACACGTGGAAAACCCTGGAAAATGTTCCAGGAATTTATTTTTGGTAAATATGTACGAACCCTGTATGGTGTTAAAGGAGTTATTTCTCATTGTGTTTCTCTCTCTCTCTCTCTCTCTCTGTTTTAACTTTTGACGATGCTCGTGAAAACGAATGCAATATAATATTTACGTAGCAGTTCTTTTGCAGCATCCCCCTTTAATTTCATGTAACTTTTGACGAGATCAATAGAAATACCCCCTCCCTCTTTGTGCCAGCAGTAGCTTTAATACGGAGGTTTTTGCTTCGCGAAGTTGACCATGGACGCATTATATTAGCCCCCTTTTCCCCCTTAGTAGGAAAAGAACTTTTGACTTCCCGTTCTGTAGTTAGTAGTTATGAATTAGAGCCGGATGACTCCTTCGGGGTCAGATGCCCGCACATGTGAAATACAACCTAATCCAACCCAACTGGACCATTCACATTTGAGTGCTTTAAAAAAGAAATGGATGTTATTTTAATTGGAAAACATCGGTATTCTCTTTCTCAGCCCTGTTGATGCGCCCATTTGCTCTACAAACAAATAAATAAAAACAAGACTCGTAGTTTGTCACGACAGTATTTTGAGCCTTGTTTATTGTATCTTGTTGGCTGCCTTGAGAATTACCTAAATATCGCGTGTTAATGAATCCCATTTGCGAGCAGGCAGCGTAAAAAAGTACATGTAAGAACATGCTGACAAAAAAAAAAAAAATGTGACTCAAAAAAGCTAAGCTGATGAGACTAGGATGCAAACGACGCTTTTTAATATTAATGAGGGTACTTAACAATCAAACAGTTTGCATTGTTCTCTGATTTCGCTGAAACTTTTCCGACTGTTTTGCCCGCTTAGTCAGCTGTTCTTAAAACGCTTATATATATATATATATATATATTTTTTTTTTTTCTTTTTTGGTATTCATGTATGAGATGCATCGCGCGAGGTGGGTGGATATGAATAATAATGAAAATAAGCAGGAAAGCAACATGTACGCCGAGATATTAAAACTTTCCGCATGGTTGGATTCGTTCTCAGAACACGATATCTGCTCCCCGCCTCCAGTATTTTCACCGCACTATAAGTCATTGCTATTTGGGATCTGTGAACTCTGCTGTTTTATGTATCTTCAACGCTTTCATTGAGATAGATGTCTTTCTATGGGATCATAAGAGTAGGCAGACATGCCAACTGTTACGATTTTATCGTATTTAGTACGATAAATCATGCTGCAGTACGCTAATATGATTTTGCATCCAATATACGATTTTTTTTTAAATAGTCATGTATTCCCCAATTTTTTCCCTTTTTAGACAAAAGCCTTGTAGCAAAATCGCGGCGACGGGCGACGTACGTCGCAGATTTATTTTGGTCCTGCAGACAAAAACAGCATCCCCAGAACCCTATTAAACCATCTTGCAGACTCCCTATCATAGATGCAAGTTTTCCGCCTTTCAAAATTTCCGAAAACGGAAGTTAGGCGTAGTGAGGATTTCTTCCGTAATCGTAATTTTTTTTCTCGCGAAGGACGATGTACGTCGCAGAATTATTTTGTACTCATCCCCGTAGCAGAATCGTGGCGACGACTGACGTACATGGCATATTTATTTTGTGCTCATTTCCGTAGAAGAATCGCGGCGACAATATATCGCAGGTTTATTTTGTACTCATTGCCGTAGAAGAATCGCGGTGACGTACATCGCAGGTTTATTTTGTACTCATCCCCGTAGCAGAATCGCGGCGACGGGCGACGTACACCGCAGGTTTATTTTGTACTCATCCCCGTAGAAGAATCGTGGCGACGTACATCGCAGGTTTATTTTGTACTCATCCCCGTAGAAGAATCGCGGCGACGTACATGGCAGGTTTATTTTGTACTCATCCTCGTAGCAGAAACGCGGCGATGGCCGACGTACACCGCAGATTTATTTTGTACCCAGCCCCGTAGAAGAATCGTAGCGACAGCCGACGTACATCGCAGATTCATTTTCTACTAATCCTCGTAGCAGAATCGCGACGACGATCGACGCACATCGCAGATTTATTTTTATCCTGCAGACAAAAATGACATCCCCAGAACCCGATTACACCATCTTGCAGACTTTCTAAGATGCAAGTTTTCCGCCTCTCAAAATTTCCGAAAACGGAAGTTAGGCGGAGTGAGGATTTCTCCCGTAATCGTAATTTTTTTCTAATAATTAACAACATAAAAGTGTTTGCTGATTAGATTTAATTAGTTTCTCAAAATTTTGATGTAGGGAAAAAAGTGCTACATTCTCATCAAGAATTTATATTGAGGACTGGGGAAAAGCGAGCTCGTGGAAACAAGGAACCTTTCAAAAATACCATAGTTATTGCTTTATTCTTCATGGCATCAGTCGTTGACAAATAAAGATCTAATCTGATTTTAAAAAGCGTAAATGACTGTTTAAAATAGTCTCACGACTAGCGATTTTAGTTCATATGTAATAGGAGCTGACATTTTGAATGTCACATTTGAGGAAATACGTTCCGAGTTCTAAGTAAAAATGTTTTTAATTTGTCTTATTTATGTTTCTTTCGGTTTTCTTTCTACTATTCTACAAGAGGAAACCGAACCATCGTTATCGATGAAATACTGGGCAAAATCACATAATTGTGAACACATCACAATCTGTTAAAGAGAAACATTCTTCAGCTGAATAGAAATTGTTTCTGGTGATATGAGAACTGTGAACAGTTTCAGCTTTCTTCAGCTAAAGTAGAATGGATTACAAATGGTTACCAGATCTATTGTTTCTATAGATTAGGTTATAATCTTGATTTGTTTCCGAATCATTGGGATATATATACAGAAGAGTCTGCTGCACAGTTCTTGGTTAAACGAGAAGATTTCGAACATTTTATTATAATGAACTACAAATCGTTTAATAAGTGGAACACTTTGTTTAGTGTCATTCCAATGAGGTCGAAAATCAAGGTAGCCAAGGCGATGACTGGATTTCCATTTATGTTAGTTTTGTGTTCACCCTGTCTGCTTTTGAGGATGCAATAAATACTGCTATACTCTTATAGATTTCCCGAGAGGAATGGACGCTGGTATAATAGTAAACTCCGGGACTATTTTGGAAGTTTATTTTAGTTCTTTATCTATTATTAATATAATAATTTTAAAGGGGTCGAATTGATGACGGTATGGTGTCCAGTCATTTTTAATATTTTTTTGTTTTTTTTATTTGTAAGGAACGGAACCAGAAAACTGATGACTTCTCGCTTGGTTAAGTTGGATTTCAGTTCGTATTTCACAATGAGTGATTACACTAATGAGCTTTGCTGTTCCAAATACAGTTAAAGAGCTTATTTCGAGCGTTTATGAATATTCTATTCCAAACGAAATGCAATTGTTGCAAATTATGTTAGTTCTCTAGACAACAGCCAGAAAAAAGTTTTGTGAATGTAGATTAATAATTCAAAGGGAAACTGAATGAAAGAGAATAAATAATATTGGTGATAGTAATGGGCTTCGGATGAACTGATCTTGAAATTATCCGTATTATCTGAGAAGGGAGACAATTCATTTTAAAATCATTTCTCAAACATAGCTTCTTCCAAAATTCCTTTTCACTCAATCTCTGTTCAAAATTGCAAATTTTGTTTCTTACACATACGGAAAAAATCCGAAAAAACAATACCATTTCGATCAGGTAGCACTGAGGCCACTTGCCAAAAATCTCTTTTGGCCATCCTTATCATTCCAATTAGAGTAATTTGTTCCTTAATCTTCCTTCTTCTGTATCTCCGTCGGAGCTTTTGCTTCCTCCTTGGAGGTTGTTGCCATTCTCTTTAATGCCTACACTTACAATTTCATGAAATAAAAATGTCGAAAAAACAACAACCAAAAACATACTTCTATATTCTTCATATATCGAGAACCTTAAAATGTGCAAGTGTACTTTTTTTCGTGAGTTCATGAGATCCGTACAATATGAGCTCTTTCGGCAATGTTAATGCTCTACATAGAATATAAAGAAAACTGAAGGATTTAAAGATTAATGGTATTCTGGTATTCTTTTGTCTCATTGAAAGCCTGCAGTTGTAAATGCCTACTACAAATTAACCTTTTTTTTAGGTAACAGTCCACGTATCAAAGAAATACGGGGTGTTTCAGAAAATTTGATATCATTTGAGATGTCAATAGCTGAGTAACTAAATAGTCTAAGCAAATGAAACTAAACAGGCTTAATGTTGAGCAAAATAAGATTTATTCATCAAAATTTGAATGAGAAATGCAAAGGTATGTGGATTTCATGAACGATCTCACAAGTTTTGAATATGCGCACCGCCTGTGACACGGCACACGTCACGATGCAGCATGTCCCTCATGTGCTCAAATGTGGCATGGGAATTTTCTTCGCCCCAAATGCGAACATTATGCTTGTTGTCTTTGCCATTCGTATGAAATGTGGCCTCATCACTGAAAACAAGACGATTTTAAAACATGTCGTCCTTCTCTTGCATATCGACACAGAATTGCTTACGCTTTTGCTTGTCATCTGTCTTTAAGGCCTGAACGAGCTGTAGCTTCTAGGATGTCATTCGCAAGCGTTTCCTTGCGACACGCCAAACTGCCGTTGGAGGAATCTGGGTTTCCAAACTTGCTCTTCATATGGACTTCCTGGGGCTTCGCAGAAATGTTTCCCGAACCCGCTCCACCATCTCTTCCGCTACTGGATCTCCATTGTGCCGGCTTATGGCCGTGCTGCAATCCACAAACCTCTGATTACCAACATCAATGCAACAAAACAAACGTCTAAGGTGGTGCAAAGCACATAAAAACTGGGATGCTAAAGACTGGCAACGTGTCATCTGGCCTGATGAATCTTGCTTTACATTGTTTCCACCACTGGTATACGTGTACGTCTGGCGAAAACCTGCAGAAGCGTACCACCCCGATTGATTGGTTTTGAGTTTGAAGCATGAAGGTGCATCCCTGATGCTGTTGGGTGCCATATCATTACATTCCTTAAGGCCAATGGTTATTCTGCGTGGTCGTGTCACATATGCAACGTACGAATCCATTCTTGAAGACCACCTGCACTCATTGTTGCAGGTATTGCTTCCTAATAAACGTCCCTGGTTTCAATTAGATAATCTACCCGTGCAATGCACGAAACATTTCTAGTTGTGTTTTGCAGAGCATGAGAATGAGATACAGCAGCTACTCTGGCCACCTCAATCTCCAGACCTCGATATTATTGAACAATTTTGTGCATGTCTGGAGCGAATGTATGTCCTGCAGTGATGTTAGAGGTGGAAAGAGGTGACACTTTCCACCTCTAACATCACTGCAGGACATATTTTACAGGAAGAATGGCCCGAAATTCCATTATCGTATGTGCGTGACTTGTATAAGTCTATTTTACATCGAATTGCTTCTGTTTTGAAAGCCCGAGGTGGGCCTACAGCTTATTAATAAAAAAGTTTTCCACAAACTGTAAGTGTTCCCATTATTTTGATATATCCCTGCATCTTTGTTTTAATCCCTTGTGTGGTGTTTAAGCTGATATGTTTTAAATTTGCCGAACGGCATTTTTTTTCAAAATGCTTGTCTTTAATTTTATGTATCATAAGGACTAATTTGGAAGAATATGTTGACAACCTATTTGTCAGTGGCAATCAGTGAGCTGCGGTGACGAAATTTTAACACAGCGGAAGGTGAATGGCGTTGCAACCTACCAATGATGCACATCCTACGCAAAGACGTCAAGCAGGTGTGGTTGAAAAAGTTTTGATTAGGTCATGCGTTTCGTACGAATGCTGTTCGTTATTTTTATTGTCGTTTTTGCTGTCACTGATTTTTTTCTTTTTTTTACTCCAGGCTTGGCCGAGCTCACCAGATTTTCTTATCATTGTTCGTAATAAAAATAAAAGCATTAAAGAACGGAATTTTAAGTGATACTTCCATAGTCTCGAAGTAATGTCCTTTGACAAAAATAGTGTCTTAATGTTCTACAGTATTTCGCAGTCACATGGAAGTTTCGGGAAGTTTTGAAGACAACAGAGATATCGTGTCTTTCAGATGACAGCCGTCGTGTACTTTTTCTACTGCCTCCTGCACGAAAATGTTTTGGCTAGGAAAAATTGGGAGATCGTAGAAATAATTTCTCTAGTGAGTCTTGATTTAACTGATGAGCCGGGATAAATGAAAACGTACATTTACGGTATCTAGCAAGAAAAGTTAACTCACTCAGGTTTTGAAATCTGTAGTCCTTTATCCATGAAAAATAACACTCATATTCTGTTTTACGTTTTAGACAGCAGTTTTTTGGGAGGGGGGAGCACTGCGCTGAAGCTAAATTGAACTTGACTTGCCGTACTCAAAATATGGAGATGTTATTCTCTAAATTGTAGAAACATGGGAGCTCAAACTTTTGAGGCCAGTGTTTAAGGGTAAGGATTATTAGCGTAATTCTTGCTGAAGCTTTGTTATCCATTAGTGTTTGCACGTGTATTGAATTCAAATAGATCATGACTTCGCTATTTCGCCCGCATTTTAATTAAATTTGGGAACGGAATCTGCGAGAGAGGGAGAACCTCTTTCTCTCTCTCTCTCTCTCTCTGTGGGTTAGTTCCTTTAAGTTCTATATTTCTAAAATGTGAATTACGTCGATTTTGTTTCTGAAGCGACATTTCTTGAGCGCAGTTCTTGCCTGCAGCTGCTATTTCAGTAGTTTCAGCACACATGAATGTTCTTTTCTGTGGACATAATGAATGAGAGGCTTATCCTAATAAAATCTCCAGGTAGTGTATATATAAGAAATCGTGGGCATCAGGTGCAAAAGGATTTCTCCAATCTGTCTGGCAAAAACAGAGGCATCGTATTAAATACAAAATGTATTTTACTACGCCATCTTGTGCGAAGATTGTGAACCACTAGAAATTGAAAAACGTTTGCATTTCTTGGTGAAGGTAAACACACAGTGGGTAAAAAAAGTATTTGCACTCCAAGTGTTTTCGCAATGATGTCATGATAACAAGATAAACAGAGCTAAAAACTGTTTCATCGCAAAGATGAATATGAATGTCAATTATTTACGTAAAAATATTTCTGTTGAATTCGTTAGAAAAAGTATACTGAACAGTTATTAAGAAATCGCTACCAAAAAAGTATTTGCACACTGCAGTGACATCACTTCGTCGCCTCTGAAATTTGCATAAACCGATCTGCAGCAGTATTATAAGTACTGCAAACGTCAAGTAGTTGCTACAGTTGTATGTGTGAATTTCAGACTAGCGGCAGTGCTCAGCTCGAGTTGTAGTTCAACATGATACGTAAGAAGTCCGAGTTACCCAAACGTATACGGGAAAGAATTTGTTCTTTGCGTATACAGAAGGAAAAAGTTATCGAAAAATTGGTTAAATTTTGAAATTGGACTTTTCAACAGTCAGATATGTGGTGAAAAAGCACGAAGAAAGTGGTATAGCACAGATAACAAGAGGAGAACCGGTCGCCCAAAGATTCTTCCTACCAGGAAGCAACGCCATGTTGTGAAAGAAGTGAGGAAAAAAACATTTACTAGTGCTCGAACTCTAGCTGTACAACTTGCGACACTATCAGGTAAGACTGTGCTCAAACAATAAGAAATGAGCTGCATCGTGCACAGTTACACGGCAGAACGTCAAGGGAAAAACTTTTTATTAGTGAAAGAAATAGACAGAAACGTTTGGATTTCGCTAAAGCTCACATCAGTAAACCAATCGAATTCTGGAAGAATGTTATATTTTCTGACGAAACAAAGATAAATCTGATTGGGTCTGACGGTAAAATATTTGTGTGGCGCAGACCAAACACTGAACTCCAGCAACAAAGTCTCAAAGCAACTATGAAGCATGGTGGAGGTCATGTATTGATATGGGGCTGCATGGGTTACAATGGATGGGTAAAATTGCGTTTGAGGGTATAATGAATGCAAAGAAATATATTGATGTGTTGCGCAGCAATTTAGCAGACAATGCAGCGAAATTAGGCATAAGTGATTATCTCTTTCAACAGGATAACTATCCGAAACACACTGCACGTATCACAAAAGAGTGGTTACTGTATAATGTTCGCGAGAGGCTTGATACCCATCCACACACTCCACACAATAACTCTATCGATAATTTGTGGTATTTATTGGGTTTATTTTTAAGGAAAAGAAAAATTTCGGGGGAAAATGATCTGAAACGATTACTAGCTGAAGAATGGCAGAATATTGCACAATAAACGACTAAAAAATTAGTAGAGTCCATGCCAAGAAGGCTTCAAGCCATTATTAATGCAAAAGGTATGCATACTAAATATTAGACAATTATTTTGGACTTTATTTATGACAGTGATGGTATCACTAGTGTGCAAATACTTCTTTGCCATTCAGAAAATGCCTTTTTCGCCTGTCTCGTCCCGTATTTTTTCAAAATTCTCAACAGAGTATTTTTTTGTTTCATTAGCCCATTTGCTGCTAAATAAATATTCCTTTTCCCGTATTATTATTTGTGTGAAATTATTGCTGAAAAAAGTTGTGTTTACCCACTGTACCTGTATCGCGATCCAGAAAAAATTTTCTAATCTGTCTTCGTGAAGTGTATTGCAATAACTGCATACGTCCATTTACGCCATCTATGGTTTTATTGTGCACCAGAGAAAGTCTATTTTGAAAATACCCGGACAGTACTTGTGTACACAATGGGTTCAGTGGCTCGACCCAAAAGCCCTAAGGGAAGGTATAACGAGAAATTACCCCGGGACCAACGGCTTAACGTGACTTCTAAATCCTTGTAGGTGTTTTGGGAGAAGAGGGACACAAGCCGTCATTCCCACAAAATCTAGGTCAACTGCCATCGCGACGCAGAATGCTAGGAAATATATGGAAAAATTTACTTTCAGCTTTCCTCCATGTTACCGTTTTTTGTTTTTAACTTTGACTTCGCTGCGATACCGCATCCACAAGCAGACGGATATACAGGTAAATCGATAAATACATACTCAGCATTTTTTGTTGGTTTATTTTATTTTAGTGTGTAAGGGCTTCGGTTGAACAGAGAGCGCCTCAGCATTTTTAGTCATTTGGCAGCAGTAGACGGGCAAATTTTTTTCATTTTGATGCTTTATTTATAGGCTTCACATAAAATGATCAACTCTTGGAAAAAGTGAAAAAAAAAAAAAAAAGGAAAAATAAAGAGCTCGTCATTTTGAACTATTGATTGCGAATCATTCTGAAGCTTTAATATCTGGCACGGTCCTTAAAATGTTTTAACTCATCAAGTGATTTAAGGGCTCGGGTTCGATTCCCAAGTGATACATGAATGTGGCATTCGTTCCTTACCTTCACTGCAGTAAGAGGACTGGTCCGTCACTCGTCTCCTGAACCTGAAGATCTTGCACCATTTGTGGAAGGATGGATGTTGTAGCTTTGTGTTGAGCCCTAATCTAGTCTTAGTCCATATGAGTTGAAAACAAGTAATGACTGTAATAATAATGAGTTTCTTATGTGATATCAAAGTTTTGTAATGTCACTCTCCGTAACTGTATTCATTTACATAAAATAAGCGCTTTGAAAATGGGGAGATAGCTTATGCCATTATGGTTTGATCCAGTGATAATGAAAAGAATACTCAATTAGTTAAGTACACCTTCGTGCATGTTTAAGCTCTCTCCACGTGTTGGAGTACATAACAAGTAGAGAAATGGGAAAATTGGACATATGACCCGTAGCTGTATTTCCCCCTTGTCCAGCTCTTCTCGCGTAAGTGAAACTAGAACAGCGTCTGATAATTCGGCGACATGCAGTCGTATTTGTCAGCAGACAACTTAAGAGTTCTTTGAACTTCGGGAAGTGCTGTTTTCTGCACTCGTGTGGTATTCATATGGCCCTCCTTTTCCTTGTAAGGAATTTCTTTTAAACAACTAATAACGCAAATGCTGAAGGCGAAGTTTTTCTTTCTTTGTTGTCATTATTATGGATAGGTCAAAAGTCACTGGATATATGATAATTTACAGCAGTGTGAGTTTCATGAGCTTAAATGTTAAACCGCCATACCATTGTTTGTTTTGGAAGTTTTACAGTGCAGTTGAGCAATTAAAGTTGCTCATTCCAAAATTTAACCCTTGGAACGGGGGAATCTAGGATACATGCACATACAGTTCCCGGTTGTTGTTTTTTTTACTGAGAATTCGAATCTGGGCTTTTTTTCGGAATGAAGTTGGTGACATAAGCAGAGGCGTAACCAAGAGGGGGCGGAGGGTCCTCGGGTCCGGACTCCCCTTGAGGGGGATTGAGTACGAATTTAAAGCGATATAAATCAGATCAGATGCAGAGGATTTTAGGAAGAGAGTCTGACCCCAGGTCTTAAACAACCCTTAGCAGTAGGAAGCTAGGACATTTGGGCTAGAATGCCCGACAGGAAAGTCACACGGAAGCGAGGTAGAAAGGGGAGGAAGACGCCCTTATTTATAACCGGGGAGCCATTACCCGGGGTCTGGCGGCTTAACGTGCCCATCCGACGCACGGCGGATATTTAGTGGTCCGAGTTTTCGTACCTGCCTGGGATCGAACCTAAGACCAGTCCGTAGCAGTCACTAAAGTTGACCACTAAGCCATCCGCGGCCCTAAAGTGATATACAGAATACACTGAGTGGCCACTTTATTATGACCACACCCCCAGTACTTCGTTGGGCCACCTTTTGCCTTTAATACTGCGTCGCCGATTCTTCGTGGCATGGACTCCACGAGATGTTGATAGGTGGTTTGTGGAATCTGAGACCATGCTTGATAAATAGCACTTTCCAGGAGTGTGAGATTGCAGGGTTGTGGATCCAGCTGTCTGATGACTCGTTCAACTTCATCCCACAAATTCTCAACGGGGTTGAGATCTGGAGATTGTGGGGGCCACCTCAGAAAAGTAAACTCACCGGCATGTTCCTGAAACCAATCCTGTACAATACGAGCACTATGGCAGGACGCATTATCTTGTTGAAAGTAGCCATCGCCATTGGGATAAACCATCCACATGACAGTATGCACTTGGTCCGCAACGATGTTTAGATATGATGTGCCAGTCAGACGTTGATCAACACGAGTTAAAGGGCCCAAAGCATGCCAGGAAAACATTCCCCAAACCATAACGTTGCCTCCACCAGCTTGAAGGGTTGTGGCAATGCATTTGGGGTCTATGTTTTCGTGGTGTTTCCGCCAAATTCTCACTCTGCCATCGGCATGGTGCAACTGAAAACGTGATTCATCGGACCACATAATTTGTTTCCAATTATCGACTGTCCAATCCTTGTGCTCTTGTGCGAACTGGAGACGTTTTCTCTTGTTAACTGCAGACAGTAAAGGTGTTCGAACAGGCCTTCGGCTGCCATATCCCATCCGATGCAGTGTACGGCGAACAGTGCGTGCAGAGATCAATGGAGGGGATCCTTGATTAAGATGGTCTGTAATTTGCTGCACTGTTGCCCTTCTGTTGTCTATTACCAGTCTGGACACTCCGTTCCGCCCGAGCAGTCACTAGTCTATGACGACCACATGTTGCACATAAGATCCAGTTTTTTGGCTGACAGTCCAGTCTTTAAACACTTTAACAACAGCTGCTCTGAAACATTTCACGAATGCGGCGGTTTCGGTGATACTCGCTCCATGGCTCCGAGCTCCTATAGTCATCCCACGTTGAAAGTTCGTCAAATCGCATTTTTTACCCATCTCGTCACTCAAAAAGCACTTCTACTACTGTCGCAAGCACTAAGCTTTCCCTTTTTATACTAGCCTCGCCCTCTGGCGGCAACAGCGTGCAGCCATAGATCATTTGCTTAAAGCTGTCTGGTGGGCATAATAAAGTGGCCACTCAGTGTGTGTATATGTATATATACGCCACTGGACGAAAAAACCGCATTAGCATTTGGGGAATAAAACAGAATCATTTAACGTTCTTCTTGTATTCTTTGTTTGACATATATCTGACATTGTCAAAAAAAAGAATGTTCTGTAACTTTAAGCGTTTTGTCTGTCCGTTCCGTATTTCTTTCGGTGCGAACTCCTCGTGTAAGCGCCAAGTGTGAGAAGATCTTTTTTTATTTGACATAGAAACAAGGTTTACTAATATTTTCCAGCTTTCCTTGGACCTAATTATCCTTTACATAGCACAAATGGATATTTGTATGTGTCACGTGTCTCCAAGAGACTGACTGGAAAGAAATTTTTAGATGAGACATGAAGGCATGATGATTTTCCATATCCTTCAGTTGTACGTTATACTCGATTTTCCTATTGGGTACAGTAGGCAAAAAAAAGTATTTCTCTCCTACATTACTTCGCATAAATAAACGTGGAAAGCAATTGGGATGAAATATTTTTAACCATTGGATTAATTTTACGATACCCCCCCCCCCACACGTTTTTTTTTTGTTTTTTTTTTATCTTATTTTTTCGTGCCAGAAAAATATCTGCACATTAGTAAAGGTAAACGAAACAAGAAACATATACTGCTACTTAGTATGCATGCCTTTTGCTTCGATTACAGCTTGTAATCGCCTGGACATTGACTCTACACATTATTTAGTTGTTCCTACACTGATTTTCAGCCATTCTTCGCTGAGTGCCTGCCTAAGTTCTGTTTTGTTGGAAATTTTCCTTTTCCTCATTTGCAAATCCAACATATGCCACGAATTATCAATAGGGTTGATGTCTGGTGAATATGTTTTAGTTGTTTTTTAATAAAGCAACCACGATAGTTGTTTTTTAATAAAGCAACCACGACGTTATGTTGGCTGTATGTTTAGGATCGTTGTCCTGTTAAAAATAGAATGAGTCTTCAATTCCCAATTTCGATGCACTGGCTAATCAATATACTGTCTAGCATTCATTCCATATTACCTTCAATAAAGGCCATATAGCCAACTCCATTAAAAGTCATGCATCCCCAAATCATTACATGACCACCGCCAAGTTTTACAGTGCGTCTTAATTTTTTTTGTTTCAAGGGAAATGTTTGGCTTTCCCGACACACATTTCTTTCCATCCGAACCGAAAATATTAAACTTGCTTTCGTCGGAAAATATCGCATTTTGCCAAAACTGCTGGTATGCTGACATAAGCTTTAGCAAACTCAAGTCAAAGTCTATTTGTTTCACTGGCATAAGGTTTTTTTCTGGGTGTCCTGCCTCGAATATGTGCATCGTGAAGAATCTTACAAATAGCTGAACTTATTATGGTCCCTGATGTTAAAGCGACATCAGTAGCCAATTCTCAAACACTTTTTTTAATCCGTATACGTCGTTTTCGGGCCCGGCACCATTCTTTTAAAATAACCTCATTTTTTTATTGTTGTTGCTTAGTGCTTCTCATGAACTTTTTGCTGTAGCTTCAACGTTTCGCCAATGTATCAGTATCTGATATGTTTCGATATCTGCGGCCAACAGATTGCATCTACAGTAAGGTATATGTGAAATCATGATAGCTTTTCATTTTTTCTTTTTATGGATCAGCTGTATACTACATCAATGCTCTCATTATCGGCAATGTTTTAATACTGTGCATCGCCTTTCTAAAAGTACACTAAATTATTTTAAATTTAAATCGCAATATTGTACACGGGGTTCATTTTTTAACATCTTTCCGTTACAGTGAAAAACGTAAAGTGAAGCAACATAGGATGGGGAGTATTTCTCATATGATGTAAATGTGAAGGATACGTTCCTCTACATGGTTTCCGTTGGCAAGTAGACGCAGTTCTTGGTGATTTACTGTTTTAAGTTGAATAAAAATAAGTAGATACTGCGTTGTTTCAGTACCTTATCAACATCACTGGATCCCACTTACTCCCACCCAGTATTTGCTCCTGTCATGTATTCGTGTACGCACACACAATTTCGAAAGTATTATTTCAAACTCCTCTCCTTAGTTTCAGGGTTTAACGACAACCATAACCAACTTTAAAGGCTGTAAGCAGTCGTTAACCCATAATTTAGTGACAGTAGTTCCAGGGAAGGGAGAGAAAGCCAGCGCCGTAAGACAAACACACCACCCGTACCTCAATCAGGCTCCAATCTGGACCCAACTGGGATGACTAGCCAGAAACCAACGCCTTCAAACAAATTTTACCCAATCGTATTTGACTTTACGCTTGAAACGTTGATACGATCGTAATAATATCGCATTTAATGGTTAACCACTCGCTTTTCCACTTGTACTACGCTTGTAACTTTTAGAGGTATTGCAGAAATATAAGGCGATTACAAAATACACTGCTCAAAAAATTTTTTGGATGTTGCAATGTCAGCATAAAGTGACAGAAAAATCTACGAGCTGCAAGTGTGTGATGAAAGTCAACCTCTGAGAGGTGCATGTCAGGAACATAGAGATCAGAACGTGCAAACGAGTAGCACTGACGACACATTTGCACATTTTTCGAAGCGCAAAGCGAACCTGCTGTAAGTATCGCTCTCACTGAGTTTGTTCTCATTCATTAGGAAGTTGTAGCTGCGTTTGAGTTGAACGATATTTCAGCAACGCCATTTATTAGAATTGACAGCTTGGAGAGCAATCGGAAGGCTAGAAACCGGACAGACAGGAGATAATAGATGCGGTGGTGGAGAGTCTCAGAGCGTCGTCAGTAGACTATGGAGCCATATCCCGAAGACCATGACAGGGCCGACCAGAATTAGCAACAGCAGAAAACTACCGTATTTGAGTTTACTAGTTCGTATGAAACGCCGACAAAATGCAACTGAACCTCAGAGCCTGTTTACTGCGGCCACAGGACACGCGTATCCACGCAGACCATACGCAACCGGCTTCACAAAAGAGGACTGTATGCTCGGCTATACTGATGTGGTGCGCCTGTTCCTCTCTGCACATAACCATAGAACGCTCACAGTGGGCTGAAGCAATGCCATCTAGAAAATACAAGGCCATGGCAGAGAAATGAGTTACCTCCGTTTGTGACGTCACTCGCATGTTACACTGACTGATACATCGGTGTCATGTTTGACGCCACCCACAACAGCGTTGGAACCCAATCGGAGGCCTTAGTTTCCGCGTGACGACACTGAAAGAGGGAACTAATTTCTCTAATGGCATGGCCTTGTGTTTTCTATAGATGGCCTTGGCTGAAGACTATCGCAGTTGGAACCGTGAGCAGTGGCGCTCCGTTGTTTTCACGGATGAACCGCAGTTCATCTTGCAGTACGAAAATCGTAGTGTCCTTTACTGCCGTGAACGAGGAATTTGGAGTAATCTAGCCTTCATGCAGGAAAGAGACAGCTTCGGTGGTGGCGGAATCCACGTTTGAGTGGACACCATTATTCGCGATTGTACAGACCTCTACGTCATCTGGAATAGAGACCCCTAACGGCGATCGGATATCTAGATGACATTCTGCGATCTATAATTGTTCTCTGTGCCGAAGCAGTTGGAGATGCATTTTCTTCGTGGATGATAACGCACGCCCACATCGAGCCGAGCCAGTAGAAAACATGCTTCATGAAAAGGGCCTCTAGTGTAAGGACTAGCCTTCGCGCTTTCCGAACCTCAACGATATTGAGTACGCATGGGACCCACTGGGCAGGCGTTCTGCAGTTCGCTCGTCCTCTCCTATGATGTTTCAGCAGATGGAGCAGCCCTCAACGTAGAATGACAGTAAATCACCCAAGAATTGCCGGGTAATCTCGTCCTTTCGATGCTTCACCGATGTATCAGTGTTTTAGCGGTGGCTGGTAACCATGCACCCTACTGGAGGTTACCACGCATCACTTTCCTCCATTTTTTCATATGTAACTTCAGTATTGCGTGTTGCCACAGTATTGCCGTCAATTTGCTCAAAAAATGGCTTATGTTTGTTTCCATGTTTCGAGCTCAGACTGTCTCACATTCATGTTTTCGGTACCAATCCATCATGTGTTTGTCCGTGCACGTGGCTACAGCACAATGTTTCCCTCTCCCCCTCGCTTTTTTGAGCTTTATTTGCTCTTGAGATCACACAGACTGCCCGAGACCATGCCACAAAACAAAAGAACTGTGCCTAGAGACGGGCGATTAACGCACTCACTGACACGCATGAATTGGGAAACGCTCTGTCGGCTGTTGTCCTTTTATAGGGATAATTTTGACGGTAAATAAAACTGTTCTTGTATTTTTTTTTCTCAACGTAAGCTAGGAGAATGACTGCTAAAAGCAGAGATATTGAGTGCTCTGGCAGACAAAAGCGTAGTTCGAGCACATCTTCATATAATGTTACGTTGAAACACATTGAAAAATAGAGTGGGGAAGGAGAGATAAAGAAAGGAACACACTCTAAAGAAAAAAACATTAGTCATCTGGATGTGGGAACTCAGCCATGCCATGCAGTCCATTAGATAACAAGGGCCTGATTGTAAAACAACACATCCCAGAGTTTTATATTGAACGACCTGACCTTCTTGTCCTATTAAGGATCTTAAAAATCGTCACACCTCCAAATAGCATAGCATTTTGAAACACAGTTTTGTTGTTTCGTGTTGCTGGGTCATTCATTCATCTGAGTAAATGCCGCAGCTAGTTTCTCTTCAGTTTGTAAACTGTCGTGTGTTTGACCATGAACCTAATCGAGCGAAGCGGCGGTCTTTCGCTTTTTTCCCGCCACACTCTTCATTATCCATTTTGGAGTGTTACACTTTAAGTGGCGAAGCACACGTGGTTGGAAATTACTTCCTTTGCTTGGCTTACTGAGCAGCCGACGTACTCTAAATGGAATCCTCGCATGATAAAGTACCTAGCTGATGTCTTGAAAAGAAAAAAGGTCTCTCGGCTAATTATATAAATTCTTTCACATTTTCTAACCAGACGAAAGAGCGAATTTCCTGCTGACCAAGTTTCCTGTATTCCGTACTGGTATTGTATGCTGTGTGCGGTTGGGTGTGCGTTTTCATGGCTAATCGACCTCAAAACATAATGACCAAATCGGCCTAAACGAGTTGCATCACTCCGTTATCGAAAGTTAGGGCGCTAGCTTTTCACGACGAGTGCCCGGGCTAGTTCGGGATAAGAAGAAAAGTGTTGTTTGTTCCAATTCAGGATGATCCTTAATTCAGGATGATCGGTTTCGCCTGCTCATGGTTTCGTTAAACCTGAAAAAAGTCTCAGTGCACGATACCTCAGTCTGTAGTCTTGGATTTGATTTTCACGCAAGACATGATTTACAGTTTGTTCTTGTGATAAATTCTGCAAGGAAAGGTACATCTGAACTTGAGAGCAAGTGCAATGGCATGAGAAGCCAGAATTTTAATCGCTTAATCAATGAAAAGGACGCTACAAAGTAAAATCCTAAGGACTGTCTTATGCTCCATCACTGCTTCCTGAGTGAATCTAGATAATGGCGAAAATGTTTGTCTGGCACTCCTATGCCATTCTTTATCCCAGAGAAGTTTCTAGGGAGAACAGTGGCATAGGGGTTCCACGTTTGTATATAAAACATGAAATTTTAATTAGTATAGAGTAGGTCCACCTTAATTTTCGAATGACAGACAGCAAATATCGACGCGGGATGGATTCTATGAGATCTCGAGTTAATTTTGGTCCAAAGATAGCCATTCCTTCAGCAAATATATCGCGCAACTCTGTCAGTGCTGACAGAAGAGGACACCGGCGTCAAACAATTTTTTCCTGCATGCCCCACACATTTTCAATACGATTGAAATCAGGGGACTGTGTAGGCCAGGAGAAATGATTGAAGTCCTCGTGATCGTCAAAGCATTGTTGCACGATGTACTATTGCCTTGTCATCCATAAAGATGCAATTACATGCAAGATAAGAGGGTAACATTGTAGGGTTCACTTGGTCCGCTACGTCACTTAGGTATTTCATGGATGGCATCTTACCTTCCAATGGTATCATCAGCAGACCCAGTCCGTACCAACTGAACTTAACCCATTCCATGGTGCTGCATCCACTCCAGATGCCTGAATTGTGTTCAAAAGACGTTCTGGGCCCATCGCTTCATAATGTTGTCGCCACACACACTGCGGGCCATTAGTGCACCAATGTATAGCATAATTCATCTGACCACATCACTTCCTACCATTGCTTTACTGTCCATTCACGGCGTTCTTGGCACGATTGCAAGCTGACTTTGCCGCCCCGGTGGCGCAGTGGTCTTAGCGATGGCCTCTGATCATTCTTCCGTACGGGGTCCGGGTTCGAATCCCGGTGTGGCATTGATGTTGTGTTTGTCTTACGGTACTGGCTCTCTCCCTTCCCTGGAACCAGTGACCCTAAATTAGGGACGGGCGACTGCTTATAGCCCATTGAGTTGCTCACGGTGGTCGTTAAACCTCCAATCAAAAAAAAAACAAAAAACAAGCTGACTTTTCTGTTTTTTTGCTGAGACAGTGCCTTCCGCATAGGCGAACGACTCTTTCAGGACCCAATCAATTTCTTGAAGTTCTTACGCATGGTTCGGGTCGAAATGGGCTACTGTAACCGGGGCTTCCATATTTATCAGAAGCGAGATTCTGTAGCCATTTTTGTGATACTGAATTGGAATCATTTCCTTTCAATTCCCGCCATTTGGACGAAAGGCAAATAGAGTATTTCCTTTCCCACGCGACGCAGCAGATGGCAATTAGGGAATCTTGCGTTTTTCGGAGAAGAGACATTAGGGTGTAGCCGGAGGGAACGCGGTGGCAGGGGTCGACGAAGGAAGATAGTTTTAGCAGGAGTGCAGTATGCTTCGGGTCGAAAGGTACGGAAGAAGGATATAGTTTTTGAGTGGCCGGAAAGAGAGAGAAGGATTTTCGGCGGTGTAGAAGACTGAGGGAGAACGGAAAGAATGAAAGCACGAAAAGGACAGAAGCTTGGTGACATTCCCCGTATGATCTGAATAAACGTTTTCCTCACTGCAAAATTTAGCTTCAGTCGATTCACTTTTCCTGTAACTAGCGCAGGAATACGATACGGATCATTATTTTGTTCGTCTGCCATGATGCTGATGTAAATATTATACTTAAGAAATTCTTTTTATACCGCAATTGCTAAGAAATGCTTTGATTTTTTGCAGTGTTATTTACCTCAACTTGTTTTATTGTATATAATATTAGCGTAAGTAGTTTTAGTATGTAGAAAATTGAAGTGTAAAGTGTATATAAGATTTTGCGAAAATTATACAAGTGTTCAATCGGTAGAAAATTGCAGTGTAAGTGTATATAAGGTTTGAGAAAATTATTCAAGTGTTCAATAGGTAACTTATCAGCATTGTCAAAATTTAAATTTTTCTGCATTTCATGTTTCAACTGAAAGAAAATTTATGCATATTTTGTCGTACATTTTTCCGAAAGTTTCAGCGTAGATCAGCATTATAAACTTAAATGAGGGGTTAATACAAACTGGACAATAATGGTTGTACAGAGGTAAATTTTGAGAATTAATTGCACCGTGAAGTTAAATTCTTGTAGAAATCAATAGTAAAATTGTAATGTAGGAATGAAGTGGAATGAAGATAGCGATGAAAGTATCAAGTGTAAAGTATTATTTGTGGTAGGTATCTGTACATGTATTTTTCACGAGAAGTGTGATTAGCAACCATGTTTGTATATATGTAATATCAGAAAATGTTCTGGAACCAATCATGCTAGTTATATTTCAATGTGCTTGCTGGAAATCTTTCGTCAATTTTATCGTCAACTATGTTTTAAATTATTTTGCCATTAGGTCATCATTGTGAAGTGTATGGAAATGTATTTATCAAAGAAATCAAGGAGAATACTGAATGTGAACCTTAGCATGCAGGTACCTCTTCAAAATCATGTAAAATTGCCCGCCCAATATTGTATTGTCACAAGCTTGTCCTGATTCGAACCAATCGCGTTGGTTAATGTAGAAAAAAAAAATCAGGCTGTCTAGCGCCACCCTCATTTTCATTTTGGCGGGGGAGATTTTGTAACAGGGGCTTCCATATTTATCAGAAGCGAGATTCTGTAGCCATTTTTGTGATACTGAATTGGAATAATTTCCTTTCAATTCCCGCCATTTTGACGAAAGGCAAATAGAGTATTTCCTTTCCCACGCGACGCAGCAGATGGCAATTAGGGACTCTTGCGTTTTTCGGAGAAGAGACATTAGGGTGTAGCCGGAGGGAACGCGGTGGCAGGGGTCGACGAAGGAAGATAGTTTTAGCAGGAGTGCAGTATGCTTCGGGTCGAAAGGTACGGAGGAAGGATATAGTTTTTGAGTGGCCGGAAAGAGAGAGAAGGATTTTCGGCGGTGTAGAAGACTGAGGGAGAACGGAAAGAATGAAAGCACGAAAAGGACAGAAGCTTGGTGACATTCCCCGTATGATCTGAATAAACGTTTTCCTCACTGCAAAATTTAGCTTCAGTCGATTCACTTTTCTACGGTTTGTATTGTTTTTATCTGCTCCAGTTGGAATAATTACGGATTAAACCACCGATACCGAACTTACGGCAAAGGAAGCACAAACGAATCCTCCACACAGGGTGCTGTTATAGAATTCAGCTCCAAGCCCTGTAACACTACTACTCACCTTGGTTTATTTATTTATTTTATTTTATTGGAGGTTTGACGACCACCGTGAGCAACTCGATGGGATATAAGCAGTTGCCCATCCCTAATTTAGTGCCACTGGTTCCAGGGAAGGGAGAGAGCCAGCGTCGTAAGACAAACACAACATCCATGCCTCACCCGATTCGAATTAGGACCCTTCACGGACGAATGGTCATAAGCCAGCGCTTACACCACTGCGCCACCGGGGCGGCTTTTTTGCACAATTAAAGGAAGAAAAGCAGTACAATGAAACCAGCAGACTGCTTAGTGCCCTCTATCTCAAACTATAATATTCTTGAATTCAATTTTTTGAATGAAGAGTAGATGTTGAAAGGTATGCAGTAGCATAGCATCATGATCAATTTAATCTCCCTGCCTTGGTTGAAACAATCGACTACTGAAAAGCAGCACCGTATGTTTACCGAAAATTGCAATGTGTAAGAAAAATAAAGCCAGGTAAGGAATTCAGAAATTTTTAATGTAGCAAGAACGAAGGAGTTGCCGAATTCCTTATTACTACAGGACTTTCTTCAACTGGACATAGAATGTGTGTTTGGCTACCGTGCTTCCTGTAATGAGAAGGAAAACTGCAGGTCGGACCAGGGCTCATAGCTCCTTAGAATAATGCCAGAGATAGTACAGGTAGGAAGAAGGTACTTGTCCGCGCTGGCTTCTGAACATTCGTCCGAGATGGGTCCAGGTTCGAATCCCGGTGAGGCATGGATGTTGTGTTTGTCTTATGGCACTGGCTCTCTGCCTTCCCTGGAACCAGTGGCCCAAAAATAGGGATGGGCGCCCATTGAGGTGGTCTTTAAAACCCCAATAAAAAAAAAAAGAGAAAAAAGGTACTGAGACCTGCCACTGCAAACATGTGGGAAATGGATTGAAGAGAATCAATGATTATGTACTGTTAATCAGATTAATTGCCCTTTTCTGAACCTTCATGAAATAATTTTAGATGAACTACATCATTTTATTTTGAGGTTTAATGACCTCTGTGAGCAGCTAAGGCTATGATGACGCATGTCCCTAATTTGGAGCCACTGTTTCTAGGGAAGAGTTAGAACCAGAGACCCACTTTGAGAGTTCGAGGTCATGGGCAAGGACTTTCAGGGGCCCCTTCATCTTGTGTTACGTGAACGCTCGTGTAAACCAAACCTAGTCTCACATCCTGCAGTTTTCCTTCTTACGTGCATTCACGTTTAAAGATGGTCTGAAGAAAGAGCTCACTAATCAGGAAATAAAAATTACTTCACATTGTTCCAGCGGTTATCACTGTTTTTATTTATTTATTCACTTTATATGCGTAATATTAGGCATTCTAAAACCGCTGAGACATTCAGGTTACAAGCCACGCTTATGAACGGTCAAATAAAAAACCGTTCATTCATTGGTGTGGTTCACACATAAAAATTATTCCTTTTCTGAGATTCAAAAAACGCTTACATTATTTTACAATAAATATTACGGTATTAATCGTAGCACAAGATTGTATAATTTGCGTAATGTAACTGTTTAGCCCCCCCCCACCCCCTCCAAATTTGGGGCCGTGGGCACGTTCTCCAAAGATAGCCCCCTGTCTAGAACCAGGGCCGTAGGATAATCGTACCACCCAAGCTTATTGGGACGTGAATCAGGACCAGTTTGGACGATTAGCCAGAAGCCCGTGTCTCTGACCACTTTGCCACCGGAGCAACCTACACTAAATGTGGGAGAAATACTCCACAATTCTAGGTAATTAGATTTAGGTAATGTCAAATGTTGTTCGGATAAAAAGTACTCTTGCTCTAAAGCGAAATCCTAGCATTTCAGGCAGAATTAGTCGACCTCGCTGAGATTATTGAATAGAGACAGCTCCAGGAAATTCTATAGAATTATGCTGAGGTATCCTAGGTACATTTATGTCACAACGTACTGTTGTTCCTGTCCATATATAATTTCTTAAACATAAATAATATATTGTGCTTTCATTTTAAGTACAACAGGGAAATATTTCATTTGTTTCTTAGATTGCAGTAACTTGCTTATACATACTTATTATTAGGTATTAAATACTTGTATATATAATTATAAAGAGTAATTTTACATTCGCGTTAAATTTTATTTGATCAGACGCATACATGCAAGTCCTTTGAAGTTACCTGCTTTTTAAAAGTATCTGTTGCATTCATTTCCTTTCCTACTGCGCACACAATTTCTGGCAGGAGCCTTCAAATGTATTCCAGTAAGATTCGGTGATTTATTAACATCTGGCGCGGATGGAGAACGATCAGAATCAGTCTTAACTTTCATTGTCGGAATGAGATTGTCCTTCACAAGCTGCTATGCCTGGTCATCGGTTCTTTGCAAATCCTATGAAATCCGCCCCGGTGGCGCAGTGGTCTAAGGCGCTGGCCTCTGATCATTCGTCCGTATGGGGTCCGGGTTCGAATCCCGGTCAGGCATGGATGTTGTGTTTGTCTTACGGCACTGGCTCTCTCCCTTCCCTGAAACCAGTGACCCTAAATTAGGGACGGGTGACTGCTTATAGCCCATTGAGTTGCTCACGGTGGTCGTTAAACCTCCAATCAAAAAAAAAAAAAAAAAAAAATCCCATGTAAAACTTAAAAATTCCTGAGTCAGTGATAATGGATAAACCAGTAATGGATCATTCTCTGAAATCATAAATCACTGTTTCGTCACTTCGAAGTGCCTTTGTCTTCATGGAGGCGAAAATCTGGTTCTCTTGAAACAGTTAGGTCTTATAGTTTTAGAAACCCTTGGAACTGGGGGGGTGCATCTTTTACTCTCCACCAAAGCTATCGAAGGTTAAGGTGGATAAATGCTGGTGATAAGAAAATTCTGTTCTGCTTTCCTTAAAGAACAATGGGGTGATTAAGATTTCTACTATATATTAAAATAATTTTTAGTTATGTGTAGATGCCTATTCAACAAACGGGGACTTTAGCTTTAACATTATGGAGTTTTCGTTCTGGAGTTTTTTATGCTTGAAAGCAAGATATCAGACTATTCACTTCCCAATTAAGCAGAGCTGATGTACCAATGAAAGAAATATGGCTGCTTTAAGAGAAATTTGAAGTCATATTCCGACAGTAGTGCTGTTGTAGTGTGAGAGAGGTACATGTTCAGTATTTTTTCCTCTGCCATAGAAGACAATTCTCATTCGATTTATGTCCTCAATGAATGTTACAAAATAGCATGTGACCAACATTCGGAGGAAGTTGATGTTACGTAGTTGAACTCTCCAAAGGGAACAGTGATAAAAATGGCCATTAATATGGTACACGTTGCCCACTCATTGCGCTGGCCGCCTGGCGTTCAAGGCCTGGCCTTTCCGCCTCTAAAAATCCGAGTGCCGCCCGTAGCTATGGAGGAATGAATGAAATGTGTTTGTTCAGTGTTCGGGTAAAAGCAGCAGGATCGGTATCGTAAGCAGACCTTGATAGCCTTCTCTACTGCTCCGCCGGAAACGACCGTTAACGGCAATCTGTTACACGAGGAACGGATTATTTGCCCTTGGATGATGATGTCTCAAGCGGCAAATCTGCTTTGCCAGTCTGTCTTCATTCAAGCTGAGAGTTAGACCACCAGAGGCGAAGACCCCGTTCTTGACTCATTTCCTGTCTGGGGCTACACCAAGTAGCAACACCAGAAAGATAAAATCACATCCTTATTCACTCCCTTCCACACCGTCAGTCCGCTTTCTGTCCAGAGAATGCATTCACTCGCGCATGTGTACTATTCGAACACAACACGGGTGTCTTTTCATTTTGGCACTTAGCAATGGAGAAGTGTAAAATTAATAGTTTTTTTTCATTCAGATTTGTGAGATGAAAAGTTGTTGCAGCACACACTTGACGATAATTTTTCATCATTTTCTATTCCTATCATATTGTATAAGAGAAGAGCGCTGAAAATGGCGTACTTTTTAAAATGAAGGACCAAACTGCCCTGCCACATGAAGTTCAAAATGAAATCGTGATTTCAGTTTTATGAATGTCGGAGTTCCTGGGCCAGAGCCAGGTACTTGCTGAGCTCTACCCCCCCCCCCTGAAAATACGAATCTAGGTAAAAAAGTCCGAGACTGTTGATAAAAGCGGAAAAAAAGTCCGAGATGGGCGTTTTGATTGTCATCATGGGCATACTAATAAGTCGATTTGACATGCTGTTTGAATGTTGGGGGTGGGGGGACATACTTTGATTATTTACCTACTGTGGTGGGGTTGCCGGAAAACCGTCACACAGGAAAACAGCCACACGTTTTTCATTAAGGCGCCAGGGGGCACAAAATGCTATTCCTCCGAGGAACACTTTGAATGTGTGACAGTTTTTCGAGTTTCCTAATTATGTTTTAGTTTTCCAAGGCGCCTAACGACGGGAAGGAGCTCCTTTGTTTGTCTGAATTTTCACGCCGGTTCGTACCAGTTTAGGGTGACTGGCCACAAAAGTTCAACTGGGGGGAGGCGGATATAAAGATCCACTGTACATTTCTCAAAACTTCAGTGTTCCACGAAACAATAGAATTACACATGACTCATGCTGTGAAAAGAACGATAAGGTGGGATTTTTTAATAACGCTGCGCTTGTGCTTAGGCACTAAATATTTACATAACACGTCAAGTTTGTTATACTTTTCTTTTACTTAATGAATTCATAGGGCCTATACCTCGGCCTTTTTAACAGCTTTTAATCCGCCGACTTCATATTCATAACGTTTACGTATGAAATAAAATCAATAGCATTGCGCTTTTACTGAGGCACTAAATATTAATTTATAGGCCCTAGGCATAGGCCTTTTTAACAGTTTTTATTCTACCAATATATTATTGACAGCGTTTACACGTCAAATGAAGTTAATAATAATGCGCCTTTACTTAGGCACGAAATATTAATCAAGAGCCTAAGCCCTTTTACTAGTTTTTTATTTAACCAATGTCATATTCACAACGTTTACACAGCAAATCAAGTTAATAATATTGGGCGTTTACTTAGGCACGAAATATTAATGAAAAGGCCCTACGCCTAGGCTTTTTTATTTGTTTTTACTCCACCGATGTCATATTCACAACGTTTATACATCAAATAAAGTTAATAATATTGCGCTTTTACTTAGGCACAAAATATTAATTTATAGGCTCTAGGCCTAGGCCTTTTTAACGGTTTTTAATCCGTCGATTCCATATTCATAACGTTTATTTATCAGCTTCAGTTAATAGCATTGCGCTTTTACTTAGGCACTAAATATTAATTAATAGGCCCTAGGCCTCTTTAATACTTTTTATTCTACCGATGTCGTATTCATAAAGTTTATGTACCAAGGGAGGTTAATAGCATTCGCTTTTACTTAGGTATTAAATATTCATTACTAGGCATAGGGCCAATAAATTAATAACTAGTGCCTCAGTAAAAGCGCAACATGGTTAACTTCAGTTGTTTTTTTGTTTTTTTTTGATTGAAGGTTTAACGACCACCGTGAGCAACTCAATGGGCTATAAGCAGTCGCCCGTCCCTAATTTAGGGTCACTGGTTCCAGGGAAGGGAGAGAGCCAGTGCCCTAAGACAAACACAACATCCATGCCTCACCGGGATTCGAACCCGGACCCCTTTCGGACGAATGATCAGAGGCCATCGCTTAGACCACTGCGCCACCGGGACGGCTAACTTCAGTTCATACATAAACGTTAAGAATATGACATCGTTAGAAAAAAACTGTTAAAAAGGCCTGAGCCAAGGGCCAACGAAGCAATATTTAGTGCTTAAGTAAAAGCGGAATATTATTAACTTGAGTTGATATGTAAACGTTATGAATATGGCATCCGTAGAATAAAAACCACTAAAAAGCCTAATGCCTATAAATTAATATTTCGTGCCTAAGTAAACGTTCAATATTATTAACTTGATTTGCTGTGTAAACGTTGTGAATATGACATTGGTTAAATAAAAAAACCTAGTAAAAGGGCCTTGGCTCTTGAATTAATATTTCGTGCCTAAGTAAAGGCGCATTTTTATTAACTGCATTTGACGTGTAAACGCTGTCAATATTACATTGGTAGAATAAAAACTGTTAAAAAGGCCTATAAATTAATATTTAGTGCCTAAGCAAAAGCGCAATGCTATTGATTTTATTTCATACGTAAACGTTATGAATATGAAGTCAGCGGATTAAAAGCTGTTAAAAAGGCCAAGGTATAGGCCCTATGAATTAATTAAGTAAAAGAAAAGTATTGCAAACTTGACATGTTATGTAAATATTTAGTGCCTAAGCACAAGTGCAGCGTTATTAAAAAATCCCACCTTATCGTTCTTTTCTGAACACAGCATGAGTCATGTGTAATTCTGTTGTTTCGTCGAACACTGAAGTTTTAAGAAATGTACGGTGATCTTTATATCCCCCCCCCCCAGTTGAACTTTTGTGGCCAGTCACCCTAAACTGGTACGAACCGGTGTGAAAATTCAGACAAACAAAGGAGCTCCTTTCCGTCGTTAGGCGCCTTGGAAAACTAAAACATAATTAGGAAACTCGAAAAACTGTCACACATTCAAAGTGTTCCTCGGAGGAATAGCATTTTGTGCCCCCTGGCGCCTTAATGAAAAACGTGTGGCTGTTTTCCGGCAACCTCACCACTCTAGGTAAATAATGAAAGTATGTGCCTCCCACCCCCACCCCCAACATTCAAACAGTATGTCAAATTGACTTATTAGTATGCCCATGATGACAATCAAAACGCCCATCTCGGACTTTTTTTCCCTGGCCTTTTTTCCCTCGGACTTTTTTCCTAGATAAACCTCTGTTCGTCATTTGGTAAGTGACTATGAGATACAAAACTGCTATTTAAAAGCTTCCGGGTACAGTAGTTCATCGCATACAAAAAAGTGCTGTTGAAGAGACATTTTAACTAAATCTATCCCTCTACGCGTTGGAAAATAGTGCTAAAGGGAAATCCTTGCGCGTGCGCCATAGACAATGAACAGCTTTCAACATCTCGTTCAGCGGCGTCGGAACCGCCGGGGCAGAGGGGGCAATTACCCCGCACTCATTTGCGTGTAGGGGCGAAGCGTCACATTTGCCCCCTCACTTTCTTCCTTTTTAATTATGTCCGTAATCAGAAATCGGATTAATATTTCAAGCCACTTCCTTCTATAATTTCATACCACTTCCTTCTGAAAAGAAAAAAATGTTTTCTACATTAATTATTAACCATCTAGAACTGAGTTCCCGCGACACGGGTTAATATCACCTCACTTGTCCAGTATGAGAACAAAGAAGTTTCACGAAGTACCAGCCTTATTAAAAAAGTTTTCCTGAAATTCCTAAAAATTGTGTTTTTATTGAAAGGGGAGATACATTTCTATTTCATTTAATTACAATAAAACCAGTCTTTCTTTAAGAAAAGAAATGAAAGTGGGAGAAAGGAATGAGATCTATTTTTATTCTCATGTTTGATGTATAATAAGGTCTACGGTTCTTGTGGAATTCATACCAGTGTGGAGGTCTTCAAATCAATACAGTTTAACATCAGTAAAATGCTTTACATCGAAATATATGTAACATAGATATAAAAATCCTAGGTTTGTATTAATTTAGATTTATCGATATAATTGTTTTACGTGTAGCATGTTCAGATGACGTCATCACCTCCTGTTTTACAAAATCGCAATGTTTATGATCTAACCAAAAAAACCGGGTGAACACCCGTTTCCCCTAATCCGTTTCCCTAATTCCCATTTCCCCTAATTTCGTTTCCCCTAAATCTCGTTTCCCCCAATGGCGTTTCCCCGAAATCGCTTTTACCCGAATTCCCATTTCCCCTAATTTCGTTTCCCCTAATTCGCATTTGCCCTAAACACGTTTACCCCAATGGCGTTTCCCCGAAATCGCTTTTACCGAATTCCCATTTCCCCTAATTTCGTTTGCCCTAATCTCGTTTCCCCCAAATTTCGTTTCCCCTAATTCGCATTTGCCCTAAACACGTTTACCCCAATGGCGTTTCCCCGAAATCGCTTTTACCGAATTCCCATTTCCCCTAATTTCGTTTGCCCTAATCTCGTTTCCCCCAAATCTCGTTTCCCCTAATTCGCATTTGCCCTAAACACGTTTACCCCAATGGCGTTTCCCCGAAATCGCTTTTACCCGAATTCCCATTTCCCCTAATTTCGTTTGCCCTAATCTCGGTTCCCCTAAATCTCATTTCCCCTAATTCACGTTTGCCCTAAACACGTTTGTCCGTATCAAAGTTTCCCTAAAAACGTTTACTGTATCAAGTTTGTTCTAGTTCTCCTTTGCCTTGATTCGCATTTTTCCCAATTCATGTTTGTCCTGATTTTCGTTGAGTGAAATAAAACGTTTCTTGTATCGCCAAAATTCAGGGAAAGAAATCGGATTTATCGTGAAATTCAGGGGAAAAATCGTTTTATGTTATTTTTATCGTCAAATTCAGGTAAATATATGTATATTTAATCATCATCATCAACCATTTTCAATCTACTGTTAGATGAATAAAGATCTCACCAAGTTTCTTCCACTACGGTCTGTTTTGCCCCAGTCTCCACCATCTCACTCCCGCATGCTTTCGAATTTCATCCACCCATCTCACTCCCGCATGCTTTCGAATTTCATCCGCTCATCTCCAATGTGGTCTTCTTCTGGGTCTTTTCCTGTCCCTTGGAGTCCAATCTAAAATTTCGGCTGTCCATCGATGATCCGTTCTTCTGGCAACATGTCCAGCCGATTGCCGTTTCAAGGATTTTACTCTGCTCATGATGTCTTCCACTTTTGTCATTTTTCTGATCCACGAGTTCCTCTTCTTATCTCTCCTGGTTACACCAAGCATGCACCTCTCCGTGCTGCTTTGAGTTGTCTGCAGCCTTTGTATATCTCTTTTAGTTAAGGTCCACGTCTCTGCACCATACGTAAGCACTGGAAGGATGCATTGATCAAACACTTTTCTTTTAAGACATAATGGCATATTGCTCTTGAAAATTATGCTGTTTCTTCCAAAACCTCTCCAGGCAAGTTTTGTACCCCGATTAATTTCTTTATCAATGTGACCCTCACTTGATATCTGCTGTCCAAGACAAACGTACGTGTCTGTTATCTCCAGCTTTTCTCCATCAATCGATAAATCTTCATTTCTTGTAAAAGCATTGTACATCACTTTTGTCTTCTGAAAGTTCATATTTAATCCCACTTCTTTACTCTTGTCAGCAAGTTCCTGGGTCATACTCTGCAGCTATATATATATATATATATATATATATATATACCTGGGTCATACTCTGCAGCTATATACACTGACGGAAAAAAATCCCAACACCACGAAAAAATAGTTGTAGAGGGATGAAATGGCGGCAATATATTTGTATAGGTAACATATTTAATCGATTAAGGTTTCAAGATCACAGCTTAATGTAAGCGCGAGAAGAGCCATTTTAAATGTGAATTGCTGGTACATTAATAACCGGTGTAACCGCCAGAATGTTGAATGCAAGCACGCAAACGCTCGTGCATTGTGTCGTACAGGTGCTGGATGTCAGTTTGTGGGATGGAGTTCCATGCCTGTTGCACTTGGTCGGTCAATACAGGGACGGTTAATGCTGGTTGGGGGTGACGCTGTTGTCGTCGTCCAATGATGTCCCATACGTGCTCGATTGGTGAAAGATCTGGTGATCTAGCAGGCCACGGCAACATGTCGACACTCTGTAGAGCATATTGGGTTACAACAGCGGTATGCGGGCGAGCGTTATCCTGTTGGAAAACACCCCCTGGAATGCTGTTCATGAATGGCAGCACAACAGTTTGAATCACCAGACCGACGTACAACTGTGCCGTCAGGGTGCGTGGGATAACCACGAGAGTGCTCCTGCTGTCATAGGAAATTGCTCCCCAGACCATAACTCCAGGTGTAGGTCCAGTGTGTCTCGGCCGCAGACAGGTTGGTTGCAGGTGCTCACCTGGCCTCCTTCTAACCAACACACTGCCATCACTGGCACCCAGGCAGATCCGGCTTTCATCTGAAAACACAACAGATCTCCCCTCCGTTTGCGACGTCAGTGCTTGACACCACTGACGTCGCAAACGGCAGTGGTTTGGTGTAAGTGGAATGCACGCTACAGGGCGTATGACTCGCAGCTGTCCTTCAAGTAACCAATTTGTAACAGTTCGTGGTGTCACTGTGGTGGCAACTGCAGCTCGAATTGCTGCCGCAGACGCAGTACGATGCACCACGGCCATACGCCGTACACGGCGGTCTTCCCTCTCAGTAGTGCCACGTGGCCGGCCGGAACTCGGTCTTCTTGAGGCAGTACCTTCCCTTGACCACCGCTGCCAACAATCGTGCACAGTGGCTACATTCCTGCCAAAACGTTCTGCAATATTGCGGAAACAAAATCCACCCTCTCATAGCCCTATTACATGACCTCGTTCAAACTCCGTGAGCTGTTGATAATGGCTTCTTCGTCTTCTTAAAGGCATTCTTGACTAACGTCAACACCCTACGTCGAATCTCAACGATAACTAACGCTCACGAACGTTACAGCGCGTATTTACAGCAAACCTGCTTTGCATGTTCCGAGGGGCGCTACTAGCGCCACACGTATGCGCCGAGCGCGAAATTTGCGTAGACGTCATCTTACAGATGTACTCTCACCGCCTATCAACTGTCGTTTATCTAACACAACCCCTTCTTGGTGTTGATATTTTTTTTTCCATCAGTGTATATATATATATATATAGCTGCAGAGTATGTATGACCCAGGGTATATATATATATATAGCCCAAAAGCAGAGTTAAGGACAAAATTTAAACCCGAATTTTGAAACAAAATTTTTTAACACACATTCTGAAGATCATGACGCGCAACGCAGCAGTGATGAATATCCAGAAATTAAGTTTGTATATATATAACATTGAACATGACGGGCGTCTCTTGAACTATTCTAACCAAAAATTATCTTCTATTGGTACATATTCAAATAAATTGTATAAAACTGAAAGTGCAATTCGAAATATTTGGTTTTCGTATTAAATGAGTTTCAAGTAAAAGTAGTAGTTTCAAGTAAAATTA
Organism: Macrothele yani; assembly: GCA_039090855.1. Lineage (NCBI taxonomy): Eukaryota > Metazoa > Arthropoda > Arachnida > Araneae > Macrothelidae > Macrothele > Macrothele yani. The sequence goes on along the minus strand of CM076996.1, from coordinate 2,833,160 downwards.
ACTTTTGTTGTTTTTGTTTTTCTTTTTGTTACAAACTTTATAACAATGTCCAAATTGTCTAAGTCTGTAGCAATTTTGTTTTAATTACTAACGAAAAAAAAAAAAAAAAGTCGTTGCTGTTTCACATTTAATCAGAAGTAACTTTTCATATTTCTAAGTTTGGAAAACGATCTATCGGCGTAAGCCACTGCTACAGACAGTAAAAATCTGAAAAGAGGATTTTGTGCACCTTATTGCCGCTATCAATTCTCAGGAACGAAAAAGGGGGCATTGTAATTTTTTTTTAAATTACAAAAATTTTTCTTTATCCTATTTGGATTTCAAGTTCAACAGAAAGAAAAGGAAAGATGTTTATTTCCAGGCAGTGTAAAAATCCATAAAATCCAAAACAAATTTCGTTTAACTTTACATTGTACACGTGTGCCCCCCCCCCCCCCCCCCCGACAGTTTTCTTGAAGCAGCACATGCCCTTAGATAATTTGTTGACTTGTAGGTTGTAAATGCTGAAAATCTCCCGATCAGACCAGAAATGCTTTATGCTTTATATTTTATACTTTTGGTGTTATCCCCCCCCCCCGAAAGGTTTCGTGAGGCAGCACATGCCCTCAGATAATTAATTGCAGACTTGCAGTTTGTAAATCCTGAAAACTTTTGTTCAGTTGTAGATCATAAACATTTTTTTTAAAGAATTACATTAATAATCGCAATTAAGAAAAGACGAAATTACGGAAACTATGTGATTCAGATAACCAACTTCCAAGAACGTGGCCACGAAGCGGTCGAAAACGCAATTTTTATACGGTCTGTTAAAGTTTTTGTGGCCAGTTCACCGATGGCCAGTTCTCCTACACCCAATCAGTGATGGTGCTAACTGAGAAAACATTCAAACAGGACAAACTGACGTCTACTGTTAAGGGGGAACTCAATTAACAAAAGGCATTTCCACGGCTCATGCTTAGAGTCTCGTACGGTGGGGAGAAGGAAGGGGTCTAGTACGCTAAGAACTCTTAAAAAGTGGGCCTTCTGCGTTCACAATTCTAGCGAATGCTTTTCAATAGTATCTCTTGCTTTAATAAACGTTTAATGCGATGTAGTACTTTATCTATGAGGAAGGGTAGCGGGGGGGGGGGTCCGTGACAGATACAATGCCTGCATTAAGGAGTAATCGTATAATGGTCCTCACCATGTGCACTTCTTTACACTTTTGTTGGCATGATTATCGACATCATCAACAAGAAAGGAAAGAATAATTCTCTTGAGATATCAAGACCCACCGTTTTATTTCGGTTAATAAAAACCAAACATGAATTAGGGCAAACGCGAAATAAGGAAAACGCGAATTAGGAAAAACTTGATACAGGCAAACGTGAAATAGGGGAAACGAGATTAGGGAAACGAGATTAGGGCAAACGAAATTAGGGGAAATGGGAATTCGGGTAAAAGCGATTTAGGGGAAACGCCATTGGGGTAAACGTGTTTAGGGCAAATGCGAATTAGGGGAAACGAGATTTAGGGGAAACGAGATTTAGGGGAAACGAGATTTAGGGGAACCGAGATTAGGGGAAAGGAAATTAGGGGAAATGGGAATTCGGGTAAAAGCGATTTCGGGGAAACGCCATTGGGGTAAACGCGTTTAGGGCAAACGGGAATTAGGAGAAACGAGGTTTAGGGGAAACGAGGTTTAGGGGAAGCGAGATTAGGGCAAACGAAATTAGGGTAAATGGGAATTCGGGTAAAAACGATTTCGGGGAAACGCCATTGGGGTAAACGTGATTAGGGCAAACGGGAATTAGGGGAAATGGATTAGGGGAAGTGAGGCTACGCGAAAAAACGCATATCTTAAAATATTTCCCCCGTTGTCAAAAAATTGGTCCGACGCCCCTTTTCTCGTTCTTTGTTTTTAATCAAATAGGAGTGGTGTTTTACAAAGCTTGTGCTGGAGAAGTTTTTTTAGAGGGGTGGGGGAAATCTGGTGCTCTTGGTTTTTGAGAGGGAGAGGGGTGTAGGTAGCTATATTGACTACGGTAAGAAGTAGCTACTTCGGAGTACCAGCGAAGGAGAATATGCGATTATAGATGGAGAAAAAAGTGGAAACGAAGAGGAGTAGAAAAGAGTTGAAATAAGACATCAGTAAATATCCGATGCCATTGCACGAATCCACGGAAGAGAGACCAGAACAGTAAAGTAAAAAAAAAAAAAAAAAAAATTAAAACCTTCAATCAAAAAAAAATAAAAAAAATCAGCTAGTTGGAAGTTATTTTGACACCAGCGTTAAGGAAAGCGCTTCTCAACTACCATCAAGCAAATTCAAAGAATGCGATCTATTTTCTTATATTTCAAGAGAGTTCTATTTTCTTTCTCCCTCTTTTTGCTTCACAATTTGTATTTTATCCATTTTTTTTCTTTTTGGCATATTTATTTGCTAACAAAGTAAATTAACAAATGAAGAGTAAAAACAAAGCAAAACTTGCGACTGTATTCACGGAAAAATGCAGGTTGTAGTTGGACACAGAGCCCCACACCCAGGTGACCCTTCAGCCCCCGAATCTGGGACCTAGCTGTGGCCCTGTCCTGGGTACGTACGCTAGAGCTGAGTTCGGGCTCAATTTTCGGAGTCCGAGCCCGTGGTATATCAGCCCGAGTCCACCCGAGCCAGAATTTTATATTGAAAGATAGAGCCCGGGCCCGAACGAGCCCGAAAACTGTCTAACCTGTTCAACCATTAACAAAAAACATCTCCTTTTCCAGACTTGCATTCTCTCCTCCTCCTGCAATTAACCAATGTATTTCTCAAATGGGGAGTGGGGAAGGGACCTCTATCTATTTTTACAGTGTAACTGGACGATTTTTTTTGCCCGTTCGTTTCCATCTGAGTGCTTCGGGCGGCCGGCCATCCAAAATGATTATGCGGTGCTGCAATTGTATGTTGCTCAAATAATGCTAATATTATCGCGCCATAATGCGCTGAAACATGTACGTTGCTAAATAGAATTAGCAGTGAGCTACTGCGTGAAGATAGGGGGTAAATCATCGTCTGCAAGCTATTAACTATGCAATATCTATAGCTCTTGAAAAAGCTTCTTCTCTGCAGAAACACACTAATGCGCGGCCTATGGCATTTTCTACCCAAGCCCGGAATAAATAGCCATCTCGAATGCGTGCTCCCCAATCAGAACCAGTTGCCGAAGAATTCCCTTTACCAACTATAAAGTGTCTCATTTGTTAAATCATATAAAATCCCATTTATACATAAAAAAAAATTCCCTCCCTCCATCTAAGAGCCCGAGCCCGAAGCCGAACCGCAGTGAATTTTCGACAGCCCGAGCCCGTTCGGGCCCGGGCTCTGCTTCGGGCTTTCGGGCTCAGCTGTACTGTATGCCTCACCGAAAGCATTCCAGGCGGGACGGGGGGGGGGGGGGGGTTCGCCGCTCAAATGAGTGCGTCCTTTAAATTATTTAACACTCAAATTCAGAATGTTGTACATTCACGAAGACGCTCATTTTGATTTCTTGAGTTTTGACGACGAGCATGAGCTACTCTGAGGACTAGAAACATTCGTCCGTTCGTACGTTGGAGCCACTGGCTCAAGGGAAACAGCCATGCGCACTGCTCATGTCTCATCTGAGACTCGAATCAGCTCCGATGACTAGTCAGAGTTACGCCTCTGACCGCTCGGCTTCCGGCATGACTACGAGGAACCTTATCGGAAGTTTCGAAACCATGTTCTCACCGGCAGCTGATATCGTTCGCATTTAGGGTATACATTACACGATGAACCTTGGGGGGAAAGTCCGTGCTACCTAGAGGAAAACTTTTCTATCCTGAGGAAATTAAAAAAACTTTTCGTCGTATTTATTTATGTATATATTGAGGTAATAAAACATTTTGACTACACCAATCCGACCAGAACTGATTTTGCGATAGAAAAAAAAAAAAACAAAAAAAAAACACGGTTGGCTCGCGTTCCAACATTAAAGGGTTGCGACTGGTTGTAGCCGTGTGGCAAGTTTCTGGGAGGAAATTTGAGGAAGTACAATAAATCACTTCGTACAATCATAATAAAATCTGAATTTAAACTTTTGCACCAGTTTTTGGTACACATTTTTATCGCCATACTTTGTTGTTTGCCCATTTACAGATTTGCCTATAATATCTTTCACCAGTCTCTGTAGCTTGGCAGCCTAAAATGCGCATTTCTTCCTCAAAATGTCCAGGGGATGTAATTTACCCACAATCAGAAATGAAGCGCGGTTGTTCATCGCAGCAACTTAAGGATGTCATTCACATTGTTGAAGTTTCTCTGGGGACAATTCGATCATTACTGCTCTACAGCACGCTGCATTCCGTCCATGTAATGTGATACCAAAGGTCCGAACTCCGAAGCAGTTTGGAATCTCATCGCCTTATTCATCTTTTGTATTTTACAGCCTTAAATAGGCTGTAGAATACAAAGTGATGTAAGTAAGGGTAAGAAGGGAAGTGTACGAAACCTTTCCGCTGAGTGCTAACCCCACCCCCACCCCATTTGCTCTCTTCTTCCGACGCAATTACAGAGGGGTAAAGTGCTTTTCCCGTTTGGGAAAAGAAATGCCACCTTGTTCCCTAATACCCTATTTACTGTATCATACCCCAGTAAAAATATTTAAGCGTTAGGTTGTTTAACTACAATGAAAATGGCAATGAGGGCAGCAGTAACTTCGCTAAGTTCTTCCCCTGTTCCCCGAAAATCTAGCCGGTTCTTAAGATCTGTTGCACAACCGTTAATGATTATTAGTTATCAATTAACTACATGAGAATGTGATTTAAAAAAAAAAAAAAAAAAAAAAAAAGAAAGGTAGTAAAAAATTCAGTGTGAAACGTGAGAAGCAACTCCGGTGACCAGTGTTAGTCATTTTGAAAAATTGTAAGTGCATATGCGTGTGGGGTACTAAATAACACAAATTTGTGCGTAATCAACACACAAGACCAGTCTTACTTCCCTAAAAACCTCATGCGACAAACAATGATTATATATTTCAAGCACCAGACGCTAAAGCTTTTTTGTCTTAACGACTTCGGTGGGGGAGGGGGAATATTTGTGGTTTGCCCCAGGCGCACAAATGCCTAGTTACGCCTCTGACAATATAATTTGACTGAATTTCAGTGAGGGGTGATCATTGTTGGCGGTATCTCTGATGTGCCCATGCCATAGCTCGTTTGGCTCGAAGTGCACCCAGCGCGGTGTGAGTGAATGTCCATCAAGTTTATGAAAATAATAATAGTATGCTTTCTTATTGCTTTGCATGTCTCTGTTCATTTGTGGACAGTGTCTCCGCTTCTAGAAATCGGATTGCAAAAATCCATCTGAGTAAAATTTCTGCTTTGCGAAGATTCCTTGGGATTTAGCATTGTGGACCATTCATTCTAAGAAGACACATTTGAAACTTTTTACGCGAAAGACATTCTGAGTATAATACCTTTTTAATTTAACATTCGATACGCATTCCCACCTAGTGACTCCAGATATACTTAGGTTGGGGTTAACGACCCCTAGGAGCGTGCAAGACTGTAAGGGGGTTACTCATCATTATTTTAGAACCACTGACTCCAGGGAAGGAAGAGAACCAGCGCAGAAAGGGCAAACACATCTACTGTATGTCCAGCAGTATCAGTCAGCGCCCTAGACCCATATATTTTTTGTTTTGGGGTTTAGCAACTGTTAGGTCTAAAAGCAGTCGTCCGTCCCTAATTTAGGGACACTAGTTCCAGGGAAGGAACAGTCAGTGGCATCTCATTCGGGCACACCACCCATACCTCAACCCGGGCCTATCTCGGGCGAATGGCCAGAAGCCGGCGCCACTGACCACTCGGCTACGGGTGATCCCACATACTTAATTAGATAATTATATTTCCATTGGATGATTAGATAGATCAGGGAAGGAATGGACGCCATTAGTTATTGTGAGAACTGGTTGATGGATTGAATGACTCAGTGTCGGACTAAATCAAGATGTGTATCTGAGCACACATGTAAGAGGATGTGGTGCTTCTAAAATATTCTTAAGGTTTCCCTTGCCTTATTGGGTGACGCCTAGAGATCTTTACCTTAAAACAAAACTAAAATAAAAGTACACCCAGTAGCTAAAAATTAGTTACTATTATTTCATTTATCATTACATTAATATTTGTTTCTCGCTTTCTGTTTCCCGAACAAGTTCACTCATGGTCTTAGTTCTTGTGAATATAAACTTGACAAAAATGGTATCGTTCGTTTTTATAGCTGGTGTTTCACTAATGAGCAATGCAAAATCACCGCTTATCTGAATGTATATTAAAGCTGTACTGTAATGTTCGGGTTTACGACCCAGAAACGAAGTGCAAAGTCGAAATTAAACTAGGCTCTGAAATCACAATTAAGAAGAGGGGGGGGGGTTGTGGCAATAGTAGCACAGTAGAATATGCTAACATTACAATCACTCACAGCTATGCTTCTTATTCCTTTGAAAAAGTGGTACAAACTTTTAAGGACTTCGATTTCCAGCTTTAGATGTTGGTGGAGGTCGTTGAACTGCAAAACACACAGATCTCACGTCATTGTTTGCGTGAATTTAATGCATGTGCAGGCGTGGGTGTTCACCATTTTTTTCAGTTTTACCTAAAATCAGAGGGAAGTAATATTCCATGGTGGAGAAATTTCTGTGAGAAGTTTGATCTCCCGTATTCTTGTAATAAATGACTGATGTCAGGCTTTAGATAGGTTATGTTAACTTCAATTTTTGTGTACTCCTTCCAGCGAAACAGTTGTTCAGTCATGTTTTTTCCGTAGTCACAATAAATAATGGCGGTCGAGTGGCCTAGAGCGCCGGCTTCTCGTGGTGGTGGGTCAAGGTTCAAATCCCGAGGCAAGATATCGGTGTTGTCTTTCTTTTTCGGCGCTGGCTCGCACCTTTCCCTGGACGAAATGCATAATTTCGTCTAAATTGAGAACTTTGCATTAAGTGACGTTCACGTGATTCATTTTTTACATTAACACCTACCGAGAAGTTAATCAGTTGACGTTAGTATTTTTCTGGGCGGTCGTAGTTGTGACGTTCAGCATTAAAATTGAGAGCGTTCGTTACTATTTGATAAATGCAGTATGATGAGGGGTGATCATCAACATATTTGTTAAATAGAATCTAGCGCTCACATTACAGATCATTTTTAAAATCCGGAACATTCATACCAACCATGCAGGGGTCGTGCTGCCGATCACATTCTTCGCAAATTTCGCGAAGCCGCCCCGGTGGCGCAGTGGTCTAAGGCGATGGCCTCTGATCATTCGTCCGAAAGGGGTCCGGGTTCGAATCCCGGTGAGGCATGGATGTTGTGTTTGTCTTACGGCACTGGCTCTCTCCCTTACCTGGAACCAGTGAACCTAAATTAGGGACGGGCGACTGCTTATAGCCCATTGAGTTGCTCACGGTGGTCGTTAAACCTCCAATCAAAAAAAAAAAAATTCGCGAAAGAAAAATCGTTTTGACGATGGAAAAAAAGTTTCCGCGAAAATATTGGCGATTATCTTTTTGTACTATCTTAACACTTTAGCGAAATAAAACTGAATTTGACGAAAACTTTATAAAAGCCAGAGCAACCTCTGCCAACCATGGTGTGTATACGCTGTCAGTTATTGAACATTCAGATGACAATTACAATGTGTAAGCAGAGCGACGATTGTGAGCGTATTAAAATAAAGATGTTTGATAATGAGTCAACGGAATGCGTTCTGTTGCAATTGTTTCCCTTTGTAACATTGTTTTCTGTGTTACAAAAGGAATTTGTTACTAATTACAATTTGTTACTAATGACATCTTTAAGGGAGTAAACACTAAGGTTGAGATTTTTTGTTTTGGGTTTAACGACCACCGTGAGCAACTCAATGGGCTATAAGAAGTCGCCCGTCCCTAATTTATGGTCAGTGGTGTCCGGGAAGGGAGAGAGCCAGTGCCGTAACACAAACGCAACATCCATGCCTCACGGGATTCGAACCCCGACCCTTCACGGACGAATGGTTATAAGCCAGCGCTCAGACCACTGCGCCACTGGGGCGGCCAGGTTGAGATTGAAATTATTGAAATTGCGAACTGCCGTGAAGACGCGGAATGACTATCATGATTGCCACGTTTATCCGAATTGAAGGCATGATTATTGTACTAGCCGTATTTCACGTTTTCGTATAATGTAGCTTCAGCGTTACGGTAGACTTTTTATCCTTTCGAATGAATGAGCTATTAGAGTTCATATGGGATTTACGAGGGTAAATGAAATTTAAGTAAAGGCGATTTCCTCGTATTTGCCAAAAACAAAGTGAAACCTAATTGTAGCATTTTTTAGTGTAGTCTGTCTCTCTACAGTTGTGCATTTTTTTGTAACCGTCCACAAGCTTCCTGATCCCATCGGAGAAGGTTCCCAAAGCCATGTTTGCATCGCTGCTCCCATCTTCCCATCACTACGACTATACGTAACGCTTCTTTAAACGATGAAAATAGCTTGTTTGGAGATCCGGGCTGCAAGGTGGACATGGAAGGATCTACGACTTGAAGTTTCGAATTATTGCCATGGGAGCAAGCATTGTCGTGGTGCAAAAGAACAATTTTTCATTTTGTGGCGAATTGCAGGTTTCACTTAATCTTAAGCAGTGCTGAATATGTTGCACTGTTAACAATTTGTCCGTGTTCCAGATAATCATGCATATCCCAAAACAAGGTTTGCAAGTAGTTTTGTTTGTTTTTGGACGGAGGAGACACTTATAAAACTTCTTTTTCTCTAGAAGTAAAGAGTATTTCCATTCCATATTTTTGTCTCTTGCTTTCAGGGTCAGAGTGGTGTACCCTGGTATCGTACCCAGTGAGTCTTTCCAGGTAAACCTAGGTCTTCATAACGCTGCAAGTACTGGGTGGAAATCTCCATAGCTGTTGTTTGCGTTGATCGGTCAGCTTTTTCAGGACCCTCTTGGCACATACTTTCCGGCATCCTAGATTTTCATGGACCATTGCATAACAGAACCAGTGGTCTTGTGTTCGCGACGTCGATATGCGCTCTTTTTTTCTTTTGCCAGATTTAAACCTTTCTTCCAATTCGTAAACTTTTCTCCGGCCTATACGCTTATTACCACACTGTGCTACCATTATTCTAAGAATTTTCAGCGGGCTTCACCATATCTGCCGAAAGAAACCTTACTCAGTACGGCATTCTGTTCAATAAGAAATAGGAGCTTCCATGTTTACATGCTCACCATCGGAGCCAGGGAGACGTAACGATGCAGGTGTCGCGTTGTCTAAGTTACAACGTGGCGTGTAGACGTTGCTCAGTTGCTGTTGCTTGCGGTATCAATTTTATTCACAAATTCATTTCTTTTTTATTTATCATAGCGTCTTTTCAAATAGGTACGTGCCGCCTCGTTGGCGCAGTGGTCTAAGCGATCGCTTCTGATCATTCGTCTGAGATGGGTCCGAGTTCGAATCCCAGTGAAGCATGGATGTTGTGTTTGTCTTACGGTACTGGCATTTTCTCCCTTTCCTGGAACCAGTAGCCCTTACTTAGGGACGGGCGACTGCTTATAGCCCATTGAGTTGCTCAAGGTTGTCGTTAAACCTCCAATAAAAAAAAAAAAAAAGTAGGTACGTTCTATCATACATAGGTAATGGTTTCAAAATTTTTCTTTGCAAGTGTTCGTGATACCTTGACTTCAAAAAACTAAATTGAGAAAAGAATTCAGTGAAATTTAATAATAAAAAAAAAAACACTTCCATTTCTATACTGAAGTCGTAACTGCTGATAGAAGTGAGTAAAAGTGGGAAAAGGTAAGCGATAGAAATTGCATTCTATAATAAACACAGCATTTTATTTTATATTTTATCTCTTTCCTATGTGTGTGTGTGTGTGTGTGTGAAGTAGACATGCGCTGAAGAAAACTTCGGTTCCCGTTCATCGTCGAAAAAAAATCGTATCGCACATCCTTCTCTCAGCAAGACGTTTTACTTGCATTGTGCTGTTAGCAACTTCTTTTTATAGCCAGGGTCGTTGAGAGCTGGCTCTCGCCCAAGACAGACTGTGTCAAGCAGCAGGCTGTCGCCCTTATCCACTTTTCCACTTACCTTTAACTACGGAAATCTTGAGATGCCGATTCATTTTAGACTTGCGCAGTTCGATTGAGTTTGTTAAGCTGACTAAAAATAATATTAAATGTCCGTTTCTTCCAGTACGACATTCTCCGAAGCCTGGGTTGTGATAAACATGCCCTTTATAGAAAGAAAGAAAAAACCCCAGCTAATAATGAATATTCTGCTCAGTATCACATATGAAAAGATGTAGTTTTTACAGAAAATTACTGTAAATCGCTATCGAAAAAGGCTGCAATCATACTCAACAGTTTAAAACTGTAGAATCTTCAGTTACGGGGATGATAACACCAACTTTTCAAAAGCAGGAACAGAACAGGGGAACTGCGCATGCTCATTAGTCGCTTGAATTGTTGTAGCCACCAGGTTGTGTTGTGTACCGTCTACCGCGTTACGAGCTCTCCGGACGTAGAATTTTTTAGTGGGAATATTTCATCGAAGGAATGAATGCAGAAGCGAGTGTGACAGCGCCCAGACTCGAGCGCTGCACATTTAGGTCGAAATCCATTCCCTAGTTTATTTATTTATTTAATTATTATTTTATTTATTCATTCGTTTATTTATTTATTTATTCATTTATTTATTTATTTATTCATTTTTATTAATTCATGTATTTTTTGAAGAAAGAGTACGTTTTATTTACTTTTATTTATTTTGCCATATACTTTCGGGTGAATCTTTTCTTTTTTTCTCTCCGTCCCCCCTCTCCCAGCACAAGGCGCCCATAGCGTAAGGAGAAAACGCTGGCGACATCTATCGGTGAGCTGACTTTGTAGTATGTTTTATTGGGGCAATAAAGTGTCCACCGTGTCTAGCTTCCCAATGCGTGTTGGGTAGACCGTAGACTTTTTTGGAACCGGAGCTAACAGTTTAATTGGGTAAAGATTTACGGCCGGTGGTTGTATCACGCGGCAAACGTAACTCGAGTGGTTCTCAGAATTTCACGGGAACGGGCAGCAATTTTGACCCCCTAACGAATGGGTGAACAAAATGTTAATTCTCTGACCAGTAGGATTTACACTGGGGAATTTAATTCAGGGAGGCTTGCGTTTGCCAGCTAGGGATTGGATGATGGGATATGTTGAGGTAGTGTGGGTCTTCTTGGGGGTCGTTGAAATTTTTACAAGGGAAGAGAAGAACTTCGTCGCTTCACTTTACTTTTACGTTCAACACACTTGACTTTTACTTTTTATTCCTTGTGACTTGTCACTTGGGGTTTTTTATTTGGTGACCCAAAACGTGGTCACAGCCATGAGGTATCAGAGACTGGCAACTTAATCGCTGCCAATTTTACGGCAGGACTGAAGCTACCGTAAGCTGCATGCAATTTTCCAAGCTGCGGATGGAGGATCTAAACCGACGTGCCAAGGAAGGGAACCCTGCTAAGGATGATGAGGACCCACACCAATTATGACGGACCGGGACATCCATCGCAGACCAGTACCCTTGGTGGAGGAACAGCGATAATAGTGTTGTACGGACAATAAGTGATGACGAGAAAACTGGACTTTCAGGTGGTTCCAATTCTTCCGTGTGATAGGAGGGTAGCAGCGCGACATCTAGGGCAGATTCGGATGTTAAGGTAGGAAATCCATCCTATTCTTTTTTTTTTTTTTTTTTTTTTTTGTGTCCCCTCATAAAATGTTTATCGGATCAGTCCATACGAAAGTTTTCCGTCAGAGTTAAGGTTCTCGTAAGCGACTAGTTAATTGAGTACAGGTTCCTGTCAGAGAGTCGTAAACCATTTTGCTAGTATCATGAGTGTATCTTTATTCTATTATGCCAAATCATAACCAATAAATTGTTTACTTTGTTAATTGGTCAACGTTCTATGATGAGTGTTTCGTTAACTACAATATGTGTGCTCAATCCTGGATTTTTGGGAGAATATATACTTTAAGACCGGAACTTAGAAAATCACTTCACTTATGCTTTTTATTTTAAACTAGACGTTCACGAAAACATTGCGGCTCACAGCGGACCCTTTGACTACCAAAGGAAAATCTGCTGTGTGAATTACAACGCCCCCGTCAGTGGATCCTGAAGCTGCGTCAGCCCTAAATCAGGGAATCGCAGAATCACAATCCACTCGACAATCCCTTGGCTCCCAATATTACGCCGGGTGAACCCAATTCGGAACCCGAGCGATAATACGAGGTTATTTTTCTTTCTTTGTTAATGAGGCATAGGAATGTATTTTTGTCGCGGAATCTCATAGATAGGGTTGCCACTCCTCAAATATTTCTGCTTTTTTCAAAGCAACAATAATCTGTTACCAAAATAAGCAGTTTGCATGATTCAGAATAGCAAAGTGCTTCATAATTTTTATTTTGTGTATTTATACATAATTCTTTTTAGCACGTCTTTTGTAAAAAAAGATCGTGCTTATGTTATCGGTTTGTCCGTCCGTCCCCACGATATCTATGCAACTATTAGTCCGATTTGAAAAATGCTTTTTACATTGGGAAACTTGAAAGATCCTTCATTTCGTTTTTTTTTTTTACGATGTACAATTTCGCCGCTAGAGGGCGTAAATGCAGATGATGTCGAATTCAAAAATACGTTTTATTCCACATATTTGCTTCTAAACATCCGATTGAAAAAATTATTTTATCTTTCGATTCCATTTATGTCTAAGAGTATTTTAGATATAGTTACTTTTTTCAAATTACTCATAGATTTTCCGCTAGGGGGCGTAAAAGTAAATAACATTTTTCCTGATAACTCTTCTTCTAAAACTCTGATTTGAAAAAAAAAAATTCTTCAGCGGATACATCTCCTGATGGAAAATCTTTTGCATATAATTTTTCATTTTTGGTAAAAAATACTTTGGCCACCTGGGGCGTAGGTGTTAATTTTTGCTTCTGATGTATTTGCCATAAAATCTGAGCTTCGAAGATATCGATTGAAAAAATTATTTCGTGGACTGATGTCACTCACATCGATAAACCTTTTTGGAATATTTTCTTCCTAAAATATTCCCTTATTTTTGTCAATATTTCTACTTCTAGGAGTCCGATTTGAAAAATTCCTTCTTTGTTGGATAGGGTTTTTCGTGTGACACGTTTTTCACATAATTTCAAAATTTGCACGTAATTCGTAGACTTTCCGCTAGGGAGCGTAGCGGTAAATTGCGTTTCCCCCAATATCTCTGCTTCTAAATCTCCGATTTGAAAAATTCTTTCTGCACCGGATATAGCTCTTGATGGGAAATCGTTTGCACATAATTTCTAATTTTTGTAAAAAAATGGTTTGGCCACCAGGGGCGTAAATCTTAATTTCCGCTTCTGATGTATTTGCAGCAAAATATGAGCTTCTAAATTCTCGATTGAAAAAAACGTCGTTTGTTGACCGTTACTACTCATGTCGACAAACCTTTTAGAAACATTTTCTTCTTAAAATAGTGCATGGTTTCTACGCCAGGGGCATAGATGTATGTCTTATTTTTGTCAATATCTCTACTTCTAGGAGTCCGATTTGAAAAATTCCTTCTTTGTTGGCTAGTGTTTCCAGTGTGACATGTGTTTCATATAATTTCAAAATTCTCAAGTAATTCGTAGACTTTCCGCTGGGGGGCGCAAATGTAAATTGCCTTTCCCCTATATCTGTGCTTCTAAATCTCCGATTTGAAACATTCTTTCTGCACCGAATACAGCTCCTGATGGGAAATCCTTTGCACATAATTTCTAATTTTTGTAAAATATGGTTTGGCCACCAGGTGGCGTAAGTCTTAATTTCCGCTTCTGATGTATTTGCAGAAAAATATGAGCTCCTAAAATCGCGATTGAAAAAAAAGTCGTTGACCGGTACTACTCATGTCGACAAACCTTTTAGGAAAATTTTCTTCTTGAAATAATGCATGGTTTCTACGCCAGGGGACGTAGATGTATATCTTATTTTTGTCAATATCTCTACTTCTAAGAGTCCGATTTGAAAAATTCCTCCTTTGTTTAGACAGTGTTTCCGACGCGAAATGCTTTTCCTATAAATTCAAAATTTACAAGTGAATCATAGACTTCCCGCTAGGGGGCACAAAGGTAAATTGCGTTTTCTGCGTGATTTCTGTTCCTAAAACTCCGATTTGAAAAATTCTTCCTGTATCACATACAAGACCTTATGGAAAATATTTTTCACATAATTTCTAATGTTTGATAAAGAATGGTTTGGCCACCAGGAGGCATTAGTGTTAATTTCTGCTTCTGATGTATTTGTAGCAAAATCTGGGCTCTTGAAAACTCGACTAAAATTTTTTTTTTTGAACCGATACCGCTCATATGGAAAAACCTTTTGGAATACTTTCTTCCTAAAATAATGCATGGTTTTCCCACCAGGGGACGTAAAGTCACATCTTATTTTTGTCGTTATCTCTGTTTCTAAGAGTTCGTAAGCTCACGATTCCGTTTACAGCAATATCTGAGGGATTAAAGACCCGATTGAAAAACTTCTTTCTTCCGTCAGATATTATTGTTTTCCATACCGGTTCCATTGACTTTGAATAGCTTTGATAAATTTAATTTGCGTCAGAACGGATTCAAAAGACGTGCTTATTACACCCGAAAATTCGGTGTCATCTTTCTTGGTTTTTTAATTGAAGGTTTAACGACCACCGTGAGCAACTCAAATGGGCTTATAAGCAGTAGCCCGTCCCTAATTTAGGGTCACTGGTTCCAGGGAAGGGAGCGAGCTAGTGCCGTAAGAGACAAACACAACATCCATGCCTCATCGGGATTCGAACCCGGACCTTTCTTGGACGAACTGTCATAAGCCAGCGCTTAGACCACTGCGCCACCAGGGCGGCATATAATCTTTTGATTGATTAAGATGGGAAAAAATGAATAGTGAAGGAGCCCATGACAATTAGGAGCCACGTGCTCAGTGTTAAATATCGTAGTGCTGAGAAAACAATTTCGGAGGCGAGCTAAAAATAAAAAAACTTAAATCAGCTGGTGGAATAGTAGTAGGCATTAAGATGTTTAGTGATTTGAACCAACTGCCCGTGTCTCTATAAAAAAGAAGCTACTACTTAGAGCTAATGCAATCAGATGAACTTTTAGTCGATAGTGGGGGCAGAGGGGAATTTTAAATAGTAATGCTATGACTTCTATTTTGCTTCGGCATATATCTCTTAAGCATAGGAGACAATCGATTAAAAAAATAATTTTAAGGGCTATGGGTCAGATATTGAAATACAGTTATTTTCTGTAAATAATACGGCATAAAACTGACTAACATTTACGGTGCTGACTGTTCCTTTACATTTGTGTTCTTTAAATAATACGGCATAAAACTTATTTTTACAGTCTAATGATGGCAACCTCGTCAACGGTCCAAAAACGTCAAATTAAGTCTTTTTTTTTTTTTTTTTTTTTTTTTTTTTTACGTTGTAGATGAGATTGCGTGTGTTGTCTTTTGATCATGCAGTACGGCTTTACACTTGAAAATCTTGAAATTCTTTTCGATTGTACTTAAATTCCACTTGAACGGAGATGCGTCCACAAACAGAGAAATAATAATACTCCCCTGTCCCTTCATTTGCTAGTCAAAAGATGTGCTGATAACTATTGAAGTTCTGTGCTAAAAAAAATCTGTTCTGAATCGGATCAATCCAAGTTAATCAGTGGTTTGAGACTGAAAAACAGATTATTTGGATTTTGTGAATCAAGTCATTCGCGGGTGTATGACCACGTAGTGAGTGATTTGAGGTGCAAGACTTACTGTTCCCACTACTGGACCAGGAATGTGCTGCCCTTCCTCTTTCGCAGCATGAGGGCTGGCCCCCAGATGCACGGTCCCTTCTTGTAAACCCCTTAACCCTATTTTGCTAGTGTGGGTGGAAATTCACCCATGCCTTAGGTTTGTAATTGGTACAAATTATTTTAATTGAAAATATTTTCAGGAATATTTTTTTTCGTTTGTTTGAAATTGTAAAATATTTAGTTAAAATAATGACAAATAAAAACATTTTTTTCTTTTTTATAAAAACGGCAGCAGTTTTAGTAATCCATAATTAATTATAACTATTATAAGACGTGGGGGTGAATATTCACCCAGAGTAGCAGTAGCGTTTGAAAAAATGAAAAATATGAGTAGCATGATAGGGTTAAGCTCGGCTAAAGGGTGGATGTGGAAGCCTTATGTAAAGACTTCAATAGAGCACCTATAGACCAAGAGAACTAAAGAAAATTCGAAGTTTACTAGTTTAAACTAGATATTTTCAGGAATATATATATATATATATTTTTTTTTTTTTTTTTGAATGTTTATAACGACCATCGTGAGCAACTCGATAGGCTATAAAGCAGTCGTCCGTCCCTAATTTAGGGTCACTGGTTTCTGGGAAGGGAGGGATCCTGTGCCGTAAGACAAATGTAACATCTATGCCTTACCGGGATTCGAACCGGGATCCATCTCGGACGAAAGGTCAAAATTTTTAGGAATCAGTAGCACTGGGAAGTATAAATCGGTCATTACAAGAAATTAGATCAAAATAAAGAATGCAAAGTCCAAATCAAATCCGAAAATAATCACGGGGATTTGCTCGACTGTCATTGCAGGAGGAAAGTCAGTGAAATGTGCCAGTTTTACGTGTTAGCAGCAACACAACAGCCGTGCTGTTAGAATTTTTTCTTGAGGAGAAAATATCCACTGAAAATGTGTGCGTTTATGTGATAAACATTGATAAAAAGAAAGAAACGGTAGGGACTTTGCTTGAACTAGAGCTGAGGGGGAGATAGATCGAAGTAAAGGTGTTTGAAATATGCTGGATTGTGATATGGGGTGTAAATTAACAAATATATGATATGGGTACACAAAATAAATTAGTTTTCTCGAGTTTTTATTTAGTCGGTGCGAGTGCGGTATCTGTGAGGCGTGCAGCGCCTAAATGAGCGGGATTGAACTCCTAATTCAAGCGATTGTGAACAGTTCGTGAACGCCCTGCCATTCGCTGCATCCACATCCTGCTTCCAAATGATAAACTGAAAGTAAGTGAATTTCTTTTTTTTTTTTTTAATTATTTTTCTGTTTTTTTGGGGGAGGGGGGGTCGTCGCTTTGAAGCTGTTACTTGGACAGACTATTTCTTGGGAATTATTTCATCCTTGCACCATATTTATGAAAAAATGTTCTTTTTTGCATAGGGTTGTTCACAGGAGCTGTGTTTACAAGCGGAAGTCTGCCAAGCTGCCGTGGCTGAGGGAAGTGGAGTAGATAAAGTATGCGTGCTCGTAAGCAGCCCTTGCACAATGACTCTTTTACACCTGCTTGCTGCCTGCCAGAGGGCATCCATATTTGTCTCGTGCGTCGCGCCGTAGCTATAGCGACGCCAACATTCGTGATTAACTCAAGCGCTCGCCGCTGATACCATCCAAGGTTAAAAACGACTGACGGAAGAATGCAACGATTGCATCAGGTCGACATAGAGTACAATGGGGGGGGTAGCATTACTCTCTCGCTTGTTCTGTGAAGTGTATGTACAGCATGTATCCGTTACAACAAGCTCACGTTCTTTCTCGCCCCCCCCCCCTTTTATTTTCCCAATTTCGTACAATATTCGTCGCGTTATCTGTCTATCTATCTACAGTCAAACCTCGATTTAACGAACTTCAAGGGAGCAACAGCTTGTACGTAAAGTCGCGGAATTCGCTAAATCGAGGAAGCCTTTCGAATGAAACATTCAAATTAAGCTAGTGCTCATAACAGGATACGTAAGCAGCTAAGTTCCCTTTCTTTCAGTGAATTAGTATAACACTTTTATTACGAAATAGTGTCATTATCAGGTGTCATTTCGAAAACAGTGTTTTATATGGCTGCAGGTTATAAAACAGTCCAGTTTCATCACCATTAAAAGTGTCACACAGCATGTACCCTTCAATAATTTGTGGCAGGTGTTAATTTTTCCAAGTTTGTGCTGTCACGGGATAAACACATTTGCTTTCTCCGGATAGAACCCCATACATTATATTATGTCTTTGCTTAAAACGATCAATCCATTCATTTGATGCGGTGAATTCTTTACTTGAAGTCGCTGTGCAAGATAAACTGCTTTTTCCTTCAGAAGTGATCCACTAATAGGCAAATTGCTAGCTCGTATTTGTTGGAACCAAGTGACTAGAGCATTTCCCAATTTACTCAGGGGCGATGCTTTCATAGATTTCTTCTTACTCGAAAACTGCCCCCACTTTGATGCACAGCTTTCAATTTCTTTCCTACTTTTCGTTATGGTACACAACGTTGACTTGAAAATTACGAGTTTCTCTGCTGCAGCAGTCTGTGATCCTGCGTTCGCATCAAGGTGCGACAAAAAGTCCATTTTTTCACTGATTGAAAATCTTTTCAGCTTTTTTTTTTTTTGTGGTGCAGTCACTCATTTTTTTAAAATGCTCTCACAAAATGCACTTTTGCAATCTACAGTGCTCAGGCAATTTCACTTTCTACTTTCCTCTTTTCTAGTGCTATATACAGTATGTTCATCAAAACTTTATTTGTAAACGAGCTATGTTGGTTAATTTGACCTGTAGATTTAACACTGCGAAGAAAAGAAAGACAAGCTCAATTTGGGGAAGAATTCAGGAGGTTCAGGAATGGGTGCGCACAATGTGTGTCCCCTGACCTAACAAAAAATCCCCTAGGTACTCTAAATTCTAGCGCCCCCCTCCCACACCACAACATTTCTTCTTCCTGCTTCCCACCCACGCAAGAAAACGTCACGCTCCTTTCGAACTTCTTGGTCATTTGCTTCATCCTGTAAGAAGCTTACGCTTGATAGTCGGAGGAAAGGTGAACTGATTTGATTCCGTCAAGCTGTATAGCTGATATTCTTTGAAACGCTAGTTAACTGCATGCGTAAAATTTTTCTGTTACGCGAGGCTCTCTTTCTAGCTAACTTTTAAGGTTAAAATGCTAATTAACAGAGTTTGGTAGTTTAGAAAAAATAAAAAAAATGTTCGCTAAATTGAGGAAATCTGTTCGTTAAATCGGGAACGCCAAGCATTAATTTCAATGTGCTTCCGACTGGACCATAAAAAATGTACGTAAAGTCGCGGAATTCGTTAGATCGCAGTCCGTTAAAGAGGGGTTCGACTGTATCTCCCTATATATACACTGAAGAGCAATTGAATTAGAGACAGGTGGCGTTATGCAAATGTGGCGCTGTGGGCGGCCCTGTAAACGGAAACGACATGACGTATGCAGCGATCCGACAATATAAGGAGTGATGCAACGGGAATTAGTAAGAGTCGGACGCAGTATGTGTAAGACGAAGGATCTAAGAGTATTTGATCGTGGGCAAATTGTCGCGGCCCGACGAATGGGTCACTCCATCTCTGAAGTCGTGCAAGCACTGGGATTTTCACGAGCTACTGTGTCACGGGTCCACAGTGAGTACATCGAATCCGGTAAAACCATCCCTGCAAGGGCCAACTGCCGTGGACAACAGCGTGTGGATGAGCGGGGTCATCGTCGGCTAGCTCGTATTGCAACAGCGGATAGACGGGCCACAGTGCAAGAAATCACTCGGCAATTTAACGCTGGTGCACAAAAACGAGTAAGCAACTACACCATCCAGAACCATCTCCTCGCTATGGGGTACAGAAGCCGGCATCCCACGAGGGTAACGCTGTTTACCGCACATCACAGGGTGCAAAAGATCAGTATGGGCGCGAGAACATCGCCACTGGATCCTAGACATGTGGAAATATGTTGCCTGGACTGATGAGTAGAGATTCACGTTGGTACATGCGGATGGCAGGATACAAGTACGGCGCAAACCACATGAAGCGATTGATCCTTCTTGCCAGCATGCTACTCTTCAAACTGGTGGGGGTGGCGCTCTCGTCTGGAGACTGTTTACATGGACTGAAATGGGGCCCCTGGTACGTGTGACATCGTCCCTCACAGGTCAACGTTACCGGGATATCCCGGACGATCATTTGCTCCCGCTTGTGCGTCTTCAACATCCCACTGGGGACCTCATCCTACAACAAACAATGCACCGTGCCATCGCTCCCGAATTGTATCCGAATGGTTGAACACTCCACCGACGTGACCTCGCTTCCTTAGCCAGCTAGGTCACCTGGCCTCAATCCCATCGAGCACATCTGGGATGCCATCGAGAGAGATGTTCGAGGCTCTGACCCCCTCCATCAAATCTTCGTGAACTGTGGGAGCTTGTTCAGGGGTCGTGGATCCGTATGGCTTTCCAACGCTTCCGGTGTCTTGTCGAGTCCATGCCGAGACGAATCGCCGCCGTCATCAGGGCGAAAAGTGGTGCTACACGTTACTAGTTAGGTATCTCTAATTCAATTGCTCTTCAGTGTATAACGCTGCGGAAATTAAGTACAGTCGAATCGCGATCTAACGATTATCCGCATTGATTGCTACATTTTGAAATCCCCAAATTGTAAATATACCTGTATTTCCTATATACATCTATAATCAGTGGCGTAACTAGCAGAACGTGCGGCCTTCCTCCTGCAAGATTTACTTCAGCACCCCTAAGCCCAGTAATTTTCCCAGGATTTCGAGCACGAGGGAGGATGTGTTGTGTGTGTGTTGGGAGGGATTCAGAAACTCGGTGTCTAGAAAAGTAAAGGGGGGGGGGGGTACCTGGATCCTTGTAGTTAACTTTTTAAATAATTTTTGTAACAGAAATACATAATGCAAATGTCTGCTTCTAAACTTTGAACAGTTGACGTGCTAAACAAATCATCATTCTTTTCATCCAAAGCTGCACTTGAGCTTAATTGACTGTGCGGCTAAAAGAATTGGTTGAATTTTGAAATTTCTTCGCGCGCTATCCGTTTTTTCTTAAGCCGATATTGTGCCCTCTTGGACGCTTTTCTGATATTTTCCAAATGAATGTCGTTCGCATGTATATAAAGCTCCCATACAGTGAATGAGATACATACTTACTATGAGGAAGAACTTAAAAGCAATAGCAACGTGTAATTGTTTTGTCCAAAACTAAAATAAATCAGTGGAAGAAATCGCCCTCTTATATTATACATCGCAGATCTGCGGCTGCTGCGAATAAATTTTGGCGCCTGTCATGTACGTAATCGTAGGTACTTGACTGTTTCCCCACATCCTCCACGGGAATCCCCATGTAGCCTCGCACTTTTCCTCAGCAGCGTAGAGAGCGATCGTATTATTTACAACCCGGTGCCAAAGGGCCGAATAGCTTCAATCTGTAGGACATAGTGTTGTAAAAGTGAAACTCGACATTTATTTTGGCAGAACTAAATATATCTTAAAGGAAAATATGAATTTTTGGGTTAATTATTTGTTTGTTTTTGTGCGTATTTGGATTTTTTCATAAAACTATAACTGGCAGCTGCAGTACGCCCCTTTGTTACCTGCACCCCCGTATCTGCGGGGGAGGTAGTTGTGCCACTGCTATTTCCAAATTTAACGATTTTCCTGATTTTAAATTCATTTTAGGTGTTCCTTCCAAAAACGTTAGGTGGCGCAATGGTCAAAGCACTGGCTTCTGACAATTTGTTCGAGATGGGGCCTTGTTCGAATCCCGGTGATGTATGGTTGTTGTATTTGTTTTCCGGCACTGGTTTTCTCCCTTCTCTAGAACCAGTGGCCCTAAATTAGGGACGGGCGACTGCTTATAGCTCATTGAGTTGCTCACGGTGGTCGTTAAACCCTGAAACCAAACCAAAAATGTTAGATCACGATTTGACTGTATATCAACCATTATCAATCCACTGCTAGATGAAGGTTCTCCCAAGTCTCTTCTACATGTCACTGTCTTGAGCAATTGTTTCGCATGTCATTCTGCTTTGCTTTCGAAGTTCATCTACCCATCTCCACGTGGTCTTGTGGGTGTTTTCCTGTCCCTTTGTATCCAATTTAGTATTTAAGTTGTCAGTTCTAGGAAATGTGTCCAACCCATTACCGCTGGAGGGTCTTTATTTTTATCATGTCATTCAGTCTTGTCATTTTCCTGATCTATGAGCCCCTTTTTCTTATATTTCGTGGTTACACCGAACATGCATTTCCCCATACTTCTTTGAGTTGCCCGCAGTCTCTGTATGCCCTTTTTGGTCAAGGTTCATGTTTCCTTGATGCATAAGTAAGGAAAGGAAGGGTGCAACTATTGGCTAAACACTTTTCTTTTAAGACAATGGCAAATTGCTCTTAAAAATTATGTTTCTTCCAAATGCAATCCAGCTGCGTTTTATACGCCTATTAATTTCTTCTTCGATGTCACCCTCACTTATACTTGTTGTTCAAGGTAAATATGTAGGCATAGGTTACATCTAGATTTGCCTATCAACCGCTAAATCTTCAGTTATTATTAAAGCATTGTAAGTTCGTTTTTAATCCCACTTGCCGGCAAATTCTTGGATCATACTCTACAGCTCTGAGGGGGTACTTGTAAAAATGACTGGCATAACAAAACCAAGGTGAGTTAAGCAATCTCCAATAATCTGTATCGCCTTGTCTTTCCAGTTCAGTGTGATTAAAAGACATTCTACAATATGGCATTGAAGAGGTTGGGAGATATCGTTTCACTTTTTCTCACTTCCTTTCCAGTTTTAATACGTGCTGTTTCCTCGAATAGTCGAACCTTTCTACGAGCATTTCATAGATGTTATTAATAATGATTGTTAGAATATATTTAATACCGCAGGATTTCGGACTTTCAATTGCTGATGGTTTCACGGAAGGAAAAACCTTTGTTTTCACAATAAACAAAAGCCATACATAGTGGGTGCTCATAATCATTCGCTCTTTCAATTAGTTCTCTCAGTACATGGATGTGACGTGTAGTACTGTCGCAACTTTTGAATCCACCTTGTTCTCTTGATTGTGTCATGCCCAGTGATGTGACAGTACCTCAGTGATGGATTTATAAACAACTGATAAAAGGCTGATCGGTCTAGCTCCTGAGATCCTCAAGGTTCCTTTTTTATGTAGCATAATCACTCTAGCATTGTTTTAGTCATCAGTAATGTTCACTTCATTGTAAGAAGTCTACTTGCGCTAGTTTCTATTTCTTCACTGGTTTCTTGTACAATGTCCACGGTAATTCCATCTTTTCCTGGACCTTTTTCCCGTTTCATGTTTTTAATTTCACCTGAAACTTCTGCCTGAATGATCCTTGGCACCTGTATTATTTCTAGCTGTCTGTAATTGATGTATCATCCCTTTCTCGTAGTTTTCTGTAGAACTCTTTAATCAAAATATCGCCTCTTTCTTGTTACAGTAGTCTTGTTTTCTGAATGCAATAATCTGTTATCTTCTATTGCTGAGGTTACCCTTTGTTTTTCTTCAAGCTTTGGTTCTCAGTTGCTTTTTTTCACTAATTCACCGTCGAATTTCCTTATGCCTTCAGTGATACTTTTTCGCTCTGTCTTGCATAGCGCTATATATTCCACTTTGGAAGTTACATTTTCTGTGTTTATTTTGACCTCTTGCATCAGCATTTTTGTTTGTTTTGATCATTTCATGTGCAGTTTGTTCTTGGTACCACCTATCTGTCCCGCTGCTGTTTTCATAAGGGCATTGGTAAGGTTTCTTAACTTCGGAGATGTTTACTTTTGTTGGACTTTCTAGTGCAGAGAATCTGTTTCTCAGTTCCTATCTGAAAGTTATATATATTTCCACTAAGATAATATGAACGTTCTGTATGGTCTTATTTTCACCTCGATGTATATACCGTACTTGCTTGGGCACTTTATTTGCGTTGTAATGTTGGTGCACAGGCACTGATTACTTTTATATCCACTAGATCGAGAAACTCCCCTCTTATATCTTCAGAACAGCTTGACTTCGTCCAGACAAGAACTCATTGGGGTATCGAAAGTGCTCGCTTGCCCGTGCAGACTTAGTTGTGACCCATAATCGCTGCATATTGGCTGGCTGTTGATCTGTATTCCGATACCTAGTTCTGTCTCATCCCATACGTGTTCTACTGGATCGAGATCTAGCGACTGGAGAGGGTGCAATCAGTAGGGTCTAAAACTTTTCCTGGACAGTCGTCGTTTCGGAACGTCATCTTCAAAGATGAGATTATGTTGTGCACCTGTTGGGCAACAGTGTTCAAGTACCGTGTGGCATTCAAGCGTTGCACCTGTATCAAGGAGACATAGCGTGTCCCACAAAAAACCCCACAGCACTACACTACCTTTGCTATCCTGTTTTGTCGACTTTTCTTTCTTTGTTTTGAGGATTAACTACCACCGTGAGCAATTCTGAGTGCCACGAACAGTCATCCATTCCTAATTTAGGGCCACTTATTCCAGGGAGGGAGAGAGGCCACCGCCGTAAGACAAAACACACTATTTATGCTTCATCCTGGACTCTAACCTCGGCCTATCTCGCTTGACTTGTCAGAAACCTACGCCTCATACCTCCCTGGCACCGGTGTGGCATTGTCAACTCTTAGTGGTATGGATCATTCAGTTTTTGTTATATCGTGGTCCTCCAGAGAGCTTAAAACCAAAAGAACTGCGATTTATCAGACCAATCCTGCTGTGATATCAGTGCATTTCACAAGACTATCTGTATACTCCCTGGATGGAAAGGGTGCCGAAACTAGGGGGAAAAGCGCCTTGGAACTTTCCCCTCCATCAAAAATGTTGCAAGAGCATTCCCCAAAGAAATGCCTCGAAAAATAACGAAGGCTGCTTAGTTTTTCCGTGAAAAATGGCAATGTGAATGTCGAAGATATTACATTTTTTTCGTTCGTCCATCCTTCGCCAAGAATTTTTCGCTCCGTCGCCCGTGCTCTAGCAGGTATTTATGTCTTCGCTATGATATAGACGTGCATTCGCTAGCCGTTTTATCGGGAATTCTCCATTTTGTGTCTGCGAAAAGATGGATACGGTATAATGATGTGGGCTTTTTTCTTTAGAAAAAAGTCTTTTGATCCCCAGTTTTCGAGAACATGAAAGCACGACATGGAATATTTTTTAGCTGATTGACATTTCGCTTAAGTTGGATTAAAGCAGTTTCTTATATTTTAATATGTTCTTATGTTTTCAGGCGAGAGTCAGTTACCGAAGTCTTCTAAATTAACTCACGGTGTATGGCATTGACCCTGTTTTAGGGTCATTTGCTCCGTAGTTTCCTCTGTGTTTGTATTATAGTATACGCCTTTCTGTTGAACGTTCATGCTGTGATACAAATGTTCCTCAGTGATCTTTTATGTGCGTGCTTTCTTTAACGCAACAATGACAGCTGACAGTACAACTGCGTAACCAAGTTTACCATTTTGCTGATCACGGGACTCTTCGTGCATTTTTTATGCCCCAGGTTATGGCATTGACGAAGTGATGTGATTTTATGCCCCACTATTCATTGACGAAGTGATGACACTACGATATCGCCACCTCTTTGAAATGCAGTATTGAGGTGTTTTGTCCATGAGGTGAGGACAACTGTACCGTTGAAACTCTTGCAATACGTAATTTTTTTTTTTTTTTAAACAAAGATATCAAAATTTTTAATCTCTTCGTTTGTCGAGGAACTCTATGGCAACGAACAATTCTTTCTGTGGTCTAAATATTTCTGCCATCTTGGCGCAGCTGTATTTCTTCCATTGCTAAATCTTCTTTGTATATATGTAAAAAATGGGAGTTAATATTTCTCTTTCAATCAGAATAAGTTTCCGTTAAGGAATTTCGGCACTTAACAAATCACAAGTCTGCCGAAAGCCGAAATAAAGCTACCAGCTACCATAAAAATTCTTGATGCTGTACAAAAACAACCAAATACTCAGTCATTTCCCCTGAGGCGTGCTGATGCATCTTTTAGGGTGCTCACCGCAACTTACCAAAACGTTCAACTTTTATATCCCTGCTGCAGTTTTCCGTTGCTCCACAACAAAAAATGTTTCAAATAGGAAGCAAAAACTCTTCATCGTTTTTGTATCTCAAAATCAATTTTCCTATTTAAAAAAAAAAAAAAAAAAAAAAAAGGAAACGAAGCCAGTAACCATTTTATGTGGAGCTGAGTTAATATGTTAATGTCGCAGCAAGCATTTTCCCAACACATTACTTGAGCTTAATCAGAACATTTTGAATTCTGCTTGATTGCATTTTTCTGATCATTACAACCTTTAACTGTTTAAATCAAAGGTAAACAAACTCAGTATCCAGTTGTTACATTAAAGAAAAAATAACACACACATACACACGTATATTGGCGATTACTTTTGTCGATTACTATGAGTTCGATATCGGGGGAGTTTGGAGGCCAAACCATATGCTGGAAGTTTGAACTGTGTTCCTCAAACCATTCCTGCACAATATTGGACCCGAGGCTTGGCGCGTTGTCATCTTGGAAGACACCGTCGCCATTCGGGAAAAAAGTGCAATATTGTTGGGTGTACAGAATCAACAAGCTATTCATGCGTTGTTCCGAATGCACCAGGGGTCCAAATTCCTGCCAGGTAAACCTGCCCCACACCATGCACCTGCCTCAACTGGCTTGCACTGTGGAGACCATGCCGAATGAATCGAATGCCTCACGTTATTTGCTCCAAATACTTACATGACCATGCACGGAGTGGAGTTAAAAACGAGACCAGCACATTTTCTTTTTCCCAGTCATCCGATGTCCAGCTTGCATGATCTTTGAATCAGGCGAATCTTTTGTCCAGATGAACCGTGTTAGGAGAGGATGTCATCTGCTGTTATAACCCATACCTGCGAGCGCCCGACGCATGATCATGACAGATGCTGTTCCGGGTTAACTTCTGTTAGTCAGCTGTAGAACAAACAGTGCTGCGTCTGTTGACCTGTACGAGTCGTCGGACCCGGCGATCACCTCTCACATCGACCTTTCGTTGTCCTGTGCAGTTTTGTCTCCGGGTTATTGTTTGACCATTTTAACGCCAGTCCGGATGCACTTTAACTACGGCGTCTCGCGAACAACCCTCCAGTTCAGCCATTTGGGAAATCGAGGCACCTGCTCTCCGAGCTACCACAGTCTGTCCTTTTTCAAAGTCCGGTAAATCCTTCTTCCATTTATCCATTACGTTCCAAATTTTACTACCTACTGCTCCACTCACACCTTGTATATGTTACGTTGGTCGACTAATCGCGCCTTCTCGGAAATCACTTGGTCAACGGGCCGCATCCACATTTTATCGGGCTGGTCGTAATTCAGTGATCATTCGGTGTATATGGAACATAACTGATGTACAATGCTTTTATCTCAACTAAAGATTTAGTGAATGATGAAGCAAATCTATAGATTTGCTTCATCAGTCACTAAATCTGTTGGGTCACTCCGCGCTTGTCAGACAACCCGTCTGTCCTCTCTCCGTGGTTCGTCTAGGTCTCCCAGACCTTGCCTAGTTTCTATCCACTGCCGCCAAGAGTGCTATGGTGATATCCGCACGACCGGTATGGCGCGCAATACGGCGATAAGACCATCCCGCTTCTCGGAGCCCGACGACGCTGCCCCTCTCGAACTGCTGGAATTGCTTCCGAACTGTTCTCCGAGGCATATTTCACTTGCAAAGGTTGCAACCAACTCAACAGCACGAGTCAGACTGGCAAGCACGCACAACGGGACGGCCTTATATAGCCGGCCAGACACAGCGCTACGACCTCTCCTTGCTTGCGTCACATGCGCGGCCGAGCGTGATACTTGAATCATTTGCATGTCTCACGATGTCAAACCTACCCACCAAGTTTCATTCCTTTCAGTTGCTTCCTTCTGAGTGCAACTATTTTTTTGACGATGAGTGTATTTATCGATTTTACTTGAGAGGTTTCACTCTTCCTCTCGGGCCTAACTGTAGATAGTGAACGTTAGATATTCGTTTATTTTGTTAGTATCAACAATTAATGGTAACTAATGTTCCATTAGCTCTTCGTTAATGATTTAGTTTGTGTTGCGACCAGTGTTGTTCGCCGTGCTACTTGAAGTACAGACGTATTTGTAGGTTGGAGTCTTTTTATTGTTTGTTTCCCCGAAGAGAAATGTCGTAGCTTCTTAGTGGAATCTTGTTCATAATTTTTCCAGAAATTTTCCGTGAGTATTATCTTAAAATGCAAAAATCTCCTCCCGCGAAAGCTGCTCTGAATATAATCAATATCATTTCCCCATTCGGGAAATCTTTCCCTTAGGTTTCAGCTCGAGTATACCAAGAATTTGTAAATTTGGAGAGTGTAATAACTTTGATAGGTTCTTCGAAAGTTACTAGCTGAATGTAAAACTTTTATAGCTTTCTAATGATACCACAGTTGGAATAATAGCGCAGTATTTAAATAATGTCGGCGTTGTGGCGAAATCGTTTCTCCGTTATTGAATGGCCACCAACGAAATAAATGCTTTTTATCCTGGGAGTTGAGTTCCTTTATCGCTCGTTATCTATTTTGCTGGAATCACCACTTCCGCCTGTGTACGTAACAACCAACCTGTCTGATTTTTTTCTTTTGATAAATACAGGATATCCTATCGCCAGTATGCGGTTGGGAGGGTTCACTTTTTCTTTAACCGCCAGGTGCGGATTTTTATTTGTCCTTTGCCTACAAGGAAAGTGACGCAAGTCTGCGGCCTTCCTTGGACCTTGAAAGCAACCGTTATACTTGTATGTTTACATCTAACGGAACTCAAACCTTCATTGATATCATGGCAGATTTTGTTTAAACTAGAGATTTACGTTATAAATACTCGAATGTATCTAGCTGAGTCATGCTGTTGAAATGCAATGTCGTTATGGCTTTTACAGGCCTGCCAAACTCTCGGAACCCAAAAACGTAACACTCTGATAGAAAAATCGTAACACGACGCATGCTGATAATTTTTGAAGTTTATTTCAGCTATATAAATTCTTGATGAGAATGTAGGGATTTTTTCCCCACATAAAATTTTATTGAGAAACTAATTAAATCTAATCAGCAAACACTTTTATGTTGTTAATTATTAAAAAAAAAATTACGATTACGGGAGAAATCCTCACTCCACCTAACTTCCGTTTCCGGAAATTTTGTGAGGCCGAAAACTTGCATCTTAGGAAGTCTGCAAGATGGTGTAATCGGGTTCTGGGGATGTCATTTTTGTCTGCAGGACCAAAATAAATCTGCGATGTGCGTCGGTCGTCGCCGCGATTCTGCTACGAGGATTAGTAAAAAATGAATCTGCGATGTACGTCGGCCGTCGCCGCGATCCTGCTACGTGGATGAGTACAAAATAATTCTGCGACGTATATCGTCCTTCGCGAGAAAAAAAAAAAAAAAAAAAAAGATTACGGAAGAAATCCTCATAACACCTAACTTTCGTTTTCGGAAATTTTGAAAGGCGGAAAACTTGCATCTATGATAGGGAGTCTGCAAGATGGTTTAATAGGGTTCTGGGGATGCCGTTTATGTCTGCAGGACCAAAATAAATCTGCGACGTCCGTCGCCCGATTCTGCTACTAGGCTTTTTTTTTTTTGTCTGAGAAGGGAAAAAGTGGGGGAAAACATTACTATTTTTAAAAATCTTATTTTTGGCTGTAAAATCGTATTAGCGTACTGCAGAATTATTTATCGTACTAAATACGATAATATCGTAACAGTTGGCAGGTCTGCTTTTATCATACGTAGCACGATAATAAAACGTAAAAGGCTTTGAACAAGTTTTAGGTAAATCACAGTTAATTGTAAACTTCGGCTGAATACGTTTGTTCGGATATTTATTGCTAATTCATTGCTTCCTCAGATAACCACCGTATGGAATCTGCATTCATCTTAATTTTCATCGTTGTTTGTTCTATTTCGATAAGCAATTATTCGTTACGCTTCTAATTTTCAAAATATGCATATGCTGTTCATATTTGTTTTTCAACGTACACATATGTGTTCAGCGTTAACATCTATGAAGCCGCCCCCGGTGGCGTAGTGGTCTAAGCGATGGCTTCTGATGATCATTCGTCCACGATGGGCCCAGGTTCGAGTCCCCAGTGAGGCATGGATGTTGTGTTTGTCTTACGGCACTGGCTCTCTCCCTTCCCTGGAACCAGTGATCCTAAATTAGGGACGGGCGACTGCGTATAGCCCATAGAGTTGCTCACGGTGGTCGTTAAACCCCCAATAATAATAATAATAATAAAAACCACGAAAGGTGGCAGAGTGGCCAGTAGATGGTCTGAGATTGGCCAGGATTCAAGTCCCGGGTGAGGCATTTTGCTTACGGCTTTGGTTCTGCCTATATTGGAAACAGATTCTCTAAATCAGAGATGGATGATGCTTTAAATGCTGATAGGGGGCGTTCAATTCCCTCCCGCTTCAAAGAAAGCGACAAAAAAAAAAAAAGAAAAACTCCATAATAATCGGACATTCACTTACGCGTGTCTTATAAGATTACTTGCTGTAAGGAAAGCAGAGAGCCGCACCTGAAGACCAAGAATAACATCCATTAATCAAACGAGATCTGAACCCAGGCGGCAGGCATCAGGCATGGCTTCGTGGTGAAGGAAAGCAGAAAATCGCTACCGAGAAGAGCAAATGCGACATTTCACACTGAAATATATTTTTGTTTATAATTCAAGAATAAATGTTTATCAGTAATCGGGACTAGCGAAACAATCTTTTTTCCTGTGTTAGCAAATTGCGATGGAGAACTTGGCGGGAAAGTATCAATAAAACCTTCATGTTTTTGCTTATGAAAGTAAGATATAGAATGCTCCTTTTTCTTCATTATTGATGGTATGCTCTTTTTTCTTCATTATTGACAGCAAAAACAATAAAAAAAATCGAACTTTCAGTTGTGTGTATAGAATAATCTGAAGTTCATTATGAAAATTTAATATTTTAGACTTGGCTATTATTATGTAGAAATCCATACTTAGCTGTTAAAACTCATGAATAACAGTAGGTTATGATATTTCAGCTCGTGCAGTCCGTTCTTTCATAGAAACAAATGTAGCATATCAGTTCCTTAAAACAATAAATATGACTAAATTGAAGAAATGAATAAAATGCACAAAAAAAATCTTCCTGAAGAATTTAAGAATTAAAAAAATATTTTTTCTAAAAAATAAAAACCTACGTACAAAGGAATGAAACTCAGCAAGAAAATTATTTACCACGACAGAGGTTTATTTGTATCTGCAAAGCTTTAGGAAAAGGTTGCGTCAGGATGTGAATTGATAGTTTTATACTTAATTTTAACATTTCGTTATTAGTCGACGATATGTTTCAAGAAACTTTTTGTTTCGAAGGGCACCAGTGTATCGTCAGCCGACGCCGTTTTTCATGGCTAACTAATTCTCTTTATGGTAGTCTTCTCCAGAGAGAAAGCGAGCATTGGAACACCATCGTTTTCTTTGGAGGATATGGGGGGAGGGGGGGTGTTAAAGGAGTTCCAACATACATTAGGTTTCCAGAGTTTTTTTCGACAGAACAATGTCTCTAAGTAAACGGCATTTTTGAGAAGGGATGGGCATAGTAAGAAAATGGGAGGAGAGGTCTTGAATAGAAAGTGTTTGAACGAGGAGGAAGTTTCTTCAGCGCTGCTCTGGCTGAGCAGCATTAAAGGACGGGAGTAGGCTTTGGTAAGGGATATCGCCCAAAGTAGAAGAAAGTACTTGTCTTCAGCGAGAGCTCGGAGAGTTGAAAAAGAACTGTAATTGTGAACACCGGGCGAGTAGCTCCACTCCTGTAATCTACATTAAATTTAAAGAACTCTAAATAAGAAGCATAGATTAAATTGTATTGTGATTTTTGCTTACTTTTGAAGATTTATCTTTTGCGGTAAACTTGCTGTTGAGTAATGCAAGTAAGTAATCAAGCTTTCAAAAATTACCTAATTTAATGGCTGGTGCATAGAGTACTATGGTAGTTTAACATCAGACTTGCGGCAGATCTTTATGCTGAGATTTAAAAAAATCCCCACGTATTAAACAATACGAAAAAATATCTTACTGAAACAAGGAGTTATTAACAACATCGATTGCAACTGTGGGCTTTCGCACGTGGCAGAAACTTTTCGTCAACTGAAAACTCGTTTGGCAGAACATAAATCAGCTATTAAAAACATGTTTCATAAAACAGGATTAGACAGACATTAAAAAGAAAAGTGGTCGCAAAATGAACTAGGATTCACTTCCAATTACCATTCATGAGCAGAGTGTCGTAAAAATGAGATTAAAGGAAGGTCTCCGTCGTCATCGTTCAGTTGGGTTGGTTGTTCGGCGTATGATGTGTGGTTAAACGTAACCACTGCAACGACAGACAGTATTGTAGTCTGACGTAGAGAACGGGTAGTCATTTAAAATTTACTCATAAAAATAATTCTCCAGATTAAAAACTCATAAATGTAAAAGGACTTCTGTTTTAAAATAGTGCCATGTCTGACTCTGGAATCCAACTGAGACCAATATCTCCCAGTTGAAACTCTCGCATCCCAATTTTTTTAGTCCTGTCGAGAGCCTAAGATATATATATATATATATCCAGGCGAACTAAGGCCAATAGTAACTAGGGCGGGACGGCCAAGCGATGGCGCAAAAACCACTGCTTTCAATCTGATGAAAACTGGAAATGTAACTTTTGTTTCTGGTACAGTTTTTTGGCACCGTACTTCATTTGTCCATTTACAGAAATTGCTTACAGTATGTTGCGCCAGTTTCGGTAGCTTTGGCAAATTTTTCATTTCTTCCGTAAAATGTTCAAGGAATGTTAGTTGCTCACATTTAAAAATGAAGGCGCGGTTGTACGTACGTTGCAAAAGAAGGATGTCTTTCACTTTGTTGAAAATTCTATGGGGCCATTCGATCATTACTGTAACTGCGTGCCACGACTGCCAGCTGAATTGGGTTCGTCCGATGTGGTACCGTAAGTCCGAACTCCGAAGCAATTGGAGAAAAGCAGTTAGTTTAACTGTGGATTGTGCATCCCATATAGAGATAACAGATAACATTGGGGTGCGACATAAATTTTGTTTCGACGAGCAGTGTACATCTGTGCGCGCGCGCGTGTGTGATGCCCCGGTGGCTTAGTTGTCTAAGGGCTGTCTCTCCCTTCCGTGGAACCAGTGGCCCTAAATTAGAGCGGGCGACTGCTTATAGCTAATTAAGTTTCTCATGGTGGTCATGAAACCCACAAACAAACAAAAACTATATACACAGAAGATAGATAGGTGGTCCGGTGGTGGTGTAGTCCAAGCGCTGCCCTCTGACAGTTGGTTCGAGTGGGCCCGGGTTGGGGTCCCGCATGAGGCATGGTTGGTGTGCCTGCCTTTAAGGTAATGGTTTTCCCCAGTGGCACTGAATTAAGGACAGGGAACTGCTTTTACAGCCCTCAGAATGGTGGTCGTAAAATACCGGAAAAAAAAAAAAAAATGGAGGGGCGCAATATTTTGTGGTTTGCCCCGGGCGCAAAAATGCCTAGTTACGCCTCTGTGTGTATCATATATTTAATATATGGATGTGTGTGAAAATCAAATTAAAGTACAGATTATAATGATACAAGTAATTCAATAAAGTCAAACTTGTGAGTTGCGCAATGCAGCAAACTAAAACAGCCAAGCATAATAACAAGTCAGTTCTGGGTGCTGTTTGCTCAGTGGATTCTTGTTGGGTGAGGGAATGGCTGAATTTCGGATACCCAATCTTTTGTTATATCTATCATAGCAAATTTAATTGTGTAATAGTTGAAAATACCTAGAATTTGATTAATCTATGAATGTGTAATAATAGTTTTAATAATCTTAAAATGTGTAGTAAATCATAAAGCACAACTGGTTGTGGTCTTGAAGTGAGGCAGCAGTTTCAAGGAAGAGATAGCAAAGTGTTTTGTGAAAACTGCTCCTGTAATGTAAACATTGGAGATTGACCGATAAGAGTGGCCTTTGTTATAGATAAAATATAAACAAAGGCCATAGATGTCTTGAAGGAGTCGCCCTAGGTAACATTGGATTAATAGATCTATGACACTAGGGAAGGGAGAAAACCAGAACTCCCATGTTTCACAGATAATCGAGGTTTACGTGTTAAGACATTATTTTATAGACGGTGCCTTTCCCTGCTACTCGTAAGTCGAGAAAATAAAACCAAGAATAAAAATTCAGAGTTCTTAAAAAGTATTATTTAACAAACGTTAAATGCGCAAAGCATATAAATATGAAATTTAATACATTAAAGATCATTAAACAAAACTATTAATTAATTGCCCGTTTGTTTTGGCCTACCCTAGTGACACCTTTTAACTTTTTGTAGTAAAGTTGAGTTACGGAAATAAAAGCAGGAGTTTTTCCTTTAAAAAATCTGAAATTAGAGAAACTCATGACCAATAGCAGCACATGAATCACGATAAAAGAGGATCATTTCATTGTATTCACATCCCACTGGTTGAT
This sequence comes from Macrothele yani, assembly GCA_039090855.1. Lineage (NCBI taxonomy): Eukaryota > Metazoa > Arthropoda > Arachnida > Araneae > Macrothelidae > Macrothele > Macrothele yani. Next base: position 2,798,717 of record CM076996.1, on the reverse strand, counting down.
GTTCAACTTCACTTCGGACGAGTAACTCTTTTTTTTCTTCATTATTAATCTCCATATTCCGTTTTAAGCGTTATTTTCTATTTACCCAGTTTTTGAATAGCGAGCCTAGTGTTAGTCATCTAATAGGATATTCTGAATAAGTTTTTGGCGGTAGCGTTACGCGTTGTCAGTCATGTTTAACTTTTATACAATCTGTTTAAAAGTTACTTAAATTGCAGGATGAATCACTCGGCCGTTCAGTTTCCTTTACTTCCTGCTGCTATCAGGTAGATTTGATTCCCAGTTTAAATTCCCTGCTGAAGCTTTTTAGGAATCCCGAAAAGCTGTCATAATATAATACGAGGTCAGTATTTTATTATTTCGTCATTGCCTTCTCTTCATGATGTTGACTTCGTTGTAGCCGTTGGCCATGACATCCTGATTTTTCATGAAGAATCAATGGAAATTCCAGTGCGGAAAAGTTTGCGGTTTCTGTCGAACGCGCGATCGCGTATTTTCTAGTGCTCTGTTTTCAATGCTTACAGATTAGTCATGATGGCTTAGAATAAAACACTTTGACAATCTCAAAAACCGACTGTGTGAAAATAAAAATAAAAAATAAAACAGTAATGGGGATTATACAGTAGGTCATAGTAATCTTAGTCATGTCGTCCTTTAATATTACTCGCTTATTGAATTATAATTCGCTGTGAAAAACGTACTTGCACAAAGAGCAATACATGGGAAACCAATATATCGTATGTAGCGAAAACAGCTGTTTTTCTCCTGATGTAGGAAGTTTCTTCAGCCAAGTTCAAGGTACAAATCCTAGGCATAGGTATACACTCACACACGTATTCTGGAAAATTTAAGGGAAACGCACATGTTAGGTCTCGTCAGAGTACTGTGTATACCTAGCTGGTGGCTGCTTTTTAATGTTGAAAAAGGCTGTGAATTTATGGTTTATTTTCATAGTTAATTCCTTAATGTGGTCTTTAATATAATTATTGATGTCAGTTTTTTCTGTTAAATTCTGGCAGGCATGTCTTTCTATTCTTGATAAAGCTGGTCTTTTAACTCGTTTCTCTCCGCATGTTTTAAAAGTGAAAAACTGACGTATAGAATACACAGCATCCACTGCTTAAGTAAACAAATTCCTGTGGTAAACGCTGCTATGTTAGTTGATGAGCCAGTTTATCTGGTGCGGTGATTGCCTTTGCTTGAGTTGAACTGTTCATTATTAATTCTTAGTTACTTTCTTTCTAGTTTGTCATGTACTTGGCGTTCTGTGCTCATATAGCCTATTTTATCATTTTAGAATTCGGCTCAGGCCAAGGATTCTAAAATATAGTAGTTCGGTGTTGCACGGGTGCTAACCCTTTAAGTAGCTGATGTACCTGAACCAAATAGTGCCCAAATTTTCTGCAGTACGCAAACAGATGTGTTAACATCTGCCGAGTTTTAGGAATGCTATAGAAAAACAATCGCTTTCCAGTTCTCACCTCAGCAGTACTGACCATAAACCTGTTACAGTGATAATCGTTCCCTTCTAGTCCTTCATTCTCTGCTTCGTGTTGGGGGAAAGGCTAGTTTCCCCTGACACGGGCATTATGTCACTGGGTGGAAACCAGTGACTCAAACATCTTATATCTCCTTTCTTAGGTTCGTAGCCATTGTTATAGCCTTTTCCGCAGTTAATAAATCAGAAAGGGTTAGTGTCAATCATTTCCTTCAATGACCACTTTATTTACCAATGCTAAGGGGATAGATAGCAACGCTTTCCGATGGACAGGTTGATTCGTTCTAATTGTGTTTGGCTCACTCCAAGGACTGCCAATAATATGTACGTATTTGGTCGACCTGATTTCAGCCTATTTTTTAAACCCGAGTTAATTCGTTCTAGCCGGTTAAATGGTTAAGAAGCAAACAGGACTTTGGCCTGTTTGCACAGCATGTTACAATATGCTGTGCATATTGTAACATGCTTAAAATTTTATTGCACCAAGCACGAGGGGCTTGCAGAAATAAGTGCGATACTGACCACGGTGTCTACGATGTAGAAGTTTTTGTAATTTATTTCGTTCAGAAATGAGTGAGGCATTAGCCGTGGGTCTGTGGCTAATCGTCCGCGCTGGGCACCTTCGAGTTCCGGGTGAGGCATGGGTGATGCGTTTGTCTACATCGCTGGCTCTGTCTATTCCCTGAAACTAGTGACCCTAAATTACCGGCGGGCAATTCCTTATAGCCCCAGATGTTTATGTGATCGTTAAACCCCAAAGCAGTTTTAAATATATATCATCATCATCATCATCATCATTGTCAACCATTATCAATCCACTGCTGGACGAAGGTCTCCCCAAGTTTCCTCCACAACGGTCTGTCTTGTGCCAGTCTCCTCCATGTCATTCCTGCATACTTTATATATATATATATATATATATATATACACACACATACACTATCGATAAAAACATACCACTATAAACCACAATTTCAAAAAAACAAAAACAAAACAGAAACTCAAAAGAAAAAGATAATACAAAGAGACTCAAAAAGCATTATAACCAAAAACAAACCTCTGAAGCCGATCTCATCAGGGGAGCACCGTCTCTTGGATCATGACCTTTCGAAACTCAGCAAAAGCCGGAATAACCCAATACCCGCTGAGGTGCTCTCTCTCTCTCATATATATATATATATATATATATATATATATATATATATATATGGTGCAGAGACGTGGACCTTAACTAAAAGAGACGTACAAAGACTGCAGACAACTCAAAGAAGCCTGGAGAGGTGCATGCTTGGTGTAACCAGGAGAGATAAGAAGAGGAACTCGTGGATCAGAAAAATGACAAGAGTGGAAGACATCATGATCAGAGTAAAATCCCTGAAATGGCAATGGGTTGGACATATTGCCAGAAGGACAGACCATCGATGGACCGCTGAAATTTTAGACTGGATTCCGAGGGACAGGAAAAGACCCAGAAGACCACATGGGAGATGGGCGGATGGAATTCGAAAGTATGCGGGAGTAACATGGAGACTGGCACAAGACAGACCGTTGTGGAAGAAACTTGGGGAGACCTTCGTCCAGCAGTGGATTGATAATGGTTGACAATGATGATTATATGTGTGTGTGTGTGTGTGTGTGTGTGTTTGCTGTGCTGTGTGAGATATTTAGTTCTAACAGTTTCATAACATAATTCCAGGGTGATTCAGATAAGAATGAGACACTGGTTACAGTGCTTATGTTTAGTTAAGAATTTTTGTAATTTTACGGAACGGGCTATTCATAAATAAGTGGAGCATTAGGCCGTACACTGGAGAGAAAAAAAAAGTGGCGTGAATTCACGGAAAATTCCTGAAATGTGCATCAAAGTTGCCGGTAGTTGTTCCGTCTTTTATGAAATTTCCCTTTTTTACCGTTTAACCTGATGGAACGAAGCAACTCGGGATTAGCAAAATGGGCTGAAATCAGCTCGAACGAATATATTCGTTGTCTAAGAAGTGGGCCAAACGCGGCTGGAACGAACTTAAGGCTCTAAGAGACCCGCCATCTTGTATTGCTGCCTTCTCTTGTTAACCAACGGGTAAGCGTATTTCACAAATTGCTCGGGCAATTTTGCACATTTTGGAACACCGTTTGTGGCTAACGCAAGATATATGATAAATAAAGAGTTCCCTGGTTTCAGAATTTTTATTGACCTTTCCCTTCATTTTTTATCTGCAGCGAAAGTCGTACCAAGGCGTCTTCCATAGTTTTATTAATTAATAAAATATTTAGAGTCCAAAATGAAAATCTTAAACCAGGGAACTCTTTATTTATCATATACCTTGCGTTAGCCACAAACGGTGTTCCAAAATGTGCGAAATTGTCCGAGCAATTTGTGAAATACGCTTGCCCGTTGGTTAACAAAAGAAGGCAGCAATACAAGATGGCGGGTCTCGTGGAGCCTTAAGCATCAGAAGGAGTTATTTCCCCCTTTTCTCTTTGTTATTCCAAAAGGTCATTTCGAGGGATAATTGATACTAATCCTTTCTGACTGATCATCTGCTAAAAGGGGCTATAATAATGGCGACGAACCTATATACGAAAGGAGAGAGATGTTTAAGTCACTTGTTTCCACCCAGTGGCATGATGTTCGCGTTTGGCAGACTACCCATTCCCCCTCATGCATCAGAGTAAAAGACTAGAAGTGAGCGAATATCACAGGTTTATGGTCGTTACTGCTGAGATGAGGGAGGAGGGCGGAATTATTTTGCTGTAGCTTTTGTAAAAGCCGGTCACTATGCGAATATTTCTGTTTAGGGAGCGCAGAAAATTTTGAGCACAATTTGGTTCAAGTACATCGGTCGCTTAGAGGATTAAATTAAAAGTTCACGTGGTTTTTTTTTTTGTTTTTATTTTACTCACGTATTTACCCAGATTTTTCGTAGTCAGTAATTCCGTTGATTTCAGAGAAATCAGTTCCGGGGTTTTCCGGATTTTTACAGAAATTTCGCAAAATCGAAGACGATGGATTTTCCAGTCCTTACACCCGATAATCATTTCCCCTTGTGGGATTCGACAGGGTTCGTTTGGATTAGCTCAGCAGAAAACGCACGCCTTAACCACTGAGCCAGAAATACTCAGTAATCGCAGGCACGTTCAAGGTAGAACTCTAATTGCGCGATGATGAAATGTTTCTTATTAATTTCTGTTGGATCTATTAATTTTTTAATAGGTTTGTAATTATTTTTTCTGTAGGAGGACTTGTGACAAATTAAGTGTCGATTTTTCGAAGCAACAGAATGTTTTGGAACTTAATCTTTTTAAACTGACAATGACTTTCAATTACCTTTAGGAAAAGGTGAAATGTACTGCTTTATAGTATGATTTCACAAAACTTCTAATTATAAAATTCACTCTTGGTAGCTATAAAAATAGCTTTTGTCTTAAGCACTCCACAGACTGATACATAGACATCGTACAATCACCTGTACAATAATTTAAGTTCTCGATTTTTTACGATAAGACTATACAATAGCTAGTGCACAAAATGGGGGAGAGGGGAAGGAATATCCTGTGTCACAATAAACTAAATTTCATGCGATGTGCTCTCCACAAAATCCGACCTCGCTACAGAACTTAAAAATAAGATCCTTCGACAGACGATTGAAATTTAATAATTAATCAAACCTCAAGTGTAAAAGGCAATACTTATGTAGGGATCAGAAACATGGATGCTAAAAAAAAAAAAAAAAAAATAGTTAATGTCCAGGTCTTCTTAAACAAATGTATAAGAGCGATGCTGGGAATATATTGGCCAAAACAATTACCAAATGAACTATGGCACAGAACAAACCAGAAACCTATACTGTAACAAATACGCGAAAAGAATTGGAGGTGGCTGCGGCATGCGTTGAGGAAAGAGAATAAAATAATAATCTCTTGATTGGAACCTGTGACGTACTACAGAGGTGAAAACATTTGTCAAGACGAAAAATCTGCAGCCAGAAATTCTGTCCGTGTAGCTCAGTTGGGAGAGCGACTTACTACGGAGTGAGGTGACACGGACAAACTTGTGTTTTCACATTGGCGCCCGATTGTGGAAAATGGATCCACTGGCCGTTGGGTTCTTCGAGAAATGTGTGGTGTTTGTTCCACACATTGTTTGGAATTAATAAAAAAATTAAGAGAGAGATGATGTCACGTACTACAGAGGGGGAAACATGTGTCAAGACGACAAATCTGTAGCCAGACATTCTGTCCGCGTAGCTCAGTTGGGGGAGCGACTTACTCCGGAGTGAGGGGACACGGACAAAGTTGTGTTTTCACAACTGTTCAACAAATTTTTTGTTTCCTGTACGTAAGTGAATCTAAATCTTATTTTGTTTCCTGCTGAATCTAAACCCACAAGGTAAAAGAAGACAGGGAAGACCAAGAGAAACATAGAAAAGAACAATAATGAAAGAAATAGTAAAAAAAAAAAAAAAAAAAAAAACTTGGAACCAAATAAAAACAGAAGCAAAGAATAGAGTCCGGTGGAAAATGGTGGTGGAAGACTTATGCTCCCAGGTGGAGTGAAGAGATTTAACTAAGTAAGTAAACCTCAAGTATTCCCGCGAATCGCTATTATGACTGGCCTGACTGAATCCATGCAACAAAATGGGAGGTATGTTTAGGAAAGTATGTCAGTGATAGGCTCCATGATTGTTGTGGGAAAATATCCTAGAGTACAACTGCACCATCATTACTGAGTGTATCGAGACTGCGCACCCGTTTACTATATATTGTTTTAAGCGGCATACAGGCATTCAATATATGACATGGAAATACCGTTAAGCATAGCATGTCCGCTGGCAGCATTGATAGCACCAGCTTCTGTCTTTCGTGTTTTCTGTGTACTGCGAGCAGAAAACTACACCAGAAGACATACGAAGTACGTCTTCTGTTGAAAACGTCCTCGTGAAACACGGGGCTAAAATTTTACCTTGACATAAGGATCAACTTATTAAGCATTATTCTCGCTTATCTGCCGCAACAGAAGTAATGAAAAATATCCCTGTTATGTTATTTAATTCTTTCAAAAGATATAAATTTGTGCCTATTCTTGCAGGGTTCCCATGGTCCTTATAAATCCTTAAGCCTTTAAAAAGTGCTTAATTTTTTTGAGGTTGCTTTAATGTCCTTAATGTTTGACAAAATTCCTAAAAGTACTTAAAAAGTACTTATTTTTTATAACTGTCTGCATGAAATCCAGAAATTATGATGTTGTGCCCAGAACTTTTGCTTCTGATTAGCTATGTTGATGTCGCATGATGTCAACTGAAGGTCCATGGAAAAGCACTGGACAATATGAGATAAGTAGTTCGTTAAAAAAACCTGAAGGACCGTGGGCTCTGTAAATAACGTGTATCCATCAAGTCCTGGATATTGTTGTTTGTTCCAGACACATCACCATCTCTTGGAACGGACCACTCGCTTTTGTATTTCTCCTTTTTGTATATACAAGTAACAATTATTCAGTTATACCAAGAGAAAATAAATGCAAAATTGAGATCTTCATGCAGATCATGAATTCGACTGTGGTTTTGCAATTTCAACTATGAGATGATGAAGTGCAAAATTGAAATCTTGAACTCATAACTTTAACCACAGTTTTATAATTTACACATCCTTTATTGCATATATGTGATTATTCTCTCACATAGAAAAATGAATTTGACCAGCAGAACTCTTAAATTGCATAAGTTCAACTTTATTGCATCCTTTAACTTAAGTTATACACAAAAATATTGCAAACTCAATTGTCGTACTTCAGTTTGCATAGTTAAGTCATGTGTAAAAGTATTTGGGCATATGTCTTTGTTGTGTATGCAATTGGTAAAGTCTAAAAAATTTGGCGAGAGGTGCTCAAAAAGTCCTTATTTTTTGTGGAAGAAAAAGTGTGGGAACCTTGTCTTGGGCTAAAGATCTCCTTTCAGACTCGGGCGGCATAATCGTTTTTCCATGATACTGTATTTCGGACTTTCGTACCAGATAATATTGATTCTGAACTATTTAAATCAAGCACAAAACTGTTTTTGAAATATATGTGCTTAAAAAAAAATCCGTCATTTTGTACGCATTTCATTCATCAATTTCCATCGAAATATAAAATTAAAAATGTGAATTTCGCGGATAATGGGTGAGGAAGAAGTGTTGCGATCAAGTGACATCTGCCAAAAACGAATGGTTGTGCTCTAAGTCCATCGAAAGGTACGCCACATCAATTGCGGACAGAGGCAAGTATTCTGTCATTTTAGGTCAACCACTCTTGGCTGCAGAAGCGCAGGTGCACAACAACAGCTGGAGATGCTGTCGTCGCAGAAATTGGCAGGGGATTCAAGAAGGACTTTGCAGCTGTTTCGAGTTTTAATTTTTTTTTTTTTTTTTTTTAAGTTTTCGTTTTTTAGTGAACTGGAGCGTTGCTTAGCCTAGCTCCTAAGTCAAGGGACGTCTGCCAAAAGGGAATGAATGCTGCTGCTCCGGGTCCATTGATGTCCGTCGTCTTCGTCGCCCACTCTCTGCAAAGGAACTAGTCTTCTCTCCCACAGACTCCCCACCCCCGACCTTGAGCTGGCGACCTCCATTGCTGCTTGACAAGGCCATTCGTTCCTCCTCCCCGATTAAAAAGCTCTAGACAGGTAGGACGCAGGTATATTGTAAGAATTTTTCGTTTTGTTCTGTCTGAAGATCTTCCGGAGGGAATTGTGGTCTGATAATTTTGGAGATCAGCATTTTGCTATGATCATGAGCTGCTTGAATAAATCAGTCCTAATGTTTTGATGTTTCCATCAGAATGATTTTACTCAAAGCCCAACTGTGCAGTGGAATTCGAAGTTAAAGCGCTCCTGGCAATGCGGAGTAAAGACGATTTTATTTAATATGAAATTATCAAAAAGTTTTTTTGTTATTTTACTTGAAAAAAAGGTGAACGTTAAGTCATACTAATACAATAAATTAGAACATCGAAAAGAATCTTGCATCACATGGCGCACGAAGAAAACAATAACTGTAATACGTGTCGACTTTTTATTAAAAACGTAGCAAACGTTATACCTCAAATATTTAGACGTAACATATTTTTCTTTACAACGTTTATGAATGCAATATTTATAATTATAACTTAGTCTACTATAGTTTCCATCGAAACTATAGTAGACTTTAAGTTATAAATATTGCATTCATAAACGTTGTTTTCTAAATTAAATAAAATATAATTATGTAATGCCTGTAGCTACTTCAATATTACAAGCTACTTCAATATTACAGATTGTTATCCCAGTCACCTTCGTCGGTTCAAAAACGTCATTTGCCAGAGATATAATTACATTTTGTAAAATTTCCTGCTTTATTTCAGTTGGAGGCTGTTTCAGTTCGTCTGGTCAGGTCTTCGAAAATAGAAAACTGCCTATCATCGCTTTCACCTTACAACGCTCTATTTGAAATTTCCCAATGATTTTCAATGTAATTGAGATCCGTATTATCTACAAGCCATTATAACATAGTGGTGATGTCATGATGACTTAGCCATGTTTTAATGAAAGTCTGTATAAATGGAATACCCCCTCTCTCTCAATAAGGAATCCATAGTACCGTGATCAGTTTGGTTTTCCTATTTAAAACTGTGCTTCTTGTGTCTGCATGTGCGATGTAAATGCATGCTGCTTTAAAAATTGATAGTGTCATAAGATTTTTAATTGTGCATCTATGTCCGAAATGTTAATAGAAAAAGCGATTAGAGAGTTTAGGATTTCTAAATCCTAAACTCTCTAATCGCTTAAGAAATCAAGCTTAGTAAGCGCAGTTGTTAAAGCAAAAAATAAATTAGGATGAAATAAAACAAATACTGCTGCTAATGCTAATAAACAAATAGCATATTTTATTTATTTTGTGATAAACTTTTACTGATCGCAATTTTTTTCACTGTTTTCACTTCATGCAGTTGCATATCCATAATTCTGTTTACTCGTGGGGGGGTTACTAGATGGTGATGAATTGCACAGAAGTGGGCTTGACGGTTAAACGAAGATAGAACCCTCATCTTTCTGCTCCGGAGCCGAATGCTTTCCAAATTATATGATCATATGTAGAGGATTTTAGAAAGGGAGTGTCTGACCCCAGGTCTTAAACAGCCCTTAGAAACAAGAAACTAGGAGATTTGGGCTAGGGCGCACGATGGGAAAGTGACACGGAAGTGAAGTAGAAAGGGGGAGGAAGACGCCCTTATTTATCACCGGGGGGATTACCCGGGGTCCGACGGCTTAACGTGCCCATCCAACGCACGGCGGATATTTAGTGATCGAGCGTTCGTACCTGCTTGGGATCGAACCTGAGGCCCTTTCTGTGGCAGTCATGAACGTTGCCCAATAGGCCACCCGCGGCCCACTTTCCCAATTAAGCTACACCGACGGAATTTATCGCTGCAACTTTGTTGTCTTCGGACATGTGCTTCACCTCTATAGTACGCCACAAGAGAACCAGCGCCGAAAGGACTAATACAACATCCCTGTTTTCCCTCGGAATTCGAACTCAGACCCAGCAGTAAGAAAAGTCAGACTTCCTCTTCCATCTGTCTCTCACATACACTACTTACCCTGCTTCGCTCCTCCTCTCTTTCACACAGCACACGCACACACTTCCTTCTGTCTCGTGCGCATTCATACACACACGTGCACACAACTTACTTTCTTTCTCTCTCACACTTCCACTGTTTGTGCCACCTTTTTTCATACCTTCTCTCTCTGGGTCACTCTCCATTTTTTATTGCTCCTATAGCTTTCTCTTACACACATGTACTCATCATTTTCATCTATCGCTTCTTGTACCCCTTTTCTTTCTCTGTGTCACCTTCTCGCTGTCACACCGTCTCCCTCCCTCTATCATACACTGTTCTTATTTCCTTCTGTCCCTCCCTTTCACGCCTCTTCTATGCTTTCTCACTCCTCTTTGCGACACGTGAAAAGAACAACAATCATCGCACGAAATCAACACGCCGTAGTCATAAGGAAGCTGGACCTGGGTTCCACGCGAAACTATAATAGACGTTAAGTTATAAATGATTTCATTTATAAACCTAGTTTCTTTATATTAAAATGAAAAATAATTTTTTTCCCTCGGTTTGTTTCTCTCCCACTCCCTCCGTTACCACATATAAACTCTGTCACTCTTTCTCCCTCGTGCTCATGCACACAAATTCGGGTGAAAAAAAAAATCTGATTCTGTTGAAAATTTTGGATATCAGATTGCGCAGCTTGAAGTAACATATGTTCCGAATGGAAGAGATGGATGCGTAATGCATTTTATGTCATTTAGTTAGCTAGTGAGCTTGGTTATTTCCTGCCGCTCTCGGAATGTATTTTAAAAATAACCTTCTTTTATGCCCTGAGTTTCGCTTCAGTTGTACATGTATAAGAGAAGTCACCAACCGAAGCCACGAAAGTCAAGCATCATCAAACAGTTTGAGCCCTTTCCTTAGGTTCTTTCTCTGCTGACCGTCAGTAAATGCATGAGCGCCGATTCGGAACACATCATGACCAGCTCCTTATTGGCCTATCTTTTCACTTCACTCAACAGATCGCCTAAAACATGTTCTTCGTAGGGGGTGGGGGAGGGGGCGCCTTTTTCTGTGGTATTTGAGGAAATTTGTACATAATCATGTTATCTGGGTAAATTGTACACTTAAGTGCCGACTGAAAATTTCGTGATTAATTTTTTTTTTCTGATGACTACGAATGTTTTTACCTTTTTAATCGCATGATCAACTCAATACCGAAGCTGTGGATGATAGATAACAATAAAAGTATAACATTGTGTTAGTGACGCGCCTTTTTATTGTATTTAGAAAAATTAATCACCTTTAAACTGTTTGAATAAAATTTAAGCTACAGTAAAGTCATTCAGTTCTCCATTTTTTATTTACACACACACACACACACACACACACACACAAACACGCGCGCATGTTTTTTTTTTTTTTTTTGCAATTCTAAAAGCAAAAGATACTAATTTGCAATGCTGAGAAAAATCTGTGAAAGTAGCATCGTCTTCAAAAATCACCGTTAAACGCGCGCGCGCACACTCATTCATGCACACAGTTGGTAGTTTAATAAAAGCCTAACGTTACGTAGGGCACATGGACTAAACTTAAGCGGTTGACCGAAAGTAAGTAAAGTATAAAAAGGTCACACAAAAGGCTACATTCCGTATTTCACTCGGAAGAAAATTGTTGAAAAGCAACGAAGTTCGGGATTTAGATACATACATGCATACATTATTTGTTGACAAACACACATTTTCAGTAAAATAAACAATACCAGCTTTTCTTTACAAGATTTTCTAAAAGCTATTTTTTTTTTTTTTTCTGGGTTTAATGGTCACTGTAAACGTCAAAGGCTATAAGATCAGACCATTTGTAGAGGATTTTAGGAAGGGAGTGTCTGACCACAGGTCTTAAACAACCCTTAGAAATAGGAAGCTAAGAGATTTGGGCTAGAGTGCCTGATAGGAAAGTGCCACGGAAGCTAGGCAGAAAGTGGTAGGCAGACGCTCTTATTTATTGTCGGGGGACCACTACCCGGTGTCCGACGGCTTAACGTGCCCATCGGACGCACGACTGATATTTAGTGGTTCGAGCGTTCGTACCTGCCTGGGATCGAACCTGAGGTTTCTCCGTGGCAGACACTTCAAAGGCTATAAGATGTCACCTGTCCCTAATTTAAGGCAGCTGGCTCCAGGGAAAGGGGAAAACCAGCGCCGTAAGATAAACGCCCCACCCGTGCCTTTTACGCAACTTGGACACGATTCCAGCGCGGACGATTAGCCTTAAGCCCGCGCCTCTGACCATTCGACACCGGATCGGTTAGTCTGTCAGATATCAGAGCCACTTCTCAATAATATCGTGGTCATTACCAACAATATCGTCATGTGCTCTTTTGTTTCTGACTCAGAGTAATGAATCCAGGCTTCATCCTCTGTCCCTAGTTCACGACTGAATCCGTTCTCATCTTCTTTGTGCCTGCCAGACATCCTAAAGTAATGCCCTTTCTTTAATAATGTCTCAGTTGGGTTGTCGTAAGTTTTGTTATAAACTTTGAGCAAAGCTTTGAATAATGAATTTGCTGTGAATGATCGCGCTGACGTTGTCTTCGCTGATTTTGAATGAAGGCAATAAATCCCCAGATCTCGGACAATAGTGGATCGGATCTGAACACGTCATCGGAATGTTGTCCATTCTCTGATCTCAAGGTTGAGATCGAGCGGTCGCCGTGTGTCACGTTACGAAGGCGGCGGTCCTAAGTTGTGACAGTCTTTGAAACTTTCGTAAGCACGTGGAATCTGCGGAAATCTGCGAAGAGTTCTGACAGTTTTTAGCAAGTCTTTTGTAAAAAAAAAGATCGTGCTTATGTTACCGGGTTGTCCGTTCGTCCGTCTGTACCCACGATATCTCTGCAACCATTAATCCGATTTGAAAAATTCTTTTTGCATTGGGAAGCTTGAAATATGCGAATGATGATCCTTCATTTCGTTTTTTTTTACGATCTACAATTTCGCCGCTAGAGGGCATAAATGCAGATGTCGAATTCAAAAATACGTTTTATTCCACATATTTGCTTCTAAACATCCGATTCAAAAAATTCTTTGATCTTTCGATTCCATTTGTCTAAGAGTATTTTAGATATAGTTATTTTTTCAAATTACGCATAGATTTTCCGCTAGGGGGCGTAAAAGTAAATTACATTTTCCCCGATAACTCTTCTTCTAAAACTCCGATTTGAAAATGTTTTTTCTTCAGCGGATACACCTCCTGATGGAAAATCTTTTGCATATAATTTTTCATTTTTGGTAAAAAATCCTTTGGCTACCAGAGGGCGTAAGTGGTAATTTTTGCTTCTGATGTATTTGCCATAAAATCAGCTTCTAAAATATCGATTGGAAAAAAATCTTTCGTGGACTGATGCCACTCACATCGATACACCTTTTCGGAATATTTTCTTCTTAAAATATTCCAGTTTCTCCGCCAGGGGGCGTAGATGTATATCTTATTTTTGTCAATATCTCTGCTTCTAATGGTCTGGTTTGAAAAATTCCTTCTTTATTGGGTAGTTTCTGGTGTGAAATGTTTTTCATATGATTTCAAAATTTTCATGTAATTCATAGATTTTCCGCTAGGGGCGTAAAGGTAAATTGAGTTTTCTCCGATATCTCTGCTTCTAAATCTCAGATTTGAAAAATTCTTTCTGCACCGGATATAGCTCCTGATGGGAAATCATTTGCACGCAATATCTAATTTTTGTAAAAAATGGTTTTGCCACCAGGTGGCGTATGTCTTAATTTCCACTTCTGATGTATTTGCAGCAAAATATGAGCTTCTAAAATCTCGATTGAAAAAAAGTCGCTTGTTGGCCGATACTACTTATTGGGAAAAAAGTCGCTTGTTAGCCGATACAAATCTTTTAGGAACATTTTCTTCTTGAAATAATGCATTGTTTCTACGCCAGGGGGCGTAGATGTATATCTTATTTTTGTCAATATCTCTACTTCTAGGAGTTCGATTTGAAAAATTCCTTCTTTGTTGGATAGTGTTTCCGATGCGAAATGTTTTTCCTATAAATTCAGAATTTTCAAGTAAATCATAGACTTTCCGCTAGGGGGCACAAAGGTAAATTGCGTTTTCTGCTTCTAAAACTCTGATTTGAAAAATTCTTCCTGTATCGCATACAAGACCTGATAGAAAATATTTTTCACTTAATTTCTAATGTTTGGTAAAGAATGGTTTGGCCACAAGGGGGCATAAGTGTTAATTTCTGCTTCTAATATATTTGTAGCAAAATCTGGGCTCCTGAAAACTCGACTAATTTTTTTTTTCTTGGACCGATACCGCTCATATGAAAAAACCTTCTCAGAATACTCTCTTCCTAAAATAATGCATGATTTCCCCACCGGGGACGTAAAGTCACATGTTATTTTTGTCGATGTCTCTGTTTCTAAGAGTCCGATTTGAAAAATTCTTTCGGTGTTGGAGAGCGTTTCCGGTGCGAAATGTTTCTCATATAAATTCATGTTTTTCTTAACGCACAAGTCTGCAACCAGAGGGCGTAAGCTCACGATTCCGTTTACAGCAATATCTGAGGGATTAAAAACCCGATTGAAAAACTTCTTTCTTGGGTCAGATGCTATTATTTTCCATACCGGTTCCATTGACTTTGAATAGCTTTGATAAATTTAATTTCCGTCAGAACGGATTCAAAAGACGTGCTTATTACACCCGAAAATTCGGTGTCATCTTTCTTGTTTTTTTTTTTTTTTTTTTTTTTTGACGTAGGACTACGTCTAACTCCGCGAATAGTACTGGGCGACTTACGTACTGCCGACCGCCTGTTACAAAAATAGGTCCTAATTGAAATCATTATAGCGTTAAAAATACGTGACGCACACTAATCGTGTTGGCATATTCGTAAACAGCATGGGGTCCAATTCGTGCACTCGCAATACATAGTGCGCGCGACGCTCGCCTCGCTCCCCATGTGCGGGGGAGATGATGCAATATTTCTGGGTGTGTCGCCGCGTTTGACTTAGTCTATCTTGGCAACCGTGAGCGCAACACGACTGTGCGTAGTATCATTTTAAAGCTCTCGACGAGATCTATTCAAATATATAAAGAACACCGCAGTGGTTTAAACTAAAATTTTTAAAAATTGTTTTCGTGTGAAAGGGTTAACATTTTCTACCATGCCGCGGAATTTGCAGCATGAGCGCAAGCAAAAGTGGAGAAAATCAAAACGGGAGGCAAGAGCAAGTGATGAGGAATGTAAGAAGCCCAAGGAGATAGAGCACCACGTTTTGTAATTCGTGTATCGATCTGCTTTGTGTTCACAATGTATCCAGCATTATTTGTAAAAATTATGTAAGCTACTTGTCATATCTTAGATCTGTGTTGGCTATAACAAATTAAATAAACGCTTTGAAACCATACTCGACTAGCTCATTTCATCTCTCCGATCTGCAAGCCGTAGTCCTACGTTCCAAACTGACTGCTCAATCAGAACTCTATAAATTCATGTTTTTCTTAACAAAAAAACATGAATTTATAGAGTTTGAGCCTACCTGGTTTTTTTTTTTTTTATCATCATAAACTTTTTTTTTTTATTAAATAGATATGTAGAGGATTTTAGGAAAGGAGTGTCTGACCCCAGGTCTTAAACAACCCTTAGAAATAGGAAACTATGAGATTTGGGCTAGAGCGCCCGATAGGAAAGTGACACGGAAGCGAAGTAGAAAGGGGAGGAAGACGCCCTCATTTATTACCGGGGCAGTACCCGGGGTCCGACGGCTTATCGTGCCCATTCGACGCCCAGCGGATATTCAGTGGATCGAGCGTTCGTACCTGCCTGGTATCAAACCTGGGGCCCTTCCCGTGGCAGTCACGAACGTTGCCCACTAGGCCACCCGCGGCCCTCGTCATCAGAAACTGCGTTACAGCTCCCTATTTATACGAGTTTCGGTGTGAAACACCATTTTGAGAACTGTGGGCGCTTTTGACATCAGCTATCTAACCCCCCCCCCCTTATTTTTGTTTTGTAGACGAAAAGTTTGAAAAGATTGTGAATCGAGTCTCAGCCGTTACTGTTAATATTTCGCTTAAAAGGAAACAAATTTGTGTGCGTGCCCGTGTGTGTGTGTGTGAGAGTGAAAGAGAATGAGAGAGAATAGGGGGAGGCTTTTTGAGTTACCTACATTTATGAGACTCAACATAGAACGAAGCTTCACTTTTTTTTTTCAGCAAATTTGCGTCACTATACGCGTCAGCAAAAGTTTAAAATACCTTTGCAAAAGAAGTGTCTCTTTGTTGGCCGCGGGTGGCCTAGTGGTCAGCGTTCGTGACTGTCGTGGAGATAACCTCAGATTCGATCCTGGGCAGGTACGAACGTTCGAACCACTAAATACCCGCCGTGCGTCGGATGGGCACGTTAAGCCGTCGGACCCCGGGTACTGGCCCCCCGGTAATAAATAAGGGCGTCTTCCTCCCCCTTTCTACCTCGCTTCCGTGTGACTTTCCTATCTGGCACTCTAGCCCAAATCTCCTAGCTTCCTATTTCTAAGGGTTGTTTAAGACCTGGGGTTAGACCTCCCTAAAATCCTCTACATATGTAAAAAAGTGTCTCTTTGTGAATATTATACGCTTAGTGCAAATCTTGAAACTTCTTTACGATGGAGGACTTCTTTATAAACCGTAGATTCAGTATGCATTTATAAACGGTACGCAGATGCTTTACAAAAGTAGCCCTTTTTGTGCTGTTTTGGGGGGACTGTCTTTAGAATGAAGCATTTATTCGCCAAAAATCTCCGAAAAAATTTATAAAAAAATTCAGATGCATAGTTTTAATTTGTGCCAACATTTTGTATTAAATATACTGCATTTTTACATCAGTTATTAGGCACTTTTTCAAAAGTGGGCTTATATTAAAGCGTAAGCTCAATGCGCCCATATGGGGATACAAAGCATTTGCATATAATTTTGGAACAGTATTTATAAAGTGCTAAGAAATTCCGTAAAACAAAAAAAAAGTTGGGAGGTAAGTACTGTCCGTCATGTTGGTATTGTTTCCTGTTTTTATTCTTTTAAGAGCCCTTTGTTTAGTGGCTGGCCTTGTTCATGGTGCAGTGCTGTCACCAGCAGCAGAATCATTTGTGTTAATTAGTCTTCCCTTGCATTGTGGGGAGGGAAGACGATGCTGGAGGAAGCTTTCTAATTTTGACCCTAGGAGACCACCCATTATGCTGTTGTTTTCACACGTCGTCGTCAGATGGCCCTCGCGTTAAAATTAGTAACGGTTGGCCTAGGAAAATGAATAATAACATAGGTAAGTGTCTTTCCATCAGCTTCTTCCCAGAAACGTCACTGACTGTACTTATTTAGGAACGTGAAATTGTGTAATTTTCAAGTCTGCTATGTTTATGAAGGCAATTGCCATGCCAATCGGGAGGGAATAATCACTTCTCGAAACGATGTATGAGGTTTCTGATATTTAAGTCCATTTTCCTTTAACGAGGAGGGGAAAACCAACGCATTCGGAAAAATTGGTCTCTCTCTCAGAAGAAAAAAAGAGGGGAGGAGTGTGCCAATAAGATTTCGTTTTACAATATGCTTCACCAAAGATGGCCAACGGGTGGTCCGTCAACTGCTATTACTTTTACAGGTACCTCGACCACTTGAACTGTTGTCAAAGGATTCACCAAAGGTGGCCAACGGGTGGTCCGCCAGCTGTTATTACTTTTACAGGGACCTCAACCACTTGAACTGTTGTTAAAGGATTCACCAAAGATGGCCAACGGGTGGTCCGTCAACTTCTATTACTTTTACAGGGACCTCGACCACTTGAACTGTTGTCAAAGGATTCACCAAAGATGGCCAACGAGTGGTCCGCCAGCTGTTTTTACTTTTACAGGGACCTCGACCACTTGAACTGTTGTCAAAGGATTCACCAAAGGTGGCCAACGGGTGGTCCGCCAGCTGTTATTACTTTTACAGGGACCTCAACCACTTGAACTGTTGTCAAAGGATTCACCAAAGATGGCCAACGGGTGGTCCGTCAACTTCTATTACTTTTACAGGGACCTCGACCACTTGAACTGTTGTCAAAGGATTCACCAAAGATGGCCAACGAGTGGTCCGCCAGCTGTTTTTACTTTTACAGGGACCTCGACCACTTGAACTGTTGTCAAAGGATTCACCAAAGATGGCCAACGGGTGGTCCGCCAGCTGTTATTACTTTTACAGGGACCTCGACCACTTGAACTGTTGTCAAAGGATTATGCTCAATTAAAATGGAGACAGGCTACGCACAAACGGAACCAGAGGCGTAAGACGCATTTTTGCGCCCCCACCTGTCTTTTTATGGTATATATATATATATATTACGAATTTAATACCCAAGAGCAGAGTCAAAGACAAAATTTCACCAAAGAATTTAAAACTAAATTTGCTAAAAAAACCTGAAGATCATGACGCGTAACGCAGCAGTAATGAATTTTCAGAATTCACATACTATTAAGAAGAGACAGATGCAAAAAAATCTTTATCTGGTACTAAAACAACTAAGAAATACTCAAAAACCAACAGGTATGAGTAAAAAAGAGATAAAGTAATAGAAACCTAAATGTAGAAAGTGTCGACAATGTCGAGCCTTGGCTTTATCAAGGACCAGCAAAACTCTGCATTTTCTCACTTCCACAAAGACCTAGTTGGAAATGGGTTTCTGCAAAGCCATAGATGCAAGTTTAATGCCCACAAAAATGTTTTTATAACTAACATAACTTCCTCAGAGTTGCATGAGGAATCATTTTGTTAAAGTTTTTGCATGCATCTACAACTTTCCTGGCCCAACCCACGCTCGTCATCTGCCACAAAAAACAGAAAAACGATTAAAAAAACCCCACAAGTTGTGAGAGTGTCTGAATAAGCCATCAGAATTATTCAGCTAAAGCACACGTTGCCAAGCAACCTAGCCGCCTAAGAGAAATTTTAAACATGAATAACAGTACCAAAGTACTACAAAATCTTATGCTTTGTGGTGAAAAACGCTTTGTCCAAACTGCCATAAAATAAGAAACAAGAAAATCAAGTTTTTTAAAATGAGATTCCTAAAAGTAATCAGGATTTTGGTACCCACAACTTTCTCAACAACTGACATCACAAGAAAAAAAAATAATGAAAATAAAAAGATGCTTTGGAAAAAATTATATGAAGTTAACAATTAGTTGCAATATTTACAAATATTCCAGTAGTGCTTTAAGAGTATAATTATGTTGATATTATGTTCCTACCAACAATGAAAAAACATCGTTGGCAAGAAGAACAATAAAACGGCTAACTACTCAAACAAAGTGCCCCAAAACACGCTAAAATTCCAAGTTAAGTGAAAGGGAAAATACTCAAAAAGTTAGCAAAAATGCTTGCTCCTAATTCATGATGCTAAAAAACTAAAATTTCCGCCAAGAATGTTCATTAATTAAACTTAGAACGAAGTATAAGAACAAAGATGAGAGCTTACCTTCAAAGCCACACTTGCAGTTCAAGTGCCAAAACAACATGGCCGAACTCCCTTCTCGCCACTCCCAGAAGCAGGGTGGTGGTGGGGGAGGTCCCCAACTTTCTCCGCATAAAAGACGCTGCCCGTTAAATTTGTACTAAGAGAATTATACAACTAAGAATGAAGTCCAGATAGAGTAGAATAACTCTCCTGAATACATAAAAAATATTATCAAATACACTAGTAGTGTATTTAATAACCTTTATATGTATTTAATTACCTTAGTGTGCTTCTACAGACACTACAAGTTCCTATTTATTTTAACGTAAGTTTTTCTATTTTTAGGATAGTTATTCTAGTGAGCGAATGCCTAGTTTACTTTTTATTTATTTTTATTTTACTTTTTAATCAAATTATAAACTTTTTTTGTGTGATTTTATTTGCATTTTTTATTTTTAATAGGACTGTCCTGTCCATAGCACTAAAGGTTCCCTTTTGTAGTTAATATGCATCCTCCAGACCAACTTCCAAAAGGCTTTCATTGGCCAGAATCATTTTATCAACTGTGTAGAAATTAAAACAGATCTGCCAACCTAACTCTATTATTCAGAACAATTTTTCTTAAAGTTCTTTTTATGAAAATAATAGGAATTTTGTTTTCTAGAAAACAGTTTAATAAGATTCTAATGTGGTTATTGAAATCCAAATTGTTGCTGCAAATTCTTGAAATTCTAAGTACCTGAGAAATTAGTACATTCTCAATTACTTTGGTCGAGATATTATTGTTCCAGTGCAGATATTTCATTACTTTGAAAGGAAAATTAACTCTTTTATCAAAAAGGCTGATGGACGGGTTACCACAGTTAAGTTTAATGCTTAAGTCTAGGAAATCTAGTTCCTGATTACTGTGGTTGGTTTTACATAAGTTTAGAGAGCTAGGATAGATATTTTCCTGATTACTGTGGTTGGTTTTACATAAGTTTAGAGAGCTAGGATAGATATTTTCCTGATTACTGTGGTTGGTTTTACATAAGTTTAGAGAGCTAGGATAGATATTTTCCTGATTACTGTGGTTGGTTTTACATAAGTTTAGAGAGCTAGGATAGATATTTGGTAAAACCAACCACAGTAATCAGGAACTAGATTTCCTAGACTTAAACATTAAACTTAACTGTGTTAACCCGTCCATCAGCCTTTTTGATAAAAGAGTTAATTTTCCTTTCAAAGTAATAAAATATCTGCACTGGAATCTCGACCAAAGTAATTGAGAATGTACTAATTTCTCAGGTACTTAGAATTTCAAGAATTTGCAGCAACAATTTGGATTTCAATAACCACATTAGAATCTCATTAAACTGTTTTCTACAAAACAAAATCCCAATTATTTTCATCAAAAGAACTTTAAGAGAAATTGTTCTGAATAATAGTGTTGGGTTGGCAGATCTGTTTTAATTTCTACACAGTTAATAAAATGATTCTGGCCAATGAAAGCCTTTTTGGAAGTTGGTCTGGAGGATGCATATTAACTACAAAAAGGAACCTTTAGTGCTATGGACAGGACAGTCCTATTAAAAATAAAAAATTCAAATAAAATCACACAAAAAAAGTTCATAATTTGATTAAAAAGTAAAATAAAAATAAATAAAAAGTAAACTAGGTATTCGCTCACTAGAATAACTATCCTAAAAATAGAAAAACTTACGTTAAAATAAATAGGAACTTGTAGTGTCTGTAGAAGCACACTAAGGTAATTAAATACATATAAAGGTTATTAAATACACTACTAGTGTATTTGATAATATTTTTTATGTATTCAGGAGAGTTATTCTACTCTATCTGGACTTCATTCTTAGTTGTATAATTCTCTTAGTACAAATTTAACGGGCAGCGTCTTTTATGCGGAGAAAGTTGGGGACCTCCCCCACCACCACCCTGCTTCTGGGAGTGGCGAGAAGGGAGTTCGGCCATGTTGTTTTGGCACTTGAACTGCAAGTGTGGCTTTGAAGGTAAGCTCTCATCTTTGTTCTTATACTTCGTTCTAAGTTTAATTAATGAACATTCTTGGCGGAAATTTTAGTTTTTTAGCATCATGAATTAGGAGCAAGCATTTTTGCTAACTTTTTGAGTATTTTCCCTTTCACTTAACTTGGAATTTTAGCGTGTTTTGGGGCACTTTATTTGAGTAGTTAGCCGTTTTATTGTTCTTTTTGTCAACGATTTTCTTTCATTGTTGGTAGGAACATAATATCTACATAATTATACTCTTAAAGCACTACTGGAATATTTGTAAATATTGCAACTAATTGTTACTTCATATAATTTTTTCCAAAGCACCTTTTTATTTTTATTATTATTATTTTTTTCTTGTGATGTCAGTTGTTGAGAAAGTTGTGGGTACCAAAATCCTGTTTACTTTTAGGAATCTCATTTTAAAAAACTTTTTATTCTCTTGTTTCTTATTTTTATGGCTGTTTGGATAAAGCTTTTTTCACCACAAAGCATAAGATTTTGTAGTACTTTTGTACATTTATCGACAAACACGGGCGAACTCTTAGCCTCTCTTATAGTATTCACATGAAAAACAGGCAATTATTTTCTCGTCTTAAAGGATTATTTGATATGATAACTAGGAAAATATTGCGATATTTTTTGTAGGACTTGAAAAATCCTGGCCGGCTTTTGTAAGTTATAATAAATCGCGGATTAAAACTTTTATCTCGTGCTTCCGCTGATTACTATTACGGTGGATCATCTAATTTTCATGTTGTTGTTGATTTTTTTTTCGCAGATTTCAAGCTTATTGTGGCACTGAAATCTGACCTCGTTTCTGACAGCAGTGTTTATGATTAATAAGTTGTTCGTCATTTTTTTACCTTGCTATAGGAAGTTTTGTTTTGCTTTTTCCTCTTTCTGCCTCTCCTTTGTTTATCGCAGCGTCATTTCGACTTCGACTGCATTGCCTGTGTTTCTGCAACCTGGAAAATAGTTCACATGGAATTTGCTGCGAAGTAATGATCAATTGGTCGTAATCCTGTACAAATATTCGCATCGTAACTTCTATCCCTGAATCATCTCTGAGAATGCAGCCATGAAAACGTCGCAGCGAAAACAATATCAGCTGCCAGTGAAATATGGTGGACAACGCAGCGCACCTGACTACTCGTCGTTCAGTATTTTATTAGCGTTTTTACCTGACTCATCAGCGGAAAATACATTCCTCCCTCCCTCTCCTACCGGATGCGTTGTTTCTTGGTATGAAACGTCCTTGAACTCGTATTTTTTTTTCATCTCGTCATTGTTATTTTTCTCGTCTCCTTTGTTCATTTTTTTTGCCTGATTCAACCTCTCGCGTGACCGGAGACGTCGGTCGTGAAAGAGAGCGGACCCTTAACGCGTGACTCCGCCGTCCTTGCGTACGACAGGCATATCCGTAAGCCCACCCCCCATTTGTTTTGCTTTTCCTCAATGGAGGCACGCACACCAGATTTACGCATCTTCTGCTTGTCGCAAGCATTTGTCCCGTCCGCCTCTGTTTTCGGCTATTAAAACAGAGTGAATGAATACCCGTCGATCCGCTTATTGTCGTCGCGAAACAACGGACGAAGAGAAAGGACTGATGAGAAGATAACAGATCTTAATCTTCTTAGTGTCTTGATGATGCCAGTGGAGGAAATTGTATGTACCCACCAAAAGAGATTATGAAGCGGCAAACGTCAGTAAGCAATGTCAACAACCCAAGACAACGGTCATTATCTTTAAATGACAAGAACTTAATAGCTGTAGATACGAAATGTATGTATCTAATATACAATACTTCGCTGCCTCACTGAGGCCCTGCATGTTTGTGGGACCGGTCAGTAAACGTTGACGCACGACATGCAAAAGCTGAATGTATCAAAAGCAAAACTTCCAGAGAGAGTGAGCAACAGAGAAAAAATGACTTTCTCTCTTACTGACAGAGAAAAAGAACGAATTATATCTCCTCCCTGATAGTTAGGGAGCAAGTTCCTCACACAAAAATGAAAAGAAGGTCCTCTCTCAAAATAAGAGGTCTTCTACTCTTTCATTTTGAAAGGAAGGTAAGGAAAAACAGCTTATCTTCTTTTATCTCTCACTTTTCAAATTAGCTTAGTCCTGTCATTTTGAAAGAAAATGGAAAGACTGCTCTCCTTTCTCTCTCACTTTATATAACGGAGAGAAATAGCGGCAGATAGACTCCACTGCCTCCTCGTACGCCGCGAAAAGAAATCTCTTATACAGAAGAAAGGAAAAACCCCATCTTTCTGTACGAGAGAAAGGGAAACAAGGAAACGTACACTTTCTTGGTTGGCTCCCTGAAAAAAAGAGCAGAAAGTCCTCTGCATCTCTTAATGAAGAAAGGTGGGGAGGGGGTATTTCCTTGCCTAAGATAGAAAGGAATGAAGCAAAGAGAAAGTAAAATTTTGTGTTTTCTTATTCTTTTTGCGTTTCTGTCGTCTCGTACGAGGCTGGTTGGTACAGTAATTGATTGGAGGTCGGAGGTTGCGTCCCCTCAGTCCGAGCTATCAGTTTTCTTGATTCATTTTGTTCTCGGCGTGTACTCCTTCAACTCTTAAATTTTTTCGCCCCCTTCCTGTCAAGACACTGTCTGTTCCCTCTTTTCACCGTGTAGTCCGAGCGAATTTGCGGCGCGTTAGTTAGGTGTCGGCAGACCATGAGGACTACACGTTTCCCCTTTTAAAGGGCCGACCATAGACTTAGCGGTAAATGACTGAACCTAAGTTTAGGGACTGTCGTTATTGTTATTACTGCTGTTCGGCCAAACCTGGCTATTTGAGCGCTGTTAAATCACAAACACCAAACCAAGCTGCTCTGCTCCTCTTCCCTAGAAGGAAGGTTCTCTTTGTCTCTCTTCCTCTCTCAAAAGAAGAAAGAACGACAGAGAAAGACTGATTGAAGGAGGGACTTCCCTCTGACGGGGCACACACATTTTCATTCGCAGTCTCTCTCACTCACACACTTTTAATGTTTCATGGGAAAGGAAAGTTCTCTGTCTTCTAACAAAGAAAGGATTTTTTCATTTCTCTTTTAAAGAGAGTTAGAAAAGGACAGGGGAAGAAAGCATTTACTTCTTCTGTTTCGCTCTCAATCTCATTGTCTTGTCCTTTCTCTCATAAAAGAAGAAATGGAGAGTGAGCGAAAAAAGGTAGGCACCTAAGTCCTTCTCCCCAGTTTTAAAGGCTTTGTAGAAAACGACTCCATTATCCTTGGAAGGCGAAATGTCCAATTTCCACTTTCAAATGTTAATGCTGAGTTGCGTTTCCAACCCCTGACATTTTCTGTGCATGCAAGTAATGGTCATGCATATAGCTTTAGCCTTCATTTATAGTATTCTTCCTACTACAAAGGAATCGCATAGTATTTAAATTGCTTTAACCGAGAACTGAGGAATGTTAGCTGGGCCCCTTTAATTCTCCACTAATCCAGAAAAGAAGTGGGGGGGGGGGTTAACAGCTTTTCACCGTTTCTAAACATTTTGGGAGTTTATCACTTTCAAAAAATGTTAAAGATTACAGAAAAATGAAAGAGGGGGGGGGATACTCGTGCGTGATTTAAAAAAAACGGACAGGAAATGAAATTTTGACTTTTTATGCAACTTTCCACATAAACAAAAACAGTATTTTAAAGTAACAGTACTCGTGTTACGTAACATTTTCATGCCTTCGCGTGCGAAGCAAGTGTAATTCACACAACAGATCAATAGCTCAGTGGAAAAAGGATAACATTCCAAAAATATAGGAAGTCAAGTCTTGTTGCTTGATGGAATATTCTCGTTTTTACCTCAGAGGATCGCTTACATGAATAACTACGGAATTTCTACCTCTGTTTGATTTTCCATATTTTTGGAATGTTATCCTTTTTTCACTCAGCTGTTCAATTATATTCCTGTCTCTTTCTCTCCCTTCAAAGTAACAGGACTGGTTAAAAGCTGTAATTTTCAATGCCGGTAACTGTTTTAGCTGAGTCAAAGGCACTTCTAATTGGACCTAGATCCCAGTCTAACTTGTCTCTAGAAAATATTTGTTCAGATCATGCATTAATGTTGCAAATCACTGAAACTGAATGACAGCATTGAAGAAAACAGAAAAAGTCTGAGGAAAGGGGGATCTAGGGGTAAAATTAATAACGCAATAAAAAAAAAAAGAAGACTCGTAATATTTATGTGATCTGAGCAGTTAGGCAGCAAAGGAAAACTGCCGGGCGCAGGTAAAAGGGTTTGAGAAGAAACTATTTTGTTTCAATGGCTTAATAGTATGCTTTCTCGTTGTACCTTATGTGCAGTTGTTGCTAAGTGCATTGCTCAAGATTACTTCTGTTATTTGCTCTCTTTGGAGGGGATGGCAGTGATTACCTTTCCAATGTTATTTTAGCAGCTTAACGACCCTTACGAACGCCTAAGGGGGAAGCTGTGACGTATACCTCTATTTAACCTTCCTTTTGAGTTTTTCTTATGTGAACTTAGTTGTTTCTTGGTTAAACGTTTTCTCACGACAATACATTACTTCCCCGAATAGCTTTTGCAGTTTGGCAACAGTGAGTCAGGGTAACATAAAAGGACTAGATTGAATACATACAGTGTGGAGTTGATAGAAAGCTCTGGTGGAGAGTAGATTGTTAAACGTTGAAATAAAATCTGTTGAAGTCTGAGATAGACAGTATGTGATCGACGAACAAATGTTATTAAGATTGATGTCAGTGATGATGAAGCCAGTGAGATCATATTGTCAAAGAATTATATCGATGTCTGAAGTGTACAAGTGCTTACAGAGTAAATTGGTGGAATAACGTTTGAGACTTGATCTTTTTACATGGTCGTTTGATTATTTGTCGACAAAGTGTGATTTATGTGCAACAAAGCTATTGAAGAAAATTAGTTAGCTAATCAGTTAACAATTTTAAACCTCTACAGCTAAGAGGTTTAAAACTCAATAAGGTACTGTCGATATAAACTCTGTAGTATTTCTGGAATTTCATCCCATCCAGCTGAAATAAAATTCCGGATTATTTTATCTAGTAAAGGTTTTTAATGTATTACCTTCGTAGACCGTTAGACAGTAATTCTTGAATTAACAAATTCCTTTGAACTGTTCTACACATCAAAATTGTGATTAATACCTGCAGGGAAGGGCGAAAATCAGAACATAACAGCAAAAGCGAACACCTTTTTTACGGTCTTACACTCCGCATTTTATGAGATAAAAATAACTTTCTGGCATTCGAAACTAAAAGTCATGAAGTTTTTTTTTTAAATGATTAGGTTTTCCAATAAATCTGCCACCTTCTAGCACACCTTTCGACATACTCTGTCATTTTGCCCTGCCGCCCCTCCATCGGAGTTCGGTGTCTCTGGAAGGGGAATAGGCAAAAATACTTTTTTACTTAGGTAGTGCGAAACACATTCCACTAGATCTATATAGTTTCTGTCCGTTCCTTTTATGTATACTGGATGTACGTCCTTCTAGAAGTCAGATAATGAAAAAAATCTTGTACTGTCAGACAGGAAAGCTTACCCAAAATATTATCTTTGTCTTGTCACACCATATTGCCGCTTTTCATGAGACGGGTAAAAAAATCTTTATATCGTACGGACAGCGATAAAAATGTCCTCTGTATATTTCCCAGTTTTTCTTGTTACAGAATTTTCGCCCCTGGTGACAAAAAATGTGTGCTTGCACTTTCACGATCTTTCTTTGCAGAAAACGTATGCATAAAACTGTTTTGGGTCTTACTGAGGTAACCATTCACAATATATAAATAATACTGCCAGGTATCAGTAGCGTGTATTAAGGTACAAGAAAAAAACAAACAAACCCCGATGCAATTCTAAATTAAAGCCCTTTTTTGTTCAGAGTTGCTCATTACACGTAGGAAGTGCTGAACGAACTCTGAAACAAATTGGTTAAATTGTTTTTCTCCTTTTTCAGGTGAAATGGATTTACTTCGTGTAGCGGATTTGTCACTTTCAAAAAGGATATCCTTCTGTACACGGATAAATTACATTGATCTGGGGACCGTTCACAACACGTTGGTGCATTTGTGCTAATAAATACCGACGACCTTCGAAAAGTGCCTATATGTATCGAATCGTTTCTTGAATGCACAACAGAAACTTGTTTAATTGTCTTTCTCCTTAATGAAGATTTATGATAGACATTGCTGAGTCTTGATGGATTTATCCTTTGGTTTCATGAAAATTTTTCGCGATGAATATTCATAGCATACGTAGTGGGTTGGTTACCCGTCAGCTGTTGCTCCCACACAGGACAGAGATACTGTGTTGCGCTGTCCACGAAAACGACCAGTCATCCCTGTCGGACCACTTGTCAACTAGATTGCTGTCCCACGCATCGAACTCGACATTTCGGGACCTCACAACACTATGAGTCATACTGATAAAACTGACATACATAGTATGAGGGGGAGTGGCTTCCTTGGTAAATGACCTGTTGTGGGTCATCAAACTATGAATTGCTAGTGTATGTGCACATGCATAATACAGACCCCTAGATATTCTTATTTTTGTGGATAATTTTTGATACGTCTTTCTCAGACGCCAAATGAAACATACCGTTGGCATTTAAGTCTGTCCATGGACTCTATATCTTTCAAACTGTTATATATAAAAAACTATTTTTACATAGGGCTGATGAAAACATTTATGTTTGCATTTGTCATGATATTTGAGCTTGTAGAAGACTGACCTGAAAAACTATTTGGTTGCGATAATTAATCATATATGAAGATTTTCGGGCATTTCCCGACTGGTGCTTAATTTTTCTTCTAGGTTGCCGGCATATATACTTCACCATATCTTTTTTCAGCAAGAATATTAGACTTCTTGGACCGGATATTATGTTCATTTGTTTCTAGATTTTCGTGGTGCACAGTTACCCCTCTAGGTAGAGTAAACGTTTAATATTTTTGTCACAAAACGTGTTTCTTGAAGACTGACTAGAAAAATTCTTCTTGAAATGGACAGAAGAAAACGTAACTCAAGATTTGGCGGTTTTTCGCAGCACATGATTTTCCTTCTGGGTGCCGGTAAGATATTGAATGACTAAAAAGCAAAACACAATACACTGAATATACACCTGTTACTGTAGGATTTTTTGAAGGGTTGCACTTGGTTCTGAAGTATTCCTAAATTGGCGCTTCCCCCCCCCCGAAAAAAATGTACTCTTACGCGGAAGATTTGGTAGCATTCTTATTTTTAATTACTATGTACCACAGGATCAGGATTTAAGTCGTCAAATAACTTTTTTACATTGTTTTGACATGTCATTCAAACATTAAAAATATGATGCATCGCTCTGTGTGTTCCCTTGTGAGCACATGTTAGTTTTTAGTCGTCGGATTGAAGTAATTCTTTTCCGTCAGAACAGAGAAAAAGAATCGTAAAAATTTTGCATGCTCTCTCCGCTTTAGTACTTCATTATTTCATGAAGTGGCCTAAAGATATATTTCTATTTGTCATGCAGTCAGTCTCCTTTTCTACAAGTGCTGAACACAAATTAGCAGAATTAGTTTTGGTGGAACACACTCTGTAGACGTAAGCATGACTAAGGTCTTGAAATTCGGGGAACTGTTGACCTATCATCTAGTGGTCCAAAATTTTCCAACAGTTCCTGCCGTAGAAATTGCTCTTTAGATCAGTGCCTTTCAAACTGTCTGTTGAGGAAGACCAGAAATCTTCCTCCAATATACTAGGAGTCAGAGTGGGATTTAAGATATACTTTTGGAACAGCCTTTTCCGGAAGCTCACTGTGATCCGGCAACAGATATCTCCGTACTTGTCCGCGGACCTCCACTTTGGAAGCACTGCTCTAGATGATGTATATATAAACACTGCTTTACCATTAATGTTCGGGGAAACCTGCATGTATACAAATAACAATCTTTATTTACAGAAAAATTAATATTGTGTGCTAAAACCTTTGACCCTTTTGACGGCCTCGAGTCGTCGTGGAATGCTCTTGACCAGTTTTTTTATTTTTTTATTTTATTTTATAAATGTCCGCATGTATCTTCCGCCATTTGGACTACAAAGCAATGATCAGTTAGCTTCGTTTGTTGCGCGATCTCTTCTTCCACACACTTGTCGATCCAGTTCGTCCCAGAGATTCTCTACAGTGTTCATGTCAGGAGGATCAGCTGGTCAGTCCAACTTTTCGAAGCCAAGTCCTCAAACCAATCTGTAACAAAGCAAGCAAAATGCCGTGGCGTGTTGCCCTACTGCTAGAGGTATGGGCCATCCCCAAAGTACTTCCTCAACGTTGGTAGTGCATAATTGTCCAGGAAGTCATTTATTGTTTTTTCCAATACGTCTAATGGACCCAAGCCGAACCACGAAAAATAGCGTCGTACCAGCATGCTGCCTCGACCAAAATTCAACGTCGGGACGATACAGTCAGAAAGGTACTTTTTATTCCTGGATCCGCCACACCCAGGAGTGCCTATCACCAGACTTGAAAGACTGTGTACCATGACTTGTGAGTCTAAAGCACAGTTTTCCATTGGTGTACAACCCAAGATCGACGGTTCTTACACCACGCTAATTGGCGTCAAAGTTATTAGCAGCTGGTGGATGAGTGCTTGATCGTGGTAACCCATGCCGAACAGCGCACTGTACTGATGCTAACACTAGTCCCAATGGTTTCACATGCGGTTTGCCTGATTCGAGACAATGTTGAATTGCGTTCTGAGCTGGCAAGCTTTTGTAATGCTCCCCTGTCACGTTCTCTTAGCACCCGAGGTTTACTGGGTCGTTTCTTGGCAGATTCATCCGCAGTCCACTTGCGTATCCCATTACCAACCGTCGACCTAGGGATCTTCAATGCCGCAGAACTGTCACGTACGGAGCGATTGCTTATGTTGCACCCTATTATCAAAACACGCTGGAAATCTGGTAAATCTGTCGATCCAGGCATGTTGCATTCACGGTCACGCTTTTGTCTCATCACAACTATACGAGCGTATTTATAGTTGGGTCGGTGGCGTAGTGCTTGCTTAGAACCGAATTCGCTGTCAATAAAGGGGTATCCGGATATTAAGCGTTGGGGCAGTGCACATCTGTTTTTTTTTTTGCCTTTGCATCACGTTTTAGAAGACCGCATAGAAAAACTCATGAATAGGAAGGACATCATTAGGATTTTTATGTTGCGTTGCCCTTAACCTATCGCAAACGCAGTGTCACTGCTATCTGAAAAGCTCCATGTGACTTTGAAATAGCGTGGAACGTGAATTTGAGAAAGTGTTGTCGCAAGATGTGCTCTTACGGTGTTATTTAATTCTGAAGTGATTGGAGTGGGGGGGGGGGGGGGGGTTAACCGACCACCATGAGCATCTCTAAAGGCTGTAAACAGTCACCAGTTCCTAATTTATGGCCATTGGTTTCAGGGAAGGGAGAGAGCCGGCGCCATAAGACAAGTACATGGCTCATGCCTCTCATCCGGGTCCTAAGCTCAGCTCGGGCGACTGATCAGAAAAATACTCATCTTCCCACTCAGGCACTTGGCGACGAACTGATGTTAAATACAATAGAATGCTTTATATGCGTTTTATCTTCGTAAAACTTTTCCTCTGTTTGTTTTCAGTTGGAAAGTTTGTTTCAGGTTACAACTTAAAGCTTCTGTTGCTGTTGACATAATGCAAAGGTGTTGCTTATAAAATGACCAGTCACTCTATGCAGATTTCATTTTACGTCAGATTTATCGTGTTCCTATGAAATCCTATCTGAGTTTTAATAAGTGCATGATTCAAATCTTTTGTGAGTTGTTACACAAAGAGACAGGTATGTAACGTACACCCCCCTCCCACCCCTTCTGATGCTCTGCATAAACCTGTACATTACAGAACGAATGGAGGTAATCATCAACGCCCACGAAGAAAGACGTCAGCACAACCGTTATAGAAACCTCATCGCCAGTGTAAAACAGGACAGACTGGTTGAAAAGATGATAAAAGAAAGGTACCGCCCTTTCCTTAGGCAATAACTGAGGATCTAGATTTAACGCAGAGTGCTGCTGGCGGTAGGGGAAATGGGGAGGAAAATAATGCCCCAGCAGAGTCGTGGAATTATTTTTTCTTTGCTGCAGTGACTAGACAGTTCAGTAACTCGTGTAGAAAAGGCCCGTCACTCTTACGGTTTTCGCAGAGCATAAACACCGGCGATATGTTCTCAGTAACGTTCGTTGTTATTAGCAATGCCGCAAACATTCCAGGAATGCGGCGGTTTGTCAGCCACACCATAAATATAACCTAGTCCTCTTGTCGCGAGAAGGATTAAAATAACATCACACATCAAGTCGTTCTTTCGGAAACAAAAACTCCAACGTGACGACACTCCCACGCCTACGACAAATGACTCTAACGTATGAAATCGTAGAAAAAAAAATCTCCTTGTAATAACTGTGGTATCGAACGCCCAATTTGCTGCTTCCTTATTCGTGTATCAGTGGTGTCCTTTCGTACGAGGGCATTAAGCAGACACCCCCCCCCCAAAAAAAAAAAAACTCCGAAAGTAACTCTGCCAAAATGTTTTTAGTCACATCTAGTAACATCAATACATAGTTCCATGTAACTGCATATTTTAATGCTGAATATCAATCTAAAATCTTCCTTCTCGTACTGATGGGTCTAGACTAGAATTTCGAGCAAAGACGCGGATGTTGAGTTTATCTTTCAGCTGGTGGTTCTGTTGCCTTGCCTGAAGCCAGTGGCTCAAAATTAGGGATGGGCGGCTCCTTATAGCCTTCGAAGCTAATGGGGGTTGCTGAACCTCGATATGGGGAGGTGGGGGGAGTCGTCTAACTTTTTAAATCAGATGGGAGGCCGCTGAAGTTTTAATAATTGCCAGCCATTCTCTTTTATCAGCAGGGCATTTTTAGAACTGGAATTTGGACAAAAGTCTGAGCAATTGTAGTACCTTAATAAAATCACAAGGGCTTTATTATATATTATATACTGAGTTTTTCAGGGATTTTACTCTGATCATGATGTCTTCCACTCTTGTCATTTTTCTGATCCAAGAGTTCCTCTTCTTATCTCTCCTGGTTACACCAAGTCTGCACCTCTCCATGCTTCTTTGAGTTGTCTGCAGACATACAAAGGCTGGAGACAACTCAAAGAAGCATGGAGAGGTGCATACTTTGTGTAACCAGGAGAGATAAGAAGAGGAACTCTTGGATCAGAAAAATGACAAGAGTGGAAGACATCATGATCAGAGTAAAATCCCTGAAATGGCAATGGGCTGGACATACTGCCAGAAGGACAGACCATCGATGGACAGCCGAAATTTTAGATTGGATTCCAAGGGACAGGAAAAGATCCAGAAGAAGACCACATAGGAGATGGGTGGATGAAATTCGAAAGTATGCGGGAGCGACATGGAGGACACTGGCACAAGACAGACCGTTGTGAAGGAAACTTGGGGAGACCTTCGTCCAGCAGTGAATTGATAATGGTTGACAATGATCATGATGATATACTGAGTTAGTTTTGCGTTAGGAACACACCCCGATTTACATATTCGGAGCGATAACGAAGTGCCATGTGATATCAACGTCACGTTCAGCGACTATAAATTGTGTACATTTATCCTCTGTTCGTAATCAGTAAACGTTTGCCAGTAATGGAAAAACGTGGCGACGTAGGCCAATTTGACGGCGGCCAAATAGTTGGGGGGGGGGAGGGGAGGTGCCCGTATTTCGGAAATAACCGCACTTGTTGGCTGCTCCCGTAGTAACTGTTTGAATGGTGGGCTAGGATTGGATTAACCATACATAGGCATCTAGCAGAAGGGCTCACGCTTGTCAGCCACGCGCGGTTGATCCTAGAGGTGAACGTCGGGTGTCACGACTGTTATCTCAGCAACTACTTGAAAGTCACACAGCTCACCCACCAGTACAACAGCGGTGCAGTTCGACCTATTTCCACATGCACCATGCGCCTTACCTTGCTTTGCCTGGGGTTCCACAGCCGGAGACCCATGATGTTGCTCAGTCATCTCAAACAAACCCTCGCATGGGCCAAGGAACGTCGGTAATGGACCCTCGACAGATGGAAAGAAGGTAGTCTGGAGTGATGTGTCCCGTTTTCTGCTGCATTATGCTGATGGCGTAAACAGCATGAAGCTCTATCCCTTGGTTGCAGAGTTTGGGTTCAACAGGCCGGTGGAGGTGGTGTTCTGGCCTGAGGAGCTTTTTCCTGGCAAGCTCAAGGTCCGTTGGTTATCATCCTTCCAGCACTGAATGGTGGACGTTACAGGGACCTGTTAGCCGACCTTTCCCATATATATATATATATATATATATATACAGAAAATTTACCCGGGTCACAGTGCCATCTTTCAACAGGAAAACACACCGTGTGATTGGGCTCGTATAACTGCTGAGTGGTTGGAGGAACACAACGAATTCGCCACATTGCCTTGGCCCTTAAGCTCTCCTGGCTGCAACCCAATTAAACATTTGTGGGATATGCTTAGAACGGGGTGTGAGGACTGCTGATCCTCCTCCACGGAATGAGCGTGAACTGACGGAGCTGATGCAGAGGACATGGGTCAGGTTACACATGGAAGATATTTGACACCTTGAATCTTTTCCTAGGCGCCTGTAAGCCGTGACTGTACAGAAAGGTGGACCAACGCTTTATTAGGTAGGTGTTTCTAATATAAAGCTAATTCAGTGTATATGTACACACGTTAAGTAATTGGAAATGAGCAAATATTTACTTGAAATTTTAAGGCAAAATAAATTGCTAGGAACGCAAATAAACTGTGACAAGATTGAAATAAAAAAAAATCTTTATACCATAAAGTTGAAGAAATGTAAAGAATATAGCCTACAAAGAAAAAAATATTAAAAAGAATCCTGTGAAAAATAAAATAAAAATAAAAAGCAAAGCTTTAAACCTATTGGAAGGAAAAAGTGAAAAGCAGAAACATATAAGGAGCCATTCAGCAGGGCTTTATTAAGGGCAATACATGTCAAATGTTTCCCCAAAGTCTACCACGGCCTAGGAGTTTTAAGTTTCTGCCTGTGCTCTTTGCTGGTAGCTAATTTTAAATGATGGCAATTTTAAGCTTTTAATTAAAGTAATTTTGTGGAAAATTAAAGAAGCAATTAAGCGAACAAGCTATTAATCAAACAGCACAGCCATTGCCCGACCCAAAACAAGACCAAGGACATAAACAAACATGCTTTGCAAATTTTGAACTCAATTGATTCAATTGTAGAAAGGTGTAACAAAAAAATATATAAATAAATAAAAAAATAAGCAGGATTAAACCAAATAAGATTAGGGAAATCCAAAACTCTCGGAAATTTCTACAGTTATTGCAAAGGTGATGAAAATGTATAAGCTATGTAGAGTGAAGGAGACTTATTTGAAAAGGCAGCAAAGAGGCTACCAAGTTTCGGAGGGGGACAGGGATTCAGTTGGTATATTCATAAATAAGCTATTTACATATGCACATTTTGAAGTAGCTGAGAAAAGGATTTTCTCAGTAGAATAAGAAACCAACAGATTCAAAGCAGTTCAATGTTACTTAAAAAGAAACAAATGTAAGGAAATAAAATAAACGAAAAGCGAAAAAATGTATATTTGATTTTAAAAGGTAAACAACAAAAACTTGCACACCGTGGGCCTAAAAGAACAAAGCAGAGATCACGTGTCTAGCAAAAAACAAAGCCTGAAGGGAAAAAATATAAAATAAGTTTTAGTAAGGAAACTAAAGTCATGAAAGCTGAAAACATAGCAAAGCAAGAAAACTAATGCAAAATAGTAAAAGTGAACATTGAAGAGAACAAGACAGATTCTGGAGTGGGTACAGCACCGGTGGTCCCAGCCATGTACAGTGTACTGAGAGAACTAATTGAAAGAGCGAAAGAAAATGGGCTCTCACTAGGTATGGTTTTTATTAATAATTGTGAAAAGGCCTTTTTGATTCCTTGAAACAGTTAATGTCATTGAAATCCGGCATTACTGAAGACACATATTTTAACATTATTAATAACATTTATGAAAATGTAAGTGCAAACGTTCTGTTATTCGTGAACATAACACATATAAAAATTGGACAGTGAGGCAAGGGGACACCATATCTCCCAACCTCTTCAATGCTACATTGTAGAATGTATTTCAACCATTAAAGGGCAGGGGGGGGTGTTAACGACCATCGTGAGCAACTCGGTGGATTATAAGCAATCGCACGTCCCTAATTTAGTGCCTCTGCTTCCAGGGAAGTGCCAGTGTCGTAAGACAAGCACAATGTCCATGCTTCAACGGGATTCGAACCCAGACCCGTTTCGGACGAATAGTCAAAAGCTAGTGCTTAGACCACCGGGGCGCCTGGATAAAGATCAACAGAGATTGTTTAACCGACCTTAATTTTGCTGATTACATAGTCAGTTTTACAAATACATGCTGAGAGCGGCAGAGTATGATCCAGGAACTTTTCGGCGAGGTTAAAAAAGTGAGAATAAGGATGAACTTACAGAAAACAAAACTGATTCTTGCAATTCTTTTGAGAGAACTGAAGATTTGCTATTATTTTACAAGAACTGGGCAAATTTGGAAGTTACTGATGCCAGCTACATTTACCTTAGACAACAGATATCAAGCTAGGGCTACATCAGAGAAGAATATTAACATACCTATAAAACTTGGCTGGAGTTCATTTGAGAGGAACAGTTCAATTTTTAGAGCAATTTACTGTGATTTACTATTATATCTTAAAAGAAATGTGTACTGTTGTATTATATCTTAAAAGAAATGTGTACTATTGTATTATATCTTAAAAGAAATCAATGCACCCTTTCAGTTCTTATGGATGAGAGACACGGAACTTAAATAAAAAAGACATACAGTGGCTGCAGTCAGCTCAGAGAAGAATGGAGAGATGTATTTTGCTGTAACCAAGAAAGATAAGAAAAGGAACTCGTGGGTCCGGAAAATGACAAGAGAGAGTGCATGACATCATGATCAAAGTGAAGACCCTCAAGTGGCAATGGGCTGGAAATATTGCTGTAAGAACTCGCTATCGTTGGACAACCGAAAATCTGGATAAAATACCAAGGGCGAAAAGGTCCAGAAGACCACACGGGAGATAGGTGGATGAAATTCAAAAGCATGCCAAAGTGATACGAAAAAGAATTGCTTAAGACAGAGTTGTAGGTGACTTGGGGAGACCTTTATCTTTTTCATTCAGCAGTGGATTGAGAATGATTGATATATCATCATCATCAATCCACTGCAGGATAAAAAGTTTCTCCAAGCTTCTTCCATAACTTTCTGTCTTGGGCCAGCCTCCTCCGTGCTACTCCGGTATTCTTTTTTTTTTTTTTTTTTTTTTTTTTAGGTTTTACGACCACCGTGAGCAACTCAATGGGCTATAAGCAGTCGCCCGTCCCTAATTTAGGGTCACTGGTTCCAGGGAAGGGAGAGAGCCAGTGCCGTAAGACAAACACAACATCCATGCCTGACCGGGATTCGAACCCGGACCCATTACGGACGAATGATCAGAGGCCAACGCCTTAGACCACTGCGCCACCGGGGCGGCACTCCGGTATTCTTTCGAATTTCATCCACCCATTTCCCACGTGGTCTTCTTTTGGGCCTTTTTCTGTGCCTTGGTATACAGTCTAGTATTTCACTTGTCCAACGGTGGTGTCAGTTCTTCTAGCAATATGTCCAGCCCGTTTTCATTTCAGGGATTTTACCTTGATCATAGTGTTATCAACTCCCGTCATTTTCCTGATCTACGAGTTCCTATTCTTCCTAGCTATATCAACTTGTCGCTCTCCATGCTTCTTTCAGTAGTTTGCAGTCTCTGGATTTCCTTATTAGTTAAGGTCCATGTCTCTAATCCATAAATAAAAACTGGAAGGATGCATTGATTAAACACTTTTGTTTTAAGACGTAATGGTAAATTGCTTT
The DNA here is from genome assembly GCA_039090855.1 of Macrothele yani. Lineage (NCBI taxonomy): Eukaryota > Metazoa > Arthropoda > Arachnida > Araneae > Macrothelidae > Macrothele > Macrothele yani. The sequence continues at coordinate 2,761,199 of CM076996.1, read as the reverse complement.
TGAAAAGTATATTGTTTCTACGAAATTTATATGCTTATTAATTTCTTCTTTAAATATCAAGCAAGAGCAACATTAATGTCCAAGGCAAAGGTAGGCATTGTTTACTGCTAGAGTTGCTTCACCAATGGCTAAGTCTTCAGTTCTCGAAGAAGCATTGTACGTCAATTTTGTTTTCTGTAAGTTCATTTTTAAGCTCACTTCTTTACTCTTGTCAGCAAGCTCCTGGATCATACTCCGCCGCATTGAGGGGGTACTTGGTAAAATGACTGTGTCGTCAGCAAAACGAAGGTGGGTTGTTAAATAATCTCCATTAATTTTTACTCCCTTGTCTTCCCAGTTCAGTGATTGAAAAATATTCTGCAATTGGGCATTGAAGAGATTAAAAGATATGGTGTCACCTTGTCCCCTCGCTTTTTTAATTTTTGTAAGTGCTGTGTCCTGGAACAGTCGAACCTTTGCACTTGCATTTTCATAAACATTATTAATAATATTAATGTATGCATCTTCAATACCGCAGAATTTCAGACACAATATAACTACTGATGGTTTTAAGAGAATCGAAAGCCGTTTTATAATCAGTAAAAACCATACATAATGGATTTTCAAACTCATTTTTTCTTTTAATTAGTTCTCTCAGTACATGGATAAGATCTATAATTGTAACTACTCCTGAATCCAGCTTGTTCTTTTGGTTCATCCATGTCCAGTGTTTCCTTCAAGTGATGTGATAGTACCTTAGTGAAGATGTTATAAACAACTAGTAAGAGGTTGATGGGTCTGCAGTTCTCGAGATTTTCAGTGTGTCCTGTTTCATGTAGCAAGATCATTGTAGCATTGTTCGAATAATCAGGAATCTTCCCTTCATTGAAACATCTCGTGAATACTTGAGCGAGTGTAATTTCTATTTTTCCACTGGCTGCTTGTATAATGTCCAGGGAAATTTCATCTTCCTCTGGAGCTCTTCCCCGTTTCATGTTCTTAATTAAATGCCCAATTTCTTCCGGGAGGACTGGTGAAACTTTGATGCTGGTACATTTCTTAATATCTGAAATAGATGTATCATCTCTTTCATACAGTTAAGTGTAGAACAATGTAACTCTGATCAAAATTTCGCCCCTATTTCTTGTTATAGTATCATCGTCCTTTTTGAGTTCCAAAATCTGTTTTCTTCCAGTACTGATGAGATGTCGCTTTGCTTTTTTTTTTTTTTTTTCGGTCTTTTATTGTTTTCATTTGCTTTTTTCGTAATTCACAATTGAATTTCCTTATGTCTTCAGGGATACTTTTCCGCACTGTCTTGCATAGCTGTTTATATTCCACTCTGGAAGTAACATTTTCTATGTTAATGTTCATCTTTTTTGCGTCAACAGTTTTCTTTGTTTTGAAAATATCTTCATATGCAATTTGTTCTTAGCACTACTTATTTTTGTCGCTGCTTATACGTATAACGGTCTTGGTAAGGTTTCTTTTACCTTCGGAGATGTCAGCTTCTTCTAGTTCCAATTTGAAGGTTTTATGACTTTCTAAGGTTTGACATGTCAATACATTTCGTTTGTTTTATTAGCGTGCATCATTCAAGTTTTGTATAATGAAAGTTCTTTACTGATAAAATGTTCTTCGGAAAGTTCTAATTAATTTAGAAAATGATCGAGCAACGTTTATTGACATTTCAGTGACATGTGTATGCTAAGATGTGCCTTGAAATCTATTTAAAAAGAAGCAGTTCAAAACTACTGGAAACAGTTCGATTTTGGAAACGACTTGCAGGTTAGCGATGAAGACTTTTAGCGAACAAGATCGAAGATAGAGGAAATGAAAGTGATAAAGATGATGAAACTTCGAGTCATATGAGGGGAGGAAAGGAGTCGTCTCCTGATTTTTCTTTTCGAGATTATGTAAACATTGATGAGGAGCTCTAGTTACAGATGTGAACATATATTGTGAATCACATTTTGGGCAAGAAAGATGATTTATCAAGCGATGAAGAATAAATCGCTGTGACTGAATGGTCTGAGTCGTTGGTCTGTGACCCTTTTTTCGTGCTGGAACAGGGCTCCATTGCCGGATAAGGTATCGGTGGCGTGTTTGTCCCTTCCCTGAAACCAGTGGCCTTTTTACGCTTTCCAACCGTAAGTTGAAGAAGCGTATATGCTCCAGCTTTGTCCGTCCGCACGATAACTCGCGTAAAAAGGGTTCGATTTCGATGAAATTTTAATATGTGGTAGGGGACCACCTGGGGACGAACCCTATTGAAAATGGACGAAATGGGGTCAAAGGTCACGACATAGGAGCGGACTCCGTTCCATTGCCCTTATGCACCATAACTTGCGTGGAAATGGTTCGATTTCGTTGAAATTTTAGTACGTGGTAGGGATCGCCTGGGGACGAATCCTATTGAATTGGACGCAATGGGGTAAAAGGTCACGACATAGGAGCGGGATCCATCCCATTGCCCTTATACGTCATAACTTACGTAAAAATGCTTCCATTGCGACAAAACTTTAGTATGTTGTTCCGGAGGTACACTAAACAGGTTCTGTTGAATATCGTCGAAATGGGGTCAAAGGTCAGGAGACGGGAGCCATATTTATTTCACAGCCATTATCCTCATAACGTGAGTAATAACTTGAGTAATGATTTCTGGTTTGTTGGAAAGCGTATCATAATCAATGCATTGCATGATTTTACTAACTTGTTTAAATTAGGGACGGGCCACTGCGTTTAGCCCTCAGATTTAATCGTGGTGGTTGTTAAATCTCGAAACAAAGGAAGAAATCGCTATAGAAAAGGAAACAATTTCAGACATACATAATTGAAAATCGTAGAATATATTTGCATCTAGAAACATGTCAACCAATTCCTTGGAGGAAGTTGAAAAAACAGCGGATATAACGAGAACAAAACGAGTAGCAGTTGTTCATATTTCCGACGTAACATGTAAACAATAAAACAAATGTAACAGCTGAAATTTCAATCTTTTTGCAGTTATTTTTCTGCGTTAAATGTTTTGCTTATTGCAGATCTTATTCACATTTTTATTTCTAACTATAGTTTTTAATTAATCAATGCTATACACTGAAGAGCAATTGAATTAGAGACAGCTGGCGTTATGCAAATGGCGCTGTGGGCGGCCCTGTAAACGGAAACGACATGGCGTATGCAGCGATCCGACAATATAAGGAGTGATGCGACGGGAATCGGTAAGAGTCGGACGCAGTATGGGTAAAACGCAGGATCTAAGCGTATTTTATCGTGGGCAAATTGTCGGGGCCCGACGAATGGGTCACTCCATCTCGGAAGTCGTGCAGGCAGTAGGATTTTCACGAGCCACTGTGTTACGGGTGTACCGTGAGTACATCGAATCCGGTAAAACCATCCCTGCAAGGGCCAACTGCCGTGGACAACAGCGTGTGGATGAGCGGGGTCATCGTCGGCTAGCTCGCATTGTAACAGTGGATAGACGGGCCACAGTGCAAGAAATTACTCGGCAATTTAACGCTGGTGCACAAAAACGTGTAAGCAGCCACACCATCCAGAACCATCTCCTCGCTATGGGGTACAGAAGCCATCGTCCCACGAGGGTACCGCTGCTGACCGCACATCACAGGGTGCAAAGATTAGCATGGGCGCGGGAACATCGCCACTGGACCCTAGACATGTGGAAAAATGTTGCCTGGACCGATGAGTCGAGATTCACGTTGGTACATGCGAATGGCAGGATACGAGTACGGCGCAAACCACATAAAGCGATGGATCCTTCTTGCCAGCAAGGTACTTCCTCAAGTTGGTTGGGGGTAGCATTCTCGTCTGGGGACTGTTTACGTGGACTGAAATGGGACCCCTGGTACGTGTGACATCGTCCCTCACAGGTCAAAGTTACCGGGATATCCTGGACGACCATTTGCTCTCGTTTGTGCGTCTTCAACATCCCACTGGGGACCTGATCCTTCAACAAGACAATGCACCGTGCCATCGCTCCCGAATTGTATCCGAATGGTTGGATGAACACTCCACCGACGTGACCTCGCGTCCTTGGCCAGCTAGGCCACATGACCTCAATCCCATCGAACACATCTGGGATGCCATCGAGATAGATGTTCGAGGCTCTGACCCGCCTCCATCAAATCTTTGTGAACTGTGGGAGCTTGTTCAGGGGTCGTGGATCTGTATGGCTTCCCAACGCTTCCGGTGTCTTGTCGAGTCCATGCCGAGACGAATCGCCGCTGTCATCAGGGCGAAAGGTGGTGCTACACGTTACTAGACAAGTATCTCTAATTCAATTGCTCTTCAGTGTATGCTTTCGATTGATACAGTTTATGATTGACTAGTGTTAACCTGACATAATGAAATATACCAAAAGTATTCCTTTTTTTATATATATATCTGTTGGATTATATAACTAAGTTCGCATATATCAAATGTTTACTCTCTTTTATATCAAATGCTTACTCTACTTATACTCGGGTTCAACTGTATTTTCTCACAGTGATTTCAGTCAAACTTGTCATTGATTCTAGTTGATGGCCTTAAGATATGCCAAACTGCTAAGAAATTCAATGAATGACGCAAAAAAAAACGCGGGCGCCAATCTGTGTTATATGTTAACCGGTGAGATGTAGTAGTCTGACTGGGTGAGGCAAAATAATGCTGCGTATAAAAATAATGTTAAGTATATTATATATAAAAAAAAGTAGTGCTAGATAGTGGGTAAATTTTATTTGAATAAGTTACGTTAATTGAATAAAGATTAGTGAGAATATAATTTGAGGCTCAGAGAGTAATGTCAGTATCTACTACTTTAGGTAGCGTTATTTTTAATGCAAAATGTAGCACCTATAAACTGTTGTAAGAGCAAAACAGATTTTTGAAATGATGGCCGTTCATTAAATTGAAAGTGATGAAACTGCAATGAAAATTTGCGAATAGATGTTCAGTTTTATTTTGTTCGGCTGTCTGTACGACTTCAGAATGTAGTAGGGTTTTAAAAAACGAAGAATTTTGGCAACTGAATCTTTTTTTAATCCTGTCTTGTGCCATGCATATCAACAAGATACGGTATGTGTGTGTGTGTCTTGATTTCCATTAATCAGTGAATGACGTATTCATATATGTATAATTTAGGGTATTTCATGAATGACAGCAGGCATCGAAAACTTGCGTGTGTGAGATGCTGCTTTACGCGCAGTTGACGCCCTGCTGCCCTTGGCAAATTGCCCGATTCGAAATGGCGACGTCAACCCACGAAAATTGGCGCGGTCCACACCCTGATGATTCGTCATTCTTCGCAGGGATTCCCTCCCCATAGTCTACCTAATTTGGAGCTATCACGTACTTACCCCTGTCCGAATTTGGGGATCTCTGGGCACCGCAAATTAGGAGCGCAAGCGTTACTGCGATGGGCCCTCGTGCGAAGGATGGATGGAATTGGCGGAGCAGATGTAGTTGCCAAGAACCAACCTCCAAAAGACCTTTCTTGAACAAAACAGGGGGCGAAATTCGGTATAAATTCCCATGTTGCATTCGCATGATAGTGTAGTGAGTAACAACAGATCGTGAAACACGCGCTTACGTATGTGTTTATGTAAAAATACGTAGGAAGAGCTTTTTTACGTCCTACATTTTCTCTTAAGGAAAGACTGAGAGAAGAACAATGTGACAGTAAAAGGGAATGTGTTTGGACTGCCTTTCTGGAAAACTGAGCTGGTGTCTGGGTTATATATATATAAACTTTGTAAGATAGCATTCGTCTAAACAAGTGTTAAGTTGTATAACAGTAAACAAATTATGTATTAACATTACGCGAATTCAAAACGCATTTGATTGACAAATTAGTTATTCCCGGAAACTGCAAATTAAAATGAGCCTCCTCCGCTGGCTTCTGACCATTCGTCCGAGATGGGTCCGGGTTCAAATCATGGTGATGAGGCACAGATGTGTTTGTCTTACCGCACTGGCTATTTTCTTCCTTGGAACTAGTGGTCCTAAATTAGAGACGGAAGCCTATACTTATAACCCACAGAGTTGCTCATGGTGGTCGTTAAATCCTCAAACTCAAACAGAATAAAGTAAAATGACTTTAAGCGACTTTTTTTCCCCCGCTGGTGATTTTCGTTGAACATTGTCCGCGATTTCACATGACACAATAGCTGAATTGTAAGATATTTATAGCTGAATGTAAAACAATTTCCCACTCCAGCTGAATAATGGTTTCTGGGTTACTGAAGCGACATGGAGTCGTACGTTTTGGTGCAACAAAATGACGTTCCGACGCCCATGTCCCAAAAATGGTAGTTTCCGTTGCAGTTCCTCGTTCGAAAGCAGTAGTTGCAGTCCTTGTTAGACGAAATGGCATGATCCCATGGTATTGAATTGGAAAGAAAGTGATGTCTGAAAATGCAAGGCAACAGAGGAGTGCTAATTACTGTATATACAAATCAGTCCAAAATGTAATCGCCATCGTTTGCCACGACCTGCTCCCATCGTCTGAGCACCTGTTGGACACCGTTCCTGTAGAATTGTGGCGGCTTGGACGCAAAGAAGTGAGTGAGTGCGCGTTCGACATCGTCCCGGTTGGTGAACCGCTGTCTGTCCAGAAAATGCTGCAACGACCGGAAAAGGTGGTAGTCGCTTGATCCAGTGTTCAGGGAATAGGCCAGGTGCGGCAGCATCTCCCAGCCCAGTTCACTGACCTCGTGACAGGTCACCCATACTGTGTGAGGTCTCGCTCCATCCTGCTGAAGGAAAACGCCTTTGCGGTTTAGCAGTACTGGTCCTTTCGACGTGAGCGATGTGCAGATCGTCGAGCTGTCAGCAGTACACATCGGCGGTGATAGTGGTGTTGTCCGACAGCAGTTCAAAAAACAGCACCCCGTATAGCCCACCAAACATACAGCAGGATCTTACGTGGGTGTAAGCCGGTTTTAGGGGTCGGCATGGGCTTCTGTTTTGGTCCAACCATTGTTTCCGGGCGCTGACATCGTCATCTGTCACAATGCCGTCCAAGAACCGTTCAACTTTGTCATGTGCAAGCAGGGAAACTCATGCGATTTCCTTTTTGCTCAACTGTGAGTTGATGAGGTACCAAAAATCCCCTCTTGTGCACCTTCCCAAGTTGACGCAGGCTCGTGATAATGCTCGTGTGTGTAGTCCCCAGCTGTTCAGGGATCGATTTCCACTAAGGTCTTCAGCATGTCCGTATCCACTGTTGCGGGTCTTCCGGCTTTGGGACGGTCTGACAAATAAAAATTTTCCTCTCGAAACCGTTCGAACCAACGATGAAATATGGCATTGGGGTCTACACCGGTAATGTTCCTTACATCACTTGCGTGGATATTACCGCGACGAAACTCATACAGCGTGCAGTGGCGGATGTGGTTCTTGTCCATGTTGGCTAGTACTTACATTTTTTGCCTTCTGACGGGTAACTGCCACTGACTTAAGCCACCTACCTGCTGGTGTCATGGCGGTGTGCTGCGCAATCTCAGTGGGCAGTGTGCGGCGTGGCCGGGACTTCTGCTTCGGGTATTCGTCATCGGACATTACTTTCTTTCCAACCCACTACAACAGATAAAGATTTTTTATTGTAGATGTTGGGCTTCTCTGTTGATGTCCTTGGCTGTACAGGGTCTACCCATGACCTTTATTTTTTTGCTTTACGGGTTGTCATGGTGAACCCATTTTTCATCATTCGTAATTATTTTTCCCAGGAAGTCCTTTTCCCGATGTCTAACAACGAATGAAGTATACGTGTTCAGTCTCTCTGTGACTAATATTACACTTTGTGAGTTCGTGCAGGACTCACTTTCCTACTTTTTGAATTTCCCATGGTATGCAATCGTCGAACCTTTGTCGACTGATACACGCCTTACTGTATTGACAGTTCTGGTCCGTTGGGCGGAATCTTCATTCAGGAGAGCTTGCAAATCTGCGCCCCGCTGCATCTCATTCGGTCCTCCTCCACGCTGCTTGTCCTCTACGCTGCGATCACCACTTCTGAACTTCACAAACCACTCGCAACATGTGCTTGCACATTCAGCTATTTTCGCTGCGTGCCGAGCGAATCCACTGTCGTGCTTCTGCAGCGGGTTTTTTTAGATTGAACATGAACAACAGACAGTGACAAATATGCACTTTGTCGGTCACCATGTCCTGGCTCAACCAACCGCATGTGGCTGGCTTCCAGCCCGTGTCATTCACTCCCATACCCCCAGCACGAAATTCTGACATTCAACAAATTCGCTTTCACAGCCCGCTATGTGGAGAGCCGGTATAACTTATGCGTAGACCTAATAAAAAGCATTAAGAGTACTTCCTCCAAATATATAGACTTTTTTAAATGACTCCCCCTCCCTCCCTTTTTAATGATTTATGAAAACATAGTCGCCATTTTCATTAAATGTAAAAAAATCATAGCAGCTCGTGGCTCGCAGTTCTGATGTCCCTAAACATGTGCCACGGCTTCTTTACAAACACGGTTGTTCTGGTCAAATCAACTTATGCTAATACTAGTTCACTTCGTTTTTTGCGTCACTGGAGAGATTTAGCGATTAAGGTATCAAAAAACAACCGTTCTCTGTGTATGCTTCATTTCCTGGAAAGAATATGTACAGTGCAGGACAGAATTAAGGTAATATTTCCTTTTATGCCCGTGACATAAACTTTTAATATACAACTCTCATAAAACAACTAAAAAAAATCAGTTTTACAGACTTGTTAGAGAGAAATGTTACGGAACACACAGAGAAATAAATCGCCTTTTCACACTGGAAAAGCAGAGGGAGCGAAGCTGTGTTATGAATTTTAGCCTTTTATCTTGTGTAATGTGACCATTTTTTCTGTGCCAAAAAGTGGGACAGGTACGACGCGGTTAGTCAAGCTCACGTGACAAACGATTAACCATGAGTTATTATTATTCATCAAAACCCAGGGTCTCAAAATGATTTTCTAAAGTGAATGTTAACCATATTTAATGAGATTCTTTTTTTTTTTTTAATTACCAAATTCTCCATAAGTGATTCAATAAAAATGTTTTATTTACTTAAAAAATGTGGCAGTTTTCATTAAATTATTTTGTGGCTTTATGAAATGTAAGTGTATAACGAAGTAAATTTCTCCGTCATTTCTGTCCACACCAGGATTCGAACCCGGATCCCCTCATTCCGGAATAAGTTGCTCTACCAATTGAGCTACGCGGACGTTTTATTCTGATTCCTATCTGCCTTTATGTCGTGTGCGTCCTTCTGGCAGGTACGTCACATCTCCTGGTACGTTACATCATCTCCCCCTTATTTTTTTTTTTTTTTTTTTTTTTTTCGAAGTGCTGGAGAAGGGATTCTCTGATTTTTCCTATCTCGCGGTGTCGAAAGAACATCACACCATTGCGAGATTTTGAACGGTAGGGTCATCCGGATAGTTCAGGCGCCATTATAACGAAGTAAATTTCTCCGTCATTTTTATCCGCGCCGGGGCTCGAACCCGGATCCCCTCATTCCGGAATAAGTCACTCTACCAATTGAGCTACGCGGACGTTTTATTCTGATTCCTATCTGCCTTTATGTCGTGTGCGTCCTTCTGGCAGGTACGTCACATCTGGTACGTTACAAGTGATAACTTACATTTTCTAAATTAGCAAAAGATTAACCTAATGTTACACGGCACTAGCAGTGTTCCTGCCGAGTCTGCCGGTAACGGTGCTTGAGACCTGAAGTACAATTTAGTTGGCCGCGGCACCAGGTGAGAATCTCAGGTGCACTGCTGCACTCAAAGATTCACACCAGAACATAAAAAATGAAAAGTTGAAGAATGACCCGAAGCATAACAGGCTTGGGTGAATCCACCTTGTGAACAAAATAACAACAAATAAAAAATAAAATAATCTAAAAAAAATGATACTTTGGGATCAGAGTTGTGATGAGGTTCACCCGCAATCACCAATTCGTGACTGAGTGTAGTGGTCCGGATCTTACTCCGGTACATTCAATCCCCAACCAGCCAGTACAACACCCACTTTCGCAAATAACACATGATTCTCAAATACACAACACAACATTTAATAACGTTCTGCGAGATTTAAACAGATCCGGCGCTCTCTAGGCGCATAGACAATTGCCCCTCATATGTGGGCAGCATACGGTGTCACACTTTACTGTCGGATAACGCAGCCGACTGAGTCTCCACCGGACTATCTGAACAAGAGATACTACTCGTTTACACACTAAATAGAGCTGCAGGTGATATTCATATACAATTGCTTAGAGAATGAAAAAAAAATTATATGCAAACGATCACATTAAAAATACTCGCGACACAAAATACACAAGCACGTTAATTTGCGGTATAAGATTATAGGTGCGAAATACTGCCAAAGTTAATTAACTAAATCTAATAAGCATGCACATGCAGATCCCTTGCCCGCTAGCTTTGGCCCTGAACCAAAGTTAAAAGAAACTGTCCTGCCCAGCGGAATTTGTGGCCACACCTTCTCCCTTATTCATGAAAAAAAAAATAATCAGGAAATGGGCCCGGTAAGAAATTGAAATCTGTATGTGCAGGTATTTCCTCTGAGGTTCAGTCACTCAGCATTACTGCATCTATGTCCATGCAGCTTTGGGTGTCTGGATGGCACAAGTTCGCAGATGTGCGAAGAAAGAAAAAGGAAATATTCATCTACTTACAGTTTCGTGACTTTGCTGTGCAAATCCGTTGTGCATCACATAATATCACTCGACAAAAAAACACGCACACAGACACTTGCACCATGTGGCAGCACCGATGATTCAACACTTCACTTTGACGCTTGATGTAAATGAAGCACACAATTAAAAATGGTAATATCACGCCGCACTTTGTTGCAATGATTAGAGTGCACACTGATCTATTCTCGTGACGATTTGAAGGTGGCCGTTAAGCAAAATAGGCCCTCTCACATCTGATGTTGCGGTTTCCAAGATTAATTTTCTCGGCCGAGCGAAATCAGACGTGCTTTTACCTTAAGCGTATATCGGCAACTCAACATTTCACCTGTATATTTGTTAGGTATCGAAGCCACCGCTCTTACGCTCATATTTTTCTTTCGACATGTTTTTATCCCGTCGCACTTACACGTAGTGGCTTCGCTGCTTACGCGACCACACACACGCACACATGGGGCCCGCTTCGCCCCGTAAGACAAGCGCATCTCTTCACTTCCTCCACAGTAGGGGATGAATGGGGGTGACGATTCCACACTGCAGTGGTTGGCATCCGAACCCGACTTTTGCTTGGCTTCGCTTCTCATAGGAATGACCACTGTCCACTCGCAGACTTCTTAATTCCCCTGTAACTTGGCTTTCATTAGGCCAAACAGTCGCTGAGTTCCATTACGCTCCAGCCTAGAAATTTCTGCTTTATCCTGCGGATTTAGGCATTCTGCTGTCTTTATGGCAAACTGGCATCTCCAGCTGCCTCGAGTTGTCTCCATTTCTTACCAAATGCGGGGAGGTTTGCTGCTTCATTTTTCCCAATTCATTTTTTGCAGATCCAAGGCATCCAGCCTTTCACATCGGAGAGCGCACAGACAACTAAACTTTCTTCCTTATTTTCATGCCAAGTGCGAACTCTTATTTTTCTGCACGGACCACACAGAGAGCAATTGTTCTCGAAAATGCCCCAAACAATCGACGAATTTACGATTATTCGCTAAACCTTTCGTCCCCTATCTTCATTCATTCCTACTCAAGTGGCTCATTCGATACGTATTCCTCTTTCCCTTTCCGTGTTGCATAGGCTGCCCGTCAGCTGCGCCCTGATATTTATGACCTAACAGAGCTATTCTGAGACCACCCAGCCAGAGAGAGAATTCTTCGCCTCTTTTCTTTCCAAACCCCCAGATAAAACTTTATCTGCTGTTTACACTTTTAAACTCCAATCAAGCCTCGAACATAATTAATACTTAATTAATTTCACACATCAACCACGCCCATTAATTACTAAATTAATGGCGGGGGTGGGTCGTAACATCGGCCCCTCCTCAAGAAATCTAGAAGTCCTCTTCTGGGCCTATCGCTTTGCTCTTATCAATTTCCAGAGCAACCATTGAGTGCTACCTTTTCCCACAGGTAGAAATAATTCAAAATGGCAAAAATATTGCGTTTCTTGCCTTCAAGAGCATTGGAGCGACTTCCCAATTATCCCGCAATTTTGTTAATTAATTTAGAGAACATCCGAAAGAAAAAACAACGTAAATGAGAAATAAATAAAAAAAAACTGAACTGTAAAAGAACATGTGAGTCTGCCGAACTGTGATTCCTAGCTGCCTCATACAATACGCGACATGGCGGACAAATTTTAGAGTTTTCTTCAGGTTTTAGGAGGGGGGGTGTCCACTGTAACACTAACCTATCTGAATCCAACAATGCACATCAACTGCAATTATCTCTCATCAGCCAGTGTGCATGGGATGGGATTGTTAAAATTGGCTGAGGTAGACACCCATTTTTTTAACAGAAATTTGATGTTTTCCAATATTTTTTAGTATTTTAATTAAAGTAGTGCCCAGCACACTATTTACAGTTTAAAAATAAAATATCAATGTAGAAATTTGACTGTTGATTTATTTCATATTTAACTGTACATGCACATTCAATTGTAGCCTTCTAAGTTTTAACTATCAAAATATATATAATATACTTGTATAAATACAGTAAACCAGAATTTTTTGGCATTCAGCAGGATACATTTTTAATAATATATTGCACCTTTATGCAGCAGACTTCTGCTCATATTTCCCATGGGATGCAATTTGTTTTAATAACTCCTTTTTATTTTTTTAGAAATTCAAAAAAATATTGGCATGATTTGTTAAAATTCACCTTTGTAATAAACAATGCTTTAGTGTTGCTATAGACAGTTGGGTCTTTTCTGATGTCCACAGTTTATTAACATGAGAGAAAATTCGTTTCACAAGAGCATTTGTCCCTGGCAAACAAAGCGCAACGTTGCTCCATTGGCAACTTATCATTGTTCCATTGAGATATTTTATCCTCATTCGCATAGCTAGTAACATATATGCATTTGTCATACAATTCTGTATCATATTTAATATCGAAAGTTTTTCTGTGAAAGATAGTCCATTGTTTTTTCAATATTATATGACCAAGTAGGTGAAGCATTTAATGATCCCCACTGAAAACAGCTCAAGTCTTTGAGATGAGTATCCCACTGATCCAAATAGTGAGCAGATGTGTCATAAAACTCATCTACTGGTTTTAGAATAGACAGTTCATCTACCAAGCCATCATCAGAATTCAGCTTTTTCATTTGAGATCTAACAGAATATGGCAGAAACACATCCTTTTTTTTTTTTTTTTTTTTTGGATAACACATTTTGTTTCAGGTCATCTATTGTCCTCTTCACATCTACTGCTGACACAATTTGCCCCTCAACCACTTTAATGCTTTGATTGAAGATTGAAGATTACTGCTTGACTGTGGACAAAGTTTAACCAAAGATCTGGGGCCTGGGTTTTCAAAAAAAGTATGCAGAATATTGGGACACTTATCCTGACAAAAAATCTGACTTGGGGTGGTGGATGACGCCAACTGCATAAAGCGGGACTTCGTCAACATAGTTTCAAGAAAGCGGGACATTTCAGCGTCCCGGAAGGATTAGGGGGACAGCGAAACATAGAGCTAAAATTCGGGACTGTCCCGCTAAAATCGGGACGTCTGGTCACATTAATCTTGTGGGTACAGTAAAATTTAGATTCGTGTTGGCACTTAACGTTACAACGGGCATACCTAGCTGTATTCATCATAGACAACAACAAAAAAATAATTAAGCAGATGTTTTTCTATTATTCATGGACGGTACAAACTGATCAGAAGGTTTTTGACTGAGCAAATAAAAGATCCATTTCTCAATTGAAGTTAAATCCTCCGGTATCATCGTGATATCGTAGCTCACCTAATCACCCTGCCACCGAGAGGGGAACTGATTTGGACAAGCCTGATAGGAAAGGTAGTGCGCTTGTTCAAGAACTGAGAACATAGTTCACTATCTCTTGTAGTTCCGTAAAATGTTTTATTCCTAAAAGTTTTGCAACACGATTGCCTTCAGAGCAAAGTCTTAACTGTTCACAACAGGAGAGTTGATATCCAAATCTTTGCAATGAGCACCTTTTTTGTACAAAAACAAATTTATCATTGTTTATTAATATTATTAATAACATCTATGAAAATGCAAGTGCAAAGATCCGGCTGTTTGAAAATACAACACATATAAAAATTGGAAAGGGAGTGAGACAAGGTGACACCATATCTCCGAAGCTCTTTAATGCCACATTGGAAAATGTCTTTCAATCACTGAACTGGGAAAACAAAGGGATAAAGATTAATGGAGATTATCTAACCCACCTTCGTTTTGCTGATGACGTAGTCATTTTTGCAACTACCCCATCAGAGCGGCAGAGTATAATCCAGGAACTTGCTGACAAGAGTAAAGAAGTGGGATTAAAAATGAACTTTCAGAAGACAAAAGTGATGTTCAATGCTTTTACAAGAAATAAAGATTTATCGATTGATGGAGAAAAGCTGGAGATAACAGACACGTACGTTTATCTTGGACAGCAGATATCAAGTGAGGGTCACATTGATGAAGAAATTAATCGGCGTACAAAACTTGCCTGGAGAGCTTTTTGGAAGAAACAGCATAATTTTCAAGAGCAATATGTCATTATGTCTTAAAAGAAAAGTGTTTGATCAATGCATCCTTCCAGTGCTTACGTATGGTGCAGTGACGTGGACCTTAACTAAAAGAGACATACAAAGGCCGCAGACAACTCAAAGAAGCACGGAGAGGTGCATGCTTGGCGTAACCAGGAGAGATAAGAAGAGAAACTCGTGGATCCGAAAAATGACAAGAGTGGAAGACATCATGATCAGAGTTAAAATTCCTGAAATGGCAATGGTATTGGTGACTGTGGGTACCATAGTGTTACCCAGTTTATTGCTATAACGAAATACAGACATAGGAGATTCATTAAAAGCTGCAGTACAGAAAACAACAGTGCGGAAAGTCAGTATATCCACGATGCAGCACAACGTTACGCAGAAAGGAAATGAATATGCACACGAACAATGAATGGCCTAACGGCATGTCAAACACTATAACACATGTGCACAAACATGAAATGTACTCTGCTATGATAAATCAACCGAACGGAACTGAAATGTGGTTAGAGCGCAAAACAACATTGAGTACCTCAGCAACTTTATAAAAATAACAAAGGTAACAAACGTACCACTATAATAATCCGCGATAGAGGAAAGCACTAACACAGCAAACACTCACAATTATAGGCAATTTAAAAAACAGGCACAAATTCAGGAAACAACAGATAAGATAATGATACTGAGATAATGAGGATATCACACAAGTAACGAGACCGATTAGTTGTGAAAACACAGCAAAAACACGCAATTATCGCAACTTTAAAATAAAACAAATTTACAATACATTAAATAAAGCAAATAAAGCAAATTTACACACAAATAAAGCAAATTTACAATACATTACTTGTGAATCACAGTAAAAACACACAATGAAAACATCAGAATCAACATGCACTAAGTCTGCAAAACCAGGGCATCTGCGAACGGGTTCGCAAATCCCCTAGCATGGAGAGAACAAAAAGTAATCGGTGTGAGGAAGAGAGCTAAAGGTGATCGGTAAAAGGATAGAAGGTATCACATATATGCTTCTCAACGAGCTCCTTCAAGGAGGCGAGACGGCGCGTGTAACGTCTCAAAAAGGCTGATACCGAGGATCGGTGGCACACAGAGATTTAAAAAGTGACACATAAGCTTCGAATTGCGTTACCGCTGCATACAGGTCCAGATCATATGAGTGAAGGAATTCTTCAGAACCAACAATCGTACGTGCAGGTTGAAAAAGACGTAAAAGTTGCTGTCTGGACAGTGGTCCAGGAACTGGAGGAAACGTATCAACGGCCTGTAGAACCTCAGCATCAGAGAGAGGATTGACAGGACCTGAGCGGAGAAGCATGCTGTTTGAAGAATCATCAGGTGGAGAAACACCGGAACCAGAAACCTCGGGAACACTAGATGAATCCTCAGAATGTGGCACAGAAAGTTGTTTTAACTTTTTCTGTTTCACAGCGCCTTTGGAAGTTCCAATCCGCTTCGAAGAAGAAGCTGAGGCGGATGTATCCATTAGTGGATCAGGCTCACCTCCCAAGTCAGGAGACGAGGAAACGACCATCGCCGAAGAAGCAGTACGTAGCTGAGCTGCCTTAGTGGAGACTGGTACAACAGCCGAGGCTTCAGGAAGATGTTGCAACAAGGGTATGGTAGACAAGGTTGTAAATGGAGATCCGATATCCGAGAGGCTAGGAGAAGAGCCAGACGGCCACTCTGCCAAACCACCACTCAACACACCCGGATCAGAACACTCCGCTGTAGACACATCTGTAGTCGAAGACAACTCTGTCAATATTGAAGGTGGATGCCCAATCGTACGGGTCGGGAGAGGAGGAAAGGCAGCATTGTCCGTGACGGAAATGTTAGTCTGACGGAGAAACGAAGAATTCGCGTCAGGCAAACTACCGGTAGTTGGGATAGTAGAAAGACCAATGTGGTCAGCAGTGGGATGCGAACTTGATGAACGTCCACGTCGAACGCGGTCACAGGAGGCAGTGGTGTGATTCTGTGTTAAACAGTGTGTACAATAGTGAGCAACGAAAATCTTGAAACTGTACGTTCGTGCGCCAATTTCAACGGTAGCTTCTGTAGGGCAATCCGCCAAGGCTTTCTCGGTGGGAAAGACGACCAATAACTGACGGCGAGGTCCGGTAGCATGTGCAAATCGAGTTCCGCGGGGAGCGTCAGAGAGGCGACGGACCTTGCCAACAATTTTACAAACATGACTGACAAGGAGAGGAAGTGCAGTATCAGGCACTTCCTGTGGAACAGGATATAATGTGATGTTCACTGGTCGCTTGGAAAGAGGCGACGGGATGAGATGGTTTGTCCCAATCGAAAGTCCGTTTGCAAGAAAAAAGTCAGCATCCTCCTTGTGATTGAACTGTACCGAAATACCCCGAGGAGTACGGAAAATTCCTGCAACGGACGCAGACGACACATGTCCAGAGAGGGCTTCCATGTAGCGTGGCAATGGAGTATTTGCCGCCCCGGTGGCGCAGTGGTCTAAGCGATGGCCTCTGTTCATTCGTCCGAAAGGGGTCCGGGTTCGAATCCCGGTGAGGCATGGATGTTGTGTTTGTCTTACGGCACTGGCTCTCTCCCTTCCCTGGAACCAGTGACCCTAAATTAGGGACGGGCGACTGCTTATAGCCCATTGAGTTGCTCACGGTGGTCGTTAAACCTCCAATCAAAAAAAATGGATATTTGGTAAAGCATGAAAGAGCACACCTCTATTCAGGAGGTTATGGAACTCACGGCCAATCTGCGAATTGTCATCTATCGTTACCTTCACCTTGTGGTTGGATACCTGAATAATAGGTGTTGCTTGCAAAAGACCATCTGGTGGAGAGGAATCGGACGTAGAAGTAGCGCCTCGTTGCACTTTAGAGGCAAATGACATCCTCGGAAGAGAAGTCTGTTCGGATCCGGCAGGCACAGAAGGCTGTGAGGGAAGAGAAGCACAGGCCGAAGGCAAGGCAGTAGAATCAGTAGTACCCAGGGAGGGCACCGAGGCAGATGCAGGAGCTGAAGAAGAAAGCGCAGCAAAGTCCAGTGAAGGCACCGGTGCAGGAGTACTGGAAAGCTGGGAAGGCATCTGAGCAGACACATCTGAGGACGAGATTATGTTAACTTCCTTCCATGGACGTGGGAAGTGTAACGTGACGTGCATCCGCAACGCCCATAGATGATAAGGAAATACCGGAAGCCGCCATGTTGGCAGCTTCCAAACGTAAACAAACGATAAGAAAACGGATGAATATGAACTAATATGAGGATGAAAACGCTAGAAAAGTAGCTCAAAACGTACACAGTACCTTTAGACAGCCGGGCCACGCAACAGGTGAGTGAGGGACGATGTATTCCACACTAAAATGCATAAAATATTGGAGCCACCAACACTACGTCTGTCATAAACGAGCAATGGGCTGGACATACTGCCAGAAGGACAGACCATCGATGGACAGCCGAAATTTTAGATTGGATTCCAAGGGACAGGAAAAGACCCAGAAGAAGACCACATGGGAGATGGGTGGATGAAATTCGAAAGTATGCGGGAGTGACATGGAGGAGATTGGCACAAGACAGACCGTTGTGGAAGAAACTTGGGGAGACCTTCGTCCAGCAGTGGATTGATAATGGTTGACAATGATGATGATGATGATTATGAATTCCAAGGAGATGAACGGACACTTCATGTTCACATTCATGCAGTATCATTTTTCTTTGTAGTGTAGAGTTACTGTCATATAGAGGAAAAAATTTGTGGAGGAGGAAAATTTTGGAAAGTCGTGAGTAAACATTATTACCAATCAAAATATTTCCAATCCGTATTCCAGAAGCAGAGGTATCTTGACAGACACAAATACAAATTTTTTCGCCATCGAGCGGGAGCATTAATTATGCTTCGTGAAATACTGTTAATGTGTGGAAAATATGCCATGACCAGCTCATTTCTTCACAAAGGGAATTTTGCATACGCTACTTATAGAAGCGGTGCTATTACACTCAGGGACGGACAAACAAAGCGATAATTGTAAGCGTGTGATGTTTTAGAAGGCATGTATGTCAACAAACGTGTCTGAAACATAGCTGGAATGGTAAACTAACAAGGAACAGTCGGTTTGACGTGGTACGCAACTACTGACCAGTGCGGGCTTGTATTAAATAGGCATTTATTTCCTGATATATTTTGTGTTCTGTAGTTCAGTAGGCCGTGCGTTAGTGATTTTTTTTCGTCTACAGAACTGACCATTCGAGCGAAACATTGCGACTGGGCATGCATTGCATGGGTCCGTGGTTTCGTGGCATCAAAAACTGCTCTATTTCGTTTTTCTTTAAAAGGGTACAAAAAAAAAAAAATTACACCATGTGATTTGAGGCGGTGGGTTTGTGCTGTCACAGTTTTAGCATTCCTGGGAATTTCTCCTCCAGATCGTCCTTGTCGGCTCATTGCTTTTGACTGACTGTCGGGCTTCGGTAGCCGTTGTGGCATAAAACCCGCGTGACAGGCTCTTCCTGCTGTGTGGCCGGTGTGTTGTATACGGATTTACGGTAGCGTGAGATACCTGCTTGAGCGATAGAGAAATCCAGCCTACCTCACGGTCACGGTTAACTGTGTTTGTTCTGCAGCCGTGTTTTACGAAGCATGAGCCTGAAAATGAAATGATCAAGGTCGACATCAAATGAACGAAATTGTATCTGCGCGTGTTAATAAGTTCCAGAGCAGAATTTACGCACAGCCAGTTCCTTACCTGCTGGGATTTTTCAGTTCATCCAAAGCCCATGAAGATCGAGGGAAAGAAGCTAGTTGTCCCTTTTTTATTTATTTTTGGAAATTTAACGACCGCCGTGAGCAACCGGATGGGCTTATAAGCAACCGCCCGTCCCTAACTTAGGAGAGCCAGTACCGTAGGACAAACACAACATCATGCCTCACCGGAATTCGAACCCGGACCCAGCTCGGACGAATGGTCAGAAGCCAGCGCTTAAACCACTGCGCCATCGGGGCGGCGATATCCTTAATTTGGTGTTAGAAAAGGGAAGCCAAAAGCAAGAATTCTAACCGTTGCGATATGGGGCTACTTGCCTTCTCTCCCTTACCTGTTGTTGTATTTAAACATTTGTAAGGTCTGAACACACACATGTAATATAGAATATATAGAATAAAAATACATGTGCACATATAATATGTGTATTTTCATTGTTATTCATTCTTAGATCACGCCTGTGCATTTACACGGAGTTCAGGCAGGTTTTTGGCACAGTAATACACTGTAATAAATTGCAGGGTCAAATTACGGTATTTACACCGGCAGCTGAGTCGCCAGTCAATAAACCGTAATTTTACAGTACCATACCGTAATGTTCATTAACATGTCAAATGACCATAATGTTCATAAACATGTCTAATGACAAATAATTAATAATACATGTTAAAACATCTAATGCCGTAATGTTCATTAGCATGTCTAATGGGAAATAAAAACGTCTAATGCCGTAATGTTCATTAGCATGTCTAATGACCGGGAACAAATGCCTACTGACCGAGAAATGAAAACGTGTTGCCCACAGAGGTGTTGTCAGTCGCCTGATTGCACATGAAACAAGAAAGATGACGCCGAATTTTCGGGTGTAATAAGCACGTCTTTTGAATCCGTTCTGACGCAAATTAAATTTATCAAAGCTATTCAAAGTCAATGGAACCGGTATGGAAAACAATAATATCTGACGGAAGAAAGAAGTTTTTCAATAAGGTTTTTAATCCCTCAGATGCCGCCCCCGGTGGCGCAGTGGTCTAAGCGATGGCCTCTGATCATTCGTCCGAAAGAGATCCGGGTTCGAATCCCGGTGAGGCATGGATGTTGTGTTTGTCTTACGGCACTGGCTCTCTCCCTTCCCTGGAACCAGTGACCCTAAATTAGGGACGGGCGACTGCTTATAGCCCATTGAGTTGCTCACGGTGGTCGTTAAACCTTCAATAAAAAAAAAAAAAAATCCCTCAGATATTGCTGTAAACGGAATCGTGAGCTTACGCCCTGTGGTTGCAGACTTGTGCGTTAAGAAAAACATAAATTTATATGAGAAACATTTCTCAGCGGAAACGCTCTCCAACGCAGAATTTTTCAAATCAAACTCTTAGAAACAGAGATATTGACAAAAATAACATGTGACTTTACGTCCCCTGGTGAGAAAACCATGCATTATTTTAGGAAGAAAGTATTCTGAAAAGGTTTTTCCATATGAGCGGTAAAGGTCCAAGAAAAAAAAAAAAAATTAGTCGAGTTTTCAGGAGCCCAGATTTTGCTACAAATACATCAAAAGCAGAAATTAACACTTATGCTTCCTGGTGGCCAAACCATTTTTTACCAAACATTAGAAATTATGTGAAAAATATTTTCCATCAGGTCTTGTATGCGATTGTTACAGTGGACACCCCCCCCATCCTAAAACCTGAAGAAAACTCTAAAATTTGTCCGCCATGTCGCGTATGGTATGAGGTAGCTAGGAATCACAGTTCGGCAGGCTCACATGTTCTTTTACAGTTCAGTTTTTTTTATTTATTTCTCATTTACGTTGTTTTTTCTTTCGGATGTTCTCTAAAATTAATTAACAAAATTGCGGGATAATTGGGAAGTCGCTCCAATGCTCTTGAAGGCAAGAAACGCAATATTTTTGCCATTTTGAATTATTTCTACCTGTGGGAAAAGGTAGCACTCAATGGTTGCTCTGGAAATTGATAAGAGCAAAGCGATAGGCCCAGAAGAGGACTTCTAGATTTCTTGAGGAGGGGCCGATGTTGACCCACCCCCGCCATTAATTTAGTAATTAATGGGCGTGGTTGATGTGTGAAATTAATTAAGTATTAATTGTTCGAGGCTTGATTGGAGTTTAAAAGTGTAAACAGCAGATAAAGTTTTATCTGGGGGTTTGGAAAGAAAAGAGGCGAAGAATTCTCTCTCTGGCTGGGTGGTCTCAGAATAGCTCTGTTAGGTCATAAATATCAGGGCGCAGCTGACGGGCAGCCTATGCAACACGGAAAGGGAAAGAGGAATACGTCTCGAATGAGCCACTTGAGTAGGAATGAATGAAGATAGGGGACGAAAGGTTTAGCGAATAATCGTAAATTCGTCGATTGTTTGGGGCATTTTCGAGAACAATTGCTCTCTGTGTGGTCCGTGCAGAAAAATAAGAGTTCGCACTTGGCATGAAAATAAGGAAGAAAGTTTAGTTGTCTGTGCGCTCTCCGATGTGAAAGGCTGGATGCCTTGGATCTGCAAAAAAATGAATTGGGAAAAATGAAGCAGCAAACCTCCCCGCATTTGGTAAGAAATGGAGACAACTCGAGGCAGCTGGAGATGCCAGTTTGCCATAAAGACAGCAGAATGCCTAAATCCGCGGGATAAAGCAGAAATTTCTAGGCTGGAGCGTAATGGAACTCAGCGACTGTTTGGCCTAATGAAAGCCAAGTTACAGGGGAATTAAGAAGTCTGCGAGTGGACAGTGGTCATTCCTATGAGAAGCGAAGCCAAGCAAAGTCGGGTTCGGATGCCAACCACTGCAGTGTGGAATCGTCACCCCCATTCATCCCCTACTGTGGAGGAAGTGAAGAGATGCGCTTGTCTTACGGGGCGAAGCGAGGCCCCATGTGTGCGTGTGTGTGGTAGCGTAAGCAGCGAAGCCACTACGTGTAAGTGCGACGGGATAAAAACATGTCGAAAGAAAAATATGAGCGTAAGAGCGGTGGCTTCGATACCTAACAAATATACAGGTGAAATGTTGAGTTGCCGATATACGCTTAAGGTAAAAGCACGTCTGATTTCGCTCGGCCGAGAAAATTAATCTTGGAAACCGCAACATCAGATGTGAGAGGGCCTATTTTGCTTAACGGCCACCTTCAAATCGTCACGAGAATAGATCAGTGTGCACTCTAATCATTGCAACAAAGTGCGGCGTGATATTACCATTTTTAATTGTGTGCTTCATTTACATCAAGCGTCAAAGTGAAGTGTTGAATCATCGGTGCTGCCACATGGTGCAAGTGTCTGTGTGTGTGTGTGTTTTTTTGTCGTGTGATATTATGTGATGCACAACGGATTTGCACAGCAAAGTCACGTAACTGTAAGTAGATGAATATTTCCTTTTTCTTTCTTCGCACATCTGCGAACTTGTGCCATCCCGACACCCAAAGCTGCAGGGACATAGATGCAGTAATGCTGAGTGACTGAACTTCAGAGGAAATACCTGCACATACAGATTTATTTCTTACAGGGCCCATTTCCTGATTATTTTTTTTACATGAATAAGGGAGAAGGTGTGGCCACAAATTCCGCTGGGCGGGACAGTTTCTTTTAACTTTGGTTCAGGGCCAAAGCTAGCGGGGAAGGGATCTGCATGTGCATGCTTATTAGATTTAGTTAATTAACTTTGGCAGTATTTCGCACCTATAATCTTATACCGCAAATTAACGTGCTTGTGTATTTTGTGTCGCGAGTATTTTTAATGTGATCGTTTGCATATAATTTTTTTTTATTCTCTAAGCAATTGTATATGAATATCACCTGCAGCTCTATTTAGTGTGTAAACGAGTAGTATCTCTTGTTCAGATAGTCCGGTGGAGACTCAGTCGGCTGCGTTATCCGACAGTAAAGTGTGACACCGTATGCTGCCCACATATGAGGGCAATTGTCTATGCGCCTAGAGAGCGCCGGATCTGTTTAAATCTCGCAGAACGTTATTAAATGTTGTGTTGTGTATTTGAGAATCATGTGTTATTTGCGAAAGTGAGTGTTGTACTGGCTGGTTGGGGATTGAATGTACCGGAGTAAGATCCGGACCACTACACTCAGTCACGAATTGGTGATTGCGGGTGAACCTCATCACAACTCTGATCCCAAAGTATCATTTTTTTTTTAGATTATTTTATTTTTTATTTGTTGTTGTTATTTTGTTCACAAGGTGGATTCACCCAAGCCTTATGCTTCGGGTCATTCTTCAACTTTTCATTTTTTATGTTCTGGTGTGAATCTTTGAGTGCAGCAGTGCACATGAGATTCTCACCTGGTGCCGTGGCCAACTAAATTGTACTTCAGGTCTCAAGCACCGTTACCGGCAGACTCGGCAGGAACACTGCTAGTGCCGTGTAACACGATACAGGAAAACATTTTCAAATCGGTGTTTTTTAGAAGCAGAAATAACGCAGAAACGGAATTTGCCTTTGTGCCCCCTAGCGGAAAGTCTATGATTTACTTGAAAATTTTGAATTTATAGGAAAAACATTTCGCATCGGAAACACTATCCAACAAAGAAGGAATTTTTCAAATCGGACTCCATGAAGTAGAGGTATTGACAAAAATAAGATATACATCTACGCCCCCTGACGTAGAAACAGTGCATTATTTCAAGAAAATGTTCCTAAAAGGTTTGTCGACATGGGTAGTATCGGTCAACAAACGACTTTTTTTCAATCTAGATTTTAGAAGCTCATATTTTGCTGCAAATACATCAGAAGCGGAAATTAAGATTTACGCCCCATGGTGGCCAAACCATTTATTTTTTACAGAAATTAGAAAATATGTGCAAACGATTTCTCATCAGGAGCTGTATCCGGTGCAGAAAGAATTTTTCAAATCGAAGATTTAGAAGCAGAGATATAGCGGGAAACGCAATTTACCTCTACGACCCCTAGCGGAATGTCTATGAATTACTTGAAAATTTTAGAAATTATATGAAAAACATGTCACACTGAAAACACTATCCAACAAAGAAGAAATTTTTCAAATCGGACTCCTAGAAGTAGAGATATTGACGAAAATAAGATATACTTCTACGCTCCTGGCGGAAAAACTGTGAAGAAGAAAATATTCCAAAAAGGTTTATCTATGTGAGTGGCAAGTTTTAAAAGAATTATCGGAGAAAATGTAATTTACTTTTACGCCCCTAGCGGAAAATCTATGCGTAATTTGAAAAAGTAATTATATCTAAAATACTCTTCGACATAAATGGAATCGAAAGATAAAATAATTTTTTCAATCGGATGTTTAGAAGCAAATATGTGGAATAAAACATATTTTTGAATTCGACATCATCTGCATTTACGCCCTCTAGCGGCGAAATTGTATATCGTAAAAAAAAAAAAAAAACCTAAATGAAGAATCACCATTCGCATATTTCAAGCTTCCCAATGCAAAAAGAATTTTTCAAATTGGACTAATAGTTGCAGAGATATCATAGGTACAGACGGACGGACGGACGGACAAACCGGTAACATAAGCACGATCTTTTTTTACAAAAGACGTGCTAAAAACAGGTATATAACCACTTTAAGAAGAACGTTGCCAGATTGTAAAGGTTAAAATACAATAACAGTTTAAACACCGTGAACAATGTAAATTTAAACCGTAAACAATGAAAACACTATCCAACAAAGAAGAAATTTTTCAAATCGGACTCCGTTAATCTACCGAAAATTTCTGGTTGACCGCCGAGTAGCGTGCTTACGATCTGTAAACCGTCTTAATCCGGGTGAAAGAAACACTGACTATTCACGGAAATTTCTGGTTGACCGCCGAGTAGCGTGCTTACGATCTGTAAACCGTCTTAATCCGGGTGAAAGAAACGCTGACTATTCACGGAAATTTCTGGTTGACCGCCGAGTAGCGTGCTTACGATCTGTAAACCGTCTTAATCCGGGTGAAAGAAACACTGACTATTCACGGAAATTTTTTAGTGTATGAAAAAAAGTTCTTGACGGTGAACGTTTTCAGTCTCTTCCTGTCATTTGCAAGATTTTTGCCTCTATCATATTGTTTTCGCGGTCACTAATGGCTGAATTCACCACTTTCACTCCTTTTGTGCCTACCTCTTGGTGTGTAACACCTGTTTACGAAATTTTAAATGTACAATGCTTTTACAAGAACTAGCCATTTAGATTGATAAAGCAAATCTAGAAGTAACCGATGCCTACATTTACCTTGGACAACAGATATCAAAAATTAACGCGCGTATAAAACTTGGGTGGATTTGGAAGAAACTGTACTGTTTTCAAGAGCAGTTTATCCTTGTCTTAAGAGAAAAGTGTTTAATCAACACACCATTCCAGTTCTGACTTCTGAGTCTTAGACATTGGCCGTAACTTAAAAGACATACAGAAACTGCAGACAAGTAAAACAAGAAAGACGACACCGAATTTTCGTGTGTAATAAGCACGTCTTTTGAATCCGTTCAGTTCTGACGCAAATTAAATTTATCAAAGTCAATGGAGCCGGTATGGAAAACAATAGTATCTGACGGAAGAAAGGACTTTTTCAATCGGTTTTTTAATCCCTCAGATATTGCTGTAAACAGAATCGTGAGATTACGCCCTCTGGTTGCAGACTTGTGTGTTAAGAAAAACATGAATTTATATGAGAAACATTTCTCACCGGAAACGCTCTCCAACGCAGAATTTTTCAAATCAAAATCTTAGAAACAGAGATATTGACAAAAATAACATGTGACTTTACGTCCCCTGGGGGAAAACCATGCATTATTTTCGGAAGAAAGTATTCTCAAAAGGTTTTTCCATATGAGCGGTATAGGTCCAAGATAAAAAAAAAAAATTAGTCTAGTTTTCAGGAGCCCAGATTTTGCTATAAATACATCAAAAGCAGAAATTAACACTTATGCCTCCTGGTGGCCAAACCATTCTTTACCAAACATAAGAAATTATGTGATAAATATTTTCCATCAGGTCTTGTATGCGATACAGGAAGAATTTTTCAAATCGGAGTTTTAGAAGCAGAAATAACGCGGAAAACGCAATTTGCCTTTGTGCCCTCTAGCGGAAAGTCTATGATTTACTAGACAATTTTGAATTTTTAGGAAAAACATTTTGCATCGGAAACAGTATTCAACAAAGAAGGAATTTTCCAAATCGGACTCCTAGAAGTAGAGATATTAACAAAAATAAGATATACATCTACGCCCCTGGCGTAGAAACCATGCACTATTTCAAGAAGAAAATGTTCCTAAAAGGTTTGTCGACATGAGTACTATCGGTCTACAAACGACGTTTTTTCCAATTAAGATTTTAGAAGCTCATGTTTTGCTGCAAATACATCAGAAGCGGAAATTAAGATTTACGCCCCCTGGTGGCCAAACCATTTTTTCACAAAAATTAGAAATTATGTGCAAACGATTTCCCACCAGGAGCTGTATCCGGCGCAGAAATAATTTTTCAAATCGGAGATTTAGAAGCAGAGATATAGAGTGAAACGCAATTTACCTCTACACCCCCTAGCGAAAAGTCTATGAGTTACTTGAAAATTTTGAATTTATATGAAAAACATGTCACACTGAAAACACGATCCAACAAAGAAGAAATTTTTCAAATCGTACTTCTAGACGTAGAGATATTGACGAAAATAAGATATACATCTACGCCTCCTGGCGGAGAAACTGTGGAATATTTTAAGAAGAAAATATTCCGAAAAGGGCTCAGATTTTATGGAATATATCAGAAGCAAAAATTATCACTTATGCCCCTTGTGGCCAAAGTATTCTTTACCAAAAATTTGAAATTATATGCAAAAGATTTTCCATCAGGAGGTGTATCCGCTGAAGAAAAAGTTTTTCAAATCGGAGTTTCAGAAGAAGAGTTATCGGGAAAAATGTAATTTACTTTTACGCCCCCTATCGGAAAATCTATAAGTAATTTGAAAAAGTAACTCTATCTAAAATACTTTTCGACATAAATGGAATCGAAAGATAAAATAATTTTTTCAATCGGATGTTTAGAAGCAAATATGTGGAATAAAACGTGTTTTTGAATTCGACATCATCTGCATTTACGCCCTCTAGCGGCGATACTGTACATCGTAAAAAAAAACAAAAAAAAAAACGAAATAAAGGATCATCATTCGCATATTTCAAGCTTCCCAATCCAAAAAGAATTTTTCAAAGCGGACTAATAGTTGCAGAGATCGTGCGTACAGACGGACTGACGGACAGACAGACAAACCGATAACATAAGCACGATCTTTTTTTACAAAAGACGTGCTAAAAAGCATGGAGAGGTGCGTGCTTGTTGTAACCACGGAAGATAGGAAAAGGAACTCGTGGATCAGGAAAATGAAAGTTGAAGGCATGATTAAGGTAAAATCCTTAATGGTCTAAACATATTGCTAGAAGAACCGACCCTCGCCGTTGGACAACTGACATGTTAGGCAGCATTTCAAGGGACAGGAAAAAAACAACCCAAAAGATCATATGTGGGAGATGGGTGGATGAAATTCGAAAGCATATCGGATTGACATGGAGGAGACTGGCTCAAGACAGAAAGTTGTGGAAGAAACTTCCAGAAGTGGATTGATAATGTTTGACAATTATCATTCATTTTCTACTGAGTGAATAGGTTACCCGCTGAGTTGCTTAAATATGTATTTGTGCAAGCTGTTCATATTTTTCACTTTAACACCTATTCTAGACGCCGGATAGGATTTTTTTTTTTTTTTTTCAATATATAGCTGTAATCATGCCATAAGTATTACTTGATTTTTTTATTACTCTGATACCGGTTTCCTTCTAAGCAGCGTAAGATAGTCGTTTGTTGCACATTTTGAAATATTCTTAGGATATCAGCTTCTTTGTGAAAGACGTGCTTGCACTAGAGAATGCAGTCTAGATCTGCTTGTGGGGTATCACAAGATTAGCTGTTTGTATCAAAAGCTAGGAAAACTGTGAATAGAAAAGTTCACACCTACACAAAATACACTTGTAAACAGCTAACTTAAGGTATTTTTTATATGGCCTAAATCTTCAGCTATTAATTTTGCATTATTAGCTTACTTATGAGTGCTCTAGCTTGATAATTTACTTCCAGGGAGTAAAGAAGTGTTATTAGCAAATCATTGTTTTTACTATTCCCCGAAATGAACGCACACACACACACACACACATATCAGCAACTTCATACCCTTCATACGGTGCCACACATTACGACACTCGATGTTACGATTTCCTATAAATTATGGTGCGTCAGGAATACTCCGATTAGGCTTGTTTGTCGTCCGGATGTATACCGGAATATCAGGTCAGGTTTTTGTAATATTCTAAACCCGGAAAACCGGGTTTTCAAGTTTTGTGTAGGAATTTGGGAATCCTCAAATCGTGTCATTTCTGAAAATGCAACGAAATGGTAATTAACTTAAAGTACGTTTCCAGATTCAAAAGGGTTGTGTATGCTGAAAGGAAGGCTGCTTTTATTATTTTGGCAACAGTATCTACTGTATTTACGTATCGGGTAACCACAAAAGTATTTGCCGTTTTCGGAGACTGAGACAAAGTATAACTCATACGTAGTAGAAAAGGCTATTTATTCATCAAAATAATTACCCTGGACATCTACAACGTTCTACCCACGTGTTAACAACATACACTGCTGGCCACCCAAAATGCAACACCAAGAAGGACACGAGATAGCAAAGCCAGATTTACTGGACACATAACAACAAATAAAAAGATGAAACGATTGAGCTTACAGGCCCGTGCGACTTGCGGAACACGCAGACATCAATAGTTCGTGTGGCCCCCATGGCTAGCAATAACGGCCGCTACACGCCGCGGCATCGAACGAAAGAGGCTTTGAATGTGGGCTTGGGGTATGTCGGTCCAGGCTGCTTCCACACGTTGCCACAGTTCATCAGGCGTAGCCGCAGGTGGTGCTTGCCGGGCCACTCGGTTGCCGATCAGCGACCAGACTTGTTCGACGGGCGACATATCGGGAGAACAGGCGGGCCACGACAGCAGTGACACCTGGTAGGCCGTGACGACACGTGGCAGGTCCTGCAGGTAAGGGAGGACTACAGGCTCCAAAACGTCGGAGATGTAGCGGTGGCTGTTGAGTGTACCGGCGATGCGTACCAGAGTGGTGTGGGTGTCATATCCAGTTGCGCTCCAAACTATAACGCCAGGCGACGGACCGGTATGGCGATGCATGATGCAGGCGTCATACAGTCTCTCGCCGCGGTGCCGCCACACGCGGATCCAACCATCATGATGTTGCAGGCAGAAGCGGGATTCGTCGGAGAAGACAATGTCGTGCCATTCCGTAGTCCTGGTGCGGCGTTCAACGGCCCACTGTCGCCGCACTCGCCGGTGGTGTAACGTCAATGGTAATCGGAGCAATGGGCGCCGTGCGACAAGTCCCCGCTCCTGCAGACGACATCGAACGGTACGTGCTGACACAGGTTGTTGCGCAACACACCCTAATTCCTGAGCTAACGTTCATGATGTGGAGGTGCGAGCCGTCAATACCCGCCGCACAACATGCCGGTCCTCTCGTTTGGTGGTGTGCTGCGGCTGCGGCAATCGCTCACGTCGGTCCGTCCGTCCCTCCTGCACCCACCGAATCCATACTCGCCTCACTGTGGCTGGATGTCGTCCCACACGGGCGCCGATGTTTCGGTACGGTAAACCGCTGTCGCGATAAGCCACTATTCGTCCTCTGTCGAACTCCGAAACGTGCTGGAATGACTGCCGTATTCTGTGACGAGGCATCAGAAAGCTTTCCACGCACAGGTCCGACAGCACAACACACTTCCACTACTTATATCCCGCCTTCTGTGCACTCTTCTTACAGTGTTTCTCGGTGGCGTGCCGGGCGCACATGATTTGCATATGCCCTGCAATGCTAATCGTTTGCATGTCCTCTCGCGGACGACGCATGCTGCGAATTTCAGGCCAATCGGATGCTTCCTTCTTGGTGTTGCATTTTTGGTGGCCAGCAGTGTATATACCCCTGCGATAAAATGCCGGGCCATGGGAAGAGAAATTTTGGAGGGCAGCGTCAAAGGTGGAAAAGTCGAGTTCACACAAATGATTGTCGAGTGAAAGAAACACGTGATAGTCTGATGGAGAGATATCTGGTGAGTAAACTGGATGACATAAAAGTTCCCACCCAAGTTCTTTGATAGTGTTTCTGGTCAATGAAGCGGACTGGGCACAAGCGTTATCTTGAAGAAACAGAACTGCCTTTCTGTTGACCAGTGCTGTTTCCTTCTTTTTCAGGTCATCATGCACACGTTTCAGTTGTTCACAGTACACTATAGCGGTGATCGTTTGGCCGCATTGCAAGAGCTCATAATGAACAACACCACGTGCTGTCCACCATGCACACAGCATAACTTGACATGGATGCAGTGCTGGCTTCGATGTGTGAAGAATTGGGTCATTGGTGGACAACCAGTGTCTGGAACTTTTGGGATGCTGTACTGGACCCACTTCTCATCACATGTGAGTACGCTATCTGAAAATGGTTCCTTGTCATAGCGGGACAGCAATGCAAGACAAGCTGAGACACGTTGCTGTTTGTTCACTGCAGACAATTTGTGGGGAATCCACTTTGACAATTTGTATTCCTTACCTATTGCATGCAAATGTTTTCAGACGGTTTCATCACTAACATCAAATGACTGGGTAGTTCCTGGCATGCTTGGTTACTGTCCTGCTCAATGGAAACTTTCAGGGCTTCTGTGAAAAGGTTGACAGGAAGACCACTCCAGGCCTTTTCTTGAAGGGATTCATATCCGTCTCTGAACATTCTAAACAAATTCCAAGTTGTGTGCGTTCCTTCACAGCATCTGCCCCGAATGCTAAGCAAATACAACGAGTTGTTTCTGCAGCATATGAACCGATTTTAAATTCGTATAACAAACACTCGCGAATAATATCCACTGATACCGCCATTGTAATCGCACATATTTTCACTACCAAACTGCTTAGTGCTTACTCATCTAGGGCATCTTGGTATTTCAGCTGACGATATACCGCGGGCGGAACGCCATCTCTCCGCAAATTCAATCATTACAAGGTGTTTCTTTTGCTTGCTCGGAAAACGGCAGATCCTTCTGTGGTTACCTGATATATCAGATAATTTCGTTACATAAATTTCAATGAATCCAATTAGCTAGTTGTAGAATTGACAAAAATCACCGTAGGATGTTATGGCAGCAGGACATAAGCATCGAGAGCTGAACTGATCTCCACAGTTTGCCTAAATGTTCTGAAGTGCAAAATTTGACTTCAAAAATGCAATTTTTGAAGTAGTTTCACAAGTTTTAAAAGATCTCTAACATCACATATAAAATTCAAAAACGCAATTCCCGGAAGAATTTTAATGTAATGGTAAACAAATGGTACAAAAAAGGTGCGAAGCTAAATTTCACAGGCACTAGTGGTTAACTGTTGTGTAGCTAGTTTATATAATGTGTGTGTAATATACGTATACACTCTATGTGTATATATACCTGTATTGCGCGCGCACACACACATTACGTTATACTATATAATATATAAATAATATGCATTATTTATATATGTAGCACTGAGGTCAGGGTTCAGGTTCTTTTGTTTCATCTCACAATCACCCCTGTCCGATTTTACACCATATAACGGGTTTGTTATAGTACACTCACGGACAATGAAATTTCCGCACTAGAAGAAATCATGCTACAACCGCGAAACTTTGCAAATAGCTAGAGGGCGTGCTGGTATGCAAATGATCCACGTTTGGCGAGATTGCGCATGACCGCACACCCTGTGGTGGCGCTGCAAGCACGAACCGGCAGCCTTATAAACCGGCGTGTAGTCGATGCCCCATGAAAGCGAAAAGCACCGGCCGACGCAAGCAAGAGTATAACAGAGTGACAAGTATGCCGCGCAGACGCCAGAGACGTCGATTTACGCAACTTACGGACTTTGAGAGAGGCCTGATCATCGGGCTGAAACCCCCAGATTGGTCGGCGCGCCGTATAGCCCACCACGTGGATCGTTCTGGACACGTGACAGCACTGCCACACGGCGGAGCGGCTCGGGACGGACCAGGAGGACCACAGGTAGAGAGGATCGACGGATCGTGCGCCAGGCACGAACAGATCCCACGGGGACCCGGTCCACTGTACATGCAGATGTAGCGGCTTCTGTGTGCCCACGAACAATTTCCCGACGCCTCGCGAAAGCGAATCTGCGATCCCAGCGCCTCTTACGTGTGCTGCCATTAACACTGGAACATCGCCGGCTCCGTGTGCAGTGGTGCCAGGCCAGAGCGACGTGTGGTGTTTACCGATGAGTGCCGCTTCGTTTTGGGGACAGATGATCATCGTGTCCGGGTGTGGAGGTCAACGGCACAATCCCAACCTCGCTGTCGAGCGCCACACCTCCCCCATTGCAGGCATTATGGTCTGGAGAGCCATAGCCTACGATAGCCGATCAGCTGTAGTAGTGGTACTTGGATCGTTGAGGGTCCAGCGGTATGTGGACGAGATCCTACGGCTCCATGTGCTCCCATTCCTGGCCGGGATTCCAGGTGCGCTATACCAGCAGGATAATGCCCGCCCTCGCACGGCTCGGGTTGCCCAGGACTGCCTACGTCATGTTCATACACTTCCATGGCCTGCCCGCTCCCCGGACATGTCCCCTATCGAGCATGTGTGGGACCAGTTGAAACGCCAGCTGCCGCCGTGCCGCATTATCCGGAATGTGGAGCACACCGTCCAACACGTGGGCCAGTCTGCCGCAGGACATCAGGCGTCTGTTCGCCTCCATGCCGGACCGTATTGCAGTATGTATCGCCGCACGAGGCGGTGCGACGCGCTATTGAAGATGAACGGACTGCGTGCCACAGATCCTTCTGTAATTGTCCTGCAGCTCTGTTTTTCTCCTCATGTGTATCATTCATCTGTATGATTACGTCCATAAAATTTTAGTTCAATTCGATGCTTCCTTCCTGATGCGCAAATTTTATTGTCCGTGAGTGTAATTCCCAGAACGTGCTAAGCGGTAACAGCACTACGCATTTTACACGAGTAGCCGTATAGAAGTGCATGTTTTTGAGCATATGCCCTCGTGATCTTTTCATTTTTTTTTATTTATTTTTTTTTTCTTAACTTACTGGTCAGGTACGCTGATATCTGTATCCATATTAAGCGTTTGGTTCAGTATGCTGTTTTACTTTATTAGGTCTTTTATGCCGAAGAAGAGTTAGAAAAAGTATGTTTATGTGACTAAAGCTAGGCCTTTTAAAAGAGCTTTTCAGAAAGAGTAACACCAAAAACTAGTGTAGAAAATGAAATCAGTTTTTCGACAGAAAAAGAAGATAGCGAGTCAAATTCACTCACACAGTGAAGAAGAAACAGTTTGATGCCATGTGGTGGTGCAACTGGTTTGTGAAGAAAAAGTGAGTAGTCTGGTCATGCCTATTTCTACCTGGTACTATAACGAAGTGAATTTCTCCGTCATTTTTATCCGCGCCAGGATTCGAACCCGGGTCCCCTCATTCCGGAATAAGTTGCTCTACCAATTGAGCTACGCGGACATTTTATTCTGATTCCTATCTGCCTTTATGTCCGTGTGCGTCCTTCTGGCAGGTACGTCACATCTCCTGGTACGTTACAGTACCAAAATAACTTTGATGCATGCTGCCCTTTTAATCATTCGTTTTTGTTGACTTTTCACTAGAATTTTAGTTGCTTCTCGTTATGTTTTCTGTACTGAGTGTTCCATCTGAACTCCCGTGAGTTTTTCTTCTTTCGAGCTGTGACTGATAATCAGTCAAATAAAGATGATTAGTGTAAATACTGGGACCACTGAACTTGAGAGTAGCTACTGATCAGACACCTCGCCCACGTCAGTATTTACCACGTTGATGAATGTGTTCTATTTTTTGGTATGCTCTCAAGTCTGCAATTGCTCTACAATTTGTAGTGGTGTTAAGTCTACTGATCTCCTCAGAGAATAAATTCGTGACTCCGACAAGCTTAACATGAGGTACCCAAAATTTACATAGGAGAAAGTAAACCAAAAACGTAAGGTCAAGAAGGTGGTATACGCCATACCTCTTTTGATTTAATTCTTGAATGATTACTAAATCAATTTCTGTGGCAGAATAATTGTAATACAATCACTGTTTCAGCATAAATGTTTCAATGAATAAATAGCTGTAAAAATTTGCAAAAAAAAAAAAAAAAAAAAAAAAAAACTGTTGCAAAAACCATCTTGGTATGAAAATTTCAATGAATAAATACATATAAAAGTTTGCAAAAAATTTCAGAAAGCTATTTCGGAATAAGAATCTTTGTGAATAAAGAGAAGTAAAAATTAAAAAAAAAATAATCGAACTACATATCTAGCGGTAAAGACTACTGCACGCCCCTGATATAATATATAAATTTTCTGCTTTATTAAAAATACTAAAAAGATGCAAAAACCCTGGTGCCCTCTTTAAAAGACACTGGAAATTATAATGTATGTATACAATATTTTTAAACTGAATTCTTCAAATACCTGCTTTTCAAATAGTCTTGGATACACCACTCACGCAATTAAATGGTTGTCGACGCTAATTCTGATGCGAATTAATGGTACAACGCATGTCGCCTTAGTAAACTAATTAGCTTTGTAAACTTCGGTATGGTGTACATAGATGTTGATTTCTGTCCAGAATACAATTCCGCATAGGCCTCCTGGCTGCAGTAGTTATACTTTTTACCCCGCTGTGTCAAGGTATGTATGTGTGGTGTCAGCACCTGTTTAGACTCATTGAGAAATGCCTCATTGGACTAGAGATAGTGCGGATTTCACTCAGTTGGCGAAATAAGCAGGAATTGTTCAAAGGGCAATTTCAATGTCACCGTGTGGGACAAGTTCAGGGTAAGGCCGCCTTCGTGACGTTCACGAAGCATTGTGTTGTCAGGCGCTAGACAGATTGAGGAACTGTCTACCTGAGTTCCTATTGTGACCACATTCCTTGGAGAGTTGCCGTCACCTTTTCGGCACCTCGGAACAAAGACTCATGCACGTGGCGATACAACGACGCATCACTCCGAAATTCAGCCCAACCTTCTTTTTTCAAAGCTTCTCCAGCCGTAGTAGCTCTATAGAATGGATGAATGGCAGAGGGCACCTATAAAGACAGGATTTCTTTACCTTCCCTCCCTTCCTTCCCGTCTTCGTCTTGACTGTCAAGGACGTCATGTATTCTGCATAGACTTTTGCCAAATCCCCCTGATAAATTGAATCTTCACCCCTTGCGTCCTTTCTGTGTGTCATTTCGTTATGTTTTCTCCCTTTCTTTCTATTCTTCGTTTTCTCTGCCTGGAAAAAAAAATCAGCAAGCTGTAATATGCCGGTTTGTACTTCATTGTTTTCAAGTTTTTTCATCTCTTTTTCCCCAATCAGGACAGTTTACATTAGTATTCCAGAATTATTCAGTCGCCCAGTGTTGGGCTGTTATGAAGCTGGCCGCTTGTGTCTAGAATTTAGATCGAGTCCCGTGTAATGGCACGCGGGTGTTTTCGATTAGAAGTTCTGGTTCTCCCCTTTCTCTGAAATCTTAATTAGGAATGAGCGTTTTATCCTGGCCATAGCTACCCTAAGAAGGGTTATTAAAAAAAATGCTGATGGTATGGTTTTGAGCTCCGAACGATACATGGGTATTGTGTTTATCTTTTTGAACTGGAAAAAGAAAAAAACAAAAGGTGACATTTCGGGCAGTGTTTCTGAATTCGAGTACTGAGAGAGCTGGTCCGTTCAACGATTATGATTCTCTCTTTCTCTGGAATCAGTGACTGTAAATTAAGGACGGGGGACCCCACCTAGATATTGTTGCTCATAGGTAGATTGAAAAGTTGCAGCAGCTGTTACTGTTCTCCAGTTTCGATTGTTTTCTGGAATTAGTAACTCCAAATTGAAAAACGTTGACAATTAGATGATCATTGAGCTCGGAAAAGGAAACTGGCGCAGGAAGCCAGGTGCTTTTTCTATTATTCGGGATAACTAATTTCCTAGTGTCGTGAGGTTTGAGACCGCACTAGTTCAAACCGGACCAGACCTTTGGCACTGTATTCGTTCTGGTAGTGTACTTTTTCGGGATTCAACCCTAAATTAGGGATGGAGCAACTTCTTGCCTTCGATGCTTATGAAGATTGAAAACAATGTGTCTGATCTCTCACACAAAGTTCCTAAACTACAGGTTGGGTTTCCTAAAGCTTGACAATCGAAACTTTGTAATTCGGGAAACTACGGTAATAATATAAAGTTAAAACTATTTTTACATGATGACCGCAATAAAATATAAAAAGATAGTCAGCCATTCCAACATGCACTCATTGATCTCCTATTCCTTTTCACTTCCTTGTCTTTCTTCCTTTTGTCAAGGCAGTCAGCTGTTGTGTACAGGTTTGGATAAAAAATCCTTTCCTTCCAGCTTTCTTCCTCTCAGCGAGCATCTCAGTTGCGTAGAGATACAGATGTGGGATGTCACATTTGTCCCAGTAATCGATGGTATGTATGAAGTTCGTTATGCGCATGGCTTGCTTCGTTGAAACTTTTTCTCTTAACTCGTCATTTTCATAGGTTGATTCCGCGATGCCACTTCTCCGTCTCTTCTGCTTTTTCCAATGGTAAATAAGTGTTAATGCATTTTTTAAACCTTCTCAATTGTTACGTGCTGTAATAAATGATAAAATAAATTGGTGCGTAAATTCTTACAAAGTAAGGTACAATAGTTTAACGTGACATTGTTTTAATATGAACTTCAGCCATGTACACATTTTCGACGCGAAAAATCTCTCGAACATGTAACGTAGCAAAACAGATATTTCACTGACATTTGGATAAAAACTGCACTAAACTGCAAAAAATGATATTACGAAAACTTAAAGAGAAATTGATTTTTATGCAATAACATTTCTGTACTGAACAATAAAGCAAATTGCTCGTTATGGGTTTATAGAGAAGGCAGGCAGCTTACGTTCAAAATATTTATTGAGGGTTATAAATGAGTATATGTCCGGTGGATTCGTAAATGCTTATCGCCAGACCTGTTAACGGCTTAGTTCTGAAGGTAGTGGGCGTTGTCTTCAGTTTTCAAAAATTCGATTTTTGTTTGCAGTGATTTGATTTTTCATGTGTGTGAACGAGAATTCGTAAGTTTATGAAGCCAGAGGAATTCAGATAAGTTATACTGAGCTGCTTCCCTCTGACTTAAAAAGCCGTGCACAGATTTCGTCCAACGTGAAAATGAATTCAGCGTGCGACGCTGGCGGCTGTGAACCTTTCCATCACAGCTGATATGTCTTATTTTTGTTTTATGATGTCCAGGTCATGTTTCTCGCCATATCATGCGTGCATGAATAATCGATTGCGTGTCTTTTCGATCGCCCAAAACAAATGGAGGAGGGGGGATTGCAGTTTCCTTTTTTGTAGGTCTGACAACACTGCCTAAATACAATCCAGCTGCTGACCGACGACTGTTCGTGTCTCTGACTGCGTAGGTCATATTCTAGTATGTTGTCATGTGTGCATGTTTTGATTTATTCTCCATCCAAAGCAGGTGTCGTAGAGATCAATTCTACCATTTACTATCGTACTCTGGCATTGAATGACTTCCTGTACATATTAGCTGACCGAATTCAGTTTTACTGTTGAAAGTACACTTCACGCATCTTTTGTCTACTCGCACTGTCGTAATGAACTTCAGTAGTTTCGTTGTAATAGTGCCTCTTCTCAGAACTTAATTTTTTAGAGTTTTGTTTGATGTGTCACAGTATTTATCGTTGGAATAAGAAAAAACATGTGGTGTTTGGTCCTTGTAAAATCCAGAGGGGGGGGATTGTACTGCTTTGTTTTCAAGTAAATGATCCCCTGAGAAAAAAGCGATTACCAGTCAGTTGTTGCGTGAATATTTTCTTTGACTTTTCCTTTACAGCGACTTTTCCTTATGGCTTGCACACAAGTACTCCTAGTGAGCTGTTAGTGCTTGCCCCCATTCCCTACTCTACAAGAAACATTGCATCCCAAAGCCATGCTGTGTTCAACGCGGTATGTGTCGAGTGAGGGGTTCACTTTCCTAAAAAAAAATTAATTCATGCTACTGTTAAAAATGGAATTCCATACTTGGTCAAGTTTTGGCTGAGTATTGCAATCTGAAAATCTCATTTCGAACAGTACGGCGTTTAAAAACACGGTCGTGGTGCTATGTATTGCTTTCATGATTGTTTCTTTAAAAAAAAGTGCAAAGAATAACAGAAAAAGAAAACTGATTCATAGAGGCGGAAGCGAATCGCTTCCAATGTTGTTACATCAGTTTGTCGTTTACATCTAACATAGTTATCGGATGCTTTTACCTACATTCACTGGATTGTTGTAAGTAAGCTCTTTTTTTCCTGGCACGACTCGAGTTAAAATTCTGCGAAGCTTTCTCCTTCGTTGGCTTGCGTTTGTTTCTACGTGTGTCATAATGCCGGAAGCTGTTGTGCTTCTTCCTGCATAAGAGGAGGCGCCGACAAAACAGATTCCGTGTCGCGAACAAAAGGTACTCGACCTCAGTAAGTCTTATCGGCAAAGGGGTCTATATCCTTGGGGCCACCGACGCCGCATTCTAGCGGGTTTTTTTTTTTTTTAACGTGATATGCTTCTGTCTTAAAGAAAACGAGAAGGGCCGTAATGATGTATTCTGCTAGCAGTAAATCTCGGTTTATCGCTTCTTGTATCGAGAAACTAATTCCCTGAAATTACTCTCGATGTCTTTACTGTCTTAAAAGAGCAAGACATTCTTCGTTTGTTTAGCAACTTCTATTACTCACGTTCTGGCCGTACAACTTCTATTTGTTTTTTCATTTAACACGACAATAACAAGACAAAAGTTGGAAAATTTTTTCACATCTATGCTTGGAAGTACCTAGATAATTAAAAGTTTTGCGGTAAATTGATTTTCCGTAGAAAAAAATACCAAACTTCACAAGTGAGTCACAGTAGAAACTAAAAAAAAACAAAGCAAAACAGAAAAAAGGCTTTTGACATTAATGAAACGTGAAGCGCAAGGATAGGAAACGCATAGTGAGAGTAGAAGTTTCTACAGAGAGTGACAATATATTAAATAGATTCGAGGTAGCAGTAAACCGTTTTCTTTGGGAGGGTGCTGAACCTGAAATCGCGAACCTTTCGGTTGAAAAATACCTCTCACTAGTTCACTAATCAAATTTTGTTTTCTTATGCCTCCGTTGTGAAAAAGTAGTGCGATCGGCTTTTGATATAATTTATCCAGGGGAGCAGCCAGATGATGTCATCCAAAAATTTTTTACCGGCTCTGGCTAGATGCACCACCACAGTATGCGGTAAGTGTAAGCCTAAAAGTGTATTGGGGGAGGGGGCGGATTAAGGCCTTTATGGGCCTGGCTAAGACATTTGAGTAGGCCCCTAGGCTGAGGCATCTAATGGTCCCGCTAAGGACTTATGATGGGGAATCATTAGGAAATCCGTTATAACACGAATTTGTAGCAGTATGCTTGTGATAATTAATACGTAGTGCATTCTTCAAACTAATAAATTATCTGCAGAGTTTTCATAATAAGTCACTGTATTTTCCATTGTTCTTATAAGAACATGAGTTAAAAGCTTTAGATTCCTAGATTTTGTCATGAATTTTCTAATGATTTAGCATTTTCTTAATTCATCTTTATTGTTGAATGCAATGCGAAGCAACATGTGACTTCGCCTATTACGGTTCCAAGTGCGAATTGGGAGGTGTGGGTTGATGGTAGTGAAAAAGCTGAAACTGTCTCTCCGACCTCGCTGCACACAATGACATGAAACCTTTACCCTTAGTGAGTAACTGCCTTGAAATCTGTTCGTCTTCCAGTCTCTGTTTCAAACCATGTGGAAAATTATACGAGACAAAAGTAAAACTATTTTATAAATATCTGTCTCCCTCTTTCATGGTGGGCTCCAAGGCTATAGACCCTCCCTTAATCCGGCCGGGGGGGGGGGGGTAAGATAATGTATTACGTTAATATACTGCTTTCCATAAATTAAGGAAAATAACAGAAAAAAACGCGATTATTTGTGAAAGAGTTGGAAATCCACGAAACTTAGACGTTAAATATATGTGAAGTTAAGTTATCGTATGCAACTGAGTGGCGATGATATGCAAATAAGCCGCAGCATAAACGGGGCTGTTGCAGAGGTGTAAGTCACATCCTTTGCGGTGGCGACTGCTTATAGCCTATTGAGTTGCTCACGGTGGTCGTTATACCTCCAATAAAAAAAACATCCTTTGCGGAGTTTACAGAAAGGATTTTGAAATAGCAGATTTGTTGCAATGGCTACAATATGTCAGATAAACTGAGGTGGAGAGTGATCGGAAGACTAGAGGCAGTCCAAAGTCAGGTTGAAGTTGCAGGATTGCTGCATGTGAGACCTTATGTGGTCCACAGACTGTAGCCAAATTTCAAAATACGCAGTCAGCTTACCGAAGTTACAAGGAAGGAAAGCCTAGGGCTACAACATCCGTAGACAACCGATAACTCGCGGAGAAACAAGACTGCTATCCTCGATACAGCTGAGATCTGCGCTTGCTGCGGCAACCGGAACAGTAGTATCTGCTTCCACTGTGCGCAGAAGGCTTCACGAAGGAGGTCTTTATGGTAGGCGATCAGCACTCTGTGAGCCTCTTGCTCCCGTCACAGGGGTGAACATTTGAATTGGGAAACAGACGTCAATTAGACTGAAAACCAATGTTGATCAGTACTCTTCACACACGAGTCCAGATTTGCTCTGCAGACTATTTCAGGCTTACTCTGATCTGGAGAGAACGATTGACATGCTATCATTCCTCTATGACCCGTGCAAGGGACACTTATGGTGGTGTTAACTTCCAGGTTTTTGGCGGCATCTCGTTAGATGGGCGCACAGACCGCTCTGTGCTTCGAAGCGGAACCACGAATGCTCGACGCTATAAGGATGATGTCCTGGACCCCTATGTTCGCCCTTATGCAGATGTCAGAGGAGATATATATTACCTACAAGGTAATAACGCTTGTCCCCATCAGCGAGACTGGTGGAACAATATCTTCAAGAGGAGACCATTGTCGTATGAATTGGCCAGCCAGGTCTCTCGACCTTAATCCGATCAAGCATGTCTGGGATACTTCAGGGAAACATGTGGATGCCCTCAACCCTCTCCACAAAACTTGGAAAAGCTTGAACAAGCTTTTCACGAACAATGGTCTTTGCCTCTCCTAGACACCATCATCAACAGCATGAAACATTGCTGTGAGGCCTGCATTGCCATGAGGGGTCCCCACAACCCCTATCGAGGTACTTTGGCTATTTCATTGTCTCATTTTCATTTATTACATTTTAGTTATTACAGTAATAATACACAAGAGCATGGTACATATACAAAGAGATATGTGGTCAGGGGCGTAGCAATTCAAAAGTAATGGGGAGGGCTCAAGTAGTTACATACCCAAACACCGGAAATAATTGCTAATATAAGATAATCAATTAATAATTAAGCGTTAATTATAAATGATTCATTATTTAGAATAATTATATAAATTCATTAATAAATTAACAATTTTATTGATAATTAAAATATTGATTTACAAAATTTTTATACAAAGCCTTATGTAATGTGGTTAATGTAAAATAGAGTACTTCTCTCTCAGTGTTCAATTTCTCGGAGATATTTATAAAGGCGCAGTTTTAAAATTAGTTATTTTATAAAATAAATAATAGTGCAGAATATTTAAAATGTAAAGTTTTGCTAGTACTTTAATAAAATTATTCTTATATATCTTAGCATCATCGTACAAGGTGAAGGCAATGGGGGCGAAGGCAACCCGAGGACCGGCTTTTGGTTAGTAGAGTGCATGGGCACTCTACTAACCAAAAGC
This sequence comes from Macrothele yani, assembly GCA_039090855.1. Taxonomy (NCBI): domain Eukaryota; kingdom Metazoa; phylum Arthropoda; class Arachnida; order Araneae; family Macrothelidae; genus Macrothele; species Macrothele yani. The sequence continues at coordinate 2,718,789 of CM076996.1, read as the reverse complement.
TGGTCCTCGGGTTGTATATATATATGCGCTTCGCCCCCATTGCCTTCAAAATGTGGGTCCTGTAAACGTTAATCGATGAATGTTCAGCAATGCAAGTTAAGAAAGTCGAGAATTAGACATTGTGTTTCGAGGATACATTTTCTGGCGCCTGAGAATAGAAAATGTACTTTCTGAAGTGGCTGTTGAGACAGGAAGCGTTGATAGAATTTTTAGCTCTTTGTTGATATTGGGGTAGGTAAAAAAAAAACAAAAAAAAAAAAAACAGCTTCACAACTTCATAAGGATCAGTGGTTGGTCTTTCCTCTTGTCTTATTGTTAATAAAGGCATATTCCGGAAGTGTGAGCGACAGCAAGTGAACCCTACGAGTGTGTTGCTTCAAGTGGAAAAATGCGCTAATGAAACGAATTCAAAGGGATTAAAAAAATCCGCGACTTCGTGGGAAAAAAATGTGATTTGAGTCAGTTTTTTTTATCGGTTTTTCAGATTCATCTTGGTATTTTTAATGAACAAATTTAAAATTCGGCTTTAAAAGAGAGAAAAAAATCATTTGATTCGGCGTTCAAGAGAAAAATGTGCTTTGATATCCAATGGGAGGGGATTGAGCCCCTGAGGCCCCCTTTTCTTACGCCAATGAATGTGGTAACAACATGGAATGAGGAGGGAAAAGGCCAAGTTGGCCTAACTTAGCCCTCTTCTCCCAAAATAACAAGAGTACTCTTAAGAGAACAAAAAGTCAAGCTGGCATGCTACTGAAGGGCGGATGAAAGTGTAACAACAATAAGGATGATGACAGGAATAGGATTGTGACACCTTATTTTTCACCTGATTCTGTATGTGGTCATTTTTGTCGGAATGAAATGTTTCAGGGTCTTTCTCTAACGTACGATATGATACAGGTATTCACCAAATTTCATAACATTTCATCATTGTATTTTTTAAAACTTAAAAATACTCACATAATAGTATCGTAAGCAAAATAAAGGTCTACTCTCCTCGATTAGTACCCAATTAATCCGGTTTTGGCCACCACTAGTCCGCGATTATCTTTCGGTTTTTCGTCCCTGATCTCTCGAAGTTTTCACTTTTTATTTTTCAATCTTCTTCGCTTCCCATGTGCTCCCGGGCAGTTCGACACCTCATATAGGTGTTTACATTGGATCCCATTTGTTCCAGATTTTCCCTTTACCACTCTCGATTCGTCTCCTCGTGCGAGCAGATGAACGGGTTAAGCCCTTTAAAATATTATTTCGTCATAACTGTTCACCTCGGTTATTTAGGTATTCCGGTATATGGCTTCACTCCTGGCTTTTACCGATTCTCAAGTTTTTCCTCTGATTTAATTATATCCCCCGACATCGAAGCTTGGTGACAGTTATTGCTAAACCTTTATTGCTTAGGAATTTACGGAACCTTGTTCTAATCCTGGCGTCACCCAACGCTTTGGCCTATTGTTGCCTAATGCTATCGCCGCTAATACTTAGTTTACTCAGCCGTGCTGCCTCCCCCCCCTTTACATACGCATTCCTATTCTTATCTTCGCACTCTTCCCGCGGTGTGGGAGTGCCTTGCAAATGCCTGGCATGGAAATACCTATTTATTACTGTTTTAGAAATGTGCACCTAGCCTGCTGTCCATGTTCTGATCCTACCGGGAATCACTACGTGGTGGGAGGGGGGGGTCAAGAAAAAACCTTTACTAGTTACTACCCTAATTAAAAAATTTAGAAATAAAAAAAATATTAATAAAATAAAATCTCAAATGTGGCCCTTTATGACCCCGAAACAGTGTGCTGGAAAATTAAAGAATTTTCGCGGTAACACCATCTTTAGACGTTCCAGGTGATTTGAAGGGCTGTTTTTTCTCCACAATGATTTGATAAAAACAATTCTTATCTTTAATCCCTTTCGTCTGTGATATTTTTTCCCAACACCCTGTATATACAAGGAATTTCATAATACTTAGCAGTTTACTATTAAATGTGCGTTTTTAATTTTCATGTCTTAAGTGGTATAGGGGCCCCACCTCCTGCCACCGGGACCAAAATCTGAAGTTACGCTACGGAATTTGACTAAAAGAAAAACTTCTGCAAACAGCACGTAGAAAAGGCAGTTTTAAGACAACAACAACAAAAAAAATAATAATAATAAATAAAAACATTTTTATGACTTCTGAAATTCAGTGGATTCTGGTTAATTGGACCATCGGTTGATCGAGGCAGCCGTTTATTTGGGACAATTCTTGAACATCCCAAATGAGCTCTTCGGGATAAAGCTTCGCATAATTGGGGCACCCGCTTAATTGGGCCGTAGTGTTCTAGCCCTGATGTGTCCCAATTAACCGGAATCTACTGTATAATGTAATTTAACAAAAATACGAAAGTATTTATTTTTTTATTCAGTGTTCCATCAAATAGATTTTTCATTTAAATGTTTCATACGTTGTGCATTTTTATAATTTTACGTCCTCAGAGTATGAAAATATACACCCCGAATTCGATCACTATTTGGGGCATACCCCCACCTTTGCCAGGTAGTTATTGCAGTGCATAGATTATTTCACAAGTTCTTCATTTGTTTCTGTTATTCGTGAACGAAACATATACACCCATGAGTCATTCATTACATTATGACCACCTCCCTAATAAGCTGTAGGACCCCCTTTTAGCCCGCAAAACAGCAGCTACTCGGCGAGGCATCTGTTCGATGAGGTGGCGATGGGTATCCCGGGGTATCTGGTACCATAATGTCAACAGCAGGTCCTCCAGTTCCCGTGCATTTCAGGGTGGTGGGGATTTAGCGCGAACCCGCTTTTCCAATATGGGAAGGCGCATTTTTTTTGGCAATATGGGAAGGCGCATTATGCTGTTGGTAATAGCCATCACCAGCAGGTAACACAGTAGTTGCCACGAATGGGTGAACTTGGTCCGCAACGATGTTCAGATACCGGGTAGCTGTCAAGGGTTGTGCTATTGGGATAATGGAACCTAAGGTGTCCCAAGAAACATCGTCCACAGCATAACACCGCCGCTGCCGGCTTGTTTCTGCCCAACAGTGCATCCAAGTGCCATAGCCTCCGTTGGTAATCGGCGTATCCGCGCTCGGACATATACGTGATGCTCCAGGAATCTTGATTTGTCATACCAGGCCACTTTCTTCTGATCATCCACGGTCCAATCCCGATGATCTTGGGCGCGCCCATTTCATGCGTTGTTGGCGATGACGTGCAATGAGCATGTGGACCCGGCTGGGTCTTCGGCTACTCAAGCCCATGCGCAGAAGGCTGCGATGAACTGTGTGCTGTGACACATTGCCCTGATCACCACCACTGTTGTAGCTGCGGATGATTTGTCGCACTGATGCCCTGCGGTTGCTGTGAACAATTAGCGACAGTCTTCGCTCCCCTCTGACATCAATGAGCTGCGGACGACGGCTCGTCGTTTGGCGATATGTGCACCACTTTTGATACGTACTCACTACAGCGGCTCGTGAACAAGCCGCGCCGTTTCCGAGATGGTAGTCCCGAGGCGCCGTGCCATCCCAATTTGTCCTTTATCAAACTCTTATAAATCGGCAGTTTTGCCCATTCTGACTCCGAACACTCTACTAACCTAAAGCCGGTCCTCGGGTTGTATATATACTGCTCTGTGAACTTCACCTGCCTCACCGTTCGGTCTCCAGGCGCGCTTATTTCTCTAGGCGGGGGGGGGGGGTCATAATGTTATGGCTCATCGGTACATTTGTTGAAGTAACCTTACAGACTTTTAATGCAGTCGCAGTTCTGTCTTGTGATAGTCTTCCAACTCTTAGGCAAACCTTGAATGCCCGTCAGTTGACCCCTGTTCGAGTGTAAGTTAGTTCCAACTGTTATATAAATAAAGTAGTTTTTTTGTTTGTTTTTTTACTTTTATGTTGATGACATTTTTTTCGGTGCAAACTTGTTTTTTTCATTTGTTTGTGTTTTTATTAATAAATTCTAACCACAAACATCCTTTTGTTTTTATATTATGTTATTAAATGATGGCCTCTTGACGGTGGCTGCCTATAGAGCGCAGTTGTCATAATTATAGCCGCCAGGCACTCGACTTCGCTCCCGGTGCCGAGTGGTCAGATGCGCAGATTTCTGCCTAGTCGTCCGTGCTGTGCCCTGATTCGATTCCTGGTAAGACATTGGTGGGTGTGCCTGTCCTTCGGCGTTGGCATTCTCCTCTCCATGGAATCAGTGGCTCTAAATTAGGGACTGGAGACTTCTTATAGCTCTTAGAGTTGCTCACGATGGTTGCTAAAGCATCCCTCCTTCCAAGAAGGTTGGGCTATTTTAGTTTCAATTATTCCCACCCATACCTGTGACATACACATCATCATTACCTTGACTGCTGACAGTTTTCTTCTTTTTTTAACTTCCCTTAGATAATATAATTTTCCGTTGCGAAGATTGGTCGTTTCATTTGTGGCTCAAAGTACTGCATCCCGATTGGCTGCATAAAGGTACATGCCTGTATTGCTCACGATATAATAATTTTTGGAAGATGTTTTAGAAACATTCATGGGTCTGATGTGGATAACAGTTAGTAATTTTCCATGTGTTTCCAGAATTGCATGATGCATAATCTTTCCGATAGATGTCGCTATTTGTATTACTCGTGATATGTCTGTTTATACAAGACGGAATGTAAATTTTCTTTTTGGATGTAAAAATGACCAAAAAATTTCACATACATTTTGTAGGTTTTGATGCACCCAGTTCTCTCTAGCGACGCAAATATATTTTTCCATATTTTTGTTTCTAGTGGACGTTTTGGTTAAATTTTTTTCTTTCCTTTTTCTTGTTTTAATATTTGTAGAACCAGGGGTCCCTAAACTACGGCTGTCCATCCAAAATTGCATCGGTAGAAGAATTCAAATTGACCAACCGCTATAAAAGTTACATAGTTCGATATGGATATTTAGTTTCACATTAATATGTTTATAAATGTAGTGATTATATTTCTCATATTTGTTTCATTAATAACTTCATGTTTTTCGTGGTCTAATACTATGAATACACCAGTTTTTATCCGCGGTGTCAACTGTTTTTTCTGGTTGATTGTTGTTGTCGTACCCACCGTTCGAGCCGATCTTTTTGTTTATATGTAGCTTATGCTATGGCGCTCTTTTGCCTTGTATGGCCCTTGCTTCTGTAATTTTTAGAATAAACACAGACTTTACCCGGAATGACTGGTAAAGAGAGGAGTGGAATAGGGGTAGACAATAGCCAGTTAACATGACATAAGAGCAATAGATAGCCTGGAGTTCCCGGCAATACTTAAAGGTATGCAAAATCGTCAAACGCACAACACTGACAAAGCAGAGCAGTTTAGTTGTTTGACGATTTTGCATATAGTTAATGTTTTTTGGTCTCTTCCGCAGCGCCGAAGGCCTCTTCTCTTAAAGTCAGGACCTTCAGAGTAGAACTAAGAATGAAAAAGATTTATAGTTACAGACTGTTCCTCCTGTTAGGTGACAAACACATATAGTGGAGGAAAATTTCCGCGTGATTCGGAAACATTATATTAAGAATAATATAATTTTATTTTACTTATTCATTTACTCATTTCAAACGTGTCCATTTCGCTCCAGGCTTCCATGGTCTCTCTTGTTTAACTTGCGAAAAAAATATAATTATTTCGGGAGACATATGAGTACTTTATCTGAGTAATGCATTTTACTTATACTTTATCCATTTGTATTAGTACTTTATCCATTCGTCCAAGTGGCCCAGGTTCGGGTCCCATCAGATGAGACATGGGTGGTGCTTCTGTCTTACGACCCTGGCTCTCTCCCTTCCCTGGAACCAGCGGGACTGAATTAGGAACGGGTAACTGCTTATAGCCCATTTAATTGTTCACGACTGTCGTTAAATCCCCAAACAAAAAAATTATTAATGCATTGTTACGTGTTCCTTTCATATGCGCGGGCGCAGGCGACTGTTTGCCAGATGGATGTCATGTACCTTGTGTATGGGGTATGTATTTCCGGGTTGAATTTCATAATGAAATAATTCCGCAGTTTGTCCTCAACAAATGCATCCCCTTTTAAGAAAGATAATTTGGAAGGTGAATTAGTGGCTATAACCTTTTCTGTAGATTCGTTTCCGAAATACGTCAAATGCTCGTCTGTAACTATTAAGGACATCCTGGTTCTTCAAAGAACAAAATCAGTGTCCGGTTTCTGCTATTTTTGTGTAAATGGTAGGAAAAAACAGCGTTATAAATCAGGCTGTAACGAAATCCGACCATCAGTTGTGATTTATCACGACCCATATAAAGTCCGGGTGACCTTAGGGGTCAGCCCGCCGCTGTGTTTTCATTGAAACACGATTCGTGAGATCAAAATTCCGCTGTGACAGTTTTACGTCTTAAAAAGAAAAAGCTGCGGAAAAAAAACTTTTTTTCCGAAGAAGAGGCGTTTTTCTAAAGTGGACCACTTTTGGCTTCGACTCGGTGCCAGAAACTTACGCAACGCAACCTCCAGCATCAACATCAATATCGCTTCCTTGTTCGCCTGTTTCCTGTTCGAAGAAGAAAAGAGATATGGGAAAATGCTCGATTACTCTGGATGTCAGGAAAGCGGGTTTTCAAGTAATGCGCACGATTAAATGATGGAAATACTTGGACGGTAACCCTACGACTTTTCATCAGACGAAGAGCACCGTGTCTGAGTTTCACGTTAGCTGGGTCATCCCGAAAGACGTAATGGTGGTTGTGCGGCATTGTTAAAAACAATATGTGTATTAAAATTCATGCGCGTAGCTTGGGCAATTCTTTAGTGGGGGTAGCTAAATTAAAAAAAAAGTTTCGGGTTGCGAATTTCAAAGCTACAAATTCCACAAAATTTCCATTTTATGAATACCAGGCATGAAGCAATTCCAAACGAAAATCAAGTTCGAAAATTTTTTTTCTGTACTTTTTTAATTAATACACACAATTTACGTGGATTAGGAACATCAGACAGAAGTCATCGCTCTTTCCACGTTTATAAGTGAGTCACGGAAAAATTCTCATCGAAATGGTGTGGTGCGGTGGTAGCATGTCCGACGCGTAACTGGAAGACCCTGGGTTCGATTCCCAGTGGCGGCCGATGAGAATTTTTCCGTGACTCACTTATAAACATGGAAAGAGCGATGACTTTTGTTTGTACAGGTCAATTGGGTGTATTAATTATTAATTCGCCTCCTAGTTAGTTATTTGTTCAGTTGCTGCTTACCATTTTTGGTGAATCCCCAGCATTGTGCAGGGCTTTAAGAAGCAACCTGCCATGTGGTTTGGCAGTTAGTCGTATATGTGAGTCTGGAGAAATCGAGGCCGCTGTGGTGCAGTGGTAGCATGTCAGGCGCGTAACTGGAAGACCCTGGACTCGATTCCCGGTGGCGGCCGATGGGAATTTTTCCGTGGATCACTTATAAACGTGGAAAGAGCGATGACTTCTGTTTGAATTTATCCTTTTTAATGCAGAAAAAAATTTGGCCATAATTTTTTGTTATTCAGCAATCGATTTTCGTCGTAACATTAACTTAACAAAATTAACTATCAAAAATATTTATTATTTGAAGGTAGCCAAAATTTAATATTGAAGTGCAAGCCCCATTCCCAAGATAGGACTGATTTTTATTAAAAAGCTAACCGTTTTAAGTGTAACTGAAAAATCCAGAACAGTAATTGATTTTACCTGTGTGAAAGTCATTTTTCACAACAAAAATTCTCACATCCCTGAGAGGAATTATATGCCGAAGTTGTATTAAAATTCCCATGTAGCATGGGCAGGGTGACCAAATTACTTTTGGAATGGGGGGACATGTTAAAAATGGAGGACATTTCCAGAAAAAGGACGCAATAAATTTGTACAAAAATAAATATGAATGCACATACTTTGTATTTAAATTTTACAGTTTGAGAGTTTATACGTGTAAAACTTTAAAAAAGGAAGCAAAATTTTAGTCTGCAGGACATTTTTACTTCTATTTTTCACTGGAAGAGATTTTCTTCAGTAGATCGGGTTTCTTAAACAATTATTTGTGAAATTCAGAGCATGACACGTCTTTTCAAATTCTATTTAACTAGCAGTATACTCCTGACTGATTGATTAAGAAACTTTAATTATAAACAGATAAAACTCACAGCAACGACTCACAACACACAAAACAAGCAGTATGAGCTCACTGTTTATATTACTACATCACACGGTACCGTCGGGGTGCGATGAACGACAGACAGGCAAACCGCACTGGCGGGTTTTCTCTGCTCTGTTAACTCACAAGTGACTCACAGCAGCTGCAGGATGCCAGGAATAAACTGACCGGGGGAAAGGAGGGAGGGTGCGATCGAGAATCCAGAAATGAATTAATATATTTTAGCGGTGGCTTGATATAGGATATATGTGTACAATAGAGTAATTCGATCAAAACGTACATATTTTAATTATTCCTTATTTTTAAGCCGGACATTTGGGCTATTTCCCTTGCTGCCTGGAGGACATGTCCTCCAAAAGCCGGACCCTGAGTATGGGTGGTATGCGACTGTATATAAGTAATAAAATCTCCAGCTCTTACGACGCCGTAAATGTCCTTTGTTCTTGGAAATTCCCTGAAAATACTACTGTAGCGTTTGTGTTGATGAGTTAAGTGCTTCTTACTACAAATAAAAAAACTCCGCACTTCAGCCAGAAAATTGTGAACTTCAGATGTGCGCGAACATCACATATTGCACGGCGGTGTTGGCCCATACTGCGTGACGATAGGTTAGCTACTCAATTTTCACAGGTGTTCAATACATAAGAGAGCTTTCAACAGCAAATTCAGTCATGCGCTCATGCTATGACACAGGATGGCTCAGTTTTTGGAAAAGGGGTTAGCACGCCTAGCTGAACCCCATGATCTTTGGGACCATGGAGGTTACTGACCACTCCGAAGTTACTGTGTCAGAGGACTTTACGTAGTGGAAAGTGAAAGGACCATGTGTTTTCCCAAAGGCAGAATTGCTGCAGGAATGGCATGCTGAGAAAGCGGGAGTACCGGACGGCAATAATCACACTTCTGTGAGCAGCTGCAGTCACAGTTCAGTTTAACAAGTGGGCACTTTTTCGTTTTGTTTTGTTTCGGGGCTTAGCGACCGCCACGAGCAACTCATAGGGCTATAAGCAGATCAGATCATATGTAGAGGATTTTAGGAAGGGAGTGTCTGACCCCAGATCTTAAACAACCCTTAGAAATAGGAAGCTAGGAGATTTTAAGCTAGAGTGCCGATAGGAAATTGACACGGAAGCGAGGTAGAAAGGGGGAGGAAGACGCCCTTATTTATTACCGGGGGGCAATGCCCGGGGTCCGACAGCTTAACGTGCCCATCCGACGCGCGGCGGATATTTAGTAGTTCGAGCGTTTGTACCTGCCTGGGATCGAACCTGAGGTTTCTCCGTGGCAGTCACGAACGTTGACCACTAGGACATACGCGTCCCAGGGCTATAGGCAGCCGCTCGTCTCTAATTTAAAGAAACTGGTTCCAGGAGAGGGGAAGTGCCAGTGCCACATCAAACAAACACCGCCCATACCACAGCCGGAACTCTAACCCAGGCCTTGTCTCTGACAAATGGTCAGAAGTTAACACCTCAGACCATTCGGCAACCGGTGCGGATTAATGGGCACGTATAATTTCCACATGAACCAAGAAAAAGGGAACAAAATCATCTGAGTTTCTTGTCACTCGCCTATTCGGAGGCAGCTGGCATAAATGATATACAAACAGGAACGATTTCTCAGTGCTTTGAGCGCAAAGGCATGACGGTAAACCAGTGAAAGATTACATGGTCTAGTGAGAGTCGATCTGTGTTACATTGACAACCGAGTAACTCTAGTGTAAGCCGCATGGAGCCACGGACCAAGTGTGTCAGCAGACAATCGTTCTGACGGCGAAAATGTTTTAGTATGAAACAGATTCAGCTGGCACTGTTTGGTTCCGTTTTTACCTTGGCTGTCTGTGTAACGTTTAGAGTGTGTTCCGGGTTTCTGGCGGATCACGTGCATTTTTGTATGCTACACATTTATTCAGAAGACTGATCGGGACGCTCCAGTACAACAGCGCACTCATTCATGGGCAACGTTCGTGACTGCCACGGAAAGGACCTCAGGTTCGATCCCAGGCAGGTACGAACGATCGATCCACTAAATATCCGCCGTGCGTCGGATGGGCACGTTAAGCCGTCGGACCCAGGGTACCCCCCCCCGGTAATAAATAAGGACGTCTTCCTACACCTTTCTACTTCGCTTTCCTGTCACTTTCCTATCGGACACTCTAGCCCAAATCTCCTAGCTTCCTATTTCTAAGGGTTGTTTAAGACCTGGGGTCAGACACTCCCTTCCTAAAATCCTCTACATATGATCATGATCATGCTCTTTTGCTGTGTGTGAAAAGGCCGCTGGTTATTTAGCGGTTAGCGCTCACGATTCGAGGCTGTAGGACTCGCGGTTCGTATCCCGCTACTTCAAAAGAATTGCCATGGCTCGGAAATCTCGTTAAGCCATGGGTCCCGGGGTACGAACTTCGTCTTATAAACAAGTCCGCTCTTCTTACTTTGAGGCTTAGAACTGGGCTATTTAACCCACTGTGTAGCATAAACAGTGCCCATTCAGGGGTTAACAACCACTGTGTGTATTGGTCCAATGTCACATTCACACATTTACATGCCCCCACGTCCCAGCCCCATCGAGGGTGACAGTGACCACGCTGTTTGTTCTTGTTTCTCAGGAGTTATATATATCATTATCAACCGTTATCAGTCCACTGCTGAATGAAGGTCTCCCCAAGTTTCCTCCACAACTGTCTTGAGCCAGTCTCTCTTGACAGCCGGGTAAGTAAATCTTCTAAGCACCAAGGTAAGAAGAGCCAGTCTCCTCCATGTTACTCCGGCATGCTTTCGAATTTCATCCAACCATCGCCCATGTGGTCTTCTGGGTCTTTTTCTGTCCCATGGTTTCTGTCTAAAGTTTCGGTTGTCCATCGGTGGTCCGTTCTCCTGGCAACATGTGCCCATTGCCATTTCAGGGATTTTAATCTGCACATTTTCCTTATCCACGAGTTTCTCTTCTTTATAAAGAAGCCTATAACAACCCCGCGCAAAATACACAAACAAATACTGATTGAGAGTGCTCAACTGATTGAATTAAGTACAACAACAATAATTTTAAGAAATAAATGCACAACCTGGTAGTCAGCCACCGGGGATCAACTACCGGATATGTCTTTCCCTGATGAGTGGTACCCGGTGGCTGATTACGAGGTTGTGTATTTACTTCTTAAAATTATTGTTGTTGTACTTATTGGTTGAGAGTGCTGAACTGATTGAATTTGGATTTGTGTGTGCATATATAGATTTTATCTCGGATCAGCAAGAAACAAATTCTCTCTGAAACGTGAAAAAGTAGTATGCAGCTGCAAAAAGAAGAAAATAAAACATCTAAGGTTTTTTTTTTTTTTTTTTAAAGACCCGAAACACTACAATCTGATCGTGACGCGTATGATTAGAAATTTCGGTTACCTCCCTTCTTTGCATTCGCCATCATAAATTATTTTTATATTGACTGACCTTAGTTAGCCCCGCCGTCATAAATTTTCGGTATTTCAAGTAGATGGGCCGTTCATAGGTTTTCATAATAATCATTAGTGTGGCCGCAATAATGATGTCGTGTAGACCGCCCTTCATAAATTTTCAGTATTTTGATCATCAGTTCCTCCATCGTGTGTGTGTGTGTGTGTGTGTGTGGATATTTCTGTCGACCGTTATGGGATTGGTATCATAAAATTTGCTCACGTGGACTATTATCAGGATGACCACATACATTTTGCTAACTATGAAAGTGTATGATGGCTGGGATCGGAAGTTATGAATTTTTGGTTTGCAGCGGCATAGCATAGCCTACCGCAGAGGACGTAACTGCGGGGGGGGGGGGGTCGAAATTTTTTCATATTTTCCTCCAATCTGCATAATATTGTTTTGTGCGTAACACAATCATAAGAAAGCTGTTCTGATTTGTCTTATGCACAAAATTAGATGTGCACTCTTCAAGTAAGGTATGTGAAAATGTGATACATGTGTTTCCTTTAAAAGCGGTGTTGATGCTTTTTTTTTTTCAATGGATTTTGCAAAAATGCATTATGAGCTGTAACATTGCAATAACAAATTTTAGTTACGCCGGCTCATAAATAATTACTATTAGGGAAAAAGGACAAACCTACTGTATGCTGCTTTAGTTTACAATGTTTTTATCAGTTGGCAATTATATTTAATGTGCTGTTGGGCGTACCTTATTCGAGAAAGCAGGACTTCAGTTTGCAGTTAAATTTAATGACATGGCATGCAGAAAATGCTTTATTTAGGAAAAATGTATTAAATATTCCAAAGGTATTTGAGACTTGATTTCTTTTTTACATTTTTCTGATACATGAAACGTATTGAGTATTAGTTGGAAAAATAAAATCATGTGAGTGCTAAAAGTATTCATGACACAGGCATCTAGTATGCAGTAGCGAGCGGACACTTCAGTTTCTTCGGAATGGGCGATATTTTTTTTTTTACGTAGGAGTCTTAAAGATTTTTTGCGGGAGGTAGGTGGGGGCTAAAATTCACAATACGCCACTGTCGGTATGCCGATCATCATGAAACCCTTCTCTGGCTGTCTATACTTATGAAATAACGCTATCCTTTGTCTTCTGTTAGTGGATAATGCTAACTACGCAAAGGGCACGTTTTCCAAACGCACCGAGCCTGAGGTGCAGTTGCAAGGAAGTCTTCTACATACATACATATCACTAAGCTGTTCTCTGAGATTCAGAGGTTGGCTCCACAAAGAAATACAAACTAGCAGATAATTTTTACTTACTGTTGCCGTATCAAACTTCTCCATTTACAGCGATCATGACACATAGCTCGGGCTTCACTGACATCCATCACACGCCGACACAAGATCTTCTGTACTTTATACTCATAATCTTTTTTTCATGCAGACACTCCTGAATCTGATCCTCCCATGACTTCTTTGCACTTCCTCTGCCTTTCTTTCCTGCCACTTGGGCTAAAAAGATTTTCTCAGTAAGCATTTCATCTCTCATTCTTTCAACATGGCCAAACCACCGAAGCATATTAGTCTCCACCTTGCTTACCACATTTTGCTTCACATTACACAACTACAACACATCTTCATTCCTCACACAATCAGAACGAGTCCTACCACAAACCTCCCCCGGTAAGTAACGCATTTCTCCAGCCCACAAATGACTCTTATATTTCTATGGTAGTACCCAGGTTTCACTGCCATACATCAGAGTAGGAACAATTACACTTTCATATACAGCCATACGGGACTCTTTTGAGAACCCATCATTCCTGTAAAAACCTCCCAAAGCAGCCATGACTTTCAATGAAGAATTCACTCGCCTACTAATTTCACCATCCAATTTGTTCTCCCTGTCAAACATGCTTCCTGAATACACAAACTCATCCATCTGGTCAATCACTTTGTCATTTAGGCTTATATTACTTTCAGCACTACTAGTTCCTCTCTAAAAAATTATAAATTTGGTTTTTTCCTTATTTATACTCAGTTTGAATTTTATGCAAACTTCGTACATTCGGGACAACATACTCTGCAACTCATTTTTGCTCTCTGCCAACAGGACTGTGTCATCAGCATATAACAATCTGAGAAAAGTCTTCTTGCCCTGTGTAATTTCATTTTTTAATTGATTTTTAAATAACATTTGTGTCCTATTATGAAAATGCTACGATTGAATCAGTGGCACCATCCCATGCCGGTAGCCGTACAAAAGTCATGAATTTTTTTTTTATTATTGGGGTTTAACGACCACCGTGAGCAACTCACTGGGCTATAAGCAATAAGTTGCCCGTCCCTAACTTAGGGCAGCTGGTTCCAGGAAAGGGAGATAGCCAGTGCCGTAAGACAAACGCAACATCCATGCCTCACCGGGATTCGAACCCGGACACATCTCAGATGAATGATCAGAACCTATCGTTTAGACCACTGCGCCACCGCGGCCGTGATTTGTTGGTGTTTATTGATGTTGTATTTAACTCTTAAGTTATGTAATAAAAGTTGCAAATTTTTGCTACGACATTCGGTGTGTTTATCCACGTGCCCAAAAAAAAAAAAAAAAACATGTGGAAGGATTGAAGTTTCATTTGTTTAGTTTTTGTGATGAGAAGAAATTTTGCCTGCTCAGTGTAAATGATCAATATTATTATTCCGCTTGTGACGTACGACTGAGGTGACGAAAGATTTAAAACTGCAATGTGCAGCGATAAGCCAAGACCGGTGTACTTCAGTCGGAGAAATAACCTGCTCCGGAGCGGAGAGACTTGATTCGCATCCTACCACCGGCAAAAATGGACTTAATTTCACATTGGCTCCTGAACGTAAAAATAAAACTCCTGACCGCGAGGTTCGAAAATAATGTGTAATGCTTCTTTCACACATCTTCTGGAATTTATTGGAATTCATTCTACAGTATATTGAGCTCTTTCAAGTGTGGTTTGCTGGCTGACCTGGAGACCTATGATTCCATCCAAACCCTTTCTCGAGCGGGAAATATACTCGTATGTGACGTACGTCTGAGGTGACCCAAGAGTCAAAAGGGCAAGTTGCAGTTGGATAAGCCAAGGTCGGTGCAGTTCAGTCGGGCGAATAACTGGGTCTGGAGCGAGGAGACGTGCTTCGAATCCCACTAGCGGCAAAAATGAGCTTATTTTCATACGCTTTAAAAGGACTGAATTTAGAAATCGAGTTATCCTTTGCATTTTTGTTGTTGTGGTTTTGTCTTAAAATGATTTGTGAGTGGAAATATCTTTTCGTCTTATGGTTTAGTTTCTGTTTTCTGTATACACTGGCATATGCCTTTTTTAATTTGAGGTTCATATTAACAGTCGTTCAATAATGGGGTATGGAGAATTTTTTTTTAGCATTTGGGTATTGGAACGTAACCATATTCATAGAACGTAACCCATATCTTTTCCAAAGCAATGTTTCAGTAGTCACACTCAGTTTTTTTCGTTTTTTTTTTTTAATTCGCTGTTTCCGAGAGCTTCCAGTTGTTTATTGTTTTCTATTTCCTGTACTTTTACGTTTCCTTACATCCTTCGCGGGACGTGGGTTAGTGCTGTTATGTTAAAATCAGTGACGACGCGCGACTTTTTTGACAGTGTTATTAGAATCATACAACAGGAAATATAATCTATATATTAATTCCATAAGGTTTTTTTACTGTGAGTCCTATTTTGAGAGAACGGCTGAACGTAAAGATATGGTTGAGCTATCAAAATAAAGGTTTCGTACCATGTAGATGTGCCAGTCGAAGAGAAAAATAAAATTGGAGCTAAGGTTCGGGCGTTGTGGGGCGGCAAAGTTCCCATGTACAGTCTATGGGAGAAGCGTGCGGTTGACATTCGATCGCCTGCGGTCGACTGGCGCGCTGTTGAAGGCGGAAGCATGGAGGGACTGAGATAGTCCAAAGTCTGAAGTTTTATCTTTTCTGAGCGAACCGTTGCGCAAATCAACGCTAGCAGACATTCGTATCAAAGTTATTCTCATCGGAACAGCGAACACTCTCTAACACCTGATTGCGTTATGCCGTTCGACTGTGTGATGTATATAGGTATACAATTTAATATTCATTCGATCCAGTTTATTCACGTAGGTAAGACGTTTCCCATTATGTAAAGATGTAAGTAAACATTCCGTTGACCATTGTTAGTGAAAATGTTACGGGCGACTGCTTATACGAGTAGCCCATTGAGTTGCTCACGGTGGTCGTTAAACCTGCAGTCAAAAAAAAAAAAAGTCACGAACCTGGACTATTGTCTTTACTGAAGTCGTCGAATGAATTTGTCAATCAAATAAAGTTTATATTTGTTGTTTCATGAGTTTATTCTTTTCAAAAAAAAAAAAAAACTAACCGTCGATTCCGACGGGTTTCGTCTAGTAAGAAATAAAACGCTATTAAATTTGTACTTTATTATCATGTTAATTTTTTACTCACTAAAGATGAGTTTTTTTTATGTAGCTCCTTTCGCTTTTTTATTTTTTTTTCTTGTGTCTTGAAGCGCATATCTCCATATTTTTATTTCGAAAATTAAATTTTTTCATAGGAAGGTACGAAACGCAACCATACAAGAACTTTATCTCACGACAAAAGTATTCGAAGCATCCGACGTACGCGAAGCATTACCGTTCATTCTAGTTATTCCAAACACAGCTGGCCACATGCAGTAGGTAGCTCGTAAAACAAACACGAGAAAAGCAGTGAAATAAAAAAAGGGGAGGGGGATGATTCAGAACCTATAATACCCAGTGTAACATCGTGGAATGGCGACAGCTATAGTACGTATATTCTACGAGTTAGACGATCTGAGCTCATGCATTCTCATATTAGACTTCGCGCGCAAGCGTGGTCGACGGAACTCGCAGTGTTTCGTAACCACTATCTGAAGTGGAAACACACATGCCTGATTTTGCCAATGGGTCCGCTATCTGCTCATTCACAAGGAAAACCGGCACGATATCTTCCGACTGCCAGTACGGAATAAATGACTTCAAAGGTAATTTGCATGACATTACTGTTTCCTTTTTGAATAAATTATTTTATTTATTTAAAACTCTTTTCAGTGGTAACACTATATACTAGCGTGCTTCGCACCTGGTTAAAATCTTACTGGGGTTGATTTCTTAATGTTTTTGCTCTCACGTTTGCGGCAAAGTTGCCCCGTTGCCCGACGGTTCCGTTGCTAGCTTCTCGCACCGAATATTTGTTTGAATCCCGATGGGATACGAATGTTTGTACTTCAGCCGTAGTTTTCTTCATGTCCCGGAATCAGTAATATCAAGTAACGGATGAAAGAGTGATTACCTATAATAGCAGGAGTGGCGAACTTTTTTGAGAGTATGTGCCCAAATTCGCAATGAGCATCAAAAAAAAAAAATTCAACCGTGCCCATGCGAATTTTGAGCAGCAGGATATCATTTATTATTTATCCACTGTTTATTCACAAACAACAGAAGAAAAATACAAGCAGAGCGAAGCCAATGCCAACAGTTTACTTCTGTTATAGCCCAAATACTGATGTATACACTGGGTCTGCAGGGATTTCAAAACTTGTCGTATGGTCGCGCAACGACCCGGCTGGTGCCAAGCGGACCTGACACGTCTCCTGTGAGCAGTTTTCACTGCTCTAGTCAGCGCCCTTAAGGAGCAGGTCCCACTGTCTCCTGGTCTGGAGAGAGAGGTGATCGAGCGTACTACCGTGGGCGTTCCGAGTTACGGCCAGGGAGAATTCTTTCGCGTTCCTTCTTAAACGAACCCAGTTAACTGTCATCTCTCTGTCTAATTAGAGGTCCTCTCTTGGCGTACTTCCCTCCGAAGACGCGTTAAGGTGAAGCAAATACCGCTTTTTCACCCCTAACCTAAAATTCTCTAAGCTATCCCCGACATTACGTTCAAAACTGAAAAATATCCCTTAACAGCTGCTTCATTTGACAGTGATGATAATCATGTTTATTTGAAAACCTTTACCTAGAAAGAATTGTTTTGAAATGTCAATACAGTAGGAAAACTCTATCGAAGAAAAGTTGGACTGAAATAACACAGCCTTTGTATCAGTAGTTTACTAGATCACAAAAGTATGAAGGCATAATAACGATATGAATTTTGCTTCAGATCTCAGAAACTGTGTTAAAAAGTGGAAAGATAATTTATTTTTCTCATGGAAGTTCTCTTTAAATTTCTATCTGATTGTGAATGGATTCAAACTTGAGGAACCCAAGGTTGTCGTGAACGAAGACTCGTGTGAAATGGTCCAAGTCTCTTGAGAGAAAAAACAAAAACTAAAAAAAAAACAAGATACATCTTGTCCACAGTTAAATAATGCCGCGCCATTTTTTTTCAGCCACAGTACACATGTTACGGACACTTATCCGTAATCGTTTTCATGGGAAGATATTAATCCTGTGTACCCATATCCAATCTAAAAGAAAAAAAAAAATCAATCAACCTTCTGAAATTGTGACAAAATAAAAATCAGCTTTTGTATAAATTAACGGAAAAATTCTAAACCGGGAATGGCTGGAAATAAAGAAGAAATGTGTGACAAATGTACCGCTTTCGTACCCGAAAGGAAATTTTTCAACACCAAACAGAAACATCCTGACCATAGGCGCCGACTTTCCTGAAATTCAATAGGCGCTCGAGCTTTGCACACGAAGTCCAGTGGGTGCCCGAGCTCTTTGCATTCCCGCACACGCATACATAAATCTACAGTGTAACGTCGATTGCAAGCCAACCAATCATTCCTACTATTTAATCGGTGAAGGATCTTTAAAATTGGAACGCATTATACCTTATGTGCGCTCTTAGTTTTTTATATACATTTTATATTAACCAATTTTTGCAGTTATATTGGGGGAGGGGGAGCTAAAGGGGATTTTATTGTTATGTATGAATTTAATGGGTGCCTGAGTCCCGAAGCACCTATATAGTCGGTTCCTGTGAAAGACAGGTTCGTAGCATTTTTCATAATGGATTGGGTGCTTCCTCTGATAGTCTGATATTGGAAGATTTCTTGCTAATCTTCGAAATATGTAAACAAAATTGGGGAATTAAAAGGGTTATTTATAAGGTTTCTTTATTTTAATTTTTCAATGGGTGCTTGAGCGTTTTTGATCATGACAAATGCAAATAGTCACTTGGCGGGAAATTTGCGAACGGGAAATCAGTGGAAAATATTTACCAGGCTTACATATATATATTAGGTCCTAAAGACATTTTTGGAAATTCGTTGAAAGTGCAACTACATGTTTACGTCAGCTCGTCAGCATGTAGCACCTTACGTTGTTCAAAGAAAAAGCTAGACTGTGGTTTTTCTCTTTGAATAACTTTTAACACTACTGTTTGTAAATCATAAGTTCGTTTAACCCTATTGTATTCCCACATTTGCAGTAATGCACTAGTTTCAAATTCTGGAACTTTAATCTGAACAGGAAGAAGCTGTTACCCTGCATAACAACCTTAACTCCGTGTCTTGTAGTTTTTGCGGCCGTATCGTTCACGCTCGTATCTTTTTCCCATAACGTTTGCGGGTATCCAAGTGGCAATCCCTTTATACATACCTATCTAAATATCTACCTACCAACCCCATCTGTGTCTGGAAGACTCACCAAGCTGTGAGGTTTCTGCTTTGAATGACTACTTCAAAGATGAATGGTTGGAGAATCCAAATATTGAAGTAAATGTATGGAATGGAAAATTATCGGGCGCACAGAACGAACAATTCTATCGAAGAATGGAGCCGTCATTTAAACGCAATAATGATACAAAAAATCCGAATTTGAACACACTAGTACAGACTCTTAGAAAAGATGCAGAAAGCAAGATTCACAATTTTGAAAAAATGTGAAATTGGTATTCCGCAGCCTAAAAGTAGGAAGGTGTACATTAAAATTGACAGAAGAATTCGCCATATTCTTGAAAAGTATCCTCAGCAGCAGGATTTGAGGAAATGTTTACGAAATCTAGGGATGGTACAAAAAGTAATATAAGTTAAACATTTTGGATGATATGGCATAATTATTTCGCAATTGATAAATGACAATGAGTGATGTCATCAGCTTCAGCTGTACTTGCGTATTTATTTACTTATTTTATTTGAACTACGATGGCAGATGACAAATAAAAAATGAATATTTTAGCTTATTTTGTGCATATTTTTAAAAATTACAAAGAAATTCTGCAACTTTTGGACATATCATATTCATGCACACCCTTGTATTTTGCATAAATATGTCAATCCTCAGACTGAATAAAATGTGAAGAGAAGAATTCCGATGTTTAAGTACGAAGGATCTCCATATCTATGGGTTAGGTAGTAGAGGCCTGCACGGGCCTGAATTTGTAAAGCCCGGCCCCGAATTCTTGGGACGCGTCCCGGACTTTTCAGTTTAAGGCCCGACCGGGCCCTTTTCAAACTTTCATTTTGCAGCCTGGGTTGTTGATTTCAGCTGTACCTAATCAACGCTATGTTTTTCGTTTCACTCGGTGACCTTTGCCGTCTGATTGTTTTACAAGTCTGCATTTTGCGAGTAGAAACATATTTCTTTAATCTATGAACAAAATGCTATACCTTCCAGCACAGGCCCGGCCTGATCTCGAAATTTTAATGTAGCTGATGGGAAAAAAAGCCCGGCCTATGCAGAAGTCTTGCTTTGTAGATAGGGAAAAAGAAGGAATTAATGCCTAGTTAAACGCTACGGAAAAGGTTATGGGCGCAAACAATACGTATCCCCGGAACTCAGTAATTCTCATAATCTGTTCCCGGTACATGTGGAATGGCGGCTATGAGGTTTTTTTTACAGGGCCTACTATCGAAAAGCTTCCATCTCTTGCCTTACCAGTTTGCCTTTCGCTCTGCAAAAAACACGCACTCACCACCACCCCATTTACTGTTTAGCTCAGCAAGTACCACAGTAATCGCTTTGCTAGCCAGTTATTCCTTGCTATATGAAAAGTTTGGAATGTTACCTATTTGAAGTAAGGGAAAATAAACTATTTTCAAGGAATTTCACGCATTTTAAAATATGGAAACAAAACTAATCATGGTATTAAGCACATAGGCTTTGCAATGATCTTGGTTGCCTCTGTCCTATGCAGAAAGAACTTTTCCAATCGTGTCCGCTAACGCAGGCGGACTTGAAAAAGGTATTTTTTGACTCAAAAGGCGTACAAAGGATCTCCATATCTATGAAACAACATTGCTTATTGGTTATGGTGTCTAAATATCAAACTCTGTTGTTGTTGTTGGGGTTTTTGTTTATTATTATTTTTAATTCTGGGAGAACAAATCGCTTTGCTCTTTTTTTTTTTTTTTTGTAGCAGCTTAGTGTGCACAAAAAGTATACGTAGTTCTTCGACATTCATTCTTATCGTCTTCGTTTTCTGAAGCCAAGGGAGCAAAACATTTGAGGCTCGTCAAACTGACTCCATGCCAGATGTGCTTTCAATGATGCCGACTCACCCACAGCAAGTGCTTGTTGGCTGGCTAAAAGAGAATAGCAGTAGTAACCCTGGATGTGGTTGGACCACTTCGTGACTCTTCGACGTCACAGGATAAGGAGCAACGTCCTGGCACCACAAAATGACTGAGGCATAATCTTCATCATTCAAATGGTGCTTCTTCATTTGATACAAAGGAATACTTTTTATCATACTTGTCTTAGGAATTCCCTTTCTTTACTTCGGTAGACGTCACGGAATTTCTATGGCGTGGTTCTCTGGGTTTGGTTCCCTTTAATCCATGAAGGTTTCTTCAGAAAATTTTACCATGGAACTGGCGTTTAATTAAATTAAAAAACTAAAAAGCATAATAAAATGTCGGCACAGCGAAACTGGAAAATTAATTTCGAGCAAGAATTAGCAGATTATGTGAAAAATAGTAGAAGCTACCCTTCTTTGCTGAAATCTCACTCTGAGATTTATTTTCCAGTTCTGGAAATTGCAAATCGTGACTGGTAATATTAGGAAATCTTTCGTTATTGATCTAAAAGCGGTATTTATTGAAGAGGAGAACATCTTTGTGATAACTGATTTGAACCCAGGGATCCTGTTACATATGTGTTCAGTGCTTTCTTCAATTTTTGGATTACTGGAGTAATTGTTTTCGGGCACTAGTTTGTTGACGAAAAAGTTAAAATTGCAAATGTATTGCAGACATATTAGAAGTGCAGTTATAATAAATGAAATCATTATTATAATTGCATGTTTTAAATAAAAGTTCCAAATTTAAATAAAATACTTAAAACACTTACATTGAAAAGAAGTGGATTTTTTTTTCTTTGTGAATAATGTCACTGCACGTTTAACCTTCACTGTACAACCTATGTACCTATATAAGCACAATTTTACATTTAATTCCAGTTCCGTCTTCTGTTCGTTGTTGGGTGATATGGAATGATCCAAAAAGCCAATGAGTTTTTAAACGAACTTCATGAATTTTCGAAATCAAGGCTTTAAATGATTGGTTTAGGTAGGTGATATTCGAGATTCAGGAAGTTCTGAAAACGTCAACAACCACAAAAAAGAACAGAATGAGTATATAATGAATTAGCTTTGTTTATCTTTTTGCTAAGCTAATTATTATGAATGAATAATGCTCTACGCTTCAAAATAATGAATTCCCAAAAGGGTGTTGTTACTCGTTAATTATGAACTTAAACAAAGTCTCAACGCTGGTTATTTATATTAAGTAATCAAAGTCATAAACCTAACAGCCAGACAGAGGTCTGACAAAACTAAGAATTGAAAAAGACTGAACTTACAGAACAACTTGTTTATTATGATGACTCCTGGTCAACTAAGGCACTCATATATCACTACTACATAACAACACACTGCAACGCAACGCAACACAACACACCAACAACACTCAACTCCAACGCAACAACACAACTACAACGCAACAACACTCAACTCCAACGCAACAACACAACTACAACGCAACAACACACAACTCCCACTTCTCGATGAACGCGCCTATATACGAGCTACCACCACGTCATGACTTACACTCATTGCCAGATCTTATTCAGCGGGTGAAATAATATTCCGTTCAGTAGGAAGATAATTTACATAGTAAAATAAAATAACCAGAGATAGTAAAATCAAAAGGAAAGTGAATATAGAGTATACGTTACAAGTATTTAAAATTACGCAGCAATGAATTGCATCTCAGGCCAAAAGCAAAAGCATCTTTGAAGTTACAGATCGGTAAGAGTTAGCGTTCAATACTCGAGCTACCGGGGTACGAGAATATTTAATGGAATTTTAAATGCCCCAAGTTCAATGAAATCATAATGGAATTCCCAGGTTTTACAACCTCAAGTAGAATGGTAATACTAGGTTCTGTTACCTGCCGGAAAAACTTATTCTTGGCAATAGCTTCTCCTGAATTTTGGAGATAAGCGTGCAGGCTGAGGGCAGAGATTTGAGAAGAAAAGCTATGACAAAAGTGATGCCCTTCGCACCATCCTTTTCATGCAAAATAGGGTTTTCAGCTTATACTGATTTAAATTGCGAAATAGGTATATAAAGCCTGGGCTTGAAAAACATAGCCGTGTGAAGGAAAGGGATTTTTCTGAGGAAAATTATTCTGATATGTATATATATAATATCGTGCCTAATGAAAGCAGCATTTTTAATCCTTATGGGCACATAAATTTATGTATTATTTTAAGTAGTTCGCAGTATCATAGTTTCAGAACTCGTGCGGTACACTTACTAGACTGTTAAAATGCAAGAAATGAAATTCCTGTGGTGAACTATGTAATTTTGCGAACTTATATTAATGGAGGTCGGCTTTGATGTAGTGAACAGAATTAAAGAGAGCCATTCTGTTTTCCAATTTTTTATGTGAATTAAGCCAGCTGCTATAGCTCTGTCTGTAAAGCACATAGTACGAACCGTAGCTTTCTAATGTGAACTTTGGAATCCAATTCAGAAAAGTAAATACCACCGAAGACGCGGGTTTAACGAGCGCGTTTTTTGATAAAAACACACACAAACTGAAATAAAAAATCTTCCGCATAGTGAACAATTCCTTAGAAACATGATACCAGTTATATTATCGTAAATACTCGTACAAGCACACATCATGTTCTGTTTTAAGTGTGTTGTACGGTACTGTCACCTAGTACAAAGTTCTAAGTTATGACAAATTGGAAAATCTTTGCCATGCCAACCTATATACGATCCCAAACACAGGCTTCACATTAAACTTTTCACTGACTTACGTTCGTGACGGATGTTAATGTTGATGAGTACCTACAACATGAAAACTATCCGCTACTTCTACGTTAGTCACTTTCTCCAATGTTGGGAGGACGATACTGTTTTCCACATTCCTTTTGATGTGAATGTTCTTGGAGAATCACTTAATTGAGTGAAACTGGATTCATCTGTGAAGAGAAAGTTCACCTATTTTTTCAGAACAACTTGCACATGTTGCTGAGTCTAATTTAAACAGGCTGTTCTGTGGAAAGGACTTCCATGTGCACCACAAATTCCCTTGTTCAGAATCCTTTTGGATAGAACACCTTGAAGTTATCCTTCTTGCAGGCTAAATAAGTTGGGAAGCTATCACTGCTTTATGGTGCTGGCAGTTAATGCAACAGAGTGTTCACTCTGGTTGGAACGCTTACTAAAAACAGTACTGTAGACTATTTCTCTCATTTCATATGTAGTTTTGTTGCATTTTTCTTTGATGAGATGGCGTAACAAATGACAAAATGGTGACAGTTTTTATTGTGTAAAATCATTAAAGAAGCAAAAGCAGTTTCGCGTGATCTCAGTGTTCAGAAATCTGTGTTGCTATAAAGAAGGGATCGCCAACCAGTCGATCCTCTGGTGAGTCAGACTACGAAACCAAACATTTCACCAAAGATCAGCAGCAAATAATTGAGTGCAAATTGGACGGCGGCACTCGCAGCGAACAGCCCGTTCAATCTCATCCCAGAGATGCTCAATGGGGTGCTAGAACTATTCGGTGACGATACGAATCCTGTAAGCGGATGTCTTTTCCTTCTGGACATGTCCATTTGCTTGTGCATAAACCGTAGCTATGAAGGGATGAATTTCGTTATTAACAACCAAAATGGCAGGATGGCTTTATGTCGCTCGCGCCAATTTCGGGTCCTGTCAAATGCACGGTGCAGAAAGGGCCTCTATTCGTGCGTTCGTCCAAGCGACCTAGTCCCAGTTCTCAACTGTCCAATGTCGATGCTTTCGCGCCCGCTGGAGGCGCTCTTTCGTGTTCTGACATTGGCGCTCGATGTGTTCGTCGGCTGTTTAAAACCATTCGCGACACGGTCCGATACGTGATACATTCGGAGATGACTCTTGTTCTTGTTACACCAATGTTGAATTCTGCCGTGATTTGCTGGGTTGTGGTCAGCCTGTTCGCTTGCACGATTCTAGCCAGTGTTCTTTGACCACTTTTCGTCCACCTGATTGCTAATTGCTGGTGGAAGTTTTTTTTTTTTGCGTCTCGCACCATTCGTGGTTAAACCCTTGCAACGGTCCACGAGCTATTTTCATCCACATCATTGCCGATTGCTGGAAGTTTTTTTTGAGTCTTTTCCCTTTCACGGTAAATCCTTGCTACAGTGCGGTGCGTAGAAATCCCAGGAGGATGGCTGTTTGGGAGATGCTCGAACCGATATTCCTAGCGCCAACTATCATGTCACGTTCAAAGCCACTCGGGTCACTCGTTTTACACATTCCGACCCTCCACTGAACCCTAATTGATCCTCGACGAGCTGTTCTGCTTGATTTGTACCGAGCTCACGCGCCGCGCCGTCTAACTTGTTGGAGTGATCCAAAACCGTCTAGAAAGTACAAGGCCATGACATTAGGCAGATGAGGTCCCTCTTTTAGTGACGTCACCCGGAAACCAAGGCCTTGAATTGGTTTCGAACGCTGTCGTGTAAGATTTGAAACACAACACCGACGTATCAGACCGTGTAACATGAGAATGACATCACGAGACCAAAATATATATATATTAGGGTGGTCCTTATTTTTGAAGTTTTGAAATATTGTTGTCTGACCCTCCTACATTGTTCTACCATATAAAAAAAAATATTTTTTGTAAAGTTTCAGGCAGATCTGACTATATTTAGAGGTCGCTCAAGTCAGTTGAAATATTCACTTACCCTATTATCCCAGTCGCCTGACTTCTCCATTCACCTTCTCTTGTCTTATTTGACTTAAGTGTCAATCAAATACTCCAATTAAATAAGGTAATGCCTGTTTTTATTTCATATAGTTGAAAAATTCTGTACATTTCCAGAAACAAGTTTGCCTATATAAACCTCGAAGAAGACAATTCGTGAGAGTTGTAGGGCTGTTAAGGAAACTGCTGTGTTTTGGGAAAAGGCCCGTATTCCCATTCGCCATGAAAAGGATTGTATCAAGAAATTGGAGAAACTTCATGAAAAGTGGCTCAAGCTGAAAAAAAAATTACAAAAGGAAAACAAAACGTGTCCACAAATCCAAAAAAGCTATGCTTCGATCTCTAAATGAAAAGGACGGGATCGACGAACCTCTTAAACGCATCAAGTTGAGTGGCAAGATTTCTAGTGATATGAAGATTTTGTGACAAAAAACACTATGAATTTCTTTAATCGCCTTAAAGTCCCAATACATTATTTAGATTTTGATCCTGAAATGGCCAGCCCGGTGGCGCAGTGGTCTAAGCCATGGCTTCTGATCATTCGTCCCAGATCGGTCCGGGTTCAAATCCCGGTGAGGCATGGATGCTGTGTTTGTCTTACAGCGCTCGCTCTCTTCCTTCCCTGAAACCAGTGGCCCTAAATTAGGAACGGGCGACTACTTAAAGCCCATTGAGTTGCTCATGGTGATCGTTAAACCTCTAATAATAATAATAAAACAGAGAATGAAGACCAAAAACAGTATTTATTACAAGTTGTAGAACAACACAGGTGTCGTTATCCCGACTGCAGGGGAAAAAAACAACTTAATCTCAGATGAGTGAAGTTACAAGGCCGCCCCGGTGGCGCAGTGGTCTAAGGCGTTGGCCTCTGATCATTCGTCCGTAAGGGGTCCGGGTTCGAATCCGGGTCAGGCATGGATGTTGTGATTGTCTTACGGCACTGGCTCTCTCCCTTCCCTGGAACCAGTGACCCTAAATTAGGGACGGGCGACTGCTTATAGCCCATTGAGTTGCTCACGGCGGTCGTTAAACCTCCAATCAAAAAAAAAAAAAAAAAAAAAGAAGTTACAAGGAACTCTGATTTAAGTGATTTACTAATTTTCTCAGTGTTAACAATGAATTATCAAATTAATTAAATATCAAACAATTATTATCAAATTAATTCAGATAAGGATTTGGGTTTGGGATTTTTCAGAGTAATTAATAAATCTGTTTTTCTCCACTAATTGATGTATAATTTTATGATGTACAATATATGCAATCACAAGTAAAACTTTGAGCGTATTGAGCTACCACTAAATGTTAATTAAAATGGAAGAAATTTTACAGACATTATTTTTTTACACCGAGGAACACTTTTGGGGGGTTAAAGCATATAAATTGTTGAAAAAAAAATCATACAATAGTATTTTAAGGGCCACCCTAATATATTATATATACACTATCTACCAAAAAGTAATTGGACACCCCTGCAATCGACGATATCTGCGGTCCTGATACACGTCACGGCCGCCGCCGTTAAATATCCTGTGGGAAACAACAACGCAACCAGTCGCATGCAAGATGCCACGCAGTTCGGAGCTCTCTGATTTCGACAAAGGTGTAATCGTCGGGTATCACAGAAATGGCCGATTCATACGTGACATATCCAGCGAGTTGAATTACCCAAAATCGACAGTGGCCTACGTGATTGGCAAGTGGAAGATTAGAGGTGACTGTCGGAATGTGCCCCGACCCGCCAGACACACAAAACTGGGAGTTATGGACCGACGGGGGCTGGCCAGAGAAATTCGAAAGAACCGCACCAAATCGATGGGCCACATCCGCGGGGAGTTTCAACAGGCATCCGGGAGTGTTCTTTCGATGAATACCATCCGTAAGGAAGCCCATCTGCTCGGTTATCATGGACGTGCTGCCGCCTACTAGCCTTTGATCACCAAGTCCAATAGCGCTGCTAGGCTAACGTGGTGCAAAGAACGTCGACAATGGACCGTTGAACAGTGGAAACAGGTTCTCTGGAGCGACGAATCAAGGTTCACCCTCTACCGTTCGGATGGCAGGGTCTGAGTTTGGCGTCTGCCAGAAGAACGTCTCCTGCTGGAATGTATTGTGCCAACTGTGAAGTTCGGCGGCGGTGGAATTATGCTATGGGGGTGTTTCTCCCGGTATGGCACGGGACCCTTGGTCGCAATTCCTGGTAGACTCAACGCTGAGACCTACTGTACCATTTTGGATAACCATGCGCTTCCTACGTTGTGGCAGTTTTACGGGGTGGACTTTCAGGATGACAATGCCACCTGTCATGTTGCGAGGTCCACCATGGCTTGGTATGGTGACAATGGGGTTAATCGAATGGACTGGCCTGCGCAGAGCCCGGACCTTAACCCTATCGAGCACCTATGGGACGAGTTGGAGCGTCGACTTAAGGGGTGCCCCCACCGTCCGAAATCGGTGAAGCAACTGACCTGTCTTCTCCAAGCCGAGTGGAAGAAAATACCGCTAGCCGTCGTATGCCGTCGTACAACGCCTGGTTGAGAGTATGCCCCGGACGGTCGCAGATGTAATCGCCGCTCGTGGAGGCTCCACCAACTTATTGAAGGTGAATAAACTTCGTTTTCCTTTGCTATCACAGGTGTCCAATTGCTTGTTGGTAGATAGTGTATATCATCATCACTGTCAACTATTATCAATCCATCAATCCACTGCTGGATGAAGGTCTCCCCAAGTTTCTTCCACAACGGTCTGTGTTTTGTCAGTCTCCTCCATGTTACTCCCGCATACTTTCGAATTTCATCCACTCATCTCCCATGTGTTCTTCTTCTGGGGCTCCTCCCCCCTGTCCTTTGGAATCCAGTCTAGAATTTCGGTTGTCCATCGATGGTCTGTCCTTCTGGCAATATGTCCAGCCCATTGCGATTTCAGGGATTTTACCCTGATCATGATGTCTTCCACTCTTGTCATTTTTCGGATCCACCAGTTCCTCTTCTTATCTCTCCTGGTTACACCAAGCATGCACCTCTCCATGCTTGTTTGATTTGTCTGCAGCCTTTGTATGTCTCTTTTGGTTAAGGTCCACGTCTCTGCACCATACGTAAGCACTGGAAGGATGCATTGATCAAACACTTTTCTTTTAAGACATAATGGCATATTGCTTTTGAAAATTATACTGTTTCTTCCAAAAGCTATCCAGGCGAGTTTTATACGCCGATTAATTTCTTCATCAATGTGACCCTCACTTGATATCTGCTGTCCAAGGTAAATGTAGGTATCGGTTATCTTTAGCTTTTCCCCACCAATCATTCGTCTGCCGATGGTTTCACAGAATCAAAGGCCTTTTCATAACCGATAAAAGCCATGCATAATGGGAGTTCATATTCGCTTGTTCTTTCAATTAGTTATCTTAGTACATGGATATGACCTGTAGTCATGCAGCCACTCCTGAATCCAGCTGATTCTTTCGGTTGAGCCATATCCATTGTCACCTTCAAGCGGCGTGAAAGAACTTTAGTGAAGATTTTATAAACCACTGATAGGAGGCTGATAGGTCTGTAGTTCCTGAGATCCTCAATGTCACCTTTTTTATGTAGCAGGATCATTGTAGCATTGTTCCAATCCTCAGTAATCTTCCCTTCATTAAGGCATCTAGTAAAAACTTGGGCGAGTACTGTTCGAGTTTCTCCACTTGCTTCTTGTACGATGTCTACGGTAATTCCATCTTGTCCTGATGCTTTTCCCCGTTTCATGTTCTTGATTGCATGTGCAACTTCTGCTGGGAGGACTAGATGAACTCTGGTACTGGTACCTTTCGCAATGTCTGGAGTACATGTACCATCTTTCATACGGTTTAAAATTCCACCTGTATTTCTTGCTACAGAACCATCTTCTTTTCTCAGTGCAACAATCTGTTTTCTTCCCTTACTGAGATGTCCCTTTTCTCTCTTCAGGCTTTGGTTGTTTTCAGTTGCTTATCTCACTAGTTCACAGTTGAATTTCCTTACGTCTTCAGTGATACTTTTTCGTATTGTCTGGCATAGCTCTCTATATATTCCACTTTGGAAGTCGCATCTCCTTTAGTTGTCCTCATCTCTCTTCTTTTTTTGCATCATAATTTTGGTTGTCCCTGATAATTTGTTCATATGCAACTTGTTCTTAGTACCAGCTAAATTTGTTGCTGTTTCCATAAGAGCTTTGGTTAGTTTTCTGTTAACTTCAGAGATGTCCACTTCTTCCGACGTTGGCCGACGTTGGACCTCCTAGAGCAGAGAATCTGTTCCTCAGTTCCAATTTGAAGGTATTATGATGTTTTTTAAGGTTGGTCATATCAATACACTTTGCTTGTTTTATGAGCATGCCACGCTCGAGTTTAGCATTGAGGTGCATCTTACATCTTACTATTCTATGGTCACTACCTGTGTTGAACTTGTTCAGCACACTGCAGTCTTCCTTGACAAATTTTTTGTTACACATAGTAAAATCAGTTTCACTTGTCAACCCATTGGGATGTCCATTTCCTTTATGACTTTTTCTTGAAAAAAGGGTTCATGATTCAAAATCCTTCTGAAGGAGAAGATCTCTGTTTCCGTGACCGAATTTACCTACTGAAGTTTTTCTGTGGTCGTTGCCCTATTTTCGCATTGAAATCCTCCATAATGATCTTTAAGTGCTGCTGCTTGCCTTTATTATTTAGATGGCTAATTTCTCCTTAAAATTCTTGAATTGCTTCTTCAGGATGACTCGTGGTGTGCGTATAAGCTTGAATAATCTGATCCTGGTATCTTCTTGACAGTTGGATAACAAGTCTTGCAGCTCTGTCCGAGGAACTTCTAGAACTTTATCCTTCAGTTTCTTGTTCATTTTAAATCCAACACCACTAGCTCTGTCAGTATCCGTCCCGCGATAGTAGAAGAGATGATCACTTTTCAGTTCAACGAGATCTCCTTTTCTCCTACCTCACTTAACCCGACGATGTCCCACTTGATCTTTTGTAATTCCTTTTCCAATTCAAGGAACATTGAATCAGAAGATAGAGAGCGTCCATTGAAAGTAGCCAAGGTCAGCATCAGATGGCAGCCTACTCCGGTCCTCCGGTGATTCTTAGCACTCTCTGCCTTCATGTCGCACTGGCCGCTACCTTGGCGAGGTACATTCCAGCTGCCGGAGACAGAGGGCGAAGATTTAAGTTGTGGAGTCATTTTGGTGGGGTTTGGCCATAACTCGCCATGCTGGTTGGTGAGTGTGGGATAGTATTTCTCCTAACCCCGATGGTATAGTTATACCGCTATTTGGCGGTCGTCAGAGTCCCTTTAGTGGGAACAGAATGCACCACGAGAAGGCGGGGAATGGTTGGCGTAGTGATTTGCGCGCACAACTTAAATTGGACTGAGGGTCCATGGTCGGTGTCTCACTGCCGTGAAACACCCACCCCGGTTCTGGAGTCAAGTTGCGCCATTGGTCTCGGGGTCGAGGATCGTTATAAACTAGTCTTCCCTTCCTTTGGGATTTCGGTCTTGGGCTTTTGGATAAGTGTGTAGCATGAGCAGTGCTCTGTCGGGGATTTAAAAGCACCCTTAATTATTTCTGAGTAATCTGTTTTAATGAAATGTACTGTCTGCTCGTTTTCTACAGGAAAAAGTGCTGAACCTAGAAGTTTGAAATTTGGCATAAACTCGGAGAATCATCTCAGTGTGTGCACATGGGAGCCCTATTTTTAGAAATTCAGATTTCTAAAATTTTAACTAATTTTTTGTTAATCGCCGTAGAAATAATTAACAGGTAAAACAGACACTACCGATAGATAGCAGCACATTTGGTGCCTTGGAAAGCAGGTTTAATTCGCAAAGGAAGGAGCCCATTTTTTTTTTTTTTTTTTTTTTTTTTTTTAAGACGTAACTGAATGTGTACGTCGATTTAATAAAAATAGCATATTTCCATATAGAGCTATTTGGAGGGGATGGCTGTGGTGTGTCCTACAACGTGAGCAACCTAATCTTTTTATAAGTGTTTTCAATATAGCGGAATCAGGAAAGAGGCTAACACCTGAGTTAAAAAACAACAACCTGATCAAGCTGTATATGAAACCCCTGGTGTCAGAGGTGACTTTAGATCTTTTAGGGCCCTAGGCGCTAAAAGATTCAGGGCCCCCTACCCCTTCCTATCGCCTCAAAAATTTTCATCCGTAAGATTAACAAAAAAATAAGTCAAGAAAAAGGTTTTTTACGTTTTTAAAATGCCATTCTATCTTCCTATTATTAAAACCTTTTGTTTGTCCTTGCACATCGTTTTTTTTTTTTGTTTTTAGAGATACTTCAAAAATAATTGTTGTGACTAATAGAAAATCAAAGAATTTTAAGGTTGGCACTTTAAATATCCCATATACTTCATGAACGCTAAGGGCTGTCAAAGTCGAAAATTCAGAAATTTAAAGTTGTATTGTGAAGGAATTATTCAACTTTTGTTCACAAAGAGTAGTTTTGTGGATGTTTTTAGTGATGATGTACGGGGGTGGGGATGTAATTGTGGTTTTGGTTTTAAATGGTGGTTCTTTTTACTTTTGGTTTCTCAGAGTAATGAGGGGGTGATTTTTTTGTTTTTGTGCTTCTCAGACTAGGCTTAACTGTTCCTTCTCAAATATTTAAATTTTCCAATTAGTTCGTTAATTTCCTAGAGGCGCTAAGTCCAAGAATTTGGTTTTCAGAGATTTTTTTAAAATTATTTTTCCGAATGATAGGGCATAAACATTCATTGAAATTTGCCCATTTTAAATTTCACTACTAGTTCATAAATTTCTCAAAATGGAGATGTAGTCAATTTTAGCTTTATGCTACAAAGAGACCATTTCAGTTACAGCAAAAGTTCTTTTTGAGTTTGATACATTAGGCAAAGCTGATTACTTTAGCACCTTTTCAGTTGCAAGTTACTTGGCAAATTTAACGCTAAGGACGCTGAAAATGGAATTTCTCTAAATTTATAAGTACAGTGCGTTTAAGTTGTCATAAAATTGAAAATTGGAATGCGTTTCAATTACAAAACGTGATCTTTCCATTGTTTCAGCTTTAGAAAATCGTCTTGCTTTTATGTTATGAGCAAATTAGTAGGCAAGGAGCATGGTATTAAGTGAAAAAAATACTTGAAGACATTGGCAACCGGAAGAGTCCTCCATATTAGAAAATTCAGGTAAAATGCAATTTGTGCACAGTACTTCACTGGAAAAGGGTGGATGATTTTTCGTGGGGCAGTTTTTCTGTGGTGAACAATTCCCTAAATCGGAGAGAGCCGTCCATGGCATAGACGAATGCCATGGACCAAGAAAGTTGGACAGTAAGAAGTCAGTGTAGGACTTGAGGAAAGCGAGAATGTGTTTCTTGAAGCACTTTTGAAAAAAATATTTTTCTTATTATTTTCATCGGAAAATTGAAAAATTATTCTGTCAAAAAGATGCGTGAGATTTTTTAATACCTGCGCTGCAATTATCAAATACAGAAGCGTAAAAATTAAATGCAGAAGATCCGGTTTGAAAATGGAAAAGCAGGAACCACAGCTTTTCGAGTAAGAGTATCATTGACATTTTTTATTGCTTTTTCAAAAGTTAGTTTTATGTCGATTTAAGGAATAGAAAAGGTGAAAATGCTTGATAATTATCAATATTAAACCAGGAGAAGAGAAAGTAATAAGAAAATGTTGTTGCAAAATAGAAATTTCTTTTAACACTATTAAATAAGAAAAAGATAAACAGTGTGATATTCTCGAATTTCTTTATTTTGTCAGCATAAACATTAACTCTTTTGGTTTAGGGGGATAAGGGCTGGGAAAGAACTTAATTACCCTACTCCAA
This sequence comes from Macrothele yani, assembly GCA_039090855.1. NCBI lineage: Eukaryota > Metazoa > Arthropoda > Arachnida > Araneae > Macrothelidae > Macrothele > Macrothele yani. Next base: position 2,685,152 of record CM076996.1, on the reverse strand, counting down.
AAGAAAAAAACAGCAAACACCACCCCCGATCATCAGGACAGTATCTGCAGGGGTGAACACTCATTTTCCCTAATCCGTTTCCCCTAGTTCCCGTTTGCCCTAAACACGTTTACCCCATTTGCGTTTCCCCGAAATCGCTTTTACCCGAATTCCCATTTCCCCTAATTTCGTTTGCCCTAAATCTCGTTTCTCCCGAAATCGCTTTTGCCCTAATTTCGTTTGCCCGAAATCTCGTTTGCTCTAAATCTCGTTTACCCTAAACACGTTTACCCCAATCGCATTTCCCCGAAATCGCTTTTACCAGAATTCTCATTTCCCCTAAATTTCGTTTTCCCTAAACATGTTTGTCCGTATCAAAGTTTCCCCTAGAAACGTTTCCTATATCAGGTTTTCTCTAATTCACCTTTGCCTTGATTCGCGTTTTCCTAAATTTATGTTTTCCCTAATTCATGTTTGTCCTGATTCCCGTTAAGCGAAATAAAATGTTTCTTTTATCGTCAAATTCAGGAAAATATATGTATATTAAATCATCATCATCATCAACCATTATCAATTCACTGCTGGATGATCTCACCAAGTTTCTTCCACAACGGTGTGTCTTGACCCAGTCTCTTCCATATCAGTCCCGCATGCTTTCGAATTTCATCCACCCATCTCCCTTGTGGTCATCTGGGTCTTTTTCTGTCCCATGGAATCCAGTCTAGAATTTCGGTTGTCCATCGGTGGTCAGTTCCTCTGGCAACATGTCCATCCGATTGCCTTTTTAGGGATTTCACTCTGATCATGATATCCTCCACTCTTGTCATTTTCTTTATCCATGAGTTTCTCTTCTGACCTCTCCTGGTTACACCAAGCATGCATCTCTCCATGCTGCTTTCAGTTAACTGAAGTCTTTGTATGTCTTTTTTAGTTAAGGTTCATTGTACTGTTTTTTCCAAAAGTTCTCTATCCAAACAGGAGCGCGCCAAAGGCATTTGCCGCCCCTTGTATGAGAATATTTTTCAATATTTATTCATTTTTACATGAAATAAATACCTTTAGCAACAACATTTTCTTTTCTTTCTTTTTTTTTTTTTTTTTTTTTTTTTGTGACTGAAGATTTAACGACCACCGTGAGCAACTCAAGCAGTCGCCCCTCCCTTATTTAGGGTCACTGGTTCCAGGGAAGGGAAAGAGTCAGTGCCGTAAGACAAACACAACATCCATGCCTCACCGGGATTCGAACCCGGTAGACGAAACCCGTCGGAATCAACGATTAGTTCATTATTTTTTTCCCCGGTAGACGAAACCCGTCGGAATCAACGATTATCATTATTATTATTATTATTTTTTTTTTTTTTTTTTTTTTTTTTTTTTTGAAAAGAATAAACTCATATGAAAAGTTTATTTACATCTTTACATAATGGGAAACGTCTTACGTACGTGAATAAACTGGATCGAATGAATGTTCAATTGTATGTATCACACAGTCCAATGACACAGCGCAATCAGGTCTTCGAGTGTTCGCTGTTTCGACAAGAACTTTAAAAAAAATCCTGCTAGCCTTGTTTTGAACGGTTTGCTGAGAAGAGAGACTTCGGACTATCTGAGTTGCTCCATACTTTCGCCTTCAACAGCGCGTGAGTCAACTGCAGCCGATCGGATGTCAACCGCACGCTTCTCCCATAGACTTTACATGGGAATTTTGCCGCCCCACAACGCCCGAACCGTTGCCCCACTCTCATTTTTTCTCTTCGATTGGCACATCTAAGAGAAAAAATGAGAGTGGGGCAACGGTTGAATGTTCAATTTTGATACCTCAATCATATGTTTACGTTCAGCCGTTCTCTCACAACTGGTCTTACAGTAAAAAAAACCTTATAGAATTAATTTATAGATAACCACGTGCACTTCTTTACACTTTTTCTGGCATCGTGGTCGACATCATCAACAGGAAGGGAAAGAATAATTCTCTTGAGATATCAAGACCCAGCGTTTTATTTCGGTTAACGAAAAAACCTAGACAAACAGGAATTAGGGAAAACTTGATACGGGCAAACGTGTTTAGGGCAAACGTGATTAGGGAAATGAGATTTAGGAGAAACGAGATTAGGGCAAACGAAATTAGTGGAAATCAGAATTCGGGTAAAAGCGGTTTCGGGGAAACGCGATTGGGGTAAATGTGTTTAGGGCAAACATGAATTAGGGGAAACGAAATTAGGGAAAATGGGAATTCGGGTAAAAGCGATTTCGGGGAAACGCAGTTGGGCTAAACGTGTTTGGGGCAAACGGGAATTAGGGGAAACGAGATTAGGGCAAACGGGAATTAGGGCAAACGAAATTAGGGGAAATGGGAATTCGGGTAAAAGCGATTGGAGTAAACGTGTTTAGGGCAAACGTGATTGGAGTAAACGTGTTTAGGGCAAACGGGAATTAGGGGAAGTGAGGCTACGCGTCTGCAAGCACTGCCCATCACAACTCACTGAGAAAGGGTAAAAGGTTCCAACACAAATGTTTCCCTATGGAAGTAGCATGAAAGTAATTTATAGCACAGCAGACCAGTTAAGTATTCGCTTTAAACGATAAAAAGTGTGGGAAGCATGAATCCTTCCTTCACCTACCCTAAAGGGAGGCTAAATTATTTTATAACCGCTCCTTTCAAAAGAAGTACATCGATAAGAATTCGAAAATGTGGAGAATCAGCTAGAGGAAGAAAAAAATATGTATGTTACTAACATGAGAAAGTGAAATATCAATTGACATTATAAATAAAGTGGTCGCTTTAAGGATTGATTTGTTTTGGTCCGTGAAAACCAAAACAAAACTGGCAATCCAGTCGAGACCCCTCAAGCTCTGGGGCACTTGGCGCGCGCCTAGTCAGAAATCCGCCCCTGCCTGGTTTCAGACAAAAGTTCCGGAAAAAGCGTGCAGTTATTTGTTTTCATAGTGGAAGACATTGCGATTAAAATTTTCAGGTAAAATATAACCTGTTGATCATTTTAGGAAAACCCAGACTGTGGGAAAACCCGTAAGCTCTACCTGTATATTTCGTTAAACCCGCAACGCCGATTCCCGTGCTAGTTCTAAGTAACGCCTGTCTGTAACCTTTCTCCCTGTCTGCAACCTTTCTCCAGTTTTGAATTCTACAATGATGCTAACGTGTAAAGTATTTGCCTTTTAGTGTTATGATTTCATGATGCATTAATAAGGATTTTAAAATTTGTAATGAAGTTTTTTTCTTTTGGAATGAAAATTCTGGGTGAACCACAGTTGGGATGCATGGTGTGATAATAAGCTGGGTGTTCTGAATTTCAAGAGCAGAAGAAAATGAGGTGCTGATTAATTAATTTCGTTAGCATGTTTTGTGGCTTACTTATTCTAAGAAAACTTGTGACATTCACTTATATATCAGAATATTTCGTGTTGTTATTATCGTGTGTATGTCTGTGTGTGGAGACGTTATCTCATCTTCTATAAATCGCACAGGGAAAATATTGTAAGCGTTGATACCAGCATCATAAAGCTATTTTATTTTCTGCTTTTCGTGTTGCACAACTTTGCCAGTATGTAGGGCAAGTGTATTTTTATATATGCGTCGTTAAGATACCTTTTCCTAAAAAACTTATTCTTTGGTCGTATGGAAGTAACTACTCTCATATATGATCATATACATTATATTGACAAAAGTCACCGGACACCTAGAAGAAAAACACAACATAGCATTTATTGACATACATTAGTACGGTATCGGTCCACGTTTGGCCTTAATGCATGCACTGACCCTTCGAGATATGCTTTCGACAAGGTTTTGGAACACAGCGATAGGTATGCGCTTCCATTCAGTACATAATGCTGCCGCTAACTGTTGCTTAGTAGTAGGCCTTGGTTCCAAACTTCTTATGAGGCGCGCTAATTCATCCCATAGGTGCTCTATGGGATTAAGATCAGGGCTCTGTGCTGGCCAGTCCACACGATACGGAATTATCGTCAAACCACGCCGTAACAGTCCTTGCTTTATGGCTCGGTGCATTATCCTGCTAGTACCAACAAGGCTCGGTTTCATAGTATTGCCACAGAGTTGGTAAGACATAATTGTCCAGAATATTGAAGTATACGTGCTAGTTAACAGGTTTGTCCACGATAACCAATGGGCCGGGACCACACCACGAAAAACACCCCCACACGAGTACACTGCCAGCTCCAAACTTGACCGTAGGAACAGTACACTGTGGTAAATAGCGTTCCCCCGGCTGCTGCCATACTCGCACACGGCCATTAGACTGATGGATCGCGTATCTGGATTCAGCAGTCCATAGGACCCGTTTCCATTGATCTACAGTCCACGATAAATGTCCTTTACACCATGCTAAACGACGAGTAGCATTCCGAGTTTAGATAAAAGGTTTACGAGCAGCCGACGGACCACTGTAACCCATGGAATGAAGTTATCTGCGAATGGTACGTGTACATACCGAGGTTCCAGCATTTTTACTCACCTGTACACTGAGGTCTTGTGCAGTACTCCGTCGATTAGCTGTAACGACTCTCCTGGGGCTTCGACGTCCTCTATCACTGATTTTCTTTGGTCTGCTGGTACGTTTTCCTGCTTCAGGCACGCCATGTGTCTTCCACTTATTCAGTACATCCAAAACAGTTGACTTGGGTATGTTTAAACGCCTCTGTGTTTCTCTTATGGACAACCCGCTAATATAACACCCAACAATTTTTCCTTTCTCATTGTCAGTTCTCTCCTGACGCGACATTTTCACTGAACCTCACAGTACGATATGATCGCGGTACACACAGTATTTGTCATTTTCTTGTAGGACTTCCGTCCACAGTGAGTAGAGTTTAGGTCCCAGCCACCTACAGCGAGATCGCCTTTTGGGCAGGACACAGAAACGGAAGGAATGAGAGCAAGTCTAGCGACTTTGACAGAACAGTTTGTAGTGAGATTAGAGTACAGTAGACGGCGCCACCGTACAAGTACGATGTTGCACACAGAGGGATGAGAGAATTTCAGGGGGAGCATAGGAAAGGATACCCATTTAACCAGTGGGTCCAACCTGGGGGCCGTCACTTAACGTGCTCGTCCGATGCACGGCAGATATTCAGCGATTGTTAGTAAATCACACCATCTCTGAAAGATCAGCCCAGGTTCAAACCTGAGGACCTTGCATCGATAGTCTGACTCGCTAACCACTAAGCCATCTGCGGCTTTATGATCGCGGTCAGCTGCAGGCTTGTTTTTATACCGTTTGCAGCTGTACCGCGGATCTTAACGCATCGGATCCGTTCATTTTCTTTTGAAGAGGTGTCTGGTGACTTTTGTCAATATAGTGAATGTGCTTCCCAGCTTTTTTCGGTTCACAAGTGGCTCGCTGGAAATCGTAAGCGTATTTATGATTTATACTTGTGTAAGTGTATCTACGATACATACTACTTCTATTAGTAATTTCAATTTCTTTCAGACGGGCTGGAAAACTTCATTTAAGATTGTGCAGATGCAAATATGGCCGAAATTTTTCACTTTCTTTGAGATAAAATTGCCATCTAAGTGTTAGTGACATATAATGTATTATTCATAAAAAGCACACTGGCTCTTTGTAGGCATGATACCTCCGTTGCTTTGAAGTTTTCTAAAAGTCTATGTTTTTTTTAAGTGTTGCGCAACGGTCAAATCCTGTTTTGTTTTGTTTTTTACTTTTTTAATCAAAGGATATGCACATTATACAGAATACCAGTGTCATCTCTTTAAAACTGAAATGAGTATCTGAAATTTCTATGTAGACTTACGTAAATCCACTTCGTGGAGATCTCCCCAGAAATCACGTAGCAATCGGTGTCCTTGTATTCACAATTCAATAACATTTTATGAAAGACAACCTTTGTTTATTTCTGTCTTCTGTGATTTCTTTGTATTTAAAATCTGGTTTGGTGCCTAAAATAATAATCGCATCATTATATCCTAGAGGGTGTCAGAAAAATGAGGGTTTCGGGGGAGAGGTCTGCAGCGTTAAACATTCAAAGCAGTTTTGTGCAGATGTTCTGTTTTTTTTTTTTTTTTTCCCCTATTCTGAACTTGTAATGCATTTGGGGCTTGACATTCTGTACGTAAATGAAGTGCATTATCGCAGAGGGTGGCAACGCGAATGAAGTCATGCTGCCCTCTGGCTGACCCCTTGAGTTTGAGGCGTTGTGGCGGCCGTTCCACAGAGTAGATTATGATGATCATTGATGATGACTTAGATAATAGTTGTAGCATCATCTGCGAAAAGTTATTCGTTCTTCACGCTATGTGTATCACCATTGTGTTGAGTGTCTTCTGCGAGTGTTCCTTACGAAAAAAAGATTTATGTTTTTTTGATTATAGCGGAAAGTAATTTCAAAGAATGGGCAATGTTCGTTACGAAGGAACAACAACTTTCAAAATGACCAGTATGGAAGAAAGAAAACTAAAACATCTAAAAAAGAAAAAAAAACACTCTTTCTTCTCTCGTTCTGTATACCTATCTCCGTGCACTACCTCCACTTATTTATTCCTCCACTGAGTATAAATCATGCAAGGTTATCCAAGGTTGAGGTTTTGGGTTTTTCCTGGGATCTTTCGACATCTGCTTTATTTCTTTATCATTCTTTTACTTGGTCCTTACGAGAGCTGTAACACGCCTTGTTATTTCACGTTTTTTCTTATGTTAACTCGAATGCTGGCAAGTCTGATTGAAAACGACCGTGATGCGTTCTTTCTTTACCTTGACTCTTTAAGTCGTTATTAATTTTCGCGTGGCAATGCTGTCGGTAACTGTGATCAGCTCGTTAGAGAACTTGAAAGTTGTTTGGGGCAGGATTCGAATCCGCACTCCCGATTTCTGTTCGACTGCTACTTCAGCTGGTTGGTTGTTAACTCCCAACCGAACATTGCTTATGCTGCACAGTGGGCTAAATAGTCCCCAGGCGAAGCCCCTAGGAAAGAGGGAAGATGTGTTTATAGCGAAGTTTCTAACCCCGATGTTGTCCAAGATCCGTACGTGCGATTTCCGTACAAGTCTAATATCGCGCTGTTTCCGTACAAGTTGTTGGAGGAAGGATTCGGTACAATTTCCAAGGAAGTGGTTTAAGAAGATGGGGTAAAATGTCGTATGTCTGATATTGGGCAGATATACAACTTTAATTCATATAATAATATTAATGTAGATCTGATTGATATTAATAGAATGCGCATAGAATATATTAGATTTTAGGATAAGGTGATAATACCCTTTGCCAGAACTGAAAAATATAAAAATACATTGTTCTGTTGGACCCTTACTCTATGGAATAAATGTCCAGAGACTGTGAAAAAGGTTAATAATTTCATGATCTTTAAAAGATACCTTAAAAATTGTCTTGAACATAATGGTTGGTACAATAAATTGTTACTATAGTTTTGATTGATGTACATAAGATATATGGAGCTTTGTACTAGTCAAGACGTCATCTGAAAAATGTAGTGTGCGTTTCTCGTTTTGGGAAAAGTAGCTTACCTGATTTCCAATGTCTACCGAATCAACTCGTTTCAGATAAATTGCATGCCCACCGCGAATTTTTGGCAGCAGTGGTACACACACCGGGAACCTTGCGGCTCCAAGTCGTGCGTGCGCGCTAAGCAATAGGCCACCTACTACTGCTGTTTTCCTGTATGGTGTAAAAATAATACTCAAACGAAAACTGGGTGTTGAAAGTTCGATTTCCCGGTGCCAGAAGATTCAATTTTCAACTTTTCTGAAGAGTTTGTGTAGTAGTGGATCGCAATTCATGATTGCTTTTTTATGCCAAAAATTTATCTTATGCGATCACAGTTTTGTAAACAGCATGAGGGCTCGTTGTGTGAGCTGTATCTCTGTTCGGGGTGATCACACTCCCTATTAGCCCCTCAAAATCCACTCCACTTGCTGCAAACTTTTGGACTGTCATGCGCATGCTTCCTCCTCATGCGGTGATGGCGTTCCTTTTCTGTTGTGTATTGCTGCGTATAACGAAGTAAATTTCTCCGTCATTTCTGTCCACGCCGGGGCTCGAACCCAGATCCCTTCATTCAGGAATAAGTCACTCTACCAATTGAGCTACGCGGACGTTCGTTCTGACTGCTATCTGCCTTTATGTCGTGTGCGTCCTGCTGGCAGGTACGCCACATGCGTTATTGATAAATTATGTCCGTACCAGCTGTCATTAATTAAACTCTGTCGTGTGGGGTTTGCGTTATTCATGACTTTGTGTATGTCACGTTAATTTTGGGCACCACTGTACAACACGCAGACGGGAAGGTGCATGTGTGGCGTAGACCACACGAGGCCACGGACCCCAACTGTCTAGTCGGGGTGTTACGGGTCGGTGGACTAGTTGAAATGTTCTGGAGGGTGTTTACGTGGACCACCTTGGATCGTTTTGTACTAATTGAGACCACCATCACCGCACAAGGATATGTTGATGCACTTGCCAACCACCTTCACCCGTTCATGGCTATCCATTTCCCACAGCAAGATGCCTTCTTTCAACAAGACAATGCCCCGCCTAATTACTTTCGTACAAGTCTATGTTGACGTACTGGCCGACCACCTACAGTCGTTCATGGCTACCCATTTCCCACAGCAAGATGCCTTCTTTCAGCAAGACAACGCCCAGTCTCATTACTCCCGCACAAGGCTATGTTGATGTACTTGCCAACCACCTACACCCGTTCATGGCTATCTATTTCCCACAGCAAGATGCCTTCTTTCAACAAGACAAGGTGAGTTGGCAGCCCTCAAACAACCCTCTCACTTTCCGGATTTGAATCTAGTTGAACATCTGTGGAGCAATGCATTCAAGCCCGAAACCCACCACCGAGAACTCTCGTTGCTTTACGGGTACGGCTGTCGTGGAATCATGGGCTTCAATACCACCTGAACGATTGTCATCTTGTACGGTTCTTCACACGATGTGTTGTTGCTGTTGTGAAGGCGAAAGGTAGGCCCACTCGTTATTAGGTGGGTGTATGTAATAAATTGACCTTTCAGTATACTTTTAGCTGTTAACTAGGTGTGAAAAGATTATTTGAGACAGCAACTGGCCTCGCTGATCGTTGTCAGAGGGCTCCGGTGGTGTTAGTCCCAGTTAATATGTTAGTGCTGTTCTTGTCTTTTTACATTTCTCGGGGCCTGGAACTGCTACTTTGGCTTCGTATACGCCTGGTTATGAAACCCAAAAGAATTCGCATCATTCACCGCAGGGTTAGTGCTTGCGGGTTAGCAGTGGCACCATGATGCCTGTAATGGGAACGAGATAGCTGTGCTCTTAGTGAGGTGAGGAAATATTTGCGACAATAAACTGAGTGTGCACTTTACATTTTAAAGCAATGCTAAAAAATGTGTTTAGGCAGTTGTTTGCAGTGTACCTTTTTTAAGTCTTATCGAGATGCTAAAAAGGGATTTGGGATAGTTAACTGCATGTTAGAATTATATTTTTTTTATTAATTCGCTCTGACTTCTGAAAGTTATGCCGAAACTGAAAATATCCTACTTTTAGTGTCGCTTTAATCATTATAAACAAAACATGAAAAAAAAAAAAAAAAAGTAAAAGTTGTTAACTGCGCCGTTCTGGCTGAATGCGAACACCCTATCTCGTGACATTCCTCTCGTTAGGTTTAAAAGACCACCGGAATCTCTGCAGATCAAACATTTTCATGTTAAAGTTGTTGAATTAAGACCTTGTTTAATGGAACAACATGTTATCTGTCTCCTTTAAGAACACCCAAATCGTTTGTTTATTTTTATCGCCTTCGGAAAGTAGACCGTTCACTGTTGGAGAACTCGACTTTGTTGAAGTTATGACTGCTTGTTTTCATCAATTCTGAAAACGTAGCTATTTAATGTCACGACGCAGTTGAAAGAAAAAAAAAGTAAAGGTTAGTGACTCCAGAAAAAAAAAAAAAAAAAAGGTTAGTGAAGTGGAGATGGAAATGAAACGCATTCATTGGGAGTTTCAAGAATAACTAGTGTATACAACTTAAGTGACTTACCCTTGGGAAAGTACGATAAAATGTTAAGAAGGCGCATCGAACTTCGATTATTCAGTAACCACGAGTTTCATCCTCGAGACAAGTTTATAGATTTTCCAATTCGTGAACTTCGAAACTCTGTACACAAAATCACTGAATTATTAGGGAGATACCTTCAAAGTACTGATCATCTGTACACTTCGATTCGACTTCATTAGGTTTCGACCCCAAAATACGAGTACTGAGAATCATCGGTACGTATACAATCTGTCACAGACTGTTAATGCACACTCCGTCATTGGCGTGTTAAGGGCCGTTTATAAAGTACCAAACTGCGTATACTTTGTCACTAATTTGTTAAGTGTGGTTATAAACCGCTATGCACATTGGCACTGGTACGTTAGAGATCTTTTATAAAGTACCAAACCTATGTGTATACTGTCGTTTGTGTGGTGTTAAGGGTCATTTATAAAATACCAAACCTATGTATTTTAACACTGACTTGTTTAGCTATATAACGTAAAGTAATACACTAGAGTGTTCTTTGTGATAAGGATCGTTCATAAGATTTGTTTTTTGGATGCATCTGAAATTTCAGGCTTCTGTACATTCTACCACTAATTTAGTAGGGAAAAAAACTGGCATGCGCTTTGACTGTGGTCTATTAGCTGTCATCTATAAAGAGCATTGAATAAAGATCTGGAAGAGTTAGTTGCCCATCTCAGTTTTTGGTCTTTCGTCTCTGTAAAGGGGAAAGAACCAAGAACACAGAATAAATACTGCATTCGTGTATCACTTTATTTTATTTATTTATTTATTTATTGAGGGCACCAATCCATACCCTCTGCGTAGGAATTGAACATTCTAACATTTTCTTCTCTTACAATACAACTAAATATTCAGTATTGTATCTATGCATGGTGTTTATAACTTTTTTTTTTTTTGCGAGTCCTTTAGGAAGGAAAAGGTACTGGAAAACTTCTTGTTTTCTTCCATTTTCTGCTGTATTTGAAAAGGGGATGGTCTGCAGGATAGAAGTTTAAGATAATCCTTTTTAGATTCTTAAGGCACGTAAAAACTGCCACGACGTGTTTAGTGTCAGATAATTAAATGTGAAATTAATAATGTGTTATTCAGTTTCTCTGAGGTCAGTATTTCCAACCAAAACTTCTTTGTACATCAGCAATAAAACTTCGCGGAAATGGCGAGAGGTTGTTCTGCGCGGTTTACTATTCCACTAAAAAGCGCCGTGCCTCTGAGAACAGGACTGACTGTCTGCTGCCGCAACGAAAAAGTCGAAAAGAAAAGAGAAGTATTTCAGTGGGTGATTTAGGAAGTGCAGAACATACCTTCTGCTTCTCATTGTGTTGTACTGAGAACCAACCGAACAGCAATAAAATAACCGACCAACCGTCCGTTCTGTGGGAAATATTTTCGTTGCTCCAAGCGACCATATTTTCCGCTCAAGGTCGTTTCAAGAAAAGAATTTTTGTTTTTATTCGTCATTTATTTATTCGACATCCACATACAGCGCAGCTTTTGTGGTCGCCATGAAAGAAAAGAGAATTTCTCCGATCTCCGAACTTGCTCGAGGTTGACTACTTCGTGTAATTGGCATTGTTGCTGGTGTTTAATTTCAAACTGATCTGACTGACTGTTGACCACAAGCATTCCTGTGAATGGTAGAAACAGCTACATGAAAATAAAAACATATTGATGGTAAATCTAACGTACTCTGTGTTGCTACGACCTAGGTGGAAGTGTGAAACGATTCTAAAGCAATTAATATTTATTAAGATATGTGCGTACATATTTAAGTAGTATTTGCAACGTAAAAATTACTGAAGAGTTCATTATTTAGTAATTTATTAATTAAATCATAAATTTGATTTATTTATAAATATAAACTAATTTATTTGGTGTATTTATTTCCAAAAGAGGTTTGATAAAATAGGAATAGGTAAATGGAGCCTCTTCGCAAGAAAATATCTTCGAAGTCCTTTTGCGCAAATTTTTTAATTCCATATTATTAACTAGGTTTTATGGGCTATAACGTAGCACTTTTTACGTTATGTAAGATTGGTTATGTGAAAGTTCCAAAAGTTCGGCTGAATAGATGTTAAACTAAAGGTAAATGCGATGCAACTAATTGTACCGGATAGCTCACTTTAAATTAACGTTTTTAGGGCCAGACGAAGCATATACAGAAAGTCAATTCACTTACGTAAATTTTTTATTGGTCCAGCAACTTTAGAAGAAGTCCAAAACATATTACGTTGAGGTACGCACACAACTTCGCATACCTTAATTAGCTGTCGTACAATCAAACTCAGCAACGATCTAACATCTCCTCAAGCCACCGCTGCATAAAATTTTTATCTAACGTTCTTATCAGTACACATATACATCACTCTCGTTCCGACCTGAGATTGTTGGCAACGTCATTCTCGTTTGAGGGAAAAGACATAACGCTACGGTTTGAAAATGTCTTAAGAGAACAAACTGAAATGTACATAGAAAACGAAACTGAAAAGGAAAGTTAAAATAGAATATACGTTACAGGGCGTTTTAACAATTCAAATTCTTTGAAACCTACAGGTGCTTTTTCGTAAAATCAAATTATTGCACTTTATTGCGTGTATCATAAATGTGTGTACGTTCTAAGTAAAAATGATTGTCTTAGTTTTATACAATTACAAAGTAGTACAAAACATTTACGCCAAAGTTAATCATATCTTGCAAATTTTATCCTTTTAGAGAATTAAAGTCAGCTTCTTTGAAATGACTTACGATTGCACACACAAACACGTAACTACCGTGTGACAGTTTCTAATGACCTTTATCGATTTATACGAAAATGCAGAATATAAATAAGTAAGTAAGAATAAAAAATTATGGCACACAGAAAGTAAAACTACTTAAATTATTTATTCAAGAATGTATAAAAACACACTTAACATTAATGCCACAATGTGTTTTGCACATAGTAAGAAAAAATTTCTTTTGACTCTGATATAAAAAAAATGACATAGGCCTCTACTTCTTTGCCCCGCAAAGAACGCCTTTCAGTTCGTTATATTCTGAAGGACGCGGAGTTAGGTGCAAAGCAACTGTAAAATACATAACACCTTATCCTCCTTGGTATAAAAATTTTATTCAATGAACTGATATTTGTTTCCCATTCTCTTGTTAATATACACTGACGGAAAAAAAAATCCCAACACCAAGAAGGGGTTGTGTTAGATAAACGACAGTTGGTAGGCGGTGAGAGTACATCTGTAAGATGACGTCTATGCAAATTTCGCGCTCGGCGCATACGTGTGGCGCTAGTAGCGCCCTCGGAACATGCAAAGCAGGTTTGCTGTAAATACGCGCTGTAACGTTCGTGAGCGTTAGTTATCGTTGAGATTCGACGTAGGGTGTTGACGTTAGTCAAGAATGCCTGTAAGAAGACGAAGAAGCCATTATCAACAGCTCACGGAGTTTGAACGAGGTCGTGTAATAGGGCTACGAGAAGGTGGATTTTCTTTCCGCAATATTGTAGAACGACTTGGCAGGAATGTAGCCACTGTGCATGATTGTTGGCAGCAGTGGTCAAGGGAAGGTACTGCCTCAAGAAGACTGGGTTCCGGCCAGCCACGTGGCACTACTGAGAGGGAAGACCGCCGTGTACGGCGTATGGCCGTGGCGCATCGTACAGCGTCTGCGGCAGCAATTCGAGCTGCAGTTGCCACCACAGTGACACAACGACCTGTTACAAATCGGTTACTTGAAGGACAGCTCCGAGCCAGACGCCCTGTGGCGTACATTCCACTTACTCCAAACCACTGCCGTTTGCGACGTCAGTGGTGTCAAGCTAGAGCTCATTCGAGGACGGAGTGGAGATCTGTTGTGTTTTCTGATGAAAGCCGGTTCTGCCTGGGTGCCAGTGATGGCCGTGTGTTGGTTAGAAGGAGGCCAGGTGAGCGCCTGCAACCAACCTGTCTGCGGCCGGGACGCACTGGACCTACACCTGGAGTTATGGTCTGGGGAGCACTCTCGTGGTTATCCCACGCACCCTGACGGCACAGTTGTACGTCGGTCTGGTGATTCAACCTGTTGTGCTGCCATTCGTGAACAGCATTCCAGGGGTGTTTTCCAACAGGATAACACTCGCCCGCATACCGCTGTTGTAACCCAACATGCTCTACAGAGTGTCGACATGTTGCCGTGGCCTGCTATATCACCAGATCTTTCACCAATGGAGCACGTATGGGACATCATTGGACGACAACTCCAGCGTCACCCCCAACCAGCATTAACTGTCCCTGTATTGATCGATCCAAGTGCAACAGGCATGGAACTCCATCCCACAAACTGACATCCAGCACCTGTACGACACAATGCATGAACGTTTGCGTGCTTGCATTCAACATTCTGGCGGTTACACCGGTTATTAATGTACCAGCATTTCACATTTAAAATGGCTCTTCTCGCGCTTACAATAAGCTGTGATCTTGAAACCTTAATCGACTAAAGATGTTACCTATACAAATGTATTGCCGCCATTTCATTCCTCTACAACTATTTTTTCGTGGTGTTGGGATTTTTTTTCCGTCAGTGTATATATATATACTCACTCAAAAGTAAGAAGCATTTTCAATGGGAGCCAAGAGCTAGAGAATAAAAACAAAGAAACACACAATGCAAACAAGCAGAGAATAATATGCAAGAATGCAGAAAGTTTTTAAAATGCTGAGCTTTGGATTTTTCAAGGGCCAGCAAAACACGGCATTAACTTATATCTACAAAGATCTAGTTGAAAATCGGGTGTAAAAGTTAAATTTAATTCTTATTAATTTCGCCTCTCAGAGCTTAAAAGGTGTTTTTTTTATTTGTGGGGACGTTTGCCTGAATTACATTTATGACATAGCAGAAACCCATTTTCAACTAGATCTTTGTAGAGATGAGTTAATGCTGTGTTTTGCTGGTTCTTGAAAAAGCCAAAGCTCAGCATTTTCAAAACTTCCTACAATCTGTATTTTTCTTTGTTATTTTCTCTAGCTCTTGGCTCCTGTTGAAAATGCTTCTTACTTTTGAGTATTTTTCTGAAAATTTCTCTTCTGCTGCTTTTGCGCATTAGGATTTTCAGCGGAAATTTTTTTTAACAGTTATGTATTAGTTCCTGGTGTTTGTTTTCACTTATATATAAACTGCTGCCCACCCTAAATTCAACACCAAGAAGGAAGCATCCGACTGGCCTGAAATGCGCAGCATGCGTCGCCCGCGAGAGGAAGTGCAAACGATTAGCATTGCAGGGCATATGCAAATCATGTGCGCCCCGCACGCCACCGAGAAGCACTATAAGAAGGATGCACAGAAGGCGGGGTGTAAGTAGTGGAAGTGTGTTGTGCTGCCGGACCTGTGCGTGGGAAGCTTCCTTATGCCTCGTCGCAGAATACGGCAGTCATTCCAGCACATTTCGGAGTTCGACAGAGGACGAATAGTGGCTTATCGCGACAGCGGTTTATCGTACCGAGACATCGGCGCCCGTGTGGGACGACATCCAGCCACAGTGAGGCGAATATGGATTCGGTAGGTGCAGGAAGGACGGACGGACCGACGTGAGCGATTGCCGCAGCCGCGGCACACCACCACACGAGAGGACCGGCATGTTGTGCGGCGGGCATTGACGGCTCGCACCGCCACATCACGAACGTTAGCGCAGGAATTAGGGTGTGTTGCGCAACGTACCGTTCGACGTCGTCTGCAGGAGCGGGGACTTGTCTCACGGTGCCCATTGCTCCAATTACTATTGACGTCACACCACCGGCGAGTACGGCGGCAGTGGGCTGTTGAACGCCGCACCTGGACTACGGAATGGCACGACATTGTCTTCTCCGACGAATCCCGCTTCTGCCTGCAACACCACGATGATCGGATCCGCGTGTGGCGGCACCGTGGTGAGAGACTGTACGACGCCTGAACTATGGATTGCCATACCGGTCCGTCGCCTGGCGTTATGGTTTGGGGCGCAATTGGATATGACACCCTTACCCCTCTGGTACGCATCGCCGGTACACTCAACAGCCACCGCTACATCTCTGACGTTTTAGAGCCTGTAGTCCTCCCTTACCTGAAGGACCTGCCAGCGGCCACGTTTCAACAGGACAATGCACGCCTGCACGTGGCACGCATCGTGCAACAATTCTTCTCGGCCTACCAGGTGTCACTTCTGCCGTGGCTCTTCTGTTCTCCCGATATGTCGCCCATCGAACACGTCTGGTCGTTGATCGGCAACCGAGTGGCCCGGCAAGCACCACCCGCTGCTACGCCTGATGAACTGTGGCAACGTGTGGAAGCAGCCTGGACCGACATACCCCAAGCCCACATCCAAAGCCTTTTTCGTTCGATGCCGCGGCGTGTAGCGGCCGTTATTGCCAGCCATGGGGGCCACACGAACTATTGATGTCTGCGTGTTCCGCAAGTTGCCCGGGCCTGTAAGCTCAATCGTTTCATCTTTGTGACAGATACGTACATTTATCTTGGACAGCAGATATCAAGTGAGGGTCACATTGATGAAAAAATTAATCGGCGTATAAAACTTGCCTAGAGAGCTTTTGGAAGAAACAGCCTAATTTTCAAGAGCAATATGCCATTATGTCTTAAAAGAAAAGTGTTTGATCAATGCATCCTTCCAGTGCTTACGTATGGTGCAGAGACGTGGACCTTAACCAAAAGAGACATACAAAGGCTGCAGACAACTCAAAGAAGCATGGAGAGGTGCATGCTTGGTGTGTAACCAGGAGAGATAAGAAGAGGAACTGCTGGATCCGAAAAATGACAAGAGTGGAAAACATCATCTTCAGAGTAAAATCCCTGAAATGGCAATGGGCTGGACATACTGCCAGAAGGATAGACCATCGATGGACAGCCGAAATTTTAGATTGGATTCCAAGGGACAGGAAAAGACCCAGAAGAAGACCACATGGGAGATGAGTGGATGAAATTCGAAAGTATGCGGAAGTAACATGGAGGAGACTGGCACAAGACAGACCGTTGTGGAAGAGGCTTGGAAAGACCTTCGTCCAGCAGTGGATTGATAATGGTTGACAATGATGATGATTATATATATATATATATCATCATCATCATCATTGTCAACCATTATCAATCCACTGCTGGACGAAGGTCTCCCCAAGTTTCCTCCACAACGGTCTGTCTTGTGCCAGTCTCCTCCATGTCACCCCTGCATACTTTCGAATTTCATCCACCCATCTCCCATGTGGTCTTCTTCTGGGTCTTTTCCTGTCCCTTGGAATCCAATCTAAAATTTCAGCTGTCCATCGATGGTCTGTCCTTCTGGCAGTATGTCCAGCCCATTGCCATTTCAGGGATTTAACTCTGATCATGATGTCTTCCACTCTTGTCATTTTCCGGATCCACGAGTTCCTCTTCTTATCTCTCCTGGTTACACCAAGCATGCACCTCTCCATGCTTGTTTGAGTTGTCTGCAGCCTTTGTATGTCTCTTTAGTTAAGGTCCACGTCTCTGCACCATACGTAAGCACTGGAAGGATGCATTGATCAAACACTTTTCTTTTAAGACATAATGGCATATTGCTCTTGAAAATTATGCTGTTTCTTCCAAAAGCTCTCCAGGCAAGTTTTGTACGCCGATTAATTTCTTCATCAATGTGACCCTCACTTGATATCTGCTGTCCAAGATAAACATACGTGTCTGTTATCTCCAGCTTTTCTCCATCAATCGATAAATCTTCATTTCTTGTAAAAGCATTGAACATCACTTTTGTCTTCTGAAAGTTCATTTTTAATCCCACTTCTTTACTCTTGTCAGCAAGTTCCTGGATCATACTCTGCAGCTCTGATGGGGTAGTTGCAAAAATGACTACGTCATCAGCAAAACGAAGGTGGGTTAGATAATCTCCATTAATCTTTATCCCCTTGCTTTCCCAGCTCAGCAACTGAAAAACATTTTCCAATGTGGCATTAAAGAGCTTCGGAGATATGGTGTCACCTTGTCTCACTCTCTTTCCAATTTTTACGTGTGTTGTATTTTCAAACAGCCGAATCTTTGCACTTGCGTTTTCATAGATGTTATTAATAATATTAATGTATGCATCTTCAATACCGCAGGTTTTCAGAGCCATTGTAACTGCTGATGGTTTCACCGAATCAAAGGCTTTTTCATAATCGATAAAAGCCATGCACAATGGAAGTTCATATTCCCTCGCTCTTTCAATTAGTTCTCTCAGCACGTGGATATGATCTATTGTGCTGTAGCCACTCCTGAATCCAGCTTGTTCTCTCGGTTGAGCCATGTCCAGTGTTACCTTCAAGCGGTGTGAAAGAACTTTAGTGAAGATTTTATAAACTACTGATAGGAGGCTGATAGGTCTGTAGTTTCCGAGATCTTCAATGTCACCTTTCTTATGTAGCAGGATCATTGTAGCGGTGTTCCAATCCTCAGGAATCTTTCCTTCATTAAGGCATCGAGTGAAAATTTGGGCGAGTACTGTTTCGATTTCTCCACTTGCTTCTTGTATGATGTCTACAGTAATTCCATCTTCTCCAGGAGCTTTTCCTCGCTTCATGTTCTTGATTGCATGTGCAACTTCTGCTGGAAGGACTGGAGGAACTCTGGTACTGGTATCTTTCATGATGTCTGGAGTGCATGTATCATCCCTTTCATATAATTTGGAGTAGAAATCTTTCACTCTTGTCAAAATTTCGCCTCTATTTCTTGTTACAGAACCATCTTCTTTTCTCAGTGCCATAATCTGTTTTCTTCCCTTACTGAGATGTCCCTTTGCCAATTTTAGGCTTTGGTTGTTTTCAATTGCTTTCCTCACTAGTTCACAGTTGAATTTCCTTACGTCTTCAGTGATACTTTTTCTTACTGTCTTGCATAGCTCTATATATTCCACTTTGGAAGTCACATCTTCTTTAGTTGTCCTCATCTCTCTTCTTTTTTGCATCAACATTTTGGTTTTTCCTGATAATTTGTTCACATGCAACTTGTTCTTAGACCCAGCTAATTTTGTTGCTGTTTCCATAAGAGCTTTGGTTACTTTTCTGTTAACTTCAGAGATGTCCACTTCTTCCGATGTTAGGCCTTCTAAAGCAGAGAACCTGTTCTTCAGTTCTAACTTGAAGGTATTATGGTGTTTTTTAAGGTTGGTTATGTCAATAGATTTTGTTTGTCTTATGAGCTTGCCACGTTCAAGTTTAGTGTTGAGGTGCATCTTACATCTCACCAATCTATGGTCACTACCTGTGTTGAACTTGTTTAGCACACTGCAGTCTTCTATGACGAATTTTTTGTTACACATAATAAAATCAATTTCACTTGTCGTCCCATTTGGATGTCTCCATGTCCATTTCCTGTGTGGCTTTTTCTTGAAGAAGGAGTTCAAGATGAAAAACCCTTCTGCCTCTGCAAACTCAACGAGAGTATTTCCACGCTGGTTTCTGTTGCCATGACCGAATTTACCTACTGAAGTTTCATTATGTTGCCGTTGCCCTATTTTTGCATTGAAATCTCCCATAATTATTTTCAAGTGCTGCTTACCTTTATTATTTAGATGACAAATTTCCTCATAAAATTCTTCAATTTCTTCTTCAGGATGACTTGTGGTGGGTGCATAAGTTTGAATAATCTGAGCCTGGTATCTTTTCGAGAGTTGGATAACAAGTCGTGCAGCTCTGTCAGAGGAACTTTCAACTTCTAATATATATATATATATATATATATATATATATATATATATATATATATATATGGTGCAGAGACGTGGACCTTAACTAAAAGAGACATACAAAGGCTGCAGACAACTCAAAGAAGCATGGAGAGGTGCATGCTTGGTGTAACCAGGAGAGATAAGAAGAGGAACTCGTGGATCCGAAAAATGACAAGAGTGGAAGACATCATGATCAAAGTTAAATCCCTGAAATGGCAATGGGCTGGACATACTGCCAGAAGGACAGATCATCGATGGACAGCCGAAATTTTAGATTGGATTCCAAGGGACAGGAAAAGACCCAGAAGAAGACCACATAGGAGATGGGTGGATGAAATTCGAAAGTATGCAGGGGTGACATGGAGGAGACTGGCACAAGACAGACCGTTGTGGAGGAAACTTGGGGAGACCTTCGTCCAGCAGTGGATTGATAATGGTTGACAATGATGATGATGATGATATATATATATATATATATATTCTATAAAGATACCTAAGCAAAAAAAATAAATACATATATAATTTTGCACCCTTCGTTTTAAATTCTAAAATTTTTCCTTAGTCTTCAGTTTTGCTCTTAAGTATATATATATATATATATATATACTTAAGAGCAAAACTGAAGACTAAGGAAAAAATTTTAGAATTTAAAACGAAGGGTGCAAAATAACCTGAAAATCAAAACGCGCAACGCAGCAGTTTTGAAAATTCAGAATTCACATTCTATAAAGATACCTAAGCAAAAAAATACATATATAATTTTGACTCACACCTAGTACAACATAGAAAAGGTTATGTATCTACCTGTGTGAGTAAAAGGAGAAAAGAAAAAATAAAATAAAACAACTGAATGTAGAAGGTGTCGAGAATACTGAGCTTTGGCTTTATCAAGGACCAGCAAAAACTCTGCATTTTCTCACTTCCACAAAGACCTAGTTGGAAATGGGTTTCTGCAAGGCCATAGATGCAAGTAACATTCCCACCTAAAATAGTTTAAAAAATATATATATAAGTCATGTCCTCCGTAGAGTAGCATGACCTAGCACTAGTTAACAATTTCGCTTGCATCCATTAACCTTCATGGCCCGACCCATGCTCTTCATCTGTTACTATTAAACAGAGAGAAGAAGATTAAAGAGAACTCAAGCTGTGAGAGTGACATAATAAATAGAAATGATTTTCAGCTATAACGAAATTCCAAGTTCGTTTGAGAGAGAAATTAAACCTGAAAAACAAATTTTACATTGCAATTAAAAAAGGAAATGTTAATTTATAACGAACAGATTTTTGAAAGAAAACTTGAGTCTAAAACCCCCTACTCTACAACTTATGACAGCACGAAAACGAGAATAAGTTAAAGATAATAATTAACTAAAGAAAACTTTGTGAAAGTTATATACCTTAAACAGTTAGTTGCAATATGTACAAAGTATTTCAGCAGTGCTTTAAGTGCATAATTAATTAGTTATTAAGAACTTAACTACTTTGAAAAAACAGCGCATAGACAGCGCATAGAAAAGGAACAAGCTTAGCCATCTTCTGTTCCTAGGTACCACAAAAGACGCTCAAAGTTACAAAGAAAAGTAAGAGTTAAAACCCGCATAAAAGTTAACAGACAAACCAATGCTTAAAAGCTGAAAAGCTAAAAAACGACAGAGAAAAGGTACATGAAGTACAAACATTGAACTTATAAAACCTAGAACCCAAAAACAAGGAAGAGAGCTTACCTCTTGTGTTACAAAAACTTTTCTCCTCACAAGAGGAGAACATGGCTGACCTCTTCCGCCACTCCCTAGACGCTGGGGGGCAGTGAGGGTGGGGCTGATGGCCTCCTCTTACAGCAAGAAACCAACGCGCGGAGATTTTAACCAGAGAAAAAAAAATATAAACTTAAGACTGTGGATCTGTATGATCAGAATGAGCAGAATTAACTCTCCAGAATACATGAGAAATATTATAAAATACACGAGCAGTTTATTTAATAATCTTTGCATGTATTAAATCACCTTAGTGAGCTTCTATAGATTAATCAGAATCTTATTAATTTTAATGTTTTTCTCTGGTTAAAATCTCCACGCGTTGGTTTCTTGCTGTAAGAGGAGGCCATCAGCCCCACCCTCACTGCCCCCCAGCGTCTAGGGAGTGGCGGAAGAGGTCAGCCATGTTCTCCTCTTGTGAGGAGAAAAGTTTTTGTAACACAAGAGGTAAGCTCTCTTCCTTGTTTTTGGGTTCTAGGTTTTATAAGTTCAATGTTTGTACTTCATGTACCTTTTCTCTGTCGTTTTTTAGCTTTTCAGCTTTTAAGCATTGGTTTGTCTGTTAACTTTTATGCGGGTTTTAACTCTTACTTTTCTTTGTAACTTTGAGCGTCTTTTGTGGTACCTAGGAACAGAAGATGGCTAAGCTTGTTCCTTTTCTATGCGCTGTCTATGCGCTGTTTTTTCAAAGTAGTTAAGTTCTTAATAACTAATTAATTATGCACTTAAAGCACTGCTGAAATACTTTGTACATATTGCAACTAACTGTTTAAGGTATATAACTTTCACAAAGTTTTCTTTAGTTAATTATTATCTTTAACTTATTCTCGTTTTCGTGCTGTCATAAGTTGTAGAGTAGGGGGTTTTAGACTCAAGTTTTCTTTCAAAAATCTGTTCGTTATAAATTAACATTTCCTTTTTTAATTGCAATGTAAAATTTGTTTTTCAGGTTTAATTTCTCTCTCAAACGAACTTGGAATTTCGTTATAGCTGAAAATCATTTCTATTTATTATGTCACTCTCACAGCTTGAGTTCTCTTTAATCTTCTTCTCTCTGTTTAATAGTAACAGATGAAGAGCATGGGTCGGGCCATGAAGGTTAATGGATGCAAGCGAAATTGTTAACTAGTGCTAGGTCATGCTACTCTACGGAGTACATGACTTATATATATATTTTTAAACTATTTTAGGTGGGAATGTTACTTGCATCTATGGCCTTGCAGAAACCCATTTCCAACTAGGTCTTTGTGGAAGTGAGAAAATGCAGAGTTTTTGCTGGTCCTTGATAAAGCCAAGGCTCAGTATTCTCGACACCTTCTACATTCAGTTGTTTTATTTTATTTTTTTTTATTTTCTCCTTTTACTCACACAGGTAGATACATAACCTTTTCTATGTTGTACTAGGTGTGAGTCAAAATTATATATGTATTTTTTTGCTTAGGTATCTTTATAGAATATATATATATATATATATATATGCTTTTGGGATGTAAGGTCAGGTGATGCGTAACATCACAGCCTCTCCTTGACAAATGTCAACCCCGCCTTCTCGTGGTGCATCCTGTTCCCACTAAAGGGGCTCTGACGACCGCCCATAGCGGTATAACTATACCATCGGGATTAGAGGAAATTCTATCCCACACTCACCAACCCGCTTGGCCAGCGTGGTGAGTTATGGCCAAACCCCTCCAAAATGATTCCACAACTTAAATCTTGGCCCTCAGTCTCCGGCAGCTGGATTGTACCTGGCCAAGGCAGCGGCCAGTGCGACATGAAGGCAGAGGGTGCTAAGAATCCCCGGAGGACCGGACTAGGCTGCCATCTGATGCTGACCTTGGCTACTTACAATGGACGCTCCCTATCTTCTGATTCAAGGCTTCTTGAATTGGAAGAGGAACTACAAAGGATCAAGTGGGACATCGTGGGGCTAAGTGAGGTAAGGAGAAAAGGAGAAGATCTCATCGAACTGAAAAGTGGGCATCTCTTCTACTATCGTGGGACAGATACTGGCAGAACTAGTGGTGTTGGATTTATAATAAACAAGAAACTGAAGGATAAAGTTGTAGAAGTTGAAAGTTCCTCTGACAGAGCTGCACGACTTGTTATCCAACTCTCGAAAAGATACCAGGCTCAGATTATTCAAACTTATGCACCCACCACAAGTCATCCTGAAGAAGAAATTGAAGAATTTTATGAGGAAATTTGTCATCTAAATAATAAAGGTAAGCAGCACTTGAAAATAATTATGGGAGATTTCAATGCAAAAATAGGGCAACAGCAACAGAATGAAACTTCAGTAGGTAAATTCGGTCACGGCAACAGAAACCAGCGTGGAAATACTCTCGTTGAGTTTGCAGAGGCAGAAGGGTTTTTCATCTTGAACTCCTTCTTCAAGAAAAAGCCACACAGGAAATGGACATGGAGACATCCAAATGGGACGACAAGTGAAATTGATTTTATTATGTGTAACAAAAAATTCGTCATAGAAGACTGCAGTGTGCTAAACAAGTTCAACACAGGTAGTGACCATAGATTGGTGAGATGTAAGATGCACCTCAACACTAAACTTGAACGTGGCAAGCTCATAAGACAAACAAAATCTATTGACATAACCAACCTTAAAAAACACCATAATACCTTCAAGTTAGAACTGAAGAACAGGTTCTCTGCTTTAGAAGGCCTAACATCGGAAGAAGTGGACATCTCTGAAGTTAACAGAAAAGTAACCAAAGCTCTTATGGAAACAGCAACAAAATTAGCTGGGTCTAAGAACAAGTTGCATGTGAACAAATTATCAGGAAAAACCAAAATGTTGATGCAAAAAAGAAGAGAGATGAGGACAACTAAAGAAGATGTGACTTCCAAAGTGGAATATATAGAGCTATGCAAGACAGTAAGAAAAAGTATCACTGAAGACGTAAGGAAATTCAACTGTGAACTAGTGAGGAAAGCAATTGAAAACAACCAAAGCCTAAAGATAGCAAAGGGACATCTCAGTAAGGGAAGAAAACAGATTATGGCACTGAGAAAAGAAGATGGTTCTGTAACAAGAAATAGAGGCGAAATTTTGACAAGAGTGAAAGATTTCTACTCCAAATTA
Organism: Macrothele yani; assembly: GCA_039090855.1. NCBI lineage: Eukaryota > Metazoa > Arthropoda > Arachnida > Araneae > Macrothelidae > Macrothele > Macrothele yani. Next base: position 2,660,562 of record CM076996.1, on the reverse strand, counting down.
TATGAAAGGGATGATATGTGCACTCCAGACATCATGGAAGATACCAGTACCAGAGTTCCTCCAGTCCTTCCAGCAGAAGTTGCACATGCAATCAAGAACATGAAGCGAGGAAAAGCTCCAGGAGAAGATGGAATTACTGTAGACATCATACAAGAAGCAAGTGGAGAAATCGAAACAGTACTCGCCCAAATTTTCACTCGATGCCTTAATGAAGGAAAGATTCCTGAGGATTGGAACACCGCTACAATGATCCTGCTACATAAAAAAGGTGACATTGAGGATCTCGGAAACTACAGACCTATCAGCCTCCTATCAGTAGTTTATAAAATCTTCACTAAAGTTCTTTCACACCGCTTGAAGGTAACACTGGACATGGCTCAACCGAGAGAACAAGCTGGATTCAGGAGTGGCTACAGCACAATAGATCATATCCACGTGCTGAGAGAACTAATTGAAAGAGCGAGGGAATATGAACTTCCATTGTGCATGGCTTTTATCGATTATGAAAAAGCCTTTGATTCGGTGAAACCATCAGCAGTTACAATGGCTCTGAAAACCTGCGGTATTGAAGATGCATACATTAATATTATTAATAACATCTATGAAAATGCAAGTGCAAAGATTCGGCTGTTTGAAAATACAACACACGTAAAAATTGGAAAGGGAGTGAGACAAGGTGACACCATATCTCCGAAGCTCTTTAATGCCACATTGGAGAGTGTTTTTCAGTCGCTGAGCTGGGAAAACAAGGGGATAAAGATTAATGGAGATTATCTAACCCACCTTCGTTTTGCTGATGACGTAGTCATTTTTACAACTACCCCATCAGAGCTGCAGAGTATGATCCAGGAACTTGCTGACAAGAGTAAAGAAGTGGGATTAAAAATGAACTTTCAGAAGACAAAAGTGATGTTCAATGCTTTTACAAGAAATGAAGATTTATCGATTGATGGAGAAAAGCTGGAGATAACAGACACGTACGTTTATCTTGGACAGCAGATATCAAGTGAGGGTCACATTGATGAAGAAATTAATCGGCGTACAAAACTTGCCTGGAGAGCTTTTGGAAGAAACAGCATAATTTTCAAGAGCAATATGCCATTATGTCTTAAAAGAAAAGTGTTTGATCAATGCATCCTTCCAGTGCTTACGTATGGTGCAGAGACGTGGACCTTAACTAAAAGAGACATACAAAGGCTGCAGACAACTCAAAGAAGCATGGAGAGGTGCATGCTTGGTGTAACCAGGAGAGATAAGAAGAGGAACTCGTGGATCCGAAAAATGACAAGAGTGGAAGACATCATGATCAGAGTTAAATCCCTGAAATGGCAATGGGCTGGACATACTGCCAGAAGGACAGATCATCGATGGACAGCCGAAATTTTAGATTGGATTCCAAGGGACAGGAAAAGACCCAGAAGACGACCACATGGGAGATGGGTGGATGAAATTCGAAAGTATGCAGGGGTGACATGGAGGAGACTGGCACAAGACAGACCGTTGTGGAGGAAACTTGGGGAGACCTTCGTCCAGCAGTGGATTGATAATGGTTGACAATGATGATGATGATGATGATATGCTTTATACATTGTAACGTATACTCTAGATTCACTTTCCTTTTGATTTTTACTATCTCTGGTTATTTTATTTTACTATGTAAATTATCTTCTTACTGAACGAGATGTTATTTCTCCCGCTGAATGAGATCTGGCAATGAGTGTAAGTCATGACGTGGTGGTAGCCATGTATGAATAGGCGCGTTCAACGATACGTAGAGAGAGCTGTTGTTGTACGGAGAGAGCTGTTGTTGTACGAAGTGAGCTGTTGTTTATGTGTCAGAGAGCTGTTGTTGTATAGAGAGAGCGGTTGTTTGTGTGCGTGAGAGCTTTGTTTCGTGTGTAAAGAGATCTTCGTTTATGTGAGAGCCAGAAGTTTACCAAATAAAAGATTGTCTTAGTAAGTACGTCTTTTTCAGTTCATAGTTTTGTCAGATCTCTGTCTGGCTGTTAGGTTAATTTCATTAGTTGATTATTATTAACAACCAGCATAAGACTTTATTCATCTTAATTACTACTACAACATTACTAGCAGTTAAAAGCTTGTTCATTATTATTACTACACTACTAGCAGGAAAGTTTATTCATGATATAATTAACAAACAACAAGCATTAGAAGAAGCATTAGCTTAGAAGAAGCTGAATTCATTATAATTCAGTAGCAGAAGCGATATATTCATTATAACATCTGTGCAGCTCTGTGCAAGAGCCAGAATTCCAAATGTAAGTAAAACCAAATATGCATTTTCATGAGTCATTTTATAAATCAAAATGGATAAAAGATGAAATTTTGGCATAGAAAATATACTTGCAACTTGGCAATTATTTTGGCTTTAAGTAATACTAATGGGAAATTAAATTTCTGCAGTCAAGCGTTGCTTTTTTTTCTAGTGGTTTCCTTGTGTTTGTCTGCAACTGATGACCAAATTCCATAGTGCCCAAGAGGATGTTGCTTTCAATATCTTATATTTTATTCTTCACTTAGTTTGACTTTAATGAAAAATATTTTGCTTTTAACTGTTTTGTCAAATGTATAACACATTGTGTCAGTGATAAGGAAACCTGAAATCGTATAATACATCACCAAGGTATGCCCCCATGTTTAGTTATAACTATAACTTTAATTGAACTTTTTGATTGTTTGTTACAACTTATTTTAATGTTTCGTGAGATTTCTTATTGGGCACAAATATATAGTCTTGAAAATTTTTATGAGTCCTTGAAAAGTCCTTGATTTTTTTGGTGAAAAAAGAGTGGGAACTATGTCCAGTTTTTATAAATTCTGAAACCGCGAAAATGATTTCCAAATATTTTACTTATTTCAAACAAAGATCTTCGCTCTTCCCAAGTTTATAAAGTGAGTCACGGAAAAATTCTCATTGGCCGCCACCGGGAGTCGAACCCAGGGTCTTCCACTTACGCGCCGGATATGCTTCCGCTACACCACAGCGGCCTCGAATTCCTCTAGGCTCACACACGCTAACTGCCAAGCCAATTTTGGCAGGTTGCTTCTTGGAGCCCCGCACAATGCTGGGGATTCACCAAAGATGGTAAGCAGCAACTGAACAAATAACTAGAAGGCGAATGAATAATTAGTACAGACATTTAACGTGGACCAGGAACACCAAACAAAGATCTTCGCTCTTTCCACGTTTATAAGTGAGTCACGGAAAAACTCTCATTGGCCGCCACCGGGAGTCGAACACAGGGTCTTCCAGTTACGCGCCGGATATGCTTCCGCTACACCACAGCGGCCTCGAATTCCTCCAGGCTCACACACGCTAACTGCCAAGCCAATTTGGCAGGTTGCTTCTTGGAGCCCCGCACAATGCTGGGGATTCACCAAAGATGGTAAACTGGAAGACCCTGGGTTCGACTCCCGGTGGCGGCCAATGAGAATTTTTCCGTGACTCACTTATAAACGTGGAAAGAGCGAAGATCTTTGTTTGATGTTCCTGGTCCCACGTTAAATGTCTGTATTAATTGTACTTATTTATTGAAGAAAATAACAAAAATTCCTTTTTTTTTTAATACTTCATTGAAAGATGCCGTAATTTTGATAATTCAAAGTTGCGTGGCTATTTATGTAACCAGCTTCATATGCAGTTTCTCCAAAACGTTTTGTAAAATCTTTTTCGTGGGATTAGAGGACGTCTTCGCCGTGAGGACCGCCCAATGCGGGGGTTGCGGGAACTTATCAGTACGCTGCTGTCTTAAATTCCATCATCATGTAACTTAAGTGGTTTTGTGGCCGTAACACTTATTTCGAATCTTTGTTCCTCGTGATTATATCAAATTCCATAAAATAAATTAATATAATCATTTTCAAGAACAGTGCGATATAGTATGAGTAAATAAATCTTAAATACAGAAGTATTTAAGTTTCATTTTCTTATGCTCTATCGATATCTTATATTTTAGATTATCGATCATCCATCCCATTAGTGTTCTCGTAGCAATAAGGTAAGTGGTTAGGAAATCGATAATAATTAATCTGTTGTATTTTGTCTGATTCTGTATTAAATATGATGCAGAATTGTCACATTGATAACTGATATTGTAAAGAAGTTTGCCCTATATTTAAACAATGAAAATTGTGTGAAATTTATTAGATGTAATATTCAGATGTTCATGAAATTTCATGCCAAATGCTGTTAGTTTATAATAAACAAAGACATCGCTCTTTCCACGTTTAGCAACGCACAGCAACCGAAAAATTGTGTTTCGGCCGTCGCCGGGGAATTGAATCCCGGATCTCTCGATATCTAGACGAGCGCGTTAGCCAACGAATAACAATTTTTCGGTTGCTGTGCGTTGCTAAACGTGGAAAGAGCGATGTCTTTGTTTGTTCACTGACGCCACGTATTTGGAGGATTTTCACTTTGGATCTCGCCCTTTGCTGTTAGTTTTAACAAATTTAGCGGTATCGTTTAATTCAAGAAAAACCCGTTTTATACGTGAGCAAACAAATACTGAGCACAGTTACTTCGTTAATTCAGTTCGATAATGACGGTGAGATATAAAGTATTCTGTACAACATTGCCAAGTTCATATTATGTAACGTAAGGAGCTGTATCAAATTCATGACAAATATTCATTCCATAAATTATTTACAAATTGTTAGTTTCTGCAATTCTCAGGTCTTCCTAATTTTGCAAGTTAAATTTCAGTAGTATTCTACGCAACTTATCAAATTCAAGAAATAGTGTAAAAAAGGTTCATGGATTCAAGTTTGTCAGTGAAGAAAAAACTGCCGCGTTTTTTTCTCTCTCAATAAAACATTTTGTATACTGTTATTTGTTTAGGAAATTAATTCTGTTCAAATTTTCGTTGCATTTTTTTTTTAATCTTTGCCTTAAAGCAGGGCTGACGAACGTATGGCATGCTGCATGCAGTGCTGTTACTTGATTCTTTAAACTACGCCCATTATCAATAAGTATGTAATGATTATCATTACTGCCAAATGAAGCAACTTTTACTGGGGGATAGTTTCGAGTTTTGAATGTCGGGGATATTTTAGAGAATTTCAGTAAGGACCGAAAGAGTATTTATTTCAGCTTAACGCGTCTTCGGATGGAATTGCCCCAAAAGATGGCTTCCAGCAAGACAGCGGGATGACAGTTCGCTGGATTCGTCTTAGAAAGGGCGCGAAATGATTCTCCCTAGTCGTAACTCGAAGGGGCATTAATGTACAAGCGAAGTGAGAGTAGTCAATGACCCGGGTGGCACGCACGATCACCTCTCTCGCCGGACCAGGAGAAAGGAGGGCCTGCTATTTTACCCTTCTCTTATTTTAGCGCTGACGAGGGTAGTGAGAAGTGTTCTTGGAGTTAGAAGAACATTTGACGTCATATCACAAGTTTTGACCAATATTTGGGTAATAACAGAAGTACACGGTTGGCATTGGTTTCGCTCAGCTTATATTTTTCTTCTGTTGTTTGTGGGTTTCGCTCAGCTTATATTTTTCTTCTGTTGTTTGTGGGTGAACAGTGGTAAATAATTAAGGATAATCTGTTGCTCAAAATTCCCATGGCGAGAGAATGCTTTGGAAAATTATCACCAGTTTCAGCACACACTTTCAAAAAGGTTTGCCACCAGTGTTCTAAAAGAAACACAATTTAAGAACGCTGAATAAACTTTTTTTTAGTAATACCTCAAGCCCCTTTTTTATAATTTATTATTATTTTGTGGTACAATTTAGAGGATCCTTATGTGCATTCAAGGCTAGAATAAATCATCCGAGCCTAATTTAGAGTCGCTGGTAAAAGGAAAGAGTCCGTGCCATAAAAACAACATCCGTGTTTAAACTCAGAGATTGAAACCTCAATCCAGCAATAAAAAGAGTCAATACAGTCCGTGTTTAAACTCAGAGATGAAACCTCAATCCAGCAATAAAAAGAGTCAATACAGTCCGTTCTGATAACTAAAGGAATATATTTCATTATTTTAAACCGTTTATTTTAATTTCGGTGTTTTAGGAAGCCTGTCTTCATTTCGTAAATAAAAATTCTTTAAATTAATCGAACTCGATTTAAATGCATCGCGTCGAATATGTTCTTGACTTCCGGTGCGATGCCGCAATGATATAGATGTTGGTTTCTCTTTTTTCTTTTTTTTTTTTTTTTTTTTTTTTTTTTTTTTTTTTTTTGTGGTTCCATTATGCATCGTCAGTTCTAAAATGAAAGAGCAAAAGAAAAAATGAAGTAAATAAATTAATAAATAATATAGTGACGTCATGTATGTGTGTTTGTGGTGTAATTTGACGCGTGAGAACGTGGTCCTCCATGCGGCGGCAAACTCTTATTTGAATTTCAGTCATTGTGTTTCTGCAGCCAGCTGTCACATGTTATACGATCTGCCTCAGAGTATGACACATTGTCACATAATAACTTTTAAAAAATAAATAAATATATATTTGCTTTCTTTTTTTCGGAAGTATTGTGAACAGCTACTGGATATTTGAAATGGAGATTAAACTGCAGCACGATTGTAGTTCCAGTTTTATTTTACGAGGCTGTAGTTTCCTTCTCAGAATGTGAATGCCAATTCCTGATTGTTTTGTTGCTAGATTTGTAAGAGATGCCATTTCAGTGTTACAGCGAAGTTAATATGTCTTGTTGGGAGAGGTGGTACTAAAACGTACATCTGACATCCGAAGTTAGCCGTGTGGTATTCACGTTAAGGCCGCGAAGAAATACGGAGTAAACGGCTTTCAATGCCATCCCTGTCAGGAAGAATCTCATTTTTGTATTTGCGCGAGTGCCCGGGCAAAACGAACGCCATAATAACGAGGAAGTCAAATGATTAGTGCGTTCGGCACTTTATTTGCTGGAGAACTTATTCTTGGTTACACTCAGGATTGGCCCACTTAACCATTCGAGAAATGGCCCATGTTCTCCTATTCTTTTTACCTGAAAATTTTCGAACGAACGAACGAATAGTTAATTTGGTACTCATCAATAATAATTCTTAACTTCGTTTGAGTTTTATATCTGTCTGGAAAGTTAGTTTCTTTAAGAAAACAAAAAAACTATCTATATGTTGGGCGTTTGTTGTGGAATGACATAACGAGATTCTCTGTACTTATTATGTGATAAAAGGCTGCTGGACCAAGCACGCTGGTTATAAATTAAGCGAAATCTAACTACAGTTAAACGTAGGTCGTTGGACTTGGAGGCCAGGGTGATTGGTATGCCCTACATCCTTTTGTAATCTTGAAAGCGACACTAGTTCATATTGTGGTCGCCCATCATCCCCGCCCCATTATCCAAAGACTGATTCAGAGTACAAAGCGATTCTACTGCAAAGATATCTCCAAATCTTGTCCCACCCACATTTATCTTAAAAGAAACATTTCATCAGTACTGGTCTTATAGGTCAATATGCTGGTTCATAGGTCAAAATAATGGGTAGACTTAGAAAAGGCGTCCACTCAAGGTGGAGATCCACCAATACAATTGTACAGCAGGTGATCAGTGACCAAATAAATATAAAATTAATTTCGTAGGGAAATTCCTAAGTGGCATGCTCATATTTAAACGTTAACGATCTTCATGGTGATTTAGTTGAAAATGGGGTCTTCAAGAGAGACTCGTGATTTTTTTTTTTTTTTTCAAAACGAAATTTTTTAAAGGAAAATAATTTTCTCGTACAACACTCAATTACATTTAATCATGAGCGGATTTTTAAAATTATTTCACTGTTAAATGTTAAAGTTTGTTCGCGACTGAATTCGTTTTGCAAGACATATTTCAACAGTTCGCTTTCATCCAGGATCTAATAGAATTTTTCCCATGAGGCAATTTATGAAATGTTTCCCTGTAGGTACGTGTATTTTTGTATTGGATCGCAAGACTAAAAATTTTGGCCTGTTTGTCATCTGAACAGTCCCTGCAGGGACGGCGCCAGAAAGTTTTCAATGGGGGGGGGGGCTCCAAAACATGGGGGGGGATTATGCTTCATATATATATATAATACACTGAGTGGCCACTTTATTATGACCACCTGACAGTTTTAAGCAAATGAGCTATGGCTGCACGCTGTTGCCGCCAGAGGGCGAGGCTAGTATAAAAAGGGAAAGCTTAGTGCTTGCGACAGTAGTAGAAGGGATTTTTGGGTGACGAGATGGGTAAAAAAATGCGATTTGACGGACTATCAAAGTGGTATGATTGTAGGAGCTCGGAGCCATGGAGCGAGTATCACCCAAACCACCGCATTCGTGAAATGTTCCAGAGCAGCTGTTGTTAAAGTGTTTAAAGACTGGACTGTCAGCCAAAGAACTGGGTCTCTACGTGCAACGTGTGGTCGTCATCGACTAGTGACTGCTCGGACAGAACGGAGAGTGTCCAGACTGGTAACAGACAAGAGAAGGGCAACAGTGCAACAAATTACAGACCATCTTAATCAAGGATCCCCTCAAATGATCTCTGCACGCACTGTTTTCCGTATAATGCATCGGATGGGATATTGCAGCCGAAGGCCTGTTCGAACACCTTTGCTGTCTGCAGTTAACAAGATAAAACGTCTCCAGTTCGCACAGGAGCACAAGGATTGGACAGTCGATAATTGGAAACAAATTATGTGGTCCGATGAATCACGTTTTCAGTTGCACCATGCCGATGGCAGAGTGAGAATTTGGCGGAAACACCACGAAAACATGGACCCCAAATGCATTGTTACAACCCTTCAAGCTGGTGGAGGCAACGTTATGGTTTGGGGAATGTTTTCCTGGCATGCTTTGGGCCCTTTAATTCGTGTTGATCAACGTCTGACTAACACATCATATCTAAACATCGTTGCGGACCAAGTGCATCCTGTCATGTGGATGGTTTATCCCAATGGCGGCCTCTGATCATTCGTCCGTAAAGGGTCCGAGTTCGAATCCCGGTCAGGCATGGATGTTGTGTTTGTCTTACGGCACTGGCTCTCTCCCTTCCCTGGAACCAGTGATCCTAAATTAGGGACGGGCGACTGCTTATAGCCCATTGAGTTGCTCACGGTGGTCGTTAAACCTCCAATCAAAAAAAAAAAAATCCCAATGGCGATGGCTACTTTCAGCAAGATAATACCTCCTGCCATAGTGCTCGTATTGTACAGGATTGGTTTCCGGAACATGCCTGTGAGTTTACTTTGCTTATGTGGCCCCCACAATCTCCAGATCTCAACCCCATTGAGAATTTGTGGGATGAAGTTGAACGAGCCATCAGACAGCTGGATCCACAACCCTGCAATCTCACACTCCTGGAAAGTGCTATTCATCAAGCATGGTCTCAGATTCCACAAACCGCCTATCAACATATCGTGGAATCCATGCCACGAAGAATCGACGCAGTATTACGGCAAAAGGTGGCCCAACGAAGTTACTGAGGGGGTGGTCATAATAAAGTGGCTATTCAGTATATATATTATTAAAGTCAAGAATTAAAAAAAAAACCACCGTCGCTTGCCCTAAACAAAGCTTTTCCTTGACTTCCGCTGCACATGCAGCACTTTGAAGTGTGCCAACTGATGAATCTGCCCTTCTTGATTTCATTTGCTTATAAGAATTACACGACACCAAGAAAGTTTTGTGGGACAAGCCGTTTTGGTGTTTTTTAAAACCCGAATCCTTTTCAAGTGCTTTTTTCCAATTGTTGTAACCTCGCTGAGCGAAGGGGACCTCGTGTTTTTCGTCGTCCGATGAAAACAATCTACACGGAAAACAAAAAGCGGAATCTCTCTTTATACTATATGCAAACCATGGAAACATGTTATACTAATATGTATGGAAGCTTCTTTGTTCTTTACCGTATTTTTTTCTGGGAACTGTTTTAATATAGGCTGTCTGGGTTGATCCGAAAGTGAAGTTGCTATATCAAGCTTTCCGAGTTCAATATTTTTCGCCTTGCGACCATGTGTTCCTTCCAATGTTTTATTTTCACAAGCATTGCGTTCATAAAATTTTTCCATTGAATCACTACAAGCACTTAAAGAATCCTCGTTGATTCCTAATGATTCACTACACGCTGTTGATGAAGTTGAAGCCGTTTGATAATCATTATCCGCTTTGTACACTATCGCATAATTTACTTTTCTTCTTCTGATTAACACTTGTTCGAAAAAATCATGGATTGATTGTTTTGCGGACATGTTATTTCAAACTTTGGTTTGGGAAGAAATACCTGGCTTTCATGTATCACGCACAATACGTGCAAAAAAATAAATCAAGCAGGATAATTTAGATTTTCCACCAGAACGAGAAAGAAAACGAGTGTGACTACTAACTAGCCAAAAGAAATTTTGCTCACTGTCTGGTGGTGACTGACGTCGCTCACTGTCTGGTGGTGACTGACGTCGGTCACTGTCTGCTGTTGTCGACGATCATAATAACGCCCACCACTTGTCATAGACTGCGAGGGCGCCAGGGCGGTGATGGGATTGGCAGAGTGATGCTTATTCAGCTTTTCAACCCACTGGCATGAGCCGCGACATCGCATTGACGATGTTCTTTGAACTTCCGGCCGGTCTTTGACATCTGTGCGCCAAAGGGGAAGCCCAACATGCAAGTAAGGTTTCCCGTCTGAGTCATGGATCGTGGTTGGAGGAACATAATTGCATAATGCTACCCTTCTCCCATTACCACAGAAGAACATGCAGCTCCGATAGTAAAGTGTACTACAGTTTCTTCATTTATCTCAAAAATACGAAGGGGTCACCAAAATTTTGGGTGGGCTTACGCCCACCCGGGCCATCCCTGCGTCCCTGGTTACCCTGATATTTTCGGAAAATCCTTGGTCGGGTGAGTCTTAAACTGGTGGAAAGCAGACTAGATAAAGTGCGCTCAACTCAGTGTTTTCTAGAAAACTCTTTTTCCGGTATTTACTAAAATATCCACAGAACATGCTGGGTAGTCAAGTCGAGAGATAGTGGCATTGAACCCACGTCTGAAAGTCGACTTATCATTGCAGTGAACATAGAGAGAATTAGACCACGGTGCTGTTTTCAGTGATCCACCTGACAATGAAAAAATTTCAAGGAAAAACATCATAAAAAAAATTTGAAATACTGATGAGAGAATGGCAATTTTATTTATTTATTTATTTTTGAGTGTTTCGACAAATTTTAGGATTACGTTTTTGTTCAGGGGAATTAACAGAAAGAAGTGTAACATTGTACATGTGTCATAGAATTCCGAGACTCCCCAAGATTTCCGTTTATAAAGTCTTTATTTGTTTAATGGTGTCAGTTAGAGAAAAAAATGTTGCGACATCTGTATGCCGTTGTCGCCTTGAACTTATTTACACTTGACAATTTAAAGTGCATTGACTTAGAGCCAAGTTAAAGAAAGGAGATATATGAACGAAAAATCTATTGCCTTTTCTTGTAGGAAGGTGGTGTGGGTGGATCGAGAAGACGTGTGTGGACCACTAAATTTAGGAGCGCTGGCTGGCTGACATGTTATCGCAGTCCATCCACGTGCTGAGTCCCAAGAATAGAAACTCTTTCTAGCCGTCCCTGTTCCCCTTTCGGCTTGCTTCGAAGGACACAAACAGGCGCTGTTAGGGTGGTCATCGAATTCTTCCTTTCTTTTAAACTTTTTGATGATGTGCTTTTCCTGCTGATCCAGAAAGAAGCGTTTACCCCTCTGTTGCACCGCCTGATTTATTTAGCCAGCGGAATGTCTTGAGGAAGCGTTTTGTTCCTTGTTTATTTCTCTTTCTTGGTTCCTTTGGTTTTTATGGGCTGAACGGGGTGCTGGGTATGGGGGCAACAGAAAAGCCAGAAGGGTGATCTTAAATTGGTTTGCCAAGTGCTTGGGTTTTCGTTTTTGAAGATGAGGTTTTTGACCTCAGATCACCGGAATTGTTCCTAGTAGGATTGTGTGTGGAGGGTTAAAGATCCTACTCCTTGCTGGTTTCTTTGTTTATAGAAGCAAGGCAGGAAGCATCTACTGTAGTCAATAAGGGAGAGAGAGAGATGCTTTCAAACACTCGGATGTAAAAAGCAATTTGCCGCCCCGTTGGCGCAGTGGACTAAGCGATGTCTTCTGATCATTCGTCCGGAAGGGGTCTGAGTTCGAATCCCGGTGAGGCATGGATGTTGTGTTTGTCTTACGGCACTGGCTTTCTCCCTTCCCTGGAACCAGTGACCCTAGATTAGGGACGGGCGACTGCTAATAGCCCATTGAGTTGTTCACGATGGTCGTTAAACCTCTAATAAAAAAAAAAAAAAAAAAAAAAGCAATTTCTGTTGTTGTGGGGATCTATACTCGGGGCAAGGCTAACCTGACTATGGAGTTAAAGTTACGGAGTGTGTGTACTTCTACTGCATAATATAGTTCCAGTTGAAAAGCCCATGTTCGAGTTTGAACTGAGACCTAAAAAGGACATGGATATATAGATGTCTTAAATGTTGTACGTACGTACATTATATAAATAAAGATCCCAGTTTCGGTCGCGTTTAAAAAATGCAAATATTCGCATTTTGGCGATGCCATTGTCACTTCTGTTTTGCTGCAGAGAGGCTATACAGTACACACGGAGGATGTTTACTGTGGGCGGGCGAGGCGAATTGTGTTAGCCTGAGGGTAAGTGGGGAGATAATGGTTTGGCGATTAAGCTTGCTCCTTTCTTCGTGGTTACTGTTTTAAAGTTGTAGCTTTGGGGAACTGAGTTTGTCTTTGATTTTTTTTTTTTTTATGGCTGCTACTGGGAAATTGGTGGACAAGATTCGGCAAGCCATCAGTTACGTCACGTGATTGCCACTGCCGGGAAACTAGCGGACCACATTAGGCCAGCCGTCATTTATGGCGCGCGCTTGCAGGGCCTCTGAAGAGCCACTTGTGGCAGCTACTGCCTGCGATGGATAACTGATGGCCCTGTTGTGGCATTTGACAACTGATGGGGGTGCCAACTGTTGGCCAGCTGTTGGCCAGAACTGCTAGCCCTTCTGTTGGCCGCCCGGACATTTTATTAACGGTTCGGCAGCGGCAAGCAACATAGTGCTGGACCATTAAGACTGTTTTTGCTGGTTCAGGGCAACAGGAGGTAGTTCCTTTAGTAGTTTTCCGCCAGCCGTTAGTGAGGTAAGAAGATGACCGACCATTCTTGCATCCAGAGAAAAGCCTCTTCAACAGGCAGCTCATGAAGTTCAGTTTAGAAATGACTTTATTGCCTTGGAAATGGGTTTATTACATCAGCGTGCCCATAGGGAGATGTTTCGAACACGTAGCTTTTCTTCGAAGTCTTCGTTGGTTTTAGTGAGTGGATTCCCAAGGATGTGCAAGAGATGCACCGCACATTAGAGGTCTGCACGGACCCGAGCCGGCCCGCGGGCCGGGCCTTCAATATTTAATGTTAAACAGGCCCGGGCTGAACAGTTGTTTTTTTTTAATGAGCAAAACGATCGCTATGCGGTGTTTTTTCGTTTGGAAAAGTTGCAACATTCAGCAACAGGATAAGACTGAATAATTTCCGCTGATGGAAAAAATAGAAATTTTACGACATCCTGCCCTCCTACAAAACAATTGGAGTGGGTCAGCTCCCTTTGTTCTTCAATGTGAACGTGGTCCCTTATCTCTCTCTCTCTCTCTCTCTCTCTAACCTCCACCTTCCTCTTATGCTTCAGGGCAGACTATTAACTGCAGCATTTCTAAAGCGAGCCACTCGCTCGCGGACAATCTTTTTATTGTTCTGGTCGGCGGCACTTCATTCTCTAGATGTGTGAAAAGCTTTTAATTTGTCCTAAATGGTACGGGAGAAATGGGCTGGGAGAAACTTACTTCTGTGTATAAATCTGTGCAGTATTTTCCCCATTTGTACTCTCAGGCAGCCGATTTCAAAACTTCTGTGACCCTGATTAGCTGGTTAGTCTGTCGTTGTTTTCCCTTAGCATATGCTCAGCTCAGTGTTGCTGATAAATACTGTTTCATACTTATTATGGAGTTTAAGAAAGCGAAAGATTTTCGCGAAAAAAAAAAAAACGCTTCCGGAGAATGTGCTTGTAGGCAATGTAAAGGGGAAAAGCGATATTTGGAAATATTTTAAATTACTGTCCCGTTCTGAAACTAGTCGGCCGGAAAACGTTGTGCAGTGCACTAAATGCAAAAACTTTTTGAGTTACGGAACATCGCATCTTAAGCGGCACAAATGAGAGACATATTGGGTTCCAGCAGTACATTATGCCAGTAGAGATAGGTGCAGTTTATAAAGCCATAAAATCTTCTACCAGTAGAACGATCGGACTCATAATTCTGGACATTTCGTACATTTCGAATTAACCCCTCCTTATCCCCAAGGATATTTCCGGGTCCGGCGGTAGGGAATGATGATTTAAAAACCCAGAATATTTGAAAGGCACGGAAATTGTCCTTTTCATGCAATATTTTTGAGTACACAAGCCCCCCCCCCCCCCGTCCTCCACGGACGTCATGTGACTTATACAGAGTCTCAGAAATATTCTGAATTAACGTTTATTGTAATAGAATACATGTAGCAATTAAGAAAACGATAACTCTGCAGCAGTTGAATGACCGAGTGCACCAGGTGTCAAATTCGTGTTTTGGTAATTGTTGAAATTTTACGGGCCGGCCCGGGCTTTGGAAACAGGAAAACTATACGGGCCGGGCTTTAATTAAAAGATTTGAAATGGGCCGGGTCTGACTTTCCAAATTAAGGCCCGTGCAGACCTCTACCGCACATAAGAAATAGGTGCAATGAGATAATGATGTCGGAGAGGGGGTGGGGTGAAAGGATTTGAAAGATGAATAGCGTATGACCGGGGATTCGAAGGGTTGTAAGAGGAGTGAAAGTGACACGGAGCTGACCTGATGGCCGCAGGAGGGGTCACCACAGAATGGACTAGTGGAAGAAGCTCGTGCTTTTTCATAGAGAGGGGAAGGAGTTTGATGTTCGAGATGGGAGATCTCAGAAGGTATTGCTTTGGAAACGGGAACAAGGGAACTTGGCAACTTTAGATAGAATATTAATATAGGAATCACGACGAGCAAATCTGTAGCCTCCTCCATATATATGTATTGAATCAAAAGCACCATTGCAGAAGAGCGAGTTCTTATTTAGCTAGTGCCTTAGGAAGATTTCAGAGGAATGATATATATTCTCTTAGTCAGCACCGCATCACTCACTTTTTCAGCATGGTCAAACCAATTAAGGATGTTAGTCTCCACTTTAGTAACAACATTTTGCCTCACATTACACATCTGTAACACACCTTCATTCCTCACATGATCAGCGCGTGTCTTACCACAACTCCCCCCCCAGTAACGCATCTCCCCAGCGCACAAACTACTCCTATGTCTTTTCTGCAGTACCCAGGTTTCACTGCTGTACATCAGAGTAGGAACTATTACACTTTCAGACACAGCCATTCCGGACTTCCTTGAGAACCCACCATTCCTGTAAAATCTTCCTAAGGCAGCTCATGACTTTCAAAGATGAATTCACTCGCCTACTAATTTCGCCATCTCAGAGCTCAGATATATAGATGTACGTATATAGTCACAGCTGCCTTAGGAAGATTTCACAGGAATGGTGGGTTTCTCAAGGAAGTCCGGAATGGCTGTGTATGAAAGTGTAATTGTTCCTATTCTGATGTACAGCGGTGAAACCTGGGTACTGCAGAAAAGACATAGGAGTCGTTTGTGTGCTAGGGAGATGCGTTACTTATGGGGGGGTTGCGGGGTTGTGGTAAGGAACGTGCTAATCATGTGAAGAATAAAGATGTGTTGCAGAGGTGTAATATGTGAGGCAAAATGTTGTTAGTAAGGTGGGGACTAATATTCTTAGGTGGTTTGGCGATGTTGAAAAAGTAAGTGAGTGAGGTACTGACTAAGATAATTTTTTCAGCCCAAGTGGCAGGAAAGAAAGATCGAGGAAGGCCAAAGAAATCATGGGAGGACCAGATTTAGGAATGTTTTCTTGAGAAAAGATAATGAGCATGAAGTAAAGGTCTTGAGTATGAAGTAAAAGGTCTTGTGTGCGGCGTGTGATGGATGTTAATGAAGCTCGAGCTGTGCACCGAGATCGTTGTAAATGTAAACAGTTGATACACTAAGAGTAAGTAATTTGTAGTTGTATCAGTTAAATGTGTACTTGGCACATGGCATAGTTTTTTCTTTGAGGAGCTAACCACTGAATCTCAGAGAACAACTTAGTGATATGTATGTATGTATTAAAAATATAATTCAGCCTGTGATTTTATAAAAATATCCAGAGAAATTTTATTTCCAAACGTTTATTAAAAAAAATGAGAAAGTTGATCGATTACTCAAAGGAGAAGCGCCAAAAATAAATAAAGGCTCTAGAGGTTATACATTTCTGTATTTTTATTTATATATTTTATTTTTGATAACTGTCTTAAACATTTACCACATCACGAGCACATGTCAAATACAATACGGGACTGGCAACCAAGTTTCTTATCAAATGAACAATGCTGTATATATGGGAAAAAAGAGTTTTTAGTTACTATGTTATTTATTAATTTTTTGGAAAGAAATCGCATTAACCTCATAATGTGGGGCTTGGTCCATCTTATAAAGAATAATACAATTCTATAAAGGAATGAAATGTATTTTTTGCAATTAGCACAGCATACGATAGCATCAATAGCTTGGGTAAACATTTTTTCTCTGTAGAAATATTTCAAGTCATAAATTTCGAAAATGACATACACATACAAAAACGTATTTAATTAAACAGGGCGAAAAATACTGAGTTGGCATTGCCCCCCTAGGAAAATTATTGGAGGGGCAAGATTTACCTTGTTCACCCCATAGTCGGTGCCTATGATGTGAAGAATAAACAGATGAGTCCCCCTTTGTTCAGTTGGTATATTGACAAAAGTCACAGGACACCTAGAAGAGAAACACAACATAGCATTTATTGACCACCTTTGGTCTTAATGCATACACTGACCTTTCGAGACATGCTTTCGACAAGGTTTAGGAACACAGCGATAGGTATGCGCTTCCATTCAGTACATAATGCTGCCGCTAACTGTTGCTTAGTAGTAGGCCTTGGTTCCAAACTTCTTATGAGGCGCGCTAATTCATCCCATAGGTGCTCTATGGGATTAAGATCAGGCCTCTGTCCTGGCCAATCCACACACGATACGGAATTATTGTCAAACCACGCCGTAACAGTCCTTGCTATATGGCTCGGTGCATTATCCTGCTGGTACCAACAAGGCTCGGTTCCATAGTATTACCACAGAGTTGGTAGCGCGTAATTGTCCAGAATATCGAGGTAGATGTGCTGGTTAACAGGTTTGTCCACGATAACCAATGGGCCGGACCATACCACGAAAAACACCCCCACACGAGTGCACTGCCAGCTCCTAAACAGTACACTGTGGTAATAGCGTTCCCCCACCTGCCGCGGTACTCACACACGGCCATCAGACTGATGGACCGCGTATCTGGATTCATGAATCCATAGGACCCATTTCCATTTATCTACGGTCCACGATAAATGTTCTTTACACCATGCTAAACGACGAGGAGCATTCCGAGTGGAGGTGAAAGGCTTATGAGCCAGCCGCACGACCACGGTAACCCATGGAATGAAGTTCTCTGCGAATGGTACGTGTACATACCTAGGTTCCAGCATGTGTACTCACCTATACACTGAAATAGCAGAACTCCGTCGATTAGCTGTAGCGACTCTCCTGAGGTTTCGACGTCCTCTATCACCGATTTTCTTTGGTCTGCCTGTACGTTTTGCTGCTTCAGGCACGCCATGTGTCTTCCACTTATTCAGTACATCCAAAACAGTTGACTTGGGTATGTTTAAACGCCTCTCGGTTTCTCTTATGGACAACCCACTAATATAACACTCAACAATATTTTCTTTCTCAAAGTCAGTTCTCTTCTGCCGCGATATTTTCACTGAACCTCACAGTGCTATATGATCGCGGTGAGCTGCAGGCGTGTATTTATACCGTTTGCAGCTGTACCGCGCATTTTAACAACGCAGCGGATCCGTTCATTTGCGTTTAAAGGGGTGTCCGGTGACTTTATAGTGTATGATAGTAACATAACCTCAGAGCGGTTTTCCCTTAGTTCGAAGATAGACTTTAATTTGTCTTATGTATCACTGTTTGTCGCATGAAGCTGTACATCAAAGTATCACCAAAAATGTAAGAAGCCATTCTTCTTTAGAAGCCTTGAGTTAATCATCTACCCACAGTTGTGGGCTTATCGAAGGTCGTTACTGATGTTGAGTATTTTCTTTAAAAAATTCTTTGCACATTGTTTGTATTTATTTCCATCTGTCAACATTCATGGGAAAGTTCTTCGCCTGGGAGTGGCCTATCTACTTATTAAGGCCAACAAAAGAGGGCGTGGCGGTACAGAAAACAAGCGACGAATTTCCCTTTGTGTTTTGTTTCTTCACTTTCTCTGTTCCTTCACGCGCACTTTTTTTCTTTTTATTTAAGGCGATTGCTTTATTTTATATGCTGCGAAAACAAATGCTCTATCTTGGCTTGCATACCGTGACTGCATCCGAGCGCGTCTTGCCCTGAAACAATGTTTCTGTTTCCTTCATCTCTTTTAGTTTACATTGTTCAATGCAGTATCGATATCGCCATCGAAGGAGGGCGTCAGCATTGTTATTATTATCTCATGCATCGGGAAATAGCTGTTTTGCATCACTGCCGGCAATGAAAACTTCCCTTTTTTATTATTATTTTCTTGTTTCACTCACGTTTTTATTTTTTCGCACGTTTCTTATAACTATTTCTTCACATCATTTGTAGATTTTCTAACGCCCACCATCTATAAAATGATATGCTTGTTTCGTTTTTTTTTTGTTTTTTTTTTCGACGTTGCCCTCTTATAAGTATAAAAAGTGTTAGTAGCACGAATAAAATGTATCTCACGTTTTCTGAAAGTATTTCTTCTTAGTACAAGCTTCGTAACGTCTTCCAGTCGTGGTATGAGACCTTTGTTCTGTTTTTTACGCTTTGTAGCCACAGAGGAGGGGGGGGGGCGTTAATGCTGTAACCAGATCCATGCGTTCACAAGACGGAATGTGATTATTCAGTTAAGCATTAGTCCGATGATTCCATGGTTAGGAAGCTGGTCTTTCAACTCTGCGAGGCAAGAGATTCGATCCTCTAATTGGTGAAACGAAAAAACAGTAAATAAATAAAAGGATATGGATCTTAACTCCTTGAATTTATGATACAAATTTGTAAACATATTTTTAAATTTCAGCAATAAATTATTTATAAATAACCATCGTATTCATTATCAAAATCACTTATGAATAATTTTATTTTACGTATGTAACATAAGCTTTCTACGTTCGTACATAAACAACTTAATAAATAATTTATTATCAATATCACAAAATAAGTATTAGTTGTTTATAAAATTCTGTAGAGCTCACATGTATTTGAGCTCCATAGACTTTAGAAAATAACTTATTCTACATTAGTTTCGAGCTTTAGATAGATGTAAAGTTCTTTTCTTCAGTGAAGTGTTTAAATGAAAATATTATTTCAAAAGCTTCAGTTATTCTTAGCTTGTGGTTCCACAAACATAATGTTGGTTCCATTTTCTTTTTCAGTTTCAGATTTTGTACCAGTCCTGTTTGTCGTCTAAGTGTGTAACCTGGAATTCCGCGTTTTTGTAGTATTCTACATCCGGAAATCCGCGTTTTCAAGTTTTGTGTAGGAATTTGGGAATCCTCAGTCATGTCATTTCTGAAAATGCTACGGAGTGATAATTAATTAAAAGCGCGTTTCGAGATTCAAAACTGCCGTGCATGCTGAAAGGAAAAGTATCAAATAATTTCGTTACATAAAATTCAATGAATCCAATCAGCTAGTTGCAGAATTGACAAAAATCACCGTAGGATGTTATGGCAGCAGGACATAAGCATCCAGAGCTGAACTGATCTCCACAGTTTGCCTAAATGTTCTGAAGTGCAAAATTTGGTTTGCAATTTTTGAAAGTCGAATTTCACAATTTTTGAGAGATCTCTAACATCACATATAAAATTCAAAAATTTAATTTTCGAAAGACTTCTAACGTACTAGAAAAATAATTGATACAAAAAAGGTGCGAAGTTAAATTTCACAGAGACTAGTTGTTATTTGTTGTGTAGCTAGTCAATATAATGTGTGTGTAATATATAAACAATGTGTAACTGTATTGTACATTGCATTATACATGTATAAGTAATATGCATTATTTACATATGTAACACTCAGGTCAGGGTTAAAGTTTTTTTTTGTTTCGTCTCACAATCACCCCTGATTGTTGTACCTTACGGCATGGCAGATTCCACAACTCCATTCTTAAAACAACAGCAAACAGTTGTACTACCCTTTATGCATTGCCATGTCTTCCCGTTAAATGAGCTCTGACGAGTTGTCAGCTTGTTGTCAGGGAGAAAATAAAATAAAATCATCTTCGTATTCTTGATGCTATTGCGACTGAGTAACCCTGTTCGGTCTTTTTTTTTTTTTTTCGCAGAAGTTTCTTTAAAGCAAGCAGCATGTTATCAGTTACCGAGATTATAATGTTAAAACGTTGAAAAAGGAAGTATCGTTCTTTTTTTTTTTTCGTTTTTAATTTTATTACGATGGAATATTGTTATTACCACCATTATCAACTGTGGAGAAAAT
The DNA here is from genome assembly GCA_039090855.1 of Macrothele yani. Taxonomy (NCBI): domain Eukaryota; kingdom Metazoa; phylum Arthropoda; class Arachnida; order Araneae; family Macrothelidae; genus Macrothele; species Macrothele yani. Next base: position 2,639,872 of record CM076996.1, on the reverse strand, counting down.
GCATTCAAGGATGGAAAGTGTAATAAAAGAAGACAAGGGATACTTTGTTATCTAAGTAACTCGAAATTCTTGTGCTGGATGTTAACGTTCCCTTCTTTTCATATCGTGACGACGAGCCATCTGGTGGGGCGCGAAAACTTTTTTCAGCTATAAGTCAAATCTTGTGTATTAAATAACAAATGAAGAAAACGGTATGAGAAAAAAGAAGAAAATCAAACCTAGGATATTATTCATGAGATTTTGTATTCTAGTTCTGAAAATTGTCTTGTTTGTGTCTGTTAAAAATGTGTGCAGCAACTGATCAAATCATTTTTGCCCATTGACTGAGGTGTTGGCTCTACTGTAAAACTGTAAGGAAACAAGTGGTGGTCGCTCTTTTCTTTTTGATAAATAAATAATAATAAAGCATCAGGTGTACTGCCCAGTATCTAAAAAACATCCAACCTCGGGTAATGATCATCGGGAAATGCCCGCAATGCCCTCTGATTGAAATATTAGCTGCTACACTGGGTTTCTTTTAGTGTCCTGCAACGTGAATTCATCAAGCTTCGCTTTTAAGGAAATTTAACAGTTCCGGGGTTTTAGCTCTCTTTTTCGCAGATGGTGAAAAGAATCAATTTCTAGCGAAGTGAAAACTCGCTCTTCTGCAGTGGTGCACTTTATTCAATGCTGTGTGTGAAAAGGTCACGTATTTAGCTTGTCCTGATTTCAATATTACTCTTAATTGCTTACGCATTTATTTTTCCTATTGTTTATATCGGGCGTCTTTCCTGGTTAACTCGCTCCTAAGTTTCTTTTGCTAAAGTTCATTTTTTCTGCCTCAATCTCCCATCTCGGCATCGGACATTCTCCCCACCTCTATTTACCTTCGGTCGGAGAAATCTCCAAAATTCCCTCTCCAAGGGCCAGATCAAGATTACCCCGTTTTTTGTTGCTCCCCTCAAAAAATCGCGGGCTTTGTCTCCCGGGTCCATTAGGTCAGCTGTCACTTCCTCTCTTGCATCCAGTCATTAGCATCTTACTTTACATGTGTGCAATTCCTGTTACGTGTGAGTCTTTCTACGTTATCTGAAAAAGGAGATGGCTCCAAACAAAGCTGGGAAACTATTTCTAGAGCAATAAAGTAATATAAATTGAATTCCTAGTAAACAGCAGATGCAGAGAGATACCTAGCAGTAATGTTTTCGACGAACACGGAAGCGTAGAGGGAGTGACCAGCTAACGGCTGGCAGAAAATTGGGAAAAGGGACCATCCTCAAATTTCCCCATGAACCGATGGAAAAGTAAAATGATTTTAACTTATTAATAACTTTTTTAAATATCTTATGACTTTCGCCGAAATTAATGAGCCAGGATTACATAGCAATTTATATAAGATATCGTTTCCTTAGTGACTAATAAACCATTCTATCAGCGTACACATCAGATGATAATTAAAGAAACGATGTGTTCCCGTAACCGTAGAGTTTAGTTACCGTATCGATTTTCTTTGGCTCTTCCACAACAGCATTTATCTCTTCCCATTTTGGTCAGTCATTTTTAAACTAAAGGATGAGCGGCAGTGCAGAGTGAGGCGTGGTTTTGTATCTTTGGGGAAAAAAAAAGAGGCTTACATTGCTTCTTTGTCTGTTTGTTTATTTGGAAAATCTGGTGCGAGGACCGTATTTGGTAAAAGAGCGTCGAAATAAGCTATATCCACAAAAAACGGTGGACTCGAGCCTTGGGAGCGCTAACCCTCCAAATGTAAGACTAACTGAATCCTTGGGTTCTTTTTCTGTCCATCCGTACATGTGTCTCCGTGTGCACAGGTTATCCCACCTCCTTTATGTGGTTTGATTATTCCTATGGACATCTAAAGCTAGAAACATATCCCAAATTTAGAGCAGCTAGCTAGTCGGGGAATGGCAGAAATGTCAATGATATGCGAACGAGCACAAAATTCCTTATTCCTTTCTTTCCTTGAATTCGAATCCACCTTGCGGGCACGATGATCCTTCGCAGCTAGCTCGCTATTACTTCCTGTTTTTAAAAGTCGCTTGGCAAAATTATTTTTATCAACTGACTTCATGACATCACCCATGTTCTTTAATTCGCTGTGTATGTCTGTGGACATAATTTTTCTTCCAGAAATCACAGAAAAATAAGTGTTTTGCGTTAGATAGAGGAATCCATTTTTTACTTGTTGGAATAAATGCATACTTGCAGAAGCTGGATTGAAAATTTTCGCTTTGGATCGGAAAAAAAATTAAGTACGGCAAAGACTTTCCTCTGGTTCCCTGCTCTTTGACTGTACACGAACGCCCTAAGTAGAACACGGTGGTCCAAGTTACACCTTCCCCGTTTGGTCTTCCAATGCATATGATTTATTAGAAAGATCAGTGAATCATCGTTGGTCGTCGTTAAAGTGCAGTAGAACTCCGAGCTGGCCGAGAGACAGAGTGGTTCGGGTTAATCGAACAGTGTAAAATGAATAAATGAATTCTGCATCAGCAAAAAATGCTGCTTTATCAGAACAACACAGATAAATTGCAATCTGTAGGGGAGCAGAAGGAATTGCTGTGCTGTATACTTCTATGGATAGATATAGATGAGATCATTGAGCGGTTGGGACTGAAGATGATTGTTGATAATCAAAATTTGTTTATGCCGACATAACCTATATATTCATTGTTGTTGGAGTTTCTGTTGAGCGAAGGGCAAGTTTGGCCGTAGAGAGTCAAAAGAAAAACTGAGCAGAATACAGCTCTGGCCGTCATATCAGATCAGATCAGATCAGATCAGATGTAGAGGATTTTAGGAAGGGAGTGTATGACCCCAGGTCTTAAACAACCCTTAGAAATAGGAAGCTAGGAGATTTGGACTAGAGTGCCCGATAGGAAAGTGACACGGATGCGAGGTAGAAAGGGGGAGGAAGACGCCCTTATTTATTACCGGGGGTGGGGGCAGTACCCGGAGTCCGACGGCTTAACGTGCCCATCCGAAGCACGGCGGGTATTTAGTGGTTCGAACGTTCTTATCTGCCCAGGATCGAACCTGCGTGAGGTTATCTCCACGGCAGTCACGAACGCTGACTACTAGGCCACCGGCGGCCCAGTTCTGGCCGTCGGGGTGCCACCCTCCAGTCAGCAGACTAACCGGTTGACCTCTTGCTGGAATGCTTTCTGTACTGGCAAACACGTTTGCCTGTTTGCTGAATTACTAATGCCATCTTATTATTTGCTACATGTCGTCCACAAGTCTAATGGAAAATAGTGATGTTTTGCTGTTTAAAACAGGTAAAAAACGTAGAAAGTTTTAGGTAGAGCAACTGAACAGCTTCATGCTTTTCCATCTCCATCCGAGCCATTTCTGTGCTTAGAATCTGAAAACTTCTGAATATCATACGATGGTTCCACAAAATCTGTTGTCATGAACATTCAGTTTTTTATTTGTTTGTTTGTTTGTCCCCCCCCTGTGGTTCGTCATTTTTCACAATTGCGATGCTCATTTTTTAAGGTTTAGCACTGTCTGATAACTTGTACCTCACATTCCTAGCAAACAGCGATGTCCCTTATTTTTAATGTCGTGTCATTGACATTCTGTAATACACGCTGTGGAATGATTTTTTTTTTTTTTTTTTTTTACGAAATTCCCAGCATAGACCACCACCATGTACAATCATTGTCCCAAATTTATGCACCAGGACAATCCGAATTTGGGTACTCAACGCTTTGCTGTATTTGGCCATCCTTTCATACCATATCTTGAGCAGCATACTTGAGTTATTATTCCGCTGCATTAATAAAGAACTGGTAATTATAACAGTTGTTCTTGCCATCGTCTTTTTCTATTCATGTGTTGGGACAAAGATTTTTTTAGTTGCCAAACGAACGTTCGTATAATTCATTGATTCACTAGATGGTCCAAGAATAAATTAAATCTCATTTGTAGAGATTGCTATGCATAGTAATAAAACGAGCTGATGCAAAATCGCTCTAGGTCCTAGATGAAAAGCATTCCTCTCTTAAAAATGGCAAAACAGTCGCTCACTGGCTTGACCCTGGAGCGCTCGGCAAAGGTCAATGTATGTTGCCTTATTACCTTGGCTGTGGGACCTCGCGTGATTCTTAAGAATATGCTTTGGATGATTAAGAGAGAAAAAGAATAATTACCCGCTATGTCACTTTTGAACCATTCTATTATGTAGCCGAGCCTCAAGAATCCGCCGCCAGAGAGAAATTCACTTCACGACTGCGAGACTTGCACTGCTTCAGGGTGTAATACTATTTCTTAGCGGATGGTTTTTCTGGCCAGTAACTTGAAGCAAAGGGTGCGTTATTATTGTTAATCTTAGTGAAGTCTTGTATTATTAGATTCAAGGTACGATTATTGAATGCTCGAATAATTATAGTGATGTGTTGGAAGTAGTCATATGAAGCACCCTGTTATTGATTTCAACAATCAGCTGACAACTTCTTAGAATTAACGTCTGTTACGTGTCAGTATTTTATTCACAAGAAGGATGCTTTTTCAGAATTCCATCTCGTATAATTATAATAATTATATAGTAATGAAAATTCAGTAAGGAATTATTATAAAGCGTTGCAGTATCACTTCTTTTTTAATGTATATCATCATCATCATTGTCAAACATTATCAATCCACTACTGGATGTAGGTCTCTCCAAGTTTCTTCCACAACTTTCTATCTTGAGCCTGTCTCTTCCAGGTTACTCCGGCATACTTTAGAATTTCATCCATCCATCTCCCATGTGGTCCTCTTCTGGGTCCCTTCCTGTTTCTTGGAATCCAGCCTAGAATTGCGGTTGCCCGTAGGTGGTCCGTTCTTCTGGCAACATGCCCAGCGCATTGCCATTTCAGGGATTTTACTCTGAACATGATGTTTTTCCCTCTTGTCATTTTTCTTATCCACGAGTTCCTCTTCTCATCTTTCCTGGTTACACCAAGCATACATCTTCTCTCCATGCTTCTTTCCGTTGTCTGCAGCCTTTGTATGCCTTTTTTAATTAAAGTTCATGTCTCTGCTCCATATATGACAACTGGAACGATGCATTGATTAAACACTTTTCTTTTTAAGACATAATGTCATATTGCTCTTGAAATTGTACTGTTTCTTCCAAAAGCTCTCCAACTAAGTTTTATTCGCTGATAAATTTCCTCGTCAATGTGGCCCTTGGTTATATACATTATATTGACAAAAGTCACCGGACACCTAGAAGAAAAACAAAACATAACATTTATTGACATACATTAGTACGGTGTCGGTCCACCTTTGGCCTTAATGCATGCACTGACCCTTCGAGACATGCTTTCGACAAGGTTTTGGAACACAGCGATAGGTATGCACGTCCATTCAGTACATAATGCTGCCAGTAACTGTTGCTTAGTAGTAGGCCTTGGTTCCAAACTTATGCGGGGCTCTAATTCATCCCATAGGTGCTCTATGGGATTAAGATCAGGGCTCTGTGCTGGAGAGTCCACACACGATACGGAATTATCGTCAAACCACGCCGTAACAGTCCTTGCTTTATGGCTCGGTGCATTATCCTGCTGGTACCAACAAGGCTCGGTTCCATAGTATTACCGCAGAGTTGGTAGGACATAATTGTCTAGAATATCGAGGTAGACGTGCTGGTTAACAGGTTTGTCCACGACAACCAATGAACCGGGACCATACCACAAAAAGCACGCACACACGAGTACACTGCCAGCTCCAAACTTGACCGTAGGAACAGTACACTGTGGTAAATAGCGTTCCCCCGGCTGCCGCCTTACCCACACACGGCCATCGGACTGATGGATCGTGTATCTGGATTAATGAGTCCATAGGACCCGTTTCCATTTATCTACGGTCCACGATAAAGGTTCTTTACACCATGCTAAACGACGAGTAGCATTCCGAGTGGAGATGAAAGGCTTATGAGCAGCCGCATGACCACGGTAACCCATCGCATTGAATGAAATTATCTGCGAATGGTACATGTACATACCGAGGTTCCAGCATTTCTACTCACCTGTACACTCAGGATTTGTGCAGTACTCCATCGATTAGCTGTAACGACTCTCCGGAGGTTTCGACGTCCTCTCGTCCTCTATCACTGATTTTCTTTGGTCTGCCGGTACGTTTTGCTGCTTCGGGCACGCCATGTGTCTTCTACTTATTCTGTACATCCAAAACAGTTGACTTAGGTATGTTTAAGCGCCTATCGGTTTCTCTTTTGGACAACCCACTAATATAACACCCAACAATCTTTCCTTTCTCAAAGTCAGTTCTTTCCCGCCGCGACATTTTCACTGAACCTCACAGTGCGATATGATCGCGGTCAGCTGCAGGCTTGTTTTTATACCGTTTGCAGCTGTACCGCGCATCTTAACAACGCAGCGGATCCGTTCATTTGCTCTTGAAGGGGTGTCCGGTGACTTCTGTCAATATATACATATATATATATTGAATTGGGGATGTAAGGTCAGGTGATGCGTAACATCACAGCCTCTCCTTGACAAATGTCAACCCCGCCTTCTCGTGGTGCATCCTGTTCCCACTAAAGGGGCTCTGACGACCGCCAATAGCGGTATAACTATACCATCGGGATTAGAGGAAATTCTATCCCACACTCACCAACCCGCTTGGCCAGCGTGGTGAGTTATGGCCAAACCCCTCCAAAATGATTCCACAACTTAAATCTTGGCCCTCAGTCTCCGGCAGCTGGAATGTACCTGGCCAAGGCAGCGGCCAGTGCGACATGAAGGCAGAGGGTGCTAAGAATCCCCGGAGGACCGGACTAGGCTGCCATCTGATGCTGACCTTGGCTACGTACAACGGACGCTCCCTATCTTCTGATTCAAGGCTTCTTGAATTGGAAGAGGAACTACAAAGGATCAAGTGGGACATCGTGGGGCTAAGTGAGGTAAGGAGAAAAGGAGAAGATCTCATCGAACTGAAAAGTGGACATCTCTTCTACTATCGTGGGACAGATACTGGCAGAACTAGTGGTGTTGGATTTATAATAAACAAGAAACTGAAGGATAAAGTTGTAGAAGTTGAAAGTTCCTCTGACAGAGCTGCACGACTTGTTATCCAACTCTCGAAAAGATACCAGGCTCAGATTATTCAAACTTATGCACCCACCACAAGTCATCCTGAAGAAGAAATTGAAGAATTTTATGAGGAAATTTGTCAGCTAAATAATAAAGGTAAGCAGCACTTGAAAATAATTATGGGAGATTTCAATGCAAAAATAGGGCAACGGCAACAGAATGAAACTTCAGTAGGTAAATTCGGTCACGGCAACAGAAACCAGCGTGGAAATACTCTCGTTGAGTTTGCAGAGGCAGAAGGGTTTTTCATCTTGAACTCCTTCTTCAAGAAAAAGCCACACAGGAAATGGACATGGAGACATCCAAATGGGACGACAAGTGAAATTGATTTTATTATGTGTAACAAAAAATTCGTCATAGAAGACTGCAGTGTGCTAAACAAGTTCAACACAGGTAGTGACCATAGATTGTATAACGAAGTGAATTTCTCCGTCATTTTTATCCGCGCCGGGGTTCGAACCCGGGTCCACTCATTCCGGAATAAGTTGCTCTACCAATTAAGCTACGCGGACATTTGTTCTGATTCCTATCTGCCTTTATGTCGTGTGCGTCCTGCTGGCAGGTACGTCACATCTCCTCTCCTGGTACGTTACAATTGGTGAGATGTAAGATGCACCTCAACACTAAACTTGAACGTGGCAAGCTCATAAGACAAACAAAATCTATTGACATAACCAACCTTAAAAAACACCATAATACCTTCAAGTTGGAATTGAAGAACAGGTTCTCTGCTTTAGAAGGCCTAACATCGGAAGAAGTGGACATCTCTGAAGTTAACAGAAAAGTAACCAAAGCTCTTATGGAAACAGCAACAAAATTAGCTGGGTCTAAGAACAAGTTGCATGTAAACAAATTATCAGGAAAAACGAAAATGTTGATGCAAAAAAGAAGAGAGATGAGGACAACTAAAGAAGATGTGACTTCCAAAGTGGAATATATAGAGCTATGCAAGACAGTAAGAAAAAGTATCACTGAAGACGTAAGAAAATTCAACTGTGAACTAGTGAGGAAAGCAATTGAAAACAACCAAAGCCTAAAGATAGCAAAGGGACATCTCAGTAAGGGAAGAAAACAAATTATGGCACTGAGAAAAGAAGATGGTTCTGTAACAAGAAATAGAGGCGAAATTTTGACAAGAGTGAAAGATTTCTACTCCAAATTATATGAAAGGGATGATACATGCACTCCAGACATCATGAAAGATACCAGTACCAGAGTTCCTCCAGTCCTTCCAGCAGAAGTTGCACATGCAACCAAGAACATGAAGCGGGGAAAAGCTCCAGGAGAAGATGGAATTACTGTAGACATCATACAAGAAGCAAATGGAGAAATTGAAACAGTACTCGCCCAAATTTTCACTCGATGCCTTAATGAAGGAAAGATTCCTGAGGATTGGAACACCGCTACAATGATCCTGCTACATAAGAAAGGTGACATTGAGGATCTCGGAAACTACAGACCTATCAGCCTCCTATCAGTAGTTTATAAAATCTTCACTAAAGTTCTTTCACACCGCTTGAAGGTAACACTGGACATGGCTCAACCGAGAGAACAAGCTGGATTCAGGAGTGGCTACAGCACAATAGATCATATCCACGTACTGAGAGAACTAATTGAAAGAGCGAGGGAATATGAACTTCCATTGTGCATGGCTTTTATCGATTATGAAAAAGCCTTTGATTCGGTGAAACCATCAGCAGTTACAATGGCTCTGAAAACCTGCGGTATTGAAGATGCATACATTAATATTATTAATAACATCTATGAAAATGCAAGTGCAAAGATTCGGCTGTTTGAAAATACAACACACATAAAAATTGGAAAGGGAGTGAGACAAGGTGACACCATATCTCCGAAGCTCTTTAATGCCACTTTGGAGGGTGTTTTTCAGTCGCTGAGCTGGGAAAACAAAGGGATAAAGATTAATGGAGATTATCTAACCCACCTTTGTTTTGCTGATGACGTAGTTATTTTTGCAACTACCCCATCAGAGCTGCAGAGTATGATCCAGGAACTTGCTGACAAGAGTAAAGAAGTGGGATTAAAAATGAACTTTCAGAAGACAAAAGTGATGTTCAATGCTTTTACAAGAAATGAGGATTTATCGATTGATGGAGAAAAGCTGGAGATAACAGACACGTACGTTTATCTTGGACAGCAGATATCAAGTGAGGGTCACATTGATGAAGAAATTAATCGGCGTACAAAACTTGCCTGGAGAGCTTTTGGAAGAAACAGCATAATTTTCAAGAGCAATATGCCATTATGTCTTAAAAGAAAAGTGTTTGATCAATGCATCCTTCCAGTGCTTACGTATGGTGCAGAGACGTGGACCTTAACTAAAAGAGATATACAAAGACTGCAGACAACTCAAAGAAGCATGGAGAGGTGCATGCTTCGTGTAACCAGGAGAGATAAGAAGAGGAACTCGTGGATCCGAAAAATGACAAGAGTGGAAGACATCATGATCAGAGTTAAATCCCTGAAATGGCAATGGGCTGGACATACTGCCAGAAGGACAGATCATCGATGGACAGCCGAAATTTTAGATTGGATTCCAAGAGACAGGAAAAGACCCAGAAGAAGACCACATGGGAGATGGGTGGATGAAATTCGAAAGTATGCAGGGGTGACATGGAGGAGACTGGCACAAGACAGACCGTTGTGGAGGAAACTTGGGGAGACCTTCGTCCAGCAGTGGATTGATAATGGTTGACAATGATGATGATGATGATATATTGAATTGTTAAGAATTAATAAAATTTAAAAAAAATTAGAGAATACATAATTAAATTTTAAATTGAAGTTTAGAATTGAAAACCGAAAAATATAAAACAAAAAACAGGTTGCCGTCGTCAGGAGAGCATCAACCTGCGGGAGTGGCCTTTGTAGTACCAACAAACGACAAAGAGAACCAAAAATGTGAGTTGGTCATGCTCCTTAGGCCACCGGACCAAACACCAAACAGACCTAAGAACTCATAAAGCAATAATATATAAACCAAGATAAAAAAAAAATTATAAAAATGGCTTACCGGCAGACGAAAGAGGTCAACGCCACGAATGAAGACTAAACACTAGACCGACGATCAACAAGAACACAAATATATCAACACAAGTACACCGTAACTTACTGCCTTCTCAATTCCACAGAATAGCAAAAATATGTTCAACACAGGTTTTAATGAAGAAAAAAAAATCTTAAAACACTTCTAACTAAATTTCAATTTAACAACTTTCCCATAAAATTTTTAAAACATTGTTTAAAACATTTAATTTTGAGTTTTAATTTGGTTTCAAAGAGTTTCAAATTACACAATGACATGCTTTACTAATCCAGGACCTAACAATATTAAGTAAATTAAGCAATACAAGGTGCCACCTGGTAGGTCCCTAGTGGCTGAAGATTTTCATTTGCATACACAGTTTTGCATCTCGTCATCTCACACACTTCTTTGGCTTGCTAGGATTTTATTTAACCGCGACCACTTTTACGATTTAGTATATATTTGTGTTCTTGTTGATCGTCGGTCTAGTATTTAGTCTTTATTCATGGCGTTGACCTCTTTGGTCTGCCGGTAAGCCTTTTTTATCATTTTTTTAAATCTTTGTTTATATTATTGCTTTATGAGTTCTTAGATCTGTTTTGTGTTTGGTCTGGTGATCTAGGGAGCATTACCAACCGACATATTTGGTTCTCCTTGTCGTTTGTTGGTACTAGAAAGGCCACTCCCGCAGGTTGATGCTCTCCTGACGACGGCAACCTGTTTTTTGTTTTATAGTTTTTGGTTTTCAATTCTGAACTTCAATTTTGAATTTAATTTTCTATTTTCTAATGTTTTTTTAATTTTACTAGTTCTTAACAATTCACTCTATATATGCTATTACATGAGGTAATAACATATATAGAGTGAATTTGGCGCTTCTCATGGTACTAGCTTTATTTCTTTCGTTCAGTTCTTTAATTAAGATGTTTTAATTTAGATAACCATTCTTATTTTGCAAATTTGATTATATATATATATATATATATATATATATATATATATATATATATAATAACAAACATTGAGAGGTTAGATTTTTACCATCGCGGAGTTGCACTGTATTTGCTCATGATTTTTTGCACATACCCAAGGAAGTTCGCGATCATCCATGGTGAAGAAAGACACGTGTGAATGTGAAGCAATATTGTTTTTGAAAAACTCGTTAAAAATTGGCTATTGCAGCTGCAGGAAAAAAAGATTAATGTTGCTGTTGAAAATTCTTTTGTTACTTGCGAAAATGAACGCGGTACATGCGACACGTGCAAGAGAAAAATTCGTGTATCCTGTGATGAGGAAAATCCGGGAAAATGAAGATGATGGCAGTGATTTTGAGGTTGATGTGACTTGCTGTTTCTGTGTGAAATAAGAATTCCATTGGTACTAACAAGAAAGCTAAGTAGAGAAAAGAACTGAAACGAATAAATAATTCCCTGTTGCAAAAGTTGATCGCGCTGTACTGCACTTCAAACACACCTCAATATTAATTGTAAAATTAATTATAACAATTAATGGTCCTCTACATTTAACTGTTCTTTCTGCTCAAAAGGAAAAAAATTATGAACTTCGCCTGGGAGATTTATATTCACTAAAAATAAATGTACTAGTAGCATAAAAAAGACGCTTCTACTGTAGTTCGCATAGGGTAGCATGGGACGGCCCACGCTGTGGTCGCCGCAAGGCAAATGAGCTCTCGTGCCAACGGCGGTCGAGGTTGCCTAACGTCACGTGTCCGTCGTCTTGGATGGCATCGGCTCGCGTGTCCGTCGTCTTGGATGGCATCGGCTCGCGTGTCCGTCGTCTTGGATGGCATCGGCTCGCGTGTCCGTCGTCTTGGATGGCATCGGCTCGCGTGTCCGTCGTCTTGGATGGCATCGGCTCGCGTGTCCGTCGTCTTGGATGGCATCGGCTCGCGTGTCCGTCGTCTTGGATGGCATCGGCTCGCGTGTCCGTCGTCTTGGATGGCATCGGCTCGCGTGTCCGTCGTCTTGGATGGCATCGGCTCGCGTGTCCGTCGTCTTGGATGGCATCGGCTCGCGTGTCCGTCGTCTTGGAAGGTGTGAGTTATGTTGGTTACTCATGGTAACGGGCCTTTGGTAGCCGACATTTCTCTTTATTGTTTTCTTGAAAAAAGCCCTTTTGTCAGACACGAGTATTCCATCCGAGGTCCCGCTGTGCCGCAGATAGACGCTGTAACAACTGGACTAGCCGAACATTGGTCGTATCTGCTTGTTGATCGCACTGTTTCGTTACCAGACAACAAGATGTTGTTCCGAGGGAATTCCTTAACGAATTTATGTATTTGTTATTATTATTTGGAATGCATTGTGACTTTTCCAGCAATTGCTGTTGTGTGAGACGGTTTTTTGAGCGCGTTGAAGAATTTTTTCATTATTAGTTTTTTTTTTTTTTTTCGTGAAATGTTTGTTTTCTCTATTAATGCGAGCTTCTTATTAATTTCATTTACAGGTATATTACAAACAAATTTTTTCTTCATGATTTTCAAACGTAACGTGTTTAGAAAAGCTAGTCGATGCTCTGTGTGTGTGTGTGTGTGTGTGTGTGTGTGTGTGTGTGTGTGTGTGTGTTTTTGTTGAAATGAAACAAATTTCTTTATTTTCTACGCGTCCCACAATTTTTGGCAGTGGAGTTTATTGTAATTTTGTTTTTTTAATGGAGGACTTATTAAAAATTTTCTTCGTGATTTATTCTGCGCAACGTGGTGTTTTGGGAACTTAAGATTTTTTTTTTTATTTTTTTTAAACTGTCGAAGACTGTTTCGATCGTGTTTAAGGGAAGTCAATAGGACAGTCCGTCATGTTTTTTCTTGTAAAAGGAAGGAATTTAGTTGTTTTTTTCCTGCGCATTTCGACTTTATTTTTAACTGTCAAATACTCTTTATGATCGTGGTCAAGCTCGCTCATGCTTTTTCTTGTGAAATGAAGGGATTTATTTATTTTCTACGCTGGTTCCAATATTATGTTTAACGTTCGAAGATTGCTGAGATTGTGCTTAAGCTCTTTCATGTTCTTTTCTTGTGAGACGAAGGAATTTTCATTTGAAAAGATCCTTTTCACTAGTTAGTGTCAAAGGAAGAAAAAACCCCATTGGAAATGAATTTTCAGTCGTTTTCAAAATGCGTTCAAGTGAAAATCAACTATTGAACGTAGGAAACCGAGAAATCTTTCCAGTTTATCTTGCGGTGATAACTAATTTTTTTTTCTTTCTTTTTAACCTGAAATGCGTTGTGCAAAACGGTGTTTAATGTTACGTAAAGAAATATTCAATTATTAAAAAGCACCAGACTTTTTTTCTGGAAGGGTTTTAATTTATTACCGCTGGCCCTAAAGTGATATGGTTGGTGTGTTGGTCAGTCCATAGAATTAATGTGTCTTATTTCTTGGAACAATGCTCGTTGGCTGAGGGAATGAATTTTTCTGTTAATCATTCGTTGAGTGAGTGAATGCTGATCTGTGAAATTATCGTTCGTAGTTGAATGAGTGCTGTTCTCCGAGCTGTCATTAATGGGGTTCATAGATGCAGTCAGAAGCGCCACGCATAATGCGAGTTTAGAAACAAATATTTCGTATCTTCTCTAATGCTTAAAAAATTTCACTTTTTTAGCATTGTAATTAAAAAAATAATTACGAACTGCTGCTTTTTTTATTTATTTCATTTTTCTCTGAGAAAGTTCTATTTTGCAAATTACGTTTTTGAATTCCGAGTGTTTTTAAATATGTGTTGTTCTGCTTTTCAGGGGGAAATTCGCAACAGTCCGTCGTTGTCAGCACAAAGACAGTGGTGTGCACTATGCAGCGAAATACATTCGAAAGCGACGCAGAGCTGCAGATGTTCGACATGAGATCATGCACGAAGCGTATGTACTAGATCTCAGTGCAGAAAATCCACATATCGTCCAACTGCATGAGGTGTACGAGACACACTCGGAAATCATTCTTGTCTTGGAGATGTAAGTAATTTCTGTTTTCTTTAATTGTATTTTCTGAAAATCATATCAAATTCTCATTCAGTTTTTATTACGGCAACATTAATTATCGTAATAGCTTGCAGGGCCGGTTTAAGGTGGGGGGGGGGGGGAGTAATAGATAAATAGGCAGAGCGAGAGAAAGAGAGAGATTTATAAAATTGTTTTACTTTTGTGCCGTATGATTTCCACTTGGTCAGAAATAGAGGCTGGAAGACTAACAGATTTCAAGGCATTAACTAACCAAGGGTAAAGGTTTCATGTGCTGTGCACAACGGGATTGGCGAGACAATTTCAGCCTTTTCACTACCATCCACCCACCGCACCTCCCAATTTGCACTTGAACTGTTAATGGTTGGATTTCCCAGTGGCTTCTCATTGCATAACAAAAACGATGCACTAGGAAAAGTATACAATGCTAAATCATTAGAAAATCCAACACAAAAGCTAGGAATCTTAAGCTTTTAACTCATGTTCATATGAGAACAATGAAAAATACAGTGACTTATTGTGAAAACTTTGCAAATAATTTAGTACTTACAGTTTCGTGTTGTGAAAACACAAATTTGTCCGCGACTTACATCGACCCCGTGTCCCCTCATTCCGGAGTAAGTCGCTCTCCCAACTGAGCTACGCGAACAGAATGTCTCGCTGCAGATTTCTCGTCTTGATACATGTTTTCACCTCTGTAGTACATCACATCATCTCCTTCTTAATTATTTTTTTCTTTGAAGCGAAGCAGGAATTTTTCATTAATTTCAAACAATGTGTGGCACAAACATCACACATTTTTCGAAGAACCCAACGGTCAGTAGATCCATTTTCCACAATCGGGCGCCAATGTGAAAACACAAGTTAGTCCGCGACGGACGTCAAATCGTGTCCCCTCACTCCGAAGTAAGTCGCTCTCCCAACTGAGCAACGCGGACAGAATGTCTCGCTTTTTATTTGTCGTCTTGACACATATTTTCACCTCCGTGGTACGGCACAGTGTTTTTACGGACTTCATAATAATTCCCCGTCATAACTTCTTTGGAGGCCCACCCAAATCTCTTAGCCTAGGGACCCCACCAAGGTCTTAATCCGGCCCTGATAGCGTGCAACAGTGGTGCAGTGCTAAATGAAACAATACAGAAACTCGCGCTGCCGGTTACTTCTTCAATACCTTTCTCTCCCTCCTCCCAATCCGCCTATTTCCCTTTTTGCTTTCTTATATTTATAGTGTAAAGTATAATGATCAGTGGAAATCAGACTTCCGGATTTACACGTTTTGGCATTGAAGGAGCAAGATTTCAACATTTTGATAAGAAAACACTGAAATATTGAGGCCTAAATTGGGTCCTTTTTGGAGTATAAAAACTAAAATCAACCCCATATTATCGAGTAAGGTGATGTTGGAAGCAGAAACTAATTTGGAGGGCAATGGTGAAAGCCATTTATTATTGGGAGTCTTAGTTTTAGAGGTATTTAGATAGCGGCAAACAGCACGGACAATTCTATAGTCCGCCTGAGAACGAGAGGTAGAACAGCCTGGACATTTATTTATTGCTTCGACGCAGCTGGCTTTTGAAGAGTTTTCGCCAAATCAAATTCTTTTTCGCCAAATGTAATCTGAAATTGCCATTTTTTTCACTCTCCACTGGAAATATAGAAACCATAAAGTGTTACAACAGTACAAAAGCAATAAGTTATAGATTGTTTACAATTAAGCGGCAAAATACTATGTCATAGATCCTGAATCCTAATAAAAACAAATATGGACACTTATTTTGAATTTTGAATTCATTACTACCTATAAAATTTCTAAAAAAAAAAAAAGAATTGTTGACAGGATAAGTTTCAAATTGATTGAAAAATTGGGTATTACATTTATTCTGTGGCTTGGTTCTAAAAGGCCCGGCGTAAAATAAAAAAAAAATGCTGATGCGAAACATAAGAAATCCACAAATATGATCGCATAAAAAGATTCTATATTAATTTTTAAAACATCATTGGCATTGCCAAAGCAAAATTTGGCATTGGCCTGTTTAGTACCAAGCTGTAGAATTATTCAAAATACATAAATCAAGCATAGACTAATCAAAATACTTAATTCTGTGGGGAAGTTCAGCCCATTTTCTGTACGCTTCCTCAAAATTGAATTCTTCCATTTTGGAACCATTAATGTTTATAGCCATTAAATATTCCAAATTTATCACTTTGAGTCTGCTCGTTAAGTAAGTCTTTATCAAGTTTTGACATGAAAAGCTCCTTTCACAGTCCACTGTTGATTATGGCAGCGTGAGGAATATCTTCGCAAGACTAGCTAAAATAGGATATATCTCGTCATTCTTTAGCACAAATCTAGTATTTTCTAAAACCGAAAAATCTTTGTTGCTGTGGCACAACACCGTTTCTAGACTTGGGACCTCAGTCATAAGTGTATGTTCTTCTCTTTAAAAAAATCAGAGTGTTGGAAGTGTTCACAAATACTACGCACACACTTCTCTTTGTCTTGGAAAGAAAGGACCAATGATATGCTGCGGGTCACTTCACAGTATTTTTCTTCAAAACGTGCATGTAATTGTTCAACAAGCTTTTGCCCAAACAATGAACATATACTCTCAGATTTTAATTTAAGATATTCATATTTAACTGTATGCCCATGGAATGATGCATTTCCTTCATCATCAATCACAATTTCTTCCAGTAAGGTTTTCAGTTTTAAACCTTGTTTTGATGCGGTTAATTCCATGATAATATCTATAGTAGAAGACAGCAATAAATTTACAGTTGAAAAATCTATTTTTGAACTTTGAAAACTTTTACATGAAATGGCTACATTGTTGAGGGCATCACTGAGGAAATGTGTGACATAAAGAAACACATGTGCTGATACTTTTTACCAAGCTGGCTGATTTTGCTGACCTGTCTTCCAGAAGAACACCAACTAGCGCATCATAATTGCATAATATTGCCTGCACAGCACCCTCAAATGATAACCATTGAGTGTGGAATATTTGTTTGAATCTGGTTGAACATTCTGCCTCTTTCAACACAGCTTGTACTTTTTTCCAACTTGGACATATTCTTCGGAGACAAATGAAAATACTATTCACAATCTCTTGGAATTTTATAAGGTAGGGGATGGGATCAGCAACAACAGATGCAGACAATGCTAGACTATGAGCAGTACAATGGTAGCTTAGCAGATGAGGAACTAATGTCTTAAGTCTCGTGGTGACACCCGATTTTCTACCAGTCATTGCGGCTGCACCATCAGTGGCAACTCCACATAAATGTTTTAAAGGAAGATTTTTTTCTTTCAAACACTTCAGCAGTTCTTCTGTAATGTGTTCTGCAGTAGTATTCTCTAACTGCCTTATAGATAGGAATTTCATCACTGGTTCAACGTCTTTCGTGTAACGAATAGCGATCATGTTCTGATGAACAGATGAAACTATTCGGTAGATAATTTTTGGCCATAAAATATACATTTCGCAGTGCAGAAATTCCTTCCTGGCTTTTTGAAAGGCTTTTCATAACAGCTTTTTTCATATTTTGCTTTTCCTTCAAAGCTTTTTCAGCAGCTCCATGGCTGTTGAGACTAAAAGACTTTTCATGTTTAACTACATTTTCCTTCTTCAGAATTGTACATCCAATTGTGAAAACATTTTGAACTTGAGCATTTATGAAAGTTTCACAAAACATTGCCCTTTGGTTCGAATCGTACGGTAACCATGGTCTGTTACAAGTCCATTCTAGTCTGAAATATCTTTTTCCCTTTTCAGTAACTTTGTTCTTAGTTCTTGTGTCGTTTGTAACATTTAATAATTCCGAAGAATTTTGTAATTTATCGACATTGTCAATTTCTGAAGAAGTAGAAGCAGGCGGTATTTCGCAAAAAGCTTGCAATGCCAGTGGATTGGTTAATTCATCCTTCGTTTCGGTTCTTGAAGTAGATGTCGATGATATTCCGCATGTAGAATCTTGTAATATTGGAGGAGAATCAGGGATCTGCTGCAGAAAAAAACTTTTTATAGAACATGCACCGGCTTCCGGTAGCCTTTTTCTTTTGTTATCCATGGAGGTATACAATCAAGCGTGCAGATAACTTCAATAGCGATCTAGGCGGAATATGAATATCGGAATGACCACTTTACCTAAAGAAATGCGAAACAAATCACGTGACGTCATCGATGGCGTCACGAGACTAAAACTTCTTGTAGTGCTCAAGAGAAGTGAAGATGAGACACGAGGGTCGACCACAGGATTGGGTCAACGCGAGATATGGACATTGGACAGACAAGAGCATAGAAGAGAAGGGACAGGCAGGAGCGATGACGCCACTCTTTTCATGCAATTGCTTTCCGTCTCACACGCAATGTAAAAAAGAAAAAAGTAACTAACATTCGAGTTTCATTTTTCAAGTACCAAATCGAGTAAAAATTAAAGATTGTTTTTGCTTGGACGTCATTGAAAAAGGTAATCGCCAATATTTTCACCAAAACATTTTATCAGTCGCCAAAACGATTTTTGTTTTCGCAAAATGCGAAAATGGCAATCGGCAGCTCGACCCCTGCTTCGACGGATTTCTTCCTCCTGTATGAAATGGGCCTAAAGCTCCAGAGAGAAAAAATACTTTCCTCTGCTTCCAGCGTAATTAAGGGACACTCGTAACAGGACTATTAGCTCAGGCTCACAACTAGACTGCTTAATAATGACTAGATTAATTAAATTTCCAATCTCAATCATTTCTCCACTGCAGTATCCCCACCTCAA
The DNA here is from genome assembly GCA_039090855.1 of Macrothele yani. Classification (NCBI taxonomy): domain Eukaryota; kingdom Metazoa; phylum Arthropoda; class Arachnida; order Araneae; family Macrothelidae; genus Macrothele; species Macrothele yani. The sequence goes on along the minus strand of CM076996.1, from coordinate 2,620,986 downwards.
CGTTTTTAACAACAATAGAAAAAGGAGTTTCAAGGGACTGCCAAGTGAGAATGGATTTAGAGACTAACTCTACCTTCAAACAAACATGGGACGTTAATTCCACTAACTCTGCAGTTTTTCTATTGCATATTTTTATTGGAAAAGAAATATAGGACAAATAAGCTGAAGAGGGTTTACCGGAACGCTTGCCGGCTAGAAAAAAAAAAGTACCGGAACACCGTTCCGGCACCACTGCCGTGTACAAGTGTACAACACTCCCTCTGCGAAGTGTGGTAACATGCGTATAAAACGATGTGCCGCCACTCCTGGATTTCGAATACAGATCTGATCAGTCGGTGAAGGCAATGTAAAAGACATTTAAAAAGTTAAGATAGGATCACACTTTCGAAATCAGTCCCAAGTCTCTGGAAGCTTGTGTTTAGTAAAACTCATTTAAACTGCTCGTTATTAGAACAGACACTGACGTTTTTAAAACTGTGCGGCTCATTAAGTCCTCGTGAGTATTGGAAATTGTGATAAGATGGATATGGTGGAAAAACATGAATCTGTGTTTTTGGAAAGGTAGAACAAAATTCTGCAAGTGCATAATACTTAGGAAAAATGGGGAAAATAAAATGTATGAAGAATAGAATTGGTATAGGAGCCTACTGAGTTAAGTGGAAGAGGGGACGAATACTTCTTTGAGTTATTAGAACATGAAAGCAAAGATAATTTTGAAACAAAATCAGATGATGCCACAGTGAGAGATGAAAACACAGCAGGGATATCAAAGGAAGAAGTTTGTAAAGCTCTAAAATCTTATCAAAGTGTTCGGGCTTCGGAAGTAGATGGCATAACTGCTGAGATGTTGAAATATGGTGGTGACTGTAATTGACTGGTCAACTGAAATTTGCTAGTTGTAATGGGAGTTAAGAACAGTTCCTTTAGGATTGGAGGGATGCGATCATTGTTCCTTTGTATGAAGGTAATCAGACTGAATGCAAGAATTAGCGTGGTATCAGCCTGCTTAGTGTGCCAGGGAAATTGTATTTGGAAAGGTCATTATTGATAAAGTATGAGGTATTACATCAGAAAAGGTGTGGGATGTACAAAGTGGTCTTATACTTGGTAAGGGCTGCACCAACCAATTTTTTGCACTTTCTGTGATGACGGAAAGGTACCTGCCCGTTGGTAAAAACATTTTTTCTTCTTTTTTAGATTTAGAGGAAGCTTATGACCGAGTAAACAAGATACTTCTGTGTAATGTCTTGAATAATTATGGTATAGCTGGGAACTTGCTTAAAAGTGTGAAAGCTATGTATGCTGGTAGTAGAGCATGTGTACGAGGGAATGGTGTTTTATTGAAATGGTTTTCTATAGTGGATGCAGGAGTCACCATGGCTGTTTAATATATTTGTGTATGCGTGATGCCAAAATGATAATACTGGTTTATGTATTATATCCGTATGTGCAGATCGCTGTATGCTGATGACACAATTAACAGAGAGCAGAAGTGAGTCGCAGAGTATATTTTCCCAGCTGTACGTAGTTTGTATCAAATTCAAGCTGAGTATAAATAAGGGAAAACCCAAAGTTATGGTTTTTGAGCGAGGAATTGTTAGTACTAAATGCAAAATCAGTCGAAATAGCACAAAAATAGATCAGGTGAAAGAATTTGTATACTTAGGGCGCATGTTTGACGAACAGATTAGATGGTGAAATTAGCAGGTGAGTAAATTCATCTTTGAAAGTCATACCTGCCTTAGGGATGATGGGTTGTAGAGTGAATTCATCTTGTTTTGCGAGTGAATCCATCTTTGAAAGCCCTACCTGCCACAGGACAGATGGGTTCTTGAAAAGGTTTCGAATGTGTGTGTATGGAAGCGTAATTGTTTGTACTCTAATGTACGGCAGTGAAACCTGCATGCTGCAGAAGAGACGTAGGAGTCGTTTGTATGCTTTAGAGGTGCCTTACTTACAAGAGGTCTATGACAAGACACGTTCTGATCATGAGAGGAACGAAGATGTGTTACAGGTATGCAATGTGAAGCAAAATAAAATAATGTCTTTTAAACGAATCATGGTAACATAAGTGGAGCCTGATGAATTGCGGTAATGAATGAAGGTGATTGCTTACAGGTATTCCAAAACACGTTCTGCTCCTAGTATTTCGGATGTAGAAACCTGTTGCATGCTATCCATGTGGGGGAGTGCCAAATGTCGTCTCAAGAAACCTAGTACAGCTCATGGGCTGGAGGAATGAATAAACTAACAATCTGATCTTACTCCACCATTTCCAGTCGCATGTGCATTCGGAAGTTGCATTTTCGATCTCAGTTTTAATGGTGGTGTCGCTGGATACGACGGTTATGTCCAAAGAAATCTTAAAACCTAATTGTTGTGTGAGCTACGATGGCCAAAAGTTTATAACTACATGCTATTGATGTGTATGAGCTACGATGGGCAAGAATTTCTGAAATCTACTGTTGATGTGTATGAGTAATGGAGACCAAAATTTAAAAAAAAGAAAAATGTCTTCCACTAAATGTGCGTGAACCACAATGGCCAAGACTATTTTAAAGGAAATGCTAAAAATTTCCAAAAATATTGATACATGCATCATAGCCGATGCTCGATTGGTTGACTTGTGTTTCTTGTTTCGTGTGTGTGAGATTCATTTGTTTCACGTTATGTATTTTAATGGTAATTTATATTTGTTGCGTAGGGTTTCTGGTGGTGAGCTGCAGCGGGTATTGGACGACGAAGAAGTTGTTCCGGAGAGAGAAGCGGCCCACCTAATGCGGCAAATCTTGGCTGGAGTTGCCTTCCTACATGACCACAATATAGCCCACCTAGACTTGAAGGTAATGTCCCATTCACCTTCCCTCGTTTTCCTATCCGTCCTTTTGTTTCATTTCAGTTTTTTTTACATTCGTTTTATTTTATTTTTCTTCATATGAGACAGTATTTATTATCTTTGTTGTATCCCTCATAAGTTTCTATTTTCCCCTCTTTCTGTCTGTCATTTTAATGTATGTTGTATTTTTCGTGGGATTTTTTTCCCTTTTGCTCCGTTATTTTTTACGTGTTTTTAACTATCGTGTTCTGTTTTATTCTTCCTGTTTCTTTTAATCTCTTTCATTTCTGGTGTACTTTTCTCAAGTGCCGCTATTCTGTCTGTCCTGTCTCTATTTCTGTCACTTCCATTTCTGTTGAATCTTTTATGAAAATTTCTATTATGTACCTTTCTTGTTCTATACATCTCTTTTGCATTCTGTCGCGACCTTGTTTTCTTTCGCTCACTAGTTTACTGGTAGCTTTTGCCTCGCTGTCTGTTACGGTCTATTTTCTTTCTTTCTTTCTGCTCTCTCTCTCTCTCTCTCAAATATCACAAACATATCCGTATCTTCCACGATCCCTTTTTTCCATAGTCTCTCTCGTTATCTTTATTCTGTTAGTCACTTTTATCTCTTCCATCAATGTTCATTACTGTTTTTCTCTCTCTCCATCACTTTTATTTCTATTATACTTGGGCCCATGTTCTGTGTTTTCTCCTTTATTTAATCCTGACTTTATGTGGTTATCCGTACTTCCTGTACTTCTTATATTTTACCAAAGTAACTGAAGAAATTTATAAATGTTGTTCGAGCTCAAAAAGAACGTATGCGTACAGGAACTTGAATTACCTATACTTAATAAGCAAGATTACGTGCTCAGCTCCAGATTAAATGAAAAATAAGTAGTCTAATTTTTTGACACACAGCTTGTATAAACGTCATCGCCAGTGTACAATCAAGAATGCCAACTAACGCGAAATAATGAAACATTGTATTGCTTTCTTGTAGAAAATATTTTAAAGTCATATTCACATAAATAAATTACATTGACTTGTGTTGTTTTCATTTGAAATATCTACGAATAATTTAATTTCAAATGCAAATACGTGTTAGTTGTATGATTGTCATTCTTATGACCGCTCTGGCCTCATGGTATCTGTCGACCGAAGCTTTAGGTTGTACTTCTGAGTAAAACGTGTTATTTTTGCTCCGCTTCTCGTCCACCCCCTCCCCCCCGTTGATATTAGTAACCCAAAGTGAGGGATGGACGAATCTCCCCCTAAACTTCTGTATTCCTAAAATAAACAGAGTTGTCTGATGCAGCTTAGGGTACTGTAGTTCGAATGATTGTAAAACTTTTATATTTTACATTTCGTTGTAACAACTATTTGTATACTTGTATATAGGTATGTTTGGTTCCCGATTAACACGGAACTGATGCTATACTTTTATGAAGCAGGACTAATCCTTGATTTCTGACCTACCACTTTGGGACATTTTCTATCCAATAATCGTAAACTGTTTTAACAAAAAAGATAGATAACACCGAATTTTTTCAGTTGTATTGAGCACGTCTTTTGAATCCTCTCTGACAAGAAAAAATGTCTAAAAGCAGATTTTTAGAAAATTTAAAAACCCTTGTAACGTACCAGGAGATGTGACGTACCTGCCCGAAGGACGCACACGACATAAAGGCAGATAGGAATCAGAATAAAACGTCCGCGTAGCTTAATTGGTAGAGCAACTTATTCCGGAATGAGTGGACCCGGGTTCGAACCCCGGCGCGGATAAAAATGACGGAGAAATTTACTTCGTTATACCCTCCCAAAAAAAAAAAAAGCACTTTCACCACTTAGGAGAGAAACTGCTCATAATTCAATATACGTGGTGTGAGCAGGGTTATTCGTAGTGAATGGTACCGGTTACGAAAAAACTTGTGAACCGTATTTCTACAATTGATAAAACATCCACAAATAGAAGTAGCTACTAATCCCACTAGCGGCTGAAAAGTGTGTTACGAAAATTAACAAATTGTGCACAAAGTATCCCATAGCAGAAGATATCAGAGGCAGAATGGATTTTCAAATGAGTTAGAAGATATATAGAGCGAAACGTGATATAACTTTACGCCCTCTAGCGAAATGCTTTGCGTTATTATAAGAAAAAAATATTCCTCATAATGAAGAGTATCTTACTAAAAAGAGATTTTTGTAATCTAATAAACTTTTTCAAATAGAAACATGCGCTGATGCCCCTTTCCGGAAGAATCAGAAGGGAAACTCGAAAATATGCGAAAAGTATTCTTCATAGCAGAAGCTATACTTAGGAAGAATTTTTCAGTTACGTCTTCTGGAAGCAGAGATAGCAAGAAATGAAAAGCTTTGACATTTACGCCCCTCAGCGGAGAAAACAGTGCATTATTTAAAGAGGATAATATTCAATATGTTCCTAATCTTTACTGTAGTGAATGGCATACTGTAAACAAAGAAATGTTTGAACAGGAATTGTAGAAATGGAGGAACAGTTGCAAACAGAAATATACACTAACACCACCTAACGCCAAAAAAAAACAAAAAACAACAACAACAACAACAAAAACCCTCCACGTGTACATGCAAAATGTTCCACAAGGCGAATGGTGTCTAATGTTAAAAGAATTTTACTCGTATCTCGTTTTCCTGCATGTCTGTTTTAATTGTTTGGTTTGCAAAACTCCTTTTGCCTCAGATATATTCTGTTATGAGGAACATTTTGTCTACAGTCATACATTTTTTGTAATGTACATTTTTACTGTTAGCTGGTGTAACTAGCTATTTCTGCTTGTGAATGTAAGGGTTCCAGAAATCCGGTTCAGAATTTTTTTTTTTTTTTTGTAACTGTTTCTGTTTACTATGAAAAACACTGTGCACATTGTGTATTTTAGATAGCAGTTTTTCTATAAGGGGTGTAAATGCGTTCATTCTCTTTTTCTCTGACTGTTTTTCTTTTTTCTAAAGATCTGCTTTGAAAAATTCCTTTCATGCCCCAAAGATTCAAAAGTCGTACTCATTACATCCGAGATTTCAGTGTCATATTTCTTTGTTTTAATATATTTTCATTTCCATATTTGTCAAATCTTGTGTAGCCAGCAGTCTTCCCCATCAATTTCGTCTGCTTCGGTGATTCCTTTCTTATCTCTTTCTCTCTCATTGGCTGCACTTTTTGCTGCAATCTAGCAGCGTTGGCATTGATAGAGAGTATTATACATTCTTGATGTGCTACGACCAGCGTTGGCCTTAGAATGTTAAATATTCCATTGACTCTGGGCAAACCATTGATTTTATTAGGAATGTCTGTGTCTTCTAAATAGCTTATCATATATTCTGAATAATTAAAATTATTTATTTCTTCGATTATTGCGTTATCTATAACTAATTTGCTTCGAATAGGTGTTTTTCCTTTGAATTTCATTGGGTTTTTTTCCCTGTAATATTGTCGTATATTGTTTTATTACAGTTTCTATATTTATAGCTTGTATGCAACTTTTTGCAGTTTATCTTGAGTTTCTCCAAAAGTCACTTGATCGTCTGCGAAGAGCAAGATATCTAAAGTAAATTCTTTTCCTATTTGAATTCAATCGTTATTGTTCATTCGCCATTCTTTGATAATTTTATTCATTTATCCTTCAAATAATATTAGATATGAGGGCGCATCCTTATCTATAAATCCTCCTGTCATCTCAAATACTTCGGTTCTTTGTTCACTTCTTTTTAACACTTATTACTATTTTTATGTGTAAACTATGGAGTGGTTTTAATAAATTTACAGGTAAGTAGTTTTTTAATTCGGAATAATTTGAATCTGTTTACCTTATTAAAAGCTTTTACACAGTATTTAAATGTCAGAAGTATTTCTAAATTGAACCCCCTTTCTGTTTTCTATTAAATTAATGTTTTGAGGGTAAAAACAGAGCAAGTACAGTATCGTTTTTATCTGAATCCATTTTGCTCTTATTGTATTTCCATGGATAGGCTTAACATTGTTTTTTAGTATTTGTCATAAATGATTCTTCCGCCATATCGCAAAATTCCGCATCTTTTATCATTTGGATCATTCTCGAGATCGATGCAAAACTGAAGAGGGTTGTGGTATTTCGTTTTTCAAAAGTTTCCATGGGGGTCCCGAGTTTCTGCCTGTATATGATTTTGTCAAAGCGAAAGTAAAAGTATCATATGCAGACAGAAATGTGGGACCCCCATGGGATCCCCCCTCTCTGCTGTGCTGGCCGAGATTACTTTGCAGTCCCTCGAAGACAGAATTGCAACGAGTCATGCATGCCGGCCACTGCTTTATTTGCGATATGTTGACCGTGTTTTACTTTTTTGGCAATATTCCATTGACAAACTTCATGAGTTTGATGAGTTGCTTTCCTCAATTTTACCTACTATCAACTTTATCGTAGAGCTTGAGAACCAGGGTTCACTCCCATTTTTGGATATCTTGATCCAGCGTAACCCAAGGTCTGGATCTATCAGCACTTCTGTCTATCGTAAGCTTTCACATGTTCCTGTTCTAATCCCTCAATTCTCCACCAACCCCGGCACACACAAGCTTGCCTCCTTAAGGTTTATGATCCGACGTGCCTTCTTCCACTCCCCTAGCTCTCATCTGCGGCAACTGGAAATTGCGAAGATCTTTAACACTGCCTTAAGTTTTGGATACTCAAAGGACTGTGTTTGTGGCTTGTTGCGTGACACTCGCAGACTAATGTTGACTTCTTTACGACGAGAAGCCACCCCCATTTGTTATGTGGGTTCTATTGATTATCACCCGTCGATGGCTGCTATACTGAACAATGCCTGTTGAAGGCATCACATTGGTTTTGGCATCAGGACAACTAACCTATTTACGCTAGTTAAATCAGACCGTGACACTGTAAATATTACCATGAAACATAGTGTGTATAAGCATACCCCTGAAGTCAAACAATTCATCAACCAGCGACAAAGTTTATATTGGCTCGACACTTCGTTGTGTTTTTGTCCGTGTTGCGGATTTCCAATACGACATCAGGTCTGGTGCTACCACTACTGCCCTCTCCAAACTGTGGCCTTACCCCCCCCCCCTTGGGAAGAGACTGTGATTCTTGCTCCTACTTCTAATAAATTTACAGTTTTATTTACTGAAATTTTATACATTTGCAGTTTGTCGACCATTTGCTGTAATGACGACTCTCCATATATACTACCACAGTTTTGGAGGTCTTATGTCAAAAATGTTTGTTACCCTGCTAAAGCTAAACCTGTAACCGCCAACGAATAGTGTCTTATGCACATACACTAACGGGGAAAAAAATCCCAACACCACGAAAAAATAGTTGTAGAGGAATGAAATGGGAGCAATACATTTGTATAGGTAACATATTTAATCGATTAAGGTTTCAAGATCACAGCTTAATGTAAGCGCGAGAAGAGCCATTTTAAATGTGAAATGCTGGTACATTAATAACCGGTGTAACCGCCAGAATGTTGAATGCAAGCACGCAAACGTTCATGCATTGTGTCGTACAGGTGCTGGATGTCAGTTTGTGGGATGGAGTTCCATGCCTGTTGCACTTGGTCGGTCAATACAGGGACGGTTAATGCTGGTTGGGGGTGACGCTGGAGTTGTCGTCCAATGATGTCCCATACGTGCTCGATTGGAGAAAGATCTGGTGATCTAGCAGGCCACGGCAACATGTCGACACTCTGTAGAGCATGTTGGGTTACAACAGCGGTATGCGGGCGAGCGTTATCCTGTTGGAAAACACCCCTGGAATGCTGTTCATGAATGGCAGCACAACAGGTTAAATTACCAGACCGACGTACAACTGTGCCGTTAGGGTGTGTGGGATAACCACGACAGTGCTCCTGCTGTCATAGGAAATTGCTCCCCAGACCATAACTCCAGGTGAAGGTCCAGTGTGTCTCGGCCGCAGACAGGTTGGTTGCAGGCGCTCACCTGGCCTCCTTCTAACCAACACATGGCCATCACTGGCACCCAGGCAGAACCGGCTTTCATCAGAAAACACAACAGATCTCCACTCCGTCCCCCAATGAGCTCTAGCTTGACACCACTGACGTCGCAAACGGCAGTGGTTTGGAGTAAGTGGAATGCACACTACAGGGCGTCTGGCTCGGAGCTGTCCTTCAAGTAACCGATTTGTAACAGTTCGTTGTGTCACTGTGGTGGCAACTGCAGCTCGAATTGTTGCCGCAGACGCAGTACGATGCGCCACGGCCATACGCGGCGGTCTTCCCTCTCAGTAATGCCACGTGGCCGGCCGGAACCCGGTCTTCTTGAGGCAGTACCTTCCCTTGACCACCGCTGCCAACAATCATGCACAGTGGCTACATTCCTGCCAAGTCGTTCTGCAATATTGCGGAAAGAAAATCCACCTTCTCGTAGCCCTATTACACGACCTCGTTCAAACTCCGTGAGCTCTTTGATAATGGCTTCTTCGTCTTGTTAAAGTCATTCTTGACTAACATCAACACCCTACGTCGAATCTCAACGATAACTAATGCTCACGAAGGTTACAGCGCGTATTTACAGCAAACCTGCTTTGCATGTTCCGAGGAGCGCTACTAGCGCCACACGTATGCGCCGAGCACGAAATTTGCATAGACGTCATCTTACAGATGTACTCTCACTGCCTACCAACTGTCGTTTATCTAACACAACCCCTTCTTGGTGTTAGGATTTTTTTCCGTCAGTGTATGTATATAATGCCTTCCGAACTTTACATATTACGTAACAACGGATGCATCCTGGGAGTTCGTCCCCTTGTATTTAGTGGTATGTCGGCGCGGTGCTGTCTGTAATTTTCCTGATGATGGGCTTTGAGGCAAGCCAGAAAGATCTTGCATGTGTCATTTTAACCTATTGTAGCTAGTGTTTTTAATAGTATATAAAGTTCATCTTTTATCTGCATTTGAATTTTCATGGTTTGTTGATTATCGTGCATCAACAGCTGACTTACCCTCCGAATTGTTTCACCTGCACGAAAAAACTTGACCACTACTCTGAACAGCTGCGGCGGATGTATGCCGGTTTGGAGAAGAAGTACCCGGCACTGGTGAGCAGGACAACGTTTGGCCTCATACCGCGCGAACGACCCGGGCAAAACTCCAGGAACTTGAGGGCATCGAACTGATGCCATAGTCCGGACCTTGCCCCCGTCGGATTACTACTTGTTCCGATCCAGGGTCCACTTCCTTCGCGGGTGGCGCTTCAACAACCATAAGAATATGGCAGCTGCTGGGGTGAGGGAGTTCTTCGCCTCAAAGGACAAAAACTGGTACCGCCGCGGAATCGAAGAACTGGCAGACAAATTGCTAAAGACGATGCAACACGATGGCCTATACTTTGAATGCCAGTCAGCTTTAGTCGTAAAGGTACGTATGAAGACATAAAGTGATCCAAATATTGCAAAACTTTCGACTCACCGTCTGTAAATAGTCTTTCACTCTAATGAATCATGCCATTGTATCTGTGAATACTTTCATGGTGTGTGGGAGAAAAACCAACACATGCGCACCATCGGCGGCAATTTTATCTTCAGTTGACAAAAATGACACTTTTTTGTTAAATTTTATCTTCAGTTTGACGAAAGTGAAACTTCTTTTTCTGTTAATGTTACTCTTGTTATGTGTGTTAATGCGAAGGTTATACAGATGTAAATTGAAATACACCGGGGGGGGGGGGGGCATTGATAACATAAACACACAGGTCTTCGGCTAGATCAGCGTGTCACTTCGAAAATTCAAGTAGATTCACCCTTTTAAAAAACACTTTGTAGCTAAGTTAAATTTTCAGGACCGTGCTGCCGTATCAGAGTAGCATTAACTCCGGTGTTGAGCGATTCCCGTGAAGTTCACGGAGTCTCTCAACCCCGAAACAAAACAAAAAATGGGGTGGGTATGTCACTGCAAATCGGGTATGACATTACCCTTTCTTCTAAGTTCGTTATCTTTAAAGTGAATAAATAAAGAGGTGGCTTTCAAGAAAACAAATTTGAAATCAAATTCAGAAACCGAGCACGTGAAAGATAACAAGTTGTTTGTATTAGGAAGAGACAACCTTGATTCAGACGCAGATCAAAGTGTAAACAGCTTGTTAAATTTATGCGTGGGCATTGCAGTTTTAAGTGAATTGTCTATTGATAACTTGTATGATGGAGGAAATCTTTACAGCTTCCTTAAACCAGCATGGATTTGAGAAGAGATTTCTATTGCTTTATCTTTACTAAGCAGCCTTGAGTCAAGGCTCCTGCGTTAAGAAAACCCACGTACTTATTATGTATTAGTGGGAACGAGTAATAAGTGGGGAAGAACAAAGACACAAGCATACGGAATGAGCTAAGGAAGAAAAGAAATAATGTGAGAGCTGTCAACTTGGGCTATGATTTACGCTCTTGGTGTGAATTGAATGAAGCAAATTTGTCAGGCTGTTTTTCGATGAGGACAAACCAGCACTTGTGAACAGTGCAGTGAATGGACACTTTTCGAGAGCATAGCGTGCTTTGACCTACTTACCAGGACTTTATGTGTTTTTGTTTTAATCCGATCGTATATTACAAATACGTATACTATGTCTGACGTGAAAAGTCAAGTAACCAGACTGATTTAGGGGCGAGGAAGAACAAAAATTTATCACTAACCTTTGACGATTGTCGTCCCTTTCAAGAAACTCCCATCCTGAATATATACACACGTTCCAGTTTCTCTCCCAAGTATGCATTGCTGCAAGTAATTTTGTTATTAAAATCTAGTAGTCTCTGCCATTATATGAGATTTGAGTTCCGATGGTGGAGAACACGAAAATTTCACATGACACTAAGTTAGGCAAGAACTATAGATGTGTTAGGTTGGAGATGAAGCTGGGGTGTGTTTATGGAGCCAGTCAGGGTAGTGAGTGGATATGATAGGTCCTTTAGGTGAGTTTGACATGTTTGGTCGATTTGCCTCTATAGGAGTCCCCACCTGGGTTTCTTGCTGTATTCACAAATTGATATGTAAAGTTTTAGTTAGTATGTTTTATTTTTTGGTTGTGAATTACGATACCTCAAGCGCTGTGTAGGTAGACGTAAAGTGAGTGTTTCGTACCATCTTTGCACAGACTCATCATGCTCGGAAATTTGTTCAAAATTCATGTAACAGTTTCTCTGTTCGTGTGTAGTTATTGGGCTGCCCTTGGAAATGTCGATCAATTATTACTTCTCACTTCTCACTATGTTCTTCTATTACTTCTCACTATGTGGGATTCGTTTCAATTCTTGAATGTGTTCTTGAAGATACCAGACGAGAGAGAGAGAGAGAGAGAGAACATGTGTGTGAGTTACACGTTGTTTCGTTTTCATGAATTTGACACAAGGTCAAAATCGCGTTTCAGTAAAACATGAACATCCGAGTGGAGTATTGATAATCGTTTTATAGTGAAAAAAGTTCTTACTTATCGCTGAGAGGCGCTTGCGTATTGAAAACTTTGTACTTATCACTGGTTGAAAATGAACCGTAAAGGCTGTGTTGCAAATTAATGGTAACTAATTCAGCCATCTGCAACATTTGTCACCTAATAGTTGTACCGAGATCTTCTGCAGTGCGCTCAAAATTATATCATCAACTCGATGGGCTGCCATCGAACAGGTGAAACAAGTCTATTCTATGGGCTACCGTAGTTGCTGGTGGTGATTTCTGTACACAGGGGTTTGTCATTGCATATAGTATTATTATGCATGCGAATAATAGGAGTTTTATAGGAGTGGGGAGCAGGGAGAAAGTAGGAATAGTAGACGTCTGTTTTCTATACTCTAGACGCTAGAGGTCAATTAAACTGAACTTGTTTTCACGTCGGAAAGGAAAATTTCAATTTCGATGCCGCAAGGCAGTCAAATGATTTTGCCCACAGAATTTCATACCAACTGTTTTTATTTTTTAGTTCAGAGAACTGGTAATCAATAAATTCCAATTTATTACTGATCATAGAGTGTTCCAAGAGCCTGAGGGAAATGCCTTGCTTTGAGCGTAGTGGCAGGTTTGACTGGGCAGACGTATAATGGCCGATGTTGATGGAGATCAGAATCATATCTGTTTGTGCGCTATTAATTTGTAACATAAACTACCTCCATTCTGAATAAAAAACATTCTTTCAAAATCGAAATTTTTTTCTGAAGTTGTAGCGCGAAAGTGCTGGCGAACAAATCTCACGCATTTGCACTAGTTCTAAGTACCGATTTAGAACATTTTTAACAGAAAGGATTCACTATTGTTTCGAAAGTACATACTAACATTTCACCGCAATCGAACTATTTCTTCGCAAGTTATCACGCAGAAGGTCAGAGAAGTATACCACCGCTCTTGGTTAAATGGGGTAATCACAGTCCACGGAGAGTGGGAGTTTTCGGGTGTGTCGGAGCCGGCTGCCCTGGGCATGGTTTTCGCAGGGTATTTCGTGTCATTTACCTGAACATTGATGTAGTTCTTTTACGAAGTCGGCCCTGCACGCATTTCTTCCCCTTCCCCATCTCTCGGGCCCGTTTAGCCCTCATGCGAAATATTAAAATCATAACTCAAGATTTAGTGAGTCGCAAAGCTTCTACATAGACCTAGATTTAGTGAGCCGCAAACATAGACATAGACCTTGTGTCATTAATGATGTTATATACGCATTTATAGGAAAACACAGATTTCGTTTTGTTCTGCTAGGGAAACTCCCACACTTTGACAAGATCTCGGAACGAAACGCAATTTGTCATTTATGCAATATGTATACGACCCCCAAACGTCGCAGACTCTGAAGGGTACCAATCTCCAGTGGTATCTATGGTATGAGTAGATTTCCTTGGAAATCCGTTTTATTTTCCCAAACAGAGCCGGTATATGAGGTCCAAGTGGAGGAGTTGCAGCTTTTTGTAATGGAGAAGGAAGATGGCTTTGGTTTTTCAATTTGCTTAATAGTCGAAGAATGCGGTTAATAGGATCTATGGCGGTGATGGCGTGAGGAATTTCGGTGATAGCTGCAAGCATCTTTTCATTGTAGTCTTTCTTGTTCAGAATTACAAGTTGTGAGGTTTTATCAGCCATGATTAATGAAATATTAGGTTCGTTCTTTAATAACATGAGTTCTTGTTTAGCATTCCGGGAGTGTAATGGATTAGTAGGCCCGTGTGGATTGCTGAACTTGAGTTTGGTAAGAGATCTTGTTATTTTATGTCGTACGTAATCTTGATCATTCGTAGGAAGATTTTTAATTATTTGTTCCATTTGTGGTAAGACGAGTTCAGATCGTAGAGAAATATTTGGAAAGGGAAATTTGGGACGTTTTTACAAGGCTTGAACTAGTTCATCAGAGAGGATCTTAGTGCTTAAGTTAATGAATTTTATAGGCTGTATTTGGGAATTTGTGTTATTATTCCCTTGGTTAAAATTATTAAATCTTTCAAAGAAACTTGGAGTTCAAGGCGTGCAAAAAGGTCCCAAATTTGCATTTCCAATTAAGACTGATGCCCAGTAATGACGACAACCCAATTATCCTGTCTCTACCCTGGAAGATTCTTACTCACGACGAAAATAACAATTACCCAGCCCGTAGAAATACTTACGCACGCCACAGCACCCGAAGGAAATATTTCTCTGTAACAATACTTATGCCATCTCAAGTCAAATGATTATATATGTTAGTTTGCATTTGGGGGGTTAACGCTCTCTAAATTTAAACTTTTTGAATTTTTCAAGTGCGTTGTTCGTCTATTGACAGCGTTGTCTAATGACTTAATTTTGAGCTTTTTAGAGCACGTGAAAAAAATTATATATGTTAGTTTGCATTGGGGGGGGGGGTTAACACCCCCTAAATTTAAACTTTTCCAAATTTTCAAGTGCGTTGTTCGCCTATGGATAGCGTTGTCATGTGATTTAAGTTTGAGCTTTTTGAACCCATAACAAAGGTAATATACATATATATATATATATTGTTAGGTTTGGGGGTAACCCCCTTAAATTTCAACATTTCTAAAACAAAGTGCAATTTTTATATGGTCGGTAAATATTTATGTGATCAGTTTTCCTAGACTAGACCGGAAGCGTCCTCCGACGTTACGTATTATATACAAATCATCCATAGTGGGCAAGTGTCCGGGTGGTCAACTGTCCGATGGGCAAATGTCCGGGTGGGCAAATATCCGAGTGGGCCAGTGTCCGGTTGAATTTAGTCCGGACCCCACATCAACATCCCTCTATCCTTTATTTTTCTTTACCTTTTCCTTATCAGCGCTTTCTTGAATTCTGCCTTACACACACATAACCCCTCCCCCACCCCTCACTATAGTTTCTCTCGATTTTGATTGGACGACACATTTAATACTTTAATCACGCAGACGACTACCCGTAAGGACTACCTTCTGTTTTTTTACCTTTTACTCATCATTTAATATCTTCTACATTAACGCACAAAAGATTTAGTGATTTAGTGTTTTGATTAAAAAAAACAACCACGGGTGGTAAAGATGAATCTTTTTTTAAATCGCTCCGTCAAAGCTTATGCGAATTAATGTAATAGAATCCATCTTCTCTTTTTTTAAATTATAAATGTTTTGCACAATTTTGTTTTCTTATTTTTCTATTTTTTTTTATATATTTCATTTATTTATACTTACTTCTTGAAGATTACCAACTGTGGGATTTAATTAAAAGTATTTTTACCATGTCATCAGTTATGCGTAAAATTTTGCATTGATTAGATTTTTTTTTTATAGCAGATACCCGTTAAATGTGTATGCATTTTCAACTACCCTATGATGCTATAAGTACTGGACAAGAGCCGGTCTGTGTGAGGTGAACACCCGTTTTCCCTAACCCGTTTCCCCTAATTCCCGTTTGCCCTAATCACGTTTACCCCAATGGCGTTTCCCCGAAATCGCTTTTACCCGAATTCCCATTTCCCCTAATTTCGTTTCCCCTAATTCACATTTGCCCTAAACACGTTTACCCCAATGGCGTTTCCCCGAAATCGCTTTTACCCGAATTCCCATTTCCCCTAATTTCGTTTCCCCTAATTCACATTTGCCCTAAACACGTTTACCCCAATGGCGTTTCCCCGAAATCGCTTTTACCCGAATTCCCATTTCCCCTAATTTCGTTTCCCCTAATCTCGTTTCCCCTAAATCTCGTTTCCCCTAAACACGTTTACCCCAATGGCGTTTCCCCTAAATCGCTTTTACCCGAATTCCCATTTCTCCTAATTTCGCTTGCCCTAATCTCGTTTCCCCTAAATCTCGTTTCCCCTAATTCACGTTTGCCCTAAACACGTTTACCCTAATGGCGTTTCCCCTAAATCGCTTTTACCCGAATTCCCATTTCCCCTAATTTCGTTTGCCCTAATCTCGTTTCCCCTAATTCACGTTTGCCCTTAACACGTTTGTCCGTGTCAAAGTTTCTCCTAAAAACAGTTACTGTATCAAGTTTGTTCTAATGCTCCTTTGCCTTGATTCGCGTTTTCCCAAATTCATGTTTTCCGTAATTCATTTTGTCCTGATTTTCGTTGAGCGAAATAAAACGTTTCTTTTATCGCCAAAATTCAGGGGAAAAAACCAGATTTATCGTCAAATTCAGGAGAAAAATCGTTGTTTGTAATTTTTTATCGTCAAATTTAGGAAAAAATATGTATATTTAATCATCATCATAAACCATTATGAATCTACTGCTGGATGAATGGAAATCTCACCAAGTTTCTTCCACTACAGTCTGTCTTGCCCCAGTCTCCCCCATCTCACTCCCGCATGCTTTCGAATTTCATCCACCCATCTCCAATGTGGTCTTCTTCTGTGTCTTTTCCTGTCCCTTGGAATCCAGTCCAGAATTTCGGTTGTCCGTCGGAGATCCGTTCTTCTGGCAACATGTTCAGCCGATTGCCTTTTCAGGGATTTTACTCTGATCATGTCTTCCACTCTTGTCATTTTCCTTATTCATGAGTTCCTTTTTCTCATCTCTTTTGGTTGCACCAAGCATGTATCCCTCCATGCTGCTTTCAGTTGTCTGCAGCCTTTCTATGTCTCTTTTAGTTAAGGTCCACGTTTCTGCACCATACGTAAGCACTAGAAGGATGCATTGATCAAACATTTTTCTTTTAAGACATAATGGCTTATTGCTCTTTAAAATTGTATTGTTTCTTCCAAAATCCATCCAAACAAGGGCGAGCGAAGGACATTTGCCGCGCCGTGTAAGAGAATATTTGTAGCACGTAGTTTGTAAAACAGATCGTGTTTATGTTTTCGGTTTGTCCGTCCGTCCGTCCGTCCGTCTGTGGACACAATATCTCTGCAAGTATCAGTCCGATTTCAAACATTCTTTTTGCGTTGGAAAGCTTGAAATGTGCGAATGATGATCCTACATGTCGTTTTTTTATACGATGCACAATTTCGCTGCTAGAGGGCGTAAATGCAGGTGATGTTGAATTACAAATGCATTTTATTCCATATATTTGCTTCTAAACATCCAATTGAAAAAAATACTTTTAACTTTCGATTCCGTTTATGTCGAAGACTATTTTTTAGGCATAGTCACTTTTTCATGTTTCGCATAGATTTTTGGCTAAAGGGCGTAAAATACAGCTCCTGATGTGAAATCGTTTGGATTATAGTTTCTAATTTTTTGCTAAAAATGGTTTGGCCACCAGGGGACGAAAGGTGGGGAGAGGGGAGGGGTCTAGTACGCTAAGAACTCTTAAAAAGTGGGCCTTCTGCGTTCACAATTCTATTTCTTGCTTTAATAAAAGTTTAGTGCGATGTAATACTTTATCTGTGGAGGCGTGGCGGATACAATGGCTGCGTTAAGGACTAACCGTATAATGGTCCTCACCATGTGCACTTCTTTACACTTTTGTTGCCATGATTATCGAAGTCATCAACAAGAAAGGAAAGATTAATTCTCTTGCGATATCAAGACCCACCGTTTTATTTCGGGTAATAAAAATTAGGACAAATATAAATTAGGAAAAACTTGATACGGGCAAACGTGAAATAGGGGATGCGCGATTTAAGGGAAACGAGATTAGGGCAAACGAAATTAGGGGAAATGGGAATTCGGGTAAAAGCGATTTCAGGAAAACGCCATTGGGGTAAACGTGTTTAGGGCAAAAGTGAATTAGGGGAAACGAGATTAGGGCAAACGAAATTAGGGGAAATGGGAATTCGGGTAAAAGCGATTTCGGGGAAACGCCATTGGGGTAAACGCGTTTAGGGCAAACGTGAATTAGGGGAAACGCGATTTAGGGGAAACGAGATTAGGGGAAATGGGAATTCGGGTAAAAGCGATTTCGGGGAAACGGGATTAGGGCAAACGGGAATTAGGGGAAATGGATTAGGGGAAGTGAGGCTACGCGATTTGATCTGATCCTTTCTTCGGAAATCTGTGGTGGAGGAACAACACAAAAAGCACGGGCACTTCCATCTTTGTCTTTAATTCGGGGAGCCCAAAAGGGCAGCCCCTGCTCTATCTCAAAGGAAGGGGGTGGGGGATCTAAGTGCCAGTAGATGCATAAGCTACGGTTTTCGACACTGGCCGCAAAAGCGACTTCTTCAGCCTTGAAGGGCAAGGAGATTTCCTGGTTTAAAATCATGGAGATTTCCTGGTTTAAGTTTATAAAGCAAGGAGATTTTCTGGTTTAAATTTATAAAGCAAGAGATTTCCTGGTTTAAGTTTATCTTCTGCTAGCTGCTTATCCGCCCAAACCATAAGCTGCTGAGACTTCATTAGTGTATGTAGATTTGTGGCTTTCTAAATCCGTTATTACACTTTACAAAGTCAGCATCGCGAAACTATATGTATATGTTACCGCTAAAGTGCATAAATCAGTTATTCTACAGATTATCTAGGTAATGTGCAGATTAACTAGGGTGATCCGTTAAAGTGCCGAAAATTGTTTCATTGCTCAAATTACCTAGGTAATCTGCAAATTACCTAGATAATCTGCACATTACCTACTAGGCACTCGTTAAAGTAAAAATAAGATCTTTGCTGGAACAACAGCAACGTTTCTGTACGCTTAAATTAACATAATGTTATTTGTTTATTTTTCGATATATAAAGAATCAAGTTAATACAATAAAACAATTAACAAATTAGTTGATAGAATCAATCATCAATCAATTAAAAAACTATAATAGAAAGAATCAAACAAACGGTTTAAAATATTTAATTGCTTGATCATTGTGTCTCTTCCACCGTGGCCAATTGACAAATGAGTAGAATACAATATGTCAAACAATTCTTCGGCATGGACAAACTTTTTCACACTTTCTCGCGCATATGACAACGGCTCAATGAGTTTTTCACAGCCTTGTACAGTCAACACATCATACCTTTGAATTATTCGATAATCTCGAGATGATTCTTTTTTCTTGGAAACTTTTATTCGCTTTACATTTTCAATTATGCAATCATACTTTCATTTTGTCTTAAAACACTATTATATTTTGAATCTTCGCTAATGAGGTTTTCGAAGAATCTTTTCTTCATTTTACTCACCAATTCGGTGTTTGCTTGCATACTAGGAGTTAAATTTATCTGCTTTAAAAAAAATCACGACACAAATTCACGCGCTAACAGGCAGAAACGAATTTGAAAACAGAATTAGCTATGCTACGCACTAGCAACCGACGCCAATTATGAGAAATAAAATCAACCGGCGACGACTAGACGCTGGCGAAACGAAACTAAAAGTGGATGGAAAGGAAATGAGAGAAACAGGCGAAACCAAACTAAAAGTGGAGGGAGAGGGGGAAGGTGTAGGGAAAGGAAATGAGAGAAACAAACTTTTGAACTTTAACGATACGGAAGCCGTTGTTGGAAATAAAATTATTTAAAATAAATTTAGTCCAACATGCACGCACAAAAGGGGATAGCCCCAGGGGATGTCGGATGGGTTGCAAGAGTCGATGTGGTCAGTTCCAAGGAGGGATCGAAGTGACCTTCACCTCGCGGATGAAATGAACCCCCAGAAGGTCACGTGAGCTTGGCATCCGCGGATAAAGGTAAAACCCAGAGGTCAGAGGGTGGTTAGCTGGTCAAGACGACAGCGAAAGAGAGGAGTTGAGGTCGAGTGACAGCGAGAGACGGACCGGAGTTGAGTGCTAGTAGCAAAGGGAAGACAGACGTGGGTAGTGAGGGCCGAGATATGCCCAGCGTCGACAAACGGAGATCCTAGTTCGGATAGCGCCAGTCAGATCGATGAGGTGGATATGCCCAGTGTTGAAAACCTGAGAGCCACATGAAAATTCCAGATAAGCTATTTTTTTTTCCTTTTTCCCTGTTATTGCATGTACCTATTTAGCATTATTCGTACCCTACTTAGAGCACGTGGGGTGTGTAATGGTCACGATAAAACAATAGCAACCCAGTTAGCTAGGTAAAACATTTAGCATAGGAGAAAAGGAACTAGAAGTAAAATAAATCACTAAGCATTGCACTTATATATATATGCAGAAGGGATGTAAGGTCAGGTGATGCGTAACATCACAGCCTCTCCTTGACAAATGTCAACCCCGCCTTCTCGTGGTGCATCCTGTTCCCACTAAAGGGGCTCTGACGACCGCCAATAGCGGTATAACTATACCATCGGGATTAGAGGAAATGCTATCCCACACTCACCAACCCGCTCGGCCAGCGTGGTGAGTTATGGCCAAAACCCTCCAAAATGACTCCACAACTTAAATCTTGGCCCTCAGTCTCCGTTAGCTGGAATGTACCTGGCCAAGGCAGCGGCCAGTGCGACATGAAGGCAGAGGGTGCTAAGAATCCCCGGAGGACCGGGCTAGGCTGCCATCTGATGCTGACCTTGGCTACGTATAATGGACGCTCCCTATCTTCTGATTCAAGGCTTCTTGAATTGGAAGAGGAACTACAAAGGATTAAGTGGGACATCGTTGGGCTAAGTGAGGTAAGGAGAAAAGGAGAAGATCTCATTAAACTGAAAAGTGGACATCTCTTCTACTATTGTGGGACAGATACTGGCAGAACTAGTGGTGTTGGATTTATAATAAACAAGAAACTGAAGGATAAAGTTGTAGAAGTTGAAAGTTCCTCTGACAGAGCTGCAAGACTCATTATCCAACTCTCGAGAAGATGCCGGGCTCAGATTATTCAAACTTATGCACCCACCACAAGTCATCCTAAAGAAGAAATTGAAGAATTTTATGAGGAAATTCGTCATCTAAATAATAAAGGTAAGCAGCACTTGAAGATAATTATGGGAGATTTCAATGCAAAAATAGGGCAACGGCAACAGAATGAAACTTCAGTAGGTAAATTCGGTCACGGCAACAGAAACCAGCGTGGAAATACACTCGTTGAGTTTGCAGAAGCAGAAGGGTTTTTTATCTTGAACTCCTTTTTCAAGAAAAAGCCACACAGCAAATGGACATGGAGACATCCAAATGGGATGACAAGTGAAATTGATTTTATTATGTGTAACAAAAAATTCATCATAGAAGACTGCAGTGTGCTAAACAAGTTCAACACAGGTAGTGACCATAGATTGGTGAGATGTAAGATGCACCTCAACACTAAACTCGAACGTGGCAAGCTCATAAGACAAACAAAATGTATTGACATAACCAACCTTAAAAAACACCATAATACCTTCAAGTTGGAACTGAAGAACAAATTCTCTGCTTTAGAAGGCCTAACATCGGAAGAAGTGGATATTTCTAAAGTTAACAGAAAAGTAACCAAAGCTCTTATGGAAACAGCAACAAAATTAGCTGGGTCTAAGAACAAGTTGCATGTGAACAAATTATCAGGAAAAACCAAAATGTTGATGCAAAAAAGAAGAGAGATGAGGACAACTAAAGAAGATGTGACTTCCAAAGTGGAATATATAGAGCTATGCAAGACAGTACGAAAAAGTATCACTGAAGACGTAAGAAAATTCAACTGTGAACTAGTGAGGAAAGCCATTGAAAACAACCAAAGCCTAAAGATAGCAAAGGGACGTCTCAGTAAGGGAAGAAAACAGATTACGGCACTGAGAAAAGAAAATGGTTCTGTAACAAGAAATAGAGGCGAAATCTTGACAAGAGTGAAATATTTCTACTCCAAATTATATGAAAGGGATGATACATGTACTCCAGACATCATGAAAGCTACCAGTACCAGAGTTCTTCCAGTCCTCCCAGCAGAAGTTGCACATGCAATCAAGAACATGAAGAAGGGAAAAGCTCCAGGAGAAAATGGAATTACTGTAGACATCATACAAGAAGCAAGTGGAGAAATCGAAACAGTACTCGCCCAAATTTTCACTCGATGCCTTAATGAAGGGAAGATTCCTGAGGATTGAAACAATGCTACAATGATCCTGCTACATAGAAAAGGTGACATTGAGGATCTCAGGAACTACAGACCTATCAGCCCCCTATCAGTGGTTTATAAAAAATTCACTAAAGTTCTTTCACACCGTTTGAAGGTAACACTGGACATGGCTCAACCGAGAGAACAAGCTGGATTCAGGAGTGGCTACAGCACAATAGATCATATCCACGTACTGAGAGAACTAATTGAAAGAGCGAGGGAATATGAACTTCCATTGTGCATGGCTTTTATCAGTTATGAAAAAGCCTTTGATTCGGTGAAACCATCAGCAGTTACAATGGCTCTGAAATCCTGCGGTATTGAAGATGCATACATTAATATTATTAATAACATCTATGAAAATGCAAGTGCAAAGAATCGGCTGTTTGAAAATACAACACACATAAAAATTGGAAAGGGAGTGAGACAAGGTGACACCATATCTCCGAAGCTCTTTAATGTCATATTGGAAAATGTCTTTCAATCACTGAACTGGGAAAACAAATGGATAAAGATTAATGGAGATTATCTAACCCACCTTCGTTTTGCTGATGACGTAGTCATTTTTGCAACTAGCCCATCAGAGCTGCAGAGTATGATCCAGGAACTTGCTGACAAGAGTAAAGAAGTGGGATTAAAAATGAACTTTCAGAAGACAAAAATGATGTTCAATGCTTTTACAAGAAATGAAGATTTATCGATTGATGGAGATAACAGACACGTACGTTTATCTTGGACGGCAGATATCAAGTGAGGGTCACATTGATGAAGAAATTAATCAGCGTACAAAACTTGCCTGGAGAGCTTTTGGAAGAAACAGCATAAAATTATGTCTTAAAAGAAAAGTGTTTGATCAATGCATCCTTCCAGTGCTTACGTATGGTGCAGAGACGTGGACCTTAACTAAAAGAGACATACAAAGGCTGCAGACAACTCAAACAAGCATGGAGAGGTGCATGCTTGGTGTAACCTGGAGAGATAAGAAGAGGAACTCGTGGATCCGAAAAATGACAAGAGTGGAAGACATCATGATCAGAGTTAAATCCCTGAAATGGCAATGGGCAGGACATACTGCCAGGAGGACAGACAATCGATGGACAGCCGAAATTTTAGATTGGATTCCGAGGGACAGGAAAAGACCCAGAAGAAGACCACATGGGAGATGGGTGGATGAAATTCGAAAGTATGCAGGAGTGACATGAAGGAGACTGGCACAAGTCAGACCGTTGTGGAGGAAATTTGGGAGACCTTCGTCCAGCAGTGGATTGATAATGGTTGACAATGATGATGATGTATGCAGAAATGATCGGAGACGTTATAGAGCAAAATCGTAATATTAATAAATTTTATGTGTAAGGTATTGTTAACGGCTGCACCCTCGCACGTGGTAACTTAATGTTCCTAATTCTCACCTATTAAACCATTTTGATTACTTCCACATAAGATTCTTGTTTGTTTTCCTTATAACCACACAAGACATAAGTTAAGGTATGTGTAAACTAAGATATGTGTTTATGTTTCTAATTTCTTTCACGAGCGGCACCTTTATTCCCCCACCATTCCAGTGACGGGATAAAGTGAATCACAACGCCGTAAGGGGCACGTTTTTGTCCATATACGATCACTGTAGAACAAAGTTCCCATAGTTATAGCATTGGCACATTAAATTAAATTTAATCGGTAAATAATCTGTAATTGATGCACATCTAATTTGTTCGTAATAATAAATATAACATAGCTGCAATTAACCCATTGTGTTTATAAAATTAACGCATTATATATATCATTGGTGACGTTGACATGTGTTCCATTGTGAATAACATTAACACGTGTTCCATCGTTCATAACATTAACACATGTTTCATATTGAATATGACATTGGTACCGATTAACATCTGAAGATAACTATGGTGAATTATTTATAACATATGATTATAATATTAATACACAGCGATATAACACCGTTAATGTGCACATTGCCTAGGTAAAATGCGGAAAACTCTTGATTCCGCACGTTTACGGAGCAAATCAGTTAATCTGCAGATTAGCTAGGTAATGTGCACATTAACGGCTTTCGAGCTTTAGCGGTAACATGTATAGTGGTTGCTGTTCTCGCCAAGCCCCGGGTACTAGCCGCTCGGTTATAAATAAGAGCCTCTTCCTTTCTACCTCACTTCCGGGCCGCGGGTGGCCTAGTGGTCAGCGTTCGTGACTGCCATGGAGATAACCTCAGGTTCGATCCTGGGCAGGTACGAACGTTCGAACCACTAAATACCCGCCGTACGTCGGATGTGCACGTTAAGCCTTCGGACCCCGGGTACAGGCTCCCCGGTAATAAATAAGGGCGCCTTCCTCTCCCTTTCTACCTCGCTTCCGTGTCACTTTCCTATTGGGCACTCTAGTCCAAATCTCCTAGCTTCCTATTTCTAAGGGTTGTTTAAAACCTGGGGTCAGACACTCCCTTCCTAAAATCCTCTACATATGATCTGATCTAATCTACCTCACTTCCGTGTCACTTTCCCATCGGGCGCTCAGCCCAAATCTGATAGCTTCCTATTTCTAAGGGTTGCTTCATAAAGGAAGGATATATTGAGAAGAAAGACACTTGCTGCTTTGAGCTGAAACTCATTACGCTATGAAGTCGACTGCAGCGCACCCGCGACCTAAAACAGAACTAGAGTTGATTGACAGCTGGGCTTCCCAGGTGCGAACCACATGACTTTGTCCATTTGAGCTTTGACCTCCGTGCTGCCGTGCAGAGTGGAATACGACGTTTACGACATGTACCTATCATTTTTCGGATTCTTTTTGGTTTGCATCTTCCAGTTTCCTGTAGCATTCTAATAAGTGGCATTATTCTTGCTTATTCCTCACCGATCGTTAACTTTTTCTTTGTATATTCCATCACTTTGGTTTCTACGTGATTTTGTTGCACATTTCATTCACGCATACTTTGTCATTGTTTTCTTCACAATATGATATAGCTTTACGTTCAATTCTCATCTGTATTCCGTTGTCATCTGTTTTGATATCTACGTGTTTGGCTTCAATATCTATGGATATTTCGTTATTGCCATTTTTCCGATGCCTCACTTGGCTTAGATTGGGACAGCAGTTGAGGACAAAGGTCGGGGGGGGGGACACAACGGAAGGGTGGCGCAGAGCAGCTGCACCTCGCCACCACAGCACGGGTGGGGTTGCCATAGCAACCATTGCCGACGGGATGGATTCACGTCACAGTTTGGTTCTGTTTTAGGTCCGTGGGGGCGCCACTTTCTATGGGAGGAGTTTCCATGGGCTCCTATGTCTGTTTCCACTCTATAATCCTTCCTTTATGGGTTGCTTAACACCTGGGGTACATCTGATCTGATCTCGACAAGCATGTCACTTTACTCAAGTATACTTCCAGTCTATAAAAATCCTTATAATAGCGTTTTGATTTTTAAATCTGCAAGTGCATGAACGTCTTGCATATACATGTTCCTGCATATACGCAACGCATTTTCCCGAAAATATCATTTCCAAGAAAGCTGATCACAAACATTAAGGATAAACTGCCTGAGGCTTCAGGTATTACTCTTCAAATTACCACTAAATCCCAACTTGGTTAGTCCTCACGTATAAATGAAGATCAAGCTTCTAGCTCGCAGGTTTGTGTTACCAACATAATTTTTCAACAAGAGGAGAGTGTCCATACCATTTGCACCTTAAAGCGATCAAGATCTTGTATGGAAGATCTCGGGAGGATTAATCAGAAACTGTGCACCTCACACTTTGCTTACAAATGCGTTACTCAAACGAACAGAACAAACCCTATTTATACATTTCCTGTGCTTTAAATTGCAGAATTTATGTAAATACATTAAATTGGCGGTAGAGTACCAATTTCGTTTTTTAAGGGAAGCACAAAAAAATCATAATTTTTTTATATTTGTGGCAGATTGTGTGGAAAATTCATGA
The DNA here is from genome assembly GCA_039090855.1 of Macrothele yani. NCBI lineage: Eukaryota > Metazoa > Arthropoda > Arachnida > Araneae > Macrothelidae > Macrothele > Macrothele yani. The sequence continues at coordinate 2,594,852 of CM076996.1, read as the reverse complement.
TGAATTTGGATACTGCTGTCGAACATCTATGTGCTCTGATTGTCTTAGTCAAAAAGAAAGAAGACTCGGGAAGCACTATAAGAAGGCCACCGAGAAGCACTATAAGAAGGGTGCACAGAAGGCGGGGTGTAAGTAGTGGAAGTGTGTTGTGCTGCCGGACCTGTGCGTGGGAAGCTTCCTGATGCCTCGTCGCAGAATACGGTAGTCCTTCCAGCGCGTTTCGGAGTTCGACAGAGGACAAATAGTGGCTTATCATGACAGCGGTTTATCGTACCGAGACATCGGCGACCGTGTGGAACGACATCCAGCCAGTGAGGTGAGTACAGATTCGGTGGGTGCAGGAGAAACGGACGGACCGACGTGAGCGATTGCCGCAGCCACGGCACCCCACCGAACGAGAGGACCGGCATGTTGTGCGGCGGGCATTGACGGCTCGCACTGCCACATCACGAACGTTAGCGCAGGAATTAGAGTGTGTTGCGCAACAACCTGTGTCAGCACGTACCGTTCGACGTTGTCTGCAGGAGCGGGGACTTGTCGCACGGCGCCCATTGCTTCGATTACCATTGACGTTACATCACCGGCGAGTGCGGCGGCAATGGGCCATTGAACGCCGCACCTGGACTACGGAATGGCACGACATTGTCTTCTCCGACGAATCCCGCTTCTGCCTGCAACACCACGATGGTCGGATCCGCGTGTGGCGGCGAGAGACTCTATGACGCCTGAATTATGCATCGCCATACCGGTCCGTCGCCTGGCGTTATGGTTTGGAGCGCAATTGGATATGACACCCACACCCCTCTGGTACGCATCGCCGGTACACTCAACAGCCACCGCTTCGTCTCTGACGTTTTGGAGCCTGTAGTCCTCCCTTACCTGCAGGACCTGCCAGCGGCCACGTTTCAACAGGACAATGCACGCCCGCACGTGGCACGCGTCGTGCAACAATTCTTCATGGTCCACCAGGTGTCACTGCCGCCGTGGCCCGCCTGTTCTCCCGATATGTCGCCCATCGAACACGTCTGGTCACTGATCGGTAACCGAGTGGCCCGGCAAGCACCACCCGCGGTTACGCCTGATGAACTGTGGCAACGTGTGGAAGCAGCATGGACAGACATACCCCAAGCCCACATCCAAAGCCTTTTTCGTTCGATGCCGCGGCGTATAGCAGCCGGTAGTGCCAGCCATGGGAGCCACACGAACTATTGATGTCTGCGTGTTCCGCAAGTCGCACGGGCCTGTAAGCTCAATCGTTTCATCTTTGTATCTGTTGTTATGTGTTCAGTAAATCTGGCTTTGCTATCTCGTGTCCTTCTTAGTGTTGCATTTTGGGTGGCCAGCAGTGTAGATTTCTGAAAAATATATTGGAGTTAGATACGCCGATCGATTTAATGAACAAAAAAAGAATACAGTCCAAATTGGGTAGTTAATGCCAAAATACACTGGCGGAAAGTGAAAAAAGAGCACCAAGAAGGAGACGTCTGATACCAACGAAATTTATACAGCATAATAACGGAATACAGAGGATAACGTGATCAAAACATTATGGCAAAATACAGCTGTATTTGCTGGTAAACTGAAAAATAACATTTTTATGTAACAGGGTTAGTACGAGGTTGAACCGCCATGAACTGCGTCACACTGTGCAATTCTGGCATAGAGTCTGTCGTACAGATGTTGGATGTAAGTTTGGGGTATTGAGTTCCAAGCATCCTCAACCTGGACGCGTAAATCGGCGATGGTCGTGGCTGGCCGTGGAGACCGGATAAGTCGTTGCCCCATAAAATCCCACACGTGCTCAATGGGGGACAAATCTGGTGAACGTGCAGGCCATAGAAGTTGTCTCACACCCTGAAGTGCATGTTGCGTTGCACGTGCCGTGTGTGGGCGTGCGTTATCTTGCTGGAAAACACCACGATGGACCGACCTTACAAATGGCACAACAACGGGCTGAATGATGTTGCTGATGTAGGAGGTACTGTTTAACGTACCCGGTACAAGCACTAGTTGTGTACGGGAGTGATAGCTGATCGCTCCCCACACCAGGAGACCAGGTGTAGGCCCTGTGTGTCGCTGGCGGATGCAAAAAGGGTGGAGACGCTCCCCTGTGTGTCTGCGAACACGCATACGGCCATCGGAGGCTCCCAAGCAGAATCTGCTTTCATCGCTGTACACGACAGATTGCCATTGCGTTCTCCAATGCAGACGTTGGCGACATCACTGCAGCCATTCCTGACAGTGGGCTGGAGTCAGAGGTACACATGCCAGAGGCACACGTGCACGTAGTCCTGCATCCAGTAAACGGTTGCAGATTGTTCGCACAGTCACCTCAGCTGCAACGGCAGCTCGGATTTGCGTCGCAGTGGATGTTCTGCTTGACAACGCCGCTCTTTTTATGCGTCGATCGGTCCGCTCATCAGTCCGTCTGTGACTCCCGGTTCCACGTCTTCTCGTGTGGGAATGTTCCGCGGACCATCTACGCCACCATTGTACCACCACCGATACTTCCCGTCCAGTTCGCTCCGCAATACGACGATACGACCACCCGGCCTCGCGGAGTCCGACTAGACGACCTCGCTCAAAGTCCGATAACGGCTGAAATGGTACACGTCTTCCATGTCCAGGCATTGCAGCTTCTTCAGGGTCTTTGCACGTGTCCGTACACGGACGACTGATTACATTCACTTCGCCGTACTCCTTAAATACCACCGACGATAATTTGCATATTATGCCGTGCTGTGGCGTAAGCGCTCACCGGTTGGTCCCGAAATTAACATTACACCTACGTAAACTCGACCCCACTAACATATGTAAATTTCATGATCGTCCGCCAATTCCTTCTTGGTGTTCTTTTTTCACTTTCCGCCAGTGTAATTAATACACTCCGTCATTTGCTTAGAGAACTATTTGAACTTGGGACATGACACTCCATAAACATCAAAATTCTCCAGAGCGGTATTCACTCTTATTTTTATTCTTTTGCCCTTGGATAATATTTTTCTCATTCATTTTCATAAGATGACTTTCTTTTTTCTTACTTGTCATTCGTTTCCCCAGAAAATTTGGATCGTTATCCCGTGGAACAGGATGATCTGGAATTCCAGTATTAATAACTTGATAAATTAAGTTGTTATATCAGATCCGTGTTAGCCGAAATGCGCACTAAAAGGAAGTGTCACAGGTGAAACATATCAACCGTGCCATGATCCATTTCTAGAAAAAAAAAATGGGGGGGGGCATTGAATCCCTCGCCGACCTTTTAAATACAGATATTGGTTTCTCAGCAATCGCTTAGAGTAAAACCAAGTTGTGGGTATTAAGTGCTTGTCTGTCATCCAGCATTAATCGATCATCAGCGAAGGAAAGTTCGGTTACACGTCTCTGGATTTTTTTTTATTATTATTATTATTCCTCTCTTCTGAAGTCGTTAATGTTATTAACTTTCGATGATTTGCAATTATGCTAATTTGCTAATTGTCAGCAGTACATGGGCGCTGATACCTTCATACCGTTTAGTGGGGCGAATAACTCGGTTAACAATAAAAATGTTTACGAGGAAGTACCAGACGTTTTACTTTATTTTTTTGTAATATCTCTGGGTTAACTGTCGCTTCTAATTCTTTCGGGGCCATGTCAGATTTCAGTTGGTTGCTCATGTTGGTCCCCCAAAACGAAAAAAAAAAAAAAAAAATCGTTTGCTTCAGATTACAATATGTTTTGACAATAGGTTTTAGAAATCAGTCAAAATGGAAAATATATAAGTTTGTGAGTTTGTTTGTCCTTGTGCTTAAATTTATCAGTATTCGAATTCCCCATGCGTTAATGTTCACGAGACATTCTTCAAAGATCTTTAAAAGTTTTGCGTACTTATGAGATTTCCACAAATTTCATACCTATGCGAAACTTGGAATTTCGTGTAGAGTAAGCAGGCAAGCGAAAAGGAAACATCACCAGTATTGAGTTCGAGTAGTTTTCTAACTACATCTAATGCTTAATAGAGGTGGGTGACACGACGCATTTCTGGACTGGACGACGTTTTTTAGAGTGGGATGTACTACAGAGGTGTAAAGACGGCAAAGTTGCAGCGATAAATTCCGTCGGTGTAGCTTAATCGGGAAAGCATTCGGCTCCGGAGCAGAAGGATGTGGGTTCTATCTTCGCTACCGGCAAATTTGTGTCTTTACATTGGCGTCCGATTGTGGAAATGGATCTACTGACCGTTGGGTTCCTCGAAAAATGTGTGATGTTCCTTCCACACATCGTCTGGAATTAATCAGAATTCTTTCCAGCGAGCTACTTCAAGCATGGTTTGCCGGCTGACCCGGAAACTAATTATTCTGCCCCAGCCCTTTCTCAAGGATTACATGTGATGTACTGCAGAGATGAAAAAAGCACATGCCAAGGCGGCAAAGTTGCAGCGCTGAATTCCGTCGGTGTAGCTTAATTGGGAAATCATTCGGCTCCGGAGCAGCAAGATACAAATTTGATCTACGTCACCGACGAATTTGTGTTTCGCCACAAGAGCATAAGCATTTCCAGCCCTAACGTAACCGAATTCTTTAGTACGGAAAATTTTAACATTCGCTTTACATCCAGGATTGTGAGCATTATGATGTACGAAGGGAGGGGGAAAAGGAAATGGACGCTGCTTGATAACTTACGGAAAGAATTTGCCTCTATTCATTGGCCCTGGGTTTGAACGCTGTGATACATGGAGCTAATGAGCTTAAATTTGGAACGGGAGACCCTTTCTGTCTAGTCTTAGATGCACAGTGCTCGTCGTTTAAACTCCCAAGGAAAACGCCCTGAAATACGCATCGATCGACACATCCACAGCTTTTACAGTATTTTTTTTTTCATGCATTCTGATAGTCCTTTGTAGAATGAAATTCATCTTATTTATGGTTTCGTGCGTAACTTTGTTTTTTCCTTTTTTTTTTTTTATTTCATCAATGTAATTTAGTTATTTTTCCCCAAGTCGCAGTTTTCATTTATTGTTTTCTATATTATTTTGAGTAGTTTTTGTTGCACGTCTTAAGAATCCCGGCCGCCCCGGTGGCGCAGTGGTCTAAGGCGTTGGCCACTGATCATTCGTCCGTAAGGGGTCCGGGTTCGAATCCCGGTGAGGCATGGATGTTGTGTTTGTCTCACGGCACTGGCTCTCTCCCTTCCCTGGAACCAGTGACCCTAAATTAGGGACGGGCGACTGCTTATAGCCCATTGAGTTGCTCACGGTGGTCGTTAAACCTCCAATCAAAAAAAAAAAAAAAAAAAAAAAGAATCCCGAAAAGTATGCTTCGTCGTGTCAAAAATTTCGTTTTCCAGTTATATTTCGTTTTAATGCCAATTCCTGCCGGCAAACTCCTATGTGTAATTGAGCTTCTGCAAAAGGAAAAAAAACAACAACAAAGAGCTCATAAATTAGAAATTTGGTGCCGGTGAAATGAAAGATAGTTTCGTCTTACTCTTGTCGCTGCAGCACTGCTGTGTTTCCATTTTATTTATGTTTTGCTCCGGTTGAAAGAAATTAAAAAACTTCATTGCATTCCAAAAGCAAACCCTTAAACGAACATTTCCTGATCTAAATTGAAATTCTGTCATTGCAACCCTTCCAAAGAGAAATGCCACAAGTTTAATGTTAAAGGTGGTTCCTGAGAAACAGACCGCCAGCAATTTCTCCTCCCATCTGCAGAACAACAATACCAGGAGAACTAAAAAAATCAGTTCTCAGTGCTGCTGCCTGGTGAGTTTTTCGGCAGGACTGGGTTCCGATTAATGGAGTCAGCAACATTCCTTTTGATTCTTGGGCGTCGGTGACTTATTTTATTTTCCTTTATTTTTTTTTTTTTCATTTAAAAAGAGACAGCTGACGTCTTTAAAAGCTCCAGATGTAGGTCATTCGCGTGCATGTGTGACGTCACAGAGGATGGCGTGTTGCCAACCTCAAGCGAACAAACGTTCATTGTTCCTCCTATGATCCTTGGCTGTGCTCAGCACATACACACATGCACAAACGTCTGTGCCCGCCTTAGTGGAGCTATTTAACTGACGAAAGCATTCCGTCCTGACTGGGTTTACCGTTTTCTCCTTTCTCTTGTCGATCCACTCCTCATCTGGCGACACGTTTTTTTCTCTTTATTCCCTTCCATCCACCCTCAGACAGATCGTAAACAACAAAAAGACGCACTTCGAAAACGCTTTAAATTATCAGTATAGCAATGTGAGCGTCGGCAATAACAGGTTTGACCTGGAATTCTGTTTGGAATTAAAAATTCCTTTAAACAATGGTGTTTGTGTGGCATTTCACCATGGGCGGCGGAACCTAATATTTTCAGGGGAATCCAACTTCGCCGAGAGCGAAAACAATTTAAAAAAAGTAAGAAGAGAGAGAGAGAGAGAAATAAAACAACGTCGTGTAGATGAGCATATACTCGTACATATAATCTTCAACAATTTTCAATCCACTGCTGGATGAAGGTCTCCCCAAGTATTTCCCATAACTTTCTGTTTTGAACCTGTCTCTTCCAAGTCACTCCAGCAGGCTTTCGTATTTCATCCACATATGGTGCAAATACATTAATGTGTCTGCTCCATCCTTCACATGGTCTTGTTCTGGGTCTTTTCCTGCCCCTTGATATTATATCTGATATTCCAGTTGCTCAAAGACGGCCAGCTTTTTAGCAATATGCCCGGCCGAAAACGCACGCACATTCGTCCAGAATTGTTTATCTTCTATGTGACAAAACACCAAGAAAGATCTGTGGTGCTCTGTGCACAACAAGTAGTATATTCACTACTTAATTTGAGTTAGAGTTCATTTGTTCAGTTATTTATTTCTCAGATGTAAATATTTAATGGGTTTCCTGATCTCGAGTAAGATACATTCGGACTCGGGGGAAAAAAAACTCACAAAGAGAAAAAAAGAATTTCTCCGCCCTGGTTATTGTTTTAAAGAAATTTAAAGAATTCTTTAACGATCTTTTTAAGGAGATAAACAGAGCATTGAATTAACTTTTCAGTATTAATTGTGCGAAATCAATTTTCAAAAATGTACATAAAGAGTTTTCCAAAAAACGTGCGAAGCATGGTGACGGTATCCAGAAAATCGTTAAAAAACAACAACTGTACATTATATGTGAACCACATATTTTAAAGATGTTCCCTGGGTGGATCCCCTCAGTGAAGCGGACCATAACATTCCAGAGGGGGCCCAGACCCTCGCGTCCCCTACCGTCCGCCGCCCATGCATTTCACCATCTTTTCACATTGCACACAATGAGGTTTTCAGGATCATATGGTAACATAAGGGTTGAAACTGGCATATTAGACACGCAAAAATTCCCATCTTTTAAAAACAGAAATGTGAATTTCCCTAAATTTCTTGGATTCGAGCACTGCCTATCTTAATTTTCAAAATATAAATTAATTTTTATTTTAGTTTCAGTTTGCAGATACAGAAAAGTATTTGCAATTTATTATTTGGGTTAAAGATTTTGTTGTGAATGACAAATTGGTTTGAAGAGCTAACTAAGCAAAAGCATTAGTTTAGCCATGGAACTACCCACAGCAATGATCGTGCATGCGAGCGAGTAAGTCACTCACAGCTTGAGGAAATTAGTAACTGGCTTATCTCAAAATTTGCAAATTCTATAATATTGCGATATATCTACGTACACTCAGTTACCACTTTTTAGGTACAACTCCATGCTGTATCTGTGGAAATTAACACCAACTGGAGGTGTAATTACTGTAATAATAGTTGCATATAAGAAGTGCTTAAGAAATGTTGAACTAAATGTACGTAAAACTTTCAGGTCACCACTTACTTATCGGATTATAAGAACATGGAAACCTAAATACACTGTTTTCCGTAAATTTAAGGAACAAAATGAAATATCGCGATAAGTTGGCTAATTATCGTTAAATAAGCGCGAAATTTGCATATGTTTCAGGCAAAGTACTACATCATCAGTGAATGAGTGGCACCGGCATAGCTTTATGCGAATTAACAACTGCATAAAACTGGTTATTTCTGAGTAAGTCGTCAATTCACATGCAGAGATTGAAGAAAGGATTTCATGATATAGATTGAGACGTCATTTACTAGTGGAATTACGCTTCAGATCTATAGGTAGACTCGAAGCAAGCCAAAGTCAGGCGAACGTTGCCAGGTGGATGAACGTAAGTCGTTCTGTGGTCCAAAGGGTGTGGAACCGTTATACAAACCACAGAATCATGTTCCCGCAGGTACAGCCAAGGCAGGCCTAAAGTAACAACGTCCTCACAAGATCGATGTTTGCGGCTGTCTGCACGCCGAAACAAGACTGCTCCACCGACCCATCTTCGATCTGTGCATGCTGCGTCTACCAGAAGGATGGTATCAGTTTCTATACGCAGAAGGCTACATGAAGTAGGGCTTTATGCTAACATGCGTGCCCCTAACCTCCCGCCATAGGAGGGGACATTTGAATTAGGCGCGCATGCATGTGAATTGGAGTCCAAATCAATGGACATCTGTACTTTGTCGGACTGTTCTCGGACGAGTCGAAGTATGCTTTGCAGAGTGATTCTCGGCGAATTTTCATCTGGGGAGAGAGCTAGGGACTAGATATCACCCCTCTCATATCCATGAAAGGGACACGTATGGGGGATGCCGTGTGCTTGTATGGGGAGGCATCTCTTCAGGCAGACGTACCGACCTCTACGTGCTGCCAGGTGACAACTTGAACGCTCTGAGGAATAGAGATGATATCCTGGATACCTTTGTTCGGTCATATGCAGGTGCAATTGGCGACACATTCATATTGCAAGCCGATTATACTCGCCCACACAAAGCACGGCTGGTACAGCAATACCTTGAAGAGGAGACTATTGTCCGTATGGAGTGGTGTAACCAGGGCATCATAGATTCAACAGGATTAAGTTATAATAACCATTCTGAATCTACACTCACGGACAACGAAATTTGCGCACCTAGAAGAAAACATGGTACAACCGCGAAACTTTGCAAATAGCTAGAGTGCGTGCTGGTATGCAAATGATCCACGTTTGGTGCAAGTGCGCATGATCACACACATGGCGCTGTAAGCACGAACCAGCAGCCTTATAAACCGGCGTGTAGTCGATGCTCCATGAAAGCGAAAAGCACCGGCCGACGCAAGCAAGAGTACAGAGTGACAAGAATGCCGGGTAGACGTCAGAGACGTCGATTTACGCAACTTACGGACGTTGAGAGAAGTCTAAACATCGGCTGAAAACCGCAGGGTGGTCGGCACGCCGTATAGCCTGCCACGTGGATCGCTCTGACCATACCGTCCGACTGTTTTGGGAGCAGTGGACAAGTGACGGCATAGCCACACGGCGGAGTGGCTCCGGACGAACCAGGAGGACCACCGGTAGAGAGGATCGGCGGATCGTGCGCCAGGCACGAACGGATCCCACGGGCACCCGGTCCACTATACAAGCAGATGTAGCGGCTCCTGTGTACCCACGAACAGTTTCCCGACGCCTCGCGGAAGCAAATTTGCGATTTCAGCTCCCCTTACGCGTGCTGCCATTAACACCAGAACATCGCCGGTTCCGTGTGCAGTGGTCCCATGCCAGAGCGACGTGGAACGCCACAGACCGGCGACGTGTGGCTATGAGTGCCGCTTCGTTTTGGGGACAGATGATCGTGTCCGGGTGTGGAGGTCCCCGAGTCAACCGCACAATCCCAACCTCGCTATCGGGCGCCACACCTCCCCCACTGCAGGCATTATGGTCTGGGGAACCATTGCCTACGACAGCAAATCAGCTGTAATAGTAGTACGTGAATCATTGACGGGTCAGTGGTATGTGGATGAGATCCTACGGCCCCATGTGCTCCCATTCCTGGCCAGGATTCCAGGTGCGTTATACCAGCAGGATAATGCCCGCCCGCACACGGCTCGGGTTGTCCAAGACTGCCTACGTCATGTCCAGACACTTCCATGGCCTGCCCGCTCCCCGGACATGTCCCCTATCGAGGATGTGTGTGACCAGTTGAAACGCCAGCTGCCGCCTTGCCTCACTATCCGGGATTTGGAACACACCGTCCAACACGTGTGCGCCAGTCTGCCGCAGGACAACATCAGGCGTCTGTTCGCCTCCATGCTAGACCGTATTGCAGCATGTATCGCCTCATGAGGCGGTGCGACGCGCTATTGAAGATGACCGGCCAGCGTGCCACAGAACCCTCTGTAATTGTCCTGCAACTCAATTTTTGCCATCATGTGTATCATTCATCTATATCACTACGTCCATAAAATTTTAGTTCAATCCGATGCTTACTTCCTTGGTGTGCAAATTTCATTGTCCGTGAGTGTACGATGCCCTGGACCAAATTTCATCCAAACTGGTTCCATACTTTTTCAGTTATAACAATTTTTCAATTTGTTCGTTAATTTATGGAAACCAGTTTATATAAATCAATTTTCTGCCTTACAAATTCTGTACTAAATTTGATTAAAAAAAATGAAAGACAGTGAAGCCACATTGTTTGTATGAATTCAGTTCATTTGCAACCGTGGGCGACAACGAAGTTTTAAAAAAGCTTTACTCAGAACTGTAAAGGAAAAACTCCTATCATGCCGAATTCGATAGGAGCATCAATATTCTTCCAATTTAATAAAATAACTAACGTATCGTATTTAAGTTTTGGTTCTTTAGGATGATCCCAATTCCCAACCAGTACATATTCTTGTTCATAATATACACTCAGATGCCAGTTTATTAGGTACATCTACCTGGTAGCATGTTGCGCCGGCCTTGCCCTGCAGAACAGCCGGAATTCATTCGTCCATGGAACATACCAGGTGCTGGAAGCGTCTTGCAGGAGTGTTGTGCCATGCGGAAATACTGAGTAGCGCAGTTATTGCAAATTGGACTGCGGCGAACAGCTCGTTCCATCTCATCTCAAATGTTCGATGGGGTTTTAATCCGGGAAGTGTGCAGGCCATTGAAGCAAAGAAAACTCGTCGGCATGTTTCTGGAACCATTCGATGAGGAGATGAGCCTTGTGAGCGGGTGGGTTGTCATTCTGGGTGTGTCCGTCTGCTTTAGGATAAACTGTGGTCATGAAGGGATGAATTCTGTCACGACGATGTTCAAATACGCCGTGGCGTTCAGATGCCCTTCAATGGGTAACAGGGGGGCTTAATGCGTGTCAGGAAAACATTTTCCACATCGTCATACTCCCACCTCCTGCCTGTGTTGTTGGCACCTGACAGGATAGCTGCATGGTCTCGTGTTGCTTGCGCCAAATTTCGATCCTGCCATCCTTACGATGCAGAATCGTCAGTCCAATGCCCATGCCCCCGCGTCCACTGGAGGCGCGCTTTCGTATTAATGGGTTCTTCGGCTGTTGTCGCGAAGTGTTCGATACGTGGTGCGTTCAGCAATGATCGTCGGCCCTCCAATGTTGAACTCTGCGCTAATTTGCTGGGTTGCGCCCCTTCTGTTCGTTTCACGATTCTCGCGAGTCTTTGATCCGCCAGATGTTTTGGTCCACAGGATCGCCGGTTGCTGGAAGTTTTTTTGCTTGTCGCACCAGTCACGGTAAACCTTCGCTACTTTTATCCGTGAAAAGATACGGAAGACATCTGTTTGGGAGATGCGGGAACCGTTACGCTTGTAGTCAACTATTATGTCACATTCAAAGACGCTGAGATCACTCGTTTTGCCTATTCCGACCCTCATTCGAAAGCTAATTATTATTAATTCGCGTAGCACTTACCAAATGGATGTGTGCAGAATGTTAGAATTCTTCGAAGACACTTTTCCTAGGAACAGTTCGTGACTCAAAGGTCCTGGCTACATCATTCAGTACCATTTCATTTGCTCGGTCTTGATGGCTGTAGAACAAGCTTTCGTATTTGCAGCATGACGCAAGGAATCCAAAATAAGTAAGCAGAGTGCTTTCCCTTTCTGTTTAGTGGTTTCAGTGACTGAGCAAAATCTCCATCAAATGGGTGAAATCATCGTATTATATCCTGCCCCCTCATAAAAAAGGTTGGTTGGGCAGCATCAGAATTACTAAAGCATGTTGATGTTCTATTTGGTGCGAGCATAAGAAATAGAAAAAACAAACAAACAAAAATACACAATAAAGCATGCAAACATGATGCTTATTAAGATTCTGTGGCTTAAGAAACCCGTGGCGACAATGACCACACATACTTTGAACTGTGGGGGCATGTGCCCCTTCGGGTTAGGCGCCATTGTACATGCGTAAACACCTTCCGCTGCTTAAGAAGCTGCTTACCTATTAGCTAATCAGTCTGTGTGAAAAGTATCTCTGGAACTCTTCTTTTCTTGCCAGTGATGCATCAGTTACTTAAAAAAATGGCAACAAAAGAAAAGTTTCAGTTAGAGGCAACAGCATTTTTTAACACCGTCTTAACGATTGCTCTCCTGCAAACGTACAATTTATCAACAGGTGTCACAGTTTTCTTTCTCTGAAAGATTTGAGGTTTGGCATTTTATATATAATAATTTTTTTGTGATTGTCAAAGGCTCATAAAGCAAAACCTTGTGTTTCTGTATCACCATTGTTTTATTCTTTCGTCTTCTTTTGTTTCACTGTCTTCCACCCCCACCCCCTTCATTATCTTCTCCTAGTTCTTAATACCTGTCACCTTTCGTCATTCCATTTACGAATCCCACCATCGTCTTCCATTTATTTATCTCGGAAAGCTTTCATTTTTATTTTTGCTTGCCACTACCATAGTCATTTGCCGAAACAAACTTTTTTCATGTGGCCCACTCTTATCTTCCACATTGCTACCTTGGTGGCCCAGTGATCTGAGCACTGGCTTCTGACTATTCGTCCGGATTCGAATCCCTGTGAGGAAGTGTTTGTCTTACGGTACCGGCTCTCTTCCTTGCCGGGAACCAATGGCCCTAAATTAGGGACGTGCGATTGCTTATAGCCTATCGAGTTGCTGACGGTGGCCGGTAATCCCCCCCCCTCCCCCCAAAAAAACAATGTCCCACGCTGTATCTTTTATCTCATTTTTGTACCCCTCTGCCATTCATCTTCTACAGTTTTTCCTTTCACCTCTTTTTTCTGTCTCATTGCTATCCTCCACTCTTTATCCTGTCACCTTATTTTATGTTCCATTGTCGTATTCCACACCCTACTTTTTTACGTTATTTTCTGTTACACTGTCACCTTCGGTACTTTATACTTTCAGTTTATTTTCTGACCCACTGTCGCTTTCCTTTCGCCTTGTTTTTCTATCCCAACGTCGACTTCGCTTCCCTTTCTGTCTGTTTTTGTGTTGCTCAACTTAGCCTTTGATTTTCTTCGTCTTAATCCTTTTACATTGTTTTTTTCGTCCACCATCATTTTTCTTTTCTTCACGTCGCTCTTCCATTTTGTTTTTAAGTCGCACGGTGATCTTCCGCTTCCTCTTACAAAAACTGTTTTTCTTCCATCAGCATCTTCTCTCTTTTTTTACTCTCGTCACTTCTTGTTTCTCTTTTCCATCTCACCTTCCTATTCGTCATGTTATCCCTTAACGTTATTCTTCTATTTCATCATTATATTTCTTTTGCCTTTGTCTTCTCACCTTACTATTTTTCTTGCTACCAGGAGAATGTTTTTATCAAAAAGTCGTCTTCCATGTAGCCTCTCTCTTGATCCCGTTTTATCCTTTCACTTTTTTCTCTTTTTTTTTTTTTTAACATGGCTTTGACCTTTTCTCATTCATTTAACCACTCTCATTGTCTGGAAATATCATTCTTTCGGCTTGTTTATGTGTATTTCACATATGTCTCCGTGACGCTTCAGTTCGCTTCGAGTTTCGTTTTGCCTGTCTTTCCATATCGATTGAAGTAAAACTCAATCTATGCTTTGGGAAGATTGCCTTTTAACCTTTTGAGAGAATTCCTTTCGATTCCTTTTCTGCAGAATGCTTTAATTACTTATAACGAGTACTGAGGTTTTTCAAAACTCTTTTTCTCTCTTTGGTTTTAGACAAAAATGTCTTTCTTCTTTCCCATTTTTCTGGACATTTGTTTGATGATTCATCATGACACATTTCTCAAAATCTGCATTAATAACACAGCTTCGCTAAACATACACCAAATAGTAATTCCTTCCTCTATGTGAATACACCATGGGGAGAAAATACTTAACCGGAATTTTCCATGGCGAACACACTGAAAAAATTTATTCGATGATCTATTTCTTATTTGTGAGTGGCAGTTATAGGAAATTCGCGAAAACCTGCTTGGATTTTGCTTGTAATCCTGGATCCAATAATTTCAGCGGAATTTAACATTACTAACCATCTTTTCATATCACCCCAGTTAAAATCGTTTCCCCTTTTCGTTAGTGCTTTTGCGGAGATACCGAGACGGTCGGTCCCCTTTCACTAGTTTTCTGACAGCCGTGTTAATGAAGGAGGGGAGGACATTTCCTCTACGCTTCTGAATGCCATTGCTGGCCTTCTCCGTGCATCTACTGTACATGGAGGTCAGTTTATACAGTATTACTTTATTGCTCTGGAAATTGCTTTACAGCTTTGTTAGGATTTCTCGAGATTCGTCGTTTTTTAGAAGGTTGTGGAACGGACAATGGTTCATATGTGTCAGAAAAACGAACATTCAATGTAAATTGCTAATGAAGGGGTGTGAGAGGCAAAACCCGCGCTTTTCTTCAGAGAATGGTGAATAGCAAAAGAAGAAAGAGAATTTTTGATCTGGCTCTTAGAGAGGGAGTTTCGAAGATTTCTCCGTCCGAGAAAGAATGAAGTTTGGGGAAATGTCCGGTGCCGAGATGGGAGAGTGAGACGGAAAAATGAACTTCGGAAAGAGAAACTTAGGAGCGAGATAACAGAGAAAGACACCCGATGGAAACAACAGGAAAAGATAAATGCATGAACATTTAAGAGAGTAATATTGGAATCAAAACAAGCGAAATACGCGACCTTTCCCGTATACAGCATAGGATAAAGAGCACCACTGCAGAAGAGCGAGTTCTCACTTTGCTGGTGGTTGATTCTTTTAATCGTTTGGGAGAAACAGAGCAAAAGCTCCGGAACTGCTAAATTTCCGTGCAAGCGAAGCCCTGACGATCCCACGCGACGGGACGTTTGAAAGACAACGTTGTAACAGTCCGTCCAACGTAAGTGTGTGGACATCCTCTTTCCTACAGTATATATCGGTGTATGTACAAGAAAATGAATCGAAAGGTCTTTGCTAATATATTCTTATTTGATGTATGGTATTGTTATGAGCAGTGGTGGAAATGGGCCAGAACGCAGCGGAACTCCGTTTCGGGACCCCACGTTCCGGGAACGATTCAATACCAAACGAGATGGAGCATTTAATTTGAGTAAAACATTTCGCAATACATTATACATTTCTATTAATGACGCCATCTTGTATGAATTGTTCGTCTCTGAATAAAGAAAACAGCTCTGACTTCAGCTAAATATGAGTATTTCATTTTAAAGTTTAATAACGAAATTTTCTCATATGGTTTTATATCTACTGCGAATGGGTTTGTGCATATTAAATTTTTATGGCATTCACTTGTACTTTGGGTTCCGGCAGCGAATAATTCCTATTTCCACTACTGGTTAGGATTCTTACAAAATGTGGAGACAAGAGATTAATCTTAAATAGGCTTTCGATTTTTTTTTTTTTCAGGCAAGCGGAAGCACCGCGCTTAATTTTATTCAATTCACATGGCGTCTCACTTGTTGCGTCCTCGACAGAGAAGCAATGTAATATTGCTCATTTCATTACTCCTGTAATGGTCAAAATAGTATAACTATACTAATGATCCGAATTTCTTGGCGTAGAATAGGAATCAAAGTTTCCAAGCTTTCGCACATCAACCATATGGCTTTCTCAAGGAGACAGCTTTCTTGAGAAAGCCATCTGGTTGATGTGCAAAAGCTTGGAAACTTTGATTCCTATTCTACGCCAAGAAATTCGGATCATTAGTATAGTTATACTATTTTGACTATAGTTGGTGTACAGTTCCTATTTATTATTAATTCCTCTAATAATTTTGTGGTTTAAAAAATACAAAAAATGCCGCAAGAAGTGAGGCATATTTATTTGTAAATTGCCTCAGTTTGCCAGGGGGAGATGTGTTGCTCCGCATGATGGAACTGGCCAAAAATAAACGGACCAATGTCAACAATACGAAAGGAAACTTTGCTCACTTTGGGAAATATTGCTGCCTATCAAAGCGACAGGCGTGCTATAAAAAGTCAAGTATTTCGTTGATCATCTTGAGATTTCGTACGGAACGATTTATGATATCGTCCACGATTAAGCCTACCTGCTTTATACTAAATAGCGACGTCATGGTGGGTAAATGAAAACTTCACTGAAGATATACAGTATGTGTATAAGGATCGCTCAAATGAAAGTGAGACTCGTGTAATAGCGTCGTTGTATAATTACACAGAGCCGTGCATTTACGCCGGCAGATAGCGTGTCATGTCAGGAAGCACGCTGTTGTCGGTCGCGCGTGTCAGTGTGCAGTTTGCACGTGCGGCTGCAAGTTGATTACGTAGAGTCGTGACATGGATTCGTCCAAACAAACCCAGTAGGAAGTTATGCAATTTTTGACGGCAGAAGGTGTTAATGGAGCCGAAAGTTATCGTCGTATGAAGGATGTATAAGGGAATGAGTGTCAGTCACGGTGTACAGTGTTCCGCTGGTGTAGTGAATTTCGTAAAGGACGTGTGAGCACGGAAGACATGCCGAGACCTAGGGAAGCACACGTGGCCATCACCATGGAATCGATTGCTGCTGTGGACAGCCTTGTGAAGGACAATCGCTGAATGACCACCCGCGAGCTTGCGGCAACATTGTCCGTGAGTAAGGGAACTGTTTACACCATTCTCAATCGCCGATTGGGATACAGCAAGGTTTGCGCACAATGGGTCTCCAAGCCTCTCCAGGAGGAGCAGCAGACTCGGCGAATGGGTGCTTGCCTGGAGCATCTGCATCGTTACCACGCATAGGGGGGACAGTTTCTTTCCAAGATTGTGGTCGCAGATGAAACTTGGTGCCACCACTTCGATCCGGCCACAAAACTGATGAGTATGGAATGACGGCATCCCAACTCTCCACGCCCCAAAAAAGCTCAGTCCTCCTTAAGAGCTGGAAAAGTGATGCTCACGGTTTTCTTCGATGAGAATGGCCCATTGCTATTGGATTGGCTGGACGCAGGCAGTACGGTCAAGGCAACCACATACTACGATACGTTACGCAACCTCAAAACGGCCATCAAGCGTAAGCGACCCGGGTTGTTGTCAAATGGGGTTATTCTGCTGCACGACAACGCACGCACGCATGTGGCGACAATGTGCCAAGATTTGCTGCGGAGCTTCCCCTGGGAGGTCCTCGACCATCCCCCTATAGCCCCGATCTGTCGCCCTGCGACTACCAAATCTTCGGGCCACTAAAAAAAGCTCTCAGGGGCCGCCGGTTCGCTAACGACGCTGAGGACCGGGTCGCCGCTGAAGACTGGTTCCACAGCCAACCACGTGCGTTCTTCGCTCAGGGTATCCACAATCTCGTGTCGCGCTAGGACACTTGCTTGAACCGGCAAGGCGACTATGTGTAGCGGGTATGTAGCCCATGTATCACTCTTCCTGTATGTTCACATATTCCACCCTATAAACTCTTACGGCAAAAAACCGGCAGTTTCAGTTTCATTTGGGCGACCCTTATATTAGAACGTCTGCAGCACTATTAGCCTGATAAGGATGAATTTTTGGGCTGCATCGTTACAGAGAGGAGTAAAAACTGTGTCCACCCTTACACCTTAAGAATGGAAAGAAGGTACCGAGTACGGTGTGTGGACATACCCGTTTTCTTACGTTCCACAAAATTCTTCGCATAACGGTGAGGCCATGCTTTTTACACAGCAAAGTAGTTAATTTGACTGATTTACTGATTACAGGGTGCACTGTCATTGTCAAATCATTTGTAGTTACATCGCAGTCTATGCTTACTGTCATCTGAAAGAAATGTCCCCATTTTCTGTATTCAGAAGTGCTACTTCTTTGTGACAGTGACAGGAGACACTCCAGATATGTTCAATCAACTCCTCAACTGCAGGGAATAGGGATGTCTTCATTATCGTCCTGATTTAGTTCTGACCGGACTCCTATCTATGTGACCCGTTACAGTAGTTTGTTAGTATTTCGCGAACGACAGTCCGCTGATGGCTATTTGGGCACCTGCCACATTCTGCGACACCGGCTGTAAAAGAATTCGTGAATCGACTGGGTAGGTATTCAGAAAGTTTGGGTTAAACAGTAGTTTAAAGTTTCGGATTTCATTTATGTGCTCTAAAGGTTATAACCGTACATCCAAGGAAAATATTATGGCAATGTCTTTTTGATTTAGCCTTGTAAGTAAAGGGTATTTTTCCCGAATTTGTGATATACAACACGTTTTCATGACATTTGGGAATTTACAGTTTATTCCCCGACTATTTAACATGGAAATTAGACAATTTTTCCATAGTTTAAGATGTCCGATCAGATGGAACGGTTCGAACGAGACCCCGATGTTTCTACACGGAAATCAAAACAGTTTTTAACGAGTTTAAGATTATGCTCACCACGTTCTCATTCGACGGAGTAACACCCTGTAAGTTCGCGATATCTCAAATCAGATGACATTTTTTGGATAAATTGAAAGAATCGTCTACACGTACTCATTCGGTGAGGTATCTAGTAAGTTTCCAATGCATTTATATGGAAATCAATTGTTTAATGGTTTTCATGTGTCTACATTTTCAGTAAGTCAGGCAGTTTTGAATTAATTCGGGATCAGTGTGACTGAAAATAATCTTCGGACGAGATCTGGCTGTCCAATATGAAATATTGTCTACTTTGAACAATTTTTCAACATTTGTTAGATCACCAATACGTTCTCATTTGATGGTGCAATTTCTATCAAGCTTCTAAAACATTTAGGGGGAAATTAGAGAAATTTTCCTTTAATTTGTATCGCTCCTGTCTGATGGGATAGTTTCCAGTTAAGTTCGGAATCTCTGAAAGCCAAAGTCAAGGTAATATTTGACGAGTTTAAGATTTTTAGTACATTTTCATCCTTTGGGGACAGTTTCCAATGTTTTTTCAGTGGTTGCAGAAAGAACAGTGCATCTTTTGGCAAGTTTTCAAAGACAAGCAACTACCGGTAATCAAAGTAATATCGAACCTGGCTCCTATTAGTTCTAAATAAAACAATGGTTATTTACGGTGGATTTTCTAGCGAGGGGAAAGGAGAAGCAAGAAGTAAGAGTTCAAGTGATCCGAAAAGGCGATATCCGTAGCTGCAGATGTCCGTTCAATATGAGTGATGAAGGGGGGGGATGTTCCGGGGGAGATACGCATGTATTTATTAAACACACTGTTGCAATAGTTACTTTAAAAGGAAGCAAATGTTTTGAGTTAGCTGTATGTTTTGCTTAAAACATTCCAGTGCCTCATTTAACTAGTTGGCACTACGGAAAATGCATTATTTTAATGAAAGAATGTTCTGTTTCCAATTTTAGCCACAGAACCTGCTGCTGACCAAACCCTTCCCTCACTGTGAAGTTAAACTGTGTGATTTTGGTATATCACGTTTCATTACCAAAGGAATCGAAATTCGAGAAATAGCAGGGACTCCAGATTACGTTGGTAAGTCAACAGTTTTGCATTTCTTATTCGTTTATTTCGGTTTCCTTCATTTTTTATGGTTTTACCATCATATTTCATGGTTTCTTTGTTTGAAATGAAGCATATTATGCATATTTTCTTTTTTTTTATACCTCGCCATTAATTTTCGTGAAAAAAAAGAATGATTTTTATGTGTGCAGAACAGTAGCAAATTTAGATCGGGTCGTACCGGTTACTGCCGTGACTAATACTTTGTAGTTTAAATTACCAAGAGATCGTATTTTGGTGCTCCTGGAATGAAGTTAATGCGCCACAATTTTGAGGTTTTTTCTAACGACGCACGTGTGAATGTATGTATTCTTACAAAGACTCCAGAATTCAGCCAAGGATTAATTATTGTGTTAGTTCCGATTTCAGCAACCCACATGCATGGCTCTGTAATTCAATCTTTTGGATTTAATTTGTTATGTAGCAGTAGTAAGTATTCTGTTGAAACTGACCCGTCGATTGTCCTAAAAAAAAAAAAGATAAACGGCAAATTTTTAATACAAAGAATTACCATTAAATACTTTTTGGGGGGTGTTGGATGCGTATATTATCATATGGATAAAAAAATTTCAAAAAGGAACAGCTGACATGTAAAGTGGCAAGATGTTCAGCTAGCTGTCCTCTTCAAAAGTGGATTCAATTGTTAGTAACATATGTGCAAATGTTCGATTTTTTCAGAAGTTCTGAAGTTAGGATTGATCATAAACAAAAAATATACTTTAACAAAAAGTTGACAAGTGACCTGAATTTGAAGGCCGTACAAACGGTTCTGGAAAATTTCGTCGTCTTCTGCCACATCTCTTTACAAATAGAAATGGTAGAATTTCCCCTTCCGGACCTGAGCTTGTCCCATGCGACGTTTTGGAGCTACATTGAAGAAAGGATCTCAGTTCAAAGACATGCAGTGTGTGCTATGTGTGTGAAAGGACTCTTTTAAATTTATTTCCATCTGTGGAAGAGATGTTGGGATTGTGTGTATAAATCAGATGAAGAATAATGTGAAGTTACGTACATTACCCTTTACTATGTAATATCATCGGAGAGTGCATATCCTTTTCTGTATGTATATATGTATAAGTCCATTTTCCATTCTTGTGCTTATATGGTGAGTATATCATCCATTTCTGTGTGTATACGGTGAGTACGTTATCCGTTTCTGTGTTCATATGGTGAGTATTTTGTCTTTTACTGTGTAATTTCAACAGAGAGTACATTATCCTTTGCTGCGTATCAAAGGTGAGTCCATTATCCTTTTGTGTATCTAATGTTGAGTCCATTGTCCTTTACTGTGTTGATCATTGAAGAGTGCATTTGCCTTTGTTGTGTATTTATGGTGAGTACATTATTCTTTATCGTGTAACGTCATCGGCGGCTTTAGTGGGAGGGTTCCAGAAAGAATGAGACGATTGTAGTGAATGAAGAGTGTCACTTTCTGGTTGATCTCAAGGATTTTTCCATGTGTGGAAGAAGCTAAAGGAAGTATCTGAACTGCGTAATAGCCAAGGACAATGATAGAAAAATTAATTAATTAATTTGATGCTTTATTCATCAGTTCCATCCAATCGATATAGGATTACTGGAATTAATCGGAAAGTATGGAAAACGCGGTCTGTGAGGACTGATAATTTTCTCTTTACGTTTTTCAGTTATGTAACTGGAAACGTTTTCGGAACTCAGCTTTTCGAAGTGGCGACAGCTGCCGTGCTAATACATTTTTCACGGATAAATCCGGCTGATACATTTTTCACGGATAAAATGTATCAGCCGGATACGATAGTTTTAATTTTTCGTTGTTGTTTTTTTATTTTATTTGTGCGTGTACACACATCCGCCCTCGTTTGATGACTGGGATCATGAAAATAATAATCCTGGCATTTTCTCTCTTTTTTTTTTTTTTTTTTAGCTCATCTTTTGAAGAAAAAAAAAGCACGTGCTATATTATCACTCTGTCCGTGCGTCTGTGGACACGATATTTCTGCACTTGTTAGCCCGACTTCAGGAATTCTTTTCGCATTAGGAAGCCTTAAACGTGAGAGCGATGATCCTTGGTTTTTGGTCCTTTTCTGATGCATAACTTTGCCACTAAGAAGCGTAAATGTTGATACTATCAAATTTAAAATACACTTAAGTGCAAGAAAAACTAGTACACCAGTCTAATACTTGGTAGGTCCCCCACGGGAGCGCAAGACTGCAGAAATACGACGGGGCATGGACTCCACTAGCTTCTGGAAATATGCTGTAGGCAATGCACACCTTACTTCTTGCAAAGCGTTCCACAATTCGGGTGTATTCCGAGGTCTGGGATTCCTGTGTTCGATAGCGCGTTGCATGGCATCCCAAATGTGTTCTATCACGTTCAGATCTGGGACCTTGGGTTGGAATGGCAACACTCCAAACTCAAATGAATGCTCCTCTAACCATAATGTGACGTCCCGACACTTGTGTGGAGGTGCATTGTTCTGTTGGAACAGGCCCAACCCATCAGCGTGAATGCAGGACATGACCGGGTGTACCTCGTCAGAAAGGATGCACACATAGTGTTGGCCGGCCACAGACATTTGTAGACGTACCAGGGGTTCCAGTGAAGTCCAGCTAAACACACCCCATACCATTACGGACCCCCCACCAGCCGGTACAGTTCCCTGTTGACAGACGGGATCCATGGCTTCATGGGGTTTGCGCCACAACCGAATCCTTCCATCTGCCCGATACAGTTGGAAACGCGACTCGTCAGACCAGGCTACTTGTTTCCAGTCATCAAGTGTCCAGTGGCGGTGTTGCCGTGCCCAAGCGAGGCGCATAGCTCTATGTCGTGTACCCATCAAGTGGACTCGAGTTGGGCGTCGGCTGCCAAAGCCCATATCGTGCAGGGTACGTTGCACAGTCCGGACGCTGATGCTTGTTGAGGCTCTAGCATTGAATTCCGATGATACCTGCGAGAGTGTTGCACGCCTATCGCGTGAAACGATTCTTGACAGCCGACGATGGTCACGTTCACCCAATGTCTTTTTACGGCCACACTGGTATTGTAGGTTGGAGGTTTTGCCGGAATTCTTGTAGTCACGGTACACCCTTGCAATGGTCGTCCGTGAAAACCCGAACTTCTACCTCCGAAATACTATGGCCCATCACACGAGCGCCAGCTATGACACCGCGTTGAAAATCGCTTAAATCATTATTACTTGTCATTCTCATGCCGAAAACAGTTCTGACAGCTGGCAAGGATGTCTATCGTTTTATATGCACTGGCGAACGCAACCGAGTACGCGCATAGGTGACGTTGCTATGTATTTTGCATAAGCTTTTCTGTACCAGTTTTTCTGGCACTTCAGTGTACATGTTATTTCATATTATTGCTTCTAAATATCTTATTGAAAAAATTACAACGAAGACCATTTTGGGTACGTTTTGGTTTTCAAATAATGCACAGTTCTTCCTTTAGGGGCGTTAAGGTAAATTACGTTTCCCCGATATCTGTGCTTCTAAAATTCTGATTTGAATTTTTTTTTTTTTTTTGTCTGAATTTTTTTTTTTTTTTTGTTCATGGTGAGGAGTGTTTTGCATATAATTTCCAGTTTTACCAGTAGGGGGGGGGGAGAGAAGTAAGTGTATATTTCTGTATCCGATGTATTTGCAGCAATACCTGCGCTCATAAGCTTCATTGAAAAAAAAATCCGTCAGTTACCACTCACCAAGGAAAACCTTTTGCGCATATTTTCTGCTCGTAATAATGCACAGTTTTTTTGCCAGGGGGCGCAGCTATGTATCCTATTTTTCTCAGTATCTCTGCTTGTAGCAGTCCGATTTGAAATATTCTTACTTTGTCGGACAGCAATTCTTGTGAGGAAAGTTCTTTTTTTTTCGATTGGAGGTTTAACGACCACCGTGAGCAACTCAATGGGCTATAAGCAGTCGCCCGTCCCTAATTTAGGGTCACTGGTTCCAGGGAAGGGAGAGAGACAGTGCCGTAAGACAAACACAACATCTATGCCTCACCGGGATTCGAACCCGGACCCCGTTCGAACGAATGATCAGAGGCCATCGCTTAGACCATTGCGCCACCGGGGCGGCCGAGGAATGTTCTGCGTAAGATTTCTAATTTCTTGTATCTCAAAATTTTGCCACTAGAGGCCCGTAAGTTCATATTTCTGTTTACAACCTATTTTGAGCAATATCTGTATGTCTAAAAACCAGATTAAAAACATTCTTTTTTAGTCAGATCCCAATAAGGAAACTAATTTATGCGGATTTGCTGCCCCAAAAATACGCATCTTATTCCTTTGTGGCGCAAATCAATCTATTTTTTTCTGTATCTCTGCTTCTAAAAGCCCGCTTTAAATAATGTTTTTACATAGGATACCATTCGCCCTCAGTATTTTGCGTATGCATTTGAATTTTTTCCAATACTGAATTCTGCTGTTAGATGACGTAGGAGTGTTTCTGTTTGTAACTATATCTCCGCTTTTAAAAATCTGATTAAAAAAAATATTTTTGTACTCTATGCCATTCGCTACTGTAAGGATTGGGAACATAATCAATACCCTTTAAATAATGAACAATTTTTCTACAATAACGCAAGAAAAATACTTTGTGCTTATTTTCTGCGTATATTTCTATTTGAAAGATTACTTCCGATTATAAAAATTCCCTGGCAAAATCCTTCCTTGGTAGGATACTCTTCATTATGAAGACTGTTTTGCACCCATTTTCTCCTTTAGGTAACGCACAGCTTTCCCGCAAGGGGGAGTAAAGTCATATCACGTTTTCTGTTCGATTTGAAAAATACCTTTGCCTCGGATATCTTTCACTACGAGAAATGCTTTGCTCACGATGTGTGATTTTTCGTAGCACACTTTCCGCCGATAGTGGAGAAGGTAACTATTTCTATTTGTAAATGTTTTACCGGTCACAAAAATATGTTGTTTTTTTTAATAACCAATTCTATTCACTGTGAAGGAACACTTCTGATATCGCGTTTTTTAAGTTATGCGCAGTTTTTTTCTAGGGGGCGTAAATGCACTCTTTTTCGCTGACCCCCCCCCCCCCCCCACACACACACACACTTCTGCTTTGATTTTTTTTTTTTTTTTTTAATTTTCATGTGCCGGAAAGGATTCAAAACACGTGCTCATTACGCCCGAGAATTCGGTGTCATTTTTGTTATTATTTTACTTTAACCGATTCGCAATTCTCGCACTTGATAGCGGTAACTTATTTTAGCATTAGATCTGTATTTCTAAAACTGGGATTACAGCAATTCTTTTTGCATTGGATTGCTGGTACTAGGAACAAAACTTTACATGTATTTCTTACTTTGTTCGGTTTACAGTTTTCTCCTAGGTGGCGTAAATATGTACTGCGTTTGTATTTTGCTCGTATTTTATCTTCTGATAATCCGGTTTGAAAAATAATTTTTGCGTCAGACTGCTGAAACTGTAGACAATGTTGTATATACAGTATATGTTTTCTGCTCTTTTCAGCAATTTTTCCGATACGTGGCGTTGCCACATTTGGCAGTATAAACTGTCTGCTCCTGAAATAATGAAGAGTTTTGCGAAGAAGGTTTTAGGGAACAATTGATTTCAAAACACCTAAAACGTAAATTTTTAGACTTCATTTTGTCAAAATAACGCGTTTATTCCCAAGATTTCAGTGGCATCCTTCTCATGACGGAACCTCTGAAAAACGCATGTGACTAATTGTTTCGTTTCTAAACTCAGTAGTTGATAAGTTTCCGTGTGAGATTTGAAACAATATCATAGCAAGATGGCGCGTTCTGAACTAAATCGCTGCTTCTCAGCGCGCACTTTCGATCAGCCATCGTACATTCCATTGTGGGTTCAAGGAAGTCACATTGTAAAACTTAAAGGTGGTCAGAAGAATCTTTTAAGCTAAATTCCTAATGAGTTCAGTGAACCCCTTCTTTTCGGTGATCTCTTCATTACGCTGATGGCTTAGGCGCATTCGAAAATATGTTCCTCTGCTCCAGAAAATAACTATAATGGAAGCTCTAACAAGATCCCTCATCTGTGGCAAACACAAAGAGCACCTCATTTGCAAGGAATAAAAAGAAGCTAGCACTTTTTGAAAAAGAAGTGCACAGTTTCTCTGTAGTTACAATATTAACTCATTTGTGATCGTTGTTTTGTACACGATTCATCACTGCCGCTGAGCCTTTTAGAGTCTTGTTTATCTGCAACAAATGGTCAACAGGGCGGAGACCTCGTTATTATGACAGCGACTGCCAGGAAAAATACACAAAAAATTCCGCTTCAGATATTTTCACCTGCTGATTGCAGCCGTAATCATGACCGTGACCGTGTGACCAATTAAATGGGCTTTTGTGCGTTTCGTGGGTCGTTTCAGAGTACTCTCACCTGTAGAGCGCAACTGTGTGTAAATGAAACAAAAGTTTTTCTTTACTCTTTCGTCCTCTGCCTTTTAAGTACGAGCGAAGAGGAAAGTGAATAAAAGAAGCCTGTTCTCTTATTTAATTTGTCCAACCAAGCCAAACAATGAGTTTAGTTTCCTGAGCTTAGTTTTATAAATTTTTCTTTTTCATCTTTTAAATGAGTAAGTAGTACATTAAAAACAGAAGTTCAGATAGCGTATAATTTTTGCGATTGTCGTCCTGAAGATGGACAAGTAACTAAGGAAAGCAGATCAGTTTTTGTGTATTGTAATGAAAGTAAATTATGTATGCTATTTTAAGGCCTATAAATAAGGAAGGCTTGTTTGCGTCATCGTTGTGGGCCGCGGGTGGCCTAGTGGTCAGTGTTCGTGACTTCCACCGAGAAGACTCTGGTTCGATCCCAGGCAAGTACGAACGCTCCAACCACTAAATATGCGCCGTGTGTCGGATGAGCACGTTAAGCCTTCGGGCCGCAGGTACTGGCCCCCCGGTTATAAATAAGGGCGTCTTCCTCCCACTTTCTACCTCGCTTCCGTGTCACTTTCCTATCGGGCACTCTAGCCCAAATCTCCTAGCTTCCTATTTCTAAGGATTGTTTAAGACCCGGAGTCAGACACTCCCTTCGTAAAATCCTCTACATATGATCTGTCATCTCACCCCCCCCCCCCCAGACTGAGTATTCGATGCCTCCACATTTAGAAGTGGAATTGCAACGTCCTCTTTTGTGAAGAATAGGAATAGGCATGTCCAAGGTATTACACCCATTTTGCAACAGGGGTGCAGTTTTCTGTCTACATATTTCAGTTTTTTCGGGGCCACAGTTTTCTTGCTGTACAGTGTATTCGTATATATCCCTGTCTCGTTTTCTAGAAGATTAAAGCAAAAACCCTTTCGTTCGGATGGAATTATACATGAGCAAGATTTTCCAGATTTCCAATGCATAGGGTCTTCTTGGTTGCAGTAGCAAAAATCACGCGATATTATCTGCAGGAGGAAAAACTATGCCATCGACATGGGATTTTCTTCAAGGTTCCAAACATTACCCCCCCCCCCCCCCCGAATCAGTACGATCACTCTTCTTTATCGATTAGCTTACTGTTATTTCATTTCTGTCATTCAGAGGGAATTTTTATTCATGGTCACTAGGGGCGCCGACGCGAAAAATTATCGGGAGGGTGTGGGAACACGCTAGTGAGAGAATTTAATAGTTTCGAGGTTTACTTTGACATTTGTTAAGAAGAAAGTAAAAAAAAATCAGTTTTTATGTAAATTTTGGGTGCGATACCATCCAATGTTTTCCTTGGGGAAAAGCACAAAATTTCTACTTCTTCCCATTAGCTGCGCCGTTGATTATTACAATTATATAAAAACAAGGGAAAATTGCATTGCTACAATCATGTTACTTCTTTTGTTCTCGGAGTTCATTTAATTGTGTTCATAAATTTCGGACGTTCTGGTCACAATATTACTATCAAAGCAAAATTAACATTGTTTTAAACAGATCCTTCGACTTTGGATAAACAAATTTAGAAACTAAACCAATGGCTCGTAACTTGAAAAAAGAACTGAAAACACTCGACGGTTTTGGAAAGGTCACTACAGCAGTACAATATAACTAACTACCCACTTAGTCATGTTAACGTAGATTTGTGGAGTCATGTTCAATTTTTGGATTTTGAAGGTTTTTATAATGAAATATTTGCCTTTGAAAGAAAGAAAATGAACTAATTAAGCCTACAAAACTAAGCCTCATTTTCAGCAGATGTACTAAAGTGTCAATTTATTAGAAGTTTTTCGCGTATAAAAACTGATATCATAAGTTCTGAATTAACAGCCGTACAAATACTATAAAGATGTAAAAAGATAATTGCGGTTTTGGGAGCATTGTGTGGAAAGTACGCTTTATGGAACTTCATCTTAAGGTAAGAAAATTAAATCAACTCAGAGCGCGCGCGCGCACTCACACACAGACAAAAAGAAGGATTTTTGTTTTTCGGTTACGTAATAACTGTTTGAACAGAGCTTTTTTGTAATGCCTAAGTAAAGATATTTAGGTGTTGATAGGCTCCTTTCTGTCATAAAAATCGATTCATAATATTAGCAAGTCAGCCTAAAGTTATTACACTGTGTCGACAAAAATACTGACTTGTAACACTGCTCAAACCCAACGTTCGCAATCGCTGACAGCTCTTCTCTTTTGCTTTTAGTAATACCACATTATCAAATATTTTCCCATTTTACATGTTTATTTATTGTATTTTAAATGTGAAAAAATCTCAGGTTGTGTAAGTTTTATGTGTTTTCATCGATTTGGCGCAATTAAGGTAATTTTTAAAAACTCTTAAATGGGTGGTTTTGTTTCCAACCTCCTGTGCCAGCAGACAAACTGTTCGGAGACGTTCCTCTATTCCAGTCTGCAGTTTCAATGGCCTGTTGTGGACTAAGAGAAACACCAGCCCTTTTGACTGTTTCACAGTCAGTCAGTCTTCTCTCACTTCGTATTGAATTTCACACCTAAGAGTCCAGTTTGTCTTCTCCGTTGGTTGAAGGGTCGGGTTTCAAGAGCTGTCATTACACTTTCAAAGTAGAACGATGGGAGCATTCCAAAAACTAGGAAAGTTTTCCATCAAAAATGACCTTTGCACTAGCGCGGAAGTTTCTGCAGCTGACTTTCCAATTTTCTCCCATTTAATAAGTCGTGGCATGCTGTAGCTTGTAGCTCGCGCACTTCAAAGCCACATTCCAGGACAGCGCATTTTTATGTGTTATTTTTTCAAGATACTTTTTTGACTAGTCCACGCATATAGCTGTAACACAGAAATTAATTACTCATATGAAATTCGTTCTTTTTCAATGAAAAATCACGTTGAAAGTGGGTTAAGTTTAATTTTCTTTCTGTTTTCAAGTAACTTAACTTGTAACCAAAGAAATGACAAGCAGAAGATTCCAGGGCCGGTAGGTGCCTAGATGTGTAAATATTGTGGCCCGAGCTCAGTCGCCGAAGGATCTCAAAGATGATAAATTAATTGATAGATTTAATTTGCAATGTTTACCTTCTGGAATTTACTTCAGTACGCGGTCAACTAACACAGAGTGTCTTGTTTTACACAGAGTTAGTCATGTATTTGTAAATTTTAATGTAGAACAAATTGAAATGAATTTATGTTATTACGAACTTTAGTCCTTTCATATTTGGTAAAATTCGGAATATTTAAGTGAAAAAAAACTTCAATTTATTTACTTCAGTAATTATTTTTTTCATTTCCCAATGTAGAAAGCTGCTTTTAAGAGATCTAGATTTGCTACTGTTTAGTTGTGCTGAACATGAAAGAACATTTTGGACACTAAATTTTTTTCAAAAAATGTGACTCTTACGTTAGCCAAAAAAAAAAAAAAGCCAAAAAAACCTCATTATTTTATACATACAAAGCTGTCGAAAACTATAATAATTAACCAATTTATTGAACCCATAAGTTAGTAAAAAAATAGCGTGTAATGTGCTCATGTAAAATGTGTTTAAATTATATAATGCAAAAACTTTTGTAAATAATATCATCGACCATTGTATTGTGCCTAGCGCACAGGGATGTTTAAAATCGACCCACTGAGGAATTTACCAAGATCCATGAAAATTATGTATGGAGTGTCCGTAAACAATTTACTGTGGAAAATTATGGTTATTGATATATTTTCTGCGCCAGTAAATAATTTAATACAATGAATTAGGTACACAATTTTAAGCAGAGACGTAACCCCTGCTGCCCCGAGCGCAGCTCAAGAAAGGGCGCTAAATTCATTTCTTGCAACCTTATTAAAGCTGGAATTGAAACTTTTCTACCAGTTTCTGGTACAGTTTTGTACAGCCATACTTCGTCATTTGTTCATTTACAAAATTTGCCTATAATCTGTTTCGCCTGTAGGGGTGCTAGTTTCTCACATTCAGAAATGAAGTAGTGATTGTATAGTATAGTCTGTCCAACTAAAAAAGAACCATTGCTATCGTCGACAACAATGGAGCCTGTGATTTTTCTTTAGTTGGATGGACTATACATTGTACATTACAAGCTAAGGATGTCGTTCACCTTGTTGCAGATTCTGTGGAGGCTATTCGATCACTACTGCAGCTCCGAAACACTACTTCCAGTTGCATTTGATCTGTTTCATATGGTACTGAAGATCCGAACTGCGAAGCAGTTGGTAAAAGCTGTACAAACAGTCACAGTTTTACATGACGTTAATTTCGTTTTTCGAATATACTTATGTATATATATTACTATTAAAATAATAATATGTATATGATTATCAATCCACTGCTGGATGAAGGTCTACCAAAGTTTCTTCCACAACTGTTTGTCTTGAGTCAGTCTCCTCCATGTCACTCTGGCATGCTGGATCTTTTCCTATTTCTTTTTCTAAATATATAAATTTGCGCCCATTTGTCTTTCCATATACATATGGAAGGGCAAATGGGGCACAATATTTAATGGTTTGCCCCGGGCGCAGAAATGCCTAGTTACACCCCTGATTTTAAGCGTCCATAAAATATTCACTGCCAGGACTTTGTTATACATGTTTTTTAAGCGGTTTTACAATTTATTACGTCATATTTAAGCGGTGTCCAAAGTATTCGTAAACAATTTGCTAAGATGTGTTGAAATTATATGTGTAAATATATATATATACTTAAGAGCAGAGCCGAAAATATAAGAAAAAACTTAAGAATTTGAAACGAAAGTTGCAAAATAACCTGAAAATCAAAACGCGCAACGCAGCAGTTATGAAAATTCAGAATTCACATTCTATTAAGAAGAGACAGAAGCAATAATATTTTAACTCATACCAAGTAAAACATAGAATGAGTAAAAAGAGTATAAAATAATAGTAAAACAGAATGTAGAAAGTGTCGAGAATACCGAGCCTTGGCTTTATCAAGAGTTTTGCTGGTCCTTGATAAAGCCAAGGCTCGGTATTCTCTACACTTTCTACATTCTGGTTTACTATTATTTTATACTCTTTTTACTCACACCGGTCAATATATAATTTTTTCTATGTTGTACTTGGTATGAGTTAAAAATATTATTGCTTCTGTCTCTTCTTAATAGAATATATATATATATATATATATGTAAGCGTCGGTAAGCAATTTATGAAGACCAATTGAAGTTACACAATTTGTAGATTTATTGGGCATTAAGCCAGTGTGTGTGTATGGGCTTGGGAGGGGTTACACCATGATGTCGGGAAATCATTGACCTGCTGTCTGTTTGACATTGGTTTACTTGCTGTAAGTGTACTTGGTGAAGGTTTGTTACATGAATTGAATCGTGTTCCTTTGTTTATTTTTCCAGCTCCGGAAGTCCTGCACTACGAACCCATCAGCCTTCCTACGGACATGTGGTAAGTCCTGAGCTTTCCTAATTTCCCCCCAGTCAAATACATTCTTTTTTGCCTTTCTTCATTCTCGTCTTATAACACAGTGCTTTTTGGAGTCTTTCAAAAGTCAAACCATTCGCCGCAGAGTGACGTTACACACAAAACCGCACTAGACAAACATATCACGCGGTTGCTGAGAACGCACAATTACTAGACTGTTCGATGGCTTCTATTTTAGTATGCCTTTTGGTGTACATGTGTATGCCAAAATAATAATAATAAAATGCGTATGTTATCGATTTGTTTGGCAGTCAGCCTAGCCTGTCTCTTTATAAATACGGTATCTCGTCTTCTAGAACTTCTGTTGAAAAAATCATTTTTTTTTTAAATAAGGGATTGAGCTAAATGCTATTAAGATTTTCCATTTATTTTCCGCTAAGTGGTGTATATCGGTATTTGTCAATATGTTTCTGTTTCTAGAAACCGGATTGGGGGTGGGGGGTTCTTTGGATCGAAAATCAGCAAGCATACCAACATTATTTTTTCCGCATCGCCTGATGTTACATTTGTCTCCTGGATGCCACAACAGTATACTGGTATTTTGTACTGTATCTTAGTTTTTAGAAGGACGATTTCTTTAATGGGATAAAGGTAAGCCCGAATATTATTTTCCATATGTTTTAAAGATTTTCGTGGAACGCAATTTTCCGCTAGTTGGCATTGTTGTACTGTATATCTGTATTTGCTAGCATCTAGAAGACGGATTGGAAAACTTTTGTCTGCTCTTGATAGATGTAAGTATTCCCAATGTGTTTTTTTTTTTTTTTATGTTTTGTCGGTTTTCCTGGTGCACAATTCCTCAGTAGATGGCATAAATGTATGGTTCTATTTATTTATGGTATCTCAACTTCTATAAGAAGAATTTGAAACATTCGTTTTACATCGTGTAAGGTAAGCATGATGTAGATTTTCCAGCTTTTATTCATCCCTTTATGTCGCAGTAACTCAGACGCATTCCCAGAAATTATTTTTTGAGTGGTGCATCTTGTTTTAATTGATTGAAAATCCAATTAACAACATTTTTACTGTCATTAAATACATTATAAGTATTAAAGACTTTGATAATTAAAAAAAACAAACAAACTGGGTTTCGTATGAAAACCTTACTTGAAAGGTGGCCTGCGTTGTTTTCTACTCACAAAGGCATTTATCCTGGTCATAGCCCTGTCATAAAATCGGGAGTTGACCATCCCATATGAAGGAAAGTTCGAATGCCTCACCAATCAAAATACCCCCATGCCCTAATAAAACGCCATTCGTCTCCAGCACTGTTGGTGCCCAGCGCAATAAAAATTCAGCCGACAACGGGCAAGACCATCCACAATGCGACAAGGCGCCCATTAAGCAAGGAGAATTCCTACACACAGCTCATGAACATTTCACATATCTTCGATTATACACTCAGTTGACAAAACATTAGAAATAGGGGTGATGGGAAATTGACATGGGCATCTCCCCGCGTACAGTGGAACAGACTCAAACTGAACGCAAACGATAAATAGTCGAACATCAGGGCTTCCCAATAGTGTATTGCAATCGACGAACATGGGTAAACGTGGTGATCGGAGAGTCTTTGAGCGTGGACGCTCGTATCAAGGGTGTACCGCGAGTATACCATCGACGGGCGTACCAACGCCCTCAGAGCAAGAGGTGGCCGACCATACTCCATTGATGACCGGGGTTGACGTAGACTATCCAGGCTTGTACAGACCGACCGCTTGGCAACGGCGGCGCAAATGACATCCTGGTTAAATATCGGAGCCCCAAGCAGCGTCACCAAGTGAACGGTGCGGCTCACGCTGCGGAGCCGACGTCCTACTTGGATGCCACTGTTGATTGATCGTCATCAGAAATTACGTCTCGCCTGGTGCTAAGAACATCAAAGCTGGACCTCTGCAGAGTGACGCCACGTCCTGTGGCAAAATGAATCTCGTCTTTAGCTCTACCGAACTGACGGGGGGGGGGGTCGACAACATGAGGCCATTGCCCCGTCGTGCCAGGTCGGCTTTGTTCAAGGCGGTGCTGGCTCTGTGATAGTGTGGGGGAGCCTTCTCGTGGAACACATTAGGTCCCTTAGTGTGCCTGGAGAGGTCCTTAACCGCTGGGCGTTACCAGCATGTGCTGGCTGATCACCTACACGCTTTCATGGCCTTCGCGCATCCTACGGCCGATGGTCTGTTTCAACAGGACAATGCGCCGCAACCACCCAGGCATGGCTCGAAAAGCACTCATCTGAGTTTGGAACCATCTGGTGGCTCCCAAGGTACCTGAATTTCAACCCTGTGGAAGCTCTCTGGAATGCCGTGGAGCAGAACATCAGATCCATGGATCCTGGACCGACGTCTCGGGCGGAGTTGTGGACAATCTGCAATAGGCATGTCTGCCATTACCTTTGGAAACCCTCCGGCATCTCATGGAGTCGATGCTTAGGCATGTACAGGCAGTAATTCTCGCTACAGGAGGACCAACACGTTATTAGGTAGGTAACTTTAATGTTTTGTCCATTGAGTGTATTACATGTATGTTATATGGATGAAATTTCAAATAAGATTGTTCTATCCTTTAAAAGTTGTTTAAAATTTGGGATAACGGGAAATTGAATGATGCATATGCAATCTTTGAGCATCAGGACGCAGGAAATTGGTGTGTGTGTGTGTGCAAGTGTATCCCCCTTGGTATGCCACTACAGTAACTGGTAGCACAATTTTAAAAAATAAGCAGCAAAATATTGTGTATCCAAGTACACGACGTTTTCCGTTTCATGGAATTTTTTGAAGGAATTTTTGTGATTTAACCGTATAATTGCAAGGCGCCTTTTTTTTTTTTTTTGGTCAAATTTACAGTAGTCTGCACACTTGCATCTCAGTAGTTCAATTTATACTTAAATGCAAGTTTAAAACCGTTCACCAGGGAGAAATTCGTTGATATTTGAATTGAAATAAGAACTTGTGACGTGCCTGCACCGCAGGACGCGCACGAGATAAAGGCAGATAGCAGCGAGAGCATACGTCCGCGTAGCTCAGTTGGGAGAGCGACTTTTTTTTTTTTTTGAGGTTTAACGACCACCGTGAGCAACTCAATGGGCTATAAGCAGTCGCCCGTCCCTAATTTAGGGTCACTGGTTCCAGGGAAGGGAGAGAGCCAGTGCCGTAAGATAAACACAACATCCATGCCTCCCCGGGATTCGAACCCGGACCCCGTTCGGACGAATGATCAGAGGCCATCGCTTAGACCACTGCGCCACCGGGGCGGCGGAGAGAGACTTACTCCGGAGTGAGGGGACCCAGGTCCGGCGTGGACAAAGATGATGGAGAAATTTACTTCGTCATAAACATTTTGTGCTGTATTCAGTAAGATCCAACATTATCATTAATAGTGGCTGTTAACGCAACTATACATTTGGCATATATTGTCTTACGCCACTGGCTCTTCCCTTCCCTGGAGCCAGTAGCCCTAAATTAGGGACGGGCGATTGCCCATCGAGTTGCTCACGGAGGTCGTTAAACCCATAAACCACCCCCCCCTTCCCTAAAAAAACCACATTTGGCATTGGTCCAACTGATAGCATATATTGTAACCGATGAGTGAAACTTGCGCACTGTGTGAGAAAGTGGGCATTCACTTTCAGCGGTGTGTATATGATAAGTATTATTCTCATGCTTTTGTTTGTTTATTTGGCTCACAAAATTAGAAGTATTAGCTGCACACTAACCCAAGAAAGTTACATTAAAATGACAAATTTTGAACATGGAATCTGTTATGTTTACGTATTACACAATATTTACAACGCGTCGACATACGTAATCTATAGTCTGTCCAGCAATTAAAAAAATGAATCAAGAATGTCGTCCGTGTGTTTTGCTCGGTGGAGAGATAGTCCAAGCGCTAATGAACTCAACACTTTTATGCGCTGTCCATTTCCCCTAGCAAAGTTATCAGTTTTTCTTACCCTTCTTTCAATAATATTTCTGTGATCGTACCATCCTTTTCGAACGGAATCCAATGCCTGTAGCTATCCCCTACCTCCCAACGAAAAAACATGAATTGAAATGAGAAACGCAGGGCCAATTTTTTTTTAAGTAAGCTGCAGTTTTCCTTGTGAATTAAAACTTCTGTCGCCCTGTCTACATTTTTTAAGCATAAAAAAAGTAGATTTCTGCCGTCCCTTAGAAGAAGCTGGGAGGGTGTGGAAATGTCTTTCATTCACTCCTAGAACTGCCTCTTCCCTCGGAGCGGAAAACATGGACGAGATCCGCAATTCTTCATTAGTTGGACGGACTATACGTGGGAAAATGCATATAAAAGAAAAAGAAATTGATAAAATAAATTAAAAAGCCGCAAATGTTAAACTATGAAGCATTTTAAACGTAGTAGAATTTTAAGTGTGTGGATTTTTAACAAAAAGTAGAATATTTAGGAGAGTGAACAGGGGATTAGGATATGGAATTGCGTTTTTTATGCTATGTGATCAAAAGCATCCGGACACTTGTCTATCCACAAACTCACTGCGGTAGGAAAGGAATTAATATCGAATTGGTCCACTCTTTACTGCTATCACAGTCTTCACTCTGCTGGGAAAGGCTGTCCACTAGATTTAGGTACTTTACTGTGGGAATTGCCTCCCATTCTGCCACAAGAGCATTAGTCAGGTCGGTCACCAATGTCGGCCTGTTCGGCCAGGTTCGCAATCTGTGTTCTAATTCATCTCAAAGGTGTTTCATTGGGTTGAGATCGGGGTTCTGTGCAGGCCAGTCAAGTTCTACATCCATGTAATCAAACCATTCTTCACCGACCTCACTTATGTGAACGGGGGCATTGTGCTCTTGGTAAAAGAAAGGGCCTTTACCGAACTGTTACCGTAATGTTTGGAGCACAGGATTGTCAAGAATGTCGTTATAGACCGCAGCGTTAAGATTCTCAGGCATTGGAACCAGGGGGCCCATCCAGTGGCGCCCATATGAGTACTTTTAGAGGGGGGGGGGCTAAGAAAAATCCTTACCTCCTTCAAGGCTGTCAAACAATTTAGTAAATGCACAAGATACTAAAATACTACAAAAATAATTGGTACAATCAGTCATTAATATCTTATTTTTTTAAAATGCTTTAAAAAAGATTTGTGTTTTAGTGTTTTACATTTATCAAAGATTTCGCTATACCAACGGCTAGAGAGGGGGGCTCCCCCTCCCCCTTATGGATACCCTTGGGCCCATCCCAAACAATGAAAAACATCCCCAGAGCATGATGCATCTTCTAGCAAACTTCACAATTGGCACAGCACAGTCTGACAGGGAGCGTTCACCTGGAATCCTGTACACCCAGACTCGTTCGTCGGACTTCCCAGGTGGTGAAGCGCGATTGATCACTCTAAAGAATGAGTTTCCACCAGTCCAGAGTCCACTGGCGCCGAGCTTTACACCACTCCAACCGACGCTTGGTGTTGCTCTTGCTGATGTTAGGCTCATGTGTAGCTGCTTGGCCATGGAAACCGATTCGCATCAGCTCTCCACGAGACGATATGGTCCTGGCATTGCTTTCAAGGGCATTTCGAAACTCGGTGGTGAGTATTGCAACCAGGACAGGCGATTTTGTCGCACCACCCGCTTCAGCCCTCGGCGATAACGCGTTGTCATTTTACGTGGCCTGTTGTTGTTGCTCCTAGGCGTTTCCACTGCGCAATAACATCTCTTGCAGTTAATTGGGGCATCAGCAACAGAGAAAAAATTTCCTGGACTGACTTGTTGCTAAGATGGCATCCTGTGACCATACCACGTTGAAAGTCACTGAGCTCTGCCGTACGGTCCATTCTACTGTTCATGCTTGTCTATGAACTGACTTGTTGCTAAGATGGCATTCTATGACCATACCACGTTGAAAGTTACTGAGCTCTGTCGTACGGCCCATTGTACTGTTCAAGCTTGTCTATGACCTGACTTGTTCCTAAGATGTCATCCTATGACCATACCACGTTGAAAGTCACTGAGTCTGCGATGTTTTCCAGGCCACGTGCGTCTTTTTATACCTGTATGGGCCATGGCTGTGACCTGCATGATGTCCTGAGAGATACTACTCAAAAGGGGTATCCAAAAATAAATTTCAATGAGCGAATGTCTGCAAGTGAAGAAAATCTCTACAGATGAAATACACTGATCGACATAGAAAATGCCACACCAAGAAATATTTGTCAGAGCGTCATGCAAATTGGTGGGTATATGTTTACACTTGGGTTATGTAAATGATCGCAGTTGCGAACCAATCACGTGATAGGTGAGGGAGATAAAAGGGGGGAAACGTATCGGCGTAGCTAAATTTGGTCGTCCTCACCTGGGAGTGTGGTCTGCTGCATTGGAGTGATCTCAGTGAGAAAGGAGTGAAAAATGCCTAAGCGACGTAATCGAGAATCGTACCATCACACATCGACCTTTACCAGAGGCTTCATCGTAAGGCTACTGCGTACGTCTGGTTGTTTCCTGCGTTTCATCGCTGTGGAAACTCGTCGGGATTCAACAACTACCGGCAGAATGTTGCTTCAGTGGCTGAAGGAAGTTCATGTGCTTCGTCGTAGTGAGACTGGTGCACGTAGAGAGACGTCAAAACGCCTGGACCGCCGCATTCCACGGCAAGCCGTAGCAGCCGCACAATCCATAGCCTACGACATTCGACAAGGTGTACAGGTAGCTACAGACATAACCGTATCGACACGGTATGTGAAACGCAGATTGGCTGAGGTAGGTTTGCGCCACTCAGCGCAGCACATCGTCGCTCAAGCTTGCAGTGGGGTCTTATGCGTGGCGAAGCAAATGGAACTATGTCGTATTCAGCGCTTCTGTCTCAGCTCCGACGATCGAGTCAGAAGACGGCGTACTCACCGTTCTGATCTTGCCATCCGTGAGCGTCATACGACTCCTCAGCCTGGTCATGGTTTGGGGCACTGACAGTTTTAACAGCTGTTCACCGCTCGTACGCACAGTGGGGACAATGACAGCATGATGATATGTCCATGAAGTGCTGCAGCCAGTTTTGTTGCCGTATATCCGTGGTATTCCTGATGCCCAATTTCAACAAGATAACGCCTGTCTGCACACTTCCAACATCAGCAAAGGCTGCCTTCTAGGTGTTCAGGTGCTGGTCTGGCCATTGCAATCCCCGGACTTTTCCCCAATAACGAACGTGTGTCACGTCATTGGCACGACCCAGTGCCGCTGTGCGACCCCTCGCAATGTTGGAAGAATTCCGGGCTCAGGTCAACGATACTCTCAGGACATGATGCAGGGACTTTACGACTCGATGCCATGCCGTGTTGTGTTGTCGAATGTATTGCCCAGCATGGCAGCCATACTACCTACTGACTTAGACCACATTATACTGTCTGCTTGTGCATGTAATCGCTGAGAAATGAAATCAATTCTTTCCCACCTACTTGTCTACGTGTTTAGTAAGTTTCGTTTCATCTCGTGCATTCATTCCCTCATGGTGTTGCATTTTCTATGTCGAGCAGTTTATCTGCAAGTTGTGGAGTGAATATCGTGTGTGTGTTTAACGACCACCGTGAGCAAATCGACGGCTGTAAGCAGCTGTCCGTCCCTATTTAGGGTCACTGGTTCCAGGAAGGGAAGAGAGCCAGCTCCGTAAGACAAGTGTACCAGCCGTACCTCATCCAGTACTCGAACCCAGGTCTATCTTGGACGACTAGCCAAAATCTTACGCCTTTGACCACTCTGCCACCGGGGTGGCAAGAGTGAATATCTGCAAGTAAAGAAATACATCTTTACAAGTGAAGAATTAACTAGTCTTTCAGTAACTTTCTTCTAGTAAAGTAAGCATCCTATTAGATGTCTGCAACGCAGGTCAATATGTTCAATATCAGTATCTACAAATGCTGGAGTAAGTATCTGCAACTAACCTGCTAACGATGGGGTAAATCTCTACTGGTGAAGAATCATGAATATCTCCAAATGAAAAAATTTAAAGTCTACAGGTGAATCTCCCTAGTAGTGATAAATTCCTGTAAGGGAAAAAAGTTCGTTTTCCAGTAAATATCTGCAAGTGTGAAAATGAACCTTTGATGCTAAAGAAGTAGCCCAAATCTCTAAAAGTGCATTGAATATTTATAATTAAATCTTTCCAAGTGAAAAAATGAATCTCAACAAGTAAGTCTCTATGATCAAACTCAGTCAATAGATGTCTGCAAATGAAGTGGATCTCTTTGAGCAGATGTCAAATCACTGCAGGTAAATTAAGAATATATGTGCTAGTAATTTGTACCACTGAAGTAAATTCGGTTATTTGTGTACAAATAAAGTCGTAAACCTGCTCAAGCGAAGAATTTATCTACCCTGGTATATTCTATGGCAGTCCTGTGTATATTGTACCACGTGTCTGTAAATAACCTGTTCTAATGAACTTGTGAAAGAGATAAATCGGTAAAAGTGAACACGATTTGAATGTTAGTAATTCTCAGCAAGTGAAGAAGTAAGTTTTCTCGATGTCTCTATAATCGAGGTGATAGCTTCTTTCGTGGAGAGCACTAGCTTTTATCAAGAGAGCTTAAAATATCTAGATATAAAAGAGTAAATATCAGTGGGAAGTGCATGTGTACGGGGAAAACTAAATCGTGTATTATTTCTTGAGAAAGGAATTCCAGTACGTATACAGAAATGAAACATTCTCGTTTTACTTTCTCAAAAACTGTACAGAATGTTGGTGCAGTTTTCAAAATGCATTTTTAAAACCTACGAAGATTAAACTTTTAGATATAGCCCTAAGTATTCGTGATTATTTATTTAGTTTGTGACGTATAAGAGGTGACGTATGATCAGTCAAAACGGCAAGCTGCGGCGATAAGACTTGCGAGCATAGTTCAGTCGGGAGAACATCCCGCTCCGGAGTAGGCAGATGGGTTCGAATCTCACCACCGGCAAAAAGGAAATTTCGGTTCTTTGTGAACTTCGTGAACATATATATTACTTCCCTAAGGATCGCAACTGTCAGGGTAAAAGAATCAGCTCTTACTATTATAACGAATTCTTCGTTTTATTTGTACCTCTTACGGGAATATCCATTAGTCATTAAAGAAGGCATCAGATCCAATATGATTACATTCGTTCGTCGATCACAACGATCTTAAGAGCTTTTATAACAACCTTTAATAATCTACTCTCAAACAACTCTCGTACATAATTTTTTACAGTTAATCGCTATATCTCTGTAATACACTGACGGAAAAAAAATCCCAACACCACGAAAAAATAGTTGTAGAGGAATGAAATGGCGGCAATACATTTGTATAGGTAACATATTTAATCGATTAAGGTTTCAAGATCACAGCTTATTGTAAGCGCGAGAAGAGCCATTTTAAATGTGAAATGCTGGTACATTAATAACCGGTGTAACCGCCAGAATGTTGAATGCAAGCACGCAAACGTTCATGCATTGTGTCGTACAGGTGCTGGATGTCAGTTTGTGGGATGGAGTTCCATGCCTGTTGCACTTGGTCGGTTAATGCTGGTTGGGGGTGACGCTGGAGTTGTCGTCCAATGATGTCCCATACGTGCTCGATTGGTGAAAGATCTGGTGATCTAGCAGGCCACGGCAACATGTCGACACTCTGTAGAGCATGTTGGGTTACAACAGCGGTATGCGGGCGAGCGTTATCCTGTTGGAAAACACCCCCTGGAA
The DNA here is from genome assembly GCA_039090855.1 of Macrothele yani. Taxonomy (NCBI): domain Eukaryota; kingdom Metazoa; phylum Arthropoda; class Arachnida; order Araneae; family Macrothelidae; genus Macrothele; species Macrothele yani. Next base: position 2,553,617 of record CM076996.1, on the reverse strand, counting down.
TGCTGTTCATGAATGGCAGCACAACAGGTTGAATCACCAGACCGACGTACAACTGTGCCGTCAGGGTGCGTGGGATAACTACGAGAGTGCTCCTGCTGTCATAAGAAAATGCTCCCCAGACCATAACTCTAGGTGTAGGTCCAGTGTGTCTCGGCCGCAGACAGGTTGTTTGCAGGCGCTCACCTGGCCTCCTTCTAACCAACACACGGCCATCACTGGCACCCAGGCAGAACCGGCTTTCATCAGAAAACACAACAGATCTCCACTCCGTCCTCCAATGAGCTCTAGCTTGACACCACTGACGTCGCAAACGGCAGTGGTTTGGAGTAACACTAGCTGATGACAATACCTGCACCGTCAAAGTGCTGACTTCGCAGGGAAATGCGGAACTCTCTCGAATAGTTTGGGATAGATAGGATCCCTTGACGGCGTTCCGACAGCCAGCCTGTCAGTCACCGGAAACCACAGTCTTCTACTCGGACAGATTCGGTCTAGAGACCTGTGGGGATCTGCCTCCCCCACGGGACCGGTACCTTACACCCCTCTGTCACAACACGTGTGTGCGACGTGCTATGGGCAGTTGGGGCTAGCAACTTTTTCAAAATATCTCATCTCGTGGCCGGGAGATCGCCCGCCAACGCGAGTTTTTTTTTTTTTGGGACTACTGTCCTTTATTTCAAAACTCAGCACAATTACAAACATTTTCACTATGAGGGTCTCATGCACCCCTCTCACAATACTTAGATACTAAACAAAAATCACACACATTGAAATATTTACATTGTTCACAGCTCTAGGGCCAGGGTCAAATCAAACACCTTGGTCAATAGACCGAAAAACTCATTATCGAGAGCTGCGTACCTCCAAGGGTACTTCCATCCGTCAACAGTAGTTGACCCGACTCTTCCTTTGCTCAAGTTCCCTAATAAGACTAGGGCATGTCTTACTGAAGCTGGAGTGTGAGACGTCCAGCTTCAGGTGGAACTTGGCATTCGCAGCGGTGCAGTTGCTGCAGTTCGGTGCTGGTGCCCAACTTCACCACAATTGCCGCACCTTGCATCTGTCGCGGGGCAGTTGCCTCGGAAATTGCCGAACCCATTACACCGAAAGCACCTGACCTCCCTCAAAAATTCCTTTAGACGGAGCACTGACCAACCCAGGTTCAGCGTCTTCCGCCTCACCAAGTGCTTGAAGGCCTTGGGTTCCACGTCTGCCACCCAGTGGACCCTACCTCCCTTGCACCTGATGGGAAAACAGGCTTTGAACCCGTTCTCGAGCTCTGGGTTCTGCCCACAAACCATCTGCTCGAACTCTTTCCCTGAGAGTCCCCCGTCGACACCGTACACAATCAACCGGGGATTTCTCTTCCGTGGGAAGTGTGCAATCCTTGGTCAGCGGATTGCTTCTCAACTCCTGGGCAAGGCGGTCGAGCTCCCCGGGATGGGAACACTCCACGGCGACCCCTCCTTTCCTTATACTCCGTAAGCTCTCGACCCCTATCTGCAGTTTTGTTGGGTTTACTGCAGTTTTTAGGGTTTTCTTTGTGTCCTCTGAGGACGCACTCTCGACTGTCGGGTAGACTAAAAGCACGTGTCTCCTGTCTACCGACTTTCCCTTCCTCTTTCTAGTCTCAATCGGGGCGGGCGAAGGCCCTTTCGCCTTGTTAGCCCCCTTCCTAGCCACTTCGGCTTCGCAGCGCAACTCATCCCGCACGGACAGCCTGCCTTCGACATAGGCTACCCGTGCTGCTTGCTCGTAACAAGCGTCTCTAACACTGCTCAGGTTAGCTTTCGCCTTCTCTCTCCCTGAGGAAGTGACCCGCGAGTCCGAGAGAACGGACTCTACTTCCTTAGTGAGGTCGCGTATGAGATTCAGAAACGCCTCGGGTGTAACCACCGGGGGTGTCCTGGGATGCGTACCTCCCACCGAAGGTACCTCCGGGCACCCCGTGGACGACCCCTCAGGAGCCCGAGAGGGTTCGGGCTGGGGTGTTGTTTTTCCCTTCCTTGCCATGGGCGGAACTGGCAAGGGGGTGCTTACACCTCTAGCTGACTGAGACTGCTCAGTCGAGGCTCCCTTCGTGGGTGTAGCGGCTTTAGAGCCCCTCGCTGGGGGAAGCGTCTTTGAGAGTTTCCCCCAGCGCTGGGCTATACCTTCCGGCTGTTCTCGGAAGAGGGGCTAACCCCTTTAGCACTGCCGACAGGGCTTGGTAGTGCATTTGCCGCTACCTTCTGCGTCCGGACGATTTGGGGACGGACCCCTTTGTTTTCACTCTACCCTTCTGGGTAGATGACATCTCTGTGAGAGAGATGAAAAACTCAAAAATTTCTTCTAAGTACTGAGTGGGCACCCAGGGGTTCTCCCACTCTAGTCAAACCTTTGAAGCCGGGCGCTCGGGCTTTGGGCGGGCGAGGGACCCCTCGACCGCGGGACCGGTACGACGACGACGTACCCGATGACTGATGCCAGAGTCTCTATGCGAGCTGAACGGAACTTCGCCCTCACAAGGGCGTTTTTTACTAAGTCCCGTCACTGCTCTAATTGGTGGATCTCGTGATCTTCAAGTGAAAAAAGAAAAATCTCGCGAGCGGGTTGTAACCCCGTCTCGCGATTCACTTCTTCAGTTCTGCTCAACAGCGCAGTTCAGCTCAAACAAACACACACAGAAACTCTCACCCGGTCGGCATCAGACTGACCGGTCTGGTTTGGAGTAAGTGGAATGCATGCTACAGGGCGTCTGACTCGGAGCTGTCCTTCAAGTAACCGATTTGTAACAGTTCGTGGTGTCACTGTGGTGGCAACTGCAGCTCGAATTGCTGCCGCAGACGCGGTACGATGCGCCACGGCCATACGCCGTGCAAGGCGGTCTTCCCTCCCAGTAGTGCCACGTGGCCGACCGGAACCCGGTCTTCTTGAGGCAGTACCTTCCCTTGACCACCGCTGCCAACAATCATGCACAGTGGCTACATTCCTGCCAAGTCGTTCTGCAATATTGCGGAAAGAAAATCCACCTTCTCGTAGCCCTATTACACGACCTCGTTCAAACTCCGTGAGCTGTTGATAATGGCTTCTTCGTCTTCTTAAAGGCATTCTTGACTAACATCAACACCCTACGTCGAATCTCAACGATAACTAACGCTCACGAACGTTACAGCGCGTATTTACAGCAAAACTGCTTTGCATGTCCCGAGGGGCGCTACTAGCGCCACACGTATGCGCCGAGCGCGAAATTTGCATAGACGTCATCTTACAGATGTACTCTCACCGCCTACCAACTGTCGTTTATCTAACACCACCCCTTCTTCGTGTTGGGATTTTTTTTTTCCGTCAGTGTATATAAATCTTTCGACAGTTGCACATGTACTACTCCGTTCAGCTGTCATCTACTACATTCAGTATAGGCATTTTTATCTAGCACTGACTCACTGTCAGTGTTGCCAAATTTTAAAAGCTCTTCAGGGAAGTAATGTGCTGTTCAGTGAGGAAACGTTTAACCAAGAAATAATTGTATTTACATTAGAGAACAGAAACTCAAAAGGAAGGCTAAACAGAGGTTTATGCCACAAACCTGATTTTGCTTTGAAATACTATTATTTCTTATGTATTTTGTTATTTTAGCTTTGCTTTTGGTTAGTACGAGGTTGTACATTCTCATAGAAATAATCAAAAGTGGAAAGAAACTGAAGAATTTATTATTCAAAATCGAGGGATCATAAACATGACAGTTATTCTAGAGATGTAAAGAGGAGACAAGCAATTACTACAAACCTTTCTTATTGCGAAGGAATATCAAGACAAAACAAGTTATAAACTGAATTATTTTCTCATTGTCTATAAATGTGTGTGAAGGATAAAGCTTGAAGAAACTTAAGAAAGTCAAAGCATATGATATTCGGTGTTTCTAAAGAATATTCGGGATTTCCTATTAGAATAAAAAAAAAAAATGTGAGTGGGTGTTGAAGAAAACTTTAGGATCTAATTTCTTTCAGAAACAGAAAAAGCTTTTATGTTTGAGACACAAAGCAACAAGGGAAGTATATTTTACCAAAACCAATGCTAGATGGAAAAACTGGAGGAAAAGAGAATGAAAGTGTATTTGCAATTAAGTGGGACATTGGGATCATCAATTTCTTATACATGACAGCTTATGGCGCCCCTGAATAATAGTTGTTTTAATTTTGTCATACCTGCAATCGATCTTTATGGAACTGGATGACGAAAGCAAATAGTAAGCGACTGGAGCTCCATATATGATTTACTGTTTAAAGTGAGACTGGATTATGATTTCCTGTGTGTGTTTGTGCATTTTCAGTGACCTTTGACAGAATAAGCAAGTATAATTCATATGTTGAATTAAGAAAGAAAGACTGCAATATCTTAAGATTCCAGTAGAAAATCTTATTGTTTCATTCTGCGGGAGTCACTTGTAGCTGACAGGGAAATGACACCCTTGTGTAAATAGAATCTCGCTTCCAATGTGCATAAGACGGTCCTGCCCGTTTGTTGAAGCAGCAGGGGCACTCCTTTGTTATGCAAAATAGTTTAGTGGGAAGTCTGTTTCAGAGTGTAATTAGTTTTCTCTGCTGTGCCACAGATACAGCTTGAATGGGATTGGCATTAAAGGCCTAGATTTTGACTACAACCGTTTTCAAAAAATAATTAAAATAAAAAAGAAGTCAGAGGAAGAGGAAATAGAAAAGTAGATTAAATAAAAGAGTTAGTTCTGTATAGGCGGTGTCAACTGGACAGGAACTACGCGTAAAATGGGAGACGGGATGCGGAAGTAAAAAGGTTTCTGTCTCAATACGGGGCAATTGCAAAGAAATTTCACCCCTAAGACAAAAATACTCAGTAACGCTGCCAGTCTGGCGCATTTGTGAACCGAAAAGCACTTGAAAATCTGGTCAACCATAGAAATTAAAGTGATTTTTATTATTTTTATTATTTTCGAAGGATGTGATTAAAATTTGGCATAGTTGATATCAGTCATGTTATAATGAATAAACTTTTAACTGCTAGTAATGTTGTGGTAGTAATTAAGATGAATAAAGTTTTAACGCTGGTTGTTAATAATAATCAACTAATGACATAAACCTAACAGCCAGACAGAGATCTGACAAAAACTATGAACTGAGAAAGACGTACTTACGAAAAAGCTCTTTTATTAGATAACTCTTGAATCATCCAACGCACACACACTACTCGTATCACAATAATGACGAATCAACCTAATCACATAGAACGAAGCTCTACCTATCCAACAACAAACGCTCTGGCTATACAACAACAAACGCTCTCCTTCACATAAACCAACGCTCTCTATACAACAACAAACTCTCTCCTTACGTATCGTTGAATGCGCCTATTTATACTGGCTACCACACGTCATGACTTACACTCATTGCCAGATCTCATTCAGCGGGTGAAATAACATCTCGTTCAGTAAGAAGATAATTTACATAGTAAAATAAAATAACCAGAGATAGTAAAAATCAAAAGGAAAGTGAATATAGAGTATACGTTACAATGTGGTTAATATTTGATCTCAGTCTTTGGTGTAGGTCAGATCAGTCACGATATTAAGATCTAGCCGTCTTGAAGTTAGACTCGTCGTATGGTTAATATTTGGCTTAATCTTTTGTTGTTCGAATATCCTTATCGGTTATGATATGGCCTAGACTTTTTTTCAGTTAGTATCAATAATTGTGGTTAAGATTTGGCTCAGTAAAATCAGTAATGTTTTTATTATGTGACCCAGTTTTTGCGCAACCATTCTGTCCACTCTTAAGAAGGTAAATTACCAGAGTTTGGTGGTCTGCAGTTGATGCGATCCACTTCTGCCTCCTGACAGCTGATGAAACAATCACGACAGAAGAGATCGACAGCTGAGAGTGGTTCGTCAATAACAGTACAAAAACAGTCTGTGTTGGTAAATCGAAGGGAACAAATACAGTTTAGCAACAATGATCGACCTTGCCGATCCCACTACGAGAACTGAACCAGTTGAGGCTACGAAATTTTACTTGATCCACTTTGTTGGTTAGACCTATCACCTACTTGCATTTCAAGCATATGGAATACTTTCTGACATAGGTTGTGGTCGAAGACATCTTCAAGCTTCTTCTAGATTTCACAAATTCAGAATTTCGAACTGGTGTGAATAATCTTGTAATTCGTCGGAAGGAGAACATTGAACCTAATGTATTTTATTTTGATTAATTACTCTTATAATATTTTAATCTGAGACAAAGTCTGAAAGTTGACGTCACAAATACGCTATTAATTTTGCAACAGCCCGATTTAAATTGTTACTTTTAAGCTATCTTCTGTACAACGAGTAATTCATAAAATGTGGCTTTATTTGAAGCATATTTATGTCGTACACATTGCGCTGCAGATAAGAGTGATCAGTGTTTACAATAATAGCCAAGTAAAAACACTTCTCGTTTAATGATAAATATTCGATTGACTGCTAGGGTGTTGTTTTCAATTACAAATCAGTGAGTGATATGAAAGACCCCATTTCTTTTTCCACCTAATTGTTTATGCTCTCTGTGGAGAGTGAAGTTATAGTCACTGCTACCGTAACTTCACTTCCTCTTTCCCGTATCATAGTGATCAGGAAAACAACAGTGAAAACGTGTAGATCTATTATTAGCAATGTCTCTGAAGAGGAAGGTATATTTTGTGCGAGTCGTACCCTTAAACAATTGAACAAAATCTTTTGACCTCAAAAAGCCGTCAAAAGAAGTTGAAGTAATTGTGTAACATCGTTTGCCATCAGTCTTTGGATTGTCTGAAACAATGAATGAAAAAACTCTCACTCATCACAATAATTACATTCGGATTATGGCAACAGTAGCTTGTGTGTTTAGGAAGCGCCGCTGCCTTACGTGCAAGTGGTCATTGAACGATGTGACAATGGCGAACAATGGTAGGTAAAATCAAAAGAGAACAGCACTTTTCTTCGTGGGTAAAATCGAAAAGTGCTCTGTCGATATCGTGTTACTGGGACACTCAGTGATTTCGCTTCTAAGAGTGACATCAAGGTACTTCGAGGAAGAAGAACGATCAATCTGTGTGCTTAATGATCAGTGGACTTCTCTGGTGATTTCATTTCCTGGTTTTCAGAGACGCAGTGTTGATGTAAATCAACGTGAATGGCATATTCTGTTCTAGTTCCGAGTTGCTTGTGTATCGCAGCCATTGGGTGCCGTTTTAGACATTCACAGTTTAATTCGTGTAAGGGTGGTGATCAAATATTGAGACTAAATTCGTGTAAACTAATAAAATAGCAGTTGGAGATGAAACAGTGAAACCGTGCTTGTGTTTTGAGTGGTTTCTTTGTTTTAAAGATGGAAACTTCTTTCAAATGTACTATGGACATTCATCAACTAATGCAGATTGTAGGTTGTTTGCTCCAGTAATTTCGGATAAAAAGATAGAATTCATTTGTGATATTTTTGAAGTGGCTGGCATTTCATCTGGCGCATATCAAACTATTTTGTTACTGGATTTGCCAATGAGACGCATATCTGCCAAGCAGGGACGTCGGTAGATTTCGAAATCAGGGTGGGCAAGTAGTATTTTTGCCGGGGCAGGTTTGATAGCAACTTTATTAACGCAACATTGAAAAAAAAATTTAATGCTTTTTATTACAGACTGTAAAGGAATTCGTGCAATCCCCGTTCCAGCTGGATGCATATTTATTAATTCTTGAACCGTTTTAAGATTTTAACATTTTTTCGAATACAAATAATCCGAAGTTTGGGTCTTCCTTTTTCTTGTTAATATTCCGTCCATCCATTTGTAATAAATTTAGTAAAACCTTAAGAGTTGCATACCAGTTTAGTAAACATAACACTACCACCAGCACCACGCACTGATAAAAACAAAATTTTCTGCCTAGGGGAAGGGTCTGAAAGGAAAATTTTTCCTGGATGAGGGTTGAGAGGAAGTAAGGACACGCAGACACAATACATCCTTTACCCATTCCTTCAAGCCAGCAACTTTGTCTTGCGCTCATCTCTTATCAAGCAGTCGTCGGCCACATCCTGCTCCCTCACTGTCTCGAAACTGGCTTAAGAGCGATGGTATAGCTTTTAACTCAACTTTCTGTGTTGGAATCTCCTGTGTAGTAGCACAAGCAAACCTCCCCCGATGAATTCCTATCCATCCTCCTCATTTGTCCCTGGCCTTGCTAACATGAAAAAAAGCTTAAACTAAAAACTCGGAAGAGTGGAGAACAACTGAATTTTCATGGCCCTTCGGATGCTATTATAATAACCTTTCTATGGAGAAGTAAACAATATATACTTGCTATATATAGGGGGGAATACTTCGGGCTACACGACAAAAAACACGAGATCCATTATTACTTGGCAAAATCCAGATTCTATTTTAAAGTTAAGAAAATTGAAAATCTTGAACTGGGTGGGTGGCAGGGTGGGCAAGAAGAATTTCAGGGTGTGCTCTAGCCCACTCTCACACCCCCTCGGCGACGTCCCTGCCACCAAGTTAACAATTTCACGCTTACCAACACTGGAAAAGAAATCAAAACTGCTTATTTGTGAGAGTTCAGAATTGAAATGGTATCCAGGAACTGACGTAAACTTCTTGAAAATCATCGTAGGTGATGAATATCTCCCTTTATGTTTTTCTGATCTCTAAAGCTACAACATGCAAAAATTTATGATGTTGTAACCATGGAAGGTTTTGTATAGAACATTGCTAGATCCGTATTTCAAAGACAGACTTTGAGAGTTGCTTCCACTGAACACTGTCGGGAACTTTGAAATAAGTGCATTTGTGCTAAAGGCGCCAGATTACCTCTGTAAACATACTGATTTCCATAGATTTAGTTTCCATATTTTATGACCTAATTCGATAAACTCTTGTCGCTCGCGGTTTATTGATTGTTGTATTTTTCATTTGTTACTCCAACTAGGCCTACTTGGTTCTTATTCCCAGGCGGAACTCTTTTCGTAGTTTGCATTCAACACAGAAGTCGACTTACTCAGCACCTGTCACTAGCGAGCACAAAAAATCCCTCCCTCTCAACAATTCAAGTTATGAGTACTACGTTCTAAGCAAGACCGGAGCAAGCTTTTATTAGGGGGGGGGCTCCAAATTAGGTCCCTTCGAGTTGAGATGAAAAAATCCCACCATGTAAATATATGAAAACGAAACATGCATGTTTTTTTTATATTATATGCCCATATACACTATCTACCAACAAAAAATTGGACACCCCTGCAATCGACGATATCTGCGGTCCTGATACACGTCACGGCCGCCGCCGTTAAATATCGTGTGGGAAACAACAACGCAACCAGTCGCATGCAAGATGCCACGCAGTTCGGAGCTCTCTGATTTCGAGAAAGGTGTAATCGTCTGGTATCACAGAAATGGCCGGTCCATACGTGACATATCCAGCGAGTTGAAGTACCCAAAATCGACAGAAGCCTACGTGATTGGCAAGTGGAAGATGAGAGGTGACTGTCGGAATGTGCCCCGACCCGGCAGACCCACAAAACTGGGAGTTAGAGACCGACGGGGGCTGGCCAGAGAAATTCGGAAGAACCGCACGAAATCAATGGGCCACATCCGCGAGGAGTTTCAACAGGCATCCGGGAGTGTTCTTTCGATGAATACCATCCGTAAGGAAGCCCATCTGCTCGGTTATCATGGACGTGCTGCCGCCCACAAGCCTTTGATCACAAAGTCCAATAGCGCTGCTCGGCTAACGTGGTGCAAAGAACGTCGACAGTAGACCGTTGAACAGTGGAAACAGGTTCTCTGGACCGACGAATCAAGGTTCACCCTCTACCGTTCGGATGGCAGGGTCTGGGTTTGGCGTCTGCCTGGAGAACGCCTCCTGCCGGAATGAATGTATTGTGCCAACTGTGAAGTTCGGCGGCGGTGGAATTATGCTATGGGGGTGTTTCTCCTGGTATGGCACGGGACCGTTGGTCGCAATTCCTAATAGACTCAACGCCGAGACCTACTGCACTATTTTGGATCACCATGCGCTTCCTACGTAGTGGCAGTTTTACGGGGTGGACCCATGTTACTTTCAGGATGACAATGCCACCTGTCATGTTGCGAGGTCCACCATGGCTTGGTATGGTGACAGTGGGGGTTAATCGAATGGACTGGCCTGCGCAGAGCTCGGACCTTAACCCTATCGAGCACCTCTGGGACGAGTTGGAGCGTCGACTTAAGGGGTGCCCCCATCGTCCGAAATCGGTGAAGAAACTGACCTGTCTTCTCCAAGCCGAGTGGAAGAAAATACCGCTAGCCGTCGTACAACGCCTGGTTGAGAGTATGCCCCGGAGGGTCGCAGCTGTAATCGTTGCTCGTGGAGGCTCCACCAACTATTGAAGGTGAATAAACTTCGTTTTCCTTTGCTATCACAGGTGTCCAATTACTTGTTGGTAGATAGTGTATATCAAAGCATATGGCAACATTTTTTTCACCGTTTTCTAGCTTTCTAATGATGGCTACCTTGTCGTTTAACCTATTTGAGGGCTACGTGAGATTGACTGCTGTTTAACGACACACACGAAGCAAAAGCAGCACCGATCTTCCAAATGCAATGCTCACTTGGAAGGTGAAAGCAGCAATGGACACAACTCCAGGAATTCTTATTTCCTGTTTCCCCTCGGGCCACATCCCCATTTTATTACTCCCCTATTCCTATCTGCAATCAATCGTATCCCAGAAATTAACTCAATACATGTGCGTTAACCCAGTCCAACCTTTTTTTGCATAGGAGCAGGGCGCCTTTTTTTTAACCCCGCTGACGCAATACTTCCAAAACTTACTTGAGGGCTACGTGAGCCCCTTGGATTGGCTGGCGGAGATTCGCTTGCACAACTCGGTTGTTGAGCAGTTAATGTACTCCCTTTTCATTGCATTTCTATCAACATTCTTCCACTAACACACCAAGATTCCACTGCGCTCTTGAAGTTTCACCCAGAATCCCACCATTTCCATCCTCCATTCCTAGACAATGCGCAGCAGGTTTTCTTTTCCTCGTTAAATATGGAATTTCACTCATTTTTGTTACATCGCTTGTTAAAATTGATCATCGTAGCTGTTCTCTCCCGCGTTTTTGTTCGTTAAAAATGATTAAATTAGCTTTGAATTAACACTATACCAAAAAAAAAAAAAATTCCTGTTTTGCTCGTTAAGGTGGACGTCTAGTGATTTTGCTTCCTAGACTTCCAATGGGCAAACTTCTGTACACATTTTCTTCATAATTAATGCGTTCCCAAGGATGAAAATTTGAACATCGATTAAAATAACTTTATTTTATAACTTGGAATACTTAATATTTTCTAAAACATAACCATAATTATATAAAAAATCAATAACTTTTCCTTTGGGGGTGTTGAGACCAGAAAAAAGATGGCGCGACCAGTACAGTGATGACGTCAGTAGACAAACAAATGTTGGATTGCTTAATTATGGTTATGTTTTAGAAAATATTAAGTATTCCAAGTTATAATAGGAAGTTATTTCAATCGATGTTAAAATTTTCATCCTTGGGAACGCATTAATTGTGAAGAAAATGTGTACAGAAGTTTGCCCATTGGAAGTATAGGAGGCAAAATCACTAGACGTTCACCTTAAATCTGGGATCTCGCTAAATACGGGCTCGTTATAAGTGGGTTATGCTCTTTTATGGTCGTTCAAAAATCGCACTTCCGGTTTTAGATTATTTTACTAAAAATGTGAAAACCAGGTAAATACCCAAGAGCCAACGGTGGGAAATATCAAGTAAAACGTAAAAGTTATGTGAACGCCAACAACACAGCACTCCGCAGAAGTGCAGAATGGAAAATTAATCAGAACAGAACGAATGAGTATCAGATGCGAGCGTAGCAACAGAAAGGTGCTTTCGGGGTAGGCCTTGGGAAAATTCCTTTTAAGGATAAATACTGAGATTCTGCACAAATGTCTAATTAGCTTTCCATCGGAAAGGTCACTGAGGTTAGGCATATTGTTCTATATGCCCCTCGCCGCTGTTTTGGACAATTCCTTTCATGCATGGGGAGCCTCGCAGAGTACGTTGCTCTGTATCCCGGTTAGTTGCGTTATATGCGGCTAACTAAAGTCTTTAAAAAAGAAAATACTGAAGTGCTTGCTTTATTTTTGAATACAGTTTTCAGTAAATTTATTCCCACGTTTTTTGTTTACTCCCCTATTATTACCATTTTGGAGGGCAACTGCCTAACTAAAGTCTTTACAAAGACTTTAGTTAGGCGGTTGCCTAACTCTCCCAGTAGTTACGGCGCTGGTTCTAAGATATTGTTATCATTTCATTTTAAGGTTTTCAGTGTATGACATTGAAACCCCTGCTTTTCACCGCTTCTTTTCCCATGGTCTTTTGCTTTTGTTCGTTTGCTAGGCACTGTGTGAGCGTGATTAATTGCTGTTCTTCTATTGTGCTCTTACGAACAATAATTGTAAGAAAACTTCCCGCGGTAAGAGATATTAGTAACTTAACACTTATCGAAAGTATTACGATGTTATCACAGGACAATTTTTTCCCTTTTATTTCAAGTTTTAACGGTCCCTATGTGTACCTAAAGTTATAAGGAGTCTCCTGTTTCTAATTTTGTGTCACTATGGCCGGGTACCACAAACGCGCCACCCACGCCTCATCTAGGATTAAAACCCGGGCTCAACTTGAACGGTTACCCAAATGCCTGCGCGTCTTATATACTCATGGAGATCGGTAAAAATCGAAATAAAAAGAAAAATAATTTTTGTCAGAAGTTGCTCATTACTTATAGGGCGTTGTAATACTGTACTTTCAATATATGTTAAGTTACCAATGTCTCTTACTGGAGTTGCTGACGCAGATTTCGAATGTTTCACAATATTGCCCAGTCACGGGAGGCCTAGAAAATTTTATTTCAACACAGGTACCATACATAAATTTTTTTCTTGCTTTTGTGCATGGATGTGTGTCTGTCTGTGTTTCAAATTTGCATCAATGCCACTGAAAGGGAAATCTTGATCTTGCTTACCTCAGGCCGACCTAAAAATAATTTTTTCAATCAATTTTCGAGAAACAAATATCGTGAAAGATGCAACTTTATGCTGGAAGGGAGGGGGTGGGATCTTGGTACTTAACTCTGGTCGATTCTTTTCGCTCAGTTTTCTATGCTATATAAAAGGATTTTTCTCATCCGATTTCTAGGAACAGATATTTTGACCGATCTACATTTGAGCCCCACCCACCAGGAAGCTGAAAAGTCTTAAGCATGCAGATTTCCAACCGATCCAAAAAGAATTTCTCTGATCACTCTTCTAGGAATAGAGTAAATATTTTGAGCAATTTGGAGGGAAAATTATATCCCTAGAAAAAAGTGGGCAAATGTATATAAAATCGGACATGGTATCCTCTCTTCGATTCAAAAATAATTTCTCCGTCTTCTAAAAAGAGATACCGTGATCAATATAAATGTACCTTTCCACTATAATAACGATGGAAAAATTTTGCAGAAGGAAAAGTGAATAAAACACATGAAAGAAATTGCGCGTTTTCCAATAAGATTTGTAGCTAAAGCGACACCATCATGTTCAAAGACCTGCCAAATTATAACAAAAAAGCACATCTTTTTTCAGGAGTGCTAAAAACAATTCAGCAGTCAACATTAGGATAGGTGTTCCAAGTAGTATCCTAAAACCCTCCAAGTATTTTATTCTTTGATTTGATATTTCTGATAAACTGCTCTTTCTTTTAATTGGATGCTTCACAAGACTTGCGTGCACGTAATGACATTTTCTTTTTGTGTGTAGGAGCATTGGAATTTTGACGTACGTTTTGCTGTCCGGTCATTCTCCTTTTGGTGGAGACACGAAGCAAGAGACCTTCTGCAATATCACTAGGGGAACTCTGGAATTCCCTTCGGACCTATTTGGCTCCATTTCAAACCATGCCAAGGACTTCATCCGGAGATTACTCGTCAGAAATCCCAGGTAATTGCATATTCCCCACTTTTTTGTTTTTTATTTTGACTCTCAGTACTTTTTTGTATCTTCTTCTGCGCTCGCTGTTGGTGCCTGCTAGTTTTGGTGCTTGGATGTAAGCATCCAATTAAAGGGGAACTGGCAGTTCACCAGCCTTTATGATGTGTGGTTACTGTGTTGCCATCCTTAAGAGTACTCGGCTATCCCTATCTCCACGAGCCCTTATTTTGAGGAACAGATTCGAAATTTCGGCTTTAAGGTCTGAAACGTAGAGCAGGGATAACGCGAGAGGGGGGGGATGAGCCTTTAAATTGTCTACCATAAAATCATGTCTGTACTGGTAAAAATTCGTAAACATTTTGCCCTCGGGTTTTTCAGTTAAGTTCCTAATTCAGCATCCCTTTCCCGCAAATATTAGATAAAGGCTGAAAATTTTGATATGGGATTTTTAGTAGGGTAAAAAAATTTCGCTTAAGTCGCATAATTTTTTCTAGATTTTCTCGAAATTTTTTCATGTCTTAATTAAATGTGATTTTCAGCTAAACAACAACAAAAAACAAAAACACAATTAGGTCAATATTTTATATTGGTAGAGAATGTGGTTTCTCTGATTATGATATTCAAATCGTAAATTAATAAAAGCACCCTCACTCTGTGTTGTGCGCAGGTGTAATAACTGCTGTTTATGCAACATCGTTCGCACATGTATATTACGTAACGTGTTTTTGTTGTTTCCATTTGCACGGTAGTTGTGCCGCGATGACTACAATATGCTTGAATGTAGTATAAAAATTATTAATTTTTTAGTTGTAGACTACTGAAGGGAGAGAGTTCAACATGCCTTTTTGTAAAACTTACCATGTTTGTATATAGTGTTCAATTACATATGCAAGTAAAACTCTTATGAATGTAACGGGGTGTAGTGATTTTTCGCGATATGACCGTTATTCATTATGAATGAACAAAACTCAAACCTATGCGAGAACCAAGGAGGTTAGAATAAGAAATCTGGAGATGCTTTTGTTAATGTAGCAGTACCACTTTGCGTGAAGCCTATAACCGCGAGCGACGGTCGTCAAAGTGTGGAAACGCTCATGGTTTTCAAGGCTATTGCGATGGATTTTGTGTTGGCCGAATCGCCTTCTTTCGTCGCAAATGTTTCTGATTTCGCATCGTATTTTGCTGCCAATGTGTGAGAAAAAGCTGAATTTATAAAAAAAAACTCCTTCCCATTTTTATTTGAAATTGAAATACACGAACATTAGTGCGAATTCTAAACAAAACATAACGTTAAAGTTGTAAACTTCACTCGTGTAAGAAGTATAATTCATTCCGGTTTGATACTAACACCGTTTTGCAACCCAAAACCACGCAATTCCCAAATACAAACAGTTGAAATTACATAGGTATCATGTAAACAACGTCAAATTCCTACACCTTGCGGCTTCACGGTTAAGAGACCAGGTCATCTCCAGAAGTATTATTCTAACCTGGCGAGAACAAAGAAGGAACAACAACAACAACAAAAAAAAAAAACAGATACAAGTAACCAGACAAATCGAAAAGGAAAGGAACAGATGCACTATTTATCGCTGATTTATTGTATAGATGATTTCGAGTTATGGTTTGTTCCGTAGAGCTAGAAAACCACTTCACCGAAAATGTGAAAGTGGGTGTGCCGTACATTCACATCACAGCATTAGGAAAGATCCTGATTGAACTCCAAACATGAGAAGGTTGGTAAGACTAATCTCGAGATTTTATACTAGTGCGTTCGTGAAGCGATTGGTAACTCCTCCTCGGTTTCGTAGTTTTCCGTTCGTAAATTTTCGAACGAAAAACATTGAGCTGAGACATTCCTTCTTTTGAAATATTATGGAGGCTTCCACTAAAACCTTCGTAGTAGAAATGAAAGTGATCTAAAAAAATGTTGTTCAATGAATAAATGGGCACAGACTCAAACCTATGCGAGAACCAAGGAGTTGAAACGACAGAAAAGGCATCAATATTTTGGAAATACGTTACCTTAAAATATTTTTTCAGTACAATATGTTTGTTTGACAAGAGATTTAAATGAAGTGTGTTAAGTATTTCTTCATAATCCGGACGCACTTTTTTAACGTAATTTGTTTTTTACCAAAGCCTTTTTATAATGACAATTGATTCAGAGTGTAATGCTACTCATTTCACAGCATGCAGCTCCCCCTTAGGGTAAACCGACAGGGAAGTGCAACCACCTGTGTTTCAAGGGGACTTTTGTGCTGCGTGTCAGAAACGGAGCCGCGGATGGCTTAGTGGTTAGTGTTTCAGACTATCGATGCTGAGTCCCCAGGTTCAATCCTGGGCTGATCTTTCAGAGATTGTGTGATTTACTAACAATCGCTGAATATCCGCCGTGCATCGGACGAGCACGTAAAGTGACGGCCCCCAGGCTGGACCCACTGGTTAAATGGGTATCCTTTCCTATGTCCTCCCTGAAATTCTCTCACCCATCTATGTGCAATATCGTACTTGTACGGTGGCGCCATCTACTGTACTCTAAGCTCACTACAAACTGTTGTCAAAAGTCGCTAGACTTGCTCTCATTCCTTCCGTTTCTGTGTCCTGCCCAAAAGGCGATCTCGCTGTAGGTGGCTGGGACCTAAACTCTACTCCCTGTGGACGGAAGTCCTACATGAAAATGACAAATTCCGCTAAACTTGCGTGTCAGAAACGAAGTTACGTCCGATTGAACGTTAAGAGTCGGATAGGACGGAGGAGTAGGAGCTCCAGACGATTAGCGCGAAACAACACAGCGGCAAACGCCTCACTACGGCAATTCAGAAAATGCGCTAGAGGACGAAATGTGCACTGAAAAAAACAAACTAAGCTGGAGCAGCAAAACCAATTTTGCTGCATTGAGTTTTGCTCGAAATGCCAAAATATTTGTTGCTCTAGCAAACAATATTTTTTTGGTTTTTATAGCAAAGCCTATTTAGGTACTTGAGCAAATTTTTTTGCTGACAGAAATTTACTTACTACAGCAGAAATTTTGTTGGCCGTACGAATCACTTTGCTGAAACAACCAAATGCTTTTGCTATGTCAGCCACACCAGCTGCCATAAAAAAATGAGTAACTGCAGCAAACGTGTCTGTAATATTCAGCAAAATTCAAGATATGGTAACAGCTGAAAACGCTTGTACCGCGAAGAAAGTTTGGCTAAATGTACTAATAACCGTTCATGAATTCCAGCATGATGGCGGTCTCATGGGCGGTCTGGTCTGTTGTTGTGGCAAAGAATATCTAACTGGTTGTGGTGTGGTGTGTATGTCGTGCTCTCTAAAGAAATTTGAAAGAATCATTTGGAAGAAACCGACGACTTCATATGTGCATGGAAATGTCTGATATACGAGATCGACTGAATAACTGGGGTTTCGGGAACGACGTTATAGTACGATTTGAAGGTGTCCGAAATAAAAGTTGTTGGAAAGAGTGCGATGTGTCCATACAAGTTCCACACAAAAGAACAGTTGCTGCGTTAAGCGAACCTATTTGAAAAAGAAAGAAAACTCTCATTCTCACTAAAACGCAAGGAGTCGTGAAGTGCTGACCTTCGACATGAGAAAACGTACTGCGTATGTGATGTTCCAAAAACCAATATAAAATTGGATAGCTTGTGTTTTTAACCTACATTGTTCTTAGATGTTCAGTGTGATGTGATGTGAATATACTCATTTGATTAAAGAATAAAGGATTATCTATTTAAAGGTGGTAAGTACTCTTTATGTTTTCAACCATTCGTTCTGTGAGTTCAAGAATTCTCTTTCGTTTGTTGAATCCGTCATTTGAGATCAACGAGCGAACCTTTTAGAATTTCTAACAAAAGTAAGGTATGGTGGCCACTGCCAGTTAGAAGTCACCGTATCTTCAAACACTGATCCCACCAGTTCAGTTGAAAATGAGGTGGGCTCTACCACCATCTTGTTTAAAGTAGTGTTCATGCCACCCTACTGCTTCAGATTATTCGAATCGAAATTTCCTTCATACACTGTGTGATATGTGTGAAGAAGGAACATAAGTTCATGCCATCCAACTACATGCACCCCAGATGACTCAAATGCAAATTTCCTACACACACACACACATACACACACACACACACACACACACTGCTATTATGAATGTGTTATGATATATGTGAGCAGGGCCGGCTGGACCATAGGGGCAACCAGGGCCCCGCACTTTACAAAACAAAATTGTTTTTGCTAGAATTCTCCATATTTGTTATTTTTTTAAGTTTTGGGGCGCAAGGCCCTCAAAAATTTATATTTACGTTTTCCAACCCTAGGTTGAAGAAGCGCACATGCTCCAGCTTTGTCCGTCTGTCTGTTCACCCGATAACTCGCGTAAAAATTATTCATCAATTTCAATTAAATTTTAGTATGTGGTAGGGGACAACCTGGGGACGAACCCTATTGAAAAATAACCTAAATGGGGTCAAAGGTCAGGACATAGGTGCGGGATCCATTCCATCGCTCTTATGCGTCATAACTTACGTAAAAATGCTTCGATTACGACAAAACTTTATCATGTTGTTTCGGAAATAAACTGAACAGGTTATGCTGAATGTCATCGAAATGGGATCAAAGGTCAGGGCACAGGAGCGAGATTTATTCCACAGCCACTATCCTCATAACTTGAGTAAAAATGCTTCTATTGCGACAAAACTTTAGTATGTTGTTCCAGAGGTATACTGAACGAATCAATAGTCAGGGTTGGGAGGAGAGTTTGTCTGCGCGCGACTTCTGGTATGTTGGAAAGCGTATCATAATCAATGCATTACATGATTTTATTAACCTGTTATAATTTTTTTTCCAGTTTATAACCCCCCCCCCCCCAACTTATTTAAACCTTAAACTTTTCCATATTCATGAAATAAGAAATTAAATTTCATCACATTTTGTGACTCCCTATTGTATACTCAACAATTTGTGTGTAAACCTGGTATTGAAATGTAAAAAAAATAAAAAAGAACAATATCAAAGTTGTATCTGGGCTATATATGGAGGCCAATCGTTCAATGACTTTAAAAACAGTGTTGGAAATAAAAAAATAAAAAAATCAGGCAATTTTTATACATGAGCACATATAAGAGGTGAATAAAGTAATTAATTTACCAGTTATTCCACTTTCCATCAAAAATCAATCACTAAAACATGTACCAGGAAAAAAAAATATATATACGAATTTATTTAAGAGGAATCGTTATTATTCAATACACAAAAATGTTTGCTATGGAAAAATTTTCGCTACGCAGATTAGTTAAAGCTATCTTTTTATCATTTTGCAGGAAAGTTTTTATTAAGATAATAAAGCAACCTAAACTTCCTCCTCTCCAGAAAGAAAGTCGTAGATTTCAGCACTTTTTATTCTCTTCCTCTCTCTTTGTCTGTCCGCCCATCTCTCACTCAATGTCTGTCTGTCCGCCCATCTCTCACTCAATGTCTGTCTCTCTCACTCACTCAATGTCTGTCTGTCTCACTCTCTCCCACTCTGTCTCTCTCCCACTCAATGTCTGTCTCCCTCTCTCCCACTCTGTCTCTCTCCCACTCAATGTCTGTCTCCCTCTCTCCCACTCTGTCTCTCTCCCACTCAATGTCTCCCTCTCCGTTTGTCGGCCTATATCTCTCTGAAAAATTAAAATACACTAATTTTATCATAAAGAAACTTTTTTTCTCTCTCTCTCTCTCTCTCTCCCTCTCTCTCTGAATTTTCAATCCATACGATGGTCTTTTTCTTTAGCTCACAATAATTTGAGATAATCATTTTCCTTTATGATAATTTTTGTCTGTTTTCATTGTTCATACAATGATTTCGTCTTTTTCTTTAGCTCACAATAATTTGAGATAATCATTTTCCTTTATGATAATTTTTGTCTATTTTCATTTTTCATACAATGATTTCATTAAACTACGAGATTCATTTCCTAAAGCCCTCTATATGAAATTTCGCCCTAGGCTCCGCAAAAGTTCAATCCGGCCCTGTATGTGAGCCTGACTTGTGGTGTCCTCTAACAATCAGTAATAGCAGCAGTACACTCACTGAATGAAAAATGAAGCATACAGCTTCCAATTAAAAACAATTCCTTGGGTATTGGGATTTCAGTCATTCTGAAGTACGGTGTGTGCAGTTTGATGCCAGAAGGTTCTGAACAGTGACTATATGAAGTGAACATGCTACCATATAAATGAACTACTCCCCTAAAATTATCAGGACATCTGTACGGGAAGAAATGTTCAGGATCTAGTAACTTGAAAACAAAAGAAATATTCCAATGAAAAAATGTAATGAACCCCAGATATAGTATCTTGCTTGCTGAAATACAATGAAGTAGACTGAAGCATGGAACTGTTTTCTAAAGCAGATAATTTTTTTCTTTTATTACACTAGATATCAGCTATGTACAGGTTGTATATGCCTGAATAGTACAAAATAAGTGTGGTGTTATTTTTTTTTCTGGCTTAACTGATTTTAATTAAACAAACTAGAACCAAGAATAGATCTTGTGTCTTTGAGCCTCCATTTTCTTTAAGTTTAACAAGTACCTGATCCTAAATTTGTGTGCATTCAAATTTGGGATCACATTCTAAAGTGTTAATGCATCACATTTTAAAGTCTTCAGTGTTGACAAAAGCATCACTATCACAAGAAGGTGCTTCCTGTTTTCTGGCTTGAATGTTGGGGGAGAAAAAGTAAACCAAAAATGAATTCCCACTCATGCAATGTCCATCAGTATCACAATTAATAATTTTTTTTTTTTTTTTAGAATTCTTCTACTGAATATTCCTTCTCATTGAAACAGCTTATAGCTGTCCAGACAATAATTGGCAGATGGTGTATCCAGCAATTTCATAAAGTTAGTATGAAATTGTCTGTATGGAAACTGTTGAACTATGTGTAATCTACCTTGGCCACTTTCCTTAGAAGGCAGACTGTATAGTCAAATTCCAAATTTATAGATAATTTTAGTACAGTGATGTGCCCACTCCATCCTCTGATTTTGTTGCACTGCTCATGGAATTTTACAAACAGCTGGCATTGTAGAGTTCTATAATTTTTTTGGGGTGTTAGCAAATTTTTTCATACAGCTGCTGAAAGCAGTTCATTTGCTAGGGAAATGTTTTGTTTGTGTCTAGGAAAAATTTAATTATTGTGTGTATTATTGTGTGCACACATATATATATATATATATATAGGCAAACCCAAGAAACTGAAGGATAAAGTTGTAGAAGTTGAAAGTTCCTCTGATGTTCAATGCTTTTACAAGAAATGAAGATTTATCGATTGATGGAGAAAAGCTGGAGATAACAGACACGTACGTTTATCTTGGACAGCAGATATCAAGTGAGGGTCACATTGATGAAGAAATTAATCGGCGTACAAAACTTGCCTGGAGAGCTTTTGGAAGAAACAGCATAATTTTCAAGAGCAATATGCCATTATGTCTTAAAAGAAAAGTGTTTGATCAATGCATCCTTCCAGTGCTTACGTATGGTGCAGAGACGTGGACCTTAACTAAAAGAGACATACAAAGGCTGCAGACAACTCAAAAAAGCATGGAGAGGTGCATGCTTGGTGTAACCAGGAGAGATAAGAAGAGGAACTCGTGGATCCGAAAAATGACAAGAGTGGAAGACATCATGATCAGAGTTAAATCCCTGAAATGGCAATGGGCTGGACATACTGCCAGAAGGACAGATCATCGATGGACAGCCGAAATTTTAGATTGGATTCCAAGGGACAGGAAAAGACCCAGAAGAAGACCACATAGGAGATGGGTGGATGAAATTCGAAAGTATGCAGGGGTGACATGGAGGAGACTGGCACAAGACAGACCGTTGTGGAGGAAACTTGGGGAGACCTTCGTCCAGCAGTCGATTGATAATGGTTGACAATGATGATGATGATGATAGGCAAACCCATCGCTCATTACGACCGACCACACACACATATATATATAAACCCATCGCTCACCACGACCGACCGCACATATATATAAATATAAACCCATCGCTCACTACGACCAACCGCACATATATATATAAATATAAACCCATCGCTCACTACAACCGACCGCACATATATATATATATAAACCCATCGCTCACTACGACCGACCGCACATATATATATATATATATATATATATATAAACCCATCGCTCAATATATATACGGACGGTCGTAGTGAGCGATGGGTTTGCCTCCTCGGGGTGCTCCGTGGTAACAATAGCACACACAACAGCAACTAGGGCCTCTGTAAATCTTGGAGAGGTGCAAGCTAGTTCTGTGTGACATTGGAAAAAGACCCCAACTCACTGGGTTTTGTTCCAGAATCCTTAGGTTGAATGACCAACTGGAACCCTCAGCTGTGGGCTAATCCCCCACACTAATGTTCTTACCTGATTAAAAAGACAAAAAGAAATATTAAGAATGACTCAAGTGTGGGATATGGTGGATCTACCACACTTGAGAAGGACAGTCCACCACGGAATCGACCTGGACTTTCTAAACAGCGTATGAGAAAGAGATCTCGGCTGAGTGAATGAAAGATTGGTGTAAGGGATACTAGAGGTATAAATGTCAAAATGAGTGAGGTGATTGAGGAGATGAATAAATATAGACTGGATGTGCTGTGTGTAAGTGAAGCCAAAAAGAAAGAAATTGGGGTAGAAGAAGTGAATGGCACGGTGAGTGTGTGGTCTGGAGTATTGGATAATATGAGAGGACAGGCTGGTGTAGGGGTGATTTTAAGTGAAAAAATGAACAACTTGATTCACTATAGTTGTGTAAGTGAGAGAATTCTCTGGATTCGTTTGAAAGTGAAACTTCAGAGAATTTTAATTGTTGTAGTGTATGCTCCTTGTGACTCGGAACCTTTTGATAAGAAAGAAGATTTCTGGAATGAGCTAAAAGCTGTTTTGACCCAGTTTGGTGCTAAAGAAAAAGTTATAATAGCAGGGGATTTCAATGCTAGAGTAGGAGTGCAGAATGCAATTTCTGACAATGTTCTGGGTAAGTTTAATGATCCTTGTGTGAATGATAATGGTGAAAGATTAATTGAACTCTGCATTGAGAATGGTTTGCGTGTATCTAATACATTTTTCAACCACAAGTATATCCACACATATACTTGGGAAAATCGTACTCTTGGTCAAAAGAGTGTGATAGATTTTGTTGTCTACGATCAGCGTTTGAAACACTTAGTTGTTGACACCCGTGTGATGAGAGGTGCGGATGTTGGTTCTGATCATTACTTGGTAGTGTCACGAGTGAAACTTAATGTTGGTTGGAGGAAAAGGAATAGGAAGAGACCCAGGATAGAAAGAATAAAGGTTGATAGGCTCCTTGAAGATCATCAGCGGTATTCTGACTTACTCAGAGAACTACTGAAGGATCTGAAGTCTGGTGAGAGGGATGTAGAAAAGAAGTGGGGATGTTTTAAGAACTGTGTTGTCACTGCTGCTAAAGAGGTCTGCGGCACCACAATAGTGGGTAACAATAGAGGTGATGCTTCGTGGAATAGTGAGATTGAAGAGGCAGTAAAGAGAAAGAAGGAAGGCTATTTGGGGATGTTGCAAGGTAGAGTCTCTGTGGATGAATATCGCTGTAAGAAGCGTGAAGCTGCTAAGCTGGTTCGCCACAGTAAGGCAAAAGATAGGAAGGAGAAAGTGGAAAGGCATGAACCAGCTTTTTGGAAAGATAGGAAGTCCTTCTGGAAGTACACGAGACTCAGGAAAAATAGGGGAAACAAAGTTGTAAGTTGTGTGAAGAATGAGATTGGGGAAATGATATGGGAGCCCAATGAGTTAAGTGACTAGATAGTGTGAATACTTCTGTGAGTTATTAGATCAGGAAAGCAAAGATGATTCTGAGACAACTGCAGATGATGTCACAATGAGGGATGAAAGCATAGGAGGGATCTCAAGAAGTGTGTAAAGCTCTAAAATCTCTTCAGAATGGTAAGGCTCTGGGAGTTGATGGCATAACTGCAGAGATGTTGAAATATGGTATTGACTCTATAATTGACTGGTTAACTGAAATTTGCCAGTTGTGCTGGGAGTTAGGAATGGTCCCTCGGGATTGGAAGGATGTTATTATTGTTCCCTTGTATAAGAGAAAAGGTGATCAGACTGAATGCAAGAACTATCCTGTTATTAGCCTACTGAGTGTGCCAGGGAAAGTGTTTGCTAAGGTTGTTATTGAAAAGGTAAGAGGTCTTACATCATTGAAAGTGTGGGATGTTCAGAGTGGTTTTATGCCTGGTAAAGGCTGCACTAACCAGATTTTTGCATTACGCATGATGATTGAAAAGTATCTGGCTGTTGGGAAGAAAGGTTTTTACTGCCTTCATAGATTTAGTGAAAGCTTACGACCGAGTGAATAGGACACTTTTGTGGAAGGTATTGAATGAATATGGTGTTACTGGGAAGCTACTTAATACTGTAAAAGCCATGTTTGCTGGTAGTAGAGTTTGTGTACGAGTGAATGGTGTTTTATCAAAATGGTTTTCCATTGGTGCAGGAGTTAGACAAGGTTGTGTAATGTCACCATGGCTGTTTAATATATTTACGGACGTATGTATGCGTGATGCCAAAATAGATAATAGTGGTTTATGTCTTGGTGATATCCGTGTGTGCAGATTGCTGTATGCTGATGACACTGTCCTGTTGGCAGAGAGCAAAAGTGAGTTGCAGAGTATGTTGACTCGGATGCACGAAGTTTGCATGAAATTCAAACTGAGTATAAATAAGGAAAAAACCAAAGTTATGGTGTTTGAGAGAAGAATGGGTAGCACTGAATGTAATGTAAGTATAAATGGCACTGTGATTGACCAGGTGAGTGAGTTTGTGTATTTAGGAAGCATGTTTGACCGAGAGAACCAGTTGGATGGTGAAATCAGTAGGCGAGTGAATTCTTCTTTGAAAGTCATAGCTGCTCTGGGAGGTTTTCACAGGAATGATGGGTTCTCTAGAGAGTCCCGCATGGCTGTGTATGAAACTGATTGTTCCTACTCTGATGTATGGCAGTGAAACCTGGGTACTGCAGAAGAAACATAGGAGTCGTTTGTGTGCTGGAGAAATGCGTTACTTACGTGGGGTTTGTGGCAAGACACTATCTGATTGTGTGAGGAATGAAGATGTATTGCAGTTGTGTGATGTGAAGCAAAATGTTGTTAGCAAGGTGGAGACCAATATGCTTCGGTGGTTTGGCCATGTTGAAAGAATGAGTGATGAAATGCTTACTAAGAAAAAAATTTCAGCCCAAGTGTTAGAAATGAAATGCAGAGGAAGGTCAAGGAAGACATAGGTGGATCAGATTCAGGAGTGTCTGCATGAAAAAAAGATTATGAAGTATAAAAGATCTTGTGTACGGCGTGTAATGGATATCAGTGAAGCACGAGTTGTGTGTCAATATATATATATATATATATATATATATATTTTTTGATTTTCAGGTTATTTTGCACCCTTCGTTCTAAATTCTAAAAAATTTTTCCTTAGTCTTCAGTTTTGCTCTTAAGTATATATATATATATATATGCACTGACGGGGAAAAAAATCCCAACACCAAGAAGGGGTTGTGTTAGATAAACGACAGTTGGTAGGCGGTGAGAGTACATCTGTAAGATGACGTCTATACAAATTTCGCGCTCGGCGCATACGTGTGGCGCTAGTAGCGCCCCTTGGAACATGCAAAGCAGGTTTGCTGCAAATACGCGCTGTAACGTTCGTGAGCGTTAGTTATCGTTGAGATTCGACGTAGGGTGTTGATGTTAGTCAAGAATGCCTTTAAGAAGACGAAAAAGCCATTATCAACAGCTCACGGAGTTTGAACGAGGTCGTGTAATAGGGCTACGAGAAGGTGGATTTTCTTTCCGCAATATTGCAGAATGACTTGGCAGGAATGTAGCCACTGTGCATGATTGTTGGCAGCGGTGGTCAAGGGAAGGTACTGCCTCAAGAAGACCGGGTTCCGGCCGGCCACGTGGCACTACTGAGAGGGAAGACCGCCGTGTACGGCGTATGACCGTGGCGCATCGTACCGCGTCTGCGGCAGCAATTCGAGCTGCAGTTGCCTGACACAACGAACTGTTACAAATCGGTTACTGGAAGGACAGCTCCGAGCCAGACGCCCTGTAGCGTGCATTCCACTTACTCCAAACCACTGCCGTTTGCGACGTCAGTGGTGTCAAGCTAGAGCTCATTGGAGGACGGAGTGGAGATCTGTTGTGTTTTCTGATGAAAGCCGGTTCTGCCTGGGTGCCAGTGATGGCCATGTGTTGGTTAGAAGGAGGCCAGGTGAGCACCTGCAACCAACCTGTCTGCAGCCGAGACACACTGGACCTACACCTGGAGTTATTGTCTGGGGAGCAATTTCCTATGACAGCAGGAGCACTCTCGTGGTTATCCCACGCACCCTGACGGCACAGTTGTACGTCGGTCTGGTGATTCAACCTGTTGTGCTGCCATTCATAAACAGCATTCCAGGGGGTATTTTCCAACAGGATAACGCTCGCCCGCATACCGCTGTTGTAACCTAACATGCTCAACAAAGTGTCGACATGTTGCCGTGGCCTGCTAGATCACCAGATCTTTCACCAATCGAGCACGTATGAGACATCATTGGACGACAACTCCAGCGTCACCCCCAACCAGCATTAACCGTCCCTGTATTGACCGACCAAGTGCAACAGGCATGGAACTCCATCCCACAAACTGACATCCAGCACCTGTACGACACAATGCATGAACGTTTGCGTGCTTGCATTCAACATTCTGGCGGTTACACCGGTTATTAATGTACCAGCATTTCACACACACACACACACACACACACACACACACATAACCTATAGTGTATTAATTCCATGGCCGGTGGATTCTCAACGTTATCACTAATTGCTTTACTTTTATAAATTTTATTGGTAACGAAATCCCTGTAGCGATTGCTGGAATTGTTGCATTACTCGTGAATCCACTGAAATATAAGGAAATTTTTGCAAAACATAGCGATTGTTTGAGGACTCATAATTTTGAAAGGATTATTTTTATGCTACTTTAACAAAGAATATCTGCTATATGCACAGATAAGTCACCGGAAATGTTGATTTGCCAGGATAGAAAATCAAGGAATAAATGGAATTTAGTAAATTCCAACAAGGAAATCAAAATTACTATAGATTTGTGTTTGTAGCATTACATCTTAGGTGAAGTAGAAATTCAACATTGCAAAGAATTTTGCTCTGTAGCAGAAAATATTTGCTACAGTAACAAAGTTTGTTTACAAATAAAGGTAACTTGAGCACGCTAGTTACGTTAAATGAAAACTTTTACAAAAAAGTTCGTAGGTTGGAAGCTTTCGACCTTATCTTAGGTCTTCATCACGCCAATGGAGGACTAAGATTGTTGCCAGATTCTACATTTGAATTTTTCCTATTTTTGTTGCCAAAACTTAGAATTGATCTCCAGATCGATCATCGGAATGTAGAGAGGAGATTCGGAATTGCAAGTCATTGAGTTGAAAATAATTTCCAGGCTTTCACGGTAACGGAGGGCAAAACGATTGTCAAAAGAAGCAATTCGTTTTGCTTCGTTCCAGTGGGGAACTGCAGATGTGTTTTCCATTGTCAAAATAGACAAGGCAGTATTAGGATTGGCTTTCAAAACATCTTTTTTATGTTCTAAAATTCTATGGTTAATGCTCCTGTATGTGCTTCCAATGTACAAGTTATCCCCAGTAGAAGAAGAGATAGGAATGCAGTAAACTCCTGGGAGGTTCAGGCTTTCAACTTTGTCCCTATCCCTTTGTAGAAGTTTCAAGATGTTTGGGGTAAATTTAATGGCAAGATGGTAACCAAAACTTCTAAAAAGAATCTGTAACTTATAAGCATAGGAAGGATGGTAAGGAACAGAACCACAGAATTTCAGGTTTTCTTTCTTTTGAGAAGGAGGCATTCAATTTTCGAATGGTTTTCATGTTTCTTTATGAGGGAGTTGACTGTAAGAGCAGGGAAACCATGAGAGGGCTATTGTAGAAATTTTGGAGAGTTCTTCTTGAAGAGAGAGTTGGTTGTTGCAAATGATATGAGCCCTCTGGATGTAGGACTTCAATGCTGCAAGCTTGTAGAGATGCAGGGTGAAAGATTTGTTGGGAATGATGTTAGTGGCCGCAGAAGGTTTACGATAGACGGAACGAGTAATGGAGAGATCAGCTTTTCTGCAGATAGATACATCCAGGAAATCAATTTTGTGGTTTACTTCCTTAGATATAGTGAGATTAATGGAAGGAAATTCTTCCGTAATGGAGTTGATCAGTGTCTGTAGTTCAGACTCTGTATGTGGCCAGCTAATGAAAATGTCGTCTACATATCTTAACTATAGGGAAGGTTGAAAAGGGTGTTGAGAAATGATGGAAACTTCAATATGTTGCATGTAGATTTCCGCAAGCAGAGGGGAAAGAGGTGAGCCCATGGGGAGACCAGATTGTTGCCTATACACAATTTTGTTGAAAACAAAACGACTGTGTTGATGAATAGTGTGGAAACAATCATAAAGATCTTTGATAAGAGTACCGGGGGGTTCAAAATGAAGAATCAATTTCTTCATGATAAGTATGTAGGACTCAAAATATGGTACAGAGGGAAACAAAGATTCTACATCAAGAGTATGTCTCTTGATGTAGAAAACCCGGAAACAAACAAAAGTAAACACGGCTACGGAACAGACGCCGATCTCCGTGACCGTGTAGCCGAATGAAGCTCGCTGATCTACTATTCTATATCGAGTTCGTATGAGTAGGAAAACGTTAAATATCTGTAAACTCCGAAATAAAAACGTCGCGAAAAAGCTTCAGATGAAAAACAACAACAAAAAAGAGCGCGTAAAAAACGTACGCCCGGATTGTGCAGATGAATTTGAAGCCTATTTAACTCGTACATTTTTATTTTGTTGATATTTCACAGAATTTCGTTTATAAAATGGTTTCGTATAAACGTAAAAAATTTTGCTTGTCTGTTTTCTAGTGAAAGAATGTCTGCCAAAGAGTGCCTTTCTCACCCTTGGCTGTGCCAAGACTCCAGTGGGTCATCAATGCAGGGCATTGAAATCACCCTCACCCCATCGAATTCACCGTCGGATAGCTTCTCTTCCACTTCGGACACCGATGAAATGAAGGGAACTTCGCCGCGTGGAGATCTTGGGCAGCGACCACGCAAGTCATGGTCGCCGTCTCTTAGGAAACGCAGCGTCGACCAAGTGTCGCCATCTGCTGATGTAAAGCTCACCAAAACAAATGGAGTTGAAAATGGATGTCACAAGATAGCGCCACAGTGTGAAGCATCGACCAACGGTAGTGCGCATACCGAGCAGAAGCAGATTGGCGTTCGAAGCGTTGAGAAAATGGTCACCGAATTCGAAGGACTTAAAGTAACGAAAAGAATAATTTTTTCCGAAGAAATAATTGTTGATGAACGAGTGGGTATAGTTTACTGACAAAACGAAAAAAGTTATTGTCCTGGGATGGGAAAAATTACCCGAATGCTCCACTTTGTGTGATTATTGGAGCATTCACAGATTTTTCTTAGAAAAAAAAAAAAAGCAAAGAAAAACAAATACAAAAAAAAAAAAGTTCGTGTACGAAAGTGATTCTTAAATGCGTTATGCAGAAAAAAAAGCGATGGATTTGTAGAGTAGCAGTGTTAAAAACCAATTATGGAAACAATCCAGCATCTACTGATCAACACTAGAAGCAAAATTCTTTGAATCAAAGCTGCCATAGAAAATCAGTAATGTTTTGCAAAATTGAAAACTGGTTTCCAGGATGATTATTGTAAACTTTGATCAAGTCAGCAGAGTACAAAGAATTGTTTAATGGGAGCTGTTTGTTGGAGGTGGGTCAATATGCATCTAGTGCTGTAGTTGTGGTGGGAGTTCATTAAAAACACCATACGTAACGTTGCTTTTCAAACTTTCATCTTGAAAAATGATAAGGTGAACCACAAAGCTATTAAAGTTCTTCCATTCATGTCTACCCCCCCCCCCCCAAGAATTATTACAATCTGGAATCCCTGCTCCCAACTTATTCTTCCATGTGCTTCTAGACAACGTGAATTCATAGTATGTTAATATGGATTACTGCTCATTCAGAATGTTAGAGAACAACTTAGAATTGCATGATTGGCTTTTGGAACTTATATACTAAATTAGGCATTCCATTTATGCACCATTTCTTTTCACCAAGTATTTGTACATTTTATCTTTTGTTGTTTAGAGGAGGAAGATGAGGAGTGGGATAAAAAAAACAGTGAATGGCTTATTTGGTATGTTGCGTTTGTCAACTTTTGTTGTGCATACTTTCAGATATGTATGTGTGATCTGAGAAAAGCAATAGCAACATAACTTTCTATTTTATCTTTCTCCCTCTTTAGGGTGTCAAATTTTTTTAAAAAAATTATTGGGGTAAGGTGAGAAGAGCTCTACCAAGAATCATTTAAGTATATATAAGTATCAAATAACATGTTTGAGTGCTTAAAAAAATTTTGCATTCAAAAATTATAACACCAACATGACTGTAAAATTGCATTAAAAATACCACTCCAGAATTATGAAAGTTCGACTGTGTATAAGTGGTGCATACTCTGTTGAAATCTTTGCCTGTAGTTGGGAATTGATATCCTTTAAGTGTACATACACTATAATGAGCATTATGAAAATACATAATTTTTTCTCAGATGCAGCCCTAATTCTGTGGTAACCCCAAAACAAAATTATTCCGTGGTAGAATACTTAATTTTCTACATGTTAATTAGAACTGAACAGCCAGCTTTCATACTGTAAATTTTACACTTATTCCAAAAGCAAACAATTTGTTACACAGTGATAACATATTGTCAAGCCTAGTAACTGTCACTTTTAGAATTCTCAGAACAGGTCTCAGTATTAATGGCTGTTTTTCAGCATTAGTAGTGTACAAGCACATATCAAGAAAGAGCACTGAACCTGAGACGGCTGGCTCCACTATTCTTCCGAACCAGTTTTACAGTATTTTCATGGATGGTACTCTTATTTTGCTTCCTTTTCCCCATATTTCATATTTTCTTGATTTCTTCCTCTACCATGGTAAAGATGGGACATGTTAAATAAAAAGAAAAGTCATGGAAATAGTATATTTTATTTGTGTGGAGCTGAATGAAATGAAAAAGATAAGAGAAATTAAAAAAAAGATATATATTTCCAGTGAGATATCTTTCATGCAATTAGTGGAAATTAGATCTCTTCAACCTTTAC
Organism: Macrothele yani; assembly: GCA_039090855.1. NCBI lineage: Eukaryota > Metazoa > Arthropoda > Arachnida > Araneae > Macrothelidae > Macrothele > Macrothele yani. The sequence goes on along the minus strand of CM076996.1, from coordinate 2,522,304 downwards.
AAACCTTCACAGAAGGACAGCTATTTGTATCTGTTTCGAGTGAAACGACAGTATTGTCATTTAACACACTTTTGTTTGTTTGGAGGTTTACGGACCAGCATGAGCAACTCAATGGGCTATAAGCAGTCATCCATCCCTAATTTAGGGTCACTGGCTCCAAGGAAAGAAGAGTGCCAGTGTCGTAAGACAAACACAACATCCATGCTTTGCCAGGATTTGTGCCTGGACCCATCTCGGACTAACAGACATTCATGCATAACTTACAATAGTTATCTCTGAATGACTGTAGGTGTGATAATGATGGAATTTGGTGAGTTTACCATACATAATTTTAAAATGATCACACAGGTCACCTGGAGGATTTGACTTGTATACCACACCCTATGGAAAGGTGAGTTGACTAGTCAAGATAAATCAGTTCAAATAGTGATAGGTAAGAGATTGCATTACAAGGTTCGTATGGTCCTTAAAAGTCCTTAAGAACTCCTTATTTTTTATTTCCATTTCTAAGGCCCTTAAAAGTCTATTTTTTAAAACAAGTGCTTATCCCCCCCTTCCAGTCTTGTTTTTGCTCTGCAGTAATGGATGGGCATCACAATCCTGCCCCCACTTTTGTTTGTGTGTCTGTAAATATGCTAACCTGTTCACCAGGGGAGCTTAATTCTAGCTCATTGAATGGAGATAATCCTCTGGAATGTTCTTAGAAATGATCTCCCTTAAACCCCCCCCCCTTTTCCCATTGTAGCCTGCATGACTTAACTTGTGTGACCTTACCAGTGGGATCAACATCTGTGTTGTCTTTTCAGGGGTCAGAGGGTCAAAGCAAAGGTGGGGGTGGGTTCTGTTTGACTTTTTCACAATTTATGGTGTCAGTTGCTTCATGTGGTCTGATCTATCTAGTGTCTACTGCTCTACTCAACTCACCTTGCTTCATTGTCACTGTCTCCTGCTTGTTTTTTTTTTTTTTTTGGCGTATATTTAATTTTGTTCTTTGTAGGCAAAGTAGTTTATATTTGGGGCAAAATGCCTGGTAAATGGCCACTAGCACTGTTTAATCCCATACATATGCATATATACATACACACCTGGTGATATTCCAATGATGCAACAAAATATCAGTTGGAATGTAGGTCCTTAGAAAGTCTTTTTTTTTTTTTTTTTTCCACAGAAAAGGGTATGAACCCTGTGCAGCATAACTGTGAGTGGAGGCAACAGAACAGATACAGCGTACCAAACTGACACAAACAGGAGACAGAATAAATGCAGATAAGGAACAACAGATACAGTCATGGTGCAAAATCAGTTAGATACAGTATGAAACAGTTGCAACATGGAGTACAGAACAATCTCAAACAGGTGATAAGAAATCCACTAACAAGTGAGACAGATTGTATCTGTGCTGAGTTATCATGTGTCACAGTCCATAAAATTTGTCTTCCATCTTGCAACTGAAGTCTATTTCTTTTTAAAGACAAGCACACTTGTAAAGCCAATTCAATCTTTTACACAGGGTAAATGTGTTGTTAGATAAGATCTATGTCTCAGTATAGGAGTCTTAAATCCAAGGTAACTGACAACATTATGGGGCAGTGATTGTTCTAAATACTTGAAGTACAATGATTTGCATAATTCCATGTTTTCAGAAGTTTTACTGTTCATAAACAACACTTTTAATTTCTTATTAGCATTGCATTAATAGTAACAATTCTGTGGTCATAGATGCTGGATTTGTGCCTTAATTGTTTTTGTGAAATTTGCACAAGGTATGAGCTAGTCTAATTAAGACTACAAAGGAAGGTTCCGGTTTAAAATGTAAATTTTATTTCTGTATAGTTTAGTTTTCCTTTCTTTTAACTGACTTATTTATTTGTCATAAAAGATTATCCATGTATACATTATTTAAAAAAATCCTCCTTTCAAGAAGGATCTTTTTTCTTTTTACTTTCACCCGATCAATGGTTGCAACGTTGTCAAAAATGTAGATGGTTCTTACATGCCGTGCACCAGTACAATTGTAATAATTTTGGAGCTGGTTTTTGTGCTATAAAATGAAAAGGTTTTCAGTGTAATGCTTCCCTGAAAGTGTGGCTAAATTTTACTGTTGACAAGCAATTCCATGTATTACAATTAATGTCAGTTACTCCATGTTACTGTCATTTAATGTGTGCAGCCTAAATATATCTTAAGATTAAGGAAGTGCCTTACTCTCAGTTTTAAAATATGAGAAATTAAAAAAAGATATTGTTCAGTTGTATTTTTCAGAAAGTTCTTTAAGGAAATAAACGTATGTTGTTTCACATTTTTTTTAATGTTCACTTTATTGCATATTGAAAAATGTTTCATTTCAACAACAGATGTTACAGTTTCACACAAGACAGTTTGCTTTGTGACATACAAAAGGAGTGTTGTTATTGCAGCACCAGCTCTAAACTGCAAAAGATGATGTTCTTCATCTGTCATATAGCTCTCTGATGAGCTGAAGTGACCATGAAAGAACTCTCAACTTCTGCAATTTTATGACCTATGTAAGGCATCAGAAACTCTGCCAGATCACCGATCCAATCCTCCAATCTAGTTGCTAGCATATCTTGACTCCCTTTCTTTGCAAGTTTTCCTTCGAGGATTGCTTTCTGGAGAAAAAAAATCCCTTTTGCAACATGAACAGAATATATAAGCTTTCTCTTAATGGTCCAGAATCTTAGGTCCTCCACTTTTTTTTTTTTTTTTTTTTAGTGCACGCTTGCTTTTTGATTTATTCTGTAGTTGTGACTTCCATAATGCCAAATTTCCATTACACTTATCCTTTGGATTGATAAGTTGTGAATGGGATAACCATTCAGTCTTATAATCCTCAGTTTTATCTTGACAGAATGATCTTTATCTTTTCACTACTTAGCTAAATCAACTATGAGAATAATTTAGTGTAGTATATCTCAGTACAAAGAAAAAAAAAGTGAAGCTACTGTCATCACTTCTATTAATCTTTGTTCATAATAAGTTGTCAAACCCTTTCAATTTCCCATCTACTGTTATATAATAAGTACTGTCTTTCTAATCACTACAGAATTAGTTTTAAATAAAGACAGAAATAACTTTTTTTTTCTGTTGTTTCCCACACTTTTTATGTCTTTTAAAGAACATGGGTTACATTATACATAATAAGTGTTGGTCAAATTAAATCCTTAGCCAGCAATATAAGTTGTGGACATTAGTCCTGTAGTTCAGTAGCAGATTTCAGTACTGTTCTGTGCAGAAATGTTGGTGGTGTACTAGTTTACTGAGATTATTGGCTTGTCCACAACAATGGATTATGAAAACCAATGTGCCCTGCACTTTCACTTGAGCTGTGCCAGTTAATAGTTTCTAAAGGTATCTTTTTAGTTTCTGATCTTGCTAATCTGAAATTAGTTTTTATGTAGTTAAAATTTTGTAACAATGATCATCTGTAGAGTGACTGATTAGGATTTTATCACACAAGGGTATCACACACACTTAACAAGTGTGAATTATTGTCATGTTTGGGTGTGTGTGTGTGTGTGTGTGTGTGTGTGTGTGTGAGGCTTCTTTGATACCTGAAACAATTGCAAACTTACCATAATGGTACATATATCAGTCTGTTAATGTGGGATAAAGTTCATGTGCACTATTAATTTGCAATAACTTTTAATATGCACCAGGTAAAAAAGCAAGATGCAAGTGCCATGTGAAAGCACACTTAATCATATTTAAATCATTATTTTTTTTAAATGTGTTACCGATTCAACCTGTTAATAAGTTGAAAAAGTGTTTAGTGGGCATTTTTTAAAACAGAAGTGAAGTCTGGTTATGGCTTTGTAAAGAAAACCTTATGCTTACTAAACAGAAGTTGCTCCATATTGATTTTAAATTGGATGAAAAGTTTTAAACAAATCACACTGATATATATATATATATATATATATATGCGAGACTTTGTAATTTGGATCTTATGAGATTAGTGAGGAAGACATGGTAATTGTGGAAGCCTTTCAGAAGTCTGCAAAATATAGTGATGTATGTTTGTAGAATTAATCATCCTAGAATCAATATTAATGTGGCTTCTTTAAACTTCAGTATTTATGTGTGGAACAAAGTTATTTGTAGTGAGCATTGAATTTTCTTCATAAAACTAACTCACTTGAGTCTGTTTAGCACAAGACTTATTCTTTGGCTTTTATTAGTTTTTGAAAATCAATTACAGAATTTTACCACATTCTAAGCTGGCCTTTTTATGCATGGTACCCTAAACACATCCCATTCCTGATACATATCGAATTCTTTGTAGGTAGCTATTAAATTAAGTCTGTTTTTTGCATATTTGTCAAATAATTATTTTTTAAAATCCTGACAAGTATAAATTGGTGCATCTTTTCTATTTCGTTTTCACTGTAACTCAATGAAATCTGATAACCATTATTATACTTGAACTGTCATTGCTATCACTATTGAATTCAGAAGGAACAGTGCCAAAACTTCCCATAGTCTGCAATAAGTGCACTTGATTGTCATAGCATGTAGGGGTTTTGTTTCTGAAAATTTCTGCATTCAATGAGAACATGCAAAATAGTAGACTTGTGTGAGAATACTAGTTGCTTTCCAAGTCATTCAGGCTTTTAATTTTTCATTAGTATGCTTGTTTACTTATGTATGTGAAGATACAAGAAATTTTGTAATTTGTAAGACACAAACAAAAGCAATAAAATAGTTCTGATTTGAAATTAAATATTAACTATGAGTGAAACTGAATTTTGATTAAGGCAGATTGCTGGAGGCAATGAATTATATCACACATGGGTTATCAGGGTTTGGATGATTTAGAGGCTGTCTAAAAAGGTTGGAGGTGTCTTTATAACATTTTCAATATTTCTTCACTTCATTGAAATGAAGTCTGATACAAAATTGTAATTTAAAAATTCTAATGGAAATGTGGATTTTAATTCAGTCAAAGATGAAACAGAACAAATATAATTCATGCCACACAATGCTCATTTCGGTGTTAAAGTGTTCATGGAGTCTGTGTCAAGTTATTGAATAAGGCCTCAGAACTGTCCAGTACATATGGAAACTTATGTGACCTTCACTGGGAAGGATTCTGCATGCCTAACTTTTGTAGAGTTTGAATTTGGTTACTCAATTTTTGTACTCCTGCAAAACCAGATCTTTTTAAATATGTGCAGTATTGTTATGGCAACTAGTCCAAAAATATCTATTTGATCTGGTAACATTGCTTTAGATCATGAAGCTTCTGATCACATTTACATCAGTTTCTTTCTCATTTCACTAAAACAAAATGAATTCATTCCATCATATTATAGTTGTAATTTTGATGTTCAATAATTTCTTCCATGGTGGTTGTGCTAATGGACAGTATGATACTGAAGTACAGTTGCATGTATGTGAAAATGAACAAAAATAGAGTACTATACCAGAGCATAGTTTAAAATTGAATTAGGCTAGCTTTATAATAAAGATTAAAGAATTAAAAACATAGTTATGCAAAGTTTTAATGGAGTGGAGTTTTTGATTGTTGCTTTTTTCCAGCCAGAATGGTATTTTCCAGTGGTTGCAAGATCCATAATTAGACACTAAAGTTTTCTTATATTTTGCCTTTTCTCCAAGTTCTCAGAATTCTGCAGTAGGGGTACTAAAAATCTGTTGCTCCCTCCTCTTTGCTAATTAACAAACTTCTTATAAACTCCAAAACCTAGTAATGGGGTAACAGTGTTATTTGCTGTAACCTAGTAATGGGTGAAATGTGGTGTTCATCTGTCCTTCCAAGCCAGGCATTTTTAGTTTTTTATTGATTCAGACTTGGGTCTATCAACTCTTAATATCAGAGTATGTTGGGCTCTCTTAATGTACAGAAGAATAAATGAAGTGTCCTGTCATGAGAGTAAAACTGAATGGAAAGTTTCTATGTGGTATTCCACTAGAGTACATTTATTCAATGTGTTTATAAGAACTGCGATTTTCACTGAATAGCTCATAATTTTATGACAATGTGCCCTTTATATTGTTAATAATGAAATGAATTCTCAGTGAGAAAGTACCATAAAACACTGATGCTTGATGTGCTAGACAGTCAAAAAAAAAAAAAAAAAAAAAAAAAAAAAAAATTACTCTACTGAATTATTTTGGCAGGTTCTTCCTGTCTGCTTTTAGTAAAACTTTTTATCTTAGCTATGAGGACAAAGACCTGTATCCACGTTTTCATTTGAATACAAAATTGTTCCAAAGATATATATCTGAACACTTTTACACCAAAATAAACATTGTGCAACATGAATTAAATCTGTTCTAAAGTGCACTATGCACATTTCTATTAGAATTTCAAAATAAAGATTTTGTATAGCTGTCAAGTTAGAAAAAATGTTTTGCAGACAGTGTTCTTGTCTTATGTTAAATTAGTGTGTCAGACAGAATAAGCTTTATATATAGAAAAAGGGGAACCCCGTGGATACCTTTGAGCGTAAAGCTGTAAAATGTGAAGTGCTCTTCTGTTTTTTGAGGTGGTGGTAGCATACTCAAAACAAGTCAGTGAAGTTTCTAAATACTTTAAGTATCAATATTTAATGAAATATTTTGGTTGACTGTAATTATTAAGAATATAAAAGGACATTCATTTCACATTTGTCTGTAAAGGTTGTGCTACAGAACGAAATGTGGATTCATGAACACTATTTTACTTGTATACCTTCTGGGTTTATTATGAGATGTGAACAACAAATATATATATGTATGTATATACAGTATATATATATATAAATCCATACTAAGAATTACATCTGTGAAACAGTGATGTATGTTTGTAGAATTACCATAAAACACTGATGTACATCAGTGTTTTACTCTTCTGACAATGAAATGGGGGGGGATGTACTTCAGTACATCCCCCCATTTCATTGTCAGAAGAGTAAAATGTATCCTGATTCAGTCTTCCTTAGGAATAAAAAATACCTCCTAATGAAGTTTTGTTAAATTTCATGGTATCAGATTGTAACTTGGGTTCCAATGAAAAGAAAGTAACCAAATGTTAAGTTTAAGCAGCCTGCATTTATGTGGTACTTGTATTTTCATGCTGGATGGATTAATTTTCTGCATTATGCGAGGCAGAAATTTTTCACATAAGCATCTTTTCATACATACAAATCTGTGTGTTCAAATTCCCGAAACTGGGTAAAGGATTACTGTGAAACTTCTTGTATTAAAAATAATTTTTTTTTTCTTAGTCTGCTAGTGTTTGTTTTGAGAGAAGGTTTTGATCTGTAATCTTAGTGATAAATGTCAGAACTTGAAACTGCATTAACAGCTCTGAAGTGCTAGTAATTTTAGGACCTTTTTAAAAAATAATCCTTTTGCATCAACTATTTCAAATGTGTAAATGCAAATTGAACTGCAGTCTGAAAACTATTAGATTGTAATATTTAATTGAATGTGCATACTGTTCTCATTTTAAAGCTTTGTGTTGTGCACATTTAAAACAAGGGTGACTGTCACTTGAACGTCCTGTGTGTAACTGAAACTTACACTGCCACTACAGATAGGCTTTAGTTAGTAGTGCTCTAAAAATATATCTCGATGAAGCTTATTTTAAAAGATGACAATACACAATGGAAATAACCATTATGTGGTTTCCAAAACAGCTTAGAAAGTTGATGCTTTGTTGTTGAACTTTGACCATTGTATTTCTTTTTATATTACAAACCAAAATGTTTTAACCTCATCATCATAAACATGTTTTGGGCAAAATAAAGCTCTCCTGTATTATACGTTTTACTGTACTAATGGCATTAACAATGTGATCTCTCTGTACGTGTTCCGCTGGCGGTATCTAGGAAGTGCCTTCAGCCTTAGTGTATTTTTTCTTTGGAAATAATCTAATTGTTCCCATACAGTTCTGTCAGGCAGGATTAGCCCTTATAGTGCCTTTATACAATGTTAGGTCACCGATATATGTGTATGTATAGTGTTCCGAATAAATGGACTGCCAGTCTTTTGTTGAATATGAGTTTTTTTTTTTTTTTTTTTTTTGACAAGTTTCCTATGTGAGATCTGTTTTCTGTCTTTCTTTAACGCAATATGCGGCCTATATTTTGTTTGTAAATAAAGTATGTAATGTTTCATTCATTTGCTTTTGTACTGTCTTTTTTTCATTATGCATTTTATATGCACACACAACATAAAAATGGCTTTTCAATATGAGCACTGAAATATCTGCAAAACACACTCTTGTTAACATTTCAAAAGTAAGGACAAAATCTTAACCCATAAACGGGAGCCGGTACACCACCACCTGCAGCTGGTAGATCCAGCATTTTACCTTGAAGGCACAGAAAAATTTACATATACACTCATTGTTATAAAAATCTGCGCAGCAAGAAAACATTATATCTCATGTGATTCTATCATAAAGTTCTTCAAAAAAAAAAACGCTTTGACGTTTGTAAGTTCTGTTTTACACGTTCTGTAAAGTGGATACAGTCTGTGGTGGTGCATTAACTTATTCAATTAAAATATAAATCGGTTAAAAGTCCTAAAAATGTTACTCACGGAAGTGCGTGTTCAGTGCAACGTCAGTAGTTATTGAGAGTTTCTTTGTCCAAAGTTGTATCTTGCTTCAATATGGTTAGGGTTAGCTCGAGAGCCATTTCGTCATAAGTTGTACCCTAATTCGGTTATGTCCAGATGTTAGGGTTAACTCCGTTCTGGCTGTGTCGACATCATATTGAATGGGTAAAGGTTTCCAGATAATAATTAAAGATTCTTGAGTTAAGAGTTACTATTTACATACCACTTGAAGTTCCACGTCGTACTTGGCCATTAGGGCTATCTCGTCAATGCTGCACTCTCGTAGAATTGCTGAGGAAGTCTTCAAGTTAGGTCAGGTTCATAAAAAATTTAAAAAGCTTTAAAAGATTCCAGTTAAAATCGTTATATACACCACCTCATACCGTCCACAGTCTCAATCGTCGGACGCGCGTTTCACCTAGGCTCTACCCTGGCGTTTTCAACGGAGACTTCACACCCTCTGTCGAAGAAGTCTGCTATCTGAAAGTCTAGTGTCCACAGTGCGCATGTTCCTCATGTAACCCATTGCCAATGCCATCTAGTGTCAGGTCACACCAACTTCATCTATGCCATTCTCATCCTTCCTTTTTCTCTTCCTCTCCCTATTCAATTTCTTCTCAGTTTCCCCCAAGCGTACGAAAGGTCCTATAACAGTCCATACGACCTTTTGTACGCTTGGAGGAACCTGGTCGAAACTGAAAAGAAATTGAATAGGGAGAGGAGAGAGAGGAAGAGAAAAAGGAAGGGTGAGAATGGCATAGATGAAGATAAAGTTGATGCGACCTGACACTAGATGGCATTGGCAATGGGTTACATGAGGAACATGCGCACTGTGGACACTAGACTTTCAGATAGCAGACTTCGACAGAGGGTGTGAAGTCTCCGTTGAAAACGCCAGGGTAGAGCCTAGGTGAAACGCACGTCCGGCGATTGAGACTGTGGACGGTATGAGGTGGTGTATATAACGATTTTAACTGGAATCTTTTAAAGCTTTTTAAATTTTTTATGAACCTGACCTAACTTGAAGACTTCCTCAACAATTCTACGAGAGTGCAGCATTGACGAGATAGCCCTAATGGCCAAGTACGACGTGGAACTTCAAGTGGTATGTAAATAGTAACTCTTAACTCAAGAATCTTTAATTATTATCTGGAAACCTTTACCCATTCAATATGATGTCGACACAGCCAGAACGGAGTTAACCCTAACATCTGGACATAACCGAAGTAGGGTACAACTTATGACGAAATGGCTCTCAAGCTAACCCTAACAACTGACTATATTGACGCAAGATACAACTTTGGACAAAGAAACTCTCAATAACTACTGACGTCGGACTGAACACGCACTTCCGTGAGTAACATTTTTAGGACTTTTAACCGATTTATATTTTAATTGAATAAATTCGTTAATGCACCACCACAGACTGTATCCACTTTACAGAACGTGTAAAGCAGAACTTACAGACGTCAAAGCGCCTTCCTGAAGAAGAAAAAAACAGTGTGAATAACGTGAAACTCGGCGAATGACATGGAAGTGATTAAAGTTTTGTGCGATTCCGCATGCCAACACGTCCAAAACCGGCGCTGTAATTGCATTCCTTGGGGGCTTATAAGGCGCCGCGCAGGTGACTTCACATTCGTGCCGAAATGCACAGTAAGAGTCAGGTGAGATCCCTGAGCAATTTTGTTTTTTCGGTTGGAGGTTTAACGACCACCGTGAGCAACTCAATGGGCTATAAGCAGTCGCCCGTCCCTAATTTAGGGTCACTGGTTCCAGGGAAGGGAGAGCCAGTGCCGTAAGACGAACACAACATCCATGCTTCACCGGGATTCAAACCCGGACCCCTTTCGGACGAATGATCAGAGGCCATCGCTTAGACCACTGCGCCACCTGGGCGGCCCTGAGCAATAGACATGCCAAGGAGATACCGTAGATGTGCATACGGGCAACTGACGGAGTCGTCGGAATGAGAGAGGCAGGCTGGCCAGTGCGCCGAATCGGCCGCCATTTGGGCCGGTCGAATAGGACGGTGCAATCGTTTTGGAAGCAATGGACACGGCGGACTGGCTCTGGACGACCCAGACACACCACCAGCAAAGAGCACTGTGTGATCGCAAGAACGGCATGCACAGATGCAACGACATCCTTGTCCAATATCTAGAGACGTGGTGGCTGTACAAGGGGGTCCTGTGTCCGCCACAACCATTTCCAGACTCCTGGCAGAGGCGAATCTGCACTCTCGACGGCCCTTACATTTCCTGCCATTAACACCTGACCAACATCGGCGTCGATTGCAATGGTATCAGCAACGTGGAATGCTACAGACTGGCGACATATCCCGCTTCCGTATAGGAACGGACGACCACTGTGTCAGAGAGTGGAGGACCGCAGGTGGGCGCTACAATCCCAACCTCACTGCACAGCTGCACACGTTCCGAACTGAAGGCACGATGGTCTGGGGAGCCATCGCATATGACAGCCAGACTTCCCTCACAGTGATCAGAGGGGCGTTGACAGCCCAGCGCTACGTACAGGAGATCCTGCAGCCCCATGTGCTGCCTTTCCTGGCGGGGCAGCTCGGAGCCATTTTCCAACAAGATAACGCCTGTCCACACACGGCTCGGGTTTCCCAGGACTGTCAACGTCACGCTTTGATGCTTCCGTGGCCTGTCAGATTACGTGATCTCTCGCCCATTGAGCACGTGTGGGACCAGATGGGACGCCAGCTTTCTCCATGTCCCAGTGTTCGTGATTTAGAGTCAGTTGCAAGAAGTTGGAGCCAATCTGTCCCAGGATAACATACGGCATCTCATTAACTCCATGCCGGACCGTATCACCGCATGTATCAGAGCACGAGGCGGTGCTAACGCTGACCGGAATGTGTACCATATATCCGCAGGAAATCGTCCTGCTGCTGTGATATTGTAATCACTTCTGTCCTTGGTATGTATGTACCATCTCACTACTAAAATCTCATTTCAATCCAACACCACCTTCTTGGTGCACAGATTTTTATGACAATAAATGTATAACTTAAGCTGCAAAAATAAATCTTGCACCAAAACATCATAGAATAAAGTGTACATAGAATCATGGAATGAAAGGTCTTCTCTTTAAACATAGGTAACCCCCCTTCCCCCAAAAAAGCAGTGTGTATCAGCAGGGATGGTTGGTTGGTTGGTTAGTGGATTTTAGTGGCGCAAGGGCCAGGTTTGGCCAAAGAGCGCCAGAGAAAGAACTATCAGCCACAGATTTTTAAAAGCGTGGAAAATGATTAAAAGCAGACAGGCTTGGTAAAAGTTGAAAAAGAGTATGATGAAAGCTGTGAAGACAAGGTAGTTAATTAGGTTTATATAAAAATTTATTAATTTACTATTATAATTATAATTTTTTTTTAAACACAACTACACAAAGGATGAGTCACTCTCCTCCCCCCACACTCTTCTGCAATGCTGGCAGAGGGCGGGGACGAACTGTCACTCTCCTCCCCCCCATGTTCCTCTGCAATGTTGTTTGAGGCTGGGGACGAACTGTCACTCTCCTCCCCCTATGTTCCTCTATAATGTTGGTTGAGGGTGGGGACCTCGCTGGTTGGTTGGTTGGTTAGTGGATTTTAGTGGCGCAAGGGCCAGGTTTGGCCAAAGAGCGCCAGACAAAGAACTATCAGCCACAGAATTTTAAAAGCGTGGAAAATGAGTAAAAGCAGACAGGCTTGGTAAAAGTTGAAAAAGAGCATGAAGAAAGCAGTGAAGAAAAGGTAGTTAATGAAGTTTATTAAAATTCATAAACTTACTAATGGAAAAGGACGAACCGTCACTCTCCTCCCCCCACACTCCTCTGCAATGCTGGCAGAGGGCGGGGACGAACTGTCACTTTCCTCCCCCCATGTTCCTCTGCAATGCTGGTTGAGGCTGGGGACGAACTGTCACTCTCCTCCCCCACATGTTCCTCTATAATGTCGGTTGAGGGTGGGGACCTCGCAGAGGCCGAGACAGTTGGATGGACACTGCACACCTTTGCGGATTGAGGGCCGGGTCTTCCGCACGTGCAGGCTGTCTGCTGGGAACCGGAAGAGTCGGCCGTCTTCAAAAGAGAAGGCGCAGACTCAGCTGGTCGAATAAGCTGGAGCTCGGTGAAATCCACCTGAGTCGCTTGTTCAACTGTAGATCGCTTGGCAAGTGCGGCGAGAGCTACAGGGCGCGGAACAAAGGGCTGCACGGGTTGCGGCAGAGACTGAACAACTGCGGCAAAACTACGCTGTCGGGTGTTGGGAATACCCAACTTGGCTTTGGCAGCAGGGTACGAGAGGCCTTCCAGGGTCTTGAGGCGCTGGATCGCCATCTCGTCCTTCCATTTCATACAGTTGCGGGAGTAAGCTGCATGGGCCTCACCGCAGTTAACACAGCAGGCCGCAGAAGTGCAACCTTCCCCGTCATGTTCACCGGAGCCACAATTAGCGGAACTCTTACAGAATCGTTGTGAATGCCCGTACCTCTGGCACCTGAAACAGCGCAGAGGACTGGGAATGTACGGGCGAACTGCACAGACCAAGTAGCCTGCTTTGATTTCTGTCGGAACTTTCGGGGAGTCAAAAGTCAAGATTACATTTTTAGATTTAAGCAAAGAGCCATCACGCCGGAACATCATACGACGTGCAGCAAGAACACCCTGATCCGCAAGTTCAGTCACCAATTCATCCTCACTGCATGGCAAGAGATCAAACTCCGAAATAACACCCCGAGAGGTGTTAAGAAACGGGTGAGGTGTCACTTTGACAGGAATGCCTTGAAGACTAGAAAGGCGCAGAAAAGTGTTACTCTGAGAAACACTGCAAGTTTGGACAAGCAGGTCCCCAGAGCGAAGCTTCCTCACAGACTTCAAGGGGCCAACCGCAGCGTTCAAAGCTTTAGAAATGAAAAATGGAGATCTGGTGGACAGTCTCTCATTCGGATCGATGGATTCTACAAGTAAGTGTGTAGCATGCGTAGTCACAGCAATCGAGGGAGACGACGCTTCGGAGCGACTGGTACAGCTGCCGAAGAAGAGGTTGTACATTCTTGGTCAAGGTCATGGTCTAAAGAACGTTTAAGGTTTTGAGACTTGGTAGGTTGAGAAGACGAAGGAGAGTCGTTTGCAACTATCATTTTCTCAGGTGACTTAAATTTGGAGTGTTTATGTTTGGGTTTACCCATGGAAAAAAAGGAGGAAGATTCGTCTGCAGACTACTCCACCCACCACCGAGCCCTACAAGGGAGAACTGGAGGTCCGCAAGCCAAGAAAATGACGCTAGACACAGTTCTGGAGCTTATACGTTGCAGATATAGTCCGTTGGCTGCGATCACACGCACTCGGCGGACACTTCGGCCTCCTGGTACCGTCATGCCAACGCCTTTGGCATGATCCCACAGCCCCCGGGCTCACCCTGCCGTGCCATACGACAAAAAAGCCGCTAAAGCCCTGTACACAACTCGGTACAAGACTTCTGACTAGAGGTGGGTTAGTCTCTAGCCTACCGTTTACAGCGAAGCCGGGGTCGAAGAGGAGTGTTGGTACACAGGAGACACTTAACCGGTCTCCTGCGACCTCAGCCGCCAGACATCCCATTTCCGCTTCACGGGTCTCCGCACGCGGCAAACATGCAGGTAGGTCTAGCACCCAAACCAGCTAAAAGGAAAAAAAAAGAAATCCAAAGAAGACAAATCCTGGCAGGGAACCTAAACGGAATCTCAGCAACCTACGAACTGAGCGGTTAATATAAATCAGTTAGTGGTGGAGGGTAACAAAACCACAAGACCGGGGTGTTAGTACATAACGTGGTAGAGATTAGGTAGAGAACACAACACGGGCAACTAGCCAGCGGAGAAAAAAATAAAAACGAAAAAGCGAGACACAAGACCAGCTCGGGAACGTGGGGACGCGACTCCCCAACAGCTGGATGAACAGCCGTCCCTGCAAACACCAACAGCACCGAAACAAAAAAACAAGCGGTGGCATGACATCAGATGTTGACCAGTCACAAGGTCAGCTCGGGCCGTGGGGGCGCCGCTCCCCAAATAACTGGAAAACCAGTTATCCCCGTGCGGGGGTATCAGCAGGGAAAAAACCTACCTCCTGCTCAGAGGATGAGTAAGCAAACTTGTAGTTGTCACATATAGAATAAAATTTTATATGTTAACTGCAGGTTCTGATGTCATCAAACAAAGATCATCGCTCTTTCCACGTTTATAAGTGAGTCACGGAAAAATTCTCATTGGCCTCTGTTTGATGTTCCTAGTCCACGTCAAATGTCTGTATTAATTTTATTCTATGTTTTGGCAGATAACAATCTTGCAGAATAGCTAAAAAAATTAGAAATATTGACTTTAAATTAAAATGTTGCAAGTTTTCAATTCAAAGGTTTCCAGGCAAGTGGTCAGAGGCATAGGTATCTGATTAATCATTTGAGCTGCACCTGTATTTGAGGCATGGGTGGTTTGCTTGTCTCACAGCATTGTCCCTTCCCTGGAACCAGTAGTCCTAAATTAGAGGTGGGCAACTATGTATAGCCCTCAATTGCTCATAACCTTTGATCAGGGTGCCTCTCCCCTAGAGATCCACCCCCAGCATACAATGGTCAAAAGTGCCCTGGGGTCGTGAAGTAATTTTGATATCAGCTGGTGAATGCTTCCATTTAGCTGTTAAACTTGATACTCAGTTGTTATAAAACAGTTTGCTGAAAGTAAAGCTTAAAGGAAGAATTTTAACAAAATAACAGGCAAATTAATATCATGAACCTTGTGCCCAAAACACAAATTCTCTGTTATGTATGGCACATTCATGATATTGGCTTAAGGGCAACAATATGTACAATACAGGTATATTTCATTAAAAATATATACTTCTTTTTCCTAACATTTTCAAGGAGGAATGAGGCTCTGTTAAGAAGTCTGGACCCAGGGCTACCTTGCTATGCCACTGTTAGTAATCATGTCATACCAAAAAGTAATCCAGAGGGAGTTTTAAATTCATTTGTTTGATGAATATCTTTCAAGGGGGTAATGAAAGAAGAATTTCATTATACAATGAAGTCTGCTGGGTTGAACGAATGTAAAAATGAGGTACAAAAATAAAATTCTAATTTTGGCAAAATATTTGTCATCCAGTATACACTGAAGTGCCAGAAAAACTGGTACAGATGAGCTTATGCAAAATACATAGCAACGTCACCTATGCGCATACTCGGTTGCGTCCGCCAGTGCGTATATACATCCTTCCCAGATGTCAGAGCTGTTTTCGGCATGAGAATGACAAGTAATAACGATTTAAGCGATTTTCAACGCGGTGTCATAGTTTGCGCTCATGAGATGGGCCATAGTATTTCGGAGGTAGAAATGAAGTTCGGATTTTCACAGACGACCATTGCAAGGGTGTACCGTGACTACAAGAATTCCGGCGATACCAGTGTGGCCGTAAAAAGACATTGGGTGAACGTGACCATTGTCGGCTGTCAAGAATCGTTTCACGCGATAGGCGTACAGCACTCTCGCAGGTATCATCGGAATTCAATGCTGGAGCCTCAACTAGCATCAGCGTCCGGACTGTGCAACGTACCTTGCACGATATGGGCTTTGGGAGCCGACACCTAACTGTAGTCCCCTTGATGGGTTGCACAACACAGAGCTATGCGCCTCACTTGGGCACGGCAACACCGCCACTAGACACTTGATGACTGGAAACAAGTAGCCTGGTCTGACGAGTCGCGTTTCCAACTGTATCGGGCAGATGGAAGGATTCGTGTGTGGCGCAAACCCCATGAAGCCATGGATCCCGCCTGTCAACAGGGAACTGTAGCTCGTGGTCCGTAATGGTATGGGGTGTGTTTAGCTGGACTTCACTAGGACCCCTGGTACGTCTACAACTGTCTGACCGGCCAACGCCACGTGCGCATCCTTTCTGACAAGGTACACCCGTTCATGTCCTGCATTCATGCTGATGGGTTGGGCCTCTTCCAACAGGACAATGCACCTCCACACAAGTGTCAGGATGCCACATTATGGTTAGAGGAGCATTCGTCTGAGGTTGGGGTGTTACCATTCCCACCCAAGTCCTCAGATCTGAACGTGATAGAACACATTTGGGATGCCATGCAACGCGCTATCGGACACAGGAATCCCAGACCTCGGAATACACCCGAATTGTGGAACGCTCTGCAGGAAGTATGGTGTGCATTGCCTACAGCATATTTACAGAAGCTAGTGTAGTCCATGCCCCGTCGTATTTCTGCAGTCTTGC
Organism: Macrothele yani; assembly: GCA_039090855.1. Classification (NCBI taxonomy): domain Eukaryota; kingdom Metazoa; phylum Arthropoda; class Arachnida; order Araneae; family Macrothelidae; genus Macrothele; species Macrothele yani. Next base: position 2,505,444 of record CM076996.1, on the reverse strand, counting down.
GCTCCCGTGGGGGACCTACCAAGTATTAGACTGGTGTACTAGTTTTTCTGGCACTTCAGTGTGCACTGCACACCAATGAGCCATTACATTATGACCACCTACCCAATAAGCTATGGTCCCCCTTTAGCCCTCGAAACAGCAGCCACTTGGTGAGGCATCGATTTGATGAGGTGGCGATAGGCATCCTGGGGTATCTGGTACCATAATGTCAACAGCAGGTCCTCCAGTTCCAGTACGCTTCGTAGTGGTGGTGATTTAGCGTGAACCACAAATGTGCCATTGGGTTCTGTCGGGTGAATTTGGAGGCCAAGGCGTTAACAGAAAGTCACCAGCATGTTCTTCGAACCACTCCTTGACGATTCTGACAGTGTTGCATGGCACATTATCCTGTTGATAATGGCCATAACAGCAGGGAACACAGTTGCCTATGAATGGGTGAACTTGGTCCACAACAATGTTCAGATACCTGACAGCTGTCAGGGATTGTGCTGTTGTTATAATAGGGCCTAAAACGTCCCATGAAAACATTGCCCACCGCCAGCCTGTTTCCACCCAACAGTGCATCCAGGTGCCACAGCCTCCGTATGTAATCAGCGTATTCGCGCTCGACTGTCTACGTGATGATGCACCAGGAATCTTGATTCGTCAGACCAGGCCACTTTCTTCCGATCATCCACAGTCCAATCTCGATGATCTTGGGCTCATTTCAGGCGTTGTCGGCAATGACGTGCAGTGAGCATGGGGACCCAGCTGGGTCTTCAGCTACGCAGGCCCATGCACAGAAGGCCGCGATGAGCTGTGTGCTGTGACACATTGCCTTGATTACCAGCATTGTAGCTGCGGGTGATTTGTTGCACTGTGGCCCTGCAATGGCTGTAAAAAATGCGTGACAGACTGCTCCCCTTCTGGCATCAATTAGCTGCAGAAGACACACGTCTGAACAGCGGTTTATCATTTGGCCATCTGTGCACCACTTTTGATATGTACTCACTACGGCAGCACGTGAACAACCCACAAGCCATGCAGTTTCCAAGATCGTGGTTCCGAGGTGCCATGCCATCACAATTTGTCTTTTATCAAATTCCGATAAATTGGCAGCTTTTCCTATTCTGACTCTGAACACTACTAACCGAAAGCCGGTCCTCGGGTTGTATACACTATATTAACAAAAGTCACGAGACATCTAGAACAGAAACACAACATAACATTAGTACGGTGCCGGTCCACCTTTGGCCTTAAAGCATGCACTGACCCTTTGAAACATGCTTTCGACAAGGTTTTGGAACACAGCGATAGGTATGCGTTTCTATTCAGTACATAATGCTGCCGCTAACTGTTGCTTAGTAGTAGGCCTTGGTTTCAAACTTCTTATGTGGCGCTCTAATTCATCTCATAGGTGCTCTATGGGATTAAGATCAGGGCTCTCTGCTGGCCAGTCCACAAACAATACGGAATTATCGTCAAACCACGCCGTAACAGTTCTTCCTTTATGCCTTGGTGCATTATCCTGCTGGTACCAACAAGGCTTGGTTCCATAGTATTGCCACGGAGTTGGTAAAGCATAATTGTCCAGAATATCGAGGTAGACTTGCTGGTTAACAGGTTTGTCCACGATAACCAACAGGACGGGACCATATCAAGAAAAACACCCCCACATGAGTACACTGCCGGCTCCAAACTTGACCGTAGGAACAGTACACTGTGTTAAATAGCATTCTCCTGGCTGCCACCATACCCACCCACGGCCATCAGACTGATGGATCATGTATCTGGATTCATAAGTCCATAGGACCCGTTTCCATTGATCTACGGTCCATAATAAATGTTCTTTACACCATGCTAAACGACGAGTAGCATTTCGAGTGGAGATGAAAGGCTTATGAGCAGCCGCACGCCCACGGTAACACATGGAATGAAGTTCTCTGTGAATGGTACGTGTACATACCGAGGTTCCAGCATTTTTACTCACCTGTACACTGAGGTCCTGTGCAGTACTCCGTCGATTACCTGTAACGACTCTCTTGAGGTTTCGACGTCCTCCATCACCGATTTTCTTTGGTCTGCTGGTACGTTTTGTTGCTTCAGACCCGCCATGTGCCTTCCACTTATTCAGTACATTCGAAACAATTGACTTGGGTTTGTTTAAACACCTCTCGGTTTCTCTTATGGACAACCCACTAATATAACACCCAACAATCTTTCCTTTATCAAAGTCAGTTCTCTCTCGCCGTGACATTTTCACTCAATCTCACAGTGCGACATGATCGCGGTCAGCTGCAGACTTGTTTTCATACCGTTTGCATCTGTACCGTGCATCTTAATGCAGCGGATCCGTTCATTTGCTTTTGCAGGGGTGTGTGGTGACTTTTGTCTATATAGTGTATATACTGCTCTGTGAACTTCACATGCGTTACCGTTCTGTCTCCAGGCGTGCTCATTTCTCTAGGCTAGGGGTGGTCATAATATAATGGCTCATCGGTATATATGTAAACATTGAAAAATGCTCCTAAATCAAGAAATTTCTTTATTTTTTAACTTAACTATCATTAAAGGTGACCAATTCATCATTGTAATGTGCAATTTTTAAGACATTTTGCACCTTATGTAGGAAACTTAGTGCACCACATTTTTTGTTTATTTAATAAGTACCTTGCCTATATACACTGACGGAAAAAAATCCCAACACCAAGAAGGGGTTGTGTTAGATAAACGACAGTTGGTAGGCGGTGAGAGTACATCTGTAAGATGACGTCTATGCAAATTTCGCGCTCGGCGCATACGTGTAGCGCTAGTAGCGCCCCTCGGGACATGCAAAGCAGGTTTGCTGTAAATACGCGCTGTAACGCTCGTGAGCGTTAGTTATCGTTGAGATTCGACGTAGTGTGTTGATGTTAGTCAAGAATGCCTTTAAGAAGACGAAGAAGCCATTATCAACAGCTCACGGAGTTTAAACGAGGTCGTGTAATAGGGCTACGAGAAGGTGGATTTTCTTTCGGCAATATTGCAAAACGACTTGGCAGGAATGTAGCCACTGTGCATGATTGTTGGCAGCGGTGGTCAAGGGAAGGTACTGCCTCAGGAAAACCGGGTTCCGGCAGGGCACGTGGCACTACTGAGAGGGAAGACCGCCGTGTACGGCGCACAGCCCTGGCGCATCGTACTGCGTCTGCGGCAGCAATTCGAGCTGCAGTTGCCACCACAGTGACACAACGAACAGTTACAAATCGGTTACTTGAAGGACAGCTCCGAGCCAGACGCCCTGTAGCGTGCATTCCACTTACTCCAAACCACTGCCGTTTGCGACGTCGGTGGTGTCAAGCTAGAGCTCATTGGAGGACGGAGTGGAGATCTGTTGTGTTTTCTGATGAAAGCCGGTTCTGCCTGGGTGCCAGTGATGGCCGTGTGTTGGTTAGAAGGAGGCCAGGTGAGCGCCTGCAACCAACCTGTCTGCGGCCGAGACACACCGGACCTACACTTGGAGTTATGGTCTGGGGAGCAATTTCCTATGACAGCAGGAGCACTCTCGTGGTTATCCCACGCACCCTGACGGCACAGTTGTACGTCGGTCTGGTGATTCAACCTGTTGTGCTGCCATTCATGAACAGCATTCCAGGGGGTGTTTTCCAACAGGATAACGCTCGCCCGCATACCGCTGTTGTAACCCAACATGCTCTACAGAGTGTCGACATGTTGCCGTGGCCTGCTAGATCACCAGATCTTTCACCAATCGAGAACGTATGGGATATCATTGGACGACAACTCCAGCGTCACCCCCAACCAGCATTAACCGTCCCTGTATTGATCGACCAAGTGCAACAGGCATGGAACTCCATCCCACAAACTGACACAATGCATGAACGTTTGCGTGCTTGCATTCAACATTCTGGCAGTTACACCGGTTATTAATGTTCCAGCATTTCACATTTAAAATGGCTTTTCTCGCGCTTACATTTAGCTGTGATCTTGAAACCTGTATCGATTAAATATGTTACCTATACAAATGTATTGCCGCCATTTCATTCCTCTACAACTATTTTTTCGTGGTGTTGGGATTTTTTTCCGTCAGTGTATTTAAACCATCAGGTCTTTTAAACATACGAATTTGTGTTTCAGGTTCTGTTTTGTTTTGTTGAGTAAATTATTGATAAAATCCAGCTGGATATTTAGTGTTGGGATTCTGGTAGGCAGAATTGCACTATTTTTGTTCAACCACTATTATCAGATCACATTCCTAAATTTTTATGAGGATATTTTAGTTTCATACAATTTGCTTTACACAAACATAGTTCTTATTGTTTCATTTTGATTGGTTTTGTTTATGAGGTAATTAACTACATTAATATTTATTTTTGTATTCAAGATTGACCAACGGTTTTTCTAATGATTTAAAATTTTATATTTTTCTCCTTTTTTGCTTCTTTAAACCTTGGTTAGGTCATTTTGATGTGTAATTTTATTCATATGATATATGTTTGTTATTCCTCCCATGTGACAATATTATTTTTTGTAAATTTTGATGGCTTTTACCATGTGAAATTTCTGGATCCGCTTCTGATAACAGCATATTCTGTTCATGGGGAAATGAACAATGACCTACATACACATACGGCTTTCCATAAATTATTTGTTGTGTTTGTCTTACGGCACTGGCTCTCTCCCTTCCCTGGAACCAGTGACCCTAAATTAGGGACGTGCGACTGCTTATAGCCCATTGAGTTGCTCACGGTGGTCGTTAAACCTCCAATCAAAAAAAAAAAAAAAAGGTCCAACTGCTTAGTACATTCCTTTAGGTTGTTTAGTTAACAAATTTCGTTGAGTTAACGTTTAAAGGCACTTGAGGTATTCAATTCCAGTTCAAAATGAATGTGACAAATAAAGTCCATATGAGTCTGAATTAAAAAAAACTATCGAGAGATTTACTCTCTTTATCTAAATCATTAAAATCCAAATCGTCAGAATTTAAAATGAATTTCTAAACAATCCTAAAATTATGAAAACCATACCGTAATATACAGTCGTCAAATGTATAAAATTGCATGTCAGATTAAAAACAGAAGGTGAATATAACAAACATTATGTTAGCCAAGATTTCAAACAAAGAGCAGAAATTCCACAACGACGAGCACCCACAACACGAATATCCGGACTAGTTTCGACCCGTCTTTGCCACAGTCTTCTTCAGCAGCACAATGTATGTTGTTCAATGTTGAACAACTTTGTCACGTCTAGTCGACCTCCGTGTCTCATTTATAACCTCGGTGTTCCATGTCGACAAGTCTCGTTGTGTTCACAAAAAAAAAACAAACCGCCATCTTTTGTTCATGTCGACATCGACATGAACAAAAGATGGCGTTTTGCTACATGGACACGCATACGTGGACACCCATACTTTTGCTACATGGACATGCATACGTGCCCATGTAGCAAAACGCCATCTATCGCTTTGGTTGTTCATTATTGTTGTTCCTGTAATATTCAAGTTTGTATTTCTTCCTAAATTGATTTCTTTTATTACCTTTTTCTTTCTTTTTTCTTGTTCTACACGATACTTCCAGGGGTATGGCATTTCTTTGGGTGTGGAAGTATTACAGTTTTTACTCTGGGACTTCTCAATTGCAACGACCTCAGACCACAAGATTTGATTATGTTTCTGGCGTGTTGTTAAAATTTTGCAGTTTTCCCAATCTGGTATAAGCTCATTTATCCATGTAGTGTTGTATGAGAGAGGTTTTAACTTCTTTTCGTTTCCAGTTGTTCGTATGCTCATTCAATCGCGTACCAAATCGTCTTTTGGTATTGCCTATATAATATTTGTCCCAACAACCCTCTTTAGGATTGATAGTCGGAATCATGTATACACCTGCTTTGTGTAATGGGTTTTTGCCATAATCATCTGTGGTAAATAACCGTGAATTGTCTATTACAGTTTCAGCAATATCAAAGTTGTAATTTTTGCATTCCTTATTTAGTATACTGGTGATGGGTGGTAGATATGGTATGCTGACGTAGAACTGTAATTCTTTTTTGCAGTCCTTGTGATCTTTATTATAATTTCGTTGTTTTATGATATTCTGATATATTGAATTAATCAAACCATTATTATATCCAAAGCAGGTTGCGGTTTCTTTGATCCATTGTAATTCTTCCGTAAGGGCTTTTTTAGTCGAAGAGTGTGTGATGGCTCGTGCTACGAAAGACCGAAATGCCGCAGTTTTGTATTTCCATGGGTGACAAGATTATTTCGGTATAATGGTGGGAGCATAAGTTGTTTTTATCTTGCCGAAGATATATATATATATATAGATATATATAAGTGCAATGCTTAGCGATTTATTTTACTTCTAGTTCTTTTTTTTTTTTTTTTTTTTTGATTGGAGGTTTAACGACCACCGTGAGCAACTCAATGGGCTATAAGCAGTCGCCCGTCCCTAATTTAGGGTCACTGGTTCCAGGGAAGGGAGAGAGCCAGTGCCGTAAGACAAACACAACATCCATGCCTGACCGGGATTCGAACCCGGACCCCTTACAGACGAATGATCAGAGGCCAGCGCCTTAGACCACTGCGCCACCTCGGGTTTCACCTTGTCCGCGGATGTAAAGGTCTCTTGACCTTCTGGGTATTTGACCTAATCCGCGGAGGTCAAGGTCATCTCGCTCCCTTCTAGGCGACTGACCGCATCGAATCTTGCAACCCATCCGACATCCCCTGGGGCTATCCCCCTTTTCGCGTGCATGTTGGACAAATTTATTTTAAATAATTTTATTTCCAACTTTAGTATGGCTACAAATATTTAAACTACTTTTGTTTTCTACTATAAGACATACTTTGCATTGCTCAAAGTTAATTTGAAAGCTAACTCTAAAATTGGATTGACTCATAAGTCCAGGGGGAGTTAGTTGCCTACCCCGAATTTCAGGCTACTGGTTTCAAGAGAGAGTTACAACCAGTACATAACAAAGACTACATCCATGTCTTATTAAGATTTGAACTGAGACCAACAGTACAAGGAGCCAGAAATGGGCATCTAATACCACTTGGGCACCAAACGAAACACTGCTTAGAAAGCTATACATCCACACTACAAGCTAATTTATAAAGCAATTTTGTAATTAAAATTTGTGTGACATGAATTAGGTAAAGATTGCTTCTAAATAAGTGAATATATATGTTAGAATATTGTACTTGTACTTTTGGGACATTCATGGGCATTAAAATATCAAATGTTTTATGAATCTAATTAATAAGTACTTATAGTATTTTTTATAATAATGAGTGTGATGTCCAAAATGTTTTTCACAGACAATGCATCAGTGCTTTAGCCGTGCTTTCCTCTACCAAATATACATGCAAAAACTTTTCTGTACAGCACCTGCTAGTAAACATCTGTTGTTTGAAGACAATGTACGGATAGCCAAAGTGACCTGGGAAACCTTGGCCATGCTCTTTTCTTTCTTTAAATTTCTTTTTTAACATAAATTTTTTTTCCAGTTCAACTTTTTAAGAGAAATACAAAGAATACTTCAGTGATAACACTAATTTAATTAAACCCAAGATACAGGTATGTTCGTTCCAAGCCTGGCATATTGTGTTTAATTATTATTGCATTAAATTACAGATATTAGTACAGAAACTATCTCAAAAGCAGAAGGTAGACACATGAATTCAATATTTTGTGACACAGAAAAGCTGTGATTAACAAGGTATCCATGTAGTCAACTTCACTAAAAACCCAAAAACTGTTTTGTTATTCTTTTTCAGTTAAAACCATTTAATGGTGGTTTAACTGTTGTAACTGTTTACATGTTATATTTCCTTTGTGTGAAAGGCAATTTCTCAGTTGGAAGTTATTAATATTCACTGCGAACATATATCTCGGTAATCGAATGTAATTCAAGGAAAAATCTTTCACGTACCTCTCGGTTAAAAGTGGTCGATGTTCAAATTTTTGTACGGTTGTTTTCATCAGGTTCTTGAGTGTAAACCTTTTTAGTAGTCCGCATATTTTTTTGACTAAGATAGCCACCCAAAATGCAACACCAAGAAGGTAGCATCCGATTGGCCTGACATTCGCAGCATGCATCACCCGTGAGAGGACATGCAAACGATTAGCACTGCAGGGCATATGTAAATCATGTGCGCCCGGCACGCCACCGAGAAACACTATAAGAAGGGTGCACAGAAGGCAGGGTGTAAGTAGTGGAAGTGTGTTGTGCTGCCGGACCTGTGCGTGGGAAGCTTCCTAATGCCTCGTCGGAGAATACGGTAGTCATTCCAGCACGTTTCGGAGTTCGACAGAGGACGAATGGCTTATCGCGACAGCGGTTTATCGTACCAAGACATCGGCGCCCGTGTGGGACGACATCCAGCCACAGTGAGGAGAGTATGGATTCGGTGGGTCCACACGAACTATTGATGTATGCGTGTTCCACAAGTCGCACGGGCCTGTAAGCTCAATCGTTTCATCTTTGTATCTGTTGTGTCCAGTAAATCTGGCTTTGCTATCTCTTGTCCTTCTTGGTGTTACATTTTATGTTGGCCAGCAGTGTACTTTTTTAGTAGAACTACGAGAGGCACGTGAAGACAAAGGAGATGTGAAATTACGCTGGAAAACTTGAAACAACGGATCACTCGAAAAAAATATTCCCATGAGAAAGTGCAATCACCTAAAAAACTTCGTCAGACTTCCTGGATGTATTGTCCGATGCATTTCGGCAGATCTGTCTGCCATCTTCTGGGACCTCTGGTCGTCCGTGCTCTCCGCAGTCCACGTTGAATATGCCACGTGCTCAGTCTGGGAATCTCTGCTTGTTATACGTCATCGAGTGTGTTGCGTTGCCACTCCTGTGATTTGAAGACTCGGTATTTTGTTTTTTCCCACTTTATGTCTGCATGTTTGCATTGTTTCTGTCTTCTTTGCCTTCCCATTTTTTGTTTTCTTCTATCAGTATTTTCCATCGAATCGGCATTTCTACTCTACTACTAATATTGCAGTTGGTTTTTTCAATTACTATTGCTTCGGCGAAATGGATGGTCTTTTCAGTTGGTTGTTTGCAGACAATTTCGATATTTTCAAATTCTGGCATTGTGTTATTTTTTATGCAATATTGTATAAGTGCTGTTTTTTTCCCCTTTTTTTCCCTAGTTCTTTATATGTTGGGTCAATCTTGTTTGTAATTTGTTTCTCGTGCTTCCTATGTATTTCATTCTATTGTTGTTGCTGGTTGGCTTAATTGGAATGCTATATACTCCTGCACTGTCCAATAGTTTTGTTTTTTCTCTGTTATTGATTATTATATTCTTGTAGTCTTTTACTGAAATTCCAATATCTAGATGTTGTTTTTTGCATTCCTTTTTCATTACATTTGCAACTTGTTTTGTGTATTGGAATTTACCACAATATTTTATATTTTGCTTGGCTTTATTTTTAGGATGTTTATGCATGTAAATTACTTTTTGACATCTGAGGTGGTATATCCAAATTTTTTGGCTGTTGTTATTATCCATTGAAGTTCTTTTTCTTTGAAAAAGTTATTGCTGGAATGTGTGAAGGCTCTATGCACTAAACTTTTGATTGCCGATATTTTATATGTCTTTGGATGATACGAGTTTGCAGGTATAAGCATTGGCACATAAGTGGGTTTTCTATACACATGGTATTTGCAGGATGTTTGAGTTTTTATTATTGTAATATCTAAGAAATTAATCTTATTTTCATTTTCTGATTCCATTGTAAAGTTGATACTTGGATATTTTTCACAGAAATCTTTTTTCAGCTTGTCCATAATTCTAAAGAACTGGCATTCCAAAAGAGTAGGGTGTCATCGACATATCTTCCGTAGAAGAGAACCTTGTCTTTATATTTGTTATCGGCGTCGTCTTCTAATTTTTGTAATACAACCTCTGCAAATAAAGAATATAGTGGGGAGCAGTGGCGGCTCGTGGCAACGGAAACAGGTGGGGCCAGTAGCCGAAGTCAAACAATGAAATAAAAAAAACTGTCATTATTAGGCCAACTATTCAGACCCCCTCCCCCCCAAAATTCCTCTACTCTGCCTCTGTTTACCCCCTTGACTCACAATAATGCCCAAATCAGGCAGAAATGTGTCAACTATTGTATTGCACACGAAAAAAAATTCCTCAGAATAGAATGCATAACTATTAACAGAAAAATGTTAAAACTCCTTAAATAAAATGTTTACCTTAAAACATATGAGCATTAATTTATGTTAGCTGTGCTTTGTGTTTCTTTAGATTTCTCAACTGAAGAATAATCACAGGATTCACAGGATAAAAAAATGTAGTGAAAAAGTAATAACTCAAAATATATGCAGGGAGGGAATGTTTCATGACTTTCGTTCCATGTAGAATGAGTAACATACTACCATTTGCATTATTTGAAAGGTTTAACCTTTTTTTTTAAAGAACTTGTGAAATCAAAAAACAGATATGTACTCATGGGCAAATTACACTTACAGGTTTTCTCATTTATTTATTTATTTATTTTTAACATAGAAAACCATCTTAGTTAAAACTGAAATTAGTTCTGCAAAGCGCTTTGTAAACTTCATACTCTTGGAAACTCAAATTCTTGGGCTGATAAGCACTGAGTTTTTTAAGTGAAGCTTTTCTTCCAGATTTAAAGCAAAGAAAGGAGATTTTAACAAAATATCCATTTCCATTCATTGTACTCGACAAGCAAAACAGTCAGGACACAAAGGAACATAACACCACCGAGAGAGAGAGAGAGAGAGAGAGAGAGAGAGAGAGAGAGAGAGAGAGACAGAAAAAACAACTAACTGAACTTTGCTATGACATTTGAAACCCTCCCGCCACCCTTGAGCTTGGTCGGGGTAAGCTTCTGTGTCAACCCACAGCGTTAAGGAAACAGATACTCTCCCAGTCAATCAAATTATCGCGGGGCCCACAGCTTTTTTTGCACACACGGTTATGGCAGCGTTGTATGTAGGTCATCATACTGAATGAGACTGGGAGGAAATCGTCTCTTCTTTGCTAGCGTAGTGATGTTACTGGGGCCTGTTGGAGCCGGCCCCAATAACCTCACACTCTGACGTGATCTCTTTCCTCAGGGAATGGTTTTTCGTTTTTGAAGGAAACTTTTCCCTTAGGAAATGGTTTTTGAAGGGAAAGGTTTATCACCATGTAGTTAAGAGAGATAATAAGAATCAGGATAAAAAAAATTATTTCTAGAAATAGAAATTTTTAGGTGGGCCCGGCCCCTCTGGCCCCAATGACGAACCGCCCCTGGTGGGGAGCCCATTGGTGCTCCAAACTTTTGTCTGTATATTCTCTACTGTTAAATTGAAAGAAGTTGTTGTGTTATATATATATATATATATATATATATATATATATGTTAATAGGTCTATTATTTCTTTAACTTCCAATTTTTGGAAAGTATTACTGTTGTAAAGTCTTTCTGCTATGATGTCAATAGCTGTCAAGACGGGAATACTCGGAAACATCGAAACAACATCCAAGCTGGTCATGATTGGTGGGTTGGAATCAAATTGAATTGTCTTTATTTTATTTATTAAGTCAAATGAACTATGTAAGGTATAATTATTTTTCATACATATTGATGCAAGTATTTTATATTAATACTTTTCTAGGTTGATTAGAGGAGCATTAGTTTTGGAAACTATGATGCATACTGGTTCTTCTGGTTTATGGGTTTTTAGCTTTCCAAAAATCTTTGGGATACCTGGTTGAATTGGTGGATAAACTGAAGTCAGTCTTGGAGCTAAACAACTGTCATTTTTTAATTGTGACAATTTTGTCTAAAGTTTATTTGTTGGATCTTTTTGGACTTCTAAATTTAGTTCTTGCATTGCTAATATCATTTTTTCATTATAAGCTGTATTATCAAAGATATGCACTTGTTTGCTCTTATCTGCTTCAATAAATTTTAAGTTGGGGTTGTTTCTTAAAGCCAACAGTTTTCTTTCATATATATCACAACAACTGCTTTCAATTTAACAGTAGAATATACAACGTATGAAAAACTGGGAAAAAAAGGAAGAAAAAACAGCGCTTATACAATATTGCATAAAAAAATAACACAATGCCAGAATTTGAAAATATCAAAATTGTCTGCAAACAACCAACCAAAAAGACCATCAGTTTCGCCGAAGCAATAGTAATTGAAAAAATCAAAAAACCAACTGCAACATTAGTAGTGGAGTAGAAATGCCGATTCGATGGAAAATACTGATAGAAGAAGAGAACAAAAAATGGGAAGGCAAACAGAACAGAAACAATGCAAACATGCAGACATAAAGTGGGAAAAAAAAACGAGTCTTCAAATCACAGGAGTGGCAACGCAACACATTCGATGACGTATAACATGCAAAGATTCCCAGACTGAGCACATGGCATATTCAACGTGGACTGTAGAGAGAACAGATGACCAGAGGTCCCAGAAGATGGCAGACAGATCTGCCAAAATGCACCGGACAATACATCCAGGAAGTCTGATTAAGTTTTTTAGGTGATTGCATTTTCTCATGCGAATATTTTTTCGAGTGATCCATTTTTCCGTTTTTTCAAGTTTTCCAGCGTAATTTCACATCTTCTTTGTCTTCACGTGCCTCCCGTAGTTCAACTAAAAAAGTACATCCTGGTCAAGAAAATGTGCAGACTAACTTCTATAAAAGTCTACACTGAAGAACCTGATGAAAACAACCGTGCAAAGATTTGAACATCGACCACTTACAACCGAGAGGTACGTGAAAGATTTTTCCCTGAATTACATTTGATTACCAAGATATATGTTCGCAGTGAATATTAATAACTTCCAACTGAAAAATTGCATTTCACACAAAGGAAATATAACATGTAAAAAGTTACAACAGTTAAACCACCATTAAATGATTTTAACTGAAAAAGAATAACGTAGGTAAAACATGTTTTTAAATCTCTATACATTGAAAAATACGTGCATATTACTGTTTTGTTATGGAGTGTGAATCAACTTCATTTCTCCTGATCGCCTCGTTTCAGTATATTCCCCCCTTTTCCAAAGTACAATGCATTTCTAAGAAACTACAGCCTATTATATAGCAATCTGAACAAATTTCCCCTGTGTGCTATTCACGATGCCTGCAGCCTTATCCATTTGGAAACAGAAATTTGGTTCAGAAATCCGCAGTTTTCACACAATTCAGGTTTTCGGAGAAGGCGACCACACAACCAATTATATAATTCTTTGCCATAAAACAATTACTTCCTGTATTATTACTTTTGACCTAATCACCAGTCATTCTAATCATGCTCAGCACATCTTTGATAGGTCTCTATCATGTCCTACAAACCACACTTGTCTCTGTGGCTTTGTGGACGCTCCTCATATCACTTAAATGTCTCGCAGACAAGAGCTGCTTGAAGGTGGTATCACATGGCACAGAATCTCTCTAGACTGAAACTTTACTCTTGCAAATATTTTGTTAAAAATCCACTTGCAGCTCCTCAGTGCAGTAACAAAATGAATTATATTGCTGAACTTCAACAAATGATATTCAGTGGCTGCTCTGTCATTTTAATATTAACAATATTGACATGCACTGTCAATGCCCTTGTGTTACTGCATCACACTTATGCTTAGAGTTTATTGAACACCTTACATATCTATCCAACAACAGAAGCACATCCTCTTCCCCCCAAATGTACTAAAGGTAACAAATGTGTATCAGAAAGGCTAAGGATGCTTATGTTTTTTAACATCAGTTATTGGAGGGCAATGGGATAAATTTAATATTGGGCAAAGTTTGCAACTTAGTTGAACATGTTAGCTTTTTAATTTTTTAATAATCAGAAACAAACTATAGCATAATAAACAATGAATCAGTGGGTCCATATATCTAGTTATTATCCCATAACTGTAAGCCAAGAACTTCAGCCCTTGCTGATTTTCATCTATTGCACACTGGTCACACAAGGCCACCATGATGTATATACTAGCACACAATCTAAGAAAAGATATTCAGATATTTTTAACCAGGTTCATAGTAATTTAATCCTTAGATTTAAATTCTAGAGGTAGCCATGCATTTTTTGTTAGTTAAGTTAAAATGCAATATAGCTTTCACAAGACCATTTTGGCACTCAAAGTATTAAAACCTGGGTACTATAATATTAAAAAGTTATTTACATTCTGGATTACTATACAGCAAGGTATATAACAGTAACAACAAAAAGCAATGAAACATGTTACAACATTTTAATAACAATCACTTCCATTAAACAAACATTCTTTTACCCTACAACCAAAATTAAATGCTTTGAAGAAAAAAAAAAAAAGGAAATAAATGACAATAAAAAACAGTATTGTAAATTGAAAATTTGATATGTGAGCAATGTTAGCAAATTTGATTAAAACATCTTTACATATCTAAGTTAATTATAAATACAAAATATTTCACAAAATACCTATGAAAAATATAAAATATTTTAACTTCCACACACTTATAAAGTAGGAAATCCTGCTGTGTATTTCACATACACAAATTCTGCAAAAAGGAGGATTTCCCAACACATTATCAGGCATGTTAATAGTAAAATGGTAGAAGAATATGTACCCTTCTTAAATTTCTATGTTGTGGTAGAAATCAGCAAAACTTAGCATTTAGAGTACACAGTTTGGCAATTTATAACCCAATATTTCTGCAACTTCAGTTTATCAAACTACTGAAGTATGCAGGCATTTATTTACTGCACAAATTCTTATACCTCACAGCCAAATCACAAATATATGCTGTGATGAAAATGAAGTTTAAACTATCACAGATAAAGGAACTTTTATCCAACCTAAAAATATAAAACATACAAAGCTTACAGGTTTGGTTTTTTAGTTGATTAGCATGATAAGTGAGAAGGTCACAGCATGTGCTATATGTCGATTTGAGTTTAGGTTTTCAAGACAGTAACTGAAAAAACAAACAAAGCATATTCCCTGAGTTTAACAGTAATGTATGATTATTTCACATAAATTTCTGTGGAATACATAAAACCCTTTTCCTCTGCAATTCAAAAGTTGCCTGAGACTGTTTTTATGTTCAACTATTTCAAGCAGGCTCAGTACTTTTGATATAATTTTTTTAAAGGAACTTTTGACAGCAAAGAAAAATTTATTTGTTGAATCTTTATTGAAAAACATAATCTATCAATAACATTACATATTCCAATTCTAATGCAATGACCATTAAATTATGGTAATAGTGACAATCACAGTCTTCGCAGTTGAATATTTTTTTTAATGGAATTATTGATAAAAATGTTTCCATTGGATGTCACATGAAATCAAAAAAATTGGGGAACTACAGAAAGAGGAAATTTTATACTCCAAGTGAACTTAGGAGTGTCAACTTAACTCACTTTGCCATTTTCATTGTCACTGTAATCTGTATAATACCTCTTCCTAGAAATAATAGATCACACACTGCCTTCCTCGGTCAAAACATTAGAATTATGTGTAAAACAGAAGGTTTAGAAGAAGAATATTTATTTTTGGAAAATGATATAATAATACCACGTAATGCAGCAGCAAGCTAATTTGAGCTTGAACCATATCTGTGAATTGCTGATGAACACATTTCTGGACTTCAAATACAACCACGATTTTTTACTCATTAAAGTAAAAAGTGATGTCTGCCATGTGATCTTTATATTTTCATGAACAGGCAAACTGAGAGACTGCAAAAACAACTTGCCTTGTCTTTGTATGAGAAAAATAAAAGTATTTAGCAATCTGCCACTGCAAGATATCATTTTCAGAATTAATTTTATGACTGTCAGTTTTGTGGCAAGTTATTTTACACATACAAAATTTTATCACTGTATTAGTAAAGTTTAACACAGGAAGTTGCTTTACACTGTACTGGTTCCTTTTATATTCTGTGTTCTCTTTGGTCTCGATGATTCTCAATTTTCCCATATCAGCATTACCAGCCATATATTTGGCAAATATGTCTATTTTTAAACTCTTCAAGCTTTGCACTCAAGTTTATACTAATAACATACTATACATAATACACTGACCTACCAGCAGATGCTATATGGTTTTTATTTGTTTTCCTCTGTAATTATTTAAGGACATTACAGTAAAACACAAACACAAGGCAGCTTACCTTGGTGCACAATACGTCAATAAAAAGAATCAATGGTTTAAACCTGAAGATGAATCATAACTTTAATTATGGTCAAAATACAAGTTAAAACCCGATGATAAAAAGTACTTCATAAGAACTTTCGGGACTACCCTGGATCCCGTCTTCAGATGAAAAAATATACAAATGCGAACATAAGACAGAGCAACACAGTAATTTATAAGTCCCGACAACTGACGTAATTTGTGTAGTGGTCCCCCAGCGGCCACCATGATATAGCAATATCAGTTAGCTAAAAACGAAGTGAGACAGATAGATTGATAGGGATATAGTATAAGGACAGGTAGAATAAATATGAAAGCCGAAAGGTAAAAAGGTACCAGGGGGCATAAAAAGGTAGTAAGGGGGGAAGGGTGAAAAAGGTGGAATATGTTATCAGAAATAAGGCTCCTAAAGGTTAGGAATGTAACTAACATTCAAAATGAACAAACACATATCAATATAAACAAATGCAGTTTATAAGAGTAGTCCAAGGCATAAAAGTTGATTACAGTAATGTTGACAAATAATGTTTCCAAGCTGTTAAAATAAATTGGGGTAGGTCATCATTACAGCATCTTGTTCCTGCCTGGAATATAGAAAGGCTTTCCACAAATAATAATGTAGATTGGTGTATCGGGGACGACATAACATGTGCTTCGTCCCAGATCGGAGAGTAGGTACCAGAGTTAACCAGTCTAGAGAGTGTGGTTGTCAGAAGCCCGTTTTTTATGTCGTTTTTATGTTCTTTAATTCTTATTCCCACAGTACAGTGGGTTGATCCGATATATGCTAGGTTGGGATCTCGTATACCATTGCTAGTTAATGGGATGGAATAAACACCTGCTCTGTTCAACATCGGGACACTGCCTCGATCTTTACTGACCAAAGAGAGAATATTACAAGTCTTTGACCCAAAGTCAATATCAAATCTATTGCAGAAGTTTTTTAAGGCTGATGTGATGATAGGGTGGAATGCCATAGAACCCACGTATCTAGGTTTCCTCTTTACACTATGTAAGGTGGTAGTGAAATTATTAGAGACCTTTCTTAAAACCGACCACACAATCTGGTCTGGAAAACCATGTCGCCTGGTTATCTCAAATATCGTATTGATTTCTTTATGTCGGCGAGATTTGTCCGAGGAATGGGTATTAGCCCTACGTAATAAAAATCTAATAGCAGCTAATTTATAAGAATGTGGATGATTTGAGTTATAAGGAATGATAGATGAACTTAAATTGGGCTTACGATAAACAGAATAATTTAAAGAATTTGTCACTGTATCCCTTTCAAGTATAAAGTCCAAAAATGGCAGTTTACCTTCAACTTCAAGTTCAATTGAAAACTTAATAGTATCAAACTCAGACGAAAAAGCCATTGATAAGTTCTAAAGTTCACTCAAGGAGTGCGGCCACAGTAGCAAAATGTTGTCTACATACTGAATAAAAAGTTTAGGTTTGTACCGACATTCTCGCAGAATATAATTCTCCAGATGCTGCAATGGTGTTTGGACAATTCTTCATGGAATTATGAATTACATTTGAAGTGACTCTTCCAATATTTTGGAATTCTTTGAGCTGGTATAAATTGGTTTTTATTTCTTTGATCAAACAACACTATGTAACTTTAACTATTGGCCCTGACAGAGGCCCATGGCCAAAACAAAAGGGAACTGAGATTTATGTGTAGAATAGCACTTGTAAAGGAACTACATGTGCAACACATTATGATAAATCAAAAACTGGAAAAACTTTGAACAGAATGGCTGGCAATGTGATCTGAATCCACATTTGGCCCCACATTGTCATTGAAGCAACTATGAAAGTACAAATATTTAAGATACCCTTTTTAGAAAGTTTTGAGCAGTGGCTACCATGGTTTTCTGACCATACACATTTATGTACAGTAAATATGCAACACACTGCTAACAAGTTTATAGTAATATGGTGATTACATTACAGAATTGGTGAACATGAGGATGATCATATGCAATATCGAAACACTTGTTAGATTAAGTGGGCAAATGTATGCTTGCTAATCTAAACATGTATCGTAATTTCAGTTGTTTCATGAATCTTAAGATTTCAACATCAGCTACAAAGCTTTTATCTCCACTTTTTATCCACTGCAGATATTTTATTTCTTCTGTTTATGCAAAATACTCTTATGAATTGAAATTCTTTTGAGGTAATTTACTGCACCATCATTCTCACAATCAATCTTTATCATGAATTAACTAAACAGTAATCTTTATGGCTGAAACAGCTTATTACAAATTTCAACACCTGCAAGTTCAGGCATAACGTGAAAACAGGGACGTCGCTAGGCTTCGAAATCACAATGGGCAACTGTTGGGAGAGTATTATTTTTCCTGGGGTAAGTTTGATAGCAACTTTATTCATAAAGGAAAAATTTGTTTTCCTTTTTCCTTTTTCTACAGGCTGCAAAGGTATTCACAATACCCCCCCCCCTCCTGGATACATACTCATTAATTTTGGAACTGTCTTGAAGTTCTTTCGCTTTTTGGAATACAAAAGAATCCAAAGTTTGAAGTCATCTTTTGCTAATGTTCCACACATACATTTTTAATAAATTAGTAAATCCTAAGGAGTTACATACCCATATAATAAACATGACACATTGCCACCAGTAACACACCCTGATTAAAAAAAAAATTTATGCCTAGGAGAAAGGTCTTAAAGCAAATGTTTTAGTGGATTAGGATTGAGGGGAAATGTTCAAGTTAGTATGATGAACATGCTCATTTCCCCTCAACTATTCAAGTTAGTATGATTCCAACATGCATACAATACCTTTCTCCTCCTTAACTCCTTTCCTTCAAGCCAGCAACCTTGTCTTGCACTCATCTCTTCGAAATCAGTCATCAGCTATGATCTGCTCCTTCATTACCCTAAAGCAGGCTTTAGAGTGCTGGTATGGCTTTAGACTCCACTTTCTATGTTGGAATTCACTGCTTAAGAGCATGAACAAACAGCAGGGCAATTGATAATGACTTCGGACAACAGCAGAGCAATTACTAATGACCTCAGTGAATTCCTATTCACCCCTGATCATACTAACTTGAAAAACTGCTTAAATTTAGGTTTCGGATGAGAGGAGAACAACAGAATTTTCATGGCCTTGCAGATGCTATGTTGATAACCTTTCTACAGAGAAGGAGAAATGCACTTTCTAGGGGAAAATTCGTAGGGCTATACAATGAAAACCACGGGAGCCATTATTCCTTGGCAAATTCCAGATTATTTTTAAAGTTAAAAAATTAAAATATGGTATATCTTGAGCTGGGTGGGCGGCAGGGTGTGCATGACGCGTTCCCTTGGTGACGTCTCTACCTGAAAATGGTCATGATCAATGTTGAAATTTTTCCACAACTGATTTTAGGAGTGGATCCACAAGCTTCCCGGGGAGAAGGGAGTTGCTCTAGTCTAAAAAAGACTATGGAAGGGTCACACAGAAACTACAGAGCTTACTCTCACTGCATGTGCTCAATTTTTAAAGCACAAAGTGGAAAAAACATGTAAAAAATCAGCACTGTTTTCCTGGTGTTCAGTTTCCTGCTTTTCGAGGAAACAAATTTCATACTTTTTAAATATCAATCAGCATACAATCTTTCAAAATACATTTCAGCTCTTCTATTGGGTGGCTAAATTTAATAAAATAAATTCTAGCTTAAATCAGGTAAAAACTGTGTTTCGCACGAAAGGAACATGTAAGTCATAAAAAGCTGTCTACGTATGATTAAAAATTATCCCTGTTGATACAATGGACTAGTTTAAAAACTTTATTCACAAGTAAAAGCAAGTTAAAAGTGAGATCTTTCGGGATCCCTAGATTTCATCTTCAGGCTTAAGGCCATAAAGAACAACAAGTGGTGCACTTATATACAATCAGGTTTGACCCATGATGCAACACAGTAGGCGTTAACTTCGGTCAACATAGCAAATCAAAACGATCAAAAGTTTGAAGATATGAAAGGTTATACAATATTGTCCGTAGTGGTGCCAGGCATATTGATAGGGATTAGTTTTTTCCACATGTGAGGAATGAATGACGGAAGTTCTGAGTTATAGCATAAAGGCCTATCATATGAATGGATATATAGGCTCTCGGAGAGGAAAACATTTCCCCTTGTTACTTTAGAGTTCAAAACCACGGCATTTTTCCAGTCGGGTATTTTCCCCTCTTGGTCCACAGTTTCAGTTAGTGCTGTGTTGGTGGAGCCTGACCTGAAGTAATATTGGTGTTCCGATAATCGGACTTTTAAGGTCCTGAGTGTCGAGAACCTATATAATATTTCACATCCTCTGGATTATTAGGGTTGACTAAAGGTATGCAGTATACACCAGGTCTAGACAGATCGGGAATCACGTCACGATCAGTTCTGATAATAGAAAAGATGTTACGAGTCGAGACTCCAAAACCAAGACCATATTTCTTGCATATCTTTCTAAGGATTGTCACAAGTGGTTGAGAAAACTCAGTCTTGCCAATATATTGTAAAGTTGTTTTTGGGGTAGTTAGGGTAGTGGATCGAGTTCATTGAACTATATTCATAAAGCGTCAGAAGTATGAATCCGGGTACCCAAAGGATCGGGCCATAGTCCGAATGTACTTAAGTTCATTGTCCAGGGCCCCGGGTGACGAAGAATGAGAATAAGTTCCTTTAATACGGAAGTAGAAGGAGGTAGATTTATGGTAAATGGGGCATCTTCAACATCCCACTGGGGACCTCATCCTGCAACAAGACAATGCACCGTGCCATCGCTCCAGCATTGTATCCGAATGGTTGGATGAACACTCCACCAACGTGACCTCGCTTCCTTGGCCAGCTAGGTCCCTTGACCTCAATCCCATCGAGAGAGATGTTCGAGACTCCATCAAATCTTCGTGAACTGTGGGAGCTTGTTCAGAGGTCGTGGATCCGTATGGCTTCCCTACGCTTCCGGTGTCTTGTCGAGTCCATGCCGAGGAGAATCGCCGCCATCATCAGAGCGAAAGGTGGTGCTACACATTACTAGACAGGTATCTCTAATTCAATTGCTGTTCAGTGTATAACATGAACGATTACATCAGATGATTTAAGCTAATGAAAGAAGACTTCCAGTTATACACTATTAGAACTTGGATATATTAATTTCGATTATGCTCAATCTACAGCTTTGATTAAATCACATTATGAATATCCTCCATTTGCATTGCGTCATGATTAAACAAAAAATAAATAAATTTTAAAACGTGTTGAACAGAACAATAAAACGACGTGTTTTTAGTAAAAAAAACGTTAATGTCTAATCTCAGGAAAACTAATGACTCAGCCCAACTGTGGTGCTAATATTTATGTTTTTTAAAAATGGAACTCTATTTTTAAACCATTTTCATAATTTCTCAGGTTGCCAGCAGAGAGGTCTACATAACTGCAACCTACACAAAAGAACAATTCAGTCCATTCACTAACACACCAAATGTCATCTATATATTAATTCTATAAGGTTTTTTACTGTAAGACCAGTTGTGAGAGAACAACTGAAGGTAAACATATCATTGAGGTAACAAAATAAAAGTTCTACCATGTAGATGTTGCAGTTGAAGAGAAAAATGAGATTGGGGCAATGGTTCGGGCATTGTGGGGCGGCAAAGTTCCCATGTAAAGTCTATGGGAGAAACGTGCGGTTAACTCCCGCGCTGTTGAAGGCGGAAGTATGGAGGGACTCAGATAGTCCAAAGTCCGAAGTCTCTCTTCTCAACAAACCGTTGTGCAAAACAACGCTAGCAGGATTTTTTTAAAAGTTCTTATCGAAACAGCGAACACTCGAAGACCTGATTGTGCTGTGCCATTGGACTGTGTGATGTATATATACAATTTAACATTCATTCGATCCAGTTTTTTCACGTAGGTAAGACGTTTCCTATTATGTAAAGATGTAAATAAACTTTTCATATGAGTTTATTCTTTGCAAAAAAAAAAAAAACCCCAACAAAAAACTAATTGTCGATTTCGACAGGTTTTGTCTACCGGGGGAAAAAAAACAACTATTCGTTGATTCTGACGGGTTTCATCTACCGGGTTCGAATCCTGGTGACATGGATGCTGTGTTTGTCTTACGGCACTGGCTCTCTCCCTTCCCTGAAACCAGTGACCCTAAATTAGGGACGGGCGACTGCTTATAGCCCAAGTGTTGGCTTATGATCATTCGTTTGTGAAGGGTCCTGGTTCGAATCTCGGTGAGGCATGGATGTTGTGTTTGTCTTACGCCACTGGCTTTCTCCCTTCCCTGGAACCAGTGACCCTAATTAGGGCTGGGCGAATTTGTTGTTTCATATGAGTTTATTATTTAAAAAAAAAAAACTTACCGTTGATTCCGACGGGTTTAGTCTAGTTTAGGTTGAAATGATAACATTACTGATGCAATTCCTGTCCAAAATAGATGAACAGAATCCTAAAAATAGCACCCATGACAAAAACAATAGTTCTCTTGAATTTTCTTTTAGTTGACGCAATAAAATGCAGTTCATAATACACACCAAAATAATTATTACTGACCAAAAACAAGATCAATCAAAATCAGAGTTTAAAAAACTAATTTGTGTTGGTGAATAAGTACTTAACAGGTGTTCATTACTACATTATTGGGCAACAGGAATGCATAACCGATTCTTGGAATTAAGAATACAGCAATAAATCACCCAAAAATTTTCACTGACCTCTACAGAAACTGATGCTGTAGGATGAAAGGAAGAGAATATCTAAAGCAAACAGATAATAAATTCCGCATTTGCTTGTAGCTCATACTGATCATCCATGTAACACAAAAGTTTCACTACTATCAGTTTTCTTCCAAAGGAAACTATTAAAAAACTATTATTAAAAAAATATATTTAAAAACCTTATTTTAAAACCATAGCAAATTCACATGGATTAGATTTATTTTAAAAGTGACCTTACTTGCACCAAATGCTGTCTATTAATGTTAACAAACCATGCAGAGGTGCAGACTTGCCAGACTTATTTTAATAGAGTCTGCTAAATTTCATATGCAAACAGTTGTATGTTCTACACTTACTGTAGTGAAACTGAATAGTTTTTTACTATACCATAGATGCATGCAAATGTTTCTAAGAATCCAAGTTATAAGAAAAAATCATGTGGATGTGATGTGATCAAGACAGTCAAATTTAAAGAAATACTATTACAGGGTTCCCACTCAAAAGAAATAAAAAAATTCCTTGACTTTTCCAGGTTCTCCAGGCAGTTTTTAAAGTTTTCCAGAGTGGCATGTTGCAAAGAATTGTTACATTTCATTTTATTCCATTCCATTCATTTTTCTCACCAAAGCACACACTTGTAAATTCTTTACGTAATTTGTCTTTATAAAATTAATTGCTTTTCATTAATAACAACTAACTGTGCACATTATTTTCTGTACCAAAGTTCCGTGAACTTTTGTGAATACTACCCACCCGGAATTTGTAAATACATTCCCATAGAAACAGGTCATATGTAACAAAAAATCTGTCAGTTGAATAGTTACACTTTTTCTATAACATAATGCAGCTAAGCCTAATGATGGAATGGCTCTGTTCAAAGAAACATTGTTTCAAGAAACCAACAGACAAAGAACTTTGATCCATCATTTGGTTGGTTCTCTTGTGAAGTGTTTCTTCAAGCAGGAGCCATTGTGCCTAATTGTTCTATGTTATAACAACTGCCTGCAGAAATTGAACAAAAGCTTAATAACTGGCAATTTAAAAAATTCAATTTTGCATCTTTTTTTAGAGAATAAAGGAAATACTTAATATAACTGAAAGCAAGATCCACCAAATTCTAGGCAGGCAGTAATTGCAAGCAAAAGCTTGAAATCTTGAAAAAATATTTTTTTTTGGCAAAATAAAGTATCCATTGATTTTTACAAAAAAGGGGGGGGGGGTAATTTCCCCTGATTTTTACAAAAAATGGTAACTTTCTCTGAGTTTTCCCTGATTTTTGGAACCATTTTCAAATTCCCTGAGAATTCCAGGTTTTCCCTGTTTTCCAGGTTGAGTGGGAACCCTGTATTACACATTTTGAGAATATTGCAAATTGTGCTTCACAAAAAGTTATGCAATCTATGTCAACAAATCCATTGTCATATAATTCACTGTTTCTCACGTTATCACTAAATTGAGCACAGGAAACGTCAATATTATAAATATATACCAAAATTTCAACATGTTTACTCACATTGCTTCACGTGGTCCCCAAGATATTGCAGATTTTCAGCAGTTGAAGTCATCAAACTGATATGGAAGAAGTCTTCATATTACTTTCAGTTATATTAAGTATCCATATGAAGACTTCTTCCATATCAGTTTGATGACTTCAACTGCTGAAAATCTGCAATATCTTGGGGACCACGTGAAGCAATGTGAGTAAACATGTTGAAATTTTGGTATATATTTATAATATTGACGTTTCCTGTGCTCAATTTAGTGATAACGTGAGAAACAGTGAATTATATGACAATGGATTTGTTGACATATAAATAACATAAATCATAACCATGTAAAGAATTCGACAAATAGAAATATTTGATGAATTGATATAAGTTATGCAATCTGTTTGAATCATTTGTAATGCTCATGAATGCTATTCAAATTGGTCCAACAGCAACATGGCATATGTCACTAAAAATTCCTTAAATCATAATCCAGTATTTTATTAACATTATGACCTTCAAATTATACTCCTGCAGGGACAATACCATCTGCAAGTAGCTGTTGCTGCCTAATATGAGTCCAATCAATATGAATTCACTTCAAAGTTTTATGAAATTCTGCTTGTCCCTTACAAACATATGCTTGATTAAACCTAAGTTCTAGTACCGAATTTGCCACATATTCAGCTTCTGTTCAGAATTCCAGTGCTCAGTCTTCTTTAAGTTTTGTGGGGCATAGAATTTTAAAAAGTAAAAGATTCCAAGTATGTTATTGTACAAAAGTGATTTAAAGTATTTAAATCCATATCTGTGAAATGTTTCTGTACTTAACCATTTCCTATTTGTACAGTAGATTTCACAAAACATCATTCTACTCACCATCTTCCATTTTATTTTTTGATTAACTGTTTGATGTTCCTTTTGTTTCATCCTTAACCAAAAATTGGGTTCCACTATGTACCCCACCCCTGATTTCAGTTATCTAATCAATTTCAATTTTAGTGCTCACTGGTTGCCTTGACTTCTTTTGGAATACCTTTCTCTTTGTCCTTTTCGTTGTGGAGAGTATATGTACATTTAAACTTGCATTAAATGAGTACATGAATCATTCAGACGCGAACAGCCAACTTTTTGTGTTTTCCTTCCTTATTGTTTTTGGACATGTACTGAAACATTTATTAATAAAATCTGCACTGAAAAAATGACAAGCATAATAAATATTAACAACTGCACAAAACTGCAACTGTTGTTCAAGTTGTTAAGGGATACCTATACACCTTTCTTCACATCATCAAAAAACAATTTATTACAAGTGGCTTAATCAAAAGAAAGCAGATAGAGCCTTTACTTGATGTACCATATATCACCACTAAGTTCTGCAAGGCCCTGGTCACTGTAACATTATTTAGTGGTAAGGAAACCTTTACTTACTTTCACGAAATCCCTCTTTTTTTTTCTGTGTGTGTGTGTGTGTGGGGGGGGGGTCCCACACAAGCATCTAAGACTATGAGAAGTTGTGTGACTATCTGTAATCCAAGCTGCTTAAACAGTTCTCTTTCTGAAGTTTTTGTGACTTGTTTATAAGTTTACACTACACATTTTCTGTGGAACATTTCAGGCAAGTTTCTTCATGTTGTTTACACAAATAACAAAATTACACATAACATTTACTTTTCTTAAAAATATTAAATGGGAATTTTCAGCTTCCTTGATTTTTTTCTAAACTGGAAGTAGTATTTAAATGGAATTTGCTAATGAGATGACACACCTGGATCCCCCACCCCAAATTAAAGTGTGAATTTCATTATTTCACTGGTTTCAAATTTGCATCAGGTGAAAATTTTTATGTAACTATGATAATCAGACCTACAGTTTCATGGGAATTAGAACAGAAGATCTAGCAATACTAAACTATTTCCTGATCTAGTAACACTCTTTTTTTTTTTTTTTTTTTTTAAGCATGTTTTGACGTTCTAGTTTAAAATTATTAATCCAAGTTATAAGTGCCACAATTTTATATATCTACATCAAATTTTTGCAAACCAAAGTTGCATTTAGTTTTATATTCAGTCATACAATTTAAATTTAATGTACGGATGTTAATTACCCAACAAAAACAGTAAAACACTGACACTTTCTGAATTTCACTTAAGAGTATTAGACAAGATGTATGTTAATGGACTTGCTTTCTTGTTAAATATACCATAAAATAACATATGGAGACAGGAACACTTTTATCAGTCAGAAAGGGTTGTGAGAAAAGAAATGTGGAGCCAGAGAGAACAATGACACTTCACTGAGAAGGAAAAGTAACACAGATCCAAAAAAGATAGTAGTAGACCTCAGAAGGGAAATGACTACACCAGGAAATCTATAGCTGATGTTATAACTGAAGAACAGAGAGATTTCTTGAGGCAAGTAGAAAAGCATGGAAACCCATTATGAAGCATTTTTTGTTAAATAAAGTGAAAAAAAAAATGTAGACATCAGTCAAACAATACCAAATCACATTTTGAGGTGAAAGTACAGTGTGTGTGATATACTCATCAAAGAGTAGAGAAAAAAAAATATCTGCAACAAACTGTCAGTAAACAGACATCCTGGAGAAAAAATGAGATTTTTTTTTTTGAGGCTACTTCTGCCATGAACATGCAGGCCAGTTAGTGCCAGAAGCTAAAATGGTGAAATTGTGCTAACAAAAAACAAACTGCCAGTTCTTCAGATAATGTACGAGAATTTAATGACAAACAAATCTCCAAAACACATGGTAGGTAAAAGAAAACAAAAGTTCATTACTTTGGCACGGAAATGCAGCAATTCACTTAAGAGAAATGAGCAATGAATCATGGCTTTTCTGTGGAAAGAAAAAGAAAAAAAAGGCATGATTACAAGAAGATTCAGTGAAATATTTACTGATGCTAAAAGGAACTTTCCGCTATGAGTTGGCTCTCTAGCAGTCATATCGAAAAGGTAAAAATAATAACAACTTGCAAAATATATGGATTTTGAAATGACACAATTTTTGTTAAAAATCTGCGAGCTAGAGTTAACGGAAGCACTTCTACTGAAAAGCCATTGAATGCTGTCAATCAGACAGTTTCATGGCTCTGTAGTTAAAGAAAATAATGAAAATTTAATGAAATTATCAATATGAATACCACATGTGCTTAAAATTACAGATCATATTTCACATCGAAACTACATTTTTCATGAAATAAAAACAAAATGTTTTGGCATACATTGATTCAAAAATTTTCATCATTGAAAAAAAAAACTATCTTTCATGCTCTAATTACAAATACAGACAGACTCAAAAGACACACATCGAGGGTTTTTTCGGAAGGCAACAGCTGGTGCCGTCTGTATCACACAGCTAGCAACAGTAATGTCATGTTTCTCATAAATACCAACAGTGTTTTGTCTGTAGTTAGTTGAATCAAGTTTCTCATGCATTATTTCAACACTCAGTTCTATGTACAAGTGCAAGAAGCATTTCTTAGGATCTATTGTAATGCTGCTGTCCTTCATGATTGGTTTACTGCTTCTGTTATAGGAAGTATAAATGACAGGAAGTAGAGTGAGTAATGGTTTTATTAACACTTTTCCACCACCTAAAATGAAAACAAATAAACAAAAATACAAGGCAAAAAGTATCTACGAGACATTGTACTGAACACAATTTCACACACTCATCAAGCAAATGGAATGAACTAGCTTAATATAGCTTTTTTTCAATACAAAATATGGTTCCTCCTGAGCAGTTGTGTGCACACAGCCAAAACAGTAAGATTTTGTTCAGTGCAAATAATTTTTTTTTTTTTAAGATTTTCCCTTGCACAATGAAAAATTTAGAGTACAGTGTGCTTATGTCTCATCAACACGAGACAGTCATTCATGGCTATGTACATACATATCATTAAGCTGTTCTCTGAGATTCAGAGGTTAGTTCCACAAAGAAATACAAACTACCATAAATTTTTAACTGATTATTTACTTACTGTTGCCATATCAAGCTTCTCCATTTACAGCGATCTTGACATACAACTCGGGCTTCACTGACATCCAACACACGATGTACACAAGACCTTCTATACTTCATACTCAATCTTTTTCTCATGCAGACACTCCTGAATCTGATCCTCCAATGACTTCCTTGGCCTTCCTCTGCCTTTCCTTCTTGCCACTTCGGCTAAAAATTTGTTAGTAAGCATCTCATTCATTCTTTCAACATGGCCAACCCACCAAAGAATATTAGTCTCCACCTTACTACCAACATTTTGCTTCATATTACACAACTGCAACACATTTTCGTTCCTCACACGATCAAAATGTGTCTTACCCCCCCTCGTAAGTAGGAACAATTACGCTTTCATACACAGCCATGCGGGACTCTCTTCAGAACCCATCATTCCTGTGAAAACCTCCCACAGCAGATACGACTTTCAAGAATTCACTCGCCTACTAATTTCACCATTTAATTTGTTCTCTCTGTCAAACATGCTTCCTAAATTACACAAACTCATTCACCTGGTCAATCACTGTGCCATTTAGACTTATATTACATTCAGTGCTAACAGTTCCTCGCTCAAAAACCATAACTTCGGTTTTCCCCTTATTTTATACTCACTGTGAATGTCATGCAAACTTCGTACATCCTGGGCAACATACTCTGCAACTGACTTTTACCTCTCTGCCAATAGGGCAGTGTCATCAGCATACAGCAATCTGCACACACGGATATTACCAAGACATAAACCAGTATTGTCGATCTTGTATCACACATGCACACATCCATAAATATATTAAATAGCCATGGTGACATTACACAATCACACTTTCTCTGATGTAACACCTCATACTTTTTCAATAATGACCTTTCCAAACACTTTCCCCAGGCACACTCAGTAGGCTAATACCACGATAGTTCTTGCAGTCAGTCTGATCACCTTTTCTCTTATACAAGGGAACAATGATAGCATCCTTCCAATCCTGAGGGACCATTCCTAACTCCCAGCACAACTGGCAAATTTCAGTTAATGAGTCAATTACAGAATCACCACCACATTTCAACATCTTGGCAGCTATGCCATCAACTCCCGAAGCCTTACCATTCTGAAAAGATTTTAGAGCTTTACACACTTCTCTTGAGATCCATCCTGTACTTCCATCTTTCACTGTAACATCATCTGCTTCTGTCTCAGATTCACCTTTGCTTTCTTGATCTAAACTCACAGAAGTATTCACCCCATCTTTCACTTAACTCACTGGGCTCCCATACCATTTCCCCAATCCTATTCTTCACACAATTTACAACTTTGTTTCTCCTATTTTCCTCAGTCTCACATACTTCCAGAAAGTTTTTTCTATCTTTCCAAAAAGTCAATTCATACCTTTCCACCTTCTCCTTCCTATCTTTTGCCTTAGTCTGGCGAACTAGATTAGCTGTTTCACGCTTCTTACAGCGATATTCATCCACAGAAACTCTACCTTGCAACATCCCCAAATAGGCTTCCTTCTTTCTCTTTACTGCTCTTCAATCTCACTATTCCACCAAGCATCACCTCTATTGTTACCCACTATTGTGGTGCCGTAGACCTCTTTAGCAGCAGTGACAACACAATTCTTAAAACATTATTCATGGCTATGTACACCAGGATATTATTACTCTGTTCATTTCACTCCTAGAAGTGGAAGAATGTGACTCCTGGCATCAGCACACCACCACTACATACCTCACAACAAATCAAACAAGAGCCTTCTTATTGGAATTACAGTAGAACCTCAATTATACATTTCTCAGTTACATACTTTTCACCTTTATACGCGATTCTGCCTTAGTCCCGATATTTTATTGCAGTTTCTATTGCTTTTTTAACTCGGTTATATGTAATTCATTCATATGCTGTTTGGGATTATAATTTTAATTTCAGATTGTCAGAAATACACAGTTCTTTGATTCTTGTTTACATAACCTGGTACGCTACAACTTTGAGAAAACTGAGACAGTGTTGCAGTGTTTCTTCTTGGTACAGCCTTAGCTGAGCCTTGATCCCATCAGAGAAGGGTATGTTGTTTATTTTCAGTTTGGATGAAAAATTGGTTTTGCATTTCACAACTCGCACACATGCACTATTTATAAATTGCTAAATCTCTGGGATGTAACTTTGTGGCTCCTCCATTTTGTGGTGTAGTAGAATAGAATACTAGATGTATCATCAATATCTAATATTCTGGTTTCAAATGGATGCACACAGGTTCCCAAGAAAAAATGCTGTCTGGTCTCAGATTCTTAGTTGTGAGGATTTCCCTTAATCTACAATCAGGAAATTTAGAGATGGACACAGTTGTTGAAAGAGAAGTTTGATTTTCACAGGCTTTATGATTTTTGCTGTGCAATAAAATATATTATAATTTTTAAAACTTTTTTTCTTTCAACGCCAATTCGACTTTAAATACTGTAAACCATTGTTAAGAATTACGAAAAATGCAATTCATGAGGCAACCTTATGGGTTGTCTTATGTTATAAACGTGCTTTTGATTAAAATATACATAATATCTAAGGCATTTTACCTGATATTGTCAAAGTATTTCGCACATTGTTTGCTCTGTGAGGCACGTGCTCCTGGCCCGAGAGGTCCCTTACGTTACAAACCTTTGGTTAGTTACAAAAATAAATAAATAAATAAAAAATTGCAGAAATAAAACAGTTAGGTTATATAGTTTCAGTTCCACATTCATTCACTCGCACAATCAAATGTTTAAAATTTACTATTAATTAAAAGATTTTAGTAGAAAGAGTTATACTCATCGGGTCAGGAGACATCTCACAAGGGGTTCGTTGTTACGGTGAGCGCTTTCAGCGGTGCTTAACCGCCATCTTCGGGCCTCTACTTCTACACGAGGGTTCCTCGTGTGTGTGTAGTTTTGGAGTTGCATGTTGCGAATCGATGGGAAGGTTTGCTACCTGTATGTGTTAGGTGATTTTGTTTCCAATGTGTCACCATCTATTGGATGAGTTGGTAGGTATCAGTCGTAAGTATAATGTGTTAGGTGATTTGTTTCGAATGTGTCGCCATCTATTGGATGAGTTGGTATGTATCAATCGTAAGTATAATTCTTTTTTGTAGATATTTTTGAGCTATTATTATTTGTTCATAGAAGCAGGTGTTTTTTTTATGTTCTTTATTTATTGGTGTGATTTTTTTAATGTTTTTTTTGTCTTTTTTTATGGATTATTTCTTTTTTTATAAGTGATTTCCAGGCTGTGTCTAGTGTGGTTGGGCCTTGTAAGTTGCATATTTTATCTTTTTTCTGTTCAATTATAACGCTTTCAGAAATCCTTAATTTTTTTTTGTTTGTGTGGGTGGTTAGTAATTTAATATTTTCAAAATTAGGGTATTGTTTATGTATAACACAGTGTTGGATAAGTGCAGTTTCTTCTTCTTTTTTGTTCCAGTTTTTTATATGCTGATGTAATCTTTTAATTAATCTATTTTTTGTGCTGCCAATGTATGAAATGTGGTCTTCAGAACTCTGTGAAACAATAGGAATTTCATATATGCATGCTAATTGTAGTATATTATTGTTACTTTTTTCTTCATAATTAAGTCACCAATATTCTGAACTGAATGACCAAAAATAATGTTGTGTTTCTTCATTAATCTTAAAAAAATTCCACTTAGTCCTCTAATAAAAGGGAAAGAACCTGAAAATTTGTATTTCTTTTTTGGGATATTTTGTCTAGACTCTTTAAATTTCTTCTTGTATTCAAAAATCAACTTTTTAACGGTTTTTGTGTCATATCCAAATTGTTTGGTTGTGTTAATAATCCATTGGATTTCTTCTTCTCTGTATTTTCTATTTGAGGAATGTGTGAAGGCTCTTTTTACCAAATTCCTAATACCATTTACTTTATGAGTTGTTGGGTGTTCAGATTGATATCGGATCATTATAGGTACATAGGTTGGTTTTCTAAAAACTCTGTATTAAAAATTTAAGTTTTTTTATTATTTCTATATCTAGAAATAATAAAAAAAAGACTTAAATTTTGTATAATACACAATTACAAGAGTTATTTAACATTTTATCCTATATTTTTTAATAACAATTACTTTGAGTTTGGCAAAAAAATCTACAGGCAAGAAGTAGAAGCCCCAATGGGATCACCATTATCTTCTTTATTTTCAGAAATAATCATGAGTGATATAGAAAACAAAATTATTAAAAAACTACCAAACCCACCCATCATTTATTGTAGATACGTCGACAACATTTTTATTTTATCTAAATTAAAACAAGAAGAACTTGAAATATTGAAGAATAAATTTACCACTTGCTACCCAGAGATTGAATTAACTTCAGAATTTTAACAAAATGAAAAAAATTCCTCCTTAGATATAGAAATAATAAAAAAAATACTTAAATTTTGAATACAGAGTTTTTAGAAACCCAACCTATGTACCTATAATGATCCGATATCAATCTGAACACCCAACAACTCATAAAGTAAATGGTATTAGGAATTTGGTAAAAAGAGCCTTCACACATTTCTCAAATAGAAAATACAGAGAAGAAGAAATCCAATGGATTATTAACACAACCAAACAATTTGGATATGACACAAAAACCGTTAAAAAGTTGATTTTTGAATACAAGAAGAAATTAAGAGTCTAGACAAAATATCCCCAAAAAGAAATACAAATTTTCAGGTTCTTTCCCTTTTATTAGAGGACTAAATGGACATTTTTTAAGATTAATGAAGAAACACCATTACTTTTGGTCATTCAGTTCAGAATATTGGTGACTTAATTATGAAGAAAAAAAGTAACAATAATATACTACAATTAGCAGGCATATATGAAATTCCTATTGCTTCACAGAGTTCTGAAGACCACATTTCATACATTGGCAGCACAAAAAATAGATTAATTAAAAGATTACATCAGCATATAAAAACTGGAACAAAAAGAAGAAAAAACTGCACTTATCCAACACTGTGTTATACATAAACAATACCCTAATTTTGAAAATATTAAATTACTAACCACCCACACAAACGAAAAAGAATTAAGGATTCCTGAAAGCGTTATAATTGAACAGAAAAAAGATAAAATATGCAACTTACAAGGCCCAACCACAATAGACACAGCCTGGAAATCACTTATAAAAAAAGAAATAATCCATAAAAAAAGACAAAAAAAAAAAAAAAAAAGAACATTAAAAAAAATCACACCAATAAATAAAGAACATAAAAAAAACACACCTGCTTCTATGAACAAATAATAATAGCTCAAAAATATCTACAAAAAGAATTATACTTACGACTGATACCTACCAACTCATCCAATAGATGGTGACACATTCGAAACAAATCACCTAACACATTATACTTATGACTGATACCTACCAACTCATCCAATAGATGGCGACACATTGGAAACAAAATCACCTAACACATACAGGCAGCAAACCTTCCCATCGATTCCCAACATGCAACTCCAAAACTACACACACGCATAGAAGTAGAGGCCTGAAGATGGCGGTTAAGCACGGCTGAAAGCGCTCGCCGTAACAATGAACCGCTTGTGAGACGTCTCCTGAGTCCTGACCCGACGAGTATAACTCTTTCTACTAAAATCTTTTAATTAATAGTAATTTTTTTTTTTTTTATTGGAGGTTTAACGACCACCGTGAGCAACTCAATGGGCTATAAGCAGTCGTCCGTCCCTAATTTAGGGTCACTGGTTCCAGGGAAGGGAGAGAGCCAGTGCCGTAAGACAAACACAACATCCATGCCTCACCGGGATTCGAACCCGGACCCCTTACAGACGAACGATCAGAGGCCAGCGCCTTAGACCACTGCGCCACCGGGGCGGCAATAGTAAATTTTAAACATTTGATTGGGCGAGTGAATGAATGTGGAACTGAAAATATATAACCTAACTGTTTCATTTCTGCATTTTTTTTTTTTAATAACTAACCAAAAGTTCCGTAACGTAAGGGACCGCTCGGGCCGGGAGCACGTGCCTCACAGAGCAAATAATGTGCAAAATACTTTGACAATATCAGGTAAAATACCTTAGATATTATGGATAATTTTTTCATTGTTAAGGAATATCTTATACTCAAAGCATAGAGTTTACAATAGTATTTAAGATTTTGAAATTTCGTTTATACTTTTTTTGCATTTATACATTTTTTTAAGGCCATCCCCTAGAAAAACATATAACCGAGGTTCCACTGTATTAGTTTGTTGGCTAATTTTCAAAGACTTGTGGCCCCACAGGGTCTCTATGCTTGCGAGCACCCACATTCTGTATTTCAGGATAGCTCAAAAGGGGTGTGTTACAGAACAAACCCTGATGCAATGGAAGAAATTAAGACCAATATCGAAGCTGCGGTAGAAACAATATTGACACTGCAAATGCTTGCAAAGGCGATCAAAAGAGCATAAGTTCATATTCATGAATACAGCACCCACTTTCAGCATCTTTTGTAACCATGTGTCACTTTAATTGTACTATTCTACTGAAACAAGAACTTTATGTAAAAATGCACCTCATGTTGTAGTCTGTGTTATACAATTTTCCAATTACTTAGTAAAATAATTCCAACTTTTGTTCATAAATGCTCATAATGTTCCCCAGTCTTTGTCTCTAAAGTAATAACAATCAGTCATATTTATCAATATGCCAAAGGCATCATCAAAAAA
Organism: Macrothele yani; assembly: GCA_039090855.1. Lineage (NCBI taxonomy): Eukaryota > Metazoa > Arthropoda > Arachnida > Araneae > Macrothelidae > Macrothele > Macrothele yani. The sequence goes on along the minus strand of CM076996.1, from coordinate 2,470,355 downwards.
TAAATAATTCAGAGGAAGAATACAATGCAGGTCTCAAAATTACAAGAACTTTTTAAACATAGAATGGCAGTTTTTGTTATTTAACTCAAAAACAAGCAGGTCTCAAAATTACAAAAACTTTTTAAACATAGAATGGCAGTTTTTGTTATTTAACTCAAAAACAGTGTTCTTGTGCTCAAAGTTGACATTACACTACTAAAAACAAAAAGAAAAATAAACACATAAAACCAAACTGCATGAAGAATTCCTGAAAAATCTAGATGATGCAGACCAAAGAAAGCATGTATACAGACTAGCAAATGATTATCATTTCATGTAATATGGACAAACAAACTATAAGAAAGTCTGTGCCATAAAGACAAGCACAACATTCATGTCCCACTTATTGCTCAGTATTCAAATCCAGGTCCAACACTGTGAAAAGCCACACACACAGATACAGGCCATGTCCTTAACCATCATAAAATTCCAATTAGTTGTAACTGAAAAACTTACCAAGGAATGAGGAGCATGTAAATGAAAGTTTGATGGCATGAAAAAATACAGGAGTCATACATATCCATGCCATTCAGTATATCTTAGAGGAAAAATTGTAATTTGTATAAGAGGATTTTTGGCAGGCCTTGAGAAAAGTGAAACTGGAATGTGCAGAAATAAGAGTTCTGGACATATGCATGCATGCAGAGGCGGGTTTAAGCATTACAGTGCTTGGGGCCAAGAAAACATATTTTAATGTAAAACATTTACTTCCACTTTTAATTTTATATTTAACTTACATTTAGATTTTGTTTTCACGAAAAAATTCTTTAGCACTGTACTTTTTTTCAAGAACAACTCTGTAAAATTTTTCGTACATGCATTACTTAAAACTGGGCACTGAAACAGAAATTTAAAATATCACTTTCTTGCAAGTTTACTTTGCACAATCTTGAAATCTCAATTCACCATCGATCAACACACTCCTAAAACATTTGCCAGCAACTTTTGCATTTAAATTTTAACCATATGCAATGCTATTTTTTTTAAATATAAGTGCAGCTACCAATGTTCATTATAAATTGATTAAATAAGAGAGAAAGAGGAAATGAATAAACATAAATTTGCAAAGTTACTTACAACTAAAAGATCCCCCCCCCTCAATTTCTGTTGTGGCAAAATCTTCTACCATATCATTGAATGTTAATGTTTCTACAATGATTGAATTAAGTGGCAAAGCTGAAAATGCACTTGTTCTTTTTTGTGAACTAGATGTTCTCAAATAATTTCGGATGGATTTCAAGAGAGAAAACCTTTGTTCTCTAGAGGTGTTACTGATGGGTATGCATAGGTAAATCCTTAAGATAACATCAATGTTTGGAAAAGTTAGATTCTTTTTCCTAATATTAATAGTACTGCAATATATTTGCAACAGGAACTTTTTAATTTGTCACTGGCCTATCTAAATTATGCCAAGATTTCTGAAAATGCAGTCATTTTTAAATTCTGTGGAAGAAATATTTCTTTACTTAATACATAGAACAAGGTCATGGTTATTAACCTAGCAATCAAATATGCATGAATCAGCAATTTTACTGTTCTAATAAGTAACATATGTCACATAAAAAAAACTTAAAAATTACATTGGATAGCGTGCCCGAACGGAAATCGGGAGATACAGGTTTGTTTCCTGCTCCAGGGTAATGTAATTCTCAAGTTTTTTAATGTGATGTATGTTATGTATAGTACAGTAAAACTGGCGATTCAGGTACATCTGATTGCTTAGTTAATGCAGACATTCTTGTTTGAATTCAGGTAAATAATACAACTGGGACTAAACAGTTTGCTCTCCTCCCCTGTCACCCACACTACCCTGGAGGCCCTGATCGTGTAGAAATTTGGTTCATGGAGTAAACCATTCCAATTACAGGTTTCTCCCACTATCACCCTCAAATTTGTTAAAAATGCTTTGTAAAAACTACCCCCAGCTTCTAAGCCTCCCACAGACCCCTGGCTATAAGTGAGCTCTGTTAAAGAAATGCTTTCCTCTCCTTCTCTTTTGAGTTGTGAGTTTAACTGTTCTATTAATACATAACTTTTGCTGTGTTATTAGGTGTATTCAGGGTCAGACTAGCCTTATACACAGGCTGGCAAATGCCACCTGGGCCCCTGCATTCCGGGATTTGTAAGCTGTTAAAATCGTTCACTCCTGGTGAAAAATTATTAGTGTTTTTGATTTTAAAAAGTTGTATACGAATCTCCCAGAAGAAATAGAATCATCTATGTTTCTTATTTCTTAATCTTTCTTCAATATTTCAGATTGAGTTATCTGATTCTAGTATTTTTTTCATTAGTGTTACGTTTTTCATTTTGAATTTTTTTTTATGCAGGAATCAGCGGAGGGGGGGGGGGGGTAGCGGATGAATAAGGATTACAGTAGTTTTAAAGGTTTTCTTTTGAGACAGGCACAGGGGCGTCTTATCAAATATTGGGGCCTTGGACCAGAACATTTTTGGGGGGGTCCTTTTCACACTGGCCATTAACATTTTCATTTTAACATTTTTCTTACCAATATTTTTTTGTTTCAGATTACAATTTTGTTTATGGCGATACAAGATACAATAAAAAAAAAGTATGCTAATAAACAAGTAGACTCTTCTCAAAAGAAAAAAAAAGGGGGTGGTGGTGCTGAAATTTAAAACAGCAATTGAAACTAAAATTAACACAATTTTAGTGCAGAGAAAAAAAGTATCATGTTGAAAAGTCTTTAAAGAAATTTCATCATGCAAAGTCTTTAAAGAAATTCTTGCACATTCTGGCCTCCTTGCACGTTTCGTACTTTTCGCGGGCCCCCTCATATCAATACACCACCCGGGCCCTTTATACCCAGTCCAACTCTGGGTGTATTGCTATTAACTATGTATTTACAAGTCCTAGTACTTTAATATATACTTTATTATATTTTAATCATAGCATACACACTTTACTGTTGTCACTCATCGACTTTCACACACACAGTGTTTACTACGCGATTACAGCTTAAAGACATATAATGCGATTACGATATAACAATGATATAATAATGTACAATATGTCACATCTCCTTTGTTTACAAAATATTACTGTCTTATGTAAACAAGTAAAGTTACTGCTACTCCTGATATCTGGCTGGCTTTTTCACTATTCTGCCACTTCTTATAACTATCAACCTGTCATTGCTAGATTGTTCTTTATTGAAAATCGTTCTAGTTGATTCTGACTGTTCAGGTGAATTACCTGTATTGTCTGGAACAGGGTCAAGTAGAGTCAAAGGTTCCTTCTCTGTTGGGGTGACATTTGTGTTATTTTTCAGTCATTGTCCTCAGTTGCTCACCTATTTCTGGAGTGAGGTCCTTGATCATTTGTCTCCTGTATGTTTTTCCTTCTGTTTGTACTATGTATGATCTATGAGTTTCTGCCGCTTCTTTTACAACTGCTTTTCTCCAATCTTTCCCTTCTTGATTTCTAACAGTCATTGGAATGAAACTCTGGTAGGTATCTAGTTCCTCTGTCATGATAGTGTTTCTGGACGAGCTGCTGCATTTTTCGAATCTTCCTGAATTTCTGTACATCTTAAATTTTGGGAGTCAATTGGTCTTTTGTTATTGGGAGCATTGATCTTAATAGTCTACTCATTAAAAGTTGAGATGGTGACAGCGAATCCTTGAAAGGAATATTTCGAGTAGTCCAAGAGACTCAGGTGTACTCACTCTTATTCTTTTTAGACTTGATCCACATTTGCTTTGCTATGCCTACCATTTTTTCTATAAAACCGTTGGACTGAGGATAGTTGGGACTGCTTGTCACACACTTGAATTTCCACATTTTTGTAAACTCAGCAAATTCTTGGCTACTATATTGAGAACTGTTGTCTGTTTTCACTGTTTCAGGTACCCCATGGCATGCAAATATTGATTTCATATGGTGAATGTATTCTTCAGAAGTTTGCTTTTCTATCTGTTTTATCTCAAAGTATCTTGAGTAATAATCTGTTATAATCAGATATGATTTATCATCCAAGAAGAACATATCACTTCCCACTATTTTCCAAGGTAGGGTAGGTATTTCATGACTGATTAGAGGTTCTTTAGTGTGTTCCTTCTTTTTTTGCTGGCACACTTGGCATTTTGTTACATAGTCTTCTATTGTTTGTTTGTTTCCTGGCCAATATAAAATATCTCTAGCCAGCTTTTTTGTCTTTTCTATGCTCCAGTGACCTTGATGCAATTTCTTCATCACATTCTTCCTAATATCAAATGGCATTAGGATTTTTGAATGATAGTCCTTTAGCTTCGTTTAGCTCTCTGATCTATAAGGCCAACATTTTCTTAGTTCTATGGGTATCTTCTTTTTATTCCTCAGCCATCCCATTGTTACAAATTTCTTAAGTTGCTGGGATTCTGCATCTTTTTCTGTTGCTTCTTTGAGATCTTTAAGTTTTTCATCTGTGACTGGTAGTAAGTTCTCAAGCAGGTTGAGGTGATTTTCTACTTCCACATCTAGCAAATTCATAGCTTCATGTATTCGAATTTCTTCTTTGTCCCAATGTTATTTTCATGTTGTTGTCTTCTAAGGAAAGCTCTAGAAAGTGTATCAGAGATAAACATGTGTTTTCCAGGTTTATATGTTATCTGAAAACTGGTACTTTTGAAGTCTCAATAATAACCTTTGTAGTCTTGCTGGTGCTTGAGCTAACACATTTTTCTTAATTGCTACCAGTGGTTTGTGATCAGACACAACCAAGAATTCTCTTCCGTAGAGGAAGTGATGAAATCTTTTACACCCATAGACTACAGTCAAGAGCTCTTTCTCTATTTGTGAATATTTTTTTTTCAGTTTCAGTCAGTGCTTTTTATGCATAGACTATGGGCTAATCGTCTTGCATTAAAACTGCTCCTAAGCCTTCCAACAAAGCATCAACTTGCAATGTGGTTGGCTTATCAACATCAAAATATTTTAAGACAGAGTCTACTGATAATACATTTCTAAGTCTTTCATATGCTGCACTTAGTTATTTTTTATCCCAATTCCACTCAACATCTTTCTTTATCAACATTCTCAAGTCGTGAGTTTCTTTTGATAAATTGGGGATGAATTTAGTTAAGTATGTTACCATGCCTAAAAATCTATCTACTTCATTTTTATTTTTCGAGGTTGGCATTTGTTGTATAGCTTCAATTTTGGTCTTATCAGGTTTCAGACCATGATCAGTTAACTAGTGACCCAAGTACCTTAATTTTGTTACACCAAAACAACACTTAGACTTATTCAGTTTGAAATTTTTTTCTTTCATTCTTTGCAAAACATTTTCTAACCTTCTATTATGTTCCTCCTTATCCTTTCCCCACACCAATATATCATCTATGAACAACTCAACTTCTTCCAGTCCCTCAAATATTTCTTTACAGCATCTGTGAAATATTTCCGGTACTAAACTAATTCCAAATGGCATTTGTAAAAATTTGCATCTGCCAAATGGTGTATTGAAGGTTGTAAGTTCTGTGCTCTTCTTAGCTAAAGCGATCTGCCAAAATCCAGTATTGACATCTAGTGAACTAAATACTTTGGCTCCTGATAATCTACTGGCAATTTCTTCCATTGTTGGTAATTGGTAATGTTCCCTTTTAATAACCTTGTTTAACTCTTGTGGGTCTAGACAGATTCTAAGCTTTTTACTTAGCTTTTCCACTAATGCAATAGGATTAACCCATTTTGTTGGACGTGTTACCTTTTCAATGTTTTTTTGTTTACACATTTTATCTAACTCCGTTTTGAGTTGGTTTCTCAAATGAAGTGGAATTTTTCTAGCTGGGAATTCTTTTTGGAGTTACTTGTATGATCTATTTTAATTTCATAAGCTATAGGGATACAGCCAAGATCTTCAAAAACTTCTTTGTATTTGTCTACTATTTCCCCTATGTTATAAGTATATTCTTGTTTTATTTCTGCAGTTAGTTTAACAATTGTAAAGCCTTCACATGTAGGCAAACCTATCAATGGTTTATCACTGTGACTTTTAGTAATGTAAAAACCTGTTTCTTTACATATTCTTTTGTATCTAATTTGAAAAGAAATTTTCCCCAAAGTTTCTATTTTATTGCCTCCATATCCTGTTAATTTAACATTTGTGGGCTTAATTTTATTTACTTCTGTATTCCATATTTTTATACATGATAATGGCATTACATTGACTTGTGCTGCAGTATCTATTTTGCAAGGAATAATTTCCTTATTTCCATATTAACATTCCATTCTTTTGAGTGAACTGTTCTGTTAACAGAATCTAACACTAAATCATTCTCCACAATATTACTGCTAGAACTATCTATCTCCTGCAGTTTCTTGTTTCTGCACATTTTTGCAAAATGGTTCTCTTTTTGCACAAATATGACATTTTTGTTCAAATGCAGGGCAATCTCGAAATTTGTGCTGCTTGCTACATGTGCTACAAGATTTACTATATGTTCTGTTTTGTTCATTTTCTTTCACTTTATATTTAGAATTAATCGTGTTACCCTTTTTAAAGTCCTCTTCAATGGCATTAACAATTTCACTGTTGTCATGCATGCTTTCTATTTCGATTTTTGTTATCTCACTAGCCTGACAAACATTGATTGCTTTTTCCAAAGTTAATTCCATGGATGCCATAACTTTTAATTCAGTTAGATAATTGTTAAATGAACACCATGTCTTTGGCTGCAATGATTGAATTTGTAACGTTCATATGCAACATTCTTTTTCGGGTTACAGTAATTTTCAAATTTTTTAAATAGTACTTGTGAATCATTTTATTGTTCTTATGTTAAACAGAATGAGTGGTGAACATCTTGGTCATTCTCCCTGATACAATGTAAAAATATCGAGCATTTTACCTTTTCTGGTTTATTTCTGCTTCAATAGCCGTTATATAGAATTGGAATTGCGACTTCCATCAGCACCAATTTTCATCTAATTTAAGAATTCCTGGTGGGTAAATTTGTCCATCCTGACACCATGTGTTATTAAGTGTATTGCTATTAACTATTTACTAGTACTTTAATATATACTTTATTAGATTTTAATCATGGCATACACACTTTACTGTTGCCACTCATCGACTTCCACACACACACTGTTTACTACGCAATTACAGCTTAAAGACATATCATACGATTACGATATAAACGTTATAACAATGATATAATTATGTACAATATGTCACATTTACTGGCTAATTAAATTCATTTTATCCCATGATTCTTGTGACTGTCAATAGTCTTTGTTTCAAAATAATATTTTTAATAATTAAATAAATTGAAAGAATTATTACAATTATAATATTAAGTATTAACTCTATCATACAACTCAGTTTTATCTGTAGAAGTGCAAAATGCTATTTCATTGCATTTTTTTTCATAATAAAGTAAAAGGATTCTTGTTTCGTGTATTCCCAAAATTTTGGCACCCCTCAATTGCAGCACCCTGGGCCATGGCCCAGGTTCATCCAATGGTAAACCCGCCACTGCACACATGATGAAAGACATCAGCGGTACAAGGCACTGTATAACTGTACCACCATCATCCCATACACAGAAAGAAACCCAGCACTGTTAGGTTACAACATATCGCTGTTTTCTGACTGCTGACCACCGGCAGTTCATTGATCCTTTGTATGTATATTTGTCCAACTACATTTACCAAGGACTGCCATCAAATGCAATGTACGGTTACAATAGTTCCATGCCAGAATGTCTTTGAAATGTTCACAGTTGCAAAAGAGAGGAATTTATCATTACCCAGCAAACACCTGCAGTTCATATCTGACACTATGGGTCATGTTGTGGGGTGCCACTAGCCACACACCATGGTCACCAATAACCATCATTCATTGCTCATTCAGGCAGAATGCTATGTGATGAGGATATTGCAAAGAGGAGTAGTACTATCTGTTCACCAATAGTATGTAATTTTTCAGCATGATAATACCTGCTGCATGTATACAAGCTCTCACCAGATGATGCTTATAACATCACTGTACTGATATCTGCCTTGATCTGCACAGTGGTACAATGTAACACCTATGAAGCACGTGTGGGATTGCAGATGATGAATACAATAACCTTTCTTGCGGAGGGAAGATAAAAACACTGTCACAAGTACCCCACAAGATACAGTAACACCCAAGAACTTCATGGTGGACCTCTACAACAACATGCCATACTACCTTAAGGGAAGCACTGCTGATTTGTGCTGGTTCAATACTGCACTAACTTCAATTATGTAAAGTGATGCAACTTAGACATCACACTTTGAATGCATCTTATTTTTGTCATTGATACATAGTCATCCTATAGTAAATGGACCAAATGTCCATGTGATTGAATGTTGCCAAAAAAATAAATAAAATAAAAACAATAACACTGCTATTGCCAAGTCCTAGGTTGAATACAAACATTATCCAATGACTAATTCAAAATGCCACTGTTTGAAAATGTAAGAATGAAACTTGTGAAAAACATCTATTATACAAATATACAGAAATACTTACTTGGCATCTAAAAGTTGTGAATATTTCTGAAAAATTTCAATAAGTTCATAATCTTCAGAATATATTAACGGTGGCTCGTACCATGGAGCTGCAGCCCTGACCAATGCCATTTTGTTTTTCTTCATGTAATGCTGAAGTTTCCTAAATTCAAGTTACTAGTTTTCCTGTAAAGCACAAACTCTACTACATCTTAAAGTGAATCTTGCCATTTAAACACCATCTGCTGGGAGATATTATATATTGAAGCTTTCAGTCTACTGAAATCAATGCATGTGGAAGTCCTAGCCTTACTAAGCTGGTTCTGGGTTTGCATTTCTATGGTATGTCACTACACTGAAGTAGCAAGATCTGCAGTCACCTGCAATTAAACTTTCATTGGCTAACATAAATTGGTGAAGCAAAAGTATAGGATACTTACATTTAGCAAAGTACATTGTGCCAAGTTCCTATTTCAAACGTTTAAAGCATGTGAAATAAGAACTTGGTGCGATGCACTCTGCTAAATGTAAGTATCCTATACTTTTGCTTTTAGTGTTAAAGCTGCACATTTATTAATGTACACTGAAGTGCCAGAAAAACTGGTACAGACAAGCTTATGCAAAATACATAGCAACGGCACCTATACGCGTACTCGGTTGCATCCACCAGTGCGTATATAAAGTGATAAACATCCTTGCCAGTTGTCAGAGCTGTTTTCGGCATGAGAATGACAAATAATAACAATTTAAGCGATTTTCAATGCGGTGTCATAGTTGGCACTCGTGAGATGGGCCATAGTATTTCGGAGGTAGAAACGAAGTTCGGATTTTCATGGACGACCATTGCAAGGGTGTACCATGACTAAAAGAATTCCAGCAAAACCTCCAACCGACGATACCAGTGTGGCCGTAAAAAGACATTGGGTGAACGTGACCATCGTCATCTGTCAAGAATCGTTTCACCCGATAGGCGTGCAACACTCTCGCAGGCAACATCGGAATTCAATGCTGGAGCCTCAACAAGCATCAGCATCCAGACTGTGCAACGTACCCTGCACGATATGGGCTTTGGGAGCCGACGCCCAACTCGAGTCCCCTTGATGGGTGCACGACACAGAGCTATGCACCTCGCTTGGGCACGGCAACACAGCCACTGGACACTTGATGACTGGAAACAAGTAGCCTGGTCTGGCGAGTCGCGTTTCCAACTGTATCGGGCAGATGGAAGGATTCGAGTGTGGCGCAAACCCCATGAAGCCATGGATCCCACCTGTCAACAGGGAACTGTACCGGCTAGTGGGGTGTCCATAATGGTATGGGGTGTGTTTAGCTGGACTTCACTGGGACCCCTGGTACGTCTACAAATGCCTGTGACCGGCCAACGCTATGTGCGCATCCTTTCTGACGAGGTACACCCGTTCATGTCCTGCATTCATGCTGATGGGTTGGGCCTGTTCCAACAGGACAATGCACCTAAACACAAGTGTCAGGATGCCACATTATGGTTAGAGGAGCATTCATCTGAATTGGGGTGTTGCCATTCCCACCCAAGTCCCCAGATCTGAACGTGATAGAACACATTTGGGATGCCATGCAACGCACTATCGAACACAGGAATCAGAGACCTCGGAATATATCCGAATTGTGGAACGCTCTGCAGGAAGTATGGTGTGCATTGCCTACAGCATATTTCCAGAAGCTAGTGGAGTCCATGCCTTGTCGTATTTCTGCAGTCCTGCACTCCCATGGACGACCTACCAAGTATTAGACTGGTGTACCAGTTTTTCTGTCACTTCAGTGTATTAAGGGTTGAAGATTATTGTTCACCCAATATGTTTCATTTTCAATAAATTGGTGAGATTGCCTGAGGCTAATTGAGCACCACAGCATTTATGGTTTCCTGATGTCGTGATCTGAGCCCCTACATTGTTTGCCATCCACACACTTCCTTAATTTGCCATTTTCAGTCATAAAGTTGAAGGGCTGTCCACAAACTCAGGAAATATGGTGGCTTTTGTAGCTTATCTCTCGTGGGCATCAAGGTTCCATCTAATTCATGGGTGAAAATGTGGGTCTCTGCAACATCAAGAGTTACTAAGTATAATTTTTTATGTTCCTAAGCGTTCCAAGTGCTGAAATTCATCAGAGACCATTTAAAATTTTTTAACAGGGACAATAAATCAGCAATAGGTAACTGGACTGACAGGCAACTAACTACTTGCATTTCCTTTTTCTATGAGTATGCAAAGGACACCTAATAAGAGTGTTATGTTCAAACTAATTAACCTTTGTATGTTAATTTTTGTTAAGAAAATCTGCCAAGAAGACATATTTCCAAAATGCAATTTTCTGCAATGAATTACAATTATGACTTCAAAATGAAAACAAAATGTTTTCAATTGTCAAATTATTAATGCCATTGATGAAATTAGTGAAGAAAAAGAAGTGATGCATATCTATGGAATTAAACAAACAGAAATATAAGTACTGAAAATAGTATAACTATATACTAAAAATTCGAAAATTTCTTGGCGTAGTACTGTATTTCTTGTAACTTGAATTTTTTAATATTATGTTTGTTCCATTCATCTCCATTGCATCAAAACTAGACAGTAAAACTTCATTGTATGTATAGCACTGTTGCAGCAATAAATAATCTAAAGTATTAACAGACACATACAGTTAGTTACCTTTAAGAAGAATATTTAAAAAACTTGGATACAGCTCTCACACACACAATTGTCACTTAATTATGAACCCCCACCAGGGTGTATTACAATGTTTTTGAAACTGAAAAAGAGGTTATACATCTTGAAAAGCTACAAAAGAAATATATGAAAACAATTCAAGACCTACAGATGATTCAGAGGATCGTCATCTGAAGATCTGCTAGATAGTGGCATGCTATTACTGAAAGTAGCCAGAGGTAATCACAAATATGTACAAATAATTTTAATAATAAAAGTTTGCAATGCACCATCAGCTTATTTATGCATTACATACACATATTAACACTGTGCAAATTGTCACTTATATTCAACTTTTTCAATAAACAGTGCAGATAAACTGAAGTTTGTTACAGTTAGAATAAGTCAGCTTCATAAAAGAAAACAAGCACAACCAGCAAAATGGAGATACATTCTTGAACGAAGAATGAAACTTGAGTGTCTTTAATAAGTATGGTAGTACTTGAAGAGGTTGCAGATGTAAAATGTTAAAAAACTCTGCTATACTAGCAAGTATTTACACATTCAATAAAATACTTGGATGAACTTGGATATTGAACATAACATGGCCAGATTCACAAGGAACTGGATGAAATGTCTCACCATCAGTTTGTGTGTACTTAGAAGAGACAACTTTAAAGAAATGCTCCCTACAAAAGAGAATACACATCAGCTCATTTTAACACAGTTATAGCTTAAAAGGAGACAGCAAGACACAGCTCATCTGGAAACATAATATGGATATATTAAAGTGCACATATGATGTTAAGTTACAAGAACTTCACCACACCAGATATACTTTGAAATGTTAAATCCGTTCTATTGAACTCTAAAGATCAGTACCAGGAACAATTATATTACATTCTGATTAAAAAACTTTAGCAAAATATGATTAAAACATTTCAGTTTAAATTAATTTAAGCATTGCACTGTTTGTGTTACTATATACTTTCCAAAGATATCTGACCACTATGGTACATATGATACTTTAGAATTTTGTTATGCCAGAAAGTAAAATACAATTTAAAGAAAATACTGTGAGAAAGAACAGTCACATGCATGCAAGAACACTGACCTATAAAACAGAGTAAAGTTTTGTTGTGTAACTGATTGCATTGTTTATAGTACAAAAAAATATATATATATAGGGTTAGTCACCACAACATAAGAAACAACTCATTTATTGTAATTATTACGTAAGGTAAACTTTTCACTCTAGAAATTCAAATTCGACTATCACAAGAAAGCAATAACACATATTATAACTCACAACTTAGTTTCATCATTCAACAGCATCAGATAATTTGTTAATATGTGTGTGTCAGGAGTGAATAGTCATATAGTCCACATAAAAACTTCAATGTCTGTACAACTATCATGGTAATATCAATCAGTCTAATGTTGCACACAAAAGAGTGAGCTGCACTTCAAAAAGTTCTTGTCCTTAGTATAAAAACAATACAGTATCTTTTGTGCTTAGATGTGTGAAGTTTTAATACTGATTAATCCCAAACAGCCTCACTTTGTGAAACTGTGGAAGCTTAGGAAGCAGGACCAAGATCAGGGAGGAAAAATTCACCAGAAAATGCAGAGTCTCATACTTAGTGTAGAAACTTGTAAGGAAAAACCTGCAAAAAAAAAAGAGAGCAGAAAATGAATGAAATATAATTAAAAACTTTGGTTATACTTCCATCCCTGCCTCACTCTGCGTGAGAGAGGAGTAAGTGCTGACATACTGCCATCTGTTGGCCAGTGTGAAAGATGACAGCACACAAGCTTTGTATCAATCATGTTTAGTTATTATTTTGGTTGGCCCTTAAAAAGACCTTTAGGAATGTTAATTGTGTGTCCCTACTCCAAAATATTTACTTTGAAGGAAAAGTTTTGCTTCATCATAAATCGGAGCTTGTCTGTCTAGCAGAATAAATCAAGTACACTGATTATCTTTGAGGGAAAAACTCTGATGATGTGTGAATCAACACCTCAAAGCAACATTCTGAAGAAAGATGACAGTTACGTCAGAATAAATATTCCAGAATATGGTCTGCAAAATAATTTTTTTAATCCCTCTCTGTTAGCTTACATTTGAAAGAACGACAACTGCTCTCCACATCATGATGATACCAAGAGGAAATGAGGATTATGGAACCACATTCCAAGTGTACAGGAACACAGATCATCCTTCTGTGAAAAGTGATTCTACCAATGTCTGAAATGATGAGACAAATCCACTTGGAGAGAGTCACTGGGTGACCCTCCCAACATGTTCTTGATGTTGGAAGCAATCTTTGCAGTTCACACAACGATGCATACGCATCTCCACCCCTACCAATTCAAGGCCGTAGCTACTAGTAATGTAGGGGAGTCTACAAACTTTAAAAGAATTCTTGAAATAGTCATCACACGCGTAAGTTACGTTGAAAATTATAAGCGGGATGTTTCAGTAGCGACTTCTACCTTCATCAGCCATGGAATGAGACACGTGGTAAAAGCGTCAGTTGTTGCCAGATTTCAAAATCGCTTTCCAAATAATAGGGGTGTTAAAAGGTGCGTCAGTATGTCTCATTCCATGGCTGATGAAGGTAGAAGTCACTACCGAAATGTCCCGCTTATAATTTTCAATGTAACTTACGCGTGTGATTACGATTTCAAGAATTCTTTTAATGTTTTGTGTGTTACGTGCTTTCCTGCCAATTCTTCTCACTATGGTCTACAAACTTTTTAGTTACTTAGGTAAATCAATTTTAATCCAATATAGCAGTATCTATTGAAAAATGAATAAGCACAGCCATACTGTTTTAAGGATATATGTATATATTGCTTTTTATTAGACTGAAATGACTCAAAAACTGATCAAAACAAAATTTGACACTTTCAAGCTTTGTTTAAAAAAATTTTGATAGTAGATTTGGTTCAAATCAGGCAAAAGTAACCTTTATATAATGGGATACCATTGTTTGGTTCCGGTGATTTTAAAATGAAATTCGAACAAAATGTTTATGAGAACTCCAAACGAAAATCATTCACGGAAGACCAAAACAACCTGTTGATTAATGTTCATACAATGAATAATTAATGAACTATTAATTTCAAAATTATATTAATGGAAACTAACAAAATTTAATTTATTCCACAGAGAAACATGGTTTTAAATTGATACAGGTGTCTGCAAATGTCATACATGTCTAATAATGGTATCTTTTGCATTACATTTCTGTTGTGTTTAAACTTTTGAGATGCTGATACTCCTTTCATGCCATAACTATGTTTAGCTATATCTACAGCATGTATTGGTTTTCCATTGCATAGTGTCTTCAAAGTTTGAAGTGTTTCACTTGTTTTTCAATGTTAGTGTTCTTTTTCTTTCGTATTTTTACATTTCAGTGTTGATGTATATATATATATATATATATTTGCCTTTGTAGCCTTTGTATGTCTCTTTGAGTGGAAGACATCATGATCAGAGTTAAATCCCTGAAATGGCAATGGGCTGGACATACTGCCAGAAGGACAGACCATAGATGGACAGCCGAAATTTTAGATTGGATTCCAAGGGACAGGAAAAGACCCAGAAAAAGACCACATGGGAGATGGGTGGATGAAATTCGTAAATATGCGGGAGTGACATGGAGGAGACTGGCACAAGACAGACCGTTGTGGAGGAAACTTGGGGAGACCTTCGTCCAGCAGTGGATTGATAATGGTTGACAATGATGATGATGATGATATATTTGCCTAAACTTTTGCGACAAACTTCACTGAATGCAATGCATTTCAAAAATGAGTAATCGTAATGAGTTCGGGGAATTGGGCAAGCATACAGTGTACGATCAAAGCAGCTTGTCATGAAAGTCAAAATGACAAATTGATCTGCGAATCTTTTGTGAGAACACTTCAGTGTTTTAAAACTTCCAATTTTTATATCCACAGATCAACGCACAGGATCTTGCAACAGCCGTTTTACAGGCTTTTCTTCTCAGTGGATATTGAATTTTTTTCATTAGATTTTCTTCAAAATATGGCATGTGCTAATTATTATTCATTTGTTGAATCTTCATAGAGGAGGCTCAAAAGTTTCAGGGAAGCTTAGCCTCGTGTGTCGGCCCCCAAGCTACAGCTCTGTATCAATTCCATCAAAAAACTACTTCTAATTCCACATCTTACAACAAAACTACATCTGCAAACTAAGTAAAAAAAGGTGTTGAAACAACTTATGGATTCCTGCTAGAAAAAACACACACTACAAACACACTGGAGTTAACAGGTAGGAGTGGGTGCTGATGTGCTGCCATCTATCAGCTGATCTGTAATCATTATATCATGCACAGCAGGCCAGGGTCAGAAGTATAGCCAAAACTTCTTAGTTTTTACATTATTAAGGCTGTTCCAGAACTGCCTCCAATTCTTTCTGTTGTACAAATCTAAATATAATGCTGATACTGAATGGGGCATAAGCATTAAATTTAAATTTCTCATAATGCTTTGAGATTATAAAAATATGCTACATGACAGCATAAATACAGAAGTTCAAAATAACACATCACATTGATATGCACATAACAAAATAGTGTGGCACTGAATCAGGTTGGTAAAAATTGACACTAATGCTTTTTGTAATGAGTGTCGTCATAAGCACAGTCAGGCAGTGGGCAAAACACATTTGGGAATGTGATGCTAAGCAAACAGTAGGTGCCGTGCAATATGCAGCTACGGAAGATAAGAGTAAAAAACTGATGAGTTGATCCAAAGTCATCAACAAACCATAATACATGAAAGGGATTCACTTTTCATCACAGAAATGCCATCACTAAATGTCATCCTTATGGTGAACTTTTCAGAAAATTGAAAAAAATTGAATAACTGGAACCGAACCTGTTTCCTAATTTTGCCCAACCTTGCTAGTCATTACACCATGCAGGACAATGCACTCCCAAGCAAATGAAAAGCACAAAGCTAAAACAAATGTCACTCTGAGCTAACACAAACATCATCTGCCTTCCCTCAGCATCAAACAATCCATCATAGTAACAAGCATGGAGTTCAGAAATCATCAGTTTTTCAGATAGGAAAACTGAGAAAATCAATTAATACTTACTATCCAAAGCACATGGTAATCACATAAGATCATCGTTTTTCCTGATAGAAATGTTATCATCATTAATATTCACCCATGTTTCATTAATTTCTACATTTCTTTTATCTAAAGAACTGAAAATTTCTAACCTGATTGGTTTCGTTTTTTTCCTTCTTTTTTTTCTCTCTCTTCAGGGTTTAACAACACCTATGAGCATCTTAAGGCTATAAGGAGTCACCATTCATAATTTTTGGCCACTGAATGTACAAGAGGGAGAGAGAACCAGCATTGGAAGGACAAGCATAACATCCATATCTTGCCCATGGATTAGATGCCACAGCCAGGAGAGGTAGACATCAGAAGCCACACTCTAGACCACTCAACCATGGGATATCCTAACCTGAGTTCTTATTATCAAGATGCGCAGCTCTTTGCTATGGCAGTCAGGTACCCCTACTAAGTGCTTCAGCTGCTTGAAAACATACTTTTCTGGGTGACGTAACAGGTACCAAACCCAGACAAAAATTGGGTGATGCAAGTTTGATCTTGCTCCATGATGATAGAATTTTCACATTTTCTGAGGCTGTTAAATCTGCTCCACAACTTCTTAAACTAAGTCTTAAAGTTAAAGATTCAGTTAAACCCTTTGATTTACCAGGTATTTATAGTATTCCAGCCAACACTTCTAGGAGTAACCTTTTATATATGAAATACCAATTATTTTTAGTATTTGTAATAACAACTCAGTTATCACTCAGTAAGAATAAACAGCCATTACAGATCACAACAACCACCGGAATTATGGGTGCTGCCAATCTCATTTATTCATCTACAAATTAGCTATATAAGAATACAGGAGAATATAACAACAATATATGACATCTTTCTCTTTTTTTATAGAGATTCAGTTTATCAGGTGGATGAATTTTTCGTCCTGAACGAGTGGTCACAGAATTAGACAACTTACACCGAAGAGCAATTGAATTAGAGACAGCTGGCATTATGCAAATGTGGCGCTGTGGGCAGTCCTGTAAATGGAAACAACATGACGTATGCAGCGATCCGACAATATAAGGAGTGATGCGATGGGAATCAGTAAGAGTCGGACGCAGTATGGGTAAGACGAAGGATCTAAGCGCATTTGATCGTGGGCAAATTGTCAGGGGCTGACGAATGGGTCACTCCATCTCGGAAGTCATGCAGGCACAGGAATTTTTACGAGCCACTGTGTCACGGATGCACCGTGAGTACATCGAATCCGGTAAAACCATCCCTGCAAGGGCCAACTGCCGTGGACAACAGCGTGTGGATGAGCGGGATCATCGTTGGCTAGCTCGCATTGTAACAGCGGATAGACGGGCCACAGTGCAAGAAATCACTCAGCGATTTAACGCTGGTGCACAAAAACATGTAAGCAGCCACGCCATCCAGAACCATCTCCTCGCTATGGGGTACAGAAGCCATCGCCCCACAAGGGTACCGCTGCTGATCGCACATCACAGGGTGCAAAGATTAGCATGGGCGCAGGAACATGGCCTCTGGACCCTAGACATGTGGGAAAATGTTGCCTGGACTGATGAGTCGAGATTCAAGTTGGTACATGCGGATGGCAGGATACGAGTATGGCGCAAACCACATGAACAGATGGATCCTTCTTGCCAGCAGTGTACTTTTCAAGCTGGTGGGGGTGGCATTCTCATCTGGGGACTGTTTACGTGGACTGAAATGGGATCCGTGGTGCGTGTGACATCGTCCCTCACTGGTCAATGTTACTGGGATATCCTGGACTACCATTTGCTCCCGTTTGTGCGTCTTCAACATCCCACTGGGGACCTTATCCTGCAACAAGACAATGCACTGTGCCATCGCTCCTGAATTGTATCCGAATGGTTGGATGAACACTCCATCGACAAGACCTCGCTTCCTTGGCCAGCTAGGTCACCTGACCTCAATCCAATCGAGCACATCTGGGATGCCATCAATAAAGATGTTCGAGGCTCTGACCCCCTCCATCAAATCTTCGTGAACTGCGGGAGCTTGTTCAGGGGTTGTGGATCTGTATGGCTTCCCAACGCTTCAGGTGTCTCGTAGAGTCCATGCCGAGACGAATCGCCGCCATCATCAGGGTGAAAGGTGATGCTTCACGTTACTAGACAGGTATCTCTAATTCAATTGCTCTTCAGTGTAGTAGGTATGCCAATGCACTGAGAAAAACGAGATGGTAATTGTGATTCAGGTATAGTAACATGACATTTATCTTTAGTTGGAGAGTTCTGAGGAAGGAGCAACCGATTAGAATCACGTAGAGTAAGCATAGGTGTATCATAGTTTTGAGAGTTCTCCAGGGGAGATGAAACTGGTGGGCACGCAACTACAGGTTTTTTCGGCATGAATATAGCTTTTGTTGGACGAATACACTCTGCATTGCATTGAAGAGTGGTGCCATCCTGAGTGGTAACTAAATAGGAGCGAGGAATATCAAGCTTCGCAGATACAGTAGCAGGAATCCAGTTGCAATGTGCCATTTTAAGTTTTATAGATTGACCCTGTACCAAGGATGGCGCTTGGTTATGAGTACCAGTTGTGGCATTTATACGCTGGTTCTCTCTGGAGAACTGGAGGTGAGCAGAAGTTGACGCCCGAGGCAAACGTGCTAGAGGATGTAACGGGATCATTGTTCATGTAGGACGTCCAAATAGACGCTGAGCTGGAGAAGGTAAGTCTCCGCGAGGAGTATTCCTCCAATTCAATAGTGCCAAAGGCAAGTCAGATTGTTCTAGATCAGTACGCTTTAACATTAACTTAGCGATTTGCACATACCGTTCTGCCAAACCATTTGGCTTGGGATAATGAGGACTGGATGTGAGTTGTTGTATCTTCCAGTCTCTTGTGAAATTACGAAATGCTTCAGAGTTATACTGTGGACCATTGTCAGTTTCTAAGATATCAGGAATACCATGAGTGGCAAAAGTAACTTTTAAATACTTAACCACAGCTTGAGAAGTTGGTTGACTTAGTTTTTTAAAATCAAAATATCCGGAGTAACTATCAACTACAAGGCAGTAATGGCCACTCTTGAAGTCAAATAAATCTGATGCTATTCATTGCCATGGAAAACAGGGAATAGGTTTTATCAGCAATGGTTCTGTGTTAAGAGCACGAGCAGTTTGTTGACACGTTGGGCATTTTTGAACAAATAGTTCAACATCTTTAGACATTCCACACCAAAATATTATTTCTCTTGCACGATGTAAGGAAAGGCTAGTGCTCAGATGACCCTGATGGATAAGTTTGAGATATTTAGATTGAAGTACTCTAGGAATAATCAGCTGTTCAGCCTTGAACAACAGATTTCCGTATACAGATAATTTGATAATTCCAATACTTGTGTAAAGAAACAGACAATTCCTTTATTGTTGGTGGCCAACCTTCAAGGATAACTCTCTTGAGTTGTTGTAGTTCTTCATCTGCATTAGTTGCTGCAATCAGCTCTTGAAATGTTAATGAGGAAAGCGGTATATCGAGTAATGTTTCAAATAGCTCTTGATCTTTACCAGATGTCTCCAAAGACTCTATACTACAGTCACAACTTAGAGCGTCAGGGATTGGAATATCAGTACCACGTTTAAATATTATTTTCAGCGAATACTGAAGCACATACAAAATTAATCGCTGTAATCTAGGTGGAGCTGTATGTAAGGGTTTCTTCGCGATGACCTCTAAAGGTTTGTGATCCGTTTCAATTGTAACAGACTTGCCATAAATATAGTCATGAAATTTTTAAATTTTTTACACCCATGACAAATTGCAAAGGCTTCCTTCTCATTTTGAAGATAACGCTGTTGTGCAGATGTTAATGCTTTGGTAGAATATGCTACCGGTCTACCATCTTAGAGAAGTACAGCACCAACTGCATGAGAAATGGCATCCACCGAAACTACCACTGGCTTGTTTACATCATAATAAGCCAACTGTGAAGTATTTTGAAGAGATTCTTTTAACTTACAAAAAGCTTTTTCTTGATCAGAAGACCACTCCCATATGACATCTTTCTGTAGAAGTCTGCACATGGGTTCTGAAATACTTAAATAATTAGGTATGAATTTAGAAACATAATTAGTCATACCCATAAATCTCTGCAACTCAGTAACACAAGTAGGTACTTTTAATTTTCCAATGGCCTCAACCTTGGATGGGCCAACTTCTATTCCATTTGGCATGAAAAATGTGACCTAAGAACTTAATTCTTGTTTTCTAAAATTCACACTTGTCTTTATTCAACCGAACTGCACTCTCTAAAAGTCGATCAATGGCCTTCGATGTTAAACTACGTAACTCTTGAGCGTGTTTGCCCAGATCAGAATATCATCCATTGAGCATTCAGTATTGCCAATGCCCTGCAATATTGACTCCATAACCTGTAGTAAAACTTCGGGTGCCAAAGCAAGTCCAAAAGGCACTCCCAAAAATGAGTATCGGCCCCAGGGTGGGCATGGGTTCGTATCCACTTCTGACACCATGTAATAACAACTCAGTTATCACTCAGTAAGAATAAACAGCCATTACAGATCACAACAACCACAGGAATGATGGGTGTTGCCAATCTCATTTATTCATCTACAAATTAGCTATATAAGAATACAGGAGAATATGACAACAATATATGACAGTATTAATCAACATATAGATGAGCATATTTCTGATGCAAAGAAAGGTATGTCATTATGTATGTCATTATCATTATTAACTATCAGTGACCTGACATACAAATTGGAAAAATACAAAACATTTTGCAGCTTTCATTAATCAGAAATCTCTAAGGTATTGCAAAAAATATCTACATTTTACATACGAGTTGTAATGTATCATATTTAACAGACATTCATAATAGTTAGACTTACTACATCTGATTCCCATAGTTTTGAAATAGATTCTCAAATACAGCAACATTTAACATGTGTTACCACCCATGGGTGCTGGGGGAAGCCCCCCCCCAGCTGTTGGTATAGCCAAATTTTTGATAAATTTAAAACACTAAAATAGACTAAACCTTTTTTTAAAGCATTTTTTTAAATAGTAAGATATTAATGATTGATTGCATCAATTATTTTTGTTGTATTTTAGTATTTTGTACATTTACTGAAATGTTTCACAGCCTTGAAGGAGGTCAGGATTTTTCTTAGCCCCCACCCCCTAAAAGCACTCATATGGGTGCCACTGTTACCACCTTATGTTGTTCTCATACATTTCACTGCTGAAAAAGCTAACAGTCACTACTGAAATGTCACATATAACAATGTTATTTATGTAACTTAAAGCATAGAAGTCCTTTCCCAATGTCATGCTAGAAATACTTTTCCACGAATTTCTTTAGTGTCATCTTGTAATGTGGATTTCTGCCATTCCTTGTCCTTATGCTCTCTGCTGTTATACAGCCACAGGAGCACCACAAAGGGTATTTATTATATCTTCTTAAATTTTAACAACTTGTTAATGTAGTGTAATGTAATAAACAGTATGTATCTACCTTATTGGGAGAGAAAAAATGCCGCCTGTGAGCTCCCTCTTGACCATTTCCTTAACAGCACTAAAAATCAACCAGTCAACTCACCCAGGGCCTTCAAAGGAACAAGAAAATGATGATCAGACTCACCTGTACCACTGACTCAAAACACATATCCAATTAAATTAATTACAGTATCAGTGAACTAACTGAAGAAAATAATAAACAAATGCATTTCTTTAGGAATTTTAGATACTTTTTTTGGAACACATTCCTATTTTACCAATGTTAAAATCATTTCACTTTACACTGCGATTTCTGAGAACCTATTAATCATGTAACACAAGGGATACCTGTACTTATAAATACATTAAGTCTCATATTCTATCATTGAAATACACACACACACACACACAATAACTTTTCAAAATATTTACTCACAGAATAATTGGCACCACAGTTAGAAACTTTTTTGTTGCTGTGAACTGCTCTCCATTATCAATTTGCTCCCAGTGTGTTTTGAAACGAGATTTACCTTGGTCCCCAGATACCCACGGAGTTCCTTTCACCAAGTGCAAAATTAAAAACATTGCCTGAAAAGAAACATACAAAAATTATATTACCTTATGAGTGCACACAGAGCTCAGTAAAGATTCAGATTGGTAAAACAAATGAAAAATCAAAAGGGTGTATGCACGAAATATGTAATTCATGAGACATCCTTAAGGGTTGTCTTATGTTATACATGTGCTTTAGATTAGATATACACGATATCTAAGGTATTATTTACCTGATATTGGCAAAGTATTTCACACGTTGTTGCTCCGTAAGGCACGTGCTCCCAGAAAAAAATAAGAATCTCAAAATATAGAATCTCAATAGACCTCTCTCGGACTGGGAGCACGTGCCTCACGGAGCAACAACGTGCGAAATACTTTGCCAATATCAGGTAAATAATACCTTAGATATTAGGTGTATGCACATGTTCTGCACCATTCAACACAACTTTAATAGTAGTCACTTCACAGCCATGAATCTGTTTACACAAGTATAGAAGCAACAAAAATCATATATCTGCTTTAATGCAGTGACAAAAGCAATTCAAATCCCTACAGAAAAAAATAAGAATCTCAAATTTCCACTGAAACTTTAAACAACTAAGTATCATCACTCAATTCCTAAACTGATTTGTAAAAGTCAGAACTGTATGATTAACAGGAATTAATCGCCAACCCTAAGTTAAACTAATACTCAGAGTAAGCTTTGTTTTTTATTCCATAAGCACAGCTTTGGGCTTTTCTGGATGCCACTGAATATCTTTATTCTACATGTATATTATTTAAAATATAACCTGAAGTACAATAGAAAAGTTTATAGATGCCATTAGTTTAATAAAACTTACTAACCATTAGTTTTATTTGTAAGGAATGAGGCTGCAGAAGTTACATAACAGCTTTAAAGTTGTAGATGCTCAAAATAATTACATCTTGTTGAAGACAAGTGCACTTCCTGTGACTACAAAATGTTCCAGGGTTACTAGCAACAAACTGTTTAGTGTTGTGTTTTCAGTGACTCCAGATTTCAAGGTTCCTCCTTCCTTGAGAATGCTCTGCAAAATGTAGACAAGATGATGCATGGCCAATGACAATGAGTATTTCATACCTACAATCAATGAATGCAGAGGATTTTTCTGTGTGTGGGTTTTTGTCCCTCCACATACTTAGCTGAACACAGCTCAGATGACACCATGCTTTATTAAAATACATCAAGCACAGAATCTTACACACACAATGTTGAAACTAATAACAATAAATTCTCACACTCTTGCTGTTGCAGCTGACAGATAACTTGTTTGAACTAGTTATAGTTGCCCAATGGACAATTCTCCTTATACATAAAAAATTAATCTAGTTTGCTGTGGATAATACTGTTAAAGATTTACACAGTGACTAAAGTAGTGCACTTCTTTAATTAGTGATACCATCAACAAAAACTGCACAGCACAGGCCATGGTTTCTGTCACAAGTATTTGAGTCCAGAAATTTTGTTACCAGTTCACTTATTGCTTCTTCAGTAGTCCTCATCAGAGTCAGAATCATCAACCATCATCAGGCTTGGTCGCCAGACCTGTGGAAGTAGAAGGAAGCAAGAACTTCTGACGAAGATCTAATGTTTAGATTGAAAATTTGAGAGGTAATGTACCTTAATAAATTTATCCTCGATAATTCCCGTTAAATATTTATAATACTGAAAGTAATAAGAGGAAGCCATGAAGTCATTAATTACTAGAACCATCATCAATTCATTGCTAGATGAAAATCTCTCTAAGTCATCCACAACTTTCAGTCTTGAGTCAGTCACCTCCATGTCACTCCAACATGCTTTAAAATTTCATCCACCTATCGTGATGTATCAGAACAAACACATTCTGCTTATGAATATACAAAGTACACACTCACAGAGCACTTTGTTCAACTGGCAACGGAAGCAGTTTAGCAAATCAGGATGACTTTGACTCAAGTGTCTGAGAGAAAGTGAAGAGAGCCCATTAAACTGAAGTTGGTTGATCGATTATTAGGGTTTCACGGAATAAAGCCTTTAAAGGCCACAGAATACCAACCACATGGTTAAATTTAAAAGTGAGATAAAAAGCATGCACATAAATGATTACAACAGCATCAACAAAATCATTTCTTCTGATGCATTAAATAATAAGGGTTCTTTCACTACAAATCAATAATCAAAGACACTTGTCTCACAAATCCACACAGTTCCCAAACAAATCTATTGAAAAATCACTGCATTTCAATGACTGAAACAATTATTTTCATAAAGACACTTTAAGTGTTGGAAGTGCAGACTACCCATTTTGGAGCAGCCTCTGGAGCAGGAAAATCTACATTTCAGAGCAGCTAATAAAATGATATCCTGAGTGTCATTTGGAGGAAGAAATCTATATTTTTGAGCACCAATTAATACTTGGAAGGACACAGCAAAATTTCCAAGCAAGATTACTCACAATCACACAATAATGGTAGTTCTAATTTCACATTATGTAAAATCATTAGCTTTCAAAAGTGAAAATTCTGAACTATCAGTCTTTTCATGAGCACATTGGTAAACTAATTTCGGAAGTAATTAGCATATAATGAAAATATTAAAATAAAAAAATAATTATACATTCTAAACCTTTTTCACAAATTAAAACTATTTAATAACTAAATGCTTACCAGTTAATTACAGCTTTGCTGTTTCATTTTCCATTGAATGAGATTCATATTTATAATCCTACATCACTGTGCTACTAAATGTGATTTAAAATTGTCAATTTTATGCTAGTAAATCTTCATGTCAAAGTCATATGATGAAGGTCGGTGTATATGAGAACTGAACTCATTATTTAAACAGGGATATATATAATATCCCTGAAGCAGAATCTTTTTCAGGAGTCTGCAACACAGAAAGGAAAAGCTAAAAACAAAAACTGCCTGCAAGATAAAGAGAAGCCTAAATATTTTTTCTAGAAAATTTTATCATTCTGCACCGCAACAAAGCAAAATTTTAGAAAATTAGCAAATTTGTGATTTTGATAACTGTAAAAATTAGTATTTAGTCGCAATAATCAAACTAGCTTTTCCCTGATAAGAAAAAACGAAAGATTTTATTTTATTCAGAATTTAAACATCATTCCTTAAATGCTTTCGAATTTTTAAAAAAATAATCAGGAAGTATAAATAATAGTAAATAATTTGAAATTTGTAGAATGATTTTTTTTTATTTTGCATTTAGTTAATTGATTAAACTTTCAACTCTATCCTTTAAAGGATGTTCCACCTGATACAATTGTGCTTTTATTATTTCCTGCAGCAATTCTGTTGTACTGGAGGCCTCATCAACTGATGATTTAGACAGCTGTGTAAGCATAATGATCATGTCAAGTGTGGAAATGATAGCAATCATATATGTTGTTTGAATCTCTTTTGTGAATTGACAGCAGTTTTTGAGAAAAATTTACTGAATTTGTTAAAATGTGGTGGGAGCATTTTCACTGATATAATTAAACCCCCAAAAATAATAAAATTAGAGAAATAAGGCAAGAGTTCTTGTAAAGCAAAAAAAAAAAAAAAAAAAAACAACAACAAAATAACCTCCCCTCATCAATCTGAAATGAAATTATCTGAAAGTAAAAAAAAAAGAAAAAAAATTGTGACCATCAGCTATTGGAATCCTGCGTAATACGACCTACGACCGTGGAAATGCAACAAGACACATTAAATATACGATTTTAAAAGGTAGAAATACGATTTTAGTAAACACACACACACACACGCACACAAAACAACTTTCACTTCAATCTACCCAAGATAAAGCTATCTCAAAGAATAAAAACAAAAAAGTAAAAACAAAACAAAACCTGCGACTGTCAACTTACAGAATGCCACGGAAACGGAGAACGAGATGTTGCAAACACTAAAAAAATATGGCTCTTCAAAAAAACGCACACATACTTCTTTAATCTAACTGAAATAAAGCTATCTGGAAGCTAAAAACGGAAAATTTGCGATCATCAGCTCCCGGAATGCCGCATAATACGCCCGTGAAAACGGAGGAGTGACGATAAACAATGCATAAGAATACGTTTTTTGAAAAAAAAAAAAAAAAAAGGAGCAGCCGCTTTATAAATCTAACTGAGATGAAGCCATCTGTAAGAAAAAAAGAAGAAGAAGAAAAAATTTGGACGTCAAGTCCCGGAACACCGACGGCCACGAAAACGGAGAAGAGAACGTTGAAAACGCTTTACAAATATTGGTCTTGTAAAAAAAAAAAAGGGGGGGGGGGGAATTGTGGCCATCGGCTCCCGGAATGCTGCGTAAGACGGACGTTGTGGAAACGGATAAGCCGTTAATAAAAGTGCGCAAATCATGGCTTTCTAACTTTATTATTAAATGAAAGCAACATGTCTCGTCAACTTGAAGTTATCTGTTTGTAAAATATGGAAGAAATAAAATAAAATTAAAATAAAATGAAATACAATAATTGCCTACGTGATCTGTCGATATAACTTCACGTCTGGAAGGGGGATACAACGTTAAAATCGCGCCAAAATTTCCCTTCCTTTGCTTTAAAATTGAAAGGAAGGCTATGAATGTCAAAGAAATAGTAAAGAAAAACAAAAACAAAAACAAAAACAAAAAGAACGATCTGCATACCTTTCTGAAAATCTGATCACGGTGTTGTGCTGTTTCTGCTCCTGTGGCGAGTTCAGCAAATAGTAAAGCATTTTTTTTTTTTTTTAATATATGAAATAAATAATGTAAACTTTTGAAACTTTCTAAAAGCAATCAAAGTAATCTGCGGCACCCGCCGCTCCATTTCTGCTGGAGAGGCTAAAAATAGACGGTGATAATGTAAGTAGATGACAGTTTTATACAGAACAGAGGAGATGCAGGGGGATTCCGTTGGGGAAAAGAATCGTCAAATGTATAATCATTTAATCACAGCCATTTAAAAATTGATTTGAGAGCTTTTTAAGATTTCAGGATGTTAAGAAATTTATTTCTATATCAAAACAGATTTTTTTTTAAACGTACTATATTTTGGCACAAGCTTGGCGCAATTCGATGAAAATTATGCATTTCGGAGCAGCACGGCGCAGAACTTGAAAATTTGTGCACTTCGGCGCAGCTCTTCTACCACTGCAGTGACTTATTTTCATTTTAAGTTTTTGTCTTTACACAACAAAGGGACTGTCACACTTGCTCTTCCAATGCATACTTTTTGTAAGATGTTTAAGTATAGCTTATCTCAGTAAATGACTTCAAGACTCATGCTTCACATAAATTATTACAATTTACACATATATTAATGTATATCAATATTTCACAGGATAATGATATGAAGCAACTGAAATACCCAAATTACCAAATAATCATGATACCTCAATCTAAATCAGCAGTATTGTTCTTGGTTCACCATCAGTAATATTTAAATACCAGTTAGAGGCCTGCATTGGCCTGAAATTTTTGACCCCACCCAACCCGAAAAACTTGAGTCACAGTCATCTCTTCCTCCTCTCTCTGACCCAACAAAACTCAAAACCATTCAAACACAAATCCATGTACATAGCTTGTGCCAAAACAATTGAGAATGTTTTTATAAAAAATGTGCAATACTATTGGGTATATAAATAAGTTTTGAGGGATTTGAGGAGAACAAAACACGTTGTTGGAGAACAGAAACAATATTTTAATATTAATCGAAGTATGCTCCCTCTGAAGCTACAACTTTACCCTATCTTTCGGGTAGTGAACACATGCCCCAAAGTAAGAATTCCGGTTCCTTGGAAGAGACCTAGTTGTCCAGCCAATTTTTGATGTCTTCATAAGAACTAAACCGTTCTCCAGAAAGTGCTGACTGCATCAACCGGAACAAATGGTAATCCAATGGCGCAATATCTGGCGAATATGGTGGGTGGGGTAGAACTTCCCAGTCGGATCCTTCTAAGTACTTTTTCACAGGTCGAGAAACGTGGTCTTGCGTTGTCATGCTGTAAGATGACTTTATTGTGTCTATTCTACCATTCTGGCAGTTTTTGTGTGAGAGCTCGTTTTAAACGCATTAATTGGGTTCGATACCGATCACCAGTAATGTTTCTGACGGTTTCAGCAGTTCATAGTGGATCACACCCTTTTGGTCCCACGAGATACACAGCATTACCTTTGAACCATGGATATTGCATTTTGGCGTTGAAGGACCTGGTTCACCTATGCTTTCTGCCGTTTAGGGTTATCGTACCTTATCCATTTCTTGTCGGCAGTAATAATACGATGCAAAAAACCCTTTCTTTTTGGCCTTTGAAGCAGCAATTCGCAAATGGTTTTTCGACGTTCAAGGTCTCTTTCCTGCAAAGCACGTGGAACCCAATTCCCTTCTTTTTACACCATTCCTATGGCAGCTAAACGTTGTGAAATGCATGGTTGACTAACATTTAATGCTGCTGCTAGTTCTTTTGGGTCTGGCACGGATCCTCGTCAAGTAAAGCTTCCAATTTGGCATCAGCAATTTTTTTTGGTGGTCCAGAACGTTCTTTACCACTGACATCGAAATCGTTCCTTTTGAATCGTCTAAACCAATACTCACATGTTTTTATGGATGGGGAATGTTCACCATAGATTTCTGACATTAAGCGATAGCTGTCGGCAGCACTTTTCTTGACAATAAAGTAATGCACTAACACTTCTCGCAAATGCTGTTTTGTCGGGACGAAAGTTGCCATTTTCCATCGAGTAAAACAAATACATCTTCGCACCTCAATCAAATGTCGTATACCGACTCTGACAGCTGGCGTCTCATACTGCGATATCGCAGTGTTGCCACCTTAAAATACATGCAAGCAGTAATAAGTACGACACCGAACAGAAATCCCTCAAAACTTATTTATATACTCAATACTATTAAAATACCAACTTTTTCAAAAGAATTTTCATTTTATCTTAAGTTTTCAAATGCTAAATTGGGCATATTATTTCTATTGTTATTTCTATTGGCATGTTATTTCTATTGGCAAATTATTTCTATTATTATTATTGTATTTTTTCTATGTATCATTTCTATTGTTGCTGGAGGTTATATTTATGAACCACTGAGATTGTCTTTTCAAGGTTTGTCTTTGATGTGGACATTCATTAGGCTTGGATGGCTTGGTAAGGTTAAAGCATCCAGTCACATAAGTTCCAGCACTTTCACACTGCCATTTATAAATAAACACACCTGGTGTTCACAGAGAAGCATCTCTATTCATCAAAATAGTTACCAGTGCATGTAACAACCTTACCCCAGTGGTGCTCACAGTAAAAAATACCCTTCCGATCAAATTGAGTATTCTTATAGGTGAAAAGTCCCACAAGCTCCTTCTCCAAGTTGTTACAGGACCATCTCTGCCTCATATGACTGTCCAGTTCATAGAATAGGTGGTAGTCTGTTTGTGAAATACTGGGGTATCATGATGGATATGGAAGAACTTCCCATCTAAATTCAGTAACAATGTCATGGGTCACGACAGGTGTGTGCAGCTTTGTGTTATCCTACAACAGCAGTGACCAATGATGATTCACCAGAGCAGATTGTAACTCCTGGAGTTTAACATCCGCATGCCATAGCATCTCTAAATATATGGCAGCGGTGATGTTTTTTGTTTGGGTTTAACTATTCCACCATGAGCAACTCAATAAGCAGTCACCTGTACTTAATTTAAGGCCACGGGTTCCAGTGAAGGGAGATGGCCAGCACAATAAGAGAAACATACTACCCATTCCTCATTTGGGACTTCCTTGGCCCAGCTCTGATGACAAGTCTGAAAACTATGCCTCTGATCACCCAAGACATTGGTGTGATGCAGTGCTGGTTTCCCCCTGCTGTAACAGTTCATAATACATAATACTGGATGCTATCTAAATAACAGTCAACAGCACCTTGTGAGGATGCTGGTTGAGTTTGGGAACTTTTTCTGCAGTTTCTCTGGCAATAATGACTGGTACAACTCTAGTGTTGTTGCACAGAATCTATTTTTCATCACACATCAGGTTCTGTGAAGTAGAGGCTCACACTTGTGTTTTCGTGTCATCAGAGGAAAGAGGGACAATGTATGTATGGTTTCATCTAATATTAATAGCTATTATATGATACAATATAGTAATACAATAATGCAATAATAAAATTAACAAGTATTTACGGAAAATCGATTAAAATAGGGGTTTGCTACAAGTTTTTAGTAAAAAACCCCCAAAAACTAACAACTAGTCCTTTGTTTAAAATCAATTAAAAAAATTAATAAAAACATAAAATATAATAATCTAAATTGATCAAGGATGTATTTACTAGTTAATGTATGAAAGCCTGTCCCTCCCAGATAACATAAAAATGAAAGGATGGTCAGAGGAAGTAACGCGCTAAAATGTGGGAAAATGAATAGATCAAGAAGGTGAGTTACGCTCATATTCTTATGAGATTATTTGTTTAATAAACAAACAAACTGAGGAAATGGTGGGAAAATGTAAATCATGTCTGCAAGAGTCCACAAATCAACGTCAACTGCTTTATGCCTACAGAATTTCCTGAGAGACCCTGGAGAAATGGTCAGAATGGAGGCTTATTCAAGTTGGCAGTTTATCAGTATTGCCTAATTGTGGATTAATATTCTTGAGATCCTGAAGTAACATGGTTAGACAGACTACAACAGAAGTGATACTGCAGTGTAAGTTAACTTTTGTAAGACATGATGTAACAGAAATTGTTCACTCTGATACAAACCTCAGTAAGAGCCTGTGAAAAAAATCAAAATTTTCAAAGTTTTCTTACACAAATGGTTTTTGTCATATGACATGTAGTCCATACTTTTCTCAAAGCAATGAAATCATCAAATCTATGGTCAAAGTTATCAAGCAAGAAATTTATGAGAAGTTATCTGATCCACACTTAGCCTTAATGTCGTACCAAGCTACACCTTTACAAAATGGCTGCTGGTTGGTTGGTTGATTTTTATGGCGCAAGGGCCATGTTTGGCCAAAGAGTGCCAGACACAAGACAAACAAACAGTATTAAAAACGTGGTAAGAAGCTTAAAATCTGACTGATCATGTAAAACTGAAAAATGAGAACGATGGAAGGGCTAAAAAAGATAAGGAAACAAACAGTATTAAAAACATGATACAATGATTAAAATCTAGCTGATTCAGTAAAACTGAGAAATGAGGATGATGATAAGGCTAAAATCTAGATACGTTTAATATAGTCAATTTCTTTAAAAAATGAAAACACGGCAACAGTATCACAGTGGTCATTGAGGAGCCGCTGCAGTGTAGCGGCGTCCTCGGTCAACAAATGAGAATGAAAGAAATGAAAACCTACATCACAAAAACGAACACAGCTACACAGAAGATGAGTGACGGTGAGTCGGCAATTGCACGTCTCACACATCGGCGCAGTGTCGCCACACAGCAAAAAGCGGTGAGTGAAACGACAATGCCCAATGCGGAGACGCGCAAGCACCACTTCCTCCCTACGGTTCCGACGATATGTTTAGGTTTAATACGATGCAGTTTATTTTCCACCTCCTGGTCCCACAGACCCTGCCACGTTCGCTTGATATGCTCTTTAAGAAGAAAGCGGAAATCCCGGTGAAACAGTGGCAAGGGTGTGACGACCAAAGAGGAAGCAGATCTAGCAGCCGCATCAGCACACTCGTTACCCGAGATTCCAACATGCCCAGGAATCCAGCAAAACTGAACCTGAAAACCGGCCTCGAGCAAATGACGAAGCAACCGTCTCACATCCAAGAGAAAAGGATGGTCATGACAATCTGCAGATGACAAGGACTGCAAGACACTTAAAGAATCCGTATACACCATAGCACAATGATGAGAACTCGGCTGAACATGGAGAAGGGTGAGATACACAGCATGCATCTCCGCCGAAAACACCGTGGCCTCAGCTGGGATCTGCACTACTGACACGTCATCAACACAGACAGCTGTGGATCCAATGACTCCATGCATCTTGGAGCCATCAGTGAAAATGGGAGTGTATTCAGTATTGAGGGCACGGTGCTCAGCGAAGAGCTGCTGGTACACTGACGCAGTGGTTGAGGATTTGTCGAAAGATGTAAAGGTGGTATCAACCATGACACCAAGTGGGTGCCATGGAGGATCCCCAAAGCCCCTGGTCGCTGCAACAAGTGACAAGTCGAGCCCTGCATCACGAGCTACGGCCGCCATACGAAGACCGAAGGTTGGAATGCACGAGGGCCGATTCTCAAATAAACGAGCATGCTGAGGATGGAAAACTGCACCGTACAAAGGATGGTCTGGAAGAGACCGAAGTTTTAAGTAAAAGTGAACAGACAGCTGCAGACGGCGTAATTCAAGCGATGGTTCGTTCGCATCAGCGTAAAGGCTGGGAATCGGAGATGTTCGAAATGCTCCCGTACAAAGATGCAGCGCCTGATGGTGAACAGCGTCCAAAGGCCGGAGAACAGAAGGACGAGCCGAGCCATACACGATACAGCCATAATCCAGTTTCGACCGAATTAAGGAGTGGTAAATGCGAAACAAAGAGATCCTGTCTGCACCCCACGAAACTCTCGAAAGAATTTTTAGAATAGAAAGAGCACGCAGACAGGAAATCTTGAGCCGCCGAACGTGCGCACGGAACGTAAGCGCACCGTCGACGGTCAGTCCAAGGAACTTGGTCTCCGGCAAAACTGGAATGGCTGCACTGTCTAAATACAGCTCGGGGTCAGGATAGAGGCCACGCCTCCGGCAGAAATGGACACACGCTGTCTTGTCGGGAGAAAGAACGAAACCATTGCTATTCGCCGCTTTAAAAATCTGATTAATTGCAGACTGCAACTGCCTTTCAATAAAACGCATGCTCGATGACGAGCAGAAGATGTGCAAGTCATCGACATACACAGTAGCTGAAACCGCAGGAGGAAGATTTGTGAGGAGACAATTAATGCGCAAGATGAACAATGTGACAGATAAAATGCAACCTTGAGGAACACCTTGTTCTTGATGGAACGGTGCCGAGAGCGTCGTACCCAGGCGCACCTGGAACACCCGATTGCGAAGAAAATTTACAATAAATGTCGGAAGATTTCCTCTCAATCCACATGCGTGGAGGTCACGGATAATCCCGTGCCGCCACGCACGATCATAGGCTTTCTCGATGTCAAAGAATACAGAAACCAGGTGCTGCCTACGCAGGAACGCCTCGCGCACAGATGTCTCAAGGTGCAGGAGATGGTCGTGAGGTGAACGATGACACCGAAAACCGCTTTGTGATGGTGAAAGTAATTGATGATGTTCTAAAAAATGAATTAATCGTGAGTTAACCATGCGTTCGAGAACTTTACACAGACAGCTAGTGAGAGCAATTGCGCGATAACTAGAGGGAGACTTAGGATCCTTGCCAGGCTTCGGAAAAGGTAGAACAAAAACCTTTCGCCAAGACTCCGGGAAACTGTGTTCCAACAAGATGCGATTGTATAAGATTAAAAGGTTCTCGAGAGACGACTGCGAGAGATGACGGAGCATATCGTAGTGGATATCATCGGGACCGACAGAAGTACCGCCGGACCGATGCAGAGCCACCCGAAGTTCACACATGCTGAAGGGGAGTCATAACTAGTGTTAGTATGCGGCGCAAAAGAGATTCTCTGGCATTCCGCGGTGGATTGAATCCTATGAAAGGAGGACGGATACGCCAGATCACTCGAAACGGAGGCAAACGCCTCCCCCAAACAATCTGCAATCTCCCCGACTTCAGCATATGTGCAGCCGTTACTCTCGAGAATGGCAATCTGGTGTGAACTGTAGTTACCCCGAATCTTACGAATCCTTTCCCACACAGTTTTCGAATTGGCACGTGAGGTAAGAGATGATACATACTGGAACCAAGACTCCCTCTTGCTACGTTGACGCACCAACCGAGCATAGGATTTAGCACGTTTAAAAGCAACAAGATTAGCCTCGGTTGGATAACGCCGAAAAGTAGACCAGGCCTTATGTTGAGCTCTCCTAGCCGCTGCGCATTCAGGGTTCCACCACGATTTCGGAATTCTGGGGAGCTTCGTAGATGTTTTTGGAATAGAAAGATCAGCTGCCTGAAGAATACAAGTTGTGACTTCAAGTGCAGCTGTGTTGATTGACTCTTGGGTCACCATGTCAGAAGATATCACCGCGGACGATGTGAAGATCTCCCATCTGGCATGATTCATCCTCCATCGAGGTGGGCGGAGGCAGAAGATGGCACGTTTGCATGGTGCCAGAGGACGATGGGGAAGTGGTCGCTCCCGTGGAGATCCTTACACACCGTCCACGACCAGTCAGCAATAATTGATGGTGAACCCAAGGTCAAATCGATCACACTGAAGGATCTTGTCGGCTCTTGGAAGTAAGTATCAGCACCGGTGTTTAAAAGGCACACAGAGGCCGAGCACAGAAGAGACTATGCGACGACCTCTCGTGCTGGTGCTGACACTATCCCACAAAGGATGATGAGCATTAAAGTCACCCAAATGAAGGAAAGGTGAAGGCAGCTGATCAATCAAGCTCTCCAGAACAGAGACGTTAACATCCTCATCCAGTGGCAGATAGACACTGCAAACAGTAAGAGGCACAGGCATAGAAATACGAACCGCCACGGCCTGCACAGTTGTAGAAACCGCGACGGAAGATACCGGAACCCTGTGAGGGACGAGAATAGCGACTCCCCCACAGGCTATATTTCCAGACGAGTTATCTGTCCGAAATGCACTGTAGGCACGAACTGAAAGCAGGTCTGATGGTTTAAGCTTTGTCTCCTGGAGACCAAGGTACACCGGAGAGTACAAAGAAAGCAGATGTTTCACGTCATCAAAACTGGTGCGAAAACCTCGGCAGTTCCACTGAATTATTGAACCCATGGGTAAAAATGAAATGAAAAAGGAAATGGTTAAACTTGGTCAGCCTCCATTTCCTCTGATGAGTGTTCCCCCAGATTTGGGGGTGTGTGACCAGGGGCCAAGATTGGGGAATGCTTTGTCCCAAGTGTCTTAGAGGGATTCGCTCGCCGTTGAGTGTTGGGCTGAGACTTTGGAGGAGAAGAAACGCTCTTCTTATCCTTGACCTTGGTGTTGGTGTTTTTGCCAGAAGAAGTGGCCTGAGTTACCTTGCTGGTGTTGGAGTGAGTCTGCTTCGGTGAAGTGGCGGGTGCCGCTTTCAGACTCCTAGCTCGCGACTGGAGTGCCTCCAGTCCGGCTGCGATGATTTGGTCTACATTGTATGGACATTTAGGGGGATCTGAATGGCGGTCTGAATGGCGGTCTGAATGGCAACCGTAGATTTGGCAACCACCACTGAAGCGTATGATCGCCGATCAGATGTAACAGGAACTACTCTTCTTCTGGCCTCAGGATAGGAAATATTTTCCACCGTTTTGAGCCTTTGGATTTCCTTCTTCTCCTTCCACTAGGGACAATCTTTGGCTGATGCTGGGTGTGAACCCTTGCAGTTCACACAAAACTCGGCCTCGGCCACACATTCTGAAAGTAGATGCTATGTGGCACCGCAGCGTCTACACCTAGGAGTACTCCTACATGACTGCTGAGAGTGGCTGTACGACTGGCACCTAAAACATCTCAACGGGTTAGGAATGTACGGTCGTACCTCGAGGTGGAGATACCCTGCCTTGATGGATGTAGGCAGGGAAGGGCAGTTGAATGTCAAGATAATGTTCCAGGATGGGACAAACTGCCTATTCCTCCTGAAAGAAATACGCCGCACACCCGTAACATGTTGGCTCCTCAGTTCTTCGAGAAGTTCATCCTCAGTACATTCAATAAGATCCCGAGAGGAAACAACACCTCGAGATGAATTTAGGTAACCGTGTGGTGTTATTTTGACCGGAGTCTCAAGCAGCATGCTGGTGTTGATAAGTGTGGAACTGTAGGCCACAGTAGACATCTCAACAAGAAGATCTCCAGATTGGAGCTTCTTAACGCTCTTAGGAGAGCTTGCTATAGATTGAAGTGCTTTATTAATCCAAAATGGACTTTTGGCACTCAAAGGCTTTGAAGGGTCCAATGAGTGCACAAAAAAGAAACGAGCATTCGAGCAATCAGGAATATGTTTTTTTACGGAAGGGGATGAGCCTTCCTCCATATCTCTTTTGGTTGTTCGTTCATGGGAAACAGAATTGAGAGCCATGAAAAATTTTTAGAATTCATCCGCCGACTTCCCCACCCACAATCGAGCCCAACGAGGGAGAGCCGGAGGTCCGCAAGCCCAAGTGGACGCAGGACACGGCTCTAGGGATAGGAAGCGGATATAGCAAGTTGATAGGGCAGACATGCGCTCGGCGTGCACCCAGACTTTCCCATGCCTGGGGAATACCCCTTTGGCATGCCCACCCTATCCCCAGACTCACCCTGTCGTGCGAAACGACAAGCCGTTAGAGGTCTGGGCTCCACTCAGCCACAGACCTCATTGACTAGGAGTGGGTTAGTTCCTAGCCGCCCGTTTATGGTGAAGCAGGCAGCAAAGAGGAGTGTTGACCACTGGCGACAACAACACCCAGGCCACCAGAAACCTCAGCCTCCAGCATCAACTTTTTCACCTTACAGGTCACCGCACACGGCAAACGTGCCGGTAGGTCTAGCTAACCAGCTCGGAAAAACAAAAAAAGGAACAGAAAACTGAGATGACAGAAAAGAAAAAGAGAAACTAAAATCCAGAGCTGGCGCATAATCACAACCTCAGCAACCTACAACTGAGGCGGGAGCATGTCAAGTGAAAAAAAAACAAAAAAACAAAACAAATAAAAAAATGTGAAAATCATCACATAGCACATGTCGGCTCGGGCCGTGGGGACGCCATCCCCTAGCAGCTGGATGAACAGCTGTCCCTTCGGTAACATAATCGTGCAAGACAAAAAAGTAAGATGTTCCATCACCAGGTCAGCTCGGGCCGTGGGGGCGCCGCTCCCCAAATAACCGGAAAACCGGTTATCCCCGTGTGGGGATCAAAATGGCTGCAGCCCAGCAAAACTCCTGTTGAATCAGTAAATAAAAACGACTGTGCCTGTTGCAAAGTCATTACTGGAACTTTCCCTGCTTGATCAGACTAGGCTGTGCTCCACCAATAAGAAGAGAAGGCAATAAATACAGAAGGAAATTCCTTTAATAGATCTCACGGAATTCAAGGTATTCAGCCTTGGGACAGCATCTGGCTAATAAATAAAAAGGTGACTGGAATTCCTAGATCCTACATTGTTTGAATTGGAAACTGGACATTTCATTGCAACAGAAAGCATCTTTTCTAAACACTCAGAAGATGATGAAAGATAACCCTGACACTGGACACTACTCTTCAGAACTGTAAATATTGGACCCGGACAAAGAAACAACTCATAGGGATACTTCAGAGGATATTCCCAGTACTTCAGAGAACATTCCTCAAAGTACATGTACAATAAGAAGCAGGAGAGCCACAACCCTATATTATATATACACAGTTGTATCAGAATAATACGACCACCCAGGAATCGCAGTGTACCTGTCCAGGCACGTTACAGAGTGCACATGACAAGGTCGACCACATGGAGATATAAGCGGCCAGCCAGGAGAGATGAGCCATAGTGAGTGATGTGAGCACAATGGGCAGAGGTAGTGATTTGACAGACGTTAAAAAAGGAATGATCATCGGCTACCATGGCAAGGGTGGAAGCACGGCAGAAACAGCAGACTTTGTGGGCTGTTCGCGAGGTGCTGTAGTAAGGGTGTACCAAGAATGGACCACTGTCACACTGAGTACCTCCCAATGTCATAACTGTTAAGCCCCAAAGGCCATCGACCCCAGAGGAGAATGCCGCCTCCGTCGACTGGTAAAGGGCAATCGACGCACAACTGTGCAGCAATTGACCATGCAAATGAACACTGGGGCACCCAGGTACATGTGCCTGATAACAGTAGAGTGAAACCTGTTGCACGCGGGTCTCCGGAGTAGACACTGCATCAAGTAGCCCTGTTACCCCAGGTCCATCGGCAACAACGCCTGTAGTTTGTATGGGACTACCATCATTGGACAGTGGAAGAGTGGGAAAAGGTTGCCTTCTTCGACGAATCGAGGTTTTTACTCCACAGAAGTGACAGGCAGTGGCGGATACGGTGTCAAACACACACGAACCAACACTCGGACATGCTTGTTGGTCAAGTACAGGCCGGTGGTGACAGTGTGCATGTCTGGGGGATGTTTTTCTGGTATGACCTGGGACCTCTGGTACCACTGGATGGATCCCTGAATGCCAATGGCTACCGGTACATCTTGATGACCATATGCATCCCTTCTTGTTGGACATTTACCCTGGGGGTGATGGTGTCTACCAATAGGACAATGCACCGTGGCATGTCGCTAAGAGGGTGCACGACAGGTTCCAGGAACACAACAGCGATATCTCCGTTCTCCCTTGGCAGGCAAAATCGCCCGACCTCAATCCCATAGAGCACTTGTGGGACTATTTGGATAGACAGGTTCAACGTGCCGACCCATAACCACATCACTTCCAAGACCTCTGTGCTCTGCTGCAGTCCGAATGGACATGTGTGCCTGGGCAACCTTCCAGGGCCTCATTGCGTCCATGCCATGCCATCTCGCCTCGGTCATCCAGGCCAAGGGTGGTTATTCCCATTATTAGGTAGGTGGTCATATTATTCTGATGTGACCGTGTATATGCACCCTGCACTATGCAATTATTTTTGGAATTTAACTTAAGACCACTGATTTAGATTTACCAACACTGATCTTCATCCTAAATTTTTTGTATGTCATAATCATCATGTTGAGGTATCCATATTTCTTGAAAAGGTAGGTATGTTCACAAGTAACATCTTATCAAACCTTGCATGATAAAATGAGAGCACAGGATGAGTATTATGGCAGTGGGTTGGGAAAGGGCACAAACATAAAGGTTGGGTGAAAGTATGATATAGATGTAGTAAACATTAAAAGTCATGGATATATAAAATCTAGGGCACTACAATCCATGTGATAAAAAAATAATTGAGTTACAAAAAAATCACATTACCCTCAATTAGTATCCTTTAAATATATGCTTTTCAACCAATATACATATATAACCTCTTTGATCATCACCAGTGTTTGTGAAGGTAGAACTGTTGTGGATGTTCATAGATCCATGAATTATGTTGCATCTACCACATTGCATCTATACAGAGGGTGACAATCATCTGCATTGCAGTTAAGGGCCATCAGTGCCACATGTTGGTGAGTATGATGATTATGTTGTTTTTCATGTTCAGATATTTAAAAAAAAAAAATTCCATTTTTATGTTTTTTTCTTCCTATATTAGGTATTTTTAGGATGACAGTAAGTCTAATGGGAAAATATTGCTGCAGTTAATATGCTTTGTTTGCTCGATAACTATTGCCTCGGCCAGCAAGATTTGCTTATATTTTTCATGTAAGTAAATATACTTTATGTTCTCCCAGCTGTATGAGAGATGTTACTTTATGTACAATACTGTATGAGAGATGTTACTTTATGTACAATACTGTATGAGAGATGTTTTTTCCCATTTGAGGTTCTACAGTCCCTTAAGTGTTCTTGAACTTTAATTCTGCAATTCCTTTTTGTGCTCCCAATGTATATTTTTGGATTAGAGTCCTGTCTGTGGTAATTGTATTGGTAATTTGTATATACTTGCTTTTTTCCAAAATAGAGGTGTATTCTCTATTTTAGCAGTGTTTTGTACCTTGTCTGCAATAATTAGATTCAATTTTTTACATTCCTTGTTTAAGAGTGTGGTTAGGGTTGTAATATGACATAAGGTTCCACAATATCTAATAATTCCCCTACTATCATTTTTATTTAAATTTGTATTTTTGGTTATTGCAAATATTATTCATGATACTCCACTATTTTTGGGTTGTATACAAAATCTTTGGCTAAAATGATGTCAAACATTTACACAACAAACACAAAATCATGAATAATGCAAAACCCACATGACAGAGTTTAATGCCAATTGGTATGTACATACATATATATCGATACTGCAGCAATACACAACAGAAAAGGAACACCATCACCGCTTGAGGAGGAACCATGAGCATGACAGCATGGCAGTCCAAAAGTAATGCAGCAAGTGGCACGGATTTCAAGGGGCTAATAGGGAGTGTGAATACTCGGGTCAGCGATGCAGCTTGCACAACAAGCCCTCATGCTGTTTACAAGGATATGAGAGAATTTGGGGAAATAAGAGACATTCCTCCACCAAGGCATGTCGGTCTTCCTAGAGGGTTCTCAGTGGGGGCTGCCAGCTTAAAATTGCTCTTTCCAGGGCATCCCAGAAATGCTCTATTCAGTTCAGGTCTGGAGATCTCATGGGCCACTCCATCGACTAGCCGAGCCCTACGGGGATAGATAGGTGTTATCGTCCAAAAAAAAAAAAAAAAAAAAGAACTGGGGACCAACAGCTCCCCTGAAAAACAGTACATAGGGCTTTAGGATGTCATTCCTGTAGCATGCAGCAGTCAGAGTTTCTCCTGGAAATATGTGCAGCAGTATGCATCCATCTAACATGATGGCCTCCACCACTGTAGTGGTCAATTTTCCTAATGTTGGAGGGAAGGTTTCAGCTTCTCTATAAATGTACACATGTTGAGAATCTGTGTTTAGGCTGTACTGCAACTTGTCACTAAAGAGAACACGAGCCCATTTGACCAGGGGTCCAGAAGTGATGTTGTTGTGCTCAATTCAGACAGACCCTTCTGTGAAATGTGGCAAGTGGGATACAGACCATTGGCTTTCTTGCATAGTCTTCTGTAAACTGTTTGCTTCAATATCCCGGTTCCCATAGCAGAAGAGAGCTTTTGTGAGAGTTGCCAAGCTGTCGACTCCCTATGGTGGTAAGCTGTTAGATGCAAATACCAGTCATCTTGATTTGTTGTGGCTTGTGGGAATCCTTGTCTCAGCCTTCTGGTTATCATTCCTGGGACTGTCTCCAGAGATTGGAGACCACTTATCTCGACATATTCAGCCATCTTGCTACCTTAGCTTGCGATTACCCTGCTTCCAATCTACTGATTGCTCTCCACCAAAAAGGGTCTTTTAAGCGATGATGCAGAGTCATTTTTCCACCAACAGTTCAACTCAAGCTTCAATTGCCACATCCAGCTCAGAAAAACATTTATCAAGGTTGTGTACCTGCCAGCTTGATGATGTATGGTTGTCATTTGCATATTTCCATAGCAGCTATTGTTTCTGGGGTACATCAACTTAGCATTTCCCCTTCCATGTCCCTGAAAAACTTTTATAATCAGTCATCTTGTTTTGAACATATTCTTAAATTTGTAGTTGTGTCACATTAATTTTGGATACCAGTTTAGGTTCTTGATCCATGTTAATTCATTTTGTTGGTTAAAGAATGATGTTGAATGTAAGTTTACAAATTTATACTTACTTACATGGCAAGGGTTCTCAGGGATAATAGTAGATGTATATGTTGGTTTATGATATACTTCATATTTGACATTAGAGTTTGCATGATTGATGAAAAGAATGTCAAAATATATGGTAGTTGATATTTTGTTTTGTTTTGGGGGTCCTTAGAGTTACAGTAGTAGATTTCCAAATAATGAAAATATCATCTACATATGAGCATAAGTCTAGTAACTTTATGGATTTGCTGTGGAACATTTTACATTCCAAGTCCTGCATGGCTTCTGTTGTAAGTAAGCCTAAGAGTGGAGAGCCCATAAGTGCAATATGAAATTGTTGGAAGATGACTTTATTGAAATGGAAGTAATTATCCTTTGTAATATAATTCAATGCTGTGATACTATTAGTTTTGTCCTTTAGGTATCTTATCCCAATAAGACACCTTTCTGTAAGTGTGATGGTTCAATTATGGGATTGTTTTTGGATATAAGGAAATAACATCCAAACAGGCATGTATAACTTCTTGAGTTTCAGTGTAATTTCTTACTTTTTAATCATATCGATAGCATTAGTAAGAGTAAATTCATTATCTTTAAAGAATGGTTTTAAGTACTGAAACATTCCCATTAATTTAGCCTTCACACTTGTAAAAAGAAGTCTTATACAGCATAAGATACATAAGGCAA
Organism: Macrothele yani; assembly: GCA_039090855.1. Taxonomy (NCBI): domain Eukaryota; kingdom Metazoa; phylum Arthropoda; class Arachnida; order Araneae; family Macrothelidae; genus Macrothele; species Macrothele yani. The sequence continues at coordinate 2,427,852 of CM076996.1, read as the reverse complement.
AAACTAATGGTATTATCACGGCATTGAAGATTATTACCAAGCGTAACTACTTCTGTTTCAATAAAGCCATCTTCCAACAACTTAATGGACTCTCCGCTCTTAGGTTTACTTACCGAAGTTGTCATGCAGGACTTGGAACACAAAATATTCTCAAATAAATTCATAAACCAAAATATTTGCCCTTTTTAGGTATCAATCACCAGCAAAGTGCGTATATTTACGTGCAATTCATTAATGATATTCTATAAAAACAACCATTCACTTACCCGAAAGATCTTGGTCATTTTTTATCCTGTAACACTTCAAAGCACATCACTTATATTGTTGTTGGCTTTCTGAGGTTGAACCGACTCTTTGCCTATGATTTTCCTTCTTCCGGGGATGAAACGTCGTACTATTATTTACTGGACAACACACGCAGGTTTCTTTCTGCTATATGAAACGTACCCATAGCTCGTCATCACGATAAAAAACCTCACACATACACACACTATAACCACTCATTCATACATTCCGTTAAAAACACTATGTACATATTTACACTATATACATTCCCAAGTAGTTAAACCATTTGTCAACTGTGATTAAAAAAGTGCTCTATCCGTTTCAACCTCCGTGTTAACCCCATTGCATGTGCCAACCTCATTCAGCCCATGATACACAACCCTCTAGCGCTTTCAACAGGCACTGTCTTCATCAGGAGGCAGCTGTGTCTCACCCGCCTACCACAGCTCAAGTGAGCTGATTTATTGAGGCCCGGTTCTCAGTCGCAATCTCTGCATCTCTGCGTCTCTGGCGCCATCTATTGTCATTGTTGCTTTTTGTTCTATTTTTATTAAAGCCTTCCATTGTTCACTTAAGTTGCTAGGCTCATTAATGTTGCATAATCTTGATTTATTTTTTTCGCTTAATATTGATTCTGCAATTCGCAACTGCCTTTCGTTTTTACAGCTCTTAATAATTTTAATATGTTCAAACCTTGGATAATGATGATTTTCCAGACAGTATTGGGTTAATGCGGTCTTAGCTTCTTATTTATTCCAATTACTTATATGCTGGTTCAATCTGTATTTTAATTTGTTCTTGGTGCTGCCTATATATGACACAGGTGGTTGTTGGTTTACAGAAATTTCATAAACTCCTGCTCTATCCAATTGGCTGATTTTTTCATTTTTTATTACTAAATTTTTTATACAAGTACAGACTATAAAAATTTAGTAATAAAAAATGAAAAAATCAGCCAATTGGATAGAGCAGGAGTTTATGAAATTCCTGTAAACCAACAACCACCTGTGTCATAAATAGGCAGCACCAAGAACAAATTAAAATACAGATTGAACCAGCATATAAGTAATTGGAATAAAAAGAAGCTAAGACCGCATTAACCCAATACTGTCTTGAAAATCATCATTATCCAAGGTTTGAAGATATTAAAATTATTAAGAGCTGTAAAAACGAAAGGCAGTTGTGAATTGCAGAATCAATATTAATCGAAAAAAATAGATCAAGATTATGCAACATTAATGAGCCTAGCAACTTAAGTGAACAATGGAAGGCTTTAATAAAAATAGAACAACAGCTCAGAGAGAGAAAGAGAAAAAAGAGCAACAATGACAATAGATGGCGCCAGAGACGCAGAGATTGCGACTGAGAACCGGGCCTCAATAAATCAGCTCACTTGAGCTGTGGTACGCGGGTGAGACACAGCTGCCTCCTGATGAAGACAGTGCCAGTTGAAAGTGCTAGAGGGTTGTGTACGACGGGCTGAATGAGGTTGGCACATGCAATGGGGTTAACACGGAGGTTGAAACGGATTGAGCACTTTTTAAATCACAGTTGACAAATGGTTTTTTTTTTTTTTTTTTTTTTGATTGGAGGTTTAACGACCACCGTGAGCAACTCAATGGGCTATAAGCAGTCGCCCATCCCTAATTTAGGGTCACTGGTTCCAGGGAAGGGAGAGAACCAGTGCCGTAAGACAAACACAACATCCATGCCTGACCGGGATTCGAACCCGGACCCCTTACGGACGAATGATCAGAGACCAGCGTTTTAGACCACTGCGCCAACGGGGCGGCTGACAAATGGTTTAACTACCTGAGAATGTATATAGGGTAAATATGTACATAGTGTTTTTAACGGAATGTATGAATGAGTGGTTATAGTGTGTGTATGTGTGAGGTTTTTTATCGTGATGACGAGCTATGGGTACATTTCATATAGCAGAAAGAAACCTGCGTGTGTTGTCCAGTAAATAATAGTACGACGTTTTATCCCCAGAAGAAGGAAAATCATAGGCAAAGAGTCAGTTCAACCTCAGAAAGCCAACAACAATATAAGTGACGTGCTTGAAGTGTTACAGGATAAAAAATGACCAAGATCTTTCGGGTAAGTGAATGGTTGTTTTTATAGAATATCATAAATTCATAAAGTTACCAGTATTTTCATTATTTGAAAATGTAGCATCAATAACCTAAAGCTTTTCAGTAATTTATACTCTGGCATATACTCATCTATTACCGTAAGTCTAGAGAGACACCCCCCCCCTTCTTTTTTGGGCCTTTTGTAAAAAAAAGCAGGTGTATAAAATTATGGAATAGGACTTCGGGAACATTTAAAGGACTGAAACCTCAAGCAGAAAAAAACATCTGTCATACAACATTGTATGGTAAACCCAGCTGGGAGAATATAAAGTATTATTATTTGCATTGAAAACATCATGATGATGGGCAAAACACGTAACAATATTAACAAATAAAGGTAACTTGATCACGCTAGTTACGTCAAATGAAAAACTTTTACAACAAAGTTCGTAAGATGGGAGCTTTCAACCTTATCTTAGATCTTCATCACGCCAATGGAGGACTAAGATTGTTGCCAGATTCTACATTTGAATTTTTTCTATTTTTGTTGCCAAAACTTAGAATTGATCTCCAGATCAACGGAATGTAGAGAGGAGATTCGGAATTGCAAGTCATTGAGTTTTGCATAACGCCAGCTGTCTCTAATTCAATTGCTCTTCAGTGTATGTATGTATGTATGTATGTATGTATGATGAAAATATTAAATGTGGCAATCATCCAGTGGCGGCTCGTGAGTACATCTACAGGGGGTTCACAATTAATAATTTGCAGTTTTTGAGATACACTGTGTCACACACTTGTGTGTTGCTTGCAATATTCATATAATTTAGGCACTGCTATACTTTGATGTAATGTATTAATTTTGAAACGAAATGTTATTATAGATATTACTGTACTTTAACTGTTTCACAACTTAATAATAAAGGATTACTTTATTGATCATACTTGTTATAATATGCTAACTGTTCTTTTTTACTGAAACAATTATTTTCATTTAATTTTAAAGTAGTAAAATAAACGCAAAACAGAAAGCTTGTTTTAAGTGTTAAATATTTAGATAGTTAGTCATAAGGCCTCATGCTCTCAATTATTAGATTAGATTATTAAACACACAGAAAAAGGAAAATAATCAAAGCTGCTGCATATGATGGTAAGGTCTAGTATTTACTTACACAAATTTACTTGGATGGTAGCTTACACAAGTATTTTCTTTAAGTACAGTTTTTGTAAACTAAGTCCATTCTTCTATCTTTTCTTGACACAAAAACATCAATAACTCTTTCATTGAAATTATGGATGTTAGAAATCATTTCCTTCTCGATTGCAAGCATAGCTAAAGCTGTAAGCCTCTCTTGACACACTGAAGACCGCAAAAATGTCTTTATCCGTTTTAGCGTTGAAAAACACCTTTCAGCTTCTTTTTTTTTTTTTGATTGAAGGTTTAACACGACCAACGTGAGCAACTCAATGGGCTATAAGCAGTCGCCCGTCCCTAATTTAGGGTCACTGGTTCCAGGGAAAGGAGAGAGCCAGTGCCGTAAGACAAACACAACATCCATGCCTCACCGGGATTCGAACCCGGACCCCTTTCGGACGAATGATCAGAGGCCATCGCTTAGACCACTGCGCCCACCTTTCAGCTTCAGTAGTCGTCATTGGTATTGTTGCAATAATTAATAACAGTTTATAACTTTCAGAAAATGATCATAATAAGTTGTTTTCAATAAAAAACTGTAAAAGACTAACAGCACCACGCATGTTTCTGAAATCAGTCCTTTTGTAAATGATTTTAAGCTCTGTCTTGAGGCAATTTTTTTCAAGAAATGAATACACATTTACTGTATCTTCAAGCAATTTCTCGGGGAATTTCTGTTCAAACTCTTCAAACTTTTGTGATTCACAAAGAGATACAGCTGAGCAAGATGTTGTGAATGAGAATCTTGTTTTTATTTGCGTTGTAATAATGTCACAGGTTTCCTTGGCAGCCACTGTTCTACTTAAGTAAAAATCTCCTTCACGCCTCGATCGTTTAGGTGCATTTTCTGGGTACTGATTAACCAGCTCTGTCACTTTGTCCATGTTACCTCTTTACTTATCAATGGCTTTGACGAAGTGGTCAACATTGGCTTTAGTTCTCACAGCATCAGTGTAAGTTAGCTGTAATTGGTTGTACAAAATATCCACATGTGGCATTAATCTGTGAAAAACAGAAAGCCAAAATATGAACTTATTATCTCTCAGGAGACGAGATAGAGCACAAGCTTTAATTACGGTGGTTGGTTGCTTAGAGGTTGATTGGATTTCCTCCATACATTCAATTAATTTTCCTTTGTACTCAAAAACAGTATTAACAGTTCTGCTCTTAAAATTCCACCTTGTAGCTGATGCCCGAGGTATTCGTTTGCCAACTATCTTGCCCAAAACAGACACTCTCTGAGGGGAATTCGAAAAAAAAATTGTTATATCACTCAAGTCCGAAAAAAAAATTCTGACATCTTGGTTTTGGCTTGTTGCTTGAGCTACAATCAAGTTCAACTGATGAGCGTAACAGTGAACGAAAAAAGCATGTTTATAGGTTTGTTGCACTATGGTCTGCACGCCAGCATGGTGCCCACTCATTACATTCGCACTGTCATAGCTTTGAGATACGAGTTTTTCTGGATTTTGCACAACATAATCTAAACTGGTACAAATACATTTGGCTATAGATTCTGCGTCGTGCCCTTCAGGGTTATCAAATTTCCAAAATCTTTCAACTGGTTGGCCATTAGCTAAAACATAGCGGAAAACTATAACTAACTGAAATACAGACGAGACCTCTGATGTTTCGTCCGCAATCAAAGAAACATACTGTGCAGTTTTTATTTCTTCTATTATGTTTTCGTGACATACAAAAAGCATACAATCTAGAAATTCATTTTGAATTTTTTTCGAGGTACCTTTAAAGACAGTAGCAGTACTCAAGTGTTCTTTCAAAGATGAGTCAAGTTCTGCAGAAAAGTTTACAAGCCCTTTAAATACGCCAGGATTTAAGGAATCGTCATCCTCATGATGACCTCAAAGGGCCAACTCAAATGCACCGCAAAATTTAATACAGTCTATAAGCTTAGAAAGGGCATACCTATTTTTAGTCACTTGTTCATTGTGCTTTTTAATATTTTGTCGATAAGCACTGTCAAGCTGCTGATGAACGTCAACCTTTCCCAGCAAATTGAAATCCAATGTAGCCCTTTATGTGTCCATGAGAACTTGCATGTTTTTTAATTTTTTGTGTCAAATGAGCTAAGTTACAAACGCCATTTTTCACCCAAGTAGGATCGCCCTTTCCACGGGAAAATAACAAACAAGGAAAACATAATATTTTGTTTGTTTGTTCACAACCACAAAGCCAAGGAATTTTTTCGTATAGCTCTTCTTTTAATTCTCTTTTAAAAGTTCTAGATTTTGATGTCGATGTTTGACTTATATTAAGTCGGGGCGTTGGCCTGCCACTCTCTTTTATTGCTATTTTCACTTCTATGGGTAAATTGCCAAACGCTACTTCCTTTAAATTACTAACTGAGTACTTACAGGTACTTTCCATTATTGTACAGTAAATAAAAACAACAGTTCACTAGCTACACTACAATAGATAAACTGTAATAAGTGTAATTTCAACTAAAACTTTATAAAAAAAAATAATCGAAACTGGAAACTCCAAAACACAAATGTAACACACGCGCAAAGGTTAGGAACATCCCCCCGTCAACTACAGCCGTGCAACAACTGAGCTGAGCTGTGTCACAGGCACCTCATCGGTATTCTCCGTTAAGCAGCTTGTAGACATGTTCCCTCCCCCCTACAGCTAGCAAATGGACTCGCCCGTCGGTAGCATATCCTGTGTGTCCAGTATCGAGAGCGGCACATTCAGTCCGCTCCTAGCCACTTTGCGTGCTCTACGCTGTTTTTTATTGTTTGCTCTTTTAAACTTACTGAAGATAAGCCTAGTACTGCGTCAATAAAGATGTATTATTTATATCGTATAATTATCTTTCTATTTTTTATAGGGGGTTCACGTGCTCTTGTGCTCTTATGGACGAGCCGCTACTGTAATCATCAAACATTTATTGGCATGAAATTTTAAAACTAATGATGAATGATAATTAGCAAACTGCATGTTATTCAGAATGCAGTCTAACACAAAAAGAACTAATACTGTAATTCACCTGACTAGAGTAAGCTATACACCATTTCATTGTTAGATATGTGTTTTTTTTTTTTTTACACAATGGATTGAAGCGGTATGTTATTCAAACCATCATTACATATCTTAATTTTTTGTTTTATGATACTATTTCTTCTTGCCTCAGCATTGGCATATTACTCTACCACACACAATATAGTATACTTTACAATTCTTTGACATGATGGACAGAAAGTTGAGGGCTTACATTAGTTGTGCTTCAAACATGCTTATCTCGCAAAAAAAAAAAAAAAAAAAAAAACACATATCTAACAATGAAATGGTGTATAGCTTACCCTAGTCAGGTGAATTACAGTATTAGTTCTTTTTGTGTTAGACTGCATTCTGAATAACATGCAGTTTGCTAATTATCATTCATCATTAGTTTTAAAATTTCATGCAAATAAATGTTTGATGATTACCACATTTAATATTTTCATCATACATACATACATGCATACATACATACACTGAAAAGCAATTGAATTAGAGACAGCTGGCATTATGCAAATGTGGTGATGTGGGCGGCGCTGTAAACGGAAACGACACGACGTATGCAGCGATCCGACAATATAAGGAGTGATGCGACGGGAATCAGTAAGGGTAAGACGAAGGATCTAAGTGCATTTGATCATGGGCAAATTGACAGGACCCGACGAATGGGTCACTCCATCTCGGAAGTCATGCAGGCACTGGGATTTCCACGAGCCACTGTGTCACAAGTGCACCGTGAGTACATCGAATCCGGTAAAACCATCCCTGCAAGGGCCAACTGCCATGGACAACAGTGTGTGGATGAGCGGGGTCATCGTCGGCTAGCTCGCATTGTAACAGCGGATAGACGGGCCACAGTGCAAGAAATCACTTGGCAATTTAACGCTGGTGCACAAAAACGTGTAAGCAGCCACACCATCCAGAACCATCTCCTCGCTATGGGGTACAGAAGCCATCGTCCCAGGAGGGTACCGCTGCTGACCACACATCACAGGGTGCAAAGATTAGCATGGGCGTGGGAACATAGCCACTGGACCCTAGACATGTGGAAAAATGTTGCCTGGACTGACGAGTCGAGATTAACGTTGGTACATGTGGATGACAGGATACGAGTACGGTGCAAACCACATGAAGCGATGAATCCTTCTTGCCAGCAGGATACTCTTCAAGCTGGTGGGGGTGGCATTCTCATCTGGGGACTGTTTACGTGGACTGAAATGGGACCCCTGGTACGTGTGACATCGTCCCTCACAGGTCAACGCAGTGGTCGGAAGTAGTGCGCTACAAGTAGCGAAACTACTGTAGTCGCTACTTTTCCGCGTAGTTTGTAGTGTAACGCGCTACTTTAACAAAAAAGTAGTGTAGTGAGTAGCGCAATGCAAACCTCTGTAGTTTGTAGCGAGTTTTGACACTACTTTTAACGTTACTTCAGTAAACAAACAAGGTGCCCTTCTACATATCCCTTGATCGTCACGTGTGTTTGCGACACAACGCCAATACTCCTCGTTTGAACTGCGCAGCATCAGCGCTAAGTATCGCCATCGAGCATTTCTTTCATGATAGCGGCTATGGAGCGGATTAAAATGGACAGGTTATGACGAACGAGGGTCTCGGAATAAGAACGTTTGGTGTTTCAAAGCACAGAGTTTTCTAACATAGGTCGGCATCACCAACACTTGTCTCGTTGTCGTTTTCGTCTCGTGTGAATACGAACGTGTTTGCTTTCCTTGCTTCGAAGACTTATTTAACTTATGTTTCCAGGTGATTATAAATTTTTTCCCCTGAAATATGGCACCTACTGTCCAGCTTGATGAAGAAAGAATTGAGCTGCCTTGGTCAGCGTATAATAATTATTTCACAGTGCTCGAGAAGCAAGTAAACGGGAAATTTTCAGTCAAGTGCAAACTTTGCCCGTTAAATAAGAAGCTTTCGGTTTCAAAGTCATCAGTCTCTAATTTGAAATTGCACATAGAGGTAAGTCAAATTTTTCAGTACTAATAGCAATGAAAGAAATAATTAGTTATGTGTATTTTTCGCTGCCTTTATAACCACTCATTTAAAAATCCTGGACTTTTTTCAATCCCGGACACAGCCCCGGACGTCATTACTAATCCAGGACTGTCCGGGCCAATCCCTGATGACTGGTAACCCTAATTATATGTCATAACCAAGTTTTTATATGCTATGCTATATTCTACACTGCTGGCCACCCAAAATGCTACACAAAGAAGGACACTAGATAGCAAAGCCAGATTTACTGGACACATTACAACAGATACAAAGATGAAACGATTGAGATTACAAGCCCGTGCGGAACACGCAGACATCAATAGTTCGTGTAGCCCCCATGGCTGGCAATAACGGTCGCTACACGCCGAGGCATCGAATGAAAGAGGCTTTGGATGTGGCCTTGGGGTATGTCGGTCCAGGCTGCTTTCACACGTTGCCGCAGTTCATCAGGCGTAGTAGCGGGTGGCGCTTGCCAGGCTACTCGGTTGCCAATCAGCGACCAGACGTGTTCGATGGGCGACATATCGGGAGAACAGGAGGCCCACGGCAGCAGTGACACCTGGTGGGCCGTGAAGAATTGTTGAACGATGCGGGCGCGCATTGTCCTGTTGAAACGTGGCCGCTGGCAGGTCCTGAAGATAAGGGAGGACTACAGGCTCCAAAACGTCGAAGATGTAGCGGTGGCTGTTGAGTGTGCCGGTGATGCGTACCAGAGGGGTGCGGGTGTCATATCCAATTGCTCCCTAAACAGTAACGCCAGGCGACGGACTGGTATGGCGATGCATAATGCAGGCGTCATACAGTCTCTCGCCGCGGTGCCGCCACACGCGGATCCGACCATCATGGTGTTGCAGGAAGAAGCGGGATTCGTCGGAGAAGACAATGTCGTACCATTCCGTAGTCCAGGTGCGGCGTTCAATGGCCCACTGCCGTTGCACTCGCCGGTTGTGTAACGTCAATGGTAATCGGAGCAATGGGCGCCGTGCGACAAGTTCCCGCTCCTGCAGACGACGCCGAACGGTACATGCTGACACAGGTTGTTGCGCAACACACTCTAATTCGTGCGCTAACGTTCGTGATGTGGCGGTGCGTGCCGGTCCTCTCGCTCATCGGTGTGCTGCAGCTGCGACAATCGCTCACGTCTGTCCGTCCGTCTATCCCTCCTGCACCCACCAAATCCATACTCGCCTCACTGTGGCTGGATGCCGTCCCACACGGGCGTCAATGTCTCGGTACGATAAACCGCTGTCGCGATAAGCCACTATTCGTCCTCTGTCGAACTCCGAAACGTGCTGGAATGACTACCGTATTCTGTGACGAGGCATCAGGAAGCTTCCCATGCACAGATCCGGCAGCACAACACACTTCCACTGCTTACACCCCGCCTTTTGCACCCTTCTTATAGTGCTACTCAGTGGCGTGCCGGGCGCACATGATTTGCATATGCCCTGCAATGTCAATCGTTTGCATGGCCTCTCGCGGGCGACGCTTGCTGCGAATTGGAGGTCAATCGGATGCTTCTTTCTTGGTGTTGCATTTTGGGTGGCCAGCAGTGTATATGCTACATTGTACAGTCTTGTGCAGTTCATTTTATATGATATGCTATATGCTACATTGTAAAGTCTGGTGTATATGGGATATACAATATTTTGTAGTAATATAACATCTTTAACTTTGAGTGTTTATTGAATAATCTCGCAAAATTCGGGTCCTAAAAGTAGTGAAGTAGTGACTACATTTTCAAAGTAGTTTGTAGTCACTACTTTGTTAAAAATGTAGTTGTAGTTGCAGTTAACTGCATTTATCATAAAGTAGTTGTAGTTGCAGTTAACTGCATTTATCATAAAGTAGTTGTAGTTGCAGTTAACTGCATTTATCATAAAGTAGTTGTAGTTGTAGTTCGCTACAAATAAAAAGTAGTTTTTCCAACCACTGGGTCAACGTTACCGGGATATCCTGGACGACCATTTGCTCCCATTTGTGCGTCTTCAACATCCCACTGGGGACCTTATCCTGCAACAAGACAATGCACCGTGCCATCACTCCCGAATTGTATCCGAATGGTTGGATGAACACTCCAACGACGTGACCTCGCTTCCTTGGCCAGCTAGGTCACCTGACCTCAATCCCATCAAGCACATCTGGGATGCCATTGAGAGAGATGTTCGAGGCTCTGACTCCCCTCCATCAAATCTTCATGAACTGTGGGAGCTTGTTCAGGGGTCGTGGATCTGTATGGCTTCCCAATGCATCCGGTGTCTTGTCGAGTCCATGCCGAGACGAATCGCCGCCGTCATCAGGGCGAAAAGTGGTGCTACACGTTACTAGACAGGTATCTATAATTCAATTGCTCTTCAGTGTATATACATACATACATACATATCACCAAGCTGTTCTATGAGATTCAGAGGTTAGCTCCACAAAGAAATACAAACTACCAGATAAATTTTTAACTGATTATTTACTTACTGTTGCTGTATCAAACTTCTCCATTAATAGCGATCTTGACACACAACTCAGGCTTCACTGACATCCATCACACGACGTACACATGACCTTCTATACTTCATATTCATAATCTTTTTCTCATGCGGACACTCCTGAATCTCATCCTCTCATGACTTCCTTGGCCTTCCTCTGCCTTTCCTTCCTGCGACTTGAGCTAAAAAAAAATTTCTTAGTAAGCATCTTATCACTCATTCTTCCAACATGGCGAAACCACTTACGAATATTAGTATTTTGCTTCACATTACACAACTGCAACACATCTTCATTCCTTACACAATCAGAACATGTCTTGCCACCCCACCCCACGTGTAACAGATTTCTCCAGCACACAAAAGACTTCTATGTTTCTTCCGTAGTACCCAGGTTTCACTGTTATACATCAGAGTAGGGACAATTACACTCCCATACACAGCCATGCGGGACTCTCTTGAGAACTCATCATTCCTGTGAAAACCTCCTAAAGCCGCTATGACTTTCAATGAAGAATTCACTCACCTACTAATTTCACCATCCAATTTGTTCTCTCTGTCAAATATGCTTCCTAATACACAAACTCATTCACCTGGTCAATCACTGTGCCATTTAGACTTATATTACATTCAGTACTACCAGTTCCTCGCTCGAAAACCAGAACTTTGGTTTTTCCCTTATTTATACTGTTTGAATTTCATACAAACTTTGTACATCTGGGACAACATACTTTGCAACTCACTTTTGCTATCTGCCAACAGGACAGTGTTATCAGCATACAGAAATCTGCACACACTGATATCACCAAGATATAAACCAGTATTATCTATTTTGGCATCACTCATGTATGCATCCATAAATATATTAAATAGCTATGGTGACATCAAACAAAGATCTTCGCTCTTTCCACGTTTATAAGTGAGTCACGGAAAAAGTCTCATTGGCCGCCACCAGGAGTCGAACCCAGGGTCTTCCGGTTACACGCTGGATATGCTTCCGCTACACCACAGCGGCCTCGAACTCCTCCAGACTCACACACGCTAACTGCCAAGCCAATTTGGCAGGTTGCTTCTTGGAGCCCCACACAATACTGGGGATTCACCAAAGATGGTAAGCAGCAACTGAAGAAATAATTAGAAGGCGAATGAATAATTAATACAGACATTTAACGTGGACCAGGAACATCAAATAAAGATCTTTGCTCTTTCCACGTTTATAAGTGAGTCACGGAAAAATTCTCATTGGCCGCCACTGGGAGTCGAACCAAGGTCTTCCGATTACGCGCCGGATATGCTTCCGCTACACTACAGCGTCCTCGAACTCCTCCAGACTCACACACGCTAACTGCCAAGCCAATTTGGCAGGTTGCTTCTTGGAGTCCCGCACAATACTGGGGATTCACCAAAGATGGTAAGCAGCAACTGAAGAAATAATTAGAAGGCGAATGAATTATTAATACAGACATTTAACGTGGACCAGGAACATCAAACAAAGATCTTCGCTCTTTCCACGTTTATAAGTGAGTCACGGAAAAATTCTCATTGGCTGCCACCGGGAGTCGAACCCAGGGTCTTCCGGTTACGCGCCGGATATGCTTCCGCTACACCACAGCGGCCTCGAACTCCTCCAGACTCACACACGCTAACTGCCAAGCCAATTTGGCAGGTTGCTTCTTGGAGTCCCGCACAATACTGGGGATTCACCAAAGATGGTAAGCAGCAACTGAAGAAATAATTAGAAGGTGAATGAATAATTAATACAGACATTTAACGTGGACCAGGAACATCAAACAAAGATCTTCGCTCTTTCCGCCACCGGGAGTTGACTCACTTATAAACGTGGAAAGAGCGAAGATCTTTGTTTGATATTCCTGGTCCACGTTAAATGTCAGCATTAATTATTCATTCGCCTTCTAATTATTTCTTCAGTTGCTGCTTACCATCTTTGGTGAATCCCCAGTATTGTGCGGGGCTCCAAGAAGCAACCTGCCAAATTGGCTTGGCAGTTAGCGTGTGTGAGTCTGGAGGAGTTCGAGGCCGCTGTGATGTAGCGGAAGCATATCCGGCGCGTAACCGGAAGACCCTGGGTTCGACTCCCGGTGGCGGCCAATGAGAATTTTTCCGTGACTCACTTATAAACGTGGAAAGAGCAAAGATCTTTGTTTGATGTTCCTGGTCCACATTAAATGTCTGTATTAATTAGCTATGGTGACATTACAGAACCCTGTCTGACTCCTGCACCAATAGAAAACCATTTGGATAAAACACCATTCACTCGTAGACAAGCTCTACTGCCAGCATACATGGCTTTTACACTATTAAGTAGATTCCCAATAACACCGTATTCAATCAATACCTTCCACAAAAGTGTCCTATTTACTCAGTCGTAAACTTTCTCTAAATCTATAAAGGCAGCAAAAACTTTCTTACCAATAGTCAGATACTTTTCAATCATCATGTGTAATGCAAAAATTTGGTTAGTGCAGCCTTTAACAGGCATAAAACCAGTCTGAACGCCCCGCACTTTCTCTGATGTAAGACCCCATACTTTTTCAATAACGACCTTACCAAAGACTTTCACTGGCACACTCAGTAGGCTAATATACCACGATAGTTCTTGCAGTCAGTCTGACCACCTTTTCCCTTATACAAGGGAACAATTGTAGCATCCTTCTAATACCAAGAGACCATTCCTAACTCCCAGCACAACTGGCAAATTTCAGTTAACCAGTCAATAACAGAGTCACCACTATATTTCAACATCTTGGCACTTATGCCATCAACTCCTGAAGCCTTACCATTCTGAAGTGATTTTAGAGCTTTACACACCTCTTCTTTTGAGATCCCTCCTGTGTTTCCATCCTTCCATGTGACATAATCTGCTTCTGCCTCTGAATCACCTTTGCTTTCCTGATCTAATAACTCACAGAAGTATTCACCCCATCTTTCACTTAACTTATTGGGCTCCCATATAATTTCCCTGATCCTAATTTTCACACAGCTTACAACTTTGTTTACCCTATTTTTCCTGAATCTCACGTACTTCCAGAAAGTCTTCCTATCTTTCCAAAAAGCCAATTCATGCCTTTCCACCCTCTCCTTCCTATCTTTTGCCTTACTCTGGCGAACCAGCCTGGCGGCTTCACGCTTTGTACAGCGATATTCATCCACAGAAACTCTACCTAGCAACATCCCCAAATACGCTTTCTTCTTTCTACTGCCTCTTGAATCTCACTATTCCACCAAGCATCACGTCTATTGTTACCCACTATTGTGGTGCCACAGACCTCTTCAGCAACAGTAACAACACAGTTCTTAAAACATTCCCACTTCTTTTCTACATCCCTCTCACATGACTTCAGCCCCTTCAGTCGTTCTCTGAGAAAGTTAGAATAACGCTGATAATCTTCAGGGAGCCTTTCAACCTTTATTCTTTCCATCAGAGGCCTCTTCCTATTCCTTTTCCTTCAACCAACATTCAGTTTCACTTGTGACATGACACTACCAAGTAATGATCAGAATTAACATCCGCACCTCTCATCACAAGAGTGTCAACAATAAAGTGTTTCAGACGCTGATCATAGACAACAAAATCTATCACACTCTTTTGACCAAGAGTACAATTTTCCCAAGTATACGTGTGGATATACTTGTGGTTGAAAAACGTAGTAGATAAACACAAACCATTCTCAATGCAGAGTTCAATTAATCTTTCACCAGTATCATTCACACAAGGATCATTAAACTTACCCAGAACATTGTCAGAAGTTGCATTCTGCACACCTACTCTAGCATTGAAATCCCCTGCTATTATAACTTTCTCTTTAGTAACAAACTGGCTCAAAACAGCTTTTAGCTCATTACAGAAATCTTCCTTCCTTACAGAAGGTCACAAGGAGCATACACTACAACAATTACTATTCTCTGAAGTTTCACTTTCAAACAAATCCAAAGAATTCTCTCACTTATGCAGCTATAGGAAATCAAGTTGTTCTTCATCTTTTCACTTAAAATCACACCTACACCAGCCTGTCCTCTCACATTATCCAATACTCCAAACCACACTCACCATTCCATTCACTTCTTCTATCCCAATTTCCTTCTTTTGATTTCACTTACACACAGCACATCCAATCTATACTTATTCATCTCTTCAATCACCTCATTAATCTTGCCATTTATACCTCTAGTATTTCAGACACCAATTTTACACTCACTCAGCCGAGATCTTTTCTCATAAGATGCCGTTTAGAAAGTCAAGGTCAATTCCGTGGTGGACCGTCCTTCTCAAGTGTGGTAGGTCCACCATATCCCACACTGCAGTCCGGAATAATAATACTTTGTCTTTTTAATCAGGTAAGTACATTAGTGTGGGGACTTAGCCCACAGCTCATGGTTCCAGTTGGTTATTCAACCTAAGGATTCTGGAACAAAACCCAGTGAGTTGGGGTCTTTTCGCCAATATCACACAGAACTAGCTGGCACCTCTCCAAGATTCACAGAGGCCCTTATTGCTGTTCTGTCTGCCATTGTTCCCATGGAGCACTCTGAGGAGGCAAACCCATCTCTCACTAGACATGCATTCTTTTAATTCAAAAGATGTGCTCATTACATCCAATAATTCAATGTCACCTTTCTTCTTGTTTCAGTGTTCCTTTGGAATAAACACATTAAGTCAGGAATTTTTTTCAAAAGCTATTGCTACAGAAGCTCGCTCACTTAATTGTGAAATTTATTTCACAAAGATTCAAAAAGCAGTGTTTTTAAGAAATTCTCTGGATAATTTACAATGTCTAAGCAGAAGCTGGTCCACAGGTAAAGCAATGTATAAAAGCAAAAGCTGAAAAAGGAACCATATGAACACCATAGCAGTGAAAATCTCAACAGCGATGTTTCTATATACACTCATGTTCAAAAAAACAACAACAGAACACCCAAAGGAGTCAAGCTACAACTTTGATTTTTACAGGATATGTTCATTAGGCAATACAGAATAAATTACACTGTTCAACAATGAAAGTTTTACAAGAATGAAAGTGGGTTTTCTTTATAGATTTTTGGGTGCTGAACACGAAAAGAATAGTAAAAATCCTCTCTTAGCTATGGTTCCAAATTAATTTGACCATTCATATTTTGTGTATATTACATAGATTTCAATGGGATGTCCAAATACTAGGAAAAAATTTAATGAATTCCCCTACTTTATACGCGTTGCTGCTTTGCCTGCCGCTTGTGGGGAACATCTGATGCATCCTCTGGAGCATCCAGCAAAAATCTGCTAACATTGCAGCATTCCACTTTCCTTTTGTATCATTGTTCCATTGCAGAAATGTCCTGGTGGATTCCCATCTTGAGTGTCATGCTGCAGCCAAGTTTTTCATAAGCACGTAATAGTTCTTCCACAAGGTTCATGTAATTGTCAGTCCTCTTGTTTCCCAAGAACAATGTTGCAACATTCCAAAAACATTGCCAAGCATGTTGCTCATCAGGATTAAGGATACACTCAAACTGTTGGTCTCTCAAGAGCTGGCATATCTGTGGTCCAATGAATATTCCCAGTTTGATCTCACATTGTGTGATTCTGTGTGGTTCACTGGAGGAAGATGGTGGCACATATATAGGATCCGCATCACTGGTGGATGGATGAGCTTGTATATCAACTGATTCTATAAGTTCATCATCATCGCTATCACTACTTGCCTGAATGTTAACCGGGGGATCAGGAACCAGCAATCCCTCTCCATGGGCCACTGGGCGAATAACAAATGGTGTTGTAGGGTATTCAATAATTCTCTTCCTCTTCGTATTTATTCCTTTCTTCAGAGGAGGTATCATGCAGAAATAGCAATCGGTTGAGTGGTTTGTTGGTTCACGCCAAATGGCGGGCACAGCAAAGCGCATTGAGACTTTCTTCCCATGCATCCAAGCATTCAGAGTTGATGAACATGTCGTATAGCACACATGTGAAGCCCAAGATTTATCTTGGTCTCCCACACGACACCCAAAATACATGAAATATGCTTTTTTCACTGCTGGAGTCAATGGTTGCTTCCTGGATCCACAAATCACATCACCACAAATAAAACAAAAGTTATATGAATTGTTAATGCATTTGCAGGGCATTATCATTGTAGTGAAAGCCAACACTCAAACAGAAACACAATAAAACGTGAATGAAATAAAATTCACTTATTTAAATAAATTCACTAATCAAAACTCTAACAGAGACATGCAGTGCGATAAAACTGATGCAGTTTGATACATACGCTCCTGTGAAAAAAACAACTGGATAGAACCGGTTCCAACAGCTTCTTTGCTACGATCACGTGATTCACGAGGCGAAGACTCGTGAATCAATTCACCCAGACCAGAATTTAATGTTTGCTGAGCTGACTTATGAGTGTCGCTATTATAACATCCCATTGATATACATGTATATGTGAAACACAAATGGTCGATTTTCTCGGAAATTTGAGCTAGGAGAGTATTTTAACTCTGATTTTTGTGTTGAGCGACCAAAAATCTATAAAGGACAGCAAACTTCGTTTTCGTAAAAAAAAAAAAAAAAAAGTTAAAATTTGTTGAACAGTGTTATTAGCATCTCGGTGTCATACAGTATGCACAGGTCCGTCGATATAGCTAATAATCAGTGTTGCCACCTCTGGCTTGTATCACCTACTGTACACACTGAAGCATTGAATCAAATAATGTCTGAATGGTGCCCTGTGGAATAGCCATTCAGGCTGTATTGACCCGTGTACGAAGTCCATCAAGACTTGCAGACAGAAGGTTGTACCACTGCACCTGTTGTTTGAGCAAGTCCCACAGATTTCTTTTATGGGTGATAAATCCAGCGATCTAGCTGGCCACTGCTGAAGTGGAATGTTGTTATCCCTGAAGAAGGAACATGTTGTTGCTTGCAACATGCAGTGTGGCATTGTTCTGCTGAAATATGGCTATGGCCCTAGAGACATCTTACATGTATGGAAGGGCGACCGGTCACAGAATCTCACTGACATGCCAGGCACTCATTCTGGTGGTACAGACTCTCATGAGAGGTGATCTGCTTTCATATTTGATAGCACCCTAAGCCATAATGCCTTGTGTTGGTGCAGTATGCCTGGTGCAAATACACTCTTCTCAATGCCTCACCCCCTGTTGTCGGTGGACACAGATGCAGCCATCGTTTTCACCTACACAGAAGCATGTTTCATCTGAGAAGATGATATTGTGCCATTTGTAATGCTACTCCCTTCGTTCAAGGCACCATTGCAGCTTGGCAGTCTGTTGCTGCAGTGCCAAAGGTAGCCTAAGGTGGGGTCGACGAGCCTGCACTCCGAACTGTAATAACCAGCAACATACTGTTACAGCTGACATGGGAGAATGTGTCACAATTCGCCACTGCTGTGCCAACATCATTGATAATGAAGAACGGTCCCTCAAAGACATCCTCATGAGATGACGATTGTCCCTCGGCATTGTCTATGTACAATGTCCAGAACCTTCTCTTCGTGTTCCACACCCTTCTTTGTACCGATCCCAGCACATTCTTGGCCCGCCAGACATACTGCACCCCTACACGACCTGCAATATCCCAGAGGGAAGCATTGCAGTTTTTCATGCCGATAACATTACCTCGCTGATGTGATACTCTCTTACATGATGATGAGGCATCTTTACCACGTCTTGACTAAGCCGATTGAGCCACATGGCGCTTATAACAGAGAAACAACCAGTTTCCGGTCTGTGATGTTGATTGATCTGATTTACCTAGACACGACACGAAAATACACCTATGATGCTGAAAATCATTTCTGCAATATTGCCTGATTAGCATATCCTGTAAAAATCAAAGTTCTCTACTGCTTTCAGGTGCTCTGTTTTTTATGAAAATGAGTGCAGCTTGTTGAGTGTGCGTGTGTGTCAGGGGCCGTAAAACTTCCAAAGCTTTCTGTGCATGGGTCTTGCTATAGGTGAGTACTATCTAATCCTACACAATTCACAGCAGCTGATTTAGTAAACCCCCACACCCCCTTTAATCTCTCGGCATTTATCAGAGAGCTTCTTATCTGCACTACTAGGATAGGGAGATAGGTGCACATACCTTTGCTGAAGTTTAACATTTGGGTCTCCCTTCCAGTCTGAGTATCTATGAACACTTCTGCAGAGCCATGTATACATAATGTAAAAACAAAGGAAATGTATAGTGCCTTCTCTTCCCTGTATGCCCATGAACTGAAGCATATACTCTTACAGTACCCTGTGGCAGATAGGGAAACCATATGTTTTGTAAATATACTGTGCATTATGAATATGTATGTTTTTGAATGTGTTCTTCTCCCCATCAATCTATGCTTAAATAGTCAGGATAAAACAATGAAGTATATTTGCTCTAATTTGTTTTGTATTGAGTTTTGAATGTTTGTGTCACATTTGTTTAGATATAATTTGCTGTGATGAAATGTGTAATAATATGGTCACGGTATTAGCTTAGACCATAAAGATTCTAGAAGCCATACAAATACTATGAGTTCAGCAAAAATTAACACTATTTGCATTTGTTTCATTGGAATCTTCTGCCTCATTTTCAGTGATACAGTACTTATAAAGTCCAACTTTTTACTGCTATTTTATGAACATACTTTGTTCACAGATGTCATTATAGTATATGTATGATTTTATTATGATCATTCACCCTGACTTTCCATGAACACATTCCTATATCCCCATTAATACCATACAATGTTCAACTTGTTCTATGCAGATTTAACAAACAAACCATTTTTGAAGCACATGTCCTTCAAGTTTGGACAATGGTTACACAGATCCACTTGTTATAGATATGATTTACCCACTGAATCAAATGTTCAAAGATAATAGAAAAGAAAAACAGTATTATGCTGGTGGATGCCATGAGTATTCTACAAAGTTATTCATTCTGGAAACCTAGGAATCCAGGATATTAACGCTGCTGGTGATGTCTTTGCTATGGGTAAACTTGATAAAAAGAACTACGATATAATTAATTCGCTAAAAGCACAGGGATTAATGAAACCTATAGCCCACTTACAAAAGCAATAAATCTAAAGTTTGGATAGATATGATACATTCTGGCAATACTGTTTTCATTGTGCTACGTCAAAGTGTCTGCATGGATAGAAGAAAAAGGTAAATACGTAGGTATTACAATTTGCAGGCAAAAAAAATATTACAGTTGAGTGAGGGTAAAACAACTCTTCTCTTGGACTACACTGGCAAGCACAAATCAAACCTGCTTATTGGCCTCCAATCTGTGGTTTCCCCAAGTTTCTTTTTTTTTTTTTTTACTTAATGAATACTAACACAATGCACAGATGGTTCTATGGCAAACAAACTTTGACACAGCAAAAAATAAAAAGGGGGGGGGGGCATTAAGCCCTCCTCCACCTAAAAAATACAGAACTACTGAAAGCTGCTAAGATTCCATGAAATAACTACTGTACTGGTGCAGTTGTAATGTGATATCACATGTAATAGTAATTCACATCTTCAGAAACTACAAATATAATATGCACTATATTGACAAGTCACCAGACACCCCTTCAAAAGCAAATGAACGGATCTGCTGCGTTGTTAAGATGTGTGGTACCACTGCAAACGGTAAAAAACAAGCCTGCGGCTGATCACGTTCATATCACACTGTGAGGTTGAGTACAAATGTCACTGTGGGAGAGAACTCACTTTGAGAAAGGAAAGATTGTTGGGTGTTATATTAGTGAGTTGTCCATAAGAGAAACCGAGAGGCTTTTAAACATACTCAAGTCAATTGTTTTGGATGTACTGAATAAGTGGAAGACACATGGCATACCTGAAGCAGCAAAACATACCAGCAGACCAAAGAAAATCAGTGATAGAGGATGTCGAAGCCTCAGGAGAGTCGTTACAGCTAATCGATGGAGTACTGCACAAGACCACAGTGTACAGGTGAGTACAAATGCTGGAACCTCAGTATGTACACATACCATTCGCAGAGAACTTCATTCCAAGGGTTACCAAGGTCATGCAGCTGCTCATAAGCCTTTCATCTCTACTCGGAATGCTACTTGTTGTTTAGCATGGGGTAAAGAACATTTATCGTAGACCGTAGATCAATGGAAATGGGTACTATGGACTGATGAATCCAGATACACGATCCATCAGTCTGAGGGCCGTGTGTGGGTATGGTGGCAGCAGGGGGAACGCTATTTACCACAGTGTACTGTTCTTATGGTCAAGTTTGGAGCTGGCAGTGTACTCGTGTGGGGGTGTTTTTTGTGGTACGGTCCCGGCCCATTGTTTATCGTGGACAAACCTGTTAACCAGCACGTCTACCTCAATATTCTAGACAATTATGCCCTACCAACCCTGTGGTAATACTATGGAACCAAACCCTGTTGGTACCAGCAGGATAATGCACCGAGCCATAAAAAGCAAGGACTGTTACGGCGTGGTTTGATGATAATTCCATATTGTGTGTGGACTGGCCAACATAGAGCCGTGATCTTAATCCCACAGAGCACCTATGGGATGAATTAGAGCACCGCATAAGAAGTTTGGAACCACAGCCTACTACTAAGCAACAGTTAGCAGCAGCATTATGTACTGAATGGAAGCGCATACCTATTGCTGTGTTCCAAAACCTTGTCGAAAGCATGCCTCAAAGGGTCAGTGCATGCAATAAGGCCAAAGGTGGACCAACACTGTACTAATGTACGTCAATAAATGCTCTGTTGTGTTTTTCTTCTAGGTGTCAGGTGACATTTGTCAATATAGTGTATATAACACCTATGAAAAACCTATTTATTTATCCCAGAATTAACTCATCAAAATATCAATAAAATTTAGGGGGACATCTAAACAATACAGAATATTAAGTTAAAAACTGACATAGACAAAGCAATAATATAACAGCAGAATCAGTAAGATAACTTAATATATCAGCAGAATCAGTGAAATAACTGAGCAGCTTACAAGATGGTGTTGTAAACAATAGTCAGTGACTCTGTAGTCACGAAACATCCGGTGTGTGTGTTCAAATTGTTATCAGCATGTTAAGAAATGTGTGGCACCACACTGGTGCGCAAAGGAATCACTGCTGGTACATCACTGATCTCAACCACCTTTAAAATACTACTGAAAATTTCATAACCCAATCACTAATACAAAGCAATCTTATAACTGGGTGAATAAAGTAAAACACTTAAGTCTGACAGAACCTTAGAATCAAAATTGAATTGCATCATATGAATGAAACTCACTGTACTTAAAAAAACTGAGAAAAAAATAGTAGCAACTTACTGTGTTATGGCTAACATTTGTAAGAGTCCAAACCCAGGCAACACTCAGAAAAGGCAAACTTAAAAGAACCAGATGTAACATTACAACAGCTATGACATAAGTGAGCCACATTCCGCGATTATTTAACCACGAACTGTTTGGATTTACTTCACTTGAAGTACCACCAAGCATCATCTTGAGTTCTGAAAGGAAAACAAAATATTGCATGTTAGGTTCAATGAAAAAAAAAAATGGCAGTACAAATGGAAGGAAACCTTTCACTTACTGCAAGAACTTCTAATTGTGTTTTCTGTGGCCTTAAAAACATGATGCTTCTAAAGTTTATGATATACCAAAAACTCTCAAAATGAGCTCATCCTTTTACAGGGTCAGAGAGCAAAATTACAATTTATCAGCAGAAACACTCAAACAAACACTACCATTCCACAGAGAAGAAAAGAATTGTGAGAACAATCACATTGGCAGTGATAATGGGAAAATATTGCTCAGCAATTTTGATGGAGCTATAGGCACATATAAAATAAGATAAAATGGTTCTCATTTTACAAAATTAAAGGTATCAGAATTTCAAGAACAAAATCACTACTTAATTATTAATCAAAAACAACTATTATGGGAATTTTACTAGGACATTTTTTATTTAAATTGCACATTTTCAGAGAAAACTCTTCTCCTTCTTCAGGCTGTCTTTTTGTTGTCACTTATTCCCGTCACTATCGCGGTTATGGTTAACCTTGAAGGTTACGGTTATTTTTCATCAAATCCTGCCAGATGTTAGGCAGGGAAAATCCTTTGCAGTCATTGATGATGAAATTTTGATTTTTCTGGATGTTGCAAACAATAGTCAATGACTCTGCACTCAGGAAACATCTGGTGTGTGTGTTCAAATTGTTGTTATCAGCATGTTAAGAAATGTGTGGCATCACACTGATGCAAAGGAACCACTGCTGGTACATCTCTGATCTCAACCACCTTTAAAATACTACTGAAAATTTCGTAACCCAATCACTAATATAAGGCAATCTTATAACTGGGGGAATAAAGTAAAACACTTAAGTCTGACATCATCAATGACTGCAAAGGATTTTCCCTGCCTAACATCTGGCAGGATTTACTGAAAAATAACCGTAACCTTCAAGGTTAACCGTAACCGCAATAGTGACAGGAATAAGAGACAACAAAAAGACAGCCTGAAGAAGGAGAAGAGTTTTCTCCAAAAATTTGCAATTTAAATAAAAAATTTCCTAGTAAAATTCCCATAATAGTTATGATATTTGCACCTTTAAGGCATAAAACACCTGCAAAGTGCATATATTTATGTGCAATTCATTAATTACATATTATTAAATGGCCAAGCACTTACCCTAAAGTTCCCGGCCACTTTTTTCTCTCCTTTACACTTCAAGCACATCAATTATCATCATGTAATGTAGTTTGGCCTTCAAAGGTTGATAAACTCCTTGCTTATGAGATTCATTCTTCCGGTCATGAAACATCGTTTTTTTTTTTTTTTTTTTTATTCACTGGACAAAAACGCAGGTTTCCTTATGCCATCTGAGACGTAAACATAGCTCGTCATCTCCATAAAAACCACCCAAATATACATACCATACAACTCATTCATACACTCAGTTAAAACCACTATGTACATAATTACACTATTTACATTCCCAGGCAGTTAAACCTTTGTCAACTGTGACTAAAAAAGTGCTCCATCCATTTCAAACACCGTACTAACCCTGCCGCAAGTGCCAACCTCATTCAGCCAGTCATACACAATCTTCTAGCGCTTTCAACAGGCATCTATCATCATCATCAGGAGGCCACTGTGTCTCTCTGCCCACCACAGCTCGAGTGAGCGATGTCATTGAGGTTCCGGCTTCAGTCGTAATCTCTGCATCTTTGTGTCTCTGGCGCCATCTGTTGTCAGTGCTGCTCTTTTCTTTTTTTCCCTCTTAACTGTTGTTCTATTTTTATTAAGGCCCTCCATTGTTCGTCTAAGTTGCTTGGCTCATTAATATTACACACTCTTGATCTGTTTTTTTCAATTAATACAGATTCCGCAATTCTCAACTGCCTTTCGTTTTTACAGCTCTTAATAATTTTAATATCTTCAAATTTCGGATATTGGCGATTTTCCAGACAATATTGGGTTAATGCAGTCTTAGCTTCTTTTTTATTCCAATTACTTATATGCTGGTTCAATCTATACTTTAATTTGTTCTTGGTGCTGCCTATATATGACAAAGGTGGTTGCTGGTTTATAGGAATTTCATATACAGATGCTCTATCCAATTGGCCGATTTTTTTCATTTTTTATTACTAAATTTTTTACAGTATGTACCTGATTTCCTACTTGTATGTCATATTTGCTACAAACCTTATTAATTTCTGCAGAAACACCTTCAACATATGGGATTGCTCCTACATATTTTAAAAGTTTTTTTATCATTATTGCCCTTATTATTTGCTTGAGTTACTTCATAAATCCATTTCTTTAATACCTGTTTAGGGTAACCAAAATCATGTGCAATTTTTTCAATATATTCAATTTCTTCTTTTTTTGTATTGTTCTATTGATGAGTGTGTTAAACTTCTTTTAATTAGTGTTTTAACACTATTTCTTTTATTTGCATTTTTGAACTTCACTTTTAGTTGGTAAAGTTCGATGAACACTTACCGCACGTGGGGCTTGGCTTTCAATCCATATTTCCGTTACGTGGATGCGGCACGGATTTTTTCATTTGGCCACGGGTCTGCTTCTTCTTTTTTTTTTTTCTCCGTTGGAATTTATTTTGTCTCATCACCAAATGAGTTTTTCCTTTGCTGCATCCTCATTTACTTCAATATTTATTCATACCCAGTACTTTCGGTACTACTACTATACCGCCTTCGAGGGGACATTTTGCTCCAACTAGCACGGACCGTGTCAGCTGGGCATTTCGGTGGTTCTCGCGGGCTGCTTCTGTCATCTGCTATCGCTTCTTCTTGGGCGTTGTGGCGCCATCTCTTGTTGGTCAGTGATCTCCTTTTTTCGAACTTTTCTTTTTTTTGCTCAATTTTAATTAAATTTCTCCAGCTGTTTCTCAAATTATTAGGGTCATTGTGGTTGCAAACTTTTGTCCTATTTTTTTCAATCATTACCGACTCTGCTATTCTGAGGTGTTTTCGGATTTACAGCTTTTAATGATTTTTATATTTTCGAATTTTGGATATTTTTGGTTATCCAGACAGTATTGAATCAGTGCTGTTTTTCTTCTTTTTTCGCCAGTTTTTTATGTGTTGTTTTAATCTGTGTTTAAGCTTATTTTTGGTACTTCCTATATAAGCCATTGAGGATTTTCAGTAATAGGAATTGAATAAATACCTGCTTTTTCTAACATTCTTATTTTATCATTATTTTTGTTACTATATTTTTGATGGTATTTACTTTTCCTCCAATTTGAATGTTATGCTTTTTACAAATATTATTAATTTCATTGGTAGTGCCTTTAATGTAAGGAAAACCATTTAAATATTTGATTTCTTTTTAATTACTACAGCATTATTTTTTTATTTTCTTTATTACTTCTGTGTCCCATTTTTTTATTAAATGGTTAGGATAACAAAGCTGCTTGCAATTTTTTTTATGAATTTGATTTCTTCATTGATGAACTGACTATTTTCAGAATGCGTATATGCTCTTTTAATTAAGGTTTTTATACTATTGCAATAGTATAAAAACCTTAATTAAAAGAGCATATACGCATTCTGAAAATAGTCAGTTCATCAATGAAGAAATCAAATTCATAAAAAAAATTGCAAGCAGCTTTGGTTATCCTAACCATTTAATAAAAAAATGGGACACAGAAGTAATAAAGAAAATAAAAAATAATGCTGTAGTAATTAAAAAAGAAATCAAATATTTAAATGGTTTTCCTTACATTAAAGGCACTACCAATGAAATTAATAATATTTGTAAAAAGCATAACATTCAAATTGGAGGAAAAGTAAATACCATCAAAAATATAGTAACAAAAAATAATGATAAAATAAGAATGTTAGAAAAAGCAGGTATTTATTCAATTCCTATTACTGAAAATCCTCCAATGGCTTATATAGGAAGTACCAAAAATAAGCTTAAACACAGATTAAAACAACACATAAAAAACTGGCAGAAAAAAGAAGAAAAAACAGCACTGATTCAATACTGTCTGGATAACCAAAAATATCCAAAATTCGAAAATATAAAAATCATTAAAAGCTGTAAATCCGAAAACACCTCAGAATAGCAGAGTCGGTAATGATTGAAAAAAATAGGACAAAAGTTTGCAACCACAATGACCCTAATAATTTGAGAAACAGCTGGAGAAATTTAATTAAAATTGAGCAAAAAAAAGAAAAAGTTCGAAAAAGGAGATCACTGACCAACAAGAGATGGCGCCACAACGCCCAAGAAGAAGCGATAGCAGATGACAGAAGCAGCCCGCGAGAACCACCGAAATGCCCAGCTGACACGGTCCGTGCTAGTTGGAGCAAAATGTCCCCTCGAAGACGGTATAGTAGTAGTACCGAAAGTACTGGGTATGAATAAATATTGAAGTAAATGAGGATGCAGCAAAGGAAAAACTCATTTGGTGATGAGACAAAATAAATTCCAACGGAGAAAAAAAAAAAAAAAAGAAGAAGCAGACCCGTGGCCAAATGAAAAATCCCGTGCCGCATCCACGTAACGGAAATATGGATTGAAAGCCAAGCCCCACGTGCGGTAAGTGTTCATCGAACTTTACCAACTAAAAGTGAAGTTCAAAAATGCAAATGCATTAATGCACGTTAAATAATTAACCTCCAATATCGGAAGTAAATTGAAATATTTCTTTTCTGTGTTAATGGGTGCGATGACTGAAAAGGAATGAACACAGGAATATATGATGATTTTCTATGCACTCTGTATTGCATATTATCATTTGTTTTGATTATCATAATATCCAAAAATGCCAATGTATTTTTATGTTCCTGTTCCACTGTCAATTCAATAGATGGATAAATATCATTATACCTTTTTGTCAAGTCTTCAAGTTCATCATTTTTTAGCTTGGACAACAGAAAAATGTCATCAACATACCTGCAGTATATCAGTGGTGGATCTTCTAGTTTACTTATTAAAAAGAATAAAGACATATCTTAGGGCCACACAAAGAAATGTACACTTGAGCAGCTTGGCTGTTTTGTCAACAGAGAAAAATATTCTTTTTAAATATGAAAAAGTACTCGGAAGAAACTTTTTATGAAAACATAACACTCAAACTCACACAAAGGGAAAGAAGAATGGAGTTCATGTACAAATACTGTAAGTGTTAAAATCCTAATCCTCATAATTATTTGGTATTATAACAGCAATAGCATGTACCTAAAAAATGTAGAAAAGAAGTGACTTCTGTTACTTAAAAACTCAGAAATAAACATCAAATTTAAAAAAAAAAAAAAGCAGTGCTGGGGCGGGGGTGGGGAGAGAGACTGGTGAGTTAGCCCAGGTCTCGGACCCAAGATACGCCACAGTGAACAAAGGACAATTGCTAAGGACGGATGACAATAGCAACCATAAAATGGAAGGCAGGAAAATGTCGAAATTAGCATAAGTGCGGGATACAGTAAGACGTGTTGTGCGTATGCAAATTTTGGATTGCCGAACTTGTTTGTGACGTCATTGCGCTGATAAGAGATATAAAGGATTTGATGGGTATTGACTGTTGTTGTTCAACCGTAAAGTTGAAAGGGAAAGAATCAATTGCCGAACTTGCAATTTTCAGTATGTCTTCCCGACATCACCAAGATGATTTTACGCGTGGCCATATTATTGGCAAGATTGAAGAAGGGCGAAAAATAACAGATTTTGCCAGGGAGTTCGACATCAGCCACAGTGTTGTTTCAAGGCTTTGGAAATCATTTCAAACAAATGGAGAGTGTAGCAAACGTCACAGGGGAGGTCGTGTTCGCAGTACGACACCTGCAGAAGATCGGTACATAGTGCTATCGACAAAAAGACACTGGCGCAGCACAGCTAGTGAGGTAGCAAATCAGTTTATGGCTGATACTGGCAAGCGGATCTCCCGAAAAACTGTCGCCAGACGTTTGCATGAAGGAGGACTATACG
This sequence comes from Macrothele yani, assembly GCA_039090855.1. Taxonomy (NCBI): domain Eukaryota; kingdom Metazoa; phylum Arthropoda; class Arachnida; order Araneae; family Macrothelidae; genus Macrothele; species Macrothele yani. The sequence continues at coordinate 2,399,337 of CM076996.1, read as the reverse complement.
CCCGTCGTCCTGTTGTGTGCATCCCATTGTCCAGACGTCACCGTACCGCCCGTTTGTAATGGTGCCATCAACATCGCAATTGGACTGATAACGACTGGTCTGCTGTCCTCTTCTCAGATGAGAGTAGATACATTCTATCATCTGATTGTCGACGGTAACTGATCTGGCGTGATAGTGGTACTGCATATTGTCCAGCAAACATACAGGAAAGGGACCGATATCCGACATGTAGTGTCATGGTATGGGCTGGCATCATGATCAATGGCCGTACGTCGCTCTATGTACTTCCAACTGGGACTATGACTGGCCAACGATACATTAATGATGTTCTGCTACCTCATGTTCACATGTTCCGTGGTGCTGTCAGTGATAGATTCATTTTCATGGACGACAACGCAACATGTCATCGAACAGTCGCTGTCCAGGATTGTCTTGAGAGCGAGGATATTCAACGCCTTGTATGGCCAGCACATTCTCCAGATCTGAATTCCATTGAAAATGTGTGGGGTGCTTTGGGGGAAGTCTTGCTGGTCGCCAATGCCCTACAATAAACAAGGACACCCTCATCCGTGCACTGACAGAGGAATGGGATAAATTACCCCAACAGCTGTTTGACAATGTTGTGCAAAGCATGACACGACGTGTGGAATCTTGCATCGCCCTCCATGGTGGCCATACCCCGTATTGACATCTTACGCCGGAACGCCTGCGGACAGTAATTGCATTTTTTTCACGTTTACGTATTCTGCACAAAATGGCCTGTTTGTCCCTTGAACACGTTCGAAAGCCTTCTGGATTTCAGAGCACAATAAATTGTCTTTCTTGTAATGTCCTGGCATTCTGACATTATTTTATTTCACTTGGCATCCAACCACACTTACTTTTTTATGTGCTATATAGCCGTTTATGATCCGTCCTTAGCAATTGTCCAGCAGTGTATAAATTAGAGTAATATAAAATTACCAGGCTTTTTTTTTTTCGAGGCATTCGAAATTTTTCAACACTATTTAAACATTCTGAAATTTCTTTTATACATTTTTAAGGTCATATTCTAGGAAAACATAACTAAGGTTTATTATATTCAGAACAAAAACCACAAGAAGAAACTATTGGAACAAACAAAAATTCTGATCAAAAAAAGAAAGGAGATGAAGAAAAAGAAAATGCATCTACTAAAGTGGAATATACACTGGGGTGCAAAAATTAAGGACGAGACGGTTTTTAGAACGTAACGTCGTGCAGAAGTGCTCCACATCGACTCAAATCATACCATAAGATCCCCAAGATCTAAGAATATGGGACAAGTGAGCAAAACCGTCCAAACAAGGAATCCAAAGGGTACAAGGGCACTTTATTGAAAAGGTAGCTTCGAGCACAACTGGACAAAAGACAGAAACGTCCATGTGACAGGCGGCTGCCAAGAAATACCCAGTCTTTAGTAGGGGATATGATCACCCCTGACTGCGTTGCAGGATTTACAACGTCTGTCCATGCTGAGGACGAGGTTGTCAAGGAGCTATTGAGGCATCGTGGCCCATTCCTCTTGTAGCGCCAATCGCAGCTGTGGAATCGTTGCTGGCGGCTGGTGACGTGCTGCCAAGAGTCTCCCGAGAAGGTCCCACACGTGTTCGATTGGATTTAGGTCCGGGAACATTGCAGGCTAATCCATGAGTTGAATATCTTCACTCTCCAACAGCTCTGCGACAGCCACTGTATGATGAGGTGTAGCGTTGTCGCCCATGAAGAGGAACTCAGGACCCAGAGCACCTCTAAACAGATGCACGTGAGGCAGGAGAATCTCGGTACAATACCGGACACCAGTGACTGAACCTCCTTGGAAAATGTGGAGGTCAGTACGGCTACCAAGCATGATACTTCCCCAAACGAGAACTGTGCCACCACCAAACCGGTCCTTTTCGGTGATGTTGGAGGTGTGATTGCGTGTTCCCTGCTCTCTTCAGATGTGTATACATCCAGAATGGCTCGTCAGACTAAATCGGCTCTCATCCGTAAAGAGAACTCGACCCCATTACTGATGTGTCCAGTTCTTGTGTTCCTGGCACCACAGAAACCACAGTCTCCGATGAGCAGGCGTTAATGGCACACACCGTACTGGTCATCGTGCAAATAGACTACCTTTGTGCAGCGACCTGGCCACAGTAAAACGTGATAACGGACGTCCAGTTGTCTGTTGCATGTGGCTTGCGATTTCTCTCGCTGTCTGTCGTTTGTCTCTTCTCGCCAGTAGACAATAAACCGGTCGTCCGCCGCCATGGTTGCTCGTGGACGACCACTGCTAAACTCTCGGACAGCTGTTCCTGTTGTTTGAAATGCTCTCCAAGCTCGTGAAATGATGCTGCGAGCGATCCCGAACTCCTCAGCCACACTAGTCACACTTCGACCTTCTTCCAACTTCCCAATGACGCAAACTTGGGTAAAGTCATCCAGATGTCGTCTGCTGGATTGCCTGTTGGCCATATCACACGGTGGCAGCAACTTGACGTCGTTCAAACCAATGTACACCGTGCAATAGCTTTCACCGAATTGCTGAGCGTACACCGCCCGTGTGCTTTATACCCATCCGACACTCCCCCTGCGTCATGCTGCATATATGCGCATGCCCTACCGTACCGGACCCTAGTCTATCTCCTGACTGGTCTTTCGGTCCATTCTGCCAACTCGTTCTGCTGTTATGCTAATTTCTCCTCTTCGTCCTTAATTTTTGCACACCAGTGTATTAAACAATGCAAAAAAAACAAAAACATTACTGAAGACATGGAAATTTAACTGTGAACTAGCAAAAACAGAAACTGAGAACAGCTAAAGGCTGAAGAAAACAAAGGGCTATCTGAGTAACTGAGGAAAACAGAATGGCACTCGGAAAAGAAGATGGTGGTGTAACATGAAATAGAAGCGATATTTTGAGGAGAGTTAAAGTTCTACACAAAATTTTATGAAGATGATGATATATCTATTGCAGACAAAGAAACACACACACACACACACACACACACACACAGGCACCAAAGTTCTTCCAATCCTACCAGCAGAATTTGCATACATGAGACTGACAAAAAAATAAAATAAAGAGCTGAACTTTTTAATCGGGTGAAAAATCAGAATGAGGTGTGAAAATTATCAATATAACACCTCATAAGCAAGATGAAACTATCCACTATAGTTTATTTAAATATTAAACTGGATCCAGAGGCGACTCTTGGTTTTTATGATATGTAGGATGTAAAGGGATGGAACTCAGGGAGTAAGGCTTGGGGTAGGATACACGAAATCTTAAAAAATAAATGCTGTATTTCTTTAAGTTAAACACATAGAAACCAAACAATAAAATAAAATAAATAACAACAAAACGAAATAAAAATGTACTTTACTGATGGTTGTTATTTGTACTTGAGGTTAATATTCTACTGTATATTAACCTCAAGTACAAATAACAACCATCAGTAAAGTATAGTACAGAAGGACATTAAAATATATTGATTATCTTCAATTATTTGAAGATAACCAATATGACGATGATGGGCAAAACACGTAACAATATTGACAAATAAAGGTAACTTGATCACGCTAGTTACGTTAAATGAAAACTTTTACAAAGAAGTTCGTAAGTTGGAAGCTTTCGACCTTATCTTAGGTCTTCATCACGCCAATGGGTCCTCCATTGCTACAGTGACATGGGGATTAGCTGAAGACAGAAAGTAGTTAGTGGAAGAGACTTAGGGAGACCATCCAGCAGTGACTTGATACTGATGATCATATTCAACACTCACAAATACACTGCTATAATATTAATAACAGGACTGTTGGAAGTTTTCATAATCAGATTGTTAGTCAGATATAATAGACATGAGTCATTATGCATTATATATAAAAAGAACAAACTATATTCTTGAAGAAAATAATATGACACAAGGAATATGTCAAAATACCATCATGAAGATTCCAGTCACCTGAAAGAAAAAAAGTGCAATTTTGTTTTCATCTCAAGGATAGGCACAGCCACTTTGTGGCTATTTCACAAAGACAGTTTGCTCAAATGAATGTTTTCTATTTAAAAATTTGTGTGAAAAACACACCTTGAGTCTTCTTAATAACAAAACACAACCACTGCCATTAAGAAATAGAAAAGCTTAACTGAGACAAAGGGTGTTGCTCTGCAGGAAAACACTTGCTCGTTGCTGCTGCTGATGATGTGATCTTACAAAAATGTGAAACACAAAGATCAAAATAAACCAAGCTCCAACATGGACAGCCTTCTCTTGAAAGTGAATTAGGTCCCATGCAAGCACTGTGTCACAGATCCAAATATAAATATGCTGGTATGTCTATGACCTGACAATAGCTCAACTGTGAAAGCAAGACGCCTCAATCGACAGATGTAACTGATTTCCAGCACAGACTGATAATACGGTGCCACATAAGCAATCACTCCATACATGACATTTCATACATACATACATATCACTAAGCTGTTCTCTGAGATTCAGAGGTTAGCTCCACAAAGAAATACAAACCACCAGATAAATTTTTAACTGGTTATTTACTTACTGTTGCTGTATCAAACTTCTGAATTTACAGCGATCTTGACTTACAACTCAGGCTTCACTGACATCCATCACATGCCATACACAAGAACCTTCTATAATTCATACTCAATCTTTTTCTCATTTGGACACTCTTGAATCTGATCCTCCCATGACTTCCTTGGCCTTCCTCTGCCTTTCTTTCCTGCCACTTAGGCTGAAATTTTTTTCTTAGTAAGCATCTCATCACTCATTCTTTCAGCATGGCCAAACCACCAAAGAATATGTCTCTACTTTGCAAACAACATTCTGCTTCACATTACACAACTGCAACACATCTTCACTCCTCAGACGATCAGAACGTGTTCCCCCCCCCCTGTAAATAACACATCTCTCCAGCACACAAATGACTCCTATGTCTCTTCTGTAGTATCCAGGTTTCACTGCCACACATCAGAGTAGGGACTATTACACTTTCATACACAGCCATGCGGACTCTCTTGAAAACCCATCATTCCTGTGAAAACCTCCCAAAGCAGCTATGACTTTCAATGAAGAATTCACTCGCCTACTAATTTCACCATCCAATTTGTTCTCTCTGTCAAACATGCTTCCTAAATACACAAACTCATTAACCTTGTCAATCACTGTGCCATTTAGACATATATTACATTCAGTACTACCAGTTCCTCTCTCAGAAACCATAACTTTGGTTTTCCCCTTATTTATACTCAGTTTGAATTTCATGCAAACTTCATACATCCGAGGCAACATACTCTGCAACTCACTTTTGCTCTCTGCCAACAGGACAGTGTCATCAGCATACAGCAATTTGCACACACAGATATCACCAAGACATAAACCAGTATTATCTATTTTGGCATCACGCATGCACGCATCCATAAATATATTAAACAGCCATGGTGACATTACACAACCCTGTCTGATTCCTGCACCAATAGAAAACCATTTTGATAAAACACCATTCACTCGTACACAAGCTCTACTGCCAGCATACATGGCTTTTACACTATTAAGTATATTTCAAGTAACACCATATTTATTCAATACCTTCCACAAAAGTGTCCTATTTACTCGGTCGTACACTTTCTCTAAATCTACGAAGGCAGCAAAAACTTTCTTACCAACAGCCAGATACTTTTCGATCATCATGCCTAATGAAAAAATTTGGTTAGTGCAGCCTTTACCAGGCATAAAACCACTCTGAACATCCCACACTTTCTCTGGTGTAAGACCTTGTACCTTTTCAACAATGACTTTACAAACACTTTCCCTGGAACATTCCGTAGGCTAATACCACGATAGGTCTTGGAGGCACAGGGTTCCCACTCAAAAGTAATAAAAAAATTCCCTGACTTTTCCAGGTTCTCCAGGTGGTTTTTAAAATTTTCCAGAGTGGCATTGTTGCAAAGAGTTGTTACATTCCATTTCATTCCATTCCATTCATTTTTCTCACCAAAGCACACACTTGTAAATTCTTTAAGTAATTTGTCTTAATAAAATACCTGCTTTTCATTAATAACAACTAACTGTGCACATTATTTTCTGTACCAAAGTTCCGTGAACTTTTGTGAATATACACACACGGAATTTGTAGATACATTCCCATAGAAACAGGTCATATGTAAGAAAAAATCTGTCAGTTGAATAGTTTTAGTTTTTCTATAACACAATGCAGCTAAGCTTAATGATGGAATGGCTCTGTTCAAAGAAACATGTTTCAAGAGAACCAATAGACAAAGGACTTTGATCCATCATTTGGTTGGTTCTCTTGTGAAGTGTTTCTTCAAGCAGGAGCCATTGTGCCTAATTGTTCCATGTTATAACAACTGCCTGCAGAAATTGAACAAAAGCTTAATAACTGGCAATTTAAAAAAAATAATTTTGAATTTTTTTTTTTAGAGAATAAAGGAAATACTTAATATAACTGAAAGCAAGATCTACCAAATTCTAGGCAGGCAGTAATTGCAAGCCAAAGTTTGAAATCTTGAAAAATAAGTTTTTTTGGCAAAATAAAGTATCCATTGATTTTTACAAAAAATAAATAAATAAATAAATGGGTAATTTCCCCGGAGTTTTCCCTGATTTTTACAAAAAAGGATAATTTTTCCTGAGTTTTCCCTGATTTTTGGAACCATTTTCAAATTCCCTGAGAATTCCAGGGTTTCCTTGTTTTCCAGGTTGAGTGGGAACCCTGAGTCAGTCTGATCACCTTTTCCTTTACACAAGGGAACAATGATAGCATCCTTCCAATCCTGAGGGACCATTTCTAGCTACTAGCACAACTGGCAAATTTCAGTTAACCAGTCAATTACAGTCACCACCATATTTCAACATCTGGTGGGTAATCTTAGTGAGAGATGAGTTTGCCTTTACGGGGTGCTCCACTGGGCAACAATGGCACACATGGCAGAAACAGGGCCTCTGTGATTCTTGGAAACTGATACAATTTTAAGCTTCAGTATAAATAAGTGTTGAGGTACCAGCTAGTTCTGTGTGATATTGAACAAAAGACCCCAACTCACTTGGTTTTGTTCCAGAATCCTTAGGTGGAATAACCAACTGGAACCATCAGCAGTGCAGTAATCCCCCACACTGGAGTACTTATTAAAAAGACACAAAGAATTACATGACATTTCAGAGGCATTGAAAGTCCTTCGTAGATCCTCCGGTTGACGGTAGGTGATGTGATATGCAAATGGCAACAGTTTGGGGGCTAAATCTGCCAAAAAATGACTGGGTAAACCTCCAAAACTAACAGAACATGGTAGGAGAGCTTTGCAAAGGACTATACATTCAGAACACAAATCAACATTGTCTCAAACCATGCAAACCCTATGTGAGACTATCATATTATTTGCATTTTTAAAGGCATTAAGTACCAACAAAGTGCACATATTTATGTGCAAGTCATTAATGACTCATCAATCAGAAAAGCCAAACACTTACCTAAAAGCTCTTGGCTACTTTCCTGTTATACACTTCATGCACGTCAATTAGAACATCCTGTTATGTAGCTGGCCTTCAAAGGTTGAAACTTTCAGCTTATAGGGCGTTGTTTTATATACATTCTTCAGGTCATGAAACATCATATTTTTATTCACAGGACAAAAAACACTGACTTCTGTCTACCGTCTGACATGTAACATAGCTCGTCATCACTAGGTGTATACTCACTATTAAATGAGTGTTGTCAACTTTCATTACGCCTTTTTTTTTTCTCTCTTATTCCTCTTTCATTCTCCCATATGCAACTTGCCCTTAAAATTCCCAATTCAAAAAATGGTACTCACTTGGAAAACACATATCCACATACTCAATAAATACTCACATACATCACTCCCAACAATTTACACACCCCATACAACCACTTTAACGAACAATATATACAACACATTCATACACTCAATTAAAACCACTATCTACATAATTACCCTATTTACATTCCACGGCAGTCAAACCGCTGTCAACTGTGGCTAATGTAGGGCTCCATCTGCCTCATATATCGCAAACGCCAACCCCATTCAGCCAGTCACACCCAATCCCCAAGTGCTTTCAACAGATACCCTGTCATCATCAGAAGGTCAATGTGTCCCTCTGCTCTGCTAACCACAGCTCAAGTGAGCAAACTCCTCGAGGTTCCGGCTTCAGTCGCAAACTTTGTATCGTTATATCTCTGACGCCATCTATTGTCAGTGCTGTTCTCTTTTCTTTTTTTTTTATCTTCATTGTTGTTCAACTTTTATTAAGGCTTTCCAATGGTCGTTTAAGTTGTTTGAATCATTAATGTTACACACTCTTGATCTGTTTTTTTTCGATTAACACCGATTCAGCAACTCACAACTGCCTTTCGTTTTTACAGCTCTTAATAATTTTAATATCTTCGAATTTCGGACATTGTTGATTTTCTAGACAATACTGGGTTAATGCTGTTTTCGCTTCTTTTTTATTCAATTTACTCATATGTTGGTGTAATCTATACTTAACTTGTTCTTAGTGCAGCCTATATATGACAAAGGTGGTTTCTGATTTATAGGAATCTCATAACACCCTCTCTATCTAGTTGGCTGTTTTTTTTCGTTTTTATTACTATATTTTTTATACACTGCTGGCCACCCAAAATGCAACACCAAGAAGGAAGCATCCGATTGGCCTGAAATTCGCAGCATGCGTCACCCGCGAGAGGACATGCAAACGATTAGCATTGCAGAGCTTATGCAAATCGTGTGCGCCCGGCACGCCACCGAGAAGCACTATAAGAAGGCTGCACAGAAGGCAAGGTGTAAGTAGTGGAAGTGTTTTGTGCTGCCGGACCTGTGCTTGGGAAGCTTCCTGATGCCTCGTCGCAGAATACAGCAGTCATTCCAACACATTTCGGAGCTCGACAGAGGATGAATAGTTGCTTATCGCGACAGCGGTTTATCGTACCAAGACATCGACGCTCGTGACATCCAGCCACAGTGAGGAGAGTATAGATGCGGTGGGTGAAGGAGGGACGGACGGACCGACGTGAGTGATTGCCGCAGCCGTGGCACACCACCGAACGAGAGGATCCGTATGTTGTGCGGCGGGCATTGACGGCTTGCACCGCCACATCACGAATGTTAGCGCAGGAATTAGGGTGTGTTGCGCAACAACCTGCGTCAGCACATACCATTCGACGTCGTCTGCAGGAGCGGAGACTTGTCGCACGGCGGCCATTGCTTCAATTACCATTGACGCTACACCACCAGCGAGTTCGGCGGCAGTGGGCCGTTGAACGCCGCACCTGGACTAAGGAATGGCAAGACACTGTCTTCTCCGACAAATCCCGCTTCTGCCTGCAACACCATGATGGTCAAATCCGTGTGTGGCAGCACCACGGGGAGAGACTGTATGACGCCTGCATTATGCATTGCCATACCGGTCCGTTCGCTGGCATTATGGTTTGGGGCGCAATTGGATACGACACCCGCATCCCTCTGGTACGCATCGCTGGTACACTCAACAGCCACCGCTACATCTCTGACGTTTTGGAGCCTGTAGTCTTCCCTTACCTGCAGGACCTGCCAGCATCTACGTTTCAACAGGACAATGCACGCCCGCACATGGCACGCATCGTGCAACAATTCTTCATGGCCCACCAGGTGTCACTGCTGCCATGGCATGCCTGTTCTCCCGATATGTCGCCCATCGAACACGCCTGGTTGCTGATCGGTAACCGAGTGGCCCGGCAAGCACCACCCGTGGCTACGCCTGATGAACTGTGGTAACGTGTGGAAGCAGCCTGGACTGACATACCCCAAGCCCACATCCAAAGCCTCTTTTGTTCGATGCCGCGGCGTGTAGCGGCCATTATTGCCAGCCATGGGGGCCACACGAGCTATTGATGTCTGCGTGTTCCGCAAGTCGCACAGGCCTGTAAGCTCAATCGTGTCATCTTTGTATCTGTTGTTATATGTCCAGTAAATCTGGCTTTGCTATCTCGTGTCCTTCTTGGTGTTGCATTTTGGGTGGCCAGCAGTGTAGTATGCACTTGATTTCCTACTTGTACGTCATACTTGCCACAAACCTTATTAATTTCAGCAGAAATACCTTCAACATATGGAATCGCTCCTACATATTTTAATAGTTTTTTACTATTAGTGCCCTTATTATTTGCTTGAGTTACTTTATAAATCCATTTCTTTAATACCTGTTTAGGGTAATCAAAATCATGTGCAATTTTTTCAATATATTCTATTTCTTCTTTTTGATATTGTTCTTTTGATGAGTGTGTTAAACTTCTTTTAATTAGTGTTTTAACACTATTTCTTTTATGCGTTAATGGGTGCAATGACTGAAAAGGTATTAACACAGGAATATATGATGATTTTCTATGCACTCTGTATTGTATATTGTCATTTGTTTTGATTACCATAATATCCAAAAATGCCAATGTGTTGTTTTGTTCCTGTTCCACTGTCAATTCAATAGATGGATAGATATCTCTATACTTTTTTATACTTTTTTTATCAAGTCTTCGAGTTCTTCATTTTTTAGCCTGGACAACAGAAAAATGTCATCTACATACCTGCAGTATATCAGTGGTGGATCTTCTAGTTTACCAATTTTTTTTTCTATTTTTCTATGTCACTCATTATTATTTCAGCAAATAAGGTTGACAATGGTGACCCGATAGGTCCACCATAATTTTGTTTGTAAATCTTGTTATTGAACATAAAAAATGTTATTTTCCTATATGTAAAATAAAATTTCTTTTAATTCTTCATAAGCCTGATACACCTATGAGAGTGATAGTATCAAAAAGGAATTCCCTATTAATAAAATTAGAAAAAATATTTACAAGCATTTGGCACCAATGTTTATGAAGACAAAGTTCACTGTGAAGAATACTTACAAATTCATTGAAAAAATTAAAGAGATTAAACAAGATTTAAGTGAATATCATATGGCTAGTATGGATGTTCATGCTCTGTTTCCTAGCACACCAGTAGCTCAGGTAATTGACATAATTATTGAAAAATTATATCGGTTACATACAGTGAATGAAGTACAAATTGAAGAATTAAAAGAAATTTTATTTTACATATATGAATATAACATTTTTATGTTCAATAACAAGATGTACAAACAAAATTATGGTGGACCTATGGGGTCACCATTGTCAACCTTATTTGCTGAAATAATAATGAGTGACATAGAAACCAAAATACTTAGTAAACTAGAAGATCCACCACTGATATACTGCAGGTATGTAGATGAAATTTTTCTGTTGTCCAGGCTAAAAAATGAAGAACTTGAAGACTTGACAAAAAAAGTAGAGAGATATCTATCCGTCTATTGAATTGACAGTGGAACAGGAACAAAATAACACATTGGCGTTTTTGGATATTATGGTAATCAAAACAAATGACAATATACAATACAGAGTGCATAAAAAATCATCATACATTCCTGTGTTAATACCTTTTCAGTCATTGCACCCATTAACGCATAAAAGAAATAGTGTTAAAACACTAATTAAAAGAAGTTTAACACACTCATTAAAAGAACAATACCAAAAAGAAGAAATAGAATATATTGAAAAAATTGGACATGATTTTGGTTACCCTAAACAGGTATTAAAAAAATGGATTTATGAAGTACCTCAAGCAAATAATAAGGGCACTAATAGTAAAAAAACTATTAAAATATGTAGGAGCGATTCCATATGTTGAAGGTATTTCTGCTGAAATTAATAAGGTTTGTGGCAAGTATGACATACAAGTAGGAAATGAAGTGCATACTATAAAAAAATATAGTAAAAAAAAAGAAAAAATCAGCCAACTAGATAGAGCGGGTGTATATGAGATTCCTATAAATCAGAAACCACCTTTGTCATATATAGGCAGCACTAAGAACAAGTTAAAGTATAGATTACACCAACATATGAGTAATTGGAATAAAAAAGAAGCGAAAACAGCATTAACCCAGTATTGTCTAGAAAATCAACAATGTCCGAAATTCGAAGATATTAAAATTATTAAGAGCTGTAAAAACGAAAGGCAGTTGTGAGTTGCTGAATCGGTGTTAATCGAAAAAAACAGATCAAGAGTGTGTAACATTAATGATTCAAACAACTTAAACGACCATTGGAAAGCCTTAATAAAAGTTGAACAACAATGAAGATAAAAAAAAAAGAAAAGAGAACAGCACTGACAATAGATGGCGTCAGAGATATAACGATACAAAGTTTGCGACTGAAGCCGGAACCTCGAGGAGTTTGCTCACTTGAGCTGTGGTTAGCAGAGCAGAGGGACACATTGACCTTCTGATGATGACAGGGTATCTGTTGAAAGCACTTGGGGATTGGGTGTGACTGGCTGAATGGGGTTGGCGTTTGCGATATATGAGGCAGATGGAGCCCTACATTAGCCACAGTTGACAGTGGTTTGACTGCCGTGGAATGTAAATAGGGTAATTATGTAGATAGTGGTTTTAATTGAGTGTATGAATGTGTTGTATATATTGTATGTTAAAGTGGTCGTATGGGGGTATAAATTATAGGGAGTGATGTATGTGAGTATTTATTGAGTATGTGGATATGTGTTTTTGAAGTGGGTACCATTTTTTGAATTGTGAATTTTAAAGGCAAGTTGCATATGGAGGAGTGAATGAGGAATAAAAAAATAGGCCTAATGAAAGTTGACAACACTAATTTAATAGTGAGTATACACCTAGTGATGACGAGCTATGTTACATGTCAGACGGCAGACAGAAGTCAGCGTTTTTTGTCCTGTGAATAAAATACGATGTTTCATGACCGGAAGAATGTATATAAAACAACGTCCTATAAGCTGAAAGTTTCAACCTTTGAAGGCCAGCTACATAACGGGATGTTCTAATTGACGTGCATGAAGTGTATAGCAGGAAAGTAGCCAAGAGCTTTTAGGTAAGTGTTTGGATTTTCTGACTGATGAGTCACTATGTGAGACTATTGGGACTGATGTTAGCACCAGTACTGTGTGTAGAATGCTGCATGACATGGGTTATCATAGTCAAGCAGCCATTCAGCAACTAATAACAACTTCAACTAATGCCACATGCTGTAGCGTGGTGAAAGGAACATCAATCTTGGACTGTACACAAATGAAATACTGTGCTTTGGACTGACAAGTCACATTACACAGTCTACCAGCCCAATAGTAATTTCTGGGTGTGGCAGATTCAAAGAGAAAGTTACCTTTCTGATTGTATCATCCCGACAATGAAGTTTGGTGGAGGCAGCATGATGATAACACGCTTCGTGGTTTAGCTTGGACTTATTTAGTCATTCTGACAAAACTATGAATGCTGAACTCTAGCTAGAAGTCCTGGACAACTATGCATTACAAACATTGTGGCAGTACTTTGGGAAAGGCCCATAGTTCTATCAGCAGAACAATGCACTATGACATACCGCCTGTGTTGTTACAAATTGGATCAAGGACATGAGCATCAAAAAGTTGAACTGGCCAGCCTACAGTCCTGGGAAACTGTATAGAGAATCTCTGCGATGAATTGGATCATCAGGCACATGGAAAAAGAGATTGCGCAACAAACGAAGCTGAAATGGTAACTACTTTGGAAGCCTAATAGTGAAACATATAGACAGACATTTGCAAAAAACTGTTGGAGAGTATTCTATGAAAACTAGACGATGTCATAAGGGCCAAAGGTTTCAGCACACAATATTAAATTTTCAATAGATAAAGATCACTTGTACATATGCAGGTGTCTGGATATTAATGGTAAGACAGTGTATATACACACATAGATAAAAAAAAAATAGTTGCACCCAGAAGGACGTGTCGGATCGCAAATCTATTGGGGAGGATGGTTTTAAGGGTTACCAGGAGCAATAAATGATTTAACATTGAGACTGATATGGGCAATAGTAATTGAGCTACAAGCCAATAAGTAGTATCTCTCAGTATGGCATTGGGCAGCCATGTTTTCTCACACAGCATGCCAGACGTCTCGGCATGGAGTTGTACAGATTCCTAATGGTATCCTGCAATAAGCCATCCCATGCAGCTTGAATCTTCTCACACATTTCCTGCAGACTGTGCAGTAGGGGTGGAGTGTGGATAGCACGTCCAATAGCATCCCACACATTTATAATTGGCAATAGGTCTGACAATGCGGCTGGTTATGGCAGAGTGTCAGTGCCTTGGAGACAAGCTCTTGAGACAGCAGCAGTATGCAGAGGAGCGTTGTCCTGTTGGAAAATCACACTAGAGTGAGAGTTCAGAAAAGGTAGGGCCACTGGTTGCAAGAACTCATTACCGTAACGATGGGCTGTCAAAGTGCCTGTAATAAACACCAAAGGTGATTTGGCATTGTAAGCAATTGCACCTCATACCATGACACCAGACCTTCTGGACGTGTGATTCTCGACAACAAACCGTTTATCTCTGCGCTGACCACGGTACCTCCTCACATGGATTCGTTGGTAGTCTCCTCCAAGACAAAAGTGGGACTCATCGCTGAAGGTCACGCGCTACCATTTTGAGTGGCTCCTTGACAGTCTGGCACGACACTATTACAAACTTTGGCGATGATGCAATGGTTTTAAGGGCAGTCATCGTAACGGTCTGCATGCGTGTCGTCCTGCGTCATGCAGCCGTCTGCCAATGGTGCTGGCACTAATCGGACAATGCATGGAGGGCACCACTGCTCGCTGAATATCTGCAATCGTGGCAGTTGGGTCACTCCGCGCATGTCGGACAGCCTGTCGGGCCTCTCTCTCTCCGTGGTTCGTCTAGGTCTCCCAGACCCTCCCTGTCGCTGCCGCATGACTTGTTCTATCCATTGCTGCCAACAGCAAGCTATCGTGATATCCGCACGACCGGTATGGTGCACAATATGGCGCTATACCAGTATAAGACCATCACGCTTCCCGATGATGAGGCCCCTCTAGAACTCCTCCAAGTGCTCAAATTGCTTCCAACTTTTCTCTGAGGCATACTTTATTTGCAAAGAATGCAACCAATACAACAGCAGGAGTCAGAATGGCAAGCATGATCATGATCATATGTAGAGGATTTTAGGAAGGGAGTGTCTGTGTCCCCAGGTTTTAAACAACCCTTAGAAATAGAAAACTAGGAGATTTGGGCTAAAGCACCCGATAGGAAAGTGACACGGAAGCGAAGCAGAAAGGGGGAGGAAGACGCCCTTATTTATTACCGGGGGCCAGTACCCGGGGTCCAACAGCTCAACGTGCCCATCTGACGCACGGCGGATATTTAGTGGATCGAGCGTTCATACCTGCCTGGGATCGAACTTGAGGTCCTTTCCATGGCAGTCACGAACGTTGCTCACTAGGCCACCCGCGGCTCAGAATGGCAAGCATGTGCAACAGGACAACCTTATATAGCCAGTTGGGCACAGTGCTACGACCCCTCCTTGCTGGCGTCACATGCGTGGCCGAGCGCGATACTTGAATCATTTGCAAGTCTCACAATGTTAAACCTACCCACCAAGTTTCATTTCTGTCAATTGCTTCCTTCTAGGTGTGATATGTTGATGAAAATATGTGGACATCTGATCAATGTTTTTCAGATTTTCATCAACATTATCCACGTTTTTTCTTGAGAAGTAAATCGAAAAAGTAATGGTGATCAGTTCAGGGAGGGGTGACGATTCTCCCCGGGAGTGGTTTTCTGTTTACTTTTTTTCGAAACTCAGATTTCACTTCCCCTGGGTTCGATCTTTGGATCCGCAGCAAAAGTCGAGAAAAAGTCAAAGAAATTCTGTCTCTCATCTGTTTTTTTTTCTCTCCTTTATTCTTGGTGGAGTGCGAAAAGATGTTTCCCCTTGTTCGAGGGATAAGAAGTTTAGCATAAGGGGAAATTTCCTTCGTTTCATATTTATCATCTCTTTAGCAATCAGCAGTTGTGGAATTTTTGTTTTGTCCTAAAAATATATACAAAGTGTGGAATTGTAGTTAGTGATGTTTCTCTTTTTTTTTTTTTTTTTTTTTTGATATTACTCAGCCCAGCAGGAGGGAAAATGAGAAGCATGCTTAGTAGAATTGAAGTGAGAGCAGTGTAAATATTTCTTTTTTCTTTCTTTCTCTTTTTTGTGTATGAACATAATGTAGCATGATTCGTATTATTCACTATATAAGCTATGAGTAGGACGATTCAGGAGCTAATGTTGTGAGGGTGTACTGTAATTTTAATTTTTCATTTATATATGTGGTCGGGAAAGCGAAGCCTTTAGTAGACTTGTTGAGTAAGCATTAAAAACAAAAAATAAATATAATAATAAAGGAAAGAAAAATCTTTCCCGTGGCGTGTAACATAATAATTGACATTTCCTTTCTGTGGGATAAAAGGAATGCAGAGAAAAAAAGGGGGCTGGTTTATGCTCAAAATAAGTAATACAGAATTTTTTTTTTTTTTTAAATCTTTTGTTGTATTTGATGTATGCTATGCTGGTGGTCAAAAGCAGTGCCTTGCTTCCCTTTTTACCACAGTTTTTATGTCATTGACCCTTCCTGGAAATTTCAAGGTCCTTCCAAAAAGGGGGATTACAGTCTGGAATTTTTAGAATGTCGCTTTCTGAGAAATGGCTTTAGCAGAGGGATGAAGGCCCACCCAAGTGCGTTGGTACCCCACACAAACACATACTTATTTTTCACTGATGTTGGGAATTTCCTTAGCTGTTCAGCATTTCTGATAATCTCGTGTTCAATTTGTTGACTGGAAAGGGGGCTTTACTCCCAAAAGTTGCTTTTTTCTGCCAAGCAGAACTGCAGGAATGCAGGCGCGCATTGGGAAATTTATGTGTTTTGACAGAAAGCTTGGAGCCAAAGCAGTTCCCTTTCGTGAAATCTGTGCAGAGATCAAATTTCATGGGTTGCCTTCTAGGGAGAGGTCTTTTCGCGTGTTTTCAAATAATTCTCCCACGGTGGTTCCAAGCATGTGATCGCCTCATGCTTTTGGCAGAGGGACCAATGGGGGAGCAAGGCGTCGCCATGGGCAGCTCTGATTGGGCCACCTTGGTGCAAGGGGAGTGTGGGAACGGTTTTGAGTCTGAGAAAAAATGCTCTCTCTCTCGAGTTTTGGGGCAGAGAGGTAGAGAGATTTTTGTCTGCATTTTTCAAAAACATGGAGAAGGATTTTCACAGCCGGCATGTGAGGTTGGATGGTTATCCACCTCCTAGAAAAAAATAGGGGCCGCCTGAAAAACCAATGCTATACACACGAAAACCAGGCCAACGGCGAGAGGGACCGAACGTGCCATGAGATGTCCAAAAGGCTTGTCCCGACAATAGCAATCAGCAGTTAAGAATTCCTTTGTTTTTCTCACTTCATCCCAGCGACAAAATGAGAATGAGTAACTACCAGGCCAGTAGCGAGAGGGACTGAAAGTGCCATGAGATGTTCAAAGGCGTGTCCCGATAATAGCAATCAGCATTTGAGAACTTTTTTCTCACTTCATCCAAACGACCAAACGAGAATGAGCAACTACCGGGTCAGCTGCAAGAGGGACCGGATTTGCCATGAGACGTACACCTGTGCCCAGCTTGGACAGGAAGCGAACCGGAAAACCTTCCTCCTGGAATTAAAAGGGAAAAAAAGAAAAAAAAACTGTGAAAAAAAAAAAAAAAAAGGGGGAATCTACTGCAATAACCCAGGAGAGACCCAGGGGTAAGTCATGAAATCTATTCAAATCTTAGAACCTAGCCAGAACCACCCTGCCAGTATGCTCCTCCTAGAAAAAAAAAAAAAAGGAACTGACAATACCCACAATACTCTTCAAGCACACCGGGTTAATTTTTCTTTTTTTTTTTATTCCATTCAAGTTCTTCCGCCTGCACGTCGGTGTTCCCAGTTGAGATCATGAGAAGGAAGGAACTGTAGCTGACAGTGCTGTTGCAATGTAGTTTGCACAGAAAAAACAACAACCTTGCCATGATTAATTATCCTTAATTCTACTCATGCTATGTACTCGCCTCTGAAAGGGGGTACTTCAATGTTAAAAGATTTACATCTTAGTGTTTGGTACATACATGCCTTAAGAATTTTTTTTTTTTTTTTGAAATGCCTCGAAAGAAAGATGCACTGTGCTAGGGGATTTCTGATGGCGTCTGCCTAGGTGCCGCAATAGTGTTTATTAAGGATGATCTCGCAGAACTCTAAAACTTAAAATTAACAGAAGTTGAGGCAGTCTGAGGAAAATGCGGTAAAAATCAAATAATTAAAATTTTGGTGTCACTCAAAGCCGTTTCTAGGTCAGCTGAGAATAATTTATTGTTTTTGTAAAAGTTTTGTGTTAATAAAGAAAATAATAGTTATGTGAAGAGTAAACGGTTAGCGCAGGCGAGAAATCACTGTGTGTAAATTAACCTTTAGGACCGAGTATTAATTTTGTCTGAAGGGGGGAGGTGTTAAAAGGAAAAAAAAATAATCAAAATGTAAGTTCTCAAATTTCTGTAGCAGCATTTGGTTTAGACCCTAGTAAGTATGCTATCCTTAGTGAGGACTAGTTAACTTGTTGGAAATTACTAGGCATCACAGTGCAGGAATCTCCTAACTCAGAAACAAAATATTAATAATCATAAGTTGCATATATATACACTGCTGGACAATTGCTAAGGACGGATCATAAACGGCTATATAGCGCATAAAAAGCTAAGTGTGGTTGGATGCCAAGTGAAATAAAATAATGTCAGAATGCCAGGACATTACAAGAAAGACAATTTATTGTGCTCTGAAATCCAGAAGGCTTTGGAACGTGTTCAAGGGACAAACAGGCCATTTTGTGCAGAATACGTAAACGTGAAAAAAATGCAATTACCGTCCGCAGGCGTTCCGGTGTAAGATGTCAATACGGGAGATGGCCACCATGGAGGGCAATGCAAGATTCCACACGTCGTGTCATGCTTTGCACAATATTATCAAGCAGCTGTTGGGGTAATTTATCCCATTCCTCTGTCAGCGCGCGGATGAGGGTGTCCTTGTTTATTGGAGGGCATTGGCGACCAGCAAGACTCCTCCCCAAAGCATCCCACACATTTTCAATGGGATTCATATCTGGAGAACGTGCTGGCCGTACGAGGCGTTGAATATCCTCGCTTTCAAGACTGCTGGACAGCGACTGTTTGATGACATGTTGAGTTGTCGTCCATGAAAATGAATCTATCACCGACAGCACCATGGAACATGCGAACATGAGGTAGCAGAACATCATTAATGTATCGTTGGCCCGTCATAGTCCCAGTTGGAAGCACATAGAGGGACGTACGGCCATTGATCATGATGCCAGCCCATACCATGACACTACGTGTCGGTTATCGGTCCCTTTCCTGTATGTTTGCTGGACAATATGCAGTACCACTATCACGCCAGATCAGTTGTCGTCGACAATCAGACGATAGACTGTATCTACTCTCATCTGAGAAGAGGACAGCAGACCAGTCGTTATCAGTCCAATTGCGATGTTGATGGCACCATTGCAAACGGGGGGTACGGTTACGTCTGGACAATCGGATGCACACAACAGGATGGCGGGGGTATAGTCCTCCTTCATGCAAACGTCTGGCGACAGTTTTTTGGGAGATCCGCTTGCCAGTAGCAGCCATAAACTGATTTGCTACCTCACTAGCTGTGCTGCGTCGGTGTCTTTTTGTTGATAGCACTATGTACCGATCTTCTGCAAGTGTGGTACTGCGAACACGACCTCCCCCGTGACGTTTGCTACACTCTCCATTTGTTTGAAATGATTTCCAAAGCCTTGAAACAACACTGTGGCTGACGTCGAACTAACTGGCAACATCTGTTATTTTTCGCCCTTCTTCAATCTTGCCAATAATACAGCCACGCGTAAAATCATCTAGGTGATGTCGGGAAGACATACTGAAAATTGCAAGTTCGTCAATTGATTCTTTCCCTTTCAACTTTGCGTTTGAACAACAACGGTCAATACGCATCAAATCCTTTATATCTCTTATCATCGCTATGATGTCACGAACAAGTTCGGCAATCCAAAATTTGCATAAGCACAACACGTCTTATTATATCCCGCACTTATGCTAATTTCTACATTTTCCTGCCTTCCATTTTATGGTTGCTATCGTTGCTATTGTCATCCGTCCTTAGCAATTGTCCGGCAGTGTATATATACATAACTAGTTGAACCAAGTGATTTGGTACATGTAAAAATTACTGAGAACATGTGAATGACAAGAGTAAACTTAAGAAATCATTGTGTGAAAAACTATCAGTATTCAGTAGACTGCTCTACCATGGTTATAAGTTCTGTTATTTGAATTGTGAATACTGTATTAAAATATGATTAGACAAGTGAAGGCTTAAAGAAGTGCCAAATTGCTATACCTTGATGATGCAGTAATGATCTCATAGCTGTCGTAATATCTTTTTTGGTTAATCATTCTGTTGATGTAAAAATAAATACAGGCAATAGCCTTTCAAAAACCTAATTTTGACATAAGTTGGCATTCAATTAATAGGTGTGTCTCATAGATTCTGAGCCATCGCGCCCGTCAACCAATGCCATGACGTTGGCCTAGGATACCTATCTGGTTTATTGCAACAATTTGTATCAATGTCTACATAATATACTGAATTGACTTCACATGGCCATTTCATGCTTATATACACAAGTCCAAGAAATACATTTCTCTAGAGTGTACACAGTACTACACGTGTAACAAGAATACAGTGTGATTTGGTAATACACAACAATATTCCAAGTGTTGAAAAACCAAAAGTGTTTTATGTATGCAAACAAATACCCTTACATCAAATAGAAGTCATCACTCTTTTTACGTTTATAAGTGAGTCATGGAAAAATTATCATCGGCCGCCACCGGGGAATCGAACCCAGGGTCTTACAGTTACGTGTCGGACGTGCTACCACTGCACCACTCCAGCACGTAACTGGAAAACCTGGGTTTGATTCCCAGTGGCGGCCGATGACAATTTTTCCATGACTCACTTATAAATGTGGAAAGAGCGATGACTTCTATTTGATGTTCCTAATCCACGTCAAATGTGTGTATCAAATACCCTTACAAGCAAAAACCACAAGTATTCTGTTTATGTTATTTTTGGTGCACTCACATATACACAATGTTGGAAAATATGATCACAACATAAACATTCTGTTTATGATTTTTTTTTTTTTTTTTTGGTTTACTCACACATACACAATTGTCAAAAATATAGCCACAACAGGTGCAACTATTTTTTTGACGATAAGTGTATACAGATCATGCTGGTAATCGCCAGATTAGTCAGTTGTCATACACGTCACAAGTTGGATTTCTGTCTTAACTGCTAAATGACAATAAAAAAAATACCATTATCTTTTGAAAGTTGGATGCACTTGATGACTTTAAAGATACAGTACAGCCTGTTTATGATCATCGTTAAATCTGGCCGCTCGCCAAATCCATCTTGGGATGAAAAATCTTACCATGCAAAAATATGCATATACATTTATATTATATATCCACATATACAGTATTATAACATATGGCAACAATTTTTCACCATTTTGTAGTTCTCTAATAATGGCTGCTTTGTCATTTACAGATAATGGTTTTCTCAACATTTTGTCACTTACAGAAGTTCAGGATTTCATGCATGTGACTATGCAAGTTGTCCATTGTTTAACGGCACACATGAACAAAATCAGCACTAAGTTTCCCAAAACAATGTTCACTTTGAGGGTGAAAGAGGCAATGGACACAATTCCAAAAAATTTTACCTCCTGTTTTGCCTCAGCCCGGATTAGGCTGAGGCAAAACAGGAGGAGTAGGAGTATTGGAATGGGGATAAGTATTCCTTGTCACTTATCCCCATTCCAATACTCCCCTACTCCTCTCTGCAATTGTTACCCCGAAATCCACTTAATACGTATGTGAGTGAACCCCACCCATCCTCTTTTTGCCCATAAGCAAGTTGTGCAATAGAAAACTAGACACACCCTTAGAATGGGTGTCTGAGATTTTCTTGCACCACTTGCTTGTTGAGCATTTGATGTACTCCCTTTCCATTGCTTTTCTATCAACATTCTTCCACTAGTACATAAAGATTCCACTGCACTGTTACAATTTCATCCAGTATGGCACCATTTCCATTCCTCCATTCTGCGAGGTTTTCTCTCCCATGTTGCATGGAATTTCACTGAATTTTGTTATTTTGTTTCTGAAAAGTGATCATCTTAGTTAGCCTTTCTCTTCCTCGTTAAATCCTGGGATTCCATTAAATTTTGTTCATTAAAAATTATCAAATTAGCTTTAAATTAACATTATACCAAATGAAAGTTCCAGTTTTGCTCGTTAAATCTGAGATCTCGCTACATATGGGCTTGTTATAAGCAGGTTCTACTGTATTAACACTGAAGAGCAATTGAATTAGAGATACCTGTCTAGTAACGTGTCGCACCACCTTTCGCCCTGATGATGGCGGCGATTCGTCTCGGCATGGACTCGACAAGACACCGGAAGCGTTGGGAAGCCATACGGATCCACGACCCCTGAACATGCTCCCACAGTTCACGAAGATTTGATGGAGGGGGTCAGAGCCTCGAACACCTCTCTCGATGGCATCCCAGATGTGCGCGATGGGACTGAGGTCAGGTGACCTAGCTGGCCAAGAAAGCGAGGTCTCGTCGGTGGTCAGGTGACATGCCATCACTCCCGAATTGTATCCGAATGGTTGGTTCATCCAACCATTCGGGATACAATTCGGGAGAGATGGCATGGTGCATTGTCTTGTTGCAGGATGAGGACCCCAGTGGGATGTTGAAGACGCACAAACAGGAGCAAATGGTCGTCCAGGATATCCCGGTTACGTTGACCTGTGAGGGACGATGTCACACATACCAGGGGTCCCATTTCAGTCCACGTAAACAGTCCCCAGACGACAATGCCCCCCCCCCCCCACCACCACCAGCTTGAATAGTACCCTGCTGGCAAGAAGGATCCATTGTTTCATGTGGTTTGCGCTGTACTCGTATCCTGCCATCTGCATGTACCAACGTGAATCTCGACTCATCAGTCCCGGCAAAAATTTTCCACATGTCTAGGGTCCAGTGGCGATGTTCCTGCGCCCATGCTAATCTTTGCACCCTGTGATGTGCGGTCAGCAGCGGTACCCTTGTGGGACAATGGCTTCTGTACAACATAGGGAGGAGATGGTTCTGGATGGTGTGGCTGCTTACACGTTTTTGTGCACCAGCGTTAAATTGCTGAGTGATTTCTTGCACTGTGGCCCGTCCATCCGCTGTTACAATGTGAGCTAGCTGACGATGACCTCGCTCATCCACATGCTGTTGTCCACGGCAGTTGGCCCTTGCAGTGGTGGTTTTACCGAATTTGATATACTCACAGTGCACCTGTGACACAGGCGGCTCGTGAAAATCCCAGTGCCTGCATGACTTCCGAGATGGAGTGACCCATTCGTCGGGTACCAACAATTTGCCCACGATCAAATGCGCTTAGATCCTTAGTCTTACCCATACTGCGTCCGACTCTTACCGATTCCCGTCGGATCGCTGCATACATCATGTCGTTTCCATTTACAGGGCCGCCCACAGCACCACATTTGCATAATGGCAGCTGTCTCTAATTCAATTGCTCTTCAGTGTATTTACCAATCAAATTTTCAAATTTGACAATTTTAGGCATTTTCTGAATTGGCATGGGAAATTAATTTCATAGCCAATGGAAAAGAACTTTATTTTGCACTGATAGTCATTCCCAAATACCAGCAAGATACACCTCCATACAGCCACATAATGCTGTTTCACCACATACACACATTCTCCTTCAAACCTCATGACTGTCGTTTCATGGCAAATTCCATTAGATTCCAAAAATGCATACTAAAATATGCATATACCTGAACTGTTCCTTATAAATGGATGATGAAAAGTGAAGTAACAAGGAATGATGGTACTGTTGTGTGGCTAGGTGGAAGGGTTGCTTTATCTCACAATACCAGAAATGAATGGAATGTAAAATAAAATCCTTTTCCAATGGCTACAAAATTAATTACACAAACTCAACAATGCAGAAAAACTTTAACAGCTACAACAAAAAGGAGTTCATCAATACACTTTTTTTAAAACCAAGCATATCCAACTGAATACAGGTAATCCTCATCACCCAATTATTTGCATTCTCTAATATGAATAAGTCTAGAATAAGATAGTGACTTCTCAATTTTATGAAAGCATATTTCAGATGGACCAAAAAGAAATGTAAATGAATTAGCACATTATTTTAAATCAAAGTGCTATGGTGCAGTTATTGACAATGAAACAATCAAGTTAACAATTTTATTCCAAATCTTATTGAAATGGTTTGATAACTAATGAACCTTTATAGGGTGAGATAAAATTATACATGCAATTAAATATTAATGGTTACATAAGCTTAAAATCAGAAACAAAATTTTAAATTGCTAAAGCAATGGCTAAAGTAGAAAAAAATCCACAGTAGTGCTGCTACAGTGTGTATATCATATCAAGTTAAATCTGCATATTATGCTTGCACCTGGGAAGTAGAAACAAAGGCAGGCGATACTTTCAATGTTTGCATTTGCTGAAATGGAAATGTGAAGTGTGGTATTTCCTGCACATCATTATTGCTTATTTCCTCCTCTAAGTATGCGAACATCATGAAATACATTTTTCTAAATCGAAGGTTAGTGATCAGTCATGTTTTCCTAAAATATTTGTTTACTTACAATTTAAATTAAAATTCAACTGTTGAATATGAACACACAAAACTAGATGCAGGGTCATTATTCCACGTCAGATCACCGAGGCCATGTCTCCCACCGACTCCGATTTTAATGAAACTTGGCAGGTAGATATACCCGATAAAGATATGAGAAAATCCTAAGTTTCAGTTTTTTAAACCTCATAGTTTTTAAAATACAGTGCTCCAAAATTTAGCCGAACACCCACTCTTGCAGCTGTGTAGTAGCATGCCACTTTTTACATAACATGCTGTAGTTTGTGTGCTACTGAATTTAGGAGAATGAAACTTTGGAATCACATGGAAAAGGGTCTCTACATATTGAAAACACTTTTCATTTTACCTAAAACACTAGTTAAGTGAGCACCACCTAGTGGTGAAGTGAAAAATTACAGCAACATTTAGACATTTCATGGGAGGCTCTGTAGAATATTGCTCTGGCAAGAGGGAGATAATTTTTTTTTATATTGATGTTAGCACATCCTATAACATATTTGAAAAAAAAATGGTGGTTATCAGCATATTTTCTCAGATGGTTAAAATTATCTGAATTTCATAGAGGGCTGGCTCTCCTTCGACAGTTCAGCCATTTCCACATTCCATAGTTTCCGAGATACAGCACTCGAAAGTTAGGCCTAACCACTCGTTCAACAGCAAACTGATCCTGCTGCAAATGTTGAAGCATATCATGTGGCAGCTCTTCAACTTAAATCTTTGTGCATGTGTGTGTGTACACTAGGGTGTCCCAAAATTCAATGTGAAAAAAAATTTTCTTAAAAAAGGTGGGTCTCACACTCTAAAAAGTTTTTTCTACTCCTATTATTAAAATATATGAAGTTAGAGCTCATTTGGAAAAGGTTAAGAGGTCCCTCAAGGTCTACACTGATTTATGTGAAAATCAGGAATTTTAATCAAAAGCATAAGTGATGATCAATTATATATTTTATTTTCATTAATAAATTTTTAGTATCTATATAACAAAAAATAAAATAAAAAGCATAATTAAATATAAAAACATAATTAAAAGCTGCGCCTGCTTCTGTAGTGCAATTATATATCTATATATGATTTCTAAACCTTAACTGTAACCACTAGCATCACTTATTGCACCTTA
Source organism: Macrothele yani (assembly GCA_039090855.1). Taxonomy (NCBI): domain Eukaryota; kingdom Metazoa; phylum Arthropoda; class Arachnida; order Araneae; family Macrothelidae; genus Macrothele; species Macrothele yani. The sequence goes on along the minus strand of CM076996.1, from coordinate 2,373,416 downwards.
ACTGTAATTTTAAACTTTAACCGTAACCACTAGCATCACTTATTGCACCTTAACTGTAGCTTTAAACTTTAACCGTAACCACTAACATCACTTATTGCACATGTGTTGTTGTTTGTTCTATTGTATGTGTTGCCTTTTGCTGTTTGTTGAGATGGGTATTTTTGCTGTTTGTTGAGATATTTCTATTGTATGTGTGGCCTTTTTGCTGTTTTGTCCAGAAGAGAAATTTGTTTTAGTGTTTCTTTTTGATATAATGGCAAAACAAACTAGGAGTAGTAATTATGTATGGCTTATTGGATATCTCACTGAATCAATAACAGGTTCACGTCTGCCATCTGGAAGAGATGTTATGACCAATTTTATGTACTTTCACCGTACTAAGAGGCTTTTGATCAGTGATAGTGCTGTTCTTATAAACAATAACATTGTACCATTTTGGGAAAAATCAAGGTTGCCAATAAGACATAAGCAGCATATCTTTAAAAAGATTAAAGATTTATATGGCAAACAAGTAGGCTTAATGAGAAATCGAAAAAGGAATAATGCAAAAGACCAAGAGAATCAAATAATGTATAGTGAAAATCTGGATATGTTATTTGACACAAGTCACGCTAATTCGGAACAGCTTATTAAAAATGAAGAGGATCGTCAGTTTCTCAGATTACAAAGACAATCTAGGACAGGTTGTATTGGATCTCTGGACAGAAAGCTTTGTACACGTGAGAAAAGATCAGCTGAACGACAGAAAAAATTTGCAAAGCAATTAAAAGAAGCTGCTTCATCTCAGAATTCCTTTGCTTTATCAACTGCATCTTCTACGTCAACAATAGATGAGACTGAAAGTGAAAACTCTGAAGAAGACTCTGATGATGAATGTGCTGCAGAAATTACACCACAAAAAAAATTATTACGTGAGAAGCATACAGGTAAAGATGAACGAAGTCGAAGGTCTGTCCTAACACTAAAAGTTGCTGCTGCTTTTGATAGAAATAATATAAGTATAAGAAAGTCAAGAATGTTACTTGCATCTGTCTTAAACATGGCTGGTGGTAGTGGTGGTTGTGAAGCAGACTGTTCAAAGAGTAATGAAACTTTAAAATCTGTAATTATTTCAAAAAGTACGGTTCATCGTGAACGTCAACGCTTACGTAGTGAAACTGCGCAACAGATAAAAATGGAGTTTAATGCCTCAAAATGAGTAGTTCATTGGGACGGAAAGTTATTACCTGATTTATCATTAAATGAAACAAGAAAGGTAGACCGTTTACCAGTGTTAGTTTCCTCTCTAAAAGATAGTAGTACAAAACTTCTTGGAATTCCTAAGCTGTTATCTGGTACAGGGGAAGCAGCAACTAATGCAGTTTTTGAACTTTTACAGTCATGGAAATGTGATTCTCAGGTTATTGGTATGTGCTTCGACACAACCTCCTCAAATACTGGAAAGTTCAAAGGAACATGTGTTCTTCTTGAAAATAAAATAGGAAGAAGCCTTCTGTGGTTAGCCCGTAGACACCACATGTTTGAAGTGCTACTTTCAGATATATTTCATGTATGTCTTGGACCCTCGAGTGGACCCGAAATTATTATGTTTAAAAGATTTCGAGAAAAATGGATTGAACTTAACCACCGCAACCCAAAATGTGAAACAACGCCATTGATAACAGCTTCCGACACTTTGAAATTTTTTATTACTAATCAACTTCAGACAGCTGCTAAACACTTTCCTAGAGATGATTACAGAGAACTATTAAATCTTTACGCTCTTATGATTGGAATAGATGCGAACAATATTATTCGGAAACCAGGTGCTCTCCACAGAGCTAGATGGATGGCAAAAGCCATTTATTCATTAAAAATTGAACTACTGTTTGATGGAAATGAATCTATCGTACAATTGACACCTCAACAATTTCAAGGCCTTCAAAGGTTCAATCGGTTTGTTGTATGCGTATACATTCAATCAGTCTATTGTAGATGCATCAGTGAACGACGTTTTACTGATACAAAGATTGCATGAATATGATGTTATACAACTACGCAAAACAGGATTAAAGATGATTTTACGTCACTCTTGGTATTTAAGTGAAGAGCTTGCCACTCTGTGTTTGTTTTCAACACTTCTTAGTACCAAGGAGAAATATATGTTAGTTAGTAAAATCAGTTAAAAAAAAAAGAATTTGCACCTATTAAAGAAACTTCCTTTAAAATTTGATGACTTAAATATCTCTCGCAGCTTCTTTCACACCGCATAAATAGAAGACAGCTTCCTAAGTGTGCCTGTTGAGAAATGGCCAGAAACACAATCTTTTAAAGAAGCTGAAGAAATTGTTAAACATTTGCCATGTGTTAATGACTGTGCTGAGCGAGGCATAGCATTAATCGAAAGTTTTAATGATGCAACAAAAGATGAAGAACAAAAACAGTATTTATTGCAGGAAGTTGAAATGCATAGAAAGAACTTCATGAAGTGCAACCGTAAAGATCTTCAAGATATGTAAAAATTATTAATTATGTTATTTATAGAATGTTAGACAATATTTTCCTCTTTATTATCTTGTTAAACTTGACAGGTGAATTTTGCTGTAAAACATTCTTTTTACATTGCATTTTGCAATGTTGAATAAAGTTTGTTTTTTGTCATTTTCTTAATAATTTTTCTTATATTTTCTACATTAAATATTACCAATAGAGTACATTTTTTTAGAAACTACATATTAAAAGCATGTAACATTTTAAATAAAAAATATATTTAAAAAATAATCATTTCGTAAGTAACTGTAAAAAATTATCAAATTAAAACTATTTTTTAAACTTTTTGGCGACCTTGAGGGACCTATAAATATTTTTTTTTAAGCTGAAATTTTACAGATCTTAAGTACATCAAACAAAACTTTTCAGGGGGTGAGAGTCGAAATATTTAATTTTTTTTTTTGGGGGGGGGACACCCTAGTGTACACCTACGTGCATGTGTGTGTGTGTGTGTTCACAAGATATAGTTACTCTCACATGCTGAGGGGTAAGAACCTCTGCAAAAATGAAAAGAAATAGTTTGTTCATTTTTTACATAAAATTTCAACTTTCCAATTTGCTATCCTGTAGCATACCTTTAGAATAATCAAACATGTAATTTTGTTAATAAATTGCTAGCTAGGTAGCAACAAGATAAAAAAAAAAAAAAAAAGAAGTAATTTCTTGTATGCCATGATTACAAAGATTTTTTTCAGTTTTGGTAAATTTCCAAATCAAATTTAGAGGGTAACTATTTTTAAATGTATTCCTTATAGTTGAAAAAATAAATTCCTATATTCTTAATAACTAACAATTTGGACTCAATCTGCAGTCTTTTTGCTCCATTTTTTACAATTGACAAAGTGAAGCAAAATCAAATAGAATTTTTAAGCACTGACTAATTTTTAACTACTTTGAAACATTATGTGAAATAAATTTTTCAGAGTATCAGTGCACAAAGCATCAACAGGAGTAACCATTTTTAGCATTGCACAGAACACATTTCAACATATCACAAGTTTGCTTTATCAGCTGATTTAATCATCACAAGGGGATGTGGGTAGAGAAAATGTTGAAAGATAAGAACTTTCTGAAATATGTTTCAGGGAATGGAGTTTTATTTTGGGTTTTAAACTTCCAGTCAGTGACAGCAGTGTTTTAAACTGACAGACAATGTTTATTTTTGGTTTGGTTTTCAACTGCCAATCAATGTTTAGTTTTGATTTGGTTTCCAATCTGCTAATAAATGTTTAGTTTTGGTTAGGTTTCTCCAACTGCCAATCAAAGTTTAGTTTTGGTTTCAGCTAACAAGCCAATGAGGTTTTAGTTTGATCTTTTTCTGTTTTGGTTTGTTTACTAGTACCCTGGTCATGACCAACCCCTTTGGTTTGCCTTTCAGTTAAGAGTTTTAGCTTGCTGAGAGAGTAAGATTTAAGTTAACTGTTACTGTTCTTTTGCTGAGAGGGGAAGTTCTCTTAGTTTGTACATATCCTCTTACTGCTTACTTCCTTAGAAATGGATTGACAAAACCTCTGCAGTGTTGGGCAGTTGACCCAAACACCATGTCACAAAACATGCTATGTGTCACAAAGGGGACTGAAAAGTGTTGGAGATAAGTGAAGTTGATAAGGAAATACTGTGTTTAAGAGCTGAAATAGCAGACTGTGGAAGTATTGTGACATTATGTTTTCATCATACTACATAACAAAATTTGAGGAACAACAAAAAGCATGCTGCAATCCATTTCAAGTTCATAAAAAATCTGTTAGAAGCTCTCTAAGTCTATGATTAGCAAAGGGATTTATGCAAAAACATGTTAATGTCAAACCTGGGCAGAAGATCTGTTGTAACTGTAGAAATAGGGCTATGAGACTAGAGGAAGCAAGCTCTGAATCTGGTTTAGACATCACAGCTGCACAGTATGAAAGTGAAAGCACAAGTGACAAGGAATTAACACTACTAAAAGAATCAATAGAAAAAGAACAAACACTGGACAAAATCAATATGGCCATGAGTAATATGGGCTGTTCTCCATTGAAGCTGCATTCTGTACCACAGCACAGAAGATTTTTTTTTTTTCTGGATTGGAGGTTTAACGACCACCGTGAGCAACTCAATGGGCTATTAGCAGTCGCCCGTCCCTAATTTAGGATCACTGGTTCCAGGGAAGGGAGAGAGCCAGTGCCGTAAGACAAACACAACATCCATGCCTGACCGGGATTCGAACCCGGACCCCTTACGGACGAATGATCAGAGGCCAGCGCCTTAGACCACTGTGCCACCGGGGCGGCGCCCCAGAAGATTGTCATATGGAAAAAGGAAAATAAAACAAATACAATCAAGTGTTAAACATAAAGTTGCCCGTGTACTGCAACATGATTTTTCAAGCTCTGAAAATGAAGATACCCCTGAGACCAGTGCAACAAAGCAAAAGGCCAGATTTAGATTAGCTTGTGACTCTGATGAAAGAGAAACTTCTCACATTGAATGCACAAAAAAAAAAAAAAAAAAAAAATCCAAATGCTAACAATGGCACCTCCATCCTGGTCCGAAAAGATGATTACTGAAACATTTCAGGTGTCAGAATATCTAGTGCAACAATCTAAAGAACTGATCAAGAAAACAGGAATTATGTCACTACCAGAAAGGGAAAAAAACTGAGCAATGAAACATTGCAATTACTTCAGGAATTTTATGAAGATGACACTTCTTCTCGGCAGATGTCAGGAAAGAAGGATTTTGTAAGCACAGAAGAGGCTAATTTTGTGCAATCTTAAAGAACTGTATAGCTCTTTTAAACAGCAATATCCTGACAGAAAGGTTGGATTTTCAAAATTTTGTAGTGTAAGACCAAATGGTGTGTTTTAGCTGGTGCTGCTGGTACTCATTCTGTATGTGTGTGCACTATACATCAAAATGTTATATTACTTCTGAATGCTGCTCAGTTCAAGGAATTGTATGAAACACTAATGGGTTACATGGTTTGCAACTTGAAAGATCGTAACTGCATGCTCAGACACTGCAAAAACTGCCCATCTACAGATAACTTAGCAAATTTTTTGAAAACAAAATTTTAAGACTATGATGAAAATGATACCATACAATTCAGTCAGTGGGTATCAAGTGGAAGAACAGAATTAATTAAACAAACTTTAACAATGGAAGATTTTATGCAAATGCTATTGTTGAAAATGGAAAAACTTATCCCACATGCATACATTGCAAAGGAACAATCCAGGTTTCAAAAGGAACTCAAAGAAATGCTTACACCAGACATGGCAATTGTTCTTATGGACTTTAGTGAGAGCTACTCATTTGTCATACAAGATAAGGCACACGGCTATAATTGGACATCAGAGGCATGCACAGTTCACCCAGTTATTATGTACACAAGAGGTGAGACACAGTTGCTTGAAATCTCCAATCACTGCTTCTTTTCTGACGATCTGGACCACGATGCTTGTATGGTGTACAGAATTAAACAAACAACAATGCAGTACATCAAGAATAAATATCCAGAAGTTGTGAAGGTTCACTATTTTACAGATAGGTGTGCAGCACAATATACAAATCGCAAGAATTTTTGAATTTGTGCAAGCATGAAAATGATTTTGCAATTTCTGCATCATGGTCATTTTTTGCCACTAGCCACCGGAAATCAGCTTGCGATAGTATTGGTGGTACAGTGAAGCGAATTGTTAGCAGAGCAAGTCTGCAACGACCTATCAAAAATCAAATCACAAAACTGATGGATGCCTTTAATTTTTGTGTTGCAAACATAAAAAACATTGAGTTCCACTTCATATCAAAGCCTAAAATTGTACAAAACAACCTACGGGAACATTTTTTAGAAACATCAGTTATTCCAGGAACCAGGAGTTTTCACTATTTTTGTCCACTTTCATCAAATACCAGAGGAATGAAGAGGATAAGTAAAGATGACAAATATTGTTTGATATTTAACTTCAAAAGTAGCACTGAACTTATAAATCGGCCACAGTTGCACATTCAATGCTATGTAACATGCATATATGATAATAACTGGTTTTTTGGTATGATCAGTGATATTGAAAAGGATGAAAACATGAAAATTAAGTTTATGCATCCACATGGTCCTGCAAAGTCATTTTACTGGCCACTTCATGATGATATATGCTATGTGCTTATGCAGCATATATTGTGTACAGTGCAACCCCCAATGACAACAGGCACGGCCAGAGCATATTTTTGTAAAGAAGACACGAAAGCTATTCAGATTAAGTGGTGTGCAGCACAGAAAAGTTCCCTACAGTTAGAAAAACTCCCACTGAGGCATGCATTGGAATAAACTGTAGAACAACATTTGTTATACATGTAACTGAATATTACAACATTCAAGCAAGGAATGAATAGCAGCTTAATATTAATATGCAGGTAATTATAACTTATTCCACTATTGATTCAGGATAATGCAAATTGTAGTGAATTTTTAAAAACAACCGATTTTTTCCGGTGGACTTTTTACAGCTACTTGAAAAATGGCACTTATTTTAAATATATGATTTTATTTCTTACTCATCATTTCAGTTTAATTAACTGTTAATAACAGCATTTATTCATACTGAGCAGTGGTTACAGGACCGAGCTCCTTATGGATTTTACACTTAAATAAAAAGTATTTAAATGTTTGGATTTATGAGCCAGCACTGCACTCAGTAACTGTACATGTGCACATGTTTTCAACTTAAAAGGTACCATATAATAGATTCCACAAGTTGAAACAGGATCAGTTTGCTGTTGAACGAGTGGTTAGGCCTAATTCTCGAGTGCTGTATCTCTGAAACTATGGAATATGGAAGATAAAAAATGTGCAGTGTTTTGCAGCTTTGTTAGGTAAACCTACATTCTAATTTTCAGCAAAATTCAAAATGGTGGGTCAGGTTTGTAGAACAAAATGGCTGAACTGTCTGTCGAAGGAGAGCCCTCTATAAAATTCAGATAATTTTAACCATCTGAGAAAATATGCTGATAACCACCATTTTTTTGCTTAAAATATGTTATAGGATGTGTTAAACATCAATATAAAAAAAAATTATCTCTCTCATGCCAGAGCAATATTCTACAGAGCCTCCCATAAAATGTCTAAATTTTGCTGAAAATTTTCACTTCACCACTAGGTGGCACTCACTTAAACTGGTGTTTCAGGTAAAATGAAAAGTGTTTTCAATATGTAGGGACACTTTTCCATGTGATTCCAAAGTTTCATTCTCCTAAATTCAGTAGCACACAAACTACAGCAGTGGTTCTCAAACTTTTTATCCTATGGAACCCTTTTTTCTACAATGTCTAGCAACAGAACCCCTCTATAAATACCATTAAAAATTATATACCTACATGCCAATTATGTATCACTGATTTGAAATAAAAATGAAACGACAAAATAAGCAATTAGTCAATAAAAAATATAATACTTACAAAAAGGTAATGTAGAGCCAATAAAATGTATTATGCCAATGATGCTAGTAATCATTATGAAAAATATTAATGTGCTGAATGGCTTTGCTTTTTATTGCCACATAGTTCTTTAAAATTTGGTTTTATCGAAGAAAGTTGTAATCTCATATCGGGCTTTGCATCCAGCTTATTGCAGTGCTTAGTTTTTGTTGAGGCATACACAGATAGCCCGTTTCACAAAGACAGGTTGTCGCAAATGGTAAGAATACTGACACAGCTTTTTGCGATAATACTGGATATTCCTCTTTCAAATTGCACCAAAATTCTGCCACTGTCACTGTTTTATAAAGGGATGTCATTGAGAAATCCAACATCAGATCAATAAATTTTTCATATCCATCAGATGAAAAGTATGAAGTTTTTTTATTAATAACAAATGGAGTTTTACTCCATAAGGGACTTTTTAATTTTTCATGCTGCTCATTAGGAAAATAGTGCTTCATTGAATCATGGAGAGCTTCCAAATGTTGGGTGATTTCATCACATTTTTTGTTTTATATTTATCACCGGGATGCAGCGGCGGCTTTTCAGGTGAAGTAGGTGAAGTGCCTCTTCACCTATTTTACTCAAAATAAAGTTTTATTCAGTTTTTCTTTTATAATATATTCTTTTTGGCCTTTATTCAGTTCCAAAATACTCAAAATTTTGAATAGATATTAAGTCACATGGCGCGCTCAATACGGAAAACAAATCCTTATACGCAAAACAGTGAAGTGAAGAGCCGAAATGAGAATGCTTGGAAGTCTGCAGTTTTCCGCCGAGTTGTCATGGTAACCGTGACGTCACCCTCCCCAATCTGCTCGCTCAAGTGAAGTGTTTCAGCTTCAGGTGCCTTACCTCTGCATCTTTCAGTTTTTGAGCGTAAAGTCGTGAGAGATCACATTGGAGCGGGCGGAATACCAGGGTAGGGTACCTTGCAATCTGCTAGGGCTTTTTTCCTTGTGGTGCTGTGATACATTATTTTCCTAAGGGAATTCGTCTTTTCGTGCTTTGTGATTATTTGTTGAAAGCTTTAACTGATATTTTAGGTTTGTGTACAATTTAACTGATAGTGATAGTTTTTAGTATGCATCCTGTGGACGACATTGTTTGTAATTTATTGCAAACTTTATTTAATCTGTGGAAAGATGAAGATAAGAGACATTTTGCTTCAAGGACGACTCACTGACAATTGTTGCCAAGAATGAAATCAAGAAGAGCAGTAAATCTAACAATATTAATTTTAAAAATTGTTGGTTTACTGAATATAAATGGATTTGCAGCACTTCTTTTGGCCCTGCTTACTTTTTAGTAATAAACATTCGGCGTGGAATAAAAACGGATTCTCAGATTTATTAAACGTAACACGGTCACTTCATAAACACCGAGATTCTAGCAAACACCTGAAATGCGGATTAACGTTAAGAAATTTTGAAAAAATTCAAAACACCATTGCCGATGCCCTGAGGAAGAATGCTAGGCTTTTGAAAACACATTTTAATGAAAATGTTTGTTTAAATAGTCTTTCCCTGCAGACAGTGATTGATGCAGTATTTTAGTCTATACTGTATTTGAGCAAACAAGAACTAGCATTCCATGGCCATGACGAAAGCATGGGCTCAATAAATCGTGGAAATTTCATTGAATTACTTTCATTGTTGATATGAAGAAGTTCTTTAGAAATTGAAAATCAATACGAAAGGATAAAAAACTATTCAAAATGAATTAATTGAATGTATTTCTTGAATATATAAACGATCACGTCAAAAATTAAATAATTTTTTATTGTTGATTCAGAAGGTGTATTGGTTGAGGGATTTTTGGGTTTCCATGATGTGAATGAAGATAGAACGTCAGGAGCTTTATACAAAATGCTAGACAAAATTTTGGAACAGTCTGATTACCAACACAAATAAATAGGACAATGTTACGATGGGGCAAGTATAATGTCTGGACACTTAAATGGGCTACAGAAAAAAAAGTCAAGGATAAAACTTCTCAAGCTGTTTTTGTTCATTGCTTAGTTCATTGTTTGAATCTTGTATTACACCAGTTTTTCTAAAAATTTTAAGTGTCGAATACTTTATGCAAGCCTCAGTGGAATTGCTTCGTTTGTTCACCATTCTACGAAGCAGTCTTATACACTTATATCAACAACCGCACGACGCAGACCAACCATAACAGAAACTCGATGGTCCTCCACTTTGAAATTGGTAAGTGTAGTTGTTGAAGATTGGGATAAATTGAAGGAAGTGTTCGGATTTCTGACGAATAGCGAATAATCAGACAAAAAATCAATTCATCTTGCCAAGGGGTTTTTGAATGATATGAACACTTTCAAATTTACATTTTTGGCTCCACCGATCTGTTATTCGAACTTTTGAAGAAAAAATAACTAAACATAAACTGCCGTGCAACTCAAATTAAAAACAAACAAACAAAAAAAACTCCTGAAATTTTGAGCCATAAAAGGAACGATGAGTTATTTGAAACACAGTTTGGAAAAGCTAGCAAAATCACAGAAATAAGCACGGGAATATGCTGCTCTTACACAGGAAACAATTTTTCAAAGTTATAAACAATTGTATTTTGAAATTTTGGACCACATTCTTATGGAAATGGATATAAGATTTCAAGACTGTAAGAAACTTCAATTTGTCTGACTTGCTGACACAACCAAATTCGAATAATTTAATGCATGCTTTCCCTCTCGCACTCTTGAAAATCTACATTTTTACGGAAACATATTTACTAAACACCAGCGCCTTAAAAATTAACTGAGTCTTGTATATGCCATTGAAAAATTAAGGAATATATTGACTCAAGAACTCCTTCGAGTGTTTCACGGTGACAAAGACATTTTTACAGAAGATTATAAATTGGTTTTTCTCAGATTAACAATTCCATCTCCAAGTGTGCCAGTGGAAAGAAGTTTTCTTAAAAGAATACAAACTTGCTCAAGAAACACTAGTTCCCAAGATGGACTTGCTTCTTTGGCAAATATTTCTATTCAGGAAGACATTTTATTGATGCTCACGAAGAAACAACCATCTAACGACGACATAATCGACAAATTTGCAGCTTTAAAAGGAAGAAAAATTTATTTAATATACAAAAAATAGGTAAGTCCTCATTAACGGATTTTCATTGTAGACAGCCATCGCTTTGACCACTGCGCCTCCAGGGATGTGCTATTTCCTTCACTTGGAGAGACACTGTATCGCTTGATAATGGAATTATTGCTATTTCTTTGGCCGATTTTTCACCAAGCATGCACTTAACCATGTTAATAGCACATGGCTTGATAAGATTCTCGGTTATTATATAAGGTTCACCTGCTTGTGCTATTTGATAGCCTACTAAAAGAGAAACCTCCGTAGCTTTTTCATTCAATGTATTAATATGTGCTGCATGAAAAAAAAACTTTTTCACTTTTAAAAGTTCATCATGCTTGTGTACAAAAAAATCAACATTTTTATCTTTGAGCTCTAGATGTGTACTCCCTAAATGGTGTCGCAGTTTAGCAGGGGCCATTGAGCTATTATGAAAAACTTTGCTGCATGTGACACACTGCGAATAATCATCAGCGTTCATAAATCCGAAACTAATATAGCTCTGATCGTACTTTCTTCTTTTTGCAAATTTGACAGTTTTATCTTGATCACACCTTCCAGAACGTGTATTATTTTCTTGAACTGTTTTTTATTAGCTGTGGGAAGTTGGTTAATTAAGGCTGTCATTGGGAAAAATATAGAATTCACAGATTTTCTTGAAAGTTTCGGAGCTCTTTTACGAATTGCTTGCGAAACCCCTGGAGAACCGTCGCAGAACCTCGAGGTTCCACGGAACACACTTTGAGAAACACAGAACTACAGCATCTTATGTAAAAAGTGGCATGCTACTGCACAGCTGCAAAAGTGGGTGTTCTGCTAAATTTTGGAGCACTGTATTTTAAAAACTATGAGGGTTAAAAAACTGAAACTTAGGATTTTCCCATATCTTTATCGGGTATATCTACCTGCCAAGTTTCATTAAAATCCGAGTCGAAAAAAAAAAAAAATCGGTGATTTGACATGACCCTGCATGTTTTTATCCTTAGGAAATATCCTTAGGAGGGAATAAAGGAATGCCATGCTCATGTGTTTTTTTTCTTTCTTATATCAGATTAAATCATCAGTGGAAGTGGCAATACAGCATTGCAAATAAAACTCACAGTTTACAGAAGGTAAACCTACAAGAAACTTTTTTCACAATTTCTTTTAACTTGACTACATCGTTACTTTTCCATATCAGAACAGACAGACCCTTAGCAATTTGATGTACTCCAGATATAAGCTAAATGCTGTGAATCATCAATAATTGAAGTCCAAAATGAAAATGTTTCTCATAAAATTGGCTTAAAAACAGAGGCAAAGACCACAATTTCTATACTTATAAGGATGACCAAATAATTAAAACCAGGAACAAAACTTAAAAACAAAAGTATGCAATGCAATTAGGTAAGTTATATGTTCTAAAAAAAATTACATGGTATACAATTTAATGAACATATGATAAGTATGTAAGGAGTACATAGCAGGTTACAAATGCCATAAAATATAAATTTGATAATAGCTATGACAAGTGATCATCTCAGTATTTTTTATATATATTTCATGAAAAACTTGTTGCTTGTACTGTAAGAAAACAAAAATACCTTTGTAAGGAGTTGGCAACACAGGTTATAGTTATCCCATGGCATATCTATGCCTGAAAATAATGAACACACTTGCTTGCCATGTGATTAAGATTATTTCTTCATTATTCTATGTCAGAAGTGATCATGTTGTGAAAGTACTAGAACTAAATATAAAAACTCACTCACTTATCAAGAGACAGCCAACAAACTATAATACTACATACCGTATTTATTGGCGTATAACACACTTACCCTAATTTCAAGAAGGAAGTTTGAGTAAAAAAGAAACTTAAATTAAAAAAAATGACTTGGGAGCTCTGAACTTTTTTTAGATAACTCAACACACATGTTTATTAATATTTATACCACTTATAAGGGGGTCATACAATGTCAAATCACCCAGCATTTTCACGAGACGTCACCCACACATCTCAGATTTTCGTGAAAATTGGCACAAAGTATTGTACTGTTGAGATATGAAACCTGTTCAAATTTTAGGTCAGTCGGTCCAGAAGATCCTGAGTAATGCCACTTTACAAATGGGATGCCACTTTAAAAATGGGGCCTTTAAAGTTTTCGCAACTACACTGTAGGACAAAAAAAATTCATAACTTCACAACTAACTGTTGCAGCCACATATTTTTTTTTCTTAAATGATCTGCATGCTCGATATATTTTGGAACAACTTGTTTCTGCACATTTTTAGAATTAAAAGAACTTTTTTTTTAATTTAATGACAAAAGACATGGAAAAATGAGGCCACATTTTTATTAAACAAAGCAATTTTTTTCAAAATGAGACCCCACTTCAAATCTACTAATAATATTTACATGTGTGTATTATAGCATAACCTTTCAGCAGGAGAAAAAAATACTTTGGGTAATTCGCAATTTTGGCGAGGAAAAAAAAATCCAAAATGGTGTTTTATATATGGAACATTCCAACATATTTTTTTAATTGAGTGGTTGTTAATTAAGTGGTTGTTTGACCATTTTATACACTCCCCCCCCCCATAGTTTAACCCTATCAGTGCGTAGCTCAAAACAATTTTTATTTTATTTTTATGTGCCGTTCATTTTTCTTTTCTGTGGCAGGCCAAAATACGGCCTCACAGTGATTTTGAAAAAAAGAAAGTTGTTTTCCTCTTATTGTAAATCAAAAGCTTTGGTTTTCAACTACCTTGAAGAGGACATTTTCGGCTTACAGGAAATGTATAGAAATGATAGAAAATACTTTTTTAACTTTGTTTAAAATGGCATTGAAATCTGCAATTTACTCACAAGCATAATCACCATTTTTGATGGACTGTTAAGGTGACTAGGAGTTGGAACCCCAAGTTGGGAATTTTTGTGTAATAACTATGGCTAGTAGTTTTCAGCTATGGAGAACTTAAAAGTCTGGAAGAAAACACACACACATTTCAGATTATTAGCAAATAAAATAATCTATTTTGGGTCTTCAGATTTTTTTCGTAAGTACATAGTACATAAACTCAACAAGGAGAAATATTCTACTTTCATATTAAATGTGCAATCAAATAAAAGTAATTTAACCTGTTGAATGTAAAGTTGTAATACGGTACAGGAATTTTCTTTAGTTAGTTTTTCATCCAGCGCACTTAAATACTTTTAGGAAAATGAAAACAACAACAACGTCCAACCTAAATTGTTTTTGTACCAATAATGAAATGCTTGCTATAGTTACTAATGAATGCTGAGCCCCCCCCCCCCAATCCTTCCTCCTTACAGGACTTTAAAATAAAGTTCTATCCTCACTTGCTATCTCTGTTTTTGCTTCCTACTAAAATTTCTAGTCATTGTGGATGTTTCTACTTAATTCAGTTTAGAAAAAAAGGTTGTGCATCACCACAGACTGTGAGAAATATTGAGTACTTCACTGATGGATGGTTGTTCTGCACAATATAAAAACTGCAAGAATTTTCTGAACTTGCGCTATCATGAACAGGATTTTTTCTATATTGGTAGGGAAGTGGTCATTTTTTTTGCAACAAGCCATGGCAAGTCACCATGTGATGGTATTGGTGCAGTTGTAAAAAGGCTGACAACAAAAGCCAGTTTGCAGCAACCTTTAGCTCAACAAATAACATCTGCTGCAACAATGTATAACTTCTGCAAAGATATTATAAAAGAAATTACATTTTTCTTTGTGTGTGCAGAACAGACGAACAAAGTGCGTAATCAGCTTATTCCCCATTTTGAGAAAGCAAAGCTTTTCCTAGTACACGCACAATGAATCACCTTACACTACTTCCCAATTTCAGAATTGGTGATAAAGAGATTAAGTTCTGATAAATATTACAGCATTATTTCTGAAATTTGTGTAACTAATTTTCAAGATGAGTTACAGTTACATGCTAACTGTTACATAGCATGTGTATATGATTCCTCTTGGTATGTGGGATTTGTTGAAAAGATTAACTATGGTGAAGATGATGTGACTGTTCGATTCATGCACCCAGAAGGGCCTTCATCTTTTTACTGGCCTAATAATGATTGTGAAGTACCTCTGACACATATTATTTTTGGTTGAGATAAACACTGCAACAGGAAGAACATACAGCCTATCCAAATAGGCTGAAGACCTGGTTCAGTCAAAGTTTATTTTCATACGAAAACCAGTAATTGTGTTTAGTTTTAATTCAAATTGACAGAGAAAAGAATCATTTCTCTCTTATGTAACCAAGGAAAAGTTCATTTATAAATCATACATAAACATATCATTCAATGTCAAAATAATTCATAAAATGATTTACTGGTAGACCATATTGCTGTCTTAAGCACGAAGAACAAGACGTAACCCATTTCAAACACGAAATAAACCAAGTCGAATCATCGCAAGCTGTGAAAACATCTTTACATACAAAAATTAAAACTTGTGTAAAAGGTTAAAATGATTAAAACAATGTGTGAGATCTTTCAGGTCTGTCTTTTATAGACCCATCCTCAGGCACAACAAGAAACTCACACGGGGCACGCTGGCTTATATACACACCTCTGTGCATCAGCAAGATACAACACATGTTCCATACTACAAGGTTGGGTATGCTTTACACAGAAAGTAACAAATGAAAATATGTACAAATGCATGAAAAGAAATACAAATGGCAGTAAGTAAGTAATCAAAACATATTTACAGTAGAAGTGGGATTCTCCAGCAGGAACCTCGAGGGAGCAGGTATGATTTGCGGGGTTTCTTCATTACAACATTGTTCGGCAAAATCATAAATATATAAACTCTCCAAAAAGAGCACTGCAGTTTTAGTTCTGGCCGAGCACAATAACTTAGCATCATTCCATAGTGGAAAATAATCGCCTTTGTTGACTGTTCGGGCTAAGGCCGTTGCGGATGAATGGGTGCGAACATTGTATTTATGTTCGGAGATTCTCACCCCGAGTGACCGACAAGTTGATCCGATGTACGCTGTCATAGGGAGAGAGTCATCAACAGATTGTAGTGGCATGGAATATACACCATGTTTTTCCATGATTGAGACATGGTCATGTTTGTTCCAGTGATGATCCCATATAACTCGTTTACTCCTAAGAGTTATAAATCCGGTTCACTTCATTCTCTGATTCGTCAAGTCTATACACACTCCTCATCAAACTCTGGTCTCTCACTAGAACTTCAGCACATTTCCACCATGGTCGAGTCGTCCGGATATCCCCACCAATATTTCTTTAAAACTCTTCGCAAGTTTCAGCGCAATAGCTCCACCACACTCCGAACCAAACGCGAATTGCCTGTCATCAGGTTTGTTGGCTCTATTCCTCACCACCCCACCATAGTATGCACACTCTATAAAATGTGTCGTAACTTCAACTACAGTTTCGGCACTTCTTCTGAACGCCTTTTCAACTTGGTCAAGTCTGATCGTGACCATGTCTCAATCATGGAAAAATATGGTGTATACTCCGTACCACTACAATCTGTTGATGACTCTCTCCCTATGACAGCCTACATCGGATCAACTTGTCGGTCACTCGGGGTGTTCGCACCCATTCATCCGCAACGGCCTTAGCCTGAACAGTCAACAAAGGCGATTATTTCCCACTATGGAATGATGCTAAATTATTGTGCTCGGCCAGAACTAAACTGCTCTTTTTGGAGAGTTTATATATTTATGATTTTGCCAAACAATGTTGTAATGAAGAAACCCCGCAAATCATACCTGCTCCCTCGAGGTTCCTGCTGGAGAATCCCACTTCTACTGTAAATATGTTTTGATTACTTACTTACTGCCATTTGTATTTCTTTTCATGCATTTGTACATATTTTCATTTGTTACTTTCTGTGTAAAGCATACCCGACCTTGTAGTACGGCACATGTGTTGTATCTTGCTGATGCACAGAGGTGTGTTATACTGCAGTTTCTTGTTGTGCCTGACTATGGGTCTGCAAAAGACAGACCCGAAAAATCTCGCACATTGTTTTAATCATTTTAACCTTTTAAACAAGTTTTAATTTTCATAAGTAAAGATGTTTTCACTGCTTGCGATGATTCGACTTGGTTTATTTCGTGTTGAAATGGGCTATGTCTTGTTCTTCGTGCTTAAGACAGCAATATGGTCTACCGGTAAATCTTAATTAGCACGACAAAAACTTCCACTCATCATTCATAAAATGGTTTGTTCTATTAGTTTATATTTTTATTAAAATTAGTAAGAAATTTAGAGACACCTAATCTTTGCAATTGCTTATATTCTTAAAAACAAAAAAAAAACTTGGGGTAGCATAGGTGGCGCTGTCAGTCGCATTTTTCGCAATTGGCGATTATTTTTAAGCAAGGCAACTATAAAAAAAAAAAAAAAAAAAAAAAACCTTTGACGAATCGACTGGCGATTGTGAGCCCAGCTTTGCAGGCTAGCGTTTTGATCAGTTACATACTGAAATTGGTTAAAATATTAAATTCCACAGTAACAAATATAGTGAGTTGCAAGCACACTCACAGAAATAAGGCTACACATCTAGACAAGAGTTGCTGTTAAAGTTTGTGAACCACGAACTGTACAATATGCTCTCGTAAGGCTTCTTTTAGTTGTTTTTTTATTTACCTTATGTATAAATTGTACATATAGTATTTGGCAGTTAGTTAAAGGTGTTTAAAATATAATTCCACAAGACTTATAAAATATTTTGTAAACAGAAATAAGCATAAATATTCATCAGTTTCTGTGAATTTCCGAGTGCTGAAATGTTACCATTTATTCACAAATATTTTAGAGCCTGTAACTTCTAAACCAGTTTGAACCACAAAATGAAACTCACAGGTTTTGTTGAGTATCAGTAGGAGTATCCTTGGTGTTTTTTTTTTTTTTTAATCTGGTCCGTCTTTTGAGATACGTAACCTTGTAATCTGCAAAAGTTGAAAATTTTGCAACTGGGGGGGGGGGTGTTCAGACTTAAGTTCTCCATAGCCGAAAACTCTACTAGCCATAGTTATTACATAAAAATTCCCAACTTGTGGTTCCAACTCCCAGTCACCCTAACAGTCCATCAAAAATGGTGATTATGCTTGCGAGTACTGCAGATTTCAACGCCATTTTAAGCAAGTTTGATTGTATATATCTTTCAACTATACAGTTATAATATTTTGTACTGTTTCTCACGTTGTATTAATATTGAAATGCTTGCAGGAAACTTAATCATCTTTGTCTGAACTTGAATTATCACGGTTGAATGCCACTGAATATTAAAAAATTTAAAAATTTAGGGTAAAATATTATATAGGTAAAAGCTGAACTCACATTTTCATTTTTCTAGAATACTTTGGGATATTGCACTTTTACTTGTCGGAAGCATAAATCTGCTCTGAAGTCTTCTGTTTGCATTTCCAGTTGTCACTTTGCAAAGATATTCCACTTGGTAAGTTGAGAAAGGTGGGTAACCACTCTTCTTAGTGAATCCTGATTCAAGTCAATAAAATACTTCAATATAAAATGAAATCAAAATAATAACATAGCAAACGGTCAAGCCTTCAAGTCGAAGGGAAATCGATCTGATAAAATATTCAGTCTTGATAACAGCTTAGACTTCGTTTCTCGCTGCACTAAAATTCCCATACTAGTTTCGACTATCATTTCCGTAGTCTTCATCCGTGGGTTATATGACGTGTTTCTCATTGTGCAAGTTGTTCAGCGCCCTAGTATCTCACAATCTGCAATATGATTCAACAGTTCAATGACGGCAGAACCTTTTGCGCATTCAAATCTTGGTTTTACTGCACATTTTTATGTCATTTAAGTGTTACTTCTTGATTGGATATGTCCAAATTCGTTCCCACTTTTAAACTGTCTGGTGTCGCCATCTTCCGTTTATCAGTCTACTTAGTCTTTTGTCTTGATTTTAAATTGTTTATTTTGGTTGTTTTTTTGTTCTTTTTCCTTTTCTTGCTCAATGAGGTATCTCTATGCGTATGGTAGATCGACTCGGTCGTTGTAATTACAGTTCTGGTCTCTTGTTTTTCAATCATAAATGCCTCTGATGTTAAAATTTGGGCTTTCGTTTTATGTGATGTTATTAATTTGGCTTCTGGCCAATCTGGGATTGTTTCATTATCAATACAATGTTGAATTAACAATGTTTTATTTTCTTTTTTATTCCAGTTGGATATGTATTCTCCCAGTTTGTCTTAAATCTTCTTTTGGTACTTCCTATGTATATTTTATTCATTTTATCTATTCTCTCTGCACTTGAAATATTTCTTGTTGTAGAGAGAATATTTTTTGTTGCAGAGAGAATAGATAAAATGAATAAATTATACATAGGAAGTACGAAAAGAAGATTTAAGACAAGACTGGGAGAACACATATCCACCAACTGGAATAAAAGAGAAAATAAAACATTGTTAATTCAACATTGTATAGATAATGAAACAATCCCAGATTGGGCAGAAGCCAAATTAATAACATCGGATAAAACGAAAGCCCAAAATTTAACAATCAGAGGCAGTTACGATTGAAAAAACAAGAGATAAGAACTGTAATTACAACAACCCAGTCGACGATCTACCATACGCATGGGGATACCTCATTGAGCAAGAAAAGAAAAAGGACAAAAAAAAAAAAAAAAAACTATTTAAAATCAAGACAAATACTGAGTCGACTGATATACAGAAGATGGCGACACCAGACAGTTTAAAAGCGGGATCGAATTTGGATGTATCCAATCAAGAAGTAACACGTACATGACGTAAAAATGCACAGTAAAACCAAGATTTGAATGCGCAAAAAGTTCTGCCGACATGGAACTGTTGAATCATATTGCAGATTGTGAGATACTAGGGTGCTGAACAACTTGCACAATGAGAAACACATCATATAACCCACAGATGAAGACTACAAAAATTATAGTCAAAACTAGTATGGGAATTTTAGTGCAGCGGGGAAACAAAGCCTAAGCTGTTATCAAGACTGAATATTTTATCAGATCGATTTCCCTTCGACTTGAAGGCTTGACCGTTTGCTATTTTATTATTTTGATTTCATTTTATATTGAAGTATTTTATTGATTTGAATCAAGATTCACTAAGAAGAGTGGTTACCCACCTTTCTCAACTTACCAAGTGGAATATCTTTGCAAAGTGACAACTGGAAATGCAAACAGAAGACTTCAGAGCAGATTTATGCTTCTGACAAGTAAAAGTGCAATATCCTGAAGTATTCCAGGAAAAGGAAAATGTGAGTTATAGCTTTTATCTATATAATATTTTACCTTAAATTTTTAATTTTTTAATATTCAGTGACATTCAACCGTGATAATTCAAGTTCAGACAAAGATGATTAAGTTTCCCGCAAGGACTTTGATATTAATACAACGTGAGAAACAGTACAAAATATCACAACTGTATAGTTGAAAGATATATACAATAAATCTTATAACCACATACTGAAGTTCAACACCAACAGGGTTCCCACTCAAAAGTAATAAAAAAATCCCTGACTTTTCCAGGTTTTGCAGGTGGTTTTTAAAGTTTTCCATAGTGGCATGTTGCAAAGAATTGTTACATTTCATTCCATTCCATTCATTTTTCTCACCAAAAGTACACACTTTTAAATTCTTTACATAATTTGTCTTTATAAAATTACCTGCTTTTCATTAATAACAACTAACTGTGCACATTATTTTCTGTACCAAAGTTCTGTGAACTTGTGTGAATACTACCCACATGGAATTTATAAATACATTCCCATAGAAACAGGTCATATGTAAGAAGAAATCTGTCAGTTGAATAGTTTCAGTTTTTCTATAACACAATGCAACTAAGCTTAATGATGGAATGGCTCTGTTCAAAGAAACATGTTTCAAGAGAACCAACAGACAAAGGACTTTGATCCATCATTTGGTTGGTTCTCTTGTGAAATACTTCTTCAAGCAGGAGCCATTGTGCCTAATTGTTCCATGTTATAACAACTGCCTGCAGAAATTGAACAAAAGCTTAATAACTGGCAATTTTAAAAATTCAATTTTGCATCTTTTTTAGAGAATGATGGAAATACTTAATATAACTGAAAGTAAGATCTACCAAATTCTAGGCGGGCAGTAATTGCAAGCAAAAGTTTGAAATCTTGAAAAATAAGTTTTTTTGGCAAAATAAAGTATCCATTGATTTTTACAAAAAAAAAAAAAAAAAAAAAGAAAAAAAAAAGGTTAATTTTCCCAGAGTTTTCCCTGATTTTTACAAAAAAGGGTATTTTCCCCTGAGTTTTGGAACCATTTTTAAATTCCCTGAGAATTCCAGGTTGAGTGGGAAACCTGACCAAAGTGTTTGAAGAACTAATTAAATTTTAAGCAAGGTTAAAAAAATATTTCGTATCATTTCTATATCTTTTCTGTAAGCCGAAAATGTCCCCTTTAAGGTAGTGAAAACCAAAACTTTCAATTTACAATAAGAGGAAAGCAATTGCCTTTTTTCAAAACCATGGTGAGGCCATATTTTGGCCTGCTGCAGAAAAGAAAAATGAACCTATGTCCAAGATGGTGTCATATAAAAATAAAATAAAAATTGTTTTAAGCTACTCATCGATAGGGTTAAACTATGGGAGGAGGGGTATAAAATGGTCAAGCAACCACTTAATTAAAAAATTGGGTAATATGTTGGGATGTTCCGTATATAAAGCACGCCAATTTGGATTTTTTTTTTCCCTCACCAAAGAAATTGCCCAAAGTATTTTGTTCAACTGCTGAAAGGTTATATTATAATACACACATGTAAATATTTTTAGTAGATTTGAAGTAGGGGGGGGGGGCTCATTTTGAAAAAAAATGTTTTGTTTAATAAAAATGTGGCCTGATTTTTCTGTCTTTTGTCATTAAATTAAAAAAAAGTGTTTTTTTTTTAATTCTAAAAATGAGTAGAAACATGTTGTTCCAAAATGTATGGATCATGCAGATCATTTAGGAAAAAAATTATGTAGCTGCAACAGTTAGTTGTGAAGTTATGATTTTTTTTTTTTTTTTGTCTTACAGTGTAGTTGTGAAAACTCATAGTGCGAAAACTTTAAAGGCAGAGCGACCCAATTTTTAAAGTGGCATTACTCAAGATCTACTGGACCAACTGACCTGAAATTTGAACAGGTTTCATATCTCACCAGTACAATACTTTGTGCTAATTTTTACAAAAATCTGAGATGGGTAGGTGACATGCCCTGCGTGATCACACATGGAATGACCCAAGGCAAATAATACGAAAGAAAAAGCATCTGTTTGAACGAAAAAACTTGGATATTAGACATGTTATAAAAATTTTAATCAGAATCACTGCTATCTTGGAAAGTGACGAGACAGACTAAAAAA
Organism: Macrothele yani; assembly: GCA_039090855.1. Classification (NCBI taxonomy): domain Eukaryota; kingdom Metazoa; phylum Arthropoda; class Arachnida; order Araneae; family Macrothelidae; genus Macrothele; species Macrothele yani. The sequence continues at coordinate 2,350,942 of CM076996.1, read as the reverse complement.
TTAAAAACAGCCAGAAGTCTGGGTTCTTTAAACCGACGCCGTTTGGTGATAATGCATGGTCACGCCACAAGAAACGATACTCTCGAACTAGCACGACAAGACCACGCATACACTAACGATTTTTATCACCAACTGTCAGCCACAGAGTTCGGACATCACCAGAGGTTTCGCCATATTTTCCTCGAGCAGCTGCTGCTGCTGCTTAAGCAGGTTGTGCAGTGAAAGCAAATTAACGAGAGTAGATGCTTAGGTTTAATGTGGCAGCTCGTATTTGCTACTGAAGTGAGTCATGCTACTTTCGGGTGCTTAAAAAAGGTAAATCAGGAGTCTATCTCAAATTTTTTGTGCGAATCTTCTTTCCGAAGAACTGAAGATTGTATTGACACCACTTTTAACAATATCCATCAGAAAACAGAAGAGATATGCATTAGAGAAGCATTTGCAGTTAGAGTAAAGTGATACCAATCCATTAACTTTTGAAAATCCTCCAAATATGTGGCATCAATGAATAAACAAAGACATAGCTCTTTCCACGTTTTAGCAACACACAGCAACCGAAAAATTGTTATTCGGTCAGTGCTGGGGATCCGAATCCCAGATCTCTCGATATCTAGCCAAGCGCGTTAGCAGCCTTACACCTAACGCACTCAGCTAGATAACTGACACTAACGATTATCATCACCAACCGTCAGACCGAATAACAATTTTTCGGTTGCTATGTGTTGCGAAAACGTGGAAAGAGCGATGTCTTCGTTTATTCACTGACGCGACATATTTGGAGGATTTTCATTTTGGGTCTCGCCCTTTGGATTTAACCGCTATAATTAATATATAGCCAGTGCCGTTAATGCCCACCAGATGGAGACGTCTCAGTAGCTGAGCCCATCTTACGGATTTATGATGTCAGAAGCTGACAGAAAAACACACATAGTGCCGTGGATTGTTGGCCACCGTGGTGTAAGGCTAACATGTTCGGCTAGATATAGAGAGATCTGGGATTCAGATCCCCAGTGGTGACCGAATAACAATTTTTCGGTTGCTATGTGTTGCTAAAACGTGGAAAGAGCGATGTCTTTGTTTATTCATTAACCTTTGGCAACACCAGGACGCGTCACACTCTGTAGCAGTATTCATTTTACCTAAGTTTAAATAAAAAAGCAGTATGCGCGTATAACACGCAGGTAGAATTTCAGCCCTAAATTTTAGGAAAAAAAAAAAGTGTGTGTTATATGCCGATAAATATGGTATATATCACACAAAAATGGTGTACAGTAGAAGGAACAGTTATTTAGCAGAAATGGTCATGTAATGTCCCAGATTACAAACCTCATTAAAAAATAATGGGGTGGAGATATCAGAACATGATACATCCAATGTAGATTTAAAGATTTTTTCACTTTTATCCAAGCAGTTTATTGACATATCTGAGCAGGTGATTCCTTAATACAGCAAGGCGACATCAAAAAGTACACCCTTTCCTCTGGACATACATGTTTCGATGAATACACATCTCTTCAGTGACGGTCAGTCTTACATCCCAGATGTTCGTCCAGCAACCTTATACATGTACTATGAATCTTTTTAATAATCCAGTGGCTACTCTTGTACATACATGCACTTCATACCACTATTGCATACTACCATGCATGGCACAGAATATCATAGTATTTGCCACAAGCACATATTCAATGTCTGTTTAAAGACTGGCATTTACTTCCAGGCAATTAAAATGCTAAAGTGCTTGATTCCTACTTTCAGAATAGCATTAATATACAAGGTCAACATCTGAAAAGCAAGACTCCTCCGCCAGACATGTATGCTTTAATGAACTGCAAATCTCTTTGGTGACAAGAACTTCGTACAAAACAACTGCCCATTACAGCAACTGGAAAAACCCTTCGCTATGGAGAGGATAAACCCTATAGAGAGCACAAACTATATGAATGTAAAGCCTACGCTTACATATCAAAACAAATGAGTAATTTGATGACTATGATTGTATTAAAGACATTTTAGTTAAGAACAATATTCCAAACAATACAAGATACTGATCTGTTTCAAATAACATCACTTCATGTCGTGGCACAAAATTCAAGGAAAAGCAGTGGAAACACACAAGTCATTAAAAAGAATTAAGAGATCCTTGCTGAAAGGTGAAATACATCTCCTGATTTACAGATGAGGTTGAAACAAAACATTTATCAAGATCAACTACAAATTTTACAAAATTATGTGTTTTTTACTAAGGAATGAAAGAATATTACTACCTAAAAATTTGTTTTATAAGTGTAATATTATTTTATTCCTTAGTAAAAACCCATAATTTTGTGAAGTTTGTAGTTTATTGTCTAAGGAATAGCCATGACATCAATTATTATTAATCAAGATATTCAGTAACACCTGCAAATCAGATCTATGCAGAAAAGCTTACCCCGGGTTTGGTAAAAATACAAGGCACATCAAATCTACAAAAACTAAGATGAAAGTTAAATTTCTGAAGAGCTCCTTGGATCAAAATGGCATGGAGTTGCTACTGAACCTGCTATAAAATGAAGAAATGCTTACAGGTAGATAGTGGAAGTGCACTACTCAGTCATACAACCAGTAGCATCACATCAATGGACAAAAGAAAAAAAATGGATAATCTTGCCACCAGGTGGAAATATGATTCACCATCTGAAGGTAATATCAAACCTAATGCTTCATCACTCACGCAAACTTTAAAAATAAGCTTAAGAGATACCTTGATGTATCTTGGACAGGAGACAGAACTAATGAAAAATGATCACATGGCTAAGCATTGCAGTCATTGGCTAGCAAGGAAAACATAACTGCATTCACACCTATAAAGGCAACTAGTGCTTCAGCAGGAAAAGTTAATGTGGAGAGAGAAGTGAACTTGCTAAAACAACTAACTATAGGTGACAACAGAAAAGACTGCATAAACCTCATACAAAATGCATTAATGTGAAATATTGCAGGAAAGCCACATTTAAGCTATAACATTGTTAAAGTAGGGAATGCTGGCCTGTAAGTTTTTGCCAATGTATTTTTTACAATAGTCAATACCTGACAAAACTGTATATCTTCTTTACAGCTATTCTGCTAACTTGAAGTCTCAAGAACAAATAAGCAAGACTACAGAAGGAATTCTTTTTTAATAAAATGGTTTTTAACAATGATTTTGTTTCTAAAGTATACCAAAGTGGATTTTTTTTATGAAAGATAACAGCTGGAGACCAAAAATAAATATTACACTGAAATATTTGGGACATGTACATGCTAAAAACAGGAAGAGAAAAAGAAGTGATAAAATAAGGTATAACAAGATACAAAAACAAAAATTAGGCATAAATGAAAAAGTTGACATGCAGAAGAGAAAATTCCATTTTTCTATCTTTCATTAGTTTTTTATATAATTTCAAAGTTCTATTTCTGTGTATTATCATACATGCCTATATAGTACATTTTGCAAACACTGAATGGAAAATAGTTGACTTTTACTTGGGCAACAAACTTATAATCATTAACACTATTTTCAGTCACAAAAATATCCACAATTTTATTCAGTAGTAACAGACTTAACACAAGAATATAACTAACTTAATATAACTTGCAAGTCTAAGAAATTTCAATTAAAGATTATCTGACACAGGAATTGATCACTTAATGGCATCTACACTTCATAATAAATTGACAAAAGCAATAATAAGAGTCATCGCACATTTTAAGGAACAACAGCATTAATAAACTGAGTAATATGAAATTAACACAAACATGCTAGAAGCTTCATTGAAGGTTATACTAAAATTTTCAAAATCTCACATTTTAAAAGCACTGAGGTTGAAAGGAATATGTACACAATTGTTATATCTCAGAAGTGCATGTGGAGTGGCTGTAAGCAAAATTTGGAATATCATAATGCTTCGTTGAAAAGCAGAGGTTTCTGACAATGCAGAAAGTATTGGATAATGAATTGAAATTTTGAAGCTCTGAAGTGAAAATCATAATACTGATATGCATGCTTTTAATTATATATATTTTAGCAATAAATATGGATGACAATGGGTGCTAATAAAGAGATGCTACTTTATTTCTGAACAGAATGGTATAGTTGCAGGTCAGAATTACCTACACACATAGTGGAAAAACATGGCTTTGGCTGAGGGAAGCATTGTGCAGCTTCAGGAAGAAACCAATTATCAATATGTTGTTGATGATATTTATAATTGATTAGGAGATGTTGTCAACAGTTACTCTCTCATACAGCTTTTTGAAACATGTAAGGTTAATCAGATTCCATATATGGTGCTGAAGCATGTTAAGCAGGCAACTTACACAGTGAGAAGAACAAGTTATTCAGTGTATTATCAAGCTACAGAATGGAAGATACATTGTTGAAGCCAATAAGCCCATAATCCAAAATATTATAATGGTCCAATACCAACCGAAATATTGATAATTGGTTTCAGATTAATTTTGAGAAATGAAATAGTCACAAATTCTTTCTGTCTTCGTATTTAATTTATAAGGATACACTGATTAAAGAAAAACTGTCTAAGATTGTTTTGGTATTTACTGTTTGCTATATAGTGATGAATTGGTTGAAGAAGCTAGCAGAGTCATTTTAAAATCTGCCAAGTAAAACTTTAAAAGAATGAAGAAATAGGAGAAATGCCCACAGCTCACATAATGGTGTTACAAGAGGATTTCAGCTCTATTTCTTAATGGACACTTTATTCCTTGACCTTTTCTTTTCTTTTTGTTGCTCTTTCTAATTTCAGAGTACTTTGTCCCACTTCAAAATTTCATTCTTCCCAGACACAAGAATATCTTAAAGATAAAGAGGTACATCTAACAAAACCACCCTCCTCTGACTTAAGAAAAAACTACATAAAGAAAAAAATCAAAATCATTGGCTCCAAGTCAAACCCCTACCAAATATTAATTGCATGGTTCAAGAAAAGAAGCTACAACAGGTAAATGATTTTGGCTGCTTAGATGTGGTTAACTGTTGAGAAAGGAAAGCTTGATGTACAGGATTGAACAGAATTAGTGAAATAAAAATTATCAGTTGCACAACTATTTTCACTAAAGTAGAAGTTATTGTATTGCGTGTATCACACAAAAAGCTTGGTCCACACAATGTAGTATTTATAGACCTACCTCCTTTATGGAATGTAAGGCTGTGTGTACAGTCAGGGTCTCATTAGGTGGTAAGCAGTAGCTAACATAGAAGTTGTTTGGCAATTATCAAGGGGGAAAATAGATGGATGCTGATGCAAGACTTGTTTAGCAATGTACTTATCTGAACTAAACTGTGTAGTACAAAAAACTAAGCTTATGCAAACATACTGAGACAATTTAGATACATGTCAGATGAAAAACTGGCCGATGTTATTGTATTTTAATTTGGTGTAACACTGGCCATCACTTACAGAAGTAGCACATTTCCCAAGAAACGAAATGCTAAAATGAAACCCAAATGAGGCAAAGACGATTTGTTACCGAACAGCATTAGTTTATTTTAATAGTTGTAGATATTCATTTTTTTTACTACATTTGTGTTATATGCTGCTCACCCTGAATATCAATTTTGTATGCAAATGTGGATAATGCATATACAGTTCTACGAATGAAGAAAAGAACTTTAGAAAAAGAGCTGTATTTCACTCACACCATTGGTATGAGAAGTGAACATCATAACCACTTGTCCTTTGGGTAACCTAACAATCACTCATTTTCAACTTTGCTAGAGGTAGGCAAAATGAAAGAAAATGAACATTAGTGACAGTAACAGATTAGTAATACATTTGTATCTTGACAGGGCATAGCCATCATTCTTTCAATGGTTTGCAGGAAATCATCAAAAGAAAAAGTAAATCAACACAATTTCATAAAACCTTAGAATTACAATATCTTAAATTTCCCTTAATCAGCATATTTAACCAATTTCACTAACATTTATAGGATGTTCCAGTTAAACTGTAATCTGAAAACTGGGTCCTTGATGTGCACATCGTTATCCAAAACTAAAACTTGGATCTGCCTACCTTCTTCTCCCCTTTATTTACCTGTAATCAGGTCAAAGGAAGGCAAATATTTCTTAAAGTAGACTTCCTAGACAGAAGTTTTTCAAACCATATGAAATGACTATCACTGACTAAAATTAATAAAATTGATTTAGAAAATACATAAATAGGAATGCTCACTGAATCACTGAACAAGTAGTTTCATGAAAATGCTATCAGGCAGAGAAAATCAGCATCTCAATGGAGCATATGCTGGGTTGGTGCGAATGAAATGTCCGGCACGAACGAGCAGTGGAGACAGGCCCCCACCACAGCAGAATGGAACCACTCACAGGTGTAGCGGATATTACATCAGAGTTACTATAAATAGCTAGCACAACAAAGAACAAGATCCAGGCATGGTTTGTTTGGACATAACGTGGCTTGCAAAGGAAACATGCAGACACCGGATTTGAAAGTCATTTTCCTGTTTGAATTTAAAACTGGGCCATTCTGCAGGAATTGCATTCCAGCACATTTCAGAGTTTGACAGAGGATGAATAGTGGCTTATCACGACAGCGGTTTATTGTACCGAGACATTGCCGCCTGTGTGGGACGACATCCAGCCACAGTGAGGCAAGTATGGATTCGGTGGATGCAGGAGGGACGGACAGACAGACGTAAACAATTGCCGCATACCACCGAACGAGAGGACCGGCATGTTGTGCGGCGAGAATTGACAGCTCGCACCGCCACATCATGAACGTTAGCGCAGGAATTAGGGTGTGTTGCGCAACAACCTGTGTCAGCACGTACCGTTCGACGTCGTCTGCAGGAGCGGGGACTTGTCGCACGGCGGCCATTGCTTCGATTACCATTGACGTTACACCACTGGCGAGTGCGGCGGCAGTGGGCAGTTGAAGGCCGCACTTGGACTACGGAATGGCGTGACATTGTCTTATCCGACGAATCCCGCTTCTGCCTGCAACACCACGATGGTCGAATACGCGTGTGGCGGCACCGCGGTGAGAGACTGTATGACGCCTTGCATTATGCATCGCCATACCGGTCAGTCGCCTGGCGTTATGGTTTGGGACGCAAGTGGATATGACACCCGCACCCCTCTGGTACACATCGCCGGTACACTCAACAGCCACCGCTACATCTCTGACGTTTTGGAGCCTGTAGTCCTCCCTTACCTGCAGGACCTGCCAGTGGCCACAATTCAACAGGACAATGTCCGCCCGCACGTGGCACACATTGTGCAACAATTCTTCACGACCCACCAGCTGTCACTGCTGCCATGGCCCGCCTGTTCTCCCAATATGTTGGCCCATCGAACACGTCTAATCGCTGATCGGCAACCGAGTGGCCCGGCAAGCACCGCCCGCGGCTACGCCTGATGAACTGTGGCAACGTGTGGAAGCAGCCTGGACCGACATACCCCAAGCCCACATCCAAAGCCTCTTTCGTTCGATGTCGCGCCGTGTAGCGGCCATTATTGCCAGCCATGGGGGCCACACAAACTATTGATGTCTGCGTGTTCCGTAAGTCACACGGGCCTGTAAGCTCAATCGTTTCATCTTTGTATCTGTTGTTATGTGTCCAGTAAATCTGGCTTTGCTATCTCGTGTCCTTCTTGGTGTTGTATTTTGGGTGGCCAGCAGTGTATACATATGTACCACAAATGATACCACAGAAAAGTATCAAAGACCCTGAACAGATGGTACAAATAAATTTTTGAAAGAAAGTTCTCACCATTCATCAACACTTATGAATTTTATTTAATATCTTAATCAACACGCCCAAGTATTTCAGGGATTTTCTGAATTACCCTTGGCAGTGCACCTGCAAATTTTCAGGGATGAATACTTGACTGTTTAAGCAGGTACTCCCACAATTTTCAGGTTCAAACATTTTTTTTTTTTTCATTTCTTACTAAATTTGTACATGACAGTACAGTCAAGCCCACATATACCTAGCTCACATAATATGAAGTTCCACATAAACCGAAGTTTTTATATAACCCTTGAACTTCGTAGTAATGTCCCTTTTTATTTTAACCGCATATTATGAACAATTTTTGGAGAAACTGCAGATATTCAAGTTTAGTACAGTTATCAGCAAATAAATTAAGTGGCATTCACCCCGTTTCTAATAGTTCCTATTTCACTGGATAACTGGGAATTACCTATTGTTGACAGCATCATATGATTCTCCTTATAGACAGGTCAATTTGTATGAAGAAAAGAATACTTCAGTTGTTTTTTTATTATCACCCTCTGCTTCCTCTCAGTTTACCATACATACATCTCCTGGGCAAATGCTGTCTTTTATGCACTCCCATCGCCACCTTTCAATCACTTAATCTCCGTTTAGAAAATCTTAAGAGTCTATTTTGCTTCTTCAAACACCTCAACCACCGCATCAGAGGAAGTTGAGAAACATTTAAACAGATAGCATGACAAGAACAGAACAAGCAACAGCTCTTATTTCTGACATAATGGGTAAACAACAAATAAAATGTAACAGCTGAACTTCCAAACTTTTGGCAGTCACATAATTTTTATTGCTAGCTCTAGTCATTAGCTTAGAACAGTAAGTCATGCAACAAGTACCAATTTCAACATACGTAGTGCGATCAAAAAGTTCTGAGACTAAGTAGGTAGTGCACCAACAGATGGCAGTACACGGATGCACGAGCAGTGGTCGAGGGCAGTAACCTTCACGAGTCATTGTGCCGAGTGGGTCGTTCTGTGAACATCGGCAGCTGTGCTACACAATATTTGGTGACCATGTGCAGAACACACCTGCGATTTTGGTATGGACTGCAAACTAGAGCAGTGAGCAAACATCAAATTCTGCGTCAAACTTGGCAAATCGGGAACAGAGATGCACGAAATGTTGCGGCAGGCTTATGGCAATGAAGCAACGAGTTGTGCAAGGTGTTTTGAATGGTACTCGCACTCCAAGAGTGGCAGAACGGCACTGGAAGACGACGAGAGGTCAGGGCGAGCATCCACGAGCAAAACCCCTGAAAATGTGGGCAAAATTAGGGAACTGGTGCATGAAATGCATCAGATTCTGATGAAGAAGGAGAAGCAGAACTGAAAGTTAGCTGCTTTAGTCATGCTGGTAACAGTATAGAATGTGCTATAAAGTAAGAAAACAATCTTCGTGCAAAATAACTATACTAATAAACTGAATGCCGTCTATGCACAATATAAACCAGGGCTCACCGTGGAACCTCCGGTTACGTTTAATTAAAATACACAGAGTATAAAAGCAAAACGTATAAGATCTTTCGGATACCCCGCACCGGGTTCCATCATCAGATACATAAAAAAGAGGTAGTATGGGCTGGATACAGACAATTTATAATTTCAACTAGTGATGCAATTTGCGAACTGCCATCTGGTGTGTAAACGAAAACAAATCGATTACAATAAAATAATGATTAAGTCAAGCAGCAACATATTAAATTGGACAGTCATGTGCACTGTAATGAGTAAACATAAATGTCCACGGTCTAGGTATGACGTATGGAACAGTCATTACAACACATATGCCCCTTCCATGCAATAAATAAACTTTCAGTAAATGTTAATTGAGACTTCTTACTTGGTGTGGCGAGGATCTCCGCTTCTGTCCAGATTGGTACATGGGTTCCAGAGTCAACTAATCGGGAGAGAGCGGTTGTTTAGGCACCCACTCAGACATTGTACATGTGTTCCTTCACTCTGGTATTCAAAGATCTTGAAGTGGAACCGATGTACACTTGGTCAACCGCAGAAGAGTCTGTCGCTTTGAGTGGGATGCTATATACACCAAATTTATTGTTCTGCCAACCGAGATCTCGTAAAGATGACCATGTTTTGAGAAATGCTGAGAGACGTTGACTTGCAACTGAAATTAGGCTAAAACGCCGTTTCATTGATCAACTACAAAGACGCACTTATTTGGCATACACTTCGTTGACAATGGTTTCCCATCGAATTATTTTTGACAGGTATTTGATTGTTACCTTGGCTATCATTTCCACTAATGTTCAGAGGTGTCAAGAGCGGCATATTAATAAACTGCGAGGACTTGTCGCTTGTAGCTTAGAGGGACATTACTTTAGGGATAAGAAAGCTGGTAATCCCAGCTGCCAACAACAGCCATACATCAATTTTAGTAATGTACACCTTAGTCAAAGCTAGATTGGAGCCTTACAAAGGGGTGTCAAGTTTGCCTACCCTATTCATAGAGTTAATAAATTTAAGTTTGTTCCACAGCCTGAGGCTATAATTAAAGCTCTTCCGTTGGAGGAACAAGACGGCACAAGACACAAGCTTGTCATAATCCTGAATCGGACAAATTCTTTGGACTCATCGCATAATATTAAGTTTCAGGAAGAAATTAAACTACTTAGGCAGCTACATGACAATCCCCAACTCGCTATTATTAAAGCAGATAAGTCACATCAAATCGTTATTATTGATAAGGTCAATTATCAAGCTAAAATGATAGAAGCTATAGCCAACATCCCACATATGGTTATTAAATCTGACCCTACCTCAGCCACTGTGGCAGCTATTGCCAAACTTAGAAGTGGATGTGTGCTACCGAAGGGCATAACTGACAGCTTATACCAGACATGTGGACCCAGATTGCCAGAACTATTTGGGACACTGAAAACCCATAAAGAAGGTTTCCCTATAAGACCCTTGGTTTCAGGACATTCTAGTGCTACCCGTCCATTAAAAAAGTGTTTGGCTACCTTTTTGAAGCCTCTTACTACCAGTTCCCAATACTCAATTGCCAGCTCAATACGGGCGCTGGACATGATTAAGGCCTATGAACATTTCGGAACACATTTTATTATGGCATCTTTAGATGTAGTCTCGTTGTTCCCCAATATAACTGTTGATTCGGCTCATGAAATTATAGAAACTAAGTTAACTGATCTCTTTTTGCCAGAAGAGATATGGGGCACCATGTCAGCGTTAAAATTGGTCCAAAAACGTACTTACTTTAAATTTGAAGATATTATCTATCGCCAATGCAGTGGGGCACCTATGGCTCCCCACTGTCACCAATCCTTGCTGAGATTATCTTGCAACATCTTGAAGAAAAATTGTTGTCAGAATTACCCAGAGTACCAAGTTTTTATGTGAGGTATGTGGATGACATTTTGTTGTTCTGGACATTTGGTTTGGAAGAACTCCACTCATTCACGGAATCTATGTCATCGGTGTTCCCCTCCATAAAATTTACTTTGGAATGCGAAAAGAATTACTGCATCACATTTCTGGATTTCACCTTAGTGAGAAACCCGACAATTCAGTGTTTGCAAACTTCGGTATACCGAAAACCGACTTCCACTAATGATATCATCCTGGCCAAGTCGTTCCATCCAATGTCACATAAATTAGCTGCCATAAGATTCCTTGTGCATAGGGCCATTACTCACTCGTCAAATACCAAAACTAGGAAATTGGAACTTAAAAAGGTGTGTGAAATAGCCAGGACTTATGGCTATACTGACTCCCTTGTACATAGCATTTTTCGTTAATTATTGCATGTAAGTGACATTACCTTATCGAAAGAGCCCAGAAGTAGTAGATATGTGGGATCCATTGGTTTTGTACCATGTTTGGTCAACATTTTAAAGAATGTGCGTAAAACACATGGAATTGGTTTTGGTGTCAAAACAAGAAATATTTTTCAGAGCATTAGGAAAGATTGAGACTCAGTACATAAGAACAATAAATTTGGTGTATGTAGCATCCCACTGAAAGCGACAGACCCGTCTGCGGTTGACCAAGTGTACATCGGTTCCACTTCAAGATCTTTGAATACCAGAGTGAAGGAACACATGTACAATGTCCGACTGGGTGCCCAAACAACCGCTCTCTCCCAATTAGTTGACTCTGGAACCCACATACCAATCTGAACAGAAGCAGAGATCCTCGCCACACCAAGTAAGAAGTCCCAATTAACATTAACTGAAAGTTTATTTATTGCATGGAAGGGGCATATGTGTTGTAATGACTGTTCCATACGTCATACCTAGACCGTGGACATTTATGTTTACTGATTACAGTGCACATGACTGTCCAATTTAATATGTTGCTGCTTGACTTAATCATTATTTTATTGTAATCGATTTGTTTTCGTTTACACACCAGATGGCAGTTTGCAAATGCGTCACTAGTTGAAATTACACTGCCGGACAATTGCTAAGGACGGATGACAATAGCAACCATAAAATGGAAGGCAGGAAAATGTGGAAATTAGCATAAGTGCGGGATACAGTAAGACGTGTTGTGCGTATGCAAATTTTGAATTGCTGAACTTGTTCGTGACGTCATAGCGCTGATAAGAGATATAAAGGATTTGACGCGTATTGACCGTTGTTGTTCAAACGCAAAGTTGAAAGGGAAAGAATCAATTGACGAACTTGCAATTTTCAGTATGTCTTCCCGACATCACCTAGATGATTTTACGCGTGGCCGTATTATTGGCAAGATTGAAGAAGCGCGAAAAATAACAGATGTTGCCAGGGAGTTCGACGTCAGCCACAGTGTTGTTTCAAGGCTTTGGAAATCATTTCAAACAAATGGAGAATGTAGCAAACGTCACGGGGGAGGTCGTGTTCACAGTATGACGCCTGCAGAAGATCGGTACATAGTGCTATCAACAAAAAGACACCGGCGCAGCACAGCTAGTGAGGTAGCAAATCAGTTTATGGCTGCTACTGGCAAGCGGATCTCCCGAAAAACTGTTGCCAGACGTTTGCATGAAGGAGGACTATACGCCCGCCGTCCTGTTGTGTGCATCCCATTGTCCAGACGTCACCGTACCACCCGTTTGCAATGGTGCCATCAACATCGCAATTGGACTGATAACGACTGGTCTGCTGTCCTCTTCTCAGATGAGAGTAGATACAGTCTATCGTCTGATTGTCGACAACAACTGATCTGGCGTGATAGTGGTACTGCATATTGTCCAGCAAACATACAGGAAAGGGACCGATATCCGACATGTAGTGTCATAGTATGGGCTGGCATCATGATCAATGGCCGTACGTCCCTCTATGTGCTTCCATCTGGGACTATGACTGGCCAACGATACATTAATGATGTTCTACTACCTCATGTTCGCATGTTCCGTGGTGCTGTCGGTGATAGATTCATTTTCATGGACGACAACGCAACATGTCATCGAACAGTCGCTGTCCAGGAGTGTCTTGAGAGCGAGGATATTCAACGCCTCGTATGGCCAGCACGTTCTCCAGATCTGAATCCCATTGAAAATGTGTGGGATGCTTTGGGGAGGAGTCTTGCTCGTCGCCAATGCTCCCCAATAAACAAGGACACCCTCATGCGTGCACTGACACAGGAATGGGATAAATTACCCTAACAGCTGCTTAATAATGTTGTGCAAAGCATGACACGACGTGTGGAATCTTGCATCGCCCTCCATGGTGGCTATATCCCGTATTGACATCTTACGCCGGAATGCCTGCGGACGATAATTGCATTTTTTTCACGTTTACATATTCTGCACAAAATGGCCTGTTTGTCCCTTGAACACGTTCCAAAGCCTTCTGGATTTCAAAGCACAATAAATTGTCTTTCTTGTAATGTCCTGGCATTCTGACATTTTATTTCACTTGGCATCCAACCACACTTACTTTTTTATGCGCTATATAGCCGTTTATGATCCGTCCTTAGTAATTGTCCAGCAGTGTATAAATTGTCTGTATCCAGCCCATACTACCTCTTTTTTATGTATCTGATGATGGAACCCGGTGCGGGGTATCCGAAAGATCTTATACGTTTTGTTTTTATACTCTGTGTATTTTAATTAAACGTAACTAGAGGTTCCACAGTGAGCCCTGGTTTATATCGTGCATAGACGACATTCAGTTTATTAGTATAGTGCTATGAAGTACTTGATGCCCTTCGATATTAATGATGTTTTTAATGCTCTTCATAAAATTGAAGCTGCAATTTATTAAAATAAAGTAAACATTCAGAAAAAACACAAGCAATCTTCTCTAAAGCATTTCTTTTCAACAGCATAAAAAAGTAATCAACGCATATTCTGTTTTTACAAGTTAATTAGTACTAATTGATGTTCCGTTTCAAGCAGCTTAGGATACTGAAATCATTATTTAAGAAGTTAAATGCTCGGAAAAAAATCAACTAGTTAACATATTTTTCTCGCAATATTAAAGTACACCAGAATTTTGATGGTACATATTGAAATCTAATATCTACGAATCATGTATTTAATATGCAAAGTAAATGTGTACTTATTATAACATTTTTTATAACAAGTTCGTAATTAAAAGCATTGTACACGATTTAAATTTTTCTGAAGCAAAGCGAACTTAGCTGCTTACATATTCTGTTATGAATACTAGCGTAATTTGAATGCTTCATTCGAAAGGCTTCCTCGATTTAAAGAATTCTGCGATTTCACGTACAAGACTGCTGGTCCCTTGAAGTTCGTTGAATCGAGGTTTGACTGTATATCAATCAAGGTTAAAGTTCAAGTATGACGTCAATAATGTGTCTTATACATATGCGCAGGTTTCTGTAAAATGTTGCTTAGCAACTGAGATCCTGAAAGTAACAAAAATACAGAATTAAAGAAAATAACCATTATAATGTAGTCTGTATAGTCCAAGAGTATTTTAAAATTACGAAATCCGCTCCCAGAGTCAGGGCCGGATTAAGACCTTAGTAGGCCCCTAGGCGAAGACATTTGAGTGGATGATAATAAAAAAAGCTGAAACTGTTTTGCCAACCCCACCGTGCACAGCAACATGAAACCTTTACCCTTTAGGAATCATTGCCTTGAAATCTGTGTCTATCTGCCCCTGTTACTGACCAAGTGGAAATCATACGAGACAAAAGTAAACTATCTTACAAACCTTTCTCTCTCCCTCTCTCTACCTATCTATTTATTATATGCCCAGGCATGTCTCCTGGGCCCTTGGTCATGGTGGGGCCCCAAGGCTACAGCCCCTATATACCCCCCTTAATCCGGCCCTGCCCAGGGTTGAGGAAGGAGAAAAGGAGCATCATCATTACAAGCTGTACCAGCAAACTTATTAATGTACAGACTCTGCAAACAAAGCATGAAATTTCATAGTAGGGGTAGACAGAATTTTTGTATCCTCCCATTTAGGGTGATTAAACAAGCAAGGGCTGTTGATTGAGAACCTGTTTCTAAACTGTATTTGCGTTCCAAGAGTCTTGTTTTGATGGTCTGTACAGTAGAGCCTACGTAAACTTGACTCGGGGTTGAATCGTCTATGGATTTCACAGGTTCCCAATCAACAGCCTTTGCTCATTTAACTAGCCAAGGGATCCATTACCCTAAATGGGAGGATACGAAAATTCTATCTATCCCTACTACGAAATCTCAAACTTTGTTTGCAGTACATTCATAAGTTTGCTGATACAGCTCGTAATGATGATGCTCCTTTTCTCATTCCTCAACCCTGGTAGCGGATTTTGTAATTTCAAAATACTCTTGGACTATACAGACTACATTATAATTGTTATTTTCTTTAATTCTGTATTTTTGTTATTTTCAGGATCTTGGTTGCTAAGCAAAATTTCGCAGAAACCTGCACATATGTTTAAGACACATTAGTGACATCATACTTGAACTTTAACCTCTTATATATATATGTTCCATGTAACTATGGTTTTTATGCACCTGATGATGGCCCTATAGTAGTTGCCGAAAGGTCTTATGTACTAGTTTTTTTAATTTTTTAATTTTAATTGTAAATGTGAAGTTTTTAACTGGGAACCTGATGGATTAAAGTTTAATATATCACCAATTTTTAGAGCTAATCATTCACATTTAAATCGTGCAACTATGGCTATATGTTGAAATTGGTGCTAGCTGTAGTTTTTCATTACCAAATATTATTTAACTTCAATATTGATAAACAGTTTACGACTGACTGGTTTTAACCTGACATGATGTAATTATGCCAAAAATAGCTCGTTTTGTTGGTCTGTTGGGTTATAATGAAGTTTACATATATATTAAAAGTTTTAACTTTCCCTTCAACTTTGTTATACACTGCTGGACAATTGCTAAGGACGGATCATAAACGGCTATATAGCGCATAAAAAAGTAAGTGTGGTTGGATGCCAAGTGAAATAAAATAATGTCAGAATGCCAGGACATTACAAGAAAGACAATTTATTGTGCTTTGAAATCCAAAAGGCTTTGGAATGTGTTCAAGGGACAAACAGGCCATTTTGTGCAGAATATGTAAACGTGAAAAAAATGCAATTATCGTCCGCAGGCATTCCGGCGTAAAATGTCAATACGGGATATGGCCACCATGGAGGGCGATGCAAGATTCCACACGTCGTGTCATGCTTTGCACAACATTATCAAGCAGCTGTTGGGGTAATTTATCCCATTCCTCTGTCAGTGCACGGATGAGGGTGTCCTTGTTTATTGGAGGGCATTGGCGACCAGCAAGACTCCTCCCCAAAGCATCCCACACATTTTCAATGGGATTCAGATCTGGAGAACATGCTGGCCATACGAGGCGTTTAATATCCTCGCTCTCAAGACACTCCTGGACAGCAACTGTTCGATGACATGTTGCGTTGTCGTCCATGAAAATGAATCTATCACCGACAGCACCACGGAACATGCGAACATGAGGTAGCAGAACATCATTAATGTATCTTTGGCCAGTCATAGTCCTAGTTGGAAGCACATAGAGGGACGTACGGCCATTGATCATGATGCCAGCCTATACCATGACACTACATGTCGGATATCGGTCCCTTTCCTGTATGTTTGCTGGACAATATGCAGTACCACTATCACGCCACTCCTGGACAGCGACTGTTCGATGACATGTTGCGTTGTCGTCATGAAAATGAATCTATCACCGACAGCACCACGGAACATGCGAACATGAGGTAGCAGAACATCATTAATGTATCGTTGGCCAGTCATAGTCCCAGTTGGAAGCACATAGAGGGACGTACGGCCATTGATCATGATGCCAGCCTATACCATGACACTACATGTCGGATATCGGTCCCTTTCCTGTATGTTTGCTGGACAATATGCAGTACCACTATCACGCCAGATCAGTTGTCGCCGACAATCAGACGATAGACTGTATCTACTCTCATCTGAGAAGAGGACAGCAGACCAGTCGTTATCAGTCCAATTGCGATGTTGATGGCACCATTGCAAACGGGTGGTACGGTGACGTCTGGACAATGGGATGCACACAACAGGACGGCGGGCGTATAGTCCTCCTTCATGCAAACGTCTGGCGACAGTTTTTCGGGAGATCCGCTTGCCAGTAGCGGCCATAAACTGATTTGCTACCTCACTAGCTGTGCTGCGCCGGTGTCTTTTTGTTGATAGCACTATGTACAGATCTTCTGCAGGTGTCGTACTGCGAACACGACCTCCCCCGTGACGTTTGCTACATTCTCCATTTGTTTGAAATGATTTCCAAAGCCTTGAAACAACACTGTGGCTGACGTCGAACTCCCTGGCAACATCTGTTATTTTTCGCCTCTTCTTCAATCTTGCCAATAATACAGCCACGCGTAAAATCATCTAGGTGATGTCAGGAAGACATACTGAAAATTGCAAGTTCATCAATTGATTTTTTCCCTTTCAACTTTGCGTTTGAACAACAACGGTCAATACGCGTCAAATCCTTTATATCTCTTATCAGCGCTATGACGTCACGAACAAGTTCGGCAATCCAAAATCTGCATACGCACAACACTTCTTACTGTATCCCGCACTTATGCTAATTTCCAAATTTTCCTGCCTTCCATTTTATGGTTGCTATCGTTGATATTGTCATCCGTCCTTAGCAATTGTCTGGCAGTGTATATGGGTTCAACTGTATTAGTCCTGCTTTTGACCATGCAAAGTTTTGTCTCTTTACTCCATCGCATGTGGTAGGTGACAAGTCAAAATCAAAACATCTGAAGAAAATTTTATGCATTTCGAAAACTTTTCTTATGTTTCTTATTACTGCATGTACAGAAGAAATTGGCATCGGCTTTGTTATGTTTTTTTTTTCATTAGGAAAAAGTTTTTTCCTCATTAGATTACAACAGTTTCTTTCATTTTTTCTTTTTAAAACAGAACAGAACTAACAACTTAAAACATATAAAACGAGCGAAACACACAGAGTCACGTACAGTAAAAGGTTCGTTTAGCGGCAGCTTTTGATCATCTTATGACCTTGATCACCCGCGATCGACTGAATGGGCTGATTGCCAGAACTACAATTTGAAGTTGGGGTGTTGGAAATTTTGCCAAATTTTAGAAGAGAGATCCAAATAAATGGAATTTGGTGAGGGGTCTCTGAATTGCAGTTTTTGGTGAACAAAATTTCAAAGCTCTCTTGGAAACGCAGAGATGCCTTGTTGATGAATGGGGCAACGTTTTTAGTTTCTTTCCAAATGGGAACTGCAGAGGTGTTTTCAAGGGTTAGTGCAGTTCCCATTTGGAAAGAAACCAAAAAAGTTGCCCCATTCATCAACAAGGCATCTCTGCTTTTCCAAGAGAGCATTGAAATTTTGTTCACCAAAAACTGCAATTCAGAGACCCCTCACCAAATCCCATTTATTTGGATCTCTCTTCTAAAATCTGGCAACATTTCCAACACCCCAACTTCAAATTGTAGTTCTGGCAACCAGCCCATCCAGTCGATCGCAGGTGATCAAGGTCGTAGGATGACCGAAAGCTACCGCTAAACGAACCTTTTACTGTACATGACTGTGTGTTTCGCTCGTTTTATATGTTTATGTGTTATTATCGTGTGAAGCCCGAGTTTTAAACCACTAACAACTTCTTACATGATCTAAATTTCAAAAGAAAACAGAGTTTATGGAGAGGAGATCTTAACATTTTGTGCAAAAACTATAAATATATGATACACCACTTCCAGCAATGTTGGCATACAGAACACATATCAAAGTTCTTGTATAACAATGTTAGAGCAAGTATACATTTTTTTCAATTTACAATTCCCCTGAAGCATGAGCCCCACTGTTTTCCAGAACATTATCATGATTTCTGATAACCTCTTACTGTATTTTTTTGTGAATTCATATAAAAAGTCTTATAAACTAAATTTTGGCACTGAGAACATTCACAATCGACAAATATATATCCAAAACAGCTTTGGGGATTTATATACCCATCCCACTGTCTTTAAATTAATGTGCTTAACTGTAATATACATTTTTGAAGGTTACTCACCTTTCCTAATATGGTTCGGGAGTTCCACTTCTTTTCGACACGTTTCCAGCACGTATAGCATTTTGCTGTCTTCCATCTCTGGTTCGAGGAAATGAATCTTCGCACAACAGTTTTTCACAGTAAACTTCAACATTTAAAAAAACAAATAGTCAGCTCTCATATCATAATCACCAGTCTCCTATTGGTACATTTTCTTGTATATTATGCCTCATAGCTAGGGCAGTAATTCTGTCACTGCACAATTTTCAGCGATTTTTTTCGTGAATTTTAGGGGATTTTCTGTAATTTCGTGAATATTAAATATATCCACGAATTTCAGGGGGTTTTTTTGCCTAATTTCTACATAAATTTTTTATTACTGTATTTTTTATAATTAAATAATTTTAATACTGCCTTCGTTAGAATTTATGCGAAAAATATACCGCAAAGTAATCCTACTCGAAAGTCCAAACCGGAGCTTTAAAACTTGAATTACCTCTCAAGATTGTTTGTTATGAAGATACTCTTTTGGAACAAGCTTGACAGGTAATTCAAAGTAACATACATGCACTCTGCTGAAGAGTGCCCACATGGTCTTTTGTGATTTCTCCCCGCTACTGTTGAATGACTTTTGCGACTTGCTGGACTAGTAAATGATAAACTAGATGTCGTCAGTTGTGTTACAGTAATTTTAGCTGAGAAAGTAGCTCACAGAAAAAAAGTGTTTCACGGACGCTTAGCTTAGAAAATTTGTGCTTTCGTCTGAGTAGTTTATGAAGTTTCTAGATATTGTTTTTTTTAATTTTGAGAATGAGTCATGTGAGTAAAATGAGTGCGTCTGAAAGATCCAAGCAGTACAGCAAGGGAACGTTTCATGTGAACAAAAATCTATTGTTCTGTTCGTGTTGTAACACACCAGTGGATTTTTCAAGAAAGGACAGTTGTGAAAAGCATTGAGCAAGCAAGCTGCATAAAAAAAGGTGTGTCTGAACAGTCAACTGAAAACAATGCAGAAATGTGTTGATGAATTAATTGAGAAAATAACTGCACAAGAACAGCATCGTTCAATGGAACTTTTGAAGGTTTGCTAGACTTCTGGAATACGAAAAAAAGTTGTTTTCCTAAGCTACATAAGGTCGCCATCTGTTGTCTGTCAGTATCCACAAACAGTGTCGATGCTGAACGATCCTTTTCTAAATTTAAAAACATGTTACAGGACAACAGACACAGCATTAAAGAAGAAAATCTGTGTATGTACAATATAATGTATTGAAATGTCGTCCACTTAAATGGAAATCTTGCTCTCGTGTAACAGCGTCGATAACATTGCCAGAATTTGAGCGGTTTATAAATATGCAAGTGTCAATTTAAAACATTTATAAAATGATAATGCTTATTTAGTTATGTACTAGTAATTTGTACTACTGCTTCGTAACTTGGTAGACATTTTTTTTTTTTTTTGGAAATGTTAGTGTAATATCATCGGCCGCAAACTTTCCGTAAAATTTCATAATTAACCCTGCGACTGCCCCACAAATTTTGCGTTTTTTTCCCTGCGATAAAATTACTGCCCTACTCATAGCCACTCAAATACTCTCACATGCCGAACTCCCTTTCTCACTGAAAACCATTCAAAATAAACACAAAACAACTTTTGAATACTTAAAAAACATGACATCATGCTGAAGTAATAAAGTAACATTAAAAACACACAGCATTATAAAAAATTTATTGCACTTTGCTAAAACCTAACCTTCTGTTAAAAACAATTAGCTACCTATATACATTTCACCTTGTTGTTCTGTATATACACATATTAATTCGAAACACTCAAAAGGCAATACCTGCATGAGACAACGACAAGCCATATAAAATTATTCATATACTCTACCCATGAAGCGGCAACATCCCCTTCGAGCACTTTCAACCAGTTCCATGGTAGTCTTCAGGAAGCTTGGCAGTTCCATGGTAGTCTTCAGGAAGCTTGGCAGTTCCAATGACAGTTGGTGGGTGACAGTAGGTGTTATCGGAACTGCTGAGCTTCCTGAAAACGACCATGGAACTTGTTGAAAGTGCTCAAAGTGGATGTTGACGCCTCATGGGGAGAGTATATGAATAATTTATATGGCTTGTCGCTGTCTCATGGAGGTATTGCCTTTTGAGTGTTTCGAATTAATATGTGTATATACAGAACAACAAGGTGAAATGTATATAGGTAGCTAGTTGTTTTTAACAGAAGGTTAGGTTTTAGCAAAGCGCGATAAGTTTTATTAAAATGCTATGTGTTTTTAGGGTTAGAGCATTAGTTTAGCGTGATGTCATGTTTTAAGTATTCAAAAGTTGTTTTGTGTTTATTTTGAATGGTTTTCAACGAGAAAGGGAGTTTGGAATGTGAGAGTATTTGAGTGCCTATGAGGCATTGTAATATGCAAGAAAACGTACCAATAGGAGACTGGTGAATATGATATAAGAGCTGATGATTTGTCTTTTAAAATATTGAAGTTTACTGTGAAAAACTGTCATGTGAAGATACATTTCTTCGAACCAGAGACAGAAGACAGCAAAATGCTATAAGAGCTGGAAACATGTTGAAAAGAAGTGGAACTCTTGAACCATATTAAGAAAGGTAACCTTCAAAAATGTATAAATTGACAAATAGTTAACTTTTTTATGTTTTTAAGATTCTTCCCAAGGCCACCACTCGTTCTCCAGCTCCTGAAGATCAGATATGTTAAAAACTCATTCACAGTTTGTGAACTGATTTTTCAAAATGAAAAATGTTTACAATTAGTAAGTTTCTGAAACCATTTTTAAGATTTCTATGGTCATTTAACAGCTTTGGTAACAAACATTTGAAATTTAGGTATGTTAAAAAAACAATTGAAATGCTGGTTTAAGGCTTTCTCCAAAGAAACAGTATCTGAGATTCTTTTAAGTAATTTCAGAATTTGCAAAATTCTAGATCACAAAAATTTCAAGGCTCCCCCACCCCTTTTTAAGCATAACACTAGCAGCTTCATTACCTCTCTGGTCTTCCACACTTACTTCAGTTCTTAATCTTTTCATAGTAATCATAAATTGATAATGGTTGGAGTTTGTGGGCATACAAAGAGTCCCAAAATGCCTAGAAACTTCAACCATTAATTATCAGTTCAAGATAATACCAAAAAGATCAAGACATCTATTTACATGACAATTTAAGTGGAAAGTGACGTGGAGACTGGATATTCAGAGAAAACTGAAGAGGAATGCAATTAGTGTTGTTAAAAAAAAAAAAAGCAAACAAGAAAGAATGGGGAAAAAAATCTATAAAATCAATATGGAAAAAGCATCTACTAAGCACACACACAAAGCTGAATATGGCTGCAGCATACAGTCATGCATATTATGTTCTGAAAGGAAACATACTAGAATTATTCTAAAGGACAAACAGATACAGTACAATTCTGAAAATCTGCACAACTTGGTTCCAGAAGTTGTGCAGATTGTAGAATTTTGCAGATTTTAGAGAATCTGTGTGTGTTTACTAGTACATACATACTATATAATACTAATTGAAATAGGATGGTATGTATGTACGAATTATAGGCTTTCATTTGTTTAATAATTAGCAAAATTAATTAGTAATATGTATTTAATACTGTAATTAGTAGTATTAGGAATTTATATAGATAACATCATCATTGTCAACCATTATCAATCCACTGCTGGACGAAGGTCTCACCAAGTTTCCTCCATGACGATCTGTCTTGTGCCAGTCTCCTCCATGTCACTCCCGCATACTTTCGAATTTCAATTTACCCATCTCCCATGTGGTTTTCTGGGTCTTTTCCTGTCCCTTGGAATCCAATCTAAAATTCCGGTTGTCCATCGATGGTCTGTCCTTCTGGCAGTATGCCCAGCCTATTGCCATTTCAGGGATTTTACTCTGATCATGATGTCTTCCACTCTTGTCATTTTTCGGATCCACGAGTTCCTCTTCTTATCTCTTCTGGTTACACCAAGCATGCACCTCTCCATGCTGCTTTGAGTTGTCTGCAGCCTTTGTATGTCTCTTTTAGTTAAGGTCAATGTCTCTGCACCATACGTAAGCACTGGAAGGATTCAACGATCAAACACTTTTCTTTTAAGACATAATGGCATATTGCTCTTGAAAATTATGCTGTTTCTTTCAAAAGCTCTCCAGGCAAGTTTCGTACGCCGATTAATTTCTTCATCAATGTGACCCTCACTTGATATCTGCTGTCCAAGATAAACGTACGTGTTTGTTATCTCCAGCTTTTCCCCATCAATCGATAAATCTTCATTTCGTGTAAAAGCATTGAACATCACTTTTGTCTTCTGAAAGTTCATTTTTAATCCCACTTCTTTACTCTCGTCAGCAAGTTCTTGGATCATACTCTGCAGCTCTGATGGGGTAGTTGCAAAAATGACTGTCATCAGCAAAACGAAGGTGGGTTAGATAATCTCCATTAATCTTTATCCCATTGTTTTCCCAGTTCAGTGATTGAAAGACATTTTCCAATGCGGCGTTAAAGAGCTTCAGAGATATGGTGTCACCTTGTCTCACTTCCTTTCCAATTTTTATGTGTGTTGTATTTTCAAACAGCCAAATCTTTGCACTTGCATTTTCATAGATGTTATTAATAACATTAATGTATGCATCTTCAATACTGCAGGATTTCAGAGCCACTGTAACTGCTGATGGTTTCACCGAATCAAAGGCTTTTTCATAATCGATAAAAGCCATGCACAATGGAAGTTCATATTCCCTCGCTCTTTCAATTAGTTCTCTCAGTACGTGGATATGATCTATTGAGCTGTAGCCACTATTGAATCCAGCTTGTTCTCTCGGTTGAGCCATGTCCAGTGTTACCTTCAAACGATGTGAAAGAACTTTAGTGAAGATTTTATAAACCACTGATAGGAGGCTGATAGGTCTGTAGTTCCTGAGATCCTCAATGTCACCTTTTTTATGTAGCAGAATCATTACAGCGTTGTTCCAATCCTCAGGAATCTTCCCTTCATTAAGGCATCGAGTGAAAATTTGGGCGAGTACTGTTTCGATTTCTCCACTTGTTTCTTGTATGATGCCTACAGTAATTCCATCTTCTCCTGGAGCTTTTCCCCGCTTCATGTTCTTGATTGCATGTGCAACTTCTGCTGGGAGGACTGGAAGAACTCTGGTACTGGTACCTTCCACGATGTCTGGAGTACATGCATCATCCCTTTCATATAACTTGGAGTAGAAATCTTTCACTCTTGTCAAAATTCAGCCTCTATTTCTTGTTACAGAACCATTTTCTTTTCTCAGTGCCATAATCTGTTTTCTTCCCTTACTGAGATGTCCCTTTGCTATCTTTAGGCTTTGGTTGTTTTCAATTGCTTTCCTCACTAGTTCACAGTTGAATTTCCTTGCATCTTCAGTGATACTTTTTCGTACTGTCTTGCACTTTGGAAGTCACATCTTCTTTAGTTGTCCTCATCACTCTTCTTTTTTGCATCAACATTTTGGTTTTTCCTGATAATTTGTTCACATGCAACTTGTTCTTAGCCCCAGCTAATTTTGTTGCTGTTTCCATAAGAGCTTTGGTTACTTTTCTGTTAACTTCAGAAATATCCACTTCTTCCGATGTTAGGCCTTCTAAAGCAGAGAATCTGTTCTTCAGTTCCAACTTGAAGGTATTATGGTGTTTTTTAAGGTTGGTTATGCCAATACATTTTGTTTGTCTTATGAGCTTGCCACGTTCGATTTTAGTGTTGAGGTGCATCTTACATCTCACCAATCTATGGTCACTACCTGTGTTGAACTTGTTTAGCACACTGCAGTCTTCTATGACGAATTTTTTGTTACACATAATAAAATCAATTTCACTTGTCGTCCCATTTGGATGTCTCCATGTCCATTTCCTGTGTGGCTTTTTCTTAAAAAAGGAGTTCAAGATGAAAAACCCTTCTGCCTCTGCAAACTTAACGAGAGTATTTCAACGCTGGTTTCTGTTGCTGTGACCGAATTTACCTACTGAAGTTTCATTCTGTTGCCGTTGCCCTATTTTTGCATTGAAATCTCCTATAATTATCTTCAAGTCCTGCTTACCTTTATTATTTAGATGACGAATTTCCTCATAAAATTCTTCAATTTCTTCTTCAGGATGACTTGTGGTGGGTGCATAAGTTTGAATAATCTGAGCCTGGTATCTTCTCGAGAGTTGGATAACGAGTCGTGCAGCTCTGTCAGAGGAACTTTCAACTTCTACAACTTTATCCTTCAGTTTCTTGTTTATTATAAATCCAACACCACTAGTTCTGCTAGTATCTGTCCCATGACAGTAGAAGAGATGTCCACTTTTCAGTTCAATGAGATCTTCTCCTTTTCTCCTTACCTCACTTAACCCGACGATGCCCCACTTGATCCTTTCTAGTTCCTCTTCCAATTCAAGAAGCCTTGAATCAGAAGATAGGGAGCGTCCATTATACGTAGCCAAGGTCAGCATCAGATGGCAGCCTAGTCCGGTCCTCCGGGGATTCTTAGCACCCTCTGCCTTCATGTCGCACTGGCCGCTGCCTTGGCCAGGTACATTCCAGCTGCCGGAGACTGAGGGCCAAGATTTAAGTTGTGGAGTCATTTTGGAGGGGTTTGGCCATAACTCGCCATGCTGGTTGGTGAGTATAGGATAGAATTTCCTCTAATCCCGATGGTATAGTTATACCACTATTGGCGGTCGTCAGAGCCCCTTTAGTGGGAACAGGATGCACCACGAGAAGGCGGGGTTGACATTTGTCAAGGAGAGGCTGTGATGTTACGCATCACCTGACCTTACATCCTATATAGATCAGGTGATGCGTAACATCCCCTGACCTATATGTACTGTATATAGATATATACAGTACTTAATAAGTAAGTAAAATATAGGGAACAAATTCATAATACAGTACTGTATTAATTAATTGAATTTTTATTTACCAAATACTGTATATGTCAATCAAACATTCTGGCTGGCAAACATTCCATCAATGGTCAATTGTTTTAAATTTGGTTTCTCTCATTGAAGTTTTTCCTGAAGTCCATAAATCATCATTATTTCCTGTGCTGAAACACATTTCTGCTGTTCTAAAAAATTAATGCATTGTTCTTCCAACAAAATTCCATCACCTAAGGACATTTTTTTGGTAGTAGAATCCTCGCTGTCATTGTTTGAATCTCCTGCATCAGGATTAATCAGACTAGCTATGATTTCATCATCAGTCATCACTTGGACTTCACTCTTGTCTAAAGATTCCATCCATTCAACTATATCTTCTTCTCTAAACACATTCATCATTGACACATTTGCTTGTTTGGCATATGCTAGGAGCTGCATAGCCTTTGATTTGGCCTAAACTCGTAATCCTCGGGTTCAGAGTCAATAAATATTGATGCTGGCCATAACTTATGCCATGCATTTATCAGAGTAGAACGTTTCACATTGTTCCATGAACCTGCTATCAGTCCTTCATTGTGAAATCTTTAATGAACGTTTTGATTGTTTGAAACGATTTATCAGAGTTCAACAGTTTCCTAAGGAATTCTCCTTTGTAGTCGCACCTCCAACTGTTAACTATGCCCTGTTCCATGGGTTGAATTAATGAAGTTGTGTTTGGGGGTAAGAACATAACTGTAACATTTGAAGTTAAATCTTCAGGATGTGCCCTGCAGTTGTCCCATACCAACAAAATTTTACAGTCTGGAGCAAGTCCAACCTCCACACAGTGCTTTCTGGCGTCTTTAACAAAGTGATTATTGAACCAGTCTGTAGCGAGTTTTTTGGTCATCCATGATTTTTTATTACTGCGGTAGATCACAGGTAAGGTCTTTAAGCCCTTCAAAGTCCTAGGACAAGCACTTTTTTCAATCACAAATGGCATACATTTATGATTTCCAGAGGCATTGGAACAAAGAGCAACTGTTACTCTTTCTTTGCCTTCCTTAACACCGGAAGGTCCTACTTCATGAACACACAATAGAGTATGTCGTGGTAGACAATGCCAGACAACTCCAGTTTCATCCATGTTATAAATCTGATCAGGAGAAAGAGCTTCCTCCTGGACAAATTTGGCAAACACATCCAGAAACTCTTTTGCAGCTACCTTATCTGCCGATTCTTGCTCCCCTCAGGATTTCAAGTAACGAATTCCATGTCTTTGTTTGAAGCGGGATAGCCATCCAACTGAAAAATTACAAGGCTCGTCAATCTTCAATTGCTGATGAAATAGCTTGGCTTTTTCGCATAAGAGTGGACCTCTAATTGGCATACCATCGTTACGCCTTTGCCGAAACCACTCGTAAACAACAGCATCGAGGGTGGAGTTTCTAGCTTCATGCATCGTTTTGCGATCAGCAATTTCAGAATTGTTATCACTCATTGCATAGAATTGCAATATCTTGTCTTAGTTTTTCTTAATATTGTACACAGTCCGAACAGCAATACCAAAAATCTCCGCAACATGCTTTGGTGCACTGCCATTATCAAGTTTTTGCAACAAGTCCACTTTCTGCTGGATCGTTCACTCCTGCCATTTTCTCAAATTTCCAGACATATATTCAAAATATTTCACCTTAAGACATGAAACAAGACATAAAAAAACAGATTCTCACAGCACGTGTACCGGAAAAAAAATGTAAACACGCAATGCTAAGTTGCCAGATTGCCCTCTTGATATGTGCTTTATTTGAACTTCAATCTCTCAATACTGTACCATCAGATTAAAACAACACATAAAAAACTGGCAGAAAAAGAAGAAAAAACAGCACTTATTCAATACTGTCTGGATAACCAAAAATATCCTAAATTCGAAAATATAAAAATCATTAAAAGCTGTAAATCCGAAAAACACCTCAGAATAGCAGAGTCGGTAATGATTGAAAAAAATAGGAAAAAAGTTTGCAACCATAATGACTCTAATAATTTGAGAAACAGCTGGAGAAATTTAATTAAAATTGAGCAAAAAAATGAAAAAGTTCGAAAAATGAGATCACTGACCAACAAGAGATGGCGCCACAACGCCCAAGAAGAAGCGATAGCCGATGACAGAAGCAGCCCGCGAGAACTACCGAAATGCCCAGCTGACACGGTCCGTGCTAGTCGGAGCAAAATGTCCCCTCGAAGACGGTAAAGGAGTATTACCGAAAGTACTAGGGTTATGAATAAATATTGAAGTAAATGAGGATGCAGCAAAGGAAAAAAAAACTCATTTGGTGATGAGGCAAAATAAATTCCAACGGAAAAAAAGAAGTGGACCCGTGGCCAAATGAAAAACCCCCGTGCCGCATCCACATAACAGAAATATGAATTGAAAGCCAAGCCCCACGTGCGGTAAGTGTTCATCGAACTTTACCAACTAAAAGTGAAGTTCAAAAATGCAAATGCATTAATGCACGTTAAAATATATATATATATATATATATATATAACCTCCAATATCGGAAGTAAATTGAAAAAAAATTTATATCATCAGTAATATTTTTGAAATAGAGAAAACACTTTCTGTTGAATCGTTCACTCCTGCCTTTTTCTCAAATTTCCAGACAATTATTCAAAATATTTCACCTTAAGACGTGAAACAAGACGTAAAAAAACAGATTCTCACAGCACGTGTACTGGAAAAAAATGTAAACATGCAATGCTAAGTTGCCAGATTGCCCGCTTGATATGTGCTTTATTTGAACTTCAATCTCTCAATACTGTACCACCATTTTTGACCCAAAATTTTTTTATATCATTAGTAATATTTTTCAAATAGAGAAAACACAAAGATTTTAAAAACCTTTAAAAAGATCTTAAACACTTTTTTTATGCCAGCTGGAAAATAACAAATTTCGATTTCTGAAACCTTTTTTTTTTTTACCCGTCCGTTAACTGTAACCGGTGTTTGAATCCATGCGGATTTTCGGAATCAT
The DNA here is from genome assembly GCA_039090855.1 of Macrothele yani. Lineage (NCBI taxonomy): Eukaryota > Metazoa > Arthropoda > Arachnida > Araneae > Macrothelidae > Macrothele > Macrothele yani. The sequence continues at coordinate 2,321,730 of CM076996.1, read as the reverse complement.
ACTGTACTTGTAATTAAAAAAAGAGCATTTTTTTTAAATACTCATGTAATGAGATAGACTGAGGAATAAAATGGAGGCTTGAAACTTTGTGTCCCCCAGAAAAAAAATTAATATGTTCAGAGTGCTACCTCCCAAACTATATATATATATATATATATATATGGAGTTCCCATTTCCCAAATAAAAAAAAAAAAAATAATAACCAGGTGAGCTTTGAATATACACCGACGGAAAAAAAAAATCCCAACACCAAGAAGGGATTGTGTTAGATAAACGACAGTTGGTAGGCGGTGAGAGTACATCTGTAAGACGACGTCTATGCAAATTTCGCGCTCGGCGCATACGTGTGGCGCTAGTAGCACCCCTCGGAATATGCAAAGCAGGTTTGCTGTAAATACGCGCTGTAACGTTCCTGAGCGTTAGTTATCGTTCAGATTCGATGTAGTGTGTTGATGTTAGTCAAGAATGCCTTTAAGAAGACGAAGAAGCCATTATCAACAGCTCACGGAGTTTGAACGAGGTCATGTAATAAGGCTATGAGAAGGTGGATTTTCTTTCTGTAATATTGCAGAACGACTTGGCAGGAATGTAGCCACTGTGCACGATTGTTGGCAGCGGTGGTCAAGGGAAGGTACTGCCTCAAGAAGACCGGGTTCCGGCCGGCCACGTGGCACTACTGAGAGGGAAGACCGCCGTGTACGGCGTATGGCTGTGGCACATAGTACCGCGTCTACGGCAGCAATTCGAGCTGCAGTTGCCACCACAGTGACACAACGAACTGTTACAAATCGGTTACTTGAAGGACAGCTCCGAGCCAGACGTCCTGTAGCGTGCATTCCACTTACTCCAAACCACTGCCATTTGCAACGTCAGTGGTGTCAAGCTAGAGCTCATTGGGGGACGGAGTGGAGATCTGTTGTATTTTCTGATGAAAGCCGGTTCTGCCTGGGTGCCAGTGATGGCAGTGTGTTGGTTAGGAGGCCAGGTGAGCGCCTGCAACCAACCTGTCAGCAGCCAAGACACACTGGACCTACACCTGGAGTTATTGTCTGGGGAGCAATTTCCTATGACAGCAGGAGCACTCTCGTGGTTATCCCACGCACCCTGACGGCACAGTTGTACGTCGGTCTGGTGATTCAACCTGTTGTGCTGCCATTCATGAACAGCATTCCAGGGGTGTTTTCCAACAGGATAACGCTCGCCCGCATACCGGTGTTGTAACCCAACATGCTCTACAGAGTGTCGACATGCTGTCGTGGCCTGCTAGATCACCAGATCTTTCACCAATCGAGCACGTATGGGACATCATTGGACGACAACTCCAGCGTCACCCCCAACCAGCATTAACCGTCCCTGTATTGACCGACCAAGTGCAACATGCATGGAACTCCATCCCACAAACTGACATCCAGCACCTGTACGACACAATGCATGAATGTTTGCGTGCTTGCATTCAACATTCTGTCGGTTTCACCGGTTATTAATGTACAAGCATTTCACATTTAAAATGGCTCTTTTCGCGCTTACAATAAGCTGTGATCTTGAAACCTGAATCGATTAAATATGTTACCTATACAAATGTATTGCCGCCATTTCATTCCTCTACAACTATTTTTTCGTGGTGTTGGGATTTTTTTTTCCGTCAGTGTGTGTATATATATATCATCATCATCATCATTGTCAACCATTATCAATCCACTGCTGGACGAAGGTCTCCCCAAGTTTCCTCCACAACGGTCTGTCTTGTGCCAGTCTCCTCCATGTCACCCCTGCATACTTTCGAATTTCATCCACCCATCTCCCATGTGGTCTTCTTCTGGGTCTTTTCCTGTCCCTTGGAATCCAATCTAAAATTTCGGCTGTCCATCGATGATCTGTCCTTCTGGCAGTATGTCCAGCCCATTGCCATTTCAGGGATTTAACTCTGATCATGATGTCTTCCACTCTTGTCATTTTTCGGATCCACGAGTTCCTCTTCTTATCTCTCCTGGTTACACCAAGCATGCACCTCTCCATGCTTCTTTGAGTTGTCTGCAGCCTTTGTATGTCTCTTTTAGTTAAGGTCCACGTTTCTGCACCATACGTAAACACTGGAAGGATGCATTGATCAAACACTTTTCTTTTAAGACATAATGGCATATTGCTCTTGAAAATTATGCTGTTTCTTCCAAAAGCTCTCCAGGCAAGTTTTGTACGCCGATTAATTTCTTCATCAATGTGACCCTCACTTGATATCTGCTGTCCAAGATAAACGTATGTGTCTGTTATCTCCAGCTTTTCTCCATCAATCGATAAATCTTCATTTCTTGTAAAAGCATTGAACATCCCTTTTGTCTTCTGAAAGTTCATTTTTAATCCCACTTCTTTACTCTTGTCAGCAAGTTCCTGGATCATACTCTGCAGCTCTGATGGGGTAGTTGCAAAAATGACTACGTCATCAGCAAAACGAAGGTGGGTTAGATAATCTCCATTAATCTTTATCCCTTTGTTTTCCCAGCTCAGCGACTGAAAAACACCCTCCAATGTGGCATTAAAGAGCTTCGGAGATATGGTGTCACCTTGTCTCACTCCCTTTCCAATTTTTATGTGTGTTGTATTTTCAAACAGCCGAATCTTTGCACTTGCATTTTCATAGATGTTATTAATAATATTAATGTATGCATCTTCAATACCGCAGGTTTTCAGAGCCATTGTAACTGCTGATGGTTTCACCGAATCAAAGGCTTTTTCATAATCGATAAAAGCCATGCACAATGGAAGTTCATATTCCCTCGCTCTTTCAATTAGTTCTCTCAGTACGTGGATATGATCTATTGTGCTGTAGCCACTCCTGAATCCAGCTTGTTCTCTCGGTTGAGCCATGTCCAGTGTTACCTTCAAGCGGTGTGAAAGAACTTTAGTGAAGATTTTATAAACTACTGATAGGAGGCTGATAGGTCTGTAGTTTCCGAGATCCTCAATGTCACCTTTCTTATGTAGCAGGATCATTGTAGCGGTGTTCCAATCCTCAGGAATCTTTCCTTCATTAAGGCATCGAGTGAAAATTTGGGCGAGTACTGTTTCGATTTCTCCACTTGCTTCTTGTATGATGTCTACAGTAATTCCATCTTCTCCTGGAGCTTTTCCCCGCTTCATGTTCTTGATTGCATGTGCAACTTCTGCTGGAAGGACTGGAGGAACTCTGGTACTGGTATCTTTCATGATGTCTGGAGTGCATGTATCATCCCTTTCATATAATTTGGAGTAGAAATCTTTCACTCTTGTCAAAATTTCGCCTCTATTTCTTGTTACAGAACCATCTTCTTTTCTCAGTGCCATAATCTGTTTTCTTCCCTTACTGAGATGTCCCTTTGCTATCTTTAGGCTTTGGTTGTTTTCAATTGCTTTCCTCACTAGTTCACAGTTGAATTTTCTTACGTCTTCAGTGATACTTTTTCTTACTGTCTTGCATAGCTCTATATATTCCACTTTGGAAGTCACATCTTCTTTAGTTGTCCTCATCTCTCTTCTTTTTTGCATCAACATTTTCGTTTTTCCTGATAATTTATTTACATGCAACTTGTTCTTAGACCCAGCTAATTTTGTTGCTGTTTCCATAAGAGCTTTGGTTACTTTTCTGTTAACTTCAGAGATGTCCACTTCTTCCGATGTTAGGCCTTCCAAAGCAGAGAACCTGTTCTTCAGTTCCAACTTGAAGGTATTATGGTGTTTTTAAGGTTGGTTATGTCAATAGGTTTTGTTTGTCTTATGAGCTTGCCACGTTCAAGTTTAGTGTTGAGGTGCATCTTACATCTCACCAATCTATGGTCACTACCTGTGTTGAACTTGTTTAGCACACTGCAGTCTTCTATGACGAATTTTTTGTTACACATAATAAAATCAATTTCACTTGTCGTCCCATTTGGATGTCTCCATGTCCATTTCCTGTGTGGCTTTTTCTTGAAAAAGGAGTTCAAGATGAAAAACCCTTCTGCCTCTGCAAACTCAACGAGAGTATTTCCACGCCGGTTTCTGTTGCCGTGACCGAATTTACCTACTGAAGTTTCATTCTGTTGCCGTTGCCCTATTTTTGCATTGAAATCTCCCATAATTATTTTCAAGTGCTGCTTACCTTTATTATTTAGATGACAAATTTCCTCATAAAATTCTTCAATTTCTTCTTCAGGATGACTTGTGGTGGGTGCATAAGTTTGAATAATCTGAGCCTGGTATCTTTTCGAGAGTTGGATAACAAGTCGTGCAGCTCTGTCAGAGGAACTTTCAACTTCTACAACTTTATCCTTCAGTTTCTTGTTTATTATAAATCCAACACCACTAGTTCTGCCAGTATCTGTCCCACGATAGTAGATGAGATGTCCACTTTTCAGTTCGATGAGATCTTCTCCTTTTCTCCTTACCTCACTTAGCCCCACGATGTCCCACTTGATCCTTTGTAGTTCCTCTTCCAATTCAAGAAGCCTTGAATCAGAAGATAGGGAGCGTCCATTGTAAGTAGCCAAGGTCAGCATCAGATGGCAGCCTAGTCCGGTCCTCCGGAGGATTCTTAGCACCCTCTGCCTTCATGTCGCACTGGCCGCTGCCTTGGCCAGGTACATTCGAGCTGCCGGAGACTGAGGGCCAAGATTTAAGTTGTGGAATCATTTTGGAGGGGTTTGGCCATAACTCACCACGCTGGCCAAGCGGGTTGGTGAGTGTGGGATAGAATTTCCTCTAATCCCGATGGTATAGTTATACCGCTATTGGCGGTCGTCAGCGCCCCTTTAGTGGGAACAGGATGCACCACGAGAAGGCGGGGTTGACATTTGTCAAGGAGAGGCTGTGATGTTACGCATCACCTGACCTTACATCCCTATATATATATCTTCAGGATGGGAGGGCTGGAGTTGGGTGCCCAATTGGAGAGTTTAATCATTTCAAAGCTCACCTGGATATTTTTTTTTATTTAGGAAATGGGGAATCCATATATTATATATACAGTATATATATATATATATATATATATATATATATATATATATATATATATATATATATACTGTATATATAATATATGGATTCCCCATTTCCTAAATAAAAAAATATCCAGGTGAGCTTTGAAATGATTAAACTCTCCAATTGGGCACCCAACTCCAGCCCTCCCATCCTGAAGATTTCACTTTGGAACCCTGTAGTTGAAAATTGGTTCCTTTGCACTGATTTTGAGAAAAGGTGCTATTAATAGAAAACGTAAATTGGCAGGATTTCAGACACTCACACATACACAAGAAAAAAGCTTAAAAGGGGTACAAAGATTATCATCAACTCTTAAAATTAACAGATGTGAAAAATCATTAAGTTATCTAATGCTTTAAAAATGCATCAGAATGCTTCCATCCCAAAATAAAAAATTCACCTTACAATGAGGAAATTTGACAATCTGCCATCTAAATCACAAGTTTACATCATTTGCTACTGCTGATGCAGAAAAAATCTACAATTAGAGCAACCTTCTTTTCCACCATTACAGACTTTTTTTTTTTTTTACATCAACCAACTACTGGTGACAAAGAAAACATATCAACACATATAACTGGATTGACTATTTTGTTCCAACAGAGTACCTATGTTAGATCACTGATGGTAAGACACACAGATTAGGCTCACAATAACAACTTAAAACAAATAGAGTGATCAAGTGAAGAAAGGGTGTGTGTGTGAGGGGGGGGTTATTTGCTACTTTAAAGCAATTATTGTATGGTCATACAGATAGAAGGACCAACCAATGTTGGATAACATAACTAATCTTTAATTATCTCAGTAACTATTCAGTACGGAACAAACTTCTGTTCAACACGTTATAAATAGGGACATCTCACTTTGGTCACAGGCTTGTCACAGATCTTCATGAACTCAAAGTTGTTATTAATTAGTTCTAAATATATATGCAACTGCTTACCTTGTCTATTGCTGTTGGTCATTCATATTTGGTTCTGCCCAAAACAAACTACAATTTCGTTCCATCCCTGTTTGGAATCTTGCTGTAGAAAGTCATGCCAAGATTCCGAACAGGGATGGAACGAAATTATAGTTTGTTTTGGGCAGAACCAAATATGAATGACCAACAGCAATAGACAAGGTAAGCAGTTCCGTATATATTTAGAACTAATTAATAACTTTGAGTTCATGAAGATCTATGACATGCCTGTGACCAAAGTGAAAAGTCCCTATCAATAACTTGTTGAACAGAAGTTTGTTCAGTACTGAATAGTTACTGAGATAATTAATGAAGAATCCACGTAAACTCTGTGAATATCAATTGGCGCTAGTTGAAGATTTATGAATGTATGTTATATAACTAATCTTAACTGAGTTGAAAAGTCCCCCAAAAACTGCAACAGATTTAACTTGGAAACATGCTAAAACAATCTACAACAGAACTTAAAGACACTGCTGTGGATAAGACTTACATAGACATCTAAAGGTAGATGTGGACAAATTTTGGCATGACTTTTTACAGCACCTATCCTCTCCACCAAAGCCACATTTATGCCCAGTCACACTAGGCTATTTGCCAAGGGTGACAGAATTTTTTGACAATATTAAGAAAATACACAGCCACACACAGGGGTCGAAAAATGTGCAGTCACATGGTTGCCCAGGGCAACCAAAATATTGTCCGGGCTACCATGGAAAACATCACTGAAAAACACGTAATTCAAGAATTTGCAAGCCCCAGAAAAAAAGGAGTAAATACTGTTTTTTCTTTCTTTGTTTTTCCACGGAGAGATAAGCCAAAGGCTGAGGGTAAAACATTATTTTTCGGACAGAAGTATACATGACTTTGATATTATATTAGCTCCCCCCACCCTTTCGCTGGTCCAATGTTTTTGATTCTGGCCACTAAAAAATTTAGCTGGCCATCAGACTCCAGAATATTTTTCTACCCCTGGCCATGCATAAAAGCATTAACTTGTAGCCAAAAATACTTTTGATAAAACCTATTGGTTTTTAAATTTTTTGCATCATGTCTATATATATACAGTATATATATATATATATTGTTATTAAGCTGGGTCCTAGGGACCCACAGATTTTTAAAAAGTGGGTACTTTGTGTGATATTCTGGGTCCTTTTAAAAAATCAAAAGAATAAAGAGATAATGAATATTTATACTTACATAAGCAAATGAAAAATAAATGTAATGTACATTGTTCAACACTTTAATTTATGCTCTTTGAAAGCAATCTTTAAAAAAAAATCTAGTACTGAGAGAATTAAATTTTATCATTTTCAATATATCACTAACCTGTTCTCTGAGATTCAGAGGTTAGCTCCAAAAAGAAATACAAACTTCCAGATATTTTTACCTATTGTTGTCGTATCAAACTTCGCCATTTACAGCGATCTTGACATACAACTTGTGCTTCACTGATATCCATTACACGCCGTACACAAGATCTTTTATACTTCATACTCAATTTTTTTCTCATGCAGACACTCCTGAATCTGATCTACCCATGTCTTTCTTGGCCTTCCTCTGCCTTTCCTTCCTGCCACTTGGGCTGAAAATATTTTCTTAGTAAGCAATTCATCACTCATTCTTTCAACATGGCCAAACCACCAAAGCATATTGGTCTCCACCTTGCTAACAACATTTTGCTTCACATCATACAACTGCAAAACATCTTCATTCCTCACACAATCAGATCATGTCTTGCCACAAACCCCACGTAAGTAACGCATTTCTCCAGCACACAAACAACTCCTACGCTGTTTCTGCAGTACCCAGGTTTCACTGCCATACATCAGAGTAGGAACAATTACTGTTTCATACACAGCCATACGGGACTCTCTAGAGAACCCATCATTTCTGTGAAAACCTCCCAGAGCAGCTATGACTTTCAAAGAAGAATTCACTCGCCTACTGATTTCACCATCCAACTTGTTCTCTCTGTCAAACATGCTTCCTAAATACACAAACTCACTCACCTGGTCAATCACAGAGCCATTTATACTTACATTACATTCAGTGCTACCCATTCCTCTCTCAAACACCATAACTTTGGTTTTTCCCTTATTTATACCTCAGTTTGAATTTCATGCAAACTTTGTGCATCCGAGTCAACATACTCTGCAACTCACTTTTGTTTTCTGCCAACAGGACAGTGTGTCCGCATACAGCAATCTGCACACACGGATATCACCAAGACATAAACCACTATTATCTATTTTGGCATCACGCATGCATGCATCCATAAATATATTAAACAGCCATGCTGACATTACACAACCTTGTCTAACTCCAGCACCAATGGAAAACCATTTTGATAAAACACCATTCACTCGTACACAAGCTCAACTGATAGCATACATGGCTTTTACACTATTAAGTAGATTCCCAGTAACACCATATTCATTCAATACCTTCCACAAAAGTGTCCTATTCACTCGGTCGTAAGCTTTCTCTAAATCTATGAAGGCAGTAAAAACTTTTTTCCAAACAGTCAGATACTTTTCAATCATCGTGCGTAATGCAAAAATCTGGTTAGTGCAGACTTTACCAGGCATAAAGCCACTCTGAGCATCCCAAACTTTCAATGATGCAAGACCCCGTACTTTTTCAATAACAACCTTACCAAACACTTTCCCTGGCACACTCAGTAGGCTAATACCACGATAGTTCTTGCATTCAGTCTGATCACCTTTTCCCTTATACAAGGGAACAATAATAGCATCCATCCAATCCCGAGGGACCATTCCTAACTCCCAGCACAACTGGCAAATTTCAGTTAACCAGTCAATTATAGAGTCACCATCATATTTCAACATCTCTGCAGTTATGCTACAACTCCTGGAGCCTTACCATTCTGAAGAGATTTTAGAGCTTTACACACTTCTTTTCTTGATATCTCTCCTGTGCTTTCATCCCTCATTGTGACATCATCTGCATCTGTCTCAGAATCATTTTTGCTCTCCTGATCTAATAACTCACAGAAGTATTCGCCCCATCTGTCACTTAACTCATTGGGCTCCCATATCATTTCCCCAATCTCATTCTTCACACAACTTACAACTTTGTTTCCCCTATTTTTTCTGAGTCTCATGTACTTCCAGAAGGACTTTCTATCTTTCCAAAAAGCCAGTTCATGCCTTTCCACTTTCTCTTTCCTATCTTTTGCCTTACTGTGGCGAACCAGCTTAGCAGCTTCACGCTTCTTACAGCGATATTCATCCATAGAGACTCTACCTTGCAACATCCCCAAATAGGCTTCCTTCTTCCTCTTTACTGCCTCTTCAATCTCACTATTCCACCAAGCATCACCTCTATTGTTACCCACTATTGTGGTGCCACAGACCTCTTTAGCAGCAGCAACAACACAGTTCTTAAAACATTACCACTTCTTTTCTACATCCCTCTAACAAGATTTCAGATCCTTCAGTCATTCTCTGAGTAAGTCAGAATACCGCTGATGATCTTCAAGGAGCCTATCAACCTTTATTCTTTTTATCCTGGGTCTCTTCCTATTCCTTTTCCTCCAACCAACATTAAGTTTCACTCGTGACACTACCAAGTAATGATCAGAACCAACATCCGCACCTCTCATCACACGAGTGTCAACAACTAAGTGTTTCAAACGCTGATCGTAAACAACAAAATCTATCACACTCTTTTGACCAAGAGTACGATTTTCCCAAGTATATGTGTGGATATACTTGTGGTTGAAAATGTATTAGATACACACAAATCATTCTCAATGCAGAGTTCAATTTATCTTCCACCATTATCATTCACACAAGGATCATTAAACTTACCCAGAACATTGTCAGAAATTGTATTCTGCACACCTACTCTAGCATTGAAATCCCCTGCTATTATAACTTTTTCTTTAGCACCAAACTGGCTCAAAACAGCTTTTAGCTCATTCCAGAAATCTTCTTTCTTATCAGAAGGTTCCGAGTCACAAGGAGCATACACTACAACAATTACAATTCTCTGAAGTTTCACTTTCAAACGAATCCAGCAAATTCTCTCACTTATGCAACTATAGTGAATCAAGTTGTTCTTCATCTTTTCACTTAAAATCACACCTACACTAGCCTGTCGTCTCATATTATCCAATACTCCAGACCACACACTCACCGTGCCATTCACTTCTTCTACCCCAATTTCCTTCTTTTTGGTTTCACTTACACACAGCACATCCAGTCTATACTTATTCATCTCCTCAATCACCTCACTCATCTTGCCATTTATACCTCTAGTATTCCATACACTAATCTTACATTCACTCAGCCGAGATCGCTTTCTCATACGCCGTTTAGAAAGTCCAGGTCGATTCCGTGGTGGACCGTCCTTCTCAAGTGTGGTAGGTCCACCATATCCCACACTTGAGTCATTCTTAATATTTCTTTTTGTCTTTTTAATCAGGTAAGTACATCAGTGTGGGGGATTAGCCCACAGCTGAGGGTTCCAGTTGGTTATTCAACCTAAGGATTTTGGAACAAAACCCAGTGAGTTGGGTTTTTTTGCCAATGTCACACAGAACTAGCTTGCACCTCTCCAAGATTCACAGAGGCCCTAGTTGCTGTTGTGTGTGCCATTGTTACCACGGAGCGCCCCGAGGAGGCAAACCCATCGCTCACTACGACCGCCCGCTTATCATTTCAAACGCTGATTGTTATCATTTTCAACTAAATTTTATTATAATGGAACTACACAAAAACAATGCATTTTAAGTCAGCTCAGAACACCCAAAAGGTTTTAATTTTTCAAAACACAGGAACTGTGTGATGACTACACCTGAACAATTTTTTTTTTTTTTTGACTTTTAAGGAACAATCATTGAAGTAGACATACAACTTTTAGTAGAGTATAATCGTTCACAGTGCTCTCATTAAATGTAAGTTTGTTTGTTTTTCAAATTTTAACTTCTCCAATACTGATTAAAAGAGCTGAAAGGTTTAATAAATTAATCAGGACATTTGTATATTTACATAATCTTGAGGGACGATGCATTGCTGGCTGTCTTCATTCTTTCCCTAATCCTCACAAATGACTTCTGCCAAATGGCATGTTAAAAAATCCGAAATAAAATGTGGGTCCCAACGGATGCGTAAAATTTATAATTATGGGTCCTTTTTTGTTTTGTTTTGGGGTAATTTACATGCTACAACGCATCAATGGCAGTGCTGTATATATATAAATTTAAAAACCAATGGGTTTTGTCAAGTACTTTTGAGGGATTTTTTTCAATTAATGACATTTCAAAGTATTATAATTTTCCTATAGTATTATAATTTTTTGTGCCTACATAAGGGAAAATCCACAATGTAAATGAAAATTCAATCTTTCAGGCTCAAATTTATTTCACATGTGAAACTAGGAACAAAAATATTTTTCTTTGCAATTAAAGTAGTCTTTATAAGACATTCAATCAAAAATGTTTATGACTTATATACCAGTCCCTACAGGAAAATTTGAAAACTAAATAAAAAATATGAAAAAATTAATGCTTCTGCATGACCAATCAAGATAGGGGTTGTTGTTGTTGTTGTTGTTCTCTCTCTCTCTCTAACTGAAAGCCCCTCCACATCACTTCAAAATTCTGACTTTTAAAGTCAATGGAAAATTTTTAAACTATATTTCAAATTTAATTAAAATTTAGATGGACCAAAAAGGACATGACACATTGAATATAGCAAAAAATTTGACATAGTTTAGGATGTCAAAGCTTTTGATATATTTAAATTTTGCTTTCTTGATATCCTGTTCATTACAAAACAGTATTTGAAAATCCAGAAGATAAAAAAAGGTCAATGTGCAGAGACAGCTAACTGACAAATAGACAAAATGATTATATTTGTAGGTTTTGCAAAATATGTTATCAATCAAATAGGTAAATACTTAAAATCTAAATTACCTAAAAAAAATTATTTGACAAATACGTAAAAAAAAAATCCTGAAAAAACAATTGAAAGATACATTGATGTGTTTCTAATAAAAACAAAGATTAAGTTGCATCATGCCTCCCAAGAAAATACAGGTAGCATACAAATCAATATCTAGAGGTGGCTAAAAAAAACTGTCTCTGATCAGCCTGTGTCTATAAGGAAATATCCTTCCCACCCATCTTTCCCCAAAGTTCTGACACTACATTCAAATTTTCAGGAGAGAAGTATATAATCCCCCTCCCCCCATTCTCATATGGATGCCAAAGGTAATAAATAATATTTTCCAACACTACTCTCCACCTCAAACTCTAATTTAGAGTTATTTGGTTCCAGTGCCGCCACAAGCTTACACGAGGCCCTCTTGCTAACTAATAATTTTTGCTAAATCAACCTGGTTAACGCTATTTTGTGCACGTACACAACAGAATATTTTTATTTTCTGATAAGGTGGTAAGCTTTTCACTCATTTATTTGTTATAGAAGGAATTGATATTTTTCTTAAACTTGTAACTGTAACTGCTATTATTACTAAGCTCAACCGTCGTTCTCCTTTGCAAAATAAAAAAAGAAGGTAAATGTTAGTAATACTACGCACTATTGCATTGTGATTTTTTTAAATCTGTTATACTATAGCTGTGTACTTTAAAAATGAAACCTATGCGGAACAAAAAGAAATTTGTTTTAAATATTGGGTTGTCAGAAAAGTCATGACGTATTTTGGCACCCGATGGCGGTTGGGCTATTTTGGAAGTACTAGAGGCATGCGCAGCTCTGTTAATCGCTATGGCATTCGATAGGTGCCAGTTCTAGCTGCATTCTAAAAGGAATAGTGAGCGATTTCGTTGATTTGTGGAGATTTGACATCAAGTTGAAAATGGGAGACCAAACTGTGCATTTTCGACATATTTTACTGTGTTACTTCCGTAAAGGGAAGAACGCACATCACGCTTGTGAAAAGTTACGTAAAGTGTACGGTGATAATTCTCTACAAGAACGTCAGTGCCAGCGGTGGTTCGCAAAATTCCGTGCTGGTGATTTTGACCTTAACGATGATCCTCCGTCTGGAAGACCCACTGAGGTTGATGATGACCAAATCAAGGCATTGATCGAGTCAAACCCACGTTACAAGACACGAGAGATTGCAGACACATTGCACATCCATCATTCAAGCATTCACGACCACCTGAAGAAGCTGGAATACGTAAGCAAGCTCGATGTGTGCGTTCCTCAAGAACTCAAAGTAGCTCAATTGACGGCGCGTATGAATATCTGCGATATGCTCATTAAACGTGAGGAAAACGATCCTTTTTTGAAGCGACTAATAACTGGTGACGAAAATTTGATTGTGTACAACACTGTGCTGCGCAAACGGTCTTGGTCCCGACGTGCTGCTTCACCTCAAACGACATCCAAAGCAGACATAAGGTTCTGGTCTCAGTGTGGTGGATTTTAAAGGTGTCATGTTTTTCGAGCTCCTACCACAGAAGCAAACAATCAATTCGAATGTGTACTGTTGGCAATTGGACAGTTTGAATGAATCCATCATCTAGAAACATACAGAGCTCGTTCATCGTAATAGTGTTGTGTTACATCACGAGACCACACACAAGTTTGATCATCTGCCTAAAATTATTGGATCTTGGGTGCGATGTGTTGCCACACCCAGCATACTCGCCTGACCTTGCATCGTCAAGACTTCCACTTGTTTCGCTCTCTTCAACAGTCCTTGTGTGGTATAACGTTCAATTCAGATGAGGCTGTAAATCAGCACCTTGTACAGTTTTTCACTACGAAAGACAGGTCCTTCTATGAACGAGGCATTCTCTAGCACAAAGAAGATGGCAAAAGGTTATCAAACAAAACAGGCATTATATCATAGATTGATCTTTGTTCTTTCTATCAATAAATGACCTTTGCAAAGCATGGCTAAAATACGTCATGACTCTTCTGACAACCCAATAGGTACATCAATTTCCTAGTGAATTTTAACACATTAAAAAACGTCCTTTAAAAGTTAGAGAAACAGTAATCGTATTTCATGAATATACTGGTATGTAAAAGGAAAACTTCATGTTTTACCTGTCATGCAAGGGAGATAACCTTTCTCTCGTTTTGTCCAGCAAAACCTTCAATAATATCATTGTAATTTAGTTTTGATGCCATATCCCATTCTATTGACAATGTAGCGAGTGCAGTTAACCTTTCTTGAGACATGCTTGTCTTCAGATACAATTTGATTCATTTCAAGCGAGAGAAACTTCTTTCCGCACTCACGACATGATTATGTATGCGATAGCTACTTTAGGGAAGGGATTTTGCATTCCGTTTAAAAATTGCAATACTTCGATGGCAGTATTGACGTCGTACAGAACTAGTTCTCTGACTATTTTCAATTCGGTGAATAACTCCTCTACGCATATATTGCGGGAATTTCCTGAACAAAGGATCAAATGCAGGTTTTTGCAATATTTCGTTAGATCTTAGTCATTCATTTGTTTCATTTTCGGTAGAGAATAAAAAAATCCAAACTTTTCATTGAACTCCTTATATTGTTCAAAACGAGATTTAAGAGACTGTAAAGCAGTGCTTATAATAGGATAAAAATACTCTATTTTGAAGACTTCCTCTGCAGATTTTGTATTTCTCAAGGGATTGTCATCTACTTTGTATTCAAAGATTCTTCTTTTTTAAGCCACTCTATGCTCAGAAAATTTTGGTTCAACACCTAACTGTTCACAAATTTCACGAGCAGCCAGAATTGCTGAATTGAAGCCTTCATTTCGAAATTGGTTCAAAAATTTAATTACCCCCTGAAGCATATTTTCTGCCATGTCAAGCTGCATGCATGCTCTCTGATTTAAGTGGTTTGCTCACACTGTTTACAGAAAAGAGTATGTCACACCATATAACAATACCCAATAAGAATTCATAACTCTGAAGTTCATCAAGAGAGCTTCACATTTGTTTTTAGGATCATTTACTGTGTCCGCAACTTCAAGAAGTCCGTCCCTTACTTCTTTTGCTTGGTATCTAATGGGTTTAACACTTTGAACACGGCTTTCCCATCTAGTGTCACAGGACTTCTTAACAGTGATATAAGAAGTCCTGAGCATATATATGGCATCACTGTGATGTTTGTGTATGCAGACTTCCGGAGAACTGACATGGTAATTCATATGATTTGAACTGTCAGATTTTTTTTGTTTTGTCTGTGTACTTAATGTTATATTTTTTTCCTTCCTCTCTTTTGTTTTATTTTATCTTATTTATCCACCAGCACGAGGCCCTGTGAGGTTGCACGTGCCGTACACCCTTAACAACTTGTACCTCTGCGTGCCATTGTTTGGTTCAGTGGCACACAGAGGTACAAGTAGAAAACTTACAACTCTTCCAATGTACCTACAAATTAGTGGTAAATATATGAATATATGGGCTTTAATGCACATGTACCACACCAGCTGTACTCGTGAGGCATGCCCCCCTCCCTCAGTAAAAACCAAAATCCAATAAAGTAACCAATTCAGTCAAAATACACTGCTACACCTATTAAAATGTTATATACATACATATCATTAAGCTGTTCTCTGAAATTCAGAGGTTGGCTCCTCGAAGAAAGACCATGTGCCAAGTACACATTTAACTGAATACAACTAGAATTTACCAACAGTAAGTAAATTCTTGTTCTATCAGTTAAATGTGGGTGATCTTAGTGAGAGATAAATTTGCCTCCTCGAGGCATTCCATGGGCAACAATGGCACCCAGAACATCAACAAGAGCCTCTGTGAATCTTGGAGAGGTACTAGCTAGTGCTGTGTGACATTCTTGGCAAAAAGACCCAAACTCACTGGGTTATGTTCCAGAATCTTTAGGTTGAATGATTAACTGAAACCGTCAGCTATGGGCTAATATCCCACAGTGATGTACTTCCCTGATTACAAAGACACAAAAATTAAAATGTTACAAACTTCAATAATACTTTTTTTGAGGTACAACACTGAAACAAGAAACTTCCATTTTTATTAACTAGAAAAATATAAATGATAAAATTACTAATCATACCCATACTGTACTTCTTTTTGTAAAAAGGCCAATACATTGTTCAGTACCATAAAAGCTCATAGTATTTGCTGACATCACATCTAACACACTTGGTGGCTAAGCAGTTCGAACACCAGCTACTGACATCAAAATCCTGGGTTCAAATTGTGGTACGATGTTGGTGTACTTTTGTTTCTCTTCCTCTATGGAGTCTATGAATCTAATTTAAGGCATTTCTTAATTCTGATATGGGTGTTAAGGCATGACTCCCCCCCTCTATTCCACAACACTAAAAAAAAATCTACTTTTTCTTAGTCCTTAAAAATGTAAACTCCTAACAGTAAAATTCAGCAACCTCACCCCATTTATAAAAATCCAATAACATCCATTGACTTAATCTCCATTTCATCCCTTTTCTTTTCATCCCCACAATTTACTGACTAGAAACACAGTTGTTCAATTGCAATTTAGGATTATCAACTTCAGAAAAATGAAAAGACCATGAGCTACAGAATCACATAGAACCCAAACCTCACTGGTGCCACAACCAAAACTTCAGATGCTCTTATGAATTCTTTAAATGATCTACATCCCACCTTTATTTTTGAAAACTGTCTTGCATACTACTAGTACTTACTTAAAACGAAATCCAAAACTGGATATCAAAAGTTCAGCAAATATTGTTTTGTCTTTTACCTCCCCCTTCCCCCAAACATTAGAGTACACTAGTTCAATAAATATATTTTTTTGGCACTGGCACTTTTTCCACAAAAATTTCTAAGTCTGTTGTTTCTCCTCTGATTAACATACCAATTGAACCTTGGTGACGTGCTTGTTTTTACATTCTAATTCTACTTCCCTGGGTGCAGCAAACCTAAATTTGAGACTAAGTGCTTACAACTGTTATTGGTATCACTAAGGGAAAAAGTCACCTTTCGTTTGTCACTCATGCAATTTTTGTACCCCATCAGCAGAGCTCTATCACCTCGAATCCAATCTCAACCTCTCCTTCTGTGAAATACCAATGTACCACAGTCCGTTTTTGTAGATATTTGAACCACCATAATTTTAACACTGCAAGACAACTGGCTATCACCAATTAATGAAGAGCTGCCGTCCTTATCAATTATCAATCGATGGGGCATACCAACTATCATCCAAAAATATGACTTCCATCTTGATATCTACTGACCACAAAATCGGAAATCTGGTATAAGGGGTTCAACGAAGCAATTTCTTGCCCATCTGTATGCAACGAATCATACGGTAGTAAAGATTTTATTCCCTAAACCAGATATACATACATATCACCTATAACGTACGTAAACTTAAAATTCTTTATTATTATTACTTTTTTTTCGCACATGGCCCATTTTATTTTTACCTGACAACAGAAAAAGTTAAAAAAAAAAAAGGAATAAAAAACAAACCGGAAAAATATCAACAAATGGAGGCCATACAGAAAGCTAACTAGTTGTTTCTCAGCGTCCTGAATGTCAAGAAAAAAGTAAGGGGACAGGAAAATCAGCGAAACAAATCAAATGTTAATACTTTTCGAAACATTCTAATACTCAGTTACGAAATAGTTCCAGACTTACAGAAAATGGGTGAGAAGGCGCTTCCAGAGTTAAAAGTAAATAAACCAGCCACCAGCGTCAAGGCGAGATACGAATCGAACGCAACAAGTCCCGTTCGAAAGAGAGACAAGTAATGATGTGTTTTCATTTTTCCCAGAATTCACTCAAAGCCACAGAAAAGTAAAACGGGTGACCCATTTCAAGGTCGAAATTAACGGATGTTACCTGATGATGCTTCTTTCACGTACCTGAAAAATGAAAATGCAGAACACGGAGATGTGTCTTCTGTTAAATTTCGCGAGAAACACAGCGTCTGCAGATGTTCGAACAGCTCCAGTTTTTGGCATTTATCACATCCATGCACGTATTGAATTTCGGTCACCTCGAAGAACGAGTAACAGCTGCTGTACACGCAATACACTTACTTCGCATCTAGAGTTTGAGTTATCAATATTGGCAAAACACTGGTACTGTTTACTCAAATGTGGGAACGCTGGACATCAGCTTTTTTGTTCTTGCTGTGTAGGTTGAGGATCATGTCGAGGAGGATTCTCCAGTATCATTTCAGGAGTGACAAAATCATGTGACTAAAACACAGTAAAAAAAAAAATCAGTCAAGAACTGAAGGATAAAATTGAAAATGTCTCAGATCTGTTAGTAACAGCAATAACTGAGTTTAAGTGATAAAGTTTTTACTTCTGATGTTCGTTTTATTTTTAGAGTGATGAAATTTACTAAACTCAGAAATTAATAGCAAAAGCCATAACGCCGCTCAAGTGATCGAGTCTAATTACTCATTACAGATGCGTCCGCTTTCGAATCCCAGGTGAAGCATGGATGGTTGTGTTTATCTTACGACACTGGCCCTCTCCCTTCCCAGAATCCAGTGACTCTAAAATTAGCTGACCAGACGTCCCCAATTCTTGACGACAGTCCTCGAATTTCGTTTACTGTCCCCAAAAACGTCTGAAGCCTTTGGGGACGCAAATTGTCCTCAAATTTTAATGTTTGTTCCCAAATGTACTCGAATTTACATTTCCTCATTAAACTTTTAGATTTCCAATGAAAAATGTTCTTAAAAGTAGGTTTCGTTGTACTAATTTTCCAGCATGCTTCTTGTGAAAACAAATGTTGACTTTTTTTTTCATCTTTCTGGGTTTAACGACCATTACGAGCAACTCTAAGCAGTCACCTTTCTCTAATTTGGAGACATTCGTTCTAGGGAATGGAGACAGCAAGTGCTGCAAGACAAACACACGCACCCATGCCTCATTCGGGACTCGAATCCGTACCAACTTGTACGAATGGTCAGTAGCCAGCACTAGGTCAATGCACCACTGGCGCTGTCAAATTTCCACTGTACTTGTTCTGAGTTTCTCCAAAAACTTTTTCAAAATGGAAAGTTCGCCATGCAATTACTATGGAGTGCAGCATAATTTTAATTCAGCGCATGTACCTAAGGTAAAGCATTTCACTTTTGCTAATATGTTCTCGCTATCATAGTTCTGCTTTGTCAATACAAATTACCAACATTCTACAAGATATATCCTTTTTTTTTTTTTTTTTTTTGATTGGAGGTTTAACGACCACCGTGAGCAACTCAATGGGCTATAAGCAGTCGCCCGTCCCTAATTTAGGGTCACTGGTTCCAGGGAAGGGAGAGAACCAGTGCCGTAAGACAAACACAACATCCATGCCTGACCGGGATTCGAACCCGGACCCCTTACGGACGAATGATCAGAGGCCAACGCCTTAGACCACTGCGCCACCGGGGCGGCGATATATCCTTTTAAGACACAGATTTTAACGTGTAATATCACACTTATTGAAGCAATGCAGTTTTGTGACAAAAAGATTTGCATATTTATTTTGAGTACGTATGTGTCCCCAAATGAACTGCGCCGCCCCGGTGGCGAAGTGGTCTAAGGCGTTAGCCTCTGATCATTCGTCCGAAGGGGTCCGGGTTCGAATCCCGGTGAGGCATGGATGTTGTCTTTATCTTACGGCACTGGCTCTCTCCCTTCCCTGTAACCAGTGACCCTAAATTAGAGACGGGCGACTGCTTATAGCCCATTGAGTTGCTCACGGTGGTCGTTAAACCTCCAATAGCCGCCCCGGTGGCGCAGTGGTCTAAGCGATGGCCTCTGATCATTCGTCCGAACGGGGTCCGGGTTCGAATCCCGGTGAGGCATGTATGTTGTGTTTGTCTTACGGCACTGGTTCTCTCCCTTCCCTGGAACCAGTGACCCTAAATTAGGGACGGGCGACTGCTTATAGCCCATTGAGTTGCTCACGGTGGTCGTTAAACCTCCAATCAAAAAAAAAAAAAAAACCTCCAATAAAAAAAAATGAACTGCCGATTTGGGGACGCCACGCCCTTTTGTCCTCAAATGTGTGTCCTGATAACTGGTCACCTTACTCTAAAATCTAAATTAAGGATGGGCGACTGCTTATAGACCGTGTGCATAGCCCACTGGAAACAAGAGGCCCTCAAACGAACGGCTGCCACTGGTCATGTGATCAACTTAGTCCCAGCTTTTAGTCTCACTCTTAAGCTCTCAACACTGCGTGAACGGGAGCAGCTGTGTCTACCACATTCATGGGCTAAGGTCTCACTACCGTGTGTGCGTCATCTCAGCTATCAGTAATGTACTGATGGGCTCAGAGAATAGCGGGAGTTCTTCATAAAACGTGAGCTGATGAAAATTTCGAAGATTGTGTTGCAATATGTATAAAATGTGCTAGAATTTAGTTCACAAATTACTTTGAAAAGTTTTACACAAAATGAAAGAAATGCTAATGTTTTAACGAAACTGACAAAGTACGTATTTTTTTTTTGATTGGAGGTTTAACGACCACAGTGAGCAACTCAATGGGCTATAAGCAATCGCCCGTCCCTAATTTAGGGTCACTGGTTCCAGGGAAGGGAGAGAGCCAGTGCCGTAAGACAATCACAACATCCATGCCTCACCGGGATTCGAACCCGGACCCCGTTCGGACGAATGATCAGAGGCTATCGCCTTAGACCACTGCGCCACCGGGGCGGCCTAATGTTCCTTCGTTTCCGGTCATCAATGTCAACTCTGATGATACGTGTTAACCACAAATTTTGGCTCTTCTGAAATAAATTTTTAAAATTCTGATCCTACTTCGGCCGCCCCGGTGGCGCAGTGGTCTAAGGCGTTGGCCTCTGATCATTCGCCCGTAAGGGGTCCGGGTTCGAATCCCGGTCAGGCATGGATGTTGTGTTTGTCTTACGGCACTGGCTCTCTCCCTTCCCTGGAACCAGTGACCCTAAATTAGGGACGGGCGACTGCTTATAGCCTATTTGAGTTGCTCACGGTGGTGGTTAAACCTCCAATCAAAAAAAAAAAAAGATCCTACTTCGTTCGTTCAGATGGTAGTCTATAACAGACATTGGCGCAATTGAATTGTGAAGATAGGGGGGGGGGCGGACACACATACACACAAAAAGGAAAACAGGCTTTTATTTTATTGCAATTTTTTTTTCTTTTTACTAAGAACACGCTCAAAAATTTATATTTTCCATTTCATAGAAATGTCTGGTTTAAGTAAACAGCTAATCAATTTACAGTCCGTATGCATGTTACAATCCCCTTTTCCAAATATCCTTTTAACAATTTCTTCCTTAGATAACTGAGCGGAGTGACCCCACACGTTTTCTGGGAGGGAAGTGATCCCATAATTTTACTTAATGGGGTTTTTAACTACTGCTTTTTAAAAAAAAATCAATTTTAGGAACACTTACTTTGTTCACTTGGCTTGGCTGTTAGTGTTAACTACAGTGCAGGTTAGAGATTTTACAGATTTGAGATTCCGTGAGTTCTGTATATATCACCATTTCCCAAACACTCGTCTGCGCTCTTCATGCTTTTCAGAGAATATTTTCATTATTTCATTAATGTTCACACTATCAAGTACTTCTTGATGTACATGGCAAACAGCTACGGCCTTCGGTCGCTGTTGGGACAACGTGCTTCTCGGGTAGGTCTTTAGTCTTCTTAAGGCTCTAAAGCTTCTTTCAGCTTCACATGTAGATGCTGGCACTGTCAGTATAGGAGACGAATTACATGAATGACTTCGTTGAACAACTTTTTTACTTCAGGTAGCATGCCCTTAATAATCTGGACAGCCTCAGCTGTTGTTGAGTATTTGTAATACTGACGGAACATTGCAAGTTGAGCTATAAGAAAACTTTTGCCAAACTCCGGATATGAAGCTATGCTCTGATGGGTCACACCTTTGACCTTTCAGAAGACAATCTTCCAGATCTCCATATTAAATGATCCCTTTTGGTGGAACCGTGCAGTAAGTTGCACGGTTGCTGTGTCCAAAATTTGTAGAAACTGTATTTTGTAATATTCCTCGGGGTTTTTAGCTATGTAATTTTCTGCATTTCCGCAAAAGCGCGTCGAGGGATTTCTGAGCCTTAGTAATTCAAGGGGATCCAGATTCATCGAATCAATAATCAATAACATTCATTGCTCTCGCGAACACAATTTTAAAAGAACTTTCGTTTCTTTTACGTTCCAGCGTAGCTTTAAAAATTTCTACTGATTTAATCATGCTAGAGACCGTTTGGGTTTGGCTTTGTAAGGATTTATTCAGTACTTGCAGCGGCTGTAGTATTTCTTCCGCGAAACACATACCAATAGCCGAAGAGCCCTTCTAAGTCTCTCTAAAAGGCCTGATGCTCGCATGTGGTGGTGATCGGCCAATTTCTCCAAAGCATTTAACACTGATTCATACTGACTAAGAATTGCCTGAGCCGCTACCAAACGAACAGTCCAACGTGTCGGGCAGAGAGGTTTTAGCGTAGTGAATGAACCGGAATTTCTTATGGCAGTGCTTTCAAATAAAACTCTAAATTTTCCACTTTGTACAAATAAAACACCTATTTCATTAACTAACTCTTAAGAGGATTTTAATGCAGGGCAGCTGAAGCAAACAGCCTCAGTAACAAGATTGCAGCCGTCGGCTGCACAGTGAACAAATAGAACCAGTGGCTGTATGTCTGATATAACTTTTTGTGTACCGTTATATCCTCCAGACATATTTGGAGTGCCGTCATAAGCTTGTCCCCTTAACAGATCTGTTGCAACCGACGAAGGGCATCCAGAATTATTTCACTAAATTTTTGTCACATTGTTTCTTCCGCCAGGTAAAATCCAATAAATTCCTCTCCTGCTGTTAGGCTTTTATCAACGTATCTAATACATATCGACTGCTGATCTTTCCCAGTAATGTCATGCATGTCTACATAAATGGAAAATACAGGATAAACTAGCCCATTGATTTATAAACAGATTCTACGTATTATTTGGCCAACAAACATTTCCAAAATTTCTTTGGAATTTCTCTGCTGGGAATAATTTTTTTTTTACGACACATCCATTATTTCAGTTCTGAGACATCGCCACGCCTCAATTCTAGAAGTTTCATGAAATTCCCTTCATCATGTCTATGACCTGGGATCGCCAAACCTTGTGTGTAGAGGTATTTTAAGCTCGAAACTACCTTCTCTAGGCAAACACGGGCTTTTTGCTGCTGTTGTTCAGATTGAGTGGATACTTGGAATTCAATAGGTTCTGATTGTGCAATATGCTTTAGTTCCAAAACACAATATTTATGTGCTTTACTTCTTTCGTGGGCGTGAAATTTTTCTATAGCTTTTTTCCAATTACTAAAACAAGATGTCCTGAAAGTGATTTCTTGTGACTTTGAAAGAAGAGCATTAAGATTGTTTTAACAAAGTTTTGCGCAGAAATAACACGCAACACCATGGTTTTTAATTGAGTGCAACCACGGAAATTTTACATACCAATTGTTTTGAAAAGTCAAAACTCTGTTCTTCAAGGTTTGGACTGGAAGAAATCCCGGATCGCAGTGCTATGGTTGCTGGGTAGATGAAATACTTTTCTTTATCAAATCATCGAGAGAAATCTTCAGCTCATTTTCTTTCAATGAAGCAGGAGCACATACACTGAAGAGCAATTGAATTAGAGACAGCTGGCGTTATGCAAATGTGCGCTGAGGTCGGCCCTGTAAACGGAAACGACATGACGTATGCAACGATCTGACAATATAAGTAGTGATGCGACGGGAATCAGTAAGAGTCGAACGCATTATGGGTAAGACGAAGGATCTAAGCGCATTTGATCGTGGGAAAATTGTCGGGGCCTGACGAATGGGTCACTCTATCTCGGAAGTCGTGCAGGCACTGGGATTTTCACGAGCCACTGTGTCACGGGTGCACCGTGAGTACATCGAATCCGGTAAAACTATCCCTGTAAGGGCAAACTGCCGTGGACAACAGCGTGTGGATGAGCGGGGTCATCGTCGGCTAGCTCGCATTCTAACAGCGGCTAGACGGGCCACAGTGCAAGAAATCACTCGGCAATTTAACGCTATTGCACAAAAACGTGTAAGCAGCCACACCATCCAGAACCATCTCCTCGCTGTGGGGTACAGAAACCATTGTCGCACGAGGGAACCGCTGCTGACCGCACATCACAGGGTGCAAAGATTAGCATGTCTAGGGTCCGGCGGTGATGAGCGGCAACATCACCGCCGGACCCTAGACATGTGGAAAAATGTTGCCTGGACTGATGAGTCGAGATTCACGTTAGTACATGCGGATGGCAGGATACTAGTATAGCGCAAACCACATGAAGCGATGGATCCTTCTTGCCAGCAGGGTACTCTTCAAGCTGGTGGGGGTGGCATTCTCGTCTGGGGACTGTTTACGTGGACTGAAATAGGACCCCTGGTACGTGGGACATCGTCCCTCACAGGTCAACGTTACCGGGATATCCTGTACGACCATTTGCTCCCGTTTGTGCGTCTTCAACATCCCACTGGGGACCTCATCCTGCAACAAGACAATGCACTGTGCCATCGCTCCCGAATTGTATCCGAATGTTTGGATGAACACTCCACCAACGTGACCTCGCTTCCTTGGCCAGATAGGTCATCTGATCTCAATCCCGTCGAGCACATCTGGGATGCCATCGAGAGAGATGTTCGAGGCTCTGACCCCCTCCATCAAATCTTCGTGAACTGTGGGAGCTTTTTCAGGGGTCGTGGATCCGAATGGCTTCCCAACGCTTCCGGTGTCTTGTCCAGTCCATGCCGAGACGAATCGCCGCCGTCATCAGGGCGAAAGGTGGTGCTACACGTTACTAAACAGGTATCTCTATTTCAATTGCTCTTCAGTGTACAACTGCATCCTGAACTTGCTCAATTTCAACTAATTTTTTTTAGGTTTCAGGAACCAATCAACCAAAGATTTTTGCCCTCTTTTCATTTTAAAGACATATGAATTACAGCGCAACACGAAAGCGAATAACCACGAAACCCTGATTAGAAACTCTTGTAGGGCCAGACCCAGGCAAGCAGACACGAACAACGAACTAATGTTTCACAAAAGCTGTATGCGGTTTTCTGTTTAACTGAACAATTTCGTCGTGAGGGAGCCGCTCTTTACGTTCGCCGCCAGACTCCAGAAAACAATTTCTTTCCCTTGTGACCCGAAGTCTGAAACTGACTACGACCAGATTAAGAGAAGCGGTCATTTCGGGTGCGGTAACTGACATCTTGAAATTGATTTCGGATTTGGGGTTGAGACAGGCAGACAGGGAGGGAAGTTATTCCCCTCCGGCCGGCTTCGTGCGATTCTGATCCGTAGAAATTTGCCAGCGTTCATTTCACCCCCACTCGGCCACTTCCCTCTCTAAGCAAACTTTATCTACCCTGCCCTCTGCCCTCTCACTCCGTTTAAAGTCAGAAGCGGTTTTCTTTGGTACAAAGAGGGCCGCGGATGGCCTAGTGTTCGACGTTCGTGACTGCCATGGGGGAAACTCAGGTTCGATCTCAGCAGGTACGAACGCTCGAACCCCTAAATATCCGCCGTGCTTCGGATGGACACGTTAAGCCGTCGGACCCCGGGTACTGGCTGCCCGGTTATAAATAAGGGCGTCTTCCTTCTCCTTTCTGACTCGCTTCCGTATCACTCTCCTATCCGGCACTCTAGCCTAAATCTCCTAGCTTCCTATTTCTAAGGGTTGTTTAAGACCTGGGGTCAGACACTTCCCTCCTAAAATCTCCTACATATGATCTGATCTGATTTGGTACAAAAAAAAAAGGTCCCCCTTACCTTGTAATCCTCTATAGTCATTCTGTCAAGGCCAGTCACTTTTTACCAGTCAAACGCAATCTGCGATTAATCTTCGTGTTGAAGTTTGTCTCTTAGTCTTACTATTATACGTTTAAAAAAAAAGAGAAAGAAAATGTCTTGAATGAAATTTCTTTGTACGATTAAAATGCTATTTTTTTTGCTTCTTTTGGTGTCAAAAGAAGGGAGGACTTGTCCCCCCCCCTGTAGCTGCGCCTATGATAACAGGACACATCATTATCTCTTCCACTTCGGTTACTGCAGCCGAAAATAGGCCGCCCCGGTGGCGCAGTGGTCTAAGCGATGACCTCTGATCATTCGTCCGAAAGGGGTCCGGGTTCGAATCCCGGTGAGGCATGGATGTTGTGTTTGTCTTACGGCACTGGCTCTCTCTCTTCCCTGGAACCAGTGACCCTAAATTAAAGACGGGCGACTGCTTATAGCCCATTGAGTTGCTCACGGTGGTCGTTAAACCTCCAATCAAAAAAAAAATAGCACATAACACCATCTTCTTTAACGCTCCACAATGCAAATCCAAGCAGGGCTTGTACACCAGTTGATCACCAGGACGTCTTCTAGGACGGTTTACTTGTTTTTTTTTTGTTTTTTTTTAATGTTTATAACGACCACCGTGAGCAACTGAATGGGCTATAAGCAGTCGCCCGTCCCTAATTTAGGGTCACTGGTTCCAGGGAAGGGAGAGAGCCAGTGCCGTAAGACAAACACAACATCCATGCCTCACCGGAATTCGAACCCGGACCCCTTTCGGACGAATGATCAGCGGCCATCGCTTAGACCACTGCACCACCGGGGCGGTTTACTTGGGTTTACCCAAGGCCATCTTTATACCTCACCAGGCCTGCAACAGGGTCACATGACTTGCTCGTAACTTCACAATCGTAGGGCTACTCTTTTTCAGAAGACCTACGGATTTGGCTCGTTTCTTTTTTTGATTGGAGGTTTAACGACGATTGTGAGCAACTCAATGGGCTATAAGCAGTCGCCCGTCCCTAATTTAGGGTCACTGGCTCCAGGGAAGGGAGAGAGCCAGTGCCGTAAGACAAACACAACATCCATGCCTGACCGGGATTCGAACCCGGACCCCTTTCGGACGAATGATCAGAGGCCATCGCTTAGACCACTGCGCCACCGGGGCGGCACGGTTGGTTCGGACATCATATTTGTGTTCCTGTACACGTATACCCAAGCTTCTCCTTGTGTACCCTATATAATTGCTAACATGTTCACCTGTTGAGGAGTCCAACACCGGAATGTTATACACTCCCCATTTGCTCATTATGTCAGTTGTTGCCCGATCTTTTTTAATAAACGATATAAGATTTCTTGATCGGGTACCAAACTTTATATCCGATTTTTAGCACATACGTGATAGTACGTTAGTAATGTGTGGGTGCTGATCCAATGCTCCCACAAATCGTTTGTTAGGCTTTAGGTCTTGCTTCAGACTTATGGATCTTTCATTTATTAATCTGTGCTATATTTTGTTGACCAAAGTTCTTGGATATCCATGTTTGTCCGCCAACTCGAAAGTGAACTTTATCTCAGACTGTACATGACTTTCACTTGAAGAGTGCGTGAAGGCTCTTCTGATAAGAAATTTAATGGCAGATAATTTTTGTGGAATTGGATGTGAAGAGCTAAACGGAATAAGGCTATTGCAATCAGTTGGCTTACGATAAACAGAAAAAGATAATAAATTAGTTTCTGGATCACGGAATATGCGAAAATCCAGAAAAGGCAGTGAGAAATTAGATTCAAGTTCTATCGTGTGCGCGATAGTGGGAAATACTGAAGACAGTGCGTCGGCGACTTGATTTAAGTCATCCTGTGAGGGAGGCCAGTACACGAGGATGTCGTCGACGTACCTAAGGTATAAGCTGGGGACTAGAGGATATTCATTGAGAACTTTGTTTTCAATGTATTGTAGCAGAATTTCTGCTAACACAGTGGAGAGAGGGAGCCCATGGGTGAACCTTCAGTTTGCATGTAAATTTTTTCAAGAAATTTGAAATATGAACGCCGTTTAACTAAATGAAGTGCGTTCATAATGGCAGAAATTTCAGAGGTGGGAACGTAAATTTCAGCAAGTTTAGCCTCAATAACACGATGGGTGGCGTCCACAAGTACATTAAGGTACAGTGAAACTACATCCAGAGAGGCAAGTATGAGAGGAACAGCATGTGGCTGAATCATTCGGATCCTTTCAATTGCCCTAGAGGAGCTTTTGATAGAAAAAGGTGAGCTGTCTGCTAACAAGTGCTTTTTCTAGCGGTCGAATAGGGCAACCGGATGTGTGTGTGTGTGTGGGGGGGGAGTTAACGCTTTGGAAAAACCTTCAGTAAATGTTTAAGCATTCTTCAACCTGGTCAACGCTGCGTTGCTCTTGTTGGATCGCACTCGACTACCTTATGTAGGATGGAAGATACACAGCCTCAAGCATTTTTCTTGATATGTTGAGCTGTTTAATAACACCGTTTGATGTGTAATATCCGCAGTCAGAACAGATATTTCATTATTATCTCTCATTACAGCGAGTTGTTGCCTTTCTTCATTATGCACTGGGAATAATTTAGATTGCTGCTGCGTATTGCTTCCGCGTAGATGTATATCAATTTGTACGCGTGCAACTTCTTGTTCGTCATTGGGTAAGTTTCTAATGACATTTCTGCCATTATGAACGCATTTCGTTTAGTTAAACGGCGTTCATATTTCAAATTTCTTGACAAAATTTACACGCAAACTGAAGGTTCGACAGTGGGCTATTCTCTCTCCGCTGTGTTATCAGAAATCCTGCTGCAGTACATTGAAAACAAAGTTCTCAATAAATTTCCTCTAGTCCCCAGCTTATACGTTAGGTACGTCGACGACATCCTCGTTTTCTGTCCTCACTCACAGGATGACTTAAATTAATTCTTATTCAAAATTGAAGCTCATATCTAAGCCTAATGTATAGGCCAGACATCACTACTATTCAGTTTTTACGTGCGTTATTTCAACATATACTGGAATATTCCAGGATGTATTGCTCATCTCTGAGGTCCGCTTCTGGAAAAAATCACATTTCACACGCGTTATTTGATCCCCGTCGCTGTATCTGTCCTTCACTTCGTGCCTAGATGTCTTGGTCCCTATTCGTTTCCACCTTCCTTGCTGACTCGAGTGTTACGAATATTTAAAATCTCATGATGAATAGATAAAACTTCCATAAAATACAAACACAGAAGGTTAAAATCTAGATACTACCGGCGAGGCACTGTAGGTCACGGAAAAAATTGCAGTTCCCAACGAACCAAGCCTCCTCTAGCAGCATCAAGTTTTGGTAGAAAACACTCAACACAAAGCGCACCAAAGACCTGTTAAAAACGGAAGAGCTTAAGATTTGGACAAACACCAACTAAAAACCTTCATTAAAAATGCTCGAGATTTTTCGCCCAACACTTTGGGCATCATCGGGAGCTTGGCGATGTTCCCACCGATGTTCGTGGTTCACCTATCACCATTGGAGTGCGACACTCCGAGACTGCCTTTCGTCAGAGACACTGTCAGAGATACATCAAAACCATGCTGGCGCCATGTATGTGTTAAACGATTATCTAATTGTTGATGATCGTAGATACGATCCTTATCTTCGTATTTTCTTTTCCTCTATTAATACCTCTTCTTTTATGCCGATTTTCAAGTGCTGTTCAGTTTCCTGCCTAATCAAATCTTTCCCGTGATTGGATAACGTATTGGGGTCATTCTGATTACATATTCTCTTCTTATTTTTATAAATTAAAATTGATTCTTCCATTCTCAGATGTCTCTCTGAGCTACTATTCCTTTTTAACATCTTAATCTGTTCAAATTTTGGGTATTTTTGGTTATCCATACAAAATTGAACTAAAGCTGGTTTGGCTTTTTTGCTTTGCCAGTTCGAAATATGTTGTTTAAGCCTTTTTTAAATTTGTTCTTTGACTTCCTATGTAGGAGATTGGTGGTATGTGATCAATAGGTATTTCACAAGTTCCCGATGCATCTAAAATCTTGTTTTCTGTCTTGTTATTAATTGTCAGATTTTTCACCGAGTTCACCGAGCACCCTAATTGCAAGCCATATTTTTCACATTGTTTGTTGATTTCTTTAGTAATACTTTCTAAGTATGGGAAAGCTCCTATATATTTTAATTTTTAGTTCCTTTCCTTTGAACTCTAGATTTGTTATTCTCATGACCATTGTTTTCCCTAGCCATATAGCTGTTAACCTCGTAAATCCATTTATTTACAAGCTTATCAGGGTAACTGTAATCATATGTTATTTTTCGCATATATGATAGTTCTTGATTCTTTAATTTGTTATTTGATGTATGCGTATATGCTCTTCTAATCAAGTTCACTATACTATTTTTTTTATGTATGATGGGATAGTGTGACGTAAACGGAATAAGTACTAGAATATATGTGTCTTTCTTGAAAACAGTGTGGTCCAAAATGCTTTTTTTCTTCATGAGCAAGATGTCCAAAAATGACAACATTTGATTTTCTTCAAATTCTATTGTCAATTCTATGGTGGTGCGTGCATATTTCGGTGAAACGTTGTGCCAAGCCTTGTAATTCTTTTTTTATTAAGTTTTGGTGTTATAAAATGGCATCTACATATCTTGTATATAACAGGGGTTTCTCAGGAAATGTTTTAATAACTGTATCTTCGATATCGGCTATCACCACTTCTGCATATAGAGCCGACAAAGGTGATCATATTGGTCCTCCTGTAACGTACCAGGAGATGTGACGTACCTGCCAGAAGGACGCACACGACATAAAGGCAGATAGGAATCAAAATAAAACGTCCGCGTAGCTCAATTGGTAGAGTGACTTATTCCGGAATGAGGGGATTCGGGTTCGAATCCTGGCGTGGACAGAAATGACGGAGAAATTTACTTCGTTATACTCCTTGCAGTTCTTTATAGATACAACCTGCAAATTGAAATATGTTATTATCCTTTATAAAGCACATTATTTTCTTCAATTCTGTTATTTGAGTCATATTTAAACTAGTTGTTTTATTTAATTGTTGCATAATCAAATCAATCGCCAAATCCAGCGGTGTATAAGGGTACAATGCTTTAACGTCCATTGACGCCATATTAAATTCAGATAATTCCTGATTTATCGTATTGATCTATTCAATAAACTCATAGCTGTTCTTTAATGCATATTCATTTCTCATAAATATTGGTGACAGGTAGTTGTATATATTTTTTCTAGATTGATGAGTGGCGAATTTGTTTTCTACAAAACAAGTCTTAATGGTGTGCTAACCATATAGGTTTTTATCTTGGAAAAAATCCTTGGCAAACCTGCTCCCATTGGAGGGTATGCATTTTTTATTTCTGCTGGTAATGTACTATGATTTCTGATTAACGCTAAGAATGTGATCTCTGAAAAGCAGATCAGAGATCATCATCTAAGAATGTGATCTCTGAAAAGCAGATCAGAGATCATCATCTAAGAATGTGATCTGCTTTTCAGAGATCACATTCTTAGCGTTAATCAGAAATCATAGTACATTACCAGCAGAAATAAAAATGCATACCCTCCAATATGAGCAGGTTTGCCAAGGATTTTTTCCAAGATAAAAACCCGTATGGTTAGTACACCATTAAGACTTATTTTGTCAAAAACAAATTCGCCACTCATCAATCTAGAAAAAATATATACAACTACCTGTCACCAATATTTATGAGAAATGAATATGCATTAAACAAC
The DNA here is from genome assembly GCA_039090855.1 of Macrothele yani. Classification (NCBI taxonomy): domain Eukaryota; kingdom Metazoa; phylum Arthropoda; class Arachnida; order Araneae; family Macrothelidae; genus Macrothele; species Macrothele yani. The sequence continues at coordinate 2,290,221 of CM076996.1, read as the reverse complement.
AGCTATGAGTTTATTGAATAGATCAAAGGGATAAATCAGGAATTACCTGAGTTTAATATGGCGTCAATGGACGTTAAGGCATTGTACCCTTATACACCGCTGGATTTGGCAATTGATTTGATTATGCAACAATTAAATAAGACAACTAGTTTAAATATGACTCAAATAACAGAATTGAAGAAAATAATATGCTTTATGAAGGATAATAATATATTTCAATTTGCAGATTGTATCTATAAAGAACTGCAAGGAGGACCAATGGGATCACCTTTGTCGGCTCTATGTGCAGAAGTAGTGATAGCCTATATCGAAGATACAGTAACTAAAACATTTCCTGAGAAACCCCTGTTATATACAAGATATGTAGATGACATTTTTATAATACCAAAACTTAATAAAAAAGAATTACAAGGCTTGGCACGACGTTTCACTGAAATATGCAACACCATAGAATTGACAATAGAATTTAATAAAATCAAATGTTGTCCTTTTAGGTAATCAAAATTTCTTTTTTTTTTTTTTTTTTTTTATGAAGAAAAAAAGAAATTTTGACCACACTGTTTTCAAGAAAGACCCATATATTCCAGTACTTATTCCGTTTACATCACACCATCCCATCATACATAAAAAAAAATAGTATAGTGAACTTGATTAGAAGAGCACATACGTATACATCAAATAACAAATTAAGGAATCAAGAACTATCATATATACGAAAAATAACATATGATTACAGTTACCCTGATAAGCTGGTAAATAAGTGGATTTACGAGGTTAACAGCTATATGGCTAGGGAAAACAATGGTCATGAGAAACTAGAGTTCAAAGGAAAGGAACTAAAAATTAAAATATATAGAAGCTTTTCCATACTTAGAAAGTATCACTAAAGAAATTAACAAACAATGTGAAAAATATGGCTTGCAATTAGGGTGCTCGGTGAACTCGGTGAAAAATCTGACAATTAATAACAAGACAGAAAACAAGATTTTAGAGGCATCAGGAACTTGTGAAATACCTATTGATCACATACCACCAATCTCCTATATAGGAAGTACAAAGGACAAATGAAAAAAAGAATATGTAAACAACATATTTCGAACTGGCAAAGCAAAAAAGCAAAAACACCCTTAGTTCAATTTTGTATGGATAACCAAACATACCCAAAATTTGAACAGATTAAGATGTTAAAAAGGAATAGTAGCTCAGAGAGACATCTGAGAATGGAAGAATCAATTTTAATTTATAAAAATAAGAAGAGAATATGTAATCATAATGACCCCAATACGTTATCCAATCACTGGAAAGATTTGATTAGGCAGGAAACTGAATAACACTTGAATAATCGGCATAAAAGAAAAGGTAATAATAGAGGGGAAAAGTAAATACGAAGATAAGGATCGTATCTACGATCATCAACAATTAGATAATCGTTGAACACATATACATGGCGCCAGCATGGTTTTGACGTATCTCTGACAGTGTCTCCGATGAAAGGCAGTCTTGTAATGTCGCACTCCAATGGTGATAGGTGAACCACGAACATCGGTGGGAACATCGCCAAGCTCCCGATGATGCCCAAAGTGTTGGGCGAAAAATCTCGAGCATTTTTAATGAAGGTTTTTAGTTGGTGTTTGTCCAAATCTTAAGCTCTTCCGTTTTTAACAGGTCTTTGGTGCGCTTGTGTTGAGTGTTTTCTACCAAAACTTGACGCTGCTAGAGGAGGCTTGGTTCGTTGGGAACTTCATTTTTTCATGACCTACAGTGCCTCACCGGTAATATCCAGATTTTAACCTTCTGTGTTTGTATTTAATGGAAGTTTTATCTATTCATCATGAGCTTTTAAATATTCGTAACACTCGAGTCAGTAAGGAAGGTGGAAACGAATAGGGACCAAGACATCTAGGCACGGAGTGAAGGACAGGGACAGCGACGGGGATCAAATAACGCGTGTGAAATGTGATTTTTGTCAGAAGCAGATCTCAGAGGTAAGCAATACATTCTGGAGTATTCCAATTAAATTAATTCGCCGACGCTCTCTCTTCAGTATTTCTCTCTATCGGGCTCACGATACAGCATGAATCTAATTTCTCACTGCCTTTTCTGGATTTTCGCATATTTCGTGATCCAGAAACTAATTTACTATCTTTTTCTGTTTATCGTAAGCCAACTGATTGCAATAGCCTTATTCCGTTTAGCTCTTCACATCCAATTCCACAAAAATTATCTGCCATTAACTTTCTTATCAGAAGAGCCTTCACGCACTCTTCAAGTGAAAGTCAGTTACAGTCTGAGACAAAGTTCATTTTCGAGTTGGCGGACAAACATGGATATCCAAGAACTTTGGTCAACAGAATATACCACAGAATAATAAATGAAAGATCCATAAGTCTGAAGCAAGACCCAAAGCCTAAGAAACGATTTGTGGGAGCATTGGATCAGCACCCACACATTTCAAACGTACTATCGCGTATGTGCTCAAAATCTGATATAAAGTTTGGTACCCGATCAAGGAATCTTATATCGTTTATTAAAAAACATCGGGCAACAATTGACATAATGAGCAAATGGGGAGTGTATAACATTCCAATGCTGGACTCCTCAACAGGTGAACATGTTAGCAATTATATAGAATCCACAAGGAGAAGCTTGGGTATACGTGTACAGGAACACAAATATGATATCCGAACCAACCGCAATAACACGGCATTATCTAGGAATGTTGCAAATGGAACATTACAACCACCAGACTGGGCGACTATCAGACTGTTGGACACTCCGGCGTACACACATTCACTACACTTTATTGAAAACCTGTATATTAAAGGACTAGGGGACAGATGCTGTAATGACAATACACCTGTGGACATATCAAAAATATGGAAAAACCAGGTATTTAATTTGAACTTTAAATTATAGTAATTTACCAACATGTCAATTTTACAATAACCTTTTATAATGTAACAAAATTTTTTACTATAACTGTGTGAATGTGGATGTCCTGATGTTGGAAATTACATGGGTGTGTTTGCTTGGTTGCGATGGTAACAATCACAACCTTGTGATCTTTACCCGTGGTGCATTGCTATAGTCTTATATATATTTGTGCGAGTAACACATAACCTCTGTTCCACCTGATGACTGGGTGAATGTCACCCAGAAAGTACTATAACGAAGGGAATTTCTCCGTCATTTTTATCCGCGCCAGGATTCGAACCCGGATCCCCTCATTCCGGAATAAGTCACTCTACCAGTTGAGCTACGCGGACATTTTATTCTGATTCCTATCTGCCTTTATGTCGTGTGCGTCCTTCTGGCAGGTACGTCACAGCTCCTGGTACGTTACATCGTCTCCCCCTTATTTTTTTTTTTTTTTTTTTTTTTTTTCGAAGTGCTGCTCTTATTTTTCCTATCTCGCGGTGTGGAAATAACATCACACCATTGCGAGATTGTGAACGGTTGGGTCATCCGGATAGTTCGGGCGCCATTATAACGAAGTGAATTTCTCCGTCATTTTTATCCGCGCCAGGATTCGAACCCGGGTCCACTCATTCCGGAATAAGTTGCTCTACCAATTGAGCTACGCGGACATTTTATTCTGATTCCTATCTGCCTTTATGTCGTGTGCGTCCTTCTGGCAGGTACGTCACAGCTCCTGGTACGTTACAGTACTAGTGGGGTTTTTAACTGTAAATACTCTTCATCGTTTAACATTAAATATCGTACATAGACGGTGTTGTCATTTGTGATATATTATACGAAATTGCTTTTATCTTTACAATTAAATACACGCTGCCACACAGACACGGCCACTTCACAACATGTTATTCCAATTTCACTGTATGAACTAGCAACTCAGTTTACAGCACAGCACCACGGATTTTCCCTTCCACTGGAAAAATGTCCAGGTTACGCAGTCTCTAAATTTAGCATCAAGGACGCGCACGCGCTCTGCGCAGGAAGAGACAAATGCAGCCATTTATTCTGCCGCTTGAGATGTCACTCAAAGTTGTGCGGTTTTTCAAGCTCAAGACACATTTTAATTCTTCTTTCTTTTTGAGGGGGGAACGGTTATGATTAACATATTTACTGTACACATAGAATTGGGTGTATAGACCCAACTCTAGGAGTTTTCTTGTCTTCTAGGGGTTTCGTGGACGTAGGTGCATGAGGTGCCATTGCAACGAGACCAGTCCGTAATCGGTTTCTAGGCCAGCCAATTTTCTTGTCGAAGTGCAAAACGCTTAAAGTGCACAAGACAAAGTGTTAACATAATTTAAAAAAGATATTTGATCAGAAATTAATTCCGAATAAGTGAAAAATCGCTCAGTTGATATTTGTTCATAAGACTAAAGAGGATGTGCACGACTACAACGACAAGTTGAGGCATAAAACTAATTTCGCATACCATGAAGACATGGGAAAAGGAACTGGATAAAAGACTGAAGAGAGGTAATGATAGCAAAAGAACAGATTGGATTAGTACCGAGAAAAAGTACAGCAGGTACTTTCACCCACGAATATTTCGAGTTATTTTCCATGTGACACGAGATACACATAAATTTATCATTTTGGACTGTGTAACATTATAATTAATTCAAAAGACCGGACACAGTCTTCCAATACAATAGTGCTTTTCGAACCCTTGCTTAAATTAACCCGGAAATAAATAAGTGCTATTTAAGAAAGGCTACTTGTTCACATTCAAGCCTGTATTTGTTTGAATTTTCATGAAAACAATACGATGAAATTACTTCAAATATAGTTTTTTCGTTCAGAAAATGTTAGGTAGAATTATTGCTTTGCATTTTCTTTTCCCTTAATTCGGCCACACTGTACATGGAGGTGAGCCTCCAGACTACGTATAAGTAGTGCTGTAAAAATCTAGAGCCGCACCGGTAGCGCAGTGGTCTAAGCACTTGCCTCCTTGTGATTTTTTTCTGTCGATCATGCCTAGAGATTTACAAAACTCTGAACCTATGATTCATCTTTCAGGATGACTCAGCATCGTCACTGAGTAAAGCCTGTTAAATCCTTTTTGTCATGAAAACTTTTACACTGGTGTGCAAAAATTAAGGACGAAGAGGAGAAATTAGCATAACAGCGGAACGAGCAGGCAGAACGGACCGAAAGACCACTCAGGAGATAGACTAGGGTCCGGTACGGTACGGCATGCGCATATATGCAGCATGACGTGGGGGAGGGGGAGTGTCGGAAGCGTATAAAGCACACGGGCGGTGTACGCTCAGCAATTCGGTGAAAGCTATTGCACGGTGTACATCGGTTTGAACGACGTCGAGTTGCTGCCACCGTGTGATATGGCCAACAGGCAATCCAGTAGACGACATCTGGATGACTTTACCCGAAGTTGCGTCATTGGGAAGTTGGAAGAAGGTCGAAGTGTGACTAGTGTGGCCGAGGAGTTCGGGATCGCTCACAGCATCGTTTCACGGGCTTGGAGAGCATTTCAAACGACAGGAACAGCTGTCCGAGAGTTTAGCAGTGGTCGTCCACGAGCAACCACGGCGGCGGACGACAGGTATATTGTCCTACAGCCGAGAAGAGACAGACGGTAGACAGCGGGAGAAATCGCAAGGCACATGCAACAGACAACTGAACGTCCGTTATCGCGTTTTACCGTGGCCAGGAGGCTGCACAAAGGTAGTCTGTTTGCACGACGACCAGTACGGTGTGTGCCATTAACGCCTGCTAATCGGAGACGGCGGTTTCTGTGGTGCCAGGAACAAAAGAATTGGACAAATCAGCAATGGGGTCGAGTACTCTTTACGGATGAGAGCTGATTTAGCCTGACGAGCGATTCTGGACGTATACACATCTGGAGAGAGCAGGGAACACGCAATCACACCTCCAACATCATCGAAAGGGACCGGTTTGGAGGTGGCGGAGTTCTTGTTTGGGGCGGTATCATGCTTGGTAGCCGTACTGACCTCCACATCTTCCAACGAGGTTCAATCACTGGTGTCCGCTATTGTACCGAGGTTCTGCTGCTTCACGTGCGTCTGTTTAGAGGTGCTGTGGGTCCTGAGTTCCTCTTCATGGACGACAACGCTACACCTCATCGTACAGTGGCTGCCGCAGAGCTGTTGGAGAGTGAAGATATTCAACGCATGGATTAGCCCGCAAGGTCCCGGGACCTAAATCCAATCGAACACGTGTGGGACCTTCTCGGGAGACTCTTTGCAGCACGTCACCAGCCGTCAGCAACGATTCTGCAGCTGCGATTGGCGCTACAAGAGGAATGAGCCGCGATGCCTCAACAGCTCCTTGATAACCTCGTCCTCAGCATGGAGAGACGTTGTAAATCCTGCAACGCAGTCAGGGGTGATCATATCCCCTACTAAAGACTGGATTTTTCTTGGCAGCCGCCTGTCACATGGACGTTTCTGTCTTCTGTCCAGTTGTGCTCGAGGCTACCTTTTCAATAAAGTGCCTTTGTATCCTTTGGATTCCTTGTTTGGACGGTTTTGCTGACTTTTCCCATATTCTTACATCTTGGGGATCGTATGGTATGATTTGAGTCGATGTGGAGCACTTCTGCAGGACGTTACATTCGAAAAACCGTCTCGTCCTTAATTGTTCCACGCCAGTGTACATACGGTAATTCTGAAGATATAGGCTAGAAGCAGGTAGCCGACGACGAGCAGTGTCATTTCATCCTGTTTATCTTAGACATACTCAAAGATTAAAAATGAAAAGCTACTTTAATAGAGTCTCCTCTTAATTTCGTATGGAAATAGCATTAATCACACTATCATATATGTCCAACTATAGCGTTTTTTGACAACTTATTAACTAACAGAAAGTCAAATAGGACGTTGCACCTGCCTATTGTAGTAGTTGTGAACCAGCATACACTCAGTTCGTAGTACTGCAATGGACTTGAACAAGCGATCGACTTGGCATAGTTCACTCTCCCTGCAGTCACACACCAAGCACTGAATTAGAAACCTTTGCAAGCAAATGTACGTAAATGTCACTTATGCAGCGTATATACACAATACGTGATCAAGTGCGCCACCATTTGATCTAGGCAACTATTTAAGACTGCTTGCTCGTCAATAATCGTCAGCAGTGTTAACCACAGTAGGAAAAACAAAGGATTTTTTCGGTGTTCGATAAAGGGCTTATTGTAGGTGCCCGTCCGGCTGGAACGACGATTTTGAAAACAGCAGAGCTGACTGGTTTCTCAAAAGGAGAGATATTCCGGATTTTTAATCAGTGGAAAAATAACCCACATTACTTGTTTAAGAGGCGTAACTGTGGCGCGACAACAATTTGTCAGGAACGAGATCGCCGTCGTCGGAGAAAGCGTGTACGGAGAAACAGGACTTCCAGTGTGTGCGTCAGTTTACGGAAGCATTCAATTAAGGCTGTTTCCGACCCATGTCTCAGCGAACTATGAGCAGGAAATCGAAGAGGATTGGTATTGGCAGTGGCAAGCTTGTACGGAAACCACTGATTTCTGCAAAGAACCGGAAAGTTCGTCTACAGTGGTATCAGGAACATCCTGACTGTACACTGGATGCCTGGAAAAAAGTCATGTGGTTCGACGAATCGCGGTACACTTTGTACTGTAGCCGGTACCGACAGTTTGCAAAGTTTGGATAGAGACCCATGAAGCAATGGACTCATCTTGCGTGGTAAACACAACACAACTCAAGGTTCTGGAAGTGGTGTCGTGGTGTGGGACACGTTCTGTTGGTGCTGAATGGGTTCTCTGATATTGCTGAAAGGTCGGGTGCCCTCCAATAATTATCTGAGCATTGTTGCCGATCAAGTCCATCCTGAAATGTTGACTTTTCATTCAGTAGGTGACGGCTGTTTCATGGACGACAATGCTAGTGTCCAACGTGCAAGATGTGTCCAACAGTGGTTCAGCGAACATGACAGCGATTTCCACCATCTTCTTTGGCCTCCACAAAGCCCGGATCTGAACTTTACTTGGAATGTATGGGACATGTTGGAAAAACAGATCCGGGAGCAAAGTCCTCTTCCGTGAAATCTGAGCCAGCTAAAGGACTGTCAGGTGAACGCCTGGTACGCTGCTGTCGACGTTTATCCACTTTTTTTGTTTTTTTGTTAGGAGGTTTAACGACCCCCGTGAGCAACTAGATGGCTATAAGCAGTCGCCGGTCTCTAATTTAGGGGCATTGGTTTCAGGGAAGGGAGAAAGAGAGTACCGTAAGACAAACACAACATCTATGCCTCACCGAGATACGAACCCGGAACCATCTCGGACAAATGATCAGAAGTCAGCTCTTAGACCATTGCGCCACCGGAGCGACGTGTAGATGTATTCCAAAACCTTGTGGAACCCATGCTAAACCGAATATGTGCTGTAATTCGGGCCATAAGAGGTCCTACGCGGTATTGCATAAAAGTGCCTAATTTAGTGGCCGATATGTGTTCTTACACGTGTGTCTTACCCACTTGACTAGCTGCTGCTTTGGGGTAAGTTATGAGCAGTGGCATTATTTACAGAAAGCGACATTCGTTCTTTGTTTGTAGCGCTTATAGTTGTACATTGTGTTTTTATATCAGTTCACGGTTTTAAGTGTGTGCGCATGTTCAGGAGTTCTTTTGCAAGTATTTCTTCTACAGTACACGGCTGTCCCGTCACTTTAAAAACCAGTCAAAAACGGACTGTCGATTTTATGTACCTTGCAGTGGCGTACCGGAAAAACTCGGAGACCCGCGCAAAAAATATCTTTGAGGCCCTTTTGCGAAAATCTGTTAATCTTCAATTACTGAAGATTTTAAATTCCATGTTACTAAACTAGGTTTTTTCGGCGCCTAAAAAATTAAAATTCTTTGGAAACTACAGGTATTTTTCGTAAAACCAAAATCAATGCACTTTATTGCGTGTAACACAAATGCGGATGTTGTAACTAAAATTATTGCCTTTCTAAAATTATTACTCAGCATTGGATATCAAGGGCCAAAATTTTGGAATGACTTGCCCAAGGAAATTCATAATATTAATAACTATAGTTTATTTAAGAAAAGGATCACTATTTACCTACTTACTCACTAACATTGTAATAAAAAACAAAAGGGGTTGGTCAGACCAGTGAGGCGGGAATGGAAGAGGGGATGGGGGAGAAAAAATATTCATAAGACAGAATAGATGAAATATGGCCATACCACTGTGACTGGGTATGTGAGGTTTTTATCGAATTAAAAGTTGATAAAGATGTCCACATTATTTATAAATATAAAATGTAAATGTATCATTTTGTTTGAAAATGTAATTTCACACCACTACTTGTTCCCTATAAATATTGCTCTCAACACATTGAGGCATCGTTACCATGCATTTACTACTAACTACTAATATATTTAATAATATGCTTACTTGATACTTGATGTTAGGTATTTTATTTCTTGACTTGTGCTTTTTTCGAAGGGAGATCGGGACTTGTCAGGTCATTTTGGCCTTTTTTCTGATCTCCTTAGCTGTTCTATATCTATTAATTTGTTACTTCTAATGAGCATTTTGTATGTGTATGATAACAGCTAAACTAATAAATTGAATTGAATTGAATTGTTTCATACCAATACAAAGTACTACAAAACTCTTATCGCAAAGTTAATTATATCATGCAAATCTTATTCTTTTAGAGCATTAAGGCCTTACGATTAAAGACGCAAAACAGGTAACTGCCGTGTGATAACGTCTAATGACCTTTTCCGATTTATATGAAAATGCAGAACATAAGTGAGCAAATAAATAAGTAATAATAAAGAATTTTGGCAGGAAAAAAGCAAAACTGCTTAAATAATTTACTGTTGAATATACAAAACACATTTAGTATAATGCCACAATGTTTTGAGCGGAGTAAAATTTTTTCTCTTGACTCTGTTGTAAAGAAAATAACGCATGTCTCAGTTTCTTCGTCCCCGTAAAGGACACCTTTTAGTTCATTGTATTCTGAGGGATGCGTAGTTATGATAATACATAACACCTTATACTGATTGGCATAAAAATTTCATACATAGAACTGATATTCCTTGGTAGCACGTCAAAACATCGCAGTCAAAACATCGCGCGACATAACATCGCTGTTCAAACATCGCGGGGACAAAACATCGCAAGTCATCACATCGCGGTCACAAAACATCGCAAATCATAACATCGCGGGCACAAAACATCGCAAGCCATATCATCGCGGGCACAAAACATCGCAAGCCATAACATTTCAGGATGGGGCATTAATTAAACGGCTTTTTTTTGTTTTTTTCGTACTGTTCTAAACATTTGATCTTTGGTAAGAAAAATTCGTTCAGAGACTGGTTTAATTTGCAGAAGATTAATATGCGGCACTTAACAAACTATTTCGGGAGGAGGGGGAGGGGGGCACTAATTAATTTCTCATCTCATTCCTGGGGATTTTAATAAATAATTGGGGTTTAGAAGGTTAGTTATTGACACCCACCGGGCACTATTTATGCTGCTGCACTAAGGACTAAATGGTCTGGCCGCCGCGGTGGCACAGTGGTCTATAAGCGATGGCCTCTGATCATTTGTCCGAAAGTGGTCCGGGTTCGAATCTCGTGAGGCATGTGTGTTTGTCCTACGGCACTGGCTCTCTCTCTTTCCTAGAACCAGTGGCCCTAAATTAGGGACGGGCGACTGCTTATAGTCCATTGAGTTGCTCCTGGTGGTAGGAGTTGCGACTTCTGAGCTCCGTAAATTCGGGCGTATTTTGTGTGTTTTAGTGAGTTGTGAATCCCAAATTTCAAAGGACTTACCTTTGGAAGGTCTCGCTATCGTTTGTGAATACTCCCAGATTGGTGAGTTGCCTTTTTCTTTTCCTATTACGTCTTGTTTAACTCTCGGCCGAGCTGGTCGAAGCTACGATAGTCGGCGCCATTGCAAATGGCGTCTTCCGGCGGTGGGGGCCCGAAACCAAGGAGGTTATATTACTGGAGACACCACTCCTATCCACGCAGCATTGGCTGCCATAAGTCACCGTCTGTGCTGCAAATGACGTCATGAGCAGGCACGACGCAGCCGCAGAAGAGAAGCTGCTTGGAAACCAATGGAACAAAAGCTTCTAAGCGTATAAACAGATAAAATGAGTAATTCAATAATCGTTATCAATGATACCCAAGCTTACTGTTTAGCCCAGTAAATAAAGGCCAAAATTGAGTCAAACCCGGAACAAATTAGGTAAAAGCTGAATTTTTGCAGGCTGGTAGAACTCATTAGGCTTAGCATTTTCACAAAAGTCCCCGGCCCTCCCCCGCTTGCTTCCCCCTACGCCCCCATAAAGGGGGAAAATGAGGTCTAATACTAATCCACTCGTAACTCCCGAAATAATTGGCGTACAGAGATAAAAAAATTTTAATTTATTCCTCTGGATATGGCCTATAAATTTTGTTCCATTCATTTTTTACTATATCTCCAATAGTTATGCAGCAATTTGCGAAAACCCGCAAAATAGCACATTTTTCTCTCGACATTTTTCCGATTAATTCCAATTACCGCTTCACAGAGCAAAAATTTCCGAAAAAGGCTCCGAATAAAAGTTGTAGCAAATTTTATAACCTTTACAACAATATATTATTTGTATTACAGCAATATTTAGTTTCGCTTACACTGTATCTAAACCATGTCAGCCTTAAGGTGGTTCCACCTAAAATTTCTGCTTTATGTTTCCAATGGTAAAACTTCTTTACATATTTTCTTCTCAATTAATGAATCCCAAGGATGAAAATTTGCACATCGATAAAACTAACTTTAAGTTATAGTATGAGATACCTAATAATTGCTAAAACATAACCATAATTTAGAAATCCAACATTTGTTTGTCTGCTGACGTCATTAATGTACAGGTCGCGCCGTTTATTAACAAGTCTGAACATTACTAAAAAGAATGATCGATTTTTAATATAATTATGGTTATGTTTTAGCAAGAATTTACTATCACATGCTATAACTTAAAGTAAGTTTTATCGATGTGCAAATTTTCAAAAGTAAGTTTTATCGATGTGCAAATTTTCATCCTTGGGAATACATAAATTGCAAAGATAATGTGTACAGAAGTTTTACCATTGGAAACATAAGGCAGAGATTTTAGTTGGAACCACTTTAAGCACTTCTGTTACGAAGAATTTGTCGCGGGAAGAACATAGTACTGATAGAGAGATAAGAGGCATTGACTCACGCAATTTGTTTATTTATTTGACACGTAGGGAGAATACAATGCATTCCTAAAACTCCCCCACTGTCCGCACATATGCCACAAAAGCAAATAGAATTAGGTAATCGGATAGGCAAGATGTCCGCACGGGAGGTTCGCTGAGACAACGAACGAAATGTAAGTTGATCGTCTTTTAGCCTCTAAAAAGTTAACCAAATTCTTAATGCATTCCCGTATTGGTTTACCTAACGGAATAAAAAATGGACAAATGCATGATTTGCAATAACCATCTCTGTGAGGGAGAATCAGTAGTTGTCACCAAAGGTTTAAAAAGGATAATTGATTCCAGCCTGAAAAGAAAAGACAGTTTGCATGAAAAATTAGAGAATGTTTCTTCTATTATGGTTCACCAGACTTGCCGGTGGAATTACACGCGAGAAAGTAGCATTAAGGCTTCACATGTTGCAAGTATTTCGTTAGCATCAACGTCTTCAAATCCACTTTTACGAAGTTTTCAACAAACTTTTGACTTTATAAATGAGTGCTTATTCTGTGAAAAGGAAGCCACTCTGAATATTAAGCTTCCTCTCAAATACAGAAAAGCGGTCCATATGGTATCGACTCTAGAAATGAAAGATAAAATTTTAACTTTCTGCGAACACCGTAACGATGAATGGGGGAAAATGTGAAGTCGAAAATTTTCGGGGTTATTGACCTAGTAGCAGTTGAAGCACGATATCATTCCGAGTGCTACAGAAAATTCAGAAAAATAAAGCTCTTTAGAGCACCTGGTCGACCGCAAGATCAGAGCACTGAAACTGCTTTCTCATTCTTGTGTGACTGTATTGAGAAAACAGATGAATGCCAATACACCCTAAAGGATTTACAAAATATCATGAAAGATCATGACCTTTCAACAACCATTACTGATAAATATTTGAAGCAGCGACTGTTACAACATTTCGGAGACAGGATAGTAATAACAAATATTTCTGGGAAGAAGAATATTGTATGTATGACAGATGCTAATCATAAATTGCTGACTGATCAATGGTACAATGAGAGAAAGAAGGATAAGGTTTGTGAACGAAGAAGAGTTATAACGAAGTGAATTTCTCCGTCATTGTTATCCGCGCCAGGATTCGAACCCGGGTCCACTCATTCCGGAATAAGTTGCTCTACCAATTGAGCTACGCGGACGCTTTATTCTGATTCCTCTCTGCCTCTATGTCGTGTGCGTCCTTCTGGCAGGTACGTCACATCTCCTGGTACGTTACATCATCTCCCCCTTTTTTTTTTTTTTTTTTTTTTCGAAGTGCTGCTCTTATTTTTCCTATCTCGCGGTGTGGAAATAACATCACACCAATGCGAGATTTTGAACGGTCGGGTCATCCGGACTGTTCGGGCGCCATTATAACGAAGTGAATTTCTCCGTCATTGTTATCCGCGCCAGGATTCGAACCCGGGTCCACTCATTCCGGAATAAGTTGCTCTACCAATTGAGCTACGCGGACGCTTTATTCTGATTCCTATCTGCCTCTATGTCGTGTGCGTCCTTCTGGCAGGTACGTCACATCTCCTGGTACGTTACAGAGTTGTTGAAGCAGCAGCAGAAATTATTAGGGAAAACATACAGAAAATGATTTACGACACTACCAAATATCCGAATGCGAACGATATCAAGGAGGGTGGATTAAATGTTGTTCCGGAAACTCTGCAAATATTTACAGACATGGTTACAAAAAAAAAAAAAAAAAAGGACGGGGTGATGGCAGCACATCTGGGGTTATTCGCAAACGAACTGTAGTAAACCATGCTATAATATCTGCTGTAAGACCTAGATCTTTTTTGTCAGCTGTTCAAATTAGTGTTGCGTTGTATTTATGTCGTAGATATGGTTCCAAACATTTAGTTGAATTGTTATCATCGATGGGTATGTGTTCTTCATACTACGAAGCAGAACAATATCAAAATTCTCTAATTAGTAGAGGGTTACCTTCTGTGAGTAATGAAGCCTTTATTCAGTACGTGTTTGATAATGCAGATGTGAACATAAGCACTTTAGATGGATTAAACACTTTTCATGCAATGGGAGGAATTCAATGCATTACACCAGCCACCTGTGTTGACACGAAGGTTGATGTTTCACGACTACAATCTAGAAACATTTCTAAACCTCAGGTAAGCATACGGCATCGGGCTTATCCTAAGAAAAGGCTATTCGGCTTACAGAACATAACAGTTCAAGACCTGAGTAACATAAGAATGACAGGTAGTACGCAAGCATCGTTAAAGACTTTGTTTCCGTTAAATTGTATGTGGCTAAGTGGCTTTGCGGCTGTTTCAAAGCCTCAACTGGGCTGGAGTGGCTTTATGAATGTAATCATGGGCCAGTTAGAAGGCAGTGAAAGTAGTTACATTTTAGCTATACCCTTCATCGATATTGATCCAGGAAACCCTTCTTCTATTTACACTGCACTATGTTTTGCAGCAGAACAATGTAAAAAGAGGAAGCAGTCATGTATTGTTACTTTTTATCAACCGCTTTTCCTCAGAGCATCTGAAATGGTTGCAATAGCAGATGCTGGCAGCGACATGTCAAAAATAATTTTACGATTGGGGGCTTTCATTTATTGATGTCATATATGGGCTCCATTGGACGAATTATGGATGGCAGTGGTTTAGAACAACTGTGGGAGACAGTTTACTGCCACTTGTCTGTTACCCACATGCTAACAGGACATGCCTACGCAAGAGTTATAAGAGCTCACATACTAACTGTGGAAATCTCTAATGATAATCTTGAGTGAAGAATATCCCCAGGTGAAAGCTAATTTCTCCGACGAAATTGGTGTCATCTACAATAAAGTAATTGAAGGAAAAATAACGCCAAATGAAGCATGTGAAAATGAGTTTTTCAAAAGGGCGTTATGCGATTTTTCGAGGTTTTTGGAAGAAACCAGAAGTTCAAGTCGTACATCAAAGTTATGGCTGAATTTCATTGCAGAAATTGATATTATGCTGAAATTTATTTTAGCTGAACGTACTGGGGACTGGCAGTTGCACTCAAGCACTGTCATCGAAATGCTTCCATATTTTCATGCTGCTGGTCATCTACCATATGCAAAGTCAGCCTATTTATATGCCCAGCAAATGCTTAATTTGAAGTTGACGTTAACACAAAGAGAATATGAGATGTTCACTACTAAGGGTTTTTTCACAGTGAGACGAAAAGGCAAATTCTTTTTTGGAATATGGACTGATATGTGCATTGAGCAATCGCTTATGCGTTCTATAAAGTCAGTTGGTGGTTAAACCCATGGAAGAGGTATAACTGATAACGTGCTATCAAAATGGGTCTTAGGTGCCCCACCATTTTTAAAAATCAGTGAAGCAGTACAAGACTTCATTGGTAGTCCATCTTTATCACTCACTGAGCAGCATGTTGAATTAAGAGAAAGTCGGCAGGCTAGAGATGCACATGATATTTCCAAATTTGCACACTGGTTGAGAGAACACAATCCTTCCACGAAACAATCTGGAGACCTTGTGTGTCTATTTTCTGGCTTGGTATCTGATGTAACTGTCACTTGTGATACAGCTTACGAGATAGGATCAGCAATTATGAAAAATCTAGTTGGAGGAAACTTCAGGGACATTAAATTACACAGAAAAGACATGGTTGTAACTCAAGCTGTTGGCAGAATGGGATTAAAAGTTAGATCTGAAGCAGTTTCAATAAGTACACAACAATTGTTCTTTTTTTTTTTTTGATTGGAGGTTTAACGACCACCGTGAGCAACTCAATGGGCTATAAGCAGTCGCCCGTCCATAATTTAGGGCCACTGGTTCCAGGGAAGGGAGAGAGCCAGTGCCGTAAGACAAACACAACATCCATGCCTGACCGGGATTCGAACCCGGACCCCTTACGGACGAATGATCAGAGGCCAGCGCCTTAGACCACTGCGCCACCGGGGCGGCCAGATTAGCTGTGACATATGGCGGCAGAGCCAGTGGTGTCTCCAGTAATATAACCTCCTTGCCCGAAACTGGACCTCACTTCCGGTGTCCCATCGATGTTTTTTTTTTTTTTTTAATTGGAGGTTTAACGACCGCCGTGAGCAACTCAATGGGCCATAAGCAGTCGCCCGTCCCTAATTTAGGGTCACTGGTTCCAGGGAAGGGAGAGAGCCAGTGCCGTAAGACAAACACAACATCCATGCCCGACGGGATTCGAACCCGCACCCCTTACGGACGAATGATCAGAGGCCAGCGCCTTAGACCACTGCGCCACCGGGGCGGCCCCATCGATGTTGACGACAACCTCTTCTTCTTCAATGGGTGCTGCTTCGCTGCCCTCCCCAAATGGTGGCGTTGTACTGCACTCAGCTCGTGATGTGAACAGCCTCTTTCCTCAGGCTGTTCCGTTGCCTTCTCACTCATTTCAAGATGCTACCACCTTTGTTGCTGACGACGACGCAATGGATGCCTCGTGCAACGGTACCCTCGCCATGTCATCTAAACCTCTGACGTCATCGTCTACGTATGCCAATGCCATGACCTCTTCCACTGTGCAACGCCCCCGCAGGGCATGTACGCCGGCGCCGAAGCTCGCCAATCACAACTACAACGAGACAGAATTACCATTTCTTTGGAAATTCCCCAGGACTCGCCAGCAGGCACTGCTTTCACTACGATCTTAGACAGAGGTGTTGTCTTTTAATCCTTGCCAAACACTTTCTTCAAAGATTATTCCACCGCTTTAAAGCGGCAATTTCCAAAACATGCCATTTCACACATGTTTCGGCGAGGCCGAACGATTGTCGTATACTTGTCAATCTCGTGCCTTGACGAATGCCGGCCTCACCATCGGCGATCAACATCTTGTTCCCAGCCCAGTTGCCGAGCACCCGATGAATGTGTCCTTCTACCCGGTACCCCCAGTGGTAACCGATACAGCCAAGTGTGCCGCCCCGGTGGCGCAGTGGTCTAAGGCGATAGCCTCTGATCATTCGTCCGAAAGGGGTCCGGGTTCGAATCCCGGTGAGGCATGGATGTTGTGTTTGTCTTACGGCACTGGCTCTCTCCCTTCCCTGGAACCAGTGACCCTAAATTAGGGACGGGCGACTGCTCATAGCCCATTGAGTTGCTCACGGTGGTCGTTAAACCTCCAATAAAAAAAACAAAAAACAGCCAAGTGTGGGAACCAGATCCGTTATATTGAAGTGCTCACTGAACATCACTGCAGCAAATGCAAGAAGTTTGGGCACTTTTACAAGCAGTGTCCCAATCCTGCTGCTGCTCCACAAGATTCACCGCAGGTGACTTCTTTTCAATCCTCTGACTCGCCTTTGCCTCTACGACTATCATCTGAGGCACCTCTCAGACGAGAAAGTGCTTCGTCATCGACTGGTGTGCCGTCATCTCTCTCCGCGACCGATTTTCCAGTGTCGCTGGAGTCCTCCAAGTTCCGCGCTTCTGATCCACCAGCTGATTCTGCAGACGACCGTGTCGTGTCAGATACTGAAGTATCAATTGCAGATCCTGACGGCGCTTACACCAGTGCAGAACAGACCACGAGTGACACTTCTGAGCCTGAACACAGCGCTCGCCTAGATAAGAGGGCGGCGCCCAAACCTCCTCAAAACCCCAACAAGCGAGGGAGAGCTGCTGAGAGCTCCACTCGCTCCTCTTCTCGGACCCGCCAGAAACCATCGTATCTTCAAGATTTTGATACCACTTCTGACCCTTCCTCTCCAATAGTATCATTTGAGGACTTTGATCAGACTGTCCGTGACACATCATTCCCGTCTTTGCCTCTTGCTTATGAGGAGCTGCATGGTCTCACCTGTTACACGCAAAAAGCACACGGCTTCCTCCAGTATGCAAAGACCCATGAAGCTGGATTTCTTGCTATCCTGCAAGAGCTTTCCGATCTGGACAATCTTGTGGACAATTCTTCTTACTTATCCGGTCATTCCGCTCAGACAGCCAAGTTCATTCGCAAACAGATCCACGGACTCAAGATTTCCATCACCAGGATCACAACGTCGCCGGGTGACCTGGCGCTTTCACGGTAGTTTCCTTCAGCTTCCGGGGGTTTGGATCCCCCTAGATGAATTCCGCCGTGCATGAGGACCTCTCGGCAATTAGTGCCGATGTCCTCCTGCTCCAGGAAACGTGGTGCTCGCCTTCAACACCATTCCATCAGTGGCGCCGATGGCAGTACACCTTCCATCATGTCCACTGTGTACTGCGTTCAGGCGGAATTGGTGTCGGAATACATCACCGTTTTCGTCCATCCATCACTTTTGTTGCTGTTAACAACTTATTTGCAGATTAATTACAATGTTTTACATTTTGTATGAATTGTGTACCATATCATATCTTTAATGTGTATATTCCTACTGACGACTCTCAACTCCATCCGCTTTTTCATTTGCGGTGCCCCCCACCGGGGACTTTTTGCGTCCTCGGGGGTAACTTTAACTGCACTCTGCAGACTTTGCTCGACCGCACATCTACATGGGGGTGGGGGAGCATCGCTCCCTTCTTGTCGATCTGCTTACTCAACTTATTACAGATTTCCATCTTTGTTGACTCGTACCGGCATCTTCACCCGGACACCATTTCTTATACTTGGCGGAATTCTCCAGCACAAGGATAGGCGGCAGCACGTCTCGATCGCATATACGTCATACCACCGCTGCTTCCAGCGATCACTGCGGCAAGACATCATCCTTCCAGCTCTTCCGACCATTGTGCTTAGGCGCTTACCATCTGCGTTTCCTCTTTCCCGCCTTCCAGACAACGCTCCTGGACCTTCGATGATTCATTGCTTATGGATGTGGCGTTTTGAGCCGACGTCCGGCGGTTTCTTGCTGATCAACAACATCTCATCAGCACCGCTCCCAGTACCCTTCGTCTATGGTTGGACATCAAAAATGATCTTCGTCTGCTCGTACGCAGTCTTTCGTTCGCTATTCGTAACGAACGTGCAAAGGATATTTGTAATCTCCGTTGCTCGTTGGCTGCAATCCTTTACAAGATCCCGCTTACCTTGTTGTTCAGGATGCTTTACGAGCGAAACTCCATCCGCTCGCCGTGAAGGCTACTCGCAGGCTGAAGATGCTTCATCTTTCTTCGCCGGAGATTTCCTACGAGGAGATCTCACGTACCGAAAGAACACACCGTACGTCGAAAACGCTACGCCACCTTCGCCTACCTGATGGTTCCATCTCATCTGACCCTTCACGTCTATGCACGGAAGTTCGGGGCTTTTTCCAGGACAAATTCCGTGCAGTGGTGCCTACTGATGCTATCTCTTCCTTCCCTCTTCTTTCTGCTCTGCCTCAGGTCCCACCCCAACTCTGTGATCCACTTCTTTCCGCCTTTTCTCCTGCTGAATTTCGGGAGGCGTTTGCCTCCCTTAATTCCCGCGCATCTCCGGGACCTGACGGCCTTCCCTTCTCCTTTTATCGCGCCTTCCTTCCGTCTCTGATGCCTTTTCTTCTCACTTGCTTTTCTTGCGCCCAAACCTTTTTTAGCACTACCGCCGAAGTTTACTGTAGCGCACATCATCTTGCTGCCCAAAAAGGGAGACCCTTTGGACTTGCGAAATTGCCGCCCCATTTCCATTCTCAATCTGGACTATAAACTTTTCACTAAACTTCTCTCTCGCCGCTTGAACTCTGTGCTTCCCTTTCTTATCTTCCCCGACCAGTCGTACACTGTGCCTGGTCGGTCCATTTCTAACAACATCTCCTTCCTCCAGCACCTAATTTTTCTCGCCCGCTCCCACTCCGAACCCCTCGCCCTGTTTAACCTTGACCAGAGATCAGCATTCGATAACATTTCTCACTACTTTCTTTCCGCCACTCTTCTCGGCTTTGGCTTTCCTTCCTCCTTCGTTTCTCTTCTTCTCAGCCCCTATCGGGGCGCTTTCTTCCACGTCCGGACGGCCTCCTTTTTGACGGCGCCCGTACCTTTTCTTCGAGGAATCTGGCAGGGCTGCCCCCTCTCGGGGCAACTCTTCGCCATTGTCTTTGAACCATTTCTCCTGGCTGCTCGAAGATCACTCCTGTCTACTCTTCCTCCGACAGTTGCCAGCACTAGGCACCATGAGTGCGTACTTACAGCATATGCAGATGACGCAACCTTTTGTCTCCGCCAGGACGTCCAGTTCGACAACTTTCTCTCCACCTACCATCTTTACGCTACTGTTTCTAGCGCTTCGCTTAATGTCACCAAAAGTACTGGTTTGTGGTGTGGGTCGTGGATGGGCCTGACGGATACCCCTGGGGTGCGGTCTGGTCCTTCTCGACCCAGAAGATCCTTGAAGCCCAAATCGGACACCCCTTTACTGCGGGCCTTTTGACATGGTCCAGTTTGCAGTCTAGGTTACGCTATCAAGCAGCGTTTTGAAGATTTGCGATTCCTATTACTTCTCACTGTCAGCGAGCTTACATCGTTCGACGATACTTACTTTCCCTCTGTACCTTTTACTGGACCTCCACCGTCTTCTTGTCAACCCGCCTGACGGAACTCAATAGCATCTTCACTTCAGTCATCTGGGCTTCAAAGCACTGGTCAGCCGCTCCGACGTTATATCTCCCTGTCAAGCATGGGGGCATTAATCTCATAGATGTTCACTGTTACTATCGCGCATACCGCATCGCCTCCTTCCTTCGTCTGGTCACTTCGCCTTCTCCTTCTCTTACACTTTCTCTTGAAGTTATTCTCTCTCTTCGCGATCCATCCTTCCCTTTTCTTCTTTTCCTCAGGATCGACTACTATAATATTCCTTTTAACTTTCCTACTATTTTATCTGAGGCTCTAGCGCTTTTCCGTTCCCTCCCTCTCTCTCACTCTCTTCCCACCACCACCCTGGATCTCCTTGCGGAACCACTCTTTTTCTCTACCCTGGTTCACCCCCCCTCCGATCAACATTTCTTTCTATTTTTCTCCTGGTTCCGTGCTGGCATCCTAACCGTGCAGGCCCTCATTAATCCCGATTTTTCCTGGAAACCCCTCGACTCACTCTTTTCCTCCCCAACTCCTTCCCTCGAGGACGACTATGCACTTCTCCGTTTCTCCCTCAGCTTCTCTATCCTTCTCTTGTTTCTGACGACGGCCTCCTCGTCGTCCCCGGCCCCAGCCTTTCTCTCCCCTTCTTTCTTCCTTTTCGTGACTCTGTCGCCCCTGTGCTTTCTTTTTCTACCGCTGCCCTGTATCGTATCCTCCACGCGCCCTCTGAGTCACCCCATCCCATTTCCTGGGTTTCTCCTTCCTCCTCCTTGGCCGTTTGGTCTGCTTCTTCTTCCCCCATTTCTTCTCCGCTAGACCGTAACACCTACTGGCGGTTCCTTCATCTCCGGCTCCCTGTCCCCCATCTTCTCTATCGCATGTCTCTTCTCTCTTCTCCTCTCTGTCCTTTCTGTGGCGTTGATGTTGACGTCGCTCATATGTACTGCCTCTGCCCTATCTTGCTGCCACTTCTTCATACTGTTTTCCGGTTAGCTGACATAATTTGCTCTAAGGACTTGCCGTTTCACTCATATCCGTGGCTGTTGCTCACAAAACATCCGCCCACCCGCCTTCCGGATGCCTGCTGCTTTCTTTTCATACTTGCCAAGCAAGTGATTCACTCATTTCATCAATCTCTCCGGAATTCTCCTGTACTTCCATCTCTTCTATCGGCCTGTGGGCGGCTGCGGGCTAGCTGTCGGGGTCGGCTCGTGGCGCGCCTCCGGTTGGAACTCACAGCAGCATCTTCCACGCAAACAATCGGCACCTTTCAGAACACTTGGGTCCAGCGCATCGGGTGGTTTTCTATTGCTGGCTCTGACATCCTACTGGTGACTTGATTGTGTCCCCTTTTGGATTGTCTTTGTTTTGGTGCTTGGCTGTTCTCTTCACCTTGCTAGTACTTTTTGTTGGTTCTTTTTCTTGCCCAGTTTTAATACTGGGCGAGTGATTTGTGTCTTAATTTCTGAGACCACAACCTTGTGTGTCCAGACCTTGGTTCTCTTTTTACGTTCGGGCCTTGTATTTTGTTTGCACCGTGCTTTTTTCGTACTATAACGAAGTAAATTTCTCCGTCATTTCTATCCGCGCCAGGATTCGAACCCGGATCCCCTCATTCCGGAATAAGTCACTCTACCAATTGAGCTACGCGGACGTTTTATTCTGATTCCTATCTCCCTTTATGTCGTGTGCGTCCTTCTGGCAGGTACGTCACATCTCCTGGTACGTTACATCATCTCCCCCTTATTTTTTTTTCGAAGTGCTGCTCTTATTTTTCCTGTCTCGCGGTGTGGAAATAACATCACACCAATGCGAGATTTTGAACGGTCGGGTCATCCGGATAGTTCGGGCGCCATTATAACGAAGTAAATTTCTCCGTCATTTCTGTCCACGCCAGGATTCGAACCCGGATCCCCTCATTCCGGAATAAGTCACTCTACCAATTGAGCTACGCGGACGTTTTATTCTGATTCCTATCTCCCTTTATGTCGTGTGCGTCCTTCTGGCAGGTACGTCACATCTCCTGGTACGTTACATCATCTCCCCCTTATTTTTTTTTTTCGAAGTGCTGCTCTTATTTT
This sequence comes from Macrothele yani, assembly GCA_039090855.1. Taxonomy (NCBI): domain Eukaryota; kingdom Metazoa; phylum Arthropoda; class Arachnida; order Araneae; family Macrothelidae; genus Macrothele; species Macrothele yani. The sequence continues at coordinate 2,267,450 of CM076996.1, read as the reverse complement.
TCCTGTCTCGCGGTGTGGAAAGAACATCACACCAATGCGAGATTTTGAACGGTCGGGTCATCCGGATAGTTCGGGCGCCATTATAACGAAGTAAATTTCTCCGTCATTTCTGTCCACGCCAGGATTCGAACCCGGATCCCCTCATTCCGGAATAAGTCACTCTACCAATTGAGCTACGCGGACGTTTTATTCTGATTCCTATCTCCCTTTATGTCGTGTGCGTCCTTCTGGCAGGTACGTCACATCTCCTGGTACGTTACATCATCTCCCCCTTATTTTTTTTTCGAAGTGCTGCTCTTATTTTTCCTGTCTCGCGGTGTGGAAAGAACATCACACCAATGCGAGATTTTGAACGGTCGGGTCATCCGGATAGTTCGGGCGCCATTATAACGAAGCAAATTTCTCCGTCATTTCTGTCCACGCCAGGATTCGAACCCGGATCCCCTCATTCCGGAATAAGTCACTCTACCAATTGAGCTACGCGGACGTTTTATTCTGATTCCTATCTCCCTTTATGTCGTGTGCGTCCTTCTGGCAGGCACGTCACATCTCCTGGTACGTTACATCATCTCCCCCTTGTTTTTTTTTTCGAAGTGCTGCTCTTATTTTTCCTGTCTCGCGGTGTGGAAAGAACATCACACCAATGCGAGATTTTGAACGGTCGGGTCATCCGGATAGTTCGGGCGCCATTATAACGAAGTAAATTTCTCCGTCATTTTTGGTCTACGCCGGGATTCGAACCCGAGGCCGCTCATTCCGGAACAAGTCGCTCTACCAACTGAGCTACGCAGACATTTGTTCTGATTGCTATGTGCTTTTATGTCGTGTGCGTCCTGCTGGTAGGTACGTCACATCTCCTGGTACGTCACATCATCTCCCCCTTATTTTTTTTTTTTCGAAGTGCTGGAGAAGGGATTCTCTTATTTTTCCTATCGCGCGGTGTGGAAAGAACATCACACCATTGCGAGATTTTGAACGGCCGGGTCATCCGGATAGTTCGGGCGCCATTATAACGAAGTAAATTTCTCCGTCATTTCTGGTCTACGCCGGGATTCGAACCCGAGGCCGCTTATTCCGGAACAAGTCGCTCTACCAATTGAGCTACGCGGACGTTTTATTCTGATTCCTATCTCCCTTTATGTCGTGTGCGTCCTTCTGGCAGGTACGTCACATCTCCTGGTACGTTACAGTACTTGTGTTCTGCTACGTGTTTCTTATGAATTGTCCTGTACATGTGTTCTTTTATTTTTGTCTTATGTATTTTGCACGTGAAGTCCTTGTTTTTTCAGAACCACAAGCTGTTGTGTCCCGATTCCTGCTGTTTTCGTGAAATGTGCTCCTGTTTTTGATTGCACTGTGCTTCTCTGCCTCGGTATCGTGTCTTCTGCTTCATCGCGAAAACTGTATTGCATATACCCTTCCTTTCTTATTGTGTTGTGCATGTGCCTTCGTAGCACATCCCAGTTTTTTCGCTACTGTACTGTAATTTCTTTGCACCGTTCTTTTTGTAAATTGCCCTTTACAATCTTGTTCTACGCATTTTGCACGTTTTGATCTTGATTATTTAGATCACAAGCTCGAGTGTCCCGATTACTTTTGTTTTCGTCAAATGTGCTTCTGTTTTGTTAGCACCGTGCTTTTCTGCCTTTGGTGTCGTCTTATGCTTTATCACGGAAACTGATTTGCATAATTATCAGTGTTGTGTTGTGCGTGAGTCTTCGTGGCACACCCCCAATTTCCCCTATTGTACTGTAATTTCTTTGCACCGTGCTTTTTGTGAACTGCTCTGTACATACTTTGTAATAATTTCTTATAAGCATTTTGCTCGTTATGTACCTGTTTTTTTTTTCTTTCAAACCAGAAGCTCGTGTGTCCCAACTACTATTGTTTTCGTCGAATGTGCTCCTCCTCTTTGTTTGCACCGTGCTCTTCTGCCTTTCTATTTTGTCCGGTAACTGTATTGCATAACAATATGCATAATACATGCATTACCCATGTTCTGTTCATAAAATGTATGCCTCGGGTGTTGACACCCGATAATGTCTTTTATCATTCGATTTTTTAGTTTTATGGGACGGTTTCCCACTGGCATCATGTATAGACCATCTCATTGTCACTCATTGTTTTGACATTTTAATTTGCTGTCGAGCGACTCATTGTAACATACCTTGTTTTAATAAAGAATTTGAACTGCTCACGGTGGTCGTTAAACCTTCAATCAAAAAGAAAAAATGGTCAGGACAGAAGCCCCCAAAGGCTTTGGAGGTTGACTTGTTTTGTATATCGAGGAGTCTCGCTACCCCGGGTCCATCTGGGTGTGGTGCTCCGAACCACAGCGGATCTTTAGCTGTCAGTTGGACTCGAACCAAGAACCCCTAGGTTGGTTTTGTCTCGCATTTAATGTCTTGTACTGTAAGATGCAGAACAAACGTTATTGGGCCTAATGCATAAAACTCAGGGAGCAATCGCGCCGTAACTCGTTACATGCTAACAGGCCAGACCTTATCTAACGAGCTGTTTTCATCTGTCATTTCTTGCAATTGCGACGTCATTTTTTTTTCGTAACTTTGAATACTTAATTTCCTATCACAGCAATTTTTTGTGTGTGTGTGCGCCCCATGGAGAGGTGTTTTACAACCGTTGAAATCTACTTCCAATTTTGTTTCCTTTGGGATTTGTAATAAAAGTAAGACCTATTTCGGCATGTTTACAATGATCGAAAGGGTTTAAGTTACTTCATGCCGCCCCGGTGGCGCAGTGGTCTAAGGCGCTGGCCTCTGATCATTCGTCCGTATGGGGTCCGAGTTCGAATCCCGGTCAGGCATGGATGTTGGTTTTGTCTTACGGCACTGGCTCTCTCCCTTCCCTGGAACCAGTGACCCTAAATTAGGGACGGGCGACTGCTTATAGCCCATTGAGTTGCTCACGGTGGTCGTTAAACCTCCAATCAAAAAAAAAAAAAGTTATTTCATAAAGTGGAATGATTTTAGATTTGATTTGTCGTCATTTTATGTTCTATTTTGAAATAATATTTATTGAAGCTTAGTGTAACATCGGTGGTAGAACTGTAATACATTATCTAATATACAGTATATCGAAAGCCGATATTAGACCGATATCGCGTGAAGAACTGCAGGACGATATTGGATGCATCGGCAAAGCCAATATCGGGCCGATATCGGCTAAAGAGCGGCAAGACGATATTGGATATGTCGGAAAACCTGATATCGGACCGATATCGGCTCAATGACGGCCGATATTAACGACATTCAGTCGACATAACCGATATCGGCCCGATAGCCGACGAGTTTAGGACATTATTTGGGCACCCGGACAACTGGGCACATTCCCTTTTAGAGCCATGAAACTGCGCTGCGTAAAAAATTATAATGTTCCTATATTTCTCCCTACTTGAGCAAGTGGTGTGCACAAAATTTTTTTCACCCATATCACATAATCATTAATAAATTAAGACATATTTACGATTTTCTGTCTGAAAGACGGAGCGGACATCTGGGCACCGGACATTTGGGCACCCGGACGTTTGGGCACAAATGTTTAAGAGGCCGTATAACAATTTCCGTTTCTTGGCCCTATAATAAGAATTTGATCGAAGAAATGTTCACCGTGTGACAATTATACTTGAATTTGGGAAAACAAAAGTACATTCGTGAATACCAAAAATCGGTTTCAAAGAAACAAAGCAATTACACCAGTAGTCGTACTATGTTCGGAAAAGGACGACAAGGAGGGATTTTTTAATAACGCTCAACTTTTACTTAGGCACAAAATATTTACATAACAGGTCAAGTTAATAACATTTCTCTTTTACATACTTAGGCGCTAAATTACTATGCCTCATTCGTAGGCCCTTTTGACAGTCTTTTTTCTGCCGATGCCATATATTCACAACGTTTACGTATCAACTCAAGTTAGTAGCATTGCGCTTTTACTTTGGCACTAAATATTAATTCATAGGCCCTACGCCTAGGCCTTTTTAACAGTTTTTGTTCTACCGATGTTACATTCATGACAATTGCGTATCAACTCAAATTATTAATATTCCGCTTTTACTTAAGCATTAAATATTATTTCACAAGCCCTAGTGCTATGCCTTTTTAACAGTTTTTGTTTTTTCGATGTCACATTCATAACAATTACGTATCAGCTCAAGTTAATAATATTCCGCTTTTACTTAAGCACTAAATATTATTTCACGGGCCCTTGGCCTAGGCCTTTTTAATTATTTTTACTCAAGTAATGTTATATTCACAATCTTTACGTATCAACTCAATTTCATAATATTCCGCTTTTACTTAAGAACTAAATATTATTTCACAGGCCCTAGGCCTAAGCCTTATTAACAGTTTTTGTTCTATCGATGTCATATTCACAACGTTTTCATATCAAGTCAAGTTAATATCATTGCGTTTTTACTTAGGCACTAAATATTAATTCACAGGCCCCAGGCCAAATCCTTTTTAGAAAATTTTAGTAAGCGCAACACATTAAATTGTGCCGATATTTAAAGTTATGAATATGACACAGTCAGAATAAAAATTGTTAAAAGGGCATAGGCCTAGGGCCTGTGAATTAATATTTGGTGCCTAAGTAAAAGCCAAATATTATTAATTTGATTTGATGTGTAAACGCTGTGAACATGACATTGGTAGAGTAAAAACTATCAAAATGGCCTAGGCCTAGGGCCTATGAAATAATATTTACTGCCTAAGTGAAAGCACAATACTATTAACTTAATTTGATATGTAAACGTTTTAAATATGACATTGCTATAGTAAAAACTGTTAAAAGGCCTAGGCCTAGGGCCTATTAATTAATATTTCGTGCCTAAATAAAAGCGCAATGTTATTAACTTGATTTGATGTGAAAACGTTGTGAATATGGCATTGCTAGAATAAAAACTGTTAGAAAGGCCTAGGGCCAGTGAATTAATTTTTAGTGCTTAAACAAAAGCGCAATACTATTAACTAGACTTAGTATGTAAACTTTATGAATATGGTATCAGTAGAATAAAAACTGTTAAAAAGTCCTAGGCCTAGGGTCTATGAATAAATATTTAGTGCCTAAGTAAAAGCGCAATGCTCTTAATTTGATTTCATACGCAAACTTTACGAATATGAAGTCGACGGATTAAAACCTGTTAAAAAGGCCTATGTTTTGGGCTTATGAATTAATTAAGTAAAAGATAAATATTACTAACTTGATATGTTATGTAAATATTTAGAGCTTAAGTAAAATCGCAGCGTTATTAAAAAATCCCACCTTATCGTCCTTTTCTGAACACAGCTGGAGTCATGCTGTAATTCCGTTGTTTCGTCGAACACTCTAGTTGCCGCCCCGGTGGCGCAGTGGTCTAAGCGATGGCTTCTGACAATTCGTCCAAAATGGGTCCGCTTTCGAATCCCGGTGAGGCATGGATGTTGTGTTTGTCTTACGGCTCTGGATCTCTCCCTTCCCTGGAGTCAGTGGCCCTAAATTAGGGACTGGCGACTGCTTTATAGCCCATTGAGTTGTTCACGGTGGTCGTTAAAGCTCCCACAACAACACTGTAGTTTCAAGAAATGTACTAAGTCACGGCAATTTATTTCTTCTACCTTTTTGGTTGTGTAAAAATACACAAATTTGTTTTTATCAAGTGGGTGCGACAGATTACTACTCAGAAACTCACAAAGCATCTATAAAAATCGATATAGTTATGCTCGCTAAATTAGACCCCTCCCTTTAAATAAAATAACAACAACGAAAATATGAGGAGTGTAAATACTGCAGGTACAAAAGTTAAGACAGATTTATTTGCTAAACTAATAACTGTAGAATAAATAAGAGACTACGATTTTCGCTAAGACAGAAATAATTGTAATAGGTTGATAATTCTCAATAGAGTCTTGGCTGCCTTATTTGAAAACAGGAATAACTTTCGCTTTTTTCAGATCAGGAGGGAAAATACCAGTAATGAGAATTAGATCATAAATATGAAGCACCCCTTAAATATACTTTTTTTTTTTCAATTCATCAAAATCTTCCTAAAGCAATTTATTTAGAGATTACTGCGATGTTATGGTACCGCGATGTTTTGACCTGCGATGTTATGATGCCACGATATTTTGACCTGCGATGTTACATCGTAGACTCGGCCCAGCCGCCCCGGTGGCGCAGTGGTCTAAGCGATGGCCTCTGATCATTCGTCCGAACGGGGTCCGGGTTCGAATCCCGGTGAGGCATGGATGTTGTGTGTGTCTTACGGCACTGGTTCTCTCCCTTCCCTGGAACCAGTGACCCCAAATTAGGGACGGGCGACTGCTTATAGCCCATTGAGTTGCTCACGGTGGTCGTTAAACCTCCAATCCAAAAAAAAAAAAAAAAAAAAAGACTCGGCCCAGTTTGCGCTCTGTTTTTGCCCGTGATATTAACAACTTACAATCGTCTGCGAAAGTTTAAGGCCACGTAACAATTTTTCAAATTGTACAGGTATATTTAAACGTACAATCATTTGGAAAATATATTTCGCAGCCCCGGTGGCGCAGTGGTCTAAGCGCTGGCTTCTGACCATTCGTCCGAGATGGGTCTGGGTTCGAATCCCGTGAGCCATGGATGTTGAGTTTGAGTTTGTGTTACGGCACTGGCTATCTCCCTTCCCTGGAACCAGTGGCCCTAAATTAGGGACGGGCTACTGCTCATAGCCCATAGAGTTGCTCATGGCGGTCGTTAAACCCCGATCAAAATATATTTCAAAAATATAAACGGAACACAGTCATTATTATTTAGACTTCTTTTAACAAAGGCTCAAAGTTATTCAGATCAGTATTTGGTGTGGCATCTTTTATTGAGAATTACTGCCTGAAAGCGATATGGCACGCTGAAAATAAGGGGCTTACAGTACCCACAGGATATTTCCTTACACCAAACATACTTGACGGCTTCAGTCAAAGCTTTTGCATTTGATTGTTATTTTTCTGCTACCCTGTCTCCAAAATACCCCAAAGATTCTCCATGGAATTCAAGTCTGGGCTGCTATCATGCCACTCGAGCACAATGGATTTCATCTCAGTCAAGAAGTCCTTCACTGTCTTGGATCTGTGGTATGGAGCACTGTCAGGCATGAATGTTGTTCATGAGTGAATGAATGTTCATATGAAGTGTCAGCTTATCCCATAATATTTCCACATACGTAGGTATGTTCATAGTAGTGTTGAACGACAGGAAGTATAAAGCAGCAGTAATATACACTGCTGGCCAAACAAAATGCAGCACCAAGAAGTAAGCATCCGATTGGCCTGAAATTCGCAGCATGCGTCGCCCGCGAGAGGACATGTAAACGATTAGCATTGCAGGGCATATGCAAATCATGCGCGCCCGGCACGCCACCGAGAAACACTATAAGAAGGGTGCACAGAAGGCGGGGTGTAAGTAGTGGGAGTGTGTTGTGCTGCCGGACCTGTGCGTGGGAAGCTTCCTGATGCCTCGTCGCAGAATACGGCAGTCATTCCAGAACGTTTCGGAGTTAAACAGAGGACGAATAGTGGCTTATCGCGACAGCGGTTTATCTTCCCGAGACATCGGCGCCCGTGTGGGACGACATCCTGCCACAGTGAGGCGAGTATGGATTCGGTGGGTGCAGGAGGGACGGACGGACCGACGTGAGCGATTGCCGCAGCCGCGGCACACCACCGAACGAGAGGACCGGCATGTTGTACGGCGGGCATTGACGGCTCGCACCGCCACATCACGAACGTTAGCGCAGGAATTAGGGTGTGTTGCGCAACAACCTGTGCCAGCACGTACCGTTCGACGTCGTCTGCAGGAGTGGGGACTTGTCGCACGGCGCCCATTGCTCCGATTACCATTGACGTTACACCACCGGCGAGTGCGGCGGCAGTGTGCCGTTGAACGCCGCGAGGGACGGACGGACCGACGTGAGGCGGCAGTGTGCCGTTGAACGCCGCACCTGGACTACGGAATGGCACGACATTGTCTTCTCCGACGATTCCCGCTTCTTCCTGCAACACCACGATGGTCGGATCTGCGTGGGGCGGCACCGCGGCGAGAGAGTGTATGACGCCTGCATTATACATCGCCATACCGGTCCGTCACCTGGCGTTATGGTTTGGGGCGCAATTGGATATGACACCCGCACCCCTCTGGTACGTATCACCGGTACACTCAACAGCCACCGCTACATCTCCGACGTTTTGGAGCCTGTAGTGCTCCCTTACTTGCAGGACCTGCCAGCGGCCACGTTTCAACAGGACAATGCGCGCCCGCACGTGGCACGCATCGTGCAACAATCCTTCATGGCCCACCAGGTGTCACTGCTGCCGTGGCCCGCCTGTTCTCCCGATATGTCGCCCATGGAACACGTCTGGTCGCAACCGAGTGGCCCGGTAAGCACCACCCGTGGCTACGCCTGATGAACTGTGGCAACGTGTGGAAGCAGCCTGGACCGACATACCCCAAGCCCACATCCAAAGGCTCTTTCGTTCGATGCCGCGGCGTATAGCGGCCGTTATTGCCAGCCATGGCGGCTACACGAACTATTGATGTCTGCGTGTTCCGCAAGTCGCACGGACCTGTAAGCTCAATCGTTTCATCTTTGTATCTGTTGTTATGTATCCAGTAAATCTGGCTTTGCTATCTCGTGTCGTTCTTGGTGTTGCATTTTGGGTGGCCAGCAGTGCATTTTGATATAGCACCCCACATCATCTGACTTGGAGGATGTTTCACGGTAACAATTGTGTATTTCTCATCAAATCTCTTTCCATTTGGACGTCGAACGTGCCGTGTACCCGATACAAATTGTTGAGAGGTGGATACATCTGAAAGAAAAAAAGAGAAAAAACTTAACTCCACTATCAGCAGCCCAAAATTGATGTCTGCTAGCGAATTCTAATCTCCCTTTTTTTCTTTCATAACGGAAGTCAGTCAATGCTTGTATGCAGCTTTGTAAGTCTAATACAATTCTCTTGCTCTAACGTCTTGAAACGGTACTGACACTAACTTCTGTCCCCTTAGATTGCAAAGATGACTTGATCTTCTTTCAAGAATCTTCGGGGAGAGTATGACGATTTGTCGTCATACTCTCCCTGAAGATTCCTGAAAGACGGAAACCTGAAACCCGGATCCATCTCGGATGAATGATCATAAGCTAGCGCTTAGACCACTTAGCCACCGGGCAGGCGCAATAAGCAGTCGCCCGTCCCTAATTTGGAGCCACTGGTTCCAGGGAAGGGAGAAAGCCAGTGCTCTAAGACAAACACATCAACCATGCCTCATCTGAAACTGGAACACAGGCCAACTCAGACGAATAGTCCGAAGCCAGCGCTTAGACCTCTGTGCCATTAGGACGGCCCCTGTCGCTGTCTGTCACATGAACTTCTCCAATCTGATCATTAGAAGTGGTGATATCGTTCCTAAGGAAGGACGGACAGACGGATAAATAGTGAGGATATACATCGATAATCTTGTGCGCATCCTTGGTTTTTTGAGTCCTAGAAATAATTTCTTCAATCTGGCCGTTAGAAGAGTAAAAAAAAAAAAAATTACGCACGGAGAGACAGACCAACTGACTATCGGAGGACGGAAGGAGTAATGAAACTTATGCAGTTCTTTCCACCCATGGGGAAGAAGAACATTTCAGCAAAATAACTTCAAGGTAGAAGAACAGTTCTTGCATTAGGGAGACGGACGGAAAGGCAACCCAAATCGCATAATTTCTTATACAGGGTGTAAAAAAACACAGGACAATTCAGCTATGATAGTTGCCCCCCCCCCCTAATGGATCATTTCCGGAAAAATACGAAAATTAAATATTTATACGGCTCCCCACGAAATCCAAAGTCGATAAGTAAAAAACGCTCCGCGCCGAATTAGGGGTAACGAAATTTCCCTGGCGCTTTAGAGGAATATTTCGCTGAGATATGCACATTAGTATGATTCGGTATTTGTCGTTCGATTGTACGAGACCAGCTATATGATTGAAACGTACATGGTAGCACATGGGGAAAACTGATGCAGTCCGTGTACGCAAATTCAGTGTGAACGCGTTCAATGTGTTATGCAAATTTGGAAGGCTGGTAAATTTGTGGTGTTCTCATTGTACAAATGTTATGTCCTGTTTGTGATAAAGTAAAAGCAACTGTCTCAGAATCACATCGAATGCCTCTAATGTCTGAACAGACATGTCGGTCGTCTTTTCTAAAAGGATTTGCAGATATCCCCCATATGTACGAGGGTGATAACAAAAGTTCTGTTCACGTTAATCTAAAACGGAAGCGGATGATGCAATCGAGAAAATGACTGCGTCATGTCAAGGCCAGACTCTCAGCAACGCAGTGGTGTCAGAACGATGAGCTATCATTTGCTGCGTGGACGTGGAAGGGTTTGGAAATGGAAGCGTGCAGCTCCTCAGGTCGAGTTACGGCGTTAGACTAGCGCTCCTGCGTGAAAATAGAAACTCTGGGGGGAAAACTCCGACACAGATCCACACTGCTTTGCAAGAAGTTTGTGGGGGAGGAACTCTTGCTCGAAGCACAATTTATCGCTGGGCATTGTGCTTTCGGAAGGGCCGAAGCAGCATCGAAGATGATCACCGCTCAGGCCGGTCTTAAACGGCGACAGACAAAACATCTGTCACCATTGTTGCAACGCTTCTCGAAAAGAATCGCCGTTTGACAGTCGAGCAGATTGCCCATCAGGCAAATTTGCCCACCATGTCTGTTCACTGGATTTTGACCAACTCATTGGGATAATGAAAAATTGCCGCGCGCTGGGTGCCCCATCAACTCACTCCCGAGCAGAAGGCATCCAAAGTGAGAATCGCACAGGATCACCTACACAGGTTCGAAAGGGAGGGCCACACTTTCCCAAACAGAATTGTCGCAATTGATGAGACTTCGACCCGTAATTTTGAGCCGGAACTGAAGTCACAATCAGCGGAATGGAGCCATCCAAGTTCCCCACGCCCTTCAAAGCGTCGTGGGCACCAATCCAAAGTGAAGCAAATTATCATTTTTGATAACGATGCCCAGGGTTTTGTGGTCTCTGATCGAGTGCCGGCAGGGCAAAATGTCAACGCACAATATTATCGTGACTTTCTGAGGACAAAATTGAGACCGAAAATTCGTCAAAATCGCCCTAACTTATTGGAAGCGGGAGTGACCTTGCTGCATGACAACGCATCTTGTCACGGTGCAGCTCCGGTACGGGGACTTTTGTCGAAATATGGCTGGAAAATTTATCCCACCCACCATACAGCCCTGATTTCAGTGCACCCAACTTTGATCTTTTCCCAACGTTAAAAAAACGGCTCCGTGGCATCCGCTACGAATCGCTGGACGAACTGTCATTGGACGTGACCTGAGTAATACAACAGCTGAACAAAGATGGTGTACTATGGGGCATCCAGGACCTACCTCAGCAAGCTGTCATTAGCAGCGGAGGAGTACATTGAACGGCAATAAGGTAAGTTTTCTCTGGTACTTCACACTTTTCTCAAAAATGGACAGTGTGCAGAACTTTTGTTAGGAGCCCCGTACTATTCGCGGACGTTAACGCTGCACGTGTTCACTGCAGGTAAACTGGCATATGTCCAAAATTTCAACTATCGATATCTCAGCGAAATATTCTTCTAAAGCATCCGGGTAAATTTCTTTGCCCCTAATTCGGTGCGGCGCGTTTTTTATTAATTGACTTTGGTTTCCGTGGGGGTCGTATAAACATTTAATTTTCGTATTTTTCGGAAATTTGCTGCTACGACCAACCGTTACTTTCCTATTACTTTCCGACACTCTTTGAAAACACCCTGTATACTATTTGCATGTAACTAAACATCGGGAATGCGACGAATTTGTGGGCCACACCTCATAAAATATTCTCGAATACGGGAGTAGGTAGAGTGCAGGCTGATGTGCTTCTTTAGACCAGTCGCCCCTGTTATCACAAACAATATTTCCTTTGTCTGAACGTTTGTCCCACTTTGGTGGCGCTGTGGAAAGAGCGCCTGGCTATTTTAAATGTCGAATCCCTGCCTCAACCAATATACTTTTTTTATTGTTGTTAATGTTCATGAAACATATTATACTTTCACATTTGGACATCTCAAACAAAAAGAATACCTTGTCATTGAAAAATTACTCTACATGTCTCATTTTCCCCGATCATTATTGACAGGCTTTCACCTAGTAATTAATAGTCTTCCAAGTAGCTAATTCTTCATAAAATTTTAAGCCCCGACAGAGGCCGAGTGATCAGAGGCACTGGTTTCTGGCTAGTGACTCGAGCTGTTCCTGGATGAGGCATACGTAGTGTGCCTGCCCCATGGCGTCCGCCCTCTTCCCTGACCGGTCCCAGTGGCCCCAAATTAGGGATGGGCGACTGCTTATAGATCTAAGTGTTGCCCATGCTGATTGTGCGCGCGTTAATACCCACTCCCTAAAAAAAAAAAAAAAAAAACTTTAAAATTGTAAAATTGGATTGCACTGAAGGGGGAATCGAACACGCATCATGAGAGCCAATGAAGATAAATTCCTCATTAATTTCTAGTATGTTATCTTAAAAAAATGGCGATTTCTGGCCTGAATTTTTTAAGCTGGAAGGTTTGCTGCTGGGAGGATGCCTGGACTTGCACAATCTGACCTTTGTTTAGCATCCTATATTTCAGTTGCTTGGACGTGATTGCACTGCGGGGTGTAATAGTAATACACTCTGACAGAGGTCAGAGTTCGATTCCCGCTCCATGATGATAAAAATTTCCAGTTTTTTTTATTTTCCTTTACTTTCTTTTGCTTTACGGGTTAACAACCCCGATGAACATTTAGGGCTATAAGTTGTGACCTGTAATTTAGGATCACCAGTACTAGGAAAGGGACAGAACCAAAGCTACAGGGCAAATACATCACACCATGACTCGTCCGAGATTCGCACTTGGGACCAACTCGGACGATTAAGCAGAAGCCCGCTCTTCTGACCACTCGGCTATCAAGGTCGCCACTTTTTTTACGAGAAGGTGGCTACATGGGTGATAGTTAATTTCGCCATTTCTATGGTAAAAATAGTAAGCCCAAATGACTAACCTATCTGAATTTCTCTGCTGTAGGAATAAAACACTGATATTAAATTCTTTTATAATCACCACTATGCAGTCACAGGCGGAAAACCCAATTCAAAGGCATGACGTGCTTTGCAATGAACGTTAATCAGATGTAGTTTCATTTATTGCAGCAGTTATTTTCCCTATTTTTGAAAATCAATGGTGCATACTAGTTAATAACATATTTAAAAAAGTGAGGGGAAATAAGATCTCATTGTGTTTAAGTGATTTTACTGAATTCATTTAAAGTTAAATATTTTCATGGTCATTGTCCAGTTTTCCAGTGGCCGACTTTACTCTAATCTCCTCCAATTGCAAGTGTGTCCTAGAAAAGCGATGTGTTTGTAAGTTCGTTTCTTAAATATCGGGCTTTGTTTCGCAAGTATACGACAAAGACTTTCAAAAATTATATATATTTTTTTACCTTTTTACAACATAGGAGAAAGCAATAAATTATTTTTGAGTGACTGCTACAAAGCAAGACTGTCATGATCATCATTAAAAACCAGAAAGAAATCTGTAGATGCTCAGAAAATTTGCCATAGGAACTTCGGTTATCAAGAATTACTGAAATTATCAATCTCGTTTTCAGCACTGATAAGACAAGAACTAGCTAAAGTTCTGGTACACAGCGATTACCCGCAAAAACAAACGAGTAATTGAACGAAGAATGATAAGATTTCGTCTCGCAAATGTGTAAAAAAAGAAAAAGAAAGAAACACGGGGGAAGTTAAGGATAATCTGAAAAAATGTGTCAATTTTCGAAAGCCGATTCGGCAAGTGTTAAAAAAAGAAAGATAAAACGATCGGAAGAACTTATCGGTTATACGTACTGTAGATACGTATCTCGGAGGGGCATTAACCGCATAAAAGTATTAAAGCGCTCTTGTTCATGCATTTTTATAACTAAAAGTTTGACAGAATGTGCATTACATGTGCGTATATTTAAGATTAACGTCATTTTTTAATCCCCGGTACTATAAAAAATATTTCAAGTACTGAACTTTTTAGTAGCAAGAGTTCCGATAAATCGTTTTGTTGCTTTACAGTACTTTTAAACAAAAATGATTTATGCGTTACCAAATCATTCTCATTTATTCCTTCAGCACCAGTTTCAGTTTTAAAGGTACCTTTTATTTTTTATACTATGAAAAAATTTGTATAATTTTGCCAAAATCCTCAAAGTAGTTATTTTCCGAACTGGAAACTTCGAACCGGCACGGCGAAATCCTTCTTTTCAAAAATTTCAAGCTATAGTCTTTTGAATCTCTCATTCTCTAGCTAAAGGCTACGCAAAAATTACAGATGGGAACAGATAACGTGCACCAGTGACAAGAAATGGGTCAGGACAAAAACTTTCTGATCGTCTTCCTACCAATCATTTTTCACGCTCGGTTTTCTTAAAACATTCTTGAAAAAAAAATCTAATTCCTGTAGAGGAAAATTCTAGAATCTCTTCATAACTTCTAGAAGGATATTCCAGGGATTATTTTCAGACGTTTGCTTTGTAGTTTGCGAAAAAAATGCATTTCCCCTCTCCTCCTATCCAACGCCTTTGATACTGTATAACCCTACACCGATGAACCATTACATTATGACCACCTATACCTAATAAGCTGTAGGAGCCCCTTTAGCCTACAAAACAGCAGCTATTCGGCGAGGCATCGATTCGATGAGGTGGCGATAGGCATTTTGGGATATCTGATACCATAATGTCAGTAGCAGGTGCTCCAGTTCCCGTACATTTCGGGATGGTGGGGATTTAACGTGAACCCGCTTTTCCAAATCGAACCACAAATGTTCGATTGGGTTCATGTCAGGTGAATTTGGATGCCAGGACATTAACAGAAAGTCACCAGCATATTCCTCGAACCACTCCTTGACGATTCTGACAGTGTGACATGGCGCATTATTCTGTTGGTAATGGCCATCACCAGCGGGGAACACAGTTGCCATGAATGGGTGAACTTGGTCCGCAACGATGTTCAGTTACCTGACAGCTGTCAGGGATTGTGCTATTGGGACAATGGGGCCTAAAGTGTCTCAAGAAACCATTGCCCACAGCATAACACAGCCGCCGCCGCCGGCGGCCTGTTTCCGTCCAACAGTGCATACAGGTGCCATAGCCTCCGTTGGTAATCGGCGTTACCGTCTCGGCCGTCTACGTGATACACTAGGAAATCTTGATTCGTCAGACCAGGCCACTTTCTTCGAATCATCCACAGTCCAATGTCGATGATCTTGGGCCCATTTCATGCGCTGTTGGCGATGACGTGCAGTGAGCATGGGGGACCCGGATGGGTCATCTATATGCAGGCCCATGCACAGAAGGCTGCGATGAACTGCGTGATGTGGCACATTGCCCTGATCACCACTGTTGTAGCTGGGAATGTTTTGTCGCACTGTGGCCCTGCGGTCGCTGTGAATAATGCGCAACAGTCCTGGCTCCCCTCTGGCATCAATGAGGTGCGGTCGACACAGGGCTGGACGACGGCTTGTCGTTTGGCCAGCTGTGCACCACTTTTGATACGTACTCACTACGGCGGCACGTGAACAACCCACAAGCCGCGTCGTTTCCAAGATCGCAGTTCCGAGGTGCCGTGCCATCGCAATTTGTCCTTTATCAAACTCCGATAAATTAACAAACAGCTTTTCCCATTCTGACTCCGAACACTCTACTAACTGAAAGCCGGTCCTCCGGTTGTATATATACTGCTCTGTGAACTTCACCTGCATCACCGTTCGGTCTCCAGGTGCGCTCATTTCTCTAGGCTGGGGGTGGTCATAATATAATGACTCATCGGTGTATGTCTGTTGTTTTAACATATCCGGAAGAGAAGCTGGCCTCCCACTCGCTTAATTCACACACATATTAAGCCAACAAGCGCCAAAGTTAAATTGCATGATGCAAAATACTGAAAAACTGGAAAGGGTTAAGGCAAGGAGATGCCATCTTTCCCAAGCTGTTCATTGCTGCCCTGAAAATGTTCTCTGGTCTTTGAGCTGGAAAAACAAAGAGGTTAGTGAGGATAAATTAGCCCATCTTCGTTTGCTGATAATATTGTTGTTTCTGTAACTAATCCTTCAAAGCTCCAAATCATGATCCGAGAACTTTCTGAAAAACGTAAAGAAAGAGAAGAATAGGATAAAAAAGGGCTGGCAGAACTCAGGCTTAACACCTTCACTAGAAAAGAAAGGTTATACACGTTGATGGAGTGAAATCGAAAGTTGTAGATGTGTGTCAACGTAGTGGTACTGTGTTTATTAACGACAGTGAAAATCTTTCGGTTATGTGTTTATCTCACCGAGCATACCTTTTAAGTGAGAGAGTTGCTTTGCTTTTGTCTTCCATTTCCTTCAAGCAAAGTGCTTGGGAAAGGCGAAAGAGGTTTCTTAATTTCCCCATGCCGCCCAGTTCTGCAGAAAGGTGGAGATGAAAATAAACAAACACCTACGAATCTGGCCAACACCAAAACAAAGAGCTCGACACAATTTCTCGTCACCTGGATATGCGGCGCGTGCGTTTTACATGTGATCAAGCAGTAAAGCTGCAACAATTGCTCAGGTGCATTTTTCACTCGGGAAAGGTATTTTTGGGACATGGTTTTTGTATAACGTGTGAGTGGTCTAGGTGTGACCGAATGTACTAGAACTCTCCTGACCTGTAAGCTACAAAGAAAAAGATTTTTTGCTTAAAATAAAGTAGAACGGTTTCAATTAAAAGCGTTAATGTGCAAACCGTGAATTCATCTGTTCGTTCGATTAATATTTGTGTGTGTGTATGTGTGTTTTCATGTGGACTTGTCAGGTGTTTCATTTACGTGGAATAAATCTGAAGTAGTAAACAATCATACAAAGCTTCGACTACCAAATTTTCCTGAAAACTGAATTTCTTTTGATTATATTTTTTATCCTCCTTTTCGAGGCTGGTATCCAATCGTCAGTCCCTTAACTTGGTTGGTGATTTATTCACACAGACACAAACGATGCTCATTCAGAGTGCCATCGCAGAAGAAGTTAACAAACGAATAAAATGTGGCTGGAATGCACCTGGAAATGAACTGATAACGGGGTTTTCCAGACGAAGTGTCGTGATGTCTTAAGAAAAAAACTTTTAATCAGAGCGTGTTACCAGGTTCGCAGTCTTGGATTCCATGTATTAGGTTGGAAAGAAAGTAATGTCTGCAAATGCAAGGCAACAGAAAAGTGCTAATTACCGTATATACTGTACAAATCAGTCCAAAACAGGGGCGGATTTCCGACTAGGAGCAGTAGGCGCACGCCTAGAGCCGCAGAGCTAAAAGGCTCCGAAGACGTATTAATGGATTGCCAGCTTCGTTTTATTTTTCATGGACCGAAACAAATCATTTCTTAAAGCGACCACTTTGTATTGTCATTCAATGTTTCACTTTCTGATATTAGTAACATATATTTTTCCTAGCTTTGTTGATACTCCAAATTTTCGAGTTTTTATCAATATACTTGCTTCGAAAGGAACAGTTAAAATAATCTAGCCTTCCTTTTAGTGGTAGATGAAGGAAGGATTCACGCTTCCCACACTTTTTACTGTTTAAGGCGAAAGCTTAACTGGCCTGCTGTTACATAAATTACTTTCATGCTACTTCCAGCCAAAGGAAAACATCTGTGTTGACCCCCCCTCCTCCCCAGTTGCGATTAAAAGTGCTTGTAGATACTGTCCTGCTGATCGAAGGTGTTTTCTATTAATTGTTTTTTCCCCTTTAGGGTGGAGTAATCAAGTTCTTTCTCAGCCCCAATCCCCTAAACCAGCCTAAAACAAAAGAGTTAATATTTAGGCTGAGAAAATAAAGAAATTCGAGTACATCGCACTATTTACTTTTTTCTTATTTAATAGTGTTAAAAGAAATTTCAATTGCCTCCCTGTTTTATTATTTAAAAATTACCAAGTATTCTCACCTTTTCTATTCCTTAAATCGACATAAAACTAACTTTTGAAAAAGCAATAAAAAGTTTCAATGATAATCCACTCAAAAAACTGTTGTTCCTACTTTTCCATTTTCAAACCGGATCTTCTGCATTTAATTATTATGCTTCTGTTTCTGATAACTGCAGTGCCGGTATAAAAAAAATCTCAAGCATCTTTTTTTTTTTTTTTTTTTTTTTTTTTGACAGAATAAAAAATGTAGACCTCAATTTTACGATGAAAATAATAAGAAAAATGCTTTCAAGAAACACATTCTCGCTTTCCTGCATTGGCAGATGAAATTCTTACAGTGCAAGTTTCTCGGTCCATAGCACTCTATAATGAATTAGCTTTGTTTATCTTTTTGCTAAGCTAATTATTATGAATGAATAATGCTCTAAGCTTCAAAATAATGAATTCCCAAAAGGGTGTTGTTACTCGTTAATTATGAACTTAAACAAAGTCTCAACGCTGGT
This sequence comes from Macrothele yani, assembly GCA_039090855.1. Classification (NCBI taxonomy): domain Eukaryota; kingdom Metazoa; phylum Arthropoda; class Arachnida; order Araneae; family Macrothelidae; genus Macrothele; species Macrothele yani. Next base: position 2,248,927 of record CM076996.1, on the reverse strand, counting down.
TATTTATATTAAGTAATCAAAGTCATAAACCTAACAGCCAGACAGAGGTCTGACAAAACTAAGAATTGAGAAAGACTGAACTTACAGAACAACTTGTTTATTATGAAGACTCCTGGTCAACTAAGGCACTCATATATCACTACTACATAACAACACACTGCAACGCAACAACTCCACCACAACACACCCTCTACTTCTCGATGAACGCGCCTATATACGAGCTACCACCACGTCATGACTTACACTCATTGCCAGATCTCATTCAGCGGGGTGAAATAATATTTCGTTCAGTAGGAAGATAATTTACATAGTAAAATAAAATAACCAGAGATAGTAAAATCAAAAGGAAAGTGAATATAGAGTATACGTTACATCATCTCCCCTTAATTTTTCTTCTTTTTTTTTTTTTTTTTTTTTTTTTGGTTTTCCGAAAAATTTATCAATTTTGGAGTGTAAGTCTTACATTTCGATGATTGACGTTTCTCGATCTTTTTTTGATTTGTTGTTTGGTGGTAGCCGTATTTACATTATCAACTTGGCATAACAATTTACGAATCTGTATTCGACTGTGAAATTTGTAGTGTAGAACAAACCAAACCTGCATCGGCATACTTTCCTTTTATTCTGCCTAGCAGGAATCACTTTTTTAATTTCAAATTACGTGCGCCTCATCCGTGGAAATACATAACAACTGTATCAGCAGCGAAGATTGCCTGAAGCTGCCTAACAGTAACAATTTTATTATTTTCATTTCAAATTACGTTTGCCTCATGCGTTGAAATACAAAACAACTGTATCAGCAGCGAAGATTGCCTGGAGCTGCCTAACAGTAACAATTTTATTATTTTCATTTCAAATTACGTTTGCCTCATGCGTTGAAATACAAAACAACTGTATCAGCAGCGAAGATTGCCTGAAGCTGCCTAACAGTAACAATTTTATTATTTTCATTTCAAATTACGTTTGCCTCATGCGTTGAAATACAGAACAACTGTATCAGCAGCGAAATTTACCTGGAGCTGCCTAACAGTAACAATTTTATTATTTTCATTTCAAATTACGTTTGCCTCATGCGTTGAAATACAGAACAACTGTATCAGCAGCGAAATTTACCTGGAGCTGCCTAACAGTAACAATTTTATTATTTTACCCCTAAGCACATAGATATATACAAAAAAAGTGGATTAGTAGATGGACATAGAAGAAATATAAAAAAAAACACACATATATACACAAAAAGAATGCATAGGCCCACACGAAAAAAAGAAATTCTGACACGCCAACTGGTCGAGCAGGAAAAACAATAAACTGAGAAAAGAACCTGTCCACGAGAACTTACTTATCTCGAGGACGCATAAAAAATTCTAGTGCGAAAACGTTTTCCAGGCCTAATGGGACTGGGGAAATCAGGTGGCTTGGATCTCTTCCGGGACGGTAATGGAACATCGGTCTGTTGTCGGTCAGGAATCTGGCGGTCTGGAAATCCCTGCGGCTGAGAAGAACGGTCAGAAGTCTGGCGGTCCGGAATCCCTTGCGGCTGAGAAGAACGGTCAGGAGTCTGGCGGTCCGGAAATCCCTGCTGCGGCTGATAGGAACGGTCAGGAGTCTGGCGGTCTGGAAATCCCTGCGGCTGAGAAGAACGGTCAGGAACGTCAGAAGTCTGGCGGTCCGGAAATCCCTGCTGCGGCTGATAGGAACGGGCTCCCCCAGGCTTTGGATATGAAGTCCCTTGATGCTGGGGCCCGTTGTGTCCTTCCAGTATCTTTTTGGAGGGACGTGTCTCCGGCCACATCGCTTGTTTTCGTTTACGCCCACGGGGCATGATAGTAGTAGCAGGCATCGGCCCTGTTTGCCCTGAACGGAGGTTCCAGGGGCGAAACCCGGGCGGATGCAAAGATTTCTGCCTTCGTCGCTGTTGCGGCGAAGCAGATTGGGGAGACAAGTGACGTTTGCGCCCAGCTTTTGGTGGTGCTGGACGGTGTGGAATATTAAATGTTGGATTCATAACTGACAAATCCGAAATGTCCGACGCCTCTGAGTCGCTGCTGTAATTCAGCGGTCGTGCAGGGCGATGTTTGGATTTGCCTATAGGAATACTTTCCGATGAGGTATTCAAAGAAGAAGTATCCCGCGTTGGTGCAGAGGTAGCCGGAAACGGCGCAACAATAGTCTTGGCAATGGTTGGAGGGAAAGGAACGATACTAGTATTCGACGAACGCGAATCGAGCCTTGGTCTCACGGGAGAATCAGGTTGCGGTTGTAGAAACTCGTCTGGAGGGGGGAGGGTGAAGGAAAAATCACTGGTGATTCGTCAAAAATGTTCGGTGGGTCGTCCACAATTTCTGGCGGTTGAACATGAGATATAGATTCTTGAGTCTGTGGAACAGAAGGTTGAGTAGGATTGATAATAAAATCGATATCCCGTTCGTGATACTTGCGACATTGATCAACATGTACATATTGAAAATTGTTGTTCGGTTTCTCCAGAACAATATTATTTTCAAAGACATTTGCCACCCGATATGGACCTTCGTAGCTGGGTGCAAATTTCTTCACTAAAGTATGCGAAACAGAAGACTGGAAGTGCGTTTCCACGAGAGTGAGATCTCCAACGACAAGATCTGGTTCCCTACGCCTAGAATTATAATATCGTGCTTGAGCCGCTTGTGCTCCTAGCATTGCAATACGAGCTTTTTCTGCCATAATGTGTACTGATTGCGGAGTTGGTCGCTGATTTAGTTCGTCGATAATCCCCGTTAAATTTTCAAAAGGGGTTTTAATTTTGCGACCCAGAAAAAGTTCTGCAGGAGTAATTTTAGTAGACTCGTGGACAGACGAGCGGAGGGCGAACGCAAAAAGTTCTAAATGGTCATCCCATCTTTCATGGTGGTCCATTACGAAAGTCGCAATCATTTTCACTAGTGTTCGGTTAACGCGTTCTGCAGGATTACTCTGGGGATGATATGGGGAAATGAATTTGTGTTTAATGTGTAGTCTCGCACACATTCTTTCAAAAATGTCAGAAATAAATTGAGGACCATTATCCGAAACCACTTTATTAGGTGCACCATATCGAGAAAATACTTCATTAACTAAGACATTACAAATAACCTCAGCCGTAGCGGCTTTAATGGGAAAAACTTCAACCCATTTAGAAAAATTATCAGTTAGTACTAAAACATAACGAGCTTTATTTTTAACAGATAATGGATAAGGTCCCAATAAATCTATGGAAATAATATCAAATACATGAGAACTTGAACTAGATTTCAAGTGACCGGCCGGTCTTACATTACGGTAATTATTAATCTGACACAAGTGACATGATTGAACGTATGCGAGCACACTTTGGTACATGCCAGGCCAATAGGCAACATCCCGCAATTTACAACGGGTCTTGCGAATACCTAAATGGCCTGCAAGAGGTTTGTCATGAAATTCATTTAAAAGAGCCATTCTAAGGGTTCGCGGAATACATGGGCGAAACTCTGCCCTAGTAGTCCGAGACTTTGTATAATAAAGAAGACCCTCTATTACTTCAAAATGTTGTGACCTTCCAGCCAGAGAAGGATCACTTGGTAGGGGCGAACCCGCAAGCAAAAAATTGTAAATATCCCCAAAATCTGGATCATTTATTAATTCTGCCATTATCTGCTCTCTGGATGTGATATCAGCTATCAGAAGTAAAGGCTGACATCCAGGAGTAGTTTCGGTGGGGACCCCACTAATCGGAACGCGAGATAATGCGTCCGGTAATTGATTCTTATTACCTGGCTGATACGAAATTTTGATATTGCTCTCTTGTAACTTCAGAGCCCACTTCATAAGTCTTTGAGATAGGTGTTTAGCAGAATTCAAATACTGAAGGGCAGAATGATCCGTAATTATGTTAACTGTCAATTCGTTAAGATAACATTGAAATTTATTCAGTGCATACACAACAGCAAGACATTCACGTTCCGTAGCTGAATAATTGCGTTCAGCTTTGGCTAAAGTACGAGACGCAAAAGCTATTGGATGCCCAGCTTGTGACAAAACGCAACCAAGACCAACTCCGGATGCATCAGTATAAATATCAAATTCTTTAGTATGATCCGGGAAAGCCAACACCGGAGTCTGAGTCAATGCAGACTTCAGTGTTTCGAATGCAGTGTTAGCTTCAGGTGTCCAAATAAACTTCTTGTATTTACGCTTTAAAGCATACAATGGCTCACATATTGTAGCATAAGCGGGGACGAACTGCTGATACCATCCGGTCATTCCCAGAAAGCGGGATAGTTCTTTTGCTGTTTTAGGCCGAGGAAAGTCAGCAATAGGCCTAATTTTTTCATTATCAGTGAATAAGCCGTGGGGAGTAATTTTCAACCCCAGATATACAATCTCGTCCCTCGCTATCTGGCATTTACTAGGTTTTAACGTCAAGCCAGCATTGTATATAAGTTGGAACACCTGTTTGAGCAGAGAAAGGTGCTCGTCAAAAGTCTCTGATGTGATAATAATATCATCCAAATAGACATGCACATGGGGACCCAGGACAGGTCTGAGAACCGTGTCCATAAGCTTTTGGAAAGTAGCAGGTGCAGAAGCTAAACCAAAAGGCATACGTAAATATTCATAGGCCCCAAAAGGAGTCACAAAGCCTGTTTTATCGACCGAGTCCGGATGTACTGCCACCTGCCAATATCCACTCGCCAAATCCAAAGTTGACATCCATTTGGTTGACGACAAGTCATTTAGAATATGTGACATGACAGGTAGGGGATAATTGATTGTTTTTGTGACTTGGTTGAGTTTGCGAAAATCTGTCACGAAACGAAATTCATTTGGTTGTTTCTTTGGAACCAAGAAGGCAGGAGCCGCCCAGGCGCTTGTTGATTCCCTGATTATGCCCTGCTTAATCATTTCCGCAATTTGACGTTGCATTTCCTGTTTTTTATGTGGAGCACAAGGGTAAGGTTTCGTCGCAATGGGTTTCGAACCATCAGTGTCAATAACATGATAAACCACCTGTGTGAAACCAGGTTGATCCGAAAATAAACCAGGGCTTTCCTGTAAAAGGAGAGAAAGCTGGTCTCGTTGCCCCTCATTCAATTGGTCACTCAACAATAAACTCGTAATATCTACAGGAACCGTCGGAATCATTTCGACAGGTTCCGGAAAGGAAATCACATGTTGTACAAAATTCAAAGTTATTTGAAACTTGTTAATAAAGTCCATACCCATGAGACATTTCACGGGTAGCTCGTCTATAAGCAGGAAAGAATGTGTAAAACGAGCTTTTCCCAGCCCTAAAGATAATGTGACAGTTCCTGAAATACTGAAGATTTCGTTATTTGCACCTCGCAAATACTGCGTTGCAGGCTGAACATGTATTGCAGAAAAAACATCATTGCAAAACTTTGTATTTAGGGCTGATATCTCAGACCCAGTGTCGAACTTTGTCTCGACAATAATGTCTTCAAGTGTCAAGAATACATCAGGCAACTGAGGAGTTTGAACAGTCACTAATACTGTTTTAGGGTCAGGATGTTTGGTATCAGGAAGCAGGACCGACCCTTCGTCTACTTCCTGTGGAAGTTTAAAGGAATTCTGGTGGTGTTATCATGTGGTCGGAAACCTCGACCCTGCCGGGTATCGGGAAAATTTTCACGAGAAGGAAAATTGCGTGCACCCTACGTCGGGAACTCCGCGTGTCTGTTGAGATTTTCATTTTCGTTACGTCTGCCCTCAGCACGGGCAGAAAAATTATTATTGCCCTGAGCATGATAACGTTCCGAATGCTGCTGAGTGGAACGGGGTCGAGCATACTGTGCATTATGACGATACCCCGTAGCTTGCTCCGAAACTCGTTGCTGGTTCGCCACTCTTCTGTGTGGTGGAACGTATGAAGCTTGGGTGGGCACGTGTGTATGCTCGCGCTGAAAGTTTTGTCTATTATGCCGCTGAGGGTTTTCGGAATAAGCCTCGCGGGGTGCCCGAGCATGGTGAGTTGCAGCATGTTTGCCATGTCGCTCTTCATACGTGCGTATGAGGCGAAGGCATTCATGAATAGTGGTAGGGTGTCGAACCTCAAGAAAATCTTGCAAGAATGGGTCGAGCTGCTGTACGAGGGTATCCAACATGTCAACATGACTGGCATGTGGATCCCATAGATTATATAGGCGTGTAGTTTCCAACGCAAATGCAACAGGGCTATCATTGGGACCCTGCTGACGAGAAAACAGCTGTTGGGCAAGGCTAGCTCGACTGAGGCCGAAAGGAAAGACCTCCAAGAATTCTGCACGGAAATTCTCATAATGAGAATCCGGGTTCGACCCTCGCCACTGCCGATACCAGGTCTTGGCGGTATCTCTCAAGCAAGTTCCGGCAATTTGGACCTTGCAGTCTTCCGGAATATTATATAAGTCAAAATGGTCTTCCAGATCTTCGAGGAACTTTAAAGACCCCTCCAAACCATTGAAATTAATTGTTCCTGCATGCGGCACGAAATGGGCAAGCATTCTGCTTCGCTGAGAGGATTGAATTCCCTCAGCTACGACCCGCGACTCAGAGTGATAAGAAGCTGGTGCATTACGAGATGGTGAAGAATGCTTGGGTATGTGTAGATTATTCATATCCAAGTCAGAGCCACAGGCTTCGTACAAATTGTCCAAACAAACACCATTACCCTCGAGACTTGCCGGAAGGTGGAAATTTGCAGTAGTCTCAGGTAAAGAAGCCATGGGTAATAATAGTCAGGATCTCGTGTTCGAGAAAAGTTCGGGCGCCAATTATAATGAATTAGCTTTGTTTATCTTTTTGCTAAGCTAATTATTATGAATGAATAATGCTCTAAGCTTCAAAATAATGAATTCCCAAAAGGGTGTTGTTACTCGTTAATTATGAACTTAAACAAAGTCTCAACGCTGGTTATTTATATTAAGTAATCAAAGTCATAAACCTAACAGCCAGACAGAGGTCTGACAAAACTAAGAATTGAGAAAGACTGAACTTACAGAACAACTTGTTTATTATGAAGACTCCTGGTCAACTAAGGCACTCATATATCACTACTACATAACAACACACTGCAACGCAACAACTCCACCACAACACACCCTCTACTTCTCGATGAACGCGCCTATATACGAGCTACCACCACGTCATGACTTACACTCATTGCCAGATCTCATTCAGCGGGGTGAAATAATATTTCGTTCAGTAGGAAGATAATTTACATAGTAAAATAAAATAACCAGAGATAGTAAAATCAAAAGGAAAGTGAATATAGAGTATACGTTACAACTCGTCTATGCCATGGACGGCTTAATCTCTTCGATTTAGAGAATTGTTCGCCACAGAAAAACTCCTTCACGAAAAGTCATCCGCCCTTTTCCAGTGAAGTACTATGCACAAATTGCATTTTACCCGAATTTTCTAATGAGGGTGACTTTTCCGGTTGACAGCGTCTTCAAGTATTTCATTTTTGCTTGATACCCGGCTCGTTGTCTACTAATTTGCTCATGACGTAAAAACAAGATGATTTTCCAAAGCTGAAGCGTGGGGAAGATAACGTTTTGTAATTGAAACGCATTCCAATTTTATCACACTTTATACACAATATACTGACAAATTTAGGGAAATTCCATTTTCAGCCCCCATAGCGTTAAGTTTTCCAAGTAACTTACAACTAAAAAGGTGCTAAAGTAATCAGCTTTACCTAATATATCAAACTCAAAAAGAACTTTTGCTGTAACTGAAATGGTCCCTTTGTAGCGTAAAGCAAAAATTTACTAAATTTCCACTTTGAGAACTCCTAGCAGGAAATTTACGAATTAGTAGTGAAATTTAAAATAGGCAGAATTTAATGAATGTTTATGTCTTATCATTCGCAAAAATAATTTTCAAAAAATCTGTGAAAACTAACTTCTTTGGACTTAACGCTTTTAGCAGAAAATTACTGAACTAATTGGAAAATTTAGATATTTGAGAAGGAACAGTTAAACCTAATCTGAGAGGCACAAATATAATTTTTTTCTGTAAGTTGAATAGTTTCTTCGCAATAGAACTTTAATTTTTTTTGAATTTTCGATTTTGACAGCCCTTAGCAGTAAATTCATGAAGTATAAGAGATATTTCAAGTGCCAAACTTAATATCCTGTTATTTCCTATTAACCGAAAAATTAATGTCTGAAATATCTCAAAAAAAAAAAAAAGTCCGATGTGAACGGACAGACAAAGTGATTACGCTAGCACTGTTTCTTACAAAACGTTCTAATAATAGCAACATAGAATGGCATTTTATAAAAGCGTAAGAACCTTTTTCCTGACTGTATTTTTTTTTTAGTTAAGCTGACGGATGAAAATTTTTGAGGCGTTAACTAGGGAAGGGGGCTCCTGAATCTTTTAGCGCCTAGGACCCCAAAAGATCTAAAGTCGCCTCTGGTCCAAAATGTAATCGCCATCGTTTGCCACGACCTGCTTCCATTGTGCGGACCGTCCTTGTAGAATTGTAGCGGCTTGGACGCCAAAAAATGAGTAAGTATGGGTTGAATATAGTCCCGGTGGGTAAACCGCTGTACGTTCAGGAAGTGCTGCAACGACAGGAAAAGGTGGTAGTGGCTTGGGGAAATGTTCGGAAAATAAGATGAGTGCGGCAGCAGCTTTTAGCCTACGTCCCTCATCTTGTGACAGGTCATCCGTGTTGTGTGAGGTCTTGCTCTGCCCTGCTATAGGAGGACGCCCTAGCGATTCATCAGTGATGATCGTTTTAAAGTGAATGATTCATGCAGATCGTCAAGCCGACTGCAGTACATATCGGCGGTGATAGTGGTGTTGTCCGGCAGCAGCTCAAAATACACGACACCCCGCATATCCTACCAAACAGACAGCAGGACTTTACGTAAATGTAAGCCGGCTTTGGGGGTCGGCATGGGCTTCTGTTTTGGGTGCAACCACTGTTTGGCGCTGACATTGTCATACAGGACCCATTTCTAGTCACCTGTCACAATGCAGTCCAAGAATGGTTCAACTTTATCACGTGCAAGTAGGGAAACGCATGCACTCATGAGATTTGCTTTCTGCTCACCTGTGAGTTGATGGGGTACCCAAACTGCCCTCTTTTGCACCTTCCTGCGTGATAATGCTCGTGTGGGTAGTCCCCAGCTCTTTGGCCAACTCTCGCATGGTCACACGTGGGTCGGTCTCCACTAAGGTCTTCAGCATGTCCATATCCATTGTTGCGGGTCTTCCGGCTTTGGGACGGCCTGATAGGTCAAACTTTCCCTCTCGAAACCGTTCGAGCCAACGACAGCACTGACGATGTGATATGGTATTTGCGGTACACGCTGGTAATGTTTCTTACAGCATTTGCGGGATTCTACTGCGGCGAAACTCATACAGCATGCAACGGCAGATGTGCTCCTTATCCACTTCCATCCGACCGGGTGAGAGTTTCTGTGTGTGTTTGTTTGAGCTGAACTGCGCTGGTGAGCAGAACTGACGATTCCAACTGCGAGACGGGTTTCAATCCCGATCTCGCGATTTTTGTTTTAACCGATCTGGGTAGTATACGTAGCCCACGATTTAGAGCAGTGACGGGACTTAGTAAAAACGCCCTTGTGAGGGCGAAGTTCCGATCAGCTCGCATAGAGACTCTGGCATCAGTCATCGGGTACGTCGTAGTCGTACTGGTCCCGCGGACGAGGGGTCCCTCGCCCGCCCAAAGCCCGAGCGCCCGGCTTCTAAGGTTAGACTAGAGTGGGAGAACCTCTGGGTGCCCACTCAGTACTTAGAAGAAATTTTTGTGTTTTTTCATCTCTCCCAGAGAGATGCCAACTACCAGAAGGGTAGAGTGAAGTCAAAGGGCCCGTCCCCAAATCGTCCGGGACAACCCGGATGAAGAAGGTAGCGGCAGAAGCACTACCAAGCCCTGTCGGCAGTGCTAAAGGGGTTAGCCCCTCTTCCGAGAACAGCCGGAAGGAAGAGCCCAATGCTGGGGGGAAACTGTCGAAGACGCCTCCCCAAGCGAGGGGCTCTAAAGCCGCTACACCCACGAAGGGTGTAAGCACCCCCTTGCCAGTTCCGCCCATGGCAAGGAAGGGGAAAACAACACCCCAGCCCGAACCCTCTCGGGCTCCTGAGGGGTCGTCCGCGGAGTGCCCAGAGGTACCTTCGGTGGGAGGTACGCATCCCAAGACACCCGAGGAGCTTACACCCGAGGAGTTTGTGAATCTCATTTGCGCCCTCACTAAGGAAGTCGAGTCCGTTCTCTCGGACTCGCGGGTCACTTCCTCAGGGAGAGAGAAGGTGAAAGCTGCCTTGAGCAGTGTTAGAGACGCTTGTTTCGGGCAAGCAGCACGGGCATCCTACCTCGAAGGCAGGCTGTCCGAGCAGGATGAGTTGCGCTGCGAAGCCGAAGTAAAAGCGGCTTCCTACGCCGAAGTGGCTAAGAAGGGGGCTATCAAGGCGAAAGGGCCTTCGCCCGCCCCGATTGAGACTAGAAAGAGAAAGGGAAAGTCGGTGGACAGGAGACACGTGCTCTTAGTCTACCCGACAGTCGAGAGTGCGTCCTCAGAGGACACAAAGAAAACCCTAAAAACTGCAGTGAACCCAACAAAACTGCAGATAGGGGTCAAGAGCTTACGGAGTATAAGGAAAGGAGGGGTCGCCGTGGAGTGTTCCCATCCCGGGGAGCTCGACCGCCTTGCCCAGGAGTTGAGAAGAAATCCACTGACCAAGGATTGCACGCTTCCCACTGCCCCACGGAAGAGAAACCCCCGGTTGATTGTGTACGGTGTCGACGGGGGACTCTCAGGGAAAGAGTTCGAGCAGATGGTTTGTGGGCAGAACCCAGAGCTCGAGAACGGGTTCAAAGCCTGTTTTCCCATCAGGTGCAAGGGAGGTAGGGTCCACTGGGTGGCAGACGTGGAGCCCAAGGCCTTCAAGCACTTGGTGAGGCGGAAGACACTGAACTTGGGTTGGTCAGTGCTCCGTCTAACGGAATTTTGAGGGAGGACAGGTGCTTTCGGTGTAATGGGTTCGGCCATTTCCGAGGCAACTGCCCCGAGACAGATGCAAGGTGCGGTAATTGTGGTGAAGTTGGGCACCAGCACCACCAGTGTGCAGCCGCACCAAACTGCAGCAATTGCACCGCTGCGAATGCCAAGTTCCACCTGAAGCTGGACGTCTCACACTCCAGCTTCAGTAAGACATGTCCTAGTCTTATTAGGGAACTTGAGCAAAGGAAGAGCCGGGTCAACTACTGTTGACGGATGGAAGTACCCTTGGAGGTACGCAGCTCTCGACAAAGAGTTTTTCGGTCTATTGACCAAGGTGTTTGACTTGACCCTGGCCCGGGGTCATCCACCGCAGCACTGGCCCTAGTGCGGTGAACAGTGTAAATAATTCAATGTGTGTGATTTTTTGTGTCTAATTATTGTGAGAGGGTGCATGAGACCCTCATAGTGAAAATGTTTGTAATTGTGCTGAGTTTTGAAATAAAGGACAGTAGTCCCAAAAAACTCGCGTTGGCGGGCGATCTCCCGGCCACGAGATGAGATATTTTGAAAAAGTTGATTGCCCCAACTGCCCATAGCACGTCGCACACACGGGTTGTGACAGGGGGGTGTAAGGTACCAGTCCCGTGGGGGAGGCAGATCCCCACAGGTCTCTAGACCAAATCTGTCCGAGTAGAAGACCGTAGTTTCCGGTGACTGACAGGCTGGCTGTCGGAACGCCGTCGAGGGATACTATCTATCCCAAAACTATTCGAGAGAGTTCCGCATTTCCCTGCGAAGTCAGCACTTTGACGGTGCAGGTAGAGTCATCAGCTAGTGTTATCCACTTCCATGTTGGCTGGCGCTTACTCTTCGCCTTCTGACGGCTAACTGCCACTGACTGAAAGATATGTCATCGGACATTACTTTCTTTCCAAGGACTTATCACTGCTACTTGCCGTTTTGACATGTGCGGTCACCTCTGTAGTGCATCACATGCACAGTGTAATACTCGTTGAACCCAAATAGCTTGAAATATTAGATGCAACTGAAAAGTTCTTAACCAGACATGAAAGAAATAACTATGCACTTCTAGATAATGGCCAGGTTGAGTAAAAAGTCGTACGTACAACGTAATCTCTTTTTATTTATATCCTGTAGCCACGTCAACATGTCGTCACATAGATCAACTTATCCTCTACAATTCACTACAGCCGAAACAAGACTTAACGCTGTCGTAAACAATAATCCTCATCGAGATAAAATGCACTTCAAGAATAGAATGCTCGCTATAGAAAACAAGAATACACTGTTATAACGTTGGCAAAATCAGAATACATCCGATAACTCAAGTAACATTGCCTTTGATTACTGTGACGTACAACAGAGGTGAAAACACGTGTCAAGACGAAAAATCTGCAGAGAGACATTCTGTCCGCGTAGCTCAGTTGGGAGAGTGACTTACTCCGGAGTGAGGGGACACGGAATCGATGCCGTCGCGGACAAACTTGTGTTTTCACATTACATTCGGTAAGATTGCTTCTCGCAGACTGATAAAACATTGCCTTTTCGAAGACTGAACACATTCGATAAGACAGCCTCTCGTAAGAATGCCTCTCGTAGACAATTAATCACATTGACTTTCGAAGACTGAACACATTCGCTCTTATCTCTAGCTTTCGATTATGTCATTGCACTTTGATCTGTTGTCAGGGTTGCCAAACTCAAATTCATCGGACAGAAATGAGTGGCGTTCGGTTTACAAAGCGTTTAAAGAGAGTGAACCAAAATTTACATAAGAGAACAGAAATTCAAAAGGAAAGTCAAATTAGAGTATGCGTGTCAAATGCCAGAGAAACTTGGCGGTTCCGATATGACGTTCAGAATGAAAAATATACGTAGGAGGTAACACAATTTACATAAGAGAAAGAAACTAGAAAGGAAAGTTAAAATAGTGATATACGTCACACGTAGAAGATTTTAATATCTGACATGAGTGGACAGTCCACGTAATTTCAGTGCTATGATCTTAGAGAAAAGCATCGAGAAACATTTAACGGCATCGCGCCAAATGTGTTGCTGCGTCTACCTAGTCGTGCAACGGCCGTGGGTAACGCGGGATATTAACTTCTGTACGCATACTAGATCGCATTATATTGAACACACACATGGCCACTGCAAATGGGAGTGTTCCCGAAAACTTTAGTCGTGTTACATCGATTCATGAAATGAACAGGGGGTGGACAAAGAAACCGAAACACCTGCGCAAATAGCACCCCACGTGTCACGCTGCTGTACGCCCACCTGGTGACCAGCCTGCATCTATTTTGCAGTCGATCAACAAGAGCGGACTGAGAAGCTTGCATTAGCAGAGCAGTAGCACGGCTGGACTTCAAAAAGTGCGACCCACACGACATAATGGGAGACATATCCGAGTTTCAAAGAGGACAGATTATTGGTGCGCATCTCGCCGGTGCATCTGTGTCCAAGACAGCAAGTCTTTGTGGTGTACCCCGAGCCACGGTATCCAGGGTCATGTCGGCATACCAGCAAGAGGGAAGAACCACATCCAATAGGAGTAACTGTCAAGGTAAGAGGAAAGCTGTCTGACAGAGACGTCCGGGTGCTAACACGGATGGCAGCCAAAAAACATAAAACCACAGCTGCCCAACTCACCGCAGAGCTAAATATACACCGCGACTCACCTGTTCCCATCAAAACTCTTCGTCGGGAGCTTCAGTGGATCAACATTAACGATCGTGTTGCTATCGCCAAACCCTGGATCACCAGTGTGAATGCCAAACGTCGGTTGCAATATTGCCAGCAGTGCAAATCGTGGACGATGGACAACGTGAAATGTGTATTGTTCTCCGGTGAATCGTCCTTCACTGTCTTTCCCACAACTGGGAGAGTTTACGTGTGGAGACATCCGTCACAGGCTTACCCACAGCGAAGCACGGAGGTGGATCGGTGATGGTTGGGACCGCAATATCGTGACAGTCTGTCGGTAGGCTAATTGTTCTTGAGGGGCACATCCCTGCCAAGGATTATCGGATAATTCTGAAGGACCAGATGCACCCAATGGTTCAAACATTGTACCCTGACGGTGGTGCAGTGTATAAGGATGATAACGCACCTACACACAGAGCTAAACTGGTGGAAGAGTGATTTACTGAGAATGAAAGTAAGGTTGAACATCTGTCATGGCCTGCACAGTCACCCGACTTGAATATTGTTGAGTCACTCTGGGTGTTCTGGAGGAGCGAGTCAGGAAACGGTTTTCTACACCAGCATCACGTCGTGAACTAGCCACTTCTCTGCAAAAGGAATGGCTTGAAATCTCTCTGGCCACTGTACAGGACTCGTATCGGTCCTTCCCACGACGAATTGCAGCTGTATTGGCCTCCAAAGGAGGCTCTACACCGTAATAAAAATTCCTGTGTCCTAAACCCATGGATTTCAGTTTCGTTGTCCACCCCAGTATACATCAGAAATAGCTATGCACTCCTATATATATCATCATCATCATCATCGTCAACCATTATCAATCCACTGCTGGACGAAGGTCTCTCCAAGTTTCCTCCACAACGGCCTGTCTTGTGCCAGTCTCCTCCATGTCACTCCTTCATACTTTAGAATTTCATCCACCCATCTCCCATGTGGTCTTCTTCTGGGTCTTTTCCTGTCCCTTGGAATCCAATCTAAAATTTCGGCTGTCCATCGATGGTCTGTCCTTCTGGCAGTATGTCCAGCCCATTGCCATTTCAGGGATTTAACTCTGATCATGATGTCTTCCACTCTTGTCATTTTTCGGATCCAGCAGTTCCTCTTCTTATCTCTCCTGGTTACACACCAAGCATGCACCTCTCCATGCTGCTTTGAGTTGTCTGCAGCCTTTGTATGTCTCTTTTAGTTAAGGTCCACGTCTCTGCATCATACGTAAGCACTGGAAGGATGCATTGATCAAACACTTTTCTTTTAAGACATAATGGCATATTGCTCTTGAAAATTATGCTGTTTCTTCCAAAAGCTCTCCAGGCAAGTTTTGTACGCTGATTAATTTCTTCATCAATGTGACCCTCACTTGATATCTGCTGTCCAAGATAAACGTACGTGACTGTTGTTTCTTCATCAATCAATAAATCTTCATTTCTTGTAAAAGCATTGAACATCGCTTTTGTCTTCTGAAAGTTCATTTTTAATCCCACCATATATATATATATATATATGTGGGTGTCGGGGGGGGGAGAAAGAACTGTTGAGACTTTAGATCAATTTGCAAAGTATCAATGCGGAACACTTTTTCTCAGCAAAATGGATATATCGCTCAAAGAATGACAATTATTTTAAAGGATAAAAAAAAAGCCCTCGGAAAATGAGAAAAAGTCTCATTGCATGCCAGTACTTGTTGCTAACCGCTATAAAACACGGCAGTGGGGGATTGTGATGAGAAAATGGTGAAGGTATATCGAAGTTCCCACCTTCTCGCCATTAATCAGCTCTTAAATTTCTCATTAAAAGTTCTGAGAAATCCAAGGGTTGATCAAAGTATACTAAGAATCTGAAAAAACCTATCCTAATATGTATTTTTTTTATGTTCCTATCCTGATATGTTTCTCTCCGCTTTTCAGAAGGAGAATTCGGAATTCAATCCAAATGTCTGGACTCCTTTTTTTGATCAAAATTCTCCGGTTCTAGAAAAATTTGAATTTTGTTTCAACGAAAATAAAATCACAATAAAATTGAAAACATAATTATAACAGCTTTCTTATTTACATTTATTTCTTCCATTGGCCTCCCCGGACACCTTTCTGTACTCCTTAGTATTTCGTTTTGTGTACATTAGTAGTGTAGAAACACCATAGCGACGCTATGGCATTTTTTTCTAGGCTTAGTACAACTAAGGCACTTTTTGTGGTCAAATGATAAGAGAAGCTGAGCAGAGGAATTTTTTTAGATGGATGCATACAAAAGTAAGGAATGGTTAGTTTTGTATGCAACCAAATGTTCACATTGCAGAGATGAGACTAAACAGTCGGGTGAGCCAGTATAGGACGCCTCATGGATCAGAAATGTAAAGTGAATGGGAACTCCTTTGACAATACAGCAGTCCTCAAACTCAAGTGCTAAGAGGTAGATTCTCCGTGGGTTAACAATGCAGTGTCAGGAAGGAAAACAACAAAGAGACAAGAAAGATGACACCGAATTTTTGGGTGTAATGAGCACATCTTTTTAATCCGTTCTGACGCGAATTAAATTCCTGAAAGCTATGTAACGTACTACAGAGGTAAAAACATGTGTCCAGACGACAAATTTGCAGCGAGACATTCTGTCAGCGTAGCTCAGTTGGGTGGGCGACTTACTCCGGAGTGAGGGGACACGAGTTCGATGTTCGTCGTGGACAAACTTGTGTTTTCACATTGCAGCCCGATTGTGGAAAATGGAACCACTGGCCGTTGGGTTCTTGAAAAAATGTGTGATGTTTGTTCCACACATTGTTTAGAATTAATGAAAAATTCCTACTTCGCTTCAAAGACACACACACACACACACACACAAAACAATTCAGAGGGAGATTATGTGACGTACTACAGAGGTGAAAACATGTGTCAAGACGCCAAATCTGCAGCGAGACATTCTGTCCGCGTAGTTCAGTGGAGAGAGCGACTTTCTCCGGCGTGAGGGGGACACGGATTCGATGTTCGTCGCGGGCAAGCTTGTGCTTTCACAGCTATTCAAAGTCAATGGAACAGGTATGGAAAACAGTAGTATCTGACCGAAGAAAGAAGTTTTTCAATCGGGTTTTTAATCCCGCAGATATTGCTGCAAACGGAAGCGTGAACTTACGCCCTCTGGTTGCAGACTTGTGCGTTAAGAAAAATTTGAAATTATGTGAGAAACATTTCGCAGCGAAAACGCTATCCAACAAAGAAAATATATTTCGAATGGGACTCTTAGAAGCAGATATATCGACAAATATAAGATATACATCTATGCCCCCTGGCGGTAAAAACGTGCATTATTTTAAAAAGAAAGTATTCTCAAAAGGTTTTTCGATGTGAGCGGTATCGCTCCAGGGAAGAATTTTTTCAGTCGAGTTTTCAGGAGCTCAGATTTTGCTGCAAATACATCAGAAGCAGAAATTAACACGTATGCCCCTTGGTGGCCAAACTAGTCTTTATAAAATATTAGAAATTGTGCGAAAAACATTTCCCATCAGGAGCTTAAGTAATTCACCGATGCTGTCACACGTACGGTCATTCACAAACATAATTTTCAAATTGTAGGTCAAGATTAAAAACACTTTATTTACAATTAAAAATTAATATTTACACGCGAGATCTTTCGGGGCTGAACATAGCACCCATCATCAGGCTCAAGCGCCACGAAACACAGGAGCAGACATTATATACTGTCAAACACGACCCACAATTCACTTGGTTTTCTCAATCACCGGTGATGCCATCAACAAATCGTTAAAGTCCAAAAAATCAAGTCTTAATATCTTATCCAAGACAGTGGAGAAAGATGGTTGTCCCCTCCTCACACAACTCTGAAGAAGAGGACTTTATAGGATAAGATATTAAGACTTGATTTTTGGACTTTAACGATTTGTTGATGGCATCACCGGTGATTGAGAAAACCAAGTGAATTGTGGGTCGTGTTTGACAGTATATAATGTCTGCTCCTGTGTTTCGTGGCGCTTGAGCCTGATGATGGGTGCTATGTTCAGCCCCGAAAGATCTCGCGTGTAAATATTAATTTTTAATTGTAAATAAAGTGTTTTTAATCTTGACCTACAATTTGAAAATTATGTTTGTGAATGACCGTACGTGTGACAGCATCGGTGAATTACTTTAGTGACCTTTCGTACGATAGACTTTTAGCATTTACCATCAGGAGCTGTATGCGATACAGGAAGAAGTTTTCAAATCGGAACTTTAGAAGCAGAAATATTGGGGAAAACACAATTTACCTTAACGCCCCCTAGCGGAAAATCTATGAGTTACTTGAAAATTCTGAATTTATATGAAAAACATTTAGCATCGGAAACGCTATCCAACAAAGAACGAATTTTTCAAATCGGACTTTTAGAAGCAGAGATATTGACAAAAATAAGAAATACATCTACGCCCTCTGGCGAAGAAGCAATGCATTATTTTAAAAAGAAACTATTCCGAAAAGGTTTATCGACGTGAGTAGTATCGGTTAACAAACGATTTTTTTTCAATCGAGATTTTAGAAGCTCAGAGTTGGCTGCAAATACATCAGAAGCAGAAATTAACACTTACGTACCCTTGTGGCCAAACCATTCTTTACCAAAAATCAGAAATTACGTGCAAAAGTTTTTCCATCAGCAGCTGTATCCGCTGAAGAAAAAAATTTCAAATCGGAATTTTGGAAATAGATATATCGGGGAAAACGCATTTTACTTTTACGCTCACTGGCGGAAAATCTACACGTAACTTGAAAAAGTGACTATACCTAAAATACTCTTCGACATAAATGGAATCGAAAGGTAAGATATTTTTTCAATCGGATGCTTAGAAGCAAATATATGGAATAAAATGAATTTTGAATTCGATATCATCTGCATTTACGCCCTCTAGCGGCGAAATTGTACATCGTAAAAAAAAAAAGAAAAAAAAACCGAAGTGAATGATCATCCTTCGTACATTTCAAGCTTCCCAATGCTAAACGAATTTTTCAAAACCGATAACATAAGCACCATCTTTTTTTGCAAAAGTCGTGCCAAAAGAATGCACGCATGAAGGCCGAGTGGCAAGTGCATTTCGGTTGATAAGAGCATTTCTACTAAACAACTTTATAACGAAGTAAATTTCTCCGTCATTTTTTGTCTACGCCGGGATTCGAACCCGAGTCCGCTTATTCCGGAACAAGTCGCTCTACCAACTGAGCTACGCAGACGTTTATTCTGATACCTATCTGCCTTTATGTCGTGTGCGTCCTGCTGGCAGGTATGTCACAACTTGCCAAAGACGATCACCTCCAATAAAAGCAATTCCCTGTACACATTCTTTAATTCCTTGAGAGCTACACGAAAAAAAATGTCCTACACCCATCTCATAATCCTAGAAAAACAGCTCGTTAATCACATTGGATATTTGGCATTGAGTGAAATGACAGAGCAATATTTAAAGTAAACTTAAATAATTTTGCATGTGATTCTCACGTAACATTCTTCCTTTTATTTAAAATTACTCAAATAAAGCAATTTTTATAAAAGCATGATAAAATAACTAGAAATAAATTTGATAAATACTAGACAACAACAAAAACGACAAATCAAATTTGTATTTTTTTTTTTTTTTTTGAAATTTTGAGGGTTTTTTTCCGGGTTGTTCCATTCCAATAAGTTCACCGTAAGGCACTATTTTTTAGAACTGCATATCTGCTGTAAACTCCATCTTAGCCTTTCGAATTTAGACTACGTTTTCTGTACTTTGTTACTGTTTTTTCTCCTATCTTCCACGCTTTCTCTCTGTCCCAGTATTTTTGGCATTTGTGTTATATTTCTCACATTCTGTGTTTCATTCTCCTCCCCACTTTCCACCAACACCTCTTCACTTCTCTCCAGAATCTTTGGTGCTTGTGTTAAGTTTCTTGTAATCTTTTACCCTCTGTCCCTTCTTCAGTTTCGGAATTTTTTTGCTCCCAGTAGTTTTAACAATAGTGTTACATTCCTTATAATCTACTGTTTTCTCTTGTTCAATGTCCATGCGTTTTCTCTCAGTTCAGTCTTCTGCATTTGTATTACATTTCTTATGCTGTGTTACTCTGTTCCCTACTTTTCGCTTTCTTTCCTTCAATACTCATATTACATTTCATTACTTTTCTTTTTCCATCTGTTTAAAGCAGCACCTAGTATCAATTACTTTCACTTGTGGAAGTTGTCCATACATACACGTCACACATATCATGTTTGTGGTGTTAACAAAAGTGCTGATGTTCATTTCTCCCCCAGTGGCTCACAAATAGATGGAAATCCGTAAAAGCGAAAATTCTGAAACCAGAGGATTTTAATGCTTCTCATTTTACTGGCAACGGTGCTTATTATAGATTCTTTCCAGCGTATTGTAAAATTTCTCTTCTTCTTTTCTTCCTTTTGCAGTATTTAATCCCTAGCAATTAATTCCTCGCCCAGTACCAATTAGAGTCTCTCGGAAATTTTCCTGCCTCCAACGATCTGCTCTCTCTCTCTTCCATTTCACGAAGAAGAAAGTTTCCTACGAGTCTCTTAATCCAGCATCCCTCCTAAAAATCCAGATTTTGCGCAACGGTACGTTTGTTGTCCAGCTATTCCCACAGGTCATTAATGCTGAATGAGATTAAAAACCCTCGCGCTCCCGTCTTTGGAATTCAGTGCTCAAGAGCTTCATTCATTCCTAGGAGTTCATACACCTTTTCGAAGCACCGGACGCGCAGTTAATCCTTTGCTTGCGCTAATTGACTTTCTAAAATGGCATTGCAGCACGTACAGTGCAGTTACAGGCGTGAATCTTTCTACAACTGAATAGGATTTTGCTTTTCGCTTCCAGGAACTTTTCTGCACCGAGAAGTTCAGGAATTATTTACAGAATTTGTTGTTAATAATTAGATGTAATACACTCGCAGACAGTTGCTGATCACGGAACAAAGCAGCTTTGGACATTCTAACAATCTTTTTTACTTTTACTTCTAATAAGAGTGTTTTCCCTGCAATTCCAAAACACAATCAACTTATATCGATCCTCTTCTGCCGATGATTCTCACAGACAAATATTCCACCGCAATCAATTCATGGAACTGAAGCAAATTCCATTTCCTCCTGTGCTGTTTATTGCATTTTCTCGCCGGCCGTCTACTTTCGAACGATTTACGTGAACTGGCAATAAAGTTTCCACGATAATTTGGCCCATTCCATTCACTTTGGTAATATCAAAAGCACGGAAGTACGAGGAGCTTACGTTATTTTCACTTTCTTCCTATATAAAATGAAACCTCACAGTTGTCAATTGACTGGAACTAGGTTTTGAAGCCTCGTTTGAAGTACTATTCTACTTAAGTTTGAAATAAGGTAAAATTCACCGCGCCTGAGTTCAAGCTTATAAGGGTAAAAACCCGAGAAAACTTGTTTCATTGGTATGTTGAACAAATAATAATTTTTCTTACATTTACCTCTTTTGGTTCAATTTTTACGCACATCACACAACCCACTAATCGGTGCAACTGATATACAGTAACGCGAGACCATTTCTTTCCGAGGGAGAAAACCACACATACTTACGTACCACGAAGTACGTTTCAGTTTTCTCTTGTCATTGACCGTCTGTTTGTCTCTGGTGGCGTGTGGGTTCTTGCTTGATGATATACGCTACGTTGTTAAATGCCTCCGGCTACCACACATGCTTTTTTTTAACTGAAGGTTTAACGACCACCGTAAGCAACTCGATGAGCTATAAGCAGACGCCAGTCCTTAATTTAGGACCAGTGGTTCCAGGGCAGGTAAAGAACCAGTGTCGTAAAAGAAACACAACATCCATGCCTCACGGGGTTCGAACCCGGACCCTTCTCGGATGAATGGTCATAAGCCAGCGCTTTGAGGAGCTGGGTCACACATGTGTGCATGTGTGATATGAGTTTTGTTGAATTCAGTTGGCATTATTTATTTGAATTTTGTTCTATGAGAGATAAATGTTTTGGGGACACGACTATAGGATAATTAGTTGATATTTGAATTAAATATTTAATTATTTCAACACCTCGCACGGAATCTCGAATATAGACATACACTGAATGCCCAAATTATTATATACACCCCGATAACAATATGCAAAGCAGAAGTATTCAGTCCAGTCACGTGGGAAACAAACTCCCAATGCCTAAAAATAGAGCAGGTCTCCATGCATTAGAAAAAAGTTACAGAAAAGTAATCATGGGTAAAGGCAGCGAAGTAAGTGAGTTTGATCGTGACCAGATAGTAGCTGCGAGGAAGGATGGTTGTTTAATCACCGCAACTGCTGAACAGTTGGGATTTCCACGTCAAACTGTCGCACGTGTATACCAAGACCACGTGAAATAAGTTAAAATTTTCATCCAACGGCAGAATTGTAGCCGTAAACGTGCAATTAACTTTCGAGGTGAGCGCAGACTGTCCCGCATCGTTAACACAAGGAATCACACGGCTACCACGGAACAGATAACGTCGAAATTCAATGAACGAGCGTTCACAAACTTCTGCTCACAAAGAGTATCCATCGTACCAGGGGCGTATGCAGAAATTTTTTCGGGGGGGGGCGAACAATTGGAAGTTTCTGAAATCCACCAAGATAAAATGGAAGTTAATAAAAAAAGAAAAAAACATGTTAATAATAAAAAAAGATATTTCTTTTTAGTTTTTTTAGGTATCTAACATTCATATATACCTAAATTAAGCTGATGAGTACATATTAAAAAAAAGAGTGACAGAAACAAATTTCTCCTTGAGAAATAATGAAATTGATTGGACTCACCTAATTCTTAAAAACTGAGATTTATTCTTCTAGGCACATTTCCGAATTTGTCAATGACTTCTTCATCTTCAACTTGAATGTCTCTATGAATAGATAATAAAGCTAGCCCATTCAGTCTTGACTCTGATGTACTGTTTCTCAAATAAGATTTCAATCGACGAAGACTGGAAAAGCTTCTTTCCACTGATGCTGTGGTTACAGGAAGAATTGCCAAGATGTGAAGCAAAATATAAATGTTGAGAAATAAGTTCTTATTGCATGATGCCAAACTTTCAACTGCGTTTTTCGGGCGCACGTCTGCTTTTTCCCTTTCCCATTTTTGACACCATAATTGATGCTTTCTGTTACATCAGAATATCCTAAATCAGATTCATACATTTTCACTGCAGATAATATTTGGGAATAATCATTCTTCACAGGAAAAAACTGGTAGAATGTTTTGTAATGAAGTTAGTGTTTCTTTTTGTGATTGAAACCTTTCATTTAATGATTCAATTATATCATCCACAAAGGGTATAAATATACTTCTGCGGAAATATTCTTCTGGAGTTGAATATGGGACATTGCATCTAATTTTTTTTTGTATACTGCATCTACGTGGAACTTCTTCTGCTACTTTGAGGCCTACAGCCAATGTTTTTACAACATCATAAATTAAGTTGAAGGATTTTTCTGCTTCAGTTCTCATGCTGTTTAGCAGTGTTGTAACTTCTGATATTTTTTCTAATGCATCGACTAAGTCGATTTGCTTGTTTTGGAAGTTTTCAGGTATGTTGTATGTGATGGACAATATTTTACTAAGGACAAAAGTTGCCACTAGAAATGAAAACTGACATATATAGTTGAGCAAAGTGTGTGCTTTGAGAGATGATTCTGCTGACTCTTCTAGCTCAATCGCTTCTAAGGATGATATAATAGGATGCAGACCTTCTTTAAACATAAGAACGGCATCATGCCTTTGGATACATCGAGTTTCACATAGAGTTTTCATCTTAACTTTCTTGCAATCAGGTAGCAGTCGCTGAATACTTTCTTTCAAAACACTGGTACGTTTAGCAGAAGCGTGGAAAAACGAACATGTTTCTGATATAACTCCCATACAGTTCCTTATGCTAGGCATTTTGCTAGCATCAGACAAACATAAGTTCACGGAATGGGACATGCAATGAGTATATATTGCTTTGGGATATTTTTTTCTAATACAGGCCTGAACTCCACGAAACTGTCCTCGCATTGCTGCAGCCCCATCATACCCCTGCCCTCTCATATCGTTCAAATCAAAACCCAATTTCACTAAATTTTCCATTACTGTTGTTGCAAGAGAACAGCCTGTTAAATTTTTCACTGGTATAAAAGCCTTCATCAAAATACCTGACGCACAGTGAAAACTGTTCTATTTGACTGTCAGTTGTTTCATCTGCCAATACTGAAAAAAATTTTGAATGCTTTACCTTTGCTACAATTTTCTGTTGAAAAAGTTCCCCAAAGATGTTTATTATTTCATTCTGTATTACTGAACTGTTATACATGCTATTACCTCCACTAGTTTCTAAGTTTTCTTTTAAAATGGCATCTCCAGAATTTGCACGATATCTTAATAAAGTGCGAAAATTGCCATCATTATTTGCTGGTTCCTCAAGCAAAATTCATCCAGAATCAACTTTTCCCCTAAGAGGTATCTGCTGCCTTCCACATAATCCAATTTTTTGCACAAAAGGAATCAACTTTTTCCTGTTGTTAATTATCTCTTGCTTTTTCTGTTTATTCATTTGTAAAATTATACTATCCTGTTTTTTATGAATCATTGATGCAATATTTTCAGCTGCCAATACAGCGTCTTTGTGATATTTATTCTTTTCACGTTTTTTTAATATTTCCCTCGCATCTTTTAAATCGGTACTAGGCTTTGTAACGAGGCTACCCAAAGTCTGATGTTTGCCTTTACCAGCAACATCTTTTTCGTAAAATAAAACACAATATTTACAAAATGAACCTTCTTTCAGACGTGAATATGACAGCTACTTATACTCTTCTAGCCATTTAATTTGGAATGTTCTCATGTGATTTTTATTGCGACTGGAACTGATTTTTTTAGGGAATCTATATTTCGCAATAGGTTTTCATATGCTATGTAACAAATCCACTTTTTTCTCGTCGCTCAAAAAATTAACAAGCTCACTGTTACCTGCATACAATCCTATGTCGTTCGAAACTGAAATGCTTTCAGACTTTTCATTACCATCTGCATCTCCGTCATTCGTCATGCGTATTGGTTGAAGCTCATAATTTTCCGGATTACTCCCGCTTTCAACGCATTGGTTTGGAACTTCAATATCAGTGGGTTCAGCTAGCGTTTCAGTTTCCACAGCTCTTTTTTTGTTACAGAAAGTCAAAGCTGCGGGAAAGAGCGAATAAATACTGATTTTGAATTACAAGGATACAGACGAAACAGAAACAGAAGTTTCACTTTCTCACTCCGTTTGAAAATGAAAGAATCCACCCACATGGCCAACGCACAGCTCGGAATCAGTAAAGTATCAAAACAGGTGGCTAGGCAGTGAAGTGAGGTGTCGAGTGTCCCTGCACGTGTCCTAGTAACGACCGGCGCCAGTCAGAGAGGAGCGGTGACACATGACACCATCCCTGGTCTGGTCAATTAGGAGTTGGCGCCGCAAAAACCTACAGCCGTCTTCCTGACCACGGGTACGAGCCACCATTCTTTCTCTGACCTCTGTCTCCTCCGCGCAATGATCTTTCACTAAATCCGTACGTAGCAGTTGGATTTTTCCAGCAGTAAATATTCATGATTCAGAAACGTTTCTCATAACACAAATTTTGATTTAACATACATATATAAAAATTATATTGGAAAGCACAGTTTGACTATTTAACCTTATTTTGACAGATAACATAAAAAATGAAACATATTTCGGGGGGGCAGGCCCCTCTGGCCCCCTCTAAATACGCCCCTGCGTCGTACCATGGATAAAGTTGGCTATGGAAGTCGACGTCCACATCGTGTCCCCTTGTTGACTGCAAGGCAGCGAAAGATTATTCTGCAGTTTGCAAAGGCCTATCGCAACTGAAATGCGGACGACTGGAAACAGGTCACCTAGTCTGACGAATCACAGGTGAAACTTATAATGAATAAAGCTTTTAACTAAGCTAGTAATGTTTTATAATGCTTCTGCTACTGAATTATATGCTTGTACTAAGCTAATGCTTCTTCTAATGGTTGTTGTTTGTTAATTAAATCATGAATAAACTTTCCTGCTAGTAGTGTAGTAACAATAATGAACAAGCTTTTAACTGCTAGTAATGTTGTGGTAGTAATTAAGATGAATAAAGTCTTAATGCTGGTTGTTAATAATAATCCACTAATGATATAAACCTAACAGCCAGACAGAGATCTGACAAAAACTATGAACTGAGAAAGACGTACTTACGAAAAAGCTCTTTTATTAGATAACTCTTGAATCATCCAACGCACACACACTACTCGTATCACAATAATGAAGAATCAACCTAATCACATAGAACGAAGCTCTGGCTATACAAAAACAAACGGAGAAAAGAACCTGTCCACGAGAACTTACTTATCTCGAGGACGCATAAAAAACTCTAGTACGATAACGTTTTCCAGGCCTAATCGGACTGGTAAATTCAGGTGGCGTAGTGCGTTTCAACGATTTGAATGGATCTGGAACATCTGTATTCTGTCGGTCAAGAAATCCCGGCGGCTGACAGGAACGGTCAGGAACGGCTGAAATCCGTCGGTAAGGAACGGCTGAAGTCTGGCGGTCCGGAAATCCCTGCGGCTGACAGGAACGGTCAAGAACGGCTGAAGTCCGTCGATCAGGAACGGCCGAAGTCTGGCGGTCCGGAAATCCCTGCGGCTGATAGGAACGGGCTCCCCCAGGCTTTTGATATGGAGTCCCTTTGTGCTGGGGCCCGTGGTGTCCTTCCAGTATTCTTTTGGACGGACGTGGCTCCGGCCACATCGTTTGCTTTCGCTTTCGCCCTCGTGGCATGAGAGTAGCAGCAGGCATCGGCCCTGTTTGCCCTGAGCGTAGGTTCCAGGAGCGAAACCCGGGCGGATGCAAGGATCTCAGCCTTCGTCGCTGTTGCGGCGAAGCAGATTGGGGAGACAAGTTACGTTTTTGACCAGCTTTTGGTGTTACTGGACGGTTTGTAATAGTCAAATTATTGTCCATAACTGATAAATCAGAAATATCCGAAGCCTCTGAGTCGCTGCTGTAATTTAGTGGTGGTCGTGCAGAGCGATGTTTATTTCTGCCTATAGAAATACTTTCTGACGAGGTATTCAAGGAAGTAGGAGCCTGTGTTGGTGCAGAGTTATCAGGAAACGGCGCAGCAATAGTCTTGGCAATGGTTGGAGGGAAAGGAACGATACTAGTATTGGAAGAACTTGATTCGAGCCTTCGTCTCATGGGAGAATCAGGTTGCGTGTTAGGAAACCCGTCTTGAGGAGGGGAGGGTGAAGAAAAATCACTGGAGATTCTTCAAAAATGTTTGTTGGTTCGTCCAAAATTTCTGGAGGTTGATCGTGAGATATAGACTCCTGAGTCTGTGGAACAGAAGGTTGAGTAGGGTTGATTATAAAATCGATATTTCGTTCATGATACTGTCAGACCTCTGTCTGGCTGTTAGGTTTATTTCATTTAGTGTTATTAGTAACAACCAGCATAAGACTTTATTCATCTTAATTACTACTACAACATTACTACCAGTTATAAGCTTGATTATTATTATTACTACACTACTAGCAGGAAAGTTTATTCATAATTAATAACACAACAACCATTAGAAGAAGCGTTAGCTTAGAAGAAGCTGAATTCATTACATTATAATTGAAGGAAGCTATATTCACGATAATAATCATTAGTAGAAACTTTTATTCATTATAAACTCTCTTAGGCCGATGAGAGGATGCATCTGTGGCGTACCATGGACAAAATAGGCTGTGGCATTGGATGTCCACGTCGTGTTCCCTTGTTGACTGCAAGGCAGCGAAAGATTATTCTGCAGTTTGCAAAGGCCTATCCCAACTGAAGAGCGGACGACTGAAAACAGGTCATGTAGTCTGACGAATCACGGGTGCAACTCTCTTAGGTCGATGGGAGGGTGCATGTGTGGCGTAAACCACGCGAAGCGATGGACCCAGCTTGTCAAGTTGGGGCCATGAAGAAAGGTGGAGACGGTTCAATAATTTTGGGTGCCTTTACATGAGGCCCCTCTTACCCGCTGAGACCTCCGTCACCTGCCCCCTGCCCAAGGTATGTGAGCATCATCACCGACCATCTACACCCGTTCGTAACGATTCTCTTTCCGCACCATGACGCCATCTTTCAACAGACAACGCCACACTGCATACTTCCTGTGTGGTGACCAATTTGCTCCAGGGTCATTCAAATAAGTTTATTGCACTCGAATATAAGTTTATTGCACTCGACAGCCGTACCGCAAAACAATTGAGAGTTTGTAGGACGAGCAGGAAAGATCTGTCCGAGCTCGCCAACTCCCATCAGTAATTATGGATGCTTAACGACATCCGATCATCGCATCGTGGGCGGCAATACCACCTCCGTGTTTTCAAATGGCTCCCTCGACCGCCGTACCGCAACACCATTGAGAGTTTGTAGGACGAACAAGGAAGATCTGTCCGAGCTTGCCAAATCCCATCAGCAACTACGGATGCTCAACGACATGCGGTCCTCGCTTCATGGGCAGCAATATCACCTCCGTGTTTTCAGCATCTCATTGAGTCTGTACCAAGACGTCTGGCTGCTGTTGTGAGGTCAAAAGTTGAGCAACAAGTTATTAGGCACGTGTATAGTTTATCATTCAGTTTATTGTACAAAAACTGACGACATTAGCGCAGGCTTCTTGGAGCAAATGTAACGAAGAGTTATCATGAAAAAATTCACCCAAGTCCAGTTCGGTACGACATTTAGCAACAATTAATTTAAAAAGGAGACATAAATCCCATATAAATACCAGTTCAAATTCTATGTTTGAAATATGCATTACAAAAAACAAAGCAAAAATCGAAAACGGAGAAAGTCATATCCATTGAAACAGTTTTGAAAAAGAGATCAATATTTCCCCTCTTTGTTTCAAGGTTTAAAGACCCTCGTGAACATCTAAGGTTATAAGAGGTCTCTCGTCCCTAATTTAGAGCCACTGGTTCCAGAGAATGGACAAAACTAGCAGCGCACAACAAACATAACGCCCATGTCTCATCCGGGGCTCGAAACTGGAACCAACTCAAACGATTAACCACTCGGACCACTCGGCTACCGGGGCGGTAACGGAATCAATGGCTACAATTCGGAAAAAAATGGGTTGCATTTGATAGATTGTCCTTTCACTATGTGTTTCGAATAGTTGCTTTATTACAGAATTTCTAGACGAGGTCACTCCCTGCCATAAAATAAAAGTATTAGAAATCTCGATCTCGAATTCTACAATAAAATTAAGGGAATTCAGCTACGGCAAAACGTGCAGCGACGTATACCTCTAACTTAACCTTCCTTTTGAGTTTCTATGTTATGTAAATTTAGTTTCTGATCGTTATATAAACGTCTCTGACTTAACGTCACATTATTTTCCCCAAAGAGCTTTCTGAGTTAGGCAGCACTGACAACGTGTCAGAGGTCAATAAAACTTAAAGACTGATTGTAGCAAGAGGGCAAAGCAGTTTGTGATAACGATTTGTTAGGTGTGCATTTTGTGATAGCGACTGGTAAACGATAAGAGCATTGTTGAGAAAATGCCCTTTAAAGGGCATTTGATATTGCTAATTATTATACGCGCATGTTACGAAGTATTGCGACTAATAGATGAATTAAAGCCAGCAATAATATATTCAGGCTGGAAGTGTTCTACTATTCTGAAATGTCATTGACGAATAAACGTGGACTCATGTAAGTGGTTTCATATTGATTCATTCCCTACCTTAGCCCTTAGTGTTTTTCTACATTTTGTGACGTAAACCCCTAATCTAACTTTCCTTTTCAGTATCTGTGTTCTCATGTACATTTGGTCCCTCCTCATTAAATATTTTCTGACTTAACGCCACCGAGTTTCTCCCGACAAGTCTGCAAAAGTTGGCAGCCTGACAGTGAGTCAAAATGCATCAAACGTAAATAACAGGCATTGAATGTTCTGAGCTGGGAGGCAGATGTATTGTATGAACAGAGCAGTATTCCATGAGCAGAGTGACTTTGTATGAGGAGATTGTATTCAGAGTTGAGAGCGCTATTATATGCTGAGAACGATATTATCATATTTATAAGCTATCTACTGAGCGATGTTATGCAAAGCCATGTTCTGAGTACGTAATACTATGTGAAGTCTATTCGTCTTGTTGATGAGAACGACATGTGTGTAGAAAGATTGTTTGAGGTGTTGACTGATATAGTAAATGAAACAATAAGAATGGAATTGGATATCTGTAAGTATTGACTATAGCTCACCCTGGCCGTGATTCTGAAAAAATGTATATTCATGCTTCATTAAGGTTTCAGTTCTAAAGAATGAAATAAACAGTTTGGAGTAATCAGTGAAAGTGAAATTTAAGTCACTAAGTGGCAAGCTAAGTGTACAAGTTTACGTGAAGTTAAATGAAATAGTTCTAGAACCATGTAAACCTTAAAAACGATAGTTCTACACTGGCCCAGTTAAAGCCTAGTTCTGTAATTTACAAGTGACATTATGGCTCACAAGTTCATAGTTTAAGTAGTTAGAATTTAAGCTCGTAAACATTACAACAGCTACAAGCTTGCAACCTTTTAACCTGTAAATTCGACCTTAAAACTTCACAAGTAGCTAAAAGCTTCGTGGTTCTGATTCTGACAGCAGAATTAGAACCGTGAAGCATGAGAGAGAAAGTGAGAGAGAGAGAGAGAGAGAGAGAGAGAAAGGTAGAGAGAGAGAGAGAGAGAGAGAGAGAGAGAAAGGTAGAGAGAGAGAGATAACACCACGAGTCCGAACAAATTGTAAAATGCTTATAGACGGGTTTCATAAAATGGCTAAGTGATTTTTAGCACCGCCTTTAAGATATAATTACAGGGTTATGTGGAAGAAGAGCATAAGGGTTTGAATTTACTCTTGGATTTTCGAATGAGGTGGATTTCTATGCAAAATATGCTAAAGAGATTTTTAAGCATAAAGAAGAGTATCGAGAACACACTGACTGATTTATATTTGAAAAATTTATTTCTCCAAGAGTCTTGCATACAGCTACGTCCCAAAACCAGGGGAAGGGAGGCTGAAGAGTCATCGGTGGGGGTTCTGTGTTCAACTACAAACTGCGTTTTTTCACGAACACAGACTCAAGTTTTCCTTTGTTTTTAATCTCCTTTTGTGTATTTACTTGTTTAGCGAATAATTATGCCAAAAAGTAAAAATTAGACAAAATACAAAATATGAAATAAAAAGAGGGAGAAAGAAAACAGGAGCACCTTGAACTATAAAAAATAAATCACATTCTCTCACTTTGTTTGATGGTGGTTGAGTTGCGCGTTCCTTATCGCTGGAGTCAAAATAACTCCCAACAAGCGCGATTTTTGTCCTTTTTAGTTTACTGTTCTGGTCACTTTTCTGTGGAACCACGCAATGACATCGGTGATTTACTGATGTCATATTTCAACTTTTCTACTCCTCTTCTTCGGTTTTAAATTTTTCTCCATCTTTAATCACGTATTCTCTTTTGCTGGTGCTCGGTGGTAGCCACTTCTTACTGTGGTCAATAGCTATACCCCTTTCCCTCTCAAAAACCAAGATCACCAGAATCCCGCCAAAAACTCCTTCTCCAGCACAGAAATCGTAAAACCACTCCTTCAGGACGAAAAACAACGAACAAGAAGATGTTGGAAGCGCTTTCTCTCGCGCGCACGCACAAGGATTTCCCTTTAGCTCTATTTTCCAACACATAGAGGGATACATTTAGTCAAAATGTCCCCACGAGAGCACTTCTTTGTAGGCAACGAACTACCTGGAAGCTTTTAAACAGCAGTTTTGTATATCATAGTCACTTACCAAATGACGAACAGGGGTTTAGCCTTCTGACCAACTACGCCTCCATCCCCGTCACTCTCTCTTTCAATCTTTGTTTTCTTTTCTTTTTTGTAATGTCCTTTAAAATTTTACGTTTCTTAGAAAAAAAGAAACAAACAAACAAAAAAAGAAAAAAAAGAAAAGAAAAAAAAGACGGCATTTCTCTCTTCCCTGGCCCAAACACCAACAAGCCCTGACACCATGTGGCAGAGAATCATTGGTACAGCTACTCCAACTGATTCACATCTAAAAGTAATTCTCTAGTTATTCATCGTTTGTGCTGAACCATTTCAATTTTTCTTGTTTTTTAAAAATACAATGCCCGACAAAATTAAGAAGAAAAGCATTTATGCTTATAGTGAAATGCAAAAGTCGTTTTCATAAACTAACAAAAATAAAAGGTCAAAGGATTTAGAACAAGGTATATTTTCCGGGGGCGCTTGCTCGCCTTGCAGAGGGGCTCACCCCCTCCAGCCCCCTGTTAGTTACGGTCCTTCTTGCATAAAAGAAACTGAAGACCTTTCTAATTTTTCGAAGCATTAGAACCAACTAAACTCCTCGTTGAGGAAATAAACAGAAGAGCGAATCTAGTTACTAGGGAAGGAATTTTCAATCGTTAGAAAGTCAACAAACTGAAATCGCAAAAGAAGCAAGTAATCTCCAAAAATGTACATGAAATTACGATGAAATAATATTATTCTGTTTACTAAAGTTTTTTGCAAAAACGCCCAACTCTGCTGCAAGCTAGGATAGGATCAAATTAATAAGAAATAATAAAAACACTTTTCTTCAGAATTTCTCGCTATAAAATTGATAGAGTCAGAATCGAATGACTAAATAAAAGATAAACCACAGCATGCTTATCATCAAATTCGTAGAAGGTAAGCTTGAAAAAAACGTAGAAAATTCTTTCAAATCCATGATATTAATAATAAAAATACCTGCACTTGAAAAGAATAATAAAAATATACACCACAAACGTGCGTGCAATTCTTTGCACGCACGTTTGCTCCACTAAACAAATAAAAACTTCCTTTTTTAAAGACTTAAAACTTCCTTTTTTAGTTCTCCACTAAAAAAGGAAGTTTTATGCGATCGGTTTGCGGTTCCAGCTCATATGGAGGTTGGAAAGTGTGTGCGTGCCAGAATAGTCCTCTTATAATGCAAAAAGAAATGGTATCATTTGATACAAAAATACAAATACATTTCATTTCAAGGCAAAGTTATAGTCTTATACGCGGTTAAAGTAATTTATTTTTGGTGACAAAGAGAACACTTTAATGCATTCATCAACGCAGATTTAAATATATTACGCATTATGGCTTTCCACAAGACAAACGTTTCCTTTAAGGCCTTAGATATAAAATAAATGAATGATTTAAAAATGATTCAGTTGTCAAGGTGTCTTCAGAGGCGGACAGATTGGTATTTGGCAAAGGAAATGCTGCTAAACCGCACAAAAATAATTGACATAACATTAAAAAAAGGTGTCATAATATCATTGGAAAATCTGATGACGATATTTTATTCTCGTGTCTCCTCTACGAAACAACTGGCTGATGATGTCTGATCCACCATTACAGTATGACCGAATCCCATGACCATGACATTTTCTTTTATTCGTCAGCTTGCTTTTGGATGATTAACCTTTCCTAAAGGTACTCCGTCAGCAATCGTCTTTCTCTTGTTTTGGGCACAATCCACCAGTTTTCCTTTCCTTGTCATTTCACTTTATCCTCTCACTTATTGCACAAGGAAAGGAATTATTTTTATCTTCAACTTTTAATCTTTAGGAAATTACGGGAGATACTGTGTGGTGTAAGCATTTCTGATGTACTCAAGGCCATTGCCCGTCTACGCGTCCTTTTCCTTTAGGGTCTTAGCTATAAAATAAATGAATGATTAAAAAGTGATTCAGTTGTCAAGGTGTCTTCATAGGCGGGCAGATTAGGATCTGGCACCGAGTCCTGATGAAATATGGGAGTTGCGCTTGTTTTTCGTTTAGTTCTCGCTCTTTCCTGGATACAGTAACCCTAAATTAGGGATGGGCAGCTCTTTTTCAGTATTCCGGGAGACTTTAAACTACTTTTCCCGAAGGCGTACTATTGTAAGTTTGGGCTCGGTAGCAATTCTTTTCCGTTTTTGGGTCCTTTAGCTATTCTTTTCTTAGGATATTACATGACTTTCCAGTTCAATGAATATCAGAGATTTTGAAAAATCTATTTTTAATCAAAAGAAAATATTTAAACTGCTTATAATATTTAGGTTGTCCAAGCCAGCCTGTGACTTTTTAGTGTATCTTGCTTTATTTCGACCTACTTTTGCTTTTCTCACTTTCGTTTTAATTTTTTTGCAGCATTTAATTTATGTGTTCGTTTAATTTCTAAGGAAAAAAAATGACTTTAGACATTCTTTCTTTAAACATTGTTCTTTTCAATATTTTTTATTATTTTAAATTTTGAAAATGACAATTTCGAAGTTAACAGAGTCATTGGCATTTAAAAAATAATAACAACGAAGTATTAATATCCTTCGAGGCTGAAACAGGAGAACGGTTAAAAATACTCAACTAAATATTTGCTACATTTCTTATAGCAGAAATTTTGCCTATTTCTCATTTAACCTGTTTTTTTTAAAGGTCTAGGCAATAACGGAAAAAACTTATGTTAGACTGATATTAGGTACAAAGACATTCTGCGTCTAAGTGCAGCTCCTCTATCTGTAGCAGTTTGCAGAGTTCTAGGAAAGTGTACAAAAAAATGTCAACTATTTTATTGATTTTTAGAACGTCGTTTAATATCAATGATGATTATCAAAAGTAGACACAAACATTTAAAATTTCAATTCTAAGCGAAATTTTCTCAACTCATAATCCTTTATTCCTTCCCGATGTCTGACTTTGAATAACCAAGGAACCTAAAATTTTTCTCTTATTTCCCGTAATACGTAATGACAAGTGTTGTGCTCACATGTATATAAGCAGGCTTCCTGAGTTTTGCATGAGAGCAAAAATTAGAATGAGATCGACCACCGTAATAGTGGCGTGAATGACTTTCTTTAGCTCTTGCAGACTTCGGAAATGTTTTCTTTCAGGGAGGAGGGACGGTTTTAAGACCAATAAGAGCTACTCTATATGCAAGGCTATATGCGGTCGCCCGTCCCTAATTTGAGGGCACTGGTTCCCGGTGGAAAGGACCCAACGTCGGCAGGCGCTCGATACACTACGTATACAAAAGCACATATTAGAACACCTAGGTCGATAGGAAACAAGAGAATTTATCAGCCGAAATAAGTGCAAACGACGAATAGTTGTAATCAAGGCTCTAGTCTTTATTCTTTCCTTCTTATCATGTGCACCACAATGACGAAGTTGCACAGAAGACTCCACAAAATGAAACACGCAGATGATTACTTAACAAGTAGATTTGTATAGTCCAACAAATTAACTAACGTGAACACACTAACAATGATTTTTCACTATTTAACTTAAAGAGATGGCGCAACGTCATCAATTAGGATCTCGTTTAGCTTGCAGATAACTTGCTAACCTAACATCTTGCTAAACCTAATTACAAACCACCTGTTTGTATCTGAAGTCTGCTTGACCTTGCTGACTGCCATGCAGTGATGACACAGGGAACAAAAACTTTTGAGAACTCCGACGTGACATTCAAGTTTGGAAAGTAAAATGTTACAAAACTATTACGTTACGTATGTTGGAAATAGTCATATTCCTGCTGTGCTTCCCGCCCGTTTAAACCAACGCGTTTATGCAAAGACGCATACACTTGTGACGCTGACCACCGTCGTCAATCAGCATAAAAGATAAAATTTCATGAGACAGTTGTGAGGGAGAGCTTTGAGTGCTTCATGTGCTGAAGTCTGTGAACTGTTCTCTTGTCAGTATATAATTCGCAGTGATAGTTCCGGTGCCCATTGGAGGGTTTCAGCTCCTGCTACGAGTGACTATTTCCAGTAGTCCGCAGAGGTGTCGAGCAGAACAGTAAGTGTACAGAATCTTTATAACAACGTTATGGCAAGCTTCAAGTAGTAAGTCTTGTTAAGGGTCTTTTGTTTGTTCAACTGAACATTGAACAATGTTCCAACATGCAAACAACATTATACTCCTAGTCCAAAGGACTCAAACGACTGTAAATTATTTATGACTTTTATTTACACTAAATGTACCGGAAAAAGTACTAAAAATTCCCAAACTGAAGGAACATTTAATTTCATAAACTGTAAACGTGTGAAGCTATAGATAAAGCTATTTTTCGTTCTTGTTAAAGTGTCTCGGTCTCATTTAGCAGCTTGTTTTGGAAATTGAGTCTTACTCGGTTAGTGTATTCTAACAGCTAGTGCGTTTATAGAGCTGATAATAACTGCGTACCTTCAACAATGTATAGACAAGCACAAAT
Source organism: Macrothele yani (assembly GCA_039090855.1). NCBI lineage: Eukaryota > Metazoa > Arthropoda > Arachnida > Araneae > Macrothelidae > Macrothele > Macrothele yani. The sequence goes on along the minus strand of CM076996.1, from coordinate 2,212,939 downwards.
GTTGCATGTTGGCAACTTCACACAGCTTGCATATTTGCAAAATAAGAAGTAATACTAAACGCTTTTAGAAACGTTATTCCAGATTCCACTAGATTCATGAGTCATTGTGCCGAGTGGCGTCGTTCTGTGAACATCGGGAGCTGTGCTACACGATATTTGGTGACCACGTACAGAACACTGCTGCGATTTCGGTATGGACTGCAAACTAGAGCAGCGAGCGAACATCAAATTCTGCGTCAAACTCGGCAAATCGGGAACGGAGACGCATGAAATGTTGCGGCAGGCTTATTGCAATGAAGTAATGAGTCGTGCGAGGTGTTTTGATTGGCAATCGCGCTTCAAGAGTGGCAGAACGGCACTGGAAGACGACGAGAGGTCAGGGCGACCGTCCACGAGCAAAACCTCCGAAAATGTGGACAACATTAGGGAAATGGTGCATGAGGATCGTCGGAGAACCATTCAAGACATTGTTACCACCGTCAATGTGTCATACGGAACAGTGCAAGAAATTCTGACGTCGGTTTTGAACATGCACCGCATTGCTGCAAAGTTTGTGCCAAACCTGTCGCGGGTCATCACCGAGGACGAGACTTGGGACTACGGTTACGACCCGGAGACCAAACAACAGTCGTCGCAGTGGAAGAGCACGGCATCTCCACGACCGAAGAAGGCCCGACAGGTCCGCAGCTCAACCAAAAGCATGCTTATCGTGTTCTTCGACATTCGTGAGGTTGTGCACCGTGAATTCGTCCCCGAGGGCCAGACCGTCACCGCCGTTTTTTACTGCGATGTTCTACGGCGTCTTAGGGAGGACATTCACCGCAAACGACGTGAAATGTGGCGCCGGGGCGATTTCCTGCTCCATCACTATAATGCAGCAGCTCACAGAGCGTTAGCAATACGCCAGTTTTGCAGCCGCAACAGCATGACTACCCCTCCTCACCCGCCTTACTCGCCGGATTTGACCCCCTGCGACTTCTTTCTGTTCCCGAAGATGAAGCTGAAGCTCAAGGGTCGCCGTTTTGAAACCGTGGACGGGATCCAGCGCGAATCGCAGACGGTGCACGACACGATTCTCGAACAGGACTTCCAGGGAGTGTTCCAGCAGTGGCAAAAACGCTGGCAGCGGTGTGTCGCTGCCCAAGGAGACTACTTTGATTGAGATCATAGCCAGACTTAAGTAACGTAAGTACTTTGTTGTATATCGGCCTAGTCTCGGAACTTTTTGATCGGACCTCGTATTACTATACAGTATGTATTAAATATTTATCAACTACATACTATTACAGTTTCTCTTTCTCTTTCTCTCTCTCTTTCTTTTACGCGTATATAGATAGGACGAAGCTTTTCATGATTTCCTCTACATCTCTTAGCGAAGTAAACTTTTGTTTATTCGCTTCGCATATCAACTGCTTAGCCGTTTTTCGTAACGTTTGTTTGCCAAGTGTCGTGACAACTATATAATTTATAAGTATTTTCACTGTATCGTTTTTGCGAGTCTCTTTGCAAAGCAGTTGGCTCATTACACTGCCCATCCAACTTGTTAAAGAAACCCAACAGAACTGAAACACCAGCGTTTGCCCTCTGGTGCCCAAGTGGTCAGAAGAGTAGGTTTCTGGCAAGTCGTGGGGGAAATGAGGCATAGGTGGTGTGCTTGTCTTATGGCGTTGGGTCTATCCATTTCTTGGAACCATTGGCCCTAAATTAAAGACGGGCAACAGCTTATACCCCCTATGGTTGCTCATGGTGGTCGTAACTCCCCTTTCCCCTCCAAAATGGTGCGAGTTCAATGGATTTGTAAATACAACGATCAACGACTTACTGCTACGTGGCCGGCATAAAGGCTAAGAAAGATGCAACCATAAGCACAACAAAGATGCAACCATAAGCGCCACATGAAGAAAGACTGTGCATACTAGCTCCACCAGTATGTTGCGAGTTCTGTAAGAAGATTGAGGGGCACATGGATACAATTCCAGCTGTATTCTGCATGGGAACCAGGCCTGACGAGAGGGGGGGGCTGTAGCACCGGGGTCCGTGCCCCTAAGGGAGCCCAGAGCGCGTTTTTATGGTGTCCGAATATTTTTCAAGCTATACCGTCACCAGGGTTGAGTAGTTACGCGTAAAAAATATTATCTACGTGACGCGTAAAAATTCGTAATTTATGTCATAAATGTAAAAAATGTAATAAATTCAAAACTTGTGTTAAATACAATAAAAAAAAACCGAAGTGTTACAATGTTACTCTAGTTCCCAGGCCAACTGCAACACGTGCGTGGGTTACCTGCGGCAAATCAAACGAGCTCTCCATATTACGTTTTTCATTTCTTCTTTCCTTTCCAACGACACGACGACACCACACATTGGGTTTTCTGTTGCGTTGCTACTCACCGACACAGACCATTGTGTATGATATACAACGTTATTGCTAGTCATCAAAGGCTGCAGACAATTTTCATCATGTGGATTTTGTCCCTTTGTGTTTCCCACCAGAAGCCGGCATCTTTTGTCATTTTTATTTTATGCTCAACTCATTATTTTTGCATTGCGGCAATTTTTATAAATGAAAATAGTGTCTTTGTGCGTAATTCCAACTTCGTTTATTTTCCTTTATTCCGATGACCGACGAAGTCGTCCTGTTCACAGAGGCAACTTAAAACAGAAAACATAAAATTTAATGTTTACTTATGAGAACTCTTTGTGGATACTTTTCCAGAGGCTGCATCTTTAGACGTATATTACACCCTAAAAATGAAAGGTGAAAAATGTGATGATTATGAAAAAGTACTAAGAAAAATAAGAATGTCTTTCGGTAGATGGCGTTCAAGAGTTTTCTGAGAAAACTCTTTTCTGGAAAGGAAGGGTTCGAAGGTTTGTTTACGGAAGGGAGAATATGAAAAATTATCCATCGCAAAAAAGAGATTGAAGAGTTGCAACCGGTCGGGTTGTCGGGAAGTAGGGGAATGGTGGGTGGGGGTAGGTGAGGAAACGGAAATATGGATTATGTGGCTAGTGGAGGAAACGAGGGGGGGGCGGAGATTTTATTGCACTGGGGCCCAAGCCATCACCCCCTAATAGCTTAACAGGCCCGCGCACCGAACACCGGAAGCTGCGTGACGTAGGGGAGAATAGGCTGATGTCCGTGGTGGGTGGTCGAGCATGCATGAGCTTGCTCACTCTGTGTAAGCGTGACTGTCGATGTGCATGGTTGTTTTTGTCAAATTGTCAACTAAATTTATTTTCATAGAGGAATATTAAAAGTATTCAAATTCCCTACTAATGGGGAGGTTCTCAGAAAAGGGATTACAGCAATAAAGCGTGAAAATTTTCAAGTGTCCAAGAACTCTAAGGTAAGTGGAAACCTTTTGTTAACCTTATTTTAAACTACTCGTAAAATGAAAAATTTGAACTAGAAAATTTAAATTTGGCTAATTTTATAATCTAATGCATCTCACAGCGGGAAGTCAAAGCACTGAAAAGATTTTTGAAAAATGAAATTTATGTTTGTAATGGAAAGAATGGATTACTTGTGTTGTTATAGTAATCCATAACATGTTTTTGCCAATGTATCAAATAAGTTCAAAGTAAAATATGTATATTTAGGAAGGGATTTTAAAACTTTATTATGGACACAGAATAATAAGTGTTGCATGTTTTTGATCCCAAGAGTAATATGTTGATACATTCGTACTTAGTTATTTAAGTGTTTAGGCAGCGCCAGATTAACTTTTTTGGAGTTCCTATTTCTGGGCACAAGTGCTTGTAAAATACCTATATCCTATGCGAAATATATGTATATCATGTACACATCTAACATGCCTATGTCCTTTATATAAATGCTAAGGCCTTGTTGCCATGTGAAATACATCTTTTGTGTTTGCAGACATGGAGAGTTGCATTGAATTATCATTTTTAATATTTATTACTAAAGGAACACAAACACTGAATCAAGTATAGACAGCAAAAATTAGATATGAATGCACAAAAACAGAAGTTCACACATAGTTCAGGAGTCAGTTTGCCTTTAAAATGTCCGTTTAAAGATTTTGAAGCATTTTTCTACAAACCAACACATTGAAGAACTCTCGTGTCAGCAGTGTGTATGCTCTATCTGTGGTAGGATGGGAATTTATCAGAACCATTCAATTTCTTAAAAATTAGGTGAAATATATCAGTACTACCTGAGCAAGAAATTATTTACTTGCCCAGGTAGTAAAAGCTGGATGCGCAGGAAAATTTATCTTTTAAGATAACAAACCAGAACCCTAATTTTTTAAGTTAAAAATATGAACTGTTTTAACATGTTTGCACTTCCATTTTAAGGGTCTGTATTACAAATGTTCAATGCACAAACGTGTGTATATCAATTTTTAAGATGCTGATGCTAAAATTGGTATGAAATGGTACGATGATGAAACTGGTGTTTCGGAAATTTAGTGATTCTGCCATGTTCCTTTTGTTAAAGTTTTCTCCCTTTGTCACTAAACATGAGAGGCCAGTTACATCAGAGGCATGCATACTGTTGTTGATTATAAACAAAATTTGGAGCAAAACTAGGTTTCCGATTTCTGGGCGTAGAGCATAACATAATTAAAGATGTGATATTGCTCTTTCCTTGGTACTTCGTAACAATAATACAATTTCCATTAATTAACAATGACATGAAACACGACATGTGATGACTGTCTTTTTTTTCTTGTGTAGTAGGAAATTTTATTACAAACTTTTTTATTTTAAAATTTAGTTACCATGCACAGGCAATTAGATATTTTATTTACCTGCCCAGACGAATGATTTACATGCTCTGGGCATCTCGGGCATGGTATTTTTAAGCCTTGGATATTGTTATTTTTAAGAGAAAAAAAGTACGTGGATCGACATGAATCCACATATTGTGGAATCTATGTTCTAAACAAACAAGATTTTTAAAATACAAGTAGAAATATATACTCGCTTCTTTTTTTTTTTTAAAAACATTTGCTTAAAATGAGAGATCAACTTTTTATTCATTTATCTAGACTTATCTGTTTCCAGACTTCCTGCACTGTGTCTTCACAAGCTACAGCAATAATAACTGGGACTAATATATCTCATATTATCCGATAACTACTGGAAAGTGTGCTTCCAAACGTGGGGGTGGGTGTCAATTTTTGTATGGGGAAAAACTTCTTCAATCCTTCATAGAATTTATTTTGAAACCAAAATCATAAAAAAAGGAAAAAACAATCTTTTTCAATAGCTTTAGTAATGACAAAACATTTGTGCAAAATTTTATACCATTGCTTTTCATAGTTTCTGAGAAAATGGTACATCAAGTTAGTCAATTTATAATGAAACATGTACATCTTTTAAAATACATCCTATAGTACCAAAACAATCGCTTAGATTTATTCAGTACAATAACTGCATGTGCATTTGTCAGGTTCTCAAAAAATATAATAATTATCTGAAAAAATACAAGAAATTATTGGAACAAATTTCAGATTTTCTTAGAAACGTGTCTTTGAAATTCTTCAAGGAACAGCTAACGGACACATAATCAAATTGTGTTTGTGATACACAAAGAACTACACAACCATAATTATTTGTACATTGGCAGTTTTCCTGAATACTTCTTGAAAATCAAATTTCAGGAAATTTCTGCCAATAAGTTACTTGTATTTTTCCAGATAAAAAGAAATACTTATATTGTGGATCCAAATAGTTTTGCTTAATGCTACTAATATACTTAATACAGATGTGTTGAACTTTGACAAGGTAACTTTTTTGAAATAGTGCTCTGGAAGACAAAAATTACAAACTTTATATTTGCTTATCAAAATGAAGTTGTCCAAACACGTAACTAGATGGTACTAAAATTAGGAAAACTTGTTATGTCATTATTGTACGTTTAATAATGTAGCAAGTGCATAATTTTCTTGAAATCTTAATTTATTTGATGCAATCAGTGGATCAAGCAGCAATTTACTGTATGCATGTTAAAACGTGTTTTATTGAGCCTTTGGTAATAATTAAAAAACACAGAAAAAAATCAGTTTTTGTTGACCTTTTTTTATATATTAGTGATCACGGATTGCATATAAAATACATTTTCACTAAAGGAATTATTTCATTACTAAAATTTTCATAGTCATAAGTTTGCAATGAATGAAAAATCTGATTCCTTAAATTAGTCAATCGACATCTTTTGAAACGACGGCGATACTTCGTAATGGACCCTCAAACTAATCTTTCAAGTACAAGAACGATTTGTTCACAAGTACAGGAATCGTTCGGCTAACTATAAAGACACTATAACTTCAAGTGAAACTACGACAACAGTTTATAATTTCGATTATAGGAATGGTTTATCACTTCCAGTGAAATGACAGTGATGCTTTCATTAAGTTGACGAATCTGTCTTGCTTACCCTTTCAAGTCGAAATTATTGCTACGCAAAATTTTACGCTGTAATTCCTTTTTCTTCTGTATTTTAAAAGATTATTAAACAAACTTGTTAACTCTGCAGTTATTTAAAAACTAACACACAAGTTCTTATTTAAATGCAGTGAAACTCTAAAAGAACGCACGACCTGGTTAGTTGGAGTACGTAAAGACGCGTTCGTTCGCACATCGCCGTAATGCACCTTTCCGCGACTATGGACTACTCTAGTGACGTCACAAATCGGTGCGCGGGCCTGTTAAGCTATTAGGGGGTGATGCCCAAGCTCGCTCTCCACGGCCCTGATGGGAACGAACACAGGAAACATCATCTGAGCAAGAAAAAGTACTGTCAGAAACAAAAGTGCAGGATAGCAAGGAATAGGCCGAGGTTGGCCAGCACCGTTAGACACAATATAGACGCTTAAGTTGAGTTACTGGAGGACATAAATAATGATGGATCTTCTGCTGCACACATAACATGTAATCAAAGGAAACTGAACACTGTAATGTCTCAAAATCCATTAGATTCTTTTCTCCACGCAACTAAATTGGCTGACTCCGATGGCAAAAATGGGATGGAACTGAAAACGTATCATGTGACCTAATGAATTGAGTTACATTCTGATCTCAACGGATGGGTGACGAAGTTTGTGCCACGGACGGGTGACACAATTTGCGTATATTGAGGGAGGGGAGAGGAGACATGGTAACCGTACAGGAATTTATGGATCCCGCGAATACGGCTATACCACTATGCAAGCTAATGAAGGCTGTGTGATTGTCTAAGATTCCTCTACTTCGAGAACTCACATTCCTAGCATGCATTCTTCTCATCTACGACTAAGTGCTTTCGATGAGTGGAGTTTGGATATTCCGGAACTACAGCGCTAATATTCATTGCTATCTTGGTTCATGACGATTGAGAAGATGTGTGGAAAGGATTCTTGCATTGTATTTGGTCCACATGTCTAGACTGTGAGTTTCTTTTTTTTTTTTTTTTTTTTTTGATTGGAGGTTTAACGACCACCGTGAGCAACTCAATGGGCTATAAGCAGTCGCCCGTCCCTAATTTAGGGTCACTGGTTCCAGGGAAGGGAGAGAGCCAGTGCCGTAACACAAGCACAACATCCATGCCTCACCGGGATTCGAACCCGGACCCCTTTCGGACGAATGATCAGAGGCCATCGCTTAGACCACTGCGCCACCGGGGCGGCACTGTGAGTTTCACCTACTGGAGCCCAACAAAATATTACGTGTTCATAATAAAATTGGTCAGGAAGTGTATTTTCAGTATGCATTACTTTGTCGAGATTTTTCAGTATGTTGACTGGGGTTTACTGTCTTCACAATACCATTTGCCCGGCCTATTTGCTCATTAGTTGCTTAGCATTTTCAGAATACAAGTTTTTCTGATTCTCTTTACTCATCGGTCTTCCTATTTTGAACATTCAACTTTTGCTGAAATTATGCATATCATTTAGTATACTATCTTCAGTGTATAACTTTCACACTGTCATCTTCCGTGAGGATATAATTTGAACTATATTTGTTTTATCTTTCATATTAGACCTATCGAATGCAGCTTTCCCTACACAGCAGGATTTAAAAACAACCCGACTGGACTTTTAAAGGGTTGCTTGACATTTCTTTCCCTTATTGTCATAAGCGTAGACTTCTGGAAATTTCGAGGGTGCCCAAATTCAAAAGGCAGGTATCGTTTCCATTGTTGAAATTTTAAATGTTTAAGTAACTGTCCTCAGCTCGTTATTTACATTCACTGCGCAACATACCTTATGAAGTGTCTTGTAAAATATCTTGCTACGGATTAATTGAATGATATAATGAAAAAAATATTAATGCAATTTATTGAATGAAATTTTACTCTGATAATTTTGCTCCCGGGGGTAAATTTATTCTCATGCGATGTCTCAATATGCTTCCTCGCTCGCCTACGTATATGAACATATTGAATAAATGCTAATTGAACATAATACATTTTTCACAAAGAGGAGTCCCAGGACCTATTCTCGCCTCGCGTCTAATCCACGATGTCATTGGACAGGTTACTGTACAATTTCAATGAAATTTACCCTCTGCCATCACTACCCTGCGTACCAGCTACCCAATAAGGGCTGAATACTGTACCCTGGAAACTTCTCTTCCCACGAAGTGTTGCTCCGTGCACGCACAGGGCTCATATAAGTCCAGTTACCAGGCTCGCACCACGAAGGACATAAGAAATGGTTTTCATTTTTAAACTGGTTTTCCTTAATTGAATACGTTACATTCGCTTTAGATCTTGGCAAATAGGTTATATTTGCTTTAAGTCTTGAATTTTAATTGACCAATTATGAAATTTGAAGTATATTCAGCAAATTTGAAACTTCAGAATTTGAATCATCCTGTATAAATGAAATAAACTAAATCAACAAAAGCATCGGTAGTTTAAAAACAGATGACTGTATTTCGCACATTCCTTTAGTTTCATTAATTTATTGATTACAATAAACGAAGGGTAGCGTGTACAACTTTAAATACATTTTGCTACCCCCAAAAAAAAAATACAAAAAAACCCGAAGCAACCAGAAGGAATCATCTAATCGAGTTGAAGATTTGTATGTGCAATGTACATGTATAGGAAAAGAAATGATTGCAATTCCAGAGAAGTTGGCCCATTTATTCGGATAAAACAGCTACACGAGTGGAACAAGTCAGTACGTTGTAGCGCCACCTCTGGCTCGGATACAAACGGTTAACAGGCGTGGTATAGACGCATACAGTTCACGGACACTGTCCTGAGGTGCAGCATGCAGATGGTGTTCAAATTGCGGCCCAGTTCACCGACATTCCGGGATGCGCGGAGGTGGCGTCCCATTGTGTCCCAAACATGTCTGATCAGTGAGAGGTCGGGCGATCAGGCTGGCCATGGAAGGGTGTCGACATTACGGAGGCAGGCCTGGGACAGCCGTGCTGTGCATGGCCGGGCATTATCCTGTAAAAAAATTGCTCAGTGATGTTGCGACAAGAATGGCATCACAACAGGTCGTAGAATGTCGTTGACGTGCCGTTGAGCCGTGAGGGTGGTACGGAGGACTACCAAGGGTGTCCAGCTATTGTAGAAAATGGCTTCCCAGACAGTTACTCCCGGTGTGCGAGCCGTGTGCCGTTCCACGGCAAAAGCAGGATCCTAGAGCTGGCCGGCTCGTCTTCAGACTCGTACGCGCTGGTCATCGGCGCCAAGTGCAACCTATGACTCATCACTGAAGACAACACGACGCCACTGGACACTGTCCTACGTTCAGCAGGCCTGACAACACTGCAAACGGTGACGGCGATGTTCGCTGGTCAGTGGTAGGCGGCGGAGTGGCCTCCTGGAATATAGTTCTCATGCGGCAGGTCGTCTGGCAACGGTCCGGATGGCCACTTCCGTACCTGTAGACGACGCAACATGGCAACTTCCGTACCTGTAGACGACGCAACATGGCCACTTCCGTACCTGTAGACGACGCAACATGGCCACGGATAGTTGAGAGCGATGAATTCGGTGCTGTTCGCGCGGCTCCTCACAATCGCTCGATCACCGCTTTCTGTCGTGCCCTCGGCCGCCCACTGCTCGCGTGCCGTTAGGTTGTGCCTTCCTCGACCCACATTGGCGCATACATCGTCCGATTACTGCGTCGCTTCGATCCAGATGCCTGGCGATACGGCGACTTAACCAACCGGCCTCTCTCAACCCAATTATACGTCCTCTCGCAAACTCGCTGAACTGCTCGTATTGTGCACGGATCCGACGTCGAGGCATCCTCACAGTCCATGGAAGCTAATGCAACCGCAATCCGCTGTCACAATTGTATCTGCGTGTGAGCTTTGCTCTTGACATACCCTCCTCGATGCGCGGTTCCAATGTGCTGTGGAGGGCCACCGTTTAGTTATATGATGTTAGTTTTTAATCATTTGCATATTCGGCCCTCAGATACTTGCATGCAGGGTTTCATCAGGATCGAATTACTTTGTCGGGGAGTTTCGGTTTCTTTTTTTGGCAAAGAGTATATTTTTCATATATTTTTCCATTTTATTCTTGGAAACGAATGATTTCTAAATTCTCCGTAACAGAGACTCGGAGCTCCCTGGTCCACAGCGGGTTGGCCCGTGAGAATACAGCCCAATTAACAGATTCAGTCTGCATCATCCTCTCATAAAATGTGTACACTGAGTGGCCATGATATTACGTTACCTCCTCTTTCCATGAAGTAGACTACCCGTTCAGTGACAGCATCTAGTGTTCTTACTGTAACACACTGCCCCAGTGTCAGAGTGGTCTGTGGCGCTGGCTTCTAACCAAAATCGTCAGAGATGGGCACGGGCTCGAGTCCTTAGGCATAGTGGATGTGTTTGTGTGATGACACTGGCTGTGTCTCTTTCGAGGAACAAGTGGCCCTAAATAAGGGACGGGCGACTATCTATACACTGGTGCGCAAAAATTAAGGACGAAGATGAGAAATTAGCATAACAGCGGAACGAGCAGGCAGAACGAACCGAAAGACCACTCAGGAGATAGACTAGGGTCCGGTACGGTAGGGCATGCGCATATATGCAGCATGGCGTAGGAGGGAGGGGGAGTGTCGGAAGGGTATAAAGCACACGGGCGGTGTACGCTCAGTAATTCGGTGAAAGCTATTGCACGGTGTACATCGGTTTGAACGACGTCGAGTTGCTGCCACCGTGTGATGTGGCCCACAGGCAATCCAGTAGACGACATCTGGATGACTTTACTCGAGGTCGCGTCATTGGGAAGTTGGAAGAAGGTCGAAGTGTGACTAGTGTGGCCGAGGAGTTCGGAATCGCTCACAGCATCGTTTCACGAGATTGGAGAGCATTTCAAACGACAGAAACAGCTGTCCGAAAGTTTAGCAGTGGTCGTCCACGAGCAACCACGGTGGCGGACGACCGGTATATTGTCCTACAGGCGAGAAGAGACAGACGGCAGACAGCGGGAGAAATCTCAAGGCACATGCAACAGACAACTGGGCGTCCGTCATCGCGTTTTACCGTGGCCAGGAGGCTGCACAAAGGTGGTCTATCTGCACGACGACCAGTACGGTGTGTGCTATTAACGCCTGTTCATCCGAGACGGCGGTTTCTGTGGTGCCAGGAACACAAGAACTGGACACATCAGCAATGGGATCGAGTTCTCTTTACGGATGAGAGCCGATTTAGTCTGACGAGCGATTCTGGACGTATACACATCTAGAGAAAGCAGAGAACACGCAATCACACCTCCAACATCATCTAAAGGGACCGGTTTGGAGGTGGCTGAGTTCTCGTTTGGGGCGGTATCATGCTTGGTAGGCGTACTGACCTCCACATCTTCCAAGGAGGTTCAGTCCCTGGCATCCGCTATTGTACCGTGGTTCTTCTGCCTCACGTGCGTCTGTTTAGAGGTGTTGTGGGTCCTGAGTTCCTCTTCATGGACGACAATGCTACACCTCATCGTACAGTGGCTGTCGCAGAGCTGTTGGAGAGTGACGATATTCAACGCATGGATTGGCTCGCAAGGCCCCCGGATCTAAATCTAATCGAACATGTGTGGGACCTTCTCGGGAGACGCTTGGCAGCACGTCACCAGCCGCCAGCAACGATTCCGCCGCTGCGGTTGGCGCTACAAGAGGAATGGGCCGCGATGCCTCAACAGTTTCTTGACAACCTCGTCCTCGGCATGGACAAACGTTGTAAATCCTGCAATGCAGTCAGGGGTGATCATATCCCCTACTAAAGACTGGACTTTTCTTGGCAGCCGCCTGTCACATGGACGTTTCTGTCTTCTGTCCAGTTGTGCTCGAGGCTACCTTTTCAATAAAGTGCCTTTGTATCCTTTGGATTCCTTGTTTGGACGGTTTTGCTGACTTTTCCCATATTCTTACATCTTGGGGATCTTATGGTACGATTTGAGTCGATGTGGAGCACTTCTGCACGAAGTTACATTCGAAAAACCGTCTCGTCCTTAATTTTTGTACGCCAGTGTATATGAATGCCGAAGACTTGAACACACCATGGGATATGTACACTTTCATCACTAATAACAATCTTCAGAGTACAGTTTCAAATTTAGAAATAGCTTTGAGAATGTTTTAACCTTACCAGTCACGAATTGTTCTACTGAAAGATCATTTTCAGCAGTCCTTAAAAATAAAAAATGAAAAATAAAAGTTATTTATTGGAAGAAAAGGAGTTTAACTCACTCGTGATAATGTGTGTAGAAAAGGAACATAACCTTGGGTACAGACTACTATTCAGTAATTGACAATTTTGCCCATACAAAGGCCCGTAAAAAATCGATGATCATGCCATAATTATGGTGCAGTCAGACATTGGGTGGCAAAGGGGGAAATGACGTAAGTGTTAATCAAATTTTCATTTGCATCGTAAGTGTCCATTAAGATTGTTTTAATATTTGCTTCTTTCCCACATTATTGTGTCTTTTCTGGGGCATTACATTGCTTTCTAACGATAACTGTTATTATCGTAATGTATTGATTTTTCACAAAATCCTGAAGGTCAATTTGAAACGTACACTGGTACACTATTAAATAGACCTAGTATATTTTTTTATTAATAATAAATATTATTGCAAATTTGCTTCACATAACGCAATGAAACACACTCCACACAAGTAGACACATATACATCGTGAGCCCACACCGTTTAGCAAGAGAACAAATTTAGTAGGGGGGGGGGCGCCACCTTGTCTTGTACCCATGTCGTCAGAGACACTTCGTCCCTGAACATGTGGACAAAGCAGGGTAAATTGATGTTTTGAGGTTCAGGGACGTCGCCAAGGGAATGCGAGGATGGGCTTGAGCCCACCCTGCCGTCCACCCAGTTCAAAATATGCCAGTTTTCATTATATTTAACTTTAAAATATAATCCAGACTTTGCCAAGTAATAATAAGTCTCGTGTTTTTCTTCGTTATATTTTATCCTAGGGGGTGCGTTGTTTAAGTCTCCGTAGAAAGGTTATCAAAATAACATCCACAGGGCCATGAAAATTCAGTTGCTCTCCGCTCTTCCAATTCTGTAGTTTAAGTCTCTTTCATTTTAGTATGGCCGGAGGTCTAATGAGGAGGGTGGATAGGAATACACTGAGGGGATCACTATTGATTGCACTACTGATTGATCTGTTTGTTTTCTTTATAAAATAGCAAATTCCAACACGGAAAGTGGAGTCTAAAGCTCTGAAAGACTGCCCCAGGACAGAACAAGTGCAGAAAGTGGCTGACGACTGCTTTGCAGGAGAGGAATGCAAGGCAAAGTCGCTGGCTTAAGAAAGGTATAGTCAAGGAGGAAGGGGGTTTGTTTTTGCGTGGCACGACGTTAAAATTTGATTTAGATAAACAAAAACGACATTTTCTTTTAAATAAATTGTTCAAGTACAGTACTATTTTCGTAAGCAAACATGCAAAATTTTGAAAAGGCAATTTAAGACAACGCATTGAGAGCAAGCAAGCTGAAAGGCTACACCAATACTTGTATCTTACATCAGTGGCGTAACTAGTCAGATCCGTGAATGCATGTGTCTCCAGGTGGAGGGTGGGGATTGCACGAATTCCTTTGTAGCCTGTAGCGAAAAGCATTAAAGCCGCCCAGGCAGCGCAGTGGTCTAAGCACTGGCTTATGACCATTCGTCCAAGAAGGGTCCGGGTTCCAATCCCGGTGAGGCATAGATGCTGTATTTGTCTTACGGCACTGGCTCTCTCCCTTCCCTGGAACCAGTGACCTTAAATTAGGGACGGGCGACTGCTTATAGCCAATTGAGTTGCTCACGGTGGTCGTTAAGCCTTCAAAAAAAAAAAAAAAAAGTTGCCGTCAAGTTTCCTCACCAAAATTAATGCTCGCCCATCATTCGCCCATCCTGATTTCGAAGTCCAGCGACGTCCCTGCTGAGGGGTGTACAAAATGGAAATGCACAATGCACAACGTGTGAATAAATTTACCGAAAAGTACAACTGAAAAAGAAAGTCATACGCTATGGTGCTATACTTAACCTCCGTGACTTAACAAATAATAATACACTGCTGTTTGTGAAAATTGTAACATCAAAAAAGAATCGCGCTATTCAAATGAAATTTATATCACATATTCCTCATGTAACTGATGTTATACAGAGAGCTAGACAAGATTTTTTTCACTTTAAAACTCAATGTCGTGTGAAGCCACCTCAAGTAAAAATAACAGCCTCCGCAGGACGTGGCACTGAATGGAAGAGGTTTTTCATATCGTCCTGGGAAACAATCTGCCAGGCTACACTGATAAAAATTTGCTCCCCGGTTGAACCAAACTATGGAGTAAGTAAGGAAAAATTTGCTGCAACCATAACTTGGAAAAACATAAAACCAAGTCATGGTTCAACCTTTTACACCAAGTTATGGTCCAACCTTTACACCAAGTTATGGTTCAACCTTTACACCAAATTATGGTTCACCCTAACGCCAACTTACGGTTCGACCTACCGCCGAATTTTGGTTCACTTGACATGCTCTTTATTTACAGCACATTTTATACAAATAAGGATCAGTACATATTCAGTTCAACCTCACAACATGTACTGATCCTTATTTATATAAAATGGGCTGTAAATAAAGATCATACCAAATGATTTATTAGAGTGCAAGTAAGCTACTGTCAAATATAAAATCAAATACTATTATATTTAAAATAAATAGGCATATTTAGGTGTAAGTATGCCAGCATTCATTTTTAGTGTGACCTTTCTTTTGCAATATGTGCAATAATTAGCAATTGAGCAATCATTGCACATAATTTTGATTGAGTTTTAATTGATAATTTCATTGCAATCTTTTTGATTGAGCAATCGAAATATTAAAAAATCCGTAAAAAAAGAACTGTATCCATAAATCAGTAAAATCAAGCAGAAATCCATAAATTTTACAGATAAACCGTAAAAGTTGGCAAGTATGTATTCGTATATGTTGTGCAATTTCTGGACCAATAAAAATAAGGGAACTACGAACTTTTGGTATACACTGGTCACATTTTTTTTTCAAATTTCTCCCACTGCGTAGCATGTCTTATTTTACTTATTAGAAATATCTTCATGTGTACACACACACACATTGTTCTAAATTTGCGATATACTACTCCAATGAAAATGATACCTTATTTTCTACATATACTGTAAATGTGTACTGTTTTTTTTTTTTTTTTTTTTTTTTTGGCGCACCAGTGATTTGGAAATTCGAGTGGTCCGCTGGGCTTGTAGAAGATTTATTTCTAATTTTAACACTGCAAATAGGTCATTGCTTGCCATTTTTTGAGGGTATGGGGGAGTTCGCCATATGGCAGTCGAAAAATTATGGAATACAGGTATTTAAGAAATTGTTTAAAAAATTATGTAATAAGTTTAGGCTATAAAATAACTATTGCAATCATAAGATTTGAAAAATAAACAAAAAGACTAAACTTTGGCCATACCTTTTCTAATAACAAATGAGGCTTAGGGTTTGTGATCTACCGTTCTGTATAAGTGCTTGAAATAAACTTAAAACATCACATTTTAAAACATGCAGGGGTCACTTAAAAAATAACAAATAGTTTAACAAGTAAACTTACCCTTACACACTGTTAACAATTTCGCCTTTAGATTACGAGCAGCGCCCCGCAGCCAGGGGTCCGACCATTGCCCGTGAGATTACGGCCAGGCCCGTTTTTGTGAAAGCCAGTAAAATTAAGATCTCAACCGTAAACACTAAGCCCGTAATTTGAAGGACAATGCTCCTAAAAATAAAATTTGACCATTTTCAGTTAAACCTTAATTTGAAGGATAATGCACGTAAAAATAAAATTTGACCGTTTTCAGTTAAGCCGTAATTTGAAGAGCAATTCCTTAAAAATACAGTTTGACTGAATTCAGCTAAGACTGAATTTCACAGGCTTAATTAACTGAATACAGTTTTCAGTTAAGCCGTAATCTGAAATCAAAAAGTTTGACCTTGCTCATTTGAATTTCAGAGCATTCAGTTAAGCCTCATGGCAAGTAGTCACACGACTTTTACAGTAAATGCACATTTTTTGTGGAAGATTGTGTACAGGTAAATGCATGTTTTTTGTGGAAGTGTGTGAGTGTGAAAGAGTTTGATGCTTGGTTTATTACCAATCAATTCAGTTTTAAATGTGAGTAATGATATTTTCATATCTTAAAATTAGGTTTATTACAATTTGATAAATAATGACATCAGTTACACACATATTTGTTTGACATTAGGCTTTACGAACTCTGTACACAGTTGGTTGAACAATACATTGTTCCTTTTAGACATTTTAATTTGCACATGTATTAATACAGTATTTGCATAAATGAATAACAAGGACAGTTATGTAGTAAAGACACATACAGGCATATTCTTATATTTACACGTTATTTTAATGACAAACAGATCTACGAACTGGTATCCGAGTACATTACGTTGCGTCTATATTGTATTCAATCCACAATGGTGTCCAAGTTGGTTTTTCATTAAGGTTTTGACTAGTACTACATTTCACATAGGGTTGAGTCAGGCTTTTCTTGTTTTCACATTCACTACCTTGTGGGCTATTTCATTTTACATTCTACTGAGCACTGTGTTGCCAGTGTTTCCTCAACTTTTACGGTCGTTTCTTATTTTTAATTTTTGGATATTTACCTACTTTTCACATTTTTGTTAAAATTATGTCAAAAACTGAAAGTGCTGCTTTTGAAAGATCATATTGCTTCTCCATAATTAAGGTTTCAGAAAGAAAAAGAAAAAAAAACTTGAACAGAAATGGAAGCTTTAACTTGATGGGGCATCATTTCAAATCTCAGACCTTCACCCAGAGAAGAAACGCTTGCTTAGACCCTGATTCTGAATGAAACATTCTAGAACATTAACGAATATCATCAATATTTGTAAAATATTAAATTTTCCTGCTTGGGATGTTTTAGAAATGACTTCAGTGATTAAGGTGGTCCTTCCCTTGGTGTGTTGCCACAAGGATACCATTTCGGAACACAAAAACCTTTTGGAATGCTATTAAATAGTTGTATTTATAATATCTTGGGAATACCTGAAGATAGTGAAACACTTTTTCATTGATGTACAAATCAGGTGTTTAGTGACAATGGGCAAAAAAAAAAAAAACTTTGATGAAAGGAACACGACAGAATCCCTAAATTTCTCAAAAAACAATTTCATCGTATCATTTTGTACCAATTTGTGCACTATCATCTTAAATCAGAAATGCAAAACATGTAAAAAAAAATTCCTATCTTTTAACTTAAAAAAGAATTGGCTTCTGATTTATCTTAAAATATAAATTTTCCTGGGCATTCAGGTTTTACTATCTGGATACGTAAAAAAATTGTGTACATACCCAGCTGGGCATGTGACATTTCAGATATTTTTCAAGTCCTGTTTAAAGTGACACAGGTAAAGATTTCACTCACAGAAATTTAGAACGCATTCGATTTTTTTTCATTTAACATTAATTACATTTACAAAGAAAAGAAACTGTACATGATATAGTTTCCTGTCATTTTCATGGCCAGCTTTTACCAGATTCAGTAAAAAAAGAGTAACAATAGAAGCTCGTTACAACAAAATTCAAGGGGGACAGAACAAATTCTGCAGCAATATAATTTCCTTAAAACATTACGAAATTTTCATTAAAAAGTTAGTATGTACTACAGAAATTTTCGTTACGCATAAGATTGCAACGCTGTAATTGCGAAATAGTGCCCATAGAGACAAGCAAAGGTAATTTTTTTTTGTAATGGGAAATTTTTGCTAAAGTAGTAATAAAGAAATATATGTTTTAATTAATCTATACGTATGAAATTATGTACTGTACATATTTTTACTTATATGTATCAGGGTATCATGCCCGAGATGCCCGGGGCATGTGAATCATTGGCTTAGGCTGGTAAACAAAAAATCTAGTTGCCCAGACTGGGCAATTAAATTTTAAAATGAAGTTCAGAATAGAATTTTCTACTACAAGAAAAAATGACAGTCATCTCATGTCATGCTGCTTTTCACTGCCAATCACTGGAAGTTTTATTATTGTTACGGAGTGCCAAGAACAGAAGAATATCCCTTCTTTAATTATATTATGCTCTAGGTCCAGAAATTGGAAGCTGGTTGGTTATTTGGTTGGTTGGTTAGTAGATTTTAATGGCGCAAGGGCCATGGGTGGCCAAAGAGCGCCAAACAAAAGACATCAAAATAGAACAAAACCAGTAAAACACGTACACAAGGGTAAAAACAGGATGAAACGGTAAAAGTGAAAGATGGAAATGAAAGCGGTAAAACTAGATAAGATTAAAAAAGTCAATTTCTGTAAAAAGTGCGAACACTGCCGTCAGATCGCAGTTCTCACCAAGGAGAGTCTGCAGCGTAGCTGCTCCTTCGTCTAACAAATGGGAATGAAAATAACGAAAACGATGATCACAAAAACGAACACAAGTACACAGAACATGAAGGACGGTGAGACGACATTGGCACGCCTCACACCATCGGGGCACTGTCACCACACAGCAAAAAGCGGTGAGTAAAACGACAGTGCCCAATGCGGAGACGCGCAAGAACAACCTCCTCACGACGGTTCTTCCGCAAACCAGACTTAAAGAGTCCGATCTGTGGTTTGATAGAAAGCAGCTTATTGCTGTCCTGCTGAGACCACAGGGACTGCCACTCGTCCAGGAGAAATGTCCGGATCAAAGGTCTAAAATCACGGAAAGACAGTGGCAGCCGAGCTGGCGACATGGAGGAAACAGACCTGGCAGAGAGATATGCCAGCTCGTTACCCCGGATCCCAACATGGCCAGGAACCCAACAGAATCGGACCAGGAAGCCATCACCCTCCAAAGTTCCAAGAAGACGACGGACATCACGGATGACAGGTGAGTCCGTGTCCTCCGGAGAAGATAAAACATGGATGACGGACTGGGAATCAGAGCAAACCATAGCGCGACGAAGTGATCGAGACTGTATGTGGCACAAAGCGAGGTGTACCGCACGCATCTCTGCCGAAAAGACGGTGGATTCAGGCGGAAGCCTCTCAGCATGTGAGGCTTCGCCACACACAAAAGCGGATCCAACGACATCCCCGGACTTCGAGCCATCGGTGAACACAGGCACGAAATCCGGGTAGACAGACTGTATTTCAGCAAAGAGCTGCTGGTACACCAGAGCAGGAGTGGAAGACTTCGGCCACACACAAAGGGAAAGGTCAGCCGTAGCTTGAACCGGCTGCCAAGGCGGTTCATTGTAGAACCGGGTCAAACCAATCCTTGACAAGTCTAGACCAGCATCGCGCACTATGGCAGACATCCGAATCCCGAACGTCGGAACACAGGAGGGGCGGTTGGAAAATAAGCGGACACAGTCCGGTTGGAAGATGGAACCATGCAGCGGATGATCAGGAAGAGATTTTAGTTTTGTGTAAAACTGAAGAGACAGCTGCTTACGACGGATGCATAACGGCGGCTCATGAGCCTCCGCATACAGGCTATGCACGGGAGAGGTACGGAAAGCACCAGTGCATAGCCGCAGAGCCAGGTGATGGACAGGATTCAGAGGCCGCAACACGGAAGGACGTGCCGAACCGTACGTTATGCAACCGAAGTCTAACTTTGACCGAATCAGAGAATGGTAAATGCGAAGCATTGAGCACCTGTCAGCCCCCAAGATGTTCGAGAGAGGACCTTCAGGATACTCAATGACTTCGTGCACCTCACCTTCAAAGACTGGATGTGAGGTCGGAAGGTGAGAGCTCGGTCAAAAGTTAGCCCAAGGAACTTGACTTCTGACACCACAGGGATGGTAGAACACCCCAGACGGAGGTGAGGGTCCGGGTGAAGACCCCGTTTGCGGCAAAAATGCACGCAAACGGTCTTCTGGGTCGAGAAGCCAAATCCATTGTGGGAGGCCCAGGTAGAGATCTTATTAATTGCCGACTGCAGCTGCTGCTCAATGGTGCGCATGTTGACAGATGCACAAGAGATCTGCAGATCATCCACGTACATGGAGCCACGAACCGACGGAGGAAGTAGAGTGAAAATATGATTTACACGAAGGATGAACAATGTCACAGAAAGAATGGAGCCTTGAGGGACACCCTGCTCTTGTGGGTATAACGCAGAGAGGGTCGATCCGACGCGCACACGGAAACTCCGGTCCTGGAGAAATCCGGCGATGAAAGATGGTAGGTTTCCCCGCAATCCGCACTCGTGCAGATCACGGAGAATGCCGCATCTCCAGGTGCGGTCGTAAGCTTTCTCCATATCGAAGAACACGGAGACCATGTGCTGACGCCGGACAAACGCCTCTCTGACAGATGTCTCAAGGCGTAGATGATGATCTGAGGTGGATCGGAATTTCCGAAATCCACTCTGATGAGGTGAAAGAATGTGACGTGATTCCAAATAAAAAACGAAACGAAAATTGATGATGCGCTCTAGAACTTTGCAGAGGCAGCTCGTCATAGCAATTGGTCGGTAGTTCAACGGGTGAGCAGGATCTTTACCATGTTTGAGAACAGGAACGACAATGGCAGTGCGCCAAGATTCGGGAAAATTACGCTCGTGCCAGATCCTGTTAAACAGGACCAGCAGACATTCAAGAGAGGACGGAGAAAGGTGCTTCAGCATTTCGTAATGGATGTTATCCGGTCCGACAGATGTCCGGCCGGACCGATTCAGAGCGGTCTTCAGCTCCACGGCAGTCAGCGGGCTGTTGTAATCTGTGGCAGAAAACGGTCCAAAAGAAATCTTGGACCGTTCAAGCCGCGGCTGTAACTGCCGGAACGAAGCAGGGTAATTGCTGCTGCTGGACACCGAAGAAAAAGCGGCGTCCAGACAGTCAGCAATACCCTGAGCGTCAGCAACCGTTCCTCCATCACTCTCAAGAATGGAGATTTCCCCAGATGGGTACTGTCTCCGAATCTTACGGATCCTGTCCCAAACGATCTTAGGGCTGGTATTGGTGTTAATCCCGGATACATATTGTATCCAGGACTCCCGTTGACTACGCCTACGAACCAATCGCTCGTAGGACTTGGCTCTCTTGAAAGCAAGTAGGTTCGCGTCGGTGGGGTACCGACGTAACCTACCCCAAGCCCGATGTTGGGCCTGACGAGCTGCCTTGCAAGTGGAATTCCACCAAGGTCTCGGACAACGTGGAAAGGTTAGTCGAAGACTTAGGGATGGTAAAGTCTGCCGCGTGCACAAGACAATCCGTTACGGCCGCAACAGCTTCATCGATCGTACCCGAGGTCACCATGACTGGAGTAATGATCGCTGAAGCCGTGAATGAGTCCCACTTGGCTCGATCGATAGCCCATCTAGCAGGGCGAGTAGGATGACTGTACCCGTCACCTGCTAGACGGAGAAAGATGGGAAAATGATCACTGCCAAGGGGATCATCAGACACGCTCCAGGACCAGTCAGGATATAACGATGGCGAACTCAAGGACAGATCAATGGCTGAGTACGAGCGGGTGGGTTCATGAAAGTAAGTGACTGCCCCGGTGTTGTGGAGACAGAGGGACGTGTTGGAGAGAAGGGACTCAACAACACGGCCCCTGGAGTCACGAGTGGCAGAACCCCACAACGGATTGTGTGCATTGAAATCTCCTAAGATGAAGAAAGGAGGCGGCAGCTGGTCAACCAAATCTTCCAGATCCGAAAGGCTTACAGCTTCAGTTGGCGGTATGTAGATGGAACACACCGTGAGCAGAGTGTTCACAGATAGTCGCACTGCCACTGCCTGCAAAGTCGTCCGGAGGGCAAGCAGTGACAGGGACACCATGAGGGACAACGACGGCCACACCTCCGCAGGCAATTACGCCGTCCTGGTGATCTTAGCGGAAAAAGAATGTCTCCGCAGCGAAGGAGTGTCCGTCGTGCGAAGCTTTGTCTCCTGGAGACACACGCACACGGGTGTGTGCGAAGACAGTAAGCCTTTTAAATCGTCAATGCGTGAACGCAGACCTCGGCAACTCCACTGAATGAGCGTAGCCAGAATGAAAAATAAAAGGAAAGGATGAAAAAACGAAAATGACAGACGACTAGAATGTCTCCGAGTCGTCCATCAGCTCCTGACCATCTGCAATGTCCGGAGGCAACACAGGGCTGTGCTTACCCACACAGGGCTGCGCTACCGGAGGTTTTGGTGGTTTCTTGCTCTGTTTCGAGGGGGAGGAACCTGATTTCACCTTTTCCGGCCTCTTCTTGGGTGCGCCCTGAGACTGGGTCCCAGAGCTGGCAGAGGATGTTTTCTGCACAGAGGATGTATTAGGCGTCGATGGTAATGGCGCCTTGGATTCAATGCGGCGAGACCTCAGTGCCTCCAATCCGGCAGCAACGATGTCCTCAAAAACATAAGGACACCGCGCTGGGAAGGTCACATCAGTCTGCACCGCAACAGTAGCCTTCTGAACCACAACCGATGCATAGGAGCGCCGGCCTGTTGGTAGAGGAGCTATCCGCCGTCTGGCTTCAGGATAAGACAGATGTTCGGTCGTCTTCAGGCGTTGGATAGCCTGCTCCTCGATCCACTTTGGGCACTGCTTAGAAGAAGCCGGGCGAGATCCCTCGCAGTTGACACAGTGATCCGAGTCAGCGGAGCAGTCCGCCAAAGAGTGTTCAGGCGACCCACAGCGCCCACACTTTGCTACATTACGGCAAGACTGCTGGGAGTGACCGTAATGCTGGCACTTGAAACATCTCAAGGGGTTCGGGATATACGGTCGAACATCGAGCCGCAAGTACCCCGCCTTGATGGAAGTGGGCAGGGTAGGTGAGTCAAATGTCAGCACGATGTTCCGGGAGGGAATAGACTTCCCATCCCGCCGGAAAAGAATACGGCGAACCCCAGTGACATGTTGTTCCCCAAGTTCTTCCAGCAATTCCTCATCGCTGCATTCCAGCAGGTCGCGGGAGTTGATGACCCCGCGAGAGGAATTGAGGAAACCATGGGGCGAGATCTGCACAGGAATGTCCAGCAGAACGGTCGTCTCCAGCAAGGAGGCACTGTGGCGTGGATTAGATGTCTCCACAAGAAGATCCCCTGACGGGAGCTTCTTAACACTCTTTGGTGAGCCCGCAACGGCCTGAAGAGCCTTATTAATCCAAAAAGGACTCTTCGAACTGAGGGATTGTGCAGGATCAACAGAATGAATTAGAAGAAACAGAGCATTACAGTTGGAACTGAGTAGTTTCTTAGTGGAGGAGGGTGACCCATCCTCCACACGGCGCTTCAAATTAACAGCATGGGAAACACTTTGTGTTGCCATGAGAAGAAAAATAGATTCGTCCGCCAACCTCCCCACCCACTACCGAGTCCAACGAGGGAGAGCCGGAGGTCCGCAAGCCCAAGAGGACGCAGGACACGGCTCTAGGGATAGTCAGCGGATATAGCAAGTTGGTAGGGCAGACACACGCTCAGCGTGCACCCAGACTTTCCCGTGCCAGGAGAACACCCCTTTGGCATGCCCACCCTACCCCCAAACTCACCCAGCCGAACAGAACGACAAGCCGCTAGAAGTCAGGACGCAACTCGGCCACAGACTTCCTGACCAGGAGTGGGTTAGCTCCCAGCCTCCCGTTTAGGGTGAAGCAGAGGGCAAAGAGGAGTGTTGGCATCTGGAGACACTACAACCCGGCCCCCAAATACCTCAGCCTCCAGCATCCTCATTTCCACCTGTACGGGTCACCACACACGGCAAACATGCAGGTAGGTCTAAGCTAACCAGCTCCGGAAAAACAGAAAATGTAACATAAAAGAGAAAAGACAGGGAAGAGAACGAGGAACAAAACCCGGAGCTGGCGCCTCATCACAACCTCAGCAGCCTACAACTGAGGCGGGTACATGTCATTATATGAACGTAAGACGAAAAAAAGCAAAACAATAAGAGAAATTCGGCTCGGGCCGTGGGGACGCCATCCCCCATCAGCTGGATGAACAGCTGTCCCTTCGGTGATGTCATCGTTCAAGAGTAAACGAAAAGTACTCCGTCACAAGGTGAGCTCGGGCCGTGGGGGCACCGCTCCCCAAATAACTGGTAAACCAGTTATCCCCGTGCGGGGAAAATTGGAAGCATATATAATTTTGCTCCAAATGTTGTTTAAAGCCAGTGACTGAATGCATGCCTCTGATGGAACTAGCAGCCTGTGTTTATTGACAAAGGGTGAAAACTTCCACAAAAGGAACATGGCAGATTACTACATTTCTCAAATACTAATCTCAGCATCATCATCACGCATTTATGCACTGAACATTTTGAGTATAGACCCTTAAAACGAAAATGCAAAATATGTTAAAAAAGAGAGAGTTCTGATTTGTTATCTTAAAAGATAAATTTTCCTGGGCACACACATACAACCAGCTTTACTTAATAATTTATATGCCCCGAGCATCTCAGGCACGGTATTTTTCAAGCCCTGATTATTAACAATTCCTAAGCGATTTCTGTAGTGCTTAGCCTCAGTCCCATAGATATAAATAGCTACAATTTTGAGAATCTACATACTGATCTTCCCCTTTTGGTTATATAGTTATTTTAAGAAGAGTGATATATAGTTATTTTAAAGCTACCAGTGTGTGTATACATATTGAAGAAACACGATGCTGTCACCCCTCTTGCTAGTAAACGAACCACCGCTTGGTAGGGCATCAGTGCACTCATATTGATGGTAATATGATATCACTAAGGATAAACATCATGAAAAAGAGGGTTCATAGTGGGGTGCCCAATGCATGGGTCATCATCACCGAGATGGTGGAGTTCATGCAAATGGCGAAATAAAAAACAAAAAGGAACGGATTCATATCTCGCTGAATTCATGTGGAGATTTCGGTGTTTTTTTTAATTTTTGCAGCTTTTTCAACATGGTATTTATCACCTAAATCACCATTTCTTATACGTCAGGATAATTTCTATTTTAACTAAAGCAATTACATTATTTATCGTTCTTACATAGTTTTGTAGTTTTTCACTTAGTATTTGCTCTTTAGCGTCTAGTTATATTTCAGTGTTGGGTTTTTTCATTTTTGCAGCCTTTTCTACATGGTTTTATCACCCAAATATCTGTTTCTTGTATTTCAGGATCATTTCTATTTTTAAGTAGAGCGATTGTGTTATTTACCGCTTGCATTATTTATTTTAAGTTTTTTCTTGCTCCGTGCTACCTCCAGGGTTTTTGTTTGGTGGTGGTTGGTGGGGGGGGAGACTTTTTTGGACCAAAAATGTAGTGCATGATCACCTTTACCTTTTAGCAGTATTTAGGTAACCTTAGCTCCATTCGTTTTTTCCAGGAGATTGAGAAACACACCAGCACCTTGGATCACCTGATCTCATTTTGAAGGCTTTTCACCTCCAAGGGCCCCCTCAAGGAGTTTATTTGGGGGTGTTGAGGCTTTTCTTGCACAAAAAATGTAGTGTATGAACTCTTTCACCTTTTGGTAGTATTTAGGTCTCCTTAGTCCTTTTATTTTATTTTCAGCAGTGAGAACATACAAGGACCTCGAATCCCTTGATCTCAATCTCAAGGCTTTTCCCTCCAGAAGTTTATTGGGGGGGGATAGGGGGCATTCTTTTTTTACCTAAAGAGCAGAGTATGAACTCCTTCACATATTTTTTTAACCAAGCAAAATAGCATTCCAAGTCTGTCTCCACAACAATCCGCAAAGTAGCTTGCCACTGTAACTGCAACACACTAGTGTGGAAACATTGTCAATCTGAAAATAAAACAGAAATTCTACCATCCCAAGAAGGAATACTGACTTTGGTTAATGTGTACTTTAGCGTCCTAAATTATTTCGTCGGAAAAATTTAACTGTGTGGGAAAAGTGCGACGTACAATTTTTTAAGCATGCAAAATAATGGGGAAAGGTGCGGAAAAAATAGAACTTTTAGATAAAAGGAAAGAATTTTTCCAAAGTATTTACCTGTTAGTACGATGGTTTGCAGCAGTTCGTGCGGGAGGGTGAAGCGATGCTAACAGACACGACGTCAAGGTTCCGTGCGTCGGAAGGGAGTAACAGTTGGTAGTGAATGCGCGGAAGAATACCAGAGTGGCGGACATTTTTCGGAGGAGTGTGATGCGTCGTGTAATTGTGTGCCAGTAAAAAGAAGCCGTTCAGACGTTTTATTAATTTTTGAGAAAGAAATGTGCGAAATGTCATTATTAGTTTCACAATGTTTCCGAATGCAAAGATATGAAGAAATGTAAATGTTTTCATGTACCACAGAAGTTTCAAGTATGAACTTTAGGTTCCGGTTGAATGGTAAGTTTTGATTATGGTTTCGAAGATGTACAGGGTAGTAGATTTGTTCAACCAATTCATTTGTATTTGTGCTTTTATTCCGTACATCGTAGCTCACATTTTCCCCTCCTGAAACGGATATTTTTGAAAATGAAGGAGTTTCTTTAATTCAAAAATCATAGTACGGCAGGGAGCCCAAGAGCTTGTTGTCATATTGTGCCGGAAAATGAAATTTTAAGCCCTAACGAAATCCGAAATGAAGTATGGAGACTCATGACTTTGGAAAGAGCCACTAACGCTGTTGAAAAAGCTACTAACACCATTAACAATGCTGCGTAAAGCGGACCTCTTTCCTTCAATGTATTCCTACAAGACGCTTGTATGACTACGTACTGCTCAACCACTTCCTGTTGTATTCTTCCGCCCGTAACTTGCCCTTCTCAACGAAGCTTCCATTCACCGGCATACAACTTGACGCTTTCGCCGCTCTGTTGTCCTAGGCCTACCGCACGTACTCTTCCAAACCAGGAAAAAATATTTCCTGTTCTCTACAAATACTATATTTTTGCGCCTTTCCCCATTATTTTGCATGCTTAAAAAATTGTACGTCGCACTTTTCCCACACAGTTACATTTTTCCGATGAAATAATTTAGGACGCTAAAGTACACATTTACCCAGACTTTATTCATCCATACGGATCCCATGATTTGGTGGAAAAGAATTTCTAAATTTAATGGCTTTACAACTGAGCCTGCCTCTGAACTAGCAATGCTTTTGCTGCCAAGTCCTGCCAGCTCAGCTTCAGTTGAAAGCTTTTTCTATGGATTTATGCACTCTAAGCTCAGGAATCATTTAGGTGTCAACAAATATGCTATCGGATGCTACGAGGGAAAAATGAACCAGACTACTGGTTCTGCAATTCATTGGCAGTTGCATAATTTTAGATCAATGAAATCAATTCTGTACGAAACAAAAATCTTAAAGAATAAAATGTTTTGACACTTTTCCACTCTTAATAATTGTAATAAAATAATTATAAAAATAAAGACGAATATTGCAGTTTGCTTGAAGGCAAGTTTCTTACTATTTAATATATCTATTAATGCTTACAAATTGTTTAAAAGCATGTTATATGTTTCTGACAGTTTTTGACGGTTTAAACCAGTTTTAAATTATCATGTTAAAATCACTAAAACCTCAACCCTGGTTCGCCGTCTCAAAAGTGGGCCAAAGAATGCTGAAACGATTGGGACTGCAAATCAGAAAGAGTTTATCATAAGCAATCATTTAGGGAGATGATTAGGAGGCATTTGTTATTAGCCTTGTTATTCAAAGTGCTCATTAGGAGGATAAAATACACAACAGTTCTCTTTGAATGATTGCCTGCTGAAAGGGCTACGAACCTAATACAGAAAATGTTTTGAGTCGCATGTTTCTATAGATAACTCCAAATATTGATGAACTTTGCAAAGCTCATACATCTCATTGATACTAAATGAGACTTTATCCGTTTTATTTGATTTTTCTAGCCATTCATGTAATTTCTGTAACATCAATGTATGCAATTTTTGCAAATATACATGTGTGTATTTGTATTTTTTATACCCACATACATACATACACACATAGATGCAATGGAATAAACTTTTCATTTAGTAATAAGGTATCTCCCTAATACACAAGCGGATGCAGTTTTTTCAGCTAAAATATTCCCAAGGGGTACTTTAAGAAAAAAAAGTTTGAGAACCACTGTTATAGACACAATGTACTCAGATGCCAGTTCATCAGCTGTTTGACTATTTCCTCTTCATTAATATAACATAAATAAAAGAATATGTCTGTACATATCTGTACTCCATAGCTAACCTTTGTGTTCAACCGTGCAAATCATTGGCGCACCCACGGAAGGGGGCTTAAGCCCACTCCAAGCAGCTTAAGAACAATGTACGTCACAAATTAAACATTCCAAATTATCATTTTACATGTTCAAAAAATTACATAGTGTCTGACATGGTGTCTATAATTACATAAAATTACATAGTGTCTGACATGGTGTCCAAAGCCCCAAAGAGATTAAAAGCAACGTACGTCACAAATTAAACATTAAAAAATATTACAGGGTGTTTCAGAAAATTTGATATCATTTGAGATGTAAATATCTCAGTAACTAAATAGTCTACGCAAATAAAACTAAACAGGCTTGATATTGAGCAAAATAAGATTTATTCATCAAAATTTCAATGAGAAATTCAAAGGTATGTGAATTTCATGAACGATTTCACAAGTACATACATGAAAAACTACCGAAATGACACAAACACTATTTTAACTCCAATGTTAAAATATTTAATATATACATTTAAAAAGATGATATAATAAAAACACACGAGATCTTTCGGTACCCAAAGTGGGTACCAAAAGAGAGGATTCATGTACCTGTTGTACTGGAACACTTGGGAACAGAGATACAACGTCTAAAGAAAGCATGGTAAAGGGTTGTGTAATTGGAGAAATTGATTTAATTTGATCCAGTACTTGAGTGGAATTGGTAACAGAAAAAGTTGAGTTATTAATGAGAGGTCGAAAATATTGAGCTAAGGCTTTTTCCATTGGGCGGTGGGATGCTTTGTTGAGCAGCAACTAATAATCTAAGGCGGTGTCCAGTCTTATGTAACTTTAGTTTTCCAAATAATTCTGGGACTCTAGGACCTGATGGGTTAAACAATTTTGACGTAATGGAAGTGGAAAGTAGTGAATGATTTTTTAAATCTGTTAACAGCTGCAATTGTAGCAGGGACTGGGTCTTTAGGGATAACACATTGTGGTATGGATTCAACAGAAAGTTTCATTTTGTCAACATACACTGACGGAAAAAAAAATCCCAACACCAAGAAGGGGTTGTGTTAGATAAACGACAGTTGGTAGGCGGTGAGAGTACATCTGTAAGATGACGTCTATGCAAATTTCGCGCTCGGCGCATACGTGTGGCGCTAGTAGCGCACCTCGGAACATGCAAAGCAGGTTTGCTGTAAATACGCGCTGTAACGTTCGTGAGCGTTAGTTATCGTTGAGATTCGACGTAGGGTGTTGATGTTAGTCAAGAATGCCTTTAAGAAGACGAAGAAGCCATTATCAATAGCTCACGGAGTTTGAACGAGGTCGTGTAATAGGGCTACGAGAAGGTGGATTTTCTTTCCGCAATATTGCAGAACGACTTGGCAGGAATGTAGCCACTGTGCATGATTGTTGGCAGCGGTGATCAAGGGAAGGTACTGCCACAAGAAGACCGGGTTCCGGCCGGCCACGTGGCACTACTGAGAGGGAAGACCGCCGTGCACGGCGTATGGACGTGGCGCATCGTATCGCGTCTGCGGCAGCAATTCGAGCTGCAATTGCCACCACAGTGACACAACGAACTGTTACAAATCTGTTACTTGAAGGACAGCTCCGAGCCAGTCGCCCTGTAGCGTGCATTCCACTTACTCCAAACCACTGCCGTTTGCGACGTCAGTGGTGTCAAGCTAGAGCTCATTGGAGGACGGAGTGGAGATCTGTTGTGTTTTCTGATGAAAGCCGGTTCTGCCTAGGTGCCAGTGATGGCCGTGTGTTGGTTAGAAGGAGGCCAGGTGAGCGCCTGAAACCAACCTGTCTGCGGCCGAGACACACTGGACCTACACCTGGAGTTATGGTCTGGAGAGCAATTTCCTATGACAGCAGGAGCACTCTCGTGGTTATCCCACGCACCCTGACGGCACAGTTGTACGTCGGTCTGGTGATTCAACCTGTTGTGCTGCCATTCATAAACAGCATTCCAGGGGATGTTTTCCAACAGGATAACGCTCGCCCGCATACCGCTGTTGTAACCCAACATGCTCTACAGAGTGTCGACATGTTGCCGTGCCCTGCTAGATCACCAGATCTTTCACCAATCGAGCACGTATGGGACATCATTGGACGACAACTCCAGCGTCACCCCCAACCAGCATTAACCGTCCCTGTATTGACCGACCAAGTGCAACAGGCATGGAACTCCATCCCACAAACTGACATCCAGCACCTGTATGACACAATGCATGAACGTTTGCGTGCTTGCATTCAACATTCTTGCGGTTACACCGGTTATTAATGTACCAGCATTTCACATTTAAAATGGCTCTTCTCGCGCTTACAATAAGCTGTGATCTTGAAACCTTAATCGATTAAATATGTTACCTATACAAATGTATTGCCGCCATTTCATTCCTCTACAACTATTTTTTCGTGGTGTTGGGATTTTTTTCCGTCAGTGTATTACCCTTTGATTTCTAACTGGAGTTGAATTCACTGGTAACTGAGATAAAACCATTAAATTAATATTTTCTTTTGTACCATCCAGTATTTTGCTGCTTCACAAAAACAAACTACACCATTCAATTTGATTGCAGTCCAAAACTGATTGTTTTAAGCACGGATGATAATGCTTCGTGATTTTCAGAATTTTGAAATTTACTTACCGAGCTACATATTCTTTTTTGTTGTTGTTGTTTATTTCTCTCCTCATTCCACTTTGATTATATTCTTATTTTTTGTTCTTAATATCTTGTGATTAGCGAAAAAGAGAGACTCGATATTTTCTAAGAATTTTTCCTAACGAAATGCATGTTTCTAACAGTCTCTTCAAAACCAACCAATCTTTATAGTAAACATTTAATTTGATGGCCAACAAAATGAACCTCCATTCATAATAACTATTTGTGGGGATTGGTCCGCAGAAAATATCGAAAGTTCTACCTGGTTGTGTAAAGTTCGTAACTGTTTGATTTCTTCTCTGTTGTTTAAAGTTTCTTCATTATGAATACCATAGTTCTTAGAGTTCAAAGTTTTTAAAAGTTCATACCTGGTCTGTTGTTGAATTGCAGGTGGAAAGGTTCCGACAATTTTCTGTAGTTGAAGCTGTGACGTATATTCTAAATTAACTTTCCTTTTTAGTTTCTTTCCCTATGTAAATCTTGAGTTTATTCTGTTATTCTTCACTCTTAACGTAATATCTGTTCTCTCAAACGAATACGTTTGGCAACACAATTGAGGTTGAATGCACGTGACGCATGCCTGATATTGATAAGAACAAGAGATAAAAGCGACGACTAAATTGTTGCTTAGAGAGCGTTGGGTTGTAAACTGATTCTTGAAAGGAGCGTTGTGAAAAGAGCGTTGGGTTGTAAACTGATTATTGAAAGGAGCGTTGTGAAAAGAGCGTTGTGTTAAGAGTTGTGTGGTGAGTGGAGAGTTTAGTGCAATATGCTATGCTACGATGTGTTTGCTACATCCTGAATAAAGCATCTTTTCCGTAAGTGTGACTTCTGTTGTTTACATGTTTCGTCTGGCCGTTAAGGTTTCTTTCATTTAGCAACTATTTCTTAGTATGTTGTTGTTTTAAATTAACGTAGAAGTAAGACAAGACTTCTACGTCATATTGGCACCCGAACTTCACTCGAACAGATTCATAGTAGAAGTCACGAAATATGTCTAACCTAACGGATCCCATCGGTCTCTTCTATGACTGTTATAGACATGACCATGAGGCTCATAATTCTACAACAGACAATCTACGCACTCATCGTTATAGAGTTCCAAACAATTCACCCAGTGCTCTGTACGAGGCCTGCGGTTCTGACTTACCAGACAGCGAATACGCGAGATACGAAACTTATGTACCGCGTACTTCGACCGCACGGCCTCAATAACAATTTACCCCCCCCCCCGTGAGAAGGAGCAAAATTCTTGCTCATTACGTACCCCATGCGGGTTCTATTGTATTCAGGAGAAGCGGCGGCTCGCTTAGGATCTTTGGGGGATCTTGATGATCATTTTGACCTATATAATGTTCCTGAAGACTGCCAGATACCCATTGCTGGCACATGTTTGCAAGACACGGCAAAGGTCTGGTACAGACAGTGGCGTCGAATGAACCCAGATGGCTCCTATCAGCAATTTTGAGCTGACTTTTTGGATGTTTTTCATTTTGGCACCAATAAGGCCGGCCTTGCACAACAACTGTTTTTCAGGCGACAACGAGCGTCAGATAGTCCAGTCTCGTTCGCCCTGGAAACAGTTCGACTTTACAAATTATGGGATCCCGCTGCAGTCGAGTCTGATATTTGCGATACCTTGCTACAGCAGCTGGATCCCTTCCTGCAGGATTTTTGGAAGTTCGACGTCCTGTCTCCATTCATGAATGCCTAAAACTCATTCGAGTCTATGAAGAGCGCCACAGTAAAGGACAATCTTCACAGGTCCAAGAGTACCGACAACCTACGCAGCACCATGAATCTCATATTCAGACTAATAGGTATCAGCAGTCAAAACAGAACATTCGTCAAGGACAATTTTTCAATCAGCCTAGGAACGCCTATCAGCAGTCTAGATACGTGTCGCCGCATCGTCGGGCACCAGAGGTGCGACATCCTGGCCATTATGGGAATCAGGATAACCAAGTTTCTCGTCCCCGGGATAATTACCACCCGGTTGACAAGACCTATCCAAAACACCGTGCTGGGAGGCAAGGTAAGCCTAATGAGATTAATGCTGCCTCTCCTGCACGTTACTACAATTCATCACGTTCTGGTGCTTTGCCACATTCCCAAAATCGGTCAAGATATTGTCATCAGTTTCACGACAATTTAAACTTCAGCAGGAGATAGATGGGTCGAGTCTATCTCTTCGTTTTTCTGAAGACCTCAAATCTCTTTTTTTAACAATTCAAGCTCCGCTATTACCTGATATTCTTGTGACCTTGAATAAAGTAGTGGTGTCGACTAAAATTGATTCTGGATCTGACATTTCTGCATTTAACTTTGATTTTTATGCTGCTACCTCTCCAAATGCTTGTGTCGAGCCCTCCCAGCAATGTCTGCAAGGTGCCGACAATAATGTTTTTGCAATCTCTGGATCAGTTCATTTACCTGTCAAAATTGGCAAAGTTCAAGTTTCTTATACTTTCTTTTTAATCCAAGAGTTACCCGTGGACTGCCTTCTTGGGGTGGATTTCATTAAAATGAATGTTTAAGCTCACACTTGTTTTCGAGCATGGCCTAATCTTAATGCCTGAGATTAGTTCTCCCACCCCAGAAGAGTCAATTGATTTTTCTGCAGTTCTTGCGAGTGATAGATTATTGCCTGAACATAAGAGACAACTTGGTCAGGTTTTACACAGCAGACAGGGTTTACACAGGTGGTGTATCATACCATTGATACGTAAGGGGCTAAACCCATTGCATGTAAGCCTTATCCATGCCCGAACCAGAAGAAAGCTGAATTCCAAAAACAAATTCAGGACATGCTCCATTCGGGAATAATTAAAGAATCACTTAGTCCTTGGGCAGCACCTGCTTTTCTTGTTCCAAAAAAACAATCTGGAGAGTATCGTTTCGTGATAGATTATCGTAAACTCAATGCGGTGACTAAAGCTATCAATTATCCATTGCCTATAATTAGCGATATTCTTCAGGACTTATCGTCAACAAACTGACAATCAACTTCGGATTTAGCAAGTGGCTATTGGTAGGTTGCTGTCCACCCAGATTCTGTATAAAAAACTGGATTTATTACCTCGTTTGGAGCATATTAGTTTCTACAAATGCCCTTTGGTTTGGCATATGCTCCTGCAACGTTTCAGCGCCTAATGGATTCAGTCTTACGTCCTGTGCTCAGACCTAATGTCCATGTCTATCTGGACGATATTGTCGTCTCTTCTGAGACTTTTGAAGAGCATCTGTCTCTGTTGGACCAAGATTTCGAACTGCTACATAATGCAGGTTTGACTTTAACGCCTGCCAAATATCAAATTGGACGGGACGAACTAGTATATCTCAGATTGAAAATTACCCCTAATGGTCTTTTAACCGACGACTCAAAGGTCAAGCCAATTTCGGACTTCCCGAGGCCTAAGTCAGCGAAAGAATTATCTCGCTTCCTGGGCATGACCAGGTGGTACAAACAGTTCGTTCCGGGGTACGCAACTTTATGCGAACCTTTATTTGCGTTAAAGAGAAAGTATAGACACTTTGTTTGGTCCACGGAGGCAGAGACTGCTTTTAATGCTCTTAAACATGTCTTGGTTTCGCCACCTGTGTTAGCCTTTTCTAACCATGCAGAAATGTTTAACATTTTTACCGATGCATCAGGCGTTGGTCTAGGAGCTGTTCTATCACAACGAGGGCATCCTATTGCATATGCCTCTCGAACTCTTAACAAAGCAGAACGTAATTACTGTGCTACTGAACGAGAACGCTTAGCTATTTTATTTTCCGTCACCAAATTTAAATGCTATCTCAATCATTTAACTGTCAATGTCATTACGGATCATTCGGCACTGCAATATTTAACCACTGCAAAGAATCTGTCTCGAAGATTGTTAAAATGGACACTTCGACTTTATAACGAAGTAAATTTCTCCGTCATTTCTGTCCACGCCAGGATTCGAACCCGGATCCCCTCATTCCGGAATAAGTCACTCTACCAATTGAGCTACGCGGACGTTTTATTCTGATTCCTATCTGCCTTTATGTCGTGTGTGTCCTTCTGGCAGGTACGTCACATCTCCTGGTACGTTACAACTTCAGGAATATAATGTTCAAATTCAGTATCGCCCTGGTAAATCAAACCAACTGCCTGACGCACTGTCTCGCTGTCCGGTCAGTTCTAGTGCCCAGGCGGATACTGAACCTCCCTCCCTATTTCTTATTTCGGAAATAACTTCAAGGCAGCAAATAATTTCTGAACTGCCGAATGATCCAGATTTTGGGGAAATTTATATTTTCTTACTCGCTGGTTCTTCTGCTCCTAGTGAACCTTCTTTAGCGGGTCGTAGTCAAAATTATGAGATCATCGATGGCATTTTGTATTATAAAAAATTTGTGAATTCGAGAGCTGAGTACCGCCCTGCGATGCCTCAGTCTCTCCGCATGGCTTTACTCCACGAATTCCATGATATTCCTCTTGCCGGCCACTTAGGCATACGAAAAACTCGTACTAAACTTCGAGACGTAGCCTACTGGCCGGGCATGTACAATAGTATACTCACATGCAGTTGCTCATGTGAGTACTGTCAAAAGTACAATTATAATAATAAACGACCGGCCGGTCACCTTATTTGTAGTTTAAATATTTATGTATTTGAAACCATCTCTATAGATTTATTGGGCCCTTATCCATTATCAACTAAAACTAAGTCTCATTATATTTTAGTTGTTACAGATAATTTTTCTAAATGTTTGGAAGCATTCCCCATTAAAGCAGATACGGCTGATGTCATATGTGATACTTTAATACATAATGCTTTTACTCGATTTGGCTGTCCCCGTACTGTAGTCTCGGACCACGGGGTTCAGTTCATTTCGGAGTTATTTGAGCGAATGTGTGCGAGGCTTCAAATAAAACATAAATTTATCAGTCCATATCACCCTCAAGCCAATCCGGCTGAGCGTGTAAATATAACCTTACGAAAGATGATCTCAAATTTCATTGGCAATAATCATGAGCGTTGGGACGAACACGTTGAAATGTTTTGCTTCACCCTTCGCTCATCATTTCATGAATCAACGCGGCTTAAGCCCGCTGAACTTTTCTAGGGCGCAAAATCCGCACATCCTTTGAGAATTTAACTGGCATTATTGATGAAATCAACCAAAGACCAACACCTGAATCTGTAAAACTACTTGCGCAAAAGGCATGGACTGCTATCAGTCGAGCTCAATTAAGCCAAGCTAGGCACTATAATGCGAAACGGAGGGAACCAGATCTCGCAGTTGGAGATCTGGTCTTATTAGAAACTCATTTCCAATCCTCCGTTGCACACACCTTTGTGAAAAAATTTGCACCTTTATATGAAGGCCCCTTTGAATTGGTAGAATTGTACAATAATAATGTCATATTAAAAAAGCCAGATGGCTCCCTACATTCTGACCATGTGCAGCAATGTAGGAAATGGGTTATTAGAAGCAATGATGCAATTATTAACCCTAAATCTAGTAGGAATCCTCAGGCAGTGGGCGGGAATTCTTCACAAGCATGTATAATTGATGATGAAATTATTGACCCCACCCCTGTCCTGTCCGATTCTCTACCTTCGTCTGAGCGGGTCTTTGCTTCTACCTTTAACGATTCTCATTCTGACATTATTCCATAGTGCTGTCATTATTTCAACTCCTCCGTCTCCTGCCTTCTCAAAAGACGGGAGTTCTAGTGCTTCCAGTTCCTCTGGATATTCTTGTCGTGAGCAACGAGGTTCAGTTTCATCTGCTTCTCATACTCCAATCGCTCCATTTACTTCTTTACGCATAGTGCCTATCTTTGGTTTTAAATAAAAAAAATTAAAAAGAAAAACAACTGAAATTTCATCTTCAGGTAGTTCCATCTCTCCTGTGCCTAAAAGAGTCGTACCTCCTACTGAATCTGAATCATCGGACAATATTGTTGAGGTTCTTCAATCTCCAAGAACAAAAATCTCTCCTTCTGTTTCTACTGAGCAGCTGCCTACTTTAGGAACATTTGATTAATCTGCAGTAGGGCAAAAACGTCCTCTTTCGCCATCTGTGCCATCTAAACCCATCAAACATCCGCCGCCTGAATTTCCCCCTCCTGTTCCACACTCTCCTAGTGCAACTTCTAGTGTTGAGCTACAATCCAGACATAGAGTCCAGCATTTGCATCCGCCAGGTTTTCGTCCTTGGAATCTTCGCTCGGGACGGACGGAGCCTATACCTTCTTCCACCGTCTCTCGTCGTTCACGGAAGCGCCCTTCTAGTTTTACACCGCTTCTTAGACCACGTAAGAAACGACCCGGATCTTCACCCTTCTCAGATTCCGGGTTCGTCTCCAAGCCAGCCTGGGACCTCTTCGCTCCAGCCTGGGACTTCCTTGCTCCAGCCTGAGACTTCCTTGCTCCAGCCTGAGACCTCTTTGCTCCAGCCTGGGACTTCCTTGCTCCAGCTTGATGACCCTGCTTCTTCTGGTCGGTTTGCATTGTCCGCGGGAATTCCTGACACATCCCGGCGATCCAGTGACTTGCAACCTCAGCCTGCAAAGCGGGAAGCTTCGAGAGTGCCGTTGTCGCCCCGACAACAACATAAGCGTGTCCGCACACGGTTATTCTTTGCTAGCAACAGGTACTGTTAAAACTTTTTTTTTTATTACAATTGACCTTCAAGCTCAAAGGAACTTTTTGCTGCATGGAGCTTTGCTCTGTAAAGACTATTTGAATCTTTCCTGATACTCAAAATGTATCACAGAACTTTGATATCAAAAGACTATTTATTTGAACTTTTCTGTCCTCAAAAACTATCGCAGAACCTTTGTGACGGAGTGTGAGGACAAACAAATGTCGCAGAGCTTTGCTTTGTCTCGGTACTCAAAGTATCACAGAACTCTTTTGACAGATTTTGAGGACAAAATATCGCATGCATTATCTTCTTGCCAGTATGTAATGTTTTTTTTTGTTTTTGTTTTTTTTGGTGTGGCGCCTCATTAATTTTTTTTTTAGTACTAAAATGCTTGTCAATTCATTTTGTGCATGTTGTATTTTCGGCATAACATGAAAATCAGCATTGCCTTTGTTGATATCTAAAAAGATGTTTCACTTCCAGGATAGGGTTTTCCAGGGTTTCCCCTATCCCATCTAAAAATTGCTGTGCGAATGCATGGGAGTAGTTCGAAGTCGGCCCTGGCCGCCAAGTCTTCACTTAAAGGTTTATGTGTTGTTGTGCTATGACTTACCTTTTTTGTGTGCTTGACACTTGTTGTGTTTGGTGTTGAATTTTTTTCTGCAAGTGCAGTTTTTTTTTCAACTAACTAAATTTACGCTATGTTACAATGTTCAATTAACTTAGTTTGAATGTTTTGTCTTCCCTGAGAAATTATCAGGAGTGGACGAATGTGTAAATTAACCACGTTAAAAATGTTGTAGTTTTTTTCCTGCCATACGCAGTTTTTTTTTTACTACTATGCTACTTATATGTATATTGATGAGTGTTCGCCGCACATATTGTGACAAAATATTTCTCACGACTTACGATAAAGATTTGATGTACAGAAAATTGAGCTATTGATGTCTAGAAACTATGTGTACTGATATAAAGTCTGCTACGGCAACGTATCAACAAATCTCTTCATCCATTTTGTAAGTTCTTATCTGAAAGTGTTGAATGAATGATCAGATTGTTTGAAAGAATACCTCTACAAAATTGATAGGTTCTTGGAAAAAAAAATTACGAGGGAGATGATGTGACGTATATTCTAAATTAACTTTCCTTTTTAGTTTCTTTCCCTATGTAAATCTTGAGTTTATTCTGTTATTTTTCACTCTTAACGTAATATCTTTTCTCTCAAACGAATACGTTTGGCAACACAATTGAGATTGAATGCACGTGACGTATGCCTGATATTGATAAGAACAAGAGATAAAAGCGACGACTAAATTGTTGCTTGGAGAGCGTTGGATTGTAAACTGATTATTGAAAGGAGCGTTGTGAAAAGAGCGTTGTGTTAAAAGTTGTGTGGTGTGTGGAGAGTTTAGTGCAATATGCTATGCTACGATGTGTTTGCTACATCCTGAATAAAGCATGCCTCCCCGGTGGCGCAGTGGTCTAAGCGATGGCCTCTGATCATTCGTCTGAAAGGGGTCCGGGTTCGAATCCCGGTGAGGCGTGGATGTTGTGTTCGTCTTACGGCACTGGCTCTCTCCCTTCCCTGGAACCAGTGACCCTAAATTAGGGACAGGCGACTTCTTATACCCCATTGAGTAGCTCACGGTGGTCGTTAAACCTCCAATCAAAAAAATAAAATAAAAAATAAAGCATCTTTTCCGTAAGTGTGCCTTCTGTTGTTTACATGTTTCGTCTGGCCGTTAAGGTTTTTTTCATTTAGCAAGTATTTCTTAGTATGTTGCTGTTTTAAATTAACGTAGAAGACAAGACGTTTACGTCATAAAGCACAATATTGAAGTCTTTGTATTTATCCTGTGGGTACGCAAACTTTAGGTACGCTATCCTGCTACAATTACAGCTGTTAACAGATTAAAAAATCATTCACTACGTCCCACTTAAATTACTTTAAAATTTTTTAACCCATCAGGACCTAGCGTCCCGGAATTATTTGGAAAACTTAAGTTACGTAACTGGACTCCCCTTAGATTATTAGTTGCTGCTCAAGCAGTAAATAGCCCTACCCGCCCACTGGAAAAAGCCTTAGCTCAACATTTGCTAACTCTCATTAATAACTCAACTTTTTCTGTAACCAGTTCCACTCAAGCACTGGATCGTATTAAATCAATTTCTCCAATTACAAAACCTTTTACCATACTTTGTTTAGATGTTGTATCTCTGTTCCCGAGTGTATAACGAAGTAAATTTCTCCGTCATTTTTATCCGCGCCAGGATTCGAACCCGGATCCCCTCATTCCGGAATAAGTTGCTCTACCAATTAAGCTACGCGGACGTTTTATTCTGATTCCTATCTGCATTTATGTCGTGTGCGTCCTTCTGGCAGGTACGTCACATCACCTGGTACGTTACAAGTGTTCCAGTAAACAGGTACATGACATCCTAAAATCCTCTCTTTTGACATTGGGCACCTCATCTCTTGGGGTGGAAGCTGTATTACAAGCACTATCTCTAGTTTACAAGAGATCTTACTGTAAATTTGATGAGATAATATATCAGCAATGTGAAGGGGCACCAATGGGATTTCCCCTTTTCCCAACCATTGCAGAAATCTGTTTGCAAGAATCGGAAAACAAAGTTCTTCAGTCAACTAGTTACAGACCTATATTATATCTCAGATATGCAGATGATATTTGGGTACTCTGGAACCATCCTTTGGAATATCTATCAACATTTGTATCTGAGTTATCAAATGTATTTAACACTAAAGTGTACTGCAGAATATGAAAATAATTATAATTTACCATTTCTAGATATCATGCTCACTAGAAACCCATCTAAATCAACTATTAATCATTCAGCATATAGAAAACCAGAATCAGATACGATACTGATACCTTGGGCATCAGCACACCCATGGAGCTACAAAGAATCATCGACATCTTTTCTTATAAGAAGAGCTTTCACTCATTCGTCCACCTCAGCTCTTCAAAAGCAAGAAATGGATACCATTTATAATATCACCCGTAATCATGGATATCCAGATGAAACCATACATAGGATAGTAGCCAGCCAAGATTAAAAGGAACAGGACTACAACATTAACATCTGTATATGAACCGAAACAAAAAAAATACATTGGTTCTCTTCCCTTTGTACCGAAATTGTGCTATTCCATGAGAACGATATGTCATAAATATGATTTTGATATTAGAATAAACACAAACAACATTAGGTCCTTACTTCTGAAAGACAGAGGAGACCCACCCTGTGCCTTTTGATATGAAACATGGTGTATATATTATCCCTCTTAACAGCATAGAAGAAAATGAACAACAAAAAGTGTACATAGGCTCCACTTTTCGTTCAATATCAGCTAGTTTAAAAGAACATAAATATGATGTTAAAAATAGATACAACCACAGCTTTAGCACGACTTTAAAACCAAGGTTATGTCTTGGTACATAATTTTAATTTCAACGCTTTAATAAAACAGACTTTGTTTACATAACCCTGAAAATATTAGCTTGCTTCCATTGGCTGAGAATTTAAAAAATGCCGCAATCTTCAGAATGTACGTGTACGAGCCTTATCTCAGCAACTTTGCTGGAGCCTCCTGTAATGCCATAAATCCTTCCTGCCTGGGATGAGATTAAAATTCTCAGCACACCAAAATCTAGATAAACTTTAAGATTTGTTGAGAGTTTGTACATTATGAAATATGGGAATACAGCATGTAATGATAATTTACCAGAATTTATACCTATACCGTGGAAAACATACTTGGGTTTGTCTGGTTAGGTATTAATAAATCAATAGACTTAACCTATTACTATTATGTTTGACCAGTAGCAAATGTTGTCCCACTCTCATTGGTTAAGCCTATTTCATACTAGTTACGTCATTACGACTGTGTGTCTTATACACTGCTGGACAATTGCTAAGGACGGATCATAAACGGCTATATAGCGCATAAAAAAGTAAGTGTGGTTGGATGCCAAGTGAAATAAAATAATGTCAGAATGCCAGGACATTACAAGAAAGACAATTTATTGTGCTCTGAAATCCAGAAGGCTTTTGGAACGTGTTCAAGGGACAAACAGGCCATTTTGTGCAGAATACGCAAACGTGAAAAAAAAATGCAATTACCGTCCGCAGGCGTTCCGGCGTAAGATGTCAATACGGGATATGGCCACCATGGAGGGCGATGCAAGATTCCACACGTCGTGTCATGCTCTGCACAACATTATCAAGCAGCTGTTGGGGTAATTTATCCCATTCCTCTGTCACTGCACGGATGAGGGTGTCCTTGTTTATTGGAGGGCATTGGCGACCAGCAAGACTCTTCCCCAAAGCATCCCACATATTTTCAATGGGATTCAGATCTGGAGAACGTGCTGGCCATAAGAGGCGTTGAATATCCCCAAGACACTCCTGGACAGCGACTGTTCGATGACATGTTGCGTTGTCGTCCATGAAAATGAATCTATCACCGACAGCACCACGGAACATGCGAACATGAGGTAGCAGAACATCATTAATGTATCGTTGGCCAGTCATAGTCCCAGTTGGAAGCACATAGAGGGACGTACGGCCATTGATCATGATGCCAGCCCATACCATGACACTACATGTCGGATATCGGTCCTTTTAATGCATGTTTGCTGGACAATATGCAGTACCATTATCACGCCAGATCAGTTGTCGTCGACAATCAGACGATAGACTGTATCTACTCTCATCTGAGAAGAGGACAGCAGACCAGTCGTTATCAGTCCAATTGCGATGTTGATGGCACCATTGCAAACAGGCGGTACGGTGACGTCTGGACAATGGGATGCACACAACAGGACGGCGGGCGTATAGTCCTCCTTCATGCAAACGTCTGGCGACAGTTTTTCGGGAGATCCGCTTGCCAGTAGCAGCCATAAACTGATTTGCTACCTCACTAGCTAAGCTGCGCCGGTGTCTTTTTGTTGATAGCACTATGTACCGATCTTCTGCAGGTGTCGTACTGCGAACACGACCTTCCCCGTGACGTTTGCTACACTCTCCATTTGTTTGAAATGATTCCCAAAGCCTTGAGACAACACTGTGGCTGACGTCGAACTCCCTGGCAACATCTGTTATTTTTTCACCCTTCTTCAATCTTGCCAATAATTCGGCCACGCGTAAAATCATCTAGGTGATGTCGGGAAGACATACTGAAAATTGCAAGTTCGTCAATTGATTCTTTCCCTTTCAACTTTACGTTTGAACAACAACGGTCAATACGCGTCAAATCCTTTACATCTCTTATCAGCGCTATGACGTCACGAACAAGTTTGACAATGCAAAATTTGCATACGCACAACACGTCTTACTGTATCCCGCACTTATGCTAATTTCCACATTTTCCTGCCTTCCATTTTATGGTTGCTATCGTTGCTATGGTCATCCGTCCTTAGCAATTGTCCGGCAGTGTATAAATATCACAGTGCTTGTCACGTTCGTTTGCTGAATTTTAAAAGCATCTGAAGATGGTACCCACTTTGGTACCGAAAGATCTCATGTGTGTACATATTTTATTATATCATCTTTTTAAATGTATATATTAAATATTTTAACATTGGAGTTAAAATAGTTATCGTGTCATTTCGGTAGTTTTTCATGTATGTAAGTTATCGGCAAGAGTTAATTTTTTTTTTTTTGATTGGAGGTTTAACGACCACCGTGAGCAACTCAATGGGCTATAAGCAGTCGCCCGTCCCTAATTTAGGGTCACTGGTTCCAGGGAAGGGAGAGAGCCAGTGCCGTAAGACAAACACAACATCCATGCCTGACCGGGATTCGAACCCGGACCCCTTACGGACGAATGATCAGAGGCCATCGCTTAACCACTGCGCCACCGGGGCGGCAAGAGTTAAATTCACACTGATTTCAGAAGTTTTCAACATGGCATGTGACACTGCTACACTCCTGCAAGCACGATGCAGCATGTCCCTGTCACACTTCTGCCAAGCACAATGCAGCATGTCCCTCATGTGCTCAAATGTGGCATGGGGATTTTCGTCGCCCCAAATGAGAACAATATGCTTGTTGATTTTGCCATCCGTATGAAATGTGGTTTCCTCACTGAAAACGACGATTTTCAAACTCTTCTTTTTCAAGTTTCTCTGGCACAGAATTGCTTACGCTTTTGCTTGTAGAGTGTCATTCGAAAGCGTTACCTTGCGATACGCCAAACTGTCGTTGGAGGAATCTGGGTTTCCAGACTTGCTCTTCTTATGGATTTCCTGGGGCTTCGCAGAAATGTTTCCCGAACCTGCACGACCATCTCTTCCGCTACTGAGCACATCAGTGACGTGCTGCATTGTGTTTGGCAGAAGCTGGACTATCGACTTGACATGTGCCGTGTCACAGGCGGTGCGCATATTGAAAACTTGTGAAATCGTTCATGAAACTACATACCTTTGAATTTTTTATTCAAATTTTGACGAATAAATTTTATTTTCCTCAACACTAAGCCTGTTTAGTTTCATTTGCCTAGACGATTTAGTTACTCAGATATTTACATCTCAAATGATATCAAATTTTCTGAAACACCCTGTATTTTACATGTTCAAAACATTACATAGTGTCTTTTTCCCAAAGAGATTGTGTGCGACGTACATCACAAATTGTGGTGCCTTCACGCAGTTGTTTTACATAGACAAATTCAGAATGCGAAAAAAACAAAAAGAAAAGAAAAGAAAGCTGTCAAATCTAGCTGCTGTTCTATAAAGCAGAAGTGAATGCCTCCCCA
This sequence comes from Macrothele yani, assembly GCA_039090855.1. Lineage (NCBI taxonomy): Eukaryota > Metazoa > Arthropoda > Arachnida > Araneae > Macrothelidae > Macrothele > Macrothele yani. Next base: position 2,168,293 of record CM076996.1, on the reverse strand, counting down.
ATCTCAAGGATAACAAGTTGATAAGTGCCTGTAGGATTCAGTCAGGGCTGAATACAGGGGCGTATATTGAATTTTTTTTCGGGGAAGGGGAGGTTCTTTGACGAAAAATGGAAGTTTTTGTAATCCACCAGAACAGAATAAAAGTTGATGAAAAAATTTAAAGCATTTTTTCTAATGTTAGAAACATTCAAAAATATTATTTTACATGTTCAAAAAATTACATAGTGTCTTCTTCCCAAGGCCCCAAAGAGATTAAGAGCGACATACGCCACAACCGTATATAAACTATAGGCGTACACTACATATATATGTACACACATTGTGTACGTATACTATATATTTATATATACAGTCCCCTCCAACAACAATTCCTGGATGCACTATGCAGTGAATTTAAACTACATGGGAGAAGTACTACTAAGAGAAAAAATTATATGTTAATTTCCCACTCAACATATTTAGATTGATTTTGCTGAATTTACTCAAAATCATGATCAGACACCATTTTAGACCACACGGAAAAAAACCCCACAAAAATGTAAATCAATACATGCGTGTTATTATATGGCAAAATGGAAAGTTCCACTACGAAGAAAAGTAAAGCAGGTATATACCTGGCTTGCACAGAAAAGTAAAGCACTGTATCACATTTGATAGTAAAACATATGCATATTTTAGAATAATATACCCACCTGTGACGTACCTGCTAGCAGGACGCACACGACATAAAGGCAGATAGCAATCAGAATGAACGTCTGCGTAGCTCAGTTGGTAGAGCGACTTGTTCCGGAATAAGCGGACTCGGGTTCGAATCTCGGCGTAGACCAATAATGACGGAGAAATTTACTTCGTTATAATGGCGCCCGAAATATCCGGATGACCCGACGGTTCAAAATCTCGCAATGGTGTGATGTTATTTCCACACCGCGAGACAGGAAAAATCAGAGAATCTCTTCTCCAGCGCTTCGAAAAATAAATGTGTGTGACGTTGCATTTCACACACCAGATTGACTGGGAGTTCTCAAGTGCACGTTCTACAGTGGATGGCTGCCTGCCACGATTCATGGTCACGGCTGACCCTTCTTTCGGGGGGGATGTGACGTACCTGCTAGCAGGACGCACACACCATAAAGGCAGATTGCAATCAGAATGAACGTCTGCGTAGCTCAGTTGGTAGAGCGACTTGTTCCGGAATAAGCGGTCTCGGGTTCGAATCCCGGACGCACACGTCCAGCAGGACGCACACGACATAAAGGCAGATTGCAATCAGAATGAACGTCTGCGTAGCTCAGTTGGTAGAGCGACTTGTTCCGGAATAAGCGGTCTCGGGTTCGAATCCCGGACGCACACGTCCAGCAGGACGCACACGACATAAAGGCAGATTGCAATCAGAATGAACGTCTGCGTAGCTCAGTTGGTAGAGCGACTTGTTCCGGAATAAGCGATCTGGGATTCGAATCCCGGCGTAGACCAAAATGACGGAGAAATTTACTTCGTTATACACCCCAAAGTCAAAGGAATCTTTAACAATACAACCCACTACATTGATTTTCTCGTGGCAAAGCTATTCGACTAGCATTAAGTGGTTTGTCATGAGATAAACCTATCAAAACAGAGAACGCTGTTCACAAACGTGATTAAAACTAGGCTTTATTTTAAATCGCATGCTTTTGCTTACGCTATTTTGGTTGGCTCTAATACATACATGTACACAGTTCGTCAGCCTAATAACAAACATAAGTAACCGATGTCGTTATTTTTATTATTATAATAAACGTAATTTTAAAAAGTAACTACTCACGTTTTTTTAGACACATCCAGTAGTGTGTTTAGGATCAAACATCCGATAGACAACGAACTGCAGAACTGCAACGACCGTTGGGAACGACCGAACCACGGACGCGGTTGCCAGTGGCGTATAGCCAGAAATTCCTTAAGGGGGGATTCCATGGGTTTGGTTCATTGGTGAAAGCCTCGTATGCACGTATATATCTCTTTAAATTCGTGTTCAGTCTCCCCTCAAGAGAGGAATTCAAATCCCGAAACCCCCCCCCCATCCATCTGGCTACGCAACTGTTCGTTGCTAATTGCTATTCTCCGGCTATCTCCGCGATTGCATATAATTTCCAGCCGTGCTATTGGTTGAGAGGTTCAACCAAATCGCTAAAAAAACACTGTTGCTGCGGGTTGCACCAAATATTGGTTTAAGTGTCTGCTTCCTTCATTTTGAAATAACCAATTTTTGGTGAAACTCATTCAATTAAACCATATTATGGGGAAACGTTGAACTGAAAATTTTAACAGTGTAACACCGTGGATGTCGCTGTGCGATCGGTCACTGCCACGCATTAGAGGTGTTTGTCATCCCGTGAAGTTGTGCGAGTTTGAGGACCATTTCCAGGATTTCTGTTCGTTCGAGTCTCATCTGTCCTCTGACGCCACGTTCGCATCACTGTACTGGCACTTCGTCCTTTACGAGTGGTAGTTTTGCGGTAGGAAAATCCAGCTTTTCTCATCCCAACAATCCTTCCTCGCTAAAAGTCCGTCAGGTGTTCATAATGCGAACTCCACCGGGACGGGGAATAGTGAGACACAAGAACTACCCTTTCGACTCAATGTCGGCTCTTCACTGATTACAGTATCTCGTTTGAGGCAGGTCATTATACGCAAGACCGGGCAGTTCAGAGGGCGCTGCTCCGAAACCTCAAGAGCATTTTCACTAATATTTTAATCATTTGCATGTCCCAACTTGTTGTAGATATGCTGTAAGTTTCAAACTAATGCCAGCACTCCTTCATGGTGTTACAGTTCTCTCAAATAGTAGTGTATAGACGGATATACCTATAACCTCTGTGGCAGGAACTTCCTCCCAGCGTTTAACCTTGAAAGGAATTTTTTCAAGCCCTACCCCGAAAGCGTCTCCCTATTGTTGTGTTCATTATCTGGTACTCATTCTTTCTGTGCTGGTTTGTTTCTCATTCCGCAATTTTTTATAATTTTTACGTGTTACTTGATATTTACGACAGCTGGTTCTTGGGTATTTACATAATTTCCACATTCTATGTAAAATTATGTCAAAAACCGGAAGGGTAGTTTTTGAACTATCATTATACTTTCCTATAACGGGGATATAAGAAAGTAAAAGCTGCGTACTCTTTCATGGAGTGGGGAACCTTTGAACTCAAATGGGCGTAATATCAAGTCTTTACCCCCCCCCCCTTCCCCTTCTCTCCTCAGGTAAGAAAAGCTTACTCCGGCCCTGGTACTGCTGAGTGCTGACAGGACTGCTCAACGAAAGCTAGAGAAAGGATGATGCAACGCGAACACGTGCAAACGTCTCCCAGAGTGCAATGCTATCTTAGTCCAGTCCCTGGCTATAAGACCCGTCGGAATTTTGAGGTGGACGAGTTTTCTCTTCAGATCCTGTTAGAGCATGCCCAAAGGAAGGATAAAATCTTGGGTATACATCTGGCAACCCGGGCATAAATTGTATAGGACGCCATTTTGTTTTGGGCATATACGCGCACTAGTTAGTATTGAATTTCGTAATTTTCTGTTCTTTCCAATATACCTATACGGAATATGACATGTTTTTTTTGGATTCCTCATAAAATTTCCTATAAGATAGGACCATTTAACCAGTAATAAAACAAATTTATGAAAATCTAACCATTTTTTGTATTTTATTTAGTGATTTCTTGAAAGGATACTTATATTTAACCAAACAAAATATTAAACTGATGTGAATTTTGTTTGTTTCCGACTGAATAAATGAAATGGAGGATAATAAGCAACTTGTTGGCCTACATCTGTGCCGAGCGAGTGGAACTTCAATAAATGTGGAGATTTCAAAATGTATTTTACGCCAAAAACACAACAAAAAGAAAACAACTACAACAGAAGGAAGGCAAAAAAATATTGGCTGCTGCTGAAATACGACAAAGTGATGTTTTTAAACGTATCAGTCTCCTTGGGCGTGATTCTGAGTTCGTGTACCATTGTATAACGTACAAGTTTGTCCGCGCTTTGCATCGAATCCGGGTTCCCTCACTCCGGAGTAAGTCGCTCTCCTAATTAAGCTACACGGACATATGTTCTCACTGCTATCTGCCTTTATCTCATGTGCGTCCTGCGGTGCAGGCACGTCACATCTCTTAATGAAACGGAAGCAGATTTTAAAATCTTTGAAGAGGTTAACATTTAACCATGTGTGACGAGATCAACAAAAAAAAGGAGACATTGATAATTATGTTGCAAAGTGTTGGAAGATTAACAAACCAAAGTACCATTGACATAGTCTGGCATTCATGCTATCATCTCAAAGGCATATGTTCCGTTACAAAATATCGTTTTTCTCCCATATACTGCCTTACCCAAATGACAGCATATGATAGTGTGTATTCATGTATGAAGAATTTCCAAAGCTTGCTTTTACATCTGTATCAACAAGTACTTCCACTTTCATGTGATGACTGCCGCAGAAATTCAGTTGATTACAAATGAATTCCAAGACCTTGTGCTACTCCTGGGATCTTTCCATATGACTAAAATTCTACGTGCATGTATTGGAAAATACATAAAGGCAGCGGGTTAGAAAACCTTTTAATTGAAAACCATGTGTTTGGTCCAAAAGTAGTAGAGTGTCCTCAAAGGTACAATTACGTAAGATCAGTAAAAGGAATAGTTTATGCTAGCAGAAGTGGTAGAGAGGCTTAAATGGAAAGCATTTTTGAGTACAATCGAAGATGATGACGAATTAACTACACACGTTGGTGATGTGCTCAACTCTATGCAATGCTCAACAACGGAAGAAGCACAACTCAAGTTCCAAGAGCTGATCGCAACATCAGAAGAAACACTGAAATCGTTGAATGTTTTCATACAGGAGCAATATAAGAATTCTGAGCTGTGAAAATACTGGAGGGATTCTTGCATCTGATAAGTCTTTTGAAGAACCTCATAAGAGCTGACAGGGAGGGGAACTGGAACCTCTACATGCCAAAAGTGTAGGAAGTCCTTCCAATTTTTCAAATTTTTGATGGAGTCAACTACACTGGCGGAAAGTGAAAAAAGAACACCAAGAAGGAATTGGCGGACGATCATGAAATTTACATACACTGACGGAAAAAAATCCCAACACCACGAAAAGATAGTTGTAGAGGAATGAAATGGCGGCAATACATTTGTATAGGTAACATATTTAAGCGATTAAGGTTTCAAGATCACAGCTTATTGTAAGCGCGAGAAGAGCCATTTTAAATGTGAAATGCTGGTACATTAATAAACGGTGCAACCGCCAGAATGTTGAATGCAAGCACGCAAGCGTTCATGCATTGTGTCGTACAGGTGCTGGATGTCAGTTTGTGTGATGGAGTTCCATGCCTGTTGCACTTGGTCGGTCAATACAGGGACGGTTAATGCTGGTTGGGGGTGACGCTGGAGTTGTCGTCCAATGATGTCCCATACGTGCTCGATTGGTGAAAGATCTGGTGATCTAGCAGGCCATGGCAACATGTCGACACTCTGTAGAGCATGTTGGGTTACAACAGCGGTATGCGGGCGAGAAAGATTAAAAACGTTGACCTGTGAGGGACGTTGTCACACGTACCAGGGGTCCTATTTCAGTCCACGTAAACAGTTCCCAGACGAGAATGACACCACCACCAGCTTGATGAGTACCCTGCTGGCAAGAAGGAACCATCGCTTCATGTGGTTTGCGCCGTACTCGTATCCTGCCATCCGCATGTACCAACGTGAATCCCGACTCATCAGTCGAGGCAACCTTTTTCCACATGTCTAGTGTCCAGTGGCGATGTTCCCGCGCCCATGCTATTCTTTGCACCCTGTGATGTGCGGTCAGCAGCAGTACCCTCGTGGGACGATGGCTTCTGTACCCTATAGCGAGGAGATGGTTCTGGATGGTGTGGCTGCTTACACGTTTTTGTGAACCAGCGTTAAATTGCCGAGTGATTTCTTGTACTGTGGCCCGTCTATCCGCTGTTACAATGCGAGCTAGCCGACGATGACCCCGCTCATCCACACGCTGTTGTCCACGGCAGTTGGCCCTTGCAGGGATGGTTTTACCGGATTCGATGTACTCACGGTGCACCCGTGACACAGTGGCTCGTGAAAATCCCAGTGCCTGCACGACTTCCGATATGGAGTGACCCATTCGTCGGGCCCCGACAATTTGCCCACGATCAAATGCGTTTAGATCCTTCGTCTTACCCATACTGCGTCCGACTTTTACTGATTCCCGTCGCATCACTCCTTATATTGTCAGATCGCTGCACACGTCATGTCGTTTCCGTTTACAGGGCCGCCCACAGCGCCACATTTGCATAACGCCAGCTGTCTCTAATTCAATTGCTCTTCAGTGTATAATGGTGCATTTAGCTAAACCGTTCCCACAACACTTTTGTTGGCAATTAACCACCTGAAACTTTTTTAACAGCAGCTTAATATGTCATAGTCAACTACTGAGTGACGAACTTTGTTTCATCCGTATGTTAATTGCTCTTCCACCTCCGCATCTCTCTCTCGTTTGTTACATTCTTTTATATTTTATAATATATATATCATCATCATTGTCAACCATTATCAATCCACTGCTGGACCATTATCAATCCACTGGGGTCAACCATTATCAATCCACTGCTGACAGCCTTCTGGCGCTTTAGAACTTCAAAAACATTTTTAACTGTTACCTTGTTTGCTTTTCTATATATATATATATATATATACTCCCTTCGCTGACCCTTAGCAACAACAAGTCTGGTGCCCATGCGGCAGAGAATCATTGGAGCAGCTGTTCCTATTGATTCACTTCGAGTTTTTTTTTTTATTTATTTATCCATCGTTCGTGCTGTATTATTTCAATTTCGCTGTTTTTAAAAAACGCAGAATACACGGAAAAATAAGGTAAATTACTTTTGCTTAATGAAATATGAAGTAAAATTTCATAAACCACCAACAGTGAAAGTTCAGAGGATTTACAACAACGTCCATTTTCCAACAAGGGGAGGCTTGCTTGCTTTTCTGTGTGTGTGTGTGGGGGGGGGGGGGGGGGGGGGGTCTGCTCTCTCTCTGGCTCCCTGCTAGCTACGGCCCTGTTTCCACACACACACAGCACAACCCAATGGTTGGTAAAAAAATGGATTTGAAAAAATAATCTGATGATATTTTGACTTTTAAGCATCAAGGCGAAAATTTGCAACTGTAAACCAGGAGCAGAGGTTGGGTTCATAGTTTAAAACTTTTGCATCACCACACCGTACAAAAAAAAAAAAAAATCACCTACGTTTACACATTTCACTCTGCTTTACCGAAAAACAGGCAGTCCCGGTGGCCAAGTGGTGGTACGATGCTGGCCTCTAATCATTGGCCTCAGCTCGGATTTCTTACCGGTTTCGTCTGTCTTAACTGCAGTCATTATCAAGGCTCGTCTTTCAGTGCAACTGCCAAGGCTCGTCTTTCAATCTGCTGCACTGAAAGACGAGCCTTGATAATGACTGCAGTTAAGACAGATGAAACCGGTCGGAAATGAACGAGTGTGTCGTCGAGGTCAACTCCCTTTTTCAATATATTAATTATCGTGATTCAGCATACTTCTGTACAGGTTTTTAGCGTGTTTCAATATATCCTGAAGAAATATCAAGATTAAACCTATTTAAATAGAAGTTTTTTGGTATATTTTAACCCTACTTCAGAAGATGTTAATGGATTTTAACCTACTTCGGTAATCTTTATTGTCAATCTCAATCCCGCTTCATTTGTTTGTTTTTTTAAATTCCTTTGTTCATTCGACGTTGAACATTACTATTATTTTATTGTCGACTTCAAAAATAACCTGCTGACTATAATACTAGTTAGGGGATGAATATGGTATACATAATCCTGTTATCGATATTCCAGTCTTCAATTTGCCTCACATGTAACTTCTTTATTGCTTTGTTTTCTTCGCATATGGATTATGTTTAACTGCTAAATTCGACGTGACTTTGCATTACGACAGACTATGAAATGACAGCTAAACAGAATTATATGCTCAACAGGCCATCCTTCAACAATATGCACCTCATACCTAACGTGAGTAATGACTTTTAATTTTGGTTTTTTCACTAGTCATTCGATTTATGTTGACAATTTATAGATTTTTTATCATGAAAATTTGTAAACTTTGACTGGATACGATACGACAGAGGGTTGACCCGATGATGTGTAAATAATGTAACGTTTATAACATGTGAAACAATATTTACAAGTACAAAGTACTTATAACCCATTCTCAGCCCATTGAATTGCTCACGGTGGTCGTTGACCGCCTGCCCCCCCCTCCCTAAAAAACGGTTGTTATTAAACCACAAGAAAAATTTAAATTAAAGCGAGTAATATCTTCTTAAAGGAAAAAGGGCATCCTTATTTGACGCTGCGTTGTTTTTCAAACCTATGCGTTATCTTCCAGATTGCTGCTTTCATTTCCTGCTCAAAATTTATGGTGACGGGGTTTGATTGTAACTGCTGAAACCCCTCATTTACACCTATGTGATATTCAGAGGACTTAATTTCTTTTAATAATCTTTCCGCTTAGGTTGCGTATTAATTTGAAATTGAGGAAGAGATGCAGTCCGGAATTTCATTTCCAGAGAAGTAAGTATGGCAAGAGATACGAACCATTCGGTGATGGTTTGTGAAGTTTCGAAGCGGAGATACCGACCTGCAAAACGAAGCACGTGGTCACTGACCTGTTGCTGTTTCTGAAGATGTTCTGTTACGTGTGGTTGAAGCGCCCCCCCCCCCGAAAAACGTGTCGCGAGATAGCGGCAGATGTAGGTGTCCACCACACGACAGTTGTTCGGCGTCTGGCTGCGCTGGGTAAGGTCAAAAAGCTGGACATGTGGCTGCCGCATGAGTTGACAGCTACCAACAAGACTATGTGTTTGGAAGTCTGCACGTCGCTGCTTGCCAGGTATAAACAGGAGCCTCTACTGCATCGAATCGTCACCTGCGAAGAGAAGTGGGTCCTTTATGATAATCGGAAATGATCTGGACAATGGTTAAGCAAGGCACAGCCTGCTGGACGGCATCCTAAGCCACCCCTAGACACCAAGAAGATGATCCTCCTTGTCTGGTGGTCCACAGCCGAGATAATTCATCGACGTCTCTTGGCAAGAGGCCAAACCATCACTGCAGAACGTTATTGTGCTGAATTACACAAGATGCACCGGAAATTGCTGCAGAAACAACCGGTTTTTGTAAACAGACATGGTGTTATTCTGCTCCAGGACAACGTCTGCCCTCATTTCGCACAACGAACGATGCTGACACTACGTAAATGCCTTGGGCTATGCAGCATTGCCTCATCTTGCCTATCATCTGTTTCGTCGCCTGGATCACTTCGTGTCATGGAAACAGTTTACGACAGACAATGAGGTTCAACGTGCAGTTGATGACTTCTTCGGGTCCCAGACACAAGACTTTTTCGTTCCGGGATAATGGCCTTGCCGGACAGATGGCAACTATGTGTCGATGCCGAGGGGGATTATTTTGCCTGGGTAAGTTGTCCTACTTTTCCGTTCTCACCGTCCACGTGTGCTGGTCCTTTACCGGAAGTTCGTTCGCACCAACCCAATAAAATACTCTAATTACTTCTGAAAAATAAAATCAAGAATTTGTAACAGCGTGAAATTTTTTATCGCAAGGCTACCTCCCTCACTGAAATCCTACGTTGAGAATTGTTTTCCTGGTCTCAAAATTTTAAATAATGAGTAGTATTTGAAATATTAAGGAATCTTTGAGTGAAAAAATGAAAAGTTGTACTACCCGTAGTCGTTCGTTGGCTGTATTCTCCCCAAACGCTCTGTTAACGTTTCGAGTGGCAAATGGAACAGTTTAAATTCATACAGAAAGATGACTCTCAAATCCGGCGTATGCATGTTCCCTTTGGAAGCCACGTTACCTCCAAACAAACTACACCTCAAAGCTACACCTGAACCTTGTTCTTCACACACGTGCTAGCTATTTATAGTAACTCTGTGACGTAATACCCGCAACAGCTGTGAGTAGTTCCATTCCCCTGGGGGGGGGGGGGCTGTCTCCACTGCTCGTTCGCGCTGGACATTTCATTCACACCAACCCAATAGATGTTTTACGAAAAAAAATTCAGAAACTTCGCGCCTTCCAGTAAAACTCTTTACACCCCTGCATGGATGTTTTTCTTTCTTGACTGGGGGTTTAACGACCACCGTGAGAAACTCAGTTGGATATAAGTAGTCGCTCATCCCTAATTTAGGACCACTGGTTCCAGAGAAGGGAGAGTGCCACACACACAACATCCATGCCTCACCAGGATTCTAACCCAGACCCATCTCGGACGAATGATTAGAAGCCATCGCTTAGACCACTACGCCACCAGAGCGGCCCATACAAGGCTGCACACAGCAGCGCGACGCTACAGATGGGCTTGGGTTTTCTTTGAGCCCACTCTTTAGCCCTCCAAAAGTATTTACGCAGTTAAAGCACATGGTGAGTGCAATCATCTAAAATTTCAGGGAACTTGTATAAACGTGCGTTAATTTTACAAATTAAATTTTTTTTTTATATAAAATGAATTTTTTGTTATACACTGACGGAAAAAAAAATCCCAACACCACGAAAAAATAGTTGTAGAGGAATGAAATGGCGGCAATACATTTGTATAGGTAACATATTTAATCGATTAAGGTTTCAAGATCACAGCTTATTGTAAGCGCGAGAAGAGCCATTTTAAATGTGAAATGCTGGTACATTAATAACCGGTGTAACCGCCAGAATGTTGAATGCAAGCACGCAAACGTTCATGCATTGTGTCGTACAGGTGCTGGATGTCAGTTTGTGGGATGGAGTTCCATGCCTGTTGCACTTGGTCGGTCAATACAAAGACGCTTAATGCTGGTTGAGGGTGACGCTGGAGTTGTCGTCCAATGATGTCCCATACGTGCTCGATTGGTGAAAGATCTGGTGATCTAGCAGGCCACGGCAACATGTCGACACTCTGTAGAGCATGTTGGGTTACAATAGCGGTATGCGGGCAAGCGTTATCCTGTTGGAAAACACCCCCTGGAATGCTGTTCATGAATGGCAGCACAACAGGTTGAATCACCAGACCGACGTACAACTGTGCCGTCAGGGTGCGCGGGATAACCACGAGCGTGCCCCTGCTGTCATAGGAAATTGCTTCCCCAGACCATAACTCCAGGTGTAGGTCCAGTGTGTCTCGGCCGCTGACAGGTTGGTTGCAGGTGCTCACCTGGCCTCCTCCTAACCAACACACGGCCATCACTGGCACTCAGGCAGAACCGGCTTTCATCAGAAAACACAACAGACCTCCACTCCGTCCTCCAATGAACTCTAGCTTGACACCACTGACGTCGCAAACGGCAGTGGTTTGGAGTAAGTGGAATGCACGCTACAAGGGCGTCTGGCTCGGAGCTGTCCTTCAAGTAACCGATTTGCAACAGTTCGTTGTGTCACTGTGGTGGCAACTGCAGCTCGAATTGCTGCCGCAGACGCGGTACGATGCGCCACGGCCATACGCCATACACGGCGGTCTTCCCTCTCAGTAGTGCCACGTGGCCGGCCGGAACCCGGTCTTCTTGAGGCAGTACCTTCCCTTGACCACTGCTGCCAACAATCATGCACAGTGGCTACATTCCTGCCAAGTCGTTCTGCAATATTGCGGAAAGAAAGTCCACCTTCTCGTAGCCCTATTACACGACCTCGTTCAAACTCCGTGAGCTGTTGATAATGGCTTCTTCGTCTTCTTAAAGGCATTCTTGACTAACATCAACACACTATACGTCGAATCCCAACGATAACTAACGCTCACGAACGTTACAGCGCGTATTTACAGCAAACCTGCTTTGCATGTTCCGAGGTGCGCTACTAGCGCCACACGTATGCGCCGAGCGCGAAATTTACATAGACGTCATCTTACAGATGTACTCTCACCGCCTACCAACTGTCGCTTTTCTAACACAACCTCTTCTTGGTGTTGGTTTTTTTTTTCCGCCAGTGTATTTAGTGTTTGTACTTCTGTGAAATGGCGGGAGTCCGCTGCGCCAATGCCTAAGACAGTAGTAGAAACACACCATTTTTGTAATTATAGTTTAAAAAGATGAGAGAGAGAGAGAGATTCCATGGAAGTTGACAAACTAAAATTCATAAAGAGTCTTATGACAGCAAATATTATAAAACGATTTCAAAAAGCGACGTAAGTAACCAAAAATTGCGAACAAACTATAACTTGTTTAAAGGCCATGGAGATTCGTACCCATGGGTGCCAGTACTATCACATTGAATAGGTACTACGTGCAATCAGAGCATATTTAAGAAGGGGCTGGACAGTATTTTGGGGCATCATTATTAGTGTCACATTTAGGATTGCCGCCCCGGTGGCGTAGTGGTCTAAGCGATGGCTTCAGATAATTCGTCCGAAATGGGTCTGTGGTTCGGATCCCGATGAGAGCATGGATGTTGTGTTTGTCTTAAGGCACTGGTTCTCTCCCTTTCCCTGGAACCAGTGGCCCTAAATTAGGGACGAGCGACTGCTTATAGCCCACTGAGTTGCTCACGGTGGTCGTTAAACCCCCAATTAAAAAAAAAGAGATTTCACTATGGGTGGCTGAATAAATATACCCAGGAGAAAACATTCCCTAAGTATGCTGAGGAAGCCATAAAAATATCACTGCCATATTGAAGTGTGTAACCCATGATTCTTCATGGACGAACCAGTATAAAAAAAAAAAAAAAATGAAAAAAAAATGTAAAAATGCATGGTTGAAAAATGGATAGCAGTTCATTTCTACTTTATTCCCCTCCCCAAGGGTTCAGCTTGTTGAAATTTATCAAAGTAGTGGACAAAATAATATGATACAGAATGTCATGATTCAAACGAATTCTGAAAGTATGAAAATTTCCCCCAATTACAGACGTGTGCTAAACATCTGTAACGCTTTTGAAAGATTTGAGGATGGACTGGGTGGGGGCTGTTATACTTTTTGCTGACTCCTCGTAAAAAAGCTGAAAGAAATAGAAAAGGTTTTCACAAGGCAGTTTTTGCTGTGATATCTTAAAAAAAAAACAAAGAAAAAAAAAAAAACTGTAGAACTCTGTCAATTCTTCAAGCACCCTGCATAATTCTGGGACCCCTTGAAATTGGGTCGATGAAACCAGGCCGGGAATTTTATTCTTGTGATCTACTACTGAAACACACGTACCCACAAGGAAACACCTAAATTTCCTCAAGAAAAAATTCGCTTAACTTCTGGATGAAATAGAACTGTTGAAATGAGCATTGCAAAATTTAGTTGTGAACAAATTTTAGCAGCAGTTTAAGGGTGAAATAATTCTTTTAAGGGTGAAAGCATGTCAAACCATGCTCAAAAACGGGGTGTGGTACCAGATAATTACATTTACATGGTCTCTGTTCGTCTACTGAGCAACGGTATTTGTACCACCTCCTTGAATAGACTCATTTTTAAAGTCTACCCATTATTTTGACTCATGAGCTACCATTTTGATCCATGAACCAGTACCGGTAAATCATTGTTCCGTTTAAGATAAATATGGTTTGGACATGGATTTCGGAACACCTCTGCCGAAGGATCGCTTGGTGCTCTATGTCCGCACGTGAATAAGGGTGTGGGGATGATGGACCAGCAAAATTGTTACTAGTGCCTCCTTCAAGATTACAAAGGGAGGGTAGGGCCTACCAATGTCTCTTGACCTCCAAGCTTAATTATTTATAATAGTTAGCTTAATTATTTATAATAGTTAGCTTAATTTATTTATAACAGCATGCTTGGTCCGGTGGCAAATTTTTCACTGAAGTAGAGAGAATTTTGCTTCGTTATTTTAGAGCAAACGCCCAACATATACCTATATAGATAGAATGAAACGCCATTTTTTAAAGAAAATAACCTTTTAGAAAGATAATATAAAGCTCAAATGAAGAAAACTATTTTTACTCATGAATACCAATATAATTATTCGTTCTTTCCAAACAATCCAGACATAAAGGATACAAGAAATAGTGAGCCATTCCTCCAGAGGTTCACCGGGAAAATCCGCCCTTGTGCCTGGGGCTGCAGCCCCGCTAGCCCCCTCTTAAATGGGCTCTGTGTACAATTTGTACATGAAAAGTTTTTTATTTTACTGGGGACAACGTCCTCAGCGTCAGGTAATATACATGAACGAAAATTTTGCCAAAATTACTTCAAAATTTGTGCCCCCGTATGATGATTAGCCCCCCTAATAGAACCCTCTCCAGTTCTAAGCTACGGACGATAGCGATAGCCTTTTATACAGACTTTTTTTTTTCTTGGAAGTTTAAAACTTGATTCAGAATTCTGGTAGGATCAGTTTCAGCAACGGTATCTTTTGCCTTTAATCTACCTACAGATTTGAAACATTCTGTCGCAGTTCCGAAATTATTACAAACGTACGTGCTCGCTAACACAAAATGTGTGTTCAATTCGAGGTTAATAATATTTAATGATAACAAAACACCCGTGGCAAAGTTTCCTTGGTTCTATCTTGTATCTTCACTCACTAAGCTGACTTTTTTGCGTGATCAGTTTAAAACTCGGGATATGCGCTATTTACAAAATTTGAATATCTCTTTACCTCTTTGACATCACAGCATCTCGTATTCAGCTGGTACCTTGTAGCTCTGTATGAGGTTATGAGTTGCAAGTGAGATGCTGTCTGAATGCTTTGGAACAAGGCGGAGTAGCCGGACAAGCACACGCAGACAGACACTCACAAACACGTTACTTTTTTCTTTCCTGTCAGAAATATTTCCCTGAGGTTTACAAGATGGCCGATAGATGGCAGCGAAAATGCGATTCGGTGAAACTGGATCAGAGGGCTAGAAAATGTTCCTAAGATTCTGAAACTCTCTGCGTAAATCAGTTGGTGTGAGTCGTTGAACAGGGTAGGACGAGAGCAGCAAAAATTCTGTACTTATTATTTTTTTTTTATTTAACCTTTGGAAACATGTGACTGGAGTCTCTAATCCGCATACGATTCTAAAGCGTTTTGTCCTTTCATCGTACACCTAGGTTTTATCACATCACCGGAACCTACGAGTTTTTCATTGTGGTAAGTGTTCTTTTAGTTGTCATTCAACTTTTTCTCATAGCGCTAACAGCATTGTAAAATTTCACCAATAACAGCTTTCTCTGTTCAGTCACACATGTGCGATGTGTTGTTAGTTTTGTAAAGTGCGAATGATCCCTATGTTAACGTTAAATCTGAGTATTAGCAGCAATGTGTGTGAGCTTTCGTTTATTTTAAAGCTTGTGTATAAAGGATTTTATGTATTTTACTGCAACGAGAACGGGCACTTATTAGGGAAGGGGGAGTTATCAGCTGCCTGTCAGTTGCTTAGCTTGGGGGTAGGGGGCTAAAAGGGTCACCCCTTTTTCATTTGCTATTTGTTTAATTCTCAGGCGCTTGGTTGTTGGCGCCCGGCGCAAAGTATTTGCCCCAGTGTAAAGTATAGTGGTTTTTTTATTATTAATAATTTCCTAGTCTGGTAGTTGAACTCTGCACGTGGCTAAATTTAAGGTGACTGATTCAGATACTGAGAAAGAGGTGCAACTTGACCACAAAAAATTAGCGTAGTTATGTGCATTCGAACCCACGCCATTGGCTTCGTATGTCCGAGGTGGGCCCGGGTTAGAGTCCGGAATGGGACGTGGGTGGAATGTTTGTCTCATGGCGAAGGCTCTCCTTCCCCTGGAACCAGTAGCTCTAAATTAAGGACGGGCGACTGCTTATAGTCGTACGAGTTATTCATAGTGGTCGTTAAATCTCGAAATAAAAAAAAAAAAATCCCGCCCTCTGGGCCGAGAACTGGCAGTTTGGACTGTCATAATGGGTCAATTAAGCACGACTGTAATTTGTTGATTCTCAGTTTTTAGTTCAAAACGTTCTACGGATGACAATACCCATCAGCAGCACAATCCCAATTGCATGTTTTAAGAGTCGTATAGGCAGCAAATTAAAAAAAAAATCTCAGTGTTATTCCTCTGCGAAGTTTATTTCGTTCCAACAGACATTATCCTTATGAACACTTTTCATACGTTTCTTTTCTTGGAATATCCGTAACAAGAAGTGTTTTACATCTGTTATTTTAAACAATGCTGCAGTAGAATTAATAAGAACAAATATTACTTGAGCACGTGTTAAAAAATCATCATGAACTAGCAGGGCCGGATTAAGGGGTCTAGCCTTGGGGCCCGCCATTACCAAGGGCCCAGTAAGCATGCCTGGACAAAGAATGAAGAGGTTTATAAAATTGTCTTACCTTTGTCTCGTATGATTTCCACTTGGTCAGAAACAGAGGCCGGAAGACTAACACATTTCAAGGCAGTGACTCACCAAGGGTAAAGCATGTCTCTGTGTACAGCGGAGTCGGCGAGGCAATTTCATCTTTTCACTACCATCCACCCACACCTCCCAATTTGCACTTGGAACAGTTAAGGTCGAAGTCCCCTGTGGAATCGTAGTGTATAACTAAACAGGTGTATTAATAAAAATATACAATGCTAAATCATAAAATAAAAAATCCAAGACAAAATCTAGGAATCTTAGGCTTTTAACTCATGTTCTTATTAGAACATGCGGATAATGTATTGGTTTGAAGAATGCAGTACGTATTAATATCACAATCACATTGCTATAGTTTCGTGTTTTAATGGACTTCATGCATAATTATTCCCAGTCACGAGTTTTTTGGGGCTCACTAAGGCCTTAATCCGGCCTTGTTAGTAGTCTGTTGAACCCAGTGGTATTGAGCGCATACTTCTTGCTGTTAGAGCCTCTTACTGTTGGATCCCGGTTTGAATTCGGTGGCTGTTGTTTTTCCTTTCGGCGTTGGTTCTGTCCCTTCTCTAGATCAGTAGTAGCGTCAAATTAAGGAAATGTGGTTCATTATTACGTAAGATTCTAATGGTGGTTGTCACCCTCTGAAAGATAAACAATTTTGCTCTGTATACAGTATTGTGTAATTGTTTCCTGTGTGGATTGTACTCCATGCCTTCTGTGCAGCGGATAAGGTAGCTACTTGAAAGCACTAAAGTTTAAACAATGGGAGTAGATTTCGATTATCCTTGTCGTCCTCGGAAGCAGTACTGAGTTATTAACTTTCAGTTGTATGATCGGAAAACGAGAACTCTGTGAAGCATCGTTCTTCCCTGGTAAGGGAGCCACTCATGTGACCTTAGTGTATAGAGCACTTGTGGATTAATCCCTTAACGCCAACAAAGGGATTACTGGAACAATTAGTGAAAAGGGAGAGTTGCGCCAATAACCCCAACCAGCACGCAGATCCGGACAGGACACCCTGTTCCGAAATCACTGAGAAACTAAGGGCAGCCACTGCACCGCGATCCCACGGATGGTAGTAACCAAAAGACTGGGAGGTCAGTCGCCCGCTAAGATGGAACTATCTTGATTCTTTAATCAAGAAAAAATGCACAAAAATACATCGATGAACTACATTAAATTATGAATTATTTACATTTCAATTCACAAAGTCTTCGGCCAGGAAATTAACGTGAAGTACAAAAACAGATAAATTACTCCAGTAATTACGATGTTTCTCGACAAGGCATCATTGAACAACAGCACAACTACATTTTAATAACACAACAGTACGTACTTTAACGATTATTTACATTTCAATATTGCAATGAAATGTTATTTAAAATCTATGCTCGTCTAGAATAATTAATTTTAATACAAGAATAGTAACATTTCGAAATCTACAACAATGCAATTTTAACAGGAACAAATAAATCGCACAAATATTTTAAAATAGGTAATTATGCAAAAGCATTTTACAAGATTCTAATATAATACCGAATTCCAAAAACACAGGATTCCCACAATTTAGAAACATTTCAAAAGTAAATTCAAAACAAATCACAATTAATGAAAAAATGTTAAGCAATTAACAAAATCAAAGTGCATGCTTAAACACGAAGTCTCAGATCGCAGAAACTGAACAAGCCAACCACAACTGGTGTGACCATTGAGTACAGAGCACTGACTGCCTAATTCATGTGACCATTGAGTACAGAGCACTGACTGCCTAATTCATGTGACCATGGAGTACAGAGCACTGACGGCCTAATTCATGTGACCATGGAGTACAGAGCACTGACGGCCTAATTCATGTGACCATGGAGTACAGAGCACTGACGGCCTAATTCATCTGACCATGGAGTACAGAGCACTGACGGCCTAATTCATGTGACCATGGAGTACAGAGCACTGACGGCCTAATTCATGTGACCATGGAGTACAGAGCACTGACGGCCTAATTCATGTGACCATGGAGTACAGAGCACTGACGGCCTAATTCATGTTGTGCAGAGAAGGTTCCAGAGTTTTTTGTTCTAACTAAGCTATTTGGAAAATAAATTTGCGAAATCTAAAATTTGCCAGGAGAATCTGTATTCGATGTGATAACCTGTGTGTGAATTACAAGTTTAAGAATACAGAACATTTTAAGTTTAAAAATTTTTGATAAATAAAAGTATGTACGGGCCTGTTTAAATTCAGCGTTAATTAGTTTTACTTCGACTAATTATGTCCGTATCTTGTTTCGCTTCACATTTTCTCCCCATTAAGGAAATATATATATATGCATTTCTCATTGGAATCAATGATCTTTGATAAAAGCTTCGAGTTCTTCGTATTTTATATAAGAATCAAGTATTATTGATAAGAAATCTAGGAATTATATGCTGGAAAGCAGTTGCACGTTATCACACACTTGAGCCTCATTCAACTGTGCAGTGGTAAATTCAACAGACTGCTCGTCTGCTGAAGAACCAAATCCAGTACAACATTCTGGTTTCTTGAGTCTCGCGAATAAATATATGTTTAGGATGTGTAGTTACCACCATGTGAATACGAAGGCACTTTGAAATAGCCGTTAACACTGTCTTGTGGTATGGTTTTTTATGGATTAGGCATTAGTAGAAATGAAAACAGAATTGCTCTAAAGAAAAATATGCAGGGTTTCACCAAAAGACTGACGTTTCGTTGAAATACAACTGTAGAGTGAAGATAGATGATCTGAATAAAATTACCAAAATGTTCAAGATTTTCCTTCCGTTTGAATTCATGCATAAATCAGTGTAAGCAACTTCAAAGTTTTCAGAAGCAAAAATCATGATTCACGCTTTCTCTGTAAATAACTTGAAGCTCGTTTCAAGTTTTTTTCTCCCAAAACAAAAAAAAAATGATTGGAGCTCCTTTAATTTCATTAAATAGGATACCAGGTGGACAGGCCCGTACGAAGAATTTTATTTCTATAAATAGTCCACACACACATCTTCAGTTAAGTTTTAAGTTCCTGCGAAATAATCTGTTATCTAAACTTTAGGATTTTACAATAGAAATAATTTAAGCATTCAAAGACATTCCAGCAGTTTAATAACAATTGTCTATCAGTTACACCGCATTTTCGCTTACAACTGAAATCCATTTGACACAATGGAATAAAATATTACTGTATTCTATATGCACATTATGCTCTATACATGAATATTTCAAATCTGTAGCATAAAATCGAGAAATAATTTTTTTGTGAAGTAAAAATTTATCCAGCTCTGAAATTCTAAATGTTTTCGGAAGAGACGTCGACTCCCCTCCCCACCAAGTACAGCCCTGCAGTGGGATCTTATTCTGTTCTCGTAAGACTTCTGTAATCTAACCCCATTTTTTCAGGTTATACAGACAGTAAGTAGCATCTTACACATTAGAACGCCACTCCTGTGGCTGGGTGGTTATAGGCGGGAGCTTCTGGGTAAACAGTTAGGCCTGGTTTGGTTTCTGCATGAGGCAGGGTGGTGTGTTTTCCTTACGGCGCTTTTTTTTTTTTTGTACTTTTCATGAAACTAGTGGCCCTGAATTATAGACTGGCTACTCCTTGCCATAGGTGATCTTGGGGGTGTTGTTAAATCCTGAAGTTAAAACTTAGAACAGACTATTAAGTGCCTTAAGCAGTGAGCGTTCCTTTCGGCACTTGATATTCTTAATGAGGCGTTTAAGTTTTTATTAATTGCATGGGGGTAAGTATTAGCATCTTAACTGTTTTATTTATACTTAGCATAACTGGCTTAAGGACTTATATTTGGCCAAAAAGTGTCGGAACATATAATTATACATGTACAAAGTTAGACTGTTAATAGATGTAACAGAAATTTGTCATACCACATGGTTTCCCCGTTGCTAGTTCACATAAAACTACTTCATTTTTACCTCTTCTGACTGTTGGTGAACTTGGACGAAAAGTTCGGAAGTATGAGACGAGCCTTGCCATCTCAGGTTTGGGCGCCGGTTTTCCTAATCTGAACCTGTGTATATCTCGAATCATCATTACGATTTTGGTTACTATCTGCGAGTTCTCCCAATAGAAACCTCGCTTTTAATAACAATTACGATTTTGGTTACTTTTAATAACATCTCGTTATCGAATTGTTGTTCCCTTCGATCGGTCAATTCGAGAGCCAGAAATTGCCGCAAATAATCCATGAATCTTTTAGTTATGTCTGCATAACACATCGAAGGTATGCTAGGACGCAAAATCTCCATGAGACGATGGAAATCTGAAACAAACCTATCATAATCTGGAATCAATTATAAACTAGAATACATTTTTCAGATGTTTTTTAACTCATGGTTCCACAGTCACCTATGGACATTTGTACAAGTTTCTCATCTGAAATAAACTTTTTTTAAAGCATAAAGAATGAAAATTTAATTTTTGATTATTTCCAGGCTCCTGGTTGATTTGACATGGAATGACCACTGAGAAGGAATATTGGACACATAATGTGATGAATTTGAATATTTGAGTAATTTTACACTGAGTTAACTTTGCATTAGAAACACCTACCTAATAACGCGTTGGGCCAACTTTCTTTTCAACCACAGCTCGTAAACGCCTAGGAACAGCAAGGTGTCTAACATCCTTCATGCGTAACTTGACCCATGTCCGCTGCAGCAGCTCCGTCAGTTCATGCTCATTCCGTGGAGGAGGATCAGCAGTTCACACCCCCGTTAAAGCATATCCCACAAATATTCAATTGGGTTACAGCCAGATAAGTTTTGGTGGGCCAAGGCAATGTGGCGAATTCGTTTTCTCCAACCATTCAGTTATGAGCCTGATGCCACGGTGCCTTGTCCTTTTGAAAGATGGCACTGTAGTCCGGGTAAACCTCCTGCAGATATGGATGGAGATGGTCGGCAAGGTCCCTGTAGCGTCCGCCATGCACTGTTTGTGGGATCATAACCAACGGATGTAGTACTTGCCAGGAAAAAGCTCCCCGTACCAGAATACCACATCCACCTGCCTGTTGAACCCCAACTGTGCAACCAGGTGATACGGCTTCATGCAGTTTACGCCATATGCGTATCCGACTATCAGCATAGTGCAGGAGGAAACTGGACTCGTCACCCCAGACTACATTCCGTCTGTCGAGAGTCAATTACCGGCGTTCCTTGGTCCATGTGAGGTGTTGTTTGCGATGACTGGGCGTCATCATGAGTACACCCTCGTTGGTCTCTGGCTGTGAAACGTTAGGCGAAGCGAAGTATGGTGCATGTGGAAACTGCACTGCTGTTGTATTGGTGAGTGAGCTGAGCGTTTGTTGCACGTCGTTGCTGGATAACAGTCGTGACACCAGACGCTCACTTCTAGGATCAACCGCGCGTGGCTAACTAATGTGAGCCCTTCTGCTGGATGTCTGTGCATGGTTAATCCAGTCCCTTGATACAGTAGTACGGCAGCAGTTAACAAGTGTGGCTGTTTCAGACTACGGTATGTAAGTAGCTGCTCGTAAACTTAGTAGCGTTTACAATTGCAATGATTCCAATATCTACAAAAATATTTCCTCTCTTAAGGATTGTGTTTAGAAACTGGACGAGGACAAGCCTTTTATCGTTTAAGAACTACAAGAAAACTAATACATTCTGTCTAGTAGAGCGGATCAAAGAGCATGTTTAATTTTTTTATACATATGCTCTTTTGTGGTTTTTCGACGAATAAGTTTTCTCTAATGAATTTAAAAATACGAACGGCTTCTTTAGAACAATTGTTTACCGTCGCTCAACGGCATCGCAGGAGCAATTGCCCCCGCGCTCATTTGCGTACAGGGGCGAAACATCACATTAGCCCCCCCCCCCCCACTTTTTAATTATGTCCGTAGTTAGAAATCGAATTACTACTTGTTTTTTTTATTTCCTGCCGTTTAAAATTCCCTCTGATAAAACAAAATATAATTTTCTACTTTAATTGTTAACCATCTAACACTCTGAATTCCTCAGACCCTAGACGCTGGTTAAACTCTCTCCGCTTGTGCAGTGATGATTTCTGAGACGCAGATCGCTCTCCTCGCCTATCCAGTATGCGAAGAAAAAGTTAGTTATTCTAAAAATTGTTATATGTAAAAAGTAGCGTTTTCTATTTCATTTAAGTATAATAGTCTTTAAGAAAGAAAATGGGAGAGGGAAAAAGGAATGAGATATATTATGTTTGATGAAGAACGTTAATATTTTTCTGAGGTTGATGTATAACGTAAGTGCTACGGTTCTTGTGGAATTCGTATCAACGTGGAAGTGTTAAAATCAATACAGTTTAACATCGTTTATAATATCCACAGAGCGCTTTATATCGAAAAACAGATATAAAATTCAAGGTTTATATTAATTTAAATTTTATGGATATAATTGTTCTATCTATAGTATGTTCAGATGACGCCATCACGTCATGTTCTACAAAAGTGCAATACGTTTTACCTGACCCCAAAAATGCATATCCTGATATCTTGTCCCAGATTTAAAAAAGTTGCGACCCCTTACCGTCGTTTTACGAAAAGGAAGTCTATTGAAAACATTGTTAATAGCCTTACCTTTTTTTGTCATGGTCAATTTAAAACGAGTGAATTGTGCAGCAAATTAGACCAATATGTCTGCCTTTTCGTTGCTTTTCAGCTGCTGTTTAGCGCACAGTATGCGATTTGTAAGCACCTTTGCGCATTTCTGATGTGCGCAGCTTGGTATTTATAATTTTCTCATGTCTGCCAGCTGAGCATTTCGACCAGATGAGTGTGGAAGTAAGGTCGTGATGCTGTTCTTATACTGAAACTCTTGAGGTTCAAGTAAAGAACATAGCAATTCCAATGTGTTCGATTACTCTGGAGTGTATTTTTTGTAAAACAGAAAATTTTAATTTCTAAGATGATAAAATAACAGTTCATTTGGAATTCACTTTATTTTCCCACTTTTCCTGTTATTCAAATATCCAGGTGGACTGATAAGATGTGTAACTGCACTTTTTTTTTATTATGCAATGAAAAATGTCAAGGAAATCCAAACAAAGTTGGTAAGTTTTCTCTTGCTATATTGAACATTAAAGACTCATTGTTTTCTGTTAAAGGTTGATACACTAGATTTCTCCCCTCATTCGGTTTCAGAGTGCACTTAGAAAATTTTTCCTATATAATGAGCCTTATATATTGTTTCCCTTCCAGTGTTTTTTTTTTAAGACCGGAGCAACCGTTCCTCTCTAAGGTAATACACATATCGAGGACAGATGTAAGCACACTTCTGTCGCTCCCCCATCGTAGCATTTATTGCGTAGGTTTTTCGAGGCAAGGGATTCTAAGCGCTGGCGTAAATCAGGCTCTCACTGTGTCTGTCACACGCTCTCTTGTTTGTACTAGAGTGGTAACAAGCAGCGTGGCCGAAGGAGAGGATGAACGAAGCATACTTGTGCGATGTAAGCGTTGTCAAGATCTCCACACACTTATACTGCCTGCTCTCCCCCCAATAAACACTTCAGCGACAGTCTGTAAAAGACAGTTTCGTTTCCCCTTTATCGAATATTTTAGTTGGCATTTTTGCGCTTGGAATTTTATTTCTGATTAAAAGAGAAGGAACTGAATCTTATTTACCTTTGAATGATTTGGAAGCTTTTTCATATACGTACACTGCGAACATCAAATATACTGTGTATTACAAGTATATATGTAGGTGTGACTGATAAGTCACCACCAAATGCTTTACGTTTTTTTAGAAGGTAAATATGGCGCTGTTGTGTTTCTCAAATTGTCTCTGCTTTTTACATATTTCATTTTTAAACTATTTTTATAGTATATGGCCAATCCCTTCAACGAAATTTTTATTATGGTTGAAAGTTTTGAAATAGAGGTTTTGTGTAGTTACGGGCTTTTTCTTTTTACGGTAGTACTTCACATTTTATATTTCCTGGCCACGTTATTAGGTACATCATCATTGTCAACCATTATCAATCCACTGCTGGTCGAAGGTCTCCCCAAGTTTCCTCCACAACGGTCTGTCTTGTGCCAGTCTCCTCCATGTTACTCCCGCATACTTTCGAATTTCATCCACCCATCTTCCATGTGGTCTTCTTCTGGGTCTTTTCCTGTCCCTTGGAATCCAATCTAAAATTTCGGCTGTCCATCGATGGTCTGTTCTTCTGGCAGTATGTCCAGCCCATTGCCATTTCAGGGATTTAACTCTGATCATGTCTTCCACTCTTGTCATTTTTCGGATCCACGTGTTCCTCTTCTTATCTCTCCTGGTTACACCAAGCATGCACCTCTCCATGCTGCTTTGAGTTGTCTGCAGCCTTTGTATGTCTCTTTTAGTTAAGGCCCACGTCTCTGCACTATACGTAAGCACTGGAAGGATGCATTGATCAAACACTTCTCTTTTAAGATATAATGGCATATTGCTCTTGAAAATTATGCTGTTTCTTCCAAAAGCTCTCCAGGCAAGTTTTGTACGCCGATTAATTTCTTCATCAATGTGACCCTCACTTGATATCTGCTGTCCAAGATAAACATACGTGTCTGTTATCTCCAGCTTTTCTCCATCAATCGATAAATCTTCATTTCTTGTAAAAGCATTGAACATCACTTTTGTCTTCTGAAAGTTCATTTTTAATCCCACTTCTTTACTCTTGTCAGCAAGTTCCTGGATCATACTTTGTAGCTCTGATGGGGTAGTTGCAAAAATGACTATGTCATCAGCAAAACGAAGGTGGGTTAGATAATCTCCATTAATCTTTATCCCTTTGTTTTCCCAGTTCAGTGATTGAAAGATATTTTCCAATGTGCCATTAAAGAGCTTCGGAGATATGGTGTCACCTTGTCTCACTCCTTTTCCAATTTTTATGTGTGTTGTATTTTCAAACAGCCGAATCTTTGCACTTGCATTTTCATAGATGTTATTAATAATATTAATGTATGCATCTTCAATACCGCAGGATTTCAGAGCCATTGCAACTGCTGATGGTTTCACCGAATCAAAGGCTTTTTCATAATCGATAAAAGCCATGCACAATGGAAGTTCATATTCCCTCGCTCTTTCAATTAGTTCTCTCAGTACGTGGATATGATCTATTGTGCTGTAGCCACTCCTGAATCCAGCTTGTTCTCTAGGTTGAGCCATGTCCAGTGTCGCCTTCAAGCGGTGTGCAAGAACTTTAGTGAAGATTTTATAAACCACTGATAGGAGGCTGATAGGTCTGTAGTTCCTGAGATCCTCAATGTCACCTTTTTTATGTAGCAAGATCATTGTAGCGTTGTTCCAATCCTCAGGAATTTTCCCTTCATTAAGGCATCGAGTGAAAATTTGGGCGAGTACTGTTTCGATTTCTCCACTTGCTTCTTGTATGATGTCTACAGTAATTCCATCTTCTCCTGGAGCTTTTCCCCGCTTCATGTTCTTGATTGCATGTGCAACTTCTGCTGGAAGGACTGGGAGAACTCTGGTACTGGTACCTTTCATGATGTCTGGAGTACATGTATGATCCCTTTCATATAATTTGGAGTAGAAATCTTTCACTCTTGTCAAATTTTCGCCTCTATTTCTTGTTACAGAACCATCTTCTTTTCTCAGTGCCATAATCTGCTTTTTTTCCCTTACTGAGATGTCCCTTTGCTATATTTAGGCTTTGGTTGTTTTCAATTGCTTTCCTTACTAGTTCACAGTTGAATTTCCTTACGTCTTTAGTGATACTTTTTCGTACTGTCTTGCATAGCTCTATATATTCCACTTTGGAAGTCGCATCTTCTTTAGTTGTCCTCATCTCTCTTCTTTTTTGCATCAACATTTTGGTTTTTCCTGATAATTTGTTCACATACAATTTGTTCTTAGACCCAGCTAATTTTGTTGCTGTTTCCATAAGAGCTTTGGTTACTTTTCTGTTAACTTCAGAAATATCCACTTCTTCCAATGTTAGGCCTTCTAAAGCAGAGAATCTGTTCTTCAGTTCCAATTTGAAGGTATTATGGTGTTTTTAAGGTTGGTTATGTCAATACATTTTTTGTCTTATGAACTTGCTACGTTCGAGTTTAGTGTTGAGGTGCATCTTGCATCTCACCAATCTATGGTCACTGCCTGTGTTGAACTTGTTTAGCACACTGCAGTTTTCTATGACGAATTTTTTGTTACACATAATAAAACCAATTTCACTTGTCGTCCCATTTGGATGTGACCATTTCCTGTGTGGCTTTTTCTTGAAAAAGGAGTTCAAGATGAAAAACCCTTCTGCCTCTGCAAACTCTACGAGAGTATTTCCACGCTGGTTTTTGTTGCCGTGACCGAATTTACCTACTGAAGTTTCATTCTGTTGCCGTTGCCCTATTTTTGCATTGAAATCTCCCATAATTATCTTCAAGTGCTGCTTACCTTTATTATTTAGATCACGAATTTCCTCATAAAATTCTTCAATTTCTTCTTCAGCATGACTTGTGGTGGGTGCATAAGTTTGAATAATCTGAGCCTGGTATCTTCTCGAGAGTTGGATAACGAGTCGCGCAGCTCTGTCAGAGGAACTTTCAACTTCTACAACTTTATCCTTCAGTTTCTTGTTTATTATAAATCCAACACCACTAGTTCTGCCAGTATCTGTCCCACGATAGTAGAAGCGATGTCCACTTTTCAGTTCAATGAGATCTTCTCCTTTTCTCTTTACCTCACTTAGCCCGACGATGTCCCACTTGATCCTTTGTAGTTCCTCTTCCAATTCAAGAAGCCTTGAATCAGCATATACCCATGGAAATAGCGCTCCTATGTAGTTTAACTACTGAATAGTAGTTCCGTGTTAGAGATGGTATAAAAAAGTTATATACACCGAAGATTCAAAACATGACCACCTGCCTAATATGATGTTGGTCCTCCACGTGCCGCCAAAACAACTCTTACCCGGCGAGGCATGAACATCACAAGATTTCTGCAGGTGTCTTGTGGTATCTGGTACCAACACGTTAACAGCAGATCCTTATAGTCGTATCAGTTATTTGATTGCAAAAAAATATTTCGCAATTTGCGAAAAAAAAAAATCTGTTTGGCGACTGATAAAATGTTTTGGCGAAAATATTGGCGATTACCTGTTTTTAATGACGTCCAAGCAAAAACAATCTTTATTTTTTACTCGATTTGGTACTTGAAAAATGAAATTCGTATGTTGTTACTTTTTCTTTTTTACATTGCGTGTGAGACTGAAAGCAATTGCATGAAAAGAGTGGCGTCATCGCTCCTGCCTGCCCCTTCTCTTCTGTGCTCCTGTCTGTCCAATGTCCATATCTCGCGTTGACCCAATTCTGTGGTCGACACTAGTCTCATCTTCATTTCTCTTGAACACTAAAAGAAGTTTGTCTCGTGACGCCATCGATGACGTCATGTGATTTGCTTCGCACTTCTTTCGGTAAAGTGTTCATTCCGATATTCACATTCCGCCTAGATCGCCATTGAAGTTCTCTGCACGCTTGATTGTATGTCTCCATGGTTAAGAAAAGAAAAAGGTTACCGGAAGCCGGTGCACGTTTTATAATTTTATTTTTCTTCTGCCGCAGATCTGATTCTCCAATATTACAAGATTCTACATGCGGAATACCATCGACATCTACTTCAAGAACCGAAACGAGTGATGAATTAACCAATCCACCAGCATTACAAGCTTTTTGCGAAATACCGTGTGCTTCTACTTCAGAAATTGACAATGTCTATAAATTACAAAATTCTTCGGAATTATTGGATGTTTACACACGGCACCAGAATTAAGAACAGAGTTACTGAAAAGGGACGAAGAGATATCAGACTAGAATGGACTCGTAACGTACCATGGTTTCTGTACGATTCGAAGCAAAAGGCAATGTTTTGTGAAACTTGCATAAATGCTAAAGTTCAAAATGTTTTCACAATTGGATGTACAATTCTGAAGCAAGAAAATGTAGTTGAACATGAAAAATCTTATCTCAACAGTCATGGAGCTGCTGAAAAAGCTTTGAAGGAAAAGCAAAATATGAAAAAGCTGTTATGAAAAGCCTTTCAAAAATCCAGGAAGAAATAATTTCTGCAGTGCGAAATGTATATTTTATGGCCAAAAATAATCTACCGAATAGTCTCTTGGGAAACTCTAATAACTTGTCGTCATTCCAGGCACAACACAATTAAAAACCCTGAATATTGATAAGCACACAAGTTATACACATCATTCGAGTGTTACCAATTTTCAAAAGGCTATTTCTAGTATTATTATGGAAGAAATTCTAAGGGAAGTTTTGGAAGCAAAATTGTTCAGCTTAATGATAGATTAATCTACTGATTCATCTGTGTTCATCAGAACATGTTCGTAAATATTCGCTGCACGAAAGACGTTGAACCAGTGGTGAAATTCCTATCTATAAGGCAGTTAGAGAATACTACTGCAGAACACATTACAGAAGTACTGCTGAAGTGTTTGAAAGAAAAAAATCTTCCTTTGAAATATTTATGTTTAGTTGCCACTGATGGTGCAGCCGCAATGACTGGTAGAAAATCGGGTGTTACCACGAGACTTAAGACATTGGTTCCTCATCTGCTGAGCTTCCACTGTATTGCTCATAGTCTAGCATTGTCTGCATCTGTTGTTGCTGACCCCTTCCCCTACCTTATAAAATTCCAAGAGATTGTGAATAGTATTTTCAGTTATTTTCATTTGTCCCCGAAGAATGTCTAAGCTGGAGAAAGTACAAGCTGTGTTGAAAAGAGGCAGAATGTTCAA
This sequence comes from Macrothele yani, assembly GCA_039090855.1. NCBI lineage: Eukaryota > Metazoa > Arthropoda > Arachnida > Araneae > Macrothelidae > Macrothele > Macrothele yani. Next base: position 2,139,159 of record CM076996.1, on the reverse strand, counting down.
TCAGATTCAAACAAATATTCCACACTCGATGGTTATCATTTGAGGGTGCTGTGCAGTCAATATTATGCAATTATGATGCGCTAGTTGGTGTTCTTCTGGAAGACAGGTCAGCAAAATCAGCCAGCTTGATAAAAAGTATCAGCACATGTTTCTTTATGTCACACATTTCTTCAGTGGTGTCTTTAACCATGTAGCCATTTTATGCAAAAAGCTTTCAAAGTTCAAAAATAGATTTTTCAACTGTAAATTTATTGCTGTCTTCTACTATAGATATTATTACAAAATTAACCGCATCGAAACAAGGTTTAGAACTGAAAACCTTTCTGGAAGAAATTGTGGTTGATCATGAAGGAAATGCATCATTCTATGGGTATACAGTTAAATTCAGTGAAGATCTTAAATTAAAATCTGAGAGTATATGTTCATTGTTTGGGCAAAAGCTTGTCGAACAATTACATGCCCGTTTTGAAGGAAAAGACTGAAGTGACCCGCAGCATATCATTGTTCCTTTCTTTCCACGACAAAGAAGTGTGTGCGTAGTGTTTGTGAACACTTCAAACACTCTGATATTTTCTTAGAAGAACATACACTTATGACTGAGGTACAAAGTCTAGGAAAGGTGTTCTGCAACAGCAACAAAGATTTTCAGTTTTACAAAATACTAATTTGTACTAAAGAATGACGAGATATATCCTATTTTAGCTAGTCTTGCGAAGATATTCCAAACGCTGCCACAATCAACAGTGGACTGTGAAATGGGCTTTTCATACCAAAACTTGATAAAGACTCACCTAAGGAGCAGACTCAAAGTGATAAATTTAGAATATTTAATGGCTGTAAACATTAATGGTTCCAAAATGGAAGAATGAGGAAGCGTAGAGAAAATGGGCGGAACTTCCCCACAGAATTCAATATTTTGATTAGTCTATGCTTGATTTATGCATTTTGAATAATTCTGTGGCTTGGTACTAAACAGGCAAATACCAAATTTTGCTTTGGCAATGCCAATGATATTTTAAAAATTAATGTAGATTCTTTTTATGCGATCATATTTGTGGATTTCTTATGTTTTGATGTGAACCATCAACCAATATTGCACGACTTATAGAACTTTCATCTAATAACTATTTTCATATAAGTAATACACTGAAGAAAAATTGAATTAGAGACAGCTGGCGTTAGTTATGCAAATGTGGCGCTGTGGGTGGCCCTGTAAACTGACACGGGACGTATGCAGCGATCCGACAATATAAGGGGTGATGCGACGGGAATCAGTAATAGTCGGACGCAGTATGGGTAAGACGAAGGATCTAAGCGCATTTGATCGTGGGAAAATTGTCGGGGCCCGATGAATGGGTCACTCCACCTCAGAAGTCGTGCAGGCACTGGGATTTTCACGAGCCATTGTGTCACGGGTGTACCTTGAGTACATCGAATCCGGTAAAACCATCCCTGCAAGGGCTAACTGCAGTGGACAACAGCGTTTGGATAAGCGGGGTCATCGTCGGCTAGCTCGCATTGTAACAGCGGATAGACTGGCCACAGTGCAAGAAATCACTAGGCAATTTAACACTGGTGCACAAAAACGTGTAAGCAGCCACACCATCCAGAACCATCTCCTCGCTATGGGGTACAGACTCCATCGTCCCATGAGGGGTACCGCTGCTGACCGCACATCACAGGGTGCAAAGATTAGCATGGGCGCCGGAACATTGCCACTAGACCCTAGACATGTGGAAAAATGCTGCCTGGACTGATGAGTCGAGATTCACGTTGGTACATGCGGGTGGCAGGATACGAGTACGGCGCAAACCACATGAAGCGATGGATCCTTCTTGCCTGCAGGGTACTCTTCAAGCTGGTGGGGGTGGCATTCTCGTCTGGGGTCTGTTTACGTGGACTGAAATGGGACCCCTGGTACGTGTGACATCGTCCCTCACAGGTCAGCGTTACCGGGATATCATGGACGACCATTTGCTCCCGTTTGTGAGTCTTCAACATCCCACTGGGGACCTCATCCTGCAACAGACAATGCACCGTGCCATTGCTCCCGAATTGTATCCGAATGGTTGAATGAACACTCCACCGACGTGACCTCGCTTCCTTGGCCAGCTAGGTCACCTGACCTCAATCCGATCTAGCACATCTGGGATGCCATCGAGAGGGATGTTCGAGGCTCTGACCCCCTCCATCAAATCTTCGTGAACTGTGGGAGCTTGTTCAAGGGTCGTGGATCGTATGGCTTCCGATGTCTTGTCGAGTCCATGCTGAGACGAATCGCCGCCGTCATCAGGGCGAAAGGTGGTGCTATACGTTACTAGACAGGTATCTCTAATTCAATTGCTCTTCAGTGTAACGTGCAATATTTCAACATCTGTATTTTTTTTTTACACAGGCCCGTTTAGATCCAAGCCACAGAATACCCAATTTTTCAATGAATGTGAAACTTATCCTGCCAACAATTCTTTTTTTAGAAATTTTATAGGGTGTAATGAATTCAAAATTGAAAATAAGTGTCCATATCTGTATTAGGATTCAGGATCTATGACATAGTATTTTGCCGCTTAATTGTAAACAATCTATAACTTATTGCTTTTGTACTGTTGTAACACTTTATGGTTTCTATATTTCCAATGGAGAGTGAAAAAAAAGTTGGAGATTTCAGATTACATTTGGCGAAAAAGAATTTAATTTGGCGAATGGGTTGCGAAAACTTTTAAAAAGCCAGCGCAACCCCTGCGTGGAAGTCTTCCTCATGATCCGGAAACCAGTCTCTACCAATTCGGGCAGCATGGCATGGCGCATTATCTGCTGAAAGAAAGCACTACTAGAGGGGGAATACCGTTGCCATGAAAGGATAAACCTGGTCTACAGTGATGTGTAGGTAGGTGGTAGACATCAGTTTCTTGCACGTGAATGACTGGACCCAGGGTTTTCCAGCAGATCATTACCCAAAGCATTGCACTTCCTCCGCCAGCGTGTTTCCGTCCCACGGTGTATCCTGGTGCCAACGCTTTCCCAGGTAAACGAAGCTCAGGTTACCTGGCCGTCCACATGGGGCAACAGGAAACTAGGTTCATCGGACCAGACGACCTTCCAATCATTCAAGGTCCAGTTTTGATACTCGCGTGCCCTTTGTATGCGCTTTCGACGGTGAACAGAGGTTAGCATGGGCTGTCCGAGTGGCCTTTGACTACGCAGCCTCATTTTCAGCGTCTATCTAATGTGTGTTGTGACAAATTACTTCTATCAACAGCATTCAAATTACCGGCGAGTTGCTCCAGTTTCCCTTTTTGTTGGCTCGTACCATACGGGATAGGCTTCGCTCACCTGTTGCATCGATGAGCCGTGGTCGACGCACACGTTGCCGGCACGACGGTTCGTGGTTTTTCTCCTCCTCGAACCATATTTTTTCAGGTGCTGACCATGAGTTCTCGAAAAAAGCCTTGCCGTCTCGGAAATACTCTGACCCAGTCGTCCGGCCACTACAATTTGGCCTTTGTCAAACTCGCTGGAAAACAAACTCATTCCCCATCTGAAGAACAAGAATAACACTGATTAATAGCACTCGTTATCAGGTGTTATTTACACCGTTTCATGACTTTCACACGCGGAGTCTTTTACCCGCAGCTGCTTCGGTTTGCATACAAATATGCTGGTCATAACGTTTTGGGTCTTCGGTATATTGGTACAGACTAATCGTGATCTAATTTTATAACCTATCATTCAAATTTTCGAAAGAACGCCTTCGTGAGCAGAAGAGTTCTGACTCTGCGGGTTGGCTGCGCCGAAGCTACCGCGATCCGTTTGAAAATCTCTTTGCTTGACGAGTACGTGTATGCTGTGAAGACTTTTTGAAGTGATGGATGGACGGACGTAATACTTTATGTAGCTCAGCGTGGGAATGAGACTAAATATGGTCTTACCTTAGTCTGTGGGGTTAGACTGCAACCTGGTACAAGCTAATTTTTTCGGACTTCGGATTGACTCTTGACGTTTTTCCTTATATGATGGTCTTGAAGGACTGTTTACTAAAAGCTATGCCTATGGAAGTTATAACCGTCATTTACAGTGTTGTGGGGCCGATAGTGAGGGAGAATGTCGAAATATTTTAGTGTTATATGCTACATCCCCTTGATGAAAATGCCTACGATATGTATATAGCGAGAGGTAGCAAAACTGATCTAATTTCCTCCAATACAAGCCAAATAGAATGAAACCCGCACTTACCTTCAAAAAGATGACTGTCTTCCAAATCATGAACAAGTTTTATTGCCTTTATGTAGAATAGGCAGAACAATATTTAAAAAGAGATAGAGAAATAAAAAGCTATCACAAATGAAACTTGAGAATTATTTGCTCTGTTAATAAATTACAAACGTGCAGTTGAGTGGGACACCAGTTATTGTTTTCTTTACGTACACGCAGAACCCTTCTTTCTGCATTTGATCACTGTACAGAGTTGTACACCTTCAGTTTGCTAGTTACATCGAGAAAGTTTATGAAAACAAATCATTGTTGGTTAACTGACAGCTTGCTGTGATTCAGGAAGCATGATTCTCCAGCTGCGAGGAGAATCGTGCTCGCATCACGTGATAATCAGCTGATCCCCTGGGGTCGTGTCCCGGGTGAAGAAAATTGGGTGTGAAGCAACTAACTTCAACTGCTTCCTTACAGTAAAACATTTCATTCTCACCAACACTTTCACTTTTGAAGTCTCACACTGGTGTTGTTGAAACTGTGCTGAACTGGCCAACAATGCAGCTTTCTCTTCTGCAGTTCCGTGGTGAGATGGAGGTAGTTCTGATTGCCATGGACAGTGGGCCGCGAAGGGACGGTTTCTTTCTCCTTTGTCAGACTAGGCGCGCAATAGGAATTTCTTCTTTCGAGGGTTATGATACCGATAAACTCTATCTGAAAAGTACGCTAATAATTTACATGCAATATCGATATTGTAGATATTTGGGGGGAAAATGTTTTGCACCAAATTTATATCACTAGATATTTAATTGGTATCAAAACAAATATTGAGCAAATTTAAAGCACAGAAATTAATTTATAATAAAGATGAAATAATAAATCCCATTAGGAATAATGAGATAAAAAAATAATGCAAGCACTTTATCGTAAGAATAATAATATAAAGACAATACGCTGAAGAAATGTCTCTTCTATCTGGGGTATCTCTTGCCTAAATGACCAAGGGCGACTGCGTTTTACTTTTAATGTTCCAGTGGAATGTTTCGATGAATGCTCAATTACTTCCAGAAGAGGCGGAATGCTGGACTTGGAAGTTTTACCACAGACATTCACTTTGCCGGACGAAATTTGGTGCCGAGAGGGGCCAGTAAAAGAAAATACCAAAATCCCTTCAGCCTACTATACCCTAGGGTAGAGCACATTTAAAGAAACCCATAAAAATATTCCCGCCATATTGAAGTGTGTATCCCATGATTCATGGACGAATCAGTGGTTGCAAGAAAATGTAAAAATGCATGGTTGAAAAATGGATACCAGTTCAGTTCTGCTTTAGTGCCCCCCCCCCCCCCGTCAGGGTTAGGTTCAGCTTGTTGAAATTATATCGATGTAGTGGGCAAAATATGATTCAAACGAATTCTTATTGTATGAAAATTTCTCCCAATAACGGATGTGCATAAAAAAACTTCTGTAATACTTTCGAGAGATTTGAGTATGGACTAGGGGGGGGGCGGCTATATTTTTTGCGGACTCCTAAAAAAGCGGAAATAAATAAATTTTTTTCACAAGGCAGTTTCTTAGTTTTTGCTGTGCTATTTGCAAAAGAAAAAAAAACTGTAGAAACCTGTCAATTCTTCAATCATCTTGTATTAATCTGGGGCTTATTGAAAATGCCGGACCCGGGACCGCAGACCCCCTAGCCCCCCTTTTAAATGGGCGCTGCCCTTAGGGGGTTAGAAACAGTTAAAAAATCATGACGGGGGGGGTATGTCAGCCCCGACCCTAGTTAGACGGCTTCGAGGTTTATCCCACTTTTTGTTTCAATGAGGTATACGTTATATATGGGCAGTGGAAAAAGTAGAGTATACTTGTGTCGTCTGTATTTTTAGGGTCAGGGAACGATGTGGGAACGCAAAACGTTTACAATTTCTTTCCGTTTTAGTAGACAGAGAAATAAAATCAAACTGCAACAGAAATATAGGAAATATCAAAATAGCACTGCTAATGCAAACTTAAAAAAAAAAAGGGGGGGGGGGGCGGCCCTGGAGTGTGTTTGAACCCTTAAAACCCTCTCCTGGTTGCGTCTCTGTGTCAGACTACCGAAGGACAGTCTACCTGTGTGTGAGGAGGTAATTCCAGTTGCAGAAAAGAAACTTAAGACAGAAGTGCATGAAGAAGGTCGTTCGAGGTTTTGTGGACATTCCTGTAGGTACGTCGTCACGCAGGACAGTTGACATGAAACGGATTCATCTCCCGTGGAACCGAAAATCTCGTTGCTGACCGAATTGTCAATCACACTAACGGTACGATGTGTTATTTACTTTGCCTTATGGAAAGGTGAATGTTAGAACTTGAAGATCAGGTAGACTGCTCGATTTTAGTAACTCATTATGTAAAAAAGTAAATGGAAAAATTTAAATTTCGGTGTCTGTACCAAAAAGGAAGTGATTGCGATCTGCTAGTAAAAATTCCTTGCGCCCGCATTCGGCATTGCAGCAATTTATTTTTCAGTATCGAAGAACTGTTTAGCATGAAAAAAGTATGAATCGTACAAATTTGGTGTGTATTTATTTCTTTGGAAATTTTCTGGATTTGGAATTGAACAATTTTGCATGGTGCGAAAGTGCTTTTGGCCATTTGTCGTAAAAGACCGCGTGTGGTTAATTCAACACCAGGCAACATAATTTGTGGATTTTGTTTGAATGCTTGTGATTTTTAACACCAGGCAACATAATTTGTGGATTTTGTTTGAATGCTTGTGATTTTTAACATCAGGCAACATAATTTGTGGATTTTGTTTGAATGCTTGTGATTTTTAACACCAGGCAACATAATTTGTGGATTTTGTTTGAATGCTTGTGATTTTTAACGTCATACAAGTGTCAGTTTTTCGATTTTCTCTTGCTCCTGGCACTGTATGGCGAATTTTTATAAGACATCTCCAAACACCCTATTTCCCAATCGAAGTTTTCGCCCACTAGGGGGAGACATCTCCATTCGGATATATCACCACTTTTAGTAGTCTGATTGGAAAAGTCCACTTCTGTATTGGACAATTGTAGCATGCCAGCATTCGCACGCTCTCAGGTTTTTGCATGCACAGTGGTGGTAGTTGGTGTTAAGACTTGACCCTACGGTTGGCCTAGCGAATTCCTTGTTCGACTCTGTCGGAGGCTGTCCTGGGGTTTGACCAGCTTCTGTCAAACACTTACCGTGGTTCGGTAGTCACATTACGCAGTTGGTCTCGGGGTTATCGACCTCTCTGTATAAGCAGGTCTTTCTCTCTTCCCTTAGGGTTTCGATCCCTTCCATTTAGCCCACTGTGTAGCACTTGTAGTGGCCCGATCTGAGGTTAATAACCAATTAAACGACGTGCTCCTTTTATTCGAGAATTCGGTGGTATCCCTCGGAGCATTTATCTTACTAAATGCAGATCTAGTAAAACCACGTAGCAGTAAAATTGTGCAAAAGAAAATTCCGAAATTTTTTTAATATTCTTGCTAACTATGACACAGGATCCTACCCATAATTTTCCCAATTCTGCCACAACACTTAGTGTTGCAGAAATAGAAATAAATGTATGTATAAGCCTACAAGCGGAAAAATTGTCGCAAGAAAGTCAGAAAATATATGGACAACCGTTATCTGAACAGCTATCCGATGTAAAAAATGTCAAATGAGAGGTGCTTTCAAATGCCCTCGAGCGTGCGCTATTTAACGGGAGATTTTTAATCACGGAAAGCTGAAAAATATGTTTATAATGTTAGGCATTGTAGCAAGCATCCTATGCAAAAAGAATTATTCAGTCCGATCTGCAGAAGGGTAAATGGTACAGTGTTAAATGCAAATATTTATTTACACTAACAAACTTTGCTTTAAAGTTACATATGGTAAAAAAATAAAAATAATCGGAAGCTTCCGATTGCTGAATCATGTCAACAAAATCCAGCTGCTAATGGGGATAATGAACGTGCAGCGGAAATGGCTGGCGCTGTGACTTTCTAAGAAGCAATATCTGTATTTCAAAAAAAAACAAAGTCAGTGCAGTAGATGTTAATTTGGTGCAGCGTTTGTTTGCTGTAGAAATATTTTCGTTGGCATTTAAAATACAATCAATCAAACCGTATGGAATAGTGAATCCTCGCATATAAGGGTTTTCGCAATAACCTCATGTTTTGGAGAATGTTTTTCATATTAAGTGAATCTATCCTTGCACCACTAGGGAGAATGTATGTGGATTTTACCATTCACAGACTTTTATAATTTTTCTTGAAGCTGCTCTGTTTTGTTTTTAAATCAGCAACATGTGAACCCGTGATTTGGCACGTCTGCCTTTCGTGAAACAGCATGCATTGTTTCCCTCCAGTAGAGTGCCCATAATTGGGGGGGGGGGGGGCGGCATTCCACGCGCGAGGGTTACGAGTGATTTTTCGGGGGGGGGGGGGGTTACAAAATTTATTTTTCTATACACTTAAATGTGTTATGAGAGCATTTATTGACAATATATTTTGAAGTGAGTGCATTTACTAAATATATTTGTGTTATGAATGCATTTACTGACAACATATTTTTGAAATATCGGAACATTCCAAATTTTTTTGGGGGGGGGGGACACCCTCCTGGGAACGACACTGTTTCCCTCCCCTTCTGCATGCGAGCTCCATGTCAGAATCTGAAATGTAGTTCGCGGAAGTTTGAGAGTATTTTAAGATATGTGCCATTAGTTAGCTAACGGCCGAAGAATTTTTAGATAAAATGTGGAAAAACCCAATTTTCTTAGTCCCACACAAAAAAGGGTTAATGCAAAAGTACAATCGTATTATCGAGTGGAAAATTTCGTTTAGAAAATCATGGTGATAGTTACAAATGTTGAAATAGAAAAAAATATATATATTTATATTCTTATAGTTCGACAAAATACGTGATGTTGTGCATACCAACATACGCTTACGCCTCCTAACAGTTTTCCAAGAACAGCTGGGAAACATTTTAGGTGATCTTAACCATCGTCAGCTGTCAGTTTCAAAACGAGTTTTCCAATCAGACTTGAAGGGATGTTGTTAATACGAACATGTTAGTTATGCTTTCTAGCCAAAAAATTGAGCTCTTGGAAGTAGCTGGAAAATATTGCTGAGGGAGAAACTTGTTAATTTTTGATAATCTGACTTCTATAAGCTGTGATATACCAATGCCACTTAGGGAGAAATATTTACATGAAAAAACATAGGAAAGTTGTATATAATGGCCATAGTGTCAGCTATGCACAGAAGTTTTTTCTATGAAGACCTTTAGTACCACAAACATTATTTCCTTTGTGTGAACGTTTGTCCCATTTTGGTGGCGCAGTGGAAAGAGCTTTCGCCTTTTTAATTGTCGAATCCCTGCCTCAACTAATATTATGTATACTTCTTTTTTATAGTTGTAATGTTCATTGTTATAACGTTCATGTAAGCATACTTTCACATTTGGACATCGCAAACAAAAATAATACCTGTTTATTAGGAAATTGCTCTACATATCTTATTTTCCTCCGTAATTATTGACGGGTTTTCACCTAGTTTGAGATATAATAGAAAATACTGTTTCACCACTTAGTGAAATAGTGCAGGGACCATGCATCTCTGTAGGCAGTCATCCGCTGAAGAACGTACATTGGAGAAAATCCCAGTCAATTTTGGTGTGCGGAACGTAACATCACACATTCATTTTTCGAAGCGCTGAAGAAGGGATTCTCTTATTTTTCCTGTCTCGCGGTGTGGAAAGAACATCACACCATTGCGAGAAATTTAACGGCCAAGTCATTCTTGAAGTTCGGGCGCTAATATAACGAAGTAAATTTCTCCGTAATCTTTGTCCACGCCGGGCATCGAATCCGGGTCCCCTCATTCCGGAAGAAGTCGCTCTCCCAAATGAGCTACGCGGACGTATGCGCCCGCTGCTATCAGCCTTTATCTCATGTGCGTCCTGCGGTGCAGGCACTTCACAACGTACAAGAAACATTGTTTCTGTGGCACCTGCATTGTTTTATGACAGCTTTTGCAAGTACTAAAGCAAGGGTCTGGCGAGAATGATGAGTCATCAGCATTGATTGTCTATCGAAAATCAGTTTGAGCTAATGGGTCGTCCATCATTAACACTGTGCGACGAGGCATTCCATTTAATCCCAAAAAATGCTGAGGAAAAAATGTCAAATTTACACCAATAAATATCATAAAAAATTGAAGCTTCATTCGCTTAGGCTCTATTATAGCCCCAAAAAATAAAGGAAATCAATACGTTAATCCAGCCAAAATAGCAAATACAGCACCTATTCTAAGCACATAATGAAAATGAAGCCTTGTAAGTTTGGAATGCCAGCTTTAGACATTATTCCAAATCGAAGTGCCTCAAATGTCTTGCACACTGAGCCTGGTTTTAAAACCTTCAAGTACTCCTCGGCTAGCTTAAAGGATTGAGTACTTGGAGGATAACACCTGCCAAAGTTGTGGAGATACTTTTCTGGTTCTGCCTTGAGCGATGGCAATTTGGTGCCTATCTTACTGGTCACATCAGAGCCTGTAAGAAAATGGGTAGCAAAAAAGTCTTGTGTGGTAGTACCTATCTTGTCCTCAAGAGTATGAATTGGTATGATATCTGATGCCGACTTTCTCATCCGTAGTTTAGAGTCCATTTTCATTAACAAACTTGTAGAAATGAGTGAGAATCACAAAAAACATCTGTGTAACTTGAAAGCACAACGATACGCTGTAGGCCTTCTTTAATAGCGTGGAAAATATGAGGAGTAATACGTAAGTCTGCTCCTCAACAGTTAGTTACTATAGAAGGGTATCCTTGATTTGTGTGAAGCTTCCATCTTTTATTGCTTAGGCAGGAGTAGGTCCACTTTCAAGCAACACGCCGCTGAGGATAGTTTTCCATTGTCGATTAGCTGATCCCATCTTTGCCGCCCCGGTGGCGCAGTGGTCTAAGGCGCTGGCCTCTGATCATTCGTCCGTAAGGGGTCCGGGTTCGAATCCCGGTCAGGCATGGATGTTGTGTTTGTCTTACGGCACTGGCTCTCTCCCTTCCCTGGAACCAGTGACCCTAAATTAGGGACGGGCGACTGCTTATAGCCCATTGAGTTGCTCACGGTGGTCGTTAAACCTCCAAAAGAAAAAAAAAAAAAGATCCCATCTTCAGAAACTCGCTCAGGACATCTTGAATCTGAATTTTGTTGTCAGCTGATGCCCGAAAGCTTTCCACCTGTACAGGAAGCTTCGTAGTGGTGGCAATGGATGTCAATGGTAGTGGTTGTACAGAATACCTTCTTTCTCTCTCAGCATTTTTGATTGACGATTGAAGGTAGCTGTCAAAAACATAGTCCACACGATTGAATTTACAAACTTTATTAACATTACTGTCAAAGATTGTAAACATATCTTCAAATGTGTCATTTCCCTTAACTGGCAACCTTCGAAACTGATTCATGACAACAACCACACTGGTTTTCAGAGTATGCTGTTTTTGGAAATTTCTGTCGAGAGTATCTAATTTTTTGGTCCACTCAAACATGAGTTAACACTTCATGGGTTTGATAGTAGCACCATTCTCATCTAAAAAGGCAGAAGGTGAAAATTTGTAGATTAGAATTTGTCATTGTCATTCCTCTCTCCTTGCCAATATAAATTTTTCTCTGAATGTGCAAATGGCCTCTGATGGCATTTTTCACAGTTTGCTTTGTTGTCTGCATATCTGGTTGTGCTGCACTTAGAAAAGAGCCTAGCTTTTGCTGACGAATAGGCGCTGATAGTGGTTTTGAGCGTGTTATAAACCTTTCCTCTGGAAACATGCAGAGCACTTCTTGTGCTGTAATCAAAAATTTGAGAGCATTCAGTGCTGGAACACATTCAATGTTAAAATCTTGTGAAGCCTAACTTCACCTTTTACAAGGTATGGGTTTTCTCTGATTTCAACACATTGGAGCATCTGTTAAATGTTGGCTTCCATTCTACATCGTTGTGCAAAAATTAAGGACAAAGAGGAGAAATTAGCATAACAGCGGAACGAGCTGGCAGAACGGACCGAAAGACTACTCAGGAGACAGACTAGGGTCCGGTACGGTAGGGCATGCGCATATATGCAGCATGACGTAGGGGGGGGGGGTCGGAAGGGTATAAAGCACACGGACGGTGTACGCTCAGCAATTCGGTGAAAGCTATTGCACGGTGTACATCGGTTTGAACGACGTCGAATTGCTTCCACCGTGTAATATGGCAAACAGGCAATCCAGTAGACTACATCTGGATGACTTTACCCGAGACCGCGTCATTGGGAAGTTGGAAGAAGGTCGAAGTGTGACTAGTGTGGTCGAGGAGTTCGGGATCGCTCCCAGCATAGTTTCACGGGCTTGGAGAGCATTTCAAACGACAGGAACAGGTGTCAGAGTTTAGCAGTGGTCGTCCACGAGCAACCACGGCGGCGGACGACCGCCATATTGTCCTACAGGCGAGAAGAGACAGACGGCAGACAGAGGGAGAAATCGCAAGGCACATGCAACAGACAACTGGGCGTCCGTTATCGCGTTTTACCGTGGCCAGGAGGCTGCAAAAAGGTGGTCTATTTGCACGACGACCAGTACGGTGTGTGCCATTAACGCCTGCTCATGGGAGACTGCGGTTTCTGTGGTGCCTAGAACACAAGAACTGGACACATCAGCAATGGGGTCGAGTTCTCTTTACGGATGAGAGCCGATATAGTCTGACGAGCGATTCTGGACGTATATACATCTGGAGAGAGCAGGGTACACGCAATCGCACCTCCAACATCATCAAAAGGGACCGGTTTGAAGGCGGTGAAGTTCTCGTTTGGGGCGGTATCGTGCTTGGTAGCCGTACTGACCTCCACATCTTCCAAGGAGGTTCAGTCACTAGTGTGCGCTATTGTATCGAGGTTCTCCTGCCTCACATGCATCTGTTTAGAGGTGCTGTGGGTCCTGAGTTCCTCTTCATGGACGACAACGCTACACCTCATCGTACAGTGATTGTCGCAGAGCTGTTGGAGAGTAAAGATATTCAACGCATGGATTGGCTCGCAAGGTCCCGGGACCTAAATCCAATCGAACACGTGTGGGACCGTCTCTGGAGACGCTTGGCAGCACGTCACCAGCCGCCAGCAACGATTCCGCAGCTGCGATTGGCGCTACAAGAGGAATGGGCCGCGATGCCTCAACAGCTCCTTGACAACCTCTTCCTCAGCATGGACAGACGTTGTAAATCCTGCAACGCAGTCAGGGGTGATCATACCCCTTACTAAAGACTGGATTTTTTTGGCAGCCGCCTGTCACACGGACGTTTGTCTTCTGTCCAGTTGTGCTCGAAGCTACTTTTTCAATAAAGTGCCTTTGTATCATTTGGATTCCTTGTTTGGACGGGTTTTCTCACTTGTCCCATATTCCCACATCTTTGGGATCTTATGGTAATATTTGAGTCGATGTGGAGCACTTTGCACGACGTTACATTTGAAAAACAGTCTCGTCCTTAATTTTTGCACGCCAGTGTATTTCCGAGAGTTCCTGTTAAGTCATGATTCATTATCAGCTCATAGTCAACTGGTGTGTAATGTTCAGTAGCCTTTGAAATGTTTTTCTTATGAGAAGGACTTCATGGTAAGCAAGCTCCCATTCAGCAATGTATTCCTTCCTTTTTTTTTAGCCAATGATCCCTCCGGCTGACTTCTGAGAGCAGTTTATTGTTTGTTCGAGAGCCATGTCGATCCCTATGGCATTAAACTTTCCATTTGTTCTTCGAACAACAAAATGACCTTTTATGAACCGGTCAAATACATCAGGATAACGAGTCTCAAAGTTAAGCATAAGCATTTGCTCGAAGACCAGTGAACCCCATCTCAAATAGTTGGCTTCATCAAAAAATTGGAAGGACTTCCTACACTGTTCATGTAGAGGTTCCAGTTTCCCTCCGTGTCAGCTCTTATGAGATTCTTTAAAAGACTTATCAAATGCAAAAATCTCTCCAGTTATTTGCACTGCTCAGAATTCTTAACCTGCTCCTGTATGAAAACATTCAACGATTTCAGTGTTTCTTCTGATGTTGCGATCAGCTCTTGGAACTTGAGTTGTGCTTCTTCCGTTGAGTACTGTATAGAGTTGGGCAAATCACCAACTTGTGTAGCTAATTAGTCATCATCCTCGATTGCACTCAAAAATGCTTTCCATTTAAGCCTCTCAACCACTTCTGCTAGCATAAACATTTTTTACTGGCCTTACGCAAGTGCTACCTTTTGAGGGACACTCTACTTCTGGCACCTACGGTGAAGTTGCATCTGATAAAATGACTTGGAAGTGTAGGGCTCACCGAACATGACTTTATTGTATACTGTGCAAAGTTACGACGAGATTCCATAATCTCATTGTAGCTGACTGACAATCCAGCTTTGTTGAATAAAGTGATAAGCTGCTTATACTTCTCATTAATTGAATGGCCAGTCATCAGATGCAGAGGAGTCTTCTTTCTTCCCTTATCAACATTGTAGAACAATATTTGAAAAAGGGGTTTGGTTCTGCGTGTTATAGCGGTTTCTGTTTTCTCTTAGACCTCTCAAATTTCATCATTGTCTGTTTCTTCTTCACCTGAAGTCGTATGTGGCTGACTTTTATCATTCATGTGGAAAAGGATAGTTAGTTTATCAACATTAATTACATGAGGCAAGAAATCAATTAGAGGATGTGGGATTTGCGTTTTTACCCAAGATTTTGCTAGCTGGCTTGCATCCACAAACTCGTCGTCAAAGCTGAAATCTGTTTCCAGGAGCGATTGTCTAATCATTTTGCCAGCCTCCCTAACACAGTCTGCAGACTGTAGCTTCTCTGCTACTTGATCAACAGTGAGCTTTGACGAATAAAGCTGGGACTGATTTTTTCGTGGTGGTTTGCAGAACTGAAAGTTATCCCCAGATAGTTTTATCATGTACAATTTTACCTCTATACTTCTAATCTAGTGTTCTCCAGGCTGTTTGTTGGCATAATCACGAATCTCACTAAGTGTTAGACCATAGCCACGATCCAGAATGTCTTGAAGTGGTTCAATATCCTCAATTCTTTGGCCTTTAGTTTACGTTTGTTGTTTATTCTTTGGCTGATTTTGTTTTCTACACTGGCGTGCAAAAATTAAGGACGAGACGGCTTTTCGAATGTAACGTCTTGCAGAAGTGCTGCACATCTACTCAAATCATACCATAAGATCCCCAAAATGTAAGAATATGGGACAAGTGAGCAAAACCGTCCAAACAAAGAATCCGAAGGATAAAAAGGCACTTTATTGAAAAAGTAGCTTCGAGCACAATTGGACAGAAGACAGAAACGTCCATGTGACAGGCGTGGAGCACTTCTGTTCCAAACAAAGAAAATCCAGTCTTTAGTAGGAGATATGATCACCCCTGACTGCGTTGCGGGATTTACAACGTCTGTTCATGTTGAGGACAAGGTTGTCAAGGAGCTGTTGAGGCATCGCGGCCCATTCCTCTTGTAGCACCAATCGCAGCTGTGGAATCGTTGCTGGCGACTAGTGACGTGCTGCCAAGCGTCTCCCGAGAAGGTTCCACACGTGTTCGATTGGATTTAAGTCCAAGGACCTTGCGGGCCAATCCATGCGTTGAATATCTTCACTCTCCAACAGCTCTGCGACAACCACTGTACGATGAGGTGTAGCGTTGTCGTCCATGAAGAGGAACTCGGGACCCACAGCATCTCTAAACAGACGCACGTGAGGCAGGCGAACCTCTGTACAATAGCGGACACCAGTGACTGAACCTCTTTGAAAAATGTGGAGGTCAGTACGGCTACCAAGCACGATACCGCCCCATTGAGAACTACGCCACCTCTAAACCGGTCCTTTTCGATGATGTTGGAGGTGTGATTGCGTGTTCCCTGCTCTTTCCAGATGTGTATACGTCCAGAATCGCTCGTCAGACTAAATCGGCTCTCATCCGTAAAGAGAACTCGACCCCATTGCTGATGTGTCCAGTTCTTGTGTTCCTGGCATCACAGAAACCGCCGTCTCCGATGAGCAGGCGTTAATGGCACACACGGTACTGGTCGTCGTGCAAATAGACCACCTTTGTGCAGCCAACTGGCCACGGTAAAACGCGATAACGGACGTCCAGTTGTCTGTTGCATGTGCCTTGCGATTTCTCCCTCTGTCTGCCGTCTGTCTCTTCTCGTCTGTAGGACAATATGGCGGTCGTCCGCCGCCGTGGTTGCTTGTGGACGACCACTGCTAAACTCTCGGACAGCTGTTCCTGTTGTTTGAAATGCTATCCAAGCTCGTGAATCTATGCTGTGAGCGATCCCGAACTCCTCTGCCACACTAGTCAGACTTCGACCTTCTTCCAACTTCCCAATGACGCGACCTGTGCACAGACATAATGATCACGCAAGTAGACATGCCTCAGAAAACTCTCTTTGCCTGTTGGCCATATCACACGGTGGAAGCAACTCGACGTCGTTCAAACCGATGTACACCGTGCAATAACTGTCACCGAATTGCTGAGCGTACACCGTCCGTGTGCTTTATACCCTTACGACACTCCCCCCCCCCCCCCACGTCATCCTGCATATATGCGCATGCCCTACCGTACCGGACCCTAGTCTATCTCCTGAGTGGTCTTTGGGTCCGTTCTGCCTGCTCGTTCCGCTGTTGTTATGCTGATTTCTCCTCTTCGTCCTTAATTTTTGCACACCAGTGTATATCTGTGGAGATACTCTTCAAAACAGAGCTTGTGGTAGTATAAATCTGTTCCAAACAAAGCCGATTGATCTTCAGAATCACAAGTTCCGATGTATACATCCGTCCTTGAAGAAGAGTGACTACAAGAAATGTTTTAGCCCGACTAGTTTCACTTCTATATTTTTCTTTTGATGTTTCTGTTTTCCGCAAAATAATTAATATATGGAAGTTTTGTAGGCTCCGCTTTATTAGATGACTGCTGGTTACGACAAATAACAAGAGCTCTCAATTTTTTGTGTGGCGATATTACTGAATCTCGGAGTGGGGCTTCACTTGATTATTCCAGTTTGGCATCATTTTTTCCTTTTTCTGAAGCAAAGTTTTCTTTAGTGTGTAAGATTTATAACATGCATTTGAACAATGGTACACGAACTCAGAATCACGCCCCAAGGAGGGCTGATATGTTTAAAAACATCACCTTGTCGTATTTCAGCAGCAGCCATGATTTTTTGCCTTTCTTCTGTTGTAGTTGTCTTTTTGTTGTGTTTATGGCATAAAATACATTTTGAAATGCCCGTATTCATTGAAGTTCCACTTGCTCGGCACAGATGTAGACAAACAAATTGCTTTATTATCCTCAATTTCATTTATTCAGTCTGAAACAAACATAATTCACATGAGTTAAATTTTTTATGTAGATAAATATAAGTATCCTTTCAAGAAATCACTAAATAAAATACAAAAAATGGTTAGATTTTCATATACTTGTTTTATTATTGGTTAAATAGTCTTGTCTTATAGGAAATTTTATGAGAAATCCAAAACACATGTCATATTTTGTATAGGTACACTGAGAAGAACAGAAAATTACGAAATTAAATACTAACTAGTGCGCGTATATGCCCAAAATAAAATGGCGTCCCACAAAATTTATGCCCGGGTTGCCAGATGTCTACCCAATATTTTATCCTTTCTTTGGGCATGCCCTAACAGGATCTGAAGAGAACTCTTCCACCTCAAAATTTCGACGGGTCTTAAGGCCAGGGGCTGGACTACTAGCCGCTAAAATAATTTTTGAAATATCACTAAAAACAAAGTTCGATGTGCACAGACATAATGATCACGCAAGTAGACATGCCTCAGAAAACTCTATTTGACTATCATAATGATCACATTAACTCTGTTTCTTACAAAACGTTCTAATAATAGAAAAACAGAATGGTATTTGAAAAAGCGTAAACATTTTTTCTTGACTTTACTTTTTTTGTTGTCAGAATTTTTAAATTGCCGATGTAGCACCAAACATAAAAATACAGTTGCGTTGCTTGGCGAAACTGTGCATCACAGAAATAGAGTGAAGAGATTGAAAAAAATTGTGACTGTAAGCAGTTTAGTGAAAGGGGTAAAGCTGCTAGAAAGTTAATACCTCCCACTCACCCATCGAATGGCCTGCCCCCACCAGAGTAAGTAGGGAGAACGTGGAAGTGTTGCGTTCATAAGATAGGAATACCTTACACCTTGGGACGTGAAACATTGACGATACCATTAGTTCTTTACTTAGATGACTCTGCGTTCAAGGAATTTTTTTTTTAAGTAGAGAGAAACTGAGTCATGGTACTGTATATCTTATGGTTTTTCTTTTCATAATAATCTCTTCGTAAAAAAAAAATGTAAACATTGTTAGTTTACACCGACGAGCCATTCCATTATGACCACCCCCAGCCTACATAAATGAGTGCGCCTGGAAACCGAACGGTGGCGCAGGTGAAGTTCACAGAGCAATATATTTACAACCGGAGGACCGACTTTCGGTTAGTGTTCGGAATCAGAATGGGAAAAGCTGCCGATTTATCTGAGTTTTATAAAAGACAAATAGTGATGGTGCGGCGCCTCGGAACTACGATCTCGGGAACGGCGCCGCTTGTGGGTTGTTCACGTGCCGCTGTAGGGAGTACGTATCAAAAGTGGTGCATAGACTGCCAAACGACGAACTGTCGTTCAGCCGAGGGTCGTCCTCAGCTCATTGATGCTCCGAGTACCATTGACGTTACACCACCGGCAAGTGCGGCGGCAGTGAGCCGTTGAACGCCGCACCTGGACTACGGAATGGCAAGACATTGTCTTCTCCGACGAATCCCGCTTCTGCCTGCAACACCACGATGATCGGATCCGCGTGTGGCGGCACCGCGGCGAGAGACTGTATGACGCCTTCATTATGCATCGCCATACCGGTCCGTCGCCTGGCGTTATGGTTTGGGGCGCAATTGCATATGACACCCACACCCTTCTGGTACGCATCGCCGGTACACTCAACAGCCACCGCTACATCTCCGACGCTTTGAGGCCTGCAGTCCTTCCTTACCTGCCAGCGGCCACGTTTCAACAGACAATGTGCGCCAGCACGTGGCACGCATCGTGCAGCAATTCTTCACGGCCCACCAGGTGTCACTGCTGCCGTGGCCCGCCTGTTCTCCTGATATGTCGCCCATCGAACACGTCTGGTCGCTGATCGGCAACCGAGTGGCCCGGCAAGCACCACCCGCGGCTACGCCTGATGAACTGTGGCAACGTGGTTAAGCAACATGGACAGACATACCTCAAGCGCACATCCAAAGCCTCTTTCGTTCGATGCCGCGGCGTGTAGCGGCCGTTATTGCCAGCCATGGGGGCCACAGGAACTATTGATGTCTGCGTGTTCCGCAAGTCGCCCGGGTTTGTAAGCTCAATCGTTTCATCTTTGTATCTGTTATGTGTCCAATAAATCTGGCTTTGCTATCTTGTGTTGTTCTTGGTGTTTCATTTTGGGTGGCCAGCAATGTGTATATATATCATCTTTGTCAACCATTATCAATCCACTGCTGGACGACGGTCTCCCCACGTTCCTTCCACAACGGTCTGTCTTGTGGCAATCTCCTCCATGTTACTCCCGCATACTTTTCGAATTTCATCCACCAATCTCCCATGTGGTCTTCTTCTGAGTCTTTTCCTGCCCCTTGGAATCCAATCTAAAATTTCGGCTGTCCATCGATGGTCTGTCCTTCTGGCAGTATGTCCAGCCCATTGCCATTTCAGAAATTTAACTCTGATCATGATGTCTTCCACTCTTGTCATTTTTCGGATCCACGAGTTCCTCTTCTTATCTCTCCTGGTTACACCAAGCATGCACCTCTCCATGCTTGTTTGAGTTGTCTGCAGCCTTTGTATGTCTCTTTTAGTTAAGGTCCACGTCTCTGCACCATACGTAAGCACTGGAAGGATGCATTGATCAAACACTTTTCTTTTAAGACATAATGGCATATTGCTCTTGAAAATTATGCTGTTTCTTCCAAAAGCTCTCCAGGCAAGTTTTGTACGCCGATTAATTTCTTCATCAATGTGACCCTCACTTGATATCTGCTGTCCAAGATAAACGTACGTGTCTGTTATCTCCAGCTTTTCTCCATCAATCGATAAATCGTCATTTCTTGTAAAAGCATTGAACATCACTTTTGTCTTCTGAAAGTTCATTTTTAATCCCACTTCTTTACTCTTGTCAGCAAGTTCCTGGATCATACTCTGCAGCTCTGATGCGGTAGTTGCAAAAATGACTGTCATCAGCAAAACGAAGGTGGGTTAGATAATCTCCATTAATCTTTATCCCTTTATTTTCCCAGTTCAGTGATTGAAAGACATTTTCCAATGTGGCATTAAAGAGCTTCGGAGATATGGTGTCACCTTGTCTCACTCCCTTTCCAATTTTTATGTGTGTTGTATTTTCAAACAGCCGAATCTTTGCATCTTCATAGATCTTAATAATATTAATGTATGCATCTTCAATACCGCAGGATTTCAAAGCCATTGTAACTGCTGATGGTGTTTCACCGAATCAAAGGCCTTTTCATAATCGATAAAAGCCATGCACAATGGAAGTTCATATTCCCTCGCTCTTTCAATTAGTTCTCTCAGTACGTAGATATGATCTATAGTGCTGTAGCTACTCCTGAATCCAGCTTGTTCTCTCGGTTGAGCCATGTCCATTGTTACCTTCAAGCGGTGTGAAAGAACTTTAAAGAAGATTTTATAAACCACTGATAGGAGGCTGATAGGTCTGTAGTTCCTGAGATCCTCAATGCCACCTTTTTTATGTAGCAGGATCATTGTAGCGTTGTTCCAATCCTCAGGAATCTTCCCTTCATTAAGGCATCGAGTGAAAATTTGGGCGAGTACTGTTTCAATTTCTCCACTTGCTTCTTGTATGATGTCTACAGTAATTCCATCTTCTCCTGGAGCTTTTCCCCGCTTAATGTTCTTGATTGCATGTGCAACGTCTGCTGGGAGGACTGGAAGAACTCTGGTACTGGTACCTTTCATGATGTCTGGAGTACATGTATCATCCCTTTCATATAATTTAGAGTAGAAATCTTTCACTCTTGTCAAAATTTCGCCTCTATTTCTTGTTGCAGAACCATCTTCTTTTCTCAGTGCCATAATCTGTTTTCTTCCCTTACTGAGATGTCTCTTTGCTATCTTTAGGCTTTGGTTGTTTTCAATTGCTTTCCTCACTTGTTCACAGTTGAATTTCCTTACGTCTTCAGTGATACTTTTTCGTACTGTCTTGCATAGCTCTATGTATTCCACTTTGGAAGTCACATCTTCTTTTTTGCATCAACATTTTGTTTTTTTCCTGATAATTTGTTTACATGCAACTTGTTCTTAGACCCAGCTAATTTTGTTGCTGTTTCCATAAGAGCTATTATTACTTTTATGTTAACTTCAGAAATATCCACTTCTTCCGATGTTAGGCCTTCTGAAGCAGAGAATCTGTTCTTCAGTTCCAACTTGAAGGTGATATGTTTTTTTTAAGGTTGGTTATGTCAATAAATTTTGTTTGTCTTATGAGCTTGCCACGTTCGAGTTTAGTGTTGAGGTGCATCTTACATCTCACCAATCTGTGATCACTACCTGTGTTGAACTTGTTTAGCACACTGCAGTCTTCTATGACGAATTTTTTGTTACACATAATAAAATCAATTTCACTTGTCGTCCTATTTGGATGTCGCCATGTCCATTTCCTCTGCTGCTCTTTCTTGAAAAAGGAGTTCAAGATGAAAAACCATTCTGCCTCTGCAAACTCAACGAGTGTGTTTCCACGCTGGTTTCTGTTGCTGTGACCGAATTTACCTACTGAAGTTTCATTCTGTTGCTGTTGCCCTATTTTTGCATTGAAATCTCCCATAATTATCTTAAAGTGCTACTTGCCTTTATTATTTAGATTACGAATTTCCTCATAAAATTCTTCCATTTCTTCTTCAGGATGACTTGTGGTGAGTGCATAAATTTGAATAATCTCAGCCTGGTATCTTCTCGAGAGTTGGATAACGAGTCTTGCAGCTCTGTCAGAGGAACGTTCAACTTCTACCACTTTATCCTTCAGTTTCTTGTTTATTAGAAATCAAACACCACTAGTTCTGCCAGTATCTGTCCCACGATAGTAGAAGAGATGTCCACTTTCGAGTTCAATGAGATCTCCTTTCCTCCTTACCTCCCTTAGCCCGACGATGTCCCTCTTGATCCTTTGTAGTTCCTCTTCCAATTCAAGAAGCCTTGAATCAGAAGATAGGGAGCGTCCATTACACGTAGCCAAGGACAGCATCAGATGGCAGCCTAGTCCGGTCCTCCGGGGATTCTTAGCACCCTCTGCCTTCATACCGCACTGGCTGCTGCCTTGGCCAGGTACATTCGAGCTGCTGGAGACTGAGGGCCAAGATTTTAGTTGTGGAGTCATTTTGGAAGGGTTTGGCCATAACTCACCACGCTGGCCAAGTGGGTCGATGAGTGCGGGATAGCATTTCCTCTAATTCCGATGGATAGTTATACCACTATTGGCGGTCGTCAGAGCTCCTTTAGTGGGAACAGGATGCACCACGAGAAGGCCGGGTTGACATTTGTCAAGGAGAGGCTGTGATGTTGCGCATCACCTGATCACACACACACACACACACATATAATAAACAAGAAACTGAAAGATAAAGTTGTAGAAGTTGAAAGTTCCTCTGACAGAGCTGCACGACTTGTTATCCAACTCTCGAGAAGAAACCAGGCTCAGATTATTCAAACTTATGCACCCACCACAAGTCATCCTGAAGAAGAAATTGAAGAATTTTATGAGGAAATTCGTCATCTAAATAATAAAGGTAAGCAGCACTTGAAGATAATTATGGGAGATTTCAATGCAAAAATAGGGCAACGGCAACAGAATGAAACTTCAGTAGGTAAATTCGGTCACAGCAACAGAAACCAGCGTGGAAATACTCTCGTAGAGTTTGCAGAGGCAGAAAGGGTTTTCATCATGAACTCCTTTTTCAAGAAAAAGCCGCACAGGAAATGGACATGGAGACATCCAAATAGGACAAGTGAAATTGATTTTGTTATGTGTAACAAGACTGCAGTGTGCTAAACAAGTTCAACACAGGTAGTGACCATAGATTGGTGAGATGTAAGATGCACCTCAACACTAAACTCGAACGTGGCAAGCTCATAAGACAAACAAAATGTATTGACATAACCAACCTTAAAAAACACCACAATACCTTCAAGTTGGAACTGAAGAACAGATTCTCTGCTTTAGAAGGCCTAACATCGGAAGAAGTGGATATTTCTGAAGTTAACAGAAAAGTAACCAAAGCTCTTATGGAAACAGCAACAAAATTAGCTGGGTCTAAGAACAAGTTGCATGTGAACAACTTATCAGGAAAAACAAAAATGTTGATGCAAAAAAGAAGAGATATGAGGACAACTAAAGAAGATGGGACTTCCAAAGTGGAATACATAGAGCTATGCAAGACAGTTCGAAAAAGTATCACTGAAGACGTAAGGAAATTCAACTGTGAACTAGTAAGGAAAGCAATTGAAAACAACCAAAGCCTAAAGATAGCAAAGGGACATCTCAGTAAGAGAAGAAAACAGATTATGGCACTGAGAAAAGATGCTTCTGTAACCAGAAATAGAGGCGAAATTTTGACAAGAGCCAAAGATTTCTACTCCAAGTTATATGAAAGGGATGATGCATGTACTCCAGACATAATGGAAGGTACCAGAGTTCTTCCAGTCCTCCCAGCAGAAGTTGCACATGCAATCAAGAACATGAAGCGGGGAAAAGCTCCAGGAGAAGATGGAATTACTGTAGACATCATACAAGAAGCAAGTGGAGAAATCGAAACAGTACTCGCCCAAATTTTCACTCGATGCCTTAATGAAGGGAAGATTCCTGAGGATTGGAACAACGCTATAATGATCCTACTACATAAAAACGGTGACATTGAGGATCTCAGGAACTAGACCTTATCAGCCTCCTATCAGTGGTTTATAAAATCTTCACTAAATTTCTTTCTCGCCGTTTGAAGGTAACACTGGACATGGCTCAACCAAGAGAACAAGCTGGATTCAGGAGTGGCTACAGCACAATAGATCATATCCACGTACTGAGAGAACCAATTGAAAGAGCGAGGGAATATGAACTTCCATTGTGCATGGCTTTTATCGATTATGAAAAGCCTTTGATTCGGTGAAACCATCAGCAGTTGCAATGGCTCTGAAATCGTGCGGTATTGAAGATGCATACATTAATATTATTAATAAGATCTATGAAAATGCAAGTGCAAAGATTCGGCTGTTTGAAAATACAACACATAAAAATTGGAAAGGGAGTGAGACAAGGTGACACCATATCTCCAAGCTCTTTAACGCCACATTGGAAAATGTCTTTCAATCACTGAACTGGGAAAACAAAAGATAAAGATTAATGGAGATTATCTAACCCACCTTCGTTTTGCTGATGACATAGTCATTTTTGCAACTACCCCATCAGAGCTGCAGAGTATAATCCAAGAACTTGCTGACAAGAGTAAAGAAGTGGGATTAAAAATGAACTTTCAGAAGACAAAAGTGATGTTCAATGCTTTTACACGAAATGAAGATTTATCGATTGATGGAGAAAAGCTGGAGATAACAGACACGAACGTTTATCTTGGACAGCAGATATCAAGTGAGGGTCACATTGATGAAGAAATTAATCGGCGTACAAAACTTGCCTGGAGAGCTTTTGGAAGAAACGGCCTAATTTTCAAGAGCAATATGCCATTATGTCTTAAAAGAAAAGTGTTTGATCAATGCATCCTTCCAGTGCTTACGTATGGTGCAGAAACGTGGACCTTAACTAAAAGAGACATACAAAGGCTGCAGACAACTCAAAGAAGCATGGAGAGGTTGCATGCTTGGTGTAACCGGGAGAGATAAGAAGAGGAACTCGTAAATCCGAAAAAGGACAAGAGTGGAAGACATCATGATCAGAGTTAAATCCCTGAAATGGCAATGGGCTGGACATACTGCCAGAAGGACAGACCATCGATGGACAGCCGAAATTTTAGATTGGATTCCAAGGGACAGGAAAAGACCCAGAAGACCACATGGGAGATGGGTGGATGAAATTCGAAAGTATGCGGGAGTGACATGGAGGAGACTGGCAAAAGACAGACCGTTTTGGAGGAAACATGGGGAGACCTTCGTCCAGCAGTGGATTGATAATGGTTGACAATGATGATATATACACACCATGTCGCTGAGGCAGAGGGGGACTTGGCCTCGTCTTCACTACGGTCTCCATTAGTCTCATTCTGAGACAGTTTTTAATTTAGTTTCTTTGAATAATATTTCGCAACAAAAATACAAAAAAATTGTTCATTTGAAGGTTTAACTCAGTTGCCCTTGTTAAAATTTTCAAAATGCGGTGACAAACGATGTTTGACCTGGCCAGCTTTAGATACCGTGCATATCGACACCACAAACCATTCAATATTTTGTAAAACTGTCAACACTGTTTATAGAATTACTTGCCTACGAAGTAGATTTCAATATATAGGACAATCCAGCAACCCATTACATGTACGCATAAATGGACATCGTTCAGACATTCACTTATATAAACATGCTAACGACCTTGAACTTCGTCATTTTCAACAATATGATTTTAAGGAAATAGAAATTAGAATCCTGTTCATTGAATCAGATCTGGACAAGAAACTTCACCTCGAATCACTTTGTATGTTGCAATTCCATACATTATACCCTTATGGGTTAAACGATCTTTTCAATGGCACCAAAATTAGTTCTGTCGCTTCAGGATTTAACATCTATCAAAACTTTCAACATAGACCATTTCTGGATTCAACATGCCATGGAAGACGGGGACAGAGGGGAAATGGTAAGCAGCCGAGCCAAAAATGTGATTTTAAAAAAATTATTGACGGATCTAAATGCTCAATTAGAAAATCTTCCTAAACTATGTAGAAAGACTATTTTTGCACTTAATAAAGGCAAACTCAAAGGACTAAAAACCTATCACAATAACTTTACTTATAGTAATCAACATATAGGTGATCTTGTCTGTGATTTGATCAACTACAAACTTGTCACAAATAAGGGTGGTGATGGGACCTCTACGGATCTTACCAAAAGCTACAGCAGCGTCAGCTTCACAGATAAATTTTTCGATGGCATAAAATTTGCGGAGATATTTAATAGGAGTAAAATTTTCTTCCCTTTAAAGAACACTGTCCAAGTAAAAGTTTGTTTTCGCTATGACACACCTATGGGACGACTGATTTATAACTATAACAAAACAGCTAATGAATTGGATTGCTTGCTTGCTGGAAAAAACACAAGTACGGTGCCAATGTGATAAAGAACAATATAAAGACTATATAGACAGCTATCATGGTCACGTTTTGACAGGTGATAACATCGTTTCAGGAAGAAATTTACGCGGAACAATGCACATGGGTACTAAGTACAGACTATCCAGAGGACGTTCACATTCAAAATGTCTAGAAATGTTTAAACTAGAATTGGTATACAATATGCTTTAAAAATGTCGGGTCGTTTCAATATACCATACCAAGCCTTCCTCCAATGGATAGGGGAGGTATATTTAGAGTTCAAAAGACAAATTATGAAAAAACGAATCACTGGAAACCGAAAAATCTTTTTGAAAATCTTGGACCAAATAAGGGAATTGAAGGATAACTTTGAATTACGCCTGTAGATAAGGCTAATAACAATTACGCAATATGGTGCAAAAAACTATGTAGACACGCTCAATAAAGAACTGAACAATAGCAGTTCCTTCGTACTGGAGTCTACTGATAAACCTATCATAATAAAAAGACTTTATAGTACCTACCAAGAGATTGAAAATTAAGAACTTCAATACTCGCTTCCCATTGATTTGTATTATTCCAAAATTTCATAAAGAACAGACTTCCTTCCTTTACTAGCGCACGTGGTTGCTACAATGAACATGCAGGACAACTCTTCGAAAAAATTTTAAAAACAATTCATGGTCGACTCAACAACACTTGGATTATAGATAATAACGTTAAAGTTTTGGACTATGTGAATAATACGAATAATAAATGAAGTATACAAACCTTTTGATTTCGGAGATTTGTTCACGTCTATTCCCACTTTAGGGTTGATTACAGCCTGTCATACTTTATATGAAAAATTTGGATCGGCATTGAAAGTAGATGCACTTACCTGGAATAATTTAACCGACTTCTGTCTAAATAATAACTACATTGGTATAGGTAACAAAGTATACAGACAGATCACCGGGGTGCCCATGGGTTGCACATTCTCCAGCACTATTGCTAATCTGTTTCTACATCTGAGGGAAGAAGAATTTGTGACTAACACTACAGAAGATATAGGTACCATCTTCCGCTATGTAGATGATGTGATAGTGTTCAACTGTACATCCTTCGATTCTATGGCAAAAGACTATTTACCCAGGGGAACTCATTTTGGAAAAAACTTCAGCACAAAATGGTCATGTACATTATTTAGCCCTAGACATTTGCTTACGGAACAATGGACAGATGATTATCGATATGTACGATAAACGACTGACTTTTAGTTTCCAGATCAGTATTATGCACAATGGACATCAAGTGTTTCTATTTCAATACATCGGAATATAATTATTTCTCATTTAATCCGTATTCTCAGGATATGTAACAACTATGAGTCATTGTTCAAAAACCTAAAAATTCTATTAAACCTCTTGAAAAACAATCTGCTACCTATCAGCTTCATTTACAAATATTTTTCTCAATTCCTATCAGTTTCTCGGTATAATAGCCTAAAACATATATACCTTCACTCTTTATTTTACCGTTGATTCTACAATGTTAAAACTTATTAGGGACTGCCAAGTGCTGTATGGCGGATCACTTACAGCCAACCTTTACTAATTCATTTTGTATTAAACTTATGCAGTTTATACTTACTTTTTATTTACCTTTTATCATTCGTATTCCGACTGCGACTTAGAGATCACTGACATTGGGCATTTGGTGATTCCGGCTCTTATTGTCATCAGAAAAGTCGCTTTTATTATGGTTCGGTGCTTTCCTGAAGAAGACTGTCCATGTTTTTCATTTTTTGTTTTCATGATCATCTGTTTTGCTCTCTAATGCTACATTTTAAAATGGACTTTGACGGTCCATGCTTTTTATTCTTTGTTTTCTTGATCATAGGTTAGTGCTACGTTTAAAAGTGTACTCAACTTTGGAACGGGTTTTTGTGTTAATAATGTGTGCCTTGCCAAGCTATATGGGCTGCTGCTGTAGCGCTTCCATTAGTCATGGCTTTGCTGATATTTCTATCGGTGAGTTTTTAATCTTCACTTCTTAGTTTGTTTTTATGCTTAATTTTTAGTCGGTGTTATTTCTTCTCTTGCTGTACGTCAGGTTTCTTCCATGACTTTTTTATTTCTTTGACATTGTTTTCTTCAATTATAGTGTATGGATTTTATTTGCTGTTTTATGATATATATGAAACTAAAAGCACAGTTAAAGACAATTAAAAACCAAAATTTGAACTTACATTCTAAAGATCATGACGCGCAACGCAGCAGTGATGAATTATCAGAGCTAACAACCTACAAAGCAGAAACTGTAACAAAGTTTTTTTTTTAACTACGACAAAAAATAAAACTCAAAACCCAACAGGCAAGAGAACAAAAATAACACCTGAATGCAGGAAGTGTCGAAAATGCCGAGCCTTGGCTTTATCAAGGACCAGCAAAACTCTGCATTTTCTCACTTCCACAAAGACCTAGTTGAAAATGGGTTTCTGCCTGCAAAGTCATAGATGAAAGTATCACCCCCCCCCCCCCAAAAATAATTATTTTACGTAATCTCCCTCAAAGGTGCGGAAATTAAATAATTAAGCAAAAGTTTTAGCATACATCTATCACTTTCCTGGCCCAACCTATACTTCATCAGTGGTTTTTATTTTTTGGTTCCCATTTGGAACTTCACTTGGACGGCAAGGTTGCTTACCACGTGTTAAAACTGTAGTTTTCTGGAAGTTGCTCAGTTGATATATTTTTAATTTGTAGTGGGATTTGCCTAGTTTTCTGGGTCTAAAATTCTAGGCCTCACAATTTTTGTGAGCTTTTTGACAATGTTTTTCTGGTTTTTGTGGGAGATGATGAGTATGGGTTGGGCCAGGAAAGTGATAGATGTGCAGTATGCTAAAACATTTGCTTAATTATTTAATTTCCGGACCTTTGAGGGTGATTATGTAAAATAATATTTTTGGAGGGGGGGGGGGCTTATACTAGCATCTATGACTTTGCAGATACCCATTTTCAACTAGGTCTTCGTGGAAGTGAGAAAATGCAGATTTTTTCTGGTCCTTGATAAAGCCAAGGCTCGGCATTTTCGACACTTTCTGCATTCAGGTTTTGTTATTTATTATTTTTGTTCTCTTGCCTGTTGGGTTTTGAGTTTTATTTTTTGTCGTAGTTAAAAAAAACTTTTTTGTTACAGTTTCTGCTTTATAGGTTACACACACACACACACACACATATATATATATATATATATATATATATATATATATATATATATATATTGAAGAGCAAAGCTGAAAACTAAGGAAAAACTTTAGAATTTAAAACGAAAGTTGCAAAATAACCTGAAGATCAAAACGCGCAACGCAGCAGTTATGAAAATTCAGAATTCACATTCTATTAAGAAGAGACCTAAGCAAAAAATATATATATTTTTTTGACTCATACCAAGTACAACATAGAAAAGGTTATGTATCTACCGGTGTGAGTAAAAGGAGAAAAGATAAAAAATAAAATAAAACAACTGAATGTAGAAAGTGTCGAGAATACTGAGCCTTGGCTTTATCAAGGACCAGCAAAAACTCTGCATTTTCTCACTTCCACAAGGACCTAGTTGGAAATGGGTTTCTGCAAAGCCATAGATGCAAGTAATAAGCCCACCAAAAATTGTTTTAAAAATTATATATATATATATATATGTCATGACCTCCGCAGAGTTGTATGACCTAGCTCTAGTTAACAATTTAGCTTGCATCCATAACTTTCATGGCCCGACCCATGCTCATCTGTTACTATTAAACAGAGAGAAGATTAAAGAGAACTCAAGTTGTGAGAGTGACATAATAATTAGAAATAATTTTCAGCTATAACGAAATGCCAAGTTCGCCTGAGAGAGAATATAAACCTGAAAAGCAATGCAAAATAATTCCAAATTTTTACATTGCAATTAAAAAGGAAATATTAATTTTTTAAAACTCAGATTTTTGAAAGAAAACTTGATTCTAAAACCCCTACTCCACAACTTCTGACAACACAAAAACGAGAATAAATTAAAGACAATAATTAACTAAAGAAAAGCTTTGTGAAAGTTATATGACATAAACAATTAGTTGCAATATGTACAAAGTATTTCAGCAGTGCTTTAAGTGCATAATTAAGTAGTTATTAAGAACTTAACTACTTTGAAAATACAGCGCAAAGTAAAGGAACTATGCTTAGCCAGCTGCTGGGCCTAAGTTTTCTAAAAGTCGCGCAAAGTTACCAAGAAAAGAAAGAGTTAAAAACGCAAATATGTTAACAGACTAGCCAGTGCCTATATGCTTAAAAGCAAAAAACAACAGAGAAAAAAAATACAAGAGGTACAAACATTGAACTTAGAAAACCTAAAACCCAAAGACAGTGAAGAGAGCTTACCTCTTATGCAACTAAACTTTCTCCACACAAGAGGAAACATGGCCGACCATTTCCCCAAACTTCCAAACACAACTGCCACTCCCTAGTCGCTGGGGGGCAGTGTGGGTGGGGCTGATGTCCTCCTCACACTGAAAGAAACCAACTCGCGGAGATTTTAACCAGAGAAAAAAATATATATACTTAAGACTGTGGACCTGTATGATCAGAAAGAGCAGAATTAACTCTCCAGAATACATGAGAAATATTATAAAATACACAAGTGGTGTATTTAATAACCTTTGCTTGTATTAAATCACCTTAGTGAGCTTCTATAGATTATTCAGAAACTTATTAATTTTAATGCTAGTTTTACTATTTTTAGTATAGCTATTCTAGTGAGTGAATAACTAGTTTTCTTTTTTATTTGTTTTTATTTTCTTTTATAAACAGATTTTTAAGCTTTTTTTTTTGTGATTGTCTATATTATTTAATTTTTTGTTTTAATAGGACCTTCATATCCATAGCACTAAGGTTCCTTTTAGTAGTTAATAGGCATCCTCTAGCCAACTTCCTTATGGCTTTGATTGGTCAGAATCATATTATTAACTGTGTAGAAAATTAAAGCAAATCTGCCAACCTTACTCTATTATTCAGAATAATTTTTCTTAAAGTTCTTTTGATGAAAGAAGGAATTTCGTTCTCTAGAAAACTATCTAATAGTATATTAATGTGGTAATTGAAGTCCAAATTGTTGCTGCAAATTCTTGAAATTCTTAGGACCTGAGAAATTAGTACATTCTCAATTACTTTGGTTGATATGTTATTATTCCAGTGTAGATATTTAATTACTTTGAAAGGAAAATTAACTCTTTTATCAAAGAGGCTAATAGATGGGTTACCTCTGTTGAGCTTAATGCTTAAGTCTAGGAACTCAAGTTCCTGATTACTGTGGTTGGTTTTACATAAGTTAAGAGAGCTAGGATAGATGTTATCAAAATCACTATAACTTCTGAATTATTGATACACAGCAGATCATCAATATATCTA
Organism: Macrothele yani; assembly: GCA_039090855.1. Classification (NCBI taxonomy): domain Eukaryota; kingdom Metazoa; phylum Arthropoda; class Arachnida; order Araneae; family Macrothelidae; genus Macrothele; species Macrothele yani. Next base: position 2,107,128 of record CM076996.1, on the reverse strand, counting down.
AATGTGTAAAGGTAGTTATCTGAGCAGGTGGGGTGATTTCTAATGAATTTATATTCCTTAAAGAACAGGAATAGATTAGCAATATTCGTGGAGGTTGATGTTCCCATGGGGATACCGTTCACTTGCTTATAGAGAGTATTATTATATAAGATATGGTTATTTTTTATGCAGCAATTGAGATAAGAGTTCCAGGCTCCTACATTAACAAATTGGTTAAGTTTAAATTCTGCATACAGCTCTTTAAAGGTAGTGATTATATCTGATAGAGGCAGATTAGTATATAGGTTCTCAAAATCATAACTATTAATATCTAAGGGACTTTGAGTATAGTAGAAATTACTTCTGCATTATTATTAATTATCCAAAAATCTCTGTACATCAAATTAGTACAGTTTCTAATGTGTTTCAAATATATATATATATATACTGAAGAGCAAATCTGAAAACTAAGGAAAAACTTTTGAATTTAAAACTAAAGTTGCAAAAAACCTGAAGATCAAAACGCGCAACGCAGCAGTTATGAAAATTCAGAATTCACATTCTATTAAGAAGAGACCTAAGCAAAAAATATATATATATTTTTGACTCATACCCAGTACAACATAGAAAAGGTTATGTATCTACCGGTGTGAGTAAAAGGAGAAAAGATAAAAAATAAAATAAAACAACTGAATGTAGAAAGTGTCGAGAATACTGAGCCTTGGCTTTATCAAGGACCAGCAAAAACTCTGCATTTTCTCACTTCCACAAAGACCTACTTGGAAATGGGTTTCTGCAAAGCTATAGATGCAAGTAATAAGCCCACCAAAAATTGTTTTAAAATATATATATATATATGTCATGACCTCCGCAGAGTTATATGACCTAGCTTTAGTTAACAATTTAGCTTGCATCCATAACTTTCATGGCCCGACCCATGCTCTTCATCTGTTACTATTAAACAGAAGAAGAAGATTAAAGAGAACTCAAGTTGTGAGAGTGACATAATAATTAGAAATAATGTTCAGCTATAACGAAATGCCAAGTTCGCCTGAGAGATAATTTAAACCTGAATAGCAATGCTAAAGTATTCCAAATTTTTACATTGCAATTAAAAAAGGAAATATTAATTATTTAAAACTCAGATTTTTGAAAGAAAACTTGATTCTAAAACCCTCTACTCCACATCTTCTGACAACACAAAAACGAGAATAAATTAAAGACAATAATTAACTAAAGAAATGCTTTGTGAATGTTATATGACATAAACAATTAGTTGCAATATGTACAAAGTATTTCAGCAGTGCTTTAAGTGCATAATTAAGTAGTTATTAAGAACTTAACTACTTTGAAAATACAGCGCAATGTAAAGGAACTATGCTTAGCCAGCTGCTGGGCCTAAGTTTCCTAAAAAACGCGCAAAGTTACCAAGAAAAGAGAGTTAAAACCCGCAAAAAGTTAACAGACTAGCCAGTGCCTAAATGCTAAAAAGCAAAAAACAACAGAGAAAAAAGTACAAGAAGTACAAACATAGAACTTATAAAACCTAAAACCCAATGACAATGAAGAGAGCTTACCTCTTATGCAACTAAACTTTCTCCACACAAGAGGAAACATGGCTGACCTTTTCCCCAAACGTCCAAACATCTCTGCCACTCCCTAGTCGCTGGGGGGCAGTGTGGGTGGGGCTAATGGCCTCCTCATACTGAAAGAAACCAACTCGCGGAGATTTTAACCAGAGAAAAAAAATATATACTTAAGACTGTGGACCTGTATGATCAGAAACACCACTTGTGTATTTTATATTTCTCATGTATTCTGGAGAGTTAATTCTGCTCTTTCTGATCATACAGGTCCACAGTCTTAAGTATATATTTTTCTCTGGTTAAAATCTCCGCGAGTTGGTTTCTTTCAGTATGAGGAGGCCATCAGCCCCACCCACACTGCCCCCCAGCGACTAGGGAGTGGCAGAGATGTTTGGACGTTTGGGGAAATGGTCAGCCATGTTTCCTCTTGTGTGGAGAAAGTTTAGTTGCATAAGAGGTAAGCTCTCTTCATTGTCTTTGGGTTTTAGGTTTTATAAGTTCTATGTTTGTACTTCTTGTACTTTTTTCTCTGTTGTTTTTTGCTTTTTAGCATTTAGGCACTGGCTAGTCTGTTAACTTTTTGCGGGTTTTAACTCTTTCTTTTCTTGGTAACTTTGCGCGTTTTTTAGGAAACTTAGGCCCAGCAGCTGGCTAAGCATAGTTCCTTTACATTGCGCTGTATTTTCAAAGTAGTTAAGTTCTTAATAACTACTTAATTATGCACTTAAAGCACTGCTGAAATACCTTTGTACATATTGCAACTAATTGTTTATGTCATATAACTTTCACAAAGCATTTCTTTAGTTAATTATTGTCTTTAATTTATTCTCGTTTTTGTGTTGTCAGAAGATGTGGAGTAAAGGGTTTTAGAATCAAGTTTTCTTTCAAAAATCTGAGTTTTAAATAATTAATATTTCCTTTTTTAATTGCAATGTAAAAATTTGGAATACTTTAGCATTGCTATTCAGGTTTAAATTCTCTCTCAGGCGAACTTGGCATTTCGTTATAGCTGAACATTATTTCTAATTATTATGTCACTCTCACAACTTGAGTTCTCTTTAATCTTCTTCTTTCTGTTTAATAGTAACAGATGAAGAGCATGGGTCGGGCCATGAAAGTTATGGATGCAAGCTAAATTGTTAACTAAAGCTAGGTCATACAACTCTGCGGAGGTCATGACATATATATATATTTATTTTAAAACAATTTTTGAATACACTACTCGTGTATTTTATAATATTTCTCATGTATTCTGGAGAGTTAATTCTGCTCTTTCTGATCATACAGATCCACAGTCTTAAGTTTATATATTTTTTTCTCTGGTTAAAATCTCCGCGTGTTGGTTTCTTGCTGTATGAGGAGGCCATCAGCCCCACCCTCACTGCCCCCAGCGACTAGGGTGTGGCGGAAGAGGTCAGCCATGTTCTACTCTAGTGAGGAGAAAGGTTTTGTCACACAAGAGGTAAGCTCTCTTCCTTGTTTTTGGGTTCTAGGTTTTATAAGTTCAATGTTTGTACTTCATGTACTTTTTCTCTGTTGTTTTTTAGCTTTTCAGCTTTTAGGCACTGGCTTGTCTGTTAACATTTTTGCGGGTTTTAACTTTCTTTTCTTTGTAACTTTGCGCGTCTTTTGGGGTACCTAGGAACAGAAGACGGCTTAGCTTGTTCCTTTTCTATGCGCTGTATTTTCAAAGTAGTTAAGTTCTTAATAACTAATTAATTATGCACTTAAAGCACTGCTGAAATACTTTGTACATATTGCAACTAACTGTTTAAGGTATATAACTTTCACAAAGTTTTCTTTAGTTAATTATTGTCTTTAACTTATTCTCGTTTTCGTGCTGTCATAAGTTGTAGAGTAGGGGGTTTTAGACTCAAGTTTTCTTTCAAAATTCTGTTTGTTAAAAATTAATATTTCCTTTTTTAATTGCAATGTAAAAATTTGGATTTCTTTTGCATTGATTTTCAGGTTTAAATTCTCTCTCAAACGAACTTGGCAATTCGTTAAGGCTGAAAATCATTTCTAATTATTATGTCACTCTCACAGCTTGAGTTCTCTTTAATCTTCTTCTCTCTGTTTAATAGTAACAGATGAAGAGCATGGGTCGGGCCAGGAAGGTTAATGGATGCAAGCGAAATTGTTAACTAGTGCTAGGTCATGCAACTCTACGGAGGACATGACATATATATATTTTTTAAACTATTTTAGGTGGGAATGTTACTTGCATCTATGGCCTTGCAGAAACCCATTTCCAACTAGGTCTTTGTGGAAGTGAGAAAATGCAGAGTTTTTGCTGGTCCTTGATAAAGCCAAGGCTCAGTATTCTCGACACCTTCTACATTCAATTGTTTTATTTTATTTTTTTATCTTTTCTCCTTTTACTCACACAGGTAGATACATAACCTTTTCTATGTTGTACTAGGTGTGAGTCAAAATTATATATGTATTTTTTTGCTTAGGTATCTTCTTAATAGAATGTGAATTCTGAATTTTCAAAACTGCTGCGTTGCGCGTTTTGATCTTCAGGTTATTTTGCAACTTTCGTTTTAAATTCTAAAGTTTTTCCTTAGTCTTCAGTTTTGCTCTTAAGTATATATATATATATATATTACACTGAAGAGCAATTGAATTAGAGATACCTGTCTAGTAACGTGTAGCACCACCTTTCGCCCTGATAACGGCGGCGATTCGTCTCTGCATGGACTCTACAAGACACCGGAAGCGTTGGGAAGCCATCAGATCCACGACCCCTGAAAAAGCTCCCACAGTTCACGAAGATCTGATAGAGGCGGGTCAGAGCCTCGAACATCTCTCTCGATGGCCTCCCAGATGTGCTCGATGGGACTGAGGTCAGGGAACCTAGCTGGCCAAGGAAGCGAGGTTACGTCGGTGGAGTGTTCATCCAACCATTTGGATACAATTCGGCAGCGATGGCACGGTGCATTGTCTAGTTACAGGATGAGGTCCCCAGTTGGATGTTGAAGACGCACAAACGGGAGCAAATGGTCGTCCAGGATATCCCGGTAACGTTGACCTGTGAGGGACGATGTCACACGTATCAGGGGAGCCTTTTCAGTCCACGTAAACAGTCCCTAGACGAGAATGCCACCAGTTTGAAGAGTACCATGCTAGCAAGAAGGATCCATCGCTTCATGTGGTTTGCGCCGTACTCGTATCCTGCCATCCGCATGTACCAACGTGAATCTCGACTCATCAGTCCAGGCAACATTTTTCCACATGTCTAGGGTCCAGTGACGATGTTCCCGCGCCCATGCTAATCTTTGCACCCTGTGATGTGCGGTCAGCAGCGGTACCCTCGTGGGAAGATGGCTTCTGTACCTGATAGCGAGGAGATGGTTCTGGATGGTGTGGCTGCTTACACGTTTTTGTGCACCAGCGTGTTAAATTGCAGAGTGATTTCTTGCACTGTGGCCCATCTATCCGCTGTTACAATGCGAGCTAGCCGACGATGATCCCGCTCATCCACACGCTGTTGTCCACAGCAGTTGGCCCTTGCAGGGATAGTTTTACCGGATTCGATGTACTCACGGTGCACCCGTGACACAGTGGCTCGTGAAAATCCCAGTGCCTGCACGACTTCCGAGATGGAGTGACCCATTCGTCGGGCCCCGACAATTTGCCCACGATCAAATGCGCTTAGATCCTTCGTCTTACCCATACTGCGTCCGACTCGTACTGATTATATTGTCGGATCGCTTCATACGTCATGTCGTTTCGGTTTACAAGGCCGCCCACAGCGCCACATTTGCATAACGCCAGCTGTCTCTATTTCAGTTGCTCTTCAGTGTATATATATGAACATGAACAACTAGTGGCATTAGAATTATGAAAAGTTGGGCGCTGTTGATTGAATATTTGTATTCTGCATAACTAAGAACGGAATGCCATTGAATCTGAGATTTGTTACTCAAAGAAGTCACATAAATCATGTTTTTATCAATCTGTATGTCGATATAAATGCGATGATCATTTGGATGAAATTCGTGAGGGAACACGATACTCATATGAAAACCGTTACTACATATGGACTTGAGACACCCATGTGTATAACAGCAGTACGAGCAAAACGGATATGAATCGAATTTATCAACGAATTGCCATTGGTGAATTGTTATGCTGGATTGGCACAAGGCCTGTGCGACCAATTGTCCACAAGCATAATTTGTCTTGTGCGAGGACTCTTTGAGTGTTCTTACTACAGGCCTCCGTAAAGTGCGGTGATCATCCAATTTTGAATGATGTTCGGACACTCCTATGCTTTGACCTCTACTGGATTTGAAATAAAGTTCTGTTAGATACCGAGATGTGTGGTATTAAAGGAAACCAGATGGCGGACGCGTTTCCGCTAAATCTTTTTCCTTCTTAGATATTACTGGTGTCCCTATCTTGATCTTCGTAGCCTCTTGCGTCATCAGGCTCTACGCGTTTAGGCAGTGATGCCAACAATTCAAAATGAAAATTCTCACATAATTTACTGAAATTGTCCCACGCCGCCGACCGTTTACCTGATAGCTTTGCCTGAGAACCACCAAAATGTAAAAATCAGACTACTCCCTCAATCTTATAGAATTACTGGACATTTTTTCAGAGTTTTTGTTGTTATTATGTATCCAGGTAAATGTATATATTTCATAAATTCGTTAAGACCTATGTAAACAGCTGCGCAGCCGCATTTTTCTTAAATTGTATCAATGTATGAATTTTTAACTGGGAGGTATAAAATAAAGTTCAGTTAAACATTAACAAAACTTATATTTCCCGCCTCATGATTCAAACTGGATTTTAGTTTCAACAAGAGAATAGTGTGAACAGAGAAACAGTTTAAAATAAAATGTTGGTTACCACAAATGAAAAGGTTCAGTACCGTTTTAATGGTCCCTTTGAAATTTCTGGTTTGCATTAAAATTATTACCTATATTTGGCTTTACCTTTGATAACTGTTAGGCACAGCATATATATCAATGTAAAACTTTGGGTTCAAAATAAATTTTAAGCAAACATGTCAGTAAAGGCCCTTTGCCATTGAAAGAAAAGAATGCTATTAAAATTTTGAAATTAGAAATCACTTCCGAGGGGGGGGCTTCGCCCTCCCGAATGTATGCCTGAAAGAAACACTGATATTGGATGATCCTTTTACTGTTACATAGTGATTTTACACCTTATCTGTTTAACCATATATGAATAACGTTTGCATATTCTTAATGTTTTATTCATCATATTATATTTCACTGTACCTTTCAGTGTTGTTTTAGTTTGTCAGTACATAAAAAAAAGAAAAAAGTCTTAACCAGTTAGACTTTTCGCACTTTGGCGAAAAGTGGCCTATCAGCCACGAGACGCAAACAAGCATTTCGAGAAAGCAGTGTCTTTAGTGACAGGAATTTAAATTGCCATCCATCGGGAAAGTCACCTGTGTAAGTAATTAACATATTGACTACGGAAAGGAAGCATTTCTCAAAAGTTCGATATCAGAAAACAGTCTGAATTTTAACCCTGGAATGACAAGCAATGGAATGAATGTTGTAACAAGTTAGAATCAGTTGTCCGTAAGCAGCGAGCAGATTCAGCTAAAGGTGAGTTTCGAATTAGGTCTTTGTAGTCTTTTTTTTTTGTAACTTTTTCTGGTTTCTTTTCTTGGAAGAAAGTATTTCTGGCCGCCTCGGTGGCGCAGTGGTCTAAGAGAACTTCTGACCATTCGTCCAAGATAGGTCCGGGTTCGGATCCCGGTGAGGCATGGATGTTTGTCTTACGGCACTGGCTCTCTTCCTTCCCTGGAGTCAGTGACCCTAAATTAGTGACAGGCGACTGCTTATAGCCCGTTGAGTTGCTCACGGTGGTCGTTAAACCCCAATGAAAAAAAAATCCTGTTTATTTCTCAAACTTTGGGAATGTGGATCGCCTATGAATAGTAAAGGGCCACATTCAATTTTAGGTGAAGCCAGAAAACCTACTTCAGTAGAAAGAGCTCTGAAGTACTCAGTATTACCGTACATCCTGTTTAGCATGTCTTTTGTAAAAAAAAAAAAAAAGATAGTGTTTATCATCGGTTTGTCCGTCTGCGGATATCATACATATCTCTGCAATTATTTGTCAGATTTAAAAAAAAAAAACTCCTTTTTTCATTGGGAAGCTTGAAATGTGAGAATGATCCTTGCATTCATTTATACAAGAATTCAGCTGTTTACCAGTGCGATAAAACACCATACTATAAGTTGCAAATTAAAATCACTTTATTTACAATTTAAAAGTAGGTTAAAAAACTGACTAGCGCTTTCGGGGATCCCGTTGTCCCCATCTACGGGTCCAAAGCACCACAAGGACACGATAGAGGCAGTCATTATAAACAGATAAAAATCACCCCCCCCCTCCCGTACACCACATCACCAACATTTTAGTGATGCTAACATTTAAACAGAAAAAGGTGTAAAAGTTATTAACAGCTAATATTACACTAAGTAGTAGCCAAAAGATCATATTTAAAATATGAGGACATAATTTATCAACAGAAACAGGGTGCACCCATGGGTTCCCCATTCTCTCCGGTGCTGGCAGAAATACTTTTGCAGTTTCTGGAAGACAAGGTCTTGCGTGATTATCCGTTTCAACCCTCATTAATCCTTAGGTATGTTGACGATATGCTGGTCTCCTGGCCACATTCAATTCACCAACTTGATGATCTCATTTCTTGCTTATCATCACAGTATCCTACAATAAAATTCACCAAAGAAGTTGAACAAAATGGGAAGTTACCCTTCCTTGAGTTCTTGTTATGTAGAAACCTAAATACTCAACAGATCAAATACTCTGTTTATAGAAAACCCACTTTCACTCCCTGTATCATACCGTTCAACTCATCTCACCCCCGGAACATAAATCTGCAGCTTTTCGCTTCTTGATTAAACGTGCTTATACACATTCTACATCAGGCAAAGCAAGACGTGAAGAACTTTCAAGAACCTTGTCTTTGGCTCGCAAATTCGGCTACCCGGAATAATTTTTTCAGAAGTTAAGAAGATCTACTAGACTGAACTTCACCACTTTGTCTAGGGAAATTCGGACAACTAGATTTGTAGGTAAAGTAGATTACCTCCCTTCTATAGTCTCCACACTCAGAAAAATCTGTTAGTGACATGACATCTCTTTTGGATTATGCACCAGAAATATCTTTATGGTCAGGAAAGACAGAGACAGAACTCCTACCCTCAGGAAACATGGGGTATACTGCATCCCTCTTATCCATGGAGACCCGAATGTTACGGAGAATTGTTATATAGGTTCTACTCTCAGGTGCTTAAATACCCGTCTGAGAGAACACCAGCACACGCTTCGAGTTGGCACTACTCATACTGCCTTTACGTTAGCTGTCACACAGGGCGGTTACTCACCAGATTGTGAAAATTCTGAAAACAAATCTCAATAAAAGTACTGTTTTTCTTTCCGAAAGCCTGTTTATTCTTGCTTATGGTGACAGATGTTGTAATTTGAACTTGCCCGCATATGTACCGGGACCTTGGCGTAGATTGGTTGCCCCGACAGAGACTTTGTGCAATGGCTAATCTGCACTTCCTGCCTAGTATAATTTGTAATTTCTTATACTTAGTGGGATATTACCTGTTAATAACTTGTACGCCTTTTTCTGTTTAAATGTTGGAATCACTAAAATGTTGGTTATGTGGTGTACGGGGGGGGGGGGGTGATTTTTATCTGTATAATAATGACTGCCTCTTCGTGTCCTTGTGGTGCTTTGAACCCGTAGATGGGGACAACGGGATCCTCGAAAGCGCTAGTCAGTTTTTTAACCTACTTTTAAATTGTAAATAAAGTGATTTTAATTTGCAACTTATAGTATGGTGTTTTATCGCACTGGTAGACAGCTGATGCATATATCACTTCTCGTGCGAAATTTGTTTTCTGGTTATATATCCTTGCATTCAACTTTTTATTTTTCCGATGCACAACTTCGCCGCTAGAGGGCGTAAATGCAGATATCGAATTCAAAATGCATTTTATTCCATATACTATTTTGCTTCTAAATATCAGACTGAAAAAATTATTTTACCTTTCGATGCCGTTTATATCGAAGACTATTTTAGGTACAGTCTCTTTCAAGTAATGCCTAGATTTTCCGCTAGGGGACGTAATAGTAAATTATGTTTTCCCCTATATCCCTGCTCCTAAAACTCCAATTTGAAAAATTCTTCCTGTATAGGATACAGCTCCTTATTGGAAATGTTTTGCATATTTCTAATTTTTGGTAAAGAATGGTTTGGCCACCCACCAGGAGGCGTAAGGGTGGGGTTTTTTTTTTTTGTTTCTGTTGCATTTGCAGCAAAATCTGAGCTTCTGAAAGATCGATTGAAAAAATTCTTTCGTGAACCAATACGCTCACCTCGGGAAACTTTTTCAGATACTTTCTGAAAATAATGCATAGTTTTTCCGCCAGGCGGCGTAGATGTATATCTTTTGTCAATCTCTGCTTCTAAGAGTCCAATTTGAGAAATAATTTTTTTGTTGGAGAGTGCTTTCGGTGCGAAATGTTTCTCATATAATTTCAAAATTTTCAAGTAATGTATAGATCTCCCACTATAGGTGGCATACGGTAACTAGCGTTTTTCCTGATATGTCTGCTTCTAAAACTGATTTGAAAAATTCTTCCTGCATCTAATACAGCTCCTCTCCTGATGGGAAATTTTCGCATATAATTTTTTTCAAAAATAATGGTTTGGCCACCAGATGACGTAAGTGTTCATTTCTGCTTCTGGTGCATTTGCAAAATCTGAGCTTCTGAAAACTCGATTGAAAAAGTTCTGTCGTGGGTCCATACCGCTCACCTGGAAAAACCTTTTTAGTATACTTCTTAAAAGTAATGTATAGTTTTTCCGCCAAGGGCGTTCGTTGGAGGGCATTTGTGATGCGAAATGTTTCATGTAATTACATTTTTTTTCTTAACGCACAAGTTTGCCACTAGAGGGCGTGGGTTAGTTTCAGTTTTCAGCAATATCTACGGGACTAAAATGCAAATTGAAAAAAATCATTTTCCGTCAATTACTAACTATAAAAGCTATTGTGTGTATTATCTACCCAGAATAGTACTAATTTTTGCCGCTAGGGGGCGCAAATATTTATCTGTTTTTCTCAATGTCTCTCCTATATGCCAGATTAAAAAAAAAAATACAACACCGGACGCAACTTTCCTTGTGGGATAATTTAGGTTTGTATTTGAAGAGTTTTATGGTTCATAGTTCTGCCGCTAGGTGGTGGTTGTGTACTTCTGTTTGCAGCTGTACCTCCACTTCTAAAAATTCTATTGTGAAATTTCTTTTTTTCTATGTGCCATTCGCTACAATAGAGATGTGGAGCATTATCATCTTTAACTAATGCACAGATTTTGCGCTGGGGCATTAAGGGTAAAAGTTTTTTCTCACTATCTCAGCTTCCGGGAGACTTATTCGGAAAGTTTTTTCCTTAGCATGGCTTTTTCCGTGAATATTTTTCGCCTATTTTAACTTTTCCATTATGCTTTTCAATTATTCATCCGCTAGAAGTTGAATAACTGATACATTTTATTAGCACCGGAACGGATTCAAAAGACGTGCTCATTACAATCGAAAATTCGGTGCCATCTTTGTTATTTTATACTTAACAGCGAACAATGTGTTCAAAATGGTAAACGGTAAAAATACCCCCGGAGAAAATACCCCCGAAAACTGAAAAGCGGAAAAAATGCCCCCGAAAGAAATGCCCCCAGAACAAGCGGTTCACTGTAACAGGAACACTGATGTGTGGCAGTATTCCGGTGTGGCAATTTACCGGCAACCCTGCCACATATCTTTCAGCAACTTGGCCACAAAAGTTCAAAGAGGGGGGAGGGGGTATAAAGATTGCCGTTTCTGGGCCTATAGTGAGAACTGAATTGGGAATTCCAAACGAATTTCGCGAAAACGTTCCATGTAAGCCAAGCGAGAATTGTACTTTAATTTGAAGAAATAAATTGCCGAGGATCATAGATACACAGGGGTGAGGCTCAACCCCCAACTTCCGTAATATTAGATTCTGGGCCGCTGAAGCCTGTCAGTGTATCCAGGCTGTTCCCCTTAAGCGCCCGCGAGGTCCGTGAGCTTTGGGGGGGGGGGAATTCCCCCAAAATGTTAAAATGGACGTAGAGCTGTAAACATTAGAACCATGCTTTTCATAATGATTCTGTACACGACCACGAATTTTCAGGAGGGTGGGGTGAATTCACCCTCCCCCAAGTTTCTAAGAGCGCAGACAAGTGTTCAAGGTAAAGGATTTGCTCGCAATTTCTATGCTTCCTGTTGTGTTTAATGGCAAACTATGTATGCCCTTAACCCCTCCCCCAGAAGTTTGGTGAAGCTTGTGAAAGGGATACGAGGTGCTTGGTTTGGAATGCTCTACCCCCAACTTCCGTAATTTTATATTCTGGACCTCTAGAGTCGGTCAGTGTATCCTCGATGTTACCCCTGATAGCTCTTAGAAACTAGGGGAAAGAGTTACCCCACCCTCCTGAAAATTCGTGGTCGTGTACAGAATCATTATATAAAGTATGATACTAATGTTTACAGCTCTACGTCCATTTTAACATTTTGGGGACCCCCCCCGAAGCTCATGGACCTCGAGGAGACTTCAAGGGGAACTTCCTGGATACACTGGCAGACTCCAGCGGCCCAGAATATAATATTACGGAAGTTGGGGGTTGAGCCCCCCCCCCAGTGTATCTCGGATCCTCGGCAATTTATTTCTTCATATTAAAGTACAATTCTCGCTTGGCTTACATGGAACGTTTTCTCGAAATTCGTTTGGAGTTCCCAATTCAGTTCTCAATATAGGCCCGGAAACGGCTATCTTTATACACCCCCCCCCTCTTGAACTTTTGTAGCCAAGTTGCTGAAGATGTGGGGCAGGGTTGCCGGTAAACTGCCACATCGGAACACTGCCACACATTTGTGTTCCTGTGTGGCAGTTTACAATGAACCGTTTGTTCCGGGGGTATTTTTTCCGGGGGCATTTTTTCCGCTTTTCAGTTTTCGGGGGTATTTTCTCCGGGGGTATTTTTACCTACATCCGTTCAAAATCTGTTCCTTCAGAATATAAGTTCATTTTCTAATCTCGTGAGCAACACCGTACTTCGAAACCAGAAGCAGTTTTCACCTTATAAGTTCAAGAACAAATCTAATCCTATTTTAATTTGAAATGCGGATGTGATATTTGCTCGATAAGGTATCAAATAGTCAGTTGTCACGTTTAGTTGCTCTGTCATTCCGCTTCCTGACTCTTATTTTTGTTCCTTCGTGTGGGCCCGACGCGGACGCTTGACCACGCGTTTTGGGTGCTGGTTCTTACAACAAAGCCAAGGCTATTGGAGGGGGGAGGGTTTAATCTCGCCGACCTAAACGTTAAAGACATGAATTGGAAAAATAACTGGAAACTACGATTACGAAAATTGCGCTATTGCAGGGTAGTACGAATTTATTCATTAAACTTCTGTAGTTTTATACTTCAGGAGTAGCTACAGCACAATAGATCATATCCACGTACTGAGATAACTAATTGAAAGAGCGAGGGAATATGAACTTCCATTGTGCATGGCTATTATCGATTATGAAAAGGCCTTTGATTCGGTGAAACCATCAGCAGTTAAAATGGCTTTGAAATCCTGCGGTATTGAAGATGCATACATTAATATCATTAACATCTATGAAAATGCAAGTGCAAAAATTCGGCTGTTTGAAAAAACAACACACATAAAAGTTGGAAAGGGAGTGAGACAAGGTGACACCATATCTCCGAAGCTCTTTAATGCCACATTGGAAAATGTCTTTCAATCACTGAACTGGGAAAAAAAGGGATAAAGATTAATGGAGATTATCTAACCCACCTTCGTTTTGCTGATGACAGTCATTTTTGCAACTACCCCATCAGAGCTGCAGAGTATGATCCAGGAACTTGCTGACAAGAGTAAAGAAGTGGGATTAAAAATGAACTTTCAGAAGACAAAAGTGATGTACAATGCTTTTACAAGAAATGAAGATTTATCGATTGATGGAGAAAAGCTGGAGATAACAGACACGTACGTTTATCTTGGACAGCAGATATCAAGTGAGGGTCACATTGATGAAGAAATTAATCGGCGTACAAAACTTGCCTGGAGAGCTTTTGGAAGAAACAGCATAATTTTTAAGAGCAATATGCCATTATGTTTTAAAAGAAGTGTTTGATCAATGCATCCTTCCAGTGCTTACGTATGTTGCAGAGGCGTGGACCTTAACTAAAAGAGATATACAAAGGCTGCAGACAACTCAAATAAGCATGGAGAGATGCATGCTTGGTTTAACCAGGAGAGATAAGAAGAGGAACTCGTGGATCCGAAAAATGACAAGAGTGGAAGACATCATGATCAGAATTAAATCCCTGAAATGGCAATGGGCTGGACATACTGCCAGAAGGACAGACCATCAATGGACAGCCGAAATTTTAGATTCGGTTCCAAGGGACAGGAAAAGACCCAGAAGAAGACTACATGGGAGATTGGTGGATGAAATTCGAAAGTATGCGGGAGTGACATGGAGGAGACTGGCAAAAGACCGTTGTGGAGGAAACTTGGAGAGACCTTCGTTCATCAGTGGATTGATAATGGTTGAAAATGATGACATCCCGCATGGCCTGAACAAATTTGATTCTTTTTCTTACATGGCCCTGTCCAGCTGAACACCGCAATTCCAGCCTGTGCAAATCCCAAACAGCGTATTCAATGGGGAAAAGCCAAAGAAGACGCACTTACCAAAAGAACTGATAACTTTCCTCCTATGTAAATAATCAGCTAGTCTGCCTTGCACGCGTGTCTTGCATATCAGTTTTAAGGCTGTATCTAAGCTAACAGGTGCAAACTGTAACAGGTATGCTTCTTGATAAATATCTTATGAATTCGCCTTGAGATTTGGACGACATCATAGCATCTTGCCAGTGAGTTTCTGCTGCTACCTTTTTGAACATTTGCAAAGTTATTAACTCATAGTAAAAAGGATGTAGGAAAGTACGTGTTACTACTATTAAAGATGGGGAAAGCAAAGATAAATCGCCGAAAGAACTTAGTAAATCCATTAGAGGCAACGCTTGAACATTTGCTAGAAACCGTCTCAGTAGGTGTTCAGAAGTCATCAGATAATACCACACAGACAATACACGTGCTAGTGCCGTAGGGCTAATAGCAAGTCATTTTAAGTCACATAGACGTATCACAGCTTGTGCGGGTACAAGAACTACTTGTGATGTGTGGTGGCCGAGTGATCAGAGGCATTTGGTTCTGGCTAGTAGTTCAAATTGGGTCCTAATTCAGGCATAGGTGCTGGTGGTTGTCCTACGATGCTGGCTCTCATCCTGTGCTGGAACCATTGGCCGTAATACAGAAATTAGGGACGGGCTGTTTAATATAGCCTTAGATGCTCAAGGTGGTCCTTGAACCCCGAATTAAAAAAAAAACAGGGACGCAGTTCATCGTTTAGCAACAATTGCCCGCAGCACGTGAAGGAGTCAAGAGACACTTGTGTATTGAAAATGCGTGAAATTCCTTATCGTAACATACTCGTACGTGTATGGCTCTACAGTGATAGTGGCTCATGTTTAAGCAAGCAGGGAGAGTACGTGTAATGAGAAATGTAATATTTAACATTTTATGTCTCACAATGGTATTAGAAGTACCTCAAGAATAAGATAATGGATGCAGAGTTAGATTCATCATTTCCTCGCAGAGCAAGTTCAAATCCGCCACAAAACGAATTCAGCTTATAAAATGTGACAATATAATTTTTTTTACTTTTCCGTTTTATTAATTAATTTTCCACCTAATAACCAGAATCAAGTTATCTTATATTTTCCTGCCAAGTAAAGGCAAAATCAATACATTCTTGTTTGTAGAGGATACGTCAGTTTGAATTTTGTCGGCGAAATGGCATAACATGGGAAGCAAACTACTGCATTTTTATGTCACAATCACATTCATTCTCATGTTTCGGAAATGAACTTCCTGATTCGCTGAGTATTTATCTTTAAATGTTTGCTGTAATTTAAGATCTGGCGTAGGTCTTCCCAGTTTTAATTTCTGTTCCAACGAATGCGAGGAGAACGGATGTTTCAGAAAATCAACAGTATTCATGATTAAAAAAAACCACACATTTAGCTTCACATTTCGTTATTTATGTAAAGATATATTAAGCTATCACTGACGCTGTTCCACCGATGAAATAGAATAATGGCGGTAATTTATCCAGTATCTAACGCAAGACAGAACAGAGTGATTGCGTGTTTTTCCGGTAAGAAAACTATAATGGGCACCATAGAAGTGTGCTCCGATGCTTTTCTACCAAGCGCTGGCTAGCTTCCAGCAGAGTGCTGTACTGCGCATGATCAAATGCACCTGAGTCGGAACAGCAGGAGATTGTGCTCACGGGAAGCAGAATTCAAGGTTGTACATGAGCTGTGGATGAAAACTTTGAATGT
This sequence comes from Macrothele yani, assembly GCA_039090855.1. Lineage (NCBI taxonomy): Eukaryota > Metazoa > Arthropoda > Arachnida > Araneae > Macrothelidae > Macrothele > Macrothele yani. Next base: position 2,091,028 of record CM076996.1, on the reverse strand, counting down.
TTTAACTGTAAAAATACGCAAGATGTTAACTGCCATAATGATGCTTCTTAGGACACATATTCAATGTTTACAATGTAACTTCTCACTCACAGAACTTTTTCTAATCGTACATTTTTTCATTAATCTAAAAGAAAAAAAAAGCAAATGATGGGTAGAGCACATGAGCATGTCGTCCAATAGACGAACCATTACTGCTTAGTCCATTCGTGATGTCAGCGGGATTGTTTTCCAGGCTCATTACCACGTCTGCTTAATTTGTCTTGTTCTTGAATAAGCATTTCCACTATCCGTAGAGAGTAACAAAACCTTAATAAAGAAAGAATAAAAAAAAAATATAGCTAAGTAAAATCAGTTTATTTACTGGTGTAAGAAGTATATATAGATTCGCCAAGCTTTCGCTCTCTACTGAGAGGATTTCTCAAAGCAATAGGTAGACATCAAATGCTATTATGTCTAAAAATGCTATAATGTTTACAATTGCCTTGAAAAAGCCTCCCAGTGGAGAGTGAAAGCTTGGCGAATCTATATATACTTCTTACGTCAGTAAATAAACTGATTTTACTACGTTACAAGCTGTTGTTGATTGTGCACCTTCTGGTGTACTTTGAACTAATATAACAGAACGTTGGTGTGTCTCAGCTTCTGCATGAAAACTATCTGTACACAAATTAAACGTCATTGAGCCACCCAGGTGGTCGAAGGATCAGAGATGGGTTTTCTGACTAATAGTCTGAGTATGGCCAGTTTTTTTTCTGTTTGGGGAGTTAACGACCATGGTGAGCAATTAAATGGTCTTAATAAGCATTAGCCCGTCCCTAATTTAGGGCAACTTCTTTCAGGGAAGAAAGAGAGCCAGTGCCGTAAGACAAACACATCCATGCCTCATAGGATTCGAACCCGGACCCATCTCTGACGAGTGGTCAGAAGCGGGCAGGACCACTGACTGGGCTGCTTGGTTCAAGTTCCGGGTGAAGTATGGGTGTCGTGTTTATCCTATGGCGCTATCTTGTCCCTTTCTTGAAACCAGTGGCTCGAAATTAGGAATGGAGTTGCTCTCGGTGGTAAAGCCCCCCTTCCAACCCCCTTACTTGGCATTGGTTTACTATTGTCTACATTCTCAGATTCTTGCTAATGGTAAAATTAGTACGGAAAATTAATATTAAGCGCCATATGACTGACCACTGCGCCTGCCACGAAATTTGGTGCAAGTGTAGTGTGAAGATGCCATAGGGCAGGGGGTTGTGTGAGCACATAGTTCGAGGAAAGAGATTTTCTTATACATGTTAAGCTACCCAAAGGTGTAATCTGAATGCCATGGAATGCCTTTGGGTTGAGCTGGAGCACCTGGTGTTGGCGATGCTAAATGGTCCCACTTTTGCTACTTTGATAGCGACTGCGTTGAGAGAGGAAAGGAAACAGGTATCACTTGTCTTTTGTCATCAGTTGATTGAAAATATACCTGGCAGGAGAGATTTAGGAAATTCAGGCCACAGATGGTCTCGCTCAGTATTTTTGATACAAGTAACATCTTTTCCACAACAGTATTGGTGTTCGAATTACTTTGGTTGAATAGTATAGTTATAGCCATAGAAGAGAGGAAAATGTTTTCATGCTTTCTTCAGCTGTGTATTTCATAAAAATGCTGAACCGAATTTGTGCCATACATGCTCAAACACACGAAAATATAAAATAGCGTAGTCACGTTTCTTCCATGTAAAGAGATCTGTGAATGATCTCACGAAATGAATGGCCATTGTTCATCATAAACAAGGAAGTGTAGAAAAACGCATTATCGTTTGAACATCTGTCGTAAACATGTAACACACAATTTACACATACAGAGGAAAATCAGTTATACTAGCATGCCGCAGCTCTCTGTAGTCTGTGGCGCTGAAATTCGCTGCTTTAGGATTTTGAGTACATTAGCGTGAAAGTGAAGCCGTAAATTAAGGCAAAGAACAATAACTTTAAATTCACAAGGTGCAAAGGCATTGGAGTAATATGAAATGATGCTGTGAGAAAACAGTGACCTGTGTTTCTCAGATGAAACTATTAATGGATAATCGGATGTTACGAGTTAGTTCAGTTACATTAAAAGCTTTATTATGTCTGAACAGTTATGTGCATAATTTTATTTTAAAGGACTGTTTCGCGCATTGAATTTTCTTATTGATAAATTTTCCAGTACTTTTCTAGTCATGAAAAATTTAAACTGGTTAGCTAAAATACTGGTTCACTGTATAACACTTGCTCATCTCTTCGGCTTAGTTCCACAGAAATGTTAATTTTAACGAACACACATTTGCTACTTAGTTTCTAGATTTGTTGTCAAAAGGGGCGCTTAAATTTGGGAAACTGCTCAACCAGATTTGATTCCAAAGTTGCTTAAATTCTAAAAAAACTGCGGAACCGTAATTCGCAACTCCAGGGGAATTTAAAATCTGAAACTAGTAACAGTTTACGAATTCGACCTCCAGGAGTGTTTTTTTAAATTTCGAAAACTTGAGTAATTTTGCAAATTCTGCACAAGATTTCATAATTCTAGAACTGGTTAGTTCACATTTGACCACCCGGATGCTTAAATTCAGAAAATCGGTGTATCATATTTTATAAGTTCTTGTTGCCAAGATCGCTGTTTTTTACATATCCCACTGGATGCTTAGTTCTATGAATTTCATATACCCTCGCGCCAAAAAAATAAAATAAAAAAAAGTTGCACGCAGAAGGACGTATCAGATTGAAATGCTATTAGGGAGGAAGGTAAAGGTTACAAAGAACAATAAATGATTAAACATTGACACTGATATGGGCAATATTTACTGAGCTACACGCAATAAGTAGGGTCTCCCAGTATGGCGTCGAGCCGCCATGTTTGCTCACACAGCATGCCAGACGTCTCTGCATGGAGTTGTACAGGTTCCTAATGGTGTCCTGCGATAAGCCATCCCATGCAGCTTGAATCTCCTCCTGCAGATTGTGCGGTAGGGGTGGAGTATGGATAGCCCGTCCAATAACATTCCACACATTTTCAATCTGCGATAGGTCTAGCGACGCGGATGGCCATGGGAGAGTGTCATTGCCTTTTGCCTTAAAGCCAAGCTCTCGAGACAGCAGCAGTATGCAGACGAGCGTTGTTGGAAAATCGCACCGGAGTGAGCGTTCAGAAAAAGTAGGGCCACTGGTTGCAGGAACTCATTAACGTAATGTTAGGCTGTCAAAGTGCCTGTAATGAACACCAAAGATGATCTCACATGGTAGGCAATTGCACCACACACCATGACACTAGGCCTTCTGGACGTGTGACGCTCGACAACAGACCGTTCATCTTGGCCTGACCACGGTGCCTCCACACACTGATTCGGTGGTAGTCTCCTCCATTCTGAGTGACTCCTTGACAGTCTGGCACGACAACATTGCAGTCTTTGGCGACGGTGCAGTGGTTTTTTAAGGGCAGTCGTTGAAACTATCTGCGTGCGTGTAGTCCTACGTCGAGCAGCTGTCTCCTTAGCAGACTGCTGTGGTGCCCATCCATGCATTCGATGCATGGAGGGCACCACTGCTCGCTGAATATTCGCAATCGTGGCTTGTTGGGTCACTCCGCACATGTCGGACAACCCGCCGGTCCTCTCTCCGTGGTTCGTCTAGGTCTCCCAGACCCTTCCTGTCGTTGCTGCGTCCCTTGTTCTATCCACTGCCGCCAACAGCGTGCTAGGCTGATATCCGCACGACCGGTATGGCGCGCAATACGGCGATAAGACCATCCGCTTCCCGGAGCCCGACGATGCTGCCCCTCACGAACTCCTCCAACCGCTCGAATTGCTTCTAAACTTTTCTCCTAGGCATACTTCACTTGCAAAGGATGCAACCAACACAACCGCACGAGTCCGAATGGCAAGCACGCGCAACGTGACGACATTATACAGCCGGTCAGGCACAGCTACGACCCCTCCTTGCTGGCGTGACATGCGTGGTCGAGCATGATACTTGAATCCTTTTCATGTCCCGCGATGTCGAACCTACCCACCAAGTTTCATTCCTGTAGGTTGTTTCCCTCTGGGTGCAACTATTTTTTTGACGATGAGTGTAGTTCAAAAGTGTACTTCCAAGGTGGTGTTTGAATAAAAGCTGCAGAACTCAAATGTATGTTCTGAATTTATCATTGTGAATTTTTTATCACGCGTCTCTGAGAATTGCAATAACTTTTTCTCCGAAACGCGTGATAATAAAAAAAATAAAATAAATCACAATGATAAGAAAATTAAAAACATACCAGAGTTCTTCCACTTTGCTCTAAGGAAATCAGAGCTTTAGAGTTTTTTGTTAGGATGAATTGCACAGGATAAGTTTCGTACATGCCTTCAAACTGTTTTGCTAGTTGAAAACCTTCTCCATTCATTTCTTCCCAGCGCTATTACAAAATTGGTATTTTTTAGAAAAAAAACCCCCTAAGAAACGGGATATTCAGCAGCCTCAGTGCTAAAGGATTAAAAATCTCTTAATGCTTGTGTTTTGTTAGGTAGGAGGAATATTTGCAGTCCTTGATTCTTTTCGGCTGTTGTGAAACGTCGATGTGGTGACGGGCATAGTTTGCGGGCAGTCCAAGCCTCGTAAACCGTTGACGTAGGAAGGACAAAAGACGCCAGAATAATTTTCCTCTCCACCGGCTGGCTTGATTGCTAGGTGCAGCTCAAAGAAAGAAGATTCTACGCTGTGATTGACAGATAGCGCTCCAAGTGACGGCGAAAAAAACTCAAGGATGTCCCCGCGTGTTTGTGTGTGTCAGAGACACTCATAAAACATCAAGAAGTTATTGGCCTTTTGTTCCCAGCAGAAGATTGTTTCTCAAGCTGTTTTCAAGAGATTTCGATAATGCGTTTGGCATTCATAACAGAATAATCAAATTTCCCCTTGGAAAAAAGTTAAAAACTAAAAAATATTCGAAGCGGTATATTGCAGTTACGCATGAGACAAAAAAAAAAAATTGCTGAGCTTACTAGTTTCAAATTATGAACAAATGTTAAATGTAAGCTGGTCGAAAACACTAAATGACTTTTCTGTGGGCTGCTTATCTCTTTTTGATTTAAATAGAATAACCGCGCGTGTAATTGCGTAGTGGCGTAGCGTATGTGATAGAATTTCCTAATGGCAGTTCAAGTAGTCGCGTAGATGAGACACAAGCTACATGTGTGCAAAAGGGTATAGGTTTATCCCGATTAAGACATGGTACATCTATGGTTCTACCCTTTCCTAGGGGCCTGTAATTCAAAAAATAGAAAAGGGGGCTAATCTTAATAAGCTTGCCGTAGAGATGCTATAATAGTGTTTGAAAACTACAAAAATTGCCGAAAGTATTCGGGCGTGCACAATATTGTATCTATAGACCACTTTTGAAAGACCGGCTAAAAAATGTTCATACACAACGGCTGTCTTTTGGAGACCCAATTTAAAGGAAGGCTGCACAAATTATATTTACACCAATCTCCTAGAAATAAGTGTAAATATTACCTTTAATTGCCATATTGATGCCATTTGTTGCTGCAGTGATTATAGGCTTGTGGAGGCTCAGCTCCTGCAAAACAGTCCCTTGTAAACAGTAGAAAACAACAAAGTTACTCCACCCAATTTCAGTGTATGAAACCTTTTGACAAGTACATCGATGTCTTCTCTAAACCGGAACACTTCCTTAAATTTGAATTGATAAGTCACATTTCCCCCATAGCTAAATCTGTTTTAAAAACGTTAAGATTTGTCTTCACGCTATATTTACAACACTGTAAAAGTAAAGTTTGTCCAGCTCTAGACACTGTTCACACATCCAGGACTCTCTGGGCCTAAATCAACCGTAGAATTTCTGTATGATAAGTAGAAAAAATAGCTGGTAACAATTTGACATTCATTCTCCACAGTCCCTTTTCTTATAGGCAAGCACAAAGAATTAATCTTCTAAAAGTATGTGCTATGATGGGCATTTTACCCAAGAGCTATCAGTCCTTTGTGAGAGCTCCAGCTCGCATTGCAAGTAGCACGATCCCCCAGTACCCATTTGCCATCGAGTATGTCAGATGTTGCCCTACTTGCTAGCTGATTCATTGCTGCTGCTGCATCGACCCCCCCCCCCTGTAAGTGTAACCTACAGCTGTTTAGATCAACGTCCAAATAAACACTTAGTTCCACGTTTTTCAATGTCGGAGGAAGATGTGTAATGCTGCTGTGCAGTAGATTTTTACCTACGTAATCAGTTCTGCATTAAAAACACAAAGTATGAACCCCTGGTAAGCTGCGGGAACTGCACCTTTATCCGCATGCTATTTGTTGGGTTTACGTAAACATTTCAAAAAGTTTTTGATCATGCATTCCCCTTTTGGGAGGGAGGGAGGGAGAGCATTCTTGACCGTGGGTGCATTGGTTTTTGAAATTCGTAGTCTAATAATAATACTATTTTACTAATCAATGCCAACACTTAGTGTTGCTTAATGAGCGCCGACGTTTAAGATGTTGCTCATGAAACACGTTTTGGAAGCTTGAAATGCCGCCCCGGTGGAGCAATGCTCTAAGCAATGGCTTCTGATTAATCGTCCGAGGTGGGTCCGGGTTCGAATCCCGGCGAGGCATGGATGTTTGTCTTACGGCACCGGCTGTCTCCCTTCCCTGGAACCAGTGGCTCTAAATTAGGGACTGGCGACTGCTTTATAGCCCACTTAGTTGCTCACGGTGGTCGTTAAACCTCCAAGAAAAAAAAAAAAAAAAAAAGCTTGAAACTGCATTGGATGTCTTAGAAATTATCAAAATCGCAAAAAGTAGCTATAGTAATTTGAATGAGTCTGTTGGGTTTTTTAATATGCGAACTTAAATTTTTTAATTGAATGGTTAAATCATTACTTGTCCAGCATATATAACCCTTTCATTAAAGTTTTCATTGTTTTTATAAACTCGTTCTGCACTTGTGGTATGTAGCCACTCATTTGCGCTGTTAGTCGTACTAAACACTTTCCCCTTAAAGTAATAACGTGTTGATGTGTGACCGAACTGGGGGTTTCTTTGTTAAATAATAAGGGGCGTTAGTGTTTTCGTTATACCTTGCTGAATGAGCAGCGTTTCTTCGCAACGGCTTTTCATGAAATTTGTTTAAACTGTTTTTTTAATGTGATTTTGCTTGAGCGAAACTTACTTCCCTAGTATGGTATTTCGCAAATGCATGAAATATGGTGTTCCGTTTGAATGGGTGCAAGTACACTGGCGTGCAAAAATTAAGGACTAGACGGTTTTTCGAATGTAACGTCGTGCAGAAGTGCTCCACATAGACTCAAATCATACCATAAGATCCCCAAGATGTAAAATATGGGGCAAGTGAGCAAAACCGTCCAAACAAGGAAACCAAAGGATACAAAGGCACTTTATTGAAAAGGTAGCTTCGAGCACAACTGGACAGAAGACAGAAACGTCCATGTGACAGGCGGCTGCCATTGAAGGTTCGTTTTTAGTAGGGGATATGATCACCCCTGACTGCGTTGCAGGATTTACAACGTCTGTCCATGCTGAGGACGAGGTTGTCAAGGAGCTGTTGAGGCATCGCGGCTCATTCCTCTTGTAGCGCCAATCGCAGCTGCAGAATCGTTGCTGGTGGCGTGCTGCCAAGAGTCTCCCGAGAAGGTCCCACACGTGCACGATTGGATTGAGGTCCGGGGACTTTGCGGGCCAATCCATGCATTGGATATCTTCACTCTCCAACACTCTGCGACAGCCACTGTACGATGAGGTGTAGCGTTGACGTCCATGAAGAGGAACTCAGGACCCACAGCACCTCTAAACAGACGCACGTGAGGCAAGAGAACCTCGGTACAATAGCGGAAACCAGTGACTCAACCTCGTTGGTAGATGTGTAGGTCAGTACGGCTACCAAGCATGATACCGCCCCAAAAGAGAACTCCGCCACCTCCAAACCGGTCACTTTCGATTATGTTGGAGGTGTGATTGCGTGTTCCCTGCTCTCTCCAGATTTGTATACGTCCAGAATCGCTCGTCAGACTAAATCGGCTCTCATCCGTAAAGAGAACTCTACCTCATTGCTGATGTCTCCAGTCCTTGTGTTCCTGGCACCACAGAAACCGCCGTCTCCAATGAGTAGGCGTTAATGGCACACACCGTACTGGTCGTCGTGCAAATATACCACCTTTGTGCAGCCAACTGGCCACGGTAAAACGCGATAACGGACGTCCAGTTGTCTGTTGCATGTGCCTTGAGATTTCCCCCGCTGTCTGCCGTCTGTCTCTTCTCGCCTGTAGGACAATATACCGGTCGTCCGCCGCCGTGGTTGCTCGTGCACGACCACTGCTGAACTCTCGGAAAGCTGTTCCTGTAATTTGAAATGCTCTCCAAGCTCATGAAACGACGCTGTGAGCGATCTCGAACTTCTCTGCCACATTAGTCACACTTCGACCTTCTTCCAACTTCCCAATGACGCGACCTCGGGTAAAGTCATCCAGATATCGTCTACTGGATTGCCTGTTGGCCATATCATACGGTGGCAGCAACTCTACGTCGTTCAAACCGATGTGCACGGTGCTGAGCGTACACCACACGTGTGCTTTATACCCTTCCGACCCCCCCCCACGTCATGCTGCATATATGCGCATGCCCTACTGTACCGGACCCTAGTCTGTCTCCCGAGTGGTCTTTCGGTCCGTTCTGCCTGCTCGTGTTCCGCTGTTATGCTAATTTCTACTCTTCGTTCTTAATTTTTGCACGCCAGTGTATTATATTAAACACGTTGTTTGCTTGCCTTAACACACGCACTAGGTTTATAAGGTGAGTAATCTGGAAATTTTTTTTACTAATCTGAAAGAACATGAAGACTGCTTTTACTTAAGGTTTATGGTGTCCAAGAAAAGAAGTTAAGCGTGGAACAAGCTCGGCCAACACCAATGTACAATAGTCCCACGCCAAGCACGTGGGGTCGTCCGTTTCTAAAAAAACTTACGGTTGGTAAGTTCGTGGATTGTATGCTTAAGATCTTGTGGAGAAAATGCAGTTAGAGAAACTGAAGTCACATCTCCACTTATTGCCAGGGGTGCCAAAGCACAAAAAAAGCCTTGGGAAAGGAGGCAGTACTAGAAGAATTTAACCTGAAGTGCCTCTCCCAAATTTTTCATAGGGCAGTTATTAAAGTTCCATTGTTTCCCGAGTTTCGGCACTCCATATTACACTAGATACCTTTTCATCTGTAAACCATCAGAATACAGAACAACGCAACATATGTTGGAAATGGTATTGTATAGAGGTTTTTAAATGGTTTTCCCTAATTAGTTTTTAAGTGCTTTAAAAGTGATGTTTCAAGCATCACTGCGTACAACAAAATGTGTACGTGTAGTCATTCGGTGTGATTTCTAAGTTAAAGCAAGATGCTTAAAAAATGCTAGCAAAAACTTACGAAACAGTTTATAGATTTTGACCAGATCTGCGTATTTTATTTTGCTTTATGCTGCATGTTCCTGTCACTCTCTCAAGAACTGAATATAAAATGTTCATTTGAACGTTTTGGCATGAATAGTTCAAGAAAAGCAAGATTTGATGTTTGGGAAAGCACGATCAATTTAGATATCGAAATTAAATTCAGAGTCTCTTAGTGAAACTCTAATCCAGCGTTTTAAGGACGATGCTGGAATACAGCAGTCAATTCGCTTATAGTTGGAGTGTTAGGTAAAAAAGTACACAATATTTTCGCGTACACCCAAATTCGCGGTTGGCAAGGGATTTGTAGTTTCTTTTCTGGAATTCTTTCAGATTTCGACGTGAAGTTTCGTCATGCAACGGCTCGTTCATCGTAGGACTTAGTCTTCAGTGGAATTCAAGGAAGGCAGTTGCGTAAAAAAAAAAAAAAAGTTGAAAAGTGGTGTGAATAAGCGTGCTCTGTACAGAGAGAGGAGAAATTAGGAATCACTTTCAGAGTTTTCAGATGATTGGTGCTTATGGCGTAGAGGGAGAAGGAACATAAAATTTTGGAAGTAATGAAATAAGAAGGAAAAACTGTCACCCAAAAATTCATGAGACCTCCGATTTACGTGACAAATGCATTTTTCGGAAACCTTACGTTCATTTGAATTTTAGTAACTAGACTAATTTTTCCGTGAGTGGGAAGTTAAAAAGAAAAAAAAATGCGGTGTGTAGATGTATTCTTTAAACTTCATGCTTAAGTAACAACGTGCCTAAAGGAATATTTTTCTTGCCATTTCGTTACTGTTGAAAAAATATCTCGTAAATGAATTTATTTGGTTATTTTCTCGGAACACTAAGTCGTCGTACGAAGTCCAGAACGATATTTCATTCAGTCCGCGTAAGTGGGGGCTCTGATTCTTGATCCCGAATCTATGTGTACCTAAGTTGCCTTATGTAACTGGCTTTAAATTAATCATCATTTAAAGTGTCTTTTTTTTTTTTTTCGTTCTGAAACATTGTCGATTGGAATGTTTGAAGAAACTCCACAAAAACTGACTTCTCATCATAGGTCAAGCAAATTTTTTCATCACAAGCGTAGCTTATGCTCTCTTCCGGAGTTAAAATTAGCTGATTTTCACTGTTTAATCCTTAACAGGGTCAGAAACTTCCTCCAGTGTTATTTGACTATTAGGTAGTCTCGTGTGTGTGTGTGTGTGTGTGTGTGTGTGTGTGTGTGTGTGTGTGTCAGTCAATTGATTGTTATGCAGTCATGACTTTTGATCAACTTATTTCAGTCAGTTCATTGATGCTTACAACTTTACATTCAGTTCAGTTCAGTCGTAGAGTCTTAATACCCGGACAACTAACTAATACCAACAGGGTCGATGTGCTAAGTTCCTCACACTGGAAAACTAAAAAAGCTATTAAATGTATCCGTTGCTTTATCCGTCACAAAGTATGCATAAAGGCTTTCTTGCAAACTTGAAGTTTTGTCTAGTTATACTGAATGAGTGAGTATGGCTAATACACCAGTGAGTTAGCCACTCCTGAGGCTTGAGGTGGTTCCACCTAAAATCTCTGCCTTATGTTTCCAATGGTAAAACTTTTTACATATTTTCTTCGCTATTAATGTATTCCCAAAGATGAAAATTTGCGCATCGATAAAACTAAGTTATAGCATGGAATACTTAATACTTGCTAAAACATAATCATAATTAAGTAATCCACCATTTTTGTCTGGCGTCATCAATGTACAGGTCGCTCCATCTATTAACAGGTCTGAACATTACTCAAAGAAAAATGATTAATTTTTAATATAATTATGGTTGTTTTTAGCAAGTATTAAGTATCCTATGCCATAATTAGTGTTTTCGATGTGCAAATTTTCATCTTTGGGAATACATTAATTGCGAAGAAAATATGTAAAGAAGTTTTACCATTGGAAACATAAGGCAGGGATTTTAGGTGGAACCATCTTAAAAGAAAACCTGTTGGTTAAATGAAAGTCGATCAAATCATAAGGTTACAAGGCTGATCATTCCACGAACACACCTGTAGGAAGTGCAACAATCGTGTGCATAGATAGCATCGTCCTCCAGTGTGTGCCAACATTGCGCAGCCCGAAGACACAAGCGTGCGCTATGGCAGTTTTGTGGAAATTCAAAATGGCAATTAGGCTAGAACGTTGGTCTCGCTAGGAGATCCGAGGTGTAATTGTGAAAAGTTTTGCATCGGCAGCTTATTGAATGGTAACATGTAATGTCACGCCAACACGTTGCTGAATGCCGTGTGGCTGGTATAGGGATGGTGTAACGGACAACTATTGATGTGGCTCCAAGCAGGTCCTCGAAGGAATTCAACACAGCACGAATTGAAATTAAATCTCGCTCCTAGCTATTTTCCGAACCCTTTCCGTTGTTTTTTGTCTTCACAACAGACGAAGTGAAAATAGTTGTGGCAACAGGGATAAGAATTTTGTGCGAAGGGAATAAACAAGCTCATAACACGTAGGGACAAGCGTCTGACTGCTTTTGGTGACAAGTTGAAAAATAGTGTATGAATGTACTTGTACGTTCTATTCACAGCACTAAGTGTGTTGGCACGACATACAGGGTTTGTGACCTTACTTTTTTGATCAACCTACGTAGAACGAACTCATCAGATATTTGTGGTGGTAAGTGTTGAGTCCATGAGCCTTGCAGTACACTTAGTTTTCCTGCCTGTCTTCAATTCTTGATCACTACGATACTTTTAAATTCCCTTTCCAGTGTTAACTTTTCTCTGTAGAGATAATAGTACATGTAGAAATGCACTGAAGAGCAATCGAATTAGAGACAGCTGGCGTTATGCAAATGTGGCGCTGTGGGCTGCCCTGTAAACTGAAACGACATGACATATGCAGCGATCCGACAATATAAGGAGTGATGCGACGGGAATCAGTAAGAGTCTGACGCAGTATGGGCAAGACGAAGGATCTAAGCGCATTTGATCGTGAGCAAATTGTCTGGGCCCGACGAATGGGTCACTCCATCTCTGAAGTCGTGCAGGCACTGGGATTTTCACGAGCCACTGTGTCACGGGTGCACCGTGAGTACATCAAATTCGGTAAAACCATCCCTGCAAGGGCCAACTGCCGTGGACAAAGCGTGTGGATGAGCGGAGTCATCGTCGGCTAGCTCGCATTGTAACAGCGGATAGACGGGCCACAGTACAAGAAATCACTCGGCAATTTAACGTTGGTTCACAAAAACGTGTAAGCAGCCACACCATCCAGAACCATCTCCTCGCTATGGGGTACAGAAGCCATCGTCCCACGAGGGTGTACCGCTGCTGACAGCACATCACAGGGTGCAAAGATTAGCATGGGCGCGGGAACATCGCCACTGGACCCTAGACATGTGGAAAAATGTTGCCTGGACTGATGAGTCGAGATTCACGTTGGTACATGCGGATGGCAGGATACGAGTACGGCGCAAACAACATGAAGTGATGGATCTTTCTTGCCAGCAGGGTACTCTTCAAGCTGGTGGGGGTGGCATTCTCGTCTGGGGGTCTGTTTACGTGGACCGAAATGGGACCCTGGTACGTGTGACATCGTTCCTCACAGGTCAACGTTACCGGGATATCCTGGACAACCATTTGCTCCCGTTTGTGTGTCTTCAACATCCCACTGGGGACCTCATCCTGCAACAAGACAATGGCACCGTGCCATCGCTCCCGAATTGTATCCGAATGGTTGGATGAACACTCCACATTCGTGACCTCGCTTCTCTGGCCAGCTAGGTCACCTGACCTCAATCCCATCGAGCACATCTGGGATGCCGTCGAGAGAAATGTTCGAGGCTCTGACCCCCCCCTCCTCTCCATCAAATTTTCGTGAACTGTGGGAGCTTGTTCAGGGGTCGTGGATCCGTATGGCTTCCCAACGCTTCCGGTGTCTTGTAGAGTCCACGCAGAAACGAATCGCCGCCGTCATCAGGGCGAAAGGTGGTGCTAAACGTTACTAGAAGATATATCTAATTAAATTGTTCTTCAGTGTACTTCGTAACAGACACTCAATCTAAGAATTCGGGGAAGCTTTTTAGGTATTAAAGGAGCTGTTAAACGAAATCACATTAAGTGGTGGTGGTACTTTAGTGGCGATTCTAATATTGACAGTCTGAAGAAGCCTACTGTATTATCCCCGCCCCTCCATATGTGCTTAACTATGCGATTTTGGTTGTGTTCAACTGTAAGAACAAGTGATGCGTATCGCGAAGTTTTTTTCTTTCAGTATTGATTGGTTTCTAAATGAGACTCGCGTAAGTCGAATACGCATCAACCGAGGGGGGCCTATAAAATTGATATAACTGAGCGGAGAAGGCAAGGGATAGATTAAATCTTGTGTAAAAATGCGGGGGGGGGCGACTGGGGGCGGCGACGCTTTTGTGAATTGAAACGAGAGAAGCAAACTGACTTCTGTAAATGTAAGATGGAAAAATATCTTGCCTAGTGATTTGGTATGAATCTTGAATGGGGTCGGAGAAGAATTTGAGTGATCGTAATAAAAAAACGCAAGATCGCGGAACTAGAAAATAGGCGGGGACAAACTCATTTTAAAATGGAACTAGAATTGCTCATGGTATCGTTAAACCCTGCCCTCCCCCAAAAGGACGGGGGTGGGGGCGCAAGGTACAAAATGACGGAAAATGTCTTTAACACTACATGAAGTAAAGGGAAATACAGAGCAAAACGGGGAACAGTTTTGGAATGCTGTACGATGGCAAGAAACGGGGAAACTTCCGAAATGTGAGAACACTCGTGGAAAGAAAGGCAAACCAGAAAACGATACACTCGAACCTCTATGAACGCTGTGTAAAAGGACACGTGCATAACAAAAACTAGTCAAGTGAGAATGCTGTGTGAGAAGTAAAATCTTAGTTGGATATTTAATTTCGGAAGTATGGAAACACTTGTCAGGAAAAATTGATAATGTGGAAAACGCTATGTGAGGAAAGGGAGAAGATAAAGAAAGATAAAGAGCAATAGGAAAGTATGAATATTGTATAAGTGAGATAAGTGTAAGATTCTTGCGGAACCGCAAAGAAAAAGAAACTAAATGAACTTAGTATAAAACTAGTACAGGTGAAAAAAGCAACGAAATAAAGATTACATGTGCACAAATAACAGGGCATAATGAGTGACGAAAGAAGTTACTGAAAAAGTTAAAAAGAAAGAGAAAAAAAAAAAAAAAGGTAGTGCAAATGTAAAAGGAAATAAGGAAATGGGGTTATTCAGTAACGATAAAAATGTAGCAAATGAAGTGGGTAGAGCAACAGCCGTGAAAATCCAGGAAGAAGTATTTTTAACCGAATTAAGGATTCTTATTAAAAAGAAGTGCGGAAAGGTGTCTCAAAGAAAATAAAAATAATCGCAAAAGCTTCGTAGAAGAAAAAGGGGGGGGGGGGGAGAATAAAGATGAGGTAGATAGACTTTTAAATCTGCTGCAGTACTCTTTCTTACACTTAAATTTCAAAATCAAGTGGGGACAATCTTATTAATGAAAGAAAATTTGCAGATTTTGAAGGAATTTTTTTTATAGCTAAATTGCGTATTTGCAAATTTCTAGGTTGACTTGTTACATAATACACGGGGAATTTCGAATCTAAATGGACTCGGTATTACGCGATTTAAAATGTACAGGTTTTTCCTATCTAAAAATTATTTTCATTCAAAAAAATCTTCGGACAGTCTACTTCGTAAGTTTTGAGTTCATCAAGGCTATTCGTACAATAATGTGACGCGTAGAAATAATTTCATGGTAAAAGCATATAGCTCAAAGATCTATCAGTCTATTTTACCCTACTTTTACCTCGAAGTGATTTTAATTAATATGTATTCGTTGTTACTCTTAGTGTAAAATCCAATCTGTATACGCCGTGAGCAAAACTTCAGACATGGCGATAATAAGTTTGTTACGAGTAAGGAAACGTCATGATTTTATCTTCCCATTTTGTTATTTGCTGCCTTTTATGGGTTCTGTCTTTAAAATTTTTAATTGTGCTGAAATGGCTGTGGCAGAATTCCTAACAAAAAATGTTATTTTGTGAGCATAGAAGTTGGAGGTGGGGGGGGGGCGTGGATGGATGTTTTGGCAAATTTTGCTGTGTTTTTGAAAACAAGCTTTTGAACATGTATTGGGTCTGCGTGCCACCAACGCTTAGACTTTCAAGTAAGTAAAGTCCGAAAGCTTCAATTTGTCATTCAACTGTTAGTTTCGATTTAATTATTTTTCATATTGAATACACAATAAGAAACATCAAAATACCTCCACAGTGCTAATATTTACCTTTTGACAGCTTCCGCACTGGTATTGACATGTACCGTTTGAAATAGTGTGTTCATTTGATTGGGTATTTTTATTGAGGGGAGGGGGGGCTACCTTGGCGGTGGGAGGCCTTTTACTGTCTCTTCTGCAATCATAGTACAATGGCTATGTACATGGGTGGGGTGCTAATTTTAAAGACAAACCCCATAAAAGGCAGCAAATAACAAAACGGGAAGATCAAATCATGACGTTGCCTTATCGTAGCAAACTATTATCGCCATGACTGAAGTTTTGCTCACGGCGTATACACATGGGATTTTACACCAAGAATAACAACTAATACATTAATTAAGATCACTTCGAGGTAAAAGTAGGGTAAAATAGACTGATAGATCTTTGAGCTATGTCCTTTTGGTATGAGGAAAAAACGCCCACGGAAAAATTGCCCACGGAAAAATTGCCCACGGAAAAATTGCCCACGGAAAAAACGCCCACGGAAAAAACGCCCACTTTTCGAAAATAGGAAAAAACGCCCACGGAAAAATCGCCCACAGACAAAATGCTCACGGGAAAAATATGTGATCGACTGATAAGTTTATATGTCTGTTATAAACGGTGTTCGGACAACTGGTCACAGACTGCTGGCCAAAAAAGCCTTAGGGGTCATATAAAAATTGCGGTTTCTTGGCCACCTCACCTACATAACGCGAATATGGGAATGACGGAATGAAAACTTTTAGAAGGGCCTAAACGTTAGTTCTAATATTATTTTCTGCCTGAGTAATACAGCAATATTAATAATTTGATGTGTAAAATATTTTCTGCAAACCTTACAAATACGAGAGGAAAGTTCGGATTGCACTGATGAACTGTTTTAAGGGGCCGTATAAAAATTGCGTTCTGGGCTGCTCCGAGGCTACGTTTCCCCGAGATTGGTTATCTGACACACATAAAATATCCGTAATTTCGTATTTTCTTATTTACGATATTTTTTTAGAAACTACAACTAAACAAATTCTCTGCGAGTATGTGCAAACCCAGGAAACTTGTCGGGAGAGGGGGTGGGTGCTTAAAACCTAAAATATAAAGAATTTCTGGTCCGATCGGAAGATTTCCAGCGTTTACAAGCTACAACTCGTCGAATTATCTGAGGGTATCTGCTGCCTCAGGAAACTAGTCGGGGAGGGGGGTAATACCAAAATCGTAAAATATCAAGAATTTCTCTTCCGATCGGGAGATCTTCAGCATTTACAAACTGCAACTCGACAAATTTTCTTAGCGCATGTCCACTCTCTGGAAACCTGT
Source organism: Macrothele yani (assembly GCA_039090855.1). NCBI lineage: Eukaryota > Metazoa > Arthropoda > Arachnida > Araneae > Macrothelidae > Macrothele > Macrothele yani. The sequence goes on along the minus strand of CM076996.1, from coordinate 2,073,984 downwards.
CGGCGAGGGGAGGGGGGGGGGGGTGTAATACCAAAAGTGTAGAATATGAACAATTTCGTCCGATCGGGAGGAGATTCTCAGCAATTAGCAGCTACAACTCGACACAGTATCTGAAGGCATGTGAATGATGAAACTCTCCGGGTCGGAAGAGAAGTACTTCATATTTTACATATTTGGTATTAACCCCCCCCCCCGACAGGATTGCGGAATAGACACGTGTCCTCAAATAATCTGTCGAGTTGTAGCTTGTAAATGGTATTACCACCCCCTACTCGATGTGAGGGCGAACCATCTGCTGCGTCCTATTCGCTGCAGTGGGATTAATTATTAAGAAGGCCGTTAATTTTCGTAACTCTTTACTCTCTATTATCTTCCGCCTATGGGTGTCTACCGTGAAGTTGGGTTCCCTAATGGAGGGTCTCCAAGTTCAGGGTTGACGGGTGCATTGCGTTGTGTTTCATATGGGAGAACATGGGAAACCCATATTCCTCCATATGCCGCTTGAAATTTAATAAACTCATGTCAGATTTGGACCTTTTATTTTCCTGCGACTGGGTTTGCTAAATGTTAAAAGTTATTTTCTTCTTAAAATCTTGGAGTTGTTACTCTACCAAAACTTTACGACTGTTCTACTTAATTATTCAGGTTAAAATAAACAAAGATTCACTTATTTTGAATTTTCAAAGATTTGAGAAACTCGGGTAAATTTCATTATAAAATACAGAATTTATTTTCATTTGTGTTTCCTTAAAATCTATTACACTGATCGGTGGAGATTTCTATTAATTTAAACCAAAATATATTTTAAGTTCATTATGCTTTTTGATATTCGCAATCATATTTTAAAGTTCACCTTCCGCAAAATATAAGACACATTATGTTATTCAGCACTTGCAAGAGATTAAAATTATCTTTTCTACCGAGGATGTATAGGAGACAAAATCATGATCATGCTAACGAGATATTGGGAATTATGAAATTTTTCTCACCAAATTCTTTTCTTTTCATCTATTTCGTTGTCGTCCGGTATTACTTATAGGTATAAAGTCTATGGTTGGGACCTCATCCGGTCCTGCTGAATGCACACTGCCCGCATAAGATCACTCGATGCTTCACCCAAAATTTGCGTAAAAACCTCTCAGGGAAAACATCATACTTCCCTTCACCTGGAAATCATCTTGCTCAATTTTGAGCGTCCTCCCAGGAGAACTCCTAACTTAATTCTTTCTGCGATATTCTGCCCAGGATTCATCTAGAGTCCATCTTTCCTCTCTGCGTTCACCCAGAAATAGCAGTCATCATTCCATCCCGTGTTCTCTCCAAATCATCTCCGCCTAAAAAAAAAAACTTTTTCTCTCGTCTATGTTTAAGGGGTTCGGGGTGTTCCTGTCCTACCCAAATGGTTCTCCCCTTATTGGTTGGGCCGCTTTTCCTCGCTTCGGCATTGGTTTACATCCCTGTATGGGAATCCCTCCGATTCGTTGGCAAAGGCTTGAGAACATCGAGTTTTCTTGAAGATGAATATTCCTTTATCTTGTCAACTGCTCCGCGGGATGTCCGCGCTGCCTTAGAATTTTCACGTACGCTTCCTGTATGACTCTTTCTGTTGGTGTCAACCAGTTACGCCCACTACGAGAAATATGCCCTGTTCGTTGCCCGCTAGCGTGCGTAAAACGTGACTTCGTTAATAGCGAAAGGTCCAGTAAATTGGCCCCCACCTGTGATTGCGAGCATTTCATTCTCGTAGCGTTGCTTGCTAAAACCTCCGAGTTTTCTCTTTACTAACCTAGGGGTGTGTTTCGTGCGTATTCTTACTGGAATTTCCGGAGAGCTCGGGGAACACAAAATAAAATAAAAAAAACAATTCAAAAGAATGATGAAAAAAAATAAGGAATTTCCTCCTCAAGAAAGAAATCTGCTCAGCCAGGTCTTAGAAAAATTATGAAATAGGTATTATAATTATCCTCTTAGAACGCCTGTCCACATTATGCTTCTCGGATTTTCTTTCCCAATTCCCGCGCTCTCTAAATTGTTTACTTGGTAACTACTCTTCCTCGTTTAACTATTTCCTCGTACTATGCGATACCGTAGGAATTATTTGGTGAATATATTGCTTTCCCACACTTACTAATTTGTAGGCCCCCTTTCCGAAATTCATACCTACGAAATCATGGTCCTCCAATGTTACACGATATTCCGGAGGACATACGGGTAACATTATCTCCTCTCCCATAGGGTTGAAGAGCTTTGTCCCCCAAAGTTAGGTGCTGTGGATTCCTTCCTCTCTTGCAAGGCTGCTCGTTTTCGCTCATTTCAACATGCGATGAATTACAATCATTTGCGAAAACTTATGCGCATATATGATACATAATGTAATTATAAGCACATACAATAAGCATAAAACTACGAGTAAGATTATTATAACAATGTTCAATAAATATTAAATTCCTCCACCGAATCTAATTCTAAGTTTGACATTGACAGATAACATATGCACTGTATATATATATATATATATATGAATTCTTTCCGATAGTGACAGATTTCTTCAGCCGCCGTCTTCTCGGCGACACACAATATTTGCTCGGGTACGCGCCTCCGTTGGGCGATATGGTTTCGGTTTTGGGCGTTCCCATCTCTTAAGCACTCAGCTAGTTTCTCAGAGTTCCTTTGGAGATCAGCCTCCCAGACGGGAGTGATGTAGGCTAACACCATCTCCACGTTCAGTTCATAAGGGTGCCGTACCATTACGCCGAGGAATAGTTCCCGGTAACATTTACCGCCTGCAGCAAGTGATGACCGACGAAGCGATAAACAAAATTATTATTACCGCAGCGGCTCCGGCTGCGATTATTTTGAAAGCTCCGAACAGGGAAGTGCCGAAGGCGTTGAACAGTAGCCCACTGCTCCATTCGGGTGGGCCTGCTGGTTGCCAGTATGCGCTGGAGATATTAGGATAAGTCAGCTGAACTGAAGGTTGTTCTAAGCAAAAGTCTAAAGTGGTACAAGCGGTAACGGTTCGGGCCTTTAAGCAGAGTTTTTCGCTGTGGCACTTAGCGTCCGTCTTTAGATTTATCTTGATCGTTCGTCTTTCCGTCTGTAGTTTTACCGAACGAGAGTGCACCGTGAGTTTTTCGAAGTGAACGTCCACAATCCCGGCTGCGCACGATGAGAAAGCTTCGATCTCTACCGTAGCCAAGGGCTCGCATGCAAAACAGCCTGTTACCTTGATTTCTGCCTCCGTGAATTTTGGGCAGACAGTTCTGGTTTCGATCGAGTACTTGTACTTCTGGAATTGAAGATTTACCACTATAGGGGCTGAGTGTAACAGTTCCGAAACAAGTTGGCCATTTCCGTCAACCTTCAGTTGATGCCATGCTGATGCCATTGGTAAGGCGCTCTTTTTTTGTTCTATCATACTCAGTAAATACGACTGTTGTCGGTGGCATTTCATAGAGTCCTCATAATAGCTACAAGAAAACATGCTTTCGTCGAAGATAAAATTTTTCGACATCGATTCGTTGCTCTGCGTATCGCCGATATGTCCTTTCATCGGTCGTGAAGGTAAGCTTGCCCTTTCAATATAACTCTCTTGAGGGTTTCCCACTCGAGAGATCAGATGGGTGTTCACGATTTGTGTAGGCTGGTCCAGTGATCCGACTACTTGCACTGTGATGCCCGTAGAGGTCGTGGCTTGGTTCTTAACCGTCAGAGTCTCTACGGTGTCGTTGTTGTGCTGTTGAATTAGTAGCTGATAACTACACTGCATCGATACTATTCTGCGTACGTCGTATGCTCGCAGGAAATCTGCTTCCAGCCATATTCGAAAGAAATGGCAATGTTGCGAGTCAATGATCCAGCATGACGTGGACCCACTGTCGGACGGCTGACAGCCTGTGATGCCGGGCCAGTCTAGCGATTGTTTTGTCAGTGCGTCAAATTGTTTTGATCGCACACATCCTTTTCCCCAATTGCAAGTCTCGTGATTTGCACAAACCAATTGGCTGAGATAACGCATTGTAGTCACGTGCGTAAAATAGTCTCTCGTCGTGTGCCAGATACAGTTTGCCTGCTGGTAGGTTACTTTCAAGGAAAAAAGTGTATGGTCATTTTCCTGGTCCGTAAACCATATGCATTGTTCATGCCCCAAATTCATTAGGGTTACCTGCGCATTAGTAGTTAGACGGCAGTTGTGCTCTACCTCTGAGTCCGTGCACTCCTTCACCTTTGATGCAACAATCGAATGTGCGTTACATTCCGCGGAAGTTCCGTTTACCAACAGAAATAAGCTCAAAAGTACCAGTCCGTGTAAAGGCGGTTGCGCCGCTGGACGGGCAACTTGCCTCTCCAAATATTCGTGCATCTGATTTACTCCGTTACGTAAAACATTTCCTGTTAGGGCTCCTGTCTTTACTGCCACAAACGTTGTTCCTCTGAGGAATCTATATGACTTCCAAAGAATTATTCCGACTCCACACAACAGCTTCCAGATGCTAATTACTACTTTCCTGGCATATAGAAAGGTTACCGCTGAAATTAAAACTAGCACAATATACACTACATAAGTGACTGCGTGGGGTAAACACTTTAGCTGTCGTAGCATCTCACGACACAGTATGCACTGTAGGGGTCTACACGTTGTTCCACCTACGATTTGCAAAGCACCCCTTAGGGTTTTTCCATCCGTGGTAACGAAAATCAAAGTTAGTTCCGCAGAAAGCTCTAGTAGTTCCGGTGGCAATGATGTCTGATACGGAGCGTTCCTTAAAGTGATAACCCGCTCCATACCTCGAACTCGAATCACCAGGGTTCCTGGAAGTGAGCTGGTGATGATTGGGTCGTTGTATGATACTTTGATATTTTCCCTTTGAAATACTGCCTCTTCGTCAGACAGCAAATGTCTCTGGTGACGGCGCCGAGGTGAAATATTAGTGCGCGATTTTCCAACGCACTCTGTGAAAGAGATCAGCGATGGGTTCGAAATCCGTAGTCCTTCCGCTTCATGTATCAGTGTAGATACTGCTGGCGTTAGGCGGCAGTTGCACGTAGTGACGGATTTATTCACACAGCTCGCCAGTGCACAATATTCGCTCGTTCCACTGCACGGTGCATCGGCAGTGCAGGCACAGTGTAAACCGTCTCTTGTGCACTCCATTAATGAAAGGGCTCCTTGTGGGTTCGGTTCCTGCTGAACGAAGAAATTTCTCGGTTCGATAAGCTCATGGTTGTGCGTAATAAATGTCCTCCAGGCTTTCACGCACTCGTCACATGAAAGTGCATGACAAGCACTCCGCGGCATTCCTAGTTTCAAAAGTTCGGCCCGAGATGCTACAGTGCACTGATATTTATCTCCTTCAAATGACAAAGTTCGTGATTAGCAGCTACTCCGCTAACTGTCCAGATTACTAAGGAGAACGCAATCACGTTCATCTTGTCCATTTTATTGACGAAATGTCACTCTCTTCAAATATCTTAAAAGTGGTAATGGTTCTGTCGACACTTGTCGGCCATAATTATCTCAAAACAAGCATACACATGAAATCACTCCTTATCACCTCGGTATTTCTCTTGCACATGCATTATATACGCTTTACATTAAGAACTAGTAATATTTCCTTCGAAAAGCTCGTTTCACTCTGACCTACGAGAAGTGAGGGGTTTTTATGTGCATATTTATTTATATATATATATATTTTTTTCGAAATTCCGAAGCGCATTCCATCCCAGGCTTCCCTTTTCTCTAATTGTATTTTTTTTTCCTACTTGTAGGTTTTCTCCAACAACAACAACAACAACAAAAATAAAAAAAATCTCATCACTCGTGTTTCTTAAGCTTACTAAATTATAATTAAATAACGGTTATTTACTTCCCATGTATCTATTCTGCAGCTATTATTTCCATTCGCTGGTGCGTCTACTACTTCTAAAAAAGAAAAATTATTAATTTCCTTTTCGTGTTTGTCGTATTGTCTACCAGATATTACCCGCGTATAGTCGCTTATTTCCCTTTTACGTTGTCTAACTTAATCGTTAGTTCTTTGCTGAACTATTTCTTGCCATTTTATCTTTAGTGCTTTACTCTTTTTTTTTTCTTCTCTCTCTTTTTTTTTTCTCGCGTATTACCATTGTATTCTCATTCCTGGCTATTTCTGATTTCACGACCAGATGCTTTTCTCGTGTATTCGCAGGTGTGCGGCGACCATTTAAGGAACGCCGATGATTTCGGAAAATAGGGGATTTCCTCGAAAATGCTTGCGAGGGTCCCCTTTGGGCGATGTCACCCCTGCAAATTCGTCGCTCCAAAAATTTTGGGTCGTTCCTGTGTTGACCGTCTCTCACGGCTCGAAATCTGAAACACCTGCGCTGATGCCTGTGGGTGTAAGTGAGCGCACAATAGCGTAGCCTCTTGCATGTTTTGCTTACATCGGAGGCTTCTTGTTTAGCCTATGTAGATGCATTCTGTGTATTCTATTACCTGGGGCTAATACCACTCCTCCTAATTTCTGCAGGTCAGTGCTCAGTTCGCTGACGGATTTCATTGAAACAACACGCTTCTTTTGGTCTGGTGAACTTGTCATTCAAATTTCCTCTTCTGCTTTATCTCTTTTTTTTTTTTTTTTTTTTTTTTTTTTTGGTATCGTTGCACCATGTCTGCACGTATTAATCCTCATCTCACCTCGTCGCATTTTTCGCATGCTCGACGCCAGTTGTGGTTTGGGAGAATCTGCAACTGCTCCTCGTGTGCTGCGGTGGTAGAGGATGGGGAGCTGGGCCTGGTGAATTTGTCAATCACATTTCCTCTTCTGCTTTTCTCAACCTCTAACCTCACGATGTACCTAGTGCATTTCTACCTCGATTTCATTTCTATACTTTTCTTCCGTTATACTTGCCTTCCTTATCAATTAAAACTGAATTTTCCTACTATCCACAAAACAAAACAAAAAAATATAGTACCTTTGGATATTTCCCTTCAAGGTAAGTGCTTTTTACTGTCATTTCGATAGGTTATGGTTAGGCCATGTTAGGTGACGTTTAGGGCTACGCATCGATCATGTTTGTTGCTACTTTCTTATAATATGTTTTGTTTCAGGTTCGCGTATTTTAATTGCTTTGAATACCTGCCATGGATACTAATTTTGAACCACTGCATTATCCGATACGCTGCTAATCTTATTGCATTCCGTCGGTGTTTCCGCACGGCTATTTCTCCGCAGAAAGTGCTTACGTTTTTTTTTTTTTTTTTTTTTCTAGTGATATATTACTCCGACTTATGCTTCTGCTACAGAAAGTTTCGAGAGGGAAAAAAAAGTATTTTTTTTTTCCGTCGTGCTGTGCTCCCGTTTATATTTTCCATCCTTTGAAATGCTCGGCCTTTGCTGTACAAAATATCTTACTGAACGTTCCCGTTCTTTTACCGATAAATTTTCCTTCTTTGCATTCTTGCTTCAAGATGGCGGCCCAAGATGGCGTCTTCCCATTCTTCCTTTTGCTCCTTGCCAGCCAGTTTGTGTACGGGGTTTCTCAAACTGGAAACACGGTCCGTCCGTTCCTCTACTCTTGCAAGCCCCGTGCATGAGCGACATCATTCTGCCTACGATTACCTTCGCTTATCCTCCTACTGCCTATCATTAATAAAATTTGAGCGGAAAATTATTATTTTTTCTCTTTTTTTTTCTTCTCTTCGAACAAAATTTTTTTTTTTTTTTTTTTTTTTTTTTGTAAAAGGAATGATTGCTACCGTTCAGTCTTTCCTCTGAAATAAAAACATTGCTTCCTCCACAGGTTTTTTTTTTGCTGGGTGCTTAATTCCTGACCCATTCTTTCTCTTTTTACTTACGTAATGTATTTTTCCTTACTTAATATTAATTTTCCCCTTATCGTAGCCAAAAAAAAAAATATTTTTTGTAGTTTTCCGTGGTTTGTGAACTCAAAACTGGAAAGATTGGTGATGCACGTACTAGGCTGTGGTCCTGCTATGAATATTATTAATTACTTCCTGCATATTCTTCCATGTTTATACACCACTTTCTAGCTAGACTCTTTTACGAATTATTTTCGATTACTGATCAGATCGCAAAAATTGTTTTTTTTTTTTTTCTTTTTTTTTTCACCTATCAAATTTATTTTCTGCTAAACGTTTACCGTGAAAATTCAGGGATCTTCCCACTTATTCCGCATCGCTGTTTTTTTTTCACAACACACACACATTTTTTATCTTCGCCCAGCGTTCTTCCTACTTCCTCGGGCTTAAACCCACGATTCCTGAGGTTTCGCTACGATTTTCCTCCACTGTGGATAAAGATTATTGACGGGTGCTCCTTCTGGTGTCCCTGCGCTTAGGTTTTCTTGAATGCGCTGCGACAAATAGCGGTCGGCTAAATCGAACCAAGAGGTTCCCTCTGGATTATTGGGTTGACTGAGACTTTTCAACATTCTATTTACTAAGCTAGTATCTTCCGGCTGCTCAAGTCTTTCGGTCGAGTCGCTGACCACAATTTCCTTTGGGTACGTGCGATTCAGGCCTATTTCCAAAGTGTTGTGCCCTTGTGAATTTGCTGTGGGGTGTATTGCTGCTGTTTGCTGAATTCTGTCCTGCGAACGTAGTAGATATGGATCTCTAATAACCCTTTGGCGCGTTGCTTCTTGTGTTTGTCGGCTGCTATTTTCCTGATAGGAATCTTGTGACGGTATGGTCTCCTCCGTTGGTTCCGCGATTGCCTGTGTGCGCCTCGGCTCTTCAACATGTTGCGAGGGCGGAGGTACTTCCCTGCTTGTCTCCCTTCGCGCTGAACTCGACGTAGCGGGCGGCGAATTTATCGGTACTCCGATGTTGGGCGGTTGACTTACGGGCGGCATTGCTCTACTGCTTGTCGGTTGCGGCATGACTACTCTGGGAAAATCGACCCAATCCAGATAGTCGTAGTCCTGTGTGCTCTCCGATCCGTCGTCAGAGAAATCCTGCGATTGTCTGGGTACTTGTACCTCTATATTGTCCTGTACCGGTGACTCTGCTATAAGCTGGGGTAGGCGTTCAGTCCGCTTGAAGACTCGATTTTTATGCACGGTCTGATATTTGTTCGGATTTTCGACTGACCTCAACTGAACATTTACTGGGGTGGGGAACGAAACTATCTCCCAATCTCCGCAGTTAGTTCGAGCTAGCTTACGCGATAAATGTGGCTGTGAAAAAGGGGTGTGCAAAAATACTCTGTCACCTAAATGTAGATTCTTTTCAGCAGCGTGCCTGTCTGCATACTTCTCTTGTTTCGCCGCAGCTTCTTTCAAATTTCCGTACACACTTGGTTGAATTTTCGCTAATCTGGTCTTCTTATTGAAGTGAATGGGGCGATTTGTGAGGTTAGCTATCAATACGGGTATGATGCCTGATTTGTCCAGCGTGTTTACTGAACGACCCAAGCGTACTTTTCCCTGGGCGTATCTTTCTAACGGCTGTACTAGCACTTGGTTAACCTGACATCCCGAAAATTTCCCACATCGCATCCGAATAACCCTTTCCGAATACGGTGGGATGAGTTCCTTATGGACGGTCCTTCCTATCTTGGTTACGTCGGAGTTAATGGGGTTGGTCCTTTCCGCTGAAGGTACGGACAAGACCTGGGTTCGAATTTTCGACTGACGTGCTTTTCCTTTAAAATTTCTTTTCCGGTTATTCCTTCCTCTACCGTACTCTGCTCTAGCTAAATTTGCTCTGCTTTCCCGTTTCAAAATTCCTTTTCCTGCGTCGAATATGTATCCGTGCTCCTTCAATAGATCCCAGCCTAAGATTAGAGAATAATCTTGATGCAACTTCCGCTGAGTAACGTGATAGGGATGTAAAATGGTTTCTCCTCCGATTTCTACCGGTATCTCATAGCACTGAGATGTAGGTAAAGTGCTTCCAGTAATGCCTTTCACTAAAACTGCTGATCCTAAGTCACGTATACGAATCTTTCCCTTTATCTCCTTTAATAGTGAAGCACAAAAGATTGAGATACAAGCTCCGCTGTCGATGAGTGCAAACGCGTGAGTATCTCCTATCCTAACTTTCACCAACGGGAGTGCTCCATCACCTCGGACGTAACAATTTGTTAAAGTAACTCCACGGACCTTATTATAATTCCGGCCAAGGGCGGTCCCCTTATCTTGACCCGAAATTAGTTTAAAGGACGCGAATTTTGCCTGGAATACCTATTGCAATCTCTTCCTGGTGCATCCTCTTCAAAACGAACGCGGTTTTCTCTTCTGTTCCCCAAATTCCTTGGATTCTGTGGGACGTGAGCGTCCTGTCGGTAAGTGGCGCTGTAGTTCCTGTAGGAGCGATACTGATTACCGCGGCGGTCGCCAGGGGAGAAGTTATTCTGCTGTCGCGGGTACGAAGGGTTGGGTGCCCTGTCCCACGAACCTCTTTGAGCTTGCTGCGATGGTTGCGTATAAACTGCTCCTTCCCGATTGTTCCGATAACAAAATCGCTTGATATGGCCAAAATCGCCGCAGTTATAGCAGATGGCCGAAGTAATGTCTACGTCGGGTAAATTTCCCCTAGATTCATAATTAGCGCTCTGGAAATTTCTAATGCGATTTACGTGCGTCCGGTGCGAATTCTCTGCTTTCCTTAGCCTTTCCCTCAAATTTTCTGCCTCACTTTTCAGAGCGTTCACCTGCATCTCATGAGTTGCTAGCTGCTTCGCCATCATAGAACACAAATCGGCTATCTGGTCCGTTGAATTGCTCTGTTGCCCTTGTGAAGTCCCTGGGATCGAACTCGATTCCTGCTGTGCATCGTAAGCGTTAACGTCCCGGTCTAATAAGAGATTGTGAGACTCTTCGGCCAGCGCTCTCTGAACTGCTGCCTGAAAATTTTCCGGGGCGAAGGATAAAACCGTGCGCCTCAATTTGGGGTTTAATCCATTCAAAAACTGCGACATTTTAGTGCTGTCTACCAGTCCTCGCACTTGCTCATTTTCTAAATCCATCGTCTCCATGTAGGAATAAGCTAAGCCGTTAAGACGAGCTACATACTCGGCCACCCGTTCTCCTGGTTTTTGTCGGCAAGTCGTAAATTTCTGCATTCTCACGGTAACCGGTTGCAATGCGTCGAATCTTTGTACTATCGCCTGCTTAAATCGTTCGTACTCGGTCTCCCTCCTAATATCGACGGCCTCCGAAAGAAAGTGACTGGCGGCTCCTTTGAATTTTGCTTTAGCTGATAAAATTTTAACGGCGTCGTTCCATCCTGACAGTTCGGCGGTGCTCTCCAACGTTTCGAAAAATTGACGTGCGGTCAGATTTTCATCCGATCCGCTGAATGTGGGGATATACGCCAACATTCCCGCCATTATTGGTACGTTCTGCGGGGCTACTACACAATTTTCTGACACGGCTTCCCCTTCTAGAGTGCCCTGAAGGTCGTTCTCCTGGTTCTGTTGATCAGCCATATATTTATTCTTTAACCTTACAAACTTAAATTCCCACGGCTCCTACTATATGCTTCGTAATCTCGTAAAGTCACATAAAATTAGAAAAATTCCGGTGAAGCTACCACGTAAAAATAAAAATTTCACTCTAACGTAACTCGCTGCTTCGTCTGCTAACCCACTTGACTTATGATGAGAAATCAATTGTCTACGAATAAAACGATTAACGTTCCTAGCTTACTCATAAATTGCATTCGGCTTTCAACTTAACTGTACCTAACTCGCGACACACTAAACAAAATTCCCTCAAAATATGCACATATACAACCAGCACTTCACACTAAGATATGTAATAAATTTGAACGTCTTAAATATATATATAAATACACTAGAAACATTTGAGATCAAATTATGCACTTGTAACAAAATTAATACGATAACCACTTTTTCAAGAAATTAGAACCACACCTCAAATACTTATGCTGACTTCCTAAATTCATTAAATTTTAGTATACTAGCAATAACCTCTGTCTACTTCCTTGGTGGATGCAATCCCACATTTAAAGCACAATAAATCACACTTCCATAAACACTATTTTCATTTCAAAATTTTGTTCCAGCATTATCCAATTATTACTCCTACCAATTCTTCTTGCACTAGTCCTTTTTATTACTCTTTCCCAAATATTAATCCACTTAACTACTCTCTGTCTACACTCCCAAGTACCTCTACACATTTAAATGCACAATAAAACACACACTTAGATATTACATTCCCTTTTAGTCTTCCAAAACAAATCAAGATTACTGCTTAACCTTCTATTAGCTCCTATATCTTGCAGAAAAAAAAATTAATTCCTCTTATCAATAATTAACCTGCCTATTCCTTCTTAAATTATCAGTTTCTTATCAATGCATCAACACACATAATAAAATCACACTTCAATAATAATGCACTTTTGATTTTAAAATATATATCACCACAACTTCTCATCACTACTCTTCTATCAGTGCCTCACCGTTAAATTATACATTCCCCAAGTTATCAATGAACCTATTATTCCTCCTAGTTACCGATTTAAAATCACAACACTCAAATGCACAAATAAACAACACATCAAAAATAATTTCACTTTGATTTGCAAGGAATTTTCCCTTGATTTTCAACGATAAATCAAAATTATTCATGAATTACACTTGTATAAATTTATTTTCTCCGTACTATTAATTTTCATGTATTTTCTGTAAGATTTCATCTATTCATTTGCTAAATTAGCAGTATCACTCTTATTTGTTTTTCTGCCTATTTCCTTAGAAATTTAAATTTATTTCAGCATAATCTGATTTCCTGCAACTTATTTACTTGCATTTCACCTTCACTATTTTTTTGAAGTTAAAATCTTGCTACAATTTCCTTAATTTTTCTATAAAACCTGCATCTTGTTACTCAGAATTGAAGGGAGATAATAGAAACACATCGCATTATTCTGCTAATTCTGTATACTTGATTAATTATCCTGACCACCGAAAACAAATATTCTTTTTTTTTTTTTTAAACCACAGGATCAAAGAAATCCTGGTCCTAGCACAAATTTTATATTAATTAACCAAAGAACTGAAAAATCCTGGTCACACGGCACCAGTTTTATATTACCACCCCCTACTCGATGTGAGGGCGAACCATCTGCTGCGTCCTATTCGCTGCAGTGGGATTAATTATTAAGAAGGCCGTTAATTTTCGTAACTCTTTACTCTCTATTATCTTCCGCCTATGGGTGTGTCTACCGTGAAGTTGGGTTCCCTAATGGAGGGTCTCCAAGTTCAGGGTTGACGGGTGCATTGTGTTGTGTTTCATATGGGAGAACATGGGAAACCCATATTCCTCCATATGCCGCTTGAAATTTAATAAACTCATGTCAGATTTGGACCTTTTATTTTCCTGCGACTGGGTTTGCTAAATGTTAAAAGTTATTTTCTTCTTAAAATCTTGGAGGTTGTTACTCTACCAAAACTTTACGACTGTTCTACTTAATTATTCAGGTTAAAATAAACAAAGATTCACTTATTTTGAATTTTCAAAGATTTGAGAAACTCGGGTAAATTTCATTATAAAATACAGAATTTATTTTCATTTGTGTTTCCTTAAAATCTATTACACTGATCGGTGGAGATTTCTATTAATTTAAACCAAAATATATTTTAAGTTCATTATGCTTTTTGATATTCGCAATCATATTTTTAAAGTTCACCTTCCGCAAAATATAAGACACATTATGTTATTCAGCACTTGCAAGAGATTAAAATTATCTTTTCTACCGAGGATGTATAGGAGACAAAATCATGATCATGCTAACGAGATATTGGGAATTATGAAATTTTTCTCACCAAATTCTTTTCTTTTCATCTATTTCGTTGTCGTCCGGTATTACTTATAGGTATAAAGTCTATGGTTGGGACCTCATCCGGTCCTGCTGAATGCACACTGCCCGCATAAGATCACTCGATGCTTCACCCAAAATTTGCGTAAAAACCTCTCGGGGAAAACATCATACTTCCCTTCACCTGGAAATCATCTTGCTCAATTTTGAGCGTCCTCCCAGAGAACTCTAACTTAATTCTTTCTGCGATATTCTGCCCAGGATTCATCTAGAGTCCATCTTTCCTCTCTGCGTTCACCCAGAAATAGCAGTCATCATTCCATCCCGTGTTCTCTCCAAATCATCTCCGCCTAAAAAAAAAAACTTTTCTCTCGTCTATGTTTAAGGGGTTCGGGGGTGTTCCTGTCCTACCCAAATGGTTCTCCCCTTATTGGTTGGGCCGCTTTTCCTCGCTTCGGCATTGGTTTACATCCCTGTATGGGAATCCCTCCGATTCGTTGGCAAAGGCTTGAGAACATCGAGTTTTCTTGAAGATGAATATTCCTTTATCTTGTCAACTGCTCCGCGGGATGTCCGCGCTGCCTTAGAATTTTCACGTACGCTTCCTGTATGACTCTTTCTGTTGGTGTCAACCAGTTACGCCCACTACGAGAAATATGCCCTGTTCGTTGCCCGCTAGCGTGCGTAAAACGTGACTTCGTTAATAGCGAAAGGTCCAGTAAATTGGCCCTCACCTGTGATTGCGAGCATTTCATTCTCGTAGCGTTGCTTGCTAAAACCTCCGAGTTTTCTCTTTACTAACCTAGGGGTGTGTTTCGTGCGTATTCTTACTGGAATTTCCGGAGAGCTCGGGGAACACAAAATAAAATAAAAAAACAATTCAAAAGAATGATGAAAAAAATAAGGAATTTCCTCCTCAAGAAAGAAATCTGCTCAGCCAGGTCTTAGAAAAATTATGAAATAGGTATTATAATTATCCTCTTAGAACGCCTGTCCACATTATGCTTCTCGGATTTTCTTTCCCAATTCCCGCGCTCTCTAAATTGTTTACTTGGTAACTACTCTTCCTCGTTTAACTATTTCCTCGTACTATGCGATACCGTAGGAATTATTTGGTGAATATATTGCTTTCCCACACTTACTAATTTGTAGGCCCCCTTTCCGAAATTCATACCTACGAAATCATGGTCCTCCAATGTTACACGATATTCCGGAGGACATACGGGTAACAATGGTGATAATCTCCCCGATCGGATTAGAAACTCTTCATATTTTTCACTTTTAGTATTAACCCCCCCCCCCCTCCCTCCGACAGGTTTCCTGAGGCAGCACATGCGCTCAGATAATTTGCAGACTTGTAGTCTGAAAAGCCTTAAATCTTTTGCTGAGATGTAGATCGTAAACATTTGTTATAAAGAATTACATTAATTGGAAAAAATCAGAATACAGCAGCTGGTGAACAATCATATACTGACCGCAGCTCCGCATTATCCACGAGTGACTGTTTATCAGTCAAATTAAAAATGTAGCAACTATTGAAAAATATGCATTCTATATGTATGGGTGTACAGATCCTTCTTGCTGACCACCGAACTGATTGTAGGAAATCAGTCACCGAACAAGGCCGCTCCTTCTCGCTCTTTTCTGCAGCGGGGAGAGCCATCTGGTTTTCGTCAAAGTCGTTAGCTGTCCAGTTCCGCAGGTGCGAGATAGATAATTCAACGGAGCTCACAAACCGACAAGACCCCACCCACCCCAAGAAAGAAACCATATATGTCATCTAAATTTATCGGTTGCTTCGAAACTTGCGGCAGTATCAAGTTACTTCTTGCGCCCAGAACCAGAATTTGCCCCCCCCCCCAGAGGTTGGTAATCTGAGTCATATAAAGTTTCCGTGATTTCGTCTTTTCTTAATTGCGATAATTAATGTAATTCTTTATAACAAATGTTCATGATCTACAACTCAGCAAAAGATTTAAGGGTTTTCAAACTACAAGTCTGCAAATTATCTGAGCGCACGTGCTTACTCAGCAAACCCGGGGGGGGGGGGGTATATGATATTTGTGAAATATATAGAATTTCTTGTCCGATCGAGAGATTTTCAGCATTTACAAACTACAACTGGAGACATTATCACCCGGCATGAACATACTGAGCAAACCTGTCGAAGGGAGGGGTTAATTCCAAAAGTATAGAATATGAAGAATTTTGTCCCTAATTTTTTGGTGCCTAATTTTTTGGTTCCTTTCTCTTCCGACCCGTAGATTTTCATCATTCACATGCCTTCAGATAATGTGTCGAGTTGTAGCTGCTGATTTCTGAGAATCTCCCGATCGGACGAGAAATCGTTCATATTTTACACTTTTGGTATTACACCCCCACCCACCCACCCCGCCTCACCGACAGGTTTCCAGAGAGTGGACATGCGCTAAGAAAATTTGTCGAATTCTTGATATTTTACGATTTTGGTATCCCCCCCCCCCCGACTAGTTTCCTGAGGCAGCAGATACCCTCAGATAATTCGACGAGTTGTAGCTTGTAAACGCTGGAAATCTCCCGATCGGACCAGAAATTCTTTATATTTTAGGTTTTAAGCATCCCCCCTCCCCCGACAAGTTTCCTGGGTTTGCACATACTCTCAGAGAATTTGTTTAGTTGTAGTTTCTAGAAAAATACCGTAAATAAGAAAATACGAAATTACGGACATTTTATGTATGTCATATAACCAATCTCGGGAGACGTAGCCACGGAGCAGCCCAGAACGCAATTTTTATACGGCCCCTTAAAATTTTTGTGGCCAATTCTCCACTTAGTCTTAGCTCCGAAAATCATGGAAATGTCTACATTTCTTACTGAAAATGAAATATTAAAAAAAAAAAAAATTATGAACAATAGTTGCTGAAGTAGTGGGGAATATAGCCACACGAAATTTGTTTATGCAGAACAATTTTATGGCACTGAAATTGCAATGTGTCCAGTTCTACGTACCCGCCACATGACAACACAAAATGGCACCACATTTTTAATTTTTTGGTCCCTACAAAATATATACACAACTTCTGCTGTAGAATCGCAGTTAATTTTGGGTGTTTAAGTCGTGAGGAGTTGTTGATCCAAAGTGCATGTTGTTCGCAAATATAACAAACAGATGTCAGAACTACAGAGGTATTGATGTATAGCAGTTAGCTTGAAGACAACGGTGAATCATTAGTATGTTTTTAAATAAATGTTGCATAAGACTACCACTGCTTTCAGGCCAACACCATACAACCTCTACAGTCCATCAGTGCAATCTGAACTTTCCTCTCGTATTTGTAAGGTTTGCAGAAAATATTTTACGCATCAAATTATTAATATTGCGGTATTACTCAGGCAGAAAATAATATTAGGACTAACGTTTAGGCCCTTCTAAAAGTTTTCATTCCGTCATTCCCATATTCGCGTTATGTAGGTGAGGTGGCCAAGAAACCGCAATTTTTATATGACCCCTAAGGCTTTTTTGGCCAGCAGTCTGTGACCAGTTGTCCGAACACCGTTTATAACAGACATATAAACTTATCAGTCGATCACATATTTTTCCCGTGAGCATTTTGTCTGTGGGCGATTTTTCCGTGGGCGTTTTTTTCCTATTTTCGAGAAGTGGGCGTTTTTTCCGTGGGCGTTTTTTCCGTGGGCGATTTTTCCGTGGGCGTTTTTTCCGTGGGCATTCTTTCATACAATCGTGCTTTTACCATGAAGCACTGTTGCAAACATTTTTTGCCATGCAGTGGCGTACCGGAAAAACTCGACCCCCCCCCCCCCGGAAAAAGTACCTTCGAGGCTCTTTTGCAAAAATTTACTAGCTTTCGATTGCTGAAATTTTTAAATTTCATACTATTAACTATGTGTTACCGGCGTTTTAATACGTACAATAATTCATTTTTTGGAACCTGCACATATTTTCATAAAACCAAAATTACTGCGCTTTTTTGCGTGTAACACAAGTGCTCACGTGGTAATTAAAATAACTGCTTAAATTTTATACCAATAAAAAAAAAATACTACAAAACAGTTAGCCAAAGTTTAATCATATCATGGAAATTTTATTCTTTCAGTGAACTAAGGCCAGCCACTTTGAAATGCCTCACGATCGCACACAAAACCCGTAGCTGCCGTGTGACAGTGTCTAATGACCTTTCTGATTTATACGAAAGTACAGAAAATAAATAAGTGACAATTAAAAATTGACCAAAAAAAAAAAGCAACTCAAATTCTTGAACATAAAAAAAGAAACTAAACATAATGCTACAACGTTTACTATTTTTTTTTTGCACATAATTAAAAAAAAAAGTCACTTGACACTTAAAAAAAAAAAAAATAAAAAAATTGGCATGTCTGTTTTTCATCCTCGCGAGTAATATCTTTTAGTTCATTATATTCTGATGGATACGTAGTTATATGCAAACAACTGTAATAAACCGTATCCTCATTGGCATAAAAATTTCAAAATGACATTTCTTTCACATTCTCTTGTTTGTAAACATGTGTAGGAACTTATGACTGTGAAAAGGGTCCAAGTTGTCTGGAAGAGTTGATGCTTTTCCGCCATACAGATTTTATAAACTGAAACCGCGAGAGAAAAAAAAAGTTTTTCTCCTTAATACTGCATTTAAAGCTGCTGTCAAAAATTCCTTCTATTTTTTCAACCAGTTTCATACAAAGTTTCAAAAGATTTTGCCACATCCTTTTGAGGTTAGAGGCTCGCTTAGCCGTGAGGCCACGCCGCAGTGCGGGGGTTGCGAGGGCTATCAGTACGCCCCTGCTGCCATGAAGTGGAATCGCCTGTTTTTTTTGTCCAGGGTTGGCCAGAGACACTGACAATGGGAGGATGAGGTGGCTGAAGAATGAAGTAAATGGAGTTGTAGACTAGTAAAGAGAATGATTTGCACTGAAAAGGAAATCAGCAGAGGAAATTGAAATTGTGCAGTCTGCAAGAAATAAGAGAGGAGTTGAGTCAATTAGCGGGCTTCTAGAGCGACGTTTTTGACCCAAGAGGTGTAAATGACCTGTAACCGTCGTAACAGTTTGTCTATACCCCTAACCCCCCTCCCGCCCTTGCCTCGTTTCCGGTATGCTGTGAACTCTTACTACTTTCTCGCTGTTCCTTGTTCATTGAAAAGAACAAGCAAAGTGGCTCAGGTCTGTCTCCCATAAGATAACTACATCTAGGTCAAAAGAGGACCCCCTGGAAAGAGATGGAAGTTTGGACTAAAGCGGGTGGACCACAACACCATGACCTTAATCCGAGCCCGTTGTTTTTGAAGCTACCAATAGAGGAAGTTTTTTTTTCAGTCCATTGGAGACGAGTGTTTCTCAACAAACAGGAAAGGTAGCAACTGTGAGAATTGGGAGAGAACACAACCAAGAATCCGGAAGATAGCTTTCAGTAAAATCTAAAGACAAAAGAGAATAAATGTTCCATATGAAAAACTTGGTTTCTCGAAAGTGAAGCGTTACCTGCGTTCAATCAGGTGGAACGGTGGGTGATGTGTGCCTCTTGAAAGCGATGTTTTTTTGTTTTTTGTTTTTTTTGAACTCGAGATGCCAAGTGACTTCCGAATGAGATTTTCGGTGTTATGGTCTTTGTGTGTGTCTCACTGAGAATGTGGAATGTTACCTCCCTTTTCATAGTTGTGTGTGTAGAGAGGCAATCGTAACGCGTTCCATATGCTCGGGTCGCATACATAAGCTAGTAGTCTTACCAGTGTGTATGATGACCAGAATAACGGATCAAATTTTCTTGGTTTCCCTTAGTGTTTCCAGTGACTATCTGATTTGCTCCAGTATATAAATCTTGTTTTCTGCCTGAACGTAACGATATTTTGTGTCACACAGTTGCTTTTGTGTTCTTTATCACCTTTTATCGAAAATTTGAAACTTGCAGCGCATTTAAGAATATCGGATTATCGAAGACTGCTGACACAGAATTTTATCGCCAGTGAAATTAAAGTGTTTAGTTCAGGGAATTTTTATTTTTTAGCAAATTGTCTTACTAATAATTATCCTCTAATTTCAGTTTTATACATTTTAAAACGGACCCAGATTACATTATGCCTATGTTAGCATTTTAAAAAAGTGCCCAGTTTCATACCATTAAGGTTAGATTGACTTGCTCCATCCCATGTTAAAAAACAGCCGTTCCAAAAGATACTAGTTCAGATTTGTCGGATCCGTAGCTGCATTTGATTTTTAGCGACTTTAACTACATTCTTACAAGGTCTCCGAATTTCAAAAATATATATTATTGAGCAAGAACTAAAAGATTTAGCGATTGATAATGCAAATCTAGAAGTAACCGATGTGCCTACATTTACCTTGGACAACAGATTTCAAGCGAGGGCCACGTCGAAGGAATTAATACGTGTGTAAAACTTGGTTGGAGAGAATTTGGAGAAACTGTACAATTTTCAAGAGCAATATGCCATTATATCTTGAAAGAAGTGTTTAATCAAATGCATCCTTCCAGTTCTCACTTGTGGATCAGAGACATGGACCTTAACTAAAGAAAACATTCTGAGGCTGCAAACTACTAAAAGAAGCAAGAGATATACATGCTTGGTATAACCAAGAAGGATAGGAACAGGAACTCGTGGAACAGGAAAATGACGAGAGCTGATAACCTCATAATCAAAATAAAATCCCTGAAATGGCAATGGGCTGGACATATTGCTAGAACTGACTACTGTTGAACTACTAAAATACTAGACTGGATTCCAAGCGACAGGAAAGACCCAGAAGACCACATGGGGAGATGGGTGGATGAAATTCGAAAGATTGGCTCAAGACGTAATATGGCCTCGTTTTAATAATCACTTATTTTAGGTAAATACAATAGTATGGGACTATAACGTTAGATAGTGCTCTTTCGCATGGCTTATCTCAACCACTATTTTATATAACCTACAAAATCGGTATATTAAATATGTAGAATACAAGGGTGCGATTGCATACTTCCCTCACTCGATCTTTATATTAAGGTGAAATTTATTTAGAAAGTTTAGTGGCAAATGTTTTATGCATTACTTTGTGTACAGCAATTTCTTACTTTGGAGTAGCATGCTTTCTTTTCCAATTTTACGTTTATATTGCTTCTGGTCGTAATGAAAGGAAAAGTTTAGAGACAATTGTGATGTATAAAATCTATTTTATACTTTTTGTTGCTATCTGTTATGTAAATTTTATCACTTTCCGACGTAACGTCTTACCTGAACTACCGAAAACTTTTCTATGTGGCAGCGGGTCAAACAAAGGTGAACTAAGAAAGTCCCGCATCACTGTACATATTTAGTAATAGAAGATAGGTGGTCAGATGTTATCAACTGTAGTCAGATTTGTTATTTGAGTAACAAATCTGACTACACTTCATCTCTTTAAAAATTGTATAATCCACATTAATATTAGTTCAAATTACTTTGTCTTCACTAATCAAGTTACATGTTGGTAAATTCACCCTTCATGCGATATTTGTATTCGTTGTGGAAGTTAGCATCTTCTTCAAAAGTTTGCACATCAACTGCAGTGATTGGAATAAGAAATGAAAAAATCCCCAAGAAAACCCAAGCTCTTAGTTTTTGAGTTCCGGGCCTTCCAACGTAATCCAAAGCTTGTCTAAAGCCTGAGTCCATTCTATTTCTGAAATCTGTTTTGACACGTTTCATTGAAGCGAGCTGTTTTCTCCTTTTGCATTTGAGGTCGGAAATGCTCTAAGAAGGTTGACAGTCAGGCACAAGTTTGCGTAAGACATATTAAAGCTTTTCGTAACTCATGCCCACACAAACTACTTTAAAGTGCTGCAAATTTCCCAGCCAAAGCTACGGGAAAACTCTACCTTGTGTCAGTAGAGGTCAGAAGTGAGTGAAAATGGCCGTAAGCAGTGGCTGCTGGTCAGTTAGCTCATATGGAGTAATATTGCAATAACACTAAGTTGCTTAATTTCTCTTTAGAGTTGTACCATCGCACATCTGAAAGACGAGATGTATGTTTGATTTTATTGGCAGTAAAAACGAATATGTTAAAGAAAATTTATAATTCTTTACGCATAGCTCTAAAACTTGCATCACAAAATTATACTACAGAAACCACAAGCTATCGCGCCTTTTGTGCGATGCTTCCCCGGTAAAATTGCGCCCTGAGATATACACTGTTTGCCAAAGGAAAAAAAGCACTCCGAGAAAGTAGTTTGATTCTAATTAAACTCCGCATCCAAGTACCTCAGAGCCGAATATACTAATGATTAAAAAATAACGACCAGTGACGACATAGTGGCTCGCCGCAACGCATGGGAACAGTGCATCGAGGAGGGAGGGATATCGAGAGCAAAGCTCGCACACAGGGACAATTGTTACAGCAGATTGCGGTTGCATTAACCTCCACGGACTGTGAGGATTCCTCGACGTTGCATCCGTGCACAATATGAGCAGCTGAACTAGTTTGAGAGAGGACGTATAATTGGGATGAGAGAGGCCGATTGGTCAAATCGCCGTATCGCCCGGCATTTGGGGCTTAATGACGCGGCAATCGGACGATGTTGGCGCCAATGGGTCGAGGTGGGCACAACCCAGCGGCAATCGGGCAGTGGACGGCCAATGGCAGCAACAACACAAGGATCGAACGATTTTGAGAACCGCACGAACAGAACCGAATTAGTCGCTCTTAACCATACGTGGCCATGTTGCGTCGTCTACAGGTTGTTGCCGCGGAACTAGTTCATAGTTCGGGTCACATTGTTTGCGGCCTAATTAAATTTTGAGACTAGGAGTAATTTACCTAAATATTTTTTTTTTTTTGTTTAATTTAAATTATTTTTCCTTTGCTCCCTTCCTGCCTCATAAACCTCCTTTTCACCACTGGAGCCGAAAACCCAGGTGGTCAAAACGGTTTGTCGGACACCAGTGGAGAATGACCAAGGAATTCACCTTTTCACTCATGTGAGAAGAAGCACGGCATTCACAAAATTTACGAAATGGCCCCAGTGCTAGCGTTGCTGGTGGGACAATACACCCCGGTACTTCAGGAGTGCACAGGCAAGAGTCCGAAACGCGGTCAGATGAATAGGCGAGTTGAGGTTTACGACCATCTCCTCGATGAGGGAGGCACCAGCGAAAGTCGTAAAGTACATCTCGGTGTCACAGAAAAGTCGTAACTCTGGTAAAGGAAAGCCCCTTTAAATTCTTCGCTATTCATCCCAGCGCAAAAATAGGTCCTATTGAATTCGCAAAAGCATCATCTGCACAACAGGCCAGCTGCCGCGAAAAGGTAGCCAAGTGGACCAGAGGGCCAACCCAATAGCCACTTAGCCCGAGCACTGGTCAGCTCAGCTGACCAATCCAGACCCCAGGCGAAGAGTTCGTAGAAGTTGTAGGCACGCCCCTATCACGTGAAAAATTAAAGGGACTGAAATATATAGGCAGAAAAAAAGTCAAAAAAAGATTGGTATCAGAGAGAATAATTCGTATCGGAGATTCGTATTAGAGATGGTTATCCACATATGGTAGTCGAAGGACAATTGTCAGAGGATAGATGCTCGAGAATGAAACTGATTAGGTAGTTAGGAAACGTATAGAGTACGCGGTCCCAGCCGTTGGTAGTCGAGAGGTACAGTGAACTACCCACGCGGTCAACAGAAGGGCTTCAACGAGCGACAACCCAAACCAAAGGAAGGTAAGATGACGTTATTTCCCCCAATTCCAGTTCCAATGTTAACTAAATATATACATATGCATGGTCGCTATGCCTCCTCGAAATAGATTGAGGGAGTTAATTTAAAGTTAAGCTCAAGTGTGTGACAGGCTTACGCAGCAGTGGACCAGTAAACATGGCTAATTCTAATATTTTTTAAGTTAACGTAACTCTCATGTTGCCTCCACCTGAAGGATGTAATTGCGTAAATATACTTTTTCTTTTAATAAAAATTGTTAATTACTTAACCTGGTGTAGCTAACTTCTCTGGGGTGTATATTTCTCTAAATTCACAATTTGCGGCATATGGGTTTTTTATGAATATCTCGTAACGAGCCTATATGAAACACAACGCGACGTCCGTAAATTTGAAATTGGGATCCTTACATTTATGAGAACACAACCTCACTGTTTATCCAATTAGACGAGTATTAAGTATTTCACGACCACCGTACTACCGGGGCCGTGGTAATAAGGTACGGAAGTGGTCATCCGGACCGTTGCCAGACAACTTCGCCACGGGGACTACATTCGAGAAAGACACTCCAACGCCTTCCACTCACCAGCGAGCACCGGTTGCAGTGGTATCGGGCCCGATCAAAGTGTGATACTGTCTAATGGTATCTTGTTGTCTTCGGCGATGAGTCACAATTTGCACTTAGCGCCATGACCAACGCATACGTGTCTGGAGACTAACCAGCCAGTGCACGGATCCTTCGTTTACCGTGGTACGGCACGCGACTGTCAAACCGGGAGTGACTATCTGGAGAGCCCTTTTCTACGATAGCCGGACACCCCTGGTACTCCTCCGTACCACCCTCGTGGCTCAACGGTACGTCGACGATATTCTACGACCTGTTGCCATTCCTGTCTCAGCATCACCGAGGAATTTTTCAACACATGACACTGCTCTCGTAGGCCTGCCTCCGTAACGTCGACACCCTTCCATAGCAGCCGGATCGCCCGACCTCTCACCGATCGCATAATACATGTTGGGGACATGATGGAACTCTACCCACGACCATCCCGGAATTTCGACTAACTGACCCGCAATTTGAACACCATCTGGCATGCTATACCTCAGGACAGTATCCGTGAATTGTATGCGTCCATGCCACGCTGGTTAACCGCTTGTATCCGAACCAGAGGTGGCTCTAAAACGTAGACTTGTTCCCCTCGTGTAGCTGTTTTATCCGAATAAATGGCCCAACTGCTCTGGAATTGTGATCATTTCCTTTCCTATGAATATACATTGCACATACTTATTTTCATCTTGATTAAATGATTCCTTCTGGTTGCTTCGTTTTTGTTTTTTGGAAAAGGGTGCATATACTATATACAAGCCTGCTTGGTCCAATGTTGGACAAAGGCCCCTCGTTTAGACCAGTTGTCTGTCCTTGGCTGGAACAATGCTATAGTGATTCTGAAACACAAGTAGACTTCTAAGCCCTTGGGAACTAGACGTATCAGCCTCCTATCAGTCAGTTGTTTACGATATCTTAAAAAAGGTACCGTCACGCCGCGTGAAAAAAAAACTCTGGGCATGGCTCAACTAAGAGAATAAGCTGAATTCAGGTGTGGCTGTATGTATGGTGAGCACTATAGATCATATCCATGTCTTGTGAGTACCAATTGAAAGAGCGAAGGAATATGCAATCCCAGTATATATAGCTTTTGGTTCCGTAATACATAATCAGCAGTTTTAAAGTCTTTTAAATCCTGCGCTGTTGAAGATGCAATATGTTAATGTTATTAACATTATGAAAATCCCAAGGTTCGGCTGTTCGAGGACACAGCACGTATAAAATTTGGAAAGTGAAGGAGACAAAGCAACACCATCTCGCCCAAGGTTTTCAATGTCACATTGCAGACTGTCATTGAGGTGAGGAAAAAGGAGAAAAGATTAATGGAGGTAGTTTGTAAACTTCATTTTGCTGATGAGTCATTTTTGCAAGTACCGCCTGAGAGTTGCAGCATAAGTGTAAAGAAGTGTTTAAAGATTAACTTAGGGGGGAAATTGATGCACAATGCTTTTAGAAGAACTAAAGACTTGGAGGTTAATGGTGCAGATTTAGATGTAACTGATGCCTAGCCGCCCCGGTGGCGCAGTGGTCTAAGCGATGGCCTCTGATCATTCGTCCGAACGGGGTCCGGGTTCGAATCCCGGTGAGGCATGGATGTTTGTCTTTTTGTCTTACGGCACTGGCTCTCCCTTCCCTGGAACCAGTGACCCTAAATTAGGGACGGGCGACTGCTTATAGCCCATTGAGTTGCTCACGGTGGTCGTTAAACGTCCAATCAAAAAAAAAAAAAAAAACTGATGCCTACAGGGCCCCACGTCGAAGAAATTAATAGGCGTATAAAACTTGTTTAGAGTGCATTTGGAAGAAACAGTACAGTTTTCAAGAGCAACTTACAATTGTATTAAATGAAGTGTTTTATCAGTGCATCCTTCCCGCTCTTACTTATGGATCAGAGACTTGAAACTTAACTGAGAAAGGCATACAGAAGCAGCGCACACTTCAAAGACCCATGGAGAGATGCATGCTTGATGTAATCAAGAAAGAATGGAAAAGAAACTAATGGATCACAGAATGACAAGAGTTGACGAAAATGAACAAAGAGAAGACCCTTACGTGACAGTGGGTTGGACACATGCTAGAAGAACTGACCACCGTTGGACAACTGAAATACTCTGAATACTAAGCAGAGCTTGAAAAATATCTGAGAAGGTACATGCCCAGCTGGGCATGTGCAGAAATTACATTGGCGGAAAGTGAAAAAAGAACACCAAGAAGGAATTGGCGGACGATCATGAAATTTCCATATGTTAATGGGGTCTAGTTTACGTAGGTGTGATGTTAATTTCGGGACCAACTGGTGAGCGCTTACGCCACAGCACTGCATGATATGCAAATTATCGTCGGTGGTATTTAAGGAGTACGGCGAAGTGAATGTAATTAGTCGTCGGCGTACGGACACGTGCGAAGACCCTGAAGAAGCTGCAATGCCTGGACATGGCAGACATGTACGATTTCAGCAGTTATCGGACTTTGAGCGAGGTCGTCTAGTCTGACTCCGCGAGGCCGGGTGGTCGTATTGCGGAGCGAATTGGACGGGAAGTATCTGCGGTGGTACGATGGTGGCGTAGATGGTCCGAGGAACATTCCCACAAGAGAAGACGTGGAACCGGGAGTCACAGACGGACTGATGAGCGGACCGATCGACGCATAAGAAGAGCGGCGTTGTCAAGCAGAACATCCACTGCGACGCAAATCCGAGCTGCCGTTGCACCTGAAGTGACTGCGAACAATCCGCAACCGTCTACTGGATGCAGGACTACGTGCACGTGTGCCTCTGGCATGTGTACCTCCAAGCCTACCGTCAGGAACTGCTGCAGTGGTGTCGCCAACGTCTGCAGTGGAGACGCAATGGCGATCTGTCGTGTTCAGCAATGAAAGCAGATTCTGCTTGGGAGCCTCAGATGGCCGTATGCGTGTTCGCAAACGCACAGGGGAGCGTCTCCACCCTTCGTGCATCCGCCAGCGACACACAGGGCCTACACCTGGTCTCCTTTTGTGCGGAGCGATCAGCTATCACTCCCGTACACAACTAGTGTTTGTACCGTGTACGTTAAACAGAACCTCCTACATCAACATCATCATTCAGCCCGTTGTTGTGCCATTTGTAAGGTCTGTCCATCGTTGTTTTCCAGCAAGATAACGCACGCACACACACGGCACGTGCAACGCAACATGCACTTCAGGGTGTGAGACAACTTCCATGGCCTGCACTTTCACCGGATTTGTCCCCCATTGAGCACGTGTGGGATTTTATGGGACAACTACTTATCCGGTCTCCACGGCCAGCCACGACCATCCCCGATTTACGCGTCCAGGTTGAGGATGCTTGGAACTCAATACCCCAAACTTACATCTGTACGACAGACTCCATGCCAGAATTGCACAGTGTGGCGCGCAGTTCATGGCGGTTCAACCTCGTACTAACCATGTTACATGGAAATGTTATTTTCCAGTTTACCAGCAAATACAGCTGTATTTTGCCATAATGTTTTGATCACGTTTTTCTCTGTATTCCGTTATTATGCTGTATAAATTTCGTTGGTATCAGACGTCTCATTCTTGGTGTTCTTTTTTCACTTTCCCCCGCCAGTGTATTTACTTGCCCATGTAGAAAAAGCCGGATGCCCAGGAAAACTTGTCTTTTAAGATATCAAATCAGAAGCGCCTATTTTTACGTACAAAAAAAAAAAAATATATATTTTTTTTACATGTTTTGCATTTCCATTTTAGGCCTGTAATCAAAATGTTCAAACCACAAAAGCACGTATCTCAAGTTTTAAGATGATGCTGAAATTGGTATGATGATGGGGAAATTGGTATTTGAGAAATCTAGTGATTCTGCCATCTCCTTTCGTTGAAGTTTTCGCCGTTGCTCACGGTGGTCGTTAAACCTCCAATATAAAAAAAAAAAAAAAAAAGTTTTCGCCCTTCCTCCCTAAATACTGGAGGCTGGTTCTATCAGAAACATGTATTCAGTCGCTGACTATAAAAAGCATTTGGAGGAAAACTACTTGTTTCCAGTTTCTGGACTAAGAGCATAATATAAATAAACAAGATATATTCTTCAGTCCTTGGCACTGCGTAACAATAATAAAACTTCCAGGAATTAGCACTGAAATGAAACACTGCATGCGACGACTGTCTTTTTTCTTGTAGTAGGAAATTCTATTCCAAACTTCATTTTTAAATTTAGTTTCCCAGACGGGGCAACTAGATGTTTTATTTACCTGCCCAGGCCAATCATTTACATGCCCCGGGCGTCTCGGGCATACTGTTTTTCAAGCTCTGCTAAGAGACTCTAAAAGACCCAGAAAACCACGTGGAAAATAATGAAATTCGAAGACATTCCGGAGTGACATGGAAGGGAACTGCCAAAGACGAAGTTGCGGAAGATATTTAGGGAGACATCCAGCAATGGATCAAAAATGCTTGGTGTGGTGTTGATATGAATTGAAGATCCGATAAAGGGAAAATCTGTTGCCGTCGCTTTACTGATGTTTCGGCACATAATTTCTTTAACTGGGCATTTTCTTGGATTAAAGCATTACCGTGATTAAAGTGTTTCCTGGTTGTTTTTGTAGGCGCTGTTAAAAGCAAATATAGGTATTGAATACTTCCTTTTTTAAAACAAAACAGCATTCATTCGAATCTCGCACAACCGGTACCAGAAGTAAATTTTTGAAGAAACACCTTGTTTGTAGCTTAAACTAGGGAGATTCCGGCATTTGCACCAAAAAGTTTTCTCCACTTTCTTTTTGTCTTAATGTGGATGCTCGCTTTCTAGAGATTACCGTACTAAGGATATTTGAATCTAGATTCTGAATCGCATTTGCTCAGAACATTACGAAATGAGTATTTCTACGGCGGCAAAAAACTCCCTACCTATCATATATATATATATATACTTAAGAGCAAAACTGAAGACTAAGGAAAAACTTTAGAATTTAAAACGAAGGTTGCAAAATAACCTGAAGATCAAAACGCGCAACGCAGCAGTTTTGAAAATTCAGAATTCACATTCTATAAAGAAGATACCTAAGCAAAAAAATACATATTTTCTCCTTTTACTCACACAGGTAGATACATAACCTTTTCTATGTTGTACTAGGTGTGAGTCAAAATTTATATGTATTTTTTTGCTTAGGTATCTTCTTTTATAGAATATATATATATAACCTTAGTGCTATGGATATGACGGTCCTATTAAAACAAAAAAATTAAATAATATAAACAAAATCACAAAAAAAGCTTAAAAATCTGTTTATAAAAGAAAATAAAAACAAATAAAAAAAGAAAACTAGTTATTCATCACTAGGATAGCTATACTAAAAATAGTAAAACCAACATTAAAATCAATATTAAAATTAATAAGATTCTGATTAATCTATAGAAGCTCACTAAGGTGATTTAATACATGCAAAGATTATTAAATAAACTGCTCGTGTATTTTATAATATTTCTCATGTATTCTGGAGAGTTAATTCTGCTCATTCTGATCATACAGATCCACAGTCTTAAGTTTATATATTTTTTTCTCTGGTTAAAATCTCCGCGCGTTGGTTTCTTGCTGTATGAGGAGGCCATCAGCCCCACCCTCACTGCCCCCCAGCGTCTAGGGAGTGGCGGAAGAGGTCAGCCATGTTCTCCTCTTGTGAGGAGAAAAGTTTTTGTAACACCAGAGGTAAGCTCTCTTCCTTGTTTTTGGGTTCTAGGTTTTATAAGTTCAATGTTTGTACTTCATGTACCTTTTCTCTGTCGTTTTTTAGCTTTTCAGCTTTTAAGCATTGGTTTGTCTGTTAACATTTATGCGGGTTTTAACTCTTACTTTTCTTTTGTAACTTTGAGCGTCTTTTGTGGTACCTAGGAACAGAAGATGGCTAAGCTTGTTCCTTTTCTATTCGCTGTCTATGCGCTGTTTTTTCAAAGTAGTTAAGTTCTTAATAACTAATTAATTATGCACTTAAAGCACTGCTGAAATACTTTGTACATATTGCAACTAACTGTTTAAGGTATATAACTTTCACAAAGTTTTCTTTAGTTAATTATTATCTTTAACTTATTCTCGTTTTCGTGCTGTCATAAGTTGTAGAGTAGGGGTTTTAGACTCAAGTTTTCTTTCAAAAATCTGTTCGTTATAAATTAACATTTCCTTTTTTAATTGCAATGTAAAATTTGTTTTTCAGGTTTAAATTCTCTCTCAGGCGAACTTGGAATTTCGTTATAGCTGAAAATCATTTCTATTTATTATGTCACTCTCACAGCTTGAGTTCTCTTTAATCTTCTTCTCTCTGTTTAATAGTAACAGATGAAGAGCATGGGTCGGGCCATGAAGGTCAATGGATGCAAGCAGAAATTGTTAACTAGTGCTAGGTCATGCTACTCTACGGAGGACATGACTTATATATATATTTTTTAAACTATTTTAGGGTGGGAATGTTACTTGCATCTATGGCCTTGCAGAAACCCATTTCCAACTAGGTCTTTGTGGAAGTGAGAAAATGCAGAGTTTTTGCTGGTCCTTGATAAAGCCAAGGCTCAGTATTCTCGACACCTTCTACATTCAGTTGTTTTATTTTATTTTCTTTTCTCCTTTTACTCACACAGGTAGATACATAACCTTTTCTATGTTGTACTAGGTGTGAGTCAAAATTATATATGTATTTTTTTGCTTAGGTTTCTTTATAGAATATATATATATATATATATATATATATACTTAAGAGCAAAAACTGAAGACTAAGGAAAAACTTTAGAATTTAAAACGAAGGTTGCAAAATAACCTGAAAATCAAAACGCGCAACGCAGCAGTTTTGAAAATTCAGAATTCACATTCTATAAAGAAGATACCTAAGCAAAAAAATACAATATAATTTTGACTCACACCTAGTACAACATAGAAAAGGTTATGTATCTACCTGTGTGAGTAAAAGGAGAAAAAGATAAAAAATAAAATAAAACAACTGAATGTAGAAGGTGTCGAGAATACTGAGCCTTGGCTTTATCAAGGACCGGCAAAAACTCTGCATTTTCTCACTTCCACAAAGACCTAGTTGGAAATGGGTTTCTGCAAGGCCATAGATGCAAGTAACATTCCCACCTAAAATAGTTTAACAAATATATATATGTCATGTCCTCCGTAGAGTTGCATGACCTAGCACTAGTTAACAATTTCGCTTGCATCCATTAACCTTCCTGGCTGACCCATGCTCTTCATCTGTTACAATTAAACAGAGAGAAGAAGATTAAAGAGAACTCAAGCTGTGAGAGTGACATAATAATTAGAAATGATTTTCAGCCATAACGAAATTCCAAGTTCGTTTGAGAGAGAATTTAAACCTGAAAATCGATGCAAAAGAAATCCAAATTTTTTCCAACTAGGTCTTTGTGGAAGTGAGAAAATGCAGAGTTTTTGCCGGTCCTTGATAAAGCCAAGGCTCAGTATTCTCGACACCTTCTACATTCAGTTGTTTTATTTTATTTTTTATCTTTTCTCCTTTTACTCACACAGGTAGATACATAACCTTTTCTATGTTGTACTAGGTGTGAGTCAAAATTATATTGTATTTTTTTGCTTAGGTATCTTCTTTATAGAATATATATATATATATATATATATATATATATATATATATATATATATATTCTATTAAGAAGAGACTGAAGCAAAAAATTTTTGACTCATACCAAGTACAACATAGAAAAGGTTATGTATTGACCGGTGTGAGTAAAAAGAGAAAAAATAGAACTGAATGTAGAAAGTGTCGAGAATACTGAGCCTTGGCTTTATCAAGGACCAGCAAAAACTCTGCATTTTCTCACTTCCACAAAGACCTATTTGGAAATGGGTTTCTGCAAAGTCATAGATGCAAGTAATAAGCCCACCAAAAAAAAAAAAAAAATTAAAAAATATATATGGGTCATGACCTCCGCAGAGTTGTATGACCAAGCTTTCAGTTAATAATTTAGCTTGCATCCATGATATCATATGTAGAGGATTTTAGGAAGAGTGTCTGACGCCAGGTCTTAAACAACAACCCTTAGAAATAGGAAGCTAGGAGATTTGGGCTAGATTGCCCGATAGGAAAGTGACACGGA
Organism: Macrothele yani; assembly: GCA_039090855.1. NCBI lineage: Eukaryota > Metazoa > Arthropoda > Arachnida > Araneae > Macrothelidae > Macrothele > Macrothele yani. Next base: position 2,041,797 of record CM076996.1, on the reverse strand, counting down.
AGCAAAGTAGAAAGGGGGAGGAAGACGCCTTTATTTATTACCGGGGGGCCAGTACCCGGGGTTCGACGGCTTAACGTGCCCATCCGACGCACGGCGGATATTTAGTGGTTCGAGCGTTCGTACCAACCTGGGATAGAACCCTAGGCCTTCTCCGTGGCAGGCACGAACGTTGACCACTAGGCCACCCGCGACCCAAACTCCCTACCTTTCAGTAAGATTCCCTTTTAAAGTGTATAATACCCTACATTTGGGAAAATCCCCGTGCATTTTGTGGATTGACAAATTAGAAAAGTTCACGTATTCTCACTTCATCGTGTAGATAGTGAGGGTGGAAGTTCCCTTGGGGCACTGAGACTGAGTCTGTTTTTTCATGGTGAAACTAACGGTTTGTTGTAACCAAGTGTAGTCTTTCATTCCTAATGCATTCCAAGAGATTTGGAGAGCTGCATCGCTCTTGCCTGCCTAAAGATTTTAAGTGTTCTGTCATTAGAAATGTAGCATTTTTTTGTTTTGCAAGAAGTGGAAAAATTCTATTTGTAGAGAAAATAATTCCGTATGTGTTTGAGTTCCAACGGTGTATTAAAATTTTATAACTGACTTTGGCACTTTTGATAGGCTTTATCAAAGTTATAATATGTTCATTGCATTTTGCTAAAGGAAATCGTACTCAAAAGTTGTCTACCCCCCCATATGCACACAACGTGAACGTAAAAAAACCAAAAAACAAAACAAAAACCTAGCTGAAATCAGACTATTTCCCTCAGGTGACTGGGGGGGGACAATAACGCGATACTATATGGGTGGTTGTCCTTTTCTTTCGGTTCTCTCCCTTCCCTGGAACCACTTGCGGCAAATTAGGTATGGGCGACTACTCATAGTCCTTAAAGTTGCTCATGGTGGTCGTTAAGCCCTGAAACAAAAATAAAGACAGAAATTGTATGGTAACACGTATGGCTAATTTTAGTCTTGGATTTCGGACTTTTTCAGGAGTGTGAAATGTCGAGTGTATGCTCCAGCTTAAGGGATTACGTTTCATTACAGAGCAGGCTGATTTATTTGCCGTGGCTTGATGTCATTAAGGCATATTTTCCTAACTGTTCTAATACCTAACTGGAAAAACTGTTATGAAGACAGTTAGGAAAATATGCCTGCACGGCACCAAAACTTTAAATGTGTTTCTTTTAAATGCAATTTACCATAACATCCTGTGAACTTTGTTTTGCTCATTTTAGGCACAACTTTTAAATTTATGAATTTGTTTTTATTGATATTACAAAACCGTATTGCTGTGTCCTTTTTGAACCCAATGAGACTATTTACTCCACTTCCTTAAAGTGATTTCAAAGACAGTCACATTTACTAAATATGAGACAATCGGCTCTTTCTCATATCGTTTGAACGGCACGCACGTGTCTCCCGTAGTGTACCGAGAGAAGTGCAAAGCAAAGTGCCAAACTAGTTAGTTGTGCGGAACGTTGAGAGACTGATTTGTTAGGTCATGTAAGCTTAGTGGTTATCTTTAGAGCTAGTAATAAATACTCCTGCGCATTATCCCGACTAAACTGGCACAACCACACTTGCAGACCACGCCGATGTGTACAATGAAGAGCTAGTGGGGTGGAATGACGCAAAGCCTGGAGAAGTAAGAGGTGCATTAATTGGGATATATTCTTCTTGTAAGAGTCTGGGAGAGAACACGTACTTAAATGTTAACGTAAGACTTCGTGTTCATCGTCCTTGGAACTAGTGTTGAATTTTATAACGTACGGGAGGAGACTCCCACTGCCCTGGTATATGTTCCGGTCAACGAAACTCCCTTGTTAAAACCTGGGCTACTATAATTTTTAAAAGAAAAACTAGAGGGAGAAAATACTGTGGCTAGGTGATGTCTACTCGCACCACGCAGTACACATTTAACCACAGAGTTACCATGAAACACCTACACGGTGTGGTGGCCCCTCAATGTCAGCTGATCTGGCCTCTGAAGTTCATTTGGAACCAGCTGAACAGCTTCGCTCGTAGATATCTCTTGCTATGCAGCTGCAAGCATAGGTCGATGCTCAGACCATTCATTCCCTTCCCGCAGTCACAACCGTGTGATCAAGAGAATGTTTTGTTGTCGTAGTGCTTATATCGCCGCAAGAGGTTACCATACTGTTTGTGAAAAACTGTTTCAGACATTCTTCGATTTCTCGCACCACCCCGGGTGCCAGAGTGATCAGAGGCGTGGGCTTCTGGTTAACCGGCTAGGCTGGACCGGGTTGGAGTTTTGAATGAGACGTGGTGTGCCTGTTCCACGGAGCTGCCGTCGCCCTTCCCTGGAAGCAGATGCTCACAACCCCGAAAAAAAAAAAAAAAAAAAAAAAATTGTACATTAACTTCGTGCTTGTAATTCCTATGCTGAATAGTACAGGTCGATAACGCATAACACTATTTCAGTTTAGTACGGTCTGGAAATTTAGGTAGGGCCACGTCAAAATTCGAGAAAAATAAAACTAGGTATGTCAAAATTCGGTTAAGGCTATCTTAACACGAAAAAGGAAAAGTGAAAGATGCGGTAACTTGTACGCCGCAGTTAAGCGCGTGAGCGAACAAGTCCGTAACCGTCACGGAGCTGTGCTAAAGGGTGTTGCACTAAGAGCGTGTTGCGGCTGTTGATGTAGGTGCGCATTGTTAGCGGGCAAAACAAAAAGTGGAGCAAAGAACTATTATCAAATTCTACTTCAAAGTGGAAAAATCCGCCTCCGAAACGCATGCAGTGCTTAAAGGTTGACAGGGATTAAGCTCTAACCTTGAAGTGGGTTTTCGACTGTTTCAAGCGTTTCCACGAAGGAAGGGACTATTCTGAAGAATTCTAGCCGATCAAGTTGTTCCTGCGTTGAATTATCCACTGTATTCGCCTGATCTGGCACCTGCGGACTTTGTTTCGCCGACTGATATTAGCGCTGAAAAGAAAGATTTGCGGTCCGCTCCGGTGGCGCAGTGGTCTAAGCGATTGGCTTCTGATCATTCGCCCGAAAGGGGTCCGGGTTCGAATCCCGGTGAGGCATGGATGTTGAGTTTCTTACGGCACTGGTTCTCTCCCTTCCCTGGAACCATTGACCCTAAATTAGGGACGGGCGACTGCTTATAGCCCATTGAGTTGCTCACGGTGGTCGTTAAACCTCCAATCAAAAAAAAAAAAAAAAAGATTTGCGGACATTTTGGTCATTAAAGTGGTGAACAGTTTCAGACTATAGCTGACTTTTCCGTAGCTTTCAACAGTTATGAGAATGATGCGAAAAATGTATTGTCGGGTGGGGGCATTATTTCGTAGAAGGTAAGTTTTTTAAATATTAACTGTTCTCATTTTTACCGTGCATTCGCCGAAATTTATTAACGCACATTGTACTACGCACGCTGGACTGTTCTAATCTCGCGTACAACAGCCATGCTTCTGTTTCGAATATCTATTTGTAAATGCAAATCTTATACCTTTTTGAGGAGTCACTCCGACAAAATAATAGGAGACTAGGATGAGATCGCTAATCCATTTATATGCACAAATACTCACATACACGAAGACACACAGGTTGGTACAAATAAATCACAAACTTCTTATTCAATTCTCACTTCGCAATTACTGTCTTATCTTCTTCGCACTTGGTCTCCTTCTAGCTCATCGAGGTAAACCAGAGCCAAAACCATCAGTGTTCCGTTGTTACCGTTCTTGCGTCACCCACTAACAAGCTATCGCCAGCGGCTGGACTGCCTCTACTAAGGCCAAGTTCCAACAGCTTCTTTCCTCATTGTTGCCACTTGCCTTTGAACACGTGTCGTATGCAATTTCTACTTTTTCTTTTGTGTTAATATATAACTCCTAATGTGATTTTATTGTCGCGTGCAGATGCGTATAAATAATGGTACTAGTGGATAGTAAATTATCTAGAAGAAAATGTTGTGGGGTGGCTTCGAAGCAAATGACTTGTTTTCTTATCTCTTTCTGATCCACCGAAAAAAAATGGTCAAGCTGAAGCGACAGATCTGGTCGTATCAGTTATTTTCCTGGTATGACTAGTGTGTGTGAAAGGCTGTTTAAGTGGATGGACGTAATGCTATGCATGCCTCACAGTAGAAATGAAGTTTACTTTTCAAGCACACGAGAAGTTTGTTAAACCGACTTTTTGAACTCTACGCCTGAAGTGAGATTCCTCCCTTACAATGGCGCCTTGAAGAATGTTGACGTTAAAGTCATGCGTATGGAAGTGGAATACTCTGTGACATACTGTGCTTTAGCTCCATGTGGAGGTATTTGTTGAGCCAATGGCGATTGAGAATACCCATCTGTAGGAACTCTTATTTTTGAAATCTGAAACTGTTGAAGTAAGAGCCCAGCTTCATATGAATGGGAGGTTATCAAGCGAGGATTGCATATAGCGGGTTGTGAAGGTGTACCAAATTGGGATACTAGGCTACAGGTTGTTCCATGAAAAGAATACTTTGCTTTTTAGACGTTAGTGTTCGAAGATAATCAATGTTTCTTCGAACAATGAGTCACTTATTTCACTTTGGGAACAAAACCCACCAGTCGAACGGGCTTTAACTTTGGACTATGTGGCATTTCTCCGCACATCTTTCTTCAGACAGAAAGACCATTTCTGTCTGTGTTTGATCCCTCTCCGTAGTAATATCTCTTCGTAGAGGTTCTCCTCGTTGAAAACATTTTAAGAAATATTTTATTTAAAACATTTCTTTAAATAACTTTACGGCTACAGTGTAATAAATATAATTTACACAAGTGTCACTCACGCGTCACTTAAAACGCCGGAGATTCAAATCTCTTGGAAGAAATGAAATCTAATTACGATGTCACTAATACACGCTGACGTTTGTTTGGTGGTTGAGCAGAGGAAATGTAGTTTTGTAGATTGCTTAGTTGAAATTAAGATCTATTCTTACGAAATTGAAAAACCTTGTTTCTAACAAACATAAGGGCACATCAGTCAACAGTTGGCATATTTTCCTCTTTTTCTGGGTAGGGAGGGCGGGTTGTCCTCGCGGTGGTCATTCCATGGCCGTAAGTTCATGCTGTGGGAGGTGTAAAAAATAGAAATTGTAACTAAAAAAGAAAGTTACACCCTTCAGTATTTTCTTTTTAAAGACTTGAGCCAGTCTTATACAGTATTCCATATAGTTAACCAGGGTACAAAATAACGTACACTATAAGGTGTGAACATCTCATATCCATGAAGGGGAATTTTCCAAAACTGTGAATGGATGCATAGAACACAATATGCTAATATGCCTAACCTCCGTGACCTTTCCGAACATGTCATTGGGATGAAAAGCTAATTAATCATCTGTGTTCTGTCGCAGAAAGTTCTCTGAGCGTTTAACCTTGAACGGAGATTTTCTAAGCCCTACCTCTAAAGCCTTTTCCTATTGTTCCGTTCACTATCCGATACTCATTCGTTCTGCATTTCTGTGGAGTGCGGGTTTTCACATAGCGTTTACTCTTTACTTGGTATTTACAGCCTGTAGTTCTTGGTTATTTACCTAGTTATTACATTTTTAATAAAACAGTCTAAAACCTGAAATGCGATCTTTGAACGATCATAATACTTCCCTATAACGGCGTTGTGTGAGAAAGTAAAACCATGCATCATTTGAGTGGAACTCAAATGGGGCGCAATTTCAAGTTTCGTCCTTCCAGATAAAAGAAAAGCTTGCTGCGGTCCTGTTTCTAGAAGTGGTCATTTTTTTTTTCAGTTGGTATTCTTTCGGCATATCGTGTGCATGTGAACATTGCCGTAATGAAGTGATGTAAATGTTAACCGAAGGATAAGCTGGTTTTTCGGTTGATTGCCTGGGTGGTTGGAGTTACGACTCGAGCCAACGTTTTTGTAATATTCTTTGTGTTTCGTCGCTGTGTGGCCAAATCCAGTGATTTCTAATAAATCTGTGTAGAATAACAACTGAAGCTCAGAAACGCGGAAACTAAGCGAAGTATTTCTTAATTTAATCTTTCTATGCACCTGGCAGTTTTCTGTCCTGTCTTCTTTCTCGCCATTATCTTTTAACTTTTTGTTTTTCCAGTGTATTTTTGTGTTTATGCATCAAAATGTATTTGAAAAGTAAAAACAGATTGAACATTAAAATTGTTTAGGGACAAATCTCCCAAGAATGACTTTTGAGGAACCAATCGATCTGTCTTGAATACACAAACATTAGACTGACCAACAGGCTAATGATAATGGACACGTTTGTTTCTACGAAACTTCGAAAATTGTTCTTTACACATGCTGTACTGTTCTCACTGTTTTTAAGGCAAGGGCAGATCTGACACAGGTTATGGTCACGTGAGCGCAGGAAATTGGCTTGATTTTTCTTTGAATGCGATGGTCCTCCCCCCTTCTTCATAATTGATAGTTCCATTATGAGTCTAATGATTACAAATGAAGCTCTCCGAGGAGGCGCAAACACGAAGTTTGTAACCGGTTTATTTGATGCGCTCTGTTCGTACATCCTTTTTCCCCCGATTCCGTCCATCCGTCAGCCCCGTTTCCCCACCCTCCCTCTTTTGGCCTAGGCAATAACGAGCCCGTCGTGGCTAATGCACGAACGACCTTGGGTTTGCATTCCCTAATTCCTACCCTCCCCCATTTCTATCCCTTCCAAATATCAGAATGTTTATCATTATATGCATCTCCCCGAGGAGGTTTTTCAAAGCAGCGGTATTCAATTCGATCTATCCTTTACTGACGGGACGGGTTCTAGATCAGCACACGCATCTTTTGCTTGCGTGTGCTGATCTAGAACGATCTTACGTATATGTGCATAAAGCATGTAAAGTAACAATCTGTACCTTTTTTTCAAGTTAGGTCTAAGTCGTAAGAAATTGCGTTTGAGGATCCCCCTCCCCCTTAAGGTTTTGATGTACGAGAGTAAAACACAATCTTTGCTAGAATATTTTTGATTGCTATATTGTACACTGGCGGAAAGTGAAAAAAGAACACCAAGAAGGAGACTTCTAATACCAACGAAATTTATACAGCATAATAACTGAATACAGAGGATAACGTGATCAAAACATTATGGCAAAATACAGCTGTATTTGCTGGTAAACTGGAAAATAACATTTCCATGTAACATGGTTAGTACGAGGTTGAACCGCCATGAACTGCGTCACACTGTGCAATTCTGGCATGGAGTCTGTCGTACAAATGTTGGATGTAAGTTTGGGGTATTGAGTTCCAAGCATCCTCAACCTGGACACGTAAATCGGGGATGGTCGTGGCTGGCCACGGAGACCGGATAAGTAGTTGTCCCATAAAATCCCACACGTGCTCAATGGGGGACAAATCCGGTGAATGTGCAGGCGATGGAAATTTTCTCACACCATGAAGTGCATGTTGCTTTGCACGTGCCATGTGTGGGCGTGCGTTATCTTGCTGAAAAACACCACGATCGACCGACCTTACAAATGGCACAACAACGGGCTGAATGATGTTGTTGATGTAGGAGGTTCTGTCTAACGTACCCGGTACAAACACTAGCTGTGTACGGGAGTGATAGCTGATCGCTCCGCACACCAGGAGACCAGGTGTAGGCCCTATGTATCGCTGGCGGATGCAAGAAGGGTGCAGACGTTCCCCTGTGCGTCTGCGAACACACATACGGTCATCGGAGGCTCCCAAGCAGAATCTGCTTTCATTGCTGAACACGACAGATCGCTATTGCGTTCTCCACTGTAGACGTTGGCGACACCACTGCAGCAGTTCCTGACGGTAGGCTTGGAGGTACACATGCCAGAGGCACACGTGCACGTAGTCCTGCATCCAGTAGACGGTTGCGGATTGTTTGCACTGTCACCTCAGGTGCAACGGCAGCTCGGATTTGCGTCGCAGTGGATGTTCTGCTTGACAACGCCGCTCTTCTTATGCGTCGATCGGTCCGCTCATCAGTCCGTGGAACCAGGGAGTCCGTCTGTGACTCCCGGTTCCACGTCTTCTCGTGTGGGAATGTTCCTCGACCATCTACGCCACCATCGTACCACCACAGATACTTCCCGTCCAATTCGCTCCGCGATACGACCACCCGGCCTCGCGGAGTCCGACTAGACGACCTCGTTCAAGCCCGATAACTGCTGAAATCGTACGCGTCTTCCATGCCCAGGCATTGCAGCTTCTTCTCAGTTAGTGAACTGGGATACAGCACAAGGCTGTACACTGTTCTGCTAAAACCCATATTATGGGTCAGCCAAGCCACTATCATCATCGAGGTGAAACACACACACACACACACACATTAAAAAGAAAATAAATTAAAAGAAACTACTTATCTTACTTACCAAACTCGGAAGACGAAACACAAGCAATAACACTTCCAGGGAAGAAGTATCTCTGAAAACAGGGTGGATGTGCTTAGAGAAAAAGTGGTTCCACATCTAAGTACCTCGAACCAAAACAAAAGCATGAAAAGTCATTTGTCACACCCTCCCCGCCCGAGAGGCATGAAAAAGACGCAGGAAGTGGTCTGAACTGTCGTCCGAGAGGCACAACACCTGCCACAGACAACAGACAAAACAAAAGCGCGGGCCAAGCATAGACAAATGCAGACAAAGACAATATATACACAGTAGAAAAGCATGTAAATACAATTCATGATGCAAACACAGGATCCAGACAAGCAAGTAAAAAGAGCAGCGGTCGTCAGGCATGCGACATGCTCCAACAGAAAACATTCAGAACCGAAAGCAGAGCACATTATTGCGTAAGGAAACCAGTCGAGACAAACAAAGCCATCGGACGCGAAAAACGTCTTCCGGCCAGTGGTGAAAGTCTGAAATCACCCTCTCACGCAATCTGATCGTGACAAAGAGGGCGACCACATCAGGCTTATTCGAATAGAGCCTAACGTGGTCAGACAGAACAGTATCATGTAACACAGTACAAGCAGTAGCAAGGATCACCTGTAAACCATAGGCACGCTGACCGGAAACAGGTAGCGGGTGCTTAAAAACAATAATTTTAAAATTACACATTAACAGAAATCCATCTAGACAAAAGTTGCCAAACTTTTCGAACAAAATTACATTCTACAAATCGGTGGTATAAAGACTCCGGCTGTCCGCAGTGGGGACAGTCCGGGGAGTCGATGACTCCCCAACGAAAAAGGGAATCACGGGTGAAAATCACCCCATGGGCCAAGCGCCACTGCAGGTCACGCACACGACTTTCCACACCCGCAAACGCAACATTGGCCCATGCGACCCTCCAGTTCATCCCAAAGGCGGGAAACCTGCGCTGAATGTGAGGAGCAAAGGATGGCAAGAATACATTATAAAGGGCATCGGGTTCATGCCAAGAGGAACACCTTATGTTCTGGCTAGTTAACAATCTAGCCTCACAAATGGTAGTGCCATGTGGTCCACCGGGCCTCTGAGCTCTAGGCCCACAAGCGAAAGAAAATAACCTAAGATTATAGGAAATAAAATAACACGCGAAGTTAAAGCTAGGATGAGAATCGCTTTTCAGGATGTAGGCCACATTAGAAACCATCAACGCGCGACACCACGCAAGAATGTGCCGAACACCCAGTCCCCCCCCCCCCGATGGACTGGTTGAACCAGGCAATCCCGAGAAAGGACAGCTCTAGTTCCCCAGACAAATCTAAAAACTAGAGAATTTAGAGCCAAAAGAACCCTGTACGTCGGGGGTTGTAGGGTACCGCAAAAAGCAATTTTGGAAACCAAGAGACTGTTAGCCAATTTAGCCCTATTAAAAAAAGAAATTTGGCAGCCCTCCCACCAAGCACATTCCGACGTGAGCTTCTGTTGAACAGAGCGCCACGTCTTGCGGTGAACCCCCTTTTATCAAAGTAAACACAGAGGATCTTTATGGGATCATCGGTTGAGCCTACAAACTGCAAAACGTCAGGTGACCAATCCCCAAGGCTTTAGTTTTATATACATTCAATGCAGCGCCTGCACTGTCCGCATAAACATCATAAACATGAAACAAATTTCTCAAGGAAATCTCATCCCGAAGGAAGAGAACAACGTCAACTGCATACGCAAGGTATTTGAGCTGAGCTGTTGTAAAGCTCTAACCCGGAACTGGGATGCCAGAGATATTCGGTGCAGATTGGATCTTCTTAAGGAGAGTTTCAATGCTCAGTACGAATAGTGCAGCAGACAACGGGCAGCCTTGGCGGACCCCTCTCCGGATGGGAAAGCAGTCCGTAAACTAACCGTTGACTCGGATAAAACCTAAAGATATCAGTATACAAGACCTTCACCATGTGTACAAAATCTTGGCTAAAGCTACAAACCTCCAGCAGGGTCACAAAGTACTTGTGAGAGACCCTGTCAAAGGCTTTGCTCTGATCCAAAGAAAGGATACAGCACTTCAACCTCTTGCGGTCGAGGTAGTGAATACCGTCCCGCACGAGGACTAAATTTTGAAAAATTCTCCTCCCCGGGATTCCAGAAACCTGGCACACGCCTACTAGGCCAGAAATAACCCTAATCAGTCTGTTAGCAAGGATTTTAGCCAAAATCTTATAATCGTAATTGAGAAGAGTGATGGGTCTCCACTCTCCCAAATGACGACCAGGACCATCACGCCGCTTGTTAACCAAAACGATCTGACCAAGCCGCATCGTCGTGGTTAACTGCCCAGTTGACAGAACGTGATTAAAATCATCACATAGAGGTTCAGCAAGCAAATCAACAAAACGTTTATAAAATTCGACACGGATGCCATCAGTACCCGGACTGCGACCATTACGCAAGCTGGCAATGGCTTGCCTCACCTCAGAAATACGGACAGGGCCCGATGTAAGCACAGAAGCCGCGGCGTCGAGTTGGGTCCCGTCAGCGACCCAAGAGTCGACGGACGACTGCTGCACTTCATCAGATGCAAACAGGTCTCTGAAATGCGAGAAAACCAAATTGTGAATTTCTGGTTGAGGTCACGAAGCGTGACTCATGCTGTAAGCCAGGAATTACCTGGGAAATAATTTTGTTTCTGCGAGATTTCGCAAAAAAACTTGCAAGTGAAATCTCGTTTTCCAAATTTTGTGAAATAGTCCTGTGTGCATCTTTGGCCGGTTTTACAATATAAATCTGTCAACTGAGCTTGAAGTTCAGCAATCATACCAGCATTCTGCGCTCGCATTTGCTGCCCGGCTTTGCATGCACGCAACGTACAGACAAGGCGAGTTCGCTCTAAAAGCCGCTGACGAGCCTAAAGTTTCCCCTGAAGTTGTAAATAAGACTTCACTTTAAGTTTAACCCCCTCCCACCACTCACCAGTGTGATGAGTCTCAGACTGAATTTCACCCCGAAGCAACCTCTCAAGGCCCTGAAGGATGTCATCTTCGAGAAGATTCAGATTCATCCTCCACGTGCCCTGAGTTCGTGTCCGGGCCCCTGTTAGAACGATCTCACCAGAAACGGCACGATGGTCACTCACACGGAGAAACACAGAATTAACATCACAATGAACAAAAGACACAAGGTCACAATCCCCAGGACCCCCCACAAGAATCCTGTCCAGGCGGGCCCGAACCGAGCCATCCGTCCAAGTCCAGTCGAAAACCCCAGGGTGAGTAGAACGCCAGGCGTCCACCAGCCCCGCCCCCGACATGAACCCGGAGAAGACAGCCTGGGACGAGTCCGTCTGCCAGGTTCCCCCCTGTTTATCAAGAGGCTCCGTTACAAGATTAAAGTCACCCCCCAAAATGAGGAAGTCTTCACCACCCCCAAAAAATAAAGGAAGACTCCTGAGGAATATACCCCGTTGGGCGGGTTCCAATGGCGCATAGGCTGAAATAACGCGAATTTTAAACTCAGCGAGGGCGAAGCTGACAGCAGCTACTCGACCCTCGTCATCATATTGAAATTTCAGTTGTCGACCCTTGAAGTTAGGTTGACAATAATTCCGACGCCCCTGTGACTAGTCGGAGAAAGACTAAACCAGCACGGGGCATTAGTATAATGACGAAAATCCGAAACATGCCTAAAATTGTTAAAAAATGTTTCCTGGACACACAGGATATCAATATCCTGGGTCATAATCCAGCCGATGAGCCAACGCCTTACTGACTGGGACCGAAGTCCCTGAATATTTAATGTTGAAACTTTAAGGTTGAAGGTTATGCAGATAATTGAAATATAAAAATACACAAAACAAAAGGTCAGTAAGGAGGGTAGATTCAAATTAGCCCACCCGTTTTAGAAACGTGGACCGGCACTTAGAACTGACGATGCCAATCTCCAGAGGTTGAACGGTTGTGATTCCGGCGATGGTTCCGTCGGCGGGTACTTGGGGGAAGTACCCCTTCCTCCAGTTGGACGGGAGATCTTTTCCGACGGCCAGGATGAACACTTGCCGAACGGCTGCCGCTAGTCCTGTTCTCCGAAGATGTAGAGGACTGTCGTTGTTGACGGTAGGAATGGTCAGCAGGAAGAGTCTCTCTGGAAGGAGTAACATTGTGGATGGTAACAGGAACACGTCCCGGCGGCCTGCTGGAATGGATGACGGGTACAACTTTGTCCCCGGAGGTGGAAGGGAGGGAGACAGTTCCGACAGGAGAGGTGAAAGCAACATCATCAACGGAATCTATGTAAATGTTGTCATCATCCGAAATAACCTCTGTAAATGCAACAGTGGTAACAAGTTCGACTTGGGCGTCAGGAGAATCAGGTGAATGAGGCTCGGGGACCTCGGTACATACGTCGGCGTCCATGGGAGGCTCAGACTTAATAACAGCCGATTCAACGGCAAGAGGCAGTGAGGTGACCTCTGTAGATGGCATTTCAAGAACCTCAAGATCTTGCACTGGTGAAACAGCAGAAGAAGCTCCAGGCTCGACGCAGCCGTCAACAACCAAAGTCTCTTGATTAACAGAAGTCACAACATTCTCGGAAGGCGGATCGACAGGTATGACAACCGGTAATTTCAAAGAAGCAACATGTTCCGGGTCCATGGTAACAACTGCATCAGGAACACCAGAGTCCCCGGGAACAACAATAGTACTGGTGGAAGGTAGCTCTGAAAACTCCTCATTGAAAACAAGGGGTGCTGTTGAAGGCCTAGCTACAACATCTGCGAAGGATGACTGGGTGCATCTGGATTTGGTGTGAGAATCCGCACCGCACTTGGAGCAGGCTTGCTCGCACGGGATCTCTAAGTGCCCCACCGTACTACAGTTAGGGCAAGCTCGGAATGGGCACTGATGAGCAATGTGGCCAGCATTACCGCATCTACGGCATGTGCGTATCATGCCAGCATATGTGACCATGGCCTTCCAACGGCCCACTTGAAGGAAATTGGGTACTGGCTTTGTCATACGCAGGCGAACAATTCTTGTGCCTGTATAAACATGTTCCAGACCTTTGAGTGTGTGCCGCTCATTCTGAATGGGGGTGACAATCTCCCCATATCCAGTAAGTGCCGCAGAGATCTTCTCATTAGGTATGTCAATGGGCACGAGTTTGACATAGACGGTACGAATGCCGTCATCTACTGGCGAAATGTTCACCGCAACGTCCTTGTAGGCTGTCAAGGGATGCTTAAGGTAGTGCAGTGCTTGTGCAGCAGTTTGGAAACGCACTGTGAAAAGTCCATTGTTAAGTCGCTGGACTGTGTGCAAATGTTCCGGATAGTCAAGTATGTCGACTAATTCCTTAAGAATATTAACATTGGGGTACTTCCCATTATGAGTAACCTGACTGGTTTCAGGTCGGTTCAGAAAGTTCGCCATTCCGGAGGCACGGAGCCCCGGTTGGCCTGGAACCGGAAAACAAAAATAAAGCTTCTAACTTGAAGTTTAAAGAACAAGAAATAAAAATAACTCAGTCAAATACCTGACGACCACAAACTATATGAGAATTACTTAGTGATAAAGCAACTAAACTCCATGCAGCAAATTATGAGAAAGATTTCTCCCACGTACTTTGCTCTTCACTACTGCGAGAGACCGAAAATACGTAAGTACACAGTCTTGCTCGGGGCATTCGCACGTGTCCGTACGCCGACGATTGATTACATTCACTTCGCCGTACTCCTTAAATACCACCGACGATAATTTGCATATTATGCCGTGCTGTGGCGTAAGCGCTCACCGGTTGGTCCCGAAATTAACATCACACCTACATGTAAACTCGACCCCATTAACATGTGTAAATTTCGTGATCGTCCGCCAAGTCCTTCTTGGTGTTCTTTTTTCACTTTCCGCCAGTGTATTACGTCATTTCAAGGATGGCTTCGACACGAATAGAAACTTCATGATCGGAATGGTGTACGAGAGCCAGATTTCCACTGGGTAGGGGGGAAGACAAAAAAACCCCGAAAGATTCACCTTTCGCCCGTTTGTTCTAAAATGTTAGCAATACTAGAGTGCCAATTGGAAAAAAGTTGGCAGTTTTATTCCCGTAATATAACTGGAATAAAACTGCCAACTTATTTTAGGGGATAACTAAGATTTCTTGGTTACTTTTTTTTTTTCTATAGAAGCCAGTCTTAAGTTATGTTAATTCCCAGGCGGCCTGGGAGAAGCTCACGTTACCAGCAAATCATGATAAACCATTGTTTCTTATACAGTATATTGGATTGCTAGAGCTTGGTTCGAATCTCTGAGCAGGGCATGGTTCGTTTTGTCCTTCAGGAGTTTTTCTCCCAAGGAAGCAGTGGCTCTAAGTTAGGATAGGCTATTCCTGATAGCCTTTTATTCTCATGAAGACGCGGGAGGTCGTTAAACCTCCCAAACAAAAAAGCAAACTCATGTAAAGTGTTAATTAGGAAATAGTAAGTTTCGTATTTCTAGAAAAGAACGTGGTAACAGCAAATAAAGCGGAAAGACTTCTTGTCAGATTAAAAACTCCAGTTAATAAAGTACAGCTTCTTTGTGTTCCCAGGAAAGCTTGCGGTCGCGGTACATCCCAGAGAAACTTTAGGCACCCGTAAATAAAATAGAGCGACTACTTGAGAGCAAGGAAAAGCTTATGGAGTTGGTAGGTTCGCTGTGCCGGGGCAACTATTTCCTGCAAGTATGCGAAGCTCATCGTACTGATGAAGTAACTTGTAAACTTGGGAAGATCCAAGTGTGCCAATAAGTAGTGTTTCTTGAAGCAGAATAGTGCCTATTACCTCCAGCGCACCAAACTCAAACAGCCTTTTCTTTTCAGGGCTGTGGTCCCTTGTGACCAAAGAGGTACTTGCCAGTTCTGTTCAAGTTTCTTACAATGACTTCAAAGACAGAAATGCATTGAATCTTCATCCTTAAAACAGCATCGAAATGGGGAAAAAAACTTGTTAATGTATTTTAAATGTTTTACTACAAATCATAGCGTTTACCCGGATGTCGGAACAGTGTTTCTTAATGTCATTTTCACTGCTGCGACAAATTAATCAACCGAACGGAGATCCCTCCCCCGCACACAAAGTATTTTAAAAGCTATCTGCAAGCATTCCCTTGTAGCTCGAGCTGTAACTTCTGATTGAACCGGAAAAAATAACGATGAATAATATTTGATTTTGCAAGAAGGTAAAGGCGCAAAATTTATTAAAACTATTGTTTTCTGTTCTTCTGATTGTTTGTGCTCAATTCTTATGTAACATTCTGAAAGTCAAATATATGAGTACTTTAAAATGTTGAGATTTAAATATAGACACGAAACAACGTCTTGCCAATCCGTTTATGGGCGTAGAATGATCGCAAGTTCCCACCAGGTTTCGCATGTCTACTGACTGCATGGTATTTACTTATGATTATACTCTATTAAGCAGCTTAGAGACGTTTTGGTGTCATGTCTCATTTATCCGATGTATTAAAGATTTGTTTCGTCGTGTTTGCTTTGTTTTTCCAGTTAGTTTCTGCTAAGTACCTAGGAATTAAATTTAACTCTCCCCATTTCTTAAGGTAAATGTTAAAATATTCTGTTCATTACATATGTAAAAAGTAATCGCATTTGGGGAGGGGGAGGATGGTAAATATTTAATTGCGTAGGGTGAAACAATGCCTAAATATGGGTCTTGCCGTTCTCAGATCTGTGTAAATAAGAAAAAAATAGAGCTCTAATACTATTGACTAAAAACTTCCGCATTCATAAAACTATATTTTTTCCAGTGTCAATTTTTTTCCCATCTTGAAAGAAATTCCTCAGCACTGAAACTTTTTCTAACCATTGGGGGAGAAGATGGCGGCTGTGCGATTTTTTTGTAAACTAAAGCCTTTTTTTTTATCGCGTAATGTCTGCGATTTGCCAACCTTTGCATACTTTTTGGGATCTCGTTGCTTTCTCGTAGCGCAGCAATAATTTTCTTTCTGAAGAGTTAATATTTTTCTTTCTGAAGAGTTAATATTATCGGGCTTGTTTTTTTTTGTGTACGTCACCCAAACGAAAAAATAATTTCGTTTAGACACTTGTTATATATTTTAAATCGATCGTTTTGTAGGATGATATAAATTGATAGTTTCTTATTAATTGGCTGATAGCTTTGTCTGTTTTCCAGGCGTGTTTTCCTGTAAAACTTAAAGATCAGTTGTTTTTTCTGTGTGATGTAATTAAAGCTCGCTTCATTTTGAACATTAATTCTTGAATTCGAATTAGGACTAGTCAGACTGGTTAAAATTAAACATTAATGTGGTTTCTCATAAATTTAAGCTATTTTTACTGTATTTATATATACAGTAGTTGACCTTTCTCATAGATCGTACGTAGTTTTTACCAAATCTCACTAGTATGAAGTGAGGATTTAAAATGACTAAATACGTAAATCGTATTAACAATTGGACTAGGCAAGCATCGTAAAGCAGGCTTACGCTTAAAAAATAATGCGTTTACAACAGCCAGGAGAGCTGATGCTGAGAAGTCGTAAGGGACAGCCATGTTTTCTTTTCCCCTTCTGTTGCTGCTGAGTTATCTGACAGTTTGGTAGAATGAGTATGATAGTGTTAAAAGATTACTGCGAGGAAACGCACATTCTGCATTTTTAGGTAAAACAGCTTCAGAGAAAAGTGAGTGTTGTCGGCTCAGAGTTAAATGCCAACACTTATTTGTACATTCGAAACTAGGTTTGTATTTTGAAGTCAAATGCATTTGTTTTCACCCTATTGGCTGGCGATGTACCTGAACCAAATGGTGTCCCCAAACTTTCTGCTCTCCCCAAACAGAAGCATTCACATAGCGAGTAGCGACCGAGTTTTGAGACAGCTATGACAAAACAATTCCTCTTAGCAGTACCGACCATAAACTTGTCACAGTTCATTCTCTTCTCAATGATCCAAGGTATGGTGGTGAAGGGCTTGTTCTCCTGACATGGACATCATGCCATTGGGTAGGAACAAGCGACTCAAACATATCTTTCTTAGGCTCGGTCGCCATTGTTATAGCCTTTTTAGCAGGCAATCAGAAAGGATTAGTGTCATTCGAGCGATTTCAGCCCATTTTGCTAACCCCGAGTTAACTCGTTCCAGCCAGTTAAAGGGTTAATTGGAATGAATGCTGACTGGAAATCTTATCCAGTTGAGCGAAAGGTTGCGGTTGTTTATGAAACTGGCTACCGAGGAAATATCAAAAGTGTTGTCACAGTGTGGTTAACTTACTGTATATTATAAATTCGTGAGGAAATCTTTGTTACATGGACTTTTGATCGTCAAGTTTTCCTTTCGCCTGCGTTGTTTTTATGAAGAAACCTCAGCCTAATTTACATCTGTATATATTATTAGGTAATCAGGTGTTCAGAAGCTTTGCCCAGAATGTTCATAAATGGGTGATGAACTGACAAACTTAGTTACTGAAGTATATGTAAACTCTAGTTTATTTGGCCCAAAATGTGAATCTATATTTATCAACTTTTGGGGGGGGGGGGGATTGGAGGTTTAACGACCACCGTGAGAAACTCAATGGGCTATAAGCAGTCGCCCGTCCCTAATTTAGGGTCACTGGTTCCAGGGAAGGGAGAGAGCCAGTGCCGTAAGACAAACACAACATCCATGCCTGACCGGGATTCGAACCCGGACCCCTTACGGACGAATGATCAGAGGCCAGCGCCTTAGACCACTGCGCCACCGGGGCGGCTTTATCAACTTCGTAAAGTATTCTGTTGAACATGTCTGCGCTAAATGTTTGCTCAATTTGTTCGTTGGTAGCCGTGGCGTCTTAGTCCCAGTAAGTATTGGAAAGTCAATCTTTGCCGTTCCTGAGACTACTGAGAAAATGTCATTTGATCATCTTTAAGGTCGGTGAAGAGCACAATTGAAGGTGCATGTTAAACGAAAGAACAAAATATTTCATCGTATTCCAGTTATTTTTCTAGTGATTTCGTAGTACCAATTTGCTGTAAGACAGCATGTTGTATAGGTACACAAGTGATTTTCTTTTTGTAGTATTATCCCCCATCCATAAGCTTTGGAGTACATCGTATGCCAAGAACTTGCGAAGCAGTGTATTTAGCCATGATGTTACTACGATGACGTGTAGGAACTTTTTTAGAGGCAACAGCTAACATTTTTGGAGTACAAGTCTATTCTACGTATACTGATCCGCATGTCCACTAAAGATTCGCAACTTTCTTACGTGTGAATTCACGTTTTCACAGTATGTGATGGAATAGTCTGAGAACTTTATTATGTATGAAGTGTTAAAGAACGTTCGCTTTCAAAAAGTATGGATCGAGCATTGTTGTAGGTGGATTTTTTTCGGAGGGGGGGAGCTGGTGGAATTAAATGATTTTTGTAGGGTTTTGGTAGCATCGTGGAATTCTTATTTGCAGTGAAGCGCATCTCTACACCTACATGTTTTATCTAGACAAATGTCACGTCGCAACAGTGCTTTTTTTTTTTTAAATCAAATTTTTCTTTTGACTGTTGATGCAGACGTATAAAATGCTCCTTATAGCTATAGGTTCTCATGGGGGAACGTTACCCTCTCCCAAAAGATTTGTTTACCTATAGCATATTAAAGCTTTGTGGATGGTGCTGTATGGCGTATTAAAGCTGTTGTGCTATTAAACTAAAAGGACAACTAACCAGCCGCCCCCGGTGGCGCAGTGGTCTAAGCGATGGCCTCTGATCATTCGTCCGAACGGGGTCCAGGTTCGAATCCCGGTGAGGCATGGATGTTGTGTTTGTCTTACGGCACTGGCTCTCTCCCTTCCCTAGAACCAGTGACCCTAAATTAGGGACGGGCGACTGCTTATAGCCCATTGAGTTGCCCACGGTGGTCGTTAAACCTATAATTAAAAAAACCAGCAACCACGGTTTATGTTCGCATACTAAGAATTTGTAATTTCCCTTTGGGTTACACTTAAGTAATTTAAAAAAACTTTATGCTGTTATAAAAGCTTCTACATATCACGAACTTCAACTTTTGTAAGATGCAGTTGATTTCTTCTGTTACAGAATACGCTGCTATCGAATCTAAATTTTTGAAATGTATGAAAATAAGTAAAATGTAAGTGCTTGCTTATTCTTTAGCAAGGCAAAGCAAATATACAGATGTTCAAATTGTAAGCTCTAGTATTGGGCAATAGCGCATGGATGTCGACAATGTTTGTTATAATAATAATTAATACACAATTGACGTGGATTAGGAACATCAAACAGAAGTCATTGCTCTTTCCACGTTTATAAGTGAGCCACGGGAAAATTCTTATAGGCCGCCACCGGGAATCGAACCCAGTTCTTCCAGTTACCGCCGGACAATGCTGCCACTGCACCACAGTGGCCTGGAATCCTCCAGACTCACGACTAACTGCCAAACCATGTCCGGCGTGTAACTGTGGAAGACCCTAGGTTCGATTCCCGGTGGCGGCCTATGATAATGTTTCCGTGACTCACTTATAAACGTGG
Source organism: Macrothele yani (assembly GCA_039090855.1). Lineage (NCBI taxonomy): Eukaryota > Metazoa > Arthropoda > Arachnida > Araneae > Macrothelidae > Macrothele > Macrothele yani. The sequence goes on along the minus strand of CM076996.1, from coordinate 2,021,958 downwards.
AAAGAGCAATTACTTCTGTTTGATGTTTCTAATCCACGTCAATTGTGTATTAATTATTCATTCGCGTCCTAGGTATTTGTTCAGTTGCTGCTTACCATCTTTGGTGAATCCCCAGCATTGTGCGGGGCTCCAAGAAGCAACCTGCCATGTGGTTTGGCAGTTAGTCGTATGTGAGTCTGGTGAATTCCAGGCCGCTGTGGTGCATGCTACCAGCATGTCCGGCGCGTAACTGGAAGACCCTGGGTTCGATTCCCGGTGGCGGCCTATGAGAATTTTTCCGTGACTCACTTATAAACGTGGAAAGATCAATTACTTCTGTTTGATGTTATAATAATATTACATCATACTTAGGCATTATTAAAATGACTGAGTCTCTGTTTAGTTGGAGTTCAGAAATATTATTTTCTATGTCAAGTTGTGTTATTGATGAGAAAGTTGTAAATGGTCATTATCATCACGTCAACTCTCTCAACACAGCATTCAACCCAACGTTCTTCGATTTTGTCGAAATTCAAGCCAAAAGTAAGATCTTTGTAAGAAAAAATTCTGCCAAAGATTTGGACAGCGTATAGCTCATTGTAATTTTGTGGACATTCAAAGTTTCAAAAAACCTAAAATTTTAAGCTCGCTATCTTGCAGTTTTATAGCGATATTTCATCTTACATCAAATGGAGCTCTAAACTTGGTCTTGCTTTAAAATAGCAATTTGTTGAGCGCTTTAATTTGATATAAAACATGGCGTGAAAACTTTTAGAAAATTCAAGGTCAATTAAGATTGACATTTAAACTCGAATGTCTAAAACCCCATTTTGTAAAATTTAGAAAAATGCAGCTGAATTAGTAAATAGTAACACAATACTAGTGATCCAATTTATTGGCGTAGGAATAGACACATAATAAGCGTTTCCAAGCTTTCGCACATCAATTAGACTGCTTTTTCAAGGAAGTTAGGCAGTTTCTGCTAAGGTGGGAAGTTTGTCTGATTGATGTGCAAAGCTTGGAAACGCTTATTATGTGTCTATTCCTACGCAAACAAATCGGATCACTAGTATAGTGTTACTATTTACTACTTAATTGGTGTACTGTTCCTCGTTATCAATTTGCAGCTGAATTGCTCCAGCATTTTGTACATCTCATAAAAATTTCATACTGGTTCAACAATAAGTTGAATAGAAGTTAAATTTACTAGTAGTTCACAATTCTGCAGTTAGATATGGTTTTTGCTTATTTACAAAAAATGCACACAAAGTAAAATTATCTGTTACAGTTCAGAAAAGTAGACCTATTTAGAGAGTAAGGTCTAAAGGAACACTAAACCCAAGAAAAGACGTTTTCATTTATTTAAATGATCCAGTAAAATGGTCTTGTGATTCTCCTTATATGTTTGGTACTAAATTCTTACATTTTTTTTTGGTCTGTAATAGTGCAAAAGCAATGAAGTAACAAATCAGTTTTTTCAAGAGAACTGCATATTCGTAGTTGTATTTTAGTTAGCAACGCAGGAACTGATGTTTTTCAATTGTCTTAGCTGGTCATCACGAAATGTATGTTCTTCCAGTTACCAATATCTTACACATCTGCTACCGTATAGTATACATACCATTTTTATACATGCGTAAAATGTCTGGCTTTCAAAAATAATAGTGTACGTTGGTGAATAGTCCATTTGGATAAAGAAAACTGATTTTAACTTAGTTTCTTCGTTTTACATTCAGTACACATCCAACTCTACATTTTCCTGCTTTTATGTACGTACAGGTGACATAATTTGTGTCACATCTGTTCCTAGTGTTGCTTTAGTCACTACCATAAATTTTGAACCTGGGGAATTTGAGAATCTTCTCACTTGAATTTTATCAGTCTGAAAAAGTGAAACTTCCGCGTTTATGGAATACTCTTGCATTACTGCATCTTTTCTCTGCAAGTGCTTTTTCGTTGTATTTCTTGCAAGTAGAAAAAACAAAATTTCAAGTTCGAATATTGTCTTTGGCCCACTCAGATAACTGAGGAGTCATAAGCTGTGAATATGTAAGGTCGCTGCAAATTTAAACGTGCTGCTAGATATCAAACGTTTCCAGACAGCCCCCGTCGCAGAATGTTACCATATGAAGTTTCATAAAAATGCGACTCGGCTGAAACACTAGTCTTCCTAATGGTAACAAATTGAAGTTATTTTTATTAATACTTAGGCTTTACAGTACCACATGCTTTACAGTACCAGTGAACCTGTCATTTAGAAATAGCATCAGATATCGCCGAAAAAAGGTGAACTGCAGTTATGTATAAGGCGATCTGAACTGACGACAAAGCTTAACCCCACATGACTGATTTAATTTTTCAAATAAGCAACAAAAGGAATTGTCCCATGACTGTTCCATTGGAACTCCTAAGCTGCTTGTTACAGGAAAAGTGAGTAAGTTTTGGCAAAATCGTATATACGAGCCTTCTCGCGGTGCACACTGTTCCCACTAGACAATAAAGGGGCTGTGACGACCGACAAATAGTGGTATAACTATACTGTCGGGATTAGAGGAAATGCTATCCCACACTCGCCAACCCGCTTGGCCAGCGCGCTGAGGGAGTGAGCGGCCTGTGCGATATGAAGGCAAAGGGTGCTAAGGTTTAAATACGCATTTATTCAACACTCGGAGTACAGAATGAAAAGTGAGTCATGAAATGTTTATGTACAAATGAGCGCCAAACAATTAGGCAATGAAATTTAAAAACTATATACACTTACTATAGCGTAAGATAGAACGGGAAAATGAACAGGTTAACAACAATGTGAGTGTAAATAAAGAGGTTAGAGTATTCAAATCAGTTCAAACTGTAAGGGAAACACTCAAGATATCAGAGGACAGATACTGGCAGAACTAGTGGTGTTGGATTTATAATAAACAAGAAACTAAAGGACAGTGTTCTAGAAGTTGTCGAGAAGGTCCTCGGACAGAGCTGCGCAACTCGTTATCCAACTCAAAAAGATACCAGGCTCAGAGTATTCGAGCTTACGCGCCCACGACAAGTCATCTTGAGGAAGAAGTTGAAGAATTGTACGAAGAAATTCGGCACCTAAATAAATAAAGGCAAGCAGCACTTGATCATTATTAGCGATTTCAATGCGAAAATAGGACAACGGAATGAAACTTCGGTAGGTAAATTCGGACATGAGAAAACAAACCAACTTGGAAATACTCTCGTAGAGTTTGCAGAGGCAGGAAGGGTTTTTCATCATGAACTCCTTTTTCAAGAAAAAACCACATAGGAAATGGACATGGAAGCACCCCAATGGAGTGACAAGTGAAATTGATTTTATTATGTGTAACAAGACATTTGTCATTGAAGACTGCAGTGTGCTGAACAGATTCAACACAGGGAATGATCATAGAATGGTGATGTAAGATGCAACTCAACACTAAACTCAAACGTGGCAAGATCGTGAAACAACATGTACTGACATTACCAACCTTAAAAAGCATCATAATACCTTCAAATTGGAACTGAGTAACAGATTCTCCGCTCTAGAAGAACTAACATCAGAAGTAAATATCTCTGAAGTTAACAGAAAACTAACAAAGGCTTTTTTGGAAACAGTAACGAAAATAGGCGGTACTAAGAACAAGTTGCACATGAAGAAAATATCATGAAAAACAAAACTGCTGATGCAAAAGAGGAGGGAGATGAGAACAAATAAAGATGCCACTTCCGAAGTGGAATATATAGAGCTATGCAAAACAGTACGAAAAAGTATCCCTGAAGGCGTAAGGAAATTAAACTGTGAACTAGTGAGAAAAGCAATTGGAAAAAAACCAAAGCCTCAAGAGAGCAAAGGATCATCTCTGTAAGGGAAGAAAACAGATTATGGCACTGAGAAAAGATGGCACTGTAACAAGAAATAGAGGCGAAATTTTGACAAGAGTGAAAGATTTCTTCTGAAAACGGTAATGTTCTTATACAGACACCTTTGAAATCCACCTGCAGATCGAGCTGAGCTTCGCGGCCAGAAGTGCTGGGGAGGACTTCGTCTCACGCAAGGAACGACCGTAGACTCTCGTAGCCTTAAGGGGACCGTAAAAAAATTGCAAATGTAAAACTCTCCTAGGAAACGAAAACGGGTTCTCCTAAGGGACCATCAAGAAATTGAAATATCACTTATTACGGCCACACAATCAACCATGTTTCTTAACAAGTAAGAACCCGATTTGCAAGCAAATGTTCTCTTTCTACTCAGGAATGAATCGCCGATGAGATAAGATGCAGAATTACGTTCCATCCGTCCGCCGTCCGTCCGTCCAGAAGAATAAAAAATCTCCGCCGAATAAACAACTGAATTGCACGGAAATTATTTCTTCCGACTCGGGGACGCCTCACACCTATCAGATACAATACAAAATTACGTTCCATCCGTCCCAAATGTCTTTCCGTCCGGAAGTATAAAAACCCATAACTCGACCGAGAAACAACCGATTTGCATGCAAATGTCTTTCTACTCAGGAACGAATCACCCATGAGATAAGATGCAGAATTACGTTCCATCCGTCCGCCGTCTGTCCGTCCGTCCAGAAGAATAAAAACAAATATTTCCCGGTGGCGCAGTGGTCTAAGCGATGGCCTCTGATCATTCGTCCGTAAGGGGTCCGGGTTCGAATCCCGGTGAGGCATGGATGTTGTGTTTGTCTTACGGCACTGGTTCTTTCCCTTCCCTGGAACCAGTGACCCAAAATTAGGGACGGGCGACTGCTTATAGCCCATTGAGTTGCTCACGGTGGTCGTTAAACCTCCAATCAAAACAAAAAAAAAATTCCGCCGATAAACAACCGATTTGCACGGAAATTATTTCTTTCGACTCAATGACGCCTCACACCTATCGGATACAAAAAACAAACAAAAGTACGTTCCATCCGTCCCAAGTCTGTCCGTCCGGATGTACAAAAACAGAACTCGACCGAGAAACAACCGATTTGCACGGAAATGAATTCGTCCTACTCAAGTACGCCTCACACCAATCAGATATGATAGAAAAATAACGTTCCACCCGTCCGCAGTCTGTCTATCCATTCGTCCCGAAGTACAAAAGCACATAACCTCACCGAGAAACAACCGATTTACACGGAAATGATCTCTTTCCACTGGGGGGGACACATCACACCTATCAGACACTATACAAAACTACGTTCCGGCCGGCCGGCCGGCCGCCCGCCCGCCCGCCTTTCCGTCCGTCCGTCCCTAACAATAAAAGCCCGCAGCCCTCACCTAGAAACAACCGATTTGCGCGGAAATTATTCCTTTCTACTCAGGGACGCCTCACGCCTATCAGATACGATAGAAAATTACGTTTTATTCGTCCGAAGTCTGTCCTTCTGTAGGGAAGTATAAAATCACTTAACCCCGCCGAAAAACAACTGATTTGCACGGAAATTATTTCTTTCTACTAGGGAACGCCTCACACTTATCAGATGTGATAGAAAATTACGTTTCATCCATCCGCTGTCTGTCTGTCCGTCCCAAAGAATAAAAACCCGAACGAGAAACAACAGATTTGAACGGAAATGATTTTCTTCTACTCAGGGAAGCCTCGCACCTATCATATATCATCCGTCGGCCATATGTCTGTCCCGAAGAATAAAAGCCCGTAACCTCACCGAGAAACAACCGATTTGCACAGAAATTATTTCTTTCTACTAGGGAACGCCTCGCATCTATCAGGTACGATACAAAATTGCGTTCGGTCCGTCCGTTCCGAAGAATAAAAGCCCGCGACCCCACCGAAAAACAACCAATTTGCACGGAAATGATTTCTTTCTACTCAGGGCAGTGGCGGCTCATGGTTGGAAAAATAGGTGAAGAGGTAAAAGAGCAGTATGAAAAGATATATACCGTCTACAATGAAAATCCCTTAGTGAGGACTTACTTATTTTTTGTATATTAAATCAATTGTTCTTCCTCTTAAAGCTGCAAATTTGTCGATTATGTCGTCATAAGATGGTTGTTTCTTCGTGAGCATCAATAAAATGTCTTCCTGAATAAGAAATATTTGCCAGAGAAGCAAGTCTATCTTGGGAACTAGTGTTTCTTGAGCAAGTTTGTATTCTTTTAAGAAAACTTCTTTCCACTGGCACACTTGTAGATGTAATTGTTAAACTGAGGAAAACCAATTTGTAATCTTCTGTAAAATTGTCTTTGTCTCCGTGAAACACTCCAAGGAGTTCTTGAGTCAATATATTCCTTAATTTTTCATCGGAATATACAAGACTCAGTTCAATTTTAAGGCGCTGGTGTTTAGTAAATATGTTTCCGTAAAAATATAGATTTTCAAGAGCGCGAGTGGGAAAGCATGCATTAAATTATTCGAATTTGGTTGTGTCAGCAAGTCAGACAAATTGAAGTTTCTTACAGTCTTGAAATCTTATATCCATTTCCATAAGAATGTGGTCCAAAATTTCAAAATACAATTGTTTATAATTTTGAACACTTGTTTCCTGTGTAAGAGCAGCATATTCCCGTGCTTATTTCTGTGATTTTGCTAGCTTTTCCAAACTGTGTTTCAAATAACTCATCGTTCCTTTTATGGCTCAAAATTTCACGAGGTTTTTTTTTTTTAATTTGAGTCACACAGTAGTTTATGTTTAGTTATTTTTTCTTCAAAAGTTCGAATAATAGATCGGTGGAGCCAAAAATGTAAATTCGAAAGTGTTCATATCATTCAAAAACCCCTTGGCAAGATGAATTGATTTTTTGTCTGATTATTCGCTATTCGTCAGAAATCCGAACACTTCCTTCAATTTATCCCAATCTTCAACAACTACACTTACTAATTTCGAAGTGGAGGACCATCGAGTTTCTGTTATGGTTGGTCTGCATCTTGCGGTTGTTGATATAAGTCTATAAGACCGCATTTTTTTATGCTTCCGGACGGACGGATGGAACGTACTTTTGTATTCTACTTGATAGGTGTGAGGCGTCCCTGAGTCGAAAGAAATAATTTCCGTGCAAATCGGTTGTTTTTCGGTGAGGTTATGCAATTTTATACTTCTGAGCAAATGGGCGGACGGATGGATGGATGGAACGTTTTTTTTTCTATCATATCTGATTGGTTGAGGCGTACCTGAGTAGAACGAATTCATTTCCGTGCAAATCGGTTGTATCTCGGTTGAATTATGTGTTTTTATCCTTTCTGGCGGACGGAAAGGCAGACTTGGGACGGATGGAACATAATTCTGTATTGTATCTGAGAGGTGTGAGGTGTCCCTGAGTCGAAAGAAATAATTTCCGGTTGTTTATCGGCTGAGATATTTTTTATTCTTCTGGGCGCACGGACAGACGGCGGACGGATGGAACGTAATTCTGTATCGTATCTCATGGGTGATTCGTTCATGAGTAGAAAAAGAACATTTGCGTGCAAATCGGTTGTTTCTCGGTCGAGTTATGGGTTTTTATGCTTCCGAACGGACGGATGGAACGTTATTTTCTATCATATCTGATTGGTGTGAGGCGTACCTGAGTAGAACGAAATAATTTCCGTGCAAATCGGTTGTTTCTCGGTCGAGTTATGCGTTTTTATACTACCGAACGGACGAACGGAAGGAACGTAATTTTGTATTGTATCTGATAGGTGTGAGGCGTTCCTGAGTCGAAAGAAATAAATTACGTGCAAATCGGTTTACTGGCGGAGATATATATATTTTTTTATTTTTCTGGACTGACTGATGGAACGTAATTCGTTCCGGAATAGAAAGAGATAATTTGGTTGCAAATCGGTTACTTACTTGTTAAGAAACATGGTTTTTCATGTGCCTGTAATAAGTGATATTGCAACTTCTTGATGGTCCTTTAAGAGAGCCCGTCTTCGGTTTCCTATGTGATCTTTAAATTTGCAATTTACGGCCCCCTTAAGGCTACGAGAGTCGACGGTCGTTCCTTGGGTGAAACGCTGTCCTCCCCAGCACTTCTGGCCGCGAAGCTCAGCTCGATCTGCCGGTGGGTTTCAAGGGTGTCTGCATTAGGACATTACCCTGAAAACTATGAAAGAGATATACATCTACTCTAGACATTACGAAAGGTAACTGTACCAAAGTCCTTCCGGCAGAAGTTACACATGCAATTAAGAACATGGAACAGGGAAAAGCTCCAGGAGAAGATAGAATTACCGTGGACATTACACAAAAGAAGTGAGTGGAGAAACTGAAACTAAACTCGCCCAAGTTTTCACTGGATGTCTCAATGAAGGGAAGATTCCTGAGGACAGGAACAATGTTACAATGATCCCGCAGGTGACACTGAGGATCTCAGGAACTACAGGCCCGTCAGCCTCATATCAGTGGTTTACAATATCTTCACTAAGGTTATTTCACAGAGCTTGAAGGTAACACTGGACATGGCTCATTCAGGAGCTGGATTCAGGAGTGGCTACAGCACTATGGACCATATCAATGTACTGAGAAAACTAATTGAAAGAACGGGGGAATATGAATTCCCATTATGTATGGCTTTCATCGATTATGAAAAGGCCTTTAATTGCGTAAAACCATCGGCAGTTAACAATGGCTTTGAAATCCTGCGGTATTGAAGATGCATACATTAGTATTATTAGTAACGTCTATGAAAATGCAAGTTCAAAGGTTCAGTTATTTGAGGATACAGCACCAAGAAAGGAAGACTAGGTGACACTGTATCTCCCAAACTGTGTAATGCCACATTGCAAAATGTCTTTGTCATTGAACTGGGAAAATAAAAGGATAGAGATTAATGGAGATTATTTAACTCACCTTCGTTTTGCTGATGACGTAGACATTTTTGCAACTACCCCTCCGGAGCTGCAGAGTATGATCCAGGAATTTGCTGACAAGAATAAAGAAGTCTGATTAAAATTGAACTTTCAGGAGACAACTGATTTACAATGCTTTTACAAGAAATGAAGATTTATCGATTGATGGGGAAAAGCTGGAGATAACTGATACCTACATTTACCTTGGACAGCAGATATCAATCAAAGGTCACATTGATGAAGAAATTAACCGACGTATAAAACTTGGATGGAGAGCATTTGGAAGAAACAGTACAATTTTTAAGAGCAATATGCCATTATGTCTTATAAGAAAAGTGTCTAAGCAATGCATCCTTCCAGTGCTTACGTACGGAGCAGAGACGTAAACCTTAACTAAAAAGTACATACACAGACTGCAGACAACTGAAACCAGCATGGAGAGATACATGCTTGGTGTAATCAGGAGAGATAAAGAGAGGAACTCATGGATAAGGAAAATGACACGAGTGGAAGATATCATGACCAGAGTAAAATACCTGAAATGGTAATGGGCTGGACATTTGGCTATAAAAACGGACTACCAATGGACGACAGAAATTCTATACTGGATTCCAAGGGAGAGTAAAAGACCCAGAAGATCACATGGGAGATGGATGGAATTCAAAAACATGCGGGAGTGACATGGAGACTGGCGCAAGATACAGTTGTGGAATAAACTTCGGGATACCTTCATCCAGCAGCGGATTTATAATGATTGATTTTATATATATATATGTGGGATGTAAGGTTAGGTGATGCGTAACATCACAGCCTCTCCTTGACAAATGTCAACCCCGCCTTCTCGTGGTACATCCTGTTCCAACTAAAGGGGCTCTGACGACCGCCAATAGCGGTATAACTATACCATCGGGATTAGAGGAAATGCTATCCCACACTCACCAACCCGCTTGGCCAGCGTGGTGAGTTATGGCCAAACCCCTCCAAAATGACTCCACAACTTAAATCTTGGCCCTCAGTCTCCGGCAGCTGGAATGTACCTGGCCAAGGCAGCGGCCAGTGCGACATGAAGGCAGAGGGTGCTAAGAATCCTCGGAGGACCGGACTAGGCTGCCATCTGATGCTGACCTTGGCTACGTATAATGGACGCTCCCTATCTTCTGATTCAAGGCTTCTTGAATTGGAACAGGAACTACAAAGGATCAAGTGGGACATCGTCGGGCTAAGTGAGGTAAGGAGAAAAGGAGAAGATCTCATTGAACTGAAAAGTGGACATCTCTTCTACTATCGTGGGACTGATACTGGCAGAACTAGTGGTGTTGGTTTTATAATAAACAAGAAACTGAAATATAAAGTTGTAGAAGTTGAAAGTTCCTCTGACAGAGCTGCACGACTCGTTTTCCAACTCTCGGGAAGATACCAGGCTCAGATTATTCAAACTTATGCACCCACCACAAGTCATCCTGAAGAAGAAATTGAAGAATTTTATGAGGAAATTCGTCATCTAAATAATAAAGGTAAGCAGCACTTAAAGGTAATTATGGGAGATTTCAATGCAAAAATAGGGCAACGGCAACAGAATGAAACTTCAGTAGGTAAATTTATTACTGAGGTTCGTTTAGTACGGATAAGCATTGCATTATTAACAGTAAGTGGCGTAGAACGCGGAATGAAATTCTGAAATGACCCCCCCCCCCCCAAGTTCGGGCCAGGGCGGGCTATCCAAATTAAGGCCCGTGCAGAGCTTGAATCCTGCATCTCTTCGTCGTAATCTGACACCATTTATTCCATTTTAGGGGCGGAGAAATCCTCAGAAGCGTACAGGGCTCACTTTTTTTTACCTAGGATTAACACAACAGGAACAAAGATGTGTTAAGTACACTGAAGTTACTTCGTCGAAAAGTAATGGTGCAATACGTTTAGAGCTTGAACGCCTCTCGCATACAGAACCTACATCTTAATGACCGTATACTTCACTACTGTGGAACGAATATCCTAAAAACACATTGCCATTAATAAAAACGTGGAATATATTTTACCCATTTAATATTGCCAAAGGGGAAAAAAAAAAAAAGAAACTTCAAGTTTCAAACAACTGAATTTATAACTTCTCTCTGGTTAGCACAGATTTAGTAAGAAGCTTGTTTCAAGTGTATTTTCCTGATTTACTGTTAACTTGCTTTCTGTCGACAATTCTTTTAAAGTCCAAGATGGGTATGCCCAATTTTTTATGCCCGGCGATGCATATACGCCAGCGGTATCTACGAGGCGACCTTAGGAATTGCGACATTAATCGTCCATAATATTTTTGTAAGAAAATTTGCCTTTTGCAGTTCTTTGGAACTTTGTATTCTTTCTATCGTTACGAAGGGAAAAGTGATCGCGTTTTTTCAGTACGAATACATTTGGATGCGCGAACAACTATTCATACAGTAACGAAAATATTTCAGCTGTTCGTGGCAGATTCTTATCGCATGATTAGCTTCACAGAGATAAATTTGTATAGCGTCATACTGTTGTCTGCATGCTTCTTATGATTTACGAACTCAGCTTCCTTTACTGTTAGATTTGATTGCAATCTTCAGCTCATTGGACATAATACTGACCAATTGTCCATTGTCAGCAGCATTGATAAAAATGCAACATAGCAATACAAACTAAAAACCATTACGTGCGTTATGCTATTTTTGGCGACTTCTGAAATCTTAGACTGAATTCAGAACACTAACATAACTGTTAGTATTCCAATTGTTTAGTTTTTGTTTTTTAAATGATTGAATACAAGTAATAAATACGATTATTTTGAAGGAGTTTTCGATGCGTAGCTGCTTCAACGAAACGTGATGAAATCACAGCAATGTAAATAAGAAACGAAGAATGGGCTTATGGAAATGATTGTGGAATTTTTGATGCTCTCACAGGGAAAGGGGTATGCAATAGTAGGAACGGAACAAAAGTAGGCCACAGGCCAGAGTTGGGCAGTAGTTAACTACATTTTCAACCGATAACTACAAGTTAAGTAATTGCAACTAACAATTACAAGATGAAGTTGGTGTTGGTATCTTAACTACTAAAGTAGTTGTAGTTGGAAATCACAATTACACAACTAGTAGTTTAAAAGTAGTTGCAACTACCAACTTATAGTTAATAGTTGTAATTGCTTTTGAAAAACTTCTGTTATTGTAGTTCATGAGCAATGCAATGCTTCATCGCAAAGATTAACGATCTCCAATTTGGCTGTTTCTTTCTGTGATTGGCTGCCAGAGTAGAACTTGTTCCCTTGCGGGAACAACTTCTGATTATGTTGATTAAGGTTTCGTCGGTGAAGCTTTCCAGTGATTAGCGCAGTGTGGACACGCAAACAGCGGTGTGGGCAATTCCGGTTCTGTGTGTTTAGTACATATTGTAACTTTTCGAAGAACCCTTTAAAATATGAGTGCAAGTGATATTTTAGAGTAGGCTCTCTGTGTCGATGGTGACATGGAATGTGAATCGATAGGCAGCAACATTCAGCCGCGTGAAGACGCAGAAGGGTCAACCACCCAACGTTTTATGACCATCGTTGATGGTATCTTTTTCGAAATAGTGTCTGAGAAATGTACATCCATCAATGTAGCGGCATTGTGCAAAAAGTGTGAGCCTCAAGAAACTAATAAGGGGCCACAGGAATTCATCTTCCAATTTTCTCGCTCATTTGAAGAGGAAACATGGAGATGGCGCCTTGCAGGAGTTCAAGGATTACGTCAAGGAAAAGAAGATACGAGAGAGAAATGTACCCAGTGGACGAAAAAAGTAAAAATGTCACCGAGTGAAGTTACATGAACGCAACAAGGTTTTGAGACTAAGGTTTTTCGGTTTGTGGTAAACTCAATAGTTCAATTTCGAGCGGTGGAAGACAGATATTTGAATAAAATTTTCCAAGAGCTTCACATTGATAATCATGGCCTTAAAATACTCAGTAGATGCTCAGTTATCCGGAGGATGGAACAATAATTTGAAAATAATATTGTAACTATTAGTTACTTGTTGCGCGATAAGGAGTGTGTTTGCACGACAGGTGACATTATGGTCAAGAAAACAAAAACTAAGTTTTCTAGAAGTCACTGCACACCGGATTTCTGCCGGTTATAAAAGACAATCGGCGGCCCTGGCGTATAGAAGATTTAAAAATTGCCACTCGTACGACTGAATCGCGAGCATACTTCAAGAAATCCACCTAGACTTCGGTTTGAGTGTCAAAAAAGTAACTGCCACAGTAACATACGATTCCAACTTTGTGAAAGCATTCAAAACATTTGGAATTTACGCAGAAGTAATAGAAACGTGTAGTGAAAGCAATGTATGTCCAGATGATGGTGAGATTGTTAAGCAGTTCGCAGATAAAGATTCAGCATCAGAATCTGACTGCACCAGCACCCAAACGGAACCCAAATCAATTTCTGCAAAATCTAGTGTTAATTTCAAGGAGTTCTCCAAAGGTATGGAACGTCTCCTGCATAACCATATTCGGTGTTGCTCACATACCCTTAATCTATGCGCAATTTCTGACTTAAATAAAGCATTTTCACAGCGTCCTAAATTCGCTGAGCTGCATAAAGCGGTGATCTCCAAATGTAACGCCTTGTGGAATTTGGCATCGAGGCCGAAATCTGCTGAGGTGCTTCATGAGGTACTGGGTCATACGCTATCTAGGCTCTGAGACGCCAGGTGGAATTCATTATTTGATTCACTAAATCAAATTTTGAAAATTCAAGATAAATGCCCTCAAGAGTACAGACAGTTGAAAACTAAACAGCAGTTGACAGATAATGCCTTTTTATACATCAAGGAATACGTTGAATGTTCCGCGCCCTTGACTCATTTGCTGGACATTTTTCAAGCAGAAAACAATTATTTTTTTGGAATACTTACTTCTTTGGTTGCTCTTCGAAATAAAACTACACGCTGCAGCTCAGAAATCATGGGTTTATTGCCAGCCCCTAGTCGATATCTATAAATTACATGTCTAGTGTAGAGAGAAGATTCTGGGAATTTTTCAACATTGACTCTAAAACAGCAGCGATTGCTGCATTATCTAACCCTATTTTTAAGAAGCGATGGTTACCTTGCATAGATGAAGTTCATCACGAGAGGATAGTGCACCTTTTGAAATCTGCAGTGATGACGAAAATCCCAAGACAAACTGAGGAACAGCTTTCATTGAAAAAACAAGGTGGGGAAGGACCTCCTCAGTATTTACATTACTTCGATTTTGGGGTTAATGAAGATTAAGTACTGTCAGGTAACCAAATTGAAACGAAAGCGCAAATGCAAATATGTAACTATTTTTGCGAAGGTTCAACGAATCTTAGTATTCTCGATGAATACCCTGCTGCAATAAAAACAAATTTTTTTTTCGAAAGCAACGCCCCCCCCTTTTTTTTTTTTCGCTCTACTCCAGTAGAGCGACTTTTTTCATTTGCCTCAGTGACTAACTCTCCAAAAGCAAACCGCTTATCTGATAGAAATTTTGAGATTAGAGTAGTTTTGAAAGCCAATTAATTTCTTTTCAACCAAATGTAACCAATTAATCTTTATGTAATTATTACATAATGGATACTTGGTCTTGGTTAAAACTTTAAAACTAACTGAATTAGGTTTCAACACGACCCTCACAACGCATGTGTTTTAGCTTTCACCAGTTTCCTTGCAGTGTATTTTTTTCTTTCGAAGTTGAAAGTTTTCCAGTAGCATAATTAAAGCAAATTACTTTTCAAATTAAGACGTAGAAGCCATACTGTTACTGTAAAGACATGTAACATTTATTTTTCCAGAAATATTCATTTTTGGGATTATTTTCTTTTACTTCTTGCTAAATTTGGCCAAGAAACTGTTGAACGATTTGTTACCACGAAGTAAACTTTTGTTTAAAATGGTTATTATTCTTATGTTAGTGTTATGTATTGTTAAACGTCACTTTTGCATTAAATCTGCGATAGAAATAGAGGCCTTTTTGTTTAACTAATTATTTTCCCCCACTCATAATAAACTACAAAGTAAAACAATACATTAAAAAATGAAAAAAATATTCATGTAATTGTCAATTAGTAACTACAACTATTAGTTGGTAGTTGCTCTTGCTACTACTTTTTTCAACTACTAGTTGCGGTTGTAAATTTCGACTACAACTACATTACTTGACAAAAAGTAGTTGCGGATCACCAATTACATTTGCAGTTGTTAGTTGCAACTAAAGCTCAAGTAATGAAGTTGTAGTTTGTCATTTGCAGTTGCAACTACATTTTGCCCAACTCTGCCACAGGCATTGGGGAACAGTTTTCGGATCTCCAAATTGTCTCATAGCAGTTATTCTGTGTGTCACTAAATTATCAATCGCATGAACCCAAGCAGGCCCTCTCACTGGACCCGAATGAACCCAGGTCCCTAGGACATACTGTCCCGTCCTTATTCGACGCTTCACAGTAGTAATATTGCGCTCATGGTAAGGTACATCTCGGTAAATTTTTCTATGTACAATACCGCGGTACAAACAGGTTGCATTTGGAGGACTGAATTTCAGAGAGTTAACTGCCAATGAAAGAACCATTGGTGGAGAATTTTGTATTTGAGAAAAATAATAAAATCTTATAAAGCTTATGTAAGTAAAGAGGGGGCTCTGGACTTTACACATGAGTTCATAGCGTGAATGATGGGTAATCAAACTGCCATGTAGGAGGGCAAAACAGATTTCGCGAAGACTTGTCACAGAGACAAACATAGGGCAACAAAAAATAAGGTAGACAAAATACAAGTAGCATCTAAATTATAAATTTCATAGTCATTATCTGAATATAGAAAGCCAAGGGTAAGCTTAGTGTATTCAGCAAAAAGGGAAAGGTTAAAAACTGGGGAAATTGTGAAAGACCACCTCGAAAAACGAAAAAAAAATCGCTTATTCTGTGGAACGTTTTTATTAAATTGTGAATTAAAGAAAAAAAATCAGGGTTCTGAAACGATTGAGACGTTCCCTATATTTCTTATAGAATTCTTCGATTTACGACGACCTCAACGTACGACGCAGCAGTCTTTTGGAAGGAATGGCCATCTAATAAGCAGTAGCTTTTGTACACATCAGACAGCACTGGTACTAAATGCTAAAACATATTTACAGTACTGATTTAAATCACTATTAGGAGTTATTTAAAGTGGTTTTAATTTTCTGTAGATGAAAGTCAATTACGTGGGGGTTTTAATGGGGACACATTTTTGGAATATGATTGATGAATTTGACGGTAAGGAAATGTTACTTGATTTTTTCACAGGCTTTTGATAAAGTCTGATATGAAAGCTCTCTCAATTAACTTTATTGATCCTTCATTCTTGGCTCTGTAGCATTGTTTGTGGTCGTAACGCACTAGTTGGTAGTGCATTTAATTGTGTTACGTACAGTATCTGTAATTTAATCTTCCTTTTTGAATTTTTTTATGTAGATTGTTACTTTTCCGTTAGATTTCCTTTCTGAAAAGTACCTAACACCTCCGACTTTCTTATCTTTTTTTGAAAACAACTGACAGTGAGTCAAAGGTAAATAAAAAGGGGGTAGGCTGTGTCCGGGACACACCCGCAGGTTTTATTTACATGGATACGTGTTTGACAGTAAGGGGTTTGAGGTAGAAGTCTGTTGATAAATGAAAGAGGAATGCAGTTAGACTATAATTTTATTTATTAAAGGGCAATGATATGAGAAGTAACAAACATAGTTTAACATATGGCATACAATTCACATCTATGTTTCATACAAAGGTTAAATAGATACAAGTATTGCCTAAGGTAGTTGGTGGAGAATTTATATAAGTCAAACCGAAATTGTATTTCATGAACTTGAGTAAGTTTGTGTTTTGTTGCACATCAATGTTAGTCACCAGTGAGAATGATAGGCACTCACTTAGGTATCCGGTACCATACTTGGTATGATTTCCTTGATTTTTTTCAGAGTAATCGCATAGCATCCGGAACAGAAGACCTCTAGTGATGTTTGTGAAACGTGGGGATGAATGTAAACCGAACCAAGTATGAAGCGAGTTTGAGCAGACACTGCACATCAACTAGACACATGTCACGCACATAGTCATCTTCAATTCTCAATCTGTTGACTGACATTTACGGGTTGGCAATCTGTTAGACTATTGATGTTTCTGCAAATTTTTATTTAATGTTTACCTGTCTGATTCGACGTTTATACGAACTTTTGTCGACAAACGAATTTCTCATAATACAACTTCGTATATATTTATATTGACTGAATTGAGTTTATTAAATTCGATCTTTGTGAGCTCTATTATGCAATAACTGTCGAAGCACTGTACATCAATCAACCACGCAAGGGTAGCAATATGTAAAATAGTTTACGTAACCTGTATGCATGATTTTTCATTAAAGAATTACCGGAATTCCCATACTCTTAGAAAATCACTGAAATATTGTTTCATTGAAACAACTGAAGAGCATAAATGATTGACCTGTAAAAGAACAGTGGGACCCAGTTTCTTTTTCAAGCGACCTTGTAAAATGAATGTATAATTGAAACAACGTAAACAGCATGTTTCCGTCCTTAGATGACAGCACATTCTGTTGCAACGTATGGTGTAGACGTAGAAGTTTCATTCAAACAACTGAAGAGCATAAATATTATACTAGGTACTACGTAGTATATAGTATTTTTCTATGTTCTAGTGTGCTAGTATTTTAAGCTATCCTTTTTCATAGCATTCTGTTTTAACCTTGATTGATTTCAATCACACTACATAGAATTACAACACTTGTAAATATAGTATGTAGTACATATTCTGTATGTACATAATTGACCACGCATTGCTACTAATTTATTTACGATAGATATTTTATACACAGAGATGTCTATTATAAAAAATACGTATACCTTAATATGGTTAAAAATTTTTTTTTTTTTACTTTCAAGTCGGAACATTGTCTTTCAAAGGCTGTTGAGTACGCATTGTTTTCTCTTCAGTATTATGGCTATAAAAGTTTCTAACGACGCCGAACGATTTCAGTGCATCGCTAAATGTGGGTGCTGATGCACTTACCTGGGAATAATCACTGGTCACTAGGGGCGTTCTCATTGCACTCATCATGAGTCAAGAAGTTATGACGTTGCCAAATCCGCGCCGCAACTGACGTAATCTTGGAAGATAAACTCATCTTTCTCTTCAATTATAGCATTCCAGTCAGATCGCGTAACGATGTGTTCTTGGGATGTAGAATTCGCGGCGAAGCGGGAGGGTGCAAAGAGTTTGATAAACAGCATCCGCGTGCAAAGAGTTTGGTAAATAGCTTTCGCGTGATTTGAATTTCTTATTCCCAACACCACAATTTATTGTATAAATGAGAAGAAAGCTAATTCAATTACGTATAATTGATTAAATTCAACATTGAAAGCAATTCATAATTCTGGGAACTGCGATATTTTACGTATAAACGGGCTTCTACTGTAATTAAAAACATCTGGAAATATGTGCATTTTCCGACAAAACATTTCCAACGGTTTTCTCTTTTCATTACGGCTAACAAATTGCTGAAATATTTCTATTTCAGTCAGCATGTCCAGTTTTTCATCAGCTCAAAGATAGTTCCCCAGTTTGCAAAACATACATGTACTTGGAGTGCCACTTTTGCAAAATCGAAAATAAACACTGCCAGAGTTCTGTACATCCAAAAGGAAATTTTGTACACCACAGCAAGTGGTTTCTTTCGGCTCTCCTTATTGGCTCTCCACTGTACTTGGAGTGCCACTTTTCAGAATCTAAAACAAACCCTGCCAGAATGTTAATTTTGTGCAGATTGTTTTTTTTTTTTCGTACAAACTGACACCACTGGAAGGGGCACTTTTCCGCTCTTATACACCAGAGTTTGCTAGTATTTGGTATGCTTGAAAGCCATCGTAGAAAAGTTTTTCCAAAAATTTAAACTGACTTTACGAACATTTTGCACTGTTGAATCATAGTCTATCGTCTGTATGATTCAGATACGCAGTGGTATAGTGATTTATGTGAGCGAACATAGGTGGCAGTAAAAGAAGTAAACATACATCACTAGGTATAAAAACGGAATACATCTGAATCCAATCATATTGAGGGGATGAAAGGTCGCCAACCTTTTGAAAGGTAATGCAGCTAGCTCCTTTCAAAATCAGATATGTTTTGATAAGCTAATAAAAAATTTTGGTACAGACTTGAGCCCCTAGTGTGCGTAGCAAACATCAAAATTGAAGACTCGTAATTTCAGCGCTGAATTACAAAGATTATTTTCAAATAAAAAAAAAAATGTTCAGTGAGAAGGCTAGCACTCACTTTTGTACAACAATTTTCAAGTTTGCGTAGTTTGTTACACCCATTCTAATGCAGCTGTCAAGATGGCCATTTACGAGCCTATTTTTGTACTTGCTTTTCGCTATCTTCGTCGTCGAAAATGATTCACTCGGGTAGGTAAAGAAGAACAAGGCCTTCACCCGGAGTCTGACACGAACCAGGGTACTGGTCTATCGGATACTTGTTTTTAGAGGCAATGGGCCAAATATTGCTTGCTGACTTAGTTCCCAAGACAACACTTCAATGTAAGATGGTGTTTTAGCTCTACCTGCTCCATTTCTGATGAGCTGTCTTCCTGAAAGTGCTGTGTTGTTCGATGGAGATGGCTGAAGTTTGTTTCAAGGTCATTGAACAGGAGTAAAATGAACTCTGCAAGTAATTCAGTTTTGTTTTGTTATAAATCGCCAAACCGCCATTGAAACTTTCAGATTCGAAAATATTTCAACATGACTTCCGCCTGAGTAGGGTTCAAGATTCTCTTCATTTTCAACTATTGCTTTTAAACAGGAAAGCCCTTCCAATCTCCTTGACCGAAGACCCTCGCAGAATTCAAGTTTGTGGGATAGCATCTGAATGTTTGTCACCTGTGTGGCTAAAATCCATACCCGTGCTCTGAAGCTGCAGATTCAGTTTTTATGTTAAGTCTACCAAAAATGAAAAATCCCAAAGCCGGTCCAGTCTTACAGTTCAGGATACTGTTCATCACGTTCCTTCAGATACATAATGGCAGGAAAATAGCTTATTGAAACGACTGAGTATTTAATCTTCCTTTAACTCGACCAACGTACCTCTGTATGTTGCAGCAGATATTCGTACTCGTAATGTAGTCCATCTGTAAGGATTTTGAACAGTCTGAATTTTGAAGTAAGTGCATGGGCCCTCACTAGGTCGACGATTTTCACAAGATTCGTAACCTAGATAAATTTTCAGAGTGGTTGTGTTGCGAAATAAACGACAGAAAACTTTCTTCCTTTTGACAGAACGCAAAAAATCCATTTGACCTTTGTAAAAACAAAAATGGGGTATCATCTGCTGTATTACCCACGATCTTATGTGTGGAAACTTTTTCAAAGGAAAGACATTTTTCGGACTCCTAATAAATGCCCTCATCTTCTGGTACGTCCTTTCAATGGTATTATTTTCAAAAGTTCTTCCTTAAGAGAAAAATCACTGAATATTAAAAATAAAAGAGCTCCGTCTTAACACGATTTATTTGATTTTTAAAAAACGAACATATATTTACAATTAAGTCATTAGTACTCTCGGAGCGCCGTTCACTCCATCCTCAGATGATCTAAGTTGCTGTATTATGCAGCTATATATATATATATATATATATAGGGAAAAACAAAGCATAATTTTGAACAGGAGAAATAAAAAAAAAAAAATAGAAAGACCAACGGTCACCAAATACACCATCCGAACCATGCTAGCTTCAAACGATGCAAAGTGCCGAATAAAGGAATGCAGGGAAGCATATTAATGACTGACCTCTTATCGGCTTCGTCAAGGGCAAGCAACAAGAAAACACTCACTAATCTAAGACCAGAGAATTGTGGGTTTCTGCTATTTTAGTTTGCTAAAAGGACCAATTAAATTTAGGGGAATAATGTCGATAAAAGGGATAACTAATAAAAAACCGTACCCAGCAAACTAAAACACATTGCCCGACCTCACAACAAAAATTAAAAATGAAGAGAGTGAGCAATTAATATCCAACCAAAAAATGTACCAATGGGATATATTAAACTTGTTACAAAAAGGAAACAAATTACCTAAAGTTCAAAGGTTTGGAAGGAATGGTGATATTTGGTTATTATAATACTTTTTGAACTCTTGGGAGCAGGGTAATGCCTCCTTGCTAGCAAGAAGGGCATTTTAGTATTCTGGTCTGCACTGATAAATTGTAAAGGTTTTTCAGTGCATTAAGTCTGGTTTCTGAAGTTTAACCAGGCTTAATCTGCTCACACCAGGAAGGTTCTGAAATTGGACGCTAGATGGAGTTGCTAAGGGCCTGCCCCTGAATTAAGTTGGTACACCCCATAGAAGTAGCAGTAGTGCATTGTTGTTCTTCAGGCATGGTAGGAGGTAATAGTTGCTCTGGCTACTTTTCTATTCAAATGTTTCTTTCAGAATTTTTGAGGGGCTCTTTTCAGCAATTACAAGCAGGCTATGTGATTAGGATTCGTGTTTTGCTTTATTAGAACTTTCTGTAGCATTTCATTAATTTTTTATGTAGACTAGTCAATTTGGTGGTACTGGACCTTCCTGTGGGCTAAAATGATAAAAGCAGTATGTTGTATATAATGTTGGTTATGGAAACGCAAGGCACTAAGTTGTGCATTATTTTACTGTTAGTTTGTACATTATAGGTTTTGTGGGTTTGCACTTTGAGTAATTTTTTATATATTTTATTTTTTATTTGATTTTCTTGTGTAAGTTGGGCTTAATATTTTCTTTACTGGTGCTTGAAACCATGCCCTTTTGGTATATTCATTTATAATTATTTTTATTTTACTTTGCAGCCTTGTTGTTTTTTGGCTTTTAGCTGTGGGTATTGGGGTTTTTGGTATGCAAATTTGTTGATTGCATTTTTGTCTTTTTGTTCACTCTTGGAGTTAGAACTGTTTTTTCTGGTTTTGTGTTGAGGGAGTGTCTCCTTTTTCCTAAATTTGGCTGTTGATTTCTTTTCCATTTGGTTGGTTGCTTTTTCTGGTTTAATTTATTTGGTTTATGATTATGGAATTTTTTTTTTGTAATTCCTGGTTATTTTCGGCTGGTAATTTGTTTCCTTTTTGTAACAAGTTTAATATATCCCATTGGTACATTTTTGGTTGAATATTAATTGCTCACTCTCTTCATTTTTAATTTTTGTTGTGAGGTCTGGCAAATGTGTTTTAGTTTGCTGGGTACGGTTTTTTATTAGTTATCCATTTTATTGACATTATTCCCCTAAATTTAACTGGTCCTTTTAGCAAACTAAAATAGCAAAAACCCACAATTCTATGGTCTTAGTAGATTAGTGAGTGTTTTCTTGTTGCTTGCCCTTGACGAGGCCGACAAGAGGTCAGTCATTAATATGCTTCCCTGCATTCTTTTATTCGGCACTTTGCATCGTTTGAAGCTAGCATGGTTCGGATGGTGTATTTGGTGACCGTTGGTCTTCCTATTTTTTTTTTTTTTTAATTTCTCCTGTTCAAAATTATGCTTTGTTTTTCCCTATTGTTATTTGATCTTTCTCTTAGGCAGCCTCTGGCGCTAACGAATTTCTAATTTGTTCGATGGTTATATATATATATATATATATATATATCATCATCATCATCATCATCATTGTCAACCATTATCAATCCACTGCTGGACGAAGGTCTCCCAAGTTTCCTCCACAACGGTCTGTCTTGTGCCAGTCTCCTCCATGTCACCCCTGCATACTTTCGAATTTCATCCACCCATCTCCCATGTGGTCTTCTTCTGGGTCTTTTCCTGTCCCTTGGAATCCAATCTAAAATTTCGGCTGTCCATCGATGGTCTGTTCTTCTGGCAGTATGTCCAGCCCATTGCCATTTCAGGGATTTAACTCTGATCATGATGTCTTCCACTCTTGTCATTTTTCGGATCCACGAGTTCCTCTTCTTATCTCTCCTGGTTACACCAAGCATGCACCTCTCCATGCTGCTTTGAGTTGTCTGCAGCCTTTGTATGTCTCTTTTAGTTAAGGTCCACGTCTCTGCACCATACGTAAGCACTGGAAGGATGCATTGATCAAACACTTTTCTTTTAAGACATAATGGCATATTGCTCTTGAAAATTATGCTGTTTCTTCCAAAAGCTCTCCAGGCAAGTTTTGTACGCCGATTAATTTCTTCATCAATGTGACCCTCACTTGATATCTGCTGTCCAAGATAAACGTACGTGTCTGTTATCTCCAGCTTTTCTCCATCAATCGATAAATCTTCATTTCTTGTAAAAGCATTGAACATCACTTTTGTCTTCTGAAAGTTCATTTTTAATCCCACTTCTTTACTCTTGTCAGTAAGTTCCTGGATCATACTCTGCAGCTCTGATGAGGTAGTTGCAAAAATGACTACGTCATCAGCAAAACGAAGGTGGGTTAGATAATCTCCATTAATCTTTATCCCCTTGTTTTCCCAGCTCAGCGACTGAAAGACACCCTCCAATGTGGCATTAAAGAGCTTCGGAGATATGGTGTCACCTTGTCTCACTCCCTTTCCAATTTTTACGTGTGTTGTATTTTCAAACAGCCTAATCTTTGCACTTGCATTTTCATAGATGTTATTAATAATATTAATGTATGCATCTTCAATACCGCAGGTTTTCAGAGCCATTGTAACTGCTGATGGTTTCACCGAATCAAAGGCTTTTTCATAATCGATAAAAGCCATGCACAATGGAAGTTCATATTCCCTCGCTCTTTCAATTAGTTCTCTCAGCACGTGGATATGATCTATTGTGCTGTAGCCACTCCTGAATCCAGCTTGTTCTCTCGGTTGAGCCATGTCCAGTGTTACCTTCAAGCGGTGTGAAAGAACTTTAGTGAAGATTTTATAAACTACTGATAGGAGGCTGATAGGTCTGTAGTTTCCGAGATCCTCAATGTCACCTTTCTTATGTAGCAGGATCATTGTAGCGGTGTTCCAATCCTCAGGAATCTTTCCTTCATTAAGGCATCGAGTGAAAATTTGGGCGAGTACTGTTTCGATTTCTCCACTTGCTTCTTGTATGATGTCTACAGTAATTCCATCTTCTCCTGGAGCTTTTCCTCGCTTCATGTTCTTGATTGCATGTGCAACTTCTGCTGGAAGGACTGGAGGAACTCTGGTACTGGTATCTTTCATGATGTCTGGAGTGCATGTATCATCCCTTTCATAATTTGGAGTAGAAATCTTTCACTCTTGTCAAAATTTCGCCTCTATTTCTTGTTACAGAACCATCTTCTTTTCTCAGTGCCATAATCTGTTTTCTTCCCTTACTGAGATGTCCCTTTGCTATCTTTAGGCTTTGGTTGTTTTCAATTGCTTTCCTCACTAGTTCACAGTTGAATTTTCTTACGTCTTCAGTGATACTTTTTCTTACTGTCTTGCATAGCTCTATATATTCCACTTTGGAAGTCACATCTTCTTTAGTTGTCCTCATCTCTCTTCTTTTTTGCATCAACATTTTGGTTTTTCCTGATAATTTGTTCACATGCAACTTGTTCTTAGACCCAGCTAATTTTGTTGCTGTTTCCATAAGAGCTTTGGTTACTTTCTGTTAACTTCAGAAATATCCACTTCTTCCGATGTTAGGCCTTCTAAAGCAGAGAATCTGTTCTTCAGTTCCAACTTGAAGGTATTATGGTGTTTTTTAAGGTTGGTAATGTCAATAGATTTTGTTTGTCTTATGAGCTTGCCACGTTCAAGTTTTAGTGTTGAGGTGCATCTTACATCTCACCAATCTATGGTCACTACCTGTGTTGAACTTGTTTAGCACACTGCAGTCTTCTATGACGAATTTTTTGTTACACATAATAAAATCTATTTCACTTGTCGTCCCATTTGGATGTCTCCATGTCCATTTCCTGTGTGGCTTTTTCTTGAAGAAGGAGTTCAAGATGAAAAACCCTTCTGCCTCTGCAAACTCAACGAGAGTATTTCCACGCTGGTTTCTGTTGCCGTGACCGAATTTACCTACTGAAGTTTCATTCTGTTGCCGTTGCCCTATTTTTGCATTGAAATCTCCCATAATTATTTTCAAGTGCTGCTTACCTTTATTATTTAGATGACGAATTTCCTCATAAAATTCTTCAATTTCTTCTTCAGGGTGACTTGTGGTGGGTGCATAAGTTTGAATAATCTGAGCCTGGTATCTTTTCGAGAGTTGGATAACAAGTCGTGCAGCTCTGTCAGAGGAACTTTCAACTTCTACAACTTTATCCTTCAGTTTCTTGTTTATTATAAATCCAACACCACTAGTTCTGCCAGTATCTGTCCCACGATAGTAGAAGAGATGTCCACTTTTCAGTTCGATGAGATCTTCTCCTTTTCTCCTTACCTCACTTAGCCCCACGATGTCCCACTTGATCCTTTGTAGTTCCTCTTCCAATTCAAGAAGCCTTGAATCAGAAGATAGGGAGCGTCCATTGTAAGTAGCCAAGGTCAGCATCAGATGGCAGCCTAGTCCGGTCCTCCGGGATTCTTAGCACCCTCTGCCTTCATGTCGCACTGGCCGCTGCCTTGGCCAGGTACATTCCAGCTGCCGGAGACTGAGGGCCAAGATTTAAGTTGTGGAATCATTTTGGAGGGGTTTGGCCATAACTCACCACGCTGGCCAAGCGGGTTGGTGAGTGTGGGATAGAATTTCCTCTTATCCCGATGGTATAGTTATACCGCTATTGGCGGTCGTCAGAGCCCCTTTAGTGGGAACAGGATGCACCACGAGAAGGCGGGGTTGACATTTGTCAAGGAGAGGCTGTGATGTTACGCATCACCTGACCTTACATCCCTATATATATATATATATATATATTCTATAAAGAAGATACCTAAGCAAAAAAATACATATATAATTTTGACTCACACCTAGTACAACATAGAAAAAGGTTATGTATCTACCTGTGTGAGTAAAAGGAGAAAAGATAAAAAAATAAAATAAAACTACTGAATGTAGAAGGTGTCGAGAATACTGAGCCTTGGCTTTATCAAGGACCAGCAAAACTCTGCATTTTCTCACTTCCACAAAGACCTAGTTGGAAATGGGTTTCTGCAAGGCCATAGATGCAAGTAACATTCCCACCTAAAATAGTTTAAAATATATATATATGTCATGTCCTCCGTAGAGTTGCATGACCTAGCACTAGTTAACAATTTCGCTTGCATCCATTAACCTTCCTGGCCCGACCCATGCTCTTCATCTGTTACTATTAAACAGAGAGAAGAAGATTAAAGAGAACTCAAGCTGTGAGAGTGACATAATAATTAGAAATGATTTTCAGCCATAACGAAATGCCAAGTTCGTTTGAGAGAGAATTTAAACCTGAAAATCAATGCAAAAGAAATCCAAATTTTTACATTGCAATTAAAAAGGAAATATTAATTTTTAACGAACAGATTTTTGAAAGAAAACTTGAGTCTAAAACCCCTACTCTACAACTTATGACAGCACGAAAACGAGAATAAGTTAAAGATAATAATTAACTAAAGAAAACTTTGTGAAAGTTATATACCTTAAACAGTTAGTTGCAATATGTACAAAGTATTTCAGCAGTGCTTTAAGTGCATAATTAATTAGTTATTAAGAACTTAACTACTTTGAAAAAACAGCGCATAGAAAAGGAACAAGCTTAGCCATCTTCTGTTCCTAGGTACCCCAAAAGACGCTCAAAGTTACAAAGAAAAGAAAGAGTTAAAACCCGCAAAAATGTTAACAGACAAACCAATGCCTAAAAGCTGAAAAGCTAAAAACAACAGAGAAAAAGTACATGAAGTACAAACATTGAACTTATAAAACCTAGAACCCAAAAACAAGGAAGAGAGCTTACCTCTTGTGTGACAAAAACTTTTCTCCTCACAAGAGAAGAACATGGCTGACCTCTTCCGCCACTCCCTAGTTGCTGGGGCAGTGAGGGTGGGGCTGATGGCCTCCTCATACAGCAAGAAACCAACGTTGGATATTTTAACCAGAGAAAAAATATATATAAACTTAAGACTGTGGATCTGTATGATCAGAAAGAGCAGAATTAACTCTCCAGAATACATGAGAAATATTATAAAATACACGAGCAGTGTATTTAATAATCTTTGCATGTATTAAATCACCTTAGTGAGCTTCTATAGATTAATCAGAATCTTATTAATTTTAATGTTGGTTTTACTATTTTTAGTATAGCTTATCCTAGTGATGAATAACTAGTTTTCTTTTTATTTGTTTTTATTTTCTTTATAAACAGATTTTTAAGCTTTTTTGTGATTTTGTTATATTATTTAATTTTTTGTTTTAATAGGACCGTCATATCCATAGCACTAAGGTTCCTTTAGGTAGTTAATAGGCATCCTCTAGCCAACTTCCTTACGGCTTTGATTGGTCAGAATCATATCACTCTCCAAACTACAAGACCAATTTATTTTTACCACTACGGATAAAGCTAGCAATAATTTTGCAATTATCTGTAAGAAGTTCTATTTTGAATTGTTAACTATGGAACTCAATAATAGAGTAACATACGAGCCCGTAAGTTATTCTACCAAGCAGTTAGAAAATCGGTTTAAGGCATTCTTCAAGAAACTTAAAATTCCACAAAACTAGAAGATATGAGCCTGAATTTCCATTTCTTTTTGCAACGGTTAAGTTTCATAAGGATCCTGTGAAGTTCAGGTTCATAGCTAGTGGAGTAAGGAGTCATAAAAAAGAAAATAGATCTTGCTTTTGAAGATGTCTTAAAGAAGGTTTTGAAACACATTAGAAACTGTTCTAACTTGATGTACAGAGATTTTTGGATAATTAATAATAATGCAGAAGTAATTTCTACTATACTCAAAGTTTGTCCCCTAGATATTAATAGTTATGATTTTGAAAACCTATATACTAATCTGCCTCTATCAGATATAATCACTACCTTTTAAAGAGCTGTATGCAGAATTTAAACTTAATCAATTTGTTAATGTAGGAACTTGGAACTCTTATCTCAATTGCTGCATAGAAAATAACCATATCTTATATAATAATACTCTCTATAAGCAAGTGAACGGTATTCCCATGGGAACATCAACGTCCACGAATATCGCTAATCTATTCCTGTTCTTTAAGGAATATAAATTCATTAAAAATCACCCCACCTGCTCAGATAACTACCTTTACACTTTTAGATATATTGATGATCTGCTGTGTATCAATAATTCAGAAGTTATAGAGAGTGATTTTGATAATATCTATCCTAGCTCTCTTAACTTATGTAAAACCAACCACAGTAATCAGGAACTTGAGTTCCTAGACTTAAGCATTAAGCTCAACAGAGGTAACCCATCTATTAGCCTCTTTGATAAAAGAGTTAATTTTCCTTTCAAAGTAATTAAATATCTACACTGGAATAATAACATTTCAACCAAAGTAATTGAGAATGTACTAATTTCTCAGGTCCTAAGAATTTCAAGAATTTGCAGCAACAATTTGGACTTCAATTACCACATTAATATACTATTAGAAAGTTTTCTAGAGAACGAAATTCCTTCTTCTTTCATCAAAAGAACTTTAAGAAAATTATTCTGAATAATAGAGTAAGGTTGGCAGATCTGCTTTAATTTTCTACACAGTTAATAATATGATTCTGACCAATCAAAGCCGTAAGGAAGTTGGCTAGAGGATGCCTATTAACTACCTAAAGGAACCTTAGTGCTATGGATATGACGGTCCTATTAAAACAAAAAATTAAATAATATAACAAAATCACAAAAAAAGCTTAAAAATCTGTTTATAAAAGAAAATAAAAACAAATAAAAAAGAAAACTAGTTATTCATCACTAGGATAGCTATACTAAAAATAGTAAAACCAACATTAAAATTAATAAGATTCTGATTAATCTATAGAAGCTCACTAAGGTGATTTAATACATGCAAAGATTATTAAATACACTGCTCGTGTATTTTATAATATTTCTCATGTATTCTGGAGAGTTAATTCTGCTCTTTCTGATCATACAGATCCACAGTCTTAAGTTTATATATATTTTTTTCTCTGGTTAAAATATCCGCGCGTTGGTTTCTTTGCTGTATGAGGAGGCCATCAGCCCCACCCTCACTGCCCCCAGCAACTAGGGAGTGGCGGAAGAGGTCAGCCATGTTCTTCTCTTGTGAGGAGAAAAGTTTTTGTCACACAAGAGGTAAGCTCTCTTCCTTGTTTTTGGGTTCTAGGTTTTATAAGTTCAATGTTTGTACTTCATGTACTTTTTCTCTGTTGTTTTTTAGCTTTTCAGCTTTTAGGCATTGGTTTGTCTGTTAACATTTTTGCGGGTTTTAACTCTTTCTTTTCTTTGTAACTTTGAGCGTCTTTTGGGGTACCTAGGAACAGAAGATGGCTAAGCTTGTTCCTTTTCTATGCGCTGTTTTTTCAAAGTAGTTAAGTTCTTAATAACTAATTAATTATGCACTTAAAGCACTGCTGAAATACTTTGTACATATTGCAACTAACTGTTTAAGGTATATAACTTTCACAAAGTTTTCTTTAGTTAATTATTATCTTTAACTTATTCTCGTTTTCGTGCTGTCATAAGTTGTAGAGTAGGGGTTTTAGACTCAAGTTTTCTTTCAAAAATCTGTTCGTTAAAAATTAATTTTTCCTTTTTTAATTGCAATGTAAAAATTTGATTTCTTTTGCATTGATTTTCAGGTTTAAATTCTCTCTCAAACGAACTTGGCATTTCGTTATGGCTGAAAATCATTTCTAATTATTATGTCACTCTCACAGCTTGAGTTCTCTTTAATCTTCTTCTCTCTGTTTAATAGTAACAGATGAAGAGCATGGGTCGGGCCAGGAAGGTTAATGGATGCAAGCGAAATTGTTAACTAGTGCTAGGTCATGCAACTCTACGGAGGACATGACATATATATATATTTTAAACTATTTTAGGTGGGAATGTTACTTGCATCTATGGCCTTGCAGAAACCCATTTCCAACTAGGTCTTTGTGGAAGTGAGAAAATGCAGAGTTTTTGCTGGTCCTTGATAAAGCCAAGGCTCAGTATTCTCGACACCTTCTACATTCAGTAGTTTTATTTTATTTTTTTATCTTTTCTCCTTTTACTCACACAGGTAGATACATAACCTTTTCTATGTTGTACTAGGTGTGAGTCAAAATTATATATGTATTTTTTTGCTTAGGTATCTTCTTTATAGAATGTGAATTCTGAATTTTCAAAACTGCTGCGTTGCGCGTTTTGATCTTCAGGTTATTTTGCAACCTTCGTTTTAAATTCTAAAGGTTTTCCTTAGTCTTCAGTTTTGCTCTTAAGTATATATATATATATATATATATATATATATATATATATATATATATATCATCATCATCATCATTGTCAACCATTATCAATCCACTGCTGGACGAAGGTCTCCCCAAGTTTCCTCCACAACGATCTGTCTTGTGCCAGTCTCCTCCATGTCACCCCTGCATACTTTCGAATTTCATCCACCCATCTCCCATGTGGTCTTCTTCTGGGTCTTTTCCTGTCCCTTGGAATCCAATCTAAAATTTCGGCTGTCCATCGATGATCTGTCCTTCTGGCAGTATGTCCAGCCCATTGCCATTTCAGGGATTTAACTCTGATCATGATGTCTTCCACTCTTGTCATTTTTCGGATCCACGTGTTCCTCTTCTTATCTCTCCTGGTTACACCAAGCATGCACCTCTCCATGCTTTTTGAGTTGTCTGCAGCCTTTGTATGTCTCTTTTAGTTAAGGTCCACGTCTCTGCACCATACGTAAGCACTGGAAGGATGCATTGATCAAACACTTTTCTTTTAAGACATAATGGCATATTGCTCTTGAAAATTATGCTGTTTCTTCCAAAAGCTCTCCAGGCAAGTTTTGTACGCCGATTAATTTCTTCATCAATGTGACCCTCACTTGATATCTGCTGTCCAAGATAAACGTACGTATCTGCTATCTCCAGCTTTTCTCCATCAATCGATAAATCTTCATTTCTTGTAAAAGCATTGAACATCACTTTTGTCTTCTGAAAGTTCATTTTTAATCCCACTTCTTTACTCTTGTCAGCAAGTTCCTGGATCATACTCTGCAGCTCTGATGGGCTAGTTGCAAAAATGACTACGTCATCAGCAAAACGAAGGTGGGTTAGATAATCTCCATTAATCTTTATCCCCTTGTTTTCCCAGCTCAGTGACTGAAAAACACCCTCCAATGTGGCATTAAAGAGCTTCGGAGATATGGTGTCACCTTGTCTCATTCCCTTTCCAATTTTTATATGTGTTGTATTTTCAAACAGCCTAATCTTTGCACTTGCATTTTCATAGATGTTATTAATAATATTAATGTATGCATCTTCAATACCGCAGGTTTTCAGAGCCATTGTAACTGCTGATGGTTTCACCGAATCAAAGGCTTTTTCATAATCGATAAAAGCCATGCACAATGGAAGTTCATATTCCCTCGCTCTTTCAATTAGTTCTCTCAGCACATGGATATGATCTATTGTGCTGTAGCCACTCCTGAATCCAGCTTGTTCTCTCGGTTGAGCCATGTCCAGTGTTACCTTCAAGCGGTGTGAAAGAACTTTAGTGAAGATTTTATAAACTACTGATAGGAGGCTGATAGGTCTGTAGTTTCCGAGATCCTCAATGTCACCTTTCTTATGTAGCAGGATCATTGTAGCGGTGTTCCAATCCTCAGGAATCTTTCCTTCATTAAGGCATCTAGTGAAAATTTGGGCAAGTACTGTTTCGATTTCTCCACTTGCTTCTTGTATGATGTCTACAGTAATTCCATCTTCTCCTGGAGCTTTTCCCCGCTTCATGTTCTTGATTGCATGTGCAACTTCTGCTGGAAGGACTGGAGGAACTCTGGTACTGGTATCTTTCATGATGTCTGGAGTGCATGTATCATCCCTTTCATATAATTTGGAGTAGAAATCTTTCACTCTTGTCAAAATTTCGCCTCTATTTCTTGTTACAGAACCATCTTCTTTTCTCAGTGCCATAATCTGTTTTCTTCCCTTACTGAGATGTCCCTTTGCTATCTTCAGGCTTTGGTTGTTTTCAATTGCTTTCCTCACTAGTTCACAGTTGAATTTTCTTACGTCTTCAGTGATACTTTTTCGTACTGTCTTGCATAGCTCTATATATTCCACTTTGGAAGTCACATCTTCTTTAGTTGTCCTCATCTCTTCTTTTTGCATCAACATTTTCGTTTTTCCTGATAATTTATTTACATGCAACTTGTTCTTAGACCCAGCTAATTTTGTTGCTGTTTCCATAAGAGCTTTGGTTACTTTTCTGTTAACTTCAGAGATGTCCACTTCTTCCGATGTTAGGCCTTCTAAAGCAGAGAACCTGTTCTTCAGTTCCAACTTGAAGGTATTAGGGTGTTTTTTAAGGTTGGTTATGTCAATAGATTTTGTTTGTCTTATGAGCTTGCCACGTTCAAGTTTAGTGTTGAGGGGTATATATATATATATATATACATACATACATACTGGATGTAAGGTCAGGTGATGCGTAACATCACAGCGTCTCCTTGACAAATGTCAACCCCGCCTTCTCGTGGTGCATCCTGTTCCCACTAAAGGGGCTCTGACTACCGCCAATAGCGGTATAACTATACCATCGGGAATAGAGGATATGCTATCCCACACTCACCAACCCGCTTGGCCAGCGTGGTGAGTTATGGCCTAACCCCTCCAAAATGACTCCACAACTTAAATCTTGGCCCTCAGTCTCTGGCAGCTGGAATGTACCTGGCCAAGGCAGCGGCCAGTGCGACATGAAGGCAGAGGGTGCTAAGAATCCCCGGAGGGCCGGACTAGGCTGCCATCTGATGCTGGCCTTGGCTACGTATAATGAACGCTCCCTATCTTCTGTTTCAAGGCTTCTTGAGTTGAAAGAGGAACTACGAAGGGTCAAGTGGGACATCGTCGGGCTAAGTGAGGTAAGTAGAAAAGGAGATCTCATTAAACTGAAAAGTGGACATCTCTGCTATCGTCGGACAGATACTGGCAGAACTAGTGGTATTGGATTTATAATAAACAACAAACTGAAGGATAAAGTTGTAGAAGTTGAAAGTTCCTCTGACAGAGCTGCACGACTCATTATCCAACTCTCGAGAAGATACAAGGCTCAGATTATTTAAACTTATGCACCCACCGCAAGTCATCCTGAAGAAGAAATTGAAGAATTTTATGAGGAAATTCGTAATCTAAATAATAAAGGCAAGCAGTACTTGAAGATAATTATGGCAGATTTCAATGCAAAAATAGGGCAACGGCAACAGAATGAAACTTCAGTAGGTAAATTCGGCCACTGCAACAGATACCAGCGTGGAAATACTCTCGTTGAGTTTGCAGAGGCAGAAATGTTTTTTATCTTGAACTCCTTTTTCAAGAAAAAGCCACACAGGAAATGGGCATGGAGACATCCAAATGAGACAAGTGAAACTGATATTATTATGTGGAACAAAAAATTTGTCACGGAAGACTGTAGTGTGCTAAACAAGTTCAACACAGGTAGTGACCATAGATTGGCGAGATGTAAGATGCATCTCAACACGAAACCTGAACGTGGCAAGCTCATAAGACAAGCAAAATGTATTGACATAACCAACCTTAAAAAACACCATAATACCTTCAAGTTGGAACTGAAGAACAGATTCTCCGCTTTAGAAGGCCTAACATCGGAAGAAGTGGATATTTCTGAAGTTAACAGAACAATAAGCAAAGCTCTTATAGAAACAGCAACAAAATTAGCTGGGTCTAAGAACAAGTTGCATGTGAACAAATTATCAGGAAAAACTAAAATGTTGATGCAAAAAAGAAGAGAGATGTGGACAACAAAAGAAAATGTGACTTCCAAAGTGGAATACATAGAGCTATGCAAGACAGTACGAAAAAGTATCACTGAAGACGTAAGGAAATTCAACTGTGAACTAGTGAGGAAAGCAATTGAAAACAACCAAAGCCTAAAGATAGCAAAGGGACATCTCAGTAAGGGAAGAAAACAGATTATGGCACTGAGAAAAGATGGTTCTGTAACAAGAAACAGAGGCGAAATTTTGACAAGAGTGAAATATTTCTACTTCAAATTATATGAAAGGGATGATCCAGACATCATGAAAGGTATCAGAGTTCTTCCAGTCCTCCCAGCAGAAGTTGCACATGCAATCAAAAACATGAAGCGGGGAAAAGCTCCAGCAGAAGATGGAATTACTGTAGACATCATACAAGAAGCAAGTGGAGAAATCGAAACAGTAGTCGCCCAAATTTTCACTCGATGCCTTAATTAAGAGAAGATTCCTGAGGATTGGAACAACGCTACAATGATCCTGCTACATAAAAAAGGTGACATTGAGGATCTAAGGAACTACAGACCTATCAGCGGTTTATAAAATCTTCACTAAAGTTCTTTCACACCGTTTGAAGGTAACACTGGACATGGCTTAACCGAGAGAACAAGCTGGATTCAGGAGTGGCTACAGCACAATAGATCATATCCACGTACTGAGAGAACTAATTGAAAGAGCGAGGGAATATGAACTTCCATTGTGCATATCTATTATCGATTATGAAAAGGCCTTTGATTCGGTGAAACCATCAGCAGTTACAATGGCTCTGAAATCCTGCGTTATTGAAGATGCATACATTAATATCATTAACATCTATGAAAATGCAAGTGCAAAGATTCGGCTGTTTGAAAATACAACACACATAAAAATTGGAAAGGGAGTGAGACAAGGTGACACCATATCTCCCAAGTTCCTTAATGCCACATTGGAAAATGTCTTTCAATCACTGAACTGGGAAAACAAAGGGATAAAGATTAATGGAGATTATCTAACCCACCTTCGTTTTGCTCATGACGTATCATTTTTGCAACTACCCCCTCAGTGCTGCAGAGTATGATCCAGGAACTTGCTGACAAGAGTAAAGAAGTGGTATTAAAAATGAACTTTCAGAAGACAAAAGTGATGTTCAATGCTTTTACAAGAAATGAAGATTTATCGATTGATGGAGATAACAGACACGTACGGTTATCTTGGATAGCAGATATTAAGTGAGGGTCACATTGACGAAGAAATTAATCGGCGTACAAAACTTGCCTGGAGAGCTTTTGGAAGAAACAGCATAATTTTCAAGAGCAATATGCCATTATGTCATAAAAAGAAAGTGTTTGATCAATGCATCCTTCCAGTGCTTACGTATGGTGCAGAGACGTGGACCTTAACTAAAAGAGACGTACAAAGGCTGCAGACAAATCAAAGCAGCATGGAGAGGTGCATGCTTGGTGTTACCAGGAGAGATAAGAAGAGGAACTCGTGGATCCGAAAAATGACAAGAGTGGAAGACATCATAATCAGAGTTAGATCCCTGAATAGGCTGGACATACTGCCAGAAGGACAGACAATCGATGGTCTGTCCTTCTGGCAGTAAAGGAAAAGACCCAGAAGAAGACCACATGGGAAATGGGTGGATGAAATTCGAAAGTATGCGGGAGTGACATGGAGGAGACTGGCACAAGGCAGACCGTTGTGGAGGAAACTTGGAGAGACCTTCGTCCAGCAGTGGATTGATAATGGTTGACAATGATGATGATGATATACAGTCACTTGGGGCATTACGTAGCTTAACTAATTGTCATACATGATTTACACGGTGTTATATCACATACATCTGTTGCCACAAAAAATAGTGAAAAGCTATATACATATGTTATAATTTAAGGATTTTACTAAGGGCGCTCCAACGAAATTCGCGTACCCTAATACACGACGTAATATATTGTCACTCATTCCACGTGTTGAAAGAGTTCTTCAGAATGTTCCTGATGATAACAATGAACGTGATTTCACTCGTATGAAGATTGCTAGGTTTTTACAGCGTAAACTTAAAGGTATACATAACTCGTCTATAAATGATCAGTATAACGAAGATCAAGTTCAGCTTCGGATGCTTCGGAATAATCGAGACATAGCAATAGTGTCAGCTGATAAAACAAATCGAATGGTCTTTATGAATAATACACAGTATAACTCTAAGACGAATGATGTTATCAATTCTATTCAGCACAAGGTATTTAATAGAGATCCTATAAAAGCAACTGGCTGCACTCAATAGACTAAAACGTGTACATTGCTTCCCTGAGTGTTTTCAAAATGCTTTTAAACCTACACCCGGTTACCGTGTGCCTGATGTTTTTGGGCGACTTAAACTACATAAAGAAGGGTACCCACTTCGCCCACTGGTATCCGGCTATGTTAGCCCTACCAGACTATTGGAAAAAGCATTGGCATTATATTTGTCCAAACTTGTAGTGGATTCCCCTTATTCTATTCAGAGTTCCACTAGGGCTGTGGAAAGGCTTAAAATGTTTCAGCCACATAATGAGCCTTTCATATTAGCGTCCCTTGATGTAGTATCATTGTACCCTAATGTACCCGTGGAGGCCGCCCACCAAATTATAGAGGCGCTTCTTGGTGATTCAAGAGTTCCGTCTGAGGAAATTATGGCTGTTATGAACGCACTAAGATTGGTTAAACAACGTTCATATTTTAAATTTCAAGGATGTGTTTATCAACAGGTGTGTGGGGGGGGGGGGGGGGGGCTCATCTATGGGTTCACCACTGTCATCCGTCCTTGCTGAAATTATTATGCAACGTTGAAAATTCGGTTCTATCTAAATTTCCACATCCTCCTTGTTTGTATTTAAGGTACGTCGATGACATCCTGGTTATTTGGCCTCATTCACGGGATTTATTAGAACAGTTTATCGACGCACTATCTTCTATTTTCCCTACCATCAGGCTCACGGTTGAAATCGAGTGTAACTATGTTATACCGTTTCTGAATATTTGTATTATTCGTAACTCCACCACCCATGAGTTAGCATTTTCTGTTTATCGAAAACCATCTTATGTTTGTTCTATCATTCCGTATAACTCATGTTACCCTTTTAAGCAGAAAACTTCAGCGATCGATTTTTACTTCAGGAGAGCTTACTCACATTCTTCTACAGACCGAGCTTTAAACAGAGAGATTAATGGAATTTTTAAGATGACTAACATGTTTGGGTACCCGGATTATATTACCAGCAGGATTCATGAAAGGTAATAACACGTTGTTGTACTACTACGTTGGTCAGAGGAAATGAACGTAGTCAGAAGTTCATAGGATCACTAGAATACTTACCTAGTGTTACAAATTTGTTGTTACATGTGTGTTCCAAATATAAATTACAACTAGGCATTAGGTGTAACAATTTGTTTGCACAACACAGACGAGATTCCACTTTTAGACCCAATTACAAAACAGCATGTTAGTAATTACGTAGGTTCTACAAGGAGGAATTTGGAGCTACGAGGGAATGAACACAAGTATAGCATTAAAGCGCACCTTTATAATACAGCACTTGCACGTAATATAAATAATGGCATATTTATTCCTGATTGGTGCAATGTCAGTATGCTCAAGACTCCTTCCTCTGTTCATGCCCTATTGATAGCAGAAAGTGTTTTTATCACGGCATTAGATTCGAAATGTTGTAATGACTATTACCCTGTCTATCTACCTGAATTTTGGAAGCGCTTAGTAAAATCCTTAAATTATAACATATGTATATAGTTTTTCACTATTTTTTGTGGCAACAGATGTATGTGATATAACACCGCGTAAATCATGTATGACAATTAGTTAAGCTACGTAATGCCCCACGTGACTGTGTGTGTATATATATATATATATATATATATATATAGCTGCATAATACAGCAACTTAGATCATCTGAGGATGGAGTGAACGGCACTCCGAAAGTGCTAATGACTTTTAATTGTAAATATGTTAGTTTTTTAAAATCAAATAAATCTTGTTAAGACGGAGCTCTTTTTTATTTTAATAGTACGACTTACTCTTCATATTTGACACTGAATATTATCTTAGCAAATGTAACTAATTGTGATTTCACTGACGCCTGTTGATCCGCCGAGCTGAAGTGAAAAATAACAGCGGGAGTTAATCTTTTTTTTAGTTGTAAAACATCGTGAGATAAGACCTCTCTCTAGTCGTCTCTTCAAAGTGTTTGCAGAAAGCTGTGTGGTGTTTATCGCAGATATTATCAGCTTTATTTTTGAAACTGTCAAATAATGCATCGGCAGCTTCTAAAAATGCGTCTTTAATCAATTCAGTCTTCCAAGTGTTTCTTCGTTTAACGATGATATGGGAGATAGTATAAGACGCGAGTGGCAGCTTTTTCTTCTTTCGTCAGTAGTTTTGGTGAACAGGCTGCTGACTTGTGAGCGGATTTTCATTCTCATCAGTTTCTTTTTGTATGTCTCAACAAACATTACGTGCACTTTTGCTTAAACAGAAACTCGCGTTAAGCAGTAAGCAGATTTTCCTTTAGCTTCGGTACTTAGTGATCCCTTTTTGGCATAGAAGCAGGGGCGGGTTTACCATTGGACCAACCTGGGCCATGGCCCAGGGCGCAGCACATAGAGGGGCGCCAAAATTTTGAGAATACATGTGGCACAAGACGTTTCATTTAATCCCCCCCCCCCCAAAGAATGAAATGGGATTTTTAATTTTCACAAATTATAAACTGAGTAGTGTAATACCTTTAATGCTTAAGAAAATATTAAATAGGTGTTAGTACATTCGATGTGTTTAATTATTAAAAATATTAATTCATTTTGAAAGTGAGTTCAGTAAGACTCAGAAGCCCCCGAAGAAGTTATTTCTTCCTACTTCCTGGCAAGGTCAAAACTCAGAAGAGGGCAGAGAGAGGGGAAGTATTTCTTTTACTGAGCTCGCAGACTACGGGGAACAAGAGTGGGAGGCTAGGGGAGGGGCGCTACATTGGTCCATAGTTTTTACAAGGCACTGAAATATCTGAGCGCAAGGACAGCCCTGGGATGTGGATTGAATGACCGTAATCGGACTCCATGAATTCAAGGTCAAGACAACAGGGTATTGTGGGTGACAAGAGAGGACAGAGTACTGGTTAAAACACATTCCAATTCAGCTTATGACACGAGCTGCCTGTTTTGGGACTCCCCATCCCGTCAGTTTACATGTGTGTTTTCATTCTCGCTTTGATCTTTTAGGGGAAATCATTATTACTATTAATCATCACAGTCAGCGAAAATGTCGACTACGAAGTTTTCTGGATGCGAAAATAGAAAATGAAAGCTTAAAAAGATTGAAAAAGAAGGGCAACTGTTAAAAAAAAAAAAAAAAAAAAAAACTAAAAACGTTTTTAAACCGGCAGAAGATGACACAGTATGTGAAAAGAACATGCAGCGTTTGGTTGCAAGATCCACCGATGAAGAAGTGAAGGAGCCAACTGAACAAGAACTAAGGGCACGTGGCGAAGATCAAATTTGTGAGTCTTCCGATGGTGAGGAAGGTAAGTCTAACACAAATCTTGGAGGAAAATTTCAAGCTGTTGAAGGAAATGAACTTTTGTTACATCATATGATATTAGATTCTGCTAAATGGAAAGTAGACGATTCATTTGTTGATTATATTACAAAAAATCCTCCGAATCAAAATTTAAACGAAATAGATTTTACAGTTTCAAAAAGATCTTATAGTGATCGATTTAGATCTGCCTCAAAAGGATTATTTTATAACCGTCTTCAAAATGGTGAAATTAAAAGAAGAGAACGGCTATTATATTCTGAGTCAACTGGACGCGTTTTTTGTTGACCGTGTAAACTGTTTGCAAAGCGAGAGTTCTTTCCCAAGTATAGGTTTCAATGATTGGAAACATGAAAACCTTATACGAGCACATAGTGCTTTTTTTTTTTTTTTTTTTTTTTTGGAGGTTTAACTACCACCGTGAGCAATTTAATGGAATATAAGCAGTCGACCGTGCCTTATTTAGGGCCACTGGTTCCAGGGAAGGGAGAAAGCCAGGTCCGTAAGACAAACACAACATCCATGCCTCACCGGGATTCGAGCCCGGCCCCCTTTCGGACGAATGATCAGAAGCCATCGGAGAGGCACATAGTGCTTCATTTGAGCATGTAGAGCCTGAAAAGTGTTTCATAACGCGTGCAGAGAATAGTGGAAAAATTGATTCTGCTGTAATTTAGCAGCTCATGAATGAGAAATTATTGGAAAGCAGTACTTTTACGGATTATCGAAGTCATTAAATTTCTGTCTTCCCGTGGATTAGCATTTCGTGGAAATGGAGCAAACGACAAGTTAGGGAATAATAATAATGGCAATTATCTAGGTATCCTTGAACTGATAGGAAAATTTGACCCTTTTTCGTGAGCAACATTTGAAAAATTTTGGAAATAAGGGAAGTGGAAATGTTTCATACCTTTCGAAGGATGTATGTGAATAATTCATTTCATTAATGGCCGTATCAGTCACTGTCGCAATAGTTAAAGAGTTGAAGTCGAGCAAATATTACTCTATTATTATAGACTCCACTCCAGATTTTTCAAAAGTTGACCAGTTGACAGTTATTTTTTCGTTATGTTCTGAAAAATGGACAACCAGTGGAACGATTTATTTGCGATTTATTTGTTTCTTGCCCAACACTGGTCATAAAGCAGAAGACATGGAGAAGGCTTTATTGAAGCTGTTACAGGATGTAAAACATAGATGTTAAAGACTTCAGAGACCAAAGTTATGACAACGCGAGAAATGTCTGGTGCATGTTCAGGTCTCCAAGCTCGATTAAAAAGTCATAACAGTTTAGCCTACTATATTCCATGCGCAGTACACTCTTAATTTGGTTGGGAAATCCGCAGCGGGATGCTGCCTTGAAGCTAAATCTTTTTTTTATGTTCGTATAGGACATAAACAACTTTTGCTCATCTTCATCACATAGGTGGCAAATCTTGAAGAAAAGTCTTCAAGATAGTTCTAAGCTCCACATCTAATCTGGACCGCAATCTCCACTTCTTGTACCCAAAACGTTATGTGAAACCCGATGGTCAGCAAGGGTTGATGCATGCAAGGCCTTACGCTCTAGTCATTCCTGCATTAGAGATGCACTTCAAGACTTCACAGAAAACACCGGTGAAAAATTACAAGCAAAAGTAGAAGCAGAGGGATTACTAAGTATGATGAATTTGTTAGAAATGGGCATTCTCTTAGAGCTTTGGAGTGATATTTTACAAAGAATTGATAGTTGCAATAAAACACTGCAGAAAGTGAATATTGACCTTTCAGTTGCTGTAGAACTGTAAGATTCTCTTATTAAATATTTAAGTGATCTCCGGAATAAATTTGATAAGTATGAGGAAGATGGAAAACTTTTGTCTCAGTTCGAGGAATATAAGAAGAATGTTACCAGAACCCGTCGGAGAAAACTACAATTTCAAGAGATGAATGGCAATAAATAAACTGTTTTAACTGGAAAGGAACATATGCGATATGCGTTTTCCATACGATCATTGATAACTTGGTACAGCAGTTGAAACGTCGACGAGATGCGTATTCCGATGTGGAGAGCATGTTTGGGTTTCTAAAGCAATTATCAGATGTTGATGACAACGGTATCTCAAAAGGCAAAAAATCTACTGACAGTTTACTCTAAAGATTTAGGCCCAGAATTTGAACAAGAATGTCTTCATTTCCAGAAATTTTGGAATAAGTTAGATAGACAAGCAGTGACAGATTCAAGTGTCAGTGTTCCTGTTAAGGATATGATATTGATTAGGGGAAAAATAATTGATTCAACTTTTCCGAACATTGATGTTATCCTAAGGATTTACCTATGTATACCCATCACTAATGCCTTTGGAGAAAGAAGTTTTTCTCTTTTGAAAATCATTCACAATTATTTGAGGACATCTAGTTCTCAAGAAAGAAGTGCATCCGCAATTTTGTCACTTAATTCGAATATTGTAGAAACATTAACATTTGATGATATAGTAAAGGATTTTGCCACAAAGAAATCGAGAACAAAGATCTTTTAGCGGTGAGTAATTTTACTGTATATAAGTTATGTTCATTCATTTCTTCTATCTCTCAGTCACTTAATCGATATACAATAAACTTTGGTAGCAACACTATCATAATTTTTAAAAATTCTAAAATTAATATTGCATACGTTGTAAATTTAAATCCAAAATTTTGCAGTCAAATGTTTCAGAAGTGTTAAAAAAAACATTTCATTTGTAAATATAAAAATTCACTGTGAAATGTTTTAAAATTATGCGAATTAAACTTGTGAGAAAACGACATTTATAAATTTTTATTTCAATGCCCAGTTTTACATAATACACGTGATAAACATTTTACAGGGTTGGGTTGTTCTTGAGAATATGCTGATTCTTTGTGTGATAAAAAAAATCTATGTAATTTAAATATGAAATTCTAATCGACCTCAAATTTCTTACAATAAGTTTACTTAAGGGCGTATGATTTTTCTTGGCCCAGGGCGCTTGTAATGCTTAAACCCGCCCCTGCATAGAAGTGATAAGTTATTATTTTGTGTGTGTATGTGCACTCATGACGTCACTTAACAAAAAAACTACGAAACGAGCAAAATGTTAGCTAATACGTACGTGACAGTAGCACCATCTGTTACATAAAGGGAGAACGAATACTTGACAACATCTAACCATGACACCCGCAAAACACAACGGTACATCCGGTGATGTACGAGTCTGCTGGCTCGTTTTATAACGCGCACTGATCCTGCTTCCCCTACCTCGTTGCTGCTGTGAAGCCATGGACTCGAGAGGGTTTGGGTTTCGAATTCCCTTCAAACAGGCTGACCACTGCCACCCACCGACGGGTTGGCAGTCCCTGGACTATGACTTGAATTGTCATTCTTTCATCTTTTGTATTCGGCAAAGTTTGGAAATCTGTAAACAAAGCTATCGACCCCTTAAAATGGTGATTCTGGTCCAGTAGCCCATAAGGAAGTCTTTAGCCACTTAATGATTTTTTTTAACGCATGACTTCATTGTTTTAGTTTCAAAAGGTTTATATTCTTATTTGGCAAAGAGTTAGTTAAAGCAGAATTCCTTTGTAGCCGGTAGTAAAAAAAGCATTAACGTTCTTTGTTTTTCCTAAAAAAAACGTTGCTATCAAACTTTTTTTGTTTGTTTGGAGGTTTAACGATCACCGTGAGCAACTCAATGGGCTATAAGCAGTCGCCCGTCCCTAATTTAGGGCAGTTGGTTCCAGGGAAGGAGCCAGCGCCGTAAGACAAACACAACATCCATTCCTTACCGGGATTCGAACCCATACCCATTCCGGACGAATGATCAGAACTTCAAAAGAGCATTTATTTACAAAAAAAAGACAACATACAAACACAAATTTTCACCGGGGAAAAAAAATTGCACAATAACTCACCGGTAACAACAAAAACTCCACACAATCAATATCGCAATAAACAGAGAGTACTCTACAGGAAGATGCAGACGACATCAGAGCAAGTTGAAGAATAACACACGGCAAGATAAAAAGAAAACAGTTGCACAACAAACAATACATACAGGGCAGACCACTAATGAAGCAAGGCGGTAAAGAAAAGTCAGCCGAGTTTGTCAAAACTGTAAAGGAAAAAAAAAACACTGTCCGACAACAAGCTGCAGCCGGAAAAAACACACCTGGGAGTTCGGAGAAATGCGTTGACAAATGGCTGTAAGCCGACGAACAACAAAAATTTACATTTAAAGCGTATCTCTGTCACTAAGACCGACAGCAACACAGAGAAAAAAACAACCACTAGAAACTAACACCCCGTACCATTAACACACAAAGCACAATATTCAAATAACACCAAGAAAACGACACACAATACACAAATAGCACCATGAACACAATAAAGAATGCACAATAACACCATGAAAACTTTGTGAAAAAGAACACAGGGGTTAAACTTGCAGACAAGCATCACCACCAAATAAATTCGGGTTGAAACAGCGAATACGCACTGTATGCACTGCACTAACCACAAAAATAAACACTAACTACAAAAGACAAAAACAAGAAACGTCGGTAAGGTTCAGAACCAACACACAAAAAAAAAAAAACCCTCTGTACCACACGCCAGCAGTACCCGTTCAGCAAGAAAAAAATTAAAACAAAAAAAATAAAAACAACCACAACATTAAACACAAAACCGTGCGACAGTAAACTGTGTGAAACCGACGAGTAATAAATATAAAATAGGTGAACGACACCAAAAGCAAACTAGAAAAAAAGCCGACACTTGAGAAACAAAACAAAAACACATCAGACAATGTGCACGCCACAGCAAAAATGCAATCAACAAAACAACATAAAACACCTTGGTAACAATAAACAGAAAATACCAAAACGCTTAGCCGGCACACAAAAAAGTTTGTCGACCAACGGCTTGAGTCCGACGAAAAAGAAAAGAAAGTCAGTAAACGCTACCGACAACAAATTAACGGGAATGTGTGTGCACGGAAAGCAACAAGAAGATAAACTAAAGGAGATACTAACCCACTGACACAGATCTACGGTATGTACAAAAATTATGCACTAAACAAAACAAACGCCAATAAAAAAAAAAATAAATGTAAATATAATAGTTTTGCCTCTTGGTCCGCTGAACCTTGGGGGTGGAGGCCCCTTCAGACGCTGGCAGCGGTAGAAATTCCTGCAGGTCAGTGGATGCCGAAGCAACACGGACCACTGGAGGTGATACGGCAGAGGTTGAACCAGGAACAGCAGCTGGAACAGATTGAGTGGGGAGGGTGGGGCAGAGTCTCCGCTGGAACACCAGCATCAAGTGATTGAGTTGGAACAGTAGCAGCTGTGGAATGTGGACATGCCGATGCAAGGTGACCTTCACCCTTGCATCGGAAGCACTGGAAGCCAGCAAACAGATTGAAATTGTAGCTCCGGGTTTCAGTTATGAGTTCCAGGGTGGTTGGCCGGTTAACTATTGCTTGTGGGGTTGGAAAGATGACTCGATATTGGCGACGACCGCCCTGAACATGTTTCAGGGGGAGTCGCGAGCAGCAGCTGGGAGGTACTTTGTGGTACCAACCACTCGCCCCATGGTGTTAAGGGCATCAATTAATAACTAGTCAGGCACAGCTGTGGGTACTGGAGACAAGGTGACAGTCACTGGTCTTTGAGCTGCTGCAACTGGTTGGAGATGTACGGAACCAATGTCCA
This sequence comes from Macrothele yani, assembly GCA_039090855.1. Classification (NCBI taxonomy): domain Eukaryota; kingdom Metazoa; phylum Arthropoda; class Arachnida; order Araneae; family Macrothelidae; genus Macrothele; species Macrothele yani. Next base: position 1,977,001 of record CM076996.1, on the reverse strand, counting down.
AGCCAAAAGCCAGGATTTTGTCCACCGCTTGTTGATGAGTGAAGTGCACGAAAACACCCCTCCCAAGCGGATAATAGACGCAATGCTTTCTCCGGGTACAACTTTAGAAATAGCATTTAAATACTGGGGGAGGGGGGGGGGTGTCGCGCAGAGCAGGCACAAATACACTTAAAAGTAAGGCAGACGAAAGTTCCTTACGTTGAGGAGAGTCTAGTGGTAATGTTATCCTTAAAGCGGAAGCAACACGTGTAAACTCTGGTCGCGAAGACACAGAAGCACTTTGTAAAGTAGAAGTCACAGTCGCGGCGAACGAACGAGACACAGGAATAGAAGAGCTGGGTACCCCTGACCCAGCCTCCGGCACATTTGTAACCAGCGGTACAGTTGGCGACGAAACCACAACACTATTTGACGAAACACCATTCATGGTGGTCACGGAAGATACAGACGTCGAAGAAATCGCAGAGGAAGGAGATATAGACTGGTATATGGTACTCATGCTGGTGGAGGTAGTACTTCAAAAGAGCATTTATTTACAAAAAAGGACAACATACAAACACAAATTTTCACCGGGAAAAAAAATTGCACAATAACTCACTGGCAACGACAATAACAACACACAATCAATATCGCAATAAACAGAGTGCTCTACAGGAAGAAGCAGACGACATCAGAGCAAGTTGAAGAATAACACACGGCAAGATAAAAAGAAAACAGTTGCACAACAAACAATACATACAGGACAGACCACTAATGAAGCAAGGCGGTAAAGAAAAGTCAGCCGAGTTTGTCAAAACTGTCAAGGGAAAAAAAACAAACACACACACGGTCCGACAACAAGCTGCAGCCGAAAAAAAACAAAACCTGGTAGTTCGGAGAAATGCGTTGACAAATGGCTGTAAGCCGACGAACAACAAAAATTTACATTTAAAGCGTATCTCGGTCAGTAAGACCGACAGCAACACAGAGAAAAAAACAACCACTAGAAACTAACACCCCGTACCATTAACACAACACACAAAGCACAATATTCAAATAACACCAAGAAATTAACACACAATGCACAATATACAAATAGCACCATGAACACAATAAAGAATGCACAATACACAAATAACACCATGAAAACTTTGTGAAAAAGAACACAGGAGTTAAACTTGCAGACAAGCATCACCACCAAATAAATTCGGGTCGAAACAGTAAATTCGCACTGTATGCACAGCACTAACCACAAAAATAAACACCGATTACACAAACAAAATCAAGAAACACGTCGGTAAGGTTCAGAACCAACACACAAAAAAAACCCTCGGTACCACGCGCCAGCAGTACCCGTTCAGCAAGAAAAAAAATTAAAACAAAAAAATAAAAACAACCACAACATTAAACACAAAACCGTGCGACAGTAAACTGTGTGAAACCGACGAGTAATAAATATAAAATAGGTGAACGACACCAAAAGCAAACTAGAAAAAAAGCCGACACTTGAGCAACAAAAAACAAAACAAAAACACATCAGACAATGTGCATGCCACAGCAAAAATGCAATCAACATCAACAAAACAACATAAAACACCTTGGTAACAGTAAACAATAAACAGAAAATACCAAAACGCTTAGCCGGCACACAAAAAAGTTTGTCGACCAACGGCTTGAGGCCGACGGAAAATAAAAGAAAAGAAAAGAAAGTCAGTAAACGCTACAGACAACAAATTAACGGGAATGTGTGTGCACGGAAAGCAACAAGAAGATAAACTAAAGGAGACACTAACCCACTGACACAGATCTACGGTATGTACAAAAATTATGCACTAAACAAAAAAACACCAATCAAAAAAAAAAATATAAATATAATAAACTCTGGCTATGGGAGGAGAGCAATAATGCCTGCAGAAACATGAAACCATGACAAATATGGAGACCAGAGAGAGAAAAAGGCAGGCACATCCTGCCGAACCCGCGCCATGTCATACTCAAGTTGGAGGACCGATCTGATGGATGATCGGTACCTCCTGCACAAAAACACCCGGGCCGGATGATAACGCCGGAGAGAAGCTCGATCCACGCTTGAGTGGTAAAACAAATAAATCGTCAACTTCGCTTGGAGAATGATGAATGCACAAACAGAACTGTGGACATCTACAGGGGAGAATGGCGTCGGAGGAAATAAAAATGGAACATTGTATGAGGACAAGGGCAAACTTTGGAAAGAAGGGAAAACATAATCGAAAACAAGGGCTGCAACACCGGACAAGAATCATAGGAATGTGACACATCACCAAGTGTAGAACAAAAGAAACAAAGCGGGGAAGCCAAATGACGAAAACGATGAAGGGTACGCGGAGTGAGCAACCGACGGTGTAGGTGCAGCCAATGAATGTCCCGGGCTTTCGGGGAAGCCAGGGAAGTCGATGGATCACTCCATGTACCTGGAAGATCTGTAGCTGAAACAGAAGGAATTGCTAATGGAGCTGTGAAATTGGTAAGAAAATGCGAATAAAGAAGCTTGGCTGTAACTTGATGGGGTAAAAATGGAGAATCGTTTAAGTAGAGAAGAAAGGGAAGACTGAGCGACGGGGCGGAAGACTGAATAAGGCCAATAGAATTGACAAGTAAAGGATAAAGACTAATAAGACAGGATTGAATAAGACAGAACTGTGCACGATGCTGAGGGGTATCAAGTAACAGAGGGGAAAGGCGATCAAAAGATTTCCAGTGAAGAGAAGAATCAAAAAGTTGAGAAACCTGAACGACGCCACTTGCAAACCAAGTGGAGAAGTTCAGGTACTGAGAATTTGGAGAACGAAGGGCAGAGGAGAAGAAAAGTGGTTCCGCAAGGAGATCGTTAGTCGAAGCTGGGGGGAGGCGGACTGGACATAAGGAGTGCCAGAGGGAGAAAACTGTACGGTAAGTAGCGGGAAAGTGATTGGGAATGAGTGGAAAGAGGTCCATGCGGATAAAAGTAGCCAGAGAAAGAAAAGGACTTCGTGGAAAGAGCAAAGTGTCAATTATAGTAATCGAAGAACCGCAAGGAAGGGAAAAAATCCTCAAAAAATGTTGGAGATGGAAAGCGTTCGATTTAAGGGACAAATCCGGAAGGGCAAGACCACCAAAAGAAACCGGAAGGACAAGCGTGGATCGATGAACCCAATGTACGACATCCCAAATAAAATTTGTAAAAAGACATTGAACGTGACGAAGAAAGAGGGGAGGAGGGAAATGAGCAAACCAAGTATGAGAAAGGGCCGGAAGAAGAAAAGCGGAAAGAAGATGCGACCTGCTAAAAAAAGAAAGAAACGGTTTCAAACGGCGAAAAGGGGCAAGGCGTCGATTCATGTCCTGCACCAAAGGGGACCAAGTGGCGGCAGCAACCGCCACCGGGTTCCCGATGAACACTCCAAGAAGTTTGATGACCGTGGTCGACCACCGGGCACCCCAAGGGCGGTCGCCGCGGGACGACCACGAGCCAGCCCACAAGCCAACAGATTTAGAGGTATTAAGGGCCGCACCTGAAATTGAAGCATACTCAGTATAGGTAGATAAAACAACACCAAAAGCCTGTTGGGAACGTAAGAAAAGAGTAAGGTCGTCCGCATAGGCCGACAAAACCACGCGATGGTGCCGTGTGGAGGCCACACCACGCGGAATGCCTGCCAGCAAACGAGATCGAAGGGAAATAAGAAGTGGTTCAAACGTGAGGGCAAACCGTTGACCCGACAGGGGACAACCCTGCCGGATACCGCTTGCAAAAGGAATAGCAGCCGTCATAAAAGAAGAGGTCCGAACACGAAAGTAAGAATGGGAATATAGATTGGAAAGTGCCTGACAGAAAAGGGAAGGAAAGCCAAAGTGACGAAGAACAGAGAAAAGATAAGAATGATGGACAGAATCGAATGCTTGTTTCTGATCTAGGTTAAAAATAGCAAGAGGTTCAGAAAGACGGGAAGCAAGAGAGTGTAAATCACGGATGGTAGTGATGTTAGTTGCAATCGAACGGGAAGGGATCGTATAAGTTTGGTCAGGATGAATAATAAATTGTAGAACAGGGTTAAGGCGAAGAGCCAGAATTTTTGCAAAGATCTTGTAGTCGGTGTTAAGAATCGAGATGGGGCGCCAGTTAGATAGAAGACCAAGATTACCAGTTTTAGGAATTAGGCGGAGAAGAGCAAAAGCAAAGTCAGAAGAAACGAAAGTCGAAGAAGAAAAGATCGAGTTGAAACAAGCAACGAGAAGAGGAAGCAGAGCAGGAAGAAAGGTTTTATAAAAAGAAAGTGGAAGACCGTCAGCCCCAGGGGCGGAGCGGTCATTCAGACTAGAAATGGCAAAACGAACCTCCGAGGGAGAGATCGGTGAAACCAAGGAGGGGGAAAAAAGACGGGACCTGAGGAAGATGTGATAATAATGGAGAATTCTCTGCAGGCGGCAGGACCCGCAATCGAAACCGATCAGTGAAGTACTGAAAAGTTCGATCACAGATCTGCACTGGATCAGAAACAGTTGAGCCATCTGGAACCGAGAGAAAAGAAATGTTGGAACTCAGAGCACGGTGGGATTCAAGATGTCGAAGGTGTTGAAACGGGTCATCATGAAAATGTAACTTGGAAAACTTTAACCGGGTAAGAGACGAAGAAGCAAAGGAAGATAGAATGCTATGAAGTTGTGATTGAAGAGCTGCAAACGATGGATCTGAAGGAGAAAGGAACTGTAGTTTACGGTGAAGAATAGTTAAATCATGAAAGCGGTGAAAACGGGACGAAAAAGAGAACTGACGTGCAAACGATAGGATAGAAAGTTTGGTGGAAAGCCACAGAGCTGCTGGGTCAACCGTGAGAGGAAGTTCAGAAATGGATGAAGAAATAATCGAACGAACTTCGGCCTGAAACGTGGGATCGGAAAGGAGAAAATCATCGAGAGACCAAACCGGGGAGGGGGGACAGAGAAAGAGGACAAAAAATATTTCCAGAAGAACAGGACGATGGTCGGAGGAAACAGAAGGATGATGGGTTACTTCAACAAGGGAGGAGTGGAGGAAACTAGAAATATAAAACCGGTCGAGACGAGCCGCAGCATGCGCTAAGGCGGCCGGAGGAAACCATGTGAATTCACGGGACAGAGGGTGGATGGTACGAAATGCGTCAATGAGACAAAAATTACTAACTAGTTGAGACAGTTGGGAGGAAAGGTTAAGGCGACTCTCCCCGGAACCATCACGGTCAAGACCCGGTTGGAGAGTGCAGTTGAAGTCACCACCAATAAGAACGATTTCAGAAGGAGGAATTTGGGAAAGAAGGGAAATCAAATGCGAAAGAAGAGCATCAGCATCAACCGATGATTGTGGCATATGCAAATTGAAAACATGAAAACGACGGGAAAGATAACTAAAGGAGATACCTTGAAAGGAGCCCAGCAGACTCTGTGACTCAACGATATCTGAAAGAAGAGAATGAAACCGAGTACGGAATGCAATCGCTGTACCGGACCCAATGTGCGTCCGGTAGTTGTGATAAAGCGTAGGGCCAGCGTCTCCAGCAGGAATACCCGGTCGCCAAGGAACAGTTCGTCTCCTGGAAGAGGAGGATATCTGTCCTCAGGAAACGAACGTCCTCGAAGACCAAAGCATTCGCGGCTGAAGACGCAAGGCCTCTACAGTTAAAGCAGAGCACATTTAGGGAAGGCATCACTGGGGCGGCTGCATCCAACCTTCCAGTTCTGCCTTCAAAACTTTAAGTAAATACGCCAACCGGCGAGCGTACTGCTCTGTCCCGGATGGCAGATCAACATTTAATAAGAACTCATGCAGGAACGTCAGTTGGGTTAGCATCTCCGGAAGGTGAGAGAGTTTACTTGCTATACAAGGGAGAGTAATCAATTTCGCCCGTCTGGGGCGAGCAATCAAGGCATACAGATCTGTGAATGAGAGGGGAGTTAAGGGCACCTCAATGTCAGCAAACATAGAGGTGATGTCAACCAGAGAGGGGGCAGGAGAGTCGTCATCAGATTCATCAAATAAAGTTTCTTCAGAATCGGGATCGGTAACGTCCATGGAATCATCGTTCGGCAAACAGGTAAAACGGTTGTAGATGGAAACTGAAGAAGTAACAGGAGCCGGTCCAGGTGAAGGTGACGAGAATGTAGCAGTCTTCCTGGATTTCTGGCGGTCCGAGGAACTCGCACGACGGTTCGCTGAGCCAGGGGAGTTTTGCCTCTTGGTCCGCTGAACCTTGGGGGTGGAGGCCCCTTCAGACGCTGGCAACGGGGGAAATTCCTGCAGGTCAGTGGATGCCGAAGCAACACGGACCACTGGAGGTGATACGACAGAGGTGGAACCAGGATCGGCAGCTGGAACAGATTGAGTGGGGAGGGTGGGGGAAGAATCCGGAGCGGTGGGCAGAGTCCCCGCTGGAACAGCAGCATCAAGTGATTGAGTTGGAACAGTAGCAGCTGTGGAATGTGGGCATGCCGATGCAAGGTGACCTTCACCCTTGCATCGGAAGCACTGAACGCCAGCAAACAGATTGAAAATGTAGGTCCGGGTTTCAGTTATGAGTTCCAGGGTGGTTGGCCGGTTAACTATTGCTTGTGGGGTTGGAAAGATGACTCTGTATTGACGACGACCGCCCTGAACATGTTTCAGGGGGAGTCGCGAGCAGCAGCTGGGAGGTACTTTGTGGTACCAACCACTCGCCCCATGGTGTTAAGGGCATCAATTAATACAGAGTCAGGCACAGCTGTGGGTACTGGAGACAAGGTGACAGTCACTGGTCTTTGAGTTGCTGCAACTGGTTGGAGATGTACGGAACCAATGTCCAAGCCAAAAGCAAGGATTTTGTCCACTGCCTGTTGATGAGTGAAGTGCACGACAACACCCCCTCCCAAGCGGATAATAGACACAATGCTTTCTCCGGGTACAACTTTAGAAATAGCATTTAAATATTGGGGGAGGGGGTGTCTCGCAGGGCAGGAACAAATACACTTAAAAGTAAGGCAGACGAAAGTTCCTTACCTTGAGGAGAGTCGAGTGGTAATGTTATCCTTAAAGCGGAAACAACACGTGTAAACTCTGGTCGCGAAGACACAGAAGCACTATGTAAAGTAGAAGTCGCACTCACAGCCGCGGCGAACGAACGAGACACAGGAATAGAAGAGCTGGGTACCTCTGACCCAGCCTCCGGCACATTTGTAACCAGCGGTACAGTTGGCGACGAAACCACAACACTATTTGACTGAACATCATTCATGGTGGTCACGGAAGATACAGACGACGAAGAAAGCGCAGAGGAAGGAGATATAGACGGGTATATGGCACTCATGCTGGTGGAGGTAGTAGCCAGCCTGGCTACTAACCCTCGCGGCTCGAGCGTTGCAGCTTGCAACACTCAAGAACAGACAAAAAAACGAAAAATTAGCACGTACAGCTTGTACGCCTCACTACTTGCGAGGAAGGAACTCAGGCAATAGCAACACACGAACTTTCAAAGAACAAACGCAAAAAAAACACAAACTTCACACGAAACTTCCAATCCTGGCAGGAGCTCGAAAAAAATGCGACTGATCAGGCAGAAGCCATCGCTTAGACCACTGCGCCACCGGTGCGGCTATCAAGCTTGCCCTAGCAAAATTAACACTCACCCATCCTGATTTCGAAGTGTAGCGACGTCCCTGCCCAAGAATTTACTTTATTTTCTGCATTACAGATTCACACAAAAGCTATTGGATTTCGTATGAGTTTTGTGTTCTCTTTTGGTTTCATCTTCGCTATATTATGATGTCGCTTTCTTTTCCGTTTATGGTATGACTGGCTCTTTGTTGCTTATTGTGATATCGTCGTTACGTGCTTTCTGGCGCGCTGGCTTGCGTGTTTCGTAGCTTAACGTTGCCCTGAGTTACTAAGAGTAGTGATGGACTTCCATCCCTAATTTGGTGCCACTGGTTCTAGAGAAGGGAGAAATCTCTAGCTGTAAGAACAAACGCAGAGTCTTACTCAAGATTCGACAGCATGCCCAGGAGTGCAAGAAGTCAGAACCCGCTCCATATACACCTATGAGCCATTACATTATGACCACCTACCCAATAAGCGGTAGGACTCCCCTTTAGCCTGCAAAACAGCGGCCACTCGACGAGGTGGCGATACTATCCTGGGGTATATTATACCATAATGTCAACAGCAGGGCCTCTAGTTCCCATATATTTCTTGGTAGTGGTGATTTAGCTCGAACCCGCTTTTCCAAGTCGAACCACAAATGTTCGATTGGGTTCATGTCAGATGAATTTGAAAGCCAGGACATTAACAGAAAGTCGCCAGCATGTTCTCCGAACCACTCCTTGACTATTCTGGCAGTGTGGCATGGCGCATTATCGTGTTGGTAATGTCAATCACGAGCAGGGAACACAGTTGCCATGAATGAGTGAACTTGGTTCTCAACGATGTTCAGATGCCTGACAGTTGCCAAGGATTGTGCTATTGGGATAATGGGGCCCAAAGAAAGCATCGCCCACAGCATAACACCGCCGCCGCCGGCCTGTTTCCGCCCAACAGTGCATCCAGGTGCCATAGTCTCCGTTGGTAATCGGCGTATCCGCGTTCGGCCGTCTACGTGATGATGCACCAGGAATCTTGATTCGTCAGACCAGGCAACTTTCTTCCAATCATCCACAGTCCAATCTCAATTATCTTGGGCCCATTTCATGCGTTGTTGGCAATGACGTGCAGTGAGCATGGGGACCCGGATTGGTCTTCGGCTACACAAGCCCATGCGCAGGCTGCGATGAACTGTGTGCTGTGACACATTGCCTTGATCTCACCACTGTTGAAGCTACGGGTGATCTGTCGCACTGTGGCCCTGCGGTCGCTGTTAACGATGCGCGAGTGGAATCAATGAGCTGCTGTGTACGACGGTTCGTCGTTTGGCCATCTGTGCACCACTTTTGATACGTACTCACTACAGCGGCGCGTGAACAACCCACAAGCTGCGCAGTTTCAGAGATCGAAGTTCCGATGCGCCGTGCCATCGCAATTTGTCCTTTATCAAGCTCCGATTAATCTACAGCTTTTTCCATTCTGACTCCAAACAATCTACTAACAGAAAGCCTTTTCTCGGGTTGTATATATATATATATATATATATATATATATATATATATATATAATATACTACTCTGGGAACTTCACCTGTGCCACCGTTCGGTCTCCAGGCGGGCTTATTTTTCTAGGCTGGGGGTGGTCATAATGTAATGGCTCGTCGGTGTATAGATTTTCTTCTCAATTTGTTGCTGGTCTTTAGAATAAACAAAGACATCGCTCTTTCCACGTTAAACAGCGCACAGCAACCGAAAAATTGTATTTCGGCCGCCGCCGGGGAGTTGAATCCCGAATCTCTCGATATCTAGCCGAGCGTGTTAGCTTTACACTACGGTGGCCAACAATTTTCCGGTTGCGGCGGCCGAATAACAATTTTCCGGTTGCTGTGAGTTGCTAAATGTGGAAAGAGCGATGTCTTTGTTTATTCACTGACGCCACGTATTTGGAGGATTTTCACCTTTGGTCGTTAGTTTTTGATTTTGTTTTCAGTTTGTGTTCCTAACTTAATTATATTTTGGTTTGTTGGCATCAGCCAACAAACCTTGGTATTTAATTCAATTTTTGGTCTCTTCACTTCCAGATTTTGTATTTAATGTTACTGGTCTTGGTTTTTCTTTGCCTTGTTTTGTTTGCAATGGTCATAGTTTTTTTTATTACAAATTTCTTTATTGTTAGCAAGTCTTTTGTAAAAACATAAGCACGCTCTCCTTTCCCCCCCCCCCCGGTTTGGCAGACTGTGGATCCATATCTCTGCAACTATTAGTCCGATTTGAGAAATTCCTTTTGCACTAGGAAGCTTGAAGTGCGAGAATGATGATGCATGCATTTCGGGTTTTCCCTACGTACTACTTTGCCACTAGAGGGCGTTAATGCCGAAGATATAGAATCCAAAATGCATCTTATTGCGTATACTTGCTTCTAAATAACAGATTGAAAAAAAAAAAAAATTCCTTTTGATGCCATTTATAACTAAGACTATTTTAGGCATGATTTCTTTTTCAAGTAATTCATAGATTTTCCACTAGGCAGCGTTAATGTAAATTGCGTTTCTCCCGATATAGTCTGATTTTGAAAAATTCTTCCTGCATCGAAAATAGCTCCTTATTGAAAATGTTCTACTTATAATTTCTAATTTTTGGCAAGGAATGGTTTGGCCACCATGCTGCGTAAGTATCTATTTCTGCTTTGGATGTATTTGCAGCAAAACCTAAGCTTCCGAAAACTCGATTGAAAAATTTCTTTCGTGAATCGATACCGCTCACCTCGGAAAACCTTTCGAGAATACCTCCTGCTTGAAATAGCGCATCGTTTTCCCACCAGGGGCGTAGATGTATATCTTATTTTTGTCGATATCTCTGCTTCTAAGAGTCAGATTTGAAAAATTCTTTGTTGGAGAGCGTTTCCGATGCAAAATTTTTCTCATAGTTTAAATTTTCTCAAGTAATGCCGCTAGGAGGCGTAAAGGTAAATTGCGTTTTTCCCGATATCTCTGCTTCTAAAAGTCTGATTTGAAAAAAATTCTTGCATCGGATACAGCTCCTGATGGAGAAATATTTTGATAAAAAATGGTTTGGCCACCAAGGGGCTTAATTTCCTAAAAGGGCACTTCGCTTCAGTGGTGGATGTGGAAAGCTAAATCACCACTGAAGCGAAGTGCCCTTGTAGGAAATTACGCCCTCTCAGCATCAGTTTGTCCTTGAAACTTGGAGTGGTATCCCCGTGGAATCGTGGATCTTTCGTCCGAGATGGGTCCGGGTTCGAATCCCGGTGAGGCATGGATGTTGTTTCTTACGGCACTGGCTCTCTCCCTTTCCTGGAACCAGTGGCCCTAAATTAGGGACGGGCGACTGCTTATAGCCCATTGAGTTGCTCACGGTGATCCGAGCCCATCCTACGGATTTGCGATGTCAGAAGCTGACAGGTATACACACAGAGCGCAGTTGATTGTTGGCCACCGTAGCGTAAGGCGGAACACACTCTGCTAGATATCAAGAGATCTGCGGTACGATCCCAGCGGTGACCGGATAACAATTTTTTGGTTGCTATGTGTTGATTACGTGGATGGAGCGATGACTTTGTTTATTCACTGACGCCAGGTATTTAAAGATTTTCACTAGACATAATTGTAAATTGCTCTTGAAAACTGGATTGTTTCTTCCTAAAGTTCTCCAAGTTTTATATGCCTCCTTATTTCTTCTATGTGGAAATAAGGCGGCGTATAAAACTTGTCTAAACTTGCCTCCTTATTTCTTCGTTTTGATATTTTTTTTTGTATTTTTTTTTTGTATTTTGATAATGTTTACCAGTTTAGAAAGAAGTCCAAGAGACTAGATTCAAATTTACTTCATAGTACCCGTATCGTTATCTAAAAGAAAAGCTTTATTAAATGCAGTTGTACTATGTAATATGTATATAACAGTACATACGTATGTACGTTATTCATATAGACGGTAAGACACTTCAGACAAAAGATTTCCAACACTATGTATGTATGTATGTATGTATGTATGTATGTATGTATGTATGATAAAAAAGATCTCCTAGCATATAGGCTTCCATTGTCTCCTCCTGCAATTAACCGATGTCTTTCTTAAATGAGAAGTGAAGAAGGGTCCTCTAGTACAGCCGGACGATTGTCTTTGACCATTCGTTTCCACCTGAAATGCTTCGAGCGGTTCTGTATCCGGAAAGATCGGGCAGCATTGTAATCTATGAACCTTGTTCAATAGAATTAGCAGGTAGCTGCTGCGTGCAGGGAAGGGGCAAAGTTTCGCCGGCATGCTATTTACTATCAAGTGTCTATTGTTCTTGAAGCTTTTCCTTCTCCTCAAAAATACACTAATGCGTGGCCTATGGCATTGCTACCCAAGCTCGAATAAATAGTCCCTCCCGAGTCCCCGCTCCCCAGCCAGAACCACTTACCAAAGAATTCTCTTCAACTAGAAGTGTAAGAAAATTCTCTTAAGAGCTAAATCATAAAAAATCACATAAAAATAAAAAAATTCTCGTCTCTGCGAGCCCGAACCCGGCCGCTTCGAGCTCGTCTTGGAGCTCTGACTCAGCATTGGGTATATGGCCTGTCCTTGACAAATGTCAGCCCTGCTTCCCCAACTCGCGTGGCCATCATGGTGAGTTATCACCAGTGGTGTAGTGCTGATTGAAGATTGTCTCCCACTTCCGTACGTGCCATTTCCGTACAAATTGAATTTTGTCCCATTTCCGTACATAGGAGATCGGTTAGTGCGATTTCCATACAGTTTTACCTCGCCTGGTATCAGACGTGGGAAATGTTAAGGGAAAAGGTTAATGCTGATCCCCTGTCGAATTCCTCCGACGTCAGAGATTACCATTCATTGTTTTGGTCAACAAATAGGCACCCGTGGTAGGATAAGTGGGAACAGCAATAGAAACTGAAGGGCAAAACAGGCTGTTCATTAATGCCATCTTTTTACGGTCGTCAAGATTAGTTGCAGATGTTTAATTTCAAAACCGGGGGAAAAAATTGCTTTTCTTTTTAATATTTCATTCAAAGCTGCTGTCAAAAATTCCGGACTGTTTCTTTAACCAGTTTCGTATGAACTTTCCACAAACGATTTTATAAAATCTTTTCCCTGAGGATAGAATAGAGGCTCTTAAATAGCCATGAACCCTCCCGCAGTGTGGACGGGGGTTGCGGAGGCTATCATACTCCCCTGATCCTCTATCTTCCTTTACGTATATCTCTGCTAACGGATCACCACATCTGCGTGCGAAAATGGCACTAGATGATTTGGATGTGTACGGAAATGGGATAAAAATTAATTTGTAAGGAAATGACACGTTCGGAAGTCGGACTACACGCTGATTGAAAAGGTACAGGAACGTGGAGGTGCCTTCGCCTCTCCGCTTTTTACTTTATTTATAGTATAAGCAAGTATAGTGATCGGTCGAAATAAAACTTTCGAATTTACACATTTTGGCATTCAAAGAACAAGATTTTCACCATTTTTGTAAGAAAACACTGAAATGTTGGCTTTTTTGGGGCGGAAAAACTGATCAGTCCTATATTATCGGGTAAGATGTCGTTGGAAGCGGAAACTAATTTAGAGTGCAATGGTGAAAGCTATTTATTACTGGGAGTCTGTTCTCGAGCTATTTGGATAGAGGCAGTTTGGGTACAGCACAGACAATTCTATAGTCCGCCTGAAAACGACCGGTAGAACAACCAGGGGATTTATTGTTTCGGCTGATTTTTAGCGCTTGTAGTGAAACTGGCTTAAAGTTCCAGAGAAAAATCTTCTGCTTCCAGCGTAATTAAGGGGCATTCGTAACTGGACTAAATTCATTGAGACTCGCAACTAGACTTCTTAATAATGTCTAGATTAATTAAATCCCCAATTACAATAATTTCTCCACTGAAAATCTCCACCTCAACGTTCTTAACGACTGTAGAAAAAGGAATTTCAAGGGACTGCCAAGTGAGAATAGATTTAGAGACTAACTCTACCTTCAAATGAACATGCGACCTTAATTCACTAACTGTGCAGTTTTTCTGTCGCATTTTTTTTTATTGGAAAAGAATTATAGGACAAATACTTTCATTTTAAAAAGAAAACAAATTACGCTGTATAGGGTTCACCGGAACGGATGCTGGCTAGAAAAAAAGGACAGGAACGCCGTTCTGGCCCCACTACACTATTGTTTATGAGCCCCCAACCTTGCCCTCACCTCAGTGTTTGTCGGCTTAAATGTACCTGGATAAGACTGCGGTCAGTGCGACATGAAATTTGAAAGCCTACCGCGGAATGACATGGAAGAGACTGGTTCAAGACAAAGTTGTGGAATAGACTTTGGGATACTTCATCAAGTATTGAATTATTAATGGTTGTTGAAGGTTCATGAGATATAATATAATTTCATATACTAACACGCATTGTGTGCATAATTAAAATGATATATTAGAGTATTAGAGACAATCCAAAGTGTGCAAAACTAATTTTTGTTGGGAGACTTCTATTCTTTTTCGTGCGTCTGTGTGTGTGTGGGGGTGGGGGGTGGGGGTGCGCTACGCAACTACTACTCCTTGAAGGGGAGAAGAGAGGTTCTGCAAAAGCAAGTTACCAGCATGAAGAAATGAAGAACCAAGCCCGAAAAAGTAACAAGCGACATTCGGTGTTTTTCGATGCGAGATGCACGCGATTTTAGTGGTAGGTGGATCGGTGATATGCCATCTGAATCGGATGAGTTATTTAATTTCAAGCGATTGATGCTTCATGTCTTTTCATTTTTTTTTTTTTTTTTGCGGGTCTTAAAACGGCAGTAAATCCTTACCTCTTTAAACAGATCTGACTTTGGGAGACAGACAACAGTGGATAAGAAAAAAGAAAATTATGTGGCCTTTATTCCCAGAACGTCCCTAGGTTCTCACGCTTTTAATGTAAGGCCATTTTCATAAACAAGAGTGCTGAATGGCTTCTGTAGGAAAAAATAAATTCGGCTTCAGACTCGATGTAATGCAACCCGCAGACAGTTGAGTAGTCGACTCGACGTCCAAAACAGGGTTCACTCGCCTCGTGAGCCCTGCGGCACAGTTGTTACTCTCCCTTTCGTCTCCCTCCGCCCGTTCCGTCATTCCCCGAAATGGGAGACTTAGCTTATTGGTTGTCGTTACGTCATTCGCCATACCTGCTTGTCGAGGTCATCCTCAGAGGTCAAGGTAGCTGAAGAGTTGTTTCTCTCATGTCACTGGCTTGCCCGATAGCTGCCTCTGTACCCGAAGGCGAATTCTTGTCTCCTTGAGTGGCAACATCGCTTCGATGAAAATGGCGACAGGGTGAACTTCTTTTTTAACTACACTCACAGAATACCAATTGTTCTAAGCATGATAGAAACGCCAATTGAGTTCGTTTACCTGCCCAGTGCCCACCCCTACTGTGATAAGATGAAATAGCTGTATGGCTTGAGGCCTAAGACTATGTGTTTCAGGGTTTTTCTATTTTTACAAGTGCATCGATATTTTAACAAGTCTTGTAGTATTCAGAGTAATGAATGTTTTCTTCCAGTACACCAACTTTATACCATTGTTCATTATCAACCGTTCTCAATTCAACTGTTAGATGGTCTGTCTCTTCCACAACTGCCTTGAGCAATTCTTCTGCGGATGTAGGTAAAAATACCCCCGGGAAAAACTACCCCCGGAGAAAATACCCCCGAAAACTGAAAAGAGGAAAAAAAAATGCCCCCAGAACAAACTGTTCACTGTAAACTGCCACACAGGAACACAGATGTGTGGCAGTGTTCCGATGTGGCAATTTACCGGCAACCCCGCCCCCACATCTTCAGCAACTTGGCTACAAAAGTTCAAGGGGGGGGTATAAAGATAGCCGTTTCTGGGCCTATATTGAGAACTGAATTGGGAACTCCAAACGAATTTCGAGAAAACGTTCCATGTAAGCCAAGCGAGAATTGTACTTTAATTTGAAGAAATAAATTGCCGAGGATCCGAGGTACACTTGGTGGGGGGGGGGATTCTACCCTGAACTTCCGTAATATTATATTCTGGGCCGCTGAGTCTGCCAGTGTATCCAGGAAGTTCCCCTTGAAGTCTCCGCGAGGTCCATGAGCTGGAATCATTATGTAAAGCATGGTTCTAATGTTTACAGCTCTACGTCCATTTTAACATTTTGGGGGAATCCCCCCCCTAAGCTCACGCTTCAAGGGGAACAGCCTGGATACACTGACAGGGTTCAGCGGCCCAGAATCTAATATTACGGAAGTTGGGGGTTGACCCCCCCTCCAAGTGTATCTCGGATCCTCGGCAATTTATTTCTTCAAATTGAAGTACAATTCTCGCTTGGTTTATTACATGGAACGTTTTCTCGAAATTCGTTTGGAGTTCCCAATTCAGTTCTCAATAATAGGCCCAGAAACGGCAATCTTTATACCCCCCCCCTCCTCTTTGAACTTTTGTGGCAGAGTTGCTGAAAGATATGTGGCAGGGTTGCCGGTAAATTGCCATACCGGAACACTGCCACACATCAGTGTTCCTGTTACAGTGAACCGCTTGTTCTGGGGGTATTTCTTCCGGGGGCATTTTTTCCGCTTTTCAGTTTTCGGGGGTATTTTCTCCGGGGGTATTTTTCCCAGTTTACCTTATAAATTATTTAGTGCCTAAGCAAAAGCGCAATGCTATTGATTTTATTTGATACGTAAACGTTATGAATATGAAGTCGGCAGATTAAAAGCTGTTAAAAAGGCCAAGGTATAGGCCCTATGAATTAATTAAGTAAAAGAAAAGTATTGCAAACTTGACATGTTATGTAAATATTTAGTGGCTAAGCACAAGTGCAGCGTTCTTAAAAAAATCCCACGTTATCGTCCTTTTCTGAACACAGCATGAGTCATGTGTAATTCTGTTTCTTCGAACATTGTAGTTTTAAGAAATGTACGGCGATCTTTAAACCCTTCTCCCTCCTGTTGAACTTTTGTGGCCAGTCACCCTAAACTAGTATGAACCGGCGTGAAAATTCAGACAAACTAAGGAGCTCCTTCCCGTCGTTAGGTGCCTTGGAAAACTAAAACATAATTAGGAAACTTGGAAAACTGCCACACATTCAAAGTGTTCCTCGGGGGAATAGCACTTTGTGCCCGGCCCCTTAATGAAAAACGTGTGGCAGTTTTCCTGTGTGGCGGTTTTCCGGCAACCCCACCACACTAGGTAAATAATGAAAGTATGTGCCTCCCACCCCCACCATTCAAACAGTATGTCAAATCGACTTATTAGTTAATCCATGATGACAATCAAAACGCCCATCTCGGACATTATTTCCTCGGACTTTCTTCCCTAGACTTTTTTTTCCGCGTTTATCAACAGTCTCGGACTTTTTTTACCGATTACCTATTCCTCAATATCTGTCAACGGCATCGGATGAAGACTTGAATAGGAAAGCAGAGCATTTAGCGGAGTACAAAGGATAGATGAGTTTTGTTCTAAAATCTTTCAGACTTGCTTTGTGGGATGAGGTCAAGTCCAAATCATCAATTAGGGAAGATCTGTTGCTAATAGATAGCTACACCTTGGCATTAAGCCAGGAGCGGATTTACAGGGAAGCGCAGGGCCCCGCGATACTGGGGTTCCCCCAAACAACGATTTTTTTGCCTTTCTCCCAAAAAATAAATAAAATAAATAAAAGTTATATAACCGCAGAGATTGGTGAGTTTTCTGGTAGATTTACTTAGAATGTAATGATCATTTTGTTGTTCAATTCGGTATTTCATGTAACGGGCCATCTTAAACTTAAACATTTTTTTTCGATTCAGTACAGTTTAAGAGGCAGGCACAAGATTGTTACCGTGTGTGTATAATGGCATGGGGGAACTGCTTTTACGGAGCACGCTAATTGTTTTCGCCATTGTCCAGGCTTTTTTGGGAGGTCTAAGGGATAGACAAGTGACGACGACTGATAGCTTCAAAAGAAACTGTCCGTGGGGTGGAATATGATGTGCGGATGCGGAAGGAGATCCCACGACGCCTTCAAGTATAAATGACAATGAAAGCAGAGACATAAACTAACCATTTGGAACATGCTAGCAGGGCGGGCTGGTCTGAGCCAACAATTAAGTGAGTTCCGAATTTTCTCCCTAAAGAAAGGATTTCCTTGTCACATGTAGCTTCAGCGATTTTCTCCCCCAAAAAACCCTCTGTCTGAAGGAAATTACTGTCCAGCATCTGCGCAAAACGGAGCTTTCACGCCCCCACGAGCCCTTTGAAGTATCCCTGTCTTGTGGACAAGGATCTCTATCACAACAGAATGTGTAGGTAGTGGTCGCCAAGGCTTTTTTTAATCGCAAGGGGATTTAGGCATGGACTGACCCCAGTCCATCTCACATCTTTAGTTATTGCCTCCCAGCTATGTAAAATCAGCGCCGTTGACGGAGGAATACTGAAGTAGGACACTGGTAACTTTTTTTCTCGCTATCTCTTTTGTTGGCGGTGCCTTATGAGTTGTTTTATTTGTTTACAAGGAGTTTCAGTGATTTCCACCATGACGTTTTAATTTCATATAGTTTGTTTCATTTATCTTTTTACATAGAAATATCTTTGTTCACAGCAGTGCTTTGCCTGCTTGTTTAAACCCTGGAAGGGTTTTACCATTACTAGATTTTTTTATTTTTTTTATTTAACAAAGTTTGGAATTTATCTTCTGGTATTGTGCGCGAAAGTGAAAACTAGACAGTAACAATGAAGCGACCCTATGAGTCTGGCAGTCAAAAACGTAAAAAAAGTAAGATGAGACAAGAAAATGAAGTTAAGCAAAGAAACAGTTTATCATATGTGAAAAAAAACTGAAGACTAGTCCAGTAGTGAACATTCATCGAAAACTACGAGAGATGAACTACCAATTGGAAAAGTGGACTCTTTATAGCAGAAGTATGCACTCCATCAGAAAGGATTAACGAGGAAACGTCTCAATTATCAGATAATTTAGAGATTTCTGAGGCTGCTACACCGGTTGCAGTATCTGAACAAGTGAACTCTGAAATGCCAATGGTACTGCTTACTAATAGGCACCATCCCTCATTTCAACAAAATTGCTATCTTAAAGATATTGCATTATGGCCAAAATTGATTTCATCCGATATGATTGAATATTTTTTACTGAATTAACCGAAAAACGTAGGAAACATGGAACATTTGAAAAAAAGAGTATGAGGAAGGAAGACTGATTAAACTCGGAGGTTTCAATGAGTCATTTTCTGAGAGTGAAGAAAAACGGAACAAAAGAAATGAGTGGTTGATTTTTTCGGAAACAACAAAGTCAATTTACTGTTATATTTGTAAATTATTCCCTGACCATAGTAAAGAAAAACGGGCATTTCTGGACTGCTATTCAAACTGGAGAAACGTTGCTAGAGATATTGCCGACCGTGAACCCGGCTTCCTCCAGACTCCTTATCACCAATCATAAATGCTGCAGGTGTTCTTCCCAGCTCTTTGGAAAAATTGCCACATCGTCGAGGTATGCCACGGCATACTCCTGGTGGTGGTGGGGGTGGGGGTGGGGGCAAGGCCCTATTCATGATCCTTTGAAAAGTGGTCGCGGCTCCCGACAAACCGAAATGCATCACTTTCCACTGGAATAACCCGCGGTGGGTGGCGAACGTAGTGTACCTTCTACTCTCCGGGTCCATCGGTATCTCATAGTACCCTTTTGAGCATGTCCAACGTGGTAATAGAATGCGCCGCCCCCACCCTGGCTAGCAGGTCAGGAATGTGTGCCATCGGGAACGCGTCTGGGACGGTGTGCGAGTTCAGCATTCGATAGTCTATGCACATCCTGACTTCTCCCGAGCGTTTTAAGATACAAACGATGGGATGACTAAATTCCTCCTTAGACTCCTGTAGCATACCCCAGTCGCACAATTCCTGAATTTGGCTTTCTACGGCCGATTGCATGGCCTGGGGCACCTTATACCTATGCTGCGTACGCAATAAACTTCCCGGTTTAACGGTAATTATGTGCTCCTCTTCCGTAGTAGCTCCCACCTCTCCGGAGAAAAATTTGCCCATACTACTTACTAATTCCTGTAGCTCTTGTAATTGATCCCGAGTTATCTTTTGGCTTCCTACCCGTACGTCCGTCGGACACTCCCTCTCCTCCTTCGTCCTCCTCGTTGGCACTTCCTGTATAACCACGAAATCCTCGTCCGATTCAAAGATTACTCCTACGACGTTGAACCTGGGCATATATTCCCTCAGCTTTCCTACGTGCTCGTGGCGCTTGTGACCCAGACCCACATCGATAACGTACCTATTACTCTCTCGCTTCTCTAAAATGAATACCGGATCCGTCCATCTTGCATAAATTTTGTTCTTAGAGTCTGGGATGAGTGCTATGACTTGGTCTCCAACTTCGAAAGTTTTCGGCCGTCGCTGTTGCTCCTCGGCTACTTCCTCTACTTGCTGTGCCATCTTCTCCATTCTCTCCTTCATCTCGTGAAGGTATTGGGCCGCCGACGCGGATATGCCTATGGGTAACTTACATCCGCCCATCCAATTTCTCTTCAAAATTTAACGGATCCACCGGTTCTCTACCGTACAACAACTGAAGGTTGCTATTCCGGTGATGGCATTCGGTACCTCCCGGTACGCCTACAACAAATAGGGTAAAGCTTTGTGCCATTGCCTCGACTCCTCTCTGATGACGTGTGGAGCATTCCCTTGAGGGTTATGTTGTAACGTTCTACCAGGCCGTTGGCAGCAGGGTACCCTGGGACCGAGAATCTAGGAGTCGAACCCAGTCTCTTTAGCATCTCTTGTGTCAGTCCCGACGCAAAATTGGTACCCCTATCCATGGCGACTACCTCCGGGATTCCTGTGGGCTGGAAAATTTCCAAAAGCGCGTCGCAGGTACTCCTGGCATTTAACGACGTTAAACACACTGCTTCCGGCCATCGGGTATGCTGATCTACTAATACTAAAATCCAACGGTGCTCTTTACTCGATGCGGGTTCTATGGGACCAATAAGGTCTACGTTTACCACCTGGAAGGGTAACGCTGGCCTCCTAACTGGGGTTATGGGAACCCGGTCCTTCCGTGTGACTGGCCTCCTAAGTTGGCAAGCTTGGCAGTCATCACAGTATTTTCCAACGTCCTTCTTGACGTATGGCCAATGCAATGTGTAGCGGATCCGCTGTAATGTCTTCTTGTGGCCTAAATGAGCCGAAAACACAGAGTCGTGCGCCAACCTCATCACTTCCCCTCTCCTACATTCTGGCACTACTAGCTGGCTGACTGGTTGCCCTAAAACTTTTTCTCGGTGATGTAGTAGCCCATCCTCAAAAAGAAATTCGCCGTTCCTCTCTATGGCCTGGCTAAAAGCTTCCCTTAGCGTCTCGTCGCGCGTCTGCTGTTCCTTAAAAATCCCGTAGTCTGAGCCGTGAAGTCCCCTGTTTATCGGACTTCCATCTCGGCGCCGTCGACTGCAAAGGTCCCGTCCCAGGATCTGATTGGCTGCCCGTCGCGCGCTCCGTGGATGCCCCACCTATCTCTGTAACCTATCTGATGCCTGGGGCGAAATCGGGTCCTTCGACGCTTCCTCCGTCCGTCCTCCCTTTCGCGACGCAAACACCCTGAGTTTCTTTCAGGTCTATTCCTGTAAGCTTTTTTCTTTCCTGCAAATCGTCTTCGTCGTTCTCCTCTCCTGAAATTGAAAATTCCCCCCCCCCCACCCCGGGGTTGAAACTGTCCACTCGGGACTCGCTTGCCTAGCTTACTTTATTTTTGCGTAATCTAACGGTGTAATTAACGCATCGTTACTGAGCTGGGGTACGATTGCGCAGATTATTTCCGTCATACCCATTACCTCTTTCCTTGCTTTTCCAAATCTGGGTCTATCAATCTAACTTGCAGTTGTTTTATGGGAAAGTTGGCGGTTCTCCCGTCAAATCCGGTTAAATATTATCTGCCCGATCTCCTCCTCCTCATCGTCTTCCCCTAACTTACCCTCTTTTACACAACAAAATTCGGCCCCGCTATCTACGATTATTCCGGCCCGAATTAGTTTCTCTGTTTCTATCCTTAATTGTCCTCCTACGGGTATCTCAATCATCTCGCATTGGCTGCTCTCGGATCCCAGTATCCTTCCCATTTTAGCATTTAATTTCATGGGGTCCTCCTCTGGTTTCGTCTCGACGCCCCCCCCAATCTGTTCATTCCCTTCTCTCCTCTCTAGTCGCTACCAGACTTATTATTTTATTCCCATCATTTCTCCAATAGCCTGTTGATCTCTTGTTATCCTGCCCTGGTGTAACTCTGAGCTTGCAAATGCACCTGTAGGTGCCCCGCCTTACCGCCAAAAAAACAAATCACGCCCTGATCAAAATTAGTTAGTTCCCTGGTGGTCTAATAATTCCCCCCCCCCCTCTATTTTGGAACCCTGATCCGGTTGCTGGGAATTTTCCTTTCTGGGGTAGCCCATTATTCGGCTGATTATCTCTTTACCTGGGTCGTTACTCCCGTATTATACAGACTCTCCACTCCCCTTAAAAATAGAGCCCGCCGCATAATTGCTTTTGGGTCTCCCTTCTCCCAATTCCATAGCTTCTACACGAGTCTCATAAAGGTCACATAGCTCTCCCAGTTCGCCCGCTAAAACCAATTTCCCCACGGCACCTCTCTGCAGCAAATAATTCTTCAAACTTGGAGAAAGCAAACCCTTGAATTTGTCGCAAATTAATAAATTCATTAATTGCTGGAACTCTGATACGCCACTTTTCTCCACGTAGTATTGGAGCGCTCTCCCAATACGACCTGCTAATTGCTGGAAGCTTTCCCCTTTATGTCTCTTCATTGTCTCAAACTGTTTCAGATAGATATCGGGGGTCAAGTGGCACTCGGCCAAAATTGCTTCCTTAACGGTGCGGTAGCAATCATACTGCTCCAGGGTTAGCCGTCTGGACAAGTTGTTCACGCATTCGGCGTTAAATAAAGCCACAACTAACGGTCCCTGCATCTCCTCTGGAACAGCATGTAATAGAAAGGCCCTCTCAATGGAATCGAAGAAATCTAGGATTTCCTCTGGCTTAGAGGGACTCTTTGGAATTGTCCTCTCTATGATTCTCATATAATCGGCTAGGCGCCCCTAATCTTTCGTCGCCGGAGCCGGACTTTCTAAGGATAACTGTAGTTTCCTCAGCTTGAAGTCCCTTTCTATCAGCTAATTGCAGCTGAAGCATCCTCTCAGCCCGTTCGGCTTCCAGCTCGATTTTTTCAATTAACTTTCCTCTTTCTTTTCCTGCAATTTGAGCATTCTAAATTTAAATTCCAATTCCAACCTAGCGGTATCCCCCTCCATCTTTCTTTGGTTAATCTGTACCTCTTGGTTAGAATATGAGCTGTTATTTAGCTCTTTATCACTTTCCCCTTCACTTCCCTCTACACTCTGTTCTTCGTACTCCTGACTCATTTGCCCGTTCAAAAGATGATCCATATTTCATGCAATATTCATATTCAATACTCATAAAAATCAATATATATGTAAAAATACACTAAAATTTTCGATATCAGGCTATGCTCTCAAACTGGTTAGACTATTCATTCCTACACGCCTATTTCAACATATAATAATAATAATAATAATAATAATAATAAAACACAATTGATTTCCTAACTTAACTAGTGACCTCGAACTTTTACACATAAATACACTTTGCACTTCAACAATTGATAATATCCTTGACCCTATGGTCTCTGACCGCACCCTAACGCGAATTCTATTGGCTTTAGGTGGCTAAAATACTACAGGTAGTGCCCAGGAAATAAATTTTACCCGCCGAAGCGATTCCAGCTACTTTCTGCTTCATTCTGTGTCTTGGGGTGGCGGGGCACTTAAACTTTGGTCTGACTTATTTACACAAAATAAGTCCTGTAGTACGTCAGGCTCTCTGGTTTCGAGCTCTCCTCACTGTAGTCGTTCTCTCGTCGTCCGTTTTCGAAGAATGAGTCCTGTAGTACGTGAGGCACTCTGGTTGCGAGCTCTCCTCACGATAGTCTTAGTCTGGGTTGTAGGTCTCCTTCGTTGCACTGGATCTCTCTTCCACCACAGCGTGCGAGAAGTGTCCTGGTTGCGGACCTCCTCTAGCCGTCCGTCGTCGGTTAAAGTTCTGTCGGTTCCTTCACCTGTGGGTACCGGGATCTTTCTCCTATCTACCTAACTAGAATTTCTCCTCTAATTCTTATCAGCCTGCCTTTCCCCTCAAAATTCGTTTGTTCTGTTATCCTGCCGACTGCGCCATATTTTCTGTGCTGCAAGAGCGAAAGTACTGGTCACGTGCCGTGGCCCCGCCTCCTACTTATGACTCTGAGGCGTCAACGTTATAGGTGCTTCTCACAGACACAAGGAAGCGTTTCTGTTCCTCTGAAACACTCCCTAAACTCTATTCGAGCGAACAAACGAAGCCTTCTCCACTTTGTTATGAAATCTGTGATCCAGGAAGGCGGATCGAAACAGCTGAACGAACAGAATAATAATAATCACAACTAAGATAGAAGGATCTCGAGAGGATTTATCAACATAACACAAACATTTATTAAGTAATTAGTTAAATTCTGACGGCGGTGGATTAATATTCCTCTAGCATCGGGTTTCAAAAGGCTTTGATCTGACGTAGACATGAAATCTAAGAGAATCACTTTCTAAGAAAAATATCTAATTCCTAGCTTTCGGTGTTGACGTTCCAGAAAGAATCTACATACTATTAGGTAGATCTGTGTCTCTGATAATACTATTATTAGCCTAATTCGTGCTTCCCTGTCGTTACGAATTCAATCTTAGACAGTACTAAGATTTGATATTTGAGGAATATCTATAACGCAAGCGGGATTCCCTGACCGGGACCTGTACCGCTGCAACCCAAAACCCTATCTCTCCAAAGATAGTGTGCTGGCTAACCTCATGCAGAGCCTCGGACCTCCGTATAACTGGAGAGTCCGTCTGCTAACAAAAAAAAAGGAAAACGCTTCGCGTCCCCTTCCCCGAAGAACTTCTCTCTGCGCTAGACGAAAGCAGACTAACAGGTTCTTCCTAAGAGACCTGCTCTCTTCGCCTCCTCCGCACTACGCATGCGCAAAGCCCCCGGCGCCGACACTGCCCCCTCGCCGACCTGCTAACGTGCGCTCTTCTCCTGCCCCGCATCCCTCCTTTGACGTCACGCGCCTGCTAATCCCTAGCGTCTGCGAGGCGTACTTAACTGATGGGTTTTAATCCCACCTTTCGTGTTTCTGCGGTCAGTCAGATCTACCCATTAGGAAGTGTACCCTTTAAGAAAGTATTCCTACCGCCGAAGTACATTCTTACAATAACACAATATACATTGTTATAGCTACACAAAGGTGGATGGCTGGTTTTCCAGACTTTTATGCGTCTGTGCAACGCTGACAATGTACAGCGAAAGTCGCAGTATCATTGAAAATGTTATCAGTTCGTTGGAAAGGCCTCTCCTTTCTAAGGCGTGAGAAAACTAAGGTTCTTTGTGTGAGACCTTCGACCTGGAAAAAAATGTTCTCGAACCTTCTGTCGCCTTCTTGGGTTTTTTACTGTCGTACTTTCCCTTTGTGAAAAAGTGGCATAATGTTCAGTTTAACATAATTAATATGTCCGTTCGTACAGACTGCTTTATCAAATTCGGAAAAAACGCTTGCAAACATTGAAGCAAAGTCCTTAGCGGAAAAGTTTGGAAAGTACGATATAGCGGTTTTTACTGTTTTGTGGAATCGCTTGCTTCAAACAATTGATGTTGTCAGCAAATCACTGCAGAAAGTCGAAACAAATGTACTAAGTGCTGTGAAACTGTTTGATTCACTTCAAAGTTTAGTTTCTGAAGTTCGAAATGACTATAGTTCGATAGAAGCCGAAGTATATACTTAGTGCAAAATAAAGCTTCTTCAGATATCTCTGAGAAGCGTAAAACAAGCAGTTATATTTTTCGATGACACGAGAGATAATGAAGTCAATTTGAAAGGTAAAGACAAAATCATCGTTGAGACCGTCAACGTTATTTGCGACACAATAACTGTGCACTTGAAGAATAGAAGCATATTTCTTTAAAAAAATTGTTGACTTATTTTGCGTGTTTTTTGATAAAAAATATGGACGAAAATCTTAAAAACAAACATGTTCACAAGTTAACTGAGTTGTACCGAGAAGACATCGACGCAATTCTTTTTGAAGATGAATTGAGGCATTTCCTCCATTTTATAGACAACGAGGAAGCAGTCTGTCCGTCCCGATCGCCTACCGATCTGTATAAATGTTTGCATGATGGTTTGCAGGCAACCTTTCAGAGTGTAGATACCATCCTAAAAATATTTCTAACAATACCTGTAACAAATGTTTCGGGCGAACGTTCTTTTTCAGTGTTAAAAAGAGTGAAAAATTATTTGAGGAATTCTATGACTCAAGAACATTTGACAAATTCCGCAATTTTGACAATAGAAAGTGCTATTTTAAAGAATGTGGCGTACGATAGCATAATAGACGATTTTGTAAAGAAAAAATGTAGAAAGAAAACTAGATGAATTCACTGAAGACTGAATATAACTAGAACGGAAATATAATCCAGGCAACCTGACTTTATATTCATTTACATACTTCAGAATCAATTATATCAAAATATAACATTTTTTTCATTCTGGTTTTTCCTCTCATCCTGTTTTCATTTTATTCCTAAATACAAGTTATGTAAAAATGCACTGCAATGAAACACATAAATAATGCAATATCATAATGAAATCTTTCTGAAAATAAAAAGATATTTGCATGATATTCTCAGACTTCTTATTTATGCTCCATTGTTATACCAGTAGCACATGTGCAGTTAATAACACATTAATTTACTTCCTCTTATTTATTCATAGCAAGCAAAAATATGTAAAAGGAAATTTCTACTCCAAATACAAGTATTCGAAACATGCGTACAATGAAATGCCATAATGAATATTGTTGAAAAATATGGATCTGCAATAGTTCTTCTTGCTTATGGTAATAGCCTATAACTATTATAGTTGCAGTTGATAAAATGCTGCACATATTCATTTACTTCCAGTTACTTATAAACCAGATTAAGGTAAATAAAGAATGGGGGGGAAGGGTATACATAGCAAAAAAGTTATTTTACTCTGTAATAGCAATATATTTGCTGTTGATAAAATGCTACGCGTATTTATTTACTTCCATTAACTAAAAATCTAGATGAAGGAAAAAAATTGAACATTGGGAGGGGGGGGGGGGAGATATAAGACAGAAAAATATTTAAGTATGGCAGTCAGTCAGTGCCCCCGAAACCAGTGCTGTGCGCAAGGCCCCGGATGACTTTGAATCCGCCCCTTCTGAGCATTCCAGACCTTCACAGAGCTCTTGTGCTGTTCCCGACGTTACCAGTGATTGTATCCACAGCTCAGCATCTCCTTTAGAATTCTTGGCCTTCCAGACCTCCGCACAGCTCTTTCACTGTTCCCGACGTTATACGAAATTGTATCCACAGCTGGGCGATCTTCTCCTTCAGAATAGAAATGAATAAATGATCTTCGCTGCACCATGTCTCAAAGACTAAGCGGTTTCGGTAGAGTTTAAATGTAGTGTGTGAAGTGGTAGAAATGTTTGCACAGTAAAATGATAGCCGATCACGCCGCTGTAATAATAAAGACAGAATTAGTCTCTGTTGTAGTGGGTACGTGATTTTAATACTCTCATTACCGCTCCAATTCACAAATAGTTATTTCGTATAACATCTATAAATGCTGTTTGGGTATATGACTTTGCGGAGAGAGGGCCCGATAATAAATCTAGGGGAAGGGGCAGCTTATTCTGTTACCCTGTTTTCAGCGAATTGTAAAATATCGAAACCAAATATTGCCCTGAGAGTGGTAATAAATTTGCGTAAGTTTTCTGAGGTATTTATTATGACGCTGTAAAAACTCCTGTGCACGGCATAAATAAGATGTTTTCTGATACGTGTTAAAAAGGTTCATAGTGTATTCTCGTTAGGTGGTGATTGAAGTGTGGCAGAAATACGCGTCTTCACAGATAAACAAATACTTTTCTTTGCGCATAGATTATATTGCAAACGTTAGCTTAAGAGGTATGATGACCATGTGACAGTTTTAGTCCTTAGCTATAGAAAGAGGTATAATATCGCATTTTTCTATCAAATGTTAGCCTGAAAAGGTAGAGGGGTATAGGATTATGTTTCCGAACTTTAGCATGAAAGGGCTATGACAAACTGATAGCATATCAATGGGTTTCCACCGTTGCTATTTAGAAAACTTCTCAAAGTCGAATGTTGTAGGCAAGTAGTGTAGGGCGCGGGCTTCTGACTTCTCGCGTTGCTGGGCCTGTGTTCGAGACCGTGCACAAGACAGATGTTTTACGCTCCGGCACTGGTTTTATCCCTTCTCTGTAGTCAGTGGCTCTAAATTTGGGATGATCAAAGGAAATAAAACTCCGAAACAAAAGTCAAAGTTAGTGAACAGTTGAACATTGTTGGTAATGTAGACATACGCTTACACACGATTATGGGAGAGGGGGAAAAACTGAAAACCGAGCGTCTAGAATTAAGGTCAGTTGTCTCGCACTTTATAAAAAGATTACAAACTGTAATAGTCTCGTTATCTGCACAAAGATACCGTATTTCCACTGTTTCCCATGTAGCCACCTCTTCAGAAAACTTAAATTACATCCCCCTGGGGCGGGAATCGAACCCGCATCACCAGATTTCTGTTGGAGCATGGTACCGTTTACACCACCCAGCACAACGAAGCTCCAAGCAACGGAAGCTGAGCTGATGTAGCTTAGAAATTTGAATATCTTTCAGATTTGGGCTTCCGTGTATTTCTCACGAATTATTTCTTGAAGAGGATTAGTTTCCCATTGTGATATCGAAGCTGTAATCATGTGTTGAAATGTTCACGGAAAGTGCTTCCACTATTCTTAAGAGTATGCTGTGAAATGTTGGTCCTAATTTTTTTTTTATTATAAGTCCATTGTACGACTGCAGGCGGATTTCTAAGGATCAATATTCCAGCATCTGGAACTTGTAGAAAATATACCTTGAAATCTATCTTGTACCAGCCTACACGCGTTTCGCAGGTACAATGCCACGTATGAATATCTGCGAACAGTGAAAAGCTGATTTTTAAAATACAATGGTAAGATAATTTGAGTGTTGTAAACCGCGACCGAATAGAAACGTCAGTTTCCCAGATCACGGAATTGGAGAAATATAACAAGCTTCGCGATAGGCAACAGACGCTTGTGGTAACTAACATTTGACGTAATATTTGAATACGTGTAATTATGTCTGGTCCTGACGCGCTTACTTTCTGCGTGGTGGTGTACAACCATCCGAAGGGTGTTAGTGACCTTACCCGCCTTTCAAGCACAGCCTCGAACATAAATTGTACCCTCCTCCCCCTTACACTTCCTTTTTTTAGTCTCTTGCTAATTACAACTATCCTTTTAAGTGTCATCTTCCAAATTAAAAACATTACAGTGTGCCCCCAACAGCAGTTATACTGTATACACATACTCCCGGCTTCAAACAAAATCCAGTGCCTCCTTGCACACTTGACTAAATTAATAGTTTGATTCATTTACAAGGCCTGGGTCAGACCAAAGAACATTTAGTACGTGCGGCTGTATAGGGATTCTTATCACAAAAGGACGTACATTTTTTATTTTTTTTTTTTGAAAGAAGCCTCTAAAATATTTAACTGAAAGTACGGGCATTAATGAAACTTTTTTTTTCTTACCACAGAAAAAATAGTCAAGAGAATGGATGTTTTTTTGAAGAACCTGAAGTATTAAATCTGTTAAGTTTTTGCCATTATTT
This sequence comes from Macrothele yani, assembly GCA_039090855.1. Lineage (NCBI taxonomy): Eukaryota > Metazoa > Arthropoda > Arachnida > Araneae > Macrothelidae > Macrothele > Macrothele yani. Next base: position 1,947,554 of record CM076996.1, on the reverse strand, counting down.
GCAAAACGTTCGGAAGTTGTAACTACTCTTAATCATAATTCTTAATAATTGATTATAGCGGTCGGTTCTGAGAACCATTGTGCTGAATTAGAAGTCTTATCTAAGAATGTTGAGCCATGACCTAAGGCGCTGGCGGAGCTGTTTTGGGAGGCTGTCCAGAGGAACGAACAATAAGACAAGATTAATCTTCAAGGTAACTTCCTATGAACGATGTTCAGGTTGTGCCATACACTCGGTGTGAAACTTTTTATCAATACACTTTATCAACAAAAAATATAGCTTGGAACGAAATAACTTGTTGGTCGGTGGCAGAGTGGTTCAGAAACTAACCCCTTTTGGTGCTCGGGGAAGAGGGTTTTTAAGGGTTGTCGAATAGTCTAAAACGTGGGCTTTCTTATTCAGCCTACTGCTGGGCCTATCTTGGAATCTCTGGTGAAACGTGGATGTGTTTTTGATGCCATGCATCTTTCCCGACGGCAGTAATGTACATCCCAAGCAAAAAATTTCGATGTAACGAAAATGGGTAACGGAAGTACTAGTGACAGGCAAGGGATCCGCCTAATTTGCATCTAATTAGGACCCCTGCTCAGACAAATTGCGTTGACGTCTCAAATACACGACGCTGACGCTTGATCGGCAGCTCGCTGTGAAAGCGTTTTGTCTGTGCCTACGGAAAGTAGCACTTTTTGATGCTATGCATCTTTCCCAGCAGTAGTCAAGTAAATCCCAAGAAAAAAAAAATCGATGTAATGAAAATAGGTATCGGAAGTAAGTCAAAACCATTGTTGGAATCTGATTTTTGAAATGCTGGCCCATGAAGTGACGCAACAATAGTGAATATCATTGTTGCTCAACAATATATTTTACTAAACTTTCGTCGAATTTATTTCATCACGTTTTACGTAAACGTAACAGTACCTCATTGCAATCTGCGTAAATTACGAGAACTTCATGCTAAATGTGATAAAAACCATTACAAAAATCAATTTTTTGATGCTATGAAAATTGGCACGCCGTAGCGAGATTTGGCTTCCTTTCGCCCCTCCCCGGGAGTGTTACTCTGCTATTGACAAGAGCTTGAAAATGATGTATAACACGATGGGGTGTAACTTGCAGATATCCTAGACCAAAAGTTACCAATCCCCTTCACTAAAACTTTTGATTCAGCTATTCTATCTTGCGGTCAGATTTGCGCATGCGCAGTGGACTTTCGTAGCTACATCACATTTCATCGGTGTCAGGGTCGTTTACGTTCGTCTAAATCATAATAAAATATAATAAAAAAAATATTGTTTTTGAAAAATTAAATAGTCGAAATACTATTGCTGCAGACATAGTTTAGTAAATATTTACTTTAATGACTCACATATTTTCTTTCATTAGTTTTTCGCCAATGATATTCATTAATCCACCTACCTAAGTACCACTCAATGTCAAGAATCAGTAAACCATATTGTTTGTTACAATTTAATTTCACGTAGTATGTACCGGACTGTGGCTCGGTATTGTCGTGAGTGAGGCGATTGTGTTGTACGTAAATGTATATTCTCGAATCACTCGTTTTATTTCACACCCACAAAGACCTAGGCATGCGAAAGATGCATAGCATAAATTATCTGTAAATAGTACCTCTCGATGTTTCTCTTACGGCCCAAATTCTCTCCATTGGCCCAGAATTAGAAATGCAAGACCTCTAGGCCCTTAAGTCTTTAACCGGCTGGAACGAATTAACTCGGGGTTGCAGAATGGGCTGAAATCAGCTGAAATTCAGAAATACTGAAATCGGCCTTATTTCAGAAATGCTGAAATACGTGGGCTCGATGCCCTCATCTCTCTTCTATTTCTGTGTCTGTGCAACATCGCGCTGCCTCATCTTCCACTGTGCCTTTGAATCGCCACCAGTCTTCTTTATCCCTTCTTCCGGAGTCTCCTGAAGATACTAGCTCCCAGCAAGTGGTGTCTTCTCTTCCTGCTTCCCCTCTTCCACCTTCTGTTGCTCCTGCGCCCAGTGCTCAACTGAAAAGTTCTTCATCCTTGCAAGATGCGCCTTCTCCCTTGGGTATCACTCTGTTGGAGCAAAACCCATTCTGTTCCGGAACCTCAAGATATTACAGAGCTTCTCCCAGGATATTCCAGAGCAGATGACTCCGCATCTGGTTCTTTCGCTGCTGAAGCCTTTAGACTTTTGTTCTCCTGTGGTATCTCCACTTGATCTAGTTACTCTTGCAGCTGTTCAAGGCTTGGATAATTTTTATTTTGAGTCTTCTGCTGATTCTCTTCAACCATCCCGTCCATCTCCTGAAGCTGTTGGGATTCTTCCTTTAGTTTAACTCGCTGTAGGCCCGTCGGGCCTGCCCGCTGCTCCTGTGCAGGTTTCCTTACCGCCACTTGTAGCAGACATCATGTCTGCTGAATTCATCCTCCTTCTCTGTGCTGTTTTCCGCCTGTGTTGGCGGTATATCGCTGGTTGCACAAAATATTTTGACAATCCTGTGAATCAAAATATTTTGACAATGATTAGAACCTGGGCTCATTTCTCGAAAAGACTAAATTTGCGTACACATCAGCGTTCGCGCCCTCAACGCCCCGAACTTCCTGACTTTGCTTTGCTTCGATTTTCTGATGTCTTTCTTGACTACTGTAATAATGTTTACTATCTTGATGATGATCATCAAGAACTTTTCACTGTCGACGATGATAGTGTCTCTAGAGGCCTGCAGGAACTTTCTGTATACATTCCGTCGACTTCGATCGTAAACTGCTGCTGTAGTGCTTCTTCGTTCGCCTTGCCAGTTGTTGGCAGATCTTTGGCTAGAATGTGCTGTATAGGGTTTTATAGACTTTTTACCATGTTTATTTGCTGTGGTGCTCCCAGCGTAGTTATTACTACATACTCACACGTTTGTACATAATTATCTGTTTTACTCTCCTTGTTGTTGTACCTATTTTAATTTGTCCCGTGTGGGGTACTGTGTAGCCCACTCGGATGTCTCTGTATTGATTTTAACGTATAAATAAAGGCTAATTTTGAGGGAAATCAGCTCAAACGAATATATATACATTGTCTAACAAGTGAACCGAACGCGGCTGGAACAAGTGAACCTGCGCATCAGAAAGCGTTGCCTTTTCCTTAGCTTTTTTTTTTTTATTCAAAGTGGTCATTTAGGGTGTGATTGACAATAATCCTTTCTCGTTGATTGTCTGCTAACCCAAGAAGGGATAGAGATGTTTGAGTCATTTGTTTCTACCCAGGGGCATGTCATCCGTGAGAGGGAGACTAGCCACTCCCAGTCATGCCTTGGGTAATGGAGCAGAGAATAAGGGACTAAAAGGAAGCGCTTATCACTATTGATAGGTTTATGGCCAGTACTGTTATGATGAGAGGAGGAAAGGAATTGTAGCTTTTGTATAACCCAGCCGCTATGTGGAAAATTCTGTTTGGGAGAGCGCAGAAAATTTTGGGCATAGTTTGATTCAGGTAAATCGGCCGCTTAAAGGACTAATTGTCGAGGTGGTCATTTAAACGCTAGAAAAAAAAATTGGTGTAGGGTCTAGGTTTGGACACTAGAGGAGGTTTTGTTTAACGGTTGTGGTTTGCAGATGCCTTCCGTGAATCTAAAAACCATAAATTAGAATTGTGTGTTGTGTTCAGCTTTGGAAGTCTGTGTGATATTTAGTACACGCACATACAAGAGCGCGCGCGTAATTACACACGCATACGTTCTTTCACTGGGTCATTAGGAATGCTCTCGTGTTTGCGGAAAGATTCATTTGTAGTCAGTGTAAAATTTTGAATAAATTTGACCGGAAGGTAATGAACTGAAGTTGAACGTGACAAAACCTTTCTCAGTTAGCACCGGAATACGATATATCAGTTAATTACTAAACTAAAACAGTATGGGAACTTGTTAAAATTTTCAAGATAGGGATATTGCCCCCATTTTGTAATACTGTATATACAGTGTGTGTGTGTGTGTGTACGTACGTACACACACACACAGCGTGTTTATAAATAGTGGGAACACTTTAATAAGCCGCCCCGGTGGCGCAGTGGTCTAAGGCGCTGGCCTCTGATCATTCGTCCGTAAGGGGTCTGGGTTCGAATCCCGGTCGGGAATGGATGTTGTGTTTGTCTTACGGCACTGGCTCTCTCTCTCTCTCTCCCTTCCCTGGAACCAGTGACCCTAAATTAGGGACGGACGACTGCTTATAGCCCATTGAGTTGCTCACGGTGGTCGTTAACCTCCAATAAAAAAAAAAAACACTTTAATAATTTATTGCACATGGAGTAAGAGATACCATTTACTTATCTATGCCACGTGTATGTATGAATAGAATGCTAGACAGATTTATTATTCAATGGAACAGAATTATGTAGTTCTGTTGTCTACCATTGGCCGTTTCTTCCACGTGTATATACCCAGTTAATAGCCTGTAACCTCAGAAATTTCCCTATAATTTTCGAAATCTGCCGCCTGAGTGTATTTTTACGCATGACGCATGTAGTTTCGATTTTCTATGATGTACGTATCTTTTCCTGTGTCTTGTAGTTACTCCATTGTTTCTTTCACCGTTCCACACCTCTTTAAATCATCTGTACTCTGTGTATAACCTTTCAAGGGGTCTGTATTCCATAAAACATGCTCAGATTGCATCGTGTTTTTATCTTTTGTCTTTGAGATATTCGGAGCTCTGAAGACTTATTTCCTTCTCCAATCCACCTTGCAGAGTAGTTGCACACATGATCTGTTGAAATTTGTTGAAGGCTGTTGTTATGGGTATAACACTACCTGAGTACTGCCTAGAAATGGGAATAACTTGGTGGTTACCTTCCAGCATGAGGAATTTGTTGACCAACTGTTATAAGCTGATTTTTCAGAATTCGTGTTGACTACTGACGTGCTGAGTTTCTTCCCTTACGAATGCGCCTAGAAACTGCGTTAAAGCTGTGTCTGCCGCCCTGGTGGCGTAGTGGCCTAAGTGATGGTTTCTGATCATTCGTCCGAAAGGGGTCTGGGTTCTAATCCCGTGAGGCATGGATGTTGTGTTTGACTTACGGCGCTGGCTCTCTCTCTCTCTCTCTCTCCCTTCCCTGGAACCAGTGGCTCTAAGTTAGGGACAGCCGAATGCTTATAGCCCATTTAGTTGCTCACGTAGTAGTCGTTAAACCTTCAATCAAAAAAAATAAAATAAAAAATATCTGTGTCTATAGAAGTGTATGGCTGATTTCTGGTGCTCTGTGGAGTTCGAGTTGCCGGTAGTCCGTGCATGTCTATCTTACGTAATCGTCTTTGAGTTTTGTAGTCTCTTTATAACCTTACATGACCTCCAAGTTCTATTTCATGGGTCTCGTTGAGTTGTTTATATAAGCTCTGTGTGTTCTTACGTGGTATTAAAGTCTCTAATCTGTATGTCAAAACAGATTGCACATTTCGATTTAAGGCTTTTCCTTTAAACATAGTGATACTTCGTTCTTGAAAATCCTGTTAATTCTTCCAAATAAATTCCAGCCAAGTTTTATTTGCATCAAATAATTTGTTCCCACATGACACCGCCAGCTAATAAAATTTAGACTTGGCAGATAGAATGAAAACTGGAAGTGATAGATGGTTGATAGAATGAAAATGAAAGTGTATAACCATCTATCACTTCCACTTTCATTCTGTCTGCTCTTAAGCATTTGTGGAGAAAGTAATTGAACTCTATTTTTGTTTTCTGTAAGTCATTCTTTAATCTCTTAACATGAGTGCGAGAAGGAGAGTGAGCGGTTTTGCTGTTGTTATACGTGGTAAGTCTTGTCAAAATTTTGGCTGCTAACTCTGGTATAAATGCTTTTTGTGTACTAATTTTGTGCAGATTTAGGATAAGTCTAATATCCAGTGTATAGTGGTACATTTTATTCTGGTTTTTCTATTCTTAACTGGTTGGAGACCCAAAGGTTTAATAAGCTAAAAAGTTAAGCGTTCCACGTTGAAAATATTTACTTCAAATTATCTTAGGTGACCATTTAAAACTTTGCAATTATTGAAACACAAACGTGTAGTATTACCTTTGCTTCAAATTGTGTGCTACATTTTATAGCCTTTTTCGGATATCCCCGGGTCAGACCTTATTGGTACTTTTTCGAGCTTCACCGCCCGATCTGTTTCTACGATTCATCCTTGTATTCTGGCTTGACCTCTGAAAATTTAAACTTTCTAGCTAAGGAATAAAATACGGACTCCCTGGAACAAAGCACATCTGACGCAAACTGAAGAACTAGTATCCAAGGCGATAAAAAAAATAATAATAATAATATACCAACTTTTAGATCTGTGCCAAAGTAATTTTGATGCAGAAATAAAAGCAACTACGATGGTAGCTGCAAATGATGCACGTTATTTGAGAAAAGTCTGTTGTACTACAGTTCAACATTTAAGCATTTCTCATGTTGTTGTTGTTTTCTTTCTCTGGACAAAATAAGTTAGTCTGGCTATGCAAAAGTGCATGTCGGAAAACCAGAATTTTTCTTATCCGCATGCCCATTAAAAAAAAAATCCATTGTATTTCGAAGAATAGTTGAATAAGCAGAAAATCCGACCAAGGCAAACCGGAATTTGAAAGATGCTGCCAGTCTTTCGAAATAGGACAGGCACAGGAAACCAGAGCTAAACAGGCATCCAATTGAAATCTCTCAGTGAAACTTATTAATGTCGCTCCTTCACCAACGACCGCAACAGCGATAAGGGAAAATAACTGTTGATGGTTATAATGACTATGTTATTCTCCTCGGAACAAACTTAAAACGAATACTATGATTTTGTAAACTAGCCTACCCAGAGCCATGGAGGGGGGGCTTTTTTTACGTACTCTGTAATTCATAGTAGCATGCCAAAAATTACATTTTGGAAACCGTTAACTGCAGACACATTAATAGGGTTGTAAATAATTCACGAACTGTGATCGACTACTTCATATTTTGGAGGACCCGTTAGGGGCACAGCGAGTTTTTCGACCAAAAAAATAACGGAAATATTTTTTTAATTCTGCTACAATCTAAAAAAAATTAAGTACCCTTCCTATTTAAGCTTAGACAAAATTAGATGCTGGCAAAAATTATACGGCAAAATTTTGTTCATACTGTTAAGCTTGTGTGTTAAGTTCACTATAATCTCTTAAAAGGAACTTGAGTATTTTCATTCCATATGTTATTCATTGCGCTGAATAACGTTTAATATTTTTATAGCATACTGTGAAGAAATTTCTAGGATACATTTCTAGTTTACTTGTACGTACGTTTGTTTATCTGGGCACACCAGAAAGCAAAATTTTCAAATTAAATATCTGCATGAATATGATCTGTTGTACTTTTACGTACAGCCATGCTGTACTTCCCTTCCATAAAAAAAAAAAAAAAAAAGTCGCTTTGAACTACTGGTTTTACAGTTTGACTTCCGTATCGTTCTTCCATTTAAAGAATTTACCTACTCAATTTAGTAAAGTTTTTGTATTTGAAGAAAAGAGAAAAAAACAACTGTAGGTTATTTTATAGCTCTTTTGTTATTCGAAGTATGAAAATTTCGCATATTGAAATGGTTGATTGTCTTTGACCACCGTATCTATGCAACTTGAGTTCTTTCCTTGGAATAGCTTGAACTACGAAAACTACCTTTTTGTGTTTTTCCGATGAGCAACATTTGGGGAAAGAGTGGCTTAAATGCGCATGGATATTTACTAAAATATATTTTCCATATTCTAAAAATTAGATTGAAAATGTTTATCTACTTTTTACGTTGAAGATTTTGCGCTCTTTTTTTTTTTTTTTTTTTCAAATATTGTAATTTCCTCCCGAGAGAGCGAAAATGTAGATTCGATCTCCGGTATTGAGATTGTGCTGCTGTTTCTTCTCTGATGTACCGCAATGAATCGGAAATTTCATCCATCTGATGTGTGAGGAAGAACAAGCTTCACAGTTCTAGATTTCCTTGTAGTTAGATTCACATTATTGTGAGTTAAATCTCGTGAATTTTTTTATTTAAAGTATATTTGATACCATGTGTAAGCTAGCCACATCATATGTAGAGGATTTTCGGAAGGGAGTGTCTGACCCCAGGTCTTAAACAACTCTTAGAAACAGGAAGCTAGGAGATTTGGGCTAGAGTGCCCGATAGGAAAGTGACACGGAAGCGAGGTAGAAAGTGGGAGGAAGACTCCCTTATTTATTACCGGGGGCCAGTACGGCTTAATATGCCCATCCGACGCACGGCGGATATTTAGTGGTTCGAGCATTCGTACCTGTCCGGGATCGAACCTGAGATTCCTCCGTGGCAGTCACGAACGTTGATCACTAGGCCATCTGCGGCCCAGTGTAAGCTAACCCTGGTTAGGGATTAAATAAATAATAAACTGACAGCTGTGTCAGATTTGGTTGCCTTCTAACAGAGCAAGATAGGTTGACAGCGTATCGCAGGAAGCGGCCTTGATTAGATCAAATCTTTACAGGATGCGGTTGTTAACGGATTAAATGGTTTAGTAATCCCCCTCCCCCCTTTCGAAATCAACAGTAATTTAAGGGCGGTGTAACCATCGCAACTTTCAATTCCCACGGGGAAATTTTAAGGTACCAAGGACAAAGGCAGTAAAGAGAGGACGTGCAAGTGTAGTCTCCCCGATTTCAATGCGCAGTATGGTTGCGCTTAAGCGACAGCTCTGGCACACACACGTGACTAGCAAAATCATATTGAAATCGTGGACGTAATGTGCAGCACAGCGTAGAAATGGGAACAACAGACCTTACCTTCGTCAATGAGAGGCTCATCGATTAACTGTTTCTAGCCGATTTTCTCGGGCATTGCTTTGCCACCTGATATGAAATTCTTCCTATACGATGGAGCCTTAAACTGTTTACGTTAAAGCTGCATCTGTGGAAAATTTCGATTCGCAATGTTCTTAGTACCTTAATGGAGATTTGTGTAGCCGTAAGGGTGAATATCCCTGTGCCGAAGTTTTCATTCTTTTTAACTGTGAAGTTACGTACGAAGAAGTGCTCATTTTCGACAAGCTATCAAACTACGTTTACATAAACACCGGGGTTCTGAAGGAACTTCGGCATATTGAAACTGCGACTAGTTTTGCTGGGCATGTCGGGATGGTGAAAATTCTGGCGTACATGAACAGTGTCCGGGGGAGTTCGGAGAATGTTCCTGACAATCGCATAAAAAGGAAAACTTAAGCCTAAAGTCGTAAACATGAAAATGGTAGTTCCAGGTTTTGTGCGTATTCCTACGAATACGTTGCGTAGGGCACTTGAATTGGAAGTCAGTTCTTTATCTGTGGAACCGAACAGACTTCTATTCAGAAATGAGAATGTGGTGAGGTAAGCTGAATGCCAAGTAGAACTGTCGCCCCGGACCTGCTAACACTTGTGTATTTGGAGAAGACTTGAAAGCATCTGTATTTAAGATCTTTTGAAGGCTTCAGTGTAGATTTTTCTGTAACTAAGTGATATAACCATATGTAAAGTCAGCTGGGGTCTCAGTTGATAAGGACGTAGCATCCGCGCGGTCCGAGCTGATAGTTGTGCATAATCAGGGACGTCGCCAAGGGGTGCGCGGGTGGGCTTGAGCCCACCCTGAAATTCGTCTCGCCCACCCAGTTCAAAATGTCATTTTTTTAGTATATTTAACTTTCAAATATAATCTGCACTTTGCCAAGTATTAATAAGCCTTGTGCTTTATTTCATGTAGCCCTACGTATTTCCCCCTAGGAGGTGCGTTGTTTACGTCTCCGAAAAAGTTTATCAAAATAGCATCCGAACGGCGATGAAAATTCAGTTGTTCTCCACTCTTCCAATTCCTTAGTTAAAGTCTCTTTTTCATGTTTGTTTGGCCAGGGGCTAAGAGGAGGGTGGATAGGAATTTACTGTGGGGGTCACTACTAATTGCTCTGTTTTCTTTAAAAAAATAGGGGATTTCAACACGGAAAAGTGGAGTCTAAAGCTACACCAGCACTCTGAAGACTGTTTCGGGACAGTGAAAGTGCGGGAAGTGGCCGAAGACTGTTTTGTAGGAGAGGGGTGAAAGGCAAAGTCTGCCGCCCTGGTGGCGCAGTGGTCTAAGCGATGGCCTCTGATCACTCGTCCGAACGGGGTCCGGGTTCGAATCCAAGTGAGGCATGGATGTTGTGTTTGTCTTACGGCACTGGCTCTCTCCCTTCCCTGGAACCAGTGACCCTAAATTAGGGACGGGCGACTGCTTATAGCCCATTGAGTTGCTCACGGTGGTCGTTAAACCTCCAACCAAAAAAAAAAAAAAAGGCAAAGTCTCTGGCTCAAAGGGAGTTAAGGCGGGGGGAGGTATTGTGACTGCTTGGCACGACGCTAAAATTTGATTTATATGAACAAAAACGACATTTCTCTTTAAATTGCTCAAATACAGTACTGTTTTCGTAAGCAAAAATGCAAAATTTTGAAAAGCAATTTAAGACAATGCATTCAGAGCAAAAAAAAAAAAAAAAAGTTGAAGGCGACATTATCGTAACATTCGTAACTTACACCAGTGGCGTAACTAGTCAGATCCGTGAACGTGTGTGTGCCCAGGTAGAAGGGGGCGAGGTTTGCAGGAATTCTTTTGTAGCGGGTAGTAAAAAGCATTAAAAATTTGTCCTTCCAGTGTTTCGTTAAAAAAAAAAAAAAAAAAAATGTATCAAGCTCACCCCCCACCAAAAATAAAGCTCGCCCACCTGTCGCCCATCCAGATTTCGAGGTCTGGCGACGTCTCTATGCATAATATGTTTTAACATGTTGCTGTTTGGACAAATTGCTCCGTAAAGCTAAAGACACACAGGGAAGAAAATATATATGTAGCGTTGCAAACTGATTGTAGCCGGCCCGGTGGTTGAGCGGTCAGAGGCATGGGTTTTCTAGCTAATCGTGAGAGTTTGGTCTGGGTTAGAGATGAAGCATGGTAGTGCATTTTTCCTACGGCGCAAATTCTTTTTCCGGGAGTCAGTGGCGCTAAATTAGAGATTAACCACTCCAGTCTTAGATGCTCATGGGGGTTACTCCCCCCTAAAAATGGTTTCTCAGTGAGCTCGGCTTATTATAGATGAGATTACCGATTGGTAACAGTTGTTCAACTTGAAATTCGGCTGGTTGCCGTGTTTGTATGTCTTAACCATCGCAGCAGTATGTTACTCAAAGCAATCCTTTCACTTCTCCAAGAAGCAGGAACCAAAGGCTAACAAAGCAGACGTCATTTTAGTTGTAATCATCAGGAAAAGGAAAATCGCAGACATACCGCAAATCCTTCTTAGCACATGCTTATAGTATCACTTTATCAGTCAGTCTATGGACACCATATCTCTGCAACTGTTGTTCCGGTTTGAAAACTTCTTTTTGCGTTGTGAAGCCCGAAATGTGAGAACGATGATCCTTGCCATTTCGGTTCTTTTCCAATGTATAACTACTCCGCTAGAAGACGTAAATGCAGATACTTTGAAATACAAAATACATTTTATTCCATATCTTTGCTTCCAAATATGAGATTGAAAGTTTTTTTCCTTCGATGCCATTTATTATGAAGACTATTTTGGAAGCGTTTTTCTGCTAGGGGCGTAAAGGTAAATTACGATTTCTCCTATATCTCAGCTTCCAAAAGTCAATTTGAAAAATCTTTTGCGTCGGAGTTGCTGGTGGGAAATATTTTGCATTTAGTTTCTGAATTCTTTGGAGAATTGTGTTCCTATTAGGGGGTGTAAGGTCATTTGTTTCCGATGTATTTGCAGCAATATCTACACTTCTGAAAACTCGATTGGAAACGTTCTTTTGTGGGCAGATATCACTCGCCACGGAAAACCTTTTGCGCATATTTTCTGCTTAAAATAATGCACAGGTTTCCCGCCAGGGGCGTAGATGTATTTTTTATTTCGGTTACTGTGCTTTTCATAGTTCGATTTGAAAAAAAATGTCGGATAGCGCATCACATTCGGAATGTCTTGCATATAATTTTTCTTAAAGCATAAGTTTGTCACCAAAGGGCATAAGTCACATTTCAGTTTACAGCATATTTGCAGCAACATCTACGTCTAAAAACCTGATCGAAAAAATCAGTTTTCAGTCAGATGCTACTATAAAAACACTTGAACATTTCTTGCTCAAAATAATGTAAAATTTTCCCGCCAGGGGCGCAAATTTTTAATGTTTTTCTCGATATCTTTGCTTCTAAAAGTTAGATTAAAGAAAATTCTTTAATCACCAGATATCATTCACCTTGTGGAATATTTTCCATGTACTCGCGGGTTGTTTCTAATTCAGTTCTGGCGCTAGGTGGTGGTAGTGTGTCTTTCTCCTTGCAATTGCAACTATCACTGCTTCTAAGAATCCCATTGAAGAATTTGTTTTAATATATGCTAATAGCTACAGTAAATTTCGGGAGCATTGTCTTCTTTAAATAATGGAAAGTTTTACCGCTAGGTGTCAATTTTTTTTTTTTTTGTCGCTATCTCTGCTCCGAGAAGACTTATTTAAAAAATTATTTTTCCTTAGCATTGCTTTACATAGTAAGAATAACTTTTGCATATTTTCTACTTCTCCATTATTCATAATTGGACCGCCAAGGAAGGTCAGCATACACTTCTATGTAAAAGACTATTCCTTTCTAAAAATCCCTTAAAAAAAAAAAAATATTTTTTTTTTGGTAGGACATTCAATATGAAGAGCATTTGGCACAAATTTTCTTCAGTAAGTAACGTTTTGAAGTACAGCTTTTCCGCTAGGGTGCATAAAATTAATTTTATCACGTTACACTCTATTGCCTCTGATTGTTCAATATGAAAATCTTTTGCCTCCATCTTTTTTTTATTTGAGGGGGGGGGGTTCCATTCACTATGAAATAACCCAGCTCACATGACGTATTTTAAATTGAGTTTTTTTCCTGGGTAGTAGAAGCGTATTCTTTAGCTGAATTTTTAGGTTTTCTGAAAATCTGCTTTGAAATTCTACTTTAGGGTCGGAAAGGATCCAAAAGACGTGCTCATTACTACTGAATATTCGATTCATCTTTCTTGTTAACTTGTGATTTCGACTATCGCGGGCGTCTGTCGCACCTCTTCTAAAGTGCTTCCACTTTTCGAAACAGCATTATTAAAGTCTCATCTCAACAGCCATTCGTGTTTTAAACGAACGAGGAGGAAAAACTTCTCTAAATACTGTTAATAAAGGGTAATCCTTTTGCATTGGATTGCTGAAACAGCTCAATAAGTCTTGACTGTATGCGTGGAAAAGTAAAAAAACAAATTAAGAATATTTATTTGCGTTAAAATATACTAAATCCTCATGAACGCAGATCGGAAGATATGACGTAAACTGTCTTTTCAATAGCTGTAAGGCGTTGTGGATGGTACCTCAAATTGTCTTGGAGAACTGATGCAAGTGCGTGTTAAGCCTTACAGTTGTATTACCTCCGATATTTGTAACTTATGTTTTACGTAAAGTAAAAAGGAATGAGGCTTTGATATAAACTTCTGCGGATATTCTGTTTTATTGCCCCACAATCATTAACATTATTCGTGCATTTTTGTTGTGCTACACGAGGGAGGGGTGGGGACGGGGGAGGTTACGACGTATGCAGCCACTTTGATCGATTAAACATTAGCTTGTACTTGCGTCACTTTAATTAGATTCGATTGGATCTTCCTGTGGAGGGATACCATTTTTTCCCCAGTCCATCCTCCTGTTTACTCTCCTCACCTTATATTGCTGACTCTTTTTACAGCGTTGTGCGTTGATTGGCCTGCGCCTCATTAGGACACACTTCATTCCCCCCCCCTTTTTTTTTCTCTCTCGTCGAGCTTCAATAATTAATATTTATTTGGCACTCGTGAAAGGGGAAGTGCTATTTGCTTTGGATCTTGCTTAAGCCCCTGTAGCTTAAAACTCGATTAAATAAACAAGATGAATATGAAAAAATGTGTAATAAAATTCGGAAAAAAAAAATTGAACGATAACTAGTGATGAATTTTTGAGAAAACATTACTGGTGCAATCAAAATAGTGAATTTTTTTCCTTGTGTTTTTTAAGAACACTAGAATGCATAGATTTAATTGTTTGGAACTTTGTAATGATTTTTTTTCTTGGTTCTGTTTTTTTTTGTACCCCCCCCCCCCCCCCCCTATACATACTCTTGCTGCTTCGAGGACTTAAACCTCAGGAATAACGATTATTTGGGAGGAAGTGAAACTTGCGGGTGGGTAAAAGCTGAAATATTTGATTACAAGCGATGACTCAACTTTCAACCAATTTGTGAATAAGCAGTTGTGATGTGAAATTGTTTCCTGCAAACACGTGCTCCTAGCAGAAACGATCTTTTAGTTTTAACTGTGGTTGGTGTTTTCTAACATTTAATTGGAACTCTCTGCTTCAGTGCTGTTAAGTGGGTAAGGAGAGCTATTTTTTCAGCCTTTGCCTTTGAATGTTCGGAAACTATATATAATCAACTTTCCCAACATATAAATGCTTGACGTCATCGTTTCAGAACTCGCGGAATCATCCGTGAAGTCGCTGTAAAAGAATACCTCTGAATTTTCAGGTTTTCACTCAAAACTCTGAAATGGTATAATGACCAAACATTTACTGGCATATGAAATCTTATAGCCAAGGTTTTTATGACTAACAAAACGTTCGTCATAGAGAACGCAGTCCGATACAAAATGAACTTTGTCTTTTAGACGCGGAGGAATAGAAACATACCTATACTAGCGGAAAATTGCATTGCTGAAAGTGAAACATGAACACAATTGTAGCTTGCAAGGAAAGCTTTTTGACACCAAAAGAAGTTTTTTCCGTCTTACTTTTAGAAGCGCATTGTATTAAATTTTTCTCATGTAAATGCTGTCCAACAAAAAAGATTTTTAGAAGCACAGATAGCAAAGTGAATCATACATACACCTGCAACTCCTAAGCGGGGAAAATGGTGCATTACATGAAATCAAAAGTATAAGTATGAAGTGTGTGTGTGTGCTTCATAGTGAAGGCTTTTTTGAAGAAAACCTTTTCAGTGGGATTTTCAGGAGTGATATGGAATAAAATGAAGTTTAAAATAAGTAGCGACACGTGCCCTTATCGAGATTGTTTATCAGAAAGGGTACTGACAATTTTTCACATAGTTCAGTTGTCCAGCGGAAAGATATATTTGCCCCCTCTCCCACCCATCCCCCCGAAAACGAACCACCCCGAAGGAATCGTCCAATCGAGATGAAAATTGGGTATGTGCGATGTACATTTATAGAAAAGGAAATGATTGTAGTTCCAGTAGAGGTACTATCGATAGTTTTGTCCAACCTAGTGCACCGATAGTTTTACGTTTTTTGATGCTGTAAGTGTAAATCACGATTATGTAAACTATTCAGCTTCCACCGATGGATTTGATGATTGAAACGCTCATTTTCACCTCATTTATACTGGTGTCGAAAACATTGAGACCAGCCATATTGATACATGATGACAATGCGTAACTAAAGTTAACTGTAATCAAAAGAGAAAACTGGGAGCGTATGTGGTTTTTGCACTGTTGCACGTTTCAGTCGGATGAAGACTAAGTCAAAAGCATTGTTCTTGTTGTTTGTACTGGAAGTTTAAAGATACGTCAGGTGCTTAAACAGTTATTTGTTGAGAGTAAGTAATCAGTAGTAATGGGTAAATGTAAAATATCTCTTGTGCAATTTTCTTTTTCTTTTGGTATAAGGTCTGCGCAAAATGTAGCCTTTGCGGAAAGAATTACAAAACGTCGGGCAATACGTCAAATCTTAGTCATAATTTAAATGATCCCAGAAAAATACAATTGAACAGCCCCACTCAAAACTTTATTTATTGAATTTCTCACGAATGATTACCAGAATTTTGCTAAACACAATAGAAAAAATTATTTTTTCATACAAAACTGCAGAATTTTCTTATTTAGCTTTTGTGAGTAGAAACATAAAAATATCGTACAGTACAAACAGAAAATGAGAATTAAGGAGCCACGAATTAGCTCGTTCTTTAGGCAAAACATTATTTTTGTGACTTTTCTCACTCCGGGAGTAAATCATCAAAACGTAGATTCCCCGTCCCGGTGGGGCAGTTCTCTAAGCGCTGACTTCTGACCATTCGTCTGAGATGGGCCCGAATTCGAATCCCGTGAGGAATAGATATTGTGGTTGTGTTTCTCTTACAGCACTGGCTTCTCCCTTCCCTGAAACCAGTGACCATAAATCAGGGTTGGGCGAATGCTTACAACCAATCGACTTGCTCACTGTGGTAATTAAATCTCAAACAAAAAAAAGGTTAGTTTCAAAGTTTATCGGAGCTTAGCTTTTCGACAATGTGGAAAATTAAGAAAATTGTCAAATAATTTTTTCATCCCGGAAAACAAATTTTCTCCCGCGCAATTTTCCAACACACTATCGATGGTACTATCGATAGTTATCTATTATTTTTGGACTATCGAAAACTATAGATAGAAGTGAACTATCGCTAGTTTTGACTAAGTTCCAGAGCAGTTGAGCCATTTATTCGGATAAGACAGATACAAAGGCTGTTTGTTTATCCGACCAAATGGCCCAACTGCTCAGACATAGGAGCTTGTCGGAAGAGCAACAACTCACGAAGAGAAAAAATAAATAAAATCCGAGCAGCTGTGAAAACTGTTTCTGATAGAGGGCGCTGTCCCTCCGTGGGAAGCGAGAGGAGAAAAAAAAATCGTGTGATTTGAACTCGGAACGGAAAAGTCGTGTGTTTTTGAACACGATGGAACTAAAGAGAAAAATTAACGGCGGTGTTTTATGTTGTCTTTTTTTGTATGTGTGCGGTCGGTGTTAATTATATGTTGTTTATTCCTGTCTCGAGTGAATCACTGTATCAACTTCGGAGGAATGTGGATTAATTTGCTATTGTCAATTGATTTAACGACCTCAACCACCCTTGTTATTCAAGAGCAGTCGTTCAGAAATGAATGGCAGGTTGGAAATCTTTTCTACAATACTGTGCATTCCTGATTGATTTGAACGGCGACACGTTAGATATGGCATCCCTGCCGGGATTTTGAGTTGAGGTATTTTGAACATATAGCACAGAAGTCGTAACCGAGAGAATTCTTCCGTTTGTTGACATTCTGATATATCGTTTCGAACGAAAAGATGGCCGAAGAAATTAGAGCTAGATTGAGACAGAAACGCGGCGTGATGATAACTTCCGTTAACAAAATTATTAAGCGATTGGAAGCGGAACTTAAACTAGCTGATGTGGATATAGATAATCTTAAAGAACTTTTAGAACATCTTAATGAAAAATCAAGAGAACTAAAATTAATTGATTCCGAGCTGGAAAATGTTTTAGACCCAGGGGACTTGCAGTCTGAGTTAGAAAGTGCTGAAGAATATCGTGAGAAAATAACTACATGGAGATATAGAGCGTCCAAACGAGTTCATATATTAAGGCAAAATGTTGTGTATAACGGCGTGTCTCTTGGTCAGAGCCCCGAGCTACATGAATCTAAAATAGAAGAACGAGTGAGGAACTCTGTGACTATAAAATTGCCGAAGCTATCTATTCCCTAGTTTTACGGGGATGTGAGTCAATGGCTTACATTTTGGAATTCTTTTGAATCAGCGATTCATAAGAACGATTCTTTGAATAAAGTAGATAGCGTTTATTATCTTAAAGCTCACTTAGGAGGAACTGCTATAAACGCTGTACAAGGATTTGCGATCACGCCGGAAAATTACGACATTGCTGTAAACATGTTAGAAGAGCGATTTGGGAGAAAAGATTTGTTAATAAATGCACATATGAATAACTTGCTTGATCTTCCCCCTCTCAGGAATTCCAGTGATATCGGAACATTTCGAAAGTTGTTTGATAATGTTCAAACGCAAATAAGTTTAGAGTCGCTGGGAGTTTTGTCAGACACATATGGAAATCTTATGTGTCCGATGCTGTTGAAAGTGCTCCCCGCTGATCTGATCTTAGAATTCAACAAAGTACCAATACCAGTTATGACATCATAGATTTGATTGAATTTTTGAGGAAGGAACTGACCTCTAGGGAGCGTACTTCTGCTAGTGTTTCGGTCACCAGAGACTGGCACAACAGTTTTCCAGCCACCTTTGCTCCTCGGTCAGGTGACTGTGGCCTTAAGTTCTCACGTGACTCGAGAGAAAAAGGAAAGACACCGACAGCAGCTGAGCTATTCAGCACTGAACTGAAAGAAAAGAAAAAACTAGTTTGTGTTTTTTGTGATAAGCCGCACGCAAACTCTGAGTGCAAAGAAACTCGAAATCTGTCTCTGGAGGAAAGAAAATCTATTCTGTTAAAAAGGGGATGCTGTTTTAGGTGTCTTAAACCAGGACAAGTTTCACGTTCTTGTAAGGTAAAAATTACCTGCTCACACTGGTAATAGACAGCTATCTATTATGTGTTTTCATAAACACGAAGAGAAAGATAATAAACCAGAAAATAATAAAGAAAATGATAGAGCTCTGAAAGCCAGTGTTTTGACTAACAATTCCTGTTCCAAGGAGGTGTATTTACAGACTTTAATAGTTTGTACTAAGGAGAATGATATCAGTCATGTACGAGGGATTATTGATACAGGTAGCTCGAGATCATATGTAAGTGAATTTGTCGCTAAAGCACTAAAGTTGAAATGCAAAGGTGAAGAAAAAGTCTTTCATGGAATTTTTTGAGGAATAGAAAAAAGTGAAAAGCACAAAATATATTCGATTCAATTTAAGCAATATTGACGGCGATTATATTTGCGAATTAGAGGTGATGGATCAAAAAAGAATCTGTGCTTTCATTCCGAAGTTAGAGGATTCTAAATGCATAAAAGAACTGACATCGTGGAGTTTTCATTAGCGTTATTTCCATAAATGAACATGACTGTCTGTATGAGAAAGATTCGAAGGAAATTCATTTTCTGATAGCAGCTGACTTCGCAGGGAAGTTATTTACAGGTGAAAGTGAGCACCTTTCCAATGGATTGGTGGCAGTAAACACACGTCTGGGATGGACGTTTATGGGGAAAAACAGAAGAAAAAAAAGCCAGTAAATATAATGTCCTTATCTCTCTCCACGTTGGCGAATTAAACCTTTCTGATTTCTGGAGACTTGATACTTTGGGGATTCTTGATCCAAGCGAAAAGATCGCGAGAAAAGAGCTCGAAGACGCTGCAAAAGATCATTTTATTCGTAATGTTTCAAGAAACGAGGATGGAAGATATATGGTTTGTTTGCCATGGATTCAAGATCACCCTCCTCTGTCGGACTGCAGGGAGGTAGCAGTTAAAAGATTGAAGGGCTATGTTAAATCCTTAGAACGGACTGAGAAGTTAGATGCTTATAAAGATGTTTTCCGGGAGTGGCTGAAGGAGGGCATTATAGAAGAAGTTAAATCTCCTGAGGAGAATGTGAAAACTGAGCATTTTTTACCACATCATCCTGTTTTCAAGGAGAACTTAACGACCAAAGTGAGATCTGTCTTTGATGGCTCGGCGAGAGGGAAGAATTCTTCCTCCATTAACGATTGTCTGGAAAAGGGACCGAATGTTGTAGAACTTATACCCTCGATTACAAACAGATTTCGGATGAGAAAAATTGGGGTAACTTCCGACATAAAGAAAGCTTTGTTACAGATTGGACTTCAGGAGCATGATAGACCATTTTTGAGGTTCCTGTGGTTGGAAAACGGTAAGGAAGAAAATCTTAAAACCTTCCAACACCGAAGAGTTGTTTTCTGAATTTCTTCGAGCCCTTTCCTGCTGGCAGCAACAATGGAATTTCGCCTAAAGAACGCGCCGGATCATCTGCAAGAAACGGCGAAAAAGCTCCTGAGGTCGTTTTTTGTTGACAATTGTGTTTTTAGTGTGAATAGCCGAGAGGAGCTTGAAAAGTTCATTTTTGAGTCACGAAGTATCCTCAGTGCAGCCAAGTTCGATTTGCGAGGGTGGGAGCATGCTCCTGCGTCGTCAGAAGTGGAGCATGGAGATGCAAGGAAGGTTCCGGTGCTGGGATTAAGTTGGACACTGAGTTCAGCTGTCTATTGACATGAAGGGGCTCTCTAGCGATGAAAAGTTCCCATTGACAAAACGAGAGATCCTGTCAGTCGTCCATAGAGTATTCGACCCCATTGGATTCACGTGCCCGGTCGCACTGGGGCCAAAGGATTTGCTGCAAGAATGTTGGAAGAACGGGATCACTTGGGACTCTAAGCTGCCTCCGACTATATCTAGAAAATTTGAACGTTGGAAAACGCAATTGGAAGGCTTGAGTGGTGTGTTGATTCCACGATGCATACTAAAGGATGCTTCAGCAAATTCGGAGGTATCTCTACATGTGTTCTGTGATGCAAGCAAGATAGCATTTGCTACTTGTATTTTTGTCCGATGTCAAAATGATCGGTCCACGACGTGTCAGCTAATACAAGCACGTTGTAGAGTCTCCCCTTTTGAAATTACCTTCCATACCCAGGATGGAACTATTGGAGCTAGGTTTGCAGAAACAACGAAATCAGACTTTGGGCTGGTGAACGTGCCTTCGTACTATTGGTCTGATTCTGTGAATGTGTTACACTGGATAAAAGGAAATGAAAATTGGGCAGCCTTCGTTTACAATCGTGTTTAGGAAATTCGGCGGCTAACAGACCCAGAAGACTGGAGGCACATTGCCGGGTCTATGAATCCTGCGGATCTCCCTTCGAGAAGGATGTACAGTGAAAGAGTTGAAAAATTCTCGTTGGTGGGAAGGTCCGGAGTGGCTAAGATTGCCGTGTGATGAATGGCCAGCCTCAGAAGCGAATAATAAATCTGTCTAGCATTCTATTCATACATACACGTGGCATAGATAAGTAAATGGTATCTCTTACTCCATGTGCAATAAATTAAAGTTTTTTTTTTTTTGATTGGAGGTTTAACGACCACCGTGAGCAACTCAATGGGCTATAAGCAGTCGCCCGTCCCTAATTTAGGGTCACTGGTTCCAGGGAAGGGAGAGAGCCAGTGCCGTAAGACAAACACAACATCCATGCCTGACCGGGATTCGAACCCGGACCCCTTACGGACGAATGATCAGAGGCCAGCGCCTTAGACCACTGCGCCACTGGTGCGGCCGTGTGTTTTTGAACACGATGGAACTAAAGAGAAAAATTAACGCCGGTGTTTTATGTTACTTGTCTTTTTTTGTATGTGTGCGGTCGGTCATCTGTGAATTATATGTTGATGTGTATTCCTGTCTCGAGTGAATCACTGTATCAACTTCGGAGGAATGTGGATTAATTTGCTATTTTCATTTGATTTAACGACCAACAAACGTTTTTCCATGGAAGTTATTGTCAATTGATTTAACGACCAACAAAAGTTTTTCCATTGGAAGTATAAGAAGCATAATTACTTGACGTCCACCTTAATAATATGGGCTAAGGGCGATGGAGTGGATCGCAATCCTATGTCCTGACCTTTGACCCCATTTCGTCCATTTTCAATAGGGTTCGTCCCCAGGTGCTCCCTTACCACAAACTGAAATTTCATCGAAATCGAACCATTTTTACGCACGTTATGACTCATAAGGGCAATGGAATGCATCCTGCTCTTATGTCCTGACCTTTGACCCACTTAACTCGTTTTGAATAGGGTTCGTCCCCAGGCGGTCCCCTACCACATAGTAAAATTTCATTGAAATCGAACCATATTTACGCAAGTTATGACGCACAAGGGCAATGGAATGATCCCGCTCCTACGTCGTGACCTTTGACCCCATCTGTTCCATTTTCAATAGGGTTCGTCCCCAGGTGGTCTCCTACTACATATTAAAATTTCATCGAAATCGAGCCATTTTTACGCCAGTTATCGTGCAGGCAGGCAGGCAGGCAGACAGACGGACGGACAAAGCTGGAGCATATACGCTTCTTCAACCTACGGTTGGAAAGCGTTAAAAAAACTACTTCAGAAGCGTAAAGCCATGAAAAAGAAACAGCCAGTTCGAAAGACAGTGAACATTAACAAATCTCGTGATGCTGTTGAAATAGATACTGACTTCTCGTCTGCGGGACGTGAAACAATTTAAGGCTCTGTAGACGAGATTGTGGATACGTCATGTGGCACTGATGAATTGGATAGTGAATTCTCTCTGCAGAATCTGAGCCTTGTCATTGATGAAATTGTGGGTCTGATGCCGATTCGTGGTAAATATAATTACCGGACTTTACGGTCTCAAAATTCGACATGATGTTCCTCAAGAAGAAATTGAGGTTATGTTCCAACACTGTCAAGTTTTGTCAGATTGCACCAGAAAGTGGTACTACACCAGCTGCACCAGTTTCTGAGAAAGTGTACACACACCGCTGTGTGGTGCAAACAAAACCTAACAACATGGTGCAATTTTGCACTACGTTGTGGTACAAAGTTGCATCATGTTAGGTTTTGTTTGCACCACACAGTGGTGTGCCTTTTCTCAGAAAGTGGTGCAGTTGGTGTAGCACCACTTTCTGGTGTAACCTATCACAAATTTGTTTACAGTGAAGAGCATAAAGAATCTCTGGGCTATTGCTTTGACAAAAATGACATTCCCATAAACACTTCACTGTGAAGAAGTAAATTTAATCTATGTGACATTGCTGTAATGTAGTGCATATTGTAAAACGCAGGGATTAGCTAGTTCTCCAGTTAATTGGGGACTGGCATATAGTGTTCCGGGGTATTTTTGTCCAAGTATGGCCCTTACGCCGGTGAATTTAAACATACGTACAAGTTCCTGTCGATTTAACCATCCGAGATACGAGAAGTATTTCTTCTGGTCACATTTTAAATACAGCATCCAGTTAAATTCCAATCTCTAAGTACGATTTTAAAAAAGGGCTGCACTGGAATGCAATTTTTGGATTTTGCCGTTTAGTTGCCCTACTTCGTCAGTTTCATTTAATCCTATCGTCCTTTCAAAGTTAGTAATCAGTTAAATGAATCTAAAAACAATCGTGCATTTTCTCAAAAAAAGATTCTGCATGCTCAGATGACAGCGACGTACGTTGCAGATTTTTGTTGCCATAACACGAATTTATGAAAGCGAATTTATCGCTCTTGTTCCATCAAAAGCGAGTTATCCAGGTAGGCTGCTTGTGAAATCTCATGCAAGTTCTTAGACTCCTATCGCTCTTAACGTAATTTCTATGTCAAAGAAACAGCATCTGCCGGTAACAAGTTATTGTGTGAATGTCTTCATGCATATTTTCCCTTGAAAGTAAGTGTTTATTTTATTTGCAGCTCATAAACAGAGGATTGCGGTTCAAGAATTAACTGTTGACCTCCACTTGATGGGCTCCTGTGTCATTCGGTTCGAGGTCTGTTTGCTGAACTGCTGACTGAGCTCACCACGCCTGCAGCTGGGGTCTGATGTTATTCATCCTGTACTAACTTTCCCATTGGTACAACGTAGTCGTCCAAAGAAACTATTTATCTAATGTTACAATTCTTCCAATAGCCATTTATTCAGTGTAAGATTCGTTTATTGGCAGGATTTCTTGAATATCTATTCATATAACGCTAGGATTTATGCAATTGGATAATTCATGTGAAGGAGCTGTTTGTCAAACGAAACATTTTATCAGATGCCAGTGGGTGGAAATCCTTCAGTAATTTATTTTTCAAACAATAGATAAGGTATTTCAATTAGTTTTTCGAGAAGGCAACGATTCAGAGTTCTGCCTACTGTCCTCCAAGATTGGTAAGTTTTTGCGATTTGCCTAACTGTGCTCGTGGTTAAATTGAAACTGTTTAATTTTCTAAAATGAATAGCGTGCGGATTTTCTTTTCTTATTATGCACAACAATTCTGGTCCCCCCAACTTTACTTTTCAACGAGGTTTCACTGTGAAAAATTTATTGCAGCAAATATTCATACAACATTGATAAATTGCACAGAGCCGCCCCGGTGGCGCAGTGGTCTAAGCGATGGCCTCTGATCATTCGTCCGAAAGGGGTCCGGGTTCGAATCCCGGTCAGGCATGGATGTTGTGTTTGTCTTACGGCACTGGCTCTTTCCCTTCCCTGGAGCCAGTGACCCTAAATTAGGGACGGGCGACTGCTTATAGCCCATTGAGTTGCTCACGGTGGTCGTTAAACCTCCAATCAAAGAAAAAATAAAAAAAATTGCCCAGGTCCGGATGGAAGGTTTCCAAAAAAAAAAAAAAAAAAAATCTTCGAAAGTATGTATTGAATTTACTTCTGGTTTGCCCCATTGCACGCAGAAAGAATCGTTCGAACTTTTTTTTTTGCCATGCACCTCTCACGTGCGCTAGTCAATTGATACACACTCACGCGTATGCACCAGCTAGTGTCGGAATCCCGACTGACCGCAAACTAGCTGAGTCAGAATGTCGACATTGCAGAAGGTTGCTTGCGTGTTGTAGCCTGCCGAATTAGTCTCTTGATGCTGTTCAGCGTCGTTTTGGAACGGAATTTGGAAGAAAACCTCCAACACTTGGAAAAACTTCCGGTTCTGGGACAACATGCTAAGGACTGCTGGGAGTCTGTTACGCGTGAAGACTTCTGGAAAACCACGGACATCTGAGGAAAATGTCGAAGCCGCCCAGTGGCGCAGTGGTCAAAACGCTGGCTTCTGATCATTCGTCCGAAAGGGGTACGGGTTCGAATCCCAATCAGGCATGGATGTTGTGTTTGTCTTACGGCACTGGCTCTCTCCCTTCCCTGGAACCAGTGACCTTAAATTAGGGACGGGCGACTGCTTATAGACCATTGAGTTGCTCACGGTGGTCGTTAAACCTCCAATCAAAAAAAAATAATGTCGAACGCATTAGAAAGGCATTCCTGTCTGCGCAAATCAATTTGGGTTCTATCAATCCGAAGCCCGTGCAAATCACTTGGGGATGCTAGCTCGCAGCTAAACCTTAAATGTTCCAACGGTGCACGATGTGGTACACAAGTGGCTTCGTCTAAGTGCGTAGAAAATTCAAATGCTTCAGACCTTGAAATTGAATGGCCATGTCGCACGCACGAACATCGCTGTACACATGTTGGAAACAAATAACACAACACTCGATTTCCTCCAAGTGTGCTTCACGGATCAGGCGACCTTTCATGTCAGTGGGATTGTGAATCGGCACGACTGCAGGATTTAGGGTAATGAAAATCCACATGTCATATTTGAGCTAGAGAGAGGCAGCGCCAAAGTTCGTCTGGGTCGGCTTGATGCACGATAAGCTGATCGGACCTTTCTTTTCGGAAGAAACTGTCGCCGGGATCTCTTACCTAGACATGCTTAGAACTGTTTGTACTAACACCGCAAACCGTCTTTCAACACAAAATGGCGCCGCCAAATTTCAGCTTCATCGCCAGGGATCATCTGAATCGCAAGATGCCTGGGAGACTGATTGACAGGCGGACCAATTGCTTGGCCTCCTCGGTCGCCAGATTTAATTAACCTCACTGGATTTTTTCCTGTGGAGTTATGCCAAAAACATTGTCTACCACATCAAGATCACAGACCTTCAGCACCTGAAAGCACGCACGACGGATGCTGTGGCCACTGTTTTACCGAACATGGTTGAAGCAATGTGGAATGAGGTCCACTATCGTTTGGAGGTTTGTCGGACCACCAAGGGTGTCCACGCTGAAATTCATTGAGATAGTTACAGTGAGTAAAACAACTTTGACATTTTTTGTAATGGGGCAAACCAGAAGTGTATGTAATAAATACTTTCAGAGATACATTTTTTTATTTTGAATATCTTTCATTCAGACACCCTGTATAATTAGAACCCTGAAACAATAACTTAAAGCGCGCTGAAAATGTCACTGCATCCAAAATATAAAGTTTATCAACATTAAAGTTTTCTGCAAAATTTTTCTCATGTGCAATAAACAAAAGTTACATATCAAGTTTTTAGCACGTCTTCTGTAAAATAGATCGTGCTTATGTTACCAGTTTGTCCGTCAGTCCGTCCTTACCCACGATAGCTCTGCAACTATTAGTCCGATTTGAAAAATTCGTTTTGCATTGGGAAGCTTCAAATATACGAATGATGATCCTTCATTTTATTTTTTCTACGATGTGCAATTTCGTCGCTAGAGAGCAGATGATGTCGAATTCAAAAATACGTTTTATTCCACATATTTGCTTCTAAACATCCGATTGAAAACATTATTTTATCTTTCGATTCCATTTATGTCGAAGAGTGTTTTATAGTTACTTTTTCAAATTACGCATAGATTTTCCGCTAGGGGGCGTAAAAGTAAATTACATTTTTTCCCGATAACTCTTCTAAAACTCAGATTTGAAAAAAATTCTTCAGCGGATATACCTCCTGATGGAAAATCTTTTGCATATAATTTCAAATTTTTGGTAAAGAATACTTTGGCCACCAGGGGGCGTAAGTGTTAATTTTTGCTTCTGATGTATTTGCAGTAAAATCTGAGCTTCTAAAAAATCGATTGAAAAAGTTCTTTCGTGGACTTTGCCACTCACATCGATAAACCTTTTCGGAATATTTTCTTAAAATAATCCATTTTCTCCGCCAGGGGGCGTAGATGTATATCTTATTTTTGTCAATATCTCTACTTCTAGGAGTCAGATTTGAAAAATTCCTTCTTTGTTGGATAGTGTTTTCAGTGTGACATGTTTTTCATATAATTACAAAATTTTTCAAGTAATTCATAAACTTTCCGCTAGGGGCGTAGAGGTAAAATGCGTTTTCCCCTATATCTCTGCTTCTAAATCTGATTTGCCGTCCCGGTGGCGCAGTGGTCTAAGGCGCTGGCCTCTGATCATTCGTCCGTAAGGGGTCCGGGTTCGAATCCCGGTCAGGTGTGGATGTTGTGTTTGTCTTACGGCACTGGCTCTCTCCCTTCCCTGGAACCAGTGACCCTAAATTAGGGACGGGTGACTGCTTATAGCCCATTGAGTTGCTCACGGTGGTCGTTAAACCTCCAATCCAAAAAAAAAAAAAATCTGATTTGAGAAATTCTTTCTGCACCTGATACAGCTTCTGATGGGAAATCGTTTGCACATAATTTCTAATTTTCTAATTTTTGTGTAAAAAAAAAAAAAAATGGTTTGGCCATCAGGGGGCGTAAAATCTTAATTTACGCTTCTGATGTATTTGCAGCAAAATATAAGCTTCTAAATTCTCGATTGAAAAGAAAAGGTAGTTTGTAGACCGATACTACTCATGTCGACAAACCTTTCAGAAATATTTTCTTCTTGAAATAATGCATGGTTTCAGGCCAGGGGGCGTAGATGTATATCTTATTTTTTTGTCAATATCTCTACTTCTAGTAGTCCAATTTGAAAAAATTGCTTGTTTGTTGGATAGTGTTTCCGATGCGAAATGTTTTTCCTATAAATTCAAAATTTTCAAGTAAATCATAGACTTACCGGTAGGGGGCATAAAGGTAAATTACGTTTTCTGCGTTATTTCTGTTTCTAAAACTCCGATTTGCAAAATTCTTCCTGTATCGCATACAAGACCTGATGGAAAATATTTTTCACATAATTTCTAATGTTTGGTAAAGAATGGTTTGGCCACCAGGGGGCATAAGTGTTAATTTCTGCTTCTGATGTATTTGTAGCAAAATCTGGGCTCCTGAAAACTCAACTGAATTTTTTTTTTCTTTGACCGATGCCGCTCATATGGAAAAACCCTTTGAGAATACTTTCTTCCTAAAATAATGCATGATTTTCCCACCAGGGGACGTAAAGTCTCATTTTATTTTTGTCGATATCTCTGTTTCTAAGAGTCCGATTCGAAAAATTCTTTCGGTGTTGGAGAGCGTTTCCGGTGCGAAATGTTTCTTATATAAATTCATGTTTTTCTTAACGCACAAGTCTGCAACCAGAGGGCGTAAGCTCAATATTCCGTTTACAGCAATATCTGAGGGATTAAAAACCCGATTAAAAAACTTCTTCCGTGAGATACCATTTTTTTTCCATACCGGTTCCATTGACTTTGAATAGCTTTGACAAATTTAATTTGCGTCAGAACGGATTCAAAAGACGTGCTTATTACACCCAAAAATTCGGTGTCATCTTTTTTGTTTTTATTTTAGACACTGCTAACTTGTCTTCTGCTGTATAATCAGCTTTTATTATCATGTGTCAACCCCGCCTTCTCGTGGTACATCCTGTTCCCACTAAAGGGGCTCTGACGACCGCCAATAGCGGTATAACTATACCATCGGGATTAGAGGAAATTCTATCCCACACTCGCCAACCCGCTTGGCCAGCGTGGTGAGTTATGGCCAACCCCTCCAAAATGATTCCACAACTTAAATCTTGGCCCTCAGTCTCCGGCAGCTGGAATGTACCTGGCCAAGGCAGCGGCCAGTGCGACATGAAGGCAGAGGGTGCTAAGAATCCCCGGAGGACCGGACTAGGCTGCCATCTGATGCTGACCTTGGCTACGTACAACGGACGCTCCCTATCTTCTGATTCAAGGCTTCTTGAATTGGAAGAGGAACTACAAAGGATCAAGTAGGACATCGTCGGGCTAAGTGAGGTAACAAGAAAAGGAGAAGATCTCATTGAACTGAAAAGTGGACATCTCATCTACTATCGTGGGACAGATACTGGCAGAACTAGTGGTGTTGGATTTATAATAAACAAGAAACTGAAGGATAAAGTTGTAGAAGTTGAAAGTTCCTCTGACAGAGCTGCACGACTTGTTATCCAACTCTCGAAAAGATACCAGGCTCAGATTATTTAAACTTATGCACCCACCACAAGTCATCCTGAAGAAGAAATTGAAGAATTTTATGAGGAAATTTGTCATCTAAATAATAAAGGTAAGCAGCACTTGAAAATAATTATGGGAGATTTCAATGCAAAAATAGGGCAACGGCAACAGAATGAAACTTCAGTAGGTAAATTCGGTCACGGCAACAGAAACCAGCGTGGAAATACTCTCGTTGAGTTTGCAGAGGCAGAAGGGTTTTTCATCTTGAACTCCTTCTTCAAGAAAAAGCCACACAGGAAATGGACATGGAGACATCCAAATGAGACAAGTGAAATTGATTTTATTATATGTAACAAAAAATTCGTCATAGAAGACTGCAGTGTGCTAAACAAGTTCAACACAGGTAGTGACCATAGATTGGTGAGATGTAAGATGCACCTCAACACCAAACTTGAACGTGGCAAGCTCATAAGACAAACAAAATCTATTGACATAAACAACCTTAAAAAACACCATAATACCTTCAAGTTGGAACTGAAGAACAGGTTCTCTGCTTTAGAAGGCCTAACATCGGAAGAAGTGGACATCTCTGAAGTTAACAGAAAAGTAACCAAAGCTCTTATGGAAACAGCAACAAAATTAGCTGGGTCTAAGAACAAGTTGCATGTAAACAAATTATCAGGAAAAACGAAAATGTTGATGCGAAAAAGAAGAGAGATGAGGACAACTAAAGAAGATGTGACTTCCAAAGTGGAATATATAGAGCTATGCAAGACAGTAAGAAAAAGTATCACTGAAGACGTAAGAAAATTCAACTGTGAACTAGTGAGGAAAGCAATTGAAAACAACCAAAGCCTAAAGATAGCAAAGGGACATCTCAGTAAGGGAAGAAAACAGATTATGGCACTGAGAAAAGAAGATGGTTCTGTAACAAGAAATAGAGGCGAAATTTTGACAAGAGTGAAATATTTCTACTCCAAATTATATGAAAGGGATCATACATGCACTCCAGACATCATGAAAGATACCAGTACCAGAGTTCCTCCAGTCCTTCCAGCAGAAGTTGCACATGCAATCAAGAACATGAAGCGGAGAAAAGCTCCAGGAGAAGATGGAATTACTGTAGACATCATACAAGAAGCAAGTGGAGAAATTGAAACAGTACTCACCCAAATTTTCACTCGATGCCTTAATGAAGGAAAGATTCCTGAGGATTGGAACACCGCTACAATGATCCTGCTACATAAGAAAGGTGACATTGAGGATCTCGGAAACTACAGACCTATCAGCCTCCTATCAGTAGTTTATAAAATCTTCACTAAAGTTCTTTCACACCGCTTGAAGGTAACACTGGACATGGCTCAACCGAGAGAACAAGCTGGATTCAGGAGTGGCTACAGCACAATAGATCATATCCACGTACTGAGAGAACTAATTGAAAGAGCGAGGGAATATGAACTTCCATTGTGCATGGCTTTTATCGATTATGAAAAAGCCTTTGATTCGGTGAAACCATCAGCAGTTGCAATGGCTCTGAAATCGTGCGGTATTGAAGATGCATACATTAATATTAATAACATCTATGAAAATGCAAGTGCAAAGATTCGGCTGTTTGAAAATACAACACACATAAAAATTGGAAAGGGAGTGAGACAAGGTGACACCATATCTCCGAAGCTCTTTAATGCCACATTGGAGGGTGTTTTTCAGTCGCTGAGCTGGGAAAACAAAGGGATAAAGATTAATGGAGATTATCTAACCCACCTTCGTTTTGCTGATGACGTAGTCATTTTTGCAACTACCCCATCAGAGCTGCAGAGTATGATCCAGGAACTTGCTGACAAGAGTAAAGAAGTGGGATTAAAAATGAACTTTCAGAAGACAAAAGTGATGTTCAATGCTTTTACAAGAAATGAAGATTTATTGATTGATGGAGAAAAGCTGGAGATAACAGACACGTACGTTTATCTTGGACAGCAGATATCAAGTGAGGGTCACATTGATGAAGAAATTAATCGGCGTACAAAACTTGCCTGGAGAGCTTTTGGAAGAAACAGCATAATTTTCAAGAGCAATATGCCATTATGTCTTAAAAGAAAAGTGTTTGATCAATGCATCCTTCCAGTGCTTACGTATGGTGCAGAGACGTGGACCTTAACTAAAAGAGATATACAAAGACTGCAGACAACTCAAAGGTGCATGGAGAGGTGCATGCTTCGTGTAACCAGGAGGGATAAGAAGAGGAACTCGTGGATCCGAAAAATGACAAGAGTGGAAGACATCATGATCAGAGTTAAATCCCTGAAATGGCAATGGGCTGGACATACTGCCAGAAGGACAGATCATCGATGGACAGCCGAAATTTTAGATTGGATTCCAAGGGACAGGAAAAGACCCAGAAGAAGACCACATGGGAGATGTGTGGATGAAATTCGAAAGTAGGCAGGGGTGACATGGAGGAGACTAGCACAAGACAGACCGTTGTGGAGGAAACTTGGGGAGACCTTCGTCCAGCAGTGGATTGATAATGGTTGACAATGATGATGATGAACAGGTGTAATTATACACCAGTCTTCAATGACACTCTTTTTGAAGAGTAACTTATTCTTTGCAGCTGTTTGCTTTTGTCTTAATGTGTATATAAGAAAACAAAATGCACTAATAAGTAACTCAACGTTGAAAGATCGAAGAGTTCGACAAAGCAGCTTCTATTATTCCATGTTCGATGTCCTCTGCGTTCGCAGGACTCTGTTACAGGTTGATTGCAGTTGTTGGAGTGTGTTCAGATGTGTTTTCTCGGTTGAAACACCTGCATCTCTTGTATAATTTTCATCGCATCCATTTTCTGTCTCGCATATGAGTTACCCTTTTTCCATAACTTAAATATCGTAGCAGTTTTGTTAATAGTATTGTACACCATTCGTACTTTTCACGGTTGCTGTAAACAGCTGGATTTTTTTATTGCTTTCCACTGCATAATGTTTTAGCTGTTGATCGCTTGATTAATTATTGCCTTTAACTTCTTGAACAAGAACGCACTAAATGCTTAAGTTGAAATAAAAACTGCAGACAGGTTGAAAGAAATCAGCGCTTATATTAACTGGTTATTCTTCGAACGTCGTAGCAGCCACACTGTTATGGAACTTGATATAACCACAATGGCATGCAGCAGCAATCACACTTTATAAGTATAAAGTTTTCAGTAGCAATCAATAAATCCTCTAACAATAATAGCAACATTTTGTACAATCTCGCCTCGCAACAATCTCTACTTCTGTCACATTCGACGTAGACTTTCTTCTGACTGTGTCAGCGTTGCCAAAACGTACAGGCTGTTCGGGGAAATAATGTGCCGTTCAACGAAAAGATGTTGAACTTAGAAGTAACTAAATTTACATAAGAAAACACACAAAAGAAAGATTAAATTAGGAATATCCGTCACAACTGATCAGTTCGATCTACCTAGATCGAATTCCTTCATAAAATTAAAATGTATACAGTGCAACTTCCATCAACGGATATAGCCGCCCCGGTGGCGCAGTGGTCTAAGCGATGGCCTCTGATCATTCGTCCGAACGGGGACGAATGTTATTGGACAAACCGATAACATAACAAAAATCTTATGTTATCGGTTTGTCCGTCCGTGTGTGGACACCATATCTCTGTAACTATTAGTCCGATTTGAAAAATTCTTTTTGCATTGGGAATCCTGAAATGTGCGAATGACGACCTTTACTTCGTTCTTTTTTTACGATGTGCATTTTCGCCGCTAGAGGGCATAAACACAAATGATGTCGAATTCAAAATACATTTTATTCCATATATATTTGCTTCTAAACATCCGATTGAAAAAATTCTTTTCGATTCCATTTATGTCGAAGAGTATTTTTAGGTATAGTAACTTTTTGAAGTTACGCATATATTTTCCGCTGGGGGGATGTAAAAGTAAACTGCGTTTCCTCCGAATTCTCTACTTCTAAAACTTCGATTTGAAACATTTTTTCTTCAGCGGATATAGCTCCTGATGGGAAATCGTCTGCATATAATTTGTAATTTTTGGTAAAGAATGGTATGGCCACCAGGGGGGCGTAAGTCTTAATTTCCGCTTCTGATGTATTTGCAGCAAAGTCTGAGCTTCTAAAATCTCGACTGAAAAAATTTGTTTGTGGACAGATACTACTCATGTCGATAAACCTTTTTGGCATATTTTCTTAAAATAATTCATGATTTCTCCGCCAGGGGGATAGATGCATATCTTATATTTGTCGATATCATTGCTTGTAAGAGTCCGATTTGAAAAATTTATTTCTTTGTTGGAGAGCGTTTCCCCTGCAAAATGGTTCTTATATAATTGGAAATTTTTTCTTATCGCACAATTCTGCAACTAGAGGGCGTAAGACTTGTGCGATAAGAAAATTTCCAGGATTCCATTTACAGCAATATCTGCGGGATTAAAAATAGTCTTTTTTCGGTCTTTGAAAAACTTTTCTTCGGTCAGATACTGTTTTCCGTACTGGTTCTATTGACTTTGAATAGCTTTGATAATTTAATTCAGAACGGATTCAAAAGACGTGCTCATTACGTCCGAAAATTTGGTGTCTTTCTTGTTTTAGATGCAGAGGTCTCGTCTCAAATAAAGAAGGCTTTGGATGAGGAGGAGGGGGACATAAAAGTGCAAAAAACATATTTTAAAATTCTAAAAAATGTACCGCTGAAACGAAAAGTGAGTATTTCCTATTCAAAAAGGTTGAAACCCCTGAATTGTGGGCGTAATGTGTCGGGAATTAACGCGTGGCGAATTATTGGGTTGGTGCGAATGAAATGTTCGGCGCAAACGAGCAGTAGAGACAGCATAAAATTCCACAGTGCGCATTTTTCCTTAAAAAAAATTTTTTTTTTTGGCTTTTCAAAAATAAAACTGAAATAAAAACCGGGTCGAAATTGCGTCAGGAACACCTTGACCCGACCCGTTTGACCCGCTAGAAATTGTTGACCCATAACCCATTTCCATCTCTGGTTCCAGGGAGGGAGGGAGGGAGGGATGGATGGAATGGAAATGCAGAATATAGATGTTATGCATAATGCGCTCGCGATGCGCAAACGAAAAATCGTGCAAGCTGTTACGGTTGCGGGTACCGACTTTTGGCATGTTTGAATGGGAACAGTCTAGTCTGTTAGTCACTAACAAGCGCCGTGAAAAATGGTAAATGGCGTTGAAGTGGTATCACTAGACCGAAAATTGAACGAGATCACATGAAGAATGGCATGCGAAGTTCGGAATTCGCACGACAAACTGCACAGTTTAACCTAAGGATAGCATAGGAATGACTGTTTAAATGTGAGAAGAAACTAAAGAAAACGGCAAAGAAATAACACAAACCGGTTTCGTTGTTTTACTGACTATCACAAATGCTCAGTATGTCCGCCATCGACAATGACACTGCATACGGCTGACGACAGACATTACAGCAGCATGTAGCATATTCGGTGACAGGTCCGAAATGGTGCCTTGTATGGCTTCTTTCAGTTCACTTAGTGTACGAGGTTAGTCTCTGTACACTTTCGACTTAGATAACCCCCCAAAACCAGAAATCCATCAGAGTTAAATCAGGAGAACGTGCAGACCATGAAAAAGGAAAGTGACTAGATATGATTCGGTCAGAGAAATGCTATTATATAACACGCTTTCCACGCTAGTGGTTTCATGTGGCGGAGTACAATCTTGCAGCCAAATAGCGTTCTTCAATGCATTCCGTTGTTGCAGATGCGGGAATGGCCAAGTTTGTACAGCGGACGCCTGTTACAGTGCATGCCCTTAGCCCTCGAGGGGTAACTTCCTCAGAAGAAGAAAAAAGGCCCCAAAATAAAATCTCTGGTCACTCCACATGATACGGTCACTTTCTATTCATGTACGGGAACGGGTATAACCTCACGTAGGTTTGTCCGTCCAGTGCTCACAGTTTTTTGAGTTCATTTGCTTTTTTAAGGTAAAATGCGCTTCATCTGTCCAAAGAATTCGCAGTGTCCAGCTGTCATCGGCATCGTATCATATTAGAAATTCATTTGCTATGTCTAAACGGTGTTTACGGTCTGTCTTGTAACACGTGTGCATGCCATGAAACCGGTACCGGGGACATGTGCAGTAATGATCGGAGAACATCTATCACGGTACTCTTAGGTATGTCCAGCGTCCATGCAACACCTCCTGCGCTTTCTCCTGAATCTTCATGGATTACGTGGTGGATTTCAGTTACAGCTTCCTCGGGAGTTGCAGGTCGTCCAGATCGAGATGATCTGTAGTCTCGATCTGGACGAACTGCATCTTCAAACTTACTGATCAAATCACGGACAGCTTGAGTAGAGAGCACTGACCCCGGCGTAAGTGATGATTCCTGCGAAAGACATGTAACGCAGCTGCAGCATTCCAACCTTTAGGTAATAACAGTTCATTAGTTCACCCTGTAGTTTTTCTGAAAGCGGCATATCTAGTGTTTCTGGTTGTCGGTAGCACGCTGAATTTAAACAGTGTTTCAAGTGACATCGCATTTATTTATCGCTGCATACATCTCATGTGTGCATCCCACTGCAGTGCAGTTTGTCGTGCTGAATTCCGTACTTCGCATGCCGTCCTTCATTTGACGATATCTCGTTCACTTTTCGATCTAGTGATGCCATTTTAACCCCATTTACTGTTTTTCATGGCGCTTGTTACAGTGACGTTAACAAATTAGGGTGTTGCCATTCAAATATTCCGAAAGTCTGTAACCGTAACAGCTTACACGATTTTTCGTTTGCGCATGGCGAGCGCATGCTGCGTAACATCTATATTCTGCATTTCCATTACAGCCGTCCCAGAAGCCCGTTCAATCAGCAAAGTAACTTTTTGGCCACCCCGTAAGAAGCAAAAATTCTTAAATGGCGTCTACAGTTCAAAACTCACTGCATTTGAAAAGGTTGTAGTTCATTGGGACCAATGGTTTTATTTTGAATTCCACACAATTAAAACCGCCTTTCGTTTCATAAATTTTCTTTCTACAAAAAGAGGAGGGATATAATGTAATACAAAATGTAAAATTATGCCTGTGTAAGTTGCTATGCGGTGCAAACGCAGGTATCGTGCTTAAAAAAATATTAAAAATAAAAGGTGTGCCTTGTAAACCTTCGGGCGTAATACTAAGGTCTTGGTAGAAAGAACGTGGAGAACCGAACTGAAATTTGGAATGTTGCATGACCGACAGTCTCCTCAAAACCTTCGACTTTTCCAGATTAGAGATGCAACATTCGCAGACAATGTCGTATGATTTCATTTTTGATGCCATGCATCTTTCCCGGTAGTAGTAAATTAAATCACAAGTAAAAAAAAATCTATGTAAGGAAATTAGGTAATGGAAGTAGTCAAAACTATTGTTGCAATCTGATTTTTGAATGCTGTCTCATAAAGTGACGTAACAATAGTTAATTTCATTGTTACTCAATATATTTTCCTAAACTATCGCTGAACAATTATTTCATCACGTTTTACATAAGCTTAAAATATCTCATTGCAATCTGCGTAAATTACAAGAACCTGATGCTAAATATGATAAGCCATTACAAAAATGCATTTTTGATGCTATGAAAACGGTGGGTCGTTGCCAGATTTGGCTTCCTCTCGACCGGGTTACGTGTTATTGAACAAAGCTTTAAAATGATGTATAACACGATGGGGTGTGAATTTGTAGATATCCTAGACCAAAAATCACAGATCCCCTCACTAAAATTCTTGGGATTAAGCTTTTCACACTCTTGGATATACACTGAAGAGCAATTATGTAGCACCACATTTCGTCTTGATGATGGCGGCGATTCGTCTCGGCATGGACTCTACAAGACACCGGAAGCGTTGGGTAGCCATAAGGATCCACGATCCCTGAACAAGCTCACACAGTTCACGAAGATTTGATGGAGGGGAGGGGGTGGTCAGAGCCTCGAACATCTCTCTCGATGTCATCCCAGATGTGCTCGATGGGATTGAGGTCAGGTGACCTAGCTGGCCAAGAGTTTAGCAGTGGCCCTCCACGAGCAACCACGGCGACGGACGACCGGTATATTGTCCTACAGGCGAGAAGAGACTACAGAGAGCGGGAGAAATTGCAAGGCACATGCAACAGACAACTTGACGTCCGTTATCACGTTTTACCGTGGCCAGGAGGCTGCACAAAGATGGTCTATTTGCACGACGACCAGTACGGTGTGTGCCATTAACGCCTGCTCATGGGAGACTGCGGTTTCTGTGGTACTAGGAACACAAGAACTGGACACATCAGCAATGGGGTCGAGTTCTCTTTACGGATGAGAGCCGATTTAGTCTGACGAGCGATTCTGGTCGTATACACACGTGGAGACAGCAGGGAACACGCAATCACACCTCCAACATAATCGAAAGTGACCGGTTTGGAGGGGGCGGAGTTCTCGTTTGGGGCGGTATCATGCTTGGTAGCCGTACTGACCTCCACATCGTCCAAGGAGGTTCAGTCACTGGTGTCCGCTATTGTACCGAGGTTCTCCTACCTCACGTGCGTCTGTATAGAGGTGCTGTGGATCCTGAGTTCCTCTTCATGGACGACAATGCTACACCTCATCGTACAATCGCTGTCGCATTGTACGATGGCTGTCCCGGACCTAAATCCAATCGAACACGTGTGGGACCTTCTCGGGAGACGCTTGGCAGAACGACACCAGCCGCCAGCAAAGATTCCGCAGCTGCGATTGGCGCTACAAGCGGAATCGGCCGCGATGCCTCAACAGCTCCTTGACAACCTCGTCCTCAGCATGGACAGACGTTGTAAATCCTGCAACGCAGTCAGGGGTGATCATATCCCCTACTAAAGACTGGAATTTTCTTGGCAGCCGCCTGTCACATGGACGTTTTTGTCTTCTGTCCGGTTGTGCTCGAAGCTACCTTTTCAATAAAGTGCCTTTGTATCCTTTGGATTTCTTTTTTGGACGGTTTTGCTCACTTGTCCCATATTCTTAGATCTTGGGGATCTTATGGTATGATTTGAGTCGATGTGGAGCACTTCTGCCCGACGTTACATTC
This sequence comes from Macrothele yani, assembly GCA_039090855.1. Classification (NCBI taxonomy): domain Eukaryota; kingdom Metazoa; phylum Arthropoda; class Arachnida; order Araneae; family Macrothelidae; genus Macrothele; species Macrothele yani. Next base: position 1,909,785 of record CM076996.1, on the reverse strand, counting down.
GAAAAAGCTTCTCTTCCTTAATTTTTGCACGCCAGTGTATGTGCTAAAAATATCGTGATTTCTGCTCTTAGGTAGCTACCCTACATAAACATTCAGTTCATATGTCGTTTATATTTATTAACTTCCATTTTTGTTATTCAGTAGCTCGCGACTGCTTTTATGTGTCACGATGATACTCGGACCTAGTAGTTTCTTTTTGGAATTTTGCCAAATGGATCTATGACACCGCCTCCCATTCTGTCTTGATTCTATTTGTCGTTCGATTTCTGACGTTAAAAAGCAGAAGCTTATCCTGCCCCGGCCGATTTCGCGTTTACTAAGTTATTCGAATGATTTGTATGTGTCAACTTGGCACAGTTCAGTCATGCCGCGCAGTAACTGTTCTTTATGACTCCCACGGACGACGTTTTTATGACTGAATGAATTGATAAGAGGCATCCGTTATTTAGATAGTATTTATGTGATTAAAAAAAGCGGGAAGGTTTTGTATTTGTAATTTTATCGCTGGCTGTTTCTGTGCTTTCTGACGTGAGTGTACGGGGTTTAGTCCTGAGAGAGATACGACCAGGGCCGGACTTTGATTGTCTGAAAACCTGAGCTATGTCAAATTTTATGCAACGAAAATTCCAAAGTAAAATATATATATAATTTAAACCAAACTTTAGCCATAAACAGAAAAAAATATTTTTTTTTTTTACAAACTTACAATCTGGAAACCAAACGCCCAAAATCAGCAGTGAAGAATTCTCAAACAATACTCATACAAACACAACAGTAATAAAAAAAAAAACCACCCGCCAAAGTCAACGAACAGGGAGAACAGGGAGAAAGAACAAAAAAACAGGGATGCAAAAAGTGTTGAAAATGCTGAGCCTTGGCTTTATCAAGGACCAGCAAAAACTCTGCATTTACTTCCACAAACTGTGGAAATGAGTCATGTACTCACTTCCGCAGTTTGTGGAAGTGAGTACATGCAGAGTTTTCCTGGTTCTTGATAAAGCCAAGGCTCAGCATTTCAACACTTTTTGCATCCCTGTTGTTTTTTTTCTTTCTCCCTGCTCGTTAACTTTGGCGTTTTTTTATTACTGTTGCAGTTGTAGCTGCTTTGTATGAGTGTATATATACAGTATCACTGAAGATGTAAGGAAATTAAACTGTGAACTAGAGAAGAAAGCAATTAAACAAAACAACCAAAGCTTGAAGAGAACAAAGGGACATCTGAGTAAGGGAAGGAAACAGATTATGGCTCTGAGAAAAGAAGATGGTACTGTAACAAAAAATAGAGGTGGAATTTTGACAAGAGTTAGATTTCTACTCAAAACTATATGAAAGGGATGATACATGTACTCCAGATATTACAAAAGGTACCAGAGTTCTTTCAGTCCTCCCAGCAGAAGTTGCACATGCAATCAAGAACATGAAACGGGGAAAAGCTCCAGAATAAGATGGAATTACCGTAGACATCATACAAGAAGCAAGTGGAGAAATTGAAACAGTACTCGCCCAAGATTTCACTAGATGCTTTAATAAGGGAAGATTACTGAGGATTGGAACAATGCTACAGTGATCGTGCTACATAAAAAAAAAAGTGACATTGAGGATCTCAGGAACTACAGACCTATCAGTGGTTTATAAAATCTTCATTGAAGTTCTTTCACACCGCTTGAAGGTAACACTGGACATGGCTCAACCGAGAGAACAAGCTGGATTCAGGAGTGGCTACAGCACAATAGATCATATCCACGTACTGAGAGAACTAATTGAAAGAGCGAAGGAATATGAACTTCCGTTATGCATGGCTTTTATCGATTATGAAAATGCCTTTGATACGGTGAAACAATCAGCAGTTACAAAGGCTGTGAAATCCTGCGGTATTGAAGATGCATACATTAATATTTTTAATAACATCTTTGAAAATGCAAGTGCAAAGATTCGGGTATTTGCGAATACAGCACCCATAAAAAATAGAAAGGGAGTGAGACAAGGTGACACTATCTTCGAAGCTCTTTAATGGCACATTGGAAAATGTCTTTCAATCACTGAACTGGGAAAACAAAGGGATAAAGATTAATGGAAATTATCTAACTCCCTTTCGGTTTTGCTATTGACGTAGTCACTTTTGCAACCACCCCATCAGAGCTGCAGAGTATGATCCAGGAACTTGCTGACAAGAATAAAGAAGTGGGATTAAAAATGAACTTTCAGAAGACAAAAGTGATGTACAGTGAATGCTTTTACAAAAAATGAAGATTTATCGATTGATGGGGAGAAGCTGAAGATAACCAATACCTACATTTATCTTGGACAGCAGATATCAAGTGAGGGTCACATTGATGAAGAAATAAATCGGCGTTTAAAACTTGCCTGGAGAGCTTTTGGAAGAAACAGCATAATTTTCAAGAGCAATATGCCATTATGCCTTAAAAGAAAAGTGTTTGATCAATGCATTCTTCCAGTGTTACTTATTGTGCAGATACGTGGACCTTAACTAAAATAGTCATACAAAGGCTGCAGACACCTCAAAGTAGCTTGGAGAGGTGCATGCTTGGTGTAACCAAGAGAGATAAGAAGAGGAACTCATGGATCCAAAAATGACAAGAGTGGAAGACATCATGATCAGAGTAAAATCCCTGAAATGGCAATGGGCTGGACATATTGCCAGAAGGACTGACCATTGATGGACAGCCGAAATTTTAGACGGGATTCCAAGGGACAGTAAAAGTCACAGAAGACCACATGGAAGATGGGTGGATGCAATTCGAAAGTATGCGGGAGTAACATGAAGGAGATTGGCACAAGACAGACCGTTGTGGAAGGAACTTGGAGAGACCTTCGTCCAGCAGTGGATTGATAATGGTTGACAATGATGATGATATACAGTATATATATATATATATATATATATATATATATATATATATATATATATATATATATATATATATATACTCTGGCAGAGCGGATGAAAATTAATTAAAAAGTAAGCTTGAAACTGAAATGATTAATTCCATATTGGTTTTTTAAAAATAATGGCTGTGTAAATCTGTCATAAGTTTTCATGACAGATTAGCAAAGTCGCTTATTAAACCTTTAACAGATAAACAACGAATTTTGTCACTTGTGATGGAGATGTACTTATTGCAGAGAAATTTTATTCTGAAATTGTTAATTTAGTTTTGTAATTTAAACACAAATGATTTCCCTGAGAACTATGTAATCGTGTGATTCAGTCATAATGTTGTTTCTACTTCAGGGAATGCTAAGTGAACTTTGATTATGATTCGATAAAGGTCTTGATGGTTTTAAATGTCTTTCATTTAAGCATAGAAATGTCCTATCTCGCCAGAGGTAAATATCTGCATCCTCGCGGGTAAGTTCCGGGCCGGGATCTTGTGTTTCATTTAACTGCTCTTCGAAAGCATTCAAAACAAAGGCGAAGGATTAGTAGCAACATTTTAATATATGCTTTATCTTTTTTCAAATCAGTTTCTGACACACCTGGGTCAGTCCAGGTGAGAGAAGCGCCCATGATAATTATCTGTAAGACACAGGACTACCACTGCCGGTCTGTGGAAAAGAATGCGAGCTGTTGCGTGCCAGCCAGGCTGGTAATCAGGCGAACTTTTCTGCACATTAAGAAGTTCTTAAAGCTAATTGCCCAAATGTGATAATCTAGGATTGTGAGTTTTTAACATTGTATTTATCATTGGGCAATGATCGCAAAGAAAGTTTTCCATTCTGTTTTAATGGTACAGAACTGTATAAAGAATATATATATATATATATAATATGGGATGTAAGGTCAGGTGATCGTAACATCACAGCCTCTCCTTGACAAATGTCAACCCCGCCTTCTCGTGGTACATCCTGTTCCCACTAAAGGGGCTCTGACGACCGCCAATAGCGGTATAACTATACTATCGGGATTAGAGGAAATGCTATCCCACACTCACCAACCCGCTTGGCCAGCGTGGTGAGTTATGGCCAAACCCTCCAAAATGACTCCACAACTTAAATCTTGGCCCTGTCTCCGGCAGCTGGAATGTACCTGGCCAAGGCAGCGGCCAGTGCGACATGAAGGCAGAGGGTGCTATGGGTGGATGAAATTCGAAAGTATGCGCAAGTGACATGGAGGAGACTGGCACAAGACAGACCGTTGTGGAGGAAACTTGGGGAGACCTTCGTCCAGCAGTGGATTGATAATGGTTGACAATGATGATGATGATGATGATATATAATATAGGGAATTGTGAAAATGTGTCTCAGGTGTAAGAGGCTGCGGCGTATTTTGCACTCATGGGCTAGGATGAATGAATTCCTGATTTTTTTTTTTTAATTGGAGGTTTAACTACTACCACCGTGAGAAACTTATTGGGCTTATAAGGGCCACTGGCTCCATTGAAGGGGGAGACCCAGCGTCGTAAGACAAACACACTATCCATGCCTCACAGGATTCGAACCCGGACACATCTCGGACAAATGATCAGAAGCCATCGCTTAGAAAACTGCGCCAGGCTTCCTGATTTCCATAGGGCGGTTTAGCGGAGAGTAAAAAGGCACCTGTGTCAACTGCAAAAATGAAAAAATAGAAAGTTTAAGGCTATGAAAAGATGACTCAATGTTCTGTGTTTAGTGTGTACGGTTGGTAGTTCAGTTGAAATGAACTACGGTCAGGCTTCCTAGTCTGGCAATAACTTTTTCTGTTGACTCGGTAATTAAGAGGTGCATATCGGCAACGAATTTTCTCTAGGTTCTGAGAAGCACGAAGGCAAAGTACCAAACGTGGGGATTTTTTTTTATTAATTTCGTAATCCTCTCAGAGTTGGATGCATGAGGATTAGTCGGAAGATTTCTTTGAATTTCCGTTGAATGAAAGAATAATTGTGATGAATGTGAATCTCGAAGGTAAGTTTTATTTTCTGTCGGATGGTGGAACAATTTTTATGGACTTCTCAGTGGAAGAAGTGGTTTTTGTGGAGCCATTTTTCTGAAGTGGTTGCAAAAGCACGGGAGAAACATTTGAAGATGTGCCGTAAGTAATCAGACTTTTGAAAGTTTAATCTAGACTTCATTGTTTTTAAGGGTTTGTGAAGAACAGGACTAAGTAACGATGCAGTTGTATAATTTTCCGTTTTGAAGATTTACTGTTACTTTTGTTGTAACGAAATATGTCATTTATCGAAAGAACCACCATGGGTATGTTCAAATTCTTCTGCACCAGGTGAAAGCACTTTCTTTAAGCTAATTAACGCGATATTTCTAGATCGTCTGCTGGCCTCTATGGGTGGCAGAGGGCGAGGTTAGCACCACCGGACGCAGTTTCGTGGGGGATGATTTGAGTTGATAGTCGTGCAAGAAATAGTTCACTCTCTTGAGTGTATGAATGTCTGAAGTTTTGCTCCCCTGTTGCTATAACAGACCGCTGGGCATTCAGTAATATCTTTTTGGCTCTTCATTTTCCCCACCGTTACATTTTCTGAGCTTTAAAAGAAACTGGGTATGGGTGGGTTCAACGCGTGCCAGGACGTTTTGATCGTATACCCATTAGGCTTTCCCACTCCGCCCAGGAAGGGGTGCTCCGGTCAATTGTTACATCCATTCCAATTGCTATAAAGAGTGAACCATTTCTTACACGAGCATATACTCCCCGTCTTCCCACAGAACTGATTCCCTGAGCAGAAATAAAGCTGTTCAGATCTCTCCCAAACCTAGGAGCCAGCAGACGAGCGAAAAGTGTCTCGTAGCTTAGAGAAAAAGTGCTTTCACTCCTTCGGAGAAGAACAAAGTGACCATACTAATGGTTATTCTTTGGATGAATGACCTTATGTTTTAACCTCGCGGTGTCGGCTGGTACTCCAATTACCAATTTGTTTCTGGCGAGCTAACTTTTCACATACCGTAATTTGTTTTGCCGTAAATTTTAAATGGACACAGGTCAACGTATTCCCAATTGAGGCAGCGATTTATTTAAGCAGAAGAGTTACAGAAGATAAAATTTAACATCTTCAGATACATCTGATAGTACTGTGCATACTTTTCTACGTGGAAATCATAGATTCAACAACAATGATCCCTGTCGTGTTGCTGAGACGTCAGATTCTTTAACGGCAATAAAACTCTGATTATTCCACATTCCGGTGGCGCAGTGGTCTAAGCGATGGCATCTGATCGTTCGTCCGTAAGGGGTCCGGGTTCGAATCCCGATAAGGCATGGATGTTGTGTTTGTCTTAAGGCACTGGCTCTCTCCCTTCCCTGGAACCAGTGACCCTAAATTAGTGACGGGCGACTGCTTCTAGCCCATTGAGTTGCTCACGGTGGTCGTTAAACCTCCAATCTATAAAAAAAAATATCCCACATTCGCAGTTTTTTCCGAAAAATAACTATATATTGCTGCATTAAAAATGGTGCAAAAATATATTGTTTTCGTTACTGTTAAAATATGAAGATTTAAGTTAAAAGTTTAGTTTAATTCTTACTCGTAAAAGTTGCAAGATTCCAAGCTACACAATGCACTTGTAATTTTCTGTAGCTGAACACTTGTAAATGTTTAGGTTAAATGGTCCAGAGTCAATGAATCAGCAAAAACACACACCAAACACTGAATTTGAAACTTTATGCAGAGTACGTAAACGTCACGTACGCAGCTATGCAAAATACGTGTCACGTGCGTCACCACATGATCCAGGCAAACTATTTAAGACTGCTGCTTCTCAATAGTGTTGATCACAATGTGGGAGAGGATCTTTCGGAATTCGATAAAGGGCTTATTATTGGTGCCCGACTGGCTGCAACGAGGATTTTCAAAACAGCAGAGCTGACTGGGTTCTCCAAAGTTGAGATATTACAGGTCTTTAAGTAGTAGAAAAATAATCCATATTTCTTGTCTAAGAAGCGTAACTATGGAGCGAAGACAATCTGTCAGGAACGAGATCGCCGTCGTCCAAGAAGGCTTGTGCGGAAGAAATTGAGGATCAGTATTGGCAATCGCATACCTATACGGAAACCACTCATTTCTGCGAAGAACAAGAAAGTTCGTCTACAGTGGTGTCAGGAACACCGTGACTGTATACTGGAAAGTCTTTTAGTCAGAGTCGCGGACTACACGATGTTTTATATTGACTGTAAGGAGAGGGTTTGGCGGGAGTCCCATGAAACAATGAACCAGCTTGCCTTGTAAAAACAACTCAAGGTTCTGGAGGTGTTGTCATGGTATGGGGCACGTTCTGTGTTTACGAGATGGGTTCCCTGATATTGCTTGGAAGGTTGGGTGTCCTCTAAAGATTCTGAACATTGTTGCCGATCCTGCAATGTTGTCTTTTTGTCCAGCACGTGATAGCTGTTTCATGGACGACAATGCTACTGTTCATCGCGCAAGATGTGTTCATCAAGCATGGCAGCAACTTCCATCTTCCCTGGCTTCCACGAAGCCCGATCTGAAACCCATTGAAAACGTATGGGACTCGTCAGAAAAACAGATCCCGGAGCAAAGTCCTCTTCCGTCAAATGTGAGCCTGTTTGGTGAACGCCTGGCATGCTGAAGACGTAGATGCACTCAAACACCTTGTGGAAATTATGCCAAACCGCATACGTGCTGTGATTCGGGTTTAAAGGACGTCCAATCCAGTATTGAACAAAAGTTCCTTATTCAGTGGGCGATATGTGTAGTACTTAAATTTCTTTTTCTCAGATTTATTCACAGTATTCAACAAATCTGTGCATAACAACGTTGATTTTCAAACTTATGCGATCAACGTGCACTCCATAACTACTAAATCGTTATCTTGAAAACACACAAATCAAGACGTAATCTCATTTCCGTTGAACAAATATTTATCTCAACTCTGCTCGTAACAAATCGATAACAAGAATCTGCTCTCAAAGAACTGCACTGCTTGCCGTTCTTTAGAATGTGCACACACACATTATTCTAAGCTTTGACTCACTGCCAGTGTTACCAACTTGGCTAACTATTCGGAGAAAAATGTCAGGTCAGGAACTTTTGACTAGAAGAAACCAAATTTACGTAAACTCAAAAGTAAGGTTAAACTGCCGCCCCGGTGGCGCAGTGGTCTAAGCAATGGTCTCTGATGTTCGTCCGAAAGGGGTCCGGGTTCGAATCCCGATGAGGCATGGATATTGTGTTTGTCTTACGGCACTGGCTCTCTCCCTGGAACTAGTGACCCTAAATTGGGGACCGGCAACTGCTTTATAGCCCATTGAGTTGTTCACGGTGGTCGTTAAACCTCCAATAAAAAAAAGTTAAACTAGAGGTATACGTCACAAAGACAAAGCTCTTGTTTTCATGGATAACGTGCTTTTTTATTGATCAGTGGACCAAATCGTCGCCTTCATAACCTACTGTATGATCTGAATTACCAGAGCTAATGAAATTGGATATTACCTACAAAAACATCCCTTCCTGTATTTCGTAAGTTAAAAAAACGTGCTATTGGTGGCAGCGAGTTTTGTCAAATCTGTTATTGTGACGTAGAAAGCAATAACAATTGTCTACATTCCTCTGAGAAAAATTTCAGATACATTGCTTGAGACATAGAAAATGCTACATGAAGGAATGCCCGAAAGGAGACTCAAATTACCACACTCGTAGAAAAGTAGGTGGGAAAGAAGTGATTTTATATCTGAGGGGTTATATGAACGCGATGGGCGAGGAGACTTTAAAATGTGACCAGAGTCGGTATGACTGCCGTGCTAGACTATACGTTCGATTCGGCAACAAGGCGTGTCACAAGTCCCCGGATGATGTCTTAAGGTATCGCCGAACTTAAGTCATCTGCCAATGACTTTTCAGACGTTCTCTGTTGTGAAGTCAGGGGTTTGCGCTGGCCAAAGCATCAGCTGGACGCCTTGTAGGCACTGTCTTCTGATGTTGGCAGTGTACGGGCGGACGTTATCTTGTTGAAATCGGGCATCAGGGATACCACGGTGATACGGGAACAAAACTGGCTGTAGCAGCTCTTCGACATATCGCCGTGTTGTCATTGTACCCGCTGTGCGTACGAGCGGTGAAAGGCTGTTGAAACTGATGGCGCCCCAAAACATGACACAAAGCCGAGCTGTAAAACGTTCACGGGTGGAAGTGAACGTCGTAGTGTGCCACGTCTGCAGACTCGCAATCGGCGGTCTTGGGCACTGAAACAGAAGCGAGACACGTATACGTGGTTACATTCGTCCCGCAATGCATATCTAATACGGCAACGATGTGCCGCGATGAATGGCAGTCGTCGCAATGGCTAGCGAGAGCGCAAACCTGCCTCGACTAATCTGCGGTTCTTAGTCCGTGTTGATACGGAATGTCCATAGCTGCCTTGTACACCTCGTCGAGTGTCGTCCTCTGGGGATTGTGGGACTGCTACCGTTTGCTGTCGAATGCGGCGATCGAGGCGTTCGGATGTCTGCCTACGTGCACCAGTTCCACTATGGAGACGCACATTAATTTCCTCTTATCACTGTCGCCAAAATTGGCGGAGAGTTGTTGCATCCCGGTGCACTTCCTCCGCGATGCGACGCAGGGACCAACCATTCATACGTAACCTTATAATTAAACCTCTACTAAAGGTGTCCGAACGATTTTAGGATATCCGAAGGCGTCATCAGGAATTCTCACTGCTTACACGTGCTCTCGCCACCGTGATCACTCCGATGCACTGGTCCACACGTCTAGATGGGAACGTCAAATCTTAATTAGGCCGAGCCGTTTTGCACTTTTATCTCCCTCGCCTAACAAGTGATTGGTTCGCATAATTTGCAATCTTTACATGAACCCAACTGTCGACACATACCAACTAATTTGCATGACTCTCCGACAAATACTTCCTGGTGTGGCATTTTTTATATCGAGCAGTGTATGTATACGTTCCCCCAAACTAAGACCAGATTTTATATAAACTTTCTTGTGCTTTTAAAAGAAGAATCATCTTGACATATTTTATATTGGGTTTCAGTGCTGTGACTTGTGTTATGGCACAAAATGCAAGTATTGACATCGAAGCCTCACTGTGCGACGTTTTCTGATCTTCCATTAAGAAACAGTTTTTTCCACCTGATAAGTAACCCTTCAACATTTATAAAAAAAAAAATAAGATATTTCGTGGCAGCTAAAGTAAAAGACCCTGTATTCAAAACTTCTTGCAATAATGAAATGTAAATATTTCAAGCATAAAAGTATTGCGATTAAAGAGGTACAAATGACGGCGGTCCTTTCAGTTGTTACCTTTGGCTCTGCTATCAAAAAGTATTAAATTTTCCGTGCTTTATTTCTCCTCTCTGATGCTTTTAAATTGTCCATTGAAAACAGTCTTGACTAGAGCTTGGTAGGGAGATTTTCGAAATAATACATTCTGTGAAAACAAATCGGGAATGTTAATAATTGTCATTAATCAAACTGATGCTGTTCCGGGGAGGTAAATCAATTGGAAAGGAACGTCAAAAATCCATTTACAAAATTAATCTCTTTGTATCAAAATACATCGCAAGATTTGCTTTGTCCCAAAAAAAAAAAAAAAAAAAAAACGGAATTCGTTAGAACCATTTATCAGACGTTTCCGTCCACGTGAAGCCAATTTGAATGAAATCGCAATCTTGACCGACGGCGACACTTACCGTAACTGTTCTTTCATTTGAAGATAACTTGAATGAAAATTCTTTTATTTATAGAACTGATTTTTGCACAGGTGAAGCTTTTTTTTTTTTTACAGGACCTTGAATACACTGCTGGCCACCCAAAATGCAACACCAAGAAGGTCACGAGATAGCAAAGCCAGATTTACTGGACACATAACGGATACAAAGATGAAACGATTGAGCTTACAGGCTCGTACGACTTGCGGAACACGCGGACATTAATAGTTCGTGTGGCCCCCATGGCTGGCAATAACGGCCGCTACACGCCGCGGCATCGAACGAAAGAGGCTTTGGATGTGTGCTTGGGGTGTGTTGGTCCACGCTGCTTCCACACGTTGCCACAGTTCATCAGGCGTGTAGCCGCGGGTGGTGCTTGCCGGGCCAATCTGTTGCCGATCAGCGACCAGACGTGTTCGATGGGCGACATATCGGGAAAACAGGCGGGCTACGGCAGCAGTTACACCTGGTGGGCCGCGAAGAATTGTTTACCGATGCGTGCTACGTGCGGGACCGCATTGTCCTGTTGAAACGTGGCCGCTGGCAGGTCCTGCAGGTAAGGGAGGACTACAAGCTCCCAAAAAGGTCAGAGATTTAGCGGTGGCTGTCGAGTGTACCGTCGATGCGTATCAGAGGGGTGCGGGTGTCATATCCAATTGCGCCCCAAACCATAACGCCAGGCGACTGACCGGTATGGCGATGCATAATGCAGCCTTCGTACAGTCTCTCGCCGCGGTGCCGCCACACGCGGATTCGACCATCGTGGTGTTGCAGGCAGAAGCGAGATTCGTCGTAGAAGACAATGTCTTGCCATTCCGTAGTCCAGGTGCGGCGTTCAACGGCCCACTGCCGCCGCACTCGCCGGTGGTATAACGTCAATGGTGATCGGAGCAGTGGGCGCCGTGCGGCAAGTTCCCGCTCCTGCAGACAACGTCGAACGGTACGTGCTGACGCAGGTTGTTGCGCAACACACCCTAATTCCTGCGCTAACGTTCGTGATGTGGTGGTGCGAGCCGTCAATGCCCGCCGCACAACATGCCAGTCCTCTCGTTCGGTGGGGTGCCGCGGCTGCGGCAATCGCTCCGTCCCTCCTGCACCCACCGAATCCATACTCGCCTCACTGTGGCTGGATGTCGTCCCACACGGGCGCCGATGTTTCGGTACGATAAACCGCTGTCGCGATAAGCCAGTATTCGTCCTCTGTCGAACTCCGAAACGTGCTGGAATGACTGCCGTATTCTGCGACGAGGCATTAGGAAGCTTCCCACGCACAGGTCCGGCAGCACAACACACTTCCACTACTTACACTCAGCCTTCTGTGCACCCTCCTTATAGTGCTTCTCGGTGGCGTGCCGGGCGCACATGATTTGCATATGCCCTGCAACGCTAATCGTTTGCATGTCCTCTCGCGGGCGACGCATGCTGCGAATTTCAGGCCAATCGGATGCTTCCTTCTTGGTGTTGCATTTTGGGTGGCTAGCAGTGTATTTGAACTTCATTAAGATTCTCTAACAAAATATTTATTGGGAATTTTTTTTTAGTAACGGTATAGGACATGAACTACAGGGTAAAATGTTTTATAAAAGAAACTTCTGTGTATGTAGGCTACAACATTTTACAATGTCTACGAAAGTTGGTTTTGCTGAGCCTTTATATTTCCTTAATTGTTTGCTTATAAACTTCAGAATTCCGATTTAGCGCTATCTTATTTTAAATGTCATCGCATTTAACGCACATCGATTGCGTTTTTTAGTTCGAATAAAATTATATAGGGCTTTCTTTTTTATATCGGAGTGGTCCGGCATTAAGCTTAAAGCTTCATTTCCGTCCTCCCAAATTTTCAAGCAAAATTGGTTTCTCTATTTCTCCTTAAAAATTGGCGTGAACCCCGATTCTAATGAAATTGTCGCATGTCTTCTCACCTGGTAACAATAATAGTAACACGCTTATTTCTTGTTCTCCAGCTTGCCGTAAATTTCCAGTATATTTATCATATTTCAGCGTAATAAATTTGTCATAAGACTACGAGATTACGATTTCGAAATGTCAGGCCTTTTTTTTTTTCCCCCTTTAGTTTCCAGGTATTCATAGGGCATTGGCAACTCCTAAACTGACATTTCGAGATTACGATCTCGAAATGTCAGGCCTTTTTTTCCCCCTTTAGTTTCCAGGTATTCATAGGGCATTGGCAACTCCTAAACTTGGCCCTTGCGCCTTAAAAATCCACCAACAAACTCCTAAAATTGCCAGTTTTTTTTTTTTTTTGGTCTTCAGGAAGGAGAACGTGGAGGGTAGTTTCTAAAGTGCTTCACACACACATGGTATGAGGATCTTACTGTAAGATAAGTGGTGTGTGTGTCCCCTTAATACTCACACAGATAATTCTATCCCAACGGAAATGAGCCAGCAACACCCAAGAGCACCTGCTCAATATCATCCCAAGTACGTCGAGCTTAAGAGTTCATGTTGATAGTCGAATATTTATCTGAAAAAAAAAAACCTTTTATCAGTCAACCCGTCTCACGTCAGTCTAATATAGAAGTTGTATTTGTCTGAAAGTATTACGGTTTCACTGACCTCCATATATTTGATAAAACCCTAACTACCCAGAAGTTTTAGTACAGATTGAGATCCTCGAAACTCATGTGCATCCATTTGCACATGCAGTACGTTCAAATGTACAATTATGCTTAGTCTTGCCCGGTGGACCCAATATTTTGACCTGTTAAATATATAGACCACAGCCTTATACACACCTTTTGGTTAACATGAAATTTCATTTACCCCTTCTACTTCCAGGGAAACGTGGGCCCCCACAGCGGCTGGGTGGTTAAGGCGTGTTTAGGCTTTTGGCTGATCGTCCGAACTGGACCCGGGTTAGAGTTCCATATTAGTCATAAATGGTGCTTGTCTGACGGTCTAGCCTCCTTCCCTTCGCTGGAACAAAGTGCCCTAAACTAGGGACGGACGACCGCTCACAGCCCCCTTTAAACATTAAGGTTAAAAAATTTCGTGTAAATAACAATTTTTAAAAGACCGGCGATACACGATTAAAACAAACTTGAAGAGATGGTATTTACAAGTTTAAAATCATTTAAACTTGTAAATACCATCTCTTCAAGTTTGATCTTTCGGACCCTGTCACAAGTAAGTCCTTCATCAGGTAAAAAACACTATAAACAGATGTGCAGTTGTCTTAAATAGGACAAGTCAATGGTTCAGACATGCACAATGAAAAATAGGTTAGATGGAGCAAGGAAATAACTGCACATCTGTTTATACAGTGTGTTTTACCTGATGAAAGACTTGTTGTGACAGGGTCCGAAAGATCTTGTTTTTTTTTTCATTAAATGATTTTAAACTTGTAAATACCATCTCTTCAAGTTTATTTTAATCGTGTATCGACGGCCTTTTAAGAATTATTGTCCCCCCCTCTAGAGTTGCTCATGATAGTCATTAACTCCCCCCCCATTACACATGCCCGTAAATGTGACCAAAAAATTATTTCCATCTACCTTATAATAAATTGTGCTTTCCAACGTACTTATGTCTAAATTTTTTATTACAACTCTTACATGCATTGAAAAACCAAAGAATTTGTGTCAGTCTCGCTCAAATGCTGAAATTGGAGGGGGGGGGGGGGCAAACATTACCCAATACTCACGAAATGTATCTGTTTACGTAATGTTAAAAAAATCGCCCTCGTTGTGCTATTGGCAGAATAATTTGTATCTATTTTTTAATATTTTTCTGACAAACATGCCAAGTTAGTCAAATATTCAAATATTTTTTCCATCAAGTTTCTTTGGAATGGTAAAATCGTTCATTTTCCCTGCAATTTTTTTCTGGTGTACACAGTAGTCTTATTAAAAGAAAATGTGATATATAAAAAAAAAAAAAAAAAAAAAAAAAAAAAGAGAAATTACTGAGTGGCACTTTTCCAAGTTTTTTTATTGCTCTTAAATTGAATTGCGACCGTAAAAACAAACATCTAGTGCTGTCTAAAACACATTTTGACTAGAAAAACTCCTTACTTCTTGAGTATTCGAACGGGCATTTTAAAACACTATCCGCAGCGTCAGCTTCGTTTTATATGTTTCCTCCTGTCGTGGGGTTGAGCTATCGCAAAAGGAAGGAATAAGTGGAGTTCGGGAAGCAATAGAAACTCTTAGGCAGACATTTTCGAAGCAATTTGTTCAGCCATTTTTCATATGCAATAGCTCTGGCAAAGACGTCGCTCAAGGAGCACGCACTCGCTCTGTGATTGGCAGATGCACCGTCAAAGGTGCACGTGACCGCGCATACTTGATTTTTGGTAAGTGCCACATGGCATCCGAAATGTCAAAACTGAACTCCCTAGAACATTTTTTGCCGGCATCGTGGGAAGGCTGAGCTCTGCTGCAAACTGTTTGTTCCATTCAGCTGTAGCTTCAGTTTTGAATGTAACAGTTGAACGTGTTTTTCAAAGACAAAGCTTCTGCTGTATACGGAAGAAACATAAAATATCAAAGTTACTCAAATGAGCCTTTGCACTGTTAAACAGAATGGTGATTGCTCGCGTTGTTTGATTGAAACTTAGAACATAAAGTGAATGCCGCTTTCACATAAAACAAATAATTTAAAATATTTTCTGTCTGGCTTCCACACGCATTGTAACGGTAATTACCTTACACAGCGTTTCACTCGTACTGAGCTTAATCTGAGGTGAACTCAGCGAAGGAAATTTGATTTAGTTCCTGAAGTCAGCGATGGTTCCCGCTTCAGCCAATGCACTTTCTTATCCTCTGTAGCTGGGAGGGGGGGTAGTCATATTGCGACAATCAAATAAAATAGCGATGTAATTGCGGGTTGTTTGAGGAGGTACAAAAGTTGACTTGCCTAAACTGAGAGAAAAGGAAGCTTTTTTTTTATTCGAGGTTTAACGACCACCGTGGGCAACTCAATGGGCTATAAGCAGTCGCCCGTCTCTGATTTAGGGCCACTGGTTCCAGGACAGGGAGAGAGCCATGGCCATAAGAAAAACATCCATGCCTCACCGGTATTCGAACCTGGACCCTTTTCAGACGAATGGTCATAAGCCAGCGCTTAGACCACTGCGCCACCGGGCGGCAAGCTTTTCGCTGTTACTGTGAAAATCCTTCGAATTTCGGGAACATTGTTTTGACATATTCGGAAATTGAAAACTTGTGCATCAATTTCCCACACTGGACTTCGCGGTAATATTTTGATCAGCTTATAGCATGCGCAGTACATCATATCTGCCTCCACCTTGACTGTTCTAGTAGGCACGCTTTTCTGAGAGGACCTGCGCTGAAATCAAATCCACATCAAGGCAAATGAACCTAGGATGAGGGTACGTACTCGCAATATTTTTAAGTAACGCATTTTTTTCATTGCTGGCTTGCGCTGCTAGCTGTAGTTTGACAGGTGGCCAAATGGTTAAGATCTCACTTCTTGCTCAAAGGGCATAAGTTCGTGTTTTGAATGAACGACAGGTCTTTCATTTTTCGATTCTGATTCTCATCCTATGTTAGAGCTAGTACTACTCAAACGTAGGATTAAGGTTCTTCTTATACGGGTGGTTAAGAAAATAACCACCCGTATATATGCGGTCGGGCAACGTGTTTTAGTTTGCTGGGTTTGGGTTTTTATTAGAAATCCCTTTGATTTTGACAATTTTACCCCTAAATTTAAACGGTCCTTATAGCAAACTAAAATAGCAGAAACCCACAGTTATCTGGTCTCAGGATATTAATGAGTGATTTTCTTATTGCTTGTTCTTGACGAAGCCAACAAGGAGTCAGTCATTAATATGCTTCCCTGCATTCTTCTGTTAGTTAAATTTACATCGCTTCAAGCTCGCCTGCTTCGGGCGGTTGGAAAGTGGTGATTGTTGTTCTTATTCTCGTTCACCGATTTTTTGTTTTTTTTGTTCAAAATTTGCTTTCATGTTTCACATTTTATATATATAACCATCATCATCAACCATTATCAATCCACTGCTGGACGAAGGTCTCTCAAAGCCTCTTCCACAACGGTCTGCCTTATGCTAGACTCCTCCATGTTACTCCCGCATACTTTCGAATTTCATCCACGCATCTCACATGTGGTCTTCTTCTGGGTCTTTTCCTGTCCCTTGGAATCCAATCTAAAATTTCGGCTGTCCACCGATGGTCTGTCCTTCTGGCAGTATGTCCAGCCCATTGCCATTTCAGGGATTTTACTCTGTTCATGTCTTCCACTATTGTCATTTTTCTGATAAACGAATTCCTCTTCTTATCCTTTTTGGTTACACCAAGCATTCACCTATCTATGCTTCTGTGAGTTGTCTGCAGCCTTTGTATGTCTCTTTTAATTAAGGTCCACGTCTCTGCACCATACGAAATCACTGGAAAGATGCATTGATCAAACACTTTTCTTTTAAGACATAATGGCATATTGCTCTTGAAAATTATGCTGTTTCTTCCAAAAGCTCTCCAGGCAAGTTTTATACGCCAATTAATTTATTCATCAATGTGACCCTCACTTAATATCTGCTGTCAAAGATAAACGTACGTAGCCTGAGGATCTCACCTTAGAAAAAACTAACAGCTCGTTTACTTACTTTTGCTACCTCGATTTGGAGGTACGGGTGGACGAGGGAGGTAGGGGTGTAGTAAATCTTTATGATAAAAAATGCTTTTGATTTCGATATCATTTACTACACTCATTGGTCCTCCGGTATTCCTAAATTAGTACATCGTAATCTACTCCTTTCTCAATTTCATAGAACATCAAAAATATGTTCCTACACAGTTTTTGCTTCTAAAACACTTCTATCTAAACTCCATTCTAACAACTTTCCTAATAATTTTTAAAGCATTATTTAAAACACTTAATTTCGAATTTTAATTCGGTTTCAACGAGTTTCAAATTGCACATTAACTCGCTCTACTAATTTAGGACCTTACAATATTAAGTCAGGCAATATAAAGTACCACTTGGTGGGTCCCTAGTGGGTTGAGGACTTCTATTTACATACAGTTTTGCATCTTGTCATTTTACATATTCTTTTGGCTTGCTAGAATATTATCTAACCGCGACCACTTCAACGTTAGCGCATATAGTATTTGGGTTCTTGTGGGTCATTGGTCCAGTTCAGTTTGATCTTCATTCATGGAGATAACTGGTTTGGTCTGCCGGTAAGACTTTTTTATAATTTTCTCAGTGTTTATATTATTGTTTTTTGAATTTCAGTGTCTTTTTTTGGCGTATGGTCTGGTGGCCTAGGGAGCATGACCAACCGACATTTTTGGTTCTCCTTTTCGTTTATTGGTACTAGAAAGGCCACTCCCGCAGGTTGATGCTCTCCTGATGACGGCAACATGTTTGTTTCCTTTTTTTGATTTTCAATTTTGAATTTCTATTTTGAGTTTAATTCAATATTCTTTATGGAATTTAATTTTTGCAATTCTTATTTTCTACAATTCACTATATATATATATATATATATATATTGACATACCCAACCTTAAAAAACATAATAATACCTTCAAGTTGGAACTGAAGAACAGATTCTCTTCTTTAGGCCTAACATCGGAAGAAGTGGATATTTCTGAAGTTAACAGAAAAGTAACCAAAGCTCTTATGGAAACAGCAACAAAATTAGCTGGGTCTAAGAACAAGTTGCATGTGAACAAATTATCAGGTAAAACCAAAATGTTGATGCAAAAAAGAAGAGAGATGAGGACAACTAAAGAAGATGTGACTTCCAAAGTGAAATATATAGAGCTATGCAAGACAGTACAAAAAAGTATAGTTGCATGTGGACAAATTATCAGGAAAACCCAAAATGTTGATGCAAAAAAGAAGAGAGATGAGGACAATTAAAGAAGATGTGACTTCCAAAGTGGAATATATAGAGCTATGCAAGACAGTACGAAAAAGTATCACTGAAGACGTAAGGAAATTCAACTGTGAACTAGTAAGGAAAGCAATTGAAAACAACCAATGCCGCCTCGGTGGCGCAGTGGTCTAAGGCGCTGGCCTCTGATCGTTCGTCCGTAAGGGGTCCGGGTTCGAATCCCGGTCGGGCATAGATGTTGTGTTTGTCTTATGGCACTGGCTCTCTCCCTTCCCTGGAACCAGTGACCCTAAATTAGGGACGGGCGACTGCTCATAGCCCATTGAGTTACTCACGGTGGTCGTTAAACCTCCAATCAAAAAAAAAAAAAAAGAAAACAACCAAAGCCTAAAGATAGCAAAGGGACATCTAAGAAAGGGAAGAAAACAGATTATGGCACTGAGAACAGAAGATGGTCCTGTAATAAGAAATAGAGGCGAAATTTTGACAAGAGTGAAAGATTTCTACTCCAAATTATATGAAAGGGATGATACATGCACTCGAGACATCATGAAAGGTACCAGTACCATAGTTCTTCCAGTCCTCCGAGCAGACGTTGCACATGCAATCAAGAACATGAAGCTGGGAGAAAATGGAATTACTGTAGACATCATACAAGAAGCAAGTGGAGAAATCTGAACAGTACTCACCCAAATTTTCACTCGATGCCTTAATGAAGGGAAGATTCCTAAGGATTGGAACAACGCCACAATGATTTTGCTACATAAAAAAGGTGACATTGAGGATATCGGGAACTACAGACCTATCAGCCTCCTATCAGTGGTTTATAAAATCTTCACTTAAGTTCTTTCACACCGCTTAAAGGTGACACTGGACATGGCTCAACCGAGAGAACAAGCTGGATTCAGGAGTGGCTACAGCACAATAGATCATATCCACGTACTGAGAGAACTAATTGAAAGAGCGAGAGAATATGAACTTCCATTGTGCATGGCTTTTATCGATTATGAAAAAGCCTTTGATTCGGTGAAACCATCAGCAGTTACAATGGCCCTGAAATCCTGCGGTATTGAAGAGGCGTACATTAATATTAATAACATCTATGAAAATGCAAGTGCAAAGATTCGGCTGTTTGGAAATACAACACACATAAAAATTGGAAAAGGAGTGAGACAAGTTGACACCATATCCCCGAAGGTCTTTAATGCCACATTGGAAAATGTCTTTCAATCATTGAACTGGGAAAACAAAGGGATAAAGATTAATGGAGATTATCTAACCCACCTTCATTTTGCTGATGACATAGTCATTTTTGCAACTCCCCCATCAGAGCTACAGAGTATGATCCAGGAACTTGCTGACAAGAGTAAAGAAGTGGGAATAAAAATGTACTTTCAGAAGACGAAAGTGATGTTCAATGCTTTTGCAAGAAATGAAGATTTATCGATTGATGGAGAAAAGCTGGAGGTAACAGACACATACGTTTATCTTGGACAGCAGATATCAAGTGAGGGTCACATTGATGAATAAATTAATCGAAGTACAAAACTTGCCTGGAGAGCTTTTGGAAGAAACAGCATAATTTTCAAGAGCAATATGCCATTATGTCTTAAAAGGAAAGTGTTTGATCAATGCATCCTTCCAGTGCTTACGTATGGTGCAGAGACTTGGACCTTAACTAAAAGAGACATACAAAGGCTGCAGACAACTCAAAGCAGCATGGAGAGGTGCATGCTTGGTGTAACCAGGAGAGATAAGAAGAGGAACTCGTGGATCCGAAAAATGACAAGAGTGGAAGACATCATGATCAGAGTTAAATCCCTGAAATGGCAATGGGCTGGACATACTGCCAGAAGGACAGACCATCGATGGACAGCCGAAATTTTAGATTGGATTCCAAGGGACAGGAAAAGACCCAGAAGAAGACCACGTGGAAGATGGGTGGATGAAATTCGAAAGTATGCTGGAGTGACATGGAGGAGACTGGCACAAGACAGACCGTTGTGGAGGAAACTTGGGGATCGTCCAGCAGTGGATTGATAATGGTTGATGATATACGACTCGTTATCCAACTCTCGAGAAGATACCAGGCTCAGATTATTATTCAAACTTATGCACCCACCACAAGTCATCATGAAGAAGAAATTGAAGAATTTTATGAGGAAATTAGTCATCTAAATAATAAAGGCAAGCAGCACTTGAAGAAAATTATGGGAGATTTCAATGCAAAAATAGGGCAACGGCAACAGAATGTAACTTCAGTAGGTAAATTCGGTCACGGCAACAGAAACCAGCGTGGAAATACTCTCGTAGAGTTTGCAGAGGCAGAAGGGTTTTTCATCATGAACTCCTTTTTTCAAGAAAAAGCCACACAGGAAATTGACATGGAGACATCCAGATGGGACGCCAAGTGAAACTGATTGTATTATGTGTAACAAAAAATTTGTTATCGAAGACTGCAGTGTACTCGTGGTATTCCAATGGGCAGTCTCTTCTAAAGTAGCTTAGCCAATCTCTATCTGCTCTTTTTTGAGGATAGATATACAGCTATTTGCCCTTTGCCTGGTATCGTTCTGAGGTACGGTTGAGGACATTGTCATTAACGTGCCGGACTTTTTGCGATGCGCTGTAGACTTGTATCCTGAGGATCTCACCTTAGAAAAAACTAACAGCTCGTCTACTTACGTTTGTCACCTCGATTTGGAGGTACGGGTGGACGAGGGAGGTAGGGGTATGGTAAATCTTTATGATAAAAGAAATACTTTTTATTTCGATGCTCAAGACCCCCCAGATCTTCAGAGTCGGGGATCCTCATACATGTATAGGTTATTGTTAAAGTATGAAATCCGTCATTTCATAGAATACCTAGTTATTTCATGAAATAACTGATCAAGTCAGTTAAAGCGTAAAACTCGCTTGTGTTATATAGTTCAACTAGTTATTTCATAGAATAACGATCTACACCCCGTTAAAGTGTAAAATAACCGAGTAAATAAATCCCAAATTTAAAAGGCTGTAAAGTGAGAACCACTGGTCAGAAATATCACACCATTTTCAACCCACTATAAAGTGTTATATAATAATAATGATATTAACTTTTATGTTTCGTTTTGTTATTTATAAATTTTTCGGAAATAAGTTGTACAGAAGATCTGCAAATTGTGTTTTAATGAACTGAATGTTCAGAGGGAAAGAGAAAACTCTAAAAGAATGTTTGGAAATTCAAGCTAAGATGAAATAATTGATAAATCTCATTCTGAAGCCTCTGTGGGACTTACAGTCGGTATCCCAGTACCTGAAATGGACAGAGGAAGGGGTGACACCAGAACTGTTTTAGCTGTTATCATGAAAATAACCTAAGAAGGAATTTTTCAATTGGGAACAAGAAACTGCCGCATAAAACAGCTATATTCCCGATCCCAGTTCAGCGTCTGTGAACAAATATTAATTCAGATCGAAGAAGTGCAGGATATAGAGAAATCGCTCAGGTCGGTTGCTACAGCTCAAAGTTTAGGTACCGGTCGGGAATTTAAAAAATGTCATCTAAAACGCAGTGTGTCAACAAAAAATGTATATGTTTTAGAAATGTTCTATGCAATTCCAATTGCCATTTTAGTAATCCCTGTTGTAACAAATTATTTTATTGTCTTTATATAAATAACATTTTGTATGCTGTATAATTCAGTCAAATTGTTTATTTTACACTTTAACTGTCTATCATTAGTTAATTTATAGAATACCTAGTTATTTCACAGAAAAACTAGTTGAAGTGTAGAAATATTAATTTATTACACGCTTTAACTAACTTGATCAGTTATTTCATGAAATAACTAGGTATTCTATGAAATACCTGAATTATACACTTTAACAATATCAGCATCGTAAACCATTATCAATCTACTGCTGGAAGGTCTCCCCAAGTTTCTTCCACAACGGTCTGTCTTGTGCCAGTCTCCTCCATATCACTCCCGCATACTTTCGTATTTCATTAACCCATCTCCCATGTGTTCTTCTTCTGGGCATTTTCCTGTCCCTTGGAATCCAATCTAAAATTTCAGCTGTCCATCGATGGTCTGTCCTTATGGCAGTATGTCCAGCCCATTGCCATTTCAGGGATTTTACTCTGATCATGATGTCTTCCACTCTTGTCATTTTTCTGATCCACGAGTTCCTCTTCTTATCTCTCCTGGTTACACCAAGCATGCACCTCTCCATGCTGCTTTGAGTTGTCTGCAGCCTTTGTATGTCTCTTTTAGCTAAGGTCCGCGTCTCTGCACCATACGTAAGCACTGGAAGGATGCATTGATCAAACACTTCTCTTTTAAGACATAAAGGCTTATTGCTCTTGATAATTATGCTGTTTCTTCCAAAAGCTCTCCAGGCAAGTTTTGTACGCCGATTAATTTCTTCATCAATGTGACCCTCACTGGATATCTGCTGTCCAAGATAAACGTACGTGTCTGTTATCTCCAGCTTTTCTCCATCAATCGATAAATCTTCATTTCTTGTAAAAGCATTGAACATCATTTTTGTCTTCTGAAAGTTCATTTTTAATCCCACTTCTTTACTCTTGTCAGAAAGTTCCTGGATCATACTCTGCAGCTCTGATGGGGTACTTGCAAAAATGACTACGTCATCAACAAAACGAAGGTGGGTTAGATAATCTCCATTAATCTTTATCCCTTTGTTTTCCCAGTTCAGTGATTGAAAGAAATTTTCCAATGTGGCATTAAAGAGCTTCGGAGATATAGTGTCAACTTGTCTCACTCCCTTTCCAATTTTTATGTGTGTTATATTTTCAAACAGCCGAATGTTTGCACTTGCATTTTCATAGATGTTATTAATAATATTAATGTATGCATCTTCAATACCACAGGATTTTAGAGCCATTGTAACTGCTGATGGTGTTTCACCGAATCAAAGGTTTTTTCATAATCCATAAAAGCCATGCACAATGGAAGTTCATATTCCCTCGCTCTTTCAATTAGTTCTCTCAGTACGTGGATATGATCTATTGTGCTGTAGCCACTCCTGAATCCAGCTTGTTCTCTCGGTTGAGCCATGTCCAGTGTTACCTTCAAACGGTGTGAAAGAACTTTAGTGAAGATTTTATAAACCACTGATAGGTCTGTAGTTCCCGATATCCTCAATGTCACCTTTTTTATGTAGCAAGATCATTATAGCGTTGTTCCAATCCTCGGGAATCTTCCCTTCATTAAGGCATCGAGTGAAAATTTGGGCGTGTACTGTTCAGATTTCTCCACTTGCTTCTTGTATGATGTCTACAGTAATTCCATCTTCTCCTGGAGCTTTTCCCCGCTTCATGTTCTTGATTACATGTGCAACTTCTGCTATGAGGACTGGAAGAACTCTGGTACTGGTACCTTTCATGTTGTTTGGAGTAAATGTATCATCCCTTTCATATAATTTGGAGAAGAAATCTTTCACTCTTGTCGAAATTTCGCATCTATTTCTTGTTACAGAACCATCTGCTTTTCTCAGTGCCGTAATCTCTTTTCTTCCCTTACTGAGATGTCCCTTTGCTATCTTTAGGCTTTGGTTGTTTTCAATTGCTTTCCTCACTAGTTAACTTGAATTTCCTTACGTCTTCAGTGATACTTTTTCGTACTGTCTTGCATAGCTCTATATATTCAACTTTGGGAGTCACATCATCTTTAGTTGTCCTCATCTCTCTTCTTTTTTGCATCAAGATTTTGGTTTTTCCTGATAATTTGTTCACATGCAACTCGTTCTTAGACCCAGCTAATTTTGTTGCTGTTTCCATAAGAGCTTTGGTTACTTTTCTGTTAACTTCAGAAATATCCACTTCTTCCGATGTTAGGCTTTTTAAAGCAGAGAATCTGTTCTTCAGTTCCAACTTGAAGGTATTATGGTGTTTTTTAAGGTTTGTTATGTCAATACATCTTGTATGAGCTTGTCACGTTCGAGTTTAGTGTTGAGGTGCATCTTACATCTCACCAATCTATGGTCACTACCTGTGTTGGACTTGTTTAGCACGCTGCAGTCTTCTATTAAGAATTTTTTGTTACACATAATAAAATCAGTTTCACTTGTTCCATTTGGATGTCTTCATGTCCATTTCCTGTGTGGCTTTTTCTTGAAAACGGAGTTCAAGATGAAAAACCCTGCTGCCTCTGCAAACTCTAAGACAGTATTTCCACGCTGGTTTCTATTGCCGTGATGGAATTTACCTACTGCAGTTTCATTCTGTTGCCGTTGCCCTATTTTTGCATTGAAATCTCCCATAATTATCTTCAAGTGCAGCTAGCCTTTATTATTTAGATGACGAATTTCCTCATAAAATTCTTCAATTTCTTCTTCAGGATGACTTGTGGTGGGTGCATAAGTTTGTATAATCTGAGCCTTGTATCTTCTCGAGAGTTGGATAACAAGTCTTGCAGCTCTGTCAGAGGAACTTTCAACTTCTACAACTTTATCCTTCAGTTTCTTGTTTATTATAAATCCAACACCACTAGTTCTGCCAGTATCTGTCCCACGATAGTAGAAGAGATGTCCACTTTTCAGTTCAATGAGATCTTCTCCTTTTCTCCTTACCTAACTTAGCCCGACGATGTCCCACTTGATCCTTTGTAGTTCTTCTTTCAATTCAAGAAGCCTTGAATCAGAAGATAGGGAGCGTCCATTATACGTAGCCAAGGTCAGCATCAGATGGCAGCCTAGTCTGGTCCTTCGGGGATTCTTAGCACCCTCTGCCTTCATGTCGCACTGGCCTCTGACTTGGCCAGGTACATTCCAGCTGCCGGAGACTGAGGGCCAAGATTTAAGCTGTGGAGTCATCTTGGAGGGGTTTAGCCATAACTCACTACGCTGGCCAAGCGGGTTGGTGAGTGTGGGATAGCATTTCCTCTTATAGAAGTTAAACGTTCCTCTGACAGAGCTGCACGGCTCGTTATCCAACTCTGGAGAAGATACCAGGCTCAGATTATTCAAACTTATGCACCCACCACAAGTCATCCTGAAGAAGAAATTGAAGAATTTTTTGAGGAAATTCGTCATCTATAATAATAAAGGTAAGCAGCAGTTGAAGATAATTATGGGAGATTTCAATGCAAAAATAGGGCAACGGCAAAAGAATGAAACTGCAGTAGGTAAATTCCGTCACGGCAATAGAAACCAGCGTGGAAATACTGTCTTAGAGTTTGCAGAGGCAGAAGGGTTTTTCATCATGAACTCCTTTTTCAAGAAAAAGCCGCAAAGGAAATGGACATGGAGACGTCCCAATGGATGGACAAGTGAAATTGAATTTATTATGTGTAACAAGAAATTTTTAATGGAAGACTGCAGTGTGCTAAACAAGTTCAACACAGGTAGTGATCATAAAATGGGTAAGATGCTCCTCAATGCTGAACTCGGGCGTGGGAAGCTCATAAAACAAAGTGTTTTGACGTGACCAAGCTTAAAAAGCATCAGAATACCTTCAATTTGGAACTGAGGAACAGATTTTCTTTTCTAGAAGGTCAAACATCAGAAGAAGTGGACATCTCTGAAGCTAACAGAACAGTAACCAAAGCTGTTATGGTAACAGCAACATGATTAGCTGGGTCTAAGAACAAGTTGCATGTGAACAAATTATCAGGAAAAACCAAAATGTTGATGCAAAAAAGAAGAGAGATGATGACAACTTAAAAAGATGTGACTTCCAAAGTGGAATATATAGAGCTATGCAAGACAGTACGAAAAATTATTACTGAAGACGTAAGGAAACTCAACTGTGAAACTAGTGAGGAAATCAATTGAAAACAACTAAAGCCTAAAAATAGCGAAGGCACATCTCAGTAAGGGAAGAAAACAAATTATGGCACTGAGAAAAGAAGATGGTTCTGTAACAAGAAATAGAGGCGAAATTTAGACGAGTGAAAGATTTCTACTCCAAATTATATGAAAGGGATGATACATGTACTCTAGACATCATGAAAGGTACCGTAGTTCTTCCAGTCCTCTCAGAAGTTGCACATGTAATCAAGAACACGAAGCGGGGAAAAGCTCCAGGAGAAGATGGAATTACTGTAGATATCATACAAGAAACAAGTGGAGAAATTGAAACAGTATTCGCCCAAGTTTTCACTCGATGCCTTAATTAAGAGAAGATTCCGGAGGATTGAAACAACGCTACAATGCTCCTGCTACATAAAAAAGGTTATATTGAGGATCTCGGGAACTTGCAGACCTATGAGCCTCCTCTCAGTGGTGTTTATAAAATCTTCACCAAAGTTCTTTCACACCGCTTGAAGTTAACACTGGACATGGCTCAACCGAGAGAACAAGCTGGATTCAGGAGTGGCTACAGCAGTATAGATCATATCCACGTACCGAGAGAACTAATTGAAAGAGTGAGGGAATATGAACTTCCATTGTGCATGGGTTTTGTCCATTATGAAAAGGCCTTTGATTCAGTTAAACCATCAGCAGGTTACAATGGCTTTGAAATCCTGCGGTATTGAAAATGCATACATTAATATTATTAACAACATCTATGAAATTGCAAGTGCAAAGATTTGGCTGTTTGAGAATACAGCTCACATAAAAATTTGAAAGGGAGGGAGACAAGGTGACACCATATCTCCCAAGTTCCTTAATGCCACATTGAAAAATGTCTTTCAATCACTGAACTGGGAACACAAAGGGATAAAGGTTAATAGAGAGATTATCTAACTCACCTTCGTTTTGCTGATGACGTAGGCATTTTTGCAACTACCCCATCAGAGCTGCAGAGTATGATCCAGGAACTTGCTGACAAGAGTAAAGAAATGGGAATAAAAATGAACTTTCAGAAGACAAAAGTGATGTGCAATGCTTTTACAAGAAATGCAGATTTATCGATTGATGGAGAAAAGCTGCAGATAACAGAGGCGTACGTTTATCTTGGACAGCGGATGTCAAGTGAGGGGTCACATTGATGAAGAAATTAATCGGCGTATAAATCTTGCCTGTAGAGCTTTTGGAAGAAACAGCATAAATGTCAAGAGCAATATGCTATTATGTCTTAAAAGAAATGTGTTTGATCAATGCATCCTTCCAGTGCTTACGTATGGTGCAGAGACATGGACCTTAACTAAAAGAGACATACAAAGGCTGCAGACAACTCAAAGCAGCATGGAGAGGTGCATGCTTGGTGTAACCAGGAGAGATAAGAGGAACTCGTTGATCCGAAAAGTGACAAGAGTGGAAGACATCATGATCAGAGTTAAATCCCTGAAATGGCAATGGGCTGGACAATACTGCCAGAAGGACAGACCATCGATGGACAGCCGAATTTTTAGATTGGATTCCTAGGGACAGGAAAAGATCCAGAAGAAGACCATATGGGGAGATGGGTGGATGAAATTTCGAAGTATGCGGGAGTAACACTGAGGAGACTGGCACAAGACAGACCGTTTTGTAAGAGGCTTGGAGAGACCTTCGTCCAGCAGTGGATTGATAATGGTTGACAATGGTGGTGGGTGGTGTGTGTGTGTGTGTGTGTGTGTGTGTGTATACACACACACATATATATATATATATATATATACACACGTGTGTGTGTATACACACACACATATATATATATATATATATATATACACACACTGAAGAGCAAATGAATTAGAGACAGCTGGCGTTATGCAAATGTGGCGCTGTTAGCGGCCCTGTAAACGGAAACGACATGACGTATGCAGCGATCCGACAATATAAGGAGTGATGCGACGGGAATCAGTAAGAGTCGGACGCAGTATGGGTAAGACGAAGGATCTAAGCACATTTGATTGTGGGCAAATTGTCTGGGCCTACGAATGGGTCACTCCGTCTCGGAAGTCGTGCACGCACTGGGATTTTTACGAGCCACTGTGTCACGGGTGCACCGTGAGTACATCGAATCCGGTAAAATCATCTCTGCAAGGGCCATCTGCCGTGGACAACAGCGTATGGATGAGCGGGGTCATCGTCGTCTAGCTCGCATTGTAACAGCCGGTAGACTGTCCACAGTGCAAGAAATCACTCGGCAATTTAACGCTGGTGCACAAAAACGTATAAGCAGCCACACCATCCAGAACCATCTCCTCGCTATGAGGTACAGAAGCCATCTTCCCACGAGGGTACTGCTGCTGACCACACATCACAGGGTGCAAAGATTAGCATGGGCGCGTGAACACCGCCACTGGACACTAGACATGTGGAAAAAGGTTGCCTGGACTGATGAGTCAGGATTCACGTTGGTACATGCGAAAGGCAGGATACGAGTACGGCGCAAACCACATGAAGCGATGGATCCTTCTTGCCAGCAGGGTACTCATCAAGTTGGTGGTGGTGTCATTCTCGTCTGGGAACTGTTTACGTGGACTGAAATGGGGACCCCTGGTACGTGTGACATCGTCTCTCACAGGTCAACGTTACCGGGATATCCTTGACGACCATTTGCTCCCGTTTGTGCGTCTTCAACATCCCACTCAGGACCTCATCCTGCTACAAGACAATGCCTCGTGCCATCGCTCCCGAATTGTATCCGAATGGTTGGATGAACACTCCACCGACGTGATCTCGCTTCCTTGGCCAGCTAGGTCACCTGACCTCAATCCCATCGAGCACATATGGGATGTCAGCGAGAGAGATGTTCTAGGCTCTGACCCCCCTCCATCAAATCTTCGTTAACTGTAGGAGCTTGTTCATGGGTCGTGTATCCGTATGGCTTCCCAACGCTTCCGGTGTCTTGTCGAGTCCATGCCGAGACGAATCGCCGCCGTCATCAGGGCGAAAGGTGGTGCTACATGTTACTAGACAGGAATGTCAAATTCAATTGCTGTTCAGCGTATATGTAAATATAATATATTTTTCTCTTTTCCAGGCGGCGTGGGCTTTGTCAGGCCCCTTAGGTTCTTTTCCCATTGCTGCCTGCGTGGATGCTTGTATACTGTTGTATATAGTATTTGTAAATTTTGTTTTTGGATCCCCCGAATAAAATTGTATTGTATTGCATTGTTATAACTATTAGTTATTTCTAAATAAATAAAATCTGTAATTGATGATAGCCTTTTATGTAACGTGGTAAGCCACGTACTTACCAGCTGCACGAAGATCTATCCTTTAGTCAGCAGAGAGCAAATAGATGTCACTATTATAAACTCTTGAGATAACACTCTAATATTTATTATACATCTCCACACGAATGTAATAACTCACTATACCAACACGCACACCCTCCAAATATCGCCGACATTGTTGTTCATTCAAGACCAAACTGCGTAGAAGACTTAACTACGTCAGCAAAAGAAGGGATCCAGGAAACGCTCGGCAGCGCCACCTGCAATTCTGTTAAATATGCGCTGAGGATTGAGAGTTCTAGTTCAAAGTCGTGGAACTCTGACAGTCATATTTCTTATAATAATTTCTAACAATAACATGGCTGTCGTACGTAGAGCAAAAATTCAATCTAATAGGGACAACAGAAGAAAAGCTGAGCTGGCTTAAATTGTAAGAACTTTTCCTGGTTGTATGTGTACATACTTGTACAACCTTTAAGATAGTGGATTAGAGGGCATAGGACAGACCAAAACTTTGTAGCTGAACAAATATTGCGTACACTGTATACCAAAAACAAAATTCGAATTGTTTTAAATTTTATGTTGAGAGTGACATTTTTCTCTGCTCACAACAGTGGTTTTTGAACAAAATATGAACATGCCTAAAAATGACAGCTCTCCCCCTCTCCTTATCGGCAGCTCATACTAGCAGTATGGGGGAACCCTTAAATGAAAATGCGCATCTTTCGAAAACTGCCCTGATCTTGAGTTTTTGTTGTATTTTCAATGTCAGATGATTTATTATGACCATGGAGTCGGTTCACTGTCAATGCGTTGAAGTTTTGTTTCGGTGTTCTTATTCTGCCTTTTGTATTCCGTAGTCAAGCATGATTTAAACTAGCATGCCACCAAATTTTCTCTTTCGGTGGGTAAATGCATTTTGTTTATGGAAGATCGATTGGGGAAATTCTTCATGAATTGAAGTAACTTGTTTCCATAGTTTTCAGCCGCGAGTGGCCTAGTGGTTAGAGTAAGAGCCTTCCGACCAGATGCTCCGGGATTATTCCCATGTCGGGTGAGTTGCTCTGAACCACTAAATACTGGCCGTGATTCGGATAGGCATGTTAAGCCTTCTGCCTCGTGATATTTGACTTCGCTTTTGCGGTCAGTGTTCCTTGTCCGCGCCCTTTCTCTCCCCCCTAGAAGTGCTCGTTGAGACGTCATAGGCTAACACTCCCAACTATGTTGACTAGCACTTTCAATCTGGCACTCTTTCTTTGACCTGTCTACCTTTTGTCGTATCTGACCCCTCTAGATTCAATATAATGTAACTTCGTTTCTGACATGCAGTAAAACAGTCCTATGGGACATAGATAATTTCGTCTGAAACCTTCCCTGTGGATGTCAACACTACGAGAAATTGGTGGGTGTAGCTAATACTACTCGCACCTTTTCCTCTTGATGTTTAATTTTTCTTTGAAGCGGGGTAGTTTCAAATGTAATGCGTTCGTCTTTGTAATCTTTGATTTTAGAAGTCAGAGTAAAACATTTTTTGAGGGATCTACGAACGGCAAACGCATACCCCAAATACTTAAGCTATAGCTTTATGTAGGTTAGATATTCAGCGCTGAATGACAAATTTTTTTTTCATTTTTTTTTTTTCATTTTTTTTTCAATTTAGAGAAAGGTGGGCTGATCTCCCCCTCACCAATCGGATATAGTCCAGGGATCGGACATAAGATTTTTTTCGGCATTTCCTAGCTCGGAATTGCTACCCTTAGGTGGTAGTGAACTATTGTTGAAATAAAGCACGGGATACTTTGTGTTAACACATAATTGGCAGTGCTCCATGGGAATATGGAATATCGTGGAACATCTTTGTTTTCAGTTTTCTTTAAGACTTGCTCATTACCCTCGAATCGTCGGTTTCGTGACCCTTGTGTTAACTTTTCTTTCTGAATAGCGTCGGAGGAATCGACGATCCGTCTACGGTAGCGTTTCTGTAGTATGTTTTTTGACGTACTACACAGAAGTGAAGCAAGTGTCAAGACTACAAATCTGCAGCGATACATTCCATCGTGTAGCTTAGTCGGTTAGAGCAACTCGCTCCGGAGCGAGGGGACGCGCAATCTATTTACGTCACCGACAAATTCCTGTTTTCACAGTTTATCCAACAAAACCTCATGCTTTAGTAATTATTCAACTGATGAGATGTCAGTGGCAATGTGTGAATTTTTGATTGCGTGTTATTACGAGGGAACGGATTTTTAAGTAAATATTTTCACATAACACATTTTCGAAAATTTTTTACATAAATGCATTTTCCGAAATTCCGTAATAAATACATAAATTTGATTAAAACTACAGATTCCAGTTGCAGAAAGGGGATGAAACTAATTCCCGTGACAGAAAAGTAGGAAATGATATAGTCGGTGTGTTGAGAAATGACGCAACCCTTTCCAATTTTTTTTTTTATCTTAACTGCAAAGATACTTTCACAGCAGATCATCTCACAGTTACTAAATTATTTAATGAATCTATGCACGTGTCGTGCTTCACACCATTCGGTTACAACAATTTATCACTCTTGCTTGTGGATACAGCGGAACACTTAAAGATGGCCGCTGACTGTGAGCTTTCCGAAACTGATGCACGTAACCTGTAGCGTTAAATGCTTTGCACATGTTGGGGGAATTTTTCGAACCCTTTATCCTAATGTGGACAAGTTAGTATCGAATGACGGGGGAAATGTTCATTAAATGTTGGCAGCAGGGAGAGATCAGGATTTTTCTCTTAGAAAAGAAAAATCTGGATCTCTCCCTGCTGCCAACATCCGCTGTTACACACGGGTCTACCTAGCATAATGCCATGGTATGCTATTTTGAAAGCTTTAGATCTGTTGTCTATGCAATGGGCAAAGACAATGCTTCTTCAGTTGAGATTATTCAGCATTTAATGATTGATATTAATTTTTTTTTTTATTGAAGTTTTAACGAGCACAGTGAGCAACTCAGTGGGCTATGAGCAGTCGCCCGTCCCTAATTTAGGGTCACTGGTTCTACGGAAGGGAGAGAGCCTGTGCTGTAGGACAAACACATCCATGCCTCACCGGGATTCGAACCCGGACCCATCTGGGACGAATGATCAGAAGCCATCGCTTAGACCGCTGCGCCACCGGGGGCGGCTGATACTAGTTTAAAAAGACTTGACATACATATCTGCTACTTGAAGTTTCTTGTGTCATTCAATAAAAAAAATAATTAAAAAACTGTAAATCTACTGTCTGAAACAGTTAAAATAGTGGAGGATGTTGAAAGGATACTTAACACACTTTCGGGTTAAAAAATAGAAACCCTAAGAAACAAATTCATGTGTGTTTAGAAAATAAATAAATAAATAGTGGATTTCAGACTATATGTACCGTTGCTCAAGTTTTAGGCCAACGTGTACTCTCGAAATTGACTGTTAAAGTGTTAGTGACGTCCCCTCTTCTTAAAATATACCGAGCTGACTTCCTGTGATGTGGAACGATAGTTTTCTCGATATTTCGTGACTGACATAATTTGTAATGGAAAATCTTAGAGGTGCTATCCACTGCGACTCCAAGGAACTTTCTCTAAAATTGTAGCTGTTATTAGTAAAATGAGTATTAACATTATCTTTTTATCAAAGAAAATTACTAGTTACATTATCGTTGAAGGAAATATATTTTTAGCAAAAGTTTTTGAAATTGTCAGCACATAAAAAATATTTCTCTTTTTAGCACCTAAAAATCTATTTCCTAGTTATTGAAGTTGAGCATAACTCCGTGTACAGGTATGAAACCTTGTTTCAATTGTTTAACCTTTTGGTTTCTTTCCTCTTTTTCCAGGTTGTTATTCATCAGCCTTCTGAATTTCACCAAACCGGCAGCATACGTAAAGAGATTTTTTTGCTACATATGAAGACTCTTTTTCTGCACCAGTAGAAGAAGTAGTCAAGAATTTCTAGTTCTTTGCCTATCACTAGTCTCAGACTCCAAAGTGACTCAAATTACTCATGTTTCCTCATGCGTTTTGATAAGTGGATATTTCACTGGAAAGGAGTAAGTGTTTTATCTCTTTGTTCATTGTAAACATTTGTTGCTGAATAAACTTGCTTGTAAATTAATATATTTGGCAGGCATTTCTTAACCATTTCAAACGTGTTGCGAACTTTCCAGCGAATTCGAGTTTTATTGTATTTAGGTTATGAAAGCTGTTCTGTATGAACTTATTTACCATAAAATTCCCTTTGACATTTTTTTCTTTAATTATTCTTCTATTAACAATCGCTCCCCCCCTCATTGGCTCAAATTTGAAAAAGAAATCATCTCACTAATACAGAATTTAACTGAGAAAGGGAAATGCAAAAAAGTTTAAAATTGGAAGTTACATTTTTTTGCGTTGATTTTTTCCCCCTCCTTTTTGAGCCAGTAACTCTAAATTAGGACAGGCGACTCTTCGTAATTTTCACGACTCATAAGAATTGTTAAACTAAAAATTAGCACAAAAGAGGACAGTGAGAAATCCTAACTGACAAAAGAATAAAAATGGGGTGGGCAGCTTTTGGGAAGTTAAAGAAGATTCTATGTAGTAAAATAAAGCCGGAAAACAGTAAAACTTTTCAATTATTGTATAACACCCATTTGACATATGGCGCTGAAACTTGGCGTATCAAGAAACACATCTTAGACAAATTGCAAAAAGCACAAGATAAAATAAGATCCCAACTAAATATAAGATCCAGAACAAAACGTTTTGACGTAGGTGAAAAGATACTTATTTTAAAATGGAAATGGCTGGCCATATAGCAAGAATGGAAAATAAATAGATGTACTAAAATAAAATGTGGAGACCATATAAAGGAAAGAGGAGTAGTACAACCAGAGGGAAGATGGATGGATGATACGCGTACGAGTATTATGGCACTGAGAAAAGATGGTTCTGTGACAAGAAGTAGTGGCGAATTTTTGACTAGGGTGAAGTAGTTCTACACAAAACTATATAAAAGGGATGACAACTATTTCGAACATAAAGAAATGTACCAGTACCAAAGTTCCTCGAGTCCTCCCGGCAGAAGTTACACATACGATTGTGAACATGAAACGAGGAAGAGTTCCAGGAGAAGATAGATGGAATTATGGTGGTCATTATACAAGAAGCAAGTGAAGAAATGGAAACTACGCTCGCCCAAGTTTTCACTAAACGCCTCAATGAAGAGAAGATTCCTGATAAGTGGAACAATACTAGAACGATCCTGCTACATAAAAAAGGTGACATTGAGGATTTCGGGAACTACAGGCCCATTAGCCTTCTATCAGTGGTTTATATAATCTTCACTAAGGTTCTTTCACAGCGCTTGAAGGTAACACTGGACATAGCTCAACCAAGAGAACAAACTGGATTCAGAAGTGGCTACAGCACTATAGATCATATCCATGTACTGAAAAAAGTCGTTGAAAGAACGATGAAACATGAACTGCCATCATGTATTGCTTTTATTGAATATGAAATGGCTTTTGATTCCATGAAAGCATCAGCACTTCTGAGTAAGGTCTTTGAAATCCTGTGGTATTGAAGATGCATACATTAGCATTATTAATAATATTTATCAAAATGCAGGTGCAAAGGTTCATATATATGAGGAATGGAAAGGGAGTGAGACAAGGTGACACCATAACTCCCAAACTCTTAAATGCCACATTGCAAAATGTTTTCTATCATTGAACTAGGAAAACAAGGGGTATAGAGATTAATGGAAATTATTTAACTCACTTTCGATCTGCTGATGACGTAATCTTTTTTGCAACTACCCCTTCAGAGCTGGAGAGTATGATCTAGGAACTTGCTGATAAGAGTACAGAAGTAGGATTAAAAATGAACTTTCAGAATACAAAATTGATGTACAGTGCATGTACAAGAAATGAAGATTTATCAATTGATGAGGAAAAGCTGGAGATAACAGATACCTGCATTTACCTTGGACAGTATATATAAAGTGAGGGTCATATTGGTGAAGAAATTAATCGGCGTATAAAACTTGGTTGGAGAGCTTTTGGAAGAAACAGTACAATTTTAAAGAACGATATGTCATTATGTCTTAAAAGAAAAGTGTTTAATCAATGCATCCTTCCAGTTCTTACGTACGGAGCAGAGACTTGGAAAAAGACATAGAGGCTAGAAGCATAGAGAGATGCATGCTTGGTGTAATCAGAAAAAACAAGGAATTTTTGAATCACGAAAAATTACAAATGTGAAGACATCATGATCAGAGTAAAATCCCTAAAATGTCAATGGGCTGGGGACATATTGCTAGAACGGACCACAGATGGACAACTGAAATACTTGACTGAATACCAAGCGACAGAAAAAGACAAAGAAAACCACGTGGGAGAAATTCCAAAGCATGTAGGAGACTGGCTCAAGACCTACCATTGTGGAAGAAACTTGGGAAGACCATCCAGCAGTTGATTGATAGTGGTTGACAATGATGTATATAATTTTTATAAGCAGAGGTGAGCGCGCGCGCGCGCGCGTGTGTGTGTGTGTGTGTGTGTGTGTGTGTGTGTTTCATTATCATTTTCAACCATTATCAATCCACTGCTGGACGAAGGTCTCCCCAAGTTTCCTCCACAACGGCCTGTCTTGTGCCAGTCTTCTCCATGTCACTGCCGCATACTTTAGAATTTCATCCACCCATCTCCCACGTGGTCTTCTTCTGGGTCTTTCCTGTCCCTTGGAATCCAATCTAAAATTTCGGCTGTCCATCGATGGTCTGTCCTTCTGGCAGTGTGTCCAACCCATTGCCATTTCAGGGATTTAACTCTGATCATGATGTCTTCCACTCTTGTAATTTTTCGGATCCACGAGTTCCTCTTCTTATCTCTCCTGGTTACACCAAGCATGCACCTCTCCATGCTGCTTTGAGTTGTCTGCAGCCTTTGTATGTCTCTTTTAGTTAAGGTCCACATCTCTGCATCATACGTAAGCACTGGAAGGATGCATTGATCAAACACTTTTCTTTTAAGACATAATGGCATATTGCTCTTGAAAATTATGCTGTTTCTTCCAAAAGCTCTCCAGGCAAGTTTCGTACGCCGATTAATTTCTTCATCAATGTGACCCTCACTTGATATCTGCTGTCCAAGATAAAGGTACGTGTCTGTTATCTCCAGTTTTTCTCCATCAATCGATAAATCTTCATTTCTTGTAAAAGCATTGAACATCACTTTCGTCTTCTGAAAGTTCATTTTTAATCCCACTTCTTTACTCTTGTCAGCAAGTTCCTGGATCATACTCTGCAGCTCTGATGGGGTAGTTGCAAAAATGACTACGTCATCAGCAAAACGAAGGTGGGTTAGATAATCTCCATTAATCTTTATCCCTTTGTTTTCCCAGTACAGTGATTTAAAAACATTTTTCAATGTAGCATTAAAGAGCTTCGGAGATATGGTGTCAACTTGTCTCACTCCCTTTCCAATTTTTATGTGTGTTGTATTCTCAAATAGCGGAATCTTTGCACTTCCATTTTCATAGATGTTATTAATAATATTAATGTATGTGTCTTCAATACTGCAGGATTTGAAAGCCATTGTAACTGCTGTTGGTTTCACCGAATTTAAAGGCATTTTCATAATCTATAAAAGCCATGCATGATGGAAGTTCATATCCCATCTCTTTTCAATTAGTTCTCTCGGTTGAGCCATGTCCAGTGTTACCTTCAAGCGGAGTGAAATAACTTTTAGTGAATATTTTAAAACCACAGATAGGAGGCTGATAGGTCTGTAGTTTCCGAGATCCTCAATGTCACCTTTTTTATGTAGCAGGATCATTGTAGCGTTGTTCCAATCCTCAGGAATCTTTTCTTCATTAACGTATCGAGTGAAAACTTGGGCGAGTACTGTTTCAATTTCTCCACTTGCTTCTTGTATGATGTCTTCGGTAATTCAATCTTCTCCTGGAGCTTTTCCCCGTTTCATGTTCTTGATTGCATGTGCAATTTCTGCTGGGAGGACTGGAAGAACTCTGGTACTTTTCGTAATGTCTGGAGTACATGTGTCATCCCTTTCATATAGTTTTGAGTAGAAATCTTTCACTCGTGTCAAACTTTCACCTCTATTTCTTGTTACAGAACCATCTTCTTTTCTCTGAGCCATAGTCTGTTTTCTTCCCTTACTCGGATGTCCCTTTGCTCTCTTCAGGCTTTGGCTGTTTTCAATTGCTTTCCTCACTAGTTCACAGTTGAATTTCCTTACATCTTCAGTGATATATCATCATCGTCAACCATTATCAATACACTGCTGGACGAAGGTCTCCAAGTTTCTTCCACAACGGTCTGTCTTGTGCCAGTCTCCTCCATGTTACTCCCGCATACTTTTGAATTTCATTCGCCCATCTCCCATGTCGTCTTCTTCTGGGTCTTTTCGTGTCCCTTGTAATCCAGTCTAAAATTTCATCTGTCCATCGATGGTCTGTTCTTCTGGCAATATGTCCAGCCCATTGTCATTTATATATATATAAATCTTTGTTTAATAAATATTAAACAATTTACTTAGTTACAGGGCATGTTAAAAAGTTTTGACTCATGAACAATAGCGCTGGAATAAAGAAAGCATTACACAGATTGGAATCTCCAGGCAGAATTATTAGTGTCGATAGAAAATTTTCAATATTAACCTTGTGAGAAGTTCGAACAGGTAGTTAAATTTTTCTATGAAATTACGGCTATGTTACGGCACTCCTGTTATCCAACTTCTCTAAACATTAATTTGTTGAACTGCAAAATCCACATTGCTTAAAACAAATTAAAATATGTAGTGGACTAAGTTGGACATTAATCCGCAATTCGTCAGCTTTTTTTTTCTTTTATAAAACATGGTTCAGAGCTGTTTTATTGGTCTTCAAAGGAGTTATTGATATGTGTGTGTTATGAGGATGTGGTGAATGCCAACTTAATTGAAGGAAGTTGAAGTCCTTGAACCAGTTGTGAACAATTTCCAGCATTCCTCATTGGGATTACAGCTTTGATGTACGACGTATACTTCGGTAACGGGTTAATAAGTGTTCGCTGCCGATGTTATGGCAAAAAGGCATACCGCTGATGAGTTTTTAGAATAGCAATCGTATCCTTTTGCAGCGTTTTATGATCTGTGCTGTGGATAATTTCTAACCCGCTCCTACCTTCCTGTTCTTTTTGTGTCATCGTGATGCGATCAAAAATTCTTACCCTGCTATTATTAGCGTGGCTTTATTTGAAAGGAGACTGTACTTTCACTGCTGTTGCAGTTTTCGCCTGCTGTGCGTCTGATGGGGTCATTCAAAGTGCAGATGTTAAAACTAGTTTGGCGGCTTTATTTTTCATATTAGCAAAAGCAGTTGGCTAGGTCAAAACAGCATATGATTTGAGCTGGATGAGCAAGTTACACCCGTTCATTCCATCGTGACTGCATTCTTTCGGGACAACATTCGTCATTGTATTAGTTCATCCCCGCTGCTTTAATTAACTTCCGTTCTCCTTATGTAGTCAGTCCTTTCAAATAGTACTTGCCGTCAGTTAGTAAATTGACTGTTTTATGTGCTGGCATAAAAAAGTGCTTTAATTTAAAGATGTTATTTGTGAAAACATTCTGTATTGCGACCAAGACTTTCGTAACTCGACCTACGCACACTAAATTAGTCTCAAAGGTATTAAGTTTGCGGAATTGTTATTCTAAACAGTTAAATATTTCATTTTAGTAATACAGAAAAATGTCATGCTAGGTCTGTAGTAAATTATTGTGACATATTAGAAGGAAAGAAAGTTATCTATTCCAGCAATTCAGGTACGAAAAGAAATTGACACTCTTCAAAAGTGAAAGCATGTTCTTAAATGACGGCTTTTCCGCAAATGGCATTTGCATCAATAGGCACATAAGATCTTTTTACTTATCTCCTCAATTTATAAGCTGAATCTATTCTCATCAAGACATAAGATCACGCACCTTATGCGATACTGTCACGGGCGATTTGCGCGAAGTTTTCCGTAACGTGTTCCCAATTTTCTTGATATAAATAAAGCTTTGCGAATTCTTTCAGATAAGAAAGGCATTCTCTCCTGAAATACCCATGCCATTTGCGATTTGGTCTAGAACTGCTTATAATGCACGGGGTCACTGGGACACTATTGCTCACCTGAACTGATACGTTCGAAGGTTATGGCTTTGGAAACTAGTTTCCTTAAGTGATGGTTTCGTGTGTTAAGTTATTGATTCTGAGCTCAAGACAAATGATTTAGAGTAGGAGACGCCATTCGTCAAACTGATCACACCAAAATAACTCTTGGAGCCATAAAAATGTATTCACACGTATGTTTTTAATTCTTGTGTGGAAAGTGCTTTCATTTGTGACTGTATAGGATCATTTAAAGTGTAGTCATTGTGCGTGGTTAATTGTAAATATATTCACACCATATGGTTACTAAAAGATTTACGTCTAGCATTAAGTAGTCGTGGCTACGCATTGCCCCACTGTGCTACGCGGATGTTGAAGTTGTCGCTAGCATCATTCCCCGAACAATCGCAAAGCGGCATCTGTTGATGATAAGTTAATCATTTAGGATGCTGAAGGGTTTTCTTGCAATTTAAATTGACCAGACTGTAATTAGTTCTGACATCAGGTTATTGCAGTGAAAATTCGCCAGGCTTTACTGGTATAGAGAACGGGCTTCTGGCCTGACTTCTCGTACCGCCGGCTCTTGACGTGGACTGAACCTGAGGCAAGGCGTACTAGTCTTCATCCTTTTGGCGTCGATTACCTCCTTCCACTGTTTGCTCTAAATTAGGTACGAGCGATTTCTTTCAGCCGAAAGAACAAAAAAAATCTTTAATGGTGTCAACTCCTCGTTTTATCAATTGTGAAAACGCTTCCCGTTAATTTCGACTGGAGATTTAATATAGGAAGTATCTATTAGCTCTCTGTAGGTGGGAATAATCAGTTTTGCGATACCTTGCACGATCCATTCACGCAAAGAAATTTAAAACTTAAGTCTGGTAATTGTCTTTCGTACTCAAATTATGTCAACGTACAACTTCAGGTGTAGGATAAACGGTATTTGTTTTTCTGCTGAGCAATTTGTCTGGATTCTTTCGTTTGTGCGAACACCTAACTCCTCACAACCCATTTACTTTAACATACTTTATCACTAAGCTTTCTTTTAGGAGAGCCATGGGTTTAAAAATAATGCAAAAATAAAAAATGCTTAAGTGACAATGCCGTTTCAATAGGGAGATAAGGACAAACTTAATGCAGTCACTGATTCGTTGCCGATCAAAGAAATCTCTGGTTGTAATTATTGTCGCGGCCTTTCAATGAGAAAGGTCTTGTTCATAATGTAAGAAAATGGTACATTTGTTTACGCCTTTCAAAGAAATTTCGTGATGAAGTATATTGGGTTGCTTTGATCTCGGGTACGCAGTTCACCGGAAAATTTGAATAGGGCTAGAAATCCGTTGGTGAACATTGAGTAGAAATTGCAGAAAGCCTAATTTTTCTTTTATTCAGTTTTGATGTATGATGTAAATAAAAACGCACTTTTGAGTACACTAAGACTACCAAAATTTGTTAAAATCAGGTTTCTTGTGAGGAACGTTTCTTGGAATAATTTGTTCATTTGGGTGTTTTTTTCTGAACGAAAGTTTTTTTTTTTTTTTTTTTTTTAGAAGTTCCTGTGAGTTCAGGGCCTTAATTTCATCACTAATGTGTTGCTAAATACAAGTAGCATATAAAATGCGTATTCAAAGTTTTATTCATATTTATTTTTATCTACGAAGTTGTATAGTTGTTCATAATACTATACAATCAATGTACAGTATTTATGAACTAGTGAACAAAGTTTTGTACGTTCTTTAAATGTCAGATGGAGTATCCCATCATGAATATAGTTTTAGACGACTGAGAGGGAAACTTGTGAGCAATATTCACAAACGTTTTGATAGGATTTGTGTTTAGATGTCGCAGTGAGATTTTGATAGAAATTCGTGAGATAAGAAATGGCGTCTTTATGGCCACGCACTCGTAATACTCGAGAAATGCAGAGGAAATTATCAGAGCCTGTCACATTATAATGTGTTACCGGTGTGACTGTCACTGAAAGCGGTGCATTCATTTAAAAACTCACTTTTTCAAGTTCATCTTTACTTTAATACATCGGATCCCCCAAAAAATAGAAAAGTTCACAGGAATGTTTCTTTTGAATTTTGGTTTACTTAAGTCTTCCTTTGTACATGAATTTTAGCTGCTGATGATGCATCAGTATCCCTACATTGCGGAAGACAAAGCTTTAGACTATGAAGATACTACTTAGGACATGAAAAGTTGCTAAGATAAAATCTAGAGAAATTGCATTTCAAGTAATACTGGCCCTTATTTTCAGGTGACGTAAAGCCATAGAGAGGGATTAGAGACTATGTTGAAAATTTGTATGCAAGCTACTACACACACTAACTAAAGTAGAAAAATATTAGGAACACTTACCTAATAACGTGTTGGGGCCGACCTTGGCCATCAACAGTGAGGCACAGACGTTGGGATCTAACGGGTCCGACCCCCCCCCTAAAAATAATAGCAATGACCCTAAAATATTGTTCTATAAAAAAATAAAAAATAATATAGTTAATACATGCATACTATCTTGCATGCACACGCAAGATATGTCCTTTAAATTAAGAAAAAAACAGTTAAAGCATGTGTATTCTTTCAGTCCTTCTTGAAAGGAGTTCTGCAAAAACATGAGCTTCAGCTAGGATCTGAGTGTTGGTTCTACGTCTACGGGGAGGTGTAGGAGTGGGCTAGTGACTTTCGCTGTATCTTAGTTATGCTGTTGCTTTAATCGGGGGGTGGGGGTGGGGTGGAGCTAGGCGGTAACTGATGTGTAACGCTGTTGATACATCTGCTCGGTAAAAGAGCCTATGACCTTAGTGAAGGCTGTGTTAACCTCTGGTCCTTCGGACAGTTACTTCAGATTCCTTATGGCTATCCAGAAATGTTCGTTTTCATATCAAACTGCTCCCTAGATATTCATCGAAAACATAGAATAGACGGA
The DNA here is from genome assembly GCA_039090855.1 of Macrothele yani. NCBI lineage: Eukaryota > Metazoa > Arthropoda > Arachnida > Araneae > Macrothelidae > Macrothele > Macrothele yani. The sequence goes on along the minus strand of CM076996.1, from coordinate 1,867,169 downwards.
CGGACGAACAGACACACAAAGTGCAAACATGGTGTGATAGTTATGTGCGGTCCATAAAAACCATCCACAAAATTTCAAATCCATCTCCAACGGTTCGCAAGATATTTATCAAAAGTAGGCGGACGTAGACAGACGGACAAAAAAACTACTAACGTAATGTTAGATGTAAGAGTTGCTTTCTGGCCTTAAAGTCATCCTGCAAATTTCAAGTCTCTGACCAAGGAGGTTCAACGAAGTATAAGGCAAGTATCCATTCTATGATTATAATATTTCTAGTGTCAGTATTTATCTGTATGAGGTACACACACATTTTTGTTTTCTACGAGAAGATATTTTCTGGACCCATCCTCCCATCTTCTTGTCAAAATCCTGAGTGCGCCACTGGTCTTCAAAACAGTGATTCAATGAAGTGCCAATATCGTTCTACAGGTATACTCAGCCAAGTGGATGTGATGGCGTCAGTGAATTGCCGAATGTTCGCTGGAGGATCTCTGTTACGAGTGGCTCTGTCTCATCCCACAGGTGTCCGTCCGATCAAAAAGTTCCGATACTAGGCCGATATACAACAAAGTACTTGCGTTCCTTAAATTTGGCTATAATCTCACTCAAAGTAGTCTCCTTGGGCAGCGATGCACCGCTGCCACCGTTTTTGCCACTGTTGGAACGCTCCCTGGAAGTCCTGTTCACGAATCGTGTCGAGCACCGTCTGCGATTCTCGCTGGATCCCTTCCACGGTTTCAAAACGGCGACCTTTGAACTTCATCTTCGGGAACAGAAAAGTCGTGGGGTTCTAAATCCGGCGAGTAAGGGTAGTCATGCTGTTGCGGCTGCAAAACTGGCATGCTACAACGCTCTGTGAGCTGCTGCATTGTCGTGATGGAGCAGGAAATTGCAGTAAAAAAGAGCGGTGACTGTCTGGCCCTGGGGGACGAATTCACGGTGCTGAACCCCACGAATGTCGAAGAACACGATGAGCATGCTTTTAGTTGTGCTCCGGACCTGTCGGACCTTCTTCGGTCGTAGAGATGCCGAGCTCTTCCACTGCGACGACTGTTGTTTGGTCTCCGGGTCGTAACCGTAGACCCAAGTCTCGTCCCCAATGATTACCCGCGACAGGAACGTTGGTTCATTCACCACCTGCTGACGAAGATCTTGACAGAGTTCAACACGGAGCGCCTTCTGTTCGGGGTTCAGAATCTTTGGCACAAACTTTGCAGCAATGCGGTGCATGTTCAAACCCGACGTCAGAATTTCTTGCACTGTTCCGTATGACACATTGAACGTTGGTTGCAATGTCTTGAATGGTTCTCCGATGATCCTCATGCACCAGTTCCCTAGTTTTGTCCACATTTTCGGGGATTTTGCTCGTGGACGGTCACCCTGACCTCTCGTCGTCTTCCAGTGCCGTTCTGCCGCTCTTGAAGCGCGATTGTCAATCAAAACACCTCGCACGACTCATTGCTTCATTGCAATAAGTCTGCCGCAACATTTCATGCGTCTCCGTTCCCGATTTGCCGAGTTTGACACAGAATTTGATGTTCGCTCGCTGCTCTAGTTTGCAGTCCATACCGAAATCGCAGCAGTGTTCTGTACGTGGTCCCCAAATATCGTGTAGCACAGATCCCGATGTTCACAGAACGACGCCACTCGGCACAATGACTCATGAAGGTTACTGCCCTCGACCGCTGCTCACGCATCCGCGTACTGCCATCTGTTGGCGCGCTACGTACCTAGTCTCGGAACTTTTTGATTGCACTACGTATAAGCTCTGGCGACTGTGGGGTAATTTTATCACTCTGAAATCACTGTCGTTCTCCTGGAACCAATGTGTGATAATTGATCCTTGTGGCGTGGCTCATTATTCTGCTCGAAGAAGCTCTCTTAATTAGCAAACACCATGCACTTGTACGAATGTGCCTAGTCCTCAATGATGCTAAGATACTGAATGGCATCCAAAAAGCTGTTAACAGAGGTATAGAGAAAAAATATGCTACAGTGGTTGTAAATTTATGCACTCAGAGAACGTAAATCCCCCCACTCAGAAACATCCGGTTCATACCCATGAGGAAAATTACGCTTTAATTCCAGGAGCACATCCTTCGCGTAAAATGCGACGTACCTGCACTTCGTCAGCTGAGTGCACTGCTTTTGAATTTCCCCTTTGTGAGCGATGTGGTGTGATGCCATTTGTAATTTTCGTGTTTCTGGGTTGAAACGGTGGAATCAATCATTTATATTTCAAGTCTGAAATGAGCTTGGATATACTTGCTATCTAAGAAGTGCGCCAAACGCGGTGGAACAAGTGAACCTGCGGATCAAAAAAGCGTTGTTTTCCTTTTAGCTTTTCTACTCAAAGTGTTGATTGGCCTGAATCCTTTCTGATTACCTGCTAAAAGGTCTATATAGCAATGTCGACGAACCTAAGAAAGATTTATAGGTCGACTACGAAAATCCAGTGGGCTTGTAGTGTACCTATAACTGTGTGCTGCTGAATTGATGGGCTCCACAAGTAATACGTTCTCTTCACGTTGAACCGATGTGCCATCAGAAGCCATTTTGCTAGAGTGAATAACCTGAATACAAGCTGTAAGAATGTATCAGTTTTATATCTAAACTGGAAAGGATTGATGGGGGTTAGTGGGTCTATGCCTCGCCTTACCGTATTACCGGCGCGTAGGTGTGTAGTTCAACTGTATGGGCCGCGGGTGGCCTGGTGGGCAACGTTAGTGACTGCCACGGAAAGGACCTCAGGTTCGATCCCAGGCAGGTACGAACGTTCGATCCACTAAATACCCGCAGTGCGTCGGATGGGCACGTTAAGCCGTCGGACCCCGGGTACTGCCCCCCCGGTAATAAGTAAGAGCGTCTTCCTCCCCCTTTCTACTTCGCTTCCGTGTCATTTTCCTATCGGGCACCCTAGCCCAAATCACCTAGCTTCCTATTTCTAAGGGTTGTTTAAGACCTGGGGTCAGACACTCCCTTCCTAAAATCCTCTACATTTGATCAGTCCAACTGTACATATTACTTCTGTTAAACCGTACGTAGGATGTAACAGACTATCATTCACACCTCCCACTACGCCACTATTTTATCCAGCAGAGTGAGTATCATTCAGGTAGCTATGCCAACATTTTCATTCTTGCTGCAGGATAAGCTTTATCTTGAACATTGCAATCAGAAACTGGTGCAATCAAGGGTAAACAAATTTCATTGAACAATGAAACAGTGTGAACATTCTCTATCGCGCTCGTAAAGAAGGGATACGTTAAATTCGAACTGGGAAGTGGAATAAAAAAAGAAATAATGTTTGAGAACCTCGTCTACTTCATTAAATTTCTGCGAACAACGCACCTTTGTGTATCTCAGTTTGAAACTTTTCAGTTTCACAAATTGTGAAAGCTTTGTTGATGTCGGGTGCCGATACTGGTTTCGGACGATGATAAATCTGTTTGTTGTCTATGTCAGAAACTTTCCGCAACGATGAGATAAAACTTTCTTTTTGTAATGGCTGACGTTTTTTTTTCTTTTCTTTTCCCTGCCCCACTGTGCCATTCTCCGAACGGAAAAAAAAGGGAAGCTGCCTATTTATATATCAAACACCCAATTGAGCATTGCGATTCCACGCAACCTTTTGTCATTCTTCCGTGCCCATTTTGAAAGAGTAGAAAGAGACCGGCTTTTTTTTTGTCTATCTCTTCAATGAGGAAGTTGTTAAAAAAGTTGTTCTGTAAGCGATAAATGCTCCGATTTTGTTCATCTCTGGTACCTAGAGCTTAAGAGGGAAAGAACTGCGTTGTTTTTTGATGGGGGAAATGTCCTCAGTTTTCTGAAAGCTTTGATAAAAGGCCTCCGGCAGTTATGTCTGTCTCATCATAGTATTTTCCATAAACAAAAATAGGTTCAAATAGTCCTGAAGTTTCCCCACATGACTATGACACACACGTGTTCTACGTGAGATGTGCGGTCTGTCACAAACAAAAGTATGCTGTGGTAGTACTACACTGATGCTTTGGGGTCGGTTTAAATTAAGGTGTAAAGCTTAGCTCAACCGTCCATTCATGAGCTTATTAAATTTAAAAGTATGAGAATATTCTTTTTTTGTTGCTCCTCTGCTAGATAACTCTTCGGGCGATCTGTTTTCACGAAAGAGTCTTACCTGTGTTTTGATAAAGAAGTCTTGAATCAATAAGCACTCAATTTTCACCGAAAATTTAGGCAACAACCACTTGCATTTATTGTTTCGATGTCAACGATATTTTTTAAAGTTAGATAGAGCTACGTAAATAATTGAGTTAACGAAATCGATGTAGAAACGCCAATATATTGCTACTTGCCGGCTTTGTAGCAGAATCGCAGCGACGGGCGACGTACGTCGCAGATTTATTTTGGTCCTGCAGACAAAAACGATATCCCCAGAACCCTATTAAACCATCTTCCAGACTTCATATTATAGATGCAAGTTTTCCGCCTTTCAAAATTTCCGAAAACGAAAGTTAGGCGTAGTAAGGATTTCTTCCGTAATCGTTTTTTTTTTTTTTTTTTTTTTTTTTTTTTTTTTCTTTTCCTCTCTTGCAAAGGACGATGTACGTCGCAGAATTATTTTGTACTCATCTCCGTAGAATTGCGGCGACGGCCAACGTACATCGCCGATATATTTTGTACTCATCCCCGTAGAATAATCGCGGCGACGTACATCGCAGGTTTATTATTTTGCACTCATCCCCGTAGAAGAATCGCGGCGATGTACATCGCAGGTTTATTTTGCACTCATCCCCGTAGAAGAATCGCGGCGACGTACATCGCAGGTTTATTTTGCACTCATCCCCGTAGAAGAATCGCGGCGACGTACATCGCAGGTTTATTTTGTACTCATCCCCGTAGAAGAATCGCGGCGACGTACATCGCAGGTTTATTTTGTACTCATCCCCGTAGAAGAATCGCGGCGACGTACATCGGAGGTTTATTTTGTACTCATCCCCGTAGAAGAATCGCGACGACGTACACCGCAGGTTTATTTTGTACTCATCCCCGTAGAAGAATCGTGGCGACGGCTGACGTACATCGCAGGTTCATTTTCTACTAATCCTCGTAGCAGAATCGCGGCGACGGCCGATGCACATCAGATTTATTTTGGTCCTGTAGACAAAAACGACATCCCCAGAACCCGATTTAACCATCTTGCAGACTCCCTAAGATGCAAGTTTTCCGCCATTCAAAATTTCCGAAAGCGGAAGTTAGGCAGAGTGAGGATTTCTCCCGTAATCGTAATTTTTTTTTCTCCCGACGTTCCCTCGATGGTTGAAGGGAGGATTATCTGATATTGTTGTTAAATAATATTTTATTGCATACATTTTTGTGTTTTGGTTTTAAAATGGGGGCAACAGTTTCGAAAACGCAAGTTTGACGGAACCCAGTATTCTTGAATTCTTTTTCTTGCGATATTCCCTCAGCTCTATATATGGTCATTAAATATAATTTTATTAGATAAATGTTTGTATTTAAGATTGAAAATGGAGGAAAATGTTCTGAAAACCAAAGTTGTACGGAATGAAAATTTCTCCCTCTAATAACCCTCCGCTCGCGTGCTTCTGTATTATTGTTTAATCATCATTTAATTACATAAATGTTTGCGTTTGAGATGGGAAATGAGAAAAATGTTCCGAAAACGGAAGTAGAATGAACGGAGCGAAGATTTCTTCTCTTATGACAATTTTTTCCTAGTGATGCCTCTGCGCTTTATTGTTGTTAAATATCATTTTATTCCATAAATCTGTGTTTCAGCTTGAAAATGTTGGCAAAATTCCAGATACAGAGGGCCAGAATGTTCTTCATCCTAATTAACATTGCAATTGTTGTAGTACCTAGGTTAGACATTTTTTTAGGGAGAAAAATGTCTCTCTAGTAGTTATTTTGCCTAGTGACCACCCACAGATTATTTTGTGGCACCATATATCTGTCAGACTGACCAGGAACTTTCTGCTATGGGGCTTGCCGGTATTATCCTTGAAAAAAAAATCGCGCAGTCTGTAGTGACAGATCAGACCAATCATCGTCATTTGCTGGTATTTCCACGCAAAAGGAAAAATCTAGAGATACTTGACTGCTTTTTTTTATTGCAAAATCACTTCCTGTGAACATATCTCGATAATTTTGCATATCGTCACTTAATTGACTGACTCTTTATGTTTGGGGGGAAAAGGCAATTTTTTACCCATACTTACGTATGGATATTTTCACCGAAAAATCATCAGTAGCCGCTTGGCGATTGATTCCTTAAAAATAAGCTACTAGACTCGTCGTTACCCAGTGGTTGAGCGTTTTAGGGTCGGACTTCTCTCTCTCTTTAAGTTCGAATACAGTAAATCTTCGACTTACATGGAATCGTAGTTTTACGATTCCTCGACTTACGACTAGAAACGTCATCTATCAAGCTCCACTTCGAACATAATATAGATGTCATTCCTAGTTAGCTGCAGAACAGCTGATTTGTTTCTACCGTGAGCGTAAGTTGTCTTGTTTGTGAACTACGTCATACGTACGGTTTTGTAAACTGAACGTAAACCCTAAATTAGGATTTACATTCAGTTTACAAAACGTAGTATACTACAAAAAAAATTACTTTGTATACTAAACATAGATTTATCGCACATTAAACAAAACAAAGAATAGCAATTAATGAAGAGCAGCACATAATGCAGTAAATTTCACAGCATTTTATGATTGTCCGTGGGCTTGTAATTGGCAGCAGGTGGAATTATAAGTCACATCCTTTCTTCTCTGGACTTAAGGACTGTGATTTCTAACGACCCGTGTGTAAGGGAAGGGTAAATACCAACCTCTTAAAAATACATACAAAACTTTACCAGAAAACTAAGAATTATGTAACTTCCTCAAAATTATTAATCAAAAAAGCATATAGGGAAAGGATCGGTGAATTCTTCGCATCGAACTGTATTTCTATATCTGGATATTTGATATTAATTAGAACGCCTCAATGGATTACCGACTCGGATTTTCTGGAAACATTTATGTCCGAAAGTTTATGCACAAAATATTACCCGTAATTGTATCACTGCCACCGCGCATAAATGCATTTCAGTGCATGTATTCACGGTGTCATTGCATTTCAGTTACATTTCGTAAGTGGAAAATTTTACAAGAAAGAAAAGCGTTACAAGAAAAGTTCTTGAAGTCGCCCGAAAATGCCAGTTTTAATAAAACTGCTGTGAAGTAAATTGTGTATTTAAATTCAGTGGAGCACGTTTCAGATGGCGTATTTTGTATAGTTTTTCCTCCCCAGGGAATAGAAGCAGAATTTAAGGTTATAATGTGAAAACTATTTCTGAGCTTCATTTCATATATCTTCAGCGGATTGTGCAGAAAGGAAAGAAGCTTTAGGATACTGCGCGAACTCAAGTAAGCAGTTAATAAACCTCAGAAGTAGCTAAATAGGTTAACAAGAACATACTGTTTGATCCAAAGTATCCGGACACTTGCCTATCCCCAAACTCCCTGTAATATGAAAGGAAGTAATATGAAGTTGGTCCACCCTTTTGCTGTTATCATAGCCTTCATTCTGCGGTAAGGCTTTCCTCTAGATTTTGGTACGCTGCTGCGGAAATTGCCTTCCATTGTGCCACAATAGCATTAGTCAAGTAGGTCACCGATATCGGTCGGTTCGGTTCCGTTCGGCCTGGCTTGCAGTCGGTGCTCTAATTCATTTCAAAAGTGTTGTATGGGGTTGAGATCGGGCCCTATGTGGGAAAGTCTAGTTCTTTCACACCAATATCATCAAATCAGTCCTGCACCGACCTCGCTTTGCATGTGGGGGCATTATTTTGTTGTTAAGGAAAAAGCCCTCGCCGAACTTTTGCCATAACGTTGAGAGCACAGAACTATCGAGACTGTCATTACAGGCAGCAGTGTCAAGATTTCTCTCTGGCACTGTACTATAGAGGGTCCAGCCCGAACCATGAAAAACAGCCGCAGAGCACTATGCCTCCTCTACCAAATTTCACAGTTGGCACAACACTTTTGGTAAGGTACCGTTCATCTGACATTCTCTACACCCAGACTCGTCTGTCGGACTGCCAGATGGTGAAGCATCATTCAACATTCCGGAGAGTGCTTTTGAGTCCATCATTGGCGCCGAGCTTTACACCACTTCATCCGATGCTTCGCGTTGATCTTGCTGATGTTAGGCTTGTGTGTAACTTTTCGGCGATGCAAACCCACTCCCTTCAGCTCATCGAACAGTCATGGTGCTGGCGATTCTTCCAAAGGCATTTTGGAACTCTGTGAGGCTTGCTACCGAGGAAATGTGATTTTGTCTCACAACCCGCTTCAGCACTCTGCTCTCATTTTACGTGACCAACCAGGTCGCGATTGCATGTTGTTGCTCCTAGGCGTTTCCACTTCACGATAACATCACTTTCAATTAAACGGGACATCTGCAGCAGAGCAGAAATTTTCCGAACTGACTTGTTGCTAAGATGGCATCCTATGACCATACCTCGTTGAAAGTCGCTGAGCTCTGCCGTACAGCCCATTCTACTGTTAATGCTTATCTATGAACTGACGTGTTGCTAAGATGACATTCTATGACCATGCCACGTTGAAAGTCGCTGAGCTCTGCCGTACGGCCCAATCTACTACTTATGCTTATCTACGATGTTTGCCAGGCCACGTGTCTTTTTATACTTGTATAGGCCCTGGTTGTGACGTAATGGGCAAATCCACTACTCAAAATGGGTGTCCGTATATTTTTACGTGGGACATGATACGAGTAAATTGTTATAGATCGATGGGCTGCGATTGTGGCTGTTTCTTTGGCGGAAATTTTAAATTAGGAAAGTGCAATTCCTCCGATCACCTGTGTTGTGAGTCTTCAGTAGATGGTGTTTCAGACAGACATGCTGAGGAAAAGCACGCCTCCTGGAAGATTGAACCGCGTTTCTCCCAGAAGTTGCTGTAAGACAGATAAGTTAGCCATAATGAAAATTTGGATTTTATCCCCTATAGATTTTAGTGCCCTTTCTTTCCCCAGAGAAAATGTTTTGGAAGAAACTCTGAGCCTGTCGCCTGCGGAATCGTATTGTGTGTTTTATTCCATTGCATACGGCACGTATGCCGTACTCAATGGAATCTCCACATAACGTATTCAGAGCATAAACCCTCGTGGAGTGTGTACCGAAAATATTTCAGGTTTAAAGAATGCAGCGTTTGCCTCACTGGTTTTGTTATTGTCTGTCATGCAATTTATATTTTCATGCTGTTATGCAGTCGCGATTGGCAAGCGATTACGCTCGTCTATCATATTAGCCCTTTTTGGTAAGTCGTACGTTTGAGAGGATCTTTCATTGCAGTTGAAGAACGTATTAATATAAATAAAGCAAGCTTTATATTTTACACTTAACTGCCATTTTGAACTTTTCTCTAGTTGCTTCTACGCATAGCCAAATTTGAGATGTTTCAAGTTTGGAGAGAAACAGCGTTATGTTTCTCTCCCAACTTAAAAAGGAAACGCATTGTCAGGTTAAAATATTCTGCTTTTGAAGTACCTGTGTGAATGCTGGAAATCTGTGTTGTTGACACAAGACGAACAATAGATGATTGGAGCGCTCGTTTTTATTGGTATTCAAGGAAATAAATATGATTTCTGCTTAATGCGTTTGCGGTCAACCGGACTCACTCATAAGTTGGCGATTTTTGTTTTCATCATATTAAAATCTGTTTCATTCAAAAGAACTAACAAGTCTTCGTAAACAAATGAACAACCTGTCACAAAGTTAGCGGGCATGCAGACCATAATTTAGAAAAATAAGCTTAATTTTTTATACTGTTGCATGAACAGAATTTCGATATTTTTATTTGAAAAAATTTCCCTAATTTTTATTGCTAAAAGTTCCAGTTTATGAGAGCGGTCTGTATTTGAAATCACCGCAGTTAACAGCTGTAGGTATTCGGAATATTGATTCAGCACCTCCAGAAGGTTTCAGCTTTACTTGAGCTTTTTGGACATGGCTGTTAAAATTTCAATCTGGCGGACGCTCCTTCCGAAACAACGTGAATCTAAGAATTGTGGATAATTCAGGATGTTTTCATCAGTATCTCGCGAGTGTTCAATCCTGACTTAACATATGTGATAACAGCTGTTGAATTTTTCCACATGATTGGACGTGCTTTTCGAAAATTACGCGATTCGCGAAACTGGCTAATGACATTCAGTGGGTCAAATTATGAGCGGCTATTTAAGGCGTATCAAACCACATTGTTTCGTTGGTGTCCAGCTTCTCGCAGACTTTCCAGAACTTCTCTTTGTGTAGCAATAATAGCCGCTTTTTTGTTCTGCTTTACTACCGCGAACATGTGACTCAGAACAGCATTCGAATTCTTCGGTAATTCGCTAGTCCGAGACAATAAAAAAAAAAAAAAAAAAAAAATAGAATCTTGCCACCGAAATAAAAAAGACGGTGGTCCGATGGGACCAGTCATGGTTTACTGGCATCATTTATTTCAGAGAAAAGTTACGGCCTCTTTTATACGCTTTCCAACCGTAGGTTGAAGAAGCGTATATGCTCCAGCTTTGTCCGTCCGCACGATAACTGGCGTAAAAATGGTTCGATTTCGATGAAATTTTAGTATGTGGTAGGGGACGAACCCTATTGAAAATGGGACAAATGGGGTCAAAGGTCACGACGCAGGAGCGGGATCCATTCCATTGCACTTATACGTCATAACTTGCGTAAAAATGGTTCGATTTCAATGAAATTTTACAATGTGGTAGGGGACCACCTGGAGATGAACCCTATTCAAAATGGGTGAATTGGGGTCAAAGGTCAGGACATAAGAGCGGGATGCATTCCATTGCCTTTATGCGCCATAACGTGCGTAAAAATGGTTCGATTTCGATGAAATTTCAGTTTGTGGTAAGGGAACACCTGGGGACGAACCCTATTGAAAATGGACGAAATGAGGTCAAAGGTCAGGACATAGGATTGCGATCCATTCCATCGCCCTTATCCCATATTATTAAGGTGGACGTCAAGTAATTATGCTTCCTATACTTCCAATGGAAAAACTTTTGTGCACATTTCCTTCACAATTAATGTGTTCCGAAGGATGAAAATTTGAACATCGATTAAAATAACTTCTTAAAATAACTTGGAATACTTAATATTTTCTAAAACATAACCATAGTTATATTAAAAATCAATAACTTTTCATTTTCTGGTGTTGAAACCAGAAAAAGAATAACGCGACCTGTACTTTGATGACGTCAGTAGACAAACAAATGTTGGATTGCATAATTATGGTTATGTTTTAGAAAATATTAGGTGTTCCAAGTTATAAAACGAAGCTATTTTAATCGATGTTCAAATTTTCATCCTTGGGAACGCATTAATTGGGAAGAAAAAAGATGGCGCGACCTGTATTTTCATGACGTCAGCAGTCAAACAAATGTGCGGATCCTATTAAAGTTTTATGACGTCACACTTTTGCTAGCAGATGGCCGCGATTCCCATCTGCCTCATTATGTCACGCGTTGTGTGCTTATGTTCGTCTGCACGATAACTCGCGTAAAAATCGATCGATTTCGATGGAATTTTAGTATGTGGAAGGGAATCACCTGGGAAGGAACCCTATTGAAAGTGAACGAAATGGGGTCAAAGGTGAGGACATAGGAGCGGGATCCATTCCACTGTTCTTATGCGTCATAACTAACGTAAAAAAGTTTCGATTAAATATTAGTATGTGGTAGGGGATCACCTGGGGACAAACCCTATTGAAAATTGGCGAAATGAGGGTCAAAGGTCAGGACATAGGGGCGGAATCACTTCCATCTCCATTATGCATCATAACTTAAGTAAAAATGTTTCGATTTGGATGAAATGTTAGTATGTTGTAGGGGCCTGCGCCTGGGGACGAATCCTATTGGAAATGGGTCAAAAGTTAGGACACAGAAGCGGGGTCTATTCCATAGCCCTTATGCATCATAACTTACGTAAAATTGCTTCGATTGCGACAAAACTTTATCATGTTATTTCGGAGATATACTGAACCAGTTCTGTTGAATATAATCGAAATGGGATCAAAGGTCAGGGCATAGGAGTGAGATTTATTCCACAGCCATTTTATGATTTCTAGTATGTTGGAAAGCGTATCATAATCAATGCATTGCATGATTTTACTAACTTGTTTTTTTTTAACGTAAAGAAAAGTTGCAAAATATTTTTCGTTTATGGTAGATAGCGAATAACTAGTTATAACTATCCTCTCTTTAGAGCGGACGAAAATTGCTTAGTCTGTGCAGCGGTAGGGGGGGTCTCTAAGTAAAGTAAGTTAAAAGCGAGCACCCCCTCCTCAGGTAAGCACAAAAAGCTACAGATTCGGCAGCCAACCAAGCGCGTTAAGAATCTGTTACACAATGCGAATATTCCGAGAAGAGTGCAGCTAAAACTATGCTAAGGAAAAAGTAATTTTTCAAATGCGTCTCTTCTAAGCAGAGATAGCGAGAAAGTTTTAGACATTTGTGCCCCTAGCGGGAAAACTGTGAATTTTTTAAAGAGGAATAATGTTCCCCATCTGTACTGGAGCGAATGGCATACCGTAAAAATAAAAAAAATAAAGTCAACAGGATGTTTAGCAGAGGTACGGTTGCGAACATAAATACACGCTAACACCACTTAGCGCCAGAACTGCGAACTAAAAAACCATGAGTACATGCAAAGTGTTTCACGTGGTGAATGGTATCTGGTTTTTAAAGGATTTTTTAAATCTGACTTTTAAAAGCAGCGATATCGAAAAGAACGGATTAAACTTTTGCGCCCTTAGCGGAGAAATTGCGCATTGATTTGGCGAGCAGGAAACTCCCACAAAATGCTTTTGTACTTAATAGTATCTGCTGGAAAAAGGATTTATTTTTCATTTAGTTGTCTCATCCAAATATAGCATCGAATGTTTAGCCGCACAGATATTGCTGTAAACGGAAACTTGAACTTATGCCCTTTAGTGGCAAACTTGTGCGTTAAGGAAAATTTGAATGCAGAGCATTTCGCTAAAAACACGCTCTCCGATAAAGAATTTTTCAAATCGAACTAATAAAAGCAGTGATATTGAGAAAAGTGAAATACACAACTACGCCTCCCGGAGGAAAAACTAATCATTATTTCAAGCAGAAGGTATTTCCAAAAGGTTTTTCGTGGTTAGCGGCATCTGATTACAAAAAAAAAAAAAAAGAAAAAGTACGGGTTTCCAGACGCGGAGATATCGCTGCAAAACATCAGAAATATAAATTTACGCTTTCTAGTGGCGAAACCGTTCTTTCCCAAAAATTAGCAATTATATGTAGAACATTTTTCACCATTGGCTCGATCGGAAGGAACAATTTTTCAAATCGGACTTTTAGAAGCAGAGATATCGGGAAAATAGCAATTTGCCTTTACGCTTCTAGCGGAAAAACTCTGCACTACTTGAAACAGAAACTGTACCCAGAATCGTGTTTGTTATAAATGATATCGAAGGGAAAACATATTTTTTTCAGTCGGATACTTAGAAGCATTGATATGGCATAAAATGTATTTTGAATTCAATAGCATCTGCATTTACGCCCTGTAGTGTGGCAAAGTTGTGCATCGAAAAAAAAGCCAGAAAGGATCATCGTTCTCACATTTCAAGCTTCCCAAAGCAAAAAAAAAAAAAAAAAAAAAATAATAATTGAAGTCTGTCTAGCTGAGATGGTGTCGACAGACTGACGGACGGACAAAGTGACATTAGCACGCACTGTTTTTTTTTTCTTTTTAACAAAACACTTGCTAAAAATGATCCGTTTCGGCCGCGTTTCTGAAAAATACAGATATTCGCGTTTTGGAGATGTCATTGTTCTGTCGTCGGCCGTATCATGAGAGAGGCTACACGTGTCGAAAAAAGGTTAGAATTGTTGATGGGGAAAGTAAGCGAGCAGTTCAACGGTTTGGTGGGGGGGGGGATTAAGCGTTTCTCCTTTCTTCCGATTTGCTGTTTTAAAATTCTCGTTATGCCTTTACGGTTAGTGTTTTCTAGTAGCATCTGGCGGTCACTCGATTGTATTTCAGCCTCATAAAGCTGGAAAGCCTTTAAAAAGCTCTGCTAAGGTGATCATTATGAATGTGTTCACTTACTACTACCAGTATTACAAAGCATGAAGGCGGAATGCAGACTAAAGGGTGCGTTTTCAACACCCGGGAAGAAGCGGTAGTTAAGAGGGAAACACTGCTTGAAAGATTACGACGAATTTACTTTGACTGCGATTCGGCAGGAAGGACATACATACTTCTTCTTTAGGAACGAAACACAGAGCAATCAAAGTTATGTGGGTGATACCAGGTCGTTCGGAAAATAATGGCCGATTTGGTGGGTAAAAATGAAGGAGATGTACCTCATAGCACACTACGTTGTTTTATTCGAAATAAGCGCCTTCAGTAGCTACACACCTTTGCCAGCCCGGAAAAAATCTGGCTACCTGGATTCAAGAAAATCTCAGAATGCAGTTTCGGCCCCCCTCTAGGTTTCTGAAGGTCCTGTCCTTGAGGTAATCGCTAAAATGCATGAACAGGTGAAAATCGGTAAGTGCCAAGTCAGGCGAGTAAGCTGGATGTGGGAGGGTTTCGAACCTCAGTTCGTGTAGTTTGTTTCATCATTTGTGACGTATGTGGTCTCTCCCTGTTCACTGAAGATGATTGTTTGGAACACAACTTCTGGTATGTCAATTTCTTCACGGTTTGTGACTGAGGTAATGCTTTCACCGGCATTCAAGAATCTGTAGTGTATGACACCGTGAACAGTCCCGCATTTCGTCAGCAAAACTTTCTTTGGTGTCAGTTCAGCATTGGTTTAGGATAATGATCCGGTGGTTCACCATGGTTCATCCACTGTCCAGATCTCTTACGGTTGTCTTATAGCACCCACTTTTCATCACAGGTTACAATGCGATCAAATGGAGGCTCTTTTTCGTTGCGAAGCAGAAGGTTACTGCCCATCTCAAACTATTGTTGTTTCTGACGCTCCGTCAGTTCGTGTGGGACCCACGTATCGAGCTACTTGACCTAACCAATTTGGTGGAGACTTCGGAAATGATTGACACCGACACATTGTACTGTTTAGCCAGTTCTTTGATTGTGATGCGAGGATTTGCCTCCACATTTGCCTCCACATTTGCCTTCAGAGTGTCGTTATCAATTACCGAATATCTTCCTCGGCCCCCTCATCTTGTAGGCTCGTGTCACCGGAACGAAACTTTTCAAACTACAGAAGAACAGTACGTTCAGATGTTGCCTCCTCGCCTCATGTCTCGACCACATTACGATCCAATTCGAACTCTTGAGGCAGAATCACCCTCAACTCACTCCTGCCTCACATGTTGTACAGACCACTCTCACACGAGTAGCAAGGACTGCAGCTCAACCGATTATGGCGTGTATGTGGCGTCTGAGTTGCCCTTCAACTCGTACGAATGGCGCTGGCACAGGGTTGGTCTACAAACATTGTGGGCGAGTTGAATGTGGCACCTCAGAAAGTCTGCCATTATTTTCCGAACGACCTGATAAGTTAAATGATCTACAGTTTGTTAAAACGATAAGAAACATAATGTAAGACTTGATATTTAAATACAGCAAGCGGGAACGGGTTTGATTATTGATTTAAATCAATAATCTTCCTGTTATGATTTTCTGGAATGGAGTCACAGGTATTGAAGAGAAATTCGGTATCATAGGCCGATTTATTACTCCATTGAAACGTTGGTACATTTTGAACATTCGATGAATAGTTGTGCAAGGCTCAACTATTCAATACAGCAAACTGGCAATTTCTTTTTTTCAGTGGACTTCCACCTGGCCTAAAATGCCCTTCAGTAAAAAAGGCTCCGGACTAATCATTCATGCCGGTAGTGATAAATGATTTGTGGACAATGCGTGTGAAATTTTCCTTTCTAAGAAAAGCACAGGAGACTGTCATAGCGAGATGAATGGCGAGCATTACGAAAACTGGTTCAAGAAGATGCCAAATACGTAGCATTGTGTTAATATCGCAGCGTTCACGTCGAAAGTGTTCCGACAAACTCAACGAGGACATTCCACATACATGAGTGATTGACAGGAAAGATTCCGTGGTATTCGGGCACGTTAAAATTTTATCTGATGCTTATTTTGAATGTCCATAATCAGTAGTACGATGCATATCTCATCAACAGTGTCGCTTATATGCATGGGGATAAAATTCTTCGCTTGCCCCCATATCAGTGCGAGTTGAATCCAATAGAGAAAGTATGGAGTCAGGTCAAAGGATTTGTGGCCACAGAAAATCTCACTTTCAAAGCGGAAGAAGTTCGAAAACTGGCCTATTGAAGCTTTTAATCACGTGACTGCGTCAAATTGGAGCAAGTACGTCAATCACGTAATCAAAGAGGAAGGAAATATGTGGAATTTAGACAAAATGGTAGAGAACAACGCTGAACACATGGAATTGACTTTTGGTCATCAGACACGACAGATTCTTCAGATAACAAGACAGATTCTTCAGATAACAAGTTCAATAGGATTGAACCTCTCTTTCCCCGAGATATGATAGGGCATGAATACGGTGGGAATCCCATGTGTTTAAAGAATTCAGTCAACATCAACCAGTGGGTATTTGTGGAACTCTGTTTTTAATATCTTTTTTTTTTTAACTTCGATTACATGCAGTACAAAGAAAAACCTTGTTTTTTACTGGATAAAAAGAAGCTGTTTGGAGTATGAAGAAGCAGAATGTACACATAAGAGATAGAAACGTGTCAATTTTTTGACTCACTCTAGATCACGTATCTTGATGTGATCCGTAACCTATCACATTATTTTGAAATAGATACCCAAGAGCCTGAGTCTCAACTGCGGCGTAAGATAGTTTTTTTTTTAATTCAATAAATTCAAAGAAATTGTTACGTAGATTGGTGTACCAAGTATGCCCCCCCTTTCCCAAGCGTTATGATTAAATCAGGTAAAAAGTCGGTCATAAGAAATAGTCCTGAACCCAGAAGTTTCTGTATTGCTGTAATGTACAAAAGACCAAATAATCCATTTGGGTACCCTTTGAGATTTCCGTGCCTTATATGACAACATTCATACTGAGAATATCATATTTCATTCATTCAAAAGCTATTTTTTGCTAAGCTATAGTTGAAATACCTTTTGCCACAGAGATGACATGCTCTTGTCCCTGTACATTTGGAAACTGTGCAGTTTAATGTATTTCTGAAAAAACTTAAAAAAACTCGATGGAGCATTTTGGGAACCCCGAGTAACGAACGAGTTTATCGAAGATGATTATCTTCTCCATTCCGTTCCGATTTTGAAAATCCAAGAAATCGCTTGTCTGGTTGTTCTCAGAAGGTGAGGGTTTAGGGGGGGGGGGGTCGCTGATAGAAGGATCCCGTCACGATAGCACACCTTGAGGGTGTGCGGCAGGGTCTGACACATTGCACCCAATTAGTGCTGAGAAATACTGCAAAACAGGAGATAAACATGTATTTCGGTGGAAAGGCTTTGCTTGGTAACCACGTTAGGTTTTCCCCGAGTATAGAAATCCTTATTTAAGCGAACAGGAAAAGTGAGCCTAGGAAAAACGTGTGGAAGGTCGTGTGTGTGTAGCTCCTATCTGGTACAAAGTCAATATTTTCAGCCTGACAAGTGATCAGGTGGTAGTATCTTGCCCGTAAGAAAGCGGGCGAAGTGCTTATTCTTTTTGTACGTACGTATTTGAAAAAAGTGCGTCGCTAATATTTGCACTTTTCGTTGTGGGATTATTTATCTGTCGTTCCCCTCCCTTATCCGAAAAGCGCCGAGGAAAGTATTTCTACGCGTCATTGGTCTCTACTCGATTTTGAATTTGAAATCGGAGAGGACTTGTTTGTGTTGCATCTTGCGGTGAGTTATCGTCTTCCAGCTATTTAATCGTCTGTTTGTTAGTCAGGGTTGAAATATCAGTTCAGTCAGCCCGCGGCGACTTCCGCCCGTGACTTTTCAAGCATTGCTGCAAGGTGGTGGTGACTTTTTTTTTATTATTATTAGTGTTCTTGCATGAGCGGCGACGTGAATGAAGTTCTGTGTGGCTTGGCGCCAGACTGAAGGTCGAATGAAATTCCACGGGTTAAGTAGCTTTCCTTCTACCTACCTAATAATCGTCGTACTTTTCCTATGCAGTTTAAATTTACTTTTCCTGTTTGTTCCGCATTTTTGCACCTTCCGTTTTTTAATCGCTTCAATTCGTTGAATGATTTTGACTTTTTTTTCCTTATTTTTATCACTGTTTATTGCCCTTGCTTCTGATAGTCATTGTTAACGGTTTGGGCAAATGATACAGAGCTAGGTATTGAAACGCTTTCCAACACATAAGAGATCTGTAGTCATTCATCCTACCGTTCGTTATTTCCCTGCATTCCCAGTGAGACCTCTGACGCATAAGGTGGAGAAGTTGTAAATAGTACTGAACATGCACAAATGCGCCCGCGGTCGGGAAAAAAAATTCGTAATTATTCCATTGTAATATTCTGGCGAAATGATGAGCGTTCTCTAATACAGGAAAACTATACCCCAGATCAACTTAAAAGAGTACTATTTTGGAAAGTAGCGTCTCCAGGGAAAGCAAGAACGGTATCAATTCGCTTTTCGTTCTGATCTTTGTGTCCTTTCGCTTTCTGTTAATCAGTACTCCCGAACTGACCCCGCGCCCTCTCGAATTTACAGTTATATGACTACAAGGAGCTGAAAACCTTATCTAGAGATCAGTTTCAAGAGAAGCAGTGGGGATAGAACGGAATCGGGAGGCGGAGGAGGTCCCTATTTCGAAGACATGTTCCCCTACAGCTGCTTCAAGGTTAGTAGACTTGCAGGTGCTTAAGTACATACATTCCATCCATTGCATTCCCCCTACTGTTAGTTTGTCTGTGTGTTGCGAATGTTGGAAGAAGTCTTCTAGCCCTTCCATTCCTTCCCTCTACGTTTCATTTCCCAGCCGGGCAGAAATTGCGGGGCTCTTGATTGACTTTTCATGTCAAATCTATTTCTAAAGCGCTCCACCATTTAGAGAAAGTTGTCTTAAATAGCAATTTAGCTTCGTAAACTGTTGAGCAAACAAAAGCGATGATTCTGAGCAATAATTCTATTATTTTTCACTCTTAGCAGTAGGATATAGTTTTCGTACCGGAGGCAGCTGTTCTGCACCTTCGTAATTGTACATTTTAAAGTTAACTTGGGGTATGGAAATATTTCACTCTGAAAGTTCCGTTCTTCGCTCCACCACAGTGGCCTCCTCTGACACAAAAGGACAGGTAAATAAAGTATCTAAAGAACAAAATCAGAATATACCCCACTTCGCTAATAACACTGGGTTACTTGTCTCTTAGTCAGCTAATGAAATAATCTCTTACCGACCTGTCAAGTCTGTTAATTCGCATTATTCCTGGCGCTCTAGGTCTAGACTTGGCCTTTGCGACATCCCCTTCCGCCAGAAACAAAAAACGACCAACTCACTTTCTAGGTAGGGGCACAATGGCCTGCGCCCGACACTTCAGAGAAAAAAAGAAACTCTTCAGAGCCATAACCTTATCTAGAGATCAGTTTCAAGAGAAGTAGTAGGCCCGAAAAAAAAATTCATTAATCTTTTTTCTCTCCCGGTAATCTAGACCTTTTACTTTTGTGCACGCGATATGGAAAGTAGAAAACTACTGTATTTTCAACACAAAAAAAATTTAGTATTTTTACCTTATTAATTGATTTTTCCGATGGGTATAGTTAAGTATAAAGGAACCCAAAAGACTTTTCACCCTCTCATGATGTGTGTGTGTGTGTGTGTGGGGGGGGGGGATTGGTAATTCCGCCGTTCGATTTTTAGCATGTCTTTTGTAAAAAAAAGGTCGTGCTTATGCTATCGGTTTGTCAGTCTGTCCGCCTGTAGACACCATATCTTGCAACTATTAGTCCGATTTCAAATATTCTTAGTGCACTGGGAAGCTTGAAATATGCAAATGATGATCCTTCATTTTGTTTTTGTTTTTACGATGTACAATTTCACCGCTATAGGGCGGTAAATGCTGATGATATCGAATTTAAAATACATTTTATTCCATATATTTGCTTCTAAACATCCGATTGAAAAAATTCTTTTATCTTTCGATTCCATTTATGTCGAAGAGTATTTTAGGTATAGTCACTTTATCAAGTTACGCATAGATTTTCTGTTAGGTGTGTAAAAGTAAATTGCATTCCCCCCGATATCTCTACTTGTAAAACTCTGATTTGAAAATTTTTTTCAGAGGATACAGGTCCTGATGAGAAATCTTTTGCACATAATTTCATATTTTTGGTAGAGAATGTGGTTTGGTCTTCAGGGGGCGTAGATGTTAATTCCTGCTTCTGATGTATTTGCCACAAAATCTGAGCTTCTAAAATCTCGACTGAAAAAATTCGTTCGTGGGACGATGCCACTCACGTCAATTAACCATTTCGGAATATTTTCTTAAAATATTGCATGGTTTCTCCGCCAGGGGGCATAGATGTATATCTTATTTTTGTCAATATCTCTGCTTCTAATTATCTGATTTGAAACATTCCTTCTTTATTGGGTAGTTTCTGGTGTGAAATGTTTTTCATATAATTTCAAAATTTTCAAGTAATTCCTAGACTTTCCGCTAGGGGGCGTAAAGGTAAGTTGAGTTTCCCCCGATATCTCTGCTTCTAAAACTCCGATTTTAAAAATTCTTCCTGTATCTCATACAGCTTCTGAAGGGAAATGTTTTTCATATATTTCTAATATTTGGCAAAGAATGATTTGGCCACCAGGGCGCATAAGTGTTAACTTCTGCTTCTGATGTATTTGCAGCAAAATCTGAGCTCCTGAAAACTCGACAAAAAAACATTTTCCTGGACCGATACCGCTCACATCGAAAAACCTTTTGAGAATACTTTCTTCCTAAAATAATGCATGATTTTCCCGCCAGTGGGCGTAGATGCATATCTTATATTTGTCCATATTTCTGTTTCTAAGAGCCCGATTTGAAAAATTATTTTTGTTGGAGAGAGTTTCCTCCGCGAAATGTTACTCATAATTTCAAATTTTTCTTATGCGCAAGTCTGCGTCCAGAGGGCGTAAGGTCAAGATTCCGTTTACAGCAATATCTGTGGGATTAAAAACCCGATAGAAAAACTTCTTTCTTCGGTCAAATACTATTGTTTTCCATACCGGTTCTATTGACTATGAATAGCTTTGATAAATTTAATTCGTCTCGGAACGGATTCAAAAGACGTGCTCATTACACCCGAAAATTCGGTGTTATCTTTCTTGTTTCCTTTGCGTTCATACCGGGCACTAAAATAGAAAATCGAAGTTCTCTCCCAGGTTCTTTTTTTCTTCCTGCATTCGTTGAGCGCATTTTCTTTCGTACAGGGTATCTTGCTTATTAACACTTTAAGCCGCCAATGTACCTGAACCAAACAGTGCCCAAACTTTTCTGCGCTCCACTAACGGAAATCTTCACGTAACGGCCAGGTTTTACGAAAGCTACGGAAAAAAAAAAAAAAAAATCCTTCTCACATCTAGCAATACCGGCTATAAACCTGTCTGCACCAAAAGCGCTCCGTACAAGTCCTTTATTCTCTGCTCCACGACACAAAGTATGATAGGGAAGGGGTAGTCCCCCTGACATGGACATCATACCGCAGCGTTTCAAAACAAGTCGTTCAAACATATCTCTCCCTGTAGGTTCGTCGCCGTTGTTATAGTTGCCCTTTCAGCAAGTGATCAGTCGGGAAGGATTAGTACCGATTGTCCCCTAAATAACCACTTGAATAACAAGGGCCGCCCAGGTGTGACGCAGTGATCTAAGTGACAGCTTCTGACCATTTGTCCGATATGGATCCGGGCTCTAATCCTGGCGAAGCATGGATGTTGCTTGTCTTACGGCACTGGCTCTCCCCCTACACTAGAATCGGTGACCTTAAATCAGGGACGGGCGACTGCTTATAGCCCACAAAGAACCGCTTTCTGATTCGCTGGTTCCCTCGCACCAGCATCCTTCGGCCATTTCTTAGACAGCGAACATATTCGTTCTAGCTTGACATCATCCCATTTTGCTAACCCCCGAGGAAATTCATTCCAGCCGGTTCAAGTACGAAAAGAAAAGAAAAATTCCTTAGCAGGATTAGCATACTTTGACAGAAATCGTAAGTCGAGGGTTCGATTCTCTGTGTTAGGTAGTCATTACTGCGTATGATGGGGGGCAGTTGATGTCTCTGCTAGGGCAACATGCTGATAGTTCAGATCATCGAGCTTATGTAGATTAGGTGGAGACACCACTGGCTCTGCCGCCATAGGTCACAGTTAATCTTTGGAGTAACGTCACATACAGGCAAAAACAAGCTAAATTATACAGTTGATAAAACAGTGAGCTTGTATAATTGATAGATTATTAAATCCCTCATTTTATCTGTCTATACTTCGAAGCTTTTGTTCCGTTGGTTTCAGTAGTTTCAAAGCAGCTCTTTGCCTGGATATGACGTCACCTGCAGCACGGGCTGTGACTTACTGCGGTCAGTACTGCGTGGAATAGGAGTGGTGACTCCACCTAATATAAACTCGATGGTTCAGATTATTCTACTCCGTTGCTTCCAAATACTTTTCTGTGTGCTGGTCAGCACTCGGGCGGGAATCACGAGATGCAGTTTCGATTTCCGCTTCAAGGCAATGAAATTCTCAAGCTTAACGTTTAATTACTGGTTCATTTTTAAAACTAAATATGTAAAGGCTCTAAAAAAATCGTTTCGACATTCAGTGCCATTTTTTAAAATTGGGGGAACATCAAGTGTCCGATTATGATTACAGTCGGTAACGCTTTCGAATTTCAAATCACAGTCTACCAGAACACAAATGTTTCAGATCGGAGGAACAACACGTACAAAAATATCCAGCTGTTATAAAAAAAAAAAAAAATGGATGTCTGTGAAAGTTATAAGTTACTAGAACGATGTAATGAATTCACGCAGACAAAACATCAGATACGAGAACGTCACAAGTGGCACCTTCACGTCTTGAGTGGAAGTGGCAGTGGATGCGCTAATGTTAACCTATGGAGTTTTCACTGGTTCAGAACCGCTATACTCTCGCTACTATCATCCGGTTCGGTTTACACCCACTGTGAACTTGTAAGATCGAGGGGTTCAAATTTATGATGGCCGAAATAACGGCATATCATCTGGACCAAAAAAACCAACTTGTCATTAAAAAATGAATTACAACTAAAACTACTCACTGCTAAAGTCCTTCAGTATGTACCGGAAAATTATTTGATTGTCTTGTTTTTACTCGTATTTCAAGAATCGTGCAGATGAACTATGAAAAGCACATTCCAGTTTTTCTGTTAACTTTGCCCTGTGCTATCTAAAGTTTATTTTCAGTACGTAAATACAGTTTCGCGTTCACAGCACAACTGAAGTGCAAATTTCAAGATGCAGTTTTATCTCTCAGCGGCATGCTAGTGTAATTGTTATCCAAATTGACTGATATTCAGTGACAAAATCTATGGAAAAAAATACGAATTTGTTTTTGAAATTGTCTATACAACCTTTCCCGACACGCATACAATTCCATCTGCTTTACTTCGAAAACTTTAGCATTCGTGGAAGCATTTCTGTAGTATTTTTGCACGTATGTTGACAAGCGTGTGTCCAAAAAATAAATAAAATAAACTAACTTACCCAAGTTTTTTTTTTATCACTTTGGCTCTCCGTCTTATGCTTATTGACGTTTTTCCTTCTAGAGGTAGTATAAAAAAAAAAATCCTTGCTTCATATTGATAGGAGGGTGACGAGTTTTTGTAGGTAATTATTTCTTCTTGATGGAAGATCTCTCCCCGTATGACTTTAATTTATATTTTTTGCGGTATCTTTTATAAAGCGGATTGGAAATATCATTTTTAAGCATGAATACATCTCAAGAAAATATTGTACATATTTATAGTACGTTTTGTGAAACTAAAATTGCATGAACTTATACATTGAAGAGCAATTCAATTAGAGATACCTGTCTAGTAACGTGTAGCACCACCTTTCGACCTGATGACGGCGGCGATTAGTTTCGGCATGGACTCCACAGGACACCGGAAGCCATACGGATCCACGACCTTTGAACAAGCTCCCACAGTTCACGAAGATTTGATGGAGGGGGGTCAGAGCCTCGAACATATCTCTCTCTCTCTCGGTGGCATCCCAGATGTGCTCGATGGGATTGAGGTCAGGTGACCTAGCTAGCCAAGGAAGCGAAGTCACGTCGGTGGAGTGTTCATCCAACCATTCGGATACAATTCGGGAGCGATGGCGCGGTGCATTATCTTGTTGCAGGATGAGGTCCCCAGTAGGATGTTGAAGACTCACAAACGGGAGCAAATGGTCGTCCAGGATATCCCGGTAACGTTGACCTCTGAGGGACGATGTCACACATACCAGGGATACCATTTCAGTCCACGTAAACAGTCCCCAGACGAGAAT
This sequence comes from Macrothele yani, assembly GCA_039090855.1. NCBI lineage: Eukaryota > Metazoa > Arthropoda > Arachnida > Araneae > Macrothelidae > Macrothele > Macrothele yani. The sequence goes on along the minus strand of CM076996.1, from coordinate 1,842,618 downwards.
GCCACCCCCACCATCTTTAAGAGTACCCTGCTGGCAAGAAGGATCCAACGCTTCATGTGGTTTGCGCCGTACTCGTATCCTGCCATCCGCATGTACCAACGTGAATCTCGACTCATCAGTCCAGGCAACATTTTTCCACATGTCTAGGGTCCAGCGGTGATGTTCCCGCGCTCATGCTAATCTTTGCACCCTGTGATGTGCGGTCAGCAGCGGTACCCTCATGGGACGATGGCTTCTGTACCTCATTGCGAGGAGATGGTTCTGGATGGTGTGGCTGCTTACACGTTCTTGTGCACCAGCGTTAAATTGCCGAGTGATTTCTTGCACTGTGGCCCGTCTATTCGCTGTTACAATGCGAGCTAGCCGACGATGACCCCGCTCATCCACACGCTGTTGTCCACAGCAGTTGGCCCTTGCAGGGATGGTTTTACCGGATTCGATGTACTCACGGTGCACCCGTGACACAGTGGCTCGTGAAAATCCCAGTGCCTGCACGACTTCCGAGATGGACTGACCCATTCGTCGGGCCCCGACAATTTGCTCACAATCAAATGCGCTTAGATCCTTCGTCTTACCCATACTGCGTCCGACTCTTACTGATTCCCGTCGCATCACTCCTTATACTGTCGGATCGCTGCATACGTCATTTCGTTTCTGTTTACAAGGCCGCCCACAGCGCCACATTTGCATAACGCCAGCTGTCTCTAATTCAATTGCTCTTCAGTGTAGTATCAATCTCAGCGTCTGCAAGTCTGATTCAGAAAACTTATTTCACCAAATGGTGTTTAACTGTGAAGTTGATGATTCATGCGCTCTCGAATTTCTGCACCGCACAGTGGTGGTACGTAAACTAACACTTGTGCTCAAATTTAAAGCAACACCCATAAAAACATAGCTGGTATGCAATAACTGGCAATGAACACAAGGAAAGGTACTTTATGTATTCTGTGTGGTGCAGTGACCAGTCTTCAATACGGAATGTGAAGTACTTTGGTGCTGTAGGAAGAGAGGAGCGAGTAGCAATTCGTCGATTTAAAGTGTCTCAAACATGCTAAATCGGATTAAGATCTGGTGACCGTACCGACCAAATCCATATGTGCAGTATCTTCGCTTTCAAAATATTCATTGAGCAGAAAAACCCAATGAGGTCAGGTGTTGTCTATTAACAAGAAAACCGGACCCACTGTATGTACCTCTAAAAAAGCTAACGTGAAGATCCAATGATCTCGTCGCAATATCTGGCATCTATTTGGCCTATGTTTTCCTGGGTTATTGCATGGAGAGGCGAGCGACCGTTGATACATATTCCGGCCAAAACCACTATTCCACAACCTCTGAAATAGTTCCGTTCTCGAACGTTCATCGGCTGATATAGTGTCCCACTTTCTCTGTACATGAATATTCTCCAAGAATCTGGTTGCAAACAATCTGCTCATCGGCAGAGAGAACGCTTACCCATTCTTGGTGGGTCCAGTGAAGACGTTCTGACACCATTCAAAGCGAGCTCTTCTGTTGGATAGGCTCAAGGAAACAGGCAGTCTTGTATACAGACAACTGTTATGCAATCTTCCATGTACCGTACGTCCGGATACAATCATCTCAGTTGCTGCAGTGATAGTCTGTGCGAATTCGCGTGCCGTTTTGCTTGAATTGCGCCGAGAGGTTATCACCAAATAAGTGGTCTTGTCGAGCAGGAAGTGACCCTCCGATGTCATTCCCCATGTACTCTCGAGATGTTTCCAGTGTCCTGAATTTATCTTCAGAATCGGCAGACAACGGATCGATCCACATTTAGCCATCTGGCTACTTCGGCTTGAGTCTGTCTTGCCTCCCTATAGCTTTCCACAGCAATCAATCACTTAAACGAACTCTGAGGCATAATGAAGTTATAACGTAAACCTTTTTCGTGTGCGAGATTTGTGTTACGCTATGTCTAAAACCATGACTAAGGAAATGTTGAACTAAATGAAAATACGAGGCAATAGTTGCACGGGATAGCGCAAATTAAGGTTTTACGGCCAGACGAAACATTTACAGAAGTCAAACTTACGATAACATTTTATTGGTTCAGCACAGTAGATGAAATCCAAAATATAGCACTGCGAGTTTTACACTTCACACATAATACCTTAATTATCTGTCGTATAATCTAGGTAAACAATGATCGAACATCACACACGCACACAAAGCGACTCCTGCATCGTCTTTTTATCAAACGTTCTTATATCACATTCATACGTTACTCTCCCAGACCTCAAAAGTGTTGCCAACCTAATTCATGTGAGAGAGATATCACGTTAAGTTTGGAAAGTGCAAAAGAGAACAAACTCAAATTTACATAGGAAAAAAGAAAAGAAAGTTAAATTAGAATATACGTCACAAAGTCTTATCATTGCACCTGACAGAGCAAATCCCAAGATGGCCCATGTATTTGACTCAATTGCTTAAGAGTGGAATCTACTTGTGTATATGCAAATTTTGCTGTCCCGTGGCTTCCTTTAGCACAGTTGTTCGTTTATCGGCCTTGTTGCTTTATATAACTGGCTTGTGTAGCATTTAAATATGATTTCAGGGCAAGGTTCTTCTGTTAGGTTTCCGTGATTGCTTCTATTTTGAGCACCGGTGTATTTCTATGTTTGGCATGATATCTTCACCGTCTGCTTGAAAAAATATTTTGTGCATTCGATAGCAGAAACTTCGAGCAAAATCTTTCATGGAATTCTTGATTTGCATGTTGAGATGTTCTGGTGCTATCACTGTTTTCTCGCAAAGGGGCATTGAAGTGCATTTGGAACTGTGCATGACAAAGTCCGATTTCAGAAATCCTTTTTGCATTTCATTACAGTAGCTATGATCACACAATTTTAGAAACCTTTCCCAGTTTTTCCTATGCGAAACTTTTCGACAGGGGAAACGTAAATTTAGATTTTTAGTTCGACGACGCCTTAGCTTTTCAGGTCGTGTGGGAAAAATTCTTTTAACTTTGCCTATCTTTTATGTGCAGAACTATTCACATTCGTTCTGCTGATTTTTCTAGATGCACTGTTTTCGTGCTATGAGGCACCGTAGTACCTTTGCTTTTGTCCCTATAGTTGTTCTTGAGATTTTATTTATTTGTCCAAACCACTCTAACGATTTCCTATGCGGCTTTGCAGCGTTCCTGATGCGCAAAAAATTCACTATAGGTTTCGTAGAATGATTTTTTTGTTAGGAAACTGCTCACCGCTTGCTTAAGAAAAACAAACTTTTAAATATTAGCGCACTGAGTTTGACATTGTCACATAGGACACTCATAACGTCCAAGAAACGCGCCTCTAAAGTGACATGGCATTTACGATTTAACCTTTTTCCTGCGGAGGTGTTTGAAAACTCGTTCTTATGTAATCAACTAGTAAGGCAACCCAAACGACTTACATTAACGATATCTAGGTGGAAAATTGTATTAATTCTGTCTTTCCAGAAAGGTGGAGAATGAAACTCTTTTTTGGCCATAAATACACAAACTGGCCACTGAATTAGGAACTTATATTCAATACCGGGTTGGAATCCTTTAGCCCGAATTACAGCACGTATGCGATTTGCCATAGATTATATAAGGTGTTTAGTGTATCTACGTCTACAGCATACCAGACGTGCACTAAGCAGTCCTTTTAATTGGCTCAGATTTCACAGAAGACTTTGCTCCCGGATCTGTTTATCTAACACATCCCATACATTTCCAATAGAGTTCAGATCTGGGGTTTGTGTTGTCCAGGGAAGATGGTGAAAGCCGCTGTCATGCTCGCTAAAACCACTGCTGAACACATCTTGCGCAATGGACAGTAACATTGCCGTTCATGGGTTAGCCATCACCTGCTGGATAAAAAGTCAACATTGCAAGATGGGCTTGATCGGCAGCAATATTTAGATAATCCTTGGAAAACACCCGACCTTCCAGCAATGTCAGGGGAACCGTTCCGTACCAACAGAACTTGCCCCGCACCATTACACCACCTCCAGAACCTTGTTGTATTTACAAGGCAAGCTGGTTACATTGCTTCATGGGGCTCCCTCGAAACTCTCTACCTACGATCGGTAAAGAACAATGTGTACCGCGACACTTCGCACCACATGACTTTTCCATTCTTCCAGTGTCCACTCACGGAGTTCCTGACACCACTGTAGACGAACTTTCCTGTTATGCATAGGCATACTACTGCCAATACAGATTCTCTTCAATTTTTCTGTTTCTCCGTACAAGTCTTTACAGACGACGGCGATCTCGTTCCTGTCAGATTATCGTCTCGCCACAGTTAAACCGCTTAGACATGTAATGTTTTTGTTTTTCACAGATTAAATACTCTACTCGGGAATCTCACCTGTTGAGAAACTAGTCAGCTGTGCTGATTTCGAAATCATTACTCCAGCTAGACAGGCACCCACAAGAAATAAGTCCTTTATCGAGCTCCGAAATATCCTTTGTTTTCTCCCATTGTGATCAACACTGCTGACGATTACTGATGAGCAGCCGTCTTAAATATCTAGTTGCCTATATCAGGTGGTGATGTACGTGACCACTTAATACAGGGTGATCCATTTAAACCAGTACCCTAAAAAAACTTTACATTTTTGCAAGGGATCGCACAAGGAACTTCTTTTTTTCAATAGAAGCGGCAACTTCTGGAGAATGAAAACCGCCACCGTGAAGAAGAAGAAGAAGATTAACTGTAACTCAGCTCGTGATTTGTTTGATTCACTTGCGTGCATTCGGAAACATGCAGTACTCTGTTCCAGAGCGTTTTTTTTTAGTGAAATCGTATTGGGTAAACAATTCTGTCATCGAAACGCAACGAGTATTTCGAAGAGAGTTTGGAGTTCGAAAAGTGCCAATCAAGTCAACAATTCTGTCGATGGCAAAAAAACTGGAGCAAACCGGTTCTCTTCTCAGCGGTAGCAGTAGACATTACCCTCCGATGCCCCAAACGCGTATGGACGATGTTCGGCAACGTTTACTTCAATCTCCGACGAAATCGTTGCGCAGATTAAGCCAACAGACAGGATATTCATACGGAACTTGTGAAAGGGCAGCAAAAAAAGCGAATATTCGACCATTTAAAGTGCACGTAATCCATCAGCTGCAGGAACCAGACAAGGGAAAGAGTAAGTTACTGCAAATGGTTTCAAAATTTTCTTAATTTGCGATCTGATATTCTCTCCATCACATGGTTTACGGATGAAGCCTGGTTTCATCTGTCAGGCTACGTCAATTCGCAAAACAGCAGATACTGGGCTGCCGAAAAACCCACACGTTATGTGTGAAACACCGATGCATTCACAAAAGGTTGGTGTATGGTGTGCGGTTTCGTCTACGAAAATTATTGGCCCCATTTTTTTCTCTGAGACTGTAAACACTAACGTTTATTGCCGCATATTCAATAAATTTGTGGAACAACTTGATGACATTGAATTGACAGAGGGCTACTTTCAGCAGGATGGCGCTACGTGTCACACATCGAAAGTCTCAATGGAACTCATAACCAGCTTTTTTGATGACAGATTAATTTCAAAAAATATGACCTCCCCGATCTCCGGACTTAACTTTCCCTGACTTTTCTTTATGGGGCTACTTAAAGGATAGAGTTTACAAAAACCCATTCAAAAACATTGGATGCATTGCGTGAAACAATCACGAATGAAATTGGCAATGTTACTGCTCGTACTCTACATGAGACATCACTGAATATGGTGCGGCGTGTTCAACTGTGTTTACAAGAAAATGGAGGACAATTCCAACATTTGCTTTGATAAAATGATTCTCCAATATCACACATGCCCGGTGGCGCAGTGGTCTAAGCGATGGCCTCTGATCATTCGTCCGAAAGGGGTCCGGGTTCGAATCCCGGTCAGGCATGGATGTTGTGTTTGTCTTACGGCACTGGCTCTCTCCCTTCCCTGGAACCAGTGACCCTAAATTAGGGACGGGCGACTGCTTATAGCCCATTGAGTTGCTCACGGTGGTCGTTAAACCTACAATCAAAAAATAAAAAAACCCAGGAATAATTCTCAACTTACTGTATGATTTTGTTATTTATAAAAAAAGTAATAAGTAAATCACATGGTACTGGTTTAAATGGATCACCCTGTATTTTGCAGTATACACTGCGTATGTGACGCTTAAGTAAATCTGCATAAAGATTTCTAATTCAGTGGACGGTGTGTGTAGAAGAACATGCACAAGATTTTTTTTCCATATTTCCCACGATTTGTAATAGTTTTCTCGCTGCGTTGCAGGTGTTTTTCTTATACCATTATTTAGAAAACGGATTGCAGAACTTTTTGTATCTGATAGTCATGCATAATAAATATGTTTCCAGTCTTTTAGTAACGATACCGTGTATGAAGGTACTTAGAAGAGAGAGGTCGGGCAAAGATTGTAAACAAACAGCAGGAGGCCCTCCCCTCCGTGGACGATGTGACGTCAGCTGGTTCCTGCTGTGGCTCGGCGTGCTTCACAACGGATGTGAAAAGGGAACTAGCAAAGATTCATTTTACAGTTGTGTATGTGGTTTTAAACACTAAAATGGTTTGAACAAACTTAAAATCGTGATAATATAATAATTTATTTTGTTTTCTGAAAATACACAGATGCAGCATTGCTTTCGTTCTTAAACGGCTTAAACTTTAAATTCCTTGCGCATGCCTGTGCGAAGCAAATAAAGTTTTACTATGTGGAGTATTTCCACTTTGTGTTGCAGATGTAAAATGAGTTATGCCAGAAGATTTATGCCATGAAAATGTAATAAATTGGTTGCTTCCAGTTATGAGTTAATCTCCTAGCTAAAAAAACTTGGACGTTTTTGAAAGAGCCTAAAATAGCATCTTCCGCATGGTCATACGCCATTTCACTCCTCGTATTCATTTCGTCAAAAGAAATGACTAAGTTTTTCCATATCTGTGAGGCTTTTTCCTTGTTCTTGCATCATGTGCAAAACTTGATAGAATTCCAGATGGCTATGAGCAATTGAAATTGCGAGTCCATAATTTCAGTGTGCTCAAACTAGGTAAGGGAAGTTTAATCTGTTCTCTTAAATATTCGTAGGTTTTCTTAGAAAGTGTCCGTAGAACGAGTGACCTAGCTATGTCTGCCGTTTGCCAATGGGGTTTTTATTACCATTCAGTAATATTTCGATCTGACCAGCAGTAAAAACTTGATACAGAAGCTCTGAAATTTTATTTCTAACATTTTCTTCCATTTTGCTTTTTAAAGAATGGAATGTTTTACTCATTTCGTTTAGTTTCTCATTTAAGCTTGAATTTTTTTTTTTTTTTTGCAAATTTCTGTTGCATATCTTCAGATTTTCATTTTCTCTTTCTATTACAGTGAGCTTTTCTTCCAGCAGTTTCAGTTCAGCAGAAAAATGTCGATTCTCAGAACACATTGCACATATGTTGAAGGAAACAACTTCTGTTGTGGTATCTCCTAAAATTATTCTTGATTTGGGGAAAGCCCATTTTTAAATTTTCAGCATCTTCATTTCCTGTATGACTTAACAGTTCTGCAACACTTTTCTTGGCAAGTCGTTTTTCTTGACTAGTATTTCTTTCGCTGTCCGTGGCACATAATGTAGAATGTATTTGGTAGAAACGATTCTGGTAGGACATCGGGCTTTAAACGTTGCTTTACTGATAAATTTAAAAGTACAGCTTTTAAATCTCTTACATATAATTCTTTTTTGAAATGCATGGAACAAATTCGTGCATTTTCAGCAGACCATCTATCTTTCCTACGACATCTTGAAATCCACTGTTTACGAAAAGCTCTGTCTTTAGAAAACCTATAAAGCATAATATCTTTGCTTGTTTCACTGCTATTACAAGTTGCGACCGCACAACGAACCATATTTGCACAATACGGATTAAAATATAGATAGAAATCCTATATGTATATGAAAACAAATCAGACAATTCGGGAAACCTTATCAGTCAACAAACAGATAAGGTTACAATGCAAAGGAGACAAGGATCGAGAGCATAAATGAAAAACTAAGTGACACGAGAAGGTTGTATCCCTGCCTCGCCCTCGCTTGTGTGAATTAGACAATTACCTCCGAGGATCGGGGATGTGCCCAAAAAGGGAGCTATATTTCTGCCGTAATGAGAAATTTGGACTCTGAGAATAGTGACAGTGACAACTGCTAAAATATCCAGGAAGGCATGTTGTTCATAAAAGAAAGAAATCTGCCTGAATACAACAGGAACCATTTGGAGGAAAATTGTACGCCAGCCCTTATCGAGGGATAGAAGATAGGACATTTCCGACCATAACGGTTTCCTCTTGTTTATATATTTCGTATGTTGAACCGAGAGTTAAGGAAGAACATGGTAGAACCTAAGTCAGTGTCGGAAATAAAACCAGCTCTAAATTAATGCTGAGAAAAGAAGGGCGGAAATAGAAGAAATGAAATGGATGAGTAAAGTAATTATTTGATCAGAGCAGGAAATTGTGTAGGATAAGGAATCATTTTCAGTAAATTGCGTTTCAAAATTTTCGGATATATTAAATAAAAATAAGAGATTAAAGTTAACTTTTAAATAAAAAGTTTGATAAAAGGGGTCTTCAAGCATATATATATATATATATATATATATATATATATACTATAAAGATACCTAAGCAAAAAAATACATATATATATATATATATGGGATGTAAGGTCAGGTGATGCGTAACATCACAGCCTCTCCTTGACAAATGTTAACCCCGCCTTCTCGTGGTGCATCCTGTTCCCACTAAAGGGGCTCTGACGACCGCCAATAGCGGTATAACTATACCATCGGGATTAGGGGAAATGCTATCCCACACTCACCAACCCGCTTGGCCAGCGTGGTGAGTTATGGCCAAACCCCTCCAAAATGACTCCACAACTTAAATCTTGGCCCTCAGTCTCCGGCAGCTAGAATGTACCTGGCCAAGGCAGCGGCCAGTGCGACATGAAGGCAGAGGGTGCTAAGAATCCCCGGAGGACCGGACTAGGCTGCCATCTGATGCTGACCTTGGCTACGTATAATGGACGCTCTCTATCTTCTGATTCAAGGCTTCTTGAATTGGAGGAGGAACTACAAAGGATCAAGTGGGACATCGTGGGGCTAAATGAGGTAAGGAGAAAAGGAGAAGATCTCATTGAACTGAAAAGTGGACATCTCTTCTTCTATCGTGGGACAGATACTGGCAGGACCAGTGGTGTTGGATTTATAATAAACAAGAAGCCGAAGGATAAAGTTGTAGAAGTTGAAAGTTCCTCTGACAGAGCTGCACGACGCGTTATCCAACTCTCGAGAAGATACCAGGCACAGATTATTCAAACTTATGCACCCACCACAAGTCATCCTGAAGAAGAAATTGAAGAATTTTATGAGGAAATTCGTCATCTATAATAATAAAAGTAAGCAGCAGTTGAAGATAATTATGGGAGATTTCAATGCAAAAATAGGGCAACGGCAACAGAATGAAACTTCAGTAGGTAAATTCGGTCACGGCAACAGAAACCAGCGTGGAAATACACTCGTAGAGTTTGCAGAGGCAGAAGGGTTTTTCATTTTGAACTACTTTTTCACGAAAAAGCCACACAGGAAATGGACATGGAGACATCCAAATGGGACGAGAAGTAAAATTGATTTTATTATGTGTAACAAAATATTCGTCATAGAAGACTGCAGTGTGCTAAACAAGTTCAACACAGGTAGTGACCATAGATTGGTGAGATGTAAGATGCACCTCAACACTAAACTCGAACGTGGCAAGCTCATAAAACAAACAAAAAATGTATTGACATAACCAACCTTAAAAAACACCATAATACCTTCCAGTTGGAACTGAAGAACAGATTCTCTGCTTTAGAAGGCCTAACATCGGAAGAAGTGTATATTTCTGAAATTAACAGAAAAGTAACCAAAGCTCTTATGGAAACAGCAACAAAATTAGCTGGGTCTAAGAACAAGTTGCATGTGAACAAATTATCAGAAAAAACCAAAATGTTGATGCAAAAAAGAAGAGAGATGAGGACAACTAAAGAAGTGACTTCCAAAGTGGAATATATAGAGCTATGCAAGACAGTACGAAAAAGTATCACTGAAGACGTAAGGAAATTCAAGTGTGAACTAGTGAGGAAAGCAATTGAAAACAACCAAAGCCTAAAGATAGCAAAGGGACATCTCAGTAAGGGAAGAAAACAGATTATGGCACTGAGAAAAGAAGATGGTTCTGTAACAAGAAATAGAGGCGAAATTTTGACAAGAGTGAAAGATTTCTACTCCAAATTATATGAAAGGGATGATACATGTACTCCAGACATCATGGCAGGTACCAGAGTTCTCCCAGTCCTCCCAGCAGAAGTTGCACATGCAATCAAGAACATGAAGCTGGGAAAAGCTCCAAGAGAAGATGTAATTACTGTAGACATCATACAAGAAGCAAGTGGAGAAATCGAAACAGTACTCGCCCAAGTTTTCACTCGATGCCTTAATGAAGGAAAGATTCCTGAAGATTGGAACAACGCTACAATGATCCTGCTACATAAGAAAGGTGACATTGAGGATCTCAGGAACTACAGACCTATCAGCCTCCTATCAGTGGTTTATAAAATCTTCACTAAAGTTCTTTCACACCGCTTGAAGGGTAACACTGGACATGGCTCAACCGAGAGAACAAGCTGGATTCAGGAGTGGCTACAGCACAATAGATCATATCCACGTACTGAGAGAACTAATTGAAAGAGCGAGGGAATATGAACTTCCATTGTGCATGGCTTTTATTGATTATGAAAAAGCCTTTGATTCGGTGAAACTATCAGCAGTTACAATGGCTCTGAAATCCTGCGGTATTGAAGATGCATACATTAATATTATTAATAACATCTATGAAAATGCAAGTGCAAAGATTCGGCTGTTTGAAAATACAACACACATAAGAATTGGAAAGGGAGTGAGACAAGGTGACACCATGTCTCCGAAGCTTTTAATGCTACATTGGAAAAATGTCTTTCAATTACTGAACTGGGAAAACAAAGGGATAAAGATTAATGGAGATTATCTAACCCACCTTCGTTTTGCTGATGACGTAGTCATTTTTGCAACTACCCCATCAGAGCTGCAGAGTATGATCCAGGAACTTGCTGGCAAGAGTAAAGAAGTGGGATTAAAAATGAACTTTCAGAAGACAAAAGTGATGTTCAATGCTTTTACAAGAAATGAATATTTATCGATTGATGGAGAAAAGCTGGAGACAACAGACACGTACGTTTATCTTGGACAGCAGATATCAAGTGAGGGTCACATTGTTGAAGAAATTAATCGGCGTATAAATCTTGCCTGGAGAGCTTTTGGAAGAAACAGCATAATTTTCAAGAGCAATATGCCATTATGTCTTAAAAGAAAAGTGTTTGATCAATGCATCCTTCCAGTGCTTAAGTATGGTGCAGAGACGTGGATCTTAACTAAAAGAGACATACAAAGGCTGCAGACAACACAAAGAAGCATGGAGATGTGCATGCTTGGTGTAACCAGGAGAGATAAGAAGAGGAACTCGTGGATCCGAAAAATGACAAGAGTGGAAGACATCATGATCAGAGTTAAATCCCTGAAATGGCAATGGGCTGGACATACTGCCAGAAGGACAGACCATCGATGGACAGCCGAAATTTTAGATTGGATTCCAAGGGCAGGAAAAGACCCAGAAGACCACATGGGAGATTGGTGGATGAAATTCGAAAGTATGCGGGAGTGACATGGAGGAGACTGGCACAAGACAGACCGTTGTGGAGGAAACTTGGGGAGATCTTCGTCCAGCAGTGGATTTATAATGGTTGACAATGATGATTATGATGATGATGATATATCATCATCATCATCAACCATTATCAATCCACTGCTGGACGAAGGTCTCCCCAAGTTTCCTCCACAACGGTCTGTCTTGTGCCAGTCTCCTCCATGTCACTCCCGCATACTTTCGAATTTCATCCACCAATCTCCCATGTGGTCTTCTTCTGGGTCTTTTCCTGCCCTTGGAATCCAATCTAAAATTTCGGCTGTCCATCGATGGTCTGTCCTTCTGGCAGTATGTCCAGCCCATTGCCATTTCAGGGATTTAACTCTGATCATGATGTCTTCCACTCTTGTCATTTTTCGGATCCACGAGTTTCTTTTATATCTCCTGGTTACACCAAGTATGCACCTCTCCATGCTTATTTGAGTTGTCTGCAGCCTTTGTATGTCTCTTTTAGTTAAGGTCCACGTCTCTGCACCATACGTAAGCACTAAAAGGATGCATTGATCAAACACTTTTCTTTTAAGACATAATGGCATATTGCTCTTGAAAATTATGCTGTTTCTTCAAAAAGCTCTCCAGGCAAGTTTTGTACGCCGATTAATTTCTTCATCAATGTGACCCTCACTTGATATCTGCTGTCAAAGATAAACGTATGTGTCTGTTATCTCCAGCTTTTCTCCATCAATCGATAAATCTTCATTTCTTGTAAAAGCATTGAACATCACTTTCGTCTTCTGAAAGTTCATTTTTAATCCCACTTCTTTACTCTTGTCAGCAAGTTCCTGGATCATACTCTGCAGCTCTGATGGGGTAGTTGCAAAAATGACTACGTCATCAGCAAAACGAAGGTAGGTTAGATAATCTCCATTAATCTTTATCCCCTTGTATTCCGAGCTTAGTGACTGAAAAACACCCTCCAATGTGGCATTAAAGAGCTTTGGAGATATGGTGTCACCTTGTCTCACTCCCTTTCCAATTTTATGTGTGTTGTATTTTCATACAGCCTAATCTTTGCACTTGCATTTTCATAGATGTTATTAATAATATTAATGTATGCATCTTCAATACCGCAGGTTTTCAGAGCCATTGTAACTGCTGATGGTTTCACCGAATCAAAGGCTTTTTCATAATCGATAAAAGCCTTGCACAATGGAAGTTCATATTCCCTCACTCTTTCAATTAGTTCTCTCAGCACCTGGATATGATCTATTGTGCTGTAGCCACTCCTGAATCCAGCTTGTTCTCTCGGTTGAGCCATGTCCAGTGTTACCTTCAAGCGGTGTGAAAGAACTTTAGTGAAGATTTTATAAACTACTGATAGGAGGCTGATAGGTCTGTAGTTCCTGAGATCCTCAATGTCACCTTTCTTATGTAGCAGGATCATTGTAGCGGTGTTCCAATCCTCAGGAATCTTTCCTTCATTAAGGCATCGAGTGAAAATTTGGGCGAGTACTGTTTCGATTTCTCCACTTGCTTCTTGTATGATGTCTACAGTAATTCCATCTTCTCCTGGAGCTTTTCCCCGCTTCATGTTCTTGATTGCATGTGCAACTTCTGCTGGAAGGACTGGAGGAACTCTGGTACTGGTATCTTTCATGATGTCTGGAGTGCATGTATCATCCCTTTCATATAATTTGGAGTAGAAATCTTTCACTCTTGTCAAAATTTCGCCTCTATTTCTTGTTACAGAACCATCTTCTTTTCTCAGTGCCATAATCTGTTTTCTTCCCTTACTGAGATGTCCCTTTGCTATCTTTAGGCTTTGGTTGTTTTCAATTGCTTTCCTCACTAGTTCACAGTTGAATTTTCTTACGTCTTCAGTGATACTTTTTCGTACTGTCTTGCATAGCTTATAACGAAGTGAATTTCTCCGTCATTTTTATCCGCGCCAGGATTCGAACCCGGGTCCACTCATTCCGGAATAAGTTGCTCTACCAATTAAGCTACGCGGACATTTGTTCTGATTCCTATCTGCCTTTATGTCGTGTGCGTCCTTCTGGCAGGTACGTCACATCTCCTGGTACGTTACATCATCTCCCCCTTATTTTTTTTTTTTTTTCGAAGTGCTGCTCTTATTTTTCCTATCTCGCGGTGTGGAAATAACATCACACCATTGCGAGATTGTGAACGGTCGGGTCATCCGGATAGTTCGGGCGCCATTATAACGAAGTGAATTTCTCCGTCATTTTTATCCGCGCCAGGATTCGAACCCGGGTCCACTCATTCCGGAATAAGTTGCTCTACCAATTAAGCTACGCGGACATTTGTTCTGATTCCTATCTGCCTTTATGTCGTGTGCGTCCTTCTGGCAGGTACGTCACATCTCCTGGAACGTTACAAGCTCTATATATTCCACTTTGGAAGTCACATCTTCTTTAGTTGTCCTCATCTCTCTTCTTTTTTGCATCAACATTTTGGTTTTTCCTGATAATTTGTTCACATGCAATTTGTTCTTAGACCCAGCTGATTTTGTTGCTGTTTCCATAAGAGCTTTGGTTACTTTTCTGTTAACTTCCGAAATATCCACTTCTTCCGATGTTAGGCCTTCTAAAGCAGAGAATCTGTTCTTCAGTTCCAATTTGAAGGTATTATGGTGTTTTTTAAGGTTGGTTATGTCAATACATTTTGTTTGTCTTATGAGCTTGCTACGTTCGAGTTTAGTGTTGAGGTGCATCTTACATCTCACCAATCTATGGTCACTACCTGTGTTGAACTTGTTTAGCACACTGCAGTCTTCTATGACGAATTTTTTGTTACACATAATAAAATCAATTTCACTTGTCATCCCATTTGGATGTCTCCATGTCCATTTCCTGTGTGGCTTTTTCTTGAAGAAGGAGTTCAAGATGAAAAACCCTTCTGCCTCTGCAAACTCAACGAGAGTATTTCCACGCTGGTTTCTGTTGCCGTGACCGAATTTACCTACTGAAGTTTCATTCTGTTGCCGTTGCCCTATTTTTGCATTGAAATCTCCCATAATTATTTTCAAGTGCTGCTTACCTTTATTATTTAGATGACAAATTTCCTCATAAAATTCTTCAATTTCTTCTTCAGGATGACTTGTGGTGGGTGCATAAGTTTGAATAATCTGAGCCTGGTATCTTTTCGAGAGTTGGATAACAAGCCGTGCAGCTCTGTCAGAAGAACTTTCAACTTCTACAACTTTATCTTTCAGTTTCTTGTTTATTATAAATCCAACACCACTAGTTCTGCCAATATCTGTCCCACGATAGTAGAAGAGATGTCCACTTTTCAGTTCGATGAGATCTTCTCCTTTTCTCCTTACCTCACTTAGCCCCACGATGTCCCACTTGATCCTTTGTAGTTCCTCTTCCAATTCAAGAAGCCTTGAATCAGAAGATAGGGAGCGTCCATTGTACGTTGCCAAGGTCAGCATCAGATGGCAGCCTAGTCCGGTCCTCCGGGGATTCTTAGCACCCTCTGCCTTCATGTCGCACTGGCCGCTGCCTTGGCCAGGTACATTCCAGCTGCCGGAGACTGAGGGCCAAGATTTAAGTTGTGGAGTCATTTTGGAGGGGTTTGGCCATAACGCACCACGCTGGCCAAGCGGGTTGGTGAGTGTGGGATAGAATTTCCTCTAATCCCGATGGTATAGTTATACCGCTATTGGCGGTCGTCAGAGCCCCTTTAGTAGGAACAGGATGCACCACTAGAAGGCGGATATATATATACACATATGACTGAGTGTATTTTTAAATTTCAAGTTTTCATCAGGCAAATAAACATATTTTATTCTCAAGTTATTATGAGTCTCCTAAATATCATTTAAGTGTCCAATTTTGTGAAGTAAGATGTTAACCACGATTGAGAGTTGGGTGTGTGAGTGAGTGCTTGGGAAATGAATGTTCAGAAAAATATCCTCCAGTTCAATACTGAGAAACTTTCAGATCAGTGCAAGTAAAAATTCAAAATTTCTAAGTTAACTAGAGTAAAAGTGAAATGAAAAACTAGACGATTACTTATAAACATTGCGGCACTCAGCGGACCCCGATACACGGAACGTCGGCTGGGTGAAACACAACGCTTGTCCTCAAATAGCGAGTTTGTGTCTTCTCCAATACTGGGAAAACATAGTTTCTGAGATTCGAGTGACTATCCTTATTATTAATAGTTATTGCCAGTGCACACACCAGCAGGCTTTGGAGCACGATATCATAAATGCAGGGGCGGATTTCCGGCTAGGTGCATTAGGCGCGCGCCTAGGGACTCGCTGTTTAAGGGGCCCCGAAAACATATAATTGGATTTTCAGTTTTGGTTTTCACGGACCGAAGCAAATCAATCCCTAAAGCGACTACTTTGTATTGTCAATTAATATTTTACTTTCTCATATTAATAACATATTTTTTCCTGCTGTTGCTGATATTCCGAATTTTCGAGTTCTTATCGATGTACGTATTTTGAAAGTAACGGTTAAAAGAATTTTGAGTTCCTTGTAGTGGTTGGTAAAGAAGGTATTCACGCTTCCCACACTTTTCATTGTTTAAGGCGAATTTTTAACTGGCCTGCTGTGCTATAAAATGATTTCATACTACTTCCAGCCAAGGGAATACATCTGTGTTGGAACCTTCCCACCTTCTTCCCGAGTTGCGACGAGGAGTCCTTGTAAAAACTTTCCTGATGATCGGGTGTGTTTGCTGTTAATAGTTTCTTTCCTTCGTGGTAGGATAATCAATGAAGAAAGAAATATTCTTCACAGGATAACTCTTTTTAGGACAATCAAGTTCTTTCTCGGCCCTAATCCCTCTAAGCAAAACAAAAGTTATTAATATTTAGGCTGAAAAAATAAATTTGAGAACATCACACTATCTTATTTAATAGTGTTAAAAGTAATTTATATTGTATTGCAACAACATTTTCGCATTACTTTCTACTCCCTTGGTTTAATACTGATAATTATCAAGTATTCTCACCTTTTCTATTCCTTAAATCGACTTAAAACTAGCTTTTGAAAAAAAAACAATAAAAAGTTTCAATGATACTCTTAGCCCAAAACCTGCAGTTCCTACTTTTCCGTTTATAAACCGGGTCTTTTTCATTTAATCTGTATGCTTCTGTTTCTGATAACTGCAGTGCAAGTATAAATGGGATACGGGTATTTAAAGTGCCAAACCTAACATCCATTGATTCCCTATTAGCCTCAAAGTTCTGTTTATGATAACTGCTGTGCATGAACTATATGGGATATTAAAAATGCCAAACTTAATATCCATTGATTTCCTATTAGCCGCAAAAATAATTTTTGAAATATCTCTGAAATCAAAAAGTTCGATGTGCACGGACAGACAAAATTATTACACTAGCAATGTTTCTTACAGAACGTTCTAATAATAGGAAGCGATGGCATTTTAAAAAAGTGTAAAAACCTTTTTCTTGACTCCCCTTCCCCATTTTTTTTTGTTAATCTGACGGATGAAAATTTCTGAAGGATAAGAAGGGGGAGGGGCCCCCGAACCATTTAGCGCCTAGGGCCCCAATAGATCTAAAGTCTCCTCTGCATAAATGGGGTTCACTTTGTATTACAGCGTCCCTCCTCAAACGGGCGCTCGGAACCAGCTGACGTCACGATTCCTAGAAGCAGCGAGAGGGGAAGATCGCACAAAATCTTTGACCTACCTCTCTCTCTTCTAAGTACCTTGGACGTGTATAGTGTATTTGAGACACAAGCGCGCGCACGCGATAATGTTCTGAAAATGCTTTATTTCCATTGAATTGGAATTTTCTTACAAGTTTTCGTCCTTGTGAAACGCTGTTAATAGGAGTTTGTCTTAAAAGTAAATACTTTTTTACTAATAACTTCTGTGATTTCGGAAATATTTACATGAAAGTTTGTGTAAATCTAGATTGACCCAAGTAAATGTATATCTTTTTGTATTCAGATTGGTCAACGGAAGATATTCGCCTAAAGTATAAAGAGCTGTTATTGAGTTTTGGGAATGGAAAGTTGCAAGACAATGAAAATATACAGTATATGAGGCTGAAAAAGGTTTATGGGGAAATGCGATAATCGACAACATGTCAGAAGATGGATGATGAGATTTCAAGCAAGAAAATCCTTAGTGCCCGATAAATAACGGAGCGGAAGGTGTTTACCTGCAGTCATCGATGAGAACCAACGGCAAGTTGATGAACTCATTCGGAGTGTTCGTCGTGTAAACCATTCGGTAGATTTGTGATGTACTGCACTGGGGTCATAGTACTCTGGAAAAAATTATTCATAACCTGGGATAACGGAAAGTGTGTGCAAAGTGTGTTCCACACTAATTAACCTAGGATAATCGGGGTAGAAGTGTGCGGAGATGTGTTGGGGATGTTTAAGGAAGAACCAAGATATATCTTTCCGATGTGGTTACTGGATGAAACCTGAGAATTCCTTTATGACCCAGAGACAAAAGAGCAGTCTATAGAATAGCGGCACAGGACCTCGCCTAGGCCTAAGAAGTTCAAAACACAGCGTCCAATAATAATAAAAAAAAAAAAAAAAAAAAAAAGGGTGTGACAATTTTCTGTGATGTGAGAGGCATCGTTGTCAGTAGTTCGCGCTGTACTGAGACACTAAAGAACCTCAGAGAAGTTGTCTGCAAGAAGAGACCAGACGTGGTTCTTCGTTCTCTCATCCTGTACTATAACGCCCCTGCTGACTCGAAACATTTCGGGCTAGTGCCAAATCGGGCTGAACAATAATCTCGCATCCTCCTTAGTGCCCTGATGTGGCGCTTTCTGACTTGTTCAGTCTTCTCGTGAGGCAAAGTCTCCGTGGTCAACGTTTTGAGGATACAGATCTAGTTAAACAGGCTGCGAGATCGTGTGCCAAACAACAGTTCGCGGAATTTTCCCAAATTGATGACACAAATGGGGTAAATGCTTTATTTCAGCGGATGACTATTTTGAATAGCACAATTACATTCAGCAGATTTCAATGCATTTTTGTACCAAACTTCATTAAAATATCTCAACTGGCAGAGGACCTATTTGTAAAGAGGCATTACTTTTAGGGCAGCCCTAATATACTGAGTCTTTGAACGTGCTTATTATATTCTCCATACTGTCGATGATACTGAAATAAAACTTCGCCCAGGATTGAGTTATTATTGATTGAGGTGTTAGTATGTTGACCTATTACCTGTTTTGGCGGGTGTGGTTCTTGATTTAACGTATCGGTGACAATGTCTGCTGTCCCTAATTTAGGACTTTTGATTTCAGGAAAGATTTCTGTAATTTAGGGCCGTTGATTCCAGAAAAGGAACAGAAATAGGTCCGTAGGACAGACACACTGCCCATGCATCACCCAGGGCACGAGCCATTTATTTATCAGTTTGTTTTTTACGCCCGTTTCATTCTTGGTTTGCGATGTTTTTATGTACAGTTATTTAGTTGCGATAGTCCCACTTCGTTCTTGTATTGCGGCATTTTTGTTTATTTTTATATTGTGATATATCTTTGTTTTTAGTGGTACTCCCGTGTTTTGAAACTTGCGTTATATAGTTAAATGCTCTTGAATAATTTTGTGTTGCGGCATTCTTCTTTCGTACTTGTTTTGCGGTAGTGTCATTGGGTTTTTATTTCTTCTGGATACCGGTGAGGACCACGTCCACCTGAGGAAGCTGCAAGTTTGTTGCTCATTCTTTTCCAAGCTGTACTCATCGATTTGCAAAGGCAGTGGTAAGCGGGAAGAAAGAAATCATTCTGACGCAACGAGCAGCGTTAGGCGCCATATGAAAGTCGCTTTAAGTCTCCATAAAATCATTTGCATGCCCTTATTATGCTGTCTTCCGTAATCGCATCCGTTGAGAAGAAAGAGCGATAAAATAGTCATTTTCCGTGGAGAACAATCTCTTTCCAGTGAGCTGAAGAAGCAAAAATAAAATAAAATAAGCGTAATGTTGAATTAATGTAATGCCAGGATTTCTCGAAACGAAATCAGAAAGTTGCGTTTTTGTTTCCATTTGCGTAAGCGTATTTTAGTGAGCTGCTGCGTTTCAGCAGGGAATTATACCACATGTGGGAAGTGTGTTCGTCAGAATTCGTGGCATGTGTAATCAGTTTCATAGGTTCACGCCGTTTTATGCCCTTTTATCGTAATGTTTATTTTCGAAATACCCTGGGCTCAAAAGTTAATACGTAATTGCTTCAGAATTTGGAGCTCTATCCTATCTTTCGCTGTTACAAAAAGGAAATAATTTATAATGGTTTTATGTCAAGAAGCCTCATAGTGTACCTCACACGCAATTTAAGAAAGAAATAACGGGGGGGGGGGGAGTACAGTTTGGTTACTAGGTTTAAGTTTCTGATCATTTTCTTATGAAATACCGAACAACCATATGGTTTTCTAATTGCTGTTCAGTGTTCACTATCGTTCTGACAGCTGACCAACAGAGATATGGTCTCGTAACCATCAGGCCATCCCGACTTTGTGGTAAAAAACAGTCAGTTAAACGTCGTTCTTATAGCTTCAAGCCTGTCCTACTGTGTGTGATATTCAAGGATATGTACGTGACTTAAAGTTCCATAAAAGTGGAAAAGGTCGATTTAGTTTACCGCATAATGGTGGAGGAAAGTAGATGTGGTACACGTATTTAATGCGAAATGGTTGGAATTAGTCTATTTGGTGTACCTAACGTGTTCGTACTGCTGTCACTTGAAAGCCGAGCTGCAGTCTAACTTCTGCAGTGTTCTTTGTCAGTGTTTGTTTTCGAATATGCTACGTAAACTACTGCTTAGCCTCAGAAAACGCATTTCAAGATTTCCTTTGTTGATTTAAGGTTTAACCTGAAATCGAATTATTTTGAAGGTCATGGAGTCTCCAGAATAATTATCACCTGGGGAGAAAAAAGAAAGATGGTAAAATGAAACTGTCACATTGAGCCGGGCAATTTTGATTGGAAGTTTTTAAGCCAGCCATTGTTTGTACACTTCGAGAGAGAGAGGGGGGGGGGGATGTGATGTATGCCTTCTGCTACCGGATCCCCCCCCTGCTTAGAATGGACTGACCCAGGTGTGCTTGAAACTAAGTTGAAGAGAAGATCAAGAATACAAAAAAATTGTTACTAAATAATTTCTCTGTTCAAGTGGATTTGGTTGCATCTGAAGTGCAGCTAAATGAAAAGGCTAGATTTTTAATGAAAATCTACCTTGAAGATGCTGTTATAAACCTCGCTGGGGAAAACACGTTCTTCCTTATGTTGGGGACAATTAGAGATCCCATCAGGCCGTGGTATCAAGTCATAAAGGTAAAATCTAAAGTGCTTGTAATGTCCTGATGTAGATAGATCTATGCGTAATTTTAAGGACCTATGTAGAACATAAGTTTTTTTTTGTTTTTTTTTTCTATTTCTGAGTCTTGAGGTTATATACTACTAAGAAGAAAGATCGTTTGAAACGAAGAATGTCTCTGTGCGCTGAGCATCGTGTGTGCTTCCAAAGTGTCAAACTTCCTAGCTTATATTTTGAAGTATAAATAATCAGTGACATTGCTATCAAAACATCACGAAATGTTTTAATATTTGTTTTTGTTATATTGTTTATTGAAAGGCTTATTTTGTTAGCCTTTTGGCAATAGATCCTCATTAAGAAACTAAGTTGTCCATCCGTTGCTACGATTTAACGCTTATTTTTTAATCTTCATCCGTTCAATCCACATGTTGTTTTTTTCGAATTTGAGGGCCCTATTAACTTGACAAAGGTCAGGGCATCAGATGTCGTCAGAGTCCTGCGCTGGTCTCTGTACTTACATTTAAATGGAAACTCAGTTGCTACTAAGCTGTGGTGTGCTGAATCTGCCAGAGGAACTACTTAGCTGTCAACCTTATCCAACTGATTTATGAACTCCTAGCTACTAAACAAAATTTCTCCTAGTCGTGGTCTACTGAGGTGCGAACTTTTTTTTTCGACCTATGTATGCTAAGCGACTCATAAACTACCTTTTGGCACTGGATGGATTAGGTTGTGTAGTAGCTGTAAAACCTCAGGCATCCTATGTGCGTTGAATTCCTGTCTGGCCGTAGTTCGAATCTCCTTGGATGCCGGGCAAAATGCAACCAAAGGTGGTTCTTTTACGTCGATTTCTCCTTCTGTTTGTACATGACACATAACGTGTTATGGTGTGCGATCAAGTTCAGGCCAGTTAGCAGGTTTATCATCATTAGGTCGTAGTCTTTTGATAAAATGCTACATAATGGTGAACAAATAGTCATTTTTTTCCATTCTAGGTCGTCAAAATCGCTACTGAAGATTTTCCCAATGTAGATTTTCCCAAACAGTTTTAACTGAACTTTGAAAAGTATAAAATTAGAGTTCGAGTATTGAACTGATTTTTTTTTCAATATAATCGAATTTCTAGTTAATTGCAAGCTGCTAGCATAAAATGTTAAGGAAAGAATTTTAATATTTCACATGAAAATGATAGAGCTTAGGTATTTAAATGAAATATGGCAATTATAAAATGTAGTTTAAGCACTTAATTTTAAAAAATATTGATTTGCTTCATTCCCATTATTGTTCTTGAAAGTAAATAGTTTTAGTCCAAGCTTTAGTTATAAATTTATTTTATTCATTTCGCATCGTTCTAGAAACAAATTTTTAAAATACTTGAAATTGTTGGATGCTGGGAATAAATAAAACTTCCCACACGTAGGGACGGGACATTTGAAGTTGAGCTCCTGATTTCTGCATTGTCCTGCTTTAAATATATCTTTTCCCTATTTTACCGTCTGTGAAAATACGAGTTTTGTTTATTTTAAGTGAAGCATTGGTAATTTTCATGGTTGAAAAAGCACTGCGAAGGGAGTCTGTATATTTCAACGTCAAATCGTGCCTGTTGTTCGACAGCCATATAAAGAGTTGCCGCAACAACACTGACCTGCCATTTGACACACAATAAGAATTTTCCTCACATTATGTCATTTAGCTTTTCTGAAAGGTTGTCCATTATTTCCCCGTTTTTACTTTTATTTCACATCTTTATTTCCTTTCAGCTTTTTTTTTTTGTCCTAGATATGAGGAATTTAGTTGGCTGTTTTCAATTTCAGTGCCTCCAGTTTTCTTGTTTTCCTTATCATTGAATATTATATGGCAAAATTAGCATTTTATCAAATAGAATCTCTGATCGTTTTTCTTTTTTCCTACATTTTGGTGGTTCTGTTTTGAAGTATTTTTGTTTTTCGATAGCGTGCGTCGTGTTTCTCGGGGTTCTCTGTCTTATCTCCCTTAGGCTCCTACCATATTATGAGATACGATAGCTGGTGCATGAAAAAAAAATTAAGAATTTAGGATAATTTACAGATTTTTATATTTAAACAAGGGCTTTTCGTTAGTGAAAGCATTACTTCTCTTTTAATTAAGAAAAGTGTACTTTAACACTTTGCCTTATACATCAATGAACCATTACATTATGACCACCTACCTAATAAGCTGTAGAGGAACCCCTTTTAGCCCGCAAAACACGGCCACTCGGCGAGGCATCGATTCGATGAGGTGGTGATAGGTGGTATCCTGGGGTGTCTGGTACCACAATGTCAACAGCAGGTCCTCCAGTTCCCGTACATTTCGGGGTGCTCGTGATTCAGCGCGAACCCGCTTTTCCAAGTCGAACCGCAAATGTTCCATTGGGTTCATGCCAGGTGAATTTGGAGGCCAGGGCATTAACAGAAAGTCACCAGCATGTTCCCTGAACCACTCCTTGACGATTCTGGCAGTGTGGCATGGCGCATTATCTTGTTGGTAATAGCCATCACCAGCAGGGAACGCAGTTGCCATGAATGCGTGAACTTTGTCCGCAACGATGTTCAGATGCCTGACAGCTATCAGGGATTGTGCTATTGGGATACTAGGGTCTAAAGTGTCCCAAGAAAACATCATCCACAGCCTAACACCGCCGCCGCCGGCCTGTTTCCGCCCAACAGTGCATCCAGTTGCCATAGCCTCCGACGGTAATCGGCGTATCTGCGCTCGGCCGTCTACGTGATGCACCAGGAATCTTGATTCGTCAGACCAGGCCTCTTTCTTCCAATCATCCACGGTCCATTCTCGATGACCTTGGGCCCATTTCAGGCGTTGTCGGCGATGATGTGCAGTGAGCATGGGGACCCGGCTGGATCTTCGGCTGCGCATACCCATGCGCAGAAGATTGCGATGAACTATGTGCTGTAACACATTGACCTGATCCCCACTGTTGCAGTTGCGTGTGATTTGTCGCACTGTGGGCCTGCGGTTGCTCTGAACAATGCGCGGCAGTTTCCTCTCTCCTCGGGCATCAGTGAGCTGCGGACGACACACGGCTGGACGACTGTACGTCGTTTGGCCATCTGTGCACCACTTTTGATACGTACTCACTACAGCGGCACGTGTGCAAGCCGCGCCGTTTCCGAGATCTTAGTTCCGAGGCGCCGCGCCGTGCCATTACAATTTGTCCTTTATCAAACTCCGGTAAATCGGCAGTTTTGCCCATTCTGACTCCGAGCACTCTACTAACCGAAAGCCGGTCCTCGGGTTGTATATATACTGCTCTGTGAACTTCACCTGTGCCACCGTTCGGTCTCCAAGTGCGCTCATTTCTCTAGGGTGTATGTGGTCATAAATGTAATTGCTCATCGGTGTACTTTTATGCTTGTCAAGAAGGTAAATACCAAATTATGTTTATTCTTTATTGGCTGCCATGCTTGTTCGTAGTTGAACGTGCATGATTGTTTCTGTTTACTGGTATGGTGTTCCTTTTTGCTTCTCTTCATACTTGCATTGATGTTAGAGTTGATATAGAACAGTTCCAAGTTTTGATAATTATCATAATTTTCGGAAAGACACAGATACGAGGGTCAGTGTAAAACTAAGCCATAAGGATTTTTTTTTGCAAACGAAAACAACCACAGTTGTCCGTTACCTTGAATGATAAGCTGCTGTTGCTAATGTGTGAGTGGCGCTACGAACTGCTTGGCAAACACGACACAGCTAGTTTTAAATGGCGGTTCTTATGCAGAATTGTATGAAGCAGAGTGTGCTGCTTGGATTTAAAATATTCGTTTTATTGAAAACCGTCACCTAAGAAATGCGTATGATGATCATACCGTCGATGTTAGTACAGTGTAACATTGTGTCATATGCTTTATAATAAATGCTCAGAGCTTGAAGGCAAGCTAAAAAAAAAGCGACTGAGCTAGGGGACAACATGTAGCAGGTTGATCTGATAAAAGCGTATAAATGATCGAACAACCATTTGTCAGAAACTATTCCGGTTGTACGGAAATGACTGTAATGGCTTTGTTATTGTGTATCACAGGTAACAATGAAACATTAGTTCACAATTTCAGCCCTGAAACGAAAAGCGTCTATTAAATGCCGCCATAGCCTATCGAAGACCAAGTAGTTCAAATAGCAGCATTCTGTTGGTAGAGTTACTGCGCGTGTTGTTTTTATCAGGCAAAAAGGGTGTTCTCCAAGGAGAAAGGTATAAGTCTCAACTTAAAGTGGCCCGTTGGAAGGCTGCAGAAGTTGAGAGAAGGCACCCTAAATCCCTATTCTACAGAAACGTGAATGTGTCATTCTACGGAGTACAAACTCTTACCCCAACACACAAGGCTACGCGCAGCAGTGGCTATCGTGAATGCTAGTTATATTCTACCTCATTCGGCTCGGATCTGGTGCCGTTCTAGAGTGATTTACTTGGGACTTTACCCCCCCCCCTCCCCCCCAAAAGACAGAGCGCTATAATTTTGAAAGGGGAAAACATTTCAAGCTGAAATTTGAAGACTGAAGGGCCTTACCTTTTCACAATCACGTCGATATCAGAGATGTTGAAAATTTTCGCCATTTGCATCCAAACAGAGATCAACTCGTCGCTGCATATTGTCAAATGTACGCCTCAGCATGTTTGTATTTATTGCTTCAATTTCCTGTGTGACATTATTTTTCAGCTGCCGAATAGTCCTAGGCTTTATTGCTGTATACAGTACCTTTCAGATGACCCCATAAAAAGTAATCGGGTGGAGTTAAATCTGAAGACCTGGGTGGCCCCAAAACTTTGGAGATAACGCGATTGCCGAAGAAACTTCGAATCTCAGCCATGCTGGCATTGGAAGCGTGACAAGTCGCACTGTCCTGTTGGAGGAAGCCATTCCGCAGTTCAATATCATCCAGTGGGTTCACGAACTGCGTGAAGATATTGAGATGCACTTCTGTGTTGACAGTCTGTTCAAAGAAAATGGGACAGAATTTTCCGGTTCCGTTAAATGGCGCACCATACGCCAATCTTTATGGGATGCATTCTTTCCTCGTGAATGACATGGGGATTCTCGCTCGCCCATACCCATGTATTCTGTGAGTTCACACAGCCTGAAAGGTGGAACTAGGCTTCGTCCGTGAACCACGTAACGTCTAATACGCCTCGATTTTGACTGACAAATTCCTTAAACCACCAGCAGTAATGCATTCGCTTCTGCATGTCAATTGGTAACAGCTCATGAACAACTGTAACACGATATGACTTCAGTTTACCCATTTTTGCAGCTCTCTGGCAGGTGGAATATGACAGTCCTGTTTCCTGCGACAGCCTGGGTAACGATTTTTTTGGAGACTGTAACAACCACTTTTTCACACACTGCACAGTGTTTTCTGACATTGCAGGTAGCTCTAATGAATGCGCATCAAAAAGGCTTCCTGTCTAATCAAGTTTCTTCGCAAGATTTGAAATCGTTGGCTTCGTAGGTGGTTCCTGACCGGGAAAATTCTTATTAAACTCTTTCTGACACTCCTTAAAAGAGCCGGAATTCCAATAACTTCGAACGGTAAACACTCGCTCAGCAATCATGAACACCCTCGTACTCGACGCTAGCAGACGGGCAAAGAAAATGGCGCGAAACAGTTCCCACCAGCGCCGTGTATTGTGGCGCCATCTGGGCATACGAGCCAAACTGCTTGTATATGGATGCGAATGTCAGAACGTACGGCACTTTGTCTTCAAATTTCAGCTAGAAATGTTTTCCCTTTTAAAAATTATTGCTTTTTTTTGTGTAAAGTTACGAGTGAATTACTCTCTATTACACTTGTTTGACGCTGTAAATCAGGGATGGCCAGCTGGTGGCTCCCGAGCTGCATACGGCCCGCGATGTCAGTTTGTGAGGCCCTGCCAATAAGGTAACAGTGTGAGGGTGGTAAAGTTTACATCTTCCACTTCCGGCAAGAATATCGTTTACAGAAAATCATGCGTCAGAATCTTGTAGCAGATTATGCTTGCTGTTCCCTGACTGGCATCTCGTGCCGCGTCGATAACCCATGGAAAGGAACTCTTGATCACGGTGTATGTGCCTGTTCTCCTAAAGTGCCATGAAATCAGCCTAAACACTTGAGTTCTCTACGTCAAGCCCAGAAAATAAATTTCCGTATTATATAAGCGTTGACGAAATCTCTGTGTGCCTGATATCTACCAGAGAAAATGAAGCTAAATGTAAGACAAAGCAACAATTTGTAACATGTATCCCTCGTTAGCAAACGGTAGTGAACTGTTCCATGGGCGCTCATAGCTTAGCTTTCAGGAGGGGGCAAACAGAGATTGTAACTAATAATTACATGTACAAAACACCGTGTGCAAATTTCCATGTGCTTTCTTGTTATGTAACCGTTTTTACCACATTTTCAACACAAATTTAATTGGAAGCCAGAAGACCCGAAAACTGATTAATGAAAGGTGGATAGCCTAAATAAAATTAGACAGCATGTTAGGACAATAAGCAAATTTTGTTGTTCTTTTGATACCTTTGGCCTCTAGGGTGGCATGAGCTACGAAACCCCACAATTACTTAATTGGTTATCAAGAATGAAAAACATGTCCTCAAGACAAATTTCTGAGAAAAATGTCGAAAGATCTTTGTCCAGCAGTAAGCAACTGCTGCAGAGGATGATACATTTTTCATTTCTTTGTGCTCATACTGTACGTATGTACGCTGTTCTCTAACATGCAGTGGAAAATTTCATTACTACTTTCTACTGTAAATTTCCACTTTTTCTACTCCAAATTTTCTACGTTTTTGCTGTTTTTATGTATACACACGCATTCAGAAGTTTTCTGGAAAAATTAGCAATCTGAGTTAGGGTTATCTCTCAAAAAATCCCGCAGTACCTTCCAAGAACAGAAAGGTCATGTCGGATTTCAATGGAGGGCAAATGCCCGCCCCTCTTGCCCCCTATATGGGCGCCCAAGGACTGCACCATAATGCTTCAGCTTTTTTAAAGTTACCTCCTCTACATCCGACTTTTTAAGGTCAGTCTTCATCTGCATTCCATCACCTCGAAGCAGATATACCAGTATCACATCTCCAATCCTCCACCCCATGCCCAAAGTCCCAACGTAATCTCCTCATAACCTGATTCAACATGGACAACCACTCACTCAATTAAAAATCATCTGAAAGAGTCTGATATGCAATCTTATTTCATCTAAGACTCCGGGTTACAAGCATTTCAAACCACTTTCAGCTCGCTTTTACGCCCAACTGCAGATATTGCTTAGCACCGGGTGATGTAGTATGTACCTGTTTCATGTCAGCTGCTTCGGCCATTATTTGCCTGTCTTCACACTCCTTCCAAAAATTGACAATCTAGTCCACACTTGCCATGAATACCAACTTCTTGTGTCGTCCAGAAGTTCACCGATCAGCAGTCTGAACCTGTTTATTTGTTCTCGTGAAATTTGTCATCTATTTATTCCATCTAACCACTACTTCTAACCTTTTAGATTCAACTCTTCGTTCAGCTCAACAGAAACTTGGCACTTCCTTGGTCGTCTGACAGCGCGACTTCAGGCTGATTATGGGGAAGACAATCTTAAAGGCACTTTTCCGACATTTTACCAAGCATGTGTGTACCATGAGATAGTATGCCAAATTTGGTGGTTCTAAATTGAAAACTGTAGATTTGAGGAAATTTTTATGGGGGGGGGGGCTCTGACCCCGTGCCCGTCCCGTTCCAAAAACAGTCTGCCGTCTAAGTTAGAATACCATGAGATAGTATACCAAATTTGGTGGTTCTAAATTGAAAACTGTAGATTTTACGAAAAATTTGTGTAGGGGGAAGGCTCTGACCCCCCTGGCTCCAACTGCTTCCAAAAATCGTCTAAGTTAGAGTACCATGATATAGTATACCAAATTTGGTGGTTCTGAATTGAAAACTAGATTCTACGAAATTTTGTATGGGGGGGGGGGGGGGCTCTGAACCCCGGGCTGGTTTCGCATTCATAAATTTTTGCTGGTAACTCATTTTTAACTGGATTCCTTTCTTTGTTTGATTAACTTGCTCTCGGCCATACGGTCAACTGCATAAGTTTGTATGTACTCCCCCACTCCCCGGTTTTTTTCAGTAAGCGAAACAATTAAACAGGTTTGTATTTAATGGGGGAAACAGCATTGACTCTAGAACGCATATGTCAGAAATCTGCCAAAGAAAGCAAATCGACCAAACAATAGCATTGTAGGTAGATTGCATGATTTTTGGAGGTGATTAAAAAAATATATATATCTGATTTTTTTCGGTCGAAATATGACTTCATCGCTATAAGGGTAAACTGCAATTCACGACTGGTTTCCCTTTTGTGCTTGATGACCTTTCACCGAAGCTTGGTGGACTACACGGAACTCTGTGGCCAGATAGGAAGTTCGCTGCGTGCTTTGAGGATACGTCCTTGTTTCCTACTTTTAGCACCACCACACATCCTTCCTGTTTGACCTCGCTTGCACGCTTCATGACCAGAAGAGCACTTTCACAATGCAGGGAATTTTTGTAGTTGTGTTTTTTTAAACGACCCCTGCTTGTACGCATCTCTAAAAATAACCCATCTGTCATAGGAAACCGGCTCCTAAACAATTTGTTTACAGAGAAATGAGAGGGTGTTTTCGAATTCCATGTAGTGAATTGTCCTTTTTTTTTTTTTTAATCAAGGGAACTGTTATGAAATTTAAAGCACATTCTGCAATGCCCCATGCACGATTCATTCTTAGCATTATTCGTGGTGGGCATGTATTTCGAAAAATGTTCGCATTTTGTATGTTTGTTCATCTGCGAGAGACTACTTCTAGAATTCGTGCTAGAAAATTCCCTTTGTATCTGACAGATGTAAGTGTGCCAAATATTTCCCATATTACTTTCCCCGATTTCTTTTGGCGAACAGTTCCCTGAGTAGATTGTAAGTCGGGATTTCTTAAACTTTTTGATACCGCTACATCAAAAAAAAAAAAAAAAAAATTACGCGATTCCCTTGAATAAAGAGTTTTAATTGAGGTTGGACAAACTACTTCTGTGACTAGTTCAAACATTATCTATATATCATCATCATCATCATTGTCAACCATTATCAATCCACTGCTGGACGAAGGTCTCCCCAAGTTTCTTCCACAACGGTCTGTCTTGTGCCAGTCTCCTCCATGTCACCCCTGCATACTTTCGAATTTCATCCACCCATCTCCCATGTGGCCTTCTTCTGGGTCTTTTCCTGTCCCTTGGAATCCAATCTAAAATTTCGGCTGTCCATCGATGATCTGTCCTTCTGGCAGTATGTCCAGCCCATTGCCATTTCAGGGATTTAACTCTGATCATGATGTCTTCCACTCTTGTCATTTTCGGATCCACGAGTTCCTCTTCTTATCTCTCCTGGTTACACCAAGTATGCACCTCTCCATGCTTCTTTGAGTTGTCTGCAGCCTTTGTATGTCTCTTTTAGTTAAGGTCCACGTCTCTGCACCATACGTAAGCACTGGAAGGATGCATTGATCAAACACTTTTCTTTTAAGACATAATGGCATATTGCTCTTGAAAATTATGCTGTTTCTTCCAAAAGCTCTCCAGGCAAGTTTTGTACGCCGATTAATTTCTTCATCAATGTGACCCTCACTTGATATCTGCTGTCCAAGATAAACGTACGTGTCTGTTATCTCCAGCTTTTCTCCATCAATCGATAAATCTTCATTTCTTGTAAAAGCATTGAACATCACTTTTTGTCTTCTGAAAGTTCATTTTTAATCCCACTTCTTTACTCTTGTCAGCAAGTTCCTGGATCATACTCTGCAGCTCTGATGGGCTAGTTGCAAAAATGACTACGTCATCAGCAAAACGAAGGTGGGTTAGATAATCTCCATTAATCTTTATCCCCTTGTTTTCCCAGCTCCAGTGACTGAAAAACACCCTCCAATGTGGCATTAAAGAGCTTCGGAGATATGGTGTCACCTTGTCTCACTCCCTTTCCAATTTTTATGTGTGTTGTATTTTCAAACAGCCTAATCTTTGCACTTGCATTTTCATAGATGTTATTAATAATATTAATGTATGCATCTTCAATACCGCAGGTTTCAGAGCCATTGTAACTGCTGATGGTTTCACCGAATCAAAGGCTTTTTCATAATCGATAAAAGCCATGCACAATGGAAGTTCATATTCCCTCGCTCTTCCAATTAGTTCTCTCAGCACATGGATATGATCTATTGTGCTGTAGCCACTCCTGAATCCAGCTTGTTCTCTCGGTTGAGCCATGTCCAGTGTTACCTTCAAGCGGTGTGAAAGAACTTTAGTGAAGATTTTATAAACTACTGATAGGAGGCTGATAGGTCTGTAGTTTCCGAGATCCTCAATGTCACCTTTCTTATGTAGCAGGATCATTGTAGCGGTGTTCCAATCCTCAGGAATCTTTCCTTCATTAAGGCATCGAGTGAAAATTTGGGCGAGTACTGTTTCGATTTCTCCACTTGCTTCTTGTATGATGTCTACAGTAATTCCATCTTCTCCTGGAGCTTTTCCCCGCTTCATGTTCTTGATTGCATGTGCAACTTCTGCTGGAAGGACTGGAGGAACTCTAGTACTGGTATCTTTCATGATGTCTGGAGTGCATGTATCATCCCTTTCATATAATTTGGAGTAGAAATCTTTCACTCTTGTCAAAATTTCGCCTCTATTTCTTGTTATAGAACCATCTTCTTTTCTCAGTGCCATAATCTGTTTTCTTCCCTTACTGAGATGTCCCTTTGCTATCTTTAGGCTTTGGTTGTTTTCAATTGCTTTCCTCACTAGTTCACAGTTGAATTTTTCTTACGTCTTCAGTGATACTTTTTCGTACTGTCTTGCATAGCTCTATATATTCCACTTTGGAAGTCACATCTTCTTTAGTTGTCCTCATCTCTCTTCTTTTTTGCATCAACATTTTCGTTTTTCCTGATAATTTATTTACATGCAACTTGTTCTTAGACCCAGCTAATTTTGTTGCTGTTTCCATAAGAGCTTTGGTTACTTTTCTGTTAACTTCAGAGATGTCCACTTCTTCCGATGTTAGGCCTTTTAAAGCAGAGAACCTGTTCTTCAGTTCCAACTTGAAGGTATTATGGTGTTTTTTAAGGTTGGTTATGTCAATAGATTTTGTTTGTCTTATCTATATATATATATATATATATATCTTCGATACATTTATCTTTTCAGACCACTAATACAGTAAGAACAGCAAAAGCAGATTAGCTCAATACCATTTTTTCCGTTCATAATTTCAGGAATGTTAGGTTTTGTTACTACTCTGAAGAGTAACATATCCAGCATCAGGAGAAACATTCCCTTCCCTTGAGCTAATCTGTAAAAGATACACGTACAGACTTCAGATAGCAGTGACCGGTGTCGGGAAAAAGATTGGATTGCAATGAAGACAGAAAAAGCTTTCTTGGGAAAAAAATGGGCAAGCATGGCGATTTTTTTTTGTACGCTTTCTACCTTTTTTTTTCTGGTGCATTTTTCCTTTTGTGTAGATGTGTAAATGTACTTTTGTAAATTTTCACTACGCCGTCCCGGTGACATAGTGGTCTAAGCGCTGCCTTGTGACCATTCATCCGATATGGGTCCGTGTTCCAATCCCCGTGAGGCATGTATGTTGTGTTTGTGTTACGGCACTGGCTCACTACCTTCCCCTGAAACCATTGGCCCTAAATTAGGGACGGATGACTGCTTATAGCCTGTTGAGTTACCCACGGTGGTCGTTAAACCCTCAAATAAAAAGTAACTATATCTGCGTTCGTACAAGCGGGATTAGAATTCTTTCTTTTTCCGAAGTAGACACTACTGAAATTTTTCGGTTCTTATCACAGAACAAGAATTTTCCTACTAAATAGTACTAAACATGTGGCACAGCTTAAAAAGTTGAGACGGTATTGCATGTGTTGTGGACATACGTACTTCCGTTGTCTTGGAATTTTCCAAAGGGATCCACGAGTTTCTTGGGAAATTGTAAATTCGACTTTTGAATGCGGGGAGAGGGGGTTACACACACTGTTTAGACTGTTTTTTCTTATTCAGGTAGATGGAGGTTGTAATTGATGTGTTGATTGAGAAAACCCATACATTGTAAGAAATTCCAGAGTTTTGGTAGTAGGCTATGCATAAGTTAGCAAGAGATGATTACTAAGCTTAACACAGAACGAATGTCGAACATGGTATTTTTTGTTGTGATATGGAAAAGCTCAAGTAACTACACGCAGTCAGCTTTTGGGTAACAATTTTCACGCAGAAGTTAAATTATTTGTCACGTAATGCCATCATATACGAATAAAAACAAAACAAGTGTGTTATTAGAAGTAAAACCATAAAAACGGCTGTATATATATATGGGATGTAAGGTCAGGTGATGCGCAACATCACAGCCTCTCCTTGACAAATGTCGACCCCGCCTTCTCGTGGTGCATCCTGTTCCCACTAAAGGGGCTCTGACGACCGCCAATAGCGGTATAACTATACCATCGGGATTAGAGGAAATGCTATCCTGCACTCACTCACTAACCAGCTTGGCCAGCGTGGTGAGTTATGGCCAAACCCTTCCAAAATGACTTAACAACTTAAATATTGGCACTCAGTCTCCGGCAGCTGGAATGTACCTGGCCAAGGCAGCGGCCAGTGCGACATGAAGGCAGAGGTTGCTAAGAATCCCAGGAGGACCGGACTAAGCTGCCATCTGATGCTGACCTTGGCTACGTATAATGGATGCTCCCTATCTTTTGATTCAATGCTTCTTGAATTGGAACAGGAACTACAAAGGATCAAGTGGGACATCGTCGGGCTAAGTGAGGTAAGGAGAAAAGGAGAAGATCTCATTGAACTGAAAAGTGGACATCTCCTACTATCGTGGGACAGATACTGGCAGAACTAGTGGTGTTGGATTTTTAATAAACAAGAAACTGAAGGATAAAGTTGTAGAAGTTGAAAGTTCCTCTGACAGAGCTGCACGACTCGTTATCCAACTCTCGAGAAGATACCAGGCTCAGATTATTCAAACTTATGCACCCACCAGAAGTCATCCTGAAGAAATTAAAGAATTTTATGAGGAAATTCGTCATCTAAATAATAAAGGTAAGCAGCACTTGAAGATCATTATGGGAGATTTCAGTGCAAAAATAGGGCAACGGCAACAGAATGAAACTTCAGTAGGTAAATTCGGTCAGGGCAACAGAAACCAGTGTGGAAATACTCTCGTTGAGTTTGTAGAGGCAGAAGGGTTTTTCATCTTGAACTCCTTTTTCTAGAAAAAGCCACACAGGACATGGAGACATCCAAATGGGACGACAAGTGAAATTGATTTTATTATGTGTAACAAAAAATTCGTCATAGAAGACTGCAGCGTGCTAAACAAGTTCAACACAGGTAGTGACCATAGATTGGTGGGATGTAAGATGCACCTCAACACTAAACTCGAACGTGGCAAGCTCATAAGACAAACAAAATGTATTGACATATAACCAACCTTAGAAAACACCATAATACCTTCAAGTTGGAACTGAAGAACAGATTCTCTGCTTTAGAAGGCCTAACATCGGAAGAAGTGGACATCTCTGAAGTTAACAGAAAAGTAACCAAAGCTCTTATGGAAACAGCAACAAAATTAGCTGGGTCTAAGAACAAGTTGCATGTAAATAAATTATCAGGAAAAACGAAAATGTTGATGCAAAAAAGAAGAGAGATGAGGACAACTAAAGAAATGCGACTTCCAAAGTGGAATATATAGAGCTATGCAAGACAGTACGAAAAAGTATCACTGAAGACGTAAGGAAATTCAACTGTGAAATAGTGAGGAAAGCAATTGAAAACAACCAAAGCCTAAAGATAGCAAAGTGACATCTCAGTAAGGAAAGAAAACAGATTATGGCACTGAGAAAAGGTGGTTCTGTAACAAGAAATAGAGGCGAAATTTTGACAAGAGTGAAAGATTTCTACTCCAAATTATATGAAAGGATGATGCATGTACTCCAGAAATCATGAAAGGTAGCTGTACCAGAGTTCTTCGAGTCCTCCCAGCAGACGTCGCACACATAATGAAGAACATAAAGCGGGGAAAAGCTCCAGGAGAAAATGGAATTACTGTAGACATCATACAAGAAGCAAGTGGAGAACCTGAAACAGTACTCGCCCAAATTTTCACTCGATGCCTTAATGAAGGGAAGATTCCTGAAGATTGGAACAACGCTACAATGATAATGCTACATAAAAAGGTGACATTGAGGGTCTCGGGAACTACAGACCTATCAGCCTCCTATCAGTGGTTTATAAAATCTTCACTAAAGCTCTTTCACACCGCTTGAAGGTAAACACTGGACATGGCTCAACCGAGAGAACAAGCTGGATTCAGCAGTGGCTACAGCACAATAGATCATATCCACGTACTGAGAGAACTAATTGAAAGAGCGGGGAATATGAACTTCCATGGGCATGGCTTTTATCGATTATGAAAAGGCCTTTGATTCGGTGAAACCCTTAGAAGTTACAATGGCTTTGAAGTCCTGCGGTATTGAAGATGCATGTATTAATATTATTAATAACATCTATGAAAATGCAAGTGCAAAGATTCTGCTTTTTGAGAATATAGCACCCATAAAAATTGGAAAGGTAGTGAGACAAAGTAATACTATATCTCCTAAACTCTTTAATGCCACATTGGAAAATGTCTTTCAATCACTGAACTTGGAAAACAAAGGGATAAAGATTAATAGAGATTACCTAACTCACCTTCGTTTTGCTGATGACGTAGTCATTTTTGCAACTACCTTATCAGAGCTGCAGAGTATGATCCAGGAACTCGCTGACAAGAGTAAAGAAGTGGGGTTAAAAATGAACTTTCAGAAGACAAAAGTGATGTACAATGCTTTTACAAGAAATGAAGATTTATCGATTGATGGAGAAAAGCTGGAGATAACATACACGTACGTTTATCTTGGACAGCAGATATCAAGTGAGGGTCACATCGATGAAGAAATTAATCGGCGTGCAAAACTTGCCTGGAGAGCTTTTGGAAGAAACAGCATAATTTTCAAGAGCAATATGCCATTATGTCTTAAAAGAAAAGTGTTTGATCAATGCTTTCTTCCAGTGCTTACGTATGGTGCATAGACGTGTACCTTAACAAAAAGAGACATACAAAGGCTGCAGACAACTCAAAGAACAATGGAGAGGTGCATGCTTGGTGTAACTAGGATAGATAAGAAGAGGAACTCGTGAATCAGAAAAATGACAAGAATGGAAGATATCATGATCAGAGTTAAATCCCTTAAATGGCAATGGGCTGGACATATTGCCAGAAGGTCAGACCATCGATGGACAGCCGAAATTTTAGACTGTATTCCAAGGGACAGAAAAAGACCCAGAAGACCACATGTGCGATGGGTGTATGAAATTCGAAAGTATGCGGGAGTAACATGGAGGAGACTGGCACAAGACAGACCGTTTTTGAAGAAACGTGGTGAGACCTTAGTCCAGCAGTTGATTAATAATGGTTGACAATGATGATGATATATATGTGTGTAGTCGTATAATTTCATAAATTAAAAGCTTATGTCACAATGCTAGTGTGGTTTAATTCTTGAAAAATCAACTAGCTGTAAGAAGCAAGAGGAAATTGTTTTCCTGTTTTCATCGAACGTAACCCTTTAAAAAGCTCTTCTGTGTTCATTCTAAAACTGAATTATCTTCACATGGCCATTGTGCTTTATTCAGTGCTAAATCTGTTTAAAAAAGCAAAATTAGACTTTTCACTCGAACAACTTCAATAGACTAATTGTGTTCGCCCAACACTGGACAACTTTGCGGCAGTGCACTTTAATAAGTCCTAAAGCTTCTTGAAATTGTGCAGAAAATAGCAGTCTACCAGATTAAGAACCCAGGACTAACGGGCTGTCTTCAGCGTATCATGAGCATTCCGCTTGAGTTGTCTCAGCCCTGGTCTCAATCCCCTGAAGTTTTCGGCTTCCTACAAGAAGTGCAGTCACTTGCGCTAGTTTTTGTGTCCCGCTGGTATCGCGCTAATGGCATTGCGGACGTATCCATCCTTGCTGCATGGAAACTTTGGGATTTCTTAGCAGATTGTTTTTCTTTAACATGCACAACAGAGTGTGTCTTTTAAAAAAAACAGAACTGATTATGGTGCTTTGTTCTGTAGGTTTTGCTTTTTATGATCAGCTTGCCTTTAAAAAAGCAATATTTGCAACTTAAGTTTGCTAATGCCAAGAACCCTGATTCTCTCAGATAAGAAGTTGGAAAGTTCGTAAAAACTATCAGATTCAGAATATTCTTTTCAAGCAAGCCCAAATTGTATCCAAAGCAAATGGACGTATTTTATTTTGATTTTTGAAAGAGAGATCAATTGAAAGAGAAGCTAGCTTCCACGAAGTATCTCAGCCAGTTGTCACCAACGGAAAATTGGTCCGCATTATGTCATATTTTTCTGTTGGCGTAAAAATTGTAAGTAACGCTAGAATGTTGTTTTAAGGTTACCTAAGTTTTCAACATGAGGAGGGCAACACTATTTTTGGTAATAGCATATGATTTCGGAGAAAACATATCTAGTCCACCTTCTGTCTCACACAATTCATATGCTTAGTTTGGTGCTGCAATGTCAGTAGTTTATGTGTGAAAGTCATATTTTAATACTGTTCTTTGGTATTAGTGTTTACACTGTCCAGCTGCCAAAGAATGAAACAAAAATTTCAGAGTGTTAACAAAAATTGCTCTTTTCCTCCATTGCAAAAACATGTCGAAGTAGAAGGTTATAGAAAATTTCGCAACGATGCGCTTACCCGTATCTACACTGACGGAAAAAAATCCCAACACCACAAAAAAATAGTTGTAGAGGAATGAAATGGCGGCAATACATTTGTATAGGTAACATATTTAATCAATTAAGGTTTCAAGATCACAGCTTATTGTAAGCGCGAGAAGAGCCATTTTAAATGTGAAATGCTGGTACATTAATAACCGGTGTAACCGCCAGAATGTTGAATGCAAGCACGCAAACGTTCATGCATTGTGTCGTACAGGTGCTGGATGTCAGTTTGTGGGATGGAGTTTCATGCCTGTTGCACTTGGTCGGTCAATACAGGGACGGTTAATGCTGGTTGGGGGTGACGCTGGAGTTGTCGTCCAATGATGTCCCATACGTGCTCGATTAGTGAAAGATCTGGTGATCTAGCAGGCCACGGCAACATGTTTACACTCTGCAGAGCATGTTGGGTTACAACAGCGGTATGCAGGCGAGCGTTATCCTGTTGGAAAACACCCCCTGGAATGCTGTTCATGAATGGCAGCACAACAGGTTGAATCACCAGACCGACTTACAACTGTGCCGTCAGAGTGCGTGGGATAACCACGAGAGTGAACCTGCTGTCATAGGAAATTGCTCCCCAGACCATAACTCCAGGTGTAGGTCCAGTGTATCTCGGCCGCAGACAGGTTGGTTGCAGGAGCTCACCTGGCCTCCTCCTAACCAATACACGGCCATCACTGGCACCCAGGCAGAATCGGCTTTCATCAGAAAACACAACAGATCTCTACTCCGTCCTCCAATGAGCTCTAGCTTGACACCACCGACGTCGCAAACGGCAGTGGTTTGGAGTAAGTGGAATGCACGCTACAGGGCGTCTGGCTCGGAGCTTTCCTTCAAGTAACCGATTTGTAACAGTTCGTTGTGTCACTGTGGTGGCAACTGCAGCTCGAATTGCTGCCGCAGACGCGGTACTATGCGCCACGGCCATACGCCGTACACGGCGGTCTTCCCTCTCAGTAGTGCCACGTGGCCGGTCGGAACCCGGTCTTCTTGAGGCAGTACCTTCCCTTGATCACCGCTGCCAACAATCATGCACAGTGGCTACATTCCTGCTAAGTCGTTCTGCAATATTGCGGAACGAAAATCCATCTTCTCGTAGCCCTATTACACGACCTCGTTCAAACTCCGTGAGCTGTTGATAATGGCTTCTTCGTCTTCTTAAAGGCATTCTTGACTAACATCAACACCCTACGTCAAATTTCAACGATAACTAACGCTCACGAACGTTACAGCGCGCATTTACAGCAAACCTGCTTTGCATGTTCCGAGGGGCGCTACTAGCGCCATACGTATGCGCCGAGCGTGAAATTTGCATAGACGTCATCTTACAGATGTACTCTCACCGCCTACCAACTGTCGGTTTATCTAACACAACCTTTTCTTGGTGTTGGGATTTTTTTCCGTCAGTGTATTAAAACTTGAACATTCAAACAAAAGAGAAATTACGTGTATTACTCTTTTGAAAAAAGGTGTAATAAATGATCTGCATATGTTTGTTGTGAAACTTAAATGCATCTTTTGTGTTTTAGGTAAATAATGCGTGTAGTATTGCTACGCCCCGGGGCGTCAGATTATCGAATAAAAAAATAGCTTTAAGAATTTAGATGTCAGGCAATGGCTGACGACCCGGAGGTAGACATTAGAATTTCGAATAATTTTCTGTGAGCCCTTTTATCGCCGAAATCTTATGTACTGGTGAAAAGAATTTATCCTGCAATTTAGCCAAATAAAACCAAGAAATTCTGACTCATAAATTATACATGCAACTTCAGGACTGGCACGAGACAACAGACATTTAATCAATTAAAAATAAAACATCAAGATAATGATGAAGGCGACAATATACAGAGGATGGTGAAGGAGGGGCGTCAACTAGATTAGCTCCTTTCGGGATAGCTCTGAGGCTGAATTTATCATTAAAGTTCAATGATAATTTGTTGGCATGATTATTCACTGTCCGGCTTTAAACAGTTCTCAGCCGACGAAAGTCTATTGGCTGACCGGTGCCAATTCATTCACAATTGGCATGCGTAAATAAATAGTACTTACGGATATGCAGCTTTTCCTCGGGTATCAGTGTTCGGTGCACTCACTTATGTTTGATGCACTCGGTTATTTTGGCTTTGGAAGCGCACCTGTGTGACGACACGCCCATTTCAGAGGGTGCACTATGACCAATGGAGAGGGGAGTCGAACCCCGCCTCTCACTTACTCTCGTGCACGGCATTCACCTGTATGATGCCAGGTACGCATCTATGCGCACTAACGACGAGGTCGAACGAGGCCGCTGACTTGATATCTGGATCCGTCAGTCCGTTCTTCCCAGCTGGATCAGTCAATCCGTTCTTCCCAGCTGATCAGTCAGTCCGTTCTTCCCAGATGATCCGTCAGTCTGTCCTAAGGTGACTCGCCTTACATCACCGGTCGTGCACATCAGTCACTCGGGGTTGCAATTCCATCACTTCGTGTGACCTCCGGGATGCTGCTGGCTTTCTCTGTAGAAACTTACATCCAGGACTTAGTGCAATCTAGCACCAGAAAAAGAGGTATCTCCCCCTCTCCTCGCGGTAACGTCAACCGCCCGGCCGCTCTTTGCTTAGCTGGCTGACTTCTTCGGGCAGAAGCTTTTCTTCTGCCGCTAACACCGAGCTGGATCAATCCGGGTCCCTGAGTCTAGCTTCCTTCACAGCTTTGAACCAGACTAATCTTTTTCGCTTGTTCACATTTCGTCAACAAATTCTTTGCTCTGTCGTTAGGAGTCTGTTTTAACTCTTTTGTAAGTCTTATTGCTTCCTAAAAGCATTTGGCATGATGAAGAGGTTAAGAGATGCATGCCTCTGCATTCGGAATATGTGGGCAAACACATAACTTAACTAACAGTTCTTTGTCCTGCCAAGTTTCGGATTAGCAAACGCCATAAGTTTTCCGATCTGGTGACACTCTAACGGTTTCTCCAAACATCCCACTGGGATGTTTGGAGAAACCGTTAGAGTGAGATGGTGGGATCATCCCACCATCTCACACTTACACGGCCACCAAACTTGGCCGACACGCGCTTAGGGGGCGACGCATTACGTTCTCCACACCAGGCAACCCAGGCTTCAGATTTCATCCTTCCAAGAAAAAGGGGATCTTATCTCTTTTCTTCTTTCGCAATGGGGGAAACCACTAGCTGTTAATTTTCAACCAACAATTAAAGCTGCTTCCACCTCTTGCAAAACCGGCTAATCGAATTAATTACCGTACCCCAAAGTCGTAACTGTATTAACAATTTAATTCTTAGTACAATGATCCAGAAACTGGTTTAAACTGTGTTTCTACTTCGAGGATGGAGTTTATTGAACGAAATATTAGAAAAAAAAAATGTATTTTAGAAGTTTTGTGTTAAGGGAATGTACTGTATATTGCTCAATTCAAAATGTGTTTCACAGTGGATTATCATTTACCTGGTGACCTTTAATTGAGATGATCTGAAGAGAATGATGTATGTCCTTGAAGCTGAATACCGCTGTGATTCGTTTTACCACGAAGCGCGTGTTTATAAAGCATAAACAAGATTTGCTGACCCGGAAACCGTGGCATTGTTTGAGTTGCCACCTCTTCGTTCTCTTGGTTTTACCACAAGGTAATAATGGCTTTTATGTTAATAAGTCATGATTTTCTGTTTGTTAATGACTTAAATGCAGTTGTTCTGGATATAGATAATCTAATCGTGTGTGTATCACTGAGGTTGGGAGGCTTTTTGCTCACATTTGAAAGTGCGTAGTAACGACAACCGTTTTTTCAACTTTCGCCTCAACAGAAGCATGTGGAAATGAAAGCGCGGAGCCAACCTACCGTTGAAACATGAATACTAACTACCATCGGAGTCATGTTTATTGTGGTGATCTTTCCGTGAGAACCAGAATTAAAATGTTCTGAAATTAGGCCCAACATTCAGGAAAATGACATGGTAAAGGAGATATTTTTTCAGCATCACATATTCTGCCCCTCTAAGAGAAATTCTGTACTAAAATATTGGTAAATCTTTGTGATGATTACCTCTGTCCAATCCAAAAACCATTTTTCCAGTTCTCTTTCAATAAAGATCTTGGCAAATATGCATTTGCACCACGTAAAAAAATGTATGCAAAGGTGGTTTGGATTGTGTCTGTAAGTCGTAGCGATAGGAGTCCTTGTATTCGAATTCCTATAATGACGTAGATAACTTCATGCTATTTATACTGTGAAAGTTTTATAAAACTGATTCCTGCATGTTTCAACAGGATAATAATGCTTCTGTGTAATGTTCTGAAAGGTTTTACTACCTTTTAGACTGGGTCCGTTAATTCTAGTGATGAGAACTTTGAATTCAGAGCCCAGTGTTACTGTTACTTCTAAGCTACGGTCTCCATTTCAAATTAATTTTGTTGAAGGTTATACATTTTCAGTTCCCCAATTTATTCCTCAGTTAAAATTTTCTAAATGCAATGATGGCGGATGCAGGACTTGTTGTGCTCATTCTTCCAATCTTGGTGAAGGTCATTCACCCAATTTTTGTAAAGCTGTCAATTGTGTGTATTTGATTACTTGTGAAACCTGCCAATGTGGTTATGTTGATCAGAGCAGTAATCCATTGCACATTCGCATTAACGGTCATAGGCCTGACATAAGAACCTTCAAAAGGAAATCTGATCGTGAGATTCAACATTTTCAGTTACACGATTTCAGCAATGTTTCCATTAGAATTTTGTTCTCTGAGTCCGTGCTGGAAAACAGGTTAATACTTGAGAACCTGTGCATGCTGCAATTCGAAACTCTTTCCGTATGGGCTTAACGAACTATTCAATGGTAAGCAGCTGAATCAAGATACTATCTCAAATTTAAATATAAACCTTTTGCCGTTTCTCAAAGAAAAACAAGGAATAGTAGAGGTAGCGGAAGGAACTCATCGGTTCGGGTGAGCTTCGGTGATTTGGTTCATGAGCTTGACTGCTTTGAGGGCTATTTCGTTAAGCGTTGTCGTTCTAAAATCTTTACGCTAAGTAACAAAAAAAATCAGGGTTTTTGACCAACTGCTTCGAAATTATGCCTTCGGCTCTGAACACATTGGAATTTTGATCGGTGACCTTCTTGCGGTACCGACTTTCCACTTTTCGTAGTAAATTCACAGGAGCTCACCTTGTCAGGAAGTACTGCGTTATTGATTCCTGTCAGGAGTCCATTGATTTTATTGGCTTAAGGTCAATTTTGCATAAACGTTTGGATCTTTTCCCTCTCGGAAATGAGGTGAAATTGGTGACCTGTTTCCGCTATGAAAAACCGCTTGGTAGCCGTATTTTTAACTACAGGCAAACCGTTGCTGATTTAAAGTCTTTAAGCGGCAATGAGGATGACACCTGTTACTGTCATCTTGACAGATTCAGTAAATTTGTCAACCCTTGCCACGGTCATATCGTTACTGGTGACCTGGACATAGTGCCTTCTCGAGAACTACTCACACTTATGTCTCTGGGCACTAAATACAGGTTGACACCTCGATTCAAAACTAAGAAATGTGTCTCTATTCTACGCAGTAATTTTTTACAATGCGCACTAAAGCTTTCTTATGAATTTGGCGTGCCCCTCGAAGCCTTTAACGAATGGCTGGATTCTGTATTATGTGACATTCGTCATGAGCTCGACAAGTTAAAGAGCTCTGGTGTTTGTACCCGGCAGCCACATATTTTTGCTTTGATTAATTCACAAATTCATGAACTTCAAAACTTATTCACTATTTCTCCAGTGGATAAGGCTGGTGTTAACTTTGCCTTCTTTTTGTAAACAGTTCTATCAGGACCTCCTAATACAGGAGGTGGATACCACGGATACTTACACTCCGGTTTCTCAAAACCATAAAGACATTGTTAAAAAAATAATCGCTCTGCATGAAAGGATAAGGCTTTAATGTGTCTAACTTAAACTTTCCTTTTATTTATGCTATCCCAAAGTTTAATAAGGAACCTGTTTCCTTCCGTTTCATTACTAGTGGACGCAACTGTTATAATAGTAAAGCGGGTGGGTTGCTTCAGAGATACTTATCCGTGGCTCTTCGCAGGTTGGGTTCGACTTTGATTAATGGGAGCAATAACAGTCTTGGA
Source organism: Macrothele yani (assembly GCA_039090855.1). Lineage (NCBI taxonomy): Eukaryota > Metazoa > Arthropoda > Arachnida > Araneae > Macrothelidae > Macrothele > Macrothele yani. The sequence goes on along the minus strand of CM076996.1, from coordinate 1,798,591 downwards.
GAAACTTGGCTCGGTGACTGTCACATCTGTGGATACTTACGATTTTAAAAACCTCTTCACCTCAATTTCATTGAAGGATCTGTGGCAGGTAGCCCTAAACATACATACGAAGTTCGAGCTCGGGACTACAGAACAGTATTGGCATTTCTTATTGGATTTCTGTATTAATAACAATTTCGTTACCGTGGGCGATGGGCTTTACCTCCAAACTCGTGGTATCCCGATGGGCAGTTGCTTTTCTAGCAGTTTGGCTAATCTCTATCTACATTTTTTTGAGGATAGATATGTTGCCAATCATCCTTTACCTGGGATTGCTCTAAGATATGTTGATGACATTATTGGCATTAACATTCTGGATTTTTGCGTTGCGCCACTGACTTGCATCCTGACGACCTTACCCTAGAAAAAACCAACAGATCGTCTACTTATGTTTGTTACCTCGATTTAGAGGTTCAGGTGGACGAGGAGGAAAGAGGTGTGCTGAATTTATTTGATAAAAGAAACTCTTTTGAGTTTGATATCATTCACTACACTCACTGGTAATCTAACATTTCAAAAGTTATACATCGCAATCTACTCATCTCTCAATTTCATAGAATAGCAAAAATTTGCTCCACACAGCTCTTACTTGTAAAAAATCTGAAAGCTCTTCTTTCTAAATTGCAATCTAACAATTTTCCTAAAAATTTCTTAAGACATCATTTTAACCATTTAATTTTGAACTATAATTCGGTGTCCAAGATTTTCAAAAATTACACATTGACATGCTTTATTAACCTAGGACCTAACAATTTTAAGTATATAGGTAACATAAAGTGCTATTTGGTGGGTCCCTAATAGCTGAAGATCTTATCTACATACACAGTTTTGCATCTTGTCAATTCACACATTTTTTGGCTTACCAGGTAGTTGATTAACCGTGACCACCTTTTTTATCAGTGTATATATTTGGGTTCTTGTGGGTGCTCTGTTCAGTCTTGTTTGACTTTTTGTCATGGCGGGTTATGTTCTGCCAATAAGCTTTTAATTCTGTTTTTAGTTTTTTAAATTTGATTTTTGGAATTTTTGTGCTGTATTAGAATTTGGGTTTGTGGCCTAGGGAGCATGACCAACCGACAATTTTGGCTTGCCTTGTCGTTTTGTTGGTACTAGAAAGGCCACTCCTACAGGTTGATGCCCTCCTGATGACGGCAACCTGTTCCAGTTTTCACTTGTTTTGAAATTTTTGTATTTTTGTTCTGTAATATTTTCATTCTATATAAGCTACTACATGAGGTTTAGCTGCCTTGGGCGCTTCTCATGGTATTAGCCTTTTTTGTCTAATTGTTTTGTGTTAAAATAATTTATTTATAAAGTACTTTTTCGTTTTATTTATGTACTATATATATATATATATGTATATGTAATCATCGTCAACCATTACCAATCCACTGCTGGTCGAAGGTCTCCCCAAGTTTCTACCACAACGGTCTATCTTGTGCCAGACTCCTCCATGTTACTCCCTCATACTTTCGAATTTCATCCACCCATCTGCCCTGTGGTCTTCTTCTGGGTCTTTTCCTGTCCCTTGGAATCCAATCTAAAATTTCGGCTGTCCATAGATAGGCTGTTCTTCTGGCAATATGTCCAGCCCATTGCCATTTCAGGGATTTAACTCTGATCATGATGTCTTCCACTCTTGTCATTTTTCGGATCCACGAGTTCTTCTTATCTCTCCTGGTTACACCAAGCATGCACATCTCCATGCTGCTTTGAGTTGTCTGCAGCCTTTGTACGTCTCTTTTAGTTATGGTCCACGTCTCTGCACCATACGTAAGCACTGGAAGGATGCATTGATCAAACACCTTTCTTTTAAGACACAATGGCATATTACTCTTGAATATTATACTGTTTCTTCCAAAAACTCTCCAGGCAAGTTTTATACGCCGATTAATTTCATCAATGTGACCCTCACTTGATATCTGCTGTGCAAAATAAGCGTAGGTATCGGTTATCTCCAGCTTTTCTCTATCAATCTTCATTTCTTGTAAAAGCATTATACATCACTTTTGTCTTCTGAAAGTTCATTTTTAATTCCAATTCTTTACTCTTGTCAGCAAGTTCCTGGATCATACTCTGCAGCTCTGATAGGGTAGTTGCAAAAATGACTGTCATCAGCAAAACGAAGGTGGGTTAGATAATCTCCATTAATCTTTATCCCTTTGTTTTCCCAGTTCAGTGATTGAAAGACATTTTCCAATGTGGCATTAAAGTGCTTAGGAGATATGGTGTCACATTGTCTCACTCTTTCCAATTTTTATGTGTGCTGTATTCTCAAACAGCCGAATCTTTGCACTTGCATTTTCATAAATGTTATTAATAACATTAATGTATACACCTTCAATACTGCAGGATTTCAGAGCCATTGTAACTGCTGATGGTTTTACCGAATCAAAGGCCTTCTCATAATTGATAAAAGCCATGCATAATGGAAGTTCTCATTCCCTCGCTTTATCAATTAGTTCTCTCAGTACGTGGATATGATCTATAGTGCTGTGGCCACTCCTGAATCCAGCTTGTTCTCTCGGTTGAGCCATGTCCAGTTTTACATTCAAGCGGTGTGAAAGAACTTACTGAAGATTTTATAAACCACTGATAGGAGGCTGATAGGTCTGTAGTTCCTGATATCCTCAATGTCACCTTTTTTTATGTAGCAGAATTATTGTAGCATTGTTCCAATTCTCAGGAATCTTCCCTTCATTAAGGCATCGAGTGAAAACTTGAGCGAGTACTGTTTCAATTTCTCCACTTGCTTCTTGTATGATGTCTACAGAAATTCCATCTTCTCCTGGAGCTTTTCCCCGTTTCATGTTCTTGATTGCATGTGCAACTTCTGTTGGGAGGACTGGAAGAACTCTGGTACTAGTACCTTCCATGATGTCTGGAGCACATGTAGCATCCCTTTCATATATATTTGAGTAGAAATCTTTCACTCTTGTCAAAATTTTACCTCTATTTCTTGTTACAGAACCGTCTTCTTTCCTCAGTGACATAATCTGTTTTCTTCCCTTTCTGAGATGTCCCTTTGCTCTCTTTAGGCTTTGGTTGTTTTCCATTGCTTTCCTCACTAGTTCACAGTTGCATTTCCTTACGTCTTCAGTGATACTTTTTCGGACGCTCTTGTATAGCTCTATATATTCCACTTTGGAAGTCACATCTTCTTTAGTTGTGTCATCTCTCTTCTTTTTTGCATCAAAATTTTGGTTTTTCCTGATAATTTGTTCACATGCAACTTTTCCTTATTACCAGCTAATTTCGTTGCTGTTTCCATAAGAGCCTTGGTTAGTTTTCTGTTAACTTCAGAGATGTCCGCATCTTCCGACGTTAGACCTTCTAGAGTAGAGAATCTGTTCCTCAGTTCCAATTTGAAGGTATTATAATGCTTTTTAAGGTTGGTCACGTCAATACACTGTTTGTTTTATGAGCTTGCCACGCTCGAGTTTAGCATTGAGGTGCATCTTACATCTGACCATTCTATGGCCACTACCTGTGTTGAACTTGTTCAGCACACTGCAGTCTTCCATGGCAAATTTCTCGTTGCTCATAATAAAATAAATTTCAGTTGTCAGTCCATTGGGACACCTCCATGTCCATTTCCTTTGCGGCTCTTTCTTGATAAAGCAATTCATGATTTAAAACCCTTTTTCTTCTGCAAACTCTACGAGAGTATTTCCACGCTGGTCTCTGCTGCCGTGACCAAATTTACCTACTGAAGTTTCATTCTGTTGCTGTTGCCTCATTTTGCATTGAAATCTCCTATAATTATCTTCAAGTGCTGCTTACCTTTATTATTTAGATGACTAATTTCCTCATAAAATTCTTGAATTTCTTCTTCAGCATGAATTGTGGTGGGTGCATAAGCTTGAATAATTTGAGCCTGGTATCTTCTAGAGAGTTGGATAACGAGTCTTGCAGCTCTGTCAGGGAAATTTTCAACTTCTACAACTTTATCCTTCAGTTTTTTGTTCATTATAAATCCAACACCACTTGTTCTGCCAGTATCTGTCCCACGATAGTAGAAAAGATGTCTACTTTTCAGTTCAATGAGATCTCCTTTTCTCCTTACCTCGCTTAGACAGACGATGTCCCACTTGATCCTTTGTAGTTCTTCTTCCAATTCAAGAAGCCTTGAATCAGAAGATAGGGAGCTTCCATTGTAAGTAGCCAAGGTCAGCATCAAATGGCAGCCATGTCTGGTCTTTCGGTGATTCTTAGCACCGTCTGCCTTCATGTCGCACTGGACGCCGCCTTGGCCAGCTGCCGGAGACTGAGTGCCAAGATTTAAGTTGTGGATTCATTTTGAACGGGTTTGGCCATAACTCACCACGCTGGCCAAGCGGGTTGTTGAGTGTGGGATAGCATTTCCTCTAATCCCGATGGTATAGTTATTCCGCTATTGGCGGTCGTCAGAGCCCCTTTTGTGGGAACAGGATGCACCACGAGAAGGCGGGATTGACATTTGGCAAGGAGAGGCCGTGGTGTTGCGCATCACCTGACCTTACATTTCCCCATATATATACACTATCTACCAACAAGTAATTGGACACCACTGCAGTCGACGATATCTGCGGTCCTGATACACGTCACGGCCGCCGCCGTTAAATATCGTGTGGGAAACAACAACGCAACCAGTCGCATGCAAGATGCCACGCAGTTCGGAGCTCTTTGATTTCGAGATAGGTGTAATCGTTGGGTATCACAGAAATGGCCGATCCATACGTGACATATCCAGCGAGTTGAAGTACCCAAAATCGACAGTGGCCTACTTGATTGGTAAGTGGAAGATGAGAGGTGACTGTCGGAATGTGCCCCGACCCGGCAAACCCACAAAACTGGGAGTTAGAGACCGACGGGTGCTGGCCAGAGAAATTCGGAAGAACCGCACCAAATCGATGGGCCACATCCGCGAGGAGTTTCAACATGCGTCCGGGAGTATTCTTTCGATGAATACCATCCGTAAGGAAGCCCATATGCTCGGTTATCATGGACGTGCTGCCGCCCACAAGCCTTTGATCACCAAGTCCAATACCGCTGCTCGGCTAACGTGGTGCAAAGAACGCCGACAGTGGACCGCTGAACAGTGGAAACAGCTTCTCTGGAGCGACGAATCAAGGTTCACCCTCTACCGTTCGGATGGCAGGGTCTGGGTTTGGCGTCTGCCTGGAAAACGCCTCCTGCCGGAATGTATTGTGCCAACTGTGATGTTCGGAGGCGGTGGAATTATGCTATGGGGGTGTTTCTCCTGGTATGGCACGGGAACCTTGGTCGCAATTCCTGGTAGACTCAACGCCGAGACCTACTGCACCATTTTGGATGACCATGTGCTTCCTACGTTGTGGCAGTTTTACGGGGTGGACCCATGTTACTTTCAGGATGACAATGCCACCTGTCATATTGCGAGGTCCACCATGGCTTGGTAAGGTGACAGTGGGGTTAATCGAATGGACTGGCCTGCGCAGAGCCCGGTCCTTAACCCTATCGAGCACCTCTGGGAGGATTTGGAGCGTCGACTTAAGGGGTGCCCCCACCGTCCGAAATCGGTGAAGGAACTGACCTGTCTTCTCTAAGCCGAGTGAAAGAAAATACCGCTAGCCGTCGTACAACGCCTGGTTGAGTGTATACCCCGGAGGGTCGCAGCTGTAATCGCCGCTCGTGGAGGCTCCACCAACTATTGAAGGTGAATAAACTTCGTTTTTCTTCGCTATCACAGGTGTCCAATTACTTGTTGGTAGTTAGTGTATATGGAAACATAATTTTGTAAACGAAAACAGTTGAATGCCGAAAATGACGAAGACCTCTAGTGAAACTTTGTGTATTATGACCAGCAACATAATGTACGTACGCCAAACGCTGTTGACAGCATATACTTAACATAATATTCTAGCTTTATTAAATCAAACTATGTAACATTGTCCCAGAATTATATGGAAACAACAAAAAAAATATTTAAATGGCAAACACAATAATTAATGTACTTTCCTCCACGCGCAATAAGCTGAAATATGCGTTCTGGCATACTGTATATTAAATTATGCATAACTGTACCGTCAGTATAATACCAACAGTTCAGGATTTCGGTTTCCAGATCTTTAACGCTTGAAAATTACAGGTGATAGCCATAAATACTTCGAACTGAAATTCCCCAAAGATTTTCAATTTGGTTGAGCTGGCCAAGGCAGTAATTTTACATTGTTCGATCTCAGCCAGGCCATTGTAGAGGTTGCTCTGCGAATGCTCGCACTGTCCCGCTGGGAAACCCAATTAGGACCACCTATTTCAGCAGCAGCTGGGAGCAAACTGTCTTTTAAAAGTTTTTGCTATGTTACGGCATTTTGACGTCCTGACGTCAAAATGCCGTAACAAAGCAAAAATCCTCTTCATCTTAGGATTAATGGTCACAGGTACATGTTAACAAGTACTCTACCAACCGTGTGAACCCCTCCACTAATGCTAGCCAGTACTCTACCTTTCAGTTAGAGCATTTCCATAGTCATGGTTTTGACAAAGTGAAGATAGAGGTGCTGCATATCATCCCTGACCTCTATGCTGGACTGGAAACTGAATATCTTGAAATACTGCAACATCAGTCTCTCTATTAATATGGTCTTAATTCCACCCTTTCTGACAATAAGCATAATCCACATAAATTTTCTATCCGTGAACTTTTCTTGTTAACAACAAGATCTGCGCTAGAGGTAAAAGAGGGCAGAGACTTTTTTGTACTACAAGCAAGGTGGATTTTGCTGGCTTGCAAACAACTCTAAATAGCTTTAAAGATGGTACTTGTTTTTGTTAAAAACACTTGCAGAATTCTTAAGACCTATAAGCACTCTGTCATAAAAAGTTTTTTCAAATTCTGGAATGAAAATGCAAATCAAGTTGATAAGCATGTTTTAGTTTTGGACATCCTTAAGCATATTCTTAAAGAGAAAATTTCTCTTAAAGGTATTTCCAGAAATTATGTGACCATCAGATGTCTTAATAAAAGCTTTGGTCATCTCAATGTTAGGAAGTTGTTCTACAATAATGCAACTTTTTTTCCCATACACAGGCACCAGTCTATTGTAAGTTATAAGTATTTTAAGACCTTGGGGTCTATGGTTAAAAACTACAAACTTGGATCTTCGAGTTCTATCCCTGTAAGTAACTGTACGTTCATGTGAGGAACTTTAAAGACACTGTTCACTATGATAGGAATTACAAACATATTATAACAGGTAACTTGAGCTTTGTTGATAATGACGAGCTCAGGTATTTGTTAGAGTATGGTACTAAATTTAGACCTTCATTCCCTATCTCCAACAAACGAATTCTTGAGAATTTTAGTCATGTTAATAGATATATTATTAAAACAATTTTAGCATACAATCGGCCAATTGTGGCCTTCGCAGAATGGAAATATAATGTAATTAATAGCTTTCTAATAAGTTGGCAGGTCTTGATTTATGTTTTGACAGAAATCTTTTTTCTCTGGAGATGCCAAAAGGTCACTCTCTAAACTACAAGATCAATATATTTTTTCTACTACAGATAAAGCTAGCAATAATTTTGCAATTATGGGCAAGAAATTCTATTTTGAATTGTTAAATCTAGAACTTAACAATAGAGTAACCTACGAGCCGGTAAGTTATTGTACCAAACAGCTAGAAAATCGTTATAAGGCCTTCTTCAAGAAGCTTAAAATTCCACAAATGATGAGATATGAGCCTGAATTTCCCTTTCTTTTTTGCACCTGTCAAGTTTCATAAAGATCCGGTAAAGTTTAGATTCATAACTAATGGAGTTGGAAGTCATAAAAAGAAAATTGATCAAGCTTTTGAGGCTATCTTGAAGAAGGTTTTGAATCATATAAGTAACTGTACTAATCTGAATGGCAGAGATTTTTGGATAATAAGTCATTTCCACTATACTCAACATAAATCCCATAGATATTAATAGTTATGATTTCGCGAACCTATATACTAATCTGCCTCTTTCAGATATCATCACTACCTTTAAAGAGCTGTATGTAGAATTTAAGCTTAACCAATTTGTTAATGTAGGTGCTTGGAACTCTTATCTCAATTGTTGCATTAACAATAACCATATTTTATATAATACTCTCTATAAGCAAGTTAACGGGATACCTATAGTAGCTCACTCCACAAATATAGCGAATCTATTCCTATTCTTTAAAGAATATAAGTTCATTAATAAAAGCTCCTCATGCTCAGATAACTACCTATACACTTATAGATATATTGACGATTTGCTTTGTATAAATAATTCGGAAGTTATAGAAAGTGATTTTCCAAATATCTATCCTAGCTCTCTCAACTTATGTAAAAACCAACCAAAGTAATCAGGAACTAGATTTCCTAGACTTAAACATTAAACTTAACTGTGGTAACCCGTCCATCAGCCTTTTTGATAAAAGAGTTAATTTTCCTTTCAAAGTAATAAAATATCTGCACTGGAATCTCGACCAAAGTAATTGAGAATGTACTAATTTCTCAGGTACTTAGAATTTCAAGAATTTGCAGCAACAATTTGGATTTCAATAACCACATTAGAATCTTATTAAACTGTTTTCTAGAAAACAAAATTCCTGTTAATAGTTAGGTTGGCAGATCTGTTTTAATTTCTACACAGTTAATAAAATGATTCTGGCCAATGAAAGCCTTTTGGAAGTTTGTTTGAATGATGCATATTAACTACAAAAGGGAACCTTTTAGTGCTATGGACAAGACAGTCCTATTAAAAATAAAAAATGCAAATAAAATCAGACAAAGTTTATAATTTGATTTAAAAAGTAAAATAAACATAAATAAAAAGTAAAATAGGTATTCACTCACTAGAATAACTATTTTAAAAATAGAAAAATTTATGTTAAAATAAATAGGAACTTGTAGTGTCTGTAGAAGCACACTAACTAAGGTAATTAAATACATATAAAGGTTATTAAATACATTACTAGTGTATTTGATAATATTTTTCATGTATTCTGGAGAGTTATTCTACTCTATCTAGACAAGCAGGACTTCATTCTTAGTTGTATAAATCTCTTGGAAGAAATAGTCATGATCATATGTAGAGGATTTTAGGAAGGGAGTGTCTGACCCCAGGTCTTAAACAACCCTTAGAAATAGGAAGCTAGGAGATTTGGGCTAGGGTGCCCGATAGGAAAGTGACACGGAAACGAAGTAGGAAGGGGAAGGAAGACGCCCTTATTTATTACCGGGGGCGACGGCTTAACGTGCCCATCCGACGCACGGCGGGTATTTAGTGGATCGAGCGTTCGTACCTGCTGGGATCGAATCTGAGGCCCTTCCCGTAGCAGTCACGAACGTTGCGGCGTCTTTTATGCGGAGATAAGTTGGGGACCACCCACACCACCACCCTGCTTCTGGGAGTGGCGAGAAGGAGTTCGGCCATGTTTTTTTTTTTGGCACTTGAACTGCAAGTGTGGTTTAAAAGGTAATCTCTCATCTTTGTTCATATACTTACTTCGTTCTAAGTTTTATTAATGAACATTCTTGGCGGAAATTTTAGTTTTTTAGCATCAAGAATTAGGAGCAAGTATTTTTGCTAACTTTTTGGGTATTTTTCCCTTTCACTTAAGTTGGAATTTTAGCGTGTTTTGGGACACTTTGTTTAAGTAGATAGCCGTTGTTTTAAATGTTCTTGTTGTAAACGATGTTTTTTCGTTGTTGGTAGGAACATAATTTCTACATAATTATACTCTTAAAGCACTACTGTAATATTTGTAAATATTGCAACTAATTGTTAACTTCTTATAATTTTTTCCAATGCATCTTTTTATTTTTATTATTATTATTATTTTTTTTTTTTTTTTTTGTGATTTCAGTTATTGAGAAAGTTGTAAATACCAAAATCCTGATTACGTTTAGGAATCTCGTTTTTTTTTAAAAAACTTGTTATTCTCTTGTGTTTTATTTTATGGCATTTTGGATAAAGCTTTTTTCACCACAAAGCATAAGATTTGTAGTACTTTGGTACTGTTATTCATGTTTAAAATCTCTCTTATGCGGCAAGGTTGCTTGGCAATGTGTGCTTTAGCTAAATAATTCTGAAGGCTTATTCAGAAACTCTCACAACTTGTGTTTTTTTTTTTTTTTTTTTTTTTTAATCGTTTTTCTCTTTTTTGTGGCAGATGACGAGCGTGGGTTGGGCCAGGAAAATTATAGATGCATGCAAAACCTTTAACTAAATGATTCCTCATGCAATTCGGAGGAAGTTAAGTAAATTTTAAAAACAATTTTGTGGGCATTAAACTTGCATCTATGGCTTTGCAGAAACCCATATCCAAGTAGGTCTTTGTGGAAGTGAGATAAAGCAGAGTTTTGCTGGTCCTTGATAAAGCCAAGGCTCGGCATTCTCGACACTTTTTACATTCAGGTTGCTATTACTTCATCTCTTTTTCACTCATACCTGTTGATTTTTGAGCATTTCTTAGTTGTTTCAGTACCAGATAGTTTTTTTTTTTTTGCATCTGTCTCTTCTTAATAGTGTGTGTGTGTGTGTGTGTGTGTATCGTCAACCATTATCAATCCACTGCTGGACAAAGGTATCCCCAAGTTTCCTCCACACCGGTCTGTCTTGTGCAGGTCTCCTCCATGTTACTCCCGCATACTTTCGAATTTCATCCATCCATCTCCCATGTGGTCTTCTTCTGGGTCTTTTCCTGTCCCTTGGAATCCAATCTAAAATTTCGGCTGTCCATCGATGGTCTGTCCTTCTGGCAGTATGTCCAGCCCATTGCCATTTCAGGGATTTAACTCTGATCATGATGTCTTCCACTCTTGTCATTTTTCGGATCCACGAGTTCCTCTTCTTATCTCTCCTGGTTACACCAAGCATGCACCTCTCCATGCCGCTTTGAGTTGTCTGCAGCCTTTGTGTGTCTCTTTTAGTTAAGGTCCACGTCTCTGCACCATACGTAAGCACTGGAAGGATGCATTGATCAAACACTTTTCTTTTAAGACATAATGGCATATTGCTCTTGAAAATTATGCTGTTTCTTCCAAAAGCTCTCCAGGCAAGTTTTGTGCGCCGATTAATTTCCTCATCAATGTGACCCTCACTTGATATCTGCTGTCCAAGATAAACGTACATGTCTGTTATCTCCAGCTTTTCTCCATCAATCGATAAATCTTCATTTCTTGAAAAAGCATTGAACATCACTTTTGTCTTCTGAAAGTTCATTTTTAATCCCACTTCTTTACTCTTGTCAGCAAGTTCCTGGATCATACTCTGCAGCTCTGATGGGGTAGTTGCAAAAATGACTGTCATCAGCAAAACGATGGTGAGTTAGATAATCTCCATTAATCTTTATCCCCTTGTTTTCCCAGCTCAGCGACTGAAAGACACCCTTTCAGCGACTAAAAGTTTCCATAAGAGCTTTGCTTACTGTTTTGTTAACTTCAGAAATATCCACTTCTTCCGATGTTAGGCCTTCTAAAGCGGAGAATCTGTTCTTCAGTTCCAACTTGAAGGTATTATGGTATTTTTTAAGGTTTGTTATGTCAATACATTATGTTTGTCTTATGAGCTTGCCACGTTCAAGTTTCGTGATGAGATGCATCTTACATCTCACCAATCTATGGTCACTATACCTGTGTTGAACTTGTTTAGCACACTACAGTCTTCTATGACAAATTTTTTGTTACACCTAATAAAATCAATTTCACTTGTCATCCCATTTGGATGTCTCCATGTCCATTTCCTGTGTGGCTTTTTCTTGGAAGAAGGAGTTAAAGATGAAAAACCCTTCTGCCTCTGCAAACTCAACGAGAGTATTTCCACGCTGGTTTCTGTTGCCGTGACCGAATTTGCCTACTGAAGTTTCATTCTGTTGCCGTTGCCCTATTTTTGCATTGAAATCTCCCATAATTACCTTCAAATGCTGCTTACCTTTATTATTTAGATGACGAATTTCCTCATAAAATTCTTCAATTTCTTCTTCAGGATGACTTGTGGTGGGTGCATAAGTTTGAATTATCTGAGCCTGGTATCTTCTCGACAGTTGGATAACGAGTCGTGCAACTCTGCCGGAGGAACTTTCAACTTCTACAACTTTATCCTTCAGTTTCTTGTTTATTATAAATCCAACACCACTAGTTCTGCCAGTATCTGTCCCACGATAGAAGAGATTTCCACTTTTCAGTTCAATGAGATCTTCTCCTTTTCTCCTTACCTCACTCAGCCCGACGATGTCCCACTTGATCCTTTGTAGTTCCTCTTCCAATTCAAGAAGCCTTGAATCAGAAGATAGGGAGCGTCGATTATACGTAGCCAAGGTCAGCATCAGATGGCAGCCTAGTCCGGTCCTCCGGGGATTCTTAGCACCTTCTGCCTTCATGTCGCACTGGCCGCTGCCTTGGCCAGGTACATTCCAGCTGCCGGAGACTGAGGGCCAAGATTTAAGTTGTAGAGTCATTTTGGAGGTGTTTGGCCATAACTCACCACGCTGACCAAGCGGGTTGGTGAGTGTGGGATAGCATTTCCTCTGATCCCGATTTTATAGTTATACCGCTACTGGCGGTCGTCAGAGCCCCTTTAGTGGGAACAGGATGCACCACGAGGCGGTGGGGTTGACATTTGTCAAGGAGAGGCTGTGATGTTACGCATCACCTGACCTTTCATCCCATATATCATAATAATGGTATATATATATATATATATAATATATAATTTTAAAGCTGTCGCATCAGGCTACAACTTTCATACTAAGCACATTCCCATGCTGTCATTTCCATACAAGCTACAACGTTAAAACTTGGAATATCACAATAAAAATTGTTTTTTGTTTCACTTTTATTAAAATTAAGGAAAGACTACTGGTTTTAGCGCAAAATTGAAGTTAGACAATTTTGTGGTGCGTAATTTGAGGATTAAAACTAAAAAAAAATTCATCGTTACGACCATTGGTTATGGAGATATAAGTCATTTTCTAAAATTCGGCAACGGGAAGTTCAGAGGCCCACAGGGGGAAAGCACAAGGGGAGATGCGGGGAGTTTGGGGAAATACATCTCTTATAGTGTTCTAACAACTGGCCAAAATTCAGCTTCCCCCTAATTATTCCCGACATCCCCCCCCCTTTATTTCCTGGGCTATTATGCATGCTGGGTCTTTTAATCTTACGATTAAACCCAAACAGTTACCGAATATAAGTGTTCACAAGGCCTTTTAGGGATGCAATAACATTCAAAATGTATTCTCCCAGTTTTTTAATTATACATACTGTTTTATTGTTTGGTTGCGTAACTTAAGCATACTACACGTTATTTGCGTTATTATTTACTAGCAAAACTATTCGTTTTTAAAAGCCCGTGTCTTCAGTGATTTGCGTGGGTCGTAAGTGTACACAAAATTATCCGTGTTTTAAGTATGTACGCTTAATATTTAAGTTCTATATTATGCCATTGTTTAGGACTTTAAGCATTTCATGATCGATTAGGTTGTAACGCTATGTATTATGTCAGTGTTTTAAACTGTTTAGGTTAAGTATAATCAGTCAGAGAAATGTTTGCGTTTTTAAGAATATGTACCTATAAAATGTAGAAGGTTTTCGTGCTGATAGGAACTTCTTTAAAAAAAACAGCCGTCATAGCACGATCTTCAACAACAGGTTTCAAAACACATGATATTTAAAACTTTGTAATCCATGTGTGTTTTTAGCTTAATAATGACACATGAGCGCTTTCGGGGTCACCAGCGACTCCCATCATCACATGTGTGAATACTGAAGCAATTTGACATGTACTGAAGTATATATTTACAACGTTCAGTGACGTAGGAGTTAGGGTTATAGCGCAAGCGCAAAGTCTGCGAAATACAATCGACACAATACAATAAGCTTAATAGATTCAACAATAACTATGTATTAGGTTTGTTTTCTATAAGAAGTCTCCAGGGGTGAGGGATATTGTATGGAATATCATCGTTGCATGCAGACTTTTTATGATGAATTATATACAGACTTTCGGTGATTAAAGTCAAACTTATTAGGAGGTGATGCAAGGATTGTGACACTATTCCAGTCTGGCTGAAAGTTTCCTGTATGGACCAACATGGCTAATGAGGCATTTTGAGTACCCATTTTTATGTTGTATTTGTGTTCCTTTAAGCGTGTTGACAAGTTGCGCACTGTGGATCCGATATAAGTGCGTATTTCACCGTATTCATCTGTGGGGATCAACGGGACACTGTATATACCATTTTTGTTTGCAATATCCACTGGGTCTCTATCGTTTTTAAGCATTGCCATGATGTTTGTAGTTTTTACTCCAAAGTTTAATTTGTATTTATGGCAAACGTTACGCAATATTGGAGTAAGACTAGGGATATAATCCATGGATCCAATATACTTAAGTTCTGATGAACCAGATATGAGATGAGGGCTGTAGAGGATCTTCTACGTAATTTTTTAAGCTCTGAATTTACTATGTATGCTGGGTTACCATATTGTGCTGCAATGTTTTTGATATTAACAATTTCATTACGTCGTAATTCAAGGGTTGAACAATGTGAAATAGCTCTGCGAAGCATAAATTGTAATGCCGACAACTTATAATTCTTGGGATGAAACGAATCGTTAGGAATAATAACATACAGAGCTAGTTGGTTTTCGATAAACGGTAGTTTGGATGGTATTAGTAACAGGGTCTCTGAAAATAGTAAAGTCTAGAAATGAAAGGCTATAATTTGACTCTAGATCCGCTGAAAATTTAACAGTGTTGAAATGGCTTGAAAGTACAGAGACGAATGTGTGCAGTTCTTCAACAGAATGTGGCCACAAAAGCCCGTGCCTTAGCTAAATTTCTCACCCCACTACTCATAGCAAATACATTTTCAGTCTCCAGTTCCATTGCTGCTCTACAACAGTTGAACGCTCTAACACTGGGAGATCAACCATTTATTTTGGCATCCTTAGATGTTATCTCAATGTACCCCAATATATCTATTGAACTAATAGTATACCTTTATATGATATAAAGGTAAAATATCAGATAAAGGTATACTATCAGCTCTT
The DNA here is from genome assembly GCA_039090855.1 of Macrothele yani. NCBI lineage: Eukaryota > Metazoa > Arthropoda > Arachnida > Araneae > Macrothelidae > Macrothele > Macrothele yani. Next base: position 1,783,517 of record CM076996.1, on the reverse strand, counting down.
CGTTTGGTTTCAAATCGCAGCTATTTTAAATTTGATAATCTTATCTACAAACAAACCCAAGGTGCCCCCATGGGCTCCCCCTGTCTCCTTTCCTTGGTGAACTGATGCTTCAAGAACTCGAATCTGCTGTCCTTGGTAACTATCATCTACAACCATTATGTTATCTCAGGTATGTCGACGATATACTCGTTTTGTGGCCATATTCTGTTGAAGAACTGCACACATTCGTCTCTGTACTTTCAAGCCATTTCAACACTATTAAATTTTCAGTGGATCTAGAGTCAAATTATAGCCTTTCATTTCTAGACTTTACTATTTTCAGAGGCCCTGTTACTAATACCATCCAAACTACCGTTTATCGAAAACCAACTAGCTCTGTATGTATTATTCCTAACGATTCGTTTCATCCCAAGAATTATAAGTTGTCGGCATTACAATTTATGCTTCGCAGAGCTATTTCACATTGTTCAACCCTTGAATTACGACGTAATGAAATTGTTAATGTCAAAAACATTGCAGCACAATATGGTAACCCAGCATACATAGTAAATTCAGAGCTTAAAAAATTACGTAGAAGATCCTCTACAGCCCTCATCTCATATCTGGTTCATCAGAACTTAAGTATATTGGATCCATGGATTATATCCCTAGTCTTACTCCAATATTGCGTAACGTTTGCCATAAATACAAATTAAACTTTGGAGTAAAAACTACAAACATCATGGCAATGCTTAAAAACGATAGAGACCCAGTGGATATTGCAAACAAAAATGGTATATACAGTGTCCCGTTGATCCCCACAGATGAATACGGTGAAATACGCACTTATATCGGATCCACAGTGCGCAACTTGTCAACACGCCTAAAGGAACACAAATGCAGCATTAAAATGGGTACTCAAAATACCTCATTAGCCATGTTGGTCATTACAGAAAACTTTCAGCCGGACTGGAATAGTGTCACAATCCTTGCATCACCTCCTAATAAGTTTGACTTTAATCACCGAAAGTCTGTATATAATTCATCATAAAAAGTCTGCATGCAACGATGATATTCCATACAATATCCCTCACCCCTGGAGACTTCTTATAGAAAACAAACCTAATACATAGTTATTGTTGAATCTATTAAGCTTATTGTATTGTGTCGATTGTATTTCGCAGACTTTGCGCTTGCGCTATAACTCTAACTCCTACGTTACTGAACGTTGTAAATATATACTTCAGTACATGTCAAATTGCTTCAGTATTCACACATCTGATGATGGGAGTCGCTGGCGACCCCGAAAGCGCTCATGTGTTATTGTAATCCATGTGTGTTTTTAGCTTAATAAAGTTTTAAATATCATGTGTTTTGAAACCTGTTGTTAAAGATCGTGCTACGACGGCTGTTTTTTAAAGAAGATGTATCTAATGATTGTGTGTGTAGTGATAGTGCGGAAAAGTCCTTCACTGGCTAAAGTAGTACAACTAGTCTCCAGATTAAGGAATTTTACCAGCACTAAATACGAAGTCCACCACTTTCTTTCAGTATCCTTTTAAATGACTCCTCCGAATGCAATTCCCCACAAACACGATCTCTGGGCATTTTTAGATTTTTTTTTTCTATATTAGTTTTCTGTTGGCCCTACAGCAGTATTATTTTGAAGTATTTGTTATTTTTGTGTAATCAGTTATGTTTTTACTGTTTTGTGTTCAAATTTTTTTTCTGATTTAGCCCCACATTAAGAAAAAGAATAACGTAAACGAATGTAATGAATAATTTTTCTGTGTAGTTTAAATGCATTTGAAATGTTTTCCTTTCGACAGCCAAGCTCCTAGCGCTAAATTTAATGGTTCCTTTTGAAACTGCTTCAAGAAATGGGCCCTGTGAAACGTGTGCCAAGCAAGACACGCACGAATGGGTGAGTTCAAACGACGAGGCGTTTTCCTGTGGGCTACGGAAATATGCAGGAGTCAACCACCCGCGTTTTGGAATAAATCATCCCTGAATATGACACATTTCTGTGGAGTCTGTTCACCGACCTATGACTTCTTCAAAACAGGGTTTGAGAAATATTGCCGGTGAATGGCTGGGTGCTTTTTTTGTTTTTCTTTATATTTATGAAAAAAAAGAAAGGAAAAAACAAACAAACCCTTTTTAAGCCTCAGTACTACTTTCTTCCAGAAGCGGGCGAGGTTTCCACTTTTCGGATTTGCTTCCAACTAACTTCACCACTGGGCGTTTCTATTCCTTACATAAAACAACTGTCTGCATACCTACACCGGTTTTTCAACATGAAATAAAGCACAGAAAAATTCTTCTTCCTCACTAATAGCATGCATCATATAATTCTCAGTACCAGAGAACTTTCTTCCGGTATAAGCGAAAGCAGTCTGGCTCATGTCAAAGTCTAGTACGTTACTGATACCTGACAAACTTGTATTACCCTTAATGTTTCAATATCGACCTAATTTTAGATGAAATAACTTTTACTCCTAGTAAAAGAAAATTTAACTCATTAATCGTACACATAATTTTTACGTAATCGTAAACATCGTAACTTGCGCTGCTAGGAATTCTCGTAAGATGTTGAGCGCTCGCAGAGTTAACATTTTTATGTGACCCTCATGGTACACAGCCTAATTTTCATTACTGGAATAAATCCTTCTGACACACTAATCATTGACAGCCTAATTTGCCCCACTGAAAACTTGTTCTGTGCATCAATTGTGCGAAGACTGCAAAAGAAAAAAACGCAGCACTAATCGCAGGCGATACAATGCCAGCGTTGTTGAATGTCTTCAAATTGAAGCACTAGGAAAGCAAATTTAAAATTATACCGGCTGTTCTATGCATTGTTTTTCAGTATTTTCCGTGGACAATAACGTAACTTAAGTGTACAGATTTAATGTAAATGATTATTAAAAGCCCTTGTATCGAAGCACTGATGCATTTCTTTGCTGTGAAGACGCGATTTCTCTGGATTCACGGCACAAAATAGTTTCGCACAAGTGATGGAGATCTTTCTACATGGGTGCTTTTAAGTTGTACAGTTTGTCAGTTTTTTACGCTTTCCAACCGTAGGTTGAAAAAGCGTATGTGCTCCAGCTTTGTCCGTCTGTCCGCTCGATAACTCGCTTAAAAATTATTCGATTTCGATTAAATTTTAGTATCTGGTAGAGGACAACCTGGAAATGAACCCTATTGAAAATGGGGTCAAAGGTCAGGACATAGGAGCGGGATCCATTCCATTGCCATTATGCGTCATAATTTACGTAAACATGCTTCGATTGCGACAAAACTTTGTTGTTCCGGAGGTATACTAAACCATTTCTGTTTAATATAATCGAAATGGGGTCAAAGGTCAGAGCACAGGAGCGAGATTTATTCCACAGCCATTATCCTCATAACTTGAGTAATGATTTCTGGTATGTTGGAAAGCGTATCATAATCAATGCATTGCATGATTTTACTAACTTCTTGGATGTATTGCTTGATATATCTGAGTTGACCTTATGAGACTACTTCCTATCAAGCCACCCTGAAATATTACATTAAACGAGGTTTTTTTATATGTCGTGCTATTCAGTTATCCTTTGCTCATGTTTGTGTTAAGTATATATTTTCTGGTGTCCGTAATGTAACTAAATTATTTTTTTCCAGATAGTCACTGTCATGCTCGTATAAACAATTAAGGGGAACCTCATTCGTAGCGCCCATTCGTATTAAAAGCCGCCAGTGAACTGCAGCTCTCATTTCTATTCAGCCAGATCTGTCATTCACCATGTTGCCCAGACGAAGAAAGCTTTTAATTAAAGGACTTCTGCTAGTTCCTGCTATGTGGGTTCTCGTGACTTACGTTCTCACAGTTACTTCTGGTAGGCCTGCCGAAGAGATACCGAAGAGCTTAGCCGCGCATCACAAAGTGGCACACTCAGTTATCAGGCCTTCGCCTTCAGTTCCTATCATCCAGGGCAATCGTCGACTACCCGAGTCAGCGAATGGAAAAGATCAAGAGTACCACGTGGAGCAAGGGCAAGGCTTTCTTCTTCCTCCTCGGGAACCGGACGGTCCAGGAGAGATGGGAAAGGCCGTCAAGTTGACCAACCTTACTGACGAACAGCAGAAACTGGTGAAGCAAGGTTGGAAAAACAATGCTTTCAATCAGTATGTCAGTGACATGATCTCCCTGCATAGGACTTTGCCTGACCCTAGGGATAAAGAGTAAGTCGAATATAATTTTTATCACCTTTGACTTTCTTTTTTATTGCATCTTGTAAGCAGAAGTTAATTCTATTTTACTCATACAGTCGTTTTTTAACATCATTTAAGCGGGACTCATGTTACAGCCTTTCTCGTCCGATTTTGGATACGATTTCTCTGTTTCTAAAAGTCTGACTGGTAAAATTCTTGCATCGAAGAGAAGAAAGCCCAAGGTGTCTATGGCCTTATTGCTTTCCCTGGCTGTTTTGTGAAAACAGTCTCTTCGCGTTTAGAAGTCGGATTATAGAAGAGCTGTTACGAAACCATTTCCAGGACCCTATATACACTCTACAGCACGCAAATTGCACCACCCAGAAGAAGTGTTCCGATTTTTATGCAAATCGTTTGGTGAGCACTGTACGGCGGGATATGCAAATCGATTTTCAGGCAAATTGGTTGGTGGGGTTCGGCGTTATAAGGCAAGGTATGCTGCGGCTTCGACTAAACTCTCCACAAGTCTGCGGCTAGTATAACTATAAACGATCCTGCAAAACGAAATCTGTAGGAACAACACGTACTGAATGGCAAGGTAACGTGTGTGTCAGCTATATCTCTAAAGCTTATGGCGTTGACGAGGACACCCATCCTGTGATTTCATGAAGATGGGTCTTGAAGTAGGCGTTATAGGCAACATGTGCACTGCAAACATGAGACAGTTATTCGAGGTTTACAGCAAGGGTCTGTAAACTTCTGTTATCACAGGTGGATGTAGGAGGATCCACAATGACAGGAAGATCACACCTGTGATCCTCCTAGTACTGTAGGAGGATCCACCTGTGATCGACGTGTACAGGTGTGGAGGCAACTCGATCAAAGCACGGATTCAGCAGGTACACTAGAGCGATTCACTGTGCGAAAGTTGTTCAGTACTATTTGTTTTTGTTTTAATGGCAGCTATGAGCTGTCATCCGTCCCTGACTGAGGGCCACTTGTCTCAGAGAAAGGTCAGAACCTGCGCCACGAACACAACACCCATGCTTCTTTCTACACTGGCGGAAAGTGAAAAAAAAAAAAAGAACACCAAGAAGGAGACTTCTGATACCAACGAACATAATGACGGAATACAGAGGATAACGTGATCAAAACATTATGGCAAAATACAGCTGTATTTGCTGGTAAACTGAAAAATAACATTTCCATGTAGCATGGTTAGTACGAGGTTGAACCGCTATGAACTGCGTCACACGGTGCAATTCTGGCATGGAGTCTGTCGTACAGATGTTGGATGTAAGTTTGGGGTATTGAATTCCAAGCATCCTCAACCTGGACGCGTAAATCGGGGATGGTCGTGGCTGGCCGAGGAGACCGGATAAGTCTTGTCCCATAAAATCCCACACGTGCTCAATGGGGGACAAATCCGGTGAACGTGCAGGCCATGGAAGTTGTCTCACACCCCGAAGTGCATGTTGCGCTGCACGTGCCGTGTGTGGGCGTGCGTTATCTTGCTGGAAAACACCACGATGGACCGACCTTACAAATGGCACAACAACGGGCTGAATGATGTTGATGTAGGAGGTTCTGTTTAACGTACCCGGTGCAAACACTAGTTGTGTACGGGAGTGATAGCTGATCGCTCCCCACACCAGGAGACCAGGTATAGGCCCTGTGTGTCGCTGGCGAATTCAAGAAAGCTGGAGACGCTCCCCCTGTGCGTCTGCAAACACGCATACGGCCATCGGAGGCTCCCAAGCAGAATCTGCTTTCATCGCTGAACACGAAAGATCGCCATTGCGTTCTCCAGTGCAGACGTTGCCGACACCATTGCAGCCGTTCTTGACTGTGGGCTGGAGGTACACATGCCAGAGGCACACGTGCACGTAGTTCTGCATCCAGTAGACGGTTGGGATCGTTCGCACAGTCACCTCAGGTGCAACGGCAGCTCGGATTTGCGTCGCAGTGGATGTTCTGCTTGACAACGCAGCTCTTCTTATGCGTCGATCGGTCCGCTCATCAGTCCGTCTGTGACTCCCGGTTCCACGTCTTCTCGTGTGGGAATGTTCCTGGGACCATCTACGCCACCATCGTACCACCACCGATACTTCCCGTCCAATTCGCTCCGCGATACGACCACCCAGCCTCGCGGAGTCCGACTAGACGACCTTGCTCAATGTCCGATAACTGCTGAAATCGTACACGTCTTCCGTGTCCAGGCATTGCAGCTTCTTCAGGGTCTTCGTACGTGTCCCTACGCCGACGATTGATTACATTCACTTCGCCGTACTCCTTAAATACCACCGACGATAATTTGCATATGCCGTGCTGTGGCGTAAGCGCTCACCGGTTGGTCCCGAAACTAACATCACACCTACGTAAACTCGACCCAATTAACATATGTAAATTTCATGATTGTCCGCGCAATTCCTCCTTGGTGTTCTTTTTTCACTTTCCGCCAGTGTATTTTTGTCCTTCTCAAATTTGATTGGTCATTATACAGAAGACGACGAGAAAAGATGTAGAACGACAGAAAGATCAGTTTCTGGAACTGGAGTCGAACCCTTGCACATGAGTCAGGAGTTTTGGCTCCGAATCCCTTAGTCGAGGCGCGCGTCTTGCGCAAGAGGCGTAAATTTGAGATTCAGAAATAGCCTATCCCCTAGCGGTCGATTCTGGTAGTATTTGTCAAATTGGGGATGTGAGCAAACTTACAGAAATAGATTCTAGCAGCTTATATTGATATCCTCACGCTGAGGGTGGTTAGGTAATTGGGTGAAGAAATCGCTTGTCGCAGATAGCCTTTCTGCATAGGTCATAGGTTCAAATTCCAGGTGAGACATGACTGTCGCGTTTGTTATTCTTTTGTTTCTTTTTCGTCCTTGAAAACCAACAGTTTGAAATATTTCGAAATGAAAGATGATATTCAGACTATCGTTTGATAACCGTAGGGGACCCGTTAAAGTACGAAAAAAAATCGACAGTTAAGTCACCTAAATGATATAAATTCAGTCTGATTTTATAAACTTCTCACCGGGGTAGTTTTTGAATTTTTTTAAATTTATCATATTCATATCGCTAGTTTTGTTTATTTTCATTTTGAAACTCTGTCAACCGCTCGGCTTCATTTTCATATCATTTTGCTGCTCTATTTAGTATTCATGGTAGTTTAAAGACCACCGTGAGCTTTGAAGACTATGAAGGGTGTCCCATTTTTTTCGGGTTTTTAGCACACTGAAACTAAATGAACAGACAGAACACAACGATCTGTCTTCAAATCCAGGCCTTTGGTGCGATAGATGAGCATCCTGACTGCACTGTCAAGGAATGACAGTCATCCGAAAAAGGCAACGCACACAATACCGTGAAATTGTAAGCCTTTTTTTCCCCACAAGGTGTCCCAACTGATCTGTTTTGTTTCCCAATTTCCTTACACTAGCAGCTTTCATATGCACAAATTAAATTTGTCATATGAAGAAATGTGGGTTAGCAAGTTTCTTCATCGAGCAAATTTATCTTGTTGAGTTAACAACTGAATTTTTGGTTTCATTTCATCTGAAAGCTATAGTCATCGAAATGGTACATTTTTCGATGATTAAATTATTTCTCTAGAAGCTGCAGTTGCATCTTTCTGCGTTTCAGTGCCACACGCTGAAATTAGACCTTGCAATGTTTAACACATTATGCTGTGATTTAGATACTGCAGTTGTATTCTACATATAAGCTTATCGGATGCTCAGTGTTCTTATGCTGTGCTTCAAAATTGAATTTTGTTGTATCGGAGTGTTCTGATTCACATTTAAATTTTCAACGTTAAGTTGTTGTGCTCCGGATGAAAGTTGTACTTCGTTATTTTATAGGTGTTAGGACTTGCGTTATTGATGTTTCGAAACTGCTCAAAGTTGTTAGATCCAGAGACCGGATAACCCGAGAACAAACAGAACACAACACAAACACGTTTCTCGACATCAGCCCTTTCATTCACTCGTTCAAAAACCACTCTGATAGTTGAGTTAAAAGTCTAAGCATCACGCTGTGTTTAAAATGCCCCCCGCCCCCTTCCCTCGTCTTTTGTTTTATTCACACATACGGCAGAGCTGCGTACACTTCTAACAGTTTAAAACAAATTGAGTTTGCATCTTTCGGCGTCAAGGACACAGATATCAAAGTTTTTTTTGTTTTGTTTTTTATTTCTTTTTTGTGGAGATTAGAATTGCTGCTGGTGCCATTTCTGCTAATAACACGCACAATGTTTGAGCGGAAGATTTCTTGGAAAGAGATTAAAACTGGACAGGTGATCGCAATACAGCCCAATTCCTTTAATTAACGCGACCCTGGGTGAATGGACGTTAGAAATTTGTGTTGGACCGACAGTCAGCCTGTCTGCGGCTTTTCTCAAAACACCATGTCGACGTTAGCACAGATACCAGGATAATTTCCAAAACATGATCAGCCCACATTGCATCCTATATTTCAGCGCAGAGACTTGCTAAGATGTTGCACGTATGCTTCTAAGAAGTTTCTTGGGTAAATCACTTGAGGCGCAAGTCCTTGACTCAGAATTTGACTCAAGAAGTGTCAATGTCGGGATAAGAAAAGCTAGAAACAAAGGTGAATAATGTACTCTCTCCGTCAGACATCGATTCAGGCTGTTTTACAACCAGTCTGCGAAAAAAAAAATGGTGCATATATTGTTGCTTTGACTGTCCTGTCTACGAGCACGTTTTTTCATGTCTTACCGGGGACTTTTTTTCCCCGTATTAAACTGAGGCACGCATGTCTGCCCGAAATTTCCCATTCATTTTCGAGCTTTGTGAGTAATTTGTTTTCAGAATTTCATAAGGCTTTTAAAAATGGAGAGCGAGCCGTTAGATGCAATTTAGAACAAGACATTAAGAAACTTATGGAGTTTTACCTCGTAGCTGTAGTTTTAAATGGTTAACTGATTAGCTAATTAATTGGGTAAAGTTCTTAAATAGCTTCGTTGCACACAAATCACCCTTTATAAACAAATAACCAAACGTCCAGGGAGAAAGAATGAGCAAGTCATGTTGTTCCACCAATTTATTCTGTAAACACTTGTACTTGAGGACATGAAGGTAATCCCTTGACAGGATATTATCCCGCTGGGTTACGCAGACATCAGCCTCATAACAATGACATTTGTTCGTCGATTTCATACCGTATATCTCGACAGGTTTTATATTGGCGTTTAACAATCTTCTCTGCACTAACTCTTCTCTCTACCTATCAATTCTCCCAATCTTATTCATTTAATGTATTCATTTTATGTTGCTCTGACTCACTGTTAGTGTTGCCAAATTGCTAAAGCTTTTCTGGGAAATAATGAGCCGTTCAGTGAGAAAGCATTTAACCAAGAAGTAACTAAATGTACACAAGAAAACAAAATCAAAAGGAAGGTAATTTACAGGTATACGTCACAAAGGTTTTAATACAAATCAGTAGGTTATTTTCCATGATGTTGCATTATGTAATGAGCTTTCTCAGCAGTGAGATGTCAAAAACACTTCCGCGGCCATGCAGAGTTCTTCGAATGCACGACAAAGAAATGGATAACAAACAGTTCTGTTTCCAATTCGATAATCCCTACGTAGCTGTTTTAAGAAGAATGCATGGCAAAAATTCTCTTTGTATTATAGATCGAGGCTAGAGTGCCCAAATTATTGATGTTTCCCCAGTATGCACTGTTTCCGTTTGAAGTACGAATTTGTGTTTGTTACTCAAAGCTAACGGGAAAATTAATTTCTACAAAAAAAAAAAAAAAAAAAAAAAAAAAATAAATAATAATAATTAGTGTTCTATTGAGAAGGAGTAAGCCTGGCCAAAACTTCATGTAATTTTAGTTTTTCCCGTGAGAGCGCAAATGTACAGGATTATTACAAGTGAAATACAGTTTCAACATTTTATAAAATCAGAACTATGTAAGATATTGACACTCACTATGCACCGTTCTATCACAAATAGTAACTATTTTATTATATAGATGGCGTCACTAAAATATATTACATTATCACCGTCACGTGACCAGTCAGGCAGGGTGCCGGTCAAAACACCGACACCCAAAACACCGACAGGACAAAACACCGACACCCAAAACACCGACACCCAAAACACCGACAACCAAAACACCGAAAGGACAAAACACCGACAGGACAAAACACCGACAGGACAAAATACCGACAGGACAAAACACCGACAGGACAAAATACCGATAGGACAAAACACCGACAGGACAAAACACCGACATCTCGTTTCTATTTTGTTTCTCCAACAGCAGTCGGCGCTGTATGTCAAAGATCAAGTAATATCAGAAAGTTTGTACGACGGCTTTTTAACGGCAAAACAAAAATTTTGCGGCATTGCTGTTTTCAATTTAGAACTACCAAATTTGGTGTACAATCTCATAGTACTCCAAGTTAGACCGTAGACGGATTTTGGAAGGGGTCCGCACAAAATTTTCTTAAAATCTACAGTTTTCAGTTTAGAACCAAATTTGATATACTACCTCATGGTACACTAAGGTAGACTGTAGATGATTTTTGAAAGGGATTAGGGTCAAGGGGGCCCCATACAAAATTTTCATAAATTCTGGTTTTCAATTTAGAACCACCAAATTTGGTATACTATCTCATGGTGCTCTAAGTTAGCCCGTAGACGGTTTGAGGAAGGGTTCGAGGCGGGTCAAAGAGGCCCCCATACAATATTTTCGTAAAATCTACAGTTTTCAATTTAGAACCACCAAATTTGGTATACTACCTCATGGTACTCTAAGTTAGACCGTAAACCCTTTTAGGAAATGATCGGGGTCAAGGGGCCCCCATACAAAATTTTCGTAAATTCTTCAGTTTTCAATTTAGAACCACCAATTTTGGTATACTACCTCATGGTACTCTAAGTTAGACCGTAAACCTTTTTTTGGGAGGGATCGGGGCCCGGGGTCGAGGGGGCTCCATGCAAAATTTTCGTGAAATGTACAGTTTTTAATTTAGAACCACCAAATTTGGTATACTATCTTATGGTGCTCAAAGTTAAACCGTATACCGTTTGTGGAAGTGGTCGGGGCCCGGGGTCAAGAGGGCCCCATACAAAATTTTCGTAAAATCTACAGTTTTCAATTTAGAGCCACCAAATTTTGTATAACAGCTCATGGTACTGTAAGTTAGACCTAAACCCTTTTGGGAAGGGATCGGGACCGGGGTCAAGTGGGCCCCATACAAAAATTTCGTAAAATCTAGAGTTTTCAATTTAGAACCACCAAATTTGGTACACTATCCCATGGTGCTCTAAGTTCGACCGTGGACAGTTTAAGGAAGCGGTCGGGGCCCTGGGGTCAAGGAGGCCCCATACAAAATTTTCATGAAATCTACAGTTTTCAATTTAGAACCACCAAATTTGGTATACTACCTCATGGTACTCTAAGTTAGACCGTAAACCCTTTTGGAATGGATGACCACCAAATTTGGTATACTACCTCATGGTACTCTAAGTTAGCCTGGGTCAAGGGGGCCCATACAAAATTTTCGTAAAATTTACAGTTTTCAATTTAGAACCACCAAATTTGGTATAATATCTCATGGTGCACAAAGTTAAACAGTTGACCGTTTTGGAAAGTGGTCGGGGCCCGGGATCAAGAGGGCCCCATACAAAATTTTCGTAAATTCTACAGTTTTCAATTCAGAACCACAAAATTTGGTTTACTATCCCATGGTGCTCAAAGTTAAACCGTTGACCGTTTTGGGAAGTGGTCGGGGTTCGGGGTCTAGAGGGCCCCACACAAAATTTTCGTAAAATCTACAGTTTTCGATTTAGAACCACCAAATTTGGTATATTATCTCATGGTGCTCTAAGTTAGCACCTAGACGGTTTGAGGAAGGGGTCGGGGCCCGGGCTCAAGGGGTCCCATACAAAATTTTCGTGAAATCTACAGTTTTCAATTCAAAACCACCAAATTTGGTATACTATCTCATGGTCCTCAAAGTTAAACCGTAGACAGTTTTTGGAAGTGGTCGGGGCCCGGGGTCAAGAGGGCCTCATACAAAATTTTCGTAAAATCTACAGTTTTCAATTTAGAACCACCAAATTTGGTACACTATCCCATGGTGCTCTAAGTTCAACCGTGGACAGTTTGAGGAAGCGGTCGGGGCCCGGGGTCAAGGAGGCCCCATACAAAATTTTCATGAAATCTACAGTTTTCAATTTAGAACCACCAAATTTGGTATACTACCTCATGGTACTCTAAGTTAGACCGTAAACCCTTTTTGGAATGGATGACCACCAAATTTGGTATACTACCTCATGGTACTCTAAGTTAGCCTGGGTCAAGGGGGCCCATACAAAATTTTCGTAAAATTTACAGTTTTCAATTTAGAACCACCAAATTTGGTATAATATCTCATGGTGCACAAAGTTAAACAGTTGACCGTTTTGGAAAGTGGTCGGGGCCCGGGGTCAAGAGGGCCCCATACAAAATTTTCGTAAATTCTACAGTTTTCAATTCAGAACCACAAAATTTGGTTTACTATCCCGTGGTGCTCAAAGTTAAACCGTTGACCGTTTTGGGAAGTGGTCGGGGTTCGGGGTCTAGAGGCCACACACAAAATTTTCGTAAAATCTACAGTTTTCGATTTAGAACCACCAAATTTGGTATATTATCTCATGGTGCTCTAAGTTAGCACCTAGACGGTTTGAGGAAGGGGTCGGGGCCCGGGCTCAAGGGGCCCCATACAAAATTTTCGTGAAATCTACAGTTTTCAATTTAAAACCACCAAATTTGGTATACTATCTCATGGTCATCAAAGTTAAACCGTAGACAGTTTTTGGCAGTGGTCGGGGCCCGGGGTCAAGAGGGCCTCATACAAAATTTTCGTAAAATCTACAGTTTTCAATTTAGAACCACCAAATTTTGTATACCACCTCATGGTACTGTAAGTTAGACCTAAACCCTTTTTGGAAGGGATCGGGGCCTGGGTCAAGGGGCCCCATACAAAATTTTCGTAAAATGAATTAAAATTTAGTGCCTAAGTAAAAGGGCAATGCTATTAACTTGGTTGATGTGCAAACGTTATGAATATGACATTGGTAGAGTAAAAATATTAAAAAGGCTTAGACCTTAGGAATTAATATTTCGTTCTTAAGTAAAAAAGCGCGATATTATTGACTTGATTTGATAGGTAAACGTTATGAATGTGACATCGGTAGAATAAAAACGGTTAAAAAGGTCTAGGCCTTGGCCTTATGAATTAATAATCAAGTTAATAATATTGTTAAGTAAAACCACAATATTATTAACTTGATTTGATATGTAAACGTTGTGAATATGAAACCGGTAGAATAAAAACTGTTAAAAGAGCCTAGGCATAGGTCCTGTGAATTAAAATTTAGTGCCTCAGTAAAAGCGCATATTAACTTGATTTGATACGTAAACGTTATGAATATGAAGTCGGCGTATTAAAAGCTGTTAAAAAGGCCAAGGTGTAGGGCCTATGAATTAATTAAGTTACAAAAAAATATTACAAGCTGGACATGTTATGTAAATACTTAACGCCTAAGTAAAAATTCAACGTTTTTAAAAATCCCATCTTATCGTCCTTTTCTGAACACAGCGTGAGTCGTGCTGTAGTTCCGTCGAACACTGCACACCGTAACCGTAGTTTAAAGAAATGTACGGAGTCCGGCTATTTATTTCGTCAAATTAAAGTACAGTTCTCGTTTGGCTTACATATTATAGAGTTCCCAATTCAATTCTCAATATAGTCCAAGAAATAGCAATCTTTATACCCCCCCTTCCCCGAACTTTTATGGCCAGTTGTGAGCCGGCATGAAAATTCAGACAAACAAAAGAGCTCCTTTCCGTCGTGAGGCAGCTTGGAAAACTGCCACACATAATTCGGGAACTTGGAAAACTGCCTGACTGGAAATATGCCACACATTCAAAGTGTTCCCCAAGGGAACAACAATTTGTGGCCAGCCCCTTAGTAAAAAACATGTGGCAATTTTCCTGTGTGACACTTTGTCAATGTGTGGCAGTTTTCCACGTTGCTGAAAGATGTGTGGCGGTTTTCCTGTGTGTCAGTTTACAGTGAACCGCATTTGTGCACGACGGCCCCTTAGTGAAAACTATGGGGCAGTTTTCCTGGGTAACAGTTTTCCAATGTGTGGCATTTTTCCAAGTTGCTGAAGATAATGTGAAGCTTTTCTTGTTTGACGGTTTACCGGATATCTTATAAAACATCTGAAAGTTGCGGGAAAAATGGAAATGCCGATCCCGGCAATTCACCCTCCACATATTTGTTTTAAGCAGCGTGAAAATGGAAATCACAAGCAAGCCCAGAAATCTCCCCCACATTCGAGGTTTTGAGTAAAATGCAATTTGTGCGCTATACCTGACTCAAAAAGGTGGGGAGATTCATGTGGGGGAATTTTCCTATGTGGGGACTTTTTCGTGCACCTGTATGCAACATATTGCCATTTATTGTGTCGACAAGTAAACCGAAACATCTTACGATTAGTATGGTTTCTCAAAGTTATTTATGTTTATTTACATTTTGTAAATTTTTCTCTTGCATCACAAACATACAAAATCCGTTTGGCAGTTCACCAGAACATAAGGGCTCATTACGTCAGCTAAATTATGTAAAGGAACATTAGCAACTAGCAACGGCTCCACTGCAAAATAATTTTTGCCGAATATTTTCGTAGGTTGCCGGAAAACCGCCACACAGGAAAATTGCGACACGTTTTTCAGTAACTTGGAAAACTTCCACACAGGAAAATTGCCACATGTTTTTCATTAAGGGGCGGGGCACCAATTGCCGTTCCTCCGAGGGAAACTTTGAATGTTCAAGGGGGGGGGTATAAAGATTGCCGTTTGTTGGCCTATATGATGGAGAATTGGATTGGGGACTCGAAACAAATTTCGAGAAAACTTTCTATGTAAGACAAGCGAGAAATGTACTTTAATTTGAAGAAATAAATTGCCGTGACTTAGTACATTTCCTAAAACTACAGTGCCCCCCCCCCCTCCTCCCCTGCTGGTGGCGCAGGCATATGACCAATCGTCCAAGTAGGTCCGGATTCGAATCCCAGTGAGTCATGGATGTTGTGTTTGTCTTATGCAGAAGCGCCGACTATGGAGGCGCAAGGCGAATCTTGCCCCCTCAATAATTTTACTGGAAGAGAAGTGCCCACCTAGTGTCTTTCATTCTGTTCAACTAAATAATCGCTTGGTTCTCATAAAGTAGACCAAGCTCCATTTATGAGGCCAAAGCTCTTTATTTCCAAGAAAATAATAAATAGCAAAATAAGTAAAAACGTTTTTTACATATTCAGTATTGCTCATTTGATAGGAAACTTGATTGCCATCCCCGTATTGTGTTTGATATGTTCTCACGATGTGTGGGAAATGTTTAAAACAATTATCATAAATAAAATAAATAAAAATACAGAAACGGATAACCTCTTGCGCCTTTATTTCTCAATTTATTTTTTGTGCTTCTCGTTCTTTGTTCGAGTAACCTCACTAATTTCTCACTTTTTTTTTTTACAAATGTTTGGAAATAAAGCATTTCTGGATATTTCTATAAAATCACAGGCTCAATTTTATTTTTAAATAAAAGAATATTTCTGTTTCCTTGTGCATTTACGAATGAACAATTACAATTGTGTTTTAAAATATACGACGTTGACGTAGTTTATCTTTTTGCCTTTTTTTTATTGTTATTTTGAGAATAGAAGAAGCGTGACCCCCAAATTTGGTGAAGCCACCGCCCCTGGTTTTACGGAACTGGCTCGCTCCCTTCCATGGAACCAGTTGCATTAAATTAGGGACAGACGATTGCTTATAGCCCACTGAGTTGAGTTGCTCTCGGTGGTTGTTAAACTCTCAACAACAACAACAACAACAACAACAACAACAAATCCCTTATATGAGAAAGTGTAAGAGTTTATCGGTACAAAACTTTTTCCATATAGAATTTTTTCGCCAAACGTCCAAAACCACATCGTGAGAACTTGCAGTTACAATGTGCCTCTCTCCCCCAATCACTTTAATACTGATATTTTTCATTTTTGCACTGATAAGGTTTTAGTTTCAATTTTATTGGTTTTTAGCATAATCAATTAAATATCCCTTTCTAGAGATTTGGCTATTTAGAAGAAAAGCGAAAAGGAAACATACATGTGTAAGTTTTTTTTACAAAAAGTAAAGCAAATTGTTCAGTTTACGTGAAAGCATTCCGAGTAGTGAACTCACTCGGCATTCTTCGCGGTGTAATAAGAAAAAGACGAACTGTTAGCTCCCCATCCATTCATATGGATGGACGGAAGAGTCCCCCACCTCTTTCAGTCAGGGACCGTACAGAAATTGCTTTTGGCACAAAATATCGAACGTGTAGAAATTTTTTGGGGTCGGCTTTTCCTTATTTTTTAATGCAACCTACATATGTTTACCACTTTTACAGTAGTTTATGTTAGCAAGATGGGGTGGGGGAAATTTCCGGATTAGTATTTTGACTAGTATCGCGGTTTTCAGTGAAAAACGATCTTACAATTAGTAGGCTGATGGGGTAGGGGAAAATTCCGGTTTTGGTAATTCCGTATTCACTGCAATCTACAGATGCTTTGTAAGTAGTAGAAAAATGTGGGAGACATTTTCGGGGACGGCACTTCGACTTTTATTCTACTGTAGTTTGTAGCAAAAAAACGATATTACAAGTAGCAGGATGGGGTGGAAGAAATTTCCGGGGTCGGTTATTCTTTCTTGAGGTCTGCAATGTCGTTATACTGAAAGCCATGCGCAACAGCCGAATAAATTAAAATCAGGTTATCCTCTGAATCGATGGCGCACACATTTATTTCTTCTCGAAAGTTTTCGGTTGCAATTTTCTTGTTGTTTGAGGAGTTGCCATTGTTTCACGATTTTGATAGAATCACCTGAAATTTCAGGATTTGTTAGAATATAAACATTACATCCGTCGGTTCGCTTGCGTTCACTTACGAAACATGTGGTGTTCATAAACTCTGTATTTGATATAGATGTAGCCATTAGCGCACCCACGGAGGGGGCTTTGGGGGCTTAAACGCCCTCCAAGGAGATTATGAGCGACGTACGTCACAATTTAAACATTCAAAAATATTATTTTACTAGTTCAAAAAATTACATAGTGTCTGACATAATGTCTTCCATTACATGGTGTCTTCTTTCCAAAGCCACAAGGAGATTAAGAGCGACGTACGTCACAAATTAAACATTATTTTACATGTTCAAAAAATTACATAGTGTCTTCTATTACATGATGTCTTCTTTCCAAAGCCCCAAAGAGATAAGGAGCGACGTACGTCATAACCGTATATAAACAATAGACGTACACTATATATATATATATATATAAATGTGTGTGCACACATTGTGTGCGTATACTATATATACGTATATATAGCCCCCTCCGATACATGTACTCCAGACATCATGAAAGGTACCAGTACCAGAGTTCCTCCAGTCCTTCCAGCAGAAGTTGCACATGCAATCAAGAACATGAAGCGGGGAAAAGCTCCAGGAGAAGATGGAATTACTGTAGACATCATACAAGAAGCAAGTGGAGAAATCGAAACAGTACTCGCCCAAATTTTCACTCAATGCCTTAATGAAGGGAAGATTCCTGAAGATTGGAACAACTCTACAATGATCTTGCTACATAAAAATGATGACATTGAGGATCTCAGGAACTACAGACCTATCAGCCTCCTATCAGTGGTTTATAAAATCTTCACTAAAGTTCTTTCACACCGCTTAAAAGTGACACTGGACATGGCTCAAGCGAGAGAACAAGCTGGATTCAGGAGTGGCTACAGCACAATAGATCATATCCACGTACTGAGAGAACTAATTGAAAGAGCGAGGGAATATGAACTTCCATTGTGCATGGCTTTTATCGATTATGAAAAAGCCTTTGATTCGGTGAAACCATCAGCAGTTACAAATGCTCTGAAATCCTGCGGTATTGAAGATGCGTACATTAATATTATTAATAACATCTATGAAAATGCAAGTGCAAAGATTCGGCTGTTTGAAAATACAACACACATAAAAATTGGAAAAGGAGTGAGACAAGGTGACACCATATCTCCCATGCTCTTTAATGCCACATTGGAAAATGTCTTTCAATCACTGAACTGGGAAAACAAAGGGATAAAGATTAATGGAGATTATCTAACTCACCTTCGTTTTGCTGATGACATAGTAATTTTTGCAACTACCCCATCAGAGCTGCAGAGTATGATCCAGGAACTTGCTGACAAGAGTAAAGAAGTGGGATTAAAAATGAACTTTCAGAAGACAAAAGTGATGTTCAATGCTTTTACAAGAAATGAAGATTTATCGATTGATGGAGAAAAGCTGGAGATAACAGACACGTACATTTATCTTGGACAGCAGATATCAAGTGAGGGTCACATTGATGAAGAAATTAATCGGCGTACAAAACTTGCCTGGAGAGCTTTTGGAAGAAACGGCATAATTTTGAAGAGCAATATGCCATTATGTCTTGAAAGAAAAGTGTTTGATCAATGCATCCTTCCAGTGCTTACGTATGGTGCAGAGACGTAGACCTTAGCTAAAAGAGACATACAAAGGCTGCAGACAACTTAAAGCAGCCTGGAGAGGCGCATGCTTGGTGTAACCAGGAGAGATAAGAAGAGGAACTCGTGGATCCGAAAAATGACAAGAGTGGAAGACATCATGATCAGAGTTAAATCCTGAAATGCCAATGGGCTGGACATACTGCCAGAAGGACAGACCATCGATGGACAGCCGAAATTTTAGATTGGATTCCAAGGGACAGGAAAAGACCCAGAAGAAGACCACATGGAAGATGGGTGGATGAAATTCGAAAGTATGCGGGAGTGACATGGAGGAGACTGGCACAAGACAGACCGTTGTGGAGGAAACTTGGGGAGACCTTTGTCCAGCAGTGGATTGATAATGGTTGACAATGATGATGATGATAGCCCCCTCCAACAAGAATTCCTGGGTGCGCCACTGGATGTAGCCATGTAAAGCTACTTTAATTCCCCGCGTATGTTAAAGAATTTTTCCATTGCTAAGGATGTAGAGTCTCTCAACTAAATGAACGATCGGAAAGTCAGGACTCGGGAAAACTATGGGGGAAACCGGAAGTCCCTCATCAAGGACAGAGAATTTTCGGGTGTAGGAGAAGTGGCCACCGGAGAACTGACCACAAAAATTTAAAAATTTTAAGGGGTCGTATAAAAATTGCGTTTTTGACCGCTTCATGCCCACGACACCCAGAGGTTGGTTATCTGAGTCATATAAAGTTTCCGTAATTTCGTCTTTTCTTAATTGCGATAATTAATGTAATTTTTTTTTTTTTTTAATTTTATGATCTACATTTCAACAGAAGATTTCAGGGTTTTCAAACTACAAGTCTTCGAATTATCTGAGCGCATGTGCTGACTCAGGAAACTTTTCGGGGGGAGGGGGTGGGGTGCCAAAAGTATAAAATATAAAGCATTTCTCGACCGATCCGAAGATTTTCAGCATTTACAAGCTACAACTCGACACATTATCTGAGCGTATGTGCCTACTCTGGAAACCTGTGTGTGTGTGTGTGTGGTGGTGGTGGTGGTGGTGGTGGGTGGGGGGGGGGTAATACCAAAAGTGTAACATATGAAAAATTTCTCGTCCGATCGGAAGATTTTCAGCATTTATAAGCTACAACTCGGCAAATTTTCTGACGGCATGTGCCTACTCAGCATATTGTCAGGGGTGGAGGGTGGGGGTGGAATTACCAAAACTGTAAAATATGAAAAATTTCTCGTCCGATCCGGAGATTTTCAGCATTGAAAAGCTACGTACAACTCGACACATTATCTGAAGGCAAGTGCCTACTCTGCAAAACCGTCCGGGGGGGGGGGGGCAAGGGGGTTAGTACCAAAAGTGCAAGATATGAAGAATTTCTCGTCCGATCCGAAGATTTTTAGCATTTACAAGCTACAACCCCCCCCCCCCCCCGACAGGATTCCTGAGCAGGCACATGCCTTCAGATAATGTGTCGAGTTGTAGCTGCTAAATGCTGAGTATTTACAGTTTTGGTATCCGCCTCCCCCCGGACAGGTTTTAATGAGTGGGCACATGCCTTCAGATAATGTGTCGAGTTGTAGCTGCTAAATGCTGAAAATCTCCCGATCGGAAGAGAGAATCTTCCTATTTTACACTTTTGGTATGCCCCCCCCCACACACACACACACAGGTTTGCTGAGTAGGCACATACCCTCAAATAATTTGTCGAGTTGTAAATGCCAAAAATCTGCCGATCGGACGAGAAAATCTTCATATCTTATACTTTTGAAATTAACCCCCCCCCCCCCCCCCCCGGACAGGTTTGCTACGTAGGCACATGCGCTCAGAACAGAAAATTTGTCGAGCTGCAGCTTGTAAATACTGAAAATCTCCCGATCGGACCAGAAAGTCTTCATATTTTACACTTTTGGTATCCCCCACCCCCCTCACATACACAGGATTGCTGAGTAGGCACATGCCTTCAAATAATGTGTCGAGTTGTAGCTTGTAAATGCCAAAAATCTCCCGATGGGACTAGAAATTTCTGATATTTTACACTTTTGATACCCCCCCCCCCCCCATCGCCGACAGGTTTCCAGAAAGTGCACATGCGCTAAGAAAATTTGTCGAGTTGCAGCTTGAAAATGCTGAAGATCTCCCGATCGGAAAAGAAATGAGAAATTTTTGATATTTTACGCTTTTGGTATCTTTTTTTTTTTATTTTGATTGGAGGTTTAACGACCACCGTGAGCAACTCAATGGGCTATAAGCAGCCCTCGCCGTCGTCCCTAATTTAGAGTCACTGGTTCCAGGGAAGGGAGAGAGCCAGTGCCGTAAGACAAACACAACATCCATGCCTGACCGGGATTCGAACCCGGACCCCTTATGGACGAATGATCAGAGGCCAACGCCTTAGACCACTGCGCCACCGGGGCGGCATTTTTGGTATCCCCCCCTCCACACACACACACACACACACACACACACACACACACTACTTTCCTGAGGCAGCAGACGCCCTCAGGCAGGCAATTCGATGACTTGTAGCTTGTAATGTCTGAAAATCTCCCGATCGGACCAGAAATTCTTTATACTTCATATTTTAGGTTTTAAGCACACCCCCCCCCACCCCACACACCCGACAAGTTTCCTGGGTTTGCTCATACTCGCAGAGAATTTGTGTAGTTATAGTTTATAGAAAAATATCGTAAATAAAAAAATACGAAATTACGGGCATTTTATGTGTGTCAGATAACCAATCTGGAGGAGACAGAGCAGCCCAGAACACAATTTTTGTACGGCCCCTTAAAAATTTTTTTGGCCAGTTCTCCGGTGGCCAGTTCTTCGCTTAGTCTTAGCTCCGAAAATCATGGAAATGTCTAAATTTCTTGCTGAAAATGAAATATTAAAAAAAAATTATGAACAATAGTTGCTCAAGTAGTGGAGAATATAGCCACACGAAATTTGTCTATGCAGAACAATTTTATGGCACTGAATTTGCAATGTTTCCAGTTCTCCGGTGGCCACTTCTCCGGGGGCCAGTTCTCCGTACCCGAGAATTTTCAGCATTGGAACTAAAATTACCAGTAGCAAAACCCAGGAGCAAAACCTTCGACTGCGATTAAGAAAATGTGTGGTGTTACTTTTTCTACAATCCAATATACCCGTCCGAATCCTGTGGGGAAGGGGGGGGGCTTTACTGGTAATATCAGATGGGGAAGGAAAGAACTTTTCTTTCTTCCGCGAAACTATACTCTGAGCAAAGGTAAGCTGATTACACTGTCAACGCTGTGAAACCGATTCACCCACGAGTTCGTATCTCTTGTTTATCTGTATTTCTCCCCGCACCCTTCCCCTTAGGACCCTAAGGGTGATGGGAGGAAAGACAAAAGGAATCCTCCCGCTCATGCTTCCCTCAACTAACAACCACCAGACAAACGATTTTTTCGTTTTCAAAAACGCATCTGGGTGGATAAGATACACCTTCGTTAAACATATTCCTTACTATTCCATTTCATCAGTTATACATAAACTTTAGGTGTTCCAAAGATATTTTTTTAGTTACATGTTGAACGTGTATGCAGTACGCATTTTTTAATTTATTTTTTTTAGAAATACAGTGGACTGCGCTACGTTTCCAGATGTACTGAGAAAATAGTATGTTATCTCTGTGGGAAATGATATTTTATTTATTATTTAGCTAAAAAAAGTTTTTGAATGAATGAAATGGGAAATCCACTGTGCAAATGTTGTATAAAGCACAGAAATTTCTCAAAGGTTTTCGAATGTATTATTTGGTTTCTAGCACATTACAGCGATACGGAAACTCCTGGATTCAGGATTATTTCTTAACACATACTCAGGGCCGCCTGGACGATCGGTGCAGTCGCCCAGGAAGCGCACTTACGATGACCCGTTCCCCAAACCGTCCAGGGGCTAACTCGGATTACCATGAGATAACCAAATTTGTGGTTCTAAATTAAAAACTGTAGATTTTACCAAAATTTCGTATTGGCCCCCCTTGACTCCGGGCCCCGACCACTTCCAAAAACTGTCTACGATTTAACTTTGAGCACCATGAGATAGTATACCAAATTTGGTGGTTCTAAATTGAAAACTGAAAATTTTACGAAAATTTTGTATGGGACCGCCTTGACTCCTGGCCCCGATCCCTTCCAAAAAGGGTTTACGGTCTAACTTAGAGTACCATGAGGTAGTATACCAAATGTGTTGGTTCTAAATTGAAAACTGTAGAATTTACGAAAATTTTGTGTGTGGCCCCCCTTGACCTCTGTCCCTTCCAAAAAGAGTTCACGGTCTAACTTACAGTACCATGAGGTAGTATACGAAATTTGGTGGTTCTAAATTGAAAACTGTAGAGTTTACGAAAATTTTGTGTGGGGCCCAATTGACCCCTATCCCTTCCAAAAAGAGTTCACGGTCTAACTAACAGTACCATGAGGTAGTATACGAAATTTGGTGGTTCAAAATTGAAAACTGTAGATTTTACGAAAATTTTGTATGGGGCCCTCTTGACTCCGGGCCCCGACCACTTCCCAAAATGGTCAACGGTTTAACTTTGAGTATCATGAGATAGTATACCAAAATTGGTGGTTCTAAATTGGAAACTGTAGATTTTACTAAAATTTTGTATGGGCCCACTTGACCCCGGGCCCCGACCCCTTCCAAAAACTGTCTACGGCTAACTTAGAGCACCACGAGATATTATACCAAATTTGGTGGTTCTAAATTGAAAACTGTAGAATTTACGAAAATTTTGTATGGGGCCCTCTTGACCCCGGGCCCCGACCACTTTCCAAAACGGTCAGCTGTTTAACTTTGTGCACCATGAGATATTATACCACATTTGGTGGTTCTAAATTGAAAAACTGTAAATTTTACGAAAATTTTGTATGGGCCCCCTTGACCCGGGCCTCGATCCATTCCAAAAAGGGTTTACGGTCTAACTTAGAGTACCATGAGGTAGTATACCAAATTTGGTGGTTCTAAATTGAAAACTGTCGATTTGTATAGCGGACATACAAACAATCAATTTTACATATAGAGGAAAAACTGAAATTTTTATATAGCTCCTTACTGCAGTTTTAACAAAGGAAATTTTGCATTGGTACTGCAGCGCCGACTATTGTCAAAGAAGTACGATACAAGGCTTGAAGTTTAAAACTGTTGAAGTAAAATGTTGACAGTTTGTCGGTGTTTTGTCCTGTCGGTGTTTTGTCCAGTCGGTGTTTTGTCCTGTCGGTGTTTTGTCCTGTCGGTGTTTTGTCCTGTCGGTGTTTTGGCTTGTCGGTGTTTTGTCCTGTCGGTGTTTTGGTTGTCGGTGTTTTGGGTGTCGGTGTTTCGGGTGTCGGTGTTTTGTCCTGTCGGTGTTTTGGGTGTCGGTGTTTTGACCCAGACCCGTCAGGCAAGATGGTCGCAAATGCTGCGTAGAAGGCGTTCTATGTGTGCTTTGAAGTAAGCAAAACGAATTCTGTTACTGTTGTGCAAACGGCGTTTTAGAACACATTTCAAAAAATCAGCCGAATAGACAATCCATCTGTGACTGGCACAAGAAATCTGTAACAACAGAATGTTTGTGTCAATGTAAAAGTCCAAGGATACCACGTGTATATCTGACGAACAAGTGAAGTATGTTCGTGCCATTTATCAACGCAGCCCAAGGAAATCCACAACGACGGTGGGTCAGGAGTTAAATTCCACAACAGACTGTTTGGAAAATTTAGAGGAAGCTGTTGAAAATGACCCCACACAAACTGCATTTACTGCAAATTCTAAGTGATAATGACAGAATCGTACGTCGCGATTTCTGTACAGAAATGCAGGGGAGTTTTGATGGAGATGGTTTTAGTGAGAGTCTAAATATCAGCGGCGATTCGATCTTCCGTATAGGTGGGAAAGTTAACAAGCATATCATTTGCATTTGGAGGACTGAAAATCCTAGAGCAACAGTGGAGCATATGCGGGATTCCCTAAAGGTTAATGTGTTCTGTGCTAATCCCGTAGAAAAGTGTATTGCCCCCCCCCTTTTTCCAAGACGACAATGTAACAGGAAGTTCTTACCTCTATGTGCTAATTATTTGGTTGATCTCTTAACTGCACGAAGGCGGTGACAGCTTCATTTTGCAACAACATGGAGCACCACCCCAATGGCATCAGGGAATTAGAAATCACCTTAATGAAAATCTTCCACAGCGCTGGATTGGCCCTGCCACAGGCGACAACAACGCACTCACATGTTCGCCACCACGAAATCTGGATCTAACACCCTGTGACCTTTTTTTTTTTTTTCTTACGGGGCTTTGTCAAAGACAAGGTCTTAAACCCTCTCTTTCGTGTTAATTTAGCTGGTTTGAAACACCGTACCCCAACATCTATTTCTGGAGTTGAAGAAGATATATTAACGCGTGTTTGGCAAGAATTCGACTACCGCTTTGTTATGCCATGTGACTAATGATGCACACATCGAACAGTTGTAAGTTGCTGTTACAAACTTCGAGTTTCCCTTCAAAACGGTGCAACTGAGTATCAGTATCTTAAATAGTTTGAGTTTTTATAAAACTCTGTATATCAAATGTACACTGAAGTTCCAAACGTCATGGGATACGTACCTAGTATCGTGTAGGACCTCCTCCAGCCCGACGAAAGTGCAGCAATTCGACGTGACATTGATTCCACAAGTGGCCGGAAGACTTCTGGAGAGATATTGTGCCATGCAGTCTGAACAGCCGCCTAGTTCCCAGGTTTTTGTAGGTGCAGGATCTTTTGTGCGAATGGACCTTTCCACCACGTCCCATAAGTGCTCTATTGGGTTCATGTAGGGCAAACTTGGTAGCCACACCATCCGTTGGACCTGTCCAGAATGCTCCTCGAACCAGTTTTGGACAACTTGGGCCCAATGGCATAGTGCATTGTCCGCCTAGAAAAATCCCATCGTTGTTGAGGTACATGAAGTCCATGAAGGGATGCAAATGGTCACCCAACAGAGTAACAAAGCAATTACCGGTTCATGACGTGTTTACGACGACCAGAGGACCCAAACTGTGCCACGTAAAAACACCTTACACATGTATTGAACCACCACTAGCTTGCACAGTGCCTTGTTGACAGCTTGGGTCCATGGCCAAATGGGGTCTGCGCCACACCTGAACCCTACCACCAGCTCGTAACAACTGGTAGCGTGACTCATCGGACCCCGCCACATGTTGCCAGTCTTTCAGGGTCAAATTACCGTGTTCACGAGCCCAGGTGAGACGCTGTATCCGATGTCGTGGTGTTAACAAAGGCACTCTGGTGGGTCTTCTGCTTCCATACCCAATGGACGCTAAATTACGCTGCACTGACCTGATGGATGTGTCCCTTGTACCTCCTGCATTGAACGTGGATGTTATTTGAGCCAGTGTCGGTTGTCTGTTAGCATGGACAATCCTGGCCACTGTCATTCAGCACCCGTGGTCGGCCACTGCGCTGTCCACCGTGGGTGGTAATGCCTTCCACGAGGTATTCTCGGTACACACGTGACACCGTGGGTCGAGGAATGTTGAATGTTCGCACAACTTCGGAAGTTGAATGTCCCATCCGTCTGCCTCCCACTACAATACCCTATTCAAACTCTGATAATTCACATCGGCTTGCTATAATCCTACTGGCAGTTGTTCAGCCTGACTCACGAGATTACACCTCGCAATTGATAAAAATCGTGGCGTGCATCAAAGCCTTTATACGACGGCAACGCCAGTTCAAAATTTGTATACTGCTATCCCATGACTTTTGGCACTTCAGCGTATATTAAATGCCATAGTAACCATTTCTGGAAGACTAGCAAGAAAAATTTGCTTTGTGTCATAGAGAGGTTGGGTAAATGATTTCCAGTTTTCCTTGGTATAAGTTCACAGGAACGCATAAGACATACGGTAAAGAGATTATATTGTTTTTTTTCTTTGCGAGTGTTAGCTTCGTTGCTTTCGTCTTATCTACAGGAAGTTCTGCACGATTGCTGAACATTTTAATTTTGTTTTAACGTCTCCAGACATTATTTAATAGCAACCCCCATGAAATATAGAATCTGCTTTTTAATTCACTATCTTCAACGATCTTAAAAGATCGTACTTGTAACCTCATTCTATTTCATAAGGTCTATTTCGCCCGCTGGTCGATCGCTTAATGTGCCAGCTTCGAGAGCTGAACAGGCCGATAGTTCTGGTTATTTCCTTTCGTAGTAACTAGAAAACACGTGCACTAATGGCCTTCAGTAACCATGGGAATTGTTTGGGGTACTAAGTGTGCATAAATATTGTTGCAAATTCTTACGAATTTCTGCCCGGCGACTTGTTCCTTTTCTTTGTAGGAAGAGGAAAACTAAGAAAAAGTATTTTGGTTAAGATGCCATGAGCCCGGAAGTGTGCTGTTGGCAAAGTAAATAAAAAGAAATAAAAACAATATTTTAACACTAGAAGAAAAAAGAAAGTGCTTGTGGCTCATTCTGCGGGTTGTGAGGTTGTACTGTTTGTTTTTTTCTTTTAAATCTTCATTACACACACAGATTTCAGTTGAGAAAAAGGAGTAGTTGATGAGAGGAGAGCCCAAACTCTTATTTGTAGAGTGATCACTTCTTTTTCAGGGCAATTAGCCCGTTCTTCTTGTCTGCTGGTCATGGGTCAAGTAGTACCGTACTTGGAGTCTATCAATGGTTTCGGTCCCACCAAGTGATGGTCTGCGCAAAGTGTTGATTGCAGTCGATGTTTGAATATAAGAGGTAAAATCGTTAAATTTTTTGTATTAATGATAATTTTTTTTTTAGCTTTGGAAGATAATTAGCCGCACACGGGAATCCTAACAAAAGTTCTGCACATTGTCCGTTTTTGAGAAAAGTGTGAAATAACGGAGAAAGCTTACCGTATTGCCGTTCAGTGTACTCCCCTCCGCTGTTAATGACAGCTTGCCAGCAGTGAGGCAGGTCCTGCATGTCCGTAGTACGCAATCTTTGTTCAGCTGTCGTATTACTCGGGTCACGTCCAATGACAGTTCGTCCATCGATTCGTAGCGGATTCCACGGAGCGTATTTTTTAGCTTTAGGGACAGATCAAAGTCGGGTGGACTGAAATCAGGTCTGTATGGTGGGTGGGATAAAGTTTCCCAGCCATATTTCGACAAAAGCCCCCATTCCGACGCTGGACCATAACCAATGCATTGTCATGCAGCAAGATCACTCCCGCTTCCAACAACTTGGGGCGATTTTGACGAATTTTCGGTCTCAACTTTGTCCTCAGAAAGTCACGATAATATTGTGCGTTGACATTTTGCCCTACCGGCAGTCGATCAGAGACCACAACACCCTGGGCATCGTACGCAAAAATCATCATTTGCTTCACTTTGGATTGGTGCCCACGACGCTTTGAAGGGCGTGGGGAACTTGGATGGCTCCATTCCGCTGATTGTGACTTCAGTTCCTGCTCAAAATCATGGGTCCTAGTTTCATCAATTGCGACAATTCTGTTCAGGAATCAGGAAGGTGTCTCCCCCCCTCCCCCGCCTCCTTTCGAACCCGTGGAGGTAATCCTGTGCGATGCTCACTCTGGCTGCCTTCTGCTCGGGGATGAGTTGTTGGGGCACCCAGCGCGCGGAGATTTTTCTTTTTCTCAATGAGTCGGTCAAACTCCGGTTAACAGACATGGTGAACAAAGTTTCCTGATGAGCAGTCTCCTCGACTGTCAAACGGCGATTCTCTTCGAGAAGTTTTGCAACAATTGTGACAGATGTTTTGGTCTGTCGTCGTTTGAGGTCTGCCTGAGCGATGCTCATCTTCGATGCTGCTTCGGCCCTCCCGAAAGCTCGACACCCAGTGAGAAATTGTGCTTCGATCAAGAGTTCCTTCCCCACAAACTTCTTGCAAGGCAGTGTGGATCTGTATCGGAGTTTTTCCCCGCAGAGTTTCTATTTTCACGTACGAGCGCTGGTTTAACGCCGTGACTCTACCTGAGGAGCTGCACGCTTCCATTTCCAAACCCTCCCACGTCCACACAGCAAATGATAGCGCGTCGTTGGGACACCACTGCGTTGCTGAGAAACTGGCCTTGACATGACGCAATCATTTTCTGGATTACATCATCCACTTCCGTTTTAGATTAACATGTGCAGAACTTTTGTTATCACCCTCGTATAAGGAGAAAGGCAGCAGTGTAATGTGAGGGGATTTTCTTTTAGACTGGACTCTTTCTCTCTCTCTCCGGTGAATTTTAGTGTTAGCAAACTTGATAGAAATAAAGTGTCAGATATCTCTGCATGTGACGCCCAGTACCTGAATAAATGTTATGACAAGTTCTATTTTGTTATTCCCTTGACTGAATAATAAATGCACCGAAACAATTCTTTTCCATATACGTAGTGACCTTATGTTGAAGTATTTGACACTGATATTAGTTTATTTCGGTGTTTTAAGCAGGTGACGTACATAATGATGCGAATAACAAATTTAAAAACTCCTAAGTATCAGTAATGCCTTTTTGAAGGTGAGTGTTATTTAAAGTGTTTGATGTGCATTGATGATAAATTAAGTGGTGTGTATGTAATAAAAACTGAGGTGTCATTTGGGTGCTGATGTCTCGTTAGTTGCACATGATCTCGTGGTACTAATTCATTTTCGATCTCGTCCTTGACGTTGCGTCATAATTGGATGTCAAAAAAAGAAAAAAATCTGCTAAGACTGTATTCCATTGCAGCCTATTTAGTTCTGTTGCACGAAGTCTTTCAGCTTGTATATTGGTCATACCACATCATCTTATCTTTGCCATTGTGGAAATTTAAGCAGTTGCACTGTGCATTCATTGGTATTGTGCAGACTGTTCCGTTGGGCAAGTGTCAAACTTGCTAAGGAGTCTACTCATCTCTCATTTCTACTCAATTGTAGATATTTAGATGTTACTTCGAAATATCTACGCATTAATACGGTGGCGTATTCCTATCGTGATGAAGCCATCCTCCGGAATGCTGAAAGGAAGCGACTGGCACAAGCCATCAGGAGTAAACGAGGTCTCGTCGATTATTTAAACCGTAAGTGCTACTTGACTTTCTCTATGTTGACCCGAAGGGAGCATACACTATTAGTGGACCGTGAAATTATCACTATTACTATTGCTGAGCACGAGGTAAAAATTATTATCCAAAAGCATATAGAAAAATTGTTAACTCTGGTTGGCTATGAAGTTAGCAACAGACCCCATTATGTGAGTTGCTCAAACCATGGAATGAGAGGGGCACCGTTTTCTGTTGTTAATCTAAGTGACTATGTGCTGAACCCAATCCAGGAGCGTGCCTTTCGACGCGGTTCTAAGTTTGCTTCCCCATATTGTGGCAAGCGAGTTGAAACCATTATTCCGCAAGTTGAATCCATTATCTCCTCCTTGCCTGGTAGTAATCGTAGCTTTGCCAGGGTAAAAATTGCTAGATACCTTGCAAACCAAAATCACCATGTTGTGCAATCAAATGACTTTAACAAGTTGAGATAATTGCTGCTTTTCATCATTAAAGACTAATAATTCTATTTTATCTGCAGATAAATCCTCAGATTGTTATTTTAAACACCTCTTCATATTCTCAAAAAATGCAAGATGTCATTGGCACAATCCCACACCTAATAATAGGTAATGATCCCTCTAAAGCAACAGTTGCAGCCCTAGGTAGGCTGAAGAAGGCCCACCTATTCCCTGATAGTTTCACTCGTGCATTTATCCCCCCACCTGGCTACCGTGTCCCTGATATGTTCGGCCGCATCAAGTTACATAAAGAGGGATACCCACTTCACCCTTTAGTTTCTAGCTACGTGAGCCCTACCAGGCCACTTGAAAAAGCCTTGGCAAAATATCTTGCTAAATTTATAGTGGATTCCCCTTACTCAGTTACGAGTTCCACTAGGGCTTTAGAAAGGATTAGTGTTTCAACTGCACAACGTTCCTTTCATTTTTGGCTTTCCTTGATGTAGTAGCTTTGTACCCTAATGTACCTGTTGATGCTACCCATCAAATTATTGAGGCTTTACTTGCTGACACCAATACCCCATATTCTGAAAGTACAGCAATTCTTAATGCGTTACGTTTTGTTAAAAAATGATCGTATTTTAAATTTCAGAATTGCATTTATTAACAGTTAAAGGGCTCACCAATGGGTTCCCCATTATTCGCAGCGTTAGCAGGAATTCTGCTTCAATATGTGGAGAACAAAGTTCTGAATGAATTTCGACTTACCCCTAGTTTATACATTAGATACGTTGACGACATCTTGGTGATATGGCCTCACACCCAAGATGAATTAAATAATTTCTCCAACATATTATCTTTGGTCTTTCCAACTGTCAGGCTCACGATAAACCAGGAGACAGATTTCAAATTGCCTTTTTTAGATTTCTGTGTATACAGAAACCCTTATTCCAACTCCTTAAGTTTTACTGTTTACCGATAACCTACAGCCATAAGTTCGATCATTCCATTTAATTCCTTGCAACCCTTTCAGTACAAAACCTCAACTATTAATTTCCTTTTTCGCCTTGCATTTAAACATACCACCACAAAGTTCTTTCTTTGACCAGGAGATCAGATATATCTTCAATTTGGCCAGTTGTTTTGGTTATCCCACCCATTTAGTCAAACATACTTTTGCACGTGTCAGGGCGAGCCGTACCCACCACCCTTACAAGACATGACACAAGGGACAACTGGAAATTTGTAGGCTCAATTGAATACATACCGTACATCTGTAATGTACTATCTCGCTTGTGTTTTAAACATAACCTAAAAATTGGTGTTAGAACTAAATGTCTGTCAACGTACGTTAGAAAAGATCGATGCAAAACCAACATGCTGCAAAAATGGCAAGTGTGCAATATTCCTATGCTAGATCCACGATCAGGTGAAACCATCAGTAACTACGTAGGATCTACAAAAAGGGAAGTGGGCTTGCGATTACAGGAGCATAAATATAGTTTAAAGGCAAACCTACACAGCACAGCCCTGGGTAGGAATGGTATTTAATATTTCTGGTGATATATACCCAGACTGGGAAAATACCAAACTACTGGCAAACCCCCGCCTCTACCCACTCACTACTATGCTTGGAGAGTGTATATATCACAGCCTTTGGGACCAATGCTGCAATGATTACACCCCTGTTGAGTTATCTGGAGATTGGGAACAATTTATTCATGTATTACGTGACAGGTTGTTGTATCAAGTAGAATACATGTTTTAATTCTGACATATCTCGTACTCATAAATCATCCTCATCATGATTTGCATACGAAGTTCACAGCAGCCACGTCATGTCACGTGACCAGGTTGTAGGGTACCCATGGTGCACAAGTGTATGTATATGATATCGAGTTGGCGTTTATATCAGTACATCTGAAGATGAAGTGAGTGTCACTTCGAAAGTACTAATGTATGTTTTAACCTTTATATAGTTTTTCATCTTTTAAAATAAATCGTGCTAAGACGGTATTCCATTGCAGCCTATTTACGATATCAAAAAATTTTGATGTGATTTTCAGCGTAGATGCGCAACAATATGTATAAGATGCGGCCAAAAATATTGGACACTCCGGCTAGAACATATGTCAGAAGGAACAGGTAAATACACTATATATACACACAGTTGACAAAAGATTAGATATAGGGGTGGTGGGCAGTTGACTTTGGCATACCCCGCACAAACTGGAACAGAACCGAACGTTGGCAATAGGCTGACAGCAGGGCTTCCCAACAGTGTATCGCAATCGACGAACATGACTATGCGTGGTGATCTCAGTGACTTTGGTTGTAGACTCATTGTCGTAGCAAAACCGATTGATCATTCTATCTCCCAAGTGGTAAGAACGCTAGAGTTCCCTAGGACAACCGTATCAAGAGTGTACCGCAAGTATGCTATCGACGGATGTACCTGTTCCCGGAGAGCAGGCAGTAGCCAACCGTACGCCATGGATGACCGAGGTCGATGTAGACTTTCCAGGCTCGTAGAGACTGACTGCTTGGCAACGGCGGCGCAAATCACATCCAGGTTTAAATAGGAGGCCCTGCGTACCCTGGGCTACGAGAACTGATTCCCTACTTGTATGCCCCTGCTGAATGCGCGTCATCGGAAATTTCGCCTTTCCTGGTGCTGGAAACATCAAAACTGGACCTAAATCCCGTTTTAAGCTATACAGAGCTGACGGGCGGGTGTGGCGTCGACAGCATGAGACCATGGTCCCGTCGTGCCAGGTCGGCTCTGTTCAAACCACTGGTGGCACTATGATGGTTTGGGAAGAATTCTCATGGAACACATTAGGTCCCTTAGTGTGTCTGGAGAGGTTCTTAAGGTTCTATGAGACCCGTCATCTTGTTATTGCTGCCTTTTCTTATTAACCAACGGGCAAGCGTATTTCACAAATTGCTCGGGCAATTTTGCACATTTTGGAACACCGTTTGTGGCTAACGCAAGATATATGATAAATAAAGAGTTCTCTGGTTTCAGATTTTTATTTTGGACCCTTTAAGTATTTTTTATTAATTAATAAAACTATGGAAGACTCCTTGGTACGACTTTCGCTGCAGATAAAAAATGAAGGGAAAGGTCAATAAAAATTCTGAAACCAGAGAATCAATTCTACGATTCCTCACTTTCTGAAAATACTAAAATTTACTTAATTGGTAAAAAATATTGGCTGCAATTTGTGAAATAAAGTCACTACGTGTTGAAAAAAAGATGGTTCAAACATCTCAACAACTTGTCACGCCCACTGACACCTCCCCTCCCCCTCGGGTGACTGCAATTCCCTCCCTGTGATACGGAGGTGAACACCCGTTTCCCCTAATCCGTTTCTCCTAAATCCCCTTTGCCCTGACCACGTTTACCCCAATGGCGTTTCCCCGAAATCGCTTTTACCCGAATTCCCATTTCCCTTAATCTCGTTTCCCTTAATCTCGCTTCCCCTAATCTCGTTTCCCCTAATTCACGTTTGCCCTAAACGCGTTTACCCCAATGGCGTTTCCCCGAAATCGCTTTTACCCAAATTCCCATTTCCCCTAATTTCGTTTCCCCTAAATCTCATTTCCCCTAATTCACATTTGCCCTAAACACGTTTACCCCAATGGAGTTTCCCCGAAATCGCTTTTACCCGAATTCCCATTTTCCCTAATTTCGCTTGCCCTAATTTCGCTTGCCCTAATTTCGCTTGCCCTAATCTCGTTTCCCCTAATTCACCTTTGCCCTAAACACGTTTACCCCAATGGCGGTTCCCCTAAATCGCCTTTCCCCTAATTCCCATTTCCCCTAATTCCCATTTCCCCTAATTCCCATTTTCCCTAATCTCGTTTACCCTAATTCACGTTTGCCCTTAACACGTTTGTCCGTGTCAAAGTTTCCCTAAAAACATTTACTGTATCAAGTTTGTTCTAATTCTCCTTTGCCTTGATTCGCGTTTTCCCAAATTCATGTTTTCCGTAATTCATGTTTGTCCTCATTTTCGTTGAGCGAAATAAAACGTTTCTTTTATCGCCAAAATTCAGGGGAAAAAAATCGGATTTATCGTCAAATTTAGGAGAAAAATCGTTGTATGTAATTTTTTATCGTCAAATTTAGGAAAATATATGTATATTTAATCATCATAAACCATTATCAATCTACTGCTGGATGAATGGAGATCTCACCAAGTTTCTTCCACTACGGTCTGTCTTGCCCAAGTCTCCACCATCTCACTCACGCATGCTTTCGAATTTCATCCACCCATCTCCAATGTGGTCTTCTTCTGGGTCTTTTCCTGTCCCTTGGAATCCAGTCCAGAATTTGGGTTGTCCGTCGGAGGTCCGTTCTTCTGGCAACATGTCCAGCCGATTGCCTTTTCAAAGATTTTACTCTGATCATGTCTTCCACTCTTGTCATTTTCCTTATTCATGAGTTCCTTTTCTCATCTTTCCTGGTTGCACCAAGCATGTATCTCTCCATGCTTCTTGCAGTTGTCTGCAGCCTTTCTATGTCTTTTTTAGTTAAGATCCATGTCTTCCATCCATATGTAAGAACTCGAAGGATACATTGATTAAACACTTTTCTTTTTGAGACATAATGGCGTATTGCTCTTTAAAATTGTATTGTTTCTTCCAAAAGCCCTCCATCCATCCAAACAAGGGCGAGCGAAGGACATTTGCCGCGCCGTGTAAGAGAATATTTGTAGCACGTAGTTTGTAAAACAGATCGTGTTTATGTTTTCTGTTTGTCCGTCCGTCCGTCTGTGGACACTATCTCTGCAACTATTAGTCCGATTTCAAATATTATTTTTGCGTTGGAAAGCTTGAAATGTGCGAATGATGATCCTACATGTCGTTTTTTTTATACGATTCACAATTTCGCTGCTAGAGGGCGTAAATGCAGGTGATGTTGAATTAGAAATACATTTTATTCCATATTTTTGCTTCTAAACATCCAATTGAAAAAAAATACTTTTAACTTTCGATTCCGTTTATGTCGAAGACTACTTTTTAGGCATAGTCACTTTTTCATGTTTCGCATAGATTTTTGGCTAAAGGGCGTAAAATACAGCTCCTGGTGGGAAATCGTTTGGATTATAGTTTCTAATTTTTTGGTAAAAATGGTTTGGCCACCAGGAGACGAAAGATGGGGTGAGGGGAGGGGTCTAGTACGCTAAGAACTCTTAAAAAGTGGGCCTTCTGCGTTCACAATTCTATTTCTTGCTTTAATAAAAGTTTAGTGCGATGTAGTACTTTATCTGTGGGGGCGTGACGGATACAATGGCTGCGTTAAGGACAAACCGTATAATGGTCCTCACCATGTGCACTTCTTTACACTTTTGTTGGCATGATTATCGAAGTAATCAACAAGAAAGGAAAGAATAATTCTGTTGCGATATCAAAACCCACCGTTTTATTTCGGTTAATAAAAATTAGGACACATATAAATTAGGGCAAACGCGAATTAGGAAAAAACTTGATACGGGCAAACGCGATTAAAGGGAAACGAGATTAGGGCAAACGAAATTAGGGGAAATGGGAATTCGGGTAAAAGCGATTTCGGGGAAACGGGATTAGGGTAAACGGGATTAGGGCAAACGGGAATTAGGGGAAATGGATTAGGGGAAGTGAGGCTACGCGGATACGGAGCAGTCGCGTGGGGTGTCTTTAAATGACCCTGCAGGGGAACTGATGGGGCAAAAGAAGTTATCTCAAGAAAAGCTTCAGACACAAGGCATTTGTGTTCAGCTGACATTCTTCGAACTGTCTTTTCGTGCATCAAATTTGGTTTTTATAGATATTTTTATTATTCTTCATTGGTGTTATATTGGTATTTGATAATTTGTTCTGATTTCGGTTTATTTTTCCGTTCTTATTTTATTCTTTGTTCCGATTTTGTATTTCATTATTATACATATATATTCCATACTTTTATTTTCTTCCAATTTTGAATTTATTCCTCAATCTTATTTCGTTCTTTTTTTTTTCTTTTATGGCATTAAAAAAAATATCGTTCTTTTGAATTTCACTCCTTATTCTTATTTGATTTTTGTTTTCTTTATTTTATTCTTTTTTTTTTTTATTCTTTCTACGTAATATGTGCGGTGGACGAAAAAGTCCCCCACAGGAAAAGCCCCCCACATTGGAAAGGTTCCCGTAGATAAACTCCTCCACAGGAAAGGTTCCCCCATTTTTTTCAGTCAGGTACCTTCACAAATTGCAGTTTAAACAAAATATCGAATGTGGGGGAGATTTCCGGGTCACCATTTCCATGCTGTTTGAAACAAGATGCAACCGTACAATGAGCACAAATATGGGGGGAAATTTTCCGGGTTTGTCATTTCAACTTTTACGCAGTTTGTAGTAAAAAACAGTCTTACAATTAGCAGGCTGGGGTAGGGGAAATTTCCGGGTTCGGCATTTTTTATTCCGACGTTCTCATGTTCATAACGTTTACCTAACATGTCAAATTATTAATATTGCGATATTACTCAGGCAGAAAATGTTAGATCTAACGTCACCACCCCGGTGGCGCAGTCGTCTAAGCGATGGCTTCTGATCATTCGCCCGAAAGGGGTCCGGGTTCGAATCCCGGTGAGGCATGGATGTTGTGTTTGTCTTACGGCACTGGCTCCCTCCCTCCCTTCCCTGGAACCAGTGGTTCTAAATTAGGGACGGGCGACTGCTTATACCCCATTGAGTTGCTCACGGTGGTCGTTAAACCTCCAATCAAAAAAAGATCTAACGTCTACGTTCTTCTAAAAGTTTCCATTCCATCATTCCCATATTCCTAAAATTTACATAACAAGTAATGTCAATAATATTGCGCTTCTACTTATGCACCAGACATTGATTATTAGGTCGTAGGCCAAGGACTTTTCAACACTTTTTTTTTCGCCTATGTGATATTCGTAAAGTTTACAAAGAAAGTCAAGTTAATAGCTTTGCGCTTTTACTTAGCATTCAATATTGATTACTCGGCCTTAGGGCTAAGGCCAATGAATTTAAAATTAGTGCCTAAGTAAAAGTGCAATATGATTAACTTCAGTTCAAGCATAAACGTTATGAATATGACATCTTTAGAATAAAAACTGTTAAAAAGGCCTAGGGCATATAAACTAATATTTAGTGCCTAAGCAAAAGGTACTACCTTGACTTGTTATGTAAACGTTATTAATATAGCATCGGAAAAATAAACTGGTCAAAGGACTTAGGCCTAATAATTAATATTGAATACCTAAGTAAAGGTGCAAAGCCATTAACTTGACTTTTTTTGAAAACTTTACGAATATCACATAGGCGAAGAAAAAAGTGTTAAAAAGGCATAGGCCTACGGCCTATTAATTAATATATGGTGCATAAGTAGAAGCACAATATTATTGACATTACTTGTTATGTAAATTTTAGGAATATGTGAATGACAAATTAAAACTTTTAGAAGAGTCTTCGTAAATAGCTATATTAGACAGAATAATATTTTCTGCCTGAGTAATATCGCAAATTAATAATTTGAAATGTTACGTAAACGTTATGAACATGAGCATGATGGAATAAAAAATGCCGAACCCGGAAATTTCTCCCACATGTCTGTGCTACTTGTACGGCTTCATGTTGTTTTAAATATGATTAACTTCAGTTCAAGCATAAACGTTATGAATATGACATCTTTAGAATAAAAACTGTTAAACTGCGTAAAAGTCGAAATGCCGACCCCGAAAATTTCCC
This sequence comes from Macrothele yani, assembly GCA_039090855.1. Lineage (NCBI taxonomy): Eukaryota > Metazoa > Arthropoda > Arachnida > Araneae > Macrothelidae > Macrothele > Macrothele yani. The sequence continues at coordinate 1,745,513 of CM076996.1, read as the reverse complement.
CCACCCCATCCTGCTAATTGTAAGACCATTTTTTACTATAAATTGTGGTGAAAATCGAAATGCCGACCCTGCTAATTGTATGACCGTTTGTCACTAAAACCCGCGGTAACAGTCGAAATGCTAACCCAGAAATTTCTCTCACCTCATCCAGCTACTTGTAAGACCGTTCCTTTACTATATACCGCGGTAAAAGTTGAAATGATGATCCCGGAAATCTCCTACATTCGATATTTTGTGTAATCTGCAATTCGTGCACGGTCACTGACTGAAAAAGATGGGGGACTGTTCCTATGGGAACCTTTTTCAATGTGGGGGCCTTTTCCGATTACCAATATGTGCACTGTTCTTGTTTCTAATAGCCTTTACTTTCATTCTTTGTTTTTGGTATTTCTAACATATAGTCCTTGTGTTCTTATTATATACATTGTTTGTTCACCATGAGGCACAATAAGAACGGTAAGCTCTTCCTGTCTAAAAACAGGAAAATAAACAAGGGACAAAACTTCAGAAAAAGGTAGCTTTCAAAATATGTAATCATTATATTTTTCATTTATATCCAGTATAAATAGCTTACTTAGTAGGTACATAATACTGAAAAGAAATAAAAAAAAATCACTCTCCATTATATCCTTGTAATCTAGCAGAAAATCTGCATTTCCCTGATAATATTTATACGCATTTTTTTTTATCTTTGCTGTTATAAGAATGACGCTGTGTCACTCATCTCAGCATTATTATCCTAACATTGGAGTTATTAAACAAATGTACCACACTGCTACCATGTGTGATAAAAAACGAACTTCTACGGGTAACAATATTTCTGATAAACTTTATATGGTTAAATACGCAGTCCTTTGGATAAAACACGAGTTTTTGCTGGTCCTTGATAAAGCCAAGGCTCAGTATTCTCGACACCTTCTACATTCAGTTGTTTTATTTTATTTTTTTATCACATCTCTGAAGTTAACAGAAAAGTAACCAAAGCTCTTATGGAAACAGCAACAAAATTAGCTGGGTCTAAGAACAAGTTGCATGTAAATAAATTATCAGGAAAAACGAAAATGTTGATGCAAAAAGAAGAGAGATGAGGACAACTAAAGAAGATGTGACTTCCAAAGTGGAATATATAGAGCTATGCAAGACAGTAAGAAAAAGTATCACTGAAGACGTAAGAAAATTCAACTGTGAACTAGTGAGGAAAGCAATTGAAAACAACCAAAGCCTAAAGATAGCAAAGAGACATCTCAGTAAGGGAAGAAAACAGATTATGGCACTGAGAAAAGAAGAAGATGGTTCTGTAACAAGAAATAGAGGCAGAAATTTTGACAAGAGTGTAAGATTTCTACTCCAAATTATATGAAAGAGATGATACATGCACTCCAGACATCATGAAAGATACCAGTACCAGAGTTCCTCCAGTCCTTCCAGCAGAAGTTGCACATGCAATCAAGAACATGAAGCGGGGAAAAGCTCCAGGAGAAGATGGAATTACTGTAGACATCATACAAGAAGCAAGTGGAGAAATCGAAACAGTACTCGCCCAAATTTTCACTCGATGCCTTAATGAAGGAAAGATTCCTGAGGATTGGAACACCGCTACAATGATCCTGCTACATAAGAAAGGTGACATTGAGGATCTCGGAAACTACAGACCTATCAGCCTCCTATCAGTAGTTTATAAAATCTTCACTAAAGTTCTTTCACACCGTTTGAAGGTAACACTGGACATGGCTCAAATGAGAGAACAAGCTGGATTCAGGAGTGGCTACAGCACAATAGATCATATCCATGTGCTGAGAGAACTAATTGAAAGAGCGAGGGAATATGAACTTCCATTGTGCATGGCTTTTATCGATTATGAAAAAGCCTTTGATTCGGTGAAACCATCAGCAGTTACAATGGCTCTGAAAACCTGCGGTATCGAAGATGCATACATTAATATTATTAATAACATCTATGAAAATGCAAGTGCAAAGATTAGGCTGTTTGAAAATACAACACACATAAAAATTGGAAAGGGAGTGAGACAAGGTGACACCATGTCTCCGAAGCTATTTAATGCCACATTGGAGGGTGTTTTTCAGTCACTGAGCTGGGAAAACAAGGGGATAAAGATTAATGGAGATTATCTAACCCACCTTCGTTTTGCTGATGACGTAGTCATTTTTGCAACTAGCCCATCAGAGCTGCAGAGTATGATCCAGGAACTTGCTGACAAGAGTAAAGAAGTGGGATTAAAAATGAACTTTCAGAAGACAAAAGTGATGTTCAATGCTTTTACAAGAAATGAAGATTTATCGATTGATGGAGAAAAGCTGGAGATAACAGACACGTACGTTTATCTTGGACAGCAGATATCAAGTGAGGGTCACATTGATGAAGAAATTAATCGGCGTACAAAACTTGCCTGGAGAGCTTTTGGAAGAAACAGCATAATTTTCAAGAGCAACATGCCATTATGTCTTAAAAGAAAAGTGTTTGATCAATGCATCCTTCCAGTGCTTACGTATGGTGCAGAGACGTGGACCTTACCTAAAAGAGACATACAAAGGCTGCAGACACCTCAAAGCAACATGTAGAGGTGCATGCTTGGTGTAACCAGGAGAGATAAGAAAAGGAACTAGTGGATCCGAAAAATGACAAGAGTGAAAGACATCATGATCAGAGTTAAATCCCTAAAATGGCAATGGGGTGGACATACTGCCAGAAGGACAGATCATCGATGGACAGCCGAAATTTTAGATTGGATTCCAAGGACAGGAAAAGACCCAGAAGAAGACCACATGGGAGATGGGTGGATGAAATTCGAAAGTATGCAGGGGTGACATGGAGGAGACTGGCACAAGACAGACCGTTGTGGAGGAAACTTGGGGAGACCTTCGTCCAGCAGTGGATTGATAATGGTTGACAATGATGATGATGATGATGATATATCATCAGTCAACCATTATCAATCCACTGTTGGACAAAGGTCTCCCCAAGTTTCCTCCAAAACGGTCTGTCTTGTGCCAGTTTCCTCCAAGTCACTCCCGCATACTTTCGAATTTCATCCACCCATCTCCCATGTGGTCTTCTTCTGGGTCTTTTCCTGTCCCTTGGAATCCAATCTAAAATTTCGGCTGTCCATCGATGGTCTGTCCTTCTGGTAGTATGTCCAGCCCATTGCCATTTTAGGGATTTAACTCTGATCATGATGTCTTTCACTCTTGTCATTTTTCGGATCCACTAGTTCCTTTTCTTATCTCTCCTGGTTACACCAAGCATGCACCTCTACATGTTGCTTTGAGGTGTCTGCAGCCTTTGTATGTCTCTTTTAGGTAAGGTCCACGTCTCTGCACCATACGTAAGCACTGGAAGGATGCATTGATCAAACACTTTTCTTTTAAGACATAATGGTATATATATATATATATATATATATATATATATATATATATATATATATATATTCTATAAAGAAGATACCTAAGCAAAAAAATACAAATATAATTTTGACTCACACCTAGTACAACATAGAAAAGGTTATGTATCTACCTGTGTGAGTAAAAGGAGAAAAGATAAAAAAATAAAATAAAACAACTGAATGTAGAAGGTGTCGAGAATACTGAGCCTTGGCTTTATCAAGGACCAGCAAAAACTCTGCATTTTCTCACTTCCACAAAGACCTAGTTGGAAAATGGGTTTCTGCAAGGCCATAGATGCAAGTAACGTTCCCACCTAAAATAGTTTAAAAAATATATATATGTCATGTCCTCCGTAGAGTTGTATGACCTAGCACTGGTTAACAATTTCGCTTTCATCCATTAACCTTCCTGGCCCGACCCATGCTCTTCATCTGTTACTATTAAACAGAGAGAAGAAGATTAAAGAGAACTCAAGCTGTGAGAGTGACATAATAATTAGAAATGATTTTCAGCCATAACGAAATTCCAAGTTCGTTTGAGAGAGAATTTAAACCTGAAAATCAATGCAAAAGAAATCCAAATTTTTACATTGCAATTAAAAAAGGAAATATTAATGAACAGAATTTTGAAAGAAAACTTGAGTCTAAAACCCCCTACTCTACAACTTATGACAGCACGAAAACGAGAATAAGTTAAAGATAATAATTAACTAAAGAAAACTTTGTGAAAGTTATATACCTTAAACAGTTAGTTGCAATATGTACAAAGTATTTCAGCAGTGCTTTAAGTGCATAATTAATTAGTTATTAAGAACTTAACTACTTTGAAAAAACAGCGCATAGACAGCGCATAGAAAAGGAACACGCTTAGCCATCTTCTGTTCCTAGGTACCCCAAAAGACGCTCAAAGTTACAAAGAAAAGAAAGAGTTAAAACCCGCAAAAATGTTAACAGACAAACCAATGCCTAAAAGCTGAAAAGCTAAAAAACGACAGAGAAAAAGTACATCAAGTACAAACATTGAACTTATAAAACCTAGAACCCAAAAACCAGGAAGAGAGCTTACCTCTTGTGTGACAAAAACTTTTCTCCTCACAAGAGAAGAACATGGCTGACCTCTTCCGCCACTCCCTAGACGCTGGGGGGCAGTGAGGGTGGGGCTGATGGCCTCCTCATACAGCAAGAAACCAACGCGCGGAGATTTTAACCAGAGAAAAAAAAAAAAAAAAAAAAAATATATATATATATATATATATATATATATATAAACTTAAGACTGTGGATCTGTATGATCAGAAAGAGCAGAATTAACTCTCCAGAATACATGAGGAATATTATAAAATACACGAGCAGTGTATTTAATAATCTTTGCATGTATTAAATCACCTTAGTGAGCTTCTATAGATTAATAGTTTTGCTCTTAAGTATATATATATATATATATATATATATATATATATATATATATATATATATATATATATATATATATATATGGGATGTAAGGTCAGGTGATGCGTAACATCACAGACTCTCCTTGACAAATGTCAACCCCGCCTTCTCGTGGTGCATCCTGTTCCCACTAAAGGGGCTCTGACGACCGCAAATAGCGGTATAACTATACCATCGGGATCAGAGGAAATGCTATCCCACACTCACCAACCCGCTTGGCCAGCGTGGTGAGTTATGGCCAAACACCTCCAAAATGACTCTACAACTTAAATCTTGGCCCTCAGTCTCCGGCAGCTGGAATGTACCTGGCCAAGGCAGCGGCCAGTGCGACATGAAGGCAGAGGGTGCTAAGAATCCCCGGAGGACCGGACTAGGCTGCCATTTGATGCTGACCTTGGCTACCTACAACGGACGCTCCCTATCTTCTGATTCAAGGCTTCTTGAATTGGAAGAGGAACTACAAAGGATCAAGTGGGACATCGTCGGGCTAAGTGAGGTAAGGAGAAAAGGAGAAGATCTCATTGAACTGAAAAGTGGACATCTCTTCTATTATCGAGGGACAGATACTGGCAGAACTAGTGGTGTTGGATTTATAATAAACAAGAAACTGAAGGATAAAGTGGTAGAAGTTGAAAGTTCCTCTGACAGAGCTGCACGACTCGTTATCCAACTATCGAGAAGATACCAGGCTCAGATTATTCAAACTTATGCACCCACCACAAGTCATCCTGAAGAAGAAATTGAAGAATTTTATGAGGAAATTCGTTATCTAAATAATAAAGGTAAGCAGCACTTGAAGATAATTATGGGAGATTTCAATGCAAAAATAGGGCACCGGCAACAGAATGAAACTTCAGTAGCTAAATTCGGTCACGGCAACAGAAACCAGCGTGGAAATACTCTCGTTGAGTTTGCAGAGGCAGAAGGATTTTTCATCTTGAATTCCTTTTTCAAGAAAAAGCCACACAGGAAATGGACATGGAGACATCCAATTGGGACGACAAGTGAAATTGATTTTGTTATGTGTAACAAAAAATTCGTCATCGAAGACTGCAGTGTGCTGAACAAGTTCAACACAGGTAGTGACCATAGATTGGTGAGATGTAAGATGCACCTCAACACTAAACTGGAACGTGGCAAGCTCATAAGACAAACAAAATGTATTGACATAACCAACCTTAAAAAACACCATAATACTTTCAAGTTGGAACTGAAGAACAGATTCTCTGCTTTAGAAGGCCTAACATCGGAAGAAGTGGATATTTCGGAGGTTAACAGAAAAGTAACCAAAGCTCTTATGGAAACAGCAACAAAATTAGCTGGGTCTAAGAACAAGTTGCATGTAAACAAATTATCAGGAAAAACCAAAATGTTGATGCAAAAAAGAAGAGAGATGAGGACAACTAAAGAAGATGTGACTTCCAAAGTGGAATATATAGAGCTATGCAAGACAGCACGAAAAAGTATCACTGAAGACGTAAGGAAATTCAACTGTGAGCTAGTGAGGAAAGCAATTGAAAACAACCAAAGCCTAAAGATAGCAAAGGGACATCTCAGTAAGGGAAGAAAACAGATTATGGCTCTGAGAAAAGAAGATGGTTCTATAACAAGAAATAGAGGCGAAATTTTGACAAGAGTGAAAGATTTCTACTCCAAATTATATGAAAGGGATGATACATGTACTCCAGACATCATGAAAGGTACCAGAGTTCTTCCAGTCCTCCCAGCAGAAGTTGCTCATGCAATCAAGAACATGAAGCGGGGGAAAGCTCCAGGAGAAGATGGAATTACTATAGACATCATACAAGAAGCAAGTGGAGAACTTGAAACAGTACTCGCCCAAATTTTCACTCGATGCCTTAATGAAGGAAAGATTCCTGAGGATTGGAACAATGCTACAATGATCCTGCTACATAAAAAAGGTGACATTGAGGATCTCAGGAACTACAGACCTATCAGCCTCCTATCAGTGGTTTATAAAATCTTCACTAAAGTTCTTTCACACCGCTTGAAGGTAACACTGGACATGGCTCAACCGAGAGAACAAGCTGGATTCAGGAGTGGCTACAGCACAATAGATCATATCCATGTACTGAGAGAACTAATTGAAAGAGCGAGGGAATATGAACTTCGATTGTGCATGGCTTTTATCGATTATGAAAAAGCCTTTGATTCGGTGAAACCATCAGCAGTTACCACGGCTCTGAAATCCTGCGGTATTGAAGATGCATACATTAATATTATTAATAACATCTATGAAAATGCAAGTGCAAAGATTCGGCTGTTTGAAAATACAACACACATAAAAATTGGAAAGGGAGTGAGACAAGGTGACACCATATCTCCGAAGCTCTTTAATGCCACATTGGAAAATGTCTTTCAATCACTGAACTGGGAAAACAAAGGGATAAAGATTAATGGAGATTATCTGACCCACCTTCGTTTTGCTGATGACGTAGTCATTTTTGCAACTACCCCATCAGAGCTGCAGAGTATGATCCAGGAACTTGCTGACAAGAGTAAAGAAGTGGGATTAAAAATGAACTTTCAGAAGACAAAAGTGATGTTCAATGCTTTTACAAGAAATGAAGATTTATCGATTGATGGAGAAAAACTGGAGATAACAGATACGTATGTTTATCTTGGACAGCAGATATCAAGTGAGGGTCACATTGATGAAGAAATTAATCGGCGTACAAAACTTGCCTGGAGAGCTTTTGGAAGAAACAGCATAATTTTCAAGAGCAATATGCCATTATGTCTTAAAAGAAAAGTGTTTGATCAATGCATCCTTCCAGTGCTTACGTATGGTGCAGAGACGTGGACCTTAACTAAAAGAGACATACAAAGGCTGCAGACAACTCAAAGAAGCATGGAGAGGTGCATGCTTGGTATAACCAGGAGAGATAAGAAGAGGAACTCGTGGATCCGAAAAATGACGAGAGTGGAAGACATCATGATCAGAGTTAAATCCCTGAAATGGCAATGGGCTGGACATACTGCCAGAAGGACAGACCATAGATGGACTGCCGAAATTTTAGATTGGATTCCAAGGGACAGGAAAAGACCCAGAAAAAGACCATATGGGAGATGGGTGGATGAAATTCGTAAATATGCAGGAGTGACATGGAGGAGACTGGCACAAGACAGACCGTTGTGGAGGAAACTTGGGGAGACCTTCGTCCAGCAGTGGATTGATAATGGTTGAGGATGATGATGATGATATATATATATATATATATATATATATATATATATATATATATATATGGGGATGTAAGGTCAGGTGATGCGTAACATCACAGCCTCTCCGTGACAAATGTCAACCCCGCCTTCTCGTGGTGCATCCTGTTCCCACTAAAGGGGCTCTGACGACCGCCAATAGCGGTATAACTATACCATCGGGATTAGAGGAAATTCTATCCCACACTCACCAACCCGCTTGGCCAGCGTGGTGAGTTATGGCCAAACCCCTCCAAAATGATTCCACAACTTAAATCTTGGCCCTTAGTCTCCGGCAGCTGGAATGTACCTGGCCAAGGCAGCGGCCAGTGCGACATGAAGGCAGAGGGTGCTAAGAATCCCCGGAGGACCGGACTAAGCTGCCATCTGATGCTGACCTTGGCTACGTACAATGGACGCTCCCTATCTTCTGATTCAAGGCTTCTTGAATTGGAAGAGGAACTACAAAGGATCAAGTGGGACATCGTGGGGCTAAATGAGGTAAGGAGAAAAGGAGAAGATCTCAGCGAACTGAAAAGTGGACATCTCTTCTACTATCGTGGGACAGATACTGGCAGAACTAGTGGTGTTGGATTTATAATAAACAAGAAACTGAAGGATAAAGTTGTAGAAGTTGAAAGTTCCTCTGACAGAGCTGCACGACTTGTTATCCAACTCTCGAAAAGATACCAGGCTCAGATTATTCAAACTTATGCACCCACCACAAGTCATCCTGAAGAAGAAATTGAAGAATTTTATGAGGAAATTTGTCATCTAAATAATAAAGGTAAGCAGCATTTGAAAATAATTATGGGAGATTTCAATGCAAACATAGGGCAACGGCAACAGAATGAAACTTCAGTAGGTAAATTCGGTCACGGCAACAGAAACCAGCGTGGAAATACTCTCGTTGAGTTTGCAGAGGCAGAAGGGTTTTTCATCTTGAACTCCTTCTTCAAGAAAAAGCCACACAGGAAATGGACTTAGAGACATCCAAATGGGACGACAAGTGAAATTGATTTTATTATGTGTAACAAAAAATTCGTCATAGAAGACTGCAGTGTGCTAAACAAGTTCAACACAGGTAGTGACCATAGATTGGTGAGATGTAAGATGCACCTCAACACTAAACTTGAACGTGGCAAGCTCATAAGACAAACAAAATCTATTGACATAACCAACCTTAAAAAACACCATAATACCTTCAAGTTGGAACTGAAGAACAGGTTCTCTGCTTTAGAAGGCCTAACATCGGAAGAAGTGGACATCTCTGAAGTTAACAGAAAAGTAACCAAAGCTCTTATTTAAACAGCAACAAAATTAGCTGGGTCTAAGAACAAGTTGCATGTAAACAAATTATCAGGAAAAACGAAAATGTTGATGCAAAAAAGAAGAGAGATGAGGACAACTAAAGAAGATGCGACTTCCAAAGTGGAATATATAGAGCTATGCAAGACAGTAAGAAAAAGTATCACTGAAGACGTAAGAAAATTCAACTGTGAACTAGTGAGGAAAGCAATTGAAAACAACCAAAGCCTAAAGATAGCAAAGGGACATCTCAGTAAGGGAAGAAAACAGATTATGGCACTGAGAAAAGAAGATGGTTCTGTAACAAGAAATAGAGGCGAAATTTTGACAAGAGTGAAAGATTTCTACTCCAAATTATATGAAAGGGATGATACATGCACTCCAGACATCATGAAAGATACCAGTACCAGAGTTCCTCCAGTCCTTCCAGCAGAAGTTGCACATGCAATCAAGAACATGAAGCGGGGAAAAGCTCCAGGAGAAGATGGAATTACTGTAGACATCGTACAAGAAGCAAGTGGAGAAATCGAAACAGTACTCGCCCAAATTTTCACTCGATGCCTTAATGAAGGAAAGATTCCTGAGGATTGGAACACCGCTACAATGATCCTGCTACATAAGAAAGGTGACATTGAGGATCTCGGAAACTACAGACCTATCAGCCTCCTATCAGAAGTTTATAAAATCTTCACTAAAGTTCTTTCACACCGCTTGAAGGTAACACTGGACATGGCTCAACCGAGAGAACAAGCTGGATTCAGGAGTGGCTACAGCACAATAGATCATATCCATGTGCTGAGAGAACTAATTGAAAGAGCGAGGGAATATGAACTTCCATTGTGCATGGCTTTTATCGATTATGAAAAAGCCTTTGATTCGGTGAAACCATCAGCAGTTACAATGGCTCTGAAATCCTGCGGTATTGAAGATGCGTACGTTAATATTATTAATAACATCTATGAAAATGCAAGTGCAAAGATTCGGCTGTTTGAAAATACAACACACATGAAAATTGGAAAAAGGGTGAGACAAGGTGACACCATATCTCCGAAGATCTTTAATGCCACATTGGAAAGTGTCTTTCAATCACTGAACTGGGAAAACAAAGGGATAAAGATTAATGGAGATTATCTAACCCACCTTCGTTTTGCTGATGACATAGTCATTTTTGCAACTACCCCATCAGAGCTGCAGAGTATGATCCAGGAACTTGCTGAGAAGAGTAGAGAAGTGGGATTAAAAATGAACTTTCAGAAGACAAAAGTGATGTTCAATGCTTTTACAAGAAATGAAGATTTATCGATTGATGGAGAAAAGCTGGAGATAACAGACACGTACGTTTATCTTGGACAGCAGATATCAAGTGAGGGTCACATTGATGAAGAAATTAATCGGCGTACAAAACTTGCCTGGAGAGCTTTTGGAAGAAACAGCATAATTTTCAAGAGCAACATGCCATTATGTCTTAAAAGAAAAGTGTTTGATCAATGCATCCTTCCAGTGCTTACGTATGGTGCAGAGACGTGGACCTTAACTAAAAGAGACATACAAAGGCTGCAGACAACTCAAAAAAGCATGGAGAGGTGCATACTTGGTGTAACCAGGAGAGATAAGAAGAGGAACTCGTGGATCCGAAAAATGACAAGAGTGGAAGACATCATGATCAGAGTTAAATCCCTGAAATGGCAATGGGCTGGACATACTGCCAGAAGGACAGATCATCGATGGACAGCCGAAATTTTAGATTGGATTCCAAGGGACAGGAAAAGACCCAGAAGAAGACCACATGGGAGATGGGTGGATGAAATTCGAAAGTATGCAGGGGTGACATGGAGGAGACTGGCACAAGACAGACCGTTGTGGAGGAAACTTGGGGAGACCTTCGTCCAGCAGTGGATTGATAATGGTTGACAATGATGATGATGATATATATATATGAGAGAGAGAGAGAGAGAGAGAGAGAGACTGTAGGTTATATATGCAAGTACTTTAACAAATCATCGCCAACCTTTATCAATCCACTGCTGGATGAAGGTCTCTTCCGTAACTTTTTGTCTTGAGCATATCTCTCCTAAGTCATTCCAGCATACTTTCGAATTTCATCCACCCATCTCCCAGGTGGTCTGCTTTAGTCTTTTCCTGACCCTTGGTCAATTCCAATCTTAATAATATCTCAGTTGTTTAACAACGTTCAGTCAGTTCATATAGCTGCCATTCGAGAATTTTTGAACGATCTTCTTTAAATTGGAAAACACAAAGGTCAGTTAACTTTCAACTCTTTTGTGTAAAATCATTTTTCAAAGTTCCATTTGAAGCGTTTTCCAGAAAACTGCTGAACGTGGTGATTGTGGTCCAGGAAACTTTCATATGAAGCATAACTTTTTAAGATATTTCATATGAAGACCCTACTCTAGTGAGAGGACAATCAAATTCCATGGAGGGTCCGGACCCCCATGTCCTCTACCTTCCGCCGCCCAAACTTATATATTATTTGTTGCCTATAATTCCCAAAACTCCGAAAATAATTAACGAAGTTTGACATATTCATAGAAAAAGAGTGATATTTTCTTATGTTTTTTGACCCAGTGGAAAAGGGGTTAGGTCTAAGTCTTACAGCAAAAATGTTTATAAAACGAGTAATCACCCCCAATCAGTTTTTATTTCAGTGGAACAATGGACGACATAGATTGCTTGGTAGTAAATCTTCTTCGCTGTTGGCCGGACCCCCCCCTGCTCTCCTCCACTGGTGGGGGTTATGTGAGATGTATACATCCCTCTCCTGCTTGGTGTTCTGTGGTCAGAGGGGGTTTTTCTCCCAGTGCTTTGAGCTTCCGGACTTGTTTGATTAACACTTCATTGCCCCTCCCATTTGGGTCTCTCTACAGCTCTTCGTCCTGGACTGTATGATTTTGGGGTCAGGTGTCGTAGAGCCTTAACCGCTGCGCGTCACCTGCATGCGCTGGCTGATCACCTACTCGCTTTCATGTCCTTCGCGCATCCTACGGCCGATGGTCTATTTCAGAAGAGCAATGCATAGCCCCACCGGGCCGCAACCACCCAGGCATGGCTCGAGGAACACTCATCTGAGTCTGGAACCATCCAGTGGCCCCCAAGGTCTCCGAATTTAGACCCTGTGGAAGCTTTCTGGGATGCCATGTAGCAGAACATCACATCCATGGATCCTGGACCGACGTCTCGGGTGGAGTTGTAAACAATGCTGCAACAGGCATAGCTGATATTACCTCGGGAAACACTCCGACATCTGGTGGTGTCGATGCCTCTGCGTGTAGAGACTGTTATTCGCGCCAAAGGAAGACCTTCACGCTGTTAGGTAGGTATATATGGTTCGTACGCGTCCTGGAAAAATCTTGGAATTCCATTTTGTCCTGGAAATGTCCTAAAATTTTTTACATATCCTGGAATTTTATCCATTCCTCCCTTTTTGTCCCTGCACAATGTTTTGTAGTTGAGGATTTTCCTACTGACATAACTTATGTCTGACAAATTTCCCTTCCCACCCCTGCAAAATGCGGGGGACGGGCTGTTGGTTTTCCTGTCTGTTAGGAGGACTGAAGCTGCGTTATTAGCATCTTTTGCATCGTGCTCATGTTATCAGTTATCACTTTGTCTGACCAGGGAGACCATATCTCTGCAATTATTAGTTTGATTTGTAAAATTCTTTTTGTAGTGGGAGGCTTAAAATGGGAGAATGATAGTCCACGTATTCCGGTTTTTTCCAGATGCATTACTTCGTCGCTAGAGGGCGCAAATGGAGATTAATTTTAAATGCATTTTCTTTCATATATTTGCTTCTAAATATCGAATTGAAAAAGGTTTTTCTTTCGATGACCTTTATATCGAATACTATTTTAGTTAGTCCCTTTTTCAAATCTATAAATTTTCCGCTAGGGGGCGTAAAGGTAAATCGCGATTTTCCCCAATTACTCCGCGTCTAAAAGTCCAATTTGAAAAATTCTTCCTGCGTCGGATACTGCTGTTGAGAAGAAATGTTTTGCATATAATTTCTCATTTTTGGTTAAGAATGGTATGGTTTGGCCACCAGGGGGCGTAAATGTTTATTTTTGCTTCTGATATATTTGCAACAAAATCTGAGCTGGAAACTCGATTGAAAAAATTCCTCCGTGGACCGATACCCCTCACTTCGAAAAACTTTTTGAGAATACCTCCTGCATTTAATGGTACATAATTTTTCCACCAGGGGGTGTACACGTATATCTTATTTTTGTCCATATCTGTTTCTATGAGTATGATTTGAATTTTTTTTTATGTTGGAGATTTTTCGATGTCAAATGTTTCTTATATAATTTCAAATATTTAATGCACAAATGCGCCGCTAGAGGGCGTAAGCTCACGTTTCCGTTTACATCAATATCTACGGGACTAAAAACCCGATTGAAAAATATTCTCTTTCGATCAGATACTACTAATTATGAAACTCTTTGTGTATTTTCTTCCCAAAATAATGCACAATTTCGCCGCTAGGGGTGTAGATATTTAATCTATTTTTCTCAATATCTGTACTTCGGATTTAAAAAAATTCTTTTAAGCCTAGATACCATTTACCTTATGCAACACTGTATTATCGCTCGGGTTCCTAATTGGGTTCACCCGGCGTAATATTGGGAGCCAAGGGGGTGTCGAGTGGATTGTGATTCTGCGATTCCTTGATTTAGGGCTGACGCAGCTTCAGGATCCACTGACGGGGCGTTGTGTTTCACACAGCAGATTTTCCTTTGGGAGTCAAAAGGGTCCGCTGTGTGCTGCAATGTTTTTGTGAACGTCTAGATTTAAAATAAAAAGCATAAGTGAAGTGATTTTCTAAGTTCCGGTTCCAAAAGATATATATATTCTCCAAATAATCTAGGGTTGAGCACACATATTGTAGTTAACGACACACTCATCATAGAACTTAGACAAAATTAGCAACAAAAACAATTTATTGGTTATGATTTGGCATAATAATAAATATACGCTCATGATACTAGCAAAAATGATTTAACTCTCTGACAGGAACCTGTACTCAATTGACTATTTGCTTATTAAAATATTAACTCTATGTGTGGACTGCTCCGATAAAGATTTTGTGAGGGGACACCAAAAAAAGAATAGGATGGATTTCCTACATTAACATCCAAATCTGGCCTATATATCGCGCTGCTGACCACTCCTGATCCGGGAGAATTCTCGTCCGGTGGTTTCCATCCGCATTTGCGACCGTCGAATGGGCTCTAATGGTCCTTAGTGAGAGTACGTTCATCCGGAAACCTCGGTTTGGGATCTCCCATCTGCAGCTTACGTCCTGCCGCTTCCTAGGTGACAGTCATGGAGGACAGTGCACGCGATGCACGCCGCGAAACCAGCCAAGGTAAAGTTTCGTGCAAAAACTGTAAACGTGAAGTGACGAAGTCAAATACTCCGTTCCATATTGAACGACAGAGTGAAAGTGACGAAGTTCTTCTCTTCCCTTGTAAAATCTTTCGACGACCCCCAAGAAGACCCACACTACCTCAAAATATCCCATCATCCAATCACTAGCTGGTAAACGCAAGCCTCCCTGAATTAAATTCCCCAGTGTAGATCTTACTGGTCGGAAAATTAACATTTTGATCTTCCATTCGTTAGGGGGTCAAGATTCCTACCCGTTCCAATGAAATTCTGAGAACCCCTCGTTACGTTTGCCGCGTGATACAACCACCGGCCATAAATCCTTACCCCAATTAAACTGTTAGCCCCGGTTCCAACAAGTCTCCAGTCTGCCCAACACGCATTGTGGATTCTATAGATGGTGGACACTTCTATTGCCCCCAATAAAACATACTACAAAGCCAGCTCGCCGATGGCTGTCGCCAGCGTTCACTCCTTACAGTGTCGGTCTGTCCTGTGACGCCTTGTGCTGTCTAGCTAGTCTTACGCCTTGTGCTGAGAGAGGGGGGACGGAGAGAGAAAAAAAAAGAAAAGATTCACCCGAAAGTATATGGCAAAATAAAACGTACCCCTTCTTCAAAAAATACATGAATTAAGAAAAATAAATAAATAAATAAATAAAATAATAATTAAATAAATAAATAAACTAGGGAATGGGTTCTCGACTAAAATGTGCAGCGCTCAGTTTGGGCGCTGTCACAACTGTAGGTTTGTATTCGAGGAGGTTTGTGGTTCACAATTCTGCCACTAGGTAGTGTTTGTGTACTTCCGTTTGCAGCCTATCTCTGCCTCTAAAAACCATATTGAGAAATGACTTTTTTTTCTGTATGCCATTCGCTATAATAAAGGTGGAGAGTGAATAAGATTTTTGCTACAAAAAGATCCTCTTCAAATAATGTACAGCTTTCCCCCTTGGGGTTGTAAAGGTCAAAACGTCTTTCTTGCTATCTGTGCTTCTGGGAGACTTATTTGAAAAGTTATTTTTCCTTAGCATGGCTTTTGCTATGAAGAATACTTTTCGCCTGTTTTCAACTTTTCCATTATGCCAAATTCTTCCGCTAAAAGGCATAGAGTTGTATCATGTTTCCTGATATATCTTTTCTTTTAACTGTTCGATTTGAAAGTCTGTCTTTAATACCATTCTTCTGCTATGGGAAATGTTTTTTGCGTCATTTGTTAATTTTCGTAACATCCTTTTTAGCCACTGGTGGAAAGTAAGTAAGCTGATTTTTTTTTTTTTTTGTGGGTTAGTTTGACCTTTACTGAAATTTGCTAATGAATGCTATATATAAAAAATTGCCATGAAATCAAATTGCTTTCTAATATCAGAAACTTAAATCTAGTTGTTTCATAGTAATTTCTGAGCAAACTAATCACTTTGCCTCTTCTATAATTGGTTTTCTAATCATGCCCAGTTAAATTGCCTCGATAACTAATGAATGCAGTTGCACACAGTCCTTGAATTTAGGTCTTTCCGTTATACTCTTTCATCTCACGTTGGAAACTTTTGTGCATACTTTGTTTGCTGGCGAGTACAAATTAAAAACTTAGCTACAGCATCAATATTATGTTGAAAATTTCTTCCCTAAATAAAATGTAACAAATACTTGCTCCCATAATGATGTGTTTAAGAAAGAAAAATCCCTTTGGTCCTTTGAAAAAGTTCCAAATATTTAACCTTTCCTTATCCTTAAATTTCCAATGTAAGCATTATTTCAAAATAATTAAATAAAAATAGTATTTTATGTATTGATTGTGTTGTATACGAAAGCCTTTCAAGAGTAATGCCACATACCTATGTATTTTTGAGTTTTATGTTTTTTTTTTTTTATTTTTATTCTATAATTTGCTTCAATAATTGAACTAAAGCCCAAGTAGATAAATATTTTTTTCTCAAAATCAGTGTAGTATACTGTATATAAGAGTTTAGTAAATATTAAACCTGGTCACACTTTGAATGACAGTTTTGGTATTTCAGTATTATCTGTGATTCTAAGTTTCTGATTAGCTGCAACGGACATAATGTTTAACATTCTGCATTAAATTTGCCCAAGCATGTAGGAAGCTGTTTGTTGTAGGTTACAGGTTGGACAGATATATGGTTTCACTATATTTTAAGTAAGAGCATTTGTTTGGATCGTATGTCCTGGAAAAGTCCTGGAATTTTGTGATTGAAAAAGCGTATGAACCATGTATGTATATAACGTTTTGACCATTGAGTATACATATACCTGTATAAGACGCTACAGGGAGACTTCAGTAAACACTGCTTTTTCAATTTCAAACAAAATAATAAAATGGTGCGCGAAGCAGATCTTAGCTAGGAACGTTAGACAGGTCACGGCCTGACTCGATAGAGCGTGAGGCAACGAACGCTCTCTACGGCCTGTGAGACGAGAAGAAAACTACGTACGTTTATGCCAGGAATCGCCACGTTTTGAGTAGTTCTGTTTTTCTGCGTCTGGAGGCGCTGTTAGCTTACTGTTATCGTTATTCTGAGCAGATGATGTGAATGTACCTTGTACGAGGATTTCTGAGCTTTCTTCGACATTCCGAAGTTATAGTCTCTAATCGATCAACTTTATTGTTGGTATTCTTTCTTTAAATTTCGCATTTTGTGGTCTTTCTACTTAATTCGTCCAAGTAGATAATGTTTTTTCTTTTGCTAATTGTATAGAATAGTAGGCACGGAATTTCTTTCCTCCTTCCAGACCTTTAAGTGGGCTATTTTTATTTTGTGGAACAGCAAGTTTAAAGCGGAGTTTAATAGTTTGTTTTTTTTTCACCGTTGATTGTCTTTTTTTTAGAAAAAAAATAACTAAATTTTTACCTATGCGTGTATGCCAATGTTTCGTGCGCGGCGCCATTTGCAATTTCGAAACGTAATCGTCTGGCACTACCAGAATTTTATGTAGTGTTCTATACAAAATGTCAACTTCCTGTGTAGTAAATTATGTAAACAGTTATTTATGGATAACAGATCACACGTTGCAGTAGTATTTAACTCTGCCAGCGTAAGATGTTTACGTTTCGAAATTACAAATGGCCCCGCGCATGAAGCGTTGATAAAAATATGCATAATTAAAAATTTGGTTTATTCTTTTTTGTTTAGAAGTCTTAAAATAGGCTGTGAAAATTTTTTCACGTTTATCGAATGCAAATTTATTTCCTCATTTCATTGAAACTCATTTGGAAAATTGATTTATTCTCGTGAATTCTGTATTTCAATTTTCGTAGGTACTATCATAATCACACCACCATGTATTGTTTCCATGATTAATGTTATGCCATATGCTTTATTAGGTAACTCATTCGGATTAGATCATCAGCTATAACATCATACCAATCCTTACTCTCTATTTTTTTTGTTTGTTTTTGGTTTTAGTACAAAAACAAATCGTGATGGGAGAGTCTGAGATTTAATTTGACTTGGTAATTACACAGATTGTTACTAGTTTACCTTTGCTTCAGTTCTTCGATTGTTCAGTATAACGTTCCAGCCAAATGTACCAGAAAAATAAAATAATGACCATTATTAATTGTTGTCTTTTGGCTTGCAACTGAGATAAAAATCGTACAGTGGGCAATCGGCGCCTCCTGACGTTGGTGGAAATATTTAAAACTACCAGTGATTCATACTTTCAGCAGTCACTGCACAGGCCGTAGAGTCTCTCTCCTCACGCTCGATCCTGTCTGGCCGTGGACAGGTTATTATTAGATGCCATATTGGTGGGTTAGTCATGATACTGCTTTCGCTGGCGTTAAATTTTCCGAATACTGTACGTAACTGGACACTAACTGGAAATGTCACAGCGGAACTTAGGCTCGGAAGACCTCTTACTTTCCCTAAATGGGATCTGTGTAACTGTCCTGCAAACTGCAGCTGAATCACCCAGAAGATCCAAGAGCGTACAGGCGTGAGTGCTAGTTTTATGAACAGTGATCACAACGTTGCTCGCACTGTGTTTGGATGGGGAATTCTCCATCACGAAGTTCAGGTAACGAGTTCATGCTCAGAGGTGATTGCAATGGTATTAAAAACGTGAAACTCGAGCTCTGGAAGGTTAGAAACGGGTACTTTAGTGCGAAGAATCTATTTGTATTTCAATCGAATGGGAGAAATAGGATCTGGTTGCAATCCTGAGAACGCTACACGCAGAATATTAACATTAGCGCTACTGTAAAGGGTAGAGGAAGAGTGGTGGTGTGATTTCCGTGCATGTTTTTTTTATCTGTATAACCGTCGACAGAAAAATGTGACCCTGTATCCTAAATAACGCTGCGTTTCTTGCACTTATGTCATTCCATGACGGTCCATCCATACGTGTAACCCAGAAAGACTATATCAGTCTCGTAATTGCAGCTCTGTTAAATCTTGTTTTGAGGATAATATCTTGTTGAAAGATGGATTAGAACTATGCAACAACATCCCCAGCAGACTAATCTCACTAACGGAATTCACGGTAGTTCTGCGGGAAGAACAGAAACTCATTCATTGCCACCTAGTCAGTTTACTCAGTAAACTTCATGCTTATCATTCAGCTCAAAGTGGGCTCATGTTTTATTCAAGAAGTAATCTTTGAAATATTTGAGTGTCCCAACGTTTTAGTTTTTTTACGATAGGCTTACGTCAGAAAAAATACTGCGGCTGATTTCTAAATGAAAATTGAAATAATCTCTGAAACTGATGCTCTAATTTTCTACGGAACACTATTTGTAGTTATTGATGGTCAGACTTTGAAACTGTTAGAATACGGTTCATTAAAAACATTTTTAAATGTGAAGGGGGAAAAAATTCCTTTTAGTGACAAAAGGAAAAATACTGTTAATCACTTAATATTCGACGCATTTTAAATAATGAGCGATAAGTAATATTTAATGATCAAAACATTTAACTACGCAGTATTTGTCATAAGATTAGAAATAGTATGCCGCTCTGTTTTTGAGTCTTTTTAAAAAATACATTATAGTTTCCTGATGACTAGCTGCGACGGGAACACTGCCTTACGTTCTTAATAAAGAATTGAGAACTTGTTTATTAAAAATCAGCGTGCTAAAGGATTTTCAGTAGAAGAAAGAAATCTGTGTTACTAGATCCGATGGAGTCGCCAGATGATCACTTCTCGTAACTGTAGTAGTAAAATGGTCTGTGCCACCCGAGATGTGTGTAAACCTCAAACATTAATTCTGATAGTAATTATTTTCATCACGTGAATGCTTTTTTTTTTTTTACGTAACGCTTAGAATATAGTTTCTCAGTAAATTTTGTTAAATTACAATGAAAATATACCATATAAAGTTCGCGACGTTTTACTCTTCATAATAATCAGTTTAAATATTCATAGCTACGTCAAAGTTATTTCAAACATGCAATGTTTTCTATGGCACTACCTTGAGGAAGTGGTGGGAGTCAGGAACAACTAAACTAGTCCATTTTAGTCTATCTAACTTATTGCTTGTGAGAATGAGCCAAGGTCACACTTTATTGTGCGGCAAGTGACAACACTTGTCTCAAGCATACGACTGAATTAGTATTCACTCAAACCCAAGCTTTATCTCAAAATGCGATAAAATGAACATTGTGTTATGAACTCTCTTATAGGTATGTTATGTGTTTTGTAGGAATGAATAAAAAAAAATCAGGTTTCTGCCTTTTGTTTTGTATGCCTTTCGAATGAATGTGTTCTCTTCATTTTAACTACACTGTGTTAAATCTTTTAGGGCTAGAACTACTTCTAACCGTTTGGTGTGAGTTCCACTCCCGGGTAAAACATGAGTGTTCTGTTCGCTTTTATTACCTTGGTTCTCGTCCTTCCCTATATGTATAAGGCAAATTAAAGGTTAGGTTTGAAAGCTGTGTTTGTCGTTGATAGGTAGCAGTTGTCATAATTCTATATAAGCCTTCCTTTTTCTTCTGGTTGATATTTTGGTCTTCCCTTTCGGGTTTCCGAAACAGTTTACTGCAACTTTCAGAATTTTGTTTTGGTTTTTGCATTATATAGAAACTATATTGGCAAGTCACCGGACACCCCTTCAAAAGCAAATGAAGGGATCCGCTGCGTTGTTAAGATTCGCGTTACAGCTGCAAACGGTATAAAAACAACCCTGCAGCTGACCGCTATCATGTCGCACTGTGAGGTTGAGTGAACATGTCGCAGCGGGAGAGAACTGACTTTGAGAAAGGAAAGATTGTTGGGTGTTATATTAGTGGGTTGTCCATAAGAGAAACCGTGAGGCGTTTAAACATACCCAAGTCAACTGTTTTGGATGTACTGAATAAGTGGAAGACTCATGGCCTGCCTGAAGCAGCAAAACGTACCGGCAGACCAAAGAAAATCAGTGATAGAGGACGTCGAAGTCTCCGGAGAGTCGTTACAGCTAATCGACGGAGTACTGCACACAAGACCTCCGTGTGCACGTGAGTAAAAATGATGCAACCTCAGTATGCACAAGTACCATTCGCATGGAACATCATTCCATGAGTTACTGTGGTCGTGCGGCTGCGCATAAGTCTTTCATCTCCACTCGGAATGCTACTCTTCGTTTAGTATGGTGTAAAGAATATTTATCGTGGACCGTAGATCAATGGAAACGGGTCCTCTAGACTGATGATTTCAGATACACGATTCATCAGTCTGATGGCCGTGTGTGGGTACGGCAGCAGCCGAGGAACGGTCAGGTGTAGTTCTGTGACCCCGTAAAGGGCGGGGCTGGGGGTTACTTGAAATTTTCAAATGGAAAGAGGGGTCGTTGACATCGTTGGAAAGATCTCCAAAAATGTAGTGAGTTGGTTTTTAGATTTTTTTTTTTATACAAAGTTATAGACCACGATAGCGACACTACAGTGCACTATGAGTGTTAGGAAAAATTGCGTTACACACATTTGACACATTTGTGTTTTTTCTTTGGTTTGTGTGAATGTACCTTACTTATTGTGTTTTATGGCAAGGAACCAAGTGTCCGGTCACGAATTGAGGGGTCCGGTGACCCCGATGGGGGAGGGATTCGGGTCATTCAATAATTGCAGATGGAAAGGGGGTCTCTTCAGATGTTGTAGGAATGTCTGCAGGTATAGATTTGACTTGGAAAACGTGCCATTTTACAGTAGACTCCAAAGATGTAAAACTGAACGTATCTTTTGCAGTATTTTATATTCCCCGATTACACGCTAACCTCAACAGTTTGGAATAACACATTTGATAAAATAAAGATGCAACAAATGTTAAAAGCAGAAGTTGTTCCCACTTCTGACTTCTTTTTAGTGATATGGCGTGACCTGACTTTACCGTGCAACATTTCGTGAAACTCTCAGCCCGAATCTTCAAGGTCGCAAAACCCCTCTGTTCCTATTCTATACGGTGTCCCCTTTGAAATAAAACATAACGACTATTGTACGTTTTTTGAACTACAAAGCGCAATAAATTAAATTTGCGAAATACGTCATCGTAACAATGATGTATTACACTACCCTCCCCCTTTCAGTCTGCAAATATTGAATGACCTTGTTCCCCGCCCGCAGTGGGGTGACCGGACCCCCCCCTCGATCCTAATAAAAACAAAACAAGAATTTAAAAACCAATCTACTACATTTTTGGAGATCTTCCCAACGATATGACACACGATTCCTCTTTCCATTTGAAATTTTCTAGTAACCTCCAGCCCCGCCCCCATACGGGATCACCAGACCCCCTCCCCCGGTTCTATGCCCTAAAAGTGTCCCCCTTGCTGTAAAGAGAAATGGCTATCTTGTTTTTTCTGAAAAAGCAACCAATAAAAATTTAAATGGAGTTTTCGGGGTTTCTGTGCCATACTGTATATTTATGTATTTAGTTCCTACACTCACAGACAACTCGGAGTCTTTTGAGAAGTGGGAGGTGTGTGTATTAGAAACGGGAACAAAGCGCCCGTAGTAGGAAAGTAACATGCAAAAGTGCAGAGAGAAAAAAAAAGTTTTAGTTGTATACGGTTTCCTGTTAAATGCGTGAAGTTATAAGCTGCCTTACATACACTTACCAGTAACTACACTTGGCATCTCACTTCTCAACTCTAAAGCACATCATTATTAACAGCGCAAACAACTACATAAAAACATCAAGTAATACATCTTGGGCCCTTGAAATGGTAGGGATTTTTCCCCTCATTCCACGCAGAGTGTAAAATTACTAAATCACCTCTCCTTCACTCTAGTTCTTTACCACCATGTTGCGCAATGCAGTCAGAGATGTAGCGTTTCAATTGTGTCCTGGTGTATTTGAAACCTCGCAGCATTTCCCGGTGCAATAACAATCTGCTGTGGCTGAGCAGAGGCTTACAAGCCTCGTCCAATTTGAATAGCTCAGTATAGTGATGGTATGGCAGTAAAATAAAGTGAACAGCTCTTTAGTAGTAGCATGGTTGTAATGTAAAAAGCTCATTTATGGTACAATGACAGTAATGCTGTATCCCCCTCCCAAAGTCCATTAGTAGTAGCGTGATAATATAGTCGGCAGCTAACTTGAATGGTGTGACAGCAGTGAAGTGAATAACTTAGTGTTTGCGTGAAAGCTCGGTCAAGTCTGCATAAAACATCGGTGCCACTATTTTATTTATTCGGTATGTTTCAGGGAGTTAAGAAAATTTTCTTGCGAACTTATGATTTAGCCGTTTTCATAACTTTTACAGATCGCTGTTTTTGAAATCAACCTCAAAGAATAACATTTTTTAAAAGCAATTTAAAATTTCGAATTAATATTTCACGCATTTATTCTTTTTACAGGGTTTAAATATCTTCCCGAAAATTGAAGAGAAGCAAATGCGTGGCTCACCCTAAAAAAGTGAACGTTTATGCTGTGCAGCCTCGCTGCTGGCACATATATGCTCGCTCAGGCACCTCGCTGCTTGCATGTTGCTGCGATGCTCGCCATGGAGCATTTACCCTACAGCTGTTCACATCGCTTTTATTATTATAGGAATCACGACTGTATCTCTTATTGTCAAACAGACTTTACCAGTGTTGTGGCAAGTTTTAAAACCACTGCATATGAAGCCAACAACTAAAGAAGAATTCAAAGAAATCGCTGAAATGTTTTACAAGAAATGGGGATTCCCTAACTGTCTAGGTTCTATCGATGGAAAGCACACCCGAATACTTCGCCCTCAATGGTCAATCAAGCTCCATGTTCTTTAACTATAAAAGCTACTTTTCAATAGTTCTGTAGGCCGTCAGTGATGCACACTGTAAATTTATTTCCATTTAGGGCGGAGCCTATGGGAAACAAAGGGATGGGGGCACTTTTAGAAAGTCTGCTTTGTATGACAAAATGAAAAAGGGTATGCTTAACATTCCTGAAGGTAACTACTGACATCCAAGCCCCCTTTGTGTTCATAGGTGATGAAGCCTATCCCTTACTGAGACACATGATGAAGCCTTATGCTAGGAAAACTCTTGATCAATCCAAGGAGAAGTTCAAAAAAAAAAAAAAAAGTTCAATTCACAGGAAAACTCCACAAATACAACTTGCTTCTATAAAACCACAACACGGTTTTTAAAGATACGAGAGAGATGACTGCGTGGTTTCACACTCTGTTGGGAAAGTGGGTCAATCAATGGACGGGAAGAGTGGCCTTGAAGGAACCAATCGCAGCGTAAGTTTGAGGATGCCTGGCGATGGTCGAGGCTTGAAAAACAAACCAGTTTGATATCATCGCTGTGGCGATGATCGCAGCGAGCAGCGCAGCTAGCATCGCTGCTCCACGATAAATGAGCCTGTAAAGATTTATGGTTTTGTTTCATCCCCGCCAGGCATCCATGTGCACAGCTCGATGATGTGCGCCGCCCCGGTGGCGCAGTGGTCTAAGCGATGGCCTCTGATCATCCGTCTGAACGGGGTCCGGGTTCGAATCCCGGTGAAGCATGGATGTTGTGTTCGTCTTACGGCACTGGTTCTCTCCCTTCCCTGGAACCAGTGACCCTAAATTAGGGACGGGCGACTGCTTATAGCCCATTGAGTTGCTCACGGTGGTCGTTAAACCTCCAATCAAAAAAATGATGTGCCAGCAGCGAGGCTGCAGCATAAACGTACCCTGATTCTGGTGCTCATTGCGTGACGGTGATAAAGCGAACTTCTCACTGGCAGTAGTAAAGCGAAAGTCTCACTAGCGGTGCGCGACAATAATAAAGCGGAGAAATGTTTAGAGATGACATGACAGCACAGTAAAGTGAAGAGCTCACTTGGGGCGGAGAGGCAGTAGTAAATTGAACAAATCACTAGGAACGACAAGGAGATATGTCAATATTTAAAATAACTCCAACTTTTGATGTTAACTCAGATTAGTTTGTCGGTTCTGGGAGGGAGAGAGAGAGAGAGAGAGAGAGAGAGAGAGAGAGAGAGAGAGAGAGAGAGAGAGAGCGAGCAAACTAAAACGATGTCGCATCTTCGATCCATCAGGTGTTTTTGAAGAAATATGTATAATTCAGTTGGTGAGGTATTTTGGAAGTTTATCAATCATTGTGGAGTTTTACGGAGCAGGCTTAAAAATGTTCCATTTCCTGTTCAGTTACTCAAGATTAATTAGGAGTACTAAGACGGATGATTTCTCATTTAAGAAATAAAATTGTGTGTTGTAATGAAGCATTTCGTGCAGCAGCACTATATCGTAATGCATGAATATTTAACTCTCGTTAGTACGATGATCTCTTCAGGCATAAGATGTTTGACTCTTTGATTGTCCCCCGCAGGCGACATGCTGACCTGTGTTTTATTTTTTCCACTGTGGGAATGTCGCTGACTGGCGAGATTTAATGCATGCTACCAGAGGGTGTTCACTTTTGTTCTTAGCAGTTTGAGCGAATCACAGTATTTATATCTTTAAGGTATCTGTTATTTCGTATTCACCTTATTCTTGCATTTCGCTTTTCAGAAACCACGTTTGATTGAATTTGGATGTATATATTTTTTTTAATTTGTTGAATGTAATGTGCTGTCCCCTATGTCCAATATTTTAGGATGTGAAATTGTTACTTCTGTAATTTTAAATTGTATGGCGGTTGAATTTGTGCAAACTTTTTTTGTTAACTTTGGAACCGTTATTGAAGTATCCGTGAAATCTGAAACATTGCTCAGCTAAAGTAGCTGCTGTCATAGCAACCACATCAGTGTTGGTTAAATTTGAAACCAGATAGTGCAGATATTTCCTATTCATTTTGGTAGCCGATCTCTATACCATGACTTTCAAGAATGAAATGACATGATCTCTGCGTAGTCTGTGAGGAACGGAGTCTTTCTAATACGATGATACTCATAACTTGAAATCTAAGTAATCGTACGTACTGACTGTCCTTTTATACGTAGTAATCCATTCAGCTTTGAGTGCTGATTCAGGTTGCATGCAAATCTTAGTTTCTTCTCATACACTCACACTGGTTAAAATGTGCTTGCTAATTTCACTATTTCGATCAAGAAAATTTATGTACTAAAAATTTGCTTTTAAGAAAAACAATTAAGCTGTAGGTGAAATTATTTAAGACCATCTATCGGGAGCCTCGTGGCAAAGTGGTTGTGTGTGTTGCTATCTTTTCTGGCAAACAGTTGGACAGTAATCTTAGAAGCAGGGGTATCATTTTTTTCCTGGTAGCTTTTCCTTTTTTTTTTTTAACGATGGATAACGACTGTTTGCTTCAGCCCGTAGAGGGTTCATTGAACCTTTTAAAGAAAGTGTACGGCCAGTACTGAATATTTGTTAAATACAATTGTAAATTATTGCGCATTTAAACTACACTGCTGGACAATTGCTAAGGACGGATCATAAACGGCTATATAGCGCATAAAAAAGTAAGTGTGGTTGGATGCCAAGTGAAATAAAATAATGTCAGAATGCCAGGACATTACAAGAAAGACAATTTATTGTGCTATGAAATCCAGAAGGCTTTGGAACGTGTTCAAGGGACAAACAGGCCATTTTGTGCAGAATACGTAAACGTGAAAAAAATGCAATTACCGTCCGCAGGCGTTCCGGCGTAAGATGTCAATACGGGATATGGCCACCATGGAGGGCGATGCAAGATTCCACACGTCGTGTCATGCTTTGCACAACATTATCAAGCAGCTGTTGGCGTAATTTATCCCATTCTTCTGTCAGTGCACGGATGAGGGTGTCCTTGTTTATTGGAGTGCATTGGCGACCAGCAAGACTCCTCCCCAAAGCATCCCACACATTTTCAATGGGATTCAGATCTGGAAAACGTGCTGGCCATACGAGGCGTTGAATATCCTCGCTCTCAAGACACTCCTGGACAGCGACTGTTCGATGACATGTTGCGTTGTCGTCCATGAAAATGAATCTATCACTGACAGCACCACGGAACATGAGAACATGAGGTAGCAGAACATCATTAATGTATCGTTGGCCAGTCATAGTCCCAGTTGGAAGCACATAGAGGGACGTACGGCCATTGATCATGATGCCAGCCCATACCATGACACTACATGTCGGATATCGGTCCCTTTCCTGTATGTTTGCTGGACAATATGCAGTACCACTATCACGTCAGATCAGTTGTCGTCGACAAATAGACGATATACTGTATCTACTCTCATCTGAGAAGAGGACAGCAGACCAGTCGTTATCAGTCCAATTGCGATGTTCATGGCACCATTGCAAACGGGCGGTACGGTGACGTCTGGACAATGGGATGCACACAAAAGGACGGCGGGCGTATAGTCCTCCTTCATGCAAACGTCTGGCGACAGTTTTTCGGGAGATCCGCTTGCCAGTAGCAGCCATAAACTGATTTGCTACCTCACTAGCTGTGCTGCGCCGGTGTCTTTTTGTTGATAGCACTATGTAGCTAACTTCTGCAGGTGTCGTACTGCGAACACGACCTCCCCCGTGACGTTTGCTACACTCTCCATTTGTTTGAAATGGTTTCCAAAGCCTTGAAACAACACTGTGGCTGACGTCGAACTCCCTGGCAACATCTGTTATTTTTCGCCCTTCTTCAATCTTGCCAATAATACGGCCACGCGTAAAATCATCTAGGTGATGTCGGGAAGACATACTGAAAATTGCAAGTTCGCCAATTGATTCTTTCCCTTTCAACTTTGCGTGTGAACAACAACGGTCAATACGCGTCAAATCCTTTATATCTCTTATCAGCGCTATGACGTCACGGACAAGTTCGGCAATCCAAAATTTGCATACGCACCACACGTCTTACTGTATCCCGCACTTATGCTAATTTCCACATTTTCCTGCTTTCCATTTTATTGTTGCTATCGTTGCTATTGTCATCCGTCCTTAGCAATTGTCCGGCAGTGTAATTAAACATTGAAAAAGTATATTGCTATTTTGCAAAGCAGTAATGGCATCATACAGTTTGTATCACTACTGCTAGGTAAATGAATTGAAAGCTTTAAAATCTCGTAAAAGCAGTCCCGGCGGCGCAGTGGTCCAAGCGTTGGTCGTTATGATCATTCGTCCGAGACGGGTTCAAATCCCGTTGAGGCATTGGATATTGTGTTTGTCTTATGTCTCTCTCTCTGAACCAGTGGCCCTAAATGATGGACGGGCCACTGCGTATAGCCCATTGGATTGCTCACGATGATCGTTAAACCCCCAATCAAAAACAAAAAAATCTCGTCAAAAAAAAAAAATTACTTTGCGCGAAATATACGTTTATTGCACGCGATCTGGTGGCATTTTATATGTTTTGTAACATTCACTGTTATAGAAAAGTTTTTTAACTATAAAATCAGAGCTACAGCCACGCCACGATTCTATAGAAGGGCTCTCTGAACCCTTCTGTAGAATCGACGATTGTTTCTTTACGTTCAGCTCGGTTTAAGTAGATGGTCTCTGTTGGTTTCTTTCCTGTCGGGGAGTGCTGGTCCTCATGACTTCTGTATTTTTATTGTCGCTGTGCCTCCAGAAACATCAACATTTGATTCGCATTTTTCATTTTGGTAATTGCTTTCTTTTCATACGTCATGTATCACTGCCTTGTGAAAACTAGAGTGTAACCTCTCCTATCCCCCAGGAATTCCGGTACCTTCCAATTTTTCGTTTTACTCGAGTTAATGCGTCCGATTTAATCAGGGTGCAAGTAAAGGAGGAATAGACCATCGGGGAAGTTTTTCTCTTTGTGCATGTTCGTGGTCTCTATTGTAGCTATATTAAATGAAACCAAATGAAAAGAAAAAAATGCTTTCTTCCGTTTTGAGTCGTAATACCGAACTAGATTTTAGTTTAAATCTGTCTTTTATGTAATATCTTAAGCGAAACAAAAATAAAAAAAGGCTTTTATTTTAATTTATAAATAGAATATGAATCTGTGTATCCATAAATGTTCAGCTCACTGCAGATCCTCTTCAATGCTACGTTTTGAATACCATTTTGGGCTGGCATTCCTTTGCTAAACACGGCTAATAGAAATAAGGTGAAAACACTTCAGAACTTTAAATATTTTTGTTGCATTTGTTCAGAAAAATTCTTGCATGTGTCACCACCGGAATGTCTGGAGGTAATTGATGCTAAGAAGCAAACAGTTATAGAAGCATCTTTACTCCTCACCTCCGCCAAATACAGTTCTAATTTCACATGTGCAAAACTAAAATAACACACAAAAAGTAATTGAACTTGCAAGCCAAATTTTGATGAGTGTTTTTAATGCATCAAGTCAGATCTGTGTTTATAGTAATCCCGCGTAGTGTGTCTATTACACGAATTCAAACGAGGCACTATTTTGATTGAAACAAGTGTTTGGCTGTTTGTTACATTAGAAGTTGAGCGAGAAGGTATATAACAACTGGTCCCGCCAGAATCTTATATCAACTGGCACAGGCATGGCTATCACAGGAAGTCCAGCTAGAAGTTGTGTATTAACTTATACAAGTATGACTCTCGTAGAATGGCCAGCCAACAAATGTATGTCATCTAATATAGGTAAGTATTATCTCAAGGTCCAACCAAGGGCTTTGTGTTTAAGCTACATCAGGTAAGACTGGCGCTGAAAAGCCCAACCAGCAACTCTACATTAAATGAAGCAAGTTTGGTTGCAACAGAAATTTAAGCATAAGTTATGAAACAGGGAGTATCTCAAAGTCAAAGCAGGAGAAGGTAAAACAATGTGAAGGTAAGTCAAGCAGGAGAAGGTAGGCAATTGGGAAAAGGTAAAACTAGCACAGTAGGTCTAATAAAGAACACTGTATTAATAGATACTGGTAAGGATATAAGAGTGAGCTCAGCCTTGTGATAAAACGCATGTGACTTACAACAAGTGCACCAGCTGTATATCAACTGAAATAAGTAAGGCTGTCACGGTAAGTCTAATAAAGAATTTTAACTGAAACTGGTATGAGTAACAGAGTAAGTTCTATCTGATGGTGAATATGCATGACTATTACAGAAAATTCAAGTATATCAACCTAAAAAGGTAAGACTACTGCAGCATGTTTAAACCAAACCTTTGTATTGACAGAAACTAGCGTGAGTATCAGTGCAAGTTCAGCCTAGTGGTTAAATAGGCATACGTACTACAGTAAGTCCAATCAGGATTTGTACCTCAACTAAAAAAGGTAGGACTGTCACAGTAAGTCTAACCAAATTCTCTGTGTTGATAATAGAAACTGGTATGGATATCATAGCGAATGTGCAGTCTTCTAGTCAAATAGATTAATGTAAATCCAATCGGAGTGGCTGCGTGGCAAAAGGCTTTGGTTTCTAACCATTGCTTCAGATGAGTCCTGGTTCGAATCCCAGGTGAGTCATGGATGGTGTGTTTTTCTTGCCGCACTGGCTCTATCCCTTCCATGGAACTAGTGGCCCCAAATGAGGAACGAGCAACTGCTTTTAGCCCATTGAGTTGCTCATGGGTGGTCGTTAAACCACAAAACAAAACAAAAACCAAACCAGGAGTTGTATATGAACTGGCATATGTTTGACTATTACAGGAAGTTCAAAAAGGAGCTTCAATGAGCATATAACTTCCACAGGAAGCCCAGCCTTCGTGTGTGTTTACTGAAACAGGTGGTTTCCACAAGAATTCAGAGCAGGATTTGTATATCAATTAAAACAAATAGATCTGTCGCGGAAAGCCCAGCCGGGAGTTATATTACAAACTGAAATATGTACAGCTTTCGCATGTATGTGCAACTTCCTGTTAAACGAACATGGCTGTGATAGAAAAATAAAGTAGGAGACGTTTATCGACTGAAACAGATGATTTGACAGTCTCAAAATATTAAACCAGAACTATGAAAAACTTTTTTTTTAAAGAGATGGCTATATGACAAAATAGTTTACAGATAACTCGCGCCTAAAAATCTTAAAATGCATAGGTACAACGAAAGCGCATAGATTAGAGGAATGTATAGGTGTACTTAAATGCTCAAGGTTAATGGCAGTACTCCCCAAACTTTCGTTTTTTTCGTCATAGCTTAAGAAATGCCCAGTAAGATGCACGTGTTTGTTCGCCTGTATTAATTTATTTTTGATAAATGATTTTTTTTTTCAAAATATTTCTCCGTGGAAAATAATAAGCAGATCTAATAACTACAATTAGAAATAGTGAAGGCAGCTTAAGAAATCTAGAAGCCAACAGAATATATACTATATCTCCTCTTATTAACAGAAGAGTTATTAATCTTTCAAAATAGAGTACGCGCAAAGGCCGATAAACGAGAATGTCGTAAAATACGAGGGTTGTACCGAAAGTAATGCAAAAGTGGGCATAACTTTTTTTATTAACTGGCAGAGGTCGTTCAACTTGCACATGTTGGCAAAATGACTCTTCCTCTATACAAAGGTACTACTCAACATAGTCTCCATCGCAAGCGATGCATTTGCGCCATCGTTGAACGCAACTGTCGAATCCCCTTTGAACAAATTCAGGTGTTGACAGTTGTACCCACTTTCACCTCTGTGTCATCAAATCGTTGTCCTTGGAGACTCCTTCATTGGATCGAACAGGTGGAAGTTGGAGGGCGCCAAATCTAGGCTGTGCGATGGATGGGGGACCACCGACCAGCCTAATTTGCTGATCGCCTGATTTGTTGACAAAGATGTGTGTGGTCTTGCATTGTCATGATGAATGTGGGTCCTTTTCAGATTCTTGTTCGGTCTCTTCCTCCTTATGACTTCTCTAAGTTTTTTGAGTGTCTCAATGTATCGCTCACTGGTCACGGTACGGTCACGTTCCAGAAAATCGAGGAGAATGACACTCCTGTCATCTAAAAAAACAGTCACTATATGACTTTCTGTGCTGATCGCTGGCTTTTGAACTTCTTAGGTTTTAGTGAAAAGGATTGATTGATTCTTCGTTTCCGGATAGATCAGAGCAGACTTCCACCCTTCTCTCCTTCAAATCTGGTGTCAACTGCCGAAGTACCCACTTTGCACACACTTTCCGATAACCTAAGTATTCCACCACCTTCTGTATGGCATTGTGACCACAGTTCAGTTGTGCAACAAGCTCACGGATTGTGACTAGTCTCTCCGCGCGAATCAGTTCATCCACTCGCTGACGATTCGTGTCTTTGGTCTCCGATGATAGTCTCCCACTGCGTGGTTTGTCTTCAATGCTGGTTTTCCCGTCTTTAAACTTCATTATCCATCTGTGCACATTGCTCTTGCTAATGGTGTCATCTTCGTAATATTCTGTAGCCTTCTGTGGATGTCGGACAGCCTGCACCCTTCTTTTGTAAAGAACTCAATGACAGCACGTTGCTTCTGCTTGGAATCTATTATTTACTTGCAATGAGAAGGGTTACTATAGAGGAAGAGTTCCTCTATCAACATGTGCAATTTGAACGACCTCTTTTAGTTAATAAAGTTATGCCCACTTTTGCATTACTTTCGGTACCACCCTCGTAATTGAACAAAAAGGTTCGAATAAATACACTGCCCAAAGTTCTTGACATGATTCAAACAAATAACAAAAAATCCCAGTTGTGTGACTAGATCTCGCAGAAGTGATAACTTCTGAGAATCCCTTGCGCAAGAATATCGATGAAGTAAAAAAAAAAGGCGCATGAGGAACTGAAATTGTGTACTTGAAATATTAATATGTATTTTGAGTTCCTCTATTTGAGTAAAGGAAATCAAGTACGTGCGTTGTTCAGTGACAGTCGGACACAAAATTGCCCTCGGACTCTGAAGTGGAACTTTCAAAGTTTTGATTATTCTTGAAAAGTAATCTACGTTGCATTTAACCATAACATTGCAGCAATGTGGATGAAGTTCTTCAGAACTTCGTTTCTTAGGTGGGAAAACCATCGATTTGGGAAAAGTGTACGTTGCGGCAACAGTACGCAGGAAATCAAATTTCACTATTGTGTTGCATGTGATTGTAGATGAACGAAACTTCAATCAATTATGATTGAAAAAGAAAGTATTAGCAAGTTATCCATGCCGAAATGTTGACTTATAGGTTCGAATTGGGTTGGATGAATCAAAATATGGTGAAGAATGTTAAAAAAATCCCAGGCTGACAAAGAAATGGTAGTGTTCTTTGGTCGTAATTATGCTTTGTTCATAGGCACGTGCCATGCATCCATAACGCAACAGATCAGAAAGGATTTTCCAGTAAAGCTGATAAAAATACTTAAGTCCCAAAACTTGGGTTACGAAATCGATTAAAAGCAGAAATACGGGAAAATGGGAGGACCGGATGGTAGTGATAGATGCATCACATCGAGGAAAATAAGGTAAGCCATTCCGTAAAACAGAAAAAGTAAAATCTCTATATTAGGGAGCCTGTTTACTAAAATGTGCGCGGAAAGCTTACTAAATGCAAAGGCGATTCAAAATTTTTAACGTCCGAATGTGCCGAATCAGCCAGTGAAGATTTAGAAGTGGCAAATGAGATTAAACGCACTCAAGTTACTGTGTCATTCCATCAAATCTGATTCTTATTTTTTTTTTCCCCGTGACAAGTAGAGAAACGCCCAGTATACGAAACTCAGATTTAATTTTGTTTTTCTTCTGATAGATCAGTAGGTATGAATTTTTGAAAGTTCGGTGCGCGGCTGGAGTCCTCCCCCCCCCCCCTAGAAGCGCAAATATCAGCCCTTAATGAAAACAGGTATATAAAAATCGTTCTTCGGTAATTCTCCATGGGTAGTTCATTGGTGCAAGACATAAATCTCTGCATTAGTTCTTGAGTTAATGCATTGAGAGCCTGTTTTCAAAATTTAAAAAAGCGAGGAAGTCAAAATTTAAAAAAGCGAGCAAGACTTAGGAAGTCGAGATTGCTACTGTATATAAACAAAAATTCGAACTAACAAATGAAAAAAAAACCAGGTACTGCACTTTTTGCTGTGTGCCTAGGAATGAAGATTTTAAATGCGGTGCATTGCCTGCCATTGATGCGCCGTCGGCTGAACGCTCGGTGCCGAAGATTAGCAGGAAACACGTAGTAGTGTTTTGGGCTGGCAGTTGGAGATACCTGATTAGCTGGCATACAGTCAAGTCATATCGTGTTTGAATGAATAATTATGTATTGTTTAGTGGCAGTTCAAATAATAAAAACATGAAATACCTCTGAACAAATAGCAACATCTCAGGTAAAGCAGTTGCCGGAGATTGGAAGTTTGGCCAATCTCCGACGAAGGGAATTACAACTGTTGCGTCATATATGCACTGAGGTAGCACATTATTAGGAACAACCAATAGCAATCAGGCACGTGCGATATCCTGACTTACGACGCAACTATGCTGTTCAGATAGTTTTACAAACAGCTTACTGCAAAGGATTCAGACGTGTACAACGCACAGATAACGGAATTATGGGGAATTTGGGCTTCTCGAAAAAGGCATGGTGGGTGCCAGGCGGGCAAGGAAAGCATCTCAGAAACAGCAAACCTTCCCGTCTGTGCAAGAACAACTGTATCGAGGATATACAATGAGTAGTGCACAATACACAAGTAGTGCACAAAATAGTCTACGGAAACGAGACCGGGCGATGTTCGAGGGCAACGGCAGTTATAGATGACTTCGAGGTAACGGACTAGCTCACATGTTCTTTATTCTACCATGCAAAAGCATTAATACAATATATGCAGATTTATGATAAATATTTACGTTATGAGTATATAACAGGTCAGATGAAAGGAAAACAAAAAATTCTAAAATTTACAGACATTATCACAATAGAAGACTTGACTTTGATATATGCTAATCCAATACATAGGGAGGTTCAGAATGATAAACAAAATTGTACGCGCTAAAAAGGAAGATCAGAAAATACAAAAATTGGAAGAGGAGTTTTGGGGTTTGTTATAGAGTTTAGGTGCTCAGTCGTACAAGATGGTTGGTAATTTCGTACCGCCGTTCAAGTGGAGGCCAATCTCTATAAAGTTTTGCACTGACAGTGAGTTTTTACGCAAAGCCAGGGCCGAATTACGGTGGGTCTATAGGGGCTTTGGGGCACACCATGACCAAGGGCCCGCGAGGCATGCCTGGGTATATATATATGCAACCCTCTACGAAATCTTTTAGCAGTTCCAGTTTTCGCATATTTTATTCAAAATTGGAGTAATGTTAAAAATTTGTTTAGTTTCAGTTTAAAATAGACCCATCTTCGCCTGCTTTTGATACTAGTACAGTTAGTAAAATCTTTAACGTAAAATTTAAATTTCAAAGTAGGCACTAAATTTCGTATTTGAAGAATACTCAGCAATCACTTTTTTTCATCTGAATGAGGGAATTCCGTCATTGCCTTTTTTTTCAGTGAATAATTCAACGGCTCATGTCTTTTTACCCTTCTCAGCAATATATGAGAATTTCCGTTTTGAGCGTTAAAGATTATATGCTTACTGAAGTAATTGGGTCATTCCGTGGAAAATCGCGCAATTTACAAAAAAGTGGTTGCTGACACATTTAAAATTTTTTTGTCCATCGAGAAAGTCATTTTGAGATTTAAAATCTGGAGTTAATTTATTTATGTTGACGTCCGCCATTTTGGATTTAAAAGCCAAAATGGCAGCCGCGGCATGGAAAAATTACACCCAGACCGCCTTTTGCTTTTTCAACTGCTCGAAAACCATAAATTGCAGACAGCTCCAACTGGTTTCATTTTGAAGAACATAGTTCCATCTATGAAAGGGAATATATAAATATTTACTAAAATTAATATGAAGAGTTATTTACTGCAATTCAAGATAGAAATTGATTTTTCAAGTTTTTGATCCATTACAGTTCTTATAAGGGATAAAAAAATGGTCCTTTGCTGATTTTTAGCCTACAAAAACTATTCGCTGTTACAACTGTTGTATTATGTGTCATTCCATGTCAAATCAACAAGGCCTGCAACCTGACCTCTTTTCATTTCCTTGAACTTTATTGTGATTTATTAGGCATGTAGACTTATGCATAAATCCCAAATTTTATAATCGAATTTATCATGATTTATCTGCTTCTCCGGGCAAACACGGGATAAGATTCCTAACCTCCAGATTCGCTAAACATGAATGCCGGTTGCTTCGGCTAGCGAATCCTGTGATGGTTATATTCAAATTGATCGGAAACTTGAAACTTGGTCGTTCGTGTGGTGTAGTGGTTAGCATACCCGGGCGTTTTCTGGGAGACGCGGGTTCGAGTCCCGCTCCAGGACGATGAAATTTTCAAGTTTTCGGATATTATCTGACTTACCATCCTTGTCACATTTACGCCAAAAATCGGATTGTCATCTTCCCAAATTTTAACTGTTCATTCTGTGGTGTTTTAAATTATATGACTGAAAATTAGGAAATCGTGACCTCCGGACATTCTTAGAATAGTTGTATCTCATTATCTAATGGGGCTAGAAGGTTGAAAATTTGTCTTAGTATTTTATGAGCTTTTAAATCATTTGCTGAAAATAAAATTAAAGAAATTAAGTTGACCTTTTCAAGGTTACAAACTTTGACTTTAAATATGTTAAACTAATTTTAAAATTTCGAAAAAAATTGCACGGCATTCTCAGTTTTGTTTACCAGTATGCCAACTTTCAAGTTGAGATCGCAATGGGATAATTATTTATAAAATATTAAAATAAAATATACAGTAACCAAAAATGGCCTCAAAATGAGACTTAATGAAAGGTGAAAGTGGAAAAGATTTCAATGAATTGAAAAGATATATATTTAATGAGTTTATTAATAAAATTAATAGTAGATTGTGACAAGAATTTTTCAATACTGATTAAACATCATTGTTTCGTTCTCTTATACCAGAAAAGGGTATCGATGTTTTGAGAGCGGATACCTGCCAAGGTGGAAAGAAAGTAATTCTCCGAGAAAGATCAGTGCTTATCATATACGTATATGCTGCAGTGCTGATAGTACGGAATCGACATCACTTCTCATTGAATAGGAAATGTAATAGATATCAGAATACTGCTGATCTCTAAGGCCAAGGAGGAGGAGGAGGAGGGGGGGGGGTCCTGCCCATGAAATACACACCACTTTATGCCTAATAATAATAATCGTACCTGACTATGGTACAAAGCAGACTGCGACACCTCAGTGTGATGCTTTCTGTTTAATGGTTAAAACAAAGTTCCTAGTTCCAAAAACTGTTGCTGCCACCGAGAGTAAATTGTAAGTTTAATCATAATGTCACACAGACAAAGCACATGGTACTGGGTTCCTGAGCTGCACTAAGTTCAGTGACAGTGACTAACAGCTTTAGAAAAGCAGGATTTATTACCTCTGACATGCTCCCTGAAGAAGAGAAAGATATGAGATGCTTGATTTTTTTTTTCTGATACTAATGGTCTCAGCTTTGGATTGTGACAATCACGCGTTAACACCGGTATTCAAGACGTATATGACGTTGTATATACAGGCAAGAAAACCAAGATGCAGGAAATGATAAATTTTGAGTTTCTGCCTTCGATGATATCTGAAGATACGTGCTTTTCAAGATAGATGTGAGCATGGTTCGAATCATCAGGTAGAAAGGAGCTGCTTTTCTTTCGACAGACACTCTGAGCAAAGACTTATCTTAGCTTATTAAAAATGTTGTAGATGTGTCTGTAAGAGTGTATTTTGCTTACATTGTGTTACCTGTAATAACATTAATTCTTAACTTGTAAAGACTAAAACTGTAATTTTATTTCCTGGATTAAACCAGAAATGGCTGTAATGTCTTTAATTGATCATAGATCTCTTTATTTTTTACAGCTTTTATAATCCCCTTTTTCCCAATCCAGATTTGTTCAGTTTCGTTGTCTTACTGTTGTACTTCAGCTGAAGTCAGTTTGTAAGGTTACTGTACAGTAAACGTTTTTTTTTTTTCGTTCATTGTTTTTCATTATTCATTTTGAAGATATTTTGCGGTATGTTAGTTTATGGAAGTACACTATTGTATTTTATGTCAGATATCCCATATGGGCACTTAAATGTAATCTAGTGAAATCTTTGAACCAAGTTTCAGACACTTGTCGATTTGAAATACAGAAGTGCTGCCGTTCTTTCCCTAGACCAATGCTTCCAACCTTTCTTGCGTCACAGAACAGATT
The DNA here is from genome assembly GCA_039090855.1 of Macrothele yani. Classification (NCBI taxonomy): domain Eukaryota; kingdom Metazoa; phylum Arthropoda; class Arachnida; order Araneae; family Macrothelidae; genus Macrothele; species Macrothele yani. The sequence goes on along the minus strand of CM076996.1, from coordinate 1,707,207 downwards.
AGATTTCTTAATACTGCTTCACAATCTTGAAAAATAATTTCTTTTTTCATGATTACCTTTTTGCATTCGATCGAAATTTATTTTTCCTAATTATAGTCTTTCTACATCACTACTCACCAAAAAGTGTACGATTACCCTGACAAAAATACTCCTGTTGACCTTCCGTGGAACACTACTCAGGCCTGCATATGAACCACAAAAGTTTGTTGTACTCGCCATCGCACGTGCAGCGGAACTGACGCATTTCACGCAAGATGTTAATGTCATATGGTGCTCGTCGATTCCTATAATTGATGCCAATCTGCGCCATCTAATATCGACTGTCGGTGATGCCCGCAAAATATGGAGCTTGACGATAAAACTACCGTCGAACAGTGCACCGAAAGACAACGGAAGCACACATCTACGCAGCTACAGGATATCCGGAGGGTGGTGCCCCAGTCAACCTTGTAAAACTTCAATCAAGAGTTCAATAGAATTTTGAGGTCTTTGCGAATGCTACTAAGTATCGAACTCCGTAGTATCTGTTACCATGGAATAGCTGTGGCGCTTATATAAGCTTTAACATCACCAGACAGTGGTTTCTGCTTCTATGGTGTGAAGTTTTACGTGGTGTGGTCTTCGACCTTCGGCGGTTGAGCTGGAAGCCATGAACGAAAAAGTCTTCCTTAACATTTTGGAAAATCCTTGCTCTCCGTGATCTGGCAGTTTTCTGGTACAGATCCATGTCTCTTTAACAGGATAATAAGGCCGTAGATTCTGCAACAAATTAGTTTTATAGGTATGAATGTTCAACAGTTAGTTGGATTGACACATACCCTAACGCTATGGAATACCTATGAGATGAACTGGAATGTCTGTTGTTGGCCAGACCAGCACATTCCACGTCGTTAGCTGAACTGGTTGGTCATCGTTCTGTCAAAGTAATGGAGGGCTACATGGATTGCAATCTATCGTTCGTTGATGGAAAATCTACCGAAAGGAGGATAGTGTCATAACATCCAAAAATTAAGGTGAGTGGATATGATATGATTGATGGCAGTGTGAAACCGACGCGACGCTTGAAGGTTGCTGTGTAAATATTTTCCTTGTGTATGTTTTAGTTTCCTTCTCTCCTTATCTCACAGTTATTATCTTTCTTACGTTTTTTTTTCATTTTTACCCTTTAAGATAGCATTTTCACTGCATTTATTTTACCAATTCTATCACTTTTATAATAGCAGTATTTACAATAGCATTCACTAATATTATACGATTAAATGGTCTTATTCTGTCGGTGTATTTTTCTCTCTGTATCTTTATTAATTGGACATCCTTAGCTGCGGCATTACCATTCTCAATCATTTTGAAAGCATCTGTGTATAAAATAAATAAATTAGCGATAATCCGGATCTTAATGTTTTATTCTTGGAGTTAATCTCTGACAGCTGTATTTGTAGTGAAATTCAAAATTGGTAACTTGAGACGCCAGAGTCTGGTTCCTCCACTCCGTTGTCTTTTAAGTCACATTTCGGACAACCTGGGATTTGCCTTGGTTTTTAATTGCTATAATGTTCTTCGCTATTTCTATTTTTGCTATCAACACTGCTTATTTTCACCTCATCACCCACGCATTATTCAAAAGAACTATATTTTTATGTGCCGGGATAATCAATGCCACTTAACCGAAAACTTCTCCCACTTCAGTTTCGACTCTTAATCCTCCACAAGAAGTTTTACTATCTTTTTTTCTGTCTTTTTCACAGTGCAATTTTTATTACGGAATCCTAAATACACTATAGTGACAAGTCACCGAACACCCCTTCAAAAGCAAATGAACGGATCCGTTGCGTTAAGATGCGCGGTACAGCTGCAAACGGTATAAAAACGAGCCTGCAGCTGACCGAGATCATATCGCACTGTGAGGTTGAGTGAAATGTCGCTGCGGGAGAGAACTGACTTTGAGAAAGGAAATATTGTTTGGTGTTATATTAGAGGGTTGTCCATAAGAAAAACAGAAAGGCGTTTAAACATACCCAAGTCAACTGTTTTGGATGTACTGAATAAGTGGAAGACACGTGGCGCGCCTGAAGCAGCAAAACGTACCGGCAGACCAAAGAAAATCCGTGATAGAGGACGTCGAAGCTTCAGGAGAGTCGTTACAGCTAATCGACGGAGTACTGCATAAGACCTCAGTGTACAGGTGAGTAAAAATGCTGGAACCTCGGTATGTACACGTACTATTCACAGAGAACTTCATTCCATGGGTTACAGTAGTCGTGCGGCTGCTCATAAGCCTTTCATCTCCACTCTGAATGCTACTTGTCGTTTAGCATGGTGTAAAGAACATTTATCGTGGACCGTAGATCAATGAAAACGGGTCCTATAGACTCATAATTCCAGATACACGATCCATCAGTCTAATGGCCGTGTGTGGATATGGCGGCAGCCGGCGGAGCGCTATTTGCTATATTGTACTGTTCCTACGGTCAAGTTTAGAGCTGTCAGTGTACTCGTGTGGGGGTGTTTTTCGAGGTATGGTCCCGGCCCATTCGTTATCGTGGACAAACTTGTTAACCAGCACGTCTACCTCGATATTCTGGACAATTATGCCGTACCAACTCTGTGGCAGTACTGTGGAACCAAGCCTTGTTGATACCAGCAGGATAATGCACCGAGCCATAAAGCAAGGACTGTTACGGCGTGGTTTGACGATAATTTCGTATCGTGTGTGGACTAGCCAGCAGAGAGCCCTGATCTTAATCCCATAGAGCACCTATGGGATGAATTAGAGCGTCGCATAAGAAGTTTGGAACCAAAGCCTACTACTAAGCAACAGTTCGCGGCAGCATTATGTACTGAATGGAAGCGCATACCTACCGCTGTGTTCCAAAACCTTGCCTAAAGCATGTCTCAAAGGGTCAGTGCATGCATTATTAAGGCCAAAGGTGAACCGACACCGTACTGATGTATGTCAATAAATGCTATGTTGTGTTTCTCTTCTAGGTGTCCGTTGACGTTTGTCAGTGTAGTGTATATGTAACTATACGCCAGCATTCTTACAATGTAGCGCTTCTCAAAATTTAGATACTTTGTTAATCAGGTCAGGTATTTATTTTCCCTGATGTTATACTCAAGTGAGTCGTCATATTTGGTAGTACCAATTAATGTTTATGGGGAATTTCCATAAACTAACTTTCGTCGCGAACTAGTTGAAATATTGTATGAGAATGAAAACCCAGACACGGTGGCCTAGTGTATACGATGTCAACGTCTTGTGTCGAAGGCCTGTGTTGGAATTCCTAGTGAAGATATAAAGTCATAAGTGCTGAAATCAGTCTGTCTGCATTCCAGCAAATTTTAGTTTTTGAAAGAAATATCTGAAATTTTTGTGTGTTAAACAGTTGCAACATTATCTTCAGATTTTCGTATTTTGATGCTGAGTTGAGCACTGATATCATAATTAGTTTTTCCCACCGTGTCTATCTGGTAATGCCACAAACTACAGGGTGTTCCAAAATTATCTTTACAACTTTGACCCTCAATAAAACAAACGGAAAAGGTTAACAAAAATCGGTTTATTGCATATTGAACAGCATGTTTCAAAGTTTGTTGAGGTGCTAGTAGAGCTGCTCCACATGCGCACCGTTGGTTGCACGAATAACGTCGAGACGGTATTCGACCTCCTCCTATGTTCTCCCGAGTATGGCCTCAGGAATTGTTGTGATGTCAGTTATAATCCTGTGCTTCAGCTCATCCACATCCGGAACCTTTGTGCGGTAGTCCACGGAAAGTCGGGTGGGAGGGTGGTAAGGTCCTGTGAACGTGGAGGCCAAGGAATTGTACCATCCGGTCCAATCCATCGCTCGGGAAATGTTTCATCAAGAAACTCACGAACAACTCAGTGCGGGGGTGCACCGTCCTGCTGGAAGATAACCAGTTGCAGGTTCTCCAATTGGGAGGTAACAAACTCACTCAGCATGACCAAATAAACATTAGTTTCGACTTTGTTTTCGGCGAAAACGAATGGACCGATGATGCGGTTGTGCAGGAGACCGCACCAGACGTTAACCTTAGGGCTGTCACGTTCAATCTCACGGACGGTATGTGGGTTTTCAGACCCCCAAATTCTGCAGTTATGCCAGTTGTTAACACCACATACATGAAACGTTGCCTTATCGCTGAATAAAACGCTTCAGGAAGCCTTCATTATCAATCCTGTGTAGCATATCAACAGCAAAATGAAAACGGGTTTATCCCAGGGGTGTAGTGCCTGTGTCAGATGCACGTTGTAGGCAGTCAGGTGCAAGCGCTTGTGCAGCACCCTGTGTATCGTTGTAAGTAGTAACCCCCAACTACCTGGAGGCAGTACGAATGGACTTCGTACGAAACTCTGTCGAACACGTTCCGTATCCTCTTCACTCGTGCTTGGCCGGTCAGCGCCTTTTTTATGAAGCACTTTACCAGCTTGTGCACTTGAGCCACTCGCGTATTGAGGGGGTCTGGATGATGGATTACGTGGATATTTTTTTGGTACGGACATTCCTTTGGACTTGTGTATCTCACTTCGTCTCTGTGAACCATGCCACACACTGGGCCTTTTCCTGTTAAGTAGCCATCACAAGTTCAGGGTCGTACCTGAAAGTAAACTAAAACCTTTTGCGTACCAATAAAACTTTGTGTTGCTGTTACATGTACAAAAGAACAAAACTTCGCAATCTTATTTCGTTTAGGTTTTATTGAGGGTCAAAGTTAGAGATAATTTTGGAACACCCTGTACATTAGTATTTGTAGATGCACGCCGAATACACCACACGACCACTGCATGATCAACAGAAGTCACAACTTGTGCAATCAAGAGATACCTCTGAATAGAAAAATTGGATGATTTTTTTAAATTGATTGAGAAGTTTATTTGCTACTCTGAGCAATGGCCGCAAGACTGAAAAATAACAAAATGCCGAGTGAAGCGAAGGAACAATCGCAGCGAATTTTAAGTAATTTGAAGGTCTGGTGAAATCTTGTATTATCCTTGCCTATTAGTACAGACTTAACAAACCGCAAGTTTTTGACATAGCGCACTAAAAAAAAAAAAAACTAAATTATATTGCAAAATGTTCGAAAATTAGATGAAATTCTTTCAAAATGTTCTTTTCGCTTTTTTAATATTGCGTACAAACTCAATTTGATTATAGATAGTATTTATTATTCGAATTGAAGTATCCGTTATAGTTTTGTGTTTTGAATAAATTTCATCCAGATCCTGTGCAATATTTTTTTTATTGTTTAAATTGTTGTATTTGATCTGCTTGATAAGAATTTTTTTTATTCAGATGTAGGGACATTAAGTACCCGACAAATCTTCCACATACCAGTGTCATCATTTGTTTCCATAATGAAGCCTGGAGCGTTCTTCTAAGGACCATCCACAGCGTGTTAGACAGATCCCCATCCCACCTAATTAAGGAAGTTATACTGGTAGATGATTTTTCTGATCAAAGTAAGTGAAATTACTTCTATTTGAAGACAAACAGTACTCAGTTAAGCGTACTATGTTACTCGCTTCGACGAAACTTGTATAAACTTCTTTAGCTTAGTTTCCGTTACCTCTGTATGCGTGCTGCTTTCAGCTAGTTCTCGTGTCACTAGATGGCCTCCCTCCCTCGTCCACTGTCAATTACTTGACCCATACTTCTGTTAGTTGATTTGTGTGTGCAAAGACCTCTGTCACGCTTCACTTACAATCAATCTTCCTTAGTTTCTCTTTTCCTTTGAAGTCTCTGCGAGTTTCTCGTTAGCATGGACACGCACAAAGTAAGTGAGTCTATTGTCATCGTCTAGGTAAGTTATACCTCAAAGATCTTCAGATTTTTTTCTCTCTGGGAAAGTTTAACTGAACGTTAGATTTTGTCATTTGTAGTAATTTTCGGTCACTTTTACTAGCATAAATAAACAGTACAGCGTCATTCAGTGTAAGCATGGTCTTATAGATTTGTCGTTTAAAATCATACATTAGTTTCGCGGAATTCCGTTTTTTTTTTGTTTTTTTTTGTCGTTTTCGAGATCAATGTGAAAATGGGAGATTAATGGGGGAAGGGAGGGGTCGTTTTCTATCTGCGAACGGTATTTCGTCTTCCAAAGCTTTCGAAAACGGAAGTTAAACGGAGTGAAGATTTTCCCGTAATCGTAATTTAGTTTTTTCTCACGATGTTGCCTCTGTCCAGTATTGTAAGATATCATTTTATTGCATAAATTTTTCAAGTTCAACATGAAACTGGTGGCAACTATTTCCGAAAACGGAAGTCTGGCAAAGCTAAGATTTCTTCAGTTATAGTAATCCCCCCCCCCCCAAATATCATCCGCGCGATGTCCTCACTATATCCTGTGTTGTTGCTAAATGTTACTTCCCCCCATAAATGTTTGCATTAAGCTTGGTAAGGGAGGGGAGATTTGTAAGAATTGATCAGATCATATGCAGAGGATTTTAGGAAGGGAGTGTCTGACCCCAGGTCTTAAACAACACTTAGAAATGGGAAGCTAGGAGATTTGGGCTAGAGTGCCCGATAGGAAAGTGACACGGAAGCGAAGTAGAAAGGGGGAGGAAGACTCCCTGATTTAAAACTGGGAAAGGGGCAGTAACCGGGGTCCGACGGCTTAACGCCCCCATCCGAAGCACGGCGGGTATTTAGTGATTCGAGCGTTCGTACGTGCCTGGGATCGAACCTGAAATTTCTACGTGACAGTCACGAACATTTGCCACTAGGTCATCCGCAGCCCTGTAAGAATTGATGCATGGTGTTCAAAGTATTCATATTCTCAAAGTTATCTAAAATAGTGAAAGCTTTGATATCATGCATTAATGATGGTCCTCAGGCTGAAAGTGTTTTTAGCATGATGGATAAATTGTCATCTGAGGGAGTAAAAAGGAAAGCGACAATGAAGAAATGGGAATGGAATGACATTAAGCAATTAATGCTATGCAGATGCAGAAGACATACGGCCGTGGAACTTGAAGAAAGCAATACAAGAGGAAACTTGCTGGAATACATCAACAACACAAAACAAAATACTGTGTTTGAAGCAATTTCTTTTAAAACCATATTATGTTGTTTTGAATTGAATAATTTTATTATTTAGATGAACACAGTCTTCACACCATTTTAATGATCTTAAAATATGAAATATATATACAATTAAAATACTGTAAAACACACTAGCACTTTCAGAGCGCAGTCGCCCCATCATCAGGTGTGATCGGATCTTCCAAACCGTTCAGTATAAATATCTGTAGTGCGCCATAACAGCAATCGACGTAACAAAATCTTGCGATACACGGGCCATCTGTCCCGGCGGTTAAACCACGATCAGAACGACACCACATCACAAATCGAAAACATGATTATAACTGCAATATTAAGTATTAAAGTCTAAAAAAGATGGTTCTGAGGATTGTCCAACACTTGTAGACAAAAGACGTCTCCAAATGTCGGGTAGATCCCAAGGACAATTATCAATACAGCAACTTCCTTTGAACGCGGAAATGAACAAACTCTGTCACCAGTAGCATGTGTGTAGAGGCTGGGGTTATCAAAATTTTGGCATTGTCCCAATCAGGGATTAAATCTTCTGAATCAATGCACTTGGTAAGGGCTGTACAGATATGGCTTGCTTTTAAACTATATTTATGTTCATGCAGCCTGAGGCACTGTTTCCGACGAGTGGAGCCTATGTAATAGTTAATACTCTCATGCGAGTCATTGTCCAATAGTGGGATGCAATAAACACCCCACCTCTGTGAATCATCAATTCCTGGGCGGTCTTTCCTCAAAACGGATGATAGGTTGTTAACTCCCACGCCAAAATATAGCCGGTATCTAGAGCAAATTTTAGACATTAAGGTAGTAAAACCAGGTAGGAAATCTATTTTTCCAACAAACTTTTTAATAACATGTGGATCACCGACCAAAGTTAAGAGAGGTCGACGGGATGCATAAACTCGACGAAATTTTTTACAATCTGTCGAGGATAGTCGAACGAGTGGGCTAAATCAAAAATGTAATTGATTTCCTGATAAAGAAAAACCTAGTGGAAGAATGTGTAAATGCTCTATAAAACAAAGAGTAAAGCGCAGCAACTTTATGTTGCATAGAGACTCCACATTATGTTCCAAAATAGCCATAGTAATAGTCATTGCAGTCTCTATCAAAGTGCACATGGATTCTCTTATCAAAGTGCACATTGGTAAATTAAGAAATCTAGTAGATTATGAGGTTAACAGTCGGGATGAAGATTTGTTTGCTAGCCCACCAACTTCTTACGTTAATCTCAGTAGTCACTTATTAAATCCTGTGCAAGCCCATGCCCTTCAGCGAGATTCCAAGTTCGTTTTCCTGGTTCTGAAAGGTAATGCTTTTTCTATTATCCCTCAAGTTGAATCAGTTGCTAAATGGCTCCCTGAAACCGACCATGAGTTCATCCGTGTTAAGTTGGCACGTTATCTTGGCAGCTCAAACCTTCCTATCTCTCTCCCTCCTAGCGTACGTTCTGATTTTGCTGAGGAAAGGCGACAGCTTGCTCTGCTTAGGAGAGACCCGCAGATTTCTATTGTGTTGTCTGATAAATCTTGGCAGTTGGTTATTGTAAACAGCAGTTTTTATTTTCAAGGTATGAATGAAGTAATTGATACTATCTTGCACAAGGAGTTACGTGCCGATCCAACGAAGTCCGCAGTTTCTACTTCAGGTAGGTTAAAGAAAGCTCATGAATTTCCTGAGGTCTTTGCGTCTGCGTTTACTCCACCCCCAGGATACCGTGTGCCTGATATGTTTGGTCGCATTAAATTATATAAGGAGGGTTACCCGTTTCGTCCTCTGGTATCGGGCTATGGTAGCCCCACCAGACCTTTAGAAAAAGCCTTGGCCACTTATCTTGCCAATTTTACCGGGAGTTCACTTTACTCGATTAAGAGTCCCGTTGAGGCTTCAGATATGCTTAGGGTACTTAAGCCACACCCAGTGTCTCTCATTTTGGCGTCTTTAGATGTTGTAGCATTGTACCGTAATGTACCCATAGAGGCTACACATCAAATTATCGAGGCTAAACTTGCTGAAATCACCCCCCCCTGGAATTTTCGGCTATTATGAATGCTTTGCAATTTGTTAAGCAACATTCGTATTTTAAATTCCAAAGCTGCATTTATCAGCAACTTGAAGGTTCCCCTCTTTCAGCAGTTCTCGCTGAGATCCTGATGCAGGATCTTGAGAACAAAGTTATTAGTGAATTTCCCCTTCCCCCGCTTCTATTTTTAAGGTACGTTGACAATATCTTGGTAGCGTGGCCTCACTCCCAAGATGATTTTTTTTTGTTTCGCCGACGTACTTTCTTCAAAGTATCCCGCTATCAAGCTCACGGTACAACTTGAGTCTAACTGTGAAATCCCTTTTCTAGATTTTTGTATTCACAGGCACCCAATTTCGAATCGCTTATCTTTTTCGGTCTATCGCAAGCCTTCTGCTCCAGGTTCCTTAATACCATTTGCCTCCTTTCATCCTATGCAACATAAAGTTGCTGCGCTTTACTCTTTGTTTCATAGAGCATTTACACATTCTTCCACTAGGTTTTTCTTTAATCAGGAAATCAATTACATTTTTGATTTAGCCCACTCGTTCGACTATCCTCGACAGATTGTTTGTAAAATTATTCGTCGAGTTTATGCATCCCGTCGACCTCTCAACTTTGGTCGGTGATCCACATGTTATTAAAAAGTTTGTTGGAAAAATGGATTTTCTACCTGGTTTTACTACCTTAATGTCTGAATTTGCTCTAGATACCGGCTACATTTTGGCGTGGGATTTAACAACCTATCATCCGTTTTGAGGAAAGACAGCCCAGGAATTGATGATTCACAGAGGTGGGGTGTTTATTGCATCCCACGATTGGACAATGACTCGCATGAGAGTATTAACTATTACATAGGCTCCACTCGTCGGAAACAGTGCCTCAGGCTGCATGAACATAAATATAGTTTAAAAGCAAGCCATATCTGTACAGCCCTTACCAAGTGCATTGATTCAGAAGATTTAATCCCTGATTGGGACAATGCCAAAATTTTGATAACCACAGCCTCTACACACATGCTACTGGTGACAGAGTTTGTTCATTTCCGCGTTCAAAGGAAGTTGCTGTAATGAAAATTGCCCTTGGGATTTACCTGGTATTTGGAGACATCTTTTGTCTACAAGTGTTGGACAATCCTCAGAACTATCTTCTTTTTTTAGACTTTAATACTTAATATTGCAGTTATAATCATTGTTTTCGATTTGTGATATGGTGTCGCTCTGATCGTGGTTTAACCGCCGGGACAGATGGCGCGTATATCGCAGGATTCTGTTACGTCGATTGCTGTTGTGGCGCACTACAGATATTTATACTGAACGGTTTGGGAGATCCGATCACACCTGATGATGGGGCGACTGTAGCTCTTGAAAGTGCTAGTGTGTTTTAGAGTATTTTGATTGTACATATATATATATTTCATATTTTAAGATCATTAAAATCGTGTGAAGACTGTATTCATCCTAATGGTTCATGTGCACGAATGTTTTTTCTGCATTTAGTTGAATTATTTTATATTGTGAATACAGCGATGTGCTCCAGTTTAATATTCGCATAAATAAATTACAGTGCAAAATTCCATCTCATGCTGTGTTATATTGACACTTTCTCGTCGCGCGTTCTGATATTTCCTTCTGTTAGAAAGTTCAGCTTTTTTGTTTCTTGATCAGTCTCATGTATGTTAAAATAACGTGTGATAAACGCTGCTCTTCAAAAATTAAGCTCGAAACAATAGTGGGCGAGCTCTAAAAGAAATCAGCCAATTTATGACAGATTTCATAGCATGATCATATATGTATAGGGTGTGTATGCCTTATACATATGAAGCAACTGAGACAGTGAAACGACAAGCACATGCCTCATAGGTACAACCCCAAAACAGCGTGAGCTTTTGGTTTTACAAAACGTATAATAATTATGGAATGCGATCCCACTTGTGAGAAATGCAGTCTCGGCATTGACGAGTAAGGCGACTCACGCAGTCTTACTACTAGCATGAAAAGCACTTCGTTCGATGATAATTCCAAATATAATTAAAGCAATTCTCTTCGTCATGTCGTAAAGAACAGGAGTTACCTGTTCTTTACGACATGACGAAGAGAAGATTCCAGCCTTTCACCAGATTAATACGCGTCTGCCGTTGTGTTCCAAAGAGGAAACGCTATTCTCCCATAAACAAAATATTGCACCACTGTTCGGAAATCAAGTAGACATGATCGTGACACCGGCTTAAGCGCGTGTACGCTTGTAATTTGCACGTAAGGAAACACATCCATCAGGTGTACGCGCATGGAATCTACAGTAAATGAACCTTCTGATGACAGCAGAGACTGATTCCTGGCTTCCTGTCCCAGCGATGATGTCTGAACACAGATTGGACTCAGATTTTGTGTGGCAAATAATGTGAAGTAACCGCTGTGTTGTGGGGTTGTCACTCTGGGATGGCCCAGAATAAGTTTTCGGACGACTGTTCCACTGGTTGAAAATTCGATCCAGAGCCTTGAGGTTACAGAATGGTTGACACCAACGAATCGAGCTACCTCCGTGATACATTTGGGGACCTCTCTTACCTCCCTATGTCTGAATCTTCTAAACGTTTTCTTTACATGACAACGAAAATGGCTTTACCCGATTTACGCTAAAACATTCCATGTTTTACTTACTGGTAGCATCCAATGAAAGTACTCCTGTTATCGGACATTTTGATTTACATATTACTCCTTGCGCGAATCGCAATCCAACACGTGTATTTCTACATTTTACCTGTTTTAACACAGCAACACGGGGGAAATTTTGCACGTCTCTCCAATTTTGTTTATTATTTACACTTATGTGTTTCGTGCTTGAACTTTTGACGGGCAGTGTATTTAGGACTTTAACTGCTATGTTATGTTATACGTCCTAAAATTATGCCCTTTGTCAATTCTTCGTGACTAAATATCTCTACTTTTAAATGCCGGACTAAAAAATAAATTTGCGTTGGATAGATTCATCTGCATAAGCAAGAACTTCCGTATGTTTCAGAATTGAGAAAATTCTTGGATCAGGTACAGGTAATGTCTGAGATTTTCCTGCATGTTTAAATGTATAGCATTCCCGTCAGGTAGTATGTTTATTTTATTTTAGTCGCGACATCTCTGCTTTACGGGAGACTGGTTTCACTTATATCGTCAAGAATTTGACTCAATGTGTTCTGTATGCAGTAAAACCTCATTAATTCTAACTGCTGCTACTAATTTCAGCAGCCTTAAGGTCCTCATAAAGAGCTGTTTAAAACTGGCCTACGATTTGGAATTTCTAAAGCGGAATATAATAAGTGTAGGGTTGTTTAGTTATTAAAAGATGTTCTTACATGTATCTATTTCAAAGGTGAATAGTATCAATGTGTTGCACAGCAGTAGTGAAAAAGGAAGGTTGGTGTGGATAATCGTATGGCAACAGAAAAAAACTCAGTAGCTGTAGGGGGAAAGAAAGCTTTTATGTGAAGCGAGAATTAAAGAATATGCTAAATTGCACGAGGTCAGACGTCGCCTCGTTATCGTTGTTAAATTTGCTTTTTCTGAAGAGGAATTCTGATATTTCCATGCTCAGAGAAAAATGCAGAGCTCGCGCGCGCACGACCTTAGAAATGGTATAATGAAGAACTTTTACCGAACTGAAAATTACGGATTTCTTCTTCCAAAGCAATGCAATTAACAAGTCAGTTTGCATGTAATTAAATTTATACCAATTAATGTTTGGCTTATTGATCATAAGTTTGTTATACTGTTCTGTTGATTTGAGTTCTTTTAATGTTTTGAATATACATACTCGTACCCACTTTCAGAAAACTGATTATCTTTTCGTGTTTGTGTCCTGATACCAGTAAATCCTGTATTGCTGTGTTTTGAATACGTTTTCTTGTTTTATGAATCGCAATTTTAAAATGTTCCATTCAAGCTTTTCATTGGTTATGATCATACCTTTCTTCCATCAGTCCGAAGTAGTAAGACTTTGCTATATTTGACACTGAATCTCCGATTCCAGAATACCGACCAAAAGATTTTTTGGCATATGATACAGATATATGTCTCAGAATTTTTCAGGTTTACTTTGTACAGAACTTTCCAGAAAGCTCCCCGCGATTCTTTTTTTTTTTTTTTTTTTTTTTATTGGAGGTTTAACGACCACCATGAGCAACTCAATGGGCTATAAGCAGTCGCCCGTCCTTAATTTAGGGTCACTGGTTCCAGGGAAGGGAGAGAACCAGCGCCGTACATACGAACACAACATCCATGCCTCACCGGGATTCGAACCCGGACCCCTTTTGGACGAATAAGCAGAGGCCATCGCTTACACCACTGCGCCACCGGGACGGCCCCCGCGATTCAAAAATGATTTAAAACAAACAGCCATCACTTCTGATACTTAAGCGGCGTCCCTTTCATTACAACATGAACTAGCATTTGTGCGTTTTCTGCGTCAATATCCGCACAAAAAAATGGTTTGTCGGATATTCAACGTGACTAAATGATTGATCACTCAAATTCTGCTTACGTAAATAAATACAGTTAAACTATTAAGACGGTTTTCACGTCTTTGAGGTGGCGAAAAACTATTTTAAGTCATGAATGAATAATGGCATTCAATTTTTTAACTAATGTTCATATTTTTATTTAAAGGTCATTACTAATTGATTAATTTATGAAATTATAGTGGTAAACGAGGATGTTGGCAAAATCCTTTTTTTCATTTACGTACTTAATTATTATGGAGATTTCACTGTAAGCAAATGAAAGCTGAATCCTTGATGTTTTCTTCGACAGCTGAGAAAGAGGCATTTACTGTTATGGTAAACAAAGTACGGCGTGTTAACTCCAGAGGAAAAACAAAACTTCGCGGGAGGTTTGTTCTTTTGGTGGAATCTTAATCGTTAGTCATGGGAGATGACTATGACTTGGTGGGAGTTTTCAGGAAAACAAAAAACGCGCGCATTTTTCTAATTCCCTTACCTTGCAATGTTGGGAAATTTTCTTAAAAGCTCAATAAAAGTCTTATTATATGTGTATTGTGAAATGCTAATAACCGTGCAATATGCCAATAAAATTTTCTGGACGAAGACGTTTTTGTTTTGCCCCTGTAACTTCGCCTTGCCGAGCGATGTCCACTTGTGTACTTCTATTTTACATTCTAATAACTTGAATGCATACGTCACAAAAACTATATATGCATTTATATATTCAGAATTTGTTTAGGAATTTTAAATTAGTATTTGCGAAAGTCTGTTTATAGAGCTCTTGTGAATTATAAAACATCTGAGCGACACCCCAGGTAAGTAACAAAGGAAGGCGGTTGTACGATCAACTGGATATAGAACTTTTGTGTGCCAGGCTTATGTAATCTTCTAATATATGGATATGAATCGCAGAACTTTAAATATTTATGGCGCCTTGCCCTGTGGTACGATCGGCTTTTAAACTATCAGTATTACACAAATTATGCCATTACAGTAAGCTGCTTCTATTGTGATCACTGCTTATTTGAATCATCCGCTTTATTAGGTTTAAAAAAATTCATATAATTAAATTTTATAATCTTATCGCGTTTTTATTGAAATCAGTTTAGGCCACTCCCTTATTATTGCATGAATTATCATTTTTAAGCAAGGTCGGTAATTTGTCCCCTCAAATATATTCTTTTTGTCGCCGTAGCTTAAGACAAACCAGTTCGCGATAGCAACACAAGATTGCGTTGTCGTTCTGAGTAGCTATCTCCAGCGCAGTTTTGCGTTACACCATCATATCCACTGCTACTGGACGTTAGGTAACGTAAAAGTTCAATGAGATTTCTATTAACATCTTTGGATGAAATTCTCGTCAGTATTAATCAACTTAACCCGATCTCCTGCGTTTTGTTTAGTTACTGACATGACTGTGATTGTGTTAGTTGACACTGATCGGTGCTTGGCTTTGTTTTGTTATTTTAGTATAGGTAATTCTTGTGATATACTGAAAATCGACAATTTGAAAAACCTAACTGTTTTAACGAACTATAATCGGAATGCAAATGTCATTTTAGACATTTGCAGTCAGATTGTTTCTGAAATGTTTAAACTTCGGGAACTTGTTCAATCGCCGATTTTGTTGAAAACATTCATGTTAAACATAGTACCGGAAAAACTTTCTTACAGCGTGTATAGTAAAGTCGCACATCAGCTGCTTCACAAGCGAACGGAGGTTCATAACGATGTTCAACTAACTGGATTGGGAGGAGGGAGGTGTGGGGGGTGGTGGTAAGTGCCAGAGCGCAGATTTTATCAGTTCCACTTAAGCGCCTCTAGCGGCGAACTCCGGAAACTTGACAAAGCAAAATATCTGTTGCAAAGGTGGAAAGCAACATTAGTTTGCTGCAAATCCGTTATAGAAAGTGGGTCCAACGAGCGGAATTTAAGCTGTACCGTAGTGATCTCTTCGATAATGTTGGATTTTATGTTGTTGTATATAATTCTTCCTTCTGCACAGTTTACTGCACACGCAATGTCCCCTTCATTATGTTGAATATATTTTTAAAATATTAGTCACTGTGTGTATAATTTAATGTAACAAGATGCCCTTCTGAGTACATTTAGCGTTATTTCCCCTTGTCACTGAATACTTCTGTACATATGTTGTAAATTTTGAATGTAGCATCACTGTTGCATTTCTGTTTCATGAAAAGCTGCCCTTCTGGGTATGTTTAGCGGCTTTCTTCCTTGTCACTGCATTGTTCTGTATATATGATGTGAAACTTGTGCATTGCATTACTGTTCGATTTCTGTTTTTTGTAAAGTTGCCCTCCTGGGTCCGTTTAGCGTATTTCTCTCTTGTCACTGCATAATTCTGTACATATAAGTATTTGTGCTTATTTGTTTCTACCATTACTGTCATATTTCTAAATACTGTTGCACCTGTTAGTTCCTTCTCACCCACGGTCTTTTATGTGAATTAGTACCTTGTGCATGTTTAATCTTTAGTATGGTTGTAATGCTTAATTGGAATTTGTGCATAGTATAGAATCATGTCTTTCCCTGTCTACAATACTGTAGGTAAACATTTTCATTTGTATCGCTCGTGCTTTATTGTCTGTCTCTCCTTCGCCCTAAGTGGCGAAATAATTTTATGATTTTAACAATATTTTGTTTTACGTTTCACTGGAACTTTTCAGCTGATGTATATACCACTGTATTTATTGGCAGAATTCCATTGTCATGTACATAGAAATGTTATTTTACTGAAGAATAAAGGCAATTTTGAAATGTACAGTAGTGAGAAGACAAAAGTATCCAAGGGCATTTCTAAGTGGTGCATTGTTATTGGATGTATCTTTTTAGATACGGGAGGACTTCTAAACGGGAGGAGGAGAGGCTACATCGTGACACAAGATTCCTCCCTCCCCGTTTGTGTGAAACTGCAGAGTTGTTTTCGTCCACTCTTATGTCATAATCACATTGGGGCAAATCTAATAGCTCTGTAGAACGCGGTAAAAAAAAATGCGGTAAAAATGATTTTTGTCTGGATGTGATGACCAAGCATTAGTCACATCAATCAGTTCGTTATATATTTCCTACATCGCTTTTATTACGTTGACCCTCCTCAGTGTAAGAGATAGTTGACTTTACTTTTATAATAAATTCGCCGGTTGACTTAAATTTTTATGGCCGATTCGTAGCAACGAAAGATGCTCTCCAACGTTTGTAATTAAGTTTTGAATTGTAATTTTTTTTTTAATTTTCGTAATTCGGTGAGCAAAGTTCTTGAGTTTGCCGCTAGGGGCGCTGATGTCAAGCTTAATGGGATCGGCCCTTTGGCACTTATACTAATCATGTTAGTTCCACATCATTATGAGCATATTTTCACCCGTGAAGCTGCTGGTGCCCGGCTTGACTGTACAGTGTCCCTGTATATCTCTGTAGGAAAGTTTCCTGCCCTGTCAATGCTCATATGCCTTTTTTCATCAGGATCGGCAGTACAAGTTTCCAAAGTTTGGCCAAATATATTGTCTGCCAGTCTGTGGGCATGTTATCTCCACTTTTAGAAGTCATACTGGAAAAGTTTTAAACTCCCAACAGGTAAACATTAAAAATGTTCATACATCCTATTTTCTCTTATGTATGAAGGTACGTGTGATACAGTGGGCTCTGGGTTCAGGCACTTCGCTTGTCGTCAGTTCCATTCCTTGCAGTTCGTTATTAGGATGCACGCCCGTAGCTGAAAGATTCTCATGATCCAGTCAATATGATGTTCAATGATTTCTTTAAAATACCTTGTATCATAAGTATTCTTATGTACACATTTAAATTTCGTTTTATGGTTGTGTCCCATAGAATGCAAAGAGAAAGCAACGTCCTTTATCTCTGCGTGCAACCCCAGTCTGTCTCTCTCCCGCGAACCCCACGTGGGGCCCCCTTTCTTGACAGTTCGTTAACAAATGTTTATAGTACCGCCTTCATGCATGTAGAAGGCTAACCTAACATATCTGCGCAAGTAAAGACAACTCTTTTCGAAAAGTACGACACAACACGGCTTCCTTTAGAACAGTCTTCCAAAGATGGCGAGCAGTCTTTCAAAAGGATAGAATTGTCCTTTTATATACAATGTGCATTACTAATGTGTCTTAAAATTATACAGGAAAAAAAAAACATAATCGTAACCCAAATTTGAATAACATATGAACTAATAGCAATACATAAATACTATTTAAATATTAAATGAGATATTCCTTCTACTGAGATCCTCACAGTACTATTTTTTTGCTCACAGCATCGGATTTTAGGAAATAGAATTCTTTTTGGACCGTCTGTAGATACGTTACATATTGCTTTGAAATATTCCGAAGATTCAAAGTAACACAAAGAGCATTCCAAATGTGTGTTCTTGTTTTGTAGCTCAACAGTATGCTCGTCCCACTTGGTATGTTCGAATGCATCCTCGTTTTTAAAGTAAAAGATAGCAAGATATTTATTTCAACTTTATTCTAGTATAATGCGAATTATCTGAATCGCATTTGACGCGCTTTGGTTATGACCATGTCCAGTAATATTTTTCATGTTTGAATTCTAATAAGCAAAAATCAAGTGTAGTATTTGTAAGGTGTTAAGTTTCAATACACACAATACCAATTTTAACTTCGAGAATTATAAAGATTTAGTCCTAATGAAGCACGTGCTATAGAATACCCAATAAAACACATATCAAGTTTATAGCATATAAGACGGGATTTTGTGGCTGACTAAACAACAGGATGTTTCTAAACTAACATGTGCACGGTTTTTTTTATAAAGGGGTAGGGAGAGTTTGTATGCATGCCAAGAGGGTACACCGCTCGAGATAACTGATATTTCAGTTTTGGGGAAGTAACGCTTGAAAGGTCCGAGCTGACCTTGTGACTGACCGGCCCTTTTTCCTGACGTGATGACTTTCACACACCACTGTTCTTTCAACCGATGAGGAGTGAACCTCACCGCCGGAGCTGACTTTTCCATAGTGCTGTTAGCGTTTTTCGTTTCTTGGTTTTCAACGCGACACGCATCCGCCTCATTATTTATTTTACGTCAGCACCGGAGTTTCGTTTTTCGTTCTGTTCCCATTTTCCTCTTAGTTTTTCTAAGCTTGGTTCGCTAGGTCCACCTGCTTGTTTGCCCTCTGCGGTGACCCGTAATTGGAAACGGGAAATCTGAGGTTTCTAGATGGCTGGGTGTTGGCTTCGCCCCAGAGATCAACACTTCTCTTCTTTTCCTGCTCACACTGAAGGAGCTGCTAGGAACTGACCCACTCGTAGTCAATGAAGGTTGAGTTGATCCCAGGCTTTTAACTGCTTGTTTCTCGCTATGGGATGAACCTGGGCTTAGTGTGGTCATATCAGAGGAGTGCAACTGAGACTTGAAGTATCAAGGTACACTCTGAACGCACATACCTGCCCTGTCAACGTATTATATCTGATGGCTAACTCTAAAACCGTGTCTTGCGTCTTGTGGGACATACAGACCTCCAGCTCTCCCTCGTTGGTCTCTGTGGTGCTTGAGGAAGTAAGCGGACGAACCTCTCTTCATGTGTTTCATTGGTCTTTACAATGGAGCTAAGCCTAAACGACCTCTTCATGAAATGTCTTGCTCTTGGATCAAGAAACTCTTTCGACATATCCACTGTTCTTTTCTTAATCATACACTCACTGAAGACTCGCAGACTTTGAGCTCCAAATCTCCTTTCTGGATCAACAAAGCAATCCAGTCAGTCGCTGCCATCCCTCAGAGCGTTACGAAGCTCAAGTCTGGTGATCTCGTGGGGATCTCCAATCTATGATATGCCCCATACTTTTACAGATTTCTCCTCTCGCCGGTTTATTAGGCATCTCGCTTCATGAACCCCTCAAATTTTCACGTGGCCATACTCAATGTACAGAGGAATTAATGCATCAGGAGCTTTGAGTTTCAGGGTTATTATTGCTGTCCTCTGAGTCCAATTTAAACAGGATGGTGCAGTCGCCGGTGGTCTGAGACTCTGGCTTATGACCATTCGTCCGAGCTGGGCCCTGGTTTGAGTCCCGCATGAGGTATGGGTGATGTGCTGGTCTTATGGCTCTGGTTCTCCCTGTTTATATCCCTCATTGTTGCTGACGATGTTTAAAAAAAACACGATGAAAAGCTTTTGCGTCTACGGCAGCCGTCACTTCAGTTCACTTTGAAGATACGTTCGCTGCCAGATATCATCCCATATTCGATGCAATTTTTAATACTAAGTATGTTCAGCTTTTGAAAAGTCTGGCCTCGAGGATTCAAATTTTTGGACTTCGGGTGGTCTGCAATAGCACGACATGCTGGAATCGACTTGTAGTTGCCAGAAGAGACAAGGGGTTAAAGTGCCTCCGCGGCATCTTGCTATCGAAGTTAATGTTTTATTTTTCCTTTGTAAGTCAAAACCTCTACCCCTGCGACTGTAGCAGCAGCATTATGCTGAGCACATATTGCCCCACGTAAGAATTTGTTCCGATATTCGGACTGCTGATTTTCGTGGTGTCCGCTGTTGTGTGCCCAGCAGACTCCACCCGCGGCTACGATGTTTTCAGTCGGGATGCATGCTGTGTGCCTTGCATAATCATGTACAGTCGAGAAACTTCGTCGTTTTCCTCGCAGCTATTTGAATGTGAGAGTTTTAGTTCACTTCTGCATGTCGTAGTTTTTCTGGTGAACCTGCTAGTTTCCTTCTTTCACCAACTGTACAGGACGCAGTAACCCTGGGTCGCCTTTTAAACTGTGCAGTGTCTTCTGTGTTGTCCTTTTTAAGCTGTATTGGTATCTTTCAGTTTGTGTAGTCTTCCGTTTTTGTGTGTCTTTTTCACAGTTTCACGCAGCATTCGTGTTTCCCGTATTCACAGTTTCACGCAGCATTCGTGTTTCCCGTATTCACAGTTTCACGCAGCATTCGTATTTCCCGTATTCACAGTTTCGGGTAGCATTCGAGTTTCCGGTATTCAGTTTCACGTAGCATTAGTGTTTTTTCTATTATGCGTATTTGGGAGGGAGGCTGCTTTCTAATGTTACATTTTTCTTTGTTTTAGTGATTAACCGTAGTGTTTGGCGCTCTTTGGCCCTACGAGACCTTTGCGGCATTAAAATCGGCAAACCAAAAAACTAAAAAAAACGAATTGTTTAACTTGTTGTGGCCTGGTGAGTAGTATTTCTTATGCATCTTTTGCTCAAATAGACCTATTTGTGCTCGTTTGCATAACGTCCTGTCAAGAGCATCTCTATCACTTTCTCGAAGTTGCTAGTTCTCTTAATTTGACTGCATGAAGATTTCCTCATGTAAATCTTGCACAATGTTAGCAATAGTGTGGGCCAGAGGCAGTGAATTTTTTCTCTGCGAATTTGTCTTTATAAGACAGACTTCTCAATTTCCGTCATGTCAATAACGCGGTTTTGAAAATTCCGCTCGACTGAAAGATTTATCTGGCATTTGGTACGAGTGATTTTTCCTATTTTATTTGTTGAAAACCAGTGGTTAAAGAAAAGTACGGAGCAGCTAGTCAAGAAAACTCGTGGCCTTTCCTATGCATTAAGACCGCACACACGTTTTCTTCCTGTAGGTGTGGTGAGTGAAACTAGAAGGGGGTGAAACATGTTATATTTTCTACTTGTCCGTAAAAAATTTATACTTAGGCTATCAAGGGCAAATTGGTATCTGCCCATCCCTGGAAATGTACGTAAGTGTCATCGCGTAACGTGTCATCCCTGGAAATGTACGTAAGTGTCATCGCGTAAGTGTCATCGCGTAACGTGTAAACATGTTACGCGATGTTGCGTTTTAAAATACTAAATATAAAATTTTTTTTACTTAGCTGACATCCCTAATTTTGACTCTTGCATGATATATTCGTAGGTCAAATGGTCGAACGGTGGTTTCGTCGTGGACTGAGATGTAGCGCGACTGGTCTGTGTTAGGCGATCTTCGGTTAAACGTCGCAGTTCCGCAAAACTGTTTAACTCACTCACTTGGTAGAAGTTGTTGAATCATTCTTCTGTTAAACCAAACATTCCACACATTAAAAACCCGCTTGGGGAAATTGAAAGCATCAAATTCTTTAGGAAATAACCAACTGCGTTTGAAGAATGGCTTCAGTGAGTTGAAGAATCTTACTGAGTGATGTATCAATGAAAAACTGAGGTTTTCCTGAAGTCGGGAAACCGTATTGTTGTACACCGAGTTAGCTTTGCATTAGGAACGCCTACCCAATAACGCTTTAATCTCCTTTCTGTGCAATTGCGGCTCGCAATCGCCTAGGAACAGATTCTGCAAGGTGTCGAACATCCTCCATGCGTAAGTTGACCCATGTTCGTTGTAGTAAGTCAGTCAGTTCACACTCATTCCATGGAGGAGGATCAGCAGTTTTTACACCCTGTTCTGCGATATCCCACAAATGTTTAATTGTGTTACAGTCAGGGGCGTTTGGTGGCTAAGGCAATATGGAGATTTTGTTGTCGTGTTCCTCCAAATACTCCGTTGTTATACGAGCGAGCCCAACGACACAGTTCGTTATCCTTTTGAAAGATGGCATTGTTATCTGGGTAAACCTCCTGCAGATATGGATCGAGATGGTCGGCTAACAGGTCCCTGCAGCGTCCACCATGCAGTGTTTGTGGTATAACCAATGAACGTAGTGCTTCCCAGGAAAAAGCTCCCCGTGCCAGAACACCACATCCACCTGCCTGTTGAACCCCAACTGCGCAACCAAGGGATAAGGCTTCATGCAGTTTACGTCATATGTGTACCCGACTATCAGCCTGGTGCAGCAGGAAACGGGACTCGTCACTCCAGACGACCTACCATCTGTTGAGTCAATTACCGACGTTCCTTGGTCCATGCGAGGTGTTTGCGATGACTGGATGTCATCATGAGTAATCTGTTTGGTCTCTGGCTGCGATACCCCAGGCGAAGCAAAGTACGGCGCATGGTGCATCTGGAAACTGCACCGCTGTTGTGTTGGTGAGTGAGCTGGGCGTCTGTTGCACGTCGTTGCTTGATACCAATCGTGACACCAGACGCTCACCTCTAGGATCACCCGCGCGTGTCTAACCAATGTGAGCCCTTCTGCTGGATGTCTGTGCGTGGTTAATCCAGTCCTGGTACACCCGTGATGCAGTAGTACGAGAGCAGCCAACCAGTGCTGCTGTTTCCGAAATACTGGCACCTGCCCTCCTTGCCCCAACTATCTGGCCACTGTCAAATTGGCTTATGTTGGACCCACGTTTCCCCATTTCTGACATACGTTTACCGATTACGTACTGAGGATAGGTGTGCACGATAATTAGTAGCAGCACGTGACACTGATATCACGTGGTACTTCGTTATCGCTCTGAATATGTAAAACGGGTGATGTTTCTAATGCAAAGCTAACTCAGTGTATAAAGTGTTATTTTTGCCGCCCCTGTGGCGCAGTGGTCTAAGGCGCTGGCCTCTGATCATTCGTCCGTACGGGGTCCGGGTTCGAATCCCGGTGAGGCATGGATGTTGTGTTTGTCTTACGGCACTGGCTCTCTCCCTTCCCTAGAACCAGTGACCCTAAATTAGGGACGGGCGACTGCTTATAGCCCATTGAGTTGCTCACGGTGGTCGTTAAACCTCCAATAAAAAAAAAAAAAAGTGTTATTTTTGCATTCATATGCCATTGAAAGATTGCGTCTGTCATTTGCGCATAGAAAGTTAATTTTATGAACCACATAAAGACCTAATGAACGCAGATTCCTGTACATCATGTTAGTATGATTTCATTCTAAGACTTTCCTTCCGCTTGACGTTTGGCTTACATATCTCGATGTGTCTGATTTTCAAATAAGCTCTGTTTTAATATACCTGCGTGTTACCATTTGCCCTTAACCTTTTCCCGTCTGGTCCTCTTTTTGTTAACACAATCGATCCACACTGTTGTGACCACCTCCTACTTTTGACGTCAACAGCGCTTAGCCAATGAAAGAAGGCACTTGTCGTGCGCTGTCTTCGAGGGTATATAAGGTGTGCTGCAGTCATTCTGAAAACATATCACTCGTTGCTGTCATGGATAAAAGGAGCGATTTATCAGATTTGCAAAAAGGGATTATCGGCTTTCGGGCCAAGGGTGGCAGTATTTCTAAAACATCGCAGTTTGTGAACTGTTCGCGTGCCGCTGTGGTTAAAGTGTATCGTGATTGGAGAAATGGCACCATTGCAAATAAACGACGTGGAGACTGCGAAGCACCACGTGCCATTGATGTGAGAAGTGAACGTCGGCTTCGGAGGCGCGTGAGGGCCGATTGACACGCTTCGGTGGAGCAACTCACTCGCCGAATGAACCACGGGGCTACCGGAAGCGTGTCTAAAACTACAATTCAGCGAAACCTGCTGCGTATGGGGCTCCGATGCAGACGGATGGTCACTGCACTTATGCTAATGAAAGTGCATCAGCAGAAAAGGCTTACTTTTGCACGGCAGTATCGGAATTGGACCTCCGCTGATTGGCTAAGGATTGCCTTCTCCGATGAGTCACGTTTTCTGCTTCATCGAACGGATGGACGTTGGCGTATAAGGCCAGAAACATCGAAAAATCAACTCTTCAACCATTGATGGAAGAACACAAGCTGGTGGGGCAGCGTTACGGTCTGAGGAATGTTTTCGTGGCATTCCCTGGGTCCACTCGTACCTGTGGAAGGCACTATGGATCGAATTCGCTATGAATCCATCCTTGCAGACCACGTACACCCATGCATGCTGATTGTCTTTTTTGGGGGTGGGGGTGGATGGGATCTTCCGGCACGACAATGCGACGTGTCACACAGCTAGAAATGTCAGATTGGTTGGAAGAGTACGATGAAGACTTCAAAGTACTTCCCTGGCCCCCTAATTCCCCAGACTTAAACCCAATTGAGCATCTGTGTAACAACCCCGATCGTGTTGTTCGCTCTACGGATCCTTCACCATGCACCCTCCAGCAGTTGTGAGATGCACTGCAGTCAGCATGGCTCTACATACCTGTGAACACCTTCCAGCACCTTACTGAGTCACTCCCAGCCCGTCTAACGGTTGTCCGCACTGCACACGGCGGTTACTCTGGATATTAGCTGGTGGTCACAATGTGACTCGACCATGTATATGGAGTTATCATACTTCGCTGCTTACTTACTATATTACACGTAAATCTGTGTCAATAGTATTTCCAGTGCTTGGTAGCACATAAGTCAACCAAACATCCAGAAGTTCAAGAGTAGGTGACTAATATTTATGAACGATTATTAGAGTAATGAGAGCTAAAAATGACAAACCAAAATGCTGAAACTCTTATCACACAGTAAGTGCTGTCTGCTCTTCTAAAATAGGAGAGCAGATATGTACATAACTTAGTTTAGTGATTCTGGAATATTGAATTTTGAGATTTCGACCACCTACCTTCAAATTACTTTCCCGTCACATCCTTGTAATAGCATTTTGAGAAGTGTATTACGGTGTTTAGAAGTCTGTTCATAAGCAATTTTACTGGAAAGCACAGCATTGTTTGCAAGACTTTTTTTTTACCAAAAATTCAGTTTGCAAATATCAGATTTATAAGCTTATATTTACCGCTTGATTATTTGCTATCATAAGGTTTCGACAACTGGTCATATCGACTTTGTGCATTCAAATTCAGAAAGGTTCTATTGTATTCTATCGGGATATTTTTTCTCCTGAGCAAATCTGTTATAGACATTTTCAGTTAGTATATCGGTCAGAAAACCAATTTATCGTTATCCGTTCGCTGCAGTCATGTGAATATTAAAGCTGATGCACTTAATGCTTTCTACAGCATTGCTTCATAGTGGTTTGCAAAGCCGCTATCATAGTATGGTGCAGTTTTCTTGGTAGTTTTAACTAGAGTAATACCACTGAATTCTCAGGTGTAATAAGTTCGTCTGTTCTCCTTAACAAAACATAATTTGAACGTTCCACACCCACACGAAGTTATGTTGAGAATTTCAGAGTAACTGAAATTTATCCTCAGGTGATTAACAGCATGAGCTTTTTTCTTTAATTTATTGCCAGTATACACTTACAGGGGTTGGACAGAATAATGTGAACACCTATATGAAAAGGTGTTACGGACCTAGTAGGGTGTGGGACCACCTTTAGCATTCAAAACCGCCTGAATCCTCCTCGGAATGGACGCATGCAAATCCTGGATGGTGGTTAGTGGGTTGTTACACCATCTTCATGAAGAAACTGCTCCAGGTCCATGAGAGATGCAGGAGGAGGATAACGGGATCGTACTTTTTTCCAACACAGACCACAGTGGCTCGATCATGTTCAAGTCTGGTGACTGGGGAGGACAAGGAATGTGTGAAGGTTAGTCCTCGTGTTCCTCAAACCATCATTGGACATTCCGAGCTGTGTGAATAGGAGCGTTATCTTGATAGATGGCATCCCCTGCAGGAAACAGTGCCTGAACCATTAGATGGATTTGTTTTTATACGCCCTACCTGTCATCCATCCTTTCAGGGTGATCAGGGGACCTGCCGAAAACCACGATATGACCGCCCAGAGCATGACAGAACCACCACCCTTCTGCACTGTTGGGAGGAGACAGTCTGGGTTGTACGCTTCTGACGGTGTTCTCCACACGTAAACACGTCCTGCGGTGGGGAAAAGTGTGAATGTGTATTCATCCGACTACATTACACACCCTTCCATGCATGCATCGGCAGTCCACGTCGTATGCTCCTGGCACCACTGCAGTCGCCGTTGTGCATTTACCCGAGTCACCAGAGATTTTGCAATAGCAGCTCTGCGATGAATATCTTGTTTACGCAACTCCCTGCGCATTGTTTTCGTTGATACTGGAGTCTTGAGATGCAGATTGAGCTCCGCACTACTTTTTGGCGCAGTTTTAATGAAGTTTTTAAGGTGTACCCCTTGAAAAATAAACATAGAGTATCCGAGAACACAACACACACGCACCGCTTGCAAAAAAAAAAAAAAAAAAAAAGACATTGCAGGAGAAGGAACGACACAAGGCGTGTGGGAGCATTGCGGGTCCTCTCTCATCAGGTGTTTTACCAAGAACTGATCACGTGATTCTCTGTCAGTACAAAACGCAGAGAAGTGAAATGATATGAAACAATGTCTTAGACTGCTGCGAGACGTACTTATGACTTAATTTTTCAATACAGATGGCCTTCCGATCATTCGTGGCTAAGTTTTAATGCTTGCATGCCCATTGTAGGCGCTTTCGGCGGTGAACCAAGGTTAGCATGGGCACTCGGAGCGGCTTTCGGCTGCTCAGTCCCATTTTCAGCAGGGTTCGATTTACTGTATGTTGTGACACATTACTGTCGTGACCAGCATTCAAATTACCGGCAAGTTGCTCCACATTATCCCTTCTGTTGACTCGTACCATAGATTCTAGAGGTGAGCGAAGGCATCAGTCTTTCCAGACTGATGCATTCGCTCACCTCTAGAATCGATGAACTGAGGGCGGCCTACACCTTGCCAGCAGTTTGTGGTTTTGCCTTCCTCGGACCACCTTTTGAAGGTACTAACTCTGGCTGACGGTATGTACCCCACAAGCCTTAGTCTCAGAAATGCTCTTACCCAGTCGTCTAGCCATCACAATTTGGCCTTTGTCAAACTCGCTTATATCCACTGCCTTTCCCATCTGAAGAACAACACTGATTAACAGAGCTCCGTATCAGGTGTTATTTATACCATTTCATGGTCTTCACTCGTGCCGTCGTTTATCTGAAGTTGCTTCGATTTGCATAAAGACGCGCTGGTCATAATGTTTTGGATCTTCGATGTATCTTGTTTTCATTTGCGAGATGAATTTTTCCAGACTGATGGACAACAGAAACAGCTGCCGCGGTGGTGCAGTGGTCTAAGCGCTGACTCCTGACAGATCGTCTGAGTGGGTCCGGGTTCGAAAGAGGCCAACATTTCTCCACCGTTCTTTGATCGGGGCCTGGGCGCTCAAAATTTTCCACAACCATGACGTCACACAATGCGACGGACGTTTGTTTGTGTGGGAGAGCCCTGGAACAACATTGCTTCTAACTAAGTTGCGCCCGTTACTAAATATAATTTTTAGAGGAATGGTTGATCTCGTGCTGCTAAATCGAAGTTATATTACTTACGATATACTACAGTTAAATTGAACATCTCATCCAGAGAAGAAATTTTAGGAAATATTGCAATTACGGAGAAAAGACTGGAAGCGAAGATATTGATGGTGATGTGATTATAAAAGCTTGAATTTCTTTTCCTTGGGATTTCCTATCATTCTGATCAGAAATTAACATTTCACATTTTCCGCTAACCAAATGCAAGAAATTTGAACAAAAACGAGTCTTCCAAAACTAATCTTCCGATTGATATTAACGGGGCATTTTAAAAACTAAAATGAAAAACATGTGTTAAATGCTTGAAGTTCCTTGTCATTAAACGGCCGAAGGCAGCCAATTTTATTTTTACACGATTTTCCGCCAACGACTTCATGTTTGGGTTTTGTGTAGTTGTTTCAAAAAATGTTCAAAAACACTGAAGCACATTTCATGGCGAACTCTTATCAGTTCTTTCACATCTGATGCAAACTTCAGGTACTGAAAATTCAGAAATTTTATCCCGAGTCAAATTTTTCAGCAGTGATTTTAATGTTCCCCTATGGAGCAAGTACTCGTTCTCTTTACGTAAAAACGGTTTAATAATTTATAACATGCAATGAAATAAAGTATTACTAGTTCACAAGGAAATATATTAGTCCGCCTCGATCAAGTAGTTCAAAATATTTTTTTCACTTCGGAATCGCCAAATCTAGAATTATCTCTTTACCTGATATTTTTTCTGGCACAAGTGGCAGTTCAATTTTGCTTTTTGTCTGAATGCCGCATATCCGTGACAAATCTGAATAGATAATAAATTACATGATATGTTAATAGGCGGTACCTTACAAAAAAAATTACGAAAATGTACTCCGCTTCGGACAAACTATACCAACATTTTTTTTAATAATTTAGATGTTTTTTCAACGCATCGAAATTGCGTATTAGATCGTTATTTAGAATTGCATGATTTGCTTCTTTTTTGGGGGTGGGTGGAGGTCTGGTAAGTTTGGGAGTCTTAAATGACTCTTTTTATGAGTGCCTTTTGTCAGATTAGGAAATTTGCAGGGTACTGCATCTTTGCTGAGCGCAAAATGAGAGCGAGGGATGACAGTAATAGAGCCATCATCTTTAGTGACATTGTCTTCTGTTTTAACATCATCGTGTATAAAAAGCTTAATGAAAACTACGTTTCTCTTTTCTGGGAATTTTTTCGCGACTGTTGAAATCTGTTTCCTTCATTCGGAAATTTAAACACTTTAATATTTTCTTTAACAGAACCGTAAGTTGATGTACCTCCCGACCTATATCCCGGGACACAACAGCTAGAAGGTGTTACTGGTTTCAGAATAAGTGCACTAGCATTACCAACACAACGTTCTTGATGGGGGGGGGCCTTATCCCCCACAAGTGGTTTTTGTGAAATCTCCAACTATTTACAAATGAATGAAAGCAGAAAAACTGAATCAGCGAAGAGAAAACAACTCTGAATGAAATAAGACGACTGTTACAGTAGCTAGCTCAACAACACTACTTCCAACAGTTTCTCCCCATCGCGTTGTGTGACGTCACAGCGGTCGTAAAATTTCAGCGCCCAAGCCCCGACCAAGGGACGAGAAAGGAACGTTGGCCCCGGTTAGAGTCCCCGTGAGTCATAGATAGATGTGTTCGTCTTTCGACACTGACTCTCTGCCTTCCCTAGAACCGGTGACCCTAAATTAGGAATTGGCGTCTGCTTATACTTCTTAGAGTTGCATGGTGGTAGTTAAAGCTCGAAATAAAAAATCATTTTGGAACATATTTGATACAGGTAGGTGTGCAGGAAAAGGAAAATTAAGATTTTAGTCAAACTGTTCTTTGCCAAATTTGTATTCTTATCAAATGAACTAACGCCATACTGTTTATTACCAGTGTAGGAAATGGGCCGGAACGCAGTAGAACCCCGTTCCGAGAGCGATGCGACAGCAAAAGAAAGGGGGCATTTTGAATAAAAAATTTCCTAATGCATTATACATTTCAGTTAATGACTCCATCTTGTGTGAATTCTTCGTCGTTTTAAAAATAAAAATTTTCGTTCTACTCTAATAAAGTTCTAATAAGGTGTTTGGTGAGAGCGAAGTTCACGACAAAGGCTGATCGCCGACCTCTGGCGGACCTCCTCCGCGGTCTGCCAGACGTCGAGAGACTTTGGAAATTATTTTAGGTGATTTTTATGATTTCAAACCGAAGTTATAATAGATATTTGAGTTAAAATAAACAGATATTTCAGACAGAGCAGAGTTTATTTTGTCGCCCAAGACAACTGCACATCTCCGCCTCAAATACGAGCTGACTTTTTTTCTCCAATGTTTCTTTTTAATTGCGGAGGACACTTTTTTAATTGCGCCGGTATTCGAATGGTCTTTTCAATAAGAAATGTACTTCTGAATAAAGAAAACAGCTCTGACTTCAGCTAAATGCATTTCATTTTAAAGTTTAATAACGAAATTTCCTTATGGTTTTATATTTACTGCGAATGGGTTTGTGCATATTAAATTTTACGTCTGGATCCGGCAGCGAATAAATCCCATTTCCATCACTGGTTATTACCAATACTTAAACTAATGCCGCAAAAAGTGATATGAATGCGATTTCACGGACTGAAATCACGTATTTCTGCATGAATAGTGAAATTGTTTTTGTGCCTTATTTCAACTACGTGCAAAAAGTACTTTCCACAGACAGCACTTACTGACTTTTATGTCATGTATGCCAGTTGCATGATAAGATTTAGCTGAAGGAAAGAGAGCAAAGGAAAAGACAAGCTTTTTCCTCCTAGAAAGAACTGAATCCCAATTGGAATTTACGACTATAGTAACTCCATTTTCTGTATTCCTGAGTGAAGCCTTAGTTTTTTTTTTTTCCCGCTGTGGTTCAATATGTAAACACGACAGCTTTTCCTTTCGTAGAACCCAGGCGACGTTCCGGACGCGGATTTCGCTAACGTCTTCTGTCAGCTGTCTATCTGCTCTTTCCATTGTGCGTGAACAGCAGGAAATTTGTTATGCATTCGCTCCGCCGCGGTGGATTTGCAGTGACAATGGCATATCTATTAAACCAAGCGATGTCAAGTGACAATGTGTCAGGTAACAAACTAATGCCACAATTTTGCTCATGCCATTTACCTTTCGAACCGTTTATCTCGCGGTTTGGTTTTATTTTCCGCTCGTGGCATCTGAGTAGCTAAATAAAAGCGTTTGGTTCCTGGATATGTAGAAACTTAGAAACCCATTATTCGGGATTTTAAACTGCTATAAAACAGGAGAGGTTGCCATTTGTCACTGTTGAAAATTGCGTCATTCTGTGGGAACTCGTGCAGCCATGCTATCAGTGAAGCCTTTCCTTAAAATAAAAGCACTCAATGGATGCACCGGCAAGTTTTTAAAGAGCGTAGAGGCTCACCAGGGGAATATATTCCTTTGTCTGGCATCTCTAAAATCCTTTCTTAAATTTGTCCTGAAATTAAACGCTGAGTTTTGTCATGTGCGCTTAGTCTAGTGCGTTCCAACAGATCCTATGCTTAAAACGATTCCAGAAAATAACTCCGTGTGCAGGTACAAGAAAATAGTAATGTCCTCCCCCCTTGAGTACCAAATGTTAATATCGTACTGTCAAGTTTTTTTACTCTTCTAAAAAAATTATTTTAAGGGAATTTATTGTACATTTCTGTCGTTACGTAGTTTGTACATTTTTATGGAAACCACTTGCATACGGCGCATGAGCAATGAAAACAATATACATGCATTGCCAGGCGCCAGACTACCTAATAGTTTGTCCACGTAACAAGTAGAATTAGTGAAAACCGTTGCTCCCCGAATTTGCCGGAAGGCTACTTAACCGCGCGTTGGGGAGAACGTTATAGCTAGACAGCAATAATGCATCAATATTAAAACAAGGGATTTCGGCATGTCGAAAAAGGGTGACAATAGCGTATTATGTGACAAAGGTAAACTTCGCATGTACGAGTATAACATAACAATACAGGGAAACATCAGTTTATACCATGCTGGACAAAAGATATCATTCGAAAAGTTAATTACTTTGCAAGGGATGCGAAGACAGCAAAACACAGCGATTCATCAATGTACCTGTGTATTCCGCCATTCATTAGAAATACGAGGGTTGTACCGAAAGTAATGCAAAAGTGGACATAACTTTTTATTAACTGACAAAGGTCGTTTAAATTGCACATGTTGGTAGAGTAACTGTTTTTCACTGCAGGTGAATAATGGATTCCAAGCAGAAGCAACGTGCCGTCATTGAGTTCTTGAAGGAAGGGTGCAGGCTGTCCGACATCCACAGAAGGCTATAGAATGTTTACGGAGATGGTATCATTGACAAGAGCAATATGCGCAGATAAGATGAAGTTTAAAGAAGGGGAAACCAGCATGGAAAACAAATCGCGCAGTGGGAGACCATCTGCAACCACTGACACGAAACGTCAGCGAGTGGATGAATTGATTCGCTCGGAGAGGCAAGTCACAATCCGTGAGCTTGTTGTACAACTGAACTGTGGTCACAATGCCTTGAAAAAGATGGTGAAAGACTTAGGGTATCGGATAGTATGTGCAAAGTGGGTACGTCGGCAGTTGACATCCGATTTGAAGGAGAGAAAGGTGGAAGTCTGCTTTGATCTGTTGGAAGCGTTTGAAGCCGATGAAGACAAGTTTGTTTTTCAATCTGGTGACGGGATGAAACGTGGGCGTATCTTTACGATCCTGAAACGAAGAATCAATCCATGGAATGACGTCACAGCTCTTCACCAAGGCCTAAAAAATTTAAGAGCCAGCGATCAGCACAGAAAGTCATGCCGACTTTGGGGGGAGGGGGTGATGACAGGGTTGTCATCCTCCTTGATTTTTCGGAACGTGACCAGTGAGCGATACATTGAGACACTCAAAAAGCTTGGAGAAGCCATAAGGAAGAAGAGACCGAACAAGAATCTGAACAGGACCCACATTCATCATGACAATGCGAGACCACACACATCTTTGGCAACAAATCAGGCGATCAGCAAATTAAGCTGGTCATTGGTCCCCTATCCCCCATACAGCCCAGATTTGGCGTCCTCAGGCTTCCACTTGTTCGGTCCAATGAAGGACTGCCTCCGGGGACGACTTGATGACACAGACGAGGTGAAAAGTGGCTGTGAAAAACTGGGTACAACAGTCCACACCTGAATTTTTTCAAAGGGGATTCGACAGTTGCGTTCAACGATGGCGCAAATGCATCGCTTGTGATGGAGACTAGGTTGAGTAGTACCTCTGTATAGAGGAAGAGTTACTGTACCAAAATGTGCAATTTGAACGACCTCAGGCAGTTAATAAAAACGTTATACCCAGTTTTGCATTACTTTCGGTACAACCCTCTTATATTAAAAGACTTAGGTCTAGAAAAAAATATTACTGCATTTTCAATCTCATCCCATTCCACATCTCAAGACAGTCTCTTGGAAGCAATGACAGAGATACCTGGCCGCTGAGAGGTTGTGGCCAATCTCGATGAAGCTATCATATGTAACAAAATTCGGGCAATGTTCTATCGTTCACGTGGCCCAAAAAGCGATCGGACGTGGCCCATGAATGCAACGAGAGTTTCGGACGTGGATTCGTTGTAGTTGCTGGTTTTGTTTCAGTTGGAAAGCTGAATCTCTGAAGGCCAGGTTCTAGCAACAAAATGAACTCTTCTTACTGAGGGTGTTAAGAAAGTAATGCCTCCATATTTACTATACTCCATTGTGCATGGCTGTTATCGATTATGAAAAGGCCTTTAATTCGGGGAAAACCATCAGCAGTTAAAATGGCTTTGAAATACTGCGGTATTGAAGATGCATACATTAATATTATTAATAACATCTATGAAAATGCAAGTGCAAAGATTCGGCTGTTTGAATATACAACACACATAAAAATTGGAAAGGGAGTGAGACAAGGTGACACCATATCTCGCAAGCTCTTTAATGCCACGTTGAAAAATGTCTTCCAATCACGGAACTGGGAAAACAAAAAGATGAACATTAATGGAGATTATCTAACTCACCTTCGTTTTGCTGATGACGTAGTCATTTTTGCAAATACCCCATCAGAGCTGCAGAGTATGATCCAAGAACTTGCTGACAAGAGTAAAGAAGTGGGATTAAAAATGAACTTTCAGAAGACAAAAGTGATGTTCAATGCTTTTACAAGAAATGAAGATTTATCGATTGATGGAGAAAAGCTGGAGATAACAGATACCTACGTTTATCTTGGACAGCAGATATCAAGTGAGGGTCACATTGATGAATAAATTAATTGGCGTATAAAACTTGCCTGGAGAGTTTTTGGAAGAAACAGCATAATTTTCAAGAGCAATATGCCATTATGTCTTAAAAGAAAAGTGTTTGATCAATGCATCCTTCCAATGCTTACGTATGGTGCAGAGACGTGGACCTTAACTAAAAGAGACATACAAAGGCTGCAGACAACTCAAAGAATCGTGGAGAGGCGCATGCTTGGTGTAACCAGGAGAGATAAGAGGAACTCGTGGATCCGAAAAATGACGAGAGTGGAAGACATCATGATCAGAGTAAAATCCCTGAAATGGCAATGAGCTGGACATACTGCCCGAAGGACAGACCGTCGATGGACTACCGAAATTTTAGATTGGATTCCAAGATACAGGAAAATACCCAGAAGGAAGACCACATGGGAGATGGTGGATGAAATTCGAAAGTATGCGGGGGTAACATGGAGGATACTGGCACAAGACAGACGGTTGTGGAAGAGGCTTGGAGAGACCTTCGTCCAGCAGTGGATTGATAATGGTTGACAATGATGATGATGCTGATCATGATATACACTGAAGTGCCAGAAAAACTGGTACAGATGAGCTTATGCAAAATACATAGCAACGTCACTTATTCGCGTACTCGGTTGCGTCCGCCAGAGCGTATATAAAGCGATAGACATCCTTGCCAGCTGTCAGCTATTTTTGGCATGAGAATGACAAGTAATAACAATTTAAGCGATTTTCAACGTAGTTGGCGCTCGTGAGATGGGCCATAGTATTTCGGAGGTAGAAACGAAGTTCGGATTTTTACGGACGACCATTGCAAATGTGTACCGTGACTACAAGAATTCCGGTAAAACCTCCAACCTACGATACCAGTGTGGCCATAAAAAGTGATTGGGTGAACGTGACCATCGTTGGCTGTCAAGTATCGTTTCACGAAATAGGCGTGCAACACTCTCGCAGGTATAATCGGAATTCAATGCTGGAGCCTCAACAAGCATCAGCGTCCGGACTGTGCAACGTACCCTGTACGATATGAGCTTTGGGAGTCGACGCCCAACTCTAGTCCCCTTCATGGGTGCACGACACAGAGCTATGCGCCTCTCTTGGGCACGGTAACAACGCCACTGGACACTTGATGACTGGAAACACGTAGCCTGGTCTGACGAGTCGCGTTTCCAACTGTATCGGGCAGATGGAAGGATTCGTGTGTGGCGCAAACCCCTTGAAGCCATGGATGCCGCCTGTCAACAGGAAACTGTACCGGCTTGTGGGGGTCCATAATGACATGGGGTGTGTTTAGCTGGACTTTACTGGGACCCCTGGTACGTCTACAAACGTCTGTGACCGACCGACGCTATGTGCACATCCTTTCTGACGAGGTACACCCATTTATGTCCTGCATTCATGCTAATGGGTTGGGCCTGTTCCAACAGACAATGCACCTCCACACAAGTGTCGGGACGCCACATTCTGGTTAGAGGAGCATTCATCTGAGTTTGGGGTGTTGCCTTTCCCACCCAAGTCCCCAGATCTGAACGTGATAGAACGCATCTGGGATGCCATGCAACGTGCTATCGAACACAGGAATCCTAGACCTCGGAATACACCCGAAATACACCCGAAATGTGGAACTCTACGGGAAGTATGGTGTGCATTGGCTACAGCATATTTCCAGAAGCTAGTGGAGTCCATGCCCCGTCGTGTATTTCTGCAGTCCTGCGCTCCCGTGGGGGGACCTTACTAAGTATTAGACTGGTGTACCCGTTTTTCTGGCGCTTCAGTATATATATATATATATACACTGCTGGCCACCCAAAAATGCAACACCAAGAAGGACACGAGATAGCAAAGCCAGATTTACTGGACACATAACAACAGATACAAAGATGAAACGATTGAGCTTACAGACCCGTGCGACTTGCTGAACACGCAGACATCAATAGTTCGTGTGGCCCCCATGGCTGGCAATAACAGCAGCTACACGCCGTGGCATCGAACGAAAGAGGCTTTGCATGTGGGCTTGGGGTATGTCGGCCTAGGCTGCTTCCACACGTTGCCTCAGTTCATCAGGCGTAACCGCGGGTGGTGGTTGCCGATCAGCGACCAGACGTGTTCGATGGGCGACATATCGGGAGAACAGGTGGGCCACGGCAGCAGTGACACCTGGTTGGCCGTGAAGAATTGTTGCACTATGCGAGCCACGTGCGGGCGCGCAATGTCCTGTTGAAACGTGGCCGCTGGCAGGTCCTGCAGGTAAGGGAGGACTACAGGTTCCGAAACATCGGAAATGTAGCGGTAGCTGTTGAGTGTACCGGCGATGCGTACCAGAGGGGTGCGGGTGTCATAGCCAATTGTGCCCCAAACCTTAACGCCAGGCGACGGACCGGTATGGCAATGCATAATGCAGGCGTCATACAGTCTCTCACCGCGGTGCCGCCACACGCGGATCTGAACATCATGGTGTTGCAGGCAGAAGCGGGATTCGTCGGAGAAGACAATGTCGCGCCATTTCGTAGTCCAGGTGCGGTGTTCAACGGCCCACTGCCGCCGCACTCGCCGGTGGTGTAACGTCAATGGTAATCGGAGCAATGGGCGCCGTGCGACAAATGTGTCAGCACGTGCCGTTCAACGTGCAGACGACGTCGAACGGTACGTGCTGACACAGCCCGCCGCACAACATGCCAGTCCTCTCGTTCGCCGCACAACATGCCGGTCCTCAATGCCCGTCGCACAACATGCCGGTCCTCAATGCCCGTCGCACAACATGCCGGTCCTCTGGTTCGGTGGTATGCCGCGGCTGCGGCAATCGCTCGCTTCGGTCCGTCCGTCCCTCCTGCACCCACCAAATCCATACTCGCCTCACTATTCGTCCTTTGTCGAACTCCGAGACCTGCTGGAATGACTGCCGTATTCTGCGACGAGGCATCAGGAAGCTTCCCACGCACAGGTCCGACAGCACAACACACTTCCACTACTTACACCCCGCCTTATCTTCCCCCTTATAGTGCTTCTCGGTGGCGTGCCGGGAACACATGATTTGCATATGCCCTGCAATGCTAATCGTTTGCATGTCCTCTTGCGGGCGACGCATGCTGCGAATTTCAGGCCAGTCGGATGCTTCCTTCTTGGTGTTGCATTTTGGGTGGCCAGCAGTATATATATATATATATATATATATGGCACTGAGAAAAGAAGATGGTTCTGTAACAAGAAATAGAGGCGAAATTTTGACAAGAGTGAAAGATTTCTACTCCAAATTATATGAAAGGGATGATATATGCACTCCAGACATCATGAAAGATACCAGTACCAGAGTTCCTCCAGTCCTTCCAGCAGAAGTTGCACATGCAATCAAGAACATGAAGCGAGGAAAAGCTCCAGGAGAAGATGGAATTACTGTAGACATCATACAAGAAGCAAGTGGAGAAATCGAAACAGTACTCGCCCAAATTTTCACTCGATGCCTTAATGAAGGAAAGATTCCTGAGGATTGGAACACCGCTACAATGATCCTGCTACATAAGAAAGGTGACATTGAGGATCTCGGAAACTACAGACCTATCAGCCTCCTATGAGTAGTTTATAAAATCTTCACTAAAGTTCTTTCACACCGCTTGAAGGTAGCACTAGACATGGCTCAACCGAGAGAACAAGCTGGATTCAGGAGTGGCTACAGCACAATAGATCATATCCACGTGCTGAGAGAACTAATTGAAAGAGCGAGGGAATATGAACTTCCATTGTGCATGGCTTTTATCGATTATGAAAAAGCCTTTGATTCGGTGAAACCATCAGCAGTTACAATGGCTCTGAAAACCTGCGGTATTGAAGATGCATACATTAATATTATTAATAACATCTATGAAAATGCAAGTGCAAAGATTAGGCTGTTTGAAAATACAACACACGTAAAAATTGGAAAGGGAGTGAGACAAGGTGGCCGCCCCGGTGGCGCAGTGGTCTAAGCGATGGCCTCTGATCATTCGTCCGAACGGGGTCCGGGTTCGAATCCCGGTGAGGCATGGATGTTGTGTTTGTCTTACGGCACTGGCTCTCTCCCTTCCCTGGAACCAGTGACCCTAAATTAGGGACGGGCGACTGCTTATAGCCCATTGAGTTGCTCATGGTGGTCGTTAAACCTCCAATCAAAAAAAAAAAAAAAAAAAAAGAGACAAGGTGACACCATATCTCCGAAGCTCTTTAATACCACATTGGAGGGTGTTTTTCAGTCGCTGAGCTGGGAAAACAAGGGGATAAAGATTAATGGAGATTATCTAACCCACCTTCGTTTTGCTGATGACGTAGTCATTTTTGCAACTACCCCATAAGAGCTGCAGAGTATGATCCAGGAACTTGCTGACAAGAGTAAAGAAGTGGGATTAAAAATGAACTTTCAGAAGACAAAAGTGATGTTCAATGCTTTTACAAGAAATGAAGATTTATCGATTGATGGAGAAAAGCTGGAGATAACAGACACGTACGTTTATCTTGGACAGCAGATATCAAGTGAGGGTCACATTGATGAAGAAATTAATCGGCGTACAAAACTTGCCTGGAGAGCTTTTGGAAGAAACAGCATAATTTTCAAGAGCAATATGCCATTATGTCTTAAAAGAAAAGTGTTTGATCAATGCATCCTTCCAGTGCTTACGTATGGTGCAGAGACGTGGACCTTAACTAAAAGAGACATACAAAGGCTGCAGACAACTCAAAGAAGCATGGAGAGGTGCATGCTTGGTATAACCAGGAGAGATAAGAAGAGGAACTCGTGGATCCGAAAAATGACAAGAGTGGAAGACATCATGATCAGAGTTAAATCCCTGAAATGGCAATGGGCTGGACATACTGCCAGAAGGACAGATCATCGATGGACAGCCGAAATTTTAGATTGGATCCCAAGGGACAGGAAAAGACCCAGAAGAAGACCACATAGGAGATGGGTGGATGAAATTCGAAAGTATGCAGGGGTGACATGGAGGAGACTGGCACAAGACAGACCGTTGTGGAGGAAACTTGGGGAGACCTTCGTCCAGCAGTGGATTGATAATGGTTGACAATGATGATGATGATGATATATATATATATATATATATACTAAAGAGCAAAACTGAAAACTAAGGAAAAACTTTAGAATTTAAAACGAAAGTTGCAAAATAACCTGAAGATCAAAACGCGCAACGCAGCAGTTTTGAAAATTCAGAATTCACATTCTATTAAGAAGAGACCTAAGCAAAAAAATACATATATATTTTTGACTCATACCAAGTACAACATAGTAAAGGTTATGTATCTACCGGTGTGAGTAAAAGGAGAAAAGATAAAAAAATAAAACAACTGAATGTAGAAGGTGTCGAGAATACTGAGCCTTGGCATCCATAACACTCCTGGCCCGACCCATGCTCTTCATCTGTTACTATTAAACAGAGAGAAGAAGATTAAAGAGAACTCAAGCTGTGCCAGCGAGTTCATACACTATGGGAAAGGGTGCTAGCCTAACCGAGTGGCAGGTCTCCCTTACCTGCAGGTCACTCTCACAGCTTGAGTTCTCTTTAATCTTCTTCTCTCTGTTTAATAGTAACAGATGAAGAGCATGGGTCGGGCCAGGAGGGTTATGGATGCAAGCGAAATTGTTAACTAGTGCTAGGTCATACAACTCTGCGGAGGACATGACATATATATATTTTTTAAAACAATTTTAGGTGGGCATGTTACTTGCATCTATGGCCTTGCAGAAACCCATTTCCAACTAGGTCTTTGTGGAAGTGAGAAAATGCAGAGGTTTTGCTGGTCCTTGATAAAGCCAAGGCTCAGTATTCTCGACACCTTCTACATTCAGTTGTTTTATTTTTTTACCTTTTCTCCTTTTACTCACACCGGTAGATACATAACCTTTACTATGTTGTACTTGGTATGAGTCAAAAATATATATGCATTTTTTTGCTTAGGTCTCTTCTTAATAGAATATATATATATATATATATATATATACATACATACATACACACACACACACCCAAGAGCAGAGCCAAAGGCAAAAAAATTTTACCTAAGAATTTAGAACTAAATTTGCTAAAAAACCCGAAGATCATGACGCGCAACGCAGCAGTTATGAATATTCAGAAGTTACATACTATTAAGAACAGACCGAAGCAAAAAAAATATATTTATCAGAAACTAAAACAACAAAGAAATACTCAAATATTAACAGGTATGAGTAAAAAAGAAGTGATAGCAAACTGAATGCAGAAAGTGTCGAGAATGCCGAGCCTTGGCTTTATCAAGGACCAGCAAAATTCTGCATTTTTTTTCACTTCCACAAAGACCTAGTTGGAAATGGGTTTCTGCAAAGCCATAGATGCAAGTTTAAAGCTCACAAAAATATTTTTATAATTATCATAACATCCTCAGAGTTGCAGGATAAATCAATTAGATAAAGTTTTTGCATGCATCTATAACTTTCCTGGCCCAACCCACGCTCGTCATCTGCCACAAAAAACCGAAAAACGATTACAAAAACCACAAGTTGTGAGAGTTTCTGAAAAAACCATTAGAATTATTCAGCAAAAAAACACATTGCCAAGCAACCCAGCCGCCTAAGACAGAATTTAAACATGAATAACAGTACTAAAAGTACTACAAAGTCTTATGCTTTGTAGTGAAAAAAGCTTTATCCAAAATGCCATAAAATAAAAAACAAAAGAATAAAACTATTTTATAATTAGATTCCTAAAAGTAAACAGGATTTTTGTACCCACAACTTCCGCAAAAACTGACTTCACAAAAAAAATAAAAATAATAATGAAAAGATGCTTTGGAAAAAATTATATGAAGTTAACAATTAGTTGCAATATTTACAAATATTACAAGAGTGCTTTAAGAGTATAATCATGTAGATATTATGTTCCTACCAACAATGAAAAAACATCGCTGACAACAAGAACAAAAAAACGGCAAACTACTCAAACAAAGTGCTCAAAATCACACTAAAATTCCAAGTAAAGTGAAAGAGAATAAATATATATATATCATCATAAACCATTATCAATCCACTACTGGACAAAGGTCTCTCCAAGCCTCTTCCACAACCGTCTGTCTTGTGCCAGTCTCCTCCCTGTTACTCCCGCATACTTTCGAATTTCATCCACCCATCTCCCATGTGGTATTCTTCTGGGTATTTTCCTGTGTCTTGGAATCCAATCTAAAATTTCGGCAGTCCATCGATGGTCTGTCCTTCTGGAAGTGTGTCCAGCCCATTGCCATTTCAGGGATTTTACTCTGATCATGATGTCTTCCACTCTTGTCATTTTTCGGATCCACGAGTTCCTTTTATATCTCCTGGTTACAACAAGCATGCACCTCTCCATGATTCTTTGAGTTGTCTGCAGCCGTTGTACGTCTTTTTTAGTTAAGGACCATACGTAAGCACTGGAAGGATGCATTGATCAAACACTTTTCTTTTAAGACATAATGAGATACTGCTCTTGAAAATTATGCTGTTTCTTCCAAAAGCTCTCCAGACAAGTTTTATACGCCGATTAATTTCATCAATGTGACCCTCACTTGATATCTGCTGTCCTGATAAACGTACGTGTCTGTTATCTCCAGCTTTTTCTCCATCAATCGATAAATCTTCATTTCTTGTAAAAGCATTGAGCATCACTTTTGTCTTCTGAAAGTTCATTTTTAATCCCACTTCTTTACTCTTGTCAGCTAGTTCCTGGATCATACTCTGCAGCTCTGATGGGTTAGTTGCAAAAATGACTGTCATCAGCAAAACTAAGGTGGGTTAGATAATCTCCATTAATCTTTATCCGTTTGTTTTCCCAGTTCAGTGATTGGAAGACATTTTCCAATTGGCATTAATGAGCTTTGGAGATATGGTGTCACCTTGTCTCACTCCCTTTCCAATTTTTATGTGTGTTGTATATTCAAACAGCCAAATCTTTGCACTTGCATTTTCATAGATGTTATTAATAATATTAATGTATGCATCTTCAATACCGCAGGATTTCAAAGCCATTGTAACTGCTGACGGTTTCACCGAATCAAAGGCCTTTTCATAATCGATAAAAGCCATACACAATGGAAGTTCATATTCCCTCGCTCTTTCAATTAGTTCTCTCAGTACGAGGATATGATCTATTGTGCTGTAGCCACTCCTGAATCCAGCTTGCTCTCTTGGTTGAGCTATGTCCAGCGTTACCTTTAAGCGGCGTGAAAGAACTTTAGTGAAGATTTTATAAACCACTGATAGGAGGATGATAGGTCTGTTGTTCCTGATATCCTCAATGTTACCTTTTTTTATGTAGCAGGATCATTGTAGCGTTTTTCCAAAACTCAGGATACTTCCCTTCATTAAGGCATCGAGTGAAAACTTGGGCCAGTACTGTTTCGATTTCTCCACTTGCTTTTTGTATGATGTCTACAGTAATTCCATCTTCTCCTGGAGCTTTCCCCCGTTTCATGTTCTTGATTGCATGTGCAACTTCTGCTGGGAGGACTGGAAGAACTCTGGTACCTTTCATGATGTCTGGAGTACATGTATCATCCCTTTCATATAATTTGGAGTAGACATCTTTCACTCTTTTCAAAATTTCGCCTCTATTACTTGTTACAGAACCATCTTCTTTTCAGAGTGCCATAATCTGTTTTCTTCCCTTACTGAGATGTCCCTTTGCTATCTTTAGGCTTTGGTTGTTTCAATTGGTTTCCTCACTAGTTCACAGTTGAATTTCCGTACGTCTTCAGTGATCCTTTTTTGTACTGTCTTGCATAGCACTATATATTCCAC
Organism: Macrothele yani; assembly: GCA_039090855.1. Classification (NCBI taxonomy): domain Eukaryota; kingdom Metazoa; phylum Arthropoda; class Arachnida; order Araneae; family Macrothelidae; genus Macrothele; species Macrothele yani. Next base: position 1,664,404 of record CM076996.1, on the reverse strand, counting down.
TTTGGAAGTCACATCTTCTTTAGTTGTCCTCATCTCTCTTCTTTTTTGCATCAACATTTTGGTTTTTCCTGATAATTTGTTCACATGCAACTTGTTCTTAGACCCAGCTAATCTTGTTGCCGTTTGCATAAGAGCTTTGGTTACTTTTCTGCTAACTTCAGAGATGTCCACTTCTTCTGATGTCAGACCTTCTAGAGCAGAGAATCTGTTCCTCAGTTCCAATTTGAAGGTATTATATGACGCTTTTTAAGGTTGGTCACGTCAATACACTTTGTTTGTTTTATGAGCTTGCCACGCTCGAGTTTAGCATTGAGGTTCATCTTACATCTCACCAATCTATGGTCACTACCTGTGTTGCACTTGTTTAGCACACTGCAGTCTTCTATGACGAATTTTTTGTTACACATAATAAAATCAATTTCACTTGTCGTCCCATTTGTATGTCTCCATGTCCATTTCCTGTGTGGCTTTTTCTTGAAAAAGGAGTTAAAGATGAAAAACCCTTTCTGCGTCTGCAAACTCAACGTGAGTATTTCCACGCTGGTTTCTGTTGCCGTGACCGAATTTACCTACTAAAGTATCATAATGTTGCTGTTGCCCTATTTTTGCATTGAAATCTCTTATAATTATCTTCAAGTGCTGCTTGCCTTTATTATTTAGATGTCGAATTTCCTCATAAAATTCTTCAATTTCTTCCTCAGGATGACTTGTGGTGGGTGCATAAGTTTGAATAATCTGAGCCTGGTATTTTCTCGAGAGTTGGATAACGGGTAGTGCAGCTCTGTCGGAGGAACTTTCAACTTCTACAACTTTATCCTTCAGTTTCTTGTTTATTTGAAATCCAACACCACTAGTGCTGCCAGTATCTGGCCCACGATAGTAGAAGAGATGTCCACTTTTCAGTTTAGTGAGGTCTTCTCCTTTTCTTCTTACTTCACTTATCCCGACGATGTCCCACTTGATCCTTTGTAGTTCCTCTTCCAATTCAAAAAGCCTTGAATCAGAAGATAGGGAGCATCCGTCGTAAGTAGCCAAGGTCAGCATCAAATGTCATTCACGCAAGCTTACGTTGCTTTATTCCCAAAACAAGGAGACCTCCTGGATCGTGCACACTGGCGCCCAATTTCATTATTAAACCTCGACTACAAGCTCTACACAAAGCTGCTTTCACACCGCCTCAATACCATTCTATCTCATATCGTCTTCTTTCAACAATCCTATACTGTGCCTGGAATTTCGATCACTGACAATCTTGCACTCCCACGTGACTTAATCTTCCTTGCTGACACTCAGTCCGGGCCATTGGCTCTCCTTAACATTGATCAAAAAGTAGCTTTTGACAATATATCCCACGTCTATCTTTTTGCAATTCTTCAAGCATTTGGTTTCCCTATCTCCTTCATCACCTCACTTCTTTCTCTCTATCAAGGAGCAACTCTACAAGTTCAGACTGCTGTCTTCTTGACAGCTCCAATAGAGTTCTCTAAAGGAATTCGTCAGGAATGCCCTCTTTCTGGGCAATTATTTGCCAAAGTTTTTCAGCCGTTCTTGCGTTTGACGCGCAGATAGTTTATACAAGGGCTTCCACCAGGAACAGCCAGCACGAGACATCATAAAATTACCTACTCAGCCTATGCAGATGATGCAACTTTCTGCATACGTCATGACACCCAATTCTCCACCCTTCTCTGCTATAAAGAGTATGCTACCGTAGCGTCAGCCTCACTCAATCTTGAGAAAAGCACAGGACTCTGGTGCAGCACTTGAAAACACCGCCACGACTCTCCCCGGGGAGCCAAATGGTCATGTACCATCCAAAAATTCTTAGGAATTCATCTCGGAACCCCATCGGTGGCCGTACGAGCAAATTGGTCCTGTCTCCATCCCTCCCTTCTCAAAGCAGCAGGCTTCTGGAGAACAGCGCAATTTTGCACCTCCTTCCTTCAAAGAGCTCACATTGTTCGCACATACTTCTTATCAAAGTGTTACTATTCCTGGCAAATGGACACCGCTCCTGGCTACAGACTCCGTCAAGTTCAAGCATGTCTCACATCAGTTGTATGGTCAAAGCATCATTGTGTCGGCTCCACTACTCTCTGCCCCTCACCTTCACAGGGAGGAATTGGTCTTCCTGCAGTAGACCTCGTTTACCGTGCCGCACGGCTTCACTGGTTTTCATGTGCTCAATAGCTCCAACCCAGATACATGCACAGTACGTAATGTTCTTGCCTCATTGAAAAATCCTTGATTAACGTTCGCCGTCTTTCTTCGAATGGATGGTTTCCCAGCTTTGTGACAAAGCTTCCCGCCCGTTTACTGGGAAGCCATAGAAATCCTGAGGTCTCTCCCATTACAGAGAACACCCCTCTCCTCCACTACGGAGATTCGTAATGAACCGCTCTTCTACTCATCTCTTCATCCCTCTGACCGACCATTCTTTGCCTCTCCAGAATGAATGCGTACAGGCATTATTACTGTACGAGACCTTGTGAAAATCAACCTTAGATGGAAAGACTTCTCTTGCCTATCTACTCATCTTCATGATCCCGTCTCCTCCCGGACACTCTACACGTCGATCATCCGTTTATACCCATCTTTGGCCTCTCCTGAAGGAATTCTACAGGTTGCAGCAGCACCGCGACTCTTCCCGTTTTTTGTGCAACTCCGTATGAAATTTTTTACGCTTGAGGCATGCTCACAGCAGATTTTGAGTGAAATTCTTCGCACATGTGCACCTCAGTAACCAATGCCCATCCCTACTGTTCTGTCTGCCTCCTTGACAGCTGTTTGGTCTGCGGCACATCCTCTCCTTGCTGCACATCATGAGAAGAATGTTCACTGGCTGTTTCTGCATCACCGCCTCCCGTTCCTCAATTATTACACCGAATGATTTTTGTTGTCTCTCCACAATGTGCATACTGTGATGTCCCGGCAGACATTGAACATGTCTATTGGTTTTGTCTAGTCTTGCTACCTGTGTTAAGTCTCATGTTCCGTATTGCACACTATCTTTGCCCAGGAAATCTGAGTGCTTTGTCATATTTTACCCTACTTAAAGATTATTCTTCCTGCTTCTTCTCTCCCATCAGTGTGTGCTTATATTTTCACGCTTGCAAAAATAATTATTTACTCCCATCAACTGACGCATCAGGAAAACTCCACTGTACCTACTCTTACAGGGGCGAGCGAGAAGCTTGTCCATCACTTCACAGCTCGACTAAAGTTCCGTCTACAGTCAGCGCATGAACACGCTGTCAATACAGAAACTCCTCCCAACTTCTACATGGAGACCATACCCCAGCTGGTTCCAGATTGATGGCCTGAGAGTCTCTTTCACAGTTTGAACTATTATGAATACCCTATCCTTCTGTTGACAATTACATCGTTAATTTACTTGTTTAATTTCCCCCTCTATCTTACGCTCAGGAAGTGTATATAGTTTTATTTCTTTGCCTACTTGTTCTGGCGCTCATTTGTACATAATCATCTCATGACTCACATTCTCATTCTGTATTCCGAGTGTTTAATAAATGCATATTTAAACCTTAGCACCCTCTGCCTTCATGTAGCACTGGCCGCTGCCTTGGCTAGATACATTCCAGCTGCCGGAGACTGAGGGCCAAGATTTAAGTAGTGGAGTCATTTTGGAGGGGTTTGGCCATAACTCACCACGCTGGCCATGACATTTGTCAAGCCCGCCTTCTAGTGGTGCGTACTGTTCCCACTAAACCGGCTCTGATTATCGCCAATAGGGGTATAACTACACCATCGGGATTAGAGGAAATGCTATACTACACTCACCAACCCGCTTGGCCAGCGTGGTGAGTTATGGCCAAAACCCCTCCAAAATGACTCCACATCTTCAATCTTGGCCCTAAGTCTCCGGCAGCTGGAAAGTATCTAGACAAGGCGGCGGCCAGTGCGACATGAAGGCAGAGGGTGCTAAGAATCCCCGAAGGACCGAACTAGGCTGCCATCTGATGCTAACCTTGGCTACGTATAATGGACGCTCCCTATCTTCTGATTCAAAGATATTTGATTTGGAAGAAGAACTACAAAGGATCAAATGGGACATCGTCGGGCTAAGTGAGGTAAGGAGAAAAGGAGAAGATCTCATTGAACTGAAAAGTGGACATCTCTTCTACTATCGTGGGACAGACACTGGCAGAACTAGTGGTGTTGGACTTCAATTAAACAAGAAACTGAAGGATAAAGTTGTAGAAGTTGAAAGCTCCTCTGACAGAGCTGCACGACTCGTTATCTAACTCTAGAGAAGATACCAGGCTCAGATTATTCAAATTTATGCTCCCACCACAAGTCATCCTGAAGAAGAAATTGAAGAATTTTATGTGGAAATTCGTCATCTAAATAATAAAGGTAAGCAGCACTTGAAGATAATTATAAAAGATTTCAATGCAAAAATAGGGCAACAGCAACAGAATGAAACTTCAGTACGTAAATTCGGTCATGGCAACAGAAACCAGCGTGGAAATACTCTCTTTGAGTTTGCAGACGCAGAAGGGTTTTTCATCTTGAACTCCTTTTTCAAGAAAAAGCCACACAGGAAATGGACATGGAGACATACAAATGGGACGACTAGTGAAATTTATTTTATTATGTGTAGCAAAACATTCGTCATAGAAGACTGCAGTGTGCTGAACAAGTGCAACACAGGTAGTGACCATAGATTGGTGAGATGTAAGATGAACCTCAATGCTAAACTCGAGCGTGGCAAGCTCATAAAACAAACAAAGTGTATTGACGTGACCAACCTTAAAAAGCGTCATATAATACCTTCAAATTGGAACCGAGGAACAGATTATCTGCTCTAGAAGGTCTGACATCAGAAGAAGTGGACATCTCTGAAGTTAACAGAAAAGTAACCAAAGCTCTTATGCAAACGGCAACAAGATTAGCTGGGTCTAAGAACAAGTTGCATGTGAACAAATTATCAGGCAAAACCAAAATGTTGATGCAAAAAAGAAGAGAGATGAGGAAAACTAAAGAAGATGTGACTTCCAAAGTGGAATATATAGTGCTATGCAAGACAGTACGAAAAAGGATCACTGAAGACGTACGGAAATTCAACTGTGAACTAGTGAGGAAAGCAATTGAAAACAACCAAAGCCTAAAGATAGCAAAGGGACATCTCAGTAAGGGAAGAAAACAGATTATGGCACTGTGAAAAGAAGATGGTTCTGTAACAAGTAATAGAGGCGAAATTTTGAAAAGAGTGAAAGATGTCTACTCCAAATTATATGAAAGGGATGATACACGTACTCCAGCCATCATGAAAGGTACCAGAGTTCTTCCAGTCCTCCCAGCAGAAGTTGCGCATGCAATCAAGAACATGAGGTGGGGAAAAGCACCAGAAGAAGATGGAATTACTGTAGACATCATACAAGAAGCAAGTGGAGAAATTGGAAAAGTACTCGCTCGATGCCTTAATGAAGGGAAGATTACTGAGGATTAGAACAACGCTACAATGATCCTGCTACATAAAAAATGTGACATTGAGGATCTCAGGAACTACAGACCTATCAGTGGTTTATAAAGCTTCACTAAAGTTATTTCACACCGCTTGAAGGTGACACTGGACATTGCTCAACCGAAAGAACAAGCTAGATTCAGGAGTGGCTACAGCACAATAGATCATATCCACGTACTGAGAGAACTAATTGGAAGAGCTAGGAAATATGAACTTCCATTGTGAATGGCTTTTATCGATTATGAAAAGGCCTTTGATTCAGTGAAACCATCAGCAGTTAAAATGGCTTTGAAATACTGCGGCGTTGAAGATGCATACATTAATATTATTAACATCTATGAAAATGCAAGTGCAAAGATTCGGCTGTTTGAGAATACAGCACACATAAAAATTGGAAAGGGAGTGAGATAAGGCGACACCATATCTCTCAAGCTCTTTAATGCCACATTGGAAAATGTCTTTCAATCACTGAACTGGGAAAACAAAAAGACGAACATTAATGGAGATAATCTAACTCACCTTCGTTTTGCCGATGACAGTCATTTTTGTAACTACCCCATCAGAGCTGCAGAGTGTGATCCAAGAACTTGCTGACAAGAGGAAAAAAGTGGGATTAAAAATGAACTTTCAGAAGACAAAAGTGATGTTCAGTGCTTTTGCAAGAAATGAAGATTTATCGATTGATGGAGAAAAGCTGGAGATAACAGACACGTACATTTATCTTGGACAGCAGATATCAAGTGAGGGTCACATTGATGAATAAATTAATCGGCGTACAAAACTTGCCTGGAGAGCTTTTGGAAGAAAGAGCATAATTTTCAAGAGCAATATGTCATTATGTCTTAAAAGAAAAGTGTTTGATCCATGCATCCTTCCAGTGCTTACGTATGGTGCAGAGACGTGGACCTTAACTAAAAGAGACATACAATGGCTGCAGACAACTCAAAGCAGCATGGAGAGGTGCATGCTTGGCATAACCAGGAGAGATAAGAAGAGGAACTCGTGGATCCGAAAAATGACGAGAGTGGAATACATCATGATCAGAGGTAAATCCCTGAAATGGCAATGGGCTGGACATGCTGCCAGAAGGACAGACCATCGATGGACAGCCGAAATTTTAGATTGGATTCCAAGGGACAGGAAAAGACCCAGAAGACCACATGGAAGATGGGTGGATGAAATTCGAAAGTATGCGGGAGTGACATGGAGGAGACTGGCACAAGACAGACCGTTGTGGAGGAAACTTGGGGAGACCTTCGTCCAGCAGTGGATTGATAATGGATGACAATTATGATGATATATATATATAGTAGACATAATTGAAAAAATAGAATGCCATGACCTCGCGCTATGCTGCTGGGGTCAATGCCACCTGAAATAAAATACATTAATAACGTAGACACTAAAAGCACAATAGAACTCAATTAATTAGTTGTCACATATTTAATTAGTTATATTGTGCTTGTAGTGTCTGCGTTATTTAGGTATTATATATATATATCCGAAATGGGATGTAAGGTCAGGTGATGCGTAACATCACAGCCTCTCCTTGACAAATGTCAACCCCGCCTTCTCGTGGTGCATCCTGTTCCCACTAAAGGGGCTCTGACGACCGCCAATAGCGGTATAACTATACCATCGGGATTAGAGGAAATGCTATCCCACACTCACCAACCCGCTTGGCCAGCGTGGTGAGTTATGGCCAAACCCTCCAAAATGACTCCACAACTTAAATCTTGGCCCTCAGTCTCCGGCAGCTAGAATGTACCTGGCCAAGGCAGCGGCCAGTGCGACATGAAGGCAGAGGGTGCTAAGAATCCCCGGAGGACCGGACTAGGCTGCCATCTGATGCTGACCTTGGCTACGTATAATGGACGCTCTCTATCTTCTGATTCAAGGCTTCTTGAATTGGAAGAGGAACTACAAAGGATCAAGTGGGACATCGTCGGGATAAGTGAAGTAAGAAGAAAAGGAGAAGATCTCACTAAACTGAAAAGTGGACATCTCTTCTACTATCGTGGGCCAGATACTGGCAGCACTAGTGGTGTTGGATTTCAAATAAACAAGAAACTGAAGGATAAAGTTGTAGAAGTTGAAAGTTCCTCCGACAGAGCTGCACTACCCGTTATCCAACTCTCGAGAAAATACCAGGCTCAGATTATTCAAACTTATGCACCCACCACAAGTCATCCTGAGGAAGAAATTGAAGAATTTTATGAGGAAATTCGTCATCTAAATAATAAAGGTAAGCAGCACTTGAAGATAATTATGGTAGATTTCAATGCAAAAATAGGGCAACGGCAACAGAATGAAACTTCAGTAGGTAAATTCGGTCCCGGCAACTGAAACCAGCGTGGAAATACTTTCGATGAGTTTGCAGAGGCAGAAGGATTTTTCATTTTGAACTCCTTTTTCAAGAAAAAGCCACACAGGAAATGGACATGGAGACATCCAATTGGGACGACAAGTGAAATTGATTTTATTATGTGTAACAAAAAATTCGTCATCGAAGACTGCAGTGTGCTGAACAAGTTCAACACAGGTAGTGACCATAGATTTGTGAGATGTAAGATGCACCTCAACACTAAACTCGAACGTGGCAAGCTCATAAGACAAACAAAATGTATTGACATAACCAACCTTAAAAAACACCATAATACTTTCAAGTTGGAACTGAAGAACAGATTCTCTGCTTTAGAAGGCCTAACATCGGAAGAAGTGGATATTTCTGAAGTTAACAGAAAAGTAACCAAAGCTCTTATGGAAACAGCAACAAAATTAGCTGGGTCTAAGAACAAATTGCATGTGAACAAATTATCAGGAAAAACCAAAATGTTGATGCAAAAAACACGAGTAATGAGGACAACTAAAAGAAGATGTGACTTCCAAAGTGGAATATATAGAGCTATGCAAGACAGTACGAAAAAGTATCACTGAAGACTTAAGGAAATTCAACGGTGAGCTAGTGAGGAAAGCAATTGAAAACAACCAAAGCCTAAAGATAGCAAAGGGACATCTCAGTAAGGGAAGAAAACAGAATATAGCCTTGAGAAAAGAAGATGGTTCTATAACAAGAAATAGAGGCGAAATTTTGACAAGAGTGAAAGATTTCTACTCCAAATTATATGAATACATGTACTCCAGACATCATGAAAGGTACCAGAGTTTTTCCAGTCCTCCCAGCAGAAGTTGCTCATGCAATCAAGAACATGAAACGGGGAAAAGCTCCAGGAGAAGATGGAATTACTGTAGACATCATACAAGAAGCAAGTGGAGAAATGGAAACAGTACTCGCCCAAATTTTCACTCGATGCCTTAATGAAGGGAAGATTCCTGAGGATTGGAACAATGCTACAATGATCCTGCTACATAAAAAAAGGTGACATTGAGGATCTCAGGAACTACAGACCTATCAGCCTCGTCTCAGTGGTTTATAAAATCTTCACTAAAGTTCTTTCACACCGCTTGAAGGAAACACTGGACATGGCTCAACCGAGAGAACAAGCTGGATTCAGGAGTGGCTACAGCACAATAGATCATATCCACGTACTGAGAGAACTAATTGAAAGAGCGAGGGAATATGAACTTCCATTGTGCATGGCTTTTATCGATTATGAAAAAGCCTTTGATTCGGTGAAACCATCAGCAGTTACAACGGCTCTGAAATCCTGCGGTATTGAAGATGCATACATTAATGTTATTAATAACATCTATTAAAACGCAAGTGCAAAGATTCGGCTGTTTGAAAATACAGCACACCTTAAAATTGGAAAGGGAGTGAGACAAGGTGACACTATATCTCCGAAGTTCTTTAATGCCACATTGGAAAATGTCTTTCAATCACTGAACTGGGAAAACAAAGGGATAAAGATTAATGGAGATTATCTAACCCACCTTCGTTTTGCTGATGACGTAGTCATTTTTGCAACTACCCCATCAGAGCTGCAGAGTATGATCCAGGAACTTGCTGACAAGAGTAAAGAAGTGGGATTAAAAATGAACTTTCAGAAGACAAAAGTGATGTTCAGTGCTTTTACAAGAAATGAAGATTTATCGATTGATGGAGAAAAACTGGACATAACAGATACGTATGTTTATCTTGAACAGCAGATATCAAGTGAGGGTCACATTGATGAAGAAATTAATCGGCGTACAAAACTTGCCTGGAGAGCTTTTGGAAGAAACAGCATAATTTTCAAGAGCAATATGCCATTATGTCTTGAAAGAAAAGTGTTTGATCAATGCATCCTTCCAGTGCTTACGTATGGTGCAGAGACGTGGACCTTAACTAAAAGAGACATACAAATGCTGCAGACAACTCAAAGAAGCATGGAGAGGTGCATGCTTAGTATAACCAAGAGAGATAAGAAGAGGAACTCGTGGATCCGAAAAATGACGAGAGTGGAAGACATCATGATCAGTGTTGAATCCCTGAAATGGCAATGGGCTGGACATACTGCCAGAAGGACAGACCATAGATGGGCATCCGAAATTTTAGATTGGATTCCAAGGGACAGGAAAAGACCCAGAAGACCACATGGGGGATGGGTGGATGAAATTCGAAAATATGCGGGAGTGACATGGAGGAGACTGGCACAAGACAGACCGTTGTGGAGGAAACTTGGGGAGACCTTCGTCCAGCAGTGGATTGATAATGGTTGACAATGATGATGATGATATCCGAAATATAATAAATCGATATTTTACCTAAATATTAAGCACTGCAATCAGGGAATTCTTGGGCATTTAACTTTCAGGAAATAAAATATATCTTAGTTCTTCTTTCCAGGAGCCGAATCAAAAATTAAGCACGTTTCTTTTTATATTTAGCGCATAAATATAAAAAATAGGCTTATTTAATATGGAAGCGCAGAGGAGTTATGAAATTCCTGTATTCACGTGAATAAAAGTCACTACTTTTTATTCATTATCCCCTATTACGGTAAGTAATCCTGTATGTGAAAACAGATGCTGACGTTAAGTATGAGCAAGTTGTATCAAATACCTTATTGAAAGCGCAAGAAACTAGTATGCAAACGGATGATAGAATCAGTATGCCTCGGACAACTCACCCAGACTCTTCAGTTAGCCTACATATATTTTGACTTACGGTGTTCGCAATTCAAAGCAGTTTGTCCGGGTCGGATTTAGACAACTGTATAAAATTCCGAGTGGCAAAATTTTGACTCTCTTCCATCTTTAGTATGAGTTATGGACAAAATATTCAGTTTTATTACAAGCATTTAATGATGTAAATTCGGAGATTTAGTTTAAAATCTGAAAGAGCCCTGTGAAAAGCTAATGACTTTTGGTCAAATAGTGCTGACAGCATACTAAGTTCGTTGCAAGATGCAATATATGTAGTTCGAACGTTTTCCGGCCCATCGAATTTTGTTAAAAAATAATTTACCAACAAATGTTGCCACTGCACAAGGAAACTTTTATGTCAGAGGAGCCGTGTGCAATAGACATGGACTTATTCGCTTTAGCTACCCATTCATAAAGATGTCGGCCTGAATCCAGAAGTAGTATTAAGTAGATTTGTAACATAAGAAATCAGATTAGGTTTCGTAATGTAAGATGACTACAAGGTGCATTTATTCAACAAATTTTTGACATTTCGCACGAAAGTTATAAGAATTTTGTACTTTCATTTATGACTCCTTATATGTATTTCCTTGATCTGTCCCTGTTTTGTCTTCCCCATTGTATAACAATAACCAAAGTATGTTATTGTTCAAAGCTGAAAACACTCTAGTTTTTGCAAACTTTGAAATTTTGTAAAATTTTCTGGACAAACTTTCCCAATACAGCAGCATATCGCCCATCTCAGGTGAACGATCAGAAGTCTGCTGCGTATTATATCACTCAGCCACCGGAGGGTGTGGAGCCTTTAAATCTTGTGTACAGTGAAAAATCTTAATGATATCGGCAACTATCACTCTGTCGTACGAATGTAAAAATATTCTTGAAGGATAACTTGATCCCATCATCTGCAGTTTCTTTGAAAGCTGTTAAAATCGTGATATTTCTCCAAAATTGTTTTATTTTTTAGTTGATGTCCAAAACCTCATGCTTCGTGTAGCTAAGACGAGGAAACACGTAAATTGTCGCATATTAGTGTTACCCCCTTCCTTCCCAAGGTAATTTTGAATTACAATTTTTTTCTGCAATGGAAGTGTCAAATATCATATACTTATTTTGTATGATGAGAGCTATGTTGACATGAATATATATATTAAAAAAAAACTGTTTCTGGAACGGTTGTAGATTGTGTGAATAACTCTTTAATTTTTTAGTTTGAGCAACTTACAATGTGTATTTACTTTGAGAAAGTGCGCGTTTACTTATAGTTGGCCTAGACTTATCATATATTTTTTCTTTCGTGCCATACAGACCATTTGAAACAGAGGCTTGAAGATTACATTGCTCAGTTTCCAAAAGTTCATCTTGTTCGAGCCCAGAAAAGAGAAGGTCTCATCAGAGCGCGGCTCTTGGGAGCATCTGTGGCTTCAGGCTCTGTTCTTACGTACCTAGATTCCCACTGTGAATGCACTGAAGGTAAGGCATTTGTTCTGATGTATCTTTTCTTTTTTTCTGACTTTTTTTAATTTTTTGTTTGGGTGTCCAATAGTTTTTTACCCACCTTGTGAGGTGGATTGGAATGCTTCAAGCTGTGGAAAAGGGACTGTTACGGTACTGAAGTAATTGTGATGACTTTCCGTGGTGGTTAAGGTGTTCTGTCCTGCATTCTGGAGTGGGATTCGGAATTAACTATCACACGCGCCTTTTCTTTGGGGAGTGGGGTTATAACCTACACGAGTATCTAATGCTGTGATACTCCCATCCTTAATTAAGAGCCATTGGTTCCAGGAAAGGGACAAAACCAGCGCCGATATCTCAACTACAATGTCTGTGTTTTACATCGAAATTCTAATCCAAACTGAATAGTACGAAAAATGAGAATCACGCGACATAACCCACTGGGCGATTGCCGTTTGTCAGTTAGGTGTGTCAGACATGATCATCACAGGGTCACATTCTGATAATCTTTCGCGAGTGTCTCAGGTAGCTTATAATAAGATTTATTTATTCACTCTTCAGTATATTCCTTCCCTCTCAGTTTATTTCATTCAGAATATAAGTAAGATGAAATTTTTAGGTTGTCATTCAAAAATTATTTGAATTACCACAAACTTGTATGCATTTATATCTTGTGTTTTTAACACTTTTGACGACCCTCCTAAGATTAGTCGTTGCAAAAAGGTTTAAATAAGTTTCTCCTCGCAGAAACTCGTAACGTTAATTGAATCAAAGGTTTTTTGGCCGCCTCGGTGGCGGAATGATCTAAGCGATGGCTTCTGATCATTCGTCCAAGACGCATCCGGGTTCGAATCCCGTTGAGAGGCATGGATGTTGTTTGTCTTACGGCACTGGCTTTTTCCTTCCCTGAAACCAGTCTCCTCAATTTACGAACAGGCCACTGCTTTTAGCCCATTGAGTTGCTCATGACGGTCGTTAAACCCCCAATAAAAAAAAAAATTGCATGAACTTGGTACTTTTTTTGGCAGTTAACGTTCAAGAGTAAGGTATAAATTCATGCGCTGATAACTTTCTTTACTGATGAAGTACGTGTCCTGTTGATCGCTTGTGCGTCCAGTGTTGTTCTGTATCAGAAACGAAAGTAGGATGCAGTTCACTCAGATTTAAATATTTGCACGTTTGGAAATTCAACATTTTTTTTATTTTTTTAATTTCTCAAAGTTTTGTTTCAAAAAGGTTTCATACTGGCATGCGTGGCCCTTGCTACAGTAGTTTTTTTCCCGCTCTGAAGTTGAATGTTGAACTTCTGTAAATACTTTATACCCGTCAAGTTTTGCTGTTTACCCGTAAAAATTATGGAAGTTCTACTTGTTTTACGGACGACATGTTTTACAGGTTTGTTTCTATTTTGTTTCTGTTTTTTTTTCTAGGTTAGTGTAGTTTTGAGGGGGAAATAAGTGTCACCAAGGAACTCCGCGTCTCTATATTTTGATTTACCTGATCATAATTTCGGCCACCTGTGTCACCAAACCTCTCTGCTCGCAGCCTGATGGAAAAGACTCAGTAAAAATCTGTAGGATTAGGATTGGCAGTAACTGGTAAAAAGAGATGAAAACTATTAGCCTCACATAACTTTTGACAGGTATTCTAACATGTTGGACAAAACTTTGCCAAAACCTCAGTTAAAGTAAAAAATTACTGCAATCTCTATAATTTCGCAGCTACAAATGTAAAGTTTTATCTGTACGTAGCCAAATGCTAGCGCACCAATGAGATAATTTTGATTCGATTGCATTTTAATCGCTGTAAGTGTGAAGCAGTGCCAAATATCTTAATTATATATAGCATATGAAATAGATTAAAATTGACAAATCATTTGCATAACGAATTGGCATGTAATCGATATGTGTTATACATCAGGCAATCTAAAATATCGATAAAAAGTTCACTGAATGTTTTTTGCGTATTTCAATCCTTGAAAGTTGGCTGGTCTGTTTTATTTCAACGAAGGCAAGATACTGAATTCTTTTAACGGCTGCATTCTCAAATAGTAAAGTAAGTTTTCAATAATGTTTTTATATGGCAAACAGCGAGTTTCTGTGTAATGCGGAGGAACCCAATTAAAACCGGGCCAAATAGTTTGTAGAGAAAATTACCCTCTAAAAAAGGCCTCTAGCATTAAGATTGGTCAAATTAGTATATATGTTATCGTTAAAGTATGAAATCCGTTATTTCATAGAATACCTAGTTATTTCATGAAATAACTGATCAAGTCAGTTAAAGCGTAAAACTCGCTTGTATTCTATGGTTTAACTAGTTATTTCATAGAATAACGATCTACACCCCGTTAAAGTGTAAAATAACCGAGTAAATAAATCCCAAATTTAAAAGGCTGTAAAGTGAGAACCACTGGTCAGAAATAGCACACCATTTTCAACCCACTATAAAGTGTTATATAATAATAATGATATTAACTTTTATGTTTCGTTTTGTTATTTATTAATTTTTCGGAAATAAGTTGTACAGAAGATTTGCAAATTCTGTTTTAATGAACTGAGTGTTCAGAGGGAAAGAGAAAAAAACTCTAAAGAATGTTTGGAAATTCAAGCTAAGAAGATGAAATTGTCAGATAAATATCATTCTGAAGCCTCTGTGGGGCTTACAGTCCGTATCCCAGTACCTGAAGTTGACAGAGGAAGGGGTGACGCCAGATCTGTTTTAACTGTTATCATGAAAATAACCGAAGAAGGATTTTTCAATTGGGAACAAGAAACGGCCGCATAAAACAGCTATATTCCCGATCCCAGTTCAGCGTTTGTGAACAAAAACTAATTCAGATCGAAGAAGTGCCGGATATAGAGAAATCGCTCCGGTCGGTTGCTACAGCTCAAAGTTTAGGTACCGGTCGAGAATTTAAAAAATGTCATCTGAAACTCAGTGTGTCAACAAAAAATGTATATGTTTTAGAAATGTTCTATGCAATTTCAAATGCCATTTTAGTAATCCCTGTTGTAACAAATGATTTTATTGTCTTTATATAAATAACATTTTGTATGCTGTATAATTCAGTCAAATTGTTTATTTTAAACTTTAACTGTCTATCATTAGTTAATTTATAGAATTCCTAGTTATTTCATAGAATAACTAGTTAAAGTGTGGAAATATTAATTTATTACACGCTTTAACTAACTTGATCAGTTATTTCATGAAATAACTAGGTATTCTATGAAATAACTGAATTATACACTTTAACGGTAACATACACGCCGCAGGCTCTGTGTGATTTATTAGAGACTGTGAGAGTATGGTTTGTAATGCGAATGAGCACTTTGGGACATACGGAAGCCTATGTTTTTCTGCGCGGGGAAATTTTGTGGAAGTGTAAACTTCGTGATGCGGGACAGTTTCCTATGACGCTGAAGGTGAATTTTAGCTATTGTGAAATCTTTTTGTAAAAGGATGGAGGCCTGGATGAAATGAATTTTCAAATAATTGCTTTTAGGTATGGAAAAAAAAAATAAAGTTTTTCGCACGTTTTGAACAGGATAAATAATTAGGATGTTCCATATTTAGAGTATAGATAGGAAGTTTTGTTTGAAATGCATCAGCAACATTTTCTCGTATGCGTATATCATCATTCATTAACGAAGATCTTTTCGTTCTTAGTTCCTCTTAACCGAAGGAGAAACTCTGCTTCGCATCACAGACGTCCTTAAGTAATCCTTTGAGCGCCTTAAAATTCTAAATGATTGTTCACAGGATGCAGTAGTAAGTGGATGATGTTTTAAATGTTGGTGTAATTAGAAGGCATTCACGATGTACGACAGATGTTTTCATTAGGTGTTGCCCTGAGAAACTTATCTCCAGTTGATAGCGGAATAATTAGCCCATGTGATTAATCAGAAGCTTAAAATTAAGTATGTGAAAAGAGGAAAGGATAGCAAAATTTCATAGTTTTCCTGTGCAACTCACAAAGGTTTTCCTCAGTTTTATGTAAAAGTTTATATGTTGGAGAACAAATTCATTTTAAAACAATGCTCATTTTTTAAACAGTATTTATCAACGTGTGGACGAACTGCCTAAAGTACACCAAGAGAACGTAACTCCGTCCCGGTGGCATAGTGGTCTGATTGCTGGCTTCTGACCATTCGTCCAAGATGGGTTCAAATCCCAGTGAGGCGTGGATGTTGTTTGTCTTATGGCCCTGGCTTTCTCCTTTCTCTGCAGCCAGTGGCCTTAAATTAGGGACGAGCGGCTGCCTTGTAGCCCATCGAGTTGCTCATGGTGGTCGTTAAACCTCCAATTAAAAAAAAAAAAAAAAGCGTAAGTAAAATGCGCGCGCGCACACATTCCAAAGTTGTAAAGGGAATTGATACACTTCTAAAGGTGGGTCTGATTGTTCTCGTTACATCTATGTCTCAGATTTTGGTTGATCGATAGCGCAATAGTCATGTTCAATGAACGTGGAATACACCCAGTGGTGTAGAAGAGACTTCGCGCGCCTTTGCGGCACTAAGGCACTTTTTCCAGCAAACAAACAAACAAAAAAAAAACAGTGAGCAAAAGGAACTGTTTTAAATGATCATGCATAAAAAAATAGTAAATACTATATTTTATAATCACACACACACACACACGCACGCACGCCTTGAACGAATGTTCATGTTGCAGGAATGAGACTATAAACAGTCGGATCACTCTGTTGCGCATCTCACGAACACAAGGGTTCTAGTGCAAAGAGGATGGAAACTTCTTTTCAAGACAACAGTCTTCAAAAACAAAGAAATTGTGGGAAATGGCTTATCTTTAGTTCAAGTCTGCACTGCTAGGAGGAAAATTAACACAGAAAAATTAAACAGACGTGTAGACTGAGTGACGAGTATTTTATGGTTGCACAGCGTATTCTACAAAACTCGCCATAGACTCTAACAAAAGTAATCTCTTCCGCCATACTACTGTGCCCAGTGCCCGCCGTACTATGAAACAAAGTCAGCGCCATACGACGGTGGCACAGCCCATGTTTTAAACGGCCCCAAATCAGGAGCAGGCTAACGACCACAGTGAAAATCTAGGGCTTATTGCCCTAGAGTTTCACTGTGGTCGTTAACCCCTAACAAAAAATATATCTCCCTACTCACACCCCATAATCTTCAAGATTTATTAATTTTAACTTTACAGCAGTTGAATCATTTTGAATGTTTTCCATGCAATTGTCAGGCTTCTTCCGTCATGTATGAAAGCACGCTGGTGTGCACACATGATTAATTTTTAAGATCGAAACCTATAGAATTCAGAAGTGTGGTGGTTTTACAGAAGGGCAGGTCTCGCAAATAACTTGTCAGTTGCACTTAACGCCCATTTGAAATTAATCATCTTTAAGTTTTGGTGAGCACACATAAAATGACTTTTACTAGTATGTAGAGGAAACGTTAAATAATGCCCCTGCCTAACCAACTAGTAGAAAAATCATCGGATAACGACCGCTTTATACCTGATAAAATTTAAGTAGTAGACATCTTCAATATATCTAATGTGCCCACGTTATGAGCTTTCATTATTTAAAATGCAATCAGAGTAGCTGAAGTAAACAACTTCCCGGTGATTCAGCTCCCTTCGAATAGAGATAGTTAAATATTTGTTTGGTAAGTGATGTTTCTGGAGACCTAGCTCATACATTTGCTGCCCATAAGTCTTAGAATGCCTTGTGACATGTGTGTAAATATTGCCCCTACTGTTTTACTATCTATGCATTCCATATCTCTGCTATAAAAATCGTATTCGATGTAAGCATTACTTAGGTTTCACTTGTACACTGCTGGCCACCCAAAATGCAACACCAAGATGGAAGCATCCGATTGGCCTGAAATTCGCAGCATGCGTCGCCCGCGAGAGGACATGCAAACGATTAGCATTGCAGGGCATATGCATATCATGTGCGCCCGGCACGACACCGAGAAGAACTATAAGAAAGGTGCACAGAAGGCGGGGTGTAAGTAGTGGAAGTGTGTTGTGCTGCCGGACCTGTGCGCGGGAAGCTTCCTGATGCCTCGTCGCAGAATACGGCAGTCATTCCATCACGTTTCGGAGTTCGACAGAGGACGAATAGTGGCTTATCACGACAGCGGTTTATCGTACCGAGACATCGGCGCCCGGGAGGGACGACATCCAGCCACGTGAGGCGAGTAGGGATTCGGTGGATGCAGGAGGGACAGACGGACCGACGTGAGCGATTGCCGCGGCACACCGCCGAACGAGAGGACCGGCATGTTGTGCGGCGGGTATTGACAGCTCGCACCGCCACATCACGAACGTTAGCGCAGGAATTAGGGTGTGTTGCGCAACAACCTGTGTCAGCATGTACCGTTCGACGTCGTTTGCAGGAGCGAGGACTTGTTGCACGGCGCCCATTGCTACGATTACCATTGACGTTACACCACCGGTGAGTGCGGCAGCAGTGAGCCGTTGAACGCCTCACCTGAACTACGGAATGGCACGACATTGTCTTCTCCGACGAATCCCGCTTCTTCCTGCAACACCACGATGGTCGGATCCGCGTGTGGCGGCACCACGGCGAGAGACTGTATGCCGCCTGCATTATACATCGCCATACCGGTCCGTCGCCTGGCGTGTTATGGTTTGGGGCGCAATTGGATATGACACCCGCACCCCTCTGGTACGCATCGCCGGTACACTCAACAGCCACCGCACCATCTCCGACGTTTTGGAGCCTGTATTCCTCCCTTACCTGCAGGACCTGCCAGCGACCACGTTTCAACAGTACAATGCGCGCCAGCACGTGGCACGCATCGAGCAACAATTCTTCACGGCCCACCAGGTGTCACTGCTGCCGTGGTCCGCTTGTTCTCCCGATATGTCGCCCATCGAACAAGTCTGGTCGCTGATCGGCAACCGAGTGGCCCGGCAAGCACCACCCACGGCTACGCCTGATGAACTGAGGCAACGTGTGGAAGCAGCCTGGACCGACATATCCCAAGCCCACATCCAAAGCCTCCTTCGTTCGATGCCGCGGCGTGTAGCGGCCGTTATTGCCAGCCATGGGGGCCACACGAACTATTGATGTCTGCGTGTTTCGCAAGTCGCACGGGCCTGTAAACTCAATCGTTTCATTTTTGTATCTGTTATGTGTCCAGTAATTCTGGCTTTGCTATCTCGTGTCCTTCTTGGTGTTGCATTTTGGGTGGCCAGTAGTGTATATGTCACCTTTTCGAGGTGGTTTTTCCATTGATTGTCGTAAAATGTGCATTTGTAGCAGATTATTTCCAGAAAATGATAAGGAAATTATTTTGTATCAAGATACCGGCAAACGGGCACCGAGAGAATTTGTTTCCTGGTTTTTCTGGCCATACAAATTCTCCGCTAGACAGCGTGACAGTATTGTAGCCGTCGCAATATCACTGTCTCTAGTCCTATAATGACAACTTTTCGTGTCGTGTATTAAGCATGACCCAGTTTTTCCTAGTATAGAGCTTTCTATGTAGGTGGCCGCAGAACGGTTAGCTACCGGGAGGGCAGGGAAGGTGGTTGCCCTCCCAGGATGGTCATACCACGGGCTTAATTTCACACTCTGAGGAGCGTAGAAAATAGAAATGTACAGTGTGTGAATAAATTTTTCCCAAACATTTTAACTCAAAAACAAAGTTATACACTTTAGTATGTTTTGTAAATACTGTAGTTAGTGGCATACACAATTAACCGCAGCTGACCAGCGTACAGAACTTACACTCTGAGTTGTGGACCTTGTGATGTATACTCTAATTTAACTTTTTTGAGTTTTTCTCTATGTAAATTTGAGTTTATTCTCCTTCTCGTTTCTCAAACTTAACGTGATATCTTCTCCCTCGCAAGAGTATGGTTGGCAACATCCTAAGATCAGTACGTATGGTGTGTGTGTCAGATGAGAACTGACCGATATATAATGTTTGAGCAGCAGCTGTTTGTGAGGATGGTGGAAGTATGATGCTAATTGTGGAAAAGACTTTATTTAGTTAAAGTTTTCTATTTAAAGGCTGCGTGTTTTGCTGTGATATGTAGGTATATTTAGCGTTAAGAGTTCTACCGATTAATGTTATTTAATTCTGAAGTTTACTATTAATCTGATGCCTTTAACGTCCGAGTTAAAGTGTTCTGTTCTTGTAGAATGTTACTGTTAAAGGATCTGTTGAGAGAATAAAGGAATCAAAATTTAAGTAATTTTTTCTTTACGTTTGTTTTCTTGGAAGAATCCTGTTTCACTGTACGTGAAGTTTCTGAGAACTGATTTATGTAGTGTTCAGACAACCATATTTCCACGAACATTACAGACTACCTCATATATGGATGCATGCAATTGTCCGAAACAGTGGATGGAGGTATGTAAAACAATATGCTGATATGCCTAACCTCCATGACCTTTCCAAATACTTCGAAGGGATGAAGAGCTAATTAGTCATTTGTGCTCTGTCGCCGAAAGTTACTCTGGGCGTTTAACCTTAAACGATATTTTTTTTTTAAGTAAAACTATGTCGAAAACTGGAAGTGAGATTTTTTAACGAATATAATATTTTCCTATAACAAAGGTATGAGAAAGTAAGAACTTCTTACTCTCTATTTGAGTGGAAGTAAGGGACTTTTGAACCCAAAGGGGCGTAATTTCAAGGCTTTCCCTCCCAGATAAGAAAAGCTTGCTACGTTCCTGGGTGGCCGTAACGGTATAGGACATCTGGAAAGAATACATAAACACAGTTTCTTCTAAATTTGTGGGAAGTCCCCGTGTTATACTAGAATATGTCCGAAATTGTGCTTATTTGTAACATACACTTCAGGGACTACTGTTGTTTAGTGTATTTTTACAGACATTTCACTAACGTTGGCTTGCGACTAAGTAAAGTTTTCCTGTAGGACGGTAGCATCTAGTCTCTACACAATCCCCAAATGACTCCTGTTTATTCCAAGACGTGCTTTGATCTGACAATTGTTCAACTGCTTCTGTAGCGCTGCTGTTCAAGCAACAGCCGACGTTTAAATACTACTGAAATAAACTTTTAAAACTAGTGTGCAGGTCGATAAATGTCCACCTTCTGGTGGAGAATCGCGCAGTATTACGTTCAAATGTTAGTCGGCCGCATGTAGATAAACTGTATATTATATGGTGCAAAATTTTACCATTACCCTGGGACGTCAGTACAATCAAATTGCCATTTGTTGGATGTTATTCCATAGGCTTCTAAACCTACGAATGTACCGTCAAGACCATCTTTCAGCTGTTTTCATATAGATGTTGCACATTCAAGTGACCAAACGTTACGCTGTTGCCCACGAACTCTAATACCGCGAAACAGTTAGTACACAGCTTCTCGTGCGAATGATTTTAAACTAACCTTGTTGAGAGATACAACCAGTGGGTGAAAACTTAACAAAACTTAGTAAGAACACTTTCAGGACATGGGGAAGAGATTCTGGAAATTAAAGAATGTTCGAAAGTCACCACGAAGAGAAACTTGAGCACTGCTGATGGAGAAAGGGTAACATTTTCATATTACATATTTTCTCCGTGAGGCTAATAGGTATAAAAGGACACGATGTCCTCTTTTTTGCCCGAACTTTCCCTGCTTCTGAAGCTGTACTACCAGAATGGTAAAAATGCGGCTGCAGGAAGTTGCGAATGGAGAGACAGCGCGAGAAGTTACGTCCGCATCATATGCCCTTCGAAGCATGATTAGTCGATTTGAGGAGACAATGTCTGACAGCTAGAACAGAAAGATAGCTCAAGCATAACCGTTCACAAGAGATTGAAGTCAATTCTACTGCAGTCGTAGAGAAATCTCTTGTTAATGCTGATGCCTCAGGGTCATGCACGTGCGATATCAAGGCAATCAGATTTGCCCATTACAAGTGTGTGAAAAAAATTGTGTTAAGTATTGCATTGACATCCGTATAAACTTACCAACAGCTGCAGAGTGGTGAGAGACATAATTAGACTGGCGTTTGCTTTGATTTTCGTGGCATGCATGTAGATAGACACGCGGCATGGTCGTGGAACATCTGTGAAATGAAGCTTATTTCATCTTGGTGGACATAGTAACACCCAAAACTGCCGTTTCTGGGCTACACAGAATTCGCATGCACGTCAACAAATTCCCTTACATTCGCCGAAGCTTACTGTATAGATAGGCTTTGTGGCAAAGTTCCTTAAAGGCCTTTTTTCTTCAAAGAAAATGATAGAACTCGACTTGTGAACTGCACTGTAATTGCACAGCTTTATAGGGACGAATGTGCTACGATACGTTCAATGAGAAGTGGTTTTGTGTGATTAGTCCAATCCTGATTGATCCAATGGTACAAGTGGTCCAATACCCATTGGTCCAAAGCACATTCGTGCAAAAGAAAGTCTCCAAAGGCGATAAATGTTTTGTGCCACTATTGAGGATGTAGATATTGTATATTTCTAAATGTATATTTAGTTCTTTCGGTTCGAGAAAGAAAAACGATGCTGATATCAGAACCAGTCAATCTATTTCATGGGTTCTTTATGCGTGGGATGAAGGGAAAGGTCTAGTTTTCCACGCCCACATCTCTAGGCCTGTCCGTTAGTGAACACAATATCCTTGGAACTAATAAAACTGACTTTTCAATTAGTTTTTGCGCTCAGGAGGGGAAAGGCTCGTGTTTTGCCTGTGCACATTTTGAATTGCTAGGTATCTATAAGACAAAAATTAGTTTGCTGGAGAACTGGGTTTCCTCATTCAATAGAAAACGGGTGTAGTTTTCAAGTGCAATTTATACACTACTGTTTGTGAAGATTGCAACCCAAGAAAGAATCGCGCTATTCAAATGAAATTTATATCACATATTCCTCATGTTACAGGAGATAACTGATTACATTTGTAGAGTTGTACTTGATTTTTGGCTTCAAAACTCAGTATCGTGTAAAGCCACTGTCAGGTCCCGCTGAGTTCGATCTGCAACTACTAGGCGTTACGGAATCCGAATCTCTCAAACGGGCATGACGTAGGTTCTTTTGTGTGCCGTCGAGTTAAACTCGATCGTTGAAAAAAACTGGAACGTGTAGTCAGTAATCACTTCAGTTCACGACAATAAATAACTCCAATAACAAGTCCTTGGTTAGCCGAAACAAAGTTTAATAGTTGAAAGAATAAGTTCCGTTCGATTGGCTATCTCCGAGTGTCAACAGGTTTCCAAGTAGCGAACACTTCACTTTCTCATGATATCCCGGAAGACCACCACCCACCACGTGGCTTTGAGTCGTTCCCTCGAAAACTCCGGTCAATCTCTTATCACCGAAAAAACCCTGACTCCTCCGTCAGTGAAAAACCCCGAGAGGTCTAACCGACACTCTCGGCTTTAAAACACGACGTCCAACCCGTGGAAGGTGAAACACGAAAAGCCTCCTTAGCGTGATCATGATGTAGAGGATTTTAGGAAGGGAGTGTCTGACCCCAGGTCGTAAACAACCCTTAGAAATAGGAAACTAGGAGATTTGGGCTAGAGCGCCCGATAGGAAAGTGACACGGAAGCGAAGTAGGAAGGGGAAGGAAGACGCCCTTATTTATTAGGGGGGGCAGTACCCGAGGTCCGACGGCTTAACGTGCCCATCCGACGCACGGCGGGTATTTAGTGGATCGAGCGTTCGTACCTGCCTGGGATCGAACCTGAGGCCCCTCCCGTGGCAGTCACGAACGTTGCCCACTCGGCCACCCGCGGCCAGCCTCCTTACCCTCCTTACCGAACGTCTTCCTTTTATATCCTTAATCCCCCCCCCCCCGTGGAGTTAGCCGTTCACAGGAAGTGGTGACCTTTGACCTATACATCAGACCCCGTCGACGTCAACGGATCTTGCTAGTCACGTGCTTCGTTCGGTTACATAATCCAGCTTACAAAGGAAACGTACTACGTGCAAACACGTGCGTTTGAATTTACCTTACATTGCATTTGAAATGAGAAATAATTACAGAAAATATTACTACATGGAAATAATTAGTGGGGCACGACTCCGTCACCTTACATCCACCTCAAGCAACGGTAACAGCCTATACAAGGGGTGGCACTGAATGCAAGACTGTTTTTGTTATCGTTCTGGGGAGAATAGCCTGCCAGGCTGCATCTATGCGTGACCAGAGTTCATTTTTTGGTGACTGGCGGGAGGCCCTTGACAGGCCAATCGTAGCTACCATATCCCAGACATGTTCTATCGGGGACATATCTGGCGAACGTACAGGACAGGGGAAAAGCGTGGTATCTGCCGTGCATGGAAGAGGTCTTGGACGTTCGGGACCACATGTGGCCGAGCATTTTCCTGTTGGAATAAAGCGCCAGACCAACTCTGAAGGAAGGGTATCACCTCTGCCTCTAAAGCATCCCTGATGTATTGTTGGCTGTTGAGGATTCCCTAACTTCGTATCAGGCGAGGTCGTGAACTGAACCATTTGATTCAATTCCATGGCGTTTGGCCTGTATGACGCTACAAGGTGCAGTTCACCACGATGTCTTCGAACACGTGTGCGACCATCATGGTGCATCAAGTTGAATCGTGACTCGTCAGAAAACATGACCTCTTGCCAATAAGCGCGCCGATGTCTGTGTTCGAGTCCCCATTGGTTAAGGGTCAAAAGGATGCGCAGCAATGGACTGCTAGCGACCAGTCCTCTGTTAAGCACACCACGTCGATTTGTGCTGGAGGACAAAGCCTCGCTTGTGACAGTGCTCCACTGCTGCTAACTCCGTGGATGTTGCTGTGCGATCGGTGCCTGTCATCCCGTCCATTTCCCGGATTTGTGTGTGTGCCACCCTGTCTACTGAAGCCACGGTTGCATCACTGTACTGGCGTTTCATCCCGCAAGACTGGCAACTTCTCGGTAGGAAAATCCAGCTACTCTCATCCCAACAATCCTTCTTCGCTTCAGGTTTTCATATTGCGACCTTCTTCGGCGACGGGAGACACAAGAAACACCCTTTCGACTCAATGTCGGCTCTTCACTCATTGCAACATCTCGTTTCAGCCAGCTCTTTATATCCAAGACTGGACAGTTCAGAGAGCACTGCTTCGAAACCGCATGCGCATTTTCACTAAAATTTTAATCATTTGCATGTCTCAACTTGTTGTACATATCCTGTAAGTTTCAACTAATGCCAGCTGACCTTTCATTGTGTTACAATTCTCACAAACAGTAGTGTATTGACGAAATGCTAAATTCTTTTCCCCGTCATGTTT
Source organism: Macrothele yani (assembly GCA_039090855.1). NCBI lineage: Eukaryota > Metazoa > Arthropoda > Arachnida > Araneae > Macrothelidae > Macrothele > Macrothele yani. The sequence goes on along the minus strand of CM076996.1, from coordinate 1,639,145 downwards.
TGTATTTCGGTTATTCAAATGCAGTAGTAAGAAGTTTCCATTTCTTTGTGAAAATTCATACACTAAGTACACAAAAGGACAAAGTATTTATATTATAAATATCTGCGAAAAGAAGAAGAGTTGGAGGTGTGTAACTTATTTTAAGATCCTACAAATATAGTCAAAAAAGTGTTGCGAATTTACTGTAATTAACACCCCCCCTATATATATCATAATCATTGGCAACCATTATCAATCCACTGCTGGACGAAGGTCTCCCCAAGTTTCTTCCACAACGGTCTGTCTTGTGCCAGTCTCCTCCATGTTACTCCCGCATAATTTCGAATTTCATCCACCCATCTCACACGTGGTCTTATTCTGGGTCTTTTCCTGTCCCTTGGAATCCAGTCTAAAACTTCAGCTGTCCATCGATGGTCTGTCCTTCTGGCAATATGTCCAGCCTATTTGCCATTTCAGGGATTTTACTCTGATCATGATGTGGACTTCATCTGCACAAATATCTATGGTAAACGAAGAGAGATTTCAATTTTGACATATTTTTAACTGATTGGCATTCCAATATTTCTTGTAGAATCTTTAGAGGTGTAATTATCCGTCAATTTTTCAGATGTCTAACCATTTGCAATCGATACGATTTTCAATTGTCTGCCATTACTTGGTTTTTGAAAAGACTATCCATTTCGTTTCCTTAAAAAATCTTTTTACCAATTACTTCTTCATGCATATACTAATCGGCTTCTACCTAAATACATAAACATTTCAGACTTAACTATTAATAACTCTAGATCCTACAATATTAATAGATTAGCCTGCTAAGTGCTACTCGGCGGATCTCTTGTAGCCACTTCCATTAACATTTCAAGTACCCGCCCCTTTTTTCACACAGCTTCACCTATATTTTTTCAGTTCAACACTCTTCTAACTTGAACCGTCTTTATGCCAGAAGCCGGCCGTTCCGGCTTTTTATTCGAGATTCAATTCGCTCGAGTCTCCTGTGACGACTGTGTTCTCGTTCTAAGAGCTGGTTTGCCTAGGACTTCAATTTCAGATTCATTTGTGTAGTTTGCTTTTCTTCATTCCCAGTGGCTTACGGAACACGATGGCGGGTTTTTCGGCGTTTCGCGACCTTTTGCCATCTATGAAAAGCCACTGCTTACGTGTCAGTGTTCCCCTGAGGAGTGCGACCCGCTGGTTTTTAATTCCTGTTCTGAGTGTTGAGGTAAGTTTCAACTTTTTTAGGTATACTTTATTTTATGGGGTTTTTGCTTTTTGTTCTGTGAGGTTTGGGTGGGCATTCTATTTTTTTGGATATCACCCTGTTTGCAGCTGTTTGTAAAGGTGCCTGAATTCAATCTTTGCTGGGCGCTAAATTTGCTTGTCTACAGGCTCATTCGTTTTGTGATTTGGTTTGAATCTTTGCTGTTTTTCGTGTTGGGTGTGTCTAGGATGTTTCGTTCCGAACTTTGGTTCGTTTTTGAGTTTTCGAGTTTTAGTTGGCTGAAAGGGTTATCTTATATATATATATATATATATATATATATAGGGATGTAAGGTCAGGTGATGCGTAACATCATAGCCTCTCCTTGACAAATGTCAACCCCGCCTTCTCGTGGTGCATCCTGTTCCCACTAAAGGGGCTCTGACGACCGCCCATAGCGGTATAACTATACCATCGGGATCAGAGGAAATTCTATCCCACACTCACCAACCCGCTTGGCCAGCGTGGTGAGTTATGGCCAAACCCTCCAAAATGATTCCACAACTTAAATCTTGGCCCTCAGTCTCCGGCAGCTGGAATGTACCTGGCCAAGGCAGCGGCCAGTGCGACATGAAGGCAGAGGGTGCTAAGAATCCCCGGAGGACCGGACTAGGCTGCCATTTGATGCTGACCTTGGCTACTTACAATGGACGCTCCCTATCTTCTGATTCAAGGCTTCTTGAATTGGAAGAGGAACTACAAAGGATCAAGTGGGACATCGTGGGGCTAAGTGAGGTAAGGAGAAAAGGAGAAGATCTCATCGAACTGAAAAGTGGACATCTCTTCTACTATCGTGGGACAGATACTGGCAGAACTAGTGGTGTTGGATTTATAATAAACAAGAAACTGAAGGATAAAGTTGTAGAAGTTGAAAGTTCCTCTGACAGAGCTGCACGACTTGTTATCCAACTCTCGAAAAGATACCAGGCTCAGATTATTCAAACTTATGCACCCACCACAAGTCATCCTGAAGAAGAAATTGAAGAATTTTATGAGGAAATTTGTCATCTAAATAATAAAGGTAAGCAGCACTTGAAAATAATTATGGGAGATTTCAATGCAAAAATAGGGCAACGGCAACAGAATGAAACTTCAGTAGGTAAATTCGGTCACGGCAACAGAAACCAGCGTGGAAATACTCTCGTTGAGTTTGCAGAGGCAGAAGGGTTTTTCATCTTGAACTCCTTCTTCAAGAAAAAGCCACACAGGAAATGGACATGGAGACATCCAAATGGGACGACAAGTGAAATTGATTTTATTATGTGTAACAAAAAATTCGTCATAGAAGACTGCAGTGTGCTAAACAAGTTCAACGCAGGTAGTGACCATAGATTGGTGAGATGTAAGATGCACCTCAACACCAAACTTGAACGTGGCAAGCTCATAAGACAAACAAAATCTATTGACATAACCAACCTTAAAAAAACACCATAATACCTTCAAGTTAGAACTGAAGAACAGGTTCTCTGCTTTAGAAGGCCTAACATCGGAAGAAGTGGACATCTCTGAAGTTAACAGAAAAATAACCAAAGCTCTTATGGAAACAGCAACAAAATTAGCTGGGTCTAAGAACAAGTTGCATGTGAACAAATTATCAGGAAAAACCAAAATGTTGATGCAAAAAAGAAGAGAGATGAGGACAAATAAAGAAGATGTGACTTCCAAAGTGGAATATATAGAGCTATCCAAGACAGTAAGAAAAAGTATCACTGAAGACGTAAGGAAATTCAACTGTGAACTAGTGAGGAAAGCAATTGAAAACAACCAAAGCCTAAAGATAGCAAAGGGACATCTCAGTAAGGGAAGAAAACAGATTATGGCACTGTGAAAAGAAGATGGTTCTGTAACAAGAAATAGAGGCGAAATCTTGACAAGAGTGAAAGATTTCTACTCCAAATTATATGAAAGGGATGATATATGCACTCCAGACATCATGAAAGATACCAGTACCAGAGTTCCTCCAGTCCTTCCAGCAGAAGTTGCACATGCAATCAAGAACATGAAGCGAGGAAAAGCTCCAGGAGAAGATGGAATTACTGTAGACATCATACAAGAAGCAAGTGGAGAAATCGCAACAGTACTCGCCCAAATTTTCACTTGATGCCTTAATGAAGGAAAGATTCCTGAGGATTGGAACACCGCTACAATGATCCTGCTACATAAGAAAGGTGACATTGAGGATCTCGGAAACTACAGACCTATCAGCCTCCTATCAGTAGTTTATAAAATCTTCACTAAAGTTCTTTCACACCGCTTGAAGGTAGCACTAGACATGGCTCAACCGAGAGAACAAGCTGGATTCAGGAGTGGCTACAGCACAATAGATCATATCCACGTGCTGAGAGAACTAATTGAAAGAGCGAGGGAATATGAACTTCCATTGTGCATGGCTTTTATCGATTATGAAAAAAGCCTTTGATTCAGTGAAACCATCAGCAGTTACAATGGCTCTGAAAACCTGCGGTATTGAAGATGCATACATTAATATTATTAATAACATCTATGAAAATGCAAGTGCAAAGATTAGGCTGTTTGAAAATACAACACACGTAAAAATTGGAAAGGGAGTGAGACAAGGTGACACCATATCTCGAAGCTCTTTAATGCCACATTGGAGGGTGTTTTTCAGTCGCTGAGCTGGGAAAACACGGGGATAAAGATTAATGGAGATTATCTAACCCACCTTCGTTTTGCTGATGACGTAGTCATTTTTGCAACTACCCCATCAGAGCTGCAGAGTATGATCCAGGAACTTGCTGACAAGAGTAAAGAAGTGGGATTAAAAATGAACTTTCAGAAGACAAAAGTGATGTTCAATGCTTTTACAAGAAATGAAGATTTATCGATTGATGGAGAAAGCTGGAGATAACAGACACATACGTTTATCTTGGACAACAGATATCAAGTGAGGGTCACATTGATGAAGAAATTAATCGGCGTACAAAACTTGCCTGGAGAGCTTTTGGAAGAAACAGCATAATTTTCAAGAGCAATATGCCATTATGTCTTAAAAGAAAAGTGTTTGATCAATGCATCCTTCCAGTGCTTACGTATGGTGCAGAGACGTGGACCTTAACTAAAAGAGACATACAAAGGCTGCAGACAACTCAAAGAAGCGTGGAGAGGTGCATGCTTGGTGTAACCAGGAGAGATAAGAAGAGGAACTCGTGGATCCGAAAAATGACAAGAGTGGAAGACATCATGATCAGAGTTAAATCCCTGAAATGGCAATGGGCTGGACATACTGCCAGAAGGACAGATCATCGATGGACAGCCGAAATTTTAGATTGGATTCCAAGGGACAGGAAAAGACCCAGAAGAAGACCACATGGGAGATGGGTGGATGAAATTCGAAAGTATGCAGGGGTGACATGGAGGAGACTGGCACAAGACAGACCGTTGTGGAGGAAACTTGGGGAGACCTTCGTCCAGCAGTGGATTGATAATGGTTGACAATGATGATGATGATTATATATATATATATATATATATATATGTGTGTGTGTGTGTGTGTGTGTGTGTGTGTGTGACATGCGTTATGACGCTTTTAGGCCACATGCACTGGAGAGTGTTTACATTAGTTGTAGGACCCCCTTTAGCCCGCAAAACAGCAGCCACTCGGCAAGGCATCTATGAGATGAGATGGCGATAGGTATCCTGGGGTATCTGGTACCATAATGTCAACAACAGATCCTCCAATTCCCGTACATTTCGGGGTGGTGGTTTAGCGGGAACCCGCTTTTCTAAGTCGAACCATAAATGTTCGATTGGGTTCATGTCAGGTGAATTTGGAGGCCAGGGCATTAACAGAAAGTCACCAGCATGTTCCTTGAACCACTCCTTCACGATTCTGACAGTGTAGCATAGCGCATTATTCTGTTGGTAATACAACACCAACAGGGAACACAGTTGCCATGAATGGGTGAACTTAGTCCGTAACGATGTTCAGATACCTTGTACTTTTAGTATAATGGAGCCTAAAGTATCCCAAGAAAACTTCGCCCACAGTATTACGCCCCCGCCGGCCTGTTTCCGCCCAACAGTGCATCCAGGTGCCATAGCCTCCGTTGGTAATCGGCGTATCCGCGCGCGACCGTCTACGTGATGCACCAGGAATGTTGATTCGTCAGACCAGGCCACTTTCTTCCAATCGTCCACGGTCCAATCTCTATGATCTTGGGCCCATTTCATGCGTTGTTGGCGATGACGTGCAGTGAGCATGGGGACCCGGCTGGGACTTAGGCTACGCAGGGCCATGCGCAGAAGGCTGCGGCGAACTGTATGCTGTGACACATTGTCCTGATCACCACTGTTTTATCTGCGTGTGTTTTGTCGCACTGTGGCCCTGCGGTCGCTGTGTGCAATGCGCGACAGCCTCCGCTCCCCTCTGGCATCAATAAATTGCGGACTACACACCGCTGAACGACGGTTCGTCATTTGGCCATCTGTGCACCACTTTTGATACGTACTCACTACAGCGGCACGTGAACAAGCCACGCCGTTTCTGAGATTGTAGTTCCGATGCGCCGTGCCATCACAATTTGTCCTTTATCAAACTCTGATAAATCGGCAGCTTTTCCCATTCTGACTCCAAACACTACTAACTGAAAGCCGTCCTCGGGTTGTACATATACTTCTTTGTGAACTTCATCTGCGCCACCGTTCGGTCTCCAGGCGCGCTCATTTCTCTAGCTGGGGGTGGTCATAATGTAATGGCTCATCGATGTATATCCCTTGTGCCCAGGGCCGTAGCTGCAGGGAGGGCGGTTGCTCTCCCAGGATGGTGTTATCAGGGGCGTAATTTGATACTCTGAGGAGCGTAAAACATAGAAATGAACAGTGTGAATAAATTTGCCGAACATTTTAACTCAAAAACAAAGTTGTGCACTTTAATATCTTCTTTTGTAAAAACTGAAGTTAGCCGCATACACTATTACGCACAGCTAACCAGAACGTACAGAATTTACACTGAGTTGCGGACCACCTTACGTGGATGCATGAAATTGTCGGAAACAGTGGATAGTCATGTAAAACAATATGCTGATATGTCTAACCTTCGTGACCTTTCCGAATATGTCTTGGGGATGATGAGCTAACTAGCCATGTGTGCTGTCGCCGAAAGTTCCTCTGAGCATTAACCTTGAACTAAATTTTTAAAAGCCCTACTCCGAAAGCATCTTCCTATTTTTACGTTAACTATATAATACTCATTCATCCTGTGCTGATTTCTTTTCATTCTGCACGTGTTGTGTTGTCGGCTTTCACATAACTTTCACGTTTCGCTTGATATTTAAAACCGCTGGCTCTTGGATATTCACCTAATTTTTAAATTTTGAGTAAAATTACGTCGAAAACTTGAAGTGATATTTTTAACAATCATAATACTTTCTTTCCTATAACGAAGGTATGCGAAAGTAAAAACTACTTACTCTCTATTTTAGTGAAAGTAAGATACTTTTGAACTCATAGCGTCATGATTTCAAGGCTTGCCCTGCCAGATAAGAAAAGCTTGCTAGGTTCCTGCTTGTGCCAGTTATTTCTCATAAACCCTGAGTGCATGCAAATAATATCCTCCCAAGCTGCAACGTCATGTTTTTTAGCTTTCTTGCTGTTCAACCGTGTTAATATGTTCTTGATGAAACTAGCAGCAATTGGCTGCCCCGGTAGAAGAGTTCCGAGCTGGACTCTGGTTCGAGGCCTGTATGAGAGAAGTATGGTTGTTGTGACTCGTGTTTGTACTACTGCGCGGTTTCTCTCTCCTCTTCCCTGACCAATGGCCCGAAATTAAGAACAGGTGCCTACATATAGCCCTAAGAGTTGCTCATGGTGATCGTTAAACACAGGGAAAAAATATAATAAATAAATCAAGTGCTTAAATAAGATTTATATTTGTTTCATTGTTACTTATTTTTATTTGCATGCTAATCTTCGACTTGTAGTTGTGTTCTCTTAATCTCGTGTACTTCGGAGAGTTTGAATTGCTTCATTTTTAAAAAACTACGAAATGGTTCCTGTCAGGTGCTTTTGTCACTGGTGTCAACCATTGTTCTGCTGTTTTATCTGCTACAGAAAATCGAAATGAATCTTAGAATAGTTGATGGTAACACCTATCTCTAAGATAACTTAAATGTAGTCTTAAGTGGCCTGCAATAGAATTCGTGGTATTTTTTTTAATATATTCGTATGAAAAGTACCTAGGTGCTCTTCTCAGTGAAGATTATACTAGGATTCATACACTTGATGGAAAAGGCTATTTTTGGGCTGAACATTTGACTAATGAGCCCAATTAGCATTTCAGTATTGCAATTATGCTCCGTTGTTAATTTAACAAAAAAAAAAAACGAAGTTCCGAACAAGTTGTGTTAATCGTTGTCTTATGTGAAGAAATGGCCACAAAATTTGTACACTACGGAGTTTAGTTTCCAGACTGCTGTTGAATTCGATTTACTTGAGTGCTACTGATTTTACAGTTGCTCGCCCTTTCCTTGTGAACGAAGACAAAATGATATTTCGAAAGCTTCCTAAATTATTAAAAAAGATCATAAAACTGTGTGTATGAAATATTCACTTTTCCCTCTCGTGATCTTACATGCTTGTCCATGAAGACCCATTAATTTTCGGAACAACCCGAGCTCTGCTACCGGCGAGGGAGCTTCTTTTTAGTCGGGACAACGAGCACGCCATTCATCATTGTGTCGGGGAGGGCGTTCATTAAGAACACCGCGCCATCTGGCGATTTTAGCAGTCCCCGTCGGGCACAAAAACGGGAATGGAAAGACAGAAGAGTGTTCATGGCTGAAGTTATCTTATTATAGATGACACTGGGCAGTTATTCTTTTGCTATTCACATAGGAAGGAAAAGGCTTGTTTTTGGTCTGTGTCTTTGATAGGTTAGAGTTTGGGGTCACCTTAATGCTGCGATCGTAAGCGTAATGGGCCTTTAGAGGTCTTTCCTGGCCTGGATCGGGCCTTTGCTCATTTCTAAGTTGGGAAAACGGGCCGGGCCTTCAATTTTTAATGTAAAACAGACACGGCCGAGCAGGATTTTTTTTTTTTATGAGCAAAACAATCGCTGTACGATGTTTTTCTCGTTTGGAAAACTCGCAACATACAGCAGCAGGATAAGATTGAATAATTTCCGCTGTTGGAAAAAATAGAAGTTTTACGTCATCCTCCCCTCCTACAAAACAATTGGAGTGGGTCAGCTACCTTAGTTTTTCAATGTGAATCTTGTCCTCTCTCTCTCTCTCTCTCTCTCTCTCTCTCTCTCTCTCTCTCTCTCTCTCTCTCTCTCTCTCTCTCTCTAACTTTCATGCTTCAGGGCAGGCTATTAACTGCAGAATTTCTAAACAGAGCCACCCGCTCTCAGACCAGGGCTGTCGCAGACTATCTTTTTTATTGTTCTGGTCGGCGGCACTTTGTTCTCTAGATCTGTGAAAAGATTTTAAGTTTTCTTAAATGGGCTTGGAGAAACTTACTTCTGTGTATAAATCTGTGCCGTTTTTCCCCATTTGTACTCTCAGACAGCCGTTTTCCAAACTTCTGTGACACTGATTACCTGGACAGTCTGTCGTTGTTTTCCCTTAGCATATGCTCAGTTCAGTGTTGCTGATAAATACTCTTCCATACTTATTATGGAGTTTAAAACAGCGAAAGATTTTCGCGAAAAAATCCCTTCCGAAGAATATGTGCTTGTAGACAATGTAATAGGGAAAAGCCATATTTGGAAATATTTTAAATTACTGTCCCGTTCTGAAACTAGTCGGCCGGAAAACGTTGCGCAGTGCACTAAATGCAAAAACGTTTTGAGTTACGATAGCACAAAGTCTGGAACATCGTATCTTAAGCGGCACAAATGTGCCCCCCCGAGACATATTGGGTTCCAACGATATGATATGCCAGTAGAGATAGGTGCAGTTTATAAAGCCATAAAATCTTCTCCCAGTAAAACGATCGGACTCATAAATCTGGATATTTCGTACTTTTCGAATTACCCGCTCCCCTTATCCCCAAGGATATTTCCGGGTCCGGCGGTAGGGAATGATAATTTGAAAACCCAGAAAATTTGAAAGGCATGGAAATTGTTCTTTTCATGCAATATTTGTTAGTATACAACCCCCTCCCCCCTTCCCTCGGACGTCACGTGACTTATACAGAATCTCAGAAATTTTCTGAATTAACGTTTATTGTAATAGAATACGTGTAGCAATTAAGAAAACGAAAACTCTTAAGGAGTCGAATGACCGAGTGCACATGGTGTCAGATTCGTGTTTTGACGATTGTTGAAATTTTACGGGACGGCCCGGGCCTTGGAAACAGGAGAAATATATGGGCCGGGCCGGGCCTTCCAAATTAAGGCCCGTGCAGACCTCTAATGGGCCTCACTGTGATGACCCTCACTGTACCGCTCCAGAAGTGTCGCCGTGATTTCCCATTTGCGAGTAAGAGCCACGCGACGTAATAATAAAGTCCCACTATAGCAATTAAAATATTAAATTATCAGCATTAAGCCATTTTCTGCTGATCTATCTTCTTTCCTAGCTTAGAAGTAAATGAAGTTCTATTTTTCTGCAATTATGTACTAGACCGGTAGTTTGTTGGCATCTCTTCATTAAGTGACTATGACGCAAAAGGCAATTTAAAATAAGCCTGCTAAATTTCATCCAAAAAAAAAAAAAAAAAAAAAAGAGCACTTGCCTTTCGTGAAGTTCTGCTTGTCCTTAATCTTTTCGAATTTGTGGTTTTTCTATGGGCTTGGTGTAGAAATGAGTGTACGTAATACAGGGTGGCCCAAACAAAACTAGGCCCACAGTGGCCCAAACAAAACTATATCAAAAGAACAAATCAAATAAGCACAAGTTTTATTTAATGTTATAGTGTCCAAGGCAGTCCTACAGCAGGTGTTTGAAATGAGCACTCTCATTATTAAGGCACAGGTCGGTTCTTCGCAACATGGTTTGGAACACAATTTGTTATAATGAAGTTGTTGTGGTGTAATCTTCGCAATTTCAGCGGAAATGTTGGTTTGAAGCTCTTAAAGAGTTCTCGGGTTATCGGAATACACCTGACCCTTTAGTGCACCCCACAGTAAAAGTCACATCAGAGGATCGAGCAGGCCAAAGGTCACTACTCACAACACGGTCTTCCTCAAACACCCAAAAAAATCGCATTCATTGAATGGTGGGCAGTGTGAGCTGTAGCTCCATCTTGTTGAAAGTAACAATGTCTTCTCTTCGTTGGTAAGCTGATTGACAAATGGGTTAAAAATGTTTGCAATATATCGAGCTGAGTTTATGGTTTCGTGGGGGAAAATGGTAATAATCCTACATGCCGACACAGCACACCACACATAAAGTTTCTGAGCATGTAGAGGGGGTCTCCACAAATTGATACGAGTTTTCTGTGCTCCAATATCGACGGTTCTGGGAATTTACATATCCACTTACGTGGAACCATGCCTCATCACTCGTGAAGTAGATTCATGTCCAGCATCCCAGATGCAATTTCTTCGTATAACCGCCGGCAGTATCGCACACGTGCGGGTTTATCTTGAGGTTGCAACTGATGCAATGCAGAAATTTTGTACGGTTTAGCTGTTACAGGGCTTGGTGCTGAGTTCTATTACAGCGCCCTGTATGGAGGGTTCGTTTGATGCTTGCTCTGCAGTAAGTTCTGCATCGGGGGTTTAACCCGTAATTCTCCCAATTGGAGCAAATAAAACACAAGGAATCAAAAAGCAACTCTAGTTAAAACCTTTTCGTGCAGTGAGGAAGACTTTTATTCAGATATTGCGGGGAATATCATCAAGCTTTTGTCCGTCATTTCCGTGCTTTCCTTATTTTAGTTGTCTCCCCCGGTGTTCTACTCGCCGAATTCTCTTTATCTCTTCCCGGCCATCCAAACCTCTTCTTTCATCCGTTCCGACCAAACCCCCGAGGTTTTCAGAGCCTCCTAAAAATATTCTGCTCCTCCCTCGACTTTTCGCCACCGAGTCTCTCCTCTCTTGCCCGGAGAGAGAAATCCCCTCAAAAAACTGTCCCCTCGTCCGACTTATTCAAAGAAAGCGCGGCCACGCCTTCACTCTCAAAACTCTATGTTCTAAATTGCTTAGTGGCTCCCTCTGCTGCGACGCGTGGGAAAGGATATACTTTGCCTTTCGCTGGCCTCTTATCCAAATGGCGGGAATTGAAGGAAAGTGATTCCAATTATTTATCCCGCAAAACGGCTGCTGAAATTCACTTCCGATAAATATGGAAGCCCCGGTTACATAGCACCCATATTGAGTTTCAATATTCGCTGGCACGAAGAACGTGAAATTCCTGCTTGTTGAGATAATCGACGCGTAGATTTTTTTAGGAGACTAAGATTCGCTCGCGAATGTTCTCAATGTTTTCTGTAGTACGTACGCGCTTGGCATAATTTCTGGCAGCATTTGTCACTGAACCAGTTGCATGCCAGTTTTTTACCATATCATTGATTGCCACCTTCGTTGGTGGTCGAATTATGAGCCTTGTTTGAAACTCCTGTTGACACATTTTAAAGAACTTATGCTTCACATATGCCTCGACGATGAAATTTCTTTGCTGCAAAGTCAGGACTATCTTCTTTGCTGCTGGGAAACTCCTCACAAGTAATCTGGTATGCAGATCGATGGATTTTCAGTACCTGTAACCAAATTAGTTATTAAACTGAGCCACCCTGTGTACACTGAAGTGCCAGAAAAACTGGTACACCAGTCTAATACTTAGTAGGTCCTCCACGGGAGTGCAGGACTGCAGAAATACGACGGGGCATGGACTCTACTAGCTGCTGGAAATATGCTGTAGGCAATGCACACCATACTTCCTGCAGAGCGGTTCCACAATTCGGATGTATTCCGAGATCTGGGATGGATTCCTGTGTTCGATAGCGCGTTGCATGGCGTTCCAAAAGTGTTCTATCATGTTCAGATCTGGGGACTTGGGTAGGTTGGCAACACCCCAAACTCAGATGAATGCTCCTCTAACCATAATGTGGTGTCCCGACACTTGTGTGGATGTGCATTGTCCTGTTGGAACTGGCCCAACCCATCAGCATGAATGCAGGACATGAACGGGTGTACTTCGTCAGAAAGGATGCGTAAAATAGCGTTGGCCGGTCATACATTTGTAAACGTACCAGGGGTCCCAGTGATGTCCCCCCCCAGCCAGTACAGTTCCCTGTTGACAGGCGGGATCCATGGCTTCATGGAGTTTGCGCCACACACGAATCCTTCCATCTGCCCGATACAGTTGGAAACGTGACTCGTCAGACCAGGCTACTTGTTTCCAGTCATCAAGTGTCCAGTTGCGGTGTTGCCGTGCCCAAGGGAGGCGCATAGCTCTGTGTCGTGCACCCATCAAGGGGACTAGAGTTGGGCGTCGGCTCCCATATCGTGCAGGGTACGTTGCACAGTCCGGACGCTGATGCTTGTTGAGGCTCCAGCATTGAATTCCGATGATACCTGCGAGAGTGTTGCACGCCTATCGCGTGAAACGATTCTTGACAGCCGACGATGGTCACGTTCACCCAATGTCTTTTTACGGCCACACTGGTATCGTAGGTTGGAGGTTTTGCCGGAATTCTTGTAGTCACGGTACACCCTTGCAATGGTCGTCCGTGAAAATCCGAACTTCGTTTCTACCTCCGAGATACTATGACACCGCGTTCAAAATCGCTTAAATTGTTATTACTTGTCCTTCACATGACGAAAACAGCTCTGACAGCTGGCAAGGATGTCTATCGCTTTATATACGCACTAGCGGACGCAACAGAGTACTCGCATGGGTGACGTTGCTATGTATTTTGCATAAGCTCATCTGTACCAGTTTTTCTGGCACTTCAGTGTATATATTTTTTTAATAAATCGAATAGTGTTCTTTGAAATTCTTTATTCTTGCAAGTCGCATATATGTTAGACAGTCTCGAATGAAAACGAAATATAGGTTTGAGTAATATTTATGAAATTCAGTAGCACCTTGAAGAGAATTTCCCTCACGAGAACAGATGGTGAGGTTAGTTTTCTGGAGTCTGGTGTGTGTATCAAAAATATTTGAGATGGTCCAATGACTGTCGGGTTTTCTTTAAGTTTATTGACATCCAAGTTGTCATACCACGGATGTCTATTATTTTTACCCCGTAATCCTGCAAGCATCTGACCATTATTTACCTTTTTGTTATTCCACGTGCAACTATTTACTTTATCACACAAGTCTTCAACTGTAATTCACCTTCATGCCATCACCATCAGCTTATTTACCCTAATTTACCGTCTTACGATGTCTGACCATTATTTACTTAGCCCACAAAGGGTTCACCATTATGTGCTTATCACGCAAATGATTGACCGTTATTTACATTGCCATTCCATTAACGTCTGACCACCATTTACTGTTCCTGCGATGTCCACCATTAATTTGCCATGCCATCCCACAGGCATTGTTAAAATTCTAACGTCAGCTCAGGTAACTGATTTCTGACGCATCAGTTACCGTTTCGACCCACCATGTTTTACCTTTTATTTGCATTAATTCGGTAGAAGTATGACTATCATTTATTCTATCTTTGACACCAAGGTTCGACTTTTGTCTGTTTATTACTTACAATCGCAGCTATTTAGATTGACATTCTCTCAACATTATTTATTAACAAAGTTACATACGCCGACATCCGAACGTTTGATCTCTCCCTGCCTATACGCCTGACTGTAACCATCGTGCATCACAGACATTAGACTGTTATTTACCCTGCCATTTTACTGGCGTTCACATATTAGTCACCCTACAAGAGAGACCGTTGTGGAGGAAACTTGGGGAGACCTTCGTCCAGCAGTGGATTGATAATGGTTGACAATGATGATGATGATGATGATAACCCCTCACGAATCATTGTCATTTACTATTCGGTGTGTGTTCAACCTTTGTCGTCATACATACGGTTTTACTTATTGTTACAATGTTACTCCATTGACATCAGACAATGATTTAACCAACTGTCTACGTCGACATTTGACAGTTATTGCTTTACTTCGTGTCAACGTTTGACCTTGATTAAATAATCTAATATCCCAGCGTCCAACCATTCTTTACTGCTTCAACCTGCTGAAGTCCAACCTATTATACCTTAACCGCTTACTGTTGGCTTAGAACCCATTCCCCGATTTAGATTCCAAAGCTTTGATAACTACAGAGGTACTAACACACTAACGCGATCATTGTTTTACTTCTGTTAGATAGAATGTGTGCTACATTGCAACTGCAGTTCCCATGCCATTTTTGTAGAGAACAGTTGAATTCATGTTTTCACTCGCCAGTTTTGGTATGGATAGCAGTATAAAAGCTAGTGGACCGCAAACCGATCATCATTAGACTACCGCATGGAATCCCTGAGCAGCCATCAGTTAATTATTTTTTTAAATTACTTTGTTGGAATGAATATTCTCGAAGTCGACATGAGAGTATAAGCGTCCCATTGTTGAAGCTGGAATCCTCTGCTCACAGCGTCTCCGGGGAAAGCAAGAATGGTGTCGAAACCGGGTGTACCCTCCATTTACGATTTTATATTCTAACCGAAGTTCATTGCATTGTCCTTTTTTTGTTTCCCCTCTCCCCTACGGCTGCTTAAGTCGCCACTCTCGCATTTCCTTAATTGTAAATTGGTTTCTGTGTTGCGAATGTTGGGAGAAGTCTTCTATCGCTTCCATCCGTTCCTCCAGCCGAAAGTGCGAGTATCTTGATTAACTTCTGAAAACAAATGCAATTGTAAAACGCCCTGCAATTTTGAAAATTTTTCTTATGTAGCAATTTTGCCCGATAAAGGCCTGAACAAACAGAAATGAATTCTGAGCAATATTTCTATTGCTTTTCGTCCTAAATGCTAGGTACAACTTTTTATAAAGGAGGTAGCTATTCCTACTCTACTACAGTAGTACTCTTAGGTTGGCTCGGAGTATAGGTACGCCGCCGGTTGTAAGCCATTACTTATTACCAGTAGGTATGAATTTTTTCAGAATGCTAACATTAGATTTATTCGTTAAAGCAATGGCGTTCAAACTTTGTTTCACGTACTATTGGTACAAATTCTTGTTCTCTTAAACTTGTTTGTATATTGATTTTAAAACTACTGGTACAAATTCTTGTTATTTTAAACTTATTTGTATATTGATCAAATAATCTGAAGTAGTTGATCGTTTTGTCATTTTCGCATGGATAACATGAAAACAGAAAAAGCTGATTATTAAATAATGGAAGATTTTTATTAAATTATGGTAATTTGTATTAGTCCTCGTTGGGAATCATTTTTCAGTATTTCTTAGACGAAAATCCAATCAGTTTTTTTTTTTACGATTTAAGTAAAAAGTATTCCTAGAGAAAATAATGACTTTCAGCAGTTTTTTGTATTCCATTCAGGGTGTATTTTCTTGCGGAGGTACGGATTCCGGACTAGTTTTTGAACATTTTTCTTTCGGAAAAAAGTGGTACATTTAGTTTTTCTCTTCAACTAAATTTGACGAAGTTCATAGTGATCAAATTTAAACTTGTTGTTTTTCATCAAGAAAAATACCCTTCTTTCCCGTTTCTTGGATGAATTATGTGGAATGAAATCAAAGAAAGCAGACTGGTTTCAACCGCAGTTAAATAAGGGAGAATATCCTGTGCCGGAGTTTTCACTTTTGAGGTCTGGGACTCGTGTTATGAACACAGTTGTAATGACCCTCGCTCCCTTTTGGCTCTTACATAACATAGCCGCGATCCAGCAAGAACAGTCACACAATTTTGTTTTGGTTCGTTCCATAGTAGAATCCCACACTCGAAGAAAAATAGGATTCAGGCCCTTTTTTAACAATAACAAACAGTTTATTTCTCTAAAACTATGTGGCTTGGTATCCTTCAAAGGGTTGGTTAATGGAATGCTTCATTTGACTTCGTTCCCTTCCGTGCGGTCTACAGTAGACCCGAACTTCGTGTTTTCCGTAAACCGCAGCTACGCGACGTAATACCAGTTGCTCTCCGGAAACAAATCGTCTCCGAAATCAAATCCCAGACCTGACCGCTGTCTCAAAAACTAAGGTCCCGTTTCTCTTGCTTCCACTTCAAAAGTAAAAAGTGCCCGTTCGCTCTTGAAACTTCATAAAAGCTCCACTATGGGATTTCCGAGTTAATATTCCCTACGTGGGGCTACCTGGCACACCCTTAAACTTGTCTCACTCGTTAATGCGCCCTTAAGACAATCCCATCGCCAAGCAAGACAGGTACAATACACTTCAAATACTTATTTACTAAGCCAATTGTAGATCGGCTAATCGCGTGTATCTGACAGCAACTGCCTTAAACCTGCTGATTTCGTCCGCTCTGCCTGAAAATGGCAGGAACAAAGAAATTCCACTTGGGAATTTACATAGGCATACCTATTTACAGTTGTTTTTCCATGGCCTGGGGGCTAACGAATCTTACAATAGCGAAAATCGGTTATTCGTTTTTCTAGGGAATGGCCTTAAAATATATATACATGTAGAAAACATATAAACGAAATTTCAAGATGTTAAATACTACTGTAAAATTTATGCTTTAAAGGAGTATACGATGTTCCTTAATTTATTTAAAGCCGAATTGGCGGTGAAAGAACAAAAAAATGCATTACAAATTATAATGTATTTTATCGCAGTTACAAAATCATAAAACCTAAAAGAATTAAACTTCCCTTTTGACGACTATCAGTCTATAAAAATCCTGATTCTAAATTAAGTGAAATCCTCACTACCAAGAATGTGAGACCAGTGCTTCAGTATGGAACTCGTGGATTCACAACTTTTTTCGGCGTATGCTGGGTGCTTCCATTTGAAACCAGAATATTGAGGATTCGCTTAGGATTCTATTCTACTACGCCACGGAATAATGGAGCCACAAAGTTACGTTCAAGAGATTTATCAGCTTTTAAATAGCGTGTATATGTGTGTCATGAAATGCGAAACCAATTTTTCATCCAAAGCGAAAGTTGACAACGTATACCCTTCTGTGATGGGACGAATGTTCCACTTTGATTGCACCCAGAAGGAACTCTACAACGCTGTTTCAATTCTCCCATAGTTGCAACATACCGGGTTCCATATAAAAGAATGAAAGAACCGTGTATTTCTGATAATCTGAGATTCAAATTTTAACGTATAATCTCAAAAAGCGTGTAAATGAATTACGTATAAACGAGTTAAAAAAAGCAAAGAAACTACAGTAAAATATCGGGACTGACGCAGAATTACATATAAAAGTGAAAAACGTATAACTGAGAAACGTATAATTCTGGTTCCACCGTATCTAGAAGGAAGTACCAAGATTCTTCTGTATAGGAAGTTTTCAGGTGAGGATTATACGCAGCAGAATTGTAAATGTCAGCAGAAAGTGTACCAAACAGGGACACGATGCTACGGTTTGTGTTGCAGCAGCACGTGTGATGGAGGTGTGTGTGTGTGGACCAAAATACAGTGCACACCGTCGGACTTCATGCTAGCTGCTGTGTCGAGACAAGAAGAGGAATGTACACTGGAACATATTCCTGTGTATGCTCACCGAGAAGGCTGGTGTGTACCTGGAGATTGTAGAACAAGTTCCTGTATCAATTGCATAAAAGGACTTAAGTTTAAAGCCATGGGGCTGTTCAAGTTTCTGCTAAAGATCCCATGGGTGCACTGTTTAGCATTATTGACCTGAAGAGAGATTGATTCATGTCCCTTGAAAACTGAGTATTCTTTCCTGCTTCCGACAAAGTTTTCGCCTCATTTGCACAATATGGTTGAGATACAGTATGTATTTAAATGGAAAGGTAATTTATTAGTAACGGTTTGAAGACCGCAGAATGACAACCAGAAATTACTAGCTCAACTACGAGCTCGATGTGAAAAGTCTGTCCAGACAAACTATATTAAACACAGTGAAGATTTAATATAGACTTCGTTGTAATGAAGTGTTGCTTTCATAAAGTAGATATTCTAACTGCACGGAGTCAACTAGTTTTTTCAGTTGGATAGTTTCTCCCCTTTCTATGCTGTAAATGGTCCGAACCGACTTTTGCATATTGTAAAGTGTGCTTGCTTTCCTAAACTACATATGTTCTTTGCGCCGAAGAATGTCTATAATCAAACAAGATCTCATCCTGCACCAAAAATAACGGCTTTGTTCTGTTCGCCTGAAAGACTACTACCTAAATATATTTCTATTCCAGACGCAGACTGTATCCAGATCCTATTTTGCAGTTAGACTGTACAGTCATCATACAGTGCTTGTGTCACTGCGATTTAAGTTTACTGGTCTTGACGTTAACCGTACGCTTACCTTCTTAGAGCGTACGTGGCGCTAGAACATGTGGTGGCCTTTAGCTGTGAAGCTTTACCTGATCACATACTTTACGAAGGAGTTTGGGCATACTTTTATAGCTCGTTATACAGTTACCGGATAAGTTAGTGGTGCCATGCTGGGCATACTTTTATAGCTCGTATGCCCAGCATGGCACCACTAACTTATCCGGTAACTGTATAATGTTGGATGCTGTAAAATGAAAAATCGGCGTTACCATAGTTATCTTTACATCTATTTATTTTCAGATTTTCATCAATTTTCTCATCTTGGCTGTGAATTTGGAAATAAAATATTCTGTTAACCCTTTAACTACAAGGATCCTGAAATCTTGTGTAGCAAAGAGTACCATAATGTCCAAAACTGTCTGTTGTTCCTTTCAGAATTTCTTCCCTCCCCATTGCAGGTTAACAAAAGAAGGATTGGTGCTAGGTCACCACACTGAACTTCCGATCTGTAATCTTGATGTGCATTGACCTTCAGACGTTTTCGTAGGGCGATCACTGCATTCTTCAATGGAGAAGGCATGCGATGTCATGAGAGTAAATAATATCGTTCCAGGAGATATCAACGCCTACTTTACTTATTTGCTCAGCGACAACAGTGATTACTGAGGGCAGGGTTGAACTGAGGGTGACTTTTGCTAATCCCGTAGATGTCGTATAAATTCACAGACAAGGTCGGGGGTAAGAAATCCTAATCACTCTAGACGGGCGTTTTCGGGCGGTCGTGGTAGTTTGGATGTATGGACGTTATGGTCGTTAAAGGGTTAATCTAACTTAATTGCAAAGAAAAGAAAGACAAATATGACAATATGCCCTCTTCGGAATATATTTCTTTAAACAATGCTTAGGTTCCTCACTGAATATATTTCTAGCAATAAAGTCTGAAGAAATTTGTTACAGTGTACTGAGTTCAATTGCCGCCCCGATGGCCGAAGTGGTCTGAGGCACTGGTTTTTGACCAATCGTCCGGGATGGGCCCGGGCTTTTGAGTACCCGGTAGCTGTGTCAATATGGAGTGTCTGGCGCAACTTTTCCCCAGAGACGTAATGTTAATTTTGGAGTGGCTCCTATTTCGATTACTTAAAATATTTAATTAATCGAAACAAATTTTGGAGGTGGGAGGCATGAATTCAGGAAACGAACTATTGTAGCTGTCTTCCGGGGTTCAATGACTCACTTAAAAGTCAGTGAGTCGTGGAATTCGAAAAATTTCAATTTTCAATTCCATTAATCTACTTCGATTAGTTGATGTAGAAAAAATTTATTAAAAAAATTCCCTAATCCCTTTAATTTTAGCGTCGATATGACAGCTCTGGTGTTACGATAGTTCAGACGCAGCTTTTCCTATAGACGTAACGTTAATTAAAAAAAGTTTGGTATTATATTACAAGTTGTTTTGTGTAATATTGTATAATTATTCGATGATAGGAATGTGTACACACCACACACACTTCACAGAATTATATATGAGAACAGGGCCGCAACCAGCCAAGAAGGTCACAAGGGGCTTTGAAACATGCAGTGGGAGCTCAAGAAGAAAAAAGTTCAATGCGCAACTGAAGTTAGGATCATGTCATGTTCTTCTCGTAAAACAAAGAATAAAATCTTCATCGAGCAATTTATTGCATTTAAAAAAGCAAACGATCCCCCCGCCTTCCACCCGCCCTGCGGAACTCATTTTGGTCTGTTGAAGGTTTGCATATCGAACAAAGGTTTGAAGCGCCGTCAAGAGCTATGTCCCCAGTAAAATTGTTATCGAGACGAGTCGAAACGATTTTTTAATTTTTCTTTTTCTTTAATTTAATGATAAAAAAATTTAATGGTGTTAAAATTTTGAGACTTTAACAAAACTTTTGCGCTTTAATAAAACTTATCACGCAATCAGTCGTATCTAAAATAGCAACTGATTTTTTATTTGAATTGTTTATTATCCCTTTATTTCCTTTTTTCATGCATCACTTCCAAGGTTACGCATACGCGCCAAAATAATCGCCAAATATAGATTTTTGCATCTATCCAGAACTATGTGTCGTCGCTCAAAGAAACTAGTTTCATTCGATTCAAAATGCAAAATTACATATAAAACCATACATCGTTGGCCATTTTCTCCCAGAAACGTTTTTTTTTTTTTTTTTGTGTGAAAATTTTGGGGCCACATTTGCTTATTATCGACCGATTTTACTGGTTAACAAAATCCAAGGGATTTCGAAATCTGTTTTTTGTTTTTGTACTAAAAATCAACTCATCGGTACATAATTGTGAACGCTATCGTGTTGACAGCCTAATAGATATACATATAGGATACATAAACTTTTGAGATGTTCAGATTCATATTCTCCACCCTCTGAAACGTGTAGAAAACACGATTTGAGTTCAAACTCACGTTGCCGGACCAATTATAATAGCTTGTCCTATTCTTATTTTTAATAGGACAAGTTAAGAAATTTAATCATTACACAAAGGTTGTCGAGCTTTAACGATTTTACTAACGCATTTTATGCAAATTTTAACGTAGAATAATTAAAAATACAACAAAAAAATTTTATCATGAACATTTGAGTTTTCAAAATCCTACGAATTTTTTATTCAATTTCAAAACAGCATTAAAATGGCTAACTAATGCTAATTTTCATATTACAACAAGCAAGAATTGCGAGGCGCGGAACTTTGTTGAAAATTCATACATTATAGGCAGTGGATTAAGAGAATTGTATGCCTGATGAATTTCAGCACAGTTACATTACGCCGAAGGTTTAAGCTGAATTAACTTATTCAGCAAAATGCTACAATAATCTGATTTTAGCTGAAACACGCAATTTTTCAGATCAAATGTTTAAATATTTTTTTTCGATTGCTTAAACCTAGATTTGACTAAATATGATATTTGGGTAAATGGAATCAAGATCCATGTATTATTCAGAAAATGTACTCACCCATGTTGTTGGCCACTTTTGCCTTTGTAGCCACATGGTTGGCTTCTTTTTCGACTCTGATACAGACGGAAATTTATTTTGCAAAAATATAAAAAAAAATGGGAAAGAAACAGAAAGATCAGAAAACAAGAGAGTTGCCCTTTAAAGGGTTAAAGTAAAAACTTATAGCTTTTTTCATTTTAGAATAGTTGCAATTTCCTGTCAGCCATACGATTGAATTTCTTCAAAAAAATTGAGGAGTCCAAATCTTTTTTTTTTTTTTTTTTTTTTTTTTTTGCAAAACTCAATAGCACTAAATCTGCCTGTCTTTGACAAGACATGTTTTGCCTCTGGGACCTGTCGATATTTGCAAGGGCGGAAAAAGTACTTTCACAGATTGCAGTGCTGCATGCAAAAACCCTACAAGTTGCCACCAGGTTATACACATAAGGAAAAGCTTTTCGCATTTCATAGAGTTCTTCTATCAAGTCCTCCGTTCTTGTTTCAGATTTAATATAATTTTTTGCAACTACTATTTCTTCTCTTTGGGGAACATTAATTCCAAGTTCTTTCAGGGCGTCATACTTTTCTAAATCCTCATTCAGCTTCTCAACAGCAGTTATTGCAGCAATCAAAGCTTGGTTGTTGCAAAATCTCTTATCAAGTTCTTGTAGAACAGAATCAATAGTCTCATTGTAGATGCACTGCAGTTTATTACGATGACTGACTTCTGAAGGCTCATTTATGAATTCATAAACTATAAAGTTTTCCCTAATTGAATTTCTTTTACGCATTCCATGCTTTTTCATTCCATCCTCCAAATTCTTAAAGAACGAATTACTCTCCTCCACTGTTGCACCAAAATTAGGAATTTTTCGAAGGTCAACAAGTGTTTGGTGCACAAAATTTATAATT
This sequence comes from Macrothele yani, assembly GCA_039090855.1. Taxonomy (NCBI): domain Eukaryota; kingdom Metazoa; phylum Arthropoda; class Arachnida; order Araneae; family Macrothelidae; genus Macrothele; species Macrothele yani. The sequence goes on along the minus strand of CM076996.1, from coordinate 1,616,692 downwards.
TTATTTGATGTTTCGAGGCTTGCTGTGCGACTCTGTAAAATTTTATGTGCTGGATGTAAAATTCCAAGTATTTTTTTTCATCAATAGCAAACAAAAGCAGAATGTGTTATTGGTCATTGTATGTAATAATCCAGTGCTGATTGCAACATCTTCTCCATCGAACTTTTTCTTTTAACTGCTCTAAGGGATTTGACAATGTCATCGAAATTTTCAAACATTGATTTAACGTCTTCAAAATGGCCTGACCACCCTTGTTCTAAAAGCCGAACAAGTTTTTCGCCTTCATATATGTATGTTACGAATATTTCCTTTCTTGAGAAAAATAAAAAAAGGCTGTCCTCTGGCTGAAAAAGTACTGAATTTCATCTATCATTACTACTTTCATTACAACTAAATTTAATCTATGGTTGTAGCAATGCAAGCTAACCTTCGTTCTTTAGTAGCAATGAACATAGGGGATCTTCCGATTTAATTTATTTTGCAAGATAGTCTGGACGCCACCTTTTTCACAAGACATGACACTGGTATTGACTAAGTAAATGCAGGCTTCTAATAAATCAAGTGCCATCTTAGCCAATGATTTTGCATCACTGCTGTTCGCCATCTCAACTGATAGTTTTTCTAAAACTTTTCCATTTCGAACAAATCTGATTCCAAAAGCTATTATTTCTTAAATTTTTCGTTACGGCTTCCATCCATAAATAATGTATACCAAGGAACGTCTGCATTTAAAACATTTGTAGCAATATCATTTTTCACCCTATCAGCCATAACATGAATCATATCATTCTGCATTTTAGGGGATAAATAGGATGCATTTTTGGGAATTGTTTTAGAAATATCTAAAAGTTTTTGATCCATTTTAAGCGTATATTAATTTTTTTTTATAAATCTGTCTTCTGAATTCTCTTAAATATTGTAAGTACCTTTTAAGGGCAGTTGATCAGTAGTAAGAAACTGTATCATTTCCATGATGGATGAAACATAATAACGGTTCCCTTCTAGAACTTTATCATTTATTAAACACGAAACTGACTGATTACGTCGTTCTCTTACTTTTCTTTCTTCCCACTTTGCAACAGCAATTAAATGATTTTTCGTCAATTCATGAGCTGGAAATCCTTTCTTCTTGTGAAGTGCTTTTTCTAACAATCGAATCCCGTAGTTATATACGCTGTCTCTTTTTGTCCCAGTAGGTTGATACTTGCAAGCGTTACAAAATACCTTGTCCAGTTCTTCTGAATATTCCAGCCATTCATATTTACGTAACCAGTCGCCTTGTCCAGTTCTTCTGAATATTCCAGCCATTCATATTTACGTAACCAGTCACCTTGAAAACTTCTGTCATATTTATTTTTGGGATATTGTCCCGTCTTCAGTTTTTTACTGTCGGGTAGCTTTATCACATTAAACTCAATAAGTGAATCATTATCCTGCATAGTATCAGGGGTTTTACTAAAAGCAGCTTTTTCTTGTTCTTCACTGCTGACCTCATTCTCGGAACTTTTTTTTTTAAGTATTTTAATAAAGACATTTTATACAACAGGACTAAACTTTCTGCATACTTCAAACAGAGTTCAATTTTCAAACAATGATTAGATACACACTCAAAATGTTTTCTAAACAAAAGAAATATAAGCAAACCGAGGAACAAAATTCGTAGATAAAGATACGAAAACCAGGGATGTAGGTAAAAATGCCCCCGGAGAAAATACCCCTCAAAACCGAAAAGCTATAAAAATAGCCCCAGAAGAAATACCCCCAGAACAAACGGTTCACTGTAAACTGCCACACAGGAACACTGATGTGTGGCTGAGTTCCGGTGTGGCAATTTACCGTCAACCCTGCAACACATCTTTCAGCACCTTGGAAAATTGCCACACAGGAAAATTGCCACATGTTTTTCATTAAGAGGCCGGGCACAAATTGCTGTTCCTCTGAAGAACACTTTCAATGTGTGACAATTTTTTCCAGTGCGACAGTTTTCCAAACTATGTGTGACAGTTTTCCAAGGTGCCTAAAGAGGGGAAGGAACTTTTTGTTGGTCTGAATTTTCATGCCGGTTCCATACGAGCTTAGGGCAACTGACCACAAATGTTCAAGAGAGGGGGGGGTTATAAAGATTGCCGTTTTCTGGGCCTATATTGAGAACTGAATTGGGAACTCCAAACGAAGTTCGAGAAAACTTTCCATGTAAGCCAAGTAAGCCAAGCGATAATTGTACTTTAATTTGAAAAAATAAATTGCCGAGGAACCGAGGCACACTTGGTTTGGGGGGGGGGGGGGCTCTAGTCCCAACTTCCGTAATGTTATATTCTGGGCCGCTGGAGTCTGTCAGTGTATCCAGGATATTCCCCTTGAAACGTCTGCGAGGTTCGTGAGTTTTGAGAGGGTGGCTTTCCCCCAAAATGTTAAAATGAACGTAGAGCTGTGAACATTAGCACCATGCTTTATATAATGATTCTGTACAGGTCCATGAATTTTCAGGAGGGTGGGATGAATTCACCCTCACCCCCAGTTTCTAAGAGCTCTTCAGGGGTAACATCGAGGATACAACTTCCGTAATGTTATATTCTGGGCCGCTGGAGTCTGTCAGTGTATCCAGGATATTCCCCTTGAAACGTCTGCGAGGTTCGTGAGTTTTGAGAGGGGTGGCTTTCCCCCAAAATGTTAAAATGAACGTAGAGCTGTGAACATTAGCACCATGCTTTATATAATGATTCTGTACAGGTCCATGAATTTTCAGGAGGGTGGGATGAATTCACCCTCACCCCCAGTTTCTAAGAGCTCTTCAGGGGTAACATCGAGGATACACTGACCGACTCTTCTAGAGGTCCAGAATATAAAATTACAAAAGTTGAGGGTAGGGCCCCCAAACCAAGCGCCTCGTATCTCTTTTACAGACTCCACCAAATTTCTGGGAAAGGGGGAAGGGCATACATAGTCTGCCGCTAAACACAACATGAAGCATAGAAATCGCTTACCTTGAACACTTGTCTGCGCTCTTAGAAACTTGATGGAGAGTGAATTCACCCCACCTGCCTGAAAATTCGTGGTCTTGTACAGAATCATTATATAAAGCATGGTGCTAATGTTTACAGCTCTACGTCCATTTTAACTCTTTTTCCCCCATCCCCCCTCCTTGAACTTTTGTCGCCAGTTGCCCTAAACTCGTATGAACCGGCATGAAAATTCAGACACAAAATAGTTCCTTCCCCTCGTTAGGCAGCTTGGAAAACTGCCACACAAAATTTGGAAAACTGCCCCACTGGAAATATTGTCACACATTCAAAGTGTTCTTCGGAGGAACAGCAAATTTTGTCCGGCCCTTTAATGAAAAACATATGGTAATTTTTCAAGTTGCTGAAAGATGTGTGGCAGGGTTGCCAGTATAAATTGCCACACCGGAATACTGCCAAACATCATTGTTCCTGTGTGGCAGTTTGCAGTGAACCGTTTGTTCTGGGGGTATTCCTCCGAGGGCATTTTTGCCGACTTTCAGTTTTCAGGGGTATTTTCTCTTTTTTTTTTTTTTTTTTTTTTTTTTTTTTACCGTTTACTAAAAACCAGACCAGGGAGACTCTTTTCAGAACTCTACAATGGAGGTTGGGAAAAAAAATTTGCTTGCAATCTCACTTCACACCAGCCTAACTGACCACGTGCTCCCTTAAATTAACTCATTAGAGAAGTTGGCCTGGTTCTTTAAGAAACGTTCCTTTAGAGAGGTTGATCGCTAAATAGGGGGTTGGGGGAAGGTTTTAGTTGAACATGCAGCAGGATGATTTCCTTGACATAGTAGCGCACCCAGAAATTTCCCAAGGGAGGGGCCCGTGCGCCGTGGCACACAGAATTTTCCCAAGATGGGGGTAACCCACCCTAAATTTACCGAAAAAAATAGTCAGGTGCTATAACAAAGAGTTTGGCTTTTCTACATGTATTCTTATCCAGTTACTAGTAATGTTACAGTACAAGAAAGTTAAATGATTAGAAGAAGCAGTAGATGAAATTATTTTCCTTATTAGATTTTTCTAAATTTATTTAACAGAACTACTCCCTTATAATTATTAATGTTATAATTATACGGTACATGATTAAGAAGTATATGTAGATCGCATATCGTGACTTTTTGTTTCAAACTTTGACATAATAATTTTCCGCTCTATCATCCGAAGGGGGTGCCCCTGTCCCCATCGGCCACCGCCGTGACAGAAAAGGGCCTCAACCCCACCCCCTTAAGTGTCCTCTGTCCTGCCAAAAAGGGGAGTGGAGTTAAGATGTGTTTAAACTGTCACTCCCTTTTTCAGCTTTGTAGGAAGTGTGGAGACTGGGTCTTTGTTTTTCTTTAGGTAATGTTACTACAACTTCCTGTCATCCTCAAGAACTCGTGCGCCCTCGCCCCCACTCTCTTCCTGGAAGGATGAAGCTTTGTAGCCATTTAAAGTGACCTCTACATACTTCTGCAGATTTGTATTATTTCATGGGTCCAGGGTAGTGAGAAAATTATCAGAGGGAATAGTAATTCGGACTATTTTTTCTGCAGTGGTCCTTACCTTAAGCAAAGATGGTCGTTAAGAGGGGAGGACTGTCTTTTAATAGGGGGAAACCGGATTCTCAATAATTTTTTGGTCGTGTAGGAGATACTTTAAAATTTATAAAAAATCTGGGAATCGCTGGGGGGGGGGGTCTGAGAACCGCTAGAGCCCCCCCACCCCTCTCTGGTTACGGGTCTACAGACGGGCCGGAAACAGAACGGTAACAAAATGTATCATTTAAGAAAATGCAATGCGTGGTAAACACGTATTTTATTTCATTTAGTTTCTTTCAAACTATGCGATCCTTTTTTACAGACGTTAACACTTAGCTGACTGGATGAATTATGCTTCGAGACTTGTATTAAGAAAGTCTTCGGAATCTTTGTTATTTAGGTGTTTGCATATTTACGATAATTTCGCCCATTTGCCACAGATATGAACTTACTTTATGCTGCAGCTGCTGCACATTGTCTAATCAAAATAGCTTATCAAATACAGAATATATTTGTTGAAATCGCAAGAGAGCATACATTGTTGATCTTGTTTTGATATGGAAGCTTCGGCATGCTTGAGATGGCGCGTCGCCATCATTTCTTGTGGTCAATTAATCTTCTTATTGCTCCCTTCGTTGGGGTCACGACCTCGGGATCACTGTCCTCTTGAATGACCCGAATCTGCAGCAGGGTTTTTGAACTGTTTGAAGAAATTCGACTCTCCGACCGTCTGTCGGTCAAATGAAAGCACGAACGCGGACTTCGTGCTCATCCGTGAGAGTAATTGGTCTGTCACTCTCACTATCAAATGATGCTTACGGAAATTATTTAAGCTTAGTTTCTGAAATAAAACCAGAGGAAAAGAACTGTTGCATTGTACCCTGTCGTAACTGAAAAGGGCTAAGAAAAACTAAATAAAATTAAGAAAAAAAAATTAAAAATTTAGTTTTTAAAATTAATCTAAAAGTTTCCGACGGTGGGCTGAACATTTTCTGTAAGTAGTTATTAACCACTTTATTGCGAAACTTTGTACTTGATTTTGTTGAAGTGCAAAAATGAATAGGAATTCAATGAAGCGTAGTCTCCCATTGGTCGAGTAGTCTAGAGCGCAAGCTTTGACCGTCTCATACTGACGGGTCTTTGTTCAAATCTAGGCAAGAGATGTATTTGTCCTTCCAGCACTGGTTATGTTCCCTTCCCAGGAGTCAGTGGCTCTAAATTAGAGATGAGCGACTCATTATATAGTCCCCCCCGTTTTTAACTGCCACCGTGAGCTATTTTAAGGGCTATAAGCAGTCACCCATCACTAATTCAGGGTCACTGTTTCCAGGGAAGTGGCGGGCAGCACCGTAAATCAAACATTCCAGGTAGCAATATTATGTTGGACCAACCGTGGGCTTTCAACGGTCGGCCCAGCGACGAGGTGACTCGGCGGCCAACAATTATGTGTTGGTTCAACGGTTGGACCCACATTGGAAAACTGTTGCAAACAGTTTTCCAATGTCATCATGTGTTCTTCGACAACCATGGTTGGTCATGTGTTGTTGGACAACCATCGGACAACCGTTAAGTGGTCATTTGTTGATAAATGGTTGGTCATGTGTGGTTGGAAAAACCGTTGGCCAATCTTCGATAAACAACGCAACCTTCGCCCAGCGCTGCCGACGCAAAAATATCATTGGGCCAACCGTTGGCCAATGTCAGTGTGCTACTTGGGATACAACCCATGCCTTATCTGGAGCTCGGACGACTAGCCAGAAACCTGCTACTCGAACCACTCTGTCACTGGGCGGCCTTATAGTTTTAGGTGTTCACGATGGCTGTTACATCCCAAAATGAAAAAAAAATGCATGAATTTCTACATTTACTGCATTTGAAACTAGTGTATGCAGATTACATTTTATTTAACAGTTCTAGTGACGGTTTGCTTATTGTTAGAAATGTTTTCCGTGAGCTATGACGAAAGCCTCCCGCCTTTTTTTTTTTTTTTTTTTTTTGCAACTGAAAACTTTTTCTCAACACGTTAGCCGAGAACTTTGGGCCTTAAAATGAACCTGTACTGCTTCTTACACAGTTAAAGAGAACATATAATTATTACAATGTGTGGAGTGAGAAGATTTTTTTTTTTAGATTGGAACATAATTCGGTATTCCATCTCTACAGAAAGCAATAAATGACGCTAAGTATGTTACTCACAGATTCTATTGCCTGTTCTTCCTTTTTTCGTGGTCCAGTCGTCGCTTAGCCTAAAGTGACAGGCCGTTTCTTCCCCAGACAAAAAAACATACTCACGGCTTTCTTTTTCTTTCGCATGTAGTAACTGCTCTTCCCTGTCCAGTTCCTTATGTTTGAGGTAAAAATCATACCTACTCAAAATTTTATTTGGTCATTGCATAAGGGTACTTCTTTCACCAAATTTCTTCGCCCCAGACCGTGCCCTTCCTGCGAATATATGTGCTTTTAAAACATTTTCAATCTGCTGTTTTTCTCAGACCTTAAAGCACGGATTCTATGTTTTTCCTCCTACACAAGTACAATGAAGGAAACACTTTGCTTTTGGTCTGGTACATTTGGTGTTAGGACTACTTTTCTTGTCCTGTGGCGAGTCTTTTTATTGCTCTTAACTTAGGATACTCTGTCTCTGAAGCCTGACACTCCATGATATCGACACCCAAACGCAGGGAACACATAGGATCCACTGTTCACTCTGTTTCTTTTTTAAATACTGGGGCTGTAAAACTAAACGTTTGCCTTCCATACTGCTTGCATATGGAATCTGTTACTCGTCCTAACAAAGGCCATGAATACAAATCTTAAACAAGAGAACGGCGAACCCACATTGCAGCACTTCTCAATACTCCTCACTGCAGCAAAGCAACTGAGGGCCATCTCTCCATATTTTTAATACCCACGGAAGAAAATGGGGAAAAGAATCAGCGTTGAAGTAATATTATTGTTGTGCTGAAATTGTTATATTAAAGATCTTGGGGGTAAATTCGTTGTAAGTGAAATTTAATTATGTTAAATTTAAAATGTAATTAAATTACAAGTGACAACTATCAATTTTAAAACTCTGCAGTTTGATATTTTTTTCGTTACGGAAGAGGGAGATGGGGGTTACTGCGAAGAAATGAAAAAACGATGTAACGAGTGCAGCTTGAACAGTAGATCCTCTGAAACCACGTGCACAAGCAATGTCGAAAACCTTATCAATTTCGAAACGCCGCCTGAAGCCATCAGAAGAATGACTGAACGCTCTTCTTAGCATTAAGTTAATTGATGAGTTTATAACTATTTGGGGATAGTTTATAACTATTTGTTAAACGAAGTCTACTTGACCACCTACATAAAAAATCTTATACAGCTTACAGTCAACTAGCGAGTGAGTTCCATGATATTGTATTCAACCATTATCTTATTGTCGTCATGGCTATAATTGATTCAGAGGTTAAACTACACACACACGAAATACATATCCATAAACCGCGTAACCTTGTTGCTGAAGATGTAGCTATCAAAAACCACAGTTCTACACGCCGCAGATCGGCAACCCCACAACTGCTTACCTCTGTAGGATTCATTAACTTCAGTGACATTCAATTTAATCAATTAAAACTGTCAGCTTTATCTAAGGCCCCAAAATTTGCTTTGCCGAACTCTAGGGTCAGAAACATTTCTCTTATTCCTCAAGTTGAGTCAATAATCTCCCACTTACTTTCTGACCAACGAGATTTAACTAGATACCGAATGGTTACTGCCATTAAAAGATTTCAACGTCCAAAAATGCAACCCAAGGATCCGTAACCTAATAAAAGAAAAACAACTAGAACTGCGAAAAAATCACAACTTGTCTATTTTAGCAGCCCACAAGACTTCGCAAATTATACTTATGAATAAAGCTGATTACAATAACAAAATGCTTGACGCTATTCAGGACATTCAACATGTCATCATACATTCTGACCCAATGAATGCTACTTTGACTGCGTTAAGCAAACTTAAGAAACAGTTCAATCTTCCCGACTCCATCCTTCAGGGTTTGAAACCGGTTCCTGGAGCTCGTATACCAGAACTCTTCGGTAAACTTAAAGTTCACAAAGTTGGACACCCTATATACGTCCTGTAGTTTCAGGTGTTGCATCTCCCACTAGACCACTCGAGAAAGTACTTGCTGCTTTTCTTAAGCCACTTACCAATTCCTCTACTTACTCTATTAATGCAACCACTCAAGTTCTTACTAAGGTCAAGAACTTTGATACGACAGGCCCACCATTTATTCTAGCCTAGCATCACTAGACGTGGTTGCATTATTCCCAAATGTTCCTATTTCTGACGTACATGACATATACAGTGTGGCAAAAAAAATTTAAGACTGGGTCTGTAAAATGAAATAGAAACAAGAAATTGTAATTTGTTTTGGTTTGTTATTCAAAATAAGTCCCTCCGGCTTCAATACACTTGTTACAGCGATTTAATAATGATTCGAATGCCTGTTCCAGTTCACTTTGCGGAATTGCCTCCAAAGCACGCGTCGAAGCTGTTTGTATGGTCGAAATATCATCAAAATAATACCCTTTTAGCGTCATTTTAAGTTTTGGGAATAAAGAAAAATCGCAGGGTGCTAAATCAGGCGAATACGGTGGATGATTTAACACACAGACGTTATTTTTCGCCAAAACTCTACGAACAAGAAGTGAGGTGTGACTGGGTGCATTATCGTGCAACAAACACCAACTGTTTTCATCCCGATATTCTGGACGAATGCGACGAATTCTGCCCATCAAACGCCTCAAAACATTTAAATAAAACTCACCAGTAATTGTTTGTCCACTTGGAACAAATTCTTTGTGGATAATACCCTTACTATCGAAGAATGTAATGAGCATTGTTTTGATTTTCGATGGAACTTTTTTTGTTTTTTTGGCTTGTGGTGAGTTTTTTTACTTTCATTCCGCACTTTGTCGCTTTGTTTTAGGATCATATTGAAAACACCATGTTTCATCACCTGTAACAATTGATTTTAAGAAGTTTGGATCATTTTCAGCGGCTGAAATGATGTATCTGCAATGTGCACTTCTCCTTGATTTTTGTTCATTGGTTAACGTGTGTGGAACAAATTTAGCACAGACTTTTGTTTTGCCCAAATCTTCATGCAGGATGGTTCGAATCGTTTCTTTGTTGATATTTAAAGACGTTTCCATCATTCTTAGTGACGCACATCGATTGTTCGCCACGAAATCACGCACTTTTTCAATAATCTTAGGTGTCCTAGATGAACTTGGGTCTTCCGGTATCTTATCATCTTCTAGCGTATCTCTTCCGTCCAAAAGTAGTTTGTGCTACAGGAAAACATTTGATCTACTTAAACAAAACTCACCGTAAACTTGTTTCATCATTTGGTACGTTTCCGAGGCACTTTTACCAAGTTTTGCGTTAAATTTAATAACAGCCCTGTGTTCCATCTTAATAATTCAACATGAAAAAAATTTAACTTCTCTAATGAACGGCCGTTTCGTTTGAGTTACTTTAACAACTGCGCAGTACTTTTGGCAGAAAGCAAGCAGATGGTCACGGTATATAATGCATTCGCGATTACACTGGTGGCGCGACCGTAGGCTAAAATCTAGCGCCAGTCTTAAAAATTCTTTGACGCACTGTGTAATTAAGTCTTATTGAACTTGGCCATTCCCAAGGAACTGTTTCCGTTTTTGCTGCTTTAAAGCTGGTGAAACAACGTTTATTCTTCCGGTTCAACATCTTCTATCGCCAAACAGGTGGTGCCCCTATGGGTCACCCCTGTCCCCGATTCTGGCAGAGATGTTACTCCAAAATCTTGAAAATAAAGTACTACAGGAATCTCGTCATCGTCCACGCCTATATTTACTTTATGTTGACGATGTGTTATTTTTCTGGAACCATGGTTTCGGTGATCTACAGGTTTTCTCGGAACATATGTCCTCTTTATATCATTCAATAAAATTCACCATCGAACTTGAAAATAATGATACTTTGCCGTTCCTAGATTTCCTCTTAGAACGTGACTCTGACTCCTGCACTTTACACTATTCGGTGTATAGAAAACTTACGGCCACACCCACTATTATACCTGCATATTCTGCACACCCAAATAGTTATAAACTCTCATCAATTAACTTCATGCTAAGTAGAGCGTTCAGTAATTCTTCTGATGGCTTCAGGCGGCGTTGCAAAATTGATAAGGTTTTCGACATTGCTTATTCCCATGGTTTCAGAGGATCTACTGTTCAATCTGCACTCGGAAAAACCTGCCATCAACGTCTAACAACCCTTCAGGCCAAATACCCCTGTCGCAATTTTGTGGGCTCAACGGACTATTTTCCAACTTTCTCCTCAATCCTTAAAAATATTTGTAAAACATTCAATCTGGACTTTAGGATGCGTACCATCAATATTTTTACTTCGATCAAGAAAGATCGAGACCTATTTCCAGAAGCTAACAAATTCGGTGTATTCACCATCCCACTTGATAGTTTGAACCAAGTTCCCCCTTGCAGCCAATACATCGGATCAGCCAACAGATCTTTGGGAATTAGGCTCAATGAACATAAATATGTCGTTAAGAATGGCCTATCAAATACTGCTCTTGCAAGATTAGTGAACGATGGACAACATTATCCTATATGCAGGAACTGTACACCAAATTATATTCAAAATAGTATAACTATACTAAAATTCCAAAGTTTCTTGGCGTAGAATACAAATAAACTTTCCAAGCTTTCGCACATAAACCAGATGGCTTTTTCAAGGAAGGTAGACAGCTAACTGCAAACTGGATAATAGAACGTTTCAACAATTTAAACGCGGTGACTTGGCTGGACAATAAATGAATAGGCGCAAACGTGATAATTCGAAGAAACGAGGTCACGTTGGTTGGGCACGCGGTACCACGGTAGAAAACGCAGCATTATTTTAAGAATTGATTCCAAATACGCTGCAACTCCAGAGAGACTATCATTGCAAGCCTCACAGCTGGTCAAGATTTCCAAGGTTTCGCGAATGGCCGTAGATTTGTGTGTGGAGTATGAAGCTAATTTCTTTACACCACTCCATATAGGATCGGCGGTCTTGAACTTGGCTTCTCTTGACAGGGCAGTGGTTATTTTCCCGTCTTTTGTATCCCTTTTATGTTCGCTGATTCTAATTCCGATGGACTATCGCCTGGAGCCGTCCGGATGTTGTAGTGGTGTGGCATAAACACCTGCCTCATTGAGAAGAGGGGGTTTCGTCAATATTTCTCTTAAGCATCGTATACAAAGATCAGCATCGTATACAAGATTTGTATACGATGCTTAAGATAAATACTGACAAGCCCACTTTTCTCAATGAGGCAGGTGTTTTATGCCAACCCACTGCAATATCCGGACGGCTCCAGGCGATAGTACATCGGAATTACCAAACCTTCGTTTGGAATTAGAATCAGCGAACATAAAAGGGATACAAGAGACGGGAAAATAACCACTGCCCTATCAAGAGAAGTCAAGTTCAAGTCCGCCGATCTTATATGGAGTGGTGTAAAGAAATTAGCTTCATACTCCACACCCAAATCTACGGCTATTCGCGAAACCTTGGAAATCTTGACCAGCTGTGAGGCTTGCAATGATAGCCTCTCTGGAGTTGCCACGTATTTGGAATCAATTCTTAAAATAATGCTGCGTTTTCTACCGTGGTACCGCGTGCCCAACCAACGTGACCTCGTTTCTTCGAATTATCATGTTTGCGCCTATTCGGTTATTGTCTAGTCAAGTCACCGCGTTCAAATTGTTGAAACGTTATATTGTCCAGTTTGCAGTTAGCTGTCTACCTTCCTTGAAAAAGCCATCTGGTTCATGTGCGAAAGCTTGGAAAGTTTATTTGTATTCTACACCAAGAAATTTTGTATTTTTAGTGTAGTTATACTATTTTGAACATCATCCTAATTGCAAAGAGGCTAAAATCATTATAACACCACGTACTATCTCCATATTATTCACCGAAGGTTTGGTTATTGCTGAACAAGGAACTTCTGTTGTAATGATAATACTCCTCTCTACATACCTACACCTTGGACTTAACTATTAAAACTTTCCCCTCCAGTTGTGGAGAATGAAAATATTTATAAAAACAATTGTCATATTCTAGTTGGACCTAAGTATGTATATCTCCCGCTTATGATAGGTAAGTTACGTATGGTTGCCTCTTTATTGTATGTATTTGCCTTACTTCATTTTCCACATCTTACTTGTCTTGTATGTTATTTATTCGATAATTTGATCACTTCATTGTTTGTATTCATATATCGCTTTAAAACTATCAATTCGGATTTGACGACTTGATCACCTGTTCAATACGTCACGTTCTGCCTGTAGGTTTCTTATACGTCTCCCCACCCAAAAACCTCCTTTAGTACTTCCGTTTGATGATAGTCTTTAGAAAGACCGGAAGTTCTTATGGCTTTATTTTTAACCTTTTAACTTATACATTAAATAAGTTCTTCACTTCATCGGAAGCTGGTGTACTGTGTTTCAATCATCGTGCTTTTAAGACTGCTACCTTAAAGTTTTATGACCAACTTGTCATATCAGGCATTCGCGTCCCCGGTGTTATATTTCTCAGGCGTGGGGTGCTATGGGGTGTGAAAGCAAATCCTCTCTTGTTAGAGTCCGTACCACCATAAGAAGTGCCCGTTACTGTATGAGACGAACCAAATTCTTTGGTCATTCCTTCAGTATTTTCTTTTTACTGTGGGAGGGCAACCGCCCTCCCGGTAGCTACGGCCCTGCTGTCTCCCGCCGCCCAGCTCAAGTGGTGGTGATGACTCTCTATAAAGGAGGGTGAGAGATCCTCCGGTTAGTCGAGCGGTGAACAACAGTGGTTTAAAAGGATTAATGACAGACAGGCAGGGGCTTATTAAATTACAGGAACTTTTGCACATACTTCTTTTCCGTAAATTGCACAAAGGAGTGTACCACTTCAGACGCGTGAAATTTTTTTTAGTGAGCCAGATTTTAACGCTACTTTTAGCATTGCGCATTGTCTTAACTCAGTAATAAATGACGAAAAAACTCTTAATGCGCCAGCGATATACAGATTCTATAAAAAAAACAACATACTTTTGAAATGCATAATATACACTGAACGAGTGATCACTGAATTATGACCACCTACCTAATACTTCGTAGGTCCTCCTTTCGCCTTCAGTAAAGCAGCTGTCTGACGTGGCTTCGATGCAATAAGATGCCGGAAGCAGTTTGGAGGTCTGGAAAACCAAGCTGTGTGTAATGCGCCCTTCAATGCATAAATACACTATATTGACAAAAGTCACCTGACACCCCCTTCAAACGCAAATGAACGGATCCGCTGCGTTGCTAAGATGCGTGGTACAGCTGCAAACGGTATAAAAACAAGCCTTCAGCTGACCGCGATCATATCGCACTGTGAGGTTGAGTGAACATGTCGCGGCGAGAGAGAACTGATTTTGAGAAAGGAAAAATTGTTGGGTGTTAGTGGGTTGTCCATAAGAGAAACCGAGAGGCGTTTAAACATACCCAAGTCAACTGTTTTGGATGTACTGAATAAGTGGAAGACACATGGCGTGCCTGAAGCAGCAAAACGTACCGGCAGACCAAAGAAAATCTGTGATAGAGGACGTCGAAGCCTCCGGAGAGTCGTTACAGCTAATCGATGGAGTACTGCACAAGATCTCAGTGTACAGGTGAGTAAAAATGCTGGAACCTCGGTATGTACACGTACCATTCGCAGAGAACTTCATTCCATGGGTTCCCGTGGTCGTGCGGCTGCTCATAAGCCTTTAATCTCCACTCGGAATGCTACTTGTCGGTTTAGCATTGTGTAAGGAACATTTATCGTGCACCGTAGATCAATGGAAACTGGTCCTATGGACTGATGGATCCTGATACACGATCCATCAGTCTAATGGACGTGTGTGGGTATGGCGGCAGCTGGGGGAACGCTATTTACCACAGTGTACTACTGTTCCTACGGTCAAGTTTGGAGCCGGCAGTGTACTCTTGTGGGGGTGGTTTTCGTGGTATGGTCCCGACCCATTGGTTATCGTGGACAAACCTGTTAACCAGCACGTCTACTTCGATATTCTGGACAATTATGCCCTACCAACTCTGTGGCAATACTACGGAACCGAGTCTTGTTGGTGTCAGCTGGATAATGCACCGAGCCATAAAGCAAGGATTGTTTCTGCGTGGTTTGACGATAATTTCGTATCGTGTCTGGACTGGCCAGCACAGAGCCCTGTTCTTAATCGCATAGAGCACCTATGGGACGAATTAGAGCGCCACATAGGAAGTTTGGAACCAAGGCTTACTACTAAGCAGCAGTTAGCGGCAGCATTATGTACTGAATGGAAGCGCATACTTATCGCTGTGTTCCAAAACATTGTCGAAAGCATGCTTCGAAGGGTCAGTTTTCACACAGTATTTATTAGAAGAAAGATACAGGAGATGTGCTTGAATATATCATCTCAAATGATGTATGACAAAAAAAAAATTACAGATGCTTGTAGCCTACGCTACTGCTAATTTACACGGTTCTGTACATTGATGATAGTAAAAACAGTTACACTAGAGTGTCTGGTGAGGCAACAAAAGTCCCTGACAATGCAGAGAATAGTAACAATTCAGCTTGAAGAGCGTTATAGAATATTATTGTGCACAGTATTGATACAAGGAATAATACAGAATTCGAGCTTGCAGACAAAGATTCAAAAGACAGGTGATGAGAAATTAACAGATGTATGCAGCTTGCGCTACTTTATTTATAGGATTCTGTGCAACGTTGACATGACAACAGGTAAGTACAGTAGAAATCTGGCTAGGCAATATGAATCTGTGGTAATACACAGAGTAGAATCAATCCAGCATGATGAGCACTATAGAGTATAAATTTTACACATTATTGATGAAACAAAAGTTCTGACTGTAAGGTGCTGAATCTTTGTGGGCGACCTTGTAAACCAAGAGGCGGCAGGTGACTAAGCAGACAAACATGAAATCAAAAGTTCGAAAGACAGATGATGAAAAATTTACATATGAATGTGGCTTGTGGTACTACGTGTTACATACAACGATGATTTGAAAAATAGTTATGTACAATAATTTTTCTGAGAATGCAAAAGAAAAAAATAATCTCTGAAAATACAGAGAATAAACAACTCATCACAGTGAGTATTGGAGAACACAAATGTACACAGTTGATAAGCAATATATAATACAGGAATTGAAAATAAGAACATACTGTAAAACGACAAAGAAGAGAAAGTTTACAGATGTCTGTGGTTCGTGTTACGACTTATTTACATGATTCTGTACAATGAGAAGTTACAATTTATATATATTGGTTTGTCAGAGTTGACAAAAAAAAATAGTCTGACAACGCAAAGAGAATACACAATTCAGCATGGTGAGCATTGAAAAACAAAAATTTTACACATGAGTTATACACGAAATAAAACATGTGAAGAGGATGAGAACTGAGGCTTAAATAAAGTGTGAATAGAAATTAACAATTACAAGTAGCTCATGCTTGGTACAATTCATAGGATTCTATACAATGATGATCTACTAAAAGTTATGTACAATAATAGTAAGACGAAAAAAATTCTGATAATATGGAGAGTAAAAATAATATAGCACAATGAATGTTGAGGAACATGATTACACTCAAGAAAAAACAGGAAATGTGTATAGGAATATCGTTGTAAACGACATATGAAAAGATTTACAGGTGTTTGTAGCTTACGCAACGACCTATTCACAAAGCTCAATACGGTGATGAGAGAATACAATTTATGTATAATAATTTGTCGGGTAAGACAAGAATAGTCTCTGGTGATGCAGAGATTGAAAACAAATCAGCATGGCAAATATTGTATCGATCAGGAGGTAGGTGAAACAAAAGTTCCGACCGTAAGGTGAAGCGTTGTGGGCGACCCTGCAAACCGAGGTTGCTGGTGACCAAGTTGATAGGAACTGTGGTCCACTGCAGCGTGCTACTGCAGTGGTAAGTTCTAGTCGAAGGCGGGAGAGCAGGCGATTACGAAAATGACAAAATAACGCAGTACTGACTTTATTTATGTCAGTAGAAGCTTCGGGAGGACGCTGAAGATGATACACGTGAATTATATGTTTTACAAGCACGAAGATGTGGGAGCAGACTGCCGGTAGGCGAATAGGGCGAGAAGAGTTCAGAAGTAGTGTTCGGTAGGCGCTGAAGGTGAGGACTGTCTCACAGGATCGTTGCGCTAGCGTGAAAGCGAGATGGATCATTGGCAATAATACTGTGCAATACATGAAGACCTGGACGTCAGCCTCCTCGCCACAATAAGGACAGGAGGGTGAAGATAAAATGGTCATGCGATGTAAAATGGACGGCACAGGGAGGCGGTTGTGTAAGAAAAGCCAATGTGAATTGACTTCAAGGGGTGCTGAAAGTGGGGAAAGAGCAGCTGACCACACTGCGGAGG
Source organism: Macrothele yani (assembly GCA_039090855.1). NCBI lineage: Eukaryota > Metazoa > Arthropoda > Arachnida > Araneae > Macrothelidae > Macrothele > Macrothele yani. Next base: position 1,599,653 of record CM076996.1, on the reverse strand, counting down.
TAGAAGAAAGTGGAATGCCAGAAATGGGAAGAGGTGCAGAAGAGCGAGAGAGAAGACGGTAGAGATCAGCTGTTGAGAAAGAGACAAGAGGAAGAGGTAGGCCATTGGACGACAGAAAAAATGGGAGAGGCAGAGTGGACAGAAATGAGACCTGAGGGAGTAGCAAGCTCAGGGAACAGGGAGATTATAGTAGAAATAAGAGTTGTGAGCATTGGCATTGAAACGGAGGGTAGGGCAGAGAAGGGGAGCCAGGAAAGATCGGTGTTAACAAGATCGCTGACTGTAACGATTCCAGCTCGGAGCCATGAAGGAAAAGCAAAGCATGGGAGGTGGGGAGGGTGTAGCAGAGAAGAAAAGAGGTTCGGAAAGTAGGTCATTTGTGGAGGCAGGGAGAGAGCGAGAAAGAGGGAGGGAACGAAGAAAGGAGATAGCCTCCTTGTAGACAGGAGGGGAAAGTGTGAGAAGGAGACAGTGGTCCATGAGTAAGAACGAAAGAAGAGCAAAGCGTGGGTTATGCGGAGAGACTATGACATCACTAGCAGCAACTGCAGAGGGAGCAGGTGCCGCAAGTGATCGTAAAAAAGTAGACACACGAGATAAGCTTTGTAATAGGATCTGACGTCGGGTAGACTAATGCCTCCATTGGAAGGAGACAAGCTGATTTGAGGTGCTCCGACCCAATAATGGCCGGGCCAGATAACCTGAGTTTGACAGCGAGTGAGTTCAAGAAGACTTAGTGCTGGTTGCTTCGAAGCCAGCCAGGAATACGTGCACATTGAAAGCAGGTAAGCGTGCGTTAGACGTGCTCTTTGAAAAACGGAGGTGCAGAATTGTGCGCGCCGCCAGATTGTGACCGAGAGATGTAAGCGTGGCCGGAGAGTCGTCCAGGGGACGAGTGAAGCAGCTGCTGGTTTTCCAAGGTGGACTCCTAGGAATCGTTGAGAGGTGTTGGACCACTCTGATCCCCAAGAGGAGTCAGTGCGGTGAGACCACGATCCGGTCCATAAGCCTATGCTTTTCGTTGTGTTTAGCGCTGCTCCGGAACACGAGGCGTAGGTATTGTAGAGATTGCGGAGATCGTGAAATTGTGATTCTTGCCGAATGCAGAATGTACTATTGTCGGCGTAGGCAACATAGGTAGCAACATGGTGACGTGTGCTGGCTACCACCGGTGGTAGTGAAGCAAAGAAGGATCGATGGACTGTGCGTAAAAAAGGTTCTACTGCGAGGGCGAAGAGCTGCCCGGATAAGGGGCAGCCCTGACTCACGCCGCGACGAAAGGGTATGGGAGCTGTGAAAAAGTTGAGCAGCTTGACGTGAAAAACTGCGTCCCGGTAGAGGGACATGAGAAGAGAAGCAAAGGAAGGAGGAAAGCCGAAATTTAGTAATGTTGCAAGAAGGTAATCATGAGAGATATTATCGAATGCTGAGCGTTGATCGAGGAAAAGAAAAGCAAGGGGTTCCGAGCTGGCGCGGGCGAGGTGAATTAGATCATTAAGAAGCTGAATGTTATGGAAGATGGTGCGACCGGGTACAGTATAGGTTTGATTAGTGGAGAGAATATGAGGGAGTATAGGGTTAAGCCGGCGGGAGAGAAATTTAGTATAGAGTTTATAATCAGTATTTAAGAGTGAGATGGGACGCCAATTCCCCAAGTCAAGCGTATCACCCTTCTTGGGGAAAAGTACGACATGTGCGAGCGTGAAACTCCTCGGAAGAGACTTAAGATGCATGGCAGTAGAAAAAGCACAGAGAGAGGAGGGCAGGAAGAAAAGGCTTGTATAAAGAAACAGGGAGACTGTCCGGGCCAGGTGAAGCCCGTGGTTTAAGGCACGAGAAAGTGTCAGTGAGTTCAGTTAGAGTGGAAGGAAGGAGGAGGAGGCTGGCTGAAAAATGAGAAAGGACCTGAGGCAAAGAAGAGAACAGAAAAGCAGAAGCCGTAAGGGAGGGAAGAGGAGTTTCACAAAATTTTGAAATGTAGTACTTCCGTACCATAGAACAAATTGGAACTGGTTCGGACGATACTACTCCAGTTGGAAGACGAAGGTGCTGTAGAACAGAAGAGGCTCGGCGAGTTGACTCAAGTGATGTAAGGAATTCGTACGAACAAGCATCAGGTTTCAGGTGTTGAAGTTTAGGGCGTTGGAAGGCTTGTTTTGCAAGCGGCACCAAAAGTGAATGCAATTCTGCCTGGTAGACTTGAAAGAGGGGATCAGCAAGATTGAGCAAAGAAAGCATTTGCCTAGTATGTTCAAGTCGCATCCTCCATTGTGGAATGATAGAGTATGACAGGTTTCTTACCAGTAGTATGAGGTGACGTTTTACTCCCAACCAAAAGGTGTGGGGGGCACGTTGCAGAATGAAGCTTTGGACGCCAATCCGCGAGAAAGTCGCGCACCAAAGAGCAGAAGGCTGGGTCATCTAAAAGAGTGTTGTCAAAAGTCCAGGGCCGGATTGTACGTGGCTGTGCTGAGGTAGCAAAAACCGTTACGGCAATGATCCGAGGATGCTGTGGGTTGACAGCATGAATCCGAAATTGCTGGTAGAAGAAGAGAAGTCGCATAAAAGCGATCCAATCTTGCTGTAGGAGGATCAATGGCTCGTGGTGCACGCCATGTATGTGTAGTCTGGGTTGGTGACAACTGACGCTGAACATCTGCAAGTGAGAAATCTGAAGTGATAGATTGTAGAAGATTTACTACTTCCGTACGGTGTTCTTTGGAAGTAGAAGAGCGATCAGTTAGGGGATGTAGAGTGCAATTGTAATCACCTCCGATAAGTACCCGGTCGGTGACGGGAATACAGGACAGAGCCCGCCGAAGTTTCGTAAACAGCTCTGGCACGTGAGTAGGAGTGCATGGAACATAAATGTTGAATATATGAAATTTTTCAGCTGCTACGGTGAAGGAGACCCGTTGCAATAAATTTCGACATAAGTTTTTCACTGAGGAGGAGGAGGAAAGAGTTGCACAAAAACGTGAATGAACTCCAACTGCCATGCCGTCACGCGACAGTTGGCTGTGTAGGCGTGATGGAAAGTATGATTCCCACTGACGCCACTGATTAAATTGAGTGGTGGAAGTACAGTTTGTTTCCTGCAAGAGTAATATATCTGCATTCAGCGGAGCAAGATCTTCTCGTACCAGCGCATTCGTGAGAGGTGTCGCAAAACCGCGACAATTAAGTGACACCACCCTGAATGTGTAGGTCAGATGTAGGATGCAGGAGGAATTGACTGGCTGTAGTGATGGAGTGGAGTCGACGGAGGAAACATGCACTTCACGGGACCTCGTCTGCGGTGCGCCGAATAGTGTTTTCAAGTGAGTGTAATTGATACAGCACTTGTGGTAGAGCTGCTTCATACTGCTGGATGAAAGTGCGTGCTGAGGAAGCGCCAGAGGACCCTAAAAGGCACTCCAGCACGTCCTCGTATGGCAGAGGCTCAGCAGGAAAATCATTTTCAGCAAGAAAAGTTGTGAATTCATCCAGTGAGGGAAAAGCACCCTCACATGCTGTCTCAGAGGAAGTGTGTAGAGGCGACCTTGAAAACGGCCGTAGAGAGCTGACGGAGCGAGTGGATGAGTGGGTAGAAGATCGAGATGATCTGCGGGACGACAGTCTTTGACTTCTTCGTTTTGGGGCGAGAAGCACCACCACTGCGTTTTCCGGAAACCACTAAAGCTCCATGACCGTCTGGAGAGTCTGAATCCGAAGCATCACCTGTGACTCGTGTCATGGAGCCAACGGTAAAAGCTGAGAAGTAGTCAACATGCACATCAGCAGTAGTTGTAAAAGTACTAGGGTGAGTCGATTTTGGAAGCCTGGGAAAATTCTTAGGATCAACAGGAGGTGGAGGCATCAAAGTCGTTTGTTGACCAATGGCAGTAGGCTGACTGTGGAAGATCTTAATTCCGCGACTTTCCCCTCGAAAAGGAAGAAGTCGGTGGAGCGTTGGTGGACAAAGTAGAATATGATGTAGTGTGTGGAGCTGTTTGCAGGGGGGCACGTGAGCACTGAGCCCTAATGTGACTTTCGCTCTGGCAGATAGTGCAATGCTGTGAAGTGATTATCTCAACTCTTCGGCGTTGCTGTCCACAGCAGAGGTGCAAAACATTCGGAACCGCTTTCAGCTGAGCATCAGATGGAAAGAGTACTCTAGCAGTGCGGCGGAAGCCCCGAATTGATTTCTCCTCAGGGTCTCTGGGTGCCGCAGAGAGAGTTGTTATGGAGCCAACAACCCTGCCGTACTTGCTGAGCAAGGTGCAGAGTGCGGCGTCGGAAACTTCTGGTGGCACCGGGTAGGTCACCTGCACCGGGCGGTGCGCAACCGGTTGTGCTAGTAGATGCACGTCATTGATGGTTAGACCTTCCGTTAAGCCCTGGTCAGCATGCGCTTCATCCTACAAATAGACCAAGACCAAGACAGATCTGGGTTTTCGAGCTACAAAGTCTATAGCATCCTTTGGTAAGAGTTTTGAGGGCACGGCTATATTGGTGTTGGGAAGCGCATCAAAATAAACGCCCCGTTCCATAGTGGAGTAAAAAAGGTGACCTGCTCGGGAATCTTCTGGAATGTCAATTGTGGTGGTGGGACCGACGACAGTTACATAGGATTCAGGAAATGGCATAGCAGATGAAACCGGGGGTGTAATGACCCCAGAAGTTGCAGAAGCATAGGACGCTTGAGCAGACATGGTTCGAGAAGTCGATGAAGCGGCCCCTAGCAATAGGGGCGGATCAGGAAGTTGATAAGAAGTGGAAGCTAATAGCTCAGTAACACTGATCACTGATACGTCATCTTCTGCTGAGATGTAGATAGGAGACTTGACACCACCGCACTTGGTGGGAAGGGCGGGAGCCATTGCTGGAGAAGAAGAGGTGTCCATGACGTCGCAATGGCGCTCAGGATCCACCTCAATAAGCTGAGTAGGGGCTGCCGCGGAAGAAGAGGGAGCTGGGTGATCTGCCAAGATAAGGATGTGGGCGTCATCCTGATCTGCTGCCGCCATCGAAGTAATGGCGAGACTTTAACGAAAAAAAAACCAGCTTGGTTGAAAAATAAAACAGTGAAAAATGAAAAAATATGGCACTCGCCAACCTGGGAGATACACGAAAGCAAAGTGCAGACCTTCAACTTGAAGATACACGCAATTACAGAAACTAAAGCACTCAATAAACACCTTGTAGCAATGAAAATCACGGAGCTCAAAACATAACCACTGAGCTTCGAAGGGTCAGTGCATGCATTAAGGCCAAAGGTGGACCGACACCGTACTAATGTATGTCAATAAATGCTATGTTGTGTTTCTCATCTAGGTGTGCGGTGACTTTTGTCAATATAGTGTATATGAAGGCGATTGGTGTGCCCAGACGCCTGATATACCGTTTAATAGTGTCCCGCAAGTGCTCTATGGAGTTGATATCAGGGGTGTTCGGAGGCCAATCGATATGCTTGGAAGTCTGAACTCTGTTCCTCAAACTATTCCTGCTCAACATTGCACATATGGCTTGGCGCATCGACATCTTGGAAGACATCGTCGGCATTCGGAAAAAAGTGCAACATTTCTGGGTGTATAGAGTTATCAAGCAATTTAAGATAGTGGGCACCAGTCATACGTTGTTCCACATGCACAAGGGGTCCAAGTTCTTGTCAGGCAAACATGTCCCACACCGTAAAACTGCCACCAGCGGCTTACTCTGTGGAGACCATACAGGATGGATGGAGTGCCTGATGTTGTTTGCGTCAAATACGTACACGACCATCCACTGAGTGGAGTAGAAAAAGCGACTCGTCAGACCCAGCACATTTTTTTCCAGTCATCCCGCGTCCAACTTGCATGATCTTTGCACCAGGCGAGTCTTTTGCGCCGATGAACCGTGATTAGAAGAGGATGTCATCGGGGTCGCTTGCTGTTATAGCTCATGCGTGCAGCGCATGGTCATGACAGATACTGTTCCAGGTTGACCTCTGCTGTATTGGATAATCAACTGTTGAACAGTGCTCAGTCTGCTAACCTGAACAATCGTCGGACTCGATGCTCACCTCTCATACCAACCTTTCGCTGTCCTGTGCAGTTTTGTCTCCGGGCATTTGTTTGACCATTTTCACGGCAGTCCTGATATATTTCAACTACGGCGCCTCGCGAACAACCCACCAGTTCAGCCATTTGGGAAATCGAGGCACCCGCTCTTCGAACTCTCACAATCTGTCCTTTCTCAAAGTCCGATAAATCCTTCTGTTTACCCATGGCGCTCCAAATTTTACTACCTAATGCTCCACTCACGTGAACGTTATATAAGCTACGCCGGTCGACTAATCGCACCCTTCTCTGAAATTACGTGTTCAACTAACTGCATCCACTTTTGATAAGGGTGGTCATAATTCAGTGATCACTCGGTGCAATTCTGAATACCGTTGTAGAAAATTGTATATGGATATTTCACTTCTCTCATGAATTAAGAAGGGAGTGATCCCAGATACCTTTCACAATTTCAGTGAAGTAATTTTAAAGTACAATAGCTAAACATCTAAGAATAATCTTCAAAATGAGGTAATGCATTTTGCTGCAAATTGGTAATATCTTCAAAACTATGTTTAAGGACAACGGATATTTGTTCAGCTGAATAAAATATTATTCAAGGGAAAGTATTGGGACAGGACGGAGTTGGCGAAATTCAGCATGAGGACTAAGTGTTAAAGCAGTTGCATTTGCTGCTACCGTGTTCTTGTGAAGTGCAATTTGTTCTGCGCAGCATAGATGCAAGTGCTTTAGGAATGCGTATAAATACTCTTAAACCATGTCAGTAACAGAAGTTGCACGCAAAAGATCATTTTCTAAGTTGAAATTTGAGAAAATCCGTTTAAGGAGTACGGTGGCAGACGCTGATTTGGAAGCATTTCTGTCGATGGCTATTGAAAACGATTTACCTCATAACCGACTGTGACATCGTCTATACGTACTCTCTGTGACATGGATCTGGCTCTCTGTGACATGGATGTTGTTTGTCTTACGGCGTTGGCTGACTGTGACATCGATGAAATGGCAAAAAACAGTACTTTGAGTAAATATCCTTTCTTTTGAACTGTACAAGGTATCACTGACAGATTAGACAAGCCGATGGGTTTCCGTAGTTAATAATTTATCACTACTTCAAGTTCAGCAAGTGAAATGTAACAAATGTTATTTAAAATTTTGTTGACCATGACGAGAGAGAGAGAAAATACCTGAGGTAAAGATCTATTTAGCGTGTTTTAATTTGCTCCCTATTAAGTACATGCATCTGAGAACCAGTAAGAGATAGCATTACGAAATTCCTGTCGTAAATTGCAACTTTGTGTGGTTGATGAATTACGAGGGTTGTGCCAAAAGTAATGCAAAAGTAGGCATAACTTTGTTTATTAACTGACAGAGGTCGTTCAAATTACACACATTGGTAGAGTAACTCTTCCTCTATAGAATAACCTTTCTTCATTGTAGGTAAATAATGGATTCCAAACAGAAGCAACGTGCCGTCATTGAGTTCTTGACGAAGGAAGGGTGCAGGCTGTCCGACATCAACCGAAGGCTACAGAACGTTTACGGAGATGGCACCATTGACAAAAGCAATATGCACAGAAGGATAATGAAGTTTAAAGAAGGGGAAAAGAACATTGAAGACAAACCACGCAGTTGGAGACGATAATCTGCGACCACTGACATGAATCGTCAGCGAGTGGATGAATTGATTCATGCGGAGAGACTAGTCACAATCCGTGAGCGTGTTGCATAACTGGACTGTGGTCACAATGCCATACAGAAGATGGTGGAAAACTTAGGGTATCTGAAAGTGTGTGCAAAATGGGCACCTTAGCAGTTGACACCCGATTGATTTGAAGGAGAAAAGGGTGGATGTCTGCTCTGTTCTGCTGGAAGTATTTGAAGCTAATGAAGAAACGTTTTTTTTTTTTCGATCTGGTGAGAAGGAATGAAACGTGGGTGTATCTTTACGATCCGAAAACGAAGAATCAATCCATGGAATAGCGACACACCATTTCGCCAAGTCCTTAGAAGTTCAAGAGCCTGCGATCACCACAGAAAGTCAAGATGTTTTTTGGAATGACAGGGGTGTCATTCTCCTTGATTTTCTGGAACATGGCCGTACCGTGACCAGTACATTGAGACACTCAAGAAACTTGGAGAAGCCGTAAGGAGGAAGAGACTGAACAAGAATCTGAAAAGGATCCACATTCACCATGACAATGCGAGACCACACACACATTCGGCAACAAATCAGGCGATCAGCAAATTAGGCTGGTCGCTGGTCTCCCATCCACCTTGTATCCCATATCTGGCACCCTCAGACTTCCACTTGTTCGGTCCAATGAAGGACAGTCTCCGGGACCAACGATCTGATGACACAGACGAGGTGAAAGTAATTGTGAAGAAGTAGGTACAACAGTCCACACCTGAAAGTTTTCAAAAAGGATTCGAGAGTTTGTCCGAGATGGGTCAGAGTTCGAAGGCCGGTGAGGCATGGATGTTTTGTTTGTCTTAAGGCACTGGCTCTCAGCCTTCGCTGTAGCAAGTGATCCTAAATTAGGCACGGGCGACTGCTTATAGCCCATTGAGTTGCTCACGGTGGTCGTTAAACCTCAAAAAAAAAAAAAAAAAAAAAAAAAAAAAACAAGATTCGAGAGTTTGGTTCAACGATGGCGCAAATGCATCTTGTAATGGAGACTATATTGAGTAGTACCTTTGTATAGAGAAAGAGTTACTCTGCCAACATGTGCAATTTGAAGGACCTCTGTCAATTAATAAAAAAATATGCCCACTTTTGCATTACTTTTGGTACAACCCTCGTATTATACTCAGTATTATACACGTATAATAATTTTACTAAAACGTTTTCTTAGTCCCCCCCCGTGTGAATATTTGATTCTGATATTTTGAAAAGGAAATAAAGCTTAAGAAAGAACTTTGAAACACTTCGTTGAATAATCTTTGAAAGAGTGTAGGAAAAAAATCGCCTTGTGAAAAATGAGTTATTCGTGAAAGTTTGAGTTAGTTAAGTGTATATGTTTCAATTAAAGCCACTGTATACCAGGCAACCTTTGCCTTTCTGCTGCGATTGTTATTACTGTCAAATGCTGCAGATGGGAAGCATTGAAACAGATGATTTCCTTTTTAAAATCTCAATATTTTGTTTACGTAAAGCACTACTTATCAAGGTTACAGAACTTAGAGCACTGTAGAAAGCACATCTTATACCTGAGAAGCATGCCGTAGATATTTAATGTTTGGTCCATAACTGAAGTCGGTTTACCACCGTAGTCAATATGTTGCACCTCCCTCACTAGGTGTCAGTTTTTGTGAGGGCAGTGATGCCGGAGGTTGACGACATACCTGTTGTTTCTGATTATCGATTTGCAACATTTGTTTCGGCGCCCAGCAGCAATAATTACCCTCTTTAAATTTAAGTGCTGAGGGTGAAGCTGGAGAATCAAAGCCAATGACATTCCGGCCTTTTACTTGGAATGATTACACCACTGTTCGCTGACAGCATTAGAGGTGCAGGTTGCCTTTCGCCAAACCAGTTGCAGGTCTATTGAATTAATGCCCATTACGAGTTGCTCAGACACTTTTCGGCATTTTCCCTTGATTTTCTGAATCGTACTCAGCGGTTCTCAGCGAGCTCGCGATTTTCCAAATTCTTGGCGTACACCCATTTTTAATACTAATCTGCAAAGCTGAAGAACCGAAGAATCATTGTAAGCTCCGAGTTATTTTAAAAGACTTGCTGTCTTCTCAAAGTTTTAATTGTGCCATGAATTTCCGTCTGATATATGCTTTTCCTTGAAATTAGCCTTAGTTACCTTTTCCATTGTAACTGTGTTTCGTCTTAAGACTTCTGTTCGACATCAGCCCCATGGCGTCGACCTTTTTCGACATGGTAAAGGACTAAAGCCACAAATGGAGATACTCTTGATCTGTATGATTGCGTGTTGCCTGGCAATCTAGTTCAGCCAACTTTATAATTTCATCATTCGCTGTTGTGAGATTTCATTTTGACCGCTCATTCACCTTCAGATCACATATTCGTACTGTGAAGTGCAGTAGCCGTCCCGGTACACTAGTGGTCTGAGGCGCGGGCTTCAGATTAGTTGGCTCTGGTTAGACTCCTGGATGAGGCATGGGTGATGTGCTTGTCGGATGGTCTCTGGAACCAATGGCCTTAAATTACGAACGGCCGACTGCTTTAAACGCCATTGCGGTAACTCCGTCCTTACACGATTTAAAAAATAAATAGTTAAAAAACTCAGTGACACATTCCTAGCTCGACATTAAAATGATTTAATATACAAATGGTCGTGGCTAAAAAACACGTCACTAAACTCTCAACTTCTACATGAGATCTTTCGGGTCAACGCCATCCTTCCTCAGATGTGAGTGACATAGGAGACTTCGTGAACATCAACTATACATACGTACAATGATCTGTCATGTGACCAATAAACGTCATAGTAGATAAGAGAGCACAATCGATATACTTATCTATTAAATTACAACTTGATGAATTATTAAATTTACTAAATTTAAATCTAAAATGGAAGTTCAAGTCCCAGCTGGTACTGCGTAACACTCTATTTTTGGGTTATTGGCTATTTCCTCTTTTTGTCTGTACATGAAATCTTTATGTAGAAAACGTACTCTTTATGACTGATTTCCATGGAGCAGGTAAAAGAAATGGAAGTTCATTGCAGCATCTGTCTGCTGCGTTCTAGATATAAAGGCTCTCAATAAATAAAAAGTTTAACCTTGATCGAGGCACGACCAGGACTACCTCTGACCACTCAGGGTAATGTGTTCCTCTATTTGTAATTCTGGATAGGGCCGTGTTATTCCCACATTTTACATCGTATCCATGCTCCTTGAATCGAACTCCAATCGATCCGGTTGTGGATCCAATATACACTGAAGAGCAATTGAATTAGATGCAGCTGGCGTTATGCAAATGTGTCGCTGTGGGCGGCCCTGTAAACGGAAACGACATGCCGTATGCAGCGATCCGACAATATAAGCAGTGATGCGACGGGAATCAGTAAGAGTCGGATGCAGTATGGGTAAGACTAAGTGCATTTGATCGTGGGAAAATTGTCGGGACCCGACGAAAATGGGTCACTCCATCTCGGAAGTCTTGCAGGCACTGGGATTTTCACGAGGCACTGTGTCACGGGTGCACCGTCAGTACATCGAATCCGGTAAAACTATCCCTGCAAGGGCCAACTGCCGTGGACAACAGCGTGTGGATGAGCGGGGTCATCGTCGGTTAGCTCGCATTGTAACAGCGAATAGACTGGCCACAGTGCAAGAAATCACTCTGCAATTTAACGCTGGTGCACAAAAACGTGTAAGCAGTCACACCATCCAGAACCATCTCCTCGCTATGGGGTACAAAAGCCATCATCCCACGAGGGTACCGCTGCTGACTACACATCACAGGGTGCAAAGATTAGCATGGGCGCGGGAACACCGCTACTGGACCCTAGACATGTGGGAAAATGTTACCTGGACTGATGAGTCGAGATTCGCGTTGGTACATGCGGGTGGCAGGATACGAGTACAGCGCAAACCACATGAAGCGATAAATCCTTCTTGCCAGCAGGCTACTCTTCAAGCTAGTGGGGGTGGCATTCACGTCTGGGGACTTTTTACGTGGACTGAAATGGGACCCCTAGTACGTGTGACATCGTCCCTCACGGGTCAATATTACCGGGATATCCTGGACGGCCATTTGCTCCCGTTTGTGCGTCTTCAACATCCCACTGGGGACCTCATCCTGCAACAAGACAATGCACCGTGCGATCGCTCCCGAATTGTATCCGAATGGTTGGATGAACACTCCCTTGGCCAGCTAGGTCACCTGACCTCAATCCCATCGAGCACATCTGGGATGCCATCGAGAGAGATGTTCGAGGCTCTGACCCCCTCCCCTCACCCCCTCCATCAAATCTTCGTGAACTGTGGGAGCTTGTTCAGGGGTCGTGGATCCGTATGGCTTCCCAACGCTTCTGGTGTCTTGTCGAGACGAATCGGCGCCGTCATCAGGGCTGAAGGTGGTGCTACACGTTACTAGACTGGTATCTCTAATTCAATTGCTCTTTCGTGGAAACGCCATTTCATTGAGTCGTCCAGAGGTTTCAATGGGATGGAATAAATTCAATGTTTTTGTTCAACGCCTACATCGTCGCGGTCATTCTTAATACTGGATAGGATGTTGTTGGTTTTGACTCCAAACGCCAACTGATTCTTGCGGCAAATGTTTCCTAAGGTGTCCACTAAACACGGTATATACTCCATTGAACCCACGAATCTGCGTGTGGTTCTGTCTCCCTAAATGGTAGATCATGACCTCCGGCTTAATTGTTTCAATATACTTGTATTATTGAGCATCATATCTGTGTACCCAACAATACGTGTTTCACAATTGAACTGGAAAATAATAATTCTTTAGCTTTCTTTGACATTCTTGTGACAAGACATCAGTCCTCACATCTACTATCATTTACGGTGTACAGGAAGCCAACTTCTAAGCCTTCATTAATTCCAAACTCGTCAGCTCACCCCAAAGGTTACAAAATGTCTGCCCTCCGATTCATGCTTAATAGAGCCTAAACGCACACCTCTAACCACAACCTTAGACAAGAGGAAATCAAAAAAGTGTATCGGATTGCTCGGAACCACGGATATACAGATATGATACTTACTAGTATATTGAAACAATTAAGCCGGTGGTCACGATCTACCCTTCAGGGAGACAGAACCACACGCAGATTCGTGTGTTCAGTCGAGTATATACCGTGTTTAGTGGAAACCTTAGGAAACATTTGCCGCAAGAACTAGTTGGCGTTTGGAGTCAAAACCAACAACATCCTATCCAGTATTAAGAATGACCGCGACAATTGTAAGCGTTGAACAAAAACATGGAATTTATTCCATCCCATTGAAACCTCTGAACGACTCAATGAAACCTCTGAACGACTCAATGAAACAATGTTTATATTGGATCCACAACCAGATCAATTGGAGTTCGACTCAAGAAGCATCGATACGATGTAAAATGTGGGAATAATAGTACGGCCCTATTCAGATCTACAAATAGAGGAACACATTACCCTGAGTGGTCAGAGGTAGCAGTCCTGGCTGTGCCTCGATCAAGGTTAAACTTTTTATTTATTGAGAGCCTTTATATCTGGAACGCAGCAGACAGATGCTGCAATGAAATTCCATTTCTTTTACCTGTTCCATGGAAATCAGCCATGAAGAGAACGTTTTCTACATAACAAAGATTTCATGTACAGACAAAAAGAGGAAATAGCCAAAAACTCAAAAATAGACTTTTACGCCGTACCAGCTGGGACTTTAACTTCCATTTTAGATTTAAATTTAGTAAATTTTATCATTCGTCAAGTTGTAATTTAATAGATAAGTATATCGATTGTACTCTTATCTACTATGACGTTTATTGGTCACATGACAGATCATTGTACGTATATATAGTTGATGTTCACGAAGTCTCCTGTGTCATTCACACCAGAGGAAGGATGGCGCTGACCCGAAAGATCTCGTGTAGAAGTTGAGAGTTTGGTGACGTGTTTTTTAGCAACGACCATTTGTATATTAAAACCTTTTAATGTCGAGCTAGGGAGCTGTCACAGAGTTTAACTATTTATTTTTTAAATCTTGTATGTACGGAGTTACCGCATTGGCGTTTTTATGGCATTTTCTGCACGAAATACATAATACCAAGACTTAGCCGACTGCTTATAGCCGTTAGTTTTTCATGGTGGTTGTTAAACCACAAATTAAAAAAAAAAAGCATTAAATATCCTGAAGATGCTTTACCGGCACTTCTTCGGAGCTAGCCATTCTGTCCCGGCCAAATCTTAACTATGATTGTGTGTACGCATTCGTGGTTGTTCATGGTGAATGAGTCCATTCACCATGAAGCCCGGATTGTCACTACGGGAGTATTTTATGCTGCTCCAGTTCATAGTCTGTATTTTGAGTTTCATTAATAGCCTCTTCGCCGTAAACAACCGTCTGTACAATAAAATGTAAGGTCCAGATTTCTGCCTGATCAACTACTGCATCTGTCAGTCTTCTAATCCGCAGTTCATGCGACTGTTTGGTAATCTGTATTCGAATGTTCACACTCTTGAGGCACTGATGTTTCTATTTATTAGTTGAGGCGTTGTTATGGCACGAGATTTGACGGCGTATGTACGTGAAATACATTCTGTACTCATAGCTTTGTGTCGCATGCAATCGAAGCATCGTCGGAACTGTGGTGCACCAGGACTCCCGTATCATTTTTCAGTTCACTCAGAATAAGGGGGTAACAATCCTCTCGTAATTACATCGAATAGTCTTTTGCTATGGGCATTGACTGAAGGCATGTTGTTAGGGTTTTGTTTTATTACTGGCTCTTTGTTAGCATCAAGGAGATGCAAGACATTTCTGCTAGTTATGTTTCCTATTTGAGGATCACTGGTTTGCCGCTGTGTTTTCGAGAATCTAGTTTAAACATTCTAGCCCTATGTTCAGAGCAAATGGCAGGAAGGCAAGCTAGGTACCCCGAGTAATCACTGAATCATGACCTATTAAAAGTGGATGCGGCCCGTTGACCACGTGATTTTCAGAGAGGGCGCAATTAGTCAACCGACGTACCGTTTGTAAAGTGTGAGTAGAGCAGTAAGTACTAAATTTCGGAACGTGATGGATAAATGGAAGAATTTATCGGACTTTTTTTTTTTTTGATTGGAGGTTTAACGACCACCGTGAGCAACTCAATGGGCTATAAGCAGTCTCCCGTCCCTAATTTAGGGTCACTGGTTCCAGGGAAGGGAGAGAGCCAGTGCCGTAAGACAAACACAACATCCATGCCTGACCGTGATTCGAACCCAGACCCCTTACGGACGAATGATCAGAGGCCAACGCCTTAGACCACTGCGCCACCGAGGCGGCTTATCGGACTTTGAGAAAGGACAGGTTGTGTGAGCTCCTAGATGGGGCCTCGATTTCCCAAACGGCTGAACTGGTGGGCTGTTCGCGAGCCGCTGTAGTTCTAGTATATCAGGACAGGCGTGAAAAACGACGACTCTGAGGCAAAACTGCACAGGACAGTGAATGGTTGATGTGAGAGGTAAGCGTCGGGTCCGACGACTCGTACAGGCTAGAAGACGCATCACTGTTCAACAGTTGACTATCCAATACAGCAGAGTTAAACAGTATCTGTCATGACCATGCGCCGCACGCATGAGCTAAAACAGCAGGCGACCCCGATGATATCCTCTCCTCTCCTAATCACGGTTCATCGGCGCAAAAGGCTCGCGTAGTGCAAAGATCATGCAAGATGGACGTCGAATGAGTGGGAAAAAATGTGCTGGTTTAACGAGTCCCGTTTTTTTACTCCACTCCGTGGATGGCCGTGTACGTATTTGACGCAAACAACATAAGGCACTCCATCCATCCTGCATGGTCTCCACAGTGCAAGTCGGTGGAGGTGGTTGTACGCTGTGGGGCATGTTTACCTGGATGGAACTTGGACCCCTGGTGCATGTGGAACTACGTATGACTGCTGCCCACTGTCGTAAATTACTTGATTTTGTACACCCAGCAATGTTGCACTTTTTCCCGAATAGCGACGGTGTCTTCCAAGATGACAATGTGCCGAGCCACAGGTCCAGCTATCTATCGTGAATTGCTTGCTGACTCTGTACACCCAGCAATGTTGCACTTTTTCCCGAATGGCGACGGTGTCTTCCAAGATGACGATGCGTCGAACTACAGGTCCAATGTTGAGCAGGAATGGTTTGAGGAACACAGTTCAGACTTCCAGCATATCGATTTCCCTTCGAACTCCCCCGATATCAATCCCATAGAGCAACTGTGGTACACTATAGAACAGCATATCAGGCGTCTGGATACACCAATCGCCCCCATATATCTGCATTGAAGGCCGCATTACACACAGCTTGGTTGGCTGTATCTCCAAACTGCTTCCGGCATCTCATTGCATCGGAGCCACTTCGGATAGCTGGTGTACTGAGGGAGAAAGGATGACCTACTAAGTATTAGGTAGGTGGTTATAATTCAGTTGTCAGTGTACAGTCAACAGGTAGAAAGCAAACCCTTCTGTCGTTAAGCCAGCAATTGGACTATGGAATTTCACTTTGCTGAGGAATAGTCTTTAGCGATTTACAAGACTTCTTAATCTCCGCACTGGTTATAAGTAATCGTACTCACTGTTACTTGTGTGGCAACACTGCACTTGCATATACAATATCTACCAACAAGTAATTGGACACCTGTGATAGCAAAGGAAAACGAAGTTTATTCACCTTCAATATTGGTGGAGCCTCCACGAGCGGCGATTACAGCTGCGACCCTCCGGGCCATACTCTCAACCAGGCGTTGTACGACGGCTAGCGGTATTTTCTTCCACTCGGCTTGGAGAAGACAGGTCAGTTCCTTCACCGATTTCGGACGCTGGGGGGCACCCCTTAAGTCGACGCTCCAACTCGTCCCATAGGTGCTCGATAGAGTTAAGGTCCGGGCTCTGCGCAGGCCAGTCCATTCGATTAACCCCACTGTCACCATACCAAGCCATGGTGGACCTCGCAACATGATAGGTGGCATTGTCATCCTGAAAGTAACATGGGCCCACCCCGTAAAACTGCCACAACGTAGGAAGCGCATGATCATCCAAAATGGTGCAGTAGGTCTCGGCGTTGAGTCTACCAGGAAATGCGACCAACGGTCCCGTGCCATACCAGGAGAAACACCCCCATAGCATAATTCCACCGCCGCCGAACTTCACAGTTGGCACAATACATTCCGGCAGGAGGCGTTCTCCAGGCAGACCCCAGACCCTGCCATCCGAACGGTAGAGGGTGAACCTTGATTCGTCGCTCCAGAGAAGCTGTTTCCACTGTTCAACGGTCCACTGTCGACGTTCTTTGCACCACGTTAGCCGAGCAGCGCTATTGGACTTGTTGATCAAAGGCTTGTGGGCGGCAGCACGTCCATGATAACCGAGCAGATGGGCTTCCTTACGGATGGTATTCATCGAAAGAACACTCCCGGATGCCTGTTGAAACTCCTCGCGGATGTGGCCCATCGATTTGGTGCGGTTCTTCCGAATTTCTCTGGCCAGCACCCGTCGGTCTCTAACTCCCAGTTTTGTGGGATTGCCTGGTCGGGGCACATTCCGACAGTCACCTCTCATCTTCCACTTGCCAATCACGTAGGCCACTGTCGATTTTGGGTACTTCAACTCGCTGGATATGTCACGTATGGATCGGCCATTTCTGTGATACCCGACGGTTACACGTTTCTCGAAATCGGAGAGCTCCGAACTGCGTGGCATCTTGCATGCGACTGGTTGCGTTGTTGTTTCCCACACGATATTTAACGGCAGCGGCTGTGACGTGTATCAGGATCGCAGATATCGTCGATTGCAGGGGTGTCCAATTACTTGTTGGTAGATAGTGTATATGATCTGTGCAGTACAGCATCACAACCATTCGCCATATTTTTCGTATTTCTGTTTTTTCTCCTTCGAACTTATGTTATATTTGACGATGCTATGTCAGCAGATCGACTTTTAGGTGATTGGTGTGTGTCTTTTATATGGCGTCGTAGTGTCGGAGAGTTGTATCGTTTCATCAGACAATTTGTGCTTATTTGACATCGTTATGACAAAGTTTGTATCCTGTGTATGTGTGTGTGCGCCTTATTTTAATTGCGGTGATTTTGGAAATGTACTTGGACGATTTTAAGTTTTGTTCTTTGTTGCCTATTGTATTTCAGTAGCGCTCTATATTGTTAAATATGCATTTCTTTCCTATATGTTTGTTCTGTGGTATTGGTCACTTGTGTGCCTGTGTGTTTACATGCAATATCGATAAATCGCTGTATTTGGTGATTTATCGATACTTCTTCTTTTACTTATGAATATGCACATTTTAGTCACTTGAGAACCTTAACAGTTGATCAGATGCAGCCCGGGTGGCATAGTGGTCATAGCTGCTTCTTTCTGGCAAGTCATTGTACCTGGATGTGGCATGAGCAGTGATTATCTTATGGCGCTGGCACTCTCCCCTCCTAGGAGCTAGTGGCCCAAATCAGGGGCAGGCGACTTCCCTAAACGTTGTTCATAGTGTTCGTAAAATCCTGAAGCAAATATACAGTGAAACTCTGTTATAGTGAGGTCCAAAGGACCGAATATTGCTCTTATAACATTTACGCGGTACATCCGTTACCGTAACTGCTACTTTTGCTGTTACTCACTAATTTTATCCTACGTACAGATATATACGTTACGTTAAAGGGATAAAAAATAATTTACACTGTAAATAAAGCGTACTATTAACAATTTACGTAGATCTTCAATATTTACGTATTTCACAAGAAAAATACATTTTCGCTCGTCGTTATTGTAATTTCATTGTTAAAAACATTGATGGAATGAATTACTCGTACCTTATAATATTTTTATTTTTTAAAGTGCTCCAGTGTCGTCTGTTTCAAATTTCTTTTAAGTTCAGATTTATGAGCAACGCCTTTCATTTAAGAGATAAAATCGAAATTCCGGATCGGATGTCATTGATTTCATAAAACAAAAATTGGGTTTCTTGAAAAAGTTTTGCATCTGCGCTTTACACCAAATTAGTCACTATCCTTTTGTTCCTCGTCATCTGCGACAGCCTCTTTTCTCGAACAGCTTCGAGAATGTCCATCTGTCTGCTTTTCGATAGTCACGAAGTTGTTGCCCATGAACTTGTAATATGGCACCCCAATACATCAGTTATGTTTCTTCAATCACATTTATAACGGAATGTTGTCTTCGTCGATTTCCTTGGGATTAGTCGTGCCTCATTGAAAGTTTCTGATAGTCTGTGATGTGACCTTCTCCCATGC
Source organism: Macrothele yani (assembly GCA_039090855.1). Lineage (NCBI taxonomy): Eukaryota > Metazoa > Arthropoda > Arachnida > Araneae > Macrothelidae > Macrothele > Macrothele yani. Next base: position 1,580,691 of record CM076996.1, on the reverse strand, counting down.
CTCTCTCATGAATCGGATGACATTAAGAAACTGGAATCTGAATTATTCTCTTCTTTTAGTAGATTCTATAGTTTCCAATATTAAAATATTCCTAAAATGGCTTTTAAAGCTTCTAATAACATCTTGACCCATTGATTGGAGAATGGAAATTGAGTTCGATGATAAAAATACGGGATTAATGTGGGTTAGTTAGGTTGAGAAAAATGCTATGTAATGGGCAGTTGTCTAAAATCAGCAGAATTTTCCTATCCCGTTTTCTAAAATGGATGATGCCATCCAGGCGCGTTTTTGATAGATCGGTACATTAGTGGAAGTTTTTTAATGTTCTTAAAACAGCTTTGATTTTTAGAATTGCCTTCTACTACCAAGAGTTTCCTTTTCTTCAGTTCCACTCATATTTGAACAGATCAGAACAGCCAGGCGATCTTTGGATAATTTTCCACCTGTGCACTTCTATCTTGAAACTTGTGGATCATGCGGGGAAAGGCATTCGATAAAACACACCGGGTTAATCAGCATTAAAATGTCACTTTTACAGAGACCTTTCCTTATATTTGGTCACACAGTTTCAGTCCAGCCAATACTCACTTCTTTGTTTACATCACCAGAGTTGTCATTTATCTTGCCATAAACAATATCAAGATTTGTGTGTTATAATAACTATGAAGCTCTCAACTACGTTATCGTTTTAGCCGTGAAATTTTGCTCATAAAATGCATGATTTCCAACCAACTTGTGTTCTCTCGCAGTAGCAGAGGTATCGTTATAAACTTGCTCGGTTTGAAGTTCCACTTTATATACATTGCTGGGCGTAGAAAATGGTACACCAGGAAGTGTTTGTCGCACCACCATGCAAATTGGTGTGTGTGTGTTGACAGCTGGGTTATATATGTAAATGATTGCAGTTACGAAGTGGTCACGTGATAAGCGAAGGAGGTGCAACGCCGAGCCGTGTCGTCCTCACCTGAGTGTGTGGACTACTGCATCGAAGTGATCTCGATGGCGAAAACACGTGTAAGGAGTGAGCATGCCTGAAGCAATGTCGTTGGGAATCCTACCATCACACTGACACCATTAGCAGAAGCTACATCTTATGGTTACTTACGTACGACTTGTTAGTCCCTGCGTAGCATTGCGGCCGAAATGCATCGGGGTGCAACAACTGTCGGCAGAATGTGGCGACAGAGGTTAAATGAAGGTAATGTGCATTTCCGTAGTGAGACTGGTGCACGTAGGCGGACGTCCGGACGCCACGATCACCGCATTTGACGACAAACGGTATCAGCCCCAAAATCCACAGCGAATGACATTCGACGTGGTGTATGGGCAGCTATGGACATCACCGTGTCGACACGGACTATGAATCGTAGATTGGCTGAGGAAGGTCTGCGCATTCATTAGCCATTGCGACGACTGCTACTCACTGCATTATATCGTCTCGCAAGGTTGCAGTGGTGCCATACCAGGCATGCGTGGCTAAGCAAATGGAACTATGTCGTATTCAGCGCTTCTGTCTCAGCTCCGACGATCGCCGATTGAGTCAGAAGACGGAGTACTCACCGTTCTGATCTTGCCATCCGTGAGCGTCATACGACTCCTCAGTCTGGTCATGGTTTGGGGCGCTGACAGTTTTAACAGCTGTTCACCGCTCGTACGCACAGTCGGTCAACACGATGATATGTCCATTAGGTGCTGCATCCTGTTTTGTTGCTGTATCTCTGTGGTATCCCAGATGCCCATTTTCAACAAGATAACTCCTGCCCGCCCCAGTGATGTAGTTCTAATTAAAAAAAAGTGCCTTAGCAGTGAACGAATTAGGTAAAAACAACTTGAAAAGAAGACTCAAAGTTTTCAAAAGCAACGTGAATTTTGATTTACTATCTTAATTGTTTAGTATATTTTATAAAACTTTAATTACTTTTATTTTGCCTCCAATTTTGAATAAAGGAAAAAAAATATGTGGGAGTCACATCCTAAGAAGATTCGGTTTTTCTTTAAATACCGTTCTGATATTCCACATGATTCCAAACATTCAGTGTGATTATTACTTATTGATCACACTGAATAGATGTAACTAATATAGTCACACTGAATGTTACTGATATAGGGACATGTCTTCAGTGTAATTAATATGCTATTTTTCCAACGATTATGATGTAAATGAATAAGACTTTTTTTGGTGTGTGAACTCTTAAGGAATAAGAGGCCGCCTCGGTGGCGCAGTGGTCTGAACGCTGGCTTCTGATCATTCGTCCGAGTTGGGTCCGGGTTCGAATCCCGGTGAGGCATGGATGTTTGTGTTAAGGCACTGGCTTTCTCCCTTCTTGGGAACTAGTGGCACTAAATTAGGAACAGGCGACATCTTATAGTCCATTGAGTTGCTCATGGTGGTCGTTAAATCCCCAATAAAAAAAAAAAAAAAAGGAATAACAGAAAGAGTAGCGTAGTAAAGAGACCCTTCGCAAGCATAATACTCACTGATCAGCCTTCATGGCTGTATAATCCTCTATTCCTCAATGCTGGTTTTCCTCCTAGCATTGCAGTCTTAATCAATGGAGAAGCTACCTTCTATATCTTCAAGACTGCCGTCTAGACATGGGACTTCACCAGTGGCGTACCTGAACCCCCCCCCCCGCAAAGAATTTTTTCGAGGCCGTTTTGCGAAAATCTATTAGCTTTCAATTATTGTAATTTTTAAATTCCATATTACTATGTTTTATGGGCTTTTCAATAATCCAAATTCTTTAGAACCTACAGGTATTTTTCATAAAACCAAAATTACTGCACTTCATTGCATGTAACACAATGTACACGTTGTAATTAAAATGATTTCCCTAGTTTTATAGCATTTACAAAGTACTACAAAACACTTAAAGCCAAAGTTGATAACATGATGCAAATTTTATTCTTTTAGACAACTAAGGCCAACTTTTGAATCACCTCACGAACACACACACCGAACTGCCGTGTGATATATAGCGTCTGACCATTTACGATTTATACAAAACATGAGTCAGCAAACAAATAAGTGACAATTAAGAATTATGGAACACAAAATGTAAAATTACTTAAATTATTTTCTCTTGAATATAAAAAAACGCACTTAACATAATGTCACAATGTTTTGCACATAATGAAGATTTTTTGTCTTGACTCTAACATAAAAAAAAAAAAAAAAGAAATCTATTTCTTCGTCCCCACGAACACTTTTTAGTTTGTTATATTCTGAAGGATACGTAGTTATGTTCAAACAACTCTAATACATAACACCTTATCCTCATTGGAATAAAAATTTCATTCATTGAACTGATATTTCTTTTAAGTTCTGTTGTTAATATACGTGTATCGGAACTATTGCTATGGCTTTAAAAAGGGGTCTCAAGTTGCCTGGGATAGCTGCTTTCCCATCATCCAGTTTTTATAAACTAAAACCGCGAAAATGATTTCCAAATATTTTATTTATTGAAAAAAATACAAAAAATTCTTTTTTTTTAATACTTAATTCAAAGCTGTTATCAAACATTCCAGGCTTCATATTTTTTGTTATTTAAAAAATAACCAAGTGCATATGCAGTTTTTCCAAAAAAGTTGTAAAATCTTTTTCTTGAGGTTAACGACCCTCTAACCTCAAGAAAAAGATTGATAGCCCTGATAACCCCGCAGTGCGGGAGTTGCGGGGGCTATCGGTACGCCCATGGACTTCAAATTACCTTTACGCCACCGCGGTGGTCAGAGCCATGGGTTTCTGGTTAGTGGTCCAAGCTGGCCCAAGTTCTGTATGCACCAGAGCCCTAAATAAATATACGCCTCCCCCGTCCTAAATAAGAGACGGCCGAGGACATATAATCCTTCCAGCAGCTCAGGGTGGACATTAAACCCAGAGATAAAGAAACCATTCTCTTTACACAAAAGCACTTATGAACCGTGAGACGTTTTATTACGTGATCTGAATGTTTCATCTCGTCCTTGCGATGCCAATATTTCAATTATGATTGCACATAAAACAAAGTATTCCCTACCAATGATAAATTTCGCACGATAACTGTAAAATTACTAGGTATATGCTGTCTAACGTACGATCAACACAAACCGTTTCTCCAACTGCAAGTTAAAACACATTTATTTACAATTAAAAACACTATTTTAAAATACAAAGGCAAGTACTTTCAAGGATCCCTTGTCCCCATCAATCAGGCCTAAGTGCCACGAATCATGAGGACACATCTCATATATATACAGTCACAAAGTATTCCCATCACAAGTCTCTTTTACATTCCTGTGTTGCCAACATTAGAACACACACTCTAATGTTAAAAAAATATTTATACAAGTCAAAGGTAGTTCTAGATTTCATTCTCGATGGAAGAGGGAGTCACCGTCTCCATGGGTTTGGTATACAGGTAGGCATGCCAATATTACAACAAGTGTTACCATATGAAATGATATGCAAACTTTCAGACAAAAATATAAAGTATTCCCTATTTTATGATGTGAAGTATTCCCTATTTTATGATGTGAAGTATTCCCTATTTTCGAATATCTGATCACCTAAAAAATTTCTTTACCCTCTTCTACAACCATCTAATTACGAAAAGTGCCTTCGCGCCTCTAAGCCTAGAAAAATAGTGCCTTAGCACCGCGAAGGCCCTTCTACTCCACTGGACCGCCGGTACACTGCCAACATCAGTAGACGGTGTCTAGGTGACGCTCTGGCCAGCGCCATCCCCAGAAGACTTAACACCTATGCACGACTCCGTCGTAGTGTCAGAGAGTTACAGACACAGGTCAGCAAAGCATGATTAGCGATACCTCAGAACACCACCCGTAAACGTTTCCACTCGATGCCTCTCCGTGTTGCCGAATGTATAGCACAGCATGGCGGTCATACTGATCGGGCCACTTTGTACCGTCTCCTCGCACATCGCATTTATCTAATCCCTCAGAAATTAAATCGCCTCTTTCCCACCTACTTGTCTACATGTGTGGTAAGTTTCATCTCACTTCGTGCATTCCTTTATGGTGTGGCATTTTCTGCGTTGAGCAGTGTATATCAAAGCGTAGGGATTATTGAATTCCATTAGTATTCAGTTCAACCTGGTTTTTTTTTTTTTTATGAAGTAACATTGCTATGCGTATTATATTGTAACATTGCTTTGCATATGCCTCTTCTGTCAGTGCGTACTTTATAAAATCCCGCTGATTACTTTGCCGTGGCGCAGTGGTCCAAGCCCTGGCTTTTCTAATGTTTATTATTCTGAAACGTGAATACGGGGAAATTTTTCGTGCTGCTGCAGGAAATCTACAGTTATTTTAATCCGAAGTTTGACTAAAATTGCAACATGCCGCCGCGGTGGCACCGTAGTCTAAGCGCTGGCTTATGACCATTCGTCCGGTGAGGCATGGATGTTGTTTGTTTTACGGCCCTGGCTCTCTCTCCCTTCGCTGGAGCCAGTGATCCTAAATTAGGTGCAGGCGACTGCTTATAGTCCATTGTGTTGGTCACGGTGGTCGTTCAACCTCCAAACGGAAAACAAAAAAATTACTTTGCCGTTTGATTGTTTGAAAACCCTTTCGCTACGCACAGGAGTACGCTTGATTTATGCAGTTTGATTTTATTTTTTGCTTAATGGATAAAGAGACGAGAACATGTTAGCTGTGTAGGAAGTGTTTTTTTTTCCAAAGTGTCCTTGACGGAAAACAACGTAAGTTTTAAAGATTATTTTGAAGTACGCAGAAATGTATTGCTATGATTATATTACACTGTCAAAGAAAATAGTTTTCTTGCCTATTTTCCCTTATTGTGTTCATTATCGTTATTTGAAGCTCGTCTGATCGTTCACAACGATGCAGTTTTGTTCCTTTTTTAACAGTGGAAGAGCGGTGATAGGAAAACTTATTGCAGGGCATTCAGTTCTTTATGCCTTGGAGGTTAGAACTGCATTCGCTATTATAATTTGACTACATAAAAAAAATAGTCATTTATTTTCACTGAAGCAGAGATACTCATGTCAAATAAAGAAATACATTTCCACTTTGTTTTGTGGAAGGGGAAATGCTATCACAGCAGTATTTCTTGTTTTTCCCCTGTTCAACCACTGTCCATTGGTAGAGGCTAATAGAAACCTCGACCCCAAGACATCATCGCTTTCACCTCTCCCATTTATTGCAGTCTGCTGATCTCAGCTATTCCCGAAAATTACGCGAACAGATTATAGCACTCATTGCTGATTAGGTCGTTGTTATTCTGGGCCACGCGCCCATGGTTGTCATTCTGTAGACAGATGAACAGGGAAAAGCCTGCATCCTCGTGCTCGACCTTTTGTTTCGTTTTTCTTTTTTTTTTTTTTCTTTTTTCCTGTCTGTTCGTCGGCGCGGGGAAAGTGCTGCTGTTGGAACATACGTCTCTTGCACTTCAATGAATGAAACCAGGGCTTAATAAGCCGCCCAATAACATCAGGCGAACAAGACACGAAACTGCTTCTTAATCGGCTCCGGTGATTCCTCATGTAAATTAAAGTGACTACCAACTTGTGGGCGTTTTACGATCCACTCATTTGTACAAGCGCTTGTCTCGATTCATTTCTACATGGAAGAGTTTGCAAATGCAAGAATGGTCGGGGGGAAAGAGGGATATCGACAGTTTAGTGATGGCTACACCTTGTTGGTTCGAGTTAATGTCATTACTTCTCTTTTGTTAGCCTTATTAGTTTGGATCTCATAAATGGTAATGAAAACTAATAGAGTAAGCGGGTCAGTTTGCTATTAAGAATTATTTGAATAGATGATGATTGCACTGAAAGAACAAGGTACATGTTTTAGACACTCAGTTGTGTTCCTTTGTAAATAATGGAAAGTTATTTCAAAATATATATTGATGCCGGTCAATGGCCAAAATGTCAAGATACTAACTTCTCGCACCGACGGCGCGGCGTCAAATTTGTGGTAAACCACAGAATTGTTTGATTTTGTACAATAGAACAATTTCTTTCCCCATTCCTTATATGCGGTAATCCTGTCTCTCGTCGGAAAGGGTGTTACTTAAATTAGGAATTCGGCAGTTACTCATCAAGCCAAAAAGGAGTCCCATAGCACAAAGTGATGTACAAGTCCTTAGCATGCACACTTCGAGCTCTTTCCGTGAGAAGCTACATTGCATAACAAGACATGCAGAACAGATGTGGAAATAGGTCACCCTCTATTTGATTTTGTCAGATATTAGTTTTCTAATGAATTAAATTTCTCTAGAGGGCAACAACAAATCTTTGCATATTTCTAGCACGATATTATTCCAGGCAATATTCCCTCTAAGCTGCGCGCAGCTGAAATATCTTCCGCGCAGTAAGCATTTTAGATTAAAATTCCCAAATCCTTAATTAATTTTCATAAATCGAAAATTAATTACCTGTAGAAATAATAAATAAAATTCGGGCTCTCAAAAGTCAAAACACTTTTCTTAAATGCCGTTCGCCTTCGAAGTTCGTCTCATTGTCCTCTTTATTCTCAAAGGCCTCTTGCAAAGTAGCCTCGTGCGAGTAGATAGTGAATGCGGATAAGTGATTTTACCACGCAGAAACCCCGCACGGGGATAATTGGTTTTCCAGTTATTTGGGAAGCGACGCCCCCACGGCCCGAGCTGACCTTGTGACCGGTCAACATCTTGTGGTAGAGAAATAATTTTTTTTTCAAACTTTGGTTTTTAGTTCGACGTCGTATACGTTGCCGGGATGGCTGTTCATCCGGCTGTTGGGGAGTGGCGTCCCCACGTTTCCCGAGCTGATGGAGTGACTGACATCGTGGTTCTGATTTTTTTTTTGTACCTTCGTACCAGGCCTCACCCTGTGTTGCACACTTCGTCCTGTACTAATAAATTTTGTTCTAACTCTTTTTTTTTTTTTTTTTTTTTTTTTGCTGTTCCTTTTCTAACGTACTCAACCGTAACCCTAACCTCTCAGTCGTAGGTTGCTGAGACCTTTCGTTGATGCCCCATTCTCAGGGTTTCGTTCTTGTTTTGTGTTTCGTTTCTTCTTTTCCTGAGTTTGGGATACTAGGCTTACCTGCATGTTTGCCGTGTGTGGTAACCCGTAAGGCGGAAATGGGCTGTCTGGTGGCTGAGGTCACAGGTGGTGAATGAGTGCGCCACCTCTGTACCAACACTCCTCTTTGACCCCGGCTTCGCTGTAAATGGGCGGCTGGAGGCTAGCCCACCTCTAGTCAGTAAATTCTGTGCCGAGTTGTGTGCAGGATTTTAACGGCTTTTGTCGTATAGCACGATAGGGCGAGCCCGGGGTTGTGGGATCATGCCAAAGGCGTTGGCATGACGGTACTCTGGAGGCCGAAGTGTCCTCCGAGTGCATGTGAACACAACCATTGGACTATATTTGCAGCTAAGCTCTAGAACTGTGTCTTGCGTCATGTTTTTGGCTTGCGGACCTCCAGTTCTCCCCTGTTGGGCTCGATTGTGGGCGGAGTACGTTGCTGACGAATTCTTTCTTACTCCCATGGGAAAACATAAACCCTACTCAAAAGTGAAAAAAACCAGAAAATATGGTTATTGATCAGGCATCTGATTTGCCTCAATCGCCTCCAGAACATAACACACTGAAAATAACTTTAGTTGATGACCGACATCATCACGACCGAACTTTGGATCCCAGTGCTGAGCCGTCAGCTCAGAAACGTCGCATTACACTTGCAGATTCGATAACTCAAGCTACTTTTTTCGTCATTTCTTCTACTGACCAGACGTTGAGACTTTCCTCAAAGTCTCCTTTTTTCATCTCGAAGGCACTTGCGGGTGTTGTTGGCTCTTTGAAGTCAGTAAAGAAGCTACGCTCTGGAGACCTGCTTGTGGAAACTTGCACTCTCTCAGAGCAAATCTCTTATGCAGTTGACGAAACTTCAAGATATTCCCGTTCAAGTGACGGCACATCCGTCACTTGAACGGGAATATCTTTCTGAGCCCAACTTGTTGGAGTGCGATGTGGACGAACTTGTGTGTGAACTTGCTGATCCGGGTGTCATAGCTACCAGACGCATGATTTTCAGGCGCGAAGGTGCACTGATCAAATCACGAAATGTTATTTTGAATTTTAATAGACCGAAGGCACCTACTGAAATAAAGGCTGGCTACCTGTTATGTGCAGTTCGTCCATATATATCAAATACTCTGCGCTGTTTTAAGTGCCAGAGGTATGGACATTCCCAGCGGTCCTGTAACAGTGCTGCGAGGTGCGCGAATTGTGGATCCAGAGACCACGAAGGGACTGGGTGCACTTCCGAGACCTGCTGTGTTAACTGTGGTGACACCCACGCTGCTTATTCCCGCTCCTGTTCGAAGTGGAAAGACGAGAAGGCGATCCAGCGCGTCAAGACTCTGGAGGGCCTCTCATACCTTGCCGCTAAAAACAAGTTATGTATTCCCAATGATCGGCAGCGCACCTTTGCTGCCGTGGTGAAATCTACAACTACCACTGCACAAACATTGGTACCCTGTCCTTTGCTTCTCCAACGACCTAGTCAACCTGCCAAACGGACAACGGCGGAGCAGGGCACACAGGTCGATTTTTCGGACATTCACATCGATATCCAAGCTGAAAATGCAACATGCTCTCCATAGAAGACTGCAGTGTGCTAAACAAGTTCAACACAGGCAGTGATCATAGATTGGTGAGATGTAAGATGCACCTCAACACTAAACTCGAACGTAGCAAGCTCATAAGACAAACAAAATGTATTGACATAACCAACCTTAAAAAACACCACAATACCTTCAAATTGGAACTGAAGAACAGATTCTCTGCTTTAGAAGGCCTAACATCGGAAGAAGTGGATATTTCTGAAGTTAACAGAAAAGTAACCAAAGCTCTTATGGAAACAGCAACAAAATTAGCTGGATCTAAGAACAAATTGCATGTGAACAAATTATCAGGAAAAACCAAAATGTTGATGCAAAAAGAAGAGAGATGAGGACAACTAAAGAAGATGGGACTTCCAAAGTGGAATACATAGAGCTATGCAAGACAGTTCGAAAAAGTATCACTGAAGACGTAAGGAAATTCAACTGTGAACTAGTAAGGAAAGCAATTGAAAACAACCAAAGCCTAAAGATAGCAAAGGGACATCTCAGTAAGGGAAAAAAACAGATTATGGCACTGAGAAAAGAAGATTTTTCTGTAACAAGAAATAGAGGCGAAATTTTGACAAGAGTGAAAGATTTCTACTCCAAATTATATGAAAGGGATGATACATGTACTCCAGGCATCATGAAAGGTACCAGAGTTCTTCCAGTCCTCCCAGCAGAAGTTGCACATGCAATCAAGAACATGAAGCGGGGAAAAGCTCCAGGAGAAGATGGAATTACTGTAGACATCATACAAGAAGCAAGTGGAGAAATCGAAACAGTACTCGCCCAAATTTTCACTCGATGCCTTAATGAAGGGAAAATTCCTGAGGATTGGAACAACGCTATAATGATCTTGCTACATAAAAAAGGTGACATTGAGGATCTCAGGAACTACAGACCTATCAGCCTCCTATCAGTGGTTTATAAAATCTTCACTAAAGTTCTTTCACACCGCTTGAAGGTAACACTGGACATGGCTCAACCGAGAGAACAAGCTGGATTCAGGAGTGGCTACAGCACAATAGATCATATCCACGTACTGAGAGTACTAATTGAAAGAGCGAGGGAATATGAACTTCCATTGTGCATGGCTTTTATCGATTATGAAAAAGCCTTTGATTCGGTGAAACCATCAGCAGTTGCAATGGCTCTGAAATCCTGTGGTATTGAAGATGCATACATTAATATTATTAATAACATCTATGAAAATGCAAGTGCAAAGATTCTGCTATTTGAAAATACAACACACATAAAAATTGGAAAAGGAGTGAGACAAGGTGACACCATATCTCCGAAGCTCTTTAATGCCACATTGGAAAATGTCTTTCAATCACTGAACTGGGAAAACAAAGGCATAAAGATTAATGGAGATTATCTAACCCACCTTCGTTTTGCTGATGACAGTCATTTTTGCAACTACCCCATCAGAGCTACAGAGTATGATGCAGGAACTTGCTGACAAGAGTAAAGAAGTGGGATTAAAAATGAACTTTCAGAAGACAAAAGTGATGTTCAATGCTTTTACAAGAAATGAAGATTGATCGATTGATGGAGAAAAGCTGGAGATAAGACACGTACGTTTATCTTTGACAGCAGATATCAAGTGAGGGTCACATTGGTGAAGAAATTAATCGGCATACAAAACTTGCCTGGAGAGCTTTTGGAAGAAACAGCCTAATTTTCAAGAGCAATATGCCATTATGTCTTAAAAGAAAAGTGTTTGATCAATGCATCCTTCCAGTGCTTACGTATGGTGCAGAGACGTGGACCTTAGCTAAAAGAGACATACAAAGGCTGCAGACAACTCAAAAAAGCATGGAGAGGTGCATGCTTGGTGTAACCAGGAGAGATAAGAAGAGGAACACGTGGATCCGAAAAATGACAAGAGTGGAAGACATCATGATCAGAGGTAAATCCCTGAAATGGCAATGGGCTGGACATACTGCCAGAAGAACAGACCATCGATGGACAGCCGAAATTTTAGATTGGATTCCACGGGACAGGAAAAGACCCAGAAGAAGACTACATGGAAGATGGGTGGATGAAATTCGAAAGTATGCGGGAGTGACATGGAGGAGACTGGCACAAGACAGACCGTTGTGGAGGAAACTTGGGGAGACCTTCGTCCAGCAGTGGATTGATAATGGTTGACAATGATGATGATATAATAGATCATATCCACGTACTGAGAGAACTGATTGAAAGAGCGAGGGAATATGAACTTCCATTGTGCATGGCTTTTATCGATTATGAAAAAGCCTTTGATTCGGTGAAACCATCAGCAGTTACTACGGCTCTGAAATCCTGCGGTATTGAAGATGCATACATTAATATTATTAATAACATCTATGAAAATGCAAGTGCAAAGATTCGGCTGTTTGAAAATACAACACACATAAAAATTGGAAAGGGAGTGAGACAAGGTGACACCATATCTCCGAAGCTCTTTAATGCCACATTGGAAAATGTCTTTCAATCACTGAACTGGGAAAACAAAGGGATAAAGATTAATGGAGATTATCTAACCCACCTTCGTTTTGCTGATGACGTAGTCATTTTTGCAACTACCCCATCAGAGCTGCAGAGTATGATCCAGGAACTTGCTGACAAGAGTAAAGAAGTGGGATTAAAAATGAACTTTCAGAAGACAAAAGTGATGTTCAATGCTTTTACAAGAAATGAAGATTTATCGATTGATGGAGAAAAACTGGAGATAACAGATACGTATGTTTATCTTGGACAGCAGATATCAAGTGAGGGTCACATTGATGAAGAAATTAATCGGCGTACAAAACTTGCCTGGAGAGCTTTTGGAAGAAACAGCATAATTTTCAAGAGCAATATGCCATTATGTCTTAAAAGAAAAGTGTTTGATCAATGCATCCTTCCAGTGCTTACGTATGGTGCAGAGACGTGGACCTTAACTAAAAGAGACATACAAAAGCTGCAGACAACTCAAAGAAGCATGGAGAGGTGCATGCTTGGTATAACCAGGAGAGATAAGAAGAGGAACTCGTGGATCCGAAAAATGACGAGAGTGGAAGACATCATGATCAGAGTTAAATCCCTGAAATGGCAATGGGCTGGACATACTGCCAGAAGGACAGACCATAGATGGACAGCCGAAATTTTAGATTGGATTCCAAGGGACAGGAAAAGACCCAGAAAAAGACCACATGGGAGATGGGTGGATGAAATTCGTAAATATGCGGGAGTGACATGGAGGAGACTGGCACAAGACAGACCGTTGTGGAGGAAACTTGGGGAGACCTTCGTCCAGCAGTGGATTGATAATGGTTGACAATGATGATGATGATGATGATGGGATGTAAGGTCAGGTGATGCGTAACATCACAGCCTCTCCTTGACAAATGTCAACCCCGCCTTCTCGTGGTACATCCTGTTCCCACTAAAGGGGCTCTGACGACCGCCAATAGCGGTATAACTATACCATCAGGATTAGAGGAAATGCTATCCCACACTCACCAACCCGATTGGCCAGCGTGGTGAGTTATGGCCAAACCCCTCCAAAATGACTCCACAACTTAAATCTTGGCCCTCAGTCTCCGGCAGCTGGAATGTACCTGGCCAAGGCATCGGCCAGTGCGACATGAAGGCACAGGGTGCTAAGAATCCCCGGAGGACCGGACTAGGCTGCCATCTGATGCTGACCTTGGCTATGAATAAAGGATGCTCCCTATCTTCTAATTCAAGGCTTCTTGAATTGCAAAAGGAACTACAAAGGATCAAGTGGGACATCGTCGGGCTAAATGAGGTAAGGAGAAAAGGAGAAGATCTCATTGAACTGAAAAGTGGACATCTCTTCTACTATCGTGGGACAGATACTGGCAGAACTAGTGGTGTTGGATTTATAATAAACAAGAAACTGAAGGATAAAGTTGTAGAAGTTGAAAGTTCCTCGGACAGAGCTGCACGACTCGTTATCTAACTCTCGAAAAGATACCAGGCTCAGATTATTCAAACTTATGCACCCACCACAAGTCATCCTGAAGAAGAAATTGAAGAATTTTATGAGGAAATTCTTCATCTAAATAATAAAGGTAAGCAGCACTTAAAGATAATTATGGGAGATTTCAATGCAAAAATAGGGCAACGGCAACAGAATGAAACTTCAGTATGTAAATTCGGTCACGGCAACAGAAACCAGTGTGGAAATATTCTCGTAGAGTTTGCAGAGGCAGAAGGGTTTTTCATCTTGAACTCCTTTTTCAAGAAAAAGCCACACAGGACATGGACATGGAGACATCCAAATGGGACGACAAGTAAAATTGATTTTATTATGTGTAACAAAAAATTCGTCATCGAAGACTGCAGTGTGCTAAACAAGTGCAACACAGGTAGTGACCATAGATTGGTGAGATGTAAGATGCACCTCAACACTAAACTCGAACGTAGCAAGCTCATAAGACAAACAAAATGTATTGACATAACCAACCTTAAAAAACACCATACCTTCAAGTTGGAATTGAAGAACAGATTCTATGCTGTAGAAGGCCTAGCATCGGAAGAAGTGGATATTTCTGAAGTTAACAGAAAAGTAACCAAAGCTCTTATGGAAACAGCAACAAAATTAGCTATGTCTAAGAACAAGTTCCTTATGAACAAATCATCAGGAAAAAAAAAATGTTGATGCAAAAAAGAAGAGACATGAGGACAACTAAAGAAGATGTGATTTCCAAAGTGGAAAATATAGAGCTATGCAAGACAGTACGGAAACGTATCACTGAAGACGTAAGGAAATTCAACTGTGAACTAGTAAGGAAAGCAATTGAAAACAACTAAAGCCTAAAGATAGCAAAGGGACATCTCAGTAAGGGAAGAAAACAGATTATGGCACTGAGAAAAGATAATGATTGTGTAACAAGAAATAGAGGTGAAATTTTGACAAGAGTGAAAGATTTCTACTCCAAATTATATAAAAGGAATGAAACATGTACTCCAGACATCATGAAAGGTACCAGAGTTCTTCCAGTCCTCCCAGCAGAAGTTGCACATGCAATCAAGAACATGAAGCGGGGAAAAGCTCCAGGAGAAGATGGAATTACTGTAGACATCATATTAGAAGCAAGTGGAGAAATCGAAACAGTACTCGCCCAAATTTTCACTTGATGCCTTAATGAAGGGAAGATTCCTGAAGATTGGAACAACGGTACAATGATCTTGCTACATAAAAAAGGTGACATTGAGCATCTCAGGAACTACAGACCTATCAGCCTCCTATCACTGGTTTATAAAATCTTCACTAAAGTTCTTTCACACCGCTTGAAGGTGACACTGGACATGGCTCAACCGAGAGAACAAGCTGGATTCAGGAGTGGCTACAGCACAATAGATCGTATCCACGTACTGAGAGAACTAATTGAAAGAGCGAGGGAATATGAACTTCCATTGTGCATGGCTTTTATCGATTATGAAAAAGCCTTTGATTCAGTGAAACCATCAGCAGTTACAATGGCTCTGAGATTTTGCGGTATTGAAGATGCGTACATTAATATTATTAATAACATCTATGAAAATGCAAGTGCAAAGATTCTGCTATTTGAAAATACAACACACATAAAAATTGAAAAAGGAGTGAGACAAGGTGACACCATATCTCCGAAGCTCTTTAATGCCACATTGGAAAATGTCTTTCAATCACTGAACTGGGAAAACAAAGGGATAAAGATTAATGGAGATTATCTAACCCACCTTCGTTTAGCTGATGACGTAGTCATTTTTGCAACTAATCCATCAGAGCTGCAGAGTATGATCCAGGAACTAGCTGACAAGAGTAAAGAAGTTGGATTAAAAATGAACTTTCAGAAGACAAAAGTGATGTTCAGTGCTTTTACAAGAAATGAAGATTGATCGATTGATGGAGAAAAGCTGGAGATAACAGACACGTACGTTTATCTTGGACAGCAGATATCAAGTGAGGGTCACATTGGTGAAGAAATTAATCGGCGTACAAAACTTGCCTGGAGAGGTTTTGGAAGAAACAGCATAATTTTCAAGAGCAATATGCCATTATGTCTTAAAAGAAAAGTGTTTGATCAATGCATCCTTCCAGTGCTTACGTATGGTGCAGAGACTTGGACCTTAACTAAAAGAGACATACAAAGGCTGCAGACAACTCAAAAAAGCATGCAGAGGTGCATGCTTGGTGTAACCAGGAGAGATAAGAAGAGGAACTCGTGGATCCGAAAAATGACAAGAGTGGAAGACATCATGATCAGAGTTAAATCCCTGAAATGGCAATGGGCTGGACATACTGCCAGAAGAACAGACCATCGATGGACAGCTGAAATTTTAGATTGGATTCCAAGGGACAGGAAAAGACCCAGAAGATGACCACATGGAAGATGGGTGGATGAAATTCGAAAGTATGCGGGAGTGACGTGGAGGAGACTGGCACTGGACAGACCGTTGTGGAGGAAACTTGGGGAGACCTTAGTCCAGCAGTGGATTGATAATGGTTGACAATGATGATGATACACAATACACATGCAACAATATATAATGACACTTTACAATTTCCCGACGATAGCCTTTGCTCTCAACCTTGAAGTACTATTATCTAACATTTTTTTTTGTGTGATTCAATAAATTGCTAGTAATATTATTTCCTTTCTTTATACAACAAAACACTTTACAATTCCTATTCACTTTAAGCATTAATATTGAAATACTGACACTGAGGTTACTAAAATTACTGTAACCTATTCTTTTACAAAACTGACAAAAGAATTTTTTTTTATTTTTTTGTTTCTCGGCCTTTTGGCCACTAACTTCCTACTAAAAGTTTTCTTTCCTAACCTTATACTCGGTATCGACCCAGGAATATAAATTTCGGCAACAAAGTGGTACTTACTGGAGCATCTCTGGCCCCCTCCTGCTTCTCCGTAGCGGCTTCGACAGCGGCCCGCGAAGGAGCGTCCTAAACAGGAATGTCGCCCGGTCTCGCTGGCCACGCGAGACGTAATTATCCGTCCCTGATTACGGGATTTTCCTGGAACTTCCAATCCTTGCTCTGGTTACGAGCGTTATTCGTCGACTTCTCTGGTCCCGTTGCACAATAGTCCTTTATTGCTACGGTCACACTTAGAAGTTCACCTTGTTTCACCACTTTCCTGCCACGTGCTGCTGTTACCTCAGGAGTTCACTTTGTTTCACCGCTTTCCTGCCATGTGCTGCTGTTATACTCAGGAGCTCACGTTGTTTCACCACTTTCCTGCCACGTGCTGCTGTTATACTCAGGAGTTCACGTTGTTTCACCGCTTTCCTGCCACGTGCTTCTGTTACACCTAGGCGTCCTCTTTGTCCGAGTCCTCGAACAGTCTCTATTTCGCGGAATAAAATTGCCCTAATTACTTCCAGTGAACTCGCTTAACATATCAATCCTGTCGACTGCGCCATTTCCTTATCTCTGCTGTAGGGGTGGAAGCTCATTATGTTAATGGCTCCTCGGCTAAACAACCACTGACTTCCAGCGCTGATGAAAATTTCCCCACAGCAGGAAGGAAAACTATTTATAAGGTTCTTTGTCTGGAGACTGTATCAACGAAAAGTTGAAGACAGCCCAGCATTCTTTCTCTCCCAGTTTTAATATAAATCTGCTATTCAGGAGAGGGGAAGTAAAATGATGGCAAGACACTACAAGCATGAATTCACTCTCAAGCTGGTTGAAAAACTTAACAAAACATTTAATCAAAAGTCAATTGTTCCGGCAGCTATTGTTCCTTGACCTCGAGTTCCTGTAACTGCAGTTCCACGCGAAAAATGATCAGGGTCTCGAATTATTAAAGAATACCCTTTCCTGCTAATACTCTCTGCCCGTTCTTTTTCTATCGCAGACGTGAAAGGCTTTAATCGTCGTAACCTTCCGTTCGTCTTCCTTCCTTTGTTCCGGAAGCTAGGCCTCGTGTTCTCTCAAATCGCTTTCTCCGTACGTCGTTCCAGACCCACGTGTCTGATTCCAACCACGATCGTTTACCGGCACGTTATATCCCCAAACTTTCTTTTTCCCCAGTGCTGACACCCAGCACTGTACAACCGTTCTCCCGGTTTTCGCTGTCCGTGCTGTCACCCAGCACCTCCTAACCGTTCACAGCACACGCTGTCCCGTCGACTATTCTTCGCGCTCGCTCCCCGTCAACTATCCCTTCCTCACTCCTATCCTGAAGTTTCTCCCCCTAATTCACTCGCCTTCTGATTGCTCCTGCCTCACTTGCCTGAGGCTCTCTTCCTAGTCGGAGCGCTCGAAGAGCAGGCGACCCCCTGCTTCTCTGTGTCCCCTACCTTTCTTTTTCCTGACCCGTGTCTTCCGCCGGTGACCTTGACCTATCCCCTCGTTGACCTCTAGGTCCCGTGTGCCATGCAGCTTGCACTTCCCCCGGCCAGGAACAAATAGCGGTGCCTTCCGTGAATACAATAGCCCTGACAAACGGGCACATCGGAATGTCACCTAGTCGGTACATTTCTACGTTTTACATTCGTTTCTAGATAACACACCTAGAAATATTTGTTCTGAAATGTTCATATCCGTTAGGATCGATGGGATTTAATGTCCATCACACAATTTATACAGGGGCGTAATTTCTCGCCCCTACAGGCCCCTGCCTGCTGGACGAAACATGCGGGATCTTCCTCTCGCATGATGAGTCAGTGTCAGTTCTTTTCTTTCCTCTTTTTTTTTCTACACAAGATTTCACTGCATTAATACACTTCTTTATACCGACATATTTACACTGTCAGTACCACTAAGGAACCTCGCTGGGTCTCTACCTTTTCTGTGGTAATGCTGTCTTTAGCAGCTCGAGTTATTTTCTTTAAAATTCAACCTGGATAAGGCGTCGGCATGAGGAATGAGTTTGCCGGCGAAGTGAGAAATCGTGAGGTTGAATTGGGCAACGGCTAGACTCCACCTCTGCAATTTTGAGCTTAGTGAAGCCGCACTAGTTAAAAATATCAAGGGGTTATGGTCTGACAAGATCTCTACTTGATGGCCAAAAACCCACCCTTCAAATTCTTGTAGAGCCCAAACAATAGCATATGCCTCCTTGTGGCTAGCTGCCCACGTTGCTTGTGTGTCATTTAATCTTTTGCTCGCGTAAGCCACAGGCCTAATCCTCCCTTTTTCATCCCGCTGACCTAGGCAACACGCGATTGCAAGAACTCGCGTCCGTATGTAACCCGGACGGCTGGTCAAATTTTTGTGTGGACCGTACAGGTGCTGTACCTGATTTCTGTTTCAGCGACTCGAAAGCTTCCCCGAGCGCTGTCGTCCACTCAACCTTTTCTGCTGCCTTTTTCCCTTGTCAAATCCGACAGTGGTTTCGCTATTTCGGCGAACCTGGGTACGCCCTCCTTGTAATGGTTGCATAACCCTAGGAACTTAGGTACCTCCCTCTTGGTTTTTGTGGGATCCCGGTCTCTGACCGCCTGTAATTTTCCCGGGTCCGGCTGGTGACTTTCCGAGCAGACCACAGTGTCCCAAATAATCAATTTCCTCTTTGGCGAAGCAACATTTTTCCAAATTTCTTGCGAACCCCGCCTCCTCTAAACTTTTTACGACCATCTGCATGGGTTCCTCCCACTCTTCTGAAAGTACGGCCTCCGGACCCCTCGTATGCTGGTCCATCGTAACTATTTTCCACCGATGCCCCTTACTTGATGGTGGGTCTATCGGCCCAATAAGATTGACATTTTTGTCTGAAAAGGTAGGGCGAGCCTCCTAACCGCAGTTATCGGTACCCGGTCACCTCTTGTGATGGGACGTCGTAACTGACACGCCTCACATGCATCACAGTATGTACGTATGTCTCTCTTAATGGATGGCCAATAGAAGGAGTATCTTATTCTTTCTAACATCTTCTTATATCCCAAATGTGCTCCGAACACAGAATCATGGGCTAGCTTTAATATCTGCTCCCTCCTACTCTCGGGAACTACTAACTGATTGGTGTTTTGCCCTAACACTTTTTCCTTATGATATAGTAATCTTTCCGCATAGACATACCCTCCTTTTCCTTCCTTCGCCCACTCGCGTGTCTTGGTTAGGGTTACGCCCTCCTCCTGTTGTACTTTGAATTTGCTGTGGTCTGACGCCTTGCCCTCCCGGCTACTCTCTTCATCCTCGCGGCATGGATTACCTCCAAACGCTGCCACCTGTTCGCTGGTCTCCTCGTCAAGCGCGCCTGGCCCTGATTGGCTGCTTGACCCTTCCGCACCTAAAGCTCCGCCTACTTCTCCCGGCGTTGCTCCTGTCTCCAGCGTCTCTCCACTAGCCTTGCCTTCAATTCTGTTAGCCCCTATACTAGCGCTAACTCCTTGAGTCCCTAACTCCTGGGGTCTCGTTGGTTTCTCTTATAAGTAACATTTGGAAACTTTTTTGGAAGTCGCTATTTGGGCAAAAGATTACCCACCCATTTTAAACTACAACTCGTTCGTAAAGCAACTCACTGCGTGATCCGAAATGTTAATCTCTGTAATAAGAACATGGGGTTACCATACACACAGTACTTTTTTTTTTTTTTTTTTTTATAAAACGAGATGTTTTTTTTTTTCTGTGTGTTATCATTTAAAAAATTATCTCTTTAACCGTAAAAAAAGTGCCTTAGCGCCGCTACGGCTGTTCTACATCCCTGGACGTATCCCTGATGGGTAAAATTGAAAGGGAGGTGGAAGGGCTGCCTTTCTTAACATCAGCGATATGTTTCATCAATCGCCGGTTTATGCTGCGGTAAGTACCACCAATATAGTGGGTAACGCCTGTTAAAGTGTTGTTTGGGATAGAGTTAGACACCTTGTAACTCTAGGGGGTTATTGGGATTTCTGTCTTTTAGGATGAGGTTGAGAAGATGTGGAGGGGTTTGACTGCAATCTTGTAGCCAAAAGACCTGAAAATACAGCAAACCTTATGAGTGAAGGACAGGCTAAAGAGCAAAGTACCAACAAATTCATGGGTGGTGGAAGGTTCAGGCAGTAAACTAGATCTATTCTGTGATTCAAAACTCTTAATTAGTCTATGTACTAAGAGTGGTGGAAAGCCATGCAATTTTCTAGTGTTGATGAAGTTCTGATATTCTTTTTGAAGAGCAGAATGGCTGTTGCAAATAAGGTTGGCTCGGTGAATGTACGACTTAAGAGCAGACCATTTGTATTTTTCAAAGGTGCAAGAATGGTAAGGGATGATATTGATGGGTGGCAGGACTTTTCCTGTAAACAGAGAGGCCAAGTGAGAAGTCTGGGTTGATGCTAACATCCAAAAAACTAATATTGTTGTTCACCTGTTCTTGGGAAGAAAATTTTATATGCAGGAATTTTGACGTTATGGAGGGCATGAGTTCAAACAGTGTTTATGGCCAAATAATGAAGATGTCGTCCACATACCGTAACCAAATGGTGGGTTTTAAGAGGGATGGTGCAACATAATACTCTCTGTTTGAACTCATGTCTTCCGTAACTTCAAAATTCTCGCATATAAAATTTTCTTCCCAAGAACAGGTCGTCAACAATTAGTTTTCTGGATGTTAACATCAACCCAGACTTCTCACTTGGCCTCTCTGTTTACAGGAAACCTTCTGCCACCCATAATATCATCCCTTACCATTCTTGCACCTTTGAAAAATACAAATTATCTGCTCTAAAGTCGTACATTCACCGAGCCAACCTTATTTGCAACAGCCATTCTGCTCTTCAAAAGGAATATCAGAACATCATCAACATTGGCAAATTGCATGGCTTTCCACCACTCTTAGTACATAGACTAATTAAGAGTTTTGTATCACAGAATAGATCTAGTTTACTGCCTGAACCTTCCAAACACCCATCAGTTTGTTGGCACTTTCTCCTTTAGCCTGTCCTTCACTCATAAAGTTTGCTCTATTTTCGGGTCTTTTGGCTACAGGATTGCAGTCAAAAGCCACCTCCACATCTTCTCCACCTCATCCTTAAAGACAGAGATCCCAATAACCGTCTAGAGTTACAAGGTGTCTACTCTATCCCCATCAACACTTCCACAAGCGTTACAAACTATATTGGTAGTACTTCATCATCATCATCATCATTGTCAACCATTATCAATCCACTGCTGGACGAAGGTCTCCCCAAGTTTCCTCCACAACGGTCTGTCTTGTGCCAGTCTCCTCCATGTCACTCCCGCATACTTTCGAGTTTCATCCACCCATCTTCCATGTGGTCTTCTTCTGGGTCTTTTCCTGTCCCTTGGAATCTAATCTAAAATTTCGGCTGTCCATCGATGGTCTGTCCTTCTGGCAGTATGTCCAGCCCATTGCCATTTCAGGGATTTAACACTGATCATGATGTCTTCCACTCTCGTCATTTTTCGGATCCACGAGTTCCTCTTCTTATCTCTCCTGGTTATACCAAGCATGCACCTCTCCATGCTTTTTTGAGTTGTCTGCAGCCTTTGTATGTCTCTTTTAGCTAAGGTCCACGTCTCTGCACCATACGTAAGCACTGGAAGGATGCATTGATCAAACACTTTTCTTTTAAGACATAATGGCATATTGCTCTTGAAAATTATGCTGTTTCTTCCAAAAGCTCTCCAGGCAAGTTTTGTACGCCGATTAATTTCTTCATCAATGTGACCCTCACTTGATATCTGCTGTCCAAGATAAACGTACGTGTCTGTTATCTCCAGCTTTTCTCCATCAATCGATAAATCTTCATTTCTTGTAAAAGCATTGAACATCACTTTTGTCTTCTGAAAGTTCATTTTTAATCCCACTTCTTTACTCTTGTCAGCAAGTTCCTGCATCATACTCTGTAGCTCCGATGGGGTAGTTGCAAAAATGACTATGTCATCAGCAAAACGAAGGTGGGTTAGATAATCTCCATTAATCTTTATCCCTTTGTTTTCCCAGTTCAGTGATTGAAAGACATTTTCCAATGTAGCATTAAAGAGCTTCGGAGATATGGTGTCACCTTGTCTCACTCCTTTTCCAATTTTTATGTGTGTTGTATTTTCAAATAGCAGAATCTTTGCATTTTCATAGATGTTATTAATAATATTAATGCATGCATCTTCAATACCGCAGGATTTGAGAGCCATTGCAACTGCTGATGGTTTCATCGAATCAAAGGCTTTTTCATAATCGATAAAAGCCATGCACAATGGAAGTTCATATTCCCTCGCTCTTTCAATTAGTTCTCTCAGTACGTGGATATGATCTATTGTGCTGTAGCCACTCCTGAATCCAGCTTGTTCTCTCGGTTGAGCCATGTCCAGTGTTACCTTCAAGCGGTGTGAAAGAACTTTAGTGAAGATTTTATAAACCACTGATAGGAGGCTGATAGGTCTGTAGTTCCTGAGATCCTCAATGTCACCTTTTTTATGTAGCAAGATCATTGTAGCGTTGTTCCAATCCTCAGGAATTTTCCCTTCATTAAGGCATCGAGTGAAAATTTGGGCGAGTACTGTTTCGATTTCTCCACTTGCTTCTTGTATGATGTCTACAGTAATTCCATCTTCTCCTGGAGCTTTCCCCCGCTTCATGTTCTTGATTGCATGTGCAACTTCTGCTGGAAGGACTGGAAGAACTCTGGTACCTTTCATGATGCCTGGAGTACATGTATCATCCCTTTCATATAATTTGGAGTAGAAATCTTTCACTCTTGTCAAAATTTCGCCTCTATTTCTTGTTACAGAACCATCTTCTTTTCTCAGTGCCATAATCTGTTTTTTTCCCTTACTGACATGTCCCTTTGCTATCTTTAGGCTTTGGTTGTTTTCAATTGCTTTCCTTACTAGTTCACAGTTGAATTTCCTTACGTCTTCAGTGATACTTTTTCGTACTGTCTTGCATAGCTCTATATATTCCACTTTGGAAGTCACATCTTCTTTATAGTTGTCCTCATCTCTCTTCTTTTTTGCATCAACATTTTGGTTTTTCCTGATAATTTGTTCACATGCAATTTGTTCTTAGACCCAGCTAATTTTGTTGCTGTTTCCATAAGAGCTTTGGTTACTTTTCTGTTAACTTCAGAAATATCCACTTCTTCCGATGAGGCCTAACATCGGAAGAAGTGGATATTTCTGAAGTTAACAGAAAAGTAACCAAAGCTCTTATGGAAACAGCAACAAAATTAGCTGGGTCTAAGAACAAATTGCATGTGAACAAATTATCAGGAAAAACCAAAATTTTGATGCAAAAAAGATGAGAGATGAGGACAACTAAAGAAGATGTGACTTCCAAAGTGGAATATATAGAGCTATGCAAGACAGTACGAAAAAGTATCACTGAAGACGTAAGGAAATTCAACTGTGAACTAGTAAGGAAAGCAATTGAAAACAACCAAAGCCTAAAGATAGCAAAGGGACATGTCAGTCAGGGAAAAAAGGTAGTACTTACCGCTTCATAAACCGGCGATTGATGGAACATATCGCTGATGTCAAGAAAGGCAGCCCTTCCACCTCCCTTTCAATTTTAACCATCAGCGATACGTCCGCGATTGTTATTAAGCAATCGGCGTGCCCTCAGGTACCGCGAAAGCATTGAAATCTACCTTACCCATGACACCTGCAATACTGACGCACCTTTTAACGTCCCTATTATTTGGAAAGCGATTTTGAAATCTGGCAACAACTAACGCTTTTACCACGTGTCGCCTTCCGGTCGACCATAAAGTGGATGGCGTTCCGGCATCGTGACTTCACACCATTCGTTCGGCTCGGCGCTCGGTAAACTTGTTCGGAGATCGGGGCTTGAGACTTGTGAGTCGCAGAATGTAAACAAATATTGTTTTGTCCCTGAACTCAGCGAATTAGAAATGTTGTATGTAACTCAGTTTTCACTGTAAAATAATTGTAATAATGAACAAAGGTTTTGTAGAAGTATATATATATGGAAAGTATTTGAATTTAAAATTTTGTAACCCAGTGAATATTTTTACGGCTGTAGACTGTCAGAAATGATATAGAACTGAATACAACCCAATTACGATTACCCTTAGTTGTTTATTTGAATGCTTTTCAAGCAGCCAATAATAATTCTCTTAATAATTGTTGTTATAGCCTTCAAATGATTGTTTGTGGCGCAGTGGTCTAAGGCGTTGGCCTCTGATCATTCGTCGGAAGGGGTCCGGGTTCGAATCCCGTGAGGCATGGATGTTGTGTTTGTCTTACGGCACTGGCTCTCTCCCTTCCCTGGAACCAGTGACTGTAAATTAGGGACGGGCGACTGCTTATAGCCCATTGAGTTGCTCACGGTGGTCGTTAAATCTCAAAAAAAAAAAAATTGTCATTGCCGCATATTACATATCGGATGCCTGCATCCCTTATAGCTTTGCAAAGGCTACTACCAGTCCTAGGAAGTAAAAGGTATTTGGAGTGGAATTTGCACTGCTATTGATAGAAATGTGATTAGGTAATCGTAATGGGTCAAATTAATTCGTTCTTATGGCCTAGTCTGCATGACAAATAACCACCAGAAAAATGAGTGAGAAAATGTGAATTATAAAACGAAGAGGGGGGGGGGGGCTTGGCCCACAGTGTGCCTGATGAGGAGTCTCAACCCAGGATATATTTTTATGATGTTTTTGCTCATGTGTATAAAAATGGTATGTTGGTGAACATTTGGTTGTGTAATGAGGGCCAGACCTCTTTGGATAATGGGCAATGATGTGGAATACTGCCAAACCGTAAATCCCATTGGGCTTTTTTTTATTTTTTTATTGGAGGTTTAACGACCACCGTGAGCAATTCAATGGGCTATAAGCAGTCACCCATCCCTAATTTAGGGTCACTGGTTACAGGGAAAGAACAGAGCCAGTGCCATAAGACAAACACAACATCCATGCCTCACTGGGATTCGAACCCGGACCCCTTACGGACGAATGATCAGAGGTAATCGCTTAGACCACTGCGCCACCGGGGCAGCCCGCAGTGGTCTAAGCGATTACCTCTGATCATTCGTCCGTAAGGGGTCCGGGTTCGAATCCCGGTGAGGCATGGATGTTGTGTTTGTCTTATGGCACTGGCTTTGTTCTTTCCCTGTAACCCTAAATTAGGGATGGGTGACTGCTTATAGCCCATTGAATTGCTCACGGTGGTCGTTAAACCTCCACAAAAAAAATCCCATTCGCCCCATCTGAAATACATACATACATACATGTAAAACTATATATCTTAAATATATACAAATAAAATATCTGTTTATACACACATAGTTCATCCCATTAAGCTAAAGCAACATCATTTTCACCACATAAGGCAATAACACACAGAATGCATAAGATACTTTTATTTACTAACCTCTTTTCGTTGAAACATATCTGCAAAATGCAGGTACAGACATAGGGAGGGATGGTTATGTTAAGAAAGAACTATTTTGCCATACCTTGGAACTAGCTAATGCCATGTTACCACTTTGGTAGTGTTGAATTTGGTAGCCACAGTTTCAAACTATAGCTCTTCAGCAGAATTTCCACTGTAACAGGCTTAGTCGCAAAGAATTTGTGTGTATGCTGGACCATTATTTTCTACAGGCTTTCCATAGACTGTCGATGGTTTTAGGTTGTTAATTTCAAAGTTTTAATTTTAAGAGTGCAAACCCACAGAAGTCCATTGGGAGATTTAGCTGGAATGTCCAAGAAGGTAATAGCCTAAATAGACAATGTCATTGCTCTGGCCCCGTTATTTTGTAAACAACGTATAGCAACTGAAAAATTGTTGTTCCGCCATTGCTGGGATCAAACCCCAGATCTCTCGATAACTAACCAAGTGCGTTCGCTTTATGCTATGGTGCAAACGCTGTGTGTGGGTTATTTAACATCTGTAATAGAGTGTCCAATAATAGAGTTCATCCCATTAAGCTAAAGCTGCTTTGCCACATCTGGGCTTTGATTCCAGTGGTGTCGGAACAACAAGTTTTCAGTTGCTATGCGTATATAAAATAATGTGTACAGAGTGATGACATCATATATTTATATTATTTCCATGTATTTAAAATATATTTACCATTTCTTTTACCCTTTGGATTTATTGGCTATAATTAAATATCTTTTCCTGTTAATGCCACCAGATGGAGACATATCAGTTGCTGAGCTCATCAATATGGATTTGTGTAGTCAGATGCTGACTGATAAACCACACATACCGCTGTGAATTGTTGGCTCCGTAGCGCAAAGCGAACACACTCCGCTAGTTATCGAGAGATCTGGGGTTTTATCCCAGCGGTGTCAGAACAACAATTTCTCAGTTGCTATGCATTGTTTATAAAATAATGTGGACTGAGCGATGACTTAGTCTATTTACATTATTTCCACGCATTTGAAATACACTATATTGACAAAAGTCACCGGACACCCCTTCAAAAGCAAATGAACAGATCCGCCGCATTGTTAAGATGCGGGGTACAGCTGCAAATGGTATAAAAACAAGCCTGCAGCTGACCGCGATCATATCACACTGTGAGGTTGAGTGAAAATGTCGCTGTGGGAGAGAACTGACTTGGAGAAATGAAAGATTGTTGGGGGGTTATATTAGTGGGTTGTCCATAAGAGAAACCGAGAGGCGTTTAAACATACCCAAGTCAACTGTTTTGGATGTACTGAATAAGTGGAAGACACATGGCATGCCTGAAGCAGCAAAACGTACTGGCAGACCAAAAAAAATTGGTGATAGAGGACGTCCAACCCTGAGGAGAGTCGTTATAGCTAATCGACTGAGTACTGCACAAAACCTCAGTGTACAGGTGAGTAAAAATGCTGGAACCTCGGTATGTACACATACCATTCACAGAGAACTTCATTCCATGGGTTATTGTGGTCGTGCGGCTGCTCATAAGCCTTTAATCTCCACTCTGAATGCTACTCGTCATTTAGCATGGTTTAAAGAATATTTATCGTGGACCGTAGATCAGTGGAAACTGGTCCTATGGACTGATGAATCCAGATACACAATCCATCAGTCTGATGGCCGTGTGTGGGTATGGTGGCAGCCGGGGAATGCTATTTACCACAGTGTACTGTTCCTACGGTCAAGTTTGGAGCTGGCAGTGTACTCGTGTGGGTGTGTTTTTTGTGGTATGGTCCCTGCCCGTTGGTTATCGTGGACAAACCTGTTAACCAGCATGTCTGCCTTGATATTCTGGACAATTATGCCCTACCAACTCTGTGGCAATACTATGGAACCGGGCTTTGTTGGTACCAGCAGGATAATGCACCGATCCATAAAGCAAGGACTGTTACGACGTGGTTTGACGATAACTCCACATCATGTGTGGACTGGCCAGCAAAGAGCCCAGATCTTAATCCCATAGAGCACCTATGAGATGAATTAGAGCACCGCATAAGAAGTTTGGAACCAAGGCCTACTGTTAAGCAACAGTTAGTGGCAGCATTATATACTGAATGAAAGCTCATACCTATCGCTGTGTTCCAAAACCTTGTCGAAAACATGTCTCAAAGGGTCAGTGCATGCGTCAAGGTCAATGGTGGACCGACACTGTACTAATATATGTCAATAAATGCTATGTTGTGTTTCTCTTTTAGGTGTCCGGTGACTTTTGTCAATATAGTGTATACATATTAAAAACACAGTTTTGCCGTCTTTACACGATTTAAAATATTACGGTTAAAATGATATATACATGAGCACTTTCAAGTCCACTGTGGACCCGTCATCAGATCATCAGATGACGGGTCCACAGTGGACTTGAAAGTGCTCATGTATATATCATTTTAACCGTAATATTTTAAATCGTGTAAAGACGGCAAAACTGTGTTTTTAATATCCTTCAGCACGATAAATCGACTTCCTATAGTGTATACATATACTGTTTCTAATTTTGCCGGAGTAGGTACATATGCACATGACGCATTTGCGCTTGTCCCATGGATTTTTTATTGGATCCCTCCCTTGAAGAAATTCTGTATGCACTACTATGTCTGACAAGATATATGATGATTGAAATTAGTCTCAACAGTGTCATACCTTGTGCAAGACTACCTTGCACAAGAGAAAATAGTCTCAACTACTTTCTCTTGTGCAAGGCAGTCTATGCTATGTGTGTTTAATTTTCAACAGTGAAATACTGCTGGTAATCCAGCATTTTTACATGGTTACCAAAGTGCAATAAAATAAATGATTAAAAAAATGCAGTGTCTAATTCATACAGGATTAAGGATTATCTCCTCACATTGAATATTCTGTTACATGCTCTACATTTTTTTTTCTTTTATCAGTTATGATTAATTTTAAATGGGTGCATAATAACAGCTTTACTATATCTACAGCAGAACAAAAAGCTTTTAATTTCAGATTGTTAAAAAAGAAAAAGCAAAGAATAAAGAAATTACTCTCCTGTAAATTAGTAATTCATATCTTATAGGAAAGTAATTTGTGCACACAATTTCACATTTACAGGAAACTAAAAAATACACAGGTTGTTTTCCTGTAAATTGTGATTCATATGCACATACTAGGCGATATGCTCACTGCGTTACAAACTGGCTCTATGAGAGACCATACATTGTATGATAAATTTAAATTTTTTTATGATGAATTTCAATGAGACCAATGCATAAATGAAATACCCCCCTCCTCCTCCAAGATTAAAAAGTTTTAATTATCCTGTGAACTACATGATCCCATATTACAGTGCTAGACAAATATTTAAGATTTATAGAAACCAGTTGGAATTTTTAGGATCCAGCCATTGCCGTAACACAGATTTAATAACTTTACTATAACTGAATGTATGTTTCCAAAGCTTTTACTAATAGAAGACACAGACCAAAGTATCCTTAACTGTATCCCAAGTAATGGGACCACACAGGCCTGCAGAGTAATTTTGTCACCCAAATCTGGAGCACTGCTCACATTTGACGACGTAAAGCCAGTCACATCCAGTCACGAGCAAACAAGTTGGGTAAATGAGGCACTCTAATGCCACTATCATCCTAAAGTGATATCTGCATTGGCTATAGCTAAAGATGTCAAGCAAGCAAATCTCTCTCCCCTTCTGACACCGTCAAAAAATTAAGTTGCAATCCTTGAGAAATGAAGCACTTTTGACAGCCATCAACACGTGAATAAATAGTATTATTCATTTCTCTAATGTACAGTTGCCAAAGTTTTACTTAGCAGCTGTGCTTGCATAATATGTAACCAATAGCATATTTTGTAAGCGAAAATTATTTTTCGTTTCTTTTTTGGCAAAAAAAAAAAAATGTAAATAGTAAAAAGTCTCTGATTTTGTCTGGGACTTTTTTTTATTTTCAAAAAAGAAAAAAAAAAAAGCCCACCTTTTTTTTCCACACACACACACACACACACTTTAGGAAAGTTATAAAAAACTGAGAAAGTAACAAGGAAATCAACCCTTCTGCAATTTGTGCACTCCATTTATACAACAGCCTACAGCCAACAAGATAGATCTCTTTGGCTGCGACAACAGCCAAATAGTTCATATGTAGGTTTGCATTCATGATACAACCTACATATGATATATCATGCAAATTCAGCTGTTGTACTTATATTTTTCCTGACACATGATAGCAGTTCTGATTGCATGGCATATAAACAAAATAAACACATTGTTTCAATCTTTGATGAAAACAAAGCAAGGATTCAAGTTTGAATGGGTGAAGTTAAATCATGCAGGTTGCTATATATGAGTGTTATGTATGGGTTTAATCTGGAATAAGGATAAATATCAGAAAATGAATGAACAAAAAAAAAGTTGCAATAGAAGGCAAAAAGCTGCTTTTCTAGTAGGGGGGGGGGCTTTCTCAATTAAATCTAACAATTTCTTTGTCACTGTTACAAAATATTTCACATCAGTTTTTATTGACTTTGCTGTTTATCTCAAAAATGTATTTTAACCCTCTTATCACAAGTGGAAGCAGGCATATAACAAGGTTATTTTCAATTCTGTTCCTGCTTACATGTTGAGTTGGCCCCCTTCCTGGAAGGGTTGAAATACATTCCCCCGTAGTGCAACAAATTCACTTTATGAATTACAGGAAAATTAATTTTGACCATTCCAGGGGGGGGGTTTAGAAGAGTGTGAAATTCACAAATGTATATACATAACATTACTTTCTGTTGTTGATTTTAGATTGTAAGGTATGGGCTCTACCCTAGGATGCAGTGGTCTAAGCGCTGGATTCTGACCATTCGTCCAAGATGGGTCTTGGTTTGAATCCCAATGAGGAATGGATGTTGTGTTTGTCTTGTGGCACTGGCTCTCTCCCTTTCCTGGAACCAGTGACCATAAATTAAGGACTGATGGCTGCTTATAACCCATTGAGTTGCTCACACTGGTTATTAATCATCAAAAAGAAAAAAAAAAGTAATGAAAGGACTAATTTATTTAAAAACATACTTTTTATAATAGATACTTTGAAACCCCAAAACATGAACTCCCATACATTATTTCTTATTTAAAACAATGAAAAGTAAATATATGCCATCATTAAATATATCTGCTTTGGTATTTATTCCAAATATACTATATATTTGCACATAAATGCCAAACAATTTGGCATCTTAGGTAGTTTCATTGAATTATTCTATGTAGTAAAAACAATGATCAGCTGTGTTGTCTGTTTTTTACCCAAAAAATATATACATCCACTTGGTACTCCTAAATAGCATTACTTCTAGTGTCATTATTCAACCTTCCTTTTCAAAATTATGTTTTTTCTTTGGGGGGGGGGGTAATATAAAAAATGATCTTTACATTGAAACAGTAATACACAATTATGAAAAGTAAACCAACAATAACAATTTCTTTCATGTAATTGAGTATTTTATTGAAAATCTTTAAATAAAACTGATGTTTTGCAGTAGATAATGCACGATTCCCGAATGTGTGCTTCAGCTCCAAATAAAAATCCAGGTTTACTAGAAGTTAAATCTATGGTGAATTTGCAAGGTAATGTATAAAATAAAGTAGTACCCCCCCCCCCCTTCTTCCTCCAACACCAACAGCTAAATAACCTTAAAAGTGAAAATAATAAGTGAAAAGCTGAAAACTCACAAAAAGGTGAATCAGGGGGATGGTGTGCTCAAGTTTTCATAATAATAATAATAAAAAAAAAAAAAAAAAACTAGAGGAGCCAAGAATATTTGATTCTAGCTAAAAGTAAGGTTGACCAATAAACTTTTAGCTCTACAAAAGGTTCCAACTCCCCCCCTGGATTAACCAGGAGCCTTTTGAGCAGATGTCCCTTGAGGTGAAAAACCCACGTGCACAAAAGTGCCCACTGGATAACAAAGGATGGATTTAAGAAAAATTAAAACTGACTGATATTTAAAGATGCTATTTAAGAAAATGATCAGTAACAATAAAACCTACACAAAAAATCTGTCAACATTTGCTAAACTCAACAAGAAAACTTAGAATCAAAGAGTGAAACTCCTGATTGATTAAGTGCAAGTCACTGCACTTAAACAACATTGAACAAGTAAAAGCTAGGCTCTCTGTCTATCCAGGAATCGCTAATATCTGGATAAAACTGACTCTTGAGAGGTTCTCTGCCCTTTGGAGAGTTTAACACTTCAATAAAAAGTGTTTTCCTAAGCTGTGGAAAGCAATTTCCAAGACTTAGAAAAATTAGAGCAAAATCTGGTTATTCATGCATAGTTGAGGTAAAAAAAAAAGCACCAATTTTCCTGGGATTTGCACTTTAATTTATTTATCCATAAATAAATTTAACAGCATAATCCTGGTCTCTAAACAGATCAAAACACCAAAAAGAATTTTATTTGGGCAATAATTTTAGCCATTTTTTGCTTTTCCCCAAAAAGTGTGCTCAAGCTCCAGATAAAAACCCAGGCATAGCCAGGGAGGGGGTCCCCAGGTCTAGATCCCCCTTGAGGAAAGAGCACGAATTTAAAGCGATATATATGCATATATGAGGCTTTCACCAATTTACCATACCCATAGATCTGCCCCCGCCCCTTAAGAAATTTCTAACTAGGCTACTGAACCCAGGTGCAATAGAAACTAAATCAACGGTGGTTTGGGTAGGAAATATATAGAACAAACTAGTAAAATAAGAAAACCAACACCGACAGCTAAATAACTTTAAATGTGAAAGTACCAAGTGAAAAACTGAAAACTCAAAAAAAAGTTAGTTGGGGGAGGGTGTGCTCAAGCTCTAAGAGCCAAGGAGATTTAATTCTACCCCAAAGACATGTTGGCTATTAAACTAACTTTTAGCTTTATAAAAAGTTCCAACACTCCTCTATATTAACCAGCAACTGTATGAGTAAAAGTCCCTGGAGGTGAAAAAACTTGCATGCGCTGAAGTATCCAACAGACAAATACTGAAATGTGTTCTCTAAAAATAAAGTCAGTAGCAATAAAATCCACGCAAAAAAAAACAAAAAAAAAACACAACAGCCAATACATATTAAATTCAACAGGAAAACCTCTAATAAATAAGTGAAAAGCCTAAATCAAAAAGTGCAAATCATGGCACTCTGTGGTAATTGTAACTAAACGACAAACACAGGCTTGTAACAGAGCTAAATAATATAATAATAATACGGGCAATAAAAAAAACTAAAAAAAAAAAAAAAGACCACAATATTCGTAGATAATGCACGAACACGAAAACATTTTTTCACTAGTTAATAATTTTAATTACAGGAGATGCTTGACGAAATCAGAAATTCTTGACTTCTCATCTCAGAATAATTGAACCGAATTTTGGCACCTTTATCCGAAATATATATATATTTACACACACATACGTGAAGAAATATCGTGCGCGTGGCCTCGTGCTAAACGAATGTAATCCCTCCCGCAATGAAAAACTGGGTTGGTTAATGTGCAATGAATATTGTTAACATTTTTCTGCTATTGCAGACCGATATATTCTACTGCTTCCGCTGCTAGATATCTTCGAAGAGCAGCTACGGGACGGCCCATTTCGAGGGTTTTCCGAGCGCCGAGCCGAACGAATGGTGTGACGTCACGATGCCGGAACGCCATCCACTTTAATGTCGACCTCGCCTTCCATGGCTGATGAAGGTAGAAGTCGCTACCGAAACGTCCCGCTTATAATTTTCAACGTAACTTACGCGTGATTGGACGATTTCACGAATTCTAATGCTTTGTGTGTTACATGTTTTCCTGCCAATTCTTCTCACTATGATTGCTACAATAGAGATGTGGAGCATTATCCTCTCTAAATAATACAGATTTCCTGCTAGGAAGTGTAAAGGTCAATTTTTTTTCTCGCTATCTCTGCTTCCTTTGGGAGACGGGAGACGTATTTGAAAAGTTATTTTCCCATGAATATTTTTCGCCTATTTTCAACTTTCCCATTATCTAAAATTCTCCCGCTAGAAGGCATAGAATTATATCATGTTCCCTTCTATATATTTTCTTTTAACTTTTCAATTTGAAAATCATTTTGTCTCCAATACCTTCCTTCTGCTATGAGAAGCTTTTTGTGCGCCATTTGTTAATTTTCCTAACGTAAGTAGTGGTTTCTGTTTCTGAATGTTTTATCGATTGTAGAAATCCGGTTGCATTGGCTTTGAATAACTTTTATAAGGTGAGTTTGTATCAGAAGGGATTCAAAACACATGCTCGTTACAACTGAAAACTCGGTGTCACCTTGTTTTTTTTTCTTTTAAGGTAAAATCTTTCCCACAGATATAATGAACAAATGAAGTAAACAATTATTATTCATAACTTATGAAATAATTATTCATTGGCTCCATGAAATTTAGACGTATGTAATACCAGAAAGTGGGCCATTTCTCAAGAGGTCCACCAAGAAATGCCCCAGTGGGCCAAATACGTCCCAGCATAAATTTCCCTTTTCACTACACAGAAAGCGTAGTAAAAAGAAACTCGCTGTTTGAAACTCGTTAAAATTTTCGTGGCTGTTATTTTTAAAAGGAAAAAAAGGGTTTTATTTGGGGGCAAATTGGACCACCGGGACACGGAAATATTTCCCAGTGGGCCACTCGAAAAGTGGCCCGCTTTCTTGTATCTCTTTATCGGGATTGTTTTGAGAGAACTAATTATTTTGATACTTATGAATAATAATCGTTAATTTCATTTCAGCTTTATCTGTCTTAAGAATAAGGTACTTATGAATAAAATCGCTAACTTCATTTCAGTTAATTGTTATCTGCCTAAAACGTTTATGCATCAAAAAATTCCAAAATATATGATCATTTTATAGTTTAAGCTACCAAAAGAACATTTTTCTTATCTGACACATAGGTACAGAGATAAGTTATTCACAGATGGACAGACTCTGAATAGTAATAACTAGAAATTTTATGAATTTCCACTTTCTATATAAAGAAAAATTGCTATGAAAGAAAGTTGAATGCACGGGCTACTTGTTAAATAAATGTAAAAATAAAAATGTCACGAATGAAAATTTTAGTATTTGCTCACTGCACTTGAATCAGATAAGCCCACTTGTGTGTTATATATAACAAGAAATATTTTAAACATTTTCAGAAATAAGCGTATGATATGAGACCTGTAGAGAAATAATTTTCAAAATATTTTTACTTTTGTGAAAAGTTTTTCACCTCTTCACTTATATTCATGTAAAATGTAATTTCTCCTTTTAAAGTCAATAAATGATTTTCAATAAAACTCAGTTGGGTGTTATACTTTAAATGTGAGAAATTAGAAAGTATCAAACAAATAACCATTCTTGAAAATTTGACTAAATTCATGAGTTATTACTGCATGTAGACTCCTAAAATAAATTGCAGAACTCTTATGAAGTTTCTTTGCAGAATATGTCATCATTAAAAGTGCACACACAAGGAAAAATGAATATGAAATTTACAATAACAAATGGAAACTACTTCTGAATCTTCATGATAAAATATGACAAAAATAATGAAAGAAGCATTTAATATTTCATTAATTAAATGTGTAGATGAAAGAAAACTGATTCCCTATGAATTTTCTGGTAGAGCCAGAAGCATATTGCTCTCCATTATGCTAATTTTCACAGAAGCATAATGAACTCAAATTATGCACTTGTAAAACTAAACTCTTTCCTCTATTCAGAGCAATATATATATATAATTGAAATTAGTTTATTAGTTCCACAGATATTGCATGCACTGACTAACGGACATAAGTTGTGTGTGCAAAACCAGACAGTTTATTTTATCCAATGCAAAAAGAAAAAAAAAAAAACAAATCTGAAGTAATATGAATGAAAAGTAGCATTTTTCTTAGATCTCTGGAATATAGGTACTTACAGTGTGCTAAACAAGTTCAACACAGGTAGTGACCATACGATGGTATGATGTATGATGCACCTCAATGCTAAACTCTAGCATGGCAAGCTCATAAAACAAACAAAGTGTATGGATATGACCAACCTTAAAAAACATCATAATACTTTCAAATTGGAACTGAGGAACAGATTCTCTTCTCTAGAAGGTCTAACATCAGAAGAAGTGGACATCTCTGAAGTTAACAGAAAACTGACCAAGGCTCTTATGAAAATAGCTGGTACTAAGAACAAGTTGCATACGAACAAATTATCAGAAAAAAACAAAATTCTGATGCAAAAAAGAGATGAGGACAACTAAAGGAGATGTGACTTCCAAAGTGGAATATACAGAGCTATGCAAGACGGTATGAAAAAGTATCACTGAAGATGTAAGGAAATTCAACTGTGAACTAGTGAAGAAAGCAATTGAACACAACCAAAGCCTGAAGAGAGCAAAGGGACATCTGAGTAAGGGAAGAAAAAAGATTATGGCTCTGAGAAAAAAAGATGGTTCTCTAACAAGAAATAGAGGTGAAATTTTGACAAGAGTGAAAGATTTTTACTCAAAACTAATGAAAGGGATGATACATGTACACCAGACATTATGAAAGGTACCAGAGTTCTTCCAGTCCTCCCAGCAAAAGTTGCCCATGCAATCAAGAACAAGAAACGGGGAAAGCTCCAGGAGAAGATGGAATTTCCGTAGACATCATACAAGAAGCAAGTGGAGAAATTGGAACAGTACTTACCCAAGTTTTCACTCGATGCCTTAATGAAGGGAAAATTCCTGAAGATTGGAACAATGCTACAATGATCCTGCTACATTAAAAAGGTGACATTGAGGATCTCAGGAACTACAGACCTATCTGCCTCTTATCAGTGGTTTATAAAATCTTCAGTAAAGTTATTTCACACTGCTTGAAGGTGACACTGGACATGGCTCAACCGAGAGAACAAGCTGGATTCAGGAGTGGCTACAGCACTATAGATCATATCCACGTACTGAGAGAACTAATTAAAAGAGCGAGGGAATATGAACTTCCATTGTGCATGACTTTTATTGATTATGAAAAGGCCTTTGATTCGGTGAAAGCATCAGCAGTTACAATGGCTCTGAAATCCTGCGGTATTGAAGATGCATACATTAATATTAATAACATCTATGAAAATGCAAGTGTAAAGATTCGGCTATTTGAGAATACAGCATCCATAAAAATTGGAAAGGGAGCGAGACAAGACAACACTATATCTCCCAAACTCTTTAATGCCACATTGGAAAATGTCTTTCAATCACTGAACTGGGAAAACAAAGGAATAAAGATTAATGGAGATTATCTAACTCCCCTTCGTTTTGCTGATGATGTAGTAATTTTTGCAACTAATCCATCAGAGCTGCAGAGTATGATCCAGGAACTTCCTGACAAGAGTAAAGAAGTGGGATTAAAAATGAATTTTCAGAAGACAAAAGTGATGTACCAATGCTTTTACAAGAAATGAAGATTTATCGATTGATTGGGAAAAGCTGGAAATAACCAATACCTACATTTATCTTGGACAGCAGATATCAAGTGAAGGTCACATTGATGAAGAAATTAATCGGCGTATAAAACTTGCCTGGAGAGCTTTTGGAAGAAACAGCCTAATTTTCAAGAGCTATATGCCATTATGTCTTAAAAGAAAAGTGTTTGATCAATGCATCCTTCCAGTGCTTACGTATGGTGCAGAGACGTGGACCTTAACTAAAAGAGACATACAAAGACTGCAGACAACTCAAAGAGGCATGAAGAGGTGCAGGCTTGGTGTAACCAGGAGAGATAAGAAGAGGAACTAGTGGATCAGAAAAATGACAAGAGTGGAAGACATCATGATCAAAGTAAAAACCCTGAAACGGCAATGGGCTGGACATACACTGGCAGAAAGTGAAAAAAAGAACACCAAGAAGGAATTGGCGAATGATCATGAAATTTACATATGTTAATAGGGTCGAGTTTACGTAGGTGTGATGTTAATTTCGGGACCAACCGGTGAGCACTTACGCCACAGCACTGCATAATATGCAAATTCTCGTCGGTGGTATTTAAGGAGTACGGCGAAGTGAATGTAATCAGTCGTCGGCTGCAATGCCTGGTCATGGAAGATGTGTACGATTTCAGCAGTTATCGGACTTGGAGTGAGGTCGTCTAGTCTGAGGCCGGGTGGTCGTATCGTCGTATTGCGGAGCGAATTGAATGGGAAGTATCGGTGGTGGTATGATGGTGGCGTAGATGGTCCGAGGAACATTCCCACACGAGAAGACGTGGAACCGGGAGTTACAGACGAACTGATGAGTGGACCGATTGACGCATTAGAAGAGCGGCGTTGTCAAGCAGAACATCCACTGCGACGCAAATCCGAGCTGCCGTTGCACCTGAGGTGACTGCGAACAATCCGCAACCGTCTACTGGATGCAGGACTACGTGCACGTGTGCCTCTGGCATGTGTACCTCCAGCCCACTGTCAGGAATGGCTGCTGTGGTGTCGCCAACGTCTGCACTGGAGTTACGCAATGGCGATCTGTCGTGTTTAGCGATGAAAGCAGATTTTGCTTGGGAGCCTCCGATGGCCGTACGCGTGTTCGCAGATGCACAGGGGAGTGTCTCCACCCTTCTTGCATCCGCCAGCAACACACGGGGCCTACACCTGGTGTGGGGAGCGATCAGCTACCACTCCCGTACACAACTAGTGTTTGTACCGGGTACGTTAAACAGCACCTCCTACATCAACAACATCATTCAGCCCGTTGTTGTGCCATTTGTAAGGTCGGTCCATTGTGGTGTTTTCCAGCAAGATAACGCACGCCCACACACGACACATGCAACGCAACATGCACTTAAAGGTGTGAAACAACTTCCATGGCCTGCACGTTCACCGGATTTGTCCCCTCATTGAGCACGTGTGGGATTTTATGGGACAACGACTTATCCGGTCTCCATGACCATCCCGGATTTACGCGTTCTGTTGAGGATTCTTGGAAGTCAATACCCCAAACTTACATCCAACATCTGTACGGCAGACTCCATGCCAGAATTGCACAGTGTGACGCAGTTCATGGCGGCTCAACCTCGTACTAACCATGTTACATGGAAATGGTATTTTTCAGTTTACCAGCAAATACAGCTGTATTTTGCCATAATGTTTTGATCACGTTATCCTCTGTATTCCGTTATTATGCTGTATAAATTTCGTTGGTATCGGACGTCTCCTTCTTAATGTTCTTTTTTCACTTTCCGCCAGTGTATTTGCCAGGACAGACCATCAATGGACAGTCGAAATTTTAGACTGGATTCCAAGGGACAGGAAAAGACCCAGAAAAAGACCACATGTGAGAGGGATGGATGAAATTCGAAAGTGTGCGGTAGTAACATGGAGGAGACTGGCAAAAGACAGACCGTTGTGGAAGAAACTTGGGGAGACCTTCGTCCAGCAGTGGATTGATAACGGTTGACAATGATGATATTGAAATGAGCTTTGGACCAATAAATATTGAGTGAATTTTTCCACTAGACGCATTAGCATTAAATGATGAATCATACTGTTTGACATATGGGATGGATAGTACCGTATTACAAATGGGTGTTGGGCTAAGCAGCATTGTACTACTGAGAGTAGGGTCAGCTGTCATTTAATGAAGCATACATGACTTTTATGCATGTTCCTGCAAAATTATTAATTGGCATGTGTATTATTTTAAAAGATTGCAAGTTTAATTCTTCTAGGGTCCCCCCCCCCCCTTTGGCCACTCTTGTGCAAATAATTTTGTTTTCCAACTCCTAGTATGATTTATGTTCTGAACTGCCTAAAACTCTTTTTTCAGCAAATTTTGTGCAAAGATGCTAATGTTTATTTGTATGTCTTTTAGGCTGGTTAGAACCTCTGCTACACAGAATAGCTGAGAATTCCTCCAATGTTGTATGCCCTGTGATAGATGTTATCAGTGATGACAGTTTTGAGTACCATTACAGAGATTCAAGAAGTCTGAATGTTGGTGGATTTGACTGGAACCTTCAGTTCAACTGGCATGCTGTTCCAGATAGGGAGAAGCGGAGAAGAAAACACAGCTGGTTACCTGTAGCGTAAGTAGCATTTTGTGTTTTCCTTTGCTTTATTGTAACATGTGGGTAATGTACACAGTTTATTAAATTATCAGTGGCACCTATCTCACATGTAAAAAAAAAAAAAAATCTAACTTTCCATGAGTAATATGAAAGAATTATTTATTGGTTCT
Source organism: Macrothele yani (assembly GCA_039090855.1). Lineage (NCBI taxonomy): Eukaryota > Metazoa > Arthropoda > Arachnida > Araneae > Macrothelidae > Macrothele > Macrothele yani. The sequence continues at coordinate 1,540,555 of CM076996.1, read as the reverse complement.
GTTGCAAAAGATTATCTGAATTGGGCTTCTATTCTGCTGACTCAAATACAGATGGTTCTCATCTCTCATGCACAGTTTTTTCATGAAAATGTGTACAAAAGTTTAACAATAGCCTTAAAAGGAAGGATTCCTTCCCCATTGCTTTAAAAACATATAAAAAATCTGTTCATGGGGCAAGAAGTAAAACAACTTTGTTGCTCTTTCTAACAGCAGCACTTGAATTCAATGAAAGGTAATTGTTTACTTTCCTGGAAAATTTCTGATGGCTATATAAAGCAATAGCAAACAAAACTCACTTCACAAGACACTTGTAACCTTAAAATATTAAAACATGTTCTCTAATGTGTTTAGTTAACACTTTGCAATGGCCATATCATTCAAAATGAACAGTATCAAGAATTCACAGCCCGCATTGTGATTTAGTTTAATTTACATACACTTGGATTGCTTTACCAGATTAGAGAGCCCAGGGTAGCCAACATAAAAACTTGTGCAGCCTCCTCAACATAAAAAGTCACTCATCCTCACCATCTTCAAAGTTATTTGGGTTACAAATTACAAACTTTATAAATATTTTAAGGTTATTTCTTGCCTGAAATTTTGGTTATTTCAGCTTAACTTCTTTCCATTTAGTAGATACAAAAGACTGATTTCAGTGTTTGGAAGTACTTGCTGATAGTTTCCTATCAATATTGAAAATTTTGTCAAGAGAAAGTTGAACACTCACTGCTTCCCCTTGGCAAAGGAGTCTGTAACAAAAGTAATATCACCCCACATGGGGATAACTTGTCTTTTAGTTATTGGGAGCAGTGACCTGAGCAGACTTTATTTATAGTGGCGTTCCCGTTTTTGTAGTTTCATGGTAAACACATGACATACCTACCACAACTCTAGGCTTCTGAAGCTGTGATTATGCACTAGCCCTGGAGTTTCATTCTTTGTTCCATTTCCATTTACTCCTTCGATTTTCTTTGTTTTCTAGGCATGGTTAGCTGGGTTTACCTGCATATCTGTCATATATAGTGACCTGTAAAGTGAAAGAGAAAGCTGAAGTTTCTATGGGCCAAGGTATAGATCTCTAGCCACCAACACTCTTCTTTGCACCCTGCTGCTTCACCCTAAATGGGTGGCTAGGAACTAACCAACTTCTAGTCAGTGAAATTTGTGCCCAAGTAGAACACAGGCTTCTGATGGCTTGTCTATAGTAATGCATGACAGTGAGCCTGCATATATAGTGCAGGTATCTCAAAGGGGTATTACTGAGACAAAGAAAAGTCAAGGTATGTACCAAGCACATTGGCACATAGCCTGCTTTTTCGATGAACTATATCTGCCAACTAACCATAGACCTGTGTCCTACATCCTTTGGAAAAGTCAGCAGATGAACCTTTTCTTTCACTTCATGGATTCTGGTGTATTGCAGTGTACTCCGGTTAAATGACCTAATGCTAGGGATCCTGGATCTTCCACCAAGAAAATCTTGAGAGGCATCTTTGGCAGCTGCCTTTGTGGCTGAGTAGTATTAGATGTGGGCTTTGGATCAGTCATCCAAGATGGGCTGAGGTTCAAATTCTGGATGAAGCATGGGTAATGTGCTTGTCAGATGGCACTGAATGACTCCCTTCCCTGGGAGTAGCCTCCCTAAATTAGAGATGGTCAACTGTTTTATAGCCTTTCAAGTTGCTCATGGTGATCATTAAACTCCAAAATGGAATGGAAAAACAAGATAAATCTTTGTTGTTCGTGCAAAGGACAATGAAGCCAGACTCAGTATGAAATCCGTAATTTGGAAAAATAATGCTCTGAAGTGACACTGCTTAAAAGAAGATGAAAATATTGCATTCAGATAATCTTTTGGTAGAAACAGTGTGCTTTTGATTCATCAAGAATTGTTACTCATGTCTCCTCCTTGGCTAGAGTCTCATTTGAAATGAAAGGACACAGCTATCTCAACTCTTCTTGAGGTGTGATGTCTGAACATGACCTTATTGGAGTTGCTGATTCTTAACCCCAAAATGAATTGTGCTCTCAAATTGTAATTGTGGGGACCTGTACCAAATGTTGGCAAAATGGAGAATTTATCAATTCCAGAAATGTTCTGGTGCTCAATAATCTGAGTTTGTCACCATCTGTCAAGGTAGGTTACTTGATCTGTGAGGTCCGGTCTTATGTCCCAAACCCTTTAAATTGTTTTAACTGCTAATTCTTTGGTCACTCAGTCTTTCCATCATGCTCAGGCTTGTGGACTATGTGGAGTATCTAGGTGTGGTATGTCTGACTGTTCTGTCACTCAGGGTAACTGTCATGGGAAGTTATGAGATAAATCTTCAGAATATATCCTTAACCACATTATTGGCAGATGTGAATAATTGATCACTCATTACCGTAAGAATTATGATTTGCAAAAATTAAAATTTCTTAACTACATCATTCATGGCTGCAAACCTTTTTTCTTTTTTTAATCTAGGCTATCACATGTCAAGATTTGAATATAAAAAAAAAATAATACATAGACTTCGAAAGTTTCTACTTGATCTGGTGGAACCACTCATCTTCATGTACTCGAAGTTTTTTGGTTCTCATTTTTTTATTTTTTACAGATTTAGTACCCCTTGTATTTTCTTAGAATGCAGTCTTGTAATATTTCACCAACATTACGTAACATTGCCATTGCTGCAAGTATAGTTACATTTGGAGACTGCAGAGTTGTGGAGACCAATTTTTTTTTATTTCTTTTTACTGAATAACTGGTAAAGGATGAATTCATAGTTTCCCATAAAAATTTTTTAAGGCTGTTGCTTTAGCTTGTTCTTCTGATCTTTTTTATGTTAACATGCAATGTTTAAGTTACATAATTTTATCACTGTAATGAAAGTGGGCAGCTGCTGTAGTATCATGTCTTGATGACCATCTCATTGGACATATTTTCAAAGCAGGAGTCTTACTTTTATGCTACTTCTCAAATTTTCCAGAAGTTCCCACCTTTTTGTGCTATTGCTGAAAAACATTCTTCATATGTAATTATTAAAATACATTAATCTGGCAGGCTTTTAACTGCATCATTCAGTACCAAGTGGTGAATGAATGTATGTAGTACATTTTCTATTTGATATATACACCTGTAGACTCCTGAAAACACAGCTCATCATACCTTTGCACCATTATAACCTGTACTCCAACATTTTTTTTTTAGTGACATCCCCTTTCCTTTTTCTCAACAGAATTTATTTCCTTCACTAAACCTCCACCATTGCCATTAGAAATGTACTTAAAGCCAAGAAAGCTTTCATTTATTTTAAGCTCTGTTGAAAGTCAATTGATTTAAACAAGTTACATAGAATATCTGACTCACCTGATCATGTTTGGCAATATCTTATATCTAAAATTATAGAACTGAGATAGCAGACTTCGACAGATGGCATGTATTTCTAAAACAATATCATTCTGCAAAGCTCATGGGATCATGTTGATTAATTCATTTTGAATTTTGGGATCCAATTAAATAATTTTATTTTTTATGAAGCAATTTTGATAACACTTGGTTGTATCTAAACAACAGCTCAATAATAGAAAAAAAAATCCTGCTATGTGGCTCACAAAGTGCTTCCTGAAGTATCCAAGAGCCAAATTAGAAGATGCTAAGGTAAGGAATACATCAATAATTCTTTTTAAAATGTTTCCAAAAGTTCAGTTTTTTTGTTTACATTCAGAATCCACTTCAAGAGTTGCATCATTTTCCCATCCACTACGGGTAAACTATGATTGTAAATGATATTGAGTGAGCTCATGTTCTTTGATTTTCAGTGAAAGGCTTTTAGAATCATCAATTCCACGAGTCTAGGCTGAATTGTAAGAATGAGCACATCTGTCTGTGAAAAAGCCCACAGGGCTCACAAGTAAGCCACTGCAAATATTTCAGAATAACACAGCCTCTGTGTTGAGGTATCTTTTGACCATCTTTGCTCATAACACACAGAGAGATGTAGCCAAGAAGGGGCGGGGCATCCTTGGGTCCTGACCCCTCCCTCTTGATGCTTGGGTTTTATTGCACAGGTTCAGAAACATTCATCACTTTCAAAATTATATACGTATCTAAAGTGTATTCTCAGCTGTGCCCCCCCAAGTTAATAGCTTTGACATTTTTTTTTATTATTATTGAGTTTATCACCATCCCTCTCCACCAGCTACCTACTCAGGAAGGTATTTTTCCTGTTTTTAAAGATTTTGTGCACATTCCTATTTGGGCTGTTTTTTTCCCCAGGAGGCTTTCACTGATGACATAAATCTATGCAACCCCCTCTCCCTTTACAAAATTTTTGGCTACTCCACTGGATATGTAGCTTTTTAGTTTGCAGGTTGTGGTGGGTTCTAGTACTTCTGGATGATATTTGTGGTAGAAAACAGAATTTCATTGACCCAACTAAATATCTAGTTAGTAATTAAAGTTTTTGATCTCCCTTCATTTGAACTTTAAGCATGTTATTTCCTGGAGAACAATGTGATAAGACAAGAATGAGGTGTTACATACACATACCAAAACGAAACGGGGCAGTAATAATTAAAAATAAACACTGTGTTAATGCGACTACAGGAAATACAAGTGGAACTATCCTGGAAGATGACACAACAGAATATGGTGTCGATATGCTTGTTAGTTGAGAAGAAAAGCAAGGCAAAGAATTATTTTTAGATTATCGTGTGTGTAAAAATAACACTGATTTATATCAAAGCATACTCGTAGCTTAACAGAACATTCGTATTGCACGATACTAAACTGTCGGATCACGCACTAAGGCGTAATTATCCAGAGTAGGTACCGATTTCTCCTTTGCTCAAAATCGTGCCGTTTCACCCTCAGGTTTTAACAGGAGTGGCAATTCCTCCCCTGCACACAGGAGTAGGTACTGATTCATCCTTTCACGTTTTGTTTGATATATAGATTGCGAAGTCAAAGAATGTAATTACCATTACAACCAATTTCTATGGCGTAAAGTTCAGAATTTAGGCCTAACATCAGAATACATAAACAATGAAGACATCATATACGAATGTTTGCAGCTCTTTCATTCATTCCACCCACTTGTGTAGACGATGGATTTTTAGCCATAATGGAGGATGCGCCCACAAATGATGCTGTTCAAGAGTTTAATAATTTTATGATAGATCAGTGGATGGACAACCCTGTTATTTGTTGAATATGGAACTGTTATAAAGAGCGTCACAGAATGACAAATTCCGTAGAATCGTGGCACGACAGATAGAGATTAAATAAATCTGTAAGAAAATCACATCCAAATATACAGTATTAAAACTTTTAAGTTAAAAGAAGACTCGCAGATCTATGACATTCAAAGAAAACATGAACTTTAATATGCCTACAAAAAAAAAAAAGACAAAATATATATATATATATTTGGATAAAATAATTAAGAAAACGGTTCGTGATTTCGAAACCGGAAAGAAGACACTAATTGAATGCTTACGTGCTTTGGCATACACAGTGAAACTGCAATAATATGTTAGACAAGTTCTTAAAATTGGCAAAGTGCTACCAATCACAGCTATTTTCACTGCATTTTTCTGACAAAGATTTTTCCTGCATTTGTGACAAGAAAAATTAAAAGAAGACTGAGTAGTCTCAGAAACCACAATAATAATTTTTGGGAAAGGAAGTCGGACTATCTCCTCATGGTGTTCCATGGAAACGCAATATGCGGCTAAAACTCTGAGCAAAACTAAATAACTAGTAAATAACACAAACTCAAATAACACAGTTTATTGAGCGACTGGGAAAATGTAAGAAGGAATGGGGGAGAGGACGAAGCGCCACTCCTGTTGAAACCCGAGGATGAATCGAGACATCACCATTATCCATGTAGACAGAGAGACAGGTGGCCGCTACGGTGTCATAGGTTATTCACTATTCCTTTGGTTGGGCTAGATTTCGAGTCCCAGTCGAGGCATAGGTAGTGTGCTTATCTTACAACACTGCTTTTTCCCCTTCCCTGGAGCTAGTGACCCTAAATTAGGGACGGATGGCTGCTTATATCACTTAGAGTTCCTTATAGTGGTCTTTTAATCACCATTCCCAAAAGTGGCAAGAGTTTTATGGTTGAGAAGGGCATTTCAACTAAACTCGCCGCTGACTCCAACCAAAAAAGCAATCTCCTGAGCCCATTATGTGATTCCTTATGAGTAATGTAAAAGGACGCTCCAGGGGTCCGAGTGATAAGAGGCACTGGCTTCTGGCCAATCGCTCGTGATGGGCTGGAGCTCCAGGCAAGGCATGGGCGTTGCACCTGCAGTACGGCACAGGCCATTTCCGGAACCATTGGCTCCAAATCAAGGATCAGTGACTATGGCCCAAGATGATCACGGTGGTCATTATACCCGAAAAAAAAAAAAAAAAAAAAAAAAAAGGCAATCCAAAAGACATCCACCGCCCTTACCCCATAATCTTAACAAGAGTGACATATAACTTGCATGTGCTCAGTCTGACTGACACATATTATTCACAATGAATATTTGGAACGGTACAAAATGATAGAACAGTATATCTAAAAGGAAACTTAACATTCTTAGAATCTGACTCCCACGTAACTTTTATCTCCAATTCATCATAATCATTGTCAACCATTATTAATTCACTGCTGGATGAAGGTCTCCCCAAGTTTCTCCCATAACGGCCTGCTTGTGCCAGTCTCCTCCAGGTTACTCCCGCATACTTTCGAATTTCATCCACCCATCTCCCATGTGGTCTTCTTCTGGGTCTTTTCCTGTCCCTTGGAATCCCGTCTAAAATTCCGGTTGTCCATCGATGATCTGTCCTTCTGGCAGTATGTCCAGCCCATTGCCATTTCAGGGATTTACTCTGATCATGATGTCTTCCACTCTTGTCGTTTTTATGATCCACAAGTTCCTCTTCTTATCTCTCCTGGTTACACCAAGCATACCTCTCCATGCTTCTTTGAGTTGTCTGCAGTCTTTGTATGTCTCTTTTAGTTAAGGTCCACGTCTCTGCACCATACGTAAGCACTGGAAGGATGCATTGATCAAACACTTTTCTTTTAAGACATAATGGCATATTGCTCTTGAAAATTATGCTGTTTCTTCCAAAAGCTCTCCAGGCAAGTTTTATGCACCGATTAATTTGTTCATCAATGTGACCTTCACTTGATATCTGGTGTCCAAGATAAATGTAGGTATTGGTTATTTCCAGCTTTTCCCCATCAATCGATAAATCTTTATTTCTTGTAAAAGCTGAAGGGTTGAATCTCCAATTAAGCAATTTTAATAAAAGTTGATAAAAATAACTAGTAGATAAACCTTCAATAAAAATTCTAACCGATGAAAATAATTAGTTATAAAACTTCAATAAAAATACTAAGTGATGAAAACAACAAATCAAATTCTAAAATGCTTTTGAAAATTCTAAGTCTTTTCTTTTTGGGTTTGTTTCACCGTTCACCGCTAAGGCACTTTTTTTTTCTTAGAACTGCATCACTGCTTATAGGAGAACAAGTTTTGTCAGGTTTTGGGGTTCTTTTTTGACAGATTCACGTTCTTACTTTGGTAAGGTATTTCACGTTTGTTCTTAAGGTTTTATTTTATCCTAGGTCTTTTTATCTGTTCACTTTGTTTTTAAGCATTCAGGGTTTATCAGACCCTGAGATTTTTACGACTGCATTTTACATTCATTGTCATTATATTTTTCAGTTCAAATGTGTTTTACCTGTTCATTACGATTTTTATTGTCATAGTTTTTTCAGAGTATAAAAGTCTTTTGACGACGTTTTACACTCTTTTGAAATTTTATTTTCCTGCATTTTTTGGTATTAAGGTTTTACTTATTGCGTTCATATTTTAATAACTTATTAAAAAGAAGTGCATATTCTCGTAAGTGAGATGAGCATGTAATATTTGATTCAAGTCCACATTCACTTGCTTTTTTCATGGTAAAAGTAAGTACTTAATATTTACTGCCCTGTTTCATTTTGATATGTGTATGTAACACCTCATTCCTGTCTTATCACATTGTTCTCCAGGGAATAACATGCTTAAAGTTCGAAAATGATTGAAACAGTCATATGCAGATATGTTTCAAGTCCACAAATGATTTATCGACAGTTTCCATGTTTTTAACCCTCACTTTATTTAGTCAAAAACTTAAAAATTAAAAGTACCATATAAAATGAGTTTCATTTTGTGTCTGTGATTTATCCAGCAGTGCTGTTGAAATGTACATGCCAGTTGTTCAAGGAATAAAATTCAATTTTCCATAAGGAAAATTTTTACAAACCCCTTGATTATTAACTATATTTTAAAATGCTTCTAACGTGTGTAATATTTTCTCATCCTGTGTTTTAAATTTTAATTAATTTTTGTAGGTCCCCAACAATGGCTGGTGGATTATTTGCCATTGACAAAAAGTTTTTTGAAAAACTTGGAACCTATGACAGTGGTTTTGACATTTGGGGTGGAGAAAATCTTGAACTGTCTTTTAAGGTAAAATATATTTTTTGTATCTCTTTGTCCATATATAAAACAAAAGACTGTCTATTGACATTCAGTGCTTTTACTAAAGTTTTAATTTTTTTAAATTAAGGCATAATAATTTCAATTACTAAAATCAAATGTTATCCTATGTTTACAGTGTGAATAATTTTTATGCAAGATTTAATGATCTGTGCACCATACTAGATTATTTTTTATGAAACGAATGTTGGTATATAGCAATCATTAACATGTCAGCAAATGTCATTGGTATAAAACTATTAAAGCAGAAAAAAATGGAGATTCGTACATTCAAGATAAGTGATAATCCAAATGAATTGCATGTTCATCGCTAATAACATGCAACTTTACATCATTTAAGACCTAAAATGATAGGTTTGACTTGCCTGTCTTAAAAACATATCTTATATGTTAAAGCTCTAAAGTCTACCCCTCCCACAGTAAATTTTTAACTTTCAACTAGAAAATGATATTCACTTATGACTAAAACAAATATTTTCAAGTTAAAATTTAATAAAAATACTGTCATACCTCAATTTTAAAAATCTTAAGCAAGAAGGACTAAAACGCTTTGAATGTAAGAAAACACTTTAAATTGTGTTTTAATTTTTTCCCAAAACACTTTAAATTCGAAACTTAATTTTATTTCCATTTCAAAGTTCATCCTTTTCACTTACGTTTGTCACAAAAAGCATTGCCCTTAAGTGACCGTGATCTTTTAATGTCTGGCATTCAGATGCTTTATCTAGAAAGAGTGTTTGAAGGCTATTGTTGAAAAGATAGATTGGTGTAATGCTCTGTATGCAGTACAAATCAGAAAATTTGTTGACCAGTTGCTCCAAGTGGACTTTTTGGACTGTGTGTTTGACACCCCATGTGGTGAAGTTCTTCCCACATGATAGAACCTTTTCATGCCTGCTTATCTTCAAAAGCTGTTTCTGTGAAATTGGGTGATTGGGTCATTGACAGTGTTCTGATGGCCTACTGACATGTTGTTAGGGAGAACATCCCTGTGCCAGAGTTTTCATCTTGGAAATTTGTTACTTTTGTTGTGAAGCTACATTTTAAAACAGACCTCAGTGTCTTGTGGTTAGGAAGTTATCCTGCAGGGTTACTTACAACAGAGTAATGAATGTATGCCAAAATTGTGCCCCAGACTGGACATGAAACTGCAACTTGTTCTACAGTTCAATATTGGGGGGGGGGGGGGGAGTCGGATGACCAAGAAGGGTAGTGTGCAGTGTGGAGGGACAGGTTGGAGTCAGTTCCTGTGTTTGACCAACATGAAGGACAATGGAATCAACATTTTTATGGGTCTTATAGAGGTTATTATTAAAAAAAAAGTTGATCAAATTTTCGAACTAAAGCGTAGTTCGTCATCAGGACTACGTGTGTAAACAACAAAGGAGTACACAAACTCAATAAGCATTAACTTATTCAATTAAAATATAAATCAGTTAAAAGTCCTAAAATGTTACTCATGGAAGTGCGTGTTCAGTCCAATGTCAGTAGTTATTGAGTTTCTTTGTCCAAAGTTGCATCTTGCTTTAACATGGTCAACTGTTAGGGTTAGTTCGAGAGCCATTTCTTCATAAGTTTTACCCTACTTCGGATATGTCCAGATGTTAGGGTTAGCTCCGTTCTGGCTGTGTCGACATATTGAATGGGTAAAGGTTTCCACATAATAATTAAAGATTCTTGAGTTAACAGTTACTATTTACATACCACTTGAAGTTCTACGTCGTACTTGGCCATTAGGGCTATCTCGTCAATGTTGCACTCTCTTGGAATTGCTGAGGAAGCCTTCAAGTTTGGTCAGGTTCATAAAAAATTTAAAAGCTTTAAAAGATTCTAGTTAAAATCGTTACTATACCACCTCACACCATCCACGGTCTCAATCATCGGACGCGCGTTTCACCTAGGCTTTACCTTGGCATTTTCAACGGAGACTTCACACCTTCTGTCGAAGTCTATCTGAAAGTCTCATGTCCACACTGCACCTGTTCCTCATTTAACCTATTGCTAATGCCATCTAGTTTCAGGTCATATCAACTTTTTCATCTATGTCATTCTCACCCTTCCCTTTTTTCTTCCTCTCTCTCTCTCCCTATTCCATTTCTTCTCAGTTTCCATCAGGTTCCTCCAAGCGTACGGAAGGTCGTATGGACTGTTATTATTGCAGTTAAATGGTTTGGTCTTATTTATTATTACTTCTTCTGCTACTTGTATCGTTCTCATATTCTGTTGGTTTAATATTGTAATTCCTTCCCAATAGGGTATACATTGATTATCCAAACAGAAGTCAATAAGTGCTGTTTTATTCTCTCTTCTGCTCCAGTTCTTCATGTGTTCGGTCAATCTGATTTTAATATTTCTTTTTGTACTGCCTATATATTGGTTGACGATTTTATTTTGATTATTTGTTATTGGTATAGAGTAGACACCTGCTTTTTGTAAGATTGGGGTCTTTCTGTGATAGTTACTAAGAGATTTTGTTATATCTCTCGTTCGTACACCAAAATCTGTCAATTTTTTTACATGTTTTCTTCATAATAGTTGTGATCTCTTTTATATATGGTAATGATCCATAAAGTTTTTTTACCTGTTGAGTCTGTGTACTCCTTTGTTGTTTATTTCTAGGGTTGCATCTATTACATAATAAGGTTATTTAATTTCTTCACATCATAACCGAAGTTTATTGCTGTGTTCTTTAACCAATTCAATTCATTTTTTAGTAGTTGGGCGTTAGATGTATGAGTAAACGCTCTATTGATATATGATCAGAAAGCTGCCAATTTGTAAGATGCTGGGTGGTGAGAGTTCTCGGGAATGATATTAATGATGTCAGGTTTTCGATATACTAGGAATTCGATGTTGTTTTGTTTATGAGATAGTAATATGTCTAAGTATGGTAAGATTCCATCCTTTTCACGCTCCACGGTAACATTAATTGTTTCGTAATAGTTATTGTATTCATCTATGTACATCTGTAGCTGGTTATAATCATGCTGCCATACCATAAGGATGTCATCCGCGTACCTGCAAAACATCGATGGTTGTGGTATATCTGTTTTCAGTCTCATAGATTTTTCGATGTTCTGCAAAATCACCTCTGCCAACAAGCCCCAAATCAGCGATCCCATCGGTGCTCCTGATAATTGTCGATATATTTTGCCTTCATAACTGAAATCATTGTTTTTATCAATAAAAAGAAGTGCTCTTCTTATGTCTTCAATTTGCTGTGTTGGTATTTTATTTTCACACAACCTTTCAACAATGAGGTCAATTGCATCTAGAGTAGGGATATTTGGGAAGAGGGATATTCCATCCAGGCTGGTAAGTCTTATTTTCTTATTCCAATTGATTTCCTTATCCTGTATTAGTGTAATTACCTCTGTGGGACTGTTCACAGTATATTCATATTGTTTGTAGATAGGAGTTAAAAAATTATATAGTGTTCGCTCAAGATTTATCGTAGGTGACTTATTTTTCGCAAATTTTTTGCAAGCTAGTTCTGTGTGACATTGGCGAAAAGACCCCAACTCACTGGGTTTTGTTCCAGAATCCTTAGGTTGAATGACCAACTGGAACCCTCAGCTGTGGGCTAATCCCCCACACTGATGTACTTACCTGATTAAAAAGACAAAAAGAAATATTAAGAATGACTCAAGTGTGGGATATGGTGGACCTACCACACTTGAGAAGTACGGTCCACCACGCAATCGACCTGGACTTTCTAAACGGCGTATGAGAAAGAGATCTCTGCTAAGTGAATGTAAGATAGGTGTATGGAATACTAGAGGTATAACTGGCAAGATGAGTGAGGTGATTGAGGAGATGAAAAAGTATAGACTGGATGTGCTGTGTGCAAGTGAAACCAAAAAGAAGGAAATTGGGGTAGAAGAAGTGAATGGCACGGTGAGTGTGTCATCTGGAGTATTGAATAATATGAGAGGACAGGCTGGTGTAGGTGTGATTTTAAGTGGAAAGATGAACAACTTGATTCACTATAGTTGCGTAAGTAAAAGAATTCTCTGGATTCATTTGAAAGTGAAACTTCAGAGAATTGTAATTGTTGTAGTGTATGCTCCTTGTGACTCGGAACCTTCTGATAAGAAGGAAGATTTCTGGAATGAGCTAAAAGCTGTTTTGAGCCAGTTTGGTGCTAAAGAAAAAGTTATAATAGCAGGGGATTTCAATGCAAGAGTAGGTGTGCAGAATGCAATTTCTGACAATGTTCTAGGTAAGTTTAATGATCCTTGTGTGAATGATAATGGCGAAAGATTAATTGAACTCTGCATTGAAAATGGTTTGTGTGTATCAAATACATATTTCAACCACAAGTATATCCACACATATACTTGGGAAAATCGTACTCTTGGTCAAAAGACAGCGATAGATTTTGTTGCCTTCGATCAGTGTCTGAAACACTTAGTTGTTGACACCTGTGTGATGAGAGGTGCGGATGTTGGTTCTGATCATTACTTGGCAGTGTCATAAGTGAAACTTAATGTTGGTTGGAGGATAAGGAAGAGATCCAGGATAGAAAGAATAAAGGTTGATAGGCTGCTTGAAGATCATCAGCAGTATTCTGACTTACTCAGAGAACGACTGAAGGATCTGAAGTCTGGTGAGAGGGATGTTGAAAAGAAGTGGGAATGTTTTAAGAACTGTGTTGTCACTGCTGCTAAAGAGGTCTGTGGCACCACAATAGTGGGTAACAATAGAGGTGATGCTTGGTGGAATAGTGAGATTGAAGAGGCAGTAAAGAGAAAGGAAGCCTATTTGGGGATGTTGCAAGGTAGAGTCTCTGTGGATGAATATCGCTGTAAGAAGCGTGAAGCTGCTAAGCTAGTTCACCACATTAAGGCAAAAGATAGGAAGGAGAAGGTGGAAAGGCATGAACTGGCTTTTTGAAAAGATAGGAAGTCTTTCTGGAAGCACATGAGAATCAGAAAAAATAGGGGAAACAAGGTTGTAAGTTATGTGAAGAATGAGATTGGGGAAATGATATGGGAACCCAATGAGTTAAGTGACAGATGGGGTGAATACTTCTGTGAGTTATTAGATTGGGAAAGCAAAGATGATTCTGAGACAGACGCAGATGATGTCACAATGAGGGATGAAAGCACAGGATGGATATCAAAAGAAGTGTGTAAAGCTCTAAAATCTCTTCAGAATGGCAAGGCTCCAGGAGTTGATGGCATAACTGCCGAGATGTTGAAATATGGTGGTGACTCTATAATTGACTGGTTAACGGAAATTTGCCAGTTGTGCTGGGAGTTAGGAATGGCCCCTCGGGATTGGAAGGATGCTATCATTGTTACCTTGTATAAGGGAAAAGGTGATCAGACTGAATGCAAGAACTATCGTGGTATTAGCCTACTGAGTGTGCCAGGGAAAGTGTTTGGTAAGGTTGTTATTAAAAAAGTATGGGGTCTTACATCATTAAAAGTGTGGGATGTTCAGAGTGGTTTTATGCCTGGTAAAGGTTGCACTAACCAGATTTTTGCATTACGCATGATGATTGAAAAGTATCTGGCTGTTGGGAAGAAAGTTTTTACTGCCTTCATTGATTTAGAGAAATCTTACGACCGAGTGAATAGGACACTTTTGTGGAAGGTATTGAATGAATATGGTGTTACTGGGAATCTACTTAATAGTGTAAAAGCCATGTATGCTGGTAGTAGAGCTTGTGTATGAGTGAATGGTGTTTCATCAAAATGGTTTTCCACTGGTGCAGGAGTTAGACAAGGTTGTGCAATGTCACCATGGCTGTTTAACATATTTATGGATGCATGCATGCGTGATGCCAAAATAGATAATAGTGGTTTATGTCTTGGTGATATCAGTGTGTGCAGATTGCTGTATGCTGATGACACTGTCCTGTTGGCAGAGAGCAAAAGTGAGTTGCAGAGTATGTTGACTCGGATGCACGAAGTTTGCATGAAATTCAAACTGAGTATAAATAAGGGAAAAACCAAAGTTATGGTGTTTGAGAGAGGAACAGGTAGCACTGAATGTAATGTAAGTATAAATGGCACTGTGATTGACCAGGTGAGTGAGTTTGTGTATTTAGGAAGCATGTTTGACAGAGAGAACAAGTTGGATGGTGAAATCAGTAGGCGAGTGAATTCTTCTTTGAAAGTCATAGCTGTTCTGGGAGGTTTTCTCAGGAATGATGGGTTCTCTAGAGAGTCCCGCATGGCTGTGTTTGAAAGTGTAATTGTTCCTACTGTGATGTATGGTAGTGAAACCTGGGTACTGCAGAAGAAACATAGGAGTCATTTGTGTGCTGGAGAAATGCGTTACTTACGTGGGGTTTGTGGCAAGACACGATATGATTGTGTGAGAAATGAAGATGTATTGCAGTTGTGTGATGTGAAGCAAAATGTTGTTAGCAAGGTGGAGACCAATATGCTTTGGTGGTTTGGCCATGTTGAAAGAATGAATGATGAAATGCTTACTAAGAAAATCTTTTCAGTCCAAAGTGGCAGGAAGGAAAGGCAGAGAAAGGCCAAGGAAGACATGGGTGGATCAGATTCAGGAGTGTCTGCATGAGAAAAAGATAATGAGTATGAAGTATAAAAGATCTTGTGCACAGCGTGTAATGGATATTAGTGAAGCACAAGTTGTATGTCAAGATCGCTGTAAATGGAGAAGTTTGATACGACAACAATAAGTAAAACTATCTGGAAGTTTGTATTTCTTTTTGGAGCTAACCTCTGAATCTCAGAGAACAGCTTAGTGATATGTAATGTAAGATGTATTTTACCATAGATATTCGGGGTTGTAGCTCCCGTGGGAGGATATGCTTTCTTTTTAATCGTATCAGGTAGGAAACTGTGATTTTTGAAGGTCATCAATGTACGTTTTATTTTTTTGTTGGGTCTTTGTCTATGATTTCAACGTTTAAGTCCTGTATAGTTTTTTGCATTTTTTCATCATATTCTATCCTATCCATGATAATTAATTGATTAGTTTTGTCAGCTGTTATTACGATCGATGGATTATTTCGTAATTCTATAAGTGCTTGCCTTTCATATTTTATCAAGTTAGGCTTCTCTATGTGTTTTTCTTTCATGATCTTGGTTGCCGCTCTATTTATTTTAACTCTCAGGGGTACTTGAGCTTTTTTTGGAAGTACGTTGATAATCTCTTCGATCTTCGGAATAAATTGCTCTGTTTTTCCGAGGTTTTCACTAAATGCAAATTTACTACCTTTATTAAGTGCATTTATTTGCAGCTGATTAAGTTCCAATTGTGATAGATTTACATAGGTATGGTTGATATTTCCTGATGTTGTTGGTCCTGTTTCCTTGATATCAATATTGCCAGTTTCTTTAGATGTCTATATTGGTTAGCTTTCCTGTTTTTTTCAAACATATATGTATTCTATTCATTATATTATCAATTATGCCATCTGTTTATTTTTTCCTAATATTAGTATACAGGTTATATGACTGTCGAGACTACTGGTATATCCTCTGTCTTTTCAATTGTTCTTATTTCTGCTCTCAGTCTTTTAGTTACTTATTTCGAGTATTCTTTGATATCTAGTGTTTAAGGCACTGGTCTTAATTCTTAAGTAATTGGGAATAACCCCATTGTCCTGGCTTTGTTTCAAAAAATCAAGATGGTCAACTCGGTCATTGAGTTTTACTCTTGTTTTCTTATAGTTTCGAATATCATGATTCAGCATTTTCTCTTGAGTCCATGCAGCACCATGGGCAACCATGCTTCCCGCAGGTGTTATTGCGTTAATTACATCTCCAGATCGTAATATCATTATATCTCATGTGATTCTATCATAAAGTTCACATACCATTACGTGACCACAAGGTTCTTCAGGAAGACGCTTTGACGTCTGCAAGTTCTGTTTTACACGTTCTGTAAAGTGAATACAGTCTGTGGTGGTGCATTAACTTATTCAATTAAAATATAAATCAGTTAAAAGTCCTAAAAATGTTACTCATGTAATTGTATGTGAACTTTATGATAGAATCACATAAGATGTAATGATATTACGATCTGGAGATGTAATTAACGCAATAACACCTGCGGGAAGCATGGTTGCCCACGGTGCTGCATGGACTCAAGAGAAAATGCTGAATCATGATATTCGAAACTATAAGAAAACAAGAGTAAAACTCAATGACCAAGTTGACCATCTTGATTTTTTGAAACAAAGCCAGGACAATGGGGTTATTCCCAATTACTTAAGAATTAAGACCAGGGCCTTAAACACTAGATATCAAAGAATACTCGAAATGAGTGAAACTAAAAGACTGAGAGCAGAAATAAGAACAAAGAGACAGAGGATATACCAGTTGTCTAGACAGTCATATATATAACCTGTATACTAATATTAGGAAAAAATATACAGATGACATAATTGATTACATAATGAATAGAATACATATATGTTTGGAAAAAACAGGAAAGCTAACCAATATAGACATCTGAAGAAACTGGCAATATTGATATCAAGGAAACAGGACCAACAACATCAGGATAATATCAACCATACCTATGTAAACCTATCACAATTGGAACTTAATCAGCTGCAAATAAATGCACTTAATAAAGGTAGTAAATTTGCATTTAGTGAAAACCTCGGAAAAACAGAGCAATTTATTCTGAAGATCGAAGAGATTATCAACTTTCTTCCAAAAAAGCTCAAGAACCCCTGAGATTTAAAATAAATAGAGCAGCAACCAAGATCATGAAAGAAAAACACATAGAGAAGCCTAACTTGATAAAATATGAAAGACAAGCACTTATAGAATTACGAAATGATCCATCGATCGTAATAACAGCTGACAAAACTAATCAATTAATTATCATGGATAGGATAGAATATGATGAAAAAATGCAAAAAACTATACAGGACTTAAGCGTTGAAATCATACAAAAAGACCCAACAGAAAAAATAAAACGTACATTGATGACTTTCAAAAATCACAGTTTCCTTCCTGATACGATTAAAAAGAAAGCATTTCCTCCCACGGGAGCTACAACCCCGAATATCCATGGTAAAATAAAGACTCATAAACCTGGAAATCCACTTAGACCAATTGTTGCAAAAAATAAGTCACCTACGATAAATCTTAAGCGAGCACTATATAATTTTTTAACTCCTATCTACAAACAATATGAATATACTGTGAACAGTCCCACAGAGGTAATTACACTAATACAGGATAAGGAAATCAATTGGAATAAGAAAATAAGACTTACCAGCCTGGATGGAATATCCCTCTTCCCGAATATCCCTACTCTGGATGCAATTGACCTCATTGTTGAAAGGTTGTGTGAAAATAAAATACCAACACAGCAAATTGAAGACATAAGAAGAGCACTTCTTTTTATTGATAAAAACAATTATTTCAGTTATGAAGGCAAAATATATCTACAATTATCGGGAGCACCGATGGGATCGCCGATTTTGGGCTTGTTGGCAGAGGTGATTTTGCAGAACATCGAAAAATCTATGAGACTGAAAACAGATATACCACAACCATCGATGTTTTGCAGGTACGCGGATGACATCCTTATGGTATGGCAGCATGATGATAACCAGCTACAGATGTACATAGATGAATACAATAACTATTACGAAACAATTAATGTTACCGTGGAGCGTGAAAAGGATGGAGTCTTACCATACTTAGACATATTACTATCTCATAAACAAAACAACATCGAATTCCAAGTATATCGAAAACCTGACATCATTAATATCATTCCCGAGAACTCTCACCACCCAGCATCTTACAAATTGGCAGCTTTCTGATCATATATCAATAGAGCGTTTACTCATCCATCTAACGCCCAACTACTAAAAAATGAATTGAATTGGTTAAAGAACACAGCAATAAACTTCGATTATGATGTGGAGAAAATAAATAACCTTATTAATAGATACAACCCTAGAAATAAACAACAAAGGAGTACACAGACTCAACAGGTAAACATTTTTTATGGATCATTACCATATATACCGGAGATCACAACTATTATGAAGAAAACATGTAAAAAATTTGACATAGATTTTGGTCCTAGTTGTAAATGCATTTATGGCACCTCTATTCATAGTGATTGTGGAATAACTCTTTTACGGGTCTTATAGAGGTTATTTTTCTTCAAAGTTGGTTGTCAAATTTTCGAACTAAAGCCTAGTTCGTCATCAGGACTATGTCACTGGAGTAGTTGCTGCCACTCAATTGGAAGAGTCCATCCGCAATTATCGTTAATTGTGGTACTTCTTCTTCTTGCTATTTCGATCCCTTCTTCTAGTTTCCTCTTTACTAAGTTTGACTGGTGGGCGATTATTTTCACTGAGTCCCAATTTATGGAGTGTCCACTTGCTTGTATATGTCTGTCTAGCCCTGTTTTGTTCCCAATGTTCCTAATAGCTGCTTGGTGTTCTTTCATTCGGACCTTAATACTTCTCCCTGTTTCTCCTATATAGCTGAGTCCGCAGTTACAGTCGATGCAGTAAATTACTCCTTCCTGCAATTGGATGTCCAATTCTTTCTGCTTTAAAGCTGGCAGGAATTTCTTTATTTTGTTATTAAGATCTGGAGCTTAATAACAAAATAAAGAGACTTTTCGAGAAACTGAAAAGGATCGGAGCAAAATATAATATCAGGCTAGCTCCAGATCTTAATAACAAAATAAATTCCTGCCAGCTTTAAAGCAGAAAGAATTGGACATCCAATTGCAGGAAGGAGTAATTTACTGCATCGACTGTAACTGCGGACTCAGCTATATAGGAGAAACAGGGAGAAGTATTAAGGTCCGAATGAAAGAACACCAAGCAGCTATTAGGAACATTGGGAACAAAACAGGGCTAGACAGACATATACAAGCAAGTGGACACTCCATAAATTGGGACTCAGTGAAAATAATCGCCCACCAGTCAAACTTAGTAAAGAGGAAACTAGAAGAAGGGATCGAAATAGCAAGAAGAAGTACCACAATTAACGATAATTGCGGATGGACTCTTCCAATTGAGTGGCAGCAACTACTCCAGTGACATAGTCCTGATGACGAACTAGGCTTTAGTTCGAAAATTTGACAACCAACTTTGAAGAAAAATAACCTCTATAAGACCCGTAAAAGAGTTATTCCACAATAGATTTTGGTGTACGAACGAGAGATATAACAAAGTCTCTTAGTAACTATCACAGAAAGACCCCAATCTTACAAAAAGCAGGTGTCTACTCTATACCAATAACAAATAATCAAAATAAAATCGTCAACCAATATATAGGCACTACAAAAAGAAATATTAAAATCAGATTGACCGAACACATGAAAAACTGGAGCAGAAGAGAGAATAAAACAGCACTTATTGACTTGTGTTTGGATAATCAATGTATACCCTATTGGGAAGGAATTACAATATTAAACCAACAGAATAATATGAGAACGATACAGGTAGCAGAAGCAGTAATAATAAATAAGGCCAAACCATTTAACTGCAATAATAACAGTCCATACGACCTTTCTTACGCTTGGATGAACCTGATGGAAACTGAGAAGAAATGGAATAGGGAGAGGAGAGAGAGGAAGAAAAAAGGGAAGGGTGAGAATGACAAAGATGAAGATAAAGGTGATATGACCTGACACTAGATGGCATTAGCAATAGGTTAAATGAGGAACATGCGCACTGTGGACACGAGACTTTCAGATAGCAGACTTCGACAGAAGGTGTTAAGTCTCCGTTGAAAACGCCAAGGTAGAGCCTAGGTGAAACGCGCCTCCGATGATTGAGACCGTGGACAGTGTGAGGTGGTGTAGTAACGATTTTAACTAGAATCTTTTAAAGCTTTTAAATTTTTTATGAACCTGACCAAACTTTGAAGGCTTCCTCAGCAAATCCAAGAGAGTGCAACATTGACGAGATAGCCCTAAAGGCCAAGTACGATGTGAAACTTCAAGTGGTATGTAAATAGTAACTCTTAACTCAAGAATCTTTAATTATTATCTGGAAACCTTTACCCATTCAATATGTTGACACAGCCAGAACGGAGCTAACCCTAACATCTGGACATATCCTAAGTAGGGTAAAACTTATGACGAAATGGCTCTCGAACTAACCCTAACAGTTGACCATGTTAAAGCAGGATGCAACTTTGGACAAAGAAACTCAATAACTACTGACGTTGGACTGAACACGCACTTCCATGAGTAACATTTTTAGGACTTTTAACTGATTTATATTTTAATTGAATAAGTTAATGCACCACCACAGACTGTATTCACTTTACAGAATGTGTAAAACAGAACTTGCAGACGTCAAAGCGTCTTTCTGAAGAACCAAAGACCTTTATTTCACACTCAACTCATACTGCCATAGAAGAGGATGATCCTACATACTGTATGCATTTCAGTGCCATGGAGTGTATGCAGGCTGTCAGGCCATTCAAGGAAATGCATTCCCAAATAACTAAAATAGCCTGCTGTGCACCGAAATTATTTTACAGAGAAGGTATAGAAACAGGTGGATAAGATGAGATTTCATTTTTAATTTGGCACTAAATTGAATTGAGTTGAGGGAAAATGTGTAGCTTCTTCAAAATGTACATGAATTGTAATACAGTCAACAACCCATTGCTGCATAGAGCTGTACAGATATCTGATGGTGTCATGTGGGATATCACTATGCAATATTCATTTTGTTACATAGCATTACTGTATTCTTGTGTGGTCCATAGTGACTTGCTTGCAAGTCATGTCTGATGATGTAATACATGTATAATGAACAAGAGATCTGGATATCTTGAAGGGTATTTGAAAGATTTGAATGCCTTGCCCTGGTCATGGCAGCAGTGGGTGGGGAAGTGTTATGTCTGTTAGGATATAGAGACCATACTTTTTTTTACCGTTTCCGATGTGCCTTAGTTACTCGGAATTATATTGTGTGTCCTGGATGATGTCATTTTTTTTTAAAGAAAGGCATGTGGGAAAGAGTAAAAAGTACAGAGTATGGTATATGCTGACAATGATATGTGTGTGCCTTTATGCAGTGATGCAGAAGGTGCTTAGTGCACCTTAGTAGTGCTAAGGAACTACTTTTCTAGGCTTAGTGGCGCTAAGGCACTTTTCTTGGTTAGATCGTTAGAAAAAGCTTTTGAAGATTCTTAAAATTTCTAGATTCTGGACTACTTTTGTTTCCTTGTAACTACATATTAGTGTCTCCAAACAATTTTTACAATTTGGCTGCCTTGTATGCTTGTGAACTTGAATGAAATAGTCAGCATAGCATTTTTTTTTAATTTTAAGTTTTGCTAATGTCTGAGGAAGAATTTGAATTTTTCATAAAACTTGTTACTAAACACATTGCATCTGCAAGTTTTACATGCCATTCTAATGTGATGACTATATTGTTATGATTGCTGTTTGTTAAGTGAAAGATGTATAAAGTTTACTTAAATGTGGATTTTTTCTTTTAAGACATGGATGTGTAGTGGCACCCTGGAGATAATACCGTGCTCACATGTGGGTCACATTTTCCGCAAGCGTAGCCCATATAAGTGGCGATCAGGTGTCAACGTCCTGAAAAGAAATTCGATTCGTCTTGCTGAAGTATGGCTGGATGATTATGCCAAATATTATTATCAGAGAATTGGAACAGAATTGGTGAGTTTTTTTTTATTTTTAATCATTCAGGTTGAACAACTAGCAGAGTTGTTAACTTTTACAGAGTTGTCAACTGTTGACAACTTTTTGTTGTAAAATTAAAAAAGTTGTCATTATCTTTATAAAGATGTAATGTTCACTACAACAAGGAGGCAAGAAAATCTTTAACTAACACTGTAGATTCAGATTCATAACCTTTTAGCTGCTTGGAAATCCACTGTCCAAGGTGATGTTGTGGTAACATGATTAGAGAATCAATTCCACTTAGTAGTTCTAATTCTGACTATTATATAGCTCTAATTATTGTACTATTCTCTTTTACGTGCGATATTTCAAAGTAACTTGTACAGAAAACTAGCGGATAATGCTTACCTTGGCATTCCTTTCTAGCGACGGGAACATTTCACGCACGTGTTTTCCGGTCTTTGTTGAGGTTATTGTCCTAAAGTCCATTGTATGCGATGACTGGCTTTCCTTCTCACACTTTTCGCTGGGTACACTCATTGGATCTTTGCCTTAGGATTCAAACATCAATTTTTACCGTTCTTTATACTCGAAATTTTCGTCCATACTCTGGGCATCTTCAGGAGCGTGGCGACTTTACCACCGATGTTCGTGGTTAACTTCACGCTAATGGAGTCCGATATTCCTTGTTGCCATTCGTCGGAAAAACTTTCCTGGATATATTTCGTTATCAAGCCCGGCTGGCGCCATCTATGTTTCGTTAAGAACTTTTTTTTTTTTCCTCGTATTTTTTTTTTTAATTTTTTTAATTTTCTTCTCCTATCCTGGTTTTCTTGTCTTTTTTTGCCTGTTTTTCAAGAAAAACAACAACAAAAGAAAAACAGCCAAAAAAAGACAAGAAAACCAGGATAGAAGAAAATTAAAAAAATTAAAAAAAAAAAAAATACGGGGGGGGGGGGGGGAAAGTGTTCTTAACGAAACATAGACGCCTTTACCACCGATGTTCGTGGTTAACTTCACGCTAATGGAGTCCGATATTCCTTGTTGCCATTCGTCGGAAAAACTTTCCTGGATGTATTTCGTTATCAAGCCCGGCTGGCGCCATCTATGTTTCGTTAAGAACTTTTTTTTTTTTTCCCCCCATATTTTTTTTTTTTTAAATTTTTTTAATTTTCTTCTCCTATCCTGGTTTTCTTGTCTTTTTTTGCCTGTTTTTCAAGAAAAACAACAACAAAAGAAAAACAGGCAAAAAAAGACAAGAAAACCAGGATAGAAGAAAATTAAAAAAATTAAAAAAAAAAATACGGGGGAAAAAAAAGTGTTCTTAACGAAACATAGATGGCGCCAGCCGGGCTTGATAACGAAATATATCCAGGAAAGTTTTTCCGACGAATGGCAACAAGGAGTATCGGACTCCATTAGCGCGAAGTTAACCACGAACATCGGTGGTAAAGTCGCCACGCTCCTGAAGATGCCCAGAGTATGGACGAAAATTTCGAGTATAAAGAACGGTAAAAATTGATGTTTGAATCCTAAGGCAAAGATCCAATGAGTATACCCAGCGAAAAGTGTGAGAAGTAAAGCCAGTCATCGCATACAACGGACTTTAGGACAATAACCTCAACAAAGACCGGAAAACACTGCGTGAAATGTTCCCGTCGCTAGAAAGGAATGCCAAGGTAAGCATTATCCGCTAATTTTCTGTATGATTGGAGAAGTAAATGGGTTTATCGATATCTCGTGTGATTCTATCGTAAAGTTCACATACGATAATGGGTTTAATTCCATCTTAGCATGGATGACAATAAATTATACCATTTCTATGACATAAAATACAATAACAATCCATTGTCTTATATTGCTGTTGTAATTGCAAGAGTGATGCCAGTGCTCTTCAGTTTTTTTCTACTTGTAAGATCACTGTGCCTCATGATGAATTTGGCATTTCATGTACAGATTCTTAAACACTTATGCTAATGTGTATGGTAAAAGGCTAAAATTGTGGAAAAATAGTTGATGTTGCATCATGATAATAAATGTGAACTAGAATAAGTGCGACAATTAAACAATTTAGGACCAAGGCCCTAAGCTTTGATTGTGAAATTCTGATATAAATTGAATATTTCAAGGAATTCCTTAAACATTGCAAGTTAGCCAAGTTTTGAGTTACGAAACTGTAATACTTAAATTACAGGGTCTTCCAAAGGAGGCAAACTTCATTTATGTAACTTAGAGCTCTAGAAGCTTCACTTGCACTGGTCAGTCACCATAGAGCTAGAAAGCTGCTGTTGAACAATGTAACCAGGAATAGTGTTTCAAAGTCACAGATGATGTTTGGTTTATCTGTGAAGAATTCAGTTTCTCTCAGTAATAGACTTAAGGTACACCACATGACTTCCCTTTTGAATGCAGTGTAACACACTTGTTAAGAGTGAAAAAACCATGAGGAATAACCACTCACCATAAAGATCATGGTAACCTCCAATGGACCACACACTTCCAACACGTCATTCATCGTGATGTAACTGGGCTTCCACAGGTTTACAGACTTCTTGCTTACGCTTCTTATTTTCGGGTGTGAAACATCGTTTTTTTTTTCTTTTTCCTTTGCCTTATAATATGTTACTATAATACTTGTCAATTCGATAAAATCACACATACATCTCATTCATACAATTCAAGTAAAAACTATGTACATAAACCTTACATTCACAGGTGATTAAACCTTAGTCAACTCTCATTATGGAACTCCTTCTGTTTCACAACCTCTGCTACTCCCACTGCAATTGTCACACCCATTCAGCCCCGCACATCCAATCCTCTAGTACTTTCGACAGGTCCCTGTCATCTTCAGGAGGCAGGTGTGTCTCATCCGCCCACCACAGCTCAAGTGAGCAGAGCCATCGAGGCGTGGGCTCCAGTCGCTATCTCTGAATCGTTGTGTCTCTGGCGCCATTTATTGTCCCTGCTGCTCTTTTTTCCCTCTTTCTTTTTACGCTGCTGTTCAATTTTTATTAGGGCTTTCCATTGTTCGTTTAGGTTATTTGGCTCATTAATGTTGCATAATCTTGATCTGTTTTTTTCATTATGCAACATTAATGAGCCAAATAACCTAAACGAACAATGGAAAGCCCTAATAAAAATTGAACAGCAGCGTAAAAAGAAAGAGGGAAAAAAGAGCAGCAGGGACAATAGATGGCGCCAGAGACACAATGATTCAGAGATAGCGACTGGAGCCCACGCCTCGATGGCTCTGCTCACTTGAGCTGTGGTGGGCGGATGAGACACACCTGCCTCCTGAAGATGACAGGGACCTGTCGAAAGTACTAGAGGATTGGATGTGCGGGGCTGAATGGGTGTGACAATTGCAGTGGGAGTAGCAGAGGTTGTGAAACAGAAGGAGGAGTTCCATAATGAGAGTTGACTAAGGTTTAATCACCTGTGAATGTAAGGTTTATGTACATAGTTTTTACTTGAATTGTATGAATGAGATGTATGTGTGATTTTATCGAATTGACAAGTATTATAGTAACATATTATAAGGCAAAGGAAAAAGAAAAAAAAACGATGTTTCACACCCGAAAATAAGAAGCGTAAGCAAGAAGTCTGTAAACCTGTGGAAGCCCAGTTACATCACGATGAATGACGTGTTGGAAGTGTGTGGTCCATTGGAGGTTACCATGATCTTTATGGTGAGTGGTTATTCCTCATGGTTTTTTCATTTATGAATTGCACGTAAACTATGCGCACTTTGCAAGAGGTTAATACCTTAAAAGTGCAAATATAATACTTGTTAAGAGGTGTTCTGTACAGAGATATTGAATTATTCATTAAAGTTCTTGTTATCCTCTCATTCAATTTGAAGAATGAGAAGTGAAAGGAATTCTAAATTACATTAGAAATTAACACTAGTTATGTGACAAACATTTAATGGAGAAATGTTTTGGCAATAACTTCTACCTTCATCAGTGAACGAATTTGACACGAGGTGGTAAGCAAGTGTTAAAACATTGTTGCCAGATTTAAGAAGGTATTTCCTGGTAATGCAGATATGATATAGTGAGTCTAAATTGCAGGAATTAATGCAAAGGTAAATTTCGGAACTTTCGCAAAACCTAAGGGATTGGCAATTTGTATAAGAGGCAATATGTTTGTGTTTTGTCAATTAGGAACTGTGACAAAACACAACACTTAGCATTAATAAAGATAAAAATATGGTAGGATTCCCTTTCTATACACCGCAAATATGTTTGGTCAAACACCAATTAATACTATGGTAAGTGCTTCCAATGTAATAAGTTGATCTTTGTGAGGTGTTTACAGGGATAGAATATACACCTGACTAATCAAGTGGTTTAATTGGGTCTCTGTTATTAAGAATCAGGTTGAAGTTGGGGAGGCGAGTTTAACTGTTGGCCAATTTTTGTTGCGTTTTTTTTTTTTTTTCAGGGTGTATAAGGAATCAAGAATTTTTTGAAAATTTGAAAAGAATAAACATTTTTAAACAGTGGAAATTTAAAGTTCTTTATAATTTACTTTAAAATACTAATGATCTGGTGACTCAGAGATTGAAATAAATAAAGCAATTGTAATCTGGAAATATATCGTCATCCATTATCAATTTGCTGCTGGATGAAGGTCTTCCCTAGTTTCTTCCACAGTGATCTGTCTTGAGTCAGTCTCCTCCATGTCACTCCAGGATGCTTTTGAATTTCGTCCACCCATATCCCATGTGGCCTTCTTGTTTTTTTCCTGTTGCATGGTATCCAGTGTAAAATTTTGGTTGCCCATTGGTGGCCCCATTCTTTTGGCAATATTTCCAGCGCATTGCCATTTCAGGGATTTTATTCTGAAAATGTATGTATATATAAAGTGATTGGAGGTAGTGCCGCTACTGTAGCATCGCTACAAACTGAAAAATGTAGTTATAGCAGTGGCATGCTACAAAATAAAGTAGCTTGTAGTGGAAAATTATGCTACAAATCATGCTACGGCTGGTGGCACATCGCAAACTGGTAATAACATGGTGTGATGGTATGTCATCACTGATGACTGCTGCTCCAGCGGTGCTTTGATGGTCGCATCACATAGTTTTGGGATTGATATGTCATTGAATCAACATGTGAATTATTATTTACTTATTTAGTTTTTTTTTTAATTTCTGCTGGGACTTCATTTGCATTATAATATCCTTCGTTGCTATTGCTAGTGGATTTTACTGTTAACTTTCTGATAATTAACCTAATTCATTTCAATTTTTTTTAACCCATTGATGTGATATCCCCAGTGTTTATGTAGATTTGTGATTCCTTCTAATTCTTTAAATACATTTCCCCCTACTTGTTCATTTTTTTTTCTTTACCAGTAATTGAATGCAGGTGTGAATATTACTCATTACAAAATTTTAATCACCTGTTAACGACTTATTCCCTCAACAGCCTAAAATTAATCCATATCAATGCTAGATCACTAATTAACAAAATTACCTCATTGGAATCACTAATTCAACTAACAAATTTAAATCTTGATATAATTTGTATCTCTGAAACTTGGTTTCCTTCACATTGTTACTCATTGCAAATTACTAACTACAAAAGTTTCCACTTAAACAGAACTTACACAACTGGTGGAGAGGTTGCAATTTTTGTAAAGGATAGTTATAACAATTTTTCAATTATTCCAAATTTCACAGTATTGAATAAAAATGCCGAAATTCTAACTATTCATAACCAATTTTATATAATTGTTTGCTATACACCACCCAACTCAGACCTTACAGCTTTTTTATCATTACTTACTGAATTACTTAACTATTTTAACCTTTCAAAGAAAAAAACGTTTCTTATGGAGGATATCAATGTCAACTTATTACACAACACCAATCACTTTTTTCAACTTTTACAATCACTTAATGCTTCTGGACACAAAAACGTGATTTCAGTCCCAACTCGTATAACCTCCACCTCAGACATTGATTGATCTCTCTATAACAAATGTACTAACTGAGATTACCATTTCAGGGGCTTTACAGTATGATTTTAGTGATCACTTTCCTATATTTACAATTTATCCTCTTAAACAACAAACTACTATGCCTGAAGCCTGCTACACTTTCAGACAAATTAATAATACAAATATGGAAAGTTTTAAAATTCAATTAGAAACATTAACTGGAGCACTATTTTGGTTCATGGTTCTGCAAACAAAAATTATGAGTCATTCATCACCACTATTGCACAACTATATAATCAATCTTTTCCAAAAATTCTAAAACAAAACAAACTGAAATGTTTTTTTCGTAAGCCATGGATTACCAATGCTCTATTAAAAAGAATAAACAAAAAAAAATAACCTCTTTTCAAAATTCATAAAAAGTAAACTACCACAGGACTTCCAAAATTTTAAAATTTTTAATAATAACAGCGATATTCGGTACACTAAGCGTAACTACTATCTCAGCATTTTTTCACATAACTCTTCAAAACTAACATGGAAACATTTAAACTTGCTAATGGGTAAAAATACAGATTTAATGACTCCTCAATACTTAACAGATTCTAATAACTTTCAGCTTACAGACAAACAAGATATTACAAATTGATTAAATGAACATTTTACCTTATTTCCACAAACACCAAAAAAAGTCTAACTTCCCCAAAAATCCCATTCACTAACTACCTAGGGAGCACACACAGGTCTAATAATTTTTATCTTACTGAAATTACCGAAACAGAACTATTAGAAGAATTTAACAATATCAATTCCAGGTCTGGCCCTTGATATGATGATCTTCAACCTTTCATTATTAAAAATTTCACTAATATTGTTCTTGATCCTATATTGTTTATATTTAATGATATATTCCAATCTGGTGAATTTCCTGATCTACTTAAAATCACAAAAATAATCCCAAAATACAAATCTGGATCAATAAACGATGCTAACAACTACCGCCCTATAGCCAATTTATCAATTTTTGCTAAAATTTTGGAGAGATTGATTTACAATAGACTAATCTCGTACATTCATAATCTAAAAATCATCCATCCAAATCAACATGCGTTTCAATCTGGAAAGTTAACAGAATCAGCCTTATTATACCTACAACAAACAGTCCAACATAATTTTGAACTCAACTTATATACCATAGCATTATTTTTAGACCTATCCAAAGCTTTCGATACCATAAATCACAATATCTTACTACACAAATTACACACAATAGGAGTTAGGAACAATGAACATTCTCTTTTTAAAAGTTATTTATCAGATAGGAAACAATATACACAAATTAACCAACATCAATCCACTCTTCAACTCATATCAACTGGTGTTCCACAGGGTTCCATTTTAGGACCTGTACTTTTCAGTATATACATTAACGATATCTTTATTTCAATAAGTGATATAGACCTACTCCTCTATGCAGACAACATAACCATCCTCATCTCATTTAATTTAACGACTAACATTACTATGAATATTAATACTCAACTTAAACATCTCAGATTGGCTAAATTCCAGTGAATTAATAATAAATACTACCAAAACAAAATCTTTAATTTTCTCAAAACAAAATTTTCACAACCTCCTTCTATCACATTGTCTATTAATGGTACAAACATAGAAGAGGTTAACTCTGTACTTTATTTGGGGATTACCTTACATAGGGACCTTAGATGGAACAAACATGTGTACTCTCTTCTTCTCAAACTGTCAAAAAACATTGGAGTTATCAGCTTGGTATTTACAAACCTTACCTATAAAACACTAATTCATTTATATTATACCATGTTTCAGACTCATATTAATCATGCTGTCTTATTGTGGGGACAGACAACTAAATATAATTAAAAAAAAAAAAAAAAAACCCCTTCAAATTCTTCAAAACAAGTATATAAGATTAATTGACCTAAAATTTGATAGAAATAAACAACTAACACTATATAATACCACAAGAGTTTTCCCAAACAAATAACATTCTTACGATTAATCAATTATATTACTTTAATATCGGGGAAAATTATGTTCAAACGCATTAAGAATAATTTACACGCCGACATCATACAAATTATACCCCAGATACACACACGACACATGCACCAAATCACATATTCGGCCTATTCATCCGAAAACTGAGACAATGAAGCAAAGTTTAAATTACATTGGCCCAGACTACTGGAACTCATTACCTACGGAATTGACTTCTTTAAATAATTTTAACCTTTTAAAAAAAAAAAACTTTATAATGAATTGCAGCTCTTCAAATTAATGACTACAGTAGATGTGGATGGGAACTATGACTAATATTATGACTTGTATATCATGATGTAAATTGCTCAATGGTATTGTCTGTAATGTTTATTATCTGCTCATATATAATTACCTTTTTTTTTTTTTGTTACTATGATGCTCTTGTTTGTAATTACACCTACTGACCTCAGTATAAAACTAGCCTAGGGAGCATAGGACCCTGACTGGCCTTTTCCCCCTGCTTCTTTGCTGTGCATTGTTTCAACTATTTATGTAACACTGGATTTTATATATTTTTTTTTTGCTCAGCAAAATAAATGAATTGAATTGAATTACTTTAAAAAAAATGAAAAAAATTCTTCATGTCACGTGACAGTTTCAGCTTTCCTGGCTGAACAGGGACTGTGCACGATCACATACTTGACCTACATTGTGAAAACTAGACAAGCCATTATTAACATTGTTTTTTACTTTTGCCCTTTGCCTATTGAACATATACTGTATATTTGCTATTTAAAGAGATCACATACCAGAAATGTGGTGAAACCCTACTTGCACATTTGCAGAAATGTGGACACAAATTTTTCTTCTTGCTAAATGTGAAGGAAATTTTTCTTTTACCTACAAGCAATGTAATAAAGCATCGGTATGTGATGCTTTATTATACCACTTTTAAGGAGAAAACAAAATGATTATCTTCCCTGTTTAAATTTTTTACATGTGTTTTAAATACATGTTGTGTTGAAATGCAACATCCTTCTAAAAATGCACTGAGCAAATGCAAAGCTTTTGTTTGTATGCAAGATTTTTTTTTTTTTTTTTTTGCTTTGGGGTATAATGACCACCATGAGCAACTCTAAAGGCTATAAGCAGTCACCAACCCTATTTAGAGCCACTGGTTCCACGAAAGGGTGAGAAACAGTGCCATCAGAGAAACGCACCACCCACGCATAGCTCATCCAGGACTTGAACCCAGTCCCATCTGGGAAGAATGATCTGATGCTCACACCTCATACCACTCAGTAACTGTAGCAGCTTAGTACACAAGTATGGCATGTACATGTACAGAAAATTATAAAAACCAGACAATGGACAAGTCTTTCCAATGGGTGCATGGATAACTTAACATCTAATCTTCAAAATATACACCTTTTTATCGGTATTACATATTTTGATCCTTAGAAATCTGCAGCTTTGGAATTAATATGTTGAAATATGTTATATATGACGATAAGAGCTAAGAGGAAATACAAAGTTGAATTATTTGTGCAATTTGCCTCTATATTTAGCTCTTAATGCCATGTGTAAGTGTGTGCATATAAAGATCCTCAAAATTTTTACCTTTAATTTAAACCTAAAGGTAAAAAAGTAGCTAAGAAGTAGCGAAAGGCGCTACTTTTCAGAAAAAGTAGCTGTAGCAAGCTACTTTTTCAAGAATGTAGTTGTAGCAGTAGCTAACTACATTTATAAGATAGCTTTCCAATCACTGCATATATATGAAGTTGGAACATTCAGTTCAATGTAACACTAAAGTTAAACTGCAAGTAAATAGAAGTGCAACCTTACAAATAAAATAGAGCTGTCTACTAGTAACTTATTGTGTAGATTTGTCTTGGTAGAATCAGTCCGCTTAGTGAAAAAAGTTATTTGCAGAATAATCGTTCTCTATTTACTGCTGAGCTTATCAACATAAACTCACAAAGTTTGGTAAATAATATAATCATCATATATGAGGGATTCTCTATAGTATCCCTTTAAAAATATATTTAACATCTTTTGGTTTGCAGAATGGCATAAAGATCTTTTATTTATTTATTTATTTTTGAATCCTTCACTTTTTGTTTTTCTTTCTCTAGTAAATGGTCTCAACCAGTGGTGGGTTTTTTTTAAATTATTTTTTTTTATAAAATTTACTATGACACATTTATTTTCACTTATTTATAAATATCCACCCAACTCTGGGATGGTGAGATTTGAGGCTGCTATTGCAATGCGAAACAAACAGATATCCCTCAAAGTCTGCATTATTCTACCAGAGAGTAGCAGGGAATCTCAGCTCAATGAAGATTTCCTGGTGCTCCCAAAGATGCCAAGGCTCAACCTTGGAAACTTGAGAAACAATTAAGAGCTGTAAAAATGAAAGGCAGTTGAGAATTTTGGAATTGGTGTTAATAATAATAAAAAAAAAAAAAAAAACAGATGAAGAGTGTGTAACATTAATGAACCAAACAACTTAAATGAACACTGGAAAGCCTTAATAAAAGTTGGACAACAATTAAGAGAGAAAAAAAAAGAGAGAACAGCACTGACAATAGATGGCGCCAGAGACACAATGATACAGAGTTTGCGACTGAAGCCAGAACCTCAAAGACTTTGCTCACTTGAGCTGTGGTTAGCAGAACATAAGGACACATCGACCTCCTGAGGACGACAGGGTTACTGTTGAAAGAGCTTGGGGATTGTGTGCGACAGGCTGAATGAGGTTGACGATTGCTGTAGGGTTTATGCGATATATGAGGCAGATGGAGCACTACATTAGTCACAGTTGAAAACAGTTTGACGGCCGTGGAATGTAAATAGTGTAATTATGTACATAGTGGCTTTAATTGAGTGTATGAATGTGTTGTATATAGTGTACATTAGAGTGGTTGTATGGGGAGTGTAAATTGTTGAGAGTGCTATATGTGTGTATTTATTGGGTGGGTGAATATGTGTTTTCCAAGTGAGTACTATTTTTTGAATTGGGAATTTTAAGGCCATGTTGCATATGGGGGGATAAAAGAGGAATAAGATAAAAAATAGGCGTAATGAAAGTTGACAACACTCGCATAATAGTGAGTATACACCTAGTGATGACGAGCTATGTTACATGTCAGACGGCAGACAGAAGTCAGCGTTTTTTGTCCTGTGAATAAAAATATGATGTTTCATGACCTGAAGAATGTATATAAAACAACATCCTATAAGCTGAAAGTTTCAACCTTTGAAGGCCAGCTACATAACAGGATGTTCTAATTGACGTGCATGAAGTGTATAGCAGGAAAGTAGCCAACAGCTTTTAGGTAAGTATTTGGCTTTTCTGATTCATGAAGAAACAACGTTGTAGTGTATGCTCGACTCCAAACAAGCCATGCATGAAAAGCAGAGGCCATCTCCAGAGAGTGAGATAAACATAAAGCATACCAAGAGTACGTTTAAAAGTTTGCAAGGTAAAAGTAGCCCAACACAACTTTCCTGTTTTTGTATTTCTTGTTTTATAACATCATTCAGTTAAATGAGGTAAATAATTTTGCATTGAAAATTTGGTAGTTGAGTGTGTATTTTTATATTAAGCATGATGGAATTGCACAAATGTTTTATAGATGATCTGAAGGAATGTTCTTTTGGAAGAAAATATTGCAGGAAAAAATTGATGATTATAAATAAAAGAAGGGCAAAGTCCTGAACTAAATCTTACTGCAAAATATAGAGATAAAAATTGTGAATACACTAGGCATTTTCCCATTCTATGTTTGTTTTAAATCTCCGTGATTAGCAAAATGTTCAAATGTAAATAAATTCTTTTGCTTTTCATGCCTGCTCTTTAGCTGTGAAAAAACTGTGTGGAATGATGGTGGTTTTAGTGATCTAAAAACTTGTGCAAGGCCATTGCAAAGCATGAAAAGATCAAGAACCTTATATCATGCTTTTTGTAACTTCAAACATTTGGAAATTAAAGGAAGTCATTGATTTCAAATTAGATCATCAGTGATCTCTTGAAGATATCAAACTTAAAGAGCAAATTCAGAAAAATAGATGCATGTTGGAACTTGTAATAAACGTGGTTTGCTTTCTTGCAAAATAGAAACTGCCTTTACGTGAACATGATGAAACAAGTCATTACCTCAGCAAAGGTAATTATGTGGAGCTGCCAGAATTCACTGCCCAATACAAATTTCAATTAGATCATTTGAAAACTACTGTATTTCAAGGCACATGTCTCATACAAAATGATGTTATAGCAGCTGTGTGAAATGTATTAAAATTTCAATTAGATCATTTGAAAACTACCGTATTTCGAGGCACATCTCTCATACAAAATGATGTTATAGCAGCTGTGTGAAATGTATTAAATGAAGCTATAATGGGGGAGGTACTGAAAGCATTATTTGTATCAATTTTGCTCGACAAATTGCCTGATGTCAGCAACTTTTCTCAGCTGTCAACTTGCCTTTGATATGTTGATGAAAATGGACATGTAAAAGAAAGATTTAAAAAATGTATTGACATAAGTGCTGATAGAACAGCTGATGCTTTATTTAAGCATGTTGATCAGATATGATTCAGTGTTTCAAACTTGAGGACAAAATCGTGGGGCCATCATACAATGGAGCATCTGTTATGGCAAGGAATGTGGGTGGATTGTAGGGCCAAAGTGCACACAAAAAAAATAAATAAATAAATAAATATCCCCAAGCCTTGTTCATGCATTGTTGCTCACAAGTACTTAATCTTGTGCTTCAGTAATCTGTAAAAAGTATTCAAGAATGCCAAAAGGTTTTTATTACTTTGACTGGATTAGGATCCTTTTTCTTGAAGTCAAGGAAAAGAGTTGCACCAGTTCGTCGAAAAGAAACTTCCCAGAATTGCTCCTACTCGATAGAATTTTTTGTCTAGACTAGTCAACACTATGAAAGATTATAGACATCAGCTTGTAGATTTTTTTTAAAGTGTTGTTGAAAACTCCAATCTCCTTGATTGTGAAACTGTTTTACAAGCTCCTGGAAGTGCTTCTTTTTTGAACTGTTTCTAGAGCTGTGTTTTACTGTGGAAGTGTTCTGTTTTCAGCCATACTGACATTCTCTATGATGTTTTGCAGGCAAAAAACATAAACATAGCTTACTGCTGAAAAAAAAAACTGCATAAAAGAAGTGGTGTAATAAGCTCATACAAATGGGTTGAAGGGATATTTGAAGATTCAAGTCATTATCCACATAATTACTTCAATTTTAAAGTTTCTGAGATACTGTATGGCTTCTGGTTGTATTTGTTAATACCAGTCCTAATGACTGACTTTAGTAGTTTTCCCAGAAAATTCATTGCTGTCCAAATGCCTTCAG
Organism: Macrothele yani; assembly: GCA_039090855.1. NCBI lineage: Eukaryota > Metazoa > Arthropoda > Arachnida > Araneae > Macrothelidae > Macrothele > Macrothele yani. The sequence goes on along the minus strand of CM076996.1, from coordinate 1,505,075 downwards.
TCAGATGTTACACTTCCAACATACTCTAATTTTTCAAGCCAAGTTGTTTTAGTTATTACTTTTATAACTCTTTTTACAAGTGCACCATACATCTTTAGTTCAAAGCCTTATTTGTAGGTGCACTAGGCTCTCAGTTGTACACAGATATGAGCATTATATTTACACATACTAACTCCTAGATAATAGAAACTTGACCCTGTGTTGTGTGAAATGAGTATTGGGTTGGAAAGAAAGTAATGTCTGCAAATGCGCGGCTACAGAAAAGTGCTAATTACCATATATATAATACAAGTACAAATCAGTCCAAAATGTAGTCGACATCATTTGCCTCTACCTGCTCTCATTGTCTGTGCAGCTGTTGGATACCATTCGACATTGTCCCAGTTAGTGAACTGTTGCATTGTCTGTCCAGGAAATGCTGCAATGACTAGAAAAGGTGGTAGTCGCTTGGGGGCAATGTCTGAGGAATAGGTTGGGTGCAGCAGCTCCCATCACAGGTCCCTGATCTTGTGACAGGTCACCTTGCAGTATGAAGTCTCACTTCATTCTGCTGTAGGAGGACATCCTAGTGGTTCAACAGTACTGCTTGTTTCAACATGAGCGATGCATGCTGATCATCGAGCCAATAGCAGTACACATCGGTGGTGATAGCGGTGTTGTCTGGCAGCAGCTCAAAAACACGACACCCTGCATATCCCACCAAACAGACAGCAGGACCTTGCGTGGGTGTAAGCTGGCTTTGGGGGTTGGTATGGGCTTCTGTCCTGGGATCCAACCACTGCTTCTGGGCACTGACATTGTCATACAGGACCCATTTCTCGTCACCTGTCACATTGCAGTCCAAGAATGGTTCAACTTGGTCATGTGCAAGCAGGGAAACTTGTGCACTCATGCAATTTGCTTTCTGCTCAACTGAGAGTTAATTGGGTACCCAAACTCCCTTCTTGTGTACCTTCCCAAGTTGACACAAGTGAGTGATAATGCTTGTGTGGGTAGTTCCCAGCTATTCAGCCAATTCCTGCATGTTCACATATGAGTCAGTCTCCACTAAAATCATTAGCATGTCCACATCTACTGTCGCAGGTCTTACGGCTTTGGGACAGTCTCACAAGTCTAAATTTCTCTCTCGAAACTGTTTGAACCGAAAACAGCACTGACGATGTCATATCGCATTTGGGGTACACACTGGTAATGTGTACCATGACAAAACTCGTACAGCATGCAATGGCGGATGTGCTCCTTGTCCACTTTCATGTTGGCTGGCACTTGCACTCTTCGCCTTCTGATAGCTAACTGCCACTGATTTAAGCCACCTACCTGCTGATGTCATGCTGGTGTGCTGCGCAATCTCAGTGGCCAATGTGCGCCATGGCCGGGACTTCGACTTTGGGTATCTCGTTATCGGGCATTACTTTCTTTCTAACCTAATATTTAAATATAAATGTTATGCAATAAAATATTAATTAAATTTTGAAACAAATTATTGTTGTACTGCTTTTGTTTGATTTTGTATTTTAATTTCCTTTCTGCAGGGGGATTTTGGCGATATCTCTGATAGAAAACAACTTCGTAAAAAGCTCCAGTGCAAAAGTTTTAAATGGTATCTGGAAAATGTTTACCCTGAGCTTTTTATTCCAGGAGAAGCAGTTGCATCAGGAGAGGTAACTCTTTTTCCAAACTTTTATCAGCTTTTCATAAATATGCAGATTTTAAGACCTCATGAACTGCATTTGGGTGACAAGTTTTTTACTAAGCTCTTAAAAAAAAAAAAAAAAAAAAAAAAAAAATGGATCGAGTTGGGCTCTATCCTCGCATCCAAACAAAATGTTTTAAAGAATTTTTGAGATAGCTATAGAGTAAACTTAAAATTTCAACCCATTCCTTGCAAAATATGTAACAACATTTTAGAAAAATACTAACGATCTCATTATGTTAACTTACATGTTTTTTGGCAAACTGAATAAAATTGTGTGTAGAATTACTTCAAGTTTAAATTTTGTATTGATGTACATCAGTACTGTTGCTCCTACCCAATATATTTCTCCCCTAAGAGCCTGAGTCACACTTTTATTGCTAGCTGGCATATGTTAATCATCAAAGAATGATTTTAACAGCAGTGCCGCCCCTGTGGTGCAGTGGTCTAAGCGATGGCCTCTAATCATTCGTCCGAAAGGGGTCCGGGTTCGAATCCCTGCGAGGCATGGATGTTGTGTTTGTCTTACGGCACTGGCTCTCTCCCTTCCCTGGAACCAGTGACCCTAAATTAGGGACGGGCGACTGCTTATAGCCCATTGAGTTGCTCACGGTGGTCGTTAAACCTCCAATAAAAAAAAAAAAAAAAAGATTTTAACAGCATGTAATCCACACAAAAGAGGCAAATTTAATTTGATATTAGCCCTCTGTTGTAACTTCAGTTGGTTGATCTTTGTCTCTCTTTCACAGGAGTGGCAACATCTCGGTTACATACGATGACATAATGATACTGCAACTGTACTATGTGATGAATCAGATATGTGTTGCATGTAATGTAGTTTGAACTTTCAGTTCAAGTATATGGTTTCTGTTGCTAATACCATGCAGTGATTATAATTCTGACATGGAATGTGACATCATGGAAAATGATTTTAATATACACTATAGACAACAGTTTGCCATGTTTCACACTTATTTGTGTATGACATTACAGATCTACATTCTTTCCTTGAAAGCCAATGGAGTATAACAGTAGTTGTACTTCAGTCTTTCAACTCAGCTATACGATTTCAATTTTGTTTTACAGCCATCTTTATTCTTCACAGAGGAAGGAAGTCAAAAGGAGATTATTCAGCATTGAATTGGCCAGTTGACAGGTGTTAAAAATGTGCATTGAAGTAAATAAACATACTGAAGGTTATCTGACAAATGAATGAATATTTCATACAGAAATTTATTGGAATTCTTATTGAAACACATTAAAATAAATGCACCAAGTGCTGTCATGATAGAAAAGTTTGTCTAGATCCTTTAGCTTAAGCACACCTTAACTATTAAAACTGCAACTGCTTTTAAGTTCTACAGAAAGGACAAAATTACCTGCACCATATCAGAAAATATAATTCTGCTCTATCACATCACCAAGAGCTAAGGTGAAGGCAGCAGATACGGGCCTTGCTGTTTAGAATATACAGCTGTATTTTCCATGTTATTAGTATATGTGAAACAAACAAGCAAACCAGGATGTGGACAGAGAGAAAGAGTTGTTGCTCTGTCAAGAATCAGATAATCTGATTCACTTAAAATGCCTGAAAAAAGCCTCAGCATATGCTACACCAGGTACAGTTAGTTTACATTGATACTGCACACACCCAACATATTGGCTTGGGTTACTAACTAGTATTCCTTCAGATTAATTTTATTTAATTCTTTTGTTATCTATATAATTCTTCAAATTCCCCAAGAGCCATGTAGTACAATACTTCACGGACTACATATGGAAGATCAGTAATATGAGACTATTCCTTCTCTGCTGATGTTTCATTTCTGCTTAGAAACTACTAAGAGCTGTATTGCTTTTAGACAGCAGTTTCACTTTGTTGGTTTTGATTTTTAGATGTAAACAGTAAACTTCACACAATCTAAAACTGTAGTGTTCCAAAACTCAGAAGATTTAAGAGTTTATCAGCAGCATCCCACTTGTCTAGAATGTCCTGAAACATGCACTTTACGTATTAAGTGCTGAAAGCAGAAGTTATACCTTGGGCGTGCAGCTGCATTAATGATGTATTTGACAGCCAAACTGTGAACTTGAGCTTGTTCTGCACCACACGTACAGCTAAACATTTTTCAAGGAGGGGAAAGTTCCTCCAGCGACAGCATAATGTTATTTAGGATTGCCTGCCTCCTGTTAAACGAGTTCATTGAAGTCTTCATTAGCAGATGAATAAATAAAGCTAAATTTTGAGAGTTTAGTTTTATTTAAAAAAATTTTTTAAACAAGATTTCAGTTAATCTTTAAGGAATTCTCAAAAAGAGCATACACATACATACATATAACTAAGCTGTTCTCTGAGATTCAGAGGTTAGCTCCAAAAAGAAATACAAACTACCAGATATTTTTACTTACTGTTGTCGTATCAAACTTCTCAATTTACAGCGATCTTGACATACAACTTGTGCTTCACTGATATCCATTACACGCCGTACACAAGATCTTTTATACTTCATACTCATAATCTTTTTATCATGCAGACACTCCTGAATCTGATCCACCCATATCTTCCTTTGCCTTCCTCTGCCTTTTTCTTCCTGCCACTTGGGCTAAAAAGATTTTCTTAGTAAGCATCTCGTCACTCATTCTTTCAACATGGCCAAACCACTGAAGCATATTGGTCTTCAACTTGCTAACAACATTTTGCTTCACATCACACAACTGCAACACATCTTCATTCCTCACACAATCAGACCGTGTCTTGCCACAAACCTCACGTAAGTAACGCATTTCTCCAGCACACAAACGACTCCTATGTTTCTGCAGTACCCAGGTTTCACTGCCATACATCAGAGTAGGAACAAATACAGTTTCATGCACAGCCATGTGGGACTCTCTAGAGAACCCATCATTCCTGTGAAAACCTCCCAGAGCAGCTATGACTTTCAAAGAAGAATTCACTCTCCTACTGATTTCACCATCCAATTTGTTCTCTCTGTCAAACATGCTTCCTAAATACACAAACTCACTCACCTGGTCAATCACTGTACCATTTAGACTTACATTACATTCAGTGCTACCAGTTCCTCTCTCAGAAACCATTTGATTTTTCCTTTATTTATACTCAGTTTGAATTTTATGCAAACTTCGTACATCTGGGACAACATCTGCAACTCACTTTTGCTCTCTGCCTACAGAACAGTGTCATCAGTATACAGCAATATACACACACGGATATCACCAAGACATAAACCAGTATTATCTATTTTGGCATCACGCATGCACACATCCATAAATATATGAAACAGCCATGGTGACATTACACAACCTTGCCTGACTCCTGCGCCAATAGAAAACCGTTTTGATAAAACACCATTCACTCGTACACAAGCTCTACTGCCAGCATACATGGCTTTCACACTGTTAAGTAGATTTCCAGTAACACCATATTCATTCAATACCTTCCACAAAAGCGTCCTATTTACTCGGTCGCAAGCTTTCTCTAAATCTATGAAGGCAGCAAAAAACTTTCTTGCCAACAGCCAGATACTTTTCAATCATCATGTATAATGCAAAAATTTGGCTAGTGCAGCTTTTACCAGGCATCAAACCACTCGGAACATCCCATACTTTCTCTGATGTAAGACCCTTCACTTTTTCAATAATGACCTTACCAAACACTTTCCCTGGCACACTTAATAGGCTAATACCACGATAGTTCTTGCAGTCAGTCTGATCACCTTTTCCCTTATACAAGGGAACAATGATAGCATTCTTCCAATCCTGAGGGACCATTCCCAACTCCCAGCACAACCGACAAATTTCAGTTAACTAGTAGATTACAGAGTCACCACCATATTTCAACATCTCTGCAGTTATGCCATCAACTCCCGAAGTCTTACCATTCTGAAGAGATTTTAGAGCTTTACACACTTCTTCTCTTGAGATCCCTCCTGTGCTTCCATCCCTCATTGTGACATCATCTGCATCTGTCTCAGAATCATCTTTGCTTTCCTGATCTAATAACTCACAGAAGTATTCATCCCATCTTTCACTTAACTCATTGGGCTCCCATATCATATCCCCGATCTCATTCCTCACACAACTTACAACTTTGTTTCCCCTATTTTTCCTGAGTCTCGTGTACTTCCAGAAGGACTTCCCATCTTTCCAAAAAGCCAGTTCATGCCTTTCCACTTTCTCCTTCCTATCTTTTGCCTTACTCTGGCGAACCAGCTTAGCAGCTTCATGCTTCTTACAGCGATATTCATCCACAGAGACTCTACCTTGCAACATCCCCAAATAGGCTTCCTTTTTTCTCTTTACTGCCTCTTCAATCTCACTATTCTACCACGCATCACCTCTATTGTTACCCACTATTGTGGTGCCACAGACCTCTTTAGCAGCAGCGACAACACAGTTTTTAAAACATTCCCACTTCTTTTCTACATCCCTCTCACCAGACTTCAGCTCCTTCAGTCGTTTTCTGAGTAAGTCAGAATACTGCTGATGATCTTCAAGGAGCCTATCAACCTTTATTCTTTCTATCCTGGATCTCTTCCTTATCCTCCAACCAACATTAAGTTTCACTTATGACACTGCCAAGTAATGATCAGAACCAACATCCGCACCTCTCATCACACAGGTGTCAACAACTAAGTGTTTCAGACACTGATTGTAGGCAACAAAATCTATCGCTGTCTTTTGACCAAGAGTACGATTTTCCCAAGTATATGTGTGGATATACTTGTGGTTGAAAAATGTATTTGATACACACAAACCATTCTCAATGCAGAGTTCAATTAATCTTTCGCCATTATCATTCACACAAGGATCATTAAACTTACCTAGTACATTGTCAGAAATTGCATTTTGCACACCTACTCTTGCATTGAAATCCCCTGCTATTATAACTTTTTCTTTAGCACCAAACTGGCTCAAAACAGCTTTTAGCTCATTCCAGAAATCTTCCTTCTTATCAGAAGGTTCCGATCTGTCCTCTCATATTATCCAATACTCCAGACCACACACTTACCGTGCCATTCATTTCTTCTACCCCAATTTCCTTCTTTTTGGTTTCACTTACACACAGCACATCCAGTCTATACTTATTCATCTCCTCAATCACCTCACTCGTCTTGCCATTTATACCTCTAGTATTCCCTACACCAATCTTGCATTCACTCAGCCGAGATCTCTTTCTCGTACGCCGTTTAGAAAGTCCAGGTCGATTCTGTGGTGGACTGTTCTTCTCAAGTGTGGTAGGTCCACCATATCCCACACTTGAGGCATTCTTAATATTTCTTTTTACCTTTTTAATCAGATAAGTACATCAGTGTGGGGGGATTAGCCCACAGCTGAGGGTTCCAGTTGGTCATTCGACCTAAGGATTCTGTAACAAAACCCAGTGAGTTGGGGTCTTTTCGCCAATGTCACGCAGAACTAGCTGGCACCTCTCCAAGATTCACAGAGGCCCTAGTTGCTGTTGTGTGTGCCATTGTTACCATGGAGCGCCTTGAGGAGGCAAACCCATTGCTCACTACGGCCGCCCGAAATAAAGCATGCTCCGAAATAATCCCAAATTTCAACTCGGATGGCCACTGATACAGGCTCCATATGTTTTTGATTTCCTTATAAATTGTGAAGAGGAATATCATGTGTGCCAACACTTATTTAGGTGAACTTTATTTTTAATGTGAATTAACACTTCTTTCTTGATGTATATTGGTTGGTGCAAGTGACAGCTCACATTCCTTTTTTATAGAAAGTGTGCTCCAGCTTCAGGAAAAATATCTGATAACACCAGTGGCATCTCACAAGGTGGCTAGTAAAGTGCCACTTTTATACGATTTTTTCTTCAAATAATTTGTCTGACAGTTAAAATCAGTTTTTAATTTATAACACCAATTTATGAAAACTACAGTGGCTTTGGAATCAAGAGTTCTCACATTCCTGTAGGACAAAAATGTAAATTCCATTTAAAGTAAGACTGCATATACATGAAAGGCCACACAAAGATGTAAAGACCACTGGCGAATATTCCTTTTTTCTTGAGCAATAAAATGTGCTGACATCAGAACATGGACAACAGGGTTGCTATGGCAACAGGTAACATCAAATCCTCAGGGTGAAGTATGTGTGTGGATGCACCATTTTCTCTTGGGGAATTTCATTTTGATGCTGTTACTGTGCTTCTTTAGGGATATTTCAGAATTCATAGTGTATTGTGTAATTTAACATTGTATCTTTTTTACTGTTATTTTCTTGTATTCTCTGCACAAGCGTATAGTCTACAGACCCTGGAATTCACACATTTTTTTTTACCTTCATATAATCCATACTGGCGTATAATCCACAGACCATGACTTTCAGAGAAAAAAAAAAATTGCCATACAATCTGCACATCACAAATGTTGATCCTGAAGCGGAATTTCAGATAGAAAAGTCAGTCACATAATAACCCAGGAGTCTGAAGTAAGGAAAAAATTATCTTATTAAATAAATTCATTTTTAAAGGTTACTTTTTATATGTATATTTTTTTATCTCTGGACACAAAGCTTAGTGGTGTGATATCCATAGAGCACAAAATTTAATCACACCAATATAGCTCTAGAGAATTGCATTACACCTTGTCAATGATGAGACGCTGATGCAGAACAATTAATATAAATACAGTATATACTCGCGTGAAAGTCGAAAGTTTATAGAAGAAATCCTGGTTTCAAAGTTGGGGAGTCAGCTTACACATGGGTCAGTGAGAAAAGAGGGCTGGACTTCCGTGAATTCTCCCGCAAAGTTTACTGATGGGTTTGTTTACATCTTAGACCACACATGTCACTGCATGCTAGTTTTCTGACCTTTTGAAAACTGTCATGCAGTGACATGATCATATCCTCTCTCAGCTGTGCCACCCACTTTAAGTTTAAATTCAGCAGTGTAACTAAAACATTTCCTTTTTGAAGACATCATAAATAGCAAGGATGGTCAAAATGGCAAAGGATGAACTAAACACAAGGCAGCACACACGAGATCCAGAACCAGGAACTTTGAAAGGAGGGATGCATATGTAGGTTCACACAGCAAGCACTGCACTTGCATTTTCATTGGCCGGTTGACAAAGAGAGGGCACAAGAAGTCAGCGTTCTTTCTCAACAATACAAAATGAATCCTTCCATCTCTCCCTACAACATCCCGATCTTTCACTATGTGTGTGTGACACCCCCTGCCTCTCCGCTCCGTACAAACTCCTGAACTGAGAATTTTTTTTTTTTCGAGAGTTCCTTTTCCAATTGTACCCCCAATTACCCTGCGGATTTTTTTTTTTTAAATCCAAGGGCCCGTTGATTTAAAAAAAAAAAAAAAAAATGTATTATCTGCAGAACCTGAATTTTTAACTTTTTTGGCAGGTAATTTGTGAATTATACTATGAAAATTATGGTACTTTTATGTTTCTCTATTAGTATTGCATCTATACCTTAGTAAAAATTAATCTGAAAAATGATTTACAATGCAATCTTATTAGACTTCTCATTGGAAAAATGAAGATAAGACTTCTCATTTTTAGCTGCCCACACTAACACATCCGTATCAGCAAAAGTGACAAGCAGATCTTCTTGAAAATTGTACTAACTGCATTTTAAAAATGCATGGTATAATGAGTATTTTTTACTACCTCAAAGCCTTTATTTGCTGGGGTAAGAGGGGGTGGGGGTGGGGTGGGGGGTTGCTTGCTTCTTGTAGTGAAGTAAACATTTTTAGAAGTATAAAAGCTTTGGAGATTTTGCAGATGCAATTTGTACTTTTTATAAGCATGATGATTCTACCAACATTAGAAATGTGCATTGCAGTTTAAACATGTGCTGAAAAATCTGAACACTATTATGAATTCTTTACAGGAATAGTCTCTAGCCTTTACAAATATTTTAAATGAAAATGTTAGATTAAGACTTCTGAAGAGTATTATCGTTCAAACTGTTCTATATTTAAGCGAGCTAGAATTGCCGTTCGATGAACATTATAAAAGCATTTCTTCTGTAAATCATGGGAAATTGCTGATCACAGTGTTACTAAGTCCAAATTGAGATAAAAACTCACTAAAAAATTGATTTACCTGGTAATCTGAAGACTGTGCAAATTGAAATTATTAAATGGATCTTGATTTATGTTTACAATTGAATTAAAAGAAATACTGCGTACAGAATTATCCTCTGCTAAGGTCAATATGACAAACATTCACACATCCCAGTGTTCTGTGATAGTGATGTGCATTTCATCAGAAGGTAAATTAGTGGAACATTAATTTTTAGAGTTGCATGGCACAGGTACATTATTTAATCTGTTGGATAACATTTTAGATCCAATTACATAACAGAACTGATGGCACCAGTCTAATACCCATTCATTAAAATGGCCTTCAAAAGAAAATCAAGGATGAAGATTTTTGAGCCATCTTTGTTCATCGGTTAGCACATTGCTTCAATGTAACCTTCAACATAGTTTTGATAAAATTTCAAAATGCCAAATATTCTTCATTAATCTTAGTGAGATTCCCTTCAATCACATATCTAAGCAAAGTTATGCAATAAAATTTGCTGTTGGAAAGTAAATTTCTACTGTAACAGATACAAGATGGTTGTCAAATTCTCAAGTTGTAGACATAATAGTGTTAAATTGGTGTGGTTTAGATGTTTTCTAAGAAATAATAAATGACCCTTACTCAGATACACCATCAATATGTTAATGTGGAGCATTTTTAAATGCCATGAATGTGGATTTTCAGTTTATTTTTTGCGGCACTTGTTTTTCATATTTTTTAATGCAATTGATGTTTTGACATCTTGGAAAAGTAATGTTTTGATGTTAATTATTGTTCATTACTTTGTCGATATTTTGGCTTTTAACTGGTAGCAAAAGGAATGAAGAATTTTGTGTTGAATTTTTTCAACATAAGAAAAAACTCTTAACAGAAAAGATGGTATGGTGACGTACTTGAAGAAAATATATTTTTCAATTATAAAGCATTATGTAGCAAATATATTATTTCAAGCTATTAAAAAAATGATTCAAAAATCTTCTCACTCCTGTCCTAGGTTTGATTCCATTATTATAGCTCTTTTAACAGATAATCAGTAACAAAGGAATAGTGTCAATCATTTCCCCAAATGACCACGTTGAATAACAAAATTAAGGGGGAAAGCAACACTTTCTGATGCTTGGGTTCACTCCTTTCAGCACAGTTCTTAGACAGCAAATATATTCTTTCAAGCTGATTTCAGCTCACATTGCTAACCCTGAGTTAACTCATTCCAAGCAGTTAAACGGTTAAGAAAGGAGCTAGATTTTTTGTATGAAATGAAATGAACCAGTGCTGATGCTTAGAATGCAGTTCATCTACATGAAAGTAATGCATATGGGGATATGTATCTCAAGAAGTGTATGAATTGCTTTCTCTATTTTTGTTATTGTTGTCTACCTTCACCCAGTGTGCCAGCAGATAGAAGTTTTTCCTATTTAAAATGAATAAAGAAGTCAGATTTTCACTGCAAAGACCCATCTTCAGCTAGTATCACTATGCAAAAGAACTTGTGTGCAAACTTATAGTTAAACATGACTCCATTGACCACTGTTATCAGTTATCAATCGGACAAAAGAAATTGATCTTACTTACAAGAAATATTTTTAACAGATTTTCACTTTGTAGCATTTACATTTTGGCTTGCTGCACTATACGGTTTTAATATGAGCGTTTTTCTGTTTTATCTTGCCTTGTTGGCTGAGACCAAGCATATAACTCTTACTGTTCACTAACTTTTATTACTCTTAAGTTAACCAAATGACTCACCATTAAAATTAACTTAAAAAATGTTTTGCTTGATTCTTTTGGTTAACTAAAAAAAACGATACCTGAGACTGTGTAAGAGTTATTAGTGTTAATCAGCTCCTAGACAGCTTTGAACTTATTAGAATTAATTTAAAGAGGTCCTGCATCAAAGATCATTAGTTCTGTGCTAGGGTCCCAACTATCTTGATCTGACTGTGTCTGTGCAGCCATCTGGTACTGTTTTTGAAATTTAAATCATTACTGCAAGCTGCCTCAGAATTTTTTCTTAGACTGTTCATTCTTTTTATAAATATCCCTTTAGTAGGATATACATACTTTGAAATTGAAGCATTAGTTTCTTGTTGCTTAGTTGGATATATTCTTTTAAGCAGTTAGAGAACCTGATGTTGATTACAACAGTATTTTCTAAATCAGTTTTTGTTTGTGAAATGTCACACAAATACATGTATTTTTAATACACACAATAGACGTGGACTAGGAGCATCAAACAAAAGTCATTGCTCTTTCCACGTTCAAAAGTGAGTCACGGAAAAATTCTCATTGGCCGCCACCAAGAATCGAACCCAGGGTCTTTCATTTACGTGCCGGACATGCTGCTGTTTTCCATCTTTGGTGAATCCCCAGCAGCCGCCCCGGTGGCGCAGTGGTCTAAGGCGTTGGCCTCTGATCATTCGTCCGTAAGGGGTCCGGGTTCGAATCCCGGTCAGGCATGGATGTTGTGTTTGTCTTACGGCACTGGCTCTCTCCCTTCCCTGGAACCAGTGACCCTAAATTAGGGACGGGCGACTGCTTATAGCCCATTGAGTTGCTCACGGTGGTCGTTAAACCTCCAATCAAAAAAAAAAAAAAAAAAGAATCCCCAGCATTGTGCGGGGCTCCAAGAAGCAACCTGTCATGTGGTTTGGCAGTTGTTGTATGTGAATCTGAAGAATTAGAGTCCACTGTGGTGCAGTGGTAGCATGTCCGGCACATAACTGGAAGACCCTGGGTTTGATTCCCGGTGGTGGCCAATGAGAATTTTTCTGTGACTCACTTTTGAACGTGGAAAGAGCGATGGCTTCATGTATTTTTACCAAAATGATTCTTGGATTCTAGATAAAATTCCATTGTTTGCTATAGTTATGCCAAAAAATAAATCAAACTGCATGGCTAAGAAAATGGGTAGAAGTAAAAAATGTCAGCAGAACAAAATTCTTTTGTTTTGTTGTTGTGTACTAATGAATGAAATTTTGTTTGTAACTTGTCTTCTTGGATTAAGTGGCTATGCATTTTAATAATGTTATCTTGTAAAGGGGACAATTAAATGAAATCTTAGTTACTAACTTGTTCTTTATAATCACCCACAGAAGACAAATTGGGGCTAAACTTGGAAAACGGAATTTTTAAATCAAGATACAGAAGTTGATTTTGACAGAATTTGATGACCAAGAATGTTTATAAAAATCAGCTGAATTTAATGTAAAAGATAAAAATTTATCAGTCTTATGTAATGATTATGTAACCAGACATTTTTGCTTGTTTTTCAAACTGCTATGGGCACACAAAAATTGTGCTTTAACTAATGAAATTATACCTATGTTGATAAATAGCAGTGTTGGCTGTGATCAGTTGCATTCTTAAAGCTAGAAGTAGTACAATAAATAAATAAATACATCGCTCTTTCCACGTTCCAGAAACACATAGCAACCAAAAAATTGCTTCCAGCCGCCGCCGGGGAAATTGGAAAACAATTTTTCGGTTGCTACGTGTTTCTGGAATGTGGAAAGAGCGATGTATTTATTTATTTATTTAATGACGCCACATATTTGGAGGATTTTCACCAGTAGTACAATAATTTGATTTTTGCTTCTGAATAAGAATCAGACTTAACAAATATACATATCGTGAAACATATCCCTAAGGACAGTTTCATGAATTATAAGAATCAGACTTATAATTCTACATTAACATTTCTGATTTCCCCATTCTATCCCGAAGAAAAGAAACTTACTGCGGTTAAGACCATGTTGTGTATGCCTTCACCACCACCATGTTGGGGAAAAAACAAAATCTGCCTAGGATGACCTAAAATTCTTTCCATTCAGTCAAATTAAATTTCAGAAAGTGAAGGTAACAGAATAATTGGGGGGGGGGGGGGATTCCTCAAATGCTGTTTTATTAATCACATTCTGTTACCTGCACTTAATACAGGAATAAAATAAACCCACCTGTTAAGAAATTTGTTGTGGCTGTCAGAAAAGATGAAAGTTATGTTGATTGTGATTTATTTCCATATTCATTGGTACCAAACTATCAAGCTGAAAATATTAATATTTTGTAATAAAAGCTTGTTGATCACTTTCAACCTGCTTGGTACAAGACATTTATTATTGTATCTGTAATGCAGGGCTAGACAAATATATTCCAGATGTAGGAGCCAGGTAAAAAACTAATTCCAATTTCAAAGAATAACACATAAGCTTAATGTGTGGTGCTGATGCTGGAACACAAACTGATATAGTTTATTTGCTGCAGTTTTTTTTACCCAAACCACTTATTGCTAAGGAAAATTCCAATTTGGTCCACAATTTTCTTTTTCCATTCTTTGTCACTGCTCTAAAAATTTAATTTTGATTTTATTAAAATATAATTTGCTGAAGGTAAATTTTGCACATATGAACTCAAAGTACTGTATTTTCCTTTGTGTAATCCATAGGCTATGCAATTCAGAAAAAATTTTCTTGCACATTATCTGCAGTTTTGTAAAATCTGTAGACCATGAAATTCAGAAAAATAAAATTGTACAATCCATACCAGTTGTGTTGATTCCAAACCCCATAATTTCTGACAGCAAACTTGTGATTCATGGGATGAACCAAAAGTCTGAAGCAATATGACTGAAACTATCTTATTAAAAAAAATAATAGTCATTTTTAAGTATTTTTGTGTTATTTTAAAGTGAATAAAGAACAAAAATACCTAGGGTTTTTTTTTTATCAGCATATCATTGTTTATTATTTAGACTTAAAAATCGTGGAAAATCCGTAATATTTGACATTTCTAAGATACTGAAGGGCAAACAAAAGCCGTACTTAAGTAATGTGGTTAGCAAAGTGATTAGTTTACTGACAGCAATGATTACATGCTGTGCTGTGGAATAGCTCAGTGGGCTTCCCACAGCATGTAGCCATGCATGAGCACAAATATTATTGCTTTCATTGCATATTTTTTCTCAAAATGCTTGTATGTAAAAAAAAAAAAAAAAATACATATTTCTTTGGAGCCCTCTACATTCATATTGCTTTACAGTTTTCTGTAATTAATGTATTTTCAATGCTTTTCCAATACTACCAGCTATCCTGACACCACGTGGAATTTTAAAAGTTAGTGCTATTTGAAAACAAGTCACACAATACCACCTGAGAATTAAAAATCACACAGTTATGTATAATAATTAAATTCTTATAAGTGGAAGCTTTTGACCATGCTATGTTGATGCTTTGGTTTTTAGCAGACACTATTGCAGGGGAATTAAGTCTGACAGCCAGCCCATAGTTCTGAAGAGTATACAAATTGTATAAGAAAAAGATCCAGTGTAAGTGATTGAACTAATGAATGGAGGTTTCTCTTTTAGTATTAGTGTAAGAGTTGACAGATTTTTTTACATGGGAATCGTGGAGAATTTTGTTTGTGGATGGTGAGAACTGATATGCTTCAGCAGTTTTCTTAATTTTATGTTTTCAAGAAAGTTATTGAAATGTTGCTAACCAAAAACTCTGCAATTCAGATATCCCTCACCACATCTTATTTATTTGGGTCTCTCTACTAAATTCTGGTAAGTTTCTTTATTTCCAATTAAAGTTGTAGTTCTGGTAACCAGTTCTCTGATTCAGTTGATTGCGAGTGGTCAAAGTCTATAAAGGGTGGGCACAGTCAATAGCTTCCACTAAATAAGAATTTAATTACTATACCTAACTTTGTGTTTTTACTTAATTCTCAGGTTTAAAGTGCTGTGAAAACTTTAAGTGGTGTATCCTCAGATTATATTACAAATTACAGTACTGACTGCAAATTACAAAATTTAAAGTAAAAAAGAAAAAAATTGGATGCCAGCACCTAATAAATTGTATTTATTTGACCAAAAGAGTGCAGTAGCACTCACAAAAACACCCTTTCAGAAATATATGTGCTTATTATATTCTCTTATTAATAATTTCTGATGTACTGGACAACTTCAGAATGAATTTTGCATATATAAACTTTTATAAGTAGATGCTCCTTAAATTAAATTTGAGCTTACACACACACACACACACACACACACACACACACACAGTGCAAGTTGCTTTATTCATTTTTCGTATTTTACTGACTTCTACAAAAAAAAAAAAAAAAAAAAAAAAAAATTGACAAATCCTAATTTAATATTTGCCATAAACTTTGTTTCAGATTTCATTTGGAAAGTTTTTTTTTTTTTCTTTGGTACATCGTACTGAAAATAAAATTTATGTCGAAAAATGAACATCCCTCTAATAAAATTAATTAGAAAGTTATCAAATGCTAGCCATCACCTGAGTTGAAATTTCTGCCTATTTCATTAAAAAGCATTGAAAGAAAATGCACCTCACCAAATACTTTTAAATTACTTTTCTGCTATGTCTGAAATTAGTGCTTTAGTATAAATTATTTTAGCCAAACTGACATGTCCTGCATGTGCAGTGTGAAGAACTATAGAGAAAACATTATACACCACAAGAAGTTTTTTACACCCAATGTGCTGTTTAAAGGTCTTTTTAAGGAAGTGCATATTCATTATAACATAACCAATTATTTTGAATTTTATCCTGATCAGATGGAATTTTAGCTGTTTTCTACTAGAACTGCTTCTAATCACAATAGTTATAAAATTGTAGTATTAAGCTGTATGTTTTTCAACAGAAAAAATTAAAAAATCAAAGGAAATAACTTGGTTCCTCAAAATTTAGGTCATCAAAGAAGTTCATATATACACTGGTGGAAAGTAAAAAAAGAACACCAAGGAGGAGACATCTGATACCAACGAAATTTATACAGCATAATAATGGAATACCGAGGATAACGTGATCAAAACATTATGGCAAAATACAGCTGTATTTGCTGGTAAACTGAAAAATAACATTTCCATGTAACATGGTTAGTACGAGGTTGAACCGCCATGAACTGCGTCACACTGTGCAATTCTGGCATGGAGTCTGTCGTACAGATGTTGAATGCAAGTTTGGGGTATTGAGTTCCAAGCATCCTCAACCTGGACGCGTAAATCGGGGCTGGTCATGGCTGGCCGTGGAGACCGGATAAGTCATTGTCCCATAAAATCCCACACGTGCTCAATGGGGGACAAATCCGGTGAAAGTGCAGGCAATGGAAGTTGTCTCACACCCTGAAGTGCATGTTGCGTTGCACGTGCCATGTGTGGGCGTGCATTATTTTGCTGGAAAACAAGATGGACCGACCTTACAAATGGCACAACAACGGGCTGAATGATGTTGTTGATGTAGGAGGTGCTGTTTAACGTACCCGGTGCAAACACTAGTTTTTTTACGGGAGCAATAGCTGATCACTCCCCACACCAGGAGACCAGGTGTAGGCCCTGTGTGTCGCTGGCGGATGCAAGAAGAGTGGAGACACTCCCCTGTGCGTCTGCGAACATGCATACGGCCATCGGAGGCTCCCAAGCAGAATCTGCTTTCATCGCTGAACACGACAGATCGCCATTGCGTTCTCCAGTGCAGACGTTGGTGACACCACTGCAGCCGTTCTTGACGGTGGGCTGGAGTCAGAGGAACACATGCCAGAGGCACACGTGCACGTAGTCCTGCATCCAGTAGACGGTTGCGGATTGTTTGCACAGTCAACTCAGGTGCAACGGCAGCTCAGATTTGCGTCGCAGTGGATGTTCTGCTTGACAACGCCGCTCTTCTTATGCGTCGATCGGTCCGCTCATCAGTCCATCTGTGACTCCCGGTTCCACGTCTTCTCGTGTGGGAATGTTCCTCAGACCATCTACGCCACCATCGTACCATCACTGATACTTCCCGTCCAGTTCGCTCCACAATACGAAGATACGACCACCCGGCCTCGCGGAATCAGACTAGACTACCTCGCTGAAAGTCTGATAATTGCTGAAATCGTACACGTCTTCCATGTCCAGGCATTGCAGCTTCTTCAGGGTCTTCGCACGTGTCCGTACGCCGACGACTGATTACATTCACTTCGCCGTACTCCTTAAATACCACCGACGATAATTTGCATATTATGCCGTGCTGTGGTGTAAGCGCTCACCGGTTGGTCCCGAAATTAACATCACACCTACGTAAACTCGACCCATTAACATATGTAAAGTTCATGATTGTCCGCCAATTCCTTCTTGGTGTTCTTTTTTCAATTTCCGCCTGTGTATATACAGGGATTTATATACCCCTCCCCCCAACACTACCGTAAATTTCCTCATTCTCCTCCCTATAACAAATCTTAACACTCCTCATTCGAAGGTGTACAACACACACAATTTACATGCTTTTTAATTTTTAAGTATTTGTCCTTTCAGTTAGCATTTACATGACTTCCCCAGCTTTACCTTGAAGTATATTTTACTGAAATACAATATTTTTTTTAACTTGCGGTTCATATGTCTAGCAGCCTCATGTTTCATTTTTAAATTTTATTGTTTAAAGCACATGTTTTTAAGTCTTTGCAACCACAGAACATGTGCATGTAATTTTTCAGTTGCCAATATCTACTATTTCAACAAACTTGTTAATGCACCTTTACTTTAGCCTTGTTTAAGGAAGCATTTAGAAATGAAAAATGAAAACAGTATAAAAATAAAATAACAGTTAAACTTCTAATATGGGGTTTTCTTTTAGGAAATGTTTATTTTAAATCGAAAATTTTCGGAGAAAACTCTTCTCTTTCATTAGGCAGTCTTTTGTTGTAACTCTTTCTCAGTCACTACCATCGTTAGTTATTTTTCACCAAATATCGCTAGATGTCAGGCAGGGACAAACCTCTGTAGTCATTGATGATGGGATTCTTAGTTATCTCAATTTCTATTCCTTTTTTTTTTTTTTTTGAAATTTGCTTTGGAAACTGATGACTTCAAAGGAATTCCAGTCCATGTCATGACCAGTTTCTCTAACATGCCTATCTAAACCTGTCTTGTTGGATAAATTTTTATAGCTGCTTTATGTTCTGCTATTAGTTTCTAGTCTGCAACCTGTTTTACTTATGCAAGCTAGTCCACAACTAAATTTTATTTCACAGACCACTCCTTCTATTTTGAAAATATCTTCCCCAAAGATAGTTCAAAAAGAAGATATTTTAAAAATGCAAGAAGTGGTCTATGAAGTAAAATGTAGTTGTGGACTAGCTTACATAAAGTAAGACAGGTCACAGACAAGAAACTAATAGCAGAACATAAAGCAGCTATAAAAATTTCTCTACCAAGACAGGTTTATATAGGCATGTTAGAGAAACTGGTCACAACATGGACTGGAATTCCTTTAAAGTAATCAGTTTCCAAAGCAACTTTCAAAAAAGAAAAGTAAAAAGGAATGAAAATTGAGAAAAATAAGAATTTAATCATCAAAGACTGCAGAGGTTTGTCCCTGCCTAACATCTGGCAAGATTTGGTGAAAAATAACTAACTGCAGTAGTGACTGAGAAAGAGTTGCAACAAAAGACTGCCTGATCTGATGAAGTGTTTTCTTTGAAAATTTGATCTTAAAATAAATATTTCCTAGAAGAAAAAACCCATATTAGAAGTTTAAGTATTTAAAAAACTAGGAAGCCAGTTTTCATCATGAGCTTTAATCAAAGAATTAAAATAAGTGTGTAGTTTTGGAAAAATTATTCAGGATTTTTACCATTTTTAATTATATAAAAAAATCAATAGTTCTCCATTTCTCCATCTTTGAAAAGTTTTCCACATTTTAAATCGGAGATTTAAAGCCTAAATATTTCACTGGAAAATTTTTTTTCAGCCTTCGATAAATTTACTTTTATCTAACAACCCTCTTCCCATTTTCACCCCCCCCTTCCCAATGTTTTCCAGTACACACCCAGTTTGAAATTCCTGAGTAAACACTGTGTGTCTCTCAATGTTATTATATGTACATAAATTTTATATTTAATGGTACACCAGTCTTCTTTCTCTCCAGAAATGCTAGTTAAAAGTGGGAATTACTATTGATAATAATTTAGTGTACCAGAAAAAAAAATCTCCACTTTGCTATAATTATACTAAGTTTAATTTCAAAAGGTTGAGTCCTTGTACTGAATTTCTTGTGTCATTTATCTGCTGTGGATCTTTTTTTTCCTGTTGGCTCATTGCTTTTCTTTATTAAAATTACCATATTTCCCAACATAAAGGACGCACCAATTTTAATATGTAAAATTTTGAGAAAAAAGAATAAACATAAAAATAAGGTCTCTGCTCTTTCATAAAGATTAAAAGCAATACAAATTTTACCTCTACATATAAGGAAAAATATGTCAGTCATCCATATCCTCAAATCCAGAAATTTCACTGGTGTTATCGATATCACTGGCATCACTGTCATAATCAAGGTCATCAATACTCCCCGAAGTGTCACTATCTTCAAACAGAATGTTATCTTCTGTGCCATCCAATGCATTACTGATGCCACAGTTTTTTAAAAGATTTTACTACTATTTCAGTCTTCACAGCATTCCATGATTTTAGGACCCACTTGCACACCTGAGCAATTGTTGGCCTTTTCAAATGACCTGTTAATTTTAGGTTGTGGTCTGTGGCCTGCATCCACTGATTCCACTCTTTTTTCATAAATGCCTTAAAAGGCATGTTGATGGGTATGTTCAGTGGTTGTAATTGGCTTGTTAAATCACCAGGGATCACTGCCATTTTTGTCTTCAGTCTCTGCACCCTTTCTTTAGTAGTGTTTGTTTTGTGGGCACAAAACTAGTCCCACACAAGCAGCGGTGGTTTCTTTAGGAGGCCACCAGGATGTCTTTACCAGACTTCATTCAACCATAGCTTTACTCCCTCTTCATCCATCTACCTTGGGTGGACGTGAACAAAAATTCCACTTGGAATTTTGTCTTTTGGTAAAGTTTTCCTCTTGAAAATCAGTAGTGGTGACAGTTTTGTTCAGTCAGCACAACACCATAGCACTGCAGTTTAATGGGTTTTCTCATGTTCAGATGTCTTTATACTTACAGTTTTGGACCCTTTAAAATCCACTGTCCTATTTGATACAACATCAAACGTTAATGGCACCTCATCCAAGTTTCCGATCTGACCCATTTCGTAGTAGATTCTCTTTTCTTGCACTGATTACGAACCTGTGAAATTCAATTATTTTGTTCTCATATTTTGCAGGCATTTTTTGTGCTATTCTTGTTTCCACTCTCATTGCCAGTCTATACCTCTTCATAAATCTGTAGCACCACCTTGACGTGCCATGAAAATTATTCACTCTTTGTGCTGTTTCCCTGAGTTTTGATTCATTAATAATGGTTTTTGTTGATACTGCACGACCCAAATTTCTCTCTTCAACTATCCAATCCTTCATCTCTTCCTCCAGTTCTGGCCACTTGGGTGTAGACTGATGCAGGTTCGTTTACTTCTTGATGCAGGCTTCAACAGTTCCTCTTGCTTCCTCCAGTAGCGGATCGTTTTCTCGGTTGGAAGTGGTCCCAAAATACCTTTCTGCAGCCTTGTTGTCATGCTGTTTGGCATATTCAAATACCTGTAGCTGATGTTGTAGGACCGCTTTTTGCTTTCAGATGCCATAATATGGGTAGTGTTAAAAATTCTTAAGTCAGTCTTCTGAAGCTATAGATCACTCTTAGCATGAACAGGTACAGGTTTGAACTGATTAAAACCAGTGCTTTTGGTCTTAATCACAACAGATCAGCAACACCACACTTGAGTCATGAGTCAAAGATGACATCATGAAAGGAATGAAGCAGGAACTGAGAGAAACAATAGAT
Source organism: Macrothele yani (assembly GCA_039090855.1). Lineage (NCBI taxonomy): Eukaryota > Metazoa > Arthropoda > Arachnida > Araneae > Macrothelidae > Macrothele > Macrothele yani. The sequence goes on along the minus strand of CM076996.1, from coordinate 1,483,553 downwards.
CTTACTATGGTAATGTTGTAATGACGTCTAATTAATGCCTTCTTTTTGTTAAGTGCAAAAGTCTTTTTCTATTTAAGTGGTTTGCTGGGAAATTGCCAAGCAAAGATACCACCTGTTCTTAAGCTATGACTGTGGAAAAAAGCTTTTTGAACAGGTGAGCTAAGATTGTTTACACGTTTTGGCAAAAACCTAATAGAGCAGCTCTTTTGATCTAGAATTGTGTGTGTGGGTGGGTCTTGTAGTGTAGACCATGTGGTTTATCGTAAATGCACCCCAGCAAAAGGGACACAAAAGAAAAACATTAGTCTTCCCATGGCATTTTATGAAGAAGGCTGTCTTCTTATTAAATAAGGTTTACCGGTAAACATTTTAATATAGATAACTTTCCTCTGGGGTTAGCATAGGCCTACGAAAAACATAACCACCTGTCTCTAGGATGCACAGTAAATTTTAGAGACTTATTTCAGGAAAAAAAAAATAGCATCCACGATACCAGGAAATACGGTAATGAAAAACCATATCCCTGGTTTTAATCCTTTACCCCCCCACCCCCCACCCTAGCAGTTCATTCACCTATCTTTTCCTATTTCATTTAACTGACATAGCTCTTCATACAGGACCAAATAGTGTTATGGATTCTTTCAACCACGGACTTGGAAACAACATTTAATCAATCTTGCATTAAAAAATATTGATATATAAAATTTCTCTAATACTACATCACCTCATTTCCTAAACCAGTGCTGCAAAAACCACTTTTGGATAGTTCAATCTTCTGTCTCATGATGAAAGTATTCTGCAAGGAAAAGATACCCCTTTTTTCTGTGATTTATGAATTAGAGGAAAATTATATTTGTAGTTAACGAAAAAGTAGAGTATTCAGTAAGCACTATTTTTGTACTGTATTTTATTTAGTACATCTATAAGAGGAAAAAAAACCCCTTGGTAATATGAGAATCTGTACTTCTACCCATAGCCACAGATTCTGCACACTAAGTAGTAGAAAATTTGTAGTATGTGTTCTTTGAATGGAAGATGTAGATTTTTAATTTCAATCACTTGTACACTACATCATGCACACCAACTCACACATGAAAAAAAATGTAACATGTTTAATTATTATGGAAAACTTGTAGAATTATACACAGGTTAAAGGAGGTGTATAGGTTAAATGAAGTTGAAGGCAGAACTGTACAAAGTTTTTGCATTTTTAAAATTATAGTATATCTAATAGCTGCACAGGCTTTTAGGTGGTAAGAAGATACTGTTGAACCAATCACAATTCATGTACCTGAACTTTCTTATCCATCAAGTTCCAGCTTGTACAGTGTCAGTAATAGTACCCCTTCAGAGTTGTTCAGCTTGGTTTCGTATATGCTGAGTGACAGTGTTGAAGGCCACAACAGGGTATCTGGACCATTTAAGCTGTCCATGGCAACATTCATGGACAGACCCAATCTTCTGAAGCATGCCACCCAGAATGTTAAAAAGAAATGGGTAGGTGTACACGCTGCACAAGAAGGTCAACATTGTGGTTGTTCTGCACAGTCTTACAAGGAGTATGCATCTGTTATAAATACCATACCACTCCATTGTACCAACATCTCACTCAACATGTTAAGTAATGCATGCTTTCTGAGCTCTTTCCTATGCAAGCCATTAGATGGAGGCATTCAACGTTAAATCAGAATATATTGATGAGGGGCACTGATCTCCATTTGTATGTCCAATGATGACTGTAAGCTGCATGCTGGTTAACTCAATTTGTTTTGTGCTGTGGCAGTGTTGGTGAGCCAATGTGCAGTCTTATAAGCCTGTAGACTTGCAATGTCAAGAAAATATGTTAGATTATTTACAACAGTCATAGTGCCACCACTATCTTTCAAAGTTCATGTTTGCTGAATTGCTGTTGGGAGAGTGGTGCTGCAGTGTCATTTGCCAAAGTTGACTTTATTTCTCTACTTTGTGACTTGGTTCAAAGCTGCCATGTCCTTCAGTATTCTTTTAACTAGTCGACACCAATAGCACATTTATTTTAGCAATGTAGTCCACCCAACAGTGATGACTCTCATGAGCAATTCTTCATACTTTAGTTCAATAATCTTTGCATTTAGGATAGGATTGTTTAGTTATCAGTGCATGCAACAAGATTGTCTGCTAGATTTTGTTCATTTTATCTTACAACACAGCTCAGAGTGCATTGCAGAATGTAATTTCATCTTTGTATGACTGGCCTCCCATGTAACCATAGATTAGTCATACAAAGATATTTTCATTTGTACTAATAACTAAAACAATATTAATTTATCACAGTAAAGATTATATATTTTACTCACATTCATTTTCCCCACTATCTGGGGGGGGGGGGAATGAAGAGTTTCAATGTATTGAAGAATTAAATTGCTAATCTAATGATTTGAATATTAATGATTAGAAACTTTAATGGGTTTTTAATCTTTAAAATTATCTTTTACAAATTTTCAAAGCGAATACCACTTCACCAGGTCTTCAATAATGTTTACTAGTGTGATAGTTAAGATTAACAATCTATGTCACTCTGAAGTACTCTTTTTCATTGCACACACAAGCCCATTGACCAAAATTTTACTATTAACTTCTTGCTTGTGATTTTATATATTTTCTGTTATGAAATTATTGATTTAAAAGTATAAAATATAAGATGCATGCTGAAATGATGTAGTTGAAAGCTTAATTCTTCCTAATTCACCTCTGTACCTTTATTTTCTGCATCCTTATAAATTTTTTAGGGTTAGTGAAATCTTCATAATGTTATTTTCATGAGTCCAATCTTCTCTGCACTAGGCAGAATGGTTTCTTTTTAATAAGTAGTTTGCACTCTGACTAAAAGTCAAAGAAAGATCCTTCTGCCTTAAGATGTGGAAAACTGTAGCATGAAAGGGTAGGAAGGTATACATGAATTAGGAAGATATGAGGTTTTTGCGGTGTCATTTTAATATCCATCTTGAATTTTTATAATTCTAGTATTTTAACAACATACAATATATGAATTTACTAAAAGCAAAATTACTGTAAATGATGAGTGAAGCTAAAAGTTGCCTTCAAAAGTATTTTTCCAAAAAGTTATGGAACAGGTGCATGATATGTGAGTAAGATCTTTAATCTGTACTCCCATGAGAAATAAGCGTTTCTAATAGAATCATGATTTCATGAAATTTACCAGACACATTAGTGTAATTTTCACTCTTAATATCTGAATGTCATTGGGAAAGAGAAGGGGGTACTCTAAATATTCGTATCATTAAGTGTACTCAAAGAATTCCTAGATCTTATATTGGAATTTCACATAAAACTTTGACATAAGTTTTTAAAAGCTTATTTATTTTAAATTTTTGCCATCTGACAGTATATTTAGGATTGTTTACAGGCAGAACTTAAATAAAGACATGTTCTCCTGTAAATGTACCTGATGTCTTTAATGAATTGTTAAGTGATCACAACTAATATCTGGTAATCCCACCCCTGGCAGGTTCGCAACATGGGTGGTGAAGGTCGCAGCATGTGTCTTGACAGCCCAGCTCGAAGAGACAACTTACACAAACCTGTTGGTCTATATGCTTGCCATGGACAGGGAGGAAACCAGGTGAGTGCACCACTTGATCTCAGCTTCTGCCAAAACAATGCTTTCATGCTTCAAAGGGGAAGAAAATGCGCCATTCATCACCTTAGCACATTTGCCATGATGTTGAGGTTATCTTTTCAGTGAAAACATAAGTAACACCAGGAGTGTATAACAAAACAGTGCCAAGTGTAAATTTGTCTACAGTTCTCTATTACTTATGCTAAAATTCTTAATTACATCTTGATTAAAAGAAGCACTTCATTTTATTCAGTGAACCTGAATCACATACTCTTAAGGGAGGGCGGGTTCGTTTCTGAACATGTGTGGAAATGAAGTCCAAGTCCATTAATTCCTTAAAAATGCATTCAGCAAATGTATTTATGAAGTTAATTTAACAAATTTGTTTTCCTCAAGATTTGGACATTCTTTTACAAAATAAATTGCTAATTCTTCTAAAGTAATCACTATATTTTGTCCAGTAGAAAAAAGAAACTGATTATGCCACTCTTATTCTAACACTTTCTGCATATTTTTTTTCCACATGTGAGACTAAAAAGTTTCAATGAGAAGTTTATGTCTTAAGTTTAAAGGAAATATGCTGTGCCACCCTTCTATTGATCTATATTTCTTAAGAAAAGTTTTATGTATAGATCCCTCAAATAATAAGACTGTGTTATAAAATCACCTATTAGAATTGGAAATGAGCAAAACCTGGATTGATTTCTATTGAAATCAACCTCCTGACATTTGTATTAGAATAAGTTCAGTAAAATTACCTTTTTATATTCAATGAACTCATTAAAAAAAAAGCTTAATATCATGTGCCTATGCTTCTGTTGCTTGAATGAGATATTTCATGGGAAACTGGTTATTACTGGTTCTGAAGGTGAGCTGACTTGTGAACATTTCAAGTAGACAAACTTGGTTATATATTTCTACGCAGTAGTGTTTCAGTGCACATGTTCAGATTTCATTGACTTTCATCAGAGATAAAAAAGTTACCTTTTGCTGTTGTACTCTGAAGTGGAATTTAATTCCAGCTGCTTTTTACAAAAAAAAAAAAAAAGTGTTATTGAGGGAATTTGCAGTCTTGAGATTTCTCTTAAAATTTCATCTTTATATGAACTTACTTTCACATCCATCACAGCTACATGTTTTGTTTAAATATCATAAATGTAAAAAATATAATATGTGGAAAACTTGTAGATTCGCAGTTTGGCTAATAAAAGTGAGGAATGGTGCATAGAAAAATCTCCGTTCAAGATTGGTGCATACTATCGGGTACAGATGTGGGAATGTGTCCCAGGTAGGCACATCCAGGTAAGGTTGCCTGTGGCAATTGCTTTGTATTTTTTTTATATAAATTCTTAATTCCTGAAGAATAATTTTTGTTGAATGTTTGAAATTTTTCATATTTTTGTTTACATTTATAAGCTGTTGACTCATAGGGTCTGAGCAATACCCATCATATTTTTCTAATGCTTTCTTATTTGAACTTTCATCAGTCTAATCAGCATGGGATGTCCACTTAAAAAGACTAAACTATTAAATGATATAGGCACAAGCAATTGGGAATTAATGAAGTAAAGTTATGACTTACGATCATTTTGCTTCATTCCACATATCTTAATATGTGCATGTACTCTCCCACAAACTTCATTTCTTTCAGCCTCATGTTATAAGAAGAAACTTCATTTCTTTCAGCCTCATGTTATAAGAAGAAACTTCATTTCTTTCAGCCTCATGTTATTTAAACATATATAAAGTCTATTTAATTATAATACTTATTTAACTTTAAATTTTACATTTGTGCTATTGTTAATGATATACTTTTACCATTGAAACTATGTTCACATTGTTGCAAGTTTCAGTTCAAATTATACGTAATCTCATTAAATTACCTTTAAAAACACTTAAAACCATATGAAAATGCTATTAAAATTTGAAACAAACCCTTACATTTATTTTTAAATGCATGGCTAACAGTTCTGTTCAGCTCCTTCATTTTGCCATATAGACAAATGCACTTTCATGAAACTCTATTTAATATTATTGGGTTTTGTGTCCTGCATGTGGTACTGATTGAAAAACGTTGTCAGGATCACTAATGCCTTCTGCCAAGGCCCACCATGAAAGAAAAAGTTAAAATGTCAGTCGCGTGATTTGAGCTGGACAAGATAAAGGTTTTAAGTGAATTTTAATGTAGCATTTTTGAATGAGTAGAGTTAACCTCTGAATCTTGGAGAACAGCTTAGTGATATGTATGATACATTTTTGAATGAGTGCAGTTTGGTAGATTTTCTGGCAATCAGACAGAACAAGTTTGAATAATCACCTTGCAGTAGTTGATATTGTATGATATATTGTAAATAATTAAATTACAAGAACAAGATAAACATGAATAAGAATACTCAATGTTTAAAGAAAAGACTACAATAAAAATATGCAAAAACAGTGCTCTTATATGTAAAGACAAATAAGCATATAACACAAAATTAATGTTGAGCTTAATGAACAAGAAATGACAGCAAGCAAATGGAGAAAGATGAGTTGCAATGATCTATATGGGATTAATATATCATTCATGAATGTGTCTATATTGTACACCCATTGTCATAAAAATCCACGCACCAAGAAAAAAAAAAACATGCGATTAATGCAGAACTCGGCGAATAGCTATGGGGAGGGCAGACTTGCAAATGATTAAAATTTCATGCTATTTCGCATGTCCAAGACAGGCACTGCACAGGACTCCACATTCGTGCTGAAGTGCACGGTAAGAGTCGGGCGAGATCCCCGAGTGATAGACATCCAGAGGAGCCACCGTAGATGTGCGTAGGGCAACTGACAGTTTGAACAAGGTTGTATTGGAAGGACGAGAGATGCAGGGTGGCCGGCACGCTGAATCGGCCGCCATTTAGGCCGGTTGGACAGTATGGTGTGATCGCGTTGGGAGCAATGGACACGAGAAGACACCCAGACATGGGGGACTGGCTCTGGACAACACAGACACACCACCAGCAGAGAGGACCGATGAGTCTTGAGAGGGGCACGCACAGATGCAATGACGTCCTTGTCCAATATCCAGAGACATGTGGCAGCTGTACAAGAGACCCCTGTGTCCACCAGAACCATTTCCAGATGCCTGGCACAGGCGAATCTGCACTCTTGACGACCCTTATGTTTTCTGCCATTAACACCGGACCATCGGCGGCGTCGATTGCAGTGGTGTCAGCAGCGAGCAACATGGAATGCTACATACTGGTGGCGAGTAGTGTTTAGCAATGAATCCCACCTCTGTATGAGAATGGACGACCACCGTGTCAGAGTGTGGAGGACCGCAGGTAAGCGCTACAATCCCAGCCTCACTGTACAGCTGCACGCATCCCGAATTGCAGGCGTGATGGTGTGGGGGAGCCATCGTGTATGACAGTCGGGCTTACCGACGCAGTGATCCGAGGGACGTTGACAGCCCAGCGCTATGTACAGGAGATCCTGTGGCCCCATGTGCTGCCTTTCCTGGCAGGGCGGCATGGAGCCATTTCCCAACAAGATAACATCCATCCACACATGGCTCGGGTTTACCAGGACTGTCTACTTCATTCTTCGATGCTTCTGTTACCTGCCAGATCACCTGATCTCTCGCCCATCGAGCACTTGTGGGACCGGATATGATGCCGGCTTTCTCCATGTCCCCCAGTGTTGATGATTTAGAGCATCAGTTGCAAGAAGTGTGGGCCAATCTGTCCCAGGATAACATATAGCATATCTTTGACTCCTTGCAGGGCCATATCACTGCATGTATCCGAGCAAGAGGCCATCCGATGCGATACTAACGCTAACCAGAATGTGTACCATGTGTCCATGGGAAATTGTCCTTCTGCTGTATATTGTAATCACTTCTTTCCCTGGTATGTACCATCTCACTACTAAAATCTCATTTCAATTCGATGACTCCTCCTTGGTGAGGAGATTGTGCTGTAGCCACTCCTGAATCCAGCTTGTTCTCTCGGTTGAGCCATGTCCAGTGTCACCTTTAAGCGGTGTAAAAGAACTTTAGTGAAGATTTTATAAACCACTGATAGGAGGCTGATAGGTCTGTAGTTCCAGAGATCCTCAATGTCACCTTTTTTATGTAGCAAGATCATTGTAGCGTTGTTCCAATCCTCAGGAATCTTCCCTTCATTAAGGCATGGAGTGAAAATTTGGGTGAGTACTGTTTCAATTTCTCCACTTGCTTCTTGTATTATGTCTACATTAATTCCATCTTCTCCTGGAGCTTTTCCCCGCTTCATGTTCTTGATTGCATGTGCAACTTCTGCTGGGAGGACTGGAAGAACTCTGGTACCTTTCATGATGTCTGGAGTACATGTTTCATTCCTTTTATATAATTTGGAGTAGAAATCTTTCACTCTTGTCAAAATTTCTGCCTCTATTTCTTGTTGCAGAACCATCTTCTTTTCTCAGTGCCATAATCTGTTTTCTTCCCTTACCGAGATGTCTCTTTGCTGTCTTTAGGCTTTGGTTGTTTTCAATTGCTTTTTTTACTAGTTCACAGTTGAATTTCCTTACGTCTTCAGTGATACTTTTTCGTACTATCTTGCATAGCTCTATGTATTCCACTTTGGAAGTCACATCTTCTTTAGTTGTCTTCATCTCTCTTCTTTTTTGCATCAACATTTTGGTTTTTCCTGATAATTTATTCACATGCAACTTGTTCTTAGACCCAGCTAATTTTGTTGCTGTTTCCATAAGAACTTTGGTTACTTTTCTGTTAACTTCAGAAATATCCACTTCTTCCGATGTTAGGCCTTCTAAAGCAAAGAATCTGTTCTTCAGTTCCAACTTGAAGGTATTATGGTGTTTTTTAAGGTTTGTTATGTCAATACATTTTGTTTGTCTTATGAGCTTGCTACGTTCGAGTTTAGTGTTGAGGTGCATCTTACATCTCACCAATCTATGGTCACTACCTGTGTTGCACTTGTTTAGCACACTGCAGTCTTCTATGACGAATGTTTTGTTACACATAATAAAATCAATTTCACTTGTCGTCCCATTTGGATGTCTCCATGTCCATTTCCTGTGTGGCTTTTTCTTGAAAAAGCAGTTCAAGATGAAAAACCCTTTGCCTCTGCAAACTCTACGAGAGTATTTCCACGCTGATTTCTGTTGCCGTGACCGAATTTACCTACTGAAGTTTCATTCTGTTGCCATTGCCCTATTTTTGCATTGAAATCTCCCATAATTATCTTTAAGTGCTGTGTACCTTTATTATTTAGATGACGAATTTCCTCATAAAATTCTTCAATTTCTTCTTTAGGATGACTTGTGGTGGGTGCATAAGTTTGAATAATCTGAGCCTGGTATCTTCTCGAGAGTTGGATAACGAGTCGTGCAGCTCTGTCAGAGGAACTTTCAACTTCTACATTTTTATCCTTCAGTTTCTTGTTTATTATAAATCCAACACCACTAGCTCTGCCAGTATCAGTCCCACAATAGTAGAAGAGATGTCCACTTTTTAGTTCAATGAGATCTTCTCCTTACCTCACTTAGCCCGATGATGTCCCACTTGATCCTTTGTAGTTCCTCTTCCAATTCAAGAAGCCTTGATTCAGAGGATAGGGAGCATCCATTATACGTAGCCAAGGTCAGCATCAGATGGCAGCCTAGTCCGGTCCTCCGGTGATTCTTAGCACCCTCTGTCTTCATATCGCACTGGCTGCTGCCTTGGCCAGGTACATTCCAGCTGCCGGAGACTGAGGGCCAAGATTTAAGTTGTGGAGTCGTTTTGGAGGGGTTTGGCCATAACTCACCACGTTGGCCAAGTGGGTTGGGGAGTGTGGGATAGCATTTCTTCTAATCCCGATGGTATAGTTATACCACTATTGGCGGTCGTCAGAGCCCTTTATATATATATATATATATATATATATATATATATATCATCATCATCATTGTCAACCATTATCAATCCACTGCTGGACGAAGGTCTCCCCAACTTTCCTCCACAACGGTCTGTCTTGTGCCAGTCTCTTCCATGTCACCCCTGCATACTTTCGAATTTCATCCACCCGTCTCCCATGTGGTCTTCTTCTGGGTCTTTTCCTGTCCCTTGGAATCCAATCTAAAATTTCGGCTGTCCATCGATGATCTGTCCTTCTGGCAGTATGTCCAGCCCATTGCCATTTCAGGGATTTAACTCTGATCATGATGTCTTCCACTCTTGTCATTTTTCGGATCCACAAGTTCCTCTTCTTATCTCTCCTGGTTACACCAAGTATGCACCTCTCCATGCTTCTTTTAGTTGTCTGCAGCCTTTGTATGTCTCTTTTAGTTAAGGTCCACGTCTCTGCACCATACGTAAGCACTGGAAGGATGCATTGATCAAACACTTTTCTTTTAAGACATAATGGCATATTGCTCTTGAAAATTATGCTGTTTCTTCCAAAAGCTCTCCAGGCAAGCTTTGTACGCCGATTAATTTCTTTATCAATGTGACCCTCACTTGATATCTGCTGTCCAAGATAAACGTACGTGTCTGTTATCTCCAGCTTTTCTCCATCAATTGATAAATCTTCATTTCTTGTAAAAGCATTGAACATCACTTTTGTCTTCTGAAAGTTCATTTTTAATCCCACTTCTTTACTCTTGTCAGCAAGTTCCTGGATCATACTCTGCAGCTCTGATGGGCTAGTTGCAAAAATGACTACGTCATCAGCAAAACGAAGGTGGGTTAGATAATCTCCATTAATCTTTATCCCCTTGTTTTCCCAGCTCAGTGACTGAAAAACACCCTCCAATGTGGCATTAAAGAGCTTCGGAGATATGGTGTCACCTTGTCTCACTCCCTTTCCAATTTTTATGTGTGTTGTATTTTCAAACAGCCTAATCTTTGCACTTGCATAGATGTTATTAATAATATTAATGTATGCATCTTCAATACCGCAGGTTTTCAGAGCCATTGTAACTGCTGATGGTTTCACCGAATCAAAGGCTTTTTCATAATCGATAAAAGCCATGCACAATGGAAGTTCATATTCCCTCGCTCTTTCAATTAGTTCTCTCAGCACATGGATATGATCTATTGTGCTGTAGCCACTCCTGAATCCAGCTTGTTCTCTCGGTTGAGCCATGTCCAGTGTTACCTTCAAGCGGTGTGAAAGAACTTTAGTGAAGATTTTATAAACTACTGATAGGAGGCTGATAGGTCTGTAGTTTCCGAGATCCTCAATGTCACCTTTCTTATGTAGCAGGATCATTGTAGCGGTGTTCCAATCCTCAGGAATCTTTCCTTCATTAAGGCATAGAGTGAAAATTTGGGCGAGTACTGTTTCGATTTCTCCACTTGCTTCTTGTATGATGTCTACAGTAATTCCATCTTCTCCTGGAGCTTTTCCCCGCTTCATGTTCTTGATTGCATGTGCAACTTCTGCTGGAAGGACTGGAGGAACTCTGGTACTGTTATCTTTCATGATGTCTGGAGTGTATGTATCATCCCTTTCATATAATTTGGAGTAGAAATCTTTCACTCTTGTCAAAATTTCGCCTCTATTTCTTGTTACAGAACCATCTTCTTTTCTCAGTGCCATAATCTGTTTTCTTCCCTTACTGAGATGTCCCTTTGCTATCTTTAGGCTTTGGTTGTTTTCAATTGCTTTCCTCACTAGTTCACAGTTGAATTTTCTTACGTCTTCAGTGATACTTTTTCGTACTGTCTTGCGTAGCTCTATATATTCCACTTTGGAAGTCACATCTTCTTCAGTTGTCCTCATCTCTCTTCTTTTTTGCATCAACATTTTCGTTTTTCCTGATAATTTATTTACATGCAACTTGTTCTTAGACCCAGCTAATTTTGTTGCTGTTTCCATAAGAGCTTTGGTTACTTTTCTGTTAACTTCAGAGATGTCTACTTCTTCCGATGCTAGGCCTTCTAAAGCAGAGAACCTGTTCTTCAGTTCCAACTTGAAGGTATTATGGTGTTTTTTAAGGTTGGTTATGTCAATAGATTTTGTTTGTCTTATGAGCTTGCCACGTTCAAGTTTAGTGTTGAGGTGCATCTTACATCTCACCAATCTATGGTCACTACCTGTGTTGAACTTGTTTAGCACACTGCAGTCTTCTATGACGAATTTTTTTGTTACACATAATAAAATCAATTTCACTTGTCGTCCCATTTGGATGTCTCCATGTCCATTTCCTGTGTGGCTTTTTCTTGAAGGAGTTCAAGATGAAAAACCCTTCTGCCTCTGCAAACTCAACGAGAGTATTTCCACGCTGGTTTCTGTTGCCGTGACCGAATTTACCTACTGAAGTTTCATTCTGTTGCAGTTGCCCTATTTTTGCATTGAAATCTCCCATAATTATTTTCAAGTGCTGCTTACCTTTATTATTTAGATGACAAATTTCCTCATAAAATTCTTCAATTTCTTCTTCAGGATGACTTGTGGTGGGTGCATAAGTTTGAGTAATCTGAGCCTGGTATCTTTTCGAGAGTTGAATAACAAGCCGTGCAGCTCTGTCAGAGGAACTTTCAACTTCTACAACTTTATCCTTCAGTTTCTTGTTTATTATAAATCCAACACCACTAGTTCTGCCAGTATCTGTCCCACGATAGTAGAAGAGATGTCCACTTTTCAGTTCGATGAGATCTTCTCCTTTTCTCCTTACCTCACTTAGCCCCACGATGTCCCACTTGATCCTTTGTAGTTCCTCTTCCAATTCAAGAAGTCTTGAATCAGAAGATAGGGAGCGTCCATTGTACGTTGCCAAGGTCAGCATCAGATGGCAGCCTAGTCCGGTCCTCCGGGATTCTTAGCACCCTCTGCCTTCATGTCGCACTGGCCGCTGTCTTGGCCAGGTACATTCCAGCTGCCGGAGACTGAGGGCCAAGATTTAAGTTGTGGAGTCATTTTGGAGGGGTTTGGCCATAACTCACCACGCTGGCCAAGCAGGTTGGTGAGTGTGGGATAGAATTTCCTCTAATCCCGATGGTATAGTTATATATATATATATAGAATATCATATAGTTGTATTTTCAAACAGCCTAATCTTTGCACTTGCATTTTCATAGATGTTATTAATAATATTAATGTATGCATCTTCAATACCGCAGGTTTTCAGAGCCATTGTAACTGCTGATGGTTTCACCGAATCAAAGGCTTTTTCATAATCGATAAAAGCCATGCACAATGGAAGTTCATATTCCCTCGCTCTTTCAATTAGTTCTCTCAGCACGTGGATATGATCTATTGTGCTGTAGCCACTCCTGAATCCAGCTTGTTCTCTTGGTTGAGCCATGTCCAGTGTTACCTTCAAGCGGTGTGAAATGGAATCATTTTGGAGGGGTTTGGCCATAACTCACCACGCTGGCCAAGCGGGTTGGTGAGTGTGGGATAGAATTTCCTCTAATCCCGATGGTATAGTTATACCGCTATTGGCGGTCGTCAGAGCCCCTTTAGTGGGAACAGGATGCACCACGAGAAGGCGGGGTTGACATTTGTCAAGGAGAGGCTGTGATGTTACGCATCACCTGACCTTACATCCCATATATATATATATATATATATATATATATATATACTTAAGAGCAAAACTGAAGACTAAGGAAAAAATTTTAGAATTTAAAACGAAGGGTGCAAAATAACCTAAAAATCAAAACGCGCAATGCAGCAGTTTTGAAAATTCAGAATACACATTCTATAAAGAAGATACCTAAGCAAAAAAATACATATATAATTTTGACTCACACCTAATACAACATAGAAAAGGTTATGTATCTACCTGTGTGAGTAAAAGGAGAAAAGATAAAAAAATAAAATAAAACAACTGAATGTAGAAGGTGTCGAGAATACTGAGCCTTGGCTTTATCAAGGACCAGCAAAAACTCTGCATTTTCTCACTTCCACAAAGACCCAGTTGGAAATGGGTTTCTGCAAGGCCATAGATGCAAGTAACATTCCCACCTAAAATAGTTAAAAAATATATATATATAAGTCATGTCCTCCGTAGAGTAGCATGACCTAGCACTAGTTAACAATTTCGCTTGCATCCATTAACCTTCATGGCCCGACCCATGCTCTTCATCTGTTACTATTAAACAGAGAGAAGAAGATTAAAGAGAACTCAAGCTGTGAGAGTGACATAATAAATGGAAATGATTTTCAGCTATAACGAAATTCCAAGTTCGTTTGAGAGAGAATTTAAACCTGAAAAACAATGCAAAAGAAATCCAAATTTTACATTGCAATTAAAAAAGGAAATGTTAATTTATAACGAACAGATTTTTGAAAGAAAACTTGAGTCTAAAACCCCCTACTCTACAACTTATGACAGCACGAAAACGAGAATAAGTTAAAGATAAATATTAACTAAAGAAAACTTTGTGAAAGTTATATACCTTAAACAGTTAGTTGCAATATGTACAAAGTATTTCAGCAGTGCTTTAAGTGCATAATTAATTAGTTATTAAGAACTTAACTACTTTGAAAAAACAGCGCATAGACAGCGCATAGAAAAGGAACAGGCTTAGCCTTCTTCTGTTCCTAGGTACCCCAAAAGACGCTCAAAGTTACAAAGAAAAGTAAGAGTTAAAACCCGCAAAAATGTTAACAGACAAACCAATGCTTAAAAGCTGAAAAGCTAAAAAACGACAGAGAAAAGGTACATAAAGTACAAACATTGAACTTATAAAACCTAGAACCCAAAAACAAGGAAGAGAGCTTACCTCTTGTGTGACAAAAACTTTTCTCCACACAAGAGGAGAACATGGCTGACCCCTTCCGCCACTCCCTAGACGCTGGGGGGCAGTGAGGGTGGGGCTGATGGCCTCCTCATACAGCAAGAAACCAACGCGCGGAGATTTTAACCAGAGAAAAAAATATATATATAAACTTAAGACTGTGGATCTGTATGATCAGAATGAGCAGAATTAACTCTCCAGAATACATGAGAAATATTATAAAATACACGAGCAGTTTATTTAATAATCTTTGCATGTATTAAATCACCTTAGTGAGCTTCTATAGATTAATCAGAATCTTATTAATTTTAATGTTGGTTTTACTATTTTTAGTATAGCTATCCTAGTGATGAATAACTAGTTTTCTTTTTTATTTGTTTTTATTTTCTTTTATAAACAGATTTTTAAGCTTTTTTTGTGATTTTGTTTATATTATTTAATTTTTTGTTTTAATAGGACCGTCATATCCATAGCACTAAGGTTCCTTTAGGTAGTTGGAAGAAACTTCGGGAGACCTTTGTCCAGCAGTGGATTGATAATGGTTGACAATGATGATAACCTACAAAGCAGAAACTACAACAACAACAATAATATTAATAATAATAAATAAACTCGAAAGCCAACAAGCAAATAGAATAAAAAAAAAAAAAACGGAATGTGGAAAGTGTCAAAAATGCAGAGCCTTGGCTTTATCAAGGACCAGCAAAACTCTGCATTTTCTCACTACCACAAAGACCTAGTTGAAAATGGGTTTCTGCAAAGTCATAGATGCAAGTATAAGTCCCCAAAATAGCCAAATTACATAACTGTCCTCAAAGGTGTGGAAACTAAATAATTAAGCACATTTTTTTGCATACATCTGTCACTTTCCTGGCCCAACCCATACTAATCATCTACCATAGAAAACAACAATGACAAAGAGCTCACAAATATTGTGAGAAGGCTTAGAACATTAGACCCAGGAAACAAAGCAAAACCTACTACAAAGAAATATATATGTAACTTAGGAACACCTAAAAAAACAACTTGAAATACTACAATTAAGAATAGATTAACTATAAAACCACTTGCTACCCACAGCAAAATGACAGGTTTGACACGTGGTAAGCAATCTTACCGCCCAAGTGAATCTCCCAAATGGGAACCAAAATAAAATGCACTTAAAAAATGTCATTCCCTGGGAAAAAGAACTTCCAAAAAATTAAATAAAGAAAGAATAAAAACCAGAGACCATGGGAGCAAATAAGAACGTACTGTATATATTATATATATATGGTGAAGGAGCTGAATGAAACTGTTAGCCATGTGTTTTAAAATAAATGTAACAATATTTAGTTTAAACTGCAAAAATGTCTTTATGATTTCAGAATTAATTCTACAAGATTATACATATGATAATTTGGATTGAAACTTGTGACCAAGTGGACGTAGTTTGAATCGAAAAAGTATATCATTAACAAAGGCACTAATGCGAAATTTAATGTTACACCAAAATTCTTCGTATTTCGTCTAACATTGGGAAGTAAATTTATGGCAAGTTAAGCAATGTGCAGAATTTTGCCTTAATTAATTTTATGGGCAAGCAACAGAGCACAGGCAGAAGTAAGCAACTGGGAATTTTGCTGAAAGCTTTTAGCCATAAATGTGCTCATTTTGAAGGGGTTTTAAGCTTTTGTTGCAGGGTCTGTCTGGAATTTTGCTTGAAACAAAGAAACAGAAGTCTAAGGTTAGATTCAGTGAAGTCACAAAACAATTTCGCAAGAAAATTGCTGTTACTGCGTAAGCCACAGATATTCTGTACAGCTCTACAAATGATCAGCTGTTGAAAACCAGCAAACTACTGAGGAATGGTTAGAAAGATGCCCAGCAAGCAGGTTGTCTAAGCCCATCGGAAATGCCTAGTAACAAAAGCATTGGTAAGCTCCATTCATTGTAGTGGAAACCTTTCATACAGGTGATACAAACCAGCTCCCTTTAAATCCTGTGCCGACTTGGAGATCAGCACATGCCGCCGCCTGGTCATATGAATTGTAAGGAACTCTGCAACTTGAGAGGGGGAGGATTTCCCCTCTGGATCTGTTTTTCTCCCCCTCGTCACTTTGTTGTCAGGCAGAGAAGTCCAAGTAACCACAAGTGTTTCATGCAAATTTTTGTGTGCACATTTTGATGTTTTCATCCACTAAAGGATGTTCAAGTGACAGCATGTTTGTTACCATAAGTACTCTGTTCTTATTCAATGCATGGCTCATAATAATAGCACCTGCCTCCCTGGTACTGTAATCAGGTGCTGAGACATTCTGCATCCTAATTGCAGTGATTTTGAGTGGGCAAGAGCTACCCCTGTTCCCACCCAAAGTTAAAAGTAAATTTAACCTCTTATGTGTGCATTTAATGTCAGTTAAGTAGTTTTTTTTGTTATATACAGAACATCTGAGTTATTGCCCTGGTGTTCTGCAGGCTCTGATTGTTTTTTAGGTACCTGCTGGTTCAGTGTTTGGAGCTGTGCCTTAAAAATTATCATCCAGTGTTCAGAGGCCCAAAGGGCCAAGGTAAGCTGCAAGTTTGTTATCCAGTAATAACACCCGTTTTCCCACTGTTGCCTCTGTGGAGCAAAGCACACGTTTCAATATGTTAAAATAATTGAAAATATCTTACAATTTAGTATTCTTACAGCACGAGACTAAAGGAAATGAAGTTCAAAGGAAAGTACATGCCCATATGTGAAATAAGTAATAACTTAATTTATTGATGACTGCCTATGGCATTTAATTTAATTTCTGTAGGTATTTTTTGTATGATACTGTTAGGGACAATGCATTCTTAAGTATTGCTCTTGTGCATTAATTTTATTTGTTTACTTACAGTGATCTGTTTTTCTTTCCTGTTTTTTGTTTCATCATTCTGCACAAATTTGTAGTGTTGTGAAGTAGAAAAAAACATGATCATATTTTAATGTACTTTCAATTGTGCTGTGTTACATTTAACTAGTTTTCAGTTACCAGAACAAAGATGCTGAAAAAGTGCAAGTTGGTGTATGGCTACAAGACAACACATGGGTAATCCAATCTTATAAAATTTGTCCTTGGTATCTATATACCAACTTTGCTGATCCAATTCAAAGTGATTGTATCAGAACAGTAATTTTAAGTATTGTGAAATATCCTGTTAAAGCTTCAATACTGTTTTGAGATGTTTCCAGAATTATCATTTTGGAGAATGCCACCTTTTCATTTCATTAAATTTAGTCAATTTGATGATAGAAACTTCAAGGCCATTATGTTGAACAGTTGCTTAGCCTCAGTTACTAGAAATTTCATTGTCCTGAGTGGTGTAACAGAGCATGTTCAAATAGAAATCTGGAGATGCGGGTTCAATTACCACTTGAGGGCAATGTAATTTTCAAGTTTTCTGATGTATTACATGGTGAACAATAAACTAGAGTAATTTAGAGTCTATTCTGTTTGCTGTGTGAATAATTATATCATTATTGCAGGTATTTATGAGGAATATTTCTTTCTTGATTTCCATAGTTTGAATCAGTTTGACAGTGGTGTTGGGAGATACAGAATGAGATAAACCTTTCCTCAGGACCTAAGAAGTACTTGTAAGGATGAAATATTATAAACATTAATCTCTCACTCACAACACTGAGAGTATGTTGAATGGCATAGTGAACCCCACCCACATGAGTTTGTGTATTCCACTAGTTCAAAGACCCAAGGACGAAGTGTTTATCACATTTAACAATTGGAAACAGTTCAGCTGTGCATAGTTATTTTGCAATTCTCACCTTCAGTTGTTGTGCCTTAATGTAAAATATTTTTCTCTCTGGTTTGCTATTGCTGTGGTATGCAGTTATTAGCATACTTCAGATTGACTAAATGCTGGAAGATATAACTTTATCAACAATTGAAAAAATATGTCAAATAGCATGGGCAGGTAACATATTAGCCACATTACATGACCTCTGTGTATATTAGATCAAGTTCACCAGATATTTGCATTGATTGGTAGGCATCAGGGCCAGCAAATATTTTTATTTCATGTAGTGATAAATTTTGTCTTTATGTAGTGCTATGCCTTTAGTAAAACACTAATTCCAGTTGTGATGAAAAATTTTTCCTGTAGGAAATTCTGGTTTGAGATTAAGTGATTAAAATAACTATTTTCATTGAGTGCAACAGTATTGGTTTGCTATACCACTGCTGTTCATTGATTAGCCCAATCTTAGATTATTACATGGAGTTTGAGCTGTCGGAATACTAACATTTTGCAAAGAATTTCCGGTAATAATGATGACGTGGCTATTCCTAGATTTAATAAAACTACAAATTTCTCAAAATTATGGGGTTTTATTACTAAGGAATAAAAGGATATTATTTATATGTCAAATTTTTGGGTACCCCTACCCTTCCTCAAGACTACAGAAATAGGTGTTGCCATTCATGAAGTAAATTCCAACCTTTCAAATCATTCAATGTTGTACCTCTTCTATTTCCAGTCCTTCTGCCAATTTTCTTTTGAAAAAGTGCTGTTGGTGTGTCAGAACTTCTACAGTGTCTCAAAGCACTTTATTGTCCTGTATTTTGTACATGTCTGTCCAAACCTATTTTGTTAGTCATGTTTTTAATTGCAGCTTTATGTTCTCTCTCTTTTTGCCAATTTTGTTTTAAGCTGTCTGTCTCCCATGTGAGGTTAAAACCAAATTGGTGGAACATAAAGCTGCAATTAAAAATACACTGGCAGAAAGTGAAAAAAGAACACCAAGAAGGAGACGTCTGATACCAACAAAATTTATACAGCATAATAACAGAATACAGAGGATAACGTGATCAAAACATTATGGCAAAATACAGCTGTATTTGCTGGTAAATTGAAAAATAACATTTCCATGTAACATGGTTAGTACAAGGTTGAACCGCCATGAATTGCGTCACACTGTGCAATTCTGGCATGGAGTCTGTTGTACAGATGTTGGATGTAAGTTTGGGGTATTGAGTTCCAAGCATCCTCAACCTGGATGCGTAAATCCGGGATGGTCGTGGCTGGCCGTGGAGACCGGATAAGTCGTTCCATAAAATTCCACACGTGCTCAATGGGGGACAAATCCAGTGAACGTGCAGGCCATGGAAGTTTTCTCACACCCAGAAGTGCATGTTGTGTTGCACGTGCTGTGTGTGGGCGTGCGTTATCTTGCTGGAAAATACCACGATGGACCGACCTTACAAATGGCACAACAACGGACTGAATTATGTTGTTGATGTAGGAGGTGCTGTTTAACGTACCCGGTACAAACAGTTGTGTACAGGAGTGATAGCTGATCGCTCCCCACACCAGGAGACCAGGTGTAGGCCCTGTGTGTTGCTGGCGGATGCAAGAAGGGTGGAGATGCTCCCCTGTGCGTCTGCGAACACGCATATGGCCATCTGAGGCTCCCAAGCAGAATCTGCTTTCATTGCTGAACACGACAGATCACCATTGCGTTCTCCAGTGCAGACGTTGGCGACACCACTGCAGCCATTCCTGACGGTGGGCTGGAGTCAGAGGTACACATGCCAGAGGCACATGTGCACGTAGTCCTGCATCCAGTAGATGGTTGCGGATTGTTTGCACAGTCACCTCAGGTGCAACGCCAGCTCGAATTTGCGTCTCAGTGGATGTTCTGCTTGACAACGCCGCTCTTCTTATGCGTCGATCGGTCCGCTCATCAGTCCATCTGTGACTCCCAGTTCCACGTCTTCTCGTGTGGGAATGTTCCTCGGACCATCTACACCACCATTGTACCATCACCGATACTTCCCGTCCAATTCGCTCCGCAATACGACGATACGACCACCCGGCCTCGCGGAGTCCGACTAGACGACCTCGCTCAAAGTCCGATAACTGCTGAAATGGTACAAGTCTTCCATGTCCAGGCATTGCAGCTTCTTCAGGGTCTTCGCACGTGTCTGTACGCCGACGAATGATTACATTCACTTCGCCGTACTCCTTAAATACCACCGATAATTTGCATATTATGCCGTGCTGTGGAGTAAGCGCTCACTGGTTGGTCCCGAAATTAGCATCACACCTACGTAAACTCGACCCCATTAACATATGTAAATTTCATGATTGTCTGCCAATTCCTTCTTGGTGTTCTTTTTTTCACTTTCTGCCAGTGTATGACTAACAAAATAGGTTTGGACAGACATGTACAAAATACAGGACAATAAAGTGCTTTCAGACACTGTAACAGTTCTGACACATCAACAGCACTTTCTCAGAAGAAAATTGGTATAAGGGCTAAAAGTAGAGGTACAACATTAAATGATATGAACTGTTGGAATTTACCTCATGAATGGCAACATCTACTATTGCTTGTAGTCCTGATGATGGATAGGAATACTACCCGAAAATTTGACTTATAAATGTCCTTTTATTCCTTATAAATTCTTCAAATTATGTTGTTGTTTTTTACTGTGTAAATGAATAGCATTCAGACTACCTGCTGTGGTGGTGACCATTTATCATAAGAATAACTTGAAACCATTAAAACGTTAAAATTGTAAGAGATAAAGATCTCTTCAAAACCGTTGCAAATTCTTGTGCTATGGAAAATGGCTAACCAGCTTTCGTAGCCAACAGCAAAAATAGACTAATGAACAAGACTTTAAACAATGTACAGACAAAAAAAAAAAAAAAAGAAAGGAGCCAGCCTCTTAACTTTGGAACAGTTTGCCGCATGTAAACAAGTAAGGTACCATTGGAAAGGACTCGCAGGGAACTATCACGTGATGCGAAGAAATATGTTAATTAGCTCTATCTCCGAATTTTTCCATATGAGGGATATGTTATTTTATGCGCATTTTACTTAGCACATGAAAAAACCCTAAATCTTAAATATTGTCCAAATCGGATCATGATTGATAGCAAAGATATTTCCAAACAAAGGTAGAGGGGCCACCCATATATCTACATCTGGGAAACACACCTGGAATGCTTTCTTCCCTGCAAGAAGAGCGATAATGCTGGAAAGTCTGCATCTTGCCCAAACCTCCGAAAAATTGAATGCAGAGTACAGATGACCACAGGACCCCGACAACGATCCGTACAATAACTTGTACATAGCCCATCCAGGGACAGGGTTCATTTACTCTTGCTGTTTTCTTTATAACAACTTCATTTATTCGTGCTAATGACTTGAATTAGTGTTAGAATAAACAGTATGTATTTTTTCTAACAATGGAAAACCCGAATTTGTGCAAGCTGAAATTTGTTTCGAATATTCTTGTTTCTGATCATTAAATTTTCTTGAGGCACTAAGTTGAAGCAGAACCACAAAATCCAATTTTTTAGCATCTTTTGTAAAAAAGATCATGCCTTATGCTACTGGTTTGTCCGTCCGTCTGTCTGTGGACACCATATTTCTGCAAATATTAGTCCAATTTAAAAAAATTCTTTTTGCATTGGGAAGCTTCAAATGTGCAAATAAGATTTTTTTTTTATGATGCACAATTTCGCCGCTAGAGGTTGTAAGTGCAGATATCGAATTCAAAATATATTTTATTCCATATATTTGCTTCTAAACATCCGATTGAAAAAATTATTTTACCTTTTAATTCCATCAATGCCGAAGACTATTTTAGGTGTAGTCCCTTTTCGTAGCCTACGGGGATCATGCTCGATGAAAAAAGCCTGCTTTTTCGGCCTTCTAAACCAGGAATCATTTACGCCGGAAAGCTCACCCGATGGCGCTTTTACCGAGGGCAACAACAATGATTAGCCGCTGCTGGTGGCAGGTGGGTGTGCTGTCATACAGAATTAAATCGCATAAATTTTCTCTATAATCGCCAGAATTATTTTATATTTTCTTGCGAAAGCAATGAATAATATTATATGACAAATTATTCCATCAGTGTTATTTATTAATCAGTCTTCTCCCGTAATCTAACATTCCGATGTGATCAACGAAGTTACACATTTCAGGACATTAAATACATCGATGACCTGCTATATAGAATTTTAATATATGTATATTTTTAAGTAATTCATTGCTCCCAAATCATTTTGAAAGGTGATATTACCTAACAACCTACGTTCTTTATTTGAGCGTTCTCCACCCTTAAAAGGATCATTATGCTCACGCTTTGCTGCCAGAACGTTAACTCATGTAAAAATATTTATTTACGAGGAGTGTAATGCTCTGCCTTAATCGTCCAATTTTCAGTTAAATTAAATCAAGGGAATTGTCCACAATTTAGATAAATATTTTACATTGTAAAATGAGGCAGAAGGGTAGTTCATATCAGAATGCATGTTGAAACAAATGAACATGATGATATGTGAAAATGATGAAAATCATCAAATGATTTTCATCTAAATATATGGTGATATGGAAACAGCAACAAAATTAGCTGGGTCTAAGAACAAGTTGCATGTGAACAAATTATCAGGAAAAACCAAAATGTTGATGCAAAAAAGAAGAGAGATGAGGACAACTAAAGAAGATGCGACTTCCAAAGTGGAATATATAGAGCTGTGCAAGACAGTACGAAAAAGTATCACTGAACACGTAAGGAAATTCAACTGTGAACTAGTGAGGAAAGCAATTGAAAACAACCAAAGCCTAAAGATAGCAAAGGGACATCTCAGTAAGCGAAGAAAACAGATTATGGCACTGAGAAAAGAAGATGGTTCTGTAACAAGAAATAGAGGCGAAATTTTGACAAGAGTGAAAGATTTCTACTCCAAATTATATGAAAGAGATGATACATGTACTCCAGAGATCATGAAAGGTACCAGTACCAGAGTTCTTCCAGTCCTCCCAGCAGAAGTTACACATGCAATCAAGAACATGATAGGGGGAAAAGCTCCAGGAGAAGATGGAATTACTGTAGACATCATACAAGAAGCAAGTGGAGAAATCAAAACAGTACTCTCCCAAATTTTCACTCTATGCCTTAATGAAGAAAAGATTCCTGAGGATTGGAACAACGCTACAATGACCTTGCTACATAAAAAAGGTGACATTGAGGATCTCGGGAACTACAGACCTATCTGCCTCCTATCAGTGGTTTATAAAATCTTCAGTAAAGTTCTTTCACACCGCATGAAGGTGACACTTTGGACATGGCTTAACTGAGGAAACAAGCTGGATTCAGGAGTGGATATGATAGATCATATCCAAGTACTGAGAGAACTAATTGAAAGAGCGAGGGAATATGAACTTCCATTGTGCATGGCTTTTATCGATTATGAAAAAGCCTTTGATTCGGTGAAACCATCAGCAGTTACAATGGCTCTGAAATCCTGCGGTATTGAAGATGCGTACATTAATATTATTAATAACATCTATGAAAATGCAAGTGCAAAGATTCGGCTGTTTGAAAATACAACACACATAAAAATTGGAAAAGGAGTGAGACAAGGTGACACCATATCTCCGAAGCTCTTTAATGCCAGATTGGAAAATGTCTTTCAATCACTGAACTGGGAAAACAAAGGGATAAAGATTAATGGAGATTATCTAACCCACCTTCATTTTGCTGATGACATAGTCATTTTTGCAACTACCCCATCAGAGCTGCAGAGTATGATCCAGGAACTTGCTGACAAGAGTAGAGAAGTGGGAATAAAAATGAACTTTCAGAAGACAAAAGTGATGTTCAATGCTTTTACAAGAAATGAAGATTTATCGATTGATGGAGAAAAGCTGGAGATAACAGACACGTACGTTTATCTTGGACAGCAGATATCAAGTGAGGGTCACATTGATGAGGAAATTAATCGGCGTACAAAACTTGTCTGGAGAGCTTTTGGAAGAAACAGCATAATTTTCAAGAGCAATATGCCATTATGTCTTAAAAGAAAAGTGTTTGATCAATGCATCCTTCCAGTGCTTACGTATGGTGCAGAGACGTGGACCTTAACTAAAAGAGACACACAAAGGCTGCAGACAACTCAAAGCGGCATGGAGAGGTGCATGCTTGGTGTAACCAGGAGAGATAAGAAGAGGAACACTTGGATCCGAAAAATGACAAGAGTGGAAGGCATCATGATCAGAGTTAAATCCCTGAAATGGCAATGGGCTGGACATACTGCCAGAAGGTCAGACCATCGATAGACAGCCGAAATTTTAGATTGGATTCCAAGGGACAGGAAAAGACCCAGAAGACCACATGGGAGATGGGTGGCTGAAATTCGAAAGTATGCGGGAGTGACATGGAGGAGACTGGCACAAGACAGACCGTTGTGGAGGAAAGTTGGGGAGACCTTCGTCCAGCAGTGGATTGATAATGGTTGATATCAATGATGATGATGTGTCAGTCAGTTATACCCCAGAAGGTTAGAATGAGATATCTGGAGGCTGCAGCCATGAAACGTTCATGTAAGTTCAAAACAAATATGTTAATCGGGCAGTACCACTTTGCTTGTAGCCTACTACCGCAAGCAACAGCAATTAAAGTGTGGGGAAGCTGATGGTTTCCAAGGCTATTTCAATGGAAGTTGTTTTCACTGAATCGCATTTATTCATAGCAAATATTTCTAATTGTTCAATGTAACTTGCTGCCGATGTGCGAGAAAATGCTGTTGAATTTATGAAATTCGTAATTATTTTGAGGCACCTATCCATTTCTATTTCAAACTCAAATTTATGAAACATTTGTGCAAGTTCAAAACAAATATAACGTTCAAATTAAAAACTTCACTCTTTTATGAAGTATAATTAATTTCAGTTTGATATTAACACGATTACTGCTACCAAAAACCATGCAATTCGAAAATGCACACAGCTGAAACTGCATGAGTATCATGTCAACAAATCAAAATTTCTACAGTTCCCTGTTCTAAACTTGCTTGTGACAATATACAAAAGGCACACAGCAATACCTCATTTCTTTTATGTAAAAATAATTGAAAACAAAACAAAACACGAAGTATGCAGTTTCATAACCTACGGCAGTATACTAAAAGCACTAACGGTAAAGCAATATTGTCCTTGGTAAAAGCGGCATCTAGTGGCATTGAAGAGAATCAAAAGTGCTTCCGTTTATTTTTCAGGAAATTTGGCCCAAAATAACAGGCTTCTCTTTAACGATCCTCATAGGCTGCGCCCTTTTTCAAGTTATGCATAGATTCTCCACTAGGGGGCGTAAAACTGAACTGCACCCCCATATCTCTGCTTTTAAAAACTCTGATTTAAAAATTTCTTTCTGCTGCGGATACAGCTCCCGATAGAAAATCTTTTGCATATATTTTCTAATTTTTAGTAAAAAATGGTTTGGCCACCAGGGGGACCAAGGTTTAATTTCTGCTTCTGATTTATTTGCGGTAAAATCTTAGCTTCTAAAATCTCGACTTCAAATTTTTTTCGTGGACCGATACCACTCGTGTCAATAAACCTTTTTGGACTATTTTCTTAAAATAGTGCATGGTTTCTCCACCAGGGGGAGTGGATGTACGTCCTATTTTTGTTAATATCTCTGCTTCTAAGAGTCAGATTTGCAAAATTCCTTCTTTGTTGGATAGTATTTCTGGTGCAAAATGTTTTTCATGATTTCAAAATTTTCAAGTAATTCATACTTTCCGCTAGGTGGTGATAAGGTAAATTGTGTTTCCCCAATGTCTCTGCTTCTGATGCTCCGATTTCAAAAATTCTTCCTGTATCGCATACAGCTCTCAATTGGAAATGTTTTGCTTATAATTTCTAATGTTTGGTAAAGAATGGTTTCGACACCAGGGGGCGTAAGTGTTAATTTCTGGTTCTGATGTATTTGTAGCAAAATCTGAGCTCCTTAAAACTAGATTGAAAAATTTCCCCCATGGACCGATACCATTCACATCGGAGAACCTATTGAGAATACTTTCTTTGTAAAATAATGCATACTTTTCCTGCCAGAGGGTGTAGACGTAATCATATATTTGTCGATATCTGTGCTTCAGAGAGTCAGACTTGAAAAATTCTTTGTTGGAGAGCCTTTCCACTGCAAAAGGTTTCTCATAATTTCAAGATTTTCTTAACGCAGAAGTCTGCCACCAGAGGGCGTAAGTTCACATTTATGTTTACAGCAATATCAGCAGGACTAAAAACCCGACTGAAAAACTTCTTTCTTCGGTCAGATACTACTAACTATACAAACTCTGTGTGCATATTTTCATCCCAAAATAATGTATAATCTCGCCACTAGGGGCACAAATGTTTGATCTGTAGTCCTCATCTCTTCTTCTACATGTACAATTAAAAAAATTCTTTCATCACCGGATGCCATTTACTTTGTAGAACACTTTAGGCTAGTATATGAGAATTTTTGCAGTTCACAGTTCTGTCGGTAGGTGGTGCTTGTGTACTTTTGTTTGCAGCTCTATCTTCGCTTCTAAACACCCTATTGACAAATTACTTCTTTTACTGTATGCCATTCACAACAGAGATGTGGAACATTATCATCTTTAAATAATGCACAGATTTTCCACTAGGTGGTGTAAGGGTCAATACCTTTTTTTTCCCCGCTATTTCTGCTTGCGGGAGACATATTTGAAAAGTTCTTTTTCCTTAGCATAGCTTTTTCCATGAAGAATATTTTAAGCCTGTTTTCAACTTTCCCACTATGCAGATTTCTTCTGCTAGAAAGGAGAGTTATATCATGTTTCCTTCTATATTTGTTCTTTTAACTGTTCAATTTGAAAATCTGTTTGACTTCAATATCCTTCTGCTATGAAAATTTTTTTATGCTCCATTTGTTAATTTTTGTAACATATGTTTTAGCCCCTGTTGGAAGTAATGTAGCTGTTTCTATTCTGGATGTTTTATCGATTGTAAAAATCTGGTTGATTTTTTTGAACTGGTTGCATTGACTTTGAATAGCTTTAAAACATTTAATTTGCATCAGAAAGGATTCAAAAGATGTGCTCATTACAACTGAAAATTTGGTGTCATCATTCATTTTTTTTCAAATATTTGGAAGACAAATACAACAAGGATGCAAATATCAAATACAACTGGAAATATGTATAAAACTGAATGCTGATTGTCATTGGTCACATATGTATTACGAAAACCAGCTTAAAGGTCCACATTCGAGCCATGCACAGCCACACATGAACAAGGAGTCCAAATACGTAGTTGGAATTCGGGCAGGGACTGGTTCAACCTAATGAAATAAACCTGCAAATATAGTTTATGCTCTACTCTGATACATATACCATGGAATATACAAGGACTGATGCTGATTTTAACCAACTGAATGGATAGCAGATGAATGTCTATGTGCACCAAATGACACATGACATGTTTGAAGTCAAGTTTCACTTAACCAAAACCTACTAAGTAAATTAATGCATTAGTACAGTTAAAATGATGCAGACACTTGAGCCATGTCCTGTTTTGATAATTTCATTTCTAGCTGTCCATGGCATTTTGGAACATATAACCCATCAATGTGTTCCACTAGAAACACAATGAGGAAAGGTTGACAACACATTCAGAACACATCTAGAAAGTAATTCTGGAAAGTGCGTTTGCAATGTGCTACGACAGTGTTCCAAGCTTTTGCCACAAAGTGTTCTGAATGCGTTATGCAAAAATATTATTTTCTGTCATAAAACATTTTGTGGAGGAGAGCATTAATAACACATGCAGAGGGCATTGCTAACACATACATATTCAAAACACCTTGGGAACATATGAGGAATGCAGTGATCACCACTTTTTTTTTTTTTTTTTTTTTTTTTTGGAAATGGCTTTGACAAAATGCTACGAAAGTGTGTGATCTATTCCAAATTTCCACCTCAAAAACTCACTTTGCTTTCATAGTTATCATGCTTAACATACAAATTGATGTTACCAGCTATGTCTTGTAATTTAAATTTGCACCTCTGATATTAATTCCATGTGTCAATCTAAAACAATACGATTTTCTTTGTTTGAATGTATGAATATTTGCCCTATTTTATCGCGCACGGCGCATGCATGTACCACTTTTTGTTGTCATAGCAACAAAGACAGATTTTTAACAGCTTCTGGTGTGACGCCATCTCATTTAAAGCATTACATCACATTATCAACTCTTTTGAAACAGAAAAACACTATGCCAAGAATTTTGGATCTACTTTGTCGTTCATAAATGACATATAGAATTTTTCATTTAGAATCCTATCGTATCAAATTTCATTTTTTTTTATTTCATTTTTTCATTTATTTCATTTTAGTTGTCACATACAAATTACATAGATGAGTGAAAATGATTGTAAAGCAGATAAGCAACAACAGGGATAAAAAGAGGGAAAGGGCCAGATGGGCCTAACTTAGCCCTCTTCTCCCAAAACAATAATTCTGGAAAGAAATATCAATTCAAGCAAATAATAGTAATTGGCAGCCCTGAGAGACAGTCTTCATTATAATTTCAAATTAACTGCCACAAAATGGCTCTATCCGATATCATTGTATTTATATTAACGATGTAAATTAAAACGTTACCACTTATGGTTTTACCAGATTAGTAAAAAGTCTGAATAGTTATTGTTAAGCATTAGGATTGCCAGTAATGTCAAACATTAATTTGTTTAGTGATTCAAGAGTTACAATCATTATCATTGATATATAATTTGAAGTTTAAAAACTTGTAAACACAGAGACTGTTCCAGTTTATTTATAAAGTAGCTGCTACCTATGTAGATAAAGGAATAAAAAATTAGAGAGGCCGATCGTAATAAATATTGTTTTTCTTTTTAAATAAACAAATATTATTTAAGGTTGTTAAATCATCAAAGTATTCCAAAAGGTTGTTCTGGCATAATTAATATGTGCTCTGGGACGTTTCTGTTTGTGGAAATATAGGCACCAGTTTAGTTTTGTTTCCAGTAGAATGTTGAAGAGTGTGAAAATTTAGTAAAGTTAAATCCCGATAAAGATTATTTTTTATTCTCTTTAACATTAATATTCCTAAGTTATAATTATATAATTGTTCAATAGTTAAGAGATTAAAACTATTAGGATGTAGGCCTAACCGGGTTGTCAAACTTCGAGAATAACTGTTTTGAATTTTCAATTCAAGAAGTCTAATGAATTTATTTTGTAATCGTAAATTATTAATATTATATTTAGAGGTTTTTCCCCAGGTCAGAATACAGTAATTCAGGGGAGTTTGAATTAAAGTAGAATACAACTGTAGCATCAGTTTTGGAGATAGATAGGTCATAACGTTGCCAATAACACCAATGTTTCATGAAATTTTACTGGTTAGAACTCCAATGTGTTTGTTTGATTTAAGGTTCCATTGAATTATTGTACCAAGATAGGTATGAGATTGAACAACTTCTATAGGAATATTATTCAGTAAGATTTCAGAGGGTGTAAATGTGGGAGTTGGGTTATAAGAAAAGATCATTAATTTAGTTTTATGTGTATTAATAGCTAAGTCATTAAGTTAACCAATGAATGAAAGAAAAAAACAATTTTCCAATTTAGCAATTAAGTTATGTAAATCATCTCCATGTAAAAGCAAAATAGCATTATCAGCATGTAATATTATGTCATCATTAGGTGTAATAGTGAAAATATCATTAATATACAAATTAAAAAGCAATGGGGCCAACACTGAGCCCTGAGGCTCTCCAGAGGTGATACCTTTTATATCCGATTTAACGTAATCAAGTTCGACAAATTTTTGTCTGCCAGATAAATAACTTCTAAAAAATGTAAGCATTGTACCTCTAATTCTTATTCTATATAATTTAGTTAATAACAAACCATGGTTTATAGTATCAAATGCTTTTGAGAGGTCCAAAAACAATCCCAAAGAAAATTTATTATGCGTTAGGTTAGTTTGAATTTTAATTTTTAGGTTAAGCAGGACAATTTCTGTTGAACAGTTTGACAGAAATCCAAATTGGTTTTGATGTAAGATGTTAAATTTAGTGATGAAAGCAGTCAATCTAGAATATATTAATTTTTCAAATGTTTTTGAAAAAACAGTTAAATTAACAAATAGGCCTATAGTTATTAACATCCCTTTCTGTACCAGATTTAAGAATTGGAGTAATTTTTGCAATTTTAAAAGAGTCTGGACAAAATCCAGTAGTTAAGATAGAGTTATAGATATGAAGTAAAGGATCAACTATGTAAGGAACTACATACTTTAAAAGTTTTGGTAAAATATCATCATACCCTGGACCAGAGAGCAGATTAATATTGTACAATGAATGAAGTAATTCAGTTTTTGTGATTTTAAGAATGTGAATTGTGTTTTCCTTAATTGGGCTAGAAGGAAGTGTTATTAGTATCAGGCAAATGTTTTAGAACAGTTTGCGGTGCTGAAATGAAATGATCGATCATTCACAAGATTTACAATATCATGTTTGCTATCGATAGGGGTTTGATTGTAAGTTAAGTGCGAAGGAGTTTTTAGAGATTTGGTTCGACCTAACAGTGTATTTAGATGTTTCCAAGTAAGTTTGGAATTATTCTGCGAGAAAATGTTGTAAAAATAATTCCTTTTAAGCTTTCGAATTTTAGAGTTTAAATGTTAGAAAATCAGCCTGGGATTTATATTTTATAAATTTTGTAAAAAGTTTATTTTTTTTTATTAATTTGATTTAAGCAATGCCTTGTTAACCAAGGGTTTTTTTTTTTTTTTTTTTTTTTTTTTTTTGGTTTATTCTGAATTATTTTAATAGGAAATGCTTGATTATATATGCCCAAAAAAGTATTTATAAATTTATTGTATGCAAGATCTGGGTTTTCAGTTTGTAAAACATTTTCCCAGTTTATATTTTGTATCAACTTAATAAATGTCAATATTCATCATATAGGTTAGTCTGATCTTGGTGCAAAATGATCCAAGTGCTGAGCATGTAGAATATTTGTAGATTATAAAAATAGGTAGGTGATCACTAAAATCATAATTTAAGATTCCTGATGAGATTAATTCAAGAGAAACATTAGTAATAGCTAGGTCTAATATAGATGCTGTGGTGAGAGTAATTCTTGTAGCAGAATCTATTAGGTTGTAAAATCTTGCTGCAGCAATAGTATTCGAAATGAACCTGTGAATTACCAGATGATAATAGATCAATGTTAAAATGACCCAACAGAAAACCGTTTTTACCAGTTAAGATTATATAGTTAAGAATGTCAAAGTTTCTCAATAAATAAGGTAGCACTCATTGAAGGAGGGCGGTAGCAAAGTGATATTATGTTATATTGATTCTAAATAGTTAAATTTCAATAGTATCTATGAAAGTTAATTCGCTAATTTGGAATAGTTATTGTAAAGATTTTGTTTCAGGTAGATTGCAATCCCCCCCCCCTGCACTCCATCCTATTAATGTAAAAAGGTTTATTGTTTGGCAGTTCAAGAAAGTATTTATCCCCTGGGTACAAAGTATCTGGGACACAGATAATATCAAATAAATAATCTGTTGGTTTTGTTAGTGCCTCCAAGGTGGTAATTTTGTTAGCCAAAGACCTGGCGTTAAGGTGAATGACCCTAAGAGAGTTGTTAGTGTCATTAGAGAAAGTGTCATAAAACTCCTGTAATTCATAGTAATTATTATTAGTCATAATAGAAATTTCCCAGCTCTACCAACCAAACACGATTCTACAGTAAACAGGATTACCAAGAATTCTCTCTATTTGCCAATATTATCCCCTGCCACCCTCCCCACCCACGACCAAAATGATGACCTCTCTCAGTACCAACCATCCCTTTACACAAACAAGAGTTAAACATAAAATTTAATAATGGTTATAGTAAGCCTATAAATATTCTATATTGATATTAATAGGCAATAAGCTCAAGAGAAATTGGTACCAACGTAAAGGATATTGAAACAAATTGCCTTTTCAAGTCATAAGTATAACAAATTCAATCCAAGTTAAACAGTAATTAAGCAGTCCTCCATAAAAACTATACATAGAGCAAATTAAAAGTTCAATAGTTCAATATGTCCTCTCCAACTTGAGATTTTAAAATAAGCAAAAGTTAATTACATTGATTCAATGTTACCTACAATAAATCCTATATTGATTTGATTAATCAAATTAACAAACAGTAAAGTAAAAAAAAAGAAAAAATAATTTTCAGGTAATGGATAGTAAGTCAAAAATTGCCCATTCAGGTTGTAAGTACAGCAATTCAGTCAAAGTTACATAATAATTAAGCAGTTCCCTATAACAGCCAAATGAAGGACAAAATCAAAAGATCAGTAATTCTGTAAGTAATCCCAACTTGGGATTCACAATAAAGCACCAGTAAGTAAGAGTCAAAATATATTGTTTCCTTGTTAATATAAGTCAAAACTCAGCTGAACACTTTATGTAGTAGGTGGACTAAATTCATTTAAGTCCTGCAGAGTAAGAATTTTTTTCCTTGGAGCAGAATAATTTTTTTTTACATAAATGGAACCATTGCTCACCCATACTATCTAACCAAGCCCCGTTGAAGCAGTTTATGTGAATGCCAAAATAATTCCTTATATGTGGGAATTAAATTTTCATTTAGATTTTATCCTAGTTGAGAGAAGTGTATTATCCAAGTCACAATTAAAAACAGGATATCTTTTTTTTTTTGAGCCAGCTGTCCCTCGAAGAACTAGATTTAAACTGCAGTATAATGGTAGTATTTGGTTGTAGATAAGAGTCAGGTTTTAACCCTTTAACGACCATGACCCCAAAATCTTATATAACTCTAAATACCATAACTCCCGAAACTGTCTGTCTGTTTGTTCACTTATTTGTTTAATAACAATCGTGACAGAGGGTAACTCCTATTGATCCCTCATAAGTTGTTCAAATTTGAAAAACAGGTAAGGCTAGGAAATCTGACTCACTCTGTGTTTTGGGTGGCTATAGCCATTTGTATGTATGGGCGTTTTGGATGTTATGGTTGTTAAAGGATTAATGGATGCAATGAGTCAATATCAGTTGATTGATAGTTCAGTGCACCTAATTTGGAAGCCAATTTATCCACCAGAGCCCTGAGCTCAAGTTCATTGTGAATCAAAGAAAGGTCCAGTCTATGAAGTTCAATATTTCTGTTATGGGTGTATTGACTCAGCTCATGCAATTCACTTTGCAATTTATTAATCAAAACATCCTGCCTGTCTACTTGCTGCAGAAGGTTTTCATGGTGAATTTTCAGTACTTTATTCTCAGACACTATAGACTCAAATTGTTGTGAAATGCTATTATATTTCGTAGACAGATTTTCAATTATTGTTTTACATTCTGCCACTTCTATTTTTAATTCAGCAATAGGTTCTAATTTTTAGTTAATTTGATCAAAAGATTGTCTTAGTTCATTCTTCACCTCAAGGTTGGAAAGCTGGATTTTTTGGTTGATGTCCACCAAGGATGATTTCATGATTAAGTCCATGTTCACTGTGTCAGTTGTATCCCCTGCGTGAACAGTTCCTTTAGTTTTGCTCATATCACCCAGTGTTCTCTTGTTTGGCATGATATTACTCAGTAATAGCAAGGAATAAAACCTAGTTTGACATTAAAAAAAAAATCTTTCACATTCATCACCAGATGGAAGCACAGTATCCTAGAAAGGTGAATGAAGCAAAATACACCTTAAACAGTAGTGAGAACATAGACTGAAGTGTAAAGATGTATGATAATGTTATAATCACAGAATCAGTCAATGAATGACAGTATCCATGGGTGTAATAAAAGTTTACCTGTGAGAGGAAAGTCACTCATCAGCCTATCAGGAATTTTAAGTTACCAATCCCACACAAAGGCACAATATTTAGTTATAATGAAGCAACAGTTTCAGCAATGAAACAATCCCACAACATATATATATATATATATAAAATATGAATCCAAATATTCAACAATTTCGAAGACAACTTCAAATTTCTAGCGGCCAACCATTAAATATTATAGTTATATGTGAGGTGGCAAAAACAATCTCTACACCATTAGCCTACCTTGACTTTTAATATATTCATACAGCTTTGCAAATGTCAAAAAAGTCACATAGCTACTTAATTATTAACGTGCTATTTAGACAATCTACATTTTGAGGTTACTCACCTTCATCCCAAATATCCTTTAGGAGGTTTTCATCTCTTACACACAATTCCAACACGTAATTTTCAGTAGTCACATCGTGGTTCAGGGCCCAAAAAACATAATCACACTCACGCAAAACTTCGTTTTGTTTTTTTTCCCCAATAATTAAATGTCAATTCAAAATAATCAACTACAATGATACATAATTCAACTCCCTAAAAACGCCTATCTAATTAAAACCTCAATAAAAAACAACAACAACTTATATTACACATTTCCTAAAACATCAAAGTTAAAACTACAATCCATAATTATTTACAACTGCACACCGGTAATTAATTGAAACAAAACAAACCTGACTCAACCACTATCCTCATTAATCTCGGAGCTCTCCGCACTCAGCAATAAGCGTACTATCCTAGCACTTTCAGCCTCTGCCCAGGCCATTTTCAAGGAGTGGACGCAACGGATGAATCTCTGTCACCGCCCTCAAACGTAGCAAATGTTCTAGGTCTTGCTCGGCATAGTCTCATCATCGTTATTCACCGCTCAGTGCAGTGGCGCTGTCTATTAGCTGACCCATTAGTCTTTTTTCTCTTTGTACTTGCAAATATCCGTTCGACAGCCAGCTAGCTGCATTTGATTTTTGAAAATTAATCTTCTTATATTCAATCATAATTTTCGTTTTAATAATTTGTTTTTAATTTTTTTAAAATGATGTAATATAATATATTAAAAAAATTATGATTGAATATAAGAAGATTAATTTTCAAGAATCAAATGCAGCTGGCTGTTGAACGGATATTTACAAGTACGAAGAGTAAAAGGAGACTAATGGGTCAGCTAATAGATGGCGCCACTGCACTGAGTGGTGAATAACGAAGATAAGACGATGCCGAGCGAGACCTAGAACATTCGCTACGTTTGAGGGCAGTGACGGAGGTTCATCCGTTGTGTCCACTCCTTGAAAATGGCCTGGGCAGAGGCCTGAAAGTGCTAGGATAGTACGCTTATTGCTGAGTGGGGAGAGGTCCAAGATTAATGAGGATAGTGACTGAGTCAGGTTTGGTTTGTTTCAATTAATTACCGGTGTGCAGTTTTAAATAATTATGGATTGTAGTTTTAACTTTGATGTTTTAGGAAATGTGTAATATAATTAATACAGACATTTAAATGTGGACCAGGAACATCAGAGGTCATCGCTCTTTCCACGTTTATAAGTGAGTCACAGAAAAATTCTCATTGGCTGCCACCGGGAATCGAACCACATCCGGAGGAATTCAAGGCCGCTATGGTGCAGTGGAAGCATATCCGGCACGTAACTGGAAGACCCTGCGTTCGATTCCCGGTGGCGGCCAATGAAAATTTTTCTGTGACTCACTTATAAACGTGGAAAGAGTTGATGACCTCTGTTTGATGGTGTAATATAAGTTTTTTTTATTGAGGTTTTAATTAGATAGGCGTTTTTAGGGAGTTGAATTATGTGTCATTGTAGTTGATAATTTTGAATCGACATTTAGTTATTGGAGGACCCCCCCCCCCCAGACGTTTTGCGTGAGTGTGTTGTGCGTTTTTTGGGCCTTGAACCACGATGTGACTACTGAAAATTATGTGTTGGAAATGTGTGTAAGAGATGAAAACCTCCTAAAGGATATTTGGGATAAAGGTGAGTAACCTCAAAATGTAGATTGACTTTTAATTTTAAGATTTCCCTTGCGAACCAAAAATGTTTTAGATTGTCAAACCAGTTTCTTTTCTCATTTAAGTCTAAAAATTGATGCCAATAGAGTAGGTAACATTGTGTTTTTTATTTCATGTGTATGCTGAAGAAACATGATTGGGAACTTTCCTTTAACTGCAAAATTCTTAGAATATAATTAATTTTTTTTTGCAGAGTATAACCAGATATTATTTTATTTATATTTGTAGAAGAAATGAAAAAGAAAGGAAAGAAAGAAAAAAAAATACTGTTTGTGGTTCTGCGCATGAATTACCATAACATTTGCAACTGCAGAGTTCTTAGTTTCCGAAAATGCTTTTACTGTTTTAACACTTTCCTGCTATCTGGCAACAGCAGGAACAGGAAAACGTAACTGCTTGCCATCTGTGAGATTGTTTCATGTACTGTAAAAAAAAAAATGTGCTTTAGGGTCGCTATGCATTTTTTGAGGGGTTTTGAAGGACGGGAACCACTGAAAAGGCTTTCTTTCAAACGATTTCACAAAAAAATGTCAAATATTACAACTGGCTGCAGATTTTGTTTTTCATATTTCATGAGCTGCCTACAGAAATATCTGATGTGCGGCGAACATACACTGGGAAAATGCGAGTGGTTGCTGGTTTTAATTGTCAAATCTCTGCCTGAACCGATAATGTTTTTTTTTTCTTATTGTTGTAATTTTAATGAAACATACTTTCACAGTTGGACATCACAATCAAAAAGAATACCTAGTTATTAAAAAATTACTCATGTTATTTTCGCCCGTTATTGTTGACTGGCTTTCACCTAGTCAATTATAATTTATTTGTAACATTAACACTGGTTTCTGTTGTTCACTGAGATATATTTAGTTAAAACCTTATTTCCGCAAAAGTTATTTGTCCACACATTCGCCTACGGAAATGTAGTGAGACATCTAGAATTAAACTAACGGTAGCTCTACTTAGGTGTTCACTGTATTTTAACCTGAGAAGACATAGCAGTAGACATGTTCTGTGGCATTGTGGGACACCAGGAACAATATACAAGAGTCAGCTATGTAACTAATATAAAACAAATTAAATATGTAACTTCATGAACTACGTCATAATTATTCTTGTGCAAAATTATTAATTTATAATGTTCATCATTAAAAGTTGCAATTTTGAATTTAGTGGTATAATAATATTTCACATCCTATGGTTTCCTTCCTTGCACCCAATTTCAGTATCAGTGTCACATAGGAACACTTTCTTCTCCTAATTGTTTCCAGATACTTCGAGGTAAACCATTTGAGTAAGTACAGGAAAATGTGTTTTTTTATGCATGGCCTCTTTATCGATGTATGCTTGAGTTTTTGCTTATATCTCGGCAAGGTTTTATGCTATCGTGCTGTAACTTTGGATTTAGGGGTTTAATAGCATCTTGCATCCCATGGACTATTAATCGGATATGGTCATAATTCATTTTTTTCCTGATCATATTCCATAATTTATAATTTCCTTAATATACCAGTTCTGTTCTTGCATATAGCGGCTCATATTATTTGGGTAACTTTGTGTTTTACTGTTACAACACTGATTAAATGATACAAAACTGTGGAAGTTGCTTTTGATTTGTATCTTGATTAAATGACACAAATCAAAAGCAACTTCCACAGTTTAATAACGTTAGCTTCATCTTTTTTCCATAGCTCACTGTACACGTATTTATTGGTCAATTCGTATGAAATTTGGAGTTTAAGGGTTTTATTATGTGCTAAATAAAATGCACGTAAAATAACATACCTCTTTTATAGAAAAATTCGAAGATAGCTAATTGACATGTTAATTAGCTTAATTAGCATGTTTCTTCCCATCATGTGATAGTTCCCTGCGAGCCCTTTCCAATGGTACCTTACTTATTTATATGCTGCAAACGGTTCCAAAATTAAGGGGGTGACTCCTTTTTTTTTTTTTAATGTATGTACCTATAACTAGGTAAAAAGGAAAACCACTTTAATTGAGCACTGTAATGAACACCATAAAACTGTGGTCTTTAAAATTAATAGAATCGTAGTGCAGCACATATAGAATGTCAGAGTATGTTGAAATATTAAGAATGCAATGCATATATAACAGAAAAATGTAAGTTGAAGGAAAACATGCTAGTTACCTCAAGAAATTTTAGAAACACAGAAGCTTTTGACCCAACTTAGGTCTTGTCATCTGTAAACATTCGGAGTGAGCTAATGTTTACAGGTGATCAAGACCTAAGCTGGATAGAAAGCTTCTATGTTTCTAAAATTTCTTAAGGCAACTAGCATGTTTTTTCTTCAACCCACGTCAAAGTATGGATTAAAATACTGAAAAAACTAACTCTGCTCTCTCCCAGAGTACCTTATTCTAGGCAGATACTGATTAATGAAAAAGAAAAGAAATGTCCAAAAGACAAGAAAAGTAATGTGATACTATCACCAAGACAGCCACAAGAATGAGACAGTATGCTTATACTAGAAAGCAGCCTAGAGGTGTTCCCCATCCTTCTCAAAACTTGAAAATTGCATCAGTGTAAAACAGGATTCAAATCCACATCTTCACATTTTTACTTGAGTTTGCTACTGTTACGCCCATGGGACAACAAACTTCCAAGCAACTGAAACTAAGCGTGACTTAGGAATCTGGACAACTTTCAAATTTGTGCTAGTTGAAGCAAGCTAATACCAGGGTAAGTCAAAAGTTTGTCCCGTTTGCAGCAAAAATGTTTTATGATGCAAGAAAGCCATACACTTCTTTCTGCAAAGTACAGGCTGTTGTTTTCTATAGTACTTTGCCAACATTTCCATGGCAATTCCACCTATCAGGTTTTGAGGACAGGAACTCTTATTACAGATTCCAGATCCACCACTGAAAGAAAAGTGCTGTCTTTGTAGAAAATGGACCCTGGAGCAAAACTGATGGTAGGTGGATGTGGCAAGGTCCGGATTGTATGGAGGATAAGGTAGGATCTTAATCTCTCCCAATTGCTGTAGTTTTTGGTGAATCACTCTGGAGGTGGGACTTGGTGAATTACCCACTTGCAACAATGCTCACTTCCCATTTATGAGTGCTGGGTAGTGTTGGTGCAGAGAATCGTGGAGCTGCTGCAGTTGTTTGGCATAGAGGTTCCCATCTGCATCCTGACCATCTGGCATGAGTTCTCAATGCACAGGGTCATCACAATTCCATCAAATGCACAGCATGACTTCTCTCTGTCTTCTTTTCACCACTGTGGCTATGCTTCCAGGTGTGGCCTCAGCCACTGGTTTCCAGTGGTAGGATAACGTAGGAATATCCACTTTTCGTTTCAGTCATCTGTGATGACACCAAAACCTATCGTCCTGTGGATTTGACAGCAATCTGCGACAGAGAGGGACACATTGTTCTTCATGCTGTGGTGTCAATAAATGGCAAACCATCGATAGCATCTGGAGGAGAAAGCAAGCTGGTGCAGGTGAACAATGGTGGATTAGAAAGACCCCACCTTTTAGGTGCCAGTTGTAGTGTACTGGTCTCAAGGTTCACTGTCATATCTTTGACTATGGTGTCAGTAGTGTTGGTGGTCATTGGAAATTCTGACCTCAGCTTGCCTTTGATACTGATGTCCCCAGCATTGAAATGCCAGAGCCATCTTTGTGCAGTGCTGCTATCCACTATTTCCTCACATTTCTATCGCTGCTGTTGCGTTTAACCCTTTCTTCCTATAATGGTGTAGGAGCATCCAAAGAGCACATTCATTGACCTGTATCCTCTGCTCACCTGATAACGCACCCTGCACGGGGATAAATGGTTTTCCAGTTATTTGGGGAGCGGCGCCCCCACGGCCCGAGCTAACCTTGTGACGGTTTCTCTTGCCTCTGCGGCTTTAACGATTACATAACCAAAGGGTCAGCTGTTCATCCAGCTGATGGGGGATGGCGTCCCTACGGCCCTAGCTGATTTTCTCTTATCATTTTGCTTTTTCGTCTTTCGTTCATTTATTGACATGTACCCGCCTCAGTTGTAGGCTGCTGAGGTTGTGATGAGGCGCCAGCTCCGGGTTTTGTTCCTCGTTCCCTTCCCTGTCTTTTCTCTTTTATGTTACATTTTCTGTTTTTTCTGGAGCTGGTTAGCTTAGACCTACCTGCACGTTTGCCGTGTGCGGTGACCTGTACAGGTGGAAATGAGGATGCTGGAGGCTGAGGTATTTGGGGGCTGGGTTGTAGTGTCTCCAGATGCCAACACTCCTCTTTGCCCTCTGCTTCACCCTAAGTGGGAGGCTGGGAGCTAACCCACTCCTAGTCAAGGAAGTCTGTGGCCGAGTGGCATCCAGACTTCTAGCAGCTTGTCGTTCTGTTCGGCTGGGTGAGTTTGGGGGTAGGGTGGGCATGCCAAAGGGGTGTTCTCCGGGCACGGGAAAGTCTGGGTGCACGCTGAGCGTGTGTCTGCCCTACCAACTTGCTATATCCGCTGACTATCCCTAGAGACGTGTCCTGCGTCCTCTTGGGCTTGCGGACCTCCGGCTCTTCCTCGTTGGGCTCGGTAGTGGGTGGGGAGGTTGGTGGACGAATATTTTTTCTCCCTCATGGCAACACAGTGTTTCCCATGCTGTAAATTTGAAGCGCCATGTGGAGGAAGGGATACCCTCCTCCACTAAGAAACTACTAACTACAAACTGCAATGCTCTGTTTCTTCTCATTCATTCAGTTGATCCTGCTCAGTCTCTCAGTTTGAAGAGTCCTTTCTGGATTAATAAGGCTCTTCAGGCCGTTTGCGGGCTCACCAAGGAGTGTTAAGAAGCTCCCGTCAGGGGATCTTCTTGTGGAGACTTCTCATCCACGTCACAGTTCCACCTTGCTGGAGACGACCGTTCTGCTGGACATTCCTGTACAGATCTCGCCCCATGGGTACCTCAATTCCTCTCACGGTGTCATCAACTCCCGCGACCTGCTCGAGTGCAGTGAAGAGGAATTGTTGGAAGAACTTGGGGACCAACATGTCACTGGGGTTCAGCGTATTCTTTTCAGGCGGGATGGGAAATCTATTCCCTCCCGGAACATCGTCCTGACCTTCGACTCGCCTACCCTGCCAACTTCCATCAAGGCGGGGTACTTGCGTCTAGATGTTCGGCCATACGTACCAAACCCCTTGAGATGTTTCAAGTGCCAGCATTACGGTCACTCCCAGCAGTCTTGCCGTAATGTAGCAAAGTGTGGGCGCTGTGGTTCCGTTGAACACTCTTTGGCGGACTGCTCCGCTGAGTCGGATCATTGTGTGAATTGTGAGGGCTCCCACTCTGAGTCTTCTAAGCAGTGTCCCAAGTGGATCAAGGAGCAGGCTATCTAACGCCTGAAGACCACTGAACATCTGTCATACCCTGAGGCCAGGCGGCGGATAGCTCCTCTTCCACCCTGCCGGCGCTCCTATGCCTCGGTTGTTGTGCAGAAGGCTACTGTTGCGGTCCAGACGGAGGTGACCATCCCGGCGCGGTGTCCTTATGATTTTGAGGACATCGTTGCTGCTGGGCTGGAAGCACTGAAGTCTCGTCGCATTGCTTCCAAGGCGACATCTACATCGTCGCCTAAACCTACTTCTACGCCGAAAACATCTTCGGCCATCACAGGGACCCAGGTCCAGGGCACTGCAAAGAAGAAGCCGGAAAAGGTGAAACCCGGCTCATCCTCCCCGAAACACAGCAGGCAAAAACCACCTCTCAACACAGGGGGTAAACACAGCCCTGTGTTACCTCCAGACACTGCCGATGGATTGGAGGTGACGGACGACATGGAGACTTTCTAGTCGTCTGTCTTCATTCTTTCATTTCATTTTTTCATTATGGCCATGCTCATTCAGTGGAATTGCCGAGGTCTGCGTTCACGCATTGATGATTTAAAAGGCTTACTGTGTTCGCACACACCTGTGTGCATGTGTCTTCAGGAGACAAAGCTTCGCACGACGGACACTCCTTCGCTGCGGAGACATTCCCTTTTCCGCAAAGATCACCTGGACGGCGTTATCGCCTGCGGAGGAGTGGCTGTCGTTGTTCCTCATGGTGTTCCTGTCACTGCAGTTGCCCTTCGGATGACTTTGTAGGCAGTGGCAGTGAGACTATCTGTGAACACTCTGTTCACGGTGTGTTCCATTTACATACCACCAGATGAAGCTGTAAGCCTTTCGGATCTGGAAGATTTAGTTGACCAGCTGCCGCCTCCTTTCTTCATCTTAGGAGATTTCAATGCACACAATCCGTTGTGGGGTTCTACCACTCGTGACTCCAGGGGCCGTGTTGTTGAGTCCCTTCTCTCCAACACGTCCCTCTGTCTCCACAACACCGGGGCAGTCACTTATTTTCATGAACCCACCCGCTCGTACTCAGCCATTGATCTGTCCTTGAGTTCGCCATCGTTATATCCTGACTGGTCCTGGAGCGTGTCTGATGATCCCCTTGGCAGTGATCACTTTCCCATCTTTCTCCGTCTAGTGAGTGGCGGGTACCGTTACCCTACTCTCCCTGTTAGATGGAATATTGATCGAGCCAAGTGGGACACATTCACGGCTTCAGAAATTATTACTCCAGCTATGGTGACCTCAGGAACGGTCAATGACGCTGTTGCGATGGTAACGGATTGTATTGTGCAAGCGGCAGAACTTACCATCCCCAGGACGTCGACTAAACTTCCACGTTGCCCGCGACCTTGGTGGAATTGCACTTGCATGGCAGCTCGTCAGGCACAACATCGGGCTTGGGGTAGGTTTCGTCGGTACCCCACCGACGCGAACCTACTTGCTTTCAAGAAAGCCAAGTCCTACGTGCGATTGGTTCGTAGGCGTAGTCAACGGGAGTCCTGGATACAATATGTATCCGGGATTAACACCAATACTAGCCCTAAGATCGTTTGGAACAGGATCCGTAAGATTCGGGGACAGTACCCATCTGGGGAAATCTCCATTCTTGAGAGTGATGGAGGAACAGTTGCTGACGCTCAGAGTATTGCTGACTGTCTGGGCGCCGCTTTTCTTCGGTGTCCAGCAGCAGCAATTACCCTGCTTCGTTCCGGCAGTTACAGCCGCGGCTTGAGCGGTCCAAGATTTCTTTTGGACCGTTTTCTTCCGCAGATTATAACAGCCTGCTGACTGCCGTGGAGCTGAAGACCGCTCTGAATCGGTCCGGCCGGACATCTGTCGGACCAGATAACATCCATTACGAAATGCTGAAGCACCTTTCTCCATCCTCTCTTGAATGTCTGCTAATCCTGTTTAACAGGATTTGGCAAGAGAATGCCTTTCCCGAGTCTTGGCGCACAGCCATTGTCGTTCCTGTTCCCAAACCTGGTAAAGATCCCACCAACCCGTTGAACTACCGGCCAATTGCTATGACTAGCTGCCTTTGCAAAGTACTCGAGCGCATCATTAATCTTCGTCTCATTTTTTATTTGGAGTTTCATCACATTTTTTCGCCTCATCAGAGTGGATTTCGCAAATATCGATCCACCACCGATCATCATCTTCGCCTTGAGACATCTGTCAGGGAGGCATTTGTCCGGCGTCAGCACATGGTCTCCGTGTTCTTTGACATGGAGAAAGCGTATGACCGCACCTGGAGATACGGCGTTCTCCGTGATCTGCACGAGTGCGGATTGCGGGGAAACTTACCATCTTTCATCGCCGGATTTCTCCAGGACCGGAGTTTCCGTGTGCGCGTGGGATCGACCCTCTCTGCGATGTACCCACAAGAACAGGGTGTTCCTCAGGGCTCCGTTCTTTCCGTTACATTGTTCATCCTTCGTGTCAACCATATTTTCCAACTGCTTCCTCCGACGGTTCGTGGAACCATGTACGTAGATGATCTGCAGATCTCTTGCGCATCTGTTAACATGCGCACCATCGAGAGACAGCTCCAGTCTGCCATTACCAAGATCTCTCACTGGGCTTCCCAAAATGGATTTGGCTTCTCGACGCAGAAGACCGTTTGCGTGCATTTTTGCCGCAAACGGGGTCTTCACCCAGACCCCAGCCTCCGTCTGGGGTGTTCTACCATCCCCGTGGTGTCAGAAGCCAAGTTCCTTGGGCTAACTTTTGACCGAGCGCTCACCTTCCGGCCTCACATTCAGTCTTTGAAGGTGAAGTGCACGAAGTCATTGAGTATCCTGAAGGTCCTCTCTCAAACATCTTGGGGGCTGACAGGTGCTCAATGCTTCGCATTTACCGCTCTCTCATTCGGTCAAAGTTAGACTTCGGATGCATTACGTACGGTTCAGCACGTCCATCAGTTTTAAGGCCATTGGACCCCGTCCATCACCAGGCATTGCGGCTATGTACTGGTGCTTTCCGTACCTCTCCCGTACATAGCCTGTATGCGGATGCTCGTGAGCCGCCGTTATGCATCTGTGGTAAGCAGCTGTCTCTTCAGTTTTATACCAAACTGAAATCTCTTCCTGATCATCCACTGCATGGTTCCATCTTCCAATCGGACTGTGTCCGCTTGTTTTCCCACCACCCCTCCTGTGTTCTGACGTTCGGGATTCGGATGTCTGCCATAGTGCGCGATGCTGGTCTACACTTGTCCAGGATTGGTTTGACCACCTTTTTCAACCATCCTCCTTGGCAGCCCGTTCAAGCAACGGCTGACCTATCTCTTTGTGTGTGGCCAAAGTCGTCCACTCCTGCTCTGGTGTAACAGCAGCTCTTTGCTGAAAAACTGTCTGTCTACCCGGATTTCGTGCCTGTGTTCACCGATGGCTCGAAATCCGGGAATGTCGGATCCGCTTTT
Source organism: Macrothele yani (assembly GCA_039090855.1). Lineage (NCBI taxonomy): Eukaryota > Metazoa > Arthropoda > Arachnida > Araneae > Macrothelidae > Macrothele > Macrothele yani. The sequence continues at coordinate 1,438,753 of CM076996.1, read as the reverse complement.
GTGTGTGGCGATTCCTCACATGCTGAGAGGCTTCCGCCTGAATCCACCGTCTTTTTAGCAGAGATGCATGCGGTACACCTCGCTTTGTGCCACATACAGTCTCGATCACATCGTCGCGCTATGGTTTGCTCTGATTCCCAGTCCGTCATCCAAGTTTTATCTTCTCCGGAGGACACGGACTCACCTGTCATCCGTGATGTCTGTCGTCTTCTTGGAACTTTGGAGGGTGATGGCTTCCTGGTCCGATTCTATTAGGTTCCTGGCCATGTTGGGATCCGGGGTAACGAGCTGGCAGATCTCTCTGCCAGGTCTGTTTCCTCCACGTCGCCAGCTCGGCTGCCACTGTCTTTCTGCGATTTTAGACCTTTGATCCGGACATTTCTACTGGATGAGTGGCAGTCCCTTTGGTTTCTGCAGGACAGCAATAAGCTGCATTCTATCAAACCACAGATTGGACTATGGAAGTCTAGTTTGTGGAAGAACAGTCGTAAGGAAGTTGTTCTTGCACGTCTCCGCATTAGGCACTGTCGTTTTACTCACCGCTTTTTGCTGTGTGGCGAGAGTGTCCCGATGTGTGAGGCATGCAACTGTCGTCTCACTGTCCTTCATGTTTTGTGTACTTGTGTTCGGTTTTGTAATCATCGTTTTCGTCATTTTCACTCTCATCTGTTGGACGAAGGAGCAGCTACGCTGCAAGTTATTATTGGCAAAGCCTGCGACATGAAAGCAGTGTTTTCGTTTTTACGAGAAATTGACTTTTTAAAACTCATCTAGATTTTACCTTGTTCACTCTCATGTTTCATTTTTACCACATCAGCCTGTTTTTAACCTTGTGTACGTTTTTTATTGATTATGTTTTGTTTTAATGTCTTTTGTTTGGCGCTCTTTGGCCAACCTTCGCCCTTGCGCCATTAAAATCTATCAACCAACCAACCAACCAACCTGATAACGCAATGTGGCTCCATGTCAAATGCATGCCATCAGCCTCATGTATTAACACATTATTGCAGTAAATGCATAAAATGGAGGCCCAAAATTATGTGTAGCTCAAAAGGGACAAACTTTTGACTCCCTCTGGTACACCCTCATAGTGCTGATGACCCTTACTCATCTAGGAACAGATGTCATAAATCTCCTGTGCTTCAGAGGCACACTCTGTTTAAAAGAAGGGTATCAAACCAATGTTTCTATTCAGTTTTGACATGTGAATTGAGAAATGGGTAACGCTCCAAGAAAATTCTAGTGTATCAAAGAGGAACTAAGTATGTTGGATGTTAACTTAAGATTAAAAAAATTGCATGAATTAGACAAAAACAATGAAGAGTGCATTGCTTTACTTCAAACTAATTATGTTAAATAGGTAGTCCATGTAACACGGAAAAATTAAGACTGATCTACGAAGGAAGTACAGAAGGTATTTTCAAAAAGTTGTTTCATGTCAAAACCCTGGAGTGGAGTTAAATGAAAAATATAGTAAAGGTCTTATGCAATAGTAGACTGATACAGACTGACAAGAGAAAGTGAGCACATGCTGAGTTTGTCCAAATTTGTCGAGCAATTTTCCAGTTCAAAACATGAGCTCTACATGTTTATTCTCTACACAAGATTTGTAGTTCATTAGGGGCAGTGAATTGTCAGTTTTTCAAACATTTGTAGTAGCAAAAAACCTTATGGGTTTTAACTAATTATTTAAAAATAATTTTCAAAGTGGTTTTCACGTTAAAAATTAGTAAGAAATATAGAAAAAAGTGGGTTAAAACCCATAAGGTTTTCTATAATCATTAGTGATTTGAAAGTTCTCTTACAAAACTTCACAAACTGTTATTTAGAACAAATTTCTATTAAGGAAAAAAATCTTTTCATCAATAATAATCATTGTATTTCAGTTTCTATATATATGTTATTATAAAAACTGAAATGCAATGGATTATCGATTTAGCAAAGAAATTTGGTTACAGCATTTCAGATGTTTAAAAAATGAATACAAGCATCCTAACCAAAGGAATAAAAATTAAAAAAAAAACATTCTGTGGCAAATTTCCATACATCAAAGATTTAACTCAGATAATCAAAAAAGAATGCCACAAACAAAACAAAGGTATTGGAATATGCATGACTGATTATAAGAGCACCATCTTTAAAAATAAAGAAAAGACTAGTCTATTAGATAGTGCAGGGGTCTAGTATGCCAATAGACACTGGAAACATCAACGGTCCCAAAACCCAATATATAGGGAGCACAAAAAACAGATTACAGAATCGGCTGCATTAACACTTCAAGAAATGGAATAAGAAGGAAGAAAAAACCACATTCATACAGTGTTGCATAAAAAATAAAGGAACCCCTGAGTTTGAAGATATCAGTTTATTTTGTAAGCAACCCACAGAGAGAAGCATAAGGTATGCTGAATCCATAATAATAGAAAAAACCAAAAGTACCAATTGTAATGTCAGTGGTGGAGTTGACCTTCCACTTCCGTGGAATATTTTTATCACAGAAGAGAAAAACGCAAAGAAAACCAGGTATGAAACAATACGTCACACCGAGGCCAACAAATTTACATCATACAGGACTTGGAGGGACTGCATGTATAGAGGATGGCAACACATCACACGTATGATGTGATAGAATCGGTTGCTTGCTGGGAGAGAAGGAATAGTAGGGCATAGCAGTATATGAGCAACTACATGAAGGACAGCGGGCAGCCAATATTGTCCTCGATGATGGCAGACTGATATTGCCGAAATGCATATGCATAGGACTCAACAACAGACTAGAACGTTTTGGAACTCCATTATTTCTCAATTTTGGCATTTTTTGGTCCTTTTATCTTTCAGTTTGTCAATTTTTAAAAATATTTCCATTATGTTCAATTAAATATTGAAACAATGCTGATTGCTTTTTCATAACATGTTGCATGGTCTCTTATGGGTCTTTACCTAAAACTACATGGAGTAATTTGTTGTAGAGGAGATACTGATTCAACCACGATACTATAATAACTTGTACCATGAGATTTATTTGCATTCTGTCTTGGAGGCACCCATTCCAGTGCTTCAAGAATTACCTTTTGTATAAATTTTGTTGCCTGAAGACATTTGGACACAGAGAGATATGTTTTGGAATTTCCCATGAGATATCCAGAGTGGATAAAAGTAAGTAAACAACAAAGTGAATTGCCTATTTCAACATTTATTTTCTTCTGAGAATTTCTGTATCAGTCTTCTACCCTCTTGCGAAAAAAGGAGCAATCTTATGTGATGTTGAGAGTAATCACTTCCAGAGACAGAACACGCAAACATTTTTTTAAAGTCGTTAGACTTCTTTAGCTTAATCAACTACAAGCTAATAAATGTTTAAAAGTGTGTGTTTGGCAGCTCAAGAATTTTTGAGTACATAATACATATTTAGGTTTGTATGTGAGGAGTTTCTTGTAGGTCACAGTTCTGTCACTAAGTGGTGTTTGTGTATTTCTGTTTAAGCTGTATCTCCACTTCTGAAAACTCTCTTGAGAAATTTCTTTTTTTACTGAATGCCATTTGCTACAATAAAGATGGGAAACATTATCCTCTTTCAATAATGCACAGCTTTTTCAATAGAGGGCATAAATGTCAACCTTTTGCTCACTATCTCTGTTTCTGGGAGACACATTTGAAAAGTTTTTTCTCTTAGCATAGCTTTTGCCATGAAGAATACTTTTTGCATATTTTCAACTTTTCCATTATGCAGAATTCTTCTGCTAGGGCATGTAGAGTTATGTTTCCTTCTGTATTTCTTTTAACTGTTAATTTGGAAATTTTCATCTTGGATACCTTCCTTCTGGTATGAGAAACTTTTTGTGCACAATTTATTTTTCATAACATACTTTTCAGACACTTCGGGAAGTAACTAGCTGTTTCTATTTCTGGATTTTTTATTGATTGTAGAAACCTGGTTGATTTCTTTTTTATATACAGGGTGTCCGAGAATTGTTGGACACATTACAAAATTATGTAAAAAAAAAACTGAGCATTGTCTGTTTTTCTATGTCACGTATTACCAGCACGGTTTCTATATTTTTGTTTTGCAGAATTGTTATTTCCAGAATCCGATAGATGGCGCTAGGTGTGGCCTGATGAGGAATGTATGAGAAATGCGCAATCAGTAGTCATGTCATCCGTACAGCAGAAGGCGATGTGTGTGTGTGTGTTATGGCTTGCGGAAATAAAGTCTGTCATTAAAGTTAAGACTGTACTGTTTAGAGTATGGTTGTAATCCTTCGTCAAAGAATTCAATTAAGCGATGGATGAAACAGTTTAAAGAAACTGGCAATGTGGAACATCGTGGAGGAGCCGGTAGGCCTAGCATCAGTGGTGAGACGGTTGACCAAGTTAATGAAAGTTTCCGACAAAGCCCTAGGAAATCCGTTCGTAAAGCAAGCAGAGAACTCTGCATTCCAAAATCGACAGTTCACGATATCTTGCACAAGAAATTAAAGTTTCATGCTTATAAAATTCAAATAGTGCAAAAGATGCCTGTAAATGATCACACTATGATACGATTTCGCTGTGGATATGCTGAATCAAGTGGAAAACGACGAAAACTTTCTCAGTACTGTAATTTTTAGTGATGAATCCACATTTCATGTATCAGGTATTGTGAATCGTCACAACTGTAGGATATGGGGCAGGGAACCGCCTCATGCTGCTATTGAACTGGAATGTGATTCTCCAAAAGTTAATGTGTGGTGCGCCCTATCAAAAAGAGAAGTGATTGGCCCTTTCTTCTTCTGCAAAAAAGCCATAAATGGTGACATTTACTAGAAAATTTCGCTATACCCCAAACCAAAAGATATGACGTCGTTTTCCAACAAGATGGCGCACCTCTGAATTGGTCAATGTGTGTACGTAAATGCCTAACTGGGCATTTCCCCAATAGATGGATTGGGCATGGTGGTCTAATTTTGTGGCCGCCTCCCTCTCCAGATCTAACTCCATTGGATTATTTTATGTGGGGTTATGTGATGGATCATGTCTATCAGACGCCCTGTACTGATGTGCAGGAACTGAAGCAGCGTATCACAGCAGCTATTAATTCCATAACTACTCAGATGCTTGCCAATACATGGCATGAAATAGAGTATTGCTTGGACGTACTACGAGCAACCATGGGATCTCACATTGAAATTTATTAACTTGTGTAGTTACATTGTAAGTTAGTACAGTCAGTTTCTTTCTATCTGTTTAATGTTTTGTTTTATACAATTTTGTAATGTGTCCAATAATTCTGGGACACCCTGTATAACTAGTTCAATTGGCTATGAATAACTGAAGGTTTTATTCACGTTGGAAAGGATTAAAAAAAACATGCTCATTATAACCAAATATTTGGTGTCATCTTTCTTGTTTTTATTCATGTAAAATCAGTTGTTTGTAAAAGCAGTAATAATTTCTAGTTGCATTAAGGTTAAGTAGTGAGATATTTAAATGTTAGTATGGTTTGCATGAAACATATTGCAAAATGAAGTTTAAATTCAAATAAACTGAGGTTACTCACCTTTTCACCTAAAATCTTTGAGGTGGTTTTCATCTCATTAATAAACATTTCAAACACATCAATTCATTTATTACAACTGGGTCGAGGCCTTGATGCATTCTTTAAAACTTGTGAAACTCCTATTTTCTCATGTAAGCATGTGCCAAACCATATGTACAGAAATATTTTTTGAAAACATGAACACAGGTACCCAATTAAAATGCAACTCATTTAAGAACCTATAATACACAATTCCTTAAAAAAAAAAAAAATCCTTTAAAAAACTCAAACATCCTGTTAATAAAAATCCTTGACCACAATTATTTACACGTCAATAGTTTGATGTGTAAATAATGTTTTTAAAGCAAACTTTTTTTAAGGAATTGTGTATTATAGGTTCGTAAACGAGTTGCATTTTAATTGGGTATCTGTGTTCATGTTTTCAAAAGATCTTTCTGTACATATGGTGTGTCACATGCTTACATGAGAAAATGGAGTTTCACAAGTTTTAAAGAATGCATTAAGGCCTCAAACCATGTTGTAAGAAACGAATTGACATATTTGAAATGTTAATGAGATGAAAACCTCCTGAAATATTTTAGGTGAAAGGGTGAGTAACCTCAGTTTATTTGAACTCTAAATAGTGCATTAATATTAGAAACAGCTAAGTGAATACTGACATTAGCAATGTTGTATCGATATATTGTGTGTTACATGCAAAGTTTAAATTGTCTTTTCCCCCCTCCCCCATTAGTTTTGGATGCTAAGTCGAGATGGTGAAATAAGACGTGATGAAGCATGTCTTGATTATGCTGGGAAGGATGTAATTCTTTATCCTTGTCATGGGTCCAAAGGAAATCAGCTGTGGATCTATGATCCCAAGGTGAATACCCCTTTGTTTTTTAAAACTAATATATTTCAGTAAACTTCCAACTTGAATGAGTTTTTCCTGAATGATCATCATACATTTTTAAGCATTGTGCATCTGTGGATTAAAATTTGTGTGGTAACACTGAAGGCAAAATAGAATGCTTCAATATGGCAATGATAATTAAATATTTCACTTGATTTATATGAACTTCTTTTTAGAAAAAATGATCTCCATTCCTCTTATAGTGAAACTGTATTTGGCTTGTTGTTTTTTTCTCAAAAAAAAAATAAAAAAAAAATTGCCTTCCTTGCAGATAAAATTTTTCAGGAAAGAAGATATAAAGTTTTTTTTGCTTTGCTTACATTTAAAAACTTATTCTCAAAAAAATGTTAAAAGTGACAAACAGCTAAATTTGTGCTTCTTAGTCCATGCACTAAAATGCCTAAGAACATCTATACATCCCTTTTGCTCTAGGAATATATATACAAAAATGTTTTCTTTTGTGGCTTCATCATTCTTTGAGTGTGTCTATATTTGCAATCACTATTAAGATTTTGTAATTTAGTCCTGTAACAATTCAATCTAATCCAATCATCTACTACCATCCTTTCTTGTCTCTATGGAACTACATTGTTGGCTAGTAAAAAGAATTGCCATTTTCTGCTCGGGTTTTAAATGAGACCTAAACCATTATGGGTATTCAGAAATTTGCTCAATAACATAAAATGAAAAGGCTATTTTAAAAATGTTCTCACATGAGCAATGCCAGCTCACCACAGAATTATGAGACTTATTATTTGAATCACTCCTTTCTCTGGAGACCAATATAACATCACTGTCTGCTCCCTCCAAGAATGTCCAGTACAGAAAATACACTCGCAGACAATGAAATTTGCGCACTTAGAAGAAAACATGCTACACAACCGCAAAACTTCGCAAATAGCTAGAGTGCATGCTGGTATGCAAATACATTGGTAGCTTACCTTTTGAGGTTTGCTTCCCTGGCATTTCTTGCACATCATTATCGTTTTTTTTTGTTTTTTTTTGTAGTTTCCAGTAGGGTAAGTTGCTGTTTTCTTCTATTGTTCTGTACATTACATACTTATGTGAGCAGGTCAGGTACACAAAGCATCTTCGCACAGGCTTGTAGTTCATTTTTACTTCTTGAGTTTAACTGCCCACTGCTGTATTCCTTCATATTTTTCTTTATCTTTTTCTCCTCCTCTCTTTCCCTCCTTTAAAAAATATACAATACGTACATACTTCTTTAAAATATTTACAACTCAACTCAATTCATATGCTAACACTTAAACTGAACTCAGGTAACATAAAAAACGTACTCACTGACATTCACAACCACCCACAGCCCCACCAACAGTACTCACACGTAATTCTAATCCAACACTTTAACATCAAACTAATTGCAACTCAAATCTAAAAAGCTTATATTCACTATTTACAAAACATGCTGTCCTCAACTCTATTTATATCAGCCCATCTTTATGCCATACTTCTTTTTGTTCATGCCAAATGCTCGAGCACATGTTGACCTGCCCTCTTTACTTAACCCTACTTTCGCTACAATTTTGCCTCTAGTACTTTCAGCTGCCACGCAGCAATCTTCAGGAAGCCCTTGCGATGTTACCCTGTCTGCAGCAGCAGAACAAGTGAGCTAAAGAGTCTATGCCTGTGCTGGCCAAGATGTCATCACCAATCCTCTACCATGGCTCCATCTATTGTTTGATTCTGGCCTCCTCCCCCCCTTTTTTTTCTCTCCTTCTGTTGCTTTGATTTTTATGTTCAATTTTAATTAATCCTCTCCCTCTGTCATTCAAACTATTGGGATCATTAACATTACAGACTTTCTCTATTTTTTTCTATTAATACAGATTCTGCGGAATGTAGATGTCTTTCATTTCTACAGTATTTAATAATTTAAATTTCTCCAAATTTTGGGTATTCATGGTTCTCTAAACAGTATTGAATTAATGCTGTCTTTGCTTCCTTTTTCTGCAAATTCTTTGTGTTGTAGTACAAAATGTTTTAATTTATTTCTTGTGCTACCTATATAAGTCGTTGGAGGGGTCCCGGTGATTGGAATCTCATTCACACCTGCTTTTTCTAATCTGCTGCCGTTATCTTTATTGTTAAGAATCAAATTTTTAATTGTAAGTACTCTGTTTCCCATTTGGATGCCATATTTACTGCATAATTTATTAATTTCTGAAGATATTCCAGCCAGATACGGTAATGCTCCAACATATTTCTTCTGTACATTATTTTTTGAACTTGTTGTATGATTAATCTTACATTGTACTTCTTGAATCCATTTTTTTACTTTTTTTCTGGGATATCCATAGTTTTGTGCAATTTTTTTTATATAATCAATTTCTTCCCTAGTGAACTGTTCATTTGAAGAATGTGTAAAAGCTCTTTTGATCAATGTTTTTATACTATTGCATTTTTGAGAATATGGATATGCTGAATTGTATGGAATTAATACTGGTATATACGATAATTTTTTATGTACTTTGTATTGTAACTTATCTTTTTGTTTAATAATTTTTGCATCCAAAAAAGCCACAGTATTATCTCCATGTTCGATTGTCAGTTCAATGGATCGATATATATTATTAAATTGTTTAGCTAATTCTTCTGGTTTGGTACAGTTCAGTTTGGATAGAATAAAAATATAGTCTACATATCTGCAATAAATGATTGGGGGTTCTTCCATTCCATTAATTATTTTGTCATCGATGTCACTCATAATCACCTCTGTGAACAAGGTTGACAAAGGGAGCCCATTGGGACCATGATTTTGCTTGTAGATACATTCCTCAAATGTAAAAATATTATTTTCATATATGTACAATAAAACAGTTTTTAATTCATGAAGTTGTGTTTCATTAATAATTTTTAATTGTAATTTTTCTAGGATCTCCAGAGGCATAGCCATAGGGGGAGGGTGAAGGGGGAGTTACACCCCCTCAAATTTGGTATTTTGATTTCTATTCGGTAAATCAGTTCTGAAAAAAGTTGCCTAACTTTGTAGACAAATTTTTTTATTAATATCTATGCAACATATTTTAAATTCTGGTTTATAAAAAAATGAGCCATTATTTCTCTGCTGCTTAACCACAGACACAGCTGAGGAGGATGAAAATTACTTCTATGACCTAACCAACTTCACGCATTTTCCTTTCGAGAATTTGTTACTAAAGGAGACAAAGTAAAAACACATGGTTTACTGGAGTCATTGGTTGTCAACCTCTCCATAAAAAGATAAGTCGGACCTGGTGACCGCCCTAATGGTACCTCTCGGATGTATTTTGCTCTGATTGACATATCATAAACATCCCTGCGTAGCCTGACAGTCAACAGCATTTGTTTGGTTTGTGCCATGTGGGATATGCTTGCACCTCAGACTGTAGAATAAGTTTTCTGTTGTGGCGACGTTCTAGATGAACCTAAGTAGAAACTGCCTCCAGCCATCTGTAGCATTCAAACAAAGGAGAATGAATCATGTTGTCATCTTCTCTTCCTCATGTGACCAATGAATGGAAGCAAATGAGATAGAATAGCGGCGATTTTGACTTGTGCATTGATAGTTGGTTAATTACGTGGGAAAGGTGTAAAATGGAATGAAAATAGATTAAAAGACGTAACAGGTACAAAGTTGAATGTCTGCAATGTATGAAGCAATTCGATATGGATTACAAAAAAGCATGAAGAACTTTGCCACGATAAGCAACCAGTGAAATGTGTTGGATCCCCTGCAAACCCTTTCGAAGCAGCCGCAAAAAGGAAAAACAACGTGGAGAGAACATTTTAAAAATGACAACATCCGTGGATATACGGTCAGAAAAAGGAGACTCCAATTTTCAGTCAAACCAACATGGAAGTTTCTGACTGACATAAAAATCAAATGTGTTGAATAAGAACGTAGTGGAAGATGCTGGTATCAACAGCAAAGAACCTGAAAATGAGCTACCGTTTCCGAGCTCTACTGTACACTGGACAAACTGTATAGGTCAGTTTCAAATGTTTCTAAATTATTACGATGGCTGTAAGGAAACAATTGCAAGCTGTCAAGACGGGGAAATATTTAACCCTGATTTAATTTTAGTTGAAATTTTGGAGGTTACAGAAATTATTCATAATCAGTGTTGCAAAATATTAACTTCTTGTAAAGATGCGCTATCAAATCGATCAAAAAACGCAGGAACAGTTGATAGTTTGTTTAAACAACTACAGTAAAGTTGAACATGATCCTGGTATGAGAAAAATTAAAACAGATGCTGAGAGAAATTATTTAATTTTTTATTGGACCTCGTCACCCTAACTAACTATTTTTCCTTCAAACCCTTTTATTCCTGCTGCCAAGCAGTCATGTTTCTCCTTCATGGTATAAACAATAACCTCATTTAGAATATAGCATTGTTAAAGATGCTGCTTATTGTTTTGTTTGTTTTCTTTTCCGTGCAAGTCCAGATAGGGAGAAATCAGATTCCCCTTGGAATGAAACGGATGTAAGGCAAATGGCACAAAATGAAGAGTGTCGGTAAAGATAAATTGAGAAAATTATCCCAGCATTTCTCTTCTAAAACCCACAAAGCTGCGCTAGTCGATTTTTGCTGTTATTCGCAAAAAGATAAACATGTCGATATTCTTAATAAAATGAATTTATGATGATCAAATATTCTAAAATTCAAAATTGACGGCATGCCTTACATGAAATTAAGTAAATCTAATTTAATTGTAATAATTCGGTAATTTCCATCTGTACACCCACAATATAAACACTTTAGCTGCGCCCCTGATGATCTCAATAGCAACTGGAACTGGGGTACTTGGAAATAAGGCTTTTACATCCATGCTAGCCATTCTGAAATCCTGTAAATCTTGTTTTATATTTTTAATTTTATCAATAAACTCATATGTGTTCTTTACAGTGAACTGTGTTTTCATAAACATAGGTGCTAAAAAATTATAAATATTTTTTTCAAGAACTATCGAAGATGAATTCTTTTTTGACACAATCTTATAGGTGTATCCGGCTTATGTGTTTTTATTTTAGCAAACAGTCTTAACATTCCTGCACCAATACGTGGGTATGAATTTTTAATTTCATCAGGTAAAGTACTATGATTTCTTATATTAGCTAAGTATCTAGTTTGACTATCTGTTGGGTCCCTTTGCACAATAGTACAATTCATCTTTTCTTATTGCTCAAGTCATTTTTTGGTTGTACTCTTCTGTATTGAAAATCGCTATTTGGCTGGTTTTATCAGCTTCACAGAATTTAATATTAACATCTTCTTTTAATTTCAACAGTTGATTTTTTCATATTTTAGCTTCTGTAAATGATAATTTTTATTTTCTTTCAAAATTATTCTATATAATTTACTACTAAATTCTTCTTTACTTTCATTAGGGATATTTCTGATCATATCTTCCAGGTTAGAAATATCCCTAATAAAAGTGAAGAATTTAGTGGTAAATTATATAGAATAATTTGAAAGAATATGAAAAAAAACAAATTATCAATTACTAATCAAAAACAACTATTATGGGAATTTTACTAGAAATATTTTTATTTAAATTGCAAAATTTCGGAGAAAACTCTTCTTCAGGCTGTCTTTTTTTTTTTTTTGTCACTTATTCCAGTCACTATCGCGGTTACGGTTAACCTTGATTGTTACAGTTAACCTTGAAGGTTATGGTTAGGTTTTCATCAAATCCTGCCAGATGTTAGGCAGGGAAAATCCTTTGCAGTCATTGATGATGGAATTTTGATTTTTCTCAATCTCTATTCCTTCTTTCAGCTTTCTTTTTTGAAAATTGCTGAAAGAAGGAATAGAGATTGAGAAAAATCAAAATTCCATCATCAATGACTGCAAGGATTTTCCCTGCCTAACATCTGGCAGGATTTGATGAAAAATAACCGTAACCTTCAAGGTTAACTGTAACCGCGATAGTGACGGAAATAAGTGACCAAAAAAAAAAAAAAAAAAAAACAGCCTGAAGAACAGTTTTCTCCGAAAATTTGCAATTTAAATAAAAAAATTCCTAGTAAAATTCCCATAATAATTGTTTAATTGTTTTTGATTAGTAATTGAATTAAGAAACTAGGAAACCATTTCTCAACATGAGCTTTATTTAAAAAAATATCATTTAAAGAAGCTAAAATATGAAAAAATCAACTGTTGAAATTAAAAGATGTTAATATTAAATTCTGTGAAGCTGATAAAACCAGCCAAATAGTGATTTTAAATACGGAAGAATACAACCAAAAAATGACTCAAGCAATAGAAGAGATGAATTGTACTATTGTGCAAAGGGACCCAACAGATAGTCAAATTAGATACTTAGCTAATATTAGGAATCATAGTACTTCACCTGATGAAATTAAAAATTCATACCCATCTATTGGTGCAGGAATGCCAAGACTGTTTGCTAAAATAAAAACACATAAGCCGGATACACCTATAAGATTGTGTCAAAAAAGAATTCACCTTTGGTAGCTCTTGAAAAAAATATTTATAATTTTTTAGCATCTATGTTTATGAAAACACAGTTCACTGTAAAGAACACATATGAGTTTATTGATAAAATTAAAAATATAAAACAAGATTTACAGAATTTCAGAATGGTTAGCATGGATGTAAAAGCCTTATTTCCAAGTACCCCAGTTCTACTTGCCATTGAGATTATCATAGAAAAATTAAAAAAACTTAATGAAACACAACTTTATGAGTTTAAAACTGTTTTATTGTACATATATGAAAATAATATTTTTACATTTGAGGAATGTATCTACAAGCAAAAGTGCGGAGGCCCAATGGGGCTCCCCTTTGTCAACCTTGTTCACAGAGGCGATTATGATTGACATTGAAAACAAAATAATTAATGGAATGGAAGAACCCCCAATCGATTATTTATTGCAAATATGTAGACGATATTTTTATTCTATCCAAACTGAACTGTACTGAACTAGAAGAATTAGCGAAACAATTTAATGATATATATCCATCCATTGAACTGACAATCGAACATGAAGTTAATACTATGGCTTTTTTGGATGCTAAAATTATTAAACAAAAAGATGAGTTACAGTACAAAGTGCATAGAAAATCATCGTATATACCAGTATTAATGCCAAAGAATTCAGCGCATCATATTCTAAAAAATGCAATAGCATAAAAACGTTGATCAAAAGAGCTTTTACACATACTTCAAATGAACAGTTCACTAGGGAAAAAATTGATTATATAAAAGAAATTGCACGGAACTATGAATATCTCAGAAAAAAAAAAAGTAAAAAAATGTATTCAAGTACAATGTAAGATTAATCATACAACAAGCTCAAAAAGTAATGTACAGAAGAAATATGTTGGAGCATTACCGTACCTGGCTGGAATATCTTCAGAAATTAATAAATTATGCAGTAAATATGGCATCCAAATGGGAAACAGAGTACTTACAATTAAAAATTTGATTCTTAACAATAAAGATAACGGCAGCAGATTAGAAAAAGCAGGTGTGAATGAGATTCCAATCACCGGGACCCCTCCAACAACTTACATAGGTAGCACAAGAAATAAATTAAAACATTTTGTACTACAACTCAAAGAATTTGTAGAAAAAGGAAGCAAAGACAGCATTAATTCAATACTGTTTGGAGAACCATGAATACCCAAAATTTGAAGAAATTAAAATTATTAAATACTGTAGAAATGAAAGACATCTACATTCTGCAGAATCAGTATTAATAGAAAAAAAAATAGAGGTAAAGTTTGTAATGTTAATGATCCCAATAGTTTGAATGACAGATGGAAAGAATTAAAATTGAACATAAAAATCAAAGCAACAGAAAGGAAAAAAAAAAAAAAAAAGGCCAGAATCAAACAATAGATGGAGCCACGGTAGAGGATTGGTGATGACATCAAGGCCGGCACAGGCGCCTACTCTTTAGCTCACTTGTTCTGTGGCTGCAGACAGGATAACATCGCTATTGCTTCCTGAAGATGGGTGCGGGGCAGCTGAAAGTACTAGAGGCAAAATTGTAGCAAAAGTAGTGTTAAGTAAATAAGGCAGGTCAACATGTGCTCGAGCATTGGGCATGAACAGGAAGAAGTATGGCATAAAGATGGGCTGATACAAATAGATTTGAGGACAGCATGTTTTGTAAATAGTGAATATAAGCTTTTCAGATTTGAGTTGCATTAGTTTGATGTTAAAGTGTTGGATTAGAATTATGTGTGAGTACTGTTGGTGGTGCAGTGGGTGATTGTGAATGTCAGTGAGTACATTTTTTAAGTTACCTGAGTTCCGTTTAAGTGTTAGCATATGAGTTGAGTTGTACATATTTTAAAGGAGTATGTATGTATTGTATATGTTTTAAAGGAGGGAAGGAGAGGAGGAGAAAAGGATAAAGGAATACAGCGAGGGGGTGGGGGCAGTTAAACTCAAGCGGTAAAAACAAACTACAAGCCTGTGCGAAGATGCTTTGTGTACCTGACCTGCTCATATAAGTATGTAATGTACAGAACAATAGAAGAAAACAGCAACTTACCCTGCTGGAAACTACAAAAAACAACCCACAACCCCTTCCCCCCATAACGATGTGCAAGGAATGTCAACTAGGCAAACCTCAAAAGGTAAGCTATCAATATATTACCATTACGCACATGAATTAACGATAGCATGGGCATTAGATAGCCCAAACAAGCTATTATAGGGTATGGCATGCAAATGATCCATGTTTGGTGTGAGTGCTCATGACTGCACACTCTGTGAAGGCACTGCAAGCACAAACCCACAGCCTTATAAACCAGCATGTAGTCGATTCCCCATGAAAGCTAAAAGCCCCGGCCGATGCAAGCAAGAGTACACATTGACAAGAATGCTAGGTAGATGCCAGAGACATCGATTTACGCAACTTGTGGACTTTGAGAGAGGCCCGATCATTGGGCTGAAAACTGCAGGATGGTCTGAGCTCCGTATCTCCTGCCACGTGGATCGTTCGGGCCATACAGTCTGACTGTGTTGGGAGCAGTGGACATGTGACAGCACTGCCACATAGTAGAGTGGCTCCAGATGGACCAGAAGGACCACCGGTAGAGAGGATCGACAGATCGTGCACCAAGCGTGAACGGATCCCCCGGAGACCCTGTCCACTATACAGGCAGATGTAGCGGCTCCTGTGTGCCCGTGAACCATTTCCCGATGCCTCGCAGAAGTGAATCTGCGATCCCAGCTCACCTTACGTGTGCTGCCATTAACACCGGAACATTGCCGACTCTGTGTGCAGTGGTGCCAGGCCAGAGCGACGTGGAATGCCACAGACTGGCGATGTGTGTGGTGTTTAGCGATTAGTGCCACTTCGTTTTGGGGAAAAATGATCATCATGTCCGGGTGTGGTGGTCCCTGGGTCAACGGCAAAATCCCAACCTTGCTATCAAGCACCACACCTCCCCCACTGCAGGCATTATGGTCTTGGGGAGCCATTGCCTATGATAGCCGATCAACTCTAGTAGTGGTACATGCATCATTGACAGGCCAGCACTATGTGGATGAGATCCTACAGCCCCATGTGCTCCCATTCCTAGCCGGGATTCCAGGTGCACTGTACCAGCAGGATAATGCCCACCTGCACATGGCTCAGGTTGCCCAGGGCTGCCTACGTCATGTCCAGACACTTCCATGGCCTGCCCGCTCCCCAGACATGTCCCGTATCGAGCATGTGTGGGACCAGTTGAAATGTTGGCTGCCGCCGTGCCTCACTATCCAGGATTTGGAGCATACCATCCAACACATGTGGGCCAGTCTACCGCAGGACAACATCGGGCATCTGTTTGCCTCCATGCTGGACCATATTGCAGCATGTATTACAGCACAAGGCGGTGTGACACACTATTGAAGATGACCGGACTGCGTGCCACAGATTCCTCTGTAATTGTCCTGCAGCTCTGTTTTTGGCCATCATTTGTATCATTCATCTGTAATGTTACGTCCATAAAATTTCAGTTCAATCCGATGCTTCCTTCTTGGTGCACAAATTTCGTTGTCCATGAGCGTATTTCTGCGTGATGACCTCAAATGAACCAGATCTACTTTGAATGGAAAACATTAGTTTGTAACTCCTTACAGGTTGTTCTCTTGGGGGCATAAAATATTTTCTAGGACAGTGGTTCTCAAACTATGTTCCATAAAACTCTCTGAAAGCTGGCTTAAGGGTTTTATGGAAAAAAATCTGCAATGGTGGAAATTGCAAAATATATTAAAATATTTCTCACAAGTGATAGTGCTATCAAATGTAGTTCTTATGATAAAAGAAACTCATTTAAGGCAGCAAGTGCTAAAGTGGAACATTCAGTTAAAAAAAAAATAATAATAAAGGAATAAACAAAGGAATAACCTTTGATTACTAGAGTTAATAGATGAATAGATTTGTAACTGTAAAATAATTAGGCACAGAACCTGTCTGGTTCTCACCCCCATCTTTTCTGCCTTGCTGATCTAAAAATAGCTCACCTGAGTGCACCAATCATGTTTGTCAGCGTTTTCATCTGTATAGCTGTGTGACTTCAGCTGATAGGTTATTTTACAAGTGTTTGGTTATTGATCTGGTTTTCTGCTTGTTGTAAGAGGATTAAGTACGTGAAATGTGGTAGAAAGTGAGGAGAAATTTAAAAGGACCATAGATAATGATCCTGGTTGTAGTAAAATAAAAACTTTTAAAATGAGGAAGTATGATCCAAATTATCTAGCTTTAGGCTTCACATGTGTGGATGAGCCTGCTGCTACTCCAGATGTACAGTTTGGTGTTGCAAATTGCTGAGTAACACTTCCTTAGCTTCAGTGAAACCAGCAGAGGCGTAACTACACATTTCTGCACCAGGGGGCAACCCACGAAATATTGTGCCCTCCTCCCTTTCAACACTTAAGTCGTTAAGTCAAAAAAGCTTGACTTGCTGAAATATTATAATCCTGCTTGTTGCAAGAATTTTTAGGACAGCAAATCTGGTCTTAGGTGTTGATTCGCACAGATTTGCGTTATTTGTTACTTAGTATCCACACACATGCAATTACAATTTAAAAAAAAAAAAACTATCACTGGGCACTAAGAGTTGTTTCTGACATTTTGCTTCCACTTAATTGTATATACTTTTTTTGTCATATTATCTTGCAGTTAATTGATAGCAAATAACCACTAATGGATGCGCAATAGATTTTAAGAACTGGCTAGTTTTTTGACAGACCAGAAGAAGACTTTTGCGAAATTAATGTCATTTTAATTGTACTTTAACAACCTAACTTTTAAATACTTTTAGTGGGGTTATGATACTGTAAATATGGTATTAGGGAACTAGGTGTCATTTCTTATCCCAAACGGGAACGGCATTTTACCCTCATTAATTGCGGCGGAAGAAGAAAATTAGGAAAGGGGGGGGACAGTACTCATCAGAAGGGGTTTATGCATTTCTCTTACCCTTACATCAGGGATGTTTTGGGTGGTAAAGCTGAACTTTTTAGGGCTGTAAGATACAAAATGTGAAAAGAGTGGTGAGATTCCTAACTGCTTCGGAGTTCCGACTTTTGGTACTACACTAAACAGACCGAATGCAGTTTGCAGTAGTGATCAAATTGCCCCCATAGAATCTTCAAAAGTATGAACAACACCCTTATCTTGTAATGTATGACCAACAGCGCCATCATTTCTGATTGTGAACAACTTACATCCCCTGCACACTTGAGGAAGAAATGAAAATTTTAAGCCGCCAAGCTACCGCAACTGGCAAAAGAAATTATAGGTAAAATCTGTAATTATATACCAGAAACTGAAGCAAAAGTTTTAATTCCGATTTTAATCAGATTGTACGCGGTGATTGTTGCACCCTCTCTTGAGCTGTGCGCGGGGCAGCCGCCCTGCTTGCCCCACCCTAGTTATGCCTTTGGAAACCAGAGATATATAAAATCATCTCGGTGACTGCAAAGACAAACCACTTGTTTCGTTTTGCCAATATAAATGTGAAGAGTTAATTTTAAAAAATTGAATTTTTCATTAATTCTCATAATACTCTGCCATGATAAAACAAATCGTGAAGCCTCATTTAAAGTGAGCTGTCACATTGATATAAAGCTGATACTATTGCTGAAATTCTGATTAAGACCTATGTACAAGATAATATTGCTACAATGCTAGGTGAAAAACAATGGGCTGCCCTGGTGATGCAGTGATCTAAGCTTTGGCATCTGACCATTCGTCCAAGATAAATCCGGGTTCAAACCCAGTGAGGCATGGATATTGTGTTAGTCTTACAGCCCTGGCTCTCTTCCTTCCCTGGAACCAGTGGCTCTAAATTAGGGATGGAACGACTTCTTATATAGCCCATTGAGTTGCTCACAGTGTTTAACCCCCCTCCCCCCAAAAGAAGTAATGTTAATTACTAATCAAAAACAACTATTATGGGAATTTACTAGGAAATTTTTTTATTTAAATTGCAAATTTTCGGAGAAAACTCTTCTTCAGGCTGTCTTTTTTTTTGTCACTTATTTCCGTCACTATTATGGTTAACCTTGATGGTTACAGTTAACCTTGAAGGTTATGGTTAGTTTCATCAAATCCTGCCAGATGTTAGGCAGGAAAAATCCTTTGCAGTCATTGATGATGGAATTTTGATTTTTCTCAATCTCTATTCCTTCTTTCAGCTTTCTTTTTGAAAATTGCTTTGGAAACTGATTACTTTAAGGGAATTCCAATCCATGCTGTGACTAGTTTCTCTAAAGGAGAAGAGTTTTCTCCGAAAATTTGCAATTTAAATAAAAAAAGTTCCTAGTAAAATTCCCATAATAGTTTTTTGATTAGTAATTGAATTAAGAAACTAGGAAGCAAATTCTCAACATGAGCTTTATTCAAATAAGTAATGTTGTTGATAAAGTGCCTATCAAATTCAACTGTTTCAATACTAATTCAGGAAATAGACTCGGATATGGAAGAAATAATTAAACAAATTAAAACTAGTAGCTGTTACTCTTGACAAACTTGCAGCTCCCTGGTATGTACAGTATCTTTACGAAAGGGTATTTTTGAGTCTCCAAAGTTTATTATTTGCTTGTAGAATTAAAATAAAGAAAATGGGGAACTTGTTTCTGCAAAATGTACCAAGCAGAATGAAATTTCCTTAAAAGGGGCCTCCAGCCAAACAGCATGGGAACATTTCCTTGCTGGAAGGAATGTGAACAGAGTTTATCAGAAGTTTTTCCCATAATAAAGAAATTTTGGCATCTGGATTGAACAAAAAGAAAGCACAATTTTACACCAAAACTGCCAAGTCAGGTCAAAAGGTCTGACATCTGATGGAGAGTGAAAAAGGAAAGCTTACTGATGGTAAGCAATAAACAAATCCTAAGTGGCTGAGATTTTGACAATATCCAGACACTGCATTTTGCACATAATGGGTGTCTACTAAATTGAAGGAATAAGGACAAAGAAAGGATTAAGAGAGTCCCATTCACAACATCCTACAGAACAAATGCACCCAGAGAATGTTTGTTCGTGAAGTTGCCAACTGAGTTGCAAGAAAATTGTGTGACTGGGCTGGCACTACCTAGAGAATGTCCTGGGAGTGACCAAAACTTAGAGACATGAGAGAAACCATTGCCAAAGAGCAAAATTGGACTATGCAGTGCAAAAAGCTATGTGTCAGGGCCTCCATGCAACATATCCTGTGAAAATACAGCCTTATTTAAGGATGTGAACACAAACTGATAGGTGTGAACTCACAAGAAGCATCTGACTTGATAGACTCTGATATTGAAAGACATGCTAAGCATATTACTGCTTAGTTTTCATCAGAAATCAACCAAGAGAAGAGCAAGGAGGGAAGGAAAAAACTTTTTAGGCTCATCCCAAGGGGACAGTAATGTTCAAAAGCTATGGGCTAGTCAATATCCAGTAGTCTCTCTCTTGCCAGATCAAGGGGGAGTGAACCTGCCAGTCTCTCCTCAGCAACATAGTTTCAGCAGGAAGTGACAAGGAGGGGCTGTGTATATATGTAATGTTTATCAGGTTGATCCATGGTCAGAAAATCTTCATGACTTGTGTTGTGGTACCTCCTCTTTTATGTAGGTGAATCTTTTTCTTAATGGGGTACCTGGGAGTTGGTGGTATGCTATCTAAGTTGATGCCTTTGCTAAAGAGGAAGAGGTGGACATCTTCCTGTAAGTAGACTTTTTACTTTACCCATTTGCCTAAAAGATTGGCAGAGCCATATAGGACAAGAGAACTTTACATGGTAGACTTAATTGCATGTCATATACTAATGCATTCATTGGCAGTAGTATGCCAGGCAAGGCTGATTCTGAAGAACCTAGACCTGGGATGTTGTAAATATGAAGTAAATAATAGATGTGTGTGCCTGTGATATAAACTGCATTTCCCTCCCATTCTTTTTTGGTTCTCTGTTATAATTCTGGATATCTCTTCCCTAATTCTCTCTCTCATTTAAGCATCCCACCTGCAATATTACCAATACCATATCTTCTGGAGCAGCCTGAAGTGACATTTTCTGTCATTACAAATACAGCCGTTCCTCATGAATCTGCCATAATTTGTGCAACGTGCTGAACGTAGCAGTAAGCGAGGGTCTCAGTTTAAAAAGATCCATATGGTTATAAGGTAAAATTTATTGAATTACAGTATAAGGAAGAAACAAAATAAATGTACTTATGTATTGGACCTATAATTCTGGGAATGTAGGGATTGAAAACACGATTATTAAGTTTTATAAGTATTTGAAAAAGTGATAAATTGTGGTCTTAGTTTTTTTTTTAGCATCACTCATTCTATCCAGTTCTTTGTCAAGTCCTCCCACAGAGTCCATTGTTTTATTAATTGTGTTTTACTCTTTAAAATAAGTTATAGTTTTGACACAATTGCTTTGCTTTTATGCATAATACTGCTTTGTCTTGGATGCATTCAGTGTCTTCCATTTCTTTAAATACCGGCTTGTTATCAATCTCTAAAAATTCAGCTGACTACATACTGTAAGAGAAACACACTTCAAAGTAATAACATCAAAATAACTATTTCTAATATACTTGACTCAACATTTATTGTTTCATGTCCAGGTTCACTTTCATCAATCCAAGTAGGATCAATTGGATTTCTATACGTTGTGATTTAGTGCTTTTTTTTATTTGATAATGTATCATTCCTGTGAATCTTGCTTAACATAGCAGACTTCCAACTTTGAATTCACTTGTCAATTAATTTCACCCTCAGTGCATTTTCTTTATTAAACATGCTACTTAACTGTGTAAACCCATCCACTTGGCATAACCTTTCACTGCTAGGTGTCATGTTGTATACTGTACACCGCCTCACTGAAAATTTTTCTCCTAATCTTTGTTCAATTTGAAATAATGCACACTTCATTTATGTTGTAGAAATAGTCATAAGAAACAGTTTCTCCTCTGAAATTGCAATTTTTTCTGTAGTAGAATGACTGCTGTAAATGAGTTTCTCCACTCATTTACAGCAGAAAACTGATTTATAACATGAAGTTACTTAGTAATTCTTTGTTTGACAAGTCACAGTATCACTATAACTAATCAAAAATTTATGTGCTTACAATTACCTTAATAAGAGCAATGAGAGTGAACTTACCCAACCAGTAGGTCCGTTCTCTCAGATAAGTAGACATTTCTCTGCACGTTAACTTCCATATTAATATCCACGGTTGGTTTTGGCCTTTGGTGCGATGGTTTTTATGTTGTCTTAGACATGTTCTTTTATTTGACTGAGACTCCTGAACTCAGTCAAATAAAAGAACATGTCGAAGACTACATAAAAACCACCGCACCAAAGGCCAAAACCAACCGTGGATATTAATATGGAAGTTAACGTGCAGAGAAATGTCTACTTATCTGAGAGAACGGACCTACTGGTTGGGTAAGTTCACTCTCATTGCTCTTATTAATGAAGTTACTTGTTTTCTGTGATGTTATTTAATGCAGATTTGTACATACCATGGACGTTTGTCTTAAAAATGGAACTTAGTATTACAGTGATTACTAGGATAAAACTTATTTATGGACAATAATAGGTTTCATCCTAGTAATACTAAGTTTAATTAAGATATTTCACCACTAAGATTTGCCATGACTTCATTAGTTATTGAAGAGTTCCTGATGAATTGTGTTCCTTAATTTAACTTTTGTGTGCTTGCATGCATATAACACTAAATTTTGATTTGCCATTATTATATGTTTATGCTGACGTTTTTGTACTTGAAAATCAATAGACTCAGCGTGTACAACATGGCAGTAGTGGCCAGTGTCTAGAGATGAGTTCTGACAAGCAGAAGGTACTGATGGAGGACTGCTCCACTGAGCCGAGACAAAGATGGGCCTTCCAGAATTATGATCCTACCAAGGCTTCCAAGTCCTAACAAAAAAAGAATCTAGTTGCTGTATATAAATCTTAAAAGATTTGGCCGTGCTCACACCAAATAGAGATGAGGCAACAGTGGTTAATAATATGCTTCAGTTTATGAGATCTTTAGTTCAGGAGTAAAGTTATTTTCATGAGCATTAAATGTGAAGTATTAGCCAGTGATCAGTTTTTTTAACCATTTTTTAAATGTTCTTGATTAAACACATTTGAAATTACCATATCATTAGAAGCCATTATTTGAACAAGCATTTGGATATGTTGTGTTTAAATCATTTTAGTGACATGCCAGTCATGATCCAGGGCTACAATTTTGAATGTTAATATATTTTATAAATTTGATAAAATATATATCAAAATACCTTAAGACTGTATTGTGTTGTAGACTAAAGAGGTTTGCAACATGCATTTATGAAGGTATCTAATCATCCTTTTACCCATGTTTCTGCTGGTTTGTGTTGCTAATTAACTTTTAGTAAAAGGATGTTAAAATTCTTTAAGCTAGTACTATCATAACATTCCTAAGTTTCTGCGGTAATAGCACATAATTTTCATGGTCACATTTGCTTGAAGCACTAGGTGACTTGTTTTCTTTTATATTTTTGTTAGTATTTGTTCAATTTTTATATTTTGGAAAAAAATGGATCAAACTTGCTGTGTGCATAACACAGCATAGGGAAGTAAATAAGTGTTTGTTCATTACCATTATGCATTATGTTCGTACATTCTGATTAGAAACCTGTGTTCCTGATGTAATGTGACATTGTAGTTTGTTATATTGTATACATTAAAACTAAGAATGCTGGATGTATTCAAATGTGATGAAAAGCAAAGATGTGTAAGTACATAGCATGTTGACAGTCATCTCAGATCATTGAGCAATATATCTTGCGTACACACCCTTTACCGACTACCCAAGTAAACTAGTGTTTTTTATCTGGTTCTCTTGGTATGCATACATATGTTTTAGAAAAAAAAACATGATCATTATGCATTACATTTCAAATTTTGTAAGCTGTAATATTTCTAAAATTATTAGTCTTAAGACTCCCCTGTAATGTTCATACCACTGGATGTCACAAGATTTAAAATCTGGTTGCCCATATCATTTTCCCCGAAGTTTAGTTTGGATGTAACTTTTCATCTGTAGCAGTTAGAGTTGAAAATTTTTTCCTTCAGGCTGTAGTTATCAGTTTTTCTGTGACAATGCTTGTCTTGGAAGGTATTTTCAGCACTTTGTTTAACATAGTGTCTGGCACTTGTTGGTGTGAGCACAGTTTTGATGTGATAAGTGACAGTGTTAGTTTCTACTAGTGCCTTATTGCACGAGTGCTATGCTTAAATGGATATTTTTTTCTGTGATTTTGCTCTTACCTGCAAGAAATTGTGAACAGAGCTTGATACCAGGGAAATGAAGACATAATCTGACAAGTTTCATAATTCCATTACCACACATAGCTTATAATTAGTTCCAGGTGTAAAACACATAGCTTATTAGTTCCAGATGTGAAATATAAAGACAATAACAAATACATGGTTGGTGGGGGAGGGAGGGGGCATAGGAGCATCCAAAACCATCAGTCATGTTAAAGTGTCTTACCCTTATACAAGGATTATTAGTTACCCCATAAGTACTTGATGTTTATGCATAAAGAAATTAATTCAAATGATATTTATTCCACAATGCTTGAATTTTTTTCTCGTTTTCAGGCAGTAAATGAATAACTAGGATGTCCTCCACATGAGAAATTTTGCAATATAGATGCTGTTATGCAGTCTCTAAAAATGAAAGCAGAATCTTGGAAACAAAGGCAGTGTGACATGGTTCAGCCAGTAGGGTGGGTGTGGGATTAGTACCAAAAGAATTGCAATTCCGGATGCTCCATCTTGAAGTATGCACATGAGCACTAGAATAATGAAGCAGAATGTCTATTTACCAAGCATGGATGATCATGTTCTAATGCCTTCAGAGAATCTAGCTGATGACAGGGTTTTCAAATTCTTTATTGAGAATAAACAAAGATTAAGGGAGATGGGCAAGCTTACAACGTCTCAAAGGAAATACAATACCATGAATAATATTTACAAATGATGACAAGTGAGAAATATATACATGTGTGAGTATGTACAACTTGATGCCGAAAGTAATGGAAAAAAAAGTCAAAACACGGGCGACTGAAAGAGACAGTCTAGGTGTAGAAGTGTACATGACAATATCTGCCAGATGAGTGCACGGCGGCAGTGAGGCAAAAACAGTGGCAGGTACAGAGAATAGTCCAAAGGAAGCAGTGGAGGTAACATCAATGACTGGAGCAAGCACCATCACAGGCACCAAAGAGAGGGCGGAATTCACAACGTGAGACTGAGATCAGCAGAAGGTCCAGTGAACCATCTGGCGTGAGGCGACCAAATGTGCATGGAGGCTTGATCATGGTTGTTGGAATGAGTAGAGACATATGCAAGGCATAGCCTGGACATGAGGAAGTTATGGAATTGCTGGCACAATGCATCCCCTGCCTGAAAGAGGGAGGGAGGGTGGTGAGATGGCGGATGGAAGCTGCTGGTGGCAGATGATGTGCTTAGCCAAGACAAAAATATAGGAACACAAAGGAGGAAGCGGCACAGAGGGGAGGTGCTTCAGAGCAAAGTGCAGTAGGCAGTGAAAGGTAGCTTAGCTGCACAGAGATGACGTGAAATAGTGAAGACCAAGTGGAGCAGAGGAAGTAGCACTGGGCAGTGAAGGTACACATGATCTGCATCAGCTTGACACAGGCAGAAAACACAGACTGCAGATGGCAAGAGACATTATGTAGAGGGTAGCAGACACAGGAAGAAAGATGCAGGTATAGCCAATGGATATTGCGTTCATTGGGCACCGAAAGGGGAGAAACCGTTGCCAACCAGACACTCAGCAGGTGGAACCCCATGAATTGATTGAAGTGCTAATGGTGGTGAATCGCAAAGGAGGCGGTAGAGGAGTTTGACAGAATAGGGGAGCATGGAACCTCGAAGCGGAAGAAAGAAGGGACAGGTGGAAGAGACAGAGTAAGCCGAAAGAGATAGAGATAGTAGGAAAGAGAGCGATGATGGAGGAACGAAGGGAGTTGTAGAGTTAGTGAGGCAGCGGTATGGTGGAGGAGAGAGCACAGCGGGAGTAGGAAAGTGAGCGATGATAGAGGGACAAAGGGAGTCATACCGGGGAGGGGAAGAGAGGAGAGAGTGCAGCAAGAGAGGTCAGGGGAGAGAAGGTCACTGACAGTAATGATCCTGGCTGGGTCAGTAAAAAAGGGAAGATTAGGGGGGGATTACAGAGGAGAAGAAAGGTTAAGCGAGAAGTTCAGAGGAGAAAGGAGAGGGCCTCCGAATAAACCGGAGAAAGACTAAAGCAAAGGAGAGGAAAGCGATCCATCAGTAGAAGCGTGGTGAACTTGAAGTGCGGATTCCGCGGAGAGACCATCACATTGCGGACAAGGCAGGCAGAGTCTGCAGGAGAGCACAGGAGGCGGAGAAGAGAGATCACTCAGTGTGCATGGTAGCGGAGTGTGACTTAGGTGAAGGAAAGGCTACCATGGGATACCGGCAGACTAAGGGTCATAACATTGACCCAGTGGGAATGGGACCAGAGCACTGAGAAGAGAAGACTGGCAATTTCCGTGAAACTGTATGCAGGCATCTGCGCGGCAGTCCACACATGTACACACTGGGAGAGAAGGTAGGTATGAGTGATACGTGCAAGATAAGAGGCACAGAAATGAGCTCTGGGCCAAAAGACAGCGGATCAAGTCAGACGGTCACAAAGAGCAGTCCAGGTCAGTCTGGGCAGTGAGCGAATCCCAGAGATGCACACACAGGATTTTCTGGAAAGTGGCAGACCAAGAGATGCTTCAAGGGGTGTCAGTGTACAGAAATGCATTTGTTTGTTTGTAAGAAAGTGAAAACTTCTTCTGGTGTTCCATAAAATGCTCACTAAATTTTATTGGCAAAGACCATTTCTGGCTTGGATAAGTAATAAGTTATCTGCCTTGGCCAGTACAATATCTTTAAGAATTTTCCATCAGTGTTGATCCAGTCAAAAAATAGCTTCTTAGATTGATGTATATGTTATGAAAAGCAGATGAGGCATAACTCTAATTTTTGAGTTTCTAAACTCTGAAAGTTATTTTGAAACCCCTATTAACAAATTTAAAGAACACTTACCATGTTTTTTTCTCTGAAAAAAACCCAACAAAAAACCCTGTGCTGATGCCTCTCCTAGGAAATTTTATTGTTTTGATTATACTGTCCTCTAAAAATGAAGATTAAAATATTAAAAATGCAATTTATAAAAATCTATTAAAATCTTCCATTTTCTCACTGTTTGATGCCTTTGGGAATCTCAGATAAATATTAGATGTCTACAAATTTTCTTAAAAGTTAGCAGAAAGTAATTTTTCTCATGGGGGCACACACTTCTTAACATTTGCAGAATGTCATTGGTACTTTAATTTATGATGTGTTTTGGACACTTAAAATTTCATCTTCAGGTGAAAGACTTGACATAGTCATACATGTAGGTAGACCTTTCATTCTTCATTCACTGGGTCCTTTTCATTACTCTGCCTTCTGTACAGTCTGTCTTTGGTCCCAGCAATAAGTAAGGCATGAGTAAACCATGTTGCAATTTACGCGACACTGAAATCTGTTTCAGTGGAATAAAGAAACTGATGCTGCGTAGTTACGTGCAATTTTGTTGTGGAACATGCAACTCAGTTTTGAACTTCTGCAAGTTTTCTGTTGAAAAATTACTAGGAATAATTTTCGTTGTTAGTTGGCAGTGTCTTCACTTGATGAGCTGGAATTCACTTCTGTATAATCTCTTAGGATATCTTCAAGCTCTAGATGTCCTAAGGTGCTCCTCTTGTCTGCAAAACAAGAACTACCAGATTAAAATATTGCAAAGCAGCTGACTGCTACAAGTTCTTCCTGATAGACAAGTGCCCCATTCTTATTATTTTATTTGAGCTCACCATTGCATTTTTCTGTTAATTTTTTGATTGCTGCAGACAGTTACTTCAGATGGTTTATATATACTGTACTTCCAGAAGCATTGTGTCATTGGCATGGCAATGTGTTTGGCCTGCATTTAATTAATTTTTTTTCTAGAGTGCAGAGCATCCTTAAGTATTAGCTTTTTTATCTAGTGTGCATCCATCCTTTGCAATGCTTCTATCAATTTCAACCCTTTGCATATTTTTTTCTTTTTATTTGCACAATGTTCAGAATTGTATCCAGCTGCAATAACAATATGTGTATATTGCTTTTATGTTCATTGTGCATAAATTTTTGTTTCAACGTTTTTTTCTATGCACTTGTTGATACAGTTATTTATGAAGGGACAATTCATGATTTCTGTTTAACTTTTTGCGATACACTGTGATCATCACTTGAGTGTTACATCCATATCGAATTGTCTTCTGAGATGCAAGTCATTATTTGATGTTTCTCTTTCCTTCGAAATAGGTGTGGAAGGATGTACATGAGTTATTTCAAATACCTGTATTCCCTTTAACATAATTCACAATTACGAAGGTTCTTGCTTCTTTCAGTGTTGTTGCAACAGAAATATATGCTGTTACTGGGCAACTTGATATGTTTCAAAAGCTGAAAATTATCTACCCACTGTCCAGTAACTTGGTTTTCTTTATACAAGCAGGAAACAAATTACCATCTACCCTTATACCTTAAGATAAGGGCAGAAAGTTATGTGTATACATTTCAATCTTATAATTAGAGACCATCTTCAGTATATAGAGTTTGTCTAAGTTCTCGTTTGAATGAATTTATATTTGCATTCAAAAAGAGGACTTAGACAGTAATGCTGAAGATGGTTTTGAATTATGAGATTGAAATGTATACATATCATTTTCTGCCCTCTTATTTTAAGGTGTACAGAAGATGGTACTTTGTTTTCTGCTTGTATAAAGAAAACCAAGTTACTGGATAAGTGGGTAGCTTATTTTCAGCTTTTGAAATATCATGTATCAAGATGCCCAATAACAGCACTAAAAGAAGCAAGAACCTTCACAATTGGGAATTATATTAAAGAGAACACAGTACTTGAAAATAACTTAAGTCTATCCTACCACACCTACTTAAAAGGTAAAAGAAACATTAAATAATAACTTGCATTTTAGAAGACTATTCTTAGATATCGATGGGAAACAAATTTTTCCCTGAAAAAATAAATTCTTCAAATAATACACGGAAGGTACACACATCTGTCATTATCAGTATAAAGATGCCATATTTTTTATTGTTTCCTACACGAGCCATTTCTTCAGAAAACTTGAAAATTATATCGCCCTGGAGGGTATCGAACCCACAACTCCCGATTTCTGATCAAGCAAAAATGTAACTGTAGCATGGTAGAACGGAAATCAAAAGGTGTGGGTTCAATTCCTGCTCCACAGCAATGCAATTTTAAAGTTTCCTGAAGAGGTATTGTATGTGCTCACACATTCAGTATCTCTTATAAGTTGATCACCCTACTTCAACAGCTAAATTCACCCTTTACAAAAAAAAAAAAAACACCCCTGAAGGAATCGTCCAATCGAAATGAAAATTGGTATGTGCAACATGCATGTAAAGGAAAGGAAATGATCGCAATTTGAGAGCAGTTGGGCCATTTATTTGGATAAAACAGCTACACGAGTGGAACAAGTCAGTACATTGTAGTGCCACCCCTGGCTTAGATACAAGCCGTTATCTGGCATGGCATAGATGTGTACAGTTCACAGACACTGTCCTGAGGTATAGCATGACAGATGGTTTCCAAATTGCTGGCTAGTTTGACAACATTCTGGGATGGGCGTAGGTGTCATCCCATCATGACCCTGACATGTTCGATCAGTGAGAGATTGGGCTAGCCATGGAAAGGTGTCAACATTACAGAGGCAGGTCTGGAGAGTCGTGCTGTATGTGGCTGGGCATTATTCTACTGAAAAATTACTTGGTGATGCTGTGACAGGAATGGCAACACAACAGGTTGTAGAATGTCAGCGAAGTACTGTTGAGCTTTTTTAGGGTGGTATGGAGGAGTACCAAGGGTGTCAAACTATCATAGGAAATGGCTCCCCAGACAGTCTCTTCAAGTGTGTGAGCTGTGTGCCATTCCATGGTAAAGACAGAATCTGTGTGCTGGCCGGCTAGTCTCCAGACATGTATGCGCTGTTCGTCGGAGCCAAATGAAAACAATGACTCGTCACTGAAGACAACACTACACCGATGGACACTATCCCACATTGACCCCCCCCCGATTTTCAGAGTCTGGGATCTTCATATATATGTATATATAATGTGCGTATGTGTGATCGAACCCCCAGATTTTGAAACATGGTTATGCCACTGGTCACAATCGCCTTTGCGTGCGAGCTTTGCTCTTGATATACCCTTCTTAATGCACAGTACCCATGCACTGTGATAGGCCACTATTTAGTCATTGGTCATGGTTTTTAAATTGTTTGCATATTCCGTCGAGGTGCTTGCATGCAGAATTTCCATCAGGATTGTACGACTTTCTCGAATTCTTCGGCTTTTTTTTTTTTTTTTTGGCAAAGAGTGTATTTGTGAAAACCTTGACCTGTATATAAACAGACTTAAAATTTCAAGAATTTGGAGACCATATTTATTTCAATGAATTATGTAAATCTCTGATATTACCTTCTGTAAAAACCTTCAAAGTACAATTCACTATTGGAGTTTCCAAATGACTCGTGCAACATTCATTGTATTACATTTTTTGAAAGACTTCTTGCTGTGGAAACTCGGGAGAAGCGAGATGCCTGATTGGTTGTAGCACTCCACAACAGCTGTACAACTTATCTGGTATCTAACTCACTGCATGCCCAGTTCCAAAGATTGGGGGCTGTGGTTACACAGGGGATATGTATTCCTTCATGTTTAGAAGCAGGAAATTCCACATTCTCCATTTGAAAATGGGATTAAGTTTTTCACTCATTGTGTTAGGGGCACCTATTCCCATAGGGATCCTGCTGTGGGCAAAAAAATATTTCATAATTTTTTTTAATTTTTGGAAGTACTTTTGAAGCGTGCTGTGAATATTTCTGCTGCAGTTACTGGCGATTTTTATTTTTTTTAGACTGTGGCTCTGTGTGCCACTATGCAATATAAATAATGAAATGCAAAACAGGGTCAGATTTTTCTAATACATACTGTATATATATTTCTGTGAACACAACTAAAACATGTAGAATGGCATGTGAAAAATCTCTGTAATTGTAGTTTTCTTCTTACTTTGGTGTGCAATCAATGTCTCCTTTTGCATTGCATATACACCTGTGGCTAATGGAAGGAGTGCCATTTCTCCACAATTTTTTGAGAGCAGAAATAATCATATCTGCCCGTTATTATCCATAGCTAAAAAACAGCTGAGGATATAACTGACAGGTCAGAAAACAATCGCACAGTGACACATAGTTTAAAACATAAACAAACCAGTCAGCAAAAGCAGAGGGAGGATTTATGTAACACTTTGGAAGTCCAGCTTTATTTTTTACTGATCCACATATAAGCCCACCCTTCACTTTGAAAGCAAGATTTCTTCCAAAAACTTTTGGTTTACTCAGGAAACAGTAAAACTACAGTACCTTTGTGCCGATAGTGACATTTAGAATATAATTCAATATGGATGTAAACATTCAAATGATGAACTTCATGTAACATCATATAAAGAGTTAAACAGAAAAAATGTACAGACTTGTCATAATGAACTGTATCAAAAAGTGCATAGAAAAAAACCTTGAAATAGACTTGTGCGTGATGAACAGAAAGCAAATATATTTTGTGTATTGTATTTATCTAGTAAAAAAAACATACGTTTTAAATAAAGCTTAGAACACATTATTGCATCCAGTTGTAAATATGCTATGAAGTATTTCTTTTAACAATTGGCAACAGTTGTTTAGTGTAAATAAGATACTTTCCATCATTGTATCAGACAGTTACTTATGGGATGACTGAATGATGTATCTGTTGACCCATGTTGTAAGTTATTATACTATATAATATTACATACAGTGGAATAAATTTACCAATGGTATTGATAAATAATTAACAAGTGATTATACTACTGTTGCTGTATCCAATATTCTAATGGAGGAAAGTAGAAAAAGTGGCTTTATAGATTTGTGCTTCATAATCTAAATAAATCAGGCATGCATATTTTTACACAAAGGCTGCATGATTTTGTAATGAAAATAGTGACAATGAAGAGGAGTATTGTCTTCAATGCATACATTACTGGGTGACATAACTAGACTTTTTGCATGGGGGTTTGCTGAAATTAGGAAATTCTAAACTCCATTTGTGATCAAAATTCTACTGATAACTGATTAAGAGTTGTAACTGAATTACAAAAACCAGTGACTTTAAAGTGACATTAGGCTTGGGCACCTTTTTAAAAAACAAAGCGATTTTAGTTGTAAAATTCATGACTGTCTATAGTGAAATTTTGATATCCAAAATAAACTTTCCAAAATTTTCCTTAGGTTTTTTTTTTCCATTATGTTTCAATGGCAAGTTTTCAAGGAAGACCTTTCCTCTTAATCAGTTTATCAAATTTTCTGTTATGGCTAACCACTTGTGACTGTTCTTCAAACAATAACTGCCCAGTGTAATCATTATGGAGTCCTCTTTTGCTTCCCCCTTCTCCCAAGTCTTAATTTTTTTTGTACAAAAACTTGTAATTTTATAAGGAAAAAAACTTTAAATTTAAAACTGACTACACCATCAATGATTGCATGTGCTGATCATTGCTAAAAGAATGGTTCTAAGTGGGTTAACCATAACTATTACAGTGAAACATAACAAACAATTGTCCGATAGTCTTCCTTGAAAATCGGACATATATAATTATACAGGGCTTAAAAAATTTCATGCTGGTTCACCAGTCAGGCAAATACCTCGCTCGCCACCTGAAGAATCAGCATCCCCAAAGGGCTGTCCATTTTGTTTTGTGTTTTAAAGTTTGATTTGTTAAAAAATTATACATGTCTCTGGAATAATAGTTTGTTGCTAACCTAATTTAAATGATTAAACATTGTATATTATCCAAACTGTTGAATTTTCTGGGTTTTTACACTGGCTAAAATTTTTTCCTGTTAAGCTTATAAAATAATCTAAGTAACTCTTGATGTCTTTCTCATTTGATCGAATTGATAGTGTTTAGTACGATGCTCCCTCTTTTTTTAAATTTCTGCAACCACCACCGATTTCCTAATGAGAACATCCAGAATCAGTGGAAATGTACTTTGCAATTCCAAGACAACACAAGGGTCTATAGACAGTATCACATGTTATTCTTCTTACATATTTTCATTTTTAAAAAATGCCATGCTTGCTTCTATTTAATACAAAAAAACTTTACTCCATAAAAAAAATATTGTTAAGAGTATATATATACACAACATAGTAAAAATTAATGCAAAAATTGAGGGTAAATATTTAACTTTGCCGTAGTAAAAATATTTTCCAGATATTGATTCCATGATCACTTATGTATTGCTTTTAATTATGTGAGCACTTAATCCGGTAAGTATCCTCAATAAATTTAGTACTCAGGGAAAAAAGTGCAAAATCTTCAAATGACAAATGTTGATGATATCAAATCAAGTAAAAACAAATACCGATCTTCAAGTGTCTGGTTTCAAACTCCTTTAAAGCTGTTTCAGTCCTTAATACAATGATTTTTGAGAAAGAGGAAAAACAAGTGTGTTTACATTTTTCTAGTTTTAAATATTTCAGCGATATTGTTTCTTTTTATTGTCTTGTCTTTTAAATTCAAGAAGCAAGCATACTTTACAAAATAAAGAAAACTTACGTTACTAAAATCTGGATCCCCTTCTAACATTCTTTTTAGCGAATATTTCAATCAATTTTGTAATGTCTAGTTTTCTGGCTCTGTCATTTTCAATGCTTATCATTGCAAGTCCATCAAGCCTACTTTGAGTGTGCGATGACCGAAGGTAGAAACCTCGGGTTCGATCGCAGGCAAGTACGAACGCTCGAACCACTAAATATCCGCTGTGTGTCGGCTGGGCACGTTAAGCCGTCGGACCCCGGGTGCTGGCCCCCTGTAATAAATAAAGGTGTTTTCCTCCCCTTTTTTACCTTGCTTCCGTGTCACTTTCCTATCTGCCACTGTGGCCCAAATCTCCTAGTTTCCTATTTTTAAGGGTTGTTTAAGATCTGGGGTCAGACACTCCCTTCCTAAAATCCTCTATATATGATCTGATCTCTAATTGGCGTGCAGATAAGTCTGTGTCAATGGGGCCATTTAGTTCAAAAACTTTCGTATCCAAAAGACGGAAAATTTAAGACAAATTTTTAAAGCAAGTAGAAAACCTCTTTTCTAAAATTAAATTGCTAAATAAAAAAAAATACATACATAGATCTGGGCCCCCTAAAATTCACGGGCCCACCCAGGGGTTGCGGGAGCTATCTTTATGCCCCTGGTAGTGCAATAAAAAGTTCCGAGACTAGGTACGTAGCACGCCAACAGATGGCAGTACGTGGATGAGTGAGCAGCGGTCGAGGGTAGTGACCTTCAAGAGTCATTGTGCTGAGTGGCGTCTTGTGAACATCAGGAGTTGTGCTACACAATATTTGGTGACCATGTGCAGAACACAGCTGCGATTTCGGTATGGACTGCAAACTAGAGCAGCGAGCGAACATCAAATTCTGCATCAAACTCAGCAAATTGGGAATGGAGACGCATGAAATGTTTCGGCAGGCTCGTGGCAATGAGTCAGGCGAGGTGTTTTGAGTGGCACTCACGCTTCAAGTGCGGAAGAACAGCACTGTAAGGTGACGAAAGGTCAGGACGACCGTCCACGAGCAAAACCCCCCAAAATGTGGACAAAATTAGGGAACTGGTGCAATGAGGATCATCGAAGAACCATTCAAGACATTGCTACCATCATCAATGTGTCATACGGAACAGTGCAAAAAATTCTGACTTCTGTTTTGAACATGCACCGCATTGTTGCAAAGTTTGTGCCAAAGATTCTAAACCCCGAACAGAAGGCGTTCTGTGTCGAACTCTGTCAAGATCTTCATCAGCAGGTGGTGAATGAACCAAGATTCCTGTCGCGGGTCATCACTGGGGACGAGACGGTTATGACCTGGAGACCAAACAACAGTCGTCACAGTGGAACAGCCTGGCATCTCCAGTACCGAAGAAGGTCCCACAGGTCCAGATTGCAACCAAAAGCATGCTCATCATGTTCTTCGACATTCGTGGGGTTGTGCACCGTGAATTCATCCCCCTGGGCCAGACAGTCAGTTCTTTTTTACTGCGATGTTCTGCGGCATATTAGGGAGGACATTCACCGCAAAAGAACCGGAAATGTGGTGCAGGGGCGATTCCCTGCTCCATCACGACAATGCAGCAACTTGCAGAGCGTTAGCAACATGCCTGTTTTGCAGCCCCAACAGCATGACTACCCTTCCTCACCTGCCTTACACGCCGGATTTGGCCCCCTGTGACTTCTTCCTGTTCCCAAAGATGAAGCTTAAGGGTCGCCAGTTTGAAACTGTGGGCGAGATCCAGAGCGAATTGCAGACGGTGCTTGACACTATTCGTGAACAGGACTTCCAGGGAGTGTTCCAACAGTGGCAAAAACTCTGGCAGCGGTGTATCGCGGCCCAAGGAGACTACTTTGAGGGAAATCATAGCCAGACTTGAGTAACGTTGTATATCGGCCTAGTCTCAGACTTTTTCATCAAACCTCATATACACTGCTGGACAATTGCTAAGGACGGATCATAAACGGAAATCCAGAAAGCTTTGGAACGTGTTCAAGGGACAAACAGGCCATTTTGTGCAGAATACGTAAACGTGAAAAAAATGCAATTACCGTCCGCAGGCGTTCTGGCGTAAGATGTCAATACGGGATATGGCCACCATGGAGGGCGATGCTAGATTCCACACGTCGTGTCATGCTTTGCACAACATTATCAAGCAGCTGTTGGGGTAATTTATCCCATTCCTCTGTCAGTGCACGGATGAGGGTGTCCTTGTTTATTGGAGGGCATTGGCGACCAGCAAGACTCCTCCCCAAAGCATCCCACACATTTTCAATGGGATTCAGATCTGGAGAACGTGCTGGCCATACGAGGCGTTGAATATCCTCGCTCTCAAGACACTCCTGGACAGCGACTGTTCGATGACATGTTGCGTTGTCGTCCATTAAAATGAATCCATCACCGACAGCACCACGGAACATGCGAACATGAGGTAGCAGAACATCATTAATGTATCGTTGGCCAGTCATAGTCCCAGTTGGAAGCACATAGAGGGACGTACGGCCATTGATCATGATGCCAGCCCATACCATGACACTACATGTCGGATATCGGTCCCTTTCCTGTATGTTTGCTGGACAATATGCAGTACCACTATCACGCCAGATCAGTTGTCGTCGACAATCAGACGATAGACTGTATCTACTCTCATCTGAGAAGAGGACAGCAGATCAGTCGTTATCAGTCCAATTGTGATGTTGATGGCACCATTGCAAACGGGCGGTACGGTGACGTCTGGACAATGGGATGCACACAACAGGACGGCGGGCGTATAGTCCTCCTTCATACAAACGTCTGGCGACAGTTTTTCGGGAGATCCGCTTGCCAGTAGCAGCCATAAACTGATTTGCTACCTCACTAGCTGTGCTGCGCCGGTGTCTTTTTGTTGATAGCACTATGTACCGATCTTCTGCAGGTGTCGTACTGCGAACACGACCTCCCCTGTGACGTTTGCTACACTCTCCATTTGTTTGAAATGATTTCCAAAGCCTTGAAACAACACTGTGGCTGACGTCGAACTCCCTGGCAACATCCGTTATTTTTCGCCCTTCTTCAATCTTGCCAATAATACGGCCACACGTAAAATCATCTAGGTGATGTCGGGAAGACATACTGAAAATTGCAAGTTCGTCAATTGATTCTTTCTTTTTTAACTTTGCGTTTGAACAACAACGGTCAATACGCGTCAAATCCTTTATATCTCTTATCAGCGCTATGACGTCACGAACAAGTTCGGCAATCCAAAATTTGGATACGCACAACACGTCTTACCGTATCCCGCACTTATGCTAATTTCCACATTTTCCTGCCCTCCATTTTATGGTTGCTATCGTTGCTATTGTCATCCATCCTTAGCAATTGTCCGGCAGTGTATATAATCAAAAAAATATTGTGTACTAAGAGAAACTGGAAATAGTCTATTCTTGATAACTCATACTTTGATAACATGAGATTCTTGATAATTTAAAAAAAAAAAAAAAAGTAAACCTGGAAACTTATGTGTATAATGAAATTTTGGTCATAAATCAAAATTCTTCTGGTGGTCTTTAACTCAAGGAAAATATTATCATCTCAAAATGTAAACTATCCCCAAAATTGACCCCAAAGTGCAAACATGAAGATTTGATGCACAGCTCATATAAATAGACAACAGAAGAAAGCATTCCAAGCTCACTATTTTAACTTTATAAGGGGTGAAACTTATCCTGCCACCTTTACATGGGGAATGGACTGTGCCTCCATGGCACACGTCTTTAATTTCCACTTGTAAGATGTCTAAAGGTCATCTTCAGCTGACTGATAAGAATTTCAAATGCGCCTCTAAGCATATGACCTAATAGAAAGATGGTGTTCATAAGCAATTTTTGTTAAATTTGTGTTGTGTGCTGTTCTGAAAAAAATCAAGAATTGTTTTGGTGAATTCTTTTTCGAAACTTATGGCTTCAAAACACACATTGTTAATCACTTGATAAAGTTAAGGTAATTAAAGCTGTTGGAGGTGGCAGTAAGAAAAATTAAAAATAATTTTGGACTACAGAATAATACACTGTCTGCTATTCTAAAGAATAAAGAGGCTATTAAAAAATTCAAAAGTAGCCCAGGCAAAAGGAAAAGAATGAAATGTGCAGAGTATCTAGTTGTTAAGGAATGCTTGATGAAATGGATTTTTCAGTGTAGAGATAAAAATGTGCAATGGGGAGGGGGGATGTAACTGCCACTTTTTTTTTTTTATCATATGAGAGAAAGCTGAAGTCTTTTGTAAGCAATTAGGTCATAATGATTTCAAGGCAAGCAGTGGCTGGCTACAAAATTTCAAAAATGTCATGGTACATCACATGCCTTACAGAGGAAGTGCAATTATGGATGAAGAGCCCTGTTCCAAATGGCTGAAGAAATTGCCAGCCATTTTAAGATTATGACCTTAACATTTTCAAGCAGATAAAACTAGATGTTTTTTTTTAAGTGCTTGCCTAATGGTACCATGCTTTTGAAAGGTGAAACAGCTCAGGGTAGGAAGCAAAGATCATGTAACATGAGTGGATCTGAAAACCTTAAGTTATTAATGATAGGCAAATCTAAAAAAATCTAGATGGTTTTTCTGGCAAAAAAATTTCTATCCAATGATCAAATAAAGACATGAGTTACCCATGAAATTTTTCAAAACTGGCTGAAAATTAAAAACTAAATATTTTATGGGATTTTTCTAGGAAAAAGTTTCTCTTCTCGTTACTATTGCGCTTACAGTTAACCTCAACAGGTAGTCATTTTTTCAAAAGATCTTGCCAGATGTTACTGACAAACCTCTACAGCCATTGGTGGTAGTCCTTTTTCTTCTCAATTTAAAGTCCTTTTAATTTCCATGTCTGGAAGTTTCGAAAGCTCTGATGACCTTTAGGGAATCCCATCTCATGTGACTAGTTTCTCTACCATGCCTATCTAAACCTGTTTTGTTGAACCAATTTTTTCAATAGATGCCTTATGTACTGCTATTAGAGTTTCAAGTCTGTGGCCTGTAAGATAGTCCATGAAACTTCAGAAATGAGTTTCAAAGCTGGTTCAAACAAAGTACAGAAGTGTTTTCAATCTTTCACTCATATATTTAGTAATTCCCATTAGGTTCACTGGTGTACCATTTAAATTGGTAGTTGTACATAGGATCCTGACAAGGAATGGTGGAAATCTGCATAATAAAATAAGAGACACTTGTGAAATATTCCTAATAAAAAAAATAAAAAAAATCTGTCCCGTTAAGTTACACAAATTAAAAGTTGTGTTGATTTAAATGCCAGAATTGAGAACGGATTTCCATAAGATAGGAGTCTGACATGGTGTCTCCTATCATATGGAAATCCATTCTCAATTCTTCTTAAATGTATTATGGGAAAGGTAAATTTAAAATGAGTTGAATTTCTAATATTATTGTTAGATTATATTAGAAATAATTTATGAATCTCTTAGCTAATGCTTATGTTCTGTTTTGCTTTTCTTGGCACTCATTGGCCATATCTGGCCTTTATGCATTAAAATCCAAATTCTCATTGGCCACTCCTGTGGTGCAGTGATCTAAGTGATGGCTTCTGATCATTCGTCCGTAAGGGGTCCGGGTTCGAATCCCAGTGAGGCATGGATGTTGTTTGTCTTACAGCACTGGCTCTCTCCCTTCCCTGGAACCAGTGGCCCTAAATTTGGGACGGGCGATTGTTCATAGCCCATTGAGTTACTCACAGTGGTCATTAAACCTCCAATAAAAAAAAAGATCTCATTGATCTTTGGTAAACATTTTTGCCATTCATTATAATTATTTCCTAAAATTGGCATATTACTGAACACACACTAACACATTGATAATACGATGGATTTAAAAAAAAAAAAAACTGTAGGAAGTACTGCTTAAGCTGTATGAATCAAAAATGAACAAATTTAAAGTGTATAAATTTTAAGACATTTTTAAGCCAGTGTGTAACTTAAAAAGCTAACCTCATTCTACCATACCTGTATCCCAAGATCAAGAAGGAATGTTGATGCTTTGTAAGTAAGAAAGTTTTAGATCAAGTTGTATTCTTAATTACATGGGCAATTAAAGTTAACCAGGTATTTTAAACAAGATTGACTGCAAAAACACTCACCCAGATGAAGAGGTAACAAGATAGCTTCAGAAAAGTTGCATCCCTGTACTGTTAATGTAACAGATATTATCAAAGCCTGCCTACAATGTTAAACTGCTGCTTGTGGTCACAGTACTGCATGCTTTATAAGAGTTGGTAACATAAAAAGAAAAAAAAACAGATCTTGGTATTGAGCACATTACTTTTCTTCAGTGCTGTAAAGCAAGTGGAAATCTCAGTTTGATTTTTTAAGTGATGCATTAAAATACTACAGCTACAGCAGCACCAGTACAGCAAAGAGGACAATACAGATCTTTTCTTTGAAGCAGCACTCTGTATAATAACATTTCATCTTTGTTATCAAATAAGGGCAATTCATGTGTAATAAAACCATGTCAAAAATTCATGATGGAAATAATCTTTTCAGACTAATTAATAACAAAGTCAAAACCACATGTAATGGAGTTTAAGGCAGCAAAAAAAAACTTCATTATAACACAAATTTGTTCCCATGTTAAAAAGAGGCAGCCAAGTTAATGTGCTCCATAAAAACTTCAATATTTGTGGAACTTTTCATTGTGTGGTCCCATTATGAATTGGATTTAACAATACTTAATGCACAATAAGACCCATAAGTATAAAATCTGCCTTTGTCACACTGATATCTTATAAGGGGAAGAGTATTCGTGTGGTGAATCTTGTTAACTTGTCTGTTGCCAAAAGAGTTTTCCACCAGAATATTATTTGATGTACCTGAATTAAGTTAGTGTGCAATATTTTGATACTTTCTCTTATGCTCTGCCCTACTGGGAAAGCATTGCAATACTGTTGAACACTAACTCTTACAATTCAGATGCACCTCACAACATTCTGATCATTTGAAAATTTCTCCCAGCAAAAGTCAACTGAACAAGATCCACCCATAATTTCTTGCTATTCTGATCTATCAGTGTGACCAATATTGATATTCAGCTGAAAGATCTAACTGTATATTAAATAGCATGAAAGAATCAATTTTTGACTCCATATCTGCTTTTGAAATATGCTATCTGGCACTTCAATTTAAAATAATTAAACATTTTTTCCATAACCCATGTCATTAAAAACACAAATAAAATCAAACCTATGCAGAAACTGTGGATCAAGTGCATACATACACACATTTCTGCTTGATGATTCATAGTTTCATGTTTGCATGGTGTCACTCTTGTTCACCTAGAATCTGCTTATGTGGTGTCTCCATCCAGCATCATGTTTGACATTAAGGTGGGAAACTATGTGTCTAATAAATATTATGCAGACAAAGTTCATGTCCATAAATACATAACTAGACATGTGTAAAAATTCAAAAACCTTTACCCCATATCTTGTATAAAATTTTTTTTTACACATTAGTAGTAAAAATAATTAACAGGTAAATGCATCTACTCTCCAAATACATCATTTGAGTAATGAGGAAATGTATTGTGTTTCCATTATCAAACTTGGTGATTTTCTTTTAATCTACTTTGATTACTTCAGTTTCCAAAAAATTGAACTGAATACCAGCAAACATGTCACTATAAAACTTTTGAGCCTTCTGCCTAAACAAGTAAATTGAAATGGACAGACCCTCTCAAGTGTATTACTGTTACCAAATGTTTAATTTTGTGGTCAGTTGACTTGCACCTCCATAAAATGTACCAACAGAAGAAACGGAGTAAAGAAATTATGCACTCTGTGCATCACATCAAAAGATCAAGTAACAAATATTTTGCAATTTTCCGAGTTAAGCTAGTGAATAGACCTACCACCACAAGAGGCAGAAAACTTTCTTCAACAAGACAGGGAATAATCTGTTTTCAACAACCATCTCTTCTTTTTCAGGAACTCTTCAAAGTTCATGACCAGCAAATTGCTTATATGTAGAACAAAAATTCTGTTCTAGTGATTTCATATTGGTTTCTGTATGCTTGAGTGTGATTTCTTACTTGTAAAAGTTTGAATTGTTTAACAAATAGTTATCAAAAAAAGAAAAAAAAAACACTATAGCCTACCTCCCCCCCCCCTCCTCTCCCACACAGACACCTACATCCATTCATTGCAAAGGAATGTGTGCCTTGTTTTTAAAAATATGCATGCACTTTCTTCTCCTGTTCAGCATGTCCATATTACTTAGCTGTTATTTGGAAAGTAAAATTATGAAGCAAAATGCAGCTCATATTTAATTTATTTCAATTTAGAAATCAACAGTTTTAGCATAAGTAGTTCTTTGTGTTCTAGATTTATATAATTTATGTCAGTATTAAAATGGTACTTTTGTAGAAAGATATCGGTTTGATAAACTCATCTGCTGAAATTGCACGTGCCAGTGAACATTCCAGTGTCTGAACCAAAATAATTTGTATGATAGTGTGATTGTAAATATTTCTGTATAAAGGTGCTTCATTGTAAAGTGGTCTAAGAGCATACACTAACATCTGTAAACATGAATTTTGTAACAGTTTCTTTGTAACTAAAATTCAATGCATTCCAATGAAACATTCTATTTATTCAGTCTCATAAATATTTTGTGCCTACTTAACTGTTGAATCCAAACTAAAAAGAATGGTGAATGTATGTTGACATACATGATGAAAACTAAAAAGATGTTTTACTTTAACTGACCATTCAGCAAACATTCTGTAAATATGATAAAGTAATTTTTTTAGATATTGTGATATTCTTTGAAATGTATCTAATGCTAGTATTTTAATTAGTTGGTTTTTTGTTTCTGTAGTATACCCAGCTTGCAGAAATACCTTTGGTTCCTTTTAAATGTTTTTATTTTATTTTGTACTTATTTTAATTTTATTGCTGGTGTCTTATTATTTTCCATTATTATTAATGTTGGTGTAATGCATATTTATCAGTTTTGTCATTCATGATCTCAGTTATTTCTTTTGTAAAAATTCAGTACAATCATTTTATTTCATTGGGGTTAATGAACAAGTGCCATTAGAATATACCAGGTGACTAAAGCAAAAGTTGTATCATTTTGAAGTGGGTTTGCTGTTAAAACATCTCATTGTAGAATCTCATGTGTAAATATTTTACATAATGGATAAACTTTTTTTTTTTGTAATATCCTGTTATTGGAAGGATAAAGTGTTTCTTTTTCTAATGCTGTTGCTTTATTTTTCTAGTACTATACCATGTACAAACTAATAATACAGAAGAAAAATCATCACTGCTTGTTTACCAAAACAAATCATAGCTACTCTGGTGTTTCAAACATTAATGATTACAGAAAAACTTGTAAGATTTTCCTCTTCTTTTTTCAGTCCTCACAAGGTACTGGGCACTCATAGTTTACAGTCCCCAGAAAACTGTGTCATTTGTTCCTGTCTCTGCATCAACTAATCGAAGAATAATTAACTCAGCAATCAGAATCCCTGGATAGCCTGTATTTACTATTTATTCATCATGTAACATCAATCACACCAGAAAACTTGAAAATTATATTGCCATGGAATGGGAATTGAACCTGCATCTCCCAGTTTCAAGTTTTCTGATATGATTGATGTTATGTGATGCACAGTAAATACAGGCTATTCAGGGATGCCTGATTGCAGAGTTAATTATTCTGATGTACTTCCACATATTAAGAGAAGAATATTTCTTCCACAGAATTTATACCATCTACTGATGTTTATATATACATATCATGAAAGTTACTAAATTCAATAACTTCATGTTTAACATGCATTTAGAACAATTACTAGCATTTGAAGTAATAAAACTTACCTCCAACACCTTAACATATGTAGCACATTATGAACTCGGCAGACATGTGCTTCCACTCTAAGAGAGGCCTAATACTACTTAGTTATAACTAAGTAGTGTTCACGAAAAAAAAAGTATAGTAATTGTTCAAATGTCTGATGTTTATATATACATATTATACCATCTACTGATGGTTTAATATGTACACTGAAGTGCCAAAAAAACTGGTACAGATGAGCTTATGCAAAATACATAGCAACGTCACCTATGCACGTACTCGGTTGCATCCGCCAGAGCGTATATAAAGCAATAGACATCCTTGCCAGCTGTCGGAGCTGTTTTGGCTTGAGAATGACAAGTAATAAAGATTTAAGCGATTTTCAACACAGTGTCATAGTTGGCGCTCGTGAGATGGGCCATAGTATTTCGGAGGTAGAAACGAAGTTCGGATTTTCACGGACGACCATTGCAAGGGTGTACCGTGACTACAAGAATTCCGGCAAAACCTCAAACCTATGATACCAGTGTGGCCGTAAAAAGACATTGGGTGAACGTGACCATCGTCGGCTGTCTAGAATCGTTTCACGCGATAGGCGTGCAACACTCTCGCAGTTATCATTGGAATTCAATACTGGAGCCTCAACAAGTATCAGCGTCCGGACTGTGCAACATACTTTGCACGATATGGGCTTTGGGAGCCGACGCCCAACTAGAGTCCCCTTGATGAGTGCACGACACAGCTATGCGCCTCGATTGGGCACTGCAACACCGCCACTAAAAGGCTATTGGATCATCTGATTGATGGCGCCACTCCGCCTGAACGATAGAGAACGGGAAATAAGACGAGCCACGCGAGCACTGGAACATTTGCTACGTTTCGTGGAGGTGACGGGTGGTACATCTGTTGCGTCCGCTTCTTGAAAATGGCCGGGGCAGAGGCTGAAAATGCTAGGATGTTAAGCTTGTTTTCTGAGGGGAGAGAGGCCCCTTAATTGTTGAATATTGTGGTTGTGTCAGGTATTTGGGTTTATTTTAATTTGGCATTGATGTGCAATTGTAAATAATTTTGGGTTACAGCTTTTTAACTTTGACGTTTTAGGAAATGTGTAAATAGGTTTTTATTGATTGAGGTTTTAATTAGATTAATGTGTTTTAGGGAGTTCAATTGTATATATTTGTGGTAGATTATTTTGAATCGGAATTTGGGTCATAGTGAAAAGAAAGGAAGGGAGTGAAATTTGCGTGAGTTGAAAAAGATTTTTTATTTATTATTATTTTTTGTGTTTATTTTGCGGCCTCGAACCACAATGTAAATGAGAAAAATACGTGTTGGAAATGTGTAGA
The DNA here is from genome assembly GCA_039090855.1 of Macrothele yani. NCBI lineage: Eukaryota > Metazoa > Arthropoda > Arachnida > Araneae > Macrothelidae > Macrothele > Macrothele yani. The sequence continues at coordinate 1,393,853 of CM076996.1, read as the reverse complement.
GACGAAAACCTCCTGAAAGAGTTAGGGATTAAAGGTGAGTAACCTCAAAATAGAGATATATCATGTTCCTCATTTTTTAATATCTTCAGTAGCAGTGAAAAGGAGAGACTTCGTATTTAAAAAAAAAATTATAATGAAATGCATGTTTCCCTATTTCTAATACACACATCTTCAAAACTAATCAGTAGTGAGCAACTGTTTTCACTCCTTTCCCTTTTATTCAACGAAATTAAATTTCTAGGTCAGTATTTAATCTATCTGTGGTGGAATCCACGCCATTTCCATGCCCCGTAAAATTGTTTCATGGCAGAGTGTGTAATGCAGTATAGATTTTTCACATTTAATTTTCCATAAAATTCGTATTTTTCAATTTCTCAGTCACTTTTTACTCGTACATGATTCTTCCGTGGATTCAAGGAATTCTGCTTTTTCTGTCATCATTTTGGTCATTCTCAAGATCAATGCAAAACTGAAGGGAAGCAATTTTCTTTCTTTGTGTGTGTGTGTGTGTGGGGGGGGGGGGTCTTAAATCTATAATATATAATTTTATTTATAAATTGTAAATATGTGCACCACTGAATGTACATTGATGTCCTGGATTTTGAGAAGTTGGCAGCTCTGAAACTGGTATTGAATAAAAGTTTCTAATTCAGTGGCCGGTATGTGCTTGTTGTGTACTTGAACTTTACTGCGTCACACTGATGCCTGTCAGATCTCCCTGTGACATCTTGATAAGCCCTTTAGAAGAAAGGACTACACTAGATACAGTATTTAACTCGACGGCATAACTAAGCAATTCTTCTCCCAGAGCAAAGTGCAATCTGCCTTGCTATGTTGTACAGTAGAACTGTTTATAACGAGGATCTTGGGGCCGACAGAATTCCTTGCTAAATCTGGACGCTCGCTATATCCATTTTAAGGTGAAAATTCCCATCATGTAAAAATATGAATACATAATATACATTTATGTTTATGTCCCTAATAATTAAGTGTACTTGAAAGATTTAATTCATTAACTACAGTAGTTCAAATTAAAATAAGCACTTACATAAAATGCATAGTGTGGCGATTTTTGTTTCTTGTTTCGTCGGGTGTCCGTCGTTTGCAGTGCAAGGTAGTATTGCACGTTGCGAAATATTTTTTTAGTAGCTGCCACCAGATCGATTCCTTACCTTATTTATATGAACCGATCACCGTATCTTACTTAGCCGCTCGTTCGAGGCATGGTGAAGGATCTGTAAGTTAGATGATACAGAGCTGCTAAACAATTACAACCTGTACACGGTTTTATTTACAATCTTGGTTGGCATAAGAATATTCAAATATTAATACATCTTCATGTTGTGGGCTCCATACTTTTGAGCGGATGAGATTCAGTATCCAGCACACAGTTCTGGATTTCATTAGCACACAGTTCTGGATGAGATTAGCAACACAGTTCTGGTTGAGATTAGCAACACAGTTCTGGATGAGAGGATGAGATACAATGTCAAAGTTCCTGTTGGGATACACAGTCACACAACCTGTATGAAACACAGATGGAGGGTGAACTTTTAATCGCTTCAGACTGCAGCCTGAATATTATATCCCTAAATAACCCGCAGGTATTTGAACATCATTCGTATAACCAAACCCTCAGGTTGGTTCTGCTACAGTGCTACTCCACCTCAGTGGAACAGCATTAGTAACGGCTGGATTCCATACTCCACACTATCACGGAGAAAAAGAAGCGTCTTCCTTGATCACGTTCAGAGACCCAAGAGAGAGAAAGTCTGTTGTGACTTTTCGCGCCTCTTCAACTTTTCTCGTGCCCGGAGACTGCTCTCGTCCAATGGCGTGCCAGAATTCTGAGTGGCTGGGCCATGTGGCTTCTCTCACTGTCCAGCGCCCAGCAAAACTTTCCATGACATCTCAGGGTTACGCCTGTGTCAAGCCCCTCCTCCCCGCAGAATTCACTGAGGAAAGGATTTTTTTGTTTTTTTTTCTTTTCTTCCACTGGTACATACAACATGGCCGACCCATCGCCATCCTCCCTCTCGCTGACCAGAAATGGCGTCCCATCTCCCAGCTTGTATTTATTTTTCACCTTTCCGACCCTAAAATCTCCCAATTTTTCTCACGTCATCACACATAGTACCAGCAAATCCTGAAGCAGATGTGATAATATTTTTAAAAATGTTTTGTTTTATATTTGTTTCCTTAATTTTCACGGATTAAAAAAAATTAGGGCATTTAATTCTTCCTCTGTTATAAAGAAAAAAAAAAGCTGGGAGATTTTCTGCCCAGTGGCTGTTGTGTATGATGTGACGTACTACAGAGGTAAAGCACGTGTCAAGATGACAAATCTGCAGCGATACATCCTGTCCGTGTAGCTTAGTTGGGAGAGCAGCTTCCTCCAGAGTGAGGGGGCAGGTTCGATCCCTGTCACGGACAAACTCCTGTTTTCACATTTGTGCCCAAACATAAAAATGAATCTACTGGCCATTAGGTTCTTCGAAAAATGTGTGTGATGTTTGTTCCACACATTGTCTGGAATTAATGAAAATTCCTACTTTGCTTCAAATGAAAACAATTAAAATAAAGAGAGAGAGAGAGAGAGAGAGAGAGAGAGAGAGAGATGATGCAACATACTACAGAGGTAAAGGACATGTCAAGATGACAAATCTGCAGCGATACATTCTGTCCTTGTAGCTTAGTTGGGAGAGCAACTTACTCAGGAGTGAGGAGGACGGGTTCTATCCCCGTCACTGAAAAACTCTTGTTTTCACAACAATGATGGTCAAGTGTTATCTTCTCTTGCTGCACTCACCTCAGCAGTTTCTGATGACTTAACTGCCTGTACAATATCATCTGCAGGAAGGCTGCCAAATGTGGCAATAGCATCATCTACATTAACAAAGTCTTCAACTGCAAGAACATCATCAAAATGTGTTATGTTTTGAAGCCTTTACAACCAAGCAAAGAGCAGAAGATTGTGCATGTTATCAAATTTGGCTGTGCTACCAAACCCAGCTTTTCTGAAGTAATTTTGGATGTTATCAGTTGAATAGCATCAAGAATAAAGATCTTAATTTCCACCTTTTACTCCACTCGTTTTAAGAGTTAGAATCAATTCCAATTGATAGTGGCACTTGAGGCTTGGAATTACTTCTTGACATATGGGTTGCAACAGAGGCGTTGAGTTCAGAGGCAAGAAGACAAGGTTCGACGCTAGCGAGATCCTTTAATGCATGGATGAGCTTGAAAGTTGTCCATAACAAGCAAAATTTGATGGCTTTTCTTTTGAAGTTGCTTGTCCCACTCCATGATATAGACGGAAAAAATATCGGATATAATCCATGCTTTCATGTTGGACTTGGAAAAAAAAAACCACTGCACGGTTTTTAAAACCCTGTGGTTTCTCAGATTTTCGTATCACTAAAAATTTTCAATTTTTTCTTGTCCTCTGTTACTTCTTGGTCAACATTCTTCCTCTAGCAAACCAAGATTTTCCTGCACTGTTACAATTTTGTCCTGTATATGCCACTGAATTGAATTGAAATTCTAATCTCCATGCCAGGACAGTACGCAGATTTTCTTCTGCATTAAATATGGAATTTCATTACATTTTGTTATTATGCTTGTTAAGTGATTATCTTAGCTTTGAATTAACATTATACCAAACAAAAGCTCTTGTGTTGCTCGTTAAATCCTGGGCCTTGCTAAGTACAGGTTCATTATAAACTGGTTGTACTGTGTGCATCCTGTAACTTGGAATCCAGTCTAATATTTCAGTTGCCTAATGGTGGTCAGTTCTAGCAATTAATTTCAGGATTTTTACCTTTGTCATGATATCAACTTTTATCATTTTCTGGATAGAAAGAGGACAAGAGTCGATGACATCACTACCAAGTTAAAAATCCTTAAATGACAATGGGCTGGACATACTGCTAGAAAAACTGACTGAAATACTGGACTAGATTTCAAGGGATGTGAAAATACCCAGAAAGACCACATGGGGGATGGTGAAAAAAATTCAAAAGCATGCCAGAGTGGCATGGGAAAGACTGAATGAAGACAAAGTTTGTCAAGAGACCTGGGGGAATCTTCATTCAATAGTGGATTGATATGGTGGTGATGATATGCATAAATATACACTGCTTTACGAAACGAAATTAATGTCACACTCAAGTGTCTATGTGGGAGGCACAAACTTTGTACGGTTTTTCTTAACAGCTTTGGAGTTCGGACTCTCAATATTGCATTGAACAGACTGAATGCAGCTGGCAGTCATGGCTCGCAGTAAGGATCGAATAGCCCCAGAGAGTCAACAATGTTAGCCACATCCTTATCATGCACCGTACGTACATTGTGCCTTCATTTCTGAATGTGAGCAGCTGACATCCCCTGAACACCTTGAGGAAATACAAATTTTAGGCTGCCAAGGCTCCTGATATTGGCGAAACATGCTATACACAAATTCTGTAAAAGTACAAATGACAAAATATGGCATGAGAAAACTGCAAGAAACTGGTGCAGAAGTTTCAATTCCAATTTTAATCAGATTGTAAGCAGTGATTTTTGCTTCCAGGGCAGCTGCCCTGCCCTTGTTTGTTAGTTCTTAATCACCCATTTACAGTGAAGCTGGGGGAAGGGATTGCTGGCAGTAACTACACCCTGGCCATCACAGACTTCAACTTCTTGGAAACCTCTTTTTCATCTTAGGAGTTAATGCACACAACAAACATACAAGTTGATTTGTCTGACAAAAAAAAAAAAAAAGGAATACAGGGAATTCCATTGTAGAATTGTAGAACAAAGTGTAGGGTTTGCCTGTAATTGTAACCTGAGCACCCTAAAACTGCAGAAAACAATAACTGGAGAGAGAGAGAGAGAGAGAGAGATGGCACTCCTCAGCCTGCTGGTGTTGCTATAGTGGTTCCACAGTCATACTACTATTCAGAGTGTGTGAAACATTGCCTACACCAAGATGTGGCATTGACACTGAATGCTCTTGTGTAGCATTCTACAGGCATTTTTCAAACATTCATTCTTTTAATCACTAATTTTGTGCCAAGCCAAATGAGGTAGTTTGCAGTATTTATCTTCATTTCCCCCATGAGGAATTTATCTACTTTTAGCTAAGTTTGTGGCTTGTTTAACATGTGCATCAGTGCTGAGATGAGCTGTGCCCAAACTGGGCTCCATAATATTTACTGCAGCTCAGGCTCTGAAAAAGATGAGGTTTTTTGGTAAAGAGAAGCTATTTATTCTGAGCTTGGGTAGCAAATGCCATAGGCCACATGTTGGTGCATTTGTGCTGAGAAGGGAAAAAGCTTCTTCTAGAACTATATAGACAGGGCACAATTTTGTTGGTGTGCTATCAACTATCTCCGTGCAGTAGATCCCTGCTAATACTGTTGAGCAATGTACATAGATTGCAGCACCCCTGATTTTTCTGGATGCATGTCCACCCGAAGCATTTCAGGTTAAACGAATGGTCAAAGAAAATCGAAGGCTATTTAATAGAAACCAATAAAGGATGTCTTTCCCAGTTGAGAAAGACGTTGGTTAATTGCAGGGAAAGGAGAAAGTGGTTGTCTGGAAGAAATTTTCTTTTATTAATGCCTAAACAGGTTAAACAGTTTTTGGGTTCAGCACTGATGTGTGTTCAAATTAAAAGAGCAGTGTGCACTGATCTGCTAATGCATTGATAGTAATTTATAATTGCATCTTGATAATGTTTTATGTGCTTTTGATCTTGCGAATGGTTTATATTTTCCCGGATCCATGTAAACCTTGATGTTTAGTTTGTTAAAATTTGTTCTGAAGCATAAGATTTCAGATATAAGCCAGTCGCAATATTTTGGATCATGTTCAATTTAGAATACAGAAAAGGGATGTTTTTATGACACTATAGTTGGTATTCAGCTGGATAAATTTTGATCCTGCAACGTCTGTTACAATTTGTGTGCAATGTAAAAATAAATTTTTGTGTGGTTGTATGCAGTGATATTCATTGCCATTATAACAGAGCCACCATAGTGGTTGAGCTGTCAGTCAGAGGCACAGACATCTGGCTAATGTTCATGTTGGGCCCAGGTCAACCACTGGATGATACATGGGTGGCCTACTTTGGCGCTTGTTCTGTCCTAGAGCTAGTCACTCTAAACTAGGGACAGACAGCTCCTAATGTTCATGGAGGTCATTAATTTGCATGTGATATTAGTCTGACTTCACTTCCAAGATCTCATTTTTGTGATCCTTTGACAATAATTCCACCCGATTTCTTTCTTGACCACTAGCTGCACAGAAAAACTTGCAACCAACATCAAACTTTCTGATCTGATTCCCTCTCCATTTTGTTTGAGTAAAGAGAATTTGGCAGCCACTGATGGCCAACAGAACGAGCCAGACTTGGATCCCAGATGAGGCATGGACTGGCCGCCCCGGTGGCGCAGTGGTCTAAGGCATTGACCTCTGATCATTCGTCCGTAAGGGGTCCGGGTTCGAATCCCGGTGAGGCATGGATGTTGTGTTTGTCTTACGGCACTGGCTCTCTCCCTTCCCTGGAACCAGTGACCCTAAATTAGGGACGGGCGACTGCTTATAGCCCATTGAGTTGCTCACGGTGGTCGTTAAACCTCCAATCAAAAAAAAAAAAAAAAAAAAAAAAAAAAAAGAGGCATGGACTGCCGGTTCTGTCCCTTCTCTGGATCCAGTGGTCCTAAAGTAGGGACAGGAGACTCCCATATAGCAATAGATGCTCGTGAAATTTGTTGAACACCCCACGAAAAAATAATGCAGAAAATGTCCTCTCTAACAGGTTAAACATTTCTTGCCATCTTCCATGTTGTTAGGAAAACATAGTTTTCACTAAAACAAATTCTTTACTCATACAAGTACATGTACCTTATACAGATTTAGTAGGGAATTCGAGCGTATGTCATGAGATTTCTGCCGCCCCGGTGGAGCAGAGGTCTAAGCGATGGCTTCTAATAATTCGTCCAAGATGGGTCCGGGTTCAAATTGCGGTGAGGCATGGTTGTTGTGTTTTCTTACGGTGCTGGCTCTCTCCCTTCCCTGGAACCAGGCCCTAAATTAGGGATGGGCGACTGTTTGTACCCCACTGAGTTGCTCACTGTGGTCATTAAACCTCCAAATAAAAAAAGAAAAAAAAATTCTACACAATGCTTTGCTGACCGGAACTCCTCAGTCTAATTAGCAAGTCATCCACAGTAATAAAAAGACTACTGTTTTGAAGATAATTAATCTGTTTAATAAAGAACATGAAGCCCTGAACATTATAAGATGAGGAAAAATATGTGGGCATAACTTTTCTTCATCACAAATATGTCAATATCATGTCCTGGCATACACAAGTTTGGTTTTCTTCGGCAGCATAAACCACCGAGAATATTCTTTTTTTTTTTTTTTTTTTGGGGGATTGGAGGTTTAACGACCACCGTGAGCAACTCAATGGGCTATAAGCAGTCACCCGTCCCTAATTTAGGGCCACTGGTTCCAGGGAAGGGAGAGAGCCAGTGCCGTAAGACAAACACAACATCCATGCCTCACCGGGATTCGAACCCGGACCCCTTTGGGACGAATGATCAGAGGCCATCGCTTAGACCACTGCGCCACCGAGAATATTCCAAGATTTCTTCTCTTTCATCAGGTGAACTCCAAGAACGTTTCCGACATACACTTTCACAGTCAATCTTTTGCATGGCTAAATTTCCGTAGACTGGCTCGCAAATAGTTCTGGAAGTCTTCTCTTGCTCCACTATGCATCCTCATGCCGGACACAGAGTTGCAGCCAATGATGCACCGTTGCTTTACTTTGTACAACTGCTGTGCTGCTCGTGAAATCAATTAAAATGTATTATTTGACAGTTTCACTGTTTTTATTTTTTCAATTTTTGCTTTGAATGTAATTTCTAACAGCGACATGACTCCCATTACACTAGAGAAAATTTTCGTGTTTGATTTAACAAAATCTCTATTACCATAATTGTAGTAATAAGTTTTGGTTATTTTGCCTTCTAGTCAAAATGTGAATGAATTGCGATTAAGAAAAAGTTCAGTAATGAATAAATTGCAAACAAAATGCAGCGTGATTCATAATTATTGTTGGGGTTTCAGTGGCCTGGCATGGTCAACCCATAACCGACCAAATAAAACAAGTTCACTGTGGAAAGTTTTATGAGGCAACATGGTACCCGCTGAATTGACGTCATACTTCAAAATGGCGACTGGTCGAGAAAAAGCAATGTGCATACTCTGGTTCTTTTGAAACAAAGTCAGTTATCACAATGCAACGTCGTTACAAAACACAGTATGGCAATGCTATCCGACATTGGTTAAAGCAGTTTCAAAAGACTGGTAGTGTGCAGTATCAAAAAGGAGCAGGAAGACCGAGCACTTTGCAGGATGATGTTGATGAGCTGCGTCACCGTTAGGTATGTCAGAAACGACTGTTTGGAGGGTTTTGCATAACCGCCTACAACTCCGTGCATATAAACTGCAGATTGTACAGGCTTTACAGCAGGACGACGAACCTCGCTGTTTTCAATGTGCCCAAGACATTTTGTCCAAAGTCGAAGCTGATGAACATTACCTGCGGACATGGATATTTAGTAATGAAGCAATGTTTTTCACCTTGGGGAGGGTACATCGGCATAACTGCAGAATATGGGGCTCTGAAAATCCTCGCGCTATTCTAGAAGTTGAACGAGATGACAAAGCGCACCAGACATTCACCTTTTGACTATGTTCGGAAGTGTTGGGGCCCTTTTTCTTTGTGGAGAAAACAATGACCTCTCTGGACGTGCTACAGCTGTATCTGTTGCCTCAGTCAGAAGATCGGTAGCCCAATGTGGTGTTCCAGCACGATGGAGCACCGCCGCATTGGGCTGTTATTGTCAGAGAATTTCTTGATCTGCATTTTCCTGGGCGCTGGGTTGGGAGTGGTGGACCCATTCCGTGGCCTCCATGCTCACCAGATATTATACCACTGGATTTCTTCCTGTGTTGATACGTGAAAAACATCGTTTACCAGACCCCTGTGACCTCTCTCGATGACCTGAAGAGCAGAATTGGTGCTGCAATAACAACAGTAATGCCGCAATGTTGGAGAACACTTGCAGGAAATTGATTATCGCTTGGATATCTTGTGTGCCACAAAAGGTGCGCACGTCATAGTGGTTTAGCAATCTGATGTATTGATTCTACAGGTAATAAAACTTTTAGTTGTCATCTGTCATATTCTGTTAGCAGTTTTTGTTTCCCAATTACATTCCACTGAAACCACGACACTAATTATGAATCGTCCTGTATAATTTCTGCAGCAAAATACTTTCATAAAATTGATTTTATCACTTGCCCAGCAGAGTGAAATTTTCACTTCTAACTGATGTAAATTTGTATTCATCAAAAAATCACTAAAGTTACTTCATTGGGAACATTTATTTTTAAAAATGGTTTTTATTTTTGTAAAAAAAAGCAGATGTTTTAATTCTGGTAGTGACCTATACAAAATTCCTTAATGAACAACATTTAACCAGAAATGTAGGCATGTTAACAGACAACTAGTGCCTTTTTCACACTATCATGAAAAAAAAAATGCAGAACAAGCAAGTTCTGTTCATACAAAAGACATAATGTAGTTTATTGTTTAGGAAATTTACGAAGTTAACATATTTTCAAAAACAAATTTTTGTACAGTAAACTGCAGCAATGGTTTCAAAATGAAAACAAGATATTTTCAGTCTATAATAATAATAATAGAGATTGCCTCTGTGCAGCTTTGAATACCTCTGGTGCAACAATAACTCATCACAAAATTGTGGCAGATGCTTCCAAACTTGGGACGTTAATCATTACCATTCGATTTGTTGAAGTTCCAAAAGGAAGCACATCACAAGCAAAAATATTTAATATTTCTATGAGACTCAAAGGAGACTCCTGTGAATGCATATCTGATCTTGAATGTATGTTCACTGGCATTAAAATGTTTGCCACGTATGCTTTCAGAAAGCAAATTGGGTGGTGCTTTTACATCAGTGGTTGTAATCTTTGGTGGTGAAGAGTATGTCAATCTCATGAAGCATGCAATGCTTCACTACTGGACTCAAAATAGGGTAAATTAATTTGCCTACTGTTCATAAAAAAATATATATATATGTGTGCAGGGTATGGTTGTAAAACTCAATTTTCTTAGTGTTCCTTCAGAAAGAGAAAACTCATGGTTGCTTATGGAAAGAGAAGAAAAAGAACAATTTAGCTCCAAATGGAAAGACTATTAATGTAGTTTATTAAGAGGTGCTTATGAACTGCATTTTTTTCTGTATTCATGTATTTTAAAGATATTAATATTATTACTGCAATATTGCACACATAGTGTATATGAAGGGAATATTTGTGTGGTTAGTTTATTGGGGGAGGGGGTAGTCATAACACAATCATTCACTGCAGTAAAAATTAAAACATACACACTGCAGAAAAGTCCAATTCAGCTAGTTAGTAATAAGTCCAAAAAAATCAATTCTGTTGATGCAAGGGGAGTAAAAGAAAACTGTGGGTCTCCATGGAATAAAGCAATACTTTGTACTTTAAACTTTGTCACGATGATTTTGTTTGTTCTACACCTTCACATCATAAATCAACTGAAATACTTCACTGTATATAGTGGACACTATTTCAGCAATTTTGGAGGGGTTTGGCCATAACTCACCACGTCCAAAATGACTCCACAACTTAAATCTTGGCCCTCAGTCTCCGGCAGCTGGAATGTACCTGGCCAAGGCAGCGGCCAGTGCGACATGAAGGCAGAGGGTGCTAAGAATCCCCGGAGGACCGGACTAGGCTGCCATCTGATGCTGACCTTGGCAACGTACAATGGACGCTCCCTATCTTCTGATTCAAGGCTTCTTGAATTGGAAGAGGAACTACAAAGGATCAAGTGGGACATCGTGGGGCTAAGTGAGGTAAGGAGAAAAGGAGAAGATCTCATCGAACTGAAAAGTGGACATCTCTTCTACTATCGTGGGACAGATACTGGCAGAACTAGTGGTGTTGGATTTATAATAAACAAGAAACTGAAGGATAAAGTGGTAGAAGTTGAAAGTTCCTCTGACAGAGCTGCACGACTCGTTATCCAACTATCGAGAAGATACCAGGCTCAGATTATTCAAACTTATGCACCCACCACAAGTCATCCTGAAGAAGAAATTGAAGAATTTTATGAGGAAATTCGTCATCTAAATAATAAAGGTAAGCAGCACTTGAAAATAATTATGGGAGATTTCAATGCAAAAATAGGGCAACGGCAACATAATGAAACTTCAGTAGGTAAATTCGGTCACGGCAACAGAAACCAACGTGGAAATACTCTCGTTGAGTTTGCAGAGGCAGAAGGGTTTTTCATCTTGAACTCCTTCTTCAAGAAAAAGCCACACAGGAAATGGACATGGAGACATCCAAATGGGACGACAAGTGAAATTGATTTTATTATGTGTAACAAAAAATTTGTCATAGAAGACTGCAGTGTGCTAAACAAGTTCAACACAGGTAGTGACCATAGATTGGTGAGATGTAAGATGCACCTCAACACTAAACTTGAACGTGGCAAGCTCATAAGACAAACACAATCTATTGACATAACCAACCTTAAAAAACACCATAATACTTTCAAGTTAGAACTGAAGAACAGGTTCTCTGCTTTAGAAGGCCTAACATCGGAAGAAGTGGACATCTCTGAAGTTAACAGAAAAGTAACCAAAGCTCTTATGGAAACAGCAACAAAATTAGCTGGGTCTAAGAACAAGTTGCATGTAAATAAATTATCAGGAAAAACGAAAATGTTGATGCAAAAAAGAAGAGAGATGAGGACGACTAAAGAAGATGTGACTTCCAAAGTGGAATATATAGAGCTATGCAAGACAATACGAAAAAGTATCACTGAAGACGTAAGAAAATTCAACTGTGAACTAGTGAGGAAAGCAATTGAAAACAACCAAAGCCTAAAGATAGCAAAGGGACATCTCAGTAAGGGAAGAAAACAGATTATGGCACTGAGAAAAGAAGATGGTTCTGTAACAAGAAATAGAGGCGAAATTTTGACAAGAGTGAAAGATTTCTACTCCAAATTATATGAAAGGGATGATACATGCACTCCAGACATCATGAAAGATACCAGTACCAGAGTTCCTCCAGTCCTTCCAGCAGAAGTTGCACATGCAATCAAGAACATGAAGCGGGGAAAAGCTCCAGGAGAAGATGGAATTACTGTAGACATCATACAAGAAGCAAGTGGAGAAATCGAAACAGTACTCGCCCAAATTTTCACTCGATGCCTTAATGAAGGAAAGATTCCTGAGGATTGGAACACCGCTACAATGATCCTGCTACATAAGAAAGGTGACATTGAGGATCTCGGAAACTACAGACCTATCAGCCTCCTATCAGTAGTTTATAAAATCTTCACTAAAGTTCTTTCACACCGCTTGAAGGTAACACTGGACATGGCTCAACCGAGAGAACAAGCTGGATTCAGAAGTGGCTACAGCACAATAGATCATATCCATGTGCTGAGAGAACTAATTGAAAGAGCGAGGGAATATGAACTTCCATTGTGCATGGCTTTTATCGATTATGAAAAAGCCTTTGATTCGGTGAAACCATCAGCAGTTACAATGGCTCTGAAAACCTGCGGTATTGAAGATGCATACATTAATATTATTAATAACATCTATGAAAATGCAAGTGCAAAGATTAGGCTGTTTGAAAATACAACACACATAAAAATTGGAAAGGGAGTGAGACAAGGTGACACCATATCTCCGAAGCTCTTTAATGCCACATTGGAGGGTGTTTTTCAGTCACTGAGCTGGGAAAACAAAGGGATAAAGATTAATGGAGATTATCTAACCCACCTTCGTTTTGCTGATGACGTAGTCATTTTTGCAACTAGCCCATCAGAGCTGCAGAGTATGATCCAGGAACTTGCTGACAAGAGTAAAGAAGTGGGATTAAAAATGAACTTTCAGAAGACAAAAGTGATGTTCAATGCTTTTACAAGAAATGAAGATTTATCGATTGATGGAGAAAAGCTGGAGATAACAGATACGTACGTTTATCTTGGACAGCAGATATCAAGTGAGGGTCACATTGATGAAGAAATTAATCGGCGTACAAAACTTGCCTGGAGAGCTTTTGGAAGAAACAGCATAATTTTCAAGAGCAATATGCCATTATGTCTTAAAAGAAAAGTGTTTGATCAATGCATCCTTCCAGTGCTTACGTATGGTGCAGAGACGTGGACCTTAACTAAAAGAGACATACAAAGGCTGCAGACAACTCAAAGCGGCATGGAGAGGTGCATACTTGGTGTAACCAGGAGAGGTAAGAAGAGGAACTCGTGGATCCGAAAAATGACAAGAGTGGAAGACATCATGATCAGAGTTAAATCCCTGAAATGGCAATGGGCTGGACATACTGCCAGAAGGACAGATCATCGATGGACAGCCGAAATTTTAGATTGGATTCCAAGGGACAGGAAAAGACCCAGAAGAAGACCACATGGGAGATGGGTGGATGAAATTCGAAAGTATGCAGGGGTGACATGGAGGAGACTGGCACAAGACAGACCATTGTGGAGGAAACTTGGGGAGACCTTCGTCCAGCAGTGGATTGATAATGGTTGACAATGATGATGATGATGATTTCAGCAATAAGAAAACCTTAGAGCACTAACAGCATATCTACAAAACTGGGATATATCCTCCATCTCAGCTTACTACGAGATGCTACTACAAATTTGTAGATTAATAAAAAAATTCTATGACTTTTCAGTTACTTACCCAAATTTGCTATGTAGGATGATATGTGAAAAAACCCTCCTTTGGTGCGAAGGTTAAAAGAAGGAAATAGGTCTATATTATGTTGTGTGTATCACATGACAACCATAGTGCTATACATCAGTGAAAAAAAAAGGGGGGGGTGCGTATCTTCCTGGACCTGGATGTCTTAGTCAGGTGCTGCCTAGTTCACTCAATGAGACTAATTTTTTAGGTTACTGTGACTGGCTGTAAATTGCACAATGTCTGCAATACATATTCTTGCAGTGGCCTTGAAAGTGGTTCTTTTATTGCGTTAAGAACAGTGGTGTAGTTTTAATTAATAAAGTACCTTAGCGGTGAACTGATTAAGTAAAAATGCCTTGAAAAAAAAAAAAGACTGTTTTTAAAAGCATTGTGAATTCTGATTTGCTGTTTCTACTCTTCAGTATATGAGGGTTGTACTGAAAGTAATGCAGAAGTGCGAACAACTTTTATGCTAACTGACAGAGGTCGTTCAAATTGCACATGTTGGTAGAGTAACTCTCTATACAAAGGTACTACTTAACGTAATCTCCATCACAAGCGATGAATTTGTGCCACAGTTGAAACCAACTCTCGAATCCTCTTTGAAAAAAAAATTCAGGTGTGGACTGTTGTACCTGCTTCTTTACAGCCACTTTCTCCTCTTCTGTGTAATCAAATCCTTGTCCCCCAGAGATTGCCCTTCATTGGACAGAACAGGTGGAAGTCTGAGGGTGCCAGATCTGGGCTGTACGGTGGATAGGGGACCACCGACCAGCCTAATTTGCTGATTGCGTGATTTGTTGCCAAAGATGTGTGTGGTCTTGCATTGTCCTGGTGAATGTGGATCCTTTTCAGATCTTTTCCTCCTTATGGCTTCTCTAAGCTTCTTGAGTGTCTCAATGTACCTCTAATTGATCATGGTATGGTCACATTCTAGAAAATCAAGGAGAATGACACCCCCTGTCATCCCAAAAAACAGTCACCATGACTTTCTGTGCTGATCACTGGCTCTAGAATTTCTTAGGCCTTGGTGAAGATGTGTTATGCCATTCCATGGATTGATTCTTCGTTTCCGGATCGTAAAGATACACCCACATTTCATCCCTTCTCACCAGATTGAAAAAAAAAAAACTTGTCTTCATTAACTTCAAATGCTTCCAGCAGATCAGAGCAGACTTCCACCCTTCTCCTTCAAATCAGGTGTCAACTGCTGAGGTACCCACTTTGCACACACTTTCTGATACCCTAAGTCTTCCACCATCTTCTGCATGGCATTGTGACCACAGTCCAGTTGTGCAACAAGCTCACAGATTATGACTTCTCTCCGCGTGAATCAATTCATCTACTCGCTGACAGTTCGTGTCAGTGGTCTCAGTGATGGTCTTCCACTGCGTGGTTTGTCTTCAATGCTGGTTTCCCCTTTTTTAAACTTCTTCATCCGTTTCTGCATGTTGCTTTTGTCAATGGTGTCATCTCTGTAAACATTCTGTAGCCTTCTGTGGATGTCAGCCACAGAAGACTACAGAATGTTTACGGAGATGATAGCCCCCCCTTATGGGCACCCCTGAGTGTGATTAATAAGCCTATTTTCCTAAGATTCTGAGGTAAATGAAGATATCTGTTGTGTTAGTCTTAACGAATAAGGGAAAGGGTAGCTCAGTAAAAAATATTCTTCGCACGCATAAAACCCTTTATCACTTAGCATTAATGACTGCAGTCTCTCTCTGAAGATTTTTTTCTCGGAGCAATGAAATAATTGAGGACTGTCTTCTAGACAATGGACTTTATCTTTTACACCATCCCGGTGAGTGAGGGGTCAGTAGTGTAGGTTTTTGGTTAGTGGGCTGAATCTGCATGAAGCATGGGTGGTGTGCCCCCTCCCCCTGAATTGGGGACGGCCAATGGAATATAGCCCTTAGTAGTTATAGTGAAAGTTAAAACAGAAACAATATTATCTTTACTCGTATGATCTGTGATTTGAAGATTTAATCTCGTCCTTGCAATACGAATATTTCGGTTATGATTGTATATAAAACACAGTATTTGCTATTTTTGAATATATGATCACCTAAAAAAATTGTTTCCCCATCTGCAAACACATAGCTATGAAAAGTACTTCAGTACAGCTAAGCCTACAAAAATAGTGCCTTAGCAGGGCTAAGGCCCTTCTACACCCCTGGTTAAGAACAGTTGTTAGCTTGTTTTGATGACTGCTGGTCCTTAATACAATTGTTAATGAACACAAAGGCTAGACTTATTTTGATAACCCATGAATTGAATATTAAGTTACTCAACCCTTAAAAATCACATTCAAAGGTTTAAAAGGTAACATTTTTACTCACCCCCAACATCATCTCCTTGTCTTTTCCTGCCTTGGAACTTATGGTTATGAGAAACTGGTGGAATTTTTCTACATACCCTGCCCACTATCTATGAACCCCTTCTTCCTTTCCCATCATAATTTACCATTCAGCCTATATATTTTCCTTTTAATACTTGAAAATGGAAAATATTAAACTGAAGAAGGAAAAAGCCTTCATATATCACCTAAATTCCCCAAAACATTCTATTGAAACTTCCTGGTAAAAAACTATAAGTATTATTTTTTCCATGGGAAGTCTGAAGCTCTCTTACTCCATGCAGTAGATGCACACTGGAGTCTGAAGGATAAAATCTAATCAAAAACTACTACTATGGGAATTTTTTACTAGGAATTTTTTATTTTAATTGCAAATTTTCCGGAGAAAACTTTTCTCCTTCAAGCTGTCTTTTTGTTGTCACTTATTCCAGTTACAGTTAATTTTCATTAAATCCTGCAAGATGTTAGGCAGGGAAAATCCTCTGCAGACATAGATGATGTAATTTTGGTTTTTCTCAATTTCTATTCCTTCCTTTAGCTTTCTTTTTTGAAAATTGCTTTGGAAACTGATTACTTTAAGGTAATTCCAATCCATGCTGTGACTAGTTTTTCTAACATGCCTATCTAAACCAGTCTTGTTGGAGCAATTTTTTATAGCAGCTTTATGCTCTGCTATACGAGTTTCTAGTCTGCGACCTGTTTCACCTATGTAAGATAGTCCACAACTACATTTTACTATATAGATTACACCTTGCATTTTTGAAATATCTTTTTCTCTTTTAACTATTTTAGGGAACAATTTCTTAACCTTGTTCTCTAAACTTGGAGCTAGCCTAATATTGTACTTCTTACTAATTCTCTTTAAAGACTCAAATAAACCCATAATAGTAGTTTTTGATTAGTAATTGAATTAAGAAACTAGGAAGCCAATTCTCAACATGAGCTTTATTCAAAGGATAAAATCTTCCATAATTTTGCTGCTCGTACACCAAAGGGCTGAGTGCCACATCGTTGTAACAATGACACTACTGAAAAAACATTTGTTGTAAGAGCTGCACTAGCATAAATGCTGCAGCCCCAAAAATTTTAATCCCTTAGCCATCTATGTAATACATATTAGATCGCTGCCTAGAACTACCTGCATATCTTTAAAATAATTTTTCTGTGCTTTTGAGTTATTTTGGTAATTTAATAAACTAATATGAAAATGAAATGGCTGATATGAAAATCCAGAATTTTGTTTTCTTCTTTCTCATTTATTTGTTTGCAATTAGTTGTCATTCTTAGGTGATATTAATTATGAATTCCAGCTTGTAAATAGTTTTCACAGCATTAATTACCAGTGTTATATTAAGTTGAAAAGACTGATTTGTGCTAACAAAAATATCTGAATGAAAAGAGAAATATTAAATTTGTTTCTTATTGAAGAATATTTATGAAAAAGGTGTAAATGAAGTAGAAATAAAATCAATTGTTTTTAATTTCAAGTACCTTTCCAGCCACTGTGAAAACCATGAATGCTATTTTAGACAAGTTTAAACCCTGTTTCCTGAGAGAACACTAAATTCCCAGAAATGCTGCAAGTTGTGACATGACAGAAATGTGGGACCACTGCAAAAAATTCCTGATATATATTGGTATTTTACTTGAAGCAAAAAATTATTTATGGGGATTACTAGGAATAAAAAGAGTTTGAAGTGTCAAATTTTCGGGTAGAAGCCCTACCCTTCATCAGGACGATGTGCGGAAGCAGTGTTCTCAACACCTCATGATAGATCTCACAAATACGGGGACGGAAGATGACCTTAAAAATATCCTGAACAAAGGTAGCAATTATAACCTGGCTAATAATAAACTTGATAAAAGAAGACTAGAATGCATATGTAATGAAGTGGAAAAAGAAAATTCAGAAAATGCAACTAACCTGAGAAGTCAATATGCTTGGTGTATTACAAATTTTGAGGAAAAGACTTAAGTGCAAAATAAAAATACTTTGCTCCCTCCCAATTGACAGCACTAAAGGACTTCAGTAAAAATATTCTGGCTTTGGTCTTAATTGAAAAAGAGAAGTACTTGGCAAAGATAGAAGAACTTAAAAACCCTATCTATGAAAAGCTCCCAGAAAATCCGATCTATCTTACTCTAAAAAAATACAAAAAATTAATATGCTTGTTAAAGAAGAATAACCAACTTCAAGAAATATTCTAAGGTACTTCACCGAGTACCACAGCTCTATAGGACCATCAAGCTCCATAAACCAGATGCACCTATTAGACCTATAGTCCACTCTTGAACCTTCAATATTACCTCCTCTCCAGTGGCTGCTCATGTTCCTGAGAGTGTACGTGCTGCGACTTACCGATTTACATGCGGTCTGCGACTTCCCCCACTATCACTTCCACTAAAGGCCTTAGGAATTAGGCAAGTGGATCATCTTGATCATCGGGGAAAATACCAGAGAGCATATTTTCGTAACTTTGTATATAAATTAATATGGTTATTCATTTTGTTCACCTCTTTGGCGTTAATGGTTAAATTTGTAATCGTATATTCGGCAGAGTATTAAGCGGAATATACGGCTTGATTAATCTGCCCCGACTTTAGTTGTCTAGAAAACATTATCAGATCTTGATCATCGTGGAAAATAGCAGAGAACAAAATCAAAGTTCTGTAAAAAGAACGAAAGTTTATTTATTTACTCATTTTTTTTTTTTTGAAAATAGGTTTTCAATCAGTTTTATATTTTTAATATGAAACTTTTTTACAGTGTGCTTCAATATACAATTCAGTCAATCATTCTTGCAACTTTATTATTTGCGATTTTTAATGCTCTTTGAAGAGCTTAAATATGAATTAATTATATACGAATTAACGAAATTACTCAACGTATTGCACAAGAAACGAGTTTATGAAATGCAATAAAAAAAAAAAAAGAATGTAGATAATAATTGCACATGGATCAAGCTTCAGTTTCAGCCCCCCCCCCCCCAAAAAAAAATTGCTAATCGCCATGACTGCTCCATTCTCCACACAGCATTCCCCCCCCCCCATATCCCAACGTGATGGGGATGGGTTGACAAGCAAAAATTACCTAATGCCAAAAAATGAATTCCATTCTCCTGTTTTTCTTATTTGCAAATATCTCTATTACCCTTGCATTGAAGTCCTTCATGGTTGTCACCAATCTCTTTTCGATGGAAAGCATAGCCAAAGCGTTTAACTGATCCTGGGTCATCGTGTTCCTGAGAAACATCTTAATTCGTTTGAGTGATGAAAAACACCTCTCAGGCTCAGCAGTTCTCATTGGTATTGTTATAATTATCCTGAGTAGAGTTGCAGTTTCACAAAATGTGTGCTCTAAGTTGTTCTTCAAAATCAACTGCAGAAGGGAAATTGCCCCATCAATTTGGTGGAAGTCTTCCTATAAAACAAGTGGCATTTGTAAATGCTCTGAAATGTCTGTTGTCTCGCAGCCATGAATGCCACAAATTTAGCTTCATCCATTTCCTGTTTAATGATTTCGTGACAGACTTCCAAGCATGCAGCAGGGGTGCTTATTTTCCGGAATTTCCGGAAAATTTCGACGTTGTACTCCGGAAATTTTCGGAGTTTTATTTTTTTCCCCCACCAGAAATTTTTGCCGTTTTTTTTTTTTTTTTTTTTTTAGAAATTTTATTTTATAGCCAGTGGCAAGGCCTGTCACTGTCCTTTCCCTGTTTTCCCTTGGTTGGTGGCCAAAGCAAAACTCAATTCCACTGGGAGTTGGGAAATCTGACTGCCAATCTACCCCCACAGAGGAGAAGAGAAACAGGTCCACTCCTGTCTACCCAATTCAGCTGGGAGAGATCCCCTCCCCCACCTAATGTTATATTTGTCTTCTAAAAGTGTGTTAACTGTTTGCTTTCCTTTGTGGTTTGGTGCTGGGTTTGCCCAGAGCTACTCCAAACAGAAATTTCTCACCCCTTTCTTTTCCTGGTAGTGCCCCTTTGCTCCTGTCCCACCCCAGGGCTTAGTGGCCGCCCCACTCTGTCTGCTGCTTTTGACCTTCAAGACTTCTCATCTCATAATCACAGAGATCTAGGGAGGATCTCCCTGCTGACTTTTAATGCACTCTTTGACCTTCTGGCTTTCTTAAAATGCAGAGAAATCTGAGTCTACGATGTGGGTGACTGGTCCCCTCTTCATCCCTCCCCACCCTGCTTCAGTAGTATGGTAACTTGAGTTTACTGCACTTCTAAGTACTTCAACTTGTTCCTGCTCCATTTGACTGCTGCTGCACTGGGGACCACTGGTTATCCTTGCTGCTGCTCACTCCTGGTGAAGTGCTATTCTACAGAATAGTTTCTGTTCCTGACATCACATGTAATTTATGATAATGAAGTTTTTGAAAGATTCTGATGCTGAGCTCATAAAAATTTTGGAAAAAGATATCCGCAATAAATATCGCTGGGATTGGCTTCAGAAGCAAGATGCCAACGCTGACGCCATTGGGATATGGTGTTGAAAAACTGATTCTTCTGGGGAATGTTTCTGCATTTGGTGCAACAAAAGCCTTCGATATGAAAAGGATGGTGTAAAAGCATTGGTAAGCCATTCAAATTCTTCACAACACAAATCTTCAAAAACATCTGTAAAGAGTTCAATGAACTTGTATTCTTATACGTCTGCAGAAAACCCTGCTGGTGATGAAAAGCCACTAGATCTAAGTACCTGTACAGTTAGATCAGAGGCAATTTTAGGTTCATTCATAGCGGAACACTCTGTTCCCTATACACTTGGACCTCAACTTATAAAACTGGCCCAGACATTGTCAAAGGACCCAAAGGCATTACAGGCGTTAAGTATGAATAGGTCAACTGTTACATACAAAATGAGAGATGGCTTTGCTCGTACAATAAAAAACCAAATTGTCGATACCCTCAGACAGACTCCCTTCTCATTAAATATTGATGAGAGCACAAGTCGGGCGAATTGTAGTGTCTTAACTATTCTTACACAATATTTTTGCCCTGAGCAACAAGAAGTCGTAATACAACATTTATCATCGATTCAACTTCAGGTTTGTACTGCAACCAATATTTACTCAAAAATAGTAAATTTAATAGAAGGAAATGGTATTCCTTGGAGTAACCTAATTAGTCTCCTGATGGACTCGTGCAACACTATGAGGGGTAAAAAAAAAAAAAAAAAATGGTGTAGAAACATTAGTTCGTAACAACAAAGCTCCACATCTACTTCATATTGATGGTGATAGCTGCCATACTGTTAACAACAGTGTAAAAAGATTCACTGCTCCTTTTAAAATGCACATTGAATCATTGTGTGATAACATTCACTTTGACTTGCTAAGTGTTGACAAAAGAGAACTATTTTTCAAAATCTGTACGATTTTGGGAATTCAAAAGCTTTCACGACTAAATCATAGATGGCTGTGTGTGCTCCCAGCAGTTGAACGCATGATTTTGTTGTTGGATGTGTTGCTAATATTCTATTATTCTTGGATTAAAGATTCAGACAGAAATTTGTATAAGTCTGATTTGGATAAAGTGTATGAGGAAAGAAAAATTAGTAATTCTTGTGTGTCCAAACTTGTGAAAATCCAAGATTCTTTGAAATCAAAAAGTTTAACAGAAATGGGAAAAGAAAGGAAGAATAAAATTATTGAAAGTCTTTTTGTGGTGCAAAAGAAAACATTACTTGAAATCCATCTGTACAAAGCTGTTCTGCCTATATTCAATGAATACATAAAGCTGTCTCAGACCAAACAACATATGTTGCATAGATTGCATGTTGGACTTTTTGTGTTGATAAAGAAAATTTTATAATTTTTCATTAAACATGAAATAATCTCAAAGTGCAAAACTCACAAGGATCTTTTGAAAATAGATTTGAAGAGTGGCGATAATCACCTCCCAGACAAATTTATGTTGGAGGAGAAGCCAAAAAACTTATTGCTGCAAGTACATCAAATGATTATATGGTATCTTCATTTAAGAAAGAGCTAAAGGAATGTTATCTGGCATGCTCCTTATACATGATCCAAAAACTTCCTGTGGGAAATTCTACTCTGATTAGTTTTTCAGGGTTAGACCCCCTCTCTTAGGGGCCAAACTACTACCTATATAGCTCTTTCAAAATTGACTGATGCATGTAGCTCAGTGGTATCTGCTAATGAAATGCTGTTATCGATGAAGAAATCAGATCATATCAAATCGATACAGCAATTAGTGATATCTTTAATTACTCAGCCAATGAGAAATGTGAAAAAAAAATTCCCAAAGGCATTGATGAATACTGGGCTGCAGTGTCAAAAATGTGCTCACATGATGGAATACAAAAGTACTCCACATTGGGTAAACTTGTAAAAGCCCTCATCTCATGCTTTCATGGGCCAATTGTGGAAAACTCATTTAATTTCATGGATAATATCATCACACAGCACAGAACTAGTTTAGATGCAAAAAGCTTGGACAGTTATCATACCATCAAATATAACCTCTTAGCAAAGAAATGT
Source organism: Macrothele yani (assembly GCA_039090855.1). Classification (NCBI taxonomy): domain Eukaryota; kingdom Metazoa; phylum Arthropoda; class Arachnida; order Araneae; family Macrothelidae; genus Macrothele; species Macrothele yani. Next base: position 1,371,136 of record CM076996.1, on the reverse strand, counting down.
TCAACGTTTGAAATGTTTGGTGTTGAAAATCCGATCACCACTGCAGTTGACAAAACTTTGTTACAGAACATGTTGCAAAGCTGGAAAATTCATCACAAATCAACTAAGGGAAAGTCTGATAGAAGGCATGAAGTAATTGGAAATCATTTTTCTCGAATAAATAAATCATCAGCAGCTAGCTCTGTAAGTACAAAGATTGTGGTGAGCCCTAAAATTCCAACACCAAAGCAGGAATCTGGGTGCAGTAAACCTAAATCTCACGCAAAGGATTTGCAGCAAAATAAAAACAAAATAACCAAACTTTTTTTCTGAAGCATTATGAAGTTTGCATCCATCAGCAGCATTGATGACTTATTACGTGAATATACAAATCATTTAAAGTATAAACTGAACAAACTTTGTCATATACATTTCAGTCTTTTCTGCACAAGAAAATACACCATTGACACAGGCAGGCAAGGCATCAATTAGTTGCCTTTTTTATTTTTATCATCAAGTTGCTTTATTTTTTTTCTCAGTATTTTACTTTTTATAAGTATTATTTATAGCTTTGAAGGGCCAAACACTGGAAATTTGCAATTAGTAAAATTTTATAAAGGCCACTGTTCTTTAAAAAAATATCAGAACTTGGGAAATAAATTACGAATGTAACACATATATTCTGATTTTTTTTTTTTTGTAAGTATTGATCTACGTTAATTTCAGGAAATTTGATTTCACAGAATAAGCACCCCGATGCAGTCCAACAATTCATTTTGAATTGTTTTCGAAGTGCCTTTAAACACCGAGCTGCTTTGAATGTGTTGGCTTACGACATTATCTAAAGTGCCCACAAGATCCACAAGACCTCAGAATTTTCCACTATTATCAGATGTCTCAGTTTCATCATGACCTCGTAGCGCCAACTCGAATGCACCACAAAACTTAATGCAGTCTATTATTTTAGACAGAATATTAGTGATTTCTTTCCACTAATTCATTGTGGTTTTGTATTGAGTCCTGATATGCCCGCTTTAACTGTGTTGCTATATTCACTCTTCCAAATGCAGTGAGATCTAGTACACTGTTAATATGCTTTTTGCTTTCTGAATGTTTTTTTATGTACTTGTTTAAGTGTCCGAGATCTTTTATTCCTCCTTTGGACCAAGAATCATTGCTTCCGAACAGTAAACAAGGAAAGCAAAAAAGAGCATTCCTCACTTCACAGCCACATATCTACGAATTGCTATTATATATCTTCCTACTGAATTTCCTCTTATATGAACGACCTTTCCCGCATTTCGCTGTCTGAGCTATGATCAAATTTGGTGTTGGTCGACCTAAGGACTTAACTTCAATTTTCCCCTCTAAAGTTCTTGAAGAAAATGGTAGTTTCAACAAAGAATCTACTGAATTAATCGCAGTCTCCATTCATGAAATTAAAAGATTACGAAAACCACAATAAAGAATGAAAAATTAGAAGCACAGATTTTAACTGACTGATTAAGCAAAGCAAAAGTTATGAGAGCACAGAAACAATCAATCAGATAAGTCTCCCCCCATTCTATTGGTCAACTGCCCTGCTCCCAGTTCTCATGGAAGAAAGAAGTGGATGGGGGGGGGTCTTTGGTTTCAACGCCATTTGCTGCAGGCGATCTCATATCGTGCTGAGAGAAATACAGCATGCTGGAAACCCTTGTGGCCAGTTTGACAAGATGACCCCCGAGAGGTGTGTGGTGTAGGAGGCAGGAATGACATGCTGTTGGTGCCGTGCTACTTGGTTTACAGCATGAAAGACCGAACGCTTAGGCGGCAGCAGAACCATGTTGTTATTCCTGTGTGCTAACTGACACCACAGACCGAATGACGAACAGGAGCCTTGATTACAGCCAGTCTAAAAATCAGATTTTGGGCTGGCAGCAAATCATATGCATGCACTTTCAGGCTTTCAGCTGCAATAAACAATACAAATCTGAATTCAAATTTTTTAGTGTGCTGCAGCACGTAGTCACCGACCGCCACTGCTCCTCTCCCACCTGAAGTCCTTATTCCCAGACCCTCCAACACTGCTTAAAAACTCATCTGAACTCCTCAAAAAGTTGAATAACCTCAATCATATTGATAACCTGATTATTGCTAGTTTGGATATCTAATCTATGTACTGAAATATAGATACTGATTGCCTTCTGGAATTCTTAGCATAAAATTGCGTTTCAAGATCATAATAAGTCTGAACTTACTGGACTGTATGAACTCCTTATTTTTGTCCTGAAGAACAACTGGTTCCAATTTGGAAACAACTTCTATAGACAGACTTCAGGACTTGCAATGGGCTCTCCATTAGCCCCATTCTTCACTAACTACTATGTGGGGAAGCTGGAAGAAGAGATACTCCTATCTCCTTCAATCTTCATGCTTTACACAAGATATATGGATGATATCTTATTCATACTGAACACAAAAAATCAGTCACTCAGAAATCCTTAATTGGTTCAATGTCTTAGATTCTAAGCTTAAGTTTACACTAGAGCTCCAAAAAGAATGTCAACTTAACTTTCTAGATGTGACAATAAAATTAAACCATGGGAAAATAATTACAAAACTACAAAAAAAAAAAAAAAAAAAAAAAAACCTACCAATACTAATGAAGTGCTAGATTTTCTCTCTTACCACCCCAACTACATTAAAGTTAATGTAGCAGCCCAATTTGCGGAGAAGATACACTCTCAATTCTCTAAACATAGATAAAGAAATTAAAAAAAAAAAAAAAAGAGCTAAAGGAAATCATGTTAAAAAACAGTTATCCTTCTCTTCTAATTGAAAAAAACTATGAAGAGAAAAGTCACTCAAAGAAGGCCAAAAAGATCATTTGGGAAAAAACCAGAAAAGTCTCCTACTATCAAGGACTTTTTGAAAAGCTGCAAAGAATTAGCAACAAATTCAATATCGAGTTGGCCCCAAAATTTAAAAAGTAAAATCGGCCGCTACCTCCCTAACCTAAAACAAAAAGAAAATCAAGCTACTAGGAGTAATTTATAACATTAAATGTGAGTGTGGCCTGAGCTATGTGGGGGAGACAGGCAGACAGCTCAAGACCAGGCTGGCTGAACATAAATGGCAGCTATCAAAAATATGTCTTCAAAAACTAGACTGCACAGACATGTGCAAAACACAGGCCATAGAATAACATGAGACACGGTGGAAATTTTAACCAAACAACATTATCTTAAGAGAAACTTGCAGAGTGTGCAGAAATTAAGAAAAGAAGAGGTAAAATGCTGAATGATTTTAAGGAATGGAGTATTGCTAGTGAATGGCAACACAGTCTCTGCACAACGTCCTAATGAAGGGTTTAAAAAAAAAAATGTCTGTGCACGTCTTCCGATGAGGGTAGGGCATCTACCCCAAAATTTGACACTTCAAACTGTTTTTTTCCCTAGTAATCCCCATAAAGATTTTTTTTTTGCTTCAAGCGATTTCAATGAAAGGAATAGCCATGGCTTCATTTATTTCAAGGTTTAATTGGTATTTTATGGTACTGCTACCATCTATGAAAAAAACCTCCTCAAATTCCATCATGAATGATAGTCCCTATCCTTGGCTTTAACCTTCCAATTAGGGAGGGGATGAAAAAGAGAATCACTGGCAAGTCAAGTATGGTCATGTGTTAATGGTCAGTGAGAGAGAAAGTACCCACATAAAAACAGATCTGAATTTAACCTGGATCTCTGTTTTTATGTAGGTACTTTCTCTCTCACTGATTTAGCCTGGATCTCTGATTAACGTCTTTCCACTCCCCAAGGAATAAAAGCAGGGAAGAGAGAAAGCGAATGCTCAAAAATCATGGCATACAAATGAAACACATTAATCCCTATAAAGTTCATGAACCCAGACAAATCACTGGGAAAAAGGAACGGTGATGGTTCTTCTCTCAATCTCAATCTAGCAGGGGTAAATATATAGTTCAAAAACAGGGCATTCATGGCTGTTTACTGAGAATATCAAACACAAACTTAGACTTGCTGTTGGGGGAGGATTTGGAGAAAAGAGCCGTATGTTGGGCAAACCAGACTTTTTTTTTAACATGAGAGATACAGTTCTTAGCCCCAAAATTATGGAAATTTTGAACAATCTCTATGCTTGCTCAACTTCCAAAAGAGAGTAGTCTGCATCTGAAGCCCCTCTGAAAGATGAGCAGATGTTGGAAACTGCCTGAAATGAAGACATGATTTTGTCTCCAGTCTGGGAGGCTACAAAGAATAAGAGCTTAACAAAAAAAAAAAAAAAAAAAACCCGGCAAGGAACAAATACTGAAAGAAAACCACCTGCGACTGTACACAGAAATTTTAATAGTCAGCCTTGGGGGGGGGGATATGCAATCATTGAATAAACTCTTTTTGTTCAAAATAGGTACTATGTTTGAAGTTTAAGAGTTGAAACTTAATGGGAATAGTGGAGGGGTAAGAAAACTTCAAGTCTGCTGAAAGGAGGCTCTTTGCAATCCAAATTTCTATGAATGAAGTATAAACATTTTACCTGTTCCAGCAAGTTAATTTGTTTCCTTTGTTCTGATAAACATAGTTTTTTTAATGTTACCAACTTTTGTTTCTTAGTGTTTATTGGTGATCATTTTCTCTTTGGTCTCATTGGACATCGGGATGTATAGAAATTGTGCTTTGCCAATTTTATGAAACAAGTTCCAAGGCAGGAATAAAGGTTGGGCTTTACAGTGGGGAATTTTAATCTACAATCATTTGTAAAAATGCATCTTGTGTTGAACAACTTTATATTAAAAGGTTCTTTTAAGGATAATTTCATTAGTTACTACCAAATAAAATTTTGGAAATTCTAAATTTCATTTTAGTATTTTTTTTTCTTTTTAATGTTGAGAAAGAATTTTTTGGCATAAGGGAATACACCTTTGTTCAGTTCATAGAATTTAGCAAACTTAAAAAAAGTAAACTTAGCTGTAACAAATAATAATAAAACAGGAATTTTTCTTTGTAGTAGTTTGTAGTTAACATTAGCTTACAAATGTGTTGATTTGTTATCTGTATCAAATGTAACTAGTACAATCACATTAAGCTTTTTTTTTTAAATATAACTTGCAATTTATTCGTCTCAAATGCATGAAAATCTTATTTCAAACCAAACGTCCATAAGTTAAAAAACATGCTCGTAGAAATGAAATTGATTCTTAATTTTACTACCAATAAACAATACACTGCCAAGTTCAACTCAGCAAGAAATGGTAATTTAACTTAATGTAGTTTACAAAATATACAAAATCACTAAGATGAAAAAAATTATTGTGCAGAACAAGTCTAGAAAAAACAAACTGGAATTTAAATTCTTACAATAGTTACATTTTGTATAATTTGTGAAAAATAAATAAATTGGTATTTTAACAACAATTAAACTATTTTGATACTTAAACCAAGTAAGAGAATACCTTGAGTGGATTTATTTCAAAGAAAAAAAAATTCAGTCCTTAATTAATGATTCACTTACATTATTTGGATACCAGAAATGTGCAACACAGCAGTTAAGTGCAATCATGAGCAGAACAGTCTATATTTTTATTAACTCTTTTAAAGGAGAAAAAAACAAAAACAGGTCTAATACCACTAACCTACTCAGTAGGCTTTTGTGTATTACATCTCTCCACAGAGTAGAAAGGTACAGGATGGGAAATGTGCGATGTATCCTTAATTGGCATTATCTGCATTTGCCGAATTGTTAAAAGATGTGAAATTTAAAGAAATTCAGAACTGTGCCAAACAAAAATCATTGGTTACTCTTAATATATCTAGAAGTTTTTCTAGGATAAACAGTTCACACGAGTTTAATGCACTATGTACTCCTCACACTTGTCTTTCCTTGATGTTTTTGCCCTCCTTTGAAAATCAAAGTGAGGATGCAAAAAGATTGACATATCAATTAGTTCTATGGATATATTTAATTGTTTCAGCTTAAAATGCTTTCAAGGCCAGTTCAGGACAGGTGCTGCAACCTTATGGGACACTGAAAGTATTTTCATGCTGGACTATCACAGTATGTACTTTTTCATTGGCAGGTGCTGAAAAACAGAACTGAGCTCACTGCAGTACACTACGATGTGTCACCAACCACATTTGCTAGATCTTTTCTACCTAACTTAAGCACTCTTTGCTGCCAAAAGAACCTTTTGCACGTGTACAGAGATTAACAAAAACTATATCATAAGTGCTGAATCCCCCTGACTGGGTGTTAACTCATGTTACTCAGTAGTTACCATAATGATGAAAACAGTAAACTACAAGGGGCATCCTAAAAGTAATGCCTCCTCCTTAATAACTTTTGAAATTTTGAAGTGATTTTAATGAAACTGCACTGACATGTACTATGATGTATTTACCAAGGTGAGAACAAATTTTTTTCAGAATCTGAAATAAAGATCATGAATGACAGAAAAGCAGCAAGCTGTAATTGAATTCCTGGAAAAAGAGGGATGTGAGGCACCAGAAATCCACAGAAGACTCCTGGCGGTGTATGAAGCTGCCACAATCGATATCGGTAATGTCCAAAGATGGATGAAGAGGGCTTGAGGAGGAGAAAGTTCAGTGTCTGACAAATAATGGGGTAGAAGACCCGCAACTGCAGTGACAGATGCCAACAGTCAAAGAGTGAAAGACCTCATCGCAGCTGATCGTCATGTCACCATCCAGGAGTTGCAACAATAAACAGTGTTCACTATGGGCAGACATTGAAGAAGCTATCAGAAGAAAAAGACATTACATTCCACTTCATAGTGTTGTTTTACACCATGATAACGCACACCCCAACACCTCAATGGAGACTTCACAGGCTATTGCCAAAATGGGGTGGACGCCACGTATTTGGAGCTGAGCCCATCTTACGGATTTATGATATCAGAAGCTGACTTAAATACACATAGCACCGTGGATTGTTGGCCACCGTGGCGTAAATGTAACGCACTCGGCGCGATATCGAGAGTTCTGTTGGTTCAATTCCACAGCGGTTGGCCGAAAAACAATTTTTCGGATGCTGTGTGTTTCTGGAACGTGGAAAGAGCGATGTATTTATTTATTTATTAACTGTCGCCACGTATTTGGAGTATTTTCACCTGGATCTCGCCCGTTGGATTTAACTGCTATAATATATATAGCTAGTGCCGTTTATGCCCACCAGATGGAGATGTCTCAGTAGCTGAGCCCATCTTACAGATTTATGATGTCAGAAGCTGACTTAAATACACATAGTACCATGGATTGTTGGCCACCGTGGCGTAACACACTCGGCGCGATATCAAGAGTTCTGTTAGTTCAATTCCACAGCGGTTGGCCGAAATTTTTTTTTCGGATGCTGTGTGTTTCTGGAACGTGGAAAGAGCGATGTATTTATTTATTTATTAAAGTACATTTAGTTTGTTTCCAGATGAAATGTGACTGAATTGGGTAGAATGGTATTATAAGCTCCACTTTAACATGTAATTTTATCCATGTCATCTTCGAACAACTTCACAAATATAATTTTTAACTTCACAACCTGTTAAAATCCATGATCACTATGCAATTTAACTGGTAACTTTTTTCATTATTTTATTTTAGCTTTACACACAATACTTTTGAACAGCTTTCTTGAAAAATACAACAGTAGAAAAGTGAATTCAAGAACACTAACAATTCACTTCACCAGTCTATCTACAAGCATAAGTCAATAGAAATGTATTAAAGGGAAAATGTTACAAAATACATTTAAGCAACAACAATAATAAACCCAACATTCTGTAATGTACATAATTTACAAACAGTCTCACTACACATTAATGGCAGATAAAATTATTTGACAATACAGTATGCAAAGAGGAAAGACTTAATAAATCTATATTATGAATAGAGAGCAAGCTAGTTTGAGTATAGAATAAATTCACTGTTTTACAGATGTCTTGCACAAAATGACTTGGGTGCTACTAATTTGATCTACGAGCTGTATTACAAATATAGCATAGCAAACAACTGACTGAAGTTTCAATACTTTTTATCAACAATGAAAAATTTGTGACTTCTGATTTTTAGTAATTTATTTTCAAAGATTAACCACCACCATGGAACCATTCTTCAGGTAGTGACTCACCATGTGACTGTTGATGACAGTAGCAGTTTCAGGTCCTTTTTTTAACATCCTCTTTATGGTAGCCTGTAAGTGATTAATAGTTTTAAGTGCACCCCAGTGCGTTTTTGACCTGTTTTCCTTATATTTCTGTCTAATCTGGTTTTATCAAACATGATTTTAATTGCTAATTTATAATTTGCCAAATCAGTTTTCTGTGACCAGTCTCAAAACAAAAATAAACATTCCAGATAGGGATACACACACGGGTCAAAAAATATACTGGTCCACCAGTCAGCAGAAAATGTCGCTAGTCGGAGATTTCGGCATTTCCCTCCTCAGCAACAAGACTGCCCTTCCCCATCTTAACGTTTCATGTTTGTGCTCTTTGTTCTATATTCTAGGACTGAACCCCCACAGCTCATGATGCCAGGCTACTTTCTGGCTCTTCAGGGAAAGCTGTTAGCATTTGCAGAACTTCTTTGCCTCAATCTTTTAACCAGCTGAAACAAATTAACGCAGGGTTAGCAAAATGGGCTGAAATCAGCTCCAATGAATATATTTGCTGTCTAAGACTGCAATAAGTGAACTTGAGCATAAGAAATTGCTGTCCCCCTAGCTTTGTTGTTCAAAGAAAATGGTCCTTTAGGGGGGATGATTGACCTAATCCTTTGACTGGTTACCTACTAAAAGGGCTATAACAATGGTGACGAACCTGCAAAAGGAGAGAGATGTTATGGTCACTTGTTTCTGCTAAGTAGCATTATGTCTGTATCAGAGGGACTATCCCTTCCCTATAATGCTGTATGTAATGGAGCAGAGAATATAGGACTAGAGGGGATATTTTCTCATGAATGACAGGTTTATGTTCCATACTACTGATATAACTGGGGAAAGGAACCGCTTTGTCATAGTTTTCGTAAAACCTGGCCACTTCATGAACATTTTTATCTGGAAAGTGCAGAAAATTTTGGGCACTATATAGTTCAGTACTTTGGCAGGTTAAAGCAAGACACTAGTCTATTCCCAAAACTGGTGAACAAGAATGTAATTAGTCATATCTAATGACTATATTCTTGTTCTGATGCATGTTACGGAAGAAAAGCAGGAAATGTTTAAAAAAAAATTATGACAATGATTGAAACCAGTGCATCATATAACTTTGCTAGCAATTGCCAAAAAAAAAAAAAAGAAGCTTGCCTTGTACTGTCGCTCATCAGCTATAATTTTTGACTCGTCATGGAAGAGTGTAATTTTGGACCCCTGTACATGTGTATGTATGATTTCTTGATTGCTTTCATATTAATCTAATGGTCCTTAAAACTGGATGTAGATAATCTCTTATTCAAAAGCCTTCTGGCCACAATTTCGGGTAATGAAGTTTTTCAGTTCTGAAATATTTTTAACCACCTTTATTTGTTACTGCAATTCATAGTCGCCACTTACGAAGGTATGTTTTGAGTAAAACTTATGGTTTTAGTTACATTTTATGTAAGATATAAAAGCAAATGTAGTGTATAAAATTTAAAATATATGTGCATTATTATAATCAGTTTTATATAAGGTTTACAGAAAACCAAGCCGCCCCGGTGGCGCAGTGGTCTAAGGCACTGGCCTCTGATCATTCGTCCGTAAGGGGCCCGGGTTCGAATCCCGGTGAGGCATGGATGTTGTGTTTGTCTTACGGCACTGGCTCTCTCCCTTCCCTGGAACCAGTGACCCTAAATTAGGGACGGGCGACTGCTTATAGCCCATTGAGTTGCTCACGGTGGTCGTTAAACCTCCAATAATAAAAAAAAAACAAAAAAACAGAAAACCAAAACATTAAATTTAATTACAGTTGAATGTAATGAACCTCAAAGAGAGAATATCAAAAGCTCTCGAGGTACCAGAAAATTGGGCTAGGGATGAGGATGCATTGTTCTGGATGGCCTTTTTTTTTTTACACATTTTTTCTAGTCATCTGCCTCACTGGCAAATGTTTGTGTTGAAGAAGTTTCTCTTTGATCATGAACTGACACTCTTTCTTGTTCTGCCAGGAATGCATGCTGCTCTAGTCCTTCAGTAGGTCCATCACACATTTCCACCATGTTGCTTATGGGCACTGTTATCACAATCAACTTTATTCAGAACCATTTGAGTTATTCCACTGAATGAATAACTGAAATCTCATTATCGATTTTGAGAATTACTTTGATGTACACTAACTTTGACTTATCGGGGAAAGGGAAGGGTAATCTTACAAATGGTTATGGTGAACACTGGTCATGTAACGAGGAGTGGCTGCTCTCTAGAAGTGGAATGCCTGCCAGCTGCCACATGCTACTTTATGTTCTAGAAATAGATGAATGTGTGTATCGCAAGCACCATGATCAACTGCAATCGAAAGTCTTGTGGCATTTTTCACTCGTGGGGGTGTGGATTTCAGATTTTGGGGTAAGTGACATAAACCTGTCCTGTATCATGTGTTTAGCTATAACCATTGCAGAAGTGGTGATGGCCTGAAGAAAGCAGCAAGTGTCCCAAGTGTGTGATCTTGAGAACATAGTGACAACTATATGTAAAAATGTTGACCAGATTTGTACAGCTCAACACAATTACCATATAGACTCGCCTATAAGATGAAAGTTTTTGGAAAAATACTGCTTCGGGGAAGGGAGGGGGGTCAACTTATATACATGGGCCAGTAAAAAAAATAGAGCTGGAATTTCGAAGTGTTACATGAATTTTCCCACAAAATTTGGTGGATGGTTTGTTTACATTTTAGACCACAGTTCTCAGCGAAAGTTTTGTGACCTTCTGTCATGTATATTCATAGCTGTGCCGCACTTGAGGGCGGGCACAGCAATGGATAATAATTGTAGGTATGGTTATTCTACTCTTAGACATGGTGGAGAAATGGCACTCCTTCCATCAGCCAGTGGCGTACATGCAATGCAAAAGGAGACATTGATTTCACATCAAAGACTAAAATTACAATTGGAGATTTTTCACATTCCATCCTACACATTTTACTTGTGTTCATTGAAATATACACTGTCGTATCAGAATAATATGACCACCCGTGACATGTCACAAGGTCAACCACACAGGGACATAAGTGGCCGGCCAGGACAGATGAGCCATATAGTGCATGACATAACCACAATGGGCAGAGGTAGTGATTTGACAGACGTTCAAAAAGGAATGATCATCGGCTACCACGCCAAGGGTGGAAAGATCTCGGAAACAGCAGACTTCGTGGGCTGTTTGCGAGGTGCTGTAGTAAGGGTCTACCGAAGTTGGACTGCTGGCACACCAAGTACCTCCTGACGTCATAACTGTGGAGCCCCAAAAGGCCAACCCCCCAGAGGAGAACATTGCCTCCTCCTACTGGTAAAGGGCAATCGACATGCAACAGGGCAGTAATTCACTAAGCAAATGAAGGCTGAGGCACCCAGGTACATGTCCCTGATAACAGTAGAGTAAACCCTGTTACGCGTGGGTCTCCCCTGAGCCAAGTCGCCCATGTTAAGCCAGGTCCATTGGAAACAACACCTGCAATTTGCATGGGACTACACTTACTGGACGGTGGGAAAAGGTTGCCTTCTCCAACAAATCAAAGTTTCTTGTCCACAGAAGTGACAGGCGGTGGCAGATACGGCATCAGACACGCTTGTCTGTCAAGTTCAGGCCAGCGGTGAGTGTTAATGTCTGGGGGATGTTTTTCCTGATATGACCTGGGGCCACTGGATGGGTCCGTGAATGCCAATGGCTACCTCATCCTTGCTGACAACATGCATCCCTTCAGTAAATGTCTAAACATTTACTCTAGTGGTGATGGTGTCTACCAACAAGACACCCTGCCATGTCACTAAGGGGGTGCGAGGCTGGTTCCAGAAACATGACAGCGGTCTCCGTTCTCTCTTGGCCAGTGAAATCGCCCAACCTGAATCCCGTAGAGCACTTGTGGGACTATTTGGATTGACAGGTTCGACGTGCCGACCCACAACCACATCATCTCCGGGACTTCTGTGCTCTGCTGAAGTTCGAATGGGCACATGTGCCTTGGGCAACCTTCTAGGGCCTCATTGCATCCATGCCATCTCGTCGCTATTGTCTGGGCCAAGGGTGGTTAATCCCATTATTAGGTAGGTTGTCATATTATTATGATACAACTGTGTATATGTACATATTATTTAAAAAATCAGACTCTATTTGCATTTCACTATATCATGTGGTGGCACATGATGTCTGCAGTCTCAAAGCAAACAAGTTGCCAACAACTGCAGTGTGGGAATTCAAGTAACACTTCCTCAGAAGTACTTCCAAAAGTGAAAAAAAAATATGAAATATTTTTTGGCCCAGAGTAGGTGCCACTAATATATATTTGCAAAAACCTAATACTGTTCAAATTGATACCGTGGAACTTCTTGCTTCCAAACATGAAGGAATACCTCATTATTTCCCCTGGCAACTGCAGGATTCCATCTTTCAAACTGGACATACAGTGAGTCAGACACTAGATAAATTCTATAGCTGTTGGGGGGACACATGCAACCAATTGGGCATCTCTACTCTCCTGAGTTTTCACCCCTTGTGCTGACACAGAAGCCATCGGCATGGTTAGCGCAATGACATGGTACTTTACAAAAGGCTGGAAAAACTGGGAAACAAACTCGCCAGAAATGGTTATTAAGTCTTTCAAAAAATGCTGAATAAGTAATACCATGAATGTTGCAGGAGTTATTTGGAAACCCCAATAGTGAATTGTACTTTGAAGGTTTTCTCAGAAATTTGCATAAATCATTTCAATAAATTTCTTCCAATTTCTTGAAATTTAGAGGTGGGTCAAGGATTCTCTCAAATGTTTAGTTGTTGAAGTAGGAGGGTTGGCTTGTATGCAGGATCAGCTTATACATGAGTATATACAGTACTTTCATGTTTCAATGTCCCATGATTATCTATATGTTGAAGTACAAAATCAATTTTTTACAGAAAAAAAATTAAACAACACTAATACAGAAACAAACTTAGATATCATTGTTCCATAATTTTGGACCACATTTTTGTTTTACACAAAATGTTTAAAATTACTAAACAAACTTAATTGATAAATTTTAAATCTGATGAAAACGTGTTTTGTACAGTCCAGAATAAAAAAAAAACCCATTTGATCATGAAAAATCACTCAATATGCAGTCTCAAATTCCTGCAGCATATTCAATAAGTAAGGCATCCACACAAGTGTCTTACGTGTGATTTGTTGCCTAGCAACCAGTCAGACAGCAAACAATTATTTGTGCCATTAACTTCATTTTACTGTGTAATAGAACTCCATACATCTATTTGTTCGTATTTAATTGTGTTTAAAATGGACATTTTTTTTTTCAACTGTGTTGATGGGTATCAAACAGCAATCAGTTATAGAGTTTTTAATTCATGAAAATGTACCTCCCAAAGAAAGTCACACTAGATTAGTGGTAGTTTATGGTTCTGAAACTTTGAACATAAGCACTGTTCATTGTTAGGCAAGAAGATCAAAGGACAGGGGAGGAATGTTGGCTGTAAGGGATCGGCCACAAAGTCAAAAGTCAATGAGCTCAATCAGGGGTAATTGAAGAATAACTCAAAGAACCATAGCAGGTAAGCTGAATATTAGTGTTTAGGTAGTTTCAATGACATTGTTAATGTTTTAGGATGCAACAAAGTGTGTGCTCGTTGGATATTGCGTCACTTAATGACTGAAATGAAACATTCCAAAGATTGATTGCTGGCTATGAAAAATATGGAAGTGATTTCCTCCAAAGCATCGTGACTGGTGATGAGAGTTGGGTTCACCATTATGACCCAGAAATAAAAAATAGTTCGCTGGAATACCAATGCCCATCTTCTCCTTGAGTGAAAAAATTCAAATTTCTGCAGGTAAGTGCATGCTCACTGTGTTCTGGGAGGATAGAGGCATTCATCAGGAGTACAGGGACAAAGGTATGATTATCAACTCTGCTCTAACTTTTAAGGCAGGCATGTAGCTCTCAAAGACTAAACCACATGCTTGGGAAGGGGCAATGATTCTGCACCACAACAATGCCAGTGCTTTCACTTCAGAGGCCATACAGAAAATTAGGTTCAAAGTTTTTGAACATCTTACCTACAGCCCAGATTTGGTGCCATCAGACTTCTGGTTCTTTTTGGCTCTCAAAGGACATCTGAAAGGAATTCAGTTTATCTATGATGATGTTCAAGCCTCTACAAAGAAATGGTTCCAAGAACAATCTAAAGATTTTTACAGAGATTGGTTTAAAAAACTTGTTAAATGTTGGCTTTTCTGAATCAAGCATGAGGGGGACTATGTTGAAGAATTAAAGTAGAAATTCTGAACTTTGTTCTTGTTTTGTTTCAGTTTGATACCTTGCCACTGAGCTTGTATATAAATATGGAGGCATTACTTTCTGAACACCTTCTGTAAGTACCTACAGCAACCTTCATCCATGTGGAGCATAACTCGGAAATTTTTTTGAAGTTGCCGGAAGTTACACGTCAGGTTGCCAAAAGAGTTTGCCTTTTCCATTACAGCATGTGATTGTACTATAACTTTCATGCCCAAATGGGATTCCAGAATGGAAACTGGCAAATGCACTAGGTTACTCTAAGGATTAGGGAACTTAAAATTATCATTAATAATGCTAAGTGGTGGACTGACTCTCTGGAGCCTCTTTGGCCCATCAACATATCAGAACATCACAGTTGTTTTCATTCATTAAATTAAAAAGAAAAAAAACTAGATTTTATTGCACACATTGTCTGAAGTAATAATGTGGACATTATCAAATGTTTCTCAGATATTAATGCACACAAGCCTTAACAATAACACTACTATTTGGGTGATAAGGGTAGTGAAACCATATCTTGATATGTTATACAACCTGATGAGGCAGTGATAAACACATAATACAAAACAAAACAAAAAATGATTCTGTACTTAATTCACTCCTGAGAGCACATTATTTTAGCAACAAACAGTAATAACCTGTATTATTACCTGCCATAAAACCAATCAACGTGAATTGGGACCCCAAAGCATATAGAGACTTTACTTTTAAGTGCAATTCAGCTCTGGAAAAATACCCATTAACTGTGATAAAGATTAAGAAAGTCAGGGTGCAAATGTTTCAGTTTTTTAATTATGATTAACACTTAAAATGTTGTGACCCTTTTACTCCAATGGAGAATATAAAAAATACATTAACCTTATTTGTAACAGTGTCTGCAGAAAGATGAACAAAATAATGGAAAATCTGTTATAATGTTATTAGAATCTTAATTATACAGATCACAAAAGTTAAGAAATAATCTGAAAAATAAACATAAAAGTACAGCACTAAAATAGCAATACTCTGATAAGAAGGGATGCTTACAATGAGTTTAAAAAAATATAGATTGGTGAACTTACAAAGAAAGGGGCATACAGGTGGTCTTGGCAACCCAATATTTTAAATAAATGAATTGGTTCTTTTACAAATCTCCTTGTTAAATAAAGACGTTGAATAAACAAGTCTACTTTTCTCATAAGAACACTGAAATCCTATTTAACTTATTTGCCAGGTCTTTTTCAGTATTCTCCAATGAATACTGAATGACAAACGTTAACACATCCAAACGTATATGAAATCAAAAATATAGTGGGAAAATTTTGCAATGAAGTGCAGTCAAAAATATTTTTTTAATGAATGAATCAGACTATTTTCTGCTTTGTTATTTGCTACTATGGTGATTTAGTTGTCAGTTTTAAGGTTCAATTTCTAGCACCAGTTTTCTAAAAGTTCTTGGTCTAACAAAAAAAGGTTGTCCCAGACTAATTTTTCTCCAATTTCAGACATTAGAACAAGCCCCCAACTGATTCCACAGTCTTCCTTTCAGTGTACAGAACAAATATTTTTTGATGGTTCAGTCAGTTGACTACAGCCAGTCTTTGTCAAGTTCAAAAACTGATTTCATAACTGGAAATTTTATTTTATTGCAAATCCCAAAGGCTTTACTGCAATGCTGAAAAAAACATTTCCGAAAAAACAAACGATTGTAGGTATCTGTTTAGCTACTTTTGTGTTAAAGTGAAACCAGATCACTCATCCATAGCTTCAGTGTTCATTCCTTGCTTGATTCCTGCAGAGCATCAAAGGCTGATGGTAGTCAAATGATCACTACATGGGCATCTCAACTCAAGGAGAACTGGTTTCACAGTTCTTCCAGGAAGAATGTGGGAACACTTGGAAGTGTTTTGGGTTTTTCTAGTACTATCATATGGGTGAAGACTAGCTGGGCAAAGTGGATTGTTAGACAACACATACTGGTATAGTTTTGCTTCATATGCATTCAATATAGCAAAACTTTACATGTGAAACAGCAGAATAATTGTGCCTTTGATGCTAGTAACAAACAAAAATCAATTTTCTTGCTTTGGTAAGTTATGCTTTTTAGGAAGGGCTACATACTGTATTTCAATATCAATCTAAATTTTGTTTTCTTGCTCACTATTCAAACCACTAAAACAGTACAAATACGTGCAAATTCATTTTATGATTAAATTCAGCAACCATGTCACATAATTCACAAAAGCAATGAAGTGGTTTGAGACATTAATAAATAAAAAAATGATATATTCCTGTGCAGACTGAGGCATATTACTCTTATTAGAGCCTTAACAAAGGTTTTACAGAATGATTGTGAACATAAATGATAAAACATCATTGTAATGAAAATTATTTGCAAACCAATAACATAAGTATGCACACATAATGGCTTTGAAATGTTCCATTAAAAAGATAAAAACTATGCATTCAGGAAGTAATATATGGCATAGTGTTGGCAATTTGATTAAGACTATCATCCTAAGTTTAATGCTCTTAAAGAAAAAGAGGTTGGATTGATCAAATTTATGAATATATATAATGTGAAAGCATTTCACATGGCATAAAAATTCATATAAAGTTTTTGATTTTATAAGAAAAAAACTGTGCCATGGTGTGGGATTACTTCTGCTTTTTTATTTGTAGCATACAAATGAAACACAGTTTTTTAAGGGATAAAACTCGTGTGTAAACAATCTAGGAGCTAAAGAATAAAAGATAAGTTTATTTTTTTTTATAAAAATTAAATTTTTACAGAAACCACAATAATTGATGTCAAGTCAGTATTAACTGTACAAACATCTTGATATTTTGTTAAATAGCTTATAAAAGAAAATAAGAAGGCAAAGATCCTTTCTTTTTTTCTTCTAGTATGAAGAATGATCTCTGTATCAGTTCAGTACAATTCAATCAAGGATCTTTTTCTAGTCCTGTAAAAAACTCCTTAAAAATCCCCAAAACACATTTTCTTTTCATCAGACTCACTGATTGTCCTCCTTCACATCATTTTGTTCAATAGAGTAGTTTTTAAAAACAGTTCTAAGTTGAACACATTACCCACAAATGATGGGATATGGCAACGATCTTGAAAAATAGACGTTTATCATCAATACTTCTGTACATATGTACATTTTATCACTAAAAAAGTGAACACAGTCTGTTGCATACTTTCACGTATGCATTTTTGTTTTGCAAATTCAAAGCTAATTTCACCAGCAAATGGTAATAGAAAGTTTAAAGACCTTGGGCTGATTTCTCAATCAATGGTCACCAATTTTACAGCATCACAGTCTATAGGTTGTTTGAAAGTTATCAGTTCTTCCAATTTGTTTTACTTATATGTTATTAAATTCCTTTTCTTTTTCACTTGTAGCTGCAGGCATGTATCCAGGTTTCTTTCTTTTGAAAAATCCAAGCTAGTAAAAGGAAAGAAAAGTTTTAAAACTGTTTATGTACTATAAAGTGATAAACATGATATGTGCTACCAAAATTGATTACAATTGATGAATGAAAATAGGACAAACTGAAATCAGCTTCAAAAAATTTACTTGGCTATAATTTTGGTATAAATATGCCTATATATCATATGCCCAACAGGTGATTAATAATGTTTTCTTTTTTTATGCATTACAACCAAATCAAGCCAAATGACCAATGCTTTACCAACTCTTTCCAGCTGGGTTCATTTCATGACTTCCAATTTGAAAAACTGTGCTTTCCTAATTCATTACTTACAATTTTCTATGAAAATGTAATTATTAAAACTCATTGTTCATACCCCTCACCTCTTTCACTCTAGTATTAAATAAAAGATGCATACACCTAAGCTTTTTCAAAGTAGCAGCTCTTGGCAAAATATTGCACTAATAATATTTTTTAGATTTAACAGTGTCCTACTGGAGAATTTCTCACTCCCAAGTGAGTATTTCAAACAGACTCCTCAGCTGGGTGGCTTTTTCAGTTTCATTTATCCAAGCAACAATGGATATGAGTCACACCAATCTCAACTTGTTCTTTTTGGATTATTACCATCACAAGGCTCCACTTCTTTTCCTATTAACCACTGATGGATCACAAGATGGTATGCTGCTAATGACACATACACATTGCACATGCCGGCAGTACAGAGTCCGCTTTTAATTTTGTGACACACCTGTGAAGCATCACGAAACCTCAAACATCACAGCCCCAGTGGTTAGAGGTATGGGTTTTTGACTAATCAAAATTTATTTTCCTCTCTGACTCTGTCTACTAACTCATGAAGGTGGTATAAGAAGCCACACCACACTTTTTTGTTCATTCATGTGTAAATCTATCAAGCTGCACTCACAATAAGGCAAGTTATTTCATATTTTGTTAAGGTAAAAGCTAGCATACTTGTGTTTTGCCATATTTATGGTAGCTTTTACTTAAACATCTCCATTAATGAACACTGAGCTTTCCTGCTCCAAACACACACAACCTATTAAACTTGCACAACAATGTTCAGTTACAATTATTAATCTATACTTTGTTGCTTACAATCTTTATAAAATGCAGCCCCAATAATTAAGTCTCTAAAAGCTGCATTATTTTATAGTTCAAATTACAATTTTTTTCTACACAGAGTAAGTTTTCCAAAATTTATGCACTAGAGTTGGAATGAAATCAGAAGCATAAAGAACATTATGATTTTAGAAATGAACAAGACAAAATACGATCCTCAAGCATATTGGACCCCTTCTCACACGGCAACAACATTCTTTCCATATAGTTACTGGGGGAAAAAAACAAACATATGAGTTTAAAGGAGGGTACTTAAGCCTTGAACCACGCAGTGGCAAATAAAATTAAGTGTTGGGAATGTATGCATAAGAAGAAATCCTCCTGAAAGATATTGGGAAATAAGGTGAGTAACCTCAGAATATAGTTTATTTCTAAATAGTGAAGCAGCTAAATGCCATTTTGACATTGGCAAAGCTGTACGGATACATGGTAAATGAAGTTTGATACGACAACAGTAAGTAAACAATCAATTAAAAATTTACCTGGTGGTTTGCATTTCTTTGTGGAGCTAACTTTTGAATCTCAGAGAACAGCTTAGTGACATTAGTGATTTGTCAAAGGAAGGAAATCTTTTTATGGAATGAGAGAGATGGAGAAATTTCATAGGTAACCAACCTTAATTTTCAATTTTCTGCCCCACCAACCTGAACACTTTGAGTATGCAGGTGTTAAACAATAATGAATGAGTGACCTTACAAGTAAGATACTACTCTCACATGCAATGCTATTTTGTTAAATTAAAATAAAAAAAACTCCTTAAAGTCTCAGGAACTCTAAAGAATTTTTAATACTGACAGCATATAGCCTGCTGAACCCTGGAAGGACAACTGACAGTATCCGATGTCTTTGCTTATCATACATGTTATATAGATATAAGCATTCATTCTGTGATTATAGAATATATAACCGATGGCAAGGACACCAACAAATTCAATCTGCCTCTGTGTTTTTTACTTACTCTAAAAGACACCTCAGCCTTGGCAGATTGGAACATAGGAGGATTATAGTTCTCTTCACAAGCAATGCTGCAGTATGCTGTAAGAATAACATCAATTCTTTATAGACTCATAAACACCAGCAATATGGACTTACCCTATTCACACCCACTGCAGGGTATACACCTCCCCCAGTCTTTTCCAACTTTCTCGATCCTTAGTCTCAGTCCATTTAGCACTTCTAAATTTCTGAAGGTTATCTCTCCATCTTATTCTCTGGCACCCTCTTCGGTTGCCATTCTGTTATTGATCTTGTCCATCTTTCAATCTTCCAACATGTCCACTTTTATAATATGTTATTCCTGCTTTTTTCTCTTATAATTTCATTTCTAACTCTTCTTGTTATTCCTAACTTTCTTACTGATACTTAGTTTTTTTACATTGTTGCTTTGTGATACTCCATAAGTAATCATGGGGATAATACACGCATTGAAGATTTTTCTTTTTAAACACAATGGAAGATCACCAGTTAAATGGTCTTTAAGTATCCAAAAGGTTCTATTACCTCGTATAATTCTTTTATTGATTTCTCTTTCTTTAAAGCTGATTACTTGACCTAAATAGATGTATTTGTCTACTTTTTCAGTTTCTTTTCTGTATTGTTCATATATTTAGTTTTTGCTGTGTTCATTGTAAGACTTTCCATCCGTAAGTCCTTTACCATATTCTGCATTTCTCTATTGATAGTTACAATGATGACTATGTCATCAGCAAATCTTAAGTGATTTAGGTACCTTCAATTAATGTTTAATCCCTTTTCTTCCCAGTTTAAATTTTTTTAAATGTCTTCTAATACAGAGTTTAATATTTTTGGAGATTAGATCTCCCTGTCTGAGCTCAGGTTCTTCAACTTTATTGTTGCTACAGCCTTGCTATACATTTTATTTATTAAACTGACATATTTTCCTTCCAATGTTTGTCTTATTTCCTTTTGATATAGTCTATAAAAACTAAGTGAACTTCTTTCTTGGCTTCGAGTGAAAACAGACAGTCACGTACGGTAAAATCTTGCAAAAGTGGAAAAGAAACTAGCAATCTGTAAAGCTGGTAAAACTGGGTGCCCTGTCATTATCTCCAAAACTGTTCTCAATGAAAAAGCCAAATCATTCCTCTCAACTTCAAATTACAAGGTTCTAAAATCTGTTACCACCCCCAAACTTAAAACTGCAGTTGAAAGACTCAACAAGAAACCCACTTGAAAAACCTTTCTTGGAGATTTTACACCACCACCATATTTCCAAACTCTGCGCTTATTCTTCCAGATCAAACTTCATAAAGCTAGTTTCCCTCTTTGACCACTCGTGAAATATACTTTCTCTCCCACCCATAACCTAGAAAGAAAGAGTGTGGGAAAATGTAAATATCTCACCTCCAGCCATCCTTTGTCAATTTCCCCCCACTAAAGAGTTCATTAGAAAACTTCCTTCTTGCATTGAACCCTCTGGATGTAGTCTCTTTCTTCCACTCTCATATGCTGTCAGTACAACTGCTCAAAGAAAACCAATCACTCTCTGGCCCACTAACAAAAGATGGAAGACTTTTTTCTGCCAGGTCATCCGCAATGAATTCCAGCAGGAGGTCCAGGTTAATGTTGGTATACATAAATACTATATCCAGGCTTGCCATTACTGGATGAATTAATTCTGGTAAGTTGGCTAGTTTTCCTTTCAGCTGCATGGAATTTTTTAGAAGGTAGGGAGGAGAAGGGAAAATATCTTGAGGTGAGTAAGTAAATAATAATTAATGTTGGAGAGTGGTGAATTTCTAGTGTCTATTATAGGTCTTATTGGATGACCTTCTTTGTGAACTTTTATTGTACCATAGATCTGTGGAACTCTTGACTGGATTTTGGAGAAGCTTTTGAAGAGCTGATTTTTACTTTTTAATGAGCTGATCAATTTCTTAAGATTTTTGACAGTTTGATCAATAGGGTTAGCAGTGAGTTCTTCATAATAAGGCTTGCTCAATTCAGCTTCCATTTTATTGTAATACTTATTTTTTCTTAACAATACCAAAACTTTGCTTTTATCTGCTTTCAGTGCTACAACTTTATCATTGGTTTTGAATTTTTTAAGGTCAGTAATGGCTTTTCTATCAAAATTGTAAGTAATTTTTACTGGCTTTTTTACAAATTTTGAGACGCAGTCTGAGGATTCTTTCCTTAAAGTGGCTGCTGTATTTTCATCATCTCTTTCTACCTTACTACAGATGCTTTCTAAATCAATAAGCATTCGTTTTTTTTATCAGGTTTTGCGGAGGAAAGATTGTAATTATATTCCTTATTGAGGAGATTAATCTAGTTTCCATCTACTCCATCTTCCGTCAGATCTATGACGTGTTTGTTAGTGGGGGATGGTATTAACTGTGGGCCAGGAGCTGTAGACATTAACTATGGACTCAACCATTTATTTTCTTTAATTTTAAATTTTTCCTTAAACTTCTTGATTTTATCTGTCACTGCTTTAGCTAACCAGTTATCATGACGATGATGGACAAAACACATAACAATATTAACAAATAAAGGTAACTTGATCACGCTAGTTACGTTAAATGAAAAACTTTTACAAGAAAGTTCGTATTTAACGTAACTAGCGTGATCAAGTTTACAAGAAAGTTTGACTTTCTTGTAAACTTGATGAAAGTTTGACTTTCTTGTAAACTTGATCACACTAGTTACGTTAAATACGAACTTTCTTGTAAAAGTTTTTCATTTAACGTAACTAGCGTGATCAAGTTAACAAGAAAGTCGAACTTTCTTGTAAAAGTTTTTCATTTAACGTAACTAGCGTGATCAAGTTACCTTTATTTGTGAACCAACTATCAATATTTTTCTTTTCTGCTTCCAGAATTTCACCTAATGAAGAGGCCCAAATAAGAGATTCTAATCGTTTGTATTGCTCAATAGTTCTGAACTTATTATTAATCGCACCATTTACCATTTTTAGTTCTATTTTCTTGATAGATTCTTCGCGATGTTCTCCGCAAGTTTCAAAGAAGGTGGAACAAAATTAGCTCTCTTACATTTCTTAAGAAAATATAGTTGTGACTTGCTAACAGTTCTGTTGAAAATTTTAGAATTTTCAACAGAACTGTCAAAAATCTTAAGAATTTAATCAGCCCATTAAAAAGTAAAAATCAGCTAAATGAGCTCTTCAAAATCCAGTCAAGAGTTCCACAGATCTATGGTACAATAAAAATTCAGAAAGAAGGTCATCCAATAAGACCAATAACAGACACTAGAAAATTCACCACTCTCCAACATTAATTATTATTTACTTAATCACCTCAGAGATATTTTCCCTTCTCCTCCCTACCTTCTAAAAAATTCCACGCAGCTGAAAGGAAAACTAGCCAACTTACCAGAATTAATTCATCTAGTAATGGCAAGCCTGTATATAGTATCTATGTATACCAACATTAACCTGGACCTCCTGCTGGAATTCATTGCGGATTACCTAGCGGAAAAAAGTCTTCCATAATCACAATACAGAAATACTACTTGGCATATATGAACTGCTCCTGTTTTCTTTCAAGAATAATTTCTTCCAGTTTGGAAAGAAATATTACTGGCAAACTTCAGGACTTGCAATGGGTTCTCCACTAGCACCTCTGCTTGCAAATTATTATGTAAGTAAACTAGAGGCAAAAATCCTTATACAACCTTCAATATTTGCTCTCTATGTAAGATACATGGATGATGTCCTATTTATAGTAGATACTGAGGACCAATCTTTACCCTCTCAGATTCTAGCAGAATTTAACTCGCTAGAAAATACCTTGCAGTACACCCTGGAACTGGAAAAATACCATAGCATCAATTTCATTGATTTAAACTTGACCTCAAGAGAGGGGAGAATATTCACTCAGCTTTTTAGAAAACCCACAAACACAGGGAAGATGTTAGACTTCCACTCATTCCATCCTGATTATATTAAATCGAATACGGCGAGACAATTTTTGGAAAAAATTGAAGTCCTGGTCTCTTCAGATGCTCAAAAAGAAATATTGGCAGAAAACAATTACCTCTTCCCACATGTTGAGAAATTATTTAGACAAGTGCCAAAAAAGAAGCAAGAAATAAACAACTTCAAAATCACCAGCAAAAGTATGCACCACAAGGGACTTTTCGAAAAACTGAAGAGGATCGAAGCAAAATATAATATCACGCTTGCTCCAGATCTAAGTAACAAATTTCTGCCAGCTTTAAAGCAGAAAGAAGTGGACATCCAACTGCAAGAAGGAGTAATATATTGCATCAACTGTAACTGCGGACTTAGCTATATAGGAGAAACAGGGAGAAGTATTAAAGTCCGAATGAAAGAGCACCAAGCAGCTATTAAGAACATTAGTAACAAAACAGGGCTAGACAGACACTCCATAAATTGGGACTCAGTAAGAATAATCGCCCACCAGTCAAACTTAGTAAAGAGGAAATTAGAAGAAGGGATCGAAATAGCAAGAAGAAGAAGTACCACAATTAACGATAACTGCGGTTGGACTTTTCCAACTGAGTGGCAGCAACTACTCCAGTGACGTAGTCCTGATGACGAACTAGGCTTTAGTTCGAAAATTTGACCACCAACATTTTTGAATAATAACCTCTATAAGGCCCATAAAAAAGTTAATTCTACAGCCCATTAAAATGTTATCACTTGCCCTGTTACCAGAAGAAGAAGTGTTGGAAGCATTTTTAGAAGTTGCTGATCTGTCCTCTGATTTAAACGAGCAAATTCTCCTTTATTTCGAATGTACATATGTTCAGGGTCGACAGCTGAGGAACAGCACTTGCAAACAATCTCTATTTAATATTTCTATTTGGAACCATAGGCAATCTGCAGCAAACTGTATGGCAAGGACTACAAATTGTATCCAAAGATGGCACTACAGACTTCAGTCACTTTTTCAGTGTTCCCCCATCCAACTATTTCAAAATTTTTGGACATTGTCGTCAAAGAATTATCCTTACAACATACAAACTATATGCAGCATTTAACTGGTCAACAAAACCACGGACATGGTAGGCACATTTAAAACAACGTATTTCAATACAGAATTACGACTCTAATAGACTATTAGATTTCTTGCATTGTATAGCTCATACGACAGTGTTTTTTATTTGATGTTTTATATTTAAATTTAATTTTATCTATGTAACCATTATAAGAAAGTCTAAGTATTTGATATGACAACCAAAGAATTTAATAAATTAAAAAAAAATTGAATAGTATAATTTTTTCCTGTGTAATTTTATCATCTAACCATCTGGAAGGCCTTCAACAGTGACAACATCCGAAATTGTTGATCGTGTTCATGACTTGATTTTGTCAGATTGGCAAATCTCTGCTAAGACACTGGAGATATCCAGGGAACGTGTTGGGTTCATAATTCATGAGCACTTGGATATGTAAAAGATGTCAGCAAAGTGGGTGCCCAAATATTTGAACGCCGATGAGAAACGAAGTGGACACTTCCAAATTGGCATTTTGAGTGATCTGGGGATGTTTTTTTTGCAGCGACTTGACACTGTTGATGAAACATGGTTACATCGCTATGATTCAGAGATGAAACAACAGTCCCTGCAGTGGCAGCACTCAGGTTCTCAAAGGTCTACAGGAAAGGTCATGGCAACGTTTTTTTTGGGATTCAGAAGGTGGTTTATTGACTATCTCCCGAAAGGCCAAAAAATAAAAGCTGAGTACTATTCCAATTTGCCGTGCCGATTAAAGGAGGCGTTGAAGGAAAACAGGCGAGGAAAACTGTGGAAAGGTGTTCTCTTTGTGCAGGACAATGCGCCGGCTCACAAAGCAAATAGATGTTTTGAGGGATCTGGGGTTTAATTGCATAGATCATCCACCTTACTCACCAGACCTTGCTCCATCGGACTATTTCGTGTTCCCAGACCTTAAAAAAAGTTTCAAAAGGAAGCATTTTTCAAATGATTCAGAGGTGATATCAACAGCAGAGCAGTATTTGAGTGATCAGGCTTCAAAAAAATTTTTGGAAGGGTTAAAGAAACTCTTGAAACGCTGTGCCAAGTGTGTTTAACTTTGGGGTGAATATGTGTAATAGTCTGAAAGTTTCATGGCTCTAGACCATTTCCTTCTTGGTGAGGCTGAGAACTTATCAGCATCCCCTTGTAGGTATGCTTTGATACCAAGAGAAGAAATAAAGAATCAAATACTTTTGCCTTCAAAGATGAACACACACTTTCGTCTCCAGTTATTCATTGTGGGGGTCGTGAGGGGAAGTTCTTGTCCTGGTCCAACTCCTGTTGGATGTACCACGCAGCGGCAGAGAAAGATGTCCAATAATTTCCGAAGTCAAGATGACCTGTTGACGCCATTGCACACCAATGGCATCTGCAACGCGTTGGAGAGCGATGTGTGTGTAGTGTAGTGTAGTACAAAGCGGGAAGCACTGCGACTGAATTTTGGGTGTGTTTTCTTTATCTAAATATGTGATAAAATGAGAAAACCTTGCAATTCGGTGCACTTGATCTACGGAAAAGTCCCTATGTATTAATGCATTACCTAAATCAAAGTGTCTTGCCAAAAAAAGGAAAACAATACAAATATTTCTCCTACTCCGGTTTCATTTACAAGAAACAGCAAATATCTGATCTCGGCTTGGCCGTGCAGACTGCAGTTCGTTTGTTGCCCATTCATCGCTGTTCGTTGATAAAAAGAGGAATTCCGCTTGGTGTGCTCATTTTATATGCCATTGGCCGTTTAGAGGCCACAATAAATCGACTGATGGCAAGCAACAGACGGGGTTTCCAGGAAATAGTTCAGTTAGTTGAAAGATATGATCCTGCTTTACGAAAACATCTTGAAAAAGTGAGAAAAAAAATCCTAGAGGCTACTCAAACTATTTATCAGCTTTATCTGTTGCTGCATCTGTGATCTGGAGAAAAATTGTTGAAGAAATAAAAATGCTACACATTTTGCCATATGCATGGATACAACACCTGACGAGGGCAAAACAGATCAGTTATCTATTGTTGTCAGGAATGTTTAACACAACGGAAGTGTTTCTGAATATCTGGTTGCAATGTTTATTCCTGGTCAAGGCTACGATGGATGTTCTTTGATGTCTGGACAATATAAAGATATACAGATGAACAACAAAGCATATTATGTACATTGTTATGGTCATCGTTGACACAGTATCTCAGAATACTTGCATTTGTAATTTCTTTGGCGTTGTTGGTCCACTTTATGCCTTTATTGAAGGGTCAACACCAAGCGACACAGGCCTTTTACAGCAGTTCAAAATGAAAAAAAAAATGGGTACATATGGTGAAAATTAGAGGAGTCAAGATACTAATAAAGGTAAGTACACTTTTAGTTTAGGATCTTTAAGCACTACCTGATGGTCTAGTAGAGTGGGAAACTAGTGTGTTGCTAAAAATGCTTCCTTGTGAAAAAGAAACATTGAAACAAATTTCAAACACAGCAAATTTTGACAGAGGTACTTCTGGCATGGCCATGTGCTTGTTGAAAGCTATAGTCTTTGAATTTTGTATGATATTGTGTAACTCCTAATGAATGCACATCTAGTATATAAGTATCTACATGACAGACAAATGAACATGTGTACCCTGTTGAAAGTCTTGAAGAAGAAATAAAAGAATAACATTCTGAGGAAGTGTTTGGAGGTTTTGGTTGAAAAGTGAATCACTGGCTAATAAAATAGACATTCAGTACTTGGAAAAACATCCACGTAAAATTTCAAGTTGAAATGGTGGAACAATTTTCAACACTGGCGGGTTTCTACAAAGAAGATAATGAAACTGATTCCCTCATTGAACAGTATAAAATATTAGTTCAGTTGCTTGGGAAAGAGAGTGAGCAGCATAAAGCCCAAGGTATTCAAAAAAAATTATTCATGGATGATTAAAAGAGAAACACTTTTGCCCACAAATTTCCAGACTGTACTACAAGCTTGTGTTGACATTCAGTGGCACCCATATGAGTACCTTTGGGGGGAGCAGCTAAGAAAAATTCTTACCTCCTTCAAGGTTGTCAAACATTTTATTAAATGCACAAGATACTACTAAAATACAATTCCTTGTTTGACAAGTCACAGTATCACTATAACTATACAAAAATTTACGTGCCTACAATTACTTTAATAAGAGCAATGAGAGTGAACTTACCCCTACCAGTAGGTCCGTTCTCTCAGAAAAGCACACATTTCTTTGCACGTTGGTGCGGTGGTTTTTTATGTTGTCTTCAACATGTTCTTTTATGGAATAACTTTTTTACGGGTCTTTTAGAGGTTATTTTTTAATGAAAGTTGGTTGTCAAATTTTCGAACTAAAGCCTAGTTCGTCATCAGGACTATGTCACTGGAGTAGTTGCTGCCACTCAATTGGAAGAGACCATCCGCAATTATCGTTAATTGTGGTACTTCTTCTTCTTGCTATTTCGATCCCTTCTTCTAGTTTTCTCTTTACTAAGTTTGACTGGTGGGCGATTATTTTCACTGAGTCCCAATTTATGGAGTGTCCACTTGCTTGTACATGTCTGTCTAGCCCTGTTTTGTTCCCAATGTTCCTAATAGCTGCTTGGTGTTCTTTCATTCGGACCTTAATACTTCTCCCTGTTTCTCCTATATAGCTGAGTCCGCAGTTACAGTCGATGCAGTAAATTACTCCTTCTTGCAATTGGATGTCCAATTCTTTCTGCTTTAAAGCTGGCAGGAATTTCTTTATTTTGTTATTAAGATCTGGAGCTAGCCTGATATTATATTTTGCTCCGATCCTTTTCAGTTTCTCGAAAAGTCCCTTGTGGTACGTAATTTTGCTGGTGAATTTGAAGTTGGTTTTTCCTGCTTCTTTTTTGGCACTTGTTTAAATATTTTCTCAACATATGGGGGAGGGGTAATTGTTTTCTGCCAACATTTCCTTTAATTCTTCTTTGTGAAGATCTTTTTGAGAAGCTGAAGAGACCAGGATTTCAATTTTTTCCAAAAATTGTCTCGCTGTATTCGATTTAATATAATCAGGGTGGAATGAGCAGAAGTCTAACATCTTCCCTGTGTTGGTGGGTTTTCTAAAAAGCTGAGTGAATATTTTCCCTTCTCTTGAGGTCAAGGTTAAATCCAGGTAATTGATGCTATGGTCTTTTCCTGTTCCAGGGTGTACTTCAAGGTATTCTCTAGTAAGTTAAATTCTTCCAGCATCTGAGAGGGTAGAGATTGGTCCACAGTATCTACTATAATTAGGACATCATCCATGTACCTTACATAGAGAGCAAACAAGGAGGGTTGTATAAGGATTTTTGCCTCTAGTTTACTTATATAATAATTTGCTAGCAGAGGTGCTAGTGGAGAACCCATTGCAAGTCCTGAAGTTTGCCTGTAATATTTCTTTCCAAACTGGAAGAAATTATTCTTGAAGGAAAATAGGAGCAGTTCATATATGCCAAGTAGTATTTCTCTATTGTGATTATGGAATACTATTTTTTCTGCCAGGTCATCTGCAATGAATTCCAGTAGGAGGTCCAGGTTAATGTTGGTATACATAGAGACTATATCCAGGCTTGCCATTACTGGATGAATTAATTCTGGCAAGTTGTCCAGTTTTCTTTTTAGCTGCATGGAATTTTTTAGTAGGTAGGGAGGAGAAGGGAAAATATCTCTGAGGTGACCAAGCAAATAATAATTAATGTTGGAGAGTGGCGAATTTCTAGTGTCTATTATAGGTCTTATTGGATGGCCTTCTTTGTGAACTTTTATCGTACCATAGATCTGTGGAATTCTTGACTGAATTTTGGAGAAGTTTTTGAAGAGCTCATTAAGCTGTTTTCAAACTGTAAAAAATCTTAAGAAATTAATCAGCTCTTTAAGAAATAAAAAACAGCTTAATGAGCTCTTCAAAAACTTCTCCAAAATTCAGTCAAGAATTCCACAGATCTATGGTACGATAAAAGTTCACAAAGAAGGCCATCCAATAAGACCTATAATAGACACTAGAAAATCGCCACTCTCCAACATTAATTATTATTTGCTTGGTCACCTCAGAGATATTTTCCCTTCTCCTCCCTACCTACTAAAAAATTCCATGCAGCTAAAAAGAAAACTGGACAACTTGCCAGAATTAATTCATCCAGTAATGGCAAGCCTGGATATAGTCTCTATGTATACCAACATTAACCTGGACCTCCTACTGGAATTCATTGCAGATGACCTGGCAGAAAAAATAGTATTCCATAATCACAATAGAGAAATACTACTTGGCATATATGAACTGCTCCTATTTTCCTTCAGAATAATTTCTTCCAGTTTGGAAAGAAATATTACAGGCAAACTTCAGGACTTGCAATGGGTTCTCCACTAGCACCTCTGCTAGCAAATTATTATATAAGTAAACTAGAGGCAAAAATCCTTATACAACCCTCCTTGTTTGCTCTCTATGTAAGGTACATGGATGATGTCCTAATTATAGTAGATACTGTGGACCAATCTCTACCCTCTCAGATGCTGGAAGAATTTAACTTACTAGAGAATACCTTGAAGTACACCTCCTGGAACAGGAAAAAGACCATAGCATCAATTACCTGGATTTAACCTTGAATTACTCAAGAGAAGAGGAAAATATTCACTCAGCTTTTTAGAAAACCCACCAACACAGGGAAGATGTTAGACTTCTGCTCATTCCACCCTGATTATATTAAATCGAATGCGAGACAATTTTTGGAAAAATTGAAATCCTGGTCTCTTCAGCTTCTCAAAAGATCTTCACAAGAAGAATTAAAGGAAATGTTGGCAGAAAACAATTACCCCTCCCCATATGTTGAGAAAATATTTAAACAAGTGCCAAAAAAAGAAGCAGGAAAAAACCAACTTCAAATTCACCAGCAAAATTACGTACCACAAGGGACTTTTCGAGAAACTGAAAAGGATCGGAGCAAAATATAATATCAGGCTAGCTCCAGATCTTAATAACAAAATAAAGAAATTCCTGCCAGCTTTAAAGCAGAAAGAATTGGACATCCAATTGCAAGAAGGAGTAATTTACTGCATCGACTGTAACTGCGGACTCAGCTATATAGGAGAAACAGGGAGAAGTATTAAGGTCCGAATGAAAGAACACCAAGCAGCTATTAGGAACATTGGGAACAAAACAGGGCTAGACAGACATGTACAAGCAAGTGGACACTCATAAATTGGGACTCAGTGAAAATAATCGCCCACCAGTCAAACTTAGTAAAGAGAAAACTAGAAGAAGGGATCGAAATAGCAAGAAGAAGAAGTACCACAATTAACGATAATTGCGGATGGTCTCTTCCAATTGAGTGGCAGCAACTACTCCAGTGACATAGTCCTGATGACAAACTAGGCTTTAGTTCGAAAATTTGACAACCAACTTTCATTAAAAATAACCTCTAAAAGACCCGTAAAAAAGTTATTCCACAATCACTATGAATAGAGGTGCCATAAATGCATTTACAACTAGGATGTTCTTTTATTTGACTGAGTGAGCAATTTATTAACTTATACTGCAGAACTGATACTTTGGTCCAAGAAACCTCTTTTATACTTTAAAAAAAAAAAAAAACCCTAATTACATGAACATTCAGAAACCATAAACAAACTTCCTATTTACATACACCAAAACATCAAAACAAAACATTTAAAAGCCTAAAAGTCAATTATTCACAACGAACTTATCTCATTGCTTTCTATTTACAAACTCATCTCACACACTCATTCATGCACCACACCTCTGCCGTTCTCAACGTAGATTGCCCCGAGCAGCTTTCCACCCATCCAGGGTCATCATCTGAAGGCCAGTTGGTATCAGCCCTGCAATCACAGTGCGAGTGAGTGAGAGAAGCGATTTCTTGAGTCGGCCTCATGTCCCACGTCATATTGAACACATGGCCACCGTGGCTCCATCTGTTAAGAACTGTAGTTAATATTTTATTTTCTTCTGGAGTATTTTTTTCTTTTTTGTTCTATTTTTATTAGTTCTTTCCATTTTTCATTAAGTATATTTGGGTCATTATGATTACATACTCGATACCTATTTTTTTTCGATCAGTACTGATTCTGCAATACGCAAATGTCTTTCATTGTTACATGATTTAATTATTTTGATGTCTTCAAATTTTGGGTATCTTTGATTATCCAAGCAGTATTGTATCAGTGCTGCTTTTGCTTCTTTTTTGCCAATTTTTTATGTGTTTTTGTAGGCGATATTTTAATTGGTTTTTGGTACTCCCTATGTACGATATTGGTGGGATGCCTGTTGTTGGAATTTCATACACACCAGCTTTTTCCAAGATACTGCTTTTTTCCGTATTATTAATTATCATATCTTTGACCGTTAGTACTTTGTTTCCCATCTGAATTCCATATTTGTGGCATAACTTATCTCTGTTGATATTCTTGGAAGGTAAGGTAAAGCACCAACATATTGTAATTCCTTTTTTCTTTTTGAGGTTGTGGTATCTTGAATCTTAACTTGTACTTCATATATCCATTTATTTATTTTTTGTGGTGGGTATTCATAACTAAATGTAATTTCTTTAATGTACTTGATCTCATCATTCTGAAATTCTTCTTTAGAGGAGTGTGTAATTGCTCTTTAAATTAATGTTTTAATGCTATTGCATTTTTGTGTATAAGGGTGTGTTGATGAATATGGAATCAGAACAGGAACATATGTTAGTTTTCTATGTACTTTATATTGCATATGGTCATTTTGTTTTATAATCTTTACATCCAGGTAAGGCAAGGAATTCTCTTCATGTTCCATTGTTAATTTTATTGATGGGTAAATACTGCTAAGTTGTTGTGTCAATGCCTCCACAGCCCATCTGTATCCATCTTGGCCAAGATAAAGATATCATCTACATATCTACAGTATATCAGAGGAGGGTCTTGAAATTTGCAAATAATTTGTTCTTCTATGTTATTCATGATTACGTCAGCAAACAAATTTGATAGTGGTGAGCCCATTGGTCCACCGTAATTTTGTTTGTATATTTTATCAATATATTTGAAGATATTATTTTCATATATATACAATAAAGTTGCTTTTAACTCCTGTAGTTGTATGTCATTCATTGATTGGTCCTGTTTCAATTTTTCAATAATGATATCCACTGCCTCTGGTACAGGTGTACTTGGAAACAATGACTTGACATCCATACTCGCCATTCTGTAACCTCTTATATCTTGTTTTACATTCTTCAAAATTTCTATAAATTCATACGTATTCTTTACAGTGTATTTTGTTTTCATAAATTTTGGTGATAAGAACCTGTAAATATTCTTCTCAAGTTCAATCAGTGGTGAGTTCGTTTTGGACATTATGAGTCTCATGGGTGTACCTTCTTTATGTGTTTTAATTTTAGCAAACAATTGTGGCACTTTTGTACCTATTGGTGATTTTGCATGTTTAATCTCATTAGGTAGGGTGCTATGGTTCCTGATATTTGCCAAGTATCTTACTTGGCTATCTGTTGGGTCTTTTTTCAACTCAGAACACTGTAATTCCTGTATTGCCAGTACTACCTTTTGGTTATATTCCTCTGTGTTCAGAATCACTATCTGACCTGTCTTATCTGCCTCACAGAATTTGATGTTCCTATCTTCCTTTAATTTCAATAGCTGATTTTTTTCATATTTTAGTTTTCTTAAATAATAATTTCTATTATTTTTTTCATTATATTCTTTTAATATTATTCTAAATAGTTTACCACTGAATTCCTCTTTGTCTTCATTTGGGATGTTTCTGATGATATCTTCGAAATTTGGTATTAATTCTTCTGTTTTTGTTATCTTCTGTGGGAAAGCATATTTCTTTCCTCTCTGCAGTATTGCCCTCTGTGAATAAGGCTGGGAATGCCCGGTCTCTTTGCGTGATAGAGAATGCGCTACCGTGAGCTCTTTTAAAAACACGAATTGCATAGATTGAGAGAATATAAAAAACTAAAAAAAAAAAAATTAACAAAGTTTGAAATAGAGGTGGAATTTTTGATAGCATGCAGGGACTTTGATCTAACCCCAAAATATATAAGAATAACGAACTCCCCAATGAATAAGAAAGACGAGATTATAATAAAAACATCCCAGAAAAAAACATTAAGTGCAGAAATCGTTAATAAAAGAAGGACAATCTTCGGTCCAAATGTTTAAGATTATGTAAAGATATCAGTAATAATACCACGTACAGAAATTTCGGTGGAACATGGAAAAATGAAATTTTGGACACTACTTTTACGAGAGTTTTCCGAGATTGTTGAAAATGAAAGAAAGTCTGCAAAAAACAATGTTACTTCAAAATTGCATAAATTATTGGACCAACATACAGGTCATGGGCAGAAAGAAAATAATTATGAAGTTTTTCAGAATATGTCAATGCATGAACTAAATTATTCACAGAGGGCAGTACTGCAGAGAGGAAAAAAATATGCTTTCCCACAGAAGATAACAAAAACAGAAGAATTAATACCAAATTTCGAAGATATCATCAGAAACATCCCAAATGAAGACAAAGAGGAATTCAGTGGTAAACTATTTAGAATAATATTAAAAGAATATAATGAAAATAATAATAGAAATTATTATTTAAGAAAACTAAAATATGAAAAAAATCAGCTATTGAAATTAAAGGAAGATAGGAACATCAAATTCTGTGAGGCAGATAAGACAGGTCAGATAGTGATTCTGAATACAGAGGAATATAACCAAAAGGTAGTACTGGCAATAGAGGAATTACAGTGTTCTGAGTTGAAAAATGACCCAACAGATAGCCCAGTAAGATACTTGGCAAATATCAGGAACCATAGCACCCTACCTAATGAGATTAAACATGCAAAACCACCAATAGGTACAAAAGTGCCACAATTGTTTGCTAAAATTAAAACACATAAAGAAGGTACACCCATGAGACTCATAATGTCCAAAAAGAACTCACCACTGATTGAACTTGAGAAGAATATTTACAGGTTCTTATCACCAAAATTTATGAAAACAAAATACACTGTAAAGAATAGGTACGAATTTATAGAAATTTTGAAGAATGTAAAACAAGATATAAGAGGTTACAGAATGGCGAGTATGGATGTCAAGTCATTGTTTCCAAGTACACCTGTACCAGAGGCAGTGGATATCATTATTGAAAAATTGAAACAGGACCAATCAATGAATGACATATAACTACAGGAGTTAAAAGCAACTTTATTGTATATATATGAAAATAATATCTTCAAATATAATGATAAAATATACAAACAAAATTATGGTGGACCAATGGGCTCACCACTATCAAATCTGTTTGCTGAAGTAATCATGAATAACATAGAAGAACAAACTATTAGCAAATTTCAAGACCCTCCTCTGATATACTGTAGATATGTAGATGATATCTTTATCTTGGCCAAGATGGATACAGATGGGCTGGAGGCATTGACACAACAACTTAGCAGTATTTACCCATCAATAAAATTAATAATAGAACATGAAGAAGAGAATTCCTTGCCTTACCTGGATGTAAAGGTTATAAAACAAAATGACCATATGCAATATAAAGTACATAGAAAACTAACATATGTTCCTGTTCTGATTCCATATTCATCAACACACCCTTATACACAAAAATGCAATAGCATTAAAACATTAATTAAAAGTGCAATTACACACTCCTCTAAAGAAGAATTTCAGAATGATGAGATCAAGTACATTAAAGAAATTACATTTAGTTATGAATACCCACCACAAAAAATAAATAAATGGATATATGAAGTACAAGTTAAGATTCAAGATACCACAACCTCAAAAAGAAAAAAGGAATTACAATATGTTGGTGCTTTACCTTACCTTCCAAGAATATCAACAGAGATAAATAAGTTATGCCACAAATATAGAATTCAGATGGGAAACAAAGTACTAACGGTCAAAGATATGATAATTAATAATACGGAAAAAATCAGTATCTTGGAAAAAGCTGGTGTGTATGAAATTCCAACAACAGGTATCCCACCAATATCGTACATAGGGAGTACCAAAAACCAATTAAAACATCGCCTACAACAACACATAAAAAATTGGCAAAAAAAAGAGAAGCAAAAACAGCACTGATACAATACTGCTTGGATAATCAAAGATACCCAAAATTTGAAGACATCAAAATAATTAAATCATGTAACAATGAAAGACATTTGCGTATTGCAGAATCAGTACTGATCGAAAAAAATAGGTATTGAGTATGTAATCATAATGACCCAAATATACTTAATGAAAAATGGAAAGAACTAATAAAAATAGAACAAAAAAGAAAAAAATACTCCAGAAGAAAATAAAATATTAACTACAGTTCTTAACAGATGGAGCCACGGTGGCCATGTGTTCAATATGACGTGGGACATGAGGCCGACTCAAGAAATCGCTTCTCTCACTCACTCGCACTGTGATTGCAGGGCTGATACCAACTGGCCTTCAGATGATGACCCTGGATGGGTGGAAAGCTGCTCGGGGCAATCTACGTTGAGAACGGCAGAGGTGTGGTGCATGAATGAGTGTGTGAGATGAATTTGTAAATAGAAAGCAATGAGATAAGTTCGTTGTGAATAATTGAATTTTAGGCTTTTAAATGTTTTGTTTTGATGTTTTGGTGTATGTAAATAGGAAGTTTGTTTATGGTTTTTGAATGCTCATGTAATTAGGTTTTTTTTTTTTTTTTTTTTTTAAAGCCAATTAGGTTACCGGTTAGGGTTATTCAAAGTCAATGTAAATATAGGGTTTTTAAAGTATAAAAGAGGTTTCTTGGACCAAAGTATCAGTTCTGTAGTATAAGTTAATAAATTGCTCACTCAGTCAAATAAAAGAACATGTTGAAGACAACATAAAAAACCACCGCACCAATGGCCAAAACCAACCGTGGATATTGAAATGGAAGTTAACATGCAAAGAAATGTATGCTTTTCTGAGAGAACGGACCTACTGGTAGGGGTAAGTTCACTCTCATTGCTCTTATTGAACTAAAATACAACAAAAATAATTGATACAATCAATCTTTAAAATCTTATTATTTTAAAAAAATGATTTAAAAAAGGTTTCGTCTATTTTAGTGTTTTAAATTTATCAAAAATTTGGCTATACCAACTGCTGGGGGGTCGAGCCCCCCCTCCCGTTGACATTGCTTGCTACTTCATGTTCAAATGGGGGCTGGTTTTCAGTTTTGAAATGTGTGAAAAATTGCCTACGTACAACAATGGGTCACGATTATGTAGAAAACTCAATGCTGCTAGCTGTAGAGGCTGAGCGAACCAATGACCTAGATTTAGAGAAAGCAGAGGATAGTTTCTGGAACTTACATGACCGGCAAAAGTAAAAAGAACGAGCAAGAAGAAAAGTTAAAAAAATCTGTTTAAAATTCTAAAATAACTTGCTACTAATAAAATTAAATATCAGTCTTAATTTTTGGCATCATAATCTTATATAGATTAACCTTTGAGCAATTGCTTTTTTTTTCAAATTTATCAAACTAGTATATTTTCCTAGGACAGGTTTAGAAGATATTTAAACGTTGCCTAAATAATATAGCATATCTCTAAAATTTTCTTAATGGAATTTGTAATGTCTCACATTGTTCTGCATATTTTCCTGAAATGACGTAAGTCTGAAGTAAAATTGCACGTGCTTTAAAATTTAGATAGCAGCACTACAATAGTTAATTGACCGTGGTAAAATACTGATACCTTCCAATATACTTGAAATTCTTCTTTGTTGATTGTGATATCCTAGAATGTTACTTAACCCCAAGATGCAATAATTTTTATATTATTTCACTGTTTACTCAAAGAAGGTAAAAATTTTTGTAACCACACGGTCACCTGCTAATATATTCCTTAAATTTTGGACATGAGTTTACGTTAAAATAACAACAATCAAATTTAAGGTGACCAGATTATTGAAGACAAAATGGCATGTTGCCCTCAATTTCATTTCAATATGAGGACATGACTGAGAACAATGTCTTACACATTATGGTAAAACTGAAGATTGGTGAAGAATGTTATAAACTCTACCATTGTAGTCGAGTTTCACGGGAAAACATATGATGAACCTGGAGGATGATTTTCATGTGAAATAAGTATAAAATACTATCATGCAGAATATTACTTCTGATAAATTTTAAATGTTACTCATAGGGGGCAACACATGCAAACAAAGCTACATTTTGATTTTGCACTGAAATTACAAGGAAATATATCTGATGCCAGAAAATTACTATACACTAAGCAGACAGAAATCATGGAATACCTGTATGCTATCTCTATAGGAGAAGGAATATTCCAAGTCCAATAACTTCACTTGAAGAAACAGTTTAATGAAAAAATGTACTGAACAAAAGTTGTAGAACTCTCAATGGAATCTACTAAATGCAACGAAATTTAGCACCAATTACTTATTTAAATTGCAAAGAAGTGGATGCTGAAAAAAATGATATTTATTCCACATTAGAGTGGGCTGAAAAAAACTTTTTTTTTAATTTGCATATCGCCTAGTGTGGAAAAGTTGCCATTTGAGTCAACATGAATAACAGAAGAATTTTTTTGAAATCGACCAATATCTTACGTCTCCGCAACGACACATTAAGTTCGTGTTTTTCTGACCTCATTGGGTCGTAAGCAAAAATGGATGGAATTTTTTGTAATTAAAATCAAGTAACCCCTAGTGCGGAAAAGTGTACTTTAAGTGTTTCCGACAACAGTGGACATTTTTTTTTGAAGTTCATCAATATGTTAGGTCTCCGCCCTGCATGCAAAGTTCACCATTTTCTTCCCACCTTTGGCCCGTAGGCCTAGTCTACGTAAAGTCATCCTGACATGTAGGGCATCGGAAAAATCCGTAGGGAATTTCACTGTTCTGAGTGCACCATGCGTGTGCATGCATGTGTAGTGTGCGCAGCTCTTCGCTTGCTTCCAGTGTCACATATGGAAACAACCCTGAGGAGGTGGCTACACTTCGAGTTCCGCCCACCCTCCCTCCAACTCAGAATTTTATTTCTACGTGGTATATCTTGTTCAGTAATCTGCTTTACTCGAAAAATGTGGCATTAATTGTCGTGATGCTATTCTTTCTCTTATGAACGAATCTCTAGCTTCAAATCCACACAGAGGCAGCTGCTTCAGTCACAAGTTTCACGCAACGTTCCACAGCTTGCGTGTGGCAGGGAAACTTGGTTATTTCTTCGCCAGCTGCAGCAGAAGTTGCGATTAGTCGATCCAGATCTTCGTCTAAGATGTGTTTTGTAAGGGGAGGTTCGGTAAGACGTGTTTTAGTCCAATTGATCATCTCATAATATTCATTAGCGTCCAAATTTAATTGCAGCACTTCAAATTCTCTTATGACATAACTCATTTGTTGTTGTCTAGCTTACTTTATTATTCTCCATCTAAGAGCTCTAACGTGGGTGCGTTCGTCCGCAATCATGCTTAGCAATATATTCTCTGGGTGACTGAAGAATGCGTTTCTCTTGATCACTGCATCAATGATTACTTTGCACTTCAAATCCATGAAGCGCGATAAGTTGATCAGTTTCCAAAAGTGTTTGGCCCCTTCTGTGCACGAAGGCTTCTTCTTTATTGAAAACCAGACCGGGGCATATACCTTCATTATGTAGTTGGCAACGCAGATCAAAGTTTGCAATGGGTTTTGAGTGGTGACATAGAGGCGCATGGCTCTGTTAGCTGTCATCAGCCACCATGAATGTGACAGTGGTCCTGGATTTCTTCTAGAAAGGCTGACATCATAGTCTCCCTGTGACACGGTGCAACAGATTTCCAGAAAATACTGCTGGTCAGTACTCAGTTCACGTGTATCCTGCAATTTGTTCATGCGTTCTGTCCATTCTACATGAATAGCTACAAAGTCAACTACTGAGAGGTTTTCACAGCCGTTGATTAGTACCCCAATCTCTCCTGAATGAGTTGTAGGACCTGTCGATTTACCATAGAGTTCATCAAGCAAATGTAGTTTTGAAGTTTATCAATTTCAAAACTACATTTGCTTGACGAAGTTCATTGAAATGGAACAAGCACACCAGCCACTGCAAAAACGTTGCAACTGAAGTTCCAGTTGACATATAGCACCGTTTTTC
This sequence comes from Macrothele yani, assembly GCA_039090855.1. Classification (NCBI taxonomy): domain Eukaryota; kingdom Metazoa; phylum Arthropoda; class Arachnida; order Araneae; family Macrothelidae; genus Macrothele; species Macrothele yani. The sequence continues at coordinate 1,331,000 of CM076996.1, read as the reverse complement.
CTGCCGGTATTTATAACAGTCCATCGCACCCTAAAGCAATGAGAAAACTTTAGTCAATGCCATTAACTTCTAAAAAATTAGTGATGCTGTTTATGATGCTTCTGTTGTGACCAGAAGTGGGGGTCACATGGACGAGGTACTTTGATCCAGGCTCCTCCAAGAGAGTAATGTGCTCTTCTTCTCAGAAAGATAATATTTATCTTTCTTATCTAGGAACAGAGTCAAGTCATTTCTTCCATCAAAATAGAGTCTGCGAACTACTTTTCTGTCTGTCTGGGCTTTTCCCTTTACATCCTTAGATAGCTTAATATTTTCACGGATAATTTTGTTTTTATCAATGACCTTCTCAAGACTATTGATTGTAATGATGCCCAGTAGAGATTCGTTCATAAGAGCAAGAATTGCATCACAGCAATTAATGCCACATTTTTCGAGTAAAGCGCATTACCGAACAAGATATACATACCACGTAGAAATAAAATTCTGAGTTGGAAGGAGGGTGGGCGGAACTCAAAGTGTAGCCACCTCCTCATGGTGAGTTGTGGGTTGTTTCCATATGTGACATTGGAAGCAAGCGAAGAGCTACACGCTACACATTACAAAGTAAACTGAGTGTACTACACATGCACACGCATGGTGCACTCAGAGCAGTGCAATTTGCTACGAATTTTTCTGATTCCCTACATGCCAGGATGCCTTTACCTAGCCTAGGCCTACGGGCCAAATGTGGGAAGAAAATGGTGAACTTCGCGGGCAGTGCGGAGACATAGCATATTGATCAACTTCAAAACTTTTTTTCCATGTTATTGGGAACACTAAAGGACACTTTTCCGCACTAGAGGTTACTCGATTTTAATTACAAAAAAATTCCATCCATTTTTGCTTACGACCCAATGCAGTTGGAAAAACACGAACTTAGTGTGCCATGCGGAGACGTAAGATATTGGTCGATTTCAAAAAAATTTCTTTTGTCATTCTTGTTGACCCAAATGGTAACTTTTCTGCACTAGGCGATATGCAAATAAAAAATAAATAAAAAATTTTCGGCCCACTCTATTCCACACTCTATAAATATTTTAGTTAAATCCAGTTAAAATAGAAACAAAATAACACCACAATTATTGAGATGACTATGTTCGATGCTTCGGTATAGCTCCCATGAATACTACGTGATTTCTAACTTAATTCAAGGAAAAATTCATCCGCTTCAGCAATAGTTTCATACCTTCAGAAAATAGTTCCATACCAGTTCTATGACTTTTGTTTAACACATTCTTTTCCTATTTCAGTTTGTTTGGGACATTTCAAAAATTGAGGACAAAGAAATTGATATCCTCAATCAGTTTTCATGAAATTGAGGACATCTGGTCACCTCAATCAAATTCTTATTGATAAAATCCAATAAAAAAATTAAAGAAAAAATTGTATTAATGCATAACAAGAATTTCCCTTTTATGAGTGCCTGTGCCCCCCTCCCCTCCAATTTTTTGGGTGCATGATGCCCCTGGACTCACTCTCTCTATTATTACATGAAAACACCCAAAACCCTTCTACTGGGTTTTATTTCTGTAACATCCATGATTATAGATATATGGCATCAGTAAAGTAGCCTCTGATGTGCTCATCTAAATTGATGAGCACTGAACTTTTTTTCTACAATGATTTTTGAAGAGCTTATACTGAATTTACACAGAAGTTTGAGCAAAAAACATTAAATAACAGCAATTTTTTTTTAATTATGGGTGTTATAATGGTAAATTTTAATACCTTTGGGGGTTCAAATTTTCGAACTAGAACCTAGTTCATTGAATGAAGTTTCTCTTTCATTAAACCTATACAATTTCTTTTGCCAAGGACTCAAAAATCTATTATGCAAACTTAAATATTGTGGGTTACCTTGTGATTTGTAAGCAGTGAACTTTTTCTTTAATCAGAAAATGTTACTTATATTCAAGTACTGGATATCACACCTTTAGTGCACTTTACAGAGATTTAGAAACTTCTTTTACTGGACTCAGAATTTTTTTCTTAGCAGTCACTTCTGTTTAATATGAAGCATTGTAGAAATTTATTAAGATTTCATTCGAAAACACTGCATCTACACAATAAGTGCTGCATGTAGAACATTTCATGTAATTTTTACGTCAAAATACAATAAATTAAATGCTTTCTACTTACTTTCCATAGGCATAGTATGAGAATTATCAGAAGAAGAAGACCACCACATACAGCAAGAATGATGATCCAGAGAGGCACCTCTTCTGGTTTTTGATATTGTGAACATGCTGTTGTTAATGCCTAAAAAATAAAATAAAATGTGACTTCTAAATCCAACTTACCTTTTAAATCTGACAAGTAATTTAAAGCAAATGAAGGTTAATAATACTACTTAAGAGAATAAATGGTTATTAAATGATCAACAGTAAGATTTTTCCCCCTACAATAAGATAATATTGAGAAAGTTGAAAAATGAAATACAAAGTCTGCTGAGTGCTGCCATTCCTCTAACCTGCTCTGTTCAATGAAAGGTTACACATCAGCAGAAAAAAGTCAATTACAGTGAGCTGTGCAAATGCCAATTGTTATTTACATGTACATGACAATTTTCCTCTTATTACCTTCCTTTTTACTTTTACTCTTTCATCTTTACAGTCATTTCATCATTGTGATCATGTCATAGTTCATCACATTAACCACAATCTTCAGCCCTGTAACTACCATAAAATCTATTATACAGAATTTTGAAAGTTCGTTTTTACTTATGAACCTGTGTATAAAAGTTAGCCTGTCCTTAACAAATGTCAACCCCACCTTCTTGCAGTGCATCTTGTTCCCACTAAAGGGGTTCTGACAACCACCAAATAGTAATGTAACTATACCATTGGGATTAGAGGAAATACAATTCCACACTCGCCAGCCCACTTGGCCAGCATGGTGAGTTATGGCCAAACCCACCAAAAGATGATTCCACAGCTTAAAACTTGGCCCTCAGTCTCTGGCCAAGGCAGTGGCTAGTGTGACATAAAGGCAGAGGGTGCTAAGAATCACCGGAGGACTGGACAAGGCTACCATCTGATACTGACCTTGGCTACATTCAATGAACGATCTCTGTCTTCTGATTCAAGGCTCCTTGAATTGGAGAAGGAAATACAAAGAATCAAGTGAGACATCCTAGGGCTAAGTGCGGTAAGAAGAAAAGGAGGAGATCGCATTGAACTGAAAAGTGGACATCTCTTTTACTATTGTGGGACAAGTACTAGCAGAACTAGTGGTGTTGGATTTATAATAAACACGAAACTGAAGGACACTGTTCTAGAAATTGAAAGTTCCTCTGACAGAGCTACATGACTCATTATCCAACTCTCAAAAAGAGACAAGGCTCAGATTATTCAAGCTTATGCAACCATCGCAAGTCATCCGGAGGAAGAAATTGAATAATTTTACGAGGAAATTCGGCATTTGAATAACAAAGGCAAGCAGCACTTGAAGATCATTATGGGTGATTTCAGTGCAAAAATAGGGCAGCAGCAACAAAACGAAACTTTGGTTTGTAAATTTGGTCATGGGAATACTCTTATACAGTTTGCAGAGGCAGAAAGGTTTTTCATTATGAACTCCTTTTTCAAGAAAAAACCACATAGGAGATGTATTGGGTTGGTGCAAATGAAATGTCCGGCAAGGGACCAGCCTACGTGGACGGCGAGAATGGAAAAGTAGGACAACTTACCTAGGCAAAATAATCTCCCTTGGCATCGACACATAGTTGTCACCTGTCTGGCAAGGCCATGATCCCAGAACAAAAAGTCTTGTGGCTGGAACCCGAAGAAGTCATCAACTGCACGTTGAACCTCCTTGTCTGTTATGAACAGTTTCCCCGGACAGGAAGTGATCCAGGCAACGAAACAGATGATAGCCTGTTGGAGACAAGTTCGGGAAATAGGCAGGATGAGGCAGCGCTTCATAGCCCGAGACAAGTTCGGGAAATAGGCAGGATGAGGCAGCACTTCATAGCCCGAGACACTTAGTGTCAGCATCGTTCGTTGTGCGACATGAGGACGAGCATTGTCCTAGAGCAAAAGAACACCATGTATGTTGACCAAAGCCAATTGTTTCTGCAGCAATTTCCGGAGCACCTGATGTAATTCAGCACTATAACATTCTGCAGTGATGGTTTGGCCTCTTGCCAAGAAACTCTGATGAATTATCCCGGCTGTGGACCACCAGACAAGGAGCATCATCTTCTTTGTGAGTAGGGGTGGCTTAGGATGCCGTCCAGCAGGTTGTGCCTTTCTTAACCATTGTGCAGATCACTTCCAATTATCATAAAGGACCCACTTCTCGTCGCAGGTGATAATTCGATGCAGTAGAGGTTCCTGTTTATTCCTGGCAAGCAGCAACATGCAGACTTCCAAACACCTAGTCTTGTTGGCAGCCACATGCTCAGCTTTTTTACCTTGCCCAGTGCAGCCAGATGCCGAACAACTGTTGTGTGGTGGACACCTATCTCTGCCGCTATCTCACGACACATTTTTCTGGGGTCCACTTCAACCACACATGACAGAACAGGAACAGGTCAGTGACCACATGCTTTGTTTTGCAGGTACGTATCTATGCTTTCAAACTTCACAAACCATCGCCAAATGATTCGTTCGTTGGCTGTATTCTCCCCAAATGCTTTGTTAATGTTTTGAGTGGCAATTCCTGCAGAATGGCCCAGTTTAAATTCATACAGGAAGATGACTCTCAAATCCGGCATCTGCACGTTTCTTTTGCAAGCCACATTACATCCAAACAAACCATGCCTGAACCTTGTTCTTCCCATACATATGTGCTAGCTCTTTGTAGTAACTCTGGGATGTAATACCTGCAACACCTGTGGGTGGTTTCATTCTGCTGTGGTGGAGGCCTGTCTCCACTGCTTGTTCACTCCGGACATTTCATTCGCGCCAACCCTCTACATGGAGGCATTCCAATAGGATCACAAGTGAAATTGATTTTATTATGTGTAACACGAAATTTGTCATTGAAGACTGCAGTATGCTGAACAGTTATATATGAAATATATCGTTGTTCAATTTTTGCCAATTTGCAATGAACATACTTTATACGTGGCTATGATATTTTAATTTGATTGACATTAAATGTCTGTAATTACTGTTATTGCAGTAACTAGTTTAATGGAGGTTCTGACTTTTTTGCCAACCTATTAGAATACCTTTAAAAACAAAATATTAAATTTATATGTGAGGCTGTTATTTTTAATGCCTCTCTCTCTCCCTGGTCTTTTTTTTTTTTTTAGAAGTTATCACCAATCCTAAACCTATAGTGTTTTTACCAACCAAGTCTTTTCCTCTTGGCTGTGAGCATAGGGTTGGGGACATGAAGTGGAAGGGAGTAAATGTGTTCAGGAAAATCAGAACATGAAGGCACTATGATCTTTCAGAACACTTACTCTCCCCTTGAAATTGGACTAACCTAGGGAAAAAAATTAGGGGGATCTGTAAAATATGTCATCCATAAAAGAAGTAGAATTTCTGGAAATTTTGTTACTGATAAAACTTAGCATGTATGTTGATGCTATATTCTGGCCCGCTCATCGACATGTATTAACTGAAAACATGATTCATCAAAACAGGGGATCTTTTTCCTGTCCTCAAGGGTCTAGTTTTGGTTCTCCTTTGCCCACTGCAGATTAAACTGTCAGATTTTAGCAGAGATGAGCAGCACACAAAGGGAACATTTGCTGTTCTAGACCATTTGTGCCTATGTGCAGTGGACTATACATGCTGAAGTTCTTCTCTCGATACTGCTGTTGTACTGTGTGGTTACTTGACACAATAGAGTTCATCTGTTACCTCATGCAATGCTCTCCAGTCACTGTTGCCCTTAAAAACTGACCAGTTGTTTCCATCCCCAGGAAGACTGCCTGCTGCTTCTTTTAGCACTCATTGTACACATTTGAAAGAGCTGTTCTAGCAAATCAAGAAGGTTTGTCATTTCTTAGATACCTAAACCTGCTCACTAAGCTCCCACTATCATGCCTCTTTCAAAGTCTATTAAATCACGAGTCTTTCCCGTATTACCGGTATCTATACACCTGTTTATAAAGCCATCTCAACATCCTAGTTGCATACATATGTGTGGATGGCACATGTCTGATTGCTCTATTAAGTGTTTTCAATAATTTGCTACTTCAATGAGTGAGAAAGACAGAGAGAATACCAACTAATATAGGTCTAACACCAGTAATCGTCAACCTGGTCCCTACCGCCCACTAGTGGGTGATTCAAGCTTTCATGGTGGGCGGTGGGTTTTTTTTAACTCTTGTTACACGTTGTGTGTGTGTGTGGGGGGGGAGGTTGTCCATTGTTGTGTCTCATTTTGTAGCGTTATATGATAGTGTCATACAGTTTTTTGAAAGTAATAATGAGGCTGGTCTCTATCAACAATTAAAAACGATGCCTTTTATTTGGCAGACATTTTCAAGAGATTTAATGAAATTAATTTGCTACTTCAAGGAGCCAATATAACTCTTATCAGTTGCAAAAATATTGTGTCATTATTTATCGAAAAACTTGATCTTCTCCGCCGTAATCTTTTGAAGAGAGAATTTCATTAGTTTCCCGAATTGTCATCTATAAAATAATGTAACTCCAGAAGAGATTGAAAGGTTCAGTAGCCATCTCAATGAACTTAAATTGGATATGGAAAAACGATTTAAAGTATTTTGAACTTGAGAGTGTATGACTGGATGATAAATCCTTTTACTGCAAATTTTGCTGAGGTTGATATAACTTGCCAAGAAGAACTATTAGAACTTAAATGTGATGAAGAGAGCAAATATAATTTCGATATTTGGTGGATACCAAAAACTCCGGCAAAATAAAAAAAATGGCTGCGTTATATCCAAATATGTGGAAAATTATATTTAATTTATTGATACCTTTCCTTATCTCATATCTTGTAGAATCAGGGTTTAGTGCTGCTAATCACATTATCACCAAACATAGAAACCGTCCGAATACCACCGAAAGAGAAGACCTTCGTTTGTTCCTTACAAAAATCAAACCAGATATCAAATATACATAATATCTAAGGTATCATTTACCTGATATTGGAAAAGTATTTCGCACATTGTTGCTCCGTGAGGCACGTGCTCCCAGCCCGAGGTCAATTTTACGGGTTTTTTTGGTTATTTAATTTTTTTTTATAAATGAAACAATCAGTTCACATTCATTCATTCGCACAATCAAACGTTTTAAATTTACTAATAATTAAAAGATTGTATTAGAAAAAGTTATACTCATCGGATCGGGAGACTTCTCTCAAGAGGCTCTTCGTCACATTGTAATGGTGAGCGCTTTCGGCACATCCGGAGTGCCATCGTCGGGCCTTCTACACCTACATGAGGGTTTTTCTTGCATGTGTGTAGCCGCTGGAGTTGCATGTTGGGAAACGAAGGGAAAGTTTTGCGGCCTGCATGTGTTAAGTGATTGCTTCTCATGTGTCGCCATCTATTGGATGAGTTGGTAGGCATATCAGTCGTACGTACAATTTTTCCCTTTTTGTGTAGATATTTTTGAGCTATTGTTATTTATTTGTAGAAACAGGTGTATTATTTTTAGTCCTTTATTAAATGGTGTGACCTTTCGTAATGTTTTTTTTTTGTCTTTTTTTATGGATTTTTTTGCTTTTTATAAGTGACTTGGCTGTATCCAGGGTGGTAGGGTCTTGTAAGTTGCATATTTTATCTTTTTTTTGTTCAATTATAACACTTTCAGAAATCCTTAATTCTTTTTCGTTTGTGTGGGTGGTTAGTAATTTAATATTTTCAAAATCAGTATATTGTTTATGATTAACGCAGTGTTGAATGAGTGCAGTTTTTTATATGTTGATGTAATCTTTTTACTGATCTATTTTTTGTGCTACCAATGTAAGAGATGTGGTCTCCAGAACTTTGTAGAAAAAAAGTAGATTAATAAAAAGATTACATCAACATATAAAAAACTGGAACAAAAAGAAGAAAAAACTGCACTCATTCAGCCCTGCGTTAATCATAAACAATATCCTGATTTTGAAAATATTAAATTACTAACCACCCACACAAATGAAAAATAATTAAGAATTTCTGAAAGCATTATAATTGAACAAAAAAAAAAAAAAAAAGATAAAATATGCAACTTACAAGACCCTACCACCCTGGATACAGCCTGGAAGTCACTTATAAAAAGCAAAAAAATCCATAAAAAAAAAAAAAAAGGACATTACGAAAGGTCATACCATTTAATAAAGGACTAAAAATAATACACCTGTTTCTACAAATAAATAACAATAGCTCAAAAATATCTACACAAAAAGGGAAAAAATCATACTTACGACTGATACACCTACCAACTCATCCAATAGATGGCGACACATGAGAAGCAATCACCTAACACATACAGGCCACAAAAACTTTCCCTTTGTTCTCTGACATGCAACTTCAGCGGCTACACACATGCGAGTAAAACATTCATGTAGGCGTAAAAGCCTCTTGAGAGACGTCCCTCGACCCGATGAGTATAACTTTTTCTCATACAGTCTTTTAATTAATAATAAAATTAAAACGTTTGATTGTGCGAATGAATGAATGTGAACTGATAATAGTATAACCTAATTGTTTCATTTATATATATTTTTTTAAATAACCAAAAAACCTGTAACAAATTGACCTCTCTCGGGCTGTGAGCACTTGCCTCACGGAGCAACAGCGTGCGAAATACTTTGCCAATATCAGGTCAATAATACCTTTACATATTATGTATATTTAATATAAAGCACGTTTATAACATAAGACAACCCTTAAAGGTTGTCTCATGAATTACATATTTCAGATATCAAATATTTAGTCTCGCAGCATCAGTTTCAAGGAACTCAATCATTAATTAAAGGTAATTTCAATAAACTTTGTTTTCACATTTAACTTTCATTTTCTTCAATTTAAGCAGCTCCCGCACTAGTAGGCACTGTATCGATGGAAATGCAGAAATTCAATAAATTGAAATTATTAATGTATAAACATATATAAAGTATAAATAAAAAGATAAATTTAAGTACATATTTTTTTACAAACGCTCCCCTCTAAAAACTATTCTGCACTTGCACTAAATTTAGTTACTGCGGCACTGGTGGGCGGTAAGGAAATTTTACCATCAACAATAATACAAAAGTGGGCGGTAGGTATTAAAAGGTTGACGACCCCCTGGTCTAAACAGAAATAACCAAAAATAAAAGCTACCATGCTTTTATTCTAAAAAAACTGTCATTCATGCTGTTACATAAAGTAGAAGCAGCTTCAAGTAGCAGGTGATGTGACATTTGCACAAACATTTATATTTAGTTATATTTATGCAACCAACTCACTGTACTTGGCATGATAAACCTTGCTATCACTGGTTAGTAGAACCAGAATTTCAATTAAATTTGGTGTGTTGGAACAATTTTGTTCAAAAAGTGGTGAATTGGGAAATAGCTGGAAACAAAGTCTATTAACTTAAGACAATGAAAATTGGGACACCTGTCACTCCTAAGTGATGAAACTTATGGTGTTATCAGATCTTTATAAACAACAGCCTAGACATTGTGAGATTTCTAGCTGAGAATGAAAGATCTGGTCTTCTGTCTTCAAGTCATTATTTAAAAAAAGGAAATGTACATATATGAAGATTTTCTTGCTGTTTTGAAACACACCATGCTTGGACACACATAAAAGCATATGCTATTCAAACATCTACAGTCTTTGATTTGCTTGCTAATTTTATGAATGAGTAAGAATAATATCTACAATTTTGAGGTAATGTTACCTCAAAATAAATTAATTTCATTGGGGCATGTTCTGGTTTCAGTCTGCTCAATAAAATCACAGAATAAAGGAAAATTTTCATTAACACACATATTCTTAAAAGACCTTGAAATAGCACTAATAAATGATAACTTTCTGAAATATTGTTTACTTTCATTACATTTCTATCTTACACAAATTATTTCTATGATAATCGTGTGCTGAAAATAATCATACTGCATATATAAACATTATATGTTATATTTACAAAACTGCATATATATCAAAAGTATTTTACCTAAAAAGCTAACTTACACTAGCATAGTCATTATCTACTCTCTGCTGTATATCAAGAGAAGAATCAATAAAAATGCGAGCACGAGAAATTATTTTTACGCAGTCAACATCTGGGTACTCCTGAAAGAAAAGATATTAAGTTTGAAATATGCCAGGTTTAAAATCAGATTCACAATTTGCTAAACTTCCTGACTGTACATAATTGATAAATTTGAAATAAATATATCTTGAAAGCAGAATAAACATAATTTCAAAAATTGCATGAATCATTTCTGAAACTGGGATATTAATGAATCTTCTTGTGGCAACTCAAGAATTTTAGGGACTTATTTCAAGATGCATCTGTATTTCAGAAACATTTTTCAGATCTCTACCTGTTGCAACAAATAAATACATGACATTCTGAGGTTATGGAACTCAAAATTAGTTTGTATCAGTATTAAAACACACACAAAAAAAGTAACAATTAAAGTTTTAGACCACATGGTCTAACTTCATGGGAATTAAAATAGAAAAATTCTTCTGGTGTGCCAAAAAATGTTTCCACATGAAATAATGTTAATTTTATGTCCATATTGGTATTACATACATACACAAAACCACATCCATCTTCACTAGAATCAGCCCAAAAAAGCTCTTCTGAGAATCCAAAAGCTTTGGTTTATATACACTGAAGAGCAACTGAATTAGAGATAGCTGGCGTTGTGCAAATGTGGCACTGTGGGCGGCGGTGTAAACGGAAACGACATGACGTATGCAGCGATCTGACAATATAAGGAGTGATGCAACAGGAATCAGTGTGGGTAAGACGAAGGATCTAAATGTATTTGATCGTGGGCAAATTGTCGGGGCCCGACGAATCGGTCACTCCATCTCTGAAGTCGTGCAGGCACTGGGATTTTCATGAGCCACTGTGTCACGGGTGCACCGTGAGTAACATTGAATCTGGTAAGACCATCCCTGCAAGGGCCAAGTGCCGTGGACAACAGCGTGTGGATGAGTGGGATCATCGTCGGCTAGCTTGCATTGTAACAGCGGATAGACGGGCCACAGTGCAAAAAATCACTCGTCAATTTAACGCTGGTGCACAAAAACGTGTAAGCAGCCACACCATCCAGAACCATCTCCTCGCTATGGGGTACAGAAGCCATCGTCCCACGAGGGTACCGCTGCTGACTACACATCACAGGGTGCAAAGATTAGCATGGGTGTGGGAACACCGCCACTGGACCCTAGACATGTGGGAAAATGTTTCCTGGACTGATGAGTCGAGATTCACGTTGGTACATGCGGATGGCAGGATACGAGTACGGCGCAAACCATATGAAGCGACGGATCCTTCTTGCCAGCAGGGTACTCTTCAAGCTGGTTGGGGTGGCATTCTCGTCTGGAGACTGTTTACATGGATTGAAATGGGACCCCTGGTACGTGTGACATCATCCCTCACAGGTCAACGTTACCAGGATATCCTGGACGACCATTTGCTCCCATTTGTGCGTCTTCAACATAACACTGGGGACCTCATCCTGCAACAAGACAATGCACCGTGACATCGCTCCCGAATTGTTGGATGAACACTCCACCAATGTGACCTCACTTCCTTGGCCAGCTAGGTCACCTGACCTCAACCCCATCAAGCACATCTGGGATGCCATCGAGAGAGATGTTCGAGGCTCTGACCCTCCTCCATCAAATCTTCGTTACCTGTGGGAGCTTGTTCAGGGGTCGTGCATCCGTATGGCTTCCCAACGCTTCCAGTGTCTTGTAGAGTCCATGCCGAGACGAATCGCCGCTGTCATCAGGGCGAAAGGTGGTGCTACACGTTACTAGACAGTTATCTCTAATTCAATTGCTCTTCAGTGTATACACATTGGGGCTAGAACACCTCCGCCCAATTAAGCAGCTGTCCCAATTATGCACAGCTTTATTCAAAAAAGCTAAAACATATAGATAATTCATGTATATCTTCCATATAAGGAAGTCACAAGTTATACGTGGTTAAAATACATAATATATAGAGCTTCAGTACCTCTTTCAGAATTGCTATTACACACGTTAAAATATGGACATGTGATGATGGTGGTGCAGTTAATTATGACGTTTATTATTTAAAAAAAGTAAAGACTAGAAGAAGGTAAGAGGGTCGCCCTCGTTCGCATACCACCACAGTTCCGCAAGTTGTTTGGTCCCCGATGTTCAGCGGCTATACATTGCAAAAAGTCCGATAGTGACTATAACAAAGTGATTAGCAATGCATTTGGATAACAAGTGATTAGCAATGCAATTTGATAACAAGTGATTATTTTACTATAACAAGTGATCAGCAATGATGTAATTTGGGTCGACTACTACTTTTGCATTGCTAATCACTTTGTTATAGTCACCATCAGACTGTTTGCAATGCATAGCCACTGAACATCTGGGACCAAATAACTTGCGGAACTGTGGTGGTATGCGAACGAGGGCGACCCTATGGACAAATACAGTATATGTGAGTAATTGCTCTTACCTTCTTCTAGTCTTTACTTTTTTTGAAATAATAAACGTCATAATTAACTGCACCACCATAATCACATGTCCATATTTTAACGTGCGTAATAGCAATTCTGAAAGAGGTACTGAATCTCTATATATCATTTATTTTAACCACATATAACTTGTGACTTCCTTATATGGAAGACATACATGATTTATCTATTTTGCCTTCTAGTGATATTATATAACGCCAAAACATCGGCGGGAAGCATGGTAATGTATAATGCAAAATGGGATCAGACAATAATGCGCAACTATGATGTCAAGAACTTCAAAAAAAAAAAAAAACGCAAATTCATACAACTTAGTAATCAAGTTGACCATCTGAATTTCCTGAAACAATGTCGTGATAACAAAATTATACCGAATTACCTAAAAATCAAGACTTTAGCTATCAACATCAAAGACAAGAAAATACTAAGTACCGCCAAAGTTAAAAGACTAAAATGCGAAATACGAACAAAAAGACAAAAAATCTACCAGTTATCAAGACGTGCATACAACTTATACTGTGACATCAGAAAGAATTACCACGAAGATGACGCTGATACTGTATTAACAATAATACATATATATATTGAAAAAAAGTAAGAAAGCAAATCAAAATCGCCATTGGCAAAAATTAAGTGCACTAATAGGAAAGAACCAAAAACATAGACATCATGTAACTGGTGTACCAAATACATATATAAATCTATCGCAAGTGAAATTGAGCCAACTACAAATGAATGCACTCAATAGAGGAGGCAAGTATGCTTATAAACAGGACATAAGAAGTACAGAACAACTAATCCCAGAGATTGAGGAGATAATCACTGCATTACCAAGGAGAGCTCAAGATCCCATATATTTCAAAATAAATAGAACAGCAACAAGAATCGTGAAGGAAAGAGTAAATGAAAAACTAAACTTAATAACATACGAAAGACAAGCTTTGATAGATTTACAACAAAATCTGGCAATAAAAAAAACGATGTCTGACAAAACTAAACAACTGATTATAATGGATAAAACGGACTATGAAGAAAAAATGATCAAGACAATACAATAATTGAAGGTTGAGGTCATTCAGAAAGATCCAATTGAAAGAATAAAACACCAACTTGCTGCCTTCAAAAACCAGTTTCCTTCCAGACTCAATTAAGAAGAACGCACAGCCACCAATAGGAACAACTATTCCCAAAATCTTTGGGAAAGTAAAGACTCACAAAGCAGATAATCCTCTTAGACCAATAGTAGCGAAAAATACAGCACCAACAATAAACCTCGAGAGAGCATTATGTATAGATATCCGGCACCCTATTACAAACAGTATGGATTTTCTGTTAACAGTGCTGATGAAGTAATTAGACTAATTCAAAATAGAAATAATAGTATTAAGAACAATAGCCAAGCAATACTTACCAGTTTAGATATTGTATCATTATATCCAAACACTCCCACGCTCGAAGCTATAAATCTTATTGAAGTAGAATTACATAGAAACAATATCCCCAATAGTACAAATTGAAGACATCATAAAAGCATTGATTTTTATTGACCAAAATAATTATTTTGATTTTGAGGGTACAATATACAAACAAATTGCAGGTGCTCCTATGGGCTCTCCTATTTCAGGATTGCTTCCTCAAATAGTCTTACAGCAGATTGAAAAATCTGTGATGCAAAATAATAATATTTCACAACCAACATTTTTTTGTAGATACGTGGATGACATCTTTATGATCTGGGAACGTAGTGAACAAGAATTACAGGTCTTTCTTGAGGCATATAACACAATATATGCATCAATTAATGTAGCAATAGAAAAAGAACAGAATAGTACATTACCTTACTTAGATATTTTATTTCACAATAACTAAAATAATAGAATTGACTTCCAGATATACCGTAAACCTAACTATATTGCCAATGTTGTTCCAGCTAATTCTCACCATCCTGAATCATATAAATACTCAGCCTTCAGGTCATACATCAATAGAGTGATAACCCATACCTCCAATAACCAATTGTCAAATAAAGAATTCAATTGGATCAGAAATGTGGCCTCTGTTTATTATTCTGAGGTCATATTCAAAAGCAATCTTATAAAGAAAATAACAGAGAAGACAAGAAATGATCATTTCAGAATACCAACTGATAAAAAGGAAATGAAATATTGTGGATCAATATCCTACAACCATGAAATTAATAGTATATTGAAAGAAGCATGTAAAAAAATTAACTTCGGCTTTGGCATAAAAACCAAAAATATCAAGGACACATTAACTTCTGATCATGGAAACACACCAATATTGCAGAAAGCAGATGTTTATTCAATTCCAATAGGAGACAGCCAAAATAAAATTGTCAGCCTTTATATAGGAAGCACCAAAAGAAATATCAGGATAAGATTATCAAAACACATCAGCAATTGGTTCAGAAAATAAAATAAAGCTGCAGTTATCGACTTCTGTATAAATAACCAACGCACACCACTATGGGAGAAAATAAAAATTGATAAATCAGCAAAAAAGCTGGAGGACCATACAGATTGCTGAATCCATCTTAATAGAGAAGACCAAATCATCAAACTGTAACAGCAATTCACCATTTCATATGCCTGGAGGAATTTAGTGGACACCAAAAAAAGATTAAAAGAGGAGCATAAAAATAAAATTAAAAGACAACGACAAATACAGGAAAATCAAACTATGACACCAGATGGCTACGCCATATAGGAGGAAAACTGACCCATGCACAATGTACATCATGACTTCCAGAGGTATGAAACGTTGTCACTTGCCAACAAATGTTTCATTTCCCGTTGAAAAGGCCTAGGAAGAGGCTGGGGCGAAACGCGTCCCGGGATGCTGGTGGACATGAGGGGTGGTGCACGCATTGTGCAAATAGTTCACTCATCATATCTTCTGGCCATTCATATTTTATTTTGTTCTTTTAAATTCGTTCACTGTCAGCCTTTTAGACTCTTTCACTATCGTTTCTTGGATTTGTTCATTGTTAGCCTTTTAACCTGCCTGTAGCATAGGTAATTACATGATGGTTTTTATTTTCAGTCGTATTATTCTTTAAGCTTACGATACAATATATAGCATGGTTCTTTGGGTCGACTACTACTTTTGCATTGCTAATCACTTTGTTATAGTCACCATCGGACTTTTTGCAATGTATAGCTGCTGAACATCTGGGACTAAACAACTTGCGGAACTGTGGTGGTACGCGAACAAGGGCGACCCTCTGGATAAATATATGTGAGTAATTGCTCTAACCTTCTAGTCTTTACTTTTTTGAAATAATAAACGTCATAATTAACTGTACCACCATAATCACATGTCCATATTTTAACATGCGTAATAGCAATTCTGAAAGAGCTACTGAATCTATATATTATCTAAAACATATAGTTGCCTTTTTTCTCGAGTCCACATCACAAAAGGTTTAAAACAAAAGACAAACTACCATCTTCTACACAAGAAAGTACACACATAAATATATATATTTAAATAAATTTAAGTACAAATACACAGTCGAGTCACATTATTGTGACCACCTCCTACTTTTGACGTCAACAGCGCGTAGCCAATGAAAGAAGGCATGTGTCATAAGCTGGCTTGGAAAGTATATAAGGTGTGCTGTAGGCATTCTAAAAACATTTCACTCGTTGCTGTCATGGATAAAAGGAGCGATTTATCAGATTTGCAAACAGGGATGATAATCTTGGAGAGGTGCCAGCTAGTTTTGTGTGACACTGGCAAAAAAACCAACTCACTGGGTTATTTTTCCAGAATCCTTAGGTTGAATGACCAACTGGAACCATTAGCTTTGGGCTAATCCTCCACACTGATATACTTACCTGATTAAAAAGAAATGCAAAAACTAACTCAAGTGTGGGATATGGTGGGCCTACCACACTTGAGAAGGATGGTCCCACGGTATCGACCTGGAACTGGAAAAAGGCGAATCAGAAAGAGATCTCGGCTGAGTGAGTGTAAGATTGGTGTATGGAATGTTAGAGGTATAAATGTCAAGATGAATGAGGTGATTGAAGAGATGAATAAGTATAGATTGGATGTGCTGTGTGTAAGTGAAACCAAAAAGAAGGAAATTGAGATAGAATGGAATGGCGAGTGTGTGGTCTGGAGTATTAGATAATGCGAGGGTACAGGCTGGTGTAGGTGTGATTTTAAGTGAAAAGATGAACAACTTGATTCACTATAGTTGCATAAGTGAGAGAATTCTTTGGATTCGTTTGAAAGTGAAACTTTAGAGAATAGTAATTGTTGTAGTGTATGCTCCTTGTGACTCAGAACCTTCTGATAGGAAGAAAGATTTCTGGAATGAGCTGAAAGCTGTTTTGAGCCAGTTTGGTGCTAAAGAGAAAGATATAATAGCAGGGGATTTCAATGCTAGAATAGGTGTGCAGAATGCAATTTCTGACAATGTTCTGAGTAAGTTTAATGATCCTTGTGTGAATGATAATGATGAAAGATTAATTGAACTCTGTATTGAGAATGGTTTGTGTGTATCTAATACATTTTTCAACCACAAGTGTATCAACACATACGCTTGGGAAAATCGTACTCTTGGTCAAAAGAGTGTGATAGATTTTGTTGTCTATGATCAGCATCTGAAACACTTAGTTGTTGACACTCATGTGATGAGAGGTGCATATGTTGGTTCTGATCATTACTTGGTAGTGTCACGAGTGAAACTGAATGTTGGTTGGAGGAATAAGAAGAGGCCCAGGATGGAAAGAATAAAGGTTGAAAGACTCCCTGAAGATCATCAGCGTTATTTTGACGTACTCAGAGAATGACTGAAGGGGCTGAAGTCTTGTGAGTGCAAAGGTTTTAAGAACTCTGTTGTCACTGCTGCTGTAGAGATCTGTGGCACCACAATAGTGGGAAACAATAGAGGTGATGCTTGGTGGAATAGTGAGATTGAAGAGGCAGTAAAAAGAAAGAAGGAAGCCTATTTGGGGATGTTGCAAGGTAGAGTTTCTGTGGATAAATATCGCTGTAAGAAGTGTGAAGCCACTAAGCTGGTTTGCCAGAGTAAAGCAAAAGATAGGAAGGAGAAGGTGGAAAGGCATGAATTGACGTTTTGGAAAAATAGGAAGACTTTCTGGAAGTACACGAGACTCAGGAAAAATAGGGGAAACAAAGTTGTAAGTTGTATAAAGAACAGGGTTGGGGCAATAATATAGGAGCCCAATGAGTTAAGTGAAAGATGGGGTGAATACTTCTGCGAGTTATTAGATCAGGAAAGCAAAGGTGATTCTGAGACAGAACTAGATGATGTCACAGTGAAGGAGGGAAGCACAGGAGAGATCTCAAGAGAAGAGGTGTGTAAAGCTCTAAAATCTCTTCAGAATGGTAAGGCTCTGGGAGTTGATGGCATAACTGCCGAGATGTTGAAATATCGTGGTGACTGTAATTGACTGGTTAACTGAAAATTTTCAGTTGTGCTGGGAGTTAGGAATGGTCCCTCGGGATTGGAAGGATGCTATTATTGTTCCCTTGTATAAGGGAAAAGGTGATCAGACTGAATGCAAGAACTATCATGGTATTAGCTTACTAAGTGTGCCTGGGAAAGTGTTTGGTAAGGTTGTTATTGAAAAAGTACAGGGTCTTACATCAGAGAAAGTGTGGGATGTTCAGAGTGGTTTTATGCCTGGTAAAGGCTGCACTAACCAGATTTTTGCATTACGCACGATGATTGAAAAGTATCTGGCTGTTGGTAAGAAAGTTTTTGCTGCCTCATAGATTTAGAGAAAGCTTACGACCGAGTGAATAGGACACTTTTGTGGAAGGTATTGAATGAATATGGTGTTACTGGGAATCTACTTAATAGTGTAAAAGCCATATATGCTGGCAGTAGAGCTTGTGTACGAGTGAATGGTGTTTTATCAAAGTGGTTTTCTATTGGTGCAGGAGTTAGACAAGGTTGTGTAATGTCAGCATGGCTGTTTAATATATTTATGGATGCGTGCATGTGAGATGCCAAAATAGATAATACTGTTTTATGTCTTGGTGATATCCGTGTGTGCAGATTGCTGTATGTTGATGACACTGTCCCGTTGGCAGAGAGGAAAAGTGAGTTGCAGAGTATGTTGTCCCGGATGTACAAAGTTTGCATGAAATTCAAACTAAGTATAAATAAGGGAAAAACCAAAGTTATGGTTTTTGAGAGAGGAACTGGTAGCACTGAATGTAATGCAAGTCTAAATGGCACAGTGATTGACCAGGTGAGCGAGTTTGTGTATTTAGGAAGCATGTTTGACAGAGAGAACAAATGGGATGGTGAAATTAGTCAGAGAGTGAATTCTTCATTGAAAGTTATGGCTGCTCTGGGAAGTTTTCACAGGAATGATGGTCTCTCAAGAGAGTCCCGCATGGCTGTGTATGAAAGTGCAATTGTTCCTACTCTGATGTATGGCAGTGAAACCTGGGTACTACAGAAGAAACATAGAAGTCGTTTGTGTGCTGGAAAAATGCTTTACTTATGAGGGGTTTGTGGCAAGACATGTTCTGATTCTGTGAGGAATGAAGATGTGAAGCAAAATGTTGTTAGCAAGATGGAGACTAATATGCTTTGGTGGTTTGGCCATGTTGAAAGAATGAGTGATGAGATGCTTACTAAGAAAATCTTTTTAGCCCAAAAAAGCAGGAAGGAAAGGCAGCGGAAGGCCAAGGGAGTCATGGGAGGGTCAGATTCAGGAGTGTCTGCATGAGAAACAGATTATGAGTATGAAGTATAGAAGATCTTATGTACAGCATATGATGGATGTCAGTGAAGCCCGAGTTCTATGTCAAAATCACTGTAAATGGAGAAGTTTGATATGGCAACAGTAAGTAAAAATTATCTGGTAGTTTGTACTTCCTTTTGGATCAAACCTCTGAAATCTCAGAGAACAGCTTAGTGATATGTATGTATGTATGTATGATGATTATTGACTTTCGGGCCAAGGGTGGCAGTATTTCTGAAACAGCGCAGTTTGTGAACTGCAGCGTGCTGCTGTGGTTAAAGAGTATCATGATTGGAGAAATGGCACCATTGCAAATAAGTGATGTGGAAACAGCGGAGCACCACATGCTATTGATGTAAGAGGTGATCGTCGGCTGCGAAGGTGCACGAGGGCCGATCAACAAACTACAGTGGAGCAACTCACTGGCCGAATGAACCAGGGGCTTCCGGAAGTGTGTCTAAAACAACAGTTAAGTTAATCCTGCTGCGTATGGAACTCCGATGCAAACGGATGGTCACTGCACCTATGCTAATGAAGGTGCATTGGCAGAAAAGGCTTACATTTGCATGGCAGTATCGGAATTGGACCTCCACTGATTGGCAAAGGATTGCCTTCTCCGATGAGTCACATTTTCTGCTTCATTGAATGGATGGATGTTGGCGTATAAGGCGAGAAACATCGGAGAACAAACACTCTTCAACCATTGCTGGAAGAACACAAGCTGGTGGGGGCAGCGTTATGGTCTAGGGAATATTTTCGTGGCATTCCCTGGGTCCACTCATACCTGTGGAAGGCACTATGGGCAGAATTAATTATGAATCCATCTTTGCAGACCACGTACACCCATACATGCTGATTGTCTTTCCTGGGGTGGATAGGATCTTCTAGCACGACAATGCGATGTGCCACACAGCTAGAAATGTCCGAGAGTGGTTGGAAGAGCGTGATGAAGATTTCAAAGTACTTCCCTGGCCCCCTAATTCCTCAGACTTAAACCCAATTGAGCATCTGTGGGACCACCTTGATCATGTTGTTTTCTCTATGGATCCTCCACCATGCACCCTTCAGCAGCTGTCAGATGCACTGCAGTCAGCATGGCTCCACATATCTGTGAGCACCTTCCAGCACCTTATTGAATCACTACCAGCCCATCTAGCTGCTGACCCTGCTGCACACGGCGGTTACTCTGGATATTAGCTGGTGGTCAAAATAATGTGAGTCTACCGTGTATTAAAAAATAATTTATGCTAAGAGCAATCAATGTAAATGTACATATTTATCTATCACATAAGCATGTAGTTCCTAACAATTACATATTTTGGAGAAATTTATCAAGGGTAAACTGATGTGTTCACTTCATAGATGGCAAATGGCCATAATCAGCACAGATATCTGCCTTCATTGCATTCTTGTGTAAAATAGCATAGTAATTCAGTAATAAATTTCCAGGCTTTTCTGTTTAGTCACTCACTCATGTTCAGGTGTATCATTCTAATAATTTTCCAGATGTTTTGTTGCAATTTGTTCAACAATTGCATCCACATAATCTTCATTTTCATTGCGATGTTCAATGGATGAAAACTCTGTAGTTTCTGGCGTGTTTCAGTTCCAAAATTTTTTCATATTCATTGGCTGTATCTAGCATCTCCTAGCCACAATTCTTAAATCCACAGTGAACAAAGCAGTTTTGAATGGTTTTGCTGCTTACTTCTTGCCAGCTGTTGGTGGCAGATTACACTGCATGTAAAATGACAATCATTGCCCCGATTTCTTTGGCTGTTGAAGATGTCACAGCAGACTTTCTTCAATTGCTTCATGAATGTAGGGTACCAACCTTCTGTGATACAATGTCTTAAAAAAAAACTCATGCTAACACTACATGGTTCATTCTATGACTGAGGGAGGTAAAAGTCAACTACCGAAACATTCCACCATTTACACTTCCATAATGTAACCAATGCGTGCTAAGAGCATATTAGGGATTCTTCATCTAATCCATTTGAAATTTACCAGGTTTCCATACACTTTTCATAGTTTCTGTCACCCTTTATAAGTACAGAATAGCTCTATAATTTTTTTCTTTTCCTGTTTTATGTGTAAGAGCTATGGTGAGGTTTGTTATTTTGAAGATTAGTCTGTTGATTACTTTCTTGTTATATCCCTTTTTTACAGCCAAATTTTTGATTCAGCTCATTTTCTTTTCAAAATCTGAGTTAAATGGATGTGCATGTACTTCACTGAAAAATGCTATGAAAATTAGAAATTATTTTTCATTTACATATACATGGTCGTATCAGAATAATATGACCACCGCCGGAAGCACAGTATACCCTCCCAGGTGCATCACACAGTGCAGGTGACAAGGTCAACCACACAAAGATATAAGCAGCCAGCCAGGACAGATTAGCCATAGCGCGGAACATGAGCACAATAGGCAGAGGTGGTGATTTGAAGGACATTAAAACAGGAATGATTATCGGCTACTGCGCCAAGAATTTCAGAAACAGCAGACTTTGTGCGCTGTTCATGAGGTGCTGTGATAAGGGTGTACCAAGAATGGACCACTGGTACACAGAGTACCTCCCGATGTCATAACTGTGAAGCCCCAAAGGCCATCCACCCCAGAGGAGAACGGCGCTTCTGTCGACTGGTAAAGGGCAATCGACGTGCAACAGTGCAGCAATCGACCATACAAATGAATGCTAGGGCACCCAGGTACGTGTCCCTGATAAAAGTACAGCAAACCCTGTTGCGCATGGGTCTCCGGAGTCAACACTGCATCAAGGCACCCATGTTAAGCCAGGTCCATTGGCAACAATGCCTGCAGTTTGCATTGCATGGACTACCATCATTGGACAGCGGAAGAGTGGGAAAAAGTTGCCTTCTACGATGAATCGAGGTTTCTACTCCCCAGAAGTGACTGGCAGTGGAGGATAAAGCATCAGATACACGGCGGGAACCAACACCCGGACACGCTTGTCAGTCAAGTACAGGCCAGCGGTGGCAGTGTGAATGTCTGGGGGATGTTTTCCTGGTATGACCTGGGACCACTGGTACTACTGGATGGGTCCCTGAATGCCAATAGCTACCTGTCCATCCTTGCTGATTACATGCATCCCTTCATGTTGGACATTTACCCTGGTGGTAATGGTGTCTACCAACGGGACCATACGCAGTGTTACGTCATTTAGGGGGTGTGCGACTGGTTCCAGAAACATGACAGTGATGTCTTTGTTCTCCCCTGGCCAGTGCAATCACCCAACCTTGATCTCGTAGAGCACTTGTGGGACTATTCGGATCGACAGGTTCGATGTGCTGACCCACAACCATGTCATCTTCAGGACCTTTGTGCTCTGCTGCTGTCCAAATGGGCACGTGTGTCCCTGGAGACCCATGTTATGCATGGGTCTCTGGAGTCGACACTGCATCAGGCACACATGTTAACCCAGGTCCATTGGCAACAATGCCTGCAGTTTGCATGGACTACCGTCATTGGACAGTGGAAGAGTGGGAAAAGGTTGCCTTCTATGACGAATCAAGGTTTCTACTCCCCAGAAGTGACTGGCAGTGGAGGATACAGCATCAGATGCACGAGAACCAACACCCTGACATGCTTGTTAGTCAAGTACAGGCCAGCGGTGGCACTGTGAATGTCTGGGGGATATTTTCCTGGTATGACCTGGGACCACTGGATGGGTCCCTGAACTCAAATGGCTACCTGTCCATCCTTGCTGATTACATGCATCCCTTCATGTTGGACATTTACCCTGGTGGTGATGGTGCCTACCAACGGGACAATATGCTGTGCTACGTTGTTAAGGGGTGTGTGACTGGTTCCAG
This sequence comes from Macrothele yani, assembly GCA_039090855.1. Taxonomy (NCBI): domain Eukaryota; kingdom Metazoa; phylum Arthropoda; class Arachnida; order Araneae; family Macrothelidae; genus Macrothele; species Macrothele yani. Next base: position 1,307,760 of record CM076996.1, on the reverse strand, counting down.
AAACACGAAAGTGATGCCTTTGTTCTCCCTTGGCCAGCGTATTCACCCAACCTCGATCTCATAGAGCACTTCTGGGACTATTTGGATTGACAGGTTCGATGTGCTGACCCACAGCCATGTCATCTTCAGGACCTTTGTACTCTGCTGCTGTCCAAATGGGCATGTGTGCCTTGGGCAACCTTCCAGGGCCTCATTGTGTCCATGCCACGTCATCGCGCTGTTGTTTCCCAGCCAAGGGTGGTTATTCCCATTTATGAGGTGGGTGGTCATATTATTCTGATATGACTGTATATACAGAGTGGTGTAAATATTTCCCACCTAAAAAATTTATAGCAATTTTTCATTTCTACCTCTGTTCTTAAAAGTTTTCTAGTGTGTACCACTAGTCTTAAATTGAAAGATTGACTTTCTTGTGTGATTAGTCTCATGTAATTAATAGATGTATAAATTTTTTATGCTTTATGTAGCAGGCGAGCCAGTTAAATGAACTATAGCATAATCATTTATATTAATGGGATATATTAAGCTGTTAATCAACAAAATCCTCTTTCCTGTGCCATTAATTTTTATCTCTGTAATTTCAATCAAATGCAAAATATTTCACCTTTAAAAATGTCTTGCTCCACAGCCTGGAACGTATCCGGATAAGCGCATTTTCATCACGTTGAATATCTTTGATAAAGCAGGTAAAGTAATGACATCTGGCAGTACCACTGTCACAGTCCTATAAAAATTAAAAAGACATTGATATATTACACAAAAAAGTATCCTTCATTCAAAAACCAAATTATAATGCTGAATAAACTTCATTTTTAAGAAGCTGAATGGGTTTAGTTCAGCCAGAATTATTTCAAGCTCCCATATAAATGTAAGATTCTACAGTCCCCAATTTGATTCCTCTAAAGGAGTGGCATCTCAGCATGGTTTCCTCCCATTAAGGGCTATAATCTATACTTAACAAAGTTAAAATCTGGTAAACCAATGATGAGGAAGAAATATGAAAGACAGAAAAAACTTTGCATGATGTTTCATGTGAATGCCTTTGTTCTTATTTGTCTTCAAGAATTTTTTTGTGGAAAGAAACAACTTTAGTTATGAAGTCCTGAAGGGGGGAGGGGGGAAAAGGGACATCCTTATGAAGAGCTAGTACAAATATGAAAACTTTTTGTAGACATGTATGTACTCATACATACATACATATCACTAAAACTGTTCTCTGAGATTCTAGCTCCTCAAAGAAAGCTCATCTTTAAAGACACATACTCTATACTTTTTAAATACCTAGATGATACCAAGAGGCAATATGGAGCATGATGAACAGATCTTTTCAAATATGGCAAAAGCCTTAAATGGATAAAAACATCATCTTGCTCTTTAGGTATACACAGAAGCAAACAAACAGTCTTATGGCACCTGATGTAGAAAGTTGAACTGCAATACCAAAAGGATGGGAGCATCCATAAGAAATATGCTGCAAATTCTGGTGAGACTAAAATCTTTAACAACAGTGTTTCAATTGATTTGTTTGCTGCCAATTTGTTTACTCCTTGAACTTAAAATATTTTACAACAATGCACAGATGGGAATTCAACTCAAAACACATGGCACTGTAGTTTAAATAATAAAGTCCTTAACTCCACTCAAACATAGTCATTTTTTTTACTGACCCATTTTCATCTTTTGCATTGCATCTTTTCTTCAGATGCAACGAATCCTTCCGCAGGTGCACAAAATGCTTTGTGTTTCTACAATATCTATACCACTATTAAATGGAACATTCAGTGATGTTGATGCTTGAATCTTAGGTAATTTCTTTAGCAAATTTCTATAAAAATTCCCGATTAAAAAAAAAAAAAGAGGATATAATGAAAATATACAGTTAGCTATTACTACAAGGTTTGGCAATGAAAATATACACTTCTACAATAAAAGTACTATGTTCCTAAAACACTTTGTATGAAAAACAAGGAAATATGATAAAAACTGGTTTCCTGTCTGTTATAATACATAAAACAGAATGGGCCTGCAGTTGCCTCTTTTTTGCTAGTAATTTCACTGTGAAGGAATCATTATCATAGTTTTACATCTTTATTTGCTGGCCTTCATAGCTTTTGGGGCTTTAGGGGCAATCCATCATAAAGTGATAAAACATCTTTAAGTCTAAATTCAGGTTAAAACATCTATAGCAGAAGCCACAGTTGTTCTTAAATTTATGTGCATACAAATATAAGTATTACAAGGTCTCTTACCTCTTTCAACATTTCTCTACACGTTTTCTTCATTCTGCCGTCATGCTTGGTTTAGGCTTCCGGTGCGGTGTTCCATATTTGGTCTTCAGGTTCTTTCAAATGCTCTACCAACGCTGAAGTGCCTTGTTGCCCAGGTTGCAAAATTGTATCCCCCACCCTTCCCACCAGCTTATAAAACCTAACTTTTGTTGCTAAAAACCAATTATTGAACACAAAACACTTTTGATATTATGGACAAACACAAACTGCCTATTTACAAACATACAAAATTCCGAACGTAAAAGTTCAAAACGTATATACAAATATTTACACACGACTCATTCCTTGGACTCCTCAACACCCCACGAACAACCAACCACACCCCACGCCATTCCGACGTAGATTGCCTCAAGCACTTTCTTACCTTCTACAGGATCCTCCTCAGGAGGTGTTCCAGATGTTTTCTCTTCTGCCACTGCAGCAAGAGTGAGTGATACGCCCGGCTTCTTTGCCCTGCCCCATCGTCATCCACGAAACACTTTCACCGTGGCTCCATCTGTTATTGACCCAAGTGAACTCTTCATTTTCTCCTGTGTTTTTGGTCAATTTTTATTAGTTCCTTCCATTTCTCATTAAGGATATTTGGATCATTATTATTACAAACTCGGTATCTATTTTTTTCAATTAATACAGATTCTGCAATACGTAGGTGTCTTTCATTGCGACATGTTTTTATTATTTTAATATCTTCAAAATTCGGATATGTCTGGTTATCTAGGCAGTACTGTATCAGTGCTGTTTTTGCTTCTTTTTTTTTTTTTTTGCCAATTTTTAAAATGCTGTTGTAATCGGTGTTTTAACTGATTTTTAATTATTCCAATATATGACATTGGTGGGATTCTACTTATAGGTATTTCATACACACCAGCTTTTTCCAAGATACTACATTTTCCAGTGTTATTAATTATCATATCTCCAATAGTCATTACTTTGGTTCCCATCTGAATTCCATATTTATTGCATAATTTATTGATTTCCGTAGAGATTCCTGGTAGGTAAGGTGTTGCTCCGACATATTGTAATTGTTTTTTTCTGTTAGGTGAATATGTATCCTGCATTTTTACATGTACTTCATATATCCATTTATTTATCTTCTGTGGAGGGTATCCATAGTTGTATGTGATTTCTTTAATATAATTTATTTCTTCATTATGAAATTCTTCATTAGAGGAATGTGTGATAGCTCTTTTAATTAATGCTTTTATGCAATTACATTTCTGTGCGTAAGGGTGTGTTGAGTTATATGGTATCAGAACTGGGACATAAGTTTGTTTTCTGTGTACCTTGTACTGCAGTTGGTTATTTTGCTTGATGATCTTGACATCCAAGTAAAGTAAGATATTTTCTTCTTCATGTTCTACTGTCAATTTTATTGTGGGATAGACATTACTAAGTTGTTGTGTTAGATTCCAGCTCATCAATTTTCATTCTGGTCATGATGAAGATATCATCTACATATCTGCAGTAAACTAATGATGGTTCATCCAGTGTACTGATAATTTGTTCTTCTATGTTGTTCATAATTACTTCTGCAAACAGGTTTGACAGAGGAGAGCCCATTGGACCACCAAAGTTTTGTTTGTATATTTTCTCATCATATTTGAAGATATTATTTTCATATATGTATAATAAAATTGTTTTAACTCTTGTAGCTGTGTGTTAAGAGATTGATCCTGTTGTAATTTTTTATTAATAATCTCAATAGCTTCTGGTACTGGGGTACTTGGAAACAGTGCCTTGACATCCATACTAGCCATTCTGTAATCTTTTAGATCTTGGTTTACATTTTTCACAATTTCAATAAATTCATATGTATTCTTTACATTGTATTATGTTTTCATAAATATTGGTGCCAAGAAACTGTAAATATTCTTTTCAAGATTAATCAATTGAGAGTTGCTCTTGGATACTATAAGTCTCATGGAGTTACCATCCTTGTGTGTTTTAATTTTTGCAAACATTCGTGGGACCTTCGCACCCATTGGTGGTTTTGCATTTTTGATCTCATTAGGTAAAGGTGCTGTGGTTCCTGATGTTAGCCAAATATCTTACTTGATTATCAGTTGGGTCCCTTTTCACCTCAGAACATTTCACAATTCTTCTATTGCCAATTTCATTTTTTGGTTATATTCTTCTGTATTCAAAATCACTATTTGGCCTGTTTTATCAGCTTCACAAAATTTGTACAATATTCTAGAGGATAATGCTTACCTTGGCATTCCTTGCTAGCGATGAGAACATTTCACACACATGTTTTCCGGTCTTTGTTGATGTTATTGTCCTAAAATCCGTTGTATGAGATGAATAGCTTTACTTCCCACACTTTTCGCTGGGTATACTCATTGGATCTTCGCTTTAGGATTCACACACATGAATTTTTGCCGTTCTTTATACTCGAAATTTTCGCCCATCCTCAGGAGCGTAGCAACTTTTCCACTGATGTTCGTGGTTAACTTCGCGCTAATGGAGTCCGATACTCCTTGTTGCCATTCGTCGGATATACTTTCTTGGATATATTTCGCTATCAAGCCCGGCTGGCGCCATCTATGTTTCATGTTGTTTTAATGAAACATAGATGGCGCCAGCCGGGCTTGATAACGAAATATATCCAAGAAATGTTGTTTTAATGAAACATACATGGCGCCAGCCAGGCTTGATAATGAAATATATCCAAGAAAGTATATCCGACGAATGGCAACAAGGAGTATCGGACTCCATTAGCGCGAAGTTAACCACAAACATCGGTGGAAAAGTCGCCACGCTCCTGAGGAAGCCCAGAGAATGGGCGAAAATTTTGAGTATAAAGAACGGTAAAAATTGATGTAGGTGAATCCTAAAGTGAAGATCCAATGAGTATACCCAGCGAAAAGTGTGGGAAGTAAAGCTATTCATCTCATACAACGGACTTTAGGACAATAACATCAACAAAGACCGGAAAACATGTGTGTGAAATGTTCTCATCGCTAGCAAGGAATGCCAAGGTAAGCATTATCCTCTAGAATATTGTACAAGTTACTTTGAAATATCGCACGTAAAAGAGAATAGTAGAATGATTAGAGCTATCTAATAGTCAGAATTAGAACTACTAATAGGAATTGATAGGATTCATGCTCACTATATTATCAAAATTTTGTGTAAGTTTCATTTTGCTTTGCATATTGTCAAAAGCAATTTTAAAATAGTACAAATGGTGCACAATATTTTACTTTATAAAAACAAAGTAAAAACTGTGCACCATTTGTGTTATTTTATTAAAGACAATATCATTTGTGTTATGATATTATAAACAGTATTATAAAAGAATTATTCAGCATATTTTGTCAACATTTTACCTACATGTAATACTATGGCCTGTCACTTTTTATACATCACACTAGTTAATAAAAATGAAATTGATGATGGCCTATTGCAAACCCTCTAGTGGCAGATGTAAGAAAAAAATTGCCTAATGAATTCTGCTTCTCCTTACTCAAGTAATTTCATTCAACATTGGACCACATTTCATTTCTGGAAGGAGGATGGCACAGGGTTTTCAATATAGAATACTGAGGCTAACAATGTGAGATTTGCAATAGAACACAATTTCAATAAGGTTTAATCACTAGTAACTGTGCATTTTCCAACCATTTATACCAACTATTTGAGTTATCTATGTGATTGCTATTCAATGAAACTTTTTTCAAAATAAAACAGTGGGTTAAATATGTGCATACACTAGTCCAACGACCAGTTAATGAACTAAGTCTGTTCTTGTACATATATCACCAGTGATGATTAAGCCCTTTCTTTCCCTCGTGATACTGCATTTTTAGTGCGAAAGTTTTACATTTCTGGGATCAGATCAGAAAACAAACTAAATTAATGCACTGAGGCTTGCAGTATGAAACTTACACTGTCATTTTCTATTCAACACATGATTTTCTCAAAGAAAAAAAAAAAAAAAAAAGTTTCAGACTACAGTGCTATTATTGGAGACTGATTTTTTTAGGTAGTTAAAAGAATAAGTTTGGCTTACCCAAGGTTCTTGAATAGGGATCCCAGATACATTGGAAAAAAATATGGGGCACTTTCGACTGAGGGTGAAAGTTTAGTATGTGCATCCATCACATATGCTAGTCTTACAAAATGATTCTAACTATTCTTATTAATCAATCGGTCTTGCTCACTCTTGCAATATTTTTCTGAAGAATGAATATCACTTAACAATTGTTTGTTTTTAAGAATCATGTCATGAAAAGCTACACAATCCTCATTGAAGAATGATTTTACAATAAGCATTGATTTTACAGACAATTTGTTTTTCTCATCAGTCAACAGTGCGTTCATGCAAGAAAATAATCTTTCGACACACGCATTTATTCCAGGGATACACATAACGAACTCCACTACTTTCTTTAAATTTGATAGTTCTCCTTCAACATGTCCTTCACTTCACTATCTTCTTTAGACTTCAGAGTGTTGAGGTCACGTCATCCACCAGGTGTTGAGGTCACGTGCCCTCCCCTCCCCCAATATCAATCTGCCATGGCTGTGCTTGCCTACATAATGAGAGCATTGACCACAGAGTTAGATGCGAAAGATAGTGTCATGGGAGGTAACTTAGGGAAGCCTGGCATGCAGGTTAAAAAATATGTTTGTGAAAGAATAGAAATTGTAACTCATTAATTTTGTTTTTCAGTCTTGAACTCTAAAATACAGGACAAAAAGCTGTCCTGAAGAGTTTTCCCGGGATACAGGTACGCATTAGCCAAAAACGGGAGGATCCCATATTTTACAGGGACGTCTGGGATCCCTATTCTTGAATCTTTTTTCTTCCCACAGTGACATTTTGTCTGGTTATTGAATAAGCCTAACCTCAAATGTCATAAGATCTTTGACAGCTGTAGATGATGAAATAAACAAATTCTTGGAATAGGCTGGTTAAAAGACAAAAACTCAAATTGGTTAAAAACTGAAGAGATAAAATCAAAATAAATTGGATGGAGATTGAAACCATTTAAATGTATAAAAATTAGAAGATTCAAAGTAAACTGCTTTGTACAATTAACATTGCCTCCTCAGATAATGTGGATGCATTTTCTCAGCACTTCACTGGCATTTTCAATGACATATGGTGGGCAACTGTGCATTCTGTGATAGACCAGTTCAGGGCTCCTCTACTTCCCAATCATTTTTCATCATAGGGTCAGTGTCATCATCTATTCTTCTATGTTGTCTATCATTGTCAACCATTATCAATCCACTGCTGGATGAAGGTCTCCCCAAGTTTTTTCCACAACTGTCTGTCTTGAGCCTGTCTCCTCCTGGTTATTCTGGCATGCTTTCGATTTCATCTATCCATCTCCCATGTGGTCTTCTTGGTCTTATCCTGTCCCTTGGAATCCAGTCTAAACTTTCGGTTGTCCATCGGTGGTCCGTTCTTTTGGCAACATGTCCAGCCCATTGCCATTTCAGTACAATTTCTTTTAGCTTGTTTTCTTTTATAATTTTTTTTATTTTGCAGTTTTTTTTCAATGATATGTCTCCATGCATAAGATAAGGTTCTAGGGCAGTTGAATTCTTTGTCCTCTCAATACAGATTGCCTTGGTTGTTAATAATAACTTGCAACATTTATTATGATGTATGGTTATAACTAAATTTTCCCCAATCGAGGTAATAGCATTATTATTGATACAGTAATCACAGTGCAGTTTTATTTTGCTGTTTTGTACAGATCTTTAGGAGGTCTGATAAGTGCACCTCCAGATTCCTTTTGGTACTTCCCATTGTGATGTATTACCGAGGTGACACAAGAGTCAAACTGGCAAGTTGTAACAATAAGCCTTTGATATAGTTCACTCGGTAGAACAGCCACTCCAGAGTAGAAAAATGTGGGTTTGAATCCCACACTGGCAGAAAAGGACACTTTTGCTACATTGGCACCTGAATGTGAAAATAAACTGGCCGTGAGGTTTGAAAAATGTACAGTGATTCTTCTAAACATCATCTGAAATTAATAAGAATTCCATCTTCTGCAGTGAGCTCTTTCAAGCATGGTTTGTTAGCAAACTTGAAATCTGCAATTTCGTGCCCTTACCTTTCTCAAGGGAGGATATATGTGATGTACTACTGAGGTGATTCATGAGTTAAAATGATAAGTTGCAGCAAATGGCCTTGCTGGCATAGTTCAATCAGTAAAACAACCACTCCAGAGTAGGAAGATGTGGGTTCAAATACCACAACCAGCAGAAAAGGGAACATTCATTATGCCGTGCACAATCTCATTATATGATTACTTTGTCCACTTGTTCTTTGATTAATATTTTGTAAATTCAGCTTTTTTCAGAATACCAGTATTTTACATAAGGGTCCTTTTTATGTCTTTTACCCTAATTCCTATATTTAGGTCAGCTTTCTTGTAGATGTTTTGTATGGTTTCTAAGAAAATATTTTTTTATTTTTTTCTTGCATCAATATATTGTTTGCTGGATTTAGTTTGAGGGCAATATAGAAGGATAGATGGCAACACTAACCCTATGATAAATGGCACAGCAATAGAGGGGCCTTGAACTGGTCCACATCACAGAATGCACTGTTGTCCACTGTATATGACTGAAAATGTGAGTGAAGTGCTGAGCAAAATGCATCCACAGTATCAGGGGGTGACATTAATTGTATGATGCAATGCACTTTGAATCTTACAAACAATTTTTATACATTTAAATGGTTTTAATTTTCACCCAATTTATTTGAATTTTATCTAATTTGAATTTCTGTCCTTTAACCTGCTCAATCAAAGAATTCATTTATTTTATCATCGACAGCTGTTAGGGATCTTATGGCATTTGATGTTATGCTTATTTGTTAACAAAATGGAACTTCAATGTGAATTCAAGAACCTTGGGTAAGCTAACTTATTATTTTACCTACCTGTCAAATTTTAATATCTGCAATATGAATTTTGTCATTTTCTCCAAGAAAATGGTAATGTGTTGAATAGAAAATGGAAGTATGAGATTCATACTACAACCTTCAATGAATTATACTACATATTTGAACATATTAGGCTTAGACCTAATGGCAGTTCTACTGAATGTAAAGGAATGGCTTACCATGTAAATGACGTTTGTATCTTTTCCTTCCAATCTAACTTCTTCTGGAGCTTGTCTCTTCTCTCTGGAGTTAGAATCCTCAACTGGAGAAGTTGTTACAAGGAGCTCTTCCTCTCGTTTAACCTTTTTAAATGAAATATACGTTACCACAATTAAAGCTTGGAATCACATTTTTAAAAGAAAATCCTGAAGTAGAAAAATGATACAAATCTTTTTATTTAAAATTCAGAATGAAAAGAAGTATCTAACATCTAGACTACCCAAATTGGGATGAGACTGCTGGGAAGACCACTATCTATCGTGTGAAAGATGGAAAGTCTGCAGTTCACTGGATCAATGATGGGAAATTGTTTCTCAATATGATAGCTAGTAAAGTTTACTAGAAAATCTGTCTTAGGTATGATATGAAAAACCTATGCAGTGTATGATATCTGAAAGGAAGTCTACTGCCCATGATGAAAAAGCTAGAGAGCTTAATTGTCCAAGGTGTGACAGGTATGAAGCCGATTGGTCAAAATGAAAACTTTAAAGTCTATCCAGGACGTAGAATTTAGAAATCCTGTAATCCATAACATGCCAGCTGAAATAACCTACTGGTTATATGGCAAAGTTTACTGATGATAGAATCATGTGAGAGAACACTGGGTTGTTGGCAAAAGTGTCCAATATTGTACAATATGTAATAACAACAACAGTGAAGCCCAGCACAAGAAAGCAAGGACTGGAGGTTAGTTCAGCTCTATACAGTCTCTGAAGCTACCAGACTGCAACTATTTAACCAGTTGGAAAACAAATTTTTGTCAGTGGGGATAATGGAAATGCAGACTACAGGCAATTGGGCCACTATCAACTGCAGATCAAAGTAAGGTAGTTGAATAAGATGAAACTGCTGTCTATTAATTTGCAGGCTTCTGCTGTTTAGTTCTGATCAAGTTGCTGCGAGATGGAAGACAAACTGGCGATTGCTGATGGATGTATTGCAGTGGTGGCCCGTGGCTGAGATACTGGGTGTTCACTACATTTCTATACTCACCTACGTACACATGTGTATATGAGAGTCTGTGTGGTGTTGTGTATGTGTCATGGCTTGTGTAGACTAGTTTGGCAACAATAAAATGAGAAATCGTTTCATGCTCTGAATATGCAAATAAAAAGTTACTAGTATAGTTAACCTTAATTGAAAATATGAAGGAGTTTCAGTATTATAGTGAGTTAAAAAAATAATACAATACAAAATGAAAATTTGCTTGGATAAACAATATAATATTGGCACCCACCTGGAATCAATATTGCGTCTGATTCCCACCAGCTACAGAAGCACTGTCACTTCCATGCCCAGTAGATGATTCTGCAACCATTACTTCTGCTGATGTTGTGGCTGTGTGTTTGTATAAAAAATACTTCATTTTTTTTTTCTTTAACATACGCATTCGTTAAAATTCTCAAGCTAGTTGATTAATTTTTTTTCGATGGACAGTATTGTTAGTGCCGTCAGTCTGTCTTCCTCCATTGTACTCCTCAGAAATGTTTTAATTCTTTTTAAACAAGAAAAACATCTTTCTGCTTCTGACATCATCGGAATTGTAATTATTATTTTCAGGAGTTTTACTACCTCCCCGAAGTTATAGTAAAACTCCTGAAAATAAAGTTATTCTCTAGCAAAAATCCTAACAGGTCAGTTGATTTCCTTACATTCTGAAAATCATCTCTTCCGTAGATGGTCTGCAGTTCTGTTTTCAACTTGTTCTTGTTAAGAAATGGATATGACTCTACTACGCATTCCAAAGTTTGCTCCGGGAATGCCTTCCTGAAACTGGTGAAACTATGATGATCAAATAAATTTGAAGCTGACAAATGTCCAGAAAACTCTAATCTTTCTTCAGCTTGATTTATAATTAAGATGCAGACTTCTTTTGCAGCAGCATTTTGTAAAATTTTTGTTTCTTCAGATCTTCTCTTCACACTAACTTCTTCCACAGTAATGTTGTCAACATCTTTTCTGATCTTAACAATTTCATTAACAAAGGCTGATATTGCAGTTTTCACTGATAGGGGGCTTACGGCCTGTTTCTGTAAAGTATTGTACAAGATATCAACATGAGGCATTACCCTGTAGAAAAATTGAATCCAGAAGTTGAATGCAGGTTGCAGCATTTTCAGTTGGAGTCCTTGAGCTTAATTTATTGTTGTCATTTGTTTACTAGTTTCTAGAATTTTCTGAAAACACTCAATTAAAGCGTCTTTATTTTTGTAAATTGTTACGATTGTCCTTGAACAGAAGTTCCATCTTGTATTGGAACCTGAGGATAGTCTTCTTCCAACTATTTCATCAAGAATTTGGGTCCTCTGAGATGAATAGGCAAAAAAGTGCAAATGTAAGCCAAACATCAGTGGTCTCGTCAGCAATAACAGAAACGAAATCGGCGGCATATATTTCTTCTGAAAAATTTCTCCTACATACACACAACATGCAATCTAACAAAACGTTCTGTATATCTTTGGATGTACCCTTAAAAACAGTGGCCGTACTGAAATGCTCCTTCAGAACATTGTCAAGAACTGATGCAAATTCAATTAAACCCCTGAATATGCCTGCGTTGCTTGATTCAGTTGTCGTCATGTCTTCTATGAGCTAACTCGAACTCTCCACAAAATTTAATGCAGTCAATAACTTTTGAGAGAACATAGCGGTTTTTCCTTACTTGATCATTGTGACGTTCTATATTTCTCCTGAAAGCCTCACTCAGTTGCTCTCTAATTTCTATTTTGCCCAGTACTGAGAGATCAAGGCAAGTATTCATGTGAGCACGGGATACCTCATGTCTCTTTATTTTATGGGATAAATGTCCTAAATCCGACACACCTGTTTTTGTCCAGGTGGTGTCTCTCCCTTTAGCAAACAGCAAACACAGAAAGCAATAAAATCGATTGTTACGATCACAACCACAAATCCAGTTGTTTCTATCGTACATCACTGTATTAAATGAACAGCAATATTCTTTTCCCCTCGCACTTTGCTTCTGTATGATAGTTAAAGCGGGGACTGGCCTACCTAATTCTTTAATCCTGCATTTCTCTTAGAGAAGTCTGTTTCCAAAAGAAACTTCCCACTGTTCATTTTAGAGCAGAACACATAAGCACAGTTAGACACACCTCACACACAATACCCACGGAACAACAAACAAACAATTAACTGATTTACATCCACTGAAACCTAAATAAACAGTTAAATGAAACCACTTCTAAACTTACATTCTTACAATTCCTGAGGAATTGTAAATCTTTCACTTCTGTAAACTGTAAATCACATAAAAAAATCTATAGCTCTTCTGTTAGTTACTGTCGCATGAATTCTAACAGAAGAATCACTGCCACCCTTGACCCTGTTCGTAAAGTGAAATCACCAAATCACCTGACTTTCTCCATGAGCAATGGCTTTGCATCGCCAAACCGAGGGCGCTCATCAGCTAGACATGTCACTCTTATTGCTGCAAAGTCATGCAGCAACTTCTCACAATGCTAAAGCCATTGCCCGCTCCCAAAGGGACAGCTTCCAGAGCACGGCATTTGGAAGGCCAGTTGGGTTCATTTCTGCATTTGAACCAGCTGAGGTTCCGATGTAAAAAGGAATGCAGAGGCAGAAAATGAATTAAAGCTGGGCATAGCAATGAGTCAGCTGAGACCGGGAATTATGATAAATATAAAAATATGCCTGAAGTGATATTAAAAGTAATAATTTTGCTAAAATAAAATTCACTCAGGGGGTTCACTGAACCTATTGGACAGGCCACCACTGATGTATTGTTCATCAAACTGCCATCTATCAGTGATTGAAAGTTGTGTGCTGATGAGTATTACTACCTGTTATTAGTAAAACCACTATCTATTAATGTGCAAGCTATAGTTATTATAATTGAACTGCTATTTACTGGTGGTAAAAATTAACGTTATTTTCTTGTATTACATAATGGTGGTTAAACTGTTGTAAGTACACTGGATAAACTGTAGTCTAGTGGTCACTGGAAGTGGCTGAACTACAACCCACAAGCTAAAAAATTGTATTCAGGTGATACTAGAAATTGTAGCCAAAGAGCAAACACAATTCTCCTATATATCAGTGAGAAGTGGAAATGATTTAAAAAACACTAGTCAAATTTGTCAGAAAAATACTGTCATTTCTTAACCATAGAAACCAATGAGAAGCGAATCCCCAGAGGAATTAATTCTTCCCAAATAAATGAAAGGCATATACATATTCATTGTAGGCATATAGAGTCCATATTTTTTCTGTTTCTCATGTAGAAAACTTGAAAATTAGATGGTCCTGGAATGGGAATTGAACCTGCATCTACTGATTTGCATTCAAGTATGGTACCATTGCACCAACTAGGACAGCAAAGTTCCAAAAGCTATTGAAGCTAGGCAGGTGCAGCTAAAGAAACTGAACAACATTCCAGATGTGTGCTAGTCGAAGCAATCCCCACTTTCATCTCAGTCTTGATGACTAATTCTCATTCATGCACATACATATGTAAAAAAATCTCCAGTGCTTCAGATCATAGAAACCAATGGGAAGCAAATCCCCAGAGGAATTGATTCTTCACAAATATATATGAAAAGCGTATACATATCATAAGCAGGGGCTAAATTTCAGGACGGGATGGCAGGATTCCCGCCAAAATAAAGTTGTTAGGCGGGAATAAATAAAGTTGTTAGGCAGGAATCTCCTGACGTACAAAATTTTAAGAAAAAAATATATAAAAATAAAATCTTGGATTTGTTTTTGGACCACTTGCAAAATTCACGCATTAAAAACTTATCCTTCATTAAGATACGAGCATTAGAAACGGACCGTTCAGAGTTCTGAAAATTGCAATCGAATAAACCGTTCATGTTGGGAACATAATCAGTTTATGGACAAGGTACATTTCGCCAGCCCCCCCACCCCGGCAAATTCAAAATTCAACAGTGCCATTCGTTTGCGCTACGTTTGTGCTGGTTTGTGCCGCAAACCGCGTCGTTTGTGCTAGCATAGTTTTCGAGATATTCAAAATATAAATGGGGGGGAATGGTCAGCCCCCCACCCCGGCAAATTCAAAATTTAACAATGCCATTCGTTTGTGCTACGTTTGTGCTGGTTTGTGCCGCAAACCGCGTCGTTTGTGCTAGCATAGTTTTTGAGATATTCAAAATATAAATTGGGGGGGGGAATGGTCAGCCCCACCCACGGCAAATTCAAAATTTAACAATGCCATTCGTTTGTGCTGGTTTGTGCCACAAACCGTGTCGTTTGTGCTAGCATAGTTTTTGAGATATTCAAAATATAAATGGGGGGGGGCTGGGAAAATGGTCAGCCCCCCACCACGGCAAATTCAAAATTTAACAATGCCATTCGTTTGTGCTGGTTTGTGCCACAAACCGTGTCGTTTGTGCTAGCATAGTTTTCGAGATATTCAAAATATAAATTGGGGGGGGGCTGGGAAAATGGTCAGCCCCCCACCCTGGCAAATTCAAAATTCAACAATGCCATTCGTTTGTGCTGGTTTGTGCCGCAAACCGTGTCGTTTGTGCTAGTATAGTTTTCGAGATATTCAAAATATAAATTGGGGGGGGGGCTGGGGAAATGGTCAGCCCCCAGCCCTGGCAAATTCAAAATTCAACAATGCCATTCGTTTGTGCTGGTTTGTGCCGCAAACCGTGTCGTTTGTGCTAGTATAGTTTTTGAGATATTCAAAATATAAATGGGGGGGGGGGTTGTCAGCCCCCCAGCCCGGCAAATTCAAAATTCAACAATGCCATTCGTTTGTGCTACGTTTGTGCTGGTTTGTGCTGCAAACCGTGTCATTTGTGCTAGTATAGTTTTTGAGATATTCAAAATATAATTTGGGGGCGGGGCTGGGGAAATGGTCAGCCCCCCCCCCGGAAAATTCAAAATACAACAATGCCATTCGTTTGTGCTACGTTTGTGCCGCAAACCGTGTCATTTGTGCTAGCTTAGTTCTTGAGATATTGAAAGTATAAATTGGGGGTGGGCTGGGGGTGGAGAATGCTCAGCCCCCCACCCCGGCAAATTCAAAATTCAACAGTGCCATTCGTTTGTGCTAAGTTTGTGCCGCAAACCGCGTCGTTTGTGCTAGTATAGTTTTCGAGATATTCAAAATATAAATTGGGGGGGGCTGGGGAAATGGTCAGCCCCCCACCCCAGCAAATTCAAAATGTAACAATGCCATTCGTTTGTGCTACGTTTGTGCTGCAAACCGTGTCGTTTGTGCTAGCATAGTTTTTGAGATATTCAAAATATAAATGGGGGGGGGATGGTCAGCCCCCCCACCCGGCAAATTCAAAATTCAGCAATGCCATTCGTTTGTGCTACATTTGTGCTGGTTTGTGCCGCAAACCGTGTCGTTTGTGCTAGTATAGTTTTCGAGATATTCAAAATATAAATTGGGGAGGGGGAGGTCAGCCCCCCCACCCTGGCAAATTCAAAATTCAACAATGCCATTCGTTTGTGCTACGTTTGTGCTGGTTTGTGCCGCAAACCGTGTCGTTTGTACTAGTATAGTTTTCGAGATATTCAAAATATAAATTGGGGGGGGGCTGGGAAAATGGTCAGCCCCACACCCTGGTAAATTCAAAATTCAACAATGCCATTCATTTGTGCTACGTTTGTGCTGGTTTGTGTCGCAAACCGTGTCGTCTGAGCTAGTATAGTTATCGAGATATTCAAAATATAAATGGGGGGATGGTCAGCCCCCCACCCCGGCAAATTCAAAATTCAACAATGCCATTTGTTTGTACTACGTTTGTGCTGGTTTGTGCAGCAAACCGTGTCGTTTGTGCTGGTTTGTGCCGCAAACCGTGTCGTTTGTGCTAGTATAGTTTTTGAGATATTCAAAATATAATTTGGGGGCGGGGCTGGGGAAATGGTCAGCCTCCACCCCGGCAAATTCAAAATTCAACAATGCCATTCGTTTGTGGTACGTTTGTGCTGGTTTGTGCGGCAAACCGTGTCGTTTGTGCTAGCTTAGTTCTTGAGATATTAAAAGTATAAATTGGGGGTGGGGTGGGGGGTGGAGAATGCTCAGCCCCTCACGCCGGCAAATTCAAAATTCAACAGTGCCATTCGTTTGTGCTAGTTTGTGCTGCAAACCGTGTCGTTTGTGCTAGCTTAGTTTTTGAGATATTCAAAATATAAATTGGGGGTTGGGGATGGTCAGCCGCCCACGCCGGCAAATTCAAAAACCAACAGTGCCATTCGTTTGTGCATCGTTTGTGACGCAAACCATGTCGTTTGTGCTAGCTTAGTTAGAAAAAATTTGTGCTATTTAAATTTGTGCTAGCTTAAATTAGAATGAAAAAATTTTAGTCTTTGCTCGCAGTATCCGTTACTGAACAAAACAAAAATTATTCTGATTTCAAGTTGTTTTCCAATGAATTATATAGTGAATTATTTTTACTAAAAAAATAAACGTGCCACACGTAGCAGTACGATTTCTCACAGCAAGACGTTTTCTTAACTTTGCTCATGTGATTGATATTAATTTTTCAACCATAAAATTGGATTGGGGGGTCCTGCCGCCCCCGGAACTTTACTCGTCCCTGCTTGCAGTAGCTTAAATCGATATTATGAATTACTTAGTATCCTAAGATTTTGTGTTGCTCTGGATCAGTCCTCCACACTTGTGTCAGGCATTACATTGTTTTCAGTATGGACCAAAATTGATGGAAGCTGCTCTTTGAAAAGAGAAATGCTTTTTTGGTGGAAATAAAAATATCTGTCTCAGAAATACAAAACATTAGGACAAAATTCTAATGCTCAATTTTCTTTTAATACATAAGGAATGACACTTTAATATCAAGACATCAAACTTTCGATGTGATAGTGAGATATGGAACACCCAGATTTCTGCACAACACTACAAATTGTGATGATTTATATGACATTTTAAACGCCAACACAAAAGACATGCATTGCAAATTACACGAAAAGAAAAAAAAAGGAATTTGTATTGAACTATTAAAGTTTTATTTTCAATGTAGACGACTGTACCAAACAACACTATTACTTAAAAAACTTCAATGTTCTCCTCCTCAGCGGAAAATGTAACACTATAAAAACACAAAACATTTTGGAGAAGTTGAAATGCTCAGTTTGCTTTAATAATAAGGCATGGGTTCCAGTTGCTCTGTACATTATTTTCAGTGACTATATATCGTGTCCTAAGAAACGGTAATATGTCTTTTTACTCGTTCTATAAATCATAGCACTGCAATTGCACATTTTGATACAGTATTAAGGAATGACACTTTAATACATAAAGAAAATTCAAATGCTCTGTCTGATTAAAAATGTACGGAACAAAACTTCATTAAGAACATTAAACTTTTGAATGTGAAAACAAGAGATTAAAATCACACATTCCATCGCAACACTGAAATGTGATATTTTTTTATAAATTTTGTTACGACGCAAACGGCATACTTTGCAGATGTGATGAAAAATATGGAAATTCTATTTAACTATTTAAATTTCATTTACAGTCTGGCTGTGAATATCAAATAACACATATATTTAAAAAACATAATACAAAAAATACAAAACGTAAGAAAATTTAAATGCTCAATCTGTTTTATTATAAATTGAGTTAAACTTTAATATCAAGAAATCAAAATTTGATAGTGAGATAAAAAAAACCAGATTTCATCACAACACTGTAAGTGTGGTAATTTATATGATATTTTTACTTGTAACACAAATGACATACGTTGCAAATTACATGAAAAATAGGAAAATCATATTCAATTTCAAAAAAATTATTTAGTTTGGGTGATTGTACCAAACAAAAGATATGTATAAATAAACATCTACTTTCAAACTGCAATGCGCAACGATTTGTACAATATTTTCAATTACAACGCAAAAGGCATACATTGGAAATGACATGAAAAAGAAAAAAATCGCTTTTAATTAATAGAATTTTATTTACAGTGCATCTAACTGTATTCACATAATATGTTCTCAGCAGAAAATGGGTAGTATAAAAATATAAATTCAATGGTTAGTATAAAAATATGAATTCAATGGTTTGTATAAAATATCATTCCAAATTTTCTGTGAAAATTTGGAATGCTCATTTTTTTCATTCTTATTAATTTTAATGCTTATGAAACTATGTAGTTTGGTGTCTTGACCAAAAAGATATAGCCAAGACACCAAATTACGAACCATGGTAATGTGATGCCAAATATGAGTTACTAAATTCATGAAATAAAGGGTAACTTCTTCAAGGCCACACATTTTCTGTGTAGGCCTTCTCTATCTAATCAACTGTTTTGAGATTCAACATTGACATGAAAATGACTGCTTTCAAGGGTTAGTGCTGATATAATGCTGTGTTTGGAAGACCATTTGGCACAGCCTGTTAGTGTTGATGTTTCGGTAGTTCTTTCCTAGTAGCTTTTACGACTACCGTGAGCAACTCATTGGGCTATAAAGCAGTCGTCCGTTCCCAATTTTGGGACACTGACTCCAGAGAAAAGAAAGCGACAGTACCGTAAGACAAACACGACATCCATGTCTCACCGGGATTTGAATCCGGACCCGTAACGGGCGAACCGTCAGAAGCCAGCGCTGCGCCATCCGGGCGGCTATGCTTCAGTGAAAGCTCCCAAGATATACCGAGAATCCTAAGGAGGATGAAACAGGTATGGCATAAACTTTATGGGTGTCCAGGGGTAGGACAGGATCTTTGTCATTTAGCAGACACTTTATTATAGGAAAGTTAGGTCTGACAGTGAGGGTGTAGCCCATAGTTCTGAAGAGTTTAAAAATCTTATAAGAAAAGGAACCAAGTTCAGGGGCTGGACCAATGAATTGGGTTTCTATGTAAGTGTTGGTGTAAGAGTTGTCAGTTTTTAATATGGAAATCCTGGATAATTTTGTTTATTGTAGATGAGGGGAACTGATAGATTTCAGCAATTTTCTTCATTGCAGCACTTTTTGTTCGAAGGATGATTCACTATTGCAAATAATTCTGGCACAATTATTAAATAATTTTTAAGCAGCAAATTTTGAGTAATGGGGCAGTAGGATACACCACAGGCACATACCAAAACATCAGCACAAAACTGGGTGAATACAAACTCGATGTGTCAGGAGATCTTTCAAAAACAGCATTATCAGCATTAAGTCATGGACACTTTTGCAGTCTCCTTAAGAAAGAAACAAAAAGCCTTTTCTCCTTTGTACACAAAGCAACTCCACGTTTTCAAGAAAGTAGTGAAATATTTCTAACCTAGAACTGCAATTCAGATATTCCTTACCAAATACCATTTATTCAGATCTCTCTAATGAAATTTGGTAAATACTGTATATATTACACATACGTACATATAATACAAAATTGACCACCGATAGGCAACTGAATTATTAGACTGGACGTCAAAAGACAGAAATCCATATGGAAGATAGGTGGATGAATGACCGGAGTGACATGGAGGCTGACCCAAGACGGATAAATGTGGAAGAGACTTAGAGAGAAGAAAAAGGGTAAAACATATAGAGGAACAATTCCACACCGATTCATTCAACATCATAAAAATGGTGGCAAACAGTGCCGGCCACCATCTGTGGTTCAGCCAGCTAGAAACTCACCAGCGAGAACATACGTATATATATTGACATGTTAATATTTGATCCAATATAATAATTTTTCTCACATAATGTTTCACACATTTCATATAAATCAGTATTAAGAAAAAAATCTTTTTTCAGTACCACATGTGAAGATATAAAATTGTACAACATTCTGTACTATGAAATTAAAAGTTGCTGTCTTTAGCACGATATATTAAAACAATTTACCAAACCGTAAACAAATTTTACATTTTATTCACGATCCAAAACCGTTCAATGAAAGTGACAAGTACTTTCGAAGCCACAATGGCTTCATCCTCAGGCCGACTATGGCACGGTACAAGAAACAAACCAGTCAATTTGTACTGTAATACGAGGCGCATCTGTTCATGAGTTTGATTGAATACGAGGCGCATCTGTTCATGAAATGCGCCTCGTATTACAGTACAAATTGACTGGTTTGTTTCTTGTACCGTGTCATAGTCGGCCTGAGGATAAAGCCATTGTGGCTTCGAAAGTACTTGTCACTTTCATTGAACTGTTTTGGATTGTGAATAAAATGTAAAATTTGTTTACGGTTTGGTAAATTGTTTTAATATATCGTGCTAAAGACAGCAACTTTTAATTTCATACTTCATCAGCAAGAAAGAAACTGATATCATTCTGCACTAGTTCAACAATTGAAACAAATAGACACCAAATCAATTCTGCTAAAAAAATCTGAAATACCAAAATTATTATTCTCACATACATAACACCCTCTTGAGCCTTTTGAGTAGCTTACAACCACTAAATTAATTAAATGTAATAAATATACAATACTAAGAGGTAAGTCATCTGACAAAACATCATCTGACTTTCATCAATCTATACATAAACAGTGTTGCCATTTTAAGATTTGCTATCAGGGTTGCATAATTTATACATAGAAGAAATATTATAATATATATATCATCACACACAAGAGCAAACCCACAAATTCCAAGTGAGCATACATTTGCCTACACAGGACATGATTCTTATATACATTACTTAAATATAGCTGTTATGTCTTCACCAGTTAAAATAAAATATAAATATGAAAAATACTATAACCATAATTTCTGCATTAAAGAAAGCTAAAGCAAATAATCATCATTACAAAAACTTTCTGTAATTGTGATACACTGTTATTAATATTTAAACCAGTGTGTTCAAGTTCCTGCCATCATAAATTTTCCCACATTTGAAGCAAGCCAGTAATTAGTAATTTACCATCTACACATGTGTATATGCCATGGCTTATATGATGCCCAATGCTTAGTATCATTCAAGTCATTATTTAGAACATAAACACTACATATCTAGACAAATTAATTAACTGTAGATATTGTACATACGCGTAACAGAAACAATAACATATATAGGCCAAACCACACTACTGGTACTTTTGTTTCGATACCAATATTGCGTACTTCTTTCTTCTTTTAGCTGGTAGTTATCTTTCGCGTTCGTTGTTCAACGTTACACGCCAACGGAATTGTAGCAAAATTGTACATCCAAAAATAGAGATATAGAATATATCATCATCATCATCATTGTCAACCATTATCAATCCACTGCTGGACGAAGGTCTCCCCAAGTTTCTTCCACAACGGTCTGTCTTGTGCCAGTCTCCTCCATGTCACTCCCTCATACTTTCGAATTTCATCCACCCATCTTCCATGTGGTCTTCTTCTAGGTATTTTCTTGTCCCTTGGAATCCAATCTAAAATTTCGGCTGTCCATCGACGGTCTGTCCTTCTGGCAGTATGTCCAGCCCATTTCCACTTCAGGGATTTAATAACTCTGATCATGATGTCTTCCACTCTTGTCATTTTTCGGATCCACGAGTTCCTCTTTTTATCTCTCCTGATTACACCAAGCATGCACCTCTCCATGCTTTCTTGAGTTGTCTGCAGCCTTTATATGTCTCTTTTAGTTAAGGTCCACGTCTCTGCACCATACGTAAGCACTGGAAGGATGCATTGATCAAACACTTTTCTTTTAAGACATAATGGCATATTGCTCTTGAAAATTATGCTGTTTTTTCCAAAAGCTCTCCAGGCAAAATTTGTACGCCGATTAATTTCTTCATCACATTGATGAAGAAATTAATGTGACCCTCACTTGATATCTGCTGTCCAAGATAAACGTATGCTTCTGTTATCTCCAGCTTTTCTCCATCAATTGATAAATCTTCATTTCTTGTAAAAGCATTGAACATCACTTTTGTCTTCTGAAAGTTCATTTTTAACCCCACTTCTTTACTCTTGTCAGCAAGTTCTTGGATCATACTCTGCAGCTCTGATAGGGTAGTTGCAAAAATGACTATGTCATCAGCAAAACGAAGGTGGGTTAGATAATCTCCATTAATCTTTATCCATTTGTTTTCCCAGTTCAGTGATTGAAAGACAGTTTCCAATGTGGCATTAAAGAGCTTGGGAGATATGGTGTCACCTTTTCTCACTCCTTTTCCAATTTTTATGTGTGTTGTATTTTCAAACAGCCGAATCTTTGCACTTGCATTTTCATAGATGTTATTAATAATATTAAGGTACGCATCTTCAATACCGCAGGATTTCAGGGCCATTGTAACTGCTGATGGTTTCACCGAAGCAAAGGCTTTTTCATAATCGATAAAAGCTATGCACAATGGAAGTTCATATTCCCTCGCTCTTTCAATTAAATCTCTCGATACGTGGATATGATCTATTGTGCTGCAGCCACTTCTGAATCCAGCTTGTTCTCTCGGTTGAGTCATGTCCACTTGAGCCATGTTGAGCCATCTTACCTTCAAACGGTGTGAAAGAACTTTAGTGAAGATTTTATAAACCACTGATAGGAGGCTGATAGGTCTGTAGTTCCTGAGATCCTCAATGTCACCTTTTTTTATGTAGCAGGATCATTGTAGCGTTGTTCCAATCCTCAGGAATCTTCCCTTCATTAAGGCATCGAGTGAAAATTTGGGCGAGCGCACATTTTTCGATTTCTCCACTTGCTTCTTGTATGATGTCTACAGTAATTCTATCTTCAATTGGAGCTTTTCCCCGCTTCATGTTCTTGATTGCATGTGTCACTTCTGCTGGTAGGACTGGAAGAACTCTGGTGCTGGTACCTTTCATGATGTCTGGAGTACATGTATCATCCCTTTCATATAATTTGGAGTAGAAATCTTTTACTCTTGTCAAAATTTCGCCTCTATTTCTTGTTACAGAACCATCTTTTCTGAGTGCCATAATCTGTTTTCTTCCCTTACTGAGATGTCCCTTTGCTATCTTTAGGCTTTATTTGTTTTCAATTGCTTTCCTCACTAGTTCACAGTTGAATTTCCTTACGTCTTCAGTGATACTTTTTCGTACTGTCTTGCATAGCTCTATATATTCCACTTTGGAAGTCACGTCTTTAGTTGTCCTCATCGCTCTTCTTTTTTGCATCATTATTTTGGTTTTTCCTGATAATTTGTTCACATGCTACTTGTTCTTAGACACAGCTAATTTTGTTGCTGTTTCCATAAGAGCTTTGGTTACTTTTCTGTTAACTTCAGAGATGTCCACTTCTTCCGATGTTAGGCCTTCTAAAGCAGAGAACCTATTCTTCAGTTCCAACTTGAAGGTATTATGGTGTTTTTTAAGGTTGGTTATGTCAATACATTTTGTTTGTCTTATGAGCTTGCCACGTTCGAGTTTAGTGTTGAGGTGCATCTTACATCTCACCAATCTATGGTCACTACCTGTGTTGAACTTGTTTAGCACAATGCAGTCTTCTATGACGAATTTTTTGTTACACATAATAAAATCAATTTCACTTGTCGTCCCATTTGGATGTCTCCATGTCCATTTCCTGTGTGGCTTTTTCTTGAAAAAGGAGTTCAATATGAAAAACCCTTCTGCCTCTGCAAACTCAACGAGAGTATTCCCACGCTGGTTTCTGTTGCCATGACCGAATTTACCTACTGAAGTTTCATTCTGTTGCAGTTGCCCAATTTTTGCATTGAAATCTCCGATAATTATGTCCAAGTGCTGCTTACCTTTATTATTTAGATGACTAATTTCCTCATAAAATTCTTAAATTTCTTCTTCAGGATGACTTGTGGTGGGTGCATACGTTTGAATAATCTGAGCCTTGTATCTTCTCGAGAATTGGATAACGAGTCGTGCAGCTCTGTCAGAGGAACTTTCAACTTCTACAACTTTATCCTTCAGTTTCTTGTTTATTATAAATCCAACACCACTAGTTCTGCCAGTATCTGTCCCACGATAATAGAAGAGATGTCCACTTTTCAGTTCAATGAGATCTTCTCCTTTTCTCCTTACCTCACTTAGCCCGACGATGTCCCACTTGATCCTTTGTAGTTCCTCTTCCAATTCAAGAAGAATAGAATCAGAAGATAGGGAGCGTCCGTGATACGTAGCCAAGGTCAGCATCAGATGGCAGCCTAATCCGGTCTTCCGGGGATTCTTAGCACCCTCTGCCTTCATGTCGCACTGGCCGCTGCCTTGGCCAGGTACATTCCAGCTGCCGGAGACTGAGGGCCAAGATTTAAGTTGTGGAGTCATTTTAGAGGGGTTTGGCCATAACTCACCACGCTGGCCAAGCAGGTTGGTGAGTGTGTGATAGCATTTCCTCTAATCCCGATGGTATAGTTATACCGCTATTGGCGGTCGTCAGAGCCCCTTTAGTGGGAACAGGATGCACCACGAGAAGGCGGGGTTGACATTTGTCAAGGAGAGGCCTTGATGTTACGCATCACCTGACCTTACATCTCTTTCAAGACATACTTCCCTGTATGTACACGTACATAATGTATCCATAATTATTATGCATAATTATTATAAGACAATTGTTTGTATGTACACATACATAAAATTGTCTAATAATTATTGGGGTTGCCTTTGTTTTTAATTGCTAAGACACATCTCCTGGGCATACTACTCAAAAGGTGTTCAAGTTTATCCTTTGATGTTAGATGATACCAACATGAAATCATAGCTTCAAGTAACTTTACTTAATGATTAGGATTTCTCGCACTCACCTGTTTCAGTTTCATCCAAAGTTTTCGATCGGATTAAGATTCGGCTATTGTGTAGGACATTGCAACTTCCCGACAGATTTAGAAACCAACCACCTGTCCACTACTCATGTCCGATGGCAGGGCACGTTGTCGTCCTGAAAGATGATATCACTATTTGGAAACTTTCTCCAGTACTTGTATATAATGGGCAGCATTCATGTTACCTTCAATATTACGCAGTCTACTCACTCCATGAGCTGAGATGCAACCCCACATCATAACGGCAGTAGGATGCTTTACTGTTTGAATGTAGGTACAGTAGGGTTCGGATCATGTTGTCAGCGTCATACGTACAAATGTCCTCCTTTTGTTACGAATCAAATTATTTCGTCACTCCAGATGATCTAATGCCACTGATCCACAGTGCATCATTTGTGACCTCGTGCTCACTGTAGAATCATGATCTGTTTGTTATTAAAGAAAGGCTTGTTCGCAGAAATATCTCGAAAACTAAGCTACCACAAACGACACGTTTTGTGGCACAAACCAGCACAAACGAATGGCTGTATTGAATTTTGAACTTGTGGGATGGGGGGGGGGCAATCCCCCAACCCGCCAAATTTATGTTATATTCAAAACAGGCTGGGGAAATGGTCCACGCCGAAATTTGGGTATTTAATAACTCAGAAGCTAAGCTAGCACAAACGACAGGGTTTCCCGCAAAAACCAGGACAAACGAATGGCTATGCTAAATTTTGAATTTGCGAGAGGGGTGGGGGAGGGCGGGGCTGAGGAAATGGTTGACAACGAAATTTAGGTACTTAATATCTCTAAAACTAAGCTAGCACAAACGACACGGTTTGCGGCACAAATCAGCACAAACGTAAGACAAACGAATGGCACTGTTGAATTTCGAATTTGCGGGCGTGGGGGCTGAGCACCCCCCTCCAATTTATATTTTTAATATCTCAAAAACTAAGCTAGCACAAACCAGCACAAACGTAGCACAAACGAATGGCACTGTTGGATTTTCAATTTGCCGGGGTGGGGCCTCACAAATCCCCCCCCCCCCCAATTTATATTTTGAATATCTCAAAAACTATGCTAGCACAAACGATACGGTTTGCAACACAAACCAGCACAAACTTAGCACAAACGAAATGGCATTGTTGAATTTTGAATTTGCCGGGGTGGGGGGCTGACCATCCCCCCAATTTATATTTTGAATATCTCAAAAACTATGCTAGCACAAACGACACGGTTTGCGGCACAAACCAGCACAAACGTAGCACAAACGAATGACATTGTTGAATTTTGAATTTGCCGGGGTGGGGGCTGACCATTTCCCCAGCCCCCCCCCCAATTTATATTTTGAATATCTCAAAAACTATGTTAGCACAAACGACACAGTTTGCGGCACAAACCAGCACAAACGTAGCACAAACAAATGGCACTGTTGAATTTTGAATTTGCCGGGGTGGGGGGCTGGCGAAATGTACCTTTATGGACACGTGAATCAGCTTCCATATGTAGCCGCATGAGCAGTTCATTTTGCATATCACGGGCCGTTACGAATCAGGAATGAGATTCTCCTTCGGATTCACGAAATTCCGCTTTTTCGCCACATTTCGGTTATACTCAAGATCGATGCAAAAAAAATTAAGATAATGTTTTATTTTCAGAGGATATGTGTGTGTGTGTAGGGGGGGGGGTCGTTTTTCGTCTGGGGAATGGTATTCCGTTTTTCAGAACTTCCATAAATGAAAGTTAAATGGAGTGAAAATTTTTCTCGCAATCGTGATGTCCTTTTCTCGCGAAGTTTCCTCTGTCCAGTATTGTTATTAAATATCAGTTTATTGCACAAATGTTTGTATTCAGCTTCTAATAAAAGAAGTTTGACGGAGCAAAAATTTCCTTGTAAACTTTAGGCACGAGTTTCTTCTGCAGATTCGAGGAACTCTGACTTTGTTGTCATCATGTGCGTCGTTCTCGAGAAAGATGCAAAACTGAAGATAATTTTATGGGGTGGGGGTGGAAGGGGGAGTTAGACGAACTGCAGATTTAATCTGTAATCATAATTTTTTTCTCGTGATATTCCTTCTGCTCAGTGTTATTGTAAAATATAATTTTGTTCAATAATTTATTATATTTCAGCTTGAAAATGGAGGGAAAATTTCTGAAAATGGAAGTCAGATGGAGGGAAGATTTTTTTCATAATCGTAATTTTTTTCCTCCGATGTTCCCACTGTCCTGAATTATTGTTAAATGTTATTTTCCCTCCATAAATAGTTGTAAAGGAAAAAAAACTGGACACTCCTCATATCAGAAGAATGGTTAAATCAACCAAGTCTCAATTATGTGAACTGTAAACATCTCATACATAGTATTCAAGAAGATATTTTTTTTTCAGTGCTGAAGGGAAACTTGTTCAAAAATAATAAATTGTGTACATCACAATGTCCAGTGAAGGTTTATTTTATCTTTTGTGATTGAGATAGACTGCAGATTTCATTCCTCCACAATGGAACTCTTTTTGAAGTTTGAGTGTGTAGAATCTGAATCTGTGAAGCAATATATATATACAAATAAAGGTTACTTGATCACGCTAGTTACGTTAAATGAAAACTTTTACAAACAAGTTGGTAAGTTGGAAGCTTTCGACCTTATCTTAGGTCTACATCACGCCAATCTGATTGGCGTGATTGATTGGCGTGATGTAGACCTAAGATAAGGTCGAAAGCTTCCAACTTACCAACTTTTTGTAAAAGTTTTCATTTAACGTAACTAGCGTGATCAAGTTACCTTTATTTGTTAATATTGTTACATGTTTTGCCCATCATCATCATTAATACACACACACACACACACACCACGTGGGCGTAATGTGAAAAACAGGGACTGTGTATGCAAACCGAGGACCACATGAAGGAGCATATGCTCAGTGATGGTATTGTGGTATTGATAACATAGGTATCCTATAGAACCCTAAAATGTGTTTTAACTTTAAAATTATCTTAAATATGTTTTCCCAATGAAACTGAGGACTTGTGTAACAAACTAAGTAACACATGTCTGCAAGCGAGGGCATCTTTTACACTCCTGCAAACAAAGACTTCATTTACATCCCTGAAAACAAGGAATTATTTTACACTCCTCCAAACGACAACTCATCTAAATAATGACTTTGTTTACAGTCAATCAAACGGAGAACTTTTTTTAATTTCCCTATATGAGGGCTTCTTTTACGCTCCTCCAAACAAAAACCGTGCAGTTAGCTCCTCCTTTGCTCATGCTGATTTTTTGAATTTAAAGTGTTCTCTATGACCTCTCGGTAGTGGGTCATGATATGTGGTTTGGTTCAGCCCCGGGTGAATAGGATTTCCGTTTCATTACTAGTGGACGCAACTGTTATAATAGTAAAGCAGGTGGGTTGCTTCAGAGATACTTGTCCGTGGCGCTCTTGACTCTGTGACTATCACATCTGTGGATAGTTACGATTTTAAAAACCTCTTCACCTCAATTTCATTTAAGGGTTTGTGGCAGGTAGCCTTAAACATACATACGAAGTTCGAGCCCGGGACTACAGAACAGTATTGGCACTTCCTACTGGATTTCTGTATCAATAACAATTTCGTTACCATGGGCGATGGTCTATAATTCCAAACTCGTGGTATCCTGATGGGCAGTCGCTTTTCTAGCAGTTTGGCTAATCTCTATCTACATTTCTTTGATAATAGATTTGTTGCCAATCATCCTTTACCTGGGATTGCTTTAAGATATGTTGATGACATCATTGACATTAACATTCCGGACTTTTGCGTTGCGCCACTGACTTATATCCTGACGACCTTACCCTAGAAAAAACTAACAGATCGTCTACTTGTGTTTGTTACCTCGATTTAGAGGTTCAGGTGGACGAGGAGGGAAGAGGTGTGGTGAACTTATTTGATAAAAGAAACTCTTTTGAGTTTGATATCATTCACTACACTCACTGGTCCTCCAACATTTCAAAAGTTATACATCACAATCTACTCATCTTTCAGTTTCACAGAATAGCTAAAATTTGCTCTACACAGTTCTTACTTGTAAAAAATCTGAAAGCTCTTCTTTCTAAACTGCAATCTAACAATTTTCCTAAAAATTTCTTAAGACATCATTTTAAACATTTAATTTTGAACTATAATTCGGTTTCCAAGAGTTTCAAATTGCACATTGACTTGCTTTATTAACCTAGGACCTAACAATTTTAAGTATATAGGCAACACAAAGCGCTATTTGGTGGGTCCCTAATAGCTGAAGATCTTATCTACATACACAGTTTTGCATCTTGTCAATTCACACATTTTTTGGCTTACCAGGTAGTTGATTAACCGTGACCACCTTTTATATCAGCGTATATATTTGAATTCTTGTGAGTATTCTGTTCAGTTTTGTTTGATGTCTTGTCATGGTGGTTTTGTTTTGCCGGTAAGCTTTTAATTAATTTTTTTTCAGTTGTATAAATTTGATTCTTGGAATTCTTGTGCTTATTAGAATTTGGTTTGGTAACCTAGGGAGCATGACCAACCGACAATTTTGGCTTGCCTTGTCATTTGTTGGTACTAGAAAGGCCACTTCCACAGGTTGATGCTCTCCTGATGACGGCAACCTGTTTTTTATTTTTACTTGTTTTGAAGTTCCTTTTTTAAAATTTTGTATGTTTGTTCTATAATGTTTTTATTCTATATATATACACACAGTCTAGCACATTATTGTGACCACCAGCTAATATCCAAAGTAACCACCGTGTGCAGCGCGTACAGCAGCTAGACAGGATGGGAGTGATTCAATACGGTGCTGGAAGGTGTTCACAGGTATGTGGAGCCATGCTGACTGCAGTGAATCTGACAGCTGCTGGAGGGCGAGTGGTGGAGGATCCATAGAGCGAACAACACGATCGAGGTGATCCCACAGATGCTCAATTGGGTTTAAGTCTGAGGAATTAGGGGGCCAGGGAAGTACTTGGAAGTCTTCATTGTGTTCTTCCAACCACTCTTGGACATTTCTAGCTGTGTGAGACGTCGCATTATCGTGCTGGAAGATCCCATTCGCCACCAAAAAGACAATCAGCATGTATGGGTGTACATGGTCTCCAAGGATGGATTCATAAAGAATTTGGTTCATAGTGCCTTCCACAGGTATGAGTGGACCCAGGGAACACCACAAAAACATTTCCCAGACCATAACGCTGCCCCCACCAGCTTGTGTTCTTCAAGCAATGGTTGAAGCGTGTTTGTTCTCCGATGTTTCTCGCCTTATATGCCAACGTTCATCCGTTCGATATGAAGTAGAAAATGTGACTCAGCGGAGGCCCAATTCCGATACTGCCGTGCAAATGTAAGCCTTTTCTGCCGATGCACCTTCGTTAGCATAGGTGCAGTGATCATCCATCTGCATCGGAGACCCATTTGCAGCAGGGGTCGCTAAACTGTTATTTTAGGCACATTCCTGTAGCCTCATGTTTCATTCGACCAGTGAGTTGCTGCACCGTAGCATGTCGATCAACCCTCATGCACCTTCGCAGCCGACGTTCACCTCTCACATCAATGGCACGTGGTGCTCCGCAGTTTCTACTGGCTTATTCGCAATGGTGCCATTTCTCCAATCACTATATACTTTAACCACAGCAGCACACGAACAGTTCACAAACTGCGCTGTTTCAGAAATACTGCCACCCTTGGCCTGAAAGCTGATAATCATCCCTTTTCGCAAATCTGATAAATCGCTCTTTTTATATATGAGCAACGAGTGATATGTTTTCAAAATGCTTACAGCACACCTTATATACCCTCCAAGCCAGCTCACGACACATACCCTCTTTCATTGGCTACGCGCTGTTGACGTCAAAAGTAGGAGGTGGTCACAATAATGTGACTCGACTGTGTTTGTATGTGTGTATATATATACCGCCAATAGCGGTATAATTATACCATCGGGATTAGACGAAATGCTATCCCACACTCACCAACCCGCTTGGCCAGCGTGGTGAGTTATGGCCAAACCCCTCCAAAATGACTCCACAACTTAAATCTTGGCCCTCAGTCTCCGGCAGCTGGAATGTACCTGGCCAAGGCAGCGGTCAGTGCGACATGAAGGCAGAGGGTGCTAAGAATTTTCGGAGGACCGGACTAGGCTGCCATCTGATGCTGACCTTGGCTACGTATAATGGACGCTCCCTATCTTCTGATTCAAGGCTTCTTGAATTGGAAGAGGAACTACAAAGGATCAAGTGGGACATTGTTGGGCTAAGTGAGGTAAGGAGAAAAGGAGAAGATCTCATTGAACTGAAAAGTGGACATCTCTTCTACTATCGTGGGATAGATACTGGCAGAACTAGTGGTGTTGGATTTATAATAAACAAGACACTGAAGGATAAAGTTGTAGAAGTTGAAAGTTCCTCTGACAGAGCTGTACGACTCGTTATCCAACTCTCGAGAAGATACCAGGCTCAGATTATTCAAACTTATGCACCCACCACAAGTCATGCTGAAGAAGAAATTGAAGAATTTTATGAGGAAATTCGTGATCTAAATAATAAAGGTAAGCAGCACTTGAAGATAATTATGGGAGATTTCAATGCAAAAATAGGGCAACGGCAACAGAATGAAACTTCATTAGGTAAATTTGGTAATGGCAACAGAAACCAGCGTGGAAATACTCTTGTAGAGTTTGCAGAGGCAGAAGGGTTTTTCATCTTGAACTCCTTTTTCAAGAAAAAGCCACATAGGAAATGGACATGGAGACATCCAAATGGGACGACAAGTGAAATTGATTTTATTATGTGTAACAAAAAATTCGTCATAGAAGACTGCAGTGTGCTAAACAAGTTCAACACAGGCAGTGACCATAGATTGGTGAGATGTAAGATGCACCTCAACACTAAACTCGAACGTAGCAAGCTCATAAGACAAACAAAATGTATTGACATAACCAACCTTAAAAAACACCATAATACCTTCAAATTGGAACTGAAGAACAGATTCTCTGGTTTAGAAGGCCTAACATCGGAAGAAGTGGATATTTCTGAAGTTAACAAAAAAGTAACCAAAGCTCTTATGGAAACAGCAACAAAATTAGCTGGGTCTAAGAACAAATTGCATGTGAACAAATTATCAGGAAAAACCAAAATGTTGATGCAAAAAAGAAGAGAGATGAGGACAACTAAAGAAGATGTGACTTCCAAAGTGGAATATATAGAGCTATGCAAGACAGTACGAAAAAGTATCACTGAAGACGTAAGAAAATTCAACTGTGAACTAGTAAGGAAAGCAATTGAAAACAACCAAAGCCTAAAGATAGCAAAGGGACATCTCAGTAAGGGAAAAAAACAGATTATGGCACTGAGAAAAGAAGATGGTTCTGTAACAAGAAATAGAGGCGAAATTTTGACGAGAGTGAAAGATTTCTACTCCAAATTATATGAAAGGGATGATACATGTACTCCAGGCATCATGAAAGGTACCAGAGTTCTTCCAGTCCTTCCAGCAGAAGTTGCACATGCAATCAAGAATATGAAGCGGGGAAAAGCTCCAGGAGAAGATGGAATTACTGTGGACATCATACAAGAAGCAAGTGGAGAAATCGAAACAGTACTCGCCCAAATTTTCACTCGATGCCTTAATGAAGGGAAAATTCCTGAGGATTGGAACAACGCTGCAATGATCTTGCTACATAAAAAAGGTGACATTGAGGATCTCAGGAACTACAGACCTATCAGCCTCCTATCAGTGGTTTATAAAATCTTCACTAAAGTTCTTTCACACCGCTTGAAGGTAACACTGGACATGGCTCAACCGAGAGAACAAGCTGGATTCAGGAGTGGCTACAGCACAATAGATCATATCCACGTACTGAGAGAACTAATTGAAAGAGCGAGGGAATATGAACTTCCATTGTGCATGGCTTTTATCGATTATGAAAAAGCCTTTGATTCGGTGAAACCATCAGCAGTTACAATGGCTCTGAAATCCTGCGGTATTGAAGATGCATACATTAATATTATTAATAACATCTATGAAAATGCAAGTGCAAAGATTCGGCTGTTTGAAAATACAACACACATAAAAATTGGAAAAGGAGTGAGACAAGGTGACACCATATCTCCGAAGCTCTTTAATGCCACATTGGAAAATGTCTTTCAATCACTGAACTGGGAAAATAAAGGCATAAAGATTAATGGAGATTATCTAACCCACCTTCGTTTTGCTGATGACATAGTCATTTTTGCAACTACCCCATCAGAGCTACAGAGTATGATCCAGGAACTTGCTGACAAGAGTAAAGAAGTGGGATTAAAAATGAACTTTCAGAAGACAAAAGTGATGTTCAATGCTTTTACAAGAAATGAAGATTTATCGATTGATGGAGAAAAGCTGGAGATAACAGACACGTACGTTTATCTTGGACAGCAGATATCAAGTGAGGGTCACATTGGTGAAGAAATTAATCGGCGTACAAAACTTGCCTGGAGAGCTTTTGGAAGAAACAGCATAATTTTCAAGAGCAATATGCCATTATGTCTTAAAAGAAAAGTGTTTGATCAATGCATCCTTCCAGTGCTTACGTATGGTGCAGAGACGTGGACCTTAGCTAAAAGAGACATACAAAGGCTGCAGACAACTCAAAGCGGCATGGAGAGGTGCATGCTTGGTGTAACCAGGAGAGATAAGAAGAGGAACACGTGGATCCAAAAAATGACAAGAGTGGAAGACATCATGATCAGAGTAAAATCCCTGAAATGGCAATGGGCTGGACATACTGCCAGAAGAACAGACCATCGATGGACAGCCGGAAGTTTAGATTGGATTCCAAGGGACAGGAAAAGACCCAGAAGAAGACCACATGGAAGATGGGTGGATGAAATTCGAAAGTATGCGGGAGTGACATGGAGGAGACTGGCACAAGACAGACCGTTGTGGAGGAAACTTGGGGAGACCTTCGTCCAGCAGTGGATTGATAATGGTTGACAATGATGATGATGATGATTGTCCTGAAGAAAGACAGCTTTGCTGCAAATACTTTATCCTGCATAACCTCTTTCACAGCCTGGTATGTTTTGCTGGTAGGGGCTTGGCCATTCTTCTCAACTCCATCAATGAAACTCTTCAGGTAAGGAATTATATCCATTGCTCTTTGGGCAACTTCAGAGTTCCCCAGCCACCTAACTGAACAAAATTTTTGGGGAAATAAAGTAGAGTTTGAGTACAGTGTATATAGTGCCCTTCTTGCTGGCGAATCTTTAAACAAATAGTACAATGCCCTATGGAATTCTAGAATTTTCCATCCAGTAGCCACAGTTCCCGTTTTAAAGGCACCATTTACCACATGCAATCCACAACATCCAGTGTTAAGAAGTTCTGGTCTATCTGGATCATTGCCATCTTTTAAGTCATCTTGGAGGTCTTTATAAAATTTCTTGTTGACATTAGGACCATCCATCGATAGCTGTAAAAGCTTTTGTTTTACATCCAAAGACCATGTAACATCATTAAATGCAGTTAATAAATCGGAAGCACGAGTCCGCTGAAGGAACACTGGTGTAAAATAACGAATTTGGACCTCATTTTCATCTGTTTCCCAAAACTGCACATTCAGATCCATCTGCTGTTTCTGAGATATTTTGTTAAGGGATTCGTCAAATCCTACGACAAAATGTTCGGAAGCAAGAATTTCCTCTAGCAAGGCATTCTCAAATAACTGTGAGATACCATGAACAATTATGTATGCCATTTTATCCCTGCCCAGTTTCATACTTTTTGCTATATCAGAATCCGGGAACATTCTAGTGAAGCACTGTACACCTTTCTCTGCAGACCGTAATGATTTGTGTGTCATTATAGATTGCAAGCACCACATTATCTCTGCTTCTGAAACACTTTCTTTTAAAAGAAATTTGGTCATGCTGCATGGCTCCTTATTCTGTTGAGACTCAAGTGAAGTTGATGGAGCAATTGCAGGTTCACTACCCACAGCCTGGGACTTGTTCGTGCAGTTTCCCACTATATTCGTAGAATCAGATGAAGTCGATTTTTTAGACGATGATGAAAAACAGCTCCCAACACTTCTTGATGTTAAAGCACTTTTTTCTTTTATTAAATGTTTTTTTCCTCGTAAACCCATGTTACTCAAACTAAACTTCGACTGGCATAGTTGGCAGTACGCCATGCTCTTATCGAATGGCACTTCAGAAATCCATGAATACTTTGTCTTCCAGTAAGTTTGAAATGAGCACTAAAAATGGGAAATCTTTGTATTACAGAAGTAATTACAATAACTAAAGAAAGAAAACAAGGATTTTTCGTGCACTTGGAAAAATGAATAAGTGTCCAATGAATGCAAGGTGCAAAGAAAAAGAAACGTAACTTGCTGTAGTGCTGACAAAGCTAGTTGCGATGAGGTACAGCGTGGAGGAAGCACCCACCTTTTAAAACTGATCTACAGTGGAAGGCAAGGAAGGGACCTATGATCTTTGTCGACCAACAACAGCGAGATCCGATCACCCCTCCCCCCTCCCGATGGAGAAAAAAGGAAAGTATCACTATGGGAAACACCAAAAAGGCGTGAGAGGGCTGCTACTGTTTATGGCAGAACTGTCGCTGAACAAGACACAGAAGTTCAACGGTGCCAGCCAGCAACAAAGCATCGGCTGTGATTAAAGTCGCAACACGTGACCTTTCTCGACTCTTGCGAAGTCGAACTGGGAGAAATTTTTATGAATAAAAATTTGAGTTTAGGACATTTGGGCACCGGACATTTGGGCACCGGACATTTGGGCACCCGGACATTTCGGCACAAATCTTGAGGGGCCGTACAAAAATTGCCTTTTTTTTTTCGTTGTGAGGGCAATTGAATGGAGAAAACGTTTCCAGTAAGACAAACGACAATTGGGTGTCCAAGGGGGAAGAGCCCCCCTTGATAAATTTAAAACACTAAAATAGACGAAACCTTTTTTTAAATGTTTGACAGCCTTGAAGGAGGTAAGGATTTTCCTTAGCCCCCCCCCCCCCCCAGCAAACATAAAATGTCCGTAATTTCGTATTTTCTTATTTACGATATTTTTCTATAAACTATAACTAAACAAATTCTCTGCTAGTATGAGGAAACCCAGGACTCTTGTCGAGTGTGTGTGTGGAGGAAGGGGGGGGGGGCTTAAAACCTAAAATATAAAAAAATTCTGGTCCGATCGGGAGATTTTCAGCCATTACAAGCTACAAGTCATCGAATTGTCTGAGGGCATCTGCTGCCTCAGGAAACTAGGGGGGGGATACCAAAAGCGTAAAATATCAAGATTTCACATTACTCTTCCGATCGGAGATCTTCAGCATTTACAAGCTGCAACTCGACAAATTTTCTCAGCGCATGTGCACTCTCTGGAAACCTGTCGGCGATGGGGGGAAGGGGGGGGGGGTTAATACCAAAAGTGTAAAATATGAAAAATTCCTCCTCCCATCGGGAGATTTTTGGCATTTACAAGCTACAACTCGACACATTATTTGAAGGCAGGTGCCTACTCAGCAATCCTGTGTATGTGGGGGGATACCAAAAGTGTAAAATATGAAGACTTTCTCGTCCGATCGGGAGATTTTCAGTATTTACAAGCTGCAGCTCGACAAATTTTCTGTTCTGAGCGTATGTGCCTACGCAGCAAACCCGTCCGGGAGGCGGGGGTAATTTCAAAAGTGTAAAATATGAAGAATTTCTCGTCCGATCGGCAGATTTTCGGCATTTACAACTGAACACATTATTTGAGGGCATGTGCCTACTCAGGAAACCTATCGGGCGAGGGGGGGGGTGTAGTTTGTAAATGCTGAAAATCTTCGGATCGGACGAGAAATTCTTCATATTTTACACTTTTGAAATTATCCCCCACCCCGACAGGTGTGCTCAGTAGGTTTATGCCCTGAGATAATGTCTCCAGTTGTAGTTTGTAAATGCTGAAAATCTCCCGATCGGAAGAGAAATTCATCATATTTTACACTTTTAGTATTACCCCCCCCCCCCCCCAGGAGGTTTGCTCAGTAGGTTCATGCCCTGAGATAATGTCTCCAGTTGTAGTTTCTAAATGCTGAAAATCTCCCGATCGGACAAGAAATTCCTTATATTTCACAATTATCATATCCCCCCCCCAGGTTTGCTGAGTAGGCATGTGCCCTCAAATAATCTGCCGAGTTGTAGCTTATAAATGCTGAAAATCTCCCGATCGGGAGAGAAATTCTTCATATTTTACACTTTTAGTATTACCCCCCCCCACCCCCAGGAGGTTTGCTCAGTAGGTTCATGCCCTGAGATAATGTCTCCAGTTGTAGTTTCTAAATGCTGAAAATCTCCCGATCGGACAAGAAATTCTTTATATTTCACAATTATCATATTCCCCCCCCCAGGTTTGCTGAGTAGGCATGTGCCCTCAAATAATCTGCCGAGTTGTAGCTTATAAATGCTGAAAATCTCCCGATCGGGAGAGAAATTCTTCATATTTTACACTTTTGGTATAACCTCCACCCCACCCCACCACAAGTTTTCAGAGCAGGCACGTGCGCTCAGACAATGTTACGAGTTGTAGCTTGTAAATGCTGAAAATCTCCCGATCGGACGACAAATTTTTCATATTTCACACTTTTAGTATTACCCCCCCCCACCCCGACAGGTGTGCTCAGTAAGTTTACGCCCTGAGATAATGTCTCCAGTTGTAGTTTGTAAATGCTGAAAATCTCCCGATCGGACGAGAAATTGTTCATATTTTACACTTTTGATATATCTCCCCCCCCCCCCCGACAGGTTTGCTGAGTAGGCTCGTGCCCGTAAATATTTAGTGCCTAAGTAACT
This sequence comes from Macrothele yani, assembly GCA_039090855.1. NCBI lineage: Eukaryota > Metazoa > Arthropoda > Arachnida > Araneae > Macrothelidae > Macrothele > Macrothele yani. The sequence continues at coordinate 1,269,851 of CM076996.1, read as the reverse complement.
TACGGCGAACATTTTCTCGGTCAATCTCTTACTATTGGGCCAAGAAACAGCAATTGTTATACGGCCCCTTAAACATTTGTGCCCAAATGTCCGGGTGCCCAAATGTCCGCCCAGTCTTTCAGACAGAAATTCGTAAATATGTCTCAATTTCTTAATGATCATGAGATATAAGTGAAATTTTTTGTGCACACCACTTGCTCAAGTAGGGAGAAATATAGGAACACTATAATTTTTAACGCGCAGCGCAATTTCATTGCTTTAAAAGGGAATGTGCCCAAATGTCTGAACCCCAAAAATTTCTCTAATTTTTTAAATAACCGAATGCAATTTTTTCAGTAACCAAGACACATCAAAATAAACCCCCATGTGAAATTTCGACAAAATCCGATGGAAAGTTTAGAAGTTAGGCATTTTCTTTTCATTATTTTTAAGCAATGTTCGCTGAAAGCCTGCATTGTCCATACACTGACTTTGCCGTCTCCCATGTGGCATTTAGGGGCACGTGTGGGCTTTTGAGCATCGCAAAGTGGCCGGCTAAAAAGAAACAAAATTGACTTTACGAATTAATTCTGATCGAGTTTCCCCATCTGCTTTCCGTGTTCATTTAAAAAATATGTATAACGTATGAATAAAAAGGGGGGATGATCACAGTCCAGTTTGTGAAAAATAAAAACATTCTTTGAAAAAAATGACTTAAGTATCTGCATGAAAAAAAAAAAAAAAAAGGAAACGAAGTCTTATCAAAAAACAAATTCGGCATAACAGCGACTTCGGCATAAAGGCCGCACTACCGAAAAATTTCACTTTTATTAAATTAAGAGCCGTGGCTCTTAGCCAAAAGATTACGGTACATTCTCTTGCTGAGAGATTCTCTATTACGATGTTCAGAAGCCTTTGCTAAGTAGCGCCATTTTCATTCCATGGAACATTGGATTGTTTCATGCTGCTCTGACCCGTGACCTCTATAACTTCACTCACCTCCCCAAGGTACTAACCCCACTCCCACTTGTTTATTTTGCTTTACTTCAAAGAGAATGCCTCTAGCACTTCAGCTACAGCTCCAAGACTGAAGGGGAATAAATTATATATATATATTTTTTCCTCCCTCCAAAAGGTGCTGACGGTTTGTGAACTCTAAACTTTTTTAGGATGTGGTCATTCGTTATTTACGGCCTAAAAACAAGTGTTTCAGTTTATGTAATTTAAGCATTACTCAGAGTTACAGCCCGATTGCCACAAAAATTAAAAATGTATATCACAACTGTTTGAAAGTCGTGGGTTGTAACAGTATTTTTTTTTAATTAAAAAAAATTTCAGCGATTTCATATTTTTTAAACTCATTAAATGGAAAGTAAATAAATAAATATATATATATATATATATATCATCATCATCATTGTCAACCATTATCAATCCACTGCTGGACGAAGGTCTCCCCAAGTTTCCTCCACAACGGTCTGTCTTGTGCCAGTTTCCTCCATGTCACTCCTGCATACTTTCGAATTTCATCCACCCATCTTCCATGTGGTCTTCTTCTGGGTCTTTTCCTGTCCCTTGGAATCCAATCTAAAATTTCGGCTGTCCATCGATGGTCTGTTCTTCTGGCAGTATGTCCAGCCCATTGCCATTTCAGGGATTTAACTCTGATCATGATGTCTTCCACTCTTGTCATTTTTTGGATCCACGTGTTCCTCTTCTTATCTCTCCTGGTTACACCAAGCATGCACCTCTCCATGCCGCTTTGAGTTGTCTGCAGCCTTTGTATGTCTCTTTTAGCTAAGGTCCACGTCTCTGCACCATACGTAAGCACTGGAAGGATGCATTGATCAAACACTTTTCTTTTAAGACATAATGGCATATTGCTCTTGAAAATTATGCTGTTTCTTCCAAAAGCTCCCCAGGCAAGTTTTGTATGCCGATTAATTTCTTCACCAATGTGACCCTCACTTGATATCTGCTGTCCAAGATAAATGTACGTGTCTGTTATCTCCAGCTTTTCTCCATCAATCGATAAATCTTCATTTCTTGTAAAAGCATTGAACATCACTTTTGTCTTCTGAAAGTTCATTTTTAATCCCACTTCTTTACTCTTGTCAGCAAGTTCCTGGATCATACTCTGTAGCTCTGATGGGGTAGTTGCAAAAATGACTATGTCATCAGCAAAACGAAGGTGGGTTAGATAATCTCCATTAATCTTTATGCCTTTATTTTCCCAGTTCAGTGATTGAAAGACATTTTCCAATGTGGCATTAAAGAGCTTCGGAGATATGGTGTCACCTTGTCTCACTCCTTTTCCAATTTTTATGTGTGTTGTATTTTCAAACAGCCGAATCTTTGCACTTGCATTTTCATAGATGTTATTAATAATATTAATGTATGCATCTTTAATACCGCAGGATTTCAGAGCCATCGCAACTGCTGATGGTTTCACCGAATCAAAGGCTTTTTCATAATCGATAAAAGCCATGCACAATGGAAGTTCATATTCCCTCGCTCTTTCAATTAGTTCTCTCAGCACCTGGATATGATCTATTGTGCTGTAGCCACTCCTGAATCCAGCTTGTTCTCTCGGTTGAGCCATGTCCAGTGTTACCTTCAAGCGGTGTGAAAGAACTTTAGTGAAGATTTTATAAACCACTGATAGGAGGCTGATAGGTCTGTAGTTCCTGAGATCCTCTTCAGGACAATACGATGTCGGAATAGCCACACAGTGTTCTCTTAGAAAATCAAATGTGTCAGAGAAGGATATTGCCTTATTCAAAAATGAGTGTAGAAAATTCTTACTGAAATGTGTTTCCAAGATGAAAGAGCACTCACGGTTAGCTTATACTTTGACGAAGTCAGTGTCTTGTTTTGACTCAGCAGTTGTGTTAAAGGAGAAAGTATTTACCAAACGTCTCACACAACTGCTCCTTATTTTATCTCAGAAAAATTGGATTGGAGGCTTGGCAGCAGATAAAGCCAAACAACAGATGAAAGGCATCTGTAGCAGGCCTCATGTAATAAAGTGCTTCCAACAATATAAAAGATCTGAAAGGATTGATAAATTCTGGTCTGCTGTTTTTGATGCAGAAGGTAGCTGTGGAGATGCAGTAAAGGTGATGAAGATGGTTATGATCCTGTTGCACGGCAATGCCAATCTTGAACGAGGGTTTTCTATAAACAGTGACTGTTTGTGGGAGAACATGAGCGAGTTGTCACTGGTGGCCAGAAGAAGGGTCTACGATCATGTTATTTCTAAGGGTGGCCTTGCTGTTCTGCCTATTACGAAACAGATGGTCCATTATGCTCTAAATGCAAGAGCAAGGTTTGAGGAATACAAAAAAACAGCAGCTCAAAAGAACAGCTGGAAAAAAAAGCTGCTCTAAAAAGGAAAAGGGAAGCAGCATCACAGCTGAAGAAGTTGGCCTCTAAAAAGGCAAAAGTTTTGCAACAGGCACATAGAGAGGGGGATATTATAGAACAACAGATGAAAGCTCTTAGGACGCAGCAAAAAAGTTACTGAAATGTTTGCAGTAGTAAGAAATCTAGATACTTAAGTTCGGAGTTGTATAAAAACAAAATGTATCTGTGTACACTATAAATAATTATTGCAACTTGCAGATTCCAGTGAGGACAAAATAAATACATTATAATTGAATGCGCAGCAATGTGTGTAAAATGGACTTTCATGGCAAAATATTAAAACGTTGGACTATGAACCTCATACAAACAAGAGACGAATTAAAGAATTTTTTTATATCCAGAAAAACAGTTCCATTAATGAACCTTCAAAAAATTATAAAAAACATTTTCAACAACTTTATCCAAAAATAAAACTTACAAAATTCATATGGAAAAGATTTTAATTTAATAAATGGCAACTGCAATAAAAACCTGACAATAAAATTTAGATTCTTTCTGTGTAAATGAAACTTTTGATACAGTTCCTATACATGGACAACATGCCTTGATAAAATCTGGAGGTCAGAAACGTTTGTAAAAGCAAAAGAACTCAGAAGATGTGAACAATAATTAAAAGTTCAAGTTAAAATTGAATTAATTATATAAATCTCAGTAAAGACTAGAGTATGTGTTATAAATGCTGTAAATAACATTTTTATTTTTTTAATCTACAAGCAAAAACTATATGCAAAATCTGCTAATAATTCGGAAACTGTACGCTCGCACGTCTACATTCTGCAACTCTGCGTAAGTTAATTTCTTTTTGAATTATGCTCATTAAACATTTTTCACTTAAATGATTCTAAACTAGATGCATCATTTAAATTTATCTGAAACTTCATTTCAAATCATAGCAAAATCTTTGTGAAGTTATGGTGTTTAAATTTTAACCACTGAAGGGAGTCTCCCATTTATAGACAAAAGTTTGTGGCCCGTGAGTGTCCATAAATGAGCAGAGGTTTCACTGTACTTCTTATCTCTTTGTAACATTTATCGGTCTAAATGCTTAGTCATTCTAGTGTAAAGTTTGACATTCTGGTTGGAAAATTCTACTGGGAACGAATAGAGATGATGAAGGAAATTTCATGATAAAATAGAGATGATCAGGGAAATTTTTCTGGAAATCAGGGAAAACTCAGGGAATTTTTTTCACTACTTTCTGTAGCCACCCTGCTATAGCTCTTAGCTCTGTAGCGCAATTCCACTACTAAATGACGTCTTGTGGTCATTGTCACAAAATTCCTATCTCAAATTTTCTTTGTTAAACGGCGCACATGAATTGGTGCCTCATGTCGAAACAGCAAGTTTTACCCTATTGCGCATTTGCATAAAGCGACGAACGTTGCCACTCATTTGTATACCATACGTTGAAGTGGCATGCTGTTGACCATAACATATCAGAGTTTCGTGCATTTTGCATGATGTTTATGCAAATTGCAGAGTTTTTTCTATTTGTTCCTTGACTTATGGAAACCAGTGTATATATACAGGGGTTGGACAATGAAACCAAAACATCGATTATAGCGCCGTAAAATTTCACGCTGACATATGTGTTACCTGGAAACCAACCATTACTTATTTCGCATTCAATCAAAAAGGAGTATGAAGTTGGAATTAGCAGACCAGTAGCACAGTTGTACGTCAAATAGTGCAATCCACACAACATAATGTCATACATATCAGACTTTAAAAGAGGACAAATTGTTGGTGCGCGTCTCGCCAGTGTGTCTGTTACCAAAACTGCAAGTCTTTGTGGTGTATCGAGAGCCACAGTATCCAAGGTCATGTCGGCATATCACCAAGAGGGAATAACCGCATCAAATAGGAGTAACTGTCTAGGTAAGATGCAACTGCCTGAAAGGAACGTCCTTAATACTAACACGGATTTTATCCAAAAAACACAAAACCTCAGCTGTCTAACTCACTGCAGAATTGAATATGGATCTCTACTTACCTGTTTCCACCAAAACTGCTCATTGGGAGCTTCACACGGTGAATATTATCGGTCGGGCTGCTATAGCCAAACCCTTGTTCACCAGTGTCAAAGCCAAACGTCGGTTTCAATGGTTTCAGCAGCACAAATCTTGGACTTTGGACAACATGAAATGTGTATTGTCCTTCGATGAGTCCACCTGCACTATCTTTTTCATATCCAGAGAGTTTACATGTGGAGGCACCCCTAACAGGCTTACCACCCCGGACTGTTTAGTGCCCACATTGAAGCACGGAGGTGAATCAGTGATGGTTAAACATCAATATTGTGGCATTCTCTAGGTCCACTGATTGTTCTTGATGGCCACATCACCACCAAGGGCTATCAGACAGTTCTGGAGGACAGGGTGCATCCAGTGGTTCAAACATCTTACCCTGATGGTAGGGCCGTGTATCAGGATGATAACGCACCAGAACACAGCAATATTGATGTCAGAGTGGTTTGATGAGCATGAAAGTGAGGTTGAACATATGACATGGCCTGCACAGTCACCCGATCTGAACATTATTGAGCCACTCTGGGGTAGGGCTCAATAATGTTCACTACATGGTTGGAGTACCACATAGTGAACTAGCCACTGTTCTGTGATAGGAATGGTTCAAAATCCCACTCGCCGCTGTACAGGACTTGCATATGTCTTAACGCTGTATTGGCCACCAAAGGAAGCCCTACACCGTATTAATAAATTATTTTGTCCTAAAATCAGATGTTTCAGTTTCGTTGTCAAGTCAGTAATCTCCACGACAAAACAAAGTTTCGTCGTGAAGATTACTCCCTTGACAATGAACCACGCGGTGGAAGACCTTCAGTTAAAGTTGACGACGACTAAATCAAGGCATTAATCGAATGCAACCCACACAATACATTAGTATTGTATATTTTCACATTGTTTAATAGAGTGTTCTTATAAAAGCGTATATAATACTCTCTGCAAGGGCTTACTGACATTTTTGCAACATTCATAACACTTTTATAAACCTTTTTGTTTCTGTTGACAAGACTTTACTATTTTGTAAACCAAATATTTTGTTTAAAAAAAAATAAAACAAGATAATAAACAAAAAAGGAGTAAAATAATTACTTACTTAGGAGTAAAAATATTTAACCTGAACAAATTTTAGTCCAAATAGAAAAGTAAAAACAAAATGCCCAAATTATATTTGTCTCACCTGATACCGCTACAAACGGACAGATGAATAAGCCATACCACTAAATTCTATAATTTAGCAATTTTAAAACCGTAATTAAAATGCATTTACCTATGAATCAGATTTTTCAATGACTATTATGTAGACAGAGTTTTTGGAGTCCTTTTCACCTAAATCTATGAAACTTTACATTCCGATTGATTTTGGTTATACATGTGCCAAACAGGTATACATGTATAGCTGTGCTTCAGGACAGGGTGACGAAAGGTGGTTTCTAAATACAAGAAGCATCTAGAAGAATACACAGCACTCTTGAAAAAGAGGCATGCGAGTAAGAAGCCCTATCAGAAAGCTAATGCATAGGCATCTAATAGTTCTCTTTCTTCTGCAGAAGGTAAACAGAACAAAAGTGTTGTGTTTTGTGTTTAAACAACCAAGACCAGATTTAAGAGCTGTGTTAGGTTAAGTTTGTTAGGGTTCCATATGAAGCGGAAACCCTATTAAGGAGCTGTCATCTTCTGTCTGTCGGTCTGTTGTTGCCCCCTCCCCCATCTGAGCTGTTCGTTTTAGAATCTTCATATTCGGCTAAAAGATGCTAATTAGCTGCCCAATGGTAAGAAAAATATTAAATATTAGCATCTTAATTCCAAATTTAGAAATTGCACGATGAACGGATCTGACAGTACTGGACTAGTTCTGAAAAAATCTCCCCCAATCCAAAAACAAATTTAAAAAAAATGTTAGTAAGGAAGCCGTTCGTCTTTGAACCTTCATACTAGTGGCCAAATAATAGGAAAAATACAAAAAAAACCCCCACCAGATTTAAAATCTAAAAAGGGATCGAAAAGGAAGGGGAGGTGCAAACTAATCCAAATACCCCCCCCCCCCCAAAAAAAAACCACGGCATGGTAAAAAAACAAATTCCAACCCGAAATGCACCCATTGTTTCTGTGCCTTTATTACCGTAAAGGCACAGAGATAATGGCATTTGTATAGAGGCGAGTTGGAAGTTTTGCAATATTGCATAAACGCATGTGCTATGGCGGGTATGTCACATGTTTGAAATAGTTCAAATTGAGCACAGCAGTCAGCAGAAAGGGATATAAAGTGGTATTCGTTGCTGTGAACAGCATTGCATGTTGTCGTTCTGTCTGTGGCTGGGACGCCTAAAAGATGAACAGATACAACCGGCTTATTTGGAAACTTTTGCTTTACGAGTTTGAACTAGGCCGTAACGCTGCTCAAGCAACATGAAACATTTGTCATGCGAAAGGGGAAGGTTCCATGGACCACAGAACCACAACCAGATGGTTCAAGAAATTTCACTCAGGTGACAGAAACCTCGTCGATCAGTTTGGCCAAAGTGAGGTAGGCAGCGAACCATGGATTCGGAGGCCGTGCGCCAGGCCGTAGAGGGAAATCCTACAACCAGCACTTGGAGATTATCAGGCAAGCCGAGCATATCAAAGACCACTGTGGTTCGTCACCTTCAGGACCTCGGCAAGGTCAACAGGAGCTGCTGCATTGTCCCTCACAGAATGATGCCAGCTGAAGCAAACCGCCAAGTGGAAGTGTGCACGAAACTCTTAGAAAACCTGTGTGATGTACGTTTCATCAAGAGAATTGTTACGTGCAATGAAAAGTGGGACTACTTCTGTAGTCCTAACAGACAACGGCGGTGGTTGAGCCCAGCCCAGATACCTGAACCTGTTGCCAAACGTGGGCAATTCGAGCGCAAGGTGATTCTCTGCATCTGGTGGAATTTTGAGGAGATAATCCATTACGAATTTGTTCCAGATGGTCGAACCATCAATGTTAACCTCTACTCTGAACAGCTGAAGCAGATGTGTGCCATTTCCAAACTCCAGGAACTTGAGGGCATTGAACTGATGTCACACCCAGCATATAATCCGGACCTTGTCCCGTCGGTTTATTACTTGTTCCTGTCCATGGCCCACTTCCTTCTCGAGCGGCACTTCAACAACCAGGAGAAGGTGGCAGCAGAGGTGAAGGAGTTCTTTGCCTTGAAGGACAAGAACTGGTACCGCTGCGGAATTGAAGAACTGGCAGACAGATGGCTAAAGACAGTGTAACACGATGGCCTGTACTTCAAATGCTTGTAAGCTTTTTTCGTAAAGGTATAGTTTGTTCACTTTAACCTGGCAGTTAGGAAGGATTCACTTTACCAGTTTTAGGGGAGCTTCGCATTGTAACTAGCATGTTTTTTCGGGAGCTAATCGCTTCCAACGCTTGGAGCAGGAGAATAAACGATGACGTGGGGTGGAGAGGGGAGTGTGGGGGGTCCTTCTAGTGTTGATTCCCTGTGGTGCTTAGAGCTTCTCCTTCAATAGTCTTTGTGGAGGGAATAAAGTTGTAAGGGGATTCTTGAACATAAAAAAAAGGCCCTTTCGACTTCCGTTACTGATTTCTTAAGCTAGCTTTGCAGCAGGCAAGATATCTTTACTCACAGGATATCTATATTATTTTTTGTCTGTTTTTTTATTTTATTTTTATTTTGTGCTACTGTTAATATTATTGTTCAAAACTTTGGCACTCAGCACACTGAAAGCTGGAAAAGTCCTAAAAAGCCAAGCTCAGAAAATTATTGAGAATGTAATAATGTTCATGGGCGAAGAGAAACGAAACCCTGAAATTCTTTTGTTGAGTTGTAGATTTTAAACATTTTTTATAAAGAATTACATTAAATATCACAATTAAGAAAATACGAAGTTAGGTAAACCTTTGTGACTCAGATAACCAACCTCTGGAGGCATGGTCACGAAGCAATCAAAAACATAATTTTTATACAGCCCCTTAAAATTTTTGTGTCCAGTTTTCCTGGGGCCACTTCTTCGGTGGACAGTTCTCCTACACCCTGTCGTTTTGACTCATGTGTCACCTTAGTGGTTCATCACAAATTATCTAACAGGTGTCAACTTATTAAAAGAGACATGATTCGTGGATTTAGACAACACGTACAACTTCAAGGAAAAGAAATACCTGAAGTGAATTTTGCACACCATTGCTGTGTCTTCTAGCAAATGTGAAAAGGGGTTTTTCTCAGACGACTTTGATAATCACCCCGGTTATGTCTTCTCTTTCAATCTCATTATTTTTCATAAAAAATTATTAGGCCTCCACCAACACAGTTTGATCCTGAGATACACACTCCAATGTTGAGGGGGGGGGGGTACTTTCATGGCTTCTTAATCAATATGATGTTTTTTGGGAATGTTTTCTCCTGGTAGTTGGGCCTATTCACGTAAGTATCTGGCAATCTGTGATAAGAAGGTGCCACTTTGCATACTTTCAATTTATGTCCATACAATTCATTTTAAATAGAGACCCCCCACTCCCCCAATTAATTGGAATTCAATATTTTTTTTTTTTTTTTTTTTTTTGAGGTTTAACGACCACCGTGAGCATCTCAATGGGCTATAAGCAGTCACCCGTCCCTAATTTAGGGTCACTGGTTCCAGGGAAGGGAGAGAGCCAGTGCCGTAAGACAAACACAACATCCATGCCTGACCGGGATTCGAACCCGGACCCCTTACGGACGAATGATCAGAGGCCAACGCCTTTAGACCACTGCGCCACCGGGGCGGCGGAATTCAATATGATGGCCATTTTTCAAAATGGCAGACTTTATCTTTTAAAAATGTTTTTTTTTGGTCAAAAAATTCAATGGAACTATTTAAAAGTACCTATGTATTGTAATAAATTTTCTTTCAAAATGAGAAAATACAGTTTTTTATTTTAAAATTTCTTTAGTAATCACATTTAACAGCACCATCAAATGTTTAAAATTGGTGAAATTATTTATTTATATATGGGAAAAACAACGGAAAAAAATATGAACTAGTAACTTTTATTACGGTATTCCTCATTTCTGAATTTAATGTGTAACATTGACATACTGTATATTGAAAAACACTGATATACTATATAACTACATTCTAGAAATAATCGCATGAAATCATTGTCTTTGATGTTTAGGCACTCAAATATTACAATACAACATCGGTGTCCTCAAATGATTCTGCTTCTACTAGTGGGTTAATAGACTTTAAGCACTTTGCCTTACAGTTCTTACACAGCAGTGTACATGTGACACCGGCATTTCTGCAACTACAGCATGATTGGCATCCTGCTTTACAATTACAGCGGACCAACTCTATGCAACTCTCCCATATCGTTGGAAGAGATGTCCACAATTGTGTCCATATACCATCAGTTTTTATCCAACCTCACTCTGAAGGTGGAGGTAAGACCAGATTTGCAATATGAGACTGCCCCCATATATGGCCACCTTGATAAGCAGCCCTTAGTATGTGCAAGGCAGCTGCAGAAGGAGACATTTTTTAGCAGTCTAACTTTTGATGTAAACAGCATTTTCCTGGCTTCAGTGATGGTCATGCCGGCACATTCTGTACTGTAAAGAAGAACAACATAAGTTTGAAGTTTCTGCTGAAGTTCTGGGCTTAGATTTTCCATAGGGTTTGAAAGTGCAAGAAATGAGATTGTAGCATCCTCAAATTTTATCCAGCAATTCCAGGCACTTTGTTTTCCATTATAAGAAAATGATGATGTAGTGTCACATCCGGTGAAAGCCTCTGAAGGCAACGGCCTTTGATTTCCCAAGAACCTCTGCAATGTTGTGCACAGATATACGGGGTTTCCGGTTGCCAACACCAAACAAAATCCACAGTCTCTTAAAGCCAAGGCTTTTAAGATAGTGATAGTAGGATATAGAGAGGACAAGCACATCTGTATCTACAGTTTGGATCATAACATCAACTGCATCTTGAGAAACAATATCCACAGTGTGAAGTAATTATGCGACCATCAGCTTCTAGTATGGAAAAAGTCCCATGGAAAGAAGTGTTTGAGCACGATGATAAAAATGTTCCACCATCATTCATGACAACCTCAAAATCTTTGTCCTTAACTATTAATCTAGCTAACAAACTAAAAAGTTCTTTCTTGTTTTTATCATTTCTAAGGAAGCTAGCCCAGTTCTTTGGAACAAGGTTTCCTTCAGTCACATGTCGTCGAACCCAAAGTCCTCTTTTCTCCTGTGTAGGCTTCTTGATGCTATCTCCAGAGTAAGTATACCAGACGATATTAGCCCTTTTTACAGCCATGTTGCCAATTACTTTTGCAGAGTTCTGTTCAAGCTCACATGTACCATATTCTCCAAATGTCCTTGGAGGGAGCATGTTGATAAGAGTTGCCCCATCAAACACAATAGCATCACATTGACCTGTGAAATCATCACTTCCTTCTGCTACTTTTTCAAGAATGGAAGCTAGGTCCGATTTTACACATGCCCGAATTCCTTCATCCAAAGAAAGAGAAGGGGGAAACGGCTGGTTCTCATGTTGGAAAAATGTGTCAAAATCCAACTAACTAGGTATTGGGCAGCAATGAAAAGCTTTGAAAACAGTTGGACATTGTTTTTCAGAGCTTTTACAACTTTAATATGTCTAGGGATCGGTCTTGCCTCTACATATGTTAATAATTTCTTCTTGTTCAACTAAAAGGGCTGAAAACATTTACACTTGGGTTCAGTGAAAATTGTTCCTTGGTGAAAATACGATGGAAGTTTCTTCCATCTTCTTCAAGGTTTTGGAGAGCCTTCACTCTATCAGAGCCTGCAACAAGATGTATATGAAGAGAGAAAAGATCACTGCTAGGTTCTTCAAAAGGATTGCACACATCTAAGAAAGAATCCGTCAAGAGTTTTGTCTTATTGAGAAATTTCTTTTCGTATGATTCATATTGTTCATGGTGGAAAGATGGATTGCTTTTAACATCAAGAATACAGAAATCATCAACTAACCTGGTTTTTTCTGGACCAGTCAGAGCCCACCGCATGAGTGCTTCTGCATCTTGAAACAACCCAATAGCTCCTTCTTCACGTTTAATACAAGCATTTTGTTGCTCATGTGCTTGATCCACTGCAATGGCTGAAAAAGGCCTTTTTGTCTTTTGGATTACAAAGTTCCTTTTAGAAAATTCTTCATGCATTGCCCCTGCTCTTTCAGGAAGTTCTTCTAAATCTTTCGTGTGAATACTCAACCAGCGTGCATAGTTGAAGTGATCAAAAACAAAGAATCATAGGATCATTTTCTTCAGGCTTTCTTTGAAGCAACTGTAATCTCCCATGTGGATTGAATACACGAATGTCAACAAAACAATCTCTAGGTTTAGGACTGTCACCCAGTAAAGAAAAGTTTGTGATTCACTAGATCTTTTCTCAACCTACTTTTAAAGGTTGAGGACTTTGTCTGTACTGTCATAGGCCAGGATAAGTAGCTTATAGAGACTGCAGGCAGTTACCTGGTGCACTGTTCTAGCCTTTTTTACTTGTGTTACTTTCAGACATTATCCCCGAGTTGGTAGTGATATAGGACCAGCCCGATCCTTCCAAGTAATGTCCAGTAAGTTTGAGGAACGCCTGCTCAATGTGGAATTGCCCCAAAAGAATAACAAGGTTGCTTTCTCCATACAAATCTGGCCAGTTCCACTATAACAATTTAGCCAAAGAGTAGAGTGGCTGCTCCATTGTAATCACAGGGACTTGACATGGACTAACATGTCTAGTGATGTTCATAGTTATGTTAATGCCATATCTAAGCAAATAATGGGAGAAGACTTTGAACTGCAGGAGTAAAAGTTTGACTTGAGGCCTTGGTGGCATGGAACCCGGACCAACATACTTTCTGGTAACTTGAAATTTGTGACGTGGCTTAACCAATCATTTTCTCTCAACCACTGTTGTGTTACACCTTCAATGGCTACTAACTTCTCTGATGCTTCCAAAGTAGGACTGGTAATTTGAGGCGTTTTACTAGGAAGAACAGCAGATTTTACGAGGCTGTAGAACTCTGGCAGATCAGGAAATGCATGCCCACCTTTTGGGATACTCGAAAAATCCCTTTTGTATGGTCGAACAGCACCTGCATTAGTGGGAGTTGGTAGCTGGTACAATGAACTGTTAGGGCCATGGAATGTGGTTTCAGATGTAGAAAATGACAAGTTGTGGTCAATATTAATGTACACACTCACCATGAATAGCCCTTCTTTGAAATTTGCAGGACAGGGGACTCCCTCCTTCTTGAAACGTTCTACTACATTTTAACACTGTGGTGATTTCAGTCAGACAGTTGTGCAAAATGGACAATCCTAAATTGTGATCTTCATCAATGATAGTTTTATTACGGGCTCTGCCATATGTAGACAAAGCCTTATAAATACAAAGGGGTAGTTCACATGTTTTTTTCTGTCGGACTTGATTTCCACTGGGACCTTTTTTTTTTGTGATTGAAAAGTATTAGCTGAGCGATGGTTAAAGCTGGTTGTGTAGACTTGCAAGTCTTTCACTTCAGTACTTCCATAAAGTAATAAATTTAATGTTGCAAGCAAGCCCAAGGGAACTGATGATTTCTGCCAGTCAGTCTCAAAGCTTCCATTGAAATCAGTAGTGGACTGAAACATCTCAACCTCATAATAAATCTTTAGAATGCTATCGCATCAGCATCAATGTCTTCGGGTACTACATCTTGGAAAATATTTGCATTATCTCAGACTAGAACATATTCTTTGGTTGTTTTCTCGGCCCGAAGTTGAGGGAAATGGTAAAGAACTCTCTCTGTAAACCTGGTTGTATGAACTTCTGATTGTGCATCCAGTCCTGTGAGCTCCACCAGTTTTGTCCTGTACATTTTAAAAATAATCCCCATAGGGATTTGTACTTTGTATCTTCAGAAACAAGTTTATCATTTATAAATGATGCAAGGTGTCCAAAAGCCATTCGTCATCTTGCTGTTGATTTTCCATTTCTACAGATCTTGATTTGTTGCGTAGGTTAGCCATGCATCTGATGTGGTACTTAGCTTCCAAAGCAATTAAATATGTACCTTCCATTATACCATGAAGATCAGTGTTATCAATGAATGATTGTTTCTCACGAAAATACTGGGTTGTCGGAAAAGTCATGACGTATTTTAGCCATGTTTTGTAAAGGTCATTTATTGATGAAAAGAACAAAGATCAATCAATGATATAATGCCTGTTTTGTTTGATAACCTTTTGCCATCTTTCAGTGAGCTGCAGAATGCCTTGTTCATAGAAGGACCTGTCTTTTGTGGCGAAAAACTCTACAAGGTGCTGATTTACAACAGCCCCATTTGAATTGAACATTATACCACGCAAGGACTGTTTAAGAGAGCGAAACAAATGGAAGTCTAATGGTGCAAGATCAGGCGAGTATGCTGGGTGTGGCAACACATACCACCCAAACTCCAATAATTTTTGGCAGGTGATCAAACTTGTGTGTGGTTTCGCGTTGTTGTGATGGAACACAACACCTTTACGATGAACGAGCTCTGGACGTTTCTGGATGATGGATTCGTTCAAACTGTCAAATTTCCGACAGTACACATTTGAATTGATTGTTTGGTTCCGTGGTAGGAGCTCGAAAAACAAGACACCTTTAAAATCCCACCACACTGAGACCAGAACCTTCCGCTGATGAATGTCTGCTTTGGATGTTGTTTGAGGCGAAGCAGCACGTCGGGACCAAGACCGTTTGCACAGCACATTGTTGAACACAATCCATTTTTCATCACCAGTTATCAGTCGCTTCAAAAAAGGATAGTTTTCCTCACCTTTAATGAGCATATTGCAGATGTTTATATGCGCCATCAATTGAGCTTCTTTGAGTTCATGAGGAACCCACACATCGAGCTTGCTTACGTATCCCAGCTTCTTCAGGTGGTCGTGAATGCTTGAATGATGGATGTGCAATGTGTCTGCAATCTCTCATGATGTGTAACGTGGGTTTGACTCAATCAATGCCTTGATTTGGTCGTCACCAACCTCAGTGGGCCTCCCTGACCGAGGAGCATCGTTGAGGTCAAAATCACCAGCACAGAATTTTGCGAACCACCGTTGGCACTGACGTTCTTGTAGAGCATTATCACCGTACACTTAACGCAACTTTTCACAAGCTTGACGTGCGTTCTGCCCTTTACGGAAGTAAAACAGTAAAATATGGCGAAAATGCATAGTTTGGTCTTCCATTTTCAACTTGATGTCAAATCTCCGCAAATCAACCAAATCGCTCACTATTCCTTTTAGACTGCAACTAGAACTGGCACCTGTCGAATGCCATAGCGATAACAGAGCTGCACATGCCTCTAGTACTTCCAAAACCGCCATCGGGTGCCAAAATACATCATGACTTTTTTGACAACCCAATATTTATCAACTGACATAGTTAAAACATTGGTAAGTGGCTGATTCCAAAATGGTCCCTTACTGCATAAAAACAAATATTGGCAGTAAGTCTTGCAGCTGGTGTGGATTCTCGACATGTCTGGCATGTCCCCACACAATTGTGGTTCATTATGAATTGTCACTTCCTGGTTACAAGACTGTGTTCGTCAGTTGAAAATTTGTTCTCTTTTGCAAACACGTTGTCGTCTGTTTATCCTTCTATATCCTTCACTGTGGAGGTTGAATGTGACAATTCTCTTCCGTTTTTAGACTTCCAACTTCATAGGAACCCCACCTCCCAGTACCTGAGTTATTCGGTTTACAGAAAGCCTTCCTCTATACCTATCTTGATACCACACGTTTCTGCCCACCCGACCAGATATAAGGTTTCATCCTTATACTTTCTTATTCAAAGAGCATTTACCCACTCCTCTTCTGTAGCTTTTCGTGAGCAGGAACTTCAAAAGATATATACCATTGCTTATCAGCACGGATTTTCTCATTCAGATGTCCATAGAATCTACCGAAAAATTCAAAGTTCAACATTTTTTACCCTGACACGTGAACGAAGGGATATCAAATATGTTGGATCGATGACTTACGTCCCTCATGTGAATGGTAATTTATTGAACATCTGTCACAGTCACGGTGTCGGTTTTGGGTTAAAAACATCAAACATTTATTCCCTGATTAAAAGTGATCGGGACCGTGTGGAATTGTTGGACAAATGTGGCATCTATTCTATTTCTATGAAATCTGTCGATCCTCAAGACAAGGACCTCATATATATCGGCTCAACCCTACGGAGACTGCAAACAAGAATTAAGGAACACCAATATAGTGTAAAAAATGGCTCTTCATCGACTGCTTTAGCCAGGCTTTTTCAGCTGGTACACATTACCTATCTTGGACAGACGTCTCCATTCTTTCTACCTCTACTACAAGGAAAACAGTACTCTTTACAGAGAGTCTGCACATTTTGCATCGAGTGGACACTTGTTGCAACGATGAAGTACCTAGCTATATTTTCCAGGCCTGGAAAACTTTACTGTCCTCGATTCCTGTTTCTACCTCTTACATAGCAGACTCTGCCCATCATTAATAGAACTCTACAGGCCTCTATTTGCTCACATTACGTTAGAGCAAGTGAACTTTATTGTATTTCTTTCCTCAGTGTGAACGATTGGCAATGGCACCGATACATAAATGTGTTTTATGGAACTCCAACTTGCCTTTCATCTGATGATGTGCTCGTAGCGAGCACGAAAGTACTCATGTCGTTTTAAACCATGTAAATAGATTTTAACTTGTGTGTGTGTGTTTTTAGCTATTAAAGTTTGCATAGAACTGGAACCATTCAGCAAGTTTGTACGTCGTGCGTTAACAGCAAGTTTCTTACCCTGAGAAGACTGTGAACGTTGAACTGCATGGTTAAAAATTTCCGTGTAGTACTTAAGTGCACATTGTTTATACCAACATGCCTCATGTCTTTCAAAGGTATGCTGTATTCCTTCTCCTTTGTCATCATTTGGTAACTTTCAAGTTCTTTAAGTTTCACTAAATTTCCTGACAGTGTCTTGTACCCTGCATTCCGTTGTTTTGGATCACAATGTTCTTCTGGACAGATGAGGTTACCTTGTAGTTGGCACAAACAGCATTTATTCTAGTCCAACCCAGAAGGAACTACTTGCAGAGAGGAGAGTTTAAGTTTCTTCCACATAGCCATCACATCAGTTCACCTGCAGACTTGTTACTTGTGAAAAGTTAAGCTATCTTAAACAGTGGTAGATGACTGAAATGTTTGATTAGTGAAGAGTTTTTAAAGAACAAAATTAATAAATAAAAATGTTCTTTTTTAATTAGTGCAATAAAAAATAGTTTCATAAGCAAATTTTTTTAAAATACATACTTTTAAATAGTTAGATTGAATTTTTTGACCAAAAATCCAAAAATCATTTTAAAAGACACCTCAACTGCTATGTACACCATTTTTAAGATTTAGTCTGCCATTTTGGAAAATGGATGCCATATTGATGACTTATATAGGCCTAAAGTAAACCTTAGCAAAGTGGCACCTTCTTATCACAAATTGTCGGATCTTAATGGGTTTTTAAGTGAGCAGCCCCCACTACAGGAACTTATATTTGGCCACCTATATAGTGAGATCCTATGTAGATGTGATGTGTCTGTTCACTGTAAATCGCCACACAGGAAAAATGCCACACATCATTCAGCAACTTGGAAAAGTGCCGCACATTGGAAAACTGCCACATGTTTTTCATTAAGGGGCCGGGCACAAATTGCTTTTCCTACGAGGAACACTTTGAATGTGTGGCAGTTTTCCAAGGGGCTTAATGAAGGGAAGGAACTCTTTTGTTTGTCTGAATTTTGAGGGTGGTTCATACAAGCTCAGGCCAACTGGCCACAAAAGTTTAAGGGGTGGGGAAGTATAAAGATTGCCATTTCATGGCCTCTATTAAGAACCGAATTGGGAACTCCAAACAAATTTCAAGAAAACATTCGATGTAAGCCAAGCGAGAAATGTACTTTAATTTGAAGAAATAAATTGCTGTGACTCAGTACATTTCTTAAAACTACAGTGTTTGACGAAACCAAGTAATTACAGCATGATTCATGCTGTCAGAACAGGATGATAAGGTGGAATTTTTTAATAACGCTGTCTTTTCACTTAGGCACTAAATATTTACGTAACAAGTTATTAATATTTCTCTTGTACTTAATTCATAGGTCCCAGACCTAGGCCTTTTTAACAAGTTTTAATCCGCCAACTTCATATTCATAACATTACGTATCAAACCAAGTTAATAGCATTGCGCTTTTACTTAGGCTCTAAATATTAATTCATAGGCCCTAGGCCTTTATAACAATTTTTAATTCGCCGACTTCATATTCATAACGTTTACATGTCACTTGGGATTTTTTAAAAACACTGCGCTTTTATGTAGACACTAGATATTTACATAACATGTCAAGTTATTAATATTTCTCTTTTATTTAATTAATTCATAGGCCCAAGACCTTTTTTAACAATTTTTATTCTAACAATGTCATTTTCACAATGTTTACACATCAAGTCAAGTTAATAATATTGTGCTTTTACTTAGGCACGAAATATTAATTTACATTCTAATAAACGAGCATATTGTGTCGATATGTAAACGTTATGAATGTGACATAGAATAAAAACTAGTAAAGGACCTCGGGCCTATGAATTAATATTTAGTGCCTAAGTAAAAGCACAATAATATTAACTTGACATGTAAACATTACCAATATGAAGACTACAGATTAAGAACTGCCAAAAAGGCCTAAGTTGTACAAATTAATATTTAGTGCCTAAGTAAAATCGCAATGCTATTAACTTGATGTGTAAATGCTGTGAATATGAATAAAAAACAACGTTAGAATAAAAACTGGTAAAAGGGCCTACATCTAGGGCCTATGAATTAATTAAATAAAAGAGAAATATTAGTAACTTGACATGTTATGTATAATAAATATTTAGTGCCTACGTAAAACTGCAGCATTATTAAAAAATCCCAATTTATCATCCTTTTCTGAACACAGCATGAGTCATTGTGAAATACCGTTATTTCGTCGAACACTGTGGCTTTAAGAAATGTCCTAAGTCACAGCAATTTATTTCTTCAAATTAAAGTACAATTCTTGCTTAGCTTACAAAAAGCGTTTTCTCAAAATTTGTTCAGAGTTTCCAATTCAGTTCTCAATAGAGGCCAAGAAACAGCAAACTTTATACTCCCCTTCCTCCTTTTAACCTTTTGTGACTAGTTGCCCTAAACTCATATGAACCAGCCTGAAAAGTCAGACAAACAAAAGAGCTCCTTCTCTTCGTTAAGCACCTTCAAAAACTGCCACAAATTCGAAGTGTTCCTCGGAGGAAAAGCAATTTGTGCCCAGCTCCTTAACGAAAAATATGTGGCAATTTTCCTGTGTGGCGATTTACTAGAATCCAGAAGTGCCACTAATACTGGGGCCCAAAAATACTGCCCAACCCTGGGCCCCCTGTCTCCTTAAATGGGCTCAGTGATACTGTATATACATAGGCGCCCATAGCTTAGTTCTTGGGAGGGAGCAAACAGCAATAATTTGCATAATGTAAAAACACCATATGCAAATTTCCACTATGCCTTCTTGTTTTTATCACTCTCTTAACACATAAATTTAACTGGAAACCAGAAAAAAATCTATATAAAATAAATGCAATTATATATATACACTATCGACCAACAAGTAACTGACCTGTCTTCTCCAAGCCGAGTGGAAGAAAATACCACTAGCTGTCATACAACGCCTGGTTGAGAGTACGCTCCAGAGGGTCGCAGCTGTAATACCCGCTCGTGGAGGCTCCACCAACTATTGAAGGTGCTATCACAGGTGTCTAATTACTTGTTAGTAGATAGTGTATATACAATACAATATATGGATAAACAAAATTACATATTCGGTCAATAAAGAAAATTCTTTGTCGTCCGTTTGATCCCTTTGATCACTTGCCCCAGAAAACCCCAAGAGATAACTCAATTGGTTATTAAGAATGAAAAATATATTGAAGATTTGTTTGAAAATTTTCGAAAGATCTCAGTGAATAGCTCCTGCAGATGATGATATTTATTTCATTGTTCTCCATACTGTGTGCTTGTACACTGTTCTTCAACCTGCAATGGGAAATTTCATCATTGTTTCCTATGGTAAAATTTCGTTTTTTCTACTGGAAATTCCCAATGCTTTTCGTATTTTTACGACATACACATGCATCTAAAAGTTCTACAGAAAAATTAGCAATCAGAATTAGTGTTATTGTAAAAATCTCTGTATTTCAGTAAAAAAAAAGGGGGGGGGACATAATCTGATTTCCAGGGGAGAGCAAACACCACCTCTATGGGTGCCCATGTGTATATATAGGATATATAACTACTGAAAACTTTTCATTCAAGTTGTATCTCAGAGAAAAAAAAATTCCTTTTTTCCTCTGTGTTGTTTGTAAATGCAATGATAGTATTCGATATCTGCCAACAGATATAACACATGTGTTTTCTTACTAAAACCCAGCCACGATTGTTTCCTTACTTGACCGCAATTGGTTGAAACTTATTGTCACCTCCTGCCCCTCATGGGATGTCATCTCCTCCAAGGAACACTTTGAATGTGTGGCAGTTTTTCAGTGGGACAGTTTTCCAAGTTTCTGAATTATGTGTGGCAGTTTTCCAAGGTGCCTAACAATGGGAAGCAGCTCTTTTGTTTGTCTGAATTTTCATGCCGGTTCATACGAGTTTAGGGCAACTGGCCACAAAAGTTCAGGAGGGGAAAGGGGTATGCGGATTGCTGCCTCTTGGCCTATATTGAAAATTGAATTGGGAAAAACAAATAAATTTGAGAAAACATTCTACATAAGCCAATGAGAACTGTACTTTAATTTGAAGAAATAAATTGCTGTGACTTAGTGCATTTCTTAAAATTACAGTTTGTAACGGAATTACAGAATGACTCACGCTGTGTTCAGAAAAACAGGATAAGGTGGGATTTTTAATAACGCTGCACTTTTACTTAGGCACTAAATATTTACATAACATGTCAAGTTAGTAATATTTCTTTTTTACTTAATTCTAGGCCCAACACCTAGACCTTTTTAACAAATTTTAATCCACCGACTTCATATTCCTAACATTTACATATCAAATCAAGTTAATAGCATTGCACTTTTACTTAAGTACTAAATATTAATTCATAGGCCATAGGCTTAGGCCTTTTCAACAGTTTTTATTTTACCAATACCATATTCATAAAGTTTACATACCAAGTCAAGTTAATAGTATTGCACTTTTACTTACATAGGCCCTAGGCCAAGGCCTTTTTAATAGTTTTTATTCTACCAATGTCATATTCACAAGTTTACACACCAAATCAAATTAATATTATTGCGCTTTTACTTAGGCTCGAAATATTATTTCATAGGCCCCAGGCCTAGGTTTTTTAAGTGTTTTTATTCTACCTGTGTCATATTCATAACATTTACATATCAAGTAAAAGTTAATAGCATTGCATTTTTACTTAGGCTCTAAATATTAATTCATAGGCCCTAGGCCTAAGCTTTTTTAGAAAATTTTAATAAGTGCAACACATTAACTTGTGCCGATATTTAAAGTTATGAATATGACACAGTCAGAAAAAAACTGTTAAAAAGGCCTAGGCCTATAAATTAATATTTAGTGCCTAAGTAAAAGCGAAATAATATTAACTTGACTTGGTATGTAAACTTTATGAATATGGTATCGGTAAAATAAAAACTGTTGAAAAGACCGAAGCCTAGGGCTTGTGAATTAATATTTAGTATTCAAGTAAAAGCGCAATGCTATTAACTTGATTTGATACGTAAACGTTAGGAATATGAAGTCGGCGGATTAAAATTCGATAAAAAGGTCTAGTTGTTGGGCCTCTGAATTAAGTAAAAGAGAAATATTACTAACTTGACATGTTATGTAAATATTTAGTGCCTAAGTAAAAGTGCAGCATTATTAAAAATCCTACCTTATCATGCTTTTCTGAACACAGCATGAGTCATGCTGTAATTCCATTGTTTCGTTGAAAACTGTAGTTTTAAGAAATATACTAAGTCACAGCAATTTATTTCTTCAAATTACAGTATGGTTCTCGCTTGGCTTACGTAGAACGTTTTCTCGAAATTTGTTTGGAGTTCCCAATTCAATTCTCAATATAGGCCAAGAAGCGGCAATCCTCATACCCCTTTCCCCTTCCTGAATTTTTGTGGCCAGTTGCCCTACACTTGTATGAACCGGCATGAAAATTCAGACAAACAAAAGAGCTACTTCCCCTTGTTAGGCACCTTGGAAAACTGCCACATATTCAAAGTGTTCTTCGGAGGAACAGCAATTTGTGCCTGGCCCTTTAATGAAAAACATGTGGCAGTTTTCCAAGTTACTGAAAGATGTTTTAAAACTCAGACTTCACGCGACAATAACGCATAAACTTAGAAAACGAGCAAAAACACACAGAGTCGCATATGGTAAAAGGTTCGTTTAACGGTAACTTTCGGTCATCCTACAAGCTTGATCACCCGTGATCGACTAGATGGGCTGGTTGCCAGAACTACAATTTGAAGTTGGGGTGTTGGAAAAGTTGCCAGATTTTAGAAGAGAGTTCCAACTAAATGGGATTTGGTGAGGGGTCTCTGAATTACAGTTTTTGGTGAACAAAATTTCAATGCTTTCTTGGAAATGCAGGGATGCTTTGTTGATGAACAGGGCAACATTTTTTTTTTGGTTTCTTTCCAGATGGGAACTGCAGGTGTCTTCAAGGGTTATGCAGATAAAGCTGTCTTTGGAAGACCATTGGAAACATCTTTTTTGTGTTCACCAAGTCTTGTATTGATGCTTTGCTATGTGCTTCCAATATACACTGAGAGACCAGAGGAAGTTGAAATGGGAATAGAATAAACTCCAGGGGTGAGACAGGACCCCGTCTTTAAGCAGGCACATTATTGCAGAAGGGTTTGGTTTCACTGTGAGAGTGTAGCCCATAGTTTTGAAGAGTTTACACATCTTATAAGAAAAGGATCCATGGAAAGGGATGGAACCAATGAATTGTGGTTTTTCCATTCCATTAGAATTGGTGAGAGAGCAGACAGATTTTTCAAATGGGAATTTTGGGGAAATTTCTAAATTGTAGAAGGTGGGAACTGATGGGCTATAAAATTCACCATCAATGAAGGATCATGGCAAGGCATTGACTTCTTGGATGTCCATCTGTCAAGGCAAGGGAATGATCTCAACAGATCTGTCTACAGAAAACCCTCTGCAATAACAAACATAATCCCATTTTCATCCCACTCCCCAACTGCTCACAACTTTTCTGCCTTAAAAACTTATGTTAATCGTGCCAGGATTGTATGCAACACTGAATCTTCCTTCAATGAAGAAATTGATACCACAAAGAAAATTGCTGTAGCCCATCAGTTCCCACCACCTACAAATGAGAAATTCTTCCAAAATTACCATTTGAAAAATCTGTCTGCTCTCTCACCAATACTAATGGAAAAACCTCCATTCATTGTTTCCATTACTTTCCATGGATTCTTCTTTTATAAGATGTGTAAACTCTTCAAAACTATGGGCTACACTCTCACAGTGAAACCAAACCCTTCTGCAATAATGTGCCTGCTTAAAGACAGGGATCCTGTCTCACCCCTGAAGTTTATACTATTCCTATTTCAACTTCCTCTGGTCTCTCAGTGTATATTGGAAGCACATACTGAAGCATCAATACAGAACTTGGTGAATACAAAAAGATGTTTCCAATGGTCTTCCAAAAACAGCTTTATCTGCACTAACCTTTGAAGACACCTCTGCAGTTCCCATTTGGAAAGAAACAAAAAAAGTTGCCCCATTCATCAACAAAGCATCCCTATATTTCCAAGAAAGCATTGAAATTTTGTTCACCAAAAACTGCAATTCAGAGACCCATAACAAAATCCCATTTATTTGGACCTCTCTTCTAAAATCTGGCAATAATTCCAACACCCCAACTTCAAATTGTAGTTCTGACAACCAATCCATCCAGTCGATCGCGGGTGATCAAGGTCGTAGGATGACCGAAAGCTACCACTAAACAAACCTTTTACCATACCCGACTCTGTGTTTTGAAGTTCATTACCAGGAATTCATAGAAGTCCTGTCATTTTTTCTGTTCTTCACGTTTTTAATTCAAGTTCGCTGAAAACCACGACATCTGGACCCCCTAACCTCTTATTCATTCAGGTGGTATCATATTGAGGGTGAATGGCACATTTATTTAAACTATGAAATAAAACAACACATAACTTATTTCTTAATAGAAGATGAATGATAGGGTTAAAATAATAACTTGTTACCTCATTGGTTTGCAGTCATTCTTTTGACTAGTTGCTCCCGGTATACATTCAAGCAACAACAAACTGCGTAGTCAAAGTTCCATAAAATGTACGTACCCCGTAGGAAACAATGAAGTATTTATGATAGCTAAAACCACTAAAAATCTTTTATCAAACACACAAAAAACCCTGTCTTCAAAATAGAACTTGAAAGAAAATTAATCCAAAGAATAAATAAAATCCAAATAAAAAACCATTATTCCAACCTCAAATTAGACTGACAACGATATACAAAACAGTCTTCATCAAGGAATCCAGATCCTGAAATTTCTGACGGGCGTTTCAGCACACTCATTCGTGGCCATTTTCAAGGAGATCCCATGTTGTACTGTTCCTTGCGTGTTAACTATTAATTAAGTCGACGGTGCTGCCATCTCCATCGTCTGTGTCATCATCATGCTCATCACGTAGAACGTCGCTGGCACCATCTAGTGTCGTCCTGTTTTTTAAACTTTGTTTCATTTGTCGACTAGATCTTCTTATTTTGATTATTCGTTGTTTTTCCTGTTTTATCATGTTCAACCATGTTGATGATAATTCGATCGGGACATTTAAATTGCAATTATATGCCTTGGTTTTTTCTATTATGATGGCTTCTGCTGTCAGAATCTTTTTGTGTGTTGTGAGAAGTAACTAAATTTATATTCTCCCAGTCGGGTATGGCTTCATTATTATAACAATATTGTATAAGTGAAGTTCGAATCTCACCTTTATTCCAGTTATCTAAATGTTCACGTAATCTGATATCGATATTTCGCTTTGAGCTACCAATGTAAACTGTTTTATTATCCAGGTTCTTATTTATATTAATAATTGGTATGTTGTATACACTAGCTTTACGTAAGATAGAACATTTTTCGTTACTTGCTTGTAATAATCTGCTATTGTCAAGTACAGTATCTGCAATAAATAACCCTGCTTTATGGCATTCCTTTTTTAAAGGAGCAGATATAGGTGGACAATATGGTAGCTTTCCACAAAATCTGTATGCATCAGTCTTATTCAGCCTCGGTTTATTTTGGTTATTCTGAATTTGTTCAAAGTGTTCCTTGGAGGTTTTAGCTATCATAAATACTTCATTGTTGCCTATGGGGTACGTACATTTTATGGAACTTCGACTACGCTGTTTGTTGTTGCTTGAATGTATATCAGGAGCAACTAGTCAAAAGAATGACTGCAAACCAATGAGGTAACAAGTTATTATTTTAACCCTATCATTCATCTTCTATTAAGAAATAAGTTATGTGTTGTTTTATTTCATATTTTAAATAAATGTGCCATTCACCCTCAATATGATACCACCTGAATGAATAAGAGGTTAGGGGTTCAGATGTCGTGGTTTTCAGCAAACTTGAGTAAAAAACGTGAAGAACAGAAAAATGACAGGACTTCTATGAATTCCTGCTAATGAACTTAGTATAATATGCCACGTAATAACGTTCATTAGATAACGTGGAATTTAACGTTTTTTGAACTGATATTAATAATCTGTGTTTTTGCTCGTTTTCTATGTTTACTGAAAGATGTGTGGCAGTTTTCTTGTGTGGCGGTCTACAGTGAACCTAAGAATACAGCAATACTTACCTTCACTTTAATAAAGTCAGATATATTTTTAACTAGAGAAAATGACTTTATTTCAAGAATTAGGGCTCAGTTACAAAATATCATGAAAATATGCATGTAGCCTGCTGGAATTTTGAAATAAGCTTATGTGCAAACAGTTAAATAGCAGTGGGATTGGAAGCAGGTGCTGTGTATCTAATTAAATTATCAAGTTAATCAGTAAACAAATAAATTAATTAATATCTATTTGTAAAACAAATAATTATTTAATTGATATTTATTTATCAAACAAATAAATGTCAGTTAAATTATCAAGTTAGTTTTAGAAATAATGAAAGCTGAAACAATGCACACAAATGTAACATCAGTTGCTTATTAAATGAAAAGAAAATAGATGTTCACAGATATGAGTTTTCCATCCTACAAATTATTCAACAAAATTCCATTCAGTGTTTGAGCATTGTCCAATTATATATGTGAGAATTATAAATAAATTAAAAAAAATGATTCCCCTTCAGAAAATAGTCCCCAGCTTTATGGTTGTTCGTTCTCTTGTAATTTAATAAGCAATGGCTGATGTCAAAGTTGGGTGAATTGGGTACATTTCATTGAGTACAATTTTAGACAATGAACGTTTTAAAAAATGGTATTTAAATAGTTATTGAACTATGAATATTTCTTCTAATAGTGATAGTGTTCCAAAAAAATTGGTCACTCAGAGTATATAAACCATGTTCAAAGATTTCAAAGCTATTTTTTTTTTTTCCGTCGGGAGGAGACTTATTAATGATTTTGCATCTAGGCCTCGATAAACCACGCTCTGCCTCTGTATCCAGCAATTAAGTTTAGACAACATTTTGCGCAGTATTAACTGTACATTTTTACTCAAATGCATCAGTTTCCCATGGAACACTGAACAGTAATTATGGAAAATCGGCAGTTATCTAGTTTACGTGTAGGATTTTGATCCTGTCTGCCTGTAGGATGTCCACCATAATGCAAAAGATTCAGTAATGTTCCATAGAACTGTGGTTGTAGGACATTCTTCAATGGATGTAAATTTATTCAATATCACCTCAAATATTCAGTTCCCGATTCAGCAGCTCTGTTTCGGCGGTTCTTGGAAAGCCCATCTTATTTCAAGGGGAAGAACGCTTATCCTTTTTCGTGATGTAAGATAAAATAATAGGTGATCTTATTTCATGATATAAGATAAAATAATAGGTGTTCTTCCCTGCAGAACTTAGTTGTGTATTTGACTAGAAACCTTATTTAAAAAGTGTTGTTAACATGAATTTTGTGTGGTGTTCTTATTATTATATATTCGGGTCTCACTTACACACTTCAAACAAACACCTAATTCAAAGACTGTCAAATGAGGAACTCAGTTGAACACCTTCAAACATGACATCGTTCACACACCTGTAAACGAGAACCTAATTTACACAACTTTGAATGAGCTTCTCACATACACACCTCCAACCGAGGACCTCACATACACACCTTCAAATAAGGACCTCGCATACACACCTTCGACCGAGGACCTCACATACATACCTTAAAACGAGGACTTACATACACACCTTCAACCGAGGACCTAAGATACACACCTTTAATCGAGGTCCACGATTAAAGCCCTTGTTTGAAGGTGTAATAGATTTACACCTTCAAAGAAGGACTTCCATCACTATCCTATATGAAGCCAACTTACGACTGCAGCTCTATATAAACGAGAATTGCGTTGAGCATATATGACGAACGGAAAATTTGCGGAAACAACTTCAACCTATAAAACTTAATTATGTCATTTCACCCTTGAAAAAAGGCTAGAGGCTGAAATAAACTAGATCATAAAAGCACATTCACAAAAAAAAAAAAAAAAAAAAAAAAAGAATTTTATCACATATATTTCCATATTATTTTATAAGGGTTTCGACGTTGCTTTAATTGTATGACAGATAAACAGTATATGCAACTTTTAATATTTTATTTTGAAAGGAAGCAACTTTACCACAACAGCATTTTTAAATTTTTGTTCAAATGAATAAAAGTTTTCAAAGCGATTAACTTGTATAGCAAAATGGCGTTTTTTGGGTTGTAATGCATGTGGTATGTTGTACAAATATCACAGACATTATCTTTATCCTATACAGAGAGCTTTGTAAAATAAGCAAAAACTCAATTTTAAATGAAAATGTTTTTCACTCGCAACAGTAGATTTCTTTCATTACTACTTATCATGTTTGTCAGCATTTTCAGAAAAAAAAAAGAAAGAAAAGAAGTAAAATCAAAACCATGCGAGGAGCACAACATACAGAAATTGATTTCAATTAAAACTATTTAAACAATGATGAAAAGAGCCTGAGAATTTTCAATTCATCACAAATTCAGTCAGATACAATACAGAATAATAATAATAAAAAAAAAAAAAACATCCTTTGTCGTTTGAAGTTTGCAAAACGCATACTGCGCTTTCCCGAAGCTCGTAACAGCCACTGATTCTAACCTGTTTTTATACAGTGAAACCAAGGACCTGTCATTTTGACACGACACACTCTGCAACCCTGCTATACACACAATGTATGAAAATACCGACAATCGAGGACATAACCTCAAATCAGTTGGAAACAATTCAAATATAGTAAATTAAGCGCATAGAACCTATTTTAGCAATTAGTCTAATTGAGGACGCCCTCACTGTGAACCAGGTCCTTGGTTGGAAAGTGTGTAAACATACAAAAGTCCTCAGTTTTCACCTTACACCCCCCCCCCTTCAGACACACGCACAAGTGTTTTGGTACAGTCTTTCAAAAGCCTGGCAGACCAGTTTTTTTTGTTTTGTTTTTTCGAAAATTTATGAAGATACAGTTATGGGATATTCACTATTCAAACATAACTGTAAAAAATGAAGAGTATATGTGCCAATGTCCAAAGTTTTCTAAGAGTTTTATAAGCAACCATCTGCACACATTTCCATTAGTGTCAAAAGGTTCTTCCATCTTGTGTTTAACAAATGTACCATGTGAACGTGGCTTTAGCACACAAAACAGAATTCAGTCAAAATTTAGAGATTCACTGAGCAACAAAAATCTTAATGCATAGTTGTGAAATTGGGCCAGATAAACCCTCAGAAACAACAGCTGATCAAAGCTTGCAAACTGTGGCAAAGAGTGAAAGACAGACATATATACTTCAGGCACAATTTTATGATATCAAATTACTGCAAAATGAACAACTCTAGTTTTGTAAAATGAATCATGGTAATTTGTATTAGATTGAATGTAGTAAATTTTTTTATCTGATTCACCTGCTTGTTTTAAAAAACAAGTATAGTTTATATTGTTTGAAAAATTACTACTGTTTTCCCAGTCTTTTAATATTACTAAAAAAATCCAGGTATTACAGAATAGATACATAAGATTAATAGACCTAAAAACTCTTAATAATTCTATACCTAATCTTATCTTTAGGTCAGAAGTAAAGCCCAATAAATATAATATACTTACAATAAAACAATTATTTGACTATAATCTTGGTAAAATAATGTTCAGAAGAATTAAAAATGATTTATACCATGACTTAATATCATTAAATATTCGTACTCGTAGTTAT
The DNA here is from genome assembly GCA_039090855.1 of Macrothele yani. Taxonomy (NCBI): domain Eukaryota; kingdom Metazoa; phylum Arthropoda; class Arachnida; order Araneae; family Macrothelidae; genus Macrothele; species Macrothele yani. The sequence continues at coordinate 1,239,844 of CM076996.1, read as the reverse complement.
GAAACCAGGAATCGATCAACACTCATACCTAATTTCCCTCGGACAGAAACAATTAAAATGAATATAAATTATTCGGGTCCAAAACTTTGGAACTCTTTGCCTTGTGGCATAACATCTATTAACAATTTTGACCTATTTAGAAAATAATTTAAACACTACCTTATGAACAAGTCTCTCAATTAGTATGAAATTGACCTGAGCTGGTCGCTGAATTGATTTCACGGCTTATGGATAAACCCTGTATCTATATACACTTATGTATTTATTTAATCTTTCAGTTATGTTCAATATGCCTTTGACTTGTCTTTTGTATTGTTCTTTGTTGTTTGTGTCTTTTTTTTTCTTTTTAGTACTAGGGGTGGGAGGGCTATGACAGGCCTCACGGCCTTTTACCTCCTCCTCCTGGTTGCTACATTTTTTGTAATTGATTGTATTGTTTGTATTTTGAACTGTAATATGTGGCAACTGAAAAATGAATAAATGAAATGAAATGAAATGACATATTCAAAACTCCCCACCTGAAATTTTCAATCCCCTCCATTTACAAACACAAGTGGGGAGATTCTCTTCTATTTCAAATTTGAATTTTAAGCCCTGATAATGGACATATAGATGTCATATGTACTTTTTATTGCTTCCCAGGTGACCATCCTTCAGAAAATTTGAATTCTGTGATCTGAAACACTGCAGATTTGTTGACCTATATACACTATCCTCTTGGGATGTAAGGTCAGGTAATGCGTAACATCACAGCCTCTCCTTGACAAATGTCAACCCCACCTTCTCGTGGTACATCCTGTTCCCACTAAAGAGGCTCTGACGACTGCCAATAGCGGTATAACTATACCATCGGGATTAGAGGAAATGCTATCCCACACTCACCAACCCACTTGGCCAGCGTGGTGAGTTATGGCCAAACCCCTCCAAAATGACTCCACAACTTAAATCTTGGCCCTCAGTCTTCGGCAGCTGGAATGTACCTGGCCAAGGCAGCGGCCAGTGCGACATGAAGGCGGAGGGTGCTAAGAATCCCCGGAAGACCGGATTAGGCTGCCATCTGATGCTGACCTTGGTTACGTATAATGGACGCTCCCTATCTTCTGATTCAAGGCTTCTTGAATTGGAAGAGGAACTACAAAGAATCAAGTGGGACATCGTCGGGCTAAGTGAGGTAAGGAGAAAAGGAGAAGATCTCATTGAACTGAAAAGTGGACATCTCTTCTACTATCGTGGGACAGATACTGGCAGAACTAGTGGTGTTGGATTTATAATAAACAAGAAACTGAAGGATAAAGTTGTAGAAGTTGAAAGTTCCTCTGACAGAGCTGCACGACTCGTTATCCAACTCTCGAGAAGATACGAGGCTCAGATTATTCAAACTTATGCACCCACCACAAGTCATCCTGAAGAAGAAATTCAAGAATTTTATGAGGAAATTCGTCATCTAAATAATAAAGGTAAGCAGCACTTAAAGATAATTATGGGAGATTTCAATGCAAAAATAGGGCAACAGCAACAGAATGAAACTTCAGTAGGTATATTTGGTCACAGCAACAGGGACCAGCGTGGAAATACTCTTGTAGAGTTTGCAGAGGCAGAAGGGTTTTTCATTTTGAACTCCTTTTTCAAGAAAAAGCCACACAGGAAATGGACATGGACACATCCAAATGGGACGACAAGTGAAATTGATCTTATTATGTGTAACAAAAAGTTCGTCATGGAAGACTGCAGTGTGCTAAACAAGTTCAACACAGGTAGTGACCATAGATTGGTGAGATGTAAGATGCACTTCAACACTAAACTCGAACGTAGCAAGCTCATAAGACAAACAAAATATATTGACATAACCAGCCTTAAAAAACACCATAATACCTTCAAGTTGGAACTGAAGAACAGATTCTCTGCTTTAGATGGCCTAACATCGGAAGAAGTGGATATTTCTGTAGTTAACAGAAAAGTAACCAAAGCTCTTATAGAAACAGCAACAAAATTAGCTGGGTCTAAGAACAAGTTGCATGTGAACAAACTATCAGGAAAAACCAAAATAATGATGAGATGAGGACAACTAAAGAAGATGTGACTTCCAAAGTGGAATATATAGAGCTATGCAAGACAGTACGAAAAAGTATCACTGAAGACGTAAGGAAATTCAACAGTGAACTGGTGAGGAAAGCAATTGAAAACAACCAAAGCCTAAAGATAGCAAAGGGACATCTCAGTAAGGGAAAAAAACAGATTATGGCACTGAGAAAAGACGATGGTTCTGTAACAAGAAATAGAGGCGAAATTTTGACAAGAGTGAAAGATTTCTACTCCAAATTATATGAAAGGGATGATACATGTACTCCAGGCATCATGAAAGGTACCAGAGTTCTTCCAGTCCTTCCAGCAGAAGTTGCACATGCAATTAAGAACATGAAGCGGGGAAAAGCTCCAGGAGAAGATGGAATTACTGTAGACATCATACAAGAAGCAAGTGGAGAAATCGAAACAGTACTCGCCCAAATTTTCACTCGATGCCTTAATGAAGGGAAGATTCCTGAGAATTGGAATAACACTACAATGATCTTGCTACATAAAAAAGGTAACATTGAGGATCTCAGGAACTACAGACCTATCAGCCTCCTATCAGTGGTTTATAAAATCTTCACTAAAGTTCTTTCACACCGCTTAAAGGTGACACTGGACATGGCTCAACCGAGAGAACAAGCAGGATTCAGGAGTGGCTACAGCACAATAGATCATATCCACGTACTGAGAGAACTAATTGAAAGAGCGAGGGAATATGAACTTCCATTGTGCATGGCTTTTATCGATTATGAAAAAGCCTTTGATTCGGTGAAACCATCAGCAGTTACAATGGCCCTGAAATCCTGCGGTATTGAAGATGCGTACATTAATATTATTAATAACATCTATGAAAATGCAAGTGCAAAGATTCGGCTGTTTGAAAATACAACACACATAAAAACTGGAAAAGGAGTGAGACAAGGTGACACCATATCTCCGAAGCTCTTTAATGTCACATTGGAAAATGTCTTTCAATCACTGAACTGGGAAAACAAAGGGATAAAGATTAATGGAGATTGTCATCAGCAAATCGGAGGTGGGTTAGATATAGTCATTTTTGCAACTACCTCATCAGAGCTGCAGAGCATGATCCAGGAACTTGCTGACAAGAGTAAAGAAGTGGGATTAAAAATGAACTTTCAGAAGACAAAAGTGATGTTCAATGCTTTTACAAGAAATGAAGATTTATCGATTGATGGAGAAAAGCTGAAGATAACAGACACGTACGTTTATCTTGGACAGCAGATATCAAGTGAGGGTCGCATTGATGAAGAAATTAATCGGCGTACAAAACTTGCCTGGAGAGCTTTTGGAAGAAACAGCATAATTTTCAAGAGCAATATGCCATTATGTCTTAAAAGAAAAGTGTTTGATCAATGCATCCTTCCAGTGCTTACGTATGGTGCAGAGATGTGGACCTTAACTAAAAGAGACATACAAAGGCTGCAGACAACTCAAGAAAGCATGGAGAGGTGCATGCTTGGTGTAACCAGGAGAGATAAGAAGAGGAACTCGTGGATCCGAAAAATGACAAGAGTGGAAGACATCATGATCAGAGTTAAATCCCTGAAATGGCAATGGGCTGGACATACTGCCAGAAGGACAGACCATCGAGGGACAGCCGAAATTTTAGATTGGATTCCAAGGGACAGGGAAAAACCCAGAAGAAGACCACATGGAAGATGGGTGGATGAAATTCGAAAATATGCGGGAGTAACATGGAGGAGACTGGCACAAGACAGACTGTTGTGGAGGAAACTTGGGGAGACCTTCGTCCAGCAGTGGATTGCTAATGGTTGACAATGAGGATGATACACTATATTGACAAAAGTCACCAGACACCCCTTCAAAAGCAAATCAACGGATCAGCTGCATAGTTAAGATGCGCGGTACAGCTGCAAATCGTATAAAAACAAGCCTGCAGCTGACAGCGATCTTATCGCACTGTGAGGTTGAGTGAAAATGTTGCGGCGGGAGAAAACTGACTTTGAGAAAGGAAAGATTGTTGGGTGTTATATTAGTGGGCTGTTTGTTCATAAGAGAAACCGAGGGGTGTTTATACATACCAAAGTCTACTGTTTTGGATGTACTGAATAAGTGGAAGACACATGGCATGTCTTAAGCAGCAAAACATACCAGCAGACCAAAGAAAATCGGTGATAGAGGACATCAAAGCCTCAGGAGAGTCGTTACAGCTAAACGACAGAGTACTGCACAAGACCTCAGTGTACAGGAGAGTACAAATGATGGAACCTTGGTATACACATGTACCATTCGCAGAGAACTTCATTCCATGGGTTACTGTGGTCGTGCGGCTGCTCATAAGCCTTTCATTTCCACTCGGAATGCTACTCGTTGTTTAGCATGGTGTAAAGAATATTTATCGTGCACCGTAGATCAATGGAAATGGGTCCTATAGACTGATGAATCCAGATACACAATCTATCAGTCTAATGGCTGTGTATGAGTATGGCGGCAGCCAGCCGGAGGAACGCTAGTTACCCCAGTGTACTGTTCGTACAGTCTAGATTGGAGCTGGCAATGTACTCATGTGGGAGTGTCCCTGCCCATTGGCTATCGTGGACAAACCTGTTAACCAGCTTGTCTTCCTTGATATTCTGGACAATTATGCCCTACCAACTCTGTGGCAATACTACGGAACCGAGTCTTGTTGGTGTCAGCTGGATAAAGCAAGGACTGTTTCGGAGTGGTTTGACAATAATTTCGTATCGTGTCTGGACTGGCCAGCACAGAGCCCCGATCTTAATCCCATAGAGCACCTATGGGATGAATTAGAGCTCCGCATAGGAAGTTTGGAACCAAGGCCTACTACTAAGCAACAGTTAGCGGCAGCATTATGTACTGAACGGAAGCACATACCTATCGCTGTGTTTCAAATCCTTGTCGAAAGCATGTCTTGAAGGGTCAGTGCATGCATTAAGGCCAAAGGTGGACCAACACCGTACTAATGTATGTCAATAAATGCTATGTTGTGTTTCTCTTCTAGGTGTCTGGTGACTTTTGTCAATATAGTGTATATGTATGGATGAGAAATGGTCATCAATGCTACAATGAAGGAGGGATTGATTTGACTAACACACATCCAGAACATAGTTTGGATTCCTAAGCTATATCTGCTTAGCTTCAATAGACTGGAACTTCATTTTCCTAGGTGGTGTAATGGTAGCATGCTCAAAATCAAATCAGGAAATTAAGGTTCAATTCCCTTTCCAGGATGATGTAATATTCAAGTTTTCCGAAGGATGGCTGCATGAGAAACAGTGAAAAGTGTGGCATCTATATGACTACAATGACATGTCATTTCATATAAAATGAGTACATCAGTAGCACTCTTCAAAACAGAATAAAATAAAATAAAATTGATCAAAGTGCTCCTTATGTCATTTTTAAGTTTCTTTCATAAAATCTAAATTGATTTAATTTTTTCTCTGTAGTGTAAAAACTAACTTTATGTCCTGATTATAATAACATAAATCAATGAAGAGTGGATCTTCCCAAACACATGGCAGGCCATTATGCATATCATCATCATTTCCCAATCCAGGGCAACACAATTTTCAAACTTTCTGAGGAGACATGGCTACATAAAAAAGTTCAACATGGCATTTCTTTAAATAAAATACATGTCCTGATTATTGAATACATGACCCACTAGCAGACAGCTTTTCCTCAGCACTTTACTATCATCACATCAGTACTGTGCAAAATTTACATGTCTTTACACATTCAAGTGTAGATAAATGAAAAAATTTAAAGTTTTTTTCATTTTATCTGCACTTTCATGTAATTAAAGAAATAATAAATTACCTGAAAATGAAGAGGATTGACCATGCCAGTTTGAAGCTCACAATATCCATTTCCTAAAACCTGAAATAGTTTTTTGGAATTTTTAATTATGAATATACTGCATAAATAGTTAAATATAAATACACATGTAAAAATAATCATGTACCAAGAGTAAAATTAATTCCAAAGTAAAACAATTATTCCTCAGCTTGTGTACAGAAAAGATTGATAACAATATTTAGAAAAATTGTTCAAATTTTGAGGAAAGTTATTTACCAGGTTCAAAAATACACATAAATGGAATCATTTTAACAATATTTGCCTAGTATAACATTTGCACTAGCACTGTGACACACACTTTCATGGTTTTAGAGAGCATCACCCTGTTAAAAAAAAAAAAAAAAAAAAAAATGATCAGCACTGGGAAGTGGGCAGTTCTGTTTTGCTAGTAATCTGTTTCTAAATAAATTCAAACTGCTGAATGAATATCTATAGTTGAACACACTCATACATATTGTAATGAAAATGAAATTCAGTTAAGGATGAGGAGAGAAAAAAAGAAGGCATATTTGGATGACAAGCCAAAGCAATTTTGGCAGCAAAAGTGTATCCAGGGTAAAAAACCCCAAATATGGTCCCTCTGAGATTGTATGCTGAGACACCAAGAAGTCGTGTGGAAATGGAAACTTGGTGGATGAGAATTTGGCAACCAGACAATCATAAGTTAAAAGACAAGTGGTTTGTTGTTGACAGGTGGAAGAGAAGGAGACATAAGAAAAGAAAGGTTAGGCAGTTGTGTGACCATCGTCAAAAGACACAGGTAGAAAGAAACTGGGGATACACCCTCCCTTTTTAAGATTCACAACTCGGGAAGCCAGAGTTTTAATGCAGATAAATAGCCCCTGAAATTAATTGGGACTTTCCTAAACTAGCAGTGGTGCAAACAGATTTCCAGCAAAAGAAATCGATAGGTCCTGGGTCCAGATGGTGCTCCAGTCAACTGCCTAATGACTTGATATAATGCCAGCATCAAGTCAAAATCAGCGATGTAAAGGGGCATTTGCAGAGGCGAAGCTGACTGTCCCAAAGGGGAATAACGTCGGAACATTTTACACCATCCACCATTCAATGAAAGCCAGTTGAGAAGAGACAGACACCACAGCCGATGGACCAGAGGAGGGAGAAAACCCCTTTCCTACCCAAAACAAGGACACGCTTGCTTCTTTGCCTGCTTGTGTGTGTGTGTGTGTGTGTGTGTGTGTGTGTGTGTGTGTGTGTGTGATCGTGCAACCCCATCCAAAGGTGAATAAAAGGACGGAGAATCTTCTCGTGATGTCTGTGTGTTTTTCACACAGGCAACGCATACCAAGTGCGAGTGCTCACAGTTCACCCAAGGGATTAGATAAAATGCATCTGCTCATGTAAGTACTGTCTTGTTTCTGTTTTTTTTTTGTACTTTACGGGGGGGATACAAAGACTCCTCAAGCAGGATGTCAGAACTGTGCCATTGAGGACTTAGAAAAGAAGACTGTTATTCTTTCTGTTTAGAAACTCAATTGGCACGGTGGTTCTCAGGACAAGCCTTGCATTTTAGTAGCCCTGCCAAAGCATAGTAATTGCTTTACTGCATTTTTATCCAGTGATTTATAAATAAAGTGTCTCTGCTATCTACTACATACCTGAGTTTTTACATTGCACTACGGGCTATGATTGCTTTTAGGTGCCTATGGGTTGAAGTGATTGAACCCATGCGACGAAAGTTCATGCAGTTGTCCGGGGCCCAATAGGGCCCAAGTTTGGTGGTTTGATTTGTTATAGTGGGACCCCTGTACCCACTGGGGCCTCTCATTTGAGGCCATCACAATTTGGTGTGTTCCGGGGTGGGATTAATTATTCCACTGGGGCCTGTCACAATATTATTAACAAGTTCATTTTTTATAGAAATTTCAAGCATACAGAAACTTAGTTACATTGCCAAGTTACATCAGTCAAGAATGCCATATCATTCACAGCCATTCAGTCATGCCAATCAGGAATGGCAAGTCATTTAACTAATCAACTTCTGTGAAGTTGGTATCTTTGTTATCCATGAAAGCTTTTTTATTTCTTCAACCAGCAAACACAATCTGAATGATACTGCTGCACAGATGATCCAATGAACATGGCTTAAGTAAATGACATTACAAGTAAAACCCTAGGCAGCCCATGATTGTTCATAAAAAATATTGTGCACATTATCTTTTCTATCATGTTTCATATACAAAGTCTTTGCATAAAGTTGTCTTAGGTAAATAATACTGTGGTGAATTATTTCTTTTTGAAGCAAGGATATGAAAATTCTCTCTTATTTTACCTGTTATTACCTCATTAGTTGCTTTACCACAAAGTTTTTCTTCTGGAAGATTGAATTTTACCTGAATACTTTGTCAAATACAACTCTCAACCAGTTTCTGTTCCTGTGAATGAAGTGTCAAGCAGTTCAACTTACAAAAACTGGGCAGTTACACGTGCAAATGCCAAAGCCAACCTCTCAGACCGTTCAGTCACTGGGGCGGCAACTTCAGGTTTCAAAATAACCTGCACAAAACTTAAAACTTCACCTCCATGTCAGTGCTTCATCAATTCTTTTCCTGACATTTATGAGCTGTGTGCATATGAATGGATCATTTATTAATTTACATATTTTTCACATGTGAATGAACTTTTCTTTTTAATGTCTTTATTCCATAATTTACTTGCAGTTCTTAAAAACATGTTTGACTATTCATTACTCTGTATATGCTATTCTTGATATGATGAGATAAAAACATGTTAAAACATATTAAGACATTTGTTAAGTTTCATTTTGTAATACTGGCTTAACAGTTAAAACTTTTTCTTTGGTGACCAATGTACTTCTCAACTATTAAATGTCAAAAATATTTACAAGAACTTAAACATGAAATTGCAATGTACCTTTAGGCTGTAATGAAAGTCGGACTTGGCCACTGACGGGATAATTTAACTTTGTTCACAAAGTCAAAAGTATCAGCAATAATTGAATTATAAATGTCAAACTATGAATTATTATACAAAAAGGATTACAAGAAACACTCCATCTGCAACGACAATGAAATCACTACTAGGCCATTCAGCGGTTTACAGGATAATTTCTCACTACGTTGCACAACGAATATTCACAGAGTTGAAAGTACTAGCCAAAAACCAAGTCAAAGATATCATCTACAGATGAACAAGAAGTTAAAATATCATTTGACCAGGAATTTAAAATGAAAGAACTTGGTAAACTTACAACACAGCAATTAAATTTTTTTTTTTGTAAATGTTCTAGGAAGTAATAGCCATGAACCAACAATGAAATAATGAACATCAAAACGTTAAAATATCACAATATAAGAAGGCACAAGTCACCAAAACCTCATCTGGACTTCCTGGTTGTACTGTACAATGCATTTCAGCAACTAATGGTTGCCAGGAACACAGAGTCCTCCATTGTTTCCACACTCTACGAGGTTATGCCACGTACCTCAAATTCTCTATCACAGCCATTACGTCATTGTATTGTGATGTTACCACTCACTCTTCTGGGGAACCCAAAAGTCTTGTTTTGTGTCAAAATTCTGGTTTAGTTGGATATGATGTTTTTTGTTGCTTACCTTCTTCTTCAATGAGAATCTTCCAGGGGAATTGGTAAATCTAATGGAATTGTCAACTGTTACATCAGTAGTGGAATAGATTTACCAATTTTTAGCATATAATCAGTCAGAATGAGTTAGTGTTCATTAACTCCCTAAATTATCAATTTGAATAATAAAGGTTAGGAGGAAACAATGCTTTTTGATGCGTGTGTTTGCTTGTTCCAGCCATGTCTGGCCTGCTTTTTAGACAGTGAATATATTTGTTTGAGCTGATTTTAGCCCATCTTACTAACCCCAAATTAATATGTTCCAGCTAGTTAAAGAATGACTGAAAAAACTGCATTGCCATTGAAAATAAACTACCATAAAATACAACTTTTCTGTTATTTGTATTTGTAAAGATACCACACTTAAATTTTAGGCTTGAATATTTTTTTTTCTTTGATAGCATCAGTTCTGAAGATTTTTCACATACTTTCTATTTTCTACCTTTTCCCAATGATTTTTTTTTTTTTTTTTTTTTGGCAAAACATGCTCAATGCATCTTACTAGGGGCTCTAAGACTGAGTCCACATATATGGCAAATGTTATCCAGAATTTGCATCCAATGAAGCAACTGTTTTCCTTTATTTCACAAAACTTTGATTATGAGAAAATTTCATGGTTTATCAATCAAATTGCTAAAAATTGCGCAATACTAAAAATTGCGTTCAATATTTTGGTCTCAAAGTTATTGTTACATTCACTCGTGGCCCACTATTCTGAATCAAATTTGAGAAGCCACACACAGGATCGGACTATCACAGTCTAGTCTGACCTCTGGATAAGGGAGCAGTTAAGAAGACAGTGCAAACATAAATATTTCTCAGACAGCATTAATCCTAAATACATGAAACATTTAATCACTTAAATACTAAATACAGCTTCAAAGGTAATTAACACAGCACAATTTCGCTAGTTCAATAGAACTAATGTAGCGTGTATGAAAATTAGTATACCTGCTGATAGTTTTGAGTTTGGAAAGACAATAGTTTACTTTCCACTGTGAGCGATCTATGTCAGTATACCTGGCTTTGAACCAAATACACCACAGTTGTTTCTGTCATAAACAACAACTATTCTGCCCTAATATCTGTCTCAGAATGCTCTCTTTTTTCTTTGCCTGTCACAACACCTGAAGTGTGTCACCAACAACCTACTACTTCTTCCCCATCTGCATCTGCCATTGATCATGTGACCAGTTCTCACCTACATGACTCCAAAATGCTCCAATGGATTTTTATATAAACAATAATGAACTCTAGTGAATGAATTCTTTCCCATGCCTCAGAAAAGACCAGTGCCACTGCAGCAAAATTCTCTGGTCAACAGCTGCAAAGCTGAAATTCCAGCAAAGCACTTAAAATGATTTCTAAGATGTTGCCTTTGTACTCACACTTTAACACAAAAAATAAAAAATAAAAAGAAATTACCATATTCACAGTGTTATTTACTTACTCAATAAAGACTTCACTGAATAGACATAACTCACTCAAACTCTTATAGACTCAAAAATAAATTAGTCCAAAGCCCAAAGACAGTGAAATCTGATTTACATTAGAAAAAACAGTAGTAGCGCATCAATGGAGCATTTATTTTGTAAAGCTTCAGATATATTTGCACTCAGAAAGTCCTGCTTCAGTGATATACAATTTGAAGTGCAATTGTTGCTGAATTAAAAAGACCTGTATGTTAACTGGTAGTATATCTATACATTTTGTTCATCCTCCTGAGCATATGACATGGCACATTGCAAGTGTAAGTATTACATATTGCACACATCCTTAAGGACATATCTTGACAACAATATCCTCATCTTACTATCTTAATTTTGAAGGACCAAATATTTAGCTCAATATTATAGACATCTTCATTCCAAGCTTACATATCAAACTAGAGTTGATAAAACTTTTGAACAACGAGTATCAATTTTTTTTTAACATTGTACTAATTCAGACTGGAAGAAAGATGCATCAGAACCCACTGAAGGTACACTATAATCTAAGTTTTTAAATGAAAATCTTCACCATCATTATCATCAACAACCATTATCAATCCATTGCTGCATGAAGGTCTCCCAAAGTTTCTTCCACAATGGTCTGTCTTGAGCCAGTCACTTACATGTCACTGCAGCAGGCTTTCGAATTTCGTCCACTCATTTCCCACATGGTCTTCTGCCTTTTTCTGTCCCTTAGAATCCTGTCTAATATTTCAGTTGTCCATTGGTGGTCTGTTCTTGCAATATGTCAGCCCATTGTCATTTCAAGGATTTTACTTTGATCCTTGTCTTTCACTCATTTCATTTACCTGATCTATGAGTTCATCTTATTATCTTTCCTGGTAACACCAAGTATGAATCTCTCTATGCTTCTTTCAGTTGTCTGCAGCCTTTGTATTCCTTTTTTAGTTAAGGTCAATGTTTCTGATCCACAAGAAAGAATTGGGAGGATGCACTGATTAAAAACTTTTCTTTTAAGGCATAATGATAAATTGTACATTTCTTCTAAATGCTCTCCAACCAAGGTTTTGTACAAAGATTAATTTCTTCAACTTGGCCCTAGCTTGATATCTGTTGCCTAAGGCAAATGTAAGTATCAGTTACCCCTGGATTTCTCTCATGAACTGCTAATTTTTCAGTTCTTGTAAAAGTATTGTACATCAGTTTTGTTTTCTGTAAGTTCAATTTTAATCCCACTTCTTTACTCTTGTCAGTATATTCCTGGATCATACTCTGCAGCTCTGAGGGGGTACTTGCAAAAATGACTGTGTTGCTACAAAACAAAGGTGAGTTAAGTAATATTCATTCATCTGTATGCCCTTGTCTTCCTAGTTCAATGATTGAAAGACATTCTGCAATGTGACACTGAAAAGCTTGGAAGATATGATATCACCTTGTCTCACTCCCTTTCCAATTTTTATTGGTGCTGTATCCTCAAATAGTTGAACCTTTGCACTTGCATTTATGAGAACCCACTGAATGTGAAAATACAAATATTTAATATCTTATCTTTTAATAAAATTGTTTACATTTTTATTTGAAATGTATTTATTCATATTGCAATGCTTCAACTGATTTACTATGGCAGGCATCTGATAACTCTTTTGATTCCTATATGTATTCATGCGTGTGTGTTTATGACCACAAAGAAAAATTAAACTATTTTAATGAAGTAGTTGTAGTGAAACTACTTTTAAGATGTAGCTGTAAGCAAAACTACTTTTTAAAAAAAGGAGTTATAATTTGCAACAAACAACTCTTTTGAAATTGCAACTGTAGCTAACAACTTTTTAAAGGTAGTTTCCGAGCACTGCATGTATGTAACAACAAAGAAAAATAAATAAAAAATACCTCTGGTGCCTCCATCATGTAAAGGAGCCATTCCCCATTCTCTTTAAAATTCTCAGTCTGATATGGCCATGACATCATTATCTGTACTTCTTTAGCCTTACAAGGACCATAGTTGATAAGCTGAAAAAGAAAAGCCCATACTGAAGCTGAATGAAACAAAACTATTTTAAAACAGCCCAAATATCTAAACTGAAACTCATGAACATTTTCACATGGCAATAATTGATGTCATGGCTATTCCTAGACTTGATTCACTGTAAATTTCACTAAATTATAGGTTTTACTCGGGAATAAAAGGAAATCAAACAGAAGTCATCGCTCTTTCCCACGTTTATAAGTAAGTCACAGGAAAAATTCTCATTGGCCGCCACCGGAAATCAAACCAGGGTCTTCCAGTTATGTGCCGGACATACTACCACTGCACCACAGCGACCTCTAACTCCTCCAGACTCACATACGACTAACTGCCAAGCTACTTGGCAGGTTGCTTCTTGAAGCCCTGCACAATGCTGGGGATTCACCAAAGATGGCAAGCAGCAACTGAACAAACTATTAGGAGGCGAATGAATAATTAATACAGACAACTGACGTGGATTAGGAACATCAAACAGAAGTCATCGCTCTTTCCACGTTTATAAGTGAGTCACCAAAAAATTCTCATCGGCCACGACCGGGAATTGACCCAGGGTCTTCCAGTTGTGGTGCAGTGGTAGCATGTCCGGCGTGTAACTGGAAGACCCTTGGTTCGATTCCCGGTGGCGGCCGATGAGAATTTTTCTGTGACTCACTTATAAACGTTGAAAGAGCGATGACTTCTGCTTGATGTTCCTAATCCACGTCAGTTGTCTGTATTAATTATTCATTCGCCTCCTAGTTCTTTGTTCAGTTACTGCTTACCATCTTTGGTGAATCCCCAGAATTGTGCGGGGCTTCAAGGAGCAACCTGCCAAGTGGCTTGGCAGTTAGTCGTATGCAAGTCTAGAGGAATTCAAGGCCGCTGTGGTGCAGTGGTAGCATGTCCGGAGCTTAACTGGAAGACCCTGGGTTCGATTCCCGGTGGCGGCCAATGAGAATTTTTCCGTGACTCACTTGTAAACGTGGAAAGAGCGGCGACTTCTGTTTGATGTTCCTAATCCACGTCAATTGTCTGTATTAATAAAAGGAAACTACTTACAGTCGAATTTTTGGGTAGCACCCCTACCCTTCCTCAGGATTACACTATAGTAGGAGTTGCTATTTATTAGCTAAATTCCATTTGAATTTAGTTCCTCAGGATTACACTATATAGTAGTGTTGCCATTCATTAGCTAAATTCAAATGGAATTTGAATTTATGTGTTGCTATTCATTAGCTAAATTTAAATTCCATTCGAATTTAGCTAATGAATAGCAACACCTACTATAGTGTAGTCCTGAGGAACTAAATTCAAATGAAATTTAGCTAATGAATGGCAACTCCTACTATAGTGTAATCCTGAGGAAGGGTAGGGATGCTACCTGAAAATTTGGCTGTAAGTAATTTCCCTTTATTCCTGAGTAAAACCCATAATTTAGTGAACATTTTCACAATTTCTGCTTCTGTTAATTCACATATACTGATATAAAATTAAAGCTTCCCAATTTTTCAGATCATAAAATGTTAAAGCACTGAGAATTGTGACTGGGAAATTGTTAAATCAGCTAATAATATTGTAACTTCTTGAACACAGTTGAACAACAAAGAGATTCATGAAGTATTTCCAACATAACATTAGAAATCACCTATATGCTTTTAAATTATGTAAAATAAAATTATTACATGGGATGTCTCAGCAGAGACTGCTATCTTCACCACCTCATCAGCAGTGAAATACAGTATAAGACAACATATGGTGGTAACAAGTGTTGATTCAAGTGCTGCCAGATCTGAGAGTAGATTTTCAAATGATAGAAATATGACATGAATAGTCTATATTATTAGGGGTATGCAAAAATTTCCACTGCCTCCGCTAGCGGGCGCTGTAGGGGTCTAACTGGCCGACGACCCGTGCTGTCAGTTCATACGTGAAGCCAAGAATGGTGGTCGATAAAGTTCATTTGCAGCACTGTTTGTTATTCATGTTTAATTTAGGGAAACGTGCAAGTGAAGCATACAGTTCAATATGTCAGGCGGATGGCAAAACGGTTATGGGTGAGCAGACATGTCAAAAATGGTTTGCCAGGTTTAAGAAAGATGATCTAAGCTTGGAAGACAAGCCACGTGCAGGTAGACCGCAGGAACTCGCAGACGAGGAGCTGGAATCGCTGTTGCAAGGGGATGGAAACAATCGACCACACAACTGCCAAAACGTTTGAAAGTAGCACAATCGACGGTGGTACGGTGTCTACAGGCCTTGGGGAAGATCCAGAAAATTGGTAAGTGGGTTTCACATACTTTAATTGAGTGGAATATTGGTCAACGATTGGGCATCTGCATGTCATTGCTGAAGCTAGGTTTCAAGGAAAGAATTTCTTGTGGAAGGTTGTCACCAGGGATGAAAATTGGGTCTATGGTCTATTGTGACAACCCCATATGCAAGAGTTCTTGGGTTGACCCAGGCCAGCCATCAACATCCACTGCAAAACAGGATATCTACAGGGAAAAGATGCTGTTGTGTGTGTGGTGGGATATGCATGGAGTGCTATACTTTGAACTAATGAAACCGGGTGAAACAATCACTGCATAATGATATAGCAATCAGTTGATGAAACTAAATGCCGCAATAGAGCAAAAATGCCCATGGACAGGTAAAGGACATTGTCCAGTCATCCTGTTACACAATAATGCCAGCAATGGCGGCTTTTCAGGTGAAGTGCCTCTTCACCTATTTCATTTGAAATAAGGTTTTATTTAATAATTTTGTATAATATATTCTTTTTTTACCTTTATTGAGTGCCAAAATATCCAAAATTTTTATTAGATATCAATTCACAATGCACGTTCAATACGCAAAACAAGTCCTTATACGCAAAACAGTTCAAGTGAAGAGCTGAAATGAGAAAGCTTGGAAGTCTGCAGTTTTCGTCCGAGTTGCCATGGTAACTGTGACGTCACCCTCCTCTATCTGCCAGGCAAGTGAAGTGTTTTAGCTTGAGACACCAAGGCTCTGCACCTGGAGTCGTGAAATTCCGAAGAGATCGCAGTGGAACGGGACGGATTGCCTAGGGTTCTTAGCAGTCCACTAGGACTTTTCCTTGCGGCGTGTTGGTACATACTTTCCAAAAGAGATTTGTTTTTTCGTGTTTTGTGATTGTTTGTTAAAAACTTCATTAGTTACTTTAGTTTCGTGAACAGTTTAACTGATAGTGATAGTTTTAGTTTTCAGTATGTATCCTGTGAACGACATTGTGTGTAATTTATTGCAAACTCCGTTCAATCGGTGGAAAGATGAAAATAAAAGAGACATTTTACTTCAAGGACGACTGACGGATTTACTGACAATTGTCGCCAAGAAAGAAATCAAGAAGAGCGGTAAATCTTACAATATTAATTTAAAAAATTGTTAGTTTACTGAATATAAATGGCTCTGTAGCCCTTCTGTGTTACAAAAATTATTTTGTTGGCCCTGCTTATTTTTTAGTAATAAAATTTGGCGTGGAATAAAGACAATTTTCAGATTTCTTAAATATAAAAGTCACTTCACAAAAGTGGTGATTCTAGTGAACACCTGAAATGCGAATTAATGCTAAATAATTTTGAAAATAATCAGGGAGAATGCTAGGCTTTTGAAAATGCATTTCAATGAAAGCGTTCATTTAAATAGACTTTTCCTGCAGACAATGATTGATGCAATACTGTATTTGAGTAAACAAGAACAACCATGATGAAGGCATTGACTCGATAAATCGTAGAAATTCAAGGAACTGCTTTCACTGTTGATATCAAGAAGTCCTTTAAAAATTCAAAATCAATAGGAAACGATAAAAAATGTCTTCACAGGTGACTGAAAAACTATTCAAAACTAATTAATTGAAAGTATTTCTGAATATTTATAAATGATCACGTCAAAAATGAAATAAATGAAGTTCAATGCTTTTATATTCAAGTAGATGGGAAGACATAACCAGACTTCCGAGTGCTCTTCAATAATAAGATCTGTTGATTCGAAAGATGTATTGGTTGAACGATTTTTGGGTTTCCATGGTGTGAGTGAAGATAGAACGTCAGAAGCTTTATACAAAATGCTAGACAAAATTTTGGAACAGTTTGATTATCAACACAAGTCAGTAAGACAATGTTACGATGGGGCAAGCGTAATGTCTGGAAACTTGACTGGGCTCCAGAAAAAATGAAGCATAAAGCTTCTCAAGCTGTTTTTGTTATTGCTTAGTACATCGTTTGAACCTTGTATTACAGCAGAGTTTTTCTAAAATTTCTAAGTGCTGAATATTTTTTGCAAGCCTCAGTGTAATTCCTTTGTTTTTTCACCACTCAGCAAAGCGATCGCTTCGCTGAGTGGTGAAAAAACAACACACTCATATCAACAACTGCAAGAAGCATGCCAACCATAACAGAAATTCGATGGTCCTCCACTTCGAAGTCAGTAAGTGTAATAGTTGAAGATTGGGATAAATTGAAGGAAGTATTCAAATTTCTCACAAATAGTGATCAATCACACAAAAAATCAATTCAACTTGCCCAAGGGTTTTTAAATGATATGAACACTTCTGAATTTAGATTTTTGGCAATAGTATTTAATGAAATATTTGGCTTCACCGATCTATTATTCGAAGTTTTGCAGAAAAAAATCACTAGACATAAACTACTGTGTTACTGAAATTAAAAAAAACTTATGAAATTTTGAGCCATAAAAGGAACGATGAGGTATTTGAAACACTGTTTGGAAAAGCTAGCAAAATCACAGAAATAAGCAGATCTAAACGGGAATAGGCTGCTCTTATACAAAAAACAATTTTTTAAAAATATAAACAATTGTATTTTGAAATTTTGTTCCACATTCTTATGGAAATGGATATAAGATTTCAAGACTGTGAGAAACTTAAACTTCAATTTGCCTGTCTTGCTGACACAACCAAATTCGACCAATTTAATTCCTGCTTTTCCCTCTCACGCTTTTGAAAACCTACAACATTTTTACGGAAAAATATTTACTAAACACCAGCGCCTTAAAAATGAACTGAGTCTTGTATATGCTGATGAAAAATTAAGGAATATATCGACTCATGAACTTCTTCAAGTGCTTCATGGAGATAAAGACATTTTTACAGAAGCTTATAAATTGGTTTCTCTGATTTTAACAATTGCATCTGCAAGTTTTTCAGTGGAAAGAAGTTTTTCTTGCCTTAAAAGAATACAAACTTACTCAAGAAACACTATTTCTCCAGATAAACTTGCTTCTTTGGCAAAGATTTCTATTCAGAAAGACATTTTCTTGATGTCACGAAGAAACAGCCATTTTATGACATAATCAACAAATTTCCAGCTTTAAAGGGAAGAAGAATTGATCTAATATATAAAAAAATAGGTAAGTTCTCAATTCCTATTAGTAGTTCTAATTCTGACCATTAGATAGCTCTAATCATTCTACTATTCTCTTTTACGTGCGATATTTCAAAGTAACTTGTACAATATTCTAGAGGATAATGCTTACCTTGACATTCCTTGCTAACGACGAGAACATTTCACACACGTGTTTTCCTGTCTTTGTTGATGTTATTGTCCTAAAGTCCGTTGTATAAGATGAATAGCTTTACTTCCTACACTTTTCACTGGGTATACTCATTGGATCTTCGCTTTAGGATTCACACACATCAATTTTTACCATTCTTTATACTGGGTACCCGAGCAAGCTAATTAAAAAATGGATCCATGAGAGTAAAAAACATATGACTCAGAGTAAAGAAGGCCAAGAAGTGCACAACCAAAGGAAGATGAGGAATAAAAAAATTGAAATACATTGGTGTTTTCCCATACTTGGAAAGAGTTAGTAAAAAAATCAATAGGCAATGTGCTAAATATGACTTACAACTAGGAAGCTCAGTGCTCACCTTGAAAAGTATGACTGTCAACAAAAAAAACAGAGGAAAAAATGCTAGAAGAATCGGGATCCTACGAAATTCCAATTGCACACATACCCCCCAATATCGTACATTGGAAGAAGGAAAACCAGATTAAAAAAAAATAAGTTCATTAGCAGGAATTCATAGAAGTCCTGTCATTTTTTCTGTTCTTCACGTTTTTTACTCAAGTTCGCTGAAAATCACAACATCTGGACCCCCTAACCCTCTTATTCATTCAGGTGGTATCATATTGAAGGTGAATGGCACATTTATTTAAAATATGAAATAAAACAACACATAACTTATTTCTTAATAAAAGATGAATGATAGGGTTAAAATAATAACTTGTTACCTCATTGATTTGCAGTCTCCTTTTGACTAGTTGCTCCCGGTATACATTCAAGCAACAACAAACTGTGTAGTTGAAGTTCCATAAAATGTATGTACCCCGTAGGAAACAATGAAGTATTTATGATAGCTAAAACCACTAAAAATCTTTTATCGAACACACAAAACCCTGTCTTCAAAATAGAACTTGAAAGAAAATTAATCCAAAGAATAAATAAAATCCAAATAAAAAACCATTATTCTAACCTCAAATTCGACTGACAACGATATACAAAACAGTCATCAAGGAATCCAGATCCCGAAATTTCCGACGCGCGTTTCAGCACACTAATTCGTGGCCATTTTCAAGGAGATCCCGTGTTGTACTGTTCCTTGCGTGTTAACTATTAATTAAGTCGACGGGCTGCCATCTCCATCATCTGCGTCATCATCATGCTCATCACGTAGAACGTCGCTGGCACCATCTAGTGTTGTCCTGTTTTTTAAACTTTGTTTCATTTGTCGACTAGATCTTCTTATTTGGATTATTCGTTGTTTTTCCTGTTTTATCATGTTCAACCATGTTGGTGATAATTCGATCGGGACATTTAAATTGCAATTATATGCCTTGGTTTTCTCTATTATGATGGCTTCTGCTGTCAGAATCTTTTTATGTGTGTTGTGAGAAGTAACTAAATTTATATTCTCCCAGTCGGGTATGGCTTCATTATTATAACAATATTGTATAAGTGAAGTTCGAATCTCACCTTTATTCCAGTTATTTAAATGTTCACGTAATCTGATATCGATATTTCGCTTTGTGCTACCAATGTAAACTGTTTTATTATCTAGGTTCTTATTTATATTAATAATTGGTATGCTGTATACACCAGCTTTACGTAAGATATAACATTTTTCGTTACTTGCTTGTAATAATCTGCTATTGTCAAATACAGTATCTGCAATAAGTAAACCTGCTTTATGGCATTCCTTTTTTAAAGGAGCGGATATAGGTGGACAATATGGTAGCTTTCCACAAAATCTGTATGCATCAGTCTTATTCAGCCTCGGTTTATTTTGGTTATTCTGAATTTGTTTGTAAAGATCGTCAATCAATCTCTCCTCATAGCCAAAGTCATTAGCCAAAGTTTTAATCCATTTCAATTCTTTTTGTCTTGCAGTATTATTAGATGAAAGTATAATTGCTCTTTTTAGGTAATATCGGAATGCTGCTATTTTAAATTTCCATGGATGATTTGAGTTATTAGGTATTATATTTGGTACAAATGTTGTTTTTCTATATACCTCGTAGTCTATTCTTGAATAATTATTGATGGTATTAATGTCTAAAAATGGTATTTGTTTATTTTTTCCCATTCAGTGGTAAGATTGATAGTTGTATATATGTTGCTGTATGTATTAACAAATTCTTCCATATCCTCTTCAGTATGCTTCCAAAATATCAAGATATCATCCACATATCGAACAAATAGTTCTGGATTTTTATTAGTAAATTTGTTGTCAATAAGTATCTTTTTCTCGATGTCCTGGAGTATAACTTCAGCAAAAAGTCCAGGCAAAGGTGATCCCACAGGTGCTCCTGATATCTGTTTATAAATTATATTGTTGTATGTAAAAAAGTTGTTGTCATTAATTAGGTTTAATGCAGATATAATTAATGCTAGCTATTTGGGTAGTTGGTGTTTTATTTGTTATCAACTTTTCTTCTATTAACTTAATAGCTTGGTCAGTAGGGGTATTTGGGTAAAGTGAGACAATGTCAAGGCTCACCATCATTATTTCTCTAGGTCCCCGATAGGCCTCAATAGCTCTAACGACATCACTTGAATTTTTTAATTGTGTATGCGTGGTCTTCATAATATCTTTTAATAAAGTGAAATAATGCTCGTTCTAAGTTAATGGTTGGGGCAACTTTCTTTGAAACAATAGGTCGCATTGGGTGTCCGTCCTTATGTACTTTTAGTTTTCCAAAAATACCTGGAATAGTGACACCTACAGGTGGGTATGCTTTATTTTTAATTTCATCAGGTAAATTGCTGTGGTTCTTTAATTTAGCCATTTTTCTAATAATATTTTCAGTGGGATCTTGTTGAATGATTATTGTATCAAGTGTTTCAATTGCTGTCGTCATTTTTTCTCGTAGACTATCTTGATTAATCAAAATAATTTGTTTTGATTTATCAGCCATTATACTTGCTATCTTAGGGTTGTTACGTAAGTCAATTAATGCTTGTCGTTCATATTTAATCCTTTTTTGGGTTGATTCTTTCTCTATCTTATTGATATTATTAATAGCATTTGCTATTTTAATCCTTGTAGGTTCTTGTCTTTCATTTGGTAGTTGGATTATATTTTCCAGTTGTGGTATCATAACTTCAGTAGCTGGAATTTTATATTTATATGCATATTTCAAACCTCTTTCTAATGCAGTTCTTTGAAGACAATTCAATTCAATATCAGATTGATTAACATAGCTGCGATAATTGTTAATCTTAATATTGCTGTTGGTTTCTTGAAACCTCTGTTTTCAATTCCACTTAGTAGTTCTAATTCTGACTATTATATAGCTCTAATTATTCTACTATTCTCTTTTATGTGCGATATTTCAAAGTAACTTGTACAAAAATCTAGCGACGGGAACATTTCACGCACGTGTTTTCCGGTCTTTGTTGATGTTATTGTCCTAAAATCCATTGTATGCGATGACTGGCTTTACTTCTCACACTTTTCGCTGGGTATACTCATTGGATCTTTGCCTTAGGATTCAAACATCAATTTTTACCGTTCATTATACTCGAAATTTTCGCCCATACTCTGGGCATCTTCAGGAGCGTGGCGACTTTACCACCGACGTTCGTGGTTAACTTCGCACTAATGGAGTCCGATACTCCTTGTTGCCATTCGTCGGAAATACTTTCCTGGATATATTTCGTTATCAAGCCTGGCTGGCGCCATCTATGTTTCGTTAAAAACACTTTTTTTTTTGTATTTTTTTTTTTAATTTTCTTCTCCTATCCTGGTTTTCTTGTCTTTTTTTGCCGGTTTTTCTTTTGTTGTTGTTTTTCTTGTCTTATTAGTTCTTTCCACAGGCCCGATAATGTGCTAGGGTTGTTCTGGTTACATACTTTTGCTTTATTTTTGTAGATTAATATTGCTTCTTCCCTCCTCATTTGCCTTTCCGATTTTTTATTCTTTTTTAGCATTTTAATTTCATCGAGCTTTGGGAATGTCCGGTTTTCCATGCAGAATTGCACTAAAGCAGTTTTGGCTTCTTTTTTTTGCCAGTTAGATATGTGTTGTTTAAGTCTTTTTTTTAATCTGTTTTTCATACTTCCAATGTACGATATTGGGGGTATGTGTGCAATTGGAATTTCGTAGGTTCCTGATTCTTCTAGCATTTTTTCCTCTGTTTTTTTGTTGACAGTCATACTTTTCACGGTGTGCACTGAGCTTCCTAGTTGTAAGTCATATTTAGCACAGTGCCTATTGATTTATTTACTCACTCCTTCCAGGTATGGAAAAGCTCCAATATATTTCAATTTTTTATTCCTCATCTTCCTTTGGTTGTGCACTTCTTGGCCTTCTTTACTCTGAGTCATATGCTTTTTACTCTCATGTAACCATTTATTGATTAGCTTGCTCGGGTACCCATACTCTTGTGATATTTTCGAGATAAACTCTAGCTCTTGATTTTTTTAGCCTGTTGTTAGATGTGTGTGACACACATCTAACAACAGGCTAAAAATCAAGAGCTAGAGTTTATCTCGAATTGATTTTTAGCCTGTTGAAATGATTTTTAGCCTGTTGAAATGATTTTTAGCCTGTTGAAATGATTTTTAGCCTGTTGTTAGATGTGTGTGTGACACACATCTAACAACAGGATAAAAAATCAAGAGCTAGAGTTTATCTCAAAAATATCACAAGAGTATGGGTACCCGAGCAAGCTACACACACATCTAACAACAGGCTAAAAAATCAAAAGCTAGAGTTTATCTCGAAAATATCACAAGAGTATGGGTACCCGAGCAAGCTAATCAATAAATGGATACATGAGAGTAAAAAGCATATGACTCAGAGTAAAGAAGGCCAAGAAGTGCACAACCAAAGGAAGATGAGGAATAAAAAATTGAAATACATTGGAGCTTTCCCATACCTGGAAGGAGTGAGTAAAGAAATCAATAGGCACTGTGCTAAATATGACTTACAACTAGGAAGCTCAGTGCACACCGTGAAAAGTATGACTGTCAACAAAAAAACAGAGGAAAAAATGCTAGAAGAGTCAGGAACCTACGAAATTCCAATTGCACACATACCCACAATATCGTACATTGGAAGTACGAAAAACAGATTAAAAAAAAGACTTAAACAACACATATCTAACTGGCAAAAAAAGAAGCCAAAACTGCTTTAGTGCAATTCTGCATGGAAAACCGGACATTCCCAAAGCTCGATGAAATTAAAATGCTAAAAAAGAATAAAAAATCGGAAAGGCAAATGAGGAGGGAAGAAGCAATATTAATCTACAAAAATAAAGCAAAGGTATGTAACCAGAACGACCCTAGCACATTATCGGGCCTGTGGAAAGAACTAATAAGACAAGAAAAACAACAACAAAAGAAAAACCGGCAAAAAAAGACAAGAAAACCAGGATAGGAGAAGAAAATTAAAAAAAAAAAAAATACAAAAAAAAAAAAGGTGTTTTTAACGAAACATAGATGGCGCCAGCCAGGCTTGATAACGAAATATATCCAGGAAAGTATTTCCGACGAATGGCAACAAGGAGTATCGGACTCCATTAGCGCGAAGTTAACCACGAACGTCGGTGGTAAAGTCGCCACACTCCTGAAGATGCCCAGAGCATGGGCGAAAATTTCGAGTATAATGAACGGTAAAAATTGATGTTTGAATCCTAAGGCAAAGATCCAATGAGTATACCCAGCGAAAAGTGTGAGAAGTAAAGCCAGTCATCGCATACAATGGATTTTAGGACAATAACATCAACAAAGACCGGAAAACACGTGCGTGAAATGTTCACGTCGCTAGAAAGGAATGCCAAGGTAAGCATTATCTGCTAGATTTTTGTACAAGTTACTCTGTTTTCAGTCAATTAAATTTTCAATTTTTTTCCGTTTTTCCAACTTTTAATTGACAGAAAACAGAGGTTTCAAGAAACCAACAGCAATATTAAGATTAACAATTATTGCAGCTATGTTAATCAATCTGATATTGAATTGAATTGTCTTCAAAGAACTGCATTAGAAAGAGGTTTGAAATATGCATATAAATATAAAATTCCAGCTACTGAAGTTATGATACCACAACTGGAAAATATAATCCAACTACCAAATGAAAGACAAGAACCTACAAGGATTAAAATAGCAAATGCTATTAATAATATCAATAAGATAGAGAAAGAATCAACCCAAAAAAGGATTAAATATGAACGACAAGCATTAATTGACTTACGTAACAACCCTAAGATAGCAAGTATAATGGCTGATAAATCAAAACAAATTATTTTGATTAATCAAGATAGTCTACGAGAAAAAATGACGACAGCAATTGAAACACTTGATACAATAATCATTCAACAAGATCCCACTGAAAATATTATTAGAAAAATGGCTAAATTAAAGAACCACAGCAATTTACCTGATGAAATTAAAAATAAAGCATACCCACCTGTAGGTGTCACTATTCCAGGTATTTTTGGAAAACTAAAAGTACATAAGGACGGACACCCAATGCGACCTATTGTTTCAAAGAAAGTTGCCCCAACCATTAACTTAGAACGAGCATTATTTCACTTTATTAAAAGATATTATGAAGACCACGCATACACAATTAAAAAATTCAAGTGATGTCGTTAGAGCTATTGAGGCCTATCGGGGACCTAGAGAAATAATGATGGTGAGCCTTGACATTGTCTCACTTTACCCAAATACCCCTACTGACCAAGCTATTAAGTTAATAGAAGAAAAGTTGATAACAAATAAAACACCAACTACCCAAATAGCTAGCATTAATTATATCTGCATTAAACCTAATTAATGACAACAACTTTTTTACATACAACAATATAATTTATAAACAGATATCAGGAGCACCTGTGGGATCACCTTTGTCTGGACTTTTTGCTGAAGTTATACTCCAGGACATCGAGAAAAAGATACTTATTGACAACAAATTTACTAATAAAAATCCAGAACTATTTGTTCGATATGTGGATGATATCTTGATATTTTGGAAGCATACTGAAGAGGATATGGAAGAATTTGTTAATACATACAGCAACATATATACAACTATCAATCTTACCACTGAATGGGAAAAAAATAAACAAATACCATTTTTAGACATTAATACCATCAATAATTATTCAAGAATAGACTACGAGGTATATAGAAAAACAACATTTGTACCAAATATAATACCTAATAACTCAAATCATCCATGGAAATTTAAAACAGCAGCATTCCGATATTACCTAGCAATTATACTTTCATCTAATAATACTGCAAGACAAAAAGAATTGAAATGGATTAAAACTTTGGCTAATGACTTTGGCTATGAGGAGAGATTGATTGACGATCATTACAAACAAATTCAGAATAACCAAAATAAACCGAGGCTGAATACGACTGATGCATACAGATTTTGTGGAAAGCTACCATATTGTCCACCTATATCCGCTCCTTTAAAAAAGGAATGCCATAAAGCAGGGTTAGTTATTGCAGATACTGTACTTGACAATAGCAGATTATTACAAGCAAGTAACGAAAAATGTTCTATCTTACGTAAAGCTGGTGTATACAGCATACCAATTATTAATATAAATAAGAACCTAGATAATAAAACAGTTTACATTAGTAGCACAAAGCGAAATATCGATATCAGATTACGTGAACATTTAAATAACTGGAATAAAGGTGAGATTTGAACTTCACTTATACAATATTGTTATAATAATGAAGCCATACCCGACTGGGAGAATATAAATTTAGTTACTTCTCATAACACACATAAAAAGATTCTGACAGCAGAAGCCATCATAATAGAGAAAACCAAGGCATATAATTGCAATTTAAATGTCCCGATCGAATTATCATCAACATGGTTGAACATGATAAAACAGGAAAAACAACGAATAATCAAAATAAGAAGATCTAGTCGACAAATGAAACAAAGTTTAAAAAACAGGACGACACTAGATGGTGCCAGCGACGTTCTACGTGATGAGCATGATGATGACACAGACGATGGAGATGGCAGCACCGTCGACTTAATTAATAGTTAACACGCAAGGAACAGTACAACACGGGATCTCCTTGAAAATGGCCACGAATGAGTGTGCTGAAAGGCGCGTCGGAAATTTCGGGATCTGGATTCCTTGATGACTGTTTTGTATATCGTTGTCAGTCGAATTTGAGGTTGGAATAATGGTTTTTTATTCGGATTTTATTTATTCTTTGGATTAATTTTCTTTCAAGTTCTATTTTGAAGACAGGGTTTTGTGTGTTTTATAAAAGATTTTTAGTGGTTTTAGCTATCATAAATACTTCATTGTTGCCTACGGGGTACTACATTTTATGGAACTTTGACTACGCAGTTTATTTGTTGCTTGAATGTATACCGGGAGCAACTAGTCAAAAGAATGACTGCAAACCAATGAGGTAACAAGTTATTATTTTAACCCTATCATTCATCTTTTATTAAGAAATAAGTTATGTGTTGTTTTATTTCATATTTTAAATAAATGTGCCATTCACCCTCAATTTGATACTACCTGAATGAATAAGAGATTAGGGGGTCCAGATGTCGTGGTTTTCAGCGAAGTTGAGTAAAAAACGTGAAGAACAGAAAAAATGACAGGACTTCTATGAATTCCTGCTAATGAACTTAGTATAATATGCCACATAATAACATTCATTAGATAACGTGGAATGTAACGTTTTTGAACTGATATTAAGATTAAAAAAAAGACTTAAACAACAAAACACATATCTAACTGGCAAAAAAAGAAGCCAAAACTGCTTTAGTGCAATTTTGCATTGAAAACCGGACTTTCCCAAAATTCGATGAAATTAAAATGCTAAAAGAATAAAAATTCTGAAAGGCAAATGAGGAGGGAAGAAGCTACCTTAATCTATAAAAATGAAGCAAGGGTATGTAATCAAAATGACCCTAGCACATTATCTGGCCTGTGGAAAGAACTAATAAGACAAGAAAAAGAACAACAAAAGAAAACCCGACGAAAAAGACAAGAAAACCAAAATAGGAAAAGAAGAAAAAAAAAATGTGTTTTAATGAAACATAGATGGTGCCAGCCAGGCTTGATAACGAAATATATCCAAGAAAGTATATCCGACGAATGGCAACAAGGAGTATCGGACTCCATTAGTGCGAAGTTAACCATGAACATCGGTGGAAAAGTCGCCACGCTCCTGAGGATGCCCAGAGAATGGGCGAAAATTTCGAGTATAAAGAACGGTAAAAATTGATGTGTGTGAATCCTAAAGCGAAGACCCAATGAGTATACTCAGCGAAAAGTGTAGGAAGTAAAGCTATTCATCTCATACTACGGACTTTAGGACAATAACATCAACAAAGACCGGAAAACACGTGTGTGAAATGTTCTCGTCCCTAGCAAGGAATGCCAAGGTAAGCATTATCCTCTAGAATATTGTACAAGGTAAGTTCTCATTAACTGATTTTCATTGAAGACAGTAGATATCTTTTCATATTGATCTTGTAGCTCTTCACTTATTTTTCCTACCACGAGCTGCCACTGAATGCCAAACCACATGTTGGTGCCACCAGAAAATCAACCCTTGAACAGTTACCCTGGGAGGTTTTACCGCACCCGGCTTACTCCCCGGACATTGCACCCTCAGACTTTCATCTGTTTCACTCTATGCAACATGCCCTAGCCCAACAGCGGTTCATCACAGTTCCAGAGGTGAAAAATTTCATCATTACATTCTTCAGCTCAAAACCAGAGTCCTTCAATCACAGGGGCATTCAGTTGTTGCCTGAAAATGGCAAAAGGTCATTGATGCTAACGGCCAATATTTCATTGAATAAATGTGTGTTGGTTTCCTGATTGTTCCTTTCTCCTTAAAACAGTAGAAACTTTTGCATACCCCTAATATAATTGTTATAGGATAGATAGATTTGGATACTTTCATGATATGCAAGATATTTCCAATAAATGATAGGTGCAAGAATCATTTTTGACATAAATGGTGCACAATCTTTAAATCCTTTGGTTATATAAGTTGGCTGTAAAATCTGCCACAACTTCTTAAACCAATTCTAAAAGACAGATTCACCACATGTTTATACTATTCAAGTCAACATTGGAAGTACTTATTGTAGTATTAATTGATATATTAGTTAACCATATTTCTGATGTAAAGAAGGGTAATCCATGCATTTCATTATCATTGTTAACCATTAGTGACACATATGCCACACTTTTATTGGGAAAACATGAAACATCTTGCACCTTTCATTGACTGGAAATTTCTAAGGTGTTGTGGAAGTATCTAAATTTACCTTTTCCATAACAGTTGTAACACAGACTCACCATGTCATATTTCTATAACTTTTATTGGGAAAACATGAAACATCTTGCACCTTTCATTGACTGGAAATTTCTAAGGTGTTGTGGAAGTATCTAAATTTACCTTTTCCATAACAGTTGTAACACAGACTCACCATGTCATATTTCTATAACTTTGAAATCTATTCTCAAATCTGGCAACATCTGAATCAACAAGTGTGGCCACCTTGTGTTGTTCTCATACATTTCATGGATAATAAAAGTGGCTGTCACTACCAAAACGTCCCATTTAATAATATTTATAAGGTTGCTTACCTCTTTTCACATTTCTCCACACGTTACATTCTTTCTGCCCGTCATGCTTGGTCCTGGCTCCCGGTGCGGTGTTCCATTTTTGGTTTTCCGGTTCTTTCAAATGTCTTACCAACACTCAAGTTCATGAAATGCATTGTTGTCCAGGTTGCAAAAAATTGTATCCTCCCTCCTTCCCACAGTCTTGTAAAACCTAACTTTCGTTGCTAAAATACCACCAATTGTTGAACACAAAATCTTTTGATATTATAGACAACTACGAAAACGCCTATTTACAAACATACAAATTCTGAACAAAAAAATTAAAAACCTATATACAAATATTTACACACAATTCATTCCTTGGACTCCTCAACACTTCACGAACAACCAACCACACCCTAAACCACTCCCAAGCAGATTGCCTCTAGTACTTTCAACCCCCTACCGGTTATCTTCAGGAGGTGTTTTCTCTTCTGCCACTGCAGCAAGAGTGAGTGATACACCCAGCTTCTTCGCTCCGCCCCATCGTCATCCACGAAACGCTTCCACCGTGGCTCCATCTGTCATTGACTTTAGTGAACTCTTCATTTTCTCTTTCCCTTTCTGTGTTTATGGTTTTTTTGGTCAATTTTTATTAATTCCTTCCATTTCTCATTAAGTATATTAGGATCGTTACTATTACATACTCGGTATCTATTTTTTTCAATTAATACAGATTCTGCAATACGTAGGTGTCTTTCATTGCGACATGTTTTTATTATTTTTACTTCTTCAAAATTTGGATATGTCTGGTTATCTAGGCAGTACTGTATCAGTGCTGTTTTTGCTTCTTTTTTTTTTTTGCCAATTTTTAACATGCTGTTGTAAATCGATGTTTTAGTTGATTTTTAGTACTTCCAATATTATATTAGTATGCACGTAAATTTAAGAACAGCTTTGGCTTTTGCTATAGATGTTTTTAACCAGAATTTATCCCATTTAATAATTTTATTTTACATAACTTAAAAGTGTCATGTTTGTTTCTAATGTTATATTACAACATTTCCTCATTTTTTTTAAATATGTGGAATTGAAAATGTACCTTTCAATTCACCTACATGATAAGGTATTTTAATGTACTATATTACTTTAAAGTTTTGTAAGATTTTTGGAAATATGTTTATTTAATAACACACTAAAAACGGAGATTACCTTAAAATTTTGCAGATTTTACACACATTTTGTTTCACAGTATGTTTCACAGTATGTTTAAATTCTCGCATAACATATAAGATAAAATCTTTTATGCAAGGCGTTTTATAATACAAACTTCTATTTTACATTGTTTTGTGATACACCTTTAAAAGGTTTAGAAATCAAAAAATAACTTTTAAAAATATGTATGAAAATTACACTCCAACAATTACCATGTGGTCATCACAAACAACATCTATTTGAGCACATCAAGTACTAGGCTAGCCCTAAAAATTTTAATTCAGAATTAAAAATTAAGTTAAAATAAGAGTCCTCTGCAGGGTTTCATCCAAGAAAAAGCATTTAATACACTGCTTTTCTCTCACACAAACAGTTTTCTGCATCTCGTGTTACCATCTTCAGATGTCTAACCATTGTCCTGTATGAGGTCTTATCACTTCAGATGTTTAATTTGGAGTGCTTCATTTCCTTTATGGGTGATATTTTGCTTGGAGTGCTTCATTTTATTACAGGGATGAATTTTGTGAAAGAAAATCAAGGATTGTGAACTACAATGCTGAGATTAAATGATTTTATAGAAAAAAAAGTGCAGTAAAAATTGGTAACTTACCTTTTCAGTTATGTATACAGTATATATTTTTCTTTTACAGAAACTTATATTCCATAAGATTTTTCATGAAAGAAGAGCAACAGTAATTTTAAACTGATATTACATTTTAACATTGGATACAAGCTAGTGCTAAGGATGTTCCTATCATATGTGTCACCATCTACTTTCAAAGAAAAGGCAAGAAAAGAACATTCTAATAATTAATTACTTCATGGCTTCCTCTTATTACTTTCAGTATTATAAATATTTAACAGGAATTATCGAGGATAAATTTATTAAGGTGCATTACCTCAAATTTTCGATCTATACACTAGATCATCTTCAGGAGTTCTTGCGTCTTACTACTTCCACAAGTCTGGCGACCAAGCCTGGTGGATTTTCCATCCAGCATGGTCATTGATGTTGCCACCTTGTGTCTTGTAAATTTCCAGGGATTCCTCTAATTTCCGGATAATTGCGTGGGATTGATGTTTGATCACTTTTAAGGAGTCTCAGTCCATTTTGTGGCCAGTTTGTTGTATGTGCCTGTCTAATCCTGTTTTATTTGAGATGTACCTTATTGCTGCTTTGTGTTCTTTAATTCTGGTGGTTAACCTTCGTCCTGTTTCTCCTATATATGGTAATCCACATGAACACTAGATTTTATAAATGACTCCTTCCTGGAGTAAAGTATTTTCTTCTTTTTGTTTTAGGGATGGTAAGTATTTTTTAATTTTGTTATTTAAACCTGGAGCTAACCTAATTTTATATTTAGTGCTGATTTTCTTTAGTTTTTCAAACAGTCCCTTGTGGTAAGTGACTTTTCTTGTAAATAAATATTCAATTTTCTCTTTATTTTTGTCTGTAGTGCCAGTTCTGTTCCTAGTAGGATTTTTTTCCAGTAGTTCACGAATTTCTCTTGAAGGGTAATCATTTTCTAATAAGATTGATTTTGACTTATTTTTATGTTTTTCCTTTGCTTCTGAAGATGAATTTAGATTTTCAACTTTTTCTTTAAATTGTAAAGCTACATTTTTCTTTATATGATTAAGGTGATCTGATTTATAATTTAAAAATTTTCCTGTATTTGTAGGCTTCTTGTATAATTCTGTGGTAATATATTTTCCTTCCCACTTCAAAGTAATGTCTAGGTAATTTAGCTTATTTTCATTTTGCTCTTCTAAAGTGAATCTGAGGGATTCATCTTGGGAGTTAAAACCTTCTAGAATTTTTGATGAGTATCCACTTGAATCTTGATCTATGATGAAAAGGATGTAATCCATGTATCTAGTATACATGCAGAAAATTAAAGGTTTCAATAGGAAGGCCTCTTCTATTTTACTTATGTAATAATTTGCTAGGAGAGGTGCTAATGGCTAATGATGAACCCATTGCTAGACCATATCTTTGCTTATAGAAGCAGCCTTGGAATTGAAAAAAAATGTTGTTTAGAGCAAACACTGTAAGTTCATAAAGCCTATTGCTTCTTCTTTATTATAATCATGAAACACTACTAGGTCAGATTGATCCTCTGCTATGTAATCTATGAGTTTGTCC
Source organism: Macrothele yani (assembly GCA_039090855.1). NCBI lineage: Eukaryota > Metazoa > Arthropoda > Arachnida > Araneae > Macrothelidae > Macrothele > Macrothele yani. The sequence goes on along the minus strand of CM076996.1, from coordinate 1,207,356 downwards.
AGGTTAATATTCGTATACATAGACACAACATCCAAACTTGCCATGGAAGGGTTTTCTGATTCTGGAAGTTCTTCTATTTTCTTCAATAGCTCTTCAGTGTTCTTTATCAGTGCCTTAGGTTTAGGAAGCAACTTTGATAGATGAAACAGTAAATAATAATTCAACTTGGACAGAGGATAATATTTTGAGTCAATAATAGGCCTGATAGGTTGTCTTTCTTTATGCAGTTTTAGCAAACCATTCATCTGTGGAGTACGATGGGTAATCTTTGAATAATTTTTTAATGTTGTCAAACATCATATTTTTCTTCTTAAGTGAAAAGAGCAATTTTCTATAATTTGCGATCGTCGTTTCTAGCAGATTGCTATCCAATTTTTCATATATTGGTTTGCATAGTTCTTCCATTTTTAACAAATGATCTGCTTTTTTAATTAGGGTTATTTTCTTACTTTTATCTGCTCTTACAGCAACTGTTTCTGAGTTCTTTTTGAATTTTTCCAAGGCTATTAATTCTTCCTTCGAAATTTTTTTATCGGCATTCCGCTGAATGACCTTGAAATTCGAGAGGCAAGAATTATACTCTTTCCTTAGCGCTCATGCTGCTTCAGGATTTTGCCTTTCCAGAGAATAACTTGTACATTCAAGTTCCATCATTATTTTCTTCTTATCTATCTTATTCCTGTGAATATTAAAGTTGTATCCTTTATCTAAAGCACTTAACAAAGCTCTTTCAGCGCTATTTGTGAGATCTGCCACGTGTTTAATTTCCGCTCTTTCACGTGGTACTACGCAGATGAATGGTTTGCTAAAACTGCATAAAGAAAGACAACCTATCAGGCCTATTATTGACTCAAAATATTCTCCTCTGTCCAAGTTGAATTATTATTTACTGCTTCATCTATCAAAGTTGCTTCCTAAACCTAAGGCACTGATAAAGAACACTGAAGAGCTATTGAAGAAAATAGAAGAACTTCTAGAATTAGGAAACCCTTCCATGGCAAGTTTGGATGTTGAGTCTATGTATACGAATATTAACCTGGACAAACTCATAGATTACATAGCAGATGACCTATCTGACCTAGCAGAGTTTCATGATTATAATAAAGAAGCAATAGGCTTTATGAACTTACAGTGTTTGCTCTAAACAACAATTTTTTTCAATTCCAAGGCTGCTTCTATAAGCAAAGATGTGGGCTAGCAATGGATTCTTCATTAGCACCTCTCCTAGCAAATTATTACGTAAGTAAAATGGAAGAGGCCTTCCTATTGAAACCTTCAATTTTCTGCATGTATACTAGATACATGGATAAACCATAAGTTATTTCTCATGATAGGAAACAAATTTAAATTTAAATGTGTTGCTCATAAATATATTGATTATCTTCAATTATTTGAAAATTCTTAGCATTCGCTTTTGCCATGTTATATTCAGGATGTCGGAAGTTAAAAAATTCTTTGCATTTGAAACATGATATTACTATAAAATAGAATAAAAAAGGTTTTTACTCACAATGTTTTGTTGGTGGTGCTCTTTCTTTTATTGCTTTCAATTTTTGAAGTTAAAATATTATGCCATTGTGATTCATGCCAAAAAGTAACATGTTCCCACTTTCAGGTACCCTGTTGGTGAGTATGGCTTAAAAAATGAAGTCTTGGTTCTTCTAAGGTAGTATGGCTTAAAAACGAGAGGGGAGGAGGGATCGAGTGAAGAAAACTCCAAAGAAATGCAGGTGACAGCCATTTGCAATCTTTCCTAACTCTGAAGATAAGCGTTTGCCCAAAACACGTGTAAGTTCCACCCCAGTGGGAGTGTCCTTTGCGACACAGCACGAAGAGCGAGGAGGACGGCCAGAAGTGTTCGAAACGTTGAGAGACAGCGGTCCCAAGGTTTTTGAGATTTTTTAACTTTTTATCTGTTTCATTAGGATTTCTAACCAGAATTTCTTTGCTTCTCAAGGCTTGAATGCTCACCTATGTGATTTCCTCTGAAAATACTTAGTCAATATAAAGCTGGGTTTTTCGAATATTTTCATTTGGTCATTAGGTTTTAAATAAGACTTTGTTTGTTCATTAAGTTTTTAATCAAGACTTTGTTTTTAAGCCATACTCACCTTAGAAGAACCATCATTTTTTCATTTTTTAAGACATACTCACCAACAGAGTACCTGCAAGTGTGAACATGTTACCAAATTTTTGGCATGAATCACAATGGCATAATATTTTAACTTCAAAAATTGAAAGCAATAAAAGGAAGAGGACCACCAACAAAACATTGTGAGTAAAAACCTTTCTTATTCTATTTTATAGTATTATCATGTTTCAAATTGAAGGAATTTTTTAACTTCTGACGTCCTGAATATAACATGGCAAAAGCGAACGCTAAGAATTTTCAAATAATTGAAGATAATCAAAATATAGGTACATGGATGATATCCTTTTCAACATAGATCAAGATTCAAGTGGATACTCATAAAAAAATTCTAGAAGGTTTTAACTCCCAAGATGATTAACTAAGATTCACTTTAGAAGAGCAAAATGAAAATAAGCTAAATTACCTAGACATTACTTTGAAGTGGGAAGGAAAATATATTACCACAGAATTATACAAGAAGCCTACAAATACAGGAAAATTTTTAAATTATAAATCAGATCACCCTAATTATATAAAGAAAAATGTAGCTTTACAATTTAAAGAAAAAGTTGAAAAAGCTGAATTCATCTTTAGAAGCAAAGGAAAAACATAAAAATAAGTCCAAATCAATTTTATTAGAAAATGATTACCCTTCAAAAGAAATTCTTGAACTACTGGATGAAAATCCTACTAGGAACAGAACTGGCTGTACAGACAAAAATAAAGAGAAAATTGAATATTTATTTACAAGAAAAGTCACTTACCACAAGGGACTGTTTGAAAAACTAAAGAAAATCAGCACTAAATATAAAATTAGGTTAGCTCCAGGTTTAAATAACAAAATTAAAAATTCTTACCATCCCTAAAACAAAAAGAAGAAAATACTTTACTCCAGGAAGGAGTCATTTATAAAATCTAGTGTTCATGTGGATTACCATATATAGGAGAAACAGGACGAAGGTTAACCACCAGAATTAAAGAACACAAAGCAGCAATAAGGTACATCTCAAATAAAACAGGATTAGACAGGCACATACAACAAACTGGCCACAGAATGGACTGGTACTCCTTAAAAGAGATCAAACATCAATCCCACGCAATTATCCGGAAATTAGAGGAATCCCTGGAAATTTACAAGACACAAGGTGGCAACATCAATGACCATGCTGGATGGAAAATCCACCAGGCTTTGTTGCCAGACCTGTGGAAGTAGTAAGACGCAAGAACTCCTGAAGATGATCAAGTGTATAGATAAAAAATTTGAGAGGTAATGCAGCTTAATAAATTTATCCTCGATAATTCCTGTTAAATATTTATAATACGAAAAGAACATTGTTATGCACTGAATCCATGAAGCCAGCTGGTTTCTCAAGTTGACTGGAGGTTGTCATTCCCAGTGGTCTCAGCTGACCTTTGTAAATATCCTTTTGTGGCATGGCACTCTTTGCCCAATATCATGGCCTTTGAGCAAAAAACATATAACAAAGCATTTACATAGCAGGTCAGCATTGATGGATGAGTAAGTAATGCATTGCGTGCATTTTCTCTAGTGGATACTTATTTTAAGAGATACAGTCGGTTCTGTTTAAACATGCACAGATGGTTTCAGGTTATTCTGTGCAGTTATGCAGGATATGCATTTAACAGGGTAGAGGATATCCTAAGTGAATCCAAGTTAAATCATGTCATTAGTAGTACCTAATTCTTAAGTGCAAACATGAAATAAACTAATAATAATGTACTGTACTTTTTTTTTTAAATATAGTGGAAAAATATGATTTAATTTTCGCTTAGATTACAACATCTGTGATATGCATACAGCTATTACTATTATGATTGTATGTTACCCATATGTACCCACAGTATATTACGTCAAAACATGAATTTTATACTCATATTAAATGTTATTCAGGAACATGTATATAATATTACATTGAAGTTGCCCTCCCTTATTTTTTTTGTAAATGTTTCGGACATATGCCTATCCACTTTGTCTTTCTACAACATATATTTCATAATTTTTATCAGGTACATCAAAATGTTTTCAAATAAGATACAATGTTTTATTAGTGTCTGAATAAATACGAAGTAGAAAGAGAAGTGTCAAATCACAATCTCCTCTGTCTTTGTCAGAATCTGATTTTCTTTCATGAGGTGCCTATTGTCTTGCCATTGGTTTATTCTATCTCTATACATGTAAATCCTTATGTTCTGTGAAATTTGAAACTCAAACAAAGGTCTTTGCTCTTTCCACGTTCATAAGTGAGTCACGGAAAAATTCACGTTGGCCGCCACCGGGAGTCGAACCCAGGGTCTTCCAGTTACGCGCCGGATATGCGTCTGCTACACCACAGTGGCCTCAAATTCCTCCAGACTCGCACATGCTAACTGCCAAGCCAAGTTGGCAGGTAGCTTCTTGGCGCCCTGCACAATGCTGGGGATTCACCAAAGATGGTAAGCAGCAACTGAAGAAATAATTAGAAGGCGAATGAATAATTAATACAGACATTTAACGTGGACCAGGAAATTCAAACAAAGGTCTTCGCTCTTTCCACGTTCATAAGTGAGTCACGGAAAAATTAAATGTCTGTATTAATTATTCATTCACTTTCTAATTATTTCTTCAGTTGCTGCTTACCATCTTTGGTGAATATCCAGCATTGTGCGGGGCTCCAAGAAGCAACCTGTCAACTTGGCTTGGCAGTTAGCGTGTGTGAGTCTGGAGGAATTCGAGGCCGCTGTGGTGTAGCGGAAGCATATCCGGCGCGTAACTGGAAGACCCTGCATTCGACTCCTGGCGGCGGCCAATGAGAATTTTTCCGTGACTCACTTATACACATGAAAAGAGCAAAGACCTTTGTTTCAATTTCCTGGTCCACGTTAAATGTCTGTTGAAATTTGAAACTCTTGAGCAGTTAAGAATAAGAACAAATCAGTAAAATGTTGTATTCTTAAAACATAAACCACGGTGCTGTCATCCAAAACATTTTTGCTTTCATTAGAAACATTTCATTTAGGTGAAAATCTGGCACTTTTGAAACAGTTTCTACAAACCTGACACTGGTAGTAAACCCTAGTTCTATTGAGTGGTCTGAAGTACTGGGTTCTGACCACTCATCTAAGATATCCCCGGTTTGGGCCCCGGATGAGGCATGGGTGGTGTGTTTGTCTGAAGGCACTGGCTCTGTCCCTTCCCCAGAATCAGTGGCCCTAAATTAGGGGTGGATGACTGCTTATAGCCATAAGAGTTGCTCATGGTGGTTATTAAACCCTGAAACAAAAAAAAACTGGTAACTGGGTTTCACTATTTGAAACCCCTCACAAAAGAACAACCCAGACTAAATTATTGCTAGGTATTACAAAGTTTACTTCAGATTTTTCTAAAATAGCATAAAGAACTATAATGAAGTAAATTTCTCCGTCATTTCTGTCCACGCCAGGATTCGAACCCGGATCCCCTCATTTCGGAATAAGTCACTCTACCAATTGAGCTACGCGGACATTGATTCTAATTGCTATCTGCCTTTATGTCGTGTGCGTCTTGCTGGCAGGTACGTCACATCTCCTGGTATACGTTACAGAACAAAAAGCAGATGGCTACAGAATGCACAGCAGGAGATATACCACATGCACAAATTAGTTTTATGATTATGCAGGGAGGCTGTTTAATAAAATAGGGACATTTAATGTTTACCTTACAGGGACAGTTTTTGTCCTTCAGATTTCCATGCATGAAAACAGGATAGTTGATTGCCCATTACCCAATTAAGTGAGCCTGACTGTATATTGCACTGTTTCTAGAACGTCTGGAACATACAAAACCTGTATTTTGTTATTATTGTTGTGAAACCCGAAATGAAAGAAAAAATATTCTATTAAGATATTATTATACAAGATTTTTGTGCTTAGATTTTCAATTACACAACTAAAGGCTGTTTGGACATCACTGTAAAATTAATTCAAAAAAAAAAAAGTTAAAGTTCTTTGCCCCTTTTCAATGTCCAAAACAGTTTGGACTCAAGGCACATTTTTTTATTATCAATTTATGTACTTAAGTGAGAGCTGCTTTATTTTCAAAATTTTCACACTTTCCAATAAATAGACATACTTTTTAACACTGATATGGAAATATGTTTTCATAATTGTAAAATTTCAGCTGCATCACAAAGAACCACAAAACTACCATTTGATCAGAAAGCAGTGCAGCACAAAAGTCTAATAGCTGTCAATAATTTCCTGGATGCAATTTGTGCAGAACCCATTTGTCAAGTTTATTCACCTTTTATTAGTCATTTTAACTGATAAATCAAGGGTGCCAGAGAGCAGAAATTCTTGGGAGGTGAAGTGCGGGGGACAGGAATTGGAGAAGGTAATAGTTTTGAAGCTCTCTTCATCAATTTTCAAGAAGTAATAAAAAAAATACTTCCTTGAAATACGTATTCAGAAAGCACCAAGAAATTTCTGGACTTCCCAGTTCTGGTGCTGATGTGATGAATGAATTGAACTGAGCTGATGTCGATAAAAAACTTATCTTAATATTATGCAATGATTTTTTTTACTATGGTCTTCAGTGTCTTCAGTAAGTTACTTGGAATTCAAAAGGTTTGCCAGACTATGTATTGTTAATCAGTCTGTCTGCAGCCACCAGCTTTGAACTTCTGGAACCAACAGCAGCAGCTCCACACATTGATAGCTTCCCCTCCATACACATCTTGAATGTTTTTCTTTCTTTCTTTTTGTTACGTTATTCCCTTTCATAGCTGGACCCAAGATGGGTTCTTTCTCGCTTTGAGAGCTTCTCCACACATTTTTTTATGATAGTTTGTTGCTACATTTGTTACTCTCTCTCAACTCACAAAGCACAACATGCACAATGCTACCTCTAAAACAGAGGCTCTTACCCTTTAAGAATATGATTAAAGCTATAAACCTTCTGTAGAAAAATGCCCATAAATTTAGCGTCCATAATCTCATATTAACTGAGCATTCACAATAGAATAAAGTTGAGTAATAATTGACATTAAAAATGTTCAAATTCAATGTTTTTAAACTTTTACTTTATTTTTATCTTTTAGTTTGTTAGACAGTATTATTTTCAAAGCAAGCCTGAACTCCATGGACATTCAAAGCCCTCCCATAGACTGCATAGTTACACGTATATTGATAATCCACTGCTACATAAGCTAACACTATTCACATTCCAACATATGCACTGGGTAAAATGAATCTGCATGTTGCCAGCCTGTAAGTGCCACAAACAGAAATGGACATTACTCATGGTACAACCTGGTGATTTCTGGCACTTTTGGGGTACATGGTTTTTCCACTAGCTAGAATGCATTTGTATTTTTCATGGTATTCCAGCGATGATTTTACAACTACTGAGAACTCATGGTGTGCATATCATGTTTCAATCATAGTTAGGGCTGTTGGAGATTTTGATGCACACATTTTGTGCCCTAGCCACAGTCTCAAGGTTACTAGAGATTGGAATGTATAGAATGCACATATACAGTATGTCAGCAATAGACTAATAGTTGCTGAAGATTTGGACACATGAATAGCATTCCAATCATGGAGTTAAGATAGCTGCAGCTTGGATATAAGTAAACTGTGCTACAGTCACAACTTCAGGGCAAACAGGACTCTGAGTGTGCCCATAATGTGTAAAAATGATGTTTACTATTATTGATCATTCTAAGCAGACACAATATTAGGAACTCAGTAGGTACACAACTCATGAGCTTAGTATGTACACAATTCATTCCTGAATCGTGGTCTTACAGCATAAATTCTGTGGAAGAAATATTCTTCTCATAATATGTGAAAAATGTGTCAGAGTTATTAACACAGAAATCAGACGTCTCTGAATTGCCTGCATTTATTGTTCATCACATAACATTAATCATATCAAGTTTTCTGGTGTGATTAATGTCACGTGATGAACAGTAAATGCAGGCAATTCAGAGATATCTGATTTCTGTGTTAATAATTCTTATGGTTTTAAAGCTATTAGATATTTAAAGGGACACATACTGCAACCTGGTCATGGTCTTTGAGGTTTTGGGGAACAGTGGATGAGTAATTCTGGTAATTGTTTACATTTGCTGAGATCAGAATGCATATACTGTATAGTAATCATGCTCTTAGAGTTGAAGGAAGCAAACACATATAGGGTCTCAGTCATGGTATTACGGTTGTTAGGCTAAACTTACATGGCCCTTTTTCATGATTTCTAAATAAAATCCCATTTTTCAACTTTATTTTGTTCTGTAAATTAAACAAAATAGGAGCATTCTTGAATTGGTATTGATGTTCTGCTAGCATAAATTTCTGAGGAAACAAAAAATTGGCAGGTTGTGAACATACACACATAGCAACAATTCCATATCTAACAAAAATTGCACTAAGAGTAGCAGCCATGCTGGCATGTACTCACCATGGACAGCTGGTAACTCTAGTGAGCAATAATAAGTACAATACAACAGGCACAGCACTTACCCATGTCTCACATGTCCATACAAGTCATTCTCTACAGATGTCCTAGATGAAAACACCAGGTATTTGTGTTTGTGCACAACTTAAAAAAAAAGAAAAAACTTTTCAGATTTGCTTTGTCACTAAAAATGTCTCCTGAAACTTTTTTTTTTTCAAAATTTTGTGGAGTGAATATTTATTGGAGGGAAGAGTGAAACCTGGGGATATTAAATTTACCTTACCCTTTTCAAAATCTATCATCATATTTTTTTTTTTTTTTTTTTTGTGATAGACAGTAACTCTTTTTTCTGAAAATCATATCAAATGCATCATCCTTTTAAAAACATGATGTGATATTTGCAACTTCACAGGGGAAACGAGTAATTAATGTTCATCAACTGATGGATGTTAAACTCGCATTTCTACCTGTACTTACATTTATTTGATTCACAGTACGAAGTTAAACTTTTGTGTTAATCCTATTACAACAAACAGTGAGCAGATTTCATTCTGATTGAACCTACCTACTTTGTGTTATAATTTGGGACAAAGATTACGATCCAAACACTTGTAATATGTTTTACCTCATTAAAGTTAATTCTGGCACTTTTTTCATCTTTTCTTTTTATATATTTAGCATAAAATTTTCCCCTGTAAATTTTGATCTTTGAGGTCCTAGGATTTTCTTTTATTTATGAAACTTCCTTTTTCATTACACTTGTTGCTTTAGAAAAAACAAGTTAACCATGGATAATTTTTTAATGAATTTATTTTCTGCTTAAATCCTGTAGCAACAAACTGTGTGTGCAAATATTTGCACATTGAATTGTTATGTAACAGACAAAAAAGTAAAAATATAATAAAAATACAAATTATTATGTGATCATATATTTAAACAACTTTTGTCCACCCCAACAATAGAAAATATATTACATTTATAGTTAATAAAAAAAATGTGAGCCATCACAAAAAATGCATAAAGAATTAAATGAATAACCATATTTCACAAAAACTGGTTTTATTTACAACTGTCAGAAAAAAAATTGCACCTAAAAAGACAGCAAAGATACTGTAGAATGTTGATTTTTAGTTAATGGGTTCATTATCAACTGTTCATGCTATATGGAATCCAGAATCACATTGGGTAATTAATATGTATAAATATTCACACATGCTTACCATTGTAAGCCACATTAAATTTAGTGATGCCAAAGCTGTTTCACAGAATGAATAAAAAATGCAATTTTACAATTATTTCTCATTCCACCTCCACCATTCTAATGCCTCCTCTCACATTTTTTTTATAAAGAAGACTGAAATGTCAGCTTCTTAAAATAACCATCAGCTAGACTTTCACTTTTTGCATGTATGTAGAAATTAGGTTCTGTCGTGACTGCAGTTTTGTTCTTAGTAATGTTTAAACATACTTATGCCTGTAGATAGTATATATAAAAAGGGGATCTAGATTTCCATATAAGTTGAAAGGTAAAAATAACACAGTACATTAGTTTTCACAGCAGAATCATTAAGTAAAGATCTAAACAATTGCATTTACATACCTCATAAGTATGAATGACCAAACTTCCAATATCTGCCCCAGTTTTCATATCTTTTTCATCTACAACATCCTTTCCATAAAACACTTGTTCAGGGATTGAAATGCTAGAGTTGGACACAGTAATTAACATATATTGTGCGTGCAACTGATACATATATATGAAAAGCAAAAGTGACTAAAATTACAGTTAATATAAGATGCAAAAAATGTTAATGACTTTGCTTTCCTTTGATACAGAAACATCAGTCAACAGTCATGAAAGTTTGAAAATATACCTCAGTGTTAGTAGCAGTAATCCAGGTGCACCTAACAAGGTAATTTAGAAATTTCTTTTGACAACAGACTTGAAAACTAACTACCCAGTGTAAATTCTAGTATCTTCTAGTTTCACTGTTATGTGATTAAGACTGGTGTTGATATGTATTGAGCACAAATCCACATATTTTCTTTTGCAAAAGATGTTCCTTTGGCAAGGAAAGATGATAAAAAAAAAAAAAGATTTGAAAAGAAAATAAACCAAATTATATAGAAAGGAGAAGCAAAATTTAACTGTCAGTACAGAACATAAAAGTGTTCTCCATTATTCAATATATTTGTCTTGTTCTTTTATTTTTGATAAAATCTTTTTACTTTGGGAATGGGGCTTTAAAAGCTTACTCTCAGCAACAAACATTAAATTCCTTACTTAGCACTTGTGATTTAGTTATTTTGTTTTGGAGTGTTTCAGTGGGCTTACATTTGTACTATGCAGTGTAATTTTTTTACTGTAGAAATCAACAGAGCATTTCTTGTATTTCTACTAGTGACTGTATTTAATTTACATTATGTTCTATGGTTAATCAGTTTTATTTATAGTGTAGTATGATCTCTTGTTTCTGATTCTATGGTTAATCTCATAAATTTTATTTGCTGTGTAGTATAATGCCTGTTTTCATATTGTATAACTAAATTAATTGTTGATACTCATGTTCTACAAAGAAACAGTGGTCTTCATATGAATGCCTGAACTATCAAGGTATCAGCTTATTGAGTGTGCCAGGAAAAGTGTTTGAAAGGTCACTATCAATAAGGTACAAGGTCTTACTTCAGAGAAAATGTAGGATGTACAAAGTGGTTTCATGCCTGGTAAGGGTTGCACTAACCAAATTTCACATTACAAATGATGATTGTATCTGTCGATTGGTAAGAAAGTATCTGTCTATTGTAAGAAAGTTTTGCTGCTTTCATAGGTTTATACATAACCAGAGTTCTTCCAGTGCTCCCAGCAGAAGTTGCTCATGCAATCAAGAACATGAAGCGGGGGAAAGCTCCAGGAGAAGATGGAATTACTATAGACATCATACAAGAAGCAAGTGGAGAAATTGAAACAGTACTCGCCCAAATTTTCACTCGATGCCTTAATGAAGGGAAGATTCCTGAGGATTGGAACAATGCTACAATGATCCTGCTACATAAAAAAGGTGACATTGAGGATCTCAGGAACTACAGACCTATCAGCCTCCTATCAGTGGTTTATAAAATCTTCACTAAAGTTCTTTCACACCGCTTGAAGGTAACACTGGACATGGCTCAACCGAGAGAACAAGCTGGATTCAGGAGTGGCTACAGCACAATAGATCATATCCACGTACTGAGAGAACTAATTGAAAGAGCGAGGGAATATGAACTTCCATTGTGCATGGCTTTTATCGATTATGAAAAAGCCTTTGATTCGGTGAAACCATCAGCAGTTACCACGGCTCTGAAATCCTGCGATATTGAAGATGCATACATTAATATTATTAATAACATCTATGAAAATGCAAGTGCAAAGATTCGGCTGTTTGAAAATACAACACACATAAAAATTGGAAAGGGAGTGAGACAAGGTGACACCATATCTCCGAAGCTCTTTAATGCCACATTGGAAAATGTCTTTCAATCACTGAACTGGGAAAACAAAGGGATAAAGATTAATGGAGATTATCTAACCCACCTTCGTTTTGCTGATGACGTAGTCATTTTTGCAACTACCCCATCAGAGCTGCAGAGTATGATCCAGGAACTTGCTGACAAGAGTAAAGAAGTGGGATTAAAAATGAACTTTCAGAAGACAAAAGTGATGTTCAATGCTTTTACAAGAAATACAGATTTATCGATTGATGGAGAAAAACTGGAGATAACAGATACGTATGTTTATCTTGGACAGCAGATATCAAGTGAGGGTCACATTGATGAAGAAATTAATCGGCGTACAAAACTTGCCTGGAGAGCTTTTGGAAGAAACAGCATAATTTTCAAGAGCAATATGCCATTATGTCTTAAAAGAAAAGTGTTTGATCAATGCATCCTTCCAGTGCTTACGTATGGTGCAGAGACGTGGACCTTAACTAAAAGAGACATACAAAGGCTGCAGACAACACAAAGAAGCATGGAGATGTGCATGCTTGGTGTAACCAGGAGAGATAAGAAGAGGAACTCGTGGATCCGAAAAATGACAAGAGTGGAAGACATCATGATCAGAGTTAAATCCCTGAAATGGCAATGGGCTGGACATACTGCCAGAAGGACAGACCATAGATGGACAGCCGAAATTTTAGATTGGATTCCAAGGGACAGGAAAAGACCCAGAAAAAGACCACATGGGAGATGGGTGGATGAAATTCGTAAATATGCGGGAGTGACATGGAGGAGACTGGCACAAGACAGACCGTTGTGGAGGAAACTTGGGGAGATCTTCGTCCAGCAGTGGATTGATAATGGTTGACAATGATGATGATGATGATACATAAGTATCTGTCTATTGGTAAGAAAGTTTTTGCTGCTTTCATAGATTTAGAGAAAGCTTATGACAGAGTAAATAGGATACTTCTGTGGAAGGTATTGAACAAATATAGCATTACTGGGAATCTACTTAATTGTGAAAGCCATGTATGCTGGCAGTTAGAGCATGTGTACAAGTGAATGGTGTTTTATCGAAATGGTTTTGTATTGGTGCAGGAGTTAGACAAGGTTGTGGAATATCACCATGGCTGTTTAATATATTTATGGATGTGTACATGCATGATGCCAAAATGAATAATACTGGTTTATGTCTTGGTAATATCAGTGTGTGCAGATTGCTGTACGCTGATGACACAGCCCTATTGGTAGAGAGTAAACATGAGCTGCAGAGTATCTTGTCTTGGATGTATGAAGTTTGTATGGAATCCAAATTGAGTATAAATAAGGGAAAAACCAAAGTTATAATTTTTGAGTGAGAAACAGTTAGTACTTAATGCAAGATAAGTAGTCTAAATGGTACAGAGTTTGACCAGGTGAATGAGTTTGTATATTTAGGAAGCAGGTCTGACAGAGAGAACAAATTAGATGGTGAAATTAGTTGGCAAGTGAATTCTTTTTTGAAAGTCATAGCTGCTTGAGAGAATTTAACAGAAATGATGGGTTCTCAAGAAAGTCCCGAATGGATGTAAATGAAAGTGTAATTCTTCCTATGCTGATGCATGGCAATGAAACCTGGGTACTGCAGAAGAAACATATGAGTCATTTGAGTGCTGGACAAATGAGTTACTTAAGGGGGTTGTAGCAAGACAAGTTCTGATGATGATGTGAGGAATGTAAATGTGGTGCAGATGTGTAATGTGAGGCAAAATGTTGTCAGTAAGGTGGAGACTAATATTCTTAGGTGGTTTGGCCATGTTGAAAGAATGAGTGGTAAGATGCTATGCTTCATGTTATGTTTATAACCTCTACGGCCAAATTCTGGCTAGGCAAGATGAAGAAGTAAAAGTAAACACCATTAGATTTGTTCCTCAGTATCAGTGATGCCAACCATTCAAAGTGAAAATTCCAACAAACTTCGCTGAAATTATCCTTTTTTCACCAAATTTTACCATGAAAATCTGAATGGGCTGTTGTACTATATATGGAGGAACTTTATAGAGGAATTACTGTCTTCCTATTCCTTCAATGCTAACAACATGAAGTCAGATTTGTATGCTTTCGAGGTAGAAATGATAGCTGACAACTTCCAAGTGCAAATTACCAAAATTTATAACCAGACGAATTGGGCATTTCTTAAAAAAACTTCAGTTTTTCATTAAAAACTTGTAAACAACTGCCAACACCTTCATAATAACTTTGTTGCAAATCCAAAACACTCTGTAATAAGATACAATCCTGCAAACAACTGTACCTGATGCAGGATTTACGAAGAATAAATTGCACTGATGTATGAATTTTAACCTGAGAGGTACAAAATAAACATTACATCGACCAGTGAATGCAATATATAACACTTCCTTTTTATTTGTATACCCAAATGTGCTACGAGAGTCCATGTAAGCTAAATATGAAAGCATTGAAATACGTTCTCAAACACATGTAAAAATCTGAGCTGGAAAAGTAGTAAAAGAAGAAATATGAGTTTTTTAACATTAGATATTTTCTAATATTTTTAATGAAAAATATGACCTAGAGGATGGATAGTGCCACGAGTGTCATCCAGCACACGGAATGATATCTCATTATGACTTCAGAAATCCATGCAGAAGGCATCTCTTGCAAATTCCTATCACCATAAAATAGGCTGCAAGTTTAAACACACACAAGGGCCTATAAAACTATGGGCTTAGAGTTACAGCTAAAATGCATTTATTCATTCATCCGCAACATCCCTTCATTATTTTGCTTTCTGAGTTGGGATAAAAATTTCCCTACATTTCAGGATATACTGTATATACTCGCGTATAAGTTGACCCCCCACTTTCAGAGGAAAAAATCGTAAGAAATCAGAAACTCACGTATAAGTCGATCCTGGAATGAGAAAAAAAAATTTCAATGAATTTATTCAAAAACATTTGAAAACGAAAAAAATTATATATAAAATACTAAATTTAATTTGCATACCCAAAAACTTCATCGGAACCCTTCAAAATCCGATTCCGAGTCAGACTCGCCAAACAGTTCAAAAAGTCTTTCTCCGTCACGGCACGTCATCATAAACATCAGTATTCCCATCTATGCCTGTGTCATCAGAATCACTGTCATCACCACTCATAAAAATCTCATCATCCTCTGTGCCATCAAGTTTGTAACTAATGCAACATTTCTTGAATAATTTCACGACCATTTCCGCAGGTATCGCATCCCAAGCATCCTTGACCCATCGCGCAACCAAAACGATATCCGGCTTCTTTAGATTTCTGCCCTTGGTTTCAGTCGGCAAATCGGAACTTACCCAATCTTCCCAATACCTCTGCACATTGTCCTTGAAGGGCTTATTAAGGCAGACATCTAGTGGTTGAAGAACAGATGTCAAACCACCTGGGATGACAGCAAGAGTTGTTTTTGAATTTTCTGCAGTTTTTTTCACTTCTGCACAACGGTGTGCAACAAACATATCCCACACCAAAAGAGAAGGTTTCCTCAAAAGTGCACCTGGCCTTTGGTTCCACACATTCTTTAACCAGTCAATTGTTCTGGATCATTCATCCATCCTTTTTCATGGGCATGAACGAGCACACCAGATGGAAAGACAACGCTTTTCGGCAGAGTTTTGCGTTTGAAAATAATTACCGGAGGTAGCTTACTGCTGTCGGCCAAACAGGAAAGAACAACCGTGAAACTGGATTTTTCGTGGCCAGTCGTTTTGATCAAGATATTTTTTTCGCCCTTTTGGTTCACCGTCTTATTTCCAGGAAGGCCGAAACACATGGCGGTTTCATCCATGTTCCCTATTTGGGAAAGTTCAAAAGCAGTCTCTTTTCTCTTTTGAATTACATACTTTTGAAATTCCATTATCTTTGCTTCGAGGTCACGAGGTAACTTTTGTGCAATTTTGGTGCGCTGGTGTAGACACAACCCATAGCGGTTCATGAACCTTGTGCACCAACCTGGTGAGGCACGAAAAGTGTTATTTGCGGCTGCAAACTTTTCATCTTTTGCGAGCTTCATTGCTCGCAAATGTATACCAGTTCACGTTACAATGTAACCATTTTGTCTGCAGCCCACAATCCAATCATTCAAGACACTTTCCAGCTGTGGGAAAGATGTCGTTCCATGGCGCAGCGCCTTTTGCGATTTTCACCAAGTCCGTTTTTTTTTACGCCAATCTCGAATCAGTTTTTTGTTAATGCCAAATTGACGTGAAGCAGCACAGTTGTTAGTATTTTCTGCAACAGAAACCACTTTCAACTTGAATCCTGCGTTATAGGACATCCGTTTCTTTACACAATCCGTGTCACCCATAATAGGAGAAGCGAGACACATGCGATTAAGAACAAGAAAAACACGTGCGATTAAGAACAAGCAACACCTAACACTGGCCGTTGCATGGCTCCGTTACGTCGAAGGTCAGCGCAATCAACTGGTAGTCGGAAGGGCGGAGCTTCCTATGCGCGGCTGTGACAGCGCTGTGGATATGCAAAGCCAGGAGAGAGGAGACTTTTCAAAGTGCAGAGAAATTCGGAGAGTCGCGATTTCGTAATTCTACCACATCGGTGTTTTTTTCTTTCTTTCTTTCTTTCTTTTTCTTTCGGAGGGTTGCGATTTAGTAATTAATACCGCATCGGCATTTTTATTTCTTTTGGGATGGATTGCCTTTTGCCTCACGGGAAGAACTTTTGGACTTACGATTTTTTTAGACCCCGCATATAAGTCGACCCCATTACTTTGAAGCTCTCATTTTGTCCCAAATTTCTCGACTTATAGGCGAGTATATACGGTACTTTACAAATTTCACACATAGTCGACATTAAGCCTTGAAATTATCTACAATGTGAGAAGTTCCCACAGATTTGGCATCACTGCTCAGTATTAATAGACAAGATCTGGAATGGCACATGTCAACATAACAACAGCACTGTAAAGAAAGGTTTCTCACCAAATGAACATGAAAACATCTGTCAGCTGATCAAAGAACATGCAATATCTGATGCTAAAGATCACTTCAAAAACACGTTTTCAATCTATGAACCATCTTGACCTTCCAAATTTTGAAATTTTACTAATTTAATCAAGTATTCAAAGATATTCCTAGATAATGTTATTTGGCTGTAGAAAGTTACCCCACATTGAATAAAAGCAAACTTCAAGTACACCTCTCAATGCTTTATGAAACTTTTGAAACACTGATGATATGATCTCTTTCTTTGGATCATTTGCTGCAACATCCTACAAGATATTTTTAGGACAATGACAGTTCTGCTCTGGATAACAGTTAGAATATCCATGACCAGTGGCAGAATGGCCAGGGTGTCAACTTGCCTGATGGCAAGTGGGCCTCCTTAAACATTAGACAATATGTGCAAATCATTGCAGTATCTTCTAGCGAATGTGAAAGACATACTGAGACGAATTTCAGAATCACTTCAGTTAGGTCTTCTGTTTCAATCACAGCAATAACCTCATTATTATTCTTAATAATTGTTGGGCCTCCTCTAACCCAGTTTGGTCCGACAAAACACTCTTCTTGATCGTGGCTCCTTCGAAGTCATCATTCGGTAGTGGATACGAAAAGCAAGGAGCGGACGAGAATGGTAGAAATATCTCAAGACTTGAACATATACTTAATATGTAGAACATATTCTTCCTGTCAGTTAAAGTCAGCCATAGATTACTAAAAATCAAACTTGATATATTCAAAACACACAAAATGTTAATGACCTTTTAGTAGCTTGAAATTATAATAGAAGTTCTAATATTATTACTGTATGCTACTAAAATTTGTTGTATTACTATTTTAACCCTGGAAGAGAAACGAGGGGCACTGAGTGCTCCACGTAAATTAGTTTTGGGAAATTCCAGAAGAGAGCAGCGCTTAGCGCTCCCACCTCTCCTGACTTTTCTATTGGAGTAGATCCCTTATCAGTCATCCCTGCGACCTTCACCTAGGAGACTGCTTACTGACATGCTTATCAATGATAGAAGATTCAGACAAGTTTGATGCAAAAACAAAACAAGAAGCAAATGTTTTACTTCAAAGTCTTCAAAAGTTTGAAACAATATTTACAGCATTTACTTGTACATATTTGAAACTACAGCCCCATTATCAAGTTATTTACAGACAAGTGGTTTAGATATGTTAACTGCATGGAATTTAATACACTCATTGCCATAAAACTCTGTGCACCAAGAAAAAAACTGCGCAATTAACGTGAAACTCTGTGAATAGCTACGGGGAGGGCAGACATACAAACGATTAAAGTTTTGTGCGATTCTGCATGCCCGTGTGTCCACGACTGGCGCTGCAATCGCAATCTGTGGGGCTTATAAGGTACACCACAGGGGACTCCACATGCATGCCAAAGTGCACGGTAAGAGTCAGGTGAGATCCCTGAGCAATAGACATGCCGAGGAGCTGCCACAGATGTGCATACGGGCAACTAATGGAGTTTGAACGAGGCCATATCGTCGGGATGAGAAAGGCAGGGTGGCCGGCATGCCGAATTGGTCGCCATTTGGGTCAGTCAGACGTATGGTGCAATTGTGTTGGGAGCAATGGACACGGGAAGGCACCTGGACACTGCGGACTGGCTCCGGATGACCCAGACACACCACCGGCAGAGAGAACCGTAGTATCGTGAGAGCATCATGCACAGATGCAACGACGTCCTTGTCCAATATCTAGAGACATGTGGCGGCTGTACAAGGGACTCCTGTGTCCACCAGAACCATTTCCAGACGTCTGGCAGAGGTGAATCTGCACTCTCGACGGCCCTTACATTTTCTGCCATTAACACCTGACCATCATCGACGTCGATTACAGTGGTGTCAGCAGCGAGTAACGTGGGATGTTACGGATTGGCGACATATAGTGTTCAGCGACGAATCCTGCTTCTGTATAGGAATGGACGACCACAATGTTAGAGTGTGGAGGACCGCAGGTGAACGCTACAATCCCAACCTCACTGTACAGCGGTACTTGTCCCGAACTGCACGCGTGTTGGTCTGGGGAGCCATCCCCTACGACAGCCGGACTTCCCTCGCAGTGATCCAAAGGACGTTGACAGCCCAGCACTATGTACAGGAGATCCTGTGGCCCAAAGTGCTGCCTTTCCTGGCAGGGTGGCCTAGAGCCATTTTCCAACAAGATAACACCCATCTGCACACAGCTCGGGTTCCCCAAGACTGTCCACTTCATGCTTCGATGCTTCTGTGGCCTGCCAGATCACCTGATCTCTCGCCCATCGAGCACGTGTGGGACAAGATGGGATGCCAGCTTTCTCCATGTCCCAGTGTTCATAATTTAGAGTGTCAGTTGCAAGAAGTGTGGGCCAGTCTGCCCCAGGATAACATACGGCGTCTCTTTGACTCCATGCCGGACTGTATCACCACATGTATCTGAGCATGAGGCGGTCCAGAGCTGCACTAATGCTGACCGGAATTTTTACCTATGTCAGCGGGAAACCGTCCTGCTGCTGTGATATTGTAATCACTTCTGTCCTTGGTATGTACCATCTCACTACTAAAATCTCATTTCAATCCAACGCCTTCTTGGTGTGTGGATTTTTATGACAATGAGTGTAGATTCAGCTACAACAAAGTTGAAGGAACAGACAAGAACATCTGAAAAGATTCACAGCAAGGCATTGGAATTTGTAAATAAATGTAATGACAAGATTTCACAGTTGAATATGGATAAAAATTAAACATTGGAAATTGACTCTTTGGAAACAGCATTGCCAGTTAAGAGGCAGAGGAAGAAGAAAAGAATGACATATGAGCTTATAGATGATGAAGGAAATTCCTCAGATTCTCTTGCTGATTTTCGAGTATATATGTTTAACCTAATAATGGACTGCATTGTCCAGTCACTAGATTCACACTTTGTACAACACAAAAAGTTGTATAAAGATTTATCCTGTTTGGACCCAGCAGAGTTTAAAACTATCGCAGAGGAGGGCCTTGAAGATGAAGCATTGGAAGGTATTAAGCTGTCTCCACAAATTGACAAAGATCAAGTAATATTGGAATTGTTTCTTTTGCTTCGAACTTTGATGTATTAAAGCTATTGCTTAATGATGGTGAGAATATGGATTCTGCTTGCAACAAGGGTAAAATTTGTAGCACTTGACCATTGTGTGTACTAAAAATTCTAGCATTCAACAGACTTCATGACAAGGCATATGATGAACTTTATTAAATCATCTGCACACTATCAGTTACTCAAGTCCAATGTGAGAGGACATTTTCAAAGCTAAAGATCATAAAGACAAGGCTAAGAAATTCACTGTCTAAGGAGAACTTGGAATCATACAGGTTGCTATCCATTGAAAAGGAATTGTTAGATGAATTATTGACAGATTCGTACAATCATCTAGTGAATTTAAACGATTGCTCTTAATATAGTGGACTGCATGAAATATGCTTTTGAGCTACCTGTTAATGTGTAAAATGTTCAGTACAAGCAAACTTTTTAAAAATATCCATTTTTTTATTTAAAAAAAATTAAAAATTCAATTATAACAATCTGTATTTAGATTTAGTATCTACTGTATACTGCCAGTAAATATGTACAATATATGTACACTGTAATTACTAAAATATATATATATATTTTGAAAAAAATTTTAATTGTACCTTTTTTCCACTTATTTTTTTTTTTTTTTTTTATTTCTTATAAAAATTCAATGATATCATTATGGCTGTTGGTGGGCCCTCTTTGTCTCCTGGCAACCAATATTTTTAGACCCAGTCCGCCACTGCTCATGACTACAGTTGGACTTGAATGATGATTTTTGTAACTGAAGTGAATCACAAAACATTTTTGAGAAATTCAATGAGGTCCATTTGACTTCACTAGCCACAATTCAACTGAGAAAAGATTAATTTGGAGAAAAAACTTCAGAATAAGAATTACACATAAATTCACTAGCAAGAAAAATGAGAAAGTGGATTTACATTTCTTCCATAATTGGTAAATACTAAATTTGTAGCACACAATTTTATTAACAGTGAGCTGCCATCAATTATTTGCCTATTCAGCTGGATTTGATCACTCCATCTTTGAGGTGAAAGATGGGTTAGGTACCTGGCATTTTGTTAGCATAGTTTTTCTTTCTGTTTTTTTTTTTTTTTTTTTTGCTTTTGCTTACACTCAGTTCTTTAGATCATTTGGCCATTACCCCTAACTTTTGTTTTCATCTGGAGATTCAGACTGTAAATCTAGCTAAATGTGGACTTATATGGAATTGATTTTGTATTTCCTTATCATTCTATTCCATTTTTTCCACATATTTTTTCTATACTAAATTCCAAGTTAGAAAAATTGTGTTAGTTTTTAAGTTTATTTTGCATTGTTGTTTAGCAGTCAAAAATCATGAATCTTTTTTAAGGTAGAAGAATTAGAATGTTTTTTTCCTGGGGAAGATCTTTCATTTCTTGGTCACTTCAAACATTTTTACCATCCAAAGCCAGTTATTAACTATCACTAGTTTTTTTTTTTTTTTTGCTAAATCTATTGGTGCTATGTCCCAAAACACAACTGGATTCAGACATAATCTACAGAACACGCTCAGCAGCATTAGTGATGAAAAACAATTTGACTGTTATATGACAATCTGAAGTTTGAACATCTTGTAAAAGTGCAGGTCTACAACAGGGAGGAAACAACAGAAAATTTCATATCTGCATAGAGATGACTTTGAATGATTTAGATAAAAACTCAAGAAGGTGAGAGGGGTCCGTCAGCAGGAACAGTGATAGAAAAAAATCATAAAAGGAGTGAGGAAGAGGAGTGAGTTCTTGAAGACAGGGGGAAAGAATGTTCAGAAAAATGAGAAGGGATAAAGATGAAGTTTTGGAAAATAAAAAAAAGTTAGAAAGACAGAAGTCAAGAACGATGAAGTGCAGGAAAACCAGAGAAACTTAGAAAGTGCTACACAGAAATATAATGGAATAGCCAAGGAAAGGATAAAAAGAAAATGTAGAAAACTAGAGGAAACAACTGGAATAAGCACAAAATATGACAAAAAACACCTGGAACAGTTTACCTCATAGAAATTCAGAATTCACGAAAAAACAAAAAGAAAAAAACCCCGTGCATAACTGAAGACTAAAAAATGAAGTTTCAACCCAGCACATTGAATAGAACTGTTTAGAAGAGAAGCAGCTAAAATTAAGTCAGGGAAAGTATTTAGAAGTAAATAAGATTTTCAAAGTGTAAATTAATTCTGTTTCTCTGGTTTTCCTGCACTTCTTCAGGACATTGTTTTTGTTTGAAAAGAAAAGTTTCGCATCGAATAGGAAACACACAGAAGTGTTTATGAAAAATCAACGAACTTTGAGTAGTATATGATTCATATTGAAGTTGTTAGTAAGCAGTCAGGACTTGATACAAAGCATGTGAACAAAATAGTCAGGGCTTGAAAAATATCTGAAAAGTTACATGCCCAGCTAGGCATGTGCATAAATTATTTATCTGCCCAGGTAGTAAAGCTGGATGTCCACGATTTATCTTTTAAGATAAATCCAGAACCTTCATCTTTTAAGTTAAAAAATATGAACTTTTCTTACATGAGTTGAATTTTTGTCTTAAGGGTCTGTATTCAAAATGTTCAATGCACAAAAGTGTGTATCTCAAGTTTTAAGATGACGATGCTGAAATTGGTATGAACAAATTGATGATGAAATTGGTATTTGAAAAACTTAATGATTCTGTCATGTTTCTTTCATTAAAGTTTTCACCCGTTGTCACTAAACATCAGAGGCATGCATCCCGTCACTGATTATAAACAACATTTGGAGCAAAACTACATATGGTTCCAATTTCTGGACCTAGAGCATAATATAACCACACCGGACAAAAAATTAGTCACCCCTAACAGAAATTACAGTAGGAAGTTACTGGTTGCATGGAGGGTGCTGTGAGAGAATTGTTGGGAAATAAATAGCACTGACATGGTTTACAGGATCAGGGTCAGGAGCCAAGACAACCTTTGAAAAAGGTGAGAAATGTGACAATTTTTTTTAAAAAGGTGACTAAAAGGTGATTAAAAGAGACTTCTTCTTGCCAATAGCACAAAACACCAAATACAGTTACAAAAACATATTTTTTTTAATTTTTCTTTATACTCCTCTATCAAAAAAGGCCAGGTAAGATCATAATATTGGGTATATAAATAAGTTTTGAGGTGAACAAAACACGTTGTTGGAGAACAGAAACAATATTTTAATATTAATCAAAGTATGCTCCCTCTGAAGCTACAACTTTACCCCATCTTTCGGGCAGTGAACGTATGCCCCGAAGGAAGAATTCCGGTTCCTTAGAAGAGATTCAGTTGTCCAGCCAATTTTTGATGTCTTCATAAGAACTAAACCGTTCTCCAGAAAGTGCTGACTGCATCGACCGGAACAAATGGCAATCCGATGGCGCAATATCTGGCGAATATGGCAGGTGGGGTAGAACTTCCCAGTCGGATCCTTCCAAGTACTTTTTCACAGGTCGAGAAACATGCGGTCTTGCGTTGTCATGCTGTAAGATTACTTTATTGTGTCTGTTCTACCCTTCCGGCCGTTTTTGCGCGAGAGCTCGTTTTAAACGCATTAATTGGGTTCGATACCGATCACCAGTAATAGTTTCTGAGGGTTTCAGCAGTTCATAGTGGATCACACCCTTCTGATCTCACCAAATACACAGCATTACCTTTGAACCATGGATATTGCATTTTAGCATTGAAGGACCTGGTTCACCTGGCTTTACCCATGCTTTCTGCCGTTTAGGGTTATCATACCATATCCATTTCTCATCAGCAGTAATAATGCGATGCAAAAAAACCTTTCTTTTTGCCTTTGAAGCAGCAATTTGCAAATGGTTTTTCGACGTCCAAGGTCTCTTTCCCGCAAAGCATGTAGAACCCAATTCTCTTCTTTTTGCACCATTCCCATGGCAGCTAAATGTTGTGAAATGCATGGTTGACTAACATTTAATGCTGCTGCAAGTTCTTTTTGGGTCTGGCACGGATCCTCGTCAAGTAAAGCTTCCAATTCAGCATCAGCAATTTTTTTGGGTGGTCCAGAACGTTCTTTATCACTGACATCGAAATCGGTCCTTTTGAATCGTCTAAAGCAATACTCACATGTTTTTATGGATGGGGAATGTTCACCATAGATTTCTGACATTAAGCGATAGCTGTCGGCAGCACTTTTCTTGACAATAAAGTAATGCACTAACACTTCCCGCAAATGCTGTTTTGTCGAGACGAAAGTTGCCATTTTCCATCGAGTAAAACAAATATGTCTTCGCACCTCAATCGAGCATCGTATACCGACTCTGACAGCTGGTGTCTCGTACTGCGATATCGCAGTGTTGCCACCTTAAAATACATGCGAGCAGTAATAAGTACGACACCGAATGAAAATCCCTCAAAACTTATTTATATACCCAATACATTTCTTTATTATGGTCCTGGATGGGGTATGGCCATTTTATTGTCATTATATAATATTACAGAAGAAAAAAAAATACGCAAAATTCTGAAAAACTATGACATACAATTAATTCTCTTTAATGTTCAAAAAAAAAAAACACTTCTGAAGAAAAACTGTTTGGCTAACTGTTTTCTAGGCATCTAGCAAAAAATGATGTAATCATACTTGATTTTCTTTTCTCAAGGTTTTTCTGAATAATTTCTTCTTCCTTTTTTTTTTCACTCTTTCTTCTGTTTGCATACATTTTACTCCCTCGAGCATGCCTTCAGCTAATTTTGCTCCCCTTAAATAATTGTTTTAGAGTGCTTTCTTCAGTTTAGCTGAAGCTTCCAAAAAAGAGTTCTTCTCTTGCCTCCTTAGTTTATAGGGGTTCTTTTTCTTGTCATTCAGAGTAGCAGTCTCACATTTGATTGACTTTTTCATCTTTTTCATATCTTCTTCATAATCTATTCTTCTTTGTTCTTTTTGCTTTTCTTCTAATTCAATTTTCTTTTTCCTCTTACATTCTTCCATAAAGGCAGTGTACTTTGAATGTGCTTGCTGTCTGTACTTAATGAGTTTTGGATTAATGGGTACGAAAAGAAAATTAGGATACTGTTTCAAGGCATCCATCACAGTCAGTACACGGTTTAAAAATCTTTCAGTCATTGCTGATTTATTTTCTCCTAATATATGCTTAGAAATGGAAAATCGTCTCTCTATGTCAGCATTTCCATGTGAAAAAGTAAGAGCTGCCTTTATGACTTTTGCAACATTTGGAAACTTTATATCTTTTGATAATGAGTCCCTTTTTGAGATGTGTTGTTGCCAGTAATCATCAATAGTTTTGTTTTCAAATGCTGTATCATCTTTTTCTAGTTGCAAAAATTTCCATTCATCTAACAAATAATCCAGTTGAACATGAAATGGCATAATTTTTGAAACTTTCAATATGTCTCTGCAGCTTCTATCATTCATTCATTCTTTTAGGTCTAAAAATCTAAAATTTTTAAGTGATCCATTTGATAAACACGTCTTTTCCATCACATGCTTACAAGCAGTAATATAGTGCTTTTGAGCTTCCTTCAGAAACAACAACTTATCACTTTCTTTCAGTTTAGAAAGCTCCTCTGTGACCTTTTCATGAATGACAAGTTTTTCAAGAGGAAGCAGATTACCAACTGTAAACAGTTTATCAAGATCAACTTTAGAAAAATTAGAGATTTTTCTAATGACAGCAGTCTTCAAAACATGAGCCATGAAGGTCTGAAGAACGTTCCCTATTTCTTCATGCAATTTGTGGACCATGGGTGCTTGGCACTGAAAACGTTGTGTGAACTTCATGAATAGTTCAGCAGATGAAATAATGAAATGAAGTTCAGCTTTTATTGAAGGTTTCTTTAAGGTATTCACAACAGCCTTGTAGGATCTGGATTGAAGAGCAGAAGAATTTTTTCTCAGAGGAATGTGCTTAAGGAAATAGAACTGAATAATGTCCCACTGCTCCAAAATCCTATTGGCTGAAGGCCCCAAGGTAAGCCACCTTGTTGCATGTTTCACAAATTTGTGGTGTGGAACATTATATTTAGATTGCATTTCTTCAAACTCTTCCCAACGGGCAGGCCAACCATCAAAATAATGATAAATGTTTATCAGCAGCTCAGAAGCTTCTTCACCTAAATACTCCAATTATTTTACATATGCATTATGCATTGTGTGGATGTTGCAGGTACTTATGTTTATAACACTTGTCCCTCGTATCTTCTGGACATTAACTATTGAAAAGCCTAAAAACTTTATTAACATTAGGTCCACCTGATCCAAGCATTAGGCATCTGTTTTGTGATAAATTGGCCTTAGAAAGTGCTTCATATAGTTTTTTATGCAATGTTTCACCATCCGCTTTACCCCAAAAGAAAGTTCTGAGGTGCTGTGTCGTTATGCCAAGTTTGCTTTCTGACCAAAATGTGATGGTTGTTTGTAGCTCCTTTTTATCTTTAACATTAGTTGTTTCATCATAACTCAATGCGTAGTACGATGAACATGCTTAATCTAACATTAGTTCCCGGAAATAAGGAGCCAGTCCGTCAGTGATTAAGTATCGCATTTTCTTAGGGGAAAGAGAAAAATGTTCAGGGACACTGTCAGGAAACATTTTTTTAAAAACATCATGAATATCTTGTGATGATTCCATTGAATAATTACTACACACTGATTTCATCATCCAAATCAATTCAGCAGTAGCAGAACTTTCCTTGGCACTATAAATGCGAAGTTTTGGTGCACAAATTGAACTTGAAGGTTGTAAGTGCTTTAAGCATGCAGGAGAAGGTGCAAATTCTAAGCGTAGTTGGTTTAATGCAAATTTAGATTCAAAGTTTGATTTATGTTTTGATGTAAGCGAGTGATTAAAAATCGCCTGGAAACCTTTTGTTTCAAAGTTAATGGTGCAAAATAGTTCACTTTCACTATTTCTACTCCATGCAGAAACTTAGAAACTTTAGCCTTTGAATTATCTGTCTTTTCCAGCCATTCACTACATTTTTCCATTTTGAAATTTTTAGCAGAACTATTGGGTTAGATCAAGCCTGCCATTTTTATGGATATTTAAGAGTTAAAACAGATGAACAGGGAAAATGCTGAGTTTTATGGATTTTTTTTTTTTAGTTTCTAAAACATAAGTACGTAGTACTGATTCTTAACAGGAAATTACAGTTTAAAACTGCACCTTGGGCTTTCAATGCACCAGAAATCCACGAGGCTTTTGGCTTTGAAATGGGCCTCCCCAGCTTTATGAAAAGAAGAAAACCTGTTCATTAGTTGATTGACAGCCCACCCTGCCCAGACTCCTCGCAACAATAAATAATAAATAAGGTGCCTACATTTCTGCTACCCCCACCCCCCACGAGGCTAAATCCACGAGGCTTTTGGCTTTGAAATGGGCCTCCCCAGCTTTATGAAAAGAAGAAAACCTGTTCATTAGTTGATTGACAGCCCACTCTGCCCAGACTCCTCGCAACAATAAATAATAAATAAGGTGCCTACATTTCTGCTACCCCCACCCCCCAATCAAAAGAAAGATGGTGAAGTCCTAGTCTCCCACCATCATTGATTCAGAACTAGGCATAAAAAAAGGCAAAAACTAACTATGCGAAATCTTCAGGAAACTGGCTGAAATTTTGATCAACAAAATGAATTGGTAACAGGAAGACACCCTCCAAATTACGCCAAAATTGGTTGCAAACTTTTTAAATTAGCCATGGAAATTTTTAATCATTGGTAAACAGTAACACAAATGATATACACAAAAACGGTTAGTAAAATTTTGAGGGCTAATTGAAAAAGTTTTTAACCGATTCCGGCAAAATTTGGAGGTCATGTTTTTATTAGCGGTTTATGGTGGTCATTAAAATTTCAGCCAGTTTCATAAAATATTTGCAAAGATGCATCTTTTAGTTTTCTATCCAAGTCTAAGGGAAATCCTGGCCCATCTGAAATGAAGTTCAGGCCTTCCTACAATTATAAGGGAAGGTATAGGAGTGCAGAAATAACTACATTCACATAGTTGTACTATTTAACTATAGTTGTAGGCATACTTACAATCAGGGGTAGACAAAACCAAGGCGCCCGGTCGCCGTGGCGACTGAAAATAAATGGCTGGCGCCTAAGATTTTAGTGCAACAGCATTTTTTTTTTTTCAATTCAGTTTCAAAAAAATTTAACCTTAAAGCATCCAACACTTTACTCACAAAAAATAATAACAACAATTCTGTGTTTTGACTAGCAAAAAAGTTGCAGCATTTTGCGGGCTCAGGATATCGTTATTACAGTTTCCTGTCCCAAGTCTGCTGGTATTTATCGATGACAAACTTTGGGTGCTGGGGCAATGAGGTTGAATCACAGTAAAAGTATGCTGTGCTATACATTCTCCACCCTCGGCGGTCAGCTGGTGTAACAAAACATCGTTACACTGGCGTAAGGGTATGTTATTGTTTTATTTTGTTTTTTTGATGCGTTTGGATTGGAGGGCAATTTGTTTTTACTTTCCGTCTCATCATTCCATACTTCTGGCTTTTAGATCAAAAGACAGTTTCCTCCTGTGTTTAAAAGAAAGGTCTCTGGGCCAACCTTTTAATGAGGCAGCGAAGCGCCGCATTTCTCTCTTCGAAATTTTCAATTAAAAGATCTGAATTTTTTACAGATGTGAGATGTCGTAACTGAGTCATACAAGGTTATCCTGCAAATGCCACTACAATCAAATGAAAACTTTTTAATTGCTCATAACAGTTTTTATTATGACATTCAGAGCAGAAAACTGCCGTCGTACGAAATTAAAAACGTGATTAAAAATTTTAGTATTTAATTTTCACAATTTTTATCCATTCACATGAAAGTTGGTGGGTTTGTTCCTTTCAACAATTTATGAAGTTCATTAAATTTGCAGCCAGTTTTGTCAAAATTTCGCGAAGATAGAAAATCATATTTTTTATTCCAGTAACGTGCCAGAGATGTTAATCAGTTAACATCGTGCGCCCGTTTAAACGAGGAAGTTTTTGCAAACCCATTCCTCCCCCCACTCTCCATCCAGTTCACAGTCACAGCTATGATGCAACATTTCCTGCGCTGAAGCCATCAATCAACCGACCGTTGCTATGACAACTCCCTTTCTGACCAGCTCTGCACGGCTTCTGAAAGAGTAATGGCTGGCTCATCGAGCACCTGAACGTGATACCCCCTCACTGGGGAGCGTTATGTCACCACGAGGACACTGATTAAAGTAGCAGCTTTTGAAACTATATTGTTAAATTATACATTTTCCCCCAATATGGTCAAAAAAGGTTTGAAAAGGTGACAAAAGCTGAAAAAGGATGCAAAAGGTGACTAATTTTAAAAAAGGTTTAAAAAGGAGAGAAAGGTGACTGACTCCTGGCCCTGCAGGATCAATTCTGTCTCTTGCAGTGGTGAAGAGCAACGTGTGTGTTGAATTTAGTCTGCAATATATATCGTAAGACAGACATTACAGAGTGGGTAAAAGGAGCCATCATGTTAGGCTGTGCCCATGGACACAAAGTGAATAAAGTGGCCCAATTTGCGAAGTATGCTGTCCAGGGGGTCTACAAACAGTGGTGTAGTTCGCAGTCAACTGAAAATCAGGGACGTAACTGTGGCCGGAAAATGATTCTCACCAACAGGGACCACCACTATGTTTCATGCCTGGTAACTGCAAATCGGTTTCAAACCAGGCAACAATTGCTCCAAACAGACAATGAAAGTTCACTCCAACCAATTTCCGAAAGGACATTGCGACGAGAACTACATGCAATGGACATCTGGAACAGAGTACCACAGAAAAAGGCCTCTTTTAACATCAAGTCACAAAGTCGTGTACTATCAATGGACTCAGAGGCCCAAAACTTTACTGTGGAAGATTGGAAACGAGTAATTTGGTTTGATGAGTCTCGCTTTTGTTTGTTCTCTAATGATGGGAAGCGACAAGTGCATTGCAGGCCCAATGAAGCCTTAATCCTGATTGTGTCAAAGGTGTTCAAGCTGGAGGGGGCTCTGTGATGTTTTGGGGATGCTTTTTGTACCACAAAATGGGTCTTCTTGTTGCAGTGACGATGAATTTGAACCAGCATGTGTGCATATCTGCATTCTGAATGACGAAGTGTTGCACTTTGCCCTACATCTCCAGCAGCAGCATCACATTGGCACTCCTGTTTTCCAAGACAACAATTGCCTTGTGCACAGGGCTAAAACTGTGTCTGAGTGGCACAACGAACAATCAGCAACACTGTCTCACCTCAACCAGTCCGCCAAATCCCCAGATTTAAATCCTATTGAAAATCTGTGGGATCATTTGGAACAGAAGGTGATACACCGGAATTGACATCTATGTACTCTGGCGTAACTTCTGGCCCAACTGATGCATGAGAGGCTGCAAAGCGATATTCAATACATCCACAACCTCCTGGAGTCTCTACCACACTGGATTCATGCTGTTATCAAGGCAAGAAACACCATCACCCGTTGTTTGGTAAGTTCTGCCAGGGGTGACTAATTTTTTGTCCCGTGTGCTTAATTAAAGAAGTGATATTCTTCTGCCCTTGGCACTCCATAACAATAATACAACTTCCGATGATCGTGACATATGATGACTGTCTTTTTCTTGTAGTATGAAATTCTATTCCTAACTTTTCTATTTTTAAATTTAGTTGCCCGAACCGGGCAACTAGATTTTTTATTTACCTACCCAGTCCAATAATTCACATGCCCCAAGCATCTTGTGCATGGTATTTTTCAAGCCTTGATAGTGGAATTTATGAGCCATTAATGATCTTCCTCAGAATACAACTAAGTGTAGTGTTTGGAAAGAAAGGGAATTTCCGGGTGAATAACATGTAAGAGTAGTTGCTGTCCATCATCTATAACTAAAATTATAACTAGATACATGAATGGAGAATTTCTTCATTTATCTTCTCAACTACAAAAACTTGAAAAAATTACAATATATACACCACATGATCACTGAATTATGACCACCCCTATCATAAGTGGATATGGCACATTGACCATGCGATTCCTGAAGGGAGCGATTAGTCGATTGACGTAGCTTATATAAGGTGTGAGTGGAGTCGTAGGTAGTAAAATTTGGAGTGTGATGGGTAAACAGAAGTATTTATTGGACTTTGAGAGCTCGGAGAGCGGGTGCCTCAATTTCTAAATGGCTGAACTGGTGGATTGTTCGTGAGTCACCATAGTTAAAAAGTGTGTCAGGACTGGCGTAATAATGGTCAAACAATGACTTGGAATCAAAATTGAAAAGGACAGCGAAAGGTTGGAGTGCTATGTGAGCACTGGGTCCAATGACTCGTACAGGCCAACAGACGCAGCAGTGCTCAACAGCTGACTACCCAATACGACAGAAGTCAACCCGGAACAGTATCTGTCATAACCATGCATCGTAGGCTTGCACTTATGACCTATAAAAGCAGACAAACCTGACCACATCGTCTCCTAACCATGTTAATTGACGCAAAAGACTCGCCTGATGCAAAGATCATGCAAGTTGGGCATCTGATGACAGGAAAAATTATACTGGTCTGATGAGTCATTTTTTACTCTACTGCATGGATGGTTGTGCAAGTACTTGGCTCAAACAACATGAGGCACTCAATCCATTCCGCATGGTCTCCACAGGGCAAGCCAGTGGAGGTGGCTGTATGGTGTGGAGCATATTTACCTGGCAGGAACTTAGACTCTTGTCGCATGTGGAAAAACATATGACTGGTGAGAGCTATCATGAATTGTTTGCTGGCTCTGTACACCCAGCAATGTAGCACTTTTTCCCAAATTTCAACGATGTCTTCCAAGATGACAATGCAGCAAGCCACAGGTCTAATGTTGTGCAGGAATGGTTTGAGAAATACGGTTCAGACTTCCAGCATATCGATTGGCCTCCGAACTCCCCTAATATCAATCCCATAAAGAACTTGTGGAACACTATGGAACGGCATATCAGGAGTCTGGATACACCAATCACCTCCACAGCAGCACTGAAGGCCACATTACACACAGCTTGGTTGGCCATAATTCCCAACTGCTTCTGGCATCTTATTGAATTGATGCCACATCGGGTAACTGCTGTACTGTCGCTGAAAGGAGGGCCTACGAAGTATTAGGTAGGTGGTTATAATTCAGTGATCACTCAATGTATATATATATAACTTTTGTTTAATCAAATATAGTCATTTTGATGCAAAGAATGAAGGAAAATATCAGAAGTTTGGTAAGTGATCATCTTTTGTTTTGACTTATGACAAAGTCTGAATATGAAAAGTAAAATATTTTTCCTCTACATCTGAGAGAAAAAAAAATGAGGGGGAGGGGGTCTAACTTTCACTTACCTTTAGTGTTTTTCCCTGTTGACTGTGATTTAACAAATCTATGTACTTGCAACACATCATAGCAAATGTCACAGAGATATGCTTCTAATGTACAGTTCTGTGACAGTCTTAAGAGACAATGGGAAAGAGACACAGGAACAGATTTCCTAATTTCTTTAGTGAGAGAGAGAGAGTACATGTTTTACTTACCAGATTTCTTTGCTTCCAAAAAGAGCACTCTTATTCTGTTCACTTACCATAGTGATGCAGGAGATGAGTGACTTTTAACAGTAATTATATTTCACTTACTTGCATGATGCTTGCTCTTCAAAGGACTTCCAGGAGTGATTCCATGTATAAATGAGTTGCTCTGACATTTCAAATATGCACTGAACAATGTGTTGAAGGAAGATTAGTTGATATTAACACATTGTGTGAATTATTCTTAATACTGACAGAAAATGTGAATTGAGTGAGAACAAGGCATTTTTTCAACATTTCACTTAAATATTTTTTAAATTCTGAATAAATCCTGTCCCTTTTTTCAGGTCAGTGATATTATGGTTATTGGTGCTTAAACCCCATTTAAAACACTGTCATTGAACTGGTACACTAAGGGACAACCATATTAATCAGTTACTATAGTGGCATTTCTATTTTGTTTTTCTTTCCCTCTTGAATCGTATTAATAGGTGTGGGTATTATTGCTGATAATTGTTTGGCATACTTAAAAGTGCATTCAGAAAAATTAAGAGATTATCCAAGTTGTTAGATGGGAAGCAGAAATTTTTATTAAGCTTCCCTGTAACCCCCCCCTCCATCTTTTTTTCGAAGTTCTGTTCTGAAACTTTTGACGTGTGTCTTGAAATACATTTATCATATAGTAAATCTGATCACTGCAGGGAGACAATAATTTCACAATAATCATCAGTCATCAAACTGTCTTCCAGAGAAATATAAGAATAATGACTAGGTATAGATGCAGACAGTTTTTTTTTTTTTTTTTTTTCTGTCAAAAATAGAATGTTCCTCTGGCAAAGAGGGAAATGAAAATAGAAGATTAAAAAAGAAATCAGATTATGTAACTTATATAGTAAGAAAAAGAATAACTTTCAGTTCAGAAAATTTACATAACTTTTATTGATCTTTTTATTTTGTTTTTGTACTTGAATAGTGATTTTTTTTTAATGCTAAAGCTTAAGGCAAAGGTGCGTTTTGCGTACATCTTATGATAATTTTATTTTGCTGTTATTAATTACAGATCTTATATTGCTTATTACTTTTAGCTAGCATTGTTACTTTACAATTTATTTTCTTGTGGCATTCTAATAAACTTAACTTTGTAATATATAGTGCATTTTTTTATCGTAGAATCAATGCGTTTCAGTTTTATTTTTTTAGTGATTATAATTCATTTTCACTGGCAGGTTTCTATCGTTACTCATGTAACTTTTATCTGTAATGTAGTATAATACATATTTTACTTGAAAAACGTTGAAACATAACCGTCTAAGCACGATACACTGATAAAATCACGATGAAAATAAAACTTTAATTACAGATAAAATACATTGACAAACGTAAGATCTTTCGGGTCCTGCCAGCAGGCACCCATCTTCAAATGTAATGAAATAACCACATGGCTGAGGAAGCTTATAAACACAGTAGCAAATAATATGGGATGACGTATAGTCAATACTCACGTGATGTACAGCGCATGTCCAACCGAAACACAATGTGCAACATCAGAAGAAGAAAGAGGAGCACTACAGTCAATTTATGAGCAAGGTTTTCCATGGTTGGGAATAATCCTTGGTTGTTCATCATTACAACAGGAGCCAGAAAATTTCTCGATGAAACGGCTTTCTGCGAGTAATACGTGTGATTTAACAGGAGGAGCTGTAAGAATCATAGCTTCTTCCCAAATGAGAGCATGAGTTCCTCTGGTAACACAGCGAACCAAAGCAGTAGGAGTAGATCCATTCCGACAAACGAGTTTTCAATGTCCTAGACGTAGAACCAATGTAACACATGTTGGGTTTCTCTATGGAAAGTGACTTTAAAGGAATTTTGTATATCCCATGCCTATGGAGATCGACAGGTCAGTCCCGGCTTTTTCGTAACTGAAAAAATGTTAGATACTTTAATGCCGAAATTGTGCCTCCTACAAATCGTCTGAAGGGGCTTAGTAATAGCAGGA
This sequence comes from Macrothele yani, assembly GCA_039090855.1. Classification (NCBI taxonomy): domain Eukaryota; kingdom Metazoa; phylum Arthropoda; class Arachnida; order Araneae; family Macrothelidae; genus Macrothele; species Macrothele yani. The sequence continues at coordinate 1,172,716 of CM076996.1, read as the reverse complement.
ATAAATGGGAGAGAGCCGACAAAAGTGAAATTAGAACGATCGCCGGTCAAAGTAATATAATTATTTCTAAAAATCCTACTTATAAGTCTATCGATTAAAGACTTGGAATAACCAAAGGATTCAGCCAAACCCCGTATGGTCTTCAACTCTACACTACAAAATCTAGGGGTAAAGGAGTGTGAGAAAGCACAACATATTGAAAAAGTAAAAGCACAAAGTTTATATGACATAGGGTGCGCTGACGATTTAGGAATAATAATGGGACAGGAAGAAGGCTTCCTATAGACGCAGAATGATAAAGAACAAGAATAAAAAGAACGTTGAAGTTTGAAATCTAAAAACGGGAGGCACAAGTCTTCCTCCAGTTCAACAGTGAACCTTATTCAGGGGTATTGTGCAGAAAGGTGATTAGCAAAGGTATGAAGGTCGCACAGAAGACGGCCAAAAAAACAAGAATGTCGTCCACATAGCGGAGAAACAATAAAGGTTTAATAGGGTAGGAGCTCAAAACCCTATTCTCCAAGTTCTGCAACAAAATTTCAGCTAGGAGGGACATGTCCATAGGCGCCCCTGCACAATGCCCGTAAATTACTTATAAAAGTTGATTATGATAGAAAAAATAGTTGAGGCCATTAGTAAAATTGAGCACCAGATCATACAAAGTGATCCTACTCAGGCAGCCATTTCTGCTCTAAACAGATTACGTAAGCACAATCCATTACCTTCTGCAATTTCTAATCACATGCACCCACCGTTGGGCCCTCGTATTCCAGAGCTTTTGGTAAGCTCAAGACCCATAAGGAGGGCTTCCCAGTCAAACCTCTTGTCTCAGCTTATGCCAATCCTACTCGCCCTCTTGAGGTTTCTTTTAAACACTTTCTTCAGCCTTTAACTTGTGATTTGGTGTATTCAATCTCTAGTTTGACAAACGCTCTTCAGAAGATTAAATCTTTTAGCTCTTCAAACTCTAAACCTTTTTTAATGGCATCTTCAGATGTCATTTCTCTCTTTCTGAATGTTCCGGTTCAGTCTGTTCACGAGCTTATTCAAGCTAAACTTTCTGCTCAGGACAGCACCCCCCCTCATGAAATTCAGGCCATAATGTCTGTTTTAAAGTTAATTTATCACCGTTCCTATTTTCAATTCAATCGTGTTATTTACCGGCAGTGTTCAGGGGCGCCTATGGACTCCCCTCCTAGTTGAAATTTTGTAGCAGAACTTGGAGGATAGGGTTTTGAGCTCCTACCCTATTAAACCTTTTGTTTCTCCACTATGTGGACGATATTCTTGTTTTTTGGCCATCTTCTGTTGCTGACCTTCATACCTTTGATAATCACCTTTCTGCACAATACCCCTGAATAAAGTTCACTGTTGAACTGGAGGAAGACTTGTACCTCCTGTTTATGGATTTCAAACTTCAACGTTCCTTTGATTCTTGTTCTTTATCGCTCTGTGTCTATAGGAAACCTTCTTCCTGTCCCATTATTATTCCTAAATCATCAATACATCGTGCTTTCTCACACTCCTCTACCCCTAGACCTTGTAGTGTAGAGTTGGAGACCACATGGGGTTTGGCTGAATCCTTTGGTTATTCCAGGTCTTTAATCAATAGACTTAAAAGTAGGATTTTTAGAAATAATTCTATTACTTTGAGCGGCGAACGTTCTAATTTCACTTTTGTCGGCTCTCTCCCGTTTATTCCTGCTATTATTAGGCCCCCTCAGACCATTTGCAGGAGGCACAATTTAATAGATACTTCATGTATATCTTCCATATAAGGAAGTCACAAGTTATACGTGGTTAAAATACATAATATATAGAGATTCAGTATCTCTCTTAGAATTGCTATTGCGTACATTAAAATATGGACATGTGATTATGGTAGTGCAGTTAATTATGACGTTTATTATTTTAAAAAGTAAAGACTAAAAGAAGGCAAGAGCAATTACTCACATATATTCGTCCAGAGGTCACTTTCGTTCGCATACAACCACAGTTCCCCAAGTTGTTTGGTCCCAGATGTTCAGCGGCTATGTATTGTAAAAAGTCCGATGGTGACTATAATAAAGTGTTTAGCAATGCAAAAGTAGTAGTCGATCCAAAGAACCGTGCTATATATTGTATCGTAAGCTCAAAGAATAATACGACTGAAAATAAAAACCATGTAATTACCTATGCCACAGGCAGGTTAAAAGGCTAACAATGAACAAATCTAAGGAACTACAATGAACAAGTCTGAAAGGCTGATAGTGAACGAATTTAAAAGAACAAAATAAAATATGAATGGCCAGAAGAAACAATGAGTGAACCATTTACATAATGCGTGCACCACCTCCTCACGTCCACCAGCATCCCCGGACGTGTTTCGCCCTAGCCTCTTCCTGGGCGTTCTCAACAGGAAACGAAACGTCTGTTGGCAAGTGACAACGTTTCGTACCTCCAGAAGTTATGATGTACATTGCACATGGGTCAGTTTTCCACCTATATGATGGTGCCATCTGGTGTCATAGTTTGATTTTCCTGTATTTGTAGTCTTTTAATTTTATTTTTATGCTTTTCTTTTAATCTTTTTCGGTGTCCACTAATTTCCTACAGGCATATGAAAGGTCATATAGTGAATTGTTATTGCAGTTCGATGATTTGGTCTTCTCTATTAAGATGGATTCAGCAATCTGTATGGTCCTCCAGTTTTTTTGGTGATTTATCAATTTTATTTCCTCCCATAGTGGTGTGCATTGATTATTTATACAGAAGTCGATAAGTGCAGTTTTATTTTATTTTCTGAACCAATTGCCGATGTATTCCAATAATCTTATCCTGATATTTCTTTTGGTGCTTCCTATATATTGGCTGATAATTTTGTTTTGGCTGTCCCCTATTGGAATTGAGTGAACACCCGCTTTCTGCAATATTGGTGTGTTTCCGTGATCAGAAGTTAATGTGTCCTCGATATTTTTGGTTTTTATGCCAAAGCCCAAGTTAAATTTCTTGCATGCTTCTTTCAATATACTATTAATTTCATGGTTGTAGGATATTGATCCACAATATTTCATTTTATTTTTATCGGTTGATATTCTAAAATGATCATTTCTTTTCTTCTCTGTTATCCTTTTTATAAGATTGTTTATTATTCTGATGTCATATCCAAAAGCAGAGGCCGTGTTTCTGATCCAATTGAATTCTTTATTTAGCAATCGGTTATTGGATGTATGGGTTATCACTCTATTGATGTATGACCTGAAGGCTGAGTACTTATATGATATAGGATGGTGAGAATTAGCTGGAATAACGTTGGCAATATATATCGTAAACCTAACTATATTGCCAACGTTATTCCAGCTAATTCTCACCATATATATCGTAAACCTAACTATATTGCCAACGTTATTCCAGCTAATTCTCACCATCCTATATCATATAAGTACTCAGACTTCAGGTCATACATCAATAGAGCGATAACCCATACATCCAATAACCGATTGCTAAATAAAGAATTCAATTGGATCAGAAATACGGCCTCTGCTTTTGGATATGACATCAGAATAATAAACAATCTTATAAAGAGGATAACAGAGAAGAAAAGAAATGATCATTTTAGAATACCAACCGATAAAAATAAAATGAAATATTGTGGATCAATATCCTACAACCATGAAATTAATAGTATATTGAAAGAAGCATGCAAGAAATTTAACTTGGGCTTTGGCATAAAAACCAAAAATATCGAGGACACATTAACTTCTGATCACGGAAACACACCGATATTGCAGAAAGCGGGTGTTTACTCAATTCCAATAGGGGACAGCCAAAACAAAATTATCAGCCAATATATAGGAAGCACCAAAAGAAATATCAGGTTAAGGTTATCGGAACACATCGGCAATTGGTTCAGAAAATAAAATAAAACTGCACTTATCGACTTCTGTATAAATAATCAATGCACACCACTATACATCATACATACATATCACTAAGCTGTTCTCTGAGATTCAGAGATTAGCTCCAAAAATAAATACAAACTTCCAGATATTTTTACTTATTGTTGTCGTATCAAACTTCACCATTTACATCGATCTTGACATACAACTCGTGCCTCACTGATATCCATTACACGCCGTACACAAGATCTTTTATACTTCATACTCATAATCTTTTTCTCATCCAGAGCACACCACTATGGGAGGAAATAAAATTGATAAATCACCAAAAAAACTGGAGGATCATACAGATTGCTGAATCCATCTTAATAGAGAAGACCAAATCATCAAACTGCAATAACAATTCACCATATGACCTTTCATATGCCTGGAGGAATTTAGTGGACACCAAAAAAAGATTAAAAGAGGAGCATAAAAATAAAATTAAAAGACAACGACAAATACAGGAAAATCAAACTATGGCACCACCATATAGGAGGAAAACTGACTCATGCGCAATGTACATCATGACTTCTAGAGGTATGAAATGTTTTCACTTGCCAACAAACATTTCATTTCCCGTTGAAAATGCCTAGGAAGAGGCTAGGGCGAAACGCGTCTGGGGACGCTGGTGGATGTGAGGAGGTGGTGCACGAATTATGTAAGTAGTTCACTCATCGTTTCTTCTAGCCATTCATATTTTATTCTTTTAAATTCGTTCACTATCAGCCTTTCAGACTTGTTCATTATAGTTCCTTGGAGTTGTTCATTGTTAGCCTGTTAACCTGCCTGTGGCATAGGTAACTACATGGTTTTCATTTTCAGTTGTATTATTCTTTGAGCTTACGATACAATATATAGCACGATTCTTTGGGTCGACTACTACTTTTGCATTGCTAAACACTTTATTATAATCACCATCAGACTTTTTGCAATACATAGCCGCTGAACATCTGGGACCAAACAACTTGGGTAACTGTGGTTGTATGCGAACGAAAGTGACCTCTGGACGAATATATGTGAGTAATTGCTCTTGCCTTCTTTTAGACTTTACTTTTTTAAATAATAAACGTCATAATTAACTGCACCACCATAATCACATGTCCATATTTTAACGTGCGTAATAGAAATTCTAAAAGAGATACTGAATCTCTATATATATTAGGCACAATTTAAGCTTCAGCATTAAAGTATCTAACATTTTTTCAGTTACGAAAAAAGACCGGGACTGACCTGTCAATCTCCATAGGCATGGGATATACAAAATTCCTTTAAAGTCACTTTCCCCAGGGAAACTTGACATGTGTTACACTGGTTCTACATCTAGGACATTGAAAACTCGTTTGTCGGAACACCAATACGACCTACGGAATGGATCTACTCTTACTGCTTTGGCTCGCTGTGTCACCAGAGGGACTCGTGCTCCCATTTGAGAAGAAGCTATGATTCTTACAGCTCCTCCTGTTAAATCGCACTTATTACTCACAGAAAGCCTTTTCATCGGGAAATTCTCTAGCTTCTGTTGTAACGACGAACAACCAAGGATTATTCCCCAACCATGGAAAACCTTGCTCATAAATTGACTGTAGTGCTCCTCTCTCTTCTTCTGACGTTGCACCTTGTGTTTCAGTTGGACATGCGCTGTACAGCACGTGAGTATTGACTATACGTCATCCCATATTATTTGCTACTGTGTTTATAAGCTGCCTCAGCCATGTGGTTATTTCATTGCATCTGAAGACGGGTACCTAAGATCTTATGTTTGTCAATGTATTTTATCTGTAATTAAAGTTTTATTTTTATCGTGATTTTATTAGTGCATCGTGCTTAGACGGTTATGTTTCAACGTTTTTCAAGATATTTTATGCATGAGTTTTCAGCTCTTATGTGACATATTTTACTATATAAAACTATAGTGTTGCTTTGCTGCAATGTTTAATAACAAAATTGTTTTAAAGCGGGTATTCATTTTATGATAAAAAAATTCATAACTTAATAATTTTTACCATTTAAATACTTTGGTTTGAACAATGGAGGAAATATCACTTATAATTGTATTTCAACTGCTACAGTGTAAATTTCATGGAAGGATGGTACTAAGTTTTGTCAAAAATGCAATATGTTTAAGAATTTGTGTTGAACTAGTTATCATTGTTCACTAGGTGGTGTTTGTTCTCAAGTGAAAAAGAAGCTTGCAAGGTTTGTAGGTCATGAAGGTATTATATCTGACAAAGGCTTTAGTTTTGAAAGTAGTGTGGCTTTGGAAGGAATTGAGCTGCATCATCTTTTTTTTTTTTCCCCCAAGTTAGGAAAACTTTATTTTCGGCATGCTAATCTGCTGTTGTTTTATTAGTACCTAACTCCCACTTCCTCTAGAAAATGTGGCTGTAAATTCATTTCTCCCACAACATCCTTATTATCAATAAATGTTTGCATTAACAAAAAGAAATGCTTCAAAAAACTCTATGCACGTTGAAAGGCAGGAGTACTTAAAAGACTCAATATGAGTTTGGAGACAGTCCCATGTCACATCTAAAGTAAAAACACCAGTTGCATATGGTTTCAAGTGAGTACCTTTTTAAACAAGTGCTTTAATGACTGGTGTTTTTACTTTAGATGTGACATGGGACTGTCTCCGAACTCATTTGAGTCATTTAAGTACTCCTGCCTTTCAACGTGCATAGAGTTTTTTTAAAGCATTTCTTTCAGTTAATGCAAACAATACTTACATTTCAGCATGTTTTTACTAGTGGTATATCATAACATATTCCACAGCAAATGTTTTGAGCCTTATTATTAAATGTTTCTTCAAGTGAAAACAATCAGATCGTACTATATGACTGGCTTTGGAGTTAATGATTTATTCAGTCACCTTGATTTATCTTCAGAGATGAAGTTTTAGTTGTTGCAGAAGCAAAAATGAAGAACAGAGGCTGTTTTCTGATGGAGTGGATAAAATTTAATAGCAGTGAAAAAGGATGAAGAAGATCAGCTAAAATGTTCAATGTTCCAAGAAGGACAGACTGATGCAAAGCAGTAGCATGAAGGTGTACAGGGTGCTTAGAAAAGTTCTATATTATTTCAAAAATCAATAAAACGTGAATAAAGTAGCATATGATTGTAATAACATCTTAGTTATCACTCAGCAAGACAAACAGCCATTACAGATCACAACACTCACCGGGGTGATGGGTGTTGCCAATCTCGTTTATTCATCTACAAATCAGCTATATAAGAATACCGGAGAATATGACAATAATATATGACATCTTTCTTTTTCTTTTTCTTTTTTTAAAGATTCAGTTTATCAGGTGGATGAATTTTTCGTCCTGAACGAGTGGTCACAGAATTAGCCAACTTAGTAGGTGTGCCAATGCACTGAGAAAAACGAGATGGTAATTGTGATTCAGGTATAGTAACATGACATTTATCTTTAGTTGGAGAGTTCTGAGGAAGGAGCAACCGATTAGAATCGGGTATAGTAATCATAGGTGTATCATAGTTTTGAGAGTTCTCCAGGAAAGACGAAACTGGTGGGCACTCAACTACAGGCTTTTTCGGCGTGAATAGAGCTTTTGTTGGACGAATACACTCTGCATTGCATCGAAGAGTGGTGCCATCCTGAGTGGTAACTAAATAGGAGCGAGGAGTATCAAGCTTCGCAGATACAGTAGTAAGAATCCAGTTGCAATGTGCCGTTTTAAGTTTTATAGATTGCCCTGTACCAAGGATGGTGCTTGGTTATGAGTACCAGTTGTGGCATTTATACGCTGGTTCTCTCTGGAGAACTGGAGGCGAGCAGAAGTTGATGCCCGAGGCAAACGTGCCAGAGGATGTAACAGGATGATTTTTCGTGTAGGACGTCCAAATAGACGTTGAGCTGGAGAAGGTAGGTCACCGCGAGGAGTATTCCTCCAATTCAATAGTGCCAGAGGCAAGTCAGATTGTTCTAGATCAGTACGCTTTAACATTAACTTAGCGATTTGCACATACCGTTCTGCCAAACCATTTGACTTGGGATAATGAGGACTGGATGTGAGATGTTGTATCTTCCAGTCTCTTGCAAAATTACAAAATGACTCAGAGTTATAGTGTGGACCATTGTCAGTTTCTAAGATATCAGGAACACGACGAGTGGCAAAAGTAACTTTTAAATACTTGACCACAGCTTGAGATGTTGGCTGACTTAGTTTTTTAAAATCAAAATATCCGGAGTAACTATCAACTACAAGGCAATAATGGTCACCCTGGAAGTCAAATAAATCTGATGCTATTCGTTGCCATCGAAAACAGGGAATAGGTTTCATCAGTAATGGTTCTGTGTTAGGAGCATGAGCAGTTTGTTGACATGTTGGACATTTTTGAACATATAGTTCAATCTCTTTAGACATTCCATGCCAAAATATTATTTCTCTTGCACAATGTAAGGAAAGGCTAGTACCCAGATGACCCTGATGGATAAGTTTGAGATATCTAGGTTGAAGTACTCTAGGAATAATCAGTCGTTCAGCCTTGAACAACAGATTTTTGTATACAAATAATTCTTCTCGATAATTCCAATACTTGTGTAAAGAAACAGGCACTTCCTTTATTGTTGGTGGTGAACCTTCAAGGATAACTCTCTTGAGTTGTTGTAGTTCTTCATCTGCATTAGTTGCTGCAAACAGCTCTTGAAATGTTAATGAGGGAAGCAGTATATCGAGTAATGTTTCAAAAAGTTCTTGATCTTCACCAGCTGTCTCCAAAGACTCTACACTACAGTCACGACTTTGAGCATCAGGGATTGGAATATCAGTACCATGTTTAAATATTATTTTCAGCAAATACTGAAGCACATAAACAATTAATCGCTGTAATCTAGGTGGAGCTGTATGTAAGGGTTTCTTCGCGATGACTTCTAAAGGTTCATAATCCGTTTCAATGGCAATAGACTTGCCATAAATATAGTCATGAAATTTTTTGCACCCATGACGAATGGCAAAGGCTTCTTTCTCAATTTGAGGATAACGCTGTTGTGCAGATGTTAATGCTTTGGTAGAATATGCTACCGGTCTACCATCTTGGAGAAGTACAGCACCAACTGCATGAGAACTGGCATCCACAGAAACAACCACTGGCTTGTTTACATCATAATAAGCCAACTGTGGAGTATTTTGAAGAGATTCTTTTAACTTACAAAAGGCTTTTTCTTGGTCAGAAGACCACTCCCATATGACATCTTTCTGTAAAAGTCTGTGCATGGGTTCTGAAATACTTGAATAATTAGATATCAATTTAGAAACATAATTAGTCATACCCATAAATCTCTGCAACTCAGTAACACAAGTAGGTACTTTTAATTTTCCAATGGCCTCAACCTTGGATGGGTCAATTTCTATTCCACTTGTGTAAAAATGTGACCTAAGAATTTAACTCTTGTTTTCTCAAATTCACACTTGTCTTTATTCAACCGAATTTCACTCTCTAAAAGTCGATCAATAACCTTCGATGTTAAACTACGTAACTCCTTGAGCGTGTTTACCCAGATCAGAATATCATCCATTGAGCATTCAGTATTGCCAATGCCCTTCAATATTGACTCCATAACCTGTTGGAAAACTTCGGGTGCTGAAGCAAGTCCAAATGGCACTCTGAAAAATGAGTATCGATCCCAGGGTGTATTAACTGTCAAGTAATCCGAAGTACATTTTGTTACACGTAATTGCCAAAAACCCTTTTTGCATCAAGTAGGGTAAAATATTTTGCTGTTTTTACTCTAGCAGCTATATCTTCCACAGTTTTGAGTGGAAAGTGACATCTTTTAATAGCTTTATTTAGATCTGTAGGGTCTAAACACAAACGAATTTAGTCTTGTTTCTTAATGATTACCAATGGGCTTACTGCAGGAGTAGGATTTGCGACAAGTACGAGAATCTTCACCATCATGTCAATCTCCTTCTTTATCTCACGAATTGCATAAAGTATTTGCCGTGGTGGATGTATAGTTAACGAAGCACCTTCTTGCAACTCTATATCATATTTAAAATTCTTTATACAACCAATACCTTGAAAAATCTTTTCTGGAATAGGACTTACAACTTCATGAACTGGAATGAAATCCTTATTTCTTACTATTAAACCTAAATTCTCACAAGCATAGCATCCTAAAATGCAGTTGAATCTACCCTAAACCACTAGAAAATTAAGTGTAACAGGTTTGTTTTTTATAATACACTTAGTGCTTATCTCTCCCAGAACTGGTGTTTATGTATTATTAAAAGACCTCAGTCGTTTAACTTGTGAATTTGAAATTTTCTCAGATAGTTGTCTTGCCAATTCTGCAGTTATGACATTCCCTTCTGCACCAGTGTCAATCTTAAAATTAGCACAAATTCCTTTATCAAATAGCACCTTTGTATACTATTTACCTTGGTAATTATTTGAGAAATTAATCACTTCACTGATATGTAAAGTATCACAGGTATATGTAGTAATGTCTTCCAAATCACTATCAGATTCACTAATCTCATGAACTTCCTTATTTCGTGACTTAAAAGTTTTCATATTAGCTTTGCATTGGCACGCATAGTGTCCCTTCTTGGAACAGTAATTACACATCACGCTGAAAGCAGGACACTACCAAAATTGGTGCACGAAACCACATCGCCAACACACTCCCTTCACTTTGATGTCCACTGTGGACTTCGATTCTTCGCGTATTTCTGAGCAATTGAATTCTGTAGGAACCCTTTTTTGTTGATTCTTAATGAAAGGCCTTCTTTATTTTTATTCATCACTGCCCTCATTTCCTGAAGTTGATTCGAAGCCCATTCACTAGCTCTGCATATATCAATTGCTTTATTCAATGCCAACCCTCCTTCAGCTAATAATAATTCACAAACTTTATCTGAAAGAACACCACGCAGAATCTGGTCACGCAACAAACCATCTTGTAAATTACCAAAAGCACATTCAATAATCTTCATTAGAAGTTTAGTTAAGTAAGAATCAAAATTTTCTTGCTCACCCTGCACACAAGTAAAAAACAAGTAGCTTACATACGTCTCATTTGGTTTTAGGGCAAAGCAATCATCAAATCTTTTTTAATCACAGCTACATCGCTCTACTCTGCCTCAGACAAGTTAAAAGTATTAAAAATCATAGTTGCCGAAGTTCCTATTGCTGACATGAAAGTAGCAGCCTGCACCTGCGGTGGTTTCTCAAAAAGTTGTGTAGCAATTGCATAAAATTCGAATGATTGTTTCCACAGCTTCTATTTTGTGGCCATGTTGTCAGCAGTCACTTCCAACTCTCGAGGAAGATGAGTGTTAGCAGAATCCATGTTACTTGAACTATAAACTCAACACAGTTGCCTCAAATTAGTCATAACACCACAAAATTTACGATCCCACAATTCTGCCTCCATGTAATAACATCTTAGTTATCACTCAGTAAGACAAACAGCCATTACAGATCACAACAATCACCAGGGTGATGGGTGTTGCCAATCTCGTTTATTCATCTACAAATTAGCTATATAAGAATACCGGAGAATATGACAATAATCACTGTAGTTGTGAGAGACTAAAAAATGTTTCATGTAATTTGTGCCCAACAGATTGGTCAACTTATAATGTTTCTCTCTCACAAAGTCTTAGGTTGCGATAATACAGGAGCAAGACCAATGTGTATTGTGCAGGCTCTAGAGCCTAATGACTTTTCTCAGTATATGGCTTAGCAATTACCATGCTGGAGAGACTTGAAACTGATGTTAATTATTTTAATAAAGCGTGTTTTAATGTGTTTTAATGAAGAAACCACTTTTCGTATGTCAGGAAAGATAAATAAGTGAGCATCATGTGAGCATGTAGGGTTCTGAGAATCCTAACAAGCTGTGTGAACATGTTTGTAATAGTCCAAAAGTGTGTGTGTGTGTGACAGACAGACAGACTGCCACTGGAACTGTGTTTCAGGATGAGTTGTTCATGATACCTCAACTGGATCATCTTAAACATAAAAAATGAGCAAAAACACACAGTCATGTACAGTAAAAGATTCGTTTAGCGGTAGCTTTCGGTCGTCCAACGACCTTGATCACCCGCGATCGACTGGATGGGCTGGTTGCCAGAACTACCATTTGAAGTTGGGGTGTTGGAAAAGTTGCCAGATTTTAAAAGTGAGATCCAAATAAATGGGATTTGGTGAGGGGTCTCTGAATTGCAGTTTTTGGTGAACAAAATTTCAATGCTTTCTTAGAAATGCAGAGATGCTTTATTGATGAATGGGGCAACGCTTTTAGTTTCTTTCCAGATGGGAACTGCAGAGGTGTCTTCAAGGGTTAGTGCAGATAAAGCTGTCTTTGGAAGACCATTGGAAACATCTTTTTGTGTTCACCAAGTCTTGTATTGATGCTTCGGTATGTGCTTCCAATATACACTGAGAGACCAGAGGAAGTTGAAATGGGAATAGCATAAACTTCAGGGGTGAGACAAGATCCCTGTCTTTAAGCAGGCACATTATTGCTGAAGGGTTTGATTTCACTGTGAGAGTGTAGCCCACAGTTTTGAAAAGTTTACACATCTTATAAGAGAAGGATCCATGGAAAGAGATGGAACCAATGAATGGTGGTTTTTCCATTATTATTGGTGAGAGAGCAGACAGATTTTTCAAAAGGGAATTTTGAAGGAATTTTTTCAATTGTAGAAGGTGGGAACTGATGGGCTTCAGCAATTTTCTTTATGGTGTCAATTTCTTCATTGAAGGAAGATTCAGTGTAGCAGACAATCCTGGCATGATTAACATAAGTTTTTAAGGCGGCAAATTTGTGAGCAGTTCGGGAGTAGGATGAAAATGGGATTATGTTTGCTATTGCAGAGGGTTTTCTGTAGACAGATCTGTTGAGATGATTCCCTTGCCTTGTCAGATGGACATCCAAGAAGTCAATGCCTTGCTGTGATTCTTCATTGATAGTGAATTTTATTGATGGGAACTTTAGGGAAATCTTTTCAAGAAGAGATTCCAGGTCAATTCTATTGTGTGGCCAAATTACAAAAATATCATCAACATATCAAAGCCAAATGGAAGGTTGTAGATTGTGTTTCAACTTGATGGAGCACTACCAGGGTCATAGCCAGAAAGAATTTTTGGGAGGTGTTTCTGAATCTGAAAGTTAATTGAGTTTTTGATCTGTCACATTTTATTTGCACATGAAATTCTTCTATTTAATACTCCCCATTTTTCAAATACTGACTTATAAGTTATACTAGTTACAAAAATTTATAAAATTCGTAAAATAATTATTTTATTTTTGAGACATTTTAAACATTTTGGGGAAGGTTTAAACCCTCAAAACCCCTCCCTGGCTATGGTGCTGGGCACTACCATTGTAGAGAGTCTTTCAGTCTTGGATGAAACATTCCCTAGACAATGAATCAGGTGTGCTGGTCTGACAGCATGGCATTCCCAATTGCCTGGTATAACCCTGTTGGAATGTGAAGGAAATTATTTACTGAACACCAGAACCAAATGTGGTGGTCCTAAATGCCCAAATGTTACGACATAATTGCTACTGTTATGCTGGATATGCTTGCAAATTTTTACTGAATGCCGTCCATACCACCAAGGGAGCACATAGAAAAATGTACTAATGACTGTAAAAAAAAAAAAATGTGAGTACCTCTTCATTGTCTTGAAAATTGCTAGTCAATATACTAGCAGGTTCATTTGTTATAGGATTTTGAAATAGTATAAATCTTTTTCTGGACAATCTGTATATCTGACACAATGGTTTAAATTCATATTTAGTTGTTACATGGGTGAAAATGAATAGGCTATTTTCTCCTGAAAGTAGGCTAAATGTTATAGGGATGCTAAAGTTATATAGCTGAATTTTTCTCTGTTCTACAAAGAACAGACTGATGCAGAGAAATACTACTAGATGAAATTTCAGAAGCAACTGCAACCAATCAAGTTTATCTCTTTGTTGAGAGAGAGTACATGAGAAAGATTGGGGGGAGGGGGATGTTGGGAGATGCTGCTTTCAGTAAGCCCACTTCATGGCATTATCTTCTACTTTTAAAACAGCAGTTGTTTTTTTGTTTTTTTTATGATGAATCGTAGTTTTGCATGAAAACACAGACTAGCAGAGATAATAATAAATAACATGAGATACTTGCCTAGCTTTTACCTGAAACACACACACACACACACACACAACCATGTAGTAACTACTTGACAGTATTTCACAGGCAACCATATATAATATATCATCATCATCATCATCATCATTGTCAACCATTATCAATCCACTGCTGGACGAAGGTCTCCCTAAGTTTCCTCCACAACGGTCTGTCTTGTACCAGTCACCTCCATGCCACTCCCACACGTTTTCGAATTTCAGCCACCCATCTCCCATGTGGTCTTCTTCTGGATCTTTTCCTGTCCCTTGGAATCCAATCTAAAAGTTCGGCTGTCCATCGATGGTCTGTCCTTCTGGCAGTATGTCCAGCCCATTGCCATTTCAGGGATTTAACTCTGATCATGAAGTCTCCCACTCTCGTCATTTTTCGGATCCATGAGTTCCTCTTCTTATCTCTCCTGGTTACACCAAGCATGCAGCTCTCCATGCTTATTTGAGTTGTCTGCAGCCTTTGTATGTCTCTTTTAGTTAAGGTCCATGTTTCTGCACCATACGTAAGCACTGGAAGGATGCATTGATCAAACACTTTTCTTTTAAGACATAATGGCATATTGCTCTTGAAAATTATGCTGTTTCTTCCAAAAGCTCTCCAGGCAAGTTTTGTACGCCGATTAATTTCTTCATCAATGTGACCCTCACTTGATATCTGCTGTCCAAAATAAACGTACGTGTCTGTTATCTCCAGTTTTTCTCCATCAATCGATAAATCTTCATTTCTTGTAAAAAGCATTGAACATCACTTTTGTCTTCTGAAAGTTCATTTTTAATCCCACTTCTTCACTCTTGTCAGCAAGTTCCTGGATCATACTATGCAGCTCTGGTGGGGTAGTTGCAAAAATGACTAAGTCATCAGCAAAACGAAGGTGGGTTAGATAATCTCCATTAATCTTTATGCCTTTATTTTCCCAGTTCAGTGATTGAAAGACATTTTCCAATGTGGCATTGAGGAGCTTCGGAGATATGGTGTCACCCTGTTGCACTCCCTTTCCAATTTTTATGTGTGTTGTATTTTCAAACAGCCGAATCTTTGCACTTGCATTTTCATAGATGTTATTAATAATATTAATGTATGCATCTTCAATACCGCAGGATTTCAGAGCCATTGTAACTGCTGATGGTTTCACCGAATCAAAGGATTTTTCATAATCGATAAAAGCCATGCACAATGGAAGTTCATATTCCCTCGCTCTTTCAATTAGTTCTCTCAGTACGTGGATATGATCTAATGTGCTGTAGCCACTCCTGAATCCAGCTTGTTCTCTCGGTTGAGCCATGTCCAGTGTTACCTTCAAGTGGTGTGAAAGAACTTTAGTGAAGATTTTATAAACCACTGAGAGGAGGCTGATAGGTCTGTAGTTCCTGAGATCCTCAATGTCCCCTTTTTTATGTAGCAGGATCATTGTAGCGTTGTTCCAATCCTCAAGAATCTTCCCTTCATTAAGGCATCGAGTGAAAATTTGGGCGAGTACTGTTTCGATTTCTCCACTTGCTTCTTGTATGATGTCTACAGTAATCCCATCTTCTCCTGGAGCTTTCCCCGCTTCATGTTTTTGATTGCATGTGCAACTTCTGCTGGGAGGACTGGAAGAACTCTAGTACTGGTACCTTTCATGATGTCTGGAGTACATGTATCATCCCTTTCATATAATTTGGAGTAGAAATCTTTCACTCTTGTCAAAATTTCGACTCAATTTCTTGTTACAGAACCATCTTTTCTCAGTGCCATAATCTGTTTTCTTCCCTTACTGAGATGTCCCTTTGCTATCTTTAGGCTTTGGTTGTTTTCAATTGCTTTCCTCACTAGCTCACAGTTGAATTTCCTTACATCTTCAGTGATACTTTTTCGTACTGTCCTCATCTCTCTTCTTTTTTGCATCAACATTTTGGTTTTTCCTGATAATTTGTTCACATGCAACTTGTTCTTAGACCCAGCTAATTTTGTTGCTGTTTCCATAAGAGCTTTGATTACTTTTCTGTTAACTTCCAAAATATCCACTTCTTCCGATGTTAGGCCTTCTAAAGCAGAGAATCTGTTCTTCAGTTCCAACTTGAAAGTATTATGGTGTTTTTTAAGGTTGGTTATGTCAATACATTTTGTTTGTCTTATGAGCTTGCCACGTTCGAGTTTAGTGTTGAGGTGCATCTTACATCTCACCAATCTATGGTCACTACCTGTGTTGAACTTGTTCAGCACACCACTGCAGTCTTGGATGACGAATTTTTTGTTACACATAATAAAATCAATTTCACTTGTCGTCCCATTTGGATGTCTCCATGTCCATTTCCTGTGTGGCTTTTTCTTGAAAAAGGAGTTCAAGATGAAAAATCCTTCAGCCTCTGCAAACTCAACGAGAGTATTTCCACGCTGGTTTCTGTTGCTGTGACCGAATTTACCTACTGAAGTTTCATTCTGTTGCTGTTGCCCTATTTTTGCATTGAAATCTCCTATAATTATCTTCAAGTGCTGCTTACCTTTATTATTTAGAAGACGAATTTCCTCATAAAATTCTTCAATTTCTTCTTCAGGATGACTTGTGGTGGGTGCATAAGTTTGAATAATCTGAGCCTGGTATCTTCTCGAGAGTTGGATAACGAGTCGTGCAGCTCTGTCAGAGGAACTTTCAACTTCTACCACTTTATCCTTCAGTTTCTTGTTTATTATAAATCCAACACCACTAGTTCTGCCAGTATCAGTTCCACGATAGTAGAAGAGATGTCCACTTTTCAGTTCAATGAGATCTTCTCCTTTTCTCCTTACCTCACTTAGCCTGACGATGTCCCACTTGATCCTTTGTAGTTCCTCTTCCAATTCAAGAAGCCTTGAATCAGAAGATAGGGAGCGTCCATTATACGTAGCCAAGGTCAGCATCAGATGGCAGCCTAGTCCGGTCCTCTGGGGATTCTTAGCACTCTCTGCCTTCATGTCGCACTGGCCGCTGCCTTGGCCAAGTACATTCCAGCTGCCGGAGACTGAGGGCCAAGATTTAAGTTGTAGAGTCATTATATATATATCTCCAAAATATATATATATATATATATAGACAAATTGTTGAGAAAGAAGTTGACATTCTCCCCTCATTTCATCTGTCCGGTCTTTTCCACGCTGGCAGTTGATGCTCATTTCTCTTACTTATTCAGCAGGAATTTTTTGTTTGATGATAAAGTCTAAGGAAGGGAGATAATGATAAAACAAGATTGGCAGCTGAGAGTGAAAGACCCTTTGTGCTCTTCAGATGAAGTATAGAAAATGGAAAAATGAAAACTGACTTCTCATAGTGATGCTAAATAAAAAAATAATGAAGCTATTACTGATTTTATAAACATGATAATATTATTGTGCATAGTTCTTCAACTAAAAGGAACCTGGTATTACCACCCTGTGGAAACTGCCATCTCCAAAAAAATATAAGTGGTGCTGTAAAAAAATGGCTTTTGGCATATCCCATTAAATTGGACTAAAGATTATAAAGATACATTTCTTCAGTAATTACAACTTTGCTCAGCTACAAATGTTTCATCTGCTGGCAACAGGGTTATGCTAGATGGAAAGCTAGGAGAGTGCAGGATGCAACAAGGAAGAAAATGCTAGGATGCTATTGGTGAACGATTAACTTCCTAACCTTTTTAGAAGCTAACCTGGAACTGGAATAGTTTACCACAGAACTCTGTACATCTGCAGCCATCACCCAGCTGAAAGCTACAGACTACAGGACATACATGAAATCTCTATTTTGCTTTTCTTTTTCACCCAATAAAGTCTGCTCAGCAAAAAAGCTATTCCTTTCATATATTTATTTTTGGTGCACTACTATCATTCACAGAAAACTCAAATTTTATTTAGACTGTGGGACACTAAAATTGCCATACAACTGTGCATAGAACCTTTCATGGCAGAATTGAAAACTTCAAAAGCATTCTCTTATTGCAAAAGTGACAGCAGAACTTATATCCACCTTGAAGACCCTGTTTCAACAAAAAACAGACAGCACAGAACTTCACAAAGCCAACATCCGTAGAAGCGCTGCAATTGCTTTAATCACAGAAACCAATGCTACAGTGCAAAAAATATGGTGTCATGAGCATAAAACCTGGACAGCGATGACTGGAAATGTGTGATATGGACCAATGAGTGCTCAGTTACATTATTTCCAACAGTAAGTCAGGTTTATGAATGGAGAACTCCCAAGAAAGTGTACAATTCAGAATGTCTCGTTCCAAATGTCAAACATGGGAGTGGGTCTGTGGTGATTTGGACAACCATATCTTGGTATTCAGCTGGCCCCATCATTATTACCCTACACAGTTGAATGACTGCCAGTGAGTACTTGAACATTCTAAATTATCGGGTACATCCTATGGTCGAAATGTTGTTTCACAACAATGACATTTCTAAATATGATCATGTGCCTATACACACAACCAGATCATAATTATATACAATGATATGTTGCAATAATATTTAAATCTATCCTTCCATACTGCACAAAACATGCAAGCCAATATTAATATACATATTGTAGGTCACTTACCTTTCATGTCCATGCCAGGGAGTCCCACATTCCAAATAATATTCCATGCACGTAACAATAGCTTTCTCTCCAACCCCTGATTCGAGGACATAAAAACTTTCACCAGTTCTTCTCAAAATGAAATACTTTCAATGCAAATGCAAATTTTGAAGATGTGAATCCATCTTATGGTGTAAATATGACATGGATGGTAAGTTCGATCTCAAAATGAATGACATTCAATGCGAAATTTTGAATTTTTAACACTATACATAACCCTGAACTACGAACTCGACAATACTAACACTTATACATAAAAAATACCACAGCTAACATACCTATATATAAATTTCATTCAAACATCTTTCATTACCAACATCCCCTCTCATAGAATACAACTTCATAATTTTTTTTTTTTTTTAATTAAAACCTGCCACTAAAACACCACATCCATTCGCCTCGGGAGACGGCCATGCCTTATGAACTTTCACACCACAGCCTTGGGCATCCTCAGGAAAAGTCATAGCTCCAAACTGCTTGGTCGCCAAGTGCCAAGTGAACAAACCGTTCGTTGCACATGGTTATGTTGATGGTCTCTTCATCATCATGGTTTCATAGTGCCATTTATTTTATGAGCAACCAGTTATCTTTAAGAGCTCAACCTAAATCTTAAAGTGTGTCTCATTCCTCTTGCCTTTCCCCCCCCTTCTTTGATCTTAATTAGTTCTTTCCATTGGTTTGAAATAATGTTTGGGTCATTAAAATTACATTAAATTTTAATTAACGTAATTTAATCTATTATAATTTTAATTTCTTCAAATTCAGGAAACTGTTTGTTTTCGATGCAATACTGCATAAGCACAGTCTTGGCTTCTTTGCTTTGCCAGTTTTTCAGGTGTTGATGTAATCGGTGCTTTAATTTATTCCTTGTACTACCAATGCATGACATAGAAGGATTGTTGCTAATTGGAATTTCATATACCTTAGTAGTATTAAAAGAAATCCGTCTTGTTGCACAATGATATTTATTCAGCTAAAAAACGAAATCTATATACAGTTTAAAAAACACATGAGCACTTTCGGTGTCACATTGACACCTTCATCAGATGTGATTTCCCCATGTGGTTACATGCTGGTCTTAAGTATGTGGAGTAGATGCATCATGGGAAAGGTAATGTCAATGTCACATGATATACCAGATAACAAGACAGTAAAAAAAGCATAATTAGCCAATGAAGATCACTTAACAGAAACAATTGCTATTGTGCTGTTCTTCCCAACAAGATTGCTCCAATGTTCAGGTAAAACATAAGGATGATAGTCATTACAGCAATGTGTATTATAAGTCGAAATATAGAGGCTTTCTGTAAATAACAAGGAATAAACAGAGTTAGGTGTGTTTATAATCTTAGTGTTGTCCCAGTCTGGGATGGAATTTCCAGCACTTATGGTTCTTGAAAAAGAGGTGCTTTGGTGATTCATTTTTAGATCATATCTGTGTTCATTTAATCTCAAATCCAAATTTCTTTTGGTAGAACCCACATAATGATTATTTAGTTCACCAGAGATAGTGTCGAGCATAGGAATAACATACACACCCCATTTTTTCCCTTTGTCAATTTTGTCACGATCGTTGAGGATAATGGTATATAGATTGCATGATCGTATTCCAAATTGTATTTTATGACGAGAACATATGTTGGTAAGAAGGTTTACAATATGTGAATTAAAATCAACAGATCCAACATACTTTTTAGGCACTTGTTCACTAATTAAAGCAGTTGACATAGAAAACCGTACTTTATTGTGCACCCCCTTAACAACGTTGTCCGGGTAACCATGGTTTTTAGCGAGGGATGATATCCATTGTAGTTCTTGAGCTCTGGCAAAATGGCTAGAAGAATGTGAATATGCTCTTCTAAATAGGAAGTGCAGAGCAGAAATTTTATGCTGAAAAATGTGAGCAGAATTGTACGGAATTAGAGTGGGTGTGGAAGTAGGTTTTCGATAAACGGCAAAAGACAGGGAATTGTCAGAAGGGTTACGAGTAATTTGAAAATCAAGATAAGGTAAGACAAAATTATTTTCAAGTTCTATCGTGAGTTTGATGGAGGGGTACTGAGCAGACATAGCGTTGACAAACTGATGTAACTGATTTATGGTATATGGCCAAATTACCAAGATGTCATCAACGTAATGGATATAGAGACTAGGTTTTTGTGGGAATTCTTGTATGACATTATTTTCACTATGCTGTAGAAGAATTTCTGCTAAGACTATGGAAAAAGGTGAACCCATGGCTGTCCCGTCGGTTTGTTGGTAAAAAATGTTCTGAAATTTGAAAAATGAACGCTTTTTAATGAGATGAAGAGCATTCATTATGAAAGCAATATCATTGGCAGGAATGTCAGAATCAATGAGCAAAGCCTGAATCAACTGAAATGTAGCTTCCATAGGTACATTCGTGTATAACGAAACTACATCTAGGGACGCCAAAAAATAGGAAGTTGGTAGTGGCTGAATTAACTTTAACCTATCAATAGCTTGTGTGGTGCTCTTTATTGAGTAGGAAGAATTCACAGTAAATTTGGTGAGATAACTTGCCAAAGCTTTTTCCAAAGGTCGAGTGGGGGCAATGTAACCTGATACAAGAGGGCGAACAGGGTACCCTTCCTTGTGTAGTTTTAATCTACCAAATAAATCAGGCACATGGCAGCCGGGGGGTGGATTGAAGGCTTTTGAAAAGGAGTCCAGAGGAGCTGAAGAGTTCTTAAGGCGGCTTACAGCACTAACAGTAGCCTTGGTGGGGTCTCGTTCCACTATTACACGAGGGACACTAGAAATGTCATTGAGCATTTTTTGAATATAATCACTTTGATTTAAAATCACAACTTGACTAGTTTTATAATCTAAAAGAATGGCAATATCTGGGTCCTTTTTCAGTTCAATCAGCTGCTGCATTTCTTCATGAAGCTGGCTGGCATTCTTCAGTGGTTTTACACCATCTTGGATTGTGTTTGTTAAGAGACCTTGCAATTTTCATTCTTGCGAAGTTCCTATCTTCTATTGGAAGTGAATATAGAATTTTCTCAATTTGCGGAACTGTTTTGAATAAGTCCACTTTACGTTGATTAGGGTAAGCGAACTTGTAACCTCGTTGCAAGGCTCTTAGTTGAATGGGATTCAGAACTTTATCACTTAGATTTCTGACTCCATTATGTGAATCAGAGTTATAGCTGGCATGGTCCAGTTCATGCAAATCCAATCCATTACCCACATCAGGTGATCCATGTAATGATCCTTGTTCAGAAAGGCCGATAGGATGTCTTGTTTTGAAATCCGAACAGCTTATGCGTTCTACTATGAACTTCAGAATCCACCAACAATCTTAGGGTTTTCACATGGGTGTTAAATAAAACCTTCATTTCATTTTCGATTATTGCTGTAATTATGAATAATGTACGGTCCAAAAATACCTTATTATTGCCTTTATTACTTAATACAATATTTTTTATAGCATTTACACTGTTTCTAAACTGCAAATTATACTTAATACATAATTTATTAATTTCAGCTGAAACTACCCTAATATAAGGAAAAGAACCTATATATCAAAACTGCTTATTTTTGTTACTTTTTTTTTTTTTTGTACAACACTCTTATACTTATTTTGAAGTCCATCTGTCAAAATCTCTACTTGGATAGCCATACATCTCCAAAATCGTTTTCACAAATTTTAGTTCATCTCTGTAACAAAGAGCATTTACACATTCTTTGAATGTGTAAATTCTCTTTGTTACAGAGATGAAGAACTAAAAGAGCATTTGCACATTCTATGAATGTGTAAATGCTCTTTTAATCAATGCCTTAACACTATTATTTTTGTGATAGGTAGGGTGAAAAGAATAAAAAGGAATCATAACAGGTATAAAAGAAAATTGGAAGAACCACCCCTTTTGTACTGCAGATATGTGGATGATATATTTATATTATCAAAGCTTGATAAAACTGCATTAGAAAAATTGGCAAAGGAATTTAATGTTATCTGTACAGTAGAGTTGGAGAATCAGGAGCAGTTGGCCTTTCTGGACATACAATTAATTAAAAGAAGTAATTATTTTGAATATAGGGTGTATAGAAAGCCATCTTTTATACCTGTTATGCTTTCTTTTGATTCTTTTCATCCTACATCTCACAAAAATAATAGTGTTAAGACATTGATTAAAAGAACATTTATACACTTTTTGAATGCTCATTGCAGAGATGAAGAACTAAAATTTGTAAAAAGGATTTTGGAGACGTGTGGACATCCAAATAGAGATTTTGACAGATGGACTTTGGAAATGAAAAGTAATATAAGAGTGTTGTACAAAAGAAGGGAACAAAAACAAGCCATTTTGATCTATACGTTATTTTCCCTATATTAGGGAGTTTCCGCTGAAATTAATAAATTGTGTATTAAGTATAATTTGCAGTTGGGAAACTGTAAATACTATAAAAAATATTGTTTTAAGTAATAGAGGCAATAATAAGGTATTAGAAAAATCAGGGGTACACGAAATTCCAATTAGCAACAATCCTATGTCATATATTGGTAGTACAAGGAATAAATTAAAACACTGATAACATCAGCACCTGAAAAACAAGCAAAGAAAAAAACCAAGACTGCGCTTATACAACACTGTATTAAAAACAAACAGTTTCCTAAATCTGAGGAAATTAAAATTATAAAAAGTTGTAAAACAGAAAAACATTTGCGTATGGATGAATCGGTTTTAATAGAGAAATATAGACATAGTGTTTGTAATGTTAATGACTCAAACATTATTTTAAACCAATGGAAAGAACTAATTAAAATTGAAGAAAAAAAAAAAAAGAGGCAAGAGAAATGAAACACACTTTAAGATTTAGGTTAAGCTCTCAAAGATAACTGGTTGCTCACAGACGGTGCTATGAAACTGTGATGACGAGGAGACCATTGACATAAGCATAAGTAATGACCTGTCTGTTCACTTGGCAGCTGGCGACAGAGCAGTTGGGAGCCATGGCTTTTCCTGAGGATGCCCGAGGCTGCGGTGCAAAAGTACTTGAGGCATGGCTGTCTCCCAAGGCAAATGGATGTGGTGTTTTAATTGAAAAGAAAAATAATTTTTAAGAAGTTGTGTTTGCTGAGAGAGGATGTTGGTAGTGAAAGATGTTTGAATGAAAGTTGTATATAGGTATGTTAGTTGTGATGCTTTTGATGCATAAGGGTTAGTATTGTCGAGTTCTTAGTTCAGGGTGTCATCATCATCATCATTGTCAACCATTATCAATCCACTGCTGGACGAAGGTCTCTCCAAGTTTCTTCCACAATGGTCTGTCTTGCGCCAGTCTCCTCCATGTTACTCCCGCATACTTTCGAATTTCATCCACCCATCTCACATGTGGTCTTCTTCTGGGTTCAGGGTATATAGTGTTAAAAGTTTTAAATTTTGCATTGAAATCATAAATGGAATATGGGATTACACCATACAATGCATATTTTGAAGATGTGAATCCGTTTTTTGGTGTAAATATGACATGGATGGTAAGTTAGATAATATCCGAAAACTTGAAAATTTAGTCGTCCTGGAGCGGGAATCGAACCCACATCTCCCAGATAGCACCTGAGTATGCTAACCTCTACACCACTCAGAACGACCAAGTTTTTGATTAATTTGAGTATAACCATCACAGGATTCGCTAGTCGAAGCAACTGGCATTCATGCTTAGTGAATCTGGAGGTTAAGAATTCTATCCCGTGATTGCCCGGAGGAGCAGATAAATCATGAATGGAAAAAGGGATTACACCATACAAAGCAAATTTTGAAGATGTGAACACGTTTTTTGGTGTAAATATGAGATGGATGGTAAATCAGATAATATCCGAAAACTTGAAAATTCGTTCTGGCTGGTGTAGTGGTTAGCATACTTGGGGGCACTATCTGGGAGATGCAGGTTCGATTCCCACTCTAGGATGATGAAAGTTTCAAGTTTTTAGACATTATCTGACTTACCATCCATGTCATATTTACACCAAAAATGGATTCACATCTTCAAAATTTGCATTTGCATTGAAAGTCATTCATTTTGAGAAGAACTGGCGATAGTTTGTATATCCTCGAATCAGGTGTCAGACAGAAGGCTATGTTATGCACATGAAATGTTATTTGAAATGTGGGACTCCCTGCCATTTACATGAAAGGTGAGTGGCCTACAATACGTGTATTACAACCAGAACAATTCACTCTTGGTTTGAAGAGCACCAAGTTGGACTTCATCATCTTCACTGGGCAGCTCAATCACCTGACTTGAATATCATCGAACCACTGTGGGCAGTTTTGAAGAGCAGGGTGAGAAGCAGATTCCTTCCTCCAACATCTCTGAAGCAATTGGCTGATGTTCTGATTGGCGAATGGTACAACATTCCACTGGAGACTATTTCAAAAGCTGTATGAATCTATTTCAAGAAGGTTGGAGGTTGTATCAAAGGCAAACAGTGTTCCAACACTTTATTAATAAAGATATATCACCTATTTCCCAGGTGTTCTCATTATTTTGTCCAACCCCTGTAAAGCAGATCTGTTTTTGCAGATCATACTATAATCTCAAAGGAAATGCTTCAGAAATAGTTGATCATTTTGTTCTGAATAAAAAGTATTTTAGTATACATTTATTGGGACCAACTTCATGAAGCAAAATTACCAAGTACAATTTATGTATATATATATATATATAGTTTGAATGTCATAAAACTTACCCAATGAGTTTCACTTCAGCAACTCTCACAACTTGAGCTATCAGAACAACATCGTCCTCTGGGTTAATTTCAATACTGGTTCTGCAAAAGGAACAAAATGTCATTTAGAGTTGCCAATTTCATTAGCAAGGTATAACATGATGAAAAATGAATCATAAAAAAGAACTGGTTCAGGTAAGGAAAAGGTTTATAGTCAACGAATAATGAATTCATACACTCGACATGGATCAGGAACACCAAACAGAAGTAATCGCTCTTTCCTCGTTAATAAGTGAGTCAAGGAAAAATTCTCATCAGCGGCTACCGTGATCGAACCCAGGGTCTTTCAGTTATGCACCGGACATGCTACTACAGCATCACAGCGGCCTCGAATTCTCCAGACTCACAAGTGATTAACTGCCAAACCACATGGCAGGTTGCTTCAGGGAGCCTTGCACAGTGCTGAGGATTCACCAAAGATGGAAAGCAGCAACTGAACAAATAACTAGTAGGCGCCTACTAGTTATTTGTTTAGTGCTGCAGGGCTCGTTTTCTTGCCTTATGGTGGATCTCCCTCTTTTTTCTTAATTACCCTTAACTTAAGATGCTCTGTCTGTCTCTGAAGCCTGGAAACGCATGGCACGACCACCCCAATAAACCAGACCACCAGCCAGTATGCATATAACACATAGGATGCACTCACTATAAAACTAAAAGTTTGGCTTCCATACTCTGTATATAGAATCTGTTGATCATCCTAACAAAGTTCACAATCAAAATTCTCCCAAACAGAACAAAGGTGAGCCCACTGCACAAAATTCCTCAACGTGGCAAAGCAACTGGGGAACAATTTCCATATTCTCAAAAACTCACCAAAGAAGTGGAAAATATTAACATTTAAATACTATTAATGCTGTGCTAAAATTATTGTACTGCGATTGAATGTCTCAGGATTACATTCGTTGTAAGTGAAATTAAATTAATTTAATTATTTGAAATTTAAAACAAAGTTAAAAGTGACAATTATCAATTTATAAATTCTGCAGTTTTATTTTAGTGTTTTTCATTACAGAAGAGGAAGATGAGGTTAGTATGAGTTAGTGAAAAAAATTAAGCCCTCTTTATAGCCCCCAATGTCCTTAGTCTAGCATCATTCCTGCTGGTATTGTCAGAGTAACTTTTAATAGCTTGAATATGCCACCAAGTGGAATTTTTATTCAGAAATTCAGGATGATCTATATCATGTCATTTCTCACACAGTATGGCTGCATTACATATTCACTTTTCATAGTTACTGCAAAGGTAATTCCATTCAAGGCATATTAATTGCAAACAGAACAGTTTCACCTGAACTATTTTAGCACAGTATGTTGTCAATCAGTTATGAGCATTAACCCTAGATTACAAGCATCGTGCTGCAACATATCCCCTTTGATCACATACCATCCATGTTATGGCATCATTATACTTATTCAATCCACTATCTATACAAGGTAGCAAAACTATTTTACTGTTGTGTATCTATTCTCTAGATCCACATTTATTGTCCCACTGGTGTGTTTTCAAGATCTTTTCAGGATCTGGTACAGTTAGGCTTGATGGCTATTTCAAACATTCAAAATGTTCATAATCTTTGGAGATGACAATTTAGTGAGTGGGCTCCTTCAGCAGTTCCAATGAGGAAGGCATGGAATTCACTGGGCCATCAATGCTTTCATTGGAATGAGGTAAGTTATCACCAAGCAAATTTGAAGACAGGAATATTGCAGTCTATGCAGAGAAAAACCACCCATTTCTATAAGGGTAATTTTAAAAATTGAATTTTTGAAAGTAAGTTGCTCTTTCATTATTAGCATGTGCTATGAGGAGGAAGCAATTTAAAAGAAGGTGTCAAACTCCTTGTATTAAATTTCCATAATTTCAGCATATTCCTTCAATGATTCCTGCAAACTATTATCGCTCAAGGAATTGCAATATGTAGCTTTAACATTTTAACCAGCTGGGATGA
Organism: Macrothele yani; assembly: GCA_039090855.1. Classification (NCBI taxonomy): domain Eukaryota; kingdom Metazoa; phylum Arthropoda; class Arachnida; order Araneae; family Macrothelidae; genus Macrothele; species Macrothele yani. Next base: position 1,145,346 of record CM076996.1, on the reverse strand, counting down.
ATTAACTTAGGGTTAACAAAATGGACTAATATCAGCTTGAACGGATACATTTGCTGTCTGAGAAGTGGGCCGAACACGGCTGGAATGAGTGAACCTGCGCATCAGAAGGCATTGTTTTGTTAATAAAAGTGGTCATTTAGGGGGATGATTGGCACTAAACCTTTCTAACTGATTACCTGCTAAAAGTTTTGTAACAATGGCACATACCTAAGAAGAGAAATGTTTCAGTCATTTGTTTCTACCCAATGGCATGATGTTTGTGTCAGGAGGACTAGCCCTTCCAGGGCCCGACTCGTCTGGCCGGCTGACCGGCAATCGCCAGTCAAATTGGGGCCAAATGGAAAAATTTCAGAATCATTGAAAATGATTGCGAGACTTACAAAGAGTGTGTGTGACCAATCGGCACGTACGCAATATTTGATAAGTACAATGACTTAGCGAAAGCCGGCTGTTCCACTCTTACTAGGGGAGGGAAGATCACAAGTTCCTGATGCTGAATGGCTCAGAGTGAATGCATGTAGACTAGTACATCAGTGGAGTGAACACTTGATCCTTGGCTCTAACGAGAAAGCACCACAAGTCTGAGTGATAATTTGTTTTGTGGAGAACATTAGTTGTACGTGGACATTCGTTCAGTATTTTTATGTAATTTTCACGATATGATTCGTTGTGGGATTCAACTATAATTTTTTTTCACAGACAAGTTGAATAACAAATTATAAGTGCGCTAGCTTCAGTCTGAGAGCAGGTAATTATTTAATTCAATTCAATAACAATTCTCTAGTATTCTACTTTATATTGGTCACACAGTCATAGCACGGAATTTATATGACAACTGCATGAGACAAAATACTACTGCAGTAGAATTAATAAATTAATAATAAAAATTAGCAATTTTTTTTTCATATTTGGTTTATGTTGCTTTTGATAGTAGAAAATTCATTGCGCTTAAACAATATTTGACATTTCTTTTCTAAGAAATTTATTTTTCATTTCATGACTGAATGAAGTTGATAGAAAATGGACAAACTTAGTGGAAAGAAACGAATTTACAAATCTGGAACTGAAAAACGTTATGAAAGTAGGAAACGTGAATTAGAGTGAATAGGTGCAAATCTAAAACAGAGGATGCTATTTGGATTTCGGTTCCAACCAATATCAACACCTATCGCATCTTCAAGCACAGAACAAATGAAAGACGTCAGCTGTATCCTTTTTTGTTCAAGTAATAAACTACATCAGTTGGCAATCTGATCTTCAAATTTCAATAACCATAAAATTAAACCTGAAATCTTCCTTAACTACGATGATATAGGTTGATTTCGCTGCAGCATCTTCAGCAGGATCTTTGACAAGTTTGCTATTTCAAGAACTACATCCTGACATTGGTATCATTTTCATATGTGCTTCAGAGTGCAGGTATATTTTTTTCTCAATGATAAAAGTTTGAAAATTAAATTTCTTAGAAACATTTAAATAACTTACGCACGTATTTCTTGATGTATCGAGATTTTAAAAAACATGTTTTCCATATGCCTCCCGTAGTTCAACTAAAAAGTATATCCTACTCAAGAAACGTGTAAACTTTTTGAAATTAGTCAAAAAAAGCCTACACCCAAGAACCTGATGAGAACAACAGTGCAAAGATTTGAACATCAACCACCTACAACAGAGAGGTACATGAAAGATTTTTCCTTGAATCACATTCGATTACCGCGATATATATTCGTAGCAAATATTAATAACTTCCAACAGAGAAATTGCTTTCCACTCAAAGGAAATATAACATGTAAAAAGTTACAGCAGTTAAAACCACCATTAAATGGTTCTACCCGAAAGGATGAAGATTTAAATAACTGTACAAAATAAACTTAAAATAGTTAATTTATTTGACCAAAGTTTTGTATCATGTTAACTGAACTCATGATTTGGTCAGATCCTGCTGAATATCAGGGTGGAGTTGCAGAATGTGCTGAAGATCCCATTGAAGAATCAAATTAAGAGAAGTCCACACGGCAGAAATCAGTGGATGAAGTTACTGATCCACAACAAGAAAGCGACAACATTGAAGCAGTGTATACTGAACTTCGGAAATTTGTTCCACTGGATTACATGCATTAATTACAGAGAAACTTGCATTTATAAAGCACCATCCAGTTCAGCCAAGTGATATCGATACACAACTTCCATTTAAGGCAAGCAAAACATACACACGCGCTCTGCTCGATGGCACTACAGTCTCTCGTATATGATTGTCATACTGCCTTGAAACAAAGAAAATACAATGCAGTGCCTGCATGTTATCTGTCTCAGGCAAAGAAAGCCCATTCATCCATGGAGTTAAAGTTGAGATTAAACATCGCTATAAAGAGATTGAAACGCATGAACATTCCATTGCCCATGACTGCTGTGAAAGCCTATCTGCAAAAGTATGGATATTGAAACTCTGATCGACAAGAATATGGTAACAAAATGGCAAAGTGACATCGAAAGCAGGAGGCATGTGATTCACAGGTTAATTGATGTAATCTTTCTTTGAATAAAGCTCATGTTGAGAAATGGCTTCCTAGTTTCTTAACTCAATTACTAGTCTAAAACAACTATTATGGAAATTTTACCAGGAAATTTTTTCATTTAAATTGCAAATTTTCGGAGAAAACTCTTCTTCTTCAGGCTGTTTTGTTGTTGTCACTTATTCCTGTCACTATCACGGTTACGGTTAACCTTGATGGTTTAGGTTATTTTTCAACAAATCCTGCCAGATGTTAGGCAGGGAAAATCCTTTGCAGTCATTGATGATGGAATTTTGATTTTTCTCAATCTCTATTTCTTCTTTCAGCTTTCTTTTTGAAAATTGCTTTGGAAACTGATGACTTTAAGGGAATTCCAATCCATGCTGTGCCCAGTTTTTCTAACATGCCTATCTAATCCAGTCTTGTTGGAGCAATTTTTTATAGCTGCTTTATGCTCTGCTATACGAGTTTCTAGTCTGTGACCTGTTTCACCTATGTAAGATAGTCCACAACTACATTTTACTTCATAGACCCTTGCATAAAATATCTTCTTCTCTTTGAACTATTTTAGGGAAATTTTTTTAACTTTGTTCTCTAAACTTGGAGCTAGCCTAATATTGTACTTCTTACTAATTCTCTTTAAAGACTCAAATAAACCTTTGTGATAAGAAATTTTTCTAGTGAATTTTACTTGTTGCTTTTGCGGGTTCTTCGTACCATTCAAATTCAGAAGCTTCTCAATTTCTTCTTTAGGATAGTTATTCTCTGCAAGTATGACTTTAAGTTCTTCTTCATGGGCTATTATGGGTAGTTTAGACATAGTGTCTATGTATACTCACATTAATATAGATCAACTTATAGACTTTATAGCGGAAGACTTGGCAGACCTAATAGTTTTTCACAACAAAGAAAAAAACATATTAGTTGGAATTTTTGAAATGCTTACCTTCTCTTTGCAGAACAACTACTTTCAATTTGGGAAAACATTTTTCATTCAAAAATCGGGGCTAGCTATGGGCTCCCCACTCTCCCCACTCTTAGCTAACTATTATGTGGGAAAACTAGAAGAAAAGATACTAGTACAACCCACATACTTCTGCTTATATAGCAGATACATGGATGACATCTTATTTATAATAGATAGCTCAGAAATTGTTCCAGAAAGAATTCTAGACTCATTCAATGAATTAGATTATTCCCTTAAGTTCACTATTGAACTTCAAAAAGAAAGAATTAACTTCTTAGATATTACTATCTATTATGAAGATGAAAAATTCCTCACTAGTTGGTATAAAAAACCAATGAATACTAATAGACTACTGGATTTCAATTCCTATCATCCAGTTTCTATTAAGAAAAATGTAGCAAGTCAGTTTTTAGAAAAAATTAATAAAATAGTTTCTACAGCAGGTAAAAAAGAAGCCCATAAAGAAGAACTTAAAGTCATACTTGCAGAGAATAACTATCCTAAAGAAGAAATTGAGAAGCTTCTGAATTTTAATGGTACGAAGAACCCGCAAAAGCAACAAGTAAAATTCACTAAAAATTTCTTATCACAAAGGTTTATTTGAGTCTTTAAAAAGAATTAGTAAGAAGTACAATATTAGGCTAGCTCCAAGTTTAGAGAACAAAGATAAAAAAAATTTCCTTAAAATAGTTCAAAGAGAAGAAGATATTTTAAAAATGCAAGGGTCTATGAAGTAAAATGTAGTTGTGGACTATCTTACATAGGTGAAACAGGTTGCAGACTAGAAACTCGTATAGCAGAGCCTAAAGCAGCTATAAAAAATTGCTCCAACAAGACTGGATTAGATAGGCATGTTAGAGAAACTGGGCACAGCATGGATTGGAATTCCCTTAAAGTCATCAGTTTCCAAAGCAATTTTCAAAAAAGAAAGCTGAAAGAAGAAATAGAGATTGAGAAAAATCAAAATTCCATCATCAATGACTGCAAAGGATTTTCCCTGCCTAACATCTGGCAGGATTTGTTGAAAAATAACCTAAACCATCAAGGTTAACCGTAACCTTGATAGTGACAGGAATAAGTGACAACAACAAGACAACCTAAAGAAGGAGAAGAGTTTTCTCCGAAAATTTGCAATTTAAATGAAAAAATTTCCTGGTAAAATTTCCATAATAGTTGTTTTAGACTAGTAATTGATATAATCTTGTTCATCTGCATGCAAGGACAAGCTTATCAAGGATCCATTGAAGTTGCTGCAGATCTCAACAACAGATGCATCAACCACGGCAACTTCTTAGAACTAGTTATGCTGGTTTCTGAATATGACCAAGTCTTGAAAACACATGTAGATATGGCCATTCAAGACAGCAAAGAGCGTAAGGAAAGGCAATCTAAATCACAAGGAAGAGTTGGCCTTATTAAATTCATGTCAAAGTCATTCATCAACAAAATTAATAAAATATTTAGCCCTTCAAATACAACTTGACATTGCTAGTGAAATTCAGCAAGCAGGCATCTTCAGCATAGAAGTGTGTTCCACACAGGATGTTTTAGTTCTAGATCAGCTAGGCCTGTGTGTTAGATATGTGCTAAATGGTAGTGTGTCTGTGAAATTGTTGAAGCTGGCTGTTGCACATAAAGCAACAGGTGAGGCACTCTACCTTCAGATAAAGGCAGACTTGAGAAGTTTCAAATCAACATGAAGCAAATGGTTGGATGTTCGCTTGATGGAGCTGCAAATATGAGTGGCCAATACAAGGGGCTCCAAGCGTATCTTAAGAAGGATAATAATTTATTCATATACGTTCATTGTTGCACTTATGCGCTGAATTTGGTCCTCACAAATTCGACAGAAAGTTGTAAAAGAGCTAAGAATTTTCTTGGTCTCTTGCAGAGTACAGCGGTTTTCATCTCAGAATCACACAAGTGCATGTTGGCTTGAACCAAAGTTAATAAGGAATCAAATGAAGGTCATCAACTGTTGCACAGGCTTCAGAAAGTTAATTCAACATGTTGGTGGAGCAAGGACAGAGCATTGAAAAGTGTCTTCGATGACTTGAATGTTCCATTTGAAGATTGCACCAAGTTCTTTACTCTGCTATTCTGCCTCTTCACAATTGCAAATAGTAGTGATTTTGCATCTGATGTGACATTTACAGCGAATACATTGCTCAAAAACTGGTGCAAGTTTGAGATCATCATGGTTGCCTTTATTTACAGCGATTTATTCAATGTTTGGACTCCTGCCTCCAAGTATCTCCAAACAAATGGTCTCAGTTGCCTGGTAGCAAGCCAAATGATAAACACCTTGTATGGGCAAATCCGTACAAAAAAGAGACAACTTTGAAGTAATGCACAACATCGTCACTGATTTTATGGCTCATTTAAATGAACATTTAGATGAGAAGGAAGTCTACATCAAAATTGAACCTAGCTTACCGTTGAAGCGAATCCTGATTGCAAAGCAAAGAGCAGGAGAATTAGCTGCTGATGAAGCGAGACAAATTGACACATCACCATCCAAGAAATTGGAAAGAGATGTTCATTTTGTGATCACTGATACAGCAGTACAGCAAATAAAAGAACTTATGAAGGACATTGCACATGCTATGAGGTAAAAGAAGAATGATTCACGGAAAACTAGTGGTTATCGAAGAAAACTATAATGAAGATGATGAATATTTTGATTTGAATGTTCTGGTTGAATGTGGGTCACAGAAAAAAATATCTGATGAATGGATCTAAATTGATAACTTTTGGCACACAAGTAAAATCTTAATGCAAAAATATTCGAACAACACAACTCTATCAAATTTGGCACGTGATCAAGTTAGTGGAACACTGGCGAAATGACCAACCAAAAAAAATTTACTCAATGAATGTCTCTGGTGGAACAAGCCCTGCCAGTTGCAGGGGTGATTTTGCTCACTTGGCACTATCAAAGAACATACAATACAAGACACAAAATATGTACTGACTCATGTGTAAGTTTGAAAAGCCGACTTCGGCTGTATTTATTTAAAGGCAAAAAGAAGAGCAATGTAAGGTTATCACCAGAGCTTAAATTTGCTCAAGAATACTGGCTGGTCATAGTCTTAAATTTTCTCATAACAAAGTTACCCAAAATTTTGAAAAGGTATTAAAGTCCTAAATGAATTTTTATTTGGGTAAATGCAAAAGCTCAAAGGCCTTGGACACATGATTAGACAACTCTGTCATTTGTTGTTTTCAATAATAGAATGTGCACACACGGTAATATTTCCAGGGATCATAGCATACTTCTGGAAAATTTTAGGTAGGAATTTTAGGAATTTTTAGAAAAATTTTAGGAAAATTTTAGGAGTGTATTTTAATAAAAACTAGATGTATATTTGTATACATCTAGTAAAACAACTTTGTATACATTGTAAAGAGTTTGCTTCACACCCTTCAACCATATATACTGATAGACTGCGCATGACATCAAAATTTCTGGCTCCAACATAAAATCACATGACAACAGTCAAAAAGATGGGTTACACCTGCTGTGCTTATGGTTGCTCTGAGCGATATAGTAAAGAAAGTTCTATGATTTTTCATGGGTAAGAAACGAATTAAATACCAAAGTCAATAAAGTTCAATTACTTAACCAGAAACTTGCAGCTATTGATATAAAAATATAGTAACTTAAGAAAAAAATGGAATGCATGTTCCAAATTCTTCGCAAATGTTCATCACATTACAAATCACAAAATGTAAACAACCCGATCATGCATGTATATAGCTCATAAGTAAACTTACCTGAAGAGTTTTCATTATATATGAGGCGCATTCACATAATACACCGAAAACACTGAAGTTCTGCAGCGTAAATTAGTAATCATAACAGCATTTTTACACGAAATTTGGAGTCTGATGATGACGTGCCCAATGTTTGAGCCATGGCGGCTTTGATGCAGCTATTGCCAATGTGCAGTCCATTAGTATATATGGTCGAAGTTAACACCCAAATTTTTTGCATAACGTCTAATGTCTAAAGTTTAAGTATGATTTACTTCTAATGTTCAGTTCTTATCTTTTCACGTGTTATTATCATATTCAAGTATATTTACCACATTCAAGTTTCACTTTGAACATTAATATGCTGTTGAACCAGAAGCAATTCACGATTTTCACAGTAAAGTTTTCAGGTTTCACATTAAATTATAATATCCTAAAAAGGTAATTGAAAACCAAGAACTATGTACAATTGTTCACTGAATTACTTTTTTCATATTATTGTTTTAACCTTTTCCTGATTAGCCTATCTTTTTCTGCTTCTACCACAACTAATTTACTTTCAGTTTTCTTTATTTCAGCTGAACCTTGTATGATCAAGTTAGAGGCAACTGCTATTTCAACAGTATTTTGTTTTTCTACAGCTTTTCTCATTCTTTCTGTTCCCTCTTGAATTATTGCTAGGGAGGCTTCTTTATCGTTTTTAAGTCTATTTATTTCTGCATCATTTTCTTTTATTTTGTCATCAAACTCAGCTTTTCTTTTTTTCTCTAGCTGCTTTTCCTTATTTTCCTCTCTTTCTGCTTCCTTTCTTTTACCTTTTTTGATTCTTCTTCCTTCAGCTTATCAACATACTCTTTATAAAATTTATGTGAATCACAAACACTATTTAACAAATTTCTTGTTATGGGAACTTTACTTACACATCCATAGTGTTTAATGGCCCCTTTAACTATTCTTAATGATGTTATAGTTGAGTCTTTTAAGTTAGCCTTGTCCTTCCTTAACAGAGCAGTGTTAACCGAAAATCCCCTTTCTGCATCAGCATTACCATGAGGTAAAACTAAAATTGACTTTATGAGTTTAGCAAGATTTGAGTATTTTTCTTTTCCGCTAGAGTCTTTAATACTAAATATATTACGCCAGTAATGATCAATCCGCACTGAAATATGCCCTTCCTCTGAAAATTTCACTAGTTCATCTAGAGTTGGCTTATCGCAATTTAAAAGTTTCCACTCTTCTCTTACTCTATCAATTTGTTCCTCAGAAAGATGCAAAACACTTGAAATTCTGGTTATTTCCGAAAGTCCTTCAGTGACTGAAAGTTGAGTTGACTCTTTCTTTGGTTCTTTTACCTTTAAAACTTCTATGTCTCTTAGCTTTTGATTGCAGAATGGCAAATTTGACTTTAAATATTTTGTGGTTGCAATTAGTGATGATCTTACATCTAAGAGAAATAATTTCTGCCTGGTCTCCTGAACATTCCTGAGGAGATTTTTTGTCTTCATACCAACTTCTAACTCCCTAGTTTTTTCCATGAATTTTTGTTTTCAAAATCTACATTCTTTAGGTCTTCTCCAAATTTCCCTGCTATAACATCATCTTGGATAAACTGAGCCATAACATTCCTCATTAAAGTATTTAAATCAGAATATAACTGGTGTATTTTTGGTTCTTCACTCTGATAACATAATGAAAACTTTTCAAAATTTTGGTGTGAAAATGAAATTAATGCTAAATAGCAAGGAGTAAGCTCATTTTTCAGGAAACAGTGAATTCTTTTATACCTTGCCGAATTGCGCAGTTGTTTTTCAAATATTTTTTTGAGATGGCAAGAAGTTTAAAAAATATTCTGTAATATTTAGCCATTGATCCAAGAGCCTCTGGGCTACAGAACCAACGGTTAACCATCTGTTGCTGACATGACGCAAAAGAAATTTGGCAGTGACCAATGTTATATCCTCGACAGATTTATAATCCTCTCGTCTTGCAGCACTACTCTTTAAAAAGTAATGCATATCAGTAGCAAATTCGTCAAAATCTATATTTAAGCTTGTCAAAAAATTTTAAATGCATTACTAACAACATGCAGGTTGCAAAAACCTAGTTCCAAAGATTTCTGGCCTGTTTCTTGTTTTACAACTTCATTGAATTTGCGTAAAAGCACTTATTTACATTTGGGCTGTCCATGGATACACAAATAATTCTGTTCAACGAAATATTGAAGGATGATAACACATCAAGAATTTCTTTAGCAAAATATCTGCTGTTGCATGACCCAGAAAAACGCTTGTTAGGTATCGGCAAGAAACTGAATTTATTTCTGAAGACCAGTACCTGAGATACACATCCAACTGCCGTTTCACTTGTGTATTTGTAGTTTCATCAAATGCTATAGTAACCTTTCCTGGGCTACTAGATGCAATGTCTTTTTTCAAATCCTCTTCAAAATATTTTGACAATCCATGTGATATCACATAAGCAACTTTTTTTCTTTTAAGTTGCATTTTGGCTGCAATAGCAGAATCAGGAAACATTTCTTTGAAAAGTTCAACTGTTTCAGTGCATGAAACAAAAGACATATTGTCCTTAGCAACTTTCATGGCCCATAATGCTTCGGCTTTAGCCAACTGTAAATCATGACTCAGTACTTCACTAATATTTGTTTTAGGCTGAAGATCCCGTCCTCCAAAGGCTTTCAGGATGGACTTATTTTGAAATTTACTTTGAAATTTCTGCAAATGTTTTTTTCCTTTATGATGCGCTTTTACTTGTGAAAAGTCACTATTAGAAATGTTGAAAATTTCTGAACACAATATACACTTAGCAGAAAATATTGTTTCAGTTGCAGAACACCATTCTTTCAACTTCACTCCGTCCAATTCTTTGGCGAGCCACGCATCTTGAAATTTCGTTTTGGATTTAGGCATCTTAAACACTTGTATTACTAACCAGAAAATGAAAGGGAAGTACAAAAACACGTTCCAATATTGCAAAACCAGACAACTTCCCGAAATTTGGCTGCGAGGATGTCAGAAGATATGAAAAAAAAAAAAAAAAAAAAGCAGGTCACCACTAGAGAACTGAACCTGCACACAGCACAGAGAACACCATAAAAGACGTAAAACCAGAAACTATCATACGCATCTCACGCAAGTTCAGTCAAAGCGAGTCGGAGCCGAGATATATTGCGCATCGAAGGTCGCTGTCGCCGACGCATAATCGAAGGTCAATGATCACATGCTCTACTGCCTGCCAAGATAATACTCAGCTACCATCCCATCGTCATTACCGGAGGTTACGGAAGGAGACCACATGTTTCCTCTTTGCTTCCACCCACCTGCGGTTTACAATAACAAAACATCAGCAGAAAGAGGAGGTTCCACAAGGCATGTACAAAAATGAAGTACGATCTTCTGCGTGCCACGGAGTTCGTCTGCAAAGCGCAAACCAGGGGTGAAAATGACCCTCCCCTTTTCCCTCAGATCTCTTGTTACTCTCGAAAACTGTTCGAAGGCAAAAAATGGAACGCCCGCCCCGAAGCAAGTGCATCTCGATGGCGTCATTTTTCCCTCCCTTCAGCAGCACAGCATATAGGCTGTGTTTCTACAATAACAGGTCTTTTTTACCTTACCGTAATGGTAAATTTATTGGCGTTAATAACGGTTGTGTTTTTAATAAAAATAAGCTTACAAAAATTTTAGGATGAATAGCAAATTTTAGGTCTAATTTTAGGAATTTAAGGAGGGTCACAAAATATTAGGAATTTTAGGAATTTTAGGAGGAATGCGATCCCTGTATTTCACACTGCTTTCATTAAAGTAAATAACAAAAAAAAAAAAAAAAATGTAAATTTTCTGCTCTTTCAATTTTTCAAAATGGTTTTTCATAAAATTAGAACATGGTTGTCATCAGCTCAACCTGTCGGCATTATTCAACTTTAAATACTTTTTTTACCAACACAAAATATACACACATACACAATGTTTACACACTAATATACACTTTGTTCCTGGTTATCACATTTTTTAGGCTCAAAAAAAAAAAAAAAAAAAACAGTGCACTGCTAGCCTTTTACCCCTATTACTAAATTTTTGTCTTACATGCTTGCTACATTTTTTTTTTTTGTGAACTATTAAAATTTGACAACTACAAATTTCATTTTCTAATTCTTTTAAGCAATATGAACAATAAATATTTTCACTCAATTTTGTAGGTGTTTATATTTTCAAAAGGATATATATTTTTTCTTTTTAATTTTTATGGCCTCAGCCTTAACCTAATGTTTAAATTTACCAAAATGAAGTAAGAAAAAATTTGACAGCTTCACTAACGCACTGCAACAATGAATTTAAACTCGTACTATTATTTCTTTTTTTTTCAGACACCTTTACTTCAAAATGCAATTAAATTTTATAACACCATTTTGAATTTTGTTTAATTTTTTATTCCTTAAAATGCCTGGAAGGTTCCACATCACTTGTATTTTTTACTGGAGGTGGAATTGAAAGGAAAATTTTTCTTTACCTTGCGTCACGGGTCCTAGTGGAGGTAGAAGGAGGGTCTTCTCAAAACATGGCCAAAATTTGGAATTTTCACCTGTGTGAGGCCCTTTTGGTCTCACTCATCTTTTGGTGAGAAGGGAGGACTCTCGGCTTGTGGCTTCTGCCACCTGCAGGTTGAAATGCCGGATATCAAAGGAGAGGGTTTTGTCCAATAGGCCAGGAATACTGGGGATCCTTACGATGGGTGGTCAGCATGAAGTAACTCTGTGGCTGGAGGTTGCAGCAGGCACCTGATGAGAAGTGATTGAAGTCGGCTGGCTACGGGCTTGGCTTTTCCTCCGGAAAAATTTACCCCTCAACAGGCTTCTGGTGGTAGAGATTTACATTGGCCTCTTGGCATGGCGGGAGCCATCTTTTCACCCAGGTGCTCCCAGGAAGAGGCAAGACAATGCTTCTTTTTGCCCCCCAAAAACAACTTTAGAGTATGCACGCCTCGCAGGAGTTGGCGAGCGATGTTGTACCGCTGCCCATTTTCAGCCTTTTGGAGGGGACCAGGCAGAAAGGGAAAGTGCCCCTTTCGAACAACAGGATGCAGACTCAAAGTGTTTGCTCCCAACAGCAAAATTAGTCGTAATGCCCTCTCGCAAACCAACTCTGTTCAAGTTACATCAGCCCAGGCTATCTGCGTTGGCAGCCTCTCATTGGTTGAAAAAGTTCCCCACGCCTAGGGAGGGAGAGGGGGAGAGGGAGAGAGAGAGAGAGAGAGAGAGAGAGAGAGAGAGAGAGAGAGAGAGAGAGCGTGTGACGCCAGGGAAGAAGAGGGGGAGAAAATGAGAGCTAACTTTTTCCACCGGACAATGCTAAAATGCCAACTCTGCTCGCCTAGCAACAGGATAAAAAAAAATCTAACATATCGCCCAGCTTTGACTGTGAAGATTGGGATGCGTGTCAAGGTTACACCGGTCGACCAAAGACAAATTCTGGGAATCTCAAAAAGGGAATAGAGGTCAACACAAAGGTTACATGAGAATTTCCACAAACGTTATTTTTCCTGACGACCCAAAGGAACCGAGAAAAAAATAAATAAATGGTGGGACGAATTCATGTCTTTCTCAATGTTAACTGGCACACATAAAAAAAAAAAAAGAAATACAACCGGACATAGCTAGATAAATACAGCATTACATATCGTACAAAATTATAATTTGGATTTCCTGGTAGGGAAATATTGGAAAAAGAGAGATAGCTGCAAAACGAACTCCCTTATTTCCTTATGCAACACCAAGAACGACAAGAGATAGCAAAACCAGATTTACTGGACACATAACAACAGATACAAAGATAAAACGATTCAGCTTAAAGGCCCGTGCAACTTGCGGAACACGCAGACATCAATAGTTCGAGTGGCCCCCATGGCTGGCATTAACAGCCGCTACTCACAGCGGCATCGAACAAAAGAGGCTTTGGATGTGGGTTTAGGGTATGTCGGTCCAGGCTGCTTCCACACGTTGCCACAGTTCATCAGGCGTAGCCGCGGGTGGTACTTGCCGGGCCACTCGGTTGCCGATCAGCGACCAGACGTGTTCAATGGGTGACATATCGGGAGAACAGGCGGGCCACGGCAGCAGTGACACCTGGTGGGCTGTGAAGAATTGTTGCATGATGCATGCCACGTGCGGGCGCGCATTGTCCTGTTGAAACGTGGCCGCTGGCAGGTCCTGCAGGTAAGGGAGGACTACAGGCTCCAAAACGTCGGAGATGTAGTGGTGGCTGTTGAGTGTACTGGCGATGCGTACCAGAGAGGTGCATGTGTCATATCCAATTGTGACCCAAACCATAACGCCAGGCGACGAACTGGTATGGCGATGCATAATGCAGGCGTCATACAGTCTCTCGCCGTGGTGCCTACACATGTGGATCCGACCATCATGGTGTTGCAGGCAGAAGCGGGATTCGTCGGAGAAGACAAAGTCATGCCGTTCCGTAGTCCAGGTGCTGTGTTCAACGGCCCACTGTCGCCGCACTCGCCGGTGGTGTAACGTCAATGGTAATCGGCAAGTCCCCGCTCCTGCAGACGACGTCGAACGGTACGTGCTGACACAGGTTGTTGTGCAACACACCCTAATTCCTGCGCTAACGTTCGTGATGTGGCGGTGTGAGCTGTCAATGCCAGCCGCACAACATGCCGGTCCTCTCGTTCGGTGGTGTCACACTGCAATCACACACGTCGGTCCGTCCGTCACTCCTGCACCCACCAAATCCATACTCGCCTTACTGTGGTGGGATGTCGTCCCACACGGTTACCGATGTCTCGGTACGATAAACCGCTGTCGCGATAAGCCACTACTCAACCTCTGTCGAACTCCAAAACGTGCTGGAATGACTGCTGTATTCTGCGATGAGGCATCTGGAAGCTTCCCACGCACAGGTCCGGCAGCACAACACACTTCCACTACTTACACCCCGCCTTCTGTGCACCCTTCCTGTAGTGCTTCTTGGTGGTGTGCCGGGCGCACATGATTTGCATATGTCCTGCAATGCTAATCATTTGCATGTCATCTCACGGGCGACGCATGCTGCGAATTTCAGGCTAATCGGATGCTTCATTCTTGGTGTTGCATTTTGGGTGGCCAGCAGTGTAAGATGCAGAAGAATTAATAGTTGTGTTTCCAAACGTACAGATATCCCGACCACTCTGATAACTATAGTACATACATATCACTAAGTTGTTCTCTGAGATTTAGAGGTTAGCTCCAAAAAGAAATACAAACTACCAGATATTTTTGCTTACTGTTGTCGTATCAAACTTCTCCATTTACAGCGATCTTGACATACAACTCTGGCTTCACTGATATCCATTACATGCCGTACACAATATCTTTTATACTTCATACTCATAATCTTTTTCTCATGCAGACACTCCTGAATCTGATCCACCCATGTCTTCCTTGGCCTTCCTCTGCCTTTCCTTCCTGCCACTTGGGCTGAAAATATTTTATTAGTATGCATTTCATCACTCATTCTTTCAACATGGCCAAACCACCGAAGCATATTGGTCTCCACCTTGCTAACAACATTTTGCTTTACATCACACAACTGCAACACATCTTCATTCCTCACACAATCAGACCGTGTCTTGCCACAAACCCCACGTAAGTAACGCATTTCTCCAGCACACAAACGACTCCTATGTTTCTTCTGCAGTACCCAGGTTTCACTGCCATACATCAGAGTAGGAACAATTACAGTTTCATACACAGCCATACGGGACTCTCTAGAGAACCCATCATTCCTGTGAAAACCTCCCAGAGCAGCTATGACTTTCAAAGAAGAATTCACTTGCCTACTGATTTCACCATCCAACTCATTCTCTCTGTCAAACATGCTTCCTAAATACACAAACTCACTCACCTGGTCAATCACAGTGCCATTTATACTTACATTACATTCAGTGCTACCTGTTCCTCTCTCAAACACCATAACTTTGGTTTTTCCCTTATTTATACTCAGTTTGAATTTCATGCTAACTTCGTGCATCCGAGTCAACATACTCTGCAACTCACTTTTGCTCTCTGCCAACAGGAGAGTGTCATCAGCTTACAGCAATCGGCACACACGGATATCACCAAGACATAAACCACTATTATCTATTTTGGCATCACGCATGCATGCATCCATAAATATATTAAACAGCCATGCTGACATTACACAACCTTGTCTAACTCTAGCACCAATGGAAAACCATTTTGATAAAACACCATTCACTCGTACACAAGCTCTACTGCCAGCATACATGGCTTTTACACTATTAAGTAGATTCCCAGTAACACCATATTCATTCAATACCTTCCACAAAAGTGTCCTATTCACTCGGTCGTAAGCTTTCTCTAAATCTATGAAGGCAGTAAAAACTTTCTTCCCAACAGTCAGATACTTTTCAATCATCGTGTGTAATGAAAAAATCTGCTTAGTGCAGCCTTTACCAGGCATAAAACCACTCTGAGCGTCCCAAACTTTCAATGATGTAAGACCCCGTACTTTTTCAATAACAACCTTACCAAACACTTTCCCTGGCACACTCAGTAGGCTAATACCACGATAGTTCTTGCATTCAGTCTGATCACCTTTTCCCTTATACAAGGGAACAATAATAGCATCCTTCCAATCCCGAGGGAACATTCCTAACTCCCAGCACAACTGGCAAATTTCAGTTAACCAGTCAATTATAGAGTCACCACCATATTTCAACATCTCTGCAGTTATGCCATCAACTCCTGGAGCCTTACCATTCTGAAGAGATTTTAGAGCTTTACACACTTCTTCTCTTGAGATCTCTCCTGTGCTTTCATCCCTCATTGTGACATCATCTGCATCTGTCTCAGAATCATTTTTGCTTTCCTGATCTAATAACTCACAGAAATATTCACCCCACCTGTCACTTAACTCAGTGGGCTCCCATATCATTTCCCCGATCTCATTCTTCACACAACTTACAACTTTGTTTCCCCTATTTTTCCTGAGTCTCATGTACTTCCAGAAGGACTTTCTATCTTTCCAAAAAGCCAGTTCATGCCTTTCCACTTTCTCCTTCCAATCTTTTTCCTTACTGTGGCAAACCAGCTTAGCAGCTTCAAGCTTCTTACAGCGATATTCATCCACAGAGACTCTACCTTGCAACATCCCCAAATAGGCTTCCTTCTTTTTCTTTACTGCCTCTTCAATCTCACTATTCCACCAAGCATCACCTCTATTGTTACCCACTATTATGGTGCCACAGACCTTTTTAGCAGCAGTGACAACACAGTTCTTAAAACATCCCCACTTCTTTTCTACATCCCTCTCACCAGACTTCAGATCCTTCAGTCATTCTCTGAGTAAGTCAGAATACCGCTGATGATCTTCAAGGAGCCTATCAACCTTTATTCTTTCTATCCTGGGCAGTGGCGGCTCGTGGTTGGAAAAATAGGTGAAGAGGTACAAGAGCAGTATGAAAATATATCTACTGTCTACAATGAAAATCCTTTAATGAGGACTTACTTATTTTTGTATATTAAATCAATTTTTCTTCCTTTTAAAGCTGCAGATTTGTCGATTATGTCGTCATAAGATGGTTGTTTCTTCGTGAGCATCAATAAAATGTCTTCCTGAATAGAAATATTTGCCAGAGAAGCAAGTCTATCTTGGGAACTAGTGTTTCTTGAGCAAGTTTGTATTCTTTTAAGAAAACTTTCCACTGGCACACTTGTAGATGGAATTGTTAAACTGAGGAAAACCAATTTATAATCTTCTGTAAAAATGTCTTTGTCTCCGTGAAACACTCAAAGGAGTTCTTGAGTCAATATATTCCTTAATTTTTCATCGGCATATACAAGACTCAGTTCATTTTTAAGGCGCTGTGTTTAGTAAATATGTTTCCGTAAAAATGTAGATTTTCAAGAGCGCGAGAGGGAAAGCATGCATTAAATTATTCAAATTTGGTTGTGTTCTTAAAGTCTTGAAATCTTATGTCCATTTCTATAAGAATGTGGTCCAAAATTTTAAAATACAATTGTTTATAATTTTGAAATTTCTGTGATTTTGCTAGCTTTTCCAAACTGTGCTTCGAATAACTCATCGTTCCTTTTATGGCTCAAAATTTCACGAGTTTTTTTGTTTTTTTTAATTTGAGTTACACAGTAGTTTATGTTTAGCTATTTTTTCTTCAAAAGTTCGAATAATAGATCGGTGGAGCCAAAAATGTAAATTCGAAAGTGTTAATATCATTAAAAAAACCCTTGGCAAGGTGAATTGATTTTTTTGTCTGATTATTCGCTATTCATCAGAAATACGAACACTTCCTTCAATTTATTCCAATCTTCAACAACTACACTTACTAATTCGAAGTGGAGGACCATCGAGTTTCTACTATGGTTGGTCTGCATCTTACAGTTTTGCCGCCCCGGTGGCGCAGTGGTCTAAGCGATGGCCTCTGATCATTCGTCCGAACGGGGTCAGGGTTCAAATCCCGGTGAGGCATGGATGTTGTGTTTGTCTTACGGCACTAGCTCTCTCCCTTCCCTGGAACCATTGACCCTATATTAGGGACGGGCGACTGCTTATAGCCCATTGAGTTGCTCACGGTGGTCGTTAAACCTCCAATCAATCAATCATCTTGCGGTTGCTGATATAAGTGTATAAGACCGCTTCGCAGAATGGTGAACAAACAAAGCAATTCCACTGAGGCTTGCAAAAAGTATTCGACACTTAGAAATTTTAGAAAAACTCTAGTGTAATACAAGATTCAAACGATGAACTAAACAATGAACAAAAACAGCTTGAGAAGCTTTATCCTTGACTTTTTTTTTTGTAGTCCATGTAAGTGTCCAGACATTATACTTGCCCCATCGTAACATTGTCCTATTTATTTGTGTTGGTAATCAGACTGTTCCAAAATTTTGTCTAGCATTTTGTATAAAGCTACTGACGTTCTATCTTCCTTCACATAATGGAAACCCAAAAATCCCTCAACCAATACACCTTCCGAATCAACAATAAAAAATTATTTAATTTTTGACGTGATCGTTTATATATTCAGAAATACATTCAATTAATTCATTTTGAATAGTTTTTTATCCTTTTGTATTGATTTTCAATTTCTAAAGAACTTCTTCATATCAACAATGAAAGTAATTCAATGAAATTTCCACGATTTATCGAGCCCATGCTTTCGTCATGGCCATGGAATGCTAGTTCTTGTTTGCTCAAATACAGTACAGACTAATACTGCATCAATCACTGTCTGTAAGAAAAGTCTATTTAAAGAAACGTTTTCGTTAAAATACGTTTTCAAAAGCCTAGCATTTTTCCTCAGGGCATCGGCAATGGTGTTTTGAATTTTTTCAAAATTCCTTAACATTAATCCGCATTTCAGGTGTTCGCAAGAATCACGATGCTTATGAAGTGACCGTGTTACGCTTAATAAATCTGAGAATCTGTCTTTATTCCACGCCGAATGTTTATTACTAAAAAGTAAGCAGGGCCAGAAAAAAAAAATTAACACCCGCTCCACCGTGATCTCTCACGACTTTACGCTCAAAAACTGAAAGATGCAGAGGTAAGGCGCGTGAAGCTGAAACACTTCACTTGAGCAAGCAGATTGGGGAGGGTGACGTCACGGTTACCATGGCAACTCGGTGTAAAACTGCAGACTTCCAAGTATTCTCATTTCGGCTCTTCACTTGCACTGTTTTGTGTATAAGGATTTGTTTTCCGTATTGAGCGTGCCATGTGAATTAATATCTATTCAAAATTTTGAGTATTTTGGAAATGAATAAAGGCAAAAAAGAATATATTATAAAAAAATACTGAATAAAACTTTATTTTGAGTAAAATAGGTGAAGAGGCACTTCACCTACTTCACCTGAGAAGCCGCCACTGATCCTGGGTCTCTTCCTATTCCTTTTCCTCCAACCAACATTAAGTTTCACTCGTGACACTACCAAGTAATGATCAGAACCAACATCCGCACCTCTCATCACACGGGTGTCAACAACTAAGTGTTTCAAACGCTGATCGTAGACAACAAAATCTATCACACTCTTTTGACCAAGAGTACGATTTTCAAGTATATGTGTGGATATACTTGTGGTTGAAAAATGTATTAGATACACGCAAACCATTCTCAATGCAGAGTTCAATTAATCTTTCATCATTATCATTCACACAAGGATCATTAAATTTACCCAGAACATTGTCAGAAATTGCATTCTGCACACCTACTCTAGCATTGAAATCCCCTGCTATTATAACTTTTTCTTTAGTACCAAACTGACTCAAAACAGCTTTTAGCTCATTCCAGAAATCTTCTTTCTTATCAGAAGGTTCCGAGTCACAAGGAGCATACATTGCAACAATTACAATTCTCTGAAGTTTCACTTTCAAACGAATCCAGAGAATTCTCTCACTTATGCAACTATAGTGAATCAAGTTGTTCTTCATCTTTTCACTTAAAATCACACCTACGCCAGCCTGTCCTCTCATATTATCCAATACTCCAGACCACACACTCACCGTGCCATTGACTTCTACCCCAAATTCCTTCTTTTTGGTTTCACTTACACACAGCACATCCAGTCTATACTTATTCATCTCCTCAATCACCTCACTCATCTTGCCATGTATATCTCCAGTATTCCATACACCAATCTTACATTCACTCAGCAGAGATCTCTTTCTCATACGCCATTTAGAAAGTCCAGGTCGATTCCGTGATGGACCGTCCTTCTCAAGTGTGGTAGGTCCACCATATCCCACACTTGAGTTATTCTTAATATTTCTTTTTGTCTTTTTAATCAGGTAAGTACATCAGTGTGGGGGATTAGCCCACAGCTGAGGGTTGCAGTTGGTCATTCAACCTAAGGATTCTGGAACAAAACCCAGTGAGTTGGGGTCTTTTCGCCAATGTCACACAGAACTAGCTTGCACCTCTCCAAGATTCACAGAGGCCCTAGTTGCTGTTGTGTGTGCCATTGTTACCACAGAGCGCCCCGAGGAGGCAAACCCATCGCTCACTACGACCGCCCGTACACTATTAAGTAGATTCCCAGTAACACCATATTCATTCAATACCTTCCACAAAAGTGTCCTATTCACTCGGTCGTAAGCTTTCTCTAAATCTATGAAGGCAGCAAAAACTTTCTTACCAACAGCCAGATACTTTTCAATGATCATGCATAATGCAAAAATCTGGTTAGTGCAGCCTTTACCAGGCATAAAAAACCACTCTGAACATACCATACTTTCCCTGATGTAAGACCCCGTACTTTTTCAATAACAACCTCACCAAACACTTTCCCTGGCACACTTTGTAGGCTAATACCATGATAGTTCTCGCATTCAGTCTGATCACCTTTTCCCTTATACAAGGGAACAATAATAGCATCTTTCCAATAACGAGGGACCATTCCTAACTCCCAGCACAATTGGCAAATTTCAGTTAACCAGTCAATTACAGAGTCACCACCATATTTCAACATATCGGCAGTTATGTCATCAACTCCTGGAGCCTTACCATTCTGAAGAGATTTTAGAGCTTTACACGCTTTTTCTTGAGATCCCTCCTGTGCTTTCATCCCTCATTGTGACATCATCTGCATCTGTCTCAGAATCATCTTTGCTTTCCTGATCTAATAACTCACAGAAGTATTCACCCCATCTTTCACTTAACTCATTGGGCTCCCATATCATTTTCCCGATCTCATTCTTCACACAACTTACAACTTTGTTTCCCCTATTTTTCCTGAGTCTCATGTACTTCCAGAAGGACTTTCTATCTTTCCAAAAAGCCAGTTCATGCCTTTCCACTTTCTCCTTCCTATCTTTTGCCTTACTCTGGTGAACCAGCTTAGCAGCTTCACGCTTCTTACAGCGATATTCATCCACAGAGACTCTACCTTGCAACATCCCCAAATAGGCTTCCTTCTTTCTCTTTACTGCCTCTTCAATCTCACTATTCCACCAAGCATCACCGCTATTGTTACCCACTATTGTGGTGCCACAGACCTTTTTAGCAGCAGTGACAACACAGTTCTTAAAACATTCCCACTTCTTTTCTACATCCCTCTCACCAGACTTTAGCTCCTTCAGTCATTCTCTGAGTAAGTCAGGATATTCAAAAATTAAATACATTATGATAATTCTACGGCAATATTAATTTTCCCACTTGTTAAAATAAAAAAAATGCAAATAATCACTAAAGTACAAGAAATTAATACGATACATTATGGCATTAGTACAAAAAAAAAAAAAAAAACATTATTCTACAATTATCCAACACTATTATTATTACACATTGCTATGATTATCATTAATGTACACATTAAGTACTTACATTACCCACAAAATTTACTTACTTATGATGGAGACAAAATTTAAATTCATAACTACATATAACACGTTGATGCATTTCCACGAGAATTCACAAGGCATGAAGAGAAAAGATGCATTATGCGTGGATATTTGATGGTTTCGACAGGTGGAATTGAAGGAAAATCGGGCCCTGAATTGCTGAAAACTCGGCTGAAGAATGCAGCAACATATCACACAATTGGACCCAAGAAATTTCAAGAACCTGCAGAGTGCCGAAATATCTCGTGAGGATCATATGCATACTTGCCAACTTTGGAAAATGTGCATCAGTAAATCTTTTGCGCCAACGCCATTTACCACAGAACAAAACATAATTATATTAATAAATATGCAGTAAAAATTTCTGCATATGCCACAATAACTAAACTAGTATTATCTGTGTTTAAAATAATAATTTAAAAAAACCATAAAATAAAATCTTAATTTTGTTCAATGTTAGCCTTGCAAACCTGTGGTGTTTCAATACTAAACTAAAATTGTCATTTGCTGATATCTTTGTTTCCCTTCCCATTTCTTTATTATGGTTTTTTTTTAATGCCCTTGGATGACAATTTTATCCATCATGAATGCATGACAGCTTTCACCATTTTAGACAAAAGATGAACAGTGTAACTTTGAAAATATAAATACTTCTGTACACCATGCATCAATTTTAAAAAAAAATTCAGCTTCGTCACTTTCGTTTTCTGACCCCCCCTTTATCAAACTGAAATGCAAAACTTTGGGGGAGGGGGTATTTAAGAATACAGGATAAAGTTCTGATCATCGCTGGGGAAAAAAACTACAGTTGCGGGGAAATCTTTGCTACGTCCGATTTCCGTTTTCGGACATTTTCCCTCCATTTTCAAGTTGAAATACAAATATTTATGAAATAAAGTGATATTTAAAAACAATAATAGGCAGAGAAAACATCATGTAAAAACTAAAATTACGATTACAGGAGAAATCTTCACTGCGTCTAACTTCAGTTTCCGGAACTTTTGAAAGAGGAAACTTCCTCTTTCGAAAGTTTAGAAAGTTTCAGGCAGGAAACATTCTCCACCACTACTAATTGCCCCAAAATTTCTATTCAGTTATGCATCGATCTCGTGGATAACCGAAATTATGACGGAAAAGGAGAAATTCCTCAAAGCCGTCGCACTATCATGCCTAAAGATTACAGCGAAATTTTTTTGCCCTCGAATTTCCGTTTTTGGAAATTTTTCCTCCATTTTCAAACTGAAATGCAAATATTTACGGAATAAAATGATATATAACAACAATACTGGACAGAGGCAACATCACAGGAAAACGAAATTATGATTATGGAAAAAATCTTTATTTCGTTTACTTCCCTCTCTGGAAGACGAAATACCATCCAGATGTGTATTTTCACGAATTGGTAAAATTCTTTGATGAGTAGTTTTATGCTCCGAGAAAAATTCACAATGCATATTTTTACACGTCAAGAAAAAATTCTCGATGCATATTTTTACGCGCTGCGAAAAATTCCAGATGCGTATTTTTACGCGTTGGTAAAATTTTGATGCGCACTAGACGCATAATTAGATTACTCATTTTGGAGAACTCTGGTCGGCACATCATTTGAGCACTCCGGTTACAGTGCCTATCTAAGTGGTTGGTTGCAGGGGATTGAAATATTTCGATTGAGCAATAGAAATATTAAAAAATCTGTAAAAAAAGACTTCTATCTGTAAATCAGAAAAATTAAGCAGAAATCCGTAAAAGTTGGCAAGTATGCATATGCTTCGAAAATTAGCTCAGCTTACAAGAACCAATCGTGCTGAGTTGTTCAGAGAATTGATCTAATTTGCGACTCATTATGAAGACTACAATGCAGTTCAGAAAACATCAGATTCTGACAGAGACTTCAAATTCACTGATGATCAGAGCTACACTGAAGAACAGCCCAAGACTTTGCAATGGATGAAATCAATGTTATCTTCACTGAATTGTTTTAGTGTAGAGAAAAGGCAAAGTGAAAACAATGTCTATTTTGTGCTTTGGAATTACTGCACGAGTTAAATGGTCACTGATCATTTTATATCTCACTCTATATTGCTTACAAGTTTGTGTTAACATTATCGTGTAAGCAGATTTCCTGCGAGAGGGTTTTTTTCAGTTCTGAAAATCATAAAAAATCGTTTGCGTTCTTCATTGAATCAAGAATTTTTAGAGGATTTCATTTTGTTTTATGTTGAAAGAGATTTTAATTTCAATTGACAATATTGCTGCTAGTTCACGCAAATTCTCTAGAATGCTTAAGTTGTAATGATAAACTGCGTAAGTGCATCAGTAATGATCAATGAATTAATTCTGATTATTATTAAATTTAGTGCCAAAACCAAGGTCAATCATTACAAAACAAGTCAATATAATGCTTGTGTAATATATGTGTTTATCTTTTGGTCATTTAGTCAAGAAATAATATAATACAATTTTTCTCAATTTTATATTACTTACCAATTTTGGATCAATATGCTGACGGTTGGGGGGGGGGTCATTAAGGGTTTGAGGCCAACATGATATCACAGCTGGTGGGGCCAACCACTAGCGAGTCCGGTCCTGAGCCCTTCCCCATCATGCCTTCGAGTCATGCAACTCGACCAAGGCTTCGCTGGGTTTTGACCTAGCTTCATCAGGACAAATGGCCTAGGTCAGAACCCAGCAAAACAAACCTTGATCAACTTGAAAAAATAAGATATTTGTAACAAACTTTCTATTATCTTAATATATATAATCATCACAAGACTGTAGTCTCTGTAGTTTATCTTTCTACTCCAGGATAATGACTTCCAAGTATTTTGAGGGGGTAGACACCTGAAGCACGGTTGTTTATGACATTTCTATGCCAAAGATAATGAACTTACATGTCTGTCATTATTATGAATATTACCTCTTCATTAATATGTAATAATAAACATCATTAGGACAGCACATCTCAAGAGCTTAACTTATTCCCACAAAAATCATTGAAAGAGCAAGAAATTACCTGCAGTAGTCAAATAAAAAAAATATTACAATAAGCATAACATCAACAAACTATATTTGTGATATGTTGCTAAATTTGGTGACACCTGATCACAGTCACCAAATTATTTATTGACATATCCACAAAATTTATGAAAATTTGCAAAAATAAAAATAATTCAGGGGAGGATGAAAATTCTTTCTTGATTAGTTTTATTTTTATAACCTCTTATGTCCCCTCCACAGAGCATGATGTGGGGCAAAAGTCTAAGAAAAAGTCAAGCAAATTCTTTCTCTTCCATATCTTTCTTTCCATTAGCATTCTTTTTTTATTTTTTATTTGTTAAAATGAGTGGCAAAGCAATAATATTTGGTTCTGTGCAGTAACTTGAATAGCTGGTAACAGTGTAAATATGTTTGCAGTAGTAGTTCAGTTTTCTTTCTTTTCTTTTTTCTTTTTTTTTTTTTTTCTCTTTCCCAGCAGAAGAGGGGAAAAGAGTAGTGTATATAATATTTTTTGGTGTGTAATAATGAGATAAGTGTATGATTCTTTTATTTTTGTGTGTGTTATGTATCTAAGCAATTTTTATGTTAAGTGGTAATTGTAGCATTTCATTTAACTTTTAATTGTGGTGGCAATTTGATCTCATGTTAATTTAACCTATGTAAATGCAAACTGTTAGCTGGCCAAAATGTAAAGGTTTCAGTAAGAATTTTGGTAGGACTTCATTTTACTTTTTTTCTGGAGCCTATAATAGTAAATTCTTATTTTCTTTTGCTCACAAAAGGGTGAGGAATTTTGAAAACTGGTGTGTGTTCAGTAGACAACGTATTAATGGTGGAACTACATTATTTTTTTTGTATGTGTCCATTTTGGGATGTGCCTCACAAGTTTACTTCAATCTTATTTTTTTCCTCATTCTATTCTGTTGGTTCCAATAGTCACTTTCAACTTGCAGCGTGAAAAACAGGAAGTTCTCCCCCTTCTATTTTCTCACCAGTTACATCTGGATTATTTCAGAAGACTCCTAGCCCTGGGAAAAGAGTCTGAAGGGTTGTTTTCTTTTCAGAAGAACTGACCAATAGACCACTTTCAGTACCCCCCTCCCGCTCTTGCAGCCATCGACCAATGTACACCAGCCCAGTTCATTAGCCAAGGCACTTGGATCTGGCAGAAATTAAATCTATTCTTTATTTAGCCTGCTTGAGATAGGCAGGAGACATGTGTGTCAGGGGTGAGTGTGAGTTATAGTTCATTAGTGCTACAGTGCTAACCTCTGAGGTGGTAAATCTGCTTTTCAGGTTCAGATTTTGACCAGTGCTAAATTATGGGTTCTGCCCACAACAAGCATAGTTGGGGATGTGAATGAGGAAAGCATTTTCGCAGCTGCAGCTGGCATGAAGAACCACTTTCAGTACCCCCCCTCCCCGACACACACACACAAGTGCACTTGAGTATAGAGTTTCTGTCCTGGTGGCTGAGCAGCAAGAGAATATCTCATGATCAAATGCAGGTGTTCAAAGAGGTTAGGTCCAACATGGTGGCTTTTTCTTTCTTTTTTTTTTTTCTCTTTCTCTCTCTCTCTCTCTCTCTCTCTCTCTCTCAAGAGAGAGGGTGCGGCAGGCGTCCCTAGCATTGTTGATCAATTGGGGTACCTTTGGTCACGTGACTCGCCTCTGATTCACAAGTGGCTTTTGCAACATGGCAGCCTCTAAAAAAATTTGGGGCATGTTTAGTTGGAGAGAAAGCTGGTGATAATACAGCATTTTTGAGTGATGAACATGGGAGTAAAAAACAGAAGTATCACATGAGTGTTATAGGGAGGGTATCCTCCAGGTTAGAAGAGTTTAGGTGTTACCCCAGAATGGCACTCAGCTTCACCAGGTGAGATCCACAGACATTGAAATTTTGTAGTTAGTTATAAGGGCATGATGCTGGGCAACCCTAACTCCCAGACTATGATAGGATCTGCATATCTCAGCAGTGTTGATGAATCCTGGGGACATTTTTGCCCTTAGAGAGGGATAGGCAAGAAACTTCATTCGACCAAAGGAAAAATTTCCAACCCCTGTCCCAATTCGGGATGATGAGAAGAAAAAGGCTATCAGAGACCAGGGTCAAAAAGTCAAAATGGCCACACACAACAGACACCTCTCCGCAACCCTTGTCTAATGGCAAAGAAATCCCCGCCTTTTGGAAATGGGTGCCAGTAGTGACATTCGAAATGACAACAAATTGACAGTTTTGTAACCATCCAAGATTCTGTTGCGGAGAAAAAAAAATGAACTCTTGAAGTTCCTCGCATGTGCCTCAGTAGGAAGTGCTGGATGGAAGCCTGGTAAGCCTACCTTCATTTTTCTAATTCCTCCCAACATCCCACAATCAGAAGAAACACCTTATTGCTGATGACCAGCTCAATGGCATTTTACCTATATGAAAAAAAAATCCTTCTGGTTGTCTTATCTTCTCTGTAGCCTAATTTATCGCCAGTCCACCCATGGACCTAATATGGGCGATTGCTCAGGCCATTTTATATCTGAGTGCAATATTTTTTTATCTGTAAATTAAAATAGTGACAAGTTACTACATCCTGTAAGGGAGAAAGCTGTTCCAAAAACCATAATTTTTAATATGTATCACATTTTGATACAAATCCACCATTTTATTGATACAAATTGTCATAACTTTTGAGTCACTGTCTTGCAAAGTAAAATTCAAATGAAAGTCATGTATGTAGAGAGTGTAGGAGCAGGCCAGTCTCAAAATAGTATATATCTTCATGCCATTACCAACTCTCAATTAAATTCTGGAGTAGGTGATTTCTGCCAGTTAAATGCCATAGTTAAAGTAATAGTGCTTTCTGATAATGAAGTAGTTAAGAGAGTGTAGGAGCAGTTATAATAAAAATGTAATCATTAGCCCTGATGTGCCGTATTTTCACTGTTGTTCATGTAGCCACTCTTTCAACAGTGAAAATACGGCACATCAGTGCTAATGATTACATTTGTATCGCTTTCCATGTATTTTAGAATTACTTCTTTGGGGAAATTTGTTTCCTATTTATGCATGCAGTTATAATAACCTGAAGTTCATTTCATTCATTTCGTCAGTTTGAGCAAGTGTGTAAATTTTGATAAGTTACTGAAAGAATATAATATTGCATTTCAGTGAGAAGTACAGTTAAAGTGCAGTTTTAAAAGGAAGTAATAATTGTTTAAAGAACAGTAATTTTTTGTTGGCTGGGTGTAATTTGATACTTTCTTGAAATAAAAAAAATGCTTAAATGTTGAAACACAGTCCTTAAGGCTAAGTATTAACTTTGTCTGAAGGTGGTACTGGTGAAAATTGTAAGCTTTAAATTTTGTAGTGTCTTAATTTAATTAAGCCCAGTTATGTACACCACCATTTAGAGAAGAATAATCAACTTAACATAAAAAGAGATAATTTTTTTTATTACAGTGCAGAAATCTATCTCTTAAGTAAATTTAACACCAATGCAAATTGAACCAAAATATCCTCTTGATACCTTGTGAAAGACAGTGACTTTTTTTTTTTTTAAATCTTGTTAATCTCCAAAGACGCCCATATAAACCCAAGAGTTAATAAATTCCTTGCCATAGTAAACATGTTGTAGCCAGGAGTAGTGCAGTTATTTCAAAAGGCCTAAAAAGTTGGCAAAGAAAAAAACTGTCTCACCATTCCCTTTTAATTATTTTTTATTAGCCGTTGTGTTCGAAAATAAATACAGGTAATAAATAGCCTTTCAAAAACCCTTAATGAGTTAGCAGAAAATTTGACTTTGTATTGCTCATAAATTCTGAATCCAGCTCACATTAGTCACAGCTCTCTGACTGTGGTCTTAAGGATGCAAGCCCAGGTTGTATTTGCATCCATAACAATAGTGTCCAAATTAGCATCAGACCATTACTGACCATAATAATATTTACATGTGTACAATGAATCCTATTTTAGTGCTGTAGTGTAACACACTGTTTACACATATAGCACAAAATACAAGTGTTTTCGATTTATGTTGCAGTATTGCAAATACAAGTGTCAATGCTACAAGTTTTGAAAAATATATATTACAAGTTAAACAAAATTAAACTCCACACATTGTTTTTCCACCACATCTGCACATAAAATAAGAAACTTCAAAGATCCAATCAACTTCAACGCAAATATTATCTTAGATTTCTATATATCTCAAGAATCACAAAAATTATGAGGAAATTCATTCATTCAATCAATCAGTAAATAAATAAATAAACAAACACAGGCCTCATGATTAAAGAGTATTTGAAAGCTCAATCATAAATATCTTCTAAAACCTAGAAAAATCTATGTATGCTGCATTCCAATAAATAACAGGAAATCATTCACAGGCAATATCGCAAATATACTTCAAAAGCACACAGGAGAACCCTTAAAACAATTAGTTCATGAAGGGAAGAAAATAAAATCCTTAAGTGAATAGTGATGTAAAAACAGAGAAAAACTTCTAGAAAATAAAACTCGTGACTTCTAAAAAATGTCAATTTAAATCAAACACCAAAGTGAGTTGCAGGTCAGATTTTCAGAGGCAATGTTAATTGGAATCAGAAATTTAACCGTGCCCACGTTATCCGATACCCATGGCAACTGTTAGTCAAGGAAGACTATCTCCAAACAGAATTATTTATTTTTCCGAGAGCAAATGGTGCCCCAACCATACAAATTACGAAATTTCAGTTTTCCAGCACAGCTAGGTGATCACTCGCTTTGCTCTGATGAAGACATTGTAGACCTAGTCAATTCTGTGCCTTCTTCCACGAGTCACAAAGGAGACTGGTCGCAGATCTATCACTTCCAAAGATGAACATAATGAACTTCCGAAATGACCATTGAGTCTAATTTACAAGATTTGGATAAACCACCAATATGACATCTGAAAATGTGGCTATTGAAAGTGAATGTGCCATAAAGAATTGGTAAGCTACCTCATATTTTGCCAAACATATTTTTTGGAAAAACTGAGGCTCTTTATTTACTGTATTGAAGTTTTGACATCTCTTCCCATCAGTTCTTTCTCTCACAGAAGAAAAACTTGGAGACTGCAATTACATGTTTGCATTTGGAAATATGGCCAAACTTGTTTCCTAACAGAAATGTTTGATAATATTCAAGGAAATTAACAAAGATTATATCTTCAAATACATGATGATATACATGAATATCATTTTTTTGGCATCGAGAAGCCACATTCCACGTTTCCTATGTAGACATCTCTTAAAAAAAACTTGAAATTATTTGGCCTGGTGCAGGAATTGAACCTGCATTTCCCAATTTACATTTGAGCATGCTATCATTCAGGGCAATGAATTTCCAAGCAACTGAAGCTAAGAATCTGAAAAAACTTTATTTTTCATTTTTGCACTAGGTGGAGCAACTGATGTCTTATATTGTAGTCTCAATGATCAATCTAATCCAGGAAGTGATCCAGATCAGGAATCACCAGTCAGATGATAATATGTTAATTAATGAAGAGTGAATCTTCTCAAATACATGCAGGCATACCAGTATATAATTATTTTTATTATTAGTTTTGGCATAAAAATGCTGTGTTTCTTTTCTTAAAAGATTCACTCTTCATTAGTGATGGGCAAAAAGTATTAATAAATCAAATACATTATTCGTGAACCGAGTAGTTATTCGGAAATCAAATACTTTATTCAGAAACCAAATACTTTATTCAGAAACCAGATACTTTATTCAGAAACCAAATACTTTATTCGTTAAGAGAAAACAGTATTCAGAAACAGAATACATTATTCAGAAACCGATTTATTGATCCGGAAACCAAATGAATGACTCAGAAACCAAACAAAAGAAATATTAAGCGGAAGAAAGTGCCCTGTTGACTTTGGAAGCTCAGGACTTCGACTCAGTGGCGTCTCTTTTCATCACTGTAGTTAGGCCCCTGTAGTCTATGACGTTACCACACAGAACAGTGATTAAGCGATGGTACCTCAAGACTATGCCTCGCCAGCATTTTATCATGTCGAACACAACCTATGCGGTGGGGGTCATAATGTTGACAGGGTCCAGAAAATGCCCGCATGGTACTCTAAAGACGGTTCTTGGAAGGGGTCGGAGTTTGGGATCAAGCCCCTCCCTACAAAATTTTCGTAAAATCTACGGTTTTCAATTTAGAACCCCAAATTTTGGTATACTATCACATGGTACTTTACCTCTGTCTGCAGATGGTTTTTCGAAGGGGTTGGGGCCCGGGGTCAAGGGGCCTCCATACATAATTTTCATAAAATCTACAGTTTTCAATTTAGAATCACCAAATTTGGTATATTATCTCATGGTACTGTTTGTCCGTAGACAGTTTTGGAAGGAGTCTGGGACCGAGGTCAAGAGGCCGCCATGCAAAATTTTCGTAAAATCTACAGTTTTCAATTTAGTACCACCAAATTTGGTAAACTATCTCATGGTACTCTAACTTAGACTGTGGATGGTTTTTGGAAGAGGTCGCGGCCCCGGGTTTAATTTTTTGATTTAGTTCATTTAATTTTACGAAACAAAGAAAAAAGGAAGAGGAATGGAAACACTTACCTTCGAGGAGACATTTATAGAACTGCGGTACATCTGGCGTGTGCTTCTGAGAATCCTGTGACATTGAAATGCAATGTACCTATGCATGCATGCGACTTGACATTGATCATCCTTTTGTTTATCGTTTTGAATTTTGAATATCTGGAACTCTCTATTTACATTACATTGTATTTCTTCCTGATGAAGCTGCCGCTGAGTTGAAGTCCTGAGCTTCCGGGGTCAACAGGGCACTTTCTTCCACTTAATATTTCTTTCGTTTGGTTTCCGGATCAATAATTCGGTTTCTGGAATCCCTTTTCCAAATACTGCTTTCTCTTAACAAATAAAGTATTTGGTTTATGATGGTTTTCGAATAAAGTATTAGGTTTATGACTAAAGTATTTAGTTTCCGAATAACTACTCGGTTCACAAATAACGTATTCGATTTATGAATACTTTTTGCCCATCACTACTCTTCATTAATCTGAAGATTCTGGACCAAGGATTAGACGGTCATCAAAGCTAAATATAGTTTAAATTTTAATTCCTGGATTAGACAGTCCATCAAAGTCAAATTCAGAAAAAAAAATTTAACATGTGCATGGTTTATTAAGTTTGTGGTTTATCAGCACAATTTTTTGCAGTGTGAATTTATACAATTTACAACATGCATGTGTGAACTAAGCTTCCATGTTTATCAGTGATGGGAAGCAATGTGATACTAACAATGTTACTGCAATAGCAAGTTTTTACTGTAGTTAGCAGGCGCGGCTCCAGTATAGGCACTGCGGAACTGCAGCACCCCTATTTTCACTCGATATTATCGATAACATTCGATATAATGAGTCTTTTTTTCTTTAATTCTTTCTTTATACTTGTACATTATATAATCCTTAAGCTTAATGTCAGTAGCCATCCCCTAGTTCATGAAAAAATTACAATCATCCTTGTATGGAACTGTGAGTTTCACAGTTCCAGCGACGCAGTGTTTGGCTGTTCTGTGCACCGCACATGTCCGAGCTCCGAGATAGGAGGCAGCACGGTACGTAGAGAGAGCACTGTCGATCACGCAGTACCGACCCTGTTGGGCAAGCGTAAGGTAGTGTTTCTTTTGGCTCTGCGTGTGTTGCTCATAAAAACAGCCGTACCATATTCTTTCTTGAATGTGATAAAGTGTAGAATTAGATGATTGTGAATTTGTGATGCTTCCAGCTATTCTATTTAATTCATAGTTGGTTTTTTTTCGGTTCTTCTATTTTACAGAAAATTTAAATAATTTAACCATGGCCTCCTTGCATCCCCAAGAAATAAGTTCTGTGACTATAAGTGAACTTCAACAGCTTAAGTTTTCATAGTTATCTCTCCATGAGAAAGTTACAGTGAAGAAAAGAGGCCGTTAAACACCTGATATTCAAATATCTCAGCCAGGAATAAGCAACAACAAGAAGTATATTCGTAGCTTTAATTCTGAATGGTGCCAACGGAAAAGTACGCTTTGTGGCTGCGAGGTAAAAAATGCATCGTTTTGCTTTCCGTGTTTGCTGTTTGGAGGTGATGTACCGTGGACAAAAGACAGTTTTAGAAACATAAACAAAATGAAAGAAAAAACTGAAAAACATGAGAAATCAAAGAAGCATGTTGAAAATGTGGTTTCACTGTCACTTTTAGGGAACGTAAATATTAAGGAGAAACTTAGTGAGGCATACAGACTTTCAATCAATGAACATAACAAAAAGGTTAAAAAGAACTGTGAAATTTTATCCAAAATAATAGACTGTATTTTCTTTTGAAACTCCCTTACATGAACATGAAAAAGACGATTCAGTAAATCCAGGGGTATTTAGCGGATTAATAAATTTTGCATCTGAATTACACTGCTGGCCACCCAAAATGTAACACATAGAAGGAAGCATTCGATTGGCCTGAAATTCGCAGCATGCATCGCCCGCAAGACGTCATGCAAACGATTAGCATTGCAGGGCATATGCAAATCATGTGCGTCTGGCACGCAACCGAGAAGCACTATAAGGGTGCACAGAAGGCGGGGTGTAAGTAGTGGAAGTGTGTTGTGCTGCCGGACCTGTGCGTTGGAAGCTTCCTGATGCCTCATCGCAGAATACGGCAGTCATTCCAGCACGTTTCGGAGTTTGACAGAGGACGAATAGTGGCTAATCGCGAGAGCGGTTTATCGTACCGAGACATCGGCTCCCGTGTGGGATGACATCCAGCCACAGTGAGGCGAGTATGGATTCGGTGGGTGCAGGAGGGATGGACGGACTGACGTGAGCGATTGCCGCAGCCGCGGCACACCACCGAACGAGAGGACCGACATGTTGTGTGGCGGGCATTGACGGCTCGCGCCGCCACATCACGAATGTTAGCGCAGGAATTAGGGTGTGTTGCACAACAACCTGTGTCAGCACGTACCATTCGATGTCATCTGCAGGAGCGGGGACTTGTCGCACGGCGCCCGTTACTCCGATTAACATTGACGTTCTACCACCAGCGAGTGTGGCGGCAGTGGGCCGTTGATCGCCGCACCTGGACTACGGAATGGCCAGACTTTGTCTTCTCAGAAGAATCCCGCTTCTGCCTGCAACACCAAGATGGTTGGATACGCGTGTGGCTGCACCACGGCGAGAGACTGTATGACACCTGCCTCACGCATCGCCATACCGGTCCGTCGCCTGGCGTTATGGTTTGGGGCGCAATTGGATATGACACCCGCACCCCTCTGGTACGCATCGCCAGTACACTCAACAGCAACCGCTACATCTATGACGTTTTGGAGCCTGTAGTCCTCCCTTACCTGCAGGACCTGCCAGCGGCCACGTTTCAACAGGACAATGCGCGCCCGCACGTGGTACGCATCTTGCAACAATTCTTCATGGCTCACCAGGTGTCACTGCTGCCGTGGCCCGCCTGTTCTCCCGATATGTCGCCCACTGAACACGTCTGGTCGCTGATCGGCAACCGAGTGGCCCAGCAAGCACCATTCGCGGCTACGCCTGATGAACTGTGGCAACGTGTGGAAGCAGCCTGGACCAACATACCACAAACCCACATCCAAAGCCTCTTTCGTTCGATGCCGCAGCGTGTAGCGGCCATTATTGCCAGCCATGGGGGCCACTCGAACTATTGATGTCTGCGTGTTCCGCAAGTCGCACGGGCCTGTAAGCTCAATCATTTCATCTTTGTATCTGTTGTTATGTGTCCAGTAGATCTGGCTTTGCTATCTCGTGTCCTTCTTGGCGTTGCATTTTGGGTGGCCAGCAGTGTAGATCCAGATTTGAAGAATCACTTAGAAACCAGTACGGTCTTCAAAGGTGTTTCTAAGACCATTCAGAATAAGATACTTTACTATCTGCTACAAATATACCATGAGGAGATAAGGACAGAAATTAGAGAAGCTTCCTTTGTAGCTGTCATGGCTGATGACACTACAGATGTATCGGAACACACTCAAATGGTCCTTGTTCTATGTTATGTGTTGAATTGAGAAATATTTGAGCGTTTTTGGGGATTCTTTATTCCAGAAAATCAAACTGCAGATGGCATATCGAAACATATTCTAGAACAATTAGACATAACCCTTCAAGGAAATGGACAAAAACTGATAGCTCAGACATTTGATGGTGCAAATGTCATGAAAGGCAAACAAGAAAGATGACACCAAATTTTCGGGTGTAATAAGCACATCTTTTGAATCCGTTCTGATGCAAATTAAATTTATCAAAGCTATTCAAACGCAATGTAACCGGTATGGAAAACAATAGTATCTGACGGAAGAAAGAAGTTTTTCAATCGTATCTTTAATCCCTCAGATATTGGTGTAAACGGAATCTTGAGCTTACGAATTCTTAGAAACAGAGTTATTGACAAAAATAAGATGTGACTTTACGTCCGCTGGTGGGAAAACCATGCATTATTTTAGGAAGAAAGTATTCACAAAAGGTTTATCCATATGAGCATTATCGGTCAAAGAAAAAAAAATTTAGTCGAGTTTTCAGGACCCCAGATTTTGCTACAAATACATCAGAAGCACAAATTAACACCTATGACCCCTGGTGGCCAAACCATTCTTTACAAAACATTAGAAATTATGTAAAAAATATTTTCCATCAGGTCTTGTATGCGATACAGGAAGAATTTCTTCAAATCAGAGTTTTAGGAGCAAAAAACGCAATTTACCTTTATGCGCCCTAGCGGAAAGTCTAAATGATTTACGTGAAAATTTTAAATTTATAGGAAAAACATTTCGCATTGGAAACACTATCCAACAACGAATGAATTTTTCAAATTGAACTTTTAGAAGTAGAGATATTGACAAAAATAAGATATGCATCTTCGTCCCCTGACGTAGAAACAAACCATGCATTATTTCAAGAAGAAAGTGTTCCTAAAAGGTTTGTCGACATGAGTAGCATCGGCCAACACAAGACTTTTTCTTTCAATCGAGATTTTAGAAGCTCATATTTTGCTGCAAACACATCAGAAGCGGAAATTAAGACTTACGCCACCTGGTGGCCATACCATTTTTACAAAAATTACAAATTATGTGCAAACGATTTTCCATCAGGAGCTGTATCCGGTGCAGAAAGAATTTTTCAAATTGGAGGTTTAGAAGCAGAGATATAGGGAAAAACATAATTTAGCTTTACGCCCGCTAGCGGAAAGTCTATGAATTACTTGAAAATTTTGAAATTATAGGAAAAACACATCACACTAGAAACACTATCCAACAAAGAAGGAATTTTTTAAATCGGACTCCTAGAAGTCGAGATATTGACAAAAATAAGATATACATCTACGCCCCCTGGCGCAGAAACCATGCACTATTTTAAGAAGAAAATGTTTCTAAAAGGTTTGTTGACACGAGTAGTATCGGTCAACACAAGACTTTTTTTTTCAATCGAGATTTTAGAAGCTCATATTTTGCTGCAAATACATCAGAAGCTGAAATTAAGATTTACGCCCCCTGGTGGCCAAACCATTTTTTTTATAAATATTAGAAATTATGTACAAACGATTTCCCACAAGGAGCTGTATCCTCTGCAGAAAGAATTTTTCAAATCGGAGATTTAGAAGCAGAGATATAGGGAGAAACACAATTTACCTTTACGCCCCCTAGCGGAAAGTCTATGAATTACTTGAAAATTTTGAAATTATATGAAAAACATGTCACACGGAAAACACTATCCAACAAAGAAGGAATTTTTCAAATCTGACACCTAATAGTAGAGATATTGACAAAAATGATATATACATCTACGCACCCCTGGAGGAGAAACTGTGGGATATTTAAGGAAGAAAATATTCCAAAAAGGTTTATCGACGTGAGTGGCATCAGTTCACGAAAGAATTTTTTCAATCCATATTATAGAGGCTCAGATTTTATGGCAAATACATCAGAAGCAAAAATTAACACTTACGCCCCTGGTGGCCAAAGTATTCTTTACCAAAAATTCGAAATTATATGCAAAATATTTTCCATCAGAAGATGTATCCGCTGAAAAAATATATTTTAAAATCGGAGTTTTAGGAGAAGAGTTATCGGGAAAAATGTTATTTACTTTTATGCCCCCTAGCGGAAAATCTATGCGTAATTTGAAAAGGAAACTATATCTAAAACACTCTTCAACATAAATGGAATCGAAAGATAAAATAATTTTTTCAATCGGATGTTTAGAAGCAAATATGTGGATCAAAACGTAATTTTGAATTCGACTTCATCTGCATTTACGCCCTCTAGCGGCAAAATTGTACATCATAAAAAAAAAACGAAACGAAGGATCATTCGCACATTTCAAGCTTCCGAATGCAAAAGAATTTTTTAAATCGGACTAATAGTTGCAGAGATACCGTGGGTATAGACGGACGGACGGACAAACCGATAACAGAAGCACGATCTTTTTTTACAAAAGACGTGCTAAAAAGCAGTTCAAGCAAAAATAAAAGCAGTTTATAGTAATGCACATTTCATTCACTGCTATGCGCATCAACTTAATTTAATAATAAGAAATGCAGCAAGTATTACACGGAATGCAAGAATATTTTTCTCTAACATTTGGGCTATTCCATATTTCAACATTCTTCTCAAGATCACCACAACGTGTATCCATTTTGAAGAAGCATATAGACGTCAACATTCCACGTCCATCCTCTATAAGGTGGAACTTTAACATACGGACTGTAAACAGAGTTCATGAAAATTTGCAACCTTTAAAAAGCTGCCTTGCCGAAATTCAGTCAACATCAAATGCAGATGGAACCATTGCAGAAGCAACAGGAATTTTAAAATACCTGAATGATGATAATTTCATGTTTTGGTTAGAGTTTTTTCATCAGATTATGCCTCATGTTGAAGTAATTTACAACCAAATGCAATCTCGAGAAATTAGTGTGTTTAAAGTCAATGAATATATAACAGATTTCAAAACTGTTATTTTAGAAATAAGAAACTCGAAGTACTGTGAGAATCTTTCAAAGACACTCATGGCAGAAGCTAAGGAAGTGTGTGACTATATATGTGTTGATATAATGGACAGATATTCTTCCACTAAACACTTAGTAGCTGCTAAATTGTTCAACAAGAAAAGCTTCACTTGTTTTAAGAATGACCTGCCTACAGAAGAGATAGCACTGACCACTGAAGCATATCCCATGATTGACAAAGAAAAGCTTGAAACTGAACTAAAAGTATTCTATTGTATATCCAATATGCACAAATATTACAAATTAATTGATCTTCCGAAATTTATCTTGGAAAAAATTCTACATGATGATGTTCTTAGTGAAATTACAAAACTGATAAAAATCCCCTTGACAATTCCCATGACAACAGCAGAACCAGAATGCTGCTTTTCAACACTGAAAAGAATAAAACTTTTCTAAGGAGCACTATGAATCCTGAAAGACTAAATGCACTTGCAATGCTTTCAATGGAGAAAATTTCCTCAACAGTCATCCAGAGATGGAGAAAATTATGAATCTTTTCGTGCAAATTAAAACAAGAAGAATGGATTTCGTTTTTAAATGAATGGATCAAGCTTGAACTGTAACAATTTAGGCTATTAGTAAGTAAAATAAAAATTTATGTATAAATTTTCTTTTTATATGTGTTTGTTTTGTTTTACACAATATTAAAACAATGGATAAAATTTTTCTGAAGTAGCACCCCCACTAATTTTAGCTACGAGCCGCCACTGGTAGTTAGTACTAAAACATAATAAGAAAGATGACGCCAAAATACTGGGTAAATGAGTGCATCTTTTGAGGCCCATTAATGTATGATAATATAAAATGTAATAATCAAACATTTAATGGCATATGAAGTATTATAACTAAAGGCTTCTAATAACAAATAAGTGTTCATCAGAGAGAATTCAACCTCACAGAAATTTTCTGTATTTATTTTTTACTTCTTCATTAATATAGATAATCAGTAGTAGATTCTATTTTTATAGATTCATGTAATTCCTCTAATAGCCACCACTGATCTACAAATTTCTGTGCAGAGAAAATCAAAGCAAGTTTTTTATGCACATTATTTATAAAGTGCATGACTTCTAACAAAATGCAAACATTTCATGCTGCACACTATGTACAAGGTGTGCACCATGAAGTAGAAAATGAGGTATCAAGAAAACAAATATTTCTTAAATAATTAGGAAAGAGTTTCTCGAGAACTTGCTTTGTGAGAAGGCTGATCATTACCAATAAACTATGATATCAAAATCAGGAACTGCAATGGACATAAACTAAGAGCTGCACAGAAATTCACTTCTCATCACCCAGAAAGCATTTCCATTAAACTAAATCAATTTTATAATGGTGCACCTCCATTAGCATTTGCATTTTTAATACACACATTGATCTATGAACTCACGTGTTGGCTTTCAACATAAATTTCAGAGTCTTTTCATCATCAGCAACACTCTTCGGACTGAAACGGATCTGAAATTCAACCTGAAAGAAAAAATAAAAATAATATATGAGATGGGCTTTGTTGATAAAAGGCCAAAGCAATACATACATGAAATTTTGATTTAAAATGAACTTCCTTTGCACACTCTCTCCATGCACTTGTGAGGAAGGGGGAGGCATACTTAACCAAAACTGAAAATTAATGCATATCAGCAACATTGATGACAGATCCTCAGGAAAACTTAAATTTCATATGTACTGCATACACCCAGGCATAAGCCAAAAGTTTTTGAAAAAAACGTTTTTCTTTTTTTTTCTTTAAGTGTGAAGGAGTTAGTTTAACAAGCAAATCAGTTAAAAATGCAAATAAATAATGGAAATCTTTTTAACCCAGGGTACAATTTCAAGAAACAAACCATCCATCAAGTCCTATTGGAATAGTTTTCGCTAATATGAATAAGTGTGAAACATAATCCCATTTTGAAGTGAGATCATGGGATTTCTTGTTCCCAAAAAGGAAGTAATTCCCTCATTACTTCTCCTGTGGGACTTCAGCATGTCCCCTCACCTTTGGCACAGGACACAATGAGTCAGCCAGACACTAGATAAATCACTTCACCATTGAAAAGGGCTGTAACAAATTGGCCATCTCCAGTGTTTTCACAGCAAGCGTGGGCATTTCTTCTTTAGACTGCACATGGTGTCACTGTTACAGAAGTGTAAAGTAATCTTCTTTTCAAAAAATGATTCCTAAGATGATTAGGTTTTTGATTCAAATGAATGAGAAGACAATCATGATGACTTTGACAATGATGCTTAAACATTGATGAAACAACTTTACCAGAAATGGAAACTATTTTGAAACTTTGATAATGAGTCAGACTTTGAAAGGTTTTAAAGATGATAATCTTAGAAATGTGCATACTTTTAT
This sequence comes from Macrothele yani, assembly GCA_039090855.1. Taxonomy (NCBI): domain Eukaryota; kingdom Metazoa; phylum Arthropoda; class Arachnida; order Araneae; family Macrothelidae; genus Macrothele; species Macrothele yani. Next base: position 1,105,295 of record CM076996.1, on the reverse strand, counting down.
TTCAATAAATATCATGTTTTTAAACTCTGGAAACTTAAGGTTAGCTTAAATGCTGGTCCCTGTTTTTGTCTTATATGCAAGTAAATATAGTAATTTTTAATTTAAACACACCTTTTAAATCTACACAAATATTGAGTCTAATGTATTTATAGATATTATAAATATTGAACGGGAATTATACAGGATAAATTTATTAAGGTACTTTACCTCTCAAATTTTTTTTGATCTAGACACTAGATCATCTTCAGCAGTTCTTGCGTCTTACTACTTCCACAGGTCTGGCGACCAAGCATGATGGATTTTCCATCCAGCATGGTCGTTGATGTTGCCACCTTGTGTCTTGTAAATTTCCAGGGATTCCTCTAATTTCTGGATAATTGCGTGGGATTGATGTTTGATTACTTGCAAGGAGTCCCGGTTCATTTTGTGGCCAGTTTGTGGCCAGTTTGTTGTATGTGCCTGTTTAATCCTGTTTTATTTTAAATGTTCCTTATTGCTGCTTTGTGTCATTAATTCTGGTGGTTAACCTTCGTCCTGTTTCTCCCATGTATGGTAAACCACATGAACACTCGATTTTATAAATGACTCCTTCCTGGAGTAAAGTATTTTCTTCTCTTTGTTTTAGGGATGGTAAGTATTTTTTAATTTTGTCATTTAAACCTGAAGCTAACCTAATTTTATATTTAGTGCTGATTTTCAAAGTTTTTCAAATAGTCCCTTGTGGTAAGCGACTTTTCTTGTGAATAAATATTCAATTTTCTCTTTATTATCTGTAGTGCTGGTTCTGTTCCTAGTAGGATTTTCTCCCAGTAGTTCACAAATTTCTCTTGAAAGGTAATCATTTTCTAGTAAGATTGATTTTAATTTATTTTTATTTCTTTGAATAAAGCTCATGTTGAGAAATGGCTTCCTAGTTTAATTGAATTAATAATCTAAAGCAACTTTTATGGGAATTTTACTAGGAAATTTTTTTCTTTAATAGCAAATTTTGTTAAAAAGCTGAACCTTAAAGAAGAGAAATTTTTGAAGAAAAACTATTCCAGTAAAAACAAAAAAAACTGCAGTTCTTAGTCATGTAAAGGACAACACTGCTACTGGAGTTAGCCAAGAATTATTACAAGTGATAAATAAAGGAAGTAATTTCAATCTATCCAAAGAAAAATTAAATACAGAAAAATTGGTAATTGAATTGGAAAGCATCTGCAGCACTTTAGAAAAAGAGGACCAAATTAAAGCAGACCTCCTCAGAAAAGATTACTACAATAGCCTTACAAAATTCCAGAAGCAAGTAAGGAAACCTCAAAAAAATTTTGATAATAGTCAATTAAAAGCTCTTAAAGATTTCAGAAAAAATGAAAGTGTAGTTGCTGTAAAAACAGACAAAAGTAAGTTGATTACTATTACGGATAAGAAAGATTATCTAGAAAAGATGGAAGAAGAACTAAAAAAACCTATGTATGAAGAAGTAAAAGAAAACCCACTACCAGATTTGATTAAAAAAGTCTCTAAGCTTATTTCACTTCAAAAAAAGAAAAACCAGCTTCCAGAAAACTATAAACAATTCTCAAAATTACAGTTCAGATTACCTCAAATATATGGAATAGTCAAACTGCATAAAGAACACCAACCAATTAGACCAACAATAGACTCAAAAAACTCTATTCTTTGAAATCTAAACTATTTTTTAAAGTCACACCTCCAGAATCTTTTAAAAGAGCCACCTAACTTGATTAAAAACTCAATGCAGCTAAAAGAAAAACTAGAACTTCTTCCTAAATTAGATTCTCCTATTATGGGTAGTTTAGATATAGTGTCTATGTATACTCACATTAATATAGATCAACTTATAGACTTTATAGCAGAAGACTTGGCAGACCTAATGGTTTTTCACAAGGAAAAAAACATATTAGTAGGAATTTTTGAAATGCTTACTTTCTCTTTGCAGAACAACTACTTTCAATTTGGGAAAATATTTTTCATTCAAAAATTGGGGCTAGCTATGGGCTCCCCACTCTCCCCACTCTTAGCTAACTATTATGTGGGAAAACTAGAAGAAAAGATACTAGTACAACCCACATACTTCTGCTTATATAGCAGATACATGGATGACATCTTATTTATAATAGATAGCTCAGAAATTGTTCCAGAAAGAATTCTAGACTCATTCAATAAATTAGATGATTCCCTTAAGTTCACTATTGAACTTCAAAAAGAAAAAAGAATAAACTTCTTAGATATTACTATCTATTATGAAGATGAAAAATTCCTCACTAGTTGGTATAAAAAACCAATGAATACTAAAAGACTACTGGATTTCAATTCCTATCATCCAGTTTCTATTAAGAAAAATGTAGCAAGTCAGTTTTTAGAAAAAATTAATAAAATAGTTTCTACTGCAGATAAAAAGAAGCCCATAAAGAAGAGCTTAAAGTCATACTTGCAGAGAATAACTATCCTAAAGAAGAAATTGAGAAGCTTCTGAATTTTAGTGGTACGAAGAACCCACAAAAGCAACAAGTAAAATTCACTAGAAGAATTTCTTATCACAAAGGTTTATTTGAGTCTTTAAAGAGAATTAGTAAGAAATACAATATTAGGCTAGCTCCAAGTTTAGAGAACAAAGTTAAAAAATTTTTCCCTAAAATAGTTCAAAGAGAAGAAGATATTTTAAAAATGCAAGGAGTAGTTTATGAAGTAAATTGTAGTTGTGGACTATCTTACATAGGTGAAACAGGTCGCAGACTAGAAACTCGTATAGCTGAGCATAAAGCAGCTATAAAAAACTGCTCCAACAAGACTGGATTAGATAGGCATGTTAGAGAAACTGGGCACAGCATGGATTGGAATTCCCTTAAAGTAATCAGTTTCCAAAGCAATTTCCAAAGAAGAAAACTGAAAGAAGGAATAGAGATTGAGAAAAATCAAAATTCCATCATCAATGACTGCAAAGGATTTTCCCTGCCTAACATCTGGCAGGATTTGTTGAAAAATAACCTAAACCGTCAAGGTTAACCGTAACCATGATAGTGACAAGTAAAAAGTGACAAAAACAAGACAGCCTGAAGAAGAAGAGTTTTCTCCGAAAATTTGCTATTAAAGAAAAAAATTTCCTAGTAAAATTCCCATAAAAGTTGCTTTAGATTATTAATTTATTTTTATGTTTCTCCTTAGCTTCTGAAGATGAATTCAGCTTTTCAACTTTTTCTTTAAATTTTAAAGTTACATTTTTCTTTATATAATTAGGGTGATCTGACTTATAATTTAAAATTTTTCCAGTATTTGTAGGCTTCTTGTATAATTCTGTGTTAAGCTTTTTTCTTTCTCACTTCAAAGTAATGTCTAGGTAATTTAGCTTATTTTCCTTTTGCTTTTCTAAAGTGAATTTCAGGGGTTCATCTTGGGAATTAAAACCTTCTTGAATTTTTAATGACTATACACTCAAATCTTGATCTATGATGAAAAGGATATCATCCATGTATCTAGTATACATGCAGAAAAAAAAGGTTTCAATAGGAAGGCTTCTTCTATCTTACTTACGAAATAATTTGCTAGGAGAGGTGCTAATGAAGAGCCCATTGCTAGCCCACATCTTTGCATATAGAAGCAGCCTAGGAATTGAAAAAACATTGTTGTTTTGAGCAAACACTGTAAGTTCATTAAGGCCTATTTGATTCTTCTTTATAATAACCATGAAACACTACTAAGTCAGATAGGTCATTTGCCATATACCCTATGAGCTTGTTCAGGTTAATATTTGTATACATCGACACAACATCCAAACTTGCTATGGAAGGGTTTTTTAATTCCTGAAGTTTTTCTGTTTTATTCAATAGCTCTTTAGTGTTCTTTATCAGTGTCTTAGGTTTAAAAAGCAACTTCGATAAATGAAACAGTAAGTAAGAAAGCAGACTGGACAGAGGAAAATATTTTGAGTCAATAATAGGCCTAATAGGTTGTCCTTCTTTATGAACCTTTAGCAAACCATACATCTGCGGAGTAAGATGGGTAATTTTTGAATATTTTTTGAAGTTGTCACTAATCATATTCTTCTTTTTAAGTGAGGAGAGCAATTTTCTGTAATTTGCGATCATCGTTTCTAGCGGATTGCTATCCAATTTTTCATATATTGGTTTACTTAGCTCTTCTTCCATTTTTAACAAATAATCTACGTAATTCCTTGTTTGACAAGTCACAGTATCACTATAACTATTCAAAAGTTTACGTGCCTACAATTACTTTAATAAGAGCAATGAGAGTAAACTTACCCCTTATAAAAAAAAGAAGCAAAAACAGCACTGATACAATACTGCTTAGATAATCAAAGATACCCAAAATTTGAAGATATCAAAATTATTAAATCATGTAACAATGAAAGACATTTGCGTATTGCAGAATCAGTACTGATCGAAAATAATAGGGATCGAGTATGTAATCATAATGACCCGAATATACTTAACGAAAAATGGAAAGAACTAATAAAAATAGAACAAAAAAGAAAAAAAAATACTGCAGAAGAAAATAAAATATTAACTACAGTTCTTAACAGATGGAGCCACGGTGGCCATGTGTTCAATATGACGTAGGACATGGGGCCGACGCAAGAAATCGCTTCTCTCACTCACTCGCATTGTGATAGCAGGGTTGATACCATCTGGCCTCCTGAAGATGACCCTGGACGGGTGGAAAGCTGCTCGGGGTAATCTACGTTGGGAATGGCAGAGGTGTGGTGCATGAATGAGAGAGTGAGATGAGTTTGTAAATAGAGGGCAATGAGATAAGTTTGTTGTGAATAATTGAATTTTAGGCTTTTAAATGTTTTTGTTAGATGTTTTGGTGTTTGTAAATAGGAAGTTTGTTTATGGTTTCTGAATGTTCAAGCATTTTGTTTCACTGAAAGATAGGTTTTATAAGCCAATTAGATTACTGGTTAGGGTTATTCAAAGTCAATGTAAATATAGCCTTTTAAAGTAAAAAAGAGGTTTCATGGATCAAGTATCATTTCAACAGTATGGATTAATAAATTGCTCACTCAGTCAAATAAAAGAACATGTTGAAGACAACATAAAACCGCCGCACCAACAGCCCAAACCAACCGTGGATATTAAAACGGAAGTTTACGTGCAAAGAAATGCATTTTTCTGAGAGAATGGACCTACTGGTAGGGGTAAGTTTACTCTCATTGCTCTTATTAAAATAATCTACTTTTTTAATAAGGGTTATTTTCTTGCTTTTATCTGCTCTTACTGCTACTGTTTCCGAGTTCTTTTTGAAGTTTTCCAGGGCTATTAATTCTCCCTTTGAAAGATTTTTATCCGTATTCCACTGAATGACCTTGAAATCCGTGAGGCAAGAATTATACTCTTTCCTTTGCGCTAATGCTGCTTCAGTATTTTGCCTCTCCAGAGAATAACTTATACATTCAAGTTCCATCATTAATTTCTTCTTATCTATCTTATTCCTGTGAATGTTAAAGTTTTATCCTTTATTTAAAGCACTTAACAGAGCTCCGTCCGCGCTATTTGCGAGATACACCACTTGTTTAAAATCTGTTCTTTCACGTGGTACTACGGGAGCCGCGGGGCGGATTTTCCCCCATATTTTATTTAGAGAATTATGGAATTTCTTATTTTTATCTCTTACTGTGCGCATTAGCCAGGTATTTACTTCATTTTTTATATTTTCACTTAAACAACTAAGTTCCGAATTCCAGATTGTATTTTCCAATCTCTTGTTTACACTAATACTTTTCCCGAACGGCTCCTGCTACGGTCTTCCGTTCTACATTTTTATTGAAGCCACTAGTAAGTAGTTTTGAAACATTAGGCTTGATTTTTAATGACTGGGGTGTAAATTCCGCTTTTTGCACTCTTTTAAGTAACTAACTTGATCCTGGAAACGATCTAACTTAATTTTAACTCTTTCTAATTTCTTGATGCTCTGTCATGTTTCCAATCTGTAATCTTCTTTAATTCAAATAATTAATGACTTCATGGCTTCCTCTAATTACTTCAGTATTATAAATATTGAACGGGAATTACAAAGGATACATTTATTAAGGTACTTTACCTCTCAAATTTTTTCGATCTAGACACCAGATCATCTTCAGCAGTTCTTGCGTCTTACTACTTCCACAGGTCTGGCAACCAAGCATGATGGATTTTCCATCCAGCATGGTCATTGATGTTGCCACCTTGTGTCTTGTAAATTTCCAGGGATTACTCTAATTTCCGGATAATTGCGTGGGATTGATGTTTGATTACTTGCAAGGAGTCCCAGTCCATTTTGTGGCCAGTTTGTTGTATATGCCTGTCTAATCCTGTTTTATTTTAAATGTTCTTTATTGCTGCATTGTGTTCATTAATTCTGTTCGTTAACCTTCTTCCTGTTTCTCCTATGTATGGTAAACCACATGAACACTCGATTTTATAAATGACTCCTTCCTGGGGTAAAGTATTTTCTTCTCTTTGTTTTAGGGATGATAAGTATTTTTATAATTTTGTTATTTAAACCTGTAGCTAACCTAATTTTATATTTAGAGCTGATTTTCTTTAGTTTTTCAAATAGTCCCTTGTGGTAAGCGACTTTTCTTGTGAATAAATATTCAATTTTCTCTTTATTACCTGTAGTGTTAGTTCTGTTCCTAGTAGGATTTTCTCCCAGTAGTTCACATTTCTCTTGAAGGGTAATCATTTTCTAGTAAGATTGATTTTAATTTATTTTTATGTTTTTCTTTAGCTTCTGAAGATGAATTCAGCATTTCAACTTTTTCTTTAAATTGTAAAGCTACATTTTTCTTTATATAATTAGGGTGATCTGACTTATAATTTAAAACTTTTCCGGTATTTGTAGGCTTCTTGTATAATCCTGTGGTAAGCTTTTTTCCTTCCCACTTCAAAGTAATTTCTAGGTAATTTAGCTTATTTTCGTTTTGCTCTTCTAAAGTGAATTTCAAGGATTCATCTTGGGAATTAAAACCTTTTAGAATTTTTGATGAGTATCCACTCAAATCTTGATCTATGATGAAAAGGATATCATGGTTCTAAAATCTGATACCACCCCCAAACTTAAAACTGCAGCTGAAAGACTCAACAAGAAACCTACTCTAAAGACCTTTCTTGGAGATTTTACACCACCACCATATTTCCGAACTCTGCGCTTATTCTTCCAGATTAAACTTAATAAAACTGGTTTCCCTTTTCGACCACTCGTGGAATATACTTTCTCTCCCACCCGTAACCTTGAAAAGAAGATTGTGGGAAAATGTAAACATCTCACCTCCAACCATCCTTTGTCAATTTTTTCCACTAAAGAGTTCATTAGAAAACCCTCTGACAAAACTTCCACTCTGGATGTAGTCTCTTCTCTTCCCTTCAGTACCTCTTTTCCATTCTCATATGCTGCTAGTACAATTGCTAAAAGAAAACCAATAACTCTCTGGCCCAGTAACAAAAGACCTGTATGACTGCCTTCGAACTCTGAGAGATCTTAATTGTTTCAAGTTCAACAACAAATACTACTGTCAGCAAGAAGGACTTCCGATGGATTCCCCTCTCTCTATACTTCTGGCTGAAGTTTTCATGCAGCATATCGAAAAAAAAAATAGTCATGGAACACAATCTACAACCTTCCATTTGGCTTCGATATGTTGATGATATTTTTTTTAATTTGGCCACACAATAGTAGAACTGACCTTGAATCTCTTCTTGAAAAGATATCCCTAAAGTTCCCATCAATAAAATTCACCATCAATGAAGAGTCACAGCAAGGCATTGACTTTTTTGGATGTCCACCTGGCAAGGCAAGGGAATCATCTCAACAGATCTGTCTACAGAAAATCCTCTGCAATAGCAAACATAATCCCATTTTCATCCCACTTCCCAACTGCTCACAAATTTGCAGCCTTTAAAACTAATGCCCATCGTGCCAGGATTATCTGCAACACTGAATCTTCCTTCAATGAAGAAATTGACACCATAAAGAAAATTGCCGAAGCCCATCAGTTCCCGCCTTCTACAATTCAAAAATTCCTCCAAAATTCCCACTTGAAAAATCTGTCTGCTCTCTCACCAATAATAATGGAAAAACCACCATTCATTGGTTCCATCCCTTTCCATGGATGCTTCTCTTATAAGATGTGTAAACTTTTCAAAACTATGGGCTACACTCTCACAGTGAAACCAAACCCTTCTGCAATAATGTGCCTGCTTAAAGACAGGGATCCTGTCTCACCCTTGGACACCCCTGGAGTTTATGCTATTCCCATTTCAACTTCCTCTGGTCTCTCAGTGTATATTGGAAGCACCTAGCAAAGCATCAAAACAAGACTTGGTGAACACAAAAAAGATGTTTCCAATGGTCTTCCAAAGACAGCTTTATCTGCACTAACCCTTGAAGACACCTCTGCAGTTCCCATTTGGAAAAGAAACCAAAAAAGTTGCCCCATTCATCAACAAGGCATCTCTGCATTTCCAAGAGAGCATTGAAGTTTTGTTCACCAAAAACTGCAATTCAGAGACCCCTCACCAAATCCCATTTATTTGGATCTCTCTTCTAAAATCTGGCAACATTTCAAACACCCCAACTTCAAGTTGTAGTTCTGGCAACCAGCCCATCCAGTTGATCGCGGGTGATCAAAGTCGTAGGATGACCGAAAGCTACCGCTAAACGAACCTTTTACAGTACGTGACTCTGCGTGTTTCGCTCGTTTTACATGTTTAAAGGATATCAACCATGTATCTAGTATACATGCAGAAAATAGAAGGTTTCAATAGGAAGGATTCTGCTGTCTTACTTACATAATAATTTGCTAGGAGAGGTGCAAATGATGAACCCATTGCTAGCCCACATCTTTGCTCACAAAAGCAGTCTTGGAATTGAAAAAAAAAAAAATTTTTTTTGAATAAAGCTCATGTTGAGAAATGGCTTCCTAGTTTAATTGAATTAATAATCTAAAGCAACTTTTATGGGAATTTTACTAGGAAATTTTTTCATTAATAGCAAATTTTCGGAGAAAACTCTTCTCCTTCTTCAGGCTGTCTTGTTGTTGTCACTTTTTACTTGTCACTATCACGGTTACAGTTTACCTTGACGGTTACGGTTAACCTTGACAGTTTAGGTTATTTTTCAACAAATCCTGCCAGATGTTAGGCAGGGAAAATCCTTTGCAGTCATTGATGATGGAATTTTGATTTTTCTCAATCTCTATTCCTTCTTTCAGTTTTCTTTAAAAAAATTTTTTTTTTTGAATAAAGCTCATGTTGAGATAGCTAGCCCCGATTTTTTCATTCAAAAATCGGGGCTAGCAATGGGCTCCCCACTCTCCCCACCCTTAGCTAACTATTATGTGGGAAAACTAGAAGAAAAGATACTAGTACAACCCACATACTTCTGCTTATATAGCAGATACATGGATGGCATCTTATTTATAATAGATAGCTCAGAAATTGCTCCAGAAAGAATTCTAGACTCATTCAATGAATTAGATGATTCCCTTAAGTTCATTATTGAACTTCAAAAAGAAAGAAGAATAAACTTCTTAGATATTACTATCTATTATGAAGATGAAAAATTCCTCATTAGTTGGTATAAAAAACCAATGAATACTAAAAGACTACTGGATTTCAATTCCTATCATCCAGTTTCTATTAAGAAAAATGTAGCAAGTCAGTTTTTAGAAAAAATTAATAAAATAGTTTCTACTGCAGATAAAAAAGAAGCCCATAAAGAAGAGCTTAAAGTCATACTTGCAGAGAATAACTATCCTAAAGAAGAAATTGAGAAGCTTCTGAATTTTAGTGGTACGAAGAACCCACAAAAGCAACAAGTAAAATTCACTAGAAAAATTTCTTATCACAAAGGTTTATTTGAGTCTTTAAAGAGAATTAGTAAGGAATACAATATTAGGCTAGCTCCAAGTTTAGAGAACAAAGTTAAAAAAATTTTCCCTAAAATAGTTCAAAGAGAAGAAGATATTTTAAAAATGCAAGGAGTAGTTTATGAAGTAAATTGTAGTTGTGGACTATCTTACATAGGTGAAACAGGTCGCAGACTAGAAACTCGTATAGCTGAGCATAAAGCAGCTATAAAAAATTGCTCCAACAAGACTGAATTAGATAGGCATGTTAGAGAAACTGGGCACAGCATGGATTGGAATTCCCTTAAAGTAATCAGTTTCCAAAGCAATTTCCAAAAACGAAAACTGAAAGAAGGAATAGAGATTGAGAAAAATCAAAATTCCATCATCAATGACTGCAAAGGATTTTCCCTGCCTAACATCTGGCAGGATTTGTTGAAAAATAACCTAAACCATCAAGGTAAACCGTGACCGTGATAGTGACAAGTAAAAAGTGACAACAACAAGACAGCCTGAAGAAGGAGAAGAGTTTTCTCCGAAAATTTGCTATTAATGAAAAAATTTCCTAGTAAAATTCCCATAAAAGTTGCTTTAGATTATTAAAAAAAATTTCTACAGCAAACACTGTAAAGTTAATAAAGGCATATTGTTTCTTCTTTATTATAACCATGAAACACTACTAAGTCAGATAGGTCATCTGTTATGTAATCTATGAGTTTGTCCAGGTATCTATGAGTTTGTCCAGGTATCTATGAGTTTGTCCATACACATCGACACAACATCCAAACTTGCCATGGAAGGGTTTTCTGATACTGGATCCAGAATAGAATTAGAAAACCCATCCATAGGAAGTTTGGATGTTGTGTCGATGTATACGAATATTAACCTGGACAAGCTCACAGATTACATAGCAGATGACCTATCTGACTTAGTAGTGTTTCATGGTTATAATAAAGAAGAATTAATAGGCCTTTATGAACTTACAGTGTTTGCTCTAAACAACATTTTTTTTTCAATTCTAAGGCTGCTTCTATAAGCAAAGATGTGGGCTAGCAATGGGCTCTTCATTAGCACCTCTCCTAGCAAATTATTACATAAGTAAAATAGAAGAGTCCTTCCTATTGAAACCTTCTGTTTTTGCATGTATACTAGATACATGGATGATATCCTTTTCATCATAGATCAAGATTTGAGTGGATACTCATCACAAATTCAAGAAGGTTTTAATTCCCAAGATGAATCCCTGAAATTCACTTTAGAAGAGCAAAAGGAAAATAAGCTAAATTACCTAGACATTACTTTGAAGTGGGAAGGAAAAAATCTTACCACAGAATTATACAAGAAGCCTACAAATACTGGAAAAGTTTTAAATTATAAATCAGATCACCCTAATTGTATAAAGAAAAATGTAACTTTAAAATTTAAAGAAAAAGTTGAAAAACTGAATTCATCTTTAGAAGCTAAGGAGAAACATAAAAATAAATTAAAATCAATCTTACTAGAAAATGATTAGCCTCAAAAGAAATTCGTGAGCTACTGGGAACAGAACTAGCACTGCAGATAATAAAGAGAAAATTGAATATTTGTTCACAAGAAAAGTCACTTACCACAAGGGACTATTTGAAAAACTAAAGAAAATCAGCACTAAATGTAAAATTAGGTTAGCTCCAGGTTTAAATGACAAAATTAAAAAATACTTACCATCCCTAAAACAAAGAGAAGAAAATACTTTACTCCAGGAAGGAGTCATTTATAAAATCGAGTGTTCATGTGGTTTATCATACATAGAAGAAACAGGATGAAGGTTAACCACCAGAATTAATGACACAAAGCAGCAATAAGGAACATTTAAAATAAAACAGGATTAGACAGGCACATACAACAAACTGGCCACAAAATGGACTGGGACTCCTTGCAAGTAATCAAACATCAATCCCACGCAATTATCCAAAAATTAGAGGAGTGCCTGGAAATTTACAAGACACAAGGTGGCAACATCAATGACCATGCTGGATGGAAAATCCATAATGCTTGGTCGCCAGACCTGTGGAAGTAGTAAGACGCAAGAACTCCTGAAGATGATCTAGTGTCCAGATCAAAAATTTGAGAGGTAAAGTACCTTAATGAATTTATCCTCTATAATTCCCGTTCAATATTTATAATACTGAAGTAATTAGGGGAAGCTGTGAAGTCATTAATTATTAGTATTTATAGAGCCAAAATGCATGCGCAAATGTTCCTAGACTTTTCATAGGGCTTTATAATAATGACCAGTTGTTAGATTGACATTGCTGTATGTCAGAAATACCTTATACACATACATGCTGTATCTGTACACTGCTCATCACCATTATTCTTCCTAGTACAAAATATATACTAGGTGGCATCATCTGCTTTACCTCAACACAAACAACAAAAACAAATTATTAAAAGCATGTGAATAAAAAAACAAAGTAAATTATATATAGTATACGAACTTCACCATTATCTCTGTTACTGTCTTACACACACATGAACTTAACTGGAGGAGACATGTGAAACAAGATCATCATCAACCACATCAACTTCTGCATGACATTCAACAGGGCTTCTGCTGGCAGAAAGGGTTGGTTTATCTTTGATGGTGAAGGTTGCACTGCTAGGTTTATTGAGGAAAATATCAAATTTGTTCAGTGTGTTTTGTTTTCTCACTGAAAATTTCTCTATAATAGAGGACTTGCTGAATTAAGTGGCTTACCTAGAAAATATTTCAACATTTGGGTTCATTTTTTTCATACTATTTTTGCATTGCATTATTTATTTTACAACCAATTTGTTCGAGGTTCTCAATCACCTTGTCATTTTAATTTAGCTTTCACTCGCTCTTTTTTTCTCTACAACTCTCTATCCATTAGTGAGCTCTTCTGCAACATTTCAAACAAGTTTATGTCTCTTCACTGTCAATTTTATTAGCAAGTTGCTATTGATCTTCTATTCAATAACAAACTTTTTTCCATGAAATGAATGGGGACCCTTTCTTTTCCTTGTTATGGCATTCATTGGTGCTATTCCTTTCATTGCTGAACGAATTTGTTCTTTAAAATAGTACAAGTAGATCACATACTATGGCTAACACTTTTGTTTTCATGTTGCTGTATTATTTTCATTTCTAAATCTATTGCCTTTACATTTCTTTAAACACCACTTTTATTACTTTCCTTTTGTGTGAGATGTGTGATTGATGCATGAAGCTTGTGTTGTGTGCCAAAATTGCTGTAAATGGAGATGTTTAATATACCAAGACTAAGAAAAATTACTTTGAACTTCTGAATCTCAGAGAACAGCTTAGTAGCATGTACGTATGATTTTTCATATTAAGTGATCTGATGCTATTGACTTCTATGTCAATACAGTGAAACCTTAGTTATATGTTTCTCAGTTATATGTTTTTTACTTTAATACATAATTCTGTGTGAGTCCCAACATTTTACTGTAGTTTCTTTTTTAACTTGGTTATATGTACTTCATTTATATGCTTTTGCAATTATATGTTAAAATTTGAATTTCAGATTATCAAAAATACATGGTTCTTTGATTCTTTTATACATAACCCGGTATGTTACAAATTTGAAAGGATCGGGATAGTGTTGTTGTTTTCCTTCTTGGTGCAACCAAAATTGAACCTTGATCCGATCAAAGAAAGGTATGTTATTTAATTTCAGTTTGGATGAAAAACTGGTTTCGCATTTCATGACTACCACACATATGCACTATTAAAAACTTGATATATCTCTGGTATGTAACTTTGTGGCTCCACTATTTCGTGGTGTAGTAGAATAGAATCCTAGATGTTGAGATTCAACATTTTGGTTTTAAATGGATGCACACAGGATCCACAGAAAAAAAACCCTGTTAATTCATGAGTGGAACCAGTTTGCCAAGTGGGAGGAATGGTCTGATGCTTTTGGACACTACATAGTTTCTGGTTCAGTGGCATACCAAGTTTCTTCAATTATTGCCTTCAGTTCTGCAACTATTACAAATTGCCGCCCCCCCCCCCACACACACACATCAGCATGTACTTTATGCAAATTTCCCCAAAGATTTTCAATGGGACTGAGACCCAAACTATATAAAGGCTACTGTAATACAGTGATGTTAACCTAGTTTAGCCATGTTCAAGTAGACAACGATGCGTGGACAAATACATTGCTATGCTGAAAAACCCCTAAGAAGTTCACCGAAAGGCAATAATTTGCACTGTAGGGTCTGTTGCTAGTCTTGAAAATTCTGTTTCCCATTAAAAATAAGGTTAGACTCATCGGACCATTAAAGCCAAAGCCTGCCCACACCATGACAAACCCTCCACCTTGCTGTCTGTTAAAGAAATACTAAGGTTCTTTCTTTAGATCATGCCAGTAATAATCTCAGCCATCTGGAACATCCAAATTCCTCTTCTTTTTTTCATCACTGAATATTCAATAATATTGATATCATCATCAACATTGTCAACCATTATCAATCCACTGCTGGACGAAGGTCTCCCCAAGTTTCTTCCACAACGATCTGTCTTGTGCCCGTCTCCTCCATGTCACTCCCGCATACTTTCGAATTTCATCCACCCATCTCCCATGTGGTCTTCTTCTGGGTCTTTTCCTGTCCCTTGGAATCCAATCTAAAATTTCGGCTGTCCATAGATGGTCTGTCCTTCTGGCAGTATGTCCAGCCCATTGCCATTTCAGGGATTTAACTCTGATCATGATGTCTTCCACTCGTCCTTTTTTGGATCCACGAGTTCCTCTTCTTATCTCTCCTGGTTACACCAAGCATGCACCTCTCCAGGCTTCTTTGAGTTGTCTGCAGCCTTCGTATGTCTCTTTTAGTTAAAGTCCACGTCTCTGCACCATACGTAAGCACTGGAAGGATGCATTGATCCAACACTTTTCTTTTAAGACATAGTGTCATATTGCTCTTGAAAATTATGCTGTTTCTTCCAAAAGCTCTCCAGGCAAGTTTTGTACGCCGATTAATTTCTTCATCAATGTGACCCTCATTTGATAACTGCTGTCCAAGATAAATGTAGGTATTGGTTATCTCCAGCTTTTCTCCATCAATCGATAAATCTTCAGTTCTTGTAAAAGCATTGAACATCACTTTTGTCTTCTGAAAGTTCATTTTTAATCCCACTTCTTTACTCTTGTCAGCAAGTTTCTGGATCATACTCTGCAGCTCTGATGGGGTAGTTGCAAAAATGACTATGTCATCAGCAAAACGAAGGTGGGTTAGATAATCTCCATTAATCTTTATCCCTTTGTTTTCCCAGTTCAGTGATTAAAAGACATTTTCCAGTGTGGCATTAAAGAGCTTCGGAGATATGGTGTCACCTTGTCTCACTCCCTTTCCAATTTTTATGTGTGTTGTATTTTCAAACAGCCGAATCTTTGCACTTACATTTTCATAGATGTTATTAATAATATTAATGTATGCATCTTCAATACCGCAGGTTTTCAGAGTCATTGTAACTGCTGATGGTTTCACCGAATCAAAGGCTTTTTCATAATTGATAAAAGCCATGCACAATGGAAGTTCATATTCCCTCGCTCTTTCAATTAGTTCTCTCAATATGTGGATATGATCTATTGTGCTGTAGCCACTCCTGAATCCAGCTTGTTCTCTCGGTTGAGCCATGTCCAGTGTTACCTTCAAACGGTGTGAAAGAACTTTAGTGAAGATTTTATAAACCACTGATAGGAGGCTGATAGGTCTGTAGTTCCTGAGATCCTCAATGTCACCTTTTTTATGTAGCAGGATCATTGTAGCATTGTTCCAATCCTCAGGAATCTTCCCTTCATTAAATCATCGAGTGAAAATTTGGGCGAGTACTGTTTCGATTTCTCCACTTGCTTCTTGTATGATGTCTACAGTAATTCCATCTTCTCCTGGAGCTTTTCCCCACTTCACGTTCTTGATTGCATGTGCAACTTCTGCTGGTAGGACTGGAAGAACCCTGGTACTGGTACCTTTCATGATGTCTGGAGTACATGTATCATCCCTTTCATATAATTTGGAATAGGAATCTTTCACTTTTGTCAAAATTTCGACTCTATTTCTTGTTACAGAACCATCTTCTTTTCTCAGTGCCATAATCTGTTTTCTTCCCTTACTGAGATGTCCCTTTGATATTTTTAGGCTTTGGTTGTTTTCAATTGCTTTCCTCACTAGTTCACAGTTGAATTTCCTTATGTCTTCAGTGATACTTTTTCGTACTGTCTTGCATAGCTCTATATATTCCACTTTGGAAGTCACATCTTCTTTAGTTGTCCTCATCTCTCTTCTTTTTTGCATCAAAATTTTGGTTTTTCCTGATAATTTGTTCACATGCAACTTGTTCTTAGACCCAGCTAATTTTGTTGCTGTTTGATATAACATATCTATATATTCTATTATTCATGTCGAATTTTGTAGCTGTGAGCTCGGTGATGCACAGTTATGTAATGTTATATGAAATATAATAACAATGCTGCAAAGTAAAAGATGTTACTTACATTGCACTCTTTCTGTAGTCGTTCCATTGTGCATCACTGTAAATCAACAAAATGGCGCCAGCTATCAGTTCGTTTTAAAAATTTGCGTAACCTTCCATGTTATCTGCTGCGGTTCAAAGTGCAGAACGACCTCACTGCACAGTTTTATCAATGTATGATAATCTCAAGGCAGACTTGGTTAGCTCCATTTATTCAGCCATGTGTGGATTTTACTGAACTCAAAATCACAACAGACGTTAAAAACATAATGCTATAAGTTAAAATCCAGAACATGAAATTGTAATATTATTGAATATCTCGGCCAAGTATAACGTGTACTTTCCAAGCACGGAAGATATACACGAATTGCATCACTAAATATGACTGACAGCATTTGGTTTTTATAAGACATGTTCTTCTGCCCATTTCAATCTTTCACTTTTATGAAGTTGTTACAGGCAGCTTACATTCCACCTTTTGGTACACAAATGTTTCATTGGCCTTGAGACATCTGTGGATGGTATCCTTTGATATTGTCATTTCACATTCCTTTTGTATTAGCCTTACAGAAAGTCATTGTGTCGAAGCCAGTCTTCAGATATTTCTATCATCATGACTTGAAGTGCATTTTGATCATTCAGAGTGGTGTTTTGTCTTATAATCACCATGTTTTGCAATTAATTGATCCCAATGTGGAATGGTTTAGTACAGTAGCTACAAGGTGTCCTAAAAGTTCCCGTACTCTGGTTTTAAAATTTATTGTAAGGTTATTCTTTTAATTTGTTAAATTTTACCCCGTGTTTACAGTAGCAGTGGGTATCAGGAGTCATCCCTAGGTGGCTCTTTGAAGGTGCAGCTGCGGGGAAACAAAGTGCGGTCCATTTTGTTCATTATTGCAGAATGGGTTTAGTGCTCGCTCAGAGAAACGCTCTTATTGAAGCTTATTTTGAATGTAAATCATACCAAAGGTGTGTACTAATCAGGCAACAGAAATATCCTGATGATCCGATACCAAGTAAAGATGCACTTTACCAACTCGTACAACAATTTCGGGATACAGGTTCCGTGGATGACAGACCCAGGAGTGGACGCCCGAACGTTGTGACAACGGACTTGGTGAATAACATCGAACGTTGAATATTGCAATCTTCTCAAAAATTCATGAGCCGTTTGTCACAGCAACTGGGCACATCACGGGGATCGATGCACAAGGCTTTAAAAGCTTTGCAGCTTACCACGTGAAGGTTGTACAGGAGTTAAAGCCACCAGACAATGAGAAGCGCCCTCATTATTGTCAGTGGTTATGGAAATTCATTCGTAACAACGTAACCATTTTGGATAAAACTTTCTTCTCCGATGAAGCATGGTTTAATCTCAGTGGTTTCGTAAACACACAAAACAACCACATTTGGGCTACAACAAATCCCCATTCATTACACAAAAAACCGCTGCACTCCCAGAAGATTGGTGTGTGGTGTGCCGTGTCAGGTAAAAGAATCGTGCGCCCTCTGTTTTTCCAATCAACTGTTGATGGGCGCTGTATACAGAGAACTCATCCAGCAATTTGTTGTGTTTTAGAATTGGATGAATAGGATTCTTAGTTCTAACAGGACAGTGCAATGTGCCATACCAGTAATGAAACCATTGACATGCTTAGAGAATTTTTTGGAGATCGCCTCATCACGAAAAATCTTTGGCCACCTCGTTCCCCAGATCTAAGCATCCCTGACTTTTTTCTGTAGGAGTATTCAAAGAACAAAGTGTATGCAAATAATCCCCACACAATAAATCAGCTGAAAACTGCAATTACATAAATGGTATAAGAAGTCACTCCTGCAATCTTAAAACGTGTATCTCAAAATATGCGCAAACGCGTTCAGCTATGCCTCCAGAAATATGGCAGACATTTCAAACATTTATTATAAATTCCTCTACAAATTCCCTTTCAATGGCAAGTACGTAATATTATTTCATAAATTCAATATATATTACCGTTTTAAACTTTGATGTATTTGTACAATAAATTCAGGAAGTGTCAGTACGGGAACTTTTAGGGCACCCTGTATTTCAGCAATACCCTTTCCCTCTACCTAGAGTGTGTCATACACTGACACAACTTGCATGCATGTAAACTTTCTTGTTTCTGACATTTCACATATGAGTAATATACATGATTCGCAGACAGCAATAACATTATACTGTTTTCAAACAGTCTGTGCATTCATATGCTAATTTCTGTAATAGATCTGCATTACTCTTCTGTTGAGGTTTTTTGAGACACGTAGATTCTCCTTCTTTCATGCCATAACTATGTATACTTATACCCACTGCATGTATTAGTTTCCCATTGCATGGTGCAACACTGTTTGAACCACATCATATGCATTTCACTGTTTTTGTTCCTTCGCTTCAAATTTTTACATTTTAGCATCCATATTTGTTTGCACTAGACTTTTGTGATGGATTTTAACTCCAAGAACTGCTAGAAATACTTGCTGTTGTGTAAGTGTTTCAAATAAAACAATTTTGAAATATGCTGATAATACTGCATTATGATTAACCCATGTGTAAAAAAGCTAATATTACTAATACTCCAGTTCATACATCACATAAAATAAATCAAAATTTCATGTGATCCGGTGAATACTACAATGCTAAATAGTTATTATATATTAGTTTATTAAAACATTTCAACAATAACTACTTCAGAATGAGCAACAAAATTCACAGATCAACATTTCATGTTCTAAGAGGTTCACTTCTATTTATTTGAGTATCACATCAAGAACTGTATTACACCTTCCCTGTTTAATTGATTTGTAGATAAAAATTTTATGCCACAGAATTACAATGAACAGCATTTATCTGAATTTGAACACAGGTAAATTATTTTCCAACCATTCCATGTTCCTATTATTGGCATATTTCACTGTATTCCATGTAACCACTTCCTTCAGAAAACTTGAAAATTTTCGTCGTCCTGGAGCAGGAAATGAACCTGCACCTCCCAATTTCTGGTCAAGCATTCTAGTCATTACACTACCCAGGACAAGGAAATTCCAAACAACTGAACGTAGATATGTGATAACCTTCAGATCTGCGCTAGTCAAAGCTATTCCTGCCCCATCGTAGTGTCTCATGGCCTTTTCTCACATCCAGGGTCAGATGTAGGTCACAAATTCTAGTGATGAAAGTACATCATATACAATTGGGAAACGAATTTCCCCAACGAGAATTTTCAAGTTTTCTGAAGGAAGTGGTTACATAGAATACAGTGAAAATATGCCAATAACAGCATTACAATACCTACCATTTATTTATGAAGAATTATTTCTTTGGGGAAATTCATTTTCCAATTGTATATGACATTCCATGTTCCATTATAAGAAAAAGCACAAACAAAAGTTATTGGTTTTCATCATTTCCTATTAGCAGTTCTAATTCTGACTATTAGATAGCTCTAATCATTCTACTATTCTCTTTTACGTGCAATATTTCAAAATACCTTGTACAATATTCTAGAGGATAATGCTTACCTTGGCATTCCTTGCTAGCGATAAGAAACATTTCACACACGTGTTTTCCGGTCTTTGTTCATGTTATTGTCCTAAAGTCCGTTGTATGAGATGAATAGCTTTACTTCACACACTTTTTGCTGGGTATACTCATTGGATCTTTGCTTTAGGATTCA
The DNA here is from genome assembly GCA_039090855.1 of Macrothele yani. Taxonomy (NCBI): domain Eukaryota; kingdom Metazoa; phylum Arthropoda; class Arachnida; order Araneae; family Macrothelidae; genus Macrothele; species Macrothele yani. Next base: position 1,085,248 of record CM076996.1, on the reverse strand, counting down.
AACACACCAATTTTTACCGTTCTTTATACTCGAAATTTTCGCCCAGTCTCTGGGCACCCTCAGGAGCGTGGCGACTTTTCCACCGATGTTCGTGGTTAACTTCGCGCTAATGGAGTACGATACTCCTTGTTGCCTTTCGTCGGATATACTTTCTTGGATAAATTTCGTTATCAAGCCCGGCTAGCGTCATCTGTGTTTCATTAAGATAACAATTTTTTTCTTTTTTTCTTCTTCGTTTTTTTTTTTCTTTTCCTATCCCGGTTTTCTTGTCTTTTTTGTCGGTTTTCCTTTTGTTGTTCTTTTTCTTGTCTTATTAGTTCTTTCCACAGGCTAGATAATGTGCTAGGGTTGTTCTGGTTACATACCCTTGCTTTATTTTTATAGATTAAGATTGCTTCTTCCCTACTCATTTGCCTTTCAGATTTTTTATTCTTTTTTAGCATTTTAATTTCATCGAATTTTGGGAAAGTCTGGTTTTCAATGCAGAACTGCACTAAAGCAGTTTTGGCTTCTTTTTTTTTTGCCAGTTAGAAATGTGTTGATAACAAAATATATCCAAGAAAGTATATCCAACGAATGGCAACAAGGAGTAACGGACTCCATTAGCGCGAAGTTAACCACGAACATCGGTGGAAAAGTCGCCACGCTCCTGAGGATGCCCAGAGACTGGGCGAAAATTTCGAGTATAAAGAACGGTAAAAATTGGTGTGTTTGAATCCTAAAGCGAAGATCCAATGAGTATACCCAGCAAAAAGTGTGTGAAGTAAAGCTATTCATCTCATACAACGGACTTTAGAACAATAACATGAACAAAGACCGGAAAACACGTGTGTGAAATGTTTCTTATCGCTAGCAAGGAATGCCAAGGTAAGCATTATCCTCTAGAATATTGTACAAGTTATTTTGAAATATTGCACGTAAAAGAGAATAGCAGAATGATTAGAGCTATCTAATAGTCAGAATTAGAACTACTAATAGGAATTGATTCGTTATACATGCAGTTGAATCGGCCAAGTGCAGAACAATGATACGGAACGGATAATGAAGTATAGAAGCCTGTTGACGCCTAAAGAACTAAACATCATAAGGAAGTTAAAAAAAGAAACTTAAACTGGTAAAAGAAGATATACAAATAAAGTTCTTAACGAACTGTAGAGACTTTAATATTATACCTAAACTTTACGGATTCCCAACAAACCTATGCATGGAAAAGACAAAAGGTTGATATTAACTTGTCAAGAGAAAAGACTAAGCGCAGAAATCATTTATAAAAGAAAACAACTATACCAAAACCACATTCAGTGCTATAATGTGAGGAACCAGATACAGAATACTGAATATAAGAATTTTAACGGGACGTGGAAAACCCTTATTATAGACGATGTTCTCACTGAAATTAATGAAATAGTTGAAAGCCAACAAAAGACAGCAGAAAGTTCAACTGCTAAGAAATTTAATGCTCTTTTAGACAGAATCAAAATGAGAAATGAAGAAAGTACAGAATATCCAGTGTTTGTGAATCAATCATCGAGAGTGCTAACTTTTAGTGAAAAGGCAGTGCTACAACGTGGGAAATATGCATTTCCACCAAAAACCCCAAAAAACAGAAGAATACATTCCTATCTTAGAAGATATTGTGCAGCGAGTACATCCAGAGCATGCTACCGATTTAAGGTTTAAATTATTCAGAATCATGCTTAAAGAATATAATGCTAAGCACGAAAAAAAAAAAAAAAAACCCTGCAAGATTAATAAATTGCAGTATGACAGAAAACAACTATTAAGTCTTTGCAAAGACCCCACGATCAAATTCTGCGAAGCGGACAAAACAGGGAAAATTGTTATTATGGACACTTTGGAATATAATGATAAAACGCGGACAGCCATCTCAGAGCTACAGTGCGATATCATCAACAAAGATCCCACCGACAAACAACTTACCTTCCTGGCTAATATAAGGAACCACAGCACGTTACCAACTGAAATAAAAAATGCAAACCCTCCAATGGGAGCAGGGATGCCAAAAATATTCTCTAAAATTAAAACACATAAAGAAAACACACCTTTAAGACTGATTCTATTGAAGAAAAAAAAATCCCCACTCATCAACCTAGAAAAAAAGATATACAACTATCTATCCCCAATATTCATGAGGAATAAATATACCTTAAAGAATAGCTACGAGTTTATAGAAAAAATCAAGGTAATTAATCAAGACCTAGAGCAAATAACTATGGCCTCCATGGACATTAAGGCGTTATACCCAAATACTCCTGTCGAGCTAGCCATCGAATTAATTATGCGACAACTAAACTTCAACAAAGAACTAAACATGTCACAACTGAAAAAGTTAAAAAGAATACCTTATATTTCATCAAGGAAAACAACATCTTCCATTTTGAAGGAAATATATATAAACAAACACAAGGTGGCCCTATGGGATCCCCATTATCGGCATTATACGCAGAAGTGATTATGGCATACCTCGAAAAAGAAATTATTCAAAATCTACCTGAAAAACCAATACTTTATGCTCGATATGTAGACGACAATATTATAATGTCAAAACTTAACAAAGCCGAGCTACAAGATCTAGCACAGAGTTTTAGCAAAATTTGTAACACCATAGAGCTAACTATAGAGTTTGAAGAGGATAATCGCCTATCCTTCCTGGACATTCAACTAAAGAAAAACAAAAATAGCTTCGAATACTCTGTGTTCAGGAAAGCAACTTACATACCTGTACTGATACCATACTCGTCGCACCACCCAGTGATACATAAAAAAAAAAAAACCAGCATAGTAAACTTGATACGGCGAGCGTACACACACACATCTAACAACAGGCTAAAAAATCAAGAGCTAGAGTTTATCTCGAAAATATCACAAGAGTATGGGTACCCGAGTAAGCTAATTAAAAAATGAATACATGAGAGTAAAAAGCATATGACTCAGAGTAAAGAAGGCCAAGAAGTGCACAACCAAAGGAAGATGAGGAATAAAAAATTAAAATACATTGGTGCTTTCCCATACTTGGAAGGAGTTAGTAAAGAAATCAATAGGCAATGTGCTAAATATGACTTACAACTAGGAAGCTCAGTGAACACCTTGAAAAATATGACTATTAACAAAAAAACAGAGGAAAAAATACTAGAAGAATCAGGATCCTATGAAATTCCAATTGCACACATACCCCCAATATCGTACATTGAAAGTACAAAAAAAACAGATTAAAAAAAAAAGACTTAAACAACACATTTCTAACTGGCAAAAAAAAAAAAAGAAGAAGCCAAAACTGCTTTAGTGCAGTTCTGCATTGAAAACCAGACTTTCCCAAAATTCGATGAAATTAAAATGCTAAAAAAGAATAAAACATCTGAAAGGCAAATGAGGGGGAAGAAGCAATCTTAATCTATAAAAATAAAGCAAGGGTATGTAACCAGAACAACCCTAGCACATTATCTAGCCTGTGGAAAGAACTAATAAGACAAGAAAAAGAACAACAAAAGGAAAACCGACAAAAAAGACAAGAAACCCGGGATAGGAAAAGAAAAAAAAAAAAAAGAAGAAGAAAAAAAGAAAAAAATTGTTATCTTAATGAAACACAGATGGCGCTAGCCGGGCTTGATAACAAAATATATCCAAAAAAGTATATCCGACGAAAGGCAACAAGGAGTATCGGACTCCATTAGCGCGAAGTTAACCACGAACATCGGTGGAAAAGTCGCCACGCTCCTGAGGATGCTCAGAGACTGGGCGAAAATTTCGAGTATAAAGAACGGTAAAAATTGGTGTTTTTGAATCCTAAAGCGAAGATCCAATGAGTATACCCAGCGAAAAGTGTGTGGGACAATAACATGAACAAAGACCGGAAAACATGTGTGTGAAATGTTTCTCATCGCTAGCAAGGAATGTCAAGGTAAGCATTATCCTCTAGAATATTGTACAGGTTTTCAACAAAGTGATAACTGGACTAAATCATGGCTTTGAAAATGCATTTTACAAGAAACTTATACCATACACCAACTGATGATTTCATTCACCTTTGAAGGTGCAAAAATTCAGCGTTGAGGTGTAACATCCTCAGAGATCATCACACATTCCTTTTCAGTTTCTGCTCACAATATCAAATTTCAATGGAACAACTTTAAATTCAGCTAAAAATCATGGATATCACTCATGTATCATACACTGCTTAAGTTAAAGCCATTTTTTCCCATAATGGCAATAAATGTTGCAGCAATGTGACAGAAAACAATAAGGATCAAAAATGCATGTTTCTCATGCCATTTATCAATGCTTAGCTTTTAAATTGATTTAGTCAAATTTTGCAGCATATTATTGGAATAAAATATTTCAAATCACTAATTGAAAAAAGATGTGATAAAATCAAAACTTATGAAAAGCTTGGAGTTTAGATTTTATTTATTATGGATGATGCCTTCAAAAACTAAACACTTATAAATGTTTAGAAGTACAAAGAGTTCGTTTGTTACCCATGTAGTGAACACTTTAGTGATATACAGAAAACTTATAATTGCACTTTGCTTTTTTTTTTTTTTTTCTTTTTTGTGTGGACTTTGTAACAGCATAAATTCCTTCTTGCTTGATAAGATACTTTCTGTCACTGCAGAAATTACTTAGTTCTGCATCAGATATATGGAGTTAACATACATCTAATGTGCCTCTAAATAGTGGAGACTACATTTTGCAACATTGTTTTGAGATATCTATGTTTAATAATACTCCAGTTCATTCTATTATCACCTGGAAGTGCTGATATTTTTGTGGGTTGCATGTACCAAAGATCAGCTTAATTTACATTTAATTCTAGTAGCACTGGCATGAACCAAATTCTTTTCCTGTGTTTTCTGCTTTAGTGAAAATTTCATAGTATGGCAGTGTACTGGTAATGTGGTGATGCCGAGAAACTCTGTATCTGCAAGTAGTGATGATAATGCTCTTCACTCATTTATTGTTGAGTTTAAGATGGTGTGAAAGATAAGAATTTCTAGAAAGCATGCATCCAGTTTGTACTATGGAGAACAAAACTTCATAATCATTTCAAGGATATGCATCTCTATCAATCATAAGATATATTTTATGTGTTTAAGGCTGTTGGATGACAAATAAATCACACAGAATTAGGTTTCCTTGCTGTTGAACCTAAATGCATTACCATTATTGTTTAGTCCTGCCTTCAGTATTAGGTGGGTAATAAATTTGCTGTGCAAATTCTGTTATGAAAACTTTGAGTGTTTAAAATAGTGCCTATTCCAAAGTGTCAGTATGTGTCCTAATTTGCTATTGTGTGGTACATATTTATGTACATAACCAATGCAACACCACAAACTACAGGGTGTTTCATAAAGAATGTCCCGATTTGAAAAGTGGATATCTCAGCAACCATGAACCACCGATGAATGCGACTCATATCATGTCTACGGGCGTGGCCCAGAGTTTGTTATGACTACCGCTAGATGGCAGCACGAGCGTGCAAACAGCCGCTACGCTTAGCGAGTGAAAAGATGGTGTCGAGGCAACAGAAGGCGTTTTGTGTGCTTGAATTTAGCAAGAACAAGTCTGTGGTTACGGTGCAGAGTGCATTTAAACGACGTTATGGCAGTGCTCCACCAGTGGAAAAAAACATTCGTCGTTGGTATCGACAATTTGAAGAAACAAGGTGTTTATGTAAGGGAAAGAGTCCTGGACGATGTGCAACTCTGTTAGAGGACATGGAGGACAACACTGTCGCACAAAGGTTGATTTTTAGCGATGAAGCAACCTTTCATGTAAGTGGGAAAGTTTCGCACCGCAATGTTCGCATATGGGGACTGGAGAATCCACATGAAACTCTCCAACACGAACGTGATTCACCAAAACTGAATGTTTTTTTGCGCTGTTTCTGTTAGAAAGGTTTATGGCCCTTTCTTTTTGCGGACAACACGGTTACGGACAACTCCTATCTTGCAATGCTGAAGGACTGGCTACTTCCACAGCTGCAGGATGACTCTGAAGATTACATTTTGCAGCAGTATGGCACATCGCCACATTGGAACCTCCAAGTTCGTCGGTTTCTAAACGACACACTGCCTCAGCATTGGATTAGACGCAGGGGACCCCATAACTTGGCACTACACGCTTGGCCTCCGAGATCTCCAGACATCACACCATGTGACTTTTTTTTTTTATGGGGATACGTAAAAGATCGTGTTTATGTTCCCCATTTACCCACTGACTTGGATGAGTTCCGAATCAGAATCACGGCCGCAGTAAATTCTGTGACTGAAGACACTCTCAGACACGTTTGGGATTAATTCAGCTATCGGCTTGATGTTGTCCGTGCAGCAGGTGGAGGGCACATTGAGCATTTGTAATTGTGGTGAGTGAAACTTTAGACCTTCTTTCATACTTGGCTCTTTGTTTTGTAACTATCTCACATTTGCCTTATTAAATATACTACTTTGAAATTGGATCATTCTTTTTGAAACACCCTGTATATACCTTGAGATAACTACTCTTTTAATAACTACTAAACACACATCTTACAGCATTCCTAACTTTGTACAACCACATCGTACTACAACTTCAAACTACAATATCACACTACACTTCATACCTGTTGTTGTTCTACATACATACATACATACATACATACATACATACATACATACATACATACATATCACTAAGTTGTTCTCTGAGATTCAGAGGTTAGCTCCAAAAAGAAATACAAACTACCAGATAATTTTTACTTACTGTTGCTGTATCAAACTTCTCCATTTCCAGCGATCTTGACATACAACTCGGGCTTCACTGACATCCATTACATGCCGTAGACAAGCTCTTCTGTACTTCATACTCATAATTTTTTTCTTATGCAGACACTCCTGAATCTGATCCTCCCATGACTTCCTTGGCCTTCCTCTGCCTTTCCTTCCTGCCACTTGGGCTAAAAGATTTTCTTAGAAAGCATCTCATCACTCATTCTTTCAACATGGCCAAACCACCGAAGCATATTAGTCTCCACCCTGCTAAGAACATTTTCTTTAAATTACACAACTGTAACATGCCTTCATTCCTCACATGATCTGAACATGTCTTCCTATAAACCCCACAAAAGTAAAGCATCTTTCCAGCAAACAAACTACTCCCATGTCTCTTCTGTAGTACCCAGGTTTCACTGCCATACATCAGAGTAGGAACAATTACACTCTCATACACAGCCATGTGGGACTCTCTTGAGAACTCATCATTCCTGTGAAAACTTCCCAGAACAGCCATGACTTTCAATGAAGAATTCACTCGCAGACTGATTTCACCATCCAATTTGTTTTCTCTGTCAAACATGCTTCCTAAATACACAAACTCACTAACCTGGTCAATCACTATGCCACTTAGACTTACATTACATTCAGTGCTACCAGTTCCTCTCTCAAAAACCATAACTTTGGTTTTTCCTTATTTATACTCAGTTTGAATTCCATGCAAACTTCGTACATCCGGGACAACATACTCTGCAACTCACTTTTGCTCTCTGCCAACAGGACAGTGTAATCAGCATACAGCAATCTGCACACACGGATATCACCGACACATAAACTAGTATTATCTATTTTGGCATCATGCATGCATGCATCCATAAATATATTAAACATCCATGGTGACATTACACAACCTTGCCTGACTCCTGCACCAATAGAAAACCATTTTGATAAAACACCATTCACCCATACACAGGCTCTACTGCCAGTATACATGGCTTTTACACTATTAAGTGGATTCCCAGTAACTCCATATTCATTCAATACCTTCCACAAAAGGGTCCTATTTCCTCGGTCGTAAGCTTTCTCTAAATCTATGAAGGCAGCAAAAACTTTCTTACCAACACCCAGATAATTTTCAATCATCATGCGTAATGAAAAAATTTGGTTAGTGCAACCTTTACCAGGCATCAAACCACTCTGAACATCCCACACTTTCTCTGATGCAAGACCCCGTACTTTTTCAATAACGACCTTACCAAACACTTTCCCTGGCACACTTAATAGGCTAATACCACGATAGTTCTTGCAGTCAGTCTGACCACCTTTTCCCTTACACAAGGGAACAATGTTAGCATCTTTCCAATCCCAAGGGACTATTCCTAACTCCCAGCACAACTGGCAAATTTCAGTTAACCAATCAATTACAGAGTCACCACCATATTTCAACATCTCAGCAGTTATGCCATCAACTCCCGCAGCCTTACCATTCTGAAAAGATTTTTGAGCTTTACACACTTCTCTTGAGATCCCTCCTGTGCTTCCATCCCTCATTGTGACATCATCTGCATCTGTCTCAGAAACATCTTTGCTTTCCTGATCTAATAACTCACAGAAGTATTCACCCCACCTGTCACTTAACTCATTGGGCTCCCATATCATTTCCCCGATCTCATTCTGCACACAACTTACAACTTTGTTTCCCCTATTTTTCCTGAGTTTCATGTATTTCCAGAATGACTTCCTATCTTTCCAAAAAGCCAATTCATGCCTTTCCACCTTCTCCTTCCTATCTTTTGCCTTACTCTGGCAAACCAGCTTAGCAGCTTCATGCTTCTTACAGCAATATTCATCCATAGAAACTCTACCTTGCAACATACCCAAATAGGCTTCCTTCTTTCTCTTTACTGCCTCTTCAATCTCACTATTCCACCAAGCATCACCTCTATTGTTACCTGCTATTGTGGTGCTACAGAACTCTTCAGCAGCAGTGACAACACAGTTCTTAAAACATTCCCACTTCTTTTCTACATCTCTCTCACAAGACTTCAGCTCCTTCAGTCATTCTCTGAGTACGTCAGAATAATGCTGATGATTTTTGTTGTTGTTCTAAAACTCCTATCATCATCATAATCGTCAACCATTATCAATCCACTGCTGGACAAAGGTCTCCCAAAGTTTCTTCCACAACGGTCTGTCTTGTGCCAGTCTCCTCCATGTTACTCCCGCATACTTTCGAATTTCATCCACCCATCTCCCACGTGGTCTTCTTCTGGGTCTTTTCCTGTCCCTTGGAATCCAGTCTAAAATTTCAGCTGTCCATCTATGGTCTGTCCTTCTGGCAATATGTCCAGCACATTGCCATTTTAGGGATTTTACTCTGATCATGATGTCTTCTACTCTTGTAATTTTTCTGATCCATGAGTTCCTCTTCTTATCTCTTCTGGTTACACCAAGCATGCATCTCTCCATGCTGCTTTGAGTAGTCTGCAGTCTTTGTATGTCTCTTTTAGTTAAGGTCCACATCTCTGCACCATATGTAAGCACTGGAAGGATACACTCATCAAACACTTTTCTTTTAACACCTTCACTGCCGCGCAACGCTGAATGGCGTCATACAATACTTAGCCCAGGTGCCGTCGCCGAACGCCCTTATAATCATGGCTTCATATTTTGCTTCCTAAAACCTTCAGCACTTGAAGAGCGTTATCTATTTTGTTACTGGCACTGAAAATGGGTCTCCAACTGTCTAAAAAGTGACTGCGGTTTTGGGATAGCGGATTTTTTCCCACATGGTTTAGGGAAAGGAAAGTAAGTTGACTTTCCATAGACTTTACACAGTGCGCACTTTTCACTGCAATGTTTATTTTCCTTTGAAGGTCACTGGTTTTGCGGTGAAGGCAACTATCAATAAATAAATGCTTGAGTGGCGATAAAAAGCATTTGCTACTTGGAGTTTATACGTCACAGGGAGGCTTATTGAGGAGGCTAAAGGGATTTCAAAGAAACCCATATTCACTTCAATACTTAGTTTTGCGGAAACAATGGATATATTCAGACACGCTATCGCCGGTCTCTCTCAACCAAAAGTTCCTCGGTGGGCACATTCTTCCGTGAAAATAGGAGATGATGCTGATAATCTGTCATAAAGTACAGAAACATATTCTTTTACTAGCTGAAGTACAATCAGCAGTGAAAGTGAGAATGAAGAATGCCACGTTTTATCTCATACTCTACCTCAACAAATTTTGTCTACACATTGGTGTGATGGTCCCGACATCCTGAGAAGAATTCTGTTCACTGGTGTACCAGGACTGAAAATTAATATGATAGGTACTCAGCCAATCGATTTTTTAAATCTTTTTGCAAATGAAATAGTTAGTTAGGGAAACTAATGCATATGTTATATCTATTAGTTAGGGAAACTAATGCATATGCTGTAGAAGTGTTTATCTCGGGAGTTACTGAAGGTTCACGAATAAATGAATGGAAGGATGTGTTGGTAGATGAGATGAAATTTTTCTGGGCCTTCTGTGTCATATGGGTACTGTACAAATGCCCCATCTCCAAGATTACTGGAAAACAGATCCATTATTCAAAATGGACTGCTTTTCTTCAAATATGAGCAGGAATCGTTTCCTTCTGATCATGCGGTGCCATCAATTTGTAAGAAATCCTCAACCTGGCGAAGCGATTACAACCAACCGCCTTGCAAAAATAATGCGTTTACTGGATTTATTTAATGATACCACAGAGAGCATATACTACCATGGAAAGGAACTTACGATTGATGAATCAATGGTTTTATGGAGAGGTCATTTGATATTCAAACAGTACATGAAAGGAAAACGTCATAAATATGGGGTGAAACTTTATATGCTAACGGAACCAAATGGTATGGTTCTAAAGGCTTAGGTTTACACAGGGCAACTGGACTCCCTGAGGGGAAAGGTCATGCTGCTAATGTAGTTTTAACATTGATGGAAGGGAAGCTAAATGTTGGTCATGCTATTTATATGGATAATTTTTATAATAGTTACAATCTTGCATTGCAGTTGTTGAACAATGACACTTATTGCACTGGAACTTTCCGTACAGACTGATGAGATCTTCCTAAGGATGTCATGAAAGCTAAACTTTTGAAGGGGGAACGGAAATGCCAATATTCCAATGCTGCTGAAGTGTGCAAATGGAAAGATAAAAGGGATGTTCTCTTCATTACCACAGAGTTTGAGAATGATTTAGTTCAAACTGTAAATAAAAGGGGTCAGATAAAAGAAAAACCAAAGGCTGTTATCAACTATAATAAATTTATGTCAGGGGTAGATCATCAAGATCAAATGCTAGTGTACTATCCTTGTGAAAGGAAAACCATAAGATGGTACAAGAAGTTAGGAATACATATATTTCATATGATGATAATCACTTCCCATAACTTGTATAATAAATTCTCAGGGAAGAAGATAAGCCTCTACAATTTTAGGCTATCCATTGTACGTCAACTTTTGAATCAAGAGCCATCAACTTCCCAAGCGAAGATATCTAAATCATTAAAAGTATGTGGCCATCTTCCAATCAAAAAAACAAAACAAAACAAAAAGGGACGTTTTTTGAGGAGACGATGCAAAATGTGCTCTGCCAAAGGGATTCGCAGGGACACTCTCTATTACTGTGCCCAGTGCCCAGAAAATCCTGCACTGTGCTTTCAGCCATGCTTCGAATTATATCATTGTAGACAAGGGATAAATATTTTGTCTTCCTATTTTGCTAAAAAAAAATGTATGTTCCAAGTCAAACTGCATGTTTGTGTGTGGGGGATTTTTTACCCTACCCAAATCAAAATGTATGGATTTTGTAATTATCCAGTTATGCATCATGGCACCATTTATGGAATTGTTTGGCGTTTGTAAGTATTATTTCTCTTGTTTTATATGCAACAATGTTCGAAATATGTATCCAGTAAATGTCTACTTCAGTATCGGAATAATATTTTATTGCTGGCAGAATTATAATTACGAATATCAATTATGGATAAATTTTCTCGTATTTTAGAATTGCTAAGTCATGCAAAGCTATGAGATGCGAACACTTGGCTGGCTGGTCCAAACGAATAAAAGCTCAATCGTGGTGCTGTGTAACGCCTTGTGGCGTCATGGGAGATTTGCACGGGTTTCATATCGGCACCGCGTGCTTGCCGCTGATATAGTATGGTGGCAGTGAACGTGTTAAGACATAATGGCATATATTGCTCTTGAAAATTATATTGTTTATTCCAAAAGCTCTCCAGGCAAGTTTTATACACCAATTAATTTCTTCATCAATGCGACCCTCACTTGATATCTGCTGTCCAAGATAAATGTAGGTATTGGTTATCTCCAGCTTTCCCCCATCAATCGATATATCTTCATTTCTTGTAAAAGCATTGAACATCACTTTTGACTTCTGAAAGTTCATTTTTATTCCCACTTCTTTACTCTTGTCAGCAAGTTCCTGGATCATACTCTGCAGCTGTGATGGGATAATTGCAAAAATGACTATGTCATCAGCAAAACGAAGGTGAGTTAGATAATCTCCATTAATCTTTATCCCTTTGTTTTCCCAGTTCAGTGATTGAAAGACATTTTCCAATGTGGCATTAAAGAGTTTGGGAGATATAGTGTCACCTTGTCTCACTCCCTTTCCAATTTTTATGGGTGCTGTATTCACCAATACAATACATACAGAAAAAAAAAAAGTATATATATGACAGAAATTCAGGAGACCTTAGACCACTGAAACCAGGAAAGGGTGTTTTCATTGAAAAGGAAGGTAAAGGACCAATGGAAAGAGCAAAGATTCTGTCCGAAGTCAACAGACCTAGATCATACGAACTGAAGAAAGGAGATGGGAGTGTAATTAGGTGAAACAGAAGAGCCTTACACAGGGGAATTGATCAAATGGACACTAAGGTATGTGATCATCACATTGGAGACAACAGTGAACAGGAACCAGAAGGACAGCACCAAGTAATACAAGATCATGGCAAGGCTTTAAAATTTTGCAGATTCAATTTTTATTTATTATTTCCTTTTGTTTAAAAAAAAAGGGAGATGTCACATATGAATCGTTAACATCATCATATCTATATATATAATCATCATCATCATTGTCAACCATTATCAATCCACTGCTGGACGAAGGTCTCCCCAAGTTTCCTCCACAACGGTCTGTCTTGTGCCAGTCTCCTCCATGTCACCCCTGCATACTTTCGAATTTCATCCACCCATCTCCCATGTGGTCTTCTTCTGGGTCTTTTCCTGTCCCTTGGAATCCAATCTAAAATTTCGGCTGTCCATCGATGATCTGTCCTTCTGGCAGTATGTCCAGCCCATTGCCATTTCAGGGATTTAACTCTGATCATGATGTCTTCCACTCTTGTCATTTTTCGGATCCACGAGTTCCTCTTCTTATCTCTCCTGGTTACACCAAGCATGCACCTCTCCATGCTTCTTTGAGTTGTCTGCAGCCTTTGTATGTCTCTTTTAGTTAAGGTCCACGTCTCTGCACCATACGTAAGCACTGGAAGGATGCATTGATCAAACACTTTTCTTTTAAGACATAATGGCATATTGCTCTTGAAAATTATACTGTTTCTTCCAAAAGCTCTCCAGGCAAGTTTTGTACGCCGATTAATTTCTTCATCAATGTGACCCTCACTTGATATCTGCTGTCCAAGATAAACGTACGTGTCTGTTATCTCCAGCTTTTCTCCATCAATCGATAAATCTTCATTTCTTGTAAAAGCATTGAACATCACTTTTGTCTTCTGAAAGTTCATTTTTAATCCCACTTCTTTACTCTTGTCAGCAAGTTCCTGGATCATACTCTGCAGCTCTGATGGGCTAGTTGCAAAAATGACTACGTCATCAGCAAAACGAAGGTGGGTTAGATAATCTCCATTAATCTTTATCCCCTTGTTTTCCCAGCTCAGAGACTGAAAAACACCCTCCAATGTGGCATTGAAGAGCTTCGGAGATATGGTGTCACCTTGTCTCACTCCCTTTCCAATTTTTACGTGTGTTGTATTTTCAAACAGCCTAATCTTTGCACTTGCATTTTCATAGATGTTATTAATAATATTAATGTATGCATCTTCAATACTGCAGGTTTTCAGAGCCATTGTAACTGCTGATGGTTTCACTGAATCAAAGGCTTTTTCATAATCGATAAAAGCCATGCACAATGGAAGTTCATATTCCCTCGCTCTTTCAATTAGTTCTCTCAGCACGTGGATATGATCTATTGTGCTGTAGCCACTCCTGAATCCAGCTTGTTCTCTCGGTTGAGCCATGTCCAGTGTTACCTTCAAGCGGTGTGAAAGAACTTTAGTGAAGATTTTATAAACTACTGATAGGAGGCTGATAGGTCTGTAGTTTCCGAGATCCTCAATGTCACCTTTCTTATGTAGCAGGATCATTGTAGCGGTGTTCCAATCCTCAGGAATCTTTCCTTCATTAAGGCATCGAGTGAAAATTTGGGCGAGTACTGTTTCGATTTCTCCACTTGCTTCTTGTATGATGTCTACAGTAATTCCATCTTCTCCTGGAGCTTTTCCTCGCTTCATGTTCTTGATTGCATGTGCAACTTCTGCTGGAAGGACTGGAGGAACTCTGGTACTGGTATCTTTTATGATGTCTGGAGTGCATATATTATCCCTTTCATATAATTTGGAGTAGAAATCTTTCACTCTTGTCAAAATTTCGCCTCTATTTCTTGTTACAGAACCATCTTCTTTTCTCAGTGCCATAATCTGTTTTCTTCCCTTACTGAGATGTCCCTTTGCTATCTTTAGGCTTTGGTTGTTTTCAATTGCTTTCCTCACTAGTTCACAGTTGAATTTCCTTACGTCTTCAGTGATACTTTTTCTTACTGTCTTGCATAGCTCTATATATTCCACTTTGGAAGTCACATCTTCTTTAGTTGTCCTCATCTCTCTTCTTTTTTGCATCAACATTTTGGTTTTTCCTGATAATTTGTTCACATGCAACTTGTTCTTAGACCCAGCTAATTTTGTTGCTGTTTCCATAAGAGCTTTGGTTACTTTTCTGTTAACTTCAGAGATGTCCACTTCTTCCGATGTTAGGCCTTCTAAAGCAGAGAACCTGTTCTTCAGTTCTAACTTGAAGGTATTATGGTGTTTTTTAAGGTTGGTTATGTCAATAGATTTTGTTTGTCTTATGAGCTTGCCACGTTCAAGTTTAGTGTTGAGGCGCATCTTACATCTCACCAATCTATGGTCACTACCTGTGTTGAACTTGTTTAGCACACTGCAGTCTTCTATGACGAATTTTTTGTTACACATAATAAAATCAATTTCACTTGTCGTCCCATTTGGATGTCTCCATGTCCATTTCCTGTGTGGCTTTTTCTTGAAGAAGGAGTTCAAGATGAAAAACCCTTCTGCCTCTGCAAACTCAACGAGAGTATTTCCACGCTGGTTTCTGTTGCCATGACCGAATTTACCTACTGAAGTTTCATTCTGTTGCCGTTGCCCTATTTTTGCATTGAAATCTCCCATAATTATTTTCACGTGCTGCTTACCTTTATTATTTAGATGACAAATTTCCTCATAAAATTCTTCAATTTCTTCTACAGGATGACTTGTGGTGGGTGCATAAGTTTGAATAATCTGAGCCTGGTATCTTTTCGAGAGTTGGATAACAAGTCGTGCAGCTCTGTCAGAGGAACTTTCAACTTCTACAACTTTATCCTTCAGTTTCTTGTTGAAGGTCAGGTGATGCGTAACATAACAGCCTCTCCTTGACAAATGTCAACCCCGCCTTCTCGTGGTGCATCCTGTTCCCACTAAAGGGGCTCTGACGACCGCCCATAGCGGTATAACTATACCATCGGGATTAGAGGAAATTGTATCCCACACTCACCAACCCGCTTGGCCAGCGTGGTGAGTTATGGCCAAACCCCTCCAAAATGATTCCACAACTTAAATCTTGGCCCTCAGTCTCCGGCAGCTGGAATGTACCTGGCCAAGGCAGCGGCCAGTGCGACATGAAGGCAGAGGGTGCTAAGAATCCCCGGAGGACCGGACTAGGCTGCCATCTGATGCTGACCTTGGCTACTTACAATGGATGCTCCCTATCTTCTGATTCAAGGCTTCTTGAATTGGAAGAGGAACTACAAAGGATCAAGTGGGACATCGTGGGGCTAAGTGAGGTAAGGAGAAAAGGAGAAGATCTCATCGAACTGAAAAGTGGACATCTCTTCTACTATCGTGGGACAGATACTGGCAGAACTAGTGGTGTTGGATTTATCTATATATATATATATATATATATATATATATACCAGAGTTCTTCCAGTCCTCCCAGCAGAAGTTGCACATGCAATCAAGAACATGAAGCGGGGAAAAGCTCCAGGAGAAGATGGAATTACTGTAGACATCATACAAGAAGCAAGTGGAGAAATCGAAACAGTACTCGCCCAAATTTTCACTCGATGCCTTAATGAAGGGAATATTCCTGAGGATAGGAACAACGCTACAATGATCCTACTACATAAAAAAGGTGGCATTGAGGATCTCAGGAAATACAGACCGATCAGCCTCCTATCAGTGGTTTATAAAATCTTCACTAAAGTTCTTCCACACCGCTTGAAGGTGACAATGGTCATGGCTCAACCGAGAGAACAAGCTGGATTCAGGTGTGGCTACAGCACAATAGATCATATCCACGTACTGAGAGAACTAATTGAAAGAGCGAGGGAATATGAACTTCCATTGTGCATGGCTTTTATCGATAATGAAAAAGCCTTTGATTCGGTGAAACCATCAGCAGTTACAATGGCTCTGAAATCGTGCGGTATTGAAGATGCATACATTAATATTATTAATAACATCTATGAAAATGCAAGTGCAAAGATTCGGCTGTTTGAAAATACAATACACATAAAAATTGGAAAGGGAGTGAGACAAGGTGACACCATATCTCCCAAGCTCTTTAATGCCACATTGGAAAATGTCTTTCAATCACTGAACTGGGAAAACAAAGGGATAAAGATTAATGGAGATTATCTAACCCACCTTCGTTTTGCTGATGACATAGTCATTTTTGCAACTACCCCATCAGAGCTGCAGAGTATGATCCAGGAACTTGCTGACAAGAGTAAAGAAGTTGGATTAAAAATGAACTTTCAGAAGACAAAAGTGATGTTCAGGGCTTTTACAAGAAATGAAGATTTATCAATTGATGGAGAAAAGCTGGAGATAACAGACACGTACGTTTATCTTGGACAGCAGATATCAAGTGAGGGTCACATTGATGAAGAAATTAATCGACATACAAAACTTGCCTGGAGAGCTTTTGGAAGAAACAGCATAACTTTTAAGAGCAATATGCCATTATGTCTTTTCATCTTGTTTGATCAATGCATCCTTCCAGTGCTTACGTATGGTGCAGAGACGTGGACCTATAACGAAGTAAATTTCTCGGTCATTTTTGGTCTACGCCGGGATTCGAACCCGAGTACGCTTATTCCGGAATAAGTTGCTCTACCAATTAAGCTACGCGGACATGTATTCTGATTCCTATCTGCCTTTATGTCGTGTACGTCCTTCTGGCAGGTACGTCACATCTCCTGGTACGTTACAGACCTTAACTAAAAGAGACATACAAAAGGCTGCAGACAACTCAAAGAGCCATGGAGAAGTGCATGCTTGGTGTAACCAGGAGAGATAAGAAGAGGAACTTGTGAATCTGAAAAATGACAAGAGGGGAAGACATCATGATCAGAGTTAAATCCCTGAAATGGTAATGGGCTGGACATACTGCCAGAAGGACAGACCATCGATGGACAGCCGAAATTTTAGATTGGATTCCAAGGGACAGGAAAAGACCCAGAAGAAGACCACATGGGAGACGGGTGGATGAAATTCGAAAGTATGCAGGAGTGACATGGAGGAGACTGGCAGAGGACAGACCATTGTGGAAGAAACACGGGGAGACCTTCGTCCAGCAGTGGATTGATAATAGTTGACAATGATGATGATATATATATATATGTGTGTGTATATATGTACCGGGTGATCCAAAAGTCTTGCACATTTTGAAAACGTAATAACTCACGGAGTTTTGAGAGTAGGACAACACGGTTTGCGGAGAAATTATCAGAATGACATCTGGTTTTTATGAAATCACATAAATTTGTACTCATTTTACTTACATTTTTCATCACCAGATGGCGCCATAGGTGACAGTTCTGGGATAGTGGGTATAAAAGCAGCAGCTGGGAAGCAACCACAAGTCACAGCGGTCCGTGTCAGTATGCTGTCATTACCGGACAAAGCGCTCTTGGTGAAATTGTTCTATTGCAACGCTGAATGTGCAAGTGCTGCGTTGAGAGGCTACAGGTCACTGAAAGGTAATCGCAGTTGGAAAAGACCAATAGAAAATGCTGTGCTACGGCAAATGGTGAAAAACTTCGAGGAAACGGGATCTTTGGCAGCACGCCCACGAAGCAGTAGACCACGAACACGTGCTGCTGCAGCAGAAACGATTACGCAGGAAATGGGTGTGATTGCAATGACATTCGCACATGGCGACTCCAGTGCTCGCCATGTTTCTCGGCAAACAGACATTCCATACGGGACTGTATGGCGAATACTACGATGGATTCTGCACAGATATGTGTACAAACTGCATGCTGGAGATTACATGCAGCATCAGGAGTTTGCAGCATGGTTTTTTCGACAAATCAATGTCAACGAGAACTGGCTGATGAATGTCTTATGGACTGATGAGGCACACTTTTCCCTAAACGGAGCGGTAAACATGCACAACTGCCGCATCTGGGCCACGGAACATCCCCGAGAAGTCGTTGAAGCGCCACTTCATCAGCCGAAAGTGACAGTGTGGTATGGATTCACGGCTTCCTTCATTATCGGTCCTTTTTTTTTTTAAGAGTTCCGCGGCACCTCCTTCGAAACCGTTTCAGTGTCAGGTGCACGTTATGCGAACATGTTACAAATGTACATTATCCCTAGCTTGCAAGAGTGTGATGCAGTGAATCTGTGCACATTTATGCAGGATGGAGCACCACCCCACATCGCACGTTCCATTAAGCAACTGCTGCAAGAGACGTTTGGCGCAAATCGTGTGTTGAGCCGACACTTTCCGAAGGCCTGGCCCTCCTCGGTCACCAGACCTGACACCCTGCGATTTTTGGCTCTGGGGTTACCTAAAACCACAAGTGTACAGATGTCGCCCCACTTCATTGCCCATGCTGAAAGGTGTCATTCGACACCATGTGGCAGCTATACCACCGGACATGCTCTTCAATGCCGTCCATGGTGTTTTCTCTCGTCTGCAGGCAGTGCTGGAACAGGACGGCCATCACATTGAACACTTGGTACAATCAGGTGTCTATTTTTCTTGACACTTCCAACCTGTGGTTGCTGCACCATCTGGTGATGAAAAATGTAAGTAAAATGAGTAAAAATTTGTGATTTCATAAAAAACCTGATGTCATTCTTATCATTTCTACGCAAACTGTGTTGCCCTACTCTCAAAACTCCAAGAGTTATTACGTTTTCAAAACGTGCAAGACTTTTGGATCACCTGGGATATATACAGGGTGATTCCTGAAGTCCTAAGTCACCTCAATAACTTGGGAGCAAAGACAGCTAGAGCTATGGTAGTAAGGTATGGTATAGTAAAACAACCATGCACTATCAGACAGTGACTGCAGCACCCCTAGTGGCAAAATGTGGAAGTTAGCACTCTATCTCGGAAGCCATGAGAGATACGGGAAAGAGATCAATTAGAAACTTGTAGAGCATCAACGAATTAGTAGGAAAAGACATATGGTAGAAACGGCTAAGGTAAGTAGAAGGCTGGAAATGCGAACTTGTGCAAAGCCGGTTCGTGTCGTAACAGTCTAGCAGAGAGAAATGTATGACGTATGCGACCGCACGCCTGCGAGTGTCGTATGCAAATTATGGTGTGACATAACGCCTCACCTGCTGTATCAGGCACGGCATGGCAATGTATAAAGGATTGTCCGTCAGGAGCTATGTCATTCGTAATGTGAGTATCGGGGTGAAGAACAAGCATGGCAGGCTATTCGAATGAACAGTATTGCGTGATGGTACTGCTATATGGAGAATTTGGACACAACATGAGGGAAGGGTCACGCCAGTATGGCTTACGATTTCTGACTCATCCATCGCTGACAGCGTGAACCATCAGGCGCACGGTTCGACGGCTACGAGAGACAGGCTGTATTGCAGCGGGTCCCCGTTTGGGCCAACCCACCGGTATGGGTAGGGATGTGCAACCAGTTGATGTTCTGGCATACGTTTTGGCTAACCCACACACCAGTACGAGGGAAGTCAGTATGGCATGTAGCTTATCACAATCCCGTGTGTGGAACATTTTGCATCAGCATGGTGCCCACCCATACCGTACAGTACCGTACTGCTGCATGTACTGATGCCAGGGGATAACCAACAACGTCTAGATTGGTGCAATTTTGTAATGAACACCATAGAAGAAAATGCAGCCTTTCTATCAAACATCCTTTGGACTGACGAGGCGCAGTTCACACGTGCCGGGGTGCTGAACAAACAAAACACCCATTACTGGGCAGTTCAGAATCCATTTTTTACACGGGAAATGAGGCATCGGGTGTGCTGGTCAATCAATGTCTGGTGTGGCATCTGGAAGGACCAACTTGTTGGGCTTGTGTTCTATGAGGGCGCATTAAATGGACAAAGATACCTGCAGCTGTTACAAAGAACATTACCTAAGTGGTTAGATGATCTGTCTCTGCAAGATGTATGCTCATTATGGATTCAGCATGACGGCACACTGGCACATCAACCAACAGCGGTACAGCACATCCCGTCCAACACTTTCGGGCAACAGATCATCGGTTATGGTGGTCCCGTAGCGTGGCCTCCACGAACCCCGGATCTAACTCCCATGGATTTCTTCTTCTAGGGTTACTTAAAGGATCATGTGTACAGGGAGGAACTGACAAGTCTCCAGGATCTCCGACTGCGTATCATTGCTGCGTGTGAGAGCGTGACACCTGTTATGCTAGCGAACGTACAACAGGAAGTTCTGTCTCGCATTGAAATGTGTATTGTGGCAGAGGGTGGCCATATTGAACCCTATTTACGTTAAACGCAACATTATGTAAGTACCGCTGTTGCATTAAATACGACCAATGTACTCCATTTGTATTCATGCCTGAGTATAATAAACCTTGTGTTCCCCATGTTTCCAGCCTTCTACTTACCCCAGCCGTTTCTACCATATGTCATTTCCTACTAATTCGTTGATGCTCTACAAGTTTCTAATTGAACTCTTTCCCGTATCTCTCATGGTTTCCGAGATAGGAGTGCTAACTTCCACATTTTGCCACTAGGGGCACTGCAGTCACTCTCATCCGATAGCACATGTTTGTTTTACTATACCATACCTTATTTAGCACATGGAAAAATCCTTAAATTTTAAATACCGTCCAAATCGGATGATTAATAGCGAACATATATTTGCAAATAAAGTTAGAGGGGGCATCCATATATCTACATCTGGGAAACACACCTGAAATGTTTCTTTCCCTGCACGAACAGAGATAATGCTGGAAAGTTGGCATCTTGCCCGAACCTCAGACAAATTGAATGCAGAGTACAAATGCGCAAAGGCCATGACAATGATTTGTACGGTAACTTGGGCCATCCAGTTTCCTTTATGACAACTTCATTTACTCACACTAATGACTTGAATTAATATTAGAATAAACAGCATGTATTTTTCTAATAATGGAAAACCCGAATCTGTTCAAGCTGAAATTTGTTTTGAATATTCTTGTTTCCGATCCTTACTTTCGAGGCACTGAGTATTCGCATATCACTAAAACATTGTTTCACAATAGAAAATTGAAGCAGAACCACGAAATCCGATTTTTATGCTTTCCAACCATAGGTTGAAGAAGCGTATATGCTCCAGCTTTGCCAGTCTGTCTGTCCACACGATAACTCACATAAAAATGGCTTGATTTTGATGAAATTTTAGTATGTGGTAAGGGACCACCTGGGGACAAACCCTATTGAAAACGGACGAAATGGGATCAAAGGTCAGAACATACGAGCGGGATCCATTTCATCGCCCTTATGCGTCATAAATTATGTAAAAATGCTTGGATTGAGACAAAACTTTATCACGTTGTTCTGAAGGTATACTGAACTGGTTTTGTTGAATATCATTGAAATGGGGTCAAAGGTCAGGGCACAGGAGCGAGATTTATTCCACAGCCATTATCCTCATAACTTGAGTAATAACTTGAGTAATGATTTCCGGAGCGGCCCAGTGGTCTAAGCGACAACTTCTGATCATTTGTACAAGATGGGCCTGGGTCAAGTCCCGGTGACGCATGGATGTTGTGTTCGTCTTACAGCACTGGCTCTCTCCCTTCCCTGGAGTCAGTGACCCTAAATTAGGGACGGGCAACTGCTTATAGCCCATTGAATTGCTCACGGTGGTCGTTAAACTTTCAATAATAAAAAATAAAATTCTGGTGTGTTGGAAAGTATCATAATCAATGCATTGCATGATTTTACTAACTTGTTTAGAACGTCTTTTGTAAAAAAAAAAAAAAGATCATGTTTGTGTTATCGATTTGTGCATCCATCTGTCTGTGGACACCATATCTTTGATCTTTGCAACTATTAGTCCGATTTGAAATTTTTTTTTTTGTATTGGGAAGCTTGAAATGTGCGAATGATGATCCTTTATTTCGTTTTTTTTTTTTTCAATGTGCAATTTCGCCCCTAGAGGGTGTAAACGCAGATGATATAGAATTCAAAACACATTTTATTACATATATATTTGCTTCTAAGCATCCGATCGAGAAAATTCTTTTACCTTTCGATTCCATTTATGTCGAAAAGCATTTCAGGTATAGTCACTTTTTCAAGTTATGCATAGATTTTACACTAGGGGGTGTAAAAGTAAATTTCATTTTCCCCAATATCTGTACTCCTAAAACTCCAATTTGAGAATTTTTTTTTTTCAGTGGATGCAGCTCCTGATGGGAAATCTTTTGCATACAATTTCTAATTTTTGTTAAAGAACAGTTTGGCCACCACGGGCGTAAGTGTTAATTTCTGCTTCTGATGTATTTGCAGCAAAATCTAAGCTTTTAAAACCTGGATTGAAAAAGTTCGTTCGTGGACCGGTACCACTCGCATCGATAAATGCTTTTGGAATTTTTTTTTTTAAATAATGCATGTTTTTTCTGCCAGGGAGCATTGATATATATCATATTTTTGTTAATATCTCTGCTTCTAAGAATCCGAATTGAAAATTCCTTTCTTGTTGCATAAAGTTTCTGATGCAAAATGTTTTTCTATAATTTCAAAATTTTCAAGTAATTCATAGACTTTCCGCTATGGGGTATAAAGATAAACTGCATTTGCCCAGATATCTCTTATTCTAAAACTCTGATTTGAAAAATTCTTCCTGTATCACATACAGCTACTGATGGGAAATGTTTTGCATATAATTTCTTAAGTTTGGTAAAGAATATTTTGGCCACCAGGGTGCATAAGTGTTTATTTCTGCTTCTGATGTATTTACATCTAAATCTGAGCTCCTGAAAACTCAATTGAAAACATTCTTTCGTGGAACTATTTCGCTCTCTTTGGGAAACATTTTCAGAATACTCTCTTCTTACAATAATGTATAGTTTTTCTGCCGGGGGTGTAGATACATATCTTATTTTTGTCGATATCTCTGCTCCTAAAAACTCCTAAGTGTCCGATTTAAAAGATAATTTCTTTGTTCGAGAGCAAAATCCGCAGCTAAATGTTTCTCGTGTAATTTCAAATTTTTCTTAATGCAGAAGTCTGCCACGAGAGGGCGCGAGTTCACATTTCCGTTTACAGTAATATCTGACGGACTAAAACCCCCGATTGAAAAACTTTTCTTTCTTTGGTCAGATACTACTAAATGTGCAAAATCTGTGAGCGTATTTTCTTAACAAATTAATGCAAAATTTTGCCGCTAGGGGATGCCAATGTTTTTCTTAATATCTCTGCTTTTAAATGCGCGATTTAAAAAATTCTTTCAACATCGGATGCCATTTATCTTGTGGAACACTTTAGGTTAGTATTTGAGGAGTTTTATAGTTCACAGTTCTGTCGTTAGGTGGTGCTTGTGTACTTCTGTTTGCAGCTGTATTTTCGCTTCTAAGAACCCTTTTGAGAAATTGCTTTCTTTACTGTATGCCATTCACGACAATAGAGATGTGAAACATCCTCTTTTAAATAATGCACAGATTTCCTGCTAAGTGGTGTAAATGTCAATGTTTTTTTTTTTTTTTTTTTTTTTTTTGCTTCCTCTACTTGCAGGAGATGTATTTAAAAATTTGGAAAGTTCTTTTTCTTAGCATAGCTTTTTCCATGAAGAATATTTTAAGCCTACTTTCAACTTTCCTATTATGCAAAATTCTTGAGCTAGAAGGCGCAGAGTTATATCATGTTTTTTTCTATATTTGTTCTTTTAACTGTTCTATTTGAAAATTTGTTTGTCTCCGATATTCTTCTGCTATCAGAAAACTATTTGTTCATTTCTGTTACGCACGTTTCAGATGGTGTTAGAAGAAATGTAGCTGTTTCTATTTCTGGTCTTTTTATTGATTGTAAAAATCTGGTTGATATTTTCTAACTGGTTGCATTAACTTTGTATAACTTTGAAAAATTTAATTCACGTCAGAAACGGTTCAAAAGATGTGCTCATTACAACAGAAAATGCGGGGTCATCATTCTTATTTCAAATATTTGGAAGGAACAAATACAGAAAACGAGGATGTAAATATCAAATATAACTGGAAATACGTATAAAACTATGCTGCTTGTCATTGGTTACATATTAAGAGAACCAGCTGAAAAGTCCACATTCGAGCCGGGCGCAGCCATATATGAACACAGAGTCCAAATAGTCCAAATTAGGGCAGGGCCTGGTTCGACCTAATGAAATAAACTTGCAAATATTTTTATGCACTACTCTGATATACTGAACCGTGAAAAGGTTCTTTGTCACAATGATTAAAGTCGTCAACTGTTATATATATTGTATATATATACCAGAGCAATTGAATTATAAATAGCTGGCATTGTGCAAATGTGGCACTGTGGGCGGCCCTGTAAACGGAAACGACATGACGTATGCAGCGATCCGACAATATAAGGAGTGATGCGACAGGAATCAATAAGAGTCGGACCCAGTATGGGTAAGATGAAGGATCTAAACGCATTTGATCGTGGACAAATTGTCGGGGCCCGACGAATGGATCACTCCATCTCGGAAGTCGTGCAGGCACTGAGATTTTCACGAGCCACTGTGTCACGGGTGCACCGTGAGTACATCGAATCCGGTAAAACCATCCCTGCAAAAGCCAACTGACGTGGACAACAGCGTGTGGGTGAGCGGGGTCATCGTCGGCTAGCTTGCATTGTAACAGCGGATAGACGGGCCACAGTGCAAGAAATCACTCGGCAATTTAACGCTGGTGCACAAAAACGTGTAAACGGCCACACCATCCAGAACCATCTCCTCCCTATAGGGGACAGAAGCTATCGTCCCATGAGGGTACCGCTGCTGACCGCACATCACAGGGTGCAAAGATTAGCATGGGTGCGGGAACATCGCCACTGGACCCTAGACATGTGGGAAAATGTTGCCTGGACTGATGAATCGAGATTCACGTTGGTACATGTGGATGGCAGGATACGAGTACGGCGCAAACCACATGAAGCGATGGATCCTTCTTGCCAGCAGGGTACTCTTCAAGCTGGTGGGGGTGGCATTCTCGTCTGGGGACTATTTACGTGGGCTGAAATGGGACCCCTGATATGTGTGACATCATCCCTCACAGGTCAATATTACCGGGATATCTTGGACGACCATTTGCTTCCATTTGTGCGTCTTCAACATCCCACTGGGGACCTCATCCTGCAACAAGACAATGCACCGTGCCATCACTCCCAAATTGTATCTGAATGGTTGGATGAACACTCCACCACCCTGACCTCGCTTCCTTGGCCAGCTAGGTCACCTGACCTCAATCCCATCGAGCACATCTGGGATGCCATCAAGAGAGATGTTCGAGGCTCTGACCCCCCGCCATCAAATCTTCATGAACTGTGGGAGCTTGTTCAGGGGTCGTGGATCCGTATGGCTTCCCAACACTTCCGGTGTCTTGTCGAGTCCATGCCGAGATTAATCGCCGCTGTCATCAGGGCGAAAGGTGGTGCTACACGTTACTAGACAGGTATCTCTAATTCAATTGTTCTTCAGTGTATACCATGGAATATATAAGAACTGGCAGTTCTGTTAACCTACTGAATGGATACAAATTAATGTCTATGTGCACCAAAATGCATATAACATGTTTGCAGTAAAGTTTCATTTACCCAAAGCCCACTATTTAAGCAAATTTGGGCATTAGTACAGTTAAAATGATGCAAATGCTTGAGCTATGCCGTATTTCGAGAATTTATTTTCTAGAGGTCTCTGGCATTTTGGAATATATAGGCACATCAATGTGTTCCCAGTGGAGCACATTGAGAAAAGGTTGACAATTCATTCGGAACACATCGAGAAAGTAATTCTGGAAAATGTATTTGCATTGTACTACGACAGTGTTTCATTCTTTTGTGACGAAGTGTCCCAAGTGTGTTATGTAAAAATACTAGTATCTTCCATCATAAAACATTTTATGGCGGAGAGAGCTTTGATAACACGTGCGGAACAGGTTGATACACATTCGGAACACTTTGGCAACATTTGAGGAATGCAAGCAATGATCACCCAATTTTTGGAAATGGCTTTAGCAAAATGCTACGAAAGTGGGCGACCAAAGTGGGCGACCAAAGTGGGCGACCAAAGTGGGCGACCAATTCCAAATAATTTGTTATTTTCCATCTCGAAAACTCCCTTTTCTTTCAAAGCTATTGTGCTTAACATACGAATTAATGGGAACAGTAATTTAAATTTGCATATTTAACATACAAATTAATGGGTCTTGTAATTTAAATTTGCATTTGTCATATAATAATTCCATGTGTCAATTTAAAACAATATAATTTTTTTTGTTCGAAAGTATGAACGTTTGTCCCATTTTGTCGGCCACAGCGGATGCATATACCACTTTCCTTTGTTGTTATAGTAACAAGAACCGATTTTCAACAGCTGCTGGTGTGACGCCATTTCATCTAAATCATTCTGACATGACGTCAGAGATGCATTACGTCACACGATTAACGTCAGACAATCAACTCTTTTGAAACAGGAAAGCATTACATCAGGAATTTTAGTTCTACTTTGTCATTCATAAACATCATATAGAATTTTCCATTTAGAATCCTATCGTCTGTTTGCCTGTCTGCTAATCCTTTTTATAGCCACTGCTGGCTATAGGTATCTTCCAATTCTTCATTAGGGAGGGTAATTGTCTAATTTCCCACGTTGACCAGACGGCTTGGGAAATGCATTTTTCTGCTACTGCCAGCATGAGGAGAAACAGACAAAGTGCATCTGGTACTGACTTGACAGGGAACCATCTACAAATTGGCATCCTCAAGCCCAGGGAGGCTGTGGAAAACCCTGGAAAAACCGCAATATAGATGGCCGGCAGGTCTGAGATTCGAACACCCGACAAGAATTCTGTCGTATGAAATTTAATTTTAAGATTTTCCTTGCGAACCTAAAATGTTTATTTTAGATTGTCAAACTAGTTTCTTTTCTCATTTAAGTCTAAAAATTGAGAGTTCCAATAAAGTAGGTAACCATGTGTTTTTATTATTTCATGCGCATGCTGAAGAAACATGATTTGGGAACTTTCTTTTTCCTTTAACTACGAAATTCTCAGAATATAACTTTTTTTTTTTTTTTCACAGACTATAACCAGTTATTTTATTTATATTTGTAGAAGAAAAAAAAAAGGAAAAAAAAAAGAAAAGAAAAACGCGATTAGATTTGTATTAAACTACACTAAGTAAGCTTAATGCTCCAAACGCTACTGGTTACGGTTATTTTCTTAACCAGTAATCGAAAACGACTAATGTGGAAGAGGCAATCTGCATGCAGATCAAAGCTACAAATATAGATTCGGCTTCTGTATAGCAGCGAAAGGCAGTTCCGTTTTGTACATTACAGACAGTTTAAGCAGTATAACTACAATGGAATATATCAATGAATCTAAACAATATGCAATTACATGCATATTATACCATAATTTGAGATGGAATGAACACAAGAGCAAATTTGCAATATAAAAAAAGCAGGCACATGGGTTCACTCGCACAGGAAACAATTTGCAGTTTTCATGACCACAGTTACAGAGTTTAACGAAGTTGTAAAGGTATTTATGTAAAAAATATACAGAAAACACATACGAAGCTTTTGTTTTGTGGAACGAGATTTTTTGCGTTTTTGAATTAAACATTATACAAGAGTCAGCTATGTAACCAATAGGAAAAAATTAAATATGTAATTGCACGAACTATGTCATAAGGTATTTTTGTGCAAAACTATTTAACTTATGATGTTCATCATTAAAAGTTGCAATTCTGAATTTAAGGATAACATTATTACTGCTTCCTTCAACCAACTTCATGTAGAAACACTTTCTCCTAAGCATTTCTCAGTATTGCGGGGTAAACCGTTTTACAGTAAGTAGAAGAAAATATGTTTTTTTATGCTACCACGCTGAAAATTTGGACTTCAGGGTTAAATAATATTTTGCATCCAATGGACTGTTAACCAGATATGATCATAATTCATTTTTTTCATGATCATATTTCATAATTTATAATTCCCTTAATATACCCGTTCTGTTCTTGTATAGCGGCTCATATTATCTGGGCCTCTTTGTGTTTTACTGTTGCATCCCCAAAACACAATCTGTTTTCAATTAAATGATACAAATCAAAAACAACTTTTGCAGTTTAACATTAGCGGCATCTTTGTCCGTAGCTCACTGTACATGTATTTATCATTTATTGGTCAATTCCCATGAATTTGGAATTTAAGGGTTTTATTATGTGCTGAATAGAATGCGTGTAAAATAACATACCTCTTACATGGAAAAATTCGGAGATATAAAGCTAATTAGCATGTTAATTAGCTTAATTCGTATGTTTCTTTACATCACATGATAGTTCCCTTCAAGTGCTTTCCAACGGTACCTTACTTGTTTGCATGCAACAGACTGTTCGAAAGTTAAGGGGGCGAGGGGGGGGGGCTCGTTTTTTGTTTTTTTTAGGCCGTTACTTCCCCATCTACCAAAGTTTTCTAAGGCAGTGGGATTACAGTAGGGTAATCGTTGTTACAACACATGGGTTTTAACTTGTGAATCAGTAGGCTTTCGGAGAGTAACAAATAAGATTTTAGTCTTGGAGCGCCAATGATCTTGGCCTCGGCCCAGGGCAGCAAATGGATACTGCGTGAACACAATCTTGACAGGGCTGTGGCGGGAGCACAAGACTTTAGATTGTACTTATGCTCTGAAATTCGGCAACTAATATTGCGAGATGTAGAGCCCACGTAAATCCTGTCTGTTTCACCTGGTTCTGTGGCTTTAAGAGGAATGGCATAAACCCCATAACGAGACTCCATTTGCACTGAATCCCTGTCGTTTTTGATTAATGTCAAAATATTGTTAGCTCTGACACCAAAGCCAATGCCCTCTTTTTTGCAGATGTTCTTTAAGACATTGGTAACACCTGGAATATACTGTGATGAGGTAACATACCTAGCGCACCTACGTTCCTGGACTAAGGTTGAGGAAAAGGTGTCAATATCTGGCAAAATAGCCTGTCCACATCCAAGGGGGATACCCATCAGAGCTGAGACGGGCTGAGCCCAACCCCAAAAGCCCGAAGCAGAGTCCGGGCCCGAATCAGGCTCAGGCTGTAGAATATTTACTGCGGTTCAGGCTCAGGCGGGCTCGGGCTCTTAGAGAGAGGGAGAGCGAGAGAATTTTTTTTTTATGTATAAATGTGATTTTATATGATTTAGCAAATGAGACACTTTATAGTTGGTAAAGGGAATTTTTCGGGAACTGGTTCTGATTGGGGAGCACGCATTCGAGATGGCTAAATATTCCGGGCTTGGGTAGAAAATGACATAGGCCGCGCATTAGTGTGTTTCTGCAGGGAAGAAAAGGCTTTTTCAAGAACTATAGGTGTTGGATAGTTGATAGCTTGCCAATGATAATTTAACCCCTATCTCCATGCAGTAGCTCCCTGCTAATTCTATTAAGCAACGTACATATTTCAGCGCATTATGGCGTGATAATATTAGCATTATTTGAGCAACATACAATTGTAGCACCGCAGAATCATTTTGGATGGCCGGCCACCCGAAGCACTTCAGGTGGAAAGGAATGGTCAAAGAAAATCGCACAGTTACACAGTAAAAATAGATAGTGGTCCCTTCCCCACTCCCTATTTGAGAAATATATTGGTTAATTTCAGGAGGAGGAGAGGATGGAAGTGTGGAAAAGGAGATGTTATTTTATTAATGGTTGAACAGGTTAGCCAATTTTCGGGCTTGTTCGGGCCCGGGCTTTATCTTTCAATATAAAATTCGGGCTCGGGCTGATATACCACGGGCTCGGGCTGATATACCATGGGCTCGGGCTTCGAAAATTGAGCCCGAACTCAGCTCTAATACCCATACAAGACAGTCAATTTTTTAATTTTGACAAATTCAGTATTACGTAGTTGGTTGGAAGAAGAGTGTGTAACTGCTCGTCGGATAAGAAAGTGTAATGATGAAATTTTTTGACCGTTGGGGTATGACGAACCAAAAGGGATTAAAGTGGTTTCAGAGGTTGGTTTTGTGAACACGGAATAGGAAAAGGCGTTGGTGTCTGCATCCCATTGGAACATAAAATCCAAGAAAGGTAAAGAAAAATCCATTTCGTGTTCAATAGTGAAAGATATGGTTGAGTATTTGGATGAAAGACAATCGACAAAACTATTGAGCTAGGAAAGGGGGAGGCGGTCCAAAAAAGCAAAATGTCATCAACGTAGTGGATATACAACAGGGGTTTTACGGAGGCGGATGGTAGGATGTCCTCTTCCAAGCTCTGCAACAAGATTTCGGCCAGGGGTGAGGATAATGGCCATTCCTTCGAACTTATCAATGGGCAAAAACAGCTTAGTTTGCTCAAGAAAAATCCTGACATTTCTATCGTCCGTGCTGACAAGACTTCCCAAATCATAATTTTAAACAGAGCTGATTATCTTAAAAAATGATGGTCATTTCAAAAATCCCTCATATCGTTTGCAATAATGACCCTACTTAAGCCACAATTGCTGCCATCCGAAAGCTAAAAGCTTTGGATTCCCTGCTCTCTTGCCTTATTCCCAACTTGCACCCCTCTTTGGACCCCTGAGCTTTTTGGGCAAGTCAAATTACACAGAGAAGATCTCCCAATTTATCCTTTGGTATCTGCTTGCTCCAGTCCCACCAGGCCGCTCGAGGGTGCATTAGCAAAATTGCTCGCGCCTTTGACCTCCTCATCTCAGTTTTCTGTTACCAGTTCAGTTCAAGCCTAAGCTCGCATTAAGGCTCTTCTTCACATTACCACCCCCTTTGTCATGGTTTCCCTTGATGTGACCTCCCTATTCCCCAATGTCCCCATTTTGGAGGTTCATAAAATCATCGAATAGAAACTTACATCCCTAGGTTCCTACTCCCCCGCCAAAATTCACGCAATTCTTTGCGCTCTTCGGCTGGTACAGTCTAGGTCCTATTTTAGGTTTAACAACCTCATATACCATCAACTTGAGGGTGCCCCAATGGGGTCCCCATTATCCTCAACCCTCGCCGAGATCTTGTTACAGAGCTTGGAAGACGACATTCTACAATATGCCCCCGTAAAGCCCCTGTTGCATATCCGCTACATTGATGACATTTTGCTGTTTTGAACCGCCCCTTTTTCCCAATTCAATAGTTTTGTCGATTGTCTTTCATCCAAATACTCAACCATATCTTTCACTATTGAGCACGAAATGGATTTTTCTTTACCTTTCTTGGATGTTATGCTCCAACGGGACACAGACACCAATGCCTTGTCCTATTCTGTGTTCACAAAACCAACCTCTGAAACCACATTAATCCCCTTTTAGTTTGTCACACCCCAACAGTCAAAATTTTTCATCGTTGCACTTTCTTATCCGACGAGCAGTGACACACTCTTCCTTCAACCAACTACGTAATGCTGAATTTGTCAAAATTAAAAAATTGGCTGCCTTGTATGGGCATCCCCCTTGGATGTGGACAGGCTATTTCGCCGGATACTGACACCTTTTCCCTCAACCTTAGTCCAGAAACGTAGGTGCCAGGCTATTTTGCCAGATATTGACACCTTTTCCCTCAACCTTAGTCCAGGAACGTACGTGCACTAGGTATGTTACCTCGTTGCAGTATATTCCAGGTGTTACCAATGTCTTAAAGAACATCTGCAAAAAAAAAAAAAAAAAATGGCATTGGCTTTGGAGTCACAGCTAACAACATTTTGACATTAATCAAAAACGACAGGGATTCAGTGCAAATGGAGTCTTGTTATGGGGTTTATGCCATTCCTCTTAAAGCCACAGAACCAGATGAAACAGACAGGATTTATGTGGGCGCAACATCTCGCAATATTAGTTGCCAAATTTCAGAGCATAAGTACAATCTAAAGTCTTGTGCTCCCACCACAGCCATGTCAAGATTGTGTTCATGCAGTACCCATTTGCTGCTCTGGGCAGGGGACAAAATCATTGGCGCTCCAAGACTAAAATCTTGTTTGTTACTTTCCGAAAGCCTACCGATTCACAAGTTAAAACCCATGTGTTGTAACGACGATTACCCTATTGTAATCCCACTGCCTTGGAAAACTTTGGTACATGGGGATGAGTATGGGACACTCACCTAGTATTATAGTTTTAGCATTTTGTGAACTTCATGACTTTCAATGATTGTCTACTATCAAGCAATGCTTATGTCACTAAGTGTTTTGTATTTATACCATTTGGTTCTTGTCCAGTCGGCAAATGTATTCACATCTGAAGAAGAGTTAGTTGCTAACTTGAAAAATCTCAAGTAGACATCAGGGTTTTAGCTAATGTGTTTTTAACCATTAAAGATTTTAATTGTGTGTAAGACGTCTTTTATTATTTTTCTAATGATTTTCTACAGGGATAATTCTTTTCCAGGCTCATACTTTATCTCAAAATGATAAGGTTGTAGGTGTATGTACATTCTCTGCAATCTCACAGGTGATTTTTTTAAACTTTTCTTAAAAATAGATTCCAGGGGCTTAGATCAGTTTCAACAATAAAACATTTACCATATACAAACTGGTGAAATTTTTCACAACCAAATACAATTGCTAAGATAAAATAAAAATACTAATGTTTACCACAATAATTTTCCATAAAACATAATAAAACATTTTTATTTTTATATATTTTCCATTATAGACAAAGTTGTCCAAAAATTTAGGAAACCGAAGCCTGTCTGTCTGTTCACTGACGCCAATAGACAACCTAATACGACAGAATTGGGCGGTTATCCCATTTGCTCCACAGATTTGCTTTGGAATTTCAAAAAGTCTCAAGAGTTTTAATGTTAAAGTTATTTTCAAACCCATAAAACAAGATAAATTTTTACGGATCAAAAGATTACGTCGAAGACATAAATTCCTGGGGAATTT
Source organism: Macrothele yani (assembly GCA_039090855.1). NCBI lineage: Eukaryota > Metazoa > Arthropoda > Arachnida > Araneae > Macrothelidae > Macrothele > Macrothele yani. Next base: position 1,051,715 of record CM076996.1, on the reverse strand, counting down.
ATCAGATACCTTGTGAATGTGGACTTTCATATATAGGACAGACTCGCAGGGCTTTAAATTTCCGAGTGAAGAAACACAAGACCTATGTCATCATCATCATCATTGTCAACCATTATCAATCCACTGCTGGACGAAGGTCTCCCCAAGTTTCCTCCACAACAGTCTGTCTTGTGCCAGTCAACTGTAAACTGAAGACTTCGTCTATAGCCCAAGATGGTCACGAACATAACCATGAATTTTTGTTTGAAAACGCTACGCTCATTGATAAACCTGATTCAACTATCAAGCTTAATATATTAGAAGCTTTCCACATATACCAGAACTCTTCACAGCTTGTCAACGACATGACGTTGACTCATTTCTTTCAAGAGGGTGGAAACAACTCACCAAAAACCATGACCATCAGTACTCTGATGATGTCACAATGATTTGAATGTTTATGCTCTATTCCTCCTGATGATGCCGAGCCAATGGCTCTGCAAAACTATAGTCAACATATAATAAACCTTTGATTGTGGTAAATGTTGGTATTTTTATTTTATCTCAACACCACAAGTTTTGTAGTCATAAACTATATATAAATTATATACAATTGCTAAGGTCTCCTTTTCAGTTTGTGCAAAATTATTTTGTGTATCTGATAAAGATTTTGATGCATAAGCCACAGGTAAGTTATTTTGTAGCAATACTGCACCTAGGGCTCTCTTGAGAAGCCTCTACAGACAGCGTGCATGGAAAATCAACATTAAAATACTGCAGAACAGGTTTACATACTAAAAATATCTTCAAAACGTTAAATGCTTTCTCATCTGTTGCATCCCATTGCCACAGCACATGCTTTTTAAAGAGCTCACTCAACACATGTCTTTTGAGAAACGTTTGGAATAAAACAAGACACATTAGTCACCATTCCAAGAAAGCTCTGCAATTATTTCACATTTCTTGGTGCTTTCATATTAACTATTGTTTTTATCTTATCTTCATCCGGTTTACAAACATGAGACCGGCCGATGACAGAAAAAAGCTAAACTTTTTAACTGGGCGAAAAATTGGGACACTCGAGCGCGCAGTGTGAGCAAATTCAAATACAGCATATGCAATATTTAAGATTGCACAAGCCATATGGACATTTTTTCTGTAAATTATACAAGTAAATATTTAAGTGAAGCATGTTATTATATTCACAATAGAAAAGTAGAGAATTCAGAACAAAATAAAATGAAATATTTTTAAAAATCAGATTTAAAACTTACATGTAAATCTTTACTAGCTAAACCATGAGGTGAAAAGTATCTGTCTAGGAAAGTTTGTGCATTTAGTCAAGCAATTAGAAACTTGCAAGAACTAGAAACATATATCTACAGATTAGTTTTGGTCAAACATCATAGTAAAAGAGATAAGTCAGTCTTTGTTGGCTTAGTAGCACTATAATGTATCAAATTTTTCAGAAATGAAATGTGTCCCAAGAGTCATGTGTGTGGAAATAAGTTAAATTCACAGTTTCTTATTAAATGATAATTGGAATATGTATTATAATATATATTTGAATATGTGCAAATGTAAAAAAAAATGACTAGAATTGCTATGGTTTTTAAACAGGTTGCTTCAAAGATATTTTGTCCTTTTTTGTTGCACTTGCTTGCACAACAGTTTGAGTTTCCTCTTGTGAGCAAGCCTGGCTTTCTTCTCAGCAAGCTGCACGGCCATATTTATTTTACGTTGACTCTGCAGCTGAACAGCATCCATTGCTAACTTTTTTTCTTTTTGATGTCTTAAGATTTTGGCAGAGGTTGGCATCAACTGCTTCTTGCAATTACTGAAGAAATTAAATGCAGACTTACCCTGTGCTTTAAGTTTATACTTTACAGTTTGTATAGCTGAATAGGTTTCAATGCTCATTCTTCCTGATTTTATATCTATGATTTCAACCACAATGCTGAAAGGACTTTCAGCCTGTGGACCATGAAAGCATGATATCAAGGCTTTTACTATTTTAGATAACACAGTGTACTTGCAGAGGTAACACCTTTGCACACCATGCAGCATTTTTTTCAAAGTTTCCAACTTCATCAACAGGAGATGGAAGTCATTAATCAAGCTGATACTGGTGAATTTCCAGAGCATAGCTTTCCATTTTCTCTGAATTTAATATATTTGTAAGGAACTGCTGAAGTTTTTCAGTCTTTTTAAAGTTAGATTATGTCCCCTTACAGAAGGATCAATAGCTAATATGTACATTAAAAAATCACTACATAATGGTAGTGTATAAGCTTTAGTAGCCTGGCTTAAAAAAAAATTTCACCACAATGTCATTTGATTTGCCTTCCAAAATAATGGAGTCTGTTCCTGATCCAAGAATCTTTCACAGGTTTGCCTTTCAGTATCTCTTGATTTAAGAAACAAGCTAAGAAATCCAAGAACAGTTGTTTCTGCTCATTAAAAACCTTATGAATTAATGGCTCCTTTGTTTGAAATAAGCATACATATTTTTTCAAAAAAGGTAGAGCTGCAACATAAAAATTTAATATAAGCAAGGTTTTCTTTGAGTTTTTAAATAATTTTGCAACAATTCAAGATTTCCGCTTTCTTCCATCTTCTGTTAGATTTTTTCTCCATAATTTCTTCCAAAGCTCCTGGAATTTTAACTTTCCTTCTTTACTAATATTTTTTTCTTTACATATTTTGTTTATGACATCTATGTATATTGGTCTTTCATTAGACTGCACAAATCCATAATACAGGCGCAAAAGGGCATCATGGATACATAAACTGTTTAAAGCTACATGATAGAATGACAACCACCTGTGTTAGACCATGTTCTTAATTTCAGTGAATTTTAGCCCTATAATTTCACAAATTTCAGCAAGGGCTTCATGTTGCAGACCATTTAAAGTAATTGAAGATGTCAGTAAAGTATTAATCAATGTACCCTTCAAATGGTTTGCAAAATTTTTCGCTTGCATTGTGAATATGGTGACATGAACCTCCATCAATGTCAAGCAAGTGGGCAGATTTCCCTGCCAAATTCTTGTTTCTAACCATGTTTTTGAGCCTTTCATGATGCATTCTTTCCACTCAGCTTTCAAACAAGCAAAACAAATTCCTCCTCATCAGAAAAAAAAAAAAAAAAAAAAACGGAAAGCTGAGTCACGAACTTTGTTCAGAGGCTTCGGGCCGATGTGACACTGGCCCAAAGCCGTGCTTTCTTTCCACTTAGCTTTCAAACAAGCAAAACGCATTCTCCCTCAGAGAAAGGAAAGAAACAAAGAGGTGCGTCACAAACTTGATTCAGAGGCATCGGGCCGCCAACGCAATGCCAGTCCATGGCGAAAGAAGTACGCCGGGCCTACGTAATCCCAGCAGGATGCCGTGCTTTCTTTCCACTTAGCTTTCAATAATTAAACAAATTCCTTCTCTTCGGAAAAAAAAAGAAGAAAATTTTTCAGAAAAGAAACAAAGAGCTGCGTCACAAACTTTATTCAGAGGCTTGGGCCGACGTAATCCCGGGCCATGGCGAAATAAGCATGCCTGGCCTATGCAACCCTGGCGCTGTGCTTTTTTGTTTTTTGTACTCTTTCAAACAAACAAAACAAATTCCTCCACCTTAGAAAAAAAGAAACAAATAGCTGTGTTACGAACTTTGTTCAGAGGCTTTTACATTGATTAATTACAAAACCAGTAAAACTTTTTTAATAACAGCGAAAATCTGAATATCCCTAATTTTTCGTTAGTCATCTGTAATTCCGGGGAAATCCGTAATGGTTGGCAATTGGCATCTCTGTGTGTCCTCCGTAGGAAGAGGTTTCACGGCAGCTTTGATTCTCGAACGAACTCAGAAAAGCGGGAACGCATTCGCGTACAGCACAAATTACAAGAGTGAGAGTTCTTGGCGATGTCGTCACAACGATACAGTGAGAGTAGCGATTTCTCGCAAGCCATGGAAAGGCTGTTCCCGTTGGCTGCGGAAGTTTTCCTAAAGGACGAAGTAGCCGGAGCTTCCACCCTTCGTGCTGCGATGCTCAAGTGACATCCCATCCATTGTTGACAGCAGTAAATGAATTGAGCTCCTGATTCCACCCTCCAACATTTCTTCTTGCTCCCCAGCGCCTGCTCCAAAAACAACGCTTTCAGTTAGAAGGCACTTAGTTCTTTTACTCCACAAAAAAGCGAAATCGCGGAATTCCGTTTTTTCAAAGATTTTTCTATAGAACGACCTTCCCCCCCCCCAAACAATCCTGAAAAAAGCGGAATTCCGCAAATTAGGGGAAGAATCTCATGTATGGGTTTAAGACCATCTTTCGAGAACCTATGGCCCATATATTTATCTTCTTCCAAACCAACTTTACATTTTCCCAAATTAAATTTTACATTTCTTTCTCTGGCTTTATTTAGAACTTTCATCAGTCTTACATCGTGTTCTTTTTGTCATCTACACTGAAGAGCAACTGAATTAGAGATACCTGTCTAGTAACGTGTAGCACCACCTTTCGCCCTGATGACGGCGCCGATTCATCTCGGCATGGACTCTACAAGACACCGGAAGCGTTGGGAAGCCATAGGGATCCACGACCCCTGAACAAGCTCCCACAGTTCACGAAGATTTGATGGAGTGGGTCAGAGCCTCGAACACCTCTTTCGATGGCATCCCAGATGTGCTAGATGGGATTGAGGTCAGGTGACTTAGCTGGCCAAGGTAGCGAGGTCATGTCGGTGGAGTGTTCATCCAACCATTCAGATACAATTCGGGAGCGATGACACGGTGCATTGTCTTGTTGCAGGATGAGGTCCCCAGTGAGATGTTGAAGACGCACAAACAGGAGCAAATGGTTGTCCAGAATATCCTGGTAACGTTGACCTGTGAGGGACAATGTCACATGTACCAGGGGTCCCATTTCAGTCCACGTAAACAGTCCCAAGATGAGAATGCCACCCCCCACCAGCTTGAAGAATACCCTGCTGGCAAGAAGGATCCATCGCTTCATGTGGTTTGCGCCGTACTCGTATCCTGCCATCCACATGTACCAACGTGAATCTTGACTCATCAGTCCAGGCAACATTTTTCCACATGTCTAGGGTCCAGTGGCGATGTTACCGCGCCCATGCTAATCTTTGCACCCTGTGATGTGCGGTCAGCAGCGCTACCCTCGTGAGATGATGGCTTCTGTACCCCATTGCAAGGAGATGGTTCTAGATGGTGTGGCTGCTTACACGTTTTTGTGCACCAGCGTTAAATTGCCGAGTGATTTCTTGCACTGAGGCCCGTCTATCCGCTGTTACAATGCGAGCTAGCCAACAATGACCCCGTTCTTCCACACACTGTTGTTCACGGCAGCTGACCCTTGCAGGGATGGTTTTACCGGATCCGATGTACTCACGGTGCACCCGCGACACAGTGGCTTGTGAAAATCCCAGTGCCTGCACGACTTCCGAGATGGAGTGATCCATTCGTCGGGCCCCGACATTTTGCCCACGATCAAATGCGCTTAGATCCTTCGTCTTACAAATACTGCGTCCGACTCTTACCGATTCCTGTCGTATCACTCCTTATATTGTCGGATCACTGCATACGTCATGTCGTTTCCGTTTACAGGGCCACCCACAGCGCTACATTTGCATAATGCCAGCTGTCTCTAATTCAATTGCTCTTCAGTGTATATAGACTTCAACTCCTTGAATTCCTCCAAATATCTCAGAAAAGCTTTTATGGAAAACTTCTGGAGCAGAACATATGTCATAAGGCATATTTTTAAAACAGTATCTACCAAATGGAACAATAAATGCTGTTAATTCTGAACTTGATTCGCTTAATTTAATCTGGCAGAAAGCTTTGCATCCAAAATGCTAAATACTTTGGCACCTTTCATTTTACAAGCAATTTCTTCAAATGTAGGAATGTGATGATGTTCTCTTAATCTGTCTTCATTTAAATGTTGAGGATCTAAACAAATTCTGAGGTTCCCATCAGTCTTTTTTACAATTACTAATGAATTCATAAATTTAGTTGGCTCATCAATTTTTTTAATCACTTCTATTTGTCCCATTCTCAACAGTTCTTTCTTTAAAGGCTCCAATAAATTAATAGGTATTCTTCAACAAGGTTCAATTTTCCCAACTGCATCAGGTTTTAATTTGTCATAGACATATCCCTTTAAATTTCTAATACCTGTAAATACATCTGAATATTTATGCAAAGGTTTAGGAAGACCTTTTAGATGACATGAGACAGAATTAAGTCTCTGTACTAAATTAAGTTTCTGTACTATTGGTAATAATACAATAGGAGACACATATGTATCACACTCAACAACTTGAAATTCTATCTCAACTTTAACTCCCTTGGAAGTTTCACATATTAACAAACATTTTCCAACGACTTCGATTTTAGAGCCATTATAATTACTCAAGTTTGCTTTTGATTCAGATAAACAAGTATTTCTCAACTTTTGTTGTTTAAACTTATGTAATGGCAACACATTACACAGAGCCCCAGTGTCCAACTTGTAATGTAAATATTTAAACAAATTTATTTTAAGTTTCTCGTACCAGTCTTTATTATTATTGTGGTTTTGACTATGTTCTTTGACAGCTCCTAAGATACAATCATCAGCATCTTCAACTAAATTGCTGTAATTTTCAATGCACACCAAATCTTTACTTGCATAATGAATCCTTTTATTATTGTTATTAAAACAAATTTTAGCAAAATGATTTTTTTCAGTCCAAACATGTTTTGTTATAAATAAGCTGGACAGTTATACATTTTATGGAATGTACCACATCTCCCACAGCTTTTAAATAGCATTTTTCTTACACTTGTGATTCTGATCATATTTGTTTTCATTTTTATTCAATACCTTATTTTGCAGTCTTACTTGTAGGTTTTTCTGGGGTACCACAGATTTTCCAGGGATTTTACATTTAACGACATCAACTTTATTTTCTTCACTCAATGTTTTAAGTTGTAATTCAGCCAATTGATGCTTTACATATTTTTACACATTTTTCTAAAGTTAGCCAACCTTCTCTTAATAACCTATGTTGTAATTCCTTGTTAAAAATTCCACTGATAATTCTATCTTTTATTAAGCTATCTCTTAGCTCTCCAAACCCACAAAAACTACTAAGCCTTCATATAAGTGAGTTAAAAAATTATCAAATGATTCATTTAATTGCTGTGTTCTTGAAAAGAATGTGTGTCTATCAATACTTTCGTTTCATTGTGGCAAGCAATATTTTATTTTTCAAATGCGTCAGTTACTTTATCTATATCATTCTTATCATCACTCAAGTCAAAGTATTATATTTTTCTATTGCTTCTTCCCCTATCAAACGTAAAAATATTGCCACTTTGGTTTCTGATGACTTAGTATTTCTTCCAGTTGCTAACATATAAATTACTTTCAAAATTTAAATGATTAGGAATGTTTTAAGCCATCCATATTATGATTTATAGCAAAGTTCAAAAGTCAATCAATGTTGTTCTCTTTACTACTTGAGATTCAATTTTATGTATCTTAAAAACTTACCAGCAGCAAACAAGTTATGTTAGAACACAATCCTAGGCACAACGATTATGTCTACCAGCTGTTGTACTGCGCCATGTCTTAATTTCCCATTGTGTGGTACATATTTACGTACATAACCAACACAACCTATATAACTTGGGATAACTACTCTTTTAATAACTACTAAACACACACCTTACAACATTCCTAACTTTGTACAACTATATCATACTACTACTTTAAACTACTACATCACAACACACATCATACCTGTTGTTGTTCTAACCTCCTATATATATATATATATATATATCATCATCATCATCATTGTCAACCATTATCAATCCACTGCTGGACGAAGGTCTCCCCAAGTTTCCTCCACAACGGTCTGTCTTGTGCCAGTCTCCTCCATGTCACCCCTGCATACTTTCGAATTTCATCCACCCATCTCCCATGTGGTCTTCTTCTGGGTCTTTTCCTGTCCCTTGGAATCCAATCTAAAATTTCGGCTGTCCATCGATGATCTGTCCTTCTGGCAGTATGTCCAGCCCATTGCCATTTCAGGGATTTAACTCTGATCATGATGTCTTCCACTCTTGTCATTTTTCGGATCCACGAGTTCCTCTTCTTATCTCTCCTGGTTACACCAAGCATGCACCTCTCCATGCTTCTTTGAGTTGTCTGCAGCCTTTGTATGTCTCTTTTAGTTAAGGTCCACGTCTCTGCACCATACGTAAGCACTGGAAGGATGCATTGATCAAACATTTTTCTTTTAAGACATAATGGCATATTACTCTTGAAAATTATGCTGTTTCTTCCAAAAGCTCTCCAGGCAAGTTTTGTACGCCGATTAATTTCTTCATCAATGTGACCCTCACTTGATATCTGCTGTCCAAGATAAACGTACGTGTCTGTTATCTCCAGCTTTTCTCCGTCAATCGATAAATCTTCATTTCTTGTAAAAGCATTGAACATCACTTTTGTCTTCTGAAAGTTCATTTTTAATCCAACTTCTTTACTCTTGTCCGCAAGTTCCTGGATCATACTCTGCAGCTCTGATGGGGTAGTTGCAAAAATGACTACGTCATCAGCAAAACGAAGGTGGGTTAGATAATCTCCATTAATCTTTATCCCTTTGTTTTCCCAGCTCAGCGACTGAAAAACACCCTCCAATGTGGCATTGAAGAGCTTCGGAGATATGGTGTCACCTTGTCTCACTCCCTTTCCAATTTTTACGTGTGTTGTATTTTCAAACAGCCTAATCTTTGCACTTGCATTTTCATAGATGTTATTAATAATATTAATGTATGCATCTTCAATACCGCAGGTTTTCAGAGCCATTGTAACTGCTGATGGTTTCACCGAATCAAAGGCTTTTTCATAATCGATAAAAGCCATGCACAATGGAAGTTCATATTCCCTCGCTCTTTCAATTAGTTCTCTCATCACGTGGATATGATCTATTGTGCTGTAGCCACTCCTAAATCCAGCTTGTTCTCTCGGTTGAGCCATGTCCAGTGTTACCTTCAAGCGGTGTGAAAGAACTTTAGTGAAGATTTTATAAACTACTGATAGGAGGCTGATAGGTCTGTAGTTTCCGAGATCCTCAATGTCACCTTTCTTATGTAGCAGGATCATTGTAGCGGTGTTCCAATCCTCAGGAATCTTTCCTTCATTAAGGCATCGAGTGAAAATTTGGGCGAGTACTGTTTCGATTTCTCCACTTGCTTCTTGTATGATGTCTACAGTAATTCCATCTTCTCCTGGAGCTTTTCCTCGCTTCATGTTCTTGATTGCATGTGCAACTTCTGCTGGAAGGACTGGAGGAACTCTGGTACTGGTATCTTTCATGATGTCTGGAGTGCATATATCATCCCTTTCATATAATTTGGAGTAGAAATCTTTCACTCTTGTCAAAATTTCGCCTCTATTTCTTGTTACAGAACCATCTTCTTTTCTCAGTGCCATAATCTGTTTTCTTCCCTTACTGAGATGTCCCTTTGCTATCTTTAGGCTTTGGTTGTTTTCAATTGCTTTCCTCACTAGTTCACAGTTGAATTTCCTTACGTCTTCAGTGATACTTTTTCTTACTGTCTTGCATAGCTCTATATATTCCACTTTGGAAGTCACATCTTTAGTTGTCCTCATCTCTCTTCTTTTTTGCATCAACATTTTGGTTTTTCCTGATAATTTGTTCATATGCAATTTGTTCTTAGACCCAGCTAATTTTGTTGCTGTTTCCATAAGAGCTTTGGTTACTTTTCTGTTAACTTCAGAGATGTCCACTTCTTCCGATGTTAGGCCTTCTAAAGCAGAGAACCTGTTCTTCAGTTCTAACTTGAAGGTATTATGGTGTTTTTTAAGGTTGGTTATGTCAATAGATTTTGTTTGTCTTATGAGCTTGCCACGTTCAAGTTTAGTGTTGAGGTGCATCTTACATCTCACCAATCTATGGTCACTACCTGTGTTGAACTTGTTTAGCACACTGCAGTCTTCTATGACGAATTTTTTGTTACACATAATAAAATCAATTTCACTTGTCGTCCCATTTGGATGTCTCCATGTCCATTTCCTGTGTGGCTTTTTCTTGAAGAAGGAGTTCAAGATGAAAAACCCTTCTGCCTCTGCAAACTCAACGAGAGTATTTCCACGCTGGTTTCTGTTGCCATGACCGAATTTACCTACTGAAGTTTCATTCTGTTGCCGTTGCCCTATTTTTGCATTGAAATCTCCCATAATTATTTTCAAGTGCTGCTTACCTTTATTATTTAGATGACAAATTTCCTCATAAAATTCTTCAATTTCTTCTTCAGGATGACTTGTGGTGGGTGCATAAGTTTGAATAATCTGAGCCTGGTATCTTTTCGAGAGTTGGATAACAAGTCGTGCAGCTCTGTCAGAGGAACTTTCAACTTCTACAACTTTATCCTTCAGTTTCTTGTTTATTATAAATCCAACACCACTAGTTCTGCCAGTATCTGTCCCACGATAGTAGAAGAGATGTCCACTTTTCAGTTCGATGAGATCTTCTCCTTTTCTCCTTACCTCACTTAGCCCCACGATGTCCCACTTGATCCTTTGTAGTTCCTCTTCCAATTCAAGAAGCCTTGAATCAGAAGATAGGGAGCGTCCATTGTAAGTAGCCAAGGTCAGCATCAGATGGCAGCCTAGTCCGGTTCTCCGGGGATTCTTAGCACCCTCTGCCTTCATGTCGCACTGGCCGCTGCCTTGGCCAGGTACATTCCAGCTGCCGGAGACTGAGGGCTAAGATTTAAGTTGTGGAATCATTTTGGAGGGGTTTGGCCATAACTCACCACGCTGGCCAAGCGGGTTGGTGAGTGTGGGATAGAATTTCCTCTAATCCCGATGGTATAGTTATACCGCTATGGGCGGTCGTCAGAGCCCCTTTAGTGGGAACAGGATGCACCACGAGAAGGCGGGGTTGACATTTGTCAAGGAGAGGCTGTGATGTTACGCATCACCTGACCTTACATCCCATATATATATATATATATATATATATATATACACACACACACATGTAAATCGATATGATATATGAACATACATACATACATATCACTAAGCTGTTCTCTGAGATTCAGAGGTTAGCTCCAAAAAGAAATACAAACTTCCAGATATTTTTACTTATTGTTGTCATATCAAACTTCGCCATTTACAGCGATCTTGACACACAACTCGTGCTTCACGATATGATATAAATAAGACATGATGTTAACGATTCATATGTGATAGTATGTTTCTTTAATGAATCATGAAGAAACACCGAAAATTCCTTCACTATTTAAAAGAGGTATCCCTTCAATCCTGCACTTCCACAGCTAATGTTACTGGCTTTAAAATGACTAGCAGTTTACATAGTTGCTTAAATGTGTGAAAGCTATGAATGCTGGCTGTAGGGCATATGTATGCGTGAATGGTGTTTATTGGAATTGTTTCATTTTGGTGTAAGAGTCTGATGAGGTTGTGTAATGTCACCATGGATATTCAATAGATTTATGGATGCACACATCTGTGATACTAAAATATACAATACTGGTTTATGTTCTGGTAACTCATGTAAGCAGGTTGCTGTATGCTGATGACTCCGACCTGTTGGTGGAGAGCAAAAGTGAGTTACAGAGTATTTGGTCTTAATGTACTAAGTTTGTATAAAATTCGAATTGAGTATAAATAAGGAAAAAAATTATGGTTTTTAAGAGTCAAGTCAAGCAGTTGTAATGGATGTATCATGTTTTTCTTAGCTCATGGGTGGAAAATCGTTTGTGTTCATGATTTTTGCTTATTGGGATTTATAAATTTATTAATATTGTATATATGAAGTGTTTATAAAATGGTTACAGTACAGTATGCCTTGCTCACTGGATATTTGACTGAATTTGGTGAAAACAGTGGTTAATGATGACAGGCAAATTTCCTACTGTGAATGTAGTTAGATACTACAGTTCTGTTTTTAGTTGCACATGTGTTTTGGGGGACCTGTGTTGTGTGCTCAACATGTGTTTTTTGAGGATATGTTCTGTCTAACGTATTTTCTCATTTAACATTTGGGTTCATTTTGGAGATACCAATAACACACTTCTAGAATCTACTGGGACTTCAGTCGACATTTTCATGTGAGCTACTTTACAATTCATAATGAGTATTGCTGATGTCCATAAGAAGACATTTAGAAATTTTTCGTCTGAAAGTTGATTTGAAACATCAGATGTCTCTTCATAAGTTCACCTCAATTACAGGACTATTTCCTGTGGATTAGGATCCTGACTATTAGTGCTATGAATGAATAAGTATTCTCTGTCTGTGATGCCATCTGGAGGCTGTTGTTGGAGATGGGATAGACAATTATGATTTCTTATACATTTGTCATGCTAATTAGTTCTGCAGAAATGTTTATCTTTTGAATATGATTGACTTAGATATTGATTGAGTGTCTGACTATTGAGACATTCACAATCTACACTGGCGGAAAGTGAAAAAAGAACACCAAGAAGGAATTGGCAGACGATCATCAAGTTTACATATGTTAATGGGGTCGAGTTTACGTAGGTGTGATGACCTACGTAAACTCGACCACTTCAGGACCAACTGGTGAGCGCTTACGCCACAGCACGGCATAATATGCAAATTATCGTCTGTGGTATTTAAGGAGTACAGCGAAGTGAATGTAATCAGTCGTCGGCGTATGGACACGTGCGAAGACCCTGAAGAAGCTGCAATGCCTGGACATGGAAGATGTGTACGATTTCAGCAGTTATCGGACTTTGAGCGAGGTCGTTTAGTCGGACTCCGCAAGGCAGGGTGGTCGTATCGTCGCATTGCGGAGCGAATTAAACGGGAAGTATCGGTGGTGGTACGATTGTGGTGTAGATGGTCCGAGGAACATTCCCACACGAGAAGACGTGGAACCGGGAGTCACAGACAGACTGATGAGCGGACATTCGCAGACGCACAGGGGAGCATCTCCACCCTTCTTGCATCCACCAGCAACACACAGGGCCTACACCTGGTCTCCTGGTGTGGGGAGCGATCAGCTATCACTCCCGTACACAACTAGTGTTTGTACTGGGTACCTTAAACAACACCTCCTACATCAACAACATCATTCAGCCCGTTGTTGTGCCATTTGTAAGGTCGGTCCATCGTGGTGTTTTCCAGCAAGATAACGCATGCCCACACACGGCACGTGCAACGCAACATGCACTTCAGGGTGTGAGACAATTTCCATGGCCTCCACATTCACCGGATTTGTCCCCCATTGAGCATGTGTGGGATTTTATGGGACAACGACTTATCCGGTCTCCATGGCCAGCCACGACCATCCGCGATTTACGCGTCCAGGTTGAGGATGCTTGGAACTCAATACCCCAAACTTACATCCAACATCTGTACGACAGACTCCATGCCAGAATTGCACAGTGTGACGCAGTTCATGGCGGTTCAACCTCGTACTACCCATGTTACATGGAAATGTTATTTTTCAGTTGCCAGCAAATACAGCTGTATTCCGTTATTATGCTGTATAAATTTCATTGGTATCAGACGTCTCCTTCTTGGTGTTCTTTTTTCACTTTCCGCCGCCAGTGTATGTTAGATGTGTCTATTTTGCAGGCATTTAAATGTAGCCACTTGTGGTAGATTTTTGTCTTCAAACTTCTTCCTACAGTACTATTTTCAACGAAGACTAATGTCAATTCAACTATATATATATCTACTTGAGTATAATACCTTAATCAACAATGTCAAATAGAAGGCAACGGGGTGGGACTTCCAGAAATAGATCCAGAGTAAATACTTAGACTCCTCCTCATAATGAGACACCTGATATGGAAACTATTATGATATCACTTAATGAAATGAACCATAAACTGAATTCCATTCTTGAGATCAAGGATGAGTTGAGAGAAATAAAACATTCTACAGGGCAGTTGACTGCAAATTATGATGAGGTCTTACAGAACTGCAACCAGTTGGAACAGGCTAATGATGAATTGCAAATAAAATTGGATCAGTTTGAAGCTAGAGTATTTCAGAGTCAAGGACTCCTTAATAAACTAAGGAATGACCTAAATGAATTTTGATCAGTATCACAGGAATAAAAATCTTGAAATACATGGATTGGATTTAACAAAAATTAAAGATGATATTGATATAAAAAATCATATTGCTCTATTGGTTAATAAATTGCAGGTAGAAAAATTTTCAGTCACTGATATAGGCATTGCTCACTTATTGCCTAGTCTACATTGATCAATACAGAACTCAACAGTTATTGTTCAGTTCATGTCCAGGACTGCCAGAAATCAATGGATACAGAAAAGAAAGGTGACTATGCTTAATTCAGACCTATACAGACCTACAATCTACAAAAATCTTTCTGAATGAAAATCTTACCCCGGCAAACAAGTACTTATACTGGCAGACTAGGACTCTGCAGCAGAATGGAGTTATTAAAAATACAGTCAACTCTGGATATATAATGAACTCTGTTATAGTGAACATTTGGCTATAGTGAACCTAAATCATTGGTCCCGACCCGCAATATCGGAATGTACATTAAAATTTTCGTTTATAGTGAACCTAAAAAATAAAACTTCAAAGGAAAGATTGGACTTGTAACATGAAATTGTAACTTATTTCAAAGCAAACCTTTTTGTAAAAACTTGAAAGAATGTGTTGAGAACAATATTGTAGGCCTACTACTCCTTAAGTGCATTGAAGGACAAAGGTGGGATTAAAAACGTCAGCAACATCAAGATGGTGGTCTTGCCTGCGAACACCATGCTAGTCCTCCAATCCATGGGGCAAGGTGTGATTCGTAGCTTTAAAACCTATTACAGAAGGGAAGTAACGCTTCATTTAATCCAAGCCTTGAAATTAAAGCAGAATACACCAATAAATGTTCTGAATGCTGTACATTTTGGAAACAAAGCGTGGAGGAGTGTGTCAACTGTCACTATACAGAACTGTTTCTGGAGGTTTGGTTTGCCTACTGGACGTGTGGCATTCGACGAAGAAGATGATGTGCCTCTTAAGGGCCTGCTTCACCATATCGGTGCGAATTCCACTGAAGTTGAAGATTTTATCGATGCTGACTGTGAAGTTATGACAAACGAAATCCCATCGGATGAAACTATTGTCGAGGCTGTGAAAGACTGTTCCTGCACGAAAGAAACTGAGGCTGAAGATGACATTAATAAAGAACGTGTTTCAACAGTGAAAGAGATGTTTGGAGGGTGTCAGGACTGTGCTAAAGTTCCTAGAATGTATGGAAAATGTAGAATAGAGTGTAACAAAAGCACAGACTCTAGAAAAGGACATAGAGAAAATATTTATTAAAAATGTTTGCAGCAAGTAGCGGCACACAACATACTATTTTCATGTTAGTTAAGATAATGTAAAATTAATTTTGCTTAATTTAATGAATATACATTGCGTACATAAGAATATTATTTTTTAGATACATATGTACATATCCTATTTTCTTGCTCACCATTCCACTCAATTCAGGTTAAGAGAAGACACTTCGGTTTTAGCGAACCTCGGACATAGTGAACGAAATATGCGAGTCCACAGAGGTTCACTATAAGCAGAGTTGACTGGATTTGGAATGGAACTGTTTATATTAGACTGAATGATAATGAACAGAGGAAAAAAAATTCTGTCAACACAAGACCTTGTTGTATTGGGAATCAATATATAGAGATAACTAATTTGAATTTAAGAAATGAGAGAAGGGGTGGGAGGGGATAGGAGGGGGTGGGGATTTGGAGGCTATACTTAATAATATATGATGACAAACTATTACACAATTGCTGATATTAATAAGTAACTAACACCTAATCAAAATAATCAACTTAATATAATACATTTTAATGTATGCTCATTAATAAATAAAATAACTTTATTGGAGAATATGATCCAGTCTGTGGACTTAACATTAGACATAATTTGTATCACAGAGACATGATTCCCAGATCAACATTATGAAATACACATTAAAAATTATGATGTCTATAAATTAAATAGAACTTACTCCAGGCATGGTGGAGTGGCAATATATGTACATAAAAAATATAAATATTTCTCCATCATATCTGAATTTACAAAAATTAATCAAAATATAGAACTTCTCACAATACAAAATCAATATTATATCATAACAGTCTGTTATAGATCACATGGTTCTGATTATAAGCAATTATTAAACGACCTCAGTATGCTACTCGACTATGCTAATTTAAATAATAAATAAACTTTTATATTAGGTGATTTCAATATTGATATATCACAAAAAAATTCAACAACAGACCAACTAACTTATATGATACAATCTTCGGGCTTCTATAACCCTATTTCTGTACCAACCAGAATAACTACCTCTACTAAAACAAATATTGATTTATGCTTGACAAATGTCTCATATGACTCAGTTTTATCAGGAGTCCATGAATACGATCTTGGTGATCATCTACCCATATTTGTCTCTTTTTCTCATGTCTTTTCTAGCCCCACCTGAAATGGAAAGCTATGTTTTTCAACAGATCACTGACATTAAAATCTCTGCTTTCAGGAAAGAGTTGAAAACCCTTGATTGGACTTGGATTAAGAATGCAAAAGATGCATTTTTTCAAAGATATCTATGATAATATATATTACCCTATCCACAAAAAAAAAAAAAAAAACAATCCCCCCCAAAAATTTAGAAAGCCATGGATGACAAATTCACTTATTAATAAAATAAACAAAAACAATAAACTTTATTCTAAATTCCTTAAAACTAGACATCAAACTGATTTTATTATATTTAGAAACTTTACAAACAGTTTAAGTACTACTATTAAAATAATAATGAAAAAATTATTACTTTAACATTTTTTCACAAAACTTCCCTAAAAACACATGGAAACACTTCAATTACTTACTAGGTAAAAGTACAAAATTTACAGTACCAGAATATTTAATTAATGAGAATAACGAAAAAGTTCTACATAAAAAAATGAAATAGTTGCACAAATTAACCATAATTTCATTACAATACCACTAATAATTCAAAAAGAAATGGGAAAAGTTAACAAGGATTATACCTCATATTTAAAGATTCTCACAGAATGAACACCTGTCATTTTTGTAATATAATTTATAACGAACTGTTAACTTAGTTAAAAAATATTAAAACAAATTCTAATCCAGGTTATGATGAAATTCATCCGAGGATCATTCATGGCATTTCAGATTTACTAGTGGAGCCCCTTCTTGGCATTTTTAACTTGATATTTACAACTGGAATCTTCCCTAATAAACTAAAAATTACTATCAATATATCTCATGTGATTCTATCATAAAGTTCACATACCATTACATGACTACAAGGTTCTTCACAAAGACGCTTTAACGTCTAAGTTTTCTGTTTTACATGTTATAAGTGGGTACAGTCAGCGGCAATGCATTAAGTTATGCAATTCAGATATAATTCAGTTAAAAATCCTTAAAATGTTACTTTGGTAAGGAACATTTTTAGGATTTTTAACTGAATTATATCTGAATTGAATAACTTAATGCACTGCCGCTGACTGTACCCACTTATAACATGTAAAACAGAAAACTTACAGACTTTGCGTCTTAGTGAAAAAGAAAAAAAAATTACTAAAATTAGCCCTAAATATAAATCAGGGAATGTAAATAATGTGAATAATTACAGGCCCATAGCACATATTTCAGTTTCTGCCAAAATTTTTGACAAATTAATTTACAAAAGGATAATATCATTCTTACAAAAGTACAACATAATTGGTAACAATCAATACAGTTTCCAACCTGATAAATCCACTGAATCAGCCTTATTATATTTGCAAAATTGCATTAAAAAATTTTTTGAAAATAAGAAAATAATATTAGCATTATTCCTAGACCTCACAAAAGCATTTGATACCATTATTAACTATATGTCAACAAAATAGTTTCCATATTATTTACTGTTTTGCACGTTACTAGAAATCTGAGCACGGGAAAAAACGTCAATATAATAAAAAATTCTTTATTTCAACTTGCCACTCATATTTCTTTTTGCTGTTCCTTATGATCGTTTTGAATTTCATTATAATAGTTTCCATATTATTTACTGTTTCGCACGTTACTAGAAATTTGAGCACGAGAAAAAACGTCAATATAATAAAAAATTCTTTATTTCAACTTGCCACTCATATCCCTTTTTGCTGTTCCTTATGATCGTTTTGAATTTCATTATATGAAGATTACATGAAAAAATGTTTTTATATGTACAGTCATATGCATCATAAGTTGTCAAAGTCCTCCAATATGTAGAGACAATAGGTATTAAATGATTAACATTATTCCAGTTTTTAACTCATGATTTACGAAAATTATACAATAGAAAAAACTTTCGAACCTCTTGACCATGATGCGCAGAATCAGCAATAAGTCATCTTCTTATCGAAGATGGCACGATTTTGTTTCTTGTGGTATCAGCTTCCAAGTTGAAATTTGATCTTATAATTTCTTATTATAGATGATGGTTGCATGTTCCGTTTCCCGTGGCTCGATATCCCAAACTAGTTTCAATTCCTTCTTTTTGGAATCATCTTCAGTGGGTATTATGAGCTACTTCTCATACATGTTGTATCTCGGCCACTTACATCGATTTCACTGGCGTCATCCGACATTCCACGGCAGTTGCACTCTTGCAGTGCTATTTTTGGTATTAATGCTCATTCTTAGTCGTGTTTTAATATAATTGGATGATATGAATATCTGATTCTAACTTATTTGGTGTTGCCATTCGTTGGTTGAAAACAATTAATAAGGTCTCTTAATATATTTTTTAGTGTTATTTTCTTTTTCGATAAAATATTTCCAAGTGTACGGTAGACTCATTGGATCATTATTATTACAATTTATTTCTTTAGTTTTTTCAATCATTACTGCTTCTGAGGTTAATATTTGATTTTTTGTTTTATGTGAGGTTATTAATTTTGCTTCATACCAATCTGGATAAGCTTCATTTTCAATACAATGATTTATTAATGATGTTTTGTTTTCTTTTTTGTTCCAATTGGATATATGTTCTTTTAATCTGGTCTTAAATCTTCTTTTTGTACTTCCTATGTATACTTTATTTCTTTTATTTCTTTCTATTTCTGTATAATATTTTGTTGGTATAGAATATACTCTGGCTTTATCAAGCATTGATCTCCTTTCATTTCCTGTAGTTAATATAGTTTCATTATCTATAACTGTTTCTGCTAATATCATTTTTTCTTTAACACATTCCTTCTTTAGGATATTTGTTATTGGAGGAATGTAGGGAATTTTACCTGCAAATTGTATTTCATTTTTCTGTTTATTTTTACTTTCATTTAAAGATTTCTTTGTATTTTCAAGTATATCATCTATGATCTTTTTCTTGTATCCAAATTCCATAGCAGTTCTTTTTATCCAGTTAATCTCCATCCTTTCTATGTTTTTATTACAGGAATGGGTTAATGATCTTCTTATGTAGAACTGAAGTGCTGCTCTTTTGTATTGCCATGGATGATTTGAATCAATCTGAATTATTGTTGGAGTAAAAGTTGGTTTTCGATATACTTTGTATTCAATCATATTATTTTCCTGAAAAAAAAATGTCTAAATAGTGTAGTTGTCTGTTAACTTCTTTTTCCATAATAACTTGTATTGTTGGATAAAAACTATTGTATTTTTTTACAAATGTTTCAAATTCTTTTTCAGATTGCTTCCAGAAGATAAGGATATCGTCAACGTATCTTACGTATAGTATTAGTTGTTTTTGATTGAATGATTCAAAGAGTTTATTTTCTATGTCTTGTAATATTATTTCAGCAAGAAGTCCCAAAATTGGTGATCCCATTGGTGCACCTAGTTTTTGTCGGTATATTTTTTTATTATATGTGAAGTAGTTATTATCAGCTACTAGTTTCAATGCCTGGATAATACTAATTCTTTGTGCTTCAGGTATTTTTTCATCTTTTAACTTCTGATCTAATAATTGAATTGCTTCATAAACAGGAGTATGTGGATATAGGGAAATAATATCTAGACTGATCATCAGAAAATCGGTTGTTTTTAATTCTTTAACTTTTTTAATCACTTCAATGGAGTTGTTAATTGTATAAATATGTTGAAAGTAATACTGTTTTAAATGTTTAAATAGTTCTTTTTCAAGGAGAATAGTTGGAGCCGTTGTGTTATTTACTATTGGTCTTAATGGTTCTTCTTTTTTATGCATTTTGATTTTGCTGAATATGCTTGGAATAGATGCTCCAACGGGCAGAATGGCTTTGTTTTTAATATTATCAGGCAGATGTCCATGGTTTTTTATATAAGCCATTTTTCTTAGAATTGTATCTGTTGGGTCAAGTGTAGTTTCTTCGATGTCCAATTCTTCTATAGCCTTCTTCATTTTTATATCATAATCATCTTTGTCTAATATAATAATTTGCTTGGCTTTATCAGTGCTTATGCATTTAATTGCTGGGTTGTTCTTGAGGTTCAGCAGCTCTGGTCTCTCATATTTTATAGCTGGTATTTGTTCTTCTTTTTCTTTGTTATTGATTGCTCTTACTATTTTAAATCTTGTTGGGTTTTGTCTTTTATTTGGTAGTTTCTTGATGATGTCCTCTATATATGGGATTATGATCTCGGCTTTCGGAATTTTTTGTTTATATGCATATCTCACTCTTCTATTGAGTGCTTTAACTTGTAGATATGTCAGTTCATTATTAGATTTATTAATGAACATTGGTTTGTCTTCTAATGTTGGTATTTTTTCTTTTTCTTCTTTGTTATTATATTTTTCTCTTATGAGGCTTTCTATTTTATGAAAGTGTCTTCTTCTATTTATAAATTGTTGTCTTTCTATAATAGCAAATATTTTAATTAATGCTATTTTTGTTTCTTCCTTATTGTTCTCTTGCATACATTGATTATATAATCTGTAGTTTTTCTTACTTAATCTATCAATGTCTTTTTTCCTTGTCTATTCTCCTTGAAAAAGAACTATTTAAACATTTAAAACAGTATTACTTTCAACATAGTTATACAATTAACAACTCCATTGAAGTGATTAAAAAAGTTAAAGAACTAAAAACAACCGATTTTCTTATGATCAGTCTAGATATTGTTTCCCTATATCCAAATACTCCTGTTTATGAAGCAATTCAATTATTAGATCAGAAGTTAAAAAATGAAAAAATACCTGAAGCACAAAGAATTACTATTATCCAGGCATTGAAACTAGTAGCTGATAATAACTACTTCACATATAATAAAAAAACATACCGACAAAAACAAGGTGCACCAATGGGATCACCAATTTCAGGACTTCTTGCTGAAATAATATTACAAGACATAGAAAATAAACTCTTTGAATCATTCAATCAAAAACAACTAATACTATACGTAAGATACGTTGACGATATCCTTATCTTCTGGAAGCAATCTCAAAAAGAACTTGAAACATTTGTAAAAAAATACAATAGGTTTTATCCAACAATACAAGTTACTATGGAAAAAGAAGTTAACAGACAACTACACTATTTAGACATTTTTTTTTTCAGGAAAATAATATGATTGAATACAAAGTATATCGAAAACCAACTTTTACGCCAACGATAATTCAGATTGATTCAAATCATCCATGGCAATACAAAAGAGCAGCACTTCAGTTCTACATAAGAAGATCATTAACCCATTCCTGTAATAAAAACATAGAAAGGATGGAGATTAACTGGATAAAAAGAACTGCTATGGAATTTGGATACAAGAAAAAGATCATAGATGATATACTTGAAAATACAAAGAAATCTTTAAATGAAAGTAAAAATAAACAAAAAAATGAAATAAAATTTGCAGGTAAAATTCCTACATTCCTCCAATAACAAATATCCTAAAGAAGGAATGTGTTAAAGAAAAAAATGATATTAGCAGAAACAGTTATAAATAACGAAACTATATTAACTACAGGAAATGAAAGAAGATCAATGCTTGATAAAGCCAGAGTATATTCTATACCAACAAAATATTATACAGAAATAGAAAGAAATAAAAGAAATAAAGTATACATAGGAAGTACAAAAAGAAGATTTAAGACCAGATTAAAAGAACATATATCCAATTGGAACAAAAAAGAAAACAAAACATCATTAATAAATCATTGTATTGAAAATGAAGCTTATCCAGATTGGTATGAAGCAAAATTAATAACCTCACATAAAACAAAAAATCAAATATTAACCTCAGAAGCAGTAATGATTGAAAAAACTAAAAACTAAATTGTAATAATAATGATCCAATGAGTCTACCGTACGCTTGGAAATATTTTATCGAAAAAGAAAATAACACTAAAAAATATATTAAGAGACCTTATTAATTGTTTTCAACCAACGAATGGCAACACCAAATAAGTTAGAATCAGAAATTCATATCATCCAATTATATTAAAACACGACTAAGAATGAGCATTAATACCAAAAATAGCACGTGCAAGAGTGCAACTGCCGTGGAATGTCGGACGACGCCAGTGATATCGATGTAAGTGGCCGAGATACAACATGTATGAGAAGTAGCTCATAATACCCACTGAAGATGATTCCAAAAAGAAGGAATTGAAACTAGTTTGGCATATCGAGCCACGGGAAACGGAACATGCAACCATCATCTATAATAAGAAATTATAAGATCAAATTTCAACTTGGAAGCTGATACCACAAGAAACAAAATCGTGCCATCTTCGATAACAAGATGACTTACTGCTGATTCTGCGCATCATGGTCAAGAGGTTCGAAAGTTTTTTCTATTGTATAATTTTCGTAAATCATGAGTTAAAAACTGGAATAATGTTAATCATTTAATACCTATTGTCTCTACATATTGGAGGACTTTGACAACTTATGATGCATATGACTGTACATATAAAAACATTTTTTCATGTAATCTTCATATAATGAAATTCAAAACGATCATAAGGAACAGCAAAAAGGAATATGAGTGGCAAGTTGAAATAAAGAATTTTTTATTATATTGACGTTTTTTTCTCGTGCTCAAATTTCTAGTAACGTGCGAAACAGTAAATAATATGGAAACTATTTTGTTGACATATAGTTAATAATTTCATAAACCACGTAATGATTTCGACAAATGTTGAATTCATATAATTTATGCATTTGATACCATTAATCATGATATTTTCCTCACAAAGTTAAATAATATTGGCATCAGAGGCATAACTTTACTTAAATATTATTTAACAAATCGAATGCAATACACACAAATTGGTCAAAATAAATCAACTATGGGAGGAAATATTACCTCAAGAGTTCCTCAGGGCTCAATACTTGGCCCCATTTTATTCAATATTTACATTAATGACATTTTTTCTATTAAAGCCACCTCATCTCTAACACTATATGCTGAGAATACTACTATTCTATTTTCGGGTGATAATATACACCAGATCATATCCCTTTGCAATAATCAAATACACAAATTTTATGACTGGATAGCCTCTAATGAACTATTAGTCAATACTAACAAATCTAAAGCTGTGATATTTACAAGGCAGGGCATGAATATAGATCAAGACTTATTGATGTATTATGATAACAAAAAAATTGATATTACTGATAACTTTACCTATATGAGAATTTACTTACAGAGTGATTTAAAATGTAATAAACACGATCTAATCTGCAATAAAATTTCTAGAAATATTGGAATTGTTAGTCACATATTATCTAACCTTTCAATTAAAACATTAATTCTATTATATTATACATTAGTTCAAACGCATTTAATTTATTGTCTTTCATCATGGGAACAAACAACAAAATCAAATATTAAAAACTAAGAAATTCTACAAAACAAATATATCAGACTAATGAATCTTAAATATAATACTAACACTAACATGGCATATCTTGCTGATCTTCACATTCATATGCATGTTAATCCCAATAAATATGGTATATTAAATATTAAACAACTATTTAACTATAACCTTGGACTAAATACGTATAAAAGAATAAAGAATAATATCAATTCTGAAATAATTGATATCTATAGTGTTACACATAAAAATAGATACCAGAAAAAAAAAAAGACTTATTAAAACATGTAAGCCTAAAACTGAATTGATTAAACAAAGCATAAACGATCAGCGCCCGCACTATTAGAATCATTTACTTTCTGAAATAACTATAATTAACGAATATAATTTATTTAAAAAGAAACTAAAAAGCTACTTACTTGCACACTAATAATCTTATCATTGTTAAAAAAAAAAGGGATAGGGGTAAACAACAAGCCCAAAAAGGGTGGGTGAATATTATAAAATGAGCATTGCCCATTTCATCCTGATACTTCGATTTTCTTTTCATGATCTGTCAAGCATTGGACTCTATTTGACCGTTTGTCTATGACTTTGAGGTTTCAAGGCTAAGTCAGGTCACTATGTAGATCTTTTCCTTGATTCTCCATGCTGTTTCAGTATTCCCATATTGATATGTAAATAATTGTATTAATTGTAGTAATATTTCATGTAACAGCTAAAAATGGTAAATAAAATAAATAAGATCACTCTAAATGGTATAGTGTTAGCTAGATGAATGAGTTTGTATATACGAGGTCCGATCAAAAAGTTCCGAGACTAGGCCAAAATACAACAAAGTACTTACAATTACTGGCTATGATGTCCCTCAGTCTCCTTGGGCAGCGATACACTGCTGCCAGCATTTTTGCTACGATTGGAACGCTCCTTGGAAGTCACAGGACTGATTGGTTCTCAAAAAGGTCCTTAATGGCTGTGTATGAAAGTACAATTCTTCAAGTGTTCTTACTCTAGCGCATGGTAGCAAAACCTACATGCTGCAGAAGAGACATAGGAGTTGTTTGTGGGCTGGAAAGATAGGCTACTTTTTCTTCAGAATGGGGGAAGGGGCAGTTGCACATCATAAGCAACTCATAGGACTATAATCAGTAGCCCATCTCTAATTTACAGCCAGCCGCCCAGGTGGCGCAATGGTCTAAGGCGCTGGCCTATGATCATTCGTCCGTAAGGGGTCCGGGTTCGAATCCCGGTGAGGCATGGATGTTGTGTTTGTCTTACGGCACTGGCTCTCTCCCTTCCCTGGAACCAGTGACCCTAAATTAGGGACGGGCGACTGCTTATAACCCATTGAGTTGCTCCCGATGGTCGTTAAACCTCCAATTAAAAAAAAAAAAAAAAAAAAAAAATTACAGCCACAGGTTCCAGAGAAGGGAGAGAGCCATTGCTGTAAGATAAACAAACCACCGATGCCTTATCTGTGACGCACACTCGGGCCCATCTTGGATGAATGACCAGAAGCCATCCCCTTAACTGCTCTGCCACTGGGGCAGCAACACATTACTTACAAGGAATTTGTGGGAAGACATGCTCTGATAATATGAGAAATGAAGAGGTGTTGCAGATGTGTAATGTGAAGCAAAATGTTGTTAGTTGGGTGGAGACAAATATTCTGACGTAGTTTGACCATGTTGAAAGAATGAGTGGTGAGATGTTTAGTAAGAGAATTTACTCTCTCACAGTGGCAGGAAACAAAGGTAGAGGAAAGCCAAAGAAATCATGGAAGGACCAGATTCAGGAATGCCTGCAAGAAAAAAAGATAATGAGTATGAAGTATAAATGGTCTTGTGTGAGACACATAGTGGATGTTAGTGAAGGCTCAGTTACATGCCAAGATGGCTGCAAATGGAGACATTTGATACATCAACAGTAAGTAAGTACAATTTAACACCATCAGTAGTTTGATTTGGAAGGTAATCTTTCTTTAAAGGAGCTAACCTCTGAATCTTAGAGAACAGCTTCGTGATATGTATGCATATACTCAATTATCGCCATCAACAAGGTATAATTGTAACTATTTAAATATGTTCATGTCTTGACAACTGAATTACCCTGACTTAAAAGTCTCTCAAGCACTGGGTTCAGAATTTTCCCATCTCGTTTGCAATCCAAAAGTCAAGATTATAAAAAATTACACAAAAGCAAATAAAACAAATATGCAGCTGTAAAAATTCATTATCTCCATACTGCAACTGCTACATAAGTTAACATAGCAACATACAAGTCTATACTTACATTTGAAATTATTCTAACTGGATTGTGATTTTTTAATGCTTTTAGCTATGCTAGTGAAGAGAATAGAGATGTGATAACACAATAAAAAATCTGATAAAAATAAATGCATATTAATTTGCGGAAGATAAGATATTTCTCTGGATTAAAGATCGTGAATTTTCCTTGATTTTGTGAGAATTTAAACTGAGTAACTATATTTGCATACAAACATAAAACAGATACAAGTTTATTGTGATCATACCTCGCCTTCATTCATGGGGTTCCCAGCATCACATTTCACAACTGTACTGTTGAAAGGCACACATTCAATTTGTTCACCTCTCTATCAAGAAAAATAAAAAGTTATATTTGACAAAATTTAACACCATAAATACTTAATGGGAATTACAGAGGATAAATTTATTAAGGTACATTACCTCTTAACTTTTGGATCTATACACTAGATCCTCATCAGGAGTTCATGCGTCTTATTACTTCCACAGGTCTGGTGACCAAGCCTGGTTGATTTGCCATCCAGCATGGTCGTTGACCTTGTGTTTTGTAAATTTCCAGGAATTCCTCTAATTTCCGGATAATCGTGTGGGATTGATCTTTGATCCCTTGTAAGGAGTCCCAGCCCATTTTGTGGCCAGTTTGTCGTATGTGCCTATCTAATCCTGTTTTATTTGAAATGTTCCTTATTGCTGCTTTGTGTTCAATAATTCTGGTGGTTAACCGTCGTCCTGTTTCTCATATGCATGGTAAACTATATGACCACTCGATTTTATAAATGACTCCTTCCAGGAGAAAAGTATTTTCTTCTCTTTGTTTTAGGGATGGTAAGCATTTTTTAATTTTGTTTTTTAAACCTGGAGCTAACCTAATTTTATATTTAGTGCTAATTTTCTTTAGTTTTTCAAACAGTCTCTTGTGGTAAGTGACTTTTCTTGTGAATAAATATTCAATTTTCTCTTTATTTTTGTCGGTAGTGCAAGTTCTATTCCTAGTAGGATTCTCTTCCAGTAGTTCACGAATTTCTTTTGAAGGGTAATCATTTTCTAATAAGATTGATTTTAACTTATTTTTATGTTTTTCCTTAGCTTCTGAAGATGAATTCAGCTTTTTAACGTTTTCTTTAAATTGTGAAGCTACATTTTTCTTTATATAATTAGGGTGATCTGATTTATAATTTAAAACTTTTCCAGTATTTGTAGGCTTCTTGTATAATTCTGTGGTAAGATTTTTTCCTTCCTACTTCAAAGTAATGTCTAGGTAAATTAGCTTATTTTCCTTTTGCTCTTCTAAAATGAATTTCAAGGATTCATCTTGGGAATTAAAACCTTCTAGAATTTTTGATGAGTATCCACTCAAATCTTGATCTATGATGAAAAGGATATATCATCCATGTATCTAGTATACATGCAAAAAATAGAAGGTTTCAATAGGAAGGACTCTTCTATTTTACTTATGTAATAATTTGCTAGGAGAGGTGCTAATGAAGAGCCCATTGCTAGCCCACATCTTTGCTTATAGAAGCAGCCTTAGAATTGAAAAAAATTGTTGTTTAGAGCAAACAGTGTAAATTTATAAATGCCTATTGTTTCTTCTTTATTATAAATCATGAAATTGATTTTATGATGTGTAACAAAAAATCCGTCATAGAAGACTGCAGTGTGCTAAACAAGTTCAACACAGGTAGTGACCATAGATTGGTGAGATGTAAGATAAACACTAAACTCGAACTCGACACTAAACTCAAACGTGGCAAGCTCATAAGACAAACAAAATGTATTGACATAACCAACCTTATAAAACACCATAATACCTTCCAGTTGGAACTGAAGAACAAATTCTCTGCTTTAAAAGGCCTAACATCAGAAGAAGTGGATATTTCTGAAGTTAACAGAAAAGTAACCAAAGCTCTTATGGAAACAGCAACAAAATTAGCTGGGTCTAAGAACAAGTTGCATGTGAACAAATTATCAGGAAAAACCAAAATGTTGATGCAAAAAGAAGAGAGATGAGGACAACTAAAGAAGATGTGACTTCCAAAGTGGAATATATAGAGCCTATGCAAGACAGTACGAAAAAGTATCACTGAAGATGTAAGGAAATTCAACTGTGAACTAGTGAGGAAAGCAATTGAAAACAACCAAAGCCTAAAGATAGCAAAGGGACATCTCAGTAAGGGAAGAAAACAGCTTATGGCACTGAGAAAAGATGGTTCTGTAACAAGAAACAGAGGCGAAATTTTGACAAGAGTGAAAGATTTCTACTCCAAATTATATGAAAGGGATGATACACATACTCCAGACATCATGAAAGGTACCAGAGTTCTTCCAGTCCTCCCAGCAGAAGTTGCACATGCAATCAAGAACATGAAGCGGGGAAAAGCTCCTGGAGAAGATGGAATTACTGTAGACATCATACAAGAAGCAAGTGGAGAAATCGAAACAGCACTCTCCCAAATTTTCACTCGATGCCTTAATTAAGAGAAGATTCCTGAGGATTGGAACAATGCTACAATGATCCTGCTACATAAAAAAGGTGACATTGAGGATCTAAGGAACTACAGACCTATCAGCCTCCTATCAGTGGTTTATAAAATCTTCACTAAAGTTCTTTCACACCGTTTGAAGGTAACACTGGGCATGGTTTAACCGAGAGAACAAGCTGGATTCAGGAGTGGCTACAGCACAATAGATCATATCCACGTACTGAGAGAACTAATTGAAAGAGCGAGGGAATATGAACTTCCATTGTGCATGGCTTTTATTGATTATGAAAAAGCCTTTGATTCGGTATAACCATCAGCAGTTACAATGGCTCTGAAATCCTGTGGTATTGAAGATGCATACATTAATATTATCAATAACATCTATGAAAATGCAAGTGCATAGATTCGGCTGTTTGAGAATACAGCACACATAAAAGCAGGAAAGGGAGTGAGACAAGGTGACACCATATCTCCGAAGCTCTTTAATGCTACATTGGAGGGTGTCTTTCAGTCGCTGAGCTGGGAAAACAAAGGGATAAAGACTAATGGAGATTATCTAACCCACCTCCGTTTTGTTGATGACGCAGTCATTTTTGCAACTACCCCATCAGAGCTGCAGAGTATGATCCAGGAACTTGCTGACAAGAGTAAAGAAGTGGGGTTAAAAATGAACTTTCAGAAGACAAAAGTGATGTTCAATGCTTTTTCAAGAAATGAAGATTTATCGATTGATGGAGAAAAGCTGGAGATAACAGACACGTACGTTTATCTTGGACAGCAGATATCAAGTGAGGGTCACATTGATGAAGAAATTAATCGGCGTACAAAACTTGCCTGGAGAGCTTTTGGAAGAAACAGCATAATTTTCAAGAGCAATATGCCATTATGTCTTAAAAAAAAAAGTGTTTGATCAATGCATCCTTCCAGTGCTTACGTATGGTGCAGAGACGTGGACCTTAACTAAAAGAGACATACAAAGGCTGCAGACAACTCAAAAAAGCATGGAGAGGTGCATGCTTGGTGTAACCAGGAGAGATAAGAAGAGGAACTCATGGATCCGAAAAAATAACAAGAGTGGAAGACATCATGATCAGAGTTAAATCCCTGAAATGGCAATGGGCTGGACATACTGCCAGAAGGACAGACCATCGATGGACAGCCGAAATTCTAGATTGGATTCCAAGGGACAGGAAAAGACCCAGAAGAAGACCACATGGGAGATGGGTGGATGAAATTCGAAAGTATGTAGGAGTGATATGGAGGAGACTGGCACAAGACAGACCGTTGTGGAGGAAATTTGGGGAGACCTTCGTCCAGCAGTGGATTGATAATGGTTGACGATGATGATGATATATATATATATATATTCCTCTCCTGTTCTTTTCTCAGGTCTGTTTTAAATAAAGGTACAGGATTTCGTATTCCTACTAGATAAAATGTTAGTACAGTCCTTAGGGATCTAAAAACTGATCTTATTAAATATATTCTTAAATTATCGTATAAGTATGGAATTTTTTATGAAGAATTTAACATTTGGTTAGATTATGTTTTGAGTGATTTAAAAAGGGCTTTGAATTTGTTCTCCACAGTCTCAAGTAATAAAAATTATTTCAACATTCCACTTATCAAGAAGCATATCAGAGAATTACAGAAATATTTCGTCTTCACTCCTGTGGATAAGGCAAAAAACAATGTGGCTATTTTTTGCAAGTGTCTTTATGTTGAGATATTCTTTTCTGAATTACAACATGGTTCAACTTATAATCCTATCACAGTTGACATAAATATTATAAAGAAAAAAATTATTGCTTTGCATAAGCACTTAAGTCTTAGTAACATTAACATGCAGTTACCTTTTTTGTATGCCATTCCAAAATTTCATAAGCTTCCTGTGTCTTTTAGATTCATTCAAAGTAACCGTCACTGTGATACTGGTCTTTCAGGGAAGATTTTTGAAAAATATCTTAATATTATTTATAAGGAAATACAGGATTCTTGGATAATTAATAACAAACCAGTATTGAATTATATTAGGTCAGTTTCTTCTATTCAACATATCGATACATTTGATTTTAAGAATCTTTTTGCCTCAATACCGCTTTGTGGCCTGGTGGAGCTTTGTAGTGTGATGTACTTGAAATATGGAAAAGTGCTTGGGATTACTGGGACATATTGGAATGCACCGGTTGAATTGTGCCTCAAAAATAA
Source organism: Macrothele yani (assembly GCA_039090855.1). NCBI lineage: Eukaryota > Metazoa > Arthropoda > Arachnida > Araneae > Macrothelidae > Macrothele > Macrothele yani. The sequence goes on along the minus strand of CM076996.1, from coordinate 1,020,853 downwards.
TTATATTTTGATGGGTAACATTATTTTTCCAAACCATAGGAATTGCCATGGGCAGTAATTTTTCCAGTATCCTGGCTAATCTTTATTTACACTCATTTGAAGCTAGATTTGTCGAAAATAATCACTTTTCTGGTAAAATTTTGAGATATGTTGATTTAATTGCAATATATTTTCCAAATTTTGATTATTCTGCTCCTTTTATATATCCACAAGATTTGATCTTGGAAAAGACTAACCATCAACAAAATTTAATAGTCTACTTGGATTTGGAAATTACACTTTGTCAGACTGGGTCACTTGGGGTCAACCTGTATGATGAAAGACGTCCCTTTAATTTCCAGGTACACTTCTTTGCTAACTGGTTTTCAAATGTCTCCATTTTAGTTCACATAAACCTAATTTTTTCTCAATTTTTCTGGTTTTTACATATTTGTAGTACCTCTGATAATTTGATTTATAACTAAGTTATTTTTTGAACATTTAATTTCTAATCAATTTCTTTTACCTTTTATCAAAAATATTTTTTACAATTACTTCAAAATCACAAACTTCATTCTGCTGACATTTAATTACAGTACTCTTATTAACAATTGGTTTGACAATATTAAATAGTTAGAAACTCTAAGTACCACTCGGTAGACCACTTGTGGCCACATTACCCTTTGATTTCTTCACACTAGCTTACACCTAGCCTATAAAAAGTAAACTACATTCCTCCATTTGGCAAACAGGTTTTGTTTAAACCGTATACCATTACTTCCTTATCAGCTTAACCTTTGCCCTTGTGCAGCTTTGGCATTCTTGATTCTTTATCAGTGGTTCTTGGTGTTAGGTGTTGTAACGATCTTTGGGGTTTTACGTTACTTTTTGTGTTCATTCTTGCTTTTTTTGGTTATTTTTGTTTCCGGCCTTCTTTGTCCAGGTAGGACTAATCATGATTGTACTTTTTTTTTTTTTGTCTTGTGGCTTTGGGAGCACGATTAAGGGGACATTTGGATTTTACCCGTCCCTTTCTTGGTTTCAGAAAAGCCACTTACAAAAAAAAAAAAATCAGGCGCTTCCCTGATGATGACCGTTTTAATTTGATTTTAGCGTCGTCTCTGTTTTTGGTTTGTTTTGTGTTTCACCTTTTAAAGTGAGGCGGCTGTGGTGCTGTTCTGTATTTGTTTCTTGTTTGCATTTTGGGTTCCATTCGGTACATTAGCAGTATAATGGGTTCAAGTACTTTTGTGTTTTTGTGTGTTTTTTGGGCTTTTTGCAAGTATGTGGGAATTGTTCGTTCCTTTGGTGGTATGTATTGTGTGTTTTGTTTGGGTGTTTGTGGGTTTCCTTGGTCTATTTTAATTATTATTTGCATATCATCATCATCATCATTGTCAACCATTATCAATCCACTGCTGGACGAAGGTCTCTCCAAGTTTCCTCCACAGCGGTCTGTCTTGTGCCAGTCTCCTCCATGTCACCCCTGCATACTTTCGAATTTCATCCACCCATCTCCCATGTGGTCTTCTTCTGGGTCTTTTCCTGTCCCTTGGAATCCAATCTAAAATTTCGGTTGTCCATCTATGGTCTGTTCTTCTGGCAGTATGTCCAGCCCATTGCCATTTCAGGGATTTAACTCTGATCATGATGTCTTCCACTCTTGTCATTTTTCGGATCCACGTGTTCCTCTTCTTATCTCTCCTGGTTACACCAAGCATGCACCTCTCCATGCTTCTTTGAGTTGTCTGCAGCCTTTGTATGTCTCTTTTAGCTAAGGTCCACGTCTCTGCACCATACATAAGCACTGGAAGGATGCATTGATCAAACACTTTTCTTTTAAGACATAATGGCATATTGCTCTTGAAAATTATGCTGTTTCTTCCAAAAGCTCTCCAGGCAAGTTTTGTACGCCGATTAATTTCTTCACCAATTTGACCCTCACTTGATATCTGCTGTCCAAGATAAATGTATGTGTCTGTTATCTCCAGCTTTTCTCCATCAATCGATAAATCTTCATTTCTTGTAAAAGCATTGAACATCACTTTTGTCTTCTGAAAGTTCATTTTTAATCCCACTTCTTTACTCTTGTCAGCAAGTTCCTGGATCATACTCTGTAGCTCTGATGGGGTAGTTGCAAAAATGACTATGTCATCAGCAAAACGAAGGTGGGTTAGATAATCTCCATTAATCTTTATCCCCTTGTTTTCCCAGCTCAGCGACTGAAAAACACTCTCCAATGTGGCATTAAAGAGCTTCGGAGATATGGTGTCACCTTGTCTCACTCCCTTTCCAATTTTTACGTGTGTTGTATTTTCAACCAGCCTAATCTTTGCACTTGCATTTTCATAGATGTTATTAATAATATTAATGTATGCATCTTCAATACCGCAGGTTTTCAGAGCCATTGTAACTGCTGATGGTTTCACCGAATCAAAGGCTTTTTCATAATCGATAAAAGCCATGCACAATGGAAGTTCATATTCCCTCGTCTTTCAATTAGTTCTCTCAGCACTTGGATATGATCTATTGTGCTGTAGCCACTCCTGAATCCAGCTTGTTCTCTCGGTTGAGCCATGTCCAGTGTTACCTTCAAGCGGTGTGAAAGAACTTTTAGTGAAGATTTTATAAACTACTGATAGGAGGCTGATAGGTCTGTAGTTTCCGAGATCCTCAATGTCACCTTTCTTATGTAGCAGGATCATTGTAGCGGTGTTCCAATCCTCAGGAATCTTTCCTTCATTAAGGCATCGAGTGAAAATTTGGGCGAGTACTGTTTCGATTTCTCCACTTGCTTCTTGTATGATGTCTACAGTAATTCCATCTTCTCCTGGAGCTTTTCCCCGCTTCATGTTCTTGATTGCATGTGCAACTTCTGCTGGAAGGACTGGAGGAACTCTGGTACTGGTATCTTTCATGATGTCTGGAGTGCATGTATCATCCCTTTCATATAATTTGGAGTAGAAATCTTTCACTCTTGTCAAAATTTCGCCTCTATTTCTTGTTACAGAACCATCTTCTTTTCTCAGTGCCATAATCTGTTTTCTTCCCTTACTGAGATGTCCCTTTGCTATCTTTAGGCTTTGGTTGTTTTCAATTGCTTTCCTCACTAGTTCACAGTTGAATTTTCTTACGTCTTCAGTGATAATTTTTCTTACTGTCTTGCATAGCTGTATATATTCCACTTTGGAAGTCACATCTTCTTTAGTTGTCCTCATCTCTCTTCTTTTTGCATCAACATTTTCGTTTTTCCTGATAATTTATTTACATGCAACTTGTTCTTAGACCCAGCTAATTTTGTTGCTGTTTCCATAAGAGCTTTGGTTACTTTTCTGTTAACTTCAGAGATGTCCACTTCTTCTGATGTTAGGCCTTCTAAAGCAGAGAACCTGTTCTTCAGTTCCAACTTGAAGGTATTATGGTGTTTTTTAAGGTTGGTTATGTCGATAGATTTTGTTTGTCTTATGAGCTTGTCACGTTCCAGTTTAGTGTTGAGGTGCATCTTACATCTCACCAATCTATGGTCACTACCTGTGTTGAACTTGTTTAGCACACTGCAGTCTTCTATGACGAATTTTTTGTTACACATAATAAAATCAATTTCACTTGTCGTCCCATTTGGATGTCTCCATGTCCATTTCCTGTGTGGCTTTTTCTTGAAGAAGGAGTTCAAGATGAAAAACCCTTCTGCCTCTGCAAACTCAACGAGAGTATTTCCACGCTGGTTTCTGTTGCCGTGACCGAATTTACCTACTGAAGTTTCATTCTGTTGCCGTTGCCCTATTTTTGCATTGAAATCTCCCATAATTATTTTCAAGTGCTGCTTACCTTTATTATTTAGATGACAAATTTCCTCATAAAATTCTTCAATTTCTTCTTCAGGATGACTTGTGGTGGGTGCATAAGTTTGAATAATCTGAGCCTGGTATCTTTTCGAGAGTTGGATAACAAGTCGTGCAGCTCTGTCAGAGGAACTTTCAACTTCTACAACTTTATCCTTCAGTTTCTTGTTTATTATAAATCCAACACCACTAGTTCTGCCAGTATCTGTCCCACGATAGTAGAAGAGATGTCCACTTTTCAGTTCGATGAGATCTTCTCCTTTTCTCCTTACCTCACTTAGCCCAACGATGTCCCACTTGATCCTTTGTAGTTCCTCTTCCAATTCAAGAAGCCTTGAATCAGAAGATAGGGAGCGTCCATTGTACGTAGCCAAGGTCAGCATCAGATGGCAGCCTAGTCCGGTCCTCCGGGGATTCTTAGCACCCTCTGCCTTCATGTCGCACTGGCCGCTGCCTTGGCCAGGTACATTCCAGCTGCCGGAGACTGAGGGCCTAGATTTAAGTTGTGGAATCATTTTGGAGGGGTTTGGCCATAACTCACCACGCTGGCCAAGCGGGTTGGTGAGTGTGGGATAGAATTTCCTAATCCCGATGGTATAGTTATACCGCTATTGGCGGTCGTCAGAGCCCCTTTAGTGGGAACAGGATGCACCACGAGAAGGCGGGGTTGGCATTTGTCAAGGAGAGGCTGTGATGTTATGCATCACCTGACCTTACATCCCTATTTGCATATATATATATATATATATATATATATATATTAACAAATATATAGCCATAAGAAGTCACAATTCTTTTCACAGGGAGAGAGGGTTATAGAGCAATGATGGTGTCAGGTATACCGTTTATATTCTTTGTTCTATTTGCATCGAATGTTCCATTGCAACTAAAAATCAGAACCACTGCTCTGGAAAGAATGGCTGATGGCAGAACAGAGATATTTAGCATTTTACTTAAAGAAGTATTCTTTAATGCCTTATAGCAGAACAGAAGAACACATAAAACATTTTGTGAAAGGTTTTACTTCACTTCTGTCCAGCACAACTACTAAGATGCCAACTACCTAAACTACTAGAAGTTGGTGTGCAAAGCTAGTGTAACAAAAGGCAAAGGAATTTTTCTTGCCTCGTTGTACATTAAAACCAAGAGCAAAACATTATGAACATGATCTTAGAATGAAATTCTTAACTTAGTCATATATTCATCTCTAAGATCAATTATGTTATTCCTAAATTAATAGTTCAAAGGGGAAAAAATTAATGTCATTTTTTTTTTTGAACAAATTTAGCATTTCAGAGATGATACAGAGTAATGAAGTGCTTCAGTTTGCCCAAAGTTACTTTGGAATAGTCTTCTCCAGTCACTCTGGAGGATTTGTGAAAACTAGACAAAATGGCAAATCCTCATGTGGAAATGATAATATAATTTATGAAGGACAGCAACACTGAAAAATATGGGAAGAAACAGCAAAACCATCGAAAAGGAGACCCCGAACCCCACGCAAAAACAAGACACATAAAAAATATATAGCCATAAAGAAGTCAGACTAGCCATACAAAATATATCCATAGTTTCATAAGCACACCATAATGATTATAAAAGAAAACAAGACTAAGTAACTAATCAAAGTGTCAGAATGCTAAATTCAAGAAATCAAAAGAATAAGTTCATAGGGTTGTTCTCTTCAGGGGAACACCAACTCTAGGTAACCTTTCAAAATAAGCAAAAGCCAGAAGTATTTAATAGCTGCCTGTGTGTTCCCTAGGTCACCAAACCATGAAACAAACATTGCAAAAACATGACAAGAACTCAGAATCAAACATGAACAACAAACAATAAAGGCTAACACCACCTGCACCAATCCATACAACCAAGACAGCTCCAACTCACCACGCCTCGAAGAGCCAAAGACCAAATCACAAGATAAACATTGATTCCAGCGAGGTCCCAAGCAGTTACAGCTAGGTGTACAGTAGTGAAAAGTGAAAAAAGAACACAGGCTGGTATTTCTTCTCCTTTTGCTTTTCACTATTGTACACCTAGTTATAACCACTTGGGACCTCGCTGGAATCAATGTTGATCTTGTGATTTCGTCTTTGGCTCTTTGGTGCATGATGAGTTGGAGCTGTCTTAGTCGTTTGGATTGGTGCAGGTGGTCTTAGCCTTTATTGTTTGTTGTTCATGTTTGTTTCTGAGTTTTTGTGTCATGTTTTTGCAATATTTGTTTTATGGTTTGGTGACCTAGGGAACACATAGGCAGCTATTTAATACTTCTGGCTTTTGCCTGTTTTGAAAGGTCACCTAAGGTTGGTGTTCCCCTGAAGAGAACAACATTATGAACTTATTCTTTTTGATTTTTTGAATTTGGCATTCTGACACTTTGATTAGTTACTTAGTCTTGTTTGCTTTTATAATCATTATGGTGTGCTTATGGAACTATGGATATATTTTGGTATGGCTAGTCTGACTTCTTTATGACTATATATTTTTTATGTGTCTTGTTTTTATGTGGGGTTTGGGGTGGCTCTTTTGGATGGCTTTGCTGTTTCTTCCTATGACATCGTTTGTTTTAATACTTCCTTCATTATTAAGCTTTTGTGTCTTTCTGTGAAGTTGTGACAGCACAAGACAGACCGTTGTGGAAGAAACTTGGGGAGACCTTCGTCCAGCAGTGGATTGATAATGGTTGACAATGATGATGATATTTGTAATACTGTAGAGCTGCTCAGATTTTCTGAAATGTTTTCAGATTTCCAGCCCATTTTATGGCATAACGGACAATGCTGAAAAAATTATGGAAAATCACTTGCAGGCCGATTTGCTACACAATGTGTGAAATTTTCACCCTTTATTCCTGACCCACAACTTTTCACACCAGATGACCAAAGGTGCCAGAACTTCCATCTGTACTCCTCCCAGCATTTCACCATCTTCTCACATTTGTTTGGAAAGCAGCCCACTATTTGATGGACAGGTTGGCACTCCACCTCCAGCTACAGCTGTTAGCACTTAACCCAATCATGATGAGGGGATAAGATATTTTCAAGTGAAGCACTCTCAGCCAATCTATCACTGCAGATGAAGAATGTATGCTTCTTTCTTCTATCAAACTACTAAATAAACCTCTAAATTTACAAGCAACTTCTTCAAAACATTTTAGAAATCAAATTCAAGACACAATTAAGTCAATTCACAATAAAAGAGTGCCATAAATATCTCCCTGCTTTAATTGCATATTTCCAAAGTTCCTGAGGTGAAGGCTAATTAATACATTAAACCACCACATCAGAGACCTGACCACTTCACTTGAAAGAGCAAAGGTGAGAATGACCCACAACCTGGATTTGATGTGTTGTGATCAGAATTATTTCCTTTAATTACTGTGGATTTGTTGACTTATGCTAATGCATGAAGGAAGATGTTTACCCTGTAATCCGAACATAATTTTCCTTCAGGAAACACATTTCACGGTGATCACGAGACTATTGGCCATATTCATTTTATCATAGCTAACGTTTTTATTTCCATGGTTTTGGAAATCCCATTGCCATCCATTAAAGGTTTTATCTGTTCATACTTCAAACATTGAAGAAAATTAACATTGAAGAGTAAATTTGAAGGTGTCTTTCTACATCTCTGCCTTATATTGTACAACCAAAAGTTATCTTTTAAGTATTCATAAGCCTAATCAAAACGAGGCTCTACAGCTGCTTGACCACAATGACTCTCAGCTTTGCTCTATTACACTTATCTCCACGTATTTGATATATATTAACCACTTCATTAATCCGTCGTCTTTGGGGGAGATTTCAACTTTATGTTGGACCCATCTTGATCAAACTCAGTTGGATGAGTGTTGTACATCAATAATTTTGGCACTGATGCATATGCATGTTTAAGAGTCTGATGATGCCTTTTGTTCAGTTCATCTAAATCACAGAGCCTACAACTGGTGCTCATCAAAAGCAACATAACCCATATGATATGTTGCTGAAAATCTGTGGACACCTGATCAATGTTTTCAGATTTTCATCAACATTATCCACGTTTTTCTTGAAAGAAAAAATAAATAAATCGAAGGGATAATAGTGGTCAGTTCAGGAAAGGATGACGATTCTTCCCTGGAGTGATTTGCTGTTAAACTTTTCGTAAATTTAGATTTCACCTCCCCTGGGTTCGATTTTTGGATCCAGAGAGAAAAGTCAAGAAAAGTCACAGAAAATTCTATTTTCTCATCGCTATTTTTTTTTTCTCATCGCTATTTTTTTTTCTCCTCTTCTCTGCTTAATGTACAAAATGAGTGTTTTTACTTTGTTAAGGGATAGGAGAGTAGCAAAGGGCTACCCTCCCGCCGATTCAGTATTTCAGTATTTATCATCGCTCTGGGGCTAGCCTATGGACTTTTTGGTTGAGTTCCAAGGTTAAGCATATAAATTGTGAAATAAGCATATAAATTGTTAATACTCAGCCCAGCAGGAGGGAAATGGCAGTGCACATAAGAAAGAAAAAGGAAGGGATGTAATATTCTGAGTGAAGAGTAGTGTAAATAATTTTTTTTTCTCTTTCTTTTACCTTTGTTGTGTGAACAAAATTGTAGCATTTGTATTATTCATTATCTAATCTATGAGTAGGATGATTCAGAAGTTAGTAGGATGTATTATAATTTTAACTTTGAAATTATGAAGTTGGTGAGGTAAGGCTGGGATGGACTTGATAAGTGGGCCTTAAAAAAACAAGAATAAATGTAATCCAAATCAAGAAAAAAAAAAAAGGGAAAAGAATAATCTTTCGCCGGGGCAAGTAATTTCATAAGTGATATTTTTTTTGTTGAGTATTAAAAAAGGAATGCAAGAAAAAGAAAGCTGGTCTATGCTCAAAATAGGTAGTGAAAAAAAAAATGTAGTTCTTTTTATGGTATATGATGTATGTATTTATATTTTCTGTAAGTCAAATGCAGTTCCTTTCTTCGTCCAACGGTCACTTTTTTTTTCCCAAGCTCATTCCAAGAAAAGGGGAGTGCTGTTTGAAATTGTTAGGAGGTCGCCCACCCAAGAGTGAGCAGTTATTTACACAAAAAGGCATTTTTCCCTCTCTACAACGCTGTGGTGGAATTCTCCGAACAGAAACACCACCCCGAGAAATTTCCCAGCTGGGTTCCGTGGGCTGGCAAAGAGGGTTTAATCCTGAAGAGTTATAGTACGTGCTGTCAAGCTCTGAACGGCAGGAAAGCAGGCGTGCATAAAAATTTATGTGTTTCTCTCCAAAAAGGCAAGAAGGGTCATATCAGATTACACGTGTGCCTGGCCGCTGAGAGTTCCCGCGCTTTTGTTCCCCCCCCACCACCTTCCTCTGATTGTAAGAGGAATGTCACGTGGGCAAGCACGTAACCATTGCATGGTTTTGACCGGCTGACCAATGGGAGCAAAAGCGTCCCTCGTGGGCAGCGCTGATTGCCTCTCTGTGTTCTTCTGCGAGAGAGCGTCGTTTTGAGTCTGGAAAAGAAAGGTCGAAAAAGAAGTGGGACGTGAGGAGAAGGAAGGAAAAAAGAATGCAGGGCAATTGGAAGATAGTCCTGGTCATCTGTGGTTATCCACCACCAGCCAGGAAAAAGATACAAGACCTCATCCCTGATCCAAAAAAAAAAAATTAAGCAAACAGCGGCTCTAAAACAGACTCCAGAGCATGAAGGGGCCCGGGTCGAGGTGTGCCTCCACCACCAGGCAGTTAGGCCTAAGAAAAAAAATATTTGCCGGGCCGTGAAGAGGTCAACCGATGCGTGCATCTCCACCCCAGACGAGACTTGGCATTCGATACCTGCAACCTAATTCATGATGGTCAATGACGGCTCCGGGAAGAAGGCATCCTAACGTACCAGTTGCACTTCGTCAGTGAGCGTATTCATAGCATTCAACCTTCCAGCAGTTGTCAGCCATGATATCCGACCTATTTGTGAATTCCAACACCGATTCCCCCTCATCAAGAGGTAAGTTGTATACACTAATTCTATTTTTGGCCCTTTCGTAGAGCCGAAGTCGGCACTACAGTAATCAGATTACCAGTATGCTCTAAAGAAAAAAGGGTACTTTCCGTCTGCATGTCGGAGGTTATCCAGTTAAGATTCATCAGGAACGAAAGAGGGAACTGTACGTGACATTGCTCTCACAAATGTAGTAGACATATAGAAAAAAAAAAAAAAAGTTAAACTCACAAATATGATTGTAAATCGTGATAGTTTACTCGCCTCTTCAAGGCGGGAATTTTCATGTTAAAATGTTAACACTTCAGTTCACCTGTGCATACCTGCCTTAAAAAAAATATATATATATATATATATATATATTTTGAGTTTTGTTGATAGAGAGAAAGATATAAGTAATCTTAATCTACACCTATATATATACCTATATAGATCATCATCATCATTGTCAACCATTATCAATCCACTGCTGGACGAAGGTCTCCCCAAGTTTCCTCCACAACGGTCTGTCTTGTGCCAGTCTCCTCCATGTCACTCCCGCATACTTTCGAATTTCATCCACCCATCTTCCATGTATATAGATATACCCTCATAAATATTGATATACCCTCATAAATATTGGATATATAGATATACCCTCATAAATCATAAATATTGGATCCAGAATTTTGATATTTGTTTAGAGAAGATACAATTTGTTTTGATAACATGTAAGCAAGCCACAAATGTAAATTAGCGTTCACGCTGTGTTAACAAATGACATTATTCACGTGGACTCTGCCATGATTATATAAGATCGATCATTTGAATTACTGACTTCACATATGAGTGGGCCAGTGAAGCCTTAGCGAAGTGCTAAATAGTAAATGTATTAAACCTTTCATAGCAATATTAATATCTGTCCTATTTGTGCATGGTGTTATTGTTGTAAAAATAAATACAGGCATTAGCCTTTCAAAAACCAAATTTTGGTATAAGTTGGCATTCGATTTCTAGGTGTGTCTCATAGTTTCTGAGCCATCGCATTCATCAACCAACGCTTTGACGTTGGCTAGCAAGTCCCTTGGTTGTTGTTTACATAATGATAATGTCCTAGTAGGTAAAATAATTACGGTCTGATATTTTCTTTTCTTTTTTTCTCTCATGCTTACAAACACGAGTTCATAAACACGGTCTCTTTGAGTTGACACATATGTTACACATGTACCAAAAACACAGGGCTGTAGTTATTCCTCAGTTGAAACAAAGCTCACAGAAACACTAACACAGGTGAAAACTCAGTTGTGCTATGACAAATATGACATCTCAAAGTTTCTTCTTATAAGTTTAATTTTTGGTTGTTTCAAAATGCATCTACCCATCTCCCAAAGTTAAATTTTAGTCGAAATTCAAAATTTCCCTTCAGATTTAATTTTGGCTACCTATTTAATAAATATATAACGTGGCTGAGATTTCCGCCACAACACATAGCAGCTAGACTTGATCATTTCTATATATCTAATAATCTCCAACCACATCTTCACCTAGCAGATCATTTCTAGTTTTTCAACAGATCACAACATCATCTCTATCTACCTTCCATTCACAAGTACATCTCAACAGGTCCAAAAGTCTGGATTTTCCACCCTCCCCTGACTGAATACTGTACTGATATTCAAGGAATTCTTAATACTGCAACTACTAGTGCTCCAACTTCATTCAATCCTATTCAGCATTGGTCACACACACACATATATTACTAACCTGTTCTCTGATATTCAGAGGTTAAGTTCCACAAAGAAATACAAACTACCAGATAATTTTTACTTACTGTTGCAGTATCAAATTTCTCCATTTCCAGCGATCTTGACATACAACTCAGGCTTCACTCACATCCATCACACGCCGTACACAAGATCTTCTGTACTTATACTCATAAACTTGTTCTCATGCAGACACTCCTGAATCTGATCCTTCCATGACTTCCTTGGCCTTCCTCTACCTTTCCTCCTACCACTTGGGCTAAAAAGATTTTCGTATTAAGCATTTCATCATTCATTCTTTCAACATGGCCAAACCAGCGAAGCATGTTAGTCTCCACCTTGCTAACAACATTTTGCCTCACATTACACAACTGCAACACATCTTCATTCTTCACACAATCAGAATGAGTCTTGCCACAAACCCTCCCTAAGTACCGCATTTCTCCAGCACACAAATGACTCCTACGTTTCTTCTGTAGCACCCAGGTTTCACTGCCATACATCAGAGTAGGAACAATTACACTTTCATACACAGCCATGCAGGGCTCTCTTGAGAACCCATCATTCCTGTGAAAACTTCCCAGGCAAGACATGACTTTCAATGAAGAATTCACACGCTTACTAATTTCACCATCCAATTTGTTCTCTCTGTCAAACATGCTTCCTAAATACACAAACTCATTCACCTGATCAATCACCGTGCCATTTAGACAAACACTGCTGCTCATAATTATAAGGACAGTCATATTTTGCAGATAAGTACACAGGAATCGCACATTGACGCATTATGCACATGACGTGGAACACCAAACCTACATGAGTTTCCAAACGTAAGATTTGGAACCTCAGACAACTTTTATAAAGGTAGTAAAATAACTTTTATGTTTTTTCAAGGTGCCCATAAATATAAGGACATGAAGAGAAGTTCCAAGAAAATGAATAAACGTCCATGATGTGCATGTGTTATGCAAATAAGAGCAATGTCTGCGTAGGTGAACGTGTTCTCGAAGACACTGCGTATGTCGTTTTGTGTAATAACAGAATGCCTCATGGAAAGGAGTTAACTGCAGTAGAGGTTCTAAAGATATGGAAACTTCGCGGTGAAGAGAAATTATATCGTGAGATAGCTGTTGCAATTAAAAAGTCAAAAGGTGCGGTAGAAAATGCAATGAAAAGAGATATCAAGGGATCTGTTACAAAGCATTCCAGGTGCAAACGAAAGCTGTCGTCAACTGATATTAGACGCATCATGGCAACCAGGAAAAAAATGTCTTGTAAAGAAATTGCTGGCTCCATACCCGTCAATGTTTCTCGTCAAACTGTTTCACGTGTGCTGCACAGCTCAACTGTGGCCAAATACTTGAAAACGAAAGTGAGACCCGCCCTCACCAGAAGACAAAGAGATTAGGAAAGCAGCTGTACTCTGGTGGATGCAGAATGACATCAGGTGGGATACAATTATTTTTTTCCGATGAAAAAAGTTTTAATTTAGATGGCCCAGATGGTCTACATTATTACTGGCATGATCTTCGCAAAAGAGATGTGACATTAAGGCGACATCAAGGTGGTCCGTCGTTAATGTTCTAGGGTGGTGTTTCTGCTAATGGGGAGACCGATTTAGTCCTGATTCCGTCAAGTATGAATTCTGTACGATATATCGAAGTGTTAGATCAACAACTGTTAGCATATTCGTGGCCTTAAGGTGGTAATGATTTCATCTTTTAGAAGGACAATGCCCCATCGCACACATCGAGAGTTTGTAAATGGTTTCTGGACAAATAACATTCGTGTTCTAAACTGGCCACCCAATTCTGTAGACTTGAACATCACTGAAAATGTTTGAGGTGCAATGACTAGAATGGTATATGCTAACGGCAGACAATTTTCCACTGTTCCTGAGTTAGAAAAGGAAGTCATAGCAGCATGGGACAAGATCACTCCTCAGTATTTTCGGAAACTCTTTGAAAGTATGCCTAACAAAATGGCTCAGTGTCTAGAGAACAAAGGTGGCCATACCACCTATTAAAGATAATAATATTGTAATATTAATTATGTTTACACATGGAAGGGCAAGCTGTTCTTATAATTTTGGACCTGTATCCAAATGGCATTTGCTTTGTTTCTTGTAATTATAATGAAAAAAAACAAACAAATACAGAATAATGTTTCTGCTATGTTGTGTCATCAATTACTTAAATATAAGGTTTTCCTGTTCATGCAGTTATTTTGTATTTTGCATCACCAGTATTTATGGCGTCCTTATAATTATGAGCAACAGTGAATATTACATTCAGTACTACCAGTTCCTTTCTCAAAAACTATAACTTTGGTTTTTCCCTTTCTTATACTCAGTTTGAATTTCATGCAAACTTCGTACATCCAAGACAACATACTCTGCAACTCACTTTTGCTCTCTGCCAACAGGACAGTGTCATCAGCATACAGCAATCTGCACACACGGATATCACGAAGACATAAACCACTATTATCTGTTTTGGCATCACGCATGCATAAATATATTAAACAGCCATGGTGGCATTACACAACCTTGTCTGACTCTTGCACCAATAGAAAACCATTCTGTTAAAACACCATTCATTTGTACACAAGCTCTACTACCAGCATATATGGCTTTTACACTACTAAGTAGATTCCTAGTAACACCATATTCATTCAATACCTTCCACAGAAGTGTCCTATTTACTCGGTTGTAAGCTTTCTCTAAATCTAAGAAGGCAGCAAAAACTTTCTTACCAACAGCCAGATACTATTCAATCACCATGCATAATGCAAAAATTTGGTTAGTGCAGCCTTTATCAGGCATAAAACCACTCTGAACATCCCACACTTTCTCTGATGTAAGACCCCGTACTTTTCCATTAATGACCTTACCAAACACTTTCCCTGGCACACTCACTAGGCTAATACCACGATAGTCTGATCACCTTCTCCCTTATACAATGGAACAATGATAGCATCCTTCCAATCCCGAGGGACCATTCCTAACTCCCAGCACAACTGGCAAATTTCAGTTAACCAGTCAACTACAGAGTACCACCATATTTCAACATTTCAGCAGTTATGCCATCAACTCCCAGAGCCTTACCATTCTGAAGAGATTTTAGCGCTTTACACACCTCTTTTTCTCTTGAGATCCCTCCTGTGCTTCCATCCTTCCCTGTGAAATCATCTGCTTCAGCCTCCGAGTCACTTTTGCTTTACTGATCTAATAACTCACAGAAGTATTCACCCCATCTTTCACTTAACTTATTGGGCTCCCATATCATTTCCCCAATCCTATTCTTCACACAACTGACAACTTTGTTTCCCCTATTTTTCTGGATTCTCGTGTACTTCCAGGAAGTCTTCCTATCTTTCCAAAAAGCCAATTCATGCCTTTCCACCTTCTCCTTCCTATCTTTTGCCTTACTCTGGGGAACCAGCCTGGCGGCTTCACGCTTCTTACAGCGATATTCATCCACAGAAACTCTACTTTGCAACATCCCCAAATAGGCTTCCTTCTTTTTCTTTACTGCCTCTTCAATCTCACTATTCCACCAAGCATCACCTCTATTGTTTCCCACTATTGTGGTGACACAGACCTCTTCAGCAGTAGTGACAACACAGTACTTAAAACATTCCCACTTCTTTTCAACATCTCTCTCACAAGACTTCACCAACTTCAGTTGTTCTTCGAGTAAGTCAGAATAATGCTGATGACCTTCAGGGAGCCTTTCAACCTTTATTCTTTCCATCTTGGGCCTCTTCCTATTTCTTTTCCTCCAACCAACATTCAGTTTCACGCGTGACACTACCAAGTAATGATCAGAACCAACATCGCACCTCTCATCACACGAGAGTCAACAATTAAGTGTTTCAGACGTTGATCGTAGACAACAAAATCTATCACACTCTTTTGACCAGGAGTATGATTTTCCCCAAGTATATGTATGGATATACTTATGGTTGAAAACCATATTAGATACACACAAACCATTCTCAAAACAGAGTTCAATTAATCTTTCACCATTATCATTCACACAAAGATCATTAAACTTACCCAGAACATTGTCAGAAATCGCATTCTGCACACCTACTCTAGCATTGAAATCCCCTGCTATTATCACTTTCTCTTTAGCACCAAACTGGCTCAAAACAGCTTTTAGCTCATTCCAGAAATCTTCCTTCCTATCAGAAGGTTTCGAGTCACAAGGAGCATACACTACAACAATTACTTATTCTCTTAAGTTTCACTTTCAAATGAATCCAAAGAATTCTCTCACTTATGCAGCTATAGTGAATCAAGTTGTTCTTCATTTGAGGTTAAAATCAAACTTGCCACATCCTCCAAACCTTACTCCTTCACATTATGTGCAGTAACAGCTATGCACATGAATTGTTTGCTAAGATATGACACAGCAGGATATAACTTCCCTCAAGAACAAGGTACAAGAGGCAGAGTTATGATATCTTCAAGAAGCTGCTGCAATGCAAGCACTGTGTGCCTTAAATATAAAGTTATTTTCTCAATAGATCATTCTGACTGGCTTTTTTCTTTCTTTGGAATGGCAGTGCAAGGAAGCCAAGACTATTATTGCAAGCCTTCAACTTGAAAACAGTGATGTCATGTTGGTTCTACTTCTACTCCGTTCCTTTATCCATGAGTATTATACTGTCATCACTTTACAAGTTCCTCTAGATACCAGAGATGAAACTACCCCCTTTTTTTTTTTTAAAGATTTACCAGAAGTACCAACACATCTTCACACTGGCCTAACTCAAACTGTTAGCTCTACAGAAATCACTTCAGCTTGTTCTGCCCTCCACAAATATACTACTCTGGGCTTTGATGGCCCACTTTGGAATTTTTTCTAGTATTTCTTTGATTGCTGCCCCTTTCTTTCTTTTTTGCTTAACTGTACTTCTGCATACAAATACCATCACATGATATCTAGCAGAAAATTGTGTGCATGGAAAATAGGAAAACCGAAAATCTTGGTCACAATTGTGTCCATTTCATTCATAAAGCATTTATCTAATCTATCTCATGAAGAAAAAAGAAACATAAAATTACTTAAATATAAACTCAGTTACCTAGTGGAAAAACTGCAAAATAGGAACAGCAGAATAATATATGGAAAATTTGGGGTATGCTCAGTTTTGTCCATTCCAAAAATGTAAACCCTGGTGTTCAAAATTAAAGTCCAAATTAAAGTACAGGGTCACATCTGCAAATGACACCAAAGTGAGATGCAAGAATCTAACCTAAAAATGTCTTAATAAAGAATGTGATCACCTCATATGGACAGACAACTCTCACAACAATACATACTCATCACCAGGTTGCTGATGAACTCTGGAGCCAAAGAATTTGATTCCTCAATGAGGGAAGTGCGTAGTTCAGGATGAGTTCTGGGAAGGGGCTGACGAGCTGTTATGTGTCATCGCAGGCATGCTCTATAGGGTTCAGGACTAGTGGCCTGTTTGGCCAGTACATACACAAAATATCTTCACTCGGCAGTAAATCATCGACAAGATGAGACTTGTCTGGGAGCTGTTGGCAGTTTCTGAGAAAAAGTCAGACATAGGGCTCTAGAATCTCGTACCTATAGCACTCAGTATTCACATTGCTTCCTGCAAACATGAGGAGTGTTGTGCAGTCATTCAACATGTCACCCCACATGTGCAGGCCATCTCCATAAGGTGTCTCGTTTGCAGACTTTTGCAGAATCATTATGAGTTCCATGTTCCCTCCAGATGAAATGGTGATGAGAATTCATTTGTAGACTGAATCTTGATGCATCCATAAAAAGAACATTGGCCCACTTGTCTGGGTTCCAGGAATGATGCTGCCTGCACAAGTTAAGCGAGCTCTCCTGCGAGAGGTGGTTAGCAGGACATAAACCATAGATCTCCTGGCATAAAGGCCAACTGTATTAAAGCCTTCGATATATCGTTTGCCTTGATGCTGTAGTTCCAGTGATAGTGGAGAGCTCCAAAGACAATTGACGAGCTGTATATGACCTATGATGCTGTGTGGTTAAAGTGACATCACGATTCTCACAAGGTATCATACGCCTTGGATGATCTTGGCCAGGCCTTCAGAATATCCCTTTGGTGCTGTTGAAATTGCTGCCATCACTGTGAAACCACTCTGGGGTGGATATTCAAGTCCCTTGCAACTTGGACATGAAACAGGCCTGCTTCTAATCTTCCTATTGCTTGTATCTGTACAGTGTTGGATGCACTTGTATGAGACATAAGCAAAGCATTTGCAGCCACTGGAACATTTCTTACATGTGGTGTCAATGAGAGATGCAACTGCCATTCGCCATTGTCTTTAAGTATGTAATGCAATTTACAGATTGGACAGCATTTTTTACACTGATGTGCAAATTTCATTGCGAGCATTTGTTCCTCAAGTCCATTTGCATACGTCCTGTGAAGATTGCAACATTTCATTGAACGATTTGGATTATTTACCCACTATTGCCCTCTGGATTTTAATTTTGGACATCAGTATATTTCTAATCCAGTTTTTTTAAGAAAGAGATACTGTATATTAATAAATGAGAATAAATATTTTACCCCTAAAGCGAAAAGTTTGTTCCTCAAACAATAGAACACACATAAAAAATCTTGGTCATGCTTACATACAATGCAAGAAAGGGGTATTTTGGGTGTAACATCTAGAAATGGAGATCAGATATGCAGATGGACAGATGAACACAAAATAACAAGTGCATACAGTTTTTTGACATACATACTAAAAATAGACTGACCTACTGATGAAACAGAATTAAAAATGCAATAATGAAACCAAAACTTTGCACTCATCAGCTTGAGATAAAACTAACAAATTTAATGTCATCTTGTATGGTGTATTATATGTGGGGTAGAAGATTACTTTGACATGTTATATTTTGAGCTAGAATGCTTGCTGTATGTGAACCACATTGTGGATCCCAGATGCCACATATTGATGGTTGAAATTACTTGTTAGATAATAGTATCAGCATTTGTGAAGTATACGTATCATGTAATAATAGACTGAAGTGTTGAAAAAAATATTAAATTGCTATCTTTGTATACCATGTATGCAAGTTAAAACATGCATATTTCTCTTTGGATTTGTGTGAACAGTGTGTATATCCTATTCTAGCCTAAATACCACTTCATATATGGAACTGAAAAGACAATGAATGAGCAAACAATCATATATACAACAAAAAAAATCACACATTATGAAGTCAAAATATGTCACATACCACAACTTTACGTCCTACATAACTAAGAGTGTTTGGATGAGTTACATATAAATGGGTATCATATGCAGGCTCCCTCAAATTGCGCAAAACTATGGACAAATTTACTTGATGTTCACCCAAATATAACACTGAAATACCTGATTCCAGCCTGTAAAGGAGACATAGTGAATAGCAATTTAGCATTATAAAAAGAAACAACAGAAAACTATACTTGACATGATGATAATGGGCAAAACACGTAACAAGAAATAACAAATAAAGGTAAGTAGATCACGCTAGTTATGTTAAGAGATTAGAACTTTTACAAAGAAAGTTTGTAAGTTGGGAGCTTTCAGCCTTGTCTTAGGTATTCATCACGCCAATGGAGGACTAAGATTGTTTCCAGATTCTACGATTGAATTTGTTGTTATTTTTGTTGCCAGATTTTAAAATCAATCTCCAGATCATCGGGATGTAGAGTTGAGATTTTGAATTGCAAGTCTTTAGGCTGAAAAATTTTTTTAAGCTTTCACAGTAACTGAGGGCAAATCGATTGTCAAAAAAGACAATACGTTTTGCTTCATTCCAGTGGGGAATTGCAGAAGTGTCTTCCATTGTCAAAATAGACAAGGCAGTATTTGGGTTACCTTTCAAAACATCTTTCCCATGTTCCAAAATTATACGGTTAATGCTTCTGTATGTACTTCCAATATAAAAACTATCACCTGTGGAAGAAGAGATAGGAATGCAGTAAACTTCTGGATTTTCAACTTTATTCCTATCATTTTGTAATAGCTTCATGACGAAGCTATTACAGAGTGATAGGGACAAAATGAAAGCTTCATGACTAAGCTATCAAAAAATTAGAATTCTTGATATCATCATATCCCGCATAAGTTACGTTAAAAATAATAAGTGGTGGGACGTTGCGGTAGTGACTGATGAAGGCAGAAATCACTACCGAAACATCCCACCACTTATTATTTTGAACGTAACTTAAGTGTGATACGATATCAAAAATTCTGAGTTACGTGTTTCACTGCCAATTCTTCTCACTATGAAGCTATCACTTTGTAATAGCTTCATCATGAAGCTATTACAAAGTGATAGGGACAAAGTTGAAAATCTTGATCTCCCAGGAGTTTACTGCATTCCTATCTCTTCTTCCACAGGTGATAGTCTTTATATTGGAAGCACGTACAGAATCATTAACCGTAGAATTTTGGAACATGGGAAAGATGTTTTGAAAGGCAACGTAAATACTGCCTTGTCTATTTTGACAATGGAAGAAACTTCTGCAATTCCCTGCTGGAATGAAGCAAAACGTATTGCCTCTTTTGACAATTGATTTGCCCTCCGTTACCATTAAAGCATGGAAATTCTTTTCAGCATAAAGACTTAAAATTCAAAATCTCCACTCTACATCCTGATGATCTGGAGATTGATTCTAAAATCTCGCAACAAAAATAACAACAAAAATTCAGACGTAAAATCTGGAAACAATCTTAGTCCTCCATTGGCGTAATGAAGACCTAAGATGAGGTTGAAAGCTCCCAACTTACAAACTTTCTTTGTAAAAGTTCTAATCTCTTAACATAACTAGTGTGATCTATTGGGTTGTCGGAAAAGTCATGACGTATTTTAGCCATGTTTTACAAAGGTCATTTATTGATAGAAAGAACAAAGATCAATCAATGATATAATGCCTGTTTTGTTCGATAACCTTTTGCCATCTTTCAGTCTTTCAGGCGAAAAACTGTACAAGGTGCTGATTTACAGCTTCATCTGAATTGAACGTTATACCACGCAAGAACTGTTGAAGAGAGCGAAACAAGTGGGAGTCTGACGGCGCAAGGTCAGGTGAGTATGCTGGGTGCGGAAACATATCTCACCCAAGCTCCAATAATTTTTGGTGGGTGATCAAACTTGTGTGTGGTCTAGCGTTGTCGTGGTTGGTTGGTTAGTTGGTTGATTGAGTTTAATGGCGCAAGGGCCATGGTTGGCCAAAGAGCGCCAAACAAAGACATCAAAACGAAACAAAATTAATAAAAAACGTACACAAGGTTAAAAACAGGCTGATGGGGTAAAAATGAAATATGAGAGTGAATAAGTTAAAATCTAGACGAGTTTAAAAAAGTCAATTTCCTGTAAAAATGAAAACACGGCTCTCGTGTCGCAGGCTTCGCCGATAATAGTTTGCAAGGTAGCTGCTCCTTCGTCCAACAGATGAAAGTGAAAATGACGAAAACGATTATCACAAAACCGAACACAAGTACACAAAACATGAAGGACAGTGAGACGACAGTTGCACGCCGCACACACCGGGACACTCTCGCCACACAGCAAAAAGCGGTGAGTAAAACGATAGTGCCCAATGCGGAGACGTGCAAGAACAACTTCCTCACGATGGTTCTTCCGCAAACTAGACTTCCATAGTCCGATCTGTGGTTTGATAGAATGCAGCTTATTGCTGCCCTGCTGAGACCACAAGGACTGCCACTCGTCCAGGAGAAATGTCCGGATCAAAGGTCTAAAATCGCGGAAAGACAGTGGCAGCCGAGCTGGCGACATGGAGGAAACAGACCTGGCAGAGAGATCTGCCAGCTCATTACCCCGGATCCTAACATGGCCAGGAACCCAACAGAATCGGACCAGGAATCCAGCACCTTCCAAAGTTCCAAGAAGACGACGGACATCATGGATGACCAGCGAGTCCGTGTCCTCTGGAAGAAGAAAGGACTTGGATGACGGACTGGGAATCGGAGCAAATCATAGCGCGACGATGAGATCTAGACTGTATGTGACACAAAGCAAGGTGTACCGCACGCATCTCTGCCGAAAAGACGGTGGATTCAGGCGGAAGCCTCTCAGCATGGGAGGCATTGCCACACACGAAAGTGGATCCAACAACCTCACCGGATTTCGACCCGTCAGTAAATACAGGCACGAAATCCAGGAAGAGAGACTGTTTCTCGGCAAAGAGCTGCTGGTACACCAGAGCAGGAGTGGAAGACTTTGGCCACACACAAAGGGAAAGGTTAGCCATTGCTTGAACCGGCTGCCAAGGTGGTTCATTGTAGAACCGGGTCAAACCAATCCTTGACAAGTCTAGACCAGCATCGCGCACTAAGTTCGACAACCGAATCCCAAACGTCGGAAACACAGGAAGGCCGGTGTGAGAATAGGCGGACACATTGCGGTTGGAAAATGGAACCATGCAGTGGATGATCAGGAAGAGATTTCAACTTGGTGAAGAATTGAAGAGACAGCTGCTTACGTCGGATGCACAACGGCGGTTCATGGGCCTCAACATACAGGCTATGCACGGGAGAGGTACGGAAAGCACCAGTACATAGCCGCAATGCCTGGTGATGGACGGGATCCAATGGCCTTAAAACTGATGGACGTGCTGAACCGTACGTAATGCATCCGAAGTCTAACTTTGACCGAATGAGAGAATGGTAAATGTGAAGCATTGAGCACCTGTCAGCCCCCAAGATGTTTGAGAGAGGACCTTCAGGATACTCAATGACTTCGTGCACTTCACCTTCAAAGACTGAATGTGAGGCCGGAAAGTGAGCGCTCGGTCAAAAGTTAGCCCAAGGAACTTGGCTTCTGACACCACGGGGATGGTAGAACACCCCAGACGGAGGCTGGAATCTGGGTGAAGACCCCGTTTGCGGCAAAAATGCATGCAAATGGTCTTCTGCGTCGAGAAGCCAAATCCATTATGGGAAGCCCAGATAGAGATCTTAGTAATGGCCGACTGCAGCTGCCTCTCAATGGTGCGCATGTTGACAGATGCGCAAGAGATCTGCAGATCATCCACGTACATGGAGCCACGAACCGTCGAAGGAAGTAGAGTGAAAATATGATTAACACGAAGGATGAACAATGTCACAGAAAGAATGGAGCCTTGAGGGACACCCTGCTCTTGTGGGTATAACGCAGAGAGGGTCGATCCGACGCGCACACGGAACATCCGGTTCTGGAGAAATCCGGCAATGAAGGTATGCAAATTTCCCCGCAATCCGCAGTCACGCAGATCACGGAGAATGCCGTTCGATCGTAAGCTTTTTCCATGTCGAAGAACACGGAGACCATGTGCTGACGCCGGACAAACGCCTCCCTGACAGATGTCTCAAGGCGAAGATGATGATCTGAGGTGGATCGGAATTTCCAAAATCCACTCTGATGAGGGGAAAGAAGGTGACGTGATTCCAAATAAAAAACCAAACGAAAATTGATGATGCGCTCTAGGACTTTGCAGAGGCAGCTCGTCATAGCAATTGGTCGGTAGTTCAACGGGTTAGCCGGATCTTTACCAGGTTTGAGAATAGGAACGAAAATGGCAGTGCGCCAAGATTCGGGAAAGTCACGCTCGTGCCAGATCCTGTTAAACAGGACTAGCAGACATTCAAGAGAGGACGGAGAAAGGTGCTTCAGCATTTCCTAATGGATGTTATCCGGTCCGACAGATGTTCGGCCGGACCGATTCAGGGCAATCTTCAGTTCGACGGCAGTCAGCGGGCTGTTATAATCGTCAGCGGAAAACGGTCCAAAGGGTTCAAGCCGCGGCTGTAACTGCCGGAACGAAGCAGGGTAATTGCTGCTGCTAGACACCGAAGAAAATGCGGCGCCCAGACAGTCAGCGACACCCTGAGCGTCAGCAACCGTTCCCCCATCACTCTCGAGAATGGAGATTTCCCCAGAAGGGTACTTACCCCGAATCTTGCGGATCCTGTCCCAAACGATCTTAGAGCTGGTAGTGGTGTTAATCCCGGATACGTAGCGTATACAAGATTCCCGTTGACTACGACGACGTACCAATCGCGCGTAAGATTTGGCATTCTTGAAAGCAAGTAGGTTCGCGTCGGTGGGGTACCGATGAAACCTACCCCAAGCCCGATGTTGGGCTTGACGAGCTGCCTTGCAAGCGGAATTCCACCAAGGTCGCGGGCAACGTGGAAGTTTAGTCGGTGGAAGTTTAGTCGAAGTCTTAGGGATGGTAAAGTCTGCCGCTTGCACAATACAATCCGTTACCGCCGCACAGCTTCATCGATCGTGCCCGAGGTCACCATGACTGGAGCAATGGTCGCTGAAGCCGTGAATGAGTCCCACTTGGCTCGATCGATAACCCATCTAGCAGGGCGAGTAAGATGACTGTACCCATCACCTGCTAGACGGAGAAAGATGGGAAAGTGATCACTGCCAAGGGGATCAGCAGACACGCTCCAGGACCAGTCTGGATATAACGACGGTGAACACAAGGACAGATCAATGGCTGAGTACGAGCGGGTGGGTTCATGGAAGTAAGTTAATGCCCCAGTGTTGTGGAGACAGAGGGACGTGTTGCAGAGAAGAGACTCAACAACACGGCTCCTGGAGTCACGAGAGCTAGAACCCCACAACGGATTGTGTGCATTAAAATCTCCGAGGAGGAAGAAAGGAGGCGGCAACTGGTCGACTAAATCCTCCAGATCCGAAAGGCTCACAGCTTCAGCTGGTGGCATGTAAATGGAACAGACTGTGAACAGGGTGTTCACAGAAAGTCTCACTGCCACTGCCTGCAAAGTCGTCCGAAGGGCAACTGCAGTGACAGGAATACCATGAGGAACAACAACGGCCACTCCTCCGCAGGCAATAACACCGTCCTCATGATTCTTGCGGAAAATAGAATATCTCTGCAGCGGAAAAGTGTCCATTGTTCGAAGCTTTGTCTCCTGGAGGCAAACGCACACAGGTGTGTGCGAAGACAGTAAGCCTTTCAGATCATCAATTCATGGTCGCAGACCTCGGCAATTCCACTGAATGAGCGTAGCCATAATGAAAAATAAGAGGAAAGGATGAAAACGAAAATGACAGACGACTAGAATGTCTCCGAGTCGTCCATCAGCTCCTGACCATCTGCAATGTCCGGAGGCAACACAGGGCTGTGCTTACTCACACAGGGCTGCGCTACCGGGGGTTTTGGTGGTTTTGCCCTGCTCTGTTTCGAGGAGGAGGATCCTGGTTTCACCTTTTCCGGCTTCTTCTTAGTTGCGCCCTGGGCCTGGGTCCCAGTGCTGGCAGAGGATGTTTTAAGCGTCTATGTTGATGGCGTCTTGGATTCAATGCAGCGAGACTTCAGTGCCTCCAATCCGGCAGCAACGATGTCCTCAAAAACATAAGGACACCGCGCTGAGATGGTCACCTCAGTCTGCACCGCAACAGTAGCCTTCTGGACCACAACCGATGCATAGGAGTGCCGGCCTGGTGGTAGAGGAGCTATCCGCCGTCTGGCTTCAGGATAAGACAGATGTTCGGTCGTCTTCAGGCATTGGATAGCTTGCTCCTCGATCCACTTTGGGCACTGCTTAGAAGAAGCTGGGTGAGATCCCTCGCAGTTGACACAGTGATCCGAGTCAGCGGAGCAGTCCGCCAAAGAGTGTTCAGGCGACCCACAGCGCCCACACTTTGCTACATTACGGCAAGACTGCTGGGAGTGACCGTAATGCTGGCACTTGAAACATCTCAAGGGGTTCGGGATGTATGGTCGAACATCGAGATGCAAGTACCCCACCTTGATGGAAGTTGGCAGGGTAGGGGAGTCAAATGTGAGCACGATGTTCCGGGAGGGAATAGACTTTCCATCCCGCCGGAAAAGAATACGCCGAACCCCAGTGACATGTTGTTCCCCAAGTTCTTCCAGCAATTCCTCATCTCTGCACTCCAGCAGGTCGCGGGAGTTGATAACACTGCGAGAGGAATTGAGGAAATGATGGGGAGATATTTGGACTGGAACGTCCAGCAGAACGGTCGTCTCCAGCAAGGTGGCACTGTGGCGTGGATTTGATGTCTCCACAAGAAGATCCCCTGATGGGAGCTTCTTAACACTCTTTGGTGAGCTCTGCAACGGCTTGAAGAGCCTTATTAATCCAAAAAGGACTCTTCGAACTGAGGGATTGTGCAGGATCAATAGAATGAATTAGAAGAAACAGAGCATTACAGTTGGAACTGAGTAGTTTCTTAGTGGAGGAGGGTGTCCCATCCTCCACACAGCGCTTCAAAGTTACAGCATGGGAAACACTTTGGTTTGCCATGAGAAGAAAAATAGATTCGTCCGCCAACCTCCCCACCCACTACCGAGCCCAACAAGGGAGAGCCGGAGGTCCGCAAGCTCAAGCAGACGCAGGACACGGTTCTAGGGATAGCCAGCGGATATAGCAAGTTGATAGGGCAGACATGCACTCGGCGTGCACCCAGACTTTCCCATGCCTGGGGAACACCCCTTTGGCATGCCCACCCTATCCCCAAACTCACCCACAGACTTCCTGACTAGGAGTGGGTTAGCTCCCAGCCTCCCGTTTAGGGTGAAGCAGAGGGCAAAGAGGAGTGTTGGCAGCTGGAGACACTACAACCCGGCCCCCAGATACCTCAGCCTCCCCATTTCCACCTGTACGGGTCGCCGCACACGGCAAACGTGCAGGTAGGTCTAAGCTAACCAGCTCCGGAAAAAACAGAAAATGTAACATAAAAGAGAAAAGACAGGGAAGGGAATGAGGAACAAAACCCGGAGCTGGCACCTCATCACAACCTCAGCAGCCTACAACTGAGGCGGGTACATGTCAATGTATGAACTAAAGATGAAAAAGCAAAATTATAAGAGGAAATTGGCTCGGGCCGTGGGGATGCCATCCCCCATCAGCTGGAGGAACAGCTGTCCCTTCGGTTATGTAATTGTCAAAGCCTCAGAGGCAAGAGAAACCGTCACAAGGTTAGCTCGGGCCGTGGAGGCGCTGCTCCCAAATAACTGGAAAACCAGTTATCTCCGTGCGGGGCCCGTTGTCGTGATGGAACACAACACCTTTATGATGAACGAGCTCTGGACGTTTCTGGATGATGGATTCCTTCAAACTGTCCAATTGCCAACAGTACACATTTGACTTGATTGTTTGGTTCCGCGGTAGGAGCTCGAAAAACAAGACACCTTTAAAATCCCACCACACTGAGACCAGAACTTTCCACTGATGAATGCCTGCTTTGGATGTCATTTGAGGCGAAGCAGCACGTCGGGACCAAGACAGTTTGCGCAGCACATTGTTGTACACAATCCACTTTTCGTCACCAGTTATCAGTCGCTTCAAAAAAGGATCGTTTTCTCCACGTTTAATGAGCATATCGCAGATGTTTATATGCGCCGTCAATTGAGCGCCTTTGAGTTCATGTGGAACCCACACATCGAGCTTGCTTACGTATCCCAGCTTCTTCAGGTGGTCGTGAATGCTTGAATGATGGATGTGCAATGTGTCTGCAATCTCTCGTGTCGTGTAACGTGGGTTTGACTCGATCAATGCCTTGATTTGGTCGTCATCAACCTCGGTTGGCCTCCCAGACCGAGGAGCATCGTTGGGGTCAAAATCACCAGCACAGAATTTTGCAAACCACCGCTGGCACTGACGTTCTTGTAGAGCATTATCACCGTACACTTTACGCAACTTTTCACAAGCTTGACGTGCGTTCTGCCCTTTACGGAAGTAAAACAGTAAAATATGGCAAAAACGCACAGTTTGGTTTTCCATTTTCAACTTGATGTCAAATCAACCAAATCGCTCACTATTCCTTTTAGACTGCAGCTAAAAGTGGCACCTGTTGAATGCGATAGCGATAACACAGCTGTGCATGCCTCTAGTACTTCCAAAACCGCCATCGGGTGCCAAAATATGTCATGACTTTTCTGACAACACAATACTTACCTTTATTTGTTAGTAAACTATACTATACAGATGCATTAAATGTATCACATTTAAAAATTAAGAAATACAGGCAGCAGCAAAAATAGGTACTTGGTATTAATACTACATTCAAAATACAGTTGCATCTATTTACAATGAAATTCAAGGAATCTAAGAAAAACTTCACTATAACCGTTGTTTCATTGTACGAAATTCTATAAAATTAGCAAAAAAAAGATTTACCAAATTATCTTCATTGGTCATCCAACTGCCAAAGGAAGGAAATTAAAAAAGAAATATTTCTTATAAATACATGGGATAATCATAATTATTCACACAGCAGTAGGAATATGACTCTGAACTGCCCTAGTTTACTTTTCATCACGTTACATCATATAAAAAAACTTTAAAATTACATTGCCCTGGAGCAGGAATCGAACAAACATCTCTCAATTTCAGTTTGAGCATGCTATAAGACAATGAGGTTCCAAGGAACTGAAGCTAAGCATTTACCACTGAGGAATCTGAAAAACTTAAGATTTTTACTAATTAAAGCAATCCTACCCCATCGTAGGAGGAGGAAAAATTTCTGAAAAATATGTCTTCCTTAACTTCCATATCTGGTGATTTAATACACTACAGTGGGGCTAGATTGCTTTTACTAATGAAAATCTAAAGTTTTTCAGATTCCTGTTGGATGATGGCATCCTTTGCTTGTTTCTTTTATTTTCGTCGAACACCTGCTGCAAGTTTACATTTGTGAGTTTCGGTTAGCGTTTGTATGGATGCAGACCAGCCAGCAGCTCATTGCAGAGGTTTATGGGATCATGACCCTAGATTAGTTGTGATGGCTTAGCTGTGATGTGTGGGAACTCGCTGTTTGTTGTTCTTGCAAAAAGAGCTCTAAAAAAGTATTATGATCTCCTAAAAGGATTTTCACTGGAATATAAACTGTTTTGTGTTAAGTGCCAAATGGATATTAATTCACGGTAAGACTGTTTAAAACAGACTAAATAGAAAGTGAAAATATGCATTAACTTAAAGTGCAGAGTTGTTGTTGATTAATAACTCATTCATTCTATGTTTAGTATTATTAGTGAACTTACATTAGTGTTTTAGTTCTCGTGTGATTATTCAAGAATAAATAACGATAAATTATTTCAAGAGTCTGTCAATTATGAACATAGTTACTGTTGCAAATCATTTCTTAGTTTTAATGTATGGTAGTTCTTACATAGTACTCATTATTGGAACTCGAAGTACACAAAACTTACACCATCAATTATTTGATTTCTGAAAACTAGTTTCATGTCTCAGCTTTGGAAATAAGTGAAAAGAAAAGGCATAAGTACTAAGTACAGAGCAAAACAGTCAGCAAAATGGCAATGTCGGAAGAATATATTCACATAGAAAAACTGACGGAAACTAACTATGCAATGTGGAAATTTAGGATGAAAATGTTGCTAATCAGAGAAAACCTAATTGGTGTAGTGTTTGAACCCAAACCACAAACTGTAGATGAAACATGGGTTGAAAAGGATAGGCAATGCAGAGCATTAATTTGTTTGTATATCGGTGATTCACAATTGTATCACGTGTTACGCGAGACCAGTGCACAGGATACATGGAACAAACTCAAACAAGTACATAAAAGAACCACTTTTTATCCAGTAAACTGTCACAATTGTATCACATGTTACATGAGACCAGTGCAAAGAATACCTGGAACAAACTCAAACGAGAACATGAAAGAACCAATTTATCCAGCAAACTGTATTTGTTAAGAAAATTGTCCAGTATAAAATACACTGAATCGATTCCAATGCAATCACACATTAAAGAAGTAAGCAAACTGGGAGAGAAATTAAGCAATATTGGGGAACAAATAAAAGAAACCCATATGCTAGCAATTTTGTTGCGTAGTATGCCACAAAGTTATTGTACATTGATAACTCCTCTGGCAAGCAAAAATGAAGAGAAACTATCACTGGATTATGTGAAATCTAAATTAATTGACAAGTATGAGAGAAGAATGCATATTAAGGAGGGGTTAGTTACACACTCTGAAACACATCTTTCAGTTTATAAAACAAAGAATACTTGCTGTCCCTAATTTTAAAGCCAAAGATATTGTACTTATTGTTACAAATCAAATCATTTTAGAAATGAGTGTTGGCATCTGAATGCTAATAATAAGCATACTAATATTAACAAAGTTTACTCCTAAGCAGCCAATTTATAACAGTAAAGTACAAAGTAATAACAACCTGTCACACAAGTTGAACATATGTAGCAAAAATGAAAATGTGAAGGATGAAATTTGTGCTAGCGTTACAAGCAAAAATGCAAAACTTGATATAACAAAGGATGATGCACAAAGAGCATTGGTCACAAAACAATTCAATGTCTTGGATTGTAGATTCGGGAGCAACTAGCCATATGTGTAGTGACATAAATTTCTTTTATAGAATTACAGAAATATCAAATGAAAATGTAACCATTGTAAATGGTCATATGTTGAAGTCAAAAGGTTTTGGAGAAGGTGAGGTACTAGTGAAAACTCTAGAGGGAAATGTTCACACCCTTAGTCTATCAATTGTTTTGTATGTCCCAGACCTAGTTGGAAATCTCTTGTCAGTAAAAGTGCTTGCTAGTAAATGCTTACGCAATATGTGTTGCTCTATATACCTCATTGCTGATTTTTATGTCTCACTGGATATAACTTACATGAGCTTTCAACATTTAAATGTAAATATATTGTACATTTAGAAATATTCTTAGATTCAGATATAAATATTCCATTGCCATCAAAGTCAACTTGTCTTTTCTAGGCTCATATACTACGTGTGTAACAGTACTATAGAGGACTTTGTCCTAATATACAATGCCTATCTCCCACGTATTTTATTGTTCAAATATATGTATGTATAGACTGAACTTCTACTAAAACGTTTTTTCAACTGGAAATTTATAGCTATGACCCTTCGGGGCACTGGTTGATGAGACGAGCTAAGAGTCTAAACCTACATCAAAATGTATAAGCTACAACTAGAAATAGTTATTAAAACCTTTAAAAAAGTTAGAATTAAATTAGCTAAAGAACTAGAACATCTGCATTTCTTGACAGCCTGTAAAAAGAATGATGTGATACCAACTTTTTTGAAGATTTGCGTTAACCCTTTAAATCAGGAAGATGGCAGAATAATGAAAGTCTGTGAATTAAAAAGGATAAGTGCTTTCATTAGGGCAAAAAGAAAATGGATTAATTACTTTAGTAAGTGATTATATCCGAAATATAATGACAGCGTTGGACTTTGCAACAACGAAAAGGAGTTTGATTTTGAACTTCAAAAAGTCTATATGATTGTCGAAAGATTACAACAGACTTGCAGACTACAACATGACAAAAAACTTAAAAGGTTGATAAACTCACAGCACGAATATAGACATGCGAATTTGCCACCTTCTAGTAATCTATATCTAAACAAGGACTTAATAGAGGTCTTAAATATGCATACCAACAAGATATCCTAAAAGCTGAAGCCTTACTGCCACACCTTGAAGAGATTGATTTCATCAATTCTTCAAACATCTCAAGGCGTTGAATTTCTCTATGTGGTTATAATTCATATACATTCATGTCAACAACTCAGTTGTTGCACTGTTTACTGTTTCTCGCATTGTACACTGAAGAGCATATGTATTAAGAGCAATTGAATTACAGATACCTGTTTAGTAACGTGTAGCACCACCTTTCGCCCTGATGGCAGCGGCGATTCATCTCGGCATGGACTCGACAAGACACCGGAAGCGCTGGGAAGCCATACAGATCCACGACCCCTGAACACGCTCCCACAGTTCACAAAGATTTGATGGAGGGGGGTCAGAGCCACGAACATCTCTCTCGATGACATCCTAGATGTGTTCGATGGGATTGAGGTCAGGTGACCTAGCTGGCCAAGGAAGCGAGGTCACGTCGGTGGAGTGTTCATCCAACCATTCAGATACAATTTGGGAGCGATGGCACGGTGCATTGTCTTGTTGCAGGAGAGGTCCCCAGTGGGATGTTGAAGACGCACAAATGGGAGCAAATGGTCGTCCAGGATATCCCGGCAACGTTGACTTGTGAGGGACAATGTCACATGTACAAGGGGTCCCATTTCAGTCCACGTAAACAGTCCCCAGACGAGAATGCCACCCCCCACCAGCTTGAAGAGCACCCTGCTGGCAAGAACGATCCATCGCTTTATGTGGTTTGCGCCGTACTCGTATCCTGCCATCTGCATGTACCAACGTGAATCTCGACTCATCAGTCCAGGCAACATTTTCCCACATGTCTAGGGTCCAGTGGCGATGTTCCCACGCCCATGCTAATCTTTGCACCCCGTGATGTGCAGTCAGCAGCGGTACCCTCGTGGGACGATGGCTTCTGTACCCTATAGTGAGGAGATGGTTCTGGATGGTGTGGCTGCTTACACGTTTTTGTGCACCAGCGTTAAATTGCAGAGTGATTTCTTGCACTGTGGCCCTTCTATCCGCTGTTACAATGCGAGCTAGCCGACGATGACCCCGCTCATCCACACGCTGTTGTCCACGGCAGTTGGCACTTGCAGGGATGGTTTTACCGGATTCGATGTACTCACGGTGCACCCGTGACACAGTGGCTCGTGAAAATCCCAGTGCGTGCATGACTTCCGAGATGGAGTGACCCATTCGTCGGGCCCCGACAATTTGCCCACGATCAAATGCGCTTAGATCCTTCATCTTACCCATACTGCGTCCGACTCTTACTGATTCCCATCGCATCACTCCTTATATTGTCAGATCGCTGCATACATCATGTCGTTTCTATTAACCGGGCCGCCCACAGCGCCACATTTGCATAACGCCAGCCGTCTCTAATTCAATTGCTGTTCAGTGTAAATCGATAACAGGAGGTTAAGAATGTTACTGACATTTGGTCATGGAGTGTTCCGGGATATTGAAGGGTCCTTTGTAGTCCTATTGTGACGAAACCACGTCCATCACGTTTCCAATGGTAGACACCGCCTCTTTCACATGAAGAGATTGTTTCAAACTTGCCCAAGGAACGTCAAAACCCAGGGAGGTTTAAGATAGCAAGGACAATTAGCACTTTAAAAGATCATCCTCAACAACGAAATAGTATCAAATACGAATGCCAAGAACTGCTTAAATTAAAAAAAAATGTGATGACATTCAGATGGTGATGGCTGACAAATCCAAGCAACTTGTAATAGTTGATAGAAATGAATTTCATGTGAAGATGCTGCAAGCTATTGAAAAACTAAACACTGAAGTAATAAGAAAGGTCCCCACAGATATAATAATTAGAAAATTAGCAATGTTAAAAAATCATAGTAAACTTCCATTGCAAGTCAAGAATAAGTCATATCCTCCAGTAGGATCTTCCATACCCAGTATATTTGGAAAATTTAAAACACATAAAGTTGATTGCCCTATTCGGATTATTGTTAATAAAACTATTGCACCTACCATAAATCTTGAAAAAGCTTTGTTTAGATATCTTAACTCCTTTGAAACTCACGCATATACAGTAAATAATTCTACAGAAGTCATTGAGAAACTTAAAAATATAGAGATTGGCGATTGTATAATGGTGAGCCTAGATGTCATGACATTATACCCGAACACTCCCACACGTGAAGCTATTAATCTTGTAAACAAAAAACTGATTGCAGTTGGAGTTCCTGCGATTGAAGTTAACAGTATTATATCTGCACTCAACCTAATTACAGAAAACAATTATTTCAGATATAATCAAGTAATATACAGACAGAAATTTGGATCCCCAATTTTTTTCCAAATTCGGGCCTAATGTCAGAAGTAGTTATACAGCACACTGAAAACAAAGCACTTCAACAAGGACAAGCAAATTTGCCGATGATATTCCTACGATATGTGGATGACATTCTTGTGATCTGGCAATACTCAGAAGATAGCTTAATGAAGTTTATTGAAAAATATAACGAATACTACCCAACAATACAGGTTACTGTCGAGAAAGAAAATAATGGACAATTGCCCTTTCTTAACATTCTGCTTTGTAAACATCATGGACGTATTAACTATTCAGTATACAGGAAAGACTCTTACATACCAGTAATTATACCAAATGGTTCAATCCACCTTAAACATTATAAAGAAGCAGCATTTCGTTCATATATTAGAAGAGCTGTTTCCCATATGTCGAATAGAAGTTTAGAACATTCAGAAATGAAGTGGATCGTGGAAACAGTCACAACATTTGGATATGATAAAAGATATATTTGGAAGATGTATAGAAATTATAAAACTAATATTAACAGACCTAAGAGTGAAAATAACGTTGAGAACATCACACAGTTTTGCAGGCGTTTGCGTTATATACCACAGTTAAGCAGCATTTTAAAAAAAGAATGTAATAGTGAATATAAGATTCGCCGATATTTTAATTGATAACAACAAATTCCTTACCGCTGATTACAGTAATAACGCAATTATGCATACAGCAGGTGAATACGGTATACCCACAAAGAATAACGATACTGGTAATATTGATAGCATCTACATAGGTAGTACTAAAAGATGACTAAAAACAAGAATGGAAGAACACAAGAGAAATTGGAAAAAGGGTGAGCAACGAACATCTCTTATTACATATTGCATTAATAATAATTCTATCCCCGTGTGGTAAAATGCAAAAATATATACTACGCATAACACACATAAAAAGATTTTGTATTCTAGGCCTGTTGTCATACAAAAAACCAGAGGATTTAATTGCAATGAACAAACACCCCTTGAATTGTCGTTTGCCTGGCGGTACATAATAACAAAAGAAAAAGAAACAGAAGAAAAGTACATAAAAACTAAATTTATTGAAAATGTCTCATCCAACAACAATGAATAATGAAATTACAATGAACACCAGATGGTGCAACAATAGCAAATGTCGTAAATCATGTGATCAACCTACGCATGGATACAAGACCAATGAGCAATGAGTCGACTGGTGACAAGGAGGTAGTCAGTACAATAAAAGCAGATGGGTGTATCTTAAAACCGACCGCTGAAGATGGGCACAGTGTAGCCTGAAACATGTCCGGGCGAGCGAGGAAGGACTTGTTGACTTTTTAAATCTTTTAATCTTGATACTTCATAATAGCTTGGCATAGAACAGTGAAATGTTTCAACTGCTGAAATTCTGGCTGCGTCGACATAATCTAGTCTTAACAATAGTCTCGAATTATTTTAACTCATCACCCCCTTCTTTTAGAATTGTTCTGTTGTTCGTGTTTATGTTGAACTTTGAACGTGGAATACTTTTAATGATGTGGTGCAACAGTGGACACCGGACAAGTAGCATGATTGATTGCAACCCAGAGGGACTGAAGCTGGAGTAAGGTGAGTACAATATATATTGCTCCATATACCTGATTGCTGATTTTTTATGTCTCATTGGATATAACTTACATGAGCTTTCAACATTTAATTGTAAATATATTGTACATGTAGAAATATTCTTACGTTCAGATATAAATATTCCATTGTCATCGAAGTCAACTTGTTTTTTCTAGGCTCATATACTACAACGTGTGTAACAGTACTATAGAGGACTTTGTCCTAATATACATTGCTTTACAGTACTATTTGAAGAAAATACTTGCACTATAAACAAAGGTCAAACCATAGTTGCAAATGTCATTGCCACAGATGGTTTACTTGAACTCATCATTATTAAAGATAAGGATAAACAAGTTACAAACTGCATAACACAACTGGGGAATAATATGTGTAAAAATGAAAACTGCATTTATAAATGACATATTAGACTAGGACACAAAAGTATTGAAGCAATTAAAGAAATGGCAAATCAAATTTTAGCTAAAGGTATGAAAAAAAATAATTCTAAGCATAGTTTTTTATGTGATTCATGCATTAGAGCGAAACTTACAGAGAAACCATACCCAAAACAGACATCTTACAGAGCAAAAGAACCATTAGAACTAATACACTCAGATGTTTGTGGGCCTTTTGAAGTTGAAAGCTTGGGAAGAAAAAGATATTTCCTGTCTTTTGTAGATGACTTCAGTAGATATGCAACAGTATATGTAATAAGTAGAAAAGATGATGTATTGGCAAAGTTGGAAGAATTTGTTAATTCTACTACAAATAAATTTAATTGAAAGTAAAAATTTTGAGAACAGATAATGGCCTAGAATACTGCAGCAAAGTTAAAGAGTATCTAACAAAAGAAGGTATTATATATTCATACAGCATTGCAAATGTCAAAAATGTCACTTAGCTGCTTAATTATTAACATGCTATTTAGACATAATCTACAATTTGAGGTTACTCACCTTTATCCCAAATATCATTTAGGAGATTTTCATCTCTTACACACATTTCCAACATGTAATTTTCAATAGTCACATCGTGGTTCAAGGCCCCAAAAAAACACACATCATTTTCAACTTAAAAAAAAAACAAAAAAAAAACGAAGTTTTGCGTGAGTTGAAAATGACGTGTGGTTTTTTGGGCCTTGAATCACAATGTGACTATAGAAAATTACATGTTGGAAATGTGTGTAAGAGATGAAAATCTCCTAAATGATATTTGGGATAAAGGTGAGTAACCTCAAAATGTAGATAAAAGTAGGTATTGTTCACCAAACTTCTATAGTGTATTCACCAGCTCAAAATGGAGTAGCCGAAAGAAAAAATCGATCGTTAGTTGAAATATGCAAAGCAATGCTAATTAATGCAAATTTACCAAAAGCATATTGGGAAGAAGCAGTGCTAACAGCAACGCATTTGCAAAATAGATTAGTCACTAAAGCAAGTAACAAAACTCTGTATGAGTTGTGGAACGGAGTCAGACCAAACATCAGTCATTTAAGAGTGTTTGAATGCAAAGTCTACAACTACATCCATAAACAGAAAAGAAGGAAGTTGGATGACAAAGCAGTTGAAGGTATATTCATTGGTTATGATTTTAGATCAAAGGGATATTTAGTTTACATTGGAGGAAGAAACATAGTTGTGCCCGGATTGGTAAAACTCTTTGAAAATAAATTTAGAAAGGAAAAAGAAGAAACTGAAGAACAAGGAGATTTTAATCTTGTACAATTAGGAAGTCAGAATTATCCAGAAAGTGCAGATATTTTGAAATGAAATGCAGAAGACTCAACAAGAAGAAAGCACTGAAGAAATTTCAGAAGAGCAAGAAACTGAATCACGCATAAACATTAATTCACCTAGAGTTTCTGAGCATTCAAATAAAGGAGTTCCACCAGAACGACTTGGATTTAAAGCAAGAACAAATAGAAAAATCAGAAAAGAGTTTACAAGCAAAGCAAAAACAAACCAAACTTCTAACTCAGATCCAAAATCTCTAAGTGATACACACGATCTTCCAGAAAGAGGGAGAACAAAATAGCAAAATGCAATGAAAGAAGAAATAAAGTCCTTAAAAGCAAATAATACTTGGTCACTAACAGAGTTACCAAATGGAAAGAAAGCTATAGGAAGCAAATGGATCTTCAAGACAAAATGTAATGATAAATGTCAAGTAACAAAGTATAAAGCCAGCTTAGTAGCAAAAAGATATGACCAAAAATATGGGTCAGACTACGATGAAACTTTTGCATCAGTGGTCAAGCACACCACAATAAGATCTTTTCTTACTGCAGTGGCATATAAGCAAATGCATGTACACCATATTGACATTAAATCTGCATATTTGAATGCAAAATTAAATGAGGAAATATATATGAAGCAACCAGAAGGTTTTGAAGTGAAAGGCGAAGAACACAAAGTTTTCAAATTGGACAAATCTATATATGGTTTAAAGCAAGCAGCAAAAGTGTGGAATAATTCAATAGAATAAATGTTGGAAAGTCTTGGATTTAGTAAAAGCAAGGCCAATTCTTGTCTATTTTTCAAGACAGAAAAAGAAAAACCTGTAAATATAAGTATTTCTCAATATATCAAGATGAAAAAATATGTTGAAAAATGTATTCATCTTTAGTTAATATCCATTTAATGATAATGGTTTAACTGTTGTAACTTTTTACATGCTATTTTTTTTTTTTGCGTCAAATGAATGTCTCGATTGGAAAATACTATAATTAACTGCAAGAAATTAGATATACAAAATTCGTAACATACCCTTTGGTTGTAACAGTTGTTGGCCCAGTTGTCGGTGCGCTATCTTTCACTCTGTTCTCAAGTTTAAACACTTCAAACACAGGTACATTCTTCACAGAGGTGTACACACTCACTGATCACAAAGTTAAAAAGGGGGAAGGGGGGGGCATGGAGGAGCTTTCTTCAAGTCTATTTTGGACTAGAATACTTTTAAGTGAGAAATTCCAAAAGTCGACAGGGGTGAGAGGGCTGGAAAATCCTTTAGACCAGTGTAAAAAAGTCTCTTAAGAAAACACAATTGCTGCATGACAAAACACAAAGGACTAAAATGAACTGTAAAATGTTAAAATGCCTTAGGTTTAGTCTTTTGTGTTTTGTCATGCCTACCCTTCTTGGAGCAATTGTTTTTTTTTTAAAGAGAACTTTTTATACTGGTCTAATGGATTTCCGAGCCCTCTCACCCATGTCGACTTTTGGAATTTCTCACTTAAAAGTATTCTAGTCCAAAATAGACTTGAAGAAAGCTCTTCCATGCCCCTCCCCCTTTTTTAACTTCATGATCAGTGAGTGCGTACACTTCCGTGAAGAATGTACCTACTGTTTTTGAAGTGTTTAAACTCGAGAACCGAGTGAAAGATAGCGCACCGATGACTGGGCCAACAACTGTTACAACCAAAGGATATGTTACGAATTTTGTATATCTAATTTCTTGCAGTTAATTATAGTATTTTTCAATCGAGAAATGCATTTGACGCAAAAGAAAAATAACATGTAAAAAGTTACAACAGTTAAACCATTATCATTAAATGGATTTTAACTGAAGATGAATAGAAAATCCTGTGTATTTAATTCTGATGTCCAGACGACATTTTGATCAGAGCTAACAATGTTGCACAAATAAAAAGTGTAATAGAAGAATTACAGAAAAGGTACGAAGTGACAAATTTAGGTGAAGTGCAGTATTACTTAGGAACTGAAATGCAGAAAAATGAAGATGGAAGTTTTCATTTAAGCCAAAGGAACAAAATTCAAGAAATGATTGCAAATTTTGGATTAAAGGATGCAAAACCAAGAACACTCCCATGGAAACTGGATACTATAAGCTTGAAGGAGAAGATGCATTACCAAAACCGCAAATACAGACAAGCTATAGGATCTCTGTCATACAGCTCTACTATCACAAGACCTGATATCGCCACTGCTGTACATATTTTGAGTAGGTGTCAAAACCCAAGGCAAAGAGACTGGGCAGCTGTTAAAAAGGTAATGAGATATCTAAAAGGATTGCAAGAAAATAAAAATTTCTGCAGAACATCCTCCAGTAATGAAAGTATATACTGATGCTGATTGGGATACAGACAAGCAAGACAAAGTCAACTTAAGGACACTTATTTTTCTTAGGAAGCAATTGCTTAAATTGTAAGTCACAGAAGCAGAATTGCATAGCATTATCGTCCACAGAAGCAGAATATGTGTCATTAGCAAAATCAACTCAAGAACTGACATGGATGTTGAAATTGTTGAAAGATTTAGGTTTAGAGCAACAGTTACCAATTAAAGTGTTGCAAGACAATCAGTTTGTAATTAAACTTGTGCAATCTGATAAAAGTCACTCAAGAATTAAACACATAGATACAAAGCACCATTACATTAAAGACTTGTGTAACAAAGGGTTCTTGGACCTGGAATACTGTGCATCACAAGAAAACATTGCAAACCATATGACAAAACCACTTCCACATTCAGCATTTACAAGATTCAGAAAAGAAATTGGAATTAACTAGCACAGATGCAAGAGGGGTTTGTTGGATGATGGCATCCTTTGTTTGTTTCTTTTATTTTCATTGAACACCTACTGCAAGTTTACATTTGTGAGTTTCGTGTTTGCGTGGATGCCGACCAGCCAGCAGCTCGTTGCAGAGGATTATGGGATCTCGACCGTGGATTAGTCATGATGGTGTCACTGTGATGTGTGGGTACTCGCTGTTTGTTGTTCTTACAAAAATAGCTCTAAAAAAGTATTATGATCTCCTAAAAGGATTCTCCCTGGAA
This sequence comes from Macrothele yani, assembly GCA_039090855.1. Classification (NCBI taxonomy): domain Eukaryota; kingdom Metazoa; phylum Arthropoda; class Arachnida; order Araneae; family Macrothelidae; genus Macrothele; species Macrothele yani. Next base: position 981,131 of record CM076996.1, on the reverse strand, counting down.
TATAAACTGTTTTGTGTTAAGTGCCAAATGGATATTAATTCATGGTAAGACTGTTTAAAACAGACTAAATAAAAAGTGAAAATATGCATTAACTTAAAACAGTATGGAGTTGTTGTTGATTAATAACTCATTCATTCTATGTTTAGTATTATCAGTGAACTTACATTAGTGTTTTAGTTGTCATGTGATTATTCAAGAATAAATAATGATAAATTATTTCAAGAGTCTGTAGATTGTGAACATAGTTACCATTGCAAATCATTTCTTAGTTTTAACATATGGTAGTTCTTATATAGTACACATAGTACTCATTATTTGAACTCGAAGTACACAAAACTTACTTTATCAATTCCTAAGTGGTAAACGCTTACCTTCAGTTCCTTAGAACTTCATTGTCCTAGGTGGTGTAATGGATAGCATGCTTGAAAACAAATTGAAAGATGTGGGTTTGATTCCTGCTCCAGGGTGATGTAATTTTCAAGTTTTCTGATATGAGGTAACATGACAAACAGTAAACTACAGCAGTTCAGAGTCATATTCTGACTGTTGTGTGAGTAATTTCAAAGGAAGTTTTTTTCCCCTTGCTGACAAAAATTTCTTAATTTCTGAACACAGTCCTGTTTTTCTGTATTGCCCACCCCTAAAAATTGGTCCTTCTACATCAGAAAAGTTAGCATTACTTGAAATAACCACACAGACCACCAATTCAGTGGATACAGTACCCATTCTGATTAACCCTAGATACTATAAATTTTGAGGTTACTCACCTTTATTCCCTAAATCATTTAGGAGGTTTTCGCCTCACCACATTTACAACACGTATTTTTCTTATTTACATCGTGGTTCAAGGCCGCAACACCACACAAAAAAAAAAAAATTAAAAAAAAAAAATCATTTTCAACTCACACAAACATCACACCCCCTCCCTCTCTTTCCTATGACCAAATTCAAATTCAAAATAATCCACCACAAATATATGCAATCGAACTCCCTAAAACACTTTAATCAAATTAAAACATCAATCAATAAAAACCTATTTACACATTTCCTAAAACGTCAAAGTTAAAAGCTGTAGCCCAAAATTATTTACAATTGCAAATCAGTGCCAAATTAAAATAAACCCAAAAAACTTGACACAAACATTATTTCCAACGCTGACGAACCTCTCTCCCCTCAGAAACAAGCATGACAACCAAGCACTTTCAACCACCGCCCTGGCCATTTTGAAGGAGTGGACGCAACAGATGTACCACCCGTCACCATCCACGAAACGTAGCGAATGTTCCAGTGCCCGCGCGACATCGTCTCAATTTTACGTTCTCCGTCGTTCAGGCGCAGTGGCACCATCTATCAGATGACCCAATATCATTCTTTTTCTTTCGTACCTATAAATATCTGTTCGATTTATTTTATTCTTGAAACTAATCATCTTATTCTAACACGTTTTTATCACATAATTTCTTTTCTTTTTTTCCCTCTTGCCCTTTCTCCTCTGTTCTTCTCTGCAGGTTTCCTTTTTGGTCAAATCCTTTTAATATGTATTTAAGCTATTAGGATCGTTAACGTTACATAACCTGTGTCTATTTTTTTCTATCAACACTGTCTCCGCCAATCTCAAATGCCTTTCTGTACGACAATTCTTAATAATTTTTATTTCATCAAACTTTGGGTATTGCCTTTGTTCAATACAGTACTGGACCAAAGCAGTTTTTGCTTCTTTTTTTGCCAATTCCGTAAGTGCTGTTGTAAACGATGTTTTAGTTTATTTTTAGTGCTTCCTATATATGATACTGTAGGATTGTTGCTTATAGGAATTTCGTAAATGCCAGCTCTGTCCAAACACTTCTTGTTTTCTTTCGTATTGATTACAAAATTTTTAATGGTATGTACTTTATTGCTCAATTGTAAATTATACCTATTACACAATTTATTAATTTCAGCCGAAATTCCTTTCATGTACTGAAACGATCCAATATATTTAATCTGCTTATTATTATTTCTTCTTATGTTTGAAGAGTTAATACAATTGTTCTGCACTTCTTTAATCCATTTTTTTATTTTTTTACTGGGATATCCATAATTCTTTGCAACATCTGTAATATATTTCAATTCATCCTTTCTGTATTGCATATTTGATGTGTGTGTAAAAGCTCTTTTTATTAAAGTCTTAATACTGTTACATTTATGAGCATATGGATGATAAGAATCATATGGTATAATCACAGGTACGTATGATGGTTTTCTGTAAACGGTATAATCTAATGTGTTGGGTTGTTTTATAATCTGTACATCAAGGTAAGCCAAAGTATCCTGCTGTTCAACTTCTATTGTTACTTCAATGGATGAATACTCTTCTTTAAATTTTTTGCTATGTCATCTAGTTCTGTGGGATTCAATTTCGATAAGATGAAAATATCATCAACATATCTGCAATATATTCATGGTGGTTCATTCAGGTTATTTATCACTTTGGTTTCAATATCTGTCATAATAACCTCCGCAAATAATGTAGACAGGGGTGATCCCATAGGTCCTCCTGTATTTTGCTTATAAATAATTTCTTCAAATGCAAAAACATTATTTTCGAATATATATATATATAACAATACTTTAGTACAAGAATTGCGGCCTCGAACCACGATGTAAATAAGAAAAATACGTGTTGTAAATGTGTAGAGGCGAAAACCTCCCGAATGATTTAGGGAATAAAGGTGAGTAACCTCAAAATTTATATTGTCTAAATAGCACGTGAATAATTAAGCAGCTTGATGACATTTGCAATGCTGTATGAATATATAACCCTAGATACATTTGACAAAGCTGCACCATGCTCATGAATTTATATGCAACTCAAAACTTAGCTCACAATAATAGCAGCAGCAGAGATGTTCTGTCACGTACTACCAATACTTCTCTTTTGACACTGCCAGATCACTTGATACACTTAAAAATGGCATCATACCCAAAAGCACATATTGTTTCAATCTGATTCATCAATGCACAAACAGCTTATGAGGTGGGGGTATGGGAAGGAATCAGAAGGTATTCCTGGGAAACCATCTCCATGGGATAAAACGCCTTACACTTTAGGGAGCAGGGGAGTGCTGTTATCAGGATTGCTGTGGTTAGGTATCAAGATATTTTAAGGAAGTTTGAAAGAGTTAAAAACTATGATTACAAAATGTAACTTTGTTTAATAGAGAAAAATGTAGTTCTTTCCACCTCAGAGAAAACACACAGCCAACACATATATTTTTACATCAACTATAAGAAGAAAAAAAAAACCTACAACAAATTTCCTATCTACAAAGCACTATCAAGATATAATAATTATTCAATTAGTTAACAGCAACCAGATATGAAGAAAGTTATTAGCACTACAATGAGCTTGAGTATTATTACGGTGCTATTCAACAGCATTACACTAAGTACAATCACATTAATATACTGAATCAGAGCAAGTATTATCAAAGATTTGAACCAAATTTAAGTAATAAAATAGTTACTTGGGATGGTAAACCTGTTACACTATGTTAAATATTATCATATGCTATAGTAAACTTATCGCAATACACTTTAATAGAGAATCACTAATGCAGTTGCCACAAATTCACTAAACTTGGCATGGCACTAAAGAAAATGCCACACAGCAACACAACTTCAATACTTGCACTTCAATTGTATAAATGAATCATTTAAATTTCCTAATGACAATACTGTGCACTACAGCCTATAACTTGAACAATTTATTTTGTGTAGAACAAAAAAAAAGCACTTCAGTGCAAAGAAATGTTCTTCATTTGTGAAATTATAGCATAGCATGAGCACAGTGTGTTGGCACAACAGTAAAATTCTTCACAAGTGATCTTGAAGCCAGCTACTGGCATAGATGCAATGACCAATCAAGAGAAATCACTGATATGATGCAAAGGTTGAGCAGATGGAAGGAACATGAACACACACACACACACACACACCATGATATTTTTTCACACCACAGTTCCAGCAGTTGTTGGAAATAAAATTATTTAAAATAAATTTAGTCCAACATGCATGTGCATAGATAGCCCCAGGGGATAGCGGGAGGCAATCCCAAGCCTTGTGACGATAATTAGGCCCCAGGGGATATCGGGAGATAGCAAGGGTCAATGCGGTCAGTTCCCAAGAAGGGAGTGACGTGACCTTCACCTTGGGGATTAGATGAACCCCTCAGAAGGTCAAGTGACCTTGGCATCTGCGGATAAAGGTGAAACCCAGTGGTCAGAGGGTGGTTAGACTGGTCAAGGAGCTCGAGCATTGGAGGCTAGTAGCAGCGCGAGACAGTCGAAGTTGATTTTCGAGTAGCAGCGAAACAGAAACGTGGATAGTGAGTGCCAAGAGAGGATCGTAGAGCGATGTGACAAGAGATAGATGAAGTACTGCCAGCGCTGACAATTGGATAACGATTAGGATTGAAAACCTGAGAGACATATGGAGATTACAGATAAGCTATTTTCCTTTTCCCTGTTATGGCATGTACTTGCTTAAATTTATTCATAACCCTATTTAGAGCACGTGGCGGGTGTGATGGTCATGATCAAACAATGAAAACCCAGTTAGCTAGGTAAGACATTTAAAAGTAAAGCATAGGAGAAAAGGGACTAGAAGTAAAATAAATCACTAAGCATTGCACTTATATTTATATATATGTATGCAGAAATGATTGGAGACGTTATAGAGAAAAATCGTATTAATAGTAAATTTATGTGTAAGGTATTGTTAACGGCTGCACCCACGCACGTGGTACCTTAGTGTTCCTAAATCTCACGTATTAAACCATTTTTATCCTGTTTGTTTTCCTTATAACCACACAAGACATAAGTTAAGGTATGTGTAAACTAAGATATGTGTTAATAATCTAAAGCAACTTATGGGAATTTACTAGGAATTTTTTTCCATTTATAGCAAATTTTCGGAGAAAACTCTTCTCCTTCTTCAGGCTCTCTTGTTGTTGTCACTTTTTGCTTGTCACTATCTTGGTTACGGTTTACCTTTACGATTACGGTTAACCTTGACGGTTTAGGTTATTTTTCAACAAATCCTGCCAGATGTTAGGCAGGAAAATCCTTTGCAGTCATTGATGATGGAATTTTGATTTTTCTCAATCTCTATTCCTTCTTTCAGTTTTCTTTTTTGGAAATTGCTTTGGAAACTGATTACTTTAAGGGAATTCCAATCCATGCTGTGCCCAGTTTCTCTAACATGCCTATCTAATCCAGTCTTGTTGGAGCAATTTTTTATAGCTGCTTTATGCTCAGCTATACGAGTTTCTAGTCTGCGACCTGTTTCACCTATGTAAGATAGTCCACAACTACAATTTACTTCATAAACTACTCCTTGCATTTTTAAAATATCTTCTTCTCTTTGAACTATTTTAGGGAAAAAATTTTTTAACTTTGTTCTCTAAACTTGGAGCTAGCCTAATATTGTATTTTTTACTAATTCTCTTTAAAGCCTCAAATAAACCTTTGTGATAAGAAATTTTTCTAGTGAATTTTACTTCTTGCTTTTGTGGGTTCTTCGTACCATTAAAATTCAGAAGCCTCTCCTAAAGAAGAAATTGAGAAGCTTCTGAATTTTAATGGTACGAGAAGAACCCACAAAAGCAAGAAGTAAAATTCACTAGAAAAATTTCTTATCACAAAGGTTTATTTGAGGCTTTAAAGAGAATTAGTAAAAAATACAATATTAGGCTAGCTCCAAGTTTAGAGAACAAAGTTAAAAATTTTTTCCCTAAAATAGTTCAAAGAGAAGAAGATATTTTAAAAATGCAAGGAGTAGTTTATGAAGTAAATTGTAGTTGTGGACTATCTTACATAGGTGAAACAGGTCGCAGACTAGAAACTCGTATAGCTGAGCATAAAGCAGCTATAAAAAATTGCTCCAACAAGACTGGATTAGATAGGCATGTTAGAGAAACTGGGCACAGCATGGATTGGAATTCCCTTAAAGTAATCAGTTTCCAAAGCAATTTCCAAAAAGAAAACTGAAAGAAGGAATAGAGATTGAGAAAAATCAAAATTCCATCATCAATGACTGCAAAGGATTTTCCCTGCCTAACATCTGGCAGGATTTGTTGAAAAATAACCTAAACCGTCAAGGTTAACCGTAACCGTAAAGGTAAACCGTAACCAAGATAGTGACAAGCAAAAAGTGACAACAACAAGAGAGCCTGAAGAAGGAGAAGAGTTTTCTCCGAAAATTTGCTATAAATGGAAAAAAATTCCTAGTAAATTCCCATAAGTTGCTTTAGATTATTAATTCAATTAAACTAGGAAGCCATTTCTCAATATGAGCTTTATTCAAAGAATAAGATATGTGTTTATGTTTCTAATTTCTCTCACGAGTGGCACCTTTATTCCCCCACCATTGCAGTGACGGGATAAAGGTGAATCACAACGCCGTGCTTTATTATATGCCAGTACATATAAGGGGCACGTTTTTGTCCATGTACAATCACTGTAGAACAAAGTTCCCATAGTTATAGCATTGGCACATTAAATTAAAATTAATCGGTAAATAATCTGTAATTGATGCACATATAATTTGTTCGTAATAATAAATATAACTTAGCTGCAATTGACCCATTGTGTTTATAAAATTAACGCATTATATATATCGTTGGTGACGTTGACACTTGTTCCATTGTGAATAACCTTAACACGTGTTCCATTGTTTCACATAGAATATAGCTATGGTGAATCATAACATTAACATGTGTTGCATATTAGAATATAACATGGGTACGGACTAACATTTGATTATTCCTTTGATTAAATTGATTGAATCTTTTGTTTATAACATTGGTGCCGTGACTTTTGAGCCATTCGTGCTGTCATGTATTTTTCCCCGTCGCAGTACGGATTGAATGGGGTTTTTTTTCTTCATGTGTAGCAGTTTATTATTTTCTTTTGTTGTAAGCATCGTGCAATAGTTTTCTTAAGGTGTTATTTTGACAGCTTCATTATTAAGAGTTAGGTAAAGGTGCAATTGCATGTTGTAAGGATAAAGGTATTATTTTAATTGGTATTAGTGTATAACTTAGGTATTAAACTTCTATTAAATATGTCAGACGACGAGAGGGCAGAGCCAGTTTCCCCATCACAAAATTTTGTGTCAGATTCTTCTTCACACGGCGCTTCGGCCCCGTCCACAATTCCCACAATTGCAACTCCCTCACCCCCCCCCATATAGTACAATCCATGGCATCAATGCTGCCACTCATTTACCAATTTTCAGGGAATGATAAGCTTGTTTCGGCCAAACAGTTTTTCGAGTAAATTGACTCTCTGGCCGCCATTAATAACTGGTCAGAAGGCATAAAAATTTTTGCAGCAAAAGCCCGCATGAAACAGGCAGCGTTAGAATTTTTAAATGAAGCACCGCATATAAGGAATACTGCCAGTTATGAAAATTTAAAAAAGCAGTAATTCGAAGGTTCGACGCTAGTCAACCCATTACATTACAAATGCAGAAATTTAATTCATGCCAACAAAGGCCACATGAGTCGGTCGCACAATACGAATCGTGGCTAAGAGGATATTAGCGCATTCATATTTAGACATTGGCGACACAGATAATCAGCAAGTTAATGCTCTTGCTGACAATGCAAAATTATCGCAATTTTTGACAGGGTTAGAGAGAAATCTTCAAAAAGAAGTGCTGTCAAAAGGGCCCAATAATTTTGAACAAGCAGTGCAATATGCAATACTGGCTGAGGCGAACCGACACATTATGTCCAAAAGTGTCAATTTCGCCGATGATGGAGATCCGGTCCCGCAAGAAAGCGGATCTGCGGATGCAATAGCAGAACTTTGCGCCTTGTTTAAGCAGCACATGGTGCGACAAGAAGCAGTAGTAAATATGCTGCAGAAGGAATCCAAACAATTGAGCGAGCGACTGCAGCAAGCAGAAGATAGATTTTTAACATTTCAAGGCAGGAACGTCGATAACCAGTATTATGGAAATTCCGTTCAAAGTAACCCACGGAATTTTGAGAATATGCGATGTTTCGGATGTGGTACATTTGGACACCCAGTTAAGCGATGTCCCCAGCGAACAGATAATTTCAGAAATCAAAGACAGGCAGGCACAGCTCCGTTCCGTTCGGTGCCTCAATATTCGAATTATAGACAGCGAGATACAAATAGCGCGGGGCATTCTAACTCTCAGGGAAATCCAGACCAACGAGCGGAAGCTCCATCGCATTCACAAGCTTCCGGGCAGACAAGAGGTGCATATCAAGGAAGGAGAAAGAATAGGAATTTAAACTTCAGAGGGTCCAGGTAGATTCCGGGACGCGCCCAGACCCCTAAGTATCAGTCCCAGTAGTTATTAATAATTGTCAGATAATAGAGGATGCATCTTTACCGCTGACAGAGGTAAAAATTGGAAACGCAGTATTTTTGGGTCTACTCGATTCAGGAGCAAGTATAAGCATTATTATGCGGGACGCAATCCAAGAGATTAAGCGTAAAGTAAAAATCCATCCCATAGCTGACAGCATAAGTGTCACTGGAATTACTGGTAATAGATTAGAAATCATTGGAGCGTTTACCATCCCCATTATGCTGGGCAACAGAAGAGTCACTCACAAATTTTATGTATCTAAGGCCCCTCTACATTTTACTTACCAAATTATTTTGGGATACGATATTTTAACCCAAAATAGAATTATTTTTTATGCCCAGGGCGGAAAAATAAGTTTTAAGGATCAACATATTGATCGAGAAGAACAGCCACAAACTCAGAAAATTAGGACGAAATTAGGCAGAGCAATGCGAAAAGAGATTATTCCCCCTAGAACCGAAAGAGTTATTTTAGCACGTTGTGACCCCGAGAGAAATCATATTGACATGCCAGTACTTGTTCAACCCATAAATGCATTTGCCCAGGGTCGTTTAAGAATAGGCAGAAGTGTTGATACGCTTAGCTCAAAAGGTATTATTTCTGTATTAGTAGCAAATGTTACAGAAGAGCCACAACACATTAATAAAAATACAAGATTAGTAACGGTGGAACCCACGATTCAATTCAAAGCACAGCACCACGTGGGAGTTGTGGCTCTGGCTAAAATGTCTCCTCCCCCACTTTCTGAACAAGATTTCGATTTGGCCGATGTTGATCCCGCTTACCGGAGACCTTTAGTTGCACTTTTATTAAACTACAGCGATGTTTTTGCTCGAACCACAAAAGAAATGGGACATACAAATTTAATCTATCATGAAATACACCTCACGTCGGATGTTCCCATAAGGTCTTGTCCATACCGCGTGCCCGAGAAATTAAAAGCGGAATTGGATCAACAGCTGGATGAATTATTAGAGGCTGGCATTATCGAAGAAAGTTCATCGCCATACGCTAGCTCCCTTATCCTCGTGAAAAAGAAAGACAATAGTTATAGGATGTGTATTGACATGAGAGGTATTAATAAAGTTACCATTCCATGTTCTTATCCTCTGCCCAGAATCAACGAAGTAATAGATCAATTAAGGGGAAATAACATATTTTCTACTTTGGATTTAACCAAGGGATTTCATCAACAGGAGATTGCCCCCCAAGATTGCCATAAGACAGCATTTATTACGTCACATCGTGGACTATTTCAATATAAAAGGTCCCCAATGGGATTGAAAAATTCGGCAGCATCATTTCAAAGGTTAATGGATGCCTTATTAATTGGATTAAATCAGTTTTCAATCCTATGTTATGTTGACGACATCGTAGTTGCATCGAAGGATCCTGAGTCCCATCTACAAAAATTAGAAGCAGTATTTAAGAGATTCAGAGATCATAACGTAAAATTTTCCCCCAAGAAACGTAAGTTCATGCAACAGAGTTTAACATATTTGGGATATGTGATTGATAAAAACGGCATTCAGCCGGACGAGAATAATGTTAATAAAGTTAAAGATTTTCCCAAGCCCAGGTCTGTGAAAAATGTACGCCAGTTCTTAGGCATGGCAGGTTATTACAGGAAATTTTTGGAAAATTATTCGGATTTGGCAAAGCCATTAACATATCTTCTGAAGAAGACTAATACGAGGTTTAAGTGGACTTCGGACGCGGAGAAATCATTCCACGAAATTAAAGAAAAACTTCTGAAGCTTCCTACTTTATTTTATCCTTCATTCGACAAGCCATTTATGATTCATTCCGATGCAAGTCAACATGGTTTAGGAGCGGTTCTTAGCCAGGAGGATGACAAAGGCGATTTAGTGCCGATATCGTTCATGTCGAGGAAATTAAACCAGGCAGAACAGAATTATCCTACAATAGAGCGAGAGTTATTGGCTATAGTAAATGCCATCCGACATTGGAGGCATTATCTGTTAGGCAATAAGATCTTCATCAAAAGTGACCATAAACCTCTGCTATATTTACACAAATTTAGTGATAAGAATGCCAGGTTAGCAAAATGGGCCATGGCTTTATTAGAATATGACATCGACATAAAATATGAAGCTGGCAAGACCAACTACATAGCTGATTATCTGAGCAGAATTCCAGAAAATTTTCCATCGGGAGAGCAAAATCATATTGATAATGAGATAAGTATTAACGCATTAACCTTTACCCCGGATGCATCTCAAGTACAGCGCATAAAGGAATTACAGTGGGCAGATCCAAATTTACAAGCCGGCATAGAAGATTTACGGAAGAAACAATATACCGTAGGCAACGCTAAGATAAAGGATAATATTTTCTTATCCGAAAAAGGTCTGTTATACCATTTTCAGGCACCAGATAGGAATTCCTCACAAGAGCAATATTTTGAACAACTGGTAGTTCCTGAAGCATTAAAAGGAGAAGTTTTATTTCTTTGCCATGACGCTCCTTTCTCAGGTCATTTTGGATTTACTAAAACATTTGCACGAGTGCGAGAAAAATATTTTTGGAAAAATATGTTTAGCGAAGTATGTAACTATGTTGATTCTTGCAAGTCATGCATAGAAAGGAGCGGTTACAAGCCAAAACATAAAGCACCGTTAATGCAGCCGGAGTTGCCAAAACATCCTTACGACAAAGTCAGTGTGGATCTTATCGGTCCTTTGCCAATTATGGAGAATGGATTCCAGTATTTGATGGTAGCTATAAATCATTATACCCGCTATGTGGAGATAGCTCCGTTAAAAGACGCTAAGAGTACTACAGTGGCTGATGCAATATTCAAGCATGTGTTTGCGCGTCATGGAATTTGCAACATCCTTCTTCACGATAGAGCGCAAAATTTTGAATCAAAGATATTTAAATCGTTAATGAAGAAATTGGGAGTGAAGTCTGTTTCGGTAACGCCATATTGCGCGCATGCCAACGGAGTCAACGAGAAATTAAATTTCAGCATTGAGAATTATTTATCACATTTTGTTGCACAGAATCAACGAGATTCGAATGTCAATATCCCGGCATTTTTACTTGCATACAGGACATCCATTCATAGCGCGACGAAATTTGCCCCTTCATATCTGCTGTATGGCAGGGATATCTCCATCCCAATCGATTTAGTTAACCAGCCCCCAAGACAACAGTATTTCTCCTATGACGACTATTCTGAAAGCCTGGTAGCCAGGTTAAGACAAGCATATAACTTATTAGAACAGAATTTGTATACGGCAGCAGAAAAGCAAGAAGCATATAGATTAAAGCATTGAAAGAATAAGAATCTGCAACAAGGGCAATTAGTATATCTATCTGTACACGCCCAAAACCCGAATCGGACGATCCAGAAAATTGACAAAATTCAATTCAGGGCCGTGGGAGATATTATCATTCCCCACCCCAGTTAATGTAAAAATTCGGTCAACTACGGGGAAAACCGTGGAGCAAACGGTACACATAGACCGAATTACGACCTTCCCGCCAAGGAAACCATCTTTAGAATTCCACAAGGAAACCGAAGAGAATCTAAGTTCGGATGAAGAATTCCCTACTCAATCATTCAGCGACAGCACGGACGATTCGGACAATGAATTTAATCCAGTTAATTTTGGGGCCTCGCAAAATATTGATGCACATAGGGAGGAGCACCCAAACAACAGCACCCCACTCACGAGTACTCCAGGAGTGCACACCAGCCCTAAGCGGATTAGAGAACTCCAGACCACCAGTGAAGAAAGTGAAGAAACCATAGTGTACGACTGGGAGCAGTAGTGGGTTCAGCCAGGAATAAATGAAGAATTCCCCAACATACACAATAAGGAAACTGATGACAGGCAACAGGAAAACCCCACACATAGGTATGAATTACACCCAAGAGAAAAAATTCCAAATCCTAGGCATCAGATCAATCATATGAACTGATACTATAAAAATCGAGTTACTAAAAAAAAAAATCCGAACCACAAATCCATTTATCCAAGTGAATAACCCGGCATTTTAAACGGAAGTTATTAGATGAGGCAGAATGTTTTTAATATTTAATTAGCATATATCTCTTAATATTAAAGCAAGAGGTGGAAAATTCAATAGTATTTTGTGTAATATATATGTATAAAATTTTCTCGAGTTCGGGGATTATTTTTCCATTCCGTATTTCAGGTATGTTTCAAGTTTGTGTGTGTTTAGTACACAGAAAAGTGTAAAGGAAAAAAAAAAAAAGGAAATTTCTTAACTGGTTAACTAACGTTATGTTATATCAGAATATTCCCCCAGGAACACGTGGTTATCTCTTGTGGAGGTGTATGCTCGAAAAATTCGTCAAATAAAAATTTAGTAGTGATATTGGCAAGTGTAATATAAAATATTAATGTTAATAATTTTTAGGTGCAGCATGGCAGTATTGTTTAAATTGGGCTGCGCGGGTCTATCTTTGCTTGGGAAGGAAATAATAGTGTAAATCTAAGATATTAGATATACAACTATTCTGAAAAAAAATGATAATAATAATGAATGTAGATAAGGGTAAATGAAAATTAAACCACTGGGTAGTTGACTTTGTTTTGATTGGCGGATCACACTGCCTCGTCTAGTCTGGTTATTGACAGAGCGGTACAGTGCGTAATCAGGGGAAGAGAGAAGGTTATAAAAAAATAAATAAATAAATAAATAAATAAAAAAATAAAAGTGTGAGTGAAGTCAGTGTGTTCCATGTGGTGGTGAACAAAAAGAACCAAGTGTTGGTGAACAAAAAGAACCATGTGGTGGTGAACAAAAAGAATCACGTGTTGGTGAACAAAAAGAATCACGTGTTGGTGAACAAAAGAACCATGTGGTGGTGAACAAAAAGAACCACGTGTTGGTGAACAAAAAGAACCACGTGTTGGTGAACAAAAGAACTATGCTTCCTACGGGAATTAACGTGCTACATTGACAGCAAAGACTTTGTGGTGCTGCGTGGTCAACAGGTAGTGAAAACGGTATGGCCAATGAGCGGTATGGTGTTTGAAAGCACAAAGGACAGTGTCCATGAGGGCGCATGCCGAGATGAATAAAACACAGGTGAAATTATTTTGCTGTTACTGTGTTCCAGAGTCAAAGAGACCTTGGTGAATAACCCATATTATAGGTGACTGTGGACGAATAATACCTAGATAAACATATACGTACAGTGCTAAGTGCTCTACGGCTAATTTCGTTACCAGCATATAAAAAACACAAATCAGGTGACAATGTTCTCCAAATATTGCGAACTGCCAGTGATATTTGTTTGATGTCAAGACCTTGGTGAATAGCCCATATTATAGGTGACTGTGGATGAATAATACCTAGATAAACATATACGTACAGAGCTAAGTGTTCTACAGCTAATTTCATTACCAGCATATAAAAAGCACAAATCAGGTGACAATGTTCACCAAAATATTGCGAACTGCCAGTGATATTTGTTTGATGTCTGATAACTTTTTGTGCGTGAATTGTGTGTGAATCACAGAACTGAACGTAAATCGAACAATTTCACTTTGTCTTACTTTCCACCAAAGAAAAAAATTAAGTCAAACAATAAAACTCAAGAATCGATGGATGTGGACAATAACAAAAAAAAAAAAAAAAGAATATAAAAACAAACAAATGGAAAAGTGTTTGGCAGTTAAATATGTTACTGATACTTGGTCAGCAACAGCTCAAAGTTTACTAAGCAACACGTGCATGTAAGCTTCAGATGCCAGCAGTATCACTGAATTGATATTTTTTTTAGATATGTATTGTGGGTGCAGGACCGTAACAGTTAATTAATTTTTGTGTTTGAAAAGTGTATTGTGTATATGTGTGATTATGAATATTTTATATAATTTTATTGCTATTTTTTTGGGGTTGGAGGTTTAACGACCACCGTGAGCAACTCAATGGGCTATAAGCAGTCGCCCGTCCCTAATTTGGGATCACTGGTTCCAGGGAAGGGAGAGAGCCAGTGCCGTAAGACAAACACAACATCCATGCCTCACCGGGATTCGAACCCGGACCCCTTCGGACGAATGATCAGAGGCCAACGCCTTAGACCACTGCGCCACCGGGGCGGCTTTTATTGCTATATGTATATATAAGTGCACATGAGGAAAAAGATAGAGGATTACTAGGTAAGGATGGAGTAGTCAATCCGTGCATGTAGTCTTTCCCCCAGCATTCCTTTTGGCCCCCCATAAAGATTACATCTAGTAAGGGAGGAATGTTGGAAATAAAATTATTTAAAATAAATTTAGTCCAACATGCACGTGCATAGATAGCCCCAGGGAATAGCGGGAGGCAATCCCAAAGCCTTGTGACGATACTTAGGCCCCAGGGGATATCGGGGGATAGCAAGGGACAATGCGGTCAGTTCCCAAGAAGGGAGCGACGTGACCTTCACCTTGGGGATTAGATGAACCCCTCAGAAGGTCAAGTGACCTTGGCATCTGCGGATAAAGGTGAAACCCAGTGGTCAGAGGGTGGTTAGACTGGTCAAGGAGCTCGAGCATTGGAGGCTAGTAGCAGCACGAGACAGTCGAAGTTGATTTTCGAGTAGCAGCGAAACAGAAACGTGGATAGTGAGTGCCAAGAGAGGATCGTAGAGCGATGTGACAAGAGATAGATGAAGTACTGCCAGCGCTGACAATTGGATAACGATTAGGATTGAAAACCTGAGAGACATATGGAGATTACAGATAAGCTATTTTCCTTTTCCCTGTTATGGCATGTACTTGCTTAAATTTATTCATAACCCTATTTAGAGCACGTGGCGGGTGTGATGGTCATGATCAAACAATGAAAACCCAGTTAGCTAGGTAAGACATTTAAGTAAAGCATAGGGGAAAAGGGACTAGAAGTAAAATAAATCACTAAGCATTGCACTTATATTTATATATATGTATGCAGAAATGATCGGAGACGTTATAGAGAAAAATCGTATTAATAGTAAATTTATGTGTAAGGTATTGTTAACGGCTGCACCCACGCACGTGGTACCTTAGTGTTCCTAAATCTCATGTATTAAACCATTTTTATTACTTCCACACAAGATTCCTGTTTGTTTTCCTTATAACCACACAAGACATAAGTTAAGGTATGTGTAAACTAAGATATGTGTTTACATTTCTAATTTCTTTCACGAGTGGCACCTTTATTCCCCCACCATTCCAGTGACGGGATAAAGGTGAATCACAACGCTGTGCTTTATTATATGCCAGTACATATAAGGGGCACGTTTTTGTCCATGTACGATCACTGTAGAACAAAGTTCCCATAGTTATAGCATTGGCACATTAAATTAAAATTAATCGGTAAATAATCTGTAATTGATGCACATATAATTTGTTCGTAATAATAAATATAACTTAGCTGCAATTGACCCATTGTGTTTATAAAATTAACGCATTATATATATCGTTGGTGACGTTGACACATGTTCCATTGTGAATAACATTAACACGTGTTCCATTGTGAATAACCTTAACACGTGTTCCATTGTTTCACATAGAATATAGCTATGGTGAATCATAACATTAACATGTGTTGCATATTAGAATATAATGTGGGTACGGACTAACATTTGATTATTCCTTTGATTAAATTGATTGAATCTTTTGTTTATAACACAGTGACAAAAGTATATATCAATATTGGCTTATTGGATAACAAATCAGCAAGTACACTGATGAAGAAACAACTGATCTGAGGTAATATATAGAAAACTTACTAGAAATTCAGCTGTCAGCAATTGGCTAATCTGTCAATATTATGACAAGTAGCATTTCTCTCATAAAGTTTAGTTATGAAAAAATTCCCATTCAGGTATCAAAATTTATATTGCACAAAATGAAACTGCTATACTATATTTTAGAATGTACTTTCCCAGCTGTCATTACAATACATATTTTCATATAATTTTTTACCAATTAGTCAAAGAATTGTTTATACAAGGTTGTGATGTGACCATTATTGATTTTACTTCAGAAATGTATGTAAAAATTGGGTAAACATTGACAGATGGTCTACAATCACTCTAGACTATAAGTCCATTGGGAACTTATAGTCTAGAGTAATTGTACACCATTTGCTAGATATTCTACTGTAAACATTTAAGAAAATGCCAATGTTTTGTTTTTAAATTTATTTTCATCATTTAAAAAATGCAGTCAAGTTTTCATTTGAGAAATTCTGCCAACTTCCAAAATAATCCAATTATGGAAATAAAAATACTAAAACCTTAATTTTTTTATTATTATTTGAAAGTACTTGAATTGCACTTCTGCTTATGCTATAACCACAGCTATGTGTACAAAGCAAAATGCTAGAAAAAATAGCAAAACATTTATTCTGTTCAAAATTGTGACAGTCACACTTTTTTTTTCTGAAGTGCTGAAAGATGTAAAAAATAGAAGAGCTAAGAAGTAGTATTTAGATCTGTTAAAGAATAATTTCTTTTCCCCCAAGATGCTTCATTGGCTAGATATTGATAGCTGAAATGTGCAAAATTGCAGCTCTTACAATTTACTCAAAAGGTAGTTTCTCAATAAGTCAATTTTGAAAAATCTGAAAATTATCTAAAATATTCTGCCAATTTTACATAAAAGAACAGTGAAAAAAGACTGGGCAATATTTTTTAAAAGCTTTTTTAAATATATATATTTTTTAATTTTACCATCTTCCACAGTTACATTACATTAGCAATGGGCTTGTATTTCTTCTTCTACTGGATTAGATATTAACCTACCTGCATCATTCTTTAAGTCTTCTCACCCATATCATCTTGGCCAACCCCTTGATTTCTTCCCAATGGACTTATAGTCTAGAGTGATTGTAGACCATCTGTCAATGTTTACCCTTCCCACATGCTCTTTTCACCTGTTTCTGTGATCTGCTCATTATCTCGTCCACAGGCTCCTCTGACTCCCAACTCTATACAGATGTTTTTATAAATTCAATGAAAAGTTAAAGGAATTCTAAACATGGTTCATACACTTTTTCAATCATAAAATTCAAGGACTTTTCCAGGACATTTCCAAGACTTTTGGATTTTTTTCCAGGACATACGATCCAAATGCTTTTACTTAAAATATAATGAAACCATAGGTCTGTTCAACCTGTAACCTACAACAAACAACTTCTTACATGCTTGGGCAAACAGAATGCAGAATGTTAAAAACGTTGTCTGCTGCAGCTAATCACAAACTTAGAATCACAGATAAATACTGAAATACCAAAACTGTTACTGAAAGTGTGACCAGGTTTAATATCTACTAAACTTTTGTATATTATACTACCAAATAAAGGTAACTTGATCACGCGAGTTACGTTAAATGAAAACTTTTACAAAAAAAGTTCGTAAGTTGGAAGCTTTCGACCTTATCTTAGATCTTCATCACGCCAATGGAGGACTAATATTGTTGCCAGATTCTACATTTGTTTTTTTTCTATTTTTGTTGCCAAAACTTAGAATTGATCTCCAGATCATCAGAATGTAGAGAGGAGATTCAGAATTGCAAGTCATTGAGTTGAAAATAATTTCCAGGCTTTCACGGTAACGGAGGGCAAAACGATTGTCAAAAGAAGCAATTCGTTTTGCTTCATTCCAGCGGGGAACTGCAGATGTGTCTTCCATTGTCAAAATAGACAAGGCTGTATTAGGATTGGCTTTCAAAACATCTTTTTTATGTTCTAAAATTCTATGGTTAATGCTCCTGTATGTGCTTCCAATGTATAAGTTATCCCCAGTAGAAGAAGAGATGGGAATGCAGTAAACTCCTGGGAGGTCCAGGCTTTTAACTTTGTCCCTATCCCTTTGTAGAAGTTTCAAGATGTTTGGGGTGGATTTAATGGAAAGATGGTAACCAAAACTTGTAAAAAGAATCTGTAACTTATAAGCATAGGAAGGATGGTAAGGAACAGAACCACAGAATTTCAGGTTTTCTTTCTTTTGAGGAAGGAGGCATTCAATTTTCGAATTGTTTTCATATTTCTTTATGAGGGAGTTGACTGTAAGAGCAGGGAAATCATGAGAGAGGGCTATTGTAGAAATTTTGGAGAATTCTTCTTGAAGAGAAAGTTGATTGTTGCAAATGATATGAGCCCTGTGGATGTAGGACTTCAATGCTGCAAGCTTGTAGAGATGCAGAGTGAAAGATTTCTAGGGAATGATGTTAGTGGCCACAGAAGGTTTATGATAGACGGAACAAGTACTGGAGAGATCAGCATTTCTGCAGATAGAAACATCCAGGAAATCAATTTTGTGGTTTAATTCCTTAGATATAGTGAGATTAATGGAAGGAAATTTTTCCGTAATGGAGTTGATCAGTGTCTGTAGTTCAGACACGGAATGTGGCCAGCTAATGAAAATGTCATCTACGTATCTTAACCACAGGGAAGGCTGAAAAGGGTGTTGAGGAATGATGGAAACTTCAATATGTTTCAGGTAGATTTCTGCAAGCAGAGGGGAAAGAGGTGAGCCCATGGGGAGACCAGATTGTTGCTTGTACACAATTTTGTTGAAAACAAAACAACTGTGTTGATGAATAGTGTGGAAATAATCATAAAGATCTTTGATAAGAGTACTGGGGGTTCAAAATGAAGAATCAATTTCTTCATGAGGAGCATGTAGGACTCAAAATATGGTACAGAGGGAAACAAAGATTCTACATCAAAAGTATATAGATTAACACTAGGAGAAATGGAATTAGGAAGTTTGTGGATGAAGTCTGAAGTAGAGACAACAGTATGAGGATGGTTGGCTGTCAGGGATTTGCATTTGAGGACCAATTTCTTTTCAAGGTTTACTGTGGAAAAAAAGAATATTCAACTAAAGGTCTGATGGGGTTACCAGCTTTATGCAGTTTAACTTGCAGGAAAAGCCTGGGAGTTCTAAAGTAAGGAGAGGGTAATATATCACCAAGGAAGGATTGAAGAGTTTCTTTCTTAGATAATCTGTCAACTGAGTTTTTGAGTGAGCTGGTGGTGTCTGACTGCAGAGGAATGCAGTTAGCAGATGTAAGAAATGAATGCACTTTTTGGTTTAGGATTTCTTTACCAATGATGACTGGGCAACCAACTTTATCTGCTTTGCATACGGCAAGGTCATTTTCTTGAATAAATGACCTGAATTATTTTAAACAAGAAGAAGAGTACTTGATTGGCACAGAATTTTGCTTGGATAAGATAACAGCAGTGTTGGCACGAAGGATAGGCTGGTGAACAGTCTCAGTTCTGTGGATGGCTGATTCTATAACAGAAACAGTTTGTGGAAGATTGATAGGAAGAGCTGGTGAAAATATTGGGCCTAATGATAATAATTTATCCAAGCTAGGGGGAATAGTAACTGAAGAAAGATTTACATACTTTGGCTTGTCAGTAGAGGCTGAAGACGGAGTAGATGTTGCTTGACTTTTTGGCTTGGAGAGTAGAAAATTAAATTTCTTTGTATGGCGAGCATATTCATTTACTTCTATTGTTGAGAGGGTTTGGTTGATACAAACCATGAAAATATCAAGCAAAGCAGGATGAGTGGTAGCAGCAAGTGATTGGTAGCTAATGTAGCAAGAAAGTTCAGTTTTAGCTATGGAGGAAAGCAGGTCATGGATAGCGGCAGATAGGAGGTTATGGCTGGTCTGCTGTAGTAAAGCACGGCAACGTCCTTTGAAAATGGGTTTGCAGATCTGACAAGCTTGGGGAAGAATGCCTGAAGACCTGCAGGAAAAAAAAAAAAAAAAAAAAAAAGACTGCAAAGAGAATGAGTAACTTTGCTCCAAAGTTTCCTGAAAGAAATCCAATCTTTCGTTCAGTCCAAAATAAAATGCCCGGAAGTTGCGTAGCTTTGAAACATGATGATGATGGGCAAAACACATAACAATATTAACAAATAAAAGTAACTTGATCACGCTAGTTACGTTAAATGAATTTTCAGAAACTTTTATTTTTCTACTTTGGCTTTAGTTCAATTTTGAAGCAAATTATAGAATAAAAAAACAAACATAAAACTCAAAAATACATAGGTATGTGGCATTACTCTTAAAATGTTTTCATATACCACACAATCAATACATAAAATACTATTTATATTTAATTATTTTGAAATAATGTTTACATTGGAAATTTAAAGGTAAGGAAAGATGAAATATTTGGAACTTTTTCAAAGGACCAAAGGGATTGTTATTTCTTAAAAACATAATCATGGGTACAAGTATTTGTGTTACATTTTATTTAGGGAAGTAATTTTCAACATAATATTGATGCTGTAGCTAAGTTTTAAATTTGTACTTGGCAGAAAACAAAGTATGCACAAAAATTTCCAACATGAAATGAAAGAGAATAATGGGAAAACCTTAAATCCAAGGGCTGTGTATAACTGTATTCATAAGTGATGTGTATAACTGTATTCATAAGGCAATTTAACTGGGCATGATTAGAAAACTAATTATAGAAAATGCAAAGTGATTAGTTTACTCAGAAAATACTAAGAAACAACTAGATTTAAGTTTCTTATATTAGAAAGCAATTTAATTTTATGGCAAATTTTCACACAAAGTATTCATTGCCAAATTTCAGTAAAGGTCAAAATAACCACCCCCTCCCCCGAAAAAAAATCAGCTACTTACTTCCACCAGTGGCTACAAAGTACGTTACGGAAATTAACAAATGGTGGAAAAAACATTTTGCATAGCAAAAGCAAGGTATTAGAGACAAAACGATTTTCAAATCACAGTTCAAATCAGTTAACAACAGTTAAAAGAAGAGATAGAGAAGGAAACATAATATAACTGTATGCCTTTTAGCGAGAGAATTTTGCACAGTGGAAAAGTTGAAACAGGCTAAAAGTATCCCTCATAACAAAAGCTATGCTAAGGAAAAAGAACTTTTCAAATATGTCTCCCAGAAGCAGAGATAGCAAGAAAAACGTTTTGACCTTTACAACCCCTAGGGAAAAAGTTATACACATTATTTGAAGAGGATCTTCTTATTGTAACAAAAATCTTATTCACTCTACACCTTTATTATAGCAAATGGCATACAGTAAAAAAAGAATTTCCTCAATAGAGGTTTTAGAGGCAGAGGTGGACTGCAAACAGAAGTACATAAACACCACCTAGTGGCAGAATTGTGAACCACAAAACCTCCTCAAATACAAACCTAAAGTGTTCCATAAGGTAAATGGTATCTAGTGTTAAAAGAATTTTTTTAAATCTCACATTTAGCAGTACAGATATTGAGAAAAATAGATTAAATATTTGCATCCCCTAGCAGCAAAATTGTGCATTATTTTGGGAAGAAAACACACACAAGGAGTTTTCATAGTTAATAGTACCTGGTCGAAAGAGAATATTTTTCAATCGGGTTATTAGTCCTGTAGATATTGCTGTAAACTGAAACGTGAACATACGCCCTCTAGTGGCGCACTTGTGCGTTAAGAAATATTTGAAATTATGAGAAACATTTTGCATCAAAAATATTCTCCAACAAAGAAAGAATTTTTCAAATCATACACCTTCCTAGAAACAGAGATATGGACAACAATAAGACATAAGTATATGCCCCTGGTGGAAAAATTATGCACTATTTAAGCAGGAAGTATTCTCAAAAAGTTTTTGGAGGTGAGCGGTATCGGTCCACTGAGGAATTTTTTCAATCGAGTTTCTAGTTCAGATTTTATTGTAAATACATCAGGAGCAAAAATAAACATTTACGCCCTCTGGCGGGCAAAACATTCTTTGCCAAAAATGAAGAATTATATGCAAAACATTTCCCCTGAAGAGCTGTATCCAACGGAGGAAGAATTTTTCAAATCGGACTTTTAGAAACGGAGATATTAGGAAAATTATGATTTATCATTACGCCCCCTAGCGGAAATTTATTAGCCCCGTAGATATTGCTGTTAACGGAAACGTGAACTTATGCCCCTTAGCGGTGCACTTGGGTGTTAAGAAATATTTGAAATCATATGAGAAACATTTCGCACAAAATTTTCAACAAAGAAATAATTTTTCTAATCGTACTCCTAGAAACAGATATGGACAAAAATAAGATTACGCCCCATGGTGGAAAAACTATGCATTATTAAAGCAGGAGGTATTCTCAAAAAGTTGTTGGAGGTGAGCGGTATCGGTCCATGGAGGAATTTTTTAAATCGAGTTTTGAGCTCAAATTTGATTGCAAATGCATCAGCAGCAAAAATAAACACTTACTTATACCCCCTGGCGGCCAAAACATTTTAACCAAAAATGTGAAATTATATGCAAAACATTTCCCCTCAAGAGCTGTATCCAATGCAGGAAGAATTTTTCAAATCGGACCGTTAGAAGCGGAGATATTGGGAAAATCTCGATTTACCATTACGCCCCCTAGCGGCAAATGTATGCATTATTTGAAAAAAGGATGGTAACTGAAATAGTCTTCGATATAAATGTCATTAAAAGGAAAAAGAATTTTTTCAATTGGATATTTAAAAGCAAATGTATGAAATAAAATGCATTTTAAATTCGATATGATCTTCATTTGTGCCCCCTAGCGGCGAAGTTGTGCATCGAAAAAAAAACCAGAACAAATGGATCACCATTCTCACATTTTAAGCTTCCCAATACAAAAAGAATTTTACAAATCGAACTAATAATTCCAGAGATATGGTCTTTCTAGTCGGACAGACAAAGTGATAACATAAGCAAGACTCCAAAAGACGATAACACAGCTTCAGTCCTCATAACAGACAAGAAAACCAACAACCCCCCTCCCCCCGCATTTTGCAGGGGGTGGGGAGAAAAATTTTTCAGACATAAGTTATGTCACTAGAAAAATCTTCTACTACAAAACATCGCACAGGGACAAAAAGGCCGGATTGGATAAAATTCCAGGACACGCAACAGAATTTTAGGACATTTCCAGGACTTTTCCAGGATTTCCAGGATGTGTACGAACCATGTCTAAATGACATTAGAATTCAGTGCATGAAAGTTTTGGAAGTAACTTCTACCTTCATCTGCCTTAGCGTGAATGAAAATAACACGAAGTGATAAACAGCTTTAATTCAGTTGCTGCCAGATTTGAAAAAGTATTTCCAAATAATGGGGATATGACATGGTGAGGCCAAATTACAATGATTAATGCAAAGGTAAATTTCTAAACTTTTGCAAAACCCAAGTGATTGTCAATTCATGAAAGGAGCAACATATTTTGTATTTTGTCAATCAGGTACTGTGAATATGTTGCTTAACATTAATAAAGATAATGATGTAGTAGCATTCCCTCTCTTGACATCGAAAATGTGTTCAGTCAAACATCAATGAATGCTGCAGTATATGCTTCCATTGCAATAAGTTACGCCTTGTGAGGTATTGCCTGGGATAAAATTAACACCTGGTAAATGAAATAGTTTAACTGAATCCCTATGATTAAGAATCAGTGCGAGATGTTGGGGAGGCAGTTTTGACTGCTAGCAAGCACACAAATGAATTAAAGATTTTGCAAAGCTTGAAAGAGTAGAAAGGATCAAAAGAGATGGCTCCCGACAAAAGGTTGGTTTTAGAAAGTAAGCTGGTCACCTTTTCCGAGATTCAAAATTACAAATCAACCTACGGATTAAAGACGGGGGAAAGTTATGTGCACAACCACATAACTTTCACCCTTCCTTAATCCACTATCACATCTGTTACAACCTGTAAGTAGTCTTAATGTCCACACCACTACTGCTTCCATTTTTTTTTGCCCTATCTCAACCCTAAGGCCTTTCACTTCCATCTGATTACTGGCTTAACAAGGATATCATATATTTTCTGATAGCATCTCTTGACATGATCTTAACAAAATTCCAATAAGTAGCTCCAATGGCTTGTAAGAACTGGTTTTGTTTTCTGAACACCCCTTTTGCCATCAAGACTCAACAAATTGCCCACGTATTTGAGTTCTCTCACTTGCACTATTGGGCTATTATGCTATTTCGCTCCTTTGAAGGCCATCCTTTTAGTTTTGTCAATTGATATTTTTGTATTATAAGTTTTTGAAGAAATAGATGCAACGCTTTTTTTGAAGATCTTCCAATTCTTCAAGAAGAACTTGTCTCCTGGATCAATGCCATTAAATTTGCATCTGATCCTAATGCATCAGACTGTCTATAATACCACAAAACCGAATTTGCATATGTAAAAAACTATGACAAATAGGAAATAAACAACTGCAAGAAAAATACACTTACACACATGAAATTTGAGTTGAAAAAATCTTCACAATGATCACTCGACAAAGTCAGCTGCTCACAAAAAAGTGCCACATCATAACTTCGAAAAGTGTTGTAGTATGCATTCAAGATCATGTAAAAAAACACAAAAAAAACCACCATTTTAAAAACTTACTTGGGTAAATTCAATTCAGCTTCAATATGAAGATCAGACTGGCAAATATCATCTGGACCACACTTTTTTAAGAATTTTGCCTAAACCAAAGATAAGAAATTATTAAATGTGATATACAAAATACACCATTAAAAAACAAGAAGTGATCAAAAGGTATCCACATCATGTCATTACAGTCAGAATATTTTGCTATCAAAAATAGCTAACTTCAAAAGTAAATTCCTTTAGTACATGATTAAATGTTTTTGCTAGAGTTCCCAAGAGGCTAAGTGTTTCCATACAAAATCTGCTTCAAGTTTGTTTGTTTGTTTCTAAAACCTGAGAATACAGTAAATGTTACAAGGTGGCCGTTTCAGTTTAGCAGAGGCTGTTTCACCGCTGAATTCTGAACAGCTGCTGAAATAACTGCACAATCTGTGCTACACACTGAATTTAAAAACAGGTCACAAATGACTGGCCTAGCATATTCAGCTGCACACTGAGTTCCACACACAGTTTAACTCATCAAACATATTGAATACCTCAATACTTTTGATCCTCCCTTAAATGTTTACAATGAATCAAACCCTAAAGATACTTGAAAGTATAGTTTTAAGTAACAACATGCAAAGAAACTGTTACTTAACAGGATCAGAACATACAGCAACAACTACTATTAATATTACATACCTCAAACACTCTTGAAGCTTTTTGTTGGTTAAGAATAGGATATCTATTAATGTCTGGTAAGGGATCACCTTCTGCCACCATGCGTGGTTCTCGTTGAATTAGTGTATATGTCAGTTTAAACTGTATAGGAGTTTGTATATCAGTCTTTTCCTACAAGAAAGAAAAAGAATTTCATCACAGATTCATACAAATAGATAAAACCATCATTTAAAATTCATAGATTTAATAAAATTCAAAAGCTATTAATCTAGAACCTACATGTAAACAGGTATTTGCTTATTATGATTGTCAACTTCAATAAAATTTGGCACTTTTTTCTTTTTTACATGGGGATCTGTGGAGCTTTAATGTTAAATGTTTTGTTCTCTCATGCCAATTCTTTAGCTTTTTTTCTTATAAGGAGTTGTTGAAAGCTTGGTAGCAATGCTCATGTCATTAGTTCATGGCTTCTTGCACTGTGGTTCATTTTAACACAAGTGGATAGACTGCAGTGGTGTCAGTAAATTTGTCTGTTCTCACGATGTTTCTTCTTTGGCTGTATCAACTGTTATCAACTTCAGGGTCATCTTTCAGTACAGTGCTATTTACTGTAGACGTGGTGGGTTTTCGCTAAAAACAATGTCATTAGATTTTAATGCTTTGTTTTAACATTTCTCAATGTTTCTTTTAACACTACTTCCCAAGGTCATGGTAAAGTAATGCTTGTGTTGGTGTTGAACTTTTATTCTTTTGTTTTGTTTAGTGTTTTCAGTGAGAATATGTTAATTTAATCTGATTTCAGTTTTGTGGTGAAGATATTGGACATTAGGTCAGCCTAGGATTTTATTGTTCTGTAACAAGTGTTAGATTAATACTGGGCTTTTCTTCTTCTTTGTTTTCACTGCCAGTCTGTTATGTGTGGTGTTAGTCACATATTAAAAAAAGTACCAACAGTATTACTACCAACTTGTCATTAGAACTACAAGCTTTATCTGTTTCCTAATTCATCATCCATTAAATACATCTGTAAAATATTGTATGGGTGTTTTTTTTATCCAGCTTGTAAAGTACTGCTGTCTGAATTGCAGAAACTTTTTAATGTGTACCTTATCTCATGTATTTTCATGTCTTACTGTCTAGTGTTGCTTAAATTCCAGGAAGTACATTTATCTTTACACAAATTCTAGGCAACGCTTGCAGAGCTTCAAACTTTATTCTGATATCATCAATAATGATATAACACTATAGTGGCTATTAACATTCATAAAAAATATGTAATCAAAGTAGTAAAACTACAGCAACTATATCATTACTAAAGGTATCTATGCAAACATCAAAACTTCACAAGTCTTTTCACAAATTAGCAATATGGTGCATATGCTTCTTGAAATTTCAACACTGAAAGAACAAAAATGTTTTGTGACTGACTTAAACTTGCACATTTTATTGTGTTACTTCCATTATGAAAAAAAAACAAATAAGTTTTTTACTTTAAAATAACCCTACATGGACTACTGTAATTTTACTGAAAGTGCATTTTCTTATATAGTGAACTAATGATAAAATAGAAAGTTAATTTAAATGTACAGCTGACAATATAATTCAGGGAATGTTTACCTTTTGGGAATTCAGAAATTCTTTATGGGGTTTAATAAGAAAAAGTGTCAGTATTCACCAAAGTTTCGGAAATAACTCATCTCCTTCATCAGGAAAATTCAGAGGAAATTCACTTTCCCTTTTGATTGTTTGGTCACTTAAGTCCCAGTAAATTGCACCAAATGTCTGGTAGAGAATTTCCCATGACATTATTCATGGACGTTTTCTTCTCTATTTCAAATCCTTCTTCAATTCTTTTTTTCATTAGGTTATTCTGTAAGCTAATGATATTTAGAGTATACCAGTTCATGTCATGACTAGTTTCTTGAAAATGTTTGTGCAGTCCAGTTTTATTGAAACAGTTTCTTATTATTGTGGCTTTGTGTTCTCTGCTATGTGAATCTCCAGCCTCTAAACTCTCTCTCCTATGTAGTAACCCCCATAAAGAAGGAATTCTCAAGTATGGAATGTTAAAAAAGCTAGAAATAGCCAAATAAAATGAGTTTCACTTCAATGAATTCAAAAGTTCTGACAAGGATAGAACAGTTAAAAAATCAACCAGTAAGCCTTTGATTCACTGGATGTAATTTCTTTGTCAGTTCCATAGGCTCCAACCAGGAAACAACAATCTACTGAGATAGAAGAATAATTACGAGCATCCGAACCAGAGCTGAATTTAACTACTACAGTGCCTATGGGGCCCAAAGAATTTTGCGCCCTGCCTCACTCTTGATAAACCTATATTGTAAAATATCAAAGCATAATGAAAACAAATATAAGTGCCCTGACCAAAATACTTTATTTACTCAACAATAAAAAATAAAACTATTACAATTAGCAGGTTAGTGGTTTATATCTTGCTTTTTCATTAGCAAATTTGTCTATAGCATCTTCATAGTCTGATTTTACTATTAAATCATTTTCAATGGCAAGCACAGCAAGATAGACAAGTGTTGCTGGATTTGAGATGAACCTAAATAATTTTTAACTCTCCGAAGTGCTGAAAAGGACCTTTCAGCTAAGCAGTTTGCAGCACGAGTGCATAAATAAATCTTCAAAGCAATGGTAACATTGGGATCTGTTGCAATTTGTCAGCTGATTTGTGAATTTTATCAGAATTAGTTTCTATAAGGTTTAACAAAAATGAGAATCTTTCAGAAAATTCGTTGTAAACAGATACTCAGATTTTTAATTCTGTCAACAATTTGTGTAGTACCTCCATATAACTAGTCTGCAGGATACAATTTACATCATTTTCATTGTCTGATTCTGACTTCTAACTTTTCTGATTTCTAACTTCTTATGCTTTTTAATTTGTTTAGGCCTACTTTCCTCTGTTTCTACTACTTGCTGAATGTTTTGAATTTTTTTTCTCTAATACTTTTATAAGTTATACAGCTTGACCACATAGTCAGGGACCATAGGGCATGCCGTATGCAACTTGGTGAAGAAAGCAACGGACCTTTATTTTTCTGTTTCTATGTGTGAGGATACCGAAATGCCTTGGCGTCACTTTCAAAATGGCGGCCATTTGTATCTCGTAACATGTATTTACTCTTAACTTGGTTAATTATATTATCATCAGATTTCAATTTTTTTTAATGGAAGCCTGTTTTATGTTCTTTATTTTGTGTTATTACCAATTTTCATGTATCCTAATAGTTTTCCCGTAAAATCTAAAAAACCAAAAACTTTAGTGAATTCTTGACACCAATTTTTTTGTTTTCTTTTTGTGCTAACCATCTTTAGTTATTACCATGTTTTTACTGTTTACCCCAAATAAAGAAACTTATTTTAATGGTTGTTACACCAGTTATCCCAGTCATTTGAAAAGGACACAAATGTGACGAACAACGAAACGGACGACAATATCTTGCATGATACATCTAAATTCATATGCACTTCGTCAGCGTACAATTCCTTAACCAGATGTACACAGCAAAGAACTCAAGTTTCTATATTACCCCTCATTGCTGCATCTCCAACAGACATTGAAACACAAATGCCCTTCATGAAAATGGTAGAGAATGTGAACTCTGTAGTGCAAGGTGATAAAAAAAAAGTAGTTGTCACACTGGATTTGGGCCTTTACAAGCCACTGAAGCAACTAGAATTTGCAGAAAAAGACAATCTGAATAAATGGATTCTTCGTTCAAGTGAACTTCATATTATTATGGAACAGCTTAGAGCCATTGGCACATACAATGAAGGAACAGGTATCCCAGAATTGTAGATAGAGAGAGATTTGTACAGCTCAGCTACCGTCAAGCCAATCCTGGGAGGAAAACGTGTGTAGAGGATTAGAAGCACACAAAATCCCACTTTTAGCGCTTTTTACTCTGTACATAGATGCATTTTGTCAGGAATACCCTGCTATGAAATCACTTATGAATTTAAAGTTAGCATGTCTTACAAGTGCCTTCAAGTGATGATGGTGACATTAAAACACCACACAATGAACTAATTACTAATTTGGCAAGTGAGAAACTCACAAAGAAATTTGACTCTTTTAAGGAAACTTACTAGCCCTAATTTTAAAGTCATAAGGCAGTATATGAAAATGATCGAGTCTGTGCTAACGTTTGTTCACTCTGTGCATATAGGCAATTGGAAACTGCATCTGTGCTTATTGTACGACTTCACAAAATACTTCTTTGCCCTGGACCTATTGAACTACTCAAGCCTGATAGCTTGGTATTTGGCTGAAATGGGAAAATTAAGGACAGATCCAGAGATGTGGAAACAATTTGAAAAGGGCAACTGGATTGTTAATAAGTCACAAGTCCCTTTTTGTAGTTTGGGTGCAGATGAAGCTTTAGAGCATCAAAATAGAGTTATGAAAGTAAAGGGAAGTCTTGTTGGCATAACACTGAATGAAAATGCAAGGGAGCAGTTTTTCCTGTGCTCCCTTGAGCTTACAAGACTTGTTGAAGAATCCAAAAAAAATGAGTGGTTTTAAACCAAGTATAAGAAAGAAACACCATGAGCTTACAAAGACGGCATCAGCAAGGCAAAGCAAAAATGTATGTGCACTTATTACATCACATTTTACAACTGATAACCCATTTACATACGGTACAAGTGAGCTGG
This sequence comes from Macrothele yani, assembly GCA_039090855.1. NCBI lineage: Eukaryota > Metazoa > Arthropoda > Arachnida > Araneae > Macrothelidae > Macrothele > Macrothele yani. Next base: position 951,018 of record CM076996.1, on the reverse strand, counting down.
TAAACATCAATACAAAGTGCGTAATACAAGAAAAGGTAAAGAAAGATATGAGCAACATAGCAGCAATCGGGGAAAGACAGTTTACTAAGTTTACAAAGGAACACATACTGACTGGGTCAAGTCAATCTATGGGACCCAGTTAATAAAATTCATCTGCAGACCTGTAAACAATCATTGAAGAAAGCTTGTCTAAAAGTCAAAGACACCAGAGTAGAAACTACACTGTCTGACAAAGTTCCAGGACAATGGGTATTACTCTGTTAATGGTAGTGGAAAAAATATGTTCTATAGGTGAAATTGTAACTGTGTTTTCCCTTTCTTGCAGGACACATGAAGATCTAAGAAAGTGCAAACCTGTCCGATTCTGAAGACTGTTAATAGAAGGTACCCCAAGCACCACTGTCAAGAATTTAAACAGAGAGCAGAGAGTAAACATCAAGTTTTGCTGCAAGTCCGGAAAGTCAGCAACGGAGACCTTCGAAATGATTAAAACTGTTTACGGAGACAACGCCTTATCTCGTGGTCGTGTTTTTGAATAGTATGCTTGCTTTTGCCAGGGAACGGGAGACATAAGGGATGACCCAAGGATTGGATGACCGTCAACCAGCCGATCTCAGAAAATGGCGGAGAAAGTTCACGCTCTGGTACAATCAGACCATCGAATGATGGTACGGATGATGAAGGACGAACTCGATATCAACCGTGAAACAATCCGGCTGATTCTGAAGGAAGATTTGCGCAAGGTTTGTGTCGCACAGTTTGACTAAAGAATGGAATGTGCAAAGAGTCGAAAGCTGCAAGACATTCACTGCGGACGCAGAATCGGACCCTTCGTTGCTGGAATTCATTGTGACAGGTGATGAGACATGGTGCTTTTAACACGATCCAGCATCAAAGAAGAAAAGCCTAGAGTGGAGGGCACCAAGTTCACCGAGACCCAAGAAGGTTCACCTGCAGAAGTCTAAAATCAAGGCAATGCTGATTACGTTTTTTGACAGCAGCAGCATCATTCACGGGGAAATTGGCTTCCAGAGGGCGCAACAATTACCAGTGCCTTCTATCTGTAAGCTCCTGGTCACATACTGAAGAGAATTCATCGTGTGAGGCCACGACTGCGAGCACATGGAAGTTGGTTCCTTCTGGATGACAACGCGCCTGCCCACTCGGCACTGTGGGTGATACATTTCCTCGTTAAGTCCGGAGTACCCAGGCTCATTGAAAGGACGACGTTTCATGACTGTTCAGGACATCAAGAAAACCGTTACTGCAGAAATGAACAGTGTTCCAGTAAATGAATTCAAAAAGTGTTTATCTAGAGGAAAGATCAAAATAGTGCCTCAATAAGAAGGGGTGCTACTTTGAAGAACCATAACCACAGTTGGACTCAGTGCATTAAACTTTCCTCGTAAAAGCAGCTGTCCTGGAACTTTGTCAGACGGTGTAAAACAGGATAAAGCAATTTTTTTCTCTAATGCTTATTTGTTGCCAAATCACACCCTCAGGTTGATGTACAAGACATCATAAGCAATTACGGACTTTCAATTATACTGCGATCAATGTTTGCACCAGATGGTGTAATGTTACACTGCTCAGCCAAGAGCAGACTTATGGAATTCCTAAAGTCTCTACTTGAGAAACTTCAGGACCAAACTATATCTGCAGATGTGGATGAAATCGTGGAAACTGAATGGCCAATTAATAGTGTTGCTATTATAGATGGTATGGCAGAAGTACAATCTCTTGACAAGCCACCAACAATCAAGGCTTGCGCAGACCTAGCTGACCACTTCATCAACTGGGTCAACAAGAAGTATGAAATGTACAGTTGCCTTCATTTGATTTTTGACTCATACATTGAAGATTCGTTTAAGAAGTTCACTAGGGAATGATGCCAAGGCCACACTCAACCGACACACTACCAAATAGAATTTGAAACTGTTATCCACTCTATAACCAGACAGAAGGTTCTTTCTCATGTAAAAACCAAGGATGAGTTGTCCAATTTTCTAGCTGAAAGGTTCTTGAAAAATGCAAAAGTAACAAACCGTAACACAGCTGTTGCTTGGCGACAAAGTTGCTGAAGGATCACATGAGGATATGACATCACTGAGCAGTTCACATGAAGAAGCTGACAGTAAAATAATACTACATGCAATAGAAGCTACAAAAAGAGGAGCAACTCGGATGGACACACACTCCCCTGACACAGATGTGTGAGTCCATGCTTTAAGCAAATGTCCTTGTCTGCCACAAGATACCAACTTCATCACTGGAAGTGGAAGGAGGAAGCAAAGTGTTCCCCTTACACCCATATACAGCAAGTTGGGAAGACTCAAAGCAGGAGCCCTTATTGGCTTACATGCAATATCTGGGGCAGACGTAACCGGATCATTCAATAAAAAAGGGAAGTTAAGTTTTTGGAAGCCCTTCATTGCCGCTGATGACAACTTCTGCAAGCTTTGGCAAACCTTGGAAGAAAAAGTGAAATATCAAAGGACACGATGCTTTCTATTGAAGCGTTTATTTGCCAGGTATACATGCCAAACACAAAGATAACTACTGTTGGAGAACTTAGGTGGTGGCTTTTCACACAAAAGCAAGTAGTAGGAGAAACACACACAGCCGTCACTAAGACTAGCTATATAAAGAGCACACCTTCAAGCCATGGAATGGTACAAATATGACAAAACACATCCCAACCTACCAGATCCAACTTATTTTGGGAGGCAGCATGAAAACAACCGTCTAGTACCTGTTGCTTGCTGTACTCCTCCAGCACCCCAAACTGTACTGGAATTCATTAAGTGCAACTGTGCCAAAACAAAATGTAGTAGTAAGCGTTGTAAGTGTACCACTAATTCACCTTCACATACAGAAATGTGCATTTGTTTTAATGCTAAAGACTTATGTGAAAATTCTGTGGGAACTTATGAACCAGTTTCCAGCACTGATGATGAAAGTGAGGACACTGAAATAGGCCAAGATGTTCCTCTTGTTTACCCATCTTACTTTCTTTCTCAAATGAAATATGTATATATTTTTAGTTTAAATATTATTCTTACTGTATGTATAGTTTTTGGACTGAATATAACCCTTATTATCCTTATACAATACAGGCTTTTGACTTGTATGGTAGACACAAAATTCCTTCGAACTGGATGAAAATGAACCGAGACACAATAAAGTAAAAAAATCACTACATTTTTTTGCTTTTTTTAGATTTTACGGGGAAACAATGAGGTATACATGAAAATTGGTAATAACACAAAATAAAGAACATAAAACAAGCTTCCATTTAAAACAAAAAAAATTAAAATCGGATGATAATTAACCGAGTTAAGAGTAAATACATGTTACAGGATACAAATGGCGGCAATTTTGAAACGACGCCATTTTGAGAGTGGCACCTAGGCATTTCGGCATCCCCACACATATAGAAACAGGATAAAACAGGTTCCTTGCTTTCTTCACGAAGGAGCACATGGGACCTAATTTTTGACCCTATGGCCCCGGACTAACAGTACCGACATCCATTTCCTTAGACTAATTTTTCGATTACGGCATTGAATCTTTCCAGAAAAGCTCCTCAGCTGCAGCCATGAAAATAATTTCAGAAGACAGTATAGTTTTTTCAAAACTCTCTGTCTCTTGTCTAGTGACTGACTTCTCATTTTCATCTTCTTTTATACATTTTAGGACTTTAAAATTGGTTTCAAAATCACGGTTTAGATTTTTAGATGCCTCTTCTCATGTGGACCATCTTGTTCTAGAAAGTGTTTTGAGAGAAAGGTTTCACGATGTGAAAAATGATTCTAAAAGCTTCCAACAATGGGTTGATCCCCCAAAAAAATTGTACAGATTTTGTAGATCCCCAAAAAAGGTTATAGCCAGCCTGCAATATGTTGCAGCGCTTGATCCCACTAAATTAAGAGAGTGGGGTGAATGCGGTATGAAAATGCTAATAAACTGGCCTTTTTGATTCATGCTTGCAGGCCGGAATATAGCCTTGACATATTAGCAACATTGTCATAGGTTTGGCCCCACCAGTTGCTTATGACCAGTTGGTGGGTTGAGAGGAAAGTAATCACAGATTTAGCCATCTCTTTCACATCAATAATTATCTCGTGCGAGAAGTTCAAGTAAAATTGTAGGCGCAACAGCTGTCAGAAGCATGATTCACAAACACTTTAGCAGAGTTAAACTGCAGAGATAAAAAGATTTTATGTACAATTTAAAATCAACTAAAAAAAACAGGCAAGATCTTTCACAGCCACAACAGCTGCATCACCAGGCCTAATCAGCAACACTGGTGTGCAGGTACAGTATTATATAGTTATCTCCCCACAATGCATAGCGAGGCTAGTTCAGGTTGCCAGATAACAGTATGATTAACTAGAGTTTTTTTTACAAAGGCAGTACATAATCATTAAAAGTTTTTAACCGTGTCAATAGTTCTTGCCAATAGAGTTCACATTGATCGGCATTTCCTCATTGCAGCACCCTTCAGAAAAAAATGTAATGTATAATGCCTCTGTAAATAGTAATGTCTGTTTATTATTAGCAGATGTAAGAATCCTAACCCCATCCCTGTCCAGGTAAAACCTTCCATTGCATGCGAGAGTCCTGATTAATGATGTTGAAATAGTATTGGAACGAAGCGAGTATTCATGTTCCGCCATTCGTAATCCAAGATACCTTAAAGTGGATCCTATGTAGCAAATGTCCTTGTCTTCCGGGGAAGTAGAACGAAGTGGGATTAAATAAACTCCAGTGTTTCTTTAATTGCAAAGAGTCCCTGTCTTTCCTATCTGATCAAAAACATTTGTTGTTTTGATGCCGAAACCCATCGCTTCCTTCCTACAGAATCTCTTCAGGATTCACTGTCAGCATTTACCATGTAATGCTGGAAACATGAACTCTTCGTACGTTCACAACTGGAGTGAATTTGCTTATCGGCATATAAGTCAGTCTGTATCATGCTATCTCTGAGTGTTATGAAGCACACATATACACATATTCCATATGTCAGTTGCAATCTTCAAATCATGTCGCATTAACTAAGAGAAAGGGAACACCTGCTACCGTACAACAGTGGCCCACATAAAAAAGACACTGGTACATGTTAGCATATTATTAACTTTTACCAATTTGCAGAATTAACAATAGTATTTACAGAATAAAGTGAGTACATTACTTACGTTGGTAGTCCTGTATTGCGACAGTCCTATAACTTGACACACGTACATATATTTCTCTGATATTTTCACAGTCCAAGAAATCCCAGTTTTGTCTTCACATTTATAGTTGTCTGTTGGCATGTTATTCATTAGTATATGGAGGTGAAGAAGGGGGGGGGTCGCCCCGGTGGCGCAGTGGTCTAAGCGATGGCTTCTGATCATCCGTCCGAAAGGGGTCCGGGTTCGAATCCCGGTGAGGCATGGATGTTGTGTTTGTCTTACGGCAATGGCTCTCTCCCTTCCCTGGAACCAGTGGCCCTAAATTAGGGACGGGTGACTGCTTTATAGTCCATTGAGTTGCGCACGGTGGTCGTTAAACCTCCAATAAAAAAAAAAAAAAGAAGAAGAAGGGGGGGGGGAGTGCTAAGCAGCTTTCCAGTGGTTAAAGCTATGCAACATAATAGTTCACATACATACATACATACATACATACATACATACATACATACATACATACATACATACATATTAGGTGCTTGAATTAATCCCCGCTGTTGCCCAATAGAGCGCAGCAGCGGTGCGCTGTGACCTGGATCACATGTGACCTCCCTTGTGCACACACGTACCGTCCGTAGTCTGGGCAAAGCAGTGTGTGACACGCGATCGGAGGGCACAGAACACGAGTTTATATCGCATTCACGATGTCGAGTTTCGTACCAAAAAAGGAGCATTTGCGGGAAACATTACTCTTCTGCTTTCATCTTAAGAAATCTGCAGCGGAAAGTCATTGTTTGCTAGTGCAGTGCAGGCCTATGGGGAACATGCCCTATCGGAAACAACATGCAGAGAGTGGTTCCAATGCTTCAAAGCCAATGAATATGACGTGAAGGACAAAGAGCGCCCTGGGCAGCCAAAAAAGTTTGAAGGTGGCGCATTGGAGACCTTATTGGACGAGGATTCATGTCAGACGCTCCACGAGTTGTCTCAAACACTACGGGTCAATGAGTCAACGGTTAGCAAACGTTTAAAGGCAATGGGAATTATCCAGAAGCTCAGAAACTGGATTCCACATGCATTGCGAGAAAGTGACATCAAACGCGAAACCATGTGTGATTGCTGCTGCAACGACACAAACGGAAGTCGTTTTTCCATCGAATAGTGACTGGCAATGAAAAATGGATTAGTTACGACAATCCTAAGCGCAAGAAATCATGGTTTCGTACCGGCGAACCATCAACCTCCACGCCTAAACTGGACATCCATAGAAGGAAGGTGATGCTGTGCGTTTGGTGGGATCAAGTCAGTGTTGTGTATTCTGAGCTGCTGCAACCCGGTGAAATCATCAATGCTGAACGGTACCGACATTAATTACTCGATGTGAAACATGCACTCATGGAGAAACGGCCGCAATACGCCAAAACACATGACAAGGTTATTCTTCTTCATGACAACGCTAGACCTCATGTCGCCAAATCTGTGAAGGAACTCTTGGAGGCACTTGGCTGGGACGTCTTACCCTACCCGCCTTATTCCCCGGACATTGCTCCCTCGGACTTCCATTTGTTCTGGTCGCTACAACATGGCCTGTCGGAGCAGCACTTCCTTTCTGTCGCAGATATCCAAAAATGGCTCGATGAATGGTTCACCTCGAAAGAACCTGCATTTTTCTACCACGGAATCATTTTTGTTACCCCAGTGGTGGGAAAGGGTCATAGCTGCCAACAGACACAACTTTAAATAGACTATCCTGCACCGTTCTGTGGCAAGACACAGGTGTTTGTGTGGCAAAAAAACAGTGGGAAATAATTCAAGCACCTAATTAATACATACATATCAGTAAGCTGTTCTCTGAGATTCAGAGGTTAGCTCCAAAAAGAAATACAAACTATCAGATATTTTTACTTACTGTTGTTGTATCAAACTTCTCCATTTCCAGCGATCTTGACATGCAACTCGGGTTTCACTAATATCCATTACACGCCGTACACAATATTTATTATACTTCATACTCCTAATCTTTTTCTCATGCAGACACTCCTGAATCTGATCCACCCATGTCTTCTTTGGCCTTCCTCTGCCTTTCCTTCCTGCCACTTGGGCTAAAAAGATTTTCTTAGTAAGCATCTCATCACTCATTCTTTCAACATGGCCAGACCACCGAAGCATATTAGTCTCCACCTTGCTAACAACATTTTGCTTCACATCACACAACTGGAATACATCTTCATTCCTCACACAATCAGACAGTGTCTTGCCCCCCCCCCCTCGATAGTAACGCATTTCACCAGCACACAAACAACTTCTATGTTTCTTCTGTAGTACCCAGGTTTCACTCCCATACATCAGAGTAGGAACAATTAAACTTTCATACACAGCCATGCAGGACTCTCTAGAGAACCCATCATTCCTGTGAAAACCTCCCAGAGCAGCTATGACTTTCAATGAAGAATTCACTTGCCTACTAATTTCACTATCCAATTTGTTCTCTCTGTCAAACATGCTTCCTAAAAACACAAACTCACTCACCTGGTCAATCACAGTGCCATTTATACTTACATTACATTCAGTGCTGCCAGTTTCTTTCTCAAAGACCATAACTTTGGGTTTTCCCTTATTTATACTCAGTTTGAATTTCATGCAAACTTCGTACATACGGAACAACATACTCTGCAAACCACTTTTGCTCTCTGCCAACAGGACAGTGTCATCAGCATACAGCAATCTGCCCACACGGATATCACCAAGACATAAACCACTATTATCTGTTTTGGCATCACGCATGCACGCATCGATAAATATATTAAACAGCCATGGTGACATTACACAACCTTGTCTGACTCCTGCACCAATAGAAACCCATTCTGTTAAAACACCATTCATTCGTACACAAGCTCTACTACCAGCATACATGGCTTTTACACTATTAAGTAGATTCCCAGTAACACCATATTCATTCAATGCCTTCCACAGAAGTGTCCTATTTACTCGGTTGTAAGCTTTCTCTAAATCTATGAAAGCAGGAAAAACTTTCTTACCAACAGCCAGATACTTTTCAATCATCATGTGTAATGCAAAAATTTGGTTAGTGCAGCCTTTACCAAGCATAAAACCACTCTGAACATCCCACATTTTCTCTGATGTAAGACCCTGTACTTTTTCAATAACAACCTTATCAAACACTTTCCCTGGCACACTTAGTGGGCTAATACCACGATAGTTCTTGCATTCAGTCTGATCACCTTTTCCCTTATACACGGGAACAATGATAGCATCCTTCCAATCCTGAGGGACCATTCCTAACTCCCAGCACAACTGGCAAATATCAGTTAACCAGTCAATTATAGAGTCACCACCATAATTCAACATCTCGGCAGTTATGCCATCAACTCCCGGAGCCTTACCATTCTGAAGAGATTTTAGAGATGTACACACTTCTTCTCTTGAGATCCCTCCTGTTCTTCCATCTCTCACTGTGACATTATCTGCTTCAGCCTTAGAATCATCTCTGCTTTCCTGATCTAATAACTCACAGAAGTATTCAAGACATCTTTCACTTAACTCATTGGGCTCCCATATCATTTCCCCGATCTTATTCTTCACACAACTTACAACTTTGTCTCCCCTATTTTTCCTGAGTCTCATGTACTTCCAATCTTTCCAAAATGCCAGTTCATGCCTTTCCACCTTCTCCTTCCTATCTTTTGCCTTACTCTGGCAAACCAGCTTAGCGGCTTCACGCTTCTTATAGCGATATTCATCCACAGAAACTTTACCTTGCAACATCCCCAAATAGGCTTCCTTCTTTCTCTTTACTGCGTCTTCAATCTCAATATTCCTCCAAGCATCACCTCTATTGTAACCCACTATTGTGGTGCCACAGACTTCTTCAGCAGCAGTGACAACACAGTTCTTAAAACATTCCCACTTCTTTTCTACATTCCTCTCACAAGAGTTCAGCTCCTTCAATCGTTCTCTGAGAAAGTCAGAATAACACTGATGATCTTCAAGGAGCCTTTCAACCAATATTTTTTCTATCCTGGGTCTCTTCCTATTCCTTTTCCTCCAACCAACATTGTTTCACTCGTGACACTACCAAGTAATGATCAAAACCAACATCCGCACCTCTCACCACACGGGTGTCAACAACTAAATGTTTCAGACACTGATCGTAGACAACAAAATCTAACACACTCTTTTGACCAAGAGTACGATTTTCCTAAGTATATGTGTGGATATACTTGTGGTTGAAAAACATTTTAAATACACACAAACCATTCTCAATGCAGAGTTCAATTAATCTTTCACCATTATCATTCACACAAGGATCATTAAAATCACACAGAACATTGTCAGAAATTGCATTCTGCACACCTATTCTAGCATTGAAATCCCCTACTACACTGCTGGACAATTGCTAAGGACGGATCATAAACGGCTATATAGCGCATAAAAAAGTAAGTGTGGTTGGATGCCAAGTGAAATAAAATAATGTCAGAATGCCAGGACATTACAAGAAAGACAATTTATTGTGATCTGAAATCCAGAAGGCTTTGGAACGTGTTCAAGGGACAAACAGGCCATTTTGTGCAGAATACGTAAACGTGAAAAAAATGCAATTACCGTCCGCAGGCGTTCCAGCGTAAGATGTCAATACGGGATATGGCCACCATGGAGGGTGATGCAAGATTCCACACGTCATGTCATGCTTTGCACAACATTATCAAGCAGCTGTTGGGGTAATTTATCCCATTCCTCTGTCAGTGCACGGATGAGGGTGTCCTTGTTTATTGGAGGGTATTGGCGACAAGCAAGACTCCTCCCCAAAGCATCCCACACATTTTCAATGGGATTCAGATCTGGAGAACGTGCTGGCCATACGAGGCGTTGAATATCCTCGCTCTCAAGACACTCCTGGATAGCTACTGTTCGATGACATGTTGCGTTGTCGTCCATGAAAATGAATCTATCACCGACAGCACCACGGAACATGCGAACATGAGGTAGCAGAACATCATTAATGTATCGTTGGCCAGTCATAGTCCCAGTTGGAAGCACATAGAGAGACGTACGGCCATTGATCATGATGCCAGCCCATACCATGACACTACATGTCGGATATCGGTCCCTTTCCTGTATGTTTGCTGGACAATATGCAGTACCACTATCACGCCAGATCAGTTGTCGTCGACAATCAGATGATAGACTGTATCTACTCTCATCTGAGAAGAGGACAGCAGACCAGTCGTTATCAGTCCAATTGCGATGTTGATGGCACCATTGCAAACGGGCGGTACGGTGACGTCTGGACAATGGGATGCACACAACAGGACGGCGGGCGTATAGTCCTCCTTCATACAAACGTCTGGCGACAGTTTTTCGGGAGATCCGCTTGCCAGTAGCAGCCATAAACTGATTTGCTACCTCACTAGCTGTGCTGCGCCTGTGTCTTTTTTGTTGATAGCACTATGTACCGATCTTCTGAAGGTGTCGTACTGCGAACACGACCTCCAAGTGACGCTTGCTACACTCTCCATTTGTTTGAAATGATTTCCAAAGCCTTGAAACAACACTGCGGCTGACGTCGAACTCCCTGGCAACATCTGTTATTTTTCGCCCTTCTTCAATCTTGCCAATAATACGGCCACGCGTAAAATCATCTAGGTGATGTCGGGAAAACATACTGAAAATTGCAAGTTCGTCAATTGATTCTTTCCCTTTTAACTTTGCGTTTGAACAACAACAGTCAATACGCGTCAAATCCTTTATATCTCTTATCAGCGCTATGACGTCACGAACAAGTTCGGCAATCCAAAATTTGCATACGCACAACACGTCTTACTGTATCCCGCACTTATGCTAATTTCCACATTTTCCTGCCTTCCATTTTACGGTTGCTATCATTGCTATTGTCATCCGTCCTTAGCAATTGTCCGGCAGTGTATTATCACTTTTTCTTTAGCACCAAACTGGCTCAAAACAGCTTTTAGCTCATTCCAGAAATATTCCTTGTTATCAGAAGGTTCTGAGTCACAAGGAGCATACACTACAACAATTACAATTTTCTGAAGTTTCACTTTCAAACGAATCCAGAGAATCCTCTCACTTATGCAACTATTTTGAATCAAGTTGTTCTTCATCTTTTCACTTAAAATCACACCTACACCAGCCTGTTCCCTAACATTATCCAATAGTCCAGACCACACACTCACAGTGCCATTCACTTCTATCCCAATTTCTTTCTTTTTGGTTTCACTTACACACAGCACATTCAATCTATACTCATTCATCTCTTCGATCACCTCATTCATCTTGCCATTTATACCTCTAGTATTCCATACACCAATCTTACATTCACTCAGCCGAGATGAAAAAGACAAAAAAAGTCTTTCTCATATATGAAAAAGACATCTTGGCAAATGGTGGACCTACCAGAGTTTTGTAAAAATACTCTGGTAGGTCCACCACATCCCACACTTGAGTCCGGATATTGATTTCTTTTTGTCTTTTTAATCAGGTAAGTACATCAGTGTGGGGGATTAGCCCACAGCTGACGGTTGCAGTTGGTCATTCAACCGAAAAATTCTAGAACAAAACTCGGTGAGTTGGTGTCTTTTTGCCGATGTCACACAGAACTAGCTGGCACCTCTCCAAGATTCACAGAGACCCTAGTTGCTGTTGTGTGTGCCATTGTTATTACGGATCGTCCAGAGGAGGCAAACCCATCGCTCAGTAGGACCGCCAGCTTATAATAGTTCACTATGCGTAAAATACCTGGATTAACCCTAAATTTGGATGTACCGATATGTTTAACCACTGGAAAGCTGCTTGACACTCCCCCACCCCTTCTTCACCTCCATATACTAATGAATAACATGCCAACAGACAACTATAAATGTGAAGACAAAACTGGGATTTCTTGGACTGTGAGAATATCAGAGAAATATATGTACATGTGTCAAGTTATAGGACTGTCGCAATACAGGACTACCAACGTAAGTAATGTACTTGTTTTATCCTGTAAATACTATTGTTAATTCTACAAATTGGTAAAAGTTAATAATATGCTAATGTGGACCAGTGTCTTTTTTAAATGGGCCGCTGTTGTACGGTAGCAAGTGTTCCGACATGATTTGAAGATTGCAACTGACATATGGAATATGTGTATACGTGTGCTTCATATAACACTCAGAGACAGCGTGATACAGACTCACTTATGTGCCGATAAGCAAATTCACTCCAGTTGTGAATGAGAAAAGAGTTCATGTTTCCAGCATTACATTCTGGTAAATGCTGACAGTGAAGGCATATTACTGCACAGTATTCAGTTTTATACATTTTTATGTAACTTAGTTCTCTTCAGAATGTTCACAATTGGCTGATAGAAGTTCATTGAACCCACATAGCGAATGTTACATACATCTCGTTGTAAAGTTGCTGTCATGCTTCTTAGTTTCTGATGAACTAGGTTGGAGACCTTATGCCAAGGGAAGAAGGGAAGTCGTATTTGCCTTGCCAACTGGTAAATTCTATTGAATTCTTCATGACACAATCCAATAGAAGATGAGTGGGAAAGTGCCCTATTGATCAAAAATCGTAAGGGGGCTAATTTATAGGCCAGTGGATGAGAATGGGAATTCTATTTGGCAAGGACTATTGACATAGTTAAAAACTTTTAATGATTATGTACTACCTTTGTAAAAAAAAACTAGTTAATCATACTGTTATCTGGCAACCTGAACTAGCCTCGCTATGCAGTCTGGGAATTGTGGGGAAATAACTATATAATACTATAATTGCACTCCAGTGTTGCTGATTAGGCCTGATGATGCAGTCGTTGTGGCTGTGAAAGATCTTGCCTGTGTCTTTTAGTTGATTTTAAATTGTACATAAAATCTTTTTATCTCTGCAGTTTAACTCGGCTAAAGTGTTTGTGAATCGTGCTTCTGACAGCTGTTGTGTCTACAATTTTACTTAAGCCATCTCTTTACCGGTATGCCCAGGTTCTTTTAAGAACTGAAAAAAGCGTTTTACCACAGCACCTTCTTTGTTTACATATCTAATAATAACGCTTACTTGGTCATTGTGTGTATGTCAGGTGTGGAATCTACAATAATTGCAAAATGTTTGGTTTCTTTCACTTCCCGTACTATTGCACTGATGACTGCTTTTGCCATAATCCGTATGAGCTCCTCATAGGTACCAAATGATAAATATGAAGTCTTACCTTTACCATGATTTCCATACTGGGCTATGTGACCTTTCAAGAATGGGTTAAATTCTGCTATAAAGCTCCAAGCATATCATAAAATCTCCATTCTTTGCAAAACCAAACATTTCATATTCACTGCAAAATGGTAACCACGAGAGGACAGTTTTTTTTTACAACAGCTACTACTCTCTGGAGAACATTTCTAATATTTAACTTCTTCTAACTGACATAGTCGATGCCTGTCAACTCTGTACAGTTCATCACCCCATTTTTTAAACACAATCACGATGAGAATGGGAATTCTCATGTTCTGTCACCCATTGATCAGCATGCTTCACATCATTAAAGCCACTTGCAGCAAATTGTGATATCCCTCCAAAAAGTTTACATGGTGCACAAAAAACAGATCCTTGGCTGCAGGAATGCAGTAGATAGGCATATTTCATAATGTTTCCATTTAAAACATTTCATTCAAACAGTGCTTTTGTCAAGACTATGCTTGTTTGGATAAATCCACTTAGAATCAGAAAAATTGCTGTCCATTTTTTTATTCACGCTATTTTGGGCAAAGTAGTCATGTGTGACATCAATTTATCACCAAAGAAAATGGGTCATCCTTTGGTTTTAAAATTTCGTTTTCTTTCAATACTAGATCATCTGAATTATCAACACTAGGCCTACTGGAAACACCACTATAAGTAGGTGCACACTCACATCAAGTTTGTCTGCATCATCATTTTTATTTTTTGCAATTAATTGAGGTGAAGTTGTTTCAGTTTGAGTTGTGTTTCTGGGGGGAAAAGAGAACAGCTTTTGTGTTTGAGACAAAAATTCATTTTCCTTTCTCTTCTCTTCCGCTAATCTGTGGTATTTTGCGCCACTTAATGTTTTCGGCCATCCATTTTGTAAAAATGACATGACATACACTCTTATTAAAACAGAACTCACTCAATATGAATCACAAAAAAAAAAAAAAGAAAAAAAAAACACGAATAAAATACAGCAGCAAAATAACCTCACAGTAACACAGTACACTGTAAATAAACAATACCGAACAGTGTAATATAATGTTTCACACTTCTGGTACGAACATATTAAATATATTTTAATACTAAAGCTACAATAAAAAAAATACAGAACATACTGACACACAACCGATACATGCTTAGCATTTACAGTCCAAACTCAGGTAAACAAACCTCTCCTTTCACGATTTTAGCTTAGGTACCCGGTAGCGGTACGTTCCACTTTCAAACAGCAGTGGCTGAATGCCATTATCACACAAACAGTGTGACCAATTACCACCCACTGCCAGACCACGGTACGAAACTTTCCTCATACATGTAGTGCTAAATATCCTGTTCTGTTCAAATGCTACCGTACTGCATGTATTCTTGAAACTCATTTTAAAACTGTTTACTGTTTATTTGTTTGGTTGTACCCATAAATTGCTGCCTTGGGCCAATTAGGCCCATGCCTAAATACAGCTCTGATCCTAACAGGTAAAAAACTTCTTTGGTGCTTACACGTGGCATAACAATTACTCAAAATATCTTTAACTTTGAACCTAATAGTTTAGATGTTGCTTTTATTAACTCACCCATATGTTTTACACACATCTTTTTTTTCTGTGTTCTATGGAGGAAAACAAAACTTTTTCACCATCCAAATGTAATAAAACTGATATATACTATACTCAAAAAAAAAAAAAAAGGATCCAGGTACAAACATCAATTTCATGTTGACCTCACTGTGACTCGCCTTAATATTGGGTTGGTTCTCATTTGGATTACATAGCTAATTATACATTCCATTCCTTTGCATAATTTTTCACAAATGAATGACAGACAAATCAGTGTAATTTCTTATTCCTTTGGCCCTTCCATGACATTCTAGTTCATTCCATAAATGTTTTACT
The DNA here is from genome assembly GCA_039090855.1 of Macrothele yani. Taxonomy (NCBI): domain Eukaryota; kingdom Metazoa; phylum Arthropoda; class Arachnida; order Araneae; family Macrothelidae; genus Macrothele; species Macrothele yani. The sequence continues at coordinate 935,714 of CM076996.1, read as the reverse complement.
GAGTGCAAGTTAAGGACCCTGCATCAGCCAATTCACCTTCTGCACATTCACATCCATAAATGAACCTGTAACAGCACCTGCAGTATGACAAGGTACATTATCCCACTGAAAGAAACATGGGTCTGCACCATAGAGCTGCCACAGTGTAGTGAGTGCCAAATATGTCCAAAATATTCAGGTCAGTTTCAGTGTCTGTGGTTCCTGGTTTAACCAAGGGAAACAACTCACGTTATTACACCACTCCCTATGAACTTAGCTGTTGGCAAATGGACTCTCTTTCTTTAGCAGCTGACATTCTTCAGATATCCATTGCACTTGTCTATCTGTTTGGAACAGGGCATGGCTCATCACTCTGTAGAACTGATGTCTGCCACTCTAAGGACAAAATACAAAACTCTTTGCATAATGCAGTTTAGACAACCGATTGCGGTTTCTAATGTTAGGCTTGGGTGTCACTGTTCTCCTGTGATAGTTGATGCTGTTCAGCATAGTATGTGGTATGTTTGTACAGAAAGCAACATAACTGATAATTGGGTAGTGCATGTCATCCACAGTTGCATGAATGAATTAACAAACTAGTAATGCTACATTGAACAGTAACTTCCCTCGTGATATTAATCAACTTGGTTCTACAAGCTATACCATGATGAATATAATAAACATTTGACTTAAAGTCCTTCACCAGTATGTGTTACATAATTTGAAAAGGGAAGCAATGGACTACAAAAATACCAGTGTTTGAACAACCTTTGGAGGAAGGTATATGTATAATGGCAATTTTGAGAGATTCTGGAATTTAAGCTTCAGTTCCTTAATGATATACAAATTTAAGTGTTGTATTGTTATTGGCATTATAAAGCTTTGCTAGCAGTATTTTGTGATGCAACTCTTTGGTAAAACTCAAAAATTGCACAAGTGAAATTGAAAATCTGTCCCATAAATTTTAGAAAAAAAAAGTGTGCATGTGTGACCTACTTTTCTCATTTTTTGTATTTTTTTTTATTGAAGGTTTAACGACCACCGTGAGCAACTCAATGGACTATAAGCAGTCGCCCGTCCGTAATTTAGGGCCACCGATTCCAGGAAAGGGAGAGAGCCAGTGCCGTAAGACAAACACAACATCCATGCCTCACTGGGATTCGAACGCAAAACTCTTCCGGACGAATGGTCATAAGCCATCGCTTAGACCACTGCACCACCGGGGCAGCACTCATTTTTTGGTGGGGTGGAGATTCAGTATTATAAGCTCACATTTAGTTTTCCAGTTTTTAAAAGTGCTCTAAAAAGATTTTGGATATAGTGATTTCTGCTCCCAGGAAGTTCATATACCTTATTGTACTCTGTACTGAAGGCAGGCATAAACAAGCCCCATATTATGTAAACAAACAAATTGTAATGACTAGGAAATAATTGTCATCACAACATGTCGCCTGCTTAATTTTCAGGTTGTGCAGAACCTTGTTGAAGAAGTAGTAAGTTGCTACTCAGATGATAATAATCAAGGTTATTTAGTGAGGCTCTTCTTCCACTTTTTGATCTATAGCAATATCATAAACATGGCCCCTCTTCAAATTACCTCCTTGTTGCTGAGAATCTATTACTAATAGTGAAGCCCATTTTACGGTTTGATATCTTGAACAGGCCCACCTAATCCTCTTTTGTTTGACATATTTTTTGTAGATTTATGTTCTGATACATAAGTCTAGAGTTATCTTCCTGTCTTTACCATATAGTTAATTTTAACAATTTCAAATGCTGAAACATTAAGGTAAACATAACCATTCCATTTCTTTTACACTTACCTTTAGATATACTAATTCCCTGGAGCAATGAGATTCAACAATTGGTTCTCCTCTAATGTTCAATTCTTTCTCCACAATTGTAGGAGTGTCAGTACCATTAGATTCTCTAAATTTAACACGATAATACTTCTTCACAGAAAATGGTTCAGCTTCAATGCGATATTTCAATCGAATGTATGTCCCATGAGAAAGAAGTGAAGAATTGAAGTCAAAGCATGCCTTAAAAGAAAAGCTAAAAAGGAAAGAACACACATAAAAAAACTCTGATGATATTAAACCAATCAAAGAAAAAAGTCAAAAACTTAACTAGTATATATTTGCCTCATATCTATTTTTTAAGTATTATACTTCTGAGCAATCTTGATGTCACAAAAAAAAAAAAAAAAAAAAAAAAAATCAGTTCCACCCATTATAGAAATATCATTAAGTACTCCAAATATAATATTGTAACGTATACTCTATATTCACTTTCCTTTTGATTTTACTATCTCTGGTTATTTTATTTTACTATGTAAATTATCTTCCTACTGAACGAAATATTATTTCACCCGCTGAATGAGATCTGGCAATGAGTGTAAGTCATGACGTGGTGGTAGCTAGTATATAGGCGCGTTCATCGAGACTTGTGTGTTGGGTTGGTTGGTGTGTTGGCGTTGCGAGGTGTTGTTATGAGAGAGTGTGTACAATAAGAGGAAAGTTTATTCATTATTATGTACAAGATATATGAGTGCCTTAGTTGACCAAGAGTCTTGGAAATAAACAAGTTTTCAGTAAGTTCAGTCTTTCTCAATTCATAGTTTTTGTCAGACCTCTGTCTGGCTGTTAGGTTTATGACTTTTATTACGTAATATAAATAACCAGCGTTGAGACTTTGTTTAAGTTCGTAATTAACTAGTAACAACACCCTTTTGGGAATTCATTATTTTGAAGCTTAGTGCAAGTATATCATTAGCTAGCTGGTAAGAAGAGAATCATTCATAATAATTAGCTTAGCGGAAAGTAAATAAAGCTAATTCATTATAATATTTGAAACTCATAGTGAGAGATGGGTTTGCATCTGTTGAGTGTTCCACTTGGCAACAATGGCACAAAATACCAACAAGGGCCCTCATGAATCTGAGAAGCTGACACAAAATTAAGAGTGGTATAAATACTGTTGAGGGCCGGCTAGTTTTTTGTGACATTGGCCAAAAGACTAATCCCCTGGGTTTTGTTCCAGAACACTTAGGTGGAAGGACCAACTGGAACTATCTGCTGTGTGCTCCCCCCCTCCCCCACACACACACACATACACTGATGTACTTTTATGATTTTTAAGACTCAAAGAATTTATAGGACTTAAGTGTGGGATATGGTGCACCTACCACACTTGAAAAAACTGGTCCATCACAGAATTGACCAAGAACTTATAAATGGCATATGAGAAAGAGACCTCAGGTGAATGAAAAATTGGTGTATGGAATACAAGAGGAATAAATGGAAAGATGAATGAGATGATTGAAGAAATGAAAATGTATAGATTTGATGTGCTGTGTGTAAGTGAAACTAAAAAGAAAACAATTGGGATAGAAGAAGTGAATGGAATGATGAGTGTGTGATCTGGAGTGTTGGATAATATAAGAGGGAGGACAAGCTGGTGTAGATGTGATTTTGAGTGAAAAGATGAACACAGGGCCGGCTCTATGTAATATGGCGCCCCGGGGCAAGAGTGAATTTTGACGCCCCATATCAGAGTCCAGCTCCCCATCCCCTCCAAATAAATATTTTGGGAAGGGCTTTGGTTTGGAACAATTCAACTAATCAACTAAAGAGATACAGGTTAAAACATTTCATTGATATTCAACACTTTTACAAAACCTTCAATTACAGATTAAAGATAATTTCACTTTCCTTGCTTTCATTTCAGCAAAAGTTGTCACTGCTTTTGATAGGTCAATCTTCTGAGCAATGCCGTTTTCTATTGACAACACAGATAATGAAGACAGTCTATTGTCAGTTATTGTAGACCTCAGATAATTTTTGATTAGTTTCAGCCTAGAGAAAGTATGCTCCAGACTTGCCACAGTTACTGGAACTGTCAGAAGGATTCGCAAAGCAATCAAATTTGGTGAATTTATCTGGTATTTTCGTTTCGAGAAGAAACTGCAATGCTTCTCGAGAGTTGACACATTTAGTTTTAGATGGCATAATTAACTTTAAGTGTATTAGCTCTTGTGCTAATTCTGCACCATTTATGTCTGATGAGGCTCAGTCACTTAAAAGCATGGTGTAAATCCATGCAATGAGCCTCCAAGTTCTCCGGCAGACATTTTAAGTTATATAAGAAACCCCATAACTTAGTGTAGCTGTGCATTTGCTCAAATTGCTCATTTAAGGCACTTTGAACTTTGTCAACTGTGGCAAAGAAGAAATCCCTTTCAAACTTTCCTTCTGCAGTTTCCACTAATTCATCTTCCACCTCATAGTCAAACATCTTTATACGTTTTCTCCTTCTAGTTTCTCGGAAAACGGCCCCTGTGCTCAGGCTCTCTGCACTTTTTGCAGCTTTCAGTTTCGCTTCATCGTAGCCATTGTCTCTGAAAGCCTTGCTAAAGTTAATTGCGCCCTCTATCATAGCTGTAGTAACAAGTAGATCACAGTCAGCATTTTGCATGCATTTGCTGTTATTCAGTTGGTATAGTAGATCATACCATACATGGAGTCCAAGTAAGAATTTAAAATCGCATAACTGTTCTGCGAAGCAATAAGTCTCGTGCTTCACTCCCGTGTCGACAGATGGGTTTGTGTTTTCATAGATCTCTATCAAGCTATCATACACTTGTTTTGTCCAAGTATAAATAGCTTTGCCTGTGTCGATTCTACTTTCCCATCTTGTCGTACAGAGTGGCTTCACGGTAAGTATTGGAACGTGCTTCAAAAGAACACTCCATCTTTGTGTCCAAAGAGAGTGATTGCTTCGGTGGATACTGACGCTGCGTCCGAAAATTTAAGGAATGGTAGCCGCAAGAAAGGTAGAATGCTCAAGGGTTCATCTGCAATACCATCGCCTATACGCCTTCGTTTTTTCCTTTCATATTTGAAGCATTGTCATATCTTTGGCCTCCTAATTTATTAAAATCTAGGTTGTTCTCCTGCAAAGTTTTAGTTCAGTTCAGTCCTTTTTCTGTGACCTTATTTGCTTCCTTAAATTCTAAAAAATGCTCTTTTACAGTGATTTCATCATTACTGAAATCTGTAAACCTGATAATCACAGAGAGCTTTTCCGAGCGGCTCACATCTGGAGTGCAATCCAAAATGATTGAGAAGTAATTTGATTGCTTGGCTCTTTTATGGATGTCCATTAATACTTTATTTGCCATCAAATTGACAATCTCATTTTGTACAGCTTTCCCCAAATAATGGTCTGCTATAGAACTATCTTAGATTCTCCACAGGTTTTCCCACATTGTATCATCAAGTTGCCCAAAAAGCTCAACAAGTCCGAGGTAGTTCCCATTATTAGCTGTAAAGGGTTTGTCTGGCGAGCCCCTGAAAGCAAGATTGTGCTCAGATAAATAAAGAACTATAGCCATTAGTCTTTTCAAGAAGACTTTCCAATGCTCCACTTCATGATTTATCATTGTCCTGTGCAGGGCATCAACACCCTTGTTGATCTTGAGCCTTTTTCTGTTTCAATCCACATACAATATGCTAAAGAATGACTGTGGGATGTCTCATGTTCTTTGAAACGATCAGCGAGGTGCTTCCAGTCATCGTAACCAGTTGTTTTTAGCTGTGATGGTATTGGATGTGACAGTTTTATAACAGGGAAAAGTGTGCAACACAGACAAAAAACATGGCTCGTTTGATTTGAATATACCAGCCATCGCCTTTTAACTTTTCACCATTCGTTAACTTTCTTATGAAGTAAAATATACATAATATCTAAGGTATTTTTACCTGATATTGTGAAAGTATTTCGCACGTTGTTGCTCTGTGAGGCACGTGCTCCTGGCCGCACAGAGCAACAACGTGCGAAATACTTTGACAATATCAGGTAAAAATGCCTTAGATATTATGTATATTTAATCAAAAGCACGTTTACAACATAAGACAACCCTTAAGGTTGCCTCATGAATTGCATTTTTCGTAATTTCTTATGAAGTGTTTAGCAGAAAACTGGCGACCTTCATCTACTGGGAAATCTTTCTTCTCAAGACTTTGACTTTGCAGTCCGATTTCGATCATAAGAACAGTGTCAATGAATGATGAAGTGATATTGGCTGGCCAGTTGGCAGGGTCTGTGAAGTCAATATCGGTCAAAGAGGAGAACTGTTCATTTTGCATGGTTTTCCTGCATGGTTTTCTGTGTGAAGTTCTGAGCTGGATCTGAAGCATATTTTGTTGAGCAGTGGCTATCAGAAAACTCTTGCGGCTGGTTTTTCTCTTCAGCAGCAATCCGAGTGCGATCTGTTGAATGCTCGGGTGACATCAAGCTCATCAGCTGAAAAGCAGTGGATGTGATCAGGATCAGATGCTTGCTGTTTCTCAGGAGGTCTTTGAAAACACTTTTGCAAACTTTCAGAAGATCTTTGATCTTCTGCTTGTCTCTTTGCCTTCCTTTTCCGGTGCTGATAACCAGATAGTTTTTGTGGAATAACTTTTTTACGGGTCTTATAGAGGTTATTTTTCATGAAAGTTGGTTGTCAAATTTTCGAACTAAAGCCTAGTTTGTCATCAGGACTATGTCACTGGAGTAGTTGCTGCCACTCAATTGGAAGAGTCCATCCGCAATTATCGTTAATTGTGGTACTTCTTCTTGCTATTTCGATCCCTTCTTCTAGTTTCCTCTTTACTAAGTTTGACTGGTGGGCGATTATTTTCACTGAGTCCCAATTTATGGAGTGTCCACTTGCTTGTATATGTCTGTCTAGCCCTGTTTTGTTCCCAATGTTCCTAATAGCTGCTTGGTGTTCTTTCATTCGGACCTTAATACTTCTCCCTGTTTCTCCTATATAGCTGAGTCCGCAGTTACAGTCGATGCAGTAAATTACTCCTTCCTGCAATTGGATGTCCAATTCTTTCTGCTTTAAAGCTGGCAGGAATTTCTTTATTTTGTTATTAAGATCTGGAGCTAGCCTGATATTATATTTTGCTCCGATCCTTTTCAGTTTCTCGAAAAGTCCCTTGTGGTACGTAATTTTGCTGGTGAATTTGAAGTTGGTTTTATCCTGCTTCTTTTTGGCACTTGTTTAAATATTTTCTCAACATATGGGGAGGGGTAATTGTTTTCTGCCAATATTTTCTTTAATTCTTCTTTGTGAAGATCTTTCTGAGTAGCTGAAGAGACCAGGATTTCAATTTTTTCCAAAAATTGTCTCGCCGTATTCGATTTAATATAATCAGGGTGGAATGAGCAGAAGTCTAACATCTTCCCTGTGTTGGTGGGTTTTCTAAAAAGCTGAGTGAATATTTTCCCCTCTCTTGAGGTCAAGGTTAAATCTAGGTAATTGATGCTATGGTCTTTTTCCTGTTCCAGGGTGTACTGCAAGGTATTCTCTAGTAAGTTAAATTCTTCCAGAATCTGAGAGGGTAGAGATTGATCCACAGTATCTACTATAATTAGGATATCATCCATGTACCTTACATAGAGAGCAAACAAGGAGGGTTGTATCTCTGCTAGCAAATTATTATATAAGTAAACTAGAGGCAAAAATCCTTATACAACCCTCCTTGTTTGCTCTCTATGTAAGGTACATGGATGATGTCCTAATTATAGTAGATACTGTGGACCAATCTCTACCCTCTCAGATTCTGGAAGAATTTAACTTACTAGAGAATACCTTGCAGTACACCCTGGAACAGGAAAAAGACCATAGCATCAATTACCTAGATTTAACCATGACCTCAAGAGAGAGGGAAAATATTCACTCAGCTTTGTAGAAAACCCACCAACACAGGGAAGATGTTAGACTTCTGCTCATTCCACCCTGATTATATTAAATCGAATACGGTGAGACAATTTTTGGAAAAAATTGAAATCCTGGTCTCTTCAGCTACTCAGAAAGATCTTCACAAAGAAGAATTAAAGAAAATATTGGCAGAAAACAATTACCCCTCCCCATATGTTGAGAAAATATTTAAACAAGTGCCAAAAAAGAAGCAGGATAAAACCAACTTCAAATTCACCAGCAAAATTACGTACCACAAGGGACTTTTCGAGAAACTGAAAAGGATCGGAGCAAAATATAATATCAGGCTAGCTCCAGATCTTAATAACAAAATAAAGAAATTCCTGCCAGCTTTAAAGCAGAAAGAATTGGACATCCAATTGCAGGAAGGAGTAATTTACTGCACGACTGTAACTGCGGACTCAGCTATATAGGAGAAACAGGGAGAAGTATTAAGGTCCGAATGAAAGAACACCAAGCAGCTATTAGGAACATTGGGAACAAAACAGGGCTAGACAGACATATACAAGCAAGTGGACACTCCATAAATTGGGACTCAGTGAAAATAATCGCCCACCAGTCAAACTTAGTAAAGAGGAAACTAGAAGAAGGGATCGAAATAGCAAGAAGAAGAAGTACCACAATTAACGATAATTGCGGATGGACTCTTCCAATTGAGTGGCAGCAACTACTCCAGTGACATAGTCCTGATGACGAACTAGGCTTTAGTTCGAAAATTTGACAACCAACTTTCATGAAAAATAACCTCTATAAGACCCATAAAAAAGTTATTCCACAATCACTATGAATAGAGGTGCCATAAATGCATTTACAACCAGATAGTTTTGTCCTTTTTATATTTCAGCACCTAGAAAGAACTTAAACACTTTAAAATCGACGCACACGCTGTTTGAAAAAAGGCAAAATATCCAGCCAAATATGCACCGGAAAGCTCAGATCATATGCTACACTCTACCAATTAAAAAAGCACTTGGTTTTTCTCCAATCAAGGTCGACAGACGCCAGTGCATAAGCACTGAAGAATTAGTTTGCCGAATAAAAAAAAAGTCAGAAACAAAAGTTAGAGAAAATGCATCACAAATAACATAGGCATAAACCCAGGAGCAAAAAGTACTTAAAACTGCGATGTACATCGCAGAACGCAGAACAAAGTCCCCCCCCCCTGCAGAACATTTTCTTTTTAATCTTTTAATCTTAGATTTCAATGTCTTGCGGAACATATTTTTTTTTTTTTATCTTAGATTTCAGTTTTCTTGTAGGATGTTTTTATTTGTAGAACATATTTTGTTAAATTTTAAATTTCAATCCCTTGCAGAATTTTTTTTATCTTAAATTTGCAAGCGCAGCACTCGCTTACGTGTCCGATCTGCCGGTAACTGCTCGTCTACACTCCGCGCCCTTCTCCCCGGAGCACCAAACAATCCCTCGCCCTCCCCACATCCATCCACCCATCCCTACCATTTGGATATATATATATATATATATAAAGCAGAGACTGAAACAAAACAAAAAAACATTATTATTTAACTAGGACAAAAACTACAAATTTAACCTTTAAAACCCAACAGGCATGAGTGCAAAATAAAATAATAGCAAAACCAGAATGCAGAAAGTGTCAATAATGCCAAGCCTTGGCTTTATCAAGGACCAGCAAAACTCTGCATTTTCTCACTTCCACAAAGACCTAGTTGGAAATGAGTTTCTGCAAAGCCATAGATGCAAGTATAAATACCACAATAATTTTTAATTAACATAACCACCCTCAATGGTGCGGGAAAAATAATTTAGCTAAAGTTTTTGCGTACATCTATAACTTTCCTGGCCCAACCCATACTCATCATCTGCCACAAAAAAACAGAAAAATGTTTTCAAAAAAACTCGCAAGTTGTGAGAAGGCTTAATAATTTTTGTGTATTTTGGAGAGTTATTCTACTCTTTCTGGACAAGCAGGTCTTCATTCTAAGTTTTGTAGTTTTTCTTGGAGGATTTTCACGTGTAGCGTCATTTTATGCGGGGCAGACCTGGGACTTTTTCCTATCCTACTTGGGTGCTGCTGCTGACGATGGTCGGCCATTTTATGTCATTTCGTGGAGGACACAGCATTGTGAGTAAGCTCTTGCCTTTGTTCTTGTGCAATTTTTCTATCTTGTTTTAATTGTGTTTGTTAAAAGCGGAAAATATATTTTTCTTATTTGGCATTGGTGCAAATTGTTTTTCTAACTTTTTGAGTTTTTTCTTTCACTTAATCTTGGAAACTTGGAAATTGTGCGCGTTTTTGCGCACTTTGTTTGAGCAGTTTGCTGTTTACTCGACCTAGTGGTCAACGTTGTTTTTTCGTAGTTGGTTGGTGCAAAATTTCTTCCTTTTATACACTTACAGCACTCCTGGAATATTTTGTAATTATTGCAACTATTTTTTTACTTTATGTATTTTTTCTAAAGCATTCTTTTTTTGTTCTTATGGCTTCAGTTTTCATGGAAGCTGTATGTACAAAAGTTCATATTTACTTACATGTCTCTGTTGTAATTCTTATTCTTTTATTTTTATTGTATTTTCGGTAATGCTTTTTTACCCCAAGAAATGACATTATTTAATGCTTTTAGCACTTTGTTTCACGTTTGGAACTTCTCTTGGGCGATTTGGTTGCTCAACCACGTGCTTTAACTAAATTTTCTGTTGGTTTGCTCAAGCCTTCTCACAACTTGTGAGTTTTTTTAAAACGTTTTTTCTGTTTTTTGTGACAGATGACGAGTATGGGTTGGGCCAGGAAAGTTATAGATGTATGCAAAAATTTTAGCTAAATTATTTTTCCCGCACCATTGAGGGTGTTTATGTTAATTAAAATTTTTTGTGGGATTTATACTTGCATCTATGGCTTTGCAGAAACCAGGTTCCAACTAGGTCTTTATGGAAGTGAGAAAATGCAGAGTTTTGCTGGTCTTTGATAAAGCCAAGGCTCGGCATTATTGACACTTTCTGCATTCTGGTTTTGCTATTATTTTATTTTTTACTCATGCCTGTTGGGTTTTTAAGGGTTAAATTTGTAGTTTTTGCCCTAGTTAAATAATACTTTTTTGTTTTGTTTTTTTTGTTTCAGTCTCTGCTTTGTAGTTTGTAATTTCTGAATATTCATCACTGCTGCGTAGCACGTCATGATCTTCAGATTGTTTGTTTAAAAAAAAATTCGGTTTTAAATTTTAGATTGTAAATTTTGTCTTTAGCTCTGCTTTTGGGTGTATCATCATCATCATCATTGTCAACCATTATCAATCCACAGCTGGACGAAAGTCTCCCCAAGTTTCCTCCACAACGGTCTGTCTTGTGCCAGTCTCCTCCATGTCACTCCCGCATACTTTCGAATTTAATCCACCCATCTTCCATGTGGTCTTCTTCTGGGTCTTTTCCTGTCCCTTGGAATCCAATCTAAAAGTTTGGCTGTCCATCGATGGTCTGTCCTTCTGGCAGTATGTCCAGCCCATTGCCATTTCAGGGATTTAACTCTGATCATGATGTCTTCCACTCTTGTGATTTTTCGGATCCACAAGTTCCTCTTCTTATCTCTCCAGGTTACACCAAGCATGCACCTCTCCATGCTTTTTTGAGTTGTTTGCAGCCTTTGTATGTCTCTTTAAGTTAAGGTCCACGTCTCTTCACCATATGTAAGCACTAGAAGGATACATTGATCAAACACTTTTCTTTTAAGACATAATGGCATATTGCTCTTGAAAATTATGCTGTTTCTTCCAAAAGCTCTCCAGGCACGTTTTGTACGCCGATTAATTTCTTCATCAATGTGACCCTCACTTGATATCTGCTGTCCAAGATAAACGTACGTGTCTGTTATCTCCAGTTTTTCTCCATCAATCGATAAATCTTCATTTCTTGTAAAAGCATTGAACATCACTTTTGTCTTCTGAAAGTTCACTTTTTATCCCACTTCTTTACTCTTGTCAGCAAGTTCCTGGATCATACTCTGCAGCTCTGATGGGGTAGTTGCAAAAATGACTATGTCATCAGCAAAACGAAGGTGGGTTAGATAATCTCCATTAATCTTTATCCCTTTGTTTTCCCAGTTCAGCGATTGACAGACATTTTCCAATGTGGCATTAAAGAGCTTGGGAGATATGGTGTCACCTTGTCTCACTCTTTTTCCAATTTTTATGTGTGTAGTATTTTCAAACAGCCGAATCTTTGCACTTGCATTTTCATAGATGTTATTAATAATATTAATGTATGCATCTTCAATACCGCAGGATTTCAGAGCCATTGTAACTGCTGATTGTTTCCCCGAATCAAAGGCTTTTTCATAATCGATAAAAGCCATGCACAATGGAAGTTCATATTCCCTCACTTTTTCAATTAGTTCTTTCAGTATGTGGATATGATCTATTGTGCTGTAGCCACTCCTGAATCCAGCTTGTTCGCTCGGTTGAGCCATGTCTAGTGTCACCTTTAAGCGGTGTGAAAGAACTTTAGTGAAGATTTTATAAACCCCTGATAGGAGGCTGATAGGTCTGTAGTTCCTGAGATCCTCAATGTCACCTTTTCTATGTAGCAAGATCATTGTAGCATTGTTCCAATCCTCAGGAATCTTCCCTTCATTAAGGCATCAAGTGAAAATTTGGGCGAGTACTGTTTCGATTTCTCCACTTGCTTCTTGTATGATGTCTACTGTAATTCCATCTTCTCCTGGAGCTTTTACCCGCTTCATGTTCTTGATTGCATGTGTAACTTCTGCTGGGAGGACTGGAAGAACTCTGGTACTGGTACCTTTCATGATGTCTGGAGTACATGTATCATCCCTTTCATATAATTTGGAGTAGAAATCTTTTACTCTTGTCAAAATTTTGCCTCTATTTCTTGTTACAGAACCATCTTCTTTTCTGAGTGCCATAATCTGTTTTCTTCCCTTACTGAGATGTCCCTTTGCTATCTTTAGGCTTTGGTTGTTTTCAATTGCATTCCTTACTAGTTCACAGTTGAATTTCCTTACGTCTTCAGTGATACTTTTTCGTACTGTCTTGCATAGCTCTATATATTCCCCTTTGGAAGTCACATCTTCTTTAGTTGTCCTCATCTCTCTTCTTTTTTGCATCAACATTTTGGTTTTTTCTGATAATTTGTTCACATGCAACTTGTTCTTAGACCCAGCTAATTTTGTTGCTGTTTCCATAAGAGCTTTGGTTAGTTTCCTGTTAACTTCAGAAATATCCACTTCTTCCGATGTTAGGCCTTCTAAAGCAGAGAATCTGTTCTTCAGTCCCAACTTGAAGGTTTTATGGTGTTTTTTAAGGTTGGTTATGTCAATACTTTTTGTTTGTCTTATGAGCTTGCTACGTTCGAGTTTAGTGTTAAGGTGCATCTTACATCTCACCAATCTATGGTCACTACCTGTGTTGAACTTGTTTAGCACACTGCAGTCTTTTATGACGAATTTTTTGTTACACATAATAAAATCAATTTTACTTGTCGTCCCATTTGGATGTCTCCATGTCCATTTCCTGTGTGGCTTTTTCTTGAAAAAGGAGTTCAAGATGAAAAACCCTTCTGCCTCTGCAAACTCAACGAGAGCATTTCCACGCTGATTTCTGTTGCCGTGACCGAATTTACCTACCGAAGTTTCATTCTGTTGTCGTTGCCCTATTTTTGTATTGAAATCTCTCATAATTATCTTTAAGTGCTGCTTACCTTTATTATTTAGATCACGAATTTCCTCATAAAATTCTTCAATTTCTTCTTCAGGATGACTTGTGGTGGGTGCATAAGTTTGAATAATCTGAGCCTGGTATCTTCTCGAGAGTTGGTTAACGAGTCGTGCAGCTCTGTCAGAGGAACTTTAAACTTCTACAACTTTATCCTTCAGTTTCTTGTTTATTATAAATCCAACACCACTAGTTCTGCCAGTATCAGTCCCACGATAGTAGAAGAGATGTCCACTTTTCAGTTCAATGAGATCTCCTTTTCTCCTTACCTCACTTAGCCCAACGATGTCCCACTTGATCCTTTGTAGTTCCTCTTCCAATTCAAGGAGCCTTGAATCAGAAGATAGGGAGCGTCCATTATACGTAGCCAAGGTCAGCATCAGATGGCAGCCTAGTCCGGTCCTCCGGGGATTCTTAGCACCCTCTGCCTTCATGTCGCACTGGCCGCTGCCTTTTTAAATTTTTGATTGTAAATTTTGTCTTTAGCTCTGCTTTTGGGTGTGTATATATATATATATATATATATATATATATATATATATATATATATATACTATAAAGATACCTAAGCAAAAAAATACATATATAATTTTGACTTACACCCTTCGTTTTAAATTCTAAAATTTTTTTCCTTAGTCTTCAGTTTTGCTCTTAAGTATATATATATATATATATATATATATATATATAGCAAAAGGGATGTAAGGTCAGGTGATGCGTAACATCACAGCCTCTCCTTGACAAATGTCAACCCCGCCTTCTCGTGGTGCATCCTGTTCCCACTAAAGGGGCTCTGACGACCGCCAATAGCGGTATAACTATACCATCGGGATCAGAGGAAATGCTATACCACACTCACCAACCCGCTTGGCCAGCGTGGTGAGTTATGGCCAAACACCTCCAAAATGACTCTACAACTTAAATCTTGGCCCTCAGTCTCCGGCAGCTGGAATGTACCTGGCCAAGGCAGCGGCCAGTGCGACATGAAGGCAGAGGGTGCTAAGAATCCCCGGAGGACCGGACTAGGCTGCCATTTGATGCTGACCTTGGCTACCTATAACGGACGCTCCCTATCTTCTGATTCAAGGCTTCTTGAATTGGAAGAGGAACTACAAAGGATCAAGTGGGACATCGTCGGGCTAAGTGAGGTAAGGAGAAAAGGAGAAGATCTCATTGAACTGAAAAGTGGACATCTCTTCTATTATCGTGGGACAGATACTGGCAGAACTAGTGGTGTTGGATTTATAATAAACAAGGAACTTAAGGATAAAGTGGTAGAAGTTGAAAGTTCCTCTGACAGAGCTGCACGACTCGTTATCCAACTATCGAGAAGATACCAGGCTCAGATTATTCAAACTTATGCACCCACCACAAGTCATCCTGAAGATGAAATTGAAGAATTTTATGAGGAAATTCGTCATCTAAATAATAAAGGTAAGCAGCACTTGAAGATAATTATGGGAGATTTCAATGCAAAAATAGGGCAACGGCAACAGAATGAAACTTCAGTAGGTAAATTCGGTCACGGCAACAGAAACCAGCGTGGAAATACTCTCGTTGAGTTTGCAGAGGCAGAAGGATTTTTCTTCTTGAACTCCTTTTTCAAGAAAAAGCCACACAGGAAATGGACATGGAGACATCCAATTGGGACGACAAGTGAAATTGATTTTATTATGTGTAACAAAAATTCGTCATCGAAGACTGCAGTGTGCTGAACAAGTTCAACACAGGTAGTGACCATAGATTGGTGAGATGTAAGATGCACCTCAACACTAAACTGGAACGTGGCAAGCTCATAAGACAAACAAAATGTATTGACATAACCAACCTTAAAAAACACCATAATACTTTCAAGTTGGAACTGAAGAACAGATTCTCTGCTTTAGAAGGCCTAACATCGGAAGAAGTGGATATTTCGGAAGTTAACAGAAAAGTAACCAAAGCTCTTATGGAAACAGCAACAAAATTAGCTGGGTCTAAGAACAAGTTGCATGTGAACAAATTATCAGGAAAAACCAAAATGTTGATGCAAAAAAGAAGAGAGATGAGGACAACTAAAGAAGATGTGACTTCCAAAGTGGAATATATAGAGCTATGCAAGACAACACGAAAAAGTATCACTGAAGACGTAAGGAAATTCAACTGTGAGCTAGTGAGGAAAGCAATTGAAAACAACCAAAGCCTTAAGATAGCAAAGGGACATCTCAGTAAGGGAAGAAAACAGATTATGGCTCTGAGAAAAGAAGATGGTTCTATAACAAGAAATAGAGGCGAAATTTTGACAAGAGTGAAAGATTTCTACTCCAAATTATATGAAAGGGATGATACATGTACTCCAGACATCATGAAAGGTACCAGAGTTCTTCCAGTCCTCCCAGCAGAAGTTGCTCATGCAATCAAGAACATGAAGCGGGAGAAAGCTCCAGGAGAAGATGGAATTACTATAGACATCATACAAGAAGCAAGTGGAGAAATTGAAACAGTACTCGCCCAAATTTTCACTCGATGCCTTAATGAAGGGAAGATTCCTGAGGATTGGAACAACGCTACAATGATCCTGCTACATAAAAAAGGTGACATTGAGGATCTCAGGAACTACAGACCTATCAGCCTCCTATCGGTGGTTTATAAAATCTTCACTAAAGTTCTTTCACACCGCTTGAAGGTAACACTGGACATGGCTCAACCGAGAGAACAAGTTGGATTCAGGAGTGGCTACAGCACAATAGATCATATCCACGTACTGAGAGAACTAATTGAAAGAGCGAGGAATATGAACTTCCATTGTGCATGGCTTTTATCGATTATGAAAAAGCCTTTGATTCGGTGAAACCATCAGCAGTTACCACGGCTCTGAAATCCTGCGGTATTGAAGATGCATACATTAATATTATTAATAACATCTATGAAAATGCAAGTGCAAAGATTCGGCTGTTTGAAAATACAACACACATAAAAATTGAAAAGGGAGTGAGACAAGGTGACACCATATCTCCGAAGCTCTTTAATGCCACATTGGAAAATGTCTTTCAATCACTGAACTGGGAAAACAAAGGGATAAAGATTAATGGAGATTATCTAACCCACCTTCGTTTTGCTGATGACGTAGTCATTTTTGCAACTACCCCATCAGAGCTGCAGAGTATGATCCAGGAACTTGCTGACAAGAGTAAAGAAGTGGGATTAAAAATGAACTTTCAGAAGACAAAAGTGATGTTCAATGCTTTTACAAGAAATGAAGATTTATCGATTGATGGAGAAAAACTGGAGATAACAGATACATATGTTTATCTTGGACAGCAGATATCAAGTGAGGGTCACATTGATGAAGAAATTAATCGGCAAGACAAAACTTGCCTGGAGAGCTTTTGGAAGAAACAGCATAATTTTCAAGAGCAATATGCCATTATGTCTTAAAAGAAAAGTGTTTGATCAATGCATCCTTCCAGTGCTTACGTATGGTGCAGAGACGTGGACCTTAACTAAAAGAGACATACAAAGGCTGCAGACAACTCAAAGATGTATGGAGAGGTGCATGCTTGGTATAACCAGGAGAGATAAGAAGAGGAACTCGTGGATCCGAAAAATGACGAGAGTGGAAGACTTCATGATCAGAGTTAAATCCCTGAAATGGCAATGGGCTGGACATACTGCCAGAAGGACAGACCATAGATGGACAGCCGAAATTTTAGATTGGATTCCAAGGGACAGGAAAAGACCCAGAAAAAGACCACATGGGAGATGGGTGGATGAAATTCGTAAATATGCGGGAGTGACATGGAGGAGACTGGCACAAGACAGACCGTTGTGGAGGAAACTTGGGGAGACCTTCGTCAGCAGTGGATTGATAATGGTTGACAATGATGATGATGATGATGATATAGCAAAAGCAAATAATGTGAAACAACAGAAACCAGTGAACAGATTTGAAATTCATTAGTGCCAGAGACCTTGCTAAACTCTAATCTCTCTGCTCTTTGTAAAGCGCTGGTATATAAACAAGAGGTATACAATATACTGCTCATTTCGTTTTGAGCATAAACTCCGTTTGCTGAAGAGAAAACTGAACAGATCATTCTCATTTGTGACTCTGCATAACGTACACATAAACGCAACACTTATTTCATTCTGTCTTGCTATTTTACAGTAAATTTCCATCACAATATGCTCAAAATTATTGTAAAACATGCAAAACATGTGCAACGAAACACTTATGGTCCCCAGCTTTTTAGACATGCTGAAATATGCAAAGTATGAAAAATATGCTTTGTTCAAGAGAAGTCACAAAGCTAACAAAAGCCAATGCAAATGGAAAATTCCCAAAATCAATGGAAGAAAGGCGTACTCAAGATTAGCACGCGCCAACCAATACTCCTACCCGATTGGTCAGTGTTATCTTTGATAAGGGCAGCATGTACTTGAGTGGCTGGAAATGTTCTACAATAAAAGATGTTTCCGCAATAATTTTTGGAAGAGTGACAACTTTTTTTTTAATTTTTAGTGCACATCTCAAGATTTGTTTCTTTATTAACATATTTCGAGTCATATTTTTGGCGCCCCTACGCCTTCGGTGCCTCGGGGCGTGTTCTTCCCTTGCCCCGCTCAAAGGCCGGCCCTGGATAAACAATAACTTGATTCACTGTAGCTGCATAAGTAAGACAATTCTTCGAATTCATTTGAAAGTGAAACTTCAGAAAATAGTATTCTGCAATGAGCTGAAAACTGTGTTGGTGTCCAGAATGGTGCTAAAAAGAAAGTTATTGTGGCTGGGAATTTTAATGATAGAGTAAATGTTCAGATTGATATTCCTAATCCCAGTGTGAAAGATAATGGTGAAAGATTAATCTAACCCTACATTGAGAATGGATGTGTGTATCTAATAATTTTTTCAACCACAAGTACACTCCATTCACACCTAAACTTGGGAGAATTGTACTCTGGAGCAAAAGAGTAATTGATTTTGTTGTTTACAATCTGCATCTGAAACACTTAGTTGTTGACATTCGTGTGACAAGTGGTGCAGATGTTGACTCTGGTCATTACGCATTACCTGTAGTATCACAAGTGAAACTGAATGTTGGTTGGAGAAAGAGGAATAGGAAGATGCCTGCAATTTGAAGAGAATAAAGGTTGAAAGGCTTCCTGAAGAACATCAGCTTACCCTGAAATACTCAGTGAATGACTGAATGAGCTGAAGTTGTGTGCGAGGGATGTGGAAAGGAAGTTAACAAGTTCTGAGAACTGTGTTGTTACTGTGAATAGATATGTGGTACTGCAACAATTGGTATCATTATATGTGATGCTTGGTGGAACAGTGAGATTAAAGAAGCAGTAAAAAGAAAGATGGGAGCATATTTGGAGATCATATATTCATACAGCATTGCAAATGTCATCAAGCTGCTTAATTATTCACGTGCTATTTAGACAATATAAATTTTGAGGTTACTCACCTTTATTCCCTAAATCATTTAGGAGGTTTTCGCCTCTACACATTTCCAACACGTATTTTTTTTATTTACATCGTGGTTCGAGGCCGCAACAAAAAAAAAAAAAAGGCAAAAGATAGGAAGGAAAAGGTGGAAAAACATGAACTTGTTTTTGGAAAGATAGGAAAACATTCTGCAAGTACATAAGACAGAAAAAAATAAGGGAAATAAAGTTCTAAGTTGTGTGAAGAATAGGATCAGAAAAATGATACGGGAGACTAATGAGTTAAGTGGAAAATTGGGTGAATACTTTTCTGAGTTATTAGAACATGAAAGCAAAGGTGATTTAGAGGCAGAAGCAGATGATGCGACAGTGAGTGAAGGCAGCACAGCAGGGATCACAAGGGAAGGGATTTATAAAGCTTTAAAATCTCATCAAAATGGCAGGGCTTCAGAAGTATTATAGATACCCCATTTCATCCCCATTCATTAAGATTTAGTTCCAGATGGTTGACGATACAAGTGGTATAGGAATTGGAGCAGTTCTCAGTCAGAAAGATGCTAATGGCAGAGAGCAGCCTGTAGCATATCTCAGCAGGAAGCTGACAGAGACTGAGACGAGGTACTCAACCATCGAGAAAGAGACCCTTGCAGTCGTGTGGGCAGTGGGTAAGCTGAAACCTTATTTGGATTCCAGGCCCTTTGTGATTCTAAGCGACCACAACCCGTTAGTTTGGTTAGATCACATTAAGGAGAAAAATTCCAAATTGATGAGATGGTCCTTGTACCTGCAAGAGTACAACTTCACAATACATTATAAGCCTGGAGTGAAGCATGGGAATGCAGACGGACTATCTAGGAGATTGAATGCTAGTGTTGTATATAAATGTAACCCTTTTTGTGTATAGTGTAGTAGTGTAACCAAGAATTGTGCATTGTAGTGCGTACCCAGAGTTTGGGAGTACAGAATGAATCTTAGAGTACAGGCAGAGGAACGGTGAGTGATGAGTTAGGGAGTGAGAGTGAGCCAGTAGATTGTGTGGTGAAGGGACTGAGTTCTCGCCCAGTTGTCGTTGGACGAAAACCAGTCATGGAACTTAGGGGGAGAACTGTGGCAAAGTGAGAAGCACACACGTCCCACATCAGATTTCAGGAAAAACAGAGTTGGTTGGAAATTAGGAAATGGACGGGTGGAAGCCATTTTGGGTTATTCGGTAGGGAGGTCGTGTTTGCGAAGCTAGGGCATCGAAGAAGAAGGGCGTGACCTCAGCCGAGAGAGATGACAGTTGCGTAAGAGTTATGGGGTCAGAGGTAAGCGTCCCGCGGGAATGCGCTGCTCTGATTGGCCCAAAGCTGTGGAGATGCTCGTGAGGAGAGAGAGAGTTGCAGAAAGAGCGGGAATTTGAGGCATTCTCTGGTAACTGTCGTGGAGAAAAGAATGAAGTCAATGGCTCTCTGATGGCCGCAGTCGTCAGAATTTGGGGCAAATAGTGACGAGGGTCACTAAGTTCGAAACAGCAACTGCGGTTACTACATAAGTAGGAGACCTGAACTGCGGTTCAGGAGGAGCATAATAACCCTGGCACTGGCTCTCGCTGTGAAAAAATCTGGCTAAGTGCATCAAGTGATATACCCTAGAGAGGTCAGCTATTCCATCTGATAAATTCTCTGTAACTACTGACTCTCTGGACCAGAAAGAGGAGGACGGACAGTGTCTTCATCACGTCACCCGAACTCTGACGGCTCGACTGTACAAAGAATTGTGGTCTAATAGACCCGCAGGAGTGATCACTGTACGTGTAAAAGCGTGACCAGCATGATTCAAAAGATGCAATTCATTGTGCACCCCTAGTTCAGGGTACATAAATAAATTCTCCTTGTATATAAATTACTCGATGTGGAATTGTGCAAAATTGAGATATTCTTCATTTAAATTGTTGAATACCTCTGGTGGCAGCAATACCAGCCCCAACTGAACTGACTTATACATTCCGGTTGTCTTCCATCGGAAGCGCCTACCAGTCCGTCATCAACATTACGCGTGATGTAGCAGTGCGGGACGCAACTCACAGCCTCCTGCTACTTTCAGTAAGTAAAAAAAAAAAAAAAAGAAACATCACCCGACGAGAAATCAAACACCACAGGCAATAATCTGGTCTCCCCATGGGCTCACCTGTTTCCCTCTGCTTGCAGAAATCTACATGCAACATATTGAAGTTTCCATCATTCCTCAACACCCTTTTCAACCTTCCCTATGGTTAAGATATGTAGACGACATTTTCATTAGCTGGCCACATTCCGAGTCTGAACTACAGACACTGATCAACTCCATTAAAAATTTCTTTCCATTAATCTCACTATATCTAAGGAAGTAAACCACAAAATTGATTTCCTGGATATATCTATCTGCAGAAACGCTGATCTCTCCATTACTCGTTCCGTCTATCGTAAACCTTCTGCGGCCACTAACATCATTCCCTACAAATCTTTCACCCTGCATCTCTACAAGCTTGCAGCATTGAAGTCCTACATCCACAGGGCTCATATCATTTGCAACAACCAACTCTCTCTTCAAGAAGAACTCTCCAAAATTTCTACAATAGCCCTCTCTCATGGTTTCCCTGCTCTTACAGTCAACTCCCTCATAAAGAAATATGAAAACCATTCGAAAATTGAATGCCTCCTTCCTCAAAAGAAAGAAGACCTGAAATTCTGTGGCTCTGCTCCTTACCATCCTTCCTATGCTTACAAGTTACAGATTCTTTTTAGAAGTTTTGGTTACCATCTTGCCATTAAATCTACCCCAAACATCTTGAAACTTCTACAAAGGGATAGGGACAAAGTTGAAAGCCTGAACCTCCCAGGAGTTTACTGCATTCCTATCTCTTCTTCTACTGGGGATAACTTATACATTGGAAGCACATACAGGAGCATTAGCCATAGAATTTTAGAACATAAAAAAGATGTTTCGAAAGCCAATCCTAATACTACCTTGTCTATTTTGACAATGGAAGACACATCTGCAGTTCCCCACTGGAACGAAGCAAAACGAATTGCTTCTTTTGACAATCGTTTTGCCCTCCGTTACCGTGAAAGACTGGAAATTATTTTCAACTCAATTACTTGCAATTCCGAATCTCCTCTCTACATTCCGATGATCTGGAGATCAATTCTAAGTTTTGGCAACAAAAATAGGAGAAATTCAAATGTAGAATCTGGCAACAATCTTAGTCCTCCATTGGCGGGATGAAGACCTAAGATAAGGTCGAAAGCTTCTAACTTACGAACTTTTTGTAAAAGTTTTCATTTAACGTAACTAGCGTGATCAAGTTACCTTCATTTTTTAATATTGTTACGTGTTTTGCCCATCATCGTTACTGGATAACAAATTCCGAGATGTAAGGTAGTAAGCATGGACTTACATATATCGGATGCTGGAGGAACATTGATAGTTAAAGTAGATCTAGAGCGTTGAAAAATGTGATCCAAGGAAGAAGGAAAAATCCATCCGTAGAAGGAGGAATGCCATCGTAACGAACAGTAGACGAAGCAGAGTCGGTTACGGGTGAATCGAACGGCGCAGCCACAATGCTAAGAAAGACATAGAAGGGTCACGGTGTAACAAAACAAACAAGGAAGCAACAAGCGCAACACAAGGAGCTGCACGATGACACGAGCACGAAGAAAGCAGAGTTAGCACAATTCAGAAGTGAAGCAAGGACAAACCAGTCCAGTCAAGTTATGTCAACAACTGGTGATGGCCAAGAAATAAGAAAGCAACAGCACGAAGCAAGAACTAAAATGCAGAGAAAATGAAAAATAAAGACTCACCAACTTGGTGGAGGACCAAAAATTAAAAAATAGAGCTTCAATCTTAAGGCTGAAAACTTACAGCTGGAAAAGTAACCGGGAAATAATCAAATCTGGGCCAAAATTACAGAGCTCGTGACGGGGCGGTCAGTGATGAGAGGTGCAGACGTTGGCTCTGATCATTACTTGATAGTGTCACGAGTGAAACTGAATGTTGGTTGGAGGAAAAGGAATAGGAAGAGGCCCAGGATGGAACACATAAAGGTTGAAAGGCTGCCTGTAGACAATCAGCGTTATTCTGACGTACTCTGAGAACGACTGAAGGATCTGAAGTCTGGTGAGAGGGATGTAGAAAAGAAGTGGGAATGTTTTAAGAACTGTGTTGTCACTGCGGCTGAAGAGGTCTGTGGCACCACAATAGTGGGTTACAATAGAGGTCATGCTTGGTGAAATAGTGAGATTGAAGAGGCAGTAAACAGCAAGAAGGAAGTCTATTTGGGGATGTTGCAAGGTAGAGTTTCTGTGGATGAATATCGCTGTAAGAAGCATGAAGCCGCTAAGCTGGCTCGCCAGAGTAAGGCAAAAGATAGGAAGGAGAAGGTGGAAAGGCATGAATTGGCTTTTTGGAAAGATAGGAAGACTTCCTGGAAGTACATGAGAATCCAGAAAAATAGGGGAAACAAAGTTGTAAACTGTGTAAAGAATAGGATCGAGAAATGATATGGGAGCCCAATGAGTTAAGTGAAAGATGGGGTAAATACTTCTGTGAGTTATTAGATCAGGAAAGCAAAGGTGATTCAGAGGTAGAAGCAGATGATGTCACAGTGAAGGATGGAAGCGCAGGAGTTATCTCAAGAGAAGAGGTGTGTAAAGCTCTAAAATCTCTTCAGAATGGTAAGGCTCCAGGAGTTGACAGCATAACTGCCGAGATGTTGAAATATGGTGGTGACCCTGTTTTGACTGGTTAACTGAAATTTGCCAGTTGTGCTGGGAGTTAGGAATGGTACCTCGGGATTGGAAGATGCTATCATTGTTCCCTTGTATAAGGGAAAAGGTGATCAGACTGCCTGCAAGAACTATGTGGTATTGGCCTACTGAATGTGCCAGGGAAAGTGTTTGGTAAGGTCGTTATTGAAAAAGTATGTGGTCTTACATCAGAGAAAGTGTGGGATGTTCAGAGTGGTTTTATGCCTGGTAAAGGCTGCACTAACCAAATTTTTGCATTACACATGATGATTGAAAAGTATCTGGCTGTTGATAAGAAAGTTTTTGCTGCCTTCATAGATTTAGAGAAAGCTTACGACCGAGTAAATAGGACACTTTTGGGGAAGGTATTGAATGAATATGGTGTTACTGGGAATCTACTTAACAGTGCAAAAGCCATGTATGCTGGCAGTAGAGCTTGTGTACGAGTAAATGGTGTTTTATCAAAATGGTTTTCTATTGGTGCAAGAGTCAGACAAGGTTATGTAATGTCACCATGGCTGTTTAATATATTTATGGATGCATGCATGCATGATGCCAAAATAGATAATACTGGTTTATGTCTTGGTGATATCTGTGTGTAGAGATTACTGTATGCTGATGACACTGTCCTGTTGGCAGAGAGCAAAAGTGAGTTGCAGAGTTGTTGTCTTGAATGTACGAAGTTTGCATGAAATTCGAACTGAGTATAAATAAGGGAAAAACCAAAGTTATGGTTTTTGAGAGAGGAACTAGTAGTACTGAATGTAATATATGTCTATTTGTACCAATGGGGGGGGGGGATGGGTACATTGACCCAGCACTGCGACCTAAGGTCTATTGTGCATCTAATATATGTCCAAATGGCACCGCTATTGACCAGGTGAATGAGTTTGTGTATTTAGGAAGTATGTTTGACAGAGAGAACAAATTAGATGGTGAAATTAGTAGACAAGTGAATTCTTCATTGAAAGTCATGGCAGCTTTGGGAGGGTTTCACGGGAATGATGGGTTCTCAAGAGAGTCCTGCATGGCTGTATATAAAAGTGTAATTGTTCCTACTCTAATGTATAGCAGTGAAGCCTGGGTACTACCGAAGAAACATAGAAGTCGTTTGCGTGCTGGATAAATGCGTTACTTACTGCAGGGGGGGGGGGGCAAGACATGTTCTGATTATGTGAGGAATGATGTGTTGCAGTTGTGTAATGTAAAGCAAAATGTTGTTAGCAAGGTGGACACTAATATGCTTTGGTGGTTTAGCCATGTTGAAAGAATGAGTGATGAGATGCTTACTAAGAAAATCTTTTTAGCCAAAGTGGCAGGAAGAAAAGGGAGAGGAAGGCCAAGGAAGTCACGGGAGGATCAGATTCAGGAGTGCCTGCATGAGAAAAAGATTATGAGTATGAAGTATAAAAGATCTTGCGTACGGCGTGTGATGGATGTCAGTGAAGCCCGAGTTGTATGTCAAGATTACTGTAAATGGAGAAGTTTGATACGGCAACAGTAAGTAAAAATTATCTGGTAGTTTGTATTTCTTTGTGGAGCTAACCGCTGAATATCAGAGAACAGCTTAGTGATATGTATATATGTATGTATGAAACCTTTTATTCATAGGATTAACATCATCTGCTATAATCCAATCTCTTTTGAAGAGGAATATGGGGAAAATCTTGGAAACTTCCACTACACATGGGTACCACACTCCTTCAATAATCAAAACTTAATCACTTGTTATAAATAGAGATCAAAAATCAGAAGCCTGCAACAAAACCTCACAGAAAATCTGTGTTTCTATCCCTTACCATGCCCACTTACTGCACACAAGCTCATATAAATTTTCAAAAAGTTTGGATATCATTTGCTCATCCATTCAAACCCTTCCATCATCAAATAAATTTTGGATGATAGATAGAAAATACTCCCCACCACCCCAATCTTCCTGGAGTTTACCCCACCTCAATCTCAATGTTTTCTAGTTAAACATATTACATTGGAAGCACTTACTACTGCAAAATCAAGAACCATTTATTGGCACACAAAAATGACGACCACAAAGGAAATTCTGACACTTTGCATGCCACCAAAACTTTGGAGGACACTTCTGCTAAACCTCTAAGAACTGACATCAAATTAATTGCCCTGATGGTTAATTATTTTTGTTGTGGTATTGGAAAATTTAAAAGTATATCTCCTCCCAAAACTGTAATTCTGATTCTCCTTTTACTGTTCCATTAATATAGAAATCAATTTTAAAAGAAAAATAATTAATATGACATTGCTAACCACTTAACATTGCCCATCCTTTCTTAGGTTGAATAAGACTTAAGTTATCAGTTAAAAGCTTCCTTATTTATATATACTTTTTTACATAACTTAAACATGTTTTTTTAAAGTTCCAATACTTCTTAATTTATGGTTTTATGCTTATGTTCAAATTTATCATCTTGAGCATGCCTTACCTCTATCTGATCCAAATAGATTTTCTGATTTGCATTCAAGAAACACAGATAATTGTGACAATGTCTACACCTCATAGTGCGAATATTGTTACAAAAATAAAAAAATTCTATTAGATGTACAAGGAATTTGGCACAATGTTCTCCAATCAGAGATATGGCTATCAATAGACACAGGTATGACAGAAGACATGTGAAAATCAGAACATTGTTTAGCAGACACCTCACTGACTGGAAAAACCACTAAACTAGACAATTACCTCACAAATTGAAGCAGAAGATAGCCTATGAAACAAAAACTAGAGAATGCAATCATGAAACACAATTTCATGATTGCAGGGATATAATTACAACCTTTCCTCCGCAACACTTAATAAAAACGTATGCTGATTGATTTAGAAAGCATCTGTAGTAAGGTAGAAAGAGAAGATGAAAATATAGCAGCCACTTTAAGGAAAGAATTCTCAGACAGCGTCTCAAAATTTGTAAAAAGCCAGTAAAAGTTGCTTACAATTTTAATAGAAATGCCATTACTGACCTTAAAAAATTCAAAGCCAATGATAAAGTTGTAGCACTGAAAGCAGATAAAAGCAAAGTTTTGGTATTGGTAGAAAAAGAGAAGTATTACAATAAAATGGAAGCTGAATTGAGCAAGCCTTATTATGAAGAACTCAATGGTAACCCTATAGATCAAACTGTCAAAAATCTTAAAAAATTAATCAGCTCTTTAAGAAATAAAAAACAGCTTAATGAGCTCTTCAAAAACTTCTCCAAAATCCAGTCAAGAGTTCCACAGATCTATGGTACAATAAAAGTTC
The DNA here is from genome assembly GCA_039090855.1 of Macrothele yani. Taxonomy (NCBI): domain Eukaryota; kingdom Metazoa; phylum Arthropoda; class Arachnida; order Araneae; family Macrothelidae; genus Macrothele; species Macrothele yani. The sequence continues at coordinate 908,786 of CM076996.1, read as the reverse complement.
ACAAAGAAGGACATCCAATAAGACCTATAATAGACACTAGAAATTCGCCACTCTCCAACATTAATTATTATTTGCTTGGTCATCTCAGAGATATTTTCCCTTCTCCTCCCTACCTACTAAAAAAATTCCATGCAGCTTAAAGGAAAACTGGACAACTTGCCAGAATTAATTCATCCAGTAATGGCAAGCGTGGATATAGTATCTATGTATACCAACATTAACCTGGACCTCCTACTGGAATTCATTGCGGATGACCTGGCGGAAAAAATAGTATTCCATAATCACAATAGAGAAACACTACTTGGCATATATGAACTGCTCCTATTTTCCTTCAAGAATAATTTCTTCCAGTTTGGAAAGAAATATTACAGGCAAACTTCAGGACTTGCAATGGGCTCTCCACTAGCACCTCTGCTAGCTAATTATTATATAAGTAAACTAGAGGCAAAAATCCTTATACAACCCTCCTTATTTGCTCTCTATGTAAGGTACATGGATGATGTCCTAATTATAGTAGATACTGTGGACCAATCTCTACCCTCTCAGATTCTGGCAGACTTACTAGAGAATACCTTGCAGTACACCCTGGAACAGGAAAAAGACCATAGCATCAATTTCCTAAATTTAACCTTGACCTCAAGAGAGGGGGAAATATTTACTCAGCTTTTTAGAAAACCCACCAACACAGGGAAGATGTTAGACTTCTGCTCATTCCACCCTGATTATATTAAATTGAATACGGCGAGACAATTTTTGGAAAAAATTGAAATCCTGGTCTCTTCAGATACTCAAAAAGATCTTCACAAAGAAGAATTAAAGGAAATATTGGCAGAAAACAATTACCCCTCCTCATATGTTGAGAAAATATTTAGACAAGTGCCAAAAAAGAAGCAGGAGAAAACCAACTTCAAATTCACCAGCAAAATTACGTACCACAAGGGACTTTTCGAGAAACTGAAAAGGATTGGAGCAAAATATAATATCAGGCTAGCTCCAGATCTTAATAACAAAATAAAGAAATTCCTGCCAGCTTTAAAGCAGAAAGAATTGGATATCCAATTGCAAGAAGGAGTAATTTATTGCATCGACTGTAACTGCGGACTCAGCTATATAGGAGAAACAGGGAGAAGTATTAAGGTCCGAATGAAAGAACACCAAGCAGCTATTAGGTTGGTTGGTTGGTTGGTTGGTTGATTTTAATGACGCAAGGGCCATGGTTGGCCAAAGAGTGCCAAACAAAAGACATCAAAAGAGAACAAAATCAATAAAACACGTACACAAGGTTAAAAACAGGATGAAACGGTAAAAGTGAAAGATGGAAATGAAAGCGGTAAAACCAGATAAGTTTAGAAAAGTCAATTTCCTTAAAAAATGAGAACACTGCGGTCAGATCGCAGTCCTCACCAATGAGAGTCTGCAGCGTAGCTGCTCCTTCGTCCAACAAATGAGAATGAAAATAACGAAAACGATGATCACAAAAACGAACACAAGTACACAGAACATGAAGGACGGTGAGACTCAAAGTCTTCCACTCCTGCTCTGGTACACCAGAGCAGGAGTGGAAGACTTTGGCCACACACAAAGGGAAAGGTCAGCCGTTGCTTGAACCGGCTGCCAAGGCGGTTCATTGTAGAACCGGGTCAAACCAATCCTTGACAAGTCTAGACCAGCATCGCGCACCAAGTTCGACAACCGAATCCCAAATGTTGGAACACAGGAAGGCTGGTGTGAGAATAGGCGGACACATTGCGGTTGGAAAAGGGAACCATGCAGTGGATGATCAGGAAGAGACTTCAACTTGGTGAAGAATTGAAGAGACAGCTGCTTACGTAGGATGCACAACGGCGGTTCATGGGCCTCGGCATACAGGCTATGCACAGGAGCGGTACGGAAAGCACCAGTGCATAGCCGCAGAGCCTGGTGATGGACAGGATCCAGAGGCCGTAACAGGGAAGGACGTGCGGAACCGTACGTTATGCATCCGAAGTCTAACTTTGACCGAATCAGGGAATGGTAAATGCGAAGCATTGAGCACCTGTCAGCCCCCCAAGATGTTCGAGAGAGGACCTTCAAGATACTCAATGACTTTGTGCACTTCACCTTCAAAGACTGGATGTGAGGCCGGAAGGTGAGCGCTCGGTCAAAAGTTAGCCCAAGGAACTTGGCTTCTGACACCACAGGAATGGTGGTACCATCCAGACGGAGACTGGGGTCTGGGTGAAGACCCCGTTTGCGGCAAAAATGCACGCAAACGGTCTTCTGGGTCGAGAAGCCAAATCCATTGTGGGAGGCCCAGGCAGAGATCTTATTAATGGCCAACTGCAGCTGCCGCTCAATAGTGCGCATGCTGACAGATGCGCAAGAGATCTCCAGATCATCAACGTACATGGTGCCACGGACCGTCGGAGGAAGTAGGGTGACAAGATGATTAACACGAAGGATGAACAATGTCACAGAAAGAATGGAGCCTTGAGGGACACCCTGCTCTTGTGGGTATAACGCAGAGAGGGTCGATCCAATGCGCACATGGAATATCCGGTTCTGGAGAAATCCGGCAATGAAGGTTGGCAAATTTCCCCGCAATCCACAGTCATGCAGATCACAGAGAATGCCGTATCTCCAGGTTCGATCATAGGCTTTTTCCATATCGAAGAACACGGAGACCAAGTGCTGACGCCGGACAAACGCCTCCCTGGCAGATGTCTCAAGGCGAAGATGATGATCTGAGGTGGATCGGAATTTCCGAAATCCACTCTGATGAGGTGAAAGAAGGTGACGTGATTCCAAATAAAAACTAAACGAAAATTGATGATGCGCTCTAGAACTTTGCAGAGGCAGCTCGTCATAGCAATTGGTCGGTAGTTCAACGGGTTAGCGGGATCCTTACCAGGTTTGAGAACAGGAACGACAATGGCAGTGCGCCAAGATTCGGGAAAGTCACGCTCGTGCCAGATCCTGTTAAACAGGACCAGCAGACATTCAAGAGAGGACGGAGAAAGGTGCTTCAGCATTTCATAATGGATGTTATACGGTCTGACAGATGTTCGGCCGGACCAATTCAGGGCAATCTTCAGTTCGACGGCAGTCAGAGGGCTGTTATAATCGGTAGCGGAAAATGGTCCAAAGGAAACCTTGGACCGTTCAAGCCGCGGCTGTGCCTGCCGGAACGAAGCAGCGTAATTGCGGCTGCTGGACACCGAAGAAAATGCGGCGCCCAGACAGTCAGCAATACCCTGAGCGTCAGCAACCGTTCCTCCACCACTCTCAAGAATGGAGATTTCCCCAGAAGGGTACTTACCCCTAATCTTGCGGATCCTGTCCCAAACGATCTTAGAGCTGGTAGTGGTGTTAATCCCGGATACGTATCGTATCCAAGATTCCCGTTGGCTACGACGACGTACCAAACGCGCGTAAGATTTGGCTCTCTTGAAAGCAAGTAGGTTCGCGTCAGTGGGGTACCGATGAAACCTACCCCAAGCCCGATGTTGGGCCTGACGAGCTGCCTTGCAAGTGGAATTCCACCAAGGTCGCGGGCAACGTGGAAGTTTAGTCGACGTCCTGGGGATGGTAGATTCTGCCGCTTGCACAATACAATCCGTTACCGTCGCAACAGCTTCATCGATCGTACCCGAGGTCACCATGTCTGGAGTAATGGTCGCTGAAGCCGTGAATGAGTCCCACTTGGCTCGATCGATAGCCCATCTAGCAGGGCGAGTAGGATGATGGTACCCGTCACCTGCTAGACGGAGAAAGATGGGAAAGTGATCACTGCCAAGGGGATCATCAGACACGCTCCAGGACCAGTCAGGATATAACGATGGCGAACTCAAGGACAGATCAATGGCTGAGTACGAGCGGGTGGGTTCATGAAAGTAAGTGACTGCCCCGGTGTTGTGGAGACAGAGGGACGTGTTGGAGAGAAGGGACTCAACAACACGGCCCCTGGAGTCTCGAGTGGTAGAACCCCACAACGGATTGTGTGCATTGAAATCTCCTAAGATGAAGAAAGGAGGCAGCAGCTGGTCAACTAAATCTTCCAGATCCGAAAGGCTTACAGCTTCATCTGGTGGTATGTAGATGAAACACACTGTGAACAGTGTGTTCACAGATAGTCTCACTGCCACTGCCTGCAAAGTCGTCCGAAGGGCAACTGCAGTGACAGGAATACCATGAGTAACAACGACGGCCACTCCTCCGCAGGCGATAATGCCGTCCAGGTGATCTTTGCGGAAAAGGGAATGTCTCCACAGTGAAGGAGTGTCCGTCGTGCGAAGCTTTGTCTCCTGAAGACACACGCACACAGGTGTGTGCGAACACAGTAAGCCTTTTAAATCATCAATGCGTGAACGCAGACCTCGGCAATTCCACTGAATGAGAGTGACCATAATGAAAAAATGAAACTAAAGAATGAAGACAGACGACTAGAAAGTTTCCATGTCGTCCGTCACCTCCAATCCATCGGCAGTGTCTGGAGGTAACACAGGGCTGTGTTTACCCCCGTGTTGAGAGGTGGTTTTTGCTTGCTCTGTTTCGGGGAGGATGAGCCGGGTTTCACCTTTTCTGGCTTCTTCTTTGCAGTGCCCTGGACCTGGGTCCCTGTGATGGCCGAAGATGTTTTCGGCGTAGAAGGAGGTTTAGGCGACGATGTAGTAGATGTTGCCTTGGAAGCAATGCGGCGAGACTTCTGTGCTTCCAGTCCAGCAGCGACGATGTCCTCAAAATCATAAGGACACCGCGCCGGTATGGTCACCTCCGTCTGGCCGACAACAGTAGCCTTCTGCACCACAATCAAGGCATAGGAGCGCCAGTCGGATGGAAGAGGAGCTATCCGCCGCCTGGCCTCAGGGTATGACAGATGTTCAGTGGTCTTCAGGCGTTGGATAGCCTGCTCCTCCATCCACTTGGGACACTCTTAGAAGACGCAGAGTGGGAACCCTCACAATTCACACAGTGATCCGCCTCAGCGGAGCAGTCCGCCAAAGAATGTTCAGTTGATCCACAGCGCCCACACTTTGCTACATTACGGCAAGACTGCTGGGAGTGACCGTAATGCTGGCATTTGAAACATCTCAAGGGGTTCGGTACGTATGGCCGAACATCTAGACGCAAGTACCCCGACTTGATGGAAGTTGGCAGGGTAGGTGAGTCAAAGGTCAGGACGATGTTCCGGGAGGGAATAGACTTCCCATCCCGCCTGAAAAGGATACGCCGAACCCCAGTGACATGTTGGTCCCCAAGTTCATCCAACAATTCCTCGTCACTGCATTCGAGCAGGTCGCGGGAGTTGACGACACCGCGAGAGGAATTGAGGTATCCATGGGGCGAGATCTGTACAGGAATGTCCAGCAGAACGTTCGTCTCCAGCAAGGTGGCACTGTGACGTGGATGAGATGTCTCCACAAGAAGATCCCTTGACGGGAGCTTCTTAACACTCTTTGGAGAGCCCGCAACGGCCTGAAGAGCCTTATTAATCCAGAAAGGACTCTTCAAACTGAGAGACTGAGCAGGATCAACTGAATGAATGAGAAGAAACAGAGCATTGCAGTTGGTAGTTAGTAGTTTCTTAGTGGAGGAGGGTGTCCCTTCCTCCACACGGCACTTTAAAGGTACAGCCTGGGAAACATTTGTTTGCCATGAGAGAAAAAAAAAAGATTCGTCCGCCAACCTCCCCACCCACTACCGAGCCCAACAAGGGAGAGCCGGAGGTCCGCAAGCCCAAGAGGACGCAGGACACGGCTCTAGGGATAGTCAGCGGATATAGCAAGTTGGTAGGGCAGACACACGCTCGGCGTGCATCCAGACTTTCCCGTGCCCGGAGAACACCCCTTTGGCATGCCCACCCTACCCCCAAACTCACCCAGCCGAACAGAACGACAAGCCGCTAGAAGTCTGGACGCTACTCTGCCACAGACTTCCTGACTAGGAGTGGGTTAGCTCCCAGCCTCCCATTTAGGGTGAAGCAGAGGGCAAAGAGGAGTGTTGGTATCTGGAGACACTACAACCCGGCCCCCAAATACCTCAGCCTCTAGCATCCTCATTTCCACCTGTACGGGTCACCGCACACGGCAAACATGCAGGTAGGTCTAAGCTAACCAGCTCCGGAAAAAACAGAAAATGTAACATAAAAGAGAAAAGACAGAGAAGGGAACGAGGAACAAAACCCGGAGCTGGCGCCTCATCACAACCTCAGCAGCCTACAACTGAGGCGGGGACATGTCAAGAAATGAACTAAAGACGAAAAAACAAAATGATAAGAGAAAATCGGCTCGGGCCGGGGGACGCCATCCCCCCATCAGCTGGATGAACAGCTGTCCCTTCGGTTATGTAATCGTTAAAGCCGCAAAGGCAAGAGAAACCGTCACAAGGTTAGCTCGGGCCGTGGGGGCGCCGCTCCCCAAATAACTGGAAAACCAGTTATCCCCGTGCGGGGGCAGCTATTAGGAACATTAGTAACAAAACAGGGCTAGACAGACATATACAAGCAAGTGCACACCCCATAAATTGGAACTCAGTGAAAATAATCGCTCACCAGTCAAACTTAGTAAAGAGGAAACAAGAAGAAGGGATCGAAATAGCAAGAAGAAGAAGTACCACAATTAACGATAATTGTGGTTGGACTCTTCCAACTGAGTGGCAGCAACTACTCCAGTGACATAGTCCTGATGACGAACTAGGCTTTAGTTCGAAAATTTGACAACAATTTTCATGAAAAATAACCTCTATAAGACCCGTAATAAAGTTATTCCACAATCACTATGAATAGAGGTGCCATAAATTCATTTACAACTAGAATGAAACACAAGGAAAGATACAAATGCAAATCTCTGCAGGATCCATTTCAGGTAATCAGATTTTAAACACATTTGCACATCATCAGTCCATTTGACTCTTATTTTGAATGAAGTTAAAGAAATTTTTTGTACATACTTTTTCCTCCACAAGGTTTTATAGAGATATTGCATATTCTGCCTGTTTCATGGTATTTAGGTTACGATGACAAATTTCATTTCCCATATTTTTACGTGTTTGGATGTAAAGTTCTTATATGTACAAATGTTTGCTGTACTTCAATATTTTTACACATACACCGATGAGCCATTACATCATGACCACCTACCTAATAAGCTGTAGGACTCCCTTTAGCCCACAAAACAGCGGCCAATCGGCAAGGCATCGATTTGATGAGCTAGCGATAGGTATCCTGGGGTATCTGGTACCATAATGTCAACAGCAGGTCCTCCAGTTCCTGTACATTGCAGGATGGTGGTGATTTAGTGCAAACCCACTTTTCCAAGTAGAACAACAAATGTTCAATTGGGTTCATGTCAGGTGAATTTGGAAGCCAAGGCATTAACAGAAAGTCACCAGCATGTTCCTTGAACCACTCCTTGATGATTCTGCCAGTGTGGTATGGTGCATTATCCTGTTGGTAATGGCCATCACCAGCAGGGAACAAAGTTGCCATGAATGGGTGAACTTAGTTTCTTGGTTAGCAATGATGTTCAGATACCTGACAGCTGTCAGAGATTGGGCTATTGGGATAATGGGGCCTAAAGTGTCCCAAGAAAACATCACCCACAGCATAACACCGCCACCACCGGCCTGTTTCCTCTCAACAGTGCATACAGGTGCCACAGCTTCTGTTGGTAATCGTCATATCTGTACTCTGCCGTCTATGTGATGCACCAGGAATCTTTATTTGTCAGACCAGGCCACTTTCTTCCAATCATCCAAGGTCCAATCTTGATGTTCTTGGGCTCATTTCATGCATTGTTGGCGATGATGTGCAGTGAGCATGGGGACTCGGCTGGGTCTTTGGCTACGTAGGCCCATGCACGGAAAGCTGCGATGAACTGTGTGCTGTGACACATTGCTCTGATCACCACTGTTGTAGCTGCGAGTGATTAGTCGCACCGTGGCCCTGCGGTCGCTGTGAACAATGCACGACAGCCTCCGCTCTCCTCTGGCATCAATGAGCTGCGGACGACACACAGCTGGATGGCGGTTTGTCGTTTGGCCATCTGTGCACCACTTTTGATACGTACTCAATACAGCGGCCCGTGAACAACCCACAAGCTGTGCCGTTTCCGAGATCGTAGTTCCAAGGTGCTGTGCCATCACAATTTGTCCTGTATCAAACTCTGATAAATTGACAGCTTTTCCCATTCTGACTCCGAATACTCTACAAACTGAAAGCCAGTCATCGGGTTGTATATATACTGCTTTATGAACTTCACTTGCACCACTGTTTGGTCTCCAAGCACGCTCATTTCTCTTGGATGGGGGTGGTCATAATGTAATGGCTCGCCAGTGTATATGCCCTCTTTGCAACAGAATTCCATATTTTGAGGACAAAGAGATACTATGCTTTAACATATTTACTTAATTCTTTGCTAAAAGTTTTAAGACAACCCCAAACCATAAGTCCACAATAATTCCCCCCACCCCCATTTGTGTGTGTTTTTTTTTATTTTCTTTTTTTGAAAACTAACTCCTTATATATAAGCATCTTGGATCCATCTGTCTGCACATGACCTATATCAGGTGCAAGACTAGTGAGATGGTTTTGATGCATTTTGGTTTGCTTTAAAAGCAAAAAAAAAAAAAGCTGTGTGATGACATCTGGTAATCAAGCTGTTAGGAGTGTGGACCCTGCCTTCTCATTCTGCTGGGCCAGGTTTCAAACCACAGGTGAAGACACATATTTGTTTATTATAAGTTTCCTGTTCATTACCATTCCTGGAACAAATGGCCATAAACTAGAGACAGCAGAATCCTCTCAACTATTGATTGATGCTCATGAAGATTGTTAAGTCCTCACCCCCATAAAATTTCTGATATTGTTTTGTATAATATAACATGCCAAACACCACTGAAAATATTGCTAACAATCAAACTTTACTAACTCTGACCATTAAAAAAGAAAAAGCACCATATTTTTGCAAGCTAGTCCTAAGTCATGTATAAAATATGTGCACCAATATCCAGAACATGTATTACCCAATCTATGGTCCTTTGATTTTCCACCACACTACATACCAGCATGTAATGTAGGCTGTGTGAGCATGGTCCTTTAGTCCATAGACTGTTAGATGTAGCATCTCTCCATATTTTCCCATCCTCTGCTAATCGCTTCATTCATATGTTCTTGTCCAGGATTTGCACATAGTTGTTTAATTAATATCGTTGTTTGCCTTCCTCTCACCCCCCCCCCTCAAGATTATATGCACAGGATATTCCTTTTCTTCTGAGAGTATGCCAACATGTGCCATAGGCATTCAATACCAATTTCATTTTGATTTGTTAGTGCTTATGATTAAATAGTTTTAGAAATCTATAGATTCCAAGTTTTATTTTAGATAGTTTTAGATAGTCTATGATTAGACAGTTTTTCTATGCTCTGGAAGGTACAAAGGGAAGTACACTCATGTCCAAAAGTTAAGCGTAATCAATATATCTGTGAATATTTCAAGAACCAATCATAAGAAAGGCACGGAATTGGGTATGTTTATGTAATAACATTTCAAATACAACAGCAGACAGAACAAGTTATGAAACAAAGTTATAGCATTACTTATGCAAATTTACAAAAATCAACAACACAGGTGATTTTCATTTTAAGTGCATAAAATTGAGAAAAGGTTGGTGCACCATGATTAATAAGGGATGTGGTGACCTCTTGCAGCCACGCAAGCCTCACCATTGACTTCTCATGCTGCTTATCAGAATGTCCAAGAGCTCTGTGGGCAACCTGTTCCACTCCTGATGAAGAGCAGTTCGGAGCTATGGAATGGTCCTTGGGGGCTGATGGGATATAATTCACCTCCCTAGTGCATCCCATGAATTCTCTATCAGATTTATATCCAGAGACCTGTCTGGCCACTTCATGTGCTGGATATCTTCACTTTGGAGAAAGCAGGGGTAGGAGCAATTTAAAAAAAAAAAATAATTCAGGACACAATTTTTCTTAAATTTCAAGACAATTTCAGGACACATTTTGGCAGACCTGGCAGGTATATTAAAATCAAATATTGGTACAAATACAGAAATGTTATTCTTTTACTAAAAAGCTATCTAAATTATTGACTAGCTGTTAGCAGGAATTTTTTCACTTTTAAGGCTAACAACGCCCCTACAGTTTCAGTGGCTAGGTTTGGCCTACATTCTGTTTGACTCTTACGGACAATGCTAAAAATTCTTTCCGCAGTTGCATTACTGTGTGGTGCAACAAGAATAGTATGTATCAGGTGTGGTAAAACTTCATACTTTTTAGCACCAATTGCACCAGTCATTTTCAAAATGTTTGACATGCGGTATCAATTGTAAGACTTTTGAAACACTTTCTTCCAATTCATCAATTTGATATAAGGCAAACTCCAATTCCAACTTGTCCAGATCACTGTCACTAACAACAGCAGCTGGGAAAATGTTTGACAAGTACATTACTGAAGAAAAAAGCTTCTTCCATCGTAATTCCTATATCAGCAACTTCTGCATGCAGCAGAAATTCACTTTTCAGGCAGAATTTCTTCAAAATATAGTCATATGTAACACTTAACAACAACACAGGATAGTCAGAAAATCGCGGGGGAAAAAAAAAATTATGATTACAGGAGAAATCTTCGTTTTGACCGTAGACCTTCTGTTTTGGGAAACTCTCTTCTCCATTTTTAAGCTGAAATGTAAGTATTTATGGAATAATTAGATGTTTAAGAAAAATACTGGGCAGAAGGAAAATCGTGAGAAAATATTATGATTATGGGAGAAATCTTCACTCCAACTAATGGACCCCCACCCCCTCCCCGATTCTGCTCAGTTTGTGCATTGATCACGAGAAAGCCCCAAATGATAACGGCTGACGTAATCCCGGGGCCCGGCGCCATGCATTCTTTTCACTTGGCTTTTAAGCAAGCAAAACAAATTCCTCCTCCTCAGAAAGAAAATGAAAAAAAAAAAAATAAGAAAGAAAGAGAAACTGCGCCATGAACTTTGTTCAGAGGCTTCGGGCCGATGTAATACTGGCCCGAAGCTGTGCTTTCTTTCCACTTAGCTTTCAAACAAGCAAAACACATTCCTCCTCCTTGGAACCTCAGAAAAGAAAAAAAAAAAAGAAAAGAAAAAGAAAAGAGGTGCTTCACGAACTTGGTTCAGAGGCATCAGGCCGATGCAATCCCAGGCCACAGTGAAAGAAGCACGCCTGGGCCAACGTAATCCTGGGTCATGGCAAAAGAAGCATGCCGGGCCAACATAATACCGGCCTGGCACCGTGCTTTCTTTTCACTTAGCTTTCAAAGAAGCAAAACAAATTCTTCCTTCTCGGGGGAAAAAAAGAAGAAAAAGGAAAGAAAGAAAAGAAACAGAGAGCTGCGTCACAAACTTTATTCAAAGGCTTCGGGCCGACGTAATCCCGGGCCACGGTAAAAGAAGCATGCCGGGCCAACATAATCCCGGCCTGGCGCCGTGCTTTCTTTTCACTTAGCTTTCAAAGAAGCAAAACAAATTATTTCTCCTCAGGGAAAAAAAAAAGAAGAAAAAGGAAAGAAAGAAAAGAAACAGAGAGCTGAGTCACAAACTTTATTCAAAGGCTTCGGGCAGACGTAATCCCGGGCCACGGTGAAAGAAGCACGCCGGGCCGACATAATCCGGGCTCACTGCGAAAGTAGCATGCCGGCCCTACGTAATCCCGGCCCGGCACCGTGCTTTTTCTTTGCACTCTTTCAAACAAGCAAAACAAATTCTTCCTCCTGAGAAAAACAAAACAAAAAACAAAGAGCTGTGTTATGAACTTTGTTCAGAGGCTTTTTACATAGATAATTACAAAACCAGTAAAACTTTCTTAATAACAGCGAAAATCTGAATATTCGTAATTTTTTGTTAGTCATCCGAAATTCTGTAATCCTGGGAGAAATCTGTAATGGTTGACATCTCGGTGCGTCCTCCGTAAGAAGCGGCTTCAAGGCAGCTTCAATTCTCGAATGATCTCACAAACGCAGGTACACATTCGTGTACATCGCAAATTAAAAGAGTGAGAGTTCTTGGCTATGACATCACAACGATAGAGTACACTCTCTCTCTCTCTCTCTCTCGCTCCATTTATATTTACGCGGTACTTGTAAACGCTAGATGATGAATCACTATACATAGTTTCCCATTTATTCTTAAAATTTCAGAATTACACTCAAATTTTCAGGATGTAGAACAAAAAATAAGGACATTTCAGGACAAAAATAAAAAAATTAATAAAGATCAGGAACTTCAAGAATTTCAGGACAACTCCGACCCCTGAAGAAAGTCATTCACCAGCTGAGCTCTGTAGGGGAGTGCATTATTGTCCATGAATACCAGCTCTGGACCCACGGCACCTCTGAAAAGTCTCACAGAAGGTTGAAGTATCTTGTTTCTGTACCTCAGAGCATTAATGTACCTCTGTCGAAGATGTGGAGCTCTGTGCATCCATTCAACATGATGTCGGCCCATGCCATGACTCCAGCGCCACTAAATTGGTCCCTTTTTCTGATTTTATTAGGATTGTAATGTGTTCCCCGTTCTTTCCAGAGAGTGGTTAGACAAGAATCAGTTTGTAAACTGAATCTGGACTCATCAGTGAAGAGCACATTGCTCCACTGATTCAGTTTTGATGTTCCTGAATCTAGTTCAAATGGGCCCTCCTGTTTGCAGGGGTGAGCAGGGCACAAACTACTGGACATCTGGCCTAGAGACCAGTTGCCCTGAACCTCTGTAAACAGTTTATCTTGAAACTCTTGGTCCTGAGGTGGCCATAAGCTCTGCAAAGAGTTGCCTGACAGACATTGACCTATGATGTTGTACAGTTAATGCAAGATACCGGTCCTACTGAGGAGCCGTGACTCTTGGACAACCTTGTATTGGTTGGCATCTAAACTTTCCTGTGTCTTGGAACCTTCTCCAAAGTCTGGAGATGACAATTTGTGGCACATTCAGTGCTCTGGAAACCGCAGTCTGCGGCTTTCCTGATTCAAGCCTTCAAATTATTCTACCCTGCAAAAAATAGTCAATGTGGCATCTTTGTTTCATATTATGTTCCTGATCACCAATGACAACAACTCTTCTCATGGGGATTGCAAGAAAATGGAATAAAACACTCGGAGAGGGTAAGCTGTTTTTATGGAACTGCAAGATATTTGCATATCGAACGTCAGCGGATGTTATTTGACCATGCACTGCAATTGGTTTAGGTGTGTGGCTAATCTACATACCAATTTCCGCTGTTATATCAGTTTTAACCCTTTTTTTTTATGTTTTACCAATTATGCTTAACTTTTGGACAGCAGTGTAGATATATTGAGATGCCTTTACTAGACATATCGACACAAAACAAGCAAAAAAGGTTTAGCAGCAAAACTGAAATATGCCACATATGAAGAAGAAACATTTGATAAACTGGAAGAATAGAAAGCACTACAATCTTGTAATTCTTGAGTGGCAGTCTGACAAGTCCCAAATTAAACAACATATTTCCACTTCAAAGCCAGAAAGAAACAGAACTTGGGAGAAAAATGTGAAGCATTTTTTTATTACTGATACTTCCCAGGCACATCAGATGGTCCACAAAGGTAAAAAAAATTTAATAGTTTGTGTCATAGTGTAATCAATGTTTATATGGAAACTAAATAATACAGATTTCAGCTGTTTCTTGGAAAGTTAAGTAGATAGTGTGCCCAACCAGTCTGTCATGCAAAAAAATGTGCTTCCCCTTTATGAAGGAAATATAAATGTATCCATCCATCCATCCATACATACATAACCTTGATCACCAATGACAACAACTTTTCTCATCCATACATACATATCATTAAGATGTTCTTTGATATTCAGAGGTTAGATCCTCAAAGAAAGACCATGAGCCAAGTACATATTTAACTGATAGAACTAGAATTTATTTTTATTTTTTTTTATTTTTTTTGTTTGGATCTAGAATTTACTTACTGTTGGTGTATCAAATGTCTCCATTTACAACGATCTCTGCAAACCATTCGAGCTTCATTAACATTCACCACACACTGCACACAAGACCTTTTGTATTTCATACTGATAATCTTTTTCTCAAGCAGACATTCCTGAATCTGGTCCTCCAATGATTTCCTTGGCCATCCTCTACCTTTCTTTCCTGCCACTTGGGCTGAAAAAATTCTCTTAGTCAGCGCCTCATCACTCATTTTTTCAACATGGCCAAACCACCTAAGAATATTAGTCTCCACCTTATTAACAACATTTTGCCTCACATTACACATCTGTACCACATCTTCATTCCTTACATGATTAGAGTGTGTCTTACCACAACCCCCCCGTGCCCCCGTAAGTAATGCATCTTCCCAGCGCACAAATGACTCCTGACTTTTCTGCAGTACCCAGATTTCACTGACGTACATCAGAGTAGGAACAATTACACTTTCATACACAGCCATTTGGGACTTCCTTAAAAACCCATCCTTCCTGTGAAATCCTCCTACGGCAGCTATGACTTTCAATGAAGAATTCACTCACCTACTAATTTGTTCTCTCTGTCAAACATACTTCCTAAATATACAAAATCATTCACTTGGCCAATCTCTGTGCCATTAAGGCTTATCTTGCATTCAGTATGAACAGTCCCTCACTCAAAACCAAAACTTCGGTTTTTTCCCTTATTTATACTCAGTTTGAATTTCATAATACGTGATAAAAATTTAAGTGGGTCTCATATGGGTCTTAACTGGTAAAACCACCTCTGGTAATAATCTAATACATTAACTTAAAACAGATGAAAGTATAAGGTCCACTGTCCTAACTTAAATGTTAGAAAACTGCAACAATAAAACCGCAGGAAAAAAACTGTTTAATTATTGCATGGGAATTTTGTAGTTGGCAAATACTGAACATGAAAAAAAAAAAAAAGGGGGGGGGGTAAAGATTTATGAAGCTATAAAAATGCTGTACACAAAACTGATCTATTTAACATACCCTGCACAGATGCCACATTGTGTTGCAGAGACATTTATCTTAACCACATCCCTTATTACTTACTATAGTAAAGAGTGTGTAAAGGCTCCAAGCAGATTTTATAAACTAAGGAAATAATACTCTAATTTGCCACTGCTCCAAAACCTGTGTTAAATCTGATAGGGATCTTGTTTAGCAGTTACAGTGCCAATAATTAAGTTACAGTGCCAAGAATTCCATTGTTATACATTACTGGCAACTTTGATTTGATGGTTGCTGCACCACAGGAATTTCCAAAATTTTGCAGAAGAACAAGAAAAAAAAAACATTCTGCTATGAAGGAAGTATGAAGCACAAAACTAAGATTTTTTTTATTTATTTATTTTTTTTTGTTAACTCTGGGTATTATAAATGATTTAAGAACTTGTCTACCTGAATATGTAAATCTGAAATTAAGTCCAAGGTTTAAAGAAATCTGCTTCATCAAGGATATTTATTTGGCATTTGTAATGCAAGATAAAAGACAACTGTCCCTAACTGATATCACTCATTTTAAATTATACACTTTTCTTACATCCTGTGACTTTAAACACACTTGTAGCATGTATATAAGGCTCTTTTGAGAGACAACAAATGAACTTTCTTGTTTAAGAATCAGAATTTTATTCTGTTTTCTACTATTTTGCAAATGAAGAATGGTTTCTGTGTATTTGGAAATGGATTGCACACATAGTTAGTAGTGCATACAGTGTTTGTGCACATTTTTCCTTCTGAAAACTAAAAATTGGCTTTCATTTTATGCTGCTTTCATAAATACTTTTTTAATGTATTCTAAAATGATTTCAAACACATGCAAGTTAATAACTAAGTATGTAGTATGAAACTGTGCCAATAGCTAATTTTTTTTATCAAAAGAAAATACCCAATGTTAATAGTTACACAAAGCTTTAATATGGCTTTTTTTACTAGGGCTTTTGAAAATTTTAATTTACACAGATTTTCATAAAAGCTACCACTTACTCATCAGGTCTTTGATCTTTACTTTTGCAGTATTAACAGTCTGTGATGATCATGATTAATTTTTATGTGCATGCTTCTGCATGATTATGTTTACAAAAGGATTGGTCCCATTGATGTGGGAGTATTCTACTTGAGTGGCCATTGATATTGATTCTTTTATCTTTTCTATCTCTTGTTTTCTTCTTTCTGTTCTTAATCACCACAAAAGTAAACAACTGAGAAGCCAGACAGAGAAGTGGTATTCACTTTAAAAATTTGTCTAAATTGAATTTTTAATACTACAGCTTTGCATAATCATAAATGTTTGAAACACTAGAGCAGGCATGGATTCCTTCACTAGTAGAAATACATGAGTACAGCTGACACTGGTGGCAGTAATGGAGAGAAACTTAACAATGCATTTAAAGAAGTAATGAGATACAATCCAATATGTAACACAAGAAAATAACCAAAAATAACTTCTGATTTTAACAGAGTCTTTTCTTTCCTCTATAATACCCTTGGTGAAACACCCAGCACAGAAACTGTAGGGGCTAGAGTGAATAGAAAGACACAGAGTTTCTTCCATGCTATGATTTTCTGTATAGCAATCTTAGTGAGGCATGTGGTACCTACACTGCAAGGACTTAATTAGCAAAATGAGCAGGGATGAAATTTTTCCTAGTTTACTGAACTCAAGAAATCTAATTGAAATTAAAGAAAAGTTTCACTTTTTCATAAAGGTATTATACAAATAATTTTATTCTGTATATAAGGAAAGTTTGATTTATTTACAAATTATTTTAAAATTCCCTATAAACTTCAGCATCATTTCAAAACAAAATATTAACTTACCACACAAGAGAGGCATTAGTGTCTTCATCACATCCCTTACCATTTGGATCAATTTGAGTTAAATTCCCATCCACTGAAGTAATTATGTCAATTATTGGTCTTGACCTAACAAAGAAGTAAACTGAATTTTTTAAATTGCAATACCATAAGCTAAATGTAAAACAAGACATTAAAAGATCAATTTCATTGCAGAACATGAAACAACAGAATCTAGCCATGTAATTAAAGAAAAATAGCTAAAATGGATTATTCATTAAATTCCATCAGCTATTTTATACCTACAGAGTGCTTGAATTCATTTTTGGTTCAGTTTGGTGCACTTTACATTCACTGAATCATTAGTTTTAAGAAACATCATCCTTGCTTTACATAACACATTGAATTCATGTTGTTACCCATGAAATTTGTTTTCTCCAGCTCAACTGCTTTAGTGACGCCATTTCTTCGAAATTCTGGGACTTCTCTTCCACCGATTTCAGATTTCCTATCATATTTGCTAGTGCAAAAATCTGAGAATTTTTAAAAGAATCACATTACTCAAATAAGTTACACACTTTTGTAATATTTTTAGTGCAACTATTTCAATCACATCGTTTCATCAAAGTTATGTTTTTTATTTCATTACATTTTCATTATCCAGCATGCTACTTTCCAGCATAGGCATTCCAGTTACTATACTTTTCATTATATTACCTGCTTAGAAACAGTATTCTTACAGAATTTGAATATGTCCACTGAGCTATACATCTCTCTCGCAATAACTAGTCCATTTCAAGGTATGTTTAATACTGTACTGAAAATAAATAGTTCCCTATAGAATTTGTTTCTCTTCCAAAATTATTTAATTCAAGTCCTATTATATCACACATTTGTCTCTTTTTTTTTGTCTGTGTAGCTTTTCAACCTTCATAAGCATAGAAGGCTACAAGTCACTCATCACTCATTTCAAAAAAAAAAAAAAGTAGTTCCAAGGTGTTAGAAAAAGAAAAGTATGAACAAAATAATGAAAATTGTTATGCTGAGGCAGAATGAACCTAAGTGTAAACATAAGATGATGTTCCTCCTCCATAAAGGCAGACAAAACATTCTTGCCTGGAAAAAGGCAGCTTTGGCAGCCAGAAGTCATGACTGGCTTAGTTTGGTACTTGGCTCAAGACACTGCTCTTCTGAACCCTAACCAGCAAGACAGGTTTATGTCTCCATCAGAATGAACACGTGTGTGTCTCCTAATATGTGAAAAACTTTATGCGCATACGTTTTTTTTTTTTTTGGGGGGGGAGTAAAATCTTCACCATGTGTAAATCTTACCACATATCCATCAGAATAATTATGCTTTTGAAGTACATACATACATATCACTAAGCTGTTCTCTGAGATTCAGAGGTTGGCTCCAAAAAGAAATACAAACTTCCAGATATTTTTACTTATTGTTGTCGTATCAAACTTCGCCATTTACAGCGATCTTGACATACAACCCGTGCTTCACTGATATCCATTACACGCCGTACACAAGATCTTTTATACTTCATACTCATAATCTTTTTCTCATGCAGACACTCCTGAATCTGATCCACCTGTCTTCCTTGGCCTTCCTCTGCCTTTCCTTCCTGCCACTTGGGCTGAAAATATTTTCTTAGTAAGCACTTCATCACTCATTCTTTTAACATGGCCAAACCACTGAAGCATATTGGTCTCCACCTTGCTAACAACATTTTGCTTTACATCACACAACTGCAATACATCTTCATTCCTTACACAATCAAATCGTGTCTTGCCACAAACCCCACATAAGTAACGCATTTCTCCAGCACACAAACGACTCCTATGCTTCTTTTGCAGTACCCAGGTTTCACTGCCATACATCAGAGTAGGAACAATTACTGTTTCATACATAGCCATGCGGGACTCTCTAGAGAACCCATCATTCCTGCCGAAACCTCCCAGAGCAGCTATGACTTTCAAAGAAGAATTCACTCGCCTACTGACTTCACCGTCCAACTTGTTCTCTCTGTCAAACATGCTTCCTAAATACACAAACTCACTCACCTGGTCAATCACAGTGCCATTTATATTTACATTACATTCAGTGCTACCCATTCCTCTCTCAAACACCATAACTTGGGGTTTTCCCTTATTTATATTCAGTTTGAATTTCATGCAAACTTTGTGCATCCGAGTCAACATACTCTGCAACTCACTTTTGCTCTCTGCCAACAGGACAGTGTCATCAGCATACAGCAATCTGCACACACGGATATCACCAAGACATAAACCACTATTATCTATTTTGGCATCACGCATGCATGCGTCCATAAATATATTAAACAGCCATGGTGACATTACACAACCTTGTCTAACTCCTGCACCAATGGAAAACCATTTTGATAAAACACCACTCACTCATACACAAGCTCTACTACCAGCATACATAGCTTTTACACTATTAAGTAGCTTCCCAGTAACACCATATTCATTCAATACCTTCCACAAAAGTGTCCTATTCACTCGGTCGTAAGCTTTCTCTAAATCTATGAAGGCAGTAAAAACTTTCTTCCCAAAAGCCAAATACTTTTCAATCATCATGTGTAATGCAAAAATCTGGTTAGTGCAGCCTTTACCAGGCATAAAATCACTCTGAACATCCCACACTTTCAATGATGTAAGACCCCGTACTTTTTCAATAACAACCTTACCAAACACTTTCCCTGGCACACTCAGTAGGCTAATACCACGATAGTTCTTGCAGTCAGTCTGATCCCCTTTTCCCTTATACAAGGGAACAATCATAGGATCCTTCCAATCCCGAGGGACCATTCCTAACTCCCAGCACAACTGGCAAATTTCAGTTAACCAGACAATTATAGAGTCACCACCATACTTTAACATCTCTGCAGTTATGCCATCAACTCCTGGAGCCTTACCATTCTGAAGAGATTTTAGAGCTTTACACACTTCTTCTCTTGAGATCTCTCCTGTGCTTTCATCTCTCATTGTGACATCATCTGCATCTGTCTCAGAATCATTTGTGCTTTCCTGATCTAATAACTCACAGAAGTATTCACCCCATCTTTCACTTAACTCATTGGGCTCCCATATCATTTCCCCAATCTCATTCTTCACACAACTTACAACTTTGATTCCCCTATTTTTCCTGAGTCTCATGTACTTCCAGAAGGACTTTCTATCTTTCCAAAAAGCCAGTTCATGCCTTTCCACTTTCTCCTTCCTATGTTTTGCCTTACTGTGGCGAACCAGCTTAGCAGCTTCACGCTTCTTACAGCGATATTCATCCACAGAGACTCTACCTTGCAACATCCCCAAATAGGCTTCCTTCTTTTTCTTTACTGCCTCATCAATCTCACTATGCTTTTGAAGTGCTTACAATAATTCTCTTTTATGCATCTAGTTATTATGTGCACTCTTTTTCTTGTATGCATCTAGTTATTATGTGCACTCTTTTTCTTGTATGCAACTAGTTATTATGTGCACTCTTTTTCTTGTATCATCATCATCATCATCATCATTGTCAACCATTATCAATCCACTGCTGGACGAAGGTCTCCCCAAGTTTCCTCCACAACGGTCTGTCTTGTGCCAGTCTCCTCCATGTCACTCCCGCATATTTACGAATTTCATCCACCCATCTCCCATGTGGTCTTTTTCTGGGTCTTTTCCTGTCCCTTGGAATCCAATCTAAAATTTCGGCTGTCCATCTATGGTCTGTCCTTCTGGCAGTATGTCCAGCCCATTGCCATTTCAGGGATTTAACTCTGATCATGATGTCTTCCACTCTCGTCATTTTTCGGATCCACGAGTTCCTCTTCTTATCTCTCCTGGTTATACCAAGCATGCACCTCTCCATACATCTTTGAGTTGTCTGCAGCCTTTGTATGTCTCTTTTAGTTAAGGTCCACGTCTCTGCACCATACGTAAGCACTGGAAGGATGCATTGATCAAACACTTTTCTTTTAAGACATAATGGCATATTGCTCTTGAAAATTATGCTGTTTCTTCCAAAAGCTCTCCAGGCAAGTTTTGTACGCCGATTAATTTCTTCATCAATGTGACCTTCACTTGATATCTGCTGTCCAAGAGAAACGTACGTGTCTGTTATCTCCAGCTTTTCTCCATCAATAGATAAATCTTCATTTCTTGTAAAAGCATTGAACATCACTTTTGTCTTCTGAAAGTTCATTTTTAATCCCACTTCTTTACTCTTGTCAGCAAGTTCCTGGATCATACTCTGCAGCTCTCATGGGGTAGTTGCAAAAATGACTACGTCATCAGCAAAACGAAGGTGGGTTAGATAATCTCCATTAATCTTTATCCCTTTGTTTTCCCAGTTCAGTGATTCAAAGACATTTTCCAATGTGGCATTAAAGAGCTTCGGAGATATGGTGTCACCTTGTCTCACTCCCTTTCCAATTTTTATGTGTGTTGTATTTTCAAACAGCCGAATCTTTGCACTTGCATTTTCATAGATGTTATTAATAATATTAATGTATGCATCTTCAATACCGCAGGATTTCAGAGCCGTGGTAACTGCTGATGGTTTCACCGAATCAAAGGCTTTTTCATAATCGATAAAAGCCATGCACAATGGAAGTTCATATTCCCTCGCTCTTTCAATTAGTTCTCTCAGTACGTGGATATGATCTATTGTGCTGTAGCCACTCCTGAATCCAGCTTGTTCTCTCGGTTGAGCCATGTCCAGTGTTACCTTCAAGCGGTGTGAAAGAACTTTAGTGAAGATTTTATAAACCACTGATAGGAGGCTGATAGGTCTGTAGTTCCTGAGATCCTTAATGTCACCATTTTTATGTAGCAGGATCATTGTAGCATTGTTCCAATCCTCAGGAATCTTCCCTTCATTAAGGCATCGAGTGAAAATTTGGGCGAGTACTGTTTCAATTTCTCCACTTGCTTCTTGTATGATGTCTATAGTAATTCCATCTTCTCCTGGAGCTTTCCCCCGCTTCATGTTCTTGATTGCATGAGCAACTTCTGCTGGGAGGACTGGAAGAACTCTGGTACCTTTCATGATGTCTGGAGTACATGTATCATCCCTTTCATATAATTTGGAGTAGAAATCTTTCACTCTTGTCAAAATTTCGCCTCTATTTCTTGTTATAGAACCATCTTCTTTTCTCAGAGCCATAATCTGTTTTCTTCCCTTACTGAGATGTCCCTTTGCTATCTTTAGGCTTTGGTTGTTTTCAATTGCTTTCCTCACTAGCTCACAGTTGAATTTCCTTACGTCTTCAGTGATACTTTTTCGTGCTGTCTTGCATAGCTCTATATATTCCACTTTGGAAGTCACATCTTCTTTAGTTGTCCTCATCTCTCTTCTTTTTTGCATCAACATTTTGGTTTTTCCTGATAATTTGTTCACATGCAACTTGTTCTTAGACCCAGCTAATTTTGTTGCTGTTTCCATAAGAGCTTTGGTTACTTTTCTGTTAACTTCCGAAATATCCACTTCTTCCGATGTTAGGCCTTCTAAAGCCGAGAATCTGTTCTTCAGTTCCAACTTGAAAGTATTATGGTGTTTTTTAAGGTTGGTTATGTCAATACATTTTGTTTGTCTTATGAGCTTGCCACGTTCCAGTTTAGTGTTGAGGTGCATCTTACATCTCACCAATCTATGGTCACTACCTGTGTTGAACTTGTTCAGCACACTGCAGTCTTCGATGACGAATTTTTTGTTACACATAATAAAATCAATTTCACTTGTCGTCCCAATTGGATGTCTCCATGTCCATTTCCTGTGTGGCTTTTTCTTGAAAAAGGAATTCAAGATGAAAAATCCTTCTGCCTCTGCAAACTCAACGAGAGTATTTCCACGCTGGTTTCTGTTGCCGTGACCGAATTTACCTACTGAAGTTTCATTCTGTTGCCGGTGCCCTATTTTTGCATTGAAATCTCCCATAATTATCTTCAAGTGCTGCTTACCTTTATTATTTAGATGACGAATTTCCTCATAAAATTCTTCAATTTCTTCTTCAGGATGACTTGTGGTGGGTGCATAAGTTTGAATAATCTGAGCCTGGTATCTTCTCGATAGTTGGATAACGAGTCGTGCAGCTCTGTCAGAGGAACTTTCAACTTCTACCACTTTATCCTTCAGTTTCTTGTTTATTATAAATCCAACACCACTAGTTCTGCCAGTATCTGTCCCACGATAATAGAAGAGATGTCCACTTTTCAGTTCAATGAGATCTTCTCCTTTTCTCCTTACCTCACTTAGCCCGACGATGTCCCACTTGATCCTTTGTATCCTTTGATCCTTTGTAGTTCCTCTTCCAATTCAAGAAGCCTTGAATCAGAAGATAGGGAGCGTCCATTGTAGGTAGCCAAGGTCAGCATCAAATGGCAGCCTAGTCCGGTCCTCCGGTGATTCTTAGCACCCTCTGCCTTCATGTCGCACTGGCCGCTGCCTTGGCCAGGTACATTCCAGCTGCCGGAGACTGAGGGCCAAGATTTAAGTTGTAGAGTCATTTTGGAGGTGTTTGGCCATAACTCACCACGCTGGCCAAGCGGGTTGGTGAGTGTGGGATAGCATTTCCTCTGATCCCGATGGTATAGTTATACCGCTATTGGCGGTCCTCAGAGCCCCTTTAGTGGGAACAGGATGCACCACGAGAAGGCGGGGTTGACATTTGTCAAGGAGAGGCTGTGATGTTACGCATCACCTGACCTTACATGCATATATACATCTAGTTATTATGTGCACTCTTTTTCTTGTATGCAACTAGTTATTATGTGCACTCTTTTTCTTGTATGCATCTAGTTATTATGTGCACTCTTTTTCTTGTATGCATCTAGTTATTGTAGGCTAGAAGTCATATGATTGGCTCAGGTTAAAGGCATCTAAGTCAGTGAAACTAATTTTCTCCCCAGCTCAAACCAGTCAGATAAGGTTTGTGTGTAGTTCCAAATGGGCAAAAACCAAAACTAAAGAGCAAATATAACACCAAAGCATTTGGTACAGAAAGCTGACACTATTTAAACACTGGGTGACAAGTTAGAGTTATGTGGCTAAATTTCTAAGGAAATTACAATTGGGCAATAAAGTACATACCATTAAAAATTTTGTAATCAATACGAAAGAAAACAAGAAGTGCTTGGACAGAGCTGGCGTTTACAAAATTCCTATAAGCAACAATCCTACAGTATCATATATAGGAAGCACTAAAAATAAACTAAAACATCGTTTACAACAGCACTTACGGAATTGGCAGAAAAAAGAAGCAAAAACTGCATTGGTCCAGTACTGTATTGAACAAAGGCAATACCCAAAGTTTGATGAAATAAAAATGATTAAGAATTGTCATACGGAAAGGCATTAGAGATTGGCGGAGAGAGTGTTGATAGAAAAAAATAGACACAGGTTATGTAACGTTAATGATCCTAATAGCTTAAACACATATTGGAAGGATTTGATCAGAAAGGAAAGCCGCAGAGAAGAACAGAGGGGAAAAGGCAAGAGGTGAAAAAATGTGTTAGAATATAAGATTATTAGTTTCAAGAATAAAATAAATTGAACAGATATTTATACATCCGAAAGGAAAAGAAGGCTATTGGGTCATCTGATAGATGGCGCCACTGCACCTGAACGATGGAGAACGGGAAATGAGACGATGCCACGCGAGCACTGGAACATTCGCTACGTTTCGTGGATGGTGACAGATGGTACATCTGTTGCGTCCGCTCCTTGAGAATGGCCTGGGCAGAGGCTGAAAGTGCTTGCTTGTTATGCTTATTTCTGAGGGGAGAGAGGTCCGTGATTGTTGAATATAGTCGTTGTGTCAGGTATTTGGGTTTATCTTAATTGGGCACTGATGTGCAATTGTAAATAATTTTGGGTTACAGCTTTTTAACTTTAACGTTTTAGGAAATGTGTAATATAGGTTTTTATTTATTGAAGTTTTATTTAGATTAAAGTGTTTTAGGAAGTTCAATTGTGTATATTTGTGGTAGATTATTTTGAATCTGAATTTGGTCATAGGGAAAGGAAGGGAGTGAAGTTTGTGTGAGTTGAAAAAGATTTTTTTTTTTTGCGGCCTTGAACCACGATGTAAATAAGAAAAATATGTGTTGGAAATGTGTAGAGACGAAAACCTCCTAAAAGATTTAGGGAATAAAGGTGAGTAACCTCAAAATATAGATTTTCTAAGGAAATGTTACTATTTGAGTCTTAGACTCTCTTAAACATGTGTCTAGTGTATTAGACAATGACTATGATATTATCTGTGGAAACAAATGAAAGAAATGCCAACACAGTTTGCCTTTGACAAAGGAAACAACTCATTAGCAAGAAAAGTACACAGTAAAAACTCAAGACACCAATATTTGCTCTAATGATGACAATGGGGTGTGTATCTCTTGAAATTACTGACAAAATTACCCAAGTTTGATATATCAACAACTTTGTAGAAGCATGTGAAATATTTGTGTATGCCAAAATTTTCAGGCAACATGAAGCAGTTCTTAGTAAATTTCATACTTCCAATCCTGTGACTCTTAGATTTTGTTCCCCTGTGAACTGCCTTTCTTTTTAGCAACTCGGATAAATTTCTGGTTTCAAACTTTTTCTCCGGAAGATATGTTATGACAGTCCCCACTTTCCTTAATATACAAAGACACACCTTACTGAAAATGGCAGACAGCATTTTACAAGTAGTGATAATCCAGTAAACTATGCAGGGGAAGGTTGCTGAATGCTACATGAAGGAGAATGAAGGTTAATTAAGATGAAAAAGACATGCAGTTGTGATCAACACACACACTTTTTTGCAGTTCCATGTTCTTCTCCCAGCTACAAGCTTGCCCAAGGCTAGTCCTTCCTTTTGAACATCCTTTACTCTTTATGCAAGAGTAAATTTTTCATTCTATTATGTTCAGGAAGTTTTAAGAAGTGTGCTGGGGAGAAGTAATTGCCCCCTCCCCATCACACACACACACACACAGACTTCATAACTGCTGAAAGATTATTAGTAACTATAAGTTTACAACAAAGCTCCCCATGTCTTGACCTTGTCACAGTGGAGTGGCTAGTGTGTCCCAATTTCTTGGTGAACTATACCAGTGGTAACTTTGCTGCCATGTCTTTTTTGTCTGGTCCTTACCCCAGGCTGGACATGCCAATGGGTAGGGACTAGATAAAGAAAGACACCCTCCTGGCCCTCTCCAGGTTGGGGTGTATGGCCAACACTTCTTTCCCACAAAACTTCCCTCCATTATGAAACCTGCATAAATTAAAAACTGGACTGCTCATTGGGTAACCCTACCAAGAAATAGACCAGTGGACTACAATTTGGCATGTAGAATGTCAGAAGCTTATTAAAAAAAAAAAAAAAAAAAAAAAAAAAAAAACAGGAACACTCAGAAACACCATTGATGAACCACTCCAGGGATACAACCTGGACAAAACATCTCAGCTATAAGGAGACAAGAAGGACAAGCAGCAACTTCATGAGAATGGACTTTACACTCATTTATGGCAGAACAGAGACACATGACTTGAAACTGGATTAATAGTTAAAAGCAAACACTACTAAATGCAATTACACTGGCGGAAAGTGAAAAAAGAACACCAAGAAGGAGACGTCTGATACCAACGAAATTTATACAGCATAATAACGGAATACAGAGGATAACGTGATCAAAACATTGGTAAACTGAAAAATAACATTTCCATGTAACATGGTTAGTACGAGGTTGAACCGCCATGAACTGCGTCACACTGTGCAATTCTGGCAAGGAGTCTGTCGTACAGATGTTGGATGTAAGTTTGGGGTATTGAGTTCCAAGCATCCTCAACCTAGACGCGTAAATCTGGGATGGTTGTGGCTGGCCGTGGAGACCGGATAAGTTGTTGTACCATAAAATCCCACACATGCTCAAGGGGGGACAAATCCGGTGAATGTGCAGGCCATGGAAGTTGTCTCTCACCCTCAAGTGCATGTTGCGTTGCACGTGCCGTGTGTGGGCGTGCGTTATCTTGCTGGAAAACACCACGATGGACCGACCTTACAAATGGCACAACAACGGGCTGAATGATGTTGTTGATGTAGGAGGTGCTGTTTAACGTACCCGGTACAAACACTAGTTGTGTACGGGAGTGATAGCTGATTGCTCCCCACACCAGGAGACCAGGTGTAGGCCCTGTGTGTTGCTGGTGGATGCAAGAAGGGTGGAGACGCTCCCCTGTGCGTCTGTGAACACTCATACGGCCATCGGAGGCTCCCAAGCAGAATCTGCTTTCATCGCTGAACACGACAGATCGCCATTGCGTTCTCCAGTGCAGACGTTTACGACACCACTGCAGCCGTTCCCGACGGTGAGCTGGAGTCCAAGGTACACATGCCAGAGGCACATGTGCACGTAGTCCTGCATCCAGTAGACGATTGCGGATTGTTCGCTCAGTCACCTCAGGTGCAACGGCAGCTCGAATTTGCATCGCAGTGGATGTTCTGCTTGACAACGCCGCTCTTCTTATGCGTCGATAGGTCCGCTCATCAGTCAGTCTGCGACTCCTGGCTCCACGTCTTCTCATGTGGGAATGCTCCTCGGACCATCTATGCCACCATCGTACCACCACCGATACTTTCCGTCCAATTCGCTCCGCAATACGATGATACGACCACCCGGCCTCACGGAGTCAGACTACACAACCTCACTCAAAGTCCGATAACTGCTGAAATTGTACAAGTCTTCCATGTCCAGGCATTGCAGCTTCTTCAGGGTCTTCGCACGTGTCCATATGCCGACGACTGATTACATTCACTTCGCTGTACTCCTTAAATACCACCGACCATAATTTGCATATTATGCCATGCTGTGGCGTAAGCGCTTACAGGTTGGTCCTGAAATTAACATCACACCTACGTAAACTCGACACCATTAACATATGTAAATTTGATGATCGTCCGCCAATTCCTTCTTGGTGTACTTTTTTCACTTTCCGCCAGTATTAAAGACTGAATTTTTAACAGTCTTCTACATAAGAATGAATAGAAAATGGTACAACCTAACCTTTATCAATATCTATGTTCTAACAGAAGAAAAGAATGATGCAGATTAAAACTATTTCTTCCAAACTCTAGATGATGACCTCACTGATGAACTGTTTGCCCGTGGCATGAAAATCATGTTGGGAGACTGGAATGCTAAGATAGGTTCGGAAAGTATTTAGGTGGCCAACAATTGGCAAAGACAGATTCCATGAAACAAGCAATGATAATGCCATCACACTACTAAGGACTTTAATAAAAGAATTAGAACATCAATCAACTCTAAATAGCAAACCACAGAGGGATTATATCAGCATTAATGAAGATACTGAACACCTGTGGACCAACATTAGAGAAGCAATCAAGAAAACCTCACTGAACACCCTGGGAACTCAGACCAACAATAAGTGAAAGGAATGATATGATGTTGAATGTGACTAAAAATTTAGAGAGAGAAAGCAAAAAAAGATTAGAATGGCAAAATGATTTAACCTCTGAAAGCCATAATAAATACAGACAGTGCTAGAAACTAAAGCCCTTCTATAAAGGTAGAAAAATTAAGAGAGAAAAAAATCAGAATTAATAGAAGTGGAGATAAACTGCAAAAGCAAGAATATAAGACAACTGTATAAAGAAATGAATAGTTGATAAAATGGATACCAACCAGTGGTGGAGACAGGCACTGATAATCCTCATACACCAGAAAGGAAACAAATTGGATTGCAACAACCACAGAGGTATCTCACTTCACAACAAAACCTACAAAATACTCTCCAACACCCTACTCAAGAAAACATCACAATATACAGATCGCATTATTGGAGACTAGCAATGTGGATTCCAAAGGAAAAGATCTATGACAGATCAAATTTTCATGTTTAGGCAACTCCTGGAAAAGATATGTGAATTTGCCCAAGCAGTACATGATGTGTGAATTTGCCCAAGCAGTACATGATGTGTGAATTTGCTCAAGGAGTACATGATGCCCTTTTTGTAGACACGAGAGGGGGAAAAAAAAAAGAAGCTTGTGACAGTGCCAACAGTGAAAAACTTTTGGGTGCAATGCTTGAATTTAGAATTCTGGGGAAACTAGTGAGTCCAGCCAAAACATTCATATGGCTGAATCCAAAAACTATGTCAAAACTGAAAATGAAATCTTAGATAGCATTGAAATTAACCCATACTTGAAACAAAGAGATGCAGTATCCCCATTGTTCTTCAACCTGGCCCTAGAAGGGGTGATAAGGAGAGTGGAGGAAACAGCAAAGAAAATCCGTCTGGATGGCCTCTACAGAGTGCTTGCATGTGCGAATGACATCTGCCTGGTAAATGATTCAGAAAGATCTAATTGACACCACCTTAATACTATAAAATGTAGCTAAAATTTTTGGATTTACTATAAACCCTCATAAAACTGAATACATGAGAATACAACATAAAAACAATGACCAGCCAGGCAGCACTACAGGAACTCAGACCTACAGCACAACTAACTTCAGATACCTAAATACCATTATCAGCTGTCACAATGACATTGAAGAAGAAATCAAAGACTATGAGCTGGGAATGTGCTATTACACCCTACAAAAAAATCTTTGCATCAAAACAAATATAAAGAAATCTCAAATTAAAGATCTACAAAACTATGATCCCTTCTGCCACCACATATGATGTGAAATTTTGGTATTGACCAAAAATGTAAAATGCTTGTATTTGAAAGGAAAATACTAATGAAAATATTTGGATTTAAAAGAGATAAGGTAACAAATGAATGGCACATTCTTCACAAAACAACTAAGACTAAAGTACAGAGACCCAGACATTGTCAAAACTATGAAGACAGAAAGACTGAGATGGGTAAGACATTCCAATAGATCCAAATATTGTAGACACGTGCATTAGATCATGACAGGTGCATCTGAATAAATTAGACCACTGTGAAGACTATCTCCCCTTCTGAGATGGTTTGATGCTGTCAGAAGGATTTAAAGGATTTTAATGCTATGACATAAACTGTCAAATTATTCTGTTCATCACGTATTTTAAGTCCTCGCCAGAGGAACCTTACACAGTTTGTTAGTTCTTATTGCTGTTATGTTGTTATTTGGTTCAAATTAAGATGTTTATTTACCTTGAGTCTTGCTTCTTAGTGTTCTTAATGTCCCATACATGTTACTAATTTGATGGATGACTTGCATCCCTCCCCCCGAGACGTACTGTTTTCACTTATAATATCAGCTCTATGAAAGACTAAGGGGGTAATAGAAGAAATATTTTATCATATTCACACTGTAGATAATACATAAATTTACAACTTAAAATTTTTTTATTGTAGTTAAAAGATCCTGCAACGTTATATCTTCTTACATCAAGGTCGACAAGAGATTTAATCTGTGTCCTCAGGAAGTTCTTCACAAGGTTCAAATCCAGCTGCCATTAAAAGTCTTGAAATCATTTATTTTTTTATTTTAGTTACTTAGATTGATATACGCACTATCAGGAAACACAAATGACTTATAGAAACCATATTTACACACTGCAGTTGCAGTTTCCGGTCACATGAGCTTCCATGTCATTTCTGAGTCAGCATTTCTTATACTTTACCGTTGTGGAGGAAACTTGGGGAGACCTTCGTCCAGCAGTGGATTGATAATGGTTGACAATGATGATGATGATGACTAAGGCTGAGTTCCAGTAGTCATCAAATTTCAGTCGTAATATCCATCGTAAAGTGTTTAATACTTAAGAATACTGTATAACATAAAGACTCGCTTATCTTCATCTTCCATAAGAACCACTGTGTATTGACTCTCTCATCTTAGGCCTACGCATCGTCACTGACCAACTGTATGCATTTCGCTCGTGTGATTACCACGGCATCCTCAGCAGGAATGGGAGATTTTAAAACAAAACTGGTATCCATTTCACAGTCATACATTTTCTCATCAACAGCGATTGGGCCATGAATCATTGGAAACACACTTTAATAGGGCGAAGGTATTCTTATCACTTCCCAATATTTTGACAGATGTTTTCACTGGAGTATTTCACCTGTATCTTCAGTATTTTGGGTTACTCTCATAGAAAAATCCTGGTGTGTCACTGCATTGGAAGAAATGCGTTGAAGTAGGAGGTGATTATGCAGAGAAATAATTATGCAGCCTTTTTCAAATAAAAGATAAATTTTGGTTTAGCTGGGAAAACTTTTACCATTAATTTATAATTCAAGCGGAAACAAAATGTATCAGCCCACCTACGTTCTTTCACTTGTTAAATAATTCTCAACTTATTGACATTAAAGCTCATATCCAATATCTGATCTCTTTAAAGTTTTGAGCTTTCTGTTAAATTTCTTTGCAGGAGATAAATTCCTTAAGTTTTGCTCATTATTCATATTTCAGGAAAAGGAGAAAATGCAAAAAACTTGAAGTTTGCAATCAGTTCAGTTTACAGCTATGTAACCATAGCAACATGGATGAACAAATACAATAATGGTGCATGTATGAGTATGAAAACAAAACATAAATAGGACAAAACAAAGAATACTCACTAGAAAAAACAGCTAATTAAAAACAGAACAAGCACAAGAAGCACATTTCAGACAAATATGTACACATATCTATCTCTATGTACACATATCTAATTATCTATTTACACATATCTATTTATCTATGACATACATGCTATTTATATACAAACATACCTCAACAGAATTACTGTGTCACTATCGTATGCACCAACCAACAAATCAGGGTAGCTGTTATTATCCAGGTCCATCCCTCCAGAGAGAGAATATCCAAAAGAATGAAGATTTCTTCTGGCAACTTTGGGAAGGTTTTCTACCCTAATTACCTGTAAAAAATGTATTATGTACATCACAGAATTTTATGCCAATCCAAATACATATATTCATCTGAATCTGCTTCGTCACAGTCCATTGTACAGTAGCAAAAAAAATGGTATGTACACTAAAAAGTCAAAATATTATAACCAGCAAGTCTTTCCACAAAACAAAGCAACTGCAGGTAAACGACAGTGCGCGTGAAGGTCATGAAATAGCACCTGATAGTGAACTCTGTTAATCAGTGTTCTTTTTGTTCTTCAGATGGGAAAGCCAGCAGCCTTAAGCAAGTTTGGCAAAGGCCAAATTGTAGCCAGACAACTAGGTCAGAACATTTCAGAAACAGCAAGGCTTGTGAGGTGCTCACAGTCAGCCATGGTTAGACCTCCAAAAAGTAGTCTGAGGAGGGACAAATCACAAACGGCAGGCAAGGTGTGTTCTAAGCACTGCTCATCAACACTAGACTGGTGATGGGAGTCATGTGTTGCAACAGATCTTACACTGATCCCTGCTGAAAATCGGGCTGGGTAGCTGCATGTTGCTTTAAGTGCCCATGCACAAGTGCCTACACTGGGCACACGAGCATCAAACCTGGACCTTGAATTATTGGAAGAATGTCCTCTGGTTCAATGAATCTGTTTTACTGTTGTTCCACATGGATGCCCAGGTATGTGTGTGTCATTTACCTGGGAAAGTGTTGGCACGAGGATGCACTGTAGGATGAAAACAAGATGGTGGAAGAAGTATAATGCTTTAGGCAATGTTCTGATGGGCAATCCAACATACAGTTGTTCATGTGACAGAAACTATAACATCTACCACCTACCTAAACATCATTGCAGACCAGGTACATCCTTACATGGCAATGGTATTCACCTCTAGAAGTGCCTTCTTTCAGAAGGATAATGTGCCATGCCACACACCACAATGCCCAGATTGTTCAAGTATGGTTCGCAGAACATGCAGACTTCCAGGTATTGCCCCGGCCTCCAAACATCAATATAATATAACATCTGTGGTTTGTGTTGGAACAGTAATGTTGATCTGCAGTGATTTCCACGCAACTTACAAAAGTTAAAGGATCTGCTGGTAACATGTTGGTATCAGGTACCACAAGAAACTTTTAGCATCCATGCTTCTCCGAGTAATGGCTGTTTTGGTGACATGTGGAGGCCCAACAGCATATTAGGCAGGTGATCATAATGTTTTGGCTCTTCGGTGTACATTCCGTGAAACCGATACGTACTGCAAAACTGCATATCAAAAAATCAGAATTATTTTCTTTTTCTTCAATACCAGAAGCAGATTATCAGTTTAAATGCCCCTGGTAGGTTATGATTAGTCTAGTAATTATTTTGCGGCACGAATTTCAGTAATTTTTTTTGCGAATTTCAGGGTTTTTTCTGTATTTTCCCGAATATCAAATATATCCGCAAATTTAAGATTTTTTCCTATTTTTGCCTAATTTCTATTATAATTTTTAGATAATTTTTAATATTTAAATATTTTGAATACTGCCTTCATTAGAATCTATGCACAAAATATACCACAAAGTAATTCTACTCCAAAGTCCAAACTAGAACTTTAAACCTTAAATTACCCCTCAAGATTGTTTGTTACGAAGAGATTCTTATCGAACAAGCTTGACGGGTAATTCCAAGTCA
The DNA here is from genome assembly GCA_039090855.1 of Macrothele yani. NCBI lineage: Eukaryota > Metazoa > Arthropoda > Arachnida > Araneae > Macrothelidae > Macrothele > Macrothele yani. Next base: position 875,454 of record CM076996.1, on the reverse strand, counting down.
CGTGCATTCTGCTGAAGAATGCATGTGGGTTTGTTTTTTTTATTTGCACCTGCCGCTACTGTTGAATGACCTTGCTGACTTGCCACACTAGTAAACCGGATGTCGTCAATTGTATAGTAGTTTTAACTGGGAAAAGCAGCTTACAGAAAAGAGTGAGTTTTGCAGATGCTTAGCTTAGAAAATTTTTGTGCTTTCGTGTGAGTATTTAGTTTATAAAGTTTCTAGATATTGTTTGTTAATTTTGAGAATGAGCCACACAGTGGCGTAACTAGCAGCATGTGTGCCCCTCCGCAAGATTTACTTCAGCGCCCCTAAGCGCAGTAATTTTTCAAGCACAAGGGAGGATGCATTTTTCGTGGCGTGTGTGGTGGATGGCAGAGGGGGGGGGTTACAGGAAGTTAGGGAGAGTGTCTGGAAAAGTAATGCTTGTACCTAGAGCTCTGTAATTTTAAAATTTTAAGTAATAGATTTAACAATACAGGCAATTGTTTTGTACAAAACTAAAATAAATCACTTGAAGAAATCATCCTCTTGTACATGGCAGATCTGCGACTGCTGTGAATAAATGTTGGTGCCGGAGCAATATCTCAAAAAATATAGAACATTGAGATTTCAATATTCTGAGGATGAAAATGATAAAGGAACCACTAACAACTAATAAATTCATAACAAAATAGAATGAAATAAAGCATACCTTGGCATCAGAACAGTGTTCACTTTGCTTCTATTCAACTGGGGGAAATGCAATATAGACTGAATTTACAAGCACAATACACATTTCTAGCATGATAGTAGGCCCAAGCTCATAAAAGCACACACAAGTACTTAACAATAGATAATAATAACAGTATATAGTAAATACATGCATTCATGATACACTGACATTGTAGAAAAAGAGCAGAATATCTATTACTGTACCTAAAAATAAAGCAATACCTACCACACTTGAGAAGGACAATCCACCACGGAATAGACCTGGAATTTCTAAAAGGCACATGAGAAAGAGATCACGGCTGAGTGAGTGTAAGATTGGTGTATGGAATACTAGAGTTCAGAATCACTTTATTCAAGTGAGAGTGGGGCATACAGAAGTTATGGGGAATAATACAGTACATGAATCCGTGAAAATTTACAGGAAAAACATCAGCTATATACAAAATCACAGGGAAAGAATGGTCATAAACACAGGTAGTGTGAGACAGGAAGCACCATGGAGATCCAATGGAAAAGTCACGGCAGGCTCCGTGGAAAACACACACAGGCATAATCAAAGCAAGTCCGGAGGAAAAGAGCACAAGTGCAACACTGTCGCAAGGGCAGAACATGAAGGCAGGCGATGGTAAGGAGGAGCCTTCATGCAGCATACAGACGGTCAAGAGCATCGTCGAGAAAAACGCAACAGCGATGTAGCAGAGGCAATACTGACAAGTGTCGAGGCGAGTTTGGGCAAGGTTCTCAAACGCCTTCAAAATAGAGCGTAAATCATTAGAACATCCAGTTAATCGGCATGAACAAAGGAGTCCATTACACCAGCGAGAGCATCCTCAGGAGAGGGGGTGAAGAGCAGGAGAAGAGACACAAGCATCGAGTATTCGAGATCGCCATCGAGCAGTTCTTCAATCCCATCATAGTCAAGTGGTGGAATATCAACTGGAAGGGACGGAGGTGCAGCAACAACATGAGAACCAGGCGCGGGCGAGCGATAGCAGGGAGGTACATCAGTAGGAGCAGTAACAGGGGATGCACAAGTCAGCCCTCACCGGTGCCACCGCTTTTTGGCGATGGCACCAGTGAGGGCTGACATAGGTGAGGACGATGCAATTGAAACAGTGGTAGAAGACACGGCTTGATGAATATAAGGCACAGAAGATGAGGCACAATGGAGTTCAACAGAATCCAAAGCAGCGCAGGAGGATGAAGCAGAACAGGAAAGCAACTGAGAATTAACATCATCTTCACATGATTCCAAAGAAATGAGAGTTGGGACATCAGACGGCAGGAGAGAAACCATATCAGCAGGAACTCCAGATTGCACAGCAGGTGAAGAAAAAAGTCCACAGGAAGCATGTAGGGGTGAGCACGGGGGCGTCACACCAGAGACTTGTGGTGAAACAGGCACTGTAAATTCATCAATGAAATGAGCAGTGGAAGCAGGCAAGACTGTCACAGAAGAGGCAGCCGCTGGGGAGCATGGCAGAGTCGGAGCATGTGACAAAGGTGGCACAGAAAACGATGGAGGCACCACTAGGGCCTCGGCAGCAGACAAGACAGGAGCAGATGACACTAAAACAGTAGGGCACCAAGCACGGTGGTGCCCTAGTTTCTTACAAGTGTAGCAATGGTATGGGGTGACAACATTGATATCATAGGTAGAATGACCAAATTTCACTGTGAACATTGTTGGAAAGGACGAAATGGCATCTTCGGAAGAAAAAATCAATAACGCCTGGCGACGAGAACTCAAAAGCGGAGAACCAGAAGGATCACAGACACTAGCAGGAAGTGAACGCACCGGACCTATGGGGTGTCCACAAAATGAAAGAAAGGCAGATAAAAGGGAGTCCAGAATTTCAGGCGGCACGGGGAAAAACGAAATAAAAACAGGGCGTTGAGAAAGAGGTTCTGCAAACAAGCATTGGTCACCAAGAGTGAGAGGTGTGGAAAGAACCTGCTCAACTTGCACAGGTGAAGCTAAATAAAGAATTACAGTGCATGGTTTACGTAATAGAGTGTGAAGGTAAAAATGAATATAGTGCGGATGTATAAGCTGTGAGCGGTATATCAGGTAATGCATCATAGCAAACGCCAAATTGAATATTAGAGAGCATGAACTTACCAATTGTGGAATCCAGAGGAATAGTCGTGGTAAACGTCATACCAGAACGATGAAACATCCGATCTAATGGAGATGGAACAAGGCCAGCAAAACGAGGAAGACAAGTCGAAACACAGGGTCAACGCAGGCATCAGACGGTGTGGTTACGGAAGGAGATGTACCAGAAACCATGGCGCAAAGACAGAGAAGCAAACTGAGAACAAGCACAAAGAGTAAGCGAACAACAACGTCACGAGCACTAGATGAGCAAGACCAGCGAAGCAGTGGGGTTGGCGATGGGGCACGGAGGAGCAAGCAAAACATAGCGAGCGGCGCAGACAAGTCAAGACGCAAAAGGATGACAGGCAGGAAATAAGCATGGAACAGAAAAGTAAAACGAAAGAAATAGGCAAAATAACAACTGACCAACTGGGAAAAGTGAACAAAAATGAAGAAAATAGCTTCATAAACAGATCAGTAAACTTTCAACTTGAAATTCAAATGGGGAACGCAAAAACTCGGCTAAAGCTCGGGAGCTGAAAGGACACACCACATGTTCCTAGAATGGAATACTAGAGGTATAAATGGCAAGATGAATGAGGTGATTGAAGAAATTAATAAGTATAAATTGGATGTGCTGTGTGTAAGTGAAATCAAAAAGAAGCAAGTTGGGATAGAAGTGAATGGCACTGTTAGTGTGTGGTCTGAAGTATTGGATAATGCTAGGGGACAGGCTGGTGTATGTGTGATTTTAAGTGAAAAGATTAAGAACAACTTGATCCATTACAACTGCATTAGTGAGATAATTCTTTGGATACATCTTAAAGTGAAACTTCAGAGAATAGTAATTGTTGTAGTGTATGCTTCTTGTGACTCGGAACTTTCTGATATGAAGGAGGATTTCTGGAAAGAGCTAAAAGCTGTTTTGAGCCAGTTTGGTGCTAAAGAGAAATTTATAATAGCAGGGGATTTCAATGCTAAAGTAGGTGTGCAGAATGCGATTTCTGACAATGTTCTGGGTAAGTTTAATGATCCTTGTGTGAATGATAATGGTAAAGATTAATTGAACTCTTCATTGAGAATGGTTTGTCTGTATCTGATACGTTTTTCAACCACAAGTATATCCACACATATACTTGGAGAAATCGTACTCTTGGTCAAAACAGGGTTATAGATTTTGTAGTTTACGATCAGCATCTGAAACACTTAGTTGTTGACACCCGTGTGATGAGAGGTGCGGATGTAGGCTCTGATCATTACTTGGTAGTGTCACGAGTGAAACTGAATGTTGGTTGGAGGAAAAGGAATAGGAAGAGGCCCAGGATGGAAAGACTAAAGGTTGAAAGGCTGCCTGTAGATCATCAGCATTATTCTGACGTACTCGGAGAACGACTGAAGGAGCTGAAGACACGTGAAAGGCATGTAGAAAAGGAGTGAGAATGTTTTAAGAACTGTGTTGTCACTGCTGCTGAGGAGGACTGTGGCACCACAATAATGGTTAACATTAGAGGTGATGGTGAGTAGAATAGTGAGATTAAAGAGGCAGTAAAGAAAAAGAAGGATACCTATTTGGGGATGTTGCAAGGTAGAGTTCCTGTGGATGAATATCGCTGTAAGAAGCATGAAGCAGCTAAGCTGGTTCACCAGAGTAAGGCAAAAGATAGGAAGGAAAAGGTGAAAAGGCATGAATTGGCTTTTTTGAAAGATACGAAGACTTTCTGGAAGTACATGAGACTCAGGAAAAATAGGGGAATCAAAGTTGTAAATTGTGTAAAGAATAGGATTGGGAAAATGATATGGGAGCCCAATGAGTTAAGTGAAAGATGGGGTGAATACTTCTGTGAGTTATTAGATCAGGAAAGCATAGGTGATTTTGATGCGGAAGCAGATGATGCCACAGTGAAGGAGGGAAGCATAGGAGGGATCTCAACAGAAGAGGTGTATAAAGCTCTAAAATCTCTTCAGAATGATAAGGCTACGGGAGTTGATGGCATAACTGCAGAGATGTTGAAGTATGGTGGTGACTCTATAATTGACTGGTTAACTGAAATTTGCCAGTTGTGCTGGGAGTTAGGAATGGTCCCTCAGGATTGGAAGGATCCTATGATTGTTCCCTTGTATAAGGGAAAAGGTGATCAGACTGAATGCAAGAACTATCGTGGTATTAGCCTACTAAGTGTGCCAGGGAAAGTGTTTGGTAAGGTCATTATTGAAAAAGTACGAAGTCTTACATCACAGAAAGTGTGGGATGTTCAGAGTGGTTTCATGCCTGGTAAAGGCTGCACTAACAAAATTTTTGCATTACGCATGGTGATTAAAAAGTATCTGGCTGTTGGTAAGAAAGTTTTTCCTGCTTTCATAGATTTAGAGAAAGCTTACAACCGAGTAAATAGGACACTTCTGTGGAAGGCATTGAATGAATATGGTGTTACTGGAAAACTACTTAATAGTGTAAAAGCCATGTATGCTGGCAGTAGAGCTTATGTACGAGTGAATGGTGTTTTATCAAAATGCTTTTCTATTGCTGCAGGAGTCAGGCAAGGTTGTGTAATGTCACCATGGCTGTTCAATATATTTATGGATGCATGCATGCATGCGTGATGCCAAAATAGATAATACTGGTTTATGTCTTGGTGATATCCATGTGTGCAGATTGCTGTATACTGATTACACTGTCCTGTTGGCAGAGAGCAAAAGTGAGTTGCAGAGTATGTTGTTCCAGATATACGAAGTTCGCATAAAATTCAAACTGAGTATTACTAAGGGAAAAACCAAAGTTATGGTTTTTGAGAGAGGAACTGGTAATACTGAATGTAATATTAAGTCTAATTGGCACTGTGATTGACCAGATGAATGAGTTTGTGTATTTAAGAAGCATGTTTGACAGAGAGAACAAATTGGATGGTGAAATTAGTAGGAGAGTGAATTCTTCATTGAAAGTCATAGCTGTCTTGGGATGTTTTCACAGGAATGATGGGTTTTCAAGTGAGTCCCGCATGGCTGTGTATGAAAGTGAAATTGTTCCTACTCTGATGTATGGCAGTGAAACCTGGGTACTACAGAAGAAACACAGAAGTAATTTGTGTGCAGGAGAAATACGTTACTTAAGTGGGGTTTGTGGCAAGGCACGTTCTGATCGTGTGAGGAATGAAGATGTGTTGCAGTTGTGTAATGTGAAACAAAATGTTGTTAGCAAGGTGGAGACTAATATGCTTCAGTGGTTTGGCCATGTTGAAAGAATGAGTGATGAGATGCTTAACTAAGAAAAATTTTTCAGCCCAAGTGGCAGGAAGGAAAGGCAGAGGAAATCATGGGAGGATCAGATTCAGGAGTGTCTGCATGAGAAAAGATCATGAGTATGAAGTATAGAAGATATTGTGTGTGTCGTGTGATGGATGTCAATGAAGCCTGAGTTGTATGTCAAGATCGCTGTAAATGGAGGAGTTTGATATGGCAACAGTAAGTAAATAATCAGTTAAAAATTATCTGGTAGTTTGTTTTTCTTTGTGGAGCTAACCTCTGAATCCCAGAGAACAGCTTAGTGATATGTATGTAAATAAAGCAATAACTTTTTAAATTCATTTAACAGTTTTTATGCAGCATACATGCATATACATTCATGGTGATAATAATGACATATGGTATATAAGATGCAGGAAGATTTTGACACCAATTTTTTTTTTGGAAAAAGAATGCTTCTTATATTTTGAAAAATATGGTAATTAAAGTTGTACCTGTGATGGTTCAGTTATTAATCCATCTGATGAACCCAGGTATATATACACTGCACCACTTCCCTCATAAGGAGCTCCAATAGCTAAATCTATAAAAACAAAATATCATGAAATATATATCAACAAATACCATGAATCATGCAATGAAAACAGATGAAAATGATTTTTCACAAATCGAGTATAAAATGAAATCAAGCAAGAACTTAGTTAAAAAAAAGGTAGTTCAATATTATACATTTGAAAGGTATCAGAACTTTAAACTGTAACCTTTAAAGTTGATAAAAACAATGTGTAGAGTGGAAAAAACCTGCACAGAAATTTTATACTTATGAATCAAAAATTACACTTAATTGTGAAATAATTTAATCATGTGTGTGACTTAAACAAAGTAAAAATGCTAACTCTGGTCTTTAATGTAGCAAGAACATGCATTTTAATTGAAATGAAATTTCAAAAATCGGGATCTCAGTTACTTACTCTGCTGTGAAAACAATTTTGATCGGTCATGGAAATGGCATCAACTTTAATCACAGTCAGATTAAGTACTGATTTTTAAATTTCATTTCCCTTAAAAAAGTAGAAAAAAAGGCAAATAATAATGGTACCTTTGCCCTCCCTGGGCTGGAGGACAAAGGTACCAAGCATCTCAGTGGTGAGGAAACTGTGAAGCAGAGTTTCCTGCTGGAGAGAAAGGACTGGCTGCTTTGATCTTCCCTGTTGACTCATGTGTTACCATCTGTTCCTTTGGGTATTAGTGACTATTGCTCTTACATGCCTCCCTCACTGCACTGCTACCACAGTGAAAATATTAATTTGGCTGTCCCAGTATGACAATGAAATGGCCAGAAAGTTCTTTCTGCTATGTGATATAAAATAAAAAAAATATAAAATGAACTTAAAAAAAAGGTACTTTTTAATGCTTTTAATTTTTTTTTTCATAAAAACTGGGAGCTTTTGGCAATAAATCAGGAAATAGGAGTTTCCTGGGGAAAACTAATAGGGTTGACAGCTATAGCATCCTTATAAAATCGCAGGGGCAACCTTGAATTCCCATAGCTGCCTATACTATATATCCCTTTGAAGTGACAAACTTAATTAAAATTTAACAATGAATGTTTTTTAGAACAGACAGCTTTGTTTCACACACAAAAAAATTGTCACTGTACATTGGTTTGGCAATACCACTCTGTTAAGTTTATATTTTATCAAGAAGTGATTTAAGCTCTTTAGCATATGCATGTACTGTAATAAGTCTTTTCCATTTAGATTTAGAGAGAAAAAAAAAAAACCTGAGAGAATAAGTTAGCAATCATACAGGAAAAGGTAACAGGAATATCATTTTCATAGTTTTACTGCACACCACTGCACTTGCATTTTCTCACCAAAGCACACATTTGTAAAATCTTTAAATAACTGATTTTATATGATTACCTGCTTTTTATTGATAACAACTAAATGTGCAAGGCACATTATTTTTGGTACCCATAGCTCCATGATTTTTTGTGAATCTGAGGGGTGTACTACCAATGCAGAATTTGTTAATACATTCCCTTAGATACAGTTCACATGTAAGAAAAACATTGTCAGTTGATTAGTTTGTTACTGTTGTCTTTGACTCGTTGATATGAAGTCAAAGACACCTAAAAACGTTTTTTTTTTTAGTTGATTAATTTGTTTTTCTTTTTGCTATAACACAATGGGCTCCTGTTCAGAAAAACATGTCACAAGAGAACCATCCATCAAACAACTTTGATCTATCGTTTGGTTGGTTCTCTTATGACGAAGTTTCTCCAAGCAAGAGTGTACCAGGCCACTGTGCCTAATTGCTACATCTTACAAGTCATGAAGCAAACTGTTGAAAAAACAAAAAACAAATCTTTTGAACTATTAAAACAGCAATCAGACAGCTCTGAATTGCCTGCCTGTATTTACTGTTCACCACGTAACATCAATCACATTGGAAAACTTGAAAATTACATTGCTCCAGGGCAATATAATTTAAAAGCTTTCTGATGTGATTGATGCATGGACAGTAAATACAGCAGGCAATTCAGAGCTGTCCGATTGCTGTGTTAATAATTCTGATGTACACTATATTGACAAAAGTCACCGGAACACCCCTTCCAAAGCAAAAGCAAATGAATGGATCCGCTGCGTTGGTAAGATGCGCGGTACAGTTGCAAATGGTATAAAAAACAAGCCTGCAGCTGACAGCGATCATATCTCACTGTGAGGTTGAAAGTGAAAATGTCGCTGCGGGAGAGAACTAACTTTGAGAAAGGAAAGATTGTTGGGTGTTATATTAGTGGGTTGTCCATAAAAGAAACCGAGAGGCATTTAAACATACCCAAGTCAACTGTTTTGGATGTACTGAATAAGTGGAAGACACATGGCGTGCCTGAAGCAGCAAAACGTACTGGCAGACCAAAGAAAATCAGAGATAGAAAACGACAAAGCCTCAGGAGAGTCCTTACAGCTAATCAACGGAGTACTGTACATTACCTCAGTGTACAGGTGAGTAAAAATGCTGGAACCTCGGTATGTACACATACAATTCGCAGAGAACTTCATTCTATGGGTTACCGTGGTCATGCTGCTGCATCTCCATTTGGAATGCTACTCGTCTTTATCTCCACTTGGAATGCTACTTGTCATTTAGCATGGTGTAAAGAACATTTATCGTGGACCGTAGATCAATGGAAAAGAGGCCTATGGACTGATGAATCCAGATACACAATCCATCAGTCTGATGGCCGTGTGTGGGTATGGTGGCAGCAGGGGAAACGTTATTTACCACAGTGTACTGTTCCTACGGTCAAGTTTGGAGCTGGCAGTGTACTCATGTGGGGATGTTTTTGTGGAATGGTCCCGGCCCATTGGTTATTGTGGACAAACCTGTTAACCAGTATGTCTACCTTGATATTCTGGACAATTATGCCCTACCAACTCTGTGGCAATACTATGGAACCGAGCCTTGTTGATACCAGCAGGATAATGCACCAAGCCATAAAGCAAGGACTGTTACAGTGTGGTTTGGCAATAATTCCATATCGTGTGTGGACTGGCCAGCACAAAGCCCTGATCTTAAATCCCATAGAGCACCTATACGATGAATTGGAACTTTGGTTCCAAACTTCTTATATGGCACTCTAATTCATCCATTATGTACTGAATGGAAGCGCATACCTATCGCTGTGTTCCAAAACCTTGTCGAAAGCATGTGTCAAAGGGTCAGTGCATGCATTGAGGCCAAAGGTGGACCGACACTGTACTAATGTATGTCAATAAATGCTATGTTGTGTTGTGTTTCTCTTCTAGGTGTCTGGTGACTTTTGTCAATATAGTGTATTTCCATGTATTATGAGAAGAATATTTCTTCCATAGAATTTAAAATCTTATCGAAACTGAATTTTAAAAATTGTCTGTTAACTTTTTGGGGAATTAAAGTATAATGTAATGTACTGAAAGTAAGATATATCAAATTCTAGGCAGGAAGTAATTGCAAATAATAGCTTATCTGAAATTAATACTAATAAATAATTTATGAAGAAAATCTTTATTATGTGTTTATCAAAAAAAAATGCAAACATTTTTGCAGGTTAAATGGGAGGAGAGAGAGTTTACCTGCCTTCAATAAAATATTCTTTAAAATATCTAGATACTCGTTTTTGTTAATTTTTTTACAAAACAGATCTGTTTAACACATTCATCTCAGATATGAGGGGAAAATCAAAAGGACACCCACAAAATTAACATCCAGTTGGTTGGTTGGTTGGTTGATTTTTATGGCGCAAGGGCCATGTTTGGCCAAAGAGCGCCAAACACAAGACAATTAAACAAACAGTATTAAAAAAACATAGTATAATGATTAAAATCTGGCTGATTCAGTAAAAGTGAAAAATGAGAATGATGGAAGGACTAAAATCTAAATATGTTTAAAAAAGTCAATTTGTTTAAAAAATTAAAAGACAGCGACAGTATCGCAGTGGTCATCTAGGAGCCGCTGCAGTGTAGCGGTGTCCTCGGTCAACAAATGAGAATGAAAGAAATGAAACTGCACATCACGAAAACAAACACAACTACACAAAAGATGAGTGACAGTGAGTTGGCAATTACACGTCTCACACATCGGCGCAGTGTCGCCACACAGCAAGAAGCAGTGAGTGAAACGACATACCCAATGCAGAGATGCGCAAGCACCACTGTCTCCCTACGATTCAGACGATATGAGGATTTCCAGATTCCGAGAATAGGTTTAATATGCTGCAGTTTATTTTTACCTCTTGGTCCCACAGACCCTGCCACGTTCACTTGATATGGTCATGAACAAGAAAGCAGAAATCCCGGAGAAACAGTGGCAAGGGTGTGACGACCAAAGAGGACGCAGTTCTAGCAGCCGCATCAGCACATTCGTTACCCGAGATTACAACATGCCCAGGAATCCAACAGAATTGTATCTGGACACCGGCCTCGAGCAAATCAACCATGACACCAAGTGGGTGCCATGGAGGATCTCAAAGCCCCTAGTCTCTTCAACAAGTGACAAGTCGAGCCCTGCATCACAAGCTACGGCTGCCATACGAAGACCGAAGGTTGGAATGCACGAGCGCCGGTTTTCAAATAAACGAGCATGCTGAGGATGGAAAACTGCATCGTACAAAGGATGGTCTGGAAGAGATCAAAGTTTCAAGTAGAACTGAACAGACAGCTGCAGAAGGCGTAATTCAAGCGATGGTTCATTCGTGTCAGCGTAATTCAAGCAATGGTTCGTTCGTGTCAGCGTAAAAGCTGGGAATCGGAGATGTTCGAAATGCTCCAATACAAAGTCGCAGCGCTTGATGGTGAATAGTATCCAAAGGCCGAAGAGCGGAACGACGAGCAGAGCCATACACGATACAACCATAATCCAGTTTCGACCGTATTAAAGAATGGTAAATGTGACACAAAGAGATCCTGTCTGCACCCCACAAAACTCTCGAAAGGATCTTCAAAATAGACAGAGAACGCAGACAGGAAATCTTGAGCCGCCAAACGTGCGCACAGAATGTAAGCGCACGGTCGACGGTCAGTCCAAGGAACTTGGTCTCCTGCAAAACTGGTATGGCTGCACAGTCTAAATACAGCTCTGGGTCCGGATGGAGGCCACACCTCCAGCAGAAATGGACACACGCTGTCTTGTTGGGAGAAAGAACAAAACAATTGCTATTCGCCGCTTTAAAGATCTGGTTAATCGCAGACTGCAACTACCTTTCAATAAAATTCACGCTTGAGGAAGATTTGTGAAAAGACAATTAATGCAGAGGATGAACAATGTGACAGATAAAATGCAACCTTGAGGAACACCTTGTTCTTGATGGAACGGTGCCGAGAGCGTCGTACCCAGGCACACCTGGAACACCCGATTGCGAAGAAAATTAACGATGAATGTCGGAAGATTTCCTCGCAATCCCCGCATGCGTGGAGATCACGGATAATACCGTGCCGCCACGCTCGATCATAGGCTTTTTCAATATAAAAGAAAACAGACACCAGGTGCTGCCTACACACGAACACCTCGCGCACATATGTCTCAAGGTGCAGGAGATGATCATGAGGTGAACGATGATGGCGAAAGCCGCTTTGTGATGGTGAAAGTACGTGATTTTGTTCTAAAAAATAAATTAACCGGGGATTAACCATGCGCTCGAGAACTTTACACAGACAGCTAGTGAGAGCAATTGGACAATAACTAGAGGGAGACTTAGGATCCTTGCCAGGTTTGGGAAAAGGCAGAACAAATGCTTTTCACCAAGATTCTGGGAAACTGTGCTCCAACCAAATGCAATTGAAGAGGATTAAAAGATTCTCAAGAGATGGCAGCGAGAGATGGCGGAGCATGTCATAGTGGATGCCATCGGGATCGCCAGATGTAGCGCCAGACCAATGCAGAGCCACCCATAGTTCAACCATGCTGAAGGGGGAGTTATAATTGGTGTTACGAAAAAGCACAAAAGAGACTCTCTGGCGTTCCGCAGTGGATTTAATCCTCTGAAAGGAGGAAGGATACACCAGGTCACTCGACACGGAGGCAAACACCTCCCCCAAACAATCCGCAATCTCCCCAACTTCAGCATATGTGCAGCCGTTACTCTTGAGAATGGAAATCTGTTGAGAGCTGTAGTTACCCCGGATCTTACGAATCTTGTCCCACACACTTTTCGAACTGGCACGTGAAGTGAGAGATGAAACATACTGGATCCAAGACTCCCTCTTGCTACGTCGACACACCAACCAAGCATAGGATTTTGCTCGTTTAAATGCAACGAGATTGGCATCGGTTGGATAACGTCGAAACGTAGACCAGGCCTTATGTTGAGCTCTCCTAGCCACTGCGCATTCAGGGTTCCACCAAGGCTTCGGACTTCTGGGGAGCTTCGTAGATTTTTGTGGTATAGAAAGATCAGCCGCCTGAATAATGCAATTTGTGACTTCAAGGACTGCTGCATCGATTGACTCTTGGGTCACCATGGCAGAAGACATCACTGCGGACGATGTGAAGACCTCCCATCTGGCATGCTCCATCTTCCATCGAGGAGGGTGGGAGGCAGAAGATGGCATGTTCGCATGATGCGAGAGCACAATTGGAAAATGGTCACTCCCGTGGAGGTCGTTACACACCGTCCATGACCAGTCAGCAATAATCGATGGTGATCCCAAGGTCAGATCGATCGCACTGAAGGATCTTGTCGGCTCATGGAAGTACGTGTCAGCACCGGTGTTAAAAAGGCACAACGATGCCGAGGACAGAAGAGACTATGCAACGACCTCTCGTGCTGATGCTGACACTACCCCACAAAGGATGATGGGCATTGAAGTCACCAAGTAGAAGAAAGGGTGAAGGCAGTTGATCAACCAAGCTCTCCAGAACTAAAACACTCACATCCTCATCCGGCGGCAGATAGACACTGCAGACAGTAAGAGGCACAGGCACAGATATTCGAACCGCCGCAGCCTGCAAAGTTGTGGATATCGCAACGGAAGACACCGGAACACTGTGAGGGGCAAGAATGGTGACTCCCTCACAGGTGATGTCTCTCGATACGCACTGTAGCCTTGAACTGAAAGCAGATCTTTCGGTTTAAGTTTTGTCTCCTGTAGACAAAGGCACACCGGAGAGTACAACGAAAGCAGATGTTTCACGTCATCAACTCTAGTCCGAAAACCTCGACAGTTCCACTGAATGATTGAAGCCATGGTTAAAAATGAGATGAAAAAAGGAAATGCTCAAACGAGGTCAGCCTCTATCTCCTCTGACAAGTGTTCCCCCCAGATTTCAGGGCGTGTGACCAGGGGCCAAGATGGGAGCATGCTTTGTCCCAAGTGTCTTAATGGGATTCGCTCGCCATTGAGTAGTTTGCTGAGATTTTGGAGAAGAAATGCTTTTCTTATCCTGGGTTTTGGTGTTCTTGCCAGAAGAAGTGGCCTGAGTTCCCTTGCTGGTGGTGGGGTGAGTATGCTTCGGCGAAGTGATGGGTATCGCTTTCAAACCCCTAGCGCGAGACTGGAGTGTTTCCAGCCCAGCTGCGATGATATCGTTGAGCTTGTATGGACTTTTAGGGGAGTAAAGAGGAGTGTTGGCAACTGGTGACAACAACATCCAGCATCCCCTTTTCTCCCTTACGGGACACTGCACACGGCAAATGTGCAGGTAGGTCTAGCTAACCAGCTCGGAAAAACAAAAAAGGGAACATAAAATGGAGAAAACAGGAAAGAAAAATAGAAACTAAAATCCAGAGCCGGCGCATAAACACAACCTCAGCAACCTACAACTGAGGCGGGTGCGTATAAAAAAAAAAACAACGAAAAACATAAAAGTGGGAAATCATCATATAGTACCTGTCGGCTCGGGCCATGGGGTCGCCACTCCCCAGCAGCTGGATGAACAGCTGTCCATTCAGTGATGTAATCGTACAAGACGAGTTAGCAAGATGTTCCATCACAAGGTGGGCTCGGGCGTGGGGGCGCTACTCCCCAAATAACTGGAAAACCAGTTATCCCCGTGCGGGGAAAAAAATGAACTTCTAGATTATACAGTCTACAATTAAAAACCTACTGTAAAAAATTCTGTCGGTCATTTAAAAACTTGGGAAGGTTTTTTTTTTTTCGTTTTTTCCCAGTTTCTAGGAAGGTGCCAACATCAGCCAACAGACAAAGCACGTGAAACACCCTGTAGCTCATACCACAATGAGTGAGCATATAATTAATTTGACAGATGGAAGCTGCTTTTGTACCTGGGACAGGAGCACACAAAAAATGGGCAATAGTGCATGATTTGGTGCCTTTTCTTGCACAAGTGCAGCACTTTTGTTGATTGAGTGAATTGCAGAAACTGCAAACAAAGCAACCAGTTGTATCACAGGATAAAAAACACACACACACAAAAAAAAACTCTGGATTATTTTAAAGCTTAGTAATAACAAACAGTCTAAAATCTGAATGAAGTTTTCCAACAAAATTAAAGATTTTCCAATAAAAATTTCCCTAATTTTTGGACCATTTTCAAATTTCTTGAGAATTCCACATTTTTCTTCTCTGTTTTTCAGGTTGCATGGGAACTATGTGTTATGACTGCACTGATTATTATTTTTCAGAATATTAATTAGTAAGAATCAGTTTTTTTTATATATTCTCAAATAGGTGGGTGGTGTAATATATATATATATATATATTTTATATATTCTCAAATTGGTGGGTGGTGTAAAATGTTTCTGGTCAAGAAAGAGAAAACCTGTGTTACTTTCTAAATCTTTGTTTTCCCTTTTACTGCATTTTATTTGGAAGTATTCAACAGCCACACACAATGACTTGCTTATGTCAGAGAAAGACTGATGCAAAGTTCCCTTTAGCTCCTTCTCAAAGTGCTTAAAACTGAACTTTGGCACTAGGTATTGGGTAACCCCATACAATCTGTGATGGTTGTCAGTATGATTACCTAACCACTAGTATCACAACAAACAGCAAGGGATGCAGGAGTTGGGACTTGTTAAAAATATCTGCTATGGCAAAGCATTTTCTTTGCGGAACAAGCAACTGAATATTTACAGATAAGGGCTGCTCAACCCATAATTATGTAATATAGGGTAAAAATCTTATATCAGTTACTGAAAAGGTTGAACTAAAATTATGCTTAAAAATATCACACCATTTTTTAGAAAGACTTCGAAGGTTGAATCTTAAAAGTATTGCTTTCAGAGGATGATAAGATATTATCAGTAACTTCAATCTCATCATTTTCTAGTTCTTCAGGTAGTATTTATTTACTCAGGAGGAGTCTTTATATATTTTCTTTCAAAAATTCAACTCAAGAGATTTTACCTCCTTTTACTAAAATGAAATCCCTCATGTGCTAACCATACAATCAATACAAACCAAGACCAGTATGGTGTCTTTTACAGTAACAAATCATTCATGCAGAATCTGGTCATCCTGTCATGTGATGTAGTGTCTTACAAAGCACATTTCTTTCATCTACTGGTCAGCAGTTGAACAACATGATCAGGAAGCCTTCCCACAGGGTAACATTCAGAATATTCACAGTCAGTGTCAAGTATACATTACCTTTATACATTCACAAAACACCCCTAAGTAAATTATATGATGCTGACCTTGGCTATGTTCAATGGATGAACTCTATCTTCAGATTCAAGGCTTCTTGAATTGGAAAAAGAGCTCCAAAGAATAGGGTGGGCCATTGCTGGGCTATGTGAGGCAAGAAGAAGAAAAAAATCTCATTGAACTGAGAACTGGACATCACTTCTACTATCATGGGACTGATACTAGCAGAACTAGTGATGCTGCATTTATAATAAACAAGAAACTGAAGGATAAATTTCTAGAAGTTGAAAGTTCCTTGGACAGAACTACGTGACTCGCTGTCCAACTCTCAAAAAGATACCAGATTCAGCTCATTCAAGCTCATGCCCCCACCATAAGGCATCCTGAGGAAGAAAGTGAAGAATTTTACACGGAAATTCGACTTCTAAATAACAAGTGCAAGCAGCACTTGAAGTTCATTATGGGTGATTTCAGTATGAAAATAGAGCAATAACAACAAAATAAAACTACAGTAGGTAAATTCAGTAATCACAACAGAAACCAGCATGGAAATGCTTTTGTAGAGTTTGCAGAGGCAGAAAAGTTTTTCATCACGAACTCCTTTTTCGAGAAAAAGCCACATAGGAAATGTACATGGAAGCACCCCAATGGGATGATAAGTGAAATTGATTTTATTATGTGTAATAAGAATTTTTTTTGTTGAAGACTGTAGTATGCTAAACAGGTTCAACACAGGTAGAGACCATACAATGGTGTGATGTAAGATGCACCTCAACACTAAACTCAGAACATGGGAAGCTCATAAAACAAATGAAGTATATCGACATAACAAACCTTAAAAACCATCATAATACCTTCAAATTGGAACTGTAGAACCGATTCTCTGCTATAGAAGGCCTAACATAAGAAGAAGCAGACATCTCTGAAGTTAACAGAACAAGCAGACATCTCTGAAGTTAAAACTAACAACGGCCTTGTAGAAATAGCAACAAAAACAGGTGGTACTAAGGACAAGTTGCATATGAAGAAAATATCAGAAATAATAAAAATGCTGATGCCAAAGAGAAGCGAGTTGAAGATAAATATAGGAAATTTAGCTTCTAAAGTGGAATAAATAGAGCTATGCATGACAGTAAGAAAAAGCATCACTGAAGGCATAAGGAAATCCAATAGTGAATTAGTGAGAAAAGCAATTGAAATCAACCGAAGCCTGAAGAAAGCAAAGGAACATATTAATAATGGAAGAAAACAGATTACAGCACTAAAAAAACCTGTAACAAGAAATAGAGGCAAAATTTTGCCAAGAGTGAAAGATTTCAACACAAAATATATGAAAGGATTATACATCTATTCCAGACATTAAGAAATGTACCAGTACCGAAAGTCCTCCAGTTCTCCCAGCAGAAGTTGCACATGCAATTAAGGACATGAAATGAGAAAGAGCTCAAGGAGAAGATGGAATTACTATGGACATTATACGAGAAGCTAGTGGAGAAATAGAAACTATGCTCGCCCAAGTTTTCACTAGATGTCTCAATGAAGAGAAGATTCCCGATGAGTGGAACAATGCTACAATGATCCTGCTACATAAAAAATGTGACACTGAGGATCTCAAGAACTACAGACTCATCAGCATCCTATCAGTGGTTTATAAAGTCTTCATTCAGGTTCTTTCACATCACTTGAAGATAACACTGGACATGGCTCAACCGAGAAAACAAACTGGATTCAGAACTGGCTACATCACTATAGATAATATCCATGTACTGAGAGAACTAATTGAAAGAACAAGGGAATATGAACTGACATCATGTATTGCTTTTATTGAATATGAAATGGCCTTTGATTCCTTGAAATCATCAGCACTTATAAGGTATAAAGATGCATACATTAGCATTACTAATCATCAGCACTTATAAGGTATTGAAGATGCACAAATTTGCATTACTAATCATCAGCACTTATAAGGTATTGAAGATGCACAAATTTGCATTACTAATAACACTTATGAAAATGCAAAGGTTCAGATATTTGAGGATACAGCACTAATAAAAATTGGAAAGGGAGTGAGACAAGGTGACACCATATCTCCCAAACTCTTCAATGCCACATTGCAGAATGTCTTTCGATCATTGAACTGGGAATACAAGGAGATAAAGACTAATGGGGATTATCTAGCTCACTTTTGTTTTGTTGACGACATAGTAATAACTACCCCTTCAGAGTTGCAGAGCATAATCCAGGAACTTTGTGACAAGAGTAAAGAAGTGAGATTAAAAATGAACTTTCAGAAAACACAATTGATGTACAATGCTTTTACAAGAAATGAAGATTTATCAATTAATGAGGAAATCTAAAGGTAACGGATACTTACATTTACCTTGGGCAACAGATATCAAAGCAAGGGTCACATTGATGAAGAAATTAATGGGTGTATAAAACTTGGTTGGAAAGCTTTTGGAGGAAACAGTACAATTTTCAAGAGCAATATGCCATTATGTCTTAAAAGAGAAGTGTTTAATCACTGCATCCTTCCAGTTTTTACGTACGGAGCAGAGACACGGACCTAAACTAAAAAATACATACAAAGGCTGTAAAGAAGCATGGAAAGATGTGTGCTTGGGGTAACCAGGAAATATAAGAAGAGGAACTTGTGGATCAGGAAAATGACAAGAGTGGAAGAGATCATGATCAATGTAAAATCGCTGAAATGGCAATGGGTTGTACATATTGTAGATGAATGGACCACCGATAGACAGCCAAAATTTTAGACTGGATACCAAGGAAGAGAAGTCCATGTAGGAGATAGGTGGATGAAATTTGAAAGCATGTCGGAGACTGGAACAAGAGTAATTTGTAAACACACAGTGTATTGCAACTATTTGTTACTTTATGTAATTTTTTCCAAAGCATACTTTCAATTAATTGCTCATATGACTTCCATTTTTGTGGAAGCTGTATGTACAAAAGTTCCTTTTATTTACTTATCTCTGTGGTAATTTTTATTCTTTTATTCTTATTTTTATTGTATTTTCGGAAAGCCCTTTTTTACCCCAAAGGATGACATTATTTTAGTGCTTTTAGTACTTTATTTCATGTTTGGAACATCTCTTTGGGGATATGGTTCCTCAACCATGTGCTTTTACAGAATTATTCAGTAGGTTTGCTTAAGCCTTCTCACAACTTGTGAGTATTTTTGAAAACGTTTTTTCTGTTTTTTTTGTGACAGATGGGAGCATGGGTTGGACCAGGTAAGTTATAGATGTATACAAAAACTTTAGCTAAATTATTTTCTCGCACCATTGGAGGCGGTTATGATAATTTATTAAAAATTATTTTGGGATTAATACTTGCACCTATGACTTTGCAAAAACCCATTTCCAACAAGGTCTTTGTGGAAGTGAGAAAATGCAGAGTTTTGCTGGTCCTTGATAAAGCCAAGGCTTGGCATTCTCGACACTTTCTGCATTCTGGCGTTGTTATTAATTTATTCATTACACATGCCTGTCTGGTATTGAGTTTTAATTTGTATTTTTTGTCCTTGTAAAATTATTATTTTTATTTCAGTTTCTGATTTGTAGTTTGTAATTTCTGAATATTCATCACTGCTGCGTTGCGCGTCATGATCTTCAGATTGTTTGTTAAAAAATTGGTAAGTTTTAGGGTGTAAATTTTGTCCTTAACTCTTCTTTTGGGTGGGTGGGTGGGTGTGTATATATATAAATTTTAGTTTCAATTTACTTCCGATATTGGAGGATAATCAAATTAAATTCTTAGCGGATATAAGAAATCATAGCACATTACCTGATGAAATCAAACGCTCGTTTCCACCAATGGGAGCAGGCATACCACGTATCGTTGCAAAGATAAAAACGCACAAAGATGGTGCTCCAATGAGACTGATAGTTTCAAAAAAAAACTCACCTTTGATAACATTAGAGAAAAACATTTACAAATTCCTAGCACCCTTTTTCATGAACAACAAGTTCACCATCAAGAACACATATGAGTTTATAGAGAAAATTAAAAATGTAAAAACTGGCCTAATGGACTTAAACATGGCAAGCATGGATGTTAAAGCATTATATCCAAGCACTCCAGTTCCAGAAGCTATTGAAATCATCATTAAGAAGTTGCAAAATCTTAAAATTTTAAATAACACACAAATTCAAGAATTCAAAAAAGTTTTAGTTTATTTATATGAAAATAATATTTTTACATACAAGAACAAAATATTCAAACAAAATTCAGGAGGCCCAATGGGCTCACCATTATCAACTCTATATGCTGAGGTTGTGATGAACGAAATTGAAGAAAATGTCCTACATCATATGGAAGAAAAACCAGAAGTGTACTGTCGATACGTAGATGACATTTTCATTCTATCAAAACTGAACGAAGAAGAATTAAAAAAATTAACAAAACGTTACAGCGCATTATATCCAACTATAGAACTCACGGTTGAAATGGAAAAAAATAATGCAATAGCCTTTTTGGATGTACACGTTATCAAATCCACAGATAAGTTACTATACAGAGTTTATCGGAAAAGTTCATTTGTTCCGGTCCTAATCCCATACAATTCAGCACATCCATATCCTCAAAAATGCAATAGTATAAAAACCTTAATTAAAAGAGCATATACGCATTCTGAAAATAGTCAGTTCATCAATGAAGAAATCAAATTCATAAAAAAATTGCAAGCAGCTTTGGTTATCCTAACCATTTAATAAAAAAATGGGACACAGAAGTAATAAAGAAAATAAAAAAAAATAATGCTGTAGTAAATAAAAAAGAAATCAAATATTTAAATGGTTTTCCTTACATTAAAGGCACTACCAATGAAATTAATAATATTTGTAAAAAGCATAACATTCAAATTGGAGGAAAAGTAAATACCATCAAAAATATAGTAACAAAAAATAATGATAAAATAAGAATGTTAGAAAAAGCAGGTATTTATTCAATTCCTATTACTGAAAATCCTCCAATGGCTTATATAGGAAGTACCAAAAATAAGCTTAAACACAGATTAAAACAACACATAAAAAACTGGCAGAAAAAGAAGAAAAAACAGCATTGATTCAATACTGTCTGGATAACCAAAAATATCCAAAATTCGAAAATATAAAAATCATTAAAAGCTGTAAATCCGAAAAACACCTCAGAATAGCAGAGTCGGTAATGATTGAAAAAAATAGGACAAAAGTTTGCAACCACAATGACCCTAATAATTTGAGAAACAGCTGGAGAAATTTAATTAAAATTGAGCAAAAAAAAGAAAAAGTTCGAAAAAGGAGATCACTGACCAACAAGAGATGGCGCCACAACACCCAAGAAGAAGCGATAGCAGATGACAGAAGCAGCCCGCGAGAACCACCGAAATGCCCAGCTGACACGGTCCGTGCTAGTTGGAGCAAAATGTCCCCTCGAAGACGGTATAGTAGTAGTACCGAAAGTACTCGGGTTAAGAATAAATATTGAAGTAAATGAGGATGCAGCAAAGGAAAAACTCATTTGGTGATGAGGCAAAATAATTCCAACGGAAAAAAAAAAAAAAAGAAGTGAACCGTGGCCAAATGGAAAAAAAAACAACAACCCCGTGCCGCATCCACATAACGAAAATATGAATTGAAAGCCAAGCCCCACGTGCGGTAAGTGTTCATCGAACTTTACCAACTAAAAGTGAAGTAAGTGTTCATCGAACTTTACCAACTAAAAGTGAAGTTCAAAAATGCATATAAATTTTAGATTGCATTCCAAGGGACAGGAAAAGACCCAGAAGAAGACCACATGGGAGATGGGTGGATGAAATTCGAAAGTATGCGGGAGTGACATGGAGGAGACTGGCACAAAATAGACCGTTGTGGAGGAAACTTGGGGAGACCTTCATTCAGCAGTGGATTGATAATGGTTGAAAATGATGATGATGATGATATATATATATACAGGGTGATTCCTAAAGTCCTAAGTCACCTCAATAACTTGGGAACAAAGACAGCTAGAGCTATGGAAGTAAGGTATGGTATAGTAAAACAACCATGCGCTATCGAATGAGAGTGACTGCAGCACCCCTAGTGGCAAAATGTGGAAGTTAGCACTCCTATCTCGGAAACCATGAAAGATACGGGAAAGAGATCAATTAGGAACTTGTAGAGCATCAACGAATTAGTAGGAAACGACATATGGTAGAAACGGCTGGGGTAAGTAGAAGGCTGGAAACGTGAGGGAAACACAAGGTTTATTATCTTCAGGCATAAATACAAATGGAGTACATTGGTCGTATTTAATGCAACAGCGGTACTTACATAATGTTGCGTTTAACATAAATAGGGTTCAATATGACCACCATCTGCCATGATACACATTTGAATGCGAGACAGAACTTCCCGTTGTATGTTGCCAGCATAACAGGACCCCAGAGGAAGAAGTTCATGGGAGTTAGATCCGGGGATTGTGGAGGCCACGCTACGGGACCACCATAACCGATGATCTGTTGCCCGAAAGTGTCGGACAGGAAGTTCTGTACCGCTGTTGGTTAATGTGCCGACACTCGCAGGCGTGCGGTCAATGAATTTGCATACGACACTCACAGGCGTGTGGTCGATGAATTTGCATACGACACTCACAGGCGTGTGGTCGATGAATTTGCATACAACACTCACAGGCGTGCGGTCGCATATGTCATACATTTCTCTATGCTAGACTGTTACCGCGACAACGACACGAACCGGCTACGCACAAGTTCGCGTTTCCAACCTTCTACTCACCCCAGCCATTTCTACCATATGTTGTTTCCTACTAATTCGTTGATGCTCTACAAGTTTCTAATTGATCTCTTTCCCGTATCTCTCATGGTTTCTGAGATAGGAGTGCTAATGTCCACATTTTGCCACTAGGGGCGCTGCTGTCACTCTCATCCGATAGCACATGGTTGTTTTACTATACCATACCTTTCTTTCATAGCTCTAGCTATTTTTGTTCCCAAGTTATTAAGGTGACTTAGGACTTTAGGAATCACCCTGCACACACACACACACACACACACACACACACACACACACAGGGCTCGACAAATATGTTCCAGATCTAGGAGCCAGGTGAAACGAAGTCAAATTTCAAAGAATAATGCATGAACGTAATGTGTGGTGATAAGGTTTTTTTGTCAAATTTTTCTTTTTACCTAACTTATTGCAAAATAAAGTTCCAATTTGCTCCGTGACTTTCTTTTCTTGTTCTTCCAGTTGCTGCTCTCAAAAACTTAAAATTTTGATTTTATTAAAACATAATTTGTGGAAGTCAAATTTTGTAGATACTACTTCATAGTACCATATTTGCCTTCGTATAACCTTGCAGACCATAAAATTCAGAAAGAAAAAAATTCCAACATAAGATCCGTGGGGACGTGTAATCCACAGACAGTGAAAAAAAAAATGATAATGATAATCTGACGCATAATTTGCAGTGGCATATAATCTGAGATCGTGAAATTCTGAGAAAAACAATTTTTTACTTCGTATACTCCTCGGCGGCGTGTCAGCAGACCATGAAATTCTGGAGAAAAAAGATTATTGTATAATTCATTATAGTCATGTTGACCTGAAATGCAATTTCCAACAAAAAAGCAGCGATTCACAGGATGACAGACCCAGAAGTTCAATGAAGTAAGATAGAAAGGATTGTTTCCTTCAAAAAGCAATTGTCATTTTTAAATATTTCTCTGTTACTTTTAAATAAAGAAAGAACTAAAATCCCAGGCTTTTGCAGCATTACATAGATCATTAGTTAGACCTAGAAAATCCGTAGAGATTGCAGAGATCTGTAGCTCATATTTGTCACTTTTCTAAATGTGTTTCAATTGAATAGCAAACAAAAACCATAATTAATACAATTAGGGCAGAAAAACTAATGACTGCAATTCACAAAATGGTTACGTGCCATGGAGCAGCTCCGAGTGGCTTTTCACAGCACGTAGGCTTCCGCACATGCATAGAGTACCACCCTGGTTGCCTCATATTTTCTGTCGGAATGATCGTAAGTAAAAAAAAAAATTATTTCAATCTTTTTGCTGTCTTCTACCTCCAAATTGCCTAACATTTTTCTGTTACCGCATTTTTGGTACTTTTCCAATAACACCACCTCTCTCCTCACAATTACCACATGATTTTTTTTTAAATGCCAAAGAACTGTTGTTTCTTTTTGTTTGTTTTTTCCTGTTACCGGTGTATTATCCACAGAACCCAAATTTATAACTTTTTAACAGATAATCCACAAATTATATGACAGAAAATACCGTATTTACTCAAAATTACAAAATCTAAAAAAAAAAAAAAAAAAAAAAAATTATTTGGGCGCCAGTGCCAGTTTCCTAGGGACCTGGGCTACCGGGATTTGTCAAGCCCTGTATATATACACTCACGCACAATGAAATTTGTTCACCAAGAAGTGTTGATAGTATAAAGTATATATATATATATGTATATTTTTGTGTATATATATATATATATAGTATCTTCCTAGTATTTATTTATATTTATTCAGTTGTATTTGTTTTTGTGTGTCATTGTAAAATAGTAATATATAGGTTGCATGTATATGTAAACCAGCTATAGTCCAGCAGATATGGGATGTCACCAGTACCCAGCATGCTTTGCTGGATACTGGGGCATGCTGGTCTGGTGACCATGTGGTGGCTAGCTTCATTATTTTTTCATCAGCTCAAAAGTAAGCTTGAATGTTAGTATGTAGTCTGTATACACCTTAAAGGAAAAGGTCTGTAAATTATTTTCTATATTAAAGTGTTTACATTAAAGAAGGAATAATGGCCATGATTTCAGTACTGAAACAAGGTTCCAGTCACTTTGTCAAAGTTTTTCTTCTACTAATGCATTTGCAGTACATTTAAAACAATCTCCAACAAGAAGGAAGCATCGGATTGAACTGAAATCTTATGGAAGTAATGATACAGATGAATGTTACACATGATGGCAAAAACAGAGCTGCAGGGCAATTACAGAGGGATCTCTGGCACACAGTCCTGTCATCTTCAATAGTGCATCGCACCGCCTTGTGCAGCGATACATGCTGCAATACAGTCCCGCATGGAAGCGAACAGATGCCTGATGTTGTCCCGTGGCAGACTGGCCCGCATGTGTTGTACGGTGTGCTCCAAATCCTGGATAGTGCCACAGGGCAGCAGCTGGCGTTTCAACTGGTCCCACACATGCTCGATAGGAGACATGTCTGGGGAGCGAACAGGCCTTGGAAGTGTGTGGACATGACGTGGGCAGTCCTGGGCAACATGAGCCATGTGCAGGTGGGCATTATCCTGCTGGTATAGCCCACCATGGGAGCACTTGGGACCATAGGATCTCGTCCACATACCGCTGGCCCATCAATGATCCATGTACCACTACTGGAGCTGATCAGCTATCGTAGGCAATGCCCCCCCCCCCAGACCATAATGCCTGCAGTGGGGGAGGTGTGGCCAGGGTCTGATTACTGCATGTGCACCTTTTAAATTGTTTCTAGAAAAATTACTTATAATAATTGTTGAACTTATCATTATTGTGAAGGTAATATTTTACGGGGTTTCATTGATCATTTGAGGTATGACTATTGTCTATCGGTTTTCAGCAGTATGGAATTTATTGTGGGTCTTCTGAACAGAGTCACATGTCCTTGTCAGTCAACAAACCAACCAACCAATGATGAACAGTTAAATAAGATATATTTCTACTTTGCAAATGTATCACAGCTTGCCACTGGTGAAAATTCGTTAAGGACCAGTCATGTGATCTTGTGAGCAATGACTGTTTCATGCTATCATCTACAACCGTAGTTGCCAGATTTCAAACTGAATTTCAAACCACAACTGTAATCGTATTTTGTATGTGGTAAAGGATTCCGAGTTGTAACTTAAACTAAATGGATTTATCAGTTGAGAATTTTGAGATATTAGTATTACAATGTCTTCACAAAAATATCTTTCAGGTGCTTGTAAAAGAAAAAGAAGTAACGATATTCGACTTCAGTTGCTATCCCATAAAGGGGCCATTGAGAAGTTCATAACAAGTTCCAAAAAAGATGTACCTGTGGATAAACAGGGTAACTCTTCTAATGTTGAACTCGAAATAGGAGAGCATTTTGGTAACAAACGGTTATGTATAAGCTCTTCCCAGACAGCCCAGACTCAAGAAATAGGCAACATAGAGCCTCAAGATGTGTTTTGCAATAGTTCTCTATACACAGAAAATGCAAACACAGCAGATTTACAATGTTAGTCCTTGCAAAGTGCAAGTTTGCCACCACGTCGTGAATTCAGTCGTCCAAGTAATCCGTCAAAATGTAAACCTGTATTTCCTGCTGATGTCGGTTTGTGGCCTAATTTTATTACAGATAAGTTTCATGAGCATTTCATTTGTAACAGACCAAGTCAGAATATTGGCTAAATTTCTAGTTCAAAACATGTTATTTTGAAAAAAGAATGCATGCTCACAGAACAAAACTTTTATCATAAGAAGAAGAGAGTGGTTAGTATATTCTCCAGCTAAATGTGCACTTTTTTGTTATGTATGTAAACTGTTCAACTCCAGTGATCAAGCTTTATGTAAGGATGGATTTTTCTACTGGAAAAATATTGCAGAGAGACTTCAGAAACATTCATAGAAATTCAACATCATTCATAGAAATTCGGTGCTCCGTCTGTCACGGAGGGTTACACTCTCTTCTTGAGTGGATAATTTGCTAATTGAGGAATATCAGCAGCAGTGTCAGCCTCAGAGGAAAGTTTTGACTACTTTTGTGGCTGTAATAAAAAGTCTCTTGCTTTACGTGGACTTGCTTTGTTTGGGGAAAATGAAACATTCCATTCCTACAGAACGGCAATTTCCTTGGAACTTTGGAGCTGGTAAACCTTTTTGATCCATTCTTGGCAGACCATTTAGTAAAATATGGAAATATTGGTACTGGTAATGCAAATTACTTATCTTCTACTACTGTGACTGAATTAATTCAAATTATGGCACAAAAAGTATTGAATGCAGTAGTTGCAGAAGTTCAGAAAGGCAGATATTTTGGTTTGATTGTGCATTATACTCCTGATGTTGCACATGTAGACCAGTTGGCAGTAGCTGTATGTTATGTGAGGACAAAGTTTGGCACATTTTGTTATCCAAAAACATAATAGAACAGCAACTCGTATCTCAATGTTGAATTGCATTGCTCCATGTGGTTGCAAGTGGTGCTCTATTTGGCTAGCACACCCTGAGAGATCAGCTGTAATGTTTGAAACCACAGGGAAATAAAAACGTGACCTAAAGCACCATCTCAGGAGCGCTTGTACCACAGTTGCTCGAACACTGTAGGATGTTCTGTCGAGAAACTGCACACCCGAGGATCTTATTGCAATGTGATATTATGCTTACTGAATGAACCTTCTCTTAAAGAAAACATTCTGTGCAGGAATTAATTTTAGCCACCACTCAAAGCCTTAGGACAAACTCCAGCGAGTTTTATTAGAAAT
This sequence comes from Macrothele yani, assembly GCA_039090855.1. Taxonomy (NCBI): domain Eukaryota; kingdom Metazoa; phylum Arthropoda; class Arachnida; order Araneae; family Macrothelidae; genus Macrothele; species Macrothele yani. The sequence continues at coordinate 847,787 of CM076996.1, read as the reverse complement.
AAATCCAAAAATGTAATATCAATGGTACAGGTTAAATAAATTGCGAATATGTGCGGGTGTGCGCCACACACCTAGCACACCCTGAATATTCGATATATCATCATCATCATCATCAACCATTATCAATCCACTGCTGGATGAAGGTCTCCCCAAGTTTCTTCCACAACGATGGGTCTTGTGCCAGTCTCCTTCATGTTACTCCCGCATACTTTCAAATTTCATCCACCCATCTCCCATGGGGTCTTTTTCTGGGTCTTTTCCTGTCCCTTGGAATCCAATCTAAAATTTTGCCTGTCCATCGATGGTCTGTCCTTCTGGCACTATGTCCAGCCCATTGCCATTTCAGGGATTTAACTCTGATCATGATGTCTTCCACTCTTGTCATTTTTTGGATCCACGAGTTCCTCTTCTTATCTCTCCTGGTTACACCATGCATGCACCTCTCCATGCTTCTTTGAGTTCTCTGTAGCCTTTGTATGTCTCTTTTAGTTAAGGTCCATGTCTCTGCACCATACGTAAGCACTGGAAGGATGCATTGATCAAACACTTTTCTTTTAAGACATAATGGCATATTGCTCTTGAAAATTATGCTGTTTCTTCCAAAAGCTCTCCAGGCAAGTTTTATATGCCGATTAATTTCTTCATCAATGTGACCCTCACTTGATATCTGTTGTCCAAGATAAACGTACGTATCTGTTATCTCCAGCTTTTCTCCATCAAACGATAAATCTTCATTTCTTGTAAAAGCATTGTACATCACTTTTGTCTTCGAAAAGTTCATTTTTAATCACACTTCTTTACTCTTGTCAGCAAGTTCCTGGATAATACTCAGCAGCTCTAATGGGGTAGTTGCAAAAATGACTACGTCATCAGCAAAACGAAGGTGGGTTAGATAATCTCCATTAATCTTTATCCCTTTGTTTTCCCAGTTCAGTGATTAAAAGACATTTTCCAATGGGGCATTAAAGAGCTTGGGAGATATGGTGTCACCTTGTCTCACTCCCTTTCCAATTTTTATGTGTGTTGTATTTTCAAACAGCCGAATCTTTGCACTTTCATTTTCATAGATGTTATTAATAATATTAATGTATGCATCTTCAATACCGCAGGATTTCAAAGCCATTCTAACTGCTGATGGTTTCACCGAATCAAAGGCCTTTTCATAATCGATAAATGCCATGCACAATGGAAGTTCATATTCCCTTGCTCTTTCAATTAGTTTTCTCAGTACGTGGATATGATCTATAGTGCTGTAGCCACTCCTGAATCCAGCTTGTTCTCTCGGTTGAGCCATGTCCAGTGTTACCTTCAAGCAGTGTGAAAGAACTTTAGTGAAGATTTTATAAACCCCTGATAGGAGGCTGATAGGTCTGTACTTCCTGAGATCCTCAATGTCACCTTTTTTATGTAGCAGGATCATTGTAGCGTTGTTTCAATCCTCAGGAATCTTCCCTTCATTAAGGCATCGAGTGAAAATTCGGGCGAGTACTGTTTCAATTTCTCCACTTGCTTCTTGTATGATGTCTACAGTAATTCCATCTTCTCCTGGAGCTTGTCCCCGCTTCTTGATTGCATGTGCAACTTCTGCTGGGAGGACTGGAAGAACTCTGGTACTGGTACCTTTCATGATATCTGGAGTACATGCATCATCCCTTTCATATAACTTGGAGTAGAAATCTTTCACTCTTGTCAAAATTTTGCCTCTATTTCTAGTTACAGAACCATCTTCTTTTCTCAGTGCCATAATCTGTTTTCTTCCCTTACTGAGATGTCCCTTTGCTATCTTTAGGCTTTGGTTGTTTTCAATTGCTTTCCTCACTAGTTCACAGTTGAATTTCCTTAAGTCTTCAGTGATACTTTTTCGTACTGTCTTGCATAGCTCTATATATTCCACTTTGGAAGTCACATCTTCTTTAGTTGTCCTCATGTCTCTTTTTTTTTGCATCAACATTTTGGTTTTTCCTGATAATTTGTTCACATACAACATGTTTTTAGACCCAGCTAATTTTGTTACTGTTTCCATAAGAGCTTTGGTTACTTTTCTGTTAACTTCAGAAATATCCACTTCGTCTGATGTTAGGCCTTTTAAAGCAGAGAATTTGTTCTTCAGTTCCAACTGGAAGGTATTATGGTGTTTTATAAGGTTGGTTATGTCAATACATTTTGTTTGTCTTATGAGCTTGCCACGCTCGAGTTTAGTGTTGAGGTGCATCTTACATCTCGCCAATCTATGGTCACTACCTGTATTGAACTTGTTTAGCACACTGCAGTCTTCTATGACGAACTTTTTGTTACACATAATAAAATCAATTTCACTTGTTGTCCCATTTGGATGCCTCCATGTCCATTTCCTGTGTGGCTTTTTCTTGAAAAAGGAGTTCATGATGAAAAACCCTTCTGCCTCTGCAAACTCTACAAGAGTATTTCCACGCTGGTTTCTGTTGCTGTGACCGAATTTACCTACTGAAGTTTCATTCTGCTGCTGTTGCCCTATTTTTGCATTGAAATCTCCCATAATTATCTTCAAGTGCTGCTTGCCTTTACTATTTAGATGACGAATTTCCTCATAAAATTCTTCAATTTCTTCTTCAGGATGACTTGTGGTGGGTGCATAAGTTTGAATAATCTGAGCCTGGTATCTTCTCGAGAGTTGGATAACGAGTCGTGTAGCTCTGTCAGAGGAACTTTCAACTTCTACAACTTTATCCTTCAGTTCCTTGTTTATTATAAATCCAACACCACTAGTTTTGTCAGTATCTGTCCCACGATAGTAGAAGAGATGTCCACTTTTCAGTTCAATGAGATCTTCTCCTTTTCTCCTAACCTCACTTAGCCCGACGATGTCCCACTTGATCCTTTGTAGTTCCTCTTCCAATTCAAGAAGCCTTTAATCAGAAGATAGGGAGCGTCCATTGTAAGTAGCCAAGGTCAGCATCAGATGGCAGCCTAGTCCTGTCCTCCGGTGATTCTTAGCACCCTCTGGCTTCATGTCGCACTGGCCGCTGCCTTGGCCAGGTACATTCCAGCTGCCGGAGACTGAGGGCCAAGATTTAAGTTGTGGAGTCAATTTGGAGGGGTTTGGTCATAACTCACCACGCTGGCCAAGCGGGTTGGTGAGTGTGGGATAGCATTTCCTCTAATCCTGGGAACAGGATGTACCACGAAAAGGCGAGGTTGACAGTTGTCAAGGAGAGGCTGTGATGTTGCGCATCACCTGACCTTACATTCGATATATATATATATATATATATACACTGGCGGAAAGTGAAAAAAGAACACCAAGAAGGAATTGGCGGATGATCATGAAATTTACATATGTTAATGGGGTCGAGTTTACGTAGGTGTGATGTTAATTTCGGGACCAACCGGTCAGCACTTACGCCACAGCACGGCATAATATGCAAATTATCATCGGTGGTATTTAAGGAGTACGGCGAAGTGAATGTAATCAGTCGTCACCGTACAGACACGTGCGAAGACCCTGAAGAAGCTGCAATGCCTGAACATGGAAGACTTGTACAATTTCAGCAGTTATCGGACTTTGAGCGAGGTCGTCTAGTCTGATTCCGCGAGGCCGGGTGGTTGTATCGTCGTATTACGGAGAGAATTGGACAGGAAGTATCGGTGGTGGTACGATGGCGGCGGAGATGGTCCGAGGAACATTCCCACACAAGAAGACGTGGAACCGGGAGTCACAGATGGACTGATGAGTGGACTAATCGATGCATAAGAAGAGCAGCGTTGTCAAGCACAACATCCACTGCGACGCAAATCCGAGCTGCCGTTGCACCTGAGGTGACTGTGCGAACAATCCGCAACCGTCTACTGGATGTAGGACTACGTGCACGTGTGCCTCTGGCATGTGTACCTCTGACTCCAGCACACAGTCAGGAATGGCTGCAGTGTTGTCGCCAACGTCTGCACTGGAGAACGCAATGGCGATCTGTCGTGTTTAGCGATGAACGCAGATTCTGCTTGGGAGCCTCCGATGGCCGTATGCGTGTTCGCAGACGAACAGGGGAGCATCTCCACCCTCCTTGCATCTACCAGCAACACACAGGGACTACACCTGGTCTCCTGGTGTGGGGAGCAATCAGCTATCACTCCCGTACACAACTAGTGTTTGTACCGGGTACGTTAAACAGCACCTCCTACATCAACAACATCATTCAGCCCGTTGTTGTGCCATTTGTAAGGTCGGTCCATCGTGGTGTTTTCCAGCAAGATAACGCATGCCCACACACGGCACGTGCAACGCAACATGCACTTCAGGGTGAGAGACAACTTCCATGGCCTGCACGTTCACCGGATTTGTCCCCCATTGAGCACGTGTGGGATTTTATGGGACAACAACTTATCCGGTCTCCACGGCCAGCCACGACCATCCCAGGTTTACGCGTCCAGGTTGAGGATGCTTGGAACTCAATACCCCAAACTTACATCCAGCATCTGTACGACAGACTCCATGCCAGAATTGCACAGTGTAACGCAGTTCATGGCGGTTCAACCTCGTACTAACCATGTTACATGGAAATGTTATTTTTCAGTTTACCAGCAAATACAGCTGTATTTTGCCACAATGTTTTGATCACGTTATCCTCTGTATTCCGTTATTATGCTGTATAAATTTCGTTGGTATCAGACGTCTCCTTCTTGGTGTTCTTTTTTCACTTTCCGCCAGTGTATATATATACTCCAAATTATATGAAAGGGATGATACGTGTACTCCAGACATCATGAAAGGTACCAGAGTTCTTCCAGTCCTCCCAGCAGAAGTTGCACATGAAATCAAAAACATGAAGCAGGGTAAAGCTCCAGGAGAAGATGGAATTACTGTAGACATCATACAAGAAGCAAGTGGAGAAATTGAAACAGTACTTGCCCGAATTTTCACTCGATGCCTTAATGAAGGGAATATTCCTGAATATTGGAACAACGCTACAATGATCCTGCTACATAAAAAAGCTGACATTGGGGATCTCAGGAAGTACAGACCTATCAGCCTCCTATCAGTGGTTTATAAAATCTTCACTAAAGTTCTTTCACACCGCTTGAAGGTAACACTGGACATGGTTCAACCAAGAGAACAAGCTGGATTCAGGAGTGGCTACAGCACTATAGATCATATCCACGTACTGAGAGAACTAATTGAAAAAGCGAAGGATTATGAAATTCCATTGTGCATGGCATTTATCGATTATGAAAAGGCCTTTGATTCGGTGAAACCATCAGCAGTTACAATGGCTTTGAAATCCTGCGGTATTGGAGATGCAAACATTAATATTATTCATAACATCTATGCAAAATGCAAAGATTTGGCTGTTTGAAAATACAACACACATAAAAATTGGAAAGGGAGTGAGACAAGGTGACACCATATCTCCCAAGCTTTATAATGCCACATTGGAAAATGTCTTTCAATCACTGAACTGGGAAAACAAAGGGATAAAGATTAATGAAGATTATCTAACTCACCTTCGTTTTGCTGGTGACGTAGTCATTTTTGCAACTACCCCATGAGAGCTGCAGAGTATGATCCAGGAACTTGCTGACAATAGTAAAGAAGTGGGATTAAAAATGAACTTTCAGAAGACAAAAGTGATGTACAATGCTTTTACAAGAAATGAAGATTTATCGATTGATGGAGAAAAGCTGGAGATAACAGACATGTACGTTTATCTTGGACAGCAGATATCAAGTGAGGGTCGCATTGATGAAGAAATTAATCGGCGTATAAAACTTGCCTGGAGAGCTTTTGGAAGAAACAGCATAATTTTCACGAGCAGTATGCCATTATGTCTTTAAAAAAGTGTTTGATCAGTGCATCCTTCCAGTGCTTACGTATGGTGCAGAGACGTGGACCTTAACTAAAAGAGACATACAAAGGCTGCAAACAACTCAAAGAGGTATGGAGAGGTGCATGCTTGGTGTAACCAGGAGAGATAAGAAGAGGAACTCCTGGATCTGAAAAATGACAAGAGTAGAAGACATCATGATCAGAGTTAAATCCCTGAAATGGCAATGGGCTGGACATACTGCCAGAAGGACAGACCATAGATGGACAGCCAAAATTTTAGATTGGATTCCAAGGGACAGGAAAAGACCCAGGAGAAGACTACATGGGAGATGGGTGGATGAAATTCGAAAGTATGCGGGAGTAACATGGAGGAGACTGGCAGAAGACAGACCATTGTGGAAGAACTTTGGGGAGACCTTTGTCCAGCAGTGGATTGATAATGGTTGACGACGACGATGATATGTGTGTGTGTGTGTGTGTGATACACATACATATCATTGTCGACTAAGCTGTTCTCTGAGACTCGGAGGTTATCCATCTCCTCAAAGAAAGCTAATCTGCTGGATTAAGATGTCATCCACCGAAAAGTCATTCGGTTGAAACCTTTACAATCTCGAAGTGCTATCCTCGACAACTTGCGTTGTGGGGGCAGCAACGCGAGTTAACAGGGATAGCCCTTCAAGATTGTACAGGTTTCAACGGAACAACTTTTTGGTGGATGCCGTCCAGTCTGTTTTAGACATTCCTTCATAGAATGATATCCATTGCTGTTTTAGACCGACGGGATACACCGAGTTACGAAGAAAGCATTTCCAGAAGGTACATGTTTCAACCAAACGACTCTTCGTGGACGACATCAACTGCCACTCTAGATATTTTTCATTTATAAAGATTTTATACATTCGGTTATTTTAAGTGTACATAGATAATGACAAACTTTCGGGAACCATAGTTGCAAAAAAGTCGGCAGCTTTAACAAAGGAGGGGCGTGACCAAAACGCCAAACACGGCTTACTACTTCATGAACCACGAGAGGATAAAACTTGTGAACATTTGACTGGAGAAAAGGGGATTATCTTGACTGTGAGCAATTTTATTTGTGTTTTTAAGTATAATGAGATAGATTTTAATAGGCAGTTAATTTTATATCGTATTTTAATCTCAAAAACGAAAAATTCCTCCTCTCGGAGTGTTTGAATTTGCACCCGAAGATACAAAAAGAACGTGTATAACAGAAAATATAGTAATAAGAAATCTTTACTATTGAACACTCTGTACATACTGGATACCCAGTTAAAGGTTTTTGTGATATCTACTGGGTACTAGAAAGTACCACATACCAAAATTGAGGATCAGCAATGTGACAAAATAGTTGAAATATACATTATTTTGATGAATGAAAACAAACACCATTAAAGGAATAATTTTTGTTTCAAAACAAATGCATGTACTTCAACAGTTATATTCGCATTTAAAAATATTTTCTAAATTTCAACTACGAGTACCTGGATATCCATCTTTGTTTAAATCACCTAATGGGGATAACGAATATCCAAATTGAGATTCTGATTTTCCAGTTAGTCTCAGAGGCTTGTTTGGATCTACCAAACCCTAAAATATAACACAGCTTTTAGTGACACAGATCAAAATATTATATTATTCATGTTTCACTATGTTTGTATGAAATACCATATATGCACTAATTATATCTCAAACAAAGTGTGGGAGTTGTGTTTTTTTACAAGACTTTTCCAAAATAATTCTATTAGAGTAACAGCAAAACTGAATAATCAACAGAAGATCAATGATGGATATTTTTATCACAATTATTTATCACATATATATTTAACAATTCATTTTCGCTGAACTAGCAACAGACTTGTAAATAAGGTTCACCACATGAAATCTTGCATTTCTATAATGAAGGCTGATGTGCAGCAGGAAGATCCTACTAGAAATAAATTGTTAGATTTATACATAATGGGTAATTGGAAAAAAATCCATCATTAACCTTCTGTTTGTAATCATTGAGTTGCTCTTACTTGACAACAACACACATGGATAATTGTTGCCCCCCTTTTTTTTTCAAAATCTTTCTAAAATTATCCTATTCGAATAACTACAAGAACCAGTGTTCAGTAAACTGATGAAGCACATGTAATGCAATCTCAATAGGTCCACTTGCCATCAAGTACATAAATCCTTTCAATAGCTTAATGAGATACCATATACATATACTACTTGGTCTCTTCATTAGCACTAGCCTAATATTATGGCTATGAAAAGGAACATTCACAAATGGGCTAATTATTATTGAAGCAACAGTTGTGTGTAAAAACTATGCTTAAAGAATGTTGAACTAAAAAAAATTTACATAGGAACTCAAAATTTAATACCACTTACCACATTTTGAAAATGCTGAACTAAATAAGTTATCTTTGTCTTGCAGATCATGTTCTGAAAGTTGATTAAAATGGGGGAAATACACCAAATTCATTGTATGAATTCATTACATGTGCAAGTGTAGGCAATGAACAATTTTAAAAATCTTATTCAAATCAGGATAAAAATCCCTATTCTGGAAAAAGTAAGTATTTCATGAAAAATGCATGCACCATCATGGCATTTTTCTGCCTCATACCAACAAGTTGTCAACGCCCATTCAACAAAAGTTCACAGGTTTGGTGACAAAAAAAAAAAAAAAAAAAACACCTTACTGAAAATCTTCAACTAGCTGAAAATTTTCAACATGAAGATGTTATGTTACTGCAACACTGAGAGAAAATTCCAATAAATATGGTAAACATGGCATTAGTTCCCACTAAAGTTGTTTATTTCTGGACACTCCTTCTTGCCATATGGAGACAAGCATAATCACAGTAAAGCAAGACTACCTATTGGTTGAACACCCAGGGTGTCCATGTTTCAAAACAATCTTCAGATGTTTGAATTGATCAGGAGCACTGGAATTGGGGGCTTGGAACTTTGTGGCCTCCTGAGAAAAATAAATGTTGGCAACATTTTACCCTTTCCTCCCCTAAAACAAATTTCCAAGGAAAAGCAAAGATGTCTATTTCTCCTTGAGAAATGGACAAGGTGAACCTCAAAACTACTAAAATTCTCCTATTTCATACTATCAACTCAAGTGCTCCTGGAGTGGATGGCAACAGACCTCAACAGTGGTGCATTTATTTGATGATAGTAACTCGAAGAGAATAAAAAAACTTCTTTGGTATCTCACCAAACAATCAACAACATCTTACATGTGTAAACTTCAGGCTTCTGTGGGCATTTAAGTGCTTCAGCAATCCACTACCATCTGTGCCTAATGGCATAAAAGACCCACTTTTCATTATAAGTAATAAAGCAGTCCAATAACAACTTACTACATCAACCGCTTTGAGACAAAAGGGAGATGTTGACATGCTACATGCAGTTTTTCAACAGCAGCTTATGCTGGACCCACCAAGTGAACTTGGATATGTTTACAATTGCATGAAGATTATGGAGGATAGTTTTATCAGTTGATCTAAAGTTAGCAACTACTTCTACTATGTTCTTTAGCTGGTTATTACTGAACCCTGATGACTTACCAGGGTGCTCCTTTTACAAAAGGTTGCAACTGCTAGATGCAAATTTTTCAAACCAGTTGTGTAACAGAATTTTTCTTTCCCATTTTCCAATTTTTCCCATTTTAAATATACAGGCCTTTGCTTTCCATAGGTGCTGGAAGTTGGTAATGCTCCTCCAAGTCTGTGCAGAATATAAACTTTTCTTTTAGATAAATACTGTATGACATGACAAATATTGGTTTTAACACATTCTACCTTTCCCAGCTGATGTTCTTTTCTGCATTGTGAATGTGACCATATTTGTGGTTTAAACATAATCATAACAACATCAGTCATTGACACATCCAAATAACGCTTCATGTGCACCTATGACACAAGAGCAGTAGTTACTTGTCTGTGACTTTTGTGCTAGCTGGAAATTACTTGTGGGATGTGAAATCAGTTTCATAACTTATTTCCTCATCTTCAGTCACTTAAGAGAAAACACACAGAAAAAAAAAATATTTTTCGAAAGCTGTCGACAATAATCTTTATTAATAAATCCTTAAAACATTGATAATTTTCACCATATGTGGAATTTCTTTATATTCTATTGCTACAATAACATTCTGGATAAGGAATTCATGACAGAAGAAATAGCTCAGGCTAAATGCAAAAGACTGTTTATACAGAAAATTCCACTATATCACTTCACATTTGTCAAAACGGATCTGGTTCACTTTGTCGACAGGTACATTTCGTCGACACTATATATATGCAAACAGTCGATTCCTCAAAGTTTACGTAAAATTTACAGTTTTCAATTTAGAACCACCAAATTTGGTATACTCTCTCATGATACTCTAACTTAGACCGTACATAGTTTTTGGAACGGATGGGGGCCCGGGGTCCCCATACAACATTTTCGTGAAATCTACAGTTTTCAATTTAGAATCACCAAATTTGGTATACTATCTCATGGTACTCTAACTTAGACCACACACAGTATTTGGAAGGGGTCAGGGCCTGGGGTCAAGGGGGCCCCATACAACATTTTCGTAAAATCTACAGTTTTCAATTTAGAACCACCAAATTTTGTATACTATCTCATTGTACTCTAACTTAGACCGTACACGTTTTTGGAAGGGGTCGGGGTCCGGGGTCAAGGGGGGCCCCATACAACATTTTCGTAAAATCTACAGTTTCCAATCTAGAATCACCAAATTTTTTATACTGTCTCATTGTGCTCTTACACCAACTTAGACCATAGACGGAAGAGGTCGGGGGCCCCCCATAAAATATTTTCGTAAAATCTACAGTTTTCAATTTAGAACCACCAAATTTGGTATACTATCTCATTGTACTCTTACACCAACTTGACCATAGATGAAAGAGGTCAGGATCCGGGATCAAGGGGGCCCGATACAAAATTTTCTTAAAATCTACAGTTTTCAATTCAGAACCACCAAATTTGGTATACCATCTCATGGTACTCTAACTTAGCTCGCAGATAGGGTATTGGAGTGTTGCAGTTCTTAAGTAAAAAATTGAATTTTTTTTTTTTTTTAATGTTTGGAGGTTTAACGACCACTTTGAGCAACTCAATGGGCTATAAGCAGTCGCCCGTCCCTAATTTAGGGTCACTGGTTCCAGGGAAGGGACAGAGCCAGTACTGTAAGACAAACACAACATCCATGCCACACCAGGATTCGAACCCGGACCCCTTTCGGACGAATAATCAGAGGCCATCGCTTAGACCACTGCGCCACCGGAGCAGCGTGGAAATTTTTGAGAAAATTTTGTATGGGGCTCCCTCTACAGCAGGCTCTGACATCTTCCAAAAACCGTGTGCAGTCTAAGTATAATGAGATAGTATACCAAATTTGGTGGTCCTAAATTGAAAACTGTAGATTTTACAAAAATGTTGTATGGGGTCCCCTTTACCCCGGGCCAGACCTCTTCCAAAAACTGTCTATGATTTAAGTTACAGTACCATGAGATAGTATACCTAATTTGGTGGTTCTGAACTTTTTTTTCGTTTTTTAGGAATCGATTGTTCGCATATACTGTATAGTGTCGATGAAGTGAGTGTTGACAAAATGTACCTGTCGACGAAATGAGTTGTCGACGAAGTGAACCAGACCGGTCAAAACACTGATTTTGAGGATGAGCAGTGCAGTAGTATTTTATGAACAAAGCACTGCTTGAATTGCTTCCTCATTTCTTCATCAAGGTCAGACATTGTCAATACATACACTGGCGGAAAGTGAAAAAAGAACACCAAGAAAGAGACGTCTGATACCAACGAAATTTATACAGCATAATAACGGAATACAGAGGATAACGTGATCAAAACATTGTAGCAAAATACAGCTGTATTTGCTGGTAAACTGAAAAATAACATTTCCATGTAACATGGTTAGTACGAGGTTGAACCGCCATGAACTGCGTCACACTGTGCAATTCTGGCATGGAGTCTGTCGTACAGATGTTGGATGTAAGTTTGGGGTATTGAGTTCCAAGCATCCTCACCTTGGAGGCGTAAATCTGGGATGGTCATGACTGGCCGTGGAGACCGGATAAGTTGTTGTCCCATAAAATCCCACACGTGCTCAATGGGGGACAAATCCAGTGAACGTGCAGGCCATGGAAGTTGTCTCTCACCCTGAAGTGCATGTTGCGTTGCACGTGCCGTGTGGGGGCGTGCATTATCTTGCTGGAAAACACCACGATGAACCGACCTTACAAATGGCACAACAACGGGCTGAATGATGTTGTTGATGTAGGAGGTGCTGTTTAACGTACCCAGTACAAACACTAGTTGTGTACGGGAGTAATAACTGATTGCTCCCCACACCAGGAGACCAGGTGTAGGCCCTGCGTGTTGCTGGCGGATGCAAGAAGAGTGGAGACGCTCCCTTGTGCGTCTGCGAACATGCATACAGCCATCGGAGGCTCCCAAGCAGAATCTGCGTTCATCGCTAAACACAACAGATCGCCATTGCGTTCTCCAGTGCAGACGTTGGCGACACCACTGCAGCCATTCTTGACGATGGGCTGGAGTCAGAGGTACACATGCACGTAGTCCTGCATCCAGTAGACGGTTATGGATTGTTCGCACAGTCACCTCAGGTGCAACGGCAGCTCGGATTTGCGTCGCAGTGGATGTTCTGCTTGACAACGCCGCTCTTCTTATGCGTTGATCGGTCCACTCATCAGTCCGTCTGTGACTCCCGGTTCCACATCTTCTCGTGTGGGAATATTCCTCAAACCATCTACGCCACCATCGTACCACCACCGATACTTCCCGTCCAATTCCGCTCCGCAATACGATGATACGACCACCCGGCCTCGCGGAGTCCGACTAGACGACCTTGCTCAAAGTCCGATAACTGCTGAAAACGTACACGTCTTCCATGTCCAGGCGTTGCAGCTTCTTCAGGGTCTTCGCACGTGTCCGTACGGCGACGACTGATTACATTCACTTCGCCGTACTCCTTAAATACCACCGACGATAATTAGCATATTATGCCATGCTGTGGCGTAAGCGCTCACCAGTTGGTCCCGAAATGAACATCACACTTACGTAAACTCGACCTCATTAACATATGTAAATTTCATGATCGTCCGCCAATTCCTTCTTGGTGTTCTTTTTTCACTTTCCGCCAGTGTACATACATATCACTAAGCTGTTTTCTAAAATTAAGAGGTAAGCAACTCAAAACTGCCAAATCATAGTTACTGATGATGGTAGGATTTATTTACTGTTGTTGAAATCAGTAAGAGGATGAATTCAGTTTTGAAAGTCATAGTTGCTTTCGGAGGATTTCACAGGACTGATGGGTTCTCAAAAAGGTCCTGAAGAAGATACACAGGAGTTGTCTGTGTACTGGAGAGATGAGTTATGGAAGTAAGGGAGTGGTGCAAACACTTTCTGATCATATGAGGAATACAGATTAGTAATGTGAAGCAAAATGTTAGTAGAGTGGAAACAAATATTTTGTAGTGGTTTGTCTATGTTAAAAAACAGAGTGATGAGGTACTGACTACAAGTTTACTCAGACTAGGTAGCAGGAAAGAAAGGTAGAGGAAGGTTGAGAAAATCTTAGGAGGACCAGATTCAAAAATGCCTCTAAGAGAAAAAAAAATGAGTATGACGTACTTTCCCTGTTTTCACATTTAACCACCACCACAAATAATTCTAAGGGTGCTAAGTAGTTGCTCATACCTAATTTAGAGCTGATGGTTCCAGTGAAGGAAGAGAGCCAGTACTGTAAGACAAACACCCCATTTATGACTTATGCTGGACTCAAACCCATGCCCTGCTCTGATTAAGTATGAATAGTTTTGTGTGATAGAAGTCAGTGAAGTTCCAGTTATATGCCCAGATCGCTGCAAATGGAGACGCTCAATACATCAACAGTAAGTAAAATTTAACACCATCAGTAACTATTATTTGGTAGATTATCTTTTCTTTGTGGAGTTAACCCCAAACTCTCAAAGAATAACTACATGATCTGTATGTATGAGTATCACACAAAAAATGGAGGTTCAGGAGATAAGTGGCAGTAATTTTAGTTTTTCATAATAAATAACTTTCACTTTAGTTGTCAGTAATGCACAGCACAGTTGCAAAAAAAAAAAAATATGTTTATGGACCAGATACATCTTTTTATGTTTTATTTTATAAGTTCTACATGATACTGAAATATAATGGAATATACTCAATTGCAATTGTTTTTGTCAATAGACATACTCATTACCACAGAAAAAAATGTAAAGACATCACATAACAAAAGACAGAAAAAAAAAACACTAAGGAAAAATAATTAAATTAGAATTCACACAGTCTAGACAGCCACAATTTACAGATGGAAATGGTGGGAAAGATCATGTCTCTATTATTGCATCACTGATGCCTGTTTTCTTTAGTCAATGCACAATGAGCATTTCCAGCAAATCCTGGTCAATAACAACTGTAAAAGTCACAGTACCTATAGGAGATCTCATGAACTAAACTCTCTCTCTAGTTTACATACATATCACTAAGCTGTTCTCTGAGATTCAGAGGTTAGCTCCAAAAAGAAATACAAACAAACTACCGGATAATTTTTTCCTCCAACCAACATTCAGTTTCACTTGTGACACTACCAAGTAATGATCAGAACCAACATACGCACATCTCATCAACGAGTGTCAACAACTAAATTCCTTTTCCTCCAGCCAACATTCAGTTTCACTTGTGACACTACCAAGTAATGATCAGAACCAACATCCGCACCTCTCATCAACGAGTGTCAACAACTAAGTGTTTCAGACGCTGATCGTAGACAACCAAATTTATCTCACTCTTTTGACCAAGAGTATGATTTTCTTAAGAATATGTATGGATATACTTGTGGTTGAAAAATGCATTAGATACACACAAACCCTTCTCAATGCAGAGTTCAATTAATCTTTCACCATTATCATTCGCACAAGGATCATTAAACTTACCCAGAACTTTGTCAGAAATCGCATTCTGCACACCTACTCTAGCATTGAAGTCCCCTCTATTATAATTTTCTCTTTAGCACCAAACTGGCTCAAAACAGCTTTTAGCTCATTCCAAAAATCTTCCTTCCTATCAGAAGGTTCCGAGTCACAAGAAGCATTCACTACAACAAATACTATTCTCTGAAGTTTCACTTTCAAATGAATCCAAAGAATTTTCTCACTTATGCAACTATAGTGAATCAAGTTGTTCATATTTTCACTTAAAATCACACCTACACCAGCCTGTCCTCTCACATTATCCAATACTCCAGACCACACACTCACCATTCCATTCACTTCTATCCCAATTTCCTTCTTTTTGGTTTCACTTACACACAGCACATCCGACCTATACTTATTCATCTCTTCAATCACCTCGTTCATCTTGCCATTTATACCTCGAGTATTTCATACACCAATCTTACACTCACTCGGCCGAGATCTCTTTCTGTTTCACCTTTTTCCAGTTCCAGGTCGATACTGTGGTGGACCATCCTTCTCAATTGTGGTAAGCCCACCATATCTCACACTTGAGTCAGTTTTTGCATTTCTTTGTCTTTTTAATCAGGTAAGTACATCAGTGTGGGGGATTGTTCCAGTTGGTCATTCAATTTAAGGATTCTGGAACAAAACCCAGTGAGTTGGGGTCTTTTTGCCAATGTCACACAAAACTAGCTGGTACCTCTAATTTATTTTATAATAAATGGTGATCATGATCATCAACTATATATATATATATATAATACTGGCTATCATATGACAAAATTTGACAATTCCAAAACAGTATGTATAAAAAAACTACCTACAGAAAAAAAAACTGATTTTCTAGTCAATTTGAATAAAAAGGTAGCCATGATTACTATACTGGTGAGCAAAACCTAAGGATGAAGTGCTGAAAGAAAAATAACACTGTAAATAGCAGCAGCACCCAAAAAAAAAACAAAAAAAACACACAAATTAACTCAGGACTGTGACTGGGAACAACAGCAACAGCACATGCATAATAATGGAGCATGATGTGTGGTTTGTGTGATGTGAGAACAAAATGCACTCACACAGTCCAATAGCATCAGTCGAATGGAAGTCACCAGACAGTGTGCTTAAGTGTTACAGACATTCGCTTGTGTTTGTTGAGTGCTAGAGATGATAAAAAAACGAGAATCATAACAAAAGTTCTGCACACTGTCCATTTTTGAGAAAAGTGTGAAGTAACGGAGAAAACTTACCTTATTGCTGTTCAACATACTCCCCTCTGCTGCTAATGACAGCTTGCCAGCGGTGAGGTAGGTCCTGGATGCCCTGTAGTACGCCATCTTTGCTCAGCTGTTGTATTACTCGGGTCAAGTCCAATGACAGTTTGGCCAGTGATTCGTAGCAGATGCCACGAATCCGATTTTTTAACTTTGGGAAAAGATCAAAGTCGGGTGGACTGAGATCAGGGGTGTATGGTGGGTGGGATAAAGTTTTCCAGCCATATTTCGACAAAAGTCCCTGTACCGACGCTGCACCATAACACGATGTGTTGTCATGCAGCAAGATCGCTCTCACTTCCAACAAGTTGTGGCGATTTTGACGAATTTTTGGTATAAACTTTTTTTTTATTGGAGGTTTAATGACCACCGTGAGCAACTCAATGGGCTATAAGCAGTCACCCGTCCCTAATTTAGGGTCACTGGTTCCATGGAAGGGAGTGAGCCAGTGCCGTAAGACAAACACAACATCCATGCCTCACCGGGATTTGAACCCGGACCCCTTTCGGACGAATGATCAGAGGCCATCGCTTAGACCAATGCGCCACCGGGGCGGCCTAAACTTTGTCCACAGAGAGAAATTGTTCTTCAATCAAGAGTTCCTTCCCCACAAACTTCTTGCAAGACAGTGTGGATCTGTGTCAGAGTTTTTCTCCGCACAGTTTCTGTTTTCACATACGAGCACTGGTCCAACACGTGACTCAACCTGAGGAGCTGCACGATTCCATTTTCAAACCCTCCCACATCAACACAGCAAATGATAGTGCATCGTTCTGACACCACTGCATTGCTGGGAGTCTGACCTTGACATGACACAATCATTTTCCCAATTGCATCATCCGCTTTCGTTTTACATTAACGTGTGCAGAACTTTTGTTATGATTTTCGTATGACCCGTCAAGAACATCTCAATGATTTTACGCGTGGTCGAATAATCAGGAGGCTCGGATTGAAGAACAGTAATGACTGTTTGGTATTGACAATAGCATTGTATTGCATGCATAGCTGGCCTTCAGGATTACAGATAGAGCTGTGCAAAAGACTGGTGGTGCTTCAGGAAGATGCTTTGACATCTGCAAGTTCTGTTTTACATGTTCTGTAAAGTAGATACAGTCTATGGTGGTGCATTAACTTATTTAACTTTATTATAGAATCACATGAGATATAAAGACTGGTGGTGGTTGTTCAGCAAAAACCACCCCTGGTGAGGAGTGCCATCTGTTCCTACAGGCCAAGAAAAATCAACACCAGACAGCAATTAACCTTGCAAAACAACTTAACATGAACACAGGACACACAATATCACGGTTAACAGTAACCAGGCGACTACACAAAAGGTGGACTATTTGCCTGACGACCAGAATGCTGTGTTCCATTAAAAACTGCTCACCAGAGACACAGCTCACGGAGGTCCACAAAACGTAAGGACTGGACAGCAGAATAGTGGGGTATGGCACTCTTTACTGATGAAAGTACTTTAATCCCTAGCAATTCTGGATGTCAGCTAAATTGGCATGAGGTAGGCACATGGCATCGCCCCGAAAACATTAATGAAAGGGATAGATATGGCAGTCGTCATGTTCTCATATGGGGAGGCATTCTGATTGATGGACATACGGAGCTCCAGACACTGGAAGGAGGTACTGTAACTGGTACAGGTTACTGTAGTGAGGTAATCCTTCCTCATGTTCATCGGTTCTGAGGTGCCATTGGCCCACAGTACAGTGGCTGTTGAAATGGGAAGATATTCAGTTGATGGATTGGCCAGCATGTTCCCCTGACCTAAATTCCATAGAACACCTGTGGGATGCTTGGGGGAGATGAGTTGCGGCATGTCAACACACAGGAAATTGTCCACCAGCTGAGGACAGTGCTGACGGAAAAATGTTACCACAAGAACTCATCAACAACCTAGTGCAAAGTATGGACAGATGGTGCAAATCATGGATCGACGTTATGGGTGATCATGTCTTCTACTGAGGACCTCCACTTCCCTTCATACAGTCTTTGGCAGTGATGCACTGCATCATGGCATCCAGTGCTATGCAGCCAATTCTGAATGAAGTTCCATTATATCTTTAGTATCTGCAGTTGTGTCATTGTTGTTTCTGTCATCATTTTAGTATATAATGGAGTTCCTATGGTTTGAATTTCACATATCCAGGCCACTCCTTTGTAACGCTACAGGTCAAAACTTGGCTTGTGCTTAAGTTTTACATACCAGTGTAATATATCTAAGATTGAAATACACTCACAGACAATGAAATTTGCACACCTAGAAGAAAACATGCTACAACCACGAAACTTTACAAATAGCAGGAGTGCATGCTGGTATGCAAATGATCCATGTTTGGTGCGAGTGCGCATGACCGCACACACTATGGTGGTGCTGCAAGCACAAACTGGCAACCTTATGAACCGGCAAGTAGTCGATGCCCCATGAAAGTGAAAAGCACCGGCTGACACAAGCAAGAGTACACAGTGACAAGAATGCTGAGTAGACGCCAGAGACGTCAATTTATGCAACTTACGGAATTTGAGAAAGGCCGGATCATCGGGCTATAAACTGCAGGGTGGTTGGCGCACCATATAGCCCACCACGTGGATCATTCTGACCATACCGTCCGAATGTGTTGGGAGCAGTGGACACGTGATGGCACTGCCACGTTGCGGAGCAGCTCCGGACGGATTAGGAGGACCACCGGTAGAGAGGATCGACGGATCATGTGCCAGGCACGAACGGATCCCATGGGGGCCCAGTCCACTATACAGGCAGATGTAGTGGCTCCCATATGCCCACGAACCATTTCCTGGTGCCTCACAGAAGTGAATCTGTGATCCCAGAGCCTCTTACATGTGCTGCCATTAACACCGGAACATCGTCGGCTCTGTGTGCAGTGGTGACAGGCCAGAGCAACGTGGAACACCACAGACTGGCGACATGTGGTGTTTAGCGATGAGTGCTGCTTCATTTTGGGGATAGATGATCATCGTGTCCGGGTGTGGAGGTCCTCGGGTCAACATCACAATCCTGACCTCGTTATCGAGCACCACAACTCCCCGCTGTAGGCATTATGGTCTTGGGAGCCATTGCCTACGATAGCCAATCAGCTCTAGTAGTGGTACGTGGACCATTGACAGGCCAGTGGTATGTGGCTGAGATCCTACGGACCCATGTGCTCCTATTCCTGGCCAGGATTCTAGGTGCACTATACCAGCAGGAGAATGCCCCTCCCCCCCCCCACACACACACATGGCTCCAGGTTGAGTAGGACTGCTACATCATGTCCAGACACTTCCATGGCCTGCCCGCTCCCCAGACACATCTAGTATCGAGCATGTGTGCGACCAGTTGAAACGCCAGCTGCACTATCCAGAATTTGGAGCACACCGTCCAACTCGTGTGGGCCAGTCTGCCACAGGACAACATCAGGTCTCTACTTGCCTCCATGCCGGACCATAGTGCAGCATGTATCGCAGCACAAGGCTGTGCGACGCACTATTGAAGATGCCCGGACTGCGTGCCACAGATCCCTCTGTAATTGTCCTGCAGCTCTGTTTTTGCCATCGTGTGTATCATTCACCTGTATCATTACATCCATAAAATTTCAGTTCAATCCGATGCTTCCTTCTTGGTGCACAAATTTCATTGTCTGTGACCATATTTAAAGTAATGTTTAACTTGTTATGTGTGACAAGTCCTATCTTTGAACAGGATTGATAATACCTTTTAAAAAACTATATGAGCATTACCAAAAGTTTTGGAACTCAATATTCAATATAAAATATATTGAAGATTATTATTCAATATAAACATTCTTACCGCTTCGGAATTCATGTAAACATAAACAGCACCACCTTCGCTTTTCGAATAGTAAAATGGTGAACCAACAACAAGGTCAATGTACCTAGATATATATATATATATATATAGATAGAGAGAGAGAGAGAGAAGGGTTTTAAATCACATAAAGTAATGTGGAAAAAAAATTTCTCCACACAAATAAGTTCTTAAAATACTCTGAGTTTTTCTATCAATTATGTTTCTATATAATATGTAACACAACAGAGACAGGTAACTAAAGAGTAAAAAGAGAAACAATGTTAATCACAAAAGTCTACAAATGAAACAGAAACTTGCATATTTCTTCTGTTAAAATTAGTTTCAGAAATTTGTATTTAACAAAGCACATAGAATTTATGTAAATATATATATCCATTGATATGTTGCATAACACATGGATGAGTGAACACTTACGGAAAAAGAGAAAGAAATTAATTCAGTTCTTTCAACAGACAAAATGAAGCATCAATTTCCTTGACACTGGTACGATATACAGATGTTTTATAAAAGTAATCGTGGTTATCAGAATAAAACAACAACTAATGGGTGACTAAGCATATATTTAAATCTATTATGTAACTTATTCAGCTAACAATTCCATATCAAAAATCAGGATTTTTGGTCGGTATCATAATTATAACAGCGTTCAAATTACCCGGTAGTCCGCTGGCCGTTGGCTAGTAAAAATTCCTTTGGATCACAGAAAAATTTATGTTACTGGCCTTGGCCATTAAGGTTGTTTTTATTTGTTTGTTTTTTCTTTGCAATTCCTTTCAGAATTTGTAAGTTTATAAATAATTTATCCAGATTTCAAAACATCTAGATTTAGCTATGGCAATTTTTTTTAAAGTAATCCAGGTTTCACCATGGCAGTTTTTTAAAATAATCCAAGATTCACTATGGATTTTTTGAAATTCAGATGTTTACTACTCAAAACATGTATATTGGATTTGCAAACCATATTTAAGTTTTATGAAAATTTTGGACTGCAGGAAATCGGTCTCGGACTCAAAATGTTTGCATGAAGACAGCGCCACTTTTATGCACAAGTAGTGACCACAAAGTATGGATCTTTTATAAAGTTTTCCAAAATTCCAACTGGAGGTTGAATAACCATTTATGCTCTGGCTTTGCCCATCAGTGCACTGTATGAAATGCACTGATAGTAGATAAATTTTTATATCAGTGCTGTTATAACCAGTGTAGTGAGTGTACCATCCTGCATACTAGCACCAAGTGCATACAAAATGTATTAATTTTGAGCCATTTCTGGACCTGTGAAAATAAGTGAACTGCCAACTTTTGGTATTCATTGGTCTTGCAGACCAGTGAAGTTTTTTTTTTGTTTTTTTTTTCAAATTTCAACCAATGCGTAGCACGTTTTATGTTTTATTTATTAGTACTATTTGCAGGAGTACATGTGCACATTCTGTTCCAAATTTGTGATATATAACTCCAGTGAAATGATATGTTATTTTCTATATACTGTAAATGTGTACATTTTTATTTTCTTTTTTTGCACGGACTAGTGATTTGGAAATTCAAGTGATCCACTGGGCCTGTAGAAAATTTATTTCTAATTCTAACACTGTTCATCAGTTGACAAAGTACGAAATCAGATTTGAAAACCATAGCACAACCTATAGATTTCATATCATATCAGTAACAAGCAGAATTCTTTGTTCTGTAGTCATCTACACTCACTGTCATAAAAATCTGCGATTAATGCGAAACTCGGCGAATAGCTACCGGGTGGGCAGACATGCAAATGATTAAAGTTTTATGCGATTCCACATGACTGCGCCTCCAAGACCGGCGCTGCAATGGCAATCCTTGGGGCTTATAAGGCATCGTGCAGGGGACTCCACATTCGCGCAGAAGTGCACGGTACGAGTCAGGCGAGATCCCTGAGTGATAGACATGCCGAGGAGATGCCATAGATGTACATATGGGCAACTGACAGAGTTTGAATGAGGCCGTATCATCAGGATGAGAGAGGCAGGGTGGCTGGCGCCGAAACGGTCGCCATTTGGGTCAGTCAGACAGTATGATGTGATCATGTTGGGAGCAATGGACACAGTGGACTGGCTCTGGATGACCCAGACACACCACCAGCAGAGAGGACCGTGGGATCGTGAGAGCGGAACACACAGATGCAACGACGTCCTTGTCCAATATCCAGAGACATACGACTGCTGTACAAGGGACTCCTGTGTCCACCAGAACCATATCCAGATGCCTGGCAGAGGCAAATCTGAAGTCTCGACGTCCCTTACGTTTCCTCCCATTAACACCTGACCATCCTCGGCGTTGATTGCAGTGGTGTCAGCAGCAAGCAACATGGAATGCTACGGATTGGGGATATATAGTGTTCAGCAATGAATCCTGCTTCTGTATGGGAACAGGCAACCACTGTGTCAGAATGTGGAGGACCGCAAGTGAGCACTAGAATCCCAACCTCACTGTATAGTGGCACACGTCCCGAACTGCAGGCGTGATGGTCTGGGGAGCCATTGCATATGACAGCCGGACTTCCCTCACAGTGATCCAAGGGACATCGACAGCCCAGCGCTACGTGCAGGAGATCCTGTGGCCCCAAGTGCTGCCTTTCCTGGCAGGGCGGCCCGGAGCTATTTTACAACAAGATAACGCCTGTCTGAACACAGCTCAGATTTCACCAGGACTGTCTACGTCATGCTTAGACTCTTCTGTGGCCAGCCAGATCGCCTGATCTCTCACCCATCGAGCACGTGTAGGACCAGATGGGACGCCAGCTTTCTCCATGTCCCAGTGTTTATGATTTAGAGCATCCGTTGCAAGAAGTGTGGGCCAATCTGTCCCAGGATAACATATGGCATCTCTTTGACTCCATGCCGGACCGTATTACTGCATGTATCCGA
Organism: Macrothele yani; assembly: GCA_039090855.1. Classification (NCBI taxonomy): domain Eukaryota; kingdom Metazoa; phylum Arthropoda; class Arachnida; order Araneae; family Macrothelidae; genus Macrothele; species Macrothele yani. The sequence goes on along the minus strand of CM076996.1, from coordinate 824,910 downwards.
GCACAAGGCGCTCTGACATGGTACTAACGCTGATCAGAATGTGTACCATATGTCCACGGGAAATCATCCTGCTGCTGTGATACTGTAATCACTTCTGTCCTTAGTATGTACCATCTCACTATTAAAATCTCATTTCAATCCGACGTCTCCTTCTTGGTTCACAGATTTTTATGACAATGAGTGTATAATATAATAAAGTGCTTTTGTTTAAATTTTGGTGCAAGAGCTATTTTTACCTGTAGAGCACCAGGTACAGCCAAACTGGTTACAAGGTAAGATCAGTAATGAAAAAACTTAGCAGCAATTATGGAGGATATATACACTATCTACCAACAAGTAATTGGACACCTGTGATAGCAAAGGAAAACAGAAGTTTATTCACCTTCAATAGTTGGTGGAGCCTCCACGAGCGGCGATTACAGCTGCGACTCTCCGGGGCATACTCTGAACCAGGCGTTGTATGACGGCTAGCGATATTTTCTTCCACTCGGCTTGGAGAAGACAGATCAGTTCCTTCACCGATTTCGGATGGTGGGGGCACCCCTTAAGTCGACGCTCCAACTCGTCCCAGAGGTGCTCGATAGGGTTAAAGTCCGGGCTCTGCGCAGGCCAGTCCATTCGATTAACCCCATTGTCACCATACCAAGCCATGGTGGACCTCGCAACATGACAGGTGGCATTGTCATCCTGAAAGTAACATGATCCACTCCATAAAACTGCCACAACGTAGGAAGCGCATGGTCATCCAAAATGGTGCAGTAGGTCTCGGCGTTGAGTCTACTAGGAATTGCGACCAAGGGTCCCGTACCATACCAGGAGAATCACCCCCATAGCATAATTCCATCACCGCCGAACTTCACAGTTGGCACAATACATTCCGACGGGAGGTGTTCTCCAGGCAGACGCCAAACCCAGACCCTGCCATCCGAATGGTAGAGGGTGAACCTTGATTCGTCGCTCCAGAGAACCTGTTTCCACTGTTCAACGGTCCACTGTCGATGTTCTTTGCACCACGTTAGCCGAGCAGCGCTATTGGACTTGGTGATCAAAGGCTTGTGGTCGGCAGTACGTCCATGATAACCGAGCAGATGGGCTTCCTTACGGATGGTATTCATCGAAAGAACACTCCCGGATGCCTGTTGAAACTCCTCGCGGATGTGGCCCATCGATTTGGTGCGGTTCTTCCGAATTTCTCTGGCCAGCACCCGTCGGTCTGTAACTCCCAGTTTTGTGGGTTTGCCGGGTTGGTGCACATTCCGACAGTCACCTCTCATCTTCCACTTGCCAATCACGTAGGCCACTGTCGATTTTGGGTACTTCAACTTGCTGGATATGTCACGTATGGATCGGCCATTTCTGTGATACTCGACGATTACACCTTTCTCGAAATCAGAGAGCTCCGAACTGCGTGGCATCTTGCATGCGACTGGTTGCGTTGTTGTTTCCCACACGATATTTAACAGCGGCGGCCGTGGCGTGTATCAGGACCACAGATATCGTCGATTGCAGGGGTGTCCAATTACTTGTTGGTAGATAGTGTATTTATTAAGGTAGACTGTCTCTCAAACTTTCAACTTATACACTAGATCATTGTCAAGAGTTTCTGCGTCTGACCACTTCCACAGGTCTGGCAACCAGGCCTGGTTGATTTGCAATCCAGCATGGTCGTTGATATTGCCACCTTGCATCTTGTAAATTTCCAGGGGTTCTAATTTCCAGATAATTGAGCGAGATTGATGTTTGATAACTTTTAAGGAGTTCTAGTCTATTTTGTGGCCAGTTTGTTGTATGAGCCTATCTAATCCTGCTTTTTTTAAATGTTCCTTATTGCTGGAAAAATGTGTTACTTACATTTGTGGCAAGATACTCTCTGATCGTGTGAGGAATGAAGATGTGTTGCAGTAGTGTAATGTGAAGCAAAATGTTGTTAGCAAGGTGGAGACTAATATGTTTTGGTAGTTTGGCCATGTTGAAAGAATGAGTGATGAAATGCTTACTAAGAATTTTTTTAGCCCTAGTGGCAGGAAGGAAAGGCAGAGGAAGGCTAAGGAAGTCATGGGAGGATCAGATTCAAGAGTGTTTGCATAAGAAAAAGATTATGAGAGTATGAAGTATAGAAGGTCATGTGTATGTCATAAGATGGATGTCAGTGAAGCTCAAGTTGTGTGTCAAGATCACTGTAAATGGAGAAGTTTGATACAGCAACAGTAGTAAATAATCAGTTAAAAATTTATCTGGTAGTTTGTATTTCTTTATAGAGCTAACCTCTGAATCTCAGAGAACAGCTTAGTGAGTGATGATATATTCCTTATTGCTGCTTTGTTTTTATTAATTCTGGTAATTAACCTTCATCTTGTTTCTTCTATATATGATAAACCACACAAATGGTTTATTTTATAAATGACTGCTTCCTGGAGTAAAATATTTTCTTCTCTTTGTTTTAGGGATGGTAAGTAATTTTTAATTTTGTTATTTAAACCTGGAGCTAACCTAATCTTATAATTATCGCTGATTTTCTTTAGTTTCTCAAGAAGTCCCTTGTGGTAAGTAACTCTTCTTGTAAATAAGTAGTCAATTTTTTCTTTATTTTTTACAGTAGTGCTTGTTCACCTAGTAGGATTCTCATCCAATAGTTCATGTATTTCTTTTATGAGTAATTATTTTCTAAAAAGATGGATTTTAATTTATTTTTATGTTTTCCTTTAGCTTCTGAAGATGAATTCAGCTTTTCCATGTTTTCTTTAAATTGTAATGGCACATTTTTCTTGATATGTTTAGGGTGATATGAATTATAATTTAAAATTTTATTAGTATTTGTAGGCTTCTTGTATAACTCTGTGGTAAGATTTTTACTATACCATTTTAAAGTAATGTCCAGGTAATTTAGCCTATTTTCCTTTTGCTCCTTTACTGCAAATTTCAGGGATTCATCTTGCGTATTAAAAAATTCTAGCAGTTTTGTTCAGATCTCACTTTAACTTGGATCAATGATGAAAAGGATATCATCCAGGTATCCAGTACATATGCAGAAAATAGAAGGTTTCAACAGGAAGGCCTCTTCTATTTTACTAACGTAATAATTAGCTAGGAGAGGTGCTAATGAGGAGCCCATCTAGCCCACATTTTTGCTTATAGAAGCAGCTTTGAAATTGAAAACAATGTTATTCAGAGCAAATACTGTAAGTTCATAAATGCCTATTGTCAATATACCGTATAATTTATATCCAACTATTAAATTAACTGAAGAATATGAAAATAATTGACAACTTCCTTTTTTAGACAATTTATTAAAAAATATGTCCACCACAGAATATGAAGTCTAAAGAAAAAAAAAGCCTTCCTTCGTACCAGCTATCATACCAAAAGAGTCATTCCACCCATGTAAGTATAAAGTATCAGCATTCAGGTGCTACATACAAAGAGCACTTAAACATTCCTCGAATCAAAGTTCTGAAACCAAGGAAATAGATTGGATAAAAGGCATTGCAGTGGACTTTGGTTATATTTTTTTTTTTTTTTTTTTTATTGAAGGTTTAACGACCACCGTGAGCAACTCAATGGGCTATAAGCAGTCGCCCGTCCCTAATTTAGGGTCACTGGTTCCATGGAAGGGAGTGAGCCAGTGCCGTAAGACAAACACAACATCCATGCCTCACCGGGATTCGAACCCCGACCCCTTTCAGACGAATGATCAGAGGCCATCACTTAGACCACTGCACCACCGGGGCGGCTTGGTTATAATGAAAAACTTATAAACTATACAAAGAACATAAACTACAAAAACACTATAAATAAGAATGAAGAATTACGATATTGTGGGAAAATGCCATACCATCCCAATATAACGGGAATATTGAAAAATGAATGCCAACAAGCTAACCTTAGAATTGCTGATACCGTTGAAAACACTGCACATATGTTAATACAAAGTAAAGATCCAATATCAATCCTGGACAAAGCAGGCGTTTACGGAATCCCAATTGCACCACCAAAAGAAGGTAATAATGATAACAGACTATACATTCAAAGTACAAAAATAATTTTAAATATCAGATTGAGGGAACATCTAGACAACTGGAATAAAAGACAAGCTAAAACATCATTGATTCAATATTACATTGAAAATAATACGGAGCCAGATTGGGTAAATATACAATAAAACATTTCACATCCTATAGTACTACTCACAAGCAGATCCTCATTTCTAAGGCTGTAATGATTGAAAAAACAAAAAAATTAACTGCAATAGTAATAGTCTACATGAACTATCAGAAGTATGGAGATATCTAATTAACCAAGAAGAAAAACAGATAAAGAAAAAAGCAAAGAATTACACGCAGGATTGAGAAGTGTTCATGAGACCGAGCACTGACAGATGGCGCACAACACAACATGCGCAACGCGGATTATGACATGGAGACAGAGCATGACTTGGCAAAAACTTAACCAGGCATTGATGACTTGGCAGTTAGGGCAAAAACATTACTGACCACTGATGATGACTGAATTATATAGTTGAAACGCATCTGTGACAGGGGAGGTGTGTGTGGACAAAGAAAGGATTGCTGGGTTTTAACGATTCATTATTGACGTTTTTTTTATTCGATTTTATTCCAATCTTATTCAAGTTTTATTTCGATTTTATTTCAATTTGTAAATGGTCTTTGACTTCACTCTGTTTTTTACCAATATCATCAAATAAATTATATTTATCCCGATGTATTGTCAATGTGAGCACCAAGCAACCAGCGAGAAGTTCAAGTGGAAAGTGGGAGAGTTGACATTTTGCCTTACTGTAAAGATTTTTTTTTATAACACCCCCTAAAATAGTTGTGCGCACTGCCTTCTATGGTCAGAACCTTCGAATTTAACATGTGAAACAGAAAATTAGAAGAACGATGTATGTTCTTCAAAATGCTATTAACAATTTACCATATAGTCTAGCAGCAAGCTTATTTCGAGCTTGAGCTATATTAGAACCTTTACACAGCATTAGCCTTCTTGGATCTCTTTTCAGAAATTGATCCAAGATCCTCCACCACACCCTTCATGAACTCTGTCCTTCATAACATTCAGAAATTCCACCATCCCAGCAAACAGTTTTAAAACAGGCAGTACCCTCACGTCCTTGCTAGGAATGTTTTTCACACATCTTCATAGCTCCAGCTGAAGTTATCTTTGCCTGATGACTTCCTATATATTAGGTGTACAAATAAGTTTTAAAGCGTTTCTTGTGTGATGTGTACCACTAATTTACATATTCGATATTCCTCCGCATTGTTGTCATGTGATCGTAACTGGTCCAGAGTATAAAAGGTGACACAGACGTTTGCCCAACATTCAAACACAATGCACATCAGTAGGTGAAAGATGGCAAGCGATATTGCATTCGTTACGAATTTCATCAAGGAAAAAGTGTTGCAAAAGCATGTGCATCGATCTGTTCTGTTCTGGGGAAAATACTGTATCAAAAAGCACATGTGAGTTTTGATTTAGACTGTTTAAAGCAGGTGATTTTGATGTTAGCGATCGAGAACGTAGCGGCACCCCGCAGAAGGTTGCACATGAGGAACTGCAAGCATTGCTGGATGAAGATTCGTCTCAAACACAAAAAGAATTAGCTGAACACCTGGGGGTAACTCAACAAACCATTTCCAATCATTTACAAGCAATGGGAAAGATTCGGAAGGAAGGAAAATGGGTGCCACATGACCTGAGCCAGATGAACAAGGATGAGCGTGTCATACAGTGTTTGAATCTGTTGAATAAACAACACAGAAAGTCCTTCCTGTGGAAAATCATTACGGGTGATGAAAAGTGGATATGGTATGACAATTCTAAATGCAAAAAACACTGGGTAGACCCCGGTGAAGCAACGACTTCGATACCGAAATGCAATATTCACTCCAAGAAAGTTCTGCTGTGCATCTGGTGGGATGTGATGGGTGTGCTGTATTATGAACTATTGGAACAGAGTCAAACTGTTACTGCTGATCGCTACAAGCAACAATTGCTGTGATTGAACCAGGAAGTCTGCCGGAAACATCCATTCACAGGCAAAGGATTGCATCCCGTGAAATTACTGCATGATAACGCTAGGCCGCATATCACTAAATCGGTCAAGAAAACGTTATTGATGCTTGGCTGGGAAGTTTTGGAGCACCCAGCGTATAGTCCCGACATAGCCCCTTTAGACTATCATTTGTTCCAATCGATGCAACATGGTTTGTCTGCTGTACGGTTCCGGACATGTGACGAAGTGCAAAAATGGGTTGATGACTTCATCGCATCACACGACTAAGTATTCCTCGTGACTGGAATCCGTCAGCTGCCCGTCTGATGGCGAAAAGTGATAGATAATGACGGCGCATATTTTTGTTTTCTCTCAAATTACATGTTGTGTTGTCTTAAAACGCTTTAAAACTTATTTGTACACCTAATACAAGAAGTCTGGCACTGTCTTCATGTGTAGGAAGTCCTTAGCTTCAGGCAGCACCAGTGGCGCAGTTGTCTAAGCGATAGCTACTGACCATTCGTCCGAGAAGGGCCCGGGTTTGAATCCCGGTAGGGCATGGATGTTGTGCTGTCTTACGGCACTGGCTCTCTCCTTTGCCTGGAACCAGTGGCCCTAAATTAGGAACGAGCAACTGCTTATAGCCCATTGTGTTGCTCCCGGTGGTCGTTAAACCTTCAATAAAAAAAATATAAAAACTTTCAGGAATGAACCCCCCCCCCCCCGAGGAACATTCTTCTTACTATTGGCCCAACAAAATCTCCATGGTACACCAGAGCAGTATAAATGACAGAGTTGTCCACTACCACAGGAACTGGGACATAAGTGGCCTAGTAGTTAGAGCACTTACTTTTCGACCAGATGTTAGCAGCATTGTTTCCATGTAGGTTGAGTCGCTCTAAACTACTGAATATGCATCATGCATTGGATAGACACATTAAGCCATTGGGCCCCAAGTATTTACTCCTCCCCCATTACAAATAAGGTCATTTGTTCCTTCCTCCTATTCTTGTTCTCTCTACTTGGAAGTGCATGTTGTGACATCATAGCCTGGCACTCCCAACAATGTCCATTCCCCCTTTCCACCTGGCACTCATACTTCTCTGACTTATCTACTCTCTGTCATATCTGAGCCTTTAGGTTCAATCTAATACAACTTTAATTCTGAAATGCAGCACAAATGTACCATGGGACATAGGTAGTTGCATCTAAACCTCCTCTCTGCGAATGTAAGCCCTACGAGAAATTGCTGGGTGCTATCTATCTGTCTGTCTGTCTACCACAGACTGCATCAATGTGAACAGTCTTCAGGGCACCATCATATGGGCAGGACTCTACTATGTCAAGCATCAGTGCAAAGTCCAAAAATTAGCTCACATCAGCTGGTTGATGAACCTCTCACACTCTAATATAAGTTCAAAGTTACTCTCATTTCTACATCCTGCTGCATACAGAGTTTTATACTGATCCACAACGTCAACAATAATGTTCAACATGTTGAAAATCCTCCAAATGTCGAACATATGCTCATTAGTCAAACTAGAGAAATGCAAACAGAAACAGGTCATGATCACTTAAGAGCAGCCATTTTGCGCAGTTGAAACATCTTATTTACACTGCCATTTTCTTATAAGAAAGTGTAAATTTCATTTACATAACAAGTGTTAATATGTGAGTACTGTGAGAATAACAGTAATATGATAAGATTCACATTTCAAGTATTACATATTCCACAAATCTAATATGATATGCATTCAAATAAAAGAATTCGTGAATTTAAAATGTTGATGGTAAATCTTTTATATATAATTTAAATTATAATGTAATTTAGATTTAATTACATAATCTGTAATTTTATTGCATTACATAATGCTAGATTTAATTAGATTTCATATTTTAAACAGAATATTTGTCATACATTTTAATTTCATTGGTACATAAAAAGCCTTCTTTTACAAGAAATTTACAAAATTAGCCAAAATTCTTAAAACTAGTGGAAGTGAAGGGTATTAAACCCTTAACTTCACACACCTTTGGTGCCTACAAGTTTTTTGCTCTCATTTCTAAAATTGCTTATGCCAACACATCTGCAATAGCCCAGCATCTCTCACCGATGAACACAATGTTAAAACCATTGCTGCTGACCACCAATTTACTAATGGTTTGGTGGACAAATTCATAAAAAAGTTTGAAGACAAGAATTCGTCCACTACCCTCCATTCTTCAGAGGGCAACAAACAATTACAATTTGCTGGATGTATTCAATTTCTTGACCAGTCTACCTACCAGTTCAGTAAAATTTTCAAATCCTATGGTTATTTAAATGGTATCAAATCTAATCTTACTATTGCGAAACTTGTCCTCCTGGACAGAAATAAAACCAAAGATCTTAATCTTCCTGGTTTGTACAAGATCCCTATTTCCACTTTTGTTGGTTCCACAGTTTACATCGACAGCACATTTTGCAGCATAACTAAACATATGGCTGAACATAAAAATGACTTTGTCCAAGAAAGACAGACCTAAATCTTGGTTGGCATTATTAACTTTCTCAGATATATCAGCAATGCCCCTCCAGAAGAATACTGAGAAAATTACTCCTTTTGTCAACAAATGGGCTTTATGTTTATGTGAGAAGTGAAAAATCTGAACCTCTTCAAACTACAATACCAACATTCCTAATTTTATCCCCATCATTTGGAAATCTCTCCTATCATTTGACAACAACAATAATGAAGTACTTAATATCTAAATCTAGCAACAAGTCTCGGCACCACATTACCAATGCAGTATGTGGCATGCCAACCTTTATGTTCTGATAATTCTCTTAAAAGTAGGCTCCTTCAGCACTGCAAATTTCATTTGATTGCTCCTACCAATGTTCACTGAAATTGTACCACTCTTTTCAACACTGCCAATAGCTGTATTATTGTATTTTGTTGAGCTGCTCCTATAATATCAGATATTTTTTTCATTTATTTAACTTTATATAACGAAAGAAAGTCACATGGAGTCATACCTTGCAACCAGTGAGAATGGCTAATTTCTGAAACACTAAGTTAAAATAAAAATGTTGTACACAATAAGTTGACCAGCCCAGGACATTTTCAAGAATGGAATTAACTTGGATAAGATGTGCTTCATTCTCATATACTAAACTAAAATGGTTTGGCAAAGAGATTCTAACATCTTTGGCCAATCATGAAGACTATCTTTTTTCACTTCACACCAAATTATAAACAAGTGAATCGCCTTTCCTTTTTGTTTCTACTGCCACACAAAGCAGTTAAAATTATGTCATTTCAAGGAACTGTCATAAAATTCAAACAATTTCACCCACACTACATAAGACTTAACTGTAAGAATATAAAAGAGGTATAGGTAAACCTTGTATGGCACTGCTGAAAAAAAATGTTAGCTAGTTATTCCTGTATCTTTACATGGAATAATTTACTGGAACTGTCAGCAGTACCTTGATCCCATGCAATGTTTTATTTCTCTTTCCTGATTTCCTCGACCAGAAAGAAACATTATTCGTAATAAATGTGGCATTTTTTTATGATTCATACTCATCTCTTCATAGCCATTAATTTAAAAAAGAATACACAGCAAATGCAAATAAATAAATAAAAACCCTCAAAGCATTTTTCTTTTCCTGTGTTTTTAATTCATCTACCCAAGAGTAAATTCAGTGTATGGTAATAATCATACATTGCAATTGAATAAGTAAGTAATGGTGCATATATTTTTGCAATCAAATCCCACATCTTGATTTCAAGAATTCTTTTAACATCTCAATCAATTAAAAAAAGCAAACATTCGCATTACCAGCTCAAACATGTAAGAATGTCTCACCCATCATTGTTGATATCCAACGAAGCAAGGGAAAATCCATAGTATGATGCAAATTGTTCACCATTTAAAACTAACTCCACGATAAATATCAGATCAGTCTTTTTCTTTTTGAAAAAAACGACCTGTCCAGTGCCATTTCCACGAGGAGCACCACCAATAAAACTAGTTTCATTTCCAAAGAATTTACCAGAAGTTACTGCCATGCCTACAAAAAATAAATAAATAATAGTCATGCCTACAAGATAAAAAAATATTATTTGTAAGTCATTAAGTCAACTAAAATTATATTTTATCAATAATCACCAGCAACACCTTCAAGTTGTAAATATTTGTAAGTCATTAAGTCAACTAAAATTATTGTAAGGACTCTTATTCTAATATTGTGATTTCTTTTCTTGTATATATTAATGCCAGCTGTACTTAACAAATTTGTTAAGGGGTAACTGACCTCAGCGAGGAGAGGTGCTGAGTCAAACAGTTCCATACACCTGGAGGCATACAGACACTCCCAAAGTGAGAAGAACCAGATTAGTCTTGAGAGGATTAAGGCATTTGATGCCAACTGGAGAACATACTTTGGGGAAGACAGAAAGGACTCTGTTGAGTAATGGCAACATGTAACCAAAGAGCTATAAGCTTTATATATGACAATCTTGTATTTCAATCAGGACATTGGTGCTGTAATAAAGTTGTTGATTTACCTATGTACGTATTCATATGTGGAGAATGATAGTTGCTAATAATTCTTGGTTGATTAAGGACGTTGGGTAATGAAGTACATATTGAATGTGGTGGCATTGTGACAGAGTGAACCACCCTGGCACACTGGCAATACCTAGGTCAGCTACACTGATATTTTAGCAATAATTACCAGCAAGACATTCAATATATTTTAATCAAAACTAAAAATGCAAGAATTGTCCCAAATGTATCAAGACTGAATACATATTTCCACACATATTATCATACAAATCATTCCATTTCTTCACCCATTAGTGAAAACATGCATATGTTTTAGTCGCCTATCAAATAATTCACTAAATATGTGACCATGTCAAAAAATACAAAGCATTTGGTTATACTCATTTTGAATTTAACCCCATTGATCTGTAATTAAACACAGTATTCCAGAAATGAGATGACCTTTCTACTAGGCAGATCTGGCTTAGTACTTTTTTTACTTTTCTCAAAGGTCAAAAAATCATAAAAATAAAACTTGCTTATTCAAAACATTTTTAATGAAAAGTATCAGGGCAGTTAACAGTTATGTAATTCTGAAAGCTAAATCTAGGAGGTGTTTCCAAGCACTGGTATGCATCATGGTCATATATAGTATAACACAGCTAACTTTAAAGAAGCTTAATTTCCTCAATTCCTGTACCTAACACATACTAACTCTTGGGAAACATTACATGGCTTACCCAGATGAAGAAATGCAATTAATCAGAAAATGAAGTATTGCACCGAGAATAACACATAAAATGAGGAAGTATTCAACACATTTTTTTTTTTTGTGAAAATTAATAATTTCATATTTCATCTTACCTGAATGGAGATTTCATACTATATGCATGTCATCTCATACATTATAATTATTACTATGAAGAGCAGTTTCTTCACTAATGCATTATGCTTAGTGAACCGATGAAATATTTAAATAGCTTGGTAATGCATTGCATTTGGTGGTGTGATTACTACCTTACTTGAATGGAAACTTTGCAGATGTAGGCTAAATCCTGACTGACGGATAGAATAAGATAGCAGCTAAGAGGACTGGCCATATTCAATATGTTTCTTAAACAACAATGTTACTGAGAAATTACACAATCCAACAAGATTCTGGGGTTTGCAAAATTTCAAGTGTTTTATAGTAATTCAGGTATGCTGATCACGAATATCACATTTGTTTTCTCTGTCACCCACAGATTTTTCACAATTTCCCATGTTATTTTTGTTTATACACTATCTACCAACAAGTAATTGGACAACAGTGATAGCGAAGGAAAACAAAGTTTATTCACCTTCAATAGTTGGTGGAGCCTCCACGAGTGGTGATTACAGCTGCGCCCTTCCGGGGCATACTCTCAACCAGGTGTTGTACGACAGCTTGTGGTATTTTCTTCCACTCGGCTTGAAGAAGACAGGTCAGTTCCTTCACTGATTTCGGATGGTGGGGGCACCCCTTAAGTAGATGCTCCAACTCGTCCCAGAGGTGCTTGATAGGGTTAAGGTCCGGGCTCTGCGCAGGCCAGTCCATTGTTTTAACCCCATTGTCACCATACCAACCCATGGTGGACCTCGCAACATGACAGGTGGCATTGTCACCCTGAAAGTAACATGGGTCCACCCCGTAAAACTGCCACAACGTAGGAAGCGCATGGTGATCCAAAATCGTGCAGTAGGTCTCGGCGTTGAGTCTACCAGGAATTGCAACCAAGGGTCCCGTGCCATACCAGGAGAAACACCCCCATAGCATAATTCCACCACCGCCGAACTTCACAGTTGGCACAATACATTCCGGCAGGACGCGTTCTCCAGTCAGACCCCAAACCCAGATCCTGCCATCCAATCGGTAGAGGGTGAACCTTGATTCGTCGCTCCAGAGAACCTGTTTCCACTCTTCAACGGTCCACTGTCGACGTTCTTTGCACCACGTTAACCGAGCAGCGCTATTGGACTTGGTGATCAAAGGCTTGTGGGCGGCAGCACGTCCATGATAACCGAGCAGATGGGCTTCCTTACGGATGGTATTCATCGAAAGAACACTTCCGGATGCCTGTTGAAATATTTTGCGGATGTAGCCCATCGATTTGGTGCGATTCTTCCGAATTTCTCTGGCCAGCACCCGTCGGTCTCTAACTCCTAGTTTTGTGGGTCTGCCGGGTCGGGGCACATTCTGACATTCACCTCTCATCTTCCACTTGCCAATCACGTAGGCCACTGTCGATTTTGGGTACTTCAACTCACTGGATATGTCACGTATGGATCGGCCATTTCTGTGATACCCGACGATTACACCTTTCTCGAAATCAAAGAGCTCCGAACTGCATGGCATCTTGCATGCGACTGGTTGCATTGTTGTTTCCCACACGATATTTAACGGCGGCGGCCGTGATGTGTATCAGGACCGCAGATATCGTCGATTGCAGGGGTGTCCAATTACTTGTTGGTAGATAGTGTATATGACAAAAATGAAAAATATTATGAAGTAATCTGTTATTTTTTATTCTAAAAATTTAAATTTACTAGCTAAAGCAGATCGCAGCACTTGGACAATGATACAATAGATGGATAAATTTTAATTGAAAAGTGATACAATAGATGGTGCCTCTATATTAATGAATGAAACATTGTGTGTTTTTGCCATTTAGAACATTGTGTTTCAAGCGATAAGACCAAAGTGTATTTTGCTCATTTTAACTGTTGTGTTGTTCGTTATTACTGCGTTATGGCGTCAAGAGGCTGTGTTAATAGTCCCGATTTATTTTGTTATACATGTGGTCGTTTTGTGGTGAAAAAAAGGCAACACTAAATAACAGATTTTGTCAAAATGGCGTATCAGGCTTATTTTGGTATAAAGCTTGGAGACCAGGACAAGAAATGGGTGCCACATCAAGTTTGTCACACGTGTGTTGAGCAACTGAGAAAATGGACTCAAGGCAGAGGTTAAGCTACGATCACTATTTTCGCAAAATGCGATGAATTAATCTAAAATGCGCGCAAAAATTAGCGTCCCGTCGCAAAATGGCGCCAGATATTTAAATTTCAGAGGTGATTGTGTTCCGAAATTTTGAACTCCTGTAGTGCAGGAGAAAAATTTTAATTCCGCCGCTAATTCGTGGCTAAAAGTATTCTGTCATACTTTTTTTATTCTGTCATCCATTGTTCGGTCTGACGGTGTCGCGTCAGTTCGTCAACAAAAGAGGCTAAATTTCTTTAGCATTTTGCTACAACTTTTTCCTTCACTTTAGTGTTTTTGCTACAGCATTTTTGAGCCAGCTTAAACTCTGACTCAAGGTAAGAAAAACTCTCTTCCATTTGCTATTCCAATCGTATGGCAGGAGCCAGTGAGTCATGAGGAATGTTATTTTTGCTTAACCACACCAGCAAAGGGCTACAATTGCAAAAACATAAATAATATTGTCTATCCAATGACTCCCTGTGCTGTCAGACCTGTACCTCATGGTCCTGATTTACCTGTTCCATCACCTCCTACATCATTAGATTTTCATCAGCTTCAGAAGTTGAGTTAAATTGCAGTGAAACTGAGGACTTGTACAGCAATTCTGAAGTTAGAAGTGAACCACAGAAGTTTACACAAAGTGAACTAAATGACTTGGTACTGGATTTAAATCTGCCAAAGGAAAGTGCACAACTTTTAGGATCACGACTCAAAAACAAAAATCTACTAGTTCCAGGAACAACATTTTCATGGTACAGAAACCGAGAAAAGGAATTTGTTGAATATTTCACCCAAGAAGAATTGCTTGTATTTTGCAGAGACATTCCTGGACTTATAATGCACTTCTCTTCCACTGTTCATGACCCATCACAGTGGAGATTGTTCATTGATTTTAGTAAGAGAAGCTTAAAAGTTCTTTTGCATAATGGCAACATTTCCCCCTCAAAACCAGTTGCTCATTCAGTACATCTGAAGGAATCTTGTGAAAATCTTGACATTCTCCTTAATAAAATAAGATATCAGGAATACAAGTGGCAAATTTGTGGAAATTTTAAAATTCTGAGCATGATATTATGGCAGCAAAGTGGCTACACAAAAACGCCATGTTTCATCTGTGAATGGGACAGTAAAGCTTATAAGCAACATTGGATCACAAAAAAAAAAAAAAAAAATGGCCTAAAAGAGAAAACTTGATTCCAGGATCTCCACCGAACATTCTCCACCCAAACCTAGTGGATCCGGAAAAAGTTATTTTACCACCCTTGCATATAAAATTAGGATTGATGAAACAATTTGTCAAGGCTCTGGACAAATATGGTGAATGTTTTCAATATTTGATTATGTTTATCCACATTTATCAGAGGCAAAAATCAAAGGAGGAGTGTTTCTTGGCCCAGATATAAGGCAGTTAACTAAAGATAAAACTTTTGAGGAAAAAATACCTAGAACAGAAAAAGAAGCACGGGTTAGTTTCAGAAATGTCATTAAAAATTTTCTAGGCAATTACAAGGATCCTAATTACAGAGCCATCGTAGCAACTATGCTAGAAAAACTTAAAAACCTGGGTTGCAACATGAGCTTGAAATTTCATTTTCTACATTCTCACCTTGACTATTTTCCCAAAAATCTTGGTGCTGTGAGTGAAGAGCAAGGTGAGAGATTTCACAAGATATAAAATGTATGGAAAAACAATATCAAGGACGACGGAATGTAAATATGATGGTGGATTACTGCTGGGGTTTACTTCTGAAATTTCACCGCATAAGAAAAGCCAAGAGAGATATTAAAATAAAATTTCACCGTATGAGAAAAGCCAAGAGAAAACCTTAAGAGAGATTCTGCTTCTGAAATTTCACCGTATAAGAAAAGCTGTACATGTTCGTTTGACGGAAAAGGAAAATGTTTTTGTAAGAACACATTCATTTTGATTAATTTTGTTTTTTATATTTTCATTAACTATTTCTTATCTTCACACAAGTGCTTTTTATTTAGATTATATCAATGGGTCGTGGATTGTATATTCTCTTAAGAAAATGAAACAAATTCTATAAATTACTGATAAACAATATACACTATTTAACATCGTTAATAGAAACTCACCCAAAGGTTGTTGCTTCTTCGCACATTCACCGCACGTATCTTTCCGGCTGGACTTGTCATACCGTGTGATAGGCTTTACATGGTCGTCAATCTCTTCCCTGTGTCTTTACATATAATCTTGCAATTTTTGTTTTTGAGTCAACATCTTACAACTACATTCACATATTTCTTACATCTGGACATCTTTCATTATCTTCAGCATATATTAAAAACTCTAAAACTCTGTACAGAACTCACTCATTGTTCATTATACAGAACCCTTTCGTCATTCATCAAATACATTTTAACCCTAACTCTCTAGGTCGTTAAATACTGTCCACTTCTTATTATTCACAACATCCATATATACATGCATTCATATTAAAAACTACCTTTTATTATACACTATTTACAAGACCCTTATTTTTTCACTCAATTCATTTACTCACTGGCTCATCACTCTTCCTTTTACCCTACTTAGTTTTTGATGGGAAACGCGACACGCCTAACCACTGACACAGCAAGCCCCACACCCATGACTATGTCTGCCTCTAGTACTTTCTGCCAGTATCTGGCTGTCTTCAGGAGGCCTGTTGAATCACCACCGTTCCTCTATGTAGCCACAGAGCGAGTGATGCAATCATCTCCGGGCTTCTGCTCTGTTGTTGTATTTTATGATGTTTGCCTATGGCGCAATCTGTCCTTTTTTTTTTTTTGGTCAATTTCTGTTCCATTTCTATCAAGGCCTTCCAATTATCATTTAGTATATTTGGGTCATTAGAATTACATATTATACCTCTATTTTTCTCAATAAGAACCAATTCAGCCATTCTCAAATGTCTTTCTGTTTTACATTTTTTAATTATTCGAATGTCTTCAAATTTAGGATATTCCTTGTTTTCCAGGCAGTATTGAATTAATGCACTTTTTGTTTCTTTTTTTTTTGCCAATTTTTTAAATGTTGCTTTAATCTATGCTTTAATTTATTTTTGGTACTACGAATATATGAAACCGGTGGATTCTTCAATATGGGTATTGCATATACTCCTGCTTACTCCAAACAACTCATCTTTTCATTGCTTTTTAGCACCAAATTCTTAATTGTATTTACTTTACATCCAAGCTGAATGTTATATTTAGTACACATTTTATTAGTTTCTGATGACACTCCTTTGAAATATGGGAAAGCACCAATATATTTCAATTGTTTATTCTTCCTTGACATTGTACCTTTATTTATTTTACTCTGAACTTCTAGTGTCCATTTTTTAACTTGCTGCCTTGGATAACCATAAGTTTCAGCAATCTTATTCACATACTCCAATTCTTTTCTTTTATAACATTCTGTTGAACTGTGAGTAAATGCTCTTTTTATTAATGTCTTCACACTATTGCATTTTTGTGCATATGGGTGTGCTGAGTCGCATGGTATCATCACAGGAATATATGAAGATTTTTGATGTACTCTGTACTGTAGTCTATTTTTTTCTCTAATAACTTCAATATCCAGAAAAGCTATTATATTTTTTTATTTCTTTTTCTATTGTCAATTGTATAGAAGGAAACATTTTTGTGTACTGTCCAGCCAGATCTTCAAGTTGAATCGGATTTAATTTAGACAGAATGAAGATGTCATCGACATACCAGCAATAAATGAATGGCTCTTGTATCTCTTGTTGTTTAATTATCTTTTCTTCAATGTCATTCATTATAACTTCAGCAAACAAAGAGGACAATGGAGAACCCATAGGACCACCATAACTTTGTTTATACATGTATATTGTCTTTTCAAAAGTAAAAATGTTGTTTTCATAGATATACAATAAATCATTTTTTAACTCTTAAGTTTGTGTTAGATTAATACATTCTTGCTGTTGTAATTTTGTAATTATTATGTTTATTGCTTCTGGTATGGGGGTGCTCGGGAATAGAGCTTTTACATCCATACTTGCCATATTATATCCATGTAAATCAAAATCTGCTTTCTTGATGATATCGATGAATGCATATGCATTTTTAACAGTGTATTGGTTTCTCATAAACATTGGAGCAAGAGAATTATAAATATTCTTTTCTAATTGATAAGTGGTGAATTTTTCTAGGATACTATTAATCTCATAGGTGCATCAAATCTGTGTCTTTATCTTAGCAAATAGCTTAGGGGCTAAGATAAAGACACATAAATTTGATGCCCCTATGAGATTAATAGTATCCAAAAAAATTCACTTATCAATTTAGAAAAGAATATTTATAATTTTCTTGCTCCGATGTTTATGAGAAACCAATACACTGTTAGAAATGTATATAAATTCATCAATATCATCAAGAAAGCAGATTTTGATTTACATGAAAATAATATGGCAAGTATGGATGTAAGAGCTCTATACCCGAGCACCCCCATACCAGAAGCAATAAACATAATAATTACAAAATTACAACAGCAAGAATGTATTAATCAAACACAAACTCAAGAGTTAAAAAATGCTTTATTGTATATCTATGAAAACAACATTTTTACTTTGAAAAGACAATATACATGTATAAACAAAATTATGGTGGTCCTATGGGTTCTCCATTGTCCTCTTTGTTTGCTGAAATTATAATGAATGACATTGAAGAAAAGATAATTAAACAACAAGAGATACAAGAGCCATTCATTTATTGCTGGTATGTCGATGACATCTTCATTCTGTCTAAATTAAATCCGATTCAACTTGAAGATCTGGCTGGACAGTACACAAAAATGTTTCCTTCTATACAATTGACAATAGAAAAGAAATAAAAAATACAATAGCTTTTCTGGATATTGAAGTTATTAGAGAAAAATAGACTACAGTACAGAGTACATTGAAAATCTTCATATATTCCTGTGATGATACCATGTAACTCAGCACACCCAAATGCACAAAAATGCCATAGTGTGAAGACATTAATAAAAAGAGCATTTACTCACAGTTCAACAGAATGTTATAAAAGAAAAGAATTGGAATATGTGAATAAGATTGCTGAAACTTATGGTTATCCAAGGCAGCAAGCACTAAAAGTTCAGAGTAAAATAAATAGAGGTACAATGTCAAGGGAAAAAAAAAGGAAACATATTGGTGCTTTCCCATATCTCAAAGGAATGTCATCAGAAATTAATAAAATGTGTACTAAATATAACATTCAGCTTGGATGTAAAGTAAATACAATTAAGAATTTGGTGCTAAAAAGCAATGAAAAGATGAGTTGTTTGGAGCAAGCAGGAGTATATGCAATACCCATATCGAAGAATCCACCGGTTTCATACATTGGTAGTACCAAAAATAAATTAAAGCATAGATTAAAGCAACATTTAAAAAATTAGCAAAAAAAAGAAACAAAAAGTGCATTAATTCAATACTGCCTGGAAAACAAGGAATATCCTAAATTTGAAGACATTAGAATAATTAAAAAATGTAAAACAGAAAGACATTTGAGAATGGCTGAATCGGTTCTTATTGAGAAAAATAGAGGTATAATATGTAATTCTAACGACCCAAATATACTAAATGATAATTGGAAGGCTTTGATAAAAATGGAACAGAAATTGACCAAAAGAAAGGACAGATGGCTCCATAGGCAAACATCGTAAAATACAACGACAGAGCAGAAGCCCCGAGATGATTGCATCACTCGCTCTGCGGCTACAGAGAGGAACGGTGGTGATATAATAGGCCTCCTGAAGACAGCCAGATACTGGCAGAAAGTACTAGAGGCAGACATAGTCATGGGTGTGGGGCTTGCTGTGTCAGCGGTTAGGCGTATCGCGTATCCCATCGAAAACTAAGTAGGGTAAAAGGAAGAGTGATGAGCCAGTGAGTAAATGAATTGAGGGAAGAAATAAGGGTGTTGTAAATAATGTATATAAAAGGCAGCTTTTAATATGAATGTATGTATATATGGATGTTGTGAATAATAAGAAGTGGACAGTATTTAACGACCTAGAGAGTTAGGGTTAAAATGTATTTGATGAATGGCGAAAGGGTTCTGTATAATGAACGATGAGTGAGTTCTGTACAGAGTTTTAGAGTTTTTAATATATGCTGAAGATAATGAAAGATGTCCAGATGTAAGAAATATGTGAATGTAGTTGTAAGATGTTGGCTCAAAAACAAAAATAGCAAGATTATATGTAAAGACACAGGGAAGAGATATGACGACCACGTAAAGCCTATCATACGGTATGACAAGTCCAGCCGGAAAGATATGTGCGGTAAATGTGCCAAGAAGCAACAACCTTTGAGTGAGTTTCTATTAATGATGTTAATTACAATTTGCACATAAAATATAAGAAGAATTTTCGAGAATATGTATGTATTCTCAGGTTGTGTCTTTTGTTCATCATCATCATCATTGTCAACCATTATCAATCCACTGCTGGACGAAGGTCTCCCCAACTTTCCTCCACAACGGTCTGTCTTGTGCCAGTCTCCTCCATGTCACTCCGGCATACTTTCGAATTTCATCCACCCATCTTCCATGTGGTCTTCTTCTGGGTCTTTTCCTGTCCCTTGGAATCCAATCTAAAATTTCGGCTGTCCATCGATGGTCTGACCTTCTGGCAGTATGTCCAGCCCATTGCCATTTCAGGGATTTAACTCTGATCATGATGTCTTCCACTCTTGTCATTTTTCGGATCCACGAGTTCCTCTTCTTATCTCTCCTGGTTACACCAAGCATGCACCTCTCCATGCTTCTTTGAGTTGTCTGCAGCCTTTGTATGTCTCTTTTAGTTAAGGTCCACGTCTCTGCACCATACGTAAGCACTGGAAGGATGCATTGATCAAACACTTTTCTTTTAAGACATAATAGCATATTGCTCTTGAAAATTATGCTGTTTCTTCCAAAAGCTCTCCAGGCAAGTTTTGTACGCTGATTAATTTCTTCATCAATGTGACCCTCACATGATATCTGCTGTCCAAGATACACATACATGTCTGTTATCAACAGAAGTCACCGGACACCTAGAAGAGAAACACAAAATAGCACTCATTGACATACGTACATTAGTACAGTTGATAAGAAGAAAGTTCTTCGTACTGAATAGTCGCAACAATATTCATAAAGCTGTCTACATACCATATACTAAAACACGTTTTCAAATTGCAAATTAAAACCACTTTATTTACAAGTTCAAAACAAGTTAAAAGACACAAGATCTTTCAGGGCCTCATGGCCCCATCCTCAGGATAAGTGCCATGAGTCACAGAGAAGCAACCAGTATATATTGAATTCAAAAACCCACAATGCATCCCACCACAAGCACAAATGATGCCATTTAAAGTAAATTAAAGTTCAATAGGTGAAATATATTATGCTAATTCTTCTTCTTCAAATTGCTGGGTATTAGGAGTAATAAACAGTTTCTACTGTCGAGGGACAAAAGCTGGAAGCTCAGAATTACAACATGTTGCTCCATACCTAATAATAAAAAGGCTTTCCGAAAGAAAAATTGTATGCTTGTTAACATTAGAAGCAAGAACTTTGGAATTCATCCAATCCAGTTCCGACATCCGGATGTCGGAGCATAAATACGCTATTAGAACGGGATCTACAACTACAGCTTTAACTACTACAATCAGCCAAGGTGAGTTTTCCCCGGATAGGATGAATTCCAAAGTTCTTGCTTCTAATGTTAACAAACGTACAATTTTTCTTTTGGAAAGCCTTTTTATTATTAAGTATGGAGCAACATGTTGTAATTCTGAGCTTCCAGCTTTTGTCCTCGACTGTGGAAACGGTTTATTACTCATAATACCCAGCAATTTGAAGAAGAATTAGCATAATATATTTCACCTATTGAACTTTAATTTACTTTAAATGGCATCACTTGTGCTTGTGGCGGGGTGCATTGTGTGTTTTTGTATTCAATATATACTGGTTGCTTCTCTGTGACTAGTGGCACTTAGTCTGAGGATGGGGCCATGAGGCCTTGAAAGATCTTGCGTCTTTTAACTTGTTTTTAACTTGTAAATAAAGTGGTTTTAATTTGCAATTTGAAAATGTGTTTTAGTATACCGTACGTAGACAGCTTTATGAATATTGTTGTCATTAGTACAGTGTCGGTCCACCTTTGGCCTTAATGCATGCACTGACCCTTCGAGACATGCTTTCGACAAGGTTTTGGAACACAGCGATAGGTATGCGCTTCCATTCAGTACATAATGATGCCGCTAACTGTTGCTTAGTAGTAGGCCTTGGTTCCAAACTTCTTATGCGGCACTCTAATTCATCCTATAGGTGCTCTGTGGGATTAAGATCAGGGCTCTGGGCTGGCCAATCTACACACGATACGAAATTATCTTCAAACTACGTCGTAACAGTCCTCGCTTTATGGCTCGGTGCATTATCCTGCTGGTACCAACAAGGTTTGGTTCCATAGTATTATCACGGAATTAGTAGGGCATAATTGTCCAGAATATCGAGGAAGACATGCTGGTTAACAGGTTTGTCCACGATAACTAATTTTGTCCCAGGACCAAACCACAAAAAACACCCCCACATGAGTACACTGCCAGCTCCAAACTTGACCGTAGGAACAGTACACTGTGGTAAATAGCGTTCCCTCGGCTGCCGCCATACCCACACATGGCCATCAGACTGATGGATCGTGTACTGGATTCATCAGTCCATAGGACCCATTTCCATTGATCTACGGTCCATGATAAATGTTCTTTACACCATGCTAAACGATAAGTAGCATTCCGAGTGGAGATGAAAGGCTTATGAGCAGCTGCACGACCACGGTAACCCATGGAATGAAGTGCTCTGCGAATGGCACGTGTACATACCGAGGTTCCAGCATTTTTACTCACCTGTACACTGAGGTCTTGTGCAGTACTCTGTCAATTAGCTGTAACAACTCTCCTGAGGCTTCGACGTCCTCTATCACTGATTTTCTTCGGTCTGCTGGTACGTTTTGCTGCTTCAGGCACGTCATGTGTCTTCCACTTATTCAGTACATCCAAACAGTTGACTTGGGTATGTTTAAACACCTCTCAGTTTCTCTTATGGACAACCCACTAATATAACGCCCAACAATCTTTCCTTTCTCAAAGTCAGTTCTCTCTCGTCAGGACATTTTCACTCAACCTCACAGTGCGATATGATAACGGTCAGCTGCAGGCTTCTTTTTATACTGTTTGCAGCTGTACCACGCATCTTAACAACGCAGCGGATCCGTTCATTTGCTTTTGAAGGGGTGTCCGGTGACTTTTGTTAATATAGTGTATAAATATATATATATCATGGGCAAATATTCAGGGTGGGCTAGGTGTGCTGCGCACACCCATACAGATTTGCAATTTAACCTACATTATCGATATTATTTTTTTGGGATTTATTTCTAATAAAACTTGCAAGAGTTTGTCCTAAGGCTTCAAGTGGAGGTTAAAATTAATTTCCCCCATATAATGTTTTCATTAAGTGGAGAAGGTTTGTTCAGCTTGCATATCACATTCGCGCTAAGATCTTCGGGTGTGCTATTTACTGAGCACACGTCTGACCATGTCAAGCAACTGTGATACAAGTGCTCCCCAGATGGAGCTGCAGGTCATGTTTTTATTTCCCTGTGGTTCAAACATTACAGCTGATCTCTAAGGATGTGCTGGCCAAAAGGAGCACCACTTGCAATCCGACCATGCTCACGCAACTGTGGTACAAGTGCTCCCTAGATGGCGCTGCAGATCACATTTTTATTTCCCACAGCTGATCTCTCAGGGCGTGGTTCTGAAAAAAAGCACCGCTTGCAATTCCATGGCGTAATGCAGTTCAACGTCGACGCGAGTTGCTGTTATATTATTTTTTTGGATAACAAAACTTGCCAAAGTTTGTCCTAAAGCTTTGCGTGGTAGCTAAAATTAATTCCCTTATACAATGCTTTTGCAAAGAGGAGAATGTTTGTTGCTTTGTTGAGTAAACAAAACATTGTAATATTCTGCTGTGTAATCAGCGGACACCTAGGTACGTAAAGCAGCTGTGATAGAAAGCTCTCCAGATGGTGTTTCAGGTCACATTTTTATTTTCTCTTCGTTTCAACGCACAGCAAAAAACTTCTCAGGGTGTGCGTGCCTGAAAAAGCACCACTGGTCACTTTTGTTTGCATTCGGAATCGTGCACAGTCATCATACAGTCCAACGTTCTACTGCGAGTTGT
Organism: Macrothele yani; assembly: GCA_039090855.1. Classification (NCBI taxonomy): domain Eukaryota; kingdom Metazoa; phylum Arthropoda; class Arachnida; order Araneae; family Macrothelidae; genus Macrothele; species Macrothele yani. The sequence goes on along the minus strand of CM076996.1, from coordinate 801,106 downwards.
TTTTCTGTCTTTTCGCCGCAGTGTGAATTGATGTGTTGGTGAGCACAGCTTTAAAAATAGAATTTGAATTTTTGTTATCCATATAGCATGGGGAACAGTATTGATGATGTACTAAGTGTACCATTTTAGGCCAGAGCTTTTCCAGATTGTGTAAACGTAGTTAAGGAAGGTAAGCATCGTCCTCCTCTTCCAAACTTAATGTGCAACATAAAGATAAAAGAACTGAGTACACAAGACATTTCTCTGTTTCACAATATGATACAGTAGAATGGTTAACTGGATGTGAAGTGCAGTCAAGACTTTTTGTTGGCCTTGCTTACTGTTCTCCAAAGAGAAAAGTGTTTGGAATAAGAACGGTTATTCTTATCTTAATCATTTAGCCGCAGCAATGCAAAAACATGAGCGCTCCCAGTCACACGTGCAGTCTTTTCTAAATCTCAAGGTATTTGGAAAACAAAGAATTGACACTCTCATTGATAAGCAGGGAGAAATTGAAATAACCCGTCGTAATGAAGAAGTGAAGAAAAATAGAGACATCTTGAAAAGAATATTTGATGCTGTATGCTATCTGGATAAGCAAGAACTTCCTTTAGAGGTCATGACGAGTCTGAAAATTCATGTAATCGGGGCAATTATATAAAATTTAAAAATGTGCTTCTTGAGTATGACCCTCTTTTAGACAGTCATTTAAAATCATCGACTGTATTTCGAGGAACTTCTTCCACTATACAGAATGATATCATTAACGCTATATCCAATGTGGTTAAAGATGCTATAAAGAGAAAAATTACTCCAACCACATCAGTGGGCATTCTCCTGGATGAAACTTCCAATTTCATGACAAAATCCCAGTTATCAACTATTTTACGTTTTGTTGATAATGGGCAAATACATGAAAGGTTTATCGGTTTTACCAACGTAAGTGATGACAGAACTGCTAGAGGTCTTTTTAAACATGTTGTAAATACAGTTGAGAAATTTAATATTAAGGACAAGTTGGTCGGCCAAACTTATGATGGTACCTGTGAAATGAGTGGACATATTAATGGGTTGCAGAGAAAAGTTATTGAGGCCTACCTTTAGCAATATTTACACATTGCTACGCCCATGTTTTGAATTTAGTTCTGAAGCAAAGCCTCTCGAATATCAAGGAATGTCAGGCATTGTTTCAAACTATGAGTGGATTAGCAGCATACTTTTCTGAATCATCAAAAAGAATACAAGCTTTGCAAGATTTTGTTGCTAAAAAATTCCGTCCATTGTACCAACCAGGTGGAACTTTACTTCCCGTTTAACAAACACTGCAAAGTGTCCCAGAAGTCAACTTATTGAATTTTTTAACACATTGTGGAGAATTCTGGTGAATGGGACGTGGATGCTGCTGCAATCAATGCACGTGGGTTTTTGTATTTCTTGCAAAATTTTAGGACCATTTCGTTTCTAGAAATATTTTCTAAACTGTTTGCCATACTGATGTCTTGAATAATATATTACAAAATTCATCGTATGACATATTGTACTGTTGTAAAAAAGTGCACAATACTGAGGAAACAGCTTAGGAATGATCAGGAACATGGATTTGATGACATTTGGGTTTCCGTAGCAAAAGAAAATCATACAGTTGATGAATCAAAGCCTAAAAAAGACAAAAAACATCTGAAGAAGAGAAAAGTGCATGCCTTCGATTATACCAGGAAATAGTCGACGGCATATGCCTAGAGATGGAAGAAAGGTACTCTTCACTTTGGAAATTTGAATTTTTTCAACTACTTTGTAGCGAAAAATATGATAAGTAAGCAAAAACTTTTCCTGGTGGAATTCCAGAAAAAATTAAAAGATTTCTATGGGCCACTTTTTGACTACGCTCGCTTAAAAATGAACTAAAAGTCCTTTTCTTCTGATGAATTTGCAAGGTAACCAATGCACCAGCTTGTAAAATTCATACAAGAAAATCAACTTCGGTGTGCATTCAAAGAAAGTTACAAATTAGAGGAATTGGTCATGACGATTCTGAGTTCCACCGCTACAGTCGAATACTCTTTTTCTGCAATGAAGCGAATACACACCTGTTGTAGAGGAACGCAAACAGAGGAAAGGTTATGCGGCTTAAGTTTACTCACGTTCGAAAAAGCATTGCTGGTAGAACTGAAGAAAAGTCACTCATTTTATAATGATGTGATCACGCAATTCCTGTGGCAAAACAGGAGATTAGAACTAGAATATAAATAAGTGAGGTCAATAAGTTTTTAAAGCATCCTTGTTAGAAATATAATATCTGGAAATATAATACTTTACCAAGTGATTACATTTACAGTTTTCCTTATGAATTATGTGACTGTATTTAGAAATCATAAAAAAAAAAAAATACTGAAAGTTCGTTCCTAACTCTAGTACAGTATTTGCATAGGAAATTCAGATTTTCTTACAATGGAGTATGTAAAGATCTTTACATGAGTAATTAAACGACCATTAAATAAAAAAAGTGCTTTCCTGTGTTCAAAATCAATGCGCGAATTTTTCAGCTCTGATTACATAAAATTGTTGCACATTTTCATTTTCCAGTATCAGCGCACACCCAAGGCAAATGGCCACGCGACACCACCGACATATAAAATATATATATATATATATATATATATATATATATATATATATATATATATATATATATATATATATATATATATCAGAAGCAGAAGGGTTTTTCATCATGAACTCCTTTTTCAATAAAAAGCTGCAAAGGAAATGGACATGGAGGCATCCCAACGGATTGACAAGTGAAACTGATTTTATTATGTGTAACAAGAAATTTGTCATGGAAGACTGCAGTGTGCTAAACAAGTTCAACACAGGTAGTGACCATAGGATGGTACGATGTAAGATGCACCTCAATGCTAAACTAGAGCGTGGCAAGCTCATAAAACAAACAAAGCGTATGACATGACCAACCTTAAAAAACATCATTATACTAGTTGTAAATGCATTTATGGCACCTCTATTCATAGTGATTGTGGAATAACTTTTTTACGGGTCTTTTAGAGGTTATTTTTAATGAAAGTTGGTTGTCAAATTTTCGAACTAAAGCCTAGTTCGTCATCAGGACTATGTCACTGGAGTAGTTGCTGCCACTCAATTGGAAGAGACCATCCGCAATTATCGTTAATTGTGGTACTTCTTCTTCTTGCTATTTCGATCCCTTCTTCTAGTTTTCTCTTTACTAAGTTTGACTGGTGGGCGATTATTTTCACTGAGTCCCAATTTATGGAGTGTCCACTTGCTTGTACATGTCTGTCTAGCCCTGTTTTGTTCCCAATGTTCCTAATAGCTGCTTGGTGTTCTTTCATTCGGACCTTAATACTTCTCCCTGTTTCTCCTATATAGCTGAGTCCGCAGTTACAGTCGATGCAGTAAATTACTCCTTCCTGCAATTGGATGTCCAATTCTTTCTGCTTTAAAGCTGGCAGGAATTTCTTTATTTTGTTATTAAGATCTGGAGCTAGCCTGATATTATATTTTGCTCGATCCTTTTCAGTCTCTCGAAAAGTCCCTTGTAGGTACGTAATTTTGCTGGTGAATTTGAAGTTGGTTTTTTCCTGCTTCTTTTTTGGCACTTGTTTAAATATTTTCTCAACATATGGGGAGGGGTAATTGTTTTCTGCCAACATTTCCTTTAATTCTTCTTTGTGAAGATCTTTTGAGAAGCTGAAGAGACCAGGATTTCAATTTTTCCAAAAATTGTCTCGCTGTATTCGATTTAATATAATCAGGGTGGAATGAGCAGAAGTCTAACATCTTCCCTGTGTTGGTGGGTTTTCTTCACTCAGCTTTTTAGAAAACCCACCAACACAGGGAAGATGTTAGACTTCTGCTCATTCCACCCTGATTATATTAAATCGAATACAGCGAGACAATTTTGGAAAAAATTGAAATCCTGGTCTCTTCAGCTTCTCAAAAGATCTTCACAAAGAAGAATTAAAGGAAATGTTGGCAGAAAACAATTACCCCTCCCCATATGTTGAGAAAATATTTAAACAAGTGCCAAAAAAGAAGCAGGAAAACCAACTTCAAATTCACCAGCAAAATTACGTACCACAAGGGACTTTTCGAGAGACTGAAAAGGATCGGAGCAAAATATAATATCAGGCTAGCTCCAGATCTTAATAACAAAATAAAGAAATTCCTGCCAGCTTTAAAGCAGAAAGAATTGGACATCCAATTGCAGGAAGGAGTAATTTACTGCATCGACTGTAACTGCGGACTCAGCTATATAGGAGAAACAGGGAGAAGTATTAAGGTCCGAATGAAAGAACACCAAGCAGCTATTAGAACATTGGGAACAAAACAGGGCTAGACAGACATGTACAAGCAAGTGGACACTCCATAAATTGGGACTCAGTGAAAATAATCGCCCACCAGTCAAACTTAGTAAAGAGAAAACTAGAAGAAGGGATCGAAATAGCAAGAAGAAGAAGTACCACAATTGCGATAATTGCGGATGGTCTCTTCCAATTGAGTGGCAGCAACTACTCCAGTGACATAGTCCTGATGACGAACTAGGCTTTAGGATTCGAAAATTTGACAACCAACTTTCATTAAAAATAACCTCTAAAAGACCCGTAAAAAAAGTTATTCCACAATCATTATACTTTCAAATTGGAACTGAGGAACAGATTCTCTGCTTTAGAAGATATAACGTCGGAAGAAGTGGACATCTCTGAAGTTCACAGAAAACTGACCAAGGCTCTTATGGAAACAGCAACAAAAATAGCTGGTAATAAGAACAAGTTCCATATGAACAAATTATCAGGAAAACCCAAAATTCTGATGCAAAAAAGAAAAGAGATGAGGACAACTAAAGAAAATGTGACTTCCAAAGTGGAATATATAAAGCTATGCAAGACAGTACAAAAAGGTATCACTGAAGACCTAAGGAAATTCAACTGTGAACTAGTGAGAAAAGCAATTGAAAACAACTAAAGCCTGAAGAGAACAAAGGGACATCTCAGTAAGGAAAGAAAACAGATTATGGCTCTGAGAAAAGAAGATGGTTCTGTAACAAGAAATAGAAGTGAAGTTTTGACAACATTGAAAGATTTCTACTCAAATTATATGAAAGGGATGATACATGTACTCCAGACATTACGAAAGGTACCAGTACCAGAGTTCTTCTGGTCCTCACAGCAGAAGTTTACAACCTTCAAAATCTGAAAATCGGGAGATTTTTACAGCTCATAAAATCACATGAGCGTTATTTTTTATCGACATTTTTCAGATGTAGGAACAATTTTCCAGATGTGGTATTATTGATCCTTTAAAAGTTCTGGAGAGAAAAAAACAGCGTGAAAATCAACCCCACCCCCACTGAAATTCGGTTTTAGGCACGTCGATTCCGCAAGATAATGAAAACCTAAAATGCCCTGTATGTTGTTGTTTTTTACGAATAAAATAGCAGCCAACTGTTTTCTGTTTCTTCTTTAGGTTGTGGGCGAAGGCAAAAACGACAAAAAGCATCGTACCAACATGACTTTTCGTTACAAGGCGAGGCCATCTGTAACTTACTCCCTTTTGTCGTTAAGTGAATTCACCGCAACTCAACTGTTTATCATCACTTAGAACACGAGTGGCTCTGTTGAGGCGAGGGGTTGAAAGACTGAACGGCAAGAAGGCAGGGCAACTCCCATCTATTAATCAATTACTGAATTTCACCGGCATTCTAGTGACAGAGTGGGTGAGATCTTTGCTAAATCTCAAAAAAAAAAAAAAAAAAAAAAAAGATACAAAAATCAGACTGGGAAAAAAAGTTTAAAGCAAATTTTTTCCGACCCATCTCTTACGATGGGTCCGAAGAGCACTTAGACCACTGAGTTACCAGGGTGTCTTTTTGCAGATAGGAGAGGAAAAGTACGAAACTGATGATTGTAATGCTGCCTTGCATCGACGCAGAAAGAAAAATATTTTATAAGCAGTTTGATATGATGGTGGTTGATGGAATTTTGATCATCCTAACGGCTAATTCTCAGTGAAAATCGGGAGAATTTGACATTCATCCAGAGCGCGGGAGGTAGGGCTAAAAATCAGGAATCTCCCACGTAAATCCGGAGAGTTGGCACGTCTGAGTTACACATGCAATCAAGAACCTGAAATGGGGAAAAGCTCCAGGAGAAGATGGAATTACCATAGACATCATATAAGAAGCAAGTGGAGAAATTGAAACAGTACTCGCTCAAGTTTTCACTCGATGCCTTAATGAAGGCAAGATTCCCGAGGATTGGAACAATGCTACAATGATCCTGCTACATAAAAAAGGTGATATTGAGGATCTCAAGATCTACAGACCTATCAGCCTCCTATCAGTGGTTTATAAAATATTCAGCAAAGTTCTTTCACACCGCTTGAAGGTGGCACTGGACATGGCTCAACCGAAAGAACAAGCTGGATTCAGGAGTGGCTACTGCACTATAGATCATATACACGTACTGAGAGAACTAATTGAAAGAGCGAGGGAATATGAACTTCCATTATGCATGGCTTTTATCGATTATGAAAAGGCCTTTGATTCGGCGAAACCATCAGCAGTTACAATGGCTTTGAAATCCTGCGGTATTGAAGATGCATACATTAATATTATTCATAACATCTAACAAAATGCAAGTGCAAAGATTCGGCTGTTTGAGAATACAGCACCCATAAAAATTGGAAAGGGAGTGAGACAAGGTGACACTATATCTCCCAAACTCTTTAATGAATTATTGGAAAATGTCTTTCAATCACTGAACTGAGAAAACAAAGGGATAAAGATCAATGGAGATTATCTAACTCACCTTCGTTTTGCTGATGACGTAGTCATTTTTGCAACTACCCCATCAGAGCTGCAGAGTATGATCCAGGAACTTGCTGACAAGAGTAAAAAAGTGGGATTAAAACTTTCAGAAGACAAAAGTGATGTTCAATGCTTTTACAAGAAATGAAGGTTTATCGATTGATGGGAAAAAGCTGGAGACAACCAATACCTACATTTATCTTGGACAGCAGATATCAAGTGAAGGTCACATTGATGAAGAAATTAATTGGTGTATAAAACTTGCCTGGAGAGCTTTTGGAAGAAACAGCATAATTTTCAAGAGCAATATGCCATTATGTCTTAAAAGAAAAGTGTTTGATCAATGCATCCTTCCAGTGCTTACGTATGATGCTGAGACGTGGACCTTAACTAAAAGAGACGAAGAATATAGACAACTCAAAGCAGCCTGGAGAGATGCATGCTTGGTGTAACCAAGAGAGATAAGAAGAGGAACTCATGGATCCAAAAAATGACAAGAGTGGAAGACATCATGATCAGAGTTAAATCCCTGAAATGGCAATGGGCTGGACATACTGCCAGAAGGACAGAGCATCAATGGACAGCTGAAATTTTAGACTGGATTCCAAGGGACAGGGAAAAACCCAGAAGAAGACCACATGTAAGATGGGTGGATGAAATTTGAAAGTATGCGGGAGTAACATGGAGGAGACTGGCACAAGACAGACTGTTGTGGAAGAAACATGGGGAGACCTTCGTCCAGCAGTGGATTGATAATGGTTGACAATGAGGATGATATATACATATATACAGCATATTCATGATTTTGTTTTCACGATTGTGAAAAATCCTTATGTGACAGAGAAAAATAAATGTTATTTTTGAAATCAGCATAACAAAATTAATCTAAATCACTTGAAGTGATGTAAACCCCAGTCGAAAAGTTAAATTTTGTAGGGTAGTGTTACACCAATATCCATAATTTTTCTTAACACAAAATTAATTTAAGAAAGTGATATGACCTTAGTGATACAGTGTGTAATGTTCAGCAACAGAAAAAGGTTACAAATTACCACAGATATTCTTTTGATAAATCAAAATCACAAACATTTATGTACTTGTGTTTCATTATACCACCTTACCTAAATAGCTGTACTTGTCTACTGCTGAAGTGTCATTAACTAAGGGTCCTAAGTACCAGGATTTGTCATCTCTAATTCCAAATCGGACACTGTTAACAAAAACTGTTCCTCTCCATGTAAAAGGGCCAGGTGAACCAATGACAAGATTGTGATCCTAAATAATAACACACATCTTTCAAAAATAATAGTGAACCACATAAAAATAAGGGACTTATTAAAGAAAATTTCCACATCCCGAAAAACACTTCCATTAATGAACTACAAAACTTATTGACAGCATCTTTAACAACTTAATTCAAAAAGGAATAGACTTGCAGAATACATAAGACTTTAATTTAAGAATTGGTCAATATTATAATAATTGAGGAACTTGACAACAAAATTCAAATTCTCTCTGTGTAGACAAAGCCTTGGATATAGTTCTTTATCATTGAGAACAGGCCTTCATAAAGATCCAGATGCTAGAAATATCTGAAAATACAAAAGAACTCAGAAGATATGAAGAATATTTGCGAACTCTTCAAGTAAGAATAGTATTTAAGTAATATTTCATTATTCATAAAATAAGGTTGCCGTCTTATGCACGATTAGAATAACTAAAAGTTAAAAGAACTGATGCTCCTGTACACACCAAATGTGGTGAAGGTGATATGAATGAACAGGTTAAAACAAACATGAGATCTTTCAATCCCTCTTGGGATCATCCTCAGATGTGCTCTCAAATTAGTGATTCCGACCCTTAAATAACAGAAGGGGTAAGTGTCATGAATCAAACTGTGCATTCACGGCGCATGTCTGGGATTGTTCACGGGAAATTCCGAATCGCTGAATGGGTAATTGTGTCATCTGGTGTTAAGGCATTCAAGGTGTTGTACATCCCCAATTCTTGGAAAAATTTCTTGCGAAGGGACTCAAATAATGCCCAATGTGACAACACCTTGAATGCCTTAACACCAGATGACACAATCACCCATTCGGCGATTCGGAATTTCCCGTGAACAATCCCAGACATGCGCAGTGAATGCACAGTTTGATTCATGACACTTACCCCTTCTGTTATTTAAGGGTCAGAATCACTAATTTGAGAGCACATCTGAGGATGATCCCAAGAGGGATTGAAAGATCTCATGTTTGTTTTAACCTGTTCATTCATATCACCTTCACCACATTTGGTGTGTACAGGAGCATCAGTTCTTTTAACTTTTAGTTATTCTAATCGTGCATAAGACGGCAACCTTATTTTATGACTAACTGAGCACGAACTTGTCATCTATTTTAACCTTCAAGCCGCTATTTGGTACTGTGAGTATTCTTGTTTTTTTTTCACACATTGTGTTCACTTTCGACCATATCAACATGGACAGAGTTTTCAAGATCTTTACGGGTTTTCGTCACAAACTGTGTACGCAAGAGACACATCTTCAATTTTTGTTGAACTGTCGGTGTCTGGGAGTTGTTCCTACATTTTTAACGTTGCGGATCAACCCCGCTCGAGATTTGATTATAATATTCTACAAACAGCCAAAAAAAGAGCCTCTCTTCCGAGATCAGATTAAAGAGGGGCCACATCGACTTCCTAAACAGACGCTCATACCTTGCTTTCCTTGTGTTGGCCAAGACTACATCCAGTTGTTTGCTTGATCATTACCTTGTTGTGATTCATGCCAATCTTCTGAAGGAAGCCGCGAAACTGCAGAGCACTCACATTCACAAACTTCGGAATTTGGTGGCAGACAAGACAAATCAAGCCTATATCCAAACCCGCCCAAAACAAAATCCAGTCACTATCCAGTCATCTTTCATCAACCTGAGCAGCGTTCAGCTTAGCCAAATTCAACAAACTGCTTTGAACAGAGGGCTGAAGTATTCATATTCGCCTAACCCCCCCCCCAACCCCCCACCCCACCCCACTGACTTTTAGCCCGCAGGCCGAGGATATAATTCGCCACCTCCCTGAAAATGATCAAATGATCAAGAATTGGCTAGATTTGAGATCACCAAGGCATTGCGAAGACGAAGACAATGTGATGACCCATCGCTTAAAGTCGAACGTGCTCAGTTGAAGAAATTACGTAGGGATTCAAACCTGGCCATAATTTCAACCGACAAAACTGGTCAGGCAGTCATTCTAGACAGAGCTACATACACCCAAAAAATGGAGACTGCTATTCAGGAGATCCCACATGAGATTGTCACCCGTGACCCAACAAATGCCACAGTATCAGCACTCAGCAGACTTAGAAATTCTGGAACTCTCCCGTCCACCATCTCCTCTCACATGCACCCACCAAATGGGTACAGAGTTCCTGAGTTATTTGGAACCTTAAAGACTCATAAAGAACATCAACCTATACGACCATTGGTATCGGGACACTCCAACCCAACCCGCCAACTTGAAGCAACCTTGGCTTCATTCCTTAAACCCATAACCCTAACTCAGGGCTACTCTGTTTCCAGTTCGAAGGAAGCTTTGTCGAGGATTCAAACTTTTAGTAGTCAAGGATCTCCATTCATTATAGCCTCACTGGACATTACGGCTTTATACCCTAATGTGTCTGTGCCTATGGTTCACTCTTTAATTGCAGAAAAACTGAAAGAATCAGACATGCCTGTCTCTGAGATCGCCGCAACTCTTAGTGCCCTAAGACTTATTCAAAATCGTTCATTCTTTTGCTTCAACAACATCATTTACAGGCAAAAAGAGGGTGTCCCAATGCGTTCCCCTCTATCACCCCTTTTGGCAGAGATATTTATGCAACACCTAGAGCACCTGGCGTTGAACCCTTTACCTGAAGAACTGGGTTTATATTTGAGATATGTCGATGATATTTTGGTTTTCTGGTTGGGCACTGAAGAAAAATTATTGAATTTTAGGGATTTCATGTCTTCACTACATCAGTCAGTGAATTTTACGTTGGAACTGGAAACTAATGGAATCTTACCGTTTTTGGATATCTTGCTAACCAGAAATATTACAAATCACACTATTCAGACCTCAGTTTTCAGGAAGCCTATGTCTGCCCCTAGTATCATCCCTTACAACTCTATGCACCCTCTATGTCATAAACTTGCAGCCATTTGTTTTATGATACAACGAGCCATTACACGCTCCTCCAGCAACCGGCTGAAGAAACAAGGAATTGCAAAAATTAAAGAAATCACCCGAAATCATGGCTATGGAAATCATTTGGTGGATTCAATTTACAAGAGACTCTGAAACTCAACCAGGTCCACACTTGTGAGGGAAACAAGAGATAAGAAATTTGTTGGGTCTATGTGCTATGACCCACACGTCACTCACATCATGAAAAACATGTGTCATCATCACAAAATCGATTTTGGCCTCAGAACGTCATATACTTACTCCATCATTCGCAATGGCCGCGATCAAATCAAACAGGGATCCCGTCATGGAGTATATAAACATACCTCTTTACAGTACTGAGCCAGATGACCCACCTCTCACTTACATAGGATCTACTCAGAGGACGTTGGACATCAGAATGAAAGAACACCTTTATGACATTAAGACTCGAAACCAAAAAACTGCGTTATCACGCCTTACCAACAAGGGTTCATATTTCCCAGCTTGGCATCGTTACAACACCACAGAGCAAAACCTCGTTACTTTTTGCAGAGAGCTTGTTAATTTTCATCAAGGGCAATCAATGCTGTAACGACTATATACCTATGTACATCCCCAATTCTTGGAAAAATTTCTTGCGAAGGGACTCAAATAATGCCCAATGTGACAACACCTTGAATGCCTTAACACCAGATGACACAATCACCCATTCGGCGATTCGGAATTTCCCGTGAACAATTCCAGACATGCGCCGTGAATGCACAGTTTGATTCATGACACTTACCCCTTCTGTTATTTAAGGGTCGGAATCACTAATTTGAGAGCACATCTGAGGATGATCCCAAGAGGGATTGAAAGATCTCATGTTTGTTTTAACCTGTTCATTCATATCACCTTCACCACATTTGGTGTGTACAGGAGCATCAGTTCTTTTAACTTTTAGTTATTCTAATCTTGCATAAGACGGCAACCTTATTTTATGACTAACTGAGCACGAACTTGTCATCTATTTTAATATTTCATTAGTCAAAAAAAAAAATATTTAATAGAAGAGGCAAAAGTCAAATTTCATGTTAAATGATTGATATTAATTATGAAAATGTTTTTTATGCATTTATATTTAACTGACAATACTATGTACAATCATACTGCTATTTTAAGCACTATATAAACTTGTTGCTGATCAAAATCCAAGTTGATTGTTTAAACAAAATATCAGAGCTGTTTTTCTTTTTTTTTTTTTAGAATAAATTTTTTATACGGTACCTGTTTTCATCCTCCTTTGTCATTTCTACTTTTTCATTCAATACATAAATTCTGCTGTCCTATTGATGACAAAGTTCATTAACTCAACAACAGCTATGTTTATTATACAAATAAAGTTTAAATCTGGATGTTTTGATTTGTTGTCAACATTTTTTCTATTCTCTGGCCAAAGGCATATGTAGTCTAGAATGGGTCAAAAATACCTAAATGTATTTGTTTTTATTGAATTCCTACAGTGCGGAAAAAATGCCCTTGGTATAGAAAAAGAAATGTAAAGAAAATTTTTAAATCAGCCAATATTTTCCGTTTGCACATGATGATCGAAATTATAGGAATTTCCAAAATTTAAGCAATTTTATCGTTTTTTTTTCAAAGTACCAAATAAATTACAATCAAATCGTTGTAGTGTGGAAAAGTTGCCTCTAGTACAGTTGAATGTAATGTAAAAACGTTTTCTGAATTAAGACAATATTTTCCATTCGCACATGACAATCAAAATTATAGAAATTCCACAAATTTAGACTTTTGTAGAGAATTGTTCCAAATACCAAATCCCTCCATTCACTTGTGGCCAAGACCTGTTGAACTTGACAAACATGGCATATGCTGCTGAGACACATGTTGACCTTGACAAACCTGTCGTTCCTTTGGCCAGTCAAGAGCTAGCTTGCAACAGTGTGGATCAGAGCTTGAGTTTTATCCAGTGGCTCCACTTAAGTCAGTACTTGTTTTTACCTTGTGATATCACAGTTTAATAATGTGTTTTGCAATTACGGAAGCAGCATATAAGCATATAACCAAATAAGAATTTATTTGCCCTTCATTTGGTCACCCAAGTGATCTTGTTCCATGTAAACTGCCTACACATGAGGACTAATACAGTGCTGTTTTGAAGAGAGATATAACCTGGCATTGGAATGTAACAATAAGAACATTAACTTCCCATCTATTTTGGTGGCAGTGGCAAACAAACTAAAATCTGTATTTAATAAAGCATGCATCCCTACAGTACCTGAGCATAGAACAGTGCAGCTTATTACAGCCTACCATGATAAATATTACAAGCTGAGTTACAATAGGGACAAAAACAAACCAAACTTTCAAAACAACCTCGACAGTTTTAAAAAAGAATCTAAGGCACTTTCTGATGTTGCTGCACGCAAGTGTTCTATGACACTGGATTAACAAAAAAAGTGACTCTTGTATTTGCCCAATATCAATCGCATGCTCCCTGTGAGAAATCAAAAAAGTCCCTTCAATCGAACTTTAGTCCCTATATCAGTGGTTCCCAAACTTTTTGAATTGTGGAGCACTTTTCTGGAAAGAAATTCATTACAGAGCACTATCGTTACCCTTATGCCAAAGGCACATATGTGCATTTTTGGCTGTTTTAACCTAACTGCATTTTTCAAGTTGTTAGTTGATATTTTATCGTATAGCAAAAGCACGAATTATTTTTCAAATTCTAAATAGCTTAAATTTTTATCTAAACTTGATTTTTCTCATTGAAAGTCATTAAAAATTGGAACTTTAAATATCGTTTTCTCGAAACATCAATTTTGCACATACATGTCTTTGGCATAAGGGTCACGATATTTTCACCTAGTACCTACATAGGTACTAAACCGAATGACAGCAGTATTGACGATGGAAGGTATTTTTAAGCATTTGGGCATGTTAAACATCAAGTTTTATTTCATTCGAAATGTTAATTTCTCCTCTAATTTCTGAGAAATAAGGAACTTACTTAACTACATAAATGAAAAACAACAACGAAAAACAAAGTAAGATAACACATTTGAGAATGAATTCAAAGCAGGTATTGTAAATCCACAATATACTATCAACATAAATATGGTATTTAAAACCATTTTTACAGGGTTGTTTTTTTATTGGAGGTTTAACGACCACTGTGAGCAACTCAATGGGCTATAAGCAGTCACCTGTCCTTAATTTAGGGTAATTGGTTCCAGGGAAGGGTGAGAGCCAGTGCCGTAAGACAAACACAACATCCATGCCTCGCTGGGATTTGAACCCGGACCCCACGGACAAATGATCAGAGGCCATCACTTAGACCACTGCGTCACCAGGGCAGCATTTTTACAACACAACCCTTGGCGCGGCCCTGTAAAGAACCACATATAAAGACAATGCTTGTGCTGTTGCACATTACAGAAATTTGTCGGCATCTCTTATTCAGAGAAGGAAAGCAATGAGTATTAATGGAACTACATTGTTTATATGATACTGTATATTAGAGCATCAAATTTACTGGCATATGACTTTAACTAGAACTTGTCTCAGGCTAATAAGTTTGAAATATAATCTTGTTAATATTTCTTTCTTTTTAATCAGGTAAGTACATCAGTGTGGGGGATTAGCCCACAGCTGAGGGTTCCAGTTGGTCATTCAACCTAAGGATTCTGGAACAAAACCCAGTGAGTTGGGGTCTTTTCGCCAATGTAGCCAATGTCAAGAAGCATAGGAGTCGTTTGTGTGCTGGAGAAATGAGTTACTTACGTGGGGTTTGTGGCAAGACACGATCTGATTATGTGAGGAATGAAGATGTATTGCAGTTGTGTGATGTAAAGCAAAATGTTGTTAGCAAGGTGGAGACCAATATGCTTTGGTGGTTTGGCCATGTTGAAAGAATGAGTGATGAAATGCTTACTAAGAAAATATTTTCAACCCAAGTGGCAGGAAGGAAAGGCAGAGGAAGGCCAAGGAAGACATGGGTGGATCAGATTCAGGAGTGTCTGCATGAGAAAAAGATTATGAGTATGAAGTATAAAAGATCTTGTGTACGGCGTGTAATGGATATCAGTGAAGCACGAGTTGTATGTCAAGATCGCTGTAAATGGCGAAGTTTGATACGACAACAGTAAGTAAAAATATCTGGAAGTTTGTATTTCTTTTTGGAGCTAACCTCTGAATCTCAGAGAACAGCTTAGTGATATGTATGTATGTATGTATAATCTTGTGCTCATACTCATTGTGAACATATCAAGCATGCTGTCACAATAACACAGGTCTGCAACCAAAAAACTGCACAGGATTTTTATACTGTTTCTTATAGATTTTTACTCACTGAAACCGGGAAAAATACTCAAAAAATTCCATCACGTCAGGTTTTCTTGCAAAACTCGTGTTTGTAGTTTCATTTAGAGTGAAACTCCCGTTTAACTCTAAATCTGGTATTCTATTCTTGATTCTAAAAATCCTATGCAAAAGTGATTTCTTACTTTCATTTAATATGTATTAGAGTGAGACTCAAGAATAAATACAAAGAGAAAATGAGCGGAATGGGGGAGGGGCAGTGGAAGAGTGGCAGGGCAAGGGTAGTGTTGGCTGTGTGAGGAAGCTCAGGTTGATCATGTCCCAACCGGTTTAATTTGTTTATAGCGAAAAGTGAGGAATCTTACTGGCTGGGTTGAGTTGAGCATGTTTATACACGTTCTCTAGGGTATTAGGAATGAGTATAAACAAGCGTATTGTCAGATTTTATCATGTTTCAACATGCTAAATAAGTTCATGATCTAGGTTGCTTTGGTTATGTTGCATAGCTTATATAGATGACTACTGGATATTCAAGGCTAAAAGTGCCTAGAGAATCCCTCGAAAGCATTAATTTTTATCTTTAAGAATGGGAAAAAAAGAAACTTTTTGCTGTTTTCTTTTATTTATGTGCAGCGCCATTTTGTAATTTTTTTTTTTTTTTTATCGAGCCAGAGGAAGAAGCAGGTGCTGCTGATTAACCTGCCCAGCTACAGAGAGAGAGAGACGATCGGCAGACGCGCAGGTGTCAACATAACCTTGTTTGCTCTCGTGTTCACCTATGTTTTAAGTGTTATTTCACTGGTCTTTTTGAAGGGAGCAAGGCTAGTTTTCATCTGCTTCACCACAGGAAAAACGTTTGCTTCTAGATGTAAGGAGAGTCAGTGTGTGTACTCAATGCGGTGTATACAAACAGCGAGGAGCCACACTCAGTTTACATTTGGCATTCAAATGTGACTGTGCTCGTGTTTTTAGTTATATATTATGGCTCCATGAGGTTGTGTTATTTCTCCTGACAACTTTTGTTTTATTTGTGGTGAATACACTGTTAAAAGTCAACAAAGAAACATAAGTGATTTTGTGAAGAAAGTGTATTTTGCTTACTTCAAGTTGAAACTTGGGGATCAAGACAAAGCCTGGGCTCCTCATAAGGTGTGCAGAAGGTGCGAGGAAGATCTCTGTTTGTGGTTTAAGGGTAAGAAACACTCATTTCATTTTGGCATTCCTATGATGTGGCATGAACAGCAAAACCACACTACCGACTGACTGCTATTTCTGTTCGGTAGATGTGAAAGGTTTCAATACGAAAAGAAAATATCTTACCCAAACCTAAATTCAGCTATTCGTCCAGTGCCTCATAGCTGTGCAATACCAGTTCCACACCCACCTTCCAGTTTAAATGATATCCTGAGTGATTTTGAGGACGGAAACACAATACCTCCCCAGGACGAATCTAGTTCAGATTTTTCTGTTGATGAGGGACCCAACTTTTTTATCAGAGCGAGCTCAATGACCTGGTTAGAGATTTAGGCCTTTCAAAAGATGCTGCCGAATTGCTGGGGTCAAGATTAAAAAATAAAAACCTGCTGTCACCCGGAACCTCATTTTCGTGGTACAGGCACCGAGAGAGAGAGAGAGAGAGAATTCACTACATTTTTCTCCAAAGAGGGAAATCTCATTTTTTGTAGTGATGTTCAAGGGCTAATGAAGTGTTTTGAAATAGAATATGATTTATCTGAGCGGCGCCTATTCATTGATTCCTCAAAAACAAGCCTCAAAGCAGTCTTGCTGCATAATGGGAATAAATTTGCATCACTTCCTGTAGGACACTCGGTGCATTTGGAGGAAAACTATAACGATGTGGCAATGATTCTTAAGAAAATAAAATATCAAGAACATTGCTGGATGCTTTGTGGAGACTTCAAAATACTAACTGTGTTGTTGGGCCAGCAGGCAGGTTATACAAAATATCCCTGCTTCCTTTGCTTGTGGGACAGTCGAGCCAGAGATCTCTATTGGACAAAAACTGACTGGCCACTTCGAGACGCCTTAATCCCCGGCGAAAATAATGTCATTAATACAACCTTGGTTCCTCCTGAAAAGGTTTTATTACCACCTCTTCATATTAAATTGGGGCTTATGAAGCAGTTTGTGAAATCACTGCCAAAAGATGGGGAATGTTTCAGATATCTGTGTTCCAAGTTCCCAAAACTGTCTGAAGCCAAGTTGAAAGCGGGAGTTTTTACTGGCCCCGACATACGAAAACTGTTATCCGATCCCCTCTTTTCAGAAACAATGGGAGAAAAAGAAAAAGAAGCGTGGGACTATTTCAAAGATGTAGTGCACAAGTTTTTGGGTAATACTAAAGATCCTCACTACAAAACCATTGTACAACACATGTTGGCTGCATATAAAGCTCAAGGATGCAAGATGAGCTTAAAAGTTCATTTCTTACACTCCCATGTCGACTATTTTCCCGAAAACTTGGGAGCCCTCAGTGAAGAGCAGGGTGAAATATTTCACCAGGATGTCTGTGATATCGAGAGATGCTACCAAGGACGATGGGACATCAATATGCTAGCTGACTACTGTTGGATACTCAAGCGGGAAACAGAAAGTGGAAAGCGGAAGCATGTTCGGAGAAGTATCAAAGAGAAGAAGAAAAGGTTTCATAGACAAAAAGAATGAACACGGAATGTTAAGTACATTTCATGAAGAAATTGTTTGTTTATTATCAGAAATATTTTTTAGTTCATTGTAATGAAATGGTGGTTTTTCTCATTATTGTCATGCTTTTTTTATGCAAACACCTTGTATTTTGCAAAAAAAAACTGTACATGATGGAGGGAAATGGAGGTCATTTTTGGATTCAGCACACTCGAAAACATATTTACCAAAAACATCCCATGCAGCTGAAAAAAAAATTTTTTTGCAGACCTGTGTATTGAAAAGGTTCATATATTTTCCAAAAAAATGACATACTTCAGACAAATCTCCACTTATTCCAGCCTGACAATAACCAAACTGCTCATGCGCTTTGGAAACAGGACGGTTCACACAAGGCTCCCATACTCTATGCCTGTCGAGACTTTGGGTAAGTGAGTGACATATTCCAAGTCCCCACTGATAATCAGGTCCTCTCTTGATATACCGATGTGCACATGCCTAATAAAATCAGATCAGAAAAGTTAAACACACAACTTAATGAAACTAATGACTGACTGACATCAAAGTAAAACCTAAGTACCACAGTTTAAATAATTTCATTAAACTATTTATGTAAAATTTAAAGCATAAGACAAACACTGTTTATGATAACTGAGCCCAACAAGTTACAATGATTTCAGCATTTTTTTTATGATAATTAATGAATAACAACTTTACTCTTTTCAAGTTCAATATGCTATTTGAAGTGATAGGATTAGTTACACAATTAGATTAATTCAGGCAGTGGTGTACTCAGGATTTTGACATGGGGGGCAGGAGTCCAAAACATAACGTTTATTTACATATACACTATCTACCAACAAGTAAGTGTGATCAAGGATAAATAATACCTAGTTAAAAGTCTTGCTAATAATTTTCATTCATGCAATTTATGTAACAATTATTTTAGCATAAATATAACATTAATCATCTTTCTAACTGCTACTTTTAAGTAAAAGCCTTCCTTTGATTGGTGCTCTTTATGAAAAATTTCACAAATAATAATGGACTCTGCTTCTGACCACAGTTAGCCCTGTAAACCCAAAAATTTCCTCCCTAATGGAACAAGAAGGTTGATCCTATCACTAAAATTAGGATGTTATGTGCAGAGGCTGACTTAGAGAGTTAAGGGCTCTAGGCAAGGGATTTCAGAGGGCTCTTCTCTAAGGACTAATTTAATGCAATCTAAAGCCACTGAAACATTCAGTTTACAAGCCATGCCCATGAACTGTCGACAAGAGTGATTATGAAGCTGAACAAAAAAATCAAGAGCAAGCAAAGAAAAATCAGGAAATATATGAAGCATTAATATCAAATTAAGAAAGGTAGCCATTTAAAATACTGTAAATGATAAATTACTATATGCATTATAGAATGCATGCAGTAATTCATATACACTGCTGGCCACCCAAAATGCAACACCAAGGACACGAGATAGCAAAGCCAGATTTACTGGACACATAACAACAGATACAAAGATGAAACGACTGAGCTTACAGGCCCGTGCAACTTGTGGAACACACAGACATCAATAGTTCCTGTAGCCCCCATGGCTGGCAATAACGGCTGCTACATACCGCGGCATCGAACAAAAGAGGCTTTGGATGTGGGTTTGCGGTATGTCGGTCCAGGCTGCTTCCACACGTTAACACAATTCATCAGCGTAGCCACAGGTGGTGCTTGCCGAGCCACTCGGTTGGCGATCAGCTACCAGACGTGTTTGATGGGCGACATATCGGGAGAACACGCAGGCCACGGCAGCTGTAACACCAGGTGGGCCATGAAGAATTGTTGCACGATGTGTGCCACGTGCGGGCGTGCATTGTCTTGTTGAAACATGGCCGCTGGCAGGTCCTGCAGGTAAGGGAGGACTAGAGGCTCCAAAACGTCGGAGATGTAGCGGTGGCTGTTGAGTGTACCGGCAATGCGTACCAGAGGGGTGCAGGAGTCATATCCAATTGCGCCCCAAACCATAACGCCAGGCGACGTACCGGTATGGCGATGCATAATGCAGATGTCATACAGTCTCTCGCCGCAGTGCCGCCACACGCGGATCCGACCATCGTGGTGTTGCAGGCAGAAGCGGGATTCGTTGGAGAAGACAATGCTGTGCCATTCCGTAGTCCAGGTGCGCCGTTCAACGGCCCACTGCCACCGCACTCACCGGTGGTGTAACGTCAATGGTAATCGGCGTGATGGGCACCGTGCGACAAGTCCCCGCTCCTGCAGATGACGTCGAACAGTACTTGCTGACACAGGTTGTTGCGCAACACACCCTAATTCCTGCGCTAACGTTCATGATGTGGCGGTGCGAGCCGTCAATGCCCGCCACACAACATGTGGGTCCTCTAGTTCGGTGTGTGCTACGGCTGCGGCAATCACTCATGTCGGTTGGTTGGTCCGTCCATCCCTCCTGCACCCACTGAATCCATACTCGCCTCACTGTGGCTGGATGTCGTCCCACACGGGTGCCGATGTCTCAGTACGATAAACCGCTGTCGCGATAAGCGACTATTCGTCTTCTGTCGAACTCCGAAACGTGCTGGAATTACTGCCGTATTCTGCAACGAGGCATCAAGAAGCTTCCCACGCACAGGTCCGGCAGCACAACACACTTCCACTACTTACACCCCACCCCGCCTTCTGTGCACCCTTCTTATAGTGCTTCTCGGTGGGGTGTCGGGTGCACATGATTTGCATATATGCCCTGCAATGCTAATCGTTTGCATGTCCTTTCGCGGGTGACACATGCTGCGAATTTCAGGCCAATTGGATGCTTCCTTCTTGGTGTTGCATTTTGGGTGGCCAGCAGTGTATATCAACTATTATCAATCCAATTTTATGCTATTGTTTAAAAATGGCACATATCAGATTTTTTTAATTACCATATACACTCACATATAAGCTGATTTCATGTACAAGCCAACCCCCTACTTCAATAGCTAAAACTTTGTAAAAAACCTCGGCCCTCATATAAGCCAACCTTAAATTTCAAGATTTCAGTAAACACTTTATTGAACTGAATTATGCAAACTTCTGAGATTATCTTTTGTAAAAACTTCAAAATACATATCACAATCTGAGTTTCCAAATACAGTAATTCCGGTAACATCCATTTCATTACTTATGCAGCATTTTTTGAAGGACATACATATATACACTGGCATGCAAAAATTAAGGACGAGACAGTTTTTCGAATGTGACTCAAATCATACCAAAAGATCCCCAAGATGTAAGAATATGGAACAAGTGAGCAAAACTGTCCAAACAAGGAATCCAAAGTATACAAAGGCACTTTATTGAAAAGGTAGCTTCGAGCACAACTGGACAGAAGACAGAAACATCCATGTGACAGGCGGCTGCCAAGAAAAATCCAGTCTTTAGTAGGGGATATGATCACTCCTGACTGCGTTGCAGGATTTACAACATCTGTTCATGCTGAGGAGGAGGTTGTCAAGGAGCTGTTGAGGCATTGCGGCCCATTCCTCTTGTAGCGCCAATCGCAGCTGCAGAATCATTGCTGGCGGCTGGTGACGTGCTGCCAAGTGTCTCCCGAGAAAGTCCCACACGTGTTCGACTGGATTTAGGTCCGGGGACCTTGCGGGCCAATCCATGCGTTGAATATCTTTACTCTCCAACAGCTCTGCGACAGCCACTGTACGATAAGGAGCAGGGTGCAGCGTTGTCATCCATGAAGAGGAACTCAGGACACACAGCACCTCTAAACAGATGCATGTGAGGCAGGAGAACCTCGATACAATAGCGGACACCAGTGACTGAACCTCCTTGGAAGATCAGTACGGCTACCAAGCATGATACCACCCCAAACGAGAACTCTACCACCTCCAAACCGGTCCCTTTCGATGATGTTGCAGGTGGGATTGCGTGTTCCCTGCTCTCTCCAGATGTGTATACGTCCAGAATCGCTCGTCAGACTAAATTGGCTCTCATCCGTAAAGAGAACTCGACCCCATTGCTGATGTGTCCAGTTCTTGTGTTCCTGGCACCACAGAAACTGCCATCTCCGATGTGCAGGCGTTAATGGCACACACCGTACTAGTCGTTGTGCAAATAGACCACCTTTGTGCAGCCTTTTGGCCACGGTAAAACGCGATAATGGACGTCCAGTTGTCTGTTGCATGTGCCTTGCGATTTCTCCTGCTGTCTGCTGTCTGTCTCTTCTGGCCTGTAGGAAAATATACCGGTCGTCCACTGCCGTGATTGCTCGTGGAGGACCACTGCTAAACTCTCGGACAGCTGTTCCTATCGTTTGAAATGCTCTCCAAGCTTGTGAAAAGATGCTGTGAGCGATCCCAAACTCCTCGGTCACACTAGTCACACTTCGATCTTCTTCCAACTTCCCAATGACACGACCTCGGGTAAAGTCATCCAGATATCGTCTACTGGATTGCCTGTTGACCATATCACACGGTGGCAGCAACTCGAAGTTGTTCAAACCGATGTACACCATGCAATAGCTTTCACCGAATTGCTGAGTGTACACCGCCCATGTGCTTTATACCCTTCGATAGCCCCCCTCCCCCCATCATGCTGCATACATGCGCATGCCCTACCGTACCAGACCCTAGTCTATCTCCTGAGTGGTCTTTCGGGGTCCGTTCTGCCTGCTTGTTCCGCTGTTATGCTAATTTTCTCCTCTTCGTCCTTAATTTCTGCACACCAGTGTATTACATACATATATCACTAAGCTGTTCTCTGATATGCAGAGGTTAGCTCCACAAAGAAATACAAACTACCAGATAATTTTTACTTACTGTTGCCGTATCAGACTTCTCCATTTACAGCGATCTTGACATGCAACTCGGGCTTCACTGACATCCATCATACGCCATACATAAGATCTTGTATACTTCATACTCATAATCTTTTTCTCATGCAGACACTCCTGAATCTGATCCTCCCATGACTTCTTTGGCCTTCCTCTACCATTCCTTCCTGCCACTTGGGCTTAAAAGATTTTCTTAGTAAGCATCTTATCACTCATTCTTTGAACATTGCCAAACCACCGAAGCATATTAGTCTCACACCTTGCTAACAACATTTTGCTTCACATTACACAACTACAACACATTTTCATTCCTCACGCAATCAGAACGTGTCTTGCCACAAACCCCCCGTAAGTAACGCATTTCTCCTGCACACAAACGATTCCTGTTTCTTTTGTAGTACCCAGGTTTCACTGCCATACATCAGAGTAGGAGCAATTACACTTTCATAAACAGCCATGCGGGACTCGCTTGAGAGCCCAGCCCATCATTCCTGTGAAACCCTCCGAAAGCAGCCATGACTTTCAATGAAGAATTCACTCGCCTACTAATTTCACCATCCAATTTGTTCTTTATGTCAAACATGCTTCCTAAATGCACAAACTCATTCACCTGGTCAATCACTGCATCATTCAGACATATATTACATTCAGTACTACCAGTTCTTGCGGGCGGTCGTAGTGAGCGATGCTTTTGCCTCCTCGGGGCACTCCGTGGTATCAATGGCACACACAACAGCAACTAGGGCCTCTGTGAATCTTGGAGAGGTGCCAGCTAGTTCTGTGTGACATTGGCAAAAAGACCCCAACTCACTGGGTTTTGTTCCAGAATCCTTAGGTTGAATGACCAACTGGAACCCTCAGCTGTGGGCTAATCCCCCACACTGATGCACTTACCTGATTAAAAAGACAAAATGAAATATTAAGAATGACTCAAGTGTGGGATATGGTGGACCTACCACACTTGAGAAGGACGATCCACCACGGAATCGACCTGGACTTTCTAAACGGCGTATGAGAAAGCGATCTCGGCTGAGTGAATGTAAGATTGGTGTATTGAATACTAGAGGTATAAATGGCAAGATGAGTGAGGTGATTGAGGAGATGAATAAGTATAGACTGGATGTGCTGTGTGTAAGTGAAACCAAAAAGAAAGAAATTGGGGTAGAAGAAGTGAATGGCACGGTGAGTGTGTGGTCTGGAGTATCGGATAATATGAGAGGACAGGCTGGTGTAGGTGTGTTTTTAAGTGAAAAGATGAAGAACAACTTGATTCACTATAGTTGCATAAGTGAGCGAATTCTCTGGATTCGTTTGAAAGTGAAACTGCAGAGAATCGTAATTGTTGTAGTGTATGCTCCTTGTGACTCTGAACCTTCTGATAAGAAGGAAGATTTCTGGAATGAGCTAAAAGCTGTTTTGAACCAGTTTGGTGCTAAAGAAAAAGTTATAATAGCAGGGGATTTCAATGCTAGAGTAGGTGTGCAGAATGCAATGTCTGACAATGTTCTGGGTAAGTTTAATGATCCTTGAGTGAATGATAATGGTGAAAGATTAATTGAACTCTGCATTGAGAATGATTTGTGTGTATCTAATACATTTTTCAACCACAAGTTTATACACACATATACTTGGGAAAATCGTACTCTTGGTCAAAAGAGTGCGATAGATTTTGTTGTTTACGATCAGCGTTTGAAACACTTAGTTGTTGACACCCGTGTGATGAGAGGTGCAGATGTTGGTTCTGATCATTACTTGGTAGTGTCATGAGTGAAACTTATTGTTGGTTGGAGGAAAAGGAATAGGGAGAGACCCAGGATAGAAAGAATAAAGGTTGATAGGCTCCTTGAAGATCATCAGCGGTATTCTGACTTACTCAGAGAACGACTGAAGGATCTGAAGTCTGGTGAGAGGGATGTAGAAAAGAAGTGGGAATGTTTTAAGAACTGTGTTGTCACTGCTGCTAAAGAGGTCTGTGGCACCATAATAGTGGGTAACAATAGAGGTGTTGCTTGGCGGAATAGTGAGATTGATGAGGCAGTAAAGGAAAAGAAGGAAGCCTATTTGGGGATGTTGCAAGGTAGAGTCTCTGTGGATGAATATCGCTGTAAGAAGAGTGAAGCTGCTAAGCTGGTTCACCACAGTAAGGCAAAAGATAGGAAAGAGAAAGCGAAAAGGCATGAATTGGCTTTTTGGAAAGATAGAAAGTCCTTCTGGAAGTACATGAGACTCAGGAAAAATAGGGGAAACAAAGTTGTAAATTGTGTGAAGAATGAGTTTGGGGAAATGATATGGGAGCACAATGAGTTAAGTGACAGATGGGGCGAATACTTCTGTGAGTTATTAGATCAGGAGAGCAAAAATGATGCTGAGACAGATGCAGATGATGTCACAATGAGGGATGAAAGCACAGGAGGGATCTCAAGAAAAGAAGTGTGTAAAGCTCTAAAATCTCTTCAGAATGGTAAGGCTCCAGGAGTTGATGGCATAACTGCAGAGATGTTGAAGTATGGTGTTGACTCTATAATTGACTGGTTAACTGAAATTTGCCAGTTGTGCTGGGAGTTAGGAATGGTCCCTCGGGATTGGAAGGATGCTACATTGTGCCCTTGTATAAGGGAAAAGGTGATCAGACTGAATGCAAGAACTATCGTGGTATTAGCCTACTGAGTGTACCAGGGAAAGTGTTTGGTAAGGTTTTTATTGAAACAGTACAGGGTCTTACATCAGAGAAAGTGTGGGATGTTCAGAGTGGTTTTATGCCTGGTAAAGGCTGCACTAACCAGATTTTTGCATTACACATGATGATTGAAAAGCATTTGGCTTTTGGGAAGAAAGTTTTTACTGCCTTCATAGATTTAGAGAAAGCTTACGACCGAGTCAATAGGACACTTTTGTGGAAAGTATTGAATGAATATGGTGTTACTGGGAATCTACTTAATAGTGTAAAAGCCATGTATGCTGGTAGTAGAGCTTGTGTACGAGTGAATGGTGTTTTATCAAAATGGTTTTCCATTGGTGCAGGAGTTAGACAAGGTTGTGTAATGTCACCATGGCTGTTTAATATATTTATGGACGCATGCATGCGTGAGGCCAAAATAGATAATAGTAGTTTATGTCTTGGTGATATCCGTGTGTGCAGATTGCTGTATGCTGATGACACTGTCCTGTTGGCAGAGAGCAAAAGTGAGTTGCAGAGTATGTTGACTCGGATGCACGAAGTTTGCATGAAATTCAAACTGAGTATAAATAAGGGAAAACCCAAAGTTATGGTGTTTGAGAGAGGAATGGGTAGCACTGAATGTAATGTAAGTATAAATGGCACTGTGATTGACCAGGTGAGTGAGTTTGTGTATTTAGGAAGCATGTTTGACAGAAAGAACAAGTTGGATGGTGAAATCAGTAGGCGAGTGAATTCTTCTTTGAAAGTCATAGCTGCTCTGGGAGGTTTTCACAGGAATGATGGGTTCTCTAGAGAGTCCCGCATGGCTGTGTATGAAACAGTTATTGTTCCTACTCTGATGTATGGCAGTGAAACCTGGGTACTGCAGAAGAAACATAGGAGTCGTTTGTGTGCTGGAGAAATGCGTTTCTTACGTGGGGTTTGTGGCAAGACACGATCTAATTGTGTGAGGAATGAAGATGTATTGCAGTTGTGTGATGTAAAGCAAAATGTTGTTAGCAAGGTGGAGACCAATATGCTTCGGTGGTTTGGCCATGTTGAAAGAATGAGTGATGAAATGCTTACTAAGAAAATATTTTCAACCCAAGTGGCAGGAAGGAAAGGCAGAGGAAGGCCAAGGAAGACATGGGTGGATCAGATTCAGGAGTGTCTGCATGAGAAAAAGATTATGAGTATGAAGTATAAAAGATCTTGTGTACGGCGTGTAATGGATATCAGTGAAGCACGAGTTGTATGTCAAGATCGCTGTAAATGGCGAAGTTTGATACGACAACAGTAAGTAAAAATATCTGGAAGTTTGTATTTCTTTTTGGAGCTAACCTCTGAATCTCAGAGAACAGCTTAGTGATATGTATGAAATGATGTCAAAAGTATTCATATTCTCAAAGTTGCACCATTTATCTAAAGTAGGGAAAGCCTTAACATCATGCATACATGGTCCTCCTCAGGTTTACTACCAGTTCTTCTCTCAAAAACCATAACTTTGGTTTTTCCCTTATTTATAGTCAGTTTGAATTTCATACAAACTTCGTACATCCGAGACAAGATACTCTGCAACTCACTTTTGCTCTCTCCTAACAGAACAGTGTCAACAGCATACAGCAATCTGCACACACAGATATCACCAAGAAATAAACCAGTATTATCTATTTTGGCATCACGCATGCACGCATCCATAAATATATTAAACAGCCATGGTGACATTACACAACCTTGTCTGACTCTTGCACCAATAGAGAACCATTTTGTAAAACACCATTTACACGTACACAAGCTTTACTGCCAGCATACAAGGGTTTTACACTGTTAAGTAGATTCCCAGTAACACCATATTCATTCAATACCTTCCACAAAAGTGTCCTATTCACTCGGTCGTAAGCTTTCTCTAAATTTATGAAGGCAATAAAAACTTTCTTTCCAACAGCCAGATACTTTTCAATCATCGTGCATAATGCAAAAATCTGGTTAGTGCAGCCTTTACCAGGCATAAAACCACTCTGAACATCCCACACTTTCTCTTATGTAAGACCCCATACTTTTTCAATAATGACCTTACCACACACTTTCCCTGGCACACTCAGTGAGCTACTACCACGATTGTTTTTGCAGTCAGTCTGATCACCTTTTCCCTTATACAAGGGAACAATGATTGCATCCTTCCAATTCCGAGGGACCATTCCTAACTCCCAGCACAACTGGCAAATTTCAGTTAACCAGTCAATTACAGAGTCACCACCATATTTCAACAACTCGGCAGTTATGCCATTAACTCCTGGAGCCTTACCATTCTGAAGAGATTTTAGAGCTTTACACACCTCTTCTCTTGAGATCCCTCCTGTGCTTCCATCCTTCACTGTGACATCATCTGCTTCTGCCTCTGAATAACCTTTGCTTTCCTGATCTAATAACTCACAGAAGTATTAACCCCATCTTTCACTTAACTCATTGGGCTCCCATATCATTTCCCCAATACAATTCTTTACACAGCTTACAACTTTGTTTGTCCTATTTTTCTTGATTCTCGTGCACTTCCAGAAAGTCTTCCTATCTTTCCAAAAAGTCAATTCATGCCTTTACACCTTCTTCTTCCTATCTTTTGCCTTACTCTGGCGAACCAGCTTAGTGGCTTCACACTTCTTACAGCGATATTCATCCACAGAAACTCTCCCTTGCAGCATCCCCAAATAGGCTTCCTTCTTTCTCTTTACTGCTTCTTCAATCTCACTATTCCACGAAGCATCACCTATATTGTAACCCACTTTTGTGGTGCCACAGATCTCTTCAGCAGCAGCAGTGAGAACACAGTTCTTAAAATATTCCCACTTCTTTTCTACATCCTTCTCACAAGACTTCAGCTCCTTCAGTCGTTCTCTGAGTAAGTCAGAATAATGCTGATGATATTTAGGGAGCCTTTCAACCTTTGTTCTTTCTATCCTGCACCTCTTCCTATTCCTTTTCCTCCAACCAACATTCAGTTTCACTCGTGACACTACCAAGTAATGATCAGAACCAACATCTGCACCTCTCATCACACGAATGTCAACAACTAAGTGTTTCAGACGCTGATCATACACAACAAAATCTATTACTCTTTTGACCAAGAGTACGATTTCCCCAAGTATATATGTGGATATACTTGTGGTTGAAAAACGTATTAGATACACTCAAACCATTCTCAATGCAGAGTTCTATTAATCTTTCACCATTATCATTCACACAAGGATCATTAAACTTACCCAGAACATTGTCAGAAATCGCATTCTGCACACCTACTCTAGCATTGAAGTCCCCTCTATTATAATTTTCTCTTTAGCACCAAACTGGCTCAAAACAGCTTTTAGCTCATTCCAAAAATCTTCCTTCCTATCAGAAGGTTCTGAGTCACAAGGAGCATTCACTACAACAATTACTATTCTCTGAAGTTTCAATTTCAAATGAATCCAAAGAATTCTCTCACTTATGCAACTATAGTGAATCAAGTTGTTCATATTTTCACTTAAAATCAAGCCAACACCAGCTTGTCCTCTCACATTATTCAATACTCCAGATAACACACTCACCGTTCCATTCACTTCTTCTATCCCAATTCCCTTCTTTTGGTTTCACTTATACACAGCACATCCAGTCTATACTTATTCATCCCTTCAATCACCTTGTTCATCTTGCCATTTATACCTCTAGTATTCCATACACCAATCTTACACTCACTCAGCCAAGATCTCTTTCTCATATGCCGTTTAGAAAGTCCAGGTCGATTCTGTGGTGGACAGTCCTTCTCAAGTGTGGTAGATCCACCATATCCCACACTTGAGTCATTTTTAATATTTCTTTGTGTCTTTTTAATCACGTAAGAACATCAGTGTGGGGGATTAGCCCACAGGTGACGGTTCCAGTTGGTCATTTAACCTAAGGATTCTGGAACAAAACCCAGTGAGTTGGGGTCTTTTCGCCAATGTCACACAGAACTAGCTGGCACCTCTCCAAGATTCACAGAGGCCCTTATTGCTGTTATGTGTACCATTGTTCTCACGGAGTGCTCCGAGAAAGCAAACCCATCTCTCACTAAGATTGCTGAATGACCTTATAACCATTTCTGGTGAAATTGCATCCCACAATTCTTTCACCCAAGAAGTAACAAGGCCAACGTCAGCCTTTTTCAAGTTACCCTTTTTTGTAAACCACAGTGTCTTTGTCATGAACTGTTCTTGTTCTCCTCTTCTGAGTTTTGACAGCAAGCATGGGCATGCGTGGTTTTTGGGTGCTCTTTCATAGCGCTAATGGCTTCCGAAGCCAGCTGTGTCAGTGCGAGCACCCAAAACCATGCATGCTCATGCCTGCAGTCAAAACTCAGGAGAGGAGAACAAGAACTGATCATTACAAGTTTTAGGGAATGTAAACATTAATCTGTCAACTTCTTTATTCTCTCTGTCAATTTCAACATGCTGGTGATTACAAAATAAGGTTATAGCTGATGCATTGGTTGATTAGGTAGCAGAATCTCAATGGCCCGGCCACTTGATTTGTGTTTTATGTTTAGTCCTCTGTTGTTGCACCTGACTCTTTGTGGTATAAATCCCCATAAACATCTTAGAAGTTCATGATTTAATTCTTCAGCAAAAACACTTTGATTTACAAAATTAAATCACAGCACACTTTTGTTAAAACTATGTGTCAATGTTAATACCCATTTTCAACTGAAGATATACCATCTCTACCAAGTAATCACCAGCCAAAATGAGTCATCAAGCAGGTCTAATGAAATGGTGCATAAACACATATGACAATAATATACTAATTATATAATGTATTTTTTGGAATATAAGTGATACTTTCTCAAAAACATTTGGTTTCGTAATCCCCTGCATTGTATATACCAAAGGTCATTATTATCGCCATGAATATATACATATGTATGCTGTGATAAAGATTGGTAAATGAGTTTAAAATGTTATCACTTTATCTTAACAGTAATTGATATTATTCTGCAAACTTCGATTTTCTTCTCATGATCTGTCAAACGCTGGGCTCTATTTGGCTATTTGACTATGACTTTGGGGTTTCAAGGCTAAGTCAGTTCATGATGTAGACCTTTTCCTTGATTTTCCATGCTGTTTCATCATTTCCCAGATTGATATGTTAATAATTGTATCAATTGTAGTAATATTTCATGTCACAGCTAAAAATGGAAATAAAATAAAATAAAATTCTGCAAAGTCATTGTATCACAAATGTCTGTATATACTATACTTTAATGTTCATCCATTGTTAAATCTGCAGATGTTTGTTTTTTTCAATCTGGGCCTGCTCTCATGATAGATGTGTATTTGTGCCTGTATGCATACTTGTGTGTTCATGAGTTAATGATTAAAATAAATTTTAAGCACATACCTAATATGTTCTACATAGCAATCTGAAACAGACATAGGACTATTGTAATTCTTTTAAAAAGCGAAGTGATAAAAAAAGAAGAACCACATTTCAGCTCAAATCATCACAGCAGATGCTTAAGACATCCACCAGCAAACTACAGGTGCAAACACATTGGTGTCAACAGCAATACTGCTGCTTCAAATTCTTCAGTTTACACACAACTTTCGTAGACAAAATGAAAAAACTTATTCACAGTAATATAAATACAATGTAGTACTAATATTTGGAAAAATCCATTCATGAAACGGGCAAATTTTGCTTGAACTTTAACTGGTGGGAATGTACTTTCACTTGTTGTTTATCATTGAAGATGCCACCACATCTGACAAAATGTGTTGCAGCATTTGATCTTTCACCAGTGGTGGCGGAACCACCCGGTCCTGGTCAATAATTTTAGCCAAGAAATTTTGTTGGCATATGTGCGATTTCTTGTTGTGATGTGCCTTACAAAGTTCCTCTAGGTAAGTGGTCAGGTGGTTCTAATCCCTAACAAAGCTCCTTAGGCATTGTTTTTATTTTGTTTGTTCCTGCAAGCGGGAAGGGGGGGTGCACCACGATTCAAAATTTCAGGCTTGGTCAATGAACTTCACTTTCCGCCGCCCCTGTCTTTCACTACGACCCTGTCTCTTGCTTCCTTGCTGTTTGCTAGCAATGTGCAGAGGTTAAGCTCATTTGCTTCTTTGACAATATTTTTTTTTATTTTGAATGATTCTTAGCAAAGCTTTAGATTACAAAAAAGGAATCCCTGTTCCCAAGAATTTTTTGTATGCCATAGAATGCTGACAGACTTCAACCAAGGCAGTCTTACTTTGACACATCAGCCACACAATGAGGATGACCATAGGAACCAATAAGGAAGACCATTAGCTGTATGAAGGCATAACACTATGGGCAAATCCTGCAACACATGTATGCCATTGGCTGATGGATCGAGTAGCATTTCTCTAAGTTGATTTCATGAGGAGTATTCCACATTGCTAATTTCACAAATTGCAATGATTTTGATGATTCATAAGCTTTTGTTTTTATGCATAAAGTTTAATTAAAAATCTTAAAAATGCAATTTTTTTTCTTAAATTTTTCTCAAAAAATATGGGGTATCTCATATTCAGAAAAATATGGTAATTAATATCCTATGTGTCCTACATTGGTAATTAACTCACTCAAGTTATTTCTGAAATAACTTTTAAATCTACTTCTCTTAAAGGTAGAATTCCATTAAGGGTGACAGGTTTCCATTAAATGGAAGAAGCAAGAACTATAGCAGGAACAACACATATGTTTCACCCAGGATTCAAATATATACCATTGCTGGTAACTATGGGTATGATGGGGGGGATGTCCAAAGAGAGGGCCAGGAAAAAAACTTCAAATAAAGCTACAGTACAGTATGAGAACTGAATGTTAAAACATATTCTTACCAAAATATAACCACCAGGGCCTTGACTCTTGACTGTAACACCTAACCACTGACCATCTTTGATTTCATCATTGTCAGGGGCTGTGGGAGGAGCAATATTTGTCTGCTTTTAGTAACAGTCAAAATAATCAACAAAACATTATTAAACATTTTACATCAGAAATAATTTTTAACACTTGAACCTTTATACTATAACAAACAATCACATAGTAAATTTGCTCCAATATCTTTCAAGTTGACTTCATGACTGAAGACTATTGTAACATGCAAGATATAATAAATATGCAACAACTTTCATACACAGCGATGATAACCGTTAGCGATGCATCTAGTTTTGTCCGTGTAAAGTGTTAGAAATCGTTCTTTACCAGATATTAATAAGTAAGGTTATGAATTACGGCTCGGAACGCTTCAGGAGTTGTGTCGAACATTCTTAAATTTAGTAAGTTTCGTTATTCAACTCAAAATATGTTCTACGTTTGTGACGAAAAATTATTGGGATTTCATGGACTGTTAGCCAAGACGCCGGGATAAGGGATAATACAACCTGTTTGGAAATTAATTTCAATGTTAGAACTGCATAGAAATGCACCTGAGACAATTCTGTTCTTTGAAAAAAAAAGTGAAAGGATACTGTCGACATTGTGTTTAAATTGATTGTGGAGTGCATTAGAATCGTTAACGGACACTATTGCAAGAGTCAACATGGCATTTGAAAGGTACTAATATCATTATTTCTGAATATAGTATACAGGTGGAGACTTGAAGATGATCAGTCAAAGTTGAGAAGAGTAAAAAACATAAATTCAAGAATATAATGTAAAAAAAAAAAAAAAGTTATTTTAAATTAAGGTTCTTTTTTTTAATAACACTCTATCAAGTAGTCCTAGAAGTTGGCCTGTATCTGGTATAGCATCACTACACTTTGTTTGGACTCCTAACAACCAGTGTAAATGCGCCAACGGGAAAGTTCTGACGCTAAGAACATTCAGATGAATGCAAATGAAACATACGGGAGTACAACACGATGTGTTAAAGGATGAAATTTAATGCATGAAAGAAACGTAAGAATTGCGATGACATGAATGAATCTTTTGAATGTTTCAAAGTACAGAATGTTTTCCAAAAACATTACAGGAAACGACCGTCTGAGTACAGACGGTGGTCGATAAAAAATACGACCAAGGCAAAGAGGATACCTCCACACGGTGCCCCCTGGACAGTGACTATTTTGTGATCACTGGTGAAATCCTCTACTACAGAAGCGTTGCAAATTAGAAAGATGATGGACAGAGAAACTGTGGTGAATGAACCATTGCTGAGGCCCGCAGTGACTGTGGTATCTATAAACATAGAAAGTTTTTCCTCTGCAAAATCAGACATACTTGCCGAATTGTGTGCTACTATGAAGTGTGATTTTCTGTGTGTTCAGGAAGTGCATCGAGGCTCTACGGATAGGCGTCCATTTGTTCCTGGACTAAAGCTTATTTATAAAATGCCCCATGAGCATTACGGAAGTGTCATCTTTTCTAGGCCAGAGATTGAGATCATAAGTGCTGGCAGCAGAAGTATTGACAATGTTGAGATCATCACAGTAGAAACAAAACATTATTCTATTACCTCGGTATAAAAACCACCACATACCGTTTGAATTTAATAAACTGAAGCGGTTTAGCTCAACATCAACCAATACTATGATAGGAGATTTTAATAGTCACAGCGGAGCATGGGGATAACGCCAAAAATGACGTTAATGGAGATTTGGTCGAAGAATGGGCAGACGATAATTGACTTTCCTTAATTCATGATGCTAAGTTGCCAGCCTCGTTCAATAGTGCTAGGTGGAAGCATGGATATAATCCAGACTTAATTTTTGTCTCAGAAAACATATCCCATCAGTGTGTGAAGCTGGTCGGAGATCCAATCCCAAATACTCAGCACAGACCTATTATCTGTCAGGTAATGGCTGCCATTACTCCAACTATAGTCCTGTTTAGAGGAAGATTCAATTTCAAGAAGCTGACTGGCAAGGTTTTTCTCATGGTTTGGATGCTGCCATGATAAATTTAAAACCGATTCCTCAAAACTACAATAATTTGGTTAAGGCAGTACAATGGGTGGCATGACAGAACATCCCGAGAGGATGTAGAACTGTGTACCTGCCCAATATGAATAGGCAAATAAAAGATTTGCTGTTACAATATACCATTCTATATGAGGAGGACTCTTTTCATGAGTCAACTATTCAAATGGGCAAAGAACTTGTGGAGGTGGTTGAAAGAAGTAAGCAGGAAAAGTGGAGGACAACTATCGAAGGGCTTGATTTGGCAAAGAGTAGCCATAAGGCATGGCAGCTATTAAAGAACTTAAACAATGATCCAATAATATTGAAAACAGTCACTGCTGATCAAATAGCTTCACAACTTCTTCTGAATGGAAAGAGTAAGAAGAATAGTAAATATTATAAAAAAAAAAAAAAGGAAATGGACACATGTTAAAGGAAGAACTGTTGGAGAGGAGATCTTGATTACCATAAATGAGGTGGAAAGTGCTATAGTAAGGGCCAAATGTGGCAAAGCTGCTGGGGTTGATGATTTGTTGAATGAACAGATAAAACATTTTGGACAAAGAACGAAAGAATGGATTATGGCGTTATTTAATAATTGTGTCAGGCGCCATCAAATTCCAAAGTTGTGGTGTAAGTCTAAAGTAATAGCACTGATGAAACCAGGTAAAGATCCTGATGATCCTCGTAGCTATAGACCAATTTCACTTTTATGTCATTTGCACAATATTTTTGAACGAATAATTTTAAATAGACTTGTACCTCTGATAGAACCAGAACTCATTCCAGAACAGGTAGGTTTTAGACAAGGTAAATCATGCATAGGACAAGTATTAAACTTTACTCAATATATCGAGGATGGATATGAGCAAAAGAAAATAACTGGTGTGGTGTTTGTGGAACTGACTGCTGCATATGACACTGTAAATCACGGAGCATTGTTGTGCAAACTTTACCATATGACAGGGAATATGAAACTAACTACAATTATTGCAAATTTGTTAGCAAATAGAAATTTTTTTGTGGATTTCCAGAATAAACCTAGCAGATGGAGAGACCACAAGAATCTATTACCACAAGGAAGTGTGCTTTCTCCAATATTATTTAATGTTTATACTAATGATTAGCCCCATCCACGGGGCCACTAGGTCATTTTTATTTGCTGACTATCTTGCATTGGCGGCACAGTATGACAACTTTGGAAAGATTGAGAGTGCACTTACGAGGGTCGTTAACTGCTTTCAAAGATATTATATGTTACGAATCATTTGACCCTTAATCCAGCCAGGACACAGGTTACAGCATTTCATCTGAGAAATCATGAGGTAAACAGAAAACTTAATAAGGCTCATATTGAGAAATGGCTCTTCACTTCCGAATATGGATTCACCCAAATATCTAGGAGTCACTTTGGACAGAGCTCTTACTTTTAAGATACACTGTGAGAATACTAGACAAAAAATTTATGCCAGAAATAATTTGCTTCGTAAACTTGTTAACTCCTCATGGGGAGCAAATTCCAGATTGGGGCAGACCTCGGCACTGGCTCTGTACTTTTCTGCAGCTGAATATGCTTGCCCTGTTTGGGCACGTTCAGCTCATGACAAGAAAGTTGACATTGCTCTGAACGATACTTGTAGGATTGCTACTGGCTGTCTGAGACCTATGCCTTTAGATAAACTCTATGTATTGGCAGGGATAGCCCCACCTATAATAAGGAGAAAGATACAATCGGATGTGGAAATGAGAAAATGTCTTAGGGATGTCAGACATGTTATGCATTGTTATATGCCCTGCATATCTAGGCTGAAATCAAGGAAAAGTTTTATGAAGTGTGCTGAAGAGATCTCTAAACCACCACACAGGGTAAGTGTGAACTTGGCAGTTTGGCGCAGTGGATGCAGCCATCAGAGGACATTTCGCCTGGACATCAATACGAATGGACTGTGTGGAGAACTCTTAATAGGATGAGGACTAGCGTGGGAAGGTCAAGAGACAGTTTGGTAAAATGTCGTTTTTTTCGATCTGAACATTTCTGTGAATGTGGGGATATGCAAACAATGTCACATTTATTAGACTGTTGCCTGAGCCCAGTGCAGTGTGATGTGAAGGATTTAGTATTTGCTTCAGAAAAAACAATACAATTAGCAATGTCATTACAGTTTGATGGTTTAAATAGTTTTTTTTTTTTTAGTTGTGAATTATAATATTTAAATTGAGATATCTAAGTTTTTGCATTGTATTGTGTATGTTTTATCATTTTGACTTTGTGATTATTCTCATTTATGTATTTGTGATTTTATCACGCTTCTGACACGAAATAAAGACTCAAAAAATTAAATTTAAATTATTTACTATCACAAAAGATAAATATTTTGATTCACTGTATCAGTTTTCTACAGTGAAAATGACTTAGTGCTAAAGTATCATTTTAACTTTAATTACTAACCTTTCAAATCCTTAATTTTATTTGAAAACTAAGAAAATTAATTATTCAATATGAAAATATATATACATCATCATCATCATTGCCAACTATTATCAGAATATCAGTCCATTGTTGAAGGTCTCCCAAAGTTTCTTCGATAATGATCTGTCTTGAGCCAGTCTCCTCCATGTCACTCGAGCATGCTTTTGAATATCATCATTGTGGCGTTATTATGTAATAAAGCACAATACATGTAAACAATATATTGAAAACTTTGTTTGGTTGGTTGTGTACATACATATATTTTTTGGTGACAAACACTTGTATAATAATGTTATGTGATTATTTTTTTTTTTTTTTTTTTTTTTTGATTGGAGGTTTAACGACTACTGTGAGCAACTCAATGGGCTATAAGCAGTCGCCCGTCCCTAATTTAGGGTCACTGGCTCCAGGGAAGGGAGAGAGCCAGTGCCTTAAGACAAACACAACATCCATGCCTGACCGGGATTCGAACCCGGACCCCTTACGGACGAATGATCAGGGGCCAGCGCCTTAGACCACTGCGCCACCGGGGCGGCTGTTATGTGATCACAAACAACTAATTTTGTTCTTGTTACATGTGTAGCAATGTGTACATCATTTACCCATCTCTCACAAGGTATCATTCTTTCTTATGGGTCTTTTCCTGTTACTTGGTATCCAGTCTAAAATCTCGGTTTTTCATCAGTGGTCCATTGACTTCATTCCTCGGGCAATATTTCTAATTCATTGCCATTTCAGAGATTTATATATACTTTTTAAAAGGGGGACTGCAAATCACATTACATACAGATATATTTTATGCAGATATACTTACATACTTTATTCAATTTTACTTTTTTTCAAACAGGTTAAAAGGGAGAATGGCATCTTTATCATGGATTTTGATCACATGTACCACAACAGGTCATCAGATGTCTACTGTTCTGGATCCCTCTCTACAGTTTGATGAGAAGTCATGAATTATAAACTCAATGATTATTTTGTGTGTGTGTGTGTGTGTGTTTATATCTATGCATAGGCATACTGATTTTGAAGAAAGAGTTCATGGGTGAATCAAGATACCTTTTGGTGAAGGACAAACACATGAGCACAACTATAATTTTTGAGCTACACAGCTGACAAAAACGCTGTATACAAAGCAAATTTTTTGTAAGAGCCGCAACCCAGTATAAGTGCTGCACCACAAAATTTTGTAATTTCTTAGCCATCAGTGTAAGAGCTTCAACAAATAACATCATAACACATTTGAATCACTATCTGAACTACCTGCATATATTTGGTCATTTTTCATAATTTGCATTTAAAAATTTTTTTTTCAGAAATAAAAGGAATATTTTCAGTTATCGTATGACTAGGGCTTCCAAATTAATTTTTTCCCAAAAAATTGATGAGAGTCACCCTACAGGCCTCTGCCTGATTTGAAATGGAATCTGCCTTTTTTCTTTATTAAGTACGAGTTCCAATGACACATTGCATTGCCCCTTCTCATGGAAAAAAGTACATAAAAAGTGTATAATTTTCTGAAGGGAATGAGTTACTACTGATTTTGCCAGCTCATCATTAAAACAGCCCTGTCGGCATTCATGAATATTTACAGTTGCACATTATGAGGAGTTTTTCTCCTCCTTCATGGTCAAGCAGGCTTGTTGCCAAGAAGTTAAGTTATACACTCACTGAAACTTTTAAACCCCTACTGTACAGCATCAATTATTTGATATCCTGTACAGAATTTTCAAATATCTACCATCTAGGGGCTGCATGAAATTGTTTGCACTCATCAGCGAGCAATTTTTTCTTACATGAAAACTCAAATTGCTTAATTACAGTTCTTCTGCTGTCAGTAATGAATAACATCTCGGTGAAAGTGAACATGATGGCATTTGCATTCTTCATTTTCTTTTTTTGAAATATTGCAAATTTCTTCAGGTATTCTCCCCTCTTCACCACATTTTTTCCTTTAGTAAGACATATATGTTTGCAGTCTTTCTTTCACTTATGTAGCACGTGTGTTGTGCTGCATTCTGAGGTCGGTCACATGTGGCATACATATGTATATCACATCTATATCATGTCACATCACATATATCATGACTGGAACAGGTAATCTGGACAGGGTTGGAATGATGTATGGTGTGAAGGGTAGCCATTAAAAATATAGTCCTCTAAAATTGTGTTCTTGTACTGATATGTGCACTACATTAGAAAATTAAAACATGGTGCAGTTGACAGTCATGATTGTGGGATATAACTCCAGTAGTAATAGCAGAAGAGTTCACTGCTGGTAAGCTGTTTATAAACAAATCAAAAATGAAGTAGTAAAAAAGAACTCTTTGTTAATTCCAGAGCTTTTGACATAAATCTCATTATGGATGGTTTAAAGCCACATAACATTTTAAATTTGGGAAGCAATTTGATTGAAAACTGGAAAAAATGTAAACAGAAATTAATGGTTTATATGATAGCTACAGGGGGAAACACCAAGCCAGCAGAAACCAAAATAGCAATCTTTTTACATGACTTTTTACTGGGGAAAAAGCATTGTAGAGCAAAATACCTTTGACTTGAGTGATAAGAATAATATTGATTAAGTAATTGCAGCATTTGAAAATTTTTGCTTGTCACAATCAAATGAAAGTGTTGATAGACACATTTTTCAAGAATGCAGCAGATAAATGTGTTATTTGACGAATTTTTAACTGAAATGAAAAGGCTAAGTACTTCTTGTTGGTTTGCAGAGCTAAGCGATTGCTTAACAAGAAGCAATTATCAGTAGTATTTCTGATAAAGGATTAAAAGATAGGTTATTAAGGGAAAGGTCAGCTAATTTTAGAAAAATGTGTAAAGATGTGTAGGGCATTCAGAATTGGCTGAATTACAACTTAAAACACTAAATAAAGAAAATAACGTTTTGGTTAAATGTAACATGCATGGTAAATTGCTCATACAATAGGGAAACCTACTAATGGGACTACAAAATGAGGTACTGAATAAAAATGAAAACAAATATGATCAGAATCAGAAGCATAAAAAAGCTGGTTTTTAGACATGTGGGAGATGTATGTTTCACAAATTAAATAACTGTCCTGCTTTTAACAAAATTTGCTTAAACTGAAAAAAAAATCTATCATTTTGCTAAGATGTGTTTTAATAACAGGGTTCATTAAATGAGAAAAAAATTGGAGTGCATCAAAAATGATAGTAATCTGGTTGAAGGTGTTGCTGACTGTTCTTTAGGAGCTGTTAAAGAACATAGTCTAAACCCAACAAAAATAAAGACTGGTTTGAGAAACAAAATAAATTTTTCAAATATGCGTATGTTAAGTCGGATGCTGGAGTCCAGGGAAACATGTTGCTGTTACACAAGTTTAAACAACTGAAGTTAAGGAATACTTGTTTATCTGAATCTAAAGCAAATCTGAGAAATTATAACAGCTCTAAAATTGAAATAGTAGAGAAATGTATGTTATGGTGTGAAACTTACAATTGAGAGTTAAAGCTGAAATTGAATTTCAAGTTCTGGAATGTGATGCATACATACCTCCTATTCAAAGATTATCAACAGTACAGAAACTTAATTTACTACAGAGACTTAACTCTGTTAACTTTTTTTCAACAAAATTTTCAGGAATGCATATACTGCTGCAAATACCTTACCCACCCACACTCTTGCACACACACATACTGGAAAAACTGCTTGTTGCAAAAATCTGAAATTACATGCAAAACAATAGGACACTTGTGGAAGGTATTGAATAAATATGGTGTTACTAGGTGTCTACTTAATAGTGTAAAAGCCATGTACGCTGGCAGTAGAGCTTGTGTACGAGTTTTCTATTAGTGCAGGAGTCAGACAAGGTTGTGAAATGTCACCATGGCTGTTTAATATATTTATGGATGCATGCATGTGTGATGCCAAAATGGACAATACTGGTTTATGTCTTGGTAATATTCATGTGTGCAGATTGCTTGCTGTATGCTGACACAGTCCTGTTGGCAGAGAGCAAAAGTGAGTTGCAGAGTATGTTGTCCTGAATGTACAAAGTTTGTGTGAAATTCAAACAGAGTATAAATAAGGTAAAAACCGAAGTTATGGTTTTTGAGAGAGGAACTGTTAGTACTGAATGTAATATAAGTCTAAATGGCACAGTGATTGACCAGGTGAATAAGTTTCTGTATTTAGGAAGCATGTTTGACAGAGAGAACAAATTGGATGGTGAATTAGTATGCAAGTGAATTCTGCATTGAAAGTCATGGCTGCTTTCGAAGGTTTTCACAAGAATGATGGGTTTTCAAGAGAGTCCAGCATAGCTGTGTATGAAAATGTAATTGTTCTTAATCTGATGGGTGGCAGCAAAACCTGGGTACTACAGGAGAAACATAGGAGTTGTTCGTGTGCTGGAGAAATGCATTACTTACTGGGGGTTTGTGGCAAGACATGTTCTTACCGTGTGAGGAATGAAGATGTGTTGCAGTTGTGTAATGTGAAGCAAAATGTTGTTAGCAAGGTGGAGACTAATATGCTTTGGTGGTTTAGCTATGTTGAAAGAATGAGTGATGAGATGCTTACTAAGAAAATTTTTTTAGTCCAATGGCAGGAAGGAAAGGCAGAGGAAGGCCAAGGAAGTCATGGGAGGATCAGATTTAGGAGTGTCTGCACAAGAAAAAAATTATGAGTATGAAGTATTATAGAAGATCTTGTGTATGATGTATGATGGATGTCAGTGAAGCCCAAGTTGTGTGTCAAGATCGCAGTAAATGGATAAGTTTGATACAGCAACAGTAAGTAAATATTTAATCAGTGAAAAATTTATCCGGTAGTTTGTATTTCTTTGTGGAGCTAACCTCTTGAATCTCAGAGAATAACTTTGTGATATGTATGTATACATGCAAAACATTCCTCATCATGAATACTCTCCAAAGCAACAATAATTTTTCAAATCAGACTTTCAAAAGCACAGATACTGGAAGAACTGCAATAAACATTTATGCCCATTAGCAAGAAAACTGCATTATTTGAAAAAAGACTGTTCAGAAGTTCTCTTCATTGCAAATGGTACTGAAGAAAAAAAATCAATTGGATATTTAAAAGCAATGATACAGCAGTGAAGTATCTGCATCTGTGCCCTATGCCATGAAGTTATTCATCACAAAGAGACCAAAAGCAAAAATCATTGTTTTCACATTTTAGGCTTCCTGCTGCATTTTTTTTTTTTTAATCAGAGTAACAGGTGCAGAGATCACGGGCGGATGGAAGGGCACCACAATGATAATGAAAACATGTCTTTCTTAAAAAAGACGCTCTAAAAATAGTTCATGGAAATATTTCCTCTCAGTTGCATCATACTTTTAAAATATCTGCATATTAATATCATATACACAGTAATTACAAACCTGTGGAACTGCAGTTTATGTACTGCTCACTACAAACAGAAGGTTAAAAAATATTTATAGCAAATTTATTTCAATAAATTTAGCCTATTTTAAACTCATGCAAGGCTATTTCAGAGACCTTTTTCAATCAATTGAATCAATTTGTATGTGTTACAAGAAGCTAGCTTAATGATTTTTTTTTTTTTTGGAAAAACTATGGCACTATCAAGGAAACCAATAAAGTCTTTTGGTTTTCATTTGCACAGTGGTCTTAACACAGGCTTGTGATCATTCGTCCAAAATGAGTCCAGGTTGGAATCCCAGTTATGCATGTCTTAGGCACTGGTCCTCTCCCTTCCCAGTAATATGGGTAAGAAAAATAATAAAAAGTCAACGAAAAGGTCAATAATGAAAAAAAGTCTCTATTCTAATGTGTGGCTCGACTCAATATTAGTACAATTATACATATACACTGCTCAAAGAATTTCGGGAGCGAGATGTAAGGAAATTCATGTGCAACTGACGTTGAGTTGAGTTGAGTTGAACGTAAAATATTATGGGTAAAATAAGTACACATTTACCATATTATCTTTATACACGCAAAATATTTTTATTTTAAGATACAGTACAATATTCAGTAATATGGTAAGAA
Source organism: Macrothele yani (assembly GCA_039090855.1). Taxonomy (NCBI): domain Eukaryota; kingdom Metazoa; phylum Arthropoda; class Arachnida; order Araneae; family Macrothelidae; genus Macrothele; species Macrothele yani. The sequence goes on along the minus strand of CM076996.1, from coordinate 758,178 downwards.
AAAGCACATTACCGAATTTTTGTGCAATATTATCATTTAATGCACATAATTCGATATGCTGTACATCAAGAAAAAAATAATTTTTAAAGGTGATAACTGACCTTCAGTAGGGTGTGCGTTCCCCTTCAACCGCCAAGATCGCTGCACCTCTGTGTGGCATGGAATTGATGAAGTTATCGAGAAAGTTTTGGGGTATCTTCGCCACTCCTCAATGAGAGCAGCCTCCAGTTCATGAAGAGTCATCGGAGAACAGGAGATGTGCCCAAGGTTCCTAGAAAGAGTATAGGAGGTGCCGACCGAGCTCCAATGCGGCTGCCAAGTGCGTCCCAGAAATGCGAAATTGGTTTTAAGTCAGGGGAGCATGCTGGCCACTCCACACGCTCGATTCCCTTATCTTGAAGCATGTTGTACATTAGCCAAGATCTATGAGGTCGAGCATTATCGTCCATGAGGGGGGGGATCGCAGACCTGATAGCTGCAGCATACAGGACGGCATGACAACAGGTCCTGAACGATACACAAGAACACGAACCGAAGGTTCAAAGTTCAAACATTGGGGCAACCCCAATCGTTCGAAACCTAGCACACGGTTATACGTGTCTTTGTCTTGCCCCTAACTTAGGTTTAGTCAACTGTATGATCACCCAAGGTTAATAGTGATCACCTGGCAAGTAGCAACGGTTCTGACAATCGGGAAAGACGTGATGCCGTAGGTCCTGCCGTCTTTGAAAATAGTAAGAAACAGGTGTTCTACAGGAAAGATCAGACTGAAAAAGAGGATGAAAACTTATAGGTATAAGGACAACATCGCCCACGTGGGGTGGGGGGCTGATGCTCAGTCATCTCGTGTGAAGACGCCATTTTGTGAAATGTCCATTAGACCAAGCAAAGAGGTTTTTTTTTTTGTTTGTTTAGGGGTTTAACGACCACCGTGAGCAACTCAATGGGCTATAAGCAGTCGCCCGTCCCTAATTTAGGGTCACTGGTTCCAGGGAAGGGAGAGAGCCAGTGCCGTAAGACAAACACAACATCCATGCCTCACCGGGATTTGAACCCGGACCCCTTACGGACGAATGATCAGAGGCCAGCGCCTTAGACCACTGCGCCACCGGGGCGGCCCAAGCAAGGAGGTCAAGTAATGCTTTATTAATTAATTTCCATTGCCAACATGAGTAAAAATATTATTGTGGTATAGGATAATTTCATTTTGTTGATTTTGATTTTAAGGAGCAAAATAAATATTATATACTTTGTCATTGTTTCATTTGATTTTAATTTTTTTTTTTGATTGCAGGTTTAACGACTACCGTGAGCAACTCAATGGGCTATAAGCAGTCGCCCGTCCCTAATTTAGGGTCACTGGTTCCGGGGAAGGGAGAGAGCCAGTGCCGTAAGACAAACACAACATCTATGCCTCACTGGGATTCGAACCCGGACCCCTTTCGGACGAATGATCAGAGGCCATCGCTTAAACCACTGCGCCACCGGGGCGGCGTTTTTAATTTACAGAGTATACATTAAAAATTTCTCTAATTAAGACCGTCTTGCATGTTTTATATGATTTACACATATGAAGAATACCATATTAAACAGAGGTAGTATTTAAATGATTTGATTGATTATTTGATCAATATAAGTAAAAGCTTATAGTTTATGTGAAAAATATATTTGTTTATATATATATGTTTTAATGTGAAAAATATTTGTTTATATACATATATGTTTTAATCTGAAAAATATCCTAGTTATAAATGAATTTATGGCACCTCTATTCATAGTGTATGGTGGAATTACTTTTTTACGGGTCTTATAGAGGTTATTATTCAAAAAAGTTGGTGGTCAAATTTTCGAACTAAAACGCTAATTCGTCATCAGGTCTATGTCACTTCGACGTAGACCTGATGACGAACTAGGCTTTAGTTCGAAAATTTGACCACCAACTTTTTTGAATAACCTCTGTAAGACCCGGAAAAAAGTAATTCCACAGTGAAAAATATGTTTATTTTAAATCCTCAATACTATCAATACTGCATTTTAATCATGTTCTGAGATAACGTTTATTTGTTTTACTTAACAGTTAATGTAGTATATTGCGATTCACACACGTGAAGAATAAAACCTGACTTAGTAGAATTACTTAAGTGAGGAGACACCTGCTAATTTTAATTTCATGAATCATATGAATCTCCACTTTTGTTAATCTGTATCATGTGCCTAAGGTGTTATAATCATAATAATAATAGTTGCGGACATTGGCTACGTATAATGAACGCTCCCTATCTTCTGTTTCAAGGCTTCTTGAATTGGAAGAAGAACTACAAAGGATCAAGTGGGACATCGTCGGGCTAAGTGAGGTAAGCAGAAAAGGAGAAGATCTCACTGAACTGAAAAGTGGACATCTCTTTTACTATCGTGCGACAGATACTGGCAGAACTAAAGGTGTTGGATTTATAATGAACAAGAAACTGAAGGATAAAGTTGTAGAAGTTGAAAGTTCCTCTGACAGAGCTGCACGACTTGTTATCCAACTCTCAAGAAGATACCAGGCTCAGATTATTCAAACTTATGCACCCACCACAAATCATCCTGAATAAGAAATTGAAGAATTTTATGAGGAAATTCGTCATCTAAATAATAAAGGTAAGTAGCACTTAAAGATAATTATGGGAGATTTCAATGCAAAAATAGGGCAACGGCAACAGAATGAAACTTCAGCAAGTAAATTCGGTCAAGGCAACAGAAACCAGCGTGGAAATATTCTCGTTGAGTTTGCAGAGGCAGAAGGATTTTTCATCATGAACTCCTTTTTCAAGAAAAAGCCACACAGGAAATGGACATGGAGACATCCAAATGGGATGACAAGTGAAATTGATTTTATTATGTGTAACAAAAAATTCGTCATAGAAGACTGCAGTGTGCTAAACAAGTTTAACGCAGGTAGTGACCATAGATTGGTGAGATGTAAGATGCACCTCAACACTAAACTCGTTTAACGCAGGTAGTGACCATAGATTGGTGAGATGTAAGATGCACCTCAACACTAAACTCGAACGTGGCAAGCTCATAAGACAAACAAAATGTATTGGCATAACCAACCTTAAAAAACACCAAAATACCTTCAAGTTGGAACTGAAGAACAGATTCTCTGCTTTAGAAGGCCTAATATCAGAAGCAGTGGGTATTTCTGAAGTTAACAGAAAAGTAACCAATGCTCTTATGGAAACAGCAACAAAATTAGCTGGGTCTAAGAACAAGTTGCATGTGAACAAATTATCAGGAAAAACCAAAATGTTGATGCAAAAAAGAAGAGAGATGAGGACAACTAAAGAAGATGTGACTTCCAAAGTGGAATATATAGAGCTATGCAAGACAGTACGAAAAAGTATCACTGAAGACGTAAGGAAATTCAATTGTGAACTAGTGAGGAAAGCAATTGAAAGCAACCAAAGCCTAAAGATAGCAAAGGGACATCTCAGTAAGGGAAGAAAAAAGATTATGGCACTGAGAAAAGAAGATGGTTCTGTAACAAGAAATAAAGGTGAAATTTTGACAAGAGTGAAATATTTCTACTCCAAATTATATGAAAGGGATGATACATGTACTCCAGACATCTTTTTTTTTTTTTTTTTTTTTTTTTGATTGGAGGTTTAACGACCACCGTGAGCAACTCAATGGGCTATAAGCAGTCGCCCGTCCCTAATTTAGGGTCACTGGTTCCAGGGAAGGGAGAGAGCCAGTGCCGTAAGACAAACACAACATCCATGCCTGACCGGGATTCGAACCCGGACCCCTTACGGACGAATGATCAGAGGCCAGCGCCCTAGACCACTGCGCCACCGGGGCGGCGTACTCCAGACATCATGAAAGGTACCAGTACCAGAGTCCTTCCTGTTCTCCCAGCAGAAGTTGCACATGCAATCAAGAACATGAAGCGGGGAAAAGCTCCAGGAGAAGATGGAATTACTGTAGACATCATACAAGAAGCAAGTGGAGAAATCGAAACAGTACTCGCCCAAATTTTCACTCGATGCCTTAATGAAGGGAAGATTCCTGAGGATTGGAACAACGCTACAATGATCCTGCTACATAAAAAAGGTGACATTGAGGATCTCGGGAACTACAGACCTATCAGCCTCCTATCAGTGGTTTATAAAATCTTCACTAAAGTTCTTTCACACCGTTTGAAGGTAACACTGGACATGGTTCAACCGAGAGAACAAGCTGGATTCAGGAGTGGCTACAGCACTATAGATCATATCCACGTACTGAGAGAACTAATTGAAAGAGCGAGGGAATATGAACTTCCATTGTGCATGGCTTTTATCGATTATGAAAAAGCCTTTGATTCAGTGAAACCATCAGCAGTTACAATGGCTCTGAAATCCTGCGGTATTGAAGATGCATACATTAATATTATTAATAACATCTATGAAAATGCAAGTTCAAAGATTCGGCTGTTTGAAAATACAACACACATAAAAAATTGGAAAGGGAGTGAGACAAGGTGACACCATATCTCCGAAGCTCTTTAATGCCACTTTGGAAAATGTCTTTCAATCACTGAACTGGGAAAACAAAGGGATAAAGATTAATGGAGATTATCTAACCCACCTTCGTTTTGCTGATGACGTAGTCATTTTTGCAACTACCCCATCAGACATGCAGAGTATGATCCAGGAACTTGCTGACAAGAGTAAAGAAGTGGGATTAAAAATGAACTTTCAGAAGGCAAAAGTGATGTTCAATGCTTTTACAAGAAATGAAGATTTATCTATTGATGGAGAAAAGCTGGAGATAACAGACACGTACGTTTATCTTGGACAGCAGATATCAAGTGAAGGTCACATTGATGAAGAAATTAATCGGCGTACAAAACTTGCCTGGAGAGCTTTTGGAAGAAACAGCATAATTTTCAAGAGCAATATGCCATTATGTCTTAAAAGAAAAGTGTTTGATCAATGCATCCTTCCAGTGCTTACGTATGGTGCAGAGACGTGGACCTTAACTATAAGAGACATAGAAAGGTGCATGCTTGGTGTAACCAGGAGAGATAAGAAGAGAAACTCGTGGATCCGAAGAATGACAAGAGTGGAAGACACCATGATCAGAGTTAAATCCCTGAAATGGCAATGGGCTGGACATACTGCCAGAAGGACAGACCATCGATGGGCAGGTGAAATTTTAGATTGGATTCCAAGGGACAGGAAAAGACCCAGAAGAAGACCACATGGAAGATGGGTGGATGACCTTCGTCCAGCAGTGGATTGATAATAGTTGACAATGATGATGATGATGAGATATATATACAGGGTGATTCATAAAGAAGTATACAGTTTCAACGCACTATAAAATAAGAACAATGTGAGATATTTTATGCAGTGGCGGCTCGTGGCAACTGAAACAGGTGGGGCAAGTAGCTGAAGTCAAACAATGAAATAAAAAAAACTGTCATTATTAGGCCAACTATTCAGATCCCCACCCTACCCCCAAGATTCCTTTACTCTGCCTCTGTTTACCCCCTTGACTCACAATAATGCCCAAATCAGGCAGCAATGTGTCAACTATTGTATTGTACACAAAAAAAATTCCTCAGAAGAGAATGCATAATCATTAACAGAAAAATGTTAAAACTCCTTAAATAAAATATTTACCTTAAAACATATTAGCATTAATTTGTGTTAGTTGTGCTTTGTGTTTCTTCAGATTTCTCAACTGAGGAATAATCACAGGATTCACAGGATAAAATAATGTAGTAAAAAAATAATAACTCCAAATATATGCAGGGAGGGAATGTTTCATGAATTTCGTCCCATATAGAATGAGTACAATACTACCATTTGCATTATTTGAAAGGTTTAACCTTTTTTTTTAAAAGAACTTGTGAAATCTAAAAACAGATATGTACTCATGGGCAAATTACACTTACAGGTTTTCTCGTTTATTTATTTATTTTTAACATAGAAAATCCTCTCAGTTAAAACTGAAATTAGTTCTGCAAAGCGGTTTGTAAACTTCATACTCTTGGAAACTCAAATTTTTGGGCTGATAAGCACTGTTTTTTTTAAGTGAAGCTCAAACTAACAATTCTTGGGGTGATAAGCACTGAGTTTTTAAGTGAAGCTTTTCGATTCAAATTCTTGGGCTGATTAGTACTGTGTTTTTTTAAGTGAAGCTCAAACTAACAATTCTTGGGGTGATAAGCACTGAGTTTTTTAAGTGAAGCTTCTGTTCCAGATTTAAAGCAAAGAACAGAGATTTTAACAAAATATCCACTTCATTCATTGTAATCGACAAGCAAAAAAGTCACGACACAAAGGAACAACACATCACCGAGAGAGACACACACAGAAAAAACAACTAACTGAACTTTGAGCTTGGTCGGGGTAAGCTTCTTTGTGAACCCACGGCGTTAAGGAAATGGATACTCTCCTGGCCAATCAAATTAGCGCGGGGTCAGATCACAGCTTTTTTTTGCACACGCGTTAAGGCAGTGTTGTATGTAGGTCATCGTACTGAATGAGACTGGAAGGAAATCGTCTCCTCTTCGCTTGCGTAGTGATGTTACTGGGGCCTGTTGGAGCTGGCCCCAATAACCTCACACTCTGAACGTGATCTCTTTCCTCAGGGAATAGTTTTTCGTTTTTGAAGAAAACTTTTCCCTTAGGTAATGGTTTTTGAAGGGAAAGGTTTATCACCATGTAGTTAAGAGAAAGAATAAGAATCAGGGCAAGAAAAAATTATTTCTAAAAATATAAATTTTTAGGTGGGGCCCGGCCCCTCTGGCCCCTAATGACGAATCGCCCCTGATTTTATGTTACCTATAACAGAATTGTAGGGGAATGTTTCAAGTTTTTTTAAAGATAGTCACAGATGCTCTACGTGTGTACCCTTAGTCACATGACACATATCGAGCCGGTAATCCATTTCCGCCCAAACGCGAGGAAAGATATCTGAATCAAGTGCAGTGATAGTGCCTGTGATACGCTGTTTCAGCTCCCCTAGATCAAAAGGAAGGGGAGAGGCGAATACCTTGTCCTTTACGTACCCCCACAGCAAAAAGTCATAAGGTGTTAAGTCAGGACTTCTGGGTGGCCATTGGGTCAGTATCCAAAACGAAAGTGTACGGCCCCTTCTTTTCCACGAGAAAACTGTCACGGGAGGCTCTTTTCTCGATATGTTAAGTCTATGGTTGATGCCACAGTTGCAGGACGACAGTGACAACTTTATTCTCCAATTGGATGGTGCACCAACGCACTGGTTAGGCGACGTGCGAGATTATCTCGATGAACATCTTCCTCACCGATGGATTGGACGAGCCGCGGACTACAACATGCCACCGACCCAATGGCCACCCAGAAGTCCTGACTTAAAACCTTGTGGCCTTTTCCTGTGGGGGTACGTAAAGGACAAGGTATTCGCCCCTCCCTTCCTGTTGATCTAGCGGAGCTGAAACAGCGTATCACAGCCACTATCACTGCACTTGATTCAGATATCTTACCTCGCGTTTGTACGGAAATGGATTACCGGCTTGATGTGTGTCATGTGACTAAGGGTGCACACATAGAAGATCTGTGACTGTCTCTGAAAAACTTGATACATTCCCATACAATTCTGTTACAGGTAACATAAAATATCTTACATTGTTCTTGTTTTATAGTGCGTTGAAACGGTATACTTCTTTATGAATCACTTTGTATACACACCGATGAGTCATTACATCATGACCACCTACCTAATAAGCTGTAGGACTCCTTTTACCCTGCAAAACAGCGGCCACTCGGTGAGGCGTCGATTCGATGAGATGGCTATAGGTATCCTGGGGTGTCTGGTACCATAATGCCTACCGCAGGTCCTCCAGTTTCCGTACATTTCGGGGTGGTGGTGATGATTTCGGGCGAACCCACTTTTCCAAGTCGAACCACAAATGTTCGGTTGGATTCATGTCAGGTGAATGCAGAGGCCAAGGCATTAACAGAAAGTCACTAGCATGCTCCTCGAACCACTCCTCGATGATTCTGGCAGTGTGGCATAGCGCATTAATCTGTCAGTAATAGCCATCATCAACAGGGAACACAGTCGCCATGAATGAGTGAACTTGGTCCGCAACGATGTTCAGATACCTGACTGCTGTCAGGGATTGTGCTATTGGGCTAATGGGGTCTAACATATCCCAAGAAACCATCGCCCACAGCATAACACCGCCGCCACGGCCTGTTTCCGCCCAACAGTGCATCCAAGTGCCATAGCCTCCGTTGGTAATCGGCGTATCCACGCTCGGTCGTCTATGTGATGCACTAGGAATTTTGATTCGTCAGACCAGGCTACTTTCTTTCAATTACCCGCGGTCCAATCTCGATGATCTTGGGCCCATTTCGTGCGTTGTTGGCGATGACGTGCAGTGAGCGCGGGAACCCGGCTGGGTCTTCGGCTACGCAGGCCTATGCGCAGAACGCTGAGATGGACTGTGTGCTGTGACACATTGCACTGATCACCACTGTTGTAGCTGCGGGTGATTTGTCGCACTGTGGGCCTGCGGTCGCTGTTAAACAATGCGCGACAGTCTAGACTTCCCTCTGGCATTAATGAGCTGCGGACGACACACGGCTGGACAACGGTACGTCGTTTGTCCATCTGTGCACCATTTTTGATACGTACTCACTACAGCGGCAAGTGAACAACCCACAAGACGCGCCGTTTCCGAGATCGTGGTTCCGAGGCGCCGTGCCATCCCAATTTGTCCTTTATCAAACTCAGATAAGTCTGCAGCTTTTCCCATTCTGACTAAAAACACTCTACTAACCGAAAGCCAGTCCTCGTGTTGTATATACAGTATACTGCCCTGTGAACTTCACCTGCGCCAACATTCGGTCTCCGGGAGGGCTCATTTCTCTAGGTTGGGGGTGGTTATAATGAAATGGCTCATCGGTGTGTATATATACAAATACACACACACAGTCGAGTCACATTATTGTGACCACCGCCTACTTTTAACGTCAACTGCGAGTAGCCAATGAAAGAAGGCACGTGTCGTATGCTAGGCTTTAGGATATATAAGGTGTGCTGTAGGCATTCTGAAAACATATCACTCATTGCTGTCATGGATGAAAGTAGCGATTTATCAGATTTGCAAAAAGGGATTATTATCGGCTTTCGGGCCAAGGGTGGCAGTGTTTCTGAAACAGCGCAATTTGTGAACTGTTCGCGTGCTACTGTGGTTAAAGTGTATCGTGATTGGAGAAATGGCACCATTGCGAATAAGCGACGTAGAAACTACGGAGCACCACGTGCCACTGATGTGAGAGGTGAACGTCGGCTTCGAAGATGCGTGAGGGCCGATCGACACGCTACAGTGGAACAACTCACTGGCCGAATGAACCAGGGGGCTACCGGAAGTGTGTCTCAAACGACAGTTCAGCTAATCCTGCTGCGCATGGGACTCCGATGCAGACTGGTGGTCACTGCACTTATGCTAACGAAGGTGCATTGGCAGAAAAGGCTTACATTTACACTGCAGTACCGGAATTGGACCTCCGCTGATTGGCAAAGGATTGCCTTATCCGATGAGTCACGTTTTCTGCTTCTTCGAACGGATGGACGTTGGCGTATAAGGCGAGAAACATCGGAGAACAAACACCCTTCAACCATTGCTGGAAGAACACAAGCTGGTGGGGGTAGCATTATGGCCTGGGAAGTGTTTTCATGGCATTCTCTGGGTCCACTCATACCTGTGGAAGGCACTATGGACCTAATTCGTTATGAATCCATCCTTGCAGACCACGTACACCCATACATGCTGATTGTCTTTCCTGGGGCGGATGGGATCTTCCAGCACCACAATGAGACTTGTCACACGGCTAGAAATGTCCGAGAGTGGTTGGAAGAGCACGATGAAGACTTCAAAGTACCTCCCTGGCCCCCTAATTCTATTTCTTATATATAAGAATAAAAGTCTGTCCACGCCTACACATCGACTCTACCAAATGCCAGATGATTTCGTGAGGTAATGCTGGCCATGCTGCAACAGGTCCAGAACTCCGCCCGAGACGTTGGTCCAAGATCCATGGATCTGATGGCATATCCACGGCATATCAGAGAGCTTCCACAGTTTTAAATCTTAGAACCTTGGACCCCTTGAAGCTTCCAATCTCAAACGAGTGTTTCTCGAGCCATGCCTGGGTGGTTGCGGCCTTGTGGGGCGGCGCATTGTCTTGCGGAAATAGACCATCGGCCACAGGATGAGCGAAGATCATGAAAGCACGTAGGTGATCAACCAGAACATGCTGGTAGCGCGCACTGTTTAAGGACCTCTCCAGACACATAAAAGTACCTAATATGTCCCATGAGAAAGCTCCCCAAACCATCACAGAGCCACCACCACCTTGAACAGAGCCGACCTGACACGGCGGGGCCATGGCTTCATCTGTCGACGCCACACCCGCACACTCTCGTCAGCTCGGTAGCTGAAAACGGCATTCAACTGACCACTCTGCAGTGGTGCAGTTTTGATGTTTCCAGCACCAGGCGAAATGTAATTTCCGATGACGAGGCGTCAACAGTGGCACACGAGTAAGGCATCGGCTCCTGTAACCCAGGGTATGCAGCGTGCCCGTACTGTTGGTTCGCTGACGCTGCTTGGGCCTACGATATTTAACTTGGATGGAAATTGCGCCGCCGTTGATATGTGGTCGGTCTGTACGAGCCTGGATACTCGTCGATCGAGGTCACCAATGGCGTGTTGTCTGCCACCGCTTGCTCTCTTGGTCCTGATACGTCCGTCGATGGATTACTCGTGGTACACCCTTGATACGGTTGCCCTCGGGAACCCTATGGTTCTTACCATTTGGGCAATAGAATGACCCATCTGTCTTGCGCGGACAATGCGTCCATGATCAAAGTCGCTCAGATCTCCACGTTTACGCATGCTCGTCGATTGCGATACACTGTTGGGAAGCCCTGATGTCCGCATATTTATCGCTTGCGTTCGGCATGGGTCTGTTCTGTTCTGCACTGGGAATGCCCATGTCAATAGCCCACCACCCCTTTCTGTGATGTTCTGTCTACTGAGTGTACTGTATATACGAATATATAGAGTGAGTAGAACCACTTATAACATGGGCTGGGGAGAGACGGAAACTCTTGTTCGTTAAATCCGGACGTTCGTTGAATCCGTTTTACGGTGAAAATTCCTACCATGTAAAAAATGTATATACGTCTATATTATACGATAGATTCTGGTTAATTTGGCCATAGGTTAATCGGGCATCCGTTTATTATTTGGAACAATTATTGAAAGACATCCTAAATTAGCTTTCTGGGATGAAGCTTCGCATATCTGGGGCAGCCGCTTAATTGGGCCAAAGTGTTCTAACACCGATGTGTACCAATTAACCGGAATCTACTGTATATTCAGAACAATTGGATATATTTGAAAGATTTAATTAATTAACTTTATTAGTTCTATAGTTAAATAAATCTCAAATCTTTCAAGTATATTCAATTTGACAGCCACTTGAAACTGACAGCTACTATTTAATTACACAACACACGTGTGCATCGATCCGCCCAATGCATCGCTCTAAGCACCGATTCTTTCAGTGCAGCGCTTTCTTGGAAGGTGAAAGGGGCAATGGATGCGATTCCAAGAATTGTTCTTTCATGTTTTCCTTCAGACACATCCCCATTCCATTACTTCCCTATCCCTCTCTGCAGCTATCGCCCAGAAATCCACTTATATGTGAGAGAGCCTCGACCATCCTTTTTTCCCTTGGAGTAGTTGGCCTGTTTTCAACTCTTCTGACGCGATACACCCAAGGCATAGGTCCTTAGAGTGACGGAGGGAGTCTCTTGCATATGTCGCTTGTTGAACATTCGATGTACTCCTTCCGCGTGCGCGCGCGCGTTGCTTTTCAATCAATATTCTTCGACTAGCACACAACGATTTCCCTGCGCTGTTGTGATTTCGTCCTGTATGCCACCATTTCCGGACAGTGCGCAGCAGTTTTTCTCTGCCTTGTTAAATATGGAATTTCATTAACTTTTGTTAATTAGCTTGGTAAAAGTGAGCATCGTAGCTTTTCTCTGCCTTTTTAAATATGAAATTTCATTAACTTTTGTTAATTAGCTTGTTAAAAGTGAGCATCTTAGCTTTTCTCTGCATTGTTAAATATGGAAATTTCATTAACTTTTGTTACTTAGCTTGTTAAAAGTGAGCATCTTAGCTTTTCTCTGCATTGTTAAATATGGAATTTCATTAACTTTTGTTACTTGGCTTGTTAAAAGTGAGCATCTTAGCTTTTCTCTGCCTTTTTAAATATGGAATTTTATTAACTTTTGTTACTTCGCTTGTTAAAAGTGAGCATCTTAGCTTTTCTCTGCATTGTTAAATATGGAATTTCATTAACTTTTGTTACTTGGCTTGTTAAAAGTGAGCATCTTAGCTTTTCTCTCCCTTTTTAAATATGGAATTGCATTAACTTTTGTTACTTCGCTTGTTAAAAGTGAGCATCTTAGCTTTTCTCTGCATTGTTAAATATGGAATTTCATTAACTTTTGTTACTTGGCTTGTTAAAAGTGAGCATCTTAGCTTTTCTCTGCCTTTTTAAATATAGAATTTCATTAACTTTTGTTACTTCGCTTGTTAAAAGTGAGCATCTTAGCTTTTCTCTGCCTTTTTAAATATGGAATTTCATTAACTTTTGTTACTTCACTTGTTAAAAGTGAGCATCTTAGCTTTTCTCTTCCTCGTTAAATCCGAGGACCATAAAATTTTGTTCGCTAAAACAATCAAATTATCATTGAATTAGTATAATACCATACAAGAGTTCCTGTTTTGCTCGATAAATCCGAGATCTCGCTAAACACGGGCTTATTTCATAAGGGCTATTATTTACTACTATTGTTTTATTAAGCAGTCTGACACATGAACAACAACACACAACACATTAACCTAAAGCATTTAAAACATTATACACAATTAATGGGAATTCTGTTGATGCTTTAATTTGGTCAAACGTTGTGACCATTAAGTATACTGCAAATAGAAACTTATAACTTGATACCAAAGTATTTCCCCTTCAGTGAATTGATGCAAAACATTTTGTTGTGATTCCTAAAAGGATAGTTATTGATCAACGGTTCTGTTAAAATTACACACAAAATCAAAATATTTTCCTTGTAATCAAATAAGAAACATATTTTTTCAGTGCTTCAAAAAAGCATTCTTGATATTAAAAAAAAAGAAAACTTTCCCCAAAACTATATCACATAAAAGATGGGAATGTAGAAGTTATGCTGTTCGAATACATGATGCAGGAAAAATATATACGATGCTGAGTATGTATAGTAGATGAAAGAGACAACGGGACTAAGCATAAAGTCCACCACATATCGACGGTAAAGAATGGACGGTGTAACATTTTACTGAGTTTAAGAAATTAACAACATACTCAAGGTACGAATCGAAAGATCCACTGCTCTTTAGAAGCAACTCTTTTTTATTAAAAGTATGAGGCGAATTAGAGATTGATGCTTTAAAGTATTTGATTGATGCTTTAAAAGCATTACCACTAAAGTTAGAAAAACCTGAAGAACTTAAAAATAAATTATCACAAAGTAAAACAAAATACATTTCTATATATCTAAAATGCAGATGAAGTGTCATCAGATCCGAAGGGTATATTAAAAATTAACTTTTCTTATGCTGTGTTAAGCATAACAATTCCACTGGGAATAGATATTGTCTTAGAGAAACCCGCTGCAATAATTTTCAGCTTTCTTCCTTTACTAAAATTATAGAATGATCAGAAATATTCTTATAAAACATCAGAATTTTGAAAAGACACCAACTAATGGGGTAAAGTAAAACAGACATCACAAGTCATAGAATTCTTCACTGAAATAAAAGTACCAAAAGAATTCACTGATTTAGATTAACATAAATAAAGTTTAAAAACTGCAGAGCGAACTGTTTCATATAATTAGAATCAATACTTGAACCTTTAATTAAATTACTTCATGGATTTTAATGATCTTACTATCTACAGATCAAATTAAAAAAACCAAAAACGCACTCTGTTTTATATTTTGAAAATCAAAAGTGATTGACAAATAAAAAAAGTACCTCTTTCATTAACAGTGACCAAGAGCTTCTGGCTGAACATTCTGTGATAGCCATACTTATCTGACATAATGACAGTGCCAGATGCAGATCTGTCTTATGAGAGGGGTACAACCAAGGAGGTTAGAATAAGTTATCTGGAGATGCCCTCGTCAATGGAGGAGTACCACTTTGCGTGAAGCCTATAACCGCGATCGGCAGCCCTTAATGTGTGGGAAAGCTGGTAGTTTCCAAGGCCATTGCAATGCATTTTGTGTTGGCTGAATCACATTCTTTCGCCGCAAATGTTTCTAATTTTGCATCGTAACTTGCTTCCAATGTGTAAGAAAACGCTGAATTTATACAATTCTTAATTATTCTGAGGCACCTTTCCCATTTCTATTTCAAATTGAAATTCATGAAAACGTTAGTGTAAGTTCAAAACAAATATAACGTTAAAATTGAAAACTTCACTCCTGTATGATGTATAATTCATTCCAGTTTGATATTAACACGATTTCTGCAACCAAACACCATGCAATTCCAAAATACAAACAGCTGAAACTACATGGGTATCATGTAAACAAATCGAAATTCCCACACTTTGCGGCTTCATGGATGAGGGGCCCAGGGCATCAACAGAGGTCTTGTTTTAACCTCCTCGGGTACAACATGACTTCAATGTAGTGAGTGTGGCACACGTAATTTTTTTTTTATTGAGGGTTTAATGACAACCCGTGAACAACTCAGTGGGCTATAAACAGTCTCCCGCCCCTAATTTAGGCTCACTGGCTCCAGGAAGAGAGAGACAGTGCCGTAAGACATCTTAAACACACCATTCATGCCTCACCTGGGATTCAACCCAGGCCCTTCTCAGACGAATGGTCAGAAGCCAGCCCTTAGACTATTGCGCGAACGGGGCGGCCACATACAGTACATTCAAGAGCCCCTATACTTACCATTGATTTTTAGTTTAATGAGGAGATTCTAAACGTCCTAACACCTGCATAAAAATGGCAATGCTTCCTGGCCTGGTTGAACTTTCGGTGATAGTCATACCTATTTAAATATTCAAATAGTTCCTTGTGAAAGCCTTACCTGTTTTAGTTCATAGTTTTAGAACTTTGTGGAAGCCATACCTGTTTTAGTTCATATACAGTTTCTAGTCGAACTTTCCGTGTTCCGTGATAGATATAGGCTATATCCAAATGTCAGTGCCTCCTTGGTTGAACTTTCTGTGATATACATACATACCTATTTAAGTATTCAAGAAGTTCGTGGCTGAACTTTTTGTGACCCATACCTGTTAGGGTTTAAGTGCTTTTTGGCTGGACTTTCTGTGATAGACATACCTGTTTAAGTGCCCAAATAGTTCTTGGCAAAACTTCGCATTATACAAATAAATACCTGTTGTAAATTCATATACAGCTCGAATTGAGCTCTTCTGTGATCATATTCAGGACCAGTATAGAACGTTTGGGTGGCCCAGAGCAAGAAGTTATGACATGAAAGGTTAGTAAAATTTAGGAATTAACTAAAGGGCATTTTACTTTTATTCACATTTTTGAGACACACTGTTGCGCTACCATTTATTTTTGCTAGAGCTGCGTCGTTAAAATTGCTTTACATTGATTACAACCGAAATACCAAAAAGGATGTACAGAAAAAAATGTTTAGTAACATTACAAAAATCTCTATGTTAATAAGCTAAACAGTAAATAAAGAATATTTACTTTGCGTTTAATTTCTTTGGGCTCATAAATATCTTTGGCAAAACTATTGATTCATCGAAAATATAAATCTGCGGTACAATTTACTTGCAAACAGCTCCATTTTACTTATAAATTTCTATGAATTTACAGTATCTAAGCTTAATTATAGTCTAAATTCGAAAGTAAAGGTCAATTCTACAACTTACTGAAAAGTACAAATAATATTTCGAAGTGCAATAGCATACTCTGCTTTCGGATTTCGTCCATAACGTGTCATTACACAGCAAAAAGGACTTTAGTTCAAAGATCATTGTGAAAAAAAAATGTTTTAATTGTCGGTATCCTGAATTTTAAACATTTTAAATAATACAAATTTCTAATTAAAAAAAATCGTTATTTGTTGCATTCTGTCATAAAACACTCGTATCTTATACAGCAAAAGTACTATACTGTTATACAGCAAAAGTACTATACACTTATACAGCAAAAGTACTATACTCTTACAGCATGTGACGTATATTCTAAAATAACTTTCATTTTTAGTTCCTTTTCCTATGTAAATTTCCTATGTAAATCTGAGTTTGTTCTCCTTTACACTTTCCAAACTTAACGTGATATCTTCTCTCTCACAAGAATGAGGTAGGCAACACAATTGAGGTCAGAGTGAGTGACGTATGAATGTGATAAGAACGATAGAAAAAAAGGACGATACAGCAGTTGCTCAATATATGTGTGTGTGTGTGTGTGTGTGTGGAGATGTTCGATCGCTGTTAAGATAAATGGAAAATTTACAACTTGTAGTGCCATATTGTGGAGTTCTTCAAATACTGCTGGACCAATAAAAGGTTATCGTAAGTTTGACTTCTGTATACGTTTCGTCTGGCCGTAAAAGCTTAATTAGGAACTATTGCAACGTATTCTCATTTAGTTTAATATTTCCTTAGTCATGGTTTTAGACAGCGTAACACCAATCTTGCTCACGAAAAAGGCTTACGTTATAAGCAAAAGTACTATACTCTTATACAGCAAAAAGTACTTTAGTTCAAAGATCATTGTGAAAAAAAAAGCAATTTAAAATTTTAAAATTGTCGCCATCCAGAATTTTAAACATTTTAAATAATACAAATTTCTAATGAAAAAAAAAAGATTTCGTTCTGTTTTGCATTCTGTCATAAAATACTCGTATTTTGCTGCAACAAAAAAATGCAGAACGCAGGTAGAACTCTTCAAATCTGGTCCCTCGGCTCTCGCTGCTCCTTAACTGCATGCGAGTATTAAAAAATACATACCTCTTCAGGACACCTTTAAACAAACGGGTGACCGGTTATATTGGAAAGGGTAGATACCTGATACTTTTTGATTCCATTAATTTGAAATACTGAAATGTTCTCAAAAACAACGGGCATCATCTGGGACCTTGAAACAATGTTTTCAGCTAAACTGGGCGTACCATATGTCAGTAATTTTTACTCTGTAATAACCGACCAGTATAAATGAATCTTTCGTAACTCGAAATTCTACAGCTGAAACGTACTTTCCTTAGAGTCCAGTATATGTGATGTGCGTACTTCGTTTTTCCAGTAACTTGAATCTTTGCTATTTCGATGCGTTTATTTACCTTAAAGATTCGATAAACGAAAATTTTATTCATTAAGGCGCGGGGCAGAAGGCCGTAGCCCTGGTTACCCGGTTGTTGCGCAGGTCATGGCCTTACCTGATTAAGTGTTCAAATAGTTCTTGGTTAAAATTTCTGAGTTAGCCATACTTGTCTAAGCTGATAAACAACTCTTGGTTGAACTTTTCTGTAAAAGCCATACCTGTTTAAGTTCACACATAGCTTTGGTTGAATTTTCTTAGATAGACATGCCTACTGAAGTGCTATACCTGTTCAAGTTCATAGTTTTTGGTTAAACTTCTTGCCATAGACATACCTGCTTAACCTAATGGTTGAACTTTTCATATTTATAAGTTGCCGTACAGCTCTGATTCAAGCGCTTCTATGATATCCATACCTGTTTAACATGACACTTGAATTTTCTGTGATAGCCATACTTGTTTAACCTAGTGCTTGAACTTTCCATAACAGCGACAGTTGCTTTACTTCAGGCTTAAACTTTTTCTGACAGCCATAACTGCTCACGTCGATAGACATCCCCTGATTGGAATAGCTGTGATATAAGAACCTGTTAAACTTCATGCTTCAACTTTCTATGACAACATACCTGTCAAAGGAGATATAAATGCTTGGATTGGCATGAATGTAGAGATGACTGAATGAAATACTTCAAATAATTGAATGGAATGTATAAAAATTTGGATTCTACATCTTTACGGGTATTTAATCTTTCTATTCTTTTCTTATTTTTATGTGAGATATTAGAATTGTAAAAGGTGACAACATATCTAGAGAGGGAATTTGTGAAATGTCATAGCCTGGAAAAGATAATACAAAGAAAAAACCGATTTTTTTTTCTTTTTGAAGCACTGGTGATGGTAAAGTACTTTTGCTTTTCCTTTCCACTTCCCTTTAAATTACATTCTTCGTTATTTTTAGAACACACTACAAAGATTACTTCCACTGCTAATTAAGAAGTTTCAAACTTTTTTTACCTCCGTAACAGAAACGGAAAGCAACTGAAATTCAGGGGTCATTTATTTACATACTATATTAACAAGTTCTAATTTACGAAGTCTCCAGCACATATCATAGTTTTATGCTACCTCGAAAATGGGCCTGCATTCTTAGAAGTTTTCTGGAAGATCTTGTTACTTTTTCACCTCTCAAGCAATGCTGTCATCATCCATCTTTATCCAAGAATAGCATTCATCTGCAAACCAAAAAGAGATGGAATTCTGACCAAGAGAAATCAAACTGCATTGTCGAAGAGGTAACATAATCCATTCCAGGTTTTGTAAAGATTTCCTTTGTTCGCAAACTTAAGCATTGTCCGTTTTCATGCAAGAGAAGTGAAACTTCCGATTTCTTTTCTGTCCAAACTTGCTGCATTGGTCTCCGCAATGTAATGGCACATCCATTAGGTCACCTACAATCACCACTTTTTGTTCTACATGATAGTTGCCATTACTTTTCCCGCTGATGAGAATGTCGGTTGTCCCGATTTTTTTCTTTTTGTTTCTTCGTGAGGAGATTGCATGATGTCAAACCATGGTTTTCAATTTTTGGGGTTTTTTCTGGGGTGTAGTGACACATGCAGAACTGCCTTACGTAATGAGTTCATAGAGATGCTTAACATACCTTCCCGGGTAGTGCGTTATACGTATGCTCACTAAAACTACGGCACTAAGCCAATGATTTTTTGTATCCGTTGGATGAGGGAGGATTCTATGTCACCTATATCCTGCAGAAGTGCAGCACTCCCCGGTTGCCGAAAGCACATCTATTTATTTTCAGATTCATTTATTTATTTATTTGAAAAGAGTGAGAAAAAAAAATGGTCCTAAAGCAGTTCAGATGAGATGAAGATATCGTGTACGAAGACCAACTCTTTACCTTTTTTTATTAGTAATTTTTTTTAACTGTGATATATTTTTCTGCCACCAAGAGGGATAATTCTATGCTCAGAAAAACTGGAAAATCTTTCGCATGCATACTTCTATCCGACACACGAAATTTTCCCTTTGGTCCTCCTAAAAAATTCTTATGTAAGATATACCTGTACTTGTTGTGATAGAGATGAGATGAAGTAGGGATTGTAATTTTTCGCCACTCCAGGGAGAAAAATTTGCACCAGGATAAGCTTAAAACATATAAAAATTGAACCATTCTCAAAACAATCCGGCGAGGAAAGAATTTTTCCAGTACAATTTTCCAATTTCTAGTAGCAGAAATACGGAAGAACGACATGTTTTCGTACATGTATAAAAATTGACTTTCTTCACACAAGCGGAAATTATTAAAGCAAAAAATTGTCAGTATGAAAAAAAAAGCTTATAGATATCAGAATATGATCTGAAAAAAGGCCAACATTTTTTGCACAATTTTTTCCACACTGAGGAACAAAATTAACAAATTACCCAAACATTTTAGTGGTTATTTGGAATTCTGCAAAATTAGGAGATAAATATTTCCATTAGAAAAATTAATTCAATAAATTTAAGCTCTCGTATCCCGATGTTGCTTTGCTATGAACAGTTTGTATTAAATTTGCCCTTTTCCTAGTTATAAAGAACACTAGGGAAACGGAGTGCCCCGGTACTGTCTGTATGTGCGTTTAATAACAGAAAAAAAAATAAAATACGAGGGCTCTGTAACGTTTACATAACTGCCCCTGGTTCTTTGTTGTTTCTGCTGGCTAACGGTAAAAACAACAACGCACCAGGTACGATTGCGATTTTATTGTACGTAAAACAATATCGCAATCGTCAAGAGCGTAATGGTGGATAAGAAAAATAAAAAAATTTAACGATTAATCCGAAGAGTTCTTAATAGCGTAAAATACACTCATACATAATTAAGATACTATTTAATGATCAAGAGAAACATGTTATTAAAAGATATTACGCAATTAATGCATATAATTACAAAACAAGTATTATTTTGCGATATTGTTTTTCAATTTTAGCATTTTGTCTCATTTGGGACTCAACTCGTACAAGAAGTTAACACCCTAACCGCATGGCCACTGGGCAACATATGCAACGAACACTATCACAGTATATGTACCTTTAATTTTTTTCTTTCTTTTTTTATTTGCAGTACAAATTACTTATTACGGACTCAGTATTTTCTTTTGATATCACAGGGCGAAACATCTAAGACGATTTTGTTTTCAAGCAAGGTTCTTTTTAATTGACCACGTAGTCATAAAAAAGTCAACCATTGTCAATCCACTGCTGGACGAAGGTCTCCCCAAGTTTCCTCCACAACGGTCTGTCTTGTGCCAGTCTCCTCCATGTCACTCCCGCATACTTTCAAATTTCATCCACCCATCTCCCATGTGGTCTGTTTCTGGGTCTTTTCCTGTCCCTTGGAATCCAATCTAAAATGTCGCCTGCCCATCGATGGTCTGTCCTTCTGGCAGTATGTCCAGCCCATTGCCATTTCAGGGATTTAACTCTGATCATGGTGTCTTCCACTCCTGTCATTCTTCGGATCCACGAGTTTCTCTTCTTATCTCTCCTGGTTACACCAAGCATGCACCTCTCCATGCTGATTTGAGTTGTCTGCAGCCTTTGTATGTCTCTTTTAGTAAAGGTCCACGTCTCTGCACCCCACGTAAGCACTGGAAGGATGCATTGATCAAACACTTTTCTTTTAAGACATAATGGCATATTGCTCTTGAAAATTATGCTGTTTCTTCCAAAAGCTCTCCAGGCAAGTTTTGTACGCCGATTAATTTCTTCATCAATGTGACCTTCACTTGATATCTGCTGTCCAAGATAAACGTACGTGTCTGTTATCTCCAGCTTTTCTCCATCAATAGATAAATCTTCATTTCTTGTAAAAGCATTGAACATCACTTTTGTCTTCTGAAAGTTCATTTTTAATCCCACTTCTTTACTCTTGTCAGCAAGTTCCTGGATCATACTCTGCAGCTCTGATGGGGTAGTTGCAAAAATGACTATATCTAACCCACCTTCGATTTCCTGATGACAATCTCCATTAATCTTTATCCCTTTGTTTTCCCAGTTCAGTGATTGAAAGACATTTTCCAATGTGGCATTAAAGAGCTTCGGAGATATGGTGTCACCTTGTCTCACTCCTTTTCCAATTTTTATGTGTGTTGTATTTTCAAACAGCCGAATCTTTGCACTTGCATTTTTATAGATGTTATTAATAATATTAATGTATGCATCTTCAATACCGCAGGATTTCAGAGCCATTGTAACTGCTGATGGTTTCACCGAATCAAAGGCTTTTTCATAATCGATAAAAGCCATGCACAATGGAAGTTCATATTCCCTCACTCTTTCAATTAGTTCTCTCAGTACGTGGATATGATCTATTGTGCTGTAGCCACTCCTGAATCCAGCTTGTTCTCTCGGTTGAGCCATGTCCAGTGTTACCTTCAAGCGGTGTGAAAGAACTTTAGTGAAGATTTTATAAACCACTGATAGGAGGCTGATAGGTCTGTAGTTCCTGAGATCCTCAATGTCACCTTTTTTATGTAGCAGGATCATTGTAGCGTTGTTCCAATTCTTAGGAATCTTCCCTTCATTAAGCATTGAGTGAAAATTTGGGTGAGTACTGTTTCGATTTCTCCACTTGCTTCTTGTATGATGTCTACAGTAATTCCATCTTCTCCCGGAGCTTTTCCCCGCTTCATGTTCTTGATTGCATGTGCAACTCCTGCTGGGAGGACTGGAAGAACTCTGGTACTGGTACCTTTCGTAATGTCTGGAGTACACGTATCATCCCTTTCATATACACTGCCGGAAAGTGAAAAAAGAACACCAAGAAGGAATTGGCGGACGATCATGAAATTTACATATGTTAATGGGGTCGAGTTTACGTAGGTGTGATGTTAATTTCGGGACCAACCGGTAAGCGCTTACGCCACAGCGCGGCATAATATGCAAATTATCGTCGGTGGTATTTAAGGAGTACGGCGAAGTGAATGTAATCAGTCGTCGGCGTACGGACACGTGAGAAGACCCTGAAGAAGCTGCAATGCCTGAACATGGAAGATGTGTACGATTTCAGCAGTTATCGGACTTTGAGCGAGGTCGTCTAGTAGGACTCCGCGAGGCCGGGTGGTCGTATCGTCGTATTGCGGAGCGAATTGGACGGGAAGTATCGGTGGTGGTACGATGGTGGCGTAGATGGTCCGGGGAACATTTCCACACGAGAAGACGTGGAAACGGGAGTCACAGACGGACTGATGAGCGGACCGATCGACGCATAAGAAGAGCGGCGTCGTCAAGCAGAACATCCACTGCGACGCAAATCCGAGCTGCCGTTGCACCTGAGGTGACTGTGCGAACAATTCGCAACCGTCTACTGGATGCAGGACTACGTGCACGTGTGCCTCTGGCAAGTGTACCTCTGACTCCAGCCCACCGTCAGGAACGGCTGCAGTGGTGTCGCCAACGTCTGCACTGGAGAACGCAATGGCGATCTGTCGTGTTCAGCGATGAAAGCAGATTCTGTTTGGGAGCCTCCGATGGCCGTATGCGTGTTCGCAGACGCACAGGGGAGCGTCTCCACCATTCTTGCATCCGCCAGCGGCATACAGTGCCTACACCTGGTCTCCTGGTGTGGGGAGCGATCAGCTATCACACCCGTACACAACTAGTGTTTTTTACTGGGTACCTTGAACAGCACCTCCTACATCAACAACATCATTCAGCCCGTTGTTGTGCCATTTGTAAGGTCGGTCCATCGTGGTGTTTTACAGCAAGATAACGCACGCCCACACACGTCACGTACAACGCAACATGTACTTCAGGGTGTGAGACAAATTCCATGGCCTGTACGTTCACCGGATTTGTCCCCCATTCAGAACGTGGGGGATTTTATGGGACAACGACTTATCCGGTTTCCACGGCCAGCCACGACCATCCCCGATTTACGCGTCCAGGTTGAGGATGCTTGGAACTCAATACCCCAAACTTACATCCAACATCTGTACGACAGACTCCATGCCAGAATTGCATAGTGTGACGCAGTTCATGGCGGTTCAACCTCGTACTAACCATGTTACATGGAAATGTTATTTTTCAGTTTACCAGCAAATACAGCTGTATTTTGCCATAATGTTTTGATCACGTTATCCTCTGTATTCCGTTATTATACTGTATAAATTTCGTTGGTATCAGACGTCTCCTTCTTGGTGTTCTTTTTTCACTTTCCGCCAGTGTAATTTGGAGTAGAAATCTTTCACTCTTGTCAAAATTTCGCCTCTATTTCGTGTTACAGAACCATCTTCTTTTCTCAGTGCCATAATCTGTTTTCTTCCCTTACTGAGATGCCCCTTTGCTATCTTTAGGCTTTGGTTGTTTTCAATTGCTTTCCTCACTATTTCACAGTTGAATTTCCTTACGTCTTCAGTGATACTTTTTCGTACTATCTTGCATAGCTCTATATATTCCACTTTGGAAGTCACATCTTCTTTAGTTGTCCTCATCTCTCTTCTTTTTGCATCAACATTTTGGTTTTTCCTGATAATTTGTTCACATGCAACTTGTTCTTAGACCCAGCTAATTTTGTTGCTGTTTCCATAAGAGCTTTGGTTACTTTTCTGTTAACTTCAGAAATATCCACTTCTTCCGATGTTAGGCCTTCTAAAGCAGAGAATCTGTTCTTCAGTTCCAACTTGAAGATATTATGGTGTTTTTTAAGGTTGGTTATGTCAATACATTTTGTTTGTCTAATGAGCGCTGAAACGTTCGAGTTTAGTGTTGAGGTGCATCTTACATCTCACCAATCTATGGTCACTACCTGTGTTGAACTTGTTTAGCACACTGCAGTCTTCTATGACGAATTTTTTGTTACACATAATAAAATCAATTTCACTTGTCGTCCCATTTGGCTGTCTCCATGTCCATTCCCTGTGTGGCTTTTTCTTGAAAAAGGAGTTCAAGATGAAAAACCCTTCTGCCTCTGCAAACTGAACGAGAGTATTTCCACGCTGGTTTCTGTTGCCGTGACCGAATTTACCTACTGAAGTTCCATTTTGTTGCTGTTGCCCTATTTTTGCATTGAATTCTCCCATAATTATCTTCAAGTGTTGCTTACCTTTATTATTTAGACGACGAATTTCCTCATAAAACTCTTCAATTTCTTCTTCAGGATGACTTGTGGTTGATGCATAAGTTTGAATAATCTGAGCCTGGTATCTTTTCGAGAGTTGGATAACGAGTCGTGTAGCTCTGTCAGAGGAACTTTCAACTTCTACAACTTTATCCTTCAGTTTCTTGTTTATTATAAATCCAACACCACTAGTTCTGCCAGTATCTGTCCCACGATAGTAGAAGAGATGTCCACTTTTCAGTTCAATGAGATCTTCTCCTTTTCTCCTTACCTCACTTAGCCCGACAATGTCCCACTTGATCCTTTGTAGTTCCTCTTCCAGTTCAAGAAGCCTTGAATCAGAAGATAGGGAGCGTCCATTGTAAGTAGCCACGCTGGCCAAGCCGGTTGGTGAGTGTGGGATAGCATTTCCTCTAATCCCGATGGTATAGTTATACCGCTATTGGCGGTCGTCAGAGCCCCTTTACTGGGAACAGGATGCACCACGAGAAGGCGGGGTTGACATTTTTCAAGGAGAGGTTGTGATGCTACGCATCACCTGACCTTACATTGACATACATATGCCTACCAAAAAACCACTTGCTTCGGTTATTTGCCTTTTCGTTTTGTATACGTCAGTTGGCGCGATACTTCCGGTTCTAGAAAGTGGGTTGGAAAGATCCTTTTGTGTGCTAGAGATGCAACCATGCCAAGATAACCTATACATTGTATATTCTCCGCTTCCGTATTTAAAATTTTCATGTTGGATGGTGCGGATGTATATTAATTTAAATAACTCAGTTTCTGTGATACGTAGTAGAAAAGCCATCGCGGTGGAGCAGCGGTCTAAGACTGGCTTTTGACCATTCTCATCCGAGTTATCATTAAAATTAACTAAATAAAAAATTAAATAATGCGGTCTAAGCACTGACTTTCGATCATTCTAAAACGAGTTATCATTTAAATTAACTAAATAAAAATTAAATAATGCGGTCTAGGCTGGCTTTTGACCATTCTCGTTCGAGTTATCATTTAAATTTACTAAATAAAAATTAAATAATGCGGTCTAAGGCTGACTTTTGACCATTCTCATTAGATTTATCATTTAAATTAACTAAATAAAAATTAAATAATGCGGTCTACGCACAGGCTTCTGACCATTCTGATTCGAGTTATCATTTAAATTAAAAAAAAATTAAATAATGCGGTCTAAGCACTGGCTTTTGACCATTCTCATCCGAGTTATCATTTAAATTAACTAAATAGAAATTAAATAACGCGGTCTAAGTACAGGCTTTTGACCATTCATCCGAATCCTGGTGAGGCATGGATGTTGCCTTTGTCTTACGTAACTGGCTCGCTTCCTTCCCTGGAACCAGTGGCCCTAAATTAAGGATGGGCAGTTGCTCGCGGTGGTCGTTAAATCTCCCCTAACAAAAAACTAGAAAAAATATTTTTCTGGATAAACGTAAGCCTCACCAAGTATTTGCATATATTTCCAGCTTCTTCAAGTGATCGATGCTTCAGTTGGTTGCCGTTAATGCATATTCATTTGTCACGATATGCCTAGTTTCAAGAAAAAAGATCAGAAAAATTATTTTTATACAGAAATTATACCTATTTTCCATTTACTTTCTAGCATATAGTTTTCTCGTCAGGTCGTGTATTTGTTCTAGAATATTTATTACGACATCTATAGTTTCACAAGATGAGTAGGAAAAAATGTTTTTGGTAATTGCTAGAATTTTCGATCTTTCTTAGAACACACTTTGTTCTCTACACTGCGATAATACATTGAACAACTGAAAAAATGTATAGCGTTTGTCTGCGGCCACCAACAAAGAGGTTAGTCCTTGGCGGCCACGATACCGCCGCTATCAGGGAGGTTCTATGCGTTCCCGAAATGTAGAATGCTTATTTCAGCCTCTTTAAAAAAAACTAAAAAAAACAACAACAAAACAGAAGGCGTGCTTATTACGCCCAACACTTCGATGGCCTAGTCCTATCGATAGTTCAGGGAACACAACGAATCAGAGAGTGTCAGCACTGCCTGCAGGCAAAATATGGTTTGCCATCTGCGATCTAATTGTAAGTTGGCTACAGATGTCAACACATACCCATCCAGGGTTAAGAACATGCTGAAAGTCATGCAACGGACATGGTGCGTTATCATCTGTTCAACGTGTGACAGGTCTATTCCCTTCCTTACAACAAATGCAATTTGTACCTCTAGAACTGCTACGGGTTAAAGTAGATTACATTCCTATTAAGCTGGCGATGCAGATGAATGCGAACTAAACGAAGCGGAGCAGCTACATATTTATGAAATGAATGCATACGAAAATTATTTCTATGCCATTATTCATTCATTGGTACTCACATATTTATGCAGTAACATAATGAAATATACATAGGCGAGTGCGCGCTTTGAAGGCATTATCTTGGATTGAAACTTCGTGGGTAACGACGACAGTACCAAAACAATGCACTAAAAATTCTGACCGACTTCTAATTTTGTAAGACTGCTTGATGCTTCGGCACTCCCCTCGCAAGCAGTCTCTGTTAGGGTAGGAATCGATCGAGAGTAAGCAGCAAACTGCTAGTGTACTTTTCAAATGTGCAGTTTTGTTTATTGTGAATGTGTTCCCTTTTGGTTTCAGGAAAATTTCGTTTTGCATTTTTCCTTGGAAAATTTTGCCATTCTTTGTTACAAACAGGACCGGAACAAATTTTTCGTATCTGAGACGGCGAGACTCGAAATTACGCTCCATCGAGTTCAAAAGTTCCCACTTCCACTCAAATATACGATTTTTTTCTTTCTCACAGTTCTATTATAGGAAAGCATTATGATCCCTCAAAAATCTCACTTCTGGTTTTTGACATAATTTTACTAAAAATGTTAATACTGGGTAAATAAATACCCAAGAGCCAACAGTTGAAAATATCAAGTAAAACGTAAAAGTTACGTGAAATTAACTCATTTGTTTTTTCACTCTGCATTTCTGCGGAGAAAATGCAGAGTGAAAAACCAAGCAGCATAGAACGAGTGAATACTATATAGATAGTGAACGTAATAATAAGAAGATGCTTCTCCGATAGGGCTTGGAAAAATTCGTTCAAGATAAAACGCTCAGAGGACCTTTCTGTGATTAGCTCTTAATCCCTACGGTGTGTTCGGAAAGATCACGGACCTAGGTATATCTGCATATTGTATTATATGCCTCCATCCGCTGTTTCGGACAATTCCTTTCACGCATATTCCACCTCACAGTGTAGGCTACTCTGTAAACTGAATAGCTGCGCAGAATACTGTCCGCAACTAACTAAAGCCTTAAAAAAAAAGAAAATATTGAAGAGTATAACTCCCTTTTTCAGTAAATTTATTCACACATTGTGCATTTTTTGTTTACCCCCACAAAGCCTGGCATAACCATGCTAGAAGGGCAACCGCCCTCCAGCAGCTACAGCCCCGGTTACAAAAAGGATGTCCCAGAGACATTCTTTCCATCTCTGGAAAAATGAGCTTGCATTCACACGTCGATTTCTTCCCACCAAACTATGGCGCAGTTAGTGACGAGCATGGTGAACGCTTCCATCAGGACATCTCGGCGATGAAGCAGAGGTGTAATTGTAAATGGAGTTCCACCATATTTGCTGGTTATTATTGGATGTTAAAATGAGATTCCCAGAAACTGAATACAAGCGAAAGTCACAAAGAAGCCATATTTATGACAGGTAAGTTTGTATATATTTAATGTCATGTAAATAACAGATATCGTATTTGAATATAGGAAAGTGCATTTTTTTTTTCAAAAATAGGAGTCAATAG
This sequence comes from Macrothele yani, assembly GCA_039090855.1. NCBI lineage: Eukaryota > Metazoa > Arthropoda > Arachnida > Araneae > Macrothelidae > Macrothele > Macrothele yani. The sequence goes on along the minus strand of CM076996.1, from coordinate 729,850 downwards.
GTCAATTTAATCATCATTTTCATGATCAGCGGCCCAAAATACATAAAGAAATAATAATTTGATAACCATAACACAAAAAATGTCAGTTTGTTGGCCAGTGTTATGAAAAGGCTTTGATTCCGTGAAACCATCAGCAGTTATAATACCTTTGAAATTCTGCGGAACTGACGATGTTAACATTATTAATAACATCTATGAAAATGCAAAAGTTCGGCTATTTGAGGATACAGCACCAATAAAAATTGGAAAGGGAGTGACTAAAGGTGATACCATACCTCCCACATTCTTCAATGTCGTATTTCAGAATGCCTTTCAATCATTTTTTCTTTATTTGGGCTTTAACGACTACAGTGAGCAACTCAATGGGCTATAAGCAGTCGCTGGTTTCTAATTTAGGGCAACTGGTTCCAGGAAAGGGAGAAAGCCAATGCCGTAAGACAAATACAACATCCATGCCTCACCGGGATTCGAACCCACTTGGACGAACTGCCGTAGACCAGCGTTTAGACCACTGCGCCCCAGGGGCGGTCTTTCAGTCACTGAAATGGGAAGACAAGGGGATAAAAATTAATGGAGGTTATTTAATTCACCTTTGTTTTGCTGATAACATAGTCATTTTTGCAACTACCCCTTCAGAGCTGCATAGTGTGATCCAGGAACTTGCTGACAAGAGTAAATAAGGAATTGAGATTTAAAAGAACTTTCAGAAAACAAAACTGATATACAATGCTTTTACAGGAAATGAAGATTTAAATGGGGAAAATCTAGAGGTAACCCATACTTACACTTACCTTGGACAACAGATACGGATCAGCCACCCAGGTGGCGTAGTGGTCTTGACGCTGGATTCTGACCTTTCATCTGAGAGGTGTTCGAATCTCGGAGAGCAGTGAATGTTGAATTTTTCTTACGGCACTGGCTCTCTCTCTTCCTTGGAACCAGTGTCCCAAAATTAGGGATGGATGACTGCTTACAGACCATCGAGTTGCTCGCGGTGGTCGTTCAACCCCCAAAACAGAGGCAGAACAGATATCAAGCGAACGCCACATTGATGAAGAAATTAATCGGCGCGGCGTAAGAAACTTGGTTGATGCATCCTTCAAGTTCTTACGAATGGGGCAGAGACATGGACGTTAACTAAAAAAGACATACAGAGGCTGCAGACAACTGAAAGAAGCCTGGAGAGATGTATGCTTGGTGTAACCAGGAAAGATAGGAAGAGGTACTTGTGGATCAGGAAAATGACAAGAGTGGAAGACATCATGATTAAAGTAAAATTTCTAAAATGGCAATGAACTACACGTATTGTTAAAAGAACGTACCTCCCGATGGACAACTGAAATGTTAGACTGGATACAAAAAAAAAGGACAGAAAAAACCCAGAAGATAACGTGGGAGATGAAAAGACGAAACTCGAATGCTTGTCGGAGTGACATTGAAGAGACTAGCTCAAGACATAGTTGTGGAAGTAACTTGGGGAGACCATACAGCAGTGGATTGATGATGGTTGACGATGCTGGTGTAGATAACGTTCATATAAGTCTTTATTTCGTTCACATTTTATATTGAGAATATAGATGCAATGCAGCCAGTTAAAAATACAAATACACTGTTATGTTATTCATAATCAAAATTTAACAGTGTGTTGCTTAATAGTCATGATGTATTTCAGTTACAAAACATGCTCTTTACATTTATTCAGCTATGGAAAATCATCTAGGATTTATATTTTGAGTAGCCGCGCCTGAGTTTCGTCACATAACCGAAGAATAAATACACTGCTGGCCACCCAAAATGCAACACCAAGAAGGAAGCATCCGATTGGCCTGAAATTCTCAGCATGCGTCGCCCGCAAGAGGACATGCAAACGATTAGCATTGCAGGGCATATGCAAATCATGTTCGCCCGGCACGCCATCGAGAAGCACTATAAGAAAGTTGCACAGAAGGCGGGGTGTAAGTAGTGGAAGTGTGTTGTGCTGCCGGACCTGTGCGTGGGAAGCTTCCTGATGCCTCGTCGCAAAATACGGCACTCATTCCAGCACGTTTCGGAGTTTGACAGAGGACGAATAGTGGCTTATCGCGAAAGCGGTTTATCGTACCAAGACATCGGCGCCCGTGTGGGACGACATCCAGCCACAGTAAGGCGAGTATGGATTCGGTGGGTGCAGGAGGGACGGACGGTCCGACGTGAGCGATTGCCGCAGCACACCACCGAACGAGAGGACCGGCATGTTGTGCGGCGGGCATTGACGGCTCGCACCGCCACATCACGAACGTTAGAGCAGGAATTAGGGTGTGTTGCGCAACAACCTGTGTCAGCACGTACCGTTCGACGTCGTCTGCAGGAGCGGAGACTTGTCGCACGGCGCCCATTGCTCCGATTACCATTGACGTTACACCACCGGCGAGTGCGGCGGCAGTGGGCCGTTGAACGCCACACCTGGACTACGGAATGGCACGACATTGTCTTCTCCGACGAATCCCGCTTCTGCCTGCAACACCACGATGGTCGGATCCGCGTGTGGCGGCACCGTGGCGAGAGACTGTATGACGCCTGCATTATGCATCGCCATACAGGTCCGTCGCCTGGCGTTATGGTTTGGGGCTCAATTGGATATGACGCCTGCACCCCTCTGGTACGCATCGCTGGTACACTCAACAGCCACCGCTACATCTCCAAGGTTTTGGAGCCTGTAGACCTCCATTACCTGCAGGACCTGCCAGCGGCCACGTTTCAACAGGACAATGCGCGCCCGCACGTGGCACGCATCGTACAACAATTCTTCACGGCCCACCATGTGTCACTGCTGCCGTGGCCCGCTTATTCTCCCGATATGTGGCCCATCGAACACGTCTGGTCTCTGATCGGCAACCGAGTGGCCCGGCAAGCACCACCCGTGGCTACGCCTGATGAACTGTTGCAACGTGTGGAAGCAGCCTGGACCGACATACCCCGAGCTCACATCCAAAGCCTCTTTTGTTCGATGCCGCGGCGTGTAGCGGCCGTTATTGCCAGCCATGGGGGCCACACGAATTATTTATGTCTGCGTGTTCCGCAAGTCACACGGGCCTGTAAGCTCAATCGTTTCATCTTTGTATCTGTTGTTATGTGTCCAGTAAATCTGGCTTTACTATCTCGTGTCCTTCTTGGTGTTGCATTTTGGGTGGCCAGCAGTGTATTAATGTACTGTACCATTGCCTCATGTTTCTGATTTATGTATTTTACAATTAAAAATGAGTTACACACACACAAATAGAGATCGGAAAGGTATTTTAATGGGATTTTCTGGGAAACTCTCCACATCAGAGGCACATATTATTTTGCTGCGTGCTGCTGTCTTGCTAGCTTAGATTTGTGAAGAAATGCACATATAGTACTTATGAAACGTTTTCAAAAGCTGCTTAAATTTATTGCTTATTTTTGTCTATTCTCGTAATGTAAAAAGTTAACAAAAGGAATTCCTGGGACATTTTTACTACTAACACGAAAAATAACACAAATCCCTTTTTTTTATTGGAGGTTTAACGACAATCGTCCCTAATTTAGGCTCACTGGTTCTACGGTAGTGAAAGAGCCTGTGCTGTAAGACAAACACAACATCTATGCCTCACGGGATTCGAACCCGCACCCACCTCGGACGAATTGCCATAGGCCATAGCTTACACCACTGCGCCACCGGGGAGACACAAATTACTTGCACTTAATTAATAGTTGAAAAGTAAAGTGAAAAATATTTTAAAACAACAGAATCTCAGTCATCGAAACAGCTACGTGTTGCACAATGGAAGACTAAAATTCATGACCGTTAAAGTAACACAAGCGAAACTTTTCAAGAGTTCTGTCCAAGCAAATAGAAGTGCTAATAAGGTCTGAACACAAACAAAATACTAGAAGATTTGGGAGGTGGATGAAAGATGACACAGTACAAAGATAGTAACGTTTTTTCTAATTATGGGGTTTAACGACCACTATGAGCAACTCATACGGGATAAGCAGTCATCCGTCTGAGATTTGGGTCCACTGGTTCCAGGAAAGGGATAGAGCCAGGGTCATCGAACAAACACACCAGCCATACCTCATCCGTGATTCGAATCCCGGCCCAGCTCAAACGAATAGTTAGAAGTCTACGCCACACGGCCACCGGGCGGCCTGAGGTTAATGTTAGTCACTGCGTTAAAGCTACGCGAGGACCAATACAAGAAGAGCTTATAACTCTCTTAAACATTTCAGTGGATGGAAGTCTTAGCCAGTATCAAGATAAGGGGCAATGCATAACAGGCAGCTGATGGACGCAACAAGACGAGGCATTTCGTTTGATACATCAACCTTGCACTTGCCTTTCCGCCCCCTCAGGTCTTAGGAAAGGAGTCTATCTTGGCTGAAGACCAACGAGACCACGACCAGAACCGTTTTATTGCAGGAAGCTCACGACAACTATTCCAAATGTACCCATTTCTGGAGGTATACGAGTGCGGCCTCTCGAGCAAAGAAAATGAGAAGCCGAAATGCTTTGTTTCAACTGTAGTGGAGATGGCAGATTACATGGTCTCCATTTTCCTGGAATCACCCGAGCTTTATGACGATACCAATGAAAGGAATTATTTCTTCCACCGATCTTTAGGTATGAGAATCATTAAGTTTCCCTACAATATATCCACATGACTTTTTAATTCTTATGTTCTTCGGCAGTAGAATAAAGGAAAGTAAAAAACCCAATGTGAATTTCTCCACAAAATTAATAGCTTGCTAAAAGTTTCTGCTGCCCCTGTGAAATCTGCCGCCCTAGGCACGTGCCTAGTGTGCCTGTGCATTAACACCACGCTGCCTAAATGATGTCATACCATACCAGAGGTTAACTTGGGCCGGAGCTCACCGCATCGCTGCTCCGGTACTTCTTCATTTTTGGCGAATAATTAGCCGGAGTCCTGAAATACACGTTTCTTTTGCACGCCCAAACGCACGAGCGAGATCGCGCCGTCAAAATCAACAATCCTTTGGCTAAAGGCTTTGAATGCGCGTTTCCAGTCACTAATTCTACCTTTAAGAAGAAATTGTGATGAGCAAACTTTGCCGATTCCTATCATTGTGGCTTCGTTGCGGTAGCACTGCATATTGGTCTCATCTCGCACTTAGGGCTCCAGCATTTTTTTAGTTAGAAATTAAGCCCTAGTGCATACTAGTCGTGTAGAACTTAATATTTTTTTAGTTTATGAAATTCTGTCAACTTTTCGAATATAATCAAAACTAAATAAGCTGATGTAAAAATTTAACTAAATACGCTGATGTAAAAATTTACCTTATTCACTGTTTGACCTACTGTACATTTCGCTCACTGGATGAAGTTCGGACACCTGACAGAGAGCGTGTTTTCAATATTTTTACAGTAGAACATTCGCTTTCTCTCACGGCAAACACATAGGTGTGTGGGGGTTGGGGGTGAAAAGCGAAAGGTTTCCTATTTGACAGGAAGCAACAATGAATTTCATGATGTGCGTCGAACAACCTTCTGTTTTCGGGGTTCGTTCAGTATGCTAGATTCGTGAATTATGAGGTTAAAAAACCCATACATTCAGTATTTTATTCATTCAAGTGGTTCTTCCTGGAGTAAATACCAATTTTGATAGCATGCATGTATGTATGTACGTATGTATGAAACAGAACACGGCTGAGATATCGACGAGTGAAAGCTGGCTGAGAAGTACCCGGCAAATTGTGGGAGTATTTGTATGCATAGTACAGAGGAATAATACAGATATGGTCGAAATTGTATTTGTACTACTGGCGTGTAGCCCAGTTCATTGTATAATTTTTAATAATGCTTCCACTTCTGCAGGACTTAGAAGATTGACAACAGGAAAACGCACAGCTCTTTTAACGTGCAACGCGAAGGGAACAGTCATACTAAAGTCGTTAGCGATCGGCAAATATCCCACTTATTTGGATGGAATTAAAAATCTGTTAAGTGAATAAGCCGAAAACACCAGTGCTTACATGGATAACAGCTTCAATTTCTGAGGATTGCTTTTGCAGATGGGGTAGTCACTGGATGAGGAACATAAAACAATCGGACATTTGTCATAACGAATCATTTTTTTAACCTTTGAACATAACATCGCTGAATCAACTTTTCTACAAAGAATTACAAAAGCCTTTAGGACCTGCTTTGACAGACCCAAGATAATAGTCTTGGAAACTGCTTTCGACATCGTAAACAGCTATCGATTCTAAACTATCACCCACAACAAGGCATCCGACATCAAAACTAGAAAATAGGAATTAGTGTGAAACGATGAAGTCTAATAAAGTCAAGTTACTGACATGTGCAGAAGCCTAACGACATGGATGAATAACAATTTAATGACTGGGGGCACACTGATCGCTATCTACAATTTAGTACGTCTTTAACAAAAAAAAAAAAGGAACTGCATATCCGTCAGTGCCTTACAGAGGAGGAAGGAATAAGAAAAATTATTATGAACTTGAACGATGGTATAACAGAAAACTCTTAAAGCTATTCTCATCTGGGGATGCCCGGACAGACGACGGTGAAACTGACTGTCAGCACCAACTCCTTACAAGACCGGAAGTTCTCTCGATGAAATTGAGACAATTCGAAGTAAATTACGATTATTAACACTTTTAAATTATAATCGCTTTATAAACATAACTAGCGACCCGGCCCGGCTTCGCACGGTAGCAATTTTGAATTTACGGAGAAATGTTTTTTTTTCACCGAGGTGTTATAAGATTTCCTTGTAGACAACACTTGTCGTTTTTCCTCCAGACGTGAGCACGAAAAGGTTTCGTTTTGCCGTGACACGCGAAAGAGCCACGTAAAGTGCTTTATTTATTGTCATGGCAAAGCAGAGCGTTACCGGGAATACGATTCGTTTGAAATGAAACGAGAAATCTCTTGGAATCATTGGGATTCTCGGTATTAAAACTGTTTCTGCAGTGCCACAGCCAGTTAAAATGGTAGCTTGAATCAAAAAGTTTTTCAAAGTTTTTATTTGCAATCGCGTCCCATTGCATAACTTCGGTTGGTTTAGATTACGTAACAATATAATAGGAACCCCCCCCCCCCTTTCAAAATCAGTTTGTGTGCTGGCATGCTGGAAGGATGTAAAGAATTTAGAAATTCTGTTGGGTAATGAACGGCCTCTTCAGTGTCCACTACCATGTCTACTGAGTAATATACTTGAGTTTGGGCATTGAATTTGGAGAGCACCAAGTCGTTAAGTTTTCGAACCTGTGCATTTGTCGGCGATAAAATTGCTCTCTCTTTAAACCATGTGTAACGTATACTCTATATTCACTTTCCTTTTGATTGTACTATCTCTGGTTATTTTATTTTTCTATGTAAATTATCTTCTTACTGAACGAGATGTTATTTCACCCGCTGAATGAGATCTGGCAATGAGTGTAAGTCATGACGTGGTGGTAGCCAGTATAAATAGGCGCGTTCAGCGATACCTGAGGAGAGCGTTTGTTGTTGTACGGAGAGCGTTGGTTTATGTGAAGGAGAGAGTTTGTTGTTGTACGGAGAGAGTTTGTTGTTGTATTGAGAGCTTCGTTCTATGTGATTAGGTTGATTCTTCATTATTGTGATACGAGTAGTGTGTGTGCGTTGGATGATTTCAGAGTTATCTAATAAAAGAGCTTTTTCGTAAGTACGTCTTTCTCAATTCATAGTTTTTGTCAGATCTCTGTCTGGCTGTTAGGTTAATGTTATTAGTTGATTATCATTAACAACCAGCGTTAAGACTTTATTCATCTTAATTACTGCTACAACATTACTACCAGTTATAAGTTTGTTCATTACTATTACTACACTACTAGCAGGAGACTTTATTCATGATCTTAATTAACTAATAACACAACAACCATTTGAATTCACTATTAGAAGCTTAGTACAAGCATATAATTCAGTAGCAGAAGCAATTATAAAACATTACTAGCTTAGTTAAAAGCTTTATTCATTATAATTAGCTTAGCTGGTAGAAAGAGTTTATTCATTATACATGAAAGCGACTTATTTGAAAGGTCATGGATTTCGGGATAAACATTAGTAATCAATTCTTGAATGTTGCTGACTAAAACACATAAATCATGATTGAGGTTAATTTTACCTTCATTCAAAGATAAAAAATCTCCATTGCCTACTTTAAGTAACATTTCAGCAAAACGACTATTGTCTTCTGAAGATAAGAGTACTCTCATGCTAGTTTTGAGTAATAATTTAGTTACACCCGGCCAAATGTAAGATATTTTTAAAGAAGCGTTCAGGTCGTCAGCTCTCGTTCCTCTCGTCACAACTGGTAAGATTTTATGAAAATCTCCGGAGAACAGAACTGTGCATCCACCCATATGTCTGTTTGTATTCCTGAGATCACGCATGGTCCTGTCTAGTACTTCGACCGACGTTTTGTGCTACATTGTAGCCTCATTCCAAACTAATAATGCACAGTTTTGGATCAATTTGGCAGTGTTGCTTTGTTTGGAAATGTTACATACGCTTGTATCATGATGACAGACTTTCAGAGGAAGTTTAAATGTGGCATGGGCAGTTCTTCCCCCTTCCAAAAGAGTGGCTGCAATTCCAGATGATGCGACGGCAAGAGCAATATTACCACTAGACCTCACTTTGGCGAGCAACAAATTTATCAAGAATGTTTTACCTGTACCTCCAGGGGCATCTAGGAAAAAATCTTACCTTCCTTATTTGTTATGCTACATATTATGGCGTCATAAGCTTTTTTATGATCGGGGTTTAGACGGTGTTCTTCCTGAGCGACGGTTTGTAACAGCCGAGATCGATCATATGACATTTCCCTTAAGTAGTCACTGTTGTTCGACTGTAGGTTATTGTTATCTGGCAAAGGAAGTCCAAACTCTTTGATAGATTTGTTTGTAAATAATTGTACTATTCTGTTGACTTCAATCAATGCTTCATGGAACACATTTTGGTCATAATATATCTTCAGACATGTTTTCACGGTGATTATTCCAAAGAGTCAACAGATCAGAAACTTGGCAAAAAACGATTATGATGGAAAATAAATATCTAAGGGATACTGCAGAACTACATAGTGCAGCTTCCGATAATGTATTTTTTCCAGTGAGAATCGTCTTCCAGCAATCCCATTGCTCTTCACGCAGCTTGAAATGTGTCGTACGTTATTCCTGCCACAGTTCTTAAATATTCAAAAGAAGAAGGTCCTTTAACCTCATGAAGTAACATCCTTAGATGAAAACATTCAGTGTTGTTGGGATGGACTACATACACTCGGCCAAGCGTATCTGTTTTTTTAATGTCGCCATAGCCCTAAACAGGCATTCCTTGTTTCCTCCGTTGAAATTTCTTGTTACTTAGATTCCAAGTATAATAACCTGGAACTTTGTCATAAGTAAGATTTTTTGCAAAGTCATCTTCTGAACATAATTTTAAAAATGCTGTTAGCGTTGTATCACATGGATTATTTACGATATCATTGGCATTACTTTCAGTGTAATACACGCGTTGCCCATTTTCGCTCGTTCTTGTACACTGAAGGATAAAATTCGCCACACTGCCTCCGAGGTGCAAATATATCTTCCGAATTGATATTGTTGAACCTCATGTGTAGATTCTATGATGAAAGTAGCTTGATCGCTGCCTTTATTTATGTATTTACACACATATTTAATCGATTTGACAGAACTACATAATTCAACGTTGATGTGAGCGTCAAATATTCTAAGGAGAACCGGATTATACGGTACAACCCATTCGTTATGTATTTCATGATTCCGGTTAGTTACAGTTTCTCCACCGTCATGAGGTGACAACCTGCGGTATTTGGGATACCCATCATCACCAGTAGATGTGCAGCTTTGAAAATGTTTTGGATATTTTTTGCTGCAAAGTCCGTCACGGATGCAAGGCGAATTTGTGTTGAAAGTGCCACATAGGCCATGAATCATTTGCTTTGACACAATATCATGTAATGTTAGGTCTGTCTGTTTATTTGGTAATTCTGCTGAAATTACACTATCTATGAGGTCCGGAGTAATTTTGTTCTGCAACCATAGCAGAATATGTACAGGAGGCAGTCCACGTTTCTGCCATTCGACAGTGTACATGTGGCAGCGAGGTGGACCAAATATTTTCGCTTCATTAATGAAGAACATCAGTTTTTTTAATTTTCAAATGAAATACTCTGTTTACTATGTCGTATCTGTCTTGTGGTGCTGCAGTGGCATGTAGGTTTTCTTTAATTTCATTCCACTTAGTATTACACGTAAATGTAATAAACAAATCAGGTTTGCCATAATGCCTGACATAAGTCATCGCATCTTGTGTTCGTTCATGAAAATATCTTGGCCCTCCTTTAAAAGACGATGGTAATCTGACCAATTGGCAGATTTTGCCAACATGTTCGTTTCCTCGCAAAGCATCTTGCAAATGGATATACTTTTCCGTTCGCAGTTTGGTCTGATTATTTCGGATGTAAGCTAAACGTTCCGATTCAATCTCAGCATATTGATCTACCAAATACTGGTTCAGTAGCATTCCAAATCTAAGTATTGTATTAAAGTTACTGAGCCTTGTCATTATTCGGTAACAATAATAATTCGTACATGACACCGTTTTACGTAGCGGTGCCCCAGTGGTCGGGTCAAGTTGAGAAATATTTATCGAATAACCATCTTCGCCTCTACATAATATTAAAGGATATTGCAAACTATCATAAGATGTCTGAATTTCAGCAATTTTTTGAAGGTTGTCATCTCGACACGCAATACTATGTCTCTTCTGTGAAGTTCTTGCCCAGCTAACACAACAGCTACTTCAGTCGTAGCAGGGGCGTATAACGGCCAAGATGTTAACCGACAGCTACTTTATCAGCGTGGATTTTGGTACGTTTGCTGGCATACTATCGATCGCAGTTTTAAAAGATTGAACATATTTATTATGGCAGTGTAACATTTCTTGCAAAGACTTCACCAAGAAAGTATCAAGAGCTTGTCGATTGATGTTACATCGAATTGAAGCTTGTGTTTCAGGGTCCGCGATAAAATAAAAATGTAGGAATTTCTGATCATCAGGATCAGAAGGAAACAGACTACCGGCCAAATGGTATACTTTTCCTTGTACCTTAAATGTCAGCATAAAGCCACGTTTGATTACTTGTGTACTCATAAATGAGGTAATTTGAAATGCATTATTATACTAACGTATGTCTTTCATAAATTCTTTAGAGTTTAGATGATCACCTGTAAGAAGCGAATTTAATGGTTCGGGAGGGGGAAATATTTCTTCTAGTTTAATTTTCCCCAGCAAACAACACGATTTGTCTTTCCATTTCTGAGCTGAACAATATTGACAGATAATAAGACAGTACCTATAGAAACAGAACTCTCATTTTTATAATTTATGGATGAATCATAATTCATAGTGGAGTACTCTTTATCGGACCACGAACATTTGCTCTTTCAGTTCGACTTACTTGTCTCCTCTCTCTTAGATTAACATGTCTCGTCCTGTCAGCAGATAAACGATTGTTGCGCTGAACATACGATTATTTTTCTCTCTGAGAATTATGTCTACTTCGATCTAAAGAGAGACGAGTATTACGTTCAACAGGCGACTGTCTTTCTCTTTGCAAAGCCATTCTTTGTCTGTCATTTGCAAATCGAGATTCTGTTTCTTGGAAAGTTTCATTATGACGGAAAAAACAAATTATTTTAGCGTCCGTTGTACTACGACCTATATTCGATTTTCGTCTCGGCATAATGTTAATAAAATATTTAAATTTTAATTAAAGAGCTACTCGAAGTGATACATATGTGTGGACGAAAACAACTACGCATTCAGTCTGTGTGAGCGCCGATAAACCAATTATCTTTCAGCGTCCGATGTAACTACGCATTTAGCCTGTGCGAGCGCTGATAAACCAATTCTTTCAGCGTCCGATGTAACTACGCATATAGTCTGTGGCCTTACATACTGTCAGACCGGCTGCCGTGCATGCTCCTCGCGTCTTTTTCCCAACGGCCGTCGGGCATGCGCCTCGCGACTTTTTCCCAACGGCCGTTGGGCATGCGCCTCGCTTCTGTTTCCAAATGAGCAAAAATGTTTCGTAAACCGGTCGTTGTTTAGGCAGTGGAAGCCACGAAAGAATACGAACAGAGGTTTTTTCTTTGACTTGTCACTAAAATCATTACTGCTCAACTCCCTTTTGTCATAGATTAACGTTTCATACACCTAAACCTTCCTTAGCAAATGCTCTACGGAATGGTGAAAAACGCATCAAAATATATCCAGCGATTCTCGAGATTAGCCCGAACAAACAGACAGACGCCTACCGGGGATTTTATTTTATACTATGTATAGAAAACTGACGTTTTGGATAGTACAAAGCAACTAGAATTAATTACCTATACACTGAGTGGCCACTTTATTATGACCACTTGACAGTTTTAAGCAAATGAGCTATGGCTGCACGCTGTTGCCGCCAGAGGGCGGGGCTAGTATATAAAGGGAAAGCTTAGTGCTTGCTACAGTAGTAGAAGGGATTTTTTGGCGACGAGATGGATAAAAAATGCGATTTGACGGACTTTCAACGTGGGATGATTGAAGGAGCTCGGAGCCATGGAGCGAGTATCACCGAAACCGCCGCATTCATGAAATGTTCCAGAGCAGCTGTTGTTAAAGTGTTTAAAGACTGGACTGTCAGCCAAAAAACAGGGTCTCTACGTGCAACGTGTGGTCGTCATTGACTAGTGACTGCTCGGGCGGAACGGAGAGTGTCCAGACTGGTAACAGACAACAGAAGGGCAACAGTGCAGCAAATTACAGACCATTTTAATCAAGGATCCCCTCAAATGATCTCTGCACGCACTGTTCGCCATACACTGCATCGGATGGGACATGGCAGCCGAAGGCCTGTTCGAACACATTTGCTGTCTGCAGTTAACAAGGGAAAACGTCTCCAGTTCGCACAGGAACACAAGGATTGGACAGTCGATAATTGAAAACCAATTATGTGGTCCGATGAATCACGTTTTCAGTTGCACCATGCCGATGGCCGAGTGAGAATTTGGCGGAAACAGCACGAAAGCATGGACCCCAAATGCATTGCTACAACCCTTGAAGCTGGTGGAGGCAACATTATGGTTTGGGGAATGTTTTCCTGGCATGCTTTGGGACCTTTAATTCGTGTTGATCAACGTCTGACTGGCACATCATATCTAAACATCGTTGCGGACCAAGTGCATCCTGTCATGTGAATAGTTTATCCCGATGGGGATGGCTACTTTCAACAAGATAATGCGTCCTGCCATAGTGCTCGTATTGTACAGGATTGGTTTCAGGAACATGCCGGGGAGTTTACTTTGCTTAGGTGGCCTCCACAATCTCCAGATCTCAACCCCATTGAGAATTTGTGGGATGAAGTTGAACAAGCCATCAGACAGCTGGATACACAGCCCTGCAATCTCACACTCCTGGAAAGTACTATTCATCAAGCATGGTCCCAGATTCCACAAACCACCTATCAACATCTCGTGGAGTCCATGCCACGAAGAATCGACGCAGTATTAAAGGCAAAAGGTGGCCCAACGAAGTACTGAGGGGGTGGTCATAATAAAGTGGCCACTCAGTGTATAATCGCTTTACTACAATAATAATATATTTACTGTTGTTAGCAACAACATTTCTACCTTATATTATACATTCTTTCAGCACACGCCTTGTTAAAACAGCTTCTTTACAATTTCTTCAGTTACATATAATGCAAGAATGTATTTTCACTCTGCCATACTTGGCACGTGCTTAAGAAGGCAAATTTCAGCCGGGGTCGATTGTTTTCACGCACTAAAATATGATTACTTTGCATCCCTATCTTTTGGCAATTTTTTTTAGATAAAAGAAAAAAAAGAAAAGAAACGAAACGGAAAAGTGCTCGATGTGTAATAGATGGATGGATCGACCAACACTGAAAAAGTTTACGTTAGCATTACTTGTTCACGAAATGCGCTAAAAACAGGCAACCAATCAGACAGTCACATTTTTACAAAGCTAAATTATAAAGGTTTTTGTTTTCTTTGGAACTCAACAAATTGAAAAAAAAAAAGAGCCCTACGGAAATGTAGGCTGCAGCCAAATCCAGAGAATATTTTGTGTTTTGCTGGGGAGAGGCAAAAACCAAACTTATATCTGTTACAATGTAAAAAACGAAAAAAAAATTGCAGTGAACAAGGTATGCTAAGGATTTGTTGCTAGAGTCTTCCTTTAACCCTTTATGGGGCCAGTGTACCTAAACCGAATGATGCCCAAAAATGTACTGCGCCTCCCAAACAAAAATGTTCACATAGCGGCCGGGATTTACGAATTTATGAACGGTACGGAAAAAATAAGACCTTTCCCTTCTTACCTCAGCATTACCGACCGTAAACCTGACACTAGTGGTATACGCTCGTTTCTAGTCCTTTAACAGTTCCATTACGCAAGGCAGGAGGGGGAGGCCAGCTCCCCTAACATGAACATCATGGCACTGGGTAGAAACAAGTGACTCAAACATCTTTCTCGTTTCTAAGTTTGTTGCCATTGTCATATAGCCCTTTCAGCAAGTAATCAGTCAGAGAGGATTTGTGTCAATCCTCCTCCTAAATGATCACTTTGATTAATAAAGCTAAGGGGAAAGTACCACATTACGATGCACAGGTTCACTCGGTTCAGCCGCGTTCGGCACACTTCCTAGACAGCGAATATATTCGCTAGAGCTTATTTCTGCCAATTTTGCTGACCACGAGTTAATTCGTTCCAGTCGACTAAATGGTTAATACACTCATCGTCAAAAAAATAGTTGCACCCAGAAGGAAGCAACCGACAGAAATGAAACTCGGTGGGTAGGTTTGACATCGTGAGACATGCAAGTGATTCAAGTATCACGCTCGGCCACGCATGTGACGCAAGCAAGCAGATGTCGTAGCGCTGTGCCTGACCGGCTATATAAGGTCGTCCCGTTGCGCGTGTTTGCCATTCTGACTTGTGCTGTTGTGTTGGTTGCATCCTTTGCAAGTAAAGTATGCCTCGGAGAAAAGTTCGGAAGCAATTCGAGCAGTTGGAGGAGTTCGAGAGGGGCCGCATCGTCGGGCTCCGGAAAGCGGGGTGGTCTTATCGACGTATTGAGCGCCATACCGGTCGTGCGGGTACCAACATAACACGCTATTGGCGGCAATGGATAGAATAAGGCACGCAGCAGCGACAGGAAGGGTCTGGGAGACCTAAACGAACCACGGGGGGAGAGAGAACCGACGGGTTGTCCGACATGCGCGGAGTGACCCAACAGCCACGACTGCGGATATTCAGAGAGCAGTGCTACCCTTTATGCATCGTCTGATTAGTGCCAGCCCCATTGGCAGACTGCTGCTCGACGTGAGACTACACGCACGCAGACAGTTACGACGACTGCCCTTAACACCAGTGCATCGTCGCCAAAGACTGCAATGGTGTCGTGCCAGACTGTCATGGAGCCACGCAGAATGGCAACGTGTGATCTTCAGCGACAAGTCCCGCTTTTGTATTGGAGGAGACGACCAATGAATCCGTGTGTGGAGGCACCGTGGTCAGCGCCAAGATGAACGGTTTGTTGTCGAGCGTCAGACGTCCAGTAGGCCTGGTGTCATGGTGTGGAGTGCAATTGCCTACGATGCCACATCACCTTTGGTGTTCATTACAGGCACTTTGACAGCCCAACGTTACGCTAATGAGGTCCTACAACCAGTGGCCCTACCTTTTCTGAACGCTCATTCCGGTGCGATTTTCCAACAGGACAACGCTCGTCTGCATACTGCTGTTGTGTCGAGAGCTTGCCTTAAGGGCACTGACACTCTGCCATGGCCAGCTGCATCGCCAGACCTATCGCCGATGGAAAATGTGTGGGATGCTATTGGACGCGCTATCCACACTCCACCCCTACCGCACAATCTGCAGGAACTGCGTGAGAAGATTCAAGCTGCATGGGATGGGTTATCGCAGGACACCATTAGGAACCTGTTCAACTCCATGCCGAGACGTCTGGCATGCTGTGTGAGCAAACATGGCGGCCCGACGCCATACTGAGAGACACTACTTATTGGCGTGTAGCTCAATAAATATTGCCCATATCAGTCTCAATGTTTAATCATTTATTGTTCCTGGTAACCTTTACCTTCCTCCTGAATAGCATTGCAATACGACTCGTCCTTCTGGGTGCAACTACTTTTTTTGACGATGAGTGTATAAACACATCATCGCTTTCCAACTGATCCTAATAACAGGTGTCAACTACATACAGTATATGTATGTGTATATATTTTTTCTTATTGTTTTTACACAATTTCTCTCTCTTTTTTTCTTTTTTTCGGTTTGGGAACGGAACTGCTCTTTTTTCATTGAATTCTTTTACTGGACTATCTCCGATACGCCCTTCATAGGGCTTTTCAGGAAAGTAACTCACTTGAACCGCAAGTATCTACTACTGTACTTACCTTTGTTGGAATTTTCAATGTTCAACTGGGAGCAGTCGTTCGTTAGCGTGTTGACTCCACACCTGTACACGGCACCGGAATGTTTAGTACCTGGTTGGCTTGTATTGGCACGTGGTGATCCAACAAGCAGCCTAAAACAGATTTCATAACATAATGAATAATCTCAAACAAATGTTAACACAATCACTACATAACTGAAACAAATGTTGACAGATACTAGCACGAAACCTCAAATGTACAATGAAATCTCAATAGAACGTACATCTTAATGATGTACGTTTCAAATATTTTTTTAAATCTCTGTATAACTCCATGCGATAATTGGAAAAACATTTTAAACTAATGCATTTCAGCAGTACCGTTTTACTGACACATAAAAATCTCAAAGTTCTAAACAAAATCAACGTATGCTTTTAACCGTAAATAAGTTTTATATACATTCATTTGTTTAGTACCAACAAATGTTTCTAGTACTTCTTGCGTTGGGTACGAAAAGACTGAGAAATTCATCTAGAATTCCAAAAGATATTTTCCGAATTGAAATATCCGGAATCGAGCTTTAGGTAACCTTTTCACAAATGCACTAAGATAACGTAACACCAAATACTGATACGTTAAGCTTCCCATAGTTTTGCTGAAGGCAGAATATCACACTGGGCTTGGTGACAAATTCTGGTAAGAGGACAACATAACATCCACGTCTCATTTGAAATTCTAATGCATAGCAATCAAATATTTTAATCACTTCTTTACATTTTGGGGGAGTGAAGAACCCCCATAAACATCTAAGGCTATATGGTGACCCCGTCCCTAATTTGGGGCCAACGATTCCAGGGAAGGGACCGAACCAGCGGCGAATGACAAACACATCACTCATGTCCCATTCGGTATTCGATCCCAGGCCAAACTCTGACTATTAGCCAGAGGACTGCATCTCTAAACACTTAGCCGCAGGGACGACGTACTTTTTCTAACATGAAGTCCAAATATGAGGTGCTCTTGTTATCGTTTTTTCTGTTCGTCTCAGGACAACACATGCACACTTCTAGAACTCATATTGAAAAAAACCTGACAAGACAGACAGGTATAACAAAGAAATCTCATTTTTTCTGAGGAATAAATTTTCATGTAAGTTGGCTTGGCTTAAAGTGTATTTGCTTTTGTCCCGATACATGTTTCTCATATACGAACTACACCGATGACCCATTACATTATAACCTCCTACCTAATAAGCTGTAGGACCCCCTTTAGCCCGCAAAACAGCGGCCACTCGGCGAGGAACGGATTCGATGAGCGGGCGATAGATACCCTGGTGTATCCGGTACCATAATGTCAACAGCAGGTGCTCCAGTTTTCATACATTTCAGGATGGTGGTGATTTAGTGCGAACCCGCTTTTCCAAGTCGAACCATAAATGTTCAATTGGGTTCATGCCATGTGAATTTGGAGGCCAGGGCGTTAACAGAAAATCACCAGCATGTTTCTCGAACCACTCCTTGACTATTCTGGCAGTGTGGCATGGCGCAGTATCCTGTTGGTAATGGCCATCACCAGCAGGGAAGACAGTAGTTGCCATAAATGGGTGAAATTGGTACGCAATGATGTTCAGATACCTGACAGCTGTCAGGGATTGTGCTATTGGGATAATGGGGCCTAAACTGTCCCAAGAGAACATCGCCCACAGCATAACACCGCCGCCGTCGGCCTATTTCCTCCCAACAATGCATCCAGGTGCTATAGCCTCCGTTGGTAGCGTATCCGCGTTCGGCCGTCTACATGATGTACCAGGAATATTGATTCGTCAGACCAGGCCACTTTCTTCCAATTATCCACAGTCCAATCTCGGTGATCTTGGGCCTATTTCATACGTTGTTCGCGATGACGTGCAGTGATCATGGGGACCCGGCTGGGTCTTAGGCTACGCAGGCCCATGTGCAGAAGGCTGCGATGAACTGTGTGCTGTGACACATTGCCCTGATCCCCACTGTTGTAGCTGCGGGTGATTTGTCGCACTGTGGCCCTGCGGTCGTTGTGAACAATGAGCGACAGTCTCCGCTCCCCTCTGGCATCAATGAGCTGCGGACGAAACATGGCTGGACGACGGTTTGTCGTTTGGCTATCTGTGCACCACCTTTGATACGTACTCACTACAGCCGCCCGTGAACAACCCACAAGCCGCGCCGTTTCCGAGATCGCAATTCCGAGGCGACGTGCCACCACAATTTGTCCTTATTCAAACTCCGATACATCGGCAGCTTTTCCCATTCTGACACTGAACACTCTACTAACCGAAATCCGGTCCTCGGGTTGTATATATACTGCCCCGTGAACTTCACCTGCGTCACCATTCGGTCTCCAGGCGCGCTCATTTCTCTAGGATGAGGGTGGTCATAATGTAATGACTCATTGGTGTATAACGTTTCTACTGGTGGTGGTTTCGAATCCACATCTTTGTACTGAGGAATGAATACCAAATGACCTAACACGGCAGGCTAATCGCTGCAGTACTGTCGTTTTCACTCATACGTCACTTTAGAAGTACGTCATCTACGTCATGTCACGCCGTACGTGTTGCATCATACCCCCCCCCTCCCCCTTGCGTTCGGATCCACGTCTTCCTACTCTGGAGCCGCTGTTCCTCCAGATGAACTACGCCGCCAGGCTTATTGTTGATTTGACTCATACCTCACCGCAGAAGTACATCATGTCACATTGTACAGTACGTAACAGAACATGTGACGTATACCTCTAATTTAACCTCCCTTTCGAGTTTTCGTGTTCTTATGAAAATTCGATTTCTCCTCATTAAATGTATCCTAACTTAATGCCACAGAGTTCCCTCCAACGAGTTTGAAGTTAGCAACCTCACAGCGAGTCAAACAGCAAATCAACGTAAATAAAGTGTTCTCAGATAAGAGCTCAGTGAGCAGTGAAATGTTGGAAGAGCGAGTCTTGTCTATGGAACGTTGATACGAGCGGTTCTTATAAAAACAGTTTGTGGTCAGTGAACAAACTGTTATTCGAAGAGAGATAAGTGTCACGTATATTGTGAGACATTATTTGATTGAGTGCTATTCAGCATATTATGTTACGTACGACTTGTTCATGATTCTGAATCATGCACGTGTTCTGATACGAATAAAGAAGATTTAGAATTCAGTAAGTAGCATTCTGTTGTCAATGAACTCTGGTCGTGATACTAAAAGTGAATTTTATGCGTAATTAAGATTTTCAGCAACGATATGAACGACTGAGACTCATCCGGGAAAAAAGTGGTGTTTAAGTCACCTGTAAGTTAAAGTTATTTCACTAGGCTTCAAGCTAAATTAAATTGAAGTTAACGTAAAGACTAATTCCACAATCCCAAATAATAACATTTACTTTATAAACTGGAAAAATTGTTTTCAGGTTCAGTAAACAAAAAACAAGCACGATTTTGCAAATCTTTTCTAGATTTTCGAGAGCATAATTTTTTCGCTAGGCGCTGTAATGCATATTTTTATCAATCAAGATATCTGGTTCTACAAGGACTGCATACATCTTTTTTGGCGCCCTGCAACACATAGGTTTTTTAAATGTGCATTTGTATTCATCACAGCATTTCTGCTTCTAAAGTACAACGGACAAAAAATCTAGCAGTGGCTTCAGATTAGATGTGCATCCATCCTACCAACAAGCACTGACGCAACTGATATGGATATAATCAACAACAACCAGGGTTCAGTACCGGTTGGTGTCTGCTACTTCTGACACGTGACTCAAATGCACTTCTGTCTGCAGAGAAATTTCAGCATATTCAATCGAAGTAGGTTAGAACACGAACTTTTTGAACGCCTCTCGTAATATTAATTAAAGAAATCTTTTTCAGACAAAAACTATAAAAACGGATGCTTAAAAAGTAATTAGAAAAAGTGTCAGTAAACGTCTGAAGGCAGCAGTGCGTTTTTATTTATAGGGGCATTCATGGTCATAGAAAAATTAATGCCCTCGCCTACAGTATACATAACCTTAATGACACGACTCATTCACTACAGTTATACAGGAAGCGAACTAATTTATTTGCTGAAGCAAATTATCTCTGCGAAATTAGACATAAATGTCGTGAGCTTGCGATAATGATATTAGAATTGTGTCAGCCTAGTGAGCACGCAATTTTCATTAATAAAATTCATATGCAGTAATTAGCAAAGTTACGTTCCTGTACGCTTTAAGCAAAACTGAAGGATGAAAAGTGAAAAACAGCACCCAGTGAAAAAGAGAAATACTAATTAAGTCGCTATGCGGTAAACTACGTGGGAAAGCGGAAGCATTGTCGTCATTCTCCCATTCTCTTGTGGAGCCCCGAACCATTTATTCATTCATTCATTAGCTCCAACAGCCTGCTGCTGACTTGACTGCACGTGCGCAGGAAGTCACATTTCCACAGACAGAGAACGATGATTAACATTTAGTCGACCGATGATATGAGAAAATGAACCCACATGGTGGACGACTTCCAAACACAGACGTGCTCCCTCCTCCACACTGACTCTTGAAAGACTCATTCCTTGCCGGATCCCAAAATGATAACGTCCACACACATGCTAACAGCAGACGAAATAAAGCAAACAAAACTTTAAAAAATTATACAAATAAAAGCTCTCGTAAAATAGTTTTGTTACGCATGCTAAGATCAGCCGTCTCGCTAAAATAAAAACTCACAAAGATAATCCGAATTTACTAACTTATACTTTTTCAAATTAGGATCACGTCTTGAGACGCTGTTGAAACACAAAAATGGATGTCACAAATTAAAATACTTACCGCGATATAAACAAATCCGATCTACTAACGAGCCTACTCCATTAGCGCTCAGTGCTTTGAGGGGGGGGGGCAGTATAAGTAAGTACCTGGTGATCGAAAAGAAGTTATGCAACCCTAAAATGTTTATCAATGGTTCTGATTCATAAATACGTTACCGTGATTATTATGCACAAGTGACTTAGTAACGAAGGACTCTTTTTTTTTCACGAATGTAAAATCTTGTTTTTTGAGTTTCACGATCCGCACGAGCATGATTAACCTGTTCTTAATTTAAGGCCTCTGCTTCCAGGGTAGGGACATATCCAGATGTCACCGTGATTATTATGCACAAGTGACTTAGTAATTAAGGATTTTTTTTACGAATATAAAACCTTGTTTTTTGAGTTTAATAATCCGCACGGGCATCTAATCTGTTCTTAATTTAGGGCCTCTGATTCCAGGGTAGGGACATATCCAGTGCCATCAGAGTGAACACAACAACCACATCTTACCAAGATTCGAAATTAAGCTACGCGTACAAAAGAGCCAGAAGTCCGCGTTCTATACTACTCGACTACCGTCAAGTAACACATATATCAAGAACGCGTTGCATGACATTTTTACAATCACTGAGGGTGTGTGCGCATGCAACACTTCTCATTTCCTCCTCAATATGTTAAGAAGTGTCTTTTTGTCTTTGACCGTCGTGCAAAAGACTGCTCTGTTATTGCTTGATCCATCCGTCTGTGAACACGTTAAATAAGTCTTTATCTTTATTTCATCCAGAAAGAGAAAAGAAAGATAAATAAGAAATCGCTAAATTTAATTGTTAACAGAACCAAAAGGTCCCATTCAGCTGTTAATATCTTTTGTTTGGAGATTTAACAACCAATGTGAGCAATTGCCCATTCCTAATTTAGAGCCAGTGGTTCCAGGGAAGAGAGAGAGAGAGAGAGAGAGCGAGAGCGAGAGATCCAGTGCCGTAAGACAAACAACATTCATGCTACACCGGGATTCAAACCCGGACCCATCTCGGTCGAATAGTCAGAAGCCAGCACTTAGACCACTGCGCCACCGGAGCGGTAAACTGTCAACACGAATATTTGGATTGGAAATGGTGACTTACGTATCATTCATTTAATTTCCTCAAAATGCCATCAATTAGGTTTACGTTAACGACCTCATAAAAGTAAAAGACCACTAGTTGGCTTTTGCTAACGTCGGTGCATGATTTGCACCGTTTGTCTATACTTTGCACTAGGTTGTTGATGAGTTCTTGCAGTAATATCGCCCTTTCTTCCGCCAGCGCCGTCTTCAGCTGTTGGACACTTTCCAGTATGTGTTGACGTGCAGCAACGCGTCTCCCTAGAGCATCTCACACTTGTTCTATGGGATTTAGGTCGGAGGAACGAGTGTTGGCCAATCCATCAGCTGAATGTCTTCACTTTCCTACAGCACATCAACAGCCACAGTACGATTGCGTGTGGCGCTACCGTCCATTAACATGAACTGTGGGCTAATGGTAGCTCGGAGCAAAGGAAAATGGAGAAGGATTACCACATTACAGTAGCGTGCACCGGTTACAATACCTCCTTAAAGCATTTGGAGCTCCGTACGTCCATCGATCAAAATGCCTCTCTATCCGAGAACACCGCGGCCACCATATCTACCCCTTTCATTGATGTTTTCGGGGCGATACCGAGTGCCTACCTCACGACAGTTTAGCTGACGTCCAGAATCAAGAGAGAGACTAAATATGCTCTCATCAGTAAAGAGTACCATACCCCATTGTTCTGCTGCCCAGCCTTTATGTTATCTGAACCACTGTAAACAGTGTCTCCGGTGAGCAGTTATAAATGGAACACAGCGCACTGGTCGTCGGGCAAACAGTCTACCTCTGTGTAGTCGGGCTGGCCACTGTAAACCACGATATTGTGCGTCCTGTGCTCATGTTCAGTTGTTTTGCAAGGTTACCTGCTGTTTGGTGTAGATACCTTTTGGCCTGTAGGAACAGATAATGGTCCTCACTGGAGGTGGTTTTTGCTGGACGACCACCACCGTACTTTCGCACGGCTGTACCTGTAATCTTGAAGGCCAACCACGCATGCGATACAATGCTGAGGGAGGTACCGAACATACATCACAGTTCGTCCTTCCTCGAGCCTCCCAATTATTCGACCACAAGTTAAATCATCAAGATGTTCTCGACGGGCCATTTCGTCGTCTCTAGTACACGACAAACACAATCGAACGTCTGAACACTTATGCACACCATTCTGTGGCTTCCGTTGAACAGATGCTATTGTACTGCGTAAGCGCATTTGGTTCTCACGTCAGACAAATCACACGTCGTGCTCCATTAGTGCGCATGTGCTTTTACTCCTGTTTCCAGACACGGTCCTGAGTTAGTTTGTGTTTGGGTGCTGCTGCTATTTGCGGCGTTATTTCACTTTTTCCACTTCGCCCTTACGTTTTGCCCATTAATGTAACTTTCAGACGTTATATTAAATTTCGTGCTCATTACATCCGAACATTTGTTGGCATCTTTTTGATTTAACGTTTTGGGTTGTTGTGTTGGTATCTTTATATCAGATCTACACCACGAACAGTGTTTGCAAGTAGATCATTGTAATGCGACTTTACCTAGCATAACGTTGTACAAATACACAAAGTGAACGAAAAGCTATGCAACCCATATTAAAATATTTATTGTTAGTTTAGTTCGATGCATATTAATTACAATTATTTCCGTCACTATACACGAGTTTGCTGCGCTCTGGCCCAGAACTTTGAACGTGGAAAGCACTAGTTTCGGGCTCTAAAGAGAAGCTTTTGTTTTTCACATGAATCAGGAACTGTCTCGTGATCTTTCGATAAGCATCCTTGTTTTTGCTTAATCATCTACAGAAGCGCATTGAGTTAGTTTTGGGAATGCCATTTACTTGGAATATGATTTTATTCCTTTCAAAAGGTTCAGATTTCCAAAGGGAAATGAGTCTTCTGGATCATTTTCCCCTTTGGAAGTCTATAGCGCAGTCATAAATCGCTCTACACACGATACTATGCTAAACGGAACTTTCTAACGTCAATATAAATTGCAGTCGAATGTGAACTGCATGTGACATCAATTAAATGAGAATAAAACTGCAGGCTGAAAATAATGGAAAGTTCATATGACACCGGATTCTGGGCAAGGAGAGATTTTTTCTTTCGAAGATTACTTTCAACCAAAAGGGAATAAGTAAAATGAAAGATAAAAACAGCAACTGGTTTTTGACAGCGGTGCTTCTAAACGAAACAAGGCGGAAGAGCTTGATGAGAATGCCAAAAAGTTGCTTAATGTGTGAAAACACGAATTTGTCGGTGACGAAGGATTGAACCTGCGTCTCTTCGCTCCGGAGTAAGTTGTTCCAACCGACTAAGCTACACCGACAGAATGTATCGCCGCAGATTTGTCGTCTTGACACGTGCTTTACCTCTGTAGTACGTCACATCATCTCCTGCTTAATTATTATTATTATTATTATTTTTTTTTGAAGCGAAGGAACATTTCATTAATTCTAGACGATGTGGGTAACGAACATCACACATTTTTTGAAGAACCCAACGGCCAGTAGATACATTTTTACGTTCGGGCGTCGATGACGAATCCGCGTCTCCTCTCTCCGGAGTGAATTGCTCTAACCGACTAAGTCACACCGACGGGATGTATCGTTGCAAATTTGTCGTCTTCACACGTGATTCACCAATGTCGTGCGTCACAAATGTGACAGCATTCTTTTCCAAGGTGGCGAATAATACCAAGTCATCTTGTGAAATTATATCATATAAAACATATCGTTAAGTGAGTTAAAATGATTGAAAAGTCAGTTGCACCTAGAAAATGCCTTACGAAAATGTAGAAAATGCAAGTGAATGTGTGGAGACGTGTTCCAGAACGGAACAACGTCGAAATTGCAGTTGATTTAACCTGCTTGATGAATATAAATTATGTAAGCTCGGATTCAGCCTTATGGAACAGCAACAACCTCGAATTTTACTGGATTCAAAAGGAGCCGTCAACATGTCAAAATCAAGATCATGATTTTAGCAACTTTGCCCGTGATTACGACACTCTACATGAAAATATGAATAAATTAGAAAGCAGATTTTAAAAATCGCCGTGTTTACGCGAAGTTAATTAACGGAGAGGCCACAGAACGTGAATGGATTTCATTTTCTTCATCAAAAAGAAGAGTGTATTGTTTTGTCTGCACGTTATTTTTCCATACAGTCTCTCGATTTACTACGACTGGATTTAATGACTGCAAGCACAGTGGTATAACCCTCTCGGAACATGAAAATTCCCTAGATCACAGAAATTGCATGCTAAACTATTGCATCAGTCAAAAAGCTGCTGGACGAATCGATACAAATATACAAACTTTGTTGCATAAAAAGCGACAGTACAGACAAAAAGTGCTTAAGAGAATTGTGGCAATATTTAAAATTTCTAGCATCGAAAGGGCTGACTTTTAAAGACGACAATCAGGTCATAGGTTCGGAAAGAAATGGAAATTATTTGGACATTTTAGAGCTGCTAAGTCAGATTGATATACACTGAAATAGCAAATTATTAGAAACACCTACCTAATAACGCTTTGAGCGGCCATTGACCTTCAAAACAGCCACTATTTGATAAGGAAAGGATTGAACGAGCTGCTAATATCGTTCTCCAGCCACCAGTATGTGATTGCGTTCGTTAATTTCTCAATGCTCGACGGATCTCTGTTATGAATGGTTCTCCCAATCTAATCTCAATTGGGTTGAAGTCTGCGGACTGAGAGGGTAGCCATTTTAGAACTTTGAAGTCGCTGTCGTGGTCCTGGAATCACTGCGTTATGATATTACGAGCCTTGTGGCAGGGCACTTTATCCGGGTGGAAGCAGTCCTCTCCATCAGGAAATACCATGTACTGTATTTGTACGGGTGCCTGGTCTGCAGTGATGTGAAGGATACCTTGTGGCATCCAAATGCTGTTCCAGAAGTATTAAAGAACCCAATGCCCACCATGAAGATAGGTCTGCAGTGATGTGAAGGATACCTTGTGGCATCTAAATGTTGTTCCAAAAGTATTAAAGAACCCAATGCCCACCATGAAGATAGACCCCAGAGCCTTGAAGTAGCTCTCTTCATTAGGAAACACCATGCACACGTACGGGTGTGCCAGGTACGCAGTGATGTTAAAATACCTCGTGGCGTTCAAATGCTGTTTCAGAGGTATTAAGGAACCCAATGCCCACCATGAAAATTGATTCCAGAGCCTTGAAGTAGCTCTATCTATCAGGAAACACCATGCATTTGTACGGGTTGTATGGGTGCCTGGTCCGCAGTGATGTTAAGATATCTCGTGGCATCCAAATGCTGTTCCAGGGGTAAAAAGGAACTCAATGTCCGCTATGAAGATAGACGTCAAATAATTACACCGGCTCTACCAGTTAGTACAGTTAACTCTAGGCAGCCAGGATCTATAAATTTGTGCTGTTGATACATTTTTATCCCGACCATCGGCGTGTATAAACTGAGAACGTGATTCATGGGACCAGGTGACATTTTTCCAGTCCTCAAGGGTCCAAATTTGGTGCGCCTGTGCCGACTGCAGACGAATTTATTGGTTTTTAGCACAGACGACTGGTACACGTTTGCTAAAGCCAATTCGCGCGAATGTGCGGCAGGCTGTGTTCTCACGATACCATTGTTGTAATGCCTGGTTACTTGAAGCCCGTCTGTTACCTCGTACAATCCTCTCCATCCGCAGTTTTCCTGGAACATCGACGATTGTTTCCGCCCACAGGACAATCACTGACTGCTTGTTTTGTGCACAACTTATTGCACACTGTCGATACATGTGTTTTTGCATAGCTGAGAACGTTTGCCGTTTCTCAGATGCTTGCACCTTTCCGCCCTATAATCCACTATTATGCCTCTTTCAAATTTGCTTAAAAAATCACGATTCTTCTTCATACTGTCGCTATTTGAATTGTCTGAATCTTTTGTAGTCGAGCTATTTATTAAGCCACCTCGACGTCATAGTTGTGTACGCAAGTGAGGATGGCACGTGTTTGACTACTATTAAGTGTTCCTAGTACATAATTTGCTACTTCAGTGTATTCATTTAGGTGTTCCTAGTACATAATTTGCTACTTCAGTGTATTCATTTAGGTGTTCCTAGTACATAATTTACTACTTCAGTGTATTCATTTAGGTGTTCTTAGTACATAATTTGCTACTTCAGTGTATTCATTTAGGTGTTCCTAGTACATAATTTGCTACTTCAGTGTATTCATTTAGGTGTTCCTAGTACATAATTTGCTACTTCAGTGTATTCATTTAGGTGTTCCTAGTACATATCTACATTTAGAAGTTCGTTTATTTATTTACTTACAATATGTATTTTTTCCCTTCTGGATCTGCATGAAAATCAGAAACATGCACCATTCCCTTGAATTTCACTTGACTTTGACATAAACTACTTATCCTCCAGTGTTTCAGGGCCGGGGATTAATGTTGCATAATTCTTTATTTTTTTCCCCGTCGGATTTACATGATAGACTTTTTTCATACTAGTATAGAGGCTGTAGACTCAAGTCGCAAACCAGCTGCTTCACAAGCGAACGGAGGCAGATAACCACCAGGATTGATGCCAGAGGGCCGATCCTATCAGCTTGACGCCAGCGCCCATACAGCCGAATTCACAAAATTAGCACCCCGAACTCCAAAAATATGGTAGAGAAAGCAAAAATGTCAATCTCAAAGGTGGAGAACATAATTCGTTTTCGCTACAAATCGGTCATAAAAAGTGGGGTCAAAGGATGAATTATGAATTTAGGCTGTTGTACGCTGAGGAGACAAAAAGTATCCAAGGGCATTTCCAAGCGCTGCAATATCACAAGCGAACGGACGCTAGAACCAAAGATATTCGTTGCTAGAACCAACGGGACTGGTGAAAGTGTCAGAAAGCCGATCCCATCAGCTCGACATCAGCGCCTCTAGTGGCTAATTCTCGAACTTAGCTTACGAAATCCAAATATATGATAGAGCAAAAATGTCAGCTGCAACGTCAGAGAACATTTTTCGTTTGCTACGAGGCTGTCATAAAAGTGAGGGTCGACGGGTGAATTCAAGCTTTGATGAGACAAAAAAGTATCCAAGGGCATTTTTAAGCGGTGCAATATCCTTGGGTTTCTGTCTAAAGATGGGAGGACCCCTAATTGGAGGAGAGGATATATCGTGACACTGGAATCCTCCCCGTTCGTGCGAAACTGCCGGGTTGCATTAGTCGGTTGCAATGGCATCCGTTTGTATGTCATAATCACAGTTTCGTGAATGATTAGAGAGGATTCACGGATCATGATGATCTCCGTTTAGGGGTATTGCCACATCTGGACAACAATCCATTGATACTGCACACATTAGAAATGCCCCTGAATACTTCTGCCTCCTCATTATACAGCCCAAATTTGCCCTCAACCTTTTGTGACAGATTTGTAACAAACGAACGATGCTCTACAACTTTCTTGTTAACATTTTTGCTCTATCATATTTTCGGTGTTCAGGAGTTAAGTTCGCGCATTCGCCGTTACGAGACGCTGACGTCGAGCTGATAGGCTGTACCCTCCAGCATTTACGCTAATCCCGTTGGTTCCACATCGTTATCGACCTCTGACCGCCTGTGAAACGGCTGGTGTACGACTTGACTATACAGCCTGTATATTCATTACATATCGAAATGTGTTACCTAGAAAACACTGCAAGACCTTCTTCGGTATTTTCTTGAAATGTAAAGGAAACGATATACTTAGATTTTAGATGATAAAATAGAATTGTATGGAAGTGCGCGCTCTTCAGGGGGGAAGAGGGGAGTCAGTCACGTGACACGACGTGCTAGAGGCCTCAGAGGTTTTTAAAACGATCCTGCGCGCATGCAGATATATTAAGTTTAATTGCAACTTAAATTCTATGATCTTCACTGTCCAAACCAATCTTCTCCGGACGACGGGTCCGCTCCGTAATTCCACTTCCGGTGCTTAATACACACAACTGTTTGGCAGCAACACGCTAGTTTTATTTTTAAATCAAATTTGTTCTAAAAGTAAAGTCTTTACAACGGAAAAACAACACCCATTTCAGTGTTATGCCTCTCACTGTTAGCTGCATGAAACGTGTCTTGAACCGTCTGAATTCCTTGCGATATTTCAAGATGGTGAAAGTTAACGTTCCGCCGTTCTTTGATGTTTCTTTCATTCTCTGTGAGTGATGACGGTGGAAATAGCGCCTGACAAGGACAGAAGGTTACTCGTGAAAGTAATCACGAGGAAACAGAAATCTTAAGAGGCGACCATCAGGCTCACACATCGACGACATGCTCCTGACCTCCACTCCTCGGCCTGCGCAATAGGAATGACAAGCCGGAATTAATGGTGATCGGATAAGAGTGGCTCATGTCGCAAGACAGTCTTCTAGCTACAAATTCATTTTCGTTTTAGCAACCGAAGCCTTTTTCCCCACCGGCCTAACGAATAGCATAACAATCGCAGACGTCTGCTTATCAGCCATTTTCTTCCGCATATTCGGCTTTGAACATCTTCACATGATGAATATTCAATAGCAAATAATTAAAAATATTTAGGCGTGGCAAATTTCATGGTATCGAAGTTCTGATAAATCAAGTCAATTGGCTGAGTGAGGTCCATCATATATATATATAAATATACGTATGTCACCATCTTTACTGGTTAACCACTTCATTAGATACACCATCGCATTATGTCTATAGAAAAGAACAATCACAAGTGATTTGGTGATTGAAATAGCTATGCGAGAAAAAACATACTTTATGACAGGCACAAAATCTACTTTAAACCAATCAAATTTACATCCTCACTTATTTATCACACTACAAGAACGTATGAGAGCTTCAACACATTAAGTCAGTTAGTTACCTGCACCAACAAGTTTTGCTTTCGGTAGTACCATTTTTGGTAGTTCTAAAATCAACAGGAAGTCTATATATACCGGGTATTCCAAAAGTCTTGCATATTTTGAAAACGTAATAACTCGCGGAGTTTTGAGAGTAGGGCAACGCGGTTTGCGTAGAAATGATCAGAATGACATCGGGTTTTTTTATGAAATCACATAAAGTTTTACTCATTTTACTTACATTTTTCATCGCCAGATGGCGCCATATGCGAACAGGTCGGGGATAGTGGGTATAAAAGCAGCAGCTGGGAAGCAACCACAAGTCACAGCGGTCTGTGTCAGTATGCTGTCATTACCGGAAAAAGCGCTCTTGGTGAAATTGTTCTATTGCAACGCTGAATGTGCGAGTGCTGCGTTGAGAGCCTACCGGTCACTGAAGAGTGATCGCAGTGGGAAAGGACCGATGGAAAGTGCTGCGCTGCGGCAAATGGTGAAAAAATTCGAGGAAACGGGATCTTTGGCAGCACGCCCACGCAGCGGTAGACCACGAACACGTGCTGCTGCAGCACAGACGATTACGCAGGAAATGGATGTGATTGAAATATCATCCGCACATGGCGACTCCAGTGCTCGCCATGTTTCTCGGCAAACTGGCATTCCATACGGGACTGTATGGCGAATACTACGACGGATACTGCACAGATACCCGTACAAACTGCAACGGCATCACGAACTTCAAGCTGGCGATTACGTGCAGCGTCAGGAGTTCGCAGCATGTTTTTTTCGACAAATGGATGTCGACGAGAACTGGCTGATGAACGTTTTATGGACTGATGAGGCACACTTTTCCCTAAACGGAGCGGTAAACACGCACAACTGCCGCATCTGGGCCACGGAACACCCCCGAACAGTCGTTGAAGCGCCATCAGCCGAAACTGACAGTGTGGTGTGGATTCACGGCTTCCTTCATTATCAGTCTTTTTTTTTTTTTTTTTTTGAAGAGGTCCGCGGCACCTCCTTTGAAATCGTTTCAGTGACAGGTGCACGTTATGCGAACATGTTACGAACGTGCGTTATCCCTAGCTTGCAAGAGTGGGATGCAGTGAATCTGTGCACATTTATGCAGGATGGAGCACCACCCCACATCGCACGTTCCATTAAGCAACTGCTGCAAGAGACGTTTGGCGCAAATCGTGTGTTGAACCGACACTTTCCGAAAGCCTGACCTCCTCGGTCACCAGACCTGACACCCTGCGATTTCTGGCTCTGGGGTTACCTAAAATCACAAGTGTACAGATGTCGCCCCACTTCATCGGCCATGCTGAAAGATGCCATTCGACACCATGTGGCAGCTATACCACCCGACATGCTCTTCAATGCAGTCCATGGTGTTTTCTCTCATCTGCAGGCAGTGCTGGAACAGGACGGCCATCACATTGAACACCTGGTACAATGAGGTGTCTAACCTGGTACAATCAGGTGTCTATTTTTCTCGACACTTCCAACCTGTGGTTGCTGCACCATCTGGCGATAAAAATGTAAGTAAAATAAGTAAAAATTTATGGGATTTCATAAAAAACCCGATGTCATTCTTATCATTTCTACGCAAACCGCGTTACCCTACTCTGAAAACTCCCGAGTTATTACGTTTTCAAAATGTATAAGACTTTTGGATCTCCGGTATATAGTATGTCCTCCAACTGAATACTAGCCGCCCCGGTGGCGCAGTGGTCTAAGGCGTTGGCCTCTGATCATTCGTCCGAAAGGGGTCCGGGTTTGAATCCCGGTGAGGCATGGATGTTGTGTTTGTCTTACGGCACTGGCTCTCTCCCTTCCCTGGAACCAGTGACCCTAAATTAGGGACGGGCGACTGCTTATAGCCCGTTGAGTTGCTCACGGTGGTCGTTAAACCTCCAATCAAAAAAAAAAAAAAAAACTGAATACTAGTGCCACCGTGCGACAGAGTCAGGTGCTCCGCGAGTTGGTATGTTCTCTACGCCATTGCACGTGGTGGGCAAAAGCAATGCCCTATAACTTGAGATACTGCTTGCCAATCCTCAGCGATTTCGGCTGTGTACGGTTCTTCTTTAGTGATAATATATATTTTCATTTGTGATTTACATACAACTTCTTTAGGAGCAAGTTGTACTTTCAGGAATTCGAACACCTGCTAAATAAAAGTTATAAGAACAATTTTACTTCGAAAATAATAAAGTAAAACTGCTGTCTTCTAAATCTGTTTTCTTAATTTATTTTTTTTCTTCAGTAGAATATGGACTTTCCAATTCAACTGTAATGTTTGTTTTTTTTATTGGATTTTTAACGACTACCGTGAGCAACTCAATGGGCTATAAGCAGTCGCCCGTCCCTAATTTAGGGTCACTGGTTCCAGGGAAGGGAGAGAGCCAGTGCCGTAAGACAAACACAACATCCATGCCTCACCGGGATTCGAACCCGGACCCCGTTCGGACGAACAACTGTAATGTTGTGGTGGGCAGATAATTTTCCAGAACAACGGCGTCGTTAAAAGAGGATATCCACGGTACCAAAATCCTTTATAAAAAGTCATAAAACCAGGATGTCGCAAATCGAAACGTCGTACCTCTTTGTAGAGCGAGACACGTTAGAAAACTTAAATGGATCTTTAAATATTACAGATCAAAGTTTAATGTTACACAATGCAAACAGTTATTTTGAACAAGTATTCGAGCATGATCTGTGGGTGGAGGAGGAATATTAGCAGAAATACCACACAGTTCTCAGAAAATTGCGGCAAAAACTACAATACTTCCCGAAACTTTCATACGTAAGTTAACAGAAATGGATTTTTTCAAAAAAAAAAGTTTTAAGCATCCGCCGAAATCCGAAGAAATAAAGTCGGTAATCCAACACAACTGCTAGCATGGAAACGCTCATGGTTAGACAACACAGAAGATTCTATGATAGCATTGTTTTGGTAACAGCGATATCTGCAACGATTGTGAAAGAAAATGACGCAGACAAATGGCGTCATAATATACACACGAGCGAAGACTTAACAAGGAAACTGATTAACAGAGCCGCAGTTATTTCTTGCATAACGGGAGAAGGAACGTTTTTGGTTACTTAAAAACAAAAGATGACGTTCCCGACATTTCTGCAAATCCAGCAAGTGTGGAGTGCGGAATAGGCGGAAAGAAAAGGATTAAGTTTTTGAAGCACGGTAAATATATGTTGGAAGAATCGAAATATCACACCTTACAGGATTCAACTGTTACATAAAAGAAGGCGTACATTAAATGAAGATGCATACATAACACTAATAGGAAAAAAATTATTTTTATGAAAGAGAATGATTTGAGAAAAAGTAATTAGTCGCCAAGAGGATGCAGGCTTCTCACATCGCACGCTGCAGGGCAAGGGCTCGAATCTTAAGGCATGGCATGCTGTTGTGTTTCTCTTTCACGTCTTCATTCCCTGGAACTAGTGGCTTTAGACTAAGGATGGCCAATTCCTTATAGCCTTAGATGCTCATCGGGATCTTTAAACTCTAAACGCATCAAAGCTTCACATTTGCTGCGAAGAAATTGCATATGAATTACACTGGCTGTTTTCCCTACATGAGAGTGAACGTCCCAGATTGAAGCGAATGTTATACGCTGTAAGCATCATCCTGTTACTTTTACACTCTCTCGGAAAAGGGCCATTCTGATGTGGAGGAAAGTATCGTTCTAGAACAGAACACTTGAAATGTGTCAAATCGTTATTTCACAGCATAATTCAAGATACGAATTTTATTGATAAAAGAGAGCAGGCAGACAACAGTCTTAAAATTTGGAACAAGGTTTGAAGATTTTCTTTATTTTTCGTGTACCCGTCAGCATAAGGAGACTTTAAGCAAAGTTTCACACGCATCGAGAGTGAAAAATGCTGGTTTCGAAATAAGGAAGCCTATTGCATATTCTTCCTATAAATTTCAACACGAATCCTAAGACTTCTCGTTGATAGAGTGCGACTGTAATTTAAAATGTTATACAATATTCCAAATTTACATAAAACATTGATTTCAGCACATCTTTTGGAAGAAAAAAATAAAAAAACAAGAAAAATTATTTTTCGTGTCTATCCTGCACGAAAAATAATTCTTCTAGACTTTCAGACAGAACGATTACATAGGCACCTTTTTTGATGCTATGCATCTATCCTGACAGCCGGAAAGTACATTTCATGCAAAAAAAAATTCATGTAACGGAAATGGGTAACGAAAGTACTCGTTATAGGCAAGAGATCTACCTAATTTGTATTTAATTGGGCGCCCGGCGCTGACCGATTGAGAGGGCCGCGGGTGGCCAAGTGGTCAACGTTCGTGACTTCCACGGAGACCTCGGGTTCGATCCCAGGCAGGTACGAACGCTCGAACCATTAAATATCCACCGTGCGTCGTATGGGCACGTTAAGACGTCGGGCCGTGGGTCCTCGCCCCCCCGGTAATAAATAAGGGCGTCTTCCTCCCCCTTTCTACCTCGCTTCCGTGTCACTTTCCTATCGGGCACTCTAGCCCGAATCTCCTAGCTTCCTATTTCTAAGGGTAGTTTAAAACCTGGGGTCAGACACTCCCTTCTTAAAATCCTCTACATATGATCTGACCTATTGAGTGGTCGTATCAAATACATGGCGCTGACGCTTGATAGATACCAGGCTGTGAAAACGTTTAAGTCTGTGCCTACGGAAAGTAGCAGTTTTTGATGCTATGCATCTTTCTCGACAGCAGTAAAATAAATCCCATGCATAAAATTTCGATGTAACAAAAATGGGTAACCGAAGTAGTCAAAACTATTGTTGAAATCTTAATTTTGAATATTGTCCTATGAAGTGATGCAACAATAGTTAATTTCATTGTTACTCAACAACGTATTTTACTAAACTATCGCCGAAAAAAATAATTTCATCACGTTTTACATAAACGTAATATTACCTCATTGCAATCTACGTAAATTACGAGAAACTCATGCTAATGTGATAAAAGCCATTACAAAAAGGCATTTTTGATGCTATTGAATGAAAACGGTGCGTCGCGTCGTAGAGAAACTCGGCTTCCTCCAGGGGGAGGGTTACCTGCCATTGATAAGAGCTTTAAGATGTACTGCATAACACAATGTGTTATAAACTTATAGATACCCTAGACCAAAAGTTACTAATCTTTCACTAACACTCTTGGGATTAAGCTTTTTACACTCTTGGATATAACACCTTGGGATTAATCTTGAGGTCAGATTTTAGCTTGCTCATGTACAAATGGAATTTCGTAGCTACACGGCATTTCATTGGTGTCAGGGTCGTTTCTTATATTTGTCTAAATCACAATAATATATAATATTGTTTTTTAAAACCTAAACAGTCAAAATATTATTGCCGCCACCATGGTTTAGTAAATAATAAAATTTATGACTCATATTTCTTCTTTCATTGGCCCCAATAACATTAATTAATCCACCTAAGTACCCCTCAATATCAGAAATTTTAAACCTTATTGTTTATGATTTAATTCCGCTTAGTATGTACCGGATTGTGGGTCGGTGTGGTCGTGAGTGACGCGGAAAAAAATGCAATGCCTTGTACGTAAATAAATGTATACTGTCGAATCGCGTGTTCTATTTCACACCCGCAAAGATCTAGGCATGCGAAAGATGCATAGCATAAATTATCTACAAAGAGTACCAGGGTACTATTTTGATTTATTTCTCTTTATGATGTCACACACGCACGCACAAGAACACAGAAAAAAAAAATAGACGACGAAAGCTGATTTGCTATCGTCAGTGTCTTAGCTGCGCCTTTGTTTACATGATCTGCTAAATTTCTCACGGGAATGATTCAGCTCTGAACAACGAACCCAATCAGGAAACCTGACAGTCCATATTCTGGGATTTCCCAAACCACGTAACTTTTAGCACAAGGGGATACTTAACCTTAGCAATATTGTTTTTCTTTCAATCTTTTCCTTTTTTTATTTTGTTATTTTTGCTGTTTCGGAGATGGAAAGTTCCTGCCCAAAAATGTAGCTGTTCACTAAGGTGCAGTGTTTTTCGAAATTATCAACAAATCAAATAGTCATACGCTATTCATATGGTGATTCAAACTATGACAAGGAAAATAAAAACTTATTAACATCTGATTACATGAAATATTTCAAATTTTGAAGATGTGAATCCGGTTTTTTTTTTTGGTTTTTTTTTTTGTGTAAATATGACATGGATGGTAATTCAGATAATATCCGAAAAGTTGAAAATTTCGTCCTCCTGGAACGCGAATCGAACCCACGTCTCCCGAGTGATGGTTATATTCAAATTAATCAGAAACTTGAGATTTGGTCGTTCTGGGTGGTGTAGTTGACGATTTCCGGGAGACGCGGTTTCGATTCCCGCTCCAGGACGACGAAATTTTCAACTTTTCGGATATTATCAGACTTACCATCCATGCCATAATTACACCAAAAACAAAAACAAAAGAAAAACCGGATTCAAATCTTTAAAATGTGTATTGTATGGTGTAATCCCGTATTCTATTCATGATGAAATATTTCATTGCTCAGGTCATTTCATGTAGTTACAGGCTTCCAAACCTGGCGTCCCCTCAATCGGCATCCACGTGAGAGAAAAAAGAAATGTACAGTTTTGGTGCTAGTAAAGTGAGGTCAACTATCGATTACAGCTAATTGTTGTCATATTGTTGAAATGCACCGAATTTAGCTATCCAAAAAATACTGTATATTTGCACACTGAGATTGGAACGGCATCAATGCTATTTTAAAGGATTTGTTCTAAAGGATTTAACTCTATTATTTATGCTACATATTATTTAAAACGTGATGCCTGAGGTACATAACCAACAATAGAATCGATAATTGATACAACCTGTAAAATAACGATGAACTGCACATGTATTCAATTTTTGCACGTGATCGTCAGTGAATAAAGTACCCTTTGTATATGTAGGACATTCAAGAAAGTACCGCGTTGTGATTCACCGTTACTCCGTTACTGGTGTGGGGAGATAAGAGGGCTGTAAAATAAGCAATGTTATTAATAATAGAGGGAATAATTGTCAAGCATTGATTTAACAGGAAAAATAACACCAAACGAATATCCAAAGAAGGTACGTACTCTTACGACTATTTCAAAAGTAAGGTCTCTGGTCTTAAAAGAAAATCCACCGACCCAAAGAACAATTACTAAGTCGTTAAAAATCTCTGTATCGACTGTAAACAAGGCTAAACAAAGATTCGAATCTGAAAACAACAAAAAACATTAATACACACAATTGACGTGGATTAGGAACATCAAACAGCATGTCAGGCGGGTAACTGGAAAACCCTTAGTTCGACTCCCGGTGGCGGCCGATGAGAATTTTTCCGTGACTCACTTATAAACGTGGAAAGAGCGATGACTTCTGTTTGAACAAAAAACCATAATGTTCACCGCCTTTTGCCTAAGAACGTGGCGGAGCGCAGAGCACGATATAGACTTCTTTATGAAAATCACTTAGCCGGAGACACATGGAAATTTATTGTGACTGTTGATGAAGCATGGATCTACCTGAACAACTGTAACAATAAAAAGGTCGATTAACTATCCCATAAAAGCAGAAAAAGACTTACAAACTTGGTTTCAAGAATCGAAAGAAAGTTTCAGTAAAGGATTCATGATTATTGCTGGGTTTTTTCTCGTACAATGGGAAATTGAAGTTAAGGAAAGTTGAAAAGAATATTAAAAACAATTCTACATATTGCCAAAATAATGTTTTAAATCCTATATTTAAAGAGGAAATACCATTCCTTTATCCACAGAGCTTTCAGAGAGCAGAACTCCATCAGGATAAAGCTACCGTTCATACATCCAAATCTACCACTATTTCTTAAAAAAAAAAAGAAAAAAAAAGAGAGAGAGAGAGACGGGGATCAAGCTTACACATTTTGCTCATATTCCTTCAAAGTTCCCTGACGTGTCACTAATGGACTATTTGTGCTTTGAACTGCTAAAAAGAGCGCTTTCTAAACGCGGACCTACAACAATGATTGGACTATGGAAATCAGTGGAAGAGAAGTGGAATGAAATAGCACTACCAATTTTAAGAAATGCACTGTTGTCTTGGGAATGTAGATGTAGGTTCATAGTCCAGAGAAAGGGCTATAAGACAGAGCATTTAAGAAAGAAATAATTTTATTTTAAACATTAATTATGTGGGTGGAAATTCTTTTTAAAAATGTGTGGGCATCCTCTGTAACTTCGTATACAGTTCAACAAATAACTTTTTAATATCGAAAATTGCTGATGCATAGGAACAGGTAATAATTACTTGGCTTATAAGGATGCGACCAAGATTAACACATTATAATAGCTTATTTTTAACAATACTGACTTCTATCTTATTAAAAATTTTCAAACTATACTTTAATAAATATTACAAATTACACTGACGGAAAAAAAATCCCAACAGCAAGAAGGGGTTGTGTTATATAAACGACAGTTGGTAGGCGGTGAGAGTAGATCTGTAAGATGACGTCTATGCAAATTTCGCGCTCGGCGCATACGTGTGGCGCTAGTAGCGCCCCTCGGAACATGCAAAGCAGGTTTGCTGTAAATACGCGCTGTAACGTTCGTGAGCGTTAGTTATCGTTGAGATTCGATGTAGGGTGTTGATGTTAGTCAAGAATGCCTTTAAGAAGACGAAGAAGCCATTATCAACAGCTCACGGAGTTTGAACGAGGTCGTGTAATAGGGCTACTAGAAGGTGGATTTTCTTTCCGCAATATTGCAGAACGACTTGGCAGGAATGTAGCCACTGTGCATGATCGTTGGCAGCGGTGATCAGAGGAAAGTACTGCTTCAAGAAGACCGGGTTTCGCCCGGCCACGTGGCACTACTGAGAGGGAAGACCGCCGTGTACGGCGTATGGCCGTGGCGCATCGTACCGCGTCTGCGACAGCAATTCGAGCTGCAGTTGCCACCACAGTGACACAACGAACTGTTACAAATCGGTTACTTGAAGGACAGCTCCGAGTCAGACGCCCTGTAGCGTGCATTCCACTTACTCCAAACCACTGCCGTTTGCGACGTCAGTGGTGTCAAGTTAGAGCCCATTGGAAGACGGGGTGGAGATCTGTTGTGTTTTCTGATGAAAGCCGGTTCTGCCTGGGTGCCAGTGATGGCCGTGTGTTGGTTAGAAGGAGGCCAGGTGAGCGCCTGCAACCAACCTGTCTGCGGCCGAGACACACTGGACCTACACCTGGAGTTATGGTCTGGGGAGCAATTTCCTATGACAGGAGGAGCACTCTCGTGGTTATCCCACGCACCCTGACGGCACAGTTGTACGTCGGTCTGGTGATTCAACCTGTTGTGCAGCCATTCATGAACAGCATTCCAGCGGATGTTTTTCAACAGGATAACGCTCGCCCGCATACCGCTGTTGTAACCCAACATGCTCTACAGAGTGTCGACATGTTGCTGTGGCCTGCTAGATCACCAGATATTTCTCCAATCGAGCACGTATAGGACATCATTGGACGACAACTCCAGCGTCATCCCCAACCACCATTAACCGTCCCAGTATTGACCGACCAAGTGCAACAGGCATGGAACTCTATCCCACAAACTGACATCCAGCACCTGTACGACACAATGCATGAACGTTTTGCGTGCTTGCATTCAACATTCTGGCGGTTATACCGGTTATTAATGTACCAGCATTTCACATTTAAAATGGCTCTTCTCGCGCTTACATTAAGCTGTGATCTTGAAACCTTAATCGATTAAATATGTTACCTATACAAATGTATTGCCGCCATTTCATTCCTCTACAACTATTTTTTCGTGGTGTTGGGATTTTTTTCCGTCAGTGTATTAATCTTCAAGAATATAAAACGTTATTATATTTCCTCACATAAAAATTATTTTGAAATTCTAGTGTTCATCTTTCCCTGTAACGTACATACATAAACCTGCTCTACTTAACATTATTTTTATTCTTCTAACTCGGGCTTTTCCCTACTTACGAATTTTCCTAAATTTCCGTTAACTCTATTTCCATATTTTACATAAGATACCTAACCATAAGAAACCTAACAGACTAACTAACTGGGTTCCCACACTGTTTGAAATAATGAAATCCCACTCCAGCTATTAATGTAATGACGGAAATTAATTACGATACATGCATACTTTTTGAAAAAGGAAAAATATTGACTTGTCTTGTCCTGGACCTCTTACCATGGGTCCTTTAGCTCCATATTCGGTAGAGTCCTCGGGGCCTTAATTAGTACTCATCGGGACTCGGCTTCATCTTCCTTCGGACTTCCTTAAAAAAATGTCTACTACCGAACGTCGTCAATTCCTTTATCTCCGTTACATTTCTTCTGACTATGCTCCTTCTACATCTCATCTTTTCTTGACATCAGACTCAAGTTCAACTTTTTCTCCGACCTACCAAACCTGTTAGGTGGAGCACTAAAATGACACTAGCCTATGGGATCGACACTGGACCCGATCTGATTTGGCGAAAATTTTAACCTCTGGTGAATTTCAGAAAGACCTGATCAATTTTTCTGTTGGTTTATCAGGGATTAATTAATGCAAAATTTTCTCCCATGACATACGTTAGAAGAAAATTCTTGGTTGAAAGGCAGGGGAATTCGTGCGCAAAATTCGCTTGTCTTAATCACAACCAGGAAAACAAAATTTCATGTTAAAGAAAAAAGAAAAGAAAAAAGAGAACAATATTTGATTTAACTGACTTTGGGGTTTTGGAAATAATTATTTTATCTGTTCTTTTATCGCGATAGGAAAAGGCGAGTAGGTGTGCAGCTCAGGGAATCAAAATTAATCTTACTTTAACATCACGGAATGGGGAAAAAGCGTTTCTGAAAAAAAAAAAAAAAAAAAAGAGAGAGTTGTGAGAAAAGGAAATCTTCTTTCAGATCGGCCATTTTAAGGATTCGGTAGAAGTCGCTCAGAAAATGTTGCAGTAAGGCTTTCTTGGGTTGGCGCTGTTCTATTTTTGGGACAAGGTCACAGCCGCACATAGGAAGTTACTTGGTCCCTACGTGCGAAGGTCAGGGGTCACTCTCCAGGAGTGGGAGAGAAATTCCGTTGTGGGAGGAACTGCTGTTGCCATGCAGAGGTCAGCCAATGAGGGGTCAGCATTTTCCAACACCCCAGAGAGTTCTTTTTGCACTTTGAGACGCTTGTCTCAGTCACTCTTTCTCTTGTCCTTGCTCTTGTGCTGGCCGGCAGAAAAAGGGGACGGCCGAGTTTTCTCCTCGCCTTTTGGTGAGGAGAGGACGCACAGAAAAAAAAAAGGCTTTTCTTGACTGCCTTTGCTGACCACCACAATGTGACACTCTGGCTCTGGGCTGCTTATTGAAGGGTTGACGATGTAGAACGCAGTTAAAGCGGCATTCCGCCGGCCGGGAACTTCGCCCTGGCAAGAAAAATGGCGGGGAGGCGACAGGCTAAGACGATGTCGCTCGTGGAGAGGACTTAGCCGAGAAAAGAAAGACATGCCTTCTCCCTTATTGATATCCCGCAAACACATCTACAGCTTCTCCATTCTGTTGCTACTCCCAAAAGGAGGCCTGCTTCAAAGGCCGGAGGAAAGAAGCCAAAAACAGTTCCATCTCATCCCAAAGTTTGGGGAGGCTCTTCCCTGCAGGTCATCAAGAAGCACATTGCTGCTAATCACAAGGTGAATATTGCAAGGCCCTCACCTCTCATCAAAAAGTACCTCAAGTCTGCAGCTGCCAGCGATGCCCTTGTTCATGACAGAGGTGTCCACTGGGCCAATAGAGAAAAGAAAAGACATGGAAGACGATCTGCATAGACTTTGGGGGCTCCAGTGCTATGAACTAGGGGGTGTGTTGTGTTGTGAAAAAAAAAAAGAAAAAAAAAGACGCCAGCTCAAAGGTAATGTTTTTAGTCCATATCTTTTAGTATTGATACATAACAGCCCACGCAGGTACCTAAGCTTCGAGCTGAGCATGAGAAAAAAAGCAAGTTTTTTTTGCCGCTGATTGTGGCTGTGTTGTCGTTCCGTTTTCAAAAATAAAATTTATTAGTTCCTCAGGTATGAGTTCAAGAAAAAGGAGAAAAAAGAAAGGGGAGTTGAAAATGCTTTCATTTATGTTTTTTTTTTTTTGTGTGTGTGTTGTCATGTCTGGTGTTTTAGCAACTCCCCAGGCCAGTGGATTTTAATGTGTCCGAAAAATTTGGTTTAGTGTTTGAGCACAGTGAATTTTGGTGCATCGATTGTAGTTTAGTTGGGCATGTGATAATTGAAAAGCAGTGTTATTGTGATGCCGTGTGTGATAAAATAATTGTAAACATTTCTCTCTAGCCTTTTACAGCGTTGAGTTATTTTTTTTATGAGTGAAGATAAATTATGGGATGATTTATATTGGGATTTTGGGAGCATATGTATGGTGTGATGAAATTGGAAACCTAAAGTGCTGTTTACATTCTTGGAGTGTTGAGTGTCGAAATTAAGAGTGTTGGTGTGTTATTTTGGGGACCAGTATTTTACATGCTCCAGATGAGTGTTAATCTCCCATTGGAAAGGGGTGATCTTAGGGCAAGCCTGGGAACTTGTCCTAAGGCAGAGGGCTCTGAGTAGGGAATTTTCACCAGGATGCGATATGTGCAAAATAGAAGTTAAGGTATTTGGGTTCTCAAGTTTAGTATTTCACAAAAAGAATGAACATCATGGGTTGAGAAGACACACTTTTGCTCACCAGTTCCAGTATCAATTGTTCTTTTCTTTGGCCTAAATTTTCTTGTTTTTACAAAAAGAGTCTAAATGCAATTTTAATTTTCAATAAGGTGAAAATATTTAGTAGGTTATGTAAATGGTCAGTGTTATTGTCTGCAGTGCGACCTGCTCATTGCCACGATACAGAAGAATTTACTTGCTTTGTGATTTTTCCTGGGATATATAGAGATAAGTGATTTTTTCCTGGGATATATGTGGATAGATAAGTGATTTTTCCTGGGATATATGTGGATATTTTGGATTTCTTGGGATATATAGAGATAAGTGATTTTTCCTGGGATATATGTGGATATTGTGATTTTGGATTTCCTGGGATATATAGAGATAAGTGATTTTTCCTGGGATATATGTGGATAGATAAGTGATTTTTCCTGGGATATAGTTGTGTTAGTTCTGGGCCGGATGTGCCTGGAGTATTTTGGGTTGAAGTACGACAGGCTCTTGCAGGCGTGGTTGATCAAGGTGGGATCATGCATTGGTTCGAAAAGGGGGAGCCTTGAGGACGTGGTTTTTGGGGGAAAACATGTCTTCAACCCCCCCCCAGTAGTTTCGCTGCCCACGGAGATATGTACTGCCAGCGAGGGTCGGTCGGGCGTTGCTTCAATGGATGTTGCGAGATCATGTTAGAGGAAATTCTGTACCTGATGATGATGTGTCGCACTTGGGGATTTTTTCCTTTCCCTTTGCCTAGGCTGAAATTGGATTCACGACCCAATTTCACGCCTTCAGCCTGACTGGTATTTTCTTCCTGTGTTAGTTCTCAAAACCCAGGGTAGTGCCTGAACTGAGAGTATTTGCCTCACCGCTACCTCAGTAATTCACTGCAGGTGTTAAATTTAAGTTTTGTTTTGTGATTTAAAGTATCTAAATTAATTTGTTTATGATATGCAGTAGTGCTAGGGATGTAAATTCTAAATTCTGGTTGTTAGTGTTAGTGAACATGATATTTAGTTTGGAAATTCAGTTAATTGGTATTTTGAGCTTTTGTTTACAGTATAGAAATATTATTAAGTATCTTGAGCTATTATTTGAAGTGCATAGTGAGGTGATTTTTATGAGCAAGCTAGTGCAAGAAGATTGTTTGAATTTCTGAATTATGTTGATGATGTTATGAAGAGTGAAAATTTTTAAGTTAGTTAGTGAGGTTTCTTTATAAGTGAAGTAGGTTCATTCAGGGTAGTTCTATAGGTTATGTAATGTTAATTAATGCTTGTGCTCAGTGTAAATTCTGTTTTGAGGATAATTTACTTGGTTTGTTTACTTGCAGATAGTAGATTTGTTAATGTATAATTTGTGGCTCTTAAAATAACTGTAAATTTAATTGAAGTCTTTGAAGCTGGTCTGGGAGATTGCAGAGTTTGCTAAGGTTGTTCAGGTGCTGTAAATTTAAATCAATAAGTGTAAAATTGTAAATTTGTCATTGAGCTAATTAGGTGAGAGAGAAGAGAGTACGTTTCAAGAGAACAGAACTTGTCCACCTTGTGGAATTAAAATAAAAAAAGAATTCAGTATTTTTTGGGGGT
Organism: Macrothele yani; assembly: GCA_039090855.1. Lineage (NCBI taxonomy): Eukaryota > Metazoa > Arthropoda > Arachnida > Araneae > Macrothelidae > Macrothele > Macrothele yani. The sequence goes on along the minus strand of CM076996.1, from coordinate 685,271 downwards.
AAGCTATGTGAATCGTAGTATAATTTTGGATGCGTTAAGTGTGTAAACTATGTGAATCATAGTATGATTTTGGATGCATAAAGTCAATGCCTGGTGTTCAAACCAACTGTGTTGGAATATGTCACGTTACGCTGTTCATAAGGCCAGTGGCCAAATAGAAAAAAAGATTGAGATTCTGTTTTTATACTGCTGTGTGTAAGCAAACAAGAAAAGAAAGAAATACCACAGCTGATTGTCCACTAAATTACCTTGTTAAGTTTTTAAAGAAAAAAATAAATATAGGCAGTAGCCTTTTAAAAAAAGTCCAAAATTAGTGCAGTGTGAAAAATTTTGTGTGCTGTTGTCTTCCATGACTTGGACCCGTGTATTCACCTTAGCTTGACTAAGGCTATCGATCCGAATCATGGTATTATAAGGTATTTCATAACTGCAATTTTTGTCCTGTCCTTTTAAGTTGACTTTCATAGCCTCCACAAGTTGTTATTGAACGAGTACATTTTATCCTATGACTTATAGTGACACATTTTCATATACATGCAACAATATTCACTTATTTTTGCACTTTCAGATGACTCAACTCTGCGTGAACACAAACAACGCAAACTTTTCAATAACTTCTTGTGGAATGTAAATTTTTAGATGCATTTTTGTTTTGGATGTTCATGGCCATCATATACTTAGAAAATATTTTTGTTTCGAAATGCATCTACCCATCTCCCAAAGTTAAATTTTAGTCCAAATTCAAAATTTCCCTTCAGGTTTAATTTTGGCTATCAATGATAATAACTATTAATATAAGTGGCTAAGATAACGCCACAACAGATCCATTTCCTATCATTGGATAACACCCTTAATCAAAGTGACCTGCGGTTGAAACAAAAATAATAGGCTATACTCGGACACGGTCGTCTTTGGGCTGGATTCCTTTTAAGGCCTGGCATCAAAGGACCGCTATGTTCCGACAAACCAGGTAATTCCTTTCATAACAAGAATGGATAGAAAAGGATTAGCGCGTGTTCTTGTGGTCTTCGACGCCTGACTGTCTCGACATCCAAGGAAAAGGCTGGAAATGAACCGCATCTCCTAAGTAAGCAATTTGCTATACCTCATCTGCTTGAGAAATCACAGAAAAACAACTGAGCATCAGAAAAACCGACCCTGGAAACTTAACTACGTTTTTCTAACAAAGGAATTTTCCTTTGTGTTCTAAACAAAATTCACGTGTACAATGTGCAAATTTATACCAATAATTTTGCATACAACAACACTATAGGATCTCAAAAATCTTTCGATACTTCACTGCTTCCCCAGTGTGAACATAACATGAGAAACGTCATGAAAAGAACAACGCAATTGCAAGTGTAGTGTTGCTGTCGGGAAAATATTAAAAGCACATTGAAGACTTATGTTTCACTTGAACATCCTGAAACATTCATGACAATAGAATACACAACTTAAAACATGTTCAAAAAAGCTTTGAGGGTCGAGTAGCCTTCTGGTGTTTAATACTGATAGGTAAGGTTCGAATCTTGAATAAGACATGGGTGTTGTGCTCGTCTTTGCAGTGCAGTATCTCGCTCGTGGAATTATTCACTATCAACGAGAAACCTGCGACTCCTAATCTTAGATGAAACAGGTGCAATTAAATTATCAATATTGTACAAATATATTTTTCACATCGTAGCCTGCTTGGCATAACAGCTGCGTATGCCTGGCAGAGGTGAGAAAGAAAGTTGTCTGATTTTTTTAATTTTTTTTCGTGGGTATAATGTTAACAATTATTGTTTGAAATACTTCCACAGTGAATGAAAAACTTCTCGAGATTACTAAACGTAGTTCTTTTGCACAGTCAGTTTTTTTTTAATTCTTTTTTATGGCTAAATTATTCAGGTCATCGACGGTAACAACTGAACTAAAATGTATTTCCTTCGCGACGTCGAATCGTATTATCTATAAATTCTGAGCTGGAAGATAATATAATTCGAATTTCAGCGGGAAGGAAAAACATATTGTTGACCTAAAAATGCATTTTCTTCGCGACATCGGTATACATCTCGCAACATTTATCAATGCGAAGCCAAAAGTTCATGTAAGACGAACTTCTGTTGAAGGAAGGAACGTGTTTCACGTCGACAACGGTACATCATCGCGTGGGCCATCCCACAGACATCCATTACGGGCAACCGATGCCTACGCTAACTCAGGCACTTCCGTAATTCTTGTAACCATAGCGACGAGAAGCCCAAGAGCAGCATCTATCTCCAGTATTTGTTTGTTTATTGAAAGTCTAGCACTGCCGTCGGCCCGCCATGATTTACGCGCATCCCAAAGAGAAAGAATTACAGGGAGGAAGCAAGGAACACAGTACGAGCAATCCACGCAGCAGTAATTCCCTGTTGTAACTAGGACGAATTCTATTTTATTGCCTAGACGCATCGTCAACCCACTTAACGCCTAAACCGTTGCGGAGAGATAATACGACTGAATCACATCGCGAAACAGGGAAACCTGCTTCCGAAAGCAATTTTTGCGTCCGAGACGACCTAATATTGTGTCGTAATACAACGATAACACGTAGCTATTTCGCCTGCCGACGCACATGCTCAGTAATAATACTTGTTTTCATTTCCACTTTCGAAAATGAATGAAACCCAGCTTCAATAAAAGCATAATTAATTAATACATAAATAAAAACATAATTAGTTCACAACCAAGAATTTAAGTAACTAACAAAACACCAATTTCGACTAAAACGGTTCTGCCAGTATATGTTGTTTTTCAGTAACAGAAGGAACTAAAATATCAAATGAACACTAACTCACTTAATTCACAGCTTCTTTTCATTATGAAAATGCTAATAACTCTTTATTTACCGTTAACACTAAGTGAAAATGAAATAACAACTGACATTCATGCATGGGAATTTTTGAAACATTTTAAGTACAGAATGAAAGAAAATCTCCCTGAATTTTCAAGATTTTTACCTAGCTACGAATCTTAATTTCTGTTGGTAATTTTAGCGTAGTTTGTGAAGAAAATGCCCTTTTTTGCGGGTGACGGAATTCGACTGTTCTACGGATTAAACTACAACGACGAAGCTTACCGCTGCAACTTGCCGTTTTGACATGCGCGTCACCTCTGAGTTAGGTACGTCACATATTATATCCTCCCTTTGAGAAAGGGCTGGGACGAAATCATAGATTTCCGGATCTGCCCTCACATCATCATGCTTGAAGTAGCTCGCTGTAGATGAAGAAATTCTTATTAATTCCAAAGGACGTGTGGAAGAATCATTACACAATTTGCTCGAACCTCACGGCCAGGAAATTCATTTTTGCGTTCGAGTGCCAATGTGAAGAAAACTTATTTTCATTAGAATTTTATATTACGTCAATCAGAATACAACTTTGATTCAATCGTTGATGCCCCGGAATATCCTACACATATATTTTTTAAACACACAATGGCTGGCTTGAACGGCCAGTAAATAACAAGTCTACTTACTGAAATTTTAACGTCTTTATTTCATTCAGAACTGGTCACTTTAACAATTAGCACACTTAGTAGCGTGTAACATCCTTTAAGTAAAGTAACTATGTAAATATACTGTTAGAATAGTCCAGAGCTGGGTAAAAGAAATGTTTCACTGGATGTCAAGCAAATGTTAAAGAACTACAAAATTGTAGTACCATAGGTTAGTAGATAAAATTAGGATACTACCATGAACAGTTGACCGTATACACACGAAATGCAAATTGCTTATCCTACTCCACAAGACAGTTTTCAATGTTGTTCAGAAACTCTGTGCAACAAATCATACATTGCAAGACTACAAATACCTTCAACTCTAGACATCCTCCACCCATTCACCATTCTGTTCTATTATTTTTATGTATGCCAAATACATTATTTATACAGTATATTCCAAACAGTAGAACCAAATATAATGACAAATAACGAACAAGAATGACAGCATATACTCCTGAAGTTGTTTCAAGCAAATTTAGCACCGACCATACAGATCGAGTACAATGAAACTCCCCGCAAAAATTGCGTGGACAAATTTAAAACAAAATGGTCATATGTCTCAAAATGGTTCGAAATTATAGAACATAAAATTAAACTAACGAGCTAGAATGTCCTCAACTTTGCAATGGAGAAAGAAAACGTACAATGTCATCAGCCATTTGAAAACCATTAACATCGTTAATATTGATTTCTTTCAAACTGAATGTCAGTACTGAGTAAATTTATTCAAACAGAAAAAACGATGAGGGCGTAGGCTTCTCACTTCATTTTGTAAACAGTCCATTGCATGTACTTCATCCCATTGAGTAACACAAATATCCATCACCCGTTCATGTACTTACCTCATCCAAGTTGCATCCGGAACGATTGTTGACGATACAGCATTATTAATCATATTGAAATAGGACTTGTAAGCTATAATCAGTTTATTCACACAAATGTTTGACAAGGCTGCCTCTGCGACGGAATCCAGTACTACTCTCTAAAACTTAACTCTTCATGCACAAAGTTGATTTTCATACGGAAATTAACTCTGGTGCAACAATGACCTACAAAACTGTGAGTGTTGAGCTCTAAATTTTCCACTTGAAGGCGGCCTAATTCGAACACTGAACAGAACAGTCCAAATTCGTAATGTTGACGCAGCTGTGATGCCAAAGAATTCAGCTCAATGTTAACGCCCTAAATACAAAGACAAGACATTGCATTTTACCTTAGCGTGGCGTGGCTACGGCATACTAAAATTATTTACGTTTGGCGCGCATCTTCGGGTTAGGTAAAAAAAAAACTGCAGCAATCAACGAACGGGTATAGTGGTGCTGACTTTTATTACAAAGACTATGAGCGCAATGAAGGTGCGTGTATCAGCATGAAGGCGCATCAAATCTGCTGGTCAAATTTCACACAATGAAGTTCGTAAACGTCAGCTGCACATCAACACTTTAGTCACGTACGTCTTCATTCTTTCATATGCTACACTAAAATCCAGTCGAAATTGCGTACATTTCACACGCAAATCTTATGGTAAAGGTACAAAATTTGTTTCGGCAAATCTTACTTTTTACACTTGAAATTTTGCCGAAAAAGCAATTTTGAAACTTTAATTTAGTTGAAATCGTACAGATTCCACACTACTAAAACTGGGTTGATATCACAGTTTTTATCGAAGTCGCAGTCTAAAACTTTAATTTTGTCGAAAAATCATTCTTTTTATATTTACTTAAATTTTGTGATGAAAAACCAAATTTCACAGTTTCCAAGCTTAAATCTGGTAAAACTTTTTATTTTATACAAATGAAATTTAAATTTTTGTCACGATCAGAGTTTTTATGCACTTCTTTCATTAAATTCCATAGTTTCTACACTTTTATTTTTGTGGAAACGGTGCTTCTATACCCACGTAGTTTTTCCAAGTGTTAGTTTTTTCAAATTAAAATTTGTTGGACTCGTGGTTATTTGCACTTTAAAATTTGTCTCAAGTGCGCAGTTTTTATACGCGAAGTTTATCGAAACTGAGGTTTTATATTTTCTCAGAAAAAGCAGCTTTTGTAGATTAAATCTGGAAAAACAGAACAGCCACACCGCGATTTAATTAAAATTAGTTTGCAGCACTTAAACTGTACCTTAATGTTATAGTTTTTACAGTTAAAATCTGTCCAAAACAAGCTTTTGAACAGGTATTACATCCCAATCGTATTGCCTTTGCACTATCAGAAGTTCTATAATCATGCAATGAAAACCTCGTAGGTGTGTATACACATGTTTCGTGAACCAAATGCAAAAGCTGGATAGCATAATTAACGAAAAACAGAAGAGAAAGAGACTGATGAAACTGAAAATTTCATCATCTGAAATACTCAAGTAATTGGAGACCCCTTAATGTAACCAACTGCTATTCCTACTTTCTCATAGGATGTCACGTGCTTTTTTTTTTTCTTTCCGAAGGTCAAAGTTTGTAAAGTGTGCCACTGAAGTGGTGACCCTTTGCGAAAGTTCACAACCTAACTGATAGCAATTTCCGGGATAAATGATCGAGGTCTTTGACAATGAAGATCAATGGTATACACTTATAGTGATGGAGGTGGTGGCGCTTGAGGAAGTTCCTTACAACTCAAGAACTTTCATAATTGGCAGGAAATATGAGTAATGAAAGAATTTAAATACGTCTAATTCCTGAAAATAACTACGGAAGCAGTATTTAAATGTACAGCGTAAACCATCGAGACCTTCGACAAACGTAGTAATCCACACAAACTTCGCAACGATCGATTTCTTTATGTACGGTTACTATCTTTATTGAAATCGAAAAGTCATAGACTATGGAGTTGTAACGTTATAGCAAAATTTGTGAGTGGCGCAACAAGTAAATCAAAGAAGTCATATGAAAGGTTGGGCCCATGCAGTACTGTTGTGTCCGCTGTATGGGTTCGAATCTCAAACGCCGTTTATGTACGGAGGCCAATGCATCCGTGTGTTGATCAAAGAATAGTCATATGTAAATGAACGTCTCACACGATATAACAACGAGAACTATTCCACTGAAATTCCGGGTGTAATGAACAACTAGCCTAACAAAAGACACACTCATAATTTAAAATAATGAATATATTCAAAAATAAAAAGATCCTTTTACAAAATTCCAAGAAAACTGACATACCTTGTACACTAACATTTTTTGAACAGAGTTATATAATACAGGTACACCCCGCTTTCCGAAAGTTTGCTTTTAGGAACGACCTACATTAGTACCTGTTTTCGCTAACCGAAAGAATTCCGAAGAGGATTTTCGCTTTTACGAAAAAAAGCCAAAATATCGTTCAGCGTTTGTTTTGCAGCCAGCCGTTATAGAAGCAGCTCGCAACCCGAGCAGCGAAGTGGCGCTTCCAAGTTCCTTCCCCGAGAACTACACTCAACATCAAATCAAGCCGCCATAGCTTTGAACTATGTCTGTGAGCATCTGTGCTTTATCTCGATTTATTTTGTGCATCTGTTAGCAAGATGTGTCTAAAGGTATCAGAAAAACCTAAGGGAGTTCGCTAGGATGCTACGCTTAGCGTAAAACTGGACGGACGTAATTTGGTTTTTCGATCGTGGTTAACGAAATAAAGGCATTGTGCATGCGTTGGACTTGCCTGCGTCCACCATTCGTATAATTTACACGCAGAGAGAAAGAATCTTAAAAGCTGGAGAAGTTACAATTGGTTCTGATAGTAGCTAAATGGTCTCTTTTAGTCGATGCCTTATAATGGATAAAATCATCATCATCATCATCATCATTGTCAACCATTATCAATCCACTGCTGGACGAAGGTCTCCCAAGTTTCCTCCACAACGGTCTGTCTTGTGCCAGTCTCCTCCATGTCACTCCCGCATATTTACGAATTTCATCCACCCATCTCCCATGTGGTCTTTTTCTGGGTCTTTTCCTGTCCCTTGGAATCCAATCTAAAATTTCGGCTGTCCATCTATGGTCTGTCCTTCTGGCAGTATGTCCAGCCCATTGCCATTTCAGGGATTTAACTCTGATCATGATGTCTTCCACTCTCGTCATTTTTCGGATCCATGAGTTCCTCTTCTTATCTCTCCTGGTTATACCAAGCATGCACCTCTCCATGCCTCTTTGAGTTGTCTGCAGCCTTTGTATGTCTCTTTTAGCTAAGGTCCACGTCTCTGCACCATACGTAAGCACTGGAAGGATGCATTGATCAAACACTTTTCTTTTAAGACATAATGGCATATTGCTCTTGAAAATTATGCTGTTTCTTCCAAAAGCTCTCCAGGCAAGTTTTGTACGCCGATTAATTTCTTCATCAATGTGACCCTCACTTGATATCTGCTGTCCAAGATAAACATACGTATCTGTTATCTCCAGTTTTTCTCCATCAATCGATAAACCTTCATTTCTTGTAAAAGCATTGAACATCACTTTTGTCTTCTGAAAGTTCATTTTTAATCCCACTTCTTTACTCTTGTCAGCAAGTTCCTGGATCATACTCTGCAGCTCTGATGGGGTAGTTGCAAAAATGACTACGTCATCAGCAAAACGAAGGTGGGTTAGATAATCTCCATTAATCTTTATCCCTTTGTTTTCCCAGTTCAGTGATTGAAAGACATTTTCCAATGTGGCATTAAAGAGCTTCGGAGATATGGTGTCACCTTGTCTCACTCCCTTTCCAATTTTTATGTGTGTTGTATTTTCAAACAGCCGAATCTTTGCACTTGCATTTTCATAGATGTTATTAATAATATTAATGTATGCATCTTCAATACCGCAGGATTTCAGAGCCGTGGTAACTGCTGATGGTTTCACCGAATCAAAGGCTTTTTCATAATCGATAAAAGCCATGCACAATGGAAGTTCATATTCCCTCGCTCTTTCAATTAGTTCTCTCAGTACATGGATATGATCTATTGTGCTGTAGCCACTCCTGAATCCAGCTTGTTCTCTCGGTTGAGCCATGTCCAGTGTTACCTTCAAGCGGTGTGAAAGAACTTCAGTGAAGATTTTATAAACCACTGATAGGGAGGCTGATAGGTCTGTAGTTCCTGAGATCCTCAATGTCACCTTTTTTATGTAGCAGGATCATTGTAGCATTGTTCCAATCCTCAGGAATCTTCCCTTCATTAAGGCATCGAGTGAAAATTTGGGCGAGTACTGTTTCGGATTTCTCCACTTGCTTCTTGTATGATGTCTATAGTAATTCCATCTTCTCCTGGAGCTTTCCCCCGCTTCATGTTCTTGATTGCATGAGCAACTTCTGCTGGGAGGACTGGAAGAACTCTGGTACCTTTCATGATGTCTGGAGTACATGTATCATCCTTTCATATATAATTTGGAGTAGAAATCTTTCACTCTTGTCAAAATTTCGCCTCTATTTCTTGTTATAGAACCATCTTCTTTTCTCAGAGCCATAATCTGTTTTCTTCCCTTACTGAGATGTCCCTTTGCTATCTTCAGGCTTTGGTTGTTTTCAATTGCTTTCCTCACTAGCTCACAGTTGAATTTCCTTACGTCTTCAGTGATACTTTTTCGTGTTGTCTTGCATAGCTCTATATATTCCACTTTGGAAGTCACATCTTCTTTAGTTGTCCTCATCTCTCTTCTTTTTTGCATCAACATTTTGGTTTTTCCTGATAATTTGTTCACATGCAACTTGTTCTTAGACCCAGCTAATTTTGTTGCTGTTTCCATTAGAGCTTTGGTTACTTTTCTGTTAACTTCCGAAATATCCACTTCTTCCGATGTTAGGCCTTCTAAAGCAGAGAATCTGTTCTTCAGTTCCAACTTGAAAGTATTATGGTGTTTTTTAAGGTTGGTTATGTCAATACATCTTGTTTGTCTTATGAGCTTGCCACGTTCCAGTTTAGTGTTCAGGTGCATCTTACATCTCACCAATCTATGGTCACTACCTGTGTTGAACTTGTTCAGCACACTGCAGTCTTCGATGACGAATTTTTTGTTACACATAATAAAATCAATTTCACTTGTCGTCCCAATTGGATGTCTCCATGTCCATTTCCTGTGTGGCTTTTTCTTGAAAAAGGAGTTCAAGATGAAAAATCCTTCTGCCTCTGCAAACTCAACGAGAGTATTTCCACGTTGGTTTCTGTTGCCGTGACCGAATTTACCTACTGAAGTTTCATTCTGCTGCCGTCGCCCTATTTTTGCATTGAAATCTCCCATAATTATCTTCAAGTGCTGCTTACCTTTATTATTTAGATGACGAATTTCCTCATAAAATTCTTCAATTTCTTCTTCAGGATGACTTGTGGTGGGTGCATAAATTTGAATAATCTGAGCCTGGTATCTTCTCGATAGTTGGATAACGAGTCGTGCAGCTCTGTCAAGAGGAACTTTCAACTTCTACCACTTTATCCTTCAGTTTCTTGTTTATTATAAATCCAACACCACTAGTTCTGCCAGTATCTGTCCCACGATAATAGAAGAGATGTCCACTTTTCAGTTCAATGAGATCTTCTCCTTTTCTCCTTACCTCACTTAGCCCGACGATGTCCCACTTGATCCTTTGTAGTTCCTCTTCCAATTCAAGAAGCCTTGAATCAGAAGATAGGGAGCGTCCGTTATAGGTAGCCAAGGTCAGCATCAAATGGCAGCCTAGTCCGGTCCTCCGGGGATTCTTAGCACCCTCTGCCTTCATGTCGCACTGGCCGCTGCCTTGGCCAGGTACATTCCAGCTGCCGGAGACTGAGGCCCAAGATTTAAGTTGTGGAGTCATTTTGGAGGTGTTTGGCCATAACTCACCACGCTGGCCAAGCGGGTTGGTGAGTGTGGGATAGCATTTCCTCTGATCCCGATGGTATAGTTATACCGCTATTGGCGAGTCGTCAGAGCCCCTTTAGTGGGAACAGGATGCACCACGAGAAGGCGGGGTTGACATTTGTCAAGGAGAGGCTGTGATGTTACGCATCACCTGACCTTACATCTTACATGGATAAAATATGTGCTTATAAATATGCTGTGTATTTATCATGTCATTCCTGCTTTTACTATATGTTAGTGTTATTTTAGGTTTTATGTGTTATTTGGTATGATTTGGTAGGTTATGTTTTGGGTCTGGAAACGCTCAAAATTTTCCCCTTATAAATTTATTGCAACTGCTTCTTGGCTTTACGCCATTTCGGCTTACGAAAGGTTTCATAGGAACGCTCTACTTTTTCGACAGCGGGAAAAAGCTGTACTGTCACTCAGACGGAAATTTCTTGGCCAAAGACAAAATGGAAAACTGGAATTTATATCTCCATTTCCCCAAACCCGATAATAACCCAAACGCATCAGCGTATAAAATTTGGTTAGGGAGCATTTGGAAGAAACAGTACAGTTTTCAAGGGCAATTTTCTATTGTGCCTTAGAAGAAATGTTAAAACAATGCATATTGCTTTCATTTCTTACGTATGGGTCAGAGACATGGAGACATCTCATGTTAAAAGAGACATCCAGAGGCTGCAAACTACTGAAAGAAGAATGGAGAGGCTCATATTTGGTCTAACCAGGACGGATAGGAAGAGGAACTCATGAAACAGGAAAATGACGGGAGTTGATAACCTCATAATCAAAGTAAAATCCCTGAAATGGCAATGGGATGGACATATTGCTAGAAGATGCAAAAACACAAATATGCCGGTGAAGAGATTCGCCGGTGAAGCCGAATGCCTTCCCAATTAAGCTACACAGGCAAGGGCTTATCACTGAAACTTTGCCGTCTTGTACGTCATATATATACCCCCCCCCTAAGAAAGGCGGGGAATATAATCGTAGGTTTCGGACCCTCCGCAAACCATGCTTGAAGTAACTCTTTGTAAAAGAAGGAATTCCCATTAATTTCATACGATGTACCGAAAGACATCACACATTTTTCGAAAAACCTAACGGCCAGTAGATAAATTTTTAAGTCAAGCTCAAGACAGAGAGTTGTGAAAAGGACTTTGGGAGACCTTCATCCAGTAGTGGATTCATAATAGTTGATGATGACTATATACACATACCAGCCGCTGAATTAGGAGCTTTTATTCAATACCAGGTTGGACCTCTTTTATCCCAAATTACAGCACGTATGCGGTTTGGCATAGATTCCACAAAGTGTTGGACTACATCTGCATGTACAGCATAGCTGGCATTCACCAGACAGTCCTTTAACTGGCTAAAATTTGACCGAAGAGGACTTTGCTCCCGGATCTGTTTTTCTAACATGTCCCATACATTTTCAATGAAACTCAGTTCCGTGCTTTGTGGTGGCCAGGGAAGATGGTGGAAGTCAATGTCATGCTCGCTGAACCACTACTGAAAACATCTAGTGCGATGGATAGTAGCATTGTCGTCCATGAAACAGCCGTCACCTGCTGGATAAAAACTCGACATCGCAGGATGGACTTGATCGACAACAATGCTCAGATAATTCTTGGAGAACGCCTGACCTTCCAGCAATATCAGGGGACCCGTTCCGTACCAACAGAACGTGGCCAACACCATGACACAACCTTCAAAACCTTGAACCAAACCGACACGAGACATGCGATGAAACAGAAAAGAGAGAAAAGGAAATATCAGAAGGTACAAACAAGGAGCCAGGAGAAATGCAAAAACTTCTGAATCTCATGTGCACTAGCCGTTAGGAGACGTCGAGAAAAGCTGTCTGGCCGCTAAGCTTCTTTTGCGGCGGAGGAGGGAGATGAGCCTTGACACTGACTTTGTCGACCTCACGACGAGTGATGGTGAGGTCAGTATTCAGTATTACTGGTAAGATCACTAGAATAGGATATATCGGTATCAGCATAAACATAAAGAGAAACAGCAGGTGACAAGAAAGTGATATCCGGAGGCAGGAGAGCATTTTCTTGAGTAAAAGATGAGGTGGGATAACTAGTGAAGTGAGACACACCAGGTGGAGTTGAAGGGTGTCCAATATGAGCCGCAAAAAGTACAGGGGCCGAAGACATGAAAGTGTCAGGTGGGATTACATGAGTGGATGGAGGAGGAGCTGTCAGAGTAGTCAAAGATGGTGCGCTCTGACGAGGTGGGGAAGCATTGGGTGAATGTTGACGCTGCGACTGAATGTGGCCATGAGACTTGCAATGGTAACAGTGCATACAGGTAGTGGTTTTAAAATCACAGCTTCGAGTTCCGAGATCAATGGTCGGAGAGGTGGAGCAATGTATTAACTCATTTTCAGAAGCAAACACAATTTTCGCCTGTCTGCACAGGCCACGAATACACTGAAATGCATTACCTTTAGGTGCAGCTGAGAGGGTTTGGATATTTCCCATTAACTTTCCACAATGTGTAAAAGCCCGCATCAATAAGCCACCCATGATATCTGGAGGCACGGGGATCATGGGTGACTTATTGATGACTAAGATCGGACGACGGGCGAGAGAATAGGCATCAACATGAACGTCTCCGATATCAAGGCTCTCAGAGATCGCCCTTTCAGCGAACTCAACTTCGGAGAAATGCACAATAACATTGCAGCCTCGCCGCGTCATGAAAGTAATGCTGTTTTTAGGAAACTTGTTCTTCAACGTCGTAGCGTCTTCAAGATGGGTGTACCCCTCAACGAGGTATAACACACACATAGCGTTTGTCGATCAGCGATAGAATGTGCAGTAATAGAATTGCGAGGCACAGTGACACAAATCTGAGATACATCAGGAGAAAGTTTCGATGATATAGTTGCAACCGAATTACCAGTCGAGGGGGAATGGAGCAGAGGCGGTACCGCGCGCAGCGTCAGAAAAAATATATGACGTCTTATGAAGTTATGACGTACAGACTGAGAAGAGACGGGATAGACCGGCAACTAAACTGAAGAATCCATAGGCGTAGATGTCCAATCAACAGGAGGTGATGACGCAATAATATCCCCAGAGCAGGCAGCTGGCACATTCTGATTAGCAGGCGCAGCAGAAGGGTGAACGCAGTCAGCGGGAGACGTGTCAGTTAAGAGCCAAAACTGTTTCGACAGACGTCTAGCGGCTGTTCCATACCGGAAGCGGCCATTGTGTGTCTTCGATGTAAACATACTTGCTAAGTCGGACAGCCCCTAAGAACAACAAAATAAAACTTACGGGCACACACCGGCGGAAAGAACCACGTTACCTTTAGACATGGAACACAGTAAAAAACGACACATGACACGTCCTCTTACGTCAAAGGTTCAGATATGTACACATACAACAGAGCAGTGTTGAAAACACTTATGCAAGTGTTTCATAAGCAATCCTTGGCTGCACTCTAATGTTTAACAACATTTTTGGTTTATGTATGTAATAGAATACGTACAGAGAGAAGAACACGAACGAAAAAGAACAATGGAACTTACTCAGATCAAAATGACAATTTCCCTTTTTTTTTCTGCTTTTATAATCGAATCACATTATTACACGAATAAACCCGATTCTTTAAATTTTAATTAACGTGAATCAAAACACATTCCAAACATTTTACAGTTATTAAATAAGCCCAGGGTTATATAAGGAATCCTCTTTATTTGCGCTCTAGCTTTTGAAAATAGCACCTTCCCCCGTGTTTTTACCTTTGTGATTGATAAGATGTCTTGCATCATTTTTTGTCTTTTTCAGTTTTCTTTTGCTATTAATAAATGGCTATCGTACGTAGAGCAAAACGCAATCTAGCAGGGACAGCAGAAGAGAAGCTGAGCTTGCTTAAAATGTAAGAGATGATTGAAGCAAAAACAACTTTGGTACTGCCTGAACTTAACTGCGCGATTAGGAACAGTAAATACAGTATATTGTAATACACTGGTGTGCAAAAATTAAGGACGAAGAGGAGAAATTAGCATAACAGCGGAACGAGCAGGCAGAACGGACCGAAAGACAACTCAGGAGATATAATAGGGTCCAGTACAGTAAGGCATGCGCATATATGCAGCATGACGTAGGAGGGGAGTGTCGGAAGGGTATAAAGCACACGGGCGGTGTACGATCAGCAATTCGGTGAAAGCTATTGCTGTGTACATCGGTTTGAACGACGTCGAGTTGCTGCCACCGTATGATATGGCCAACAGGCAATCCAGTAGACGATATCTGGATGACTTTACCCGAGGTCGCGTCATTGGGAAGTTGGAATAAGGTCGAAGTGTGACTAGTGTGGCATCGGATTTCGCGATCGCTCACAGCATCGTTTCACGAGCTTGGAGAGCATTTCAAACGACAGGAACAGCTGTCAGAGAGTTTAGCAGTGGTCGTCCACGAGCAACAACGGCGGCGGATGACCGGTATATTTTCCTACAGGCGAGAAGAGACAGACGGCAGACAGCGGGAGAAATCGCAAGGCACATGCAACAGACGACTGGACGTCCGTTATCGTCTTTTACTGCGGCCAGGAGGCTGCACAAAGGTGATATATTTGCACGACGACCAGTATAGTGTGTGCCATTAACGCCTTCTCATCGGAGACGGCGGTTTATGTGGTGCCAGGAACAAAAGAACTGGACACATCAGCAATGGGGTCGAGTTCTCTTTACGGATGAGAGCCGATTTAGTCTGACGAGCAATTCTGGACGTATACACATCTGGAGAGAGCAGGAAACACGCAATCACACCTCCAACATCATCGAAAGGGACCGGTTTGGAGGTGTCGGAGTTCTCGTTTGGGGCGGTATCATGCTTGGTAGCCGTACTGACCTCCACATCTTCCAAGGAGGTTAAGTCACTGGTATCCACTATTGTCCCGAAGTTCTCCTGCCTCACGTGCGTCTGTTTAGAGGTGCTGTGGGTCCTGAGATCCTCTTCATGGACGACAACGCTACACCTCATCGTACAGTGGCTGTCGCAGAACTGTTGGAGAGTGAAGATATTCAACGCATGGATTGGCCCGCAAGGTCCCCGGACCTAAATCCAATCGAACACGTGTGGGACCTTCTCGGGAGACGCTTGGCAGCACGTCACCAGCCGCCAGCAACGATTCCGCAGCTGCGATTGGCGCTACAAGAGGAATGGGCCCCGATGCCTCAACAGCTCCTTGACAACGTCGTCCTCAGTATGGACAGATGTTGCAAATCCTGCAACGCAATCAGGGGTGATCATATCCCCTACTAAAGACTGGATTTTTCTTGGTAGCCGCCTGTTACATGGCCGTTTCTGTCTTCTGTCCAGTTGTGCTCGAAGCTACCTTTTCAATAAAGTGCCTTTGTATCCTTTGGATTCCTTGTTTGGACGGTTTTGCTCACTTGTCCCATATTCTTACATCTTGGGGATCTTATGGTATGATTTGAGTCGATGTGGAACACTTCTGCACGACGTTACATTCGAAAAACCGTCTCGTCCTTAATTTTTGCACGCCAGTGTACTACTAAGGAATCTGCCCGGACGAAAGATCCAAATCTTTAGAATGAAGTTTCTTGAAATTAAAAGTAGATAAAGTTTCGGACGGGCACAAGGTCTTCATATGCTGCTACTGAGTATGTGAAATGTGGTTCACGTAGTGTCCAAGTACATATATCAAAGGATGTAGCAAAGAATTTTGAGTTCATGAAATTTTCCATTGCCAACTTGCTCAGCATGCCAGTAAAATTAAAATAGTGCAAAAAAAAAAAAAAAATGGCAGCTTAATTCGTTATAATTTTACACTAGATGTCAGTCACGGTTGGAAGAATACTTTCTTCCAACCTTGACTGACATCTAGTAACTGGAGATAAAAACCGGCAGAACTGTAGATGTAGAGTTCTGAAAACGACAATGAACACGTAAACCGAGAGGAGCTCTATCAAAAATGTAATGCAGACTTTTTTTATGATCAGTTATGGAGTTAGTCTGTACTGCGGAAAAAACATGAAATGTCTAATGTTTCTAACTCTGCTTCAGACGCGTGTGTTCCCTAGCGACAACATTTTAAAAAGCAATTATATTAGCTATCTACCCAGAGGTAACTAGAAGAACCACTCCGGGGTCTTGACGCTCGCCTATTTCTTCTAGGCGAATGGCTACCTGACTAATGGGATGACAAAAAAAAAAAACCCTGTTACTATGGCTTCTTCAATGTTCGGACATTACCTTAGGATTTTCGTTAACACATGGTGTTTTGTTTAAAACAGAGTTAACGTAGGCAATCGTGAAAGCCTCTATTATTTATTAAAGAAAATTTACGTGGCCGTAGACGCTGTCACACCAGAGATGCTAAAAATAACCTGGGGGATCAACACATGTTCAAATAATACAGCAATTTTTTTTTTCTTGATTGGAGGTTTAACGATCACCGTGAGCAACTCAATGGGCTATAAGCAGTCACCCGTCCCTAATTTAGGGCCACTGACTCTAGGGAAGGGAGAGAGAGCCAGTGCAGTATGACAAATACACCGGGATTCGAACCCGGACCCATCACGGACGAATAGTCATAAGCCAGCCTTTAGCGTCACCTGAACAGCCAAAAGTTTCGGGAGGAAAATCTCTACGCGCGAAAAATGCACAGACGATATTTCTTATGCAAAAATGGCTACCAGACTGTATTATGAATCTTCCGGCTTATGTTTGTTTGCATCCAAGCAACAAAACAGAACAATCGAGGTGTTTAACGTCTACTTTTTCATGAGAGTCAGCAAGATTGAATGGGACACTTTCTTGCATACGCTCGGTAGTTTTCTAGCAGCAAAGGGGTGAATTTCTTAAATGTTGTCTCGTTGGCTCAAAGACGCTTTAACGACAGTAGTGGGCTTCGAATACTGCGACATGTAGCTCATTCCAAATTTAGGGTACTATGATCTCCGGTGACAACACACGATGCAAAAACCACAAGCTATACAAGAACGCCCATATCTCACTCTGAACTCAAACCCAAATCTACTGTGCAAAAAGCCAGAATTTCAGATGCTCGGTCTAAACCCGACTTGACTCAAGACGAAGCGGGTCAGCTCTTGACACATTCCCATTTTCCTTCGTACCATAAAACGAAGAAACGTTTAACTTCCATGTCGTTGTCACAAGAGTCAACAGTATTTCACAAAGGCATGCTTTATCACATGCTCTTCAGCTTGAACGTAACAAAACCAGGATGGCTCCCCCTATTACAAACCTTATACAACCAAAGCATCATTCAAATAATCTTCAGGAGTTTAATGTTTACGGTTTGTCATTTTTAACTCACTAAATGAAGAGCATGTACCAAAAACAGACAGGCAGAGAAAATATTTTTCACGTTTTTTTATGTTAAGAAAGAAAAGAATATGAAACATGAAATTGAAAATGTGGAGGACGCGTATGCATACAATGTTGTGCCCCTACCTAAATGAGAGAGGCACTCAGAAAAGTTGAACACCACTGCCAGAGTGATCTACAATTTCGTGCATCATTAACGGTTTAAGGTTGCAATCGTTGCACTACTCGTTGCCAACGTAGAACAAAAGAAACAATCTAATGGCCATTGAACCTTCCAGAGTGCAGCCATGGAAAATAATGACACACAGTCACCCCTCTTCCTTCACAAAGGACCTCCTCTACACTTCGGACATAAAACAGAAAAGGAAAGAAAACTCGACCTTTCTTAGAACAACGGAGTGCGCTCTCCTTACGCCCTTAGGTGGTTAATTATCCCAAGTGGACGCGATCAAGAGCTGGCTGACTTCATGGCGCATTCCTCCTGCCCCACGTAATCGCGGGTCAGAACAACGCATCACACATGTAGTGGACACATTCCTTTTTATCTCACAGGCAATCACATTTTTAATGCACGGCGACAGCAGTTCGACTGATTAAAAAAATAAAAAAAGACTGCATATTTTGCATACTCATCACCGCATTCCTTCTGTCTGGTTTTCACGTGACGAATGTAATGTTTCCATCCAAACGCACAAGACCGTCGGATGGTAAAAAAAAAACTGCCTCAAGAACAGCAATAGTGGTTTCCGTTTTTTAATATACTGTACATGTACATAAATGCACCTACGTGTTAATGAAACGAGCATAAGTCACTATTAACAGGTCTGATATGGAAACACCTGTAATATTTTAATAGTTTGATAAGTGACTTATTGTTTCATATTAGGAAGCAGAAGATTCACTGCCGAAAGAAGTGATAATGGCTCAAGAGTAACCCACCATTTAAAAAACAAATGCCCGACTGTGTCAATTAAATGATGTTTCACGAATTAAGACGTCCTTCTGTGTGTGTGATTGTATTTATAAAACACTAACCAGGAGCATATTTAGAAGGGGAAGCAAGGAGCCTTTTCCAACCGAAAGAGTTCCATTTTTTTTATTGTTAAAATGAGACTTACGTTTATGCTTTAATTTAATAAAAAGGCATCAACTTACATTAGAATATAATGTTTAATTTTTTCTTCTATTTTTCATTAACATTTATTTTGTCCTGATGGATTTCAAAAACTTTCATTTTTGTCAGCCTCCCCGAAAACAAATTCTATACACGACCCTGACGCTAACATATCGTTGTGTTAATAATAACAAAAGACAGTACAAGAGAGACATTTAATAAATGTTGAATACGTAAAAGCATGACTGTGTTCATGAAATAAGAATCGTTCGTGAGTAACAATATTTTCAGTCAAACGTATGAAACACAATCATCATCATCATCATTGTCAACCATTATCAATCCACTGCTGGACGAAGGTCTCCCCAAGTTTCCTCCACAACGGTCTGTCTTGTGCCAGTCTCCTCCATGTCACCCCTGCATACTTTCGAATTTCATCCACCCATCTCCCATGTGGTCTTCTTCTGGGTCTTTTCCTGTCCCTTGGAATCCAATCTAAAATTTCGGCTGTCCATCGATGATCTGTCCTTCTGGCAGTATGTCCAGCCCATTGCCATTTCAGGGATTTAACTCTGATCATGATGACTTCCACTCTTGTCATTTTTCGGATCCACGAGTTCCTCTTCTTATCTCTCCTGGTTACACCAAGTATGCACCTCTCCATGCTGCTTTGAGTTGTCTTCAGCCTTTGTATGTCTCTTTTAGTTAAGGTCCACGTCTCTGCACCATACGTAAGCACTGGAAGGATGCATTGATCAAACACTTTTCTTTTAAGACATAATGGCATATTGCTCTTGAAAATTATGCTGTTTCTTCCAAAAGCTCTCCAGGCAAGTTTTGTACGCCGATTAATTTCTTCATCAATGTGACCCTCACCTGATATCTGCTGTCCAAGATAAACGTACGTGTCTGTTATCTCCAGCTTTTCTCCATCAATCGATAAATCTTCATTTCTTGTAAAAGCATTGAACATCACTTTTGTCTTCTGAAAGTTCATTTTTAATCCCACTTCTTTACTCTTGTCAGCAAGTTCCTGGATCATACTCTGCAGCTCTGATGGGGTAGTTGTAAAAATGACTACGTCATCAGCAAAACGAAGGTGGGTTAGATAATCTCCATTAATCTTTATCCCCTTGTTTTCCCAGCTCAGCGACTGAAAAACACCCTCCAATGTGGCATTAAAGAGCTTCGGAGATATGGTGTCACCTTGTCTCACTCCCTTTCCAATTTTTACGTGTGTTGTATTTTCAAACAGCCGAATCTTTGCACTTGCATTTTCATAGATGTTATTAATAATATTAATGTATGCATCTTCAATACCGCAGGTTTTCAGAGCCATTGTAACTGCTGATGGTTTCACCGAATCAAAAGCTTTTTCATAATCGATGAAAGCCATGCACAATGGAAGTTCATATTCCCTCGCTCTTTCAATTAGTTATCTCAGTACGTGGATATGATCTATTGTGCTGTAGCCACTCCTGAATCCAGCTTGTTTTCTCGGTTGAGACATGTCCAGTGTTACCTTCAAGCTGTGTGAAAGAACTTTAGTGAAGATTTTATAAACTACTGATAGGAGGCTGATAGGTCTGTAGTTTCCGAGATCCTCAATGTCACCTTTCTTATGTAGCAGGATCATTGTAGCGGTGTTCCAATCCTCAGGAATCTTTCCTTCATTAAGGCATCGAGTGAAAATTTGGGCGAGTACTGTTTCGATTTCTCCACTTGCTTCTTGTATGATGTCTACAGTAATTCCATCTTCTCCTGGAGCTTTTCCCCGCTTCATGTTCTTGATGGCATGTGCAACTTCTGCTGGAAGGACTGGAGGAACTCTGGTACTGGTACCTTTCATGATGTCTGGAGTACATGTATCATCTCTTTCATATAATTTGGAGTACAAATCTTTCACTCTTGTCAAAATTTCGCCTCTATTTCTTGTTACAGAACCATCTTCTTTTCTCAGTGCCATAATCTGTTCTTTTCCCTTACTGAGATGTTCCTTTGCTATCTTTAGGCTTTGGTTGTTTTCAATTGCTTTCCTCACTAGTTCACAGTCGAATTTTCTTACGTCTTCAGTGATACTTTTTCTTACTGTCTTGCATAGCTCTATATATTCCACTTTGGAAGTCACATCTTCTTTAGTTGTCCTCATCTCTCTTCTTTTTTGCATCAACATTTTCGTTTTTCCTGATAATTTGTTTACATGCGACTTGTTCTTAGATCCAGCTAATTTTGTTGCTGTTTCCATAAGAGCTTTGGTTACTTTTCTGTTAACTTCAGAAATATCCACTTCTTCCGATGTTAGGCCTTCTAAAGCAGAGAACCTGTTCTTCAGTTCCAACTTGAAGGTATTATGGTGTTTTTTAAGGTTGGTTATGTCAATAAATTTTGTTTGTCTTATGAGCTTGCCACGTTCAAGTTTAGTGTTGAGGTGCATCTTACATCTCACCAATCTATGGTCACTACCTGTGTTGAACTTGTTTAGCACACTGCAGTACAATAAAAAACATTAAATCAAGTATTGATGGTTCAAGGGCGATAATATTTTTGAAACACATTAAAACTTGAACGCATTACTGAATGCATGCCATTTTTAATAATACGGCGTAATCACAAACTTCTGTAACAAATTAAATTTTTTTTTACCCCTCCTCCAGCTAAGCTGCAGCTATAAAACCCGCATTGATGTGTGTACTATAACCTCAGCTTTCTTTGGGAACCAATGCTTCGTGTATAGGCCACGAGGTGGTATCACATTATAGGAAATTGTTGCAGTTCACTTCTCTTGCATCTAATTTATTTTGATGCTTTTTGAAAGCTCTTGACATTACTTTTAATTATATACGTGACATAAGTACATTCTGGGGAATCATTTTCCTTGCATAAATGTGCTAATATTTAACTTTACATAATGTAATAAGTTTTTAAGTTTTTTTGCAATAGCCTTTAACATCGCTCCTAGTATGTACTTTTTTAAAATGGTGCTCTATAGCCAATATGATTTTTTTATATCCGGCTCAAGAAACATTATCTCACGTTTATGTTGAGATGTTCCATTTTTACTTCTACATATATCTCATACTTTATGCAGTTAGCTAATAGTATGTATCTCAGACTTATGCAGTTAGCTATTGGGTGTGTGCAAAATTTCCACCCGTATTTGTAATAAATGCAAATTGCGATCGGAGTAGATACGTCACAGATGAGGCTGCGATGACGAATTCTTGGCCAATAAAGCGTGGAGCAGTAGAGCATATAGATGCACTAAGTTTGTCCGAGTAAGTCATTCATAACGGAAATCACGGACGATGTAACATGGCCGGCGATAAGCACCACTTTAGCCATTGCTTACTGTACGAGTTCCATAAAAGCAGTACTGCAGCCGCGGCTTGCCGCAACATCTGTCAAGTGTATGGGGAGGATGCGGTTGATGATAGCACATGTCGTCGTTGGTTTCGGAAATTCCGGGACGGAGACACAAGCTGCAAAGATCAACCACGTCCTGGATGTCCATCTGTGGTTTCTGACGAGGATGTGGACCAAGCCATAACAAATGACCCACGTCCAACCGTTCAGGAATTAGCGGAAACGTTGGCGGTACACAGAACAGCAGTCGAAAGACGGGTGCATGTGCTTGGGTTCATCACCAAGTTTGATAACTGGGTTCCGCACCAGCTTTCTGCAAAGCAACGAGAGGAGAGAATCGGTACCTGTGTTTCTTTGCTTTCTCGTCACAGAAATGAACCGTTTTTGGGACAAATTGTAAAGTGTGATGAGAAATGGGTACTGTACTGTAATGTAAAGCGTTGACGGACTGTGTGCTAAGGCACAGAGCCTGCTCCATCGACCTCAAAAGGAGGACTGCATCCCAAAAAGGTTTTGTTGAGTGTTTGGTGGGATGTCCAGCGAATAATCCACTGGGAGGTGTTGGCACTTAACCGAACGATAAATTCTTACTTCTACTGCCAACAGTTGTACAGATTGCGAGAACAACTGACATCGAAGCGCCCAGCACTCGTCAATCGCAAAAGCGTGATCCTTCATCATGATAACGCCAGACCTCATGCTGCTTTAATCACTCGGCAAAAATCACTGGACTTTGATTGGGAAGTGTTACCTCAATCGGCGTATTCCCCTGACCTGGCACCTACGGACTACCACCTTTTTCCATCATTACAGAACGCCTTCGCTCTCCATACCTTCGATGATGTGGACGATGTGAAAACGGCATTACATGACTTTTTTGGCTCTAAAACACAAGAGATTTTCCGGCGTGGGATTCCCCTACTCATTGACAGGCGGCAAGAGTGTCATACAGAATGATGGCAATTATGTGAAATCCTAGGTACGTTATTTGTTGTATTCTCCTCCTTTCTTTGTAGCCTACAAAAACGGGTAGAACTTATGCACACACCCAATAATAGTATAGTATTGCATGCTGATAGTATTTTAATGGCAAGCTCTAAACTTAGGACTTTTCCATTACAAAAGTATCTAATCTGGAAGATGCTGCTTCACATTGTCTCTCGCTGTATAAAAGTATCCTGTTGGGCAAATAAGTGTCAGCTTCTGTTAAAGCTTCTGAATATAGTGTCTGAAAGATATCAGCTTTATATAAATAATTTTGACGCTCCAGCTGAACTCCCTAACATTTCTTCTTTCTGATTGCCTGTGAAGCATAATCTAAACACCACTCGGAGCTATATACAAACACATGTAACAAATCTTCGTGTATTTTCCGTGTTGATTATTCTTTGTTTAATAGTCACCTTCTGTTCTGTGGATTGACGTTAAAATGAATATACATTAGTTGCAATAGTTTGTTTTATTAATGAAAGTACTGCATGAATTTTTTGTCCCAGGAATGAGGCTTGAATTTTACAAATAAAATTTCAGAATAAATAGTAAAACTATACTAGTAATCCGATTTATTAGCGTAGGAATATATAAATAAACGTTTCGAAGCTTTCGCACATCAACCAGATGGCTTTTTCAAGGAAGTTAGACAAAAACTGCAATCTGAAGAATATAACGCTTTAACAATTTGAACGCGGTGACTTGACAATAAATAGATACAACGTTATATTCATTTAAAGATACGAGGTATCACGGTGGTTGTGCACGCAGTACCCTGGTAGGGAGAAGGCGTTACTTAAAGAACTGGCTCCAAATTCGTGGCAACTCGCGTGAGACGCTATCATTGCAAATATCACTGTTGGTAATGATCTCCAAGGTTTCCAGAATGGCTGTACATTTAGGGATAGAGTAGGTAGCTAATTTCTTTATATCATCTTACAATATAGGAGCAGCGGGCTTGAAATTGACTTCTCTGAATAGGGCCGTGGTTACTTTACCGTATTTTGTGTCCCTTTTATGCTCGTTGACTCTGATTCTGAAGGAACGCTTAGTCATTCCAATGTAGTATCGTTTAGAGCCGTCCGGATATTGTAGGGTAAACGCATGAACATCTGCTCCTCTGGAAAGAGGTGGTTTTTCAGTATTTCTCTTTAGCATAATATACAAAGATGCAGGAGGCCTTATGCCGACACCGTAGTTCATCTTCTTGAGGGCGTTCTTGAGGTTGTAAGGCACATTTGGTATGTAAGGAATTGAACCTAAATAACGAAACTGCGGCACAGGAAGTTTAGAATGTTTGACCTTGGCTTTTTGGATATAGTTATGTATCTGATTCAATGAATGTCCTGCATCAGTGGCCAACTATATAAACAGAATAATGACGCTCTGATGGGATCCTCTGTTTTACCCGTCCTTGCAGAAGTAATACTTCGGCCAATTGAGCAGAATATATTCTCCAGCATCACCCCACGGCCTACCACCTGGCTGCGTTATGCGGACGACGTATTTTTCGTGTGGCTTCACGGAAAAGAGACTCTTCCAAATTTCCTCGATAAAATCAATTATGTACATTCTACGATCAATTTCACGATGGAGCTTAAGCACAACAATGTTTTACCTTATCTAGATGTTTTATTGAGCAAATCGCCTGACAACCGCCTCTGTACATAAGTCTACTATAAACCCACGTCCGTCCCCAACCTGATGCTCCGCAGCTCTTTCTGTTCCGCAGAATAAAAAACAGCTATCTTCCGTTCTCGAATTAGAACAACCTTTCACCTTCTCCTCCGATACCTATTCGAGACAAAACGATATTGAAAGCGCATCGAGTTGGTTCACTGTTATTGAGAGAGAGAGAGCAAAAAAAAAAAAAATCAATTTAAAATCATTTATCACAATGACAACAGAAATACTTTTTCAAAAACGCCGATAAACATATATAATACGAAGACTATTCGGATTTCAACCTCCGTTGCAGTTTACCGCGCGATGTAAGCACAGTAGCGATGTAAGCACAGTAGCGATCTCGCTCATGCGCCATAGCATCACGTGATGTTTGCCCTCTCCACATGCCACGCGATCTGTCATCTGGCGTTAGTTCTCAGTGTCGTACGACCGAGTAAACATGTGGACTGCAATCGATGCTGCCGCCAGCTGTGAAATTCACGCTGTCATGTGTTTTTCACACTGAAGGGAAAATTGCCACAGAAATTCATCGGAGAATGAGTAGACTTTACGGCCCGAATTTTACGAGTGAATGATGTGTGAGTGGTATAGAAAATTTAGAGATGGGTGAACAGACGTGTATGATGAAGGGGGTCAAGTTCGGCGATCCGTGGTAACTGATGAACTTGTTCAAAGTGTTGACCAAAACATGAGCGAAAAACGTCGCTTCACAATATCAGAGCTATCGTGTGATTTTCCCCAAATTTCTCGAACTTTTCTGTACGAAATCATTACAGGTAGGCTTGGCTACCGTAAGTTCTATGCCAGATGGGTGCCAGAAATGCTTACCGATGTGAACAAAATGCAGAGAATGGTATCAGATTTGACATTCTTGCAGCGTTACAGTGAAGTGGCGGATGTATTTCTTGACCATATCGTGACGGGTGATGAAACATGGGTTCAATTCGTGAATGTCGAGCGCAAAAAGCTGTCACAGCAATGAATGCACACACATTCACCAAACAAGCCCCAAAAGTGCAAACAAACGTTTTCGCAGAAAAATCTGATGGCAACAGCTTTCTGGGATCGGAAAGGAGTGCTTCTGACTGACTTCGTGGAACCAGGAACCACAATAACGGCAGAGAGGTACTGCGAAACACTAAGAAAATTGCGCAGGGCAATTCAGAATAAAAGGAGAGGGATGCTGACAGCTCGCGGACACACATGGCTGCACGTACACGAGTGTTACTGGAGCAGTTTGGTAGGGAAGTGTCCAACCCCCTCCGTATGGCCCTGATCTGGCACCGAGCGATTCGCACCTCTTCGCCCACATGAAAACCTGGTTGGGATCGCAGCGCTTCTATGACAATGAGGAGTTGAAGAATGGTGTCCAATCATGGCTGAACTCCCAGGGGCAACCTTCTGTGATACAAGGATGCAAAAGCTCGTACTCCGATGCGATAAGTGTCTGAGTTAAGGAGGTGACTATGTTGAGAAGTAGCCTAGTTCTGTAAGTACGTTTTGTATACAATAAAATATTTTGTTCTTATTGCTTGTTTTTCACAGCCCTCCGGAGGTTGATATCCGAATTACCTACGTATATATAACAGAAAAAAAATTGCTCCCATCGAAATAAAATGTTATGTACTTTATCAACATAGGGTTTCCCAAGATTACGTAGTGATTCACTCGTTTGTCATATTTTTTGCAAGAAGCCTCTAGGGTGCATCGAGCGGTTTGCTTCTTAGACGATTGTGTACATTCTGCGCTCTAAAGAGCTGGCGACGCCTTTCTGTGTTTTGATACTTTATGTACCGATACTTTGAAATAGTGCTGTCCTGTATTGACATTTTTAAAACTTGTATGTAGTAGGGGTATAATGGTTGTACTGTTGAGCAGTTTAGTACGCTAGTTCGTCATAGGTTTGTCATATTTTTTGCACGAAGCCTGTTTAGTACGCTAGTTCGTTCACTTAGGTCCTAGGATCGAATCGGTTAAGACTTCATGAAATACTTCCTCTGTGCTAAGGAGGTTCATTTAAAAAAAGCCCTCATAAAATGAATATGAACGAGTAGTGAAGTGCAAGCTGTTTAATGGTTGTGTTCTGGGAGAGATTTCCACTTCACATTCAATACGGCGGTTGAGACGCATGCGCAGGAAAACTTCTGTATTTTATCTTTCGAGTTCGTGGTATGTCTTCGTACTCAAATGTAACTAGGCATTGTATTATAAAAAAATTAAATAAAAAAAGTTGCTGTTCTCTAAATAGTACTTCATGTTCAGTCCCTTTTAATTAAGAAATACAGTATATTCGTTTCTTTTCAAGAAATTTCAAATTCCACCTTGAATTTGGTTTTTCGGAAATTGTTTATACAGATTTCAAACACTTCCATTAAACTTTCAATCCGTTAAGTGTATTTTGAGGATTTTGTTTCCTGATGCCAATTGAGATGAATTCTGAATCTTTTCATAATTTGAAATGCATGATTAGCAATACCAAAGGTTTTTGATGCCCTTTGTAGCTTTATTCCCATGAGACTTATAAATCGTATAGTGGAGAATATGGACCTGCAGAGATTTGTGATCAAACATTTTTTGCTGGAATTTAATTATAAAGTGATATAAAAATGTGTGTATAATAGTAACCCTTTGTATGAAAAAATGAAAATACCCAATAAAACTTTTTTTTTGATTGGAGGTTTAACGACCACCGTGAGCAACTCAATGGGCTATAAGCAGTCGCCCGTCCCTAATTTAGAGTCACTGGTTCCAGTGAAGGGAGAGAGCCAGTGCCGTAAGACAAACACAACATCCATGCCTCACCGGGATTCGAACCCGGACCCCGTTTGGACGAATGATCAGAGGCCATCGCTTAGACCACTGCGCCACCGGGGCGGCCAATAAAACTTAGTTTGCAACAAGAGTGATTCACCGAAATCGTAAGTGTAATCAGCTCCGCACATGTTAAAAAGAAAGCTCGAGATTCAAAGAACGTTCCGTAATATCACGCAATCACTTGGATCCTTAGTATCGTATTTTTTTTAACTAAGTTACTGGCAAATTACAAGGAAATTATATGCTAAAATTGAATGGAAAATCTTGCGGGAATGCGTATCTATCGTGAAAATACTCCAAATACGTGGCGACAGTTAATAAATAAATACATCGCTCTTTCCACGTTCCAGAAACACACAGCTTCCGAAAAATTGCTTTTCAGCCGCCGCTGTGGAATTGAACCAACAGAACTCTCGATATCTAGCCGAGCGCGTTACATATAGGAGCTAGTGCCGTTAATGCCCACCAGATGGAGACGTCTCAGTAGCTGAGCCCATCTTACGGATTTATGATGTCAGAAGCTGACTTAAAAATACACATAGCACCGTGGATTGTTGGCCACCGTGGCGTATATGTATTTTTCGGAAGCTGCGTGTTTCTGGAACGTGGAAAGAGCGATGTATTTATTTATTAACTGTCGCCACGTATTTGGAGTATTTTCACCTTGGATCTCGCCCTTTGGATTTAACTGCTATAATATATATATAGCTAGTGCCGTTAATGCCCACCAGATGGAGACTTCTCAGTACCTGAGCCCATCTTACGGATTTATGATGTCAGAAGCTGACTTAAAAATACACATAACACCGTGGATTGTTGGTCACCGTGGCGTATATGTAACGCGCTCGGCTAGATATCGAGAGTTTTGTTGGTTCAATTCCACAGCGGCGGCTGAAACACAATTTTTCGGAAGCTGTGTGTTTCTGGAACGTGGGAAGAGCGATGTATTTATTTATTATTTGCTTATCTATATACGATCCAAAAGAAATTCAAAGAACGATTTTGTTTCGTATTCAAGATTTTTGAAAGAATCTACAAGTCGTATTGGAGAAATTCTTTTTTGTTCTAGATGGATGTTTGCACCGCCAAATTTGCCATGAATTTTTTTCTAAAGTACGGATAGATAATGTGACATACCTACCTCAGAGGTGACGCACATGCCAAGACGGTAAAGTTGCAGCAACGAACTCAGTCGGTACAGGTTAATTGTGAAAGCATTCGGTTCCGGAGCAGAAGGATTCGGATTCGATTACCGCCACGCTGTATCAACGATAATTTAAGTATGTCCTTTTTTGACTCGTGTACGTATGTAATATCATAAGATATAAAATTGTGGCATTAGTTTTCTTTGCCCATGGTACCAAGCCTGCTGGTGGTATAACAACGCATTTCAAAATTTATGACCTATCCAAGATCTGGTCATTGCAATGCTGATTCTCTTCATAATACGAGCCTCGGTTTTGAGATTTCCGCATCATTCGTCATTCTGGTAATTATGTCCTCATTCACTCGGTGTTGCGCTTTTATCATTGCCGTTGAAGAAACGTGACCCACTTCCACAAATTTTGCTATCGTGTTTGGAATCCAAAAATGACAAGTTTTCCAGCAAGGCTCTCCTGCCGCAGCGAATGAGCGTGGGATGGAGGAGAGTAGCAGCATCATAAGGGTAGTCATCTATCTCAGTCGCAGTAGAATGGGATCACTGAGTGACGTCATATCATGACAGCTATCCTCCGCTGCGCTGTGGAAGAAAAAGAAAGGATCATTTTCTCCGCAAACTCCCCGGAAGTTGCAGCATTGGCCTAGTTGAAGAACTGACAACCACGGGTGTTGCATGAAGATGAGATTTACCAACCGGCGGGGAACGAATCAGATTTCCGTGCGTTGCAGAAACTGATGCCCAAAAAATGCTAACCACATGGTAACTGCGCTCCCTTGCTGCGATGATCGCGCAAAATCTTTTTCAAATATTGGTCATTTTTCCTTTAAAATTGACAAATGACTGCATCTTACGATAAACCTCGTTAAAGGAACGCGGACTTACTTATTGGGAAACAGTGAGAAACACAAAGTTCCAGAATTCTGTTTCGATGTCAGACTAAATTAAAGTGTTAACAGATGACAAGAGGAGCGCTTACTTGCTTGGACACAGTATGGCCGTTGGGTTATTGTTTCCTTTAGAGCATTAGAACGCAGTATGATTATGCGCCTGTTTTTACTTTTTTCCCTGCATTTGCGCACCATAGGAATGTTGGTGGGCTATGTTTCCAGTTCATTTGAACGCACTATGGTTGTGTTTAAATTAATTTGAAGGGGGAGGGAGTCCACGCAGCTTGGATGGTGAATGACTGCATTTCTTGTGCAGTTGAGATTCTGTGCTGATGTCGAATTGTGTTGCCGCTAGTGCATTCGTTCACAGTATGTATAGACCCCTTTGACAATCTGGGAAAGCATATGGACTCCTCGAAATAACATTTTCAAATGATGAATTATACATGAAATGCACTCAATAGACAAAACATTAGAGATACCTACCTAATAGCGTGTTGGTCTTCCTCTAGCGCGAATAACAGTCTGTACACGCAGTGGCATCGACTCCAACAGATGCCAGAGGATTTACGGAGGTAATTCCAGCCGTGCCTGTTACAGCATTGTCCACAACTCCGCCCGAGACGTCGGTCCGGGATCCATGGATCCGATGATCCGCTCCATGGCATCCCAGAGAGCTTCCACAGGGTTTAAATCCAGTACCTTTGGAGCCAATGGATGGTTCCAAACTCAAATGAGTGTTTCTCGAGCATGCCTGGGTGGTTGCGGTCCGGTGGGGCGACGCATTGTCCTTCTGAAACAGATTATCGGCCTCAGGATGCGCGAAGGCCATTAATGCGTGTAGGTGATCATCCAGTACATGCTGGAAGCGCGCAGCGGTTAAGGACCTGTCCATACATACTAAGGGACTTAATGTGTCCCATGAAAAAGTTTCCCAAACCATCACAGAGCCACCACCATTTTGAACCAAGGCTGTCTAGAAAATACAAGGCCATGACATTAGAGAGATGAGTTACCTTGTTTGTGATGTCACGCGGAAACCAAGGCTTCCTATTGGTTTCCAACGCTGTCATGCATGACATCACACACGGCACCGACGTATCAGGCCGGGTCATATGAAAGTGCATGGCGTCACAAACGGAGGCAACACATCTTTCTGTCATGGCCTTGTACTTTCTAGACGGCCGTGCTTGAACGGAACCGACCTGGCACGACGGGGCCATGGCCTCATACTGTCGACACCATACCCGCACCCTCTCATCAGCTCGGTACAGCTGAAAACGGGATTCATCTTGCCACACGACTCAGCGCCACTCTCCAGAGGTCCACTTTTGAAGTTCCCGGCACTGCTTCCTCTCTGGGCGCTGGTACGTTCGTCCATGGTATGCTCGCGGTACACCCTTGATGCGGTTGCCTTGGGAAACCCCGAGGTTCTTATCACTTGGGCGATAGACTGACCCACCTCGTCTTGCGCCAACAATGCGTCCACGATCAAAGTCGTTCAGAAGACCCAAGTTTACTCATGTTCTTTTTTTTTTTTTTTTTTTTTTTTTATTGGAGGTTTAACGACCACCGTGAGCAACTCAATGGGCTATAAGCAGTCGCCCGTCCCTAATTTAGGGTCACTGGTTCCAGGGAAGGGAGAGAGCCAGTGCCATAAGACAAACACAACATCCATGCCTCACCGGGATTCGAACCCGGACCCCTTACGGACGAATGATCAGAGGCCAGCGCCTTAGACCACTGCGCCACCGGGGCGGCTTACTCATGTTCATCGATTGCGATACACTGTTGGGAAGCCTTGCTGTCCGCCTATTTATCGCTTGCGTTCGATTTCGGTCTGTTCCACTCTGCACGGGAAATACCCATTTCAACTATCCATCACCCCTATCTTTAATGTTTTGTCTACTGAGTGTATATATGTGTATATCAGGAATGATTTTAAATTATGTATATCAATAGACGATATATTCTGCATGATTGATTTTTAAATAAATATTTTTTACTAACTTTATACAATACAGTTATCAAAATATAAAAAGAAACACAAATCTGTGATTTAGGAGTATATGTGCTTCTTTATTAATGCTTGAAATACAATGCAGTATTTTTAAAATGTAAGCAAGCTACAGTTTCAATTAGAGGTCAATGAAAATAAAGATGCAAATTTTTCCTTCCAAGTTCGCTGGCCAGCGGAAATCTACCCAGGTGTCCGGGGAACCTAGGTTAAGAACCCCGCTTTAGTGCGTTTAGACATTGTTTAATGTTAGATTTTGGTGAGGGCTTTCAGAATACAGTGTGGACATTACGTGACTGCGTTTCTTTAAGTGCATTTGGACATAGCCCGGATGATGCATTGTGACATTATTTTCTTAGTAAAATTCAATGTTGCGTGGATGTTGTTTCTTTTTAACCATGTTTAGGGGAAGGATTACTTAAATGACCTCCAGGTGCATCGATAACTGTAAGGAATCCGCCGTCCGTAACTTGAAACGGCTTGCTTCTTGGAACGCAAAGAATCAGAACTAAAGGACAAACGTGTCTCATCCTGGACTTAAATCCAGGTATCCATGCGGGAGTACCATTTCATCTTTGCAGTAAAATTCGGCAGGTAAGAGGGGTGGGACTCCTCTAACATAAGCGCATACAATGAAGCATTTGCTCTTTCCTAGAAACCTTCCCTTCTCTCTCTCTCTCTCTCTCTCTCTCTCAATAACAGTGAGCCCAAAATATGGGAGTCATACTAGCCTTAGAGTCTTTGTGACGTAACAGAAGTGACGCAAAACTTAAAACCACTTAAAGCAAAATAGCAAAGGAATTCTCCTTTCAGTATTGCTTCAGCAAACCGCTCATTTCACCTATCCATCTTTTTTTACGTATTTTTAGGGTTTTCCAGTATTAAGTTAAATTTCTGTGTTGTATTTATATTTGGGGATGTAAAAACGGTTGGACAAAAGCAGAGCGGGAGTCTACATGTGAACGTTTGCGTATGTTATTTGTATTTATAATTTGAGTTAGACCCCTCATGGAAGCAAAGCTGTGGGCGCCTATTGCCTCTAATCATGCAACAGCTGCGCACAAGTTCAAGGTTAGCCTGGATCCAGTTCATGATGTCAGCCTACACACACAAGCAACAAAATGGTATATCTGACTGACTATCTTAACAAAAATACGAACTGGTAGTCTCCACTTTAAGGCTGCATGAATTATACATAGGTACAAAAGCCGTTATCACTCCCCTCCCCTTTCTCTTTGACATGTGGACAGTTGGGAATAGTATTTATTTAGAGGTGCGGTAACACTTCGCCTACTGAGAATAGGTAGAAATGAACTGCGGGATGCCAGTACCTTAGTTAAACGCCGTATTATAGTGTTAGAGGACGGATATGTAGAAAGGGCACGCACGCAGCTGCAGAAGAGACCTATTTCCTGCTCTAAGTGATGGAAATGTGCATGAAACATCTTCAAGAAGACACTGGGCTGCAGTGAGAATATACAGTATGTATATCGTAATTGCCAGTAGTTTACACTTTCATGAGTTATAAGAGCTCTCATGAAACACCAAAGAGGGCACTAAGCTGCAAAAGAAACCCACTTTCTATGTAGTTTCATGAATACTTTTCTTATTCACGCTTCCTTGCATAAGCTTGTATGAGGCATGCTTAATGTATTCAGGTGTTACTCTTTTTTATACATTGCCAGTATAATGTAAATTTTGCTTAAAATCCATTTCATTAATGCAGCATGCGTTAATTATTTCAAGTATACTTAGAAGTGCCGTTGTTATGAGACATACTCACTTCCCTAATGCAGTAGTGCGCTTTTTTTATGACTAACTGTGGGCGTACGTGAACTGCTTCATTTCACTGATGCAGTAATGCGCCCTATGTATTTCTTCATGTTTAGAACTGTCACTTGCACACCATCTTAATTTGGGGGCGATGCATCAATTTACGTATTTTTCTATACGATTAGAAATTTCATCGCTTAGGTGCCAAACAATTCGTTAATACAATGATGTTTCTGTTTTTCGGTGTGATATACTGTAAGTACCGTCGACGGCGTGATGTGTTTATGGCTTTTAAAATGACTAAAAGTGCCACTATTTTTAAATATTTCATTTATAAATTGGCTCGTTAACTTCTTAATACAGGGGAATTAAAAGCTTCGACAACAACTTGAAAAATTCACAGCTCGTGAAATTTTGAATTCGAAATTGAAACACATATATAATCAGTGGCGGATTTGGAGTTTCCGGTGCCCTGTGCACAACATCAGTTTTGGTGGGGCCCCCTCACTTTGTCTAGCACTCTTAAAAGTAACATTTTCTGTTGCCCCATACTCCCCCACCTCCCTCCGCTCATTTTTACTCTCTTCCTCTAATGTAGGAGAAAATATTGTTGTAGGACCCCCTTTAACCCGCAAAACAGCGCACACTCGGCGAGGCATCAATTCCATGAGGTGGCGATAGGTATCCTGAAGTATCTGGTACCATAATGTCAACAGCAGGTCCTCCAGTTTCCGTACATTTCGGGGTGGTGGTGATTTAGTGCGAACCAGCTTTTTCCAAGTCGAACCACAAATGTTCGATTAGGTTCATGTTAGGTGAATTTGGTGGACAGGGCATAAACAGAAAGTCACCAGCATATTTCTCGAACCACTCCTTGACGATTCTGGCAGTGTGGCATGGTTACTTCCTGTTTCGCCTATTCTTGATTGGCCTATTCTTCGTACGTCGAAAGTTAATGGGTTCCGCCATTTTAGGCGAGGGAAGAATTCTTGATTCACCTATTCTTGCCTGGCCTATAATTTTCACCTGCTAGAGGGGAGGGATTCACCTGGAACAAATTTCTTGATTAGACTATTCTTGATTGGCCTATTCTTCGTACGTCGAAAGTTAATGGGTTCCGCCATTTTAGGCGAGGAAAGCATTCTTGATTCGCCTATTCTTGTCTGGCCTACAACTTTCACCTGTTAGAGGGGAGGGATTCACTTGGAGCAAACTTCTTGATTCGCCTACGTCAAAAGTTAATGGGGCGAGAAAATGCTATTACATTATTTCGCTTAAGCTTTGACGGAGTGATTAAAAAAAAAGATACATCTTTACCTCTCGTGATTTTTTTTTTATCGAAACACTAAATCTGTCGTGTTTAAAAAAAAAGGACAATTTTTCCCGTGAAAAAAAAAAAAAAAAAAGCTAGTTTTATCCCTAGGGTTTGAAACTAGTTTTATTTCTTTAATAGAAAAAAAAAGCCAAGTAAAAAACAAAATTGTGCAAAACATTTATAATTTAAAAAAGGGATGGTAGATTCTATTACATTATTTCGCATAAGCTTTGAGGAGTGATTTAAAAAAAAAATCATCTTTACTTTCCGTGGTTGTTTTTTTAAATCAAAACACTAAATCATTAAATCTTTCGTGCGTTAATGTAGGAGATATCAAATGATGAGTAAAAACTAAAAAACAGAAGGTAGTCCTCGCAGGTAGTCGTCAGTATGATTAAGGTATTAAATGTGTCGTCCAATCAAAATCGAGAGAAACTATAGTGAGGGGTGGGGGAGGGGTTATGTGTGTGTAAGGCAGAATTCAAGAAAGCGCTGATAATGAAAAGGTAAAGAAAAATAAAGGGTAGAGGGATGTTGATGCGGGGTCCGGACTAAATTCAACCGGACACTGGCCCACTCCGGATATTTGACCACCCGGACACTTGCCCACTATGGATGATTTGTATATAATACGTAACGTCGGAGGACGCTTCCTGTCTAGTCTAGGAAAACTGATCACATAAATATTTACCGACCATATAAAAATTGCACTTTGTTTTAGAAATGTTGAAATTTAAGGGAGTTACCCCCAAACCTAACCTAATATATATATTACCTTTGTTATGGGTTCAAAAAGCTCAAACTTTAATCACAAGACAACGCTATCAATAGGCGAACAACGAACTTGAAAATTTGGAAAAGTTTAAATTTAGCAAATTTAGGGGGTGTTAATCCCCCAAATGCAAACTAACATACACTGACGAAAAAAAAATCCCAACACCACGAAAAAATAGTTGTAGAGGAATGAAATGGCGGCAATACATTTGTATAGGTAACATATTTAATCGATTAAGGTTTCAAGATCACAGCTTAATGTAAGCGCGAGAAGAGCCATTTTAAATGTGAAATGCTGGTACATTAATAACCGGGGTAACCGCCAGAATGTTGAATGCAAGCACGCAAACGTTCATGCATTGTGTCGTACAGGTGCTGGATGTCAGTTTGTGGGATGGAGTTCCATGCCTGTTGCACTTGGTCGGTCAATACTGGGACGGTTAATGGTGGTTGGGGGTGACGCTGGAGTTGTCGTCCAATGATGTCCCATACGTGCTCGATTGGAGAAAGATCTGGTGATCTAGCAGGCCACGGCAACATGTCGACACTCTGTAGAGCATGTTGGGTTACAACAGCAGTATGCGGGCGAGCGTTATCCTGTTGGAAAACACCCGCTGGAATGCTGTTCATGAATGGCAGCACAACAGGTTGAATCACCAGACCGACGTACAACTGTGCCGTCAGGGTACGTGGGATAACCACGAGAGTGCTCCTGCTTTCATAGGAAATTGCTCCCCAGACCATAACTTCAGGTGTAGGTCCAGTGTGTCTCGGCCGCAGACAGGTTGGTTGCAGGCGCTCACCTGGCCTCCTTCTAACCAACACACGGCCATCACTGGCACCCAGGCAGAACCGGCTTTCATCAGAAAACACAACAGATCTCCACTCCGTCCTCCAATGGGCTCTAGCTTGACACCACTGACGTCGCAAACGGCAGTGGTTTGGAGTAAGTGGAATGCACGCTACAGGACGTCTGACTCGGAGCTGTCCTTCACGTAACCGATTTGTAACAGTTCGTTGTGTCACTGTGGTGGCAACTGCAGCTCGAATTGCTGCCGCAGACGCGGTACGATGCGCCATGGCCATACGCCGTACACGGCGGTCTTCCCTCTCAGTAGTGCCACGTGGCCGGCCGGAACCCGGTCTTCCTGAGGCAGTACCTTCCCTTGACCACCGCTGCCAACAATCATGCACAGTGGCTACATTCCTGCCAAGTCGTTCTGCAATATTGCGGAAAGAAAATCCACCTTCTCGTAGCCCTATTACACGACCTCGTTCAAACTCCGTGAGCTGTTGATAATGACTTCTTCGTCTTCTTAAAGGCATTCTTGACTAACATCAACACACTACGTCGAATCTCAACGATAACTAACGCTCACGAACGTTACAGCGCGTATTTACAGCAAACCTGCTTTGCATGTTCCGAGGGCACTACTAGCGCCACACGTATGCGCCGAGCGCGAAATTTGCATAGACGTCATCTTACAGATCTACTCTCACCGCCTACCAACTGTCGTTTATCTAACACAACCCCTTCTTGGTGTTGGGAATTTTTTTTCCGTCAGTGTATATAATCTTTTTCATGTGCTCTAAAAAGCTCAGAATTAAGTCATTAGACAACACTCTCAATAGACGAACAACGCACTTGAAAAATTTGAAAAGTTTAAATTTAGAGGGCGTTAACCCCCCAAATGCAAACTAGCATATATAGTCTTTATCATGGGCTCTAAAAAGCTCAAAATTATATCATCTACTCGATGGGCTGCCATACAGGTGAAACAAGTCTATTCTATGGGCTGCCGTAGTTGCTGGAGGTGATTTCTGTAAACAGGGGTTTGTCATTGTATATAGTATTATGCATGCGAATAATATGAGTTTTATAGGATCGGGGAGCAGGGAGAAAGTAGGAATAGTAGAGGTCTGTTTTCTATACTCTAGATGCTAGAGGTCAATTAAACTGAACTTGTTTTCACGTCGGGAACGAAAATTTCAATTTCGATGCCGCGAGGCAGTCAATTGATTTTGCCCACAGAATTTCATACCAGCTGTTTTTATTTTTTAGTTCAGAGAACTGGTAATCAATAAATTCCAATTTATTACTGATAATATGGTGTTCCAGGAGCCTGAGGAAAATGCCTTGCTTTGAGCGTGGTGGCAGGTTTGACTGTTAATGGCCTATGTTGATGGAGATCGGAATCATCTCTGTTTGTGCGCTACTAATTTGTAGCATAAACTACCTCCATTATGAATTTAAAAAAATCTTTCAAAATCGAAATTTTTTTCTGAAGTTGTAGCGCGAAAGTGCTGGCGAACAAATCTCACGCATTTGCACTAGTTCTAAGTACCGATTTAGAACATTTTTAACAGAAATGATTCACTATTGTTTCGAAAGTACATACTAACATTTCACCGCAATCGAACTATTTCTTCGCAAGTTATCTCGCAGAAGGTCAGAGAAGTATACCACCGCTCTTGG
Source organism: Macrothele yani (assembly GCA_039090855.1). Classification (NCBI taxonomy): domain Eukaryota; kingdom Metazoa; phylum Arthropoda; class Arachnida; order Araneae; family Macrothelidae; genus Macrothele; species Macrothele yani. The sequence continues at coordinate 647,245 of CM076996.1, read as the reverse complement.
TTAAATGGGGTAATCACAGTCCACGGGGAGTGGGAGTTTTCGGGTGTGTCGGTGCCGAGTTTAGGACATTTGGGCACAAATCTTGAGGGGCCGTACAAAAATTGCGGTTTTTTTTTCGCTGTGAGGGGAATTGAATGGAGAAAACGTTTCCAGTAAGACAAACGACAATTATAATTGAATTAAAAAAAATATTACAATACACAAATTTTGAAGATGAAAATACGTTTTTTTTTTTTGTTTTTTGGGTGTAAATATGACAAGCATAATATCCGAAAACTTGACAATTTCGTCGTCCTGGATCGGGATTACACAGCTCATAATCATGAATAAGGATTACATCATATTCATGATTACATAGCACCAAGGGTGTCCATGGGGGGGTAATATAGCCAAATTTTTGATAAATTTAAAACACTAAAATAGACGAAACCTTTTTTTAAATGTTTGACAGCCTTGAAGGAGGTAAGGATTTTAACCCCCCCCCCCCCACACACACACATAATAAAATGTCCGTAATTTCGTATTTTCTTATTTACGATATTTTTCTATAAGCTATAACCAAACAAATTCTCTGCGAGTATGAGCATACCCAGGAAACTTGTCGGGGGGGGGGGGGGGGCTTAAAACCTAAAATATGAAATATAAAGAATTTCTGTTCCGATCGGGAGATTTTCAGCCATTACAAGCTACAAGTCATCGAATTGTCTGAGGGCATCTGCTGCCTCAGGAAACTGGTGCGGGGGCGGGGGTGGCTCCCAAAAGCGTAAAATGTCAAGATTTCCCATTACTCTTCTGATCGCGAGATCTTCAGCATTTACAAGCTGCAACTCGACAAATTTTCTCAACGCATGTGCACTCTCTGGAAACCTGTGGGCGATGGCGGGGGGGGGTTAATACCAAAAGTGTAAAATATGAAAAATTCCTCGTCCGATCGGGAGATTTTTGGCATTTACAACTGGACACATTATTTGAGGGTATATGCCTACTCAGCAAACCTGTGTGTGTTTTTCGGGGGGGGGGGGGGAGCATACCAAAAGTGTAAAATATGATGAATTTCTCGTCTGATCGGGAGATTTTCAGCATTTAGCAGCTACAACTCGACACATTATCGAAGGCATGTGCCTACTCAGGAAACCTGTCGGGCGGGGGGGGTTGTAGCTTGTAAATGCTGAAAATCTTCGGATCGGACGAGAAATTCTTCTTATTTTACAGTTTTGGTATTAACCCCCCCCCCCACACACACACACACACACACACACGTTTTCAGTGTAGGCACGTGCGCTCAGATAATATGTCGAGTCGTAGCTTGTAAATGCTGAAAATCTCCCGATCGGACGAGATACTTTTCATATTCTACACTTTTAGTATTAACCCCCCCCCCCCCCCCCCAACAGGTTTCGTCAGTAGGTTCATGCCCTGAGATAATGTCTCCAGTTGTAGTTTGTAAATGCTGATAATCTCCCGATCGGTCAAGAAAGTCTTTAAATTTCACAATTATCATATACCCCCCCCGACAGGTTTTGGTATTAACCCCCCCCACACACACACACACACATGGTTTCAGTGTAGGCACGTGCGCTCAGATAATGTATACAAAACTCTTATCCCGTCGCCTTAATTCTGTTCTCTCTTTCGTTATTTCTCCCGACCAGACATACACTGTGCCTCTTCGGACTATTTCCACTAACGTTTCTCTTCTCCTTCATCTTCACTTCCTCGCTCGCTCTTTTGATGAACCTCTTGCCTTTCTCAATCTGGATCAAAAGTCCGCTTTTGATAACGTTTCTCACTTTTATCTCTCTGCTGTCCTTTCACAATTTGGCTTTCCTCCTGCCTTTTCTTCCGCTCTCTTGGCCCTTTATCAGGGCGCCAGTTTCCATATTCGAGCGGCCACATTTCTAACCGCTCTAATTCCGTTTAAGCGAGGCATCCGGCAAGGATGTCCGCTCTCCGGCCAGCTATTCGCTCTCTCTTTTGAGCCTTTCCTGTTAGCAGCCCGAAGATCACTCCTGGATGTCCTATCGCCGACAGTGGCTAGTACTCGTCATCATCGGATAATTTTCACCGCCTATGCTGATGATGTGACCTTTTGCGTCCGGGATGAATCTCAATTTGATCGCCTGTATTCTGTATATCAACAGTATGTTGTGATATCTGGAGCTGCGCTGAATGCCACTAAAAGTACTGGCTTATGGTGCGGGGCATGGTCTGCCCGCACCGATGCTCCTTGGGGTGCGCAGTGGACAGCCACTACACAGAAGATCCTCGGTGCGTATGTCAGATTGCCCTTGGCTTCTGCATCCGCCACCTGGACTGCTCTTCTTCCCCGGATACAACGGACTGCTGCCTACTGGAGTAAGGTCCGCCCTTTCACATCGTTCCGTCAACGAGCAGCCGTTGTTCGTCGGCAACTTATCTCCCTATGCGAATACTCTTGGATGTCGACGGTTGTGCCCGTGTCACAAATGATGACCATCACTCGCCTCTCTACTTCCGTCATCTGGTCTTCACATCACTGGATTAAACCTGCCACGCTTCATTTGCCAGCCTCATTAGATGACATCCAGCTTCCTAAGCCAGCTGTCCTTTATAAAACACATCGCATTATTCATTTCGTTCGCCTTGTCACTTCAACTGTTCCGTCCCTTACCACTACCTTGAATGTTCTAGCTTCTTCCCGTGACCCATCTTTCACCTTCTTACTGTTTCTGAAGATGGATGCATACTCTCTTCTTCCGTCCCACCTCCCTCCTGTCCTGCGAGAGGGCCTTTCTCTCTTTCGTTCGCTTCCTCTTCTCCGTTCATTTCCTTCTTCAACTCTTGATCTCCTAGATGAACCTCTCTTCTTCTCTTCTCTTATTCACCCTCCCCACCTCCCTTACTTTTACTTTCCTCATTGGATCCGCTCTGGTGTGATAACTGTCCGTTCTCTCGTAACTTCTGATCTAACCTGGAGACCTCTTTCTTCCCTGTTTCTATCTCCATCCATTACTCTTGCTAACGAATATCTTCTCCTTCGCACAGCGCTTTGGAGCCTTTTTCCACTAATTGCTTCACCTGATGGTCTCTTCTCGGTCCCCTCCGCTCCTCTTTCTCTACCGTTCTTTCTCCTCATTCGTAGCTCCCCGGTTCTAGTTACTTCTATCTCCTCCTCTTCTCTTTATTGGCTTCTTCTTTCCCCTCCCGCACTTCCACTTTCTATTCATTCTGCTTCTGCTTCTCCTTCTCTTCTCCTCGCCATCTGGGCAGCCTCTACCTCTCCCCTTTCCTCCCCTCTTGAACTCAATGTCCATTGGCAATTTCTTCACCTTCGTCTCCCCGCCCCATCAGTACTATTTCGCATGACCCTTCTCACCTCTCCACAGTGCTCCTTTTGCCCTAAAGTCAGCGACGTTCAACATCTATACCTATTCTGACCTGTACTCCTGCCAGTCCTAAACACAGCATTTCGTCTTGCTGATCGAATTTGTGCTCGATCGTTACCATTTCTTGCAGATGCTTGGCTACTCCAAACTAAGCATCCACCTACTCACTTGCCTCCTGTGTGCCGTTACATTTTTCTTCTTGTGAAGTTCACTGTATATGCTTCCATCTTCAACAACGCCTCCCTGCTCTTACTCCACCTCCTCAGGAGGCAAATGCTATCATTCGGAGACGCTTCCTAGCACGGTTAACCACTCGTCTCCGAATGGAGCACTCTCGTGCTGCCTCAACAAACACCAATAACGTTTTTCAATCCACCTGGGCCCAATCGGCTGGGTGGTTCCATATCCACAATTTGCAGCTACATCTCAGCTTATAAGTGGGATTTTTGTTGTCGCCCACGTTAACTGTCACAACTCTTGATTTTACGTATTAATTTTGGTGGTATGAGGCTCCTAGGTGGAGTCTCCTTTTCACCCACATGGTTCGCTATTTGTGATTATTCTGTTTAATGTGCTATTAGAGATAGCTCACCATGTTTCCCATGTTCTCTTCGATAATGTTGTATTTTATTATGTTGTATATAATTCTTTCTTCTGCACAGTTTTCTGCACACGCAATGTCCCCTTCATTATGTTGAATATATTTTTGAATTTTATTGTCCCTGTGTGTATAATTTCCTGCAAGAAGATGCCCTTCTGAGTACATTTAGCGATTCTCCCGCTTGTCACTGAATACTTCTGTACATATGATGTAAATTTTGAGTGTAGCATCACTGTTACATTTCTGTTTCATGAGAAGATGCCCTTCTGGGTATGTTTAGCGACTTTCTTCCTTGTCACTGTATTGTTCTGTACATATGATATGATACTTATACATTGCATTACTGTTCGATTTCTGTTTTTTTGTAAAGTTGCCCTTATCGGTCCGTTTAGCGTATTTCTCTCTTGTCAATGCATAATTCTGCACATATGATAAGTATTTGTGCTTAATTGTTTCTACCATTACTGTCATACTTCTAAATACTGTTGCACCTGATAGTTCCTTCTCACCCATGGTCTTTTATGTGAATTAGTACCTTGTGCATATTTAATCTTGAGTTTGATAGTAATGCTTAATTGGAATTTGTGAATAGTATAGAACCATGTCTTTTCTTGTCTACAATACTGCAGTATACATTTTCATTTGCATCGCTCGTGCTTTATTGTCTGCCTCTCTTTCGCCCTTCGTGGCGAAATAATTTTATGATTTTAACAATATTTTGTTTTACGTTTCACAGGAACTTTCCAGTTGATGTATATACCACTGTATTTATTGGCAGAATTCCATTGTCATGTACATAGAAATGCTATTTTTACTGAAGAATAAAGACAATTTTGAAATGTAGCTTGTAAATGCTGAAAATCTCCCGATCAGACGAGAAAATTTTCATATTCTACACTTTTAGTATTAACCCCCTCCCCGCCCCCAACAGGTTTCGTCAGTAGGTTCATGCCCTGATATAATGTCTCCAGTTGTAGTTTGTAAATGCTGAAAATCTTCCGATCGGACGAGAATTCTTCATATTTTACATTTTTGATTTACCCCCCCTACCCCCGACTGGTTTGCTGAGTAGGCACGTGCCAGTAAATATTTAGTGCCTAAGTAACATACGGCGAACATTTTCTCGGTCAAACTCTTACTAGTGGCCTAAGAAACGGCAATTGTTATACGGCCCCTTAAACATTTGTGTCCAAATGTCCGGGTGCCCAAATGTCCGCCCCGTCTTTCAGACAGAAAATCGTAAATATGTCTCAATTTCTTAATGATTATGAGATATAAGTGAAAAAAGTTTTGAGCACACCACTTGCTCAAGTAGGGAGAAATATAGAAACACTATAATTTTTAACGCAGCGCAATTTCATTGCTTTAAAAATGAATGTGCCCAAATGTCCGGGTGCCCAAATGTCCGGTGCCCAAATGTCCGGTGCCCAAATGTTCGAACCCCGTCGGTGCCAGCTACCCTGGGCATGGTTTTCGCAGGGTATTTCGTGTCATCTACCTGAACATTTTATGTAGTTCTTTTACGAAGTCGGCCCTGCACGCATTTCTTCCTCTCCCCATCTCTCGGGCCCGTTAAGCCCTAATGCGAAATATTAAAATCATAACTCAACATTAGTGAGTCGCAAAGCTTCTACATATACCTTGTGCTTCTACATAGACCTAGATATAGTGAGTCGTAAACATAGACCTTGTGTCATTATGATGTTATATACGCATTTATATCCCTAGAAAAACACAGATTTCGTTTTGTTCTACTAGGGAAACTCCCACACTTTGACAAGATCTCGGAACGAAACGCAATTTGTCATTTATGCAATATGTATACGACCCCAAACGTCGCAGACTCTGAAGGGTACCAATCTCCAGTGGTATCTATGGTATGAGTAGATTTCCTTGGAAATCCATTTTATTTTCCCAAACAGAGCCGGTATATGAGGTCCAAGTGGAGGAGTTGCAGCTTTTTGTAATGGAGAAGGAAGATGGCCTTGGTTTTTCAATTTGCTTAATAGTCGAAGAATTCGGTTAATAGGATCTATGGCGGTGATGGCGTGAGGAATTTTGGTGATAGCTGCAAGCATCTTTTCATCGTAGTCTTTCTTGTTCAGAATTACAAGTTGTGAGGTTTTATCAGCCATGATTAATGAAATATTAGGTTCGTTCTTTAATAACACGAGTTCTTGTTTAGCATTCCGGGAGTGTAATGGATTAGTAGGCCCGTGTGGATTGCTGAACTTGAGTTTGGTAAGAGATCTTGGGATTTTATGTCGTACGTAATCTTGATCATTCGTAGGAAGATTTTTAATTATTTGTTCCATTTGTGGTAAGACGAGTTCAGATCGTAGAGAGGTATTTGGAAAGGGAAATTTGGGACCTTTTTGCAAGGCGTGAACTAGTTCATCAGAAAGGATCTTAGTGCTTAAGTTAATGAATTTTATAGGCTGTATTTGGGAATTTGTGTTATTATTCCCTTGGTTAAAATTATTAAATCTGTCAAAGAAACTTGGAGTTCAAGCCGTGCAAAAAGGTCCCAAATTTGCTATTCCAATTAAGACTGATGTCCAATAATGACGACAACCCAATTATCCTGTCTCTACCCTGGAAGATTCTTATTCACGACGAAAACAACAATTACCCAGCCCGTAGAAATACTTACGCACGCCACAGCACCCGAAGGAAATATTTCTCCATAACAATACTTATGTCATCTCAAGTCAAATGATTATATATGTTAATTTGCATTTGGGGGTTTAACACCCCCTAAATTTAAACTTTTCCAAATTTTCAAGTGCGTTGTTCGCCTATGGATAGCGTTGTCATGTGATTTAAGTTTGAGCTTTTTGAACCCATAGCAAAGGTAATATATATATATATATATTGTTAGGTTTGGGGGGGGTAACCCCTTAAATTTCAACATTTCTAAAACAAAGTGCAATTTTTATATGGTCGGTAAATATTTATGTGATCAGTTTTCCTAGACTAGACCGGAAGCGTCCTCCGACGTTACGTATTATATACAAATCAACCATAGTGGGCAAGTGTCCGGGTGGGCAACTGTCCGATGGGCAAATGTCCGGGAGGGCAAATATCCGAGTGCGCCAGTGTCCGGTTGAATTTAGTCCGGACCCCGCATCAACATCCCTCTACCCTTTATTTTTCTTTACCTTTTCATTATCAGCGCTTTCTTGAATTCTGCCTTACACACACATAACCCCTCCCCCACCCCTCACTATAGTTTCTCTCGATTTTGATTGGACGACACATTTAATACCTTAATCATATTGACGACTACCTGCGAGGACTACCTTCTGTTTTTTAGTTTTTACTCATCATTTGATATCTCCTACATTAACGCACGAAAGATTTAATGATTTAGTGTTTTGATTAAAAAAAACAGCCACGGAGGTAAAGATGAATCCTTTTATTTAAATCACTCCGTCAAAGCTTATTCGAAATAATGTAATAGAATCTACCTTCCCTTTTTTTAAATTATAAATGTTTTGCACAATTTTGTTTTTTACTTGACTTTTTTTTTCGATTAAAGAGAAAAAACTAGTTTCAAACCCTAGGGATAAAACTAGCTTTTTTTTTTTTTTCACGGGAATAATTGTCCTTTTTTTTTTTTAAAAGACGACAGATTTAGTGTTTCGATAAAAAAAAAATCGCGAGAGGTAAAGATGTATCTTTTTTTTTTTTTAATCACTCCGTCAAAGCTTAAGCGAAATAATGTAATAGCATTTTCTCGCCCCATTAACTTTCGACGTAGGCGAATCAAGAAGTTTGCTCCAGGTGAATCCCTCCCCTTTAGCAGGTAAAAGTTGTAGGCCAGACAAGAATAGGCGAATCAAGAATGCTTTCCTTGCCTAAAATGGCGGAACCCATTAACTTTCGACGTACGAAGAATAGGCGAATGCGGAAGACACGTTGTGGCATGGCGCAGTATCCTGTTGGTAATGGCCATCACCAGTAGGGTTCACAGTTGCCATGAATGGGTGAACTTAGTACTCAACGATGTTCAGATAGCTGACAGCTCTCAGGGATTGTGCAATTGGGATAATAGGGTTGTGATGATGCGAACAGCAATCGAAAAAGAAAAAAAGAAAGAGAGCCAGGGAGTGAAATATGTGTCCTATGTGTAGGCCCCTAGCAGCGGGAGGTTGATGTTTTCTGCGGACACGTGCAAACGAAGGGTGAAGTGAAACGAAGAAGCGATAAGAAAAGGGGAGTGGCTTTTTTTCTTGGAAGGACGAGGGGAGAAGAATGGTACTTGCGCATCTGGGCAGTTGCTCTCTCTCTTTTGTGAACGAAGGAAGCATTATGATGTAATGTTAAATGTTTTCTGTTTATGTGTTATACCGTCTTTGTATGTTCGTCTGGTTTTATTAAAAACCATGTATTTCAACTTCCTGCATTTTTAATTGGAACAATGCTTATGTTAATTTGCACCGACCTGCGATGATGAGGAACGGCTGGTCATAACAAGTGCCAAATATGTTGGCCAACGCTACCACAAAGAATAACATATGAATGGAATCAACACCACCACATGTAGTAAAACGTTTCGGACAAGTAGGGGCATTCACCCCCACAACCAACAATAACGAAATACAACAAGGGTCTAAAATGTACCAAGCAAACATCGCCCGCAGCATACCACCGCCGCCACCGGCCTGTTTCCGCTCAACAGTGCATTCAGGTGCCATAGACTCCTTGGTAATCGGCGTAACCGCTCTCGGCCGTCTATTTGATGCACTGTTGCCCCGGAACTACTTCATAGTTCGGGTCACATTGTTTGCGGCCTAATTAAATTTAAAGACCAGGAGTAATTTACCTAAATTATTTTTTTACTTAATTTAAATTATTTTTCATTTGATCCCTTCCTGTCTCATAAACCCCCTTTTCTCCACTGGAGCAGAAAACCCAGGTGGTCAAAACGGTTTGTCGGACACCCGTGGAGAATGACCAAGGAATTCAACTTTTCACTCTTGTGAGAAGAAGCATGGCATTCACAAAATTTACGAAATGGCCCCAGTGCTAGCATTGCTGATGGGACAATACATCCCGGCATTTCAGGAGTGCACAGGCAAGAGTCCGAAACGCGGTCAGATGAATAGGCGAGTTGCGGTTTACGACCATCTCCTCTATGAGGGAGGCACCAGCGAAAGTCGTAAAGTACATCGCGGTGTCACAGGAAAGTCGCAACTCTGGCAGAGGAAAGCCCCTTTAAATTCTTCGCTATTCATCTGAGCGTTAAAATAAGTTTTATTGAATTCGCAAAAGCATCACCTGCACAACAGGCCAGCTGCCGCGAAAAGGTAGCCAAGTGGACCAGAGGGCCAACCAATAGCCACTAAGCCAGAGCACTGGTCAGCTCAGCTGACCAATCCGGACCCCAAGCGAAGAGTTCGTAGAAGGTTGTAGGCACGCCCCTATCACGTGAAAAATTAAAGGGACGGAAATATATAGGCAGAAAAAAGATAGTCACAAGAAAGGATGAGATGAGAGGAGAAGATTCGGATCAGAGAGAAAAATTCGTATCGGAGATTCATATAGTCAGGACCCAGCAAAAACACAAGTGCTGGGAAACTGTTGGCCACCAGCTGGCAGTGATGGGTCACTGCTGGCTGAAATCTGCAGCTCACGGCCCGGTAGTGGTCCGTTGGTGGCAGCGCTATCAGCTGGCGAGCCATTGATGGCCCTGCAGCATCGCCGTGAATTATGGGCCTCCAAGCAAGTGCCACTAGTGGCCCGTTGCTGGTAACCAATGCAACCCCCAACAGCAGGTGGAAGCAACGGGACTGCGCATGCGCAGAAGCAACACTTGCTGTGTCTCTTATGGTACCAGTTAGTTGAAGACGACGCTATCGCCATCGTGTTATTTTAGTGGATGTTAAGAAAAAATTCCATAAGTGGAGAGGCGAATTGATTTCCTAATGAAATTTTACGTCGAAGAAGATATCGGATTAAGCCGTGAAATACTAGATTACAGCCATGAAATACACCCACTCCATTCCCATGAATAACAGTTCATGGAATGGAGTGGATGAATAACAAGAAAAACTTTGAAACCGCTTGAAACAAATATCCTGGAAAATCATTAAAACAACGTTTGTTGGAAAAATAAAAGGAATTATACGCGTACAAAATTTATTAATTATTTGAAAGAAAAAAAAAGCAACGCTGTGTGGTGTACTCATCCATGGGTTGAATACACAAGACTGGGAGGAATTCGCTTCTAAAAATAACGAGAAGTAAAATAAAATATCTTTTACTCTTTAAAACAAATGTAGTTTCGGACAACGGAAAGGAAAGACACAACGTTAAAAATGTAACAGAATGTGACATGAACCCGGATAAATATATATTTATTCAACAATCTCTTTTCAAGACGGCAAGGACAATACAAAACTTTGGAAAGCGACTCTAAGTATGTACACGCCTTGAAAATGAGTGAAGTTCCCTTAAGGTAAAAAAAAAACAAACTATCGTTACGTTGAAAAAATTAATTTATCAATTATATGAAACTGACTTTTATGAAAAATACCTCGCAATATTGTAAAATGAAAGAGGGAAGCATTCGATTACACATTGCATATCAAACAGACAGCTTTAAGCATTTGCTCGAGCGTGGCAAATTAGTCCGGTCGGTAGAAAGCTCAACTATCACGCCAATGGCCTAGGTTCAAACCTACTCAGATACAAACGGGTGTTTTTCCGATCTGTTGAGAAAATTTCCCCAGCGCAGTGCGTTGCTTCGTAAGGGTAGAAAAAGAATTGTAGCTTTGGGAAACTGCGGTTATCTTTGCATTCTTTTTTTATTATTATGGCTACTACTGGGAAATTGGCGGACAAGATTCGGCAAGCCACCAGTTACGTCACGTGGTTGCCGGCTGCCACTAACGGCACACTAGCGGACCACATTAGGTTAGCCATCATTTCTGGCACGTGCTTGCAGGGCCACTTGTGGCAGCTACTGCCTGTGATGGACCACTGATGGCCCTGTTGTGGCATATGACAACTGATGGGGTGCCAACTGTTGGTCAGCTGTTGGCCTGAATTGCTGGCCCTTCTGTTGGCCGCCCGGACATTTTATTGACAGTTCGGCAGCGGCAACATAGTGCTGGGCCATTGCTGGCAGTGCTGGCTGCCAGCAATGGCCCAGCAAGACTGTTTTTGCTTGGGAGGAGTCATATTAGAAACTGTGATTCACAGTGAGGACACAAATGTTTTTTCACGTATGGTATTCGGAGGACAGAGTACGTGGTCCCAGCGTGGTAGCTCGAGAGATACAGCGAACCAACCACGCGGTCAACAGAAGGCTTCAACGAGCGACCACCCAATCCTAAAGGAAGGTAAGATGACGTCATTTTCCCCAATTCCAGTTCCCATGTTAACTAAATATATACATATGCATGGTCGCTATGCCTCCTCGAAATATATTGAGGGAGTTAATTTAAAGTTAAGCTCAAGGGTGTGACAGGCATACGCAGCAGTTGACCAGTAAACATGGCTAATTCTAATGTTTTTTTATTTAACGTAACTTTTATTTGACCTCCACCTGAAGGATGCAATTGCGTAAATATACCTTTTCTTTTAATAAACATTGTTAATTGCTTAACCTGGTGTAGCTAACTTTATAGGCTGTGTATATTCCTCTGAATTCACAATTTGCGGCATATGGGTTTTTTACGAATACCTCGTAACGAGCCTATATGAAACACAACGCGACGTCCGTAAACTTTGAGATTGGGTTCCTTACATTTATGGGAACGCAACCGCACTGTTTATCCAATTAGACGAGTATTAAGTATTCCGCGACCACCGTACTACCGGGGACGTAGTAATAGCACCAAGGATCTTGATTCATCAGACCAGGCCACTTTCTTCCAATCATGCACGGTTCAATCTCGATGAGCTTGGGCCCATTTCATGCGTTGTTGGCGATGACGTGCACTGAGCATGGGAACCCGGCTGGATCTTCGGCTGCGCAGGCCCATGCGGAGAAGACTGCGATGAACTGTGTGTTGTGACACATTGCACTGATCACCACTGTTGTAGCTGCGGGTGATTTGTCGCACTGTAGCCCTGCGGTCGCTGTGAACAATGAGCGACAGTCTCCGCTCCCCTCTGGCATCAATGAGCTGCGGACGACACACGGCTGGACGACGGTTCGTCGTTTGGCCATCTGTGCACCACTTTTGATACGTACTCACTATAGCGGCACGTGAACAACCCACAAACCGCGCCGTTTCCGAGATTGTAGTTCCGAGGTACCGTGCCATCCCAATTTGTCCTTTATCAAACTCAGATAAATCGGCAGCTTTTCCCATTTTGACTCCGAACACTCTGCTACCGAAAGCCGGTCATCGGGTTGCATATATACTACTCTGTGAACTTCACCTGCGCCACCGTTCAGTCTGCAGGCGCGCTCATTTCTCTAGGCTGGGTGTGGTTATAATGGAATAGCTCATCGGTGTACATTTTGGGCGCCCTCGAATATGATTTGACTATTTTAATGGTGGTATCTGCGTGTGTGTGTGGCTTGTGGTCGTTATAACTCAAAAACTATTACAGCTATCAAGACGAACCATATGGAGAAAATGGCTGAAGTTAAAAGTGAAACGTCTTTGTTGAGGAAGAAAAGTAGGAATTTTTATAAATATGGTCACCGAACCACAATACTTCAACATGTTACTTAAGTTTAGTTTATATCACTGCTTTAATTGGCATTTATTTATTCTACATGCGGTGTAAGATCTGTTGTCGCATATCATCAGATTCTACTCCACTATTCCCTTAAAGAGAGCCCGAACAACCAGCTTTTCCAATGCCATTTTACTCGTCTCGTACAACTAGCTTTTCCAATGCCATTTTACTCGTACGGTAACAGTCTTGTCATTAAACTTAGTGAAGAATAAAGGAAATTTTAAGGAAAAGATGAGCAATCATATTAAATACCGAATTAAAGATTACATTCCGACAAAGTTAGCCTGAAATAACACTCCTAAGCTCAGTTGCAGTGTCGTAATAAGTATTACTACCCTCAAAACGATTTTTAGTAAACTTGCATTTCAGCTAGTAACGTCATACTTGTACATAGCGTACTTCGAATTCGGGGGAAGGGAGGGGGGCGGATCATGCGCCAGAAACACAGAATAACGAATTTATCTCTCGCTGTATGACTACTTTTTTTATAGGCAAAATAAGAAAGAAAATGAAAAATTGTTATTTTTGAGGCCTTCTAGCATTGAGGGCACCGCCCCTGGGCATCGTTGGCTTCCCTGTAAATTCACCCCTCCATATAATATACTCAAGTATGTACTTATAATTTTTTGAAGTGTGTTCAAAATGTGCTCCTTTAGGAACGCGACTTATATTCCAGCGATAATCCCGACCAGCACTGAATCCTCGACCACTTGCAATATGGCTTCTGAGATCCTGGTTTTCAATTCAGCATTGGGCATCGCAGGGATATTCGTAGCATGCGTTTTATTTATTGCCAAATCTGCGCTGAACTGCAGTCGCCGACTTTGTTTCCTAAAACCTCAACATGCATCGTGTCTTCTCCGCTTCATTAAAATCAGCCATTTTGCCAGCTCGACTATAGGTGTTTAGCGATTACGTTTCTTAAAGTAAATATTTGACCCTCATACGTTAAAGAGGTCCTGCAATTTATTCTTTTATAGAGCAGAACAATCGCACCAAATCTTAAGAAACTTGCTTTGGTTCCGGAAAATTCCTTCTCTAATTTAATATCAGAATGACTCTCAAGCAGAAAAACGTGCTTCCACACAAAATACCGAATTTTGGCCACTGCGAAAAATAGCTAATTTACAACTTTGCATTTAAATCAACAGAGCGTGTACATAAAAACTTGTATGCACAAATGTACGCGAACATGGATATTTTATTTTGAAATGTACAGTGAGATAACATTTAAGTCCGACCATGGTTAACATACACAAACATTTATAACTCCTCTGCTGCTGCTAACAGCCGTTTTGAAACTCAGTACATGTACTGAGCAATGTTTCAGAAAGTGTTTAAAAAAACAAACAGGGAAAATGGGTAATCTTGTTCAAGTTTAAGGTCAAATTTTATCGTCTGATCGCGAAAAAAGTTGTTTTTTCTTCTCAAAACTCACGTTTTTTTTTTTTGTTCTTTTTTTAATTTTCGGTCTCCAAATCTCTGAAAAAAGTTTGCTCCCGAAATCTAATTTTTGTGGATCAGATCATTTTCTCAGTAGACGCAACAAGTTTACCAGGTCTTACGAAAATTAGTGATGGTTCGGCAAATTCACTGTTTAATTTGACGCGGATTAAGGTGAACGAAGATGAACCGAGCCGCCCCGGTGGCGCAGTGGTTTAAGCGATGGCCTCATATCATTCGTCCGAAAGGAATCCGGATTCGAATCCCGGTGAGGCATGGATGTTGTGTTTGCCTTACGGCACTGGCTCTCTCCCTTCCCTGGAACCAGCGACCCTAAATTAGGGACGGGCGATTACTTATCGTCCATTGAGTTGCTCACGATGGTCGTTAAACCTCCACTGAAAAAAAAAGCACCGAAGGAATGAATTTTCAGAGATTTCTTCAACTTTCTCACACAAAATGACACTTAACTTTTACAAGAGTCTAAAGAGCCACTCTTAACCGCTATATCACACAGCAACTTTTCACCACTATCATACGAACTGCATAGCCGCTTTAAGCAGCTACCTTAAGAACATTATTTGCATGTCAGGTTGGCTGCTAGGTTTTTCAGTTGTTTTCAGGCGCTAAAGAAAGCCGGAGTAGGAGGTGCATTTGTTCACAAACAGTGGGTAGTTTCGAAATGTACATGAAAAGTTTATAAAATGTCAAGTCCTGTATTAGATTTGGCTTATTAGTACACTGCCGGACAATTGCTAAGGACGGATGACAATAGCAACGATAGCAACCATAAAATGGAAGGCAGGAAAATGTGGAAATTAGCATAAGTGCGGGATACAGTAAGACGTGTTGTGCGTATGCAAATTTTGGATTGCCGAACTTGTTCGTGACGTCATAGCGCTGATAAGAGATATAAAGGATTTTTTTATTGAAGGTTTAACGACCGCCGTGAGCAACTCAATGGGCTATAAGCAGTCGCCCGTCCCTAATTTAGGGTCACTGGTTCTAGGGAAGGGAGAGAGCCAGTGACGTAAGACAAACACAACATCCATGCCTCACCGGGATTCGAACTCGGACCCTGGTCGAACGAATGATCAGAGGCCATCGCTTAAACCACTGCGCCACCGGGGCGGCATAGAGGATTTGACGCGTATTGACCGTTGTTGTGCAAACGCAAAGTTGAAAGGGAAAGAATCAATTGACGAACTTGCAATTTTCAGTATGTCTTCCCGACATCACCTAGATGATTTTACGCGTGGCCGTATTATTGGCAAGATTAAAGAAAGGCGAAAAATAACAGATATTGCCAGGGAGTTCGACGTCAGCCACAGTGTTGTTTCAAGGCTTTGGAAATCATTTTAAACAAATGGAGAGTGTAGCAAACGTCACGGGGGAGGTCGTGTTCGCAGTACGACACCTGCAGAAGATCGGTACATAGTGCTATCAACAAAAAGACACCGGCGCAGCACAGCTAGTGAGGTAGCAAATCAGTTTATGGCTGGTACTGGCAAGCGGATCTCCCGAAAAACTGTCGCCAGACGTTTGCATGAAGGAGGACTATACGCCCGCCGTCCTGTTGTGTGCATCCCATTGTCCAGACGTCACCGTACCGCCCGTTTGCAATGGTGACATCAACATCGCAATTGGACTAATAACGACTGGTCTGCTGTCCTCTTCTCAGATGAGAGTAGATACAGTCTATCGTCTGATTGTCGACGACAACTGATCTAGCGTGATAGTGGTACTGCATATTGTCCAGCAAACATACAGGAAAGGGACCGATATCCGACATGTAGTGTCATGGTATGGGCTGGCATCATGATCAATGGCCGTACGTCCCTCTATGTGCTTCCAACTGGGACTATGACTGGTCAACGATACATTAATGATGTTCTGCTACCTCATGTTCGCATGTTCCGTGGTGCTGTCGGCGATAGATTCATTTTCATGGACGACAACGCAACATGTCATCGAACAGTCGCTGTCCAGGAGTGTCTTGAGAGCGAGGATATTCAACGCCTCGTATGGCCAGCACGTTCTCCAGATCTGAATCCCATTGAAAATGTGTGGGATGCTTTGGGGAGGAGTCTTGCTGGTCGCCAATGCCCTCCAATAAATAAGGACACCCTCATCCGTGCACTGACAGAGGAATGGGATAAATTACCCCAACAGCTGCTTGATAATGTTGTGCAAAGCATGACACGACGTGTGGAATCTTGCATCGCTCTCCATGGTGGCCATATCCCGTATTGACATCTTACGCCGGAATGCCTGCGGACGGTAATTGCATATTTTTCACGTTTGCGTATTCTGCACAAAATGGCCTGTTTGTCCCTTGAACACGTTCCAAAGCCTTCTGGATTTCAGAGCACAATAAATTGTCTTTCTTGTAATGTCCTGGCATTCTGACATTACTTTATTTCACTTGGCATCCAACCACACTTACTTTTTTATGCGCTATATAGCCGTTTATGATCCGTCCTTAGCAATTGTCCAGCAGTGTATTAATGTTCCTTTCAATAAAAACGCGAAGCTTTGTCTGACCCGTGAATAGAACTACACTGCAGCTAGCTTTTAAAGAAATATTCCTTCTCATCTGAATTCTTTAATTCAGAGAATTTTTTTCTATATTTTATTTTCGGGGATGGGGGTTCATAGGTGAAAAAAAAACTATATTTCACAACTATTTAGGCCCAGTAAAAATGTATATGCTGTGATGGCGGTTTAATAGGTACGCCTGTTTCCGTCACCTAAATGGCTGACTCCAATACGTAAAACAGCATGTGAGCTCGGTTTGTAGAATAAGTGAGACATACCAGCTCCTCAAGCACCAGTTAGCATTCGCTTGAGCTTCGAAATGCTCACAACAAGTGATTTGGAAAATTTTGAATGATAGTTGGCGCCAAGCGTGTTGGTTCCATCACCTTCCAAACGGCCGCCCTTCTGGGCTTTTCGTACCAAACCGTACCAAGGGTAAATACCGTGAATGGTGCGACACGCCAAAAACTTGCACCAATCGGCGATCCTACGGACGAAAACATCTGGTGGATCAGAGGGGTCAAATGAGACTGACGACATTGTCGTCGGCTGTTGTGATGCACACGCGACATACACTCAGCAGACAAAATACAGTATTAGAGATAGGGGTGATGGACAGTTGATATGGGTATCCCCTGCGTAGAGTGGAACAGACCCGAACAGAACGTAGGCGATAAATATGCGGACAACATTGCTTCCTAACAGTGCATCGCAATCGACGAACATGAGTAAACGTCGTGATCTGAGCAACTTTGATCGTGGAAGCATTGTCGGCACAAGATCGCATAATGGTAGTTTTTATGTACGCATGACGGTAGCTACGTTACGCCTAACGCGTGCAGCAATATGATGGTATGATAAACCACCTTCTCTGAGTCCAACGATTCTACCGCTTTCAAACTCCGTCAGGTGTTTGTATGGTTATCTCGTCCTTCTATGTGGCACGTTTACATGTGAACAACTGCGTTCGGTCGAGTTTAGCGATAGCAAGTTTAAAAACCTGCTCTCTGTACGCCTTCTTCTATACCCCCCAGGTGTGACGTTTCCGATGGCGTTGCGCGCGCCTCACATTTGCATGTGCGCTGCAATTGTAATCATTTGCATCTCCTTATTGACACTGCAAATTTCGTGCAAATCCGATTATTTCTTCATGGTGTCGCAATTTCTATTAACAGCAGTGTATAAATATTTCTCTGAAAAAATATGTTATGGTCACGAACGTTATTTATATGTAACACATGTCTTAGAAAAGCAGTGTCATGTGTTGTATGACTTGCAAAGGCAATGATTAAAGGTTAAATTCCTGAAGCTATCATGTTTTACATGAAATCTTTGTAGCGGCCAAACTAAACTGCCCGGTTCTAAATATCATCATCATCTTTTCCACCCAATTATCAATCCACTGCTCGATGAATGTCTCCCCAAATTTCTTTCACAACTGTCTGTCTTGAGCCAGTCTCCTTCATGTCACTCCGGAATGCTTTCGAATTTCATCCACCCATTTCCTATGTGATCTTCTGGGTCTTTCTCTGTCCTTTGGTATCCAGTCTAATATTCCACTTGTCCATCGGAGTCCATTCTTTTAGCAATATGTCCAGCCTATTGCCATTCCACTCTTGTCATTTTCCAGATCCACCAGTTCCTGTTCTTATCTTTCCTGGTTACATCAAGCACGCATCTCTCCATTCTCCGTGCTTCTTTCAGTTATTTGCAGGATCTATATGTCTTTTTTAGTTAAGGTCGATGTCTCTGCTTTATGCGTAAGAACTGGAAAGGCGGTTCTAAGTATAAGTGGTTATAACTCAGTTTTCCATGAAAATGTAAATTCTGAAAGTTCACATATTCTTCAGATTTTCGGGAAAAAACTTTTAAGTCCTGAAGTAACTGTTTATATAAACATTTCTTTCAGGTTTAAAATGTGACAGGGTGGTTAGTCAAATCATGACATGTGTCAGATTGAGTGCTGCCCTGGTTCTGGCGTTAAACACAATTAAAAATTCCTTAATGAGCTATTGGCTCTCAACCTAACATTTGGTATCATATGTCGTCATTAACAAAGTTTTGATTGCACATGCATGCAAAAGAGAAAGAAAAAGGCTTTCATATTTCTTTTTGGCAGCAACCTCAATAAGGAATACTCCATCAGAACCCTGTTCCTCGTTTTAGCGGCAATTACGGTTTAATCACGTAAACAGCTTTAACCTTTGGGCACAGTAAGGGATGTCCGATGGAAAACAGATTAGAGTGGAAGCCTTTCAGATATGAAGAGTTTTAGCTTCGTTTATTGGGCGGATCAACGAAGACAAGAACACATCTAAATGCCTATCATCAATAGCAAATTGATCAGCAGCATGAAATTATCAGCCCATAATGGGATTAAATAAACAAAACATATTTAGCATATGCTATTAACTTTATTCCACAGTACTTGCGAAACCCATGTTTATTTTGAAGTTCTTCCGACACAAAACGTAGTAAGGCTATTACGAATGCAGAACCTTCTTGAGATTTTAATGCATATTTTTCAGAAGGGACGTTTTCAGAAGCAACTGTGCAAAATGGTATTTTGAAACCATGCTAAGCCATATAATACTGTTACAATACAGCAAAACAAAAAGTGGCACAAATGTATGTACATTTAATTTAACACGATTGGGTGTTTATGGAACAGAGACACGAAAATTCATTTTCCGTGGGATAATGTACGAGTGTCCAGAATTTCCCAAGTTTAGCCTGCCGATGCGTGGCAGTATATTAGTATAGCTAAACGAAAGAAACATAAGATATGGCATGTCTGCATTTTCTAGAAAATTCCATGCGACTCTACAATACAACGAAGCATGTGACCACGCGTTCACAACACCCAAAGCTCCGATGGTTTCACTCTTGTTCGATAAAAAAACGTTTTCTTCACTTTCATTAAGACAAAGGTCTGCCCACAAACCTGAAGAGGTTCATAAACATATTGGCATTCCTTGTGATTTTCGGAAAGGGAGTAAAAAAACAGAAGCTACCCAAAAGCATCCGTTAAGTTCACTGTGATGTCTTGCATGCCTGAAAATATCAGTGATGGTTAAAAAATTACCGATTAATCAGTTTGGATCCTTCGATAAACAAAATTAGATTTTTGGCAACCCAAAGTTTAGAACTTGAAACTTCCAATTTTAGATGCTGACAGGAAGACTACTCATCCTCACAAGGATGGCAAATGTTACAGATAGAAGCGCGAACGAATATGTACTATTCAAAGGCAGACTGGCCCGCCGGAACACCGGCACATTTCCTGGAGGACCACTCCAGAAATGAATAATTTTCAATTCTTTTTGTTTGGATTCTCTGCAACGAACTAATACATTACTTCGGTACTTATGAATAATAATCGTTAGTTTCATTTCTGTCTGAAAAGTTATTTCCTCCATAAAAATTTGTGTGTGTGTGGGGGGGGGGGGGGGGCTTCGATCTATATATTGGGCATTTGCTCTGAAACGACATCGCAAAATTTTCTGTACTTATGTGTGAAAAGTGCCGCTGGATCAAACACGTTTATGTAAATTAATTAACCTAAAGCTAACTAAGGTTAGACGTAGATCATGGCACTTGGAGCCCAAGGTCTTTAGTATGCCCTACCATTCTGTTGTAATCTTGAAGGCGACACTAGTGCCCATTGTTGTGGCCCATCATCCCCAGCCCCTTTATTCACAGACTGACACAGAACACAAAGTGATTCTCCAGCAGAGATATTCCGAAATCCATGTCACACCCACATCTATCTTAAAAGAAACACCGATTGACCAGTACTGGTTCACATGGGTTAAAATAATGGGAAGACTTTAAACAAGCAAACTACTCAATACTCAGAGAGGTGGTACAACTGTTGAGCAGTAGGTGATCAGTGACCAAATAAATATAAAAAATAATTGAGTAGGAAAATTGCTACGTGGCATGTATACGTTTGAATTTTCAGCATGATCTTTATAGTGATTTACATCGAAATGTGGTATTCAAGGGACTCATTATTACTTTTACTATTATTATTATTATTATGAGATGATTCCACCTCTTCCTGAGGTTTTTTCTTCCTTCCAGGACGGGTACAACGTACCTAGTCTGGGAAGTAGTATTTCTTTCTCTCAGTTGTCCAGGAACTTCCTTACCATCCTACAAGTGTTCTGGATAGCTGCCTTCTGTAGTTCCATGTAGGTGTTAGGTTGAAGGTCTAGTTCGGGATTGCTCACAGCATCGTTTCACGAGCTTGGAGAGCATTTCAAACGACAGGAACACCTGTCCGAGAGTTTAGCAGTGGTCGTCCACGAGCAACCACGGCGGCGGACGACCGGTATATTGCCCTACAGGCGAGAAGAGACAGACGGCAGACAGCGGGAGAAATCGCAAGGTACATGCAACAGACAACTGGACGTCCGTTATCGCGTTTTACCGTGGCCAGGAGGCTGCACTATTTGCACGACTACCAGTACGGTGTGTGCCATTAACGCCTGCTCATCGGAGACGGCGGTTTCTGTGGTCCTAGGAACACAAGAATTGGACACATCAGCAATGGGGTCGAGTTCTGTTTACGGATGAGAGCCGATTTAGTCTGACGAGCGATTCTGGACGTATATACATCTGGAGAGAGCAGGAAACGCGCAATCACACCTCCAACATCATCGAAAGGGACCGGTTTGGAGGTGTCGGAGTTCTCGTTTGGGGCGGTATCATGCTTGGTAGCCGTACTGACCTCCACATCTTCCAAGGAGGTTCAGTCACTGGCGTCCGCTATTGTACCGAGGTTCTCCTGCCTCACGTGCGTCTGTTTAGAGGTGCTGTAGATCATGTTTTCCTCTTCACGGACGACAACGCTACACCTCATCGTACAGTGGCTGTCGCAGAGCTGTTGGAGAGTGAAGATATTCAACGCATGGATTGGCCCGCAAGGTCCCCGGACCTAATTCCAATCGAAAACGTGTGAGACCTTCTCGGGAGACACTTGGCAGCACGTCACCAGCTGCCAGCAACGATTCCGCAGCTGCAATTGGCGCTACAAGAGGAATGGGCCGCGATGCCTCAACAGCTCCTTGACAACGTCGTCCTCAGCATGGACAGACGTTGTAAATCCTGCAACGCAGTCAGGGGTGATCATATCCCCTACTAAATACTGGATTTTTCTTGGCAGCCGCCTGTCACATGGACGTTTCTGTCTTCTGTCCAGTTGTGCTCGAAGCTACCTTTTCAATAAAGTGCCTTTGTATCCTTTGGATTCCTTGTTTGGACGGTTTTGCTCACTTGTCCCATATTCTTACATCTTGGGGATCTTATTGTATGATTTGAGTCGATGTGGAGCACTTCTGCACGACGTTACATTCGAAAAACCGTCTCGTCCTTAATTTCTTCACGCCAGCGTATATAGGGGATGTTGCCCGTCCGATTATGAAGTGAATTTTTTAATTGAAGCAGACTAAAAAAAAATCAAATAGAAGGAAACATAGTAAAAACTTATATAGTAAGAACTCATTCATGTTAGAACTAAAAATTATATGCTATTTATTTCCGTTTTTTCAAAAGACCTCACGATAAATAACTTTCTGTGTAAAATATTTGTTGTTTAACAATTGTAGATCAGAACCTTTAGTTAGATCGATATTTTGCAAAATGTGTAATATAATCAGCAATAAACTCGGAAAGTTTTCTTCGTGTAAACTTACCGTAATAATTTTTACTTTGATTTTTCGCGTTGAATTGCTTTTTCTCCGGCACACTTGTTATTCCCTTCACGGCTTGTGTTAGACGGTCCTATTCGACGGTTAATTTGAAACTTCATACCGAACCTTTCTCTACAAAATAATGCGATATCTGGTATTACAAATCGGAACTATCTAAATTCTTGACAATGTGCTATTGGGGCGACATAGATGCAACCTTGCTCACTTTGACATCTCAAGATTTCAGTTTTTATTGGAGGTTACAGCGTTTAGATAGATCGATATTTTGCGAAATATTTAATATAATCAGCACTAAATTCGGAAAGTTAGTTAAATTAAAAAAGTAAAAAATAATTAAAGCGTACGAATTAATATTCGAATTGTGCTAAATTAAATTAATATGCAAACGCAACTTGCCGTGATATTAAGATTTCAATTCGAATTTTGTAGATCGGATAAATAGAACTCGAGTCATCGATAATCCAATGTTTTTAAATTAGCACGCGATCACCTTGACATCTAAAAGTGATCACGTGCTATTATATTGCAGGCAATCATTTATACATCATGAGAGCACGCATGAATTGTTCGATAAGTGATGGTGCAACAATGCAGACGTTGCTGTGACGTCAAGCGTTCCAGAGAGGCAGACGGATCTTGGTGTTTATATTATTAATTACTATTATTTTGTTAAAACAAAATTTTTCAAAAAAAAATTATCTGGTGCAAAATCCCTTTTTGAGTGTGATTTGACGCTACATTTTATCGAGCGGATTTTAAAATTTCTTTCACCGTTAAATTGTTGTTAAAATTCCTCCCAGACCGAATTCACTTTACAATGCATATTTCAATAGTTCTCTTTCATCCAGGATCTAACAGAATTGTTTTTCATGAGGTAATTTATGAGGTGTTCCTCTGTAGGTGCGTATGTTTCTCTGTAGTTGACCTTAAGACTAAAATTCCCGGCCTGGTTTGGTCGCCCCAACCTGCCTTATATATAGCCTATATATAACCAAAAATTCAAAATTGCCTTAAAACCGAACGAACGCATTTTTTTTTCTTTTTTTGCTGTACATATGCAAGCATACAACTACACTTCTAGAGTGAACAAGAAACAACGAAAACTGCTAGAAATAAATTTATTTCAAATAGCTAACTATCAACACGCACACTGGACGCATTGAATATACGAGTAGATAAGACATTGGACAGATCAAAATTGCGTAAAGATTTATCTTTACAAACTCTTTCGCTGATTGCTCCAATTCGCTGCTTGCTTGCGACTGATTGCTCCAAATTAGGTGCTCTTTTCTTGGGAAGTTTGAGGCACGAGAGAAATTGTTCTCTTAATTTACGCCGGATGGAGTTCTTTGTTTTTGTTTTTTTTAACTCCGGAGGAGGAGAGAGCAGATTACGTAGAGCAGTTAACGGCGGCCATGTAAAGTTGGCGCGATTTCTCGCCGAAGGCCAAGGGAAAAGTGTGTTAAAAAAAAGGGTAAAGGGTTTTGTTAAAGAGTTGTAACATATTTTATTTAGGGAGTTTCTTCAGGTCAGTTCCGAACAGAATTTCGTCGTGAGTGGCCATTCTGGGATATATTGCTGTAAATATCTGTAAATATTCGGATACAATTAAAACATTTTCTGCTGTTGGTTGAGGGGACATGGCTCTTAAATGATTACTTCCTCTCATATTGGTAAAAGATCACTACTTGTTCTCACAGTTAATTAAGTTATTCGCGGAATAGTTTATTATTAATAACTTCAGTACAAAAAAATTTTCCCCTTTTTAAAAGCAAGGGGCGAAACCCTGTTCACAGGTCACACATTGGAAATGGAGTTAGCAACGTATGCTGCATTCTGATCTGTATTCAATGTGTCCAATATCCAATGAATTTATCTCCAGCGGCTTTCGTTTTCTTGTTCACTCTAAAAGTGTACCTATGTGCTTGCGTATGTACAACAAAAAAGTTAGCATTTGGTTATATCAGTTTTGATTTTTTGGTTCATTCTGAAGAACTCATAGTTTAGCTTCGTTTTAAATTTGATTTTGATCAGCAGCTTATGTGCGTCTTATCTCTTCTTGCTTTTTGCGGAAATTGGTTAAAATTTTCCTTTAATTTACAATTTACTTATAAATATGGCATTGTTCTTTTCTGCTAAATATAGCAGAAAAAAGAAGAAATATACATATATACATATAAAGGCCTTATGGTTATAAGGCCTTTAGCTACAAGGCTAAAGCACAAGGAACAGGAGTGTCAAACACATCACAAGATCAGAGGACCGCATTCCGAAATTAACCTTTCAAGCCGGTCGCAGATAGTTTCCCTTTATTTAATATATTTTTTTTAACCAAAGGACTTTCTCAAAAACTTGACACATTTTCTGGCAATAACTTTACAGGTAACACGTCTAAAATTCTTGCGCTGATGGTATTATGTTCACAAGTGAATGTCTTAAACGAGACATCAACTGACTCCTGTTTGTTTTTCGTGGATGAAACGAAGCTTTACATGCAATTTGTCAAGTTTAAAAATTTTTAATTTTGAAAATGCACTAAATTAACACTCACTTCGTTTGATTTCCTCAGAACCGCCGTTTTGTTCGAAGACTGCGCCAGCATTCTCAGTTTCTCTTACTCTGAAGCTTCATGCGTGTACAGTGATTTCAACCGAGAAAGCAAGATACTAAATCCGTTTAAGGCTTCTACCCCAGTAACATTTTCGTTCTTTTCTAATAAAGTTACAGTTGACTTTCTGAAATCATAAACATCTTCGATAGTTTTTATTTGGAAAGCAGCGAAAGATTACATACTTGGAAATTTCTTGCCACCAGACAACAAAAACATACAGGTGGGGATGCTAGTTTGACACTCTTGGCTTAGTGGTTGGTTAGTTAAGAGGAATTAGTGTGGCGAGTCAATGCTTTACTTCCGATCCGAGTTGTTCCACGTTTCCAGACCAGCTCTTTTTTTTTCTCTTCTCTCTCAACACCAGTGAACCCAAAATATGATATTCATACTAGCGTTAGAGGCTCTGTGACGTATAACTGTAATTTAACGTTCCTTTTGAGTTTCTGTGTTTTTATGTAAATTTGGTTTCTTCTCATTGAATACATTTCTGACTTCGCGCCACAGAGTTTCTTTTGATGAATTTGAAGTTGACAGCTCCTGACAGCGGGTCAAAGGGCAAGCTACATAGTAAGACTGCTGAGATAAGAACTCAGCGTGCAATGTGATTTTAGGAAATGTTTTTTTAGACTATTCTGAGGTAATATTTTGGTTTTCGTAGACGATTCTTGGGCAATCTTTATTCAGACCTTGGACGTTATTCTGAAAGTACGTACATTCTGTCTAGTTAAGTTAGTTTCAGCTTCAATAAGCAATAAAGTTAGATATCCGGGTTCTGCAGTGATGATAATTCTCACTAAGTTTAATTTAACCCTTACGTGAGCTAAGCTGTTATTGTTGAAGTAAAGCTCAAAGATAACTTAACGTGAAAGCAACAAGTCACCCAATAAACATAAAACATTATACAGTAAAAACTTCTTTACGGACACTCTCGAATAGCGGACACCTCCATTAAGCGGAAAGTTTTGTGATCCCCAGTCCCGAAATGTATACAGTTCTGTATAATTACCTCGAAACAGCGGAGCCTCCGAATAACGGACAGTGATCTTGGTCATAAGATAGTCAAAACTGCGAACGTTCAAGAGGGAAAAATTGACAATTTTTTTCCGCAAACATTTTCTTTAGTTTATTTGGACTGAAGCATGGTGACCTTTTGTCATCCAGATCTCCATTATACCGTAAATCTACTGGTCTGTGGTTCCAATATGGCAGATCTCTTTTGTAGAGAAGCGGACAACACAGCACACTTTTATTCTCACATTAACTCAAACGTTTCTGAAAGTGAATTGGTTCACTATCTCGTTTCATTGTCAACAGTTACCATTCTTTCAGTTTCACCGTGATTTTGTGCTTGAGTCGGTTGTAGCGAATGTATGAAATTTTTGTTTGGATAATTTGGTTTTGAAAATTCGACAAAAACCGAACAATTGACGTTGAAAAAAAATAGAAATTTTAAATGTGGCTGAAAAGGAAAATTTCGGTGCGCAACCCGCGCACCGAAATTTTCAAAATAGTCAAAACGCAAATAAGTGAACTTTTGAGAAAGGAGGAAATCAGCCAATCAGGAGTCACCAACGCCAACGAAAAGACCAAGTATATTAAAGATCGCACAACTGAGACTGGTGCAACCAATTATGTGGTTTCCAATTAGTTTAATCCAATTCTGTCAAAGAACATTCCTTTTTAGATGCCCTCTGATATACGAAAGGAAACATCAACATGGACAATAAAAAACTGAGGATGGAGACGTTTAAAGCTACGAATGGTTGTTACGAAAAATGTAGATCCCACTCACGATACAGTTTTTTTTAATTTGCGGTGAAGAAAAATCATTTGACCGAAACAAGTAACTGATGCGAAAGGTGAAAAAAAAAGTGAATTTTATGAAGACCGGGACATTTTCAATGCAGACAAAACGAGACTGTTTTTCAGAATTATGCCTAACAAAAACGATGTGCCTGAAGTCAAAACTACTACACCGGTGAGAAAACGTCAAAGGAGCAAATTATGCTGTTGTTATGCTGCATCTTCAAAACCTGGGTGCTTAGAAGCCACATACGTGAAACAGTTGACTGCTATTTGGCGTGCCAACACAAAGGCGTGGATGACGAAATGGCTAACTGCTTTTGAAGCGAAGATGAGAAATGAACGGAGAAGTGTGCTGTTTGTTCATTACGTGACTTTTCGTGCTGAAGGTATGTAGCTGAAACAAGTGAAAGAAACGCAGTGCTTTATTTTTTCCCCTCCTTGTACAGCTTCCATGTGTCCACCACTTGGCTAGAGCGTAACACGCAGCTTTAAAGCAAGGTACAGGAAGTTTTCTACACCATGTCATTTGAACATTGTATTCTTGAAAACGCAATATAAGCTATAATACAAATTTTGAAGATGACAATCCGATTTTTGGCGTAAATGTGACAAGGATGGTAAGTCAGATAATATCCGAAAACTTGAAAATTTTCATCGTCCTGGAGCGGGACTCGAATCCGCGTCTTTCCGATAGAGCCCGGGTATGCTAACCACTACACCACCCAGAACGACCAAGTTTCAAGTTTCCGATTAATTTGAATATAATCTGACTTACCATCCTTGTCACATTTACGCCAAAAATCGGAACGTCATCTTCAAAATTTGTATTATATGGCGTAATTCCGTATTTCTTTCAAGATAAACTATAATGTTCTACAATGTGTTACAAGGAGTGTACCTTATGTAGCTTTTGAAAACACTACGTAAAATTTATTTTTCTTATTCACTTACTCGAAGTGAAACAAAGTCACTCAAATAAAGTTCAAGAAAGATTCGCTTACAGTTCGCTTTTTTATTCAGCCGCACTTCACTAAATCATAGATCCAATAACAACAATGACCACTTAGTCGGTTTAACTTGGATTAGTAAAACATAGTAGTAGTTTTAAAAGGCTAACACCAAATATATATACATATAAACCACAGATCAGCAGTTGCTATCTGCATGAAAGAACACAGAATCAGTTGAACATCTAACATCAGTTAATGTTCTCAATGTTGCTATTTGGATATCATTAGATGTGAAAAACGTAAAATCGCAAGTCATTGTTCAGGGTTTCAGAAAGGAAAGCTTTGTTTCTTCTTTCAAGAAAAATGGATTATTTGTTTTCAATCCAGAAGATGATTTAAACACTATTTCAGAACTAATTACGTATTTAAATTGTGAAGGAAATGCAAAATATTTCATTACGGTCCATTAAAACACTGTGTATCGAAGAGGGAATGGGTTCGTTACTTTGCAAACATGGAAAGAAAATGATTTGATTGAGGAAGCATCTGATGCAGTTGCAGAAATGAACGATTTATTTAAATACGATGTAAAGTGCAGTGAGTAGTTACAAAAGTTTTTTTTCATAAAGAAATAGGATACGGAGGGATTAGCGTTACTGAAGAATTTGAAAATACTAGTTTAATTAAATAATGAGCTGTAAGTACGTATTTTTTAAAATCCATGGTGCAACACGTTTAATTGTTACGTACGTATATTGCGACATGCATCGAAATACGTACGTTGTATGTATACTGTGTTTTAAAAATGAAAATACTGTACATATACTGTATGTCTCGCACGTATTGTATTGTATTTCACGGTAAAACAATAACAAAAAATAAAACATTAAATCAAAAAACATTATTTTAATTATATATCGTACGCAGTATTTAGTATGGAGCTTTTTGTATTGTAAGCTTAGGTGGGATCAGAAGTCAACCTACCGATACCTCACAACAGCGGACCAATGTTTACATCCCAGGGTATCCGTTATTCAGGTGTTACTGTAGCTTACTGATGTTCAAAAGAAAAGAAAGAGGGAGGAGGTTATCCACCGAAGTGAAAAAACACCGAAATTTTAGAACGTTTTTATAATAACGCAGAACCTTATACAAAATCTCAAGGCAGGAAAAAAAACCCAGTTACGCACTTTTTCTTTATGAACTATTCTGTATATTATTGCCATCTAGGAAGCCTGAAAAATTTTGGTCATCTTAACCGGCAAAGATTAAAAAGTAATTTTTTCAAAATTATGCACTTAAAAAAGTTGGAATATATATCGTGAGAAAAACTGTAAGAGGAAAAATTGTAAACCTTGGCACTTTGAAAAATACATCTAAACACTAGGTCGGATTGGGCCCCCATACAGAAAAAAATAGACTATTTTCCACTTCTTAATCTGGAAACACTAATAGCGTGCAAAAAAAAAAAAGTAAAAAATCACTGGAGTTACACCTCCTAGTGGAAAAAAAGGATGCTAGGAAGAGTGGAAAGTACATGAAAAACCGTTGCCATGCTCACATGTATCTCATAAATGAAATTTTTTGCGGTTCAGTATCCAAAAGCAGGGTTATCGGGTACACAGATGGATGTATAAAGAACAGTAGCTTAATTCCGCTACTTTTAAAGCAATGTGTACGACAAAGATTTGTTAAAAAGAAACGATGCTCACACAGTGGAAAGGTGTTAATTAAATCCTACAGCGATGACAAGAGGTGTGTGCAACGAAAATTCTCATTTATTAAGCGGAAGGTCACCAAAACCACAAACTCCGAAAAAGACTCGTCTTTAGTTCTTTCAAGAATAAATCTAGTACAGACACAATTAAGTGGTGGCCACAAGGAACAAGGGCAAAATAGACATCTCAAGTGCAAAGGGGATTTGTGATTCACGTAACATGGAGGGAGGGACTGACGCATGAAGAGGCGAGAAACCACACAATGGAAGATGTTACTATAATTAGAATACGGAGGAACGATGACTCGACGCTTTCGAAGTACACCGTCGACTGGCATTCAGCCATTGTAAACTGGCTGAGAGCAACCGATGCGGTCACAAGAACAGTAGACAGATGGTACGATTTGCATTTTACGTTGTTTATTGAGAAGCCACGAACGCCCACGTATGCACGAAAGCACAGTTGTCGTACGGTGAAGGTAAACATTCTTCCTTCAATCCGCCATCCGGAAAACAAAAACATGTGGACCATATAGAGGTTACGAAGACTAACCCACCGCAATAGTGGGTTAAAACGAATAGCAATGAGCTCATTCTTTAAACACAACCCTCAGTCGCAATAAGATGCCACAATTCGTCATTACCAAAAATGACACGTTTTTCAAGATAAGCACAAAAAAAACAAAAAACAAAACAAAACAAGAAAGATGACACCGAATTTTCGGGTGTAATAAGCACGTCTTTTGAATCCGTTCTGACGCAAATTAAATTTATCAAAGGTATTCAAAGTCAATGGAACCGGCATGGAAAACAATAGTATCTGACGGAAGAAAGAAGTTTTTCAATTGGGTCTTTAATCCCTCAGATATTGCAGTAAACGGAATCGTGAGCTTACGAACTCTTAGAAACAGAGTTATCGACAAAAATAAGATGTGACTTTACGTCCCTTGGTGGGAAAACCATGCATTATTTTAGGAAGAAAGTATTCACAAAAGGTTTATCCATATGAGCGGTATCGGTCCCGGAAAAAAATTTAGTTGAGTTTTCAGGAGCCCAGATTTTGCTACAAATACATCAGAAGTAGAAATTAACACTTATGACCCCTGGTGGCCAAACCATTATTTACCAAACATTAGAAATTACGTGAAAAATATTTTCCGTCAGGTCTTGTATGCGATACAGGAAAAATATTTCAAATCGCAGTTTTAGGAGCAGAAAACGCAATTTACCATTGTGCGCCCTAGCGGACAGTCTATGATTTACTTGAAAATTTTGAATTTATAGGAAAAACATTTCGCATCGGAAACACTATCCAACAAAGAAGGAATTTTTCAAATCGTACTTTTAGAAGTAGAGATATTGACAAAAATAAGATATACATCTACGCCCCTGGCGTAGAAACCATGCATTATTTCAAGAAGAAAATGTTCCTAAAATGTTTATCGACATGAGGAGTATCGGCCCACAAAAGTCTTTTTTTCAACCGAGATTTTAGAAGCTCATATTTTGCTGCAAATACATCAGAAGCGGAAATTAAGACTTACGCCACCTGGTGGCCAAACAATTTCTTACAAAAATTTGAAATTACGTGTAAACGATTTCCCACCAGGAGCTGTATCCGGCGCAGAAAAAGAATTTCAGATCGGTGATTTAGAAGCAGAGATATAGGGGGAAACGTAATTTACCTTTACGCCCCCTAGCGGAAAGTCTATGAATCACGTGAAAATTTTGAAATTATATGAAAAACATGCGACACGGAAAACACTATGCAACAAAGAAAGAATTTTTCAAATCGGACTCCTAGAAGTCGAGATATTGACAAAAATAAGATATACATCTACGCCCCCTGGCGTAGAAACCGTGCACTATTATAAGAAGAAAATGTTTCTAAAAAGTTTGACGGCATGTGTAGTATCGGTCTACAAATGACGTTATTTTCAATCGAGAATTTAGAAGCTCATATTTTGCTGAAATACATCACAAACGAAAATTAACACTTACGCCCCCTGGTGGCCAAACCATTTTTTTACAAAAATTAGAAATTATGTGCAAACGATTTCCCATCAGGAGCTGTATCCGGTGCAGAAAGAATTTTTCAGATCGGAGATTTAAAAGCAGAGATATAAGGGAAAACGCAATTTGCCTTTACGCCCCCGAGCGGAAAGTCTATGAATTACCTGAAACATGTGAAATTATATGATAAACATGTCACACGGAAAACACTATCCAACAAAAAAAGGAATTTTTCAAATCGGACTCCTAGAAGTCGAGATATTGACAAAAATAAGATATACATCTACACCCCCTGGCGGAGAAACTGTGGAATATTTTAGGAAGAAAATATTCCGAAAAGGTTTATCGATGTGAGTGGCATCAGTCCACGAAAGAGTTTTTTCAATCGATATTTTAGAAGCTCAGATTTTATGGCAAACACATCAGAAGCGAAAATTAACACTTACGCCCCTGGTGGCCAAAGTATTCTTCACCAAAAATTCGAAATTATATGCAAAAGATTGTGCATCAGGAGATGTATCCGCTGAAAAAGAAAATTTTCAATTCAGAGTTTTAGAAGAAGAGTTATCGGGAAAAATGCAATTTACTTTTACGCCCCCTAGCGGAAAATCTATGCGTAATCGAAGAATAAAAGATTTTTTTCAATCGGATGTTTAGAAGCAAATATGTGGAATAAAACGTATTTTTGAATTCGACATCATCTGCATTTACGCCCTCTAGCGGCGAAATTGTACATCGTAAAAAAAAAAACGAAATGAAGGATCATCATTCGCATATTTCAAGCTTTCGAATGCAAAAAGAATTTTTCAAATCGGACTGATAGTTGCAGAGATACCGTGGGTACAGACGGACGGACGGACAAACCGATAACATAAGCACGATCTTTTTTTACAAAAGACGTGCTAAAAAGTATTTCTTATTTGGAAATTTCCTTATTACAATCGCGAGGATCATGTTTCAGAGATTAGCGTTCATCCCTGCAAATCACTTTTCTGGAAAAGCTGAAAATATTGCATACTTACATTTACATAACATTGTTATCACCCCGAACATCATACAGACGCATGTTCATCACTGCTGCTCGGAATATTTTGACAAACATTTCGACTGTACTAATCTCCACTATGCAATTCATTTTGTTACGCTTCACCAGATGCAGGAAGAATATCATAAACACGACAAAGCTGTCATCTCGAGTAGCGCGACAAATGAGATGCTCATTATTTGTATTTAGATGGTGAAGAAACAGAAAAATTGGCCCTCTGTTACATATACTGAGGGAGGAAAATCGGTGTACCAAAGTACTCCTGTTTATCAGGTGGCAAGAGGTATGCTCATCCCTAAATGACTTCGCAAATTAAAAATAACATTTTCTGGGTAAGTTGCCCTCAAGAAAAGCTGAACATGTCAGAATACTTTTTTTTTTTAATTTTATTATACTATTTATAAGTCCAGTAACCTACACTAGCATCTGGGATTCTGAGGAACCGCAAGTCCTAAATTTAGGGCAACAGCTCCTAGGGAAAGGTGAGAATCATTGTCACGAACAAGAGTACAAAATCCATGTCTTACTAGGGATTGAAATCCTGTAACACGGGAGGAACCAGTAGACAGATCACACACAGGACGATCACTTTTCTTTTCACTTAAAACACTATGAAAAACAGATGCGAGGTTTGCTTTCGACCTTACATTGTATAGTTAATATCTAAATACTCTTTGTTTAGGAGTGCCTGAATTTGCTGATCCGGATTTTATTGAGAATCACAATTTCTAGCAAAAGAAATTAATCTTCCATTCTCGGGTTTCCTATAATTTTGAGTAACAAATGCTAAACTCGGGTTCTTTAGATAGTTCTCTAACTCAGCTTTTCGTATGGGAAGTTTTAATACGCTCTTCACTTTGATTGGCATTTTTAGGCTAGCCCTTCAGTGGCGTCGTGCGTTCCTACGGACCGCATCAGTTATTAATGTATGTTTTATTCACATATGCAATAAACCTAATGATTTGTACCTTCCAATATCTTATTAAGTAAGCAATATGCTTTGTTGGGATCACTATTGGTAATTTATTTTTGATTGATGCAGCGGTCCCATGGACCGCACGACGCAACTCACGTATCGCAAAACGTTTCGGTTAAAGCTGTCCCGTAAGTTGCATCGTGCGGTCTAATAAAAAGGTACGATGTTACTGATATGTAGAAAGAATCTTGGCTTTCTACCAAGTTTTAGTGATTGGGTTTGGGAAAATTCCTTTGACGTTTCAGATTGTTGTTAGATTACTCTGTGACAGTAATTAGTTCACAGAATAACCTTACGTTCCTAAACAAAAAAACAAAGCTGTTATTCTTGTGTCCTCAATGCATCACTCGGAAAAAGTCCATGAAGAGATTCGGAAATAATTAGTTTTTATAACTGCACAAAGGGAGGAGTGGATGAATTAGATGAAAAATTCGGTATTTATAGCTCTAGTCATCGCACTAGACGTTGGCCGATGGCTGTATTTTTTCGAATATTAGATATCAGTATATTGAATATATATATATTCTCTATCAGTCTCATACTAATCCGGATCCTTTATCACGGTTCAATTTCATGAAATCTCTAGATAAGGATCTTATCTATCTAAAAGAGAGATTGGATAACACGAGACTTTCAAGGGAATTGCGTTTGTCCATGCAACGCATCTTTGGAATCAGTAAAGAGGAACAGATTAGGAAAGAAAAAAAGAGGTTGAAAAGTTAGCAAGAGAAAATAGAAAAAAATGCTTTCCATGTCCAGTGGCAAAGAAAAGCAAAACTGCTTGTTTGTGTTCTTCCAGCAATAGACCAACATGCCTTGAGTGTTGCCAAAAAATATGCTTCCAGTTTGCTAACTCCGATTCCGATAGCTGAATGTATTGTGAGTTGAACACTTGCAGTTTTTTAGAAATTCTCACTGGTGGAACCTAATACTTAGTTTTTACGAAGAATATTTCATAAACAGCAGATATGCACAGTCTTAGAAGTGTGCGTATTTTATTATTTTTTAAGAGATTTAAAACATTATATGATGATGATGATGATGATATGATTCAGATTAAAATCTCTGTTTCCATCAAAATGGCGGGACTTTCAGTAACAAAATTTAAAAATATTAAATTTATTTTCTTACATTTAGGTCTGAGAGTGTTATTAAAGTGCAAAACAGTTATTAATATTGTTCTTTCTGCAACATGCCTTTATCTAGAGTGCAGTACAGGTAGCGGTCCCCTGGACCGCACGACGCTCTTTACGTACTAAATATGCACGACGACGCCACTTACGGACTAGTTGTGTTTCGACCATCATGAAATAATAGCTTTTTTTTTACTTCTTCTGCATACGTGAAAAATGCTTCAACTGCTAATACTTGCATAGTAATGACATCAAGAAAATGATCTCTCAACAGCAGGATTACTGCATACACACTTTGTGTAAGTAGCATGAAGCGTATAGAGAATTTCGAGTTCAGTAACGAGCTAAATGTGAAGTTAATATAACAAAATTGTTAAAGAATTAGCTTCTAACAAAATTGTTAAAGAATTAGCTTCTAACAAAATTGTTAAAGAATTAGCTTCTAACAAAATTGTTAAAGAATTAGCTTCTAACAAAATTAAAAATACGCTGAGGAGACTAAACAACTACGGGATGTATATCGGAGTCAGCACGAGAACAGTGCCTCTTTATTACAATTCTCTTTTTCTTGTTGTTTCGGAGTTTCGTTTCGACCACCATGAGCACTTCGGATGGCCGAAAACTCCCAAACTTGGGACCACTGGCTCCAGGGAGGGTTAAGCGCCAGGGACTCGGGCCCATTTCGGACAAATGATCCGAAGCCAGCGCCTCAGACCGCTCTGCCACCGGGGCGGGGCGGCCTTCTTATTTTTGTCGATGGCATCTACAGCACGATACTTCTGTCAGTACAGACAAATGCTAAGTACTGACAGCCATTCGTACTTTTCGAAATCTCACGCAACTGCACATATCTAGGATCACTGTCATCTTTTTTTTTTTTTTTTTGATTGGAGGTTTAACGACCACCGTGAGCAACTCAGTGGGCTATAAGCAGTCGCCCGTCCCTAATTTAGGGTCACTGGTTCCAGGGAAGGGAAAGAGCCAGTGCCGTAAGACAAACACAACATCCATGCCTCACCGGGATTCGAACCCGGACCCCGTTCGGACGAATGATCGGAGGCCATCGCTTAGACCACTGCGCCACCGGGGCGGCGCACTGTCATCTGGATTTAGGATCTGTTGCTGTGGATCCAAAATATCAGGTTAAGTTGTAACAGTCTGAGTGGTAGAAATAATTAGTGGACGTCTGTGGTGAAATGCTTTCAGTCACTTCACATCTGTTTAATCTCTGCAGTCAATTCCCCATATTTGTTGATTTTTGTTTCATAGTTCGTATGAACGTTACGATCCAGCAGTACCGCTATATAGATAATGGCTTTTTCGTTTTGCATTTTGTCATACAGCAGAACGTCTCAACGGATGGCAAAGATGGTTATGCATTTTGTATTATTACTGTTATTACCACTGTTGTTTTCAATCCTTAGTCACAATTTCACATCTAAAAAATAAAGAAACAGACGCTCTTTACACTAGGTCGAGGAAACCAAAATACAAATTGTCCATTTCTTTCCTTCGTAAAAATGTTGGCACATCCGTTTGGGAAATCTTTGAGCAATGGAATTCTGTCCCCATTCACACGTGATTCAAATACATGCACGAATCATGAAAAAAAAAACTGCTTGGCGAAAGTAAAAACTATTGAAAAAATGAGTTAATTGTGAGGTACACCTTCGGAGATCCTTTTTATGAACCATATCGTACCCACCGCCCAATGACTTAAGAGGAAATGAAAAAGACAAAAGAGGGAGAGGGAAGGGGGGTGAGGGGGATGAGGAAAGAACAGCTGGCGGCTGCATTTGGTTCATTAGTCTCAATTTGAACTCGCAGCAGGGACATGGCTGAGTCACCCAGCAACAGACAACTTTACAGTAAATCACTCCACAGTTTTAATGCACCTGATTTTTTAGCGTGAGACCCTAGCCTATTAGTAAACTGTCATCATCAAGTTAATTGGAGTTTCCTGTACTAACCGGTGATATAGTATTTACTTTTTTCATAGTACAAACCCTTACTGCACGTGCGCGGTCCACATCAGAGCGCGACAAATGTCACATTATGCAACAATCTTTAAGCGTCATTCGATACCAGAAATACAGTAGGTGCACGCGTGAACCACAGCCGAAATCCTCCCATTTGCGAAAATACAATATTTAATGAGCCACTTGGTAAAGCACCGAAAAAAAACCCTCACATTTCTCTTCTCTACTTATTTCATTTTAAATATTTCGAAAACAGCACTTCTGGCATTTATCGTTAGTTACTTGACAACGAAACGACTATACTCAACGAACTGGAATAACAAAAAAGGTAAGAATTAATGGAGATTACTTTAAACGAATTTCTTTTGTGTGGGGGAAGGGGTAACGACGCCCTACCATCAGCATTTACGGCTATAAGTACTGCTATACCTTCTTTAAAGCCAATGGAGATAGGGAAGGGAGAGAGAGAGCCAGCGCCGAAAGCACAAACACAACATCAAAGTCTTTCTCTGATATTACAATATAGACCCTACAGCAAAAAAAAGGCATAAACCCGCTCCATAGACCACAAACTGGTCGACACACGTCGTTTCGCTGATAATACCGTTATTTTTGCGAGTAATTCATCACCACGACAAATCACAATAAAAGAACATGTAGGAAATGGGGATACAATGGTGTTCAAGATGAATGTATACTGAAGACGAAACACAAGTACAAAACTTTCAAGCTGTCCCGGTGGCGCAGTGTGTCTAAGCGATGGCTTCTGATCATTCGTCCGAGTTGGGCCCGGTTTCGAATCTCGGTGAATCATGGATGTTGTGTTTGTCTTACGGCCCAGGCTATCTCCCTTCTCTGGAACCAGTTGCCTTAAATTAGGGACGGCCGATGCTTATAGCCCATTGAGTTGCTCACGGTGTCGTTAAACCTCCAATCAAAAAAAAAAACTTTCAAAGAAAGGGAGAATAGCACGGCAGTGGAGTAAAACTGGAAGTCGTTGATGCTTATACGGTAATTTACTTTAGGCAAAAGGCATCAGTTCGGATAATCGGAAAAGAAATAAAAAGACATGTAAAGCTAGAATGAAATACGTCTGGAAGGAATTACGTACTTTTCAAAAGAATTCAATATATTGTTATCTCAAACAGAAAGCATAAAATTAATGTATCCTACCAGTACTGTCCTCATTTGAAAATTCAATACGAGACCCATGTTAGAAAAAGAGAGTAACAGACTGCAAATGCCCAAAATCATCGTGCTTTAAAACACGCGGGTATGTGTTTTAAAGCACGACGCTTCAAAAAACGCGCTCGCGAAAAGAAATTCATGAAAGCAAGAAAACTCAAGAGTTGCAAACGTCATCGATATACAGATTCTTAAGTGATAATGGTGACAGACAATGAACGGGCCAGCTCCGGACACTACTATGAATCAGGTTTTGGGAATAGACTTCACCTCGCAGCAAATTGAGAGTGGCTGAGTATGACACAAAAACAAATGTGAGTTCTGGGACTGACGCTGTGCGCATTTCCTTTGCATTCAGTTTTGCTTACGCACCTTAGAGACGTCACAATATGTACAAAGATTCTTCACAAAGAATCTTTACATGGTGTTACATAAAAATATAAAATATCCTACCACATCACAAACTCCTAAGGCACAAGTTATGTCATTTGTAAAAATCTTTATTCTACACAGAACGATTTTGGTGTAAACATGTTTTGTGTGTCCATACGAATCAAAATCTTATTTGGAAAAAATGTTATAATAATGTGTTGATATGAGATTAACTGAAAATCATAAAATATTGATCAGTAATGTATAATGTTAATCACTTTTTAAAAATCTGTCTGGATATCCCTAGAATATATTAGAAATACTTGTTCTGTTGTTCATAACTCGTAAGCGGGGAATCTAACGTTATCACTATGATTTTTCTCCCCAAGTTTAACTACTACTGAAACAAACATTTGAACAGAAAAATGGAAATTTCTGAGTGTGCCTACATATTTCTAAAAAGTTAATTTTTATGACATTCTGTATGCAACATATTAATGAGAATGCCTCTCCCCACAAATTTCAGGAAAGCGTTTTTGATTTAAAAAATGTATACCAGTAAAAACACTAGTCGTACAACCGACCGTTATGGGATGGGATAGTCTACAACACGAAGAATTGCCACAATATTAATTTTTACCACTGATTTTCTTACAAGATTCACAAAAATGTACGTCCGTACAAAATCTAATACATTCTGCAAGTTCATTTATCTAAGTTCAGAACAAGCTCCATCTCAGATTTTCGTGTTACAAAAGTAGAAAGTTAGATCTGTGTTCATTAGGGAAGAAAAGTAAAAGTGGGGAAATTTATATAAGAGTAAAGTAGTATACAAACAAATTCCCCTTAAATTACGGATTTATACATTATCTAATCAAATTGCAAAAAGCGTCCGGCTAGCAAAGCAAACTTATTTCGTTAATTAAGTTGAGGGCTGAGTTTTGTCAGTTGTTTCGTTTTTTAAATGTTTAGTTGGCTTTGTTGGGATCAAGGTGCGGACCCATTTGGAAATTTACGTTTCGGTGCGGACAATTCCGCTTGGACATTTGCATTTCGGTACGGACAAGTTGCTTGTGCTCCAAGATTATTCATTTGTCTGTGCGTTATATGCATATTTGTGTAACTACTGTTACAATACAAATAAATCTTAATCAGCGAATACGATCATTTTAGTAGCTCTTAACCACCTCGCTCAAGATGGTAAATTGCTCTTCAATACAAAGCTTGGTCTTCGGATGTGAAAAGCTCCAGACGACAGTTGTTGTTTTTTTTTACTTTCACTGATATTGTAACCCGGAAGAAAATGAGCCATGGAGCAAGAGGTGGTAGAAGGAGCTACTGCAGATTGTAAAGCGGTTGAGAAAGGAGCTCAAATGCCAGTTCTTTAAGTTTTTCTTTGGTCCGAACCGCGGTATGTGGTTTGGCATTGTTTAGCTAAAGAAGTACCTGCTGTTCGTTTACCAATCTTGCAAAGCGTTGAAATATCACACAATGCATGCACGCCACGTGTGCTAAGTAGAGGTCAGCGTCAATGGCAAGTCCATCTGAAACCAATTTTTCGAGGTCGACTGCACCTTCAAAATTTCAAACACATCAGTATCTTCATTTGAAATCGTCGTCTCTTTAGAACACAAAATGCGGTCTGGTCTGGTTCTAGACACTACTTTTGGCTATTTGGATTGTAGAAAGGTAAATTTATTTTTTATCCCACGTAACAATATTCTTGATGAAACATGGTCGCGTGGATTCGCGATAAGTTTCCTGCAGACCTCCATACGACTGTTGCATTGTACAGTAATTAGTTCATGTATAATTGTTTTTCGGTTTCTAGATACAATAGAGTTACGTTGCACATGCCGAACTGTAGTTTCTTGTGAGCAACCAAGACCGCAAGAGAGTGCTTGGTGGTGGATCATCTTCAACAGAGTGGCCCAGAATGTTGAGATGTGCCAATATTGGACGTTGCGATTTTGAGGCTGGTGCTACTACCTTTGAATTTCTTGAATCAAGCTTCAGCAGGATAATTGGAAACCTCCCAGTCACCTTCGACGTCACACACTTCTGGGGTCGATTCAGTAGTTTCTAATCCTTTTTTTCTAGTAATCATGCAGAACGGCTCCAAGTTCAATACTTAACTCACTCATTGTGAAGCGATTCCAGTACTGGACGACACGACTAAGATATTTAAAATCGACATGGGCAGACATAGACTATGCTTTGCCCTGGATTTACGTGCAGAGGGATGGAAATTCAATACAGTGATATCTCATAGGAAGATGGTAATTTGGGCCTTCAACATTAGTTTATTTGAAAAAGCTCACTTTCGTATAATTCCAGAGTAGTTAACTGCAGGTTTAAAGAAAACATTTCTGAGAGTTCTGCTACAGGTAGCCTTTTCAGCGTCATAATAGGAAAAAATCAGAGGACTAGTAGAAAAGTTCTTGAAATTCAAAACAACCTCAGAATAACCTTCTAATGCTCGTGGGGCTTCCAGGTGATAAACCATCAGGTGCTTTGTTTTGTGATCTCCAAATGCATTTCCTCCTAACAGCAATGTTAGACCATCAGTAGAGGCTTTAACACCCGGAGCAGTCTTTTCTTGCACAGAGACAAATATTCTGCTTGGCATTCGCTTCCGGAACGATTCTGTTTCATCCAGATTGAACACTTGCTCTGATGAATAACGTGCTCCTCAATTGCCACTCCATGTTGAGCTGTAAAGTTCTCGGCAGAAACTAATTCATCTGTTGTAGCCTTGCCTGCTATTGCAAGGTTATGGAATCCACGTGACCTCCTTAAAACGTGCTAACAACTGACGTATGCCTCGATTTATATTATATGCCTTACATACAGTACATATTATACACTGTTAAAAGTTTTGTGGTAGGTTGCACCAAAAAGTGATGCTACACCAGCTGCACCACTTTCTAGGGAAAGATACACCATTGTGTGGTGCACACAAAACCCAACAACATGGTGAAACCTTGCACCATAATGTAGTGCAACCTTGTATCATGACGTTGTACAAAGTTGCACCATGTTGTTGAGTTTTGTTTGTACCACACAATAATGTACCTTTTCTCAGAAAGTGGTGCAGCTTGTGTAGCACCACGTTTTGGTGCAAGCTACCACAAAACTTTTAACAGTGTAGGCGTTATATGCCTCGATTTATTTCTTGGTTTAACGTTTTCTTGCTAACGACACATTATTTTCCCAAAGAGCTTTTACAATTTGGCAACACTGATAGTGAGTCACAGCAGCATATAATGATTACACTGAAGAGCAATTGAATAAGAGATACCTGTCTAGTAACGTGTAGCACCACCTTTCGCCCTAATGACGGTGGCGATTCGTCTCGGCATGGACTCGACAAGACACCGGAAACGTTGGGAAGCCATACGGATCCACGACCCCTGAACAAGCTCTCACAGTTCACGAAGATTTGATGGAGGGGGCAAAGCCTCGAACAGCTCTCTCGATGACATCCCAGATGTGCTCGATGGGATTGAGGTCAGGTGACCTAGCTGGCCAAGGAAGCGAGGTCACGTCGGTGGAGTGTTCATCCAACCATTCGGATACAATTCGGGAGCGATGACACGGTGCATTGTCTGTTGCAGGATGAGGTCCCCAGTGGGATGTTGAAGACGCACAAACGGGAGCAAATGGTCTTCCAGGATATCCCGGTAACGTTGACCTGTGAGGGACGATGTCACACGTACCAGGGGTCCCATTTCAGCCACGTAAACAGTCCCCAAACGAGAATGCCACCCCCACCAGCTTGAAGAGTACCCTGCTGGCAAGAAGGATTCATCGCTTCATGTGGTTTGCGCCGTACTCGTTTCCTGTCATCCGCATGTACCAACGTGAATCTCGACTCATCAGTCCAGGCAACAGTTTTCCACATGTCTAGGGTCCAGTGGCTATGTTCCCGTGCCCATGCTAATCTTTGCACTCTGTGATGTGCGGTCAGCAGCGGTGTCCTCGTGGTACGATGGCTTTTGTACCCCATAGCGAGGAGATGGTTCTGGATGGTGTGGCTGCTTACACATTTTTAGGCACCAGCGTTAAATTTCCGAGTGATTTCTTGCACTGTGGCCCGTCTATCCACAGTTACAATGCGAGATAGCCGACGATGACCCCGCTCATCCATACGCTATTGTCCACGGCAGTTGGCCCTTACAGGGATGGTTTTACCGGATTCGATGTACTCACGGTGCACCCGTGACACAGTGGCTCGTGAAAATCCCAGTGCCTGCACGACTTCCGAGATTGAGAGACCCATTCGTCGGGTCCCGACAATTTGCCCACGATCAAATGCGCTTAGATCCTTCGTCTTACCCATACTGCATCCGACTCTTACTGATTCCGTCGCATCACTCCTTATATTGTCAGATCGCTGCATACGTCATGTCGTTTCCGTTTACAGGGCCGCCCACAGTGTCACATTTGCATAACGCCTGCTGTCTCTAATTCAATTGCTCTTCAGTGTAGATTGAATGAATAAGAAGGGTAGTTGTGTAATAGTAGACGTGGAGTTGTCAAGATTTATGCACGATAGAGATTTAGCGATTTATGTATGAGAGTTGCTGTTATTGTTGGAAAATAGATTGTGAAACGTGAATATGAAACATATTGAGATCTATATATCACCGAAGGAATATATAAGCATTTTGACATTGATATCTGTATTGATGTTGGTTGGATCTTCAGTAAAAAGGAAGAGTTCGTTAGATAGTAAGTGCTGATTCTTTTACCCTGGCCGTTGTGATCCTTTTTGAAGTAAAATATACAGGGTGTATAGGAAAGTCCTTAAACAGGGAAATAACTTTTGAACGAAAAATGGAAGTAGTGTGTACATATAGTAAAGTGACTATGTTCTATCAGATGAGAACCGATTGCAGCATCCCTAGCGGCGAATTTTGGAAAATTAGCGAACCTATCGCGAGAACCAAGAGAGATAGCGAAAAAAAGTCAATAGCAGACGTGTGGAGCGTCACCGATTTAGTATGAAATGACGCCCTACATTCACCAAAAACTCCAATAGAAGTCCGGAAATGCAGATCTCTCGGTATCCGATCACCGGCAGAAATACGTCACTCATCGTGTGCAGAAGTGTGACATTATAAGGTGATGCAAATTTACTAATAAAACTAATACATGTACGTGTCAGCAAGGTTCAATTTATTATGTACTGTACAGTAAAGTAGTGGGAAATTCATACAGCAGTAGGACATTATGAAGAAGAAAAACACAAAATAATGTTCTAGAAATACAAAATGTTAGTACTAATACTGAAGCAT
The DNA here is from genome assembly GCA_039090855.1 of Macrothele yani. NCBI lineage: Eukaryota > Metazoa > Arthropoda > Arachnida > Araneae > Macrothelidae > Macrothele > Macrothele yani. The sequence goes on along the minus strand of CM076996.1, from coordinate 603,791 downwards.
TCGCGATGTGTCCACCATTGGCAGCAATACACATCTGTATTCGAGCTAGAACTTCTTGTTGGACGTTCTGCAGCATTTCAGGTGTTACGTTACTGCATGCTTGGATAATACGGGGTTGTAGAAATTTACCATACACGACCAAATGTAAGGCCACACGTCGCACTGATGTCTCTCGTACTGCAGTGTGGGTGGACTAGCGCATAGGCCAGGACGTCCACTGGCTGCACGTGCACACCTGCAAGTGTCGGTCTACCTGAACGGGAACGACTTGTAATGCTCCCGGTTTCTCTCAGCCGGCGAACGACATTGATGATAGTAGCCGCAGTAGGATGAGAACGATTAAGGAAACGTAATGCATATTGGCGTGCTGCCTCTCTTGCCCGACGACCGCATTCCCCGTACAACATAACCATCTCGCAGTACTCCTCGTTGGAATAATTAGCCATGTGTAGACTCAAAGATCCAGTCCACGCACCAAGTGACAAACCTTCCCTGACCGCCAATTTATGCTTCTCGATGAGGTATGACGTAGCGTTGCCATTTGCATACTTTCATCCATCCTTCGCTGTTTTGCAGGCAAAATTCGTTTACAGATTTTACGCTTTGCGATGTCATTCCTGACGTATTTATGCCGGTGATCGGACACCGAGAGATCTGCATTTCCGGACTTTTATTGGAGTTTTTGGTGAATGTAGGGTGTCATTTCATACTAAATCGGTGACGCTCTACACGTTTGCTATTCACCTTTTTTCGCTATCTCTCTTGGTTCTCGCGATAGGATCGCTAACTTCCAAAATTCGCCGCTAGGGGTGCTGCAATCGGTCTCATCAGATAGAACATAGTCACTTTACTATATGTACACACTACTTTCACAACTCTAGCATTTTGCGTTAAAAAGTTATTTCCCTGTTTAACTACTTTCTTATACATCCTGTATGTTCACGAAGTTCACTATGAATATTAGCAAACACACATAAATAAGCACGTTAGACTTACAGCTGTTTAAAACGTAATCATCATACAACCGAGCAGTTGGGGCAAGGGATAGAACTTTCGCGTCGGGCTCCATAGCACTCAGGCTCTCAAAGAAAGTTTTCGCTTTAGCCTGGACAATATTGGTGGATATAGGAACAGCACGTTGATTTTATTGTTCAGTTCACTGAGCTAACATGCTTTCCAATTTCTCCATAATCAGCGGCCTCATTTGTGTTATCTATCATACTGTCATTGTAGTCTACGTTTACAGCTTTCTTCACTTTTCTTACCTCTATTGCTTATTGTTTTTGGCGTGGATTCGGGGATCCTGTGACTCTTAACTATGCCAAAGATATGTTTGTTAACGTTCATACCTCTTAACCCTTTCCAGCCCATGGTTGTTCAGAAACAACATATATTCTTTGAATTTTCGTAGTCCGTCTAACACAACAAATTCTTACTAAACCCATTGTAGATGGTAGACAATTATCCAAAACAACACTGTAAAAACCGCAAGACATTATTTTCGTATGTTGTATGCCAAAAATGTAATATGATTTTGTGTTTCACAAGAAAAAAATGAAAGAAACTGCTCTGTCGATTTTCGTGTGAAGTGAAAAATATTCTATTGAACATTTTTCTTTATTCAGAGATGGGAGATCAAAACAGAATTTCCTTTTGAAAAGAACGATGTGGTTTCTTGTTCATGAAGGAAACAAAATACGGAAAAGGAAGTCAAATTATCAGAAATTTGAACTTTTGTATCACAGTGTTGTTCACAAACGACATTTTGTATTTGAGTAATAAAATATTATAAAAAAGTTTTCAGCGTTATTTTAATTTATTACAAGCCCAAAACACCACAAAAAGCCGGAAAAGAAGTTTCCAATTTCAAAAATAAAATTTGGGGCTGCAAAATTTTGGGCCACATCTAATTTTTCGCGAGGATTAGAGATTTTCTTTGTTTTTTTGTCACCGTCAGCACTTCGTTCACTGTTTTTTCCCGTTTCGCCCTGAAGGTCGATTTTAAGTTAGACACGTACTGTTCACCACAATCATCATCATCATTGTCAACCATTATCAATCCACTGCTGGACGAAGGTCTCCCCAAGTTTCCTCCACAACGGTCTGTCTTGTGCCAGTCTCCTCCATGTCACTCCCGCATACTTTCGAATTTCATCCACCCATCTTCCATGTGGTCTTCTTCTGGGTCTTTTCCTGTCCCTTGGAATCCAATCTAAAATTTCGGCTGTCCATCGATGGTCTGTCCTTCTGGCAGTATGTCCAGCCCATTGCCATTTCAGGGATTTAACTCTGATCATGATGTCTTCCACTCTTGTCATTTTTCGGATCCACGAGTTCCTCTTCTTATCTCTCCTGGTTACACCAAGCATGCACCTCTCCATGCTTATTTGAGTTGTCTGCAGCCTTTGTATGTCTCTTTTAGCTAAGGTCCATGTCTCTGCACCATACGTAAGCACTCGAAGGATGCATTGATCAAACACTTTTCTTTTAAGACATAATGGCATATTGCTCTTGAAAATTATGCTGTTTCTTCCAAAAGTTCTCCAGGCAAGTTTTGTACGCCGATTAATTTCTTTATCTATGTGACCCTCACTTGATATCTGTTGTCCAAGATAAACGTACGTGTCTGTTATCTCCAGCTTTTCTCCATCAATCGATAAATCTTCATTTCTTGTAAAAGCATTGTACATCACTTTTGTCTTCTGAAAGTTCATTTTTAATCCCACTTCTTTACTCTTGTCAGCAAGTTCGTGGATCATACTCTGTACCTCTGATGGGGTAGTTGCAAAAATGACTATGTCATCAGCAAAACGAAGGTGGGTTAGATAATCTCCATTAATCTTTATCCCTTTGTTTTCCCAGTTCAGTGATTGAAAGACATTTTCCAATGTGGCATTAAAGAGCTTCGGAGATATGGTGTCACCTTGTCTTACTCCTTTTCCCGTTTTTATGTGTGTTGTATTTTCAAACAGCCGAATCTTTGCACTTGCATTTTCATAGATGTTATTAATAATATTAATGTATGCATCTTCAATACCGCAGGATTTCAGAGCCATTGCAACTGCTGATGGTTTCACCGAATCAAAGGCTTTTTCATAATCGATGAAAGCCATGCACAATGGAAGTTCATATTCCCTCGCTCTTTCAATTAGTTCTCTCAGTACGTGGATATGATCTATTGTGCTGTAGCCACTCCTGAATCCAGCTTGTTCTCTCGGTTGAGCCATGTCCAGTGTCACCTTCAAGCGGTGTGAAAGAACCTTAGTGAAGATTTTATAAACCACTAATAGGAGGCTGATAGGTCTGTAGTTCCTGAGATCCTCAATGTCACCTTTTTTATGTAGCAAGATCATTGTAGCGTTGTTCCAATCCTCAGGAATCTTCCCTTCATTAAGGCATCGAGTGAAAATTTGGGCGAGTACTGTTTCGATTTCTCCACTTGCTTCTTGTATGATGTCTACAGTAATTCCATCTTCTCCTGGAGCTTTTCCCCGCTTCATGTTCTTGATTGCATGTGCAACTTCTGCTGGAAGGACTGGAAGAACTCTAGTACTGGTACCATTCATGATGTCTGGAGTACATGTATCATCCCTTTCATATAATTTGGAGTAGAAATCTTTCACTCTTGTCAAAATTTCGCCACTATTTCTTGTTACAGAACCATCTTCTTTTCTCAGTGCCATAATCTGTTTTTTTCCCTTACTGAGATGTCCCTTTGCTATCTTTAGGCTTTCGTTGTTTTCAATTGCTTTCCTTACTAGTTCACAGTTGAATTTCCTTACGTCTTCAGTGATACTTTTTCGTACTGTCTTGCATAGCTCTATATATTCCACTTTGGAAGTCACATCTTCTTTAGTTGTCCTCATCACTCTTCTTTTTTGCATCAACATTTTGGTTTTTCCTGATAATTTGTTCACATGCAATTTGTTCTTAGTCCCAGCTAATTTTGTTGCTGTTTCCATAAGAGCTTTGGTTACTTTTCTGTTAACTTCAGAAATATTCACTTCTTCCGATGTTAGGCCTTCTAAAGCAGAGAACCTGTTCTTCAGTTCCAATTTGAAGGTATTATGGTGTTTTCTAAGGTTGGTTATGTCAATACATTTTGTTTGTCTTATGAGCTTGCTACGTTCGAGTTCAGTGTTGAGGTGCATCTTACATCTCACCAATCTATGGTCACTGCCTGTGTTGAACTTGTTTAGCACACTGCAGTCTTCTATGACGAATTTTTTGTTACACATAATAAAATCAATTTCACTTGTCGTCCCATTTGGATGTCTCCATGTCCATTTCCTGTGTGGCATTTTCTTGAAAAAGGAGTTCAAGATGAAAAACCCTTCTGCCTCTGCAAACTCTACGAGAGTATTTCCACGCTGGTTTCTGTTGCCGTGACCGAATTTACCTACTGAAGTTTCATTCTGTTGCTGTTGCCCTATTTTTGCATTGAAATCTCCCATAATTATCTTCAAGTGCTGCTTACCTTTATTATTTAGATCACGAATTTCCTCATAAAATTCTTCAATTTCTTCTTCAGCATGACTTGTGGTGGGTGCATAAGTTTGAATAATCTGAGCCTGGTATCTTCTCGAGAGTTGGATAACGAGTCGTGCAGCTCTGTCAGAGGAACTTTCAACTTCTACAACTTTATCCTTCAGTTTCTTGTTTATTATAAATCCAACACCACTAGTTCTGCCAGTATCTGTCCCACGATAGTAGAAGAGATGTCCACTTTTCAGTTCAATGAGATCTTCTCCTTTTCTCCTTACCTCACTTAGCCCGACGATGTCCCACTTGATCCTTTGTAGTTCCTCTTCCAATTCAAGAAGCCTTGAATCAGAAGATAGGGAGCGTCCGTTATATGTAGCCAAGGTCAGCATCAGATGGCAGCCTAGTCCGGTTCTCCGGGGATTCTTAGCACCCTCTGCCTTCATGTCGCACTGGCCGCTGCCTTAGCCAGGTACATTCCAGCTGCCGGAGACTGAGGGCCAAGATTTAAGTTGTGGAGTAATTTTGGAGGGGTTTGGCCATAACTCACCACGCTGGCCAAGCGGGTTGGTGAGTGTGGGATAGCATTTCCTCTAATCCCGATGGTATAGTTATACCGCTATTGGCGGTCGTCAGAGCCCCTTTAGTGGGAACAGGATGTACCAAGAGAAGGCGGGGTTGACATTTGTCAATACACTATGTTAAAATGTAGCGCAAATTTATTATGAATTTCATTTGCAATGTTCCTAGCTCCACGCTCAAGACGACTGAATACTTACCGTATTTTTCCATATAATGACGTCATCGTGCGCTACGTGGCCTTGCTCATGCGGCAGTGCTGAGTTCCGGCTAAATTTTAAGAGCCCGATTCCGTCCGAGCCTGAAGTATGTCAGCCAGAGCCCGCATTTTAAACTCAAAGTTACATCCCGAGCCCGAAAACTATGATTAACCTGTTGAGGCATTAACAAAAAAGAATTTCTTCTTCCACTTTCTCCTCCTCTTGCGATTAACAGATGTCTTTCTCAACTGGGGAGTGCCAAAAGGGAACTCTATCTGTTTCTATAGGATAGCCTCAGACTTTCTTTGACTATTTGATTCCTCCTGACGGGCTTCAGGCTGCCGGACATCTGGAGTGATCGGGCGGCACTGTAATGTACGTAAGTCGCTTAGCAGAATTAGCATGGAGCTGCCGTTTGGAGGTAGGGTGGAAAATGTCGTTGGCGTACTATCTGCTATCTATTTTTTGAAGAAGCTTTTCCTTCTCCGCAGAAATCTATTAATGCGTGATCTATGGCATTTACTATCTAAGCTGTGAAAACAGAAGTTTGTCCGTGCCCCCTCACTCCGGAGTAACTTGCTTTCTCAACTAAGCTACACGGACGGAATGTATCGCTGCAGATTTGTCGTCTTGACACGTGCTTTACCTCTGTAGTACGTCACAAAGCCAGGAATAAACAGCTCTCCCGAGTTCCCACTCCCCACATAGACCTAGCGGCCGAAGAATTCTCTTTACCTATCAAGCAAAAAAGTGTAAGGAATGACTAGTAAGCTAAATCATACAAATCATATTTTTTTAAAAAGAAAAGATAGTTTTCTTTTCTCTCTCTCTATCTCACACACAGCCCGAGACGGAACAGCAGTAAATATTATGCAGCCCCTCGGCTTCGGGATTTCGGGCTCGTCCCGTCTGATCAGCACTGTCATGCTGCTGGGAATTCCGATAACACCGTAGCCTTCTCCAGTAGCTGCAGTGCAGCATGGCTAGCGGGTGATTAGTTTTCCCCAGCTACTCCGACTTACCTCTGCTTTTTTTTTCATTATTATTAGGGGTTTAACGACCGCCGTGAGCAACTCAATGGTCTATAGGCAGTCTCCCGTCCCTAACTTAGGGCCACTGGTTCCTGGGAGGAGAGAGAGCCAGTGCCGTAAGACAAACACAACATCCATGCCTCACTGGGACTCGAACCCGGACCCAAAGCGGACTTACCTTGCACCGTGGATTCTTAATTCCGCCAGCATGTATCGAACTATCCTAGCCTTTTAGTGATACAGTAACGTGCGAAGCATCTCTCTGCTATTTTGGGTATCAAAAACTACGCTGCAAGTTTCAAACTGAAAGTGACAACTTTTATTTCACCTCTAAATATAATCTTCTCACAACGATCGTACCCTTCTTTATCGAACAAAAATAAAGCATAAAATCTGCGACGATTATGTGAGAAATTTCAGTACGTACTACGTGATGCCTAACCGGGAATCCGAGGACGGGAGTTTGTGTTGTAGATTTGGAATAAGCAACGAACCAATCCTACCCACAATCAGGCGCGTTATACGTACATAATATTGCTCTAGTTTCGCCCGGTCGTGCAGTCATGTCGTTCTTATTATGATGTTTTTGAAATTGCATTACAGCGAAAATATGTAAAGAGAGATCACGTACAACGAGGGACATCTGAATTTCATAATTTTACAGCCAACAGCTTTGAAAGTTGGAAGTTTGGAATTTTTGAAATGCCGATGTTTTATTGCTGTTAGGGCAGATAAGAAATAAAGAAAAACTCATAGGTCACGCAAAATGGTAAAATTTGGGGCGCGCTTTTGTTCTCCATTATTTCTCAAATTTCCCACTAGAAGGGCTGACAGGCATGAACATTTTTGTTTGCGGAGGAGGGGGTAACGACCTCCGTGAGCAATTATATGGACTATGAGCAGTCGCCCGTCCTTAATTTGGGGCCACTGGCTCCGGGGAGAGGGGGACGTAAGGCAAACACACCATTCGGGCCTTACTTGAGCCCAGACCCATCTCGGAAGAACGCCAGCGCTTGAACCACTGCGCCAGCCGGGTGAGTACTTGCATAGTTCTGGCTTGGTATTTAAGATTATTTTCGTTACAGCGAAAACTGTTTTTGCACCTAACAAAACTTTCAAAACAAATAAAAACAATGCAATTTTGAAAATCACTTTTTATTTACGTTGCTCATTTCGTGCTGTGGTAGTTGCAGTAGGAAAATTTTAATATTTTGAAATGACTTTGTTAAGAGGGGTTTTCTTCAGCTATCTGAAGACTCCTTTTGTTCACTGGTCATCATAAAATATTCTTAGTTTTCTCACCCTTGAGTTTCACATTCATAAACTTCCCACCAAAACCTGAACGTGTGTCATGGGAGTCGCACAGCGTTTCAGATTTTCCATAAAAGTCCCAACTTCTCAACAAGAACAGTTTCCTTGCTTAGCAAAAAGCATATACTTGTGGATCGTATTTGTTTCGGTATCTGTACTCCTAGAAGATGGATTACAAAAATTCCTATCGGGTCAAACATGACCGAAATTCCAGGTTGTTAAATGTTCATGAACATTTGATATTTTACGGGTTTTTTGTTTGTTTTTTAAATTAAAAGTTGCGGTCAGGCGATCTGCGCGTGGGAGCTGCTCTTATTTATGTGACTTACATAATTACTGTAAGTATTCAGACAAGAATCATACCAGCAGTAATTTCTTGGGCTGCATGGATACTGCAATAGGTCATTAGGATGCATAAACAGCAATTCCCTAGACTTCATAAAATTCTAGCAATAATTTTCTAGTTATTATGAATATCTGCAGTAGTTTCCCCAAGTTGAATGAATGCTATCAGCTTTTTTCTCTGTATATCAACATGTAAAAAAAATCCTACATTGTATGGACGATAGAAGTGTTCTCATAGGTTGCATAAATACAAGTTGCACAGTACTTGCAATAACTCACTAGGTTACATGAATACTAGCAGCAACTTTCTAGGTTGCACGACTACTTGTAGCAGTTTTCAGGCTGCATGATGTCAGCCATGGCTCCTTCTGTTGTATCAATGCTAAGTTATTCTCAGGTTGTAAGACCACAGAGACTTCTTCCAAGCTCTGTGAATATTGCCTGTAGTTCCTATGGCTTGGCAGCATGAGCAGGAATTTTCACTCACCGTCGTGCTCGGATGAAAATTGTATTCGAATATTGGCAACCATTCTTCCTCCTTCCATACTGTGGATTCATATTTTCCCACCCCTGGAGTTCAAAACTCGAAATGCATGGCAATTAAAAGGAATAAAGCCCATGAATGGCAATTAAATAAAAAGCAAACATTATATGCGGTACGAAAAACAAAAAAGAAGAAGATATTTTTAGTGAAAACTGTCAGGGTTGTTAAATTTGGCTGTAGTATCTGCAAAACAAATGGCCCATCAAGACACTTCCACATGAAAGATATTAAAAAAATAAACAGAATGAGAGAAAAAAAAGCAGGCGAAGCGGTTATTTTCCTTCCTTTTCCTGCTTAATTTGTATGAAACATTAGTTTTAAATGCAATTTTATTGTATCTTGGAAAAGACATAGTCACTGAAATACACACCCACTACCGGGAATTTAGCATTTTTGCATGACCGAAATGAAGATGAAAGTTCAGAAATATTTTCATTACTTCAACAATATTTCATGAATTCTTTGTAGCACGTCTTTTGATATACGAAGTAGGCAAAACTCCTGCCAAGAGTATTGAAATGTCCGGCCATCTGTCTGTGGGCACCATATCTCTGCACCTATTAGTTGGATTCGATTTTCCCCTCTTTGGTAGCTTGAACATGAGAGCGATGATCCCTGCCATTTATTATTTTTCTGAGGCCCAACTTTGTTGCTAGGGTGTCTAGGTATCTCGATGTTTATCTCCACAGCACTGCTTCTGAAAACCCCATTTATGTTTTCCCCAGATGCCTTTCATTACGAAGAATAATTTGTGCGCATTTTACACTTAAAACGATGAGTACTTTTCTCTCCAGGGAGCATAAGTGCACATTCCATTTCTATGATTACTTCCGCTTCTAAATCTATCATTCGAAAAATTCTTTCTGCGTCTCATAGCATGCACTGTGAGAAATATTTCGTGCACATTTCCACTTTTCTATAATGCAGAGCTCTGCCGCTAACGGGAGTAAATACGTTTCTAATTGAAGTTTACTCCTCTTCTAAAATGGCAAGTGAAAAATCCTTCTGCCACAAATACCAATTGGTATGAAAAATACTGACGAATATTTTCTATTTCTAATGAGGCACAGTTTTTTCGTTAGGGAAAGCAAATGTACAAGGGTTGTTCAATAAGTAGTGAGACTCTTCGGCTGGAGTGCGTTTGCGCTTCATACTTTTATCAATGGGTAGCGCTAGTGTGCAGGCGATTTAAAGGCTATACAACTGCATTGCAGCTTGTTTGTTACGGAAGTCGTGTAACGTGCTGGACTAATTTTATTGTTTTCTCGTAGGAGATGGATACGCCCAAAGTTGCTCAACATGCTGTAATTCAATTTTTGAAAGCGGAGAAAACGCCACCAAGCGAAATTTTCAGACGCATGAAGGCTGTGTATAGGAGTGTTAGTCTTCCACGTGGTACTGTAATGCCGTGGTGCCAGCTCTTTTAGTGGTAGACGAACGAGCACTGCAGACCAGCCAAGCTCAGGAGCACGACGTCGTGCTGTTTCAGTGACGACAATTGCACGAGTGGATGCTGCAGTAAAGGCCAACCGAAGAATCACGATCCGTGAACTGGCGAACAGTGCATGCGTGAGCATCGGAACTGTCAATACTATCATGCATTCGCACCCTGAATATCGCAAGTTCTGCAATACGTAAAAGTACCGAAACATGTCCGATGAACAGATGAGTCAACGAATGGGACTATCGTTACAGAATCTGATTCGCTACCATGAAGAAGGTGAAGAATTCCTGCTACGCATTATTGCTCGGGATGAAAGCTGGTGTCATCATTTCGAGCAAGAGTCGAAACGCCAGAGCATGCAGTGGAAACATGCATCATCACCACTGCCGAGGAAATCACGGTCCATCATTTCAGCAGGCAAAGGTGATGTTAACCCTGTTCTTTGACCATCGAGGACCGTTGCTTCGTGAGTGGCTACCAATGCCGAACGATATTGTCAAACTTTAATGAAGCTTCGACACGCCATCAAAAACAAGAGACCTGGCAACCTCACTCAGGGTACTATGTTTCTTCATGATAACGCCCGGCCGCATGAGGCAGTTACCACGCAAATGATATTGCAGCGTTTTTGCTGGGAAGTCCTTCAACATCCGGCGTATAGTCCTGACCTGTTGCCCTGCGATTTTCACATCTTTGGACCTATGAAGAAATTTCTCAAAGGCAAAGTTTCACTTAGGATGATCAGATGCGTGAAGCTGTTGATAACTGGTTGAAGCAGCAGGCTGCCTCCTTCTATGCCGCAGGAATACAAGGACTTGTGCAGCGATGGGACCGCTGTCTAAAATCTGGCGGTGATTGTTTTTAGGTATGTCATGTTTTGACTCTTTCAGGCGGAAAGTCTCACTACTTATTGAACAACCCTTATACATATTTGCGACCATATCTCCGCTTTTAAATGTTCGATTGAAGAAATTATTTTTATGTCAGATAACTGTCCTCATGACAACATCTGACGAGCCTTCAGCCCAAATTTCTGATAGGGGTCACAAATTTATATTTATGTTGGTCACCATACCACTTCTCTCTAAAATTCAGATGGGAAAAATTCCTTTTTGTACTGGATTCCATTTTCTATGATGAACATTTCGTTGGTAGTTATAAACCCTTAATTACATAAAATTTCATATGCCAATAAATGATTACTGTATTTGTCATCCCATTTACGTTTTGGGTCTCAAAACGGGCTTATTATAGCCGAAACCGAAACTTCTGTGGCATCTGTCTTATTTTATTTATCTATCTGCTACAACTTGCCAAAAAGTCAGAAGGATAAAATATTTTGTCCTAGACTTGTAATAAAACTGGACAGTGCGCAGCATTTGGTCAGAGGTACTGATCCTCTATTCCTTTTATGTTTGTTTTGTTTTGTGAGATATAAGACCGTTTTTCTTCTCCCCTCCCTCCAATTTTCTTCCAAAATTAGTTTGTTGAGCATTAAACACGGTTGCTTAACGGAGTGGAGAAGGGTTAGGAACGAATTCAGACTTGTTTCCGTTTTTACTTGAATGAACTTTTAAATTGTTAAACACTATGCTAAACTGCCGCTGTAAGATGAAGGACGAATTGAATACATAGAATCACTTTTTTTCTTTCCCTTGTTTTCTGTTAAACGTTCGACTGATGAACACTATACAAGAACAGCTATTGAGAGGAATGGGCATAAGTACGCCGGACGCATACACAAGACCTCCGCTTTTGTTAGTACTCAGCTCAATACTGCCAGTATAGAGATAGTTTAGAAGTCTGAGAAACTGTAGAATCCCTCTCTTGCTTCTTCTAACGCAAGTGCATTGAGCATCATAACAGAAAAGCATGCGCACGCAGTACGCGAGAATGGTAGATAACGGAGTCATCATCTGTTTGTTGTCAATTAAAAAGAGTAGAGCTGTTTTCTTTCTCATCAGTTAGAATATTGATTTGCAGAGCACAAGAGAAAAACAATAAGGGACCAATTAATGATTTTGCTCTCTGTCTCACTCTCTTTCTCTCTCTTTCTCTCTTCATCTCACTTTAAACTTCTAAACAAGACTAACTGATGTACAGTGAGTTGCGAGACAGGTAGGAAGAATAAAGAAAAATGATGTTTTTTCCTCCAAACTATTCAACAGACTTGGCGATAACGATGAGACGGCAACGGGGAGTAGGTTGAAAAATATGAACGCGTATAAGATCACAGTAGAGGAAAACGGCCGGTTCTAGGACAAAGGAAGTGCTCCACGAACCAGCCCACTGCCGTCCACGGACCTCCACTGCTGCTGCCCACATGCTCGCTGCGTGCTCACCTGCGGTTACGGTTGCGCATTGGGGAGGGAAGGACACCACCGCCACCGCCGCCAGTGATTGATTGGAGGAGATTGCTTGCCCAGCGCCATTTTTTCTTGACCGGGAAATTTTTATTCCCTCCACGTGGTCATTTTGTACACCACGTGTTTTGGGATGAGTCACCATCTTTTGTTCGCCATGTTATTTTTCCCGACTAGGAAATTTTATTTTCCCCAGAGGAAATTTTACAACATGATGTCACCACGCTGGGGAAATTTTCACACAAAGTGAAAAAAAATCTTTCGCTGTTCAGCTCAGGATCAAACCTCTGATCACCAGATCACTAGACTCACGCCTTAAGCGACTCGACTATGAAATCAAGTTCGGATCCATGCTCCAAAGAGGGTGTCTTTCCTCCCCAGTGCGCAATCATGACGTCAGCAGTCCTCCACGTGGAGGGTTTATGTGGACGTGTCTTATGACATCATTCGAGTGGAATTACGAATGGGGTAAGAGGAGAAGTTGACGTCATTTCAGATTCTGTGTTTGACACATTAAGCTCCAAGACTGATTTTTTTTTCAATAACTTGATCATTTTACAACGAATTTACTCCTTATTTGTTTCCATAATTTTTCAACGTAACGATCTTTTTTAATTTTCTTTGAGCTTCCAGCATTTTTAACGGACGTACCAACATAAAGACGTTTTCCAAAGTTTTCTGTTGCAGACATAATCTTAAAACACGATTGTTTATTAATGTAATTACGTGTTCATGGCATTTGCTGTTACATTTTTTAACGTTGTACCTTTTTCCACCAAACAAAGCCGCAATGTTTTATACATAGTTAAAATATTTTTTTTATTTTTTCGTATTTTCTTTTATGATTAATCAGTGAAATGTACCTTTTAATGCATTATCTTAATCTACTTTTTTCTAAATGCTTGCGTACTCGTTAAACTTCTCGATGTACCAACATTATTTTATTTTCTAACTTTACAAACTAACAACTACTTTTATCAAGGCTTTATTGTTTCTGATTCAAACAAGCAAACGTTTCTTCATTATTATTTCTTTTTCCTACGCAAACAACTTTTCTTACTTGCTTTTAATGTATGACTTAATCTGGTCTTCTACATATCTGTTTCATGTTTGAGCAAGAAATATACAGATCTATAGCAGATATACATAAAATTCGTTCGTAACAGTATCTTTTTTTTTTTTCAGATTTAAACCAACATACGTTTATTAACGACTTGATATCAGTTCTACAAGATGTGACGAAACTTCAGGTTTTTTAATTTTTCCCTCTGAAACTGTTTTTTTCTCACTTGCTTTTAATGTATGGTTTAATCTATTTTTCTATCTCGCTTTTCTATGTGTGTACAAGAAATATATGGATCTATAGTAGTTAAAATTCGATTGAAACAATATCTTCTTCATTCTTATTGTATTTTTACCTTTCTTTCATCTATAGTAGTTAAAATTCGATTGAAACAATATTTTCTTCATTCCTACTGTATTTTTGAATTTCTTTCTAACAGACGTTTTCCTTCTGAATTCCACCTATCTAACTTAATCTATGTTTTGAATATCATTCTATGTTCGCGCATTCGTCCATTATTTTATTTCAAACTTTGCAAACTGTCGCATACTTTTATTCTGCCTTTATATTTTTCATTTCACCCAACGGTTTCTTAACGATTGAATCTCTGAATGTGACGAAACTGCAGATTTATTTTTGCCCTCTTAAACTATTATGTTTTTCATTTCAACCAACGTTTCTTAACGACTTGAATCTCTGGATGCGACAAAACTTCAGATTTATTTTTTCCCCTCTTAAACTATTTTTCTTCTTACTTGCTTTAAATGTGATTTAATTTATTTTTTATATCGCTGTTTCGTGCGTGTACAAGAAATATACAGATCTATAGCAGTTAAAAAATCGATTGAAACAGTATTTTCTTTATTCTTATTTTATTTTTACATTTCTTTCTGACAAACATTTTTTTTTTCACATTTTCCTCTATTTAACTTAATTTGTGTTTTGAATATCATTCAATGTTCGCGTATTCATCCATTATTTTTTTTCTAACTTTACAAACTTACAGCTATTTTTATTCAGACTTTATTTTTTCATTTCATTTCAACCAACATTTCTTAAAGACTTGATATTGCAAGATGCAGCAAAACTTTAGATATATTTTTTTTGTTTCTTCAATAACATAATATTTTTTCAAAACTCACTTTTAAATATTCCTAAAAGCTTGCATTTGTGTGAAATATACAGCTCTGTAGTGGTAAAAATTGGATTGCAACAGTATTTTCTTTATTCCGACTTTACTTTTCTATTTCTTTTCAACAAGCGTTTCTTCATTATTATTCTTTTTCATATGTGAGCAACTTTTCTTTTTTGCTTTTAATGTATGACTTAATTAATTTTTCTATCTTGCCTTTTCATGGGTATACCGAGAAATATACAGATCTAAGACAGTTAAAATTCGATTGCATTAGTATTTTCTTTACAATGACTTTATTTTTTCATTTCATTTCAGCAAACGTTTTTTTACAACTTGATATTACAAGATGTACCAAACACTTCAGAGTTTTGGTTTCCCTTATGTAGCACATTATATATTATCCAACTCACTTTTAAGTATTACTAAAAGCCTTCATGTATGTGAAATATCCATATTTTTTCATTCTATCCTAATTTGCTATACTTTTCTTTAAATGACCCAACAGAAAAAACATTCATTGTCAAGACATTAACTGAATCTATTTTTGAAATATCATTCCATGTTCACGTATTCGTCCATTTTGTTTCAAACTTTGCAAACTCTTGCATACTTTTATTATGACTTTATTTTTCCATTTCATTTCAACAAACGTTTCTTAATGACTTCATATCGCAAGGTGTGACAAAACTTCAGAATTTTTGTTTCTTTATATAGCATATTATATATTTTTCCAACCCACGTTTAAGTATTCCTAAAAGCTTGCATGTATGTGAAATATGCATACTTTTTCTTATTCTATCCTAGTTTGCTATACTTTTCTTTTACTGACCTAACAGGAAAAGCATTCATTGTGAAGACATTCATTCTAAAGCATTCTTTCTTATGCTAAAATTTATATTCTTTGCGATATATTTTCTGTATATTTTTTCTAAATCAACAGAAAAAACATTCATTCTGGAGACATAGCAACCAAGTCCGTACGTACTTCCACTAAACATCATATTCTTAGCGAACATTTTTTTCTCTACGTAGCAACTTGCTAACTCACCAGAAAAGCAGCTATTCTGAACAAGTAGGTAAAATATCGAATTTCTCCAAACAAATATAATCATTTTTTAAGAAAGACTTAGTTCTTTTCTCTGTATAACGATTTAATCTATTTTTCGAAAAACTTTTCAACGTTGACGTATTTGTTTAACTTTGCTTTGCAACTGCTTTACACTGTACTTCAATTTTTTTCTTCGTAGTACTTTTTTCCTGTTTCATTCCAACAAACTTGTTTCTTTTCGACTCGATCACTCTCACTTTTCCATACAAACTTTCCTAATGTCAGAAATGTAACAAAAATTTCAGATATATTTTTTACTTTAGAATAAGTCTCACCGACATTTATTCTCATGACATAAACTAAAATTTCATACTTTCCCCCAAAATAATTTGCTTAATGAGTTGTTTTTTACCCTTTTTTCATGTATAACCAAATATTTATTGCTAATTCACCTCGTCAAAGTCAGTATGAACACACCTAACCACGTGCTTTTCCCCTATTTATTTCGCTTTACATCGAAATGCGTCAAAACTTTGCGTTTACTTCATTCACTGAATGACCAGTTCTAACTTAGTAGACACTACATGATTGCAAACATCTGTGTTTTGCGGTATTTCCCTTTATACGTTAACTTTCGTTTCCCCTTACATTCGTTTCTAAATAGGTTATCTCTATCGCATTTTTTTTAATACAAGATCACACACCATTTATTTAATTACCTCAAGAACATATTAGTCTTGAACATAAAGAACAGACAGTCGTATTCTAAGTACGTTTTCTCTTGATTCTTATAAAGGAACAGACAGCAAGAAGTCTCACACACTGAAACAAACATCGCCAATTCGTTGCTTTCATTGAGAGGGCGATTTTTTTAATTTTAGTTTTTTTATATAGTCGCAAAATCCCATAGAATAACATGGGAAAATCATTTGTCTTAAAGGAGCGTTTTCAGACATGTTAGAAATCTTAAAAGAGCAAAATAATTCACTTGAAAAGTAACAGTGTACGTTTTTAAAAATTTCATAATTGAGGATGATTGTTTTTTACAACTTCATTTTAGATAAGGTTCATTTCGAGAAAGTTAAATGTAGTCTAGGTTAAAAAATGTTTCTCATCATTTCATTTAGAGGACGGTTTTGGGAAAACACGGATTTGAAAACAGGTGAAAATCCCATAGAATAACATGGGATTTTCCCATGTTATTCTATGGGATTTTCACCTGTTATTCTATGGGATTTTCACCTGTTATTCTATGGGATTTTCACCTGCCTTAAAGAAGCGTTTTCAGATATGTTAGTAATCTTAAAAGAGCGAAATATTTTCACTTGAAACGTGACAGGTGTGTTTTCTAAAAAGTTCATAATTGGCAAGGACTGTTTTTATTTTTATTTTTTTAAACTTCATTTTAGGTACGGTTAGTTTCGAGAAAGTTAAATTTCGTCTAGTGTTAATCGAACAGGAGAAATGTACACCAAGTAAAGAAAACTGAAATTACACACATGCAAAGAATTTGCTACGGCTGAAGGTCCCCGAGCGAGTTGTTAAACCAATGCTCGTATTACCCATTCAAAGATGGAGGTATCAGAACGACCAAATGCCTCGTTGTTGCCTTCTTGTAGCAGAAGAGGTGGTGAACTTTACCAAACATGGTTCCATAATATTGGAGAAACACATTAAGGCTTACGGAGCAATTAAGCCCACGCCAGTGACCTTCTTCGTTCACATACACTCAGATTCAAACAGAAAAAAATTATAAATGAATGAAAAAATATTGAAAAAAAGTAGTCCTGAAAAGGACTGTTTTTTAGTTCTGAAAATAACTTTTTCTATTTTTATTCCTCAGAAGAATTTTTTTTCTCCTCCGAACTTGCTTTGTTGTATTCCATAGCTTCCAGCATCCTCAAGTATTTGCTTCACATTATATGTTTTTCCATAAATCTTAATTTTCCTGAGATCATCACCAAATTATTCTACTTCATTTTCAAGGCGGCTAAGATAATCTGTAACTTCAGAATCAGAAAATAATTTCTCATAGGAAAAATGGAAGCCATCTTTATACTACATCTTAGAAGAATGCATTTCTTCAGACGAAAGAAAATGTAGCAGTAATTGAAAAAAGCAGTATCTGCACACCGAGCAGCGAAGCGAGAATGAAACAGACAGACTTGAGATAAGACGTACGACTAACGAGTGCGTGAGTCATCCGTGATGCAAGCACGAGCACGTTGCGGACAGGTGCAAATAATCAAGAATTGAGCACGTCGCTTTAAAACCAGTGTCAAATAAGCAGGCAAAAATTACAATTTTCGAAGGGGAGAAAATGAAATTGACTACGTGTGAGAAAAAATGGCGGTCATCGTGAAACGTCGACCCCCCCTTCCTCCCTCTCCAAAAAGTAAATGGCGACGACCGCTAGCAGGATGCCAACATCCAACATGGTGACTCACCCACACATGTGGCGCACAAATCACATCTCAAAGAAGTAGATATTAAACTTTCTTCTTCTTACATTACCACCATCCACAAAAATTTGTAAAATGAGTGTTACTATCTCCATTGTTCCACCCTCAGACTTCATTTTTCCTATGCGAACAGAAACGAACGTGAACCATTCTCTTAGAAGATGCCTCGTCTGCATTTTCCCCCTCGACTTGCACAAGACCAATCTCCTCGCCTTTCCCCGGCAGTAGTTATCCAAATTTAATGTACATGACCTCTTAATACAGAACATGCTGCAGAGGAAAAGGCGAGGAGATTGGTCTTGTGCAAGTCGAGGGGAAAAAATGCAGACGAGGCATCTTCTGAGAGAATGGTTCACGTTCGTTTCTGTTCGCATAGGAAAAATGAAGTTTGAGAGTGGAACAATGGAGATAGTAACACTCATTTTACAAATGTTTGTGGATGCTGTCAATGTAAGAAGAAGAAAGTTTAATATCTACTTTTTTGAGATGTGATTTGTGCGTCACATGTGTGGGTGAGTCGCCATGTTGGATGTTGCCATCCTTCTAGCGATCGTCGCCATTTACTTTTTGGAGAGGGGGAGGGGGTCGACGTTTCACGATCACCGCCATTTTTTTTCTCACACGTAGTCTATTTCTTTTTCTCCCCTTCGGAAATTGTACTTTTTGCCTGCTTATTTGACACTGGTTTTAAAGCGAGGTGCTCAATTCTTGATTATTTGCACCTGTCCGCAACGTGCTCGTGCTTGCATCACCGATGACTCACGCACTCGTTAGTCGTACGTCTTATCTCAAGTCTGTCTGTTTCATTCTCGCTTCGTTGCTCGGTGTGAAGATACTGCTTTTTTCAATTACTGCTACATTTTCTTTCGTCTGAAGAAATGCATTTTTCTAAGATGTATCATAAGGATGGCCTCCATTTTTCCTATGAGAAATTATTTTCTGATTCAGAAGTTACAGGTTATTTTAGCCGCCTGGAAAATGAAGTAGAGCATTTTGGTGATGATCTCAGGAAAATTAAGATTTATAGGAAATCATATAATGTGAAGCAAATACTTGAGGATGCTCGAAGCTATGGATACAACAAAGCAAGTTCGGAGGAGAAAAAAATTCTTCTGAGGAATAAAAATAGAAAAGTTATTTTCAGAACTAAAAAACAGTCCTTTTCAGGACTACTTTATTTCAATATTTTTTCATTCATTTATATATTTTTTTCTGTTTGAATGTGAGTGTATGTGA
Source organism: Macrothele yani (assembly GCA_039090855.1). Classification (NCBI taxonomy): domain Eukaryota; kingdom Metazoa; phylum Arthropoda; class Arachnida; order Araneae; family Macrothelidae; genus Macrothele; species Macrothele yani. The sequence goes on along the minus strand of CM076996.1, from coordinate 584,548 downwards.
ACGAAGAAGGTCACTGGCGTTGGCTTAATTGCTCCGTAATCCTAAATGTGTTTCTCCAATATTATTGAACCATGTTTGGTGAAGTTCACCACCTCTTTTGCTACAAGAAGGCAACAACGGGGGATTTAGTCGTTCTGATACCTCCATCTTTGAATGGGTAATACGAGCATTGGTTTAACAACTCGCTCGGGGGACCTTCAGCCGTAGCAAATTCTTTGCATGTGTGTAATTTCAGTTTTCTTTACTTGGTGTACATTTCTCCTGTTCGATTAACACTTGACGAAATTTAACTTTCTTGAAACTAACCGTACCTAAAATGATGTTTAAAAAAATAAAAATAAAAACAGTCCTTGCCAATTATGAACTTTTTAGAAAACACACCCTGTCACGTTTCAAGTGAAAATATTTCGCTCTTTTAAGATTACTAACATATCTGAAAACGCTTCCTTAAGGCAAATGATTTTCCCATGTTATTCTATGGGATTTTCACATGTTTTCAAATCCGTGTTTTCCCAAATCCGCCCTCTAAATAAAATGATATGAAACATTTTTTAACCTAGATGGAATTTTACTTTTTCGAAACGAACCTTATCTAAAATGAAGTTATAAAAAAAATCATTCTCAATTATGAACTTTTTAAAAACGTACCCTGTTACTTTTCAAGTGAATTATTTTGCTCTTTTAAGATTTCTAACATGTCTGAAAACGCTCGTTTAAGGCAAATGATTTCCCCTTGTTATTCTATGGGATTTTTGCGACTATATAAAAAAACTAAAATTAAAAAAATCGCCCTCTCAATGAAAGCAACGAATTGGCGATGTTTGTTTCAGTGTGTGAGACTTCTTGCTGTCTGTTCCTTTATAAGAATCAAGAGAAAACGTACTTAGAATACGACTGTCTGTTCTTTATGTTCAAGACTAATATGTTCTTGAGGTAATTAAATAAATGGTGTGTGATCTTGTATTAAAAAAAATGCGATAGAGATAACCTATTTAGAAACGAATGTAAGGGGAAACGAAAGTTAACGTATAAAGGGAAATACCGCAAAACACAGATGTTTGCAATCATGTAATGTCTACTAAGTTAGAACTGGTCATTCAGTGAATGAAGTAAACGCAAAGTTTTGACGCATTTCGATGTAAAGCGAAATAAATAAGGGAAAAGCACGTGGTTAGGTGTGTTTATACTGACTTTGACGAAGTGAATTAGCAATAAATATTTGGTTATACATGAAAAAAGGGTAAAAACAACTCATTAAGCAAATTATTTTGGGGGAAAGTATGAAATTTTAGTTTATGTCATGAGAATAAATGTTGGTGAGACTTATTCAAAAGTAAAAAATATATCTGAAATTTTTGTTACATTTCTGATATTAGGAAAGTTTGTATGGAAAAGTGAGAGTGATCGAGTCGAAAAGAAACAAGTTTGTTGGAATGCAACAGGAAAAAAGTACTACGAAGAAAAAAATTGAAAATTGAGTGTAAAAGCAGTTGCAAAGCAAAGTTAAACAAATACATAAACGTTGAACAGTTTTTCGAAAAATAGATTAAGTCGTTATACAAAGAAAAGAACTAAGTTTCTCTTAAAAAATGATTACATTTGTTTGGAGAAATTCGATATTTTAGCTACATGTTCAGAATAGCTGCTTTTCTGGTGAGTTAGCAAATTGCTGCGTAGAAAAAAAAATGTTTGCTAAGAATATGATGTTTAGTGGAAGTACGGACTCGGTCGCTATGTCTCCAGAATGAATGTTTTTTTTCTGTTGATTTAGAAAAAATATACAGAAAATATATCGCAAAGAATATAAATTTTAGCATAAGAAAGAATGCTTTAGAATGAATGTCTTGACAATGAATGCTTTTCCTGTTGGGTCAGGAAAAGAAAAGTATAGCAAACTAGGATAGAATAAAAAAAGTATGCATATTTCACATACATGCAAGCTTTTAGGAATACTTAAAAGTGGGTTGGAAAAATATATAATATGCTATATAAAGAAACAAAAATTCTGAAGTTTTGTCACACCTTGCGATATGAAGTCATTAAGAAACGTTTGTTGAAATGAAATGGAAAAATAAAGTCATAATAAAAGTATGCAAGAGTTTGCAAAGTGTGAAAAAAATGGACGAATACGTGAACATAGAATGATATTTCAAAAATAGATTAAGTTAATGTCTTGACAATGAATGCTTTTTCTGTTGGGTCAGTTAAAGAAAAGTATAGCAAATTAGGATAGAATGAAAAATATGGATATTTCACATACATGCAAGCTTTTAGTAATACTTAAAAGTGAGTTGGAAAATATATAATGTGCTATATAGGGAAACCAAAACTCTGAAGTGTTTGGTACATCTTGTAATATCAAGTTGTAAAGAAACGTTTGCTGAAATGAAATGAAAAAATAAAGTCATTGTAAAGAAAATACTAATGCAATCGAATTTTAACTGTCTTAGATCTGTATATTTCTCGAATACCCATGAAAAGGCAAGATAGAAAAAATAATTAAGTCACACTGTTGGGTTGGAAGCTCATTATGCTAATTATTGCTTATCAGCTAAACGAACCTGGCTTCCCGTGCTGTGTAAAATTCCCCACAGCAGCAAGAAAAAATTTATAAGGTTCTTTTTGTTTGGAAACTGTCTATCAACGAAAAGCTGAAGACAGCCCGGCGTTCTTACTCTCCCAGCTTTACTAGAAATGATCTGCTATTCGGGATAGGGGAAGAAAAAATAATGGCAAGGCATTCAAAGCATGAATTCAACTTTAGACTTGCTTGAAACTTAACAAAAATGTTTAATCGAAGATAATCAATCCTGGCAGCTATTGTTCCGTGACCCGAGCTCCTGCAAGTTGCAGTTCCACGAAAAATGGTCGGAATCTTTCGTTCACCTCACTCTTCTTTTGTTCGGAAGCTAAGCCTCGTGTTCTGTCCCCGAACACGTGTCCTCGTAAATCGTTTTCGGCGTACTTCGTTACAGACGACCGGTGTCTCCGTCCGGTTCTTCCAACCACGAACTTTTTTCCGTGCTATAGCTGGCACGCGCCCTACGACCAACTTTCTTTTCGTGCTGTCCCCCAGCACCTTCCACGCTCCACTCCAAACACTAACTGTACTCCTCACTGTCCTTCTATCCCAAAGTTTTTCGCTAGTAACTTCTCCTCGCCTCCTGATTGGCTCCTGCCTTCTTTGCCAGAGGCGTTAACCCTCTTTCCGAGTGAGAGCACGTGTCTAGCAGGCGACTCGCCCGCCTCTCTGCGCCCCCTACCCTTTTTCTCCTTGACCTGTGAATTCCGGCGCTGACCTTGCCTTCACCTCGCCGACCTTGCGCTTTCCGGTAACCCGCAACTTGCATTACCCCCGGCCAGGAACAATAGCGGTGCCTCCGCGCGTACATCGTCATTACAATAGGCACATTGGAATGTCGCCTTACTAGTACCTTTACAATATTTAACATCCGTTCTAAGGAAGATCTTGATACACATGAAAATAGTTGACATCAAATGTTCATGTCTTGATGAAAACAATTCATTCTTATAAGATTAATGTAATTTAATGTCCATCACATGAATCTAAAGAGTTTCAATTAAATGTATTATGCCGACAAATGTCTATCACATAATTCACCGAAGTGCATAAATTCTCGCCCCTACACATACATTAAAAGCAACAAAGAAAAGTTGCTTACATATGAAACAGAGATAATAATGAAGAAACGCTTGTTGAAAAGAAATAGAAATGTAAAGTCGGAATAAAGAAAATACTGTTGCAGTCTAATTTTTACCACTACAGAGCTCTATATTTCACACAAATGCAATCTTTTAGGAATACTTAAAAGTGAGTTTTGAAAAATATTATGTTAGTGAAGAAACAAAAAATATATCTGAAGTTTTGCTGCATCTTGCGATATCAAGTCGTTAAGAAACGTTGGTTGAAATGAAATGAAAAAATAAAGTCTGAATAAAAATAGCTGTAAGTTTGTAAAGTTAGAAAAAAAAATAATGGATGAATACGCGAACATTGAATGATATTCAAAACACAATTTAAGTTTAGAGGAAAATGTGACAAAAAAAAAAAAAGGTTTGTCAGAAAGAAATGTAAAAATAAAGTAAGAATAAGGAAAATACTGTTTCAATCGAATTTTTAACTGCTATAGATCTGCATATTTCTTGTACATACACGAAACAGCGATGTAAAAAATAAATTAAGTCACATATAAAGCAAGTAAGAAAAATAGTTTAAGAGGGGGAAAAATAAATCTGAAGTTTTGTCACATCCAGAAATTCAAGTCGTTAAGAAACGTTGGTTGAAATGAAAAAAATAAAGTCAGAATAAAAGTATGAGGCAGTTTGCAAAGTTTGAAATAAAATAATGGACGAATACGCGAACATAGAATGATATTCAAAACATAGATTAAGTTAGATAGCGGGAATTGAGAAGAAAAAACGTCTGTTAGAAAGAAATGTAAAAATACTGTAAGAATGGAGAAAATATTGTTTCAATCGAATTTTAACTACTATAGATGAAAGAAATGTAAAAATACAGTAAGAATGAAGAAATTATTGTTTCAATCGAATTTTAACTACTATAGATCGATATATTTCCTGTACACACATAAAAAAACGAGATAGAAAAATAGATTAAACCATGCATTAAAAGCAAGTAAGAAAAAAAACAGTTTCAGAGGGGAAAAAACAAAATCTGAAGTTTCGTCACGTCTTGTAGAACAGATATCAAGTCGTTAATAAACGTATGTTGGTTTAAATCTGAAAAAAAAAGATACTGTTACGAACGAATTTTATGCATATCTGCTATAGATCTGTATATTTCTTGCACAAACATGAAACAGATATGTAGAAGACCAGATTAAGTCACACATTAAAAGCAAGTAAGAAAAGTTGTTTGCGTAGGAAAAAGAAATAATAATAAAGAAACGTTTGCTTGTTTGAATCAGAAACAAAAAAACCTCGATAAAAGTAGTTTGTTAGTTTGTAAAGTTAGAAAATAAAATAATGTTGGTACATCGAGAAGTTTAACGAGTACGCAAGCATTTAGAAAAGAAAAAGTAGATTAAGATAATGCATTACAAGGTACATTTCACTGATTAAACATAAAAGAAAATACGGAAAAATAAAAAAATATTTTAGCTACGTATAAAACATTGGGGCTTTGTATGGTGGAAAAAGGTACAACGTTAACAAATGTAACAGAAAATGCCATGAACACGTAAATACATTAATAAACAATCGTGTTTTAAGATTATGTCTGCAACAGAAAACTTTGGAAAACGTCTTTATGTTGGTACGTCCGTTAAAAATGCGTGAAGCTCAAAGAAAATAAAAAAATATCGTCACGTTGAAAAATTATGGAAAAAAATAAGGAATAAATTCGTTGTAAAATGATCAAGTTATTGAAAAAAATTAGTCTTGGAGCTTAATGTGTCTAACAAAATCTGAAATGACGTCAACTTCTCCTCTTGCCCCATTCTTAATACCACTCGAATGATGTCATAAGACACGTCCACATAAACCCTCTTGCCGCCCCGGTGGCGCAGTGGTCTAAGCGATGGCGTCTGATCATTCGTTCGAACGGGGTCCGGGTTCGAATCCCGGTGAGGCATCGATGTTGTGTTTGTCTTACGGCATTGGCTCTCTCCCTTCCCTGGAACCAGTGACCCTAAATTAGGGACGGGCGACTGCTTATAGCCCATTGAGTTGCTCACGGTGGTCGTTAAACCTCCAATCAAAAAAAATAAAAAATAAAATAAACCCTCCACGTGGAGGACTGCTGACGTCATGGTTGCGCACTGGGGAGGAAAGACACCCTCTTTTGAGCATGGATCCGTACTTGATTTCATAGTCGAGTGGCTTGAGGCGTGAGTCTAGTGATCTGATGATTAGGGGTTCGATCCTGAGTTGAACAGCGGAAGATTTTTATTCACTTTGACTGAAAATTTCCCCAGCGTGGTGATATCATGTTGTAAAATTTCCTCAGGGGAAAATAAAATTTCCTAGTCGGAAAACATAACATGGCGAACAAAAGATGGTGACTCATCCCAAAACACGTGGTGTACAAAATGACCACGTGGAGGGAATAAAAATTTCCCGGTCAAGAAAAAAAATGGCGCTGGGCAAGCAATCTTCTCCAATCAATCACTGGCGGTGGTGTCCTTCCCTCCCCAATGCGCAACCGTAACCGCAGGTGAGCAGTGGTGGAGGTCCGTGGACGGCAGTGGGCGGGGTCGTGGAGCACTTACTTTGTCCTAGAACCGGCCGTTTTCCTCTACTGATCACACTCTAGATTTTTGAACTATAAGTCTCCTATGAGTGAATACGGGAAACGGGGTAAAGCGCTTTCTGAACAGCAAGTTTAGGAGCTTGTGCCCCAAGACATATCTGCCGATGATGTCGGTAGAAGGTTAAATCATGAACATGCAGGGCCTGCGCCAGACTTTTAAACCAGGGCCATTTTTAAGTGGCGCCGGGGCAATGCACTTTTAGGACAGCAAGTGAGGAGCCTGTGCAGTCAACCGTCTTTAAACCGCCAATGTTTGTTTCATATGTTTTCCTGGTGGTATAAAGAGGGTAAGTGACAATGACTGCGATTAAAAAATATCTATCTATAGGGTGGGGAATCTATGCTTAATTAACAGTCATCTTTATATCGAACGAATAAAATATACAAGGGAAGCCCGAATTCGCTGAACATTTCCACGAGGACGCGTAACACTGTCCCGACAGGTATCGTCGTCGCCAACGGTGAGTGATAATTACACTCTTTGCCAAAAAAAAAAAAAAAAAAAGAAAAAAAGCCGAAACACCCGAAAGGAATCATCCAATCGAGTTAATAAAATTAATAAAACAGCTACACGAGTGGAACAAGTCAGTACGCAATAGCGCCACCTCTGGCTCGGATACAAGCTGTTATCTAGCGTGGCATAGACGCATACAGTTCACGGATACTGTCCTGAGGTATAGCATGCCAGATGGTGTCCAAATTGCAGGCCGATTTGCCGGCATTCTGCGATGGGCGTAGGTGGCGTCCCATCATGTCCCAAGCATGTTCGATCGATGAGCGGTCGGGCGATCGAGCTGGCCATGCAAGGGTGTCGACATTACAGAGGCAGGTCTGGGAGAGCCGTGCTGTGTGTGGCCGAACATTATCCTGTTGAAAAATTCCTCGGTGATGCTGCGACAGATATGGCAACACAGCAGGTCGTAGAATGTCGTCGACGTACTGTTCAGACGTGAGGGTGGTACGGAAGACTACTAAGCGTGTCCGGCTATCGTAGGAAATGGCTCCCCAGACAGTCACTCCCGGTGTACGAGATGAGTGCCGTTCCACGGCAAAGGTAGGATCCGTGCCCTGAGCGGCTCGTCTCCAGACATGTATACGCTGTCATCGGCGCCAAGTGAAAACCCTGACTCATCACTGAAGACAACACGACGCCAATGGACATTATCCCACATTGATCGGGCCTGACACCACTGCAACCGGTGCTGGCGATGCTTGCTGGTTAGTGGTAGGCGGAGGAGTGACCTCCTCGAATGTAGTTCCCGTGCCACAAGTCGTCTGGCAACGATCCAGATGGCCACTTCAGTACCTGCAGACGACGCAACATGGCCACGGATGGTTGAGAGCGACGAATTCGGTTCTGATCGTGCCGCTCTCACAATCACTTGATCCCGCGTTCTGTCGTTATGCTCGGTCGTCCACTGCCTGCGTGCCGCTGAATTGTGTGCCGCTCCTCGATCCATTGGCGCCAACATCGTCCAATTGCCGCATCGTTTCGGCCCAAATGCCTGGTGATACGGCGACTTGATCAACCGGCCTCTCTCAGCCTAATTATCGTCCTCTCTGAAACTCGTTCAACTGCTCGTATTATGCATGGATCCGACGTCAAAGCATCCTCAGAGTCCGTGGAGGTTAATGCGTCCGCAATCCGCTGTCACAAATGCCGCTGCGTGCGAGCTTTGTTTTTTTGTAAACCCAGCTAGATGCGCGGTTCGCATGCGCTATGGCGGGTTACTATTTAGTCATTGGTCGTTATTTTTTAATCATTTGCATATTCGGCCCTGCGGTACTTGCATGCGGAGTTTCATCAGGATAGAACGGCTTTCTTGGGGTGCTTCGTTTTTTTTTGTTTTTTTTTTTTTGCAAAGAGTGTATTTAAAATTTCATTAGTGACAAAAGTTTTATGCAAAGCAATAGGAAATTTTCCGATTTCCAACTGCACTCCAAATTGCCAAGCCTTTTCTAAATACATAATTTCACCTGTAATGACACTTGCTTGGGGTGTATTTGTTCTATCCATAATATTAAGGCTTGCTCCAGCTTAGGTTTGCTATTTTTTATTTTCTTTACATAGTGCAATGATTTTTCCAAGCCCATCTCCACTTATTTGATTCATTTAGATGTTTCCCGCTATCCGCCTGCTAATAAGTTTCTCAAATAAATATGAAAATTTATTTGCTATAAATTGGTCGATTAAAGCACCAGTTTTTTTTCTTTATACGTACTCTTAAAAATTTTTCATGGTCACTCAAAACAGTTTTCTCTATTGCTGCACAGTTTCAAAAACAGGACAGAGGTAAGGGGCAGTTACTTGTACAAATGCCTTACCCATATGATAAATAGCATTGTAATGCAATAAATGCACTCGTAAAATGCTGTTCGAAAACGCGGGAGTGCGGATAGCTTTGTCCCTTTTAAGCAGGTTAATTTGTTGGACACCATTCTTCTATCCCATCACCCTAAAGGCACAAATAGGTGCTGACCAAGCGTCAAAAACACGTACATACACGTTAATAGCCAAGCAGCATCAAATAATCCCTGTGCTTTGAAGAGTAATCCACTCTTGCAAGTGAAGGAGAAACGAACTAATAAAGGTGTGGTAAGGAAGAAATGACAAAACTTCTGTGGACGAGTTTCGTAGAAAATTCTGTGAACTAGGAATGTACGTGTTCGAAAAAACACTTTGAATGGCAAACGAAAGGTATAATGTGATACGCTTTTTTAATTGTTTAATTGTTTTCTGCGCAGACGGCCATTTAAAAAGGATGATGAACACGCTTTGAAAACATTTGGCGCTCTTAGTGGACGGGTGGTTGGTGGACAGCGAAATGGCGGTTCATCGAGGGAATTTTCAAAGTGCAGGTATTCAGGAAAATCCGTTCCACGGTTACAGCAGACGAAAAGCGAAAGTGGCGGTTTAAGGAGGCGTGGTTTGACTGCACTTTAAAACCTATATGTTTATCAGCGATGTTTAAGTTCAACGGGCATTATTTTAATTTCCTGCCTGGACCCTCTGGCATCACTGGGTTGAATATATTTGTGGGTTAGAAAGGGGAAAGAGTGAGAAGAATGTGGAAAAAAATATTTTTAGCACGTCTTTTGTAAAAATGATCGTGCTTATGTTACCGGTTTGTCCGTCTGTCCGTCCGTCTGCGGACACCATATCTCTGCAACTATTAGTCCGATTTGAAAAATTCGTTTTGCATTGGGAAGCTATATGCGAATGATGATTCTTCATTTCGGTTCTTTTTCTTACGATGTACAATTTCGCCGCTAGAGGGCGTAAATGTAGATGATATCGAATTCAAAATACCTTTGATTCCATATATTTGCTTCTAAACAACTGGTTGAGAGTTTTTTTTATTTTTCGTTTTACCTTTCGATTCTATTAATGTCGAAGACTATTTTAGGTATAGTCACTTTTTCAAGTTACGCATATAGTATTTTACGCTAGGGGGCCATAAAGGTAAACTGCGTTTTCCCCGATTTCTCTGCTTTTAAAACTCCGATTTCAAAAATTCTTTCTGCAGCGGATACAGCTCTTGATGGGAAATGTTTTGCTTATATTTCCAATTTTTGTTAAAAATGGTTTGGCCACCGGGGGCGCTAGCATCAATTTCTGCTTCTGACGTATTTGCAGCAAAGCCTGAGCTTCTAAAATCACGGTTGAAAACATTCGTTGTGGCCCGATACCACTCACATCAATAAACCTTTTCGGAATATTTTCTTTTAAAATAATGCATTGTTTCTCCAGCACAGGGCGTAGATGTATATCTTATTTTTGTCAATATCTCTGTTTTTAATGGCCCGATTTGAAAAATTCCTTCTTTGTTGGATAGGTTCCGGTGCGACATGTTTTTTGTATAATTTCAAAATTTTCAAGTAATTCACCAACTTTCCGCTAGGGGGCGTAACGGTAAATTACGTTTTCCCTGATGTCTCTGCTTCTAAAACTCCGATCTGAAAAACTCTTTCTGCATCCGATACAGCTCCTGATGCGAAATGCTTTGCGTATAATTTCTAATATTTGGTAAAGAATTGTTTGGCCACCAAGGGGCGTAAGTGTTAATTTCTGCTTCTGATGTATTTGCAGCAAAATCTGAGCTCCTTAAAACTCGATTGAAAAAATTATTTCATTAACCGATACCGCTCTCATCGATAAACCTTTTGAGAATACTTTCTTCTTAAAATAATACATGGTTTTTCCGCGAGGGTGCGTAGATGCATATCTTATTTCTGTCGATATCTCTGCCTCTAAGAGTCCGATTTGAAAAATTCTTTCTTTGCTGGAGAGCGTTTCTACTGCGAAATGTTTCTCATATAATTTAAAAAATATTTTAACGCACAAATCTGTCACCAGAGGGCGTAAGTTCACGTTTCCGTTTACAGCCATATCTGCGGGACTAAAAAACTCGACTGAAAATATTCTTTCTTCGGTCAGATACTACTAAGTATGCAAACTTTGTGTGCATATTTTTCTTCCCAAAATAACACCCGATTTCGCCACTAGGGGCGCAAGTACTTAATCTGTTTTTCTCAATATCTCTGTTTCTACATGTGTGATTTGAAAATTTCTTTTCAACACCAGATGCCATTCACCTTGTAGAACACTTTAGGCTATTATATGAGGAATTTTGTACTTCACAGTTCTGTCAGTAGGTGGTGTTTGCGTACTTCAGATTGCAGCTGTATCGCCGCTTCTAAAAACACTATTGAGAAATTTCTTCTCTATTGTATGCCATTCGCTACAATAGAGATGTGGAGCATTATCTTATTTAAATAATGCAAAAATTTCCAAAATTTCTCGCTAGAGGCGTAAAGATCGAAACCCTTTTTTTTTTTTTTTTTTTTGGTATCTGTGCTTTCGGGAGTAGTATTTGAAAAATTATTTTTCCTTAGCATAGCGTTTTTCCATGAAAAATATTTTTCGCCTATTTTCAATTTTCCCATTATGCAAAATTCTTCTGCAAGCAGACGTAGACTTATATCATTTTTCCTTCTATATTTCTTCCTTTAACTGTTCGATTTGAAAATTTCTTTGTCTGTCATACCTTCCTTTTGCTATGAGAAACTGTTTGTGCGCCATTTTGTAATTTTCGTAACATGCTGTTTAGCTGCTGGTGGAACTAAGTAGATGTTTCTATTTCTGGATGTTTTATCGATTGTAGAAACCGGTTGATTGTTTTCCAAACCAGTTCCATTGTTTTTGAATAGTTTTGATAAATTTAATTCGCGTCAGAACGGATTCAAAAGACGTGCTCATTACAACCGAAAATTCGGTGTCATCTTTCTTGTTTTTTTTTTTTTTTTCACTGGTTAAGTAAATGAACACAAAGAAATTACACTGTTCCTGTGCCCAACCATAAAAATTTTGGTAATTTTACTCAACAGTTTACAATTTATATGCCATATAAATTACAATGAGAAACTGGTATTATAGAACAGGAAAAATCTCGTTTCCTAGTTCTTACGGAAAACCCCAAGCTGTACTATGTGGCTGAGGTTTCTTACACCAGGGCCACTTAAAAACGCTAGAATTCAAAAGTATTAACTGTGGCCTTGCGTAATCACCTCATTCGGCTTCGTGTTAACGGCGGTAAACAAAATAAAAAGTGGGGGACAGACACAGGAGGAGGAGGATAAAGATAAGAGTTGACGAAAAGCTGAGGTCGAGTGGGTGCACTCAAGATGTCTGCCGCGAGTAGGCATTCGCAGGCTACGTACAATCACTGTGTTCAGCCGTAAATGCCTCTTATCACGTGTCCCCCTGCAGAAAGAGAAGGAAAGAACTAAACTGATCGGTGGTAAGTTAAGAGTCTTATGAGAGAGAGCTTATAAAGAGTGGGAGAAAAGTGCGGTGGATGCCTAAAACACAGATCATTGGTTTCACCCACCCACAAGAACGGTGGAGATTTCTCGTTTAGCATCCCTACGAAGAGCACGAACTGATAAATTCTATTCCGAGGTCATTCACGTCTGGGACACCAACTGCAGTCATTTATTTATAGCGCATACTAACAGGTTCCACGCCCGCCCAGCAGCAGATTATTTCACTGGTTTTCTTTTTTCTTCCTCGAAAGTATCATCACATAGGGAATAAGAGTGGAATGATATTAGACCTTAGATGGGGAGAAAAAATGAAATAAAGCATCTGATGACGCACGTGCTTGAGCCCCGGAATCGCATTGGACCTATCTCTTCCACATCATTTCAGGTCCTGCTTTCTGAAAGGCTTGTTCCTCACTTTATAATTTAAGCTTTGATGAACTTTCCTGAAAATTGAGTCAAATTGTGTTGCATTTATCAGGAATGCTGTTACACTGAAATCACGAGACAGGTATTCTTCAATTTACGAGACACGTTCTTGAAATGTCTCGTAAGATAAAACCACATTAGACGGATCAGAATCTCCCCACGAACAAATACATTATACATAAAAATAAGGCGAGTTCAAAGCCCCTAAATCGAGCACCGCATTAATACCTTTAACCGTTTATCATATCCATATGTTGTTTTTTTCATTTATCCTTTTATGTGCATATTGTATGCCTGAACGTCATTTACTAACAAATACCGACAAGTTATTTTGTTTGTAAACAAAAATATGTGTAATATAGCCAACTAGTTTTCCATATAAACCACAGAATGGTGAGTTTGATCACAGATGGAACTGGGTTAAACTTTTTGGATTTATCCAGCTCAGTGTTTGCTGAACTATGTTTTCTGATCTATGCACACTGAATGAGTGGGTTGTTCTATGCACAGTGTTATCTGTTTACTTTATTGTTTCAGTCACGTTTATTATAATAAAACGTGCAATTAATACAGTTGCGCATGTAATATTCAAACTTACAATTTGCGTATGTAGTGTACGAAGTTAAATATCAAACTGCACAAACTTTATTTATGTGCACATGGAACAGTACTGTTACAATGTTATAAATTCAACAACAATGAAAACATACAGTAATGAAAATTTTACAAACTAATTTTAAGGCGAAAATCTTCCAAACACGTGGCGTCAGTAAATAAATATATACATCGCTCTTTCCACGTTCTAGAAACACACAGCAACCGAATAATTGTTTTTCAGCCGCCGCCGTGGAATTGAACCACAGAACTCTCGATAACTAGCCGAGCGCGTTAACTTTACACCACGGTGGCCAACAATCTACGGTGCTATGTGTATTTTTAAGTCAGCTTCTGACATCCTAAATCCGTAAGATGGACTCAGCTACTGAGACGTCTCCATCTGGTGGGCATTAACGGCACTGGCTATATATATTATAGCAGCTAAATCCGTAAGAGCCCATCTTACGGATTTATGATGTCAGAAGCTGACTTAAAAATACACATAGCACCGTGGATTGTTGGCCACCGTGGTGTAAAGTTAACGCGCTCGGCTAGATATCAAGAGTTCCGTGGTTCAATTCCACGGCGGCGGCTGAAAAACAATTTTTCGGTTGCTGTGTGTTTCTGGAACGTGGAAAGAGCGATGTATTTATTTATTTATAAACTAATTTTAGTAAAATAATCAGATAGCTCAATAAAAATCACTTACTTAAATGTATGAAAAATGTATGAAAAGGTAAGTGTGTTTTCGCAACTCAGGTATAAAAATACAATGTGGGCAATAGATTGTAAATCATCCTGGGGTGGAACACAGAGGCCACGCTGCTTGGGGGAACTTTTTTGTGGTGCAGAAATTGTTCAGTAGCAGTAATTTTGATTTGAGTAAGTTGCCAATTACGTAAAACAAATAGATGCCCTCTCACCCCCAGCAGTTTCCAGTCCCTAGGGCTTTGCCTTGGCACAGCTCTGAAATTGAAAACACCGAATAAAATGCCAAAAATTTAATATGTGCCGAAAGGTATTTAGTTCTCTGTATTTGTATAGAAACTGAGAAAGTAGATAAATGAAATATCTCTGCATGACGCTGAATCTGTACTGTGGTTCATTACCTAGGAAGGTCACTGCAGTAAGGTTAATCCACTGCCATGGTTCCGGAATCATTCCTGAAAGATCCCAGCCTTGTAACTTGGAAGTATTCTTCTGTTGGTAGAACTAATTTACAAATATACACACTGTTACCATCAAAGGATGCCCCTGATTGGCAAAGGTTTTCAGCTACTGTCTGGTATTCAAATTTTTGCTCCACTACGGAACACAGTAGGTACCACGAAAACCTTCCCACACCATTCCACCAGCGCCCTGCATTGTTGACTTCTAGAAGGACAGATACACGGACTTTTTTTTTTTTTTCCCATATCCCTGTTTTTCTGTGAGGGTGAAAAAGCTGGATTCATCAGAGGAGGAGGTTTCTGCCCAGCTCGAAGTGTCATTATTATAATTGTAAACCGTTATCAATCCACTGCTGGATGAACAGCTTCTTCCACCACAAAACCTTGTTTCTTCCACGACGGTCTGTCTTGAGCCAGTCTCTTCCATGTCACTCTGCCATGCTTTCGAATTTCATCCACCCGTCTCTCGCGCGGTCTTCTTCTGAATCTTTTCCTGACCCTTGGTATCCAGTCTAAAATTTCGGTTGTTCATCGGTGGTCCGTTCTTTTGGCAATATGTCCAGCCCGTTGCCATTTCAGGGATTTTACTCTGATCGGTATGTCTACCACTCTTGTCATTTTCCTTATCCATCAGTTCTTATCTTTCCTGGTTACACCAGGCATGCATCTCTCAATGCTAATTTCAGTTGTCTGCAGCCTTTGTATCTTTTAAGACCATGCTCTTGGAAATTGGACGGTTTCTTCTAAAAACCCTCAAAGCAAATTTTATTCTTAATTTCTTCATCAGTGTGACCCTCGATTGATATCTGTTGCCCAAGGAAAATGTAGCTATCTAGGCGATTTTTGACAAACATTCAGCTATAAATATCAGGCACATCACTAACAAATGACCTTACAATATTAAACTATCTTCCTTTTTCACAAGTGCCACATGGCGGGTCACATGTGGCTGAAGACTTCCAATTAATACTTTGTCGTTTCTACACTTACTGTCACTTTAACCGTAACCAATACTCCTCTGTGGGTTATCCTGTGGGACTGCGTGTCTAGCATTTTCAGTCTAAGCGGTCAGGGAGAGGGGAGGAGATGCTGCTCCTTATCTGTTGGATTGTTCTTTTTGGATACTTGTAACTGCCAGGGGGTAAGAGGAATGGACACTTTTGACTTTTGATTTTCAATATTTTTTACTGTTCAATATTATTGTACATTTGTTATTTCATTTGTTTTGATATTGATTTGTTCAAATTTATTCATCACTGCAATCCGGTGACCTAGGGAACACACAGGCGGTTTTTGTATATTACAAACCGGTTTCCTGTTTCGAAAGGTCACCCTTAGGCTGGTGTTCCCCTGAAGAGAACAGTCTAATTTTAACGGGTAATCTTCTACATTTATGGGTAGTTCCTGGAGAGTTCAGGAATTGCTTTCTCAAAAATTACTTTTGAATCGTGTCCATATATCATATCATTTTACTTTTGTACTTCAGTTTATACTAGGGTTTTAACTTCATTTTTTTCATGTGTGTCAATGTATATAAGTGATTGTCTAAATGCATGTGATACTATTATAGAACCCAATTTTGATAAGCTGCTGTGGCGCTGTCTTATGGAATTTCTGTATATCTTCATTAATTCATATTTTGTGATTCTGATTTTGAATAATTTTACTGTTCATATATATATATCATCATCATCATCATTGTCAACCATTATCAATCCACTGCTGGACAAAGGTCTCCCCAAGTTTCCTCCACAACGGTCTGTCTTGTGCCCGTCTCCTCCAGGTTACTCCCGCATACTTTCGAATTTCATCCACCCATCTCCCATGTGGCCTTCTTCTGTGTCTTTTCCCGTCCCTTGGAATCCAATCTAAAATTTCGGCTGTCCATCGATGGTCTGTCCTTCTGGCAGTATGTCCAGCCCATTGCCATTTCAGGGATTTAACTCTGATCATGATGTCTTCCACTCTTGTCATTTTTCGGATCCAATAGTTCCTCTTCTTATCTCTCCTGGTTACACCAAGCATGCACCTCTCCATGCTTATTTGAGTTGTCTGCAGCCTTTGTATGTCTCTTTTAGTTACGGTCCACGTCTCTGCACCATATGTAAGCACTGGAAGGATGCATTGATCAAACACTTTTCTTTTAAGACATAATGGCATATTGCTCTTGAAAATTATGCTGTTTCTTCCAAAAGCTCTCCAGGAAAGTTTTGTACGCCGATTAATTTCTTCATCAATGTGACCCTCACTTGATATCTGCTGTCCAAGATAAACGTACGTGTCTGTAATCTCCAGCTTTTCTCCATCAATCGATAAATCTTCATTTCTTGAAAAAGCGTTGAACATCACTTTTGTCTTCTGAAAGTTCATTTTTAATCCCACTTCTTTACTCTTCTCAGCAAGTTCCTGGATCATACTCTGCAGCTCTGATGGGGCATTTGCAAAAATGACTACGTCATCAGCAAAACGAAGGTGAGTTAGGTAATCTCCATTAATCTTTATCCCCTTGTTTTCCCACCTCAGCGACTGAAAGACACCCTCCAATATAGCATTAAAAACATTCGGAGATATGGTGTCACCTTGTCTCACTCCCTTTCCAACTTTTATGTGTGCTCTATTCTCAAACAGCCGAATCTTTGCACTTGCATTTTCATAGATGTTATTAATAATACAATGTATGCATCTTCAATACCGCAGGATTTCAGGGCCATTGTAACTGCTGATGGTTTCACCGAATCAAAGGCTTTTTCATAATCGATAAAAGCCATGCACAATGGAAGTTCATATTCCCTCGCTCTTTCAATTAGTTCTCTCAGTACGTGGATATGATCTATTGTGCTGTAGCCACTCCTGAATCCAGCTTGTTCTCTCGGTTAAGCCATGTCCAGTGTTACCTTCAAGCGGTGTGAAGAACTTTAGTGAAGATTTTATAAACCGCTGATAGGAGGCTGATCGGTCTGTAGTTCCTGAGATCCTCAAATTCACCTTTTTTATGTAGCAAGATCATTGTAGCGTTGGTCCAATCCTCAGGAATCTTCCCTTCATTAAGGCATCGAGTGAAAATTTGGGCGAGTACTGTTTCGATTTCTGCACTTGCTTCTTGTATGATGTCTACAGTAATTCCATCTTCTCCTGGAGCTTTTCCCCGCTTCATGTTCTTGTTGCATGTGCAACTTCTGCTGGGAGGACTGGAAGAACTCTGGTACCTTTCATGATATCTGGAGTACATGTATCATCCCTTTCATATAATTTGGAGTACAAATCTTTCACTCTTGTCAAAATTTCGCCTCTATTTCTTGTTACAGAACCATCTTCTTTTCTCAGTGCCATAATCTGCTTTCTTCCCTTACTGAGATGTCCATTTGCTATCTTTAGGCTTTGGTTGTTTTCACTTGCTTTCCTAACTAGTTCACAGTTGAATTTCCTTACGTCTTCAGTGATAATTTTTCGTACTGTCTTGCATACCTCTATATATTCCACTTTGGAAGTCGCATCTTCTTTAGTTGTCCTCATCTCTCTTCTTTTTTGCATCAACATTTTGGGTTTTCCTGATAATTTGTTCACATGCAACTATACTTTTTTGTATTGTCTTGCATAGCTCTATATATTAAACTTTGGAACTCAAATCTTCTTTAGTTGTCCTCATCTCTCTTCTTTTTGCATCAACATTTTGGTTTTTCCTGATAATTTGTTCACATGCAACTTGTTCTTAGACCCAGCTAATTTTGTTGCTGTTTCCATAAGAGCTTTGGTTACTTTTCTGTTAACTTCAGAAATATCCACTTCATCCGATGTTACGCTTTCATAAGCAGAGAATATGTTCTTCAGTTCCAACTTGAAGGTATTATGGTGTTTTTTAAGGTTGGTAATGTCAATACATTTTGTTTGTCTTATGAGCTTGCCACATTCAAGTTTAGCGTTGAGATGCATCTTACATCTCACCAAGCTATGGTCACTACCTGTGTTGAACTTGTTTAGCACACTGCAGTGTTCTATGACGAATTTTTTGTTACACATAATAAAATCAATTTCACTTGTCGTTCCATTTGGATGTCTCCATGTCCATTTCCTGTGTGGCTTTTTCTTGAAAAAGGAGTTCAAGATGAAAAACCCTTCTGCCTCTGCAAACTCAACGAGAGTATTTCCACGCTGGTTTCTGTTGCCGTGACCGAATTTACCTACTGAAGTTTCATTGTGTTGTCGTTGCCCTATTTCTGCATTGAAATATCCCATGATTATCTTCAAATGTTGCTTACCTTTATTATTTAGATGACGAATTTCCTCATAAAATTCTTCAATTTCTTCTTCAGGATGACTTGTGGTGGGTGCATAAGTTTAAATTATCTGAGCCTGGTATCTTCTCGAGAGTTGGATAATGAGTCGTGCAACTCTGTCAGAGGAACTTTCAACTTCTACAACTTTATCCTTCAGTTTCTTGCTTATTATAAATCCAACACCACTAGTTCTGCCAGTATCTGTTCCACGATAGTAGAAGAGATGTCCACTTTTCAGTTCAATGAGATCTTCCCCTTTTCTCCTTACCTCACTTAGCCCGATGATGTACCACTTGATCCTTTGTAGTTCCTCTTCCAATTCAAGAAGCCTTGAATCAGAAGATAGGGAGCGTCCATTATACGTAGCCAAGGTCAGCATCAGATGACAGCCTCGTCCGGTTCTCCGGGGATTCTTAGCACCCTCTGCCTTCATGTCGCACTGGCCGCTGCCTTGGCCAGGTACATTCCAGCTGCCGGAGACTGAGGGCCAAAATTTAAGTTGTGGAGTTATTTTGGAGGGGTTTGGCCATAACTGACCACGCTGGCCAAGCGGGTTGGTGAGTGTGGGATAGCATTTCCTCAAATCCCGATGGCATAGTTATACCGCTATTGGCGGTCGTCAGAGCCCCTTTAGTGGGAACAGGATGCACCACGAGAAGGCGGGGTTGACATTTGTCATGGAAAGGCTGTGATGTTACGCATCACCTGACCTTACATCCCTTACTTATATATATATATATATATATATATATATATATATATATATATATATATATATATATATATATATATATATATATATATATAAGTAAGGGATGTAAGGTCAGGTGATGCGTAACATCACAGCCTCTCCATGACAAATGTCAACCCCGCCTTCTCGTGGTGCATCCTGTTCCCACTAAAGGGGCTCTGACGACCACCAATAGCGGTATAACTATACCATCGGGATTAGAGGAAATGCTATCCCACACTCACCTACCTGTTTGGCCAGCGTGGTGAGTTATGGCCAAACCCCTCAAAAATGACTCTACAACTTAAATCTTGGCCCTCAGTCTCCGACAGCTGGAATGTACCTGGCCAAGGCAGCGGCCAGTGCGACATGAAGGCAGAGGGTGCTAAGAATCCCCGGAGGACCGGACTAGGCTGCCATCTGATGCTGACCTTGGCTACGTACAACGGACGCTCCCTATCTTCTGATTTAAGGCTTCTTGAATTGGAAGAGGAACTACAAAGGATCAAGTGGGACATCGTCGGGCTAAGTGAGGTAAGGAGAAAAGGAGAAGATCTCATTGAACTGAAAAGTGGACATCTCTTTTACTATCGTGCGACAGATACTGGCAGAACTAAAGGTGTTGGATTTATAATAAACAAGAAACTGAAGGATAAAGTTGTAGAAGTTGAAAGTTCCTCTGACAGAGTTGCACGACTCGTTATCCAACTCTCGAGAAGATACAAGGCTCAGATTATACAAACTTATGCACCCGCCACAAGTCATCCTGAAGAAGAAATTGAAGAATTTTATGAGGAAATTCGTCATCTAAATAATAAAGGTAAGCAGCACTTGAAGATAATTATAGGAGATTTCAATGCAAAAATAGGGCAACAGCAACAGAATGAAACTTCAGTAGGTAAATTTGGTCACGGCAATAGAAACAAGCGTGGAAATACGCTCGTAGAGTTTGCAGAGGCAGAAGGGTTTTTCATCATGAACTCCTTTTTCGAGAAAAAGCCACACAGCAAATGGACATGGAGACATCCAAATGGGACGACAAGTGAAATTGATTTTATTATGTGTAACAAAAAATTCGTCATAGAAGACTTAAGTGTGCTAAACAAGTTCAACACGGGTAGTGACCATGGTTTGGTAAGATGTAAGATGCACCTCAACACTAAACTCGAACGTGGCAAGCTCATAAGAAAAACAAAATATATTGACATAACCAACCTTAAAAAACACCATAATACCTTCAAGTTGGAACTGAAGAACAGGTTCTCTGCTTTAGAAGGCCTAACATCGGAAGAAGTGGATATTTATTGAAGTTAACAGAAAGGTAACCAAAGCTCTTATGGAAACAGCAACAAAATTAGCTGGGTCTAAGAACAAGTTGCATGTGAACAAATTATCAGGAAAAACCAAAATGTTGTTGCAATAAAGAAGAGAGATGAGGACAACTAAAGGAGATGTGACTTCCAAAGTGGAATATATAGAACTGTGCAAGACAGTACGAAAAAGTATCACTGAAGACGTAGTGAAATTCAACTGTGAACTAGTGAGGAAAGCAATTGAAAGCAACCAAAGCCTAAAGATAGCAAAGGGACATCTCAGCAAGGGAAGAAAACAGATGGTTCTGTAACAAGAAATAGAGGCGAAATTTTGACAAGAGTGAAAGATTTCAACTCCAAATTATATGAAAGGGATGATGCATGTACTCCAGACATCATGAAAGGTACCAATACCACAGTTCTTCCTGTCCTTCTAGCAGAAGTTGCACATGCAATCAAGAACATGAAGCGGGGAAAAGCTCCAGGAGAAGATGGAATTACTGTAGACATCATACAAGAAGCAAGTGGAGAAATCGAAAGAGTACTCGCCCAAATTTTCACTCTATGCCTTAATGAAGATAAGGTTCCTGAGGATTGGAACACCGCTAGAATGATCCTGCTACATAAAAAAGGTGACATTGAGGATCTCAGGAACTACAGACCGATCAGCCTCCTATCGTGGTTTATAAAATCTTCACTAAAATTCTTCCACACCCCTTGAAGGTGACAATGGTCATGGCTCAACCGAGAGAACAAGCTGGATTCAGGAGTGGCTACAGCACTATAGATCATATCCACGTACTGAGAGAACTAATTGAAAGAGCGAGGGAATATGAACTTCCATTGTGCATGGCTTTTATCGATTATGAAAAAGCCTTTGATTCGGTGAAACCATCAGCAGTTACAATGGCTCTGAAATCCTGCGGTATTGAAGATGCATTAATAACATCTATGAAAATGCAAGTGCAAAGATTCGGCTGTTTGAAAATACAACACACATAAAAATTGGAAAAGGAGTGAGACAAGGTGACACCATATCTCCGAAGCTCTTTAATGCGACATTAGAGGGTGTCTTTCAGTCGCTGAGCTGGAAAAACAAGGGGATAAAGATAAATGGAGATTATCTAACCCACCTTCGTTTTGCTGATGACGTAGTCATTTTTGCAACTACCCCATCAGAGCTGCAGAGTATGATCCAGGAACTTGCTGACAAGAGTAAAGAAGTGGGATTAAAAGTGAACTTTCAGAAGACAAAAGTGATGTGCAATGCTTTTACAACAAATGAAGATTTATCAATTTATGGAGAATATCTGGAGATAACAGACACGTACGTTTATCTTGGACAGCAGATATCAAGTGAGGGTCACATTGGTGAAGAAATTAATCGGCGTACAAAACTTGGCTATAGAGATTTTGGAAGAAACAGCATAATTTTCAAGAGCAATATGCCATTATGTCTTAAAAGAAAAGTGTTTGATCAATGCATCCTTCCAGTGCTTACGTATAGTGCAGAGACGTGGACCTTAACTAAAAGAGACATACAAAGGCTGCAGACAACTCAAATAAGCATGGAGAGGTGCATGCTTGGTGTAACCAGGAGAGATAAGAAGAGGAACTCGTGGATCCGAAAAATGACAAGAGTGGAAGACATCATGATCAGAGTTAAATCCCTGAAATTGCAATGGGCTGGACATACTGCCAGAAGGACAGACCATCGATGGACAGCCGAAATTTTAGATTGGATTCCAAGGGACAGGAAAAGACCCAGAAGAAGACCACGTGGGAGATGGGTGGATGAAATTCGAAAGTATGCAGGAGTAACATGGAGGAGACTGGCACAAGAGAGACCGTTGTGGAGGAAACTTGGGGAGACCTTCGTCCAGCAGTGAATTGATAATGGTTGACAATGATGATGATGATGATGATATCATCATCATCATCATTGTCAACCATTATCAATCCACTGCTGGCTGCATACTTTCGAATTTCATCCACCCATCTCCCATGTGGTCTTCTTCTGGGTCTTTTCCTGTCCCTTGGAATCCAATCTAAAATTTCGGCTGTCCATCGATGATCTGTCCTTCTGGCAGTATGTCCAGCCCATTGCCATTTCAGGGATTTAACTCTGATCATGATGTCTTCCACTCTTGTCATTTTTCGGATCCACGAGTTCCTCTTCTTATCTCTCCTGGTTACACCAAGTATGCACCTCTCCATGCTTCTTTGAGTTGTCTGCAGCCTTTGTATGTCTCTTTTAGTTAAGGTCCACGTCTCTGCACCATATGCAAGCACTGGAAGGATGCATTGATCAAACACTTTTCTTTTAAGACATAATGGCATATTGCTCTTGAAAATTATGCTGTTTCTTCCAAAAGCTCTCCAGGCAAGTTTTGTACGACGATTAATTTCTTCACCAATGTGACCCTCACTTGATATCTGCTGTCCAAGATAAACGTACGTGTCTGTTATCTCCAGCTTTTCTCCATCAATCGATAAATCTTCATTTCTTGTAAAAGCATTGAACATCACTTTTGTCTTCTGAAAGTTCATTTTAATCCCACTTCTTTACTCTTGTCAGCAAGTTCCTGGATCATACTCTGCAGCTCTGATGGGGTAGTTGCAAAAATGACTACATCATCAGCAAAACGAAGGTGGGTTAGATAATCTCCATTAATCTTTATCCCCTTGTTTTCCCAGCTCAGTGACTGAAAAACACCCTCAATGTGGCATTAAAGAGCTTCGGAGATATGGTGTCACCTTGTCTCACTCCCTTTCCAATTTTTACGTGTGTTGTATTTTCAAACAGCCGAATCTTTGCACTTGCATTTTCATAGATGTTATTAATAATATTAATGTATGCATCTTCAATACCGCAGGTTTTCAGAGCCATTGTAACTGCTGATGGTTTCACCGAATCAAAGGCTTTTTCATAATCGATAAAAGCCATGCACAATGGAAGTTCATATTCCCTCGCTCTTTCAATTAGTTCTCTCAGCACGTGGATATGATCTATTGTGCTGTAGCCACTCCTGAATCCAGCTTGTTCTCTCGGTTGAGCCATGTCCAGTGTTACCTTCAAGCGGTGTGAAAGAACTTTAGTGAAGATTTTATAAACTACTGATAGGAGGCTGATAGGTCTGTAGTTTCCGAGATCCTCAATGTCACCTTTCTTATGTAGCAGAATCATTGTAGCGGTGTTCCAATCCTCAGGAATCTTTCCTTCATTAAGGCATCGAGTGAAAATTTGGGCGAGTACTGTTTCGATTTCTCCACTTGCTTCTTGTATGATATAGATATATATATAGAGAGAGAGAGAGCGAGAGCGAGAGAGTACACACACACACACACACACATACACTGAAATGCCAGAAAAACTGGTACAGACGAGCTTATGCAAAATACATGGCAACGTCACCTATGCGCGTACTCGGTTGCGTCCGCCAGTGCGTATATAAAGCTATAGACATCCTTGCCAGCTGTCAGAGCTATTTTCGGCATGAGAATGACAAGTAATAACGATTTAAGCGATTTTCAACGCGGTGTCATAGCTGGCTCTCGTGAGATGGGTCATAGTATTTCGGAGGTAGAAACGAAGTTCGGATTTTCACGGACGACCATTGCAAGGGTGTACCGAGACCACAAGAATTCCGGCAAAACCTCCAACCTACGATACCAGTATGGCCGTAAAAAGACATTGTTTGAACGTGACCATCGTCGGTTGTCAAGAATCGTTTCACGCGATAGGCGTGCAACACTCTCGCAGGTATCATCAGAATTTAATGCTGGAGCCTCAACAAGCATCAGCGTCCGGACTGTGCAACGTACCCTGCACGATATGGGCTTTGGGAGCTGACGCCCAATTCGAGTCCCCTTTATGGGTGCACGACACATAGCTATGCGCCTCACTTGGGCACGGCAATACCGCCACAGGACACATGATGACTGGAAACATGTAGCCTGGTCTGATGAGTCGCGTTTCCAATGTATCGGGCAGATGGAAGGATTCGTGTGTGGCGCAAATCCCATGAAGCCATGGATCCAGCCTTTCAACAAGGAACTGTGCCGGCTGGTGGGGGGGTCCGTAATGGTATGGGGTGTGTTTAGCTGGACTTCACTGGGACTCCTGGTACGTCTACAAACATCTGTGACCGGCCAACGCTATGAGCGCATCCTTTCTGACGAGGTACAACCGTTCATGTCCTGCATTCATGCAGGACATGAACGGTTCAGATCTGGGACTTGAATGGTTTGTGCCTGTTCGAACAGGACAATGCACCTCCACACAAGTGTCGGGACGCCACATTATGGTTAGAGGAGCATTCATCTGAGTTTGGGGTGTTGCCATTCCCACCCAAGTCCCCAGATCTGAACGTGATATAACACATTTGGGATGCCATGCAACGTGCTATCGAACACAGGAATCCGAGACCTCGGAATATACCAGAATTGTAGAACGCTCTGCAGGAAGTATGGTGTGCATTGCCTACAGCATATTTCCAGAAGCTAGTGGAGTCCATGCCCCGTCGTATTTCTGCAGTCCTGCGCTCCCGTGGACGACGTACCAAGTATTAGACTGGTGTACCAGTTTTTCTGGCAGTTCAGTGTGTATATATATATAGAGAGAGAGAGAGAGATAGAGAGAGAGAGAGAGAGAGAGAGAGAGAGAGAGCGAGAGAGAGAGAGAGAGAGAGAGCGAGAGAGAGAGAGAGAAAAGAGAGAGAGAGAGACAGCCCATTTGTTATTCTGCGTAAGTCGTGTTAACCTTCATTGTCTTCTTTCATGAGCAAGCTTCCTCTTGACCACAGTACTTTTAGTTGGAAGTTTTTAGCACGTCTTTTGTAAAAAGAGATCGTGCTTATGTTATCACTTTGTCCGTCCGTCTGTGGACACCATATTTCTGCAACTATTAGTTCGATTTAAAAAATTATTTTTGCATTGGGAATCTTGAAACGTAAGAACGGTGATCTTTGCTTTCCAGTTTTTCTATGATGCATAATAAGTTCAGTGACCAGAGGGCGTAAACACAGATGCTATCGACTTTAAAATACATTT
The DNA here is from genome assembly GCA_039090855.1 of Macrothele yani. Lineage (NCBI taxonomy): Eukaryota > Metazoa > Arthropoda > Arachnida > Araneae > Macrothelidae > Macrothele > Macrothele yani. The sequence goes on along the minus strand of CM076996.1, from coordinate 558,869 downwards.
TATTGAATATAATCACTTCTGAACATACGATTAAAACATTCTTCCATTCAATACCATTTATAAACAACACTGTTTTGGATAAATATTCTTTTTCAAGTAATGCATAGTTTTTGTACTATAGGGGGCGTAAAGTTAAATTGCCATTTCCCCGATATCTCTGCTCTATAAGTTCTACTTAAAAAATTATTTTTTCATCGGATAGACCACCTGGTGAGATGTGTTTTGCATGTAATTACGAATTTTTGAACAGAATGGTTTCGCAACTAGGGGGCGTAAGTGTATATTTCGTGTTTTTGATATATATTTGGCAATATTTGAGCTTCTGAAAGCTCGATTAAAAAAATTCTTTCGCGGTCCGGTACCGCTCACCACGACAAGCTTTTTGGGAAAACCTTGGGCTGAAAATAGTGCATGACGTTTTCCCGCTAGGGGCGTAGATGTATATCTTATATTTGTCGATAGCTCTGCTTCTAAGAGTCCGATTTCAAAGATTTCTTCGTTGTCGGAGAGCGTTACGGGTGTGAAATGTTCTGCATATAATTTCAAATTTTCCTTAATGTATACGTGTGCCACTAAGAGGGCATAAGTACGCGTTTCGGTTTGCAGCATATTAACAGCAACATCTACGCGTCTAAAACTCCGATTGAAAAATCCTCTTTCAGTCAGATACGACTGACTTCCAAAACAGTTTGTGTACATTTGTTGCCAAAAACAGTGCACATTTCCCGCTAGGGGTGCAAATATCTTATCGGGTTTTGTTAATATCTCTACTTTTAAAAGTCTTATTTAGAAAATTCTTTGAACGTCGCCTCTACTAATGGGGGATTTGTAGTTCACAGTTCTGGCGCTAGGTTGTGTTAGTTGTACTTCGGTTTGATGTATCTCCGCTTGTAAAAATCCTTTTGGAAAAATTCCTTTTTTTACTGTAAGCCGTTCGCTACAGTAAAGATGGGAAACGTGATCTTTTCAAACTAATGCACAGTTTACCCGTTAGGGGGCAGAAATGTCAAAACTTTCTCTATCTCTGCTTCCAAAAGACGTATTTGAAAATTTATCTTTTCTTAATATAGCATTTGCTGTGAAGAATAGCTTCCATGTATTTTCTACTTGTCCATTATTCAAAATTCTTCCGCCATGGGGAATAAAGTTAGATCATGTTTTCCTCTGTATCTGTTGTTCTAACTATTTGATATAAAAATCTCTTTGTCTCTATCACAGCTAAGAGAATTTTTTGAGCGCTGTTTGTTAATTTTCGGAACAGACTTTTCAACCGCTAACGAAGGAAAGTTTCTTTTCCTAGATGTTTTATCGATTGTAGAAATGCGATTGATTTTCTTTACTATTTTATGTATTGGATTCCATTGACTATGAATAACTTGGAAACATTTTATTCGTGTCCGAAAGGATTCAAAGGACGTGCTCATTACAACCGAAAATCCAGTGTCATCTTTCTTGTTTTGGATATTGGCGGATATTATCGACACACCAAGATATCATTGTCAGTGAAAAGTCGAACAGAGTTGTTGTTGCCGAAATTCTCATAATGGAGCATTTGGCACCAAATACCATGTCATGTTCACAGTCGCTTAAACTTTCGTCTTGTCCACTCTCACGCTGAAATGCACACAGGTATGAATTACCCTCTAAGTGTCTTCTTATTTGCTTTAAGTGATATCATATCAACACACTTGATCCTGCCGTTGAAGTAGCAGTATCCTTCATTAAAAGTGCACATGGATCTACTAAATTGCCACTCAGTGTATATGTTTACATAGTCTAAGCTATCGTATGTTTACATAGTCTAAGCTATCGTATGTTTACAGAGTCTAAGCTATCGTGTTTCGATATTTATAAAGAAATAAATACTGATTTTCTTATTTCTTTCCTTAATCCTGCATCAAACAGTACCCGAGTGTTTGGTATCTCAGATGTTCAACCTAGCACTATCATTTCTATTGGGTCGTTTCATAATTATTGGCCGATGCCGACAAGGCGAATTTGAATAGCCGATTACAAGGGACTCCTCGTAGGGAGAACTACCAAACGCCCATGCAAATTGAAACGGTTCAGTCCACGTGTGTAAAACGGTATTTCAGACAGATCTCAGCAGCTGGGGACGTGATGGAGCAACCCGACGTGAGATCAGTGATTTTTGATTTTGCACGAATCCAAACTTGGCCGGAATGTGTCCGAAACGGTCGTAAATGTCAAAGAGCGTGGGTTGTCGGAACGACGAGTGACAGAACTGTCCGTAGACTGTTTTCCAAGTTCCATGCCGGTGATGTTGCCATCGACCATAAGCCAGGAGCCGGTCGTCCAGTTCTGTGTGACACTGTACATTTCAGGCGGAGAGTGGAAGAAAAACCAACGTCCACAGTACATGAGCTCAGTACCGAACTTGTCGTATCATCAGCGACAGTTTCCAGACACCTGGCAGCTATGGGCAAGATTAAAAACTGGATACCTGGGTTCCACATGAACTCACCGAACAGCAGCAGATACGGCATCTGGAAACATGCATTGCCCTCCAAAAACGTGAGGCTAGTGCTCCCTTTCTGCATAGGATCCTTACGGTTGATAAGAAATGGGTGCTTTATGACAAAAGGAAGCAAACAGCACCGTGGCTCAATAAAGGGGAACCACCCAAACACATGTCCAAACCCGAGTTACACCCACAGAAGGTTCTGATCTCTGTGTGGTGGACTGCCAAGACTGTGGTTCATTATGAGTTTCTGCCGCGAGGTCAAACAATCACAACGGACGTGTGCTGCAGTCAGCCGAACGAATGTCACCAGAAATTATGCAGCAAACAACCATCGCTCGTCAATCCTTTGGGTCCCATACTGCTTCAGGAAGCAAACAGCACCGTGGCTCAATAAAGGGGAACCACCCAAACACATGTCCAAACCCGAGTTACACCCACAGAAGGTTCTGATCTCTGTGTGGTGGACTGCCAAGACTGTGGTTCATTATGAGTTTCTGCCGCGAGGTCAAACAATCACAACGGACGTGTGCTGCAGTCAGCCGAACGAATGTCACCAGAAATTATGCAGCAAACAACCATCGCTCGTCAATCCTTTGGGTCCCATACTGCTTCAGGATGGCGCACGGCCACATGTGTCTATTGGAAGCATGCGAAAAATCAACGCCTTGGGGTACGAGGTCCTCTTTCACCCTGTTTATTCACCTGACTTGGCCCCCTCAGACTTTCACATGTTTCATCATTTGGACCACTTCTTGAGAGGCAAACGGTTCGCTAACAAGGATGCTGTGATTTCCGCCGTTAGCGATTCCTCGGACCACTGTGATGCCAGTTTCTGCCACTGTGGCATTTTTGCCCTGAAAACACGCTGGGCACAGTGTATTGCTGCCGAGGGCAGAAATTTTTCGGAATAAAAGGCATTTCGTCGTTTGTTACTGCTGTTTGTTTCTTTGAGTCCGAATCGGCCAATAATTATGAAACGACCCAATACAACAGGAATAGGAAAATCACTTTCTAGTACCCAAAACGTGACGGGCTCATTTGGACAATGACGCTGATATCACTAAAATTCTTTTAGAAGTTACGCATAGCGTAGGGTACAGAAATCATTGTTCACCCTTTGAACATAGATATTTTACTCAGCTTTCACATTAGTTCTGGTAGTAACAACTGGTCTACTAGTTGTAGCGTTTCATTTCCGTTTCCAGATCTTTAGTTGTACGGATTAATTTGATACGTTAAACACTGGATTTGCAGATGGTGAACAAACTGCACGTAATTCAACGTACAGTTGTCCGAACGAATCGAACTCTTCATACTAACTACTTAAATTTCCAAGAGTTACTGTGTCATATGTTGTATTAAGACCCTGTGTGACTGTCCTCTTTAGACTGAAACGATCCTTCCAGAGTACTTACGATTTCTGTCACACTTTCGGTGTAATCACGTAATAAGCAGTGCTTGAACTGCTTTTCGCTCACTTCTGAGCAAAACTACGCTTTGCTCGAAAAGCATGCAGCAAAGTTCACGGGAAAAGAAACATCCCATTAATGAAAAAGATGTATCATCGACGTCGCCGGATACGGAGGAGAAAGATCTTTTGTTTTCCCCATACCACTTGTGACGTACCTGCCCCGCAGGACGCACATGAAATAAAGGCAGATAGCAGCGAGAGCACATGTCCGTGTAGCTCAGTTGGGAGAGCGACTTACTCCGGAGTGGGGGCACACGGTTTCGATTCCCAGCGCGGACAAACTTGTACGTTATACACTCCACACGGAAATACATATGGATGTCGTGGAACACTGCTCTACAAGAAGGTATACCCCAACTTGTCGTTTTCTCTTTAGAGAATGAATTCATTTGGACAATAAAACCAAGTCAATGGCTCTTGATGAAGCTATTAACTACACTGAAGTGCCAAAAGTCATAGGTTAACAGTATGAAAATTTTTAACTAGCACTGCCGTCGTATAAAGGCTTCGACGCACACCACGATTTTTATCAGTTGCGAGGTGTATTCTCGTGTGTCAGGCTAAACAACCGCCAGTAGGAGTATGGAAAGCCGACGTGAATTAGCGAAGTTTGAACGAGGTATATTAGTGGGAGCCAGACGGGTGAGACATTCAATTTCCGAAGTTGAGCAAACATTCAACATTCCTCGATCCACGGTGTCACGTGTGCACCGAGAATACCTCATGGAAGGCATTACCACCACCGTGGACAGCGCAATGGCTGACCACGGGGGCTGAATGACCGTGATCAGCGGCGTCTGACCAAGATTATCCATGCTAACAGACAAGCCACACTGGCTCAAATAACATCCACATTCAATGCAGGAGGTACCAGGGACTTATCTATCAGAACAGTGCAGCGTAATTTAACGTCCGTGGGGCATGGGAACAGAAGATTCACCAGAGTGCCTATGTTAACACCACGCCATTGGACACATAGCCTCACCTGGGCTCGTGAACACGGTAATTGGACCCTGGAAGACTTGTAGCATTTTACACTACAGTCCGTGAAAATGAGCACTCGCAGGAGATGTAGTTATTAAAAGAGCAGCTGCAGGGAAGAATTACACTTCAGCCACATAAACGCTACGTTAAACATTTCAGATTTATCTTCACTTTTTAATCACGTTTCAAGAACATGATGATTTAAAAAAGGAGAGGCCTGTTTGAATTCAGCACATGTATAAAAAGCGTGGGTAAACAGTTTTTAACGTTCAACCCAAAATTTGGGGGAATGGGATCCCCAGAGAAATTGGTCTCAAAAATTTGGGCACCAATATTCTTGAAGTTTTGGGAATTAGCTCCATATTTCGGTACTTTAGATAGGTTATGTCACGTTGAATCTATTTCAGTGCATTCTTTCTAATGAAACTTATTTAGATTTTACACTGGCTTCGAGCATTTCTTCTAAGAGACATTACTTGCGGCTATTCAATCAGGGTGTAATAGCAAATAAAAAAAGGGTGAACACCCGTTTCCCCTAATTCCCGTTTGAACTAAACGCGTTTACCCCAATGGCGTTTCCCCGAAATCGCTTTTACCCGAATTCCCATTTCCCCTAATTTCGTTTCCCCTAAATCTCGTTTCTCCCAATGGCGTTTCCCCGAAATCGCTTTTACCCGAAATCGCTTTTACCCGAATTCCCATTTCCCCTAATTTCGTTTGCCCTAATCTCGTTTCCCCTAAATCTCTTTTACCCTAATTCACATTTGCCCTAAACACGTTTACCCTAATGGCGTCTCCCCGATATCGCTTTTACCCGAATTCCCATTTCCCCTAATTTCATTTCTCCTAATCTCGGTTCCCCCAAATCTCGTTTCTCCCAATTCACGTTTGCCCTAAATACGTTTGTCTGTATCAAAGTGTCCCCTAAAAACATTTACTGTATCAAGTTTGTTCTAATTCCCCTTTGCCTTGATTCGCGTTTTCCCCAATTCATGTTTTCCGTAATTCATGCTTGTCCTGATTTTCGTTGAGCGACATAAAACGTTTCTTTTATCGTCAAATTCAGGAAAAAAAATCGTTGTATGTAATTTTGTTATCGTCAAATTCAGGAAAATATATGTGTATTTAATCATCATCATCAACCATTATCAATGTACTGCTGGATGAATGAAGATCTCGCCAAGTTAAGCGGCAACAGAAACCAGCGTGGAAATACTCTCGTAGAGTTTGCAGAGGCAGAAGGGTTTTTCATCTTGAACTCCTTCTTCAAGAAAAAGCCACACAGGAAATGGACATGGAGACATCCAAATAGGACGACAAGTCAAATTAATTTTATTATGTGTAACAAAAAATTCGTCATAGAAGACTGCAGTGTGCTAAACAAGTTCAACGCAGGTAGTGACCATAGATTGGTGAGATGTAAGATGCACCTCAACACTAAACTTGAACGTGGCAAGCTCATAAGACAAACAAAATGTATTGACATAACCAACCTTAAAAAACACCATAATACCATCAAGTTGGAACTAAAGAACAGATTCTCTGCTTTAGGATTCCTAACATCGGAAGAAGTGGATATTTCTGAAGTTAACAGAAAAGTAACCAAAGCTCTTATGGAAACAGCAACAAAATTAGCTGGGTCTAAGAACAAGTTGCATGTGAACAAATTATCAGGAAAAACCAAAATGTTGATGCAAAAAAGAAGAGAGATGAGGACAACTAACGAAGATGTGACTTCCAAAGTGGAATATATAGAGATATGCAAGACAGTACGAAAAAGTATCACTGAAGACGTAAGGAAATTCAACTATGAACTAGTGAGGAAAGCAATTGAAAACAACCAAAGCCTAAGGATAGCAAAGGGACATCTCAGTAAGGGAAGAAAACAGATTATGGCACTGAGAAAAGAAGATGGTTCTGTTACAAGAAATACAGGCGAAATTTTGACAAGAGTGAAAGATTTCTACTCCAAATTATATGAAAGGGATTATACATGCACTCCAGACATCATGAAAGGTACCAGTACCAGAGTTCCTCCAGTCCTTCCAGCAGAAGTTGCACATGCAATTAAAAACATGAAGCGGGGAAAAGCTCCAGGAGAAGATGCACATACTGTAGACATCATACAAGAAGCAAGTGGAAAAATCGAAACAGTACTCGCCAAAATTTTCACTCGATGTCTTAATGAAGAGAAGATTCCTGAGGATTCGAACACCGCTACAATGAGCATGCTACATAAAAAAGGTGACATTGAGGATCTCGGGAAATACAGACCTATCATCCTCCTATCAGTGGTTTATAAAATCTTCACTAAAGTTCTTTCACACCGCTTGAAGGTAACACTGGACATGGCTCAACCGAGAGAACAAGCTGGATTCAGGTGTGGCTACAGCACAATAGATCATATCCACGTACTGAGAGAACTAATTGAAAGAGCGAGGGAATATGAACTTCCATTGTGCATGACTTTTATCGATTATGAAAAAGCTTTTGATTCGGTGAATCAGCAGTTACAATGGCTCTGAAATCCTGCGGTATTGAAGATGCATACATTAATATTATTAATAACATCTTTAAAAATGCAAGTGCAAAGATTCGGCTGTTTGAAAATACAACACACATAAAATTGGAAAGGGAGAGAGACAAGGTGACACCATACCTCCGAAGCTCTTTAATGCCATATTGGAGGGTGTCTTTCAGTCGCTGAGCTGGGAAAACAAGGGGATAAAGATTAATGGAGATTATCTAACCCACCTTCGTTTTGCTGATGACGTAGTCATTTTTGCAACTACCCCATCAGAGCTGCAGAGTATGATCCAGGAACTTGCTGACAAGAGTAAAGAAGTGAGATTAAAAATGAACTTTCAGAAGACAAAAGTGATGTTCAATGCTTTTACAAAAAATGAAGATTTATCGATTGATGGAGAAAAGCTGGAGATAACAGGCACGTACGTTTATCTTGGACAGCAGATATCAAGTGAGGGTCACATTGATGAAGAAATTAATCGGCGTACAAAACTTGCCTGGAGAGCTTTTGGAAGAAACGGCATAATTTTCAAGAGCAATATGCCATTATGTCTTAAAAGAAAAGTGTTTGATCAATGCATCCTTCCAGTGCTTACGTATGGTGCAGAGACGTGGACCTTAACTAAAAAAGACATACAAAGGCTGCAGACAACTCAAAAAAGCATGGAGAGGTGCATGCTTGGTGTAACCAGGAGAGATAAGAAGAGGAACTCGTGGATCCGAAAAATGACAAGAGTGGAAGACATCGTGATCAGAGTTAAATCCCTGAAATGGCAATAGGCTGGACATACTGCCAGAAGGACAGATCATCGATGGAGAACCGAAATTTTAGATTGGATTCCAAGGGACAGGAAAAGACCCAGAAGAAGACCACATGGGAGATGGGTGGATGACATTCGAAAGTATGCAAGGGTGACATGGAGGAGACTGGCACAAGACAGGCCGTTGTGGGGGAAACTTGGGGAGACCTTCGTCCAGCAGTGGATTGATAATGGTTGACGATGATGATGATGGTGATGATACACTATTGCTCTATATCCCTCTCTTAACCCAGTGGTCAGTAATGTTTGGTCTTGCTGTTCAGTATTTATTGAAGAAATTTGCTACGCTGGCGGAAAGTGAAAAAAGAACACCAAGAAGGAGACGTCTGATACCAACGAAATTTATAAAGCATAATAACGGAATACGGAGGATAACGTGATCAAAACATTATGGCAAAATACAGCTGTATTTGCTGGTAAACTGAAAAATAACATTTCCATGTAACATGGTTAGTACGAGGTTAAACCGCCACGAACTGCGTCACACTGTGCAATTCTGGCATGGAGTCTGTCGTACAGATGTTGGATGTAAGTTTGGGGTATTGAGTTCCAAGCATCCTCAACCTGGACGCGTAAATCGGGGATGGTCGTGGCTGGCCGTGGAGACCGGATAAGTCTCCGTCCCATAAAATCCCACACGTGCTTAATGGGGGACAAATCCGGCGAACGTGCAGGCCATGGAAGTTGTCTCACACCCTGAAGTGCATGTTGCGTTACACGTGCCGTGTGTGGGCGTGCATTATCTTGCTGCAAAACACCACGATGGACCGACCTTACAAATGGCCCAACAACGGGCTGAATGATGATGTTGATGTAGGAGGGGCTGTTTAACGTACCCGGTACAAACACTAGTTGTGTACGGGAGTGATAGCTGATCGCTCCCCACACCAGGAGACCAGGTCTAGGCCCTGTGTGTCGCTGGCGGATGCAAGAAAGGTGGAGACGCTCCCCTGTGCGTCTGCGAACACGCATACGGCCATCGGAGGCTCCCAAGCAAAATCTGCCTTTATCGCTAAACACGACAGATCGCCATTGCGTTCCCCAGTGCAGACGTTGGCGACACCACTGCAGCCGTTCCTGACGGTGGGCTGGAGTCAGAGGTACACATGCCAGAGGCACACGTGCACGTAGTCCTGCATCCAGTAGACGGTTGCGGATTGTTCGCACAGTCACCTCAGGTGCAACGGCAGCTCGGATTTGCGTCGCAGTGGATGTTCTGCTTGACAACGCCGCTCTTCTTATGCGTCGATCAGTCCGCTCATCAGTCCGTCTGTGACTCCCGGTTCCACGTCTTCTCGTGTGGGAATGTTACTCGGACCATCTACGCTACCATCGTACCACCACCGATACTTCCCGTCCAATTCGCCCCGCAATACGATGATACGTCCACCCGGCCTCGCGGAGTCGGACTAGACGATCTCGCTCAAAGTCCGATAACGGCTGAAATCGTACACGTCTTCCATGTCCATGCATTGCAGCTTCTTCAGGGTCTTCGCACGTGTCCGTACGCCGACGACTGATTACATTCACTTCGCCGTACTCCTTAAATACCACCGACGATAATTTGCATAATATGCCGTGCTGTGGCGTAAGCGGTCCCGAAATTAACATCACACCTACGTAAACTCAACCCTATTAACATATGTAAATTTCATGATCGTCCACCAATTCCTTCTTGGTGTTCTTTTTTCACTTTCCGGCAGTGTATATATATAGCATTGAACATGACGGGCGTCTCTTGAACTATTCTAACCAAAAAATATCTTCTATTGGTACATATTCAAATAAATTGTATAAAACTAAAAGTAGAATTCGAAATAATTGGTTTTCATATTAAATGAAATTATTTTTCCTATAAATTAAAAACTAAAGCTTTAAGAAAGCACACAAACAAACGTAGTTTCAGGTTAAATTAACTTTTGTAGCTTTTTTTTTTTCTTTTTGTCACTAACTTTATAACAATATCCAAATTGTCTAAGTCTGTAGCAATTTTGTTTTAAATACTAACGAAAAAAAAAAGGCGTTCCTGTTTCACATTTAATCAGAAGTAACTTTTCATAATTTTAAGTTTGGAAAACGATCTTTCAGCGTGAGCCATTGCTACAGACAGTAAAAATTTGAAAAGAGGGTTTTGTGCACCTTATTGCCGCTATCAGTTCTCAGGAATGGAAAAGGGGGACTTGTAATTTTTTTTTAATTTACAAAAATTTTTCTTTATACTTTTTTGGATTTCAAGTTCAACAGGAAGAAAAGGAAAGATGCTTATTTTCAGGCAGTGTAAACATCCATAAAATGCAAAACACATTTCGTTTAACTTAACATTGTACACGTGTGCCACCCCCCCCCCCCCCGACACTTTCCTTGAAGCAGCACATGCCCCCTTCAGATAATTTGTTGACTTGCAGGTTGTAAATGCTGAAAATCTCCCGATCGTACCAGAAATTCTTTATATTTTATACTTTTGGTGTTGCCACCACCATCTGAATCACATCAAGTTTCCGTAATTTCGTCTTTTCTTAATTGCGATTATTAATGTAATTCTTTATATTTTATACTTTTGGTGTTGCCCCCCCCCCCCCGAAAGGTTTCGTGAGGCAGCACATGCCCTCAGATAATAATTAATTGCAGACTTGCAGTTTGTAAATCCTGAAATCTTTTGTACAGTTGTAGATCATAAGCATTTTTTTTAAAGAATTACATTAATAATCGCAATTAAGAAAAGACGAAATTACGGAAACTTGATGTGATTCAGATAACCAACTTCCGGGAACGTGGCCCCGAAGCAGTCGAAAACGCAATGTTTATACGTCCCGTTAAAATTTTCGCGGTCAGTTTACCGATGGCCAGTTCTCCTACACCCAATCAGTGATGGTGCTAACTGGGAAAACATTCAAACTGGACAAACTGACGTCTGCTGTTAAGGGGAACTCAATTAGCAAAAGCCATTTCCACGGCTCATGCTTAGAGTCTCGTACGGTGGGGAGAGGGGAGGGATCTAGTACGCTAAAAACTCTTAAAAAGTGCGCCTTCTGCGTTAACAATTCTAGCGAATGCTTTTCAATACTATTTCTTGTTTTAATAAAGGTTTAATGCGATGTAGTACTTTATCTGGGGGGGGCGTTACGGATACAATGGCTGCGTTAAGGGCTAACCTTATAATGGTCCTCACCATGTACACCATGTGTACTTCTTTACACTTTTGTTGGCATGGTTATCGACATCATCAATAAGAAAGGAAAGAATAATTCTCTTGAGATATCAAGAACCAGCGTTTTATTTCGGTTCATAAAAATTAGGACAAACATGAATTAGGACAAACGCGAATTAAGAAAAACTTGATACGGGCAAACGTGAAATAGGGGAAACGAGATTAGGGCAAACGAAATTAGGGAATTCGGGTAAAAACGATTTCGGGGAAACGCCATTGGGGTAAACGTGTTTAGGGCAAACGTGAATTAGGGAAAATGAGATTTAGGGGAAACGAGATTAGGGCAAACGAAATTAAGAAAATCCGATGAATTATCCCGGCTGTGGCCCACCAGACAAGGAGCATGATCTTCTTGGTGTGTAGGGGTGGCTTAGGATGCCGTCCAGCAGGCTGTGCCTTGCTTAACCATTTGCAGATCGTTCCCGATTATCATAAAGCACCCATTTCTCGTCGCAGGTGACGATGCGACGCAGTAGAGGTTCCTGTTTATTCCTGGCAAGCAGGGACGTGCAGACTTCGAAACGCCTAGTCTTGTTGGCAATGGCATGTCCAGCTTTTTGACCTTACCCAGAGCAGCCAGACGCCGAACAACTGTCGTGTGGTGAACATCTACCTCTGCCGTTATCTCACGACACCTTTTTCGGGGGTCTGCTTCAACCACACGTAACAGAAGATTGTCAGAAACAGCAAAAAAACAGCAACATGTCGGTAACCACGTGCTTCGTTTTGCAGATCCGTATCTCCGCTTCGATACTTCACGAACCATCGCCAAATGGTTCGTTCGTTGGCTGTATTCTCCCCAACCGCTTTGTTACCGTTTCGAGTGGCAATACTTGCCAAATGGCCTAGTTTAAATACATACAGGAAAATGACTCTCAAATCCGGCGTCTGCGTGTTTCCTTTGCAAGCCACGTTACGTCCGAACAAGCCACGCCTGAACCTTGTTCTTCGCACACGTGCTAGCTATTTATAGTAACTTTATGTCGTAATACGCACAACACTTGTGGGTGGTTCTATTCCGCTGTGGTGGGAGCCTGTCTCCACTGCTCGTTCGCGCCGGACATTTCATTCGTACCAACCCAATAATTCAATGGAAAACAACTGCCTAATGTCAACTAAAGATCTTATTTTGAAGTAAAATTTATTTAGGATTACAATTCACGGATTAATTTTTCAGTCTAAAGCTCTGAAAATGTGGTCGCCTTGAAGGGCGCCAAGAACCATCCTTACAACCCTACATGCATGATTTGTATGTTCTTAGGTTTTGAGTCTAATCTGGAATGGTTTAAAATATATACATATAACAGTTGTCACACTATCCTGGTTTCTGTGATGGTCTAACCATTGAGGAAATGTTATTCATTCAAATTCATTTTATCATGTTTATTAATAAAATTTACTCAGAGCAGCAGCATGGCATCAACCCGAAATTCTCCAGATCTGTATGTCCGCTTTTCGCGTTTCCTACAAAATCCATTTGATTGGAGGCGCGAGGAAAAGAATAAACCCATTTTCAAGAAGAGAGACACGTGACTCAGTGGAGGAAGGGACATCAAGTGATTCTCCAGTTAAGTGGTAATTTCCGCAATGCTACAGAAACATCGAGAACCACCCGGACGTGGGCGGCTCAAAACTGAACGAAAGAGGGAGAAGTGTCAGACGCGATTCCACGGTATCTGCCTTTCGGAAGAAAACCCTCAAGTGCAGTGTCACAATTTCACTATATAAGCAGACCTTTAACTGAATGCAAAATATCGAGTAATACAAAAATAAAAAAAATCCCGCCGAGACTGAAAATTTGTTTTAAAAAAGAACATGCTCAAGTAGGCAGTATTGAAAGGACCACGGTCAATCTAAAAAACAACGTCAACAGACAAGAAACATTCTTTCCTTCAACAGTTCCTATCTTCTATGTCATGATTACAGAAAAAAAAAAAAGAAAAAAAAAAGAGGAGCGAAAGGCAGCCCTATGGCTTTGATCTACCATCTGGAGTGCGCTTTCTAATACTTGGGAGAGAGGTGAAAAAATGCCATATCTACACTATCTACCAACAAGTAATTGGACACCCCTGCAATCGACGATATCTGCGGTCCTGATACACGTCACGGCCGCCGCCGCCGTTAAATATCGTGTGGGAAACAACAACACAACCAGTCGCATGCAAGATGCCACGCAGTTTGGAGCTCTCTGATTTCGAGAAAGGTGTAATCGTCGGGTATCACAGAAATGGCCGATCCATACGTGACATATCCAGCGAGTTGAAGTACCCAAAATCGACAGTGGCCTACGTGATTGGCAAGTGGAAGATGAGAGGTGACTGTCGGAATGTGCCCCGACCCGGCAGACCCACAAAACTGGGAGTTACAGACCGACAGGTGCTGGCCAGAGAAATTCGGAAGAACCGCACCAAATCGATGGGCCACATCCGCGAGGAGTTTCAACGGGCATCCGGGAGTGTTCTTTCGATGAATACCATCCGGAAGGAAGCCCATCTGCTCGGTTATCATGGACGTGCTGCCGCCTACAAGCCTTTTTGATCACCAAGTCCAATAGCGCTGCTCGGCTAACGTGGTGCAAAGAACGTCGACAGTGGACCGTTGAACAGTGGAAACAGGTTCTCTGGAGCGACGAATCAAAGTTCACCCTCTACCGATCGGATGGCAGGGTCTGGGTTTGGCGTCTGCCTGGAGAACGCCTCTTGCCGGAATGTATTGTGCCAACTGTGAAGTTCGGCGGCGGTGGAATTATGCTATGGGGGTGTTTCTCCTGGTATGGCGCGGGACCCTTGGTCGCAATTCTTGGTAGACTCAACGCCGAGACCTACTGCACCATTTTCGATGACCATGCGCTTTCTATTGTGGCAGTTTTGCGGGGTGGACCCATGTTACTTTCAGGATGACAATGCCACCTGTCATGTTGCGAGGTCCACCATGGCTTGGTATGGTGACAATGGGGTTAATCGAATGGACTGGCCTGCGCAGATCCCGGACCTTAATCCTATCGAGCACCTCTGGGACGAGTTGGAGAGTCGACTTAAGGGGTGCCCCCACCGTCCGAAATCGGTGAAGGAACTGACCTGTCTTCTCCAAGCCGAGTGGAAGAAAATACCGCTAGCCGTCGTACAACGCCTGGTTGAGAGTATGCCCCGGAGGGTCGCAGCTGTAATCGCCGCTCGTGGAGGCTCCACCAACTATTGAAGGTGAATATCATCGAAATCGAACCATTTTTACGCCAGTTATCGTGCGGACGGACGGACAAAGCTGGAGCATATACGCTTCTTCAACCTACGGTTGGAAAGCGTAAAAAAAAGGGAATCCGATTTGCATTTCAAAGTAAGTCCAGTCCCCGCAGGATCAAATGGTGACACGTTTCCACAAAAGTATCACTATCTGAAACAAATCATCCTGAAATGTTGTTAGTTTAACGTTTCGTCTAATCGAAAGTGCGAGCGCACGATTATTTGTTTTGTAGATTTGTTTCTTATGAATACGCATAGTTATCAGTTAAATATTTAGTACGTTTGATACGTACTAAATTTTTTCCTTTGCTATCACAGGTGTCCAATTATTTGTTGGTAGATAGTGTATTTAGAAAATGTTTTTGTGAAGACGAAAATTATGTCCATGTAAGAAATTATAAGCTTATTTTTTTTTTCAGTAAACCAGCGCAAGAACTTAAACTAATACCCAACCCTAAGTGACAAAGTCAGAGCTCTTGAAAAAGGCAGAAGTACGGTTTTCTAAGTAAAACAAGATTGTTTTTAAGTATTTTCTGTAGTGCAATACTTTCAACATAAGATTTTCTGCACAATGGACGTGCGAGGTCATTGTGCAGATTTTGTTTTTCATTCTTGCATTTTTACAAGATATCTATTTCTAAAAATTTGATATGATCCAAGTTTGTTTTTCTTCGGTATCTGATCATCGTGTGTCAAAGCAACCGTTTGTTTGATTTATAGAAAAATAGTCTGACGAAATGGCCCAATTTGGCTAAAAGGCATTAAAACAGAACATACAGACAAAACGGTCTGTCCGGAACCGTGCGGACGCCAAGCCCCAATCAACCGGCAAACCAGCTGACACCTGCGAGTGTAATATTTACTTGATCATTCAGTTACAGTAATATCCACATGCAGACCACGTATTGTATTACAGCAAAGTCCATAACCGAACGTCATTTTATCCAGTAGTGATAGACCAAAGCCGCTGTATTCTGATCATAGTCCGGGCACATAGCCTCAAGTTCGCCTTCAGGTTCGTTTCACTGGACCTCGGATCCAAGAGGACCTCTGCACTTGATAATCTGATATTGACCATCCACCTTTGTCAGATACAAAATGCTTCTGACACCACCTTTGTCAGATGCAGAGTGCTTTTGATAATCTAAATGTCAGGTCCCACGGAAGAAGAATCAGTATTCAAATCAACAGCATTACGTGAAGTATCTGTAGGAACGGCCACATAATATCGAACTTCTTCACAGCTTTACGCTTTGTAAGTCGTAAAGAGGATTTATTTTTTTAGCAATAGACCCGGGAATTTGCTTTTACGCTTTGTACTTTCGCTGTGATGGAGGTCAGGCAATGAAATGGAATTCCTTCCCATGAATACTGTATGTACTTCATTGAAGACAAAAGTAATTATTCGTACGACAAGGCAATAGGTATAAATGCTGTCTGCGTACGATAAATGAAATCATTAAAAGTTTGCAAAGTAAAACCAAACTTATTTACAAATTTAAAATAATTTAAAAGCAAGAACTTTCGGGGCTCTCATGGCCCCATCATCAAGCTAAGTGTCGTAGGAATGCAGAGTCAATAATTATAAAGTACAAGTACCCATCATTCATTTCACCAGTTCGTCTCAAGGAGATGCCAGATAACAAAAGTTAAAGTTACAGTTCAAAAAAAGGAACTACGTAGGTTCTTCAAAATCTGGTTGTACGGAGGGGGCGACCAGCCGTCTCCACTGGCTCGGAACATAGGCCGGGAGGTCAGAATTACAGCAGGAGTCACCAAATTTAATAATACGTATAGAGGTTTTCAGTGAAAAACGCAGTCCGTTTGTTAACAGTTGAGTTTAAGATTTTTGCGTTATTCCAATCAGGTACGTAACCCTCTTGATTAACAGCTGCTGTTAGAGCCGTGTTAGATGATCCTGATAGGAGTGCATATTTGTGTTCAGCCAGACGAATGTTTAATGTCCGAAGTGTTGATCCAATGTAGAACATGTTGGTAACATTGTTTACCTGTTGAATCAATGGCATACAATAAACACCAGGTCTAACCAATGGTGATACCTTATCTCTATCATTTCTAATTAATATTCCTAGTGGTTACACCGAATGAAAGATTGTGTCGATTACATGCTTTCTTTAGAATAGACACAATAGGAGGGTAAAATTCGATCTTGCCACCGTACTTGGTTGGAGTAGTTGTAATTGACAAAGTCGCAAGGTTTAATCTCTAGTGTTTAAGTAATAATCTCCGGAAAAATTGGTCCGAGAACCCAAAAGAGCGGGCTAAAGTTAACACTCTATCCAGTTCATCAGATCTTGCTTTTCGGGTAGAGGAATGTGTGAATGCCCGTTTTATCAAAAACGGAGTGCAGCCGCTTTGTGGTCAGAGGGATGAAACGAAGAAAAAGGTATCATACAGGGGACAGAGGTCGGTTTGCGGTAAACAGAATAATGAAGTTGATGAGAGTTTAAATATCGAATCAGCATAAAATCCAAGAAGGGCAATTTACCTTCTTTCTCAAGTTCCTTGGTAAACCTGATGGTAGGAAGTTGTGAAGAAAGACATTCAGTAAATTTATCCAAAAGGGCCAAAGAGTGTGGCCAGAATATTAACAAATCATCAACATATCTTAAAAGAAATAATGGTTTATGCGGAAATATCCGTAATACATCTGAATTATTTAAAAAAGAATGGCATAGTTTGGACGAAGTGGACTGCCTTCATTTTTATAAAATCAGTTGTAAGACGCCACCTATTAAAATATCTTCCAGTTTCATTATCTATTTAGATTTGTCAGTGGAAATTTACGTCAATCAAATTAAAGTTGAAACCAAGAGCATGATCTGGCTTCTAGAAAAAAATGAAAAGGGCGATTTGAAATTAAATCGGTGTTCACAGCTTGAAAAACTCTTAAGTTACATTGATGACACTGAAGATGTTCCTCAAAGTGTGTCATTAAATCATATATCGAACGTGTTGCAGGATTATATTGACGATGACGAAGACAGCAATAAAATACACAACGTAAGATTTTGTCAAGAACAAATATCATTATTGTCAAAGAGTCAGCTCGCTCGAAGGTTTAGTCCTGACACGCTTGCGTGGGTTTTCTCACGTTTTACCAGTTCGCCGGCTGCCTACAGAATTATTCATAAAAGAGGAATTTTAATTTTGCCACACGAACGTAACTTAAGAAAATTATCATCATTACTTCCTTACAAGAGTAGCAATGACGGTAAAGAATATGAGCAATGTTTGAAAACCAAGGCTTCGAAACTGGAGCGCCACGAATTGATTGTAAATTTGTTATTAGACGAAATCATCATCCGACCTCAAATAAACTATGCGGATGGAACTCTATCTGGACTAAGTGTAAATAAAAAAATGCAGAGAGCCACTAGTATTCAGAGTTTCATGATTTCTTCTTTGTATTCAAAGAATAAAGATGTCGTGGCATTATTACCAGTGAAAAACATGACTGCCAAAGACCTACTTGCAATGACAGAAAATATTTTAGGAGTTATTCAAAGTGTGGGATTCATTGTCGTTTCGATAATAGCAGATAATACCCGAATAAACAGAAATATGTTTACATTTTTCTGTGGGGGTGAATTAAAAAGTTCAATTCCAAATCCAGCATATCCTGATTTGAAGCTATTTTTCCTTTTCGACTCGGTACATATTTTGAAGTTCATCAGAAATAACTGGATAAACCAATCGACTGAGGGCATAAGCCTTCATTTTCCTGATATCGTTGGTAATGACAGAATACTCACGACATCTTTTAATCATATCATACAGCTTCATCAAAAAGAAAAACACAGAACAATAAAATTTGCTCCAAATCTGAATGAAAAGGTTCTTTATCCCATTGGCATTAAAATACAAAATGTTAGCCTATGTTTGAGAATTTTTGACGAAAACAATATTTACGCTTTGAAACTGGAGAACAATCCTGAATACAAAGGAACTATCAAATTTTTAGAAATAATTACAAAATGGTGGAAAATTGCTGATATTAGACATCAACAACAAGGCGTATCAACTCGTGATGTCAATTCATTACCGTTTTCCGATGTTAATGATGAAAGAATTTCATTTTTGTCAGAATGTGCAGCATGGCTGAGGGCACGGAAATCCATACGAATGATGTATACAAAAAATCGCAAGAGCTGTTTTACGGAGGAAACGTTTTGTTCGTTTACGAAGACAGTCAGCGCCTTGAAGGAATTAATATTTTATCTTGTGTTAAAGAAAGATAAATGCGTTCGTACTGGAAAATTCCAAACTGATGCAATTGAAGGAACGTTCGGGCAATATCGGCAGTTGAATGGAGGGAATTACAACATATCGGTGGAACAAGTTGTGAAATCGGAGAAAAAAAAGAATTGTTCAGCTGATAAAACTCCACTCTTCAAGGTATGGATATTTTTCAATTAAAGATTTTTTAAAAGAATTTGATGTCGAAGAGGAATTAGCTGCTAAGGAAGACCTACCTGATATTGGAATAAGGGGAATTGATTTAGATGAAATACACTGCTGGTCACCCAAAATGCAACACCAAGAAGGACACGAGATAGCAAAGCCAGATTTACTGGACACATAACAAAAGATACAAAGATGAAACGATTGCGGAACACGCAGACATCAATAGTTCGTGTTCCCCCATGGCTGGCAATAACTGCCGCTACACGCCGCAGCATCGAACGAAAGAGGCTTTGGATGTAGGCTTGGGGTATGTCGGCTCAGGCTGCTTCCACACGTTGCCACAGTTCATCAGGCGTAGCCGCGGGTGGTACTTGCCTGGCCACTCGGTTGCCGATCAGCGACCAGACGTGTTCGATGGGCGACATATCGGGAGAACAGGCGGGCCACGGCAGCAGTGACACCTGGTGGGCCGGGAAGAATTGTTGCACGATGCGTGCCACGTGCGGGCGCACATTGTCCTGTTGAAACGTGGCCGCTGGCAGGTCCTGCAGGTAAGGGAGGACTACAGGCTCCAAAACGTCGGAGATGTAGCGGTTGCTGTTGAGTGTACCGGCGATGCGTACCAGAGGGGTGCGGGTGTCATATCCAATTGCGCCCCAAACCTTAACGCCAGGCGACGGACCGGTATGGCGATGCATAATGCAGGCGTCATACAGTCTCTCGCCGCGGTGCTGCCACACGCAGATCCGACCATCGTGGTGTTGCAGGCAGAAGCGGGATTCGTCGAATAAAACAATGTCGTGCCATTCCGTAGTCCAGGTGTGGCGTTCAACGGCCCACTGCCGCCGCACTCGACGGTGGCGAAACGTCAATGGTAATTGGAGCGATGGGCGCCGTGCGACAAGTCCCCACTCCTGCAGACGACGTCGAACTGTACGTGCTGACACAGTTTGTTGCGCAACACACCCTAATTCCTGCGCTAACGTTCGTGATGTGGCGGTGCGAGTTGTCAATGCCCGCCGCACAACATGCCTTTCCTCTCGTTCGGTGGTGTGCCGCGGCTGCGGCAATCGCTCACGTCGGTCCGTTCGTCCCTCTTTCACCCACCGAATCCATAGTCGTCTCACTGTGGTTGTAGGTCGTCCCGCATGGGCGCCGATGTCTCGGTACGATAAACCGCTGTCGCGATAAGCCACTATTTGTCGTCTGTCGAACTCCGAAACGTGCTGGGATGACTGCCGTATTCTGCGACGAGGCATCAGGAAACTTCCCACGCACAGGTCCGGCAGCACAGCACACTTCCACTGCTTACACCCCGCCTTCTGTACACTCTTCCTATAGTGCTTCTCGGTGGCATGCCGAGCGCACATGATTTGCATATGCCCTGCAATGCTAATCGTTTGCATGTCCTCTCGCGGGCGACGCATGCTGCGAATTTCAGGCCAATCGGATGCTTCCTTCTTGGTGTAGCATTTTGGGTGGCCAGCAGTGTAGATAGTGACGAGGCCGATTTATTACCTGTATTCGTTTACTTGTCCGGATATGCAGCATTCAAACAAAAAGAAAAGTTGAACTGCCACTTGTGCCAGAAAAAAATTAACGTCAAATAAAGACATAATTCTAGAATTAGGCGATTCCGAAATGAAAAAATATTTTGAACTATACTCGACCGAGGTGGACTAACATATCATTGTGAACTAGTAACACTTTCTTTCATTGCATGTTATAAATTATTTAAACTGTTTTTACGTGAAGAGAACGAACATTTACTCCATATGGGGAACATTAAATCACTACTGAAAAAACTGGCTCGGGATAAAATTTCTGAATTTTCATTACCTGGAGCTTGCATTAGATGTGGAAGAACTTATATAGATCGAGTTCGTCATGAAGTGTGTTTCATTGTTTTTGAACATTTTTTAAAACAACTACGCAAAACTCAAAAATGACGTCGTTGGTGGAAAATCTAGTAAAAGAAAATTTGCTGTCCTTTCGGCCGTTCCATGACAAGGAAGTTCAAGCATTAAACAGGTATTTTTGATTTAAATGTATTCAATTTTTTTTAATGCCCCATTAATAACGGTGGAAGACTCGTTTTTGTTCTAATTTCTTGTATTTGGTTAGCGGAAAATGTGAAACCTTTATATCTTATCAAAGTGATATGAAATTCCAAGCGCCATAAAATCAAATCCTCACAGTTAGGTTTCCGTCAATATCTTGGTTTACAATTTTTCTTCGTAACTGCAATATGCACTTTCCTATATTTTATATCTATGAGGAAATGTTCAATTTAACTGTAGTACATCGCAAACAGTATAACTTTGTTTTAGCAACATGAGATTAACCATTGATTTAAAAAATATATTTGGTAACGGGAGCAACTAAGGAGAAAGCAATGTTACTGCAGTGTCCTTCCAGATTAACGTCCGTCGCTTCCTGTGACGTCACGGCAGCGGAAAACTTTGAGACCAAACGGCGTTGAAACCGAGGACCATCATCCCTCTCTTTCTACCATCGGAACTGGGAGCAGAGCAGTTGACCAATAGAATAGAGGGAAAACTTATCTGATTGTTTGTTTGTTTCTGTGCTCTCATAACGTTTTCTTGATCAGTCAGTTAAAATCTATCTGTGCTTCTAATTTTTTGTTATTTATTCTGCGGTTTTCGTAATCTTTTAATTTCATGAATGGAGACTGCGATTAATTCAGTAGATTCTTTGTTGGAACTACCATTTTCTTCAAGATCTTTAGAGGGAAAAATTGAAGTAAAGTCCTTAGGTCGACCTACACCAGATTTGATTGTAGCTCAGACGGCGAAATGCGGGAAAGGTCGTTCATATAAGAGACAATTCAGTAGGAAGATATATAATAGCAATTCGTGGATATGTGGCTGTGAAGTGAGGAATGTTCTCTTTTGCTTTCCTTGTTTACTGTTCGGAAGCAATGATTCTTGGCCCAAAGGAGGAATAAAAGATCTCGGACACTTAAACGAGTACATAAAAAAACATTCAGAAAGCAAAAAGCATATTAACAGTGTACCAGAAGACCTCAGTGCATTTGGAAGAGTGAATATGGCAACACTATTAAATCGGGCATATCAGGACTCAATACAAAAGCGCTATGAATCAGTGGAAAGAAATCGCTATATTCTGTCTAAAATAATAGACTGTATTAAGTTTTGTGGTGCATTCGAGTTGGCGCTACGACGTCACGATGAAACTGAGACATCCGATAATAGTGGAATATTCCGAGGTCTTGTGGATCTTGTGGGGACTTTGGATAGTGTCGTAAACCAACACATTCGAAGCAGCTCGGTGTTTAAAGGCACTTCGAAAACAATTCAAAATGAATTGTTTGACTGTATGCTGGAAGTCTGTCACGAAATCATTAAGCAGGAAATGGATGAAGCTAAATTTGTAGCATTCATGGCTGACGAGACAACGGACATTTCAGAACATTTACAAATGCCACTTGTTTATAGGTAGGAAAACTGTGGATCTGTGCATGAGAGGTTTTGAGGATTTTTCAATCCCAGTGGGCAGAATGCAAATTCAATTTCGCAGTGCATTTTGGCAGAATTAAGAAAGGTTTTCTGCAATTGATCTGAAAGTAAAATTATTGCGCTAACTTACGATAGAGCTTCCTTGATGAGTAGTGCCCAAAAGGGGGTTCAAGTAAAAATTAAGGAACATTTTCCTCTTGCACACAACATCCACTGTTATGCTCACCAGCTGAATTTAATTGTACAACGAGCTGCCGCACAAAATCAATCTGCTAGGGTGTTTTTTTGCAGTATGTCAGCATTCCTAGCTTTCTTCGCACGATCACCTCAGCGTCTGTCAGCACTGGAAACCGTGGTTGCTCGACGAATTCCTAGTGGACCGGCAACAAGATGGAATTTTAAATCGCGAACTGTAAATGCCGTTTATAAAAATCAAGAAGCACTTTTGGAATGCTTTGCTGAGTTAGAAAAACCTGTTTCTTCTAAAACAGTTCAGGAAGCTAGAGAGGACAAAGAATTTGTTTTTTGGCTAACTTTTTCCACAGAATAATGCCACACGTCGATTTGCTGTACAGCCAACTTTAAGCCAGACGGACAGACACAGTGAAAATGAAAAATTGCGTTGGTGCTTTTGTGAGGGCTATAAACAGAATTCGTAGCGAAGTAGAAAGTGTTCCAACAGAAATGGAAGCGGCCTTTCTCGTTCAACAGGAGAATAAGAGACGACGCAACTAATTGCACAGAATTTCGGATGCTAAAGAAGTCTGTGATCGTATTATCACAGAAGCTCTCAATCGATTTGAGTCTTCAGATCGCCTCGATGGTGCCAAACTCCTGGATTCCGCAAATTTTCCTGCATACGCAAAAATATTTCCAGAAAAAGAGCTTGAACTGGCTGTTGAAAACTACCCAATGCTGAACAGAAACAGACTTCGAACGGAATTGACTGTTTTGTACGAAAGGCAAGACTTCCGCCAAATTGATGGAGAAATTTCTCTTCTGCAGTTGATTTTGAAGAACAACTTAGAGCACACAATTTACGAAACTGCAACTCTACCGAGGATAATTATAACAATACCAATGACAACTGCAGAGCCTGAGAGGTGTTTTTAATCACTCAAACGAATTAAGATGTTTCTAAGGAACATGATGACCCAGGATCGGTTAAACGCTTTGGCTGTGCTTTCCGTCAAAAAAGAGATTGGTGACAACCATCAAGGACTTCAATGCAAAGGTAATAGAGAAATTTGCAAATAAGAAAAACAGGAGAATGGAATTCATTTTTCGGCATTAGGTAAGCTGATTCCATATTACTCCAGTGTAATTTTTGCTTGTCAACCCATCCCCACATCTCCCCGTCACGTAGGGATACGGAAAAAATGCTGTGTGGGGAGATGGAGCAGAGTCATGGCGAATCGTGACTTTTTGGGAAGGGCTGAAACTGAAGCTTGATGCATGTGCAATTATTATTTTCCTTTTTTTTTTTTTTTTTTCCTTGTTTTCTTTTTTTTTTTTTTTTTTTTTGCCTTTCATAACTCTTTAGGCCTACTTGTGCAACACGTCGAGTAATTTCGGTAATTCATAAATAATTAATTAATATTTAAGCTCTTCAAAGTGCATTAAAATCGCAAATAATAAAACTGCAAGGGTGATTGACTGAATTGTATATTGAAGCACACAGTAAAAAAGTTTCGTTAAAAATATGAAACTGAAAAAACCTATTTAAAAAAAAAAAAAAGTAAAAATAAATGAGTAAATACGCAGCTGGCCACCCAAAATGCAACACCAAGAAGGACATGAGATAGCAAAGCCAGATTTACTGGACACATAACAACAGATACAAAGATGAAACGATTGAGCTTAGAGGCCAGTGCGACTTGCGGAACACGCAAACATCAATAGTTCCTGTGGCCCCCATAGCTGGCAATAACGGCCGCTGCACGCCGCGGCATCGAACGAAAGAGGCTTTGGTGTGGGCTTGGGGTATGTCGGTCTAGACTGCTTCCAGACATTGCCACAGTTCATCAGGCGTAGCCGCGGGTGGTGCTTGCCGGGCCACTCGGTTGCCGATCAGCGACCAGACGTGTTCGATGGGCGACATATCGGGAGAACAGGCAGGCCACGGCAGCAGTGACACCTGGTGGGCCGTGAAAAATTGTTACACGATACGTGCCACGTGCGGGCGCGCATTGTCCTGTTGAAACGTGGCCGCTGGCAGGTCCTGCAGGTAAGGGAGGACTACAGGCTCCAAAACGTCAGAGATTTAGCGGTGGCTGTTGAGTGTACCGGCGATGCGTACCAGAGGGGTGCGGGTGTCATATCCAATTGCGCCCCAAACCATAACGCCAGGTGACGGACCGGTATGGCGATGCATAATGCAGGCGTCATACAGTCTCTAGCCGCGGTGCCGCCACACGCGGATCCGATCATCGTGGTGTTGCAGGCAGAAGCTGGATTCATCGGAGAAGACAATGTCGTGCCATTCCGAAGTTCAGGTGCGGCGTTCCACGGCCCACTGCAGCTGCACTCGCCGGTGGTGTAACCTGTCGAAGTTTCATCCTGTTGCTGTTGCCCTATTTTTGCATTGAAATCACCCATAATGTTCTGCAAGTATTGCTTGCCTTCATTATTTAGATAGAGAATTTCTTCGTAAATTTCATCAACTTCTTCCCCAGGATGAGTGGTGGTGGGCGCGTAAGCTTTAGTAATCTGAGCTTGATATCTTTTTGAGAGTTGGAAAATGAGTTACGCAGCTCTGTCTGAGGAACTTTAAACTTCTAGAACATTGTCCTTCAGTTTCTTGTTTATTATACAGCCAACACCACTAGTTTTGCCAGTATCTGTCCTACGATAGTAGAAGGGATGCCCACTTTCCAGTTCAAAGAAATCTTCTCTTTTCTTCTTACCTCACGTAGCCCGACGATGTCCCACTTGATCCTATGGAGTTCCTCCTCCAATTCAAGGAGCCTTGAATCAGAAGATAGGGAGCGTCCATTGTAAGTAGCCAAGGTCAGCATCGGATGGCAGCCTAGTCCGGTCCTACGGTGATTCTTAGCCTCCGTGTCGCACCGACCGCCGCCTTGGCCAGATACATTCCAACTGACGGAGACTGAGGGCCAGAAATTAACGGTGTGAAGTCATCTTTTGGGGTGTGTGGCTATAACTCACTACGCTGGCCAAGCGGTTAGTGAGTGCAGGTTGGTGATATATATATATATATATATATATATATATATATGAATGGGATGTAAGGTCAGGTGATGCGTAACATCATAGCCTCTCCTTGACAAATGTCAACCCCGCCTTCTCGTGGTGCATCCTGTTCCCACTAAAGGGGCTCTGACGACCGCCCATAGCGGTATAACTGTACCATCAGGGATTGAGGAAATTCTATCGCACACTCACCAACCCGCTTGGCCAGCGTGGTGAGTTATGGCCCAAACCCCTCCAAAATGATTCCACAACTTAAATCTTGGCCCTCAGTCTCCGGCAGCTGGAATGTACCTGGCCAAGGCAGCGGCCAGTGCGACATGAAGGCAGAGGGTGCTAAGAATCCCCGGAGAACCGGACTAGGCTGCCATCTGATGCTGACCTTGGCTACTTACAATGGACGCTCCCTATCTTCTGATTCAAGGCTTCTTGAATTGGAAGAGGAACTACAAAGGATCAAGTAGGACATCGTGGGGCTAAGTGAGGTAAGGAGAAAAGGAGAAGATCTCATCGAACTGAAAAGTGGACATCTCTTCTACTATCGTGGGACAGATACTGGCAGAACTAGTGGTGTTGGATTTATAATAAACAAGAAACTGAAGGATAAAGTTGTAGAAGTTGAAAGTTCCTCTGACAGAGCTGCACGACTTGTTATCCAACTCTCGAAAAGATACCAGGCTCAGATTATTCAAACTTATGCACCCACCACAAGTCATCCTGAAGAAGAAATTGAAGAATTTTATGAGGAAATTTGTCATCTAAATAATAAAGGTAAGCAGCACTTGAAAATAATTATGGGAGATTTCAATGCAAAAATAGGGCAACAACAACAGAATGAAACTTCAGTAGGTAAATTCGGTCATGGCAACAGAAACCAGCGTGGAAATACTCTCGTTGAGTTTGCAGAGGCAGAAGGGTTTTTCATCTTGAACTCCTTCTTCAAGAAAAAGCCACACAGGAAATGGACATGGAGACATCCAAATGGGACGACAAGTGAAATTGATTTTATTATGTGTAACAAAAAATTCGTCATAGAAGACTGCAGTGTGCTAAACAAGTTCAACACAGGTAGTGACCATAGATTGGTGAGATGTAAGATGCACCTCAACACTAAACTTGAACGTGGCAAGCTCATAAGACAAACAAAATCTATTGACATAACCAACCTTAAAAAACACCATAATACCTTCAAGTTAGAACTGAAGAACAGGTTCTCTGCTTTAGAAGGCCTAACATCGGAAGAAGTGGACATCTCTGAAGTTAACAGAAAAGTAACCAAAGCTCTTATGGAAACAGCAACAAAATTAGCTGGGTCTAAGAACAAGTTGCATGTAAACAAATTATCAGGAAAAACCAAAATGTTGATGCAAAAAAGAAGAGAGATGAGGACAACTAAAGATGTGACTTCCAAAGTGGAATATATAGAGCTATGCAAGACAGTAAGAAAAAGTATCACTGAAGACGTAAGGAAATTCAACTGTGAACTAGTGAGGAAAGCAATTGAAAACAACCAAAGCCTAAAGATAGCAAAGGGACATCTCAGTAAGGGGAAGAAAACAGATTATGGCACTGAGAAAAGAAGATGGTTCTGTAACAAGAAATAGAGGCGAAATTTTGACAAGAGTGAAAGATTTCTACTCCAAATTATATGAAAAGGGATGATATATGCACTCCAGACATCATGAAAGATACCAGTACCAGAGTTCCTCCAGTCCTTCCAGCAGAAGTTGCACATGCAATCAAGAACATGAAGAGAGGAAAAGCTCCAGGAGAAGATGGAATTACTGTAGACATCATACAAGAAGCAAGTGGAGAAATCGAAACAGTACTCGCCCAAATTTTCACTCGATGCCTTAATGAAGGAAAGATTCCTGAGGATTGGAACACCGCTACAATGATCCTGCTACATAAGAAAGGTGACATTGAGGATCTCGGAAACTACAGACCTATCAGCCTCCTATCAGTAGTTTATAAAATCTTCACTAAAGTTCTTTCACACCGCTTGAAGGTAACACTGGACATGGCTCAACCGAGAGAACAAGCTGGATTCAGGAGTGGCTACAGCACAATAGATCATATCCACGTGCTGAGAGAACTAATTGAAAGAGCGAGGGAATATGAACTTCCATTGTGCATGGCTTTTATCGATTATGAAAAAGCCTTTGATTCGGTGAAACCATCAGCAGTTACAATGGCTCTGAAAACCTGCGGTATTGAAGATGCATACATTAATATTATTAATAACATCTATGAAAATGCAAGTGCAAAGATTAGGCTGTTTGAAAATACAACACACGTAAAAATTGGAAAGGGAGTGAGACAAGGTGACACCATATCTCCGAAGCTCTTCAATGCCACATTGGAGGGTGTTTTTCAGTCGCTGAGCTGGGAAAACAAGGGGATAAAGATTAATGGAGATTATCTAACCCACCTTCGTTTTGCTGATGACGTAGTCATTTTTGCAACTACCCCATCAGAGCTGCAGAGTATGATCCAGGAACTTGCGGACAAGAGTAAAGAAGTGGGATTAAAAATGAACTTTCAGAAGACAAAAGTGATGTTCAATGCTTTTACAAGAAATGAAGATTTATCGATTGATGGAAAAAAGCTGGAGATAACAGACACGTTCGTTTATCTTGGACAGCAGATATCAAGTGAGGGTCACATTGATGAAGAAATTAATCGGCGTACAAAACTTGCCTGGAGAGCTTTTGGAAGAAACAGCATAATTTTCAAGAGCAATATGCCATTATGTCTTAAAAGAAAAGTGTTTGATCAATGCATCCTTCCAGTGCTTACGTATGGTGCAGAGACGTGGACCTTAACTAAAAGAGACATACAAAGGCTCCAGACAACTCAAAGAAGCATGGAGAGGTGCATGCTTGGGGTAACCAGGAGAGATAAGAAGAGGAACTCGTGGATCCGAAAAATGACAAGAGTGGAAGACATCATGATCAGAGTTAAATCCCTGAAATTGCAATGGGCTGGACATACTGCCAGAAGGACAGATCATCGATGGACAGCCGAAATTTTAGATTGGATTCCAAGGGACAAGAAAAGACCCAGAAGAAGACCACATGGGAGATGGGTGGATGAAATTCGAAAGTATGCAGGGGTGACATGGAGGAGACTGGCACAAGACAGACCGTTGTGGAGGAAACTTGAGGAGACCTTCGTCCAGCAGTGGATTGATAATGGTTGACAATGATGATGATGATGATATATGAATGTGAATTCTGAATTTTCATAACTGCTGCGTTTCGCGTTTTGATCTTCAGGTTATTTTGCATTTTTCGTTTTAAATTCAAAAGTTTTGCATCCTGTTCCCACTAAAGGGGCTCTGACGACCGCCAATAGCGGTATAACTATACCATCGGGATCAGAGGAAATGCTATCCCACACTCACCAACCCGCTTGGCCAGCGTGGTGAGTTATGGCCAAACACCTGCAAAATGACTCAACAACTTAAATCTTGGCCCTCAGTCTCCGGCAGCTGGAATGTACCTGGCCAAGGCAGCGGCCAGTGCGACATGAAGGCAGAGGGTGCTAAGAATCCCCGGAGGACCGGACTAGGCTGCCATTTGATGCTGACCTTGGCTACCTATAACGGACGCTCCCTATCTTCTGATTCAAGGCTTCTTGAATTGGAAGAGGAACTACAAAGGATCAAGTGGGACATCGTCGGGCTAAGTGAGGTAAGGAGAAAAGGAGAAGATCTCATTGAACTGAAAAGTGGACATCTCTTCTATTATCGTGGGACAGATACTGGCAGAACTAGTGGTGTTGGATTTATAATAAACAAGAAACTGAAGGATAAAGTGGTAGAAGTTGAAAGTTCCTCTGACAGAGCTGCACGACTCGTTATCCAACTATCGAGAAGATACCAGGCTCAGATTATTCAAACTTATGCACCCACCACAAGTCATCCTGAAGAAGAAATTGAAGAATTTTATGAGGAAATTCGTCATCTAAATAATAAAGGTAAGCAGCACTTGAAGATAATTATGGGAGATTTCAATGCAAAAATAGGGCAACGGCAACAGAATGAAACTTCAGTAGGTAAATTCGGTCACGGCAACAGAAACCAGCGTGGAAATACTCTCGTTGAGTTTGCAGAGGCAGAAAGATTTTTTCATCTTGAACTCCTTTTTCAAGAAAAAGCCACACAGGAAATGGACATGGAGACATCCAATTGGGACGACAAGTGAAATTGATTTTATTATGTGTAACAAAAAATTCGTCATCGAAGACTGCAGTGTGCTGAACAAGTTCAACACAGGTAGTGACCATAGATTGGTGAGATGTAAGATGCACCTCAACACTAAACTGGAACGTGGCAAGCTCATAAGACAAACAAAATGTATTGACATAACCAACCTTAAAAAACACCATAATACTTTCAAGTTGGAACTGAAGAACAGATTCTCTGCTTTAGAAGGCCTAACATCGGAAGAAGTGGATATTTCGGAAGTTAACAGAAAAGTAACCAAAGCTCTAATGGAAACAGCAACAAAATTAGCTGGGTCTAAGAACAAGTTGCATGTGAACAAATTATCAGGAAAAACCAAAATGTTGATGCAAAAAGAAGAGAGATGAGGACAACTAAAGAAGATGTGACTTCCAAAGTGGAATATATAGAGCTATGCAAGACAACACGAAAAAGTATCACTGAAGACGTAAGGAAATTCAACTGTGAGCTAGTGAGGAAAGCAATTGAAAACAACCAAAGCCTTAAGATAGCAAAGGGACATCTCAGTAAGGGAAGAAAACAGATTATGGCTCTGAGAAAAGAAGATGGTTCTATAACAAGAAATAGAGGCGAAATTTTGACAAGAGTGAAAGATTTCTACTCCAAATTATATGAAAGGGATGATACATGTACTCCAGACATCATGAAAGGTACCAGAGTTCTTCCAGTCCTCCCAGCAGAAGTTGCTCATGCAATCAAGAACATGAAGCAGGGGAAAGCTCCAGGAGAAGATGGAATTACTGTAGACATCATACAAGAAGCAAGTGGAGAAATTGAAACAGTACTCGCCCAAATTTTCACTCGATGCCTTAATGAAGGGAAGATTCCTGAGGATTGGAACAATGCTACAATGATCCTGCTACATAAAAAAGGTGACATTGAGGATCTCAGGAACTACAGACCTATCAGCCTCCTATCAGTGGTTTATAAAATCTTCACTAAAGTTCTTTCACACCGCTTGAAGGTAACACTGGACATGGCTCAACCGAGAGAACAAGCTGGATTCAGGAGTGGCTACAGCACAATAGATCATATCCACGTACTGAGAGAACTAATTGAAAGAGCGAGGGAATATGAACTTCCATTGTGCATGACTTTTATCGATTATGAAAAAGCCTTTGATTCGGTGAAACCATCAGCAGTTACCACGGCTCTGAAATCCTGCGGTATTGAAGATGCATACATTAATATTATTAATAACATCTATGAAAATGCAAGTGCAAAGATTCGGCTGTTTGAAAATACAACACACATAAAAATTGGAAAGGGAGTGAGACAAGGTGACACCATATCTCCGAAGCTCTTTAATGCCACATTGGAAAATGTCTTTCAATCACTGAACTGGGAAAACAAAGGGATAAAGATTAATGGAGTTTATCTCACCCACCTTCGTTTTGCTGATGACGTAGTCATTTTTGCAACTACCCCATCAGAGCTGCAGAGTATGATCCAGGAACTTGCTGACAAGAGTAAAGAAGTGGGATTAAAAATGAACTTTCAGAAGACAAAAGTGATGTTCAATGCTTTTACAAGAAATGAAGATTTATCGATTGATGGAGAAAAACTGGAGATAACAGATACGTATGTTTATCTTGGACAGCAGATATCAAGTGAGGGTCACATTGATGAAGAAATTAATCGGCGTACAAAACTTGCCTGGAGAGCTTTTGGAAGAAACAGCATAATTTTCAAGAGCAATATGCCATTATGTCTTAAAAGAAAAGTGTTTGATCAATGCATCCTTCCAGTGCTTACGTATGGTGCAGAGACGTGGACCTTAACTAAAAGAGACATACAAAGGCTGCAGACAACTCAAAAAAGCATGGAGAGGTGCATGCTTGGTATAACCAGGAGAGATAAGAAGAGGAACTCGTGGATCCGAAAAATGACGAGAGTGGAAGACATCATGATCAGAGTTAAATCCCTGAAATGGCAATGGGCTGGACATACTGCCAGAAGGACAGACCATAGATGGACAGCCGAAATTTTAGATTGGATTCCAAGGGACAGGAAAAGACCCAGAAAAAGACCACATGGGAGATGGGTGGATGAAATTCGTAAATATGCGGGAGTGACATGGAGGAGACTGGCACAAGACAGACCGTTGTGGAGGAAACTTGGGGAGACCTTCGTCCAGCAGTGGATTGATAATGGTTGACAATGATGATGATGATATATATATATATATATATATATATATATATATATATATATATATATAAATAATTTAAGTAAATATGGATCCCATTATGTACAAGTTATGTTCATATAGATATAATTAAAAACAAGAATTAACAAAAGAAAAGGTGTTGACCGTACACTGAAAAAGCATATGTAGTTCTGTATTATTCATATGAATTTGCATTTGTGTAAGAACTTTTTAATGTCCTGCAGCACAACAAATTTCGATAATGATTCGTCATAAAAATATTCACACTTATTAAGTCCGTGAAATACACGGAAATTTTTCGGCGAATTGAAGACCATGTCTATTGCATCAAACGCGGCCTTTTTAGGCTTAGGGATTCTTCTGCGTCATCCATGCCTTTCTATTATAACGGTAGTCAACTACTAAAGACTTCACGCATTTGAAGAATCTAGGTTGATTACTTTTTACCATCATCAATAATCTCAGTTTTTCTTTGCAGTTCATGTTAGCGCCCACCAAAATTGTTATACTATCTTTGCTGTTTTTACCTCCATGACAATCGTCGTCTTTAAAAGTAAGGGTCTTGTTTGGCAAGTATTTAAAGAAAAGTCCTGTTTCGTCGACATTAAAAATGTTATCAGGGGTGTACTCTTCTGAGAGCTTTCCTTTTTGACATCGCGAACACACACCGTCGGTTAGAGAGACAAACTGAACCTGTTTTACAGAGGAGGAAGGTTACTTGTGGGGAGTATGGAGACAATTCCCTTCTCCTCTAGGCGACCCGTCGGCGTCGCAATGTCCTTGAGCACCCTTTCTTTCTTCTTCTCGCGACATCTTCGTTCTATTTTTTCTCACTTGTTTTTTTTTTTATAATATCATCATTACGGGGGGGGGGGGGGGGTGTCCCGATTTGTCTTGAAAAAAATTCGATATATAGAGTTTTTTTTTTATATATAGAAAAAGTTTTTCCATGTAATGATCATGGTGATTCACAATTCACAAAAGTTCGATATATAGAGAATTTCGGTATACAGAAGTTCAACATATGGAGGTCCGACTGTATATATACATAATATACATATAACTGCTGTCGTATATCAGATTCCACCCCACTCACAGTTGCTCTAAAATGATGGAACATGGATGAAATCGATTAGCGTGTTTTATAAACCCGGCTTTTCCGATGCCATTTTACTTTTATGGTAACACTCTTGTTATTGCCTCTTAAAATGGTCTGAACGAGTAAGAAAATGAATTCTAAGAGAGAAATGGGTGGTCATGTAAAATACCAAATTAAAGTGCAAAATATTCACTACATTTTAAACAAATCAATCTGCCAGAAGTAACACCCCAGACTCTGAGCTCAATTGTAGTACAATATTAAGTACTTTTACTGTCAAAATGAATTTTAGTCAACCTACATTTAAGCTAGTAAATGAATACTTGATGAAATAATTCGAGTTCGGGCCAAAACATGCTCCCAAAACCATGAACAGCGAACAAACTTATACCTCCCTCTATGTCCCCCTCTTTTTTTTTTATTTCAGAAATACAATGGGAAAAAAACGAAAACTGCCATTTTTGCGACTCGCCAACATTGCAGAGCCCCGCGCCTGGGTTTCGTGGGCTTCGCTGTAAATTTGCCCCTGCTTTGAGTTTTTCGTTGTGGTAGTTCAACCGCGAAACAAAAAGTTAAAATAATTCCCATTTCTAGGCTGTGCTGCCAACAGTATTATGTCTATCCATAAATTCAACAATCTTCAACACATTGTCTCTGGTTAAATTAAGGAAATGCCGAAAACCCGACAAGGTGCGGCAGCTATTCAGCATAATAGAAGTGCATCTGCTCGTGACGGCGCTCGTCATCAACTGCATTAAAAAGAAAAGGCAATGTTTGTTTTTCGGTTCGTTTAGCTTCGTTTCTTGGAATCAGTATGTCTGCTTTTTAAATTCGGAAAAGATAACTTTTTTCAGCATTCGAAATTCAAAAAGGTTGCTTAAGTTACAATATGTGTGCGCGCGCGCGCGTGTGTGTGTGTGTGCATAAAATATGACAGTACCATCACTTATGCTCTTGCAGTCCTACGAAAAATTAAATGGAATAGTACTCGTACATTTTGATATCACTGTCTTTGTGAACTTTTAAGCTCTAGTAGCCGCCCCGGTGGCGCACCGCTGGCTTCTAAACATTTGTCGTAAATGGGTTCGAACCCCAGTGAGGCATGGATGTTGTGTTTGTTTTACGGCACTGGCTCCCTCCCTTCCCTGGAACCAGTGATCCTAAATTAGGGACGGGCGATTACTTATACAGTAGTCCATTGAGTTGCTCACGGTGGTCGTTAAACCCCCAATAAGAATAAAAAAGCCTTAGTATATAGATTTACTTAGTACTTTAAAAGTTTAGTTTATGCTTCCTTGCGAGAACTGTAAAATGCACTGAAGTCATACACATTTTGTTTGACATCTTTTAACAAGTCGGCACTCCCGAAGAAAGTAACTCCTATTCATATGAACGAAAAACTTCGTTTTTTGCTTGGTTGTTTCGGGTAACGTCACGGCTTTCAGAAACGATTTAACAATGCAATGGGGATTTACTGCACTATAAATGTACATCATGTAAGATGAACTGATTTATTTTAGATTGAACAACGAAAAATACGATCCCGTAAATCTGCATCATCCTGTGACATGTTTCAGTAAAAACCGTCTGTTGTGCGCTTAACGTTCGTTTGCGTTCGCCACACCGGTATTAAATGCTATTTGCAGCTAGGTAACTAAATAACACATTGTAACGACTACCAACACAATTTGACAATCCCTGGTCATTATCATTAAATGAGTTTACAATAAAATCTAAACTCGTAAAAACAACATTTTCGCATCTGCGCTGCATAGTATCTTTTACGTACGTTAATACTTTTGCTTACGCTTTTATATCCTTAGTCAGGTTGCTTTGTTTTAAAAGGTAGGCGAAATTAAACTGAGGTCGCAGTAAATTGAGGCATTCACTCCCTTATGAAATTATGCAAATAGCGTGTTGTTGATTTTCAAATAATCTGAAGTTTTCTTTCGACAAATATAAGATTCACGACATTTGTCCGGGATAAGCCAGGGTATATCAATGAAAAATTCTAAACTATAAGCAAATAATTCCAAACTATAAGCAAAGGTGTTACGGCAACAAGGTAGACTTACGAAACTCGAGCTTTCAAGCAGTTCCCGACTTCGCATGTATTGCTTCGCCTTGTTTACATACAGCCTGCTCACACCCATGATTACGGGGCAAAAAGTCTAGCTCCGCATAAATTTCATGCAGCGACTTTTTATGCGCAAAACTGCTGATTTTTTTATGTAAAGGAGATGCAGAATAATTAACAGAACGGACATTTTTATCGGCTACGAGCTTGTACTTACCTTCAACGGTCCGTAAGGCAGAATAACTTCTGCCGTAAGAAAAGAAGCATATAATAAAGAAACATAATGAAGTAAGTATACTCCTTATTTTCTCAATATTACGAGTACTAATCATAGGTGTAAGTTATATCCTCAGCCGTGTCCTTTTAGGGAGAACGACACAACTAAGGATATAACTGACAAACGGTCACGAAATCCTATTATGTGGAGTTTTTCAGTGGCGGCTCGTGGTAAGCTGAGATGGGAGAGGGCATCTTAAATTTGTAGATATCACGATATCACTTCGAAAGCTAAGTTACTGAGCCTGTGCTGATGCTCTCCGTTTAATAATAATAATTATATATATATATTACTGTACAATGGTTCTGAAATCGTGCGGTATTGAAGATGCATACATTAATATTATTAATAACATCTATGAAAATGCATGTGTAAAGATTCGGCTGTTTGAAAATACAACACACATAAAAATTGGAAAGGGAGGGAGACAAGGTGACACCATATCTCCGAAGCTCTTTAACGCTACATTGGAAAATGTCTTTCAATCACTGAACTGGGAAAACAAAGTGATAAAGATTAATGGAGATTATCTAACCCACCTTCGTTTTGCTGATGACATAGTCATTTTTGCAACTACCCCATCAGAGCTGCAGAGTATGATCCAAGAACTTGCTGACAAGAGTAAAGAAGTGGGATTAAAAATGAACTTTTAGAAGACAAAAGTGATGTTCAATGCTTTCACACGAAATGAAGATTTATCAATTGATGGAGAAAAGCTGGAGATAACAGACACGTACGTTTATCTTGGACAGCAGATATCAAGTGAGGGTCACATTGATGAAGAAATTAATCGGCGTACAAAACTTGCCTGGAGAGCTTTTGGAAGAAACAGCATAATTTTCAAGAGCAATATGCCATTATGTCTTAAAAGAAAAGTGTTTGATCAATGCATCCTTAAAGTGCTTACATATGGTGCAGAGACGTGGACCTTAACTAAAAGAGACATACAAAGGCTGCAGACAACTCAAAAAAGCATGGAGAGGTGCATGCTTGGTGTAACCAGGAGAGATAAGAAGAGGAACTCGTGGATCCGAAAAATGACAAGAGTGGAAGACATCGTGATCAGAGTTAAATCCCTGATATGGCAATGGGCTGGACATACTGCCAGAAGGACAGACTATCGATGGACAGCCGATATTTTAGATTGGATTCCAAGGGACAGGAAAAGACCCAGAATAAGACCACATGGGAGATGGGTGGATGAAATTCGAAAGTATGCGGGAGTGACATGGAGGAGACTAGCACAAGACAGACCGTTGCGGAGGAAACTTGGGGAGACCTTCGTCCAGCAGTGGATTGATAATGGTTGACAATGATGATGATTATGATATATATATATATATATTTGATCGAAAGTGCTTTTTTTTACAAGAAATGAATATTTAGTATTTATATTTAGCGATTGATAGGGAAAATGTAGAGGTACCGATACCTAAATTAGGCAACAGATATTAAGCGATGGCCACATTGCCACATTTATGAAGAAAATAATCGACCTATAAAACTCGGTCGGATGCATTATTTCTTAAAAAGAAACTGATTAATCAGTGCATCCTTCCAGTTCTTACGCATGGAGCACAGACATGGACCTCAACTAAAATAGACATACAGACGTTACAGACAACTGAAAGGAGCATGTAGAGATGCATGTTTAATGTTACCAAGAAAGATACAAATAGGAACTCGTGGATCGGGAAAATGACAAGAGTGGAGGACATTATGGTCATAATTCCTGAAATTGCAATGGGATGGACATATTGCTAGAAGAAAGAGCCACCGACGGAGAGTTGAAATATTGAACTGGATAGCAAGGGAATAAACAATACCCAGAAGATGACAAGAGGGAGATCAAACACTTTTCTTTTAAAACATAATGGCATATTGCTTTTGAAAATTATGCTGTTTCTTCCAAAAGCTCTCCAGGCAAGTTTTGTACGTCGATTAATTTCTTCATCAATGTGACCCTCACTTGATATCTGCTGTCCAAAATAAACGTACGTGTCTGTTATCTCCAGCTTTTCTCCATCAATCGATAAATCTTCATTTCTTGTAAAATCATTGAACATCACTTTTGTCTTCTGAAAGTTCATTTTTAATCCCACTTCTTTACTCTTGTCAGCAAGTTCCTGGATCATACTCTGCAGCTCTGATGGGGTAGTTGCAAAAATGACTATGTCATCAGCAAAACGTAGGTGGGTTAGATAATCTCCATTAATCTTTATCCCTTTGTTTTCCCAGTTCAGTGATTGAAAGACATTTTCCAATGTGGTATTAAAGAGCTTGGGAGATATAGTGTCACCTTGTCTCACTTCCTTTCCAATTTTTATGTGTATTGTATTTTAAAACAGCCGAATCTTTGCACTTGCATTTTCATAGATCTTATTAATAATATTAATGTATGCATCTTCAATACCGCAGGATTTCAGAGCCATTGCAACTGCTGATGGTTTCACCGAATCGAAGGCTTTTTCATAATCGATAAAAGCCATGCACAATGAAAGTTCATATTCCCTCGCTCTTTCAATTAGTTCTCTCAGTACGTGGATATGATCTATTGTGCTGTAGCCACACCTGAATCCAGCGTGTTCTCTCGGTTGAGCCATGACCATTGTCACCTTCAAGGGGTGTGGAAGAATTTTAGTGAAGATTTTATAAACCACTGATAGGAGGCTGATAGGTCTGTAGTTCCTGAGATCCTCAATGTCACCTTTTTTATGTAGCAGGATCATTGTAGCGGTGTTCCAATCCTCAGCAACCTTCCCTTCATTAAGGCATAGAGTGAAAATTTGGGCGAGTACTCTTTCGATTTCTCCACTTGCTTCTTGTATGATGTCTACAGTAATTCCATCTTCTCCTGGAGCTTTTCCCCGCTTCATGTTCTTGATTGCATGTGCAACTTCTGCTGGGAGGACTGGAAGAACTCTGGTACTGGTACCTTTCATGATGTCTGGAGTACATGTATCATCCCTTTCATATAATTTGGAGTAGAAATCTTTCACTCTTGTCAAAATTTCTGCCTGTATTTCTTGTTACAGAACCATCTTCTTTTCTCAGTGCCATAATCTGTTTTCTTCCCTTGCTGAGATGTCCCTTTGCTATCTTTAGGCTTTGGTTGTTTTCAATTGCTTTCCTCACTAGTTCACAGTTGAATTTCCTTACATCTTCATTGATACTTTTTCGTACTGTTTTGCATAGCTCTATATATTCCACTTTGGAAGTCACATCTTCTTTAGTTGTCCTCATCTCTCTTCTTTTTTGCATCAACATTTTGGTTTTTCCTGATAATTTGTTCACATGCAACTTGTTCTTAGACCCAGCTAATTTTGTTGCTGTTTCCATAAGAGCTTTGGTTACTTTCCTGTTAACTTCAGAAATATCCACTTTTTCTGATGTTAGGCCTTCTAATGCAGAGAATCTGTTCTTCAGTTCCAACTTGAAGGTTTTATGGCGTTTTTGAAGGTTGGTTATGTCAATACATTTTGTTTGTCTTATGAGCTTGCCACGTTCGAGTTTAGTGTTGAGGTGCATCTTACATCTCACCAATCTATGGTCACTACCTGTGTTGAACTTGTTTAGCACACTGCAGTCTTCTATGACGAATTTTTTGTTACACATAATAAAATCAATTTCACTTGTCGTCCCATTTGGATGTCTCCATGTCCATTTCCTGTGTGGCTTTTCTTGGAAAAGGAGTTCAAGATTAAAAACCTTCTGCCTCTGCAAACTCAACGAGAGTATTTCCACGATGGTTTTTGTTGCCGTGACCGAATTTACCCACTGAAGTTTCATTCTGTTGCCGTTGCCCTATTTTTGCATTGAAATCTCCCATAATTATCTTCAAGTGCTGCTTACCTTTATTATTTAGATGACGAATTTCCTCATAAAATTCTTCAATTTCTTCTTCAGGATGACT
Organism: Macrothele yani; assembly: GCA_039090855.1. Taxonomy (NCBI): domain Eukaryota; kingdom Metazoa; phylum Arthropoda; class Arachnida; order Araneae; family Macrothelidae; genus Macrothele; species Macrothele yani. Next base: position 519,212 of record CM076996.1, on the reverse strand, counting down.
TGTGGTGGGTGCATAAGTTTGGATTATCTGAGCCTGGTATCTTCTCGAGAGTTGGATAATGAATCGTGCAACTCTGTCAGAGGAACTTTCAACTTCTACAACTTTATCCTTTAGTTTCTTGTTTATTATAAATCCAACACCACTAGTTCTGCCAGTATCTGTCCCACGATAGTAGAAGAGATGTCCACTTTTCAGTTCAATGAGATCTTCTCCTTTTCTCCTTACCTCACTTAGCCCGACGATGTCCCACTTGATCCTTTGTAGTTCCTCTTCCAATTCAAGAAGCCTTGAATCAGAAGATAGGGAGCGTCCATTTTACGTAGCCAAGGTCAGCATCAGATGGCAGCCTAGTCCGGTCCTCCGGGGATTCTTAGCACCCTCTGCCTTCATGTCGTACTGGCCGCTGCCTTGGCCAGGTACATTCTAGCTGCCGGAGACTGAGGGCCAAGATTTAAGTTGTGGAGTCATTTTGAAGGGGTTTGGCCATAACTCACCACGCTGGCCAAGCGGGTTGGTGAGTGCGGGATAGCATTTCCTCTAATCGCGATGGTATAGTTATAGCGCTATTGGTGGTCGTTAGAGCCCCTTTAGTGGGAACAGGATGCACCACGAGAAGGCGAGGTTGACATTTGTCAAGGAGAGGCTGTGATGTTACGCATTTGCCACTGACAGTTTTAAGCAAATAAGCTATGGCTGCATGCTGTTGCCGCCAGAGGGCGAGGCTAGTATAAAAAGGGGAAGCTCGACAATAGTAGAAGTGATTTTTGGGTGACGAGATATGTAAAAAATGCGATTTGACGGACTTTCAACGTGGGATGATTGTAAGAGCTCGGAGCCATGAAGTGAGTATCACCGAAACCGCCGCATTCGTGAAATGTTCCAGAGCAGCTGTTGTTAAAGTGTTAAAAGACTGGACTGTTAGCCAAAAAACTGGGTCTCTATGTGCAACGTGCGGTCGTCATAGATTAGTGACTGCTCGGGCGGAACGGAGAGTATTGAGACTGGAAACAGACAACAGGAGGGGAGCAGTGCAGCAAATTACAGACCATCTTAATCAAGGATCCCCTCAAATGATCTCTGCACGCACTGTTCACCATACACTGCATCGGATGGGATATGGCAGCCGAAGGCCTGTTCGAACAACTTTGCTGACCGCAGTTAACAAGAGAAAACGTCTCCAGTTGGTACAGGAGCACAAGGATTGGACAGTCGATAATTGGAAACAAATTATGTGGTCCGATGAATCACGTTTTCAGTTGCACCATGCCGATGGCCGAGTGAGAATTTGGCGGAAACAGCACGAAAACATGGACCCCAAATGCATTGCTACAACCCTTCAAGCTGGTGGAGGCAACGTTATGGTTTGGGGAATTTTTCCTGACATGCTTTGGGGCCTTTAATTCGTGTTGATCAACGTCTGACTGGCACATCATATCTAAACATCGTTGCGGACCAAGTGCATCCTGTCATGTGGATGGTTTATCCCAATGGCGATGGCTACTTTCAACAAGATAATGCGTCCTGCCATAGTGCTCGTATTGTACAGGATTGGTTTCAGGAACATGCCGGTGAGTTTATTTTGGTTAGGTGACCCCCACAATCTCCAGATCTCAACCCCATTGAGAATTTGTGGGATGAAGTTGAACAAGCCATCAGACAGCTGGATCCACAACCCTGCAATCTCACACTCTTTGAAAGTGCTATTCACAAGCATGGTCTCAGATCCCACAAACTACCTATCAACATCTCGTGAAGTCCATGCCACGAAGAATCGACCCAGTATTAAAGGCAAAAGGTGGCCCAAAGAAGTACTGAAGGGGTGGTCATAATAAAGTGGCCACTCAGTGTATAAAGACAAAAAATTTAATGCGTGTGCCAGTGTTAGCGGAGACACACTCAAGGTGATGTACGCATTCTCAAGTGTCTCACTGTGACCCCTAGAAACATGACAAAAAAAATAATTTTTTCTTCTGATACATTCCATTTGAAACTTCTACTTGATACCGACCACAGCAACTTGGACGGCGATGAAAAACATTTTGTGGAATTTTGAAGGGTCTGTCAGAATTTCGCAATGAGTTGTTATTGCGATACTCTCACACACCGGCATTCTCTTTAATAAAAACGGGTTGCAAACATATTCAGTCCAGTTTTAATTTTGAAGCCATGATAACAATTTAGCGTAGAAAAATTTGTTTTCCAAAATTTACCAACTTCGTAAATTTTCTAAACAATGGTATCTGATTAAATGTTCTTTTCAAAGTAATTAAGTATAATGCACTACCTCAATTGAAATGCGCAGCTTATTTTTGGGAGGGAGTGGGGATGCAGCAGAAAAATAAAATGTACCCAGTGGGGTGACTTCAATGAATTTTGGTGAATAAAAATTTACGTGAGTTTAAAAGCGAAAATTTCGCTGTGCTTGGTAAGTGAAGAAATCAATTTTGTGCAAGTATTTCGCTGCAGAAATTCGTCTCTCTCTCTCTCTCTCTCTCTCTCTCTCTCTCTCTCTCTCTCTTTTTTTTTTTTTTTTCAATTTATCCGATGCTGAACTCTATTTTTAATCGCAATTTGTTCACATGCCCATTTTGACCAGAAGAGAAAATATAAGTAAAACTTCTTTGCAAAAGTCCCAGCAACTGAGTATTTGTTATTAGCAAACACGAATAATCTCCAGTTCGATGGGAGTAACATTGTTGTTAGAATTATTACGTTGAATAAAAGCAGGAACAAACCAAAAATTGGAAGAAAAAACAAAACAAAACAGGTTGAGTGATACATCCAAATGTTATGGTGAAATTTTGGAAGTCACGCGCATTAAAATCTTATAAGGATGATTTGGTGTATTAAAAATAGAAACTTATGCTGATATTGAAATTTATAAGTAAATTACAGAAAATTAGAATTTGGGAGATGGGTGGATGCATTTCGAAACAAAACTGAAATTTTGAATAAGGCCATGAAACAAAATAGAAAAATAAAATGCACCACTGAATTTGGGAACTCCCAAAAGTTACTATTGTATTGTTTGCGTTGCTTGCGTTTGACGAGTAGATACACCTGTAGATACACCTAAAAGTGTAAGAAAGGTAACTGTTGTTTGCATGTGTACCAAATTTGTAAACACTAAAATTTAATGGTATACAATGTACACGTGTAAATAACTTTTGGAGGTAAAGATGTCAAATATAATGGTTAAGGACAAAAACATTGATTTTACCACAATAACCTAAGATTTATTTCCTCAACTCAGTCATTGCTGAAGGGGATGCAGTTGAACCATGTGATGAAAATTCACACTTAAAATATCTAAAACTTCACTGCACTAAGGTTTAGGTTTTTGAAAGGCCACTTGGCCTATATTTATTTTAAAACTTAACCAAAAACAACCAAACAATAACAAAGTGTTTCAAGAAGTCGGATAATTACCCAGACAACCATGTGTTTTTGTTTTCGAACACAATCAGCTTTTAACATTTTTTTGTCAATTCCACTTTTGGCAACCAGGCCTTATAAAAGCAAACAAAATCAGATGACACTCAGTTGTTGTATTTATATAAACCATAAAAGGAAGAAACACATATTTTTGCCAGAAAATCAAGATTTGCAAAAACACATAAATGCTCTTGACTTAGGGAACATAACATAAACACTGTGGATGAGTTTGGACAGCTGAAGTGCAATTTCTCACTCTCTTCATAAATTTATAGATTATTGTATACCAACTACAGATTTCATTTCCTTTTGAACACACCCCTCAAACCAGTTTCCTTAACCAACATTAATTTTAAAATTGCATTAACTGAGTAAAAAAAAAAAAAATTATAAATAACCAAAAGTTACTTCCGTAAACACTCCTACACTACCAGGAAAATTTGCATTAAAACTTAATATACTCAACATTCTAGCATTACTTGATACAAAATCACTCTACTAAACACACTGTACTAAATACCTTACTCAATCATCTCAAAAAGCTATCATTACACCATAATGCTGACAAATATACTTAAAGTTCACCCTATCATCTGGAAAAATTCAAAAGACTTCACTATTCAAACTTGCTCTGAGTACACAATATCCCACTATGTAAACAAAAGGCAAACACTAACTCTCAACACTCCTGGACACAAATTCATACTTATCTGCACTCCCACTGTTCACAACAATTTAAAATGTACACCACGAATTCTCACCAGCAATTTATCAACAACTTAATCGAAAAATTCAAACTAGTACCATGTAAGCTTGTAGTAATTTTTACTAACTCATGTAGTAAGCCACTGAGGTAACCTGTAGGCAAAACATCTCAGTCAAATTACTAAATTTCACTTAAAAACAAAATTCTCACTGGGAGGAAGTATTATTGAGGCTGAAGGTGAGATTGGGTCGTGAATCCAATTCGACCTATGCACCGAAATGGTAAAATATGTGTGACTATAGCCCTGTATTGGTTCTTCACTCTGATTTTGGGACAACATCACATCACTCTCTGATAAGTACCACCTCCTATGAGCCAAAGAGCTTACTCGGGCAGAAAACAAATCCCCCAATCTGTTTTCATGCACCCTTTCAGACCTGAGGCATGTCCACATAGGGGAAAGCACCTCACCAGAGTTCTCTTGCCCCCAAAATATCTCATTCTCTATTTTCCAGAAAACTCAATACATCACCCCTTTTTCCCAGAAAATCACTTCATATATTTCCAGAAAATTACTACTACTACTACTATCACTAAGCTGTTCTCTGAGATTCAGAGGTTAGCTCCAAAAAGAAATACAAACTTCCAGATATTTTTACTTATTGTTGTCGTATCAAACTTCGCCATTTACAGCGATCTTGACATACAACTCGTGCTTCACTGATATCCATTACACGCCATACACAAGATCTTTTATACTTCATACTCATAATCTTTTTCTCATGCAGACACTCCTGAATCTGATCCACCCATGTCTTCCTTGGCCTTCCTCTGCCTTTCCTTCCTGCCACTTGGGCTGAAAATATTTTATTAGTATGCATTTCATCACTCATTCTTTCAACATGGCCAAACCAAAGAAGCATATTGGTCTCCACCTTGCTAACAACATTTTGCTTTACATCACACAACTGCAATACATCTTCATTCCTCACACAATCAGATCGTGTCTTGCCACAAACCCCACGTAAGTAACGCATTTCTCCAGCACACAAACGACTCCTATGTTTCTTCTGCAGTACCCAGGTTTCACTGCCATACATCAGAGTAGGAACAATTACTGTTTCATACACAGCCATGCGGTACTCTCTAGAGAACCCATCATTCCTGTGAAAACCTCCCAGAGCACCTATGACTTTCAAAGAAGAATTCACTCGCCTACTGATTTCACCATCCAACTTGTTCTTTCTGTCAAACATGCTTCCTAAATACACAAACTCACTCACCTGGTCAATCACAGTGCCATTTATACTTACATTACATTCAGTGCTACCCATTCTTCTCTCAAACACCATAACTTTGGTTTTCCCCTTATTTATACTCAGTTTGAATTTCATGCGAACTTCGTGCATCCGAGTCAACATACTCTGCAACTCACTTTTGCTCTCTGCCAACAGGACAGTGTCATCAGCATACAGCAATCTGCACACACGGATATCACCAAGACATAAACTACTATTATCTATTTTGGCCTCACGCATGCATGCGTCCATAAATATATTAAACAGCCATGGTGACATTACACAACCTTGTCTAACTCCTGCACCAATGGAAAACCATTTTGATAAAACACCATTCACTCGTACACAAGCTCTACTACCAACATACATGGCTTTTACACTATTAAGTAGATTCCCAGTAACACCATATTCATTCAATACCTTCCACAAAAGTGTCCTATTGACTCGGTCGTAAGCTTTCTCTAAATCTATGAAGGCAGTGAAAACTTTCTTCCCAACAGCCAGATACTTTTCAATCATCATGCGTAATGCAAAAATCTGGTTAGTGTAGCCTTTACCAGGCATAAAACCACTCTGAACATCCCACACTTTCAATGATGTAAGACCCCGTACTTTTTCAATAACAACCGTACCAAACACTTTCCCTGGCACACTCAGTAGGCTAATACCACGACAGTTCTTGCATTCAGTCTGATCACCTTTTCCCTTATACAAGGGAACAATGATAGCAACCTTCCAATCCCGAGGGACCATTCCTAACTCCCAGCACAACTGGCAAATTTCAGTTAACCAGTCAATTATAGAGTCACCACCATACTTCAACATCTCTGCAGTTATGCCATCAACTCCTGGAGCCTTACCATTCTGAAGAGATTTTAGAGCTTTACACACTTCTTCTCTTGAGATCCCTCCCTCATTGTGACATCATCTGCATCTGTCTCAGAACCATTTTTGCTCTCCTGATCTAATAACTCACAGAAGTATTCGCCCCATCTGTCACTTAACTCATTGGGCTCCCATATCATTTCCCCAATCTCATTCTTCACACAACTTACAACTTTGTTTCCCCTATTTTTCCTGAGTCTCATGTACTTCCAGAAGGACTTTCTATCTTTCCAAAAAGTCAGTTCATGCCTTTCCACTTTCTCTTTCCTATCTTTTGCCTTACTGTGGCGAATTAGCTTAGCAGCTTCACGTTTCTTACAGCGATATTCATCCACAGAGACTCTACCTTGCAACATCCCCAAATAGGCTTCCTTCTTTTTCTTTACTGCCTCATCAATCTCACTATTCCACCAAGCATCATCTCTATTGTTACCCACTATTGTGGTGCCACAGACTCTTTAGCAGCAGTAACAACACAGTTCTTAAAACATTCCCACTTCTTTTCTACATCCCTCTCACAAGATTTCAGATCCTTCAGTCGTTCTCTGAGTAAGTCAGAATACCGCTGATGATCTTCAAGGAGCCTATCAACCTTTATTCTTCCTATCCTGGGTTTCTTCCTATTCCTTTTCCTCCAACCAACATTAAGTTTCACTCGTGACACTACCAAGTAATGATCAGAACCAACATCCGCACCTCTCATCACACGGGTGTCAACAACTAAGTGTTTCAAACACTGATCGTAAACAACAAAATCTATCACACTCTTTTGACCAAGAGTACGATTTTCCCAAGTATATGTGTGTATATGCTTGTGGTTGAAAAATGTATTAGATACACACAAATCATTCTCAATGCAGAGTTCAATTAATCCCTCACCATTATCATTCACACAAGGATCATTAAACTTACCCAGAACATTGTCAGAAATTGCATTCTGCACACCTACTCTAGCATTGAAATCCCCTGCTATTATAACTTTTTCTTTAGCACCAAACTGGCTCAAAACAGCTTTTAGCTCATTCCAGAAATCTTCTTTCTTATCAGAAGGTTCAGAGTCACAAGGAACATGCACTACAACAATTACAATTCTCTGACGTTTCACTTTCAAACGAATCCAGAGAATTCTCTCACTTATGCAACTATAGTGAATCCAGTTGTTCTTCATCTTTTCACTTAAAATCACACCTACACCAGCCTGTCCTCTCATATTATCCAATACTCCAGACCACACACTCACCGTGCCATTCACTTCTTCTACCCCAATTTCCTTCTTTTTGGTTTCACTTACACACAGCACATCCAGTCTATACTTATTCATCTCCTCAATCACCTCACTCATCTTGCCATTTATACCTCTAGTATTCCGTACACCAATCTTACATTCACTCAGCCGAGATCGCTTTCTCATACGCCGTTTAGAAAAAGTCCAGGTCGATTCCGTGGTTGACCGTCCTTCTCAAGTGTGGTAGGTCCACCATATCCCACACTTGAGTCATTCTTAATATTTCTTTTTGTCTTTTTAATCAGGTAAGTACATCAGTGTGGTGGATTAGCCCACAGCTGAGGGTTCCAGTTGGTCATTCAACCTAAGGATTCTGGAACAAAAATCATTTCCAGAAAATCACTTCATATATTTCCAGAAAATCACTTCATATCCATATTTCCAGGAACACACTGTACTCACTCATCTCCCAGAAAATCGCTATACCGCAGAACCACTTATTACCAGAAAAAAAATTTAACACCTATCGCAAATCTATCCATTTCCAGAAATCACCTCCTCCTGAAGAATTCCAACGTTACACAAGGGTAACGTACAGTACAACACTTTATTAACCTAGTCAGCGTGCATGCCCTTTTTAATGTCTCCCACTCATGAAAATAATTTTCCAGATCCATCTGCTGATATGGTCCCTAGTCACACTAACTATTAAATGGTACAAACAATTTTACACCCCTTTCTTGCCAAACTAGAAAATCACCACAACCTGCCTTTAAGACAAAAAAAACTTACTATCAGACTCTTACTTTATACCTACTACTACCAAATACAATTTATGCAATATTAAAATTTACCAAGCACACAGAGTTAAATTTCAATAATAATAATAACTGGTTTGAGGAGTTGCTTTTTCATGATAGATTATAACACAATTTGGATTTCAGATATTCCTTACACCTGTAAAAAAAACTTACACAGAATAACACTATCATAAAAAAAAACCCTGAATGGAAAAACATTTACATTTTTATTACTTTAGTTTTACTGACCCAAGCACGGATTATAACTGAAACCTGACCATAGATTATAACTGAAACCACAGTCAAAAACTCACATGTTAAATATTTTAGAGTAACCCTAACATATCTCTTTCTTTTCCCTTTGAAATGCCAAAACAAAGTTTCTTTACCTTTTTCCGTGTGCGCAGGCAGCACCGCTTACGTTGGCTCACAACAAGAAAAAGTTTGTTTTGTTCTGTTTCTTTTCTTTTTCACTTCCCAAAACAAAAGAGGGTGGATGAGAAACAACACTGTCTCTCCTCTTTCTGTAGCCAGGGTTTAAGGAGGGGGAGTCTTGGCATGATTTGATGACTTTTTCACCACCACCGCAAGTCTCCTTCCGAAAGATGTTGGCTTCTTCCGAAATAACGACGGCCATTGATGACGCCTCCAGTTGTATCGGTTCAAAATAATTAGCTGGAAACTTTTCTCGATGTCTCAGACGTTCCCTTGTCGAACAGGACGGCAAAAGGAAATTCTCCTGCTGAGGGCATTTTTCCCCTTCAGCCCAACACTGCAGGCGTCCACTATGAGAGGGATGAATCAATGAACATCTCTTCTCCAGTAATCAATTCCTTACATTTTTTTCTCGCCGTCAGATTCGGGCTGCAAAATCAAATAACGTCCCCACGCCTCGAGAACAAAGTGGCCAGCCATTCTTACTGTCCTTACTGCCGGCCGGGTCCTAAAGCCCGGCTGGCGGGATTGCCCGTCAACGGATTTTTTTCCTTCTGCTCCTACATCATGGCAGCACAACGAGAGGGTCAAGAGAGAGAGTGACAATTTCTCAAACTGAAGCTGGGATGCTTGAAAATCCGTTGACCCCCAATTTGGTCGAACTTCCCCCTAGCAACAAACGGTTTCGCTGGTCATTGGCCAAGAGGTTCGCGCCAAAATTTTTACTAAACCCATGGCAACCTTGACCCTCATCCGGGGAAGCAACCTCTGACCTTCGGGTAGGGGAGTTCTGCCATTCCAAGCTAAAAATAGATTTGCCGTTGGCCTGCATGGGCATTTCTGCAACACTTTTTCTCTGATGCTTCCAAATCCCTTTGCCTAAAACGGCGGACTGGAAGAAAGATTTTTTTTTTTTTTGGCTTTTGTATAACTTCTCAGAAATGCTTTTTCCTCATTCCGTGATTAATACAAATAATTTTGCTTTCACAAAGGGGTTGATGCTGTCTTTTGCTCGCCCTTTTTCTTCTTTTTTTACTTACTAAAGAGAAAAAAAGGAATCAGGTCAAAAGAAAAAAAGAAGTTTAATGTCTAATATTATCCTTTCTTTTAAGAAATTTTGTTTGCTTGGTCAGGGCTGTGAAGTAAATGAATATGGCCATTTATTCCCTTATCTCACTGCCTTTTCCAAACACAATTTTGAAACGTGGACTGTCGAGTATTTTCATTCTGTGTTTTTTATTTAATTATTTTCTATCATTTTTATTTTTTCGCAAATCTCAGCGAAGTGATCAGGTTCCCCAAGATTTACGAACATGAAAATTCTCGACAGGACACAAACATACTTTATTTCAACATTCGCCATTATTATTCATTTCCCTATTTTATTTCTTATCCGGAAGCACAAGAACCGTATCAATCAACAAAGCACACAGGCCCTTCGATGCATTCCCACCCAACGAGAGACTGTATTCGCGAGCAACTCCTGCTAGCGAGACCTACCATCAATGCAATCCCCAGGGAAGTTTTATTCAAAGGAAACGAACTGATGTGGGAATAGGCAGAGTTTCCCACATGAGTTGGTTTCAATGGCCGTCAGAGCTACAAGCAGCGCAGTCCGCTAACGTTCCTTCCGCTCCCAGTGGTGTTATGCAGGAAAACTTCCAGTTGAGTTCAGAAAACTTCAGTCGTGGCGTTATGCTGGAAAAACTTACAGCTGTGTTCATAAAACTTCTCTCTCTTGGTACGGCATGAAAAAAAAACTACTTTTGGTAGGGGGTGAGGGGGAGGGCAGCAGCCCCACAGCAGGAGCCGACGCTGGACCTTTTCCACTCCTGTATGGAATATATTTTAAACATAAAATGCATAAAATACATGAGATGGAAATCACGGTCTTAGCGACAGACGAACACAGTGAATTTGTTGCAGCGATGCTTTAATGAAAGACAGATGGAATAAATTTAATATACATATGGTGAATATATATTTGGAAATAGTAAATAGTTAATTATTATATTTCATCATCATTTCTCACATTCTGTCGTTTGAGTACACACCGATATTCACAAGCACATGAAATACTAATTTTAAGCAATTAAAAACGCACGAAAGGCCCAAATAAAACTTCGCGTAATAAAAAACAAAAAAGTTTATTCTATTATAATTATTCTACATTTCCTTCGTATAAAAGATTCCACATTCCTGGTATAAAAAAATCAGTTATTAGAGTGTCTAAGTTATTATTTTAACAAACACTCTGCATGAAGTACATGTTTCTCCCGCTATCCGAAAGTTGAGTGTTCCTATGAAACATTTCGTAAGACGAAATGGAGTAAAACGAAGAAGCAATTACCATTAATTTATAAGGAAAGAAATTTCGAGCGTTCCCAGACCCAAAAAATTACCTACCACATCATACTAAATAACACATAAAATCTAAAATAACACATAAAATCTAAAATAACACTAACATATAGTAAAAGCAGGAATGATATGATAAAAACACGGCATATTTATAAACACACATTTTATACATAATTAGATGTCGACTAAAAGAGACCATTTTGCTACTAGCAAAACCAATAGTAACTTCTCCAGCTTTTAAGATTCTTTCTCTCTGCGTGTAAATTATACGAATGGTGGACGCAGGCAAGTCCAACGCATGCACAATGTCTTTATTTCTTTAACCACGATCGAAAAGCCTAATTGCGTCCAGTTTTACGCTAAGCGTAGCACCCTTACGAACTCTCTTAGGCTTTGCTGATACCTATGGACACATAGGTATCACAAAATAAATAGGTATCACAAAATAAATCGAGATGAAACACAGATACTTAGAGATATAGTTCGAACCTATGGCGGCTTGATGCTGAGATGTTGAGGGAAGGAACTTGGCAGCGCTACTCGCTGCTCGGGTTGCGAACTGCCTCCTATATTGGCTGGCTGCAAAAACAATTTTTTTCGCTTTTTTTCGTAAAAGTGAAAATCCTCTTCGGATTTCTTTCGGTTAGCGAAGATAAGTACCAATGTAAGCCTTTCCTAAAAGCGAAATGACGTAAAGCGAACTTTCAGAAAGTGGGGGATACCTATATATGCGAACCTATTTTCTTCGCCCCACAATGGTATTATACTCGTATAAACAAAGAAAACAAGGCAGAGTGATGTAGTAAGACAAAAAAAGTAAAGATAAAAAAAATAATGAGAAACTGTTTCTTGAAATAATTCCATTTTGGTACACTAGTCTTCGATATCTTAAAACAAAGTAATCGATTGTGGAATGGATTTCATCCGCCTGTGGAGACAATTAAGAATTGCAATCAAAACAGGAAAATATGCAGAAAATCTTGGTCGCACAGGTCTATGACGTCTCGACAGATTTTCCGATAAAGAAATAGATATCGTGACAAACGCATGCAGCAAGATATCAGTGCATCAGAAAACGGCGAAATGTACTGAAAATCTCGGTCTTGTCAACTCTAAGATGCAAAAATATTTCAGACCCACTTTCAGCAGCCGAGATACTACGACCACAAACCAACAAAACGTGAATAAATCTTTTTTTTTTTGACATGCATATACAAGTGAAAATAATAATAATAATAAAAAAAAAAAAAAACAGGCGCTGAACATGTACGCAACCAAGATGATGAAAAGCACCATCCGAGAAGAAGTCAATTCTACCGACCTTCGACATATTTCACTAAAATTCAGGAACATGAAATTTGCTGCTGGAAAACTTTTCTACGAAAATTTACAGCACTTTAAGTATTATTACGGTAAGTGTTGAACTGCGTGTGATAAATTCTTATTTATGAAACACGTCCGGACATGGCATAAAGAATTCATTTTAACGACGGTAAGTAGCATAAATCGTTCGGGTGGAGCTATCGCATAAAAGAAACGGGCTCTGATAAGGGCGATTCACACCGATTGCTCGACTCTGATAACATGTCTGTGGAGAATGATGGGCGGGCTTTGAGAGGCTAACCCGCTCCATTATCGTGAGACAGCAGATGCACGCAGCTATGAAATAACCCAAGCTGCGGTCATTCGATACTCCTGCTACGAATGGAATTCCTCACAACCCTGACATTGTTCATAAATGAACTACGTACCTCACATTCCAACGCAAAAGAAAAAAAAAAGACGTGAAGACACATGCGACGATAAAATTAAAAAAAAAAAATCGTAGAGACGTACTCTACTTCCATGTCACCGCGTACCAAGGCAGTAAACCAATGGCAATAACCACACATCATTTGTAAAACTCGCAACTGCGGACAGATGACTAACATAAGCCATTTTTTTTAACTTTTCTGAGCTAAGGAGAGGCAAAGTTGTATATCTTTATTTATAATAGCAGGACCCAAGAAAGGAAGAGAACCAGAATCGGTGAACACAGATAAGACCTGTGTCTCATGTGAACTCATATGAATGAGACTAGTATTCCAAAATCCACGAGATATTTCTCTTTTCGTTCATATAGTAAGCTATGCTATATGAACAAAGGGATGGCAATTGACTAGGAGAGGCTACATTTCCCGCATCATTTGTTTGGAGGCGTGGAAAAGCACATAACTCGTGCGTCTAAAAACGACACGAAAAGAAATACAAAAGTTAATGTAATACTTTATAAAAGCTGCTCCATTTTCGTGGGCCCTATTCCAATAATACTTGCGGCGGTCTCCAGTATAGAAGGACGGATGTCAGTGAAACCCTTGTACGGTAGGACAGAAGGAAATCAAAAAATTTAAGCGGACATAAAACGTTCTCTGAACCAATAATAAAAAAGTAATAATACAAAGAAAATAAAAAAAATATTAATGGTAATCAAGCGGTTGAACAGAATAGCCTATGTGAAGCTCATATTGAAAATTGCCTGAGTGAAGCACCGTGAATAAAATTGCCATTTTTAAATTAGGATTTTGGTCTACTCTCAGAATATATCCTACATGTTAACTGGGAAACTCAGAAAACTACCAAAGCGCTCTGAAGAAAGTTTTTGTAAAAGAAGCTTCTTTAACATATTTTCTTTTAGATAACTAACTGACCAGTCCTTTTGATCGGCCGAATAATTTTACAGTCAATATGTTTCCCCTCTCCTCTACAACTGCTGCAATTGGAGTGAATTTAAACGCGGACTATACAATTTGAGACTTATTTACTTTTTAAGAAAAAAGCAATGTCTAATATAAGGTAATTTATGTGGCATCAAAGAAAGGTGTGAAACCGTGCAAAAATTTTGGATCTTAAATATTTTTCAAATTAAATGTAACATTATTGCTTTAATCAGTGGCAAAATCATCTATGAGCTAATCATATTTCAGTTCTTCAACGCTTTCTTACGTTGTAAATTATTTTACATCTACTGTTAAAAACGCAAGGCCCAGCTGACTCCAATAGAAGGAACTTGTAGAATAATGGTTAATTTACGGGAATTGTTTATGTTAGTAATATTCTAGCATTATTTTGATTTCTGTGTAAGACACTAACTTTGAGCTTGTTAAGCTTACATTCACTTTAGTTTCACTGTAATACTCGTTAAACCTGGATAGCTTGAAATATTTGATGGAGCTGAAAAGTTCTTAAGTATAGACATGAAAGTGCTAACTAACTACACTGAAGAGCAATTGAATTAGAGATACCTGTTTAGTAACGTGTAGCACCACCTTTCGCCCTGATGACGGCGGCGATTCGTCTCGGCATGGACTTGACAAGACACCGGAAGCGTTGGGAAGCCATACGGATCCACGACCCCTGAACAAGCTCCGACAGTTCACGAAGATTTGATGGAGGGGGTCAGAGCCTCGAACATCTCTCTCGATGGCATCTTAGATGTGCTCGATGGGAATGAGGTCAGGTGACCTAGCTGGCCAAGAAAGCGAGGTCACGTCGGTGGAGTATTCATCCAATCATTCGGATACAATTCGGGAGCGATGGCACGGTGCATTGTCTTGTTGCAGGATAAGGTCCCCAGTGGGATGTTGAAGACGCACAAACGTGAGCAAATGGTAGTCCAGGATATCCCGGTAACGTTGACCTGTGAGGGATGATGTCACACGTACCAGGGGTCCCATTTCAGTCCACGTTAACAGTCCCCAGACGAGAATGCCACCCCCACCAGCTTGAAGAGTACCCTGCTGGCAAGAAGAATCCATCGCTTCATGGGGTTTGCGCCGTACTCGTATTCTGACATCCGCATGTACCAACGTGAATCTCGACTCATCAGTCCAGGCAACATTTTCCCACAATGTCTAGGGTCCAGTGGCGATGTTCCCGCGCCCATGCTAATCTTTGCTCCCTGAGATGTGCGGTCAGCAGCGGTACCCTCGTGGGACGATGGCTTCTGTACCCCATAGCGAGGAGATGGTTCTGGATGGTGTGGCAGCTTACACGTTTTTGTGCACCAGCGTTAAATTACCGAGTGATTTCTTGCACTGTGGCCCGTCTATCCGCTGTTAGAATGCGAGCTAGTCGACGATGACCCCGCTCATCCAAACGCTGTTGTCCACGGCAGTTGGCCCTTGCAGGGATGGCTTTACCGGATTCGATGTACTCACGGTGCACCCGTGACACAGTGGCTCGTGAAAATACCAGTACCTGCACGACTTCCGAGATGGAGTGACCCATTTGTCGGGCACCGACAATTTGCCCACGATCAAATGCGCTTAGATCCTTCGTCTTACCCATACTGCGTCCGACTCTTACTGATTTCCGTCGCATCACTCCTTATATTGTCGGATCGCTACATACGTCATGTCGTTTCCGTTTACAGGGCCACCCACAGCGCCATATTTGCATAACGCCAGCTGTCTCTAATTCAATTGCTCTTCAGTGTATGTGCATCTAGATAATGGCCAGGTTGAGTAAAAAGTCGTACTTACAACAGAACTTTATTCTATTTATATAGTCGTCACACAGAATAACTTCTCTAGAATTCGGCACAGCTGAAATAGGACTTCACGCTATCGCAAACAATAATGCACTTCAAGACAAGAATGCTCGCCATTGTAAACAGCATTGCGTTTTTATATCGTTGGCTAAATCAGAAGGCCTCCGATAACTCAAGAAACATCGTATAACGAAGTAAATTTCTCCGTCATTTTTATCTGCGCCGGGGTTCGAACCCGGGTCCCCTCATTCCGGAATAAGTTGCTCTACCAATTGAGCTACGCGGACATTTTATTCTGATTCCTATCTGCCTTTATGCCGTGTGCGTCCTTCTGGCAGGTACGTCACATCTCCTGGTACGTTACATCATCTCCCCCTTATTTTTATTTTTTTTTTCTCGAAGTGCTGGAGAAAGGATTCTCTTATTTTTCCTATCTCGCGGTGTGGAAATAACATCACACCAATGCGAGATTTTGAGCGGTCGGGTCATCCGGATAGTTCGGGCGCCATTATAACGAAGTAAATTTCTCCGTCATTTTTATCCGCGCCAGGATTCGAACCCGGGTCCCCTCATTCCGGAATAAGTTGCTCTACCAATTGAGCTACGCGGACATTTTATTCTGATTCCTATCTGCCTTTATGTCGTGTGCGTCCTTCTGGCAGGTACGTCACATCTCCTGGTACGGTACAATCGCTTTTGATAAGAATGCCTCTCGATGACTGAACACATTCGTTCTTGTCTCTAACTTTCGATTACGTAATTGCACTTTTAGTTGTTGGCAGGTATTGTCAAAATTAAATTCGTTGAAAGAGAAAATGTGGCGTTAAGACGAAAAAACGTTTAACTAAAGGAAATAAATATATATGAGAATACATGAATTAAAAACGAAGGTTAAATCAGAGTATACGTCACAAACTGACTTCGCGACGGCCCAGCATAAGAGTTACACAAATCAGTCAGCGTATGTATAAATAACCTTGAGAAAACGGGATGGACATACACGATGAGCCATTCCATTATGACCACCCCCAGCCTAGAGAAATGAGCGCGCATGGAGACCGAACGGTGGCACAGGTGAAGTTCACAGAGCAGTATATATACAACCCGAGGACCGGCTTTCGGTTAGTAGAGTGGTCGGAGTCAGAATGCGAAAAACTGCCGATTTATCAGAGTTTGATAACGGACAAATTGTAATGGCACGGCGCGGCGCCTCGGAACTAAGATCTCGGAAACGGTGCGGCTTGTGAGTTGTTCACGTGCCGCTGTAGTGAGTACGTATAAAAACCGGTGCACAGGTGGCCAAACGACGAACCGCCGTCCAGCCGTGTGTCGTCCGCAGCCCAGTGATGCCAGTGGGGAGCGGAGACTGTCGCGCATTGTTCACAGCGACTGCAGGGCCACAGTGCGATCCCCGCAGCTACAACAGTGGTGATCAGGGCAATGTGTCACAGCACACAGTTCATCGCAGTTTTCTGCGTATGGGCCTATGTAGCCGAAGACCCAGCCGGGTCCCCATGCTCATTGCACACATCTTTACCAACAACGCATGAAATGGGCCCAAGATAATCGAAATTGGACCATGGATGATTGGAAGAAAGTGGCCTAGTCTGACGAATCAAGATTCCTGGTGCATCACGTAGACGAACGAGCGCGGATACGCCGATTACCAACGGAGGCTATGGCACCTGGATGCACTGTTAGCCGGTGTTATGCTGTGGGCTATGTATTCTTGGGACACTTTAGACCCCATTATCCCAATAGCACACACAATCCCTGACAGCTGTAAGGTATCTGAACATCGTTGCGAAGCAAGTTCACCCATTCATGGCAACTGCTGGTGATGGCCATTAGGCCTACCAACAGGATAATGCGCCATGCCACACTGTCAGAATCGCCAAGGAGTGGTTCGAGGAACATGCTGGTGTCTTTCTGCTAATGCCCTGGCCTCCAAATTCACCTGACATGAACCCAATCGAACATTTGTGGTTCAACTTGGAAAAGCGATATGGTGTCGGTGTGTCTGACGTCGGTCGGTGGAAATCTTCGTTGCTTTAAGAAAGAGACGACAATATTTTTGCATGGTAAATCATTATTCACTTCGTGGGCACCAGTATCGACTACAGAATTCCACAATGTGCATTTTTCTTTGGAACATATTTTTCTCTTTTCAAAAATAAAACGGAAATAAAACTGGGTCAAAATCGGGTCAGAAACACCTTGACCCTACCCGTTGGACCCGCAAGAAATTGTCGACCCGTTGACTCGTGACCCGTTTCCATCTCTGGTCCACAGATGATCGCACAAACCAGTAACACAAGCACGATGTTTTTTTGTTTTTTTTGCAAAAGGCGTGCTAAAAATGACGAACGTAACGGAAAGAATGCTGGGTTCACTAGAAAAGTAAAACTGAGAACGCACTTTTAAATTACTAGCTTTCAATGCGTATTCAATTTGTTGATTTGCAGATGTCAGAACAATGTTTCTGCAGTCTCAGGGTGGAAGTAGGTAGGGTCAGAGGCGATAGTTTCTGGTTTGTCGCCCAAACTAGGCCAAAAAAAATCGAGTCCGATGAGGCATGAGTGGTGGTGCTCTTGTCCCACGACGCTGTCGTTAAACCCCGAAAAAAGAATATTCCGTTTTCCTCCCTACAGCAGGACTCTTCCTCCGATCTCTCTACCGTTGGCTGTGATAAATTATGTTCACGACTAGCATTAAACTTTCGTATACGCGCTACAATTGCTGTAACTGTAGCCAGCAACAGTGAACTTTTTAGAGATGTATTCAGTCTTTTTTTTTTTTTTCGGAGAGTGGGGAATAACGACCACCGTGAGCAACTCGCAAAGTTACAACTAGTAGCCCCTCCCTAATCTGGGGCCACTGTTTCTACGGAAGGGTCAGGGCCAACGCCATTAGACAAGCAGCACTTATTTATGCCTCATTGGGACTCGACTCCGGGATCAGCTCGGACGAATGATCGGAAGCCAGATCACTCGGCCGCAGGGCCGGCGCGGCGTCTCTTTAAATCGTCCGTACAGGCAATTTGTGAATGGAGTTACCTCTTTGTGGAGAGCACTCATACTTCCTTTTCAACTCCTGTCGAACAGCAATCACATATTGGGGTGAAGGATGAAAAAAAAACAAAACAAAAAAACGCTCTTCCTCGATTTGAGAAACCATTCTGAACTGTCAGACAGGTTGAAAATTGTTAACTACACCGGCAGTGTCATCCATGGAAGGAAATGATTGTGTCAAAACACTTTGCTTTTCTCTCCAGATACAGCCGAACATTTTTCTATCTTAGTTAGATTTTCCATTTTTATACTGGGAAAATTATTGTGAATCATACTATACATTTTGAAGATTTTCGTCCCAAGTGACCTTCTTGAGAACAGACCAAATGTAATTTTACTGACTTCAAAGATCGGAAAGAATGATAACTATCTTACAACAAATAACTCCTATTTCTGAGATTCCCAAGTCAGCAAAAGAGATTTTTCACTGGAAGACGAACATATGCGAAAAGTAAGCTACTAGCAAACGATAATATAAACTTAAACAAGAAGTTCTTTTTATCGATTTAGAATCCTTCCGCTTGGGACTGATGCCAGACAACCACTCTATGCCCCCCCCTCACTCCAAAAACCCCGAGAAAAAGGAGGTCGCTGGAGAAACAGTTACACCAAGTGAAAGGATCTATCTCTCTCCTTTTGTGTCATTTAAATCGAATTCCTGCTTGCCTCCTGAGACGTCGCGATTTGGCTTAAGTCCAAGAAAGCTGCCGACTCAAAACTGATATCTACATCTTATTAACCAGTAAGTACCGTTGAGATACGTCACTAAGACATTACAGCAGCGAAAATAACACAAAACAGCTGCACCAAGACGGTTAGTCAGATTTTTAAAGCTTACAATGACATAATTCATCGACGCCTTCCTTCTTCCGGGAGGAAACGGGTATGGCCTGACTCCGAAACTTAAAAGAAAAATGTTAAAAAAACGGAAGCCTTTATTTTAACTCCTTTTTTTATCTTGCTGTGCGCACTATGGGAGAACCTTCACACCTAACCGAAAAAAAAAAAATCAAAAATCAAAAGGAAGAAAGGATTTCGAACATGTATCATACGTGAATGGTTAGATTATGAGATTATGCGATGTAAATCACCACATAAGACTTTTTTTCGCACGTCTTTTGACATACACGTGCATGTCAAAAAATGACAAGGTTACGTTATCGCTCTGTCTGCCCTTCTAATGCAAAATTGAAAAAAACAATTCTGTTCGCATTTGAAAGACATATTCAAGCACAAACTTTTACATGCGTTTTAATTTTCTCCTCGTACAGCGTTTCCCCTCTAGCGTAAGTATAAATTTGCGCTTGTCAGAATTCTTCAGATCTGATAAGACATGGGATGATTACCTTTACCTGATTCAATAGATTTGATATCTATTAAATAAGATAGAGGTAACCATGCCGAAAACACATACTGACATTGAAATTGCAACACCCAGAAAGGGTAATCGGAAGTGTATGCAAATCGGCAGGCGCTTGAGTTACGCCAACGATTAAAACATGGAACCAATCGAGTGAAAGCTTTGCCTGATATAAGCACAGACGTAGAAAGCGTTGAATTCAAAGCAACGCGTGTGTGAAGCATTTTACAAGTGTTTGTCTCTCAGGGACCAACTTAGGGGAAGGAGATATTTGAAAGTACCAAGACGTCGCGTTCGAAACTGATATCAGCAAATCAGCGCGGGATTGTCGCTTCATCGTACAGCGGAACGTGGGCCGCGGCAATAGAACAGCGCACCGTTGTCAGCAAGAGTGGCTGCAGAAAGGTCAGAGTACTCGTCGAATTGGTAGTTGAGCAAGGCCAACGGCTACAGTACAAAAAGACAGTCTTATACGTCGACAAATTCATCCCGCAAATAAAGCCACGCTAGCGACAATCCAACGAGCTGTGACTTTCGGTAGCTGTCACCCCATCTCCCGTCGAACCGAACTAGAGCCCTGCGCGGGCCGGTCTTCAATAGTTTAAAACTTACGGACCGGGCCTACAATTTTATAGGGGGCTTGGACGGGCCTGCACTTGCATGTGTACCGTGTGGTCAGGTTGTTGATAAATTTAGGTCATTCCAGAAGTTTTTGGAGTCTCTGTCTTTCCCTTCCCGTGATCACATTTCTTGTTTCTCGCAATCATTCTTCTCTCTCGCTTTGTGCTATTAGATCTCGGGCCAACAGAACGAAATCATATTCTGCGTACGAGAGCTTGTTGTATTAACTATTAACCATTAAGCATGTTAGTGTGTGTGCTTGTGTGTAACTAAGCATCAGTTTATATTATGTTCTGGGCAAAAAAGGCAAAGAAGACAGTACTTGACTCGTATAAACATTGATCTGACCCCTTCGAAGGGTTCGATTACGAAATGACGATAATTTACTTAAGTTAACTGAATACTATTTATTGCATTTGCTGTATTTCTGGTTACTGGTGTTATTCCAAAAAAGTTATAGTGCAAATACTGTCTATGTTAAAGAAAGTGACAGTTACGCAAGTGAAACCTATGCCGGGCCTGAATGGCCGGGCCGGGACCTGAAAAATCGGGCCAGGCCTGACTTAACTGGGTAGGAACGCGTCGGGCCTGGCATTGACTAGGTGGGCCCGGACCTAAAAATATTGCCTCTGCAGGGCTCTAAACCAAACCACTGCACGCCGATAGTCAAAAAGCGGGGACCTTCCATGCATATCCGCCATTGCGCCGATTACCAGTGATCGCTGCCGATCATCAGCAGTGTCTAAAATGGTGCCACCCACAGGCCATCTAGGGTACAGAACGGCATCAAATGGTCTTCAACGACGAATATCGGTTATGCTTCGAGCCCGATGATTCACGCATCTCCGTGTGGCGACGACGTGATGAACACAATGAACTTAGAACCACTTTGGAATGCCATACTTCACGCTCTGCTGGTGTTATGGTGCGGGGAGTGACGCGTTCCGACTGTTGTTCGTTGTTGGTGTTTGCCAACGGCAATCTGACTGCTGGCCACTATATCGTCGAGATTGTGGAACCTGTTGCTCTTCCAGTTCTTACTGGGTGCCTGACGCCATATTTCAGCATGATAACGCCCGCATACATACCGTAGAGGCTTCCTCAAGATGACTTCTTTGTGTGGATGTAATGCCTTGGCAAGCCAAGTTCCCGGATTTTTCCCAATTTAGCATGTATGGTATATGATTGGAAGCCATCTACAGACCCACGTGTAGCCAACACACGTTTGTTCTGCGAGACCAAGTGCAAGAGGTCCATTTGACAGCTGTCGAGACGCTGTCAAATGGACCTCTTGCACCTGACGCTTAGCTCAATGTATCCACAACGAAGTTCTCGCTCATTTATAACTTGGCCGCCCATTTATTACCTTGGCCGTTAGAGATTTTGTAAATATCGATTAATATACTTGTTCAAACGTGGAATTTCTTTGTTCGCGCCGTTTTGGTGGAGTCGTCAAAATAAGTACCTATGTTGTGAGGCTGCTGGCGTTCAACAAGAGATTAGCCATATTGGATTCGGCTGAGAATATAAGTATGTCAAAGTAGTGCACTTGTGTTGTGGCAAGGGATTGTTGCTTTAGGGTGTGTGAATGAGAGATGTGCGCTTAAGGGGAATTTACATGTAGTCTGGCAGGTGAGGATTAATTCCTGAACACAATAATAGGGAGGAGATTAAAAATGTTCCATGGACGAGAAAAGGGTAGAAATTCTCTGGTTGGGAAGAAACGTGTGCTTTTTTGGGGCAGATAGTCTTGAGCGTCAGAAGAGAACGGGAAGTCTTGTGAAGGCCTCAGGTCTTTTGTCCGCGGAGATGGAGCCGTGAGGCTTGTAACGTACCAGGAGATGTGACGTACCTGCCAGAAGGCCGCACACGACATAAAGGCAGATAGGAATCAGAATAAAACGTCCGCGTAGCTCAATTGGTAGATCAACTTATTCCGGAATGAGGGGACCCGGGTTCGAATCCTGGCGCGGATAAAATTGACGGAATAATTTACTTCGTTATAATGGCGCCCGAACTATCCGGATGACCCGACCGTTCAAAATCTCGCATTGGTGTGATGTTATTTCCACACCGCGAGATAGGAAAAATAAGAGAATCCCTTCTCCAGCACATCGAAAAAAAAAATAAAAAAATAAGGGGGAGATGATGTAACGTACCAGGAGATGTGACGTACCTGCCCGAAGGACGCACACGACATAAAAGCAGATAGGAATCAGAATAAAACGTCCGCGTAGCTCAATTGGTAGAGCAACTTATTCCGGAATGAGGGGATCCGGGTTCGAATCCTGGCGTGGACAGAAATGACGGAGAAATTTACTTCGTTATAGGCTGATTACGGGAATTACGGTGGAAGACGAGCTAAAGTGCAAAAAGGTATCTGATTCGGTAAGACGGACAGATATGGGAGTCTGCAAATTCTCCCAGTCACCGCCAGTATGATCATTCGCAATCTACGGAGTAAATTGAATTAAACTACTTATTTGCTGCCGTTATAAAAAATAGTCTGGACTCATATTTTCACGTGTATGATTCTGCGTATCGAACCAAGTCAGTTTCCTCAGAGGCGTCAACAGAATACAGTGAAACTGACAGCATTTGTCAGAGGCTGATCAAACCAAATTAAAATAAAATGTGATGACTCTCGTGGGATCGCATGAGTCATCACATTAAAATAAAGAGGCAAGAAGGTGCGACGGTCGTTACATCATGCTATTCTAAAACACACGAAATTATGATTTACATTCAATCGTACATACCACACAACACTATGGCAAATGATTTTAAAAGTGAACTGTTCGATAGGAGCTTACCTGAAGGCCGCCATATCAATAAAATACAGCTGAAGGCCGCCATATCAATAAAATCATATCTAGCATGAAATTCCAAAATTTTGCTGTGTTAGGGACGCATGAGTTGGTAAAGCGATATGTGCAACACTTGCTCAGCCAGTGACAATGCCACAATTAACTTTCAAAATCCTGTGACCATACCTTCAGAAAACTTGAAAATTCAAAACGCCCATGGGTGGGATCGACGTAGTGATCAGAACTGCCTAAGAAACAAATAAAACACCAAATAAACCCTATAAACACATTCATCGCAGTACATAAAATGTGGCCTTGGTTTCCGACAACTAGTTAGACCTTCTGATAATTTATGTTTTTTGTGTACATGGCCCAATTTCAGTATATTAGAATTCCACGGGCTCTTGGTGGTTGGAAGAAATGTCAACCATTCTAAAGTAGATTTTTACTTGTTAAAAGATGTGTTCGCTATTACACCGGGGACCTCTGCATATTCCTCTTTTGGATTAATTCCGCCATGGAACGTATTTACGTATTTTCATATCATGGCTCATTCTCTGTAAAAACAATTACTTCGGTTATCATCCGACACACGAATCAAAAGAACCAGAACTTCCACGTTGTGACGATATGCCTTAACAATGCTAAAGGTCTATCGAGACTATGAAGATAGATTCACTGTATCGTTTTTATTTGCCGAGCATAGCGTGATCTTTCCAAACTTCACATTTCATTCTACCTTTGTCCGAGCTTAAATTCTAAGTCTTCTTTCAAATCTAGTATGATTTAAAAACGTGATCGGATTTCCTATTGCACCCACAAAATTTATGAAAAAGATCCTCACAAGAGCTGTTCCATTCTATCGAAATGAACTACGGAGAGAAGGGCACCCAGTGAAAAGACAAGTTGCAGTGAGTGAGCGGCGAATGTCAAAGGACCAAAAATGAGTTCTCTTTGCACAAAGCGACGTAGAGGATAAACGCATCCCCAGGGTGATGAAGAATCAACATTAAAATGCCACCTTGTCAACCCAATAGGGAACAGGCCAGAGTAACATGATGAGGTCATAAATTCCTTGCCGCTCTGGGGCCCGCTGAAAGGGATGCTCAGGGGGACAAATGGTGGACACTTTCCAAGGGGGCTCAGAAGATTATCCAAATTCCCAGCGTTTGTATTCACAAATCTGTTACAAAGGAAGCTTCCCTTAAGTGGATATACTGGTGAACCACTTTCCTCATTTAGAGATTTTCTATTCCTTTCTTCCTCATTCTTTTATTTCTGCAGTTCAGATATAGGGAATAAAGATCGTTCAACGAGGAGGAGAAAAGAGAGCTAACGTTTCCGTGACTCATCTGACCCAGACATTTTTTCTCTTTTTTTTTCTGTGATTATACAATACATGTCGTCAAATGTCAACAGTTTTTGCGTGATTCACTTATAAAACAAAATTATGCAATAAGGACACTCCTAAGTAGTTATAAGACACGGATACTGTACACTACTCTTGTGTACTACAAATCCATGCTTTATTTTAAAGTAGACACTCTTTTTTTTTTTTCAGAATTACTGTGGCCATGATAAAACTTATCTAACTACTGCAATTTTTTGTGCTGTATGTGATCGTCTTTAAAATACTAAGTTCTTTTCTGTCAGCCGTACGAACAAATTTTGTCTTTCAGTTTTGTTCAATACCTCATTTATATTTTCGCTGGAGAAAATAAATCTGCTATTATTCGCTAACACCGCATTTCAATCATCGCGTCACTTCTGTTTTTATCAATTTCACTTATAGCACGTGGAACAAGCAGCATATATCCAAAAAATATTTCACTTCCGGATACCAGCACCAAACTTTGAGAGTTGGATAAATATTAGGTGTGCAACTTAATTATCAGCCCCTAACCGCAATCAATCATAGAACGTCGGCAAATGCAAATAGCTGTGTGCGATAATGGCTGATTGCAGCGCCATCCGACAGCTTTCCAGGCAACCGTAACCGCTCACAGTTGTAGTGACAGAAGGGACGAAAGTTGACGGTGAAAGCAATGTCGTTTGAGAAGCAACATTTGAAGCACTGCCTCCTGTTCGCATTTCAGCTAAAACAAAGTGCCGCGGAAGCCCAGCAAATGATCTGTGCTGCTTTGGGTAAGTCTGCCGTGTCCTACAGTACGTGTAAGAAGTAGTTCCAGCGGTTTAAGCAGGGAAATTTTGATCTTCGTGATGCAGAACTTCCGGGACAGCCACAGAAAGTTGACGATGAGGAACTGGAGCAACTGTTGGACGCGGATCCCTGTCGCACACAGTCAGAGCTCGCCCAGGAACTCGGAGTAACACGGCAAGCTATTGCAAAGCGCCTGTACAAGCTTGGACGGGTTCACAAGGAGGGCCGTTGGGTGCCCCACCAACTCACAGCTGCGAACAAGTCTAGGCGCTAAGATGTTGCTGTATCCTTGCTCTCCAGATTCAAGAAGAAAGATTTTCTTCACAAGATTTCAACCTGTGATGAGAAGTGAATCCTCTACGATAATCCTTAGCGGTGCAAATCGTGGGTTTATCCAGGTCAGCCTACCACCAGCACCACCAAACCGAATATCCATGCCAGGAAGTTGTTGCTGTGTATATGGTGGGATCAGCGCGGTGTCGTACACTATGAGTTGCTCAAACCTGGTAGAACGATCAATGCTGAGCGTTATTGTCAGCAACTCATTCGTGTGAGGGACGCAATGTATGGCGAAAAGGCCATACACAGGCAAGAGCAGAAGGTCGGTCCTGTTGCTTCAGGATAACGCGCGTCCTCACACCGCGAAAACGACTTTAAACACGATCACCGACCTGGGATGGAAGATTCTGTTCCACCCAGCGTATTCTCCATACTTCGCTCCGTCGGATTATCGCCTCTTTCGCTCCCTGCAACATTACCTGAGTGATACGCACTTCACTTCTGTCGAGGAGGTCCACACAAGTATTGATGACTTTATCAACTCGAAACAGCCCCCTTTTTTCCGCAGTGGCATTCGGCAGCTCCCTGACCGATGTCTCAAATGTATCCAACACGACGGGGATTATTTCCTTGATTAGGTACATATTCGATTTGCTATAATTTGTTGTCAACGTGTCGTACCTGTGGCCGAGAATTAAGTTGCACACCTAATACATATCAAAGACTGTAAATCAGCCGGGAGACAACCTTAGAAATGATTACGTCAGGTGTAGTGACGTCATCAAAATGGCCGCCCAGCAAATTCTTTAAAGTCGCATGTCTCAGAAACTACTGAACCGATTTTAATAAAAGAGGTCTCATGTTTTTACACATTTTGTTGTAAATGCAATAGTTTTAGTTTTATTCCCAAAATATTAGAATTTTTCCATATTTCTTGTAATTTCTCTCCCCACCCACTTCCCAAATGACATGTTTACACAAAATTAAATATAACATTGCTTAAAATAATTTCTATAATATAACTATAATTTCAGAATATATTTTGCGGTGTGCTTACACATATTATTTGTTCTACCTACCTAAAATTGCGCCCGGTTGATTCGTTATGCATACGTACAGTATATCAGCAAATAATGAACGGTTTTAATATTAATACAAGGTAACAGTTTAAAATACCATTTACTCTCAACAAAAAAAAAATACATTAGCAATTTTACTTTGAATACAATGGCTTTCATTTAAATTTAACATTTTCTTAAGATTATGTGTTTCCCAAAAAAAAAAAAAAAAATTTTAAATTACTTGAGCTGTGCAACATTTGGAATTCGTGTCAATATAATCAGTTCATTATTCATCTTTTCTCGAGCAATGACCTTCGCATGTACACAAAATACTGCATCGGGGTCCAGTTTTTACAACCCCAGTTATAACATCAGATCAACCAATATATGCACTTGCTAAAGAACTGCAGTGGAGGTATCCTGAGTTGTATGGAGAAGACAAAATGTACTGGATGTTAGGAGGACTGTACATTGAAATGGCCAAAATTTCAATGATCGATTCATGGTTGGAAGAATATGGCTGGATTGAAAACCTCGTAAGGTCAGGTGTTATAACTCCAGGAAGAGCTGAGGACCTTTTTAAATCATCTCATGTTAAAAGAAGTGGGTATGCTCATGAAGTGAGCTACGCATCGCTTAATACCCTTATGCAGCAAGCATATGACAACATTGAAGATAAATCAACAGAAAGCTTCCCTCAGTGGTGAAACCGATTGAAACAAGAATCTGTTCAGTTCAAGCACTGGATGACAACTATACAATTAGGTCTTCTTCCTGTTTTCGTACGAAGCATCCGTCAAAGGAACTTCCTGGACTTTCTTTCAGCACTTGAAAATATATGCCCTTGGATATTTGCACTTGACCATGTGAACTATTCTAGGTGGCTGCCAATTTTTGTGCACACCCGTGGAAATTACCAGAGCTTCATCCCACAGTGTACAGGGAATTTTTGAAAGGAAACTTTCTAGGCAATAAAACAAAAAGAAATTTCTCATATGTTTCTCACCATCAGATTCATGAGCAAAATAACAAATTTGTTAAACTTGATGGTACAAAACTATCCCTTCTTAGCAACAAAGATGCATTACTGAAATGGATGACTGCCGGCGCTGAAATCGCACACATGAACAGTGAGTTTAAAGAAATCGACAACTGGAATCAAAAAGCTAAGTCTAATGAAAATAAACACCACGAAGATAACAAATCATCTGAAATTCGCTTTCAGAAAAATGTACGTGATTTAGTTAAAGTTTATCAAGAGAATGGTAACCCATTTGAAGAGACAGAACTTACTACTGTCAACAGTAGTAAAGTACAAGTAGTTATGAGCGAAGTAGCGTCAAAGTCTGTCTTTGAAGCCCACATCAAAGGAGAAAAACAATACTCTATGTACGTGAATGATCGTTCAATGTTCAATAAGAAAACACCTGCCATCAAGTCCAAAGATAAACAAAAATTGACGCATCTGAGGAGGATTCTAATGTATTTTGTCGTCCTTACGTTGCAAGTCAAGTCAGACATGAAGACGTGGAAGACTTCTTTTCCCATAAAAACAGCATATATCCACCGTCTATTTCCGAGTTTGGTGAACTACATCTGCCTTTGAGTAAAGCTGACATTGTATCTTATGCTCAAAAACTCTACAGCCTATCAAACAAAGTTACTGCACCTGCCCTAATCATTGAAGGAGCTGCCCTTGTGCATATGTTGACACCAGGAGCAAGTACAATCTTTCAGCAATACAGCGAACGTGCTGTAATGCCGTATATAAAGATGAGATTAGAAACAGTATGTAACGT
Source organism: Macrothele yani (assembly GCA_039090855.1). Classification (NCBI taxonomy): domain Eukaryota; kingdom Metazoa; phylum Arthropoda; class Arachnida; order Araneae; family Macrothelidae; genus Macrothele; species Macrothele yani. The sequence goes on along the minus strand of CM076996.1, from coordinate 490,380 downwards.
ACCAGGAAGATGTGACGTACCTGCGCGAAGGACGCACACGACATAAAGGCAGATAGGAATCAGAATACATGTCCGCGTAGCTTAATTGGTAGAGCAACTTGTTCCGGAGTAAGCGGCCTCGGGTTCTAATCCCGTCGTAGACCAAAAATGACGGAGAAATTTACTTCGTTATAATGGCGCCCGAACTATCCGGATGACCCGACCGTTCAAAATCTCGCATTGGTGTGATGTTATTTCCACACCGCGAGATAGGAAAAATATGAGCAGCACTTCCAAAAAAGAAAAATAAGGGGGAGATGATGTAACGTACCAGGAGATATGACGTACCTGCCAGAAGGACGCACACGACATAAAGGCAGATAGCAATTAGAAACAATGTCCGCGTAGCTTAATTGGTAGAGCAACTTATTCCGGAATGAGTGGACCCGGGTTCGAACCCCGGCGCGGATAAAAATGATGGAGAAATTCACTTCGTTATAATGGCGCCCGAACTATCCGGATGACCCGACCGTTCAAAATTTCGCATTGGTGTGATGTTATTTCCACACCGCGAGATAGGAAAAATAAGAGAATCCTTTCTCTAGCACTTCGAAAAAAAAAAAAAAAAAAATAAGGGGGAGATGATGTAACGTACCAGGAAGATGTGACGTACCTGCGCGAAGGACGCACACGACATAAAGGCAGATAGGAATCAGAATAAGCGTCCGCGTAGCTTAATTGGTAGAGCAACTTATTCCGGAGTGAGTGGACCCGGGTTCGAACCCCGGCGCGGATAAAAATGACGGAGAAATTCACTTCGTTATAAGTAAAGTGGACATTTGACTAGTATATTAATGGAAGTTTAAAGTCGCAAACTCGCCAATCTATGGGTTGTGGTGAAAAGATAGCAGTCAGACCTGGAGTGAAGATCCCACGCAATTTTAAACAGTTTTTAAATGAAGATAAGGATAAAGAGTAACTGTTCAAAATGTTGGTAACTAATTTAGTTGCAACGGCAAATAAGTATGTTGCACTTTCAAGGATAAAGTGTTATCGTCAGCTGGAGAAGAGAGTGCAGCCTCAATTTCACCATCATCAGACGAGAAAGCAGATGTACAGCTTCTTTTGCATACATCGGATGCTGCTATACATGGACACAGTAAAGTTCTTATTAAAACAGTGGATTCCGATGTAATGGCCATAGCTTTATTTGCATTTCCACGCAATGCAGGAGCCTAAGAACTGTGGATTGAGTGTGGAACTGGGAGGAACTCACAATATTTGCCAATTCAAGAATTATATTCGAAGCTTCTCAGTGGTGTGTCCGAGATGATTCCATTGTTCCATTCATTCACTGGGTGTGACACGGTGTCATCATTTTCTGGTATTGGGGGGGGGGGGGGGGGGATTGCCTGAAAAACACGGATGTCATTTCGTGATGTTGATTTGGCTTTCCAAAAATTTTCTAATATGTCAACAACAGCAGTTATACCTGACAGCATGGCTTTTTCTGTACTTGAACGTTTTGTGGTATTAATGTACCATGCTACTGTGACAGCGCCCAGACTCGAGCGCTGCACAACTAGGTCGAAAATCCATTCCCTAGTTTATTTATTTATTTAATTATTATTTTATTTATTCATTTATTTATTTATTCATCCATTTATTTATTAATATATTCATTGTTATTAATTCATGTATTTTTTGAAGAAAGAGTACGTTTTATTTTGCCAGAAGGTGAAGCAATTCTCCAAAGGGGGATAAATAAGCGAATGGGACGAAAGAAAAAAAAAGTAATAATGTACAGTAATGCCTGGTGAAATTATTCGAAGTTATATCCAGTAATTTAGGATTGAGCCCCCAACGGGTTAACTGTTTAAGCATTCTATTGCAGTCTTGTTTATGAATTAGAGTGTGTTGTAACGTTGAAAATTTGTAATTAATTCACCCAATGTTGTAATGGTATATAAAGCGAAATAGAGTTTGTTATGTCGATGAATACTTGTCATGAATTCACCAAAAGTTTACTAAATGAAGTGTAAATGAATCAATCTAATTTTAGGTGGCTTTCTGACGGGAACATTATCCTCAAAGAAAAAAAAGAGAATTTATAATTATGTTTCTTTTTCTTCACGAGGGGCCCAAATAGGGTGGAATTTCCTATATGCCTTACATATGCTAACCACATTTCTTCCATACTGGTGTTACGGCAGAACGAAACACTGCGTCGTGTCAACTGCTGAAAAAAAAAAAAAAAACTCTTACGGTTACATTCAACCTGATGAATGAACATTCAGCACCTGAGAAAACGACTGTAAAAGACTCTTCTAATGCATTGGCGCAACAAAGCATGGGGATGCCTGGATAGCGCGTCCACCAGTTGCAAAAAAAAAAAAAAAAAAGTGGGAATTGGACATTGTTTACAGAACTAGCAAGGTTTCTCTTACTCGTTGTACTCAGCGAAAAAACAAACAATCGAAGCAACAGAGTGAGAAAGTCAAAGTGGTGGCTGCAAGGATCGCAGTTCCACAACAGTGCTACTGGTGCAGCGAGAGGTGACTATCTATTCCAGTGGCTGCGCTTCTGCCCAACGTGGACCGACCAAAAGGTTGGTGTTGCTACTGGTAACCTCCGGCGAAGAGTTGTGTAACGATTTTGCGGACTTATGATATGTCGTGTACTGTGACGACGACGAGATTTATTCATCCTATCTTTTGCTTAAAGGGAGACACATTTGTGTCCATTATTTTGTCATGGTTTATTTCTTTGTTTTACAGGACTCTGTTTTATGATACTGTGTTCATTTCGATGAAAATTAGGGTGCATTTTATTTGCTGATATATTTATGCATTTTGTGTTATTATTAAGTATTAAGTTAATTCATTACCGACTCACTATCTGCGGGGACATACTGAGGTCCGAATCTTCTGGTTCGGTCCTCTTTCTTTTCAGGTCCGTGACGGGAGGAAGTTGTGACAGCGCCCAGACTCGAGCGCTGCACAACTAGGTCGAAAATCCATTCCCTAGTTTATTTATTTATTTAATTATTATTTTATTTATTCATTTATTTATTCATTTATTTATTTATTATTCATTTATTTATTAATTTATTCATTGTTATTAGTTCATGTATTTTTTGAAGAAAGAGTACGTTTTATTTTGCCATATACTTTCGGGTGATTCTTTTCTTTTTTTTTCATCTCCGACCCCATCTCCCAGCGTTGGCGTCACCATGGACGGACCGACATTGTAAGAAAACGCTGGCGACAGCCATCGGCGAGCTGACTTTGTAGTATGTTTTATTGGGGCAATAGAAGTGTTCACCATGTCTAGCTTCCACAATGCGTGTTGGGCAGACCGTAGACTTGTTGGAACCGGGGCTAACAGTTTAATTGGGGTAAGGATTTACGGCCGGAGGTTGTATCACGCGGCAAACGTAACTCGAGGGGTTCTCAGAAGTTTCACTGGAACGGGTAGGAATCTTGACCGCCTAACGAATGGAAGAACAAAATGTAAATTATCTGACCAGTAAGATTTACACTGGGAAATTTAATTCAGGGAGGCTTGCATTTGCCAGCTAGTGATTGGATGATGGGATGTTTTGAGGTTGTGTGGGTCTTCTTGGGGGTCGTCGAAAGATTTTATAAGGGAAGAGAAGAATTTCGTCACTTCACGTTTACAGTTTTTTGCCACGAGGGACTTTACTTTGGCTTGTTTCGCGGCGTGCATCACTGGCACTTTCCTCCATGACTGGCAACTTAATCGCTGCCAATGTTACGGCAGTACTGAAGCTACCGTAAGCTGCAGACAATTTTCTAAGCTGCGGATGGGAGATCGCAACCGAGGTTTCCGGATGAACGGACCCCCACTAAGGACCATTAGGGCCCATACGACGGTCGCAGCTGCGGATGGAAGTTAATACCCACCGGACGAGAATTCTCCCGGATCAGGAGTGGTCAGCAGCGCGATATCTAGGCCAGATTCGGATGTTAAGGTAGGAAATCCATCCTATTCTTTCTTTGGTGTCCCCTCATAAAATCTTAATCGGATCAGTCCACACATAGAGTTAATATTTTTTATAAGCAAATAGTTAATTGAGTACAGGTTCCTGTCAGAGAGTCGTAAATCATTTTGCTAATATCATGAGCGTATATTTATTATTATGCGAAATTATAACCAATAAATTGTTTTTGTTTGTTAATTTTGTCTAAGTTCTATGATGAGTGTGTCGTTAACTACAATATGTGTGCTCAACCCTAGATTATTTGGAGAATGTATATAACTTTTGGAACCGGAACTTAGCAAATCTGTTCGTTTTTGCTTTTTATTTTAAATCTAGACGTTCACAAAAATATTGCGGCACACAGTGGACCCTTTGACTCCCAAAGGAAAATCTGCTGTGTGAAACAGAACGCCCCGTCAGTGGATCCTGAAGCTGCGTCAGCCCTAAATCAGGGAATCGCAGAATCACAATCCACTCGACACCCCCTTGGCTCCCAATATTACGCCGGGTGAACCCAATTAGGAACCCGAGCGATAATACTACAAGTAATGCAGAACATGTAAATAAAGCACGCAGGATACTGTTTACTCAGGTGAGTAGAAATATTGAACATGGCCCACCAACGGCGGATGCCCTATTTCAACATTTAAAACGAGCAATGTTTCAATGCAACGTTTGGAGAAACTGCTTGACTAGAATTCCTCAAGTTCCATGTCAGTGGAGATGGAAAACGGATGATGGCACCACGTTCAAACACCTTCGGACAACACTTCCAGATGTAAGCAAACATTGCCAACGACTGGTATAGTGTAAGTGCGAGGAACGATGCACACAATGCTGCTATGTAAAAACTGAACTCCAATGCAGTGTTTTGTGTACATGCGAAGGTCATTGCTCGAGAATAGATGAATAACGAACTGATTACATTGACATCAGTTCCAAATGTTGTACAGCTCAAGTAATTGTTAAATGTTTTTTGGGAAACACTTAATCTTAAGAAAATGCTAAATTTAAATGAAGACCATTGTATTCAAAGTAAAATCGCTAATGTAATTTCTTTGTTGAGAATAAATAGTATTTTAAAATGATACCTTGTATTAGTATTTAAACCGTTCATTATTTACTGATATACATATGCAGAACGAATCGACCGGGGGCAATTTTAGGTAGGTAAAGCAAATAATATGTGTAAGCACACCGCAAAATATATTCTAAGATTATAGTTATATTTTAGAAACTATTTTAAGCAGTTTTATATTTAATTTTGGGTAAACATGTCATTTGGGAAGTGGGTGGGAAAAGAAAATACAAGAAATATGGAAAAAATCTAATATTTTGGGAATAAAACGAAAACTATTGTATTTACAACAAAATGTTCAATAACCTTTCTTTCAGATATAAAACATTATGCTTTAAAATGATACCTCTTTTATTAAAGTCCGTTCAGTAGTTTCTGAGATATGCGACTTTAAAGAATCTACTAGGTGGCCATTTTGATAACGTCACTACACGTGACGTAATCATTTCTAAGGTTGTCTCCCGGCTGATTTACAGTCTTTGATATGTATTTAGCCAACCCCCAAAGTTTGGTGCTGGTATCCGAATGTGAAATATTTTTATGCTTGCTCCACGCACTATTAGGCTCCTTCCTTCACCATCGTATGACAACAAATGGCCATCTGTATCCACATGTCAGATAATTGGATCTATTTACGTTAGCCTTAGTTCTTTCTTCAGAGGAAGATTTCTCGGCATCAGAATCATCAGTGGAATCATAAGCTACTAAAGTGGCAACCGTGCTCATAATTATTTTTTCTACTTTATAACTTAAACAAACACACACACACACCACACACACACACATGGATGCGCAATAAAAGAATTTTTTTAATTTTACTCAGACAGACAGAAAAGTTTCTTTGAACTGAAGATACATCCATCTAAAGCAAGAATTGTTTTTATCACTTTCATTTTTTTTTCAGTTTTACGCTTGTTATGGTGAGTAAAATAGTGATCTCATTCGTTCACGTCTTAAGGTTTTTACGACGTTCTCTTACGTTACGGAGTACCAACAAATCCATTTCGAGATGCCAAATGTCCCGGGTTTTCCAAGTCATAAAAATAGATTTCTGGCAATACGTGCGAACATTTTGGCCTTCCGCGGCGGAAAAATAACTTACTTGCAAATTTTTGCCTTAATATGCCAAGATCATATGCTTCTGTGCAACGCATTTTCCCTCTAACGAATATGAATTGGACGAGAAATACCACTTTTAATTCTATAATTAATCAATCCTGATTGTTAACTCAATTTAAAGGTGTATCATTTTCAGAGTTTTTTGTTATTATACCCAAAGACAGAAAGCTTTCAGAGGAGATCCACTCTTCAAGTAAATCTGATTCTAGAATCAGCAATAGAATAAAACAGCCACTATCAGGAAGACGTACGAGGGAAAAGATCGTAAAAATGTATTTCTGATAATACATTTTGATTATATACAGTCTGGGTTGTGAAGGATGAGGAACGGATAGAAAAATCATTAAGTGAAATGAGTGTCTGAGTTTGAGCAATAAGTTCCTATTTTACATTTTTGTGTTCTGTATATATGCAGTATACTGTATATGAATATACTAAAATTCCTGAAATGGCAATGGGCTGGACATATTGTCTGAAAGACGGACCGCTGATGGACAACCGAAATTTTAGACTGGATTCCAAGGGACAGGAAAAGACCCAGAAGAATACCACATGGGAGATGGGTGGACGAAATTCGAAAACATGCGGAATTGATATGGCGAAGACTGGCTTAAGACAGATCGTTGTGGAAGAAACTTGGGGAGGCTTTATCCAGCAGTGGATTGGTGGATTGATAATGGCTGACAATGATGATAATAGTATATATATATATACACTGCTGGACAATTGCTAAGGACGGATCATAAACGGCTATATAGCGCACAAAAAAGTAAGTGCGGTTGGATGCCAAGTGAAATAAAATAATGTCAGAATGCCAAGACATTACAAGAAAGACAATTTATTGTGCTCTGAAATCCAGAAGGCTTTGGAACGTGTTCAACGGACAAACGGGCCATTTTGTGCAGAATACGTAAACGTGAAAAAAATGCAATTACCGTCCGCAGGCGTTCCGGCGTAAGATGCCAATACGGGATATGGCCACCATAGAGGGCGATGCAAGATTCCACACGTCGTGTCATGCTTTGCACAACATTATCAAGCAGCTGTTGGGGTAATTTATCCCATTCCTCTGTCAGTGCACGGATGAGGGTGACCTTGTTTATTGGAGGGCATTGGCGACCAGCAAGACTCCTCCCCGAAGCATCCCACACATTTTCAGTGGGATTCAGATCTGGAGAACGTGCTGGCCGTACGAAGCGTTGAATATCCTCGCTCTCAAGACACTCCTGGACAGCGACTGTTCGATGACATGTTGCGTTGTCGTCCATGAAAATGAATCTATCACCGACAGCACCACGGAACATGCGAACATGAGGTAGCACAACATCATAAATGTATCGTTGGCCAGTCATAGTCCCAGTTGGAAGCACATAGAAGGACGTACGGCTATTGATCATGATGCCAGCCCATACCATGACACTACATGTCAGGTATCGGTCCCTTTCCTGTATGTTTGCTGGACAATATGCAGTACCACCATCACGCCAGATCAGTTGTCGTCGACAATCAGACGATAGACTGTATCTACTCTCATCTGAGAAGAGGACAGCAGACCAGTCGTTAAGGGTCCAATTGCGATGTTGATGGCACCATTGCAAACGGGCGGTACGGTGACGTCTGGACAATGGGATGCACACAACAGGACGGCGGGCGTATAGTCCTCCTTCATGCAAACGTCTGGCGACAGTTTTTCGGGAGATCCGCTTGCCAGTACCAGCCGTAAACTGATTTGCTACCTCACTAGCTGTGCTGCGCCGGTGTCTTTTTGTTGATAGCACTATGTACCGATCTTCTGCAGGTGTCGTACTGCGAACACGACCTCCCCCGTGACGTTTGCTACACTCTCCATTTGTTTGAAATGATTTCCAAAGCCTTGAAACAACACTGTGGCTGACGTCGAACTCCCTGGCAACATCTGTTATTTTTCGCCCTTCTTCAATCTTGCCAATAATACGGCCACGCGTAAAATCATCTAGGTGATGTCGGGAAGACATACTGAAAATTGCAAGTTCGTCAATTGATTCTTTCCCTTTCAACTTTGCGTTTGAACAGCAACGGTCAATACGCGTCAAATCCTTTACATCTCTTATCAGCGCTATGACGTCACGAACAAGTTCGGCAATCCAAAATTTGCATACGCACAACACGTCTTACTGTATCCCGCACTTATGCTAATTTCCACATTTTCCTGCCTTCCATTTTATGGTTGCTATCGTTGCTATTGTCATCCGTCCTTAGCAATTGTCCGGCAGTGTATATATATATATATATATATACCACAGTATTATCGCGGACAGCAGCTAGACGGGCTGGGAGTGACTCAATAAGGTGCTGGAAGGTGTTCACAGGTATGTTGAGCACTGCTGACTGCAGTGCATCTGACAGCTGCTGGAGGGTGCGTGGTGGAGGATCCACAGAGCGAACAACACGATCGAGGTGGTCCCACAGATGCTCAATTGGATTTAAATCTTGAGAATTAGGAGGCCAGGGAAGTACTTTGAAGTCTTCATCGTGCTCTTCCAACCACTCTCGGACATTTCTAGCTGTGTGACACGTCGCATTGTCGTTCTGGAAGACCTCATCCACCCCAGGGAAGACAATCAGCATGTATGGGTGTACGTGGTCTGCAAGGATGGATTCATAACGAATTCGGTCCATAGTGCCTTCCACAGATATGAGTGGACCCAGGAAATGCTACGAAAACATTTCCAAGACCATAACGTTGCCCACACTAGCTTGTGTTCTTGCAGCAATGGTTGAAGAGTGTTTGTTCTCCAATGTTTCTCGCCTTATACGCCAACGTCTATCCGTTCGATGAAGCAGAAAACGTGACTCATCGGATAAGGCAATCCTTTGCCAATCAGCGGAGGTCCAAATCCGATACTGCCGTGCAAATATAAGCCTTTTCTGCCGATGCACCTTCGTTAGCATAGGTGCAGTGACCGTCCAGTAGCCCCCTGGTTCATTCAGCCAGTGAGTTGCTCCAATGTAGCGTGTCGATCGGCCCTCACGCACCTTCGCAACCAGCGTTCACCTCTCACATCAATGGCACGTGGTGCTCCGCAGTTCCACGACGCTTATTCGCAATGGTGATATTCCTCCAATCATGATACACTTTAACCACAGCATCACGCGAACAGTTCACAAACTGCGCTGTTTCAGAAATACTGCCACCCTTAGCCCGAAAGCCGATAATCAAACCTTTTTGCAAATCTGATAAATCACTCCTTTTATCCATGACAGCAACGAGTGATGTGTTTTCAGAATGCCAACAACACACCTTATATACCCTCCGAACCAGCTCACGACAAGTGCCTTCTTTCATTGGCTACGCGCTGTTGACGTCAAAAGTAGGTGGTGGTCACAATAATGTGACTTGACTGTGTATATACATTATATATAATGGCCAAGTTTCTTAGGTGCCACATTCAACTCGCTCACAATGCTTGCAGACCAACCCGCAGCGCCATTCATAAGAGTTGAAGGGCGACTTAGACGTCACATACACAACTTAATCGGTTGAGCTGTAGTGGTTGCTACTCGTGTGAGAGTGGTCTGCACAACATGTGAGGCAGGAGTGTGCTGGGGGGGATTCTGCTTCATGAGTTCAAGTTGGTTCGTAATGTGGTCGAGACATGGGGCGAGGAAGGAACATCTAAATGTACTGTTCGTTGGTGGTTTGAAATGTTTATTTCCATGAATAAACAAATACATCGCTCTTTCAACGTTTTACCAACACAGAGCAACCGAAAAATTGTTATTCGGTCACCGTTGGGGAATTGAATCTCGAATCTCTCGATATCTAGCCGAGCGCGTTAGCCTTACACCACGGTGGCCAACAATCCACGGCGCTATGTGTGTTTTTCAGTCAGCTTCTGACATCATAAATCCGTAAGATGGGCTTAGCTACTGAGTCGTCTCCATCTGGTAGACATTAACGGAACTGGCTATATATCAATTATAGCAGTTAAATCCAAAGGGCGAGATCCAAAGTGAAAATCCTCCAAATATGTGGCGATGACCGAATACAAAATTTTCGGTTGTTGTGTGTTGGTAAAACGTGGAAAAGCGATGTATTTGTTTATTCACTGACGCCACGTATTTGGAGGATTTTCACTTTGGATTTTCAAGTTTCTTTCCCGTGACACGAGGCGGGCCGAGCACCACATTGCGTTGATAACGACGCTCTGAAGGCAAGGTGGAGGGAAATATTCGCGCCACAGTCACAGAAGTAGCTAAACAGTACAATGTGTTGGTGTCAACCATTTCCGAACATCTCCACCAAATTGGTAATGTCAAGAAGCTCGATACGTGGGTCCCACACAAACTGACAGAGCATCAGAAACAACAAGGGTTTGAGATGTGCTGTGAAGTAATCTTCTGCTTTGCAACGAAAAGGAGCCTCCATTTGATCGCATTGTAACCTGTGATGAAAAGTGGGTGCTATACGGCAACCGTAAGCGATCTGGACAGTGGCTGAAACATCCTAAACCAAGGTTAACGCCAAAGACGGTTTTGTTGACAGTGTGGTGCACTGTTCAAGTGTCATACAATACAGGTTCTTGAATGCTGGTGAAAGCATTACCTCAGTCACGTACTGTGAAGAAATTGACCGAATTCACCAGAAGTTGTGTTCCTCAGCCATCTTTGGTGAACAAGAAGTGTCCAATCCTTCTCCATGATAAAGCGAGACTACACGAGTCACAAATGACGAAACAGAAACTAGATGAATTAAGGTTTGAAACCCTCCCACATCCAGCCTACTCGCCTGACTTGGCACCTATCGATTTCCACCTGTTCATGCATTTTAGCAATTACCTCATGGACAGGAGCTTCAGAAACCGAGAGGAGGCCGAAATTGTATTCCGGGACTTGTATCGAAGGAGCTATATTTCTTCCGGACTGGCATTGAAGCACCTGGCGAGAGGTGTGTAGTTGCTGAAGGCGCCTATTTCGAATAAAACAAGGTTGTGTGTTACGAGGTATGTCTCCTTCATTTTCACCCTCCAAATCGGCCATTATTTTCCGAACGACGTGGTACATATACCATTGTCCCCACCTTACTTTTACTAAGTTCCGGTGTGCAAAAAAGGGAATCTCAAGTACCAAAACATAGCTGGCAGCAAAAGTATGAAGCAAATGATTAGTTTCCTCGATGTTTGTACAGAGAGTATATAAAAATGTTTTTTCTCCAGTATGCCTTGATGACGGAAATACAGTGTTAAGTATAAAGTTAAATCATTAAATACAGCTTCTATAAGAGGAAGTGAACCTTTTTAAGTTTTAAATTTTGATGGGAAGCAAATATCATTAAGATACGAAGCAAATATCATTAAACTACCATTCCGTGTGTGACTAAAAAAATTATATCCCGAAAACTGACACTTGATGTATTAACAACAATTTACACAAGCCAACGCTCGTCAATTTGGGAAAACTACCGGAGACGAGATGATATGAAATATAATGAAAGGGACACAATGAACGCTGCTACATATGGAAGACAAGACGAGTGTTTCACACATAATGCAGAATATAAAATCAGCTGAGCATGAACATCATGTCGTCTGGTGGCCAAATAGTTAAGAGATCCTTGGTTCCGCTCGGTTTACGTCCGGATTCCCAGAAATGGGAGTTTGTTCTAAGATTCTGCATAACAAAACCAACACGTCCTGTTTTCCTCCCTTGGAGCAATTAACCGTAAATTAAAGATGGGCGATGATCACTAGCCTCTTCGATGCTTACGCCGGTCAGTTAAAGAAAAACAGAACCTAAGCTGAAATGACTGCAACACAGGTTTTGTGCTCATTTCATTATTTCATGTTCCTCAAAATTTCAGTTAAAAGCTTAAACAGAAAGCTTACAAACTGTAGTTTCCTTGATTTTGCTTCAAAACTCGGTACCACATTTTCTTTATCAAAATTCGACTCAAAAAATGCAATTACTTCTTTATGCATTCAAATTTTAAATATTTTATCGTCATCCATAAGTAATCCCAGACGGCCGTCCCGGTGGCGCAGTGGTCTAAGCGCTGGCTTGTGACCATTTGTCCGCGAAGAGCCGGGGTTCGAACCCCGGTGAGGCATGGATGCTGTGTTTTTCTTACGGCCCTGGCTCTCTCTCTCTCTCTTCCCTGGAACCAGTGGCCCTAAATTATGGATGGACGACTGCTTATAGCCCATTGAGTTGCTCACGGTAGTCGCTAAACCTTCATCCCCACAAAAAATCCCAGATGCACACATTCGTGACTGTTTTCACATGCTGTTTGTTAAAACATTTTAATCACTTGTTTGTGAAAATTTTCGGTGTGCGCCGTTTAACCTTTTAGATCAGCTTGATTTAGATGCCGAGGTCAAGATCAAATTGACGTATTTGCCCAAGAAAAAATAACTAGAGATAATACACGACGTAGTGCAGAAGCAAAGTGTAAGGCGATCCAAAATCTTAACTTTCCAATGAACCTGGGATCAGCTGTGAACGAAAAATTCATCTCCTCTTCTTCGCATCGACATATCAGAGAAAAAAAACTATACTGGGAAAACAGTCAGCTGATACGAGAGTTAATTACATTTTTCTTTTAAAAATAAATACGAATGTTTTCAGAGTAACGAAGTGACTACACATGGTGGAATGGAAGTGGGGGAATGGCACTTGCCTAGCTGTAATCTTCCCTCAAAGCCCGTGACAGACCAACACGAAGCCAGCGTATCATCTTCAGTCAGCAGCGCAGAGAACGGAAGAAGGCTGGAGGGGAATAATGAGAGGGAACCAACATTGTGACATCAACCGCTGAGGAAGGGAAAAAATGATGCTTATATTTTGATCTTCATAAGTGACATTTATTTTGCTTTACAGGCAGTTGAAATTTGGTAACTAAGCAGAACAGCAGAAAACCAAGGTTCTTATTTTATCTGTTTTAGTGCAATGCCCGAAAAATTTCTGGCATGTGACACAGCGGGTAACGTGTCTTAGAATAGTTCCTTTTACACTGATTCTGAAATATGGTCTAGAAAGGTATCTAACCGTCTAGGTAATGAACACAACGCAGTGGTTTTTTGAACTTCCAGCACGACGTTCCTTTAACATGCAGTTTAGTTGCCACATTTCTCTTTTCTTGTAGCAGTATTATTACACTGGCGTGCAAAAATTAAGGACGAGACGGTTTTTCGAATGTAACGTCGTGCAGAAGTGCTCCACATCGACTCAAATCATACCATAAGATCCCCAAGATGTAAGAATATGGGACAACTGAGCAAAACCGTCTAAACAGGGAATCCAAAGAATACAAAGGCACTTTATTGAAAAGGTAGCTTCGAGCACAACTGGACAGAAGACAGAAACGTCCATGTGACAGGCGGCTGCCAAGAAAAATGCAGTCTTTTGTAGGGGATATGATCACCACTGACTGCGTTGCAGGATTTTCAACGTCTGTCCATGCTGAGGACGAGGTTGTCAAGGAGCTGTTGAGGCATCGCGGCCCATTCCTCTTGTAGCGCCAATCGCAGCTGCGGAATCGTTGCTGGCGGCTGGTGACGTGCTGCCAAGCGTCTCCCGAGAAGGTCCCACACGTGTTCGATTGGATTTAGGTCCGGGGACCTTGCAAGCCAGTCCATGCGTTGAATATCTTCACTCTCCAACAGCTCTGTGACAGCCACTGTACGATGAGGTGTAGCGTTGTCGTCCATGAAGAGGAACTCAGGACCCACAGCACCTCTAAACAGACGCATGTGAGGCAGGAGAACCTCGGTTCAACAGCGGACACCAGTGACGGAACCTCCTTGGAAGATGTGGAGGTCAGTACGGCTACCAAGCATGATACCGCCACAAATGAGAACTCCACCACCTCCAAACCGGTCCCTTTCGATGATGTTGAAGGTGAGATTGCGTGTTCCCTGCTCTCTCCAGATGTGTATACGTCCAGAATCACTCGTCAGACTAAATCGGCTCTCATCCGTAAAGAGAACTCGACCCCATTGCTGATGTGTCCAGTTCTTGTGTTCCTGGCACCACAGAAACCGCCGTCTCCGATAAGCAGGCGTAAATGGCACACACCGTACTGGTCGTCGTGCAAATAGACCACCTTTGTGCAGCCTCATGGCCACGGTAAAACGCGATAACGGACGTCCAGTTGTCTGTTGCATGTGCCTTGCGATTTCTCCCGCTGTCTGCCATCTGTCTCTTCTCGCCTGTAGGACAATATACCGGTCGTCCGCCGCCTTGGTTGCTCGTGGACAACCACTGCTAAACTCTCGGACAGCTGTTCCTGTCGTTTGAAATGCTCTCCAAGCTCGTGAAACGAAGCTGTGAGCGATCCCAAACTCCTCGGCCACACTAGTCACACTTCGACCTTTTTCCAACTTCCCAATGACGTGACCTCGGGTAAAGTCATCCAGATGTGGTCTACTGGATTGCCTGTTGGCCATATCACACGGTGGCAGCAACTCGACGTTGTTCAAACCGACGTACACCGTGCAATAGCTTTCACCGATTGCTGAGTGTGCACCGCCCGTGTGCTTTATACCCTTTCGACCCCCCCAAGTCATGCTGCATATATGCGCATGCCCTACCGTACCGGACCCTAGTCTATCTCCTGAGTGGTCTTTCGGTCCGTTCTGCCTGCTCGTTCCGCTGTTATGCTAATTTCTCCTCTTCGTCCTTAATTTTTGCACACCAGTGTAGTAAGCTCACTTGAGCACCAGATTTTTTACGCAAGCGATTACTGGCCTCACGAAAGGCAGAGAGCCAAGCGCAATACCAATCATTCACTTGATATTCGAATCTAGCCAGGTTTCACAGTAGGAAAGAACTAATATTTAACTACCACGAAAAGTTGTTTTCACTCCATTTTGCGGGCTGAATCATTTCTAGCAGTTTTCAAGGCGTTCTTTAAAAGAAATTTTCTTTAAAAAGTAAGATGCTAAGAATGCCGTTACAGTAGTGATAGATGAGACATCGCTTTCTCAGTCCACCGCACTGTATTTTGCAAAATTTACTCTCGAAGACTTTGTAAGATAGAGGACCAGAGATTTTCAAATGATATCATCAGCCTGCAGACATTCTTTTGATTTTTACTTTTTTTAGTTTCTGTACCGCACTTGCACCTGCATGACTTCGCGCATTACTAAATTCAATGGTATTGGAGAGAAGGTTCAGGACACACACGAAACCATCCGAACATGGTGTCTCGAAACAACTGACATGAATTCAGGAGTTCATCTCGCAGTTGATTTCTCGGAAAAGGAATAGCCATTGCAGAAAATTTAATGTACAGATCATTCATTTTTAGCTAACTAGTAAAAACATCGGAAACAATTTAAATCTCACTCCTCTGTTGACGTCATAGTGAGAAATATTACCTTTCGAAATCAATGCGCCACCCAGGCGCCGGAGTGGTGAGAAGCAAAATTTTCTGACTAGTCGTCTGAGATGTGCCCGGGTTCGAGTCCCGAATGAGTTGTGGGCGGTGTTTTTGTCTTATAGTGCTGGCTCTAATCCTTCCTTGAAAGCAGTGGCCCTAAATTTGCGACTGAAAGCAGTGGCCTAAATTTGCTTACAGCCCTTGTTGCTAATGGTGGTCCTTAACACCCGTCCCCGAAACAAAATAATGCAAAGCCATCAGCACCCGCGGAAAACGTCATGTGATGCCCAGACGTCAGAAAATGACTCTAGAACTAACATTCCCAATGCACTCATAGTAACAATCTAAAAGGCCCATTGAATTTTCCATTTGTATATATGCACTAGAGAGAAAGGTTTACAGATTAATATAAAGATAAACTAATAATTCAGAGTTCACCAAGGTTTTATTTCTTTTTGCGATACCTCAGGCGCAGCATTCTGATTCCTGAGGCTAGCGAGAGCTGTTCCTTGTTTTCTTTCTGTTTTTTTTATTTTTTTTTGTTTGGGGATTTAACGACCACCGTGGGTATAAGTAGACGCCATTCCCTAATTTAGGGCAGATGTGTTACAAACAGTGGCTCTACGCTAATTTAGGGCCACTGGTTCCAGGGAAAGGAGAGAAACAGTACCGCAAGACAAAAACAGCATCCATGCCTTACGGGATTCGAACATGGACCTATCTCGGTCGAATCGTCAGAAGACCACTGCACCACCGGGGCGGCCTTTCTTTTATAATAAAATAACGAACAATCTTATCCAAGGCCTATCCTTGAAATGAATATGAAGAAACACAAAATTGTTTATACGCTTTTTAATCACAAAATTCCAGGACATTTCCAGGACTTTTGGATTTGGTCATTTGTTGATAAATGGTTGGTCATGTGTGGTTGGAAAAACCGTTGGCCAATCTTCGATAAACAACGCAACCTTCGCCCAACGCTGCCGACGCAAAAATATCATTGGGCCAACCGTTGGCCAATGTCAGTGTGCTACTTGGGTAAATCCAAGGGCTGTGTACAACTGCATTAATAAGTGATCAAGGCAATTTAGCTGGGCATGATTAGAAATCTAATTATAGAAGATGGAAAGTGATTAGTTTGCTCAGAAAATACTAAGAAACAACTAGATTTACGTTCCTGATATTAGAAAGCAATCTAATTTTATGGCAATTTTTTATGTAAAACATCCATTAGCAAATTTCAGTAAAGGTGAAAATAACCCACAAAAAAAAAAAAAGTCATCTACTTATAAAACATCAGCTACTTCCACCAGTGGCTAAAACATATGTTATGAAAGTTAACAAATGGCGCAAAAAACGTTTCGCCTAGCAGAAGGAAGGTATTAGAGACAAAAAGATTTTCAATTCAAACAGTTAAAAGAACAGATAGAGAAGAAAACACAATATAACTGTGTGCCTTTTAGCGGAAGAATTTTGCACAGTGGAAAAGTTGAAACAGGCCAAAAGTATTCCTCATAGCAAAAGCTATGCTAAGGAAAAAAAATTTCAAATACGTCTCCCCAAAGCAGAGACAGAAAGAAAAACGTTTTGACCTTTACAACCCCTAGGGAAAAAGTACACATTATTTGAAGAGGATCTTCTTATTGTAGCAAACATCTTATTCATTCTCCATCTTTATTATAGCGAATGGCATACAGTAAAAAAAAATTCCTCATTAGAGTTTCTAGAGGCAGAAATAGGCTGCAAATGGAAGTACATAAACACCACCTGGCGGCAGAATTGTGAACCACAAACCTCCTCAAATGCAAACTTAGTATTCCATAAGGTAAATGGTATCTGTTGTTAAAGAATTTTTTTAAATCGGACGTTTAGAAGTACAGATATTGAGAAAAATAGATGAAATATTTGCGCCCCTAGTGGCGAAATTGTGCATTATTTCGGGAAGAAAATACACACAAGGAGTTTTCATAGTTAGTAATATCTGGTCGAAAGAGAATATTTGTCAATCGGGTTATTAGTCTCGTAGATATTACTGTAAACGGAAACGTGAACTTATGCCCTCTAGTGGCGAAATTGTGCATTATTTCGGGAAGAAAATACACACAAGGAGTTTTCATAGTTAGTAATATCTGGTAGAAAGAGAATATTTGTCAACCGGGTTATTAGTCCCGTAAATATTACTGTAAACGGAAACGTGAGCTTACGCCCTCTAGTGGCGCACTTGTGCGTTAAGAAGTATTTGAAATTATATGAGAAACATTTCGCACCAAAAATGTTCTCCAACAAAGAAATAATTTTTCAAATCGTACTCCTAGAAACAGAGATATGGACAAAAATAAGATACACGTATACGCCCCTGGTGGAAAAATTAGGCACTATTTAAACAGGAGGTATTCTCAAAAAGTTTTTGGAGGTGAGGGGTATCGGTCCACGTAGGAATTTTTTCAATCGATTTTCGAGCTCAAATTTCATTGCAAATACAACAGAAGCAAAAATAAACACTTACGCCCCCTGGCGGCCAAAACATTCTTTACCAAAAATGAAGAATTGTATGCAAAGCATTTTCCCTTAAGAGCTGTATCCAACGCAGGAAGAATTTTTCAAATCAGACTTTTAGAAGCGGAGATATTTGGAAAATTGCGATTCACCGTTACGCCCTCTAATGGAAAATTATTAGTCCCATAGATATTGCCGTAAGCGGAAACGTGAACTTACGCCCTCTAGTGGCTCACTTGTGCGTTAAGAAATATTTGAAATTATATGAGAGACATTTCGCACCGAAAATGTTCTCCAACAAAGAAACAGAAAGAATTTTTCAAATCGTACTCCTAGAAACAGAGATACGGACAAAAATAAGATATACGTGTACGCCCACTGGTGGAAAATTATGCACTATTTAAGCAGAAGGTATTCTCAAAAAGGTTTTGGAGGTGACAGGTATCGGTCCACGGAGGAATTTTTTCAATCGAGTTTCGAGCTCAGATTTTATTGCAAATACATCAGAAGCAAAAATAAACACTTACTCCCCTTGGCGGCCAAACCATTTTTTCCCAAAAATGAGAAATTATATGCAAAACATTTCCCCTCAAGAGCTGTATCCAACGCAAGAAGAATTTTTCAAATCGGACTATTAGAAACGGAGATATTGGGAAAATCGCGATTTACTGTTCCGCCTTCTAGCGGAAATTTTTTGCATTATTTGAAAAAGGGGCTGTAACTAAAATAGTCTTCGATATAAATGTCATCGAGAGGAAAAATAATTTTTTTCAATTGGTAATTTAGAAGCAAATGTATGAAATAAAATGCATTTTAAATTTGATACGATCTTCATTTGCTGCGAAGTTGTGCATCAGAAAAAACCTGGAACAAATAGATCATCATTCTCACATTTTAAGCTTCCCAATACAAAAAGAATTTTACAAATCGAACTAATAATTGCAGAGATATGGTCTTCCCGGTTGGACAGACAAAGTGATAACATAAGCACGACGCCAAAAGATGCTAGTATAACGCAGCTTCAGGCCGCCTAACAGACAAGACTCTAACACCCGCCGCGTTTTGTGCGAGGTGGGGAGGAAAATTTGTCAGACATAAGTTATGTCAGTAGAAAAATCTTCAACTACAAAACATCAAGCAGGGACAAAAAGGCATGAATGGATAAAATTCCAGTACATGTAACAGAATTGTAGGATATTTCCAAGACAAAATGGAATTCCAGGACTTGTTTTTTTTATTGTAGGTTTAACGACCACCGTGAGCAACTCAATGGGCTATAAGCAGTCGCCCGTCCCTAATATAGGGTCACTGGTTCCAGGGAAGGGAGAGAGCCAGCGCCGTAAGACAAACACAACATCCATGCCTCGCCGGGATTCGAACCCGGACCCCGTTCGGACGAATGATCAGAGGCCATCGCTTAGACCACTGTGCCACCGGGGCGGCTTTCCAGGACGCTTACGAACCATTTTAAAAATAAAATAAATATACTCGCGGTCTCTAGCTAAAAACTCAGTCGAGCCTTTCCATCTTTACAACGCAAATCGTTTTTAATATATATAACGCCACTTGAAAGCCATACTTCAGTGATGAGTTCGGGCTCAATTTTAAGAGCCCGAGCCCGTCCCATCAGCGCGAAGCCCCCAGGCCCGTCCCATCAGCGCGAAGCCCCAAGGACAGAATGTTATATCGTGAAACAGAGCGTGGGCCCGAATGAGCTCCAAAACTATAACTAACCTGTTTTGGCATTAAAAAAATCTCTTCTTACAGATTTCCATTCTTCTCTCCCCTTCAACTAATCAATGTCGTTCTCAACTGGGGAGTGGGACAGTGGCATCTATCTGTTTCTATAGTACAGCGACATGATTTTTTTTTACCATTCGTTTCCTCCTAAAATGATTCCGGCATTCCGACAAAATCGGGCTATGCTGCAATGTAAGTATGTTACTCAATAAAATTAGCAGAGAGTTGCTGCGTGGGAGGAGGTGGTGAACTTTCGACGGCGTGGTCTAGCACAGTGAAACTTCCATTAACGGACACCTCCGAACAACGGTAACCTCCGAGCAATGGGAAGTTTTGATTGGTACAGAACAGCTGCCATAGGATTAACATTAACAATAACCTCTAAACAGCGAAAACTCAACAGCGGCCAACGGACACCCTGATCAGTCCCAAAAGAGATTTAACGGGCACTTTGTTCTTTAGGATAGTACATAATTCTTTCGGTACTTCGGTGAAAGGGATAATATGGGGACAAAGAATATTATTGCTAAAGGAAGTATGCCTCAAGAAGGATGGGTTGGATTACGACAGATTCAATGGTGTGCTTACGTGAAAAGAAAGAAGTCAAAGTTTAGTTCGGAGTGAGGCGAGCTGTGTATGTTTCATTCGCAACCTGGGGGTGAAGAGGGAGGGAGTTTGCTGGTGCCTGAAATGTTTTCCGTTGGCGGCGGTGTATCTTTGTTTGGTACTTGTGCGTTCTGTTCCTATTTTTCGGCGAGCGGCCAGCTAATTGTGTAGTTCCACTTCACGGTCTAACATTTTTCTATTTCTTTTTCTTTCCCTTAATTTACCCTAAACTTTCCCGCTTAGTGCTATTTCTAAGGGGAAGTTTAAGACAACGGGTCAGACACCACTTTCCTAAAATCCTCTACACCATGATTTTTTTGTTATTTTGAGTTTTATTCAGCATTCTGCATTTGGAGAAAGCTCTGAAACCGTTTTTCTTGTGCGTAAGCTCTGTGGAATTATTCTCCTTTTGTACCAAAACAACGGACTAGCAATGCTAACCTATGCCTAAACTTCGAACAACGGCACCACCCAACAACGGTCACTATTTTCCGGTTTTCCGGTCCGAGCAGCGACCATTATTCGGAGGTTTCACTGTATCTACAGTTCTTGAAGAAGCTTCTCCTTCTCCGCAGATATCCCTCTAATGCATGGCTTATGGCAATTGCTCCAGAAGCCCAGAATAAATAGCCCTCCCCAGTCTCCACTCAGACCCAGTTGTACAGTAGAAGAATTATCTTTACCAACCAGGAAGTGTAATTAAAGATTCTAATGCTAAATCACATTAAAATCACAGTTCAAAAGAAGAAAATTCAGAGCCTGAGCCCGCCCGAGCCAGGTTCAGGCCCGGAGTCATCTTCGGGTTCAACCCGTCTCAGCACTGACAGATTTCGACTGAAGAGAATCGCATTCGCGTTTCTCCAGAAGTTTCATTGCATATCATACATTACTTCAAGTCAGGGCCAGGTACTACACAGTGATCACTGCTCGTACATCAAAACAAAAACTCGGGGAAGCTCTTTCCACAGCGTCTACCAAGAATTTATGGCGTAGCGATAATTCAGTGAATAGCAGTACAGTATCACGTCAGCTATTGCGCTTTTGTTAAGGTTATTCAAGCGTCACAGACGATGCAAGAAATTCGTCAGCGAGCTGTCCCGCGCAATACGACAGACGATGCAAGAAATTCGTCAGCGAGCTGTCCCGCGCAATACGACAGACGATGCAAGAAATTCGTCAGCGAGCTGTCCCGCGCAATACGACAGACGATGCAAGAAATTCGTCAGCGAGCTGTCCCGCGCAATACGACAGACGATACAACTGTGACGATCGACCAATCTTTTGAAAGAAAATCAGCGTCAGATCTGGTAAGGACACTGCTATGAAACCTACACAAATGACAACCTCTGTGCTTCGTAACGCAAAGGACATCCCTCAAAACAACAAACAGAGGATAAAAAGGTCACACGGACGACAATCGCAGCACAACCGTTTGTCGTTTGAGGTCGAAGAAGACGACTGTTTGGACAGGATTCGAAGGAAGTAGTGTTTGCGATGAACTTCCCCAAGAATGACTGAACGTTCAGGCACAACTGCTTCAGCACCGTACTGCAGGACAAAAGTTTATGGAACATCCACGGCAGCCAAAAATTCTTACCAACGGATCTGACATACTGTAAGACTGGAGATATCTTGCACAACGTGCGTCTACATAATCTACGTATGTGAAGTTGCTGACTTTTTGAGGAAAAAATGAATGTGTCGAAATTTTGCACCACTACTTTCAGTTATTATTCAGCACTTTCAGCACAGCGTTAGTAACTGCACGTCGCTATTGTGCAAACTGTAATTTGTACATTGCTACAATAAACGCCCTCTGATCCGACTATGCAACTGTACACTGGTAAACGGCAATTATGGGGTGGGGGTAGATTTTAAATGCAACAGCAAACAGCACAGCTGTGTAAAATATTAGTGTGACACCTTCAAAGACATTTCACACAATCACCGTGAATCTGCTTACGCAAAGTCTGGAGGTAAATATTACATTGTGTAACATTCATTTTCAGACTTTGCGTAGGCAGTTCAGCCAGCATTACCCAAATGAGCAATTCTGAATTACATCACGGATCATGTGGTGAATTCAAAAAATTTATAAACAATGGAAATTTTCATGTTGTTTAATGAAGAAAACGAACTAATTATGTTTAGTTGATTTACAAAATTGACTTTTTAAACTGATCTTAATGAGATACTTTTCAATACTTCACGCCAAAGTTTTCTTACCGGATATTCGTTACACATGGGCTAATAAATCGGTCATCCCATAAATACTTCCCGTTTTCAACCACAGAAAGCACATTGTCTTAAAATAACATAGGTTATTTATTTAATGCAAGGTGTATCTCCCGTCGAAATCTGACATTTTACCACCTTAGTGACAATTTTTCAGTTCCCGCTTGATTAAAGTTTGCAGGTTTGGTGATGAAGAATGAAAGGATGCCATCACAGGGGTCTTCCACTTGATAAACAGACATCATTGTGTAACGTACCAGGAGATGTGACGTACCTGCCAGAAGGACGCACACGACATACATAAAGGCAGATAGGAATCAGAATAAAACGTCCGCGTAGCTCAATTGGTAGAGTGACTTATTCCGGAATGAGGGGATCCGGGTTCGAATCCTGGCGTGGACAGAAATGACGGAGAAATTTACTTCGTTATAATGGCGCCCGAACTATCCGGATGACCCGACCGTTCAAAATCTCGCATTGGTGTGATGTTATTTCCACACCGCGAGATAGGAAAAATAAGAGAATCCCTTCTCCAGCACTTCAAAAAAAAAAAAAAAAAAAATAAGGGGAGATGATGTAACGTACCAGGAGATGTGACGTAATTGCCAGAAGGACGCACACGACATAAAGGCAGATAGGAATCAGAATAAAACGTCCGCGTAGCTCAATTGGTAGAGTGACTTATTCCGGAATGAGGGGATCCAGGTTCGAATCCTGTCGTGGACAGAAATGACGGAGAAATTTACTTCGTTATAATTGAGATGATGCTGTAACATACAGGAAAAGTGGAAGTCCCATGGTACTCAAAGTTTGATGAATAAGAGTTTGAAAACAAGTACTTGATTCTTTGGACATTTCTTCTTGGTATGGGGTAAGCATTATCCTGGTGAAGAGTAAATCTCCTTCAACTGATTAATCTAGGACGATTTTGCTACAAAGCAGCATTCAAACGGTCGAACTAATGACAAAGACATCAGAAGCAATGGATTAATTATCTGCTGGTAGTAACTCAAAGCGCAAAAATCATTTGATATCGTACCAAATGCTTAGCATGACAAAGTCTGTGTGGAGCTTAACTGCTTGCGTCCATGCCACTGCATCTGTGCGTAAAGTTGACGCAATTGACTCATTTTTACCACCATTAACGATGTCTCTCAAAAACAGTTAACAGTACAGCTTTACATCGAAAGGCGAACGGTTATTAACTGAATGAGGTTTTGCGACGACAGTTCACGTGGGACCCACAGATTGAACTTAGACACTTTTCTTTTTCTGTTATCAAGATATAACGGTGGACGATTCAGTGAGAGAGCATCAACGGAGGTTCATGCCATGGGGTTGAAGGGATTCAGCTCCTACCTGATACGAGCTTCACCTCTGTAGTACGTCACAGTATCGCCTATGTTGGTTTGCAGTGTCTAATGAGACAATGTGAGGAAACGGTGTTTCCTGGATCGCCCCCTACGCTGGAGACCAAGATTAAAGGAGTTCCGTTCGAATGATGTGGCATTCCAAATGAACGAACTAGCATCTCAAACGACAAATGGAACAAATAGTGCTCGCAAAGTGGCAAGATGTTTGGGTATACCGAGATCATCGGTATCCTCCACGGTGTGTTACATTTGTACTCATGTAAACCGCAAAGGTGCAACCCCTTTACACCAGCGGATATCATGGAAGAATTTCCAAAATGGGCACTGGCAAAGATCACTGAGGATCCCCAGTGGTTGCTAAATGTCTTGTGGAGAGACGAAACTCATTTTTCGTTATGTGGATCTGTGAACACCCATAACTGCTAAATACGGGCACAGGATAATCCACATGCGTACACAGAGGAAACACTACATTCACCGCGAGTCATGACGTGGTGTGTATTCACTACATCCGTCATTCTTGGGCCTTTTTTCTTTGAGAAACCGTGCCCCACAAACGGCTGGAAGACTTGCTCAGTTAATGCCGAACGCTACTTGAAACTGCTGCGTGAAAACGTGATGCCAAGTTTACAAGAACAAAATCTGCTGCACAAAATCCTGTTTATGCAGACTAGTGCGCCAGTTCACGTCGCATATCCAGTACAGAACTTTCTTGTCACCACAGTTGGTGCAGAAAGACTAATCAGCAGGCACTGCAGCATCCCGTTGCCACCTCTGTCTCCAGATCTGACCCCGTGGATATTTGATTTCGGGGTTATTTAAAGTCAAGAGTGCACCAGACAAGACCTTCCACACTGCCACAACTGAAGGAAGCCATTTGCCGCGAAGTTTGTTGCATTCACCCAGACATGCCACATTTGACGGTCAATGGAGTTGTCACAAGCTTGAATGCTGTAGAACTTTGTGGTGGACGACGTGTTGAACAATTACTGTTTTGAATGTCACCAAATAAATGCAACGTATGGATTTTGATTGATTTTCATTGTATCTACAAACGTTTCAGACGTTATCACCATCTGTAGGTGACTATTTTGAACTTATATATGTATATCATCATCATCATCATCATCATCATTGTCAACCATTATAAATCCACTGCTGGACGAAGTCTCCCCAAGTTTTTTTCCACAACGGTCTGTCTTGTGCCAGTCTCCTCCGTGATACTCTCGCATACTTTCGATAATCTAGTGCAACATCTTATCTCTGATCTCTTGAGATTCAGAATGGATAGTCTAACAACGGTTGCGGAGGATTATAAAAGAGTATACTGTGTTATACACTTTAGAGATAAAATCTTTGATAACTTATGTTTTAACAAAATATTTCGGGAACATGAAACTTGCTTTCCTCTAAATGACTGGAACGTGACAGTTGGCTATAAATATGAACCTACTATTGGACAACAGCTTTATAATTACAGAGACATTGCTATTTATGAATGTAGTAATGGCGATGGCAGTACACTACCATGTTTTTGTGATGATGCTGAAATGTGTGACTTTGTTGACACACATTATGGACATATATTAACAGGAAATATAGATATCATTGCCAACGATATTTTAAAATTAATCGTCAAAAAAGGTGCCAACTACAGAGTACACAGGAAACTCAAGTATAAGGAACTTATAAGTGGTATTCTTAAGGATTTTGTAAAATTTGGTAATGGTTGTTCTTCTAGATTTCATGTACCATATGAGTCATTTCTAGAGTGGATAAACAAAGTCTATATGAACATTGATAAACTGCTCACATTCAGCTTTCCTAAACAAATGACATATAAATGCACTGGTCTCCGTAGACAAATACGAAATCTGCGTGATAACTTTGTTATCTTGCCTATTGACAAGGCGAAAAATAATTTAGCCTTCATATGTAAGAGATTCTATTACGGTCTATTGACTAAGGAACTAAATGGCACTAGTACTTTTGCTCGCATTAACTTGGACAGCAATGTCATTAACAAAAAAATCATTGCACAATATAAGAGACTAAAAATTAAAAACTTCAACTTAAAATTTCCAATAATGTATGCAATCCCAAAATTCCATAAATCACCAACCTCTTTTAGATTTATAACATCAACTAAGGATTGCTATTGCACGCAAGCTGGTGCCATCTTTGAGTGCAAACTAAAAACCATCTTTAGACAGATACAAAATGCTTGGTTTATAGGGAATGGCGAACAAGTCCTGGAAATGGTGAAATCTAATAAAAAAGGACAGTACACGCATATTGCAACCTACGATTTCAAAAATTTATTTACTAATATAAATTTGCAAGATTTGCACAGGGTATGTGACTGGTTATATGAGAAATTCGAAGACAAGTCAGATATGTCACATGCCAATTGGAGATACATGGTAAGCCTATGTCTCGACAATAGTTATCTGAGAGTTGGTGGTCACATATACCAACAAATTAATGGAATACCCATGGGATCTAAGTATTCCATTGTGCTTGCAAACCTGTATTTGCATTATTATGAACAGAAATATGTCACAGAAAATAAAGACCTTACAGGTGTCCTGTTACGCTACATTGACGACGTGATTGCCTTTAATTGGGAAACCTTTCCAGTATCTGCTAAAAGCATATATCCTCCTTGGTTATCATTGGAGCAAACTAATGTCACCTCCGGTCAAATTAACTTTTTGGATTTGAAGATATGCAGCTCTATGGACGGCTATATCACTACTCTATATGATAAAAGAAAAGATTATGTGTTTCATATTAATTATTACGTAAATTGGCATTCTAGTGTATCCAAGTCAATTTGCAGAAATCTTGTCATATCGAGGATTCGTAGGCTGTTTGAGATCTGCAATACAGTAGATGTACTAATTAAAGAACTTATACAGTTGTGGAACATCTTGAAGAAAAATGAATACCCACTGCAATATGTAAAAACTTTATTTTCACAGCTATTGCATGACTCCAAAGCTCAGAATTTTTATAAGGCATACAACATGTCCCCATACATATTTAATTGTACTAACCATGGCCCTACAATATTAAATGGTTAGTTCTTTAAGTGCCACTCGATGGGCCTCTAGTGGCTGAAGACTAAGTTAACATCTATCTATCTGTAACTTTTCTCGTCACTCACTATAGATATATACCTCATTGCAACCGCGGCGTTATACATCATTCTTCCGCTGCATATTTGTCACATGGTTGGTCACTTAGATTTCTATCACAAGTTGTTGAGTTATCCGGAGGTCTGTCTGTTGCTTCTTAGTGTGTCTCTGGACTGCTACCTTTATTTACTTATTTGTTTTGTATTTTTTGTTTTTTGTCTTACTTGGGTTTATTGTTATTTCCATTTATAGCCTAGGGGACATACACAGCAGGTATTGACCTTGTCTGCCTTTGCTGTCGTTTTGAAAGGCTATACATTCAGCTGGGGTCTTCCTGATGATAACAGCTGAATCTTCGAGATGAATTGTTATTTTTGATACTTTTTCTTGGGCTGTTTATTTACTTTGACTATCGCATTTCATTTGATGAGGTAAGTGAGTTGAGTGTTTTTGGATTTGTGATTTTAATGTATTTTATATCGTATATATATATATATATATATATATATATATATATATATATACCACCTTCGTTTTGCTGATGACGTAGTCATTTTTGCAACTACCCCATCAGAGCTGCAGAGTATGATCCAGGAACTTGCTGACAAGAGTAAAGAAGTGGGATTAAAAATGAACTTTCAGAAGACAAAAGTGATGTTCAATGCTTTTACAAGAAATGAAGATTTATCGATTGATGGAGAAAAGCTGGAGATAACAGACACGTACGTTTATCTTGGACAGCAGATATCAAGTGAGGGTCACATTGATGAAGAAATTAATCGGCGTACAAAACTTGCCTGGAGAGCTTTTGGAAGAAACAGCATAATTTTCAAGAGCAATATGCCATTATGTCTTAAAAGAAAAGTGTTTGATCAATGCATCCTTACAGTGCTTACGTATGGTGCAGAGACGTGGACCTTAACTAAAAGAGACATACAAAGGCTGCAGACAACTCAAAAAAGCATGGAGAGGTGCATTCTTGGTGTAACCAGGAGAGATAAGAAGAGGAACTCTGGATCCGAAAAATGACAAGAGTGGAAGACATCATGATCAGAGTTAAATCCCTGAAATGGCAATGGGCTGGACATACTGCCAGAAGGACAGATCATCGATGGACAGCCGAAGTTTTAGATTGGATTCCAAGGGACAGGAAAAGACCCAGAAGAAGACCACATGGGAGATGGGTGGATGAAATTCGAAAGTATGCAGGGGTGACATGGAGGAGACTGGCACAATACAGACCGTTGTGGAGGAAACTTGGGGAGACCTTCGTCCAGCAGTGGATTGATAATGGTTGACAATGATGATGATGATGATATATATATATATATATATATCCTATTAAGAGACTGAAGCAAAAAAATTTCTAACTCTCACCAAAGTACAACATAGAAAAGGTTATTTATTGACCGGTGTGAGTAAAAAGAGGAAAATAAAACAACTGAATGTAGAAAGTGTCGAGAATACTGAGCCTTGGCTTTCGAACGAAAGATGCTTTGGATGTGGGCTTGGGGTATGTCGGTCCAGGCTGCTTCCACACGTTGCCACAGTTCATCAGGCATAGCCGCGGGTGGTGCTTTCCGGGCCACTCGGTCGCCGATCAGCTACCAGACGTGTTCGATGGGCGACATATCGGGAGAACAGGCGGGCCACGGCAGCAGTGACACCTGGTGGGCCGTGAAGAATTGTTGCATTATGCGTGCCACGTGCGGGCGCGCATTCTACGGTTGAAACGTGGCCGCTGGCATGTCCTGCAGGTAAGGGAGGACTACAGGCTAAAAAACGTCAGAGATGTAGCGGTGGCTGTTGAGTGTACCGGCGATGCATACCAGAGGGGTGCGGGTGTCTTACACAATTGCGCCCCAAACCATAACGCCAGGCGAGAGACCGGTATGGCGATGCATAATGCAAGCGTCATACAGTCTCTCGCCGCGGTGCCGCCACACGCGGATCCGACCATCGTGGTGTTGCAGCCAGAAGCGGGATTCACCGAAGAAGACAATGTCGTGCCATTCCGTAGTCCAGGTGCGGCGTTCAACGGCTCACTGCCACCGCACTGGCCGGTGGTGTAACGTCAATGGTAATCGGAGCAACGGGCGCCGTGCGACAAGTCCCCGCTCCTGCAGACGACGTCGAACGGTACGTGCTGACACAGGTTGTTGCGCAACACACCCTAATTCCTGCGCTAACGTTCGTGATGTGGCGGCGCGAGCCGTCAATCTTCGCCGCACAACGTGCCGGTCCTCTCGTTTGGTCGTCGTCTGCAGGGTGCAGACGACGACCGAACGACCGGCGTGAGACAATCGCTCACGTCGGTCCGTCCGTCCCTCC
This sequence comes from Macrothele yani, assembly GCA_039090855.1. Taxonomy (NCBI): domain Eukaryota; kingdom Metazoa; phylum Arthropoda; class Arachnida; order Araneae; family Macrothelidae; genus Macrothele; species Macrothele yani. Next base: position 460,922 of record CM076996.1, on the reverse strand, counting down.
TGCACCCACCGAATCCATACTCACCTCACTGTGGCTGAAAGTCGTCCCACACGGGCGCTGATGTCTCGGTACGATGAACCTCTGCAACGATAAGCCACTATTCGTCCTCTGTCGAACTCCGAAAACGTGCTGGAATGACTGCCGTATTCTGCGACGAGGCATCAGGAAGCTTCCCACGCACAGGTCCGGCAGCATAACACACTTCCACTACTTACACGCTGCCTTCTGTGCACCCTTCTTATAGTGCTTCTCGGTGGCGTGCCGAACGCACATGATTTTCATATGCCCTGCAATGCTAATCGTTTGCAAGTCCTCTGGCGGGCGACGCATGCTGCGAATTTCAGGCCAATCGCATGCTTCATTCTTGGTGTTGCATTTTGGGTGGCCAGCAGTGTATATATCATCATCATCATCATCATCATCATCATGTCAACCATATTCAATCCACTGCTGGACGAAGGTCTCCCCAAGTTTCTTCCACAACGGTCTGTCTTGTGCCAGTCTCCTCCATGTTACTAGCGCATACTTATGAATTTCTTCCACCCCCATCTCCCATGTGGTCTTCTTCTGGGTCTTTTCCTGTCCCTTGGAATCCATTCCAAAATTTCGGCTGTCCATCGATGGTCTGTCCTTCTGGCAGTATGTCCAGCTCATTGCCATTTCAGGGATTTAACTCTGATCATGATGTCTTCCACTTTTGTCATTTTTCGGATCCACGAGTTCCTCTTCTTATCGCTCCTGGTTACACCAAGCATGCACCTCTCCATGCTTTTTTGAGTTGTCTGCAGCCTTTGTGTGTCTCTTTTAGTTAAGGTCCACGTCTCTGCACCATACGTAAGCACTGTAAGGATGCATTGATCAAACACTTTTCTTTTAAGACATAATGGCATATTGCTCTTGAAAATTTTGCTGTTTCTTACAAAAGCTCTCTAGGTAAGATTTATACGCCGATTAATTTCTTCATCAATGTGACCCTCACTTGATATCTGCTGTCCAAGATAAACGTACGTGTCTGTTATCTCCAGCTTTTCTCTATCAATCGATAAATCTTCATTTCTTGTAAAAGCATTGAACATCACTTTTGTCTTCTGAAAGTTCATTTTTAATCCCACTTCTTTACTCTTGTCAGCAAGTTCCTGGATCATACTCTGCAGCTCTAATGATGAGGTAGTTGCGCAAATGACTACGTCATCAGCAAAACGAAGGTGAGTTAGATAATCTCCATTAATCTTTATCCCTATGTTTTCCCAGTTCAGTGATTGAAAGATATTTTCCAATGTTTTATTAAAGAGTTTGGGAGATATGGTGTCACCTTGTCTCGCTCCATTTCCAATTTTTATGTGTGTTGTATTTTCAAACAGCCGAATCTTTGCATTTTCATGGATGTAATTAATAATATTAATGTATGCATCTTCAATACCGCAGGATTTCAAAGCCATTGTAACTGCTGATGGTTTCACTGAATCAAAGGCCTTTTCATAATCTATAAAAGTCATGCACAATGGAAGTTCATATTCCCTCGCTCTTTTAATTAGTTCCCTCAGTACGTGGATATGATCTATTGAGCTGTAGCCACTCTTGAATCCAGCTTGTTCTCTTGGTTGAGCCATGTCCAGTGTTACCTTCAAGCGATGTGAAATAACTTTAGTGAAGATTTTATAAACCACTGATAGGAGGCTGATCGGTCTGTAGTTCCTGAGATCCTCAATGTCACCTTTTTTATGTAGCAAGATCATTGTAGCGTTGTTCTAATCCTCAGGAATCTTCCCTTCATTAAGGCATCGAGTGAAAATTTGGGCGAGTACTGTTTCAATTTCTCCACTTGCTTCGTGTATGATGTCTACAGTAATTCCATCTTCTCCTGGAACTTTCCCCCGCTTCATGTTTTTGATTGCATGTGCAACTTCTGCTGGAGGACTGGAAGAACTCTGGTACTGGTACCTTTCATGATGTCTGGAGTACATGTATCATCCCTTCCATATAATTTGAAGTAGAAATCTTTCACTCTTGTCAAAATTTCGCCTCTATTTCTTGTTACAGAACCATCTTCTTTTCTCAGTGCCATAATCTGTTTTCTTCCCTTACTGAGATGTCCCTTTGCTATCTTTAGGCTTTGGTTGCTTTCAATTGCTTTCCTCACTAGTTCACAGTTGAATTTCCTTACGTCTTCAGTGATACTTTTTCGTACTGTCTTGCGTAGCTCTATATATTCCACTTTGGAAGTCACATCTTCTTTAGTTGTCCTCATCTCTCTTCTTTTTTGCATCAACATTTTGGGTTTTCCTGGTAATTTGTTCACACGCAACTTGTTCTTAGACCCAGCTAATTTTGTTGCTGTTTCCATAAGAGCTTTGGTTACTTTTCTGTTAACTTCAGAAATATCCACTTCTTCCGATGTTAGGCCTTCTAATGCAGAGAATCTGTTTTGCAGTTCCAACTTGAAGGTATTATGGTGTTTTTTAAGGTTGGTTATGTCAATACATTTTGTTTGTCTTATGAGCTTGCCACGTTCGAGTTTAGTGTTGATGTGCATCTTACATCTCACCAATCTATGGTCACTACCTGTGTTGAACTTGTTTAGCCCACTGCAGTCTTCTATGACGAATTTTTTGTTACACATAATAAAATCAATTTCACTTGTCGTCCCATTTGGATGTCTCCATGTCCATTTCCTGTGTGGCTTTTTCTTGAAAAAGGAGTTCAAGATAAAAAACCCTTCTGCCTCTGCAAACTCAACGAGAGTATTTCCACGATGGTTTTTGTTGCCGTGACCGAATTTACCTACTGAAGTTTCATGCTGTTGCCATTGCCCTATTTTTGCATTGAAATCTCCCATAATTATCTTCAAGTGCTGCTTACCTTTATTATTTAGATGACGAATTTCTTCATAAAATTCTTCAATTTCGTCTTCAGGATGACTTGTGGTGGGTGCATAAGTTTGAATAATCTGAACCTTGTATCTTCTCGAGAATTCGATAACGAGTCGTGCAGCTCTGTCAGAGGAACTTTCAACTTCTACAACTTTATCCTTCAGTTTTTTGTTTATTATAAATCCAACACCACTAGTTCTGCCAGTATATGTCCCACGATAGTAGAAGAGATGTCCACTTTTCAGTTCAATGGGATCTTCTCCTTTTCTCCTTACCTCACTTAGTCCGACGATGTCCCACTTGATCCTTTGTAGTTCCTCTTCCAAATCAAGAAGCCTTGAATAAGAAGATAGGAGCGTCCATTGTAAGTAGCCAAGGTCAGCATCAAATGGCAGCCTAGTCCGGACCTCCGGTGATTATTAGCATCCTCTGCCTTCATGTCGCACTGGCCGCTGCCTTGGCCAGGTACATTCCAGCTGCCGGAGACTGAGGGCCAAGATTTAAGTTGTGGAGTCATTTTGGAGGGGTTTGGCCATAACTCACCACGCTATATATATTCGAAGTTGTATTTAACGAAGTTCAAAGAAAGTTGAAAACATTCGACATATGCAAACTTCATTACAAACCAACAAATAAAAAAATAAAAAAGAGCAATTTTTATCATAGTACATTGCGTGTATCAGGTTAAAACAAGTTAATCATAAACAATATCGAAGGTAAATAATAATACTTGTTAATTAAAAACTACGTATAGCTAACAATAAAAATATGAAAGAGATCTGCAATAAACAAAATATTTATTTAATGTTAAAGTAACTGCAAAAATTCGAAATTTCACCTATTACTTTTGTTTCACTGTTTATACGTTATATTGAAAATATGAGTCAATTGGTGATTTTTACTATATCAGCTATTATTCTTTTTTTCAACGTGCTCTAACGCAGTGATTGAGATGTTTTTAGATGCAAAATAAATTCTAAGATTTTTTAAACTTTCTATAGCAAGTCTGTTTAATTTTTTTCTATAGTGATTTACTTCTTCTTCATCACTTGATTGATCGTCATTCTTGCTCTGAATATGCACCACTATGTCGACATCTGCGTGAATTCCCTCTCGAAACTTTCCTTTGAACACTAAACGAATCCTCAATGAATTTTGGTTTCGATTTATCTTTGTTTTTCAATATTGTATAAAGAAAATTAGGTAGAATACCAAACTTTTCCCCGCAACTTCAAATTTTTTTACTCCTCGTTTTCCTACTAAACCTATTCCTTTAATTTTCTTATTGAACGTTTAAGTTTTAAGCGTGCTTAACGGCATGATTTTTTTAAATTTCGGAAGTATCCATTGCACAGACTGTTGAGGAACTGAGCAATCGAAATCCAACTAAATTTACTAAGTATGACGTTTGGCCAACGTCATTCTTTGTTGCCTAGGTGAGTCTACTTGAACAACACCCATTCAAGAACTGGGTGCTAACCCCAAGTTATAAGGAATCCCGGTAGGGAATCATATCGCTAGCGTGACATCATTGATCCAGAGTCGTGCCCCATACAAACAGGTTCGCGGCGACCCCAAGCAGAGATTAAGTAATTGAAAGGTGGCGAAGGGGAGGGTATGAAAGACAGGATTTGCCCAGGAGATGCGTGTGTGTGTGTGTGTGTGTGTGTGTGTGTGAAAGGGAGAGAGGAAGTATAAAATGAATTGAAATATTCTTGTCTCCATGAAAATGGACCTGTCTGTAAGAGGAACCAGGGGATTTATAATAGACCGTAATCCTACTTTTCTGGTGAAAAAGAAATTGATAAAAACTGTGTCAATAACAAATATACGTATGGTTTGCTGATAACCGTTCTAAACTTCGGTACATGCAGTTTCCTAAAAAAATGTTTTCGTAATATGCGGTTAAAAAGCAAGGGAAAATGTTACGAAGTTCAAAGGATCTATAAAAACTTCGGTTTATGTGGAACTTCTTATTACACGAGCTTGTTATACACTGCGTTTCATAATGATATGACCACTTACTATTTCAAGCATAACAGAGTGAAAAACAAAGAAAGCCACACAAAATCATTTTTTGAAAAGAACGAACCATTTATTCAATAATTACAGACACAACGTAAAAAAGCCTTTTGAAGGCAAAAACGAACCTCTTTTTGACATTTGCCGAAACAAAAGTGTTTCAAAGTGATATGATCACGTGACTTAGTAGCCGTATAACCACCAGAGCTCTTAAATTGATGCAAAACGTCTATCAGGCATGTAATCTACTAATTCTAGTAAAACTTCCTGCTGGTCTATTTCCGCCCATTTAGAAACTATTGCTGCCTTTAGTTCAGTAATATTTGTATATTTCCTGAGTTTCCGTACACTGCTCTTGCTGGAATACTCCACACATTTCCCATGGGATTATGACCAGGCGACACAGACGGCCATTCCATCACATGCACGCCGTTGTTCAAAAACTACTCTCACGTGCTATTTGCTTTATGAATTTGTGCGTTATCGTTTTTGCAGAATCCATGTAGACCGAGCAATTTCATCAGCACATGGCAGTAGATTGTCCTCAAGTAGCTCTTGGTAATCCATAGCGTTCATTCTACCTGATACAAAAGCTACAGCAGTTTTACCCTTAAATCCGAAGCCAGCCCAGCGTACCATAACGGACCCACCACCTTGTTGTCTTTTGGAAAAACTCTCAGGCTCTTTATGAAGATCGTGCCAGTATTTGCTCCATCAATCCGAAACGTCTAAATTGAACTTTTTCTCATCAGTAAAGCTGATTCTTTCAAATTCTTGTTTCCAGACATGTGACATCTTGCCCACTTCAGTCGATTTTCACTGTGAATATCAGACATTCGTGGCTGAGATTTTCGTTACACATAAGCTAAGATCTCGCAGCTCCTGGCAACCCTGGACAAAGTCGATTTGGAAACTAATAACATTGGGTCCTTTGACAACTGACCCAGAGATACATTTCCACTTTGCAGTTTCCTCATAACCATTCCTTTTTGCCTTTTTAACAGTCTTTCTGGTCGCCCTAGATAATGCTTCTGACAGTAAGCTTCGAGTAACTTCATATACTGTAATTTAGTATTGTTGTATGCGACCCGCCTAATTTTTTTGCTATTGATCTAGAGGATTTACCGCACTCGTTCCAAGCAGTGATCCACACTTTTTCAAACTCCTAGGCTAATGCTGCCGACGTTCAGCATGCCAGCTGATAATGCTACCAAATACACTAGGAATGATGTCTTTGCCGAATCGGTGGCGCAGTGGTCTAAGCGATGGCCTCTGATCATTCGTCCGAACGGGGTCCGGGTTCGAATCCCGGTGAGGCATGGATGTTGTGTTTGTCTTACGGCACTGGCTCTCTCCCTTCCCCGGAACCAGTGACCCTAAATTAGGGACGGGCGACTGCTTATAGCCCATTGAGTTGCTCACAGTGGTCGTTAAGCCTCCAATCAAAAAAAAATGATGTCTTTATGATTTATGTATAACTGGCGTGATTTGCATACTCCAGCAGTTTTGTGCGCTTACGATAACATGCAGTGTTGCCATCATGCGGCACATAAATCACGATTCCCACATTTTGGCTAAAGGTGGTCATGTGATTTTGCAACACAGTATTTCTAATAAAAATGCATTATAGCTATAGTAAGGACTTTTAAAATTATTTTTATGTCACAGTATAAAACCACTCACTTGTACGTTCTTGATAAATAATAATAAAGGACACCGTCTCTCTATGAACAAATGAATAAGAAAATCAAAGAACCAATAAAATTAAAAGCCGTAAAACTTTCAATGCATTAGTTTAATCTAAATATGCACATTAGTACTTTCGGACCACTTTGGTCCCATCTTCAGATGTGAAGTAAACATTTGAACAGTGCTGCTATTTATACAAACCAGGGAAGTATGGGTAAACATAGTATGTGTGTGTTACGTTAGCGATGTGTAAAGTGGAGCCCCCCCCCACCTTCCCCGTTTTGTCCAATCTCCTCTGGGTGATTACATAATATTTTTCTATACAGGTAGTCATTTGTTACGGGCTTTACAAATAAATAGACTTTCAGTCAATAACAGCATTGAACGGGATCTAGGTGTTACTACACTGGTGTGCAAAAATTAAGGACGAAGAGGAGAAATTAGCATAACAGCGGAACGAGCAGGCAGAACGGACCGAAAGACCACTCAGGAGATAGACTAGGGTCCGGTACGGTAGGACATGCGCATATATGCAGCATGACGTAGGGGGTCGGAAGGGTATAAATCACACGGGTGGTGAACGCTCAGCAATTCGGTGAAAGCTATAGCACGGTGTACAACGGTTTGAACGACGTCGAGTTGCTGCCACCGTGTGATATGGCCAACAGGAAATCCAGTAGACGACATCTGGATGGCTTTACTCGAGGTCGCGTCATTGGGAAGTTGGAAGAAGGTCGAAGTGTGACTATAGTGGCCGAGGAGTTCGGGATCGCACACAGCATTTCAAACGACAGGAACAGCTGTCCGAGAGTTTAGCAGTGGTGGTCCACGAGCAACCACGGCGGCGGACGACCGGTATATTGTCCTACAGGAGAGATGAGACAGACGGCAGACAGCGGGAGAAATCGCAAGGCACATGCAACAGACAACTGGACGTCCGTTCTCGCGTTTTACCGTGGCTAGGAGGCTGCACAAAGGTGGTCTAATTGCACGACGACTAGTACGGTGTGGGCCATTAACGCCTGCTCATCGGAGACGGCGGTTTCTGTGGTGCCAGGAACACAAGAACTGGAAACATCAGCAATAGGGTCGAGTTCTCTTTACGGATGAGAGCCGATTTAGTCTGACGAGCGATTTTGGACGTATAAACATCTGGAGAGATCAGGAAACACGCAATCACACCTCCAACATCATCGAAAGGGACAGGTTTGGAGGTGGCGGAGTTCTCGTTTGGGGCGGTATCATGCTTGGTAGCCGTACTGACCTCCACATCTTCCAAGGAGGTTCAGTCACTGGTGTCCGCTATGGTACCGAGGTTCTCCTGCCTCACGTGCGTCTGTTTAGATTTGCTGTGGGTCCTGAGTTTCTCTTCATGGACGACAACGCTACACCTCATCGTACAGTGGCTGTCGCAGAACTGTTGGAGAGTGAAGATATTCAACGCATGGATTGGCCCGCAAGGTCGCCGGACCAAAATTCAATCGAACACGTGTGGGACCTTCTCGGGAGACGCTCGACAGCACGTCACCAGCCGCCAACAACGATTCCGCAGCTGCGATTGGCGCTACAAGAGGAATGGGCCGCGATGCCTCAACAGCTCCTTGACAACCTCGTCCTCCGCATGGACAAACGTTGTAAATCCTGCAACGCAGTCAGGGGTGATCATATCTCCTACCAAATACTGGATTTTTCTTGGCAGCCGCCTGTCACATGGACGTTTCTGTCTTCTGCCCAGTTGTGCTCGAAGCTACCTTTTCAATAAAGTGTCTTTGTATCCTTTGGATTCCTTGTTTGGACGGTTTTGTTCACTTGTCCCATATTCTTACAACTTGGGGATTTTATTGGTATGATTTGAGTCGATGTGGAGCACTTCTGCACGACGTTACATTCAAAAAACGTCCTTAATTTTTGCACGTCAGTGTAGGATTCTTGCATGGTCCTAATCCTGGTAGAAAGTTCTATCGTTGACAGTTGGCGCCAAGGCAGTATTTTGAAGCCCTGCCTTGATGTTGTATTTGTGTTGCCGGATTCTGCAGGCAAGACTCCGAGCTGTAGATCCGATATAACAAGAACAAAGCTGGCCTGTCCCACCAAGTAAGGGAATGTTATAGATACCCCATTTTAGCTCTTCCGGGGTTCTTTCTCGATCTTTTCGGATCATGGTTAGCATATTGCGAGATTTGGTGCCGAAGTCCAAGGAGAAACGGTGACAGATGTTTCTTAGCGGTTCAGTGAGAGCTGGAATATAATCTATTGAACCCACGCGTCTTTTAGAGTGGTCATCAGTACTTTGTAGCGAAAAGGCCAAGGTGGTCCTGACACGTGAATGAGTTATGTTGATCAAGTATGTAAGGTATACAAATGTATTAGCAAGGCCAATTATCCAATGGATCTCTTCAATTCTCTTCACAAACCTCATCCATAAACTTCACTATTGAAATGGAACAAAATTATAAACTACCTTTTTTGGATATACTTATATCACGCTCACCACTTAATAATAACTTAATATCATTTTCTGTCTACAGGTAACCAACAGATATACCAACTATGATTCCTTATGACTCAGCCCACCCACCTAATCAGAAACTTGCCTCTTTACGCTTTCTTCTAAGAAGAGCCTATACCCACTCCTCTGACCGTCCAACTCGTATTGAGGAGATCCATTGGATAATTGGGCTTCCTAAAGCATTTGGATACCCTACATACACTGAAGTGCCAGAAAAACCGGTACACCAGTCTAATACTTGGTAGGTCCCCCACGGGAGCGCAGGACTGCATAAATTCGACGGGGCATGAACTCCACTAGCTTCTGGAAATATGCTGTAGGCAATGCACACCATAATTCCTGCAGAGCGTTCCACAGTTCGGGTGTATTCCGAGGTCTCGGATTCCTGTGTTCGATAGCGCGTTGCATGGCATCCCAAATGTGTTCTATCACGTTCAGATCTGAGGACTTGGGTGGAAATGGCAACACCCCAAACTCAGGTGAATGCTCCTCTAACCATATTGTGGCGTCCCGACACTTGTGTGGATGTGCATTGTCTATTGGAACAGGCCCAACCCATCAGCATAAATGCAGGACATGAACGGGTGTACCTCGATAGAAAGGATGCGCACATAGCGTTCGTTGGCCGGTCACAGACGTTTGTAGACGTACCAGGGGTCCCAGTGAAGTCCAGCTAAACATACCCCATACCATTACGGACACTCCATCAGTTGGTACAGTTCCCTGTTAACAGGCGGGATCCATGGCTTCACGGGGTTTGCGCCCCACACGAATCCTTCCATCTGCCCGATACAGTTGAAAATGCGACTCGTCAGACCAGGCTACTTGTTTCCAGTCAAGTGTCCACTGGCGGTGTTTCCGTGCCCAAGCGAGGCGCATAGCTCTGTGTCGTGCACCCATCAAGGGGACTCTAGTTGGGCGTCGGTTCCCAAAGCCCATATCGTGCAGAGTATGCACAGTCCGGACGCTGATGCTTGTTGAGGCTCCAGCATTGAATTCCGATGATACCTGCGAGAGTAGGTATCCTCGTGACCATCGTCGGCTGTCAACAATCGTTTCACGCCTATTGCGTGAAACGATTCTTGGCAGCCGACGATGGTCACATTCACCCAATGTCTTTTTACGGCCACACTGGTATCGTAGGTCGGGGGTTTTGCCGGAATTCTTGTAGTCACGGTACACCCTTGCATTGGTAGTCCGTGAAAATCCGAACTTCGTTTCTACCACAGAAATACTATGGCCCATCTCACGAGCGCCAACTCTGTCGCTTTATATACGCACTGGCGGACGCAACCGAGTACGCACATAGGTGACGTTGCTATGTATTTTGCATAAGTTCGTCTGTACCAGTTTTTTTTTTTGGCACTTCAGTGTATTTGATCAACAGAACTCATTCATGTGTCAGGACCACCTTGGTCTCTTCGTTACAACGTATTAATGATCAATCTAAAAGGTAAGTGGGTTCAATAGATTATATTCCAGCTCATACTAAACCCCTCAGAAACATCTGTCACCGTTTCTCCCTGGAAATCGGTACCAAATCTCGCAATATGCTAATCATGTTCCGAAAAGATCGAGAAAGAAACCCGAAAGAGCAAAAATGGGGTACCTACAGCATTCCCTTACTTGGTGGGACAGGCCAGCTTTCTTCTTGTTATATCGGATATCAGCGGAGTCTTGCCTGCAGAATCCGGGAACACAAATACAACCTCAAGGCAGGGCTTCAAAATACGGCCTAGGCGCGAAGTGTCAACGATGGAACTTTCTACCCGGATTGGGACCATGCAAGAATCCTTGTAACACCAAGATCCCGTTCAATGCTGTTATTGACTGAAAGTCTGTTTATTTGTAAAGCCCGAACACATGTTGTTATGACTATATACTATGTGATTTACTACCTATATGGAAAAATATTATACATTATATTAACAAAAGTCACCGGGCACCTAGAAAAGAAACACAACATAGCATTTATTGACATACATTAGTACGGTGTCGGTCTATCTTTGGCCTTAATAAATGCACTGACCTTCGAGACATGCTTTCGAAAAGATTTTGGAACACAGCGATAGGTATGCGCTTCTATTCAGTACAAATTGCTGCCGCTAAGTGTTGCTTAGTAGTAGGCCTTGGTTCCAAACTTCTTATGCGGTGCTTTAATTCATCCCATAGGTGCTTTATGGAATTAAGATCAGGGCTTTGTTCTGGCCAGTCCACACACGATACGGATTTATCGTCAAACCATGCCGTAACAGTCCTTTCTTCATGACTCGGTGCATTATCCTGCTGGTACCAACAAGGCTCGGTTCCATAGTATTGACACAGAGTTGGTAGGGCATAATTGTCTAGAATTTTGAGGTAGACGTGCTGGTTAACAGGTTTGTCCACGATAATCAATGGGCCGGTACCATACCACGAAAAACACCCCAACACGAGTACACTGCCAACTCCAAACTTGACCGTAGGAACAGTACACTGTGGTAAATAGCGTTCCCTCGGCTGCCGCCATACCCAGACGTGGTCATCAGACTGATGGATCGTGTATCTGGATTCATCAGTCCATAGAACCCGTTTCCACTTATCTACGGTCCACAATAAATGTTCTGTACACCACGCTAAACGACGAGTAGCATTCCGAGAGGAGATGAAGGATTTATGAGCAGCCGCACGACCACGGTAACCAATGGAATGAAGTTCTCTGCGAATGGTACGTGTACATACCGAGGTTCCAGCATTTGAACTCACCTGTACACTGAGGTCTTGTGCAGTACTCCGTCGATTATCTGTAACGACTCTCCTGAGGCTTCGACGTCCTCTATCGCTGTTTTTCTTTGGTCTGCCGGTACGTTTTGCTGCTTCAGGCACGCCATGTGTCTTCCACTTATTCAGTACATCCAAAACAATTCATTTGGGTATGTTTAAACGTTTCTCGGTTTCTCTTATGGACAACCCACTAATATAACACCCAACAATCTTTTTTCTCAAAGTCAGTTCTATCCCGCCTCGACATTTTCACTCAACCTCACAGTGGGATATGATCGCGGTCAGCTGTAGGCTTGTTTTTAAACCGTTCGCAGCTGTACCGCGCATCTTAACAACACAGCGGATCCGTTCATTTCCTTTTGAAGGGGTTTCCGATGACTTTTGTCCGTATAGTGTATAATCACCCAGAGGAGATTGGACAAAACAGGGGTGGGGGGCTCCACCTTAAACATCGCTGACGTAACACACATACTATGTTTACGCATACTGCCATGGTTTGTATAAATAACAGCACTGTTCAAATGTTCACTTCACATCTGCAGATGATACCAAAGTGCCCCGAAAGTACTAATGTGCATCTTTAGATTAAACTAATGGATTGAAATGTTTTACGGTTTTTCATTTTATTGGTCCTTTGATTTCTTTTTCATTTGTTCGTACAGAGACGGTGTCCTTTATACTTATTTATTTTTATGCCATTTATTCACTTTCACACACAGATTGTTATGGGGATTTTGCTGTTACGAAATTAACGTTGTTTTTTGCAGTGGTTTCTTCAAAATGGTGTGCGGTCATATCATTACGAAATGCGGTGTACATGGGTTAGATTGTAATATATATCATCGTCGTCAACCATTATCAATCCACTCCTGACTGAAGGTCCCCCCAAGTCTCTTCCACAACGGTCTGTCTTGCACCTGTCACTCCCGCTTGCTTTCGAATTCCATCCACCCATCTCCCATGTAGTCTTTTTCTTGGTTTTTCCTGTCTCTTGGAATCCAGTCTAGAATTTCGGTTGTTCATCGGTAATCCGTTCTTCTGACATGTCCAGCCCATTGTCATTTCAGGGATTTTACTCTGATCATGATGTCTTCCACTCGTGTCATTTTCCTTATCAATGAGTTCCTCTTCTTATGTCTCCTGAAAAAACCAAGCATGCATATCTCCATGCTTCTTTCAGTTGTCTGCAGTATTTGTACACTGAAGAGCAATTGAATTAGAGACAGTTAGCGTTATGTAAATGTGGCGCTGTGGGCGGCCCTGTAAACGGAAACGACATGACGTATGCAGCGATCCGACAATATAAGGAGTGATGCGACGGGAATCAGTAAGAGTCGGACGCAGTATGGGTAAGACGAAGGGTCTAAGCGCATTCGATCGTGGGAAAATTGTCGGGGCCCGACAAATGGGTTACTCCATCTCGGAAGTCGTGCAGGCACTGGTATTTTCACGAGCCACTGTGTCACGGGTGCACCGTGAGTACATCGAATCCGGTAAAGCCATCCCTGCAAGGGCCAACTGCTGTGGACAACAGCGTGTGGATAAGCGGGGTCATCGTCGACTAGCTCGCATTGTAACAGCGGATAGACGGGCCACAGAGCAAGAAATCACTCGGTAATTTAACGCTGGTGCACAAAAACGTGTAAGCTGCCACACCATCCAGAACCATCTCTTTGCAATGCGGTACAGAAGCCATCGTCCCACGAGGATAACGCTGCTGACCGCACATCACAGGGTGCAACAATTAGCATGGGCGCGGAAACATCACCACTGGACCTTAAACATGTGGGAAAATGTTGCCTGGACTGATGAGTCGAGATTCACGTTGGTACATGCGGATGGCAGGATACGAGTACGGCGCAAACCACATGAAGCGATGGATCCTTCTTGCCAGCAGGGTACTCTTCAAGCTGGTGGGGGTAGCATACTCGTCTGGGGAATGTTTACGTGGACTGAAATGGGACCCCTGGTACATGTGACATCGTCCCTCACAGGTCAACGTTACCGGGATATCCTGGAAGACCATTTGCTCCCGTCTGTGCGTCTTCAACATCCCACTGGGGACCTCATCCTGCAAAAAGACAAGGCACCGTGCCATCGCTCCCGAATTGTATCCGAATTGTTGGATGAACATTTCACCGACGAGAGCTCGCTTCCTTGGCCAGCTAGGTCACCTGACCTCAATCCCATCGAGCACATCTGGGATGCCATCGAGAGAGATGTTCGAGGCTCTGACCCCTTTCCATCAAATCTTCGTGAACTGTGGGAGCTTGTTCAAGGGTCGTGGATCCGTATGGCTTCCCAACGCTTCCGGTGTCTTGTCGAGTCCATGCCGAGACGAATCGCCGCCGTCATCAGGGCGAAAGGTGGTGCTACACGTTACTAGGCAGGTATCTCTAATGTAATTGCTCTTCAGCGTATGTCTTTTTTAGTAAAGGTCCACGTCTCTGCTCCGTGCGAAACCACTGGAAGGATGCATTGATTAAACACTTTTCTTTTAAGACAAAATGGCATATCGCTCTTAAAAATTGTACTGTTTCTTCCAAAAGCTTTCCAACCAAGTTTTATGCGTCGATTAGTTTCTTCATCAGTGTGACCTTTCCTTGATATCTGCTGTCCAAGGTAAATGTAGGTATCGATTTTCTCCAGCTTCTCCCCATCCATCGATAAATCTTCATTTCTTGTAAAAGCATTGTACATCATTTTTGTTTTCTAAAAGTTCATTTTTAATCCTACTTCTGTACTCATGTCAACAAGTTCCTGGATCATACTCTGCAGTTCCGAAGGGGCAGTTGCAAAAATTACCACGTCATCAGCAAAACGAAAGTAAGTTAAATAATTTCCATTAATCTTCATCCCTTTGTTTTCCCAGTTCAATGATTGAAAGACATTTTGCAATGTTGCATTAAAGAGTTTGGGAGATATAGTGTCACCTTGTCTCACACCCTTTCTATTTTTATTGGTGCTGTATCCTCAAATAACTAAACCTTTGCACTTGCATTTTCATAGATACACTGCTGGCCACCCAAAATGCAACACCAAGAAGGAAGCATCCGATTGGCCTGAAATTCGCAGCATACTCCTCCCGCGAGAGGACATGCAAACGATTAGCATTGCAGGGCTTAGGCAAACTATGTGCGCCCGGCACGCCACGGAGAAGCACTATAAGAAGTGTGCACAGAAGGCGGAGTGTAAGTAGTGAAAGTGTGCTGTGCTGCCGGACCTGTGCGTGGGAAGCTTCCTGATGCCTCGTCGCAGAATACGGCAGTCCTTCAGCACGTTTGGGAGTTCGACAGAGGACGAATAGTGGCTTATCGCGACAGAGGTTTATCGTAACGAGACATCGGCGCCCGTGTGGGACGACATCCCGCCACAGTGAGGCGAGTATGGATTCGGTGGGTGCAGGAGGGACGGACGGACCGAAGTGAGCGATTGCGGCAGCCGCGGCACACCACCGAACGAGAGGACCGGCATGTTGTGCGGCAGGCATTGACGGCTCGCACCACCACATCACGAACGTTAGCGCAGGAATTAGGGTATGTTGCGCAACAACCTGTGTCAGCACGTACCGTTCGACGTCGTCTGCAGGAGCGGGGACTTGTTGCACGGCACCCATTGCTCCGATTACCACTGACGTTACACCACCGGACAGTGCGGCGGCAGTGAGCCGTTGAACGCCGCACCTGGGCTACGGAATGGCACGACATTGTCTTCTCCGACGAATTCCGCTTCTGCCTGCAACACCACGAGGGTCGGATCCGCGTGTGGCGGCACCGAGGCGAGAGACTATGACGCCTGCATTATGCATCGCCATACCAGTCCGTCGCCTGGCGTTATGGTTTGGCGCGCAATTGAATATGACACCCGCACCCCTCTGGTACGCATAACCGGTACTCTCAACAGCCACTGCTACATCTCTGACGTTTTGGAGCCTGTAGTCCTCCCTTACCTGCAGGACCTGCCAGCGGCCACGTTTCAAGAGGACAATGCGCGCCCGCACGTGGCACGCATCGTGCAACAATTCTTCGCGGCCCATCAGGTGGCACTGCTGCCGCGGCCAGCCTGTTCTTCCGATATGTCGCCCATCGAACACCTCTGGTCGCTGATCGGCAACCAAGTGGCCCGGCAAGCACCACCCGGGGCTACGCCTGATGAACTGTGGCAACGTGTGGAAGCAGCCTGGACCGACATACCCCAAGCCCACATCCAAAGCCTCTTTCATGCGATGCCGCGGCGTGTAGCGGCCGTTATTGCCTGCCATGGGAGCCATACGAACTGTTGATGTCTGCGTATGCCGCAAGTCGCACGGGCCTGTAAGCTCAATCGTTTCATCTTCTGTGTCCAGTAAATCTGGCTTTGCTATCTCGTGTCCTTCTTGGTGTTGCATTTCGGGTGGCCAGCAGTGTATTACTAATAATTCTAATGTATGCATCTTCAATACCGCAAGATTTCAAAGCCTTATGTATATATTTCTTTTGTTACACTATTTTTTTAAAAAAGCAAAAAGCAAACATCATCCCCCTCAATCTCTCCAGTCTGGATTTAAAAGCAGAGGGAAGTAATTTGGAATGGAAGAAGATCGCGTCTTTCGGTTTTCTTAAAAATGATAGAGGTCACCTTTAACTCCGGTCGCATATACGCATTTCTTTAAACATTGAAATTACTGCACTTTTTTTTTATCCATTTATCGTTTTGTTCTCCTGCAAAGACTAACGTAAGGGAAAACCTGAGCTCGCTCAAAAACTATCACAGAGATCTGCATTCTCTTAAAGATTGAAGAAAAATACTAGCGGCACGCAGCAGGTGAGAAATCTAAAAGTCACGTGCAAATAAAAAATCTTGACCCCCTACCATGCTTTAAATGCATCCCCTGGGAGTTGCATGCAGCAGGGGTCCCTCCGCTACTCTGGTGTCCAGAACAGGTTATGATTTCTTACTATACAGGGACAATGAATACAGGTGACAGCATCACTTGGGAGGCATCACGCGTTCTACGAAAGTGTGACCGCAAATCAGTTAGTCACACTCCGAGTCCGTGTCTACGAGGAATTTATTGCAGTACTAGTGGAATCAATGCGCGTGTACTTGTTTTGAAAGAGCACGAACAGTCTTTTTATTCTAATTTCCTATCTTCTATCTCACAGTTGCTATTTATTTCTCTTTGTCTCTGTCTCATTACCTCTTTATTTTCATCTCGCTGTTTCTCTGTGTCACCCCTTTAAATCTCTATCCAGGGGACTACTGATATAGTCCCGCATTGCTGGGGGAGAGGGGCTCACGGTAAGAGCAAAAGGATTTTACAAAATCTTTGCGGAAACCTCACATGAAACTGGTTAAAGAAATTGCCAGGAATTAAGGCAGCTTTGAAAGACGACTTAAAATGAAAGGCATTTTTTTTCAGTAAATAAGTAAAATCTTTCGAAATCATTTTCGTGGCTTTACTTTATAAAAACTGCATGACGGGAAAGCAGCTGTTCCAGAGGACTTGAGGCTCTTTGTCACAGCCATAGCAATAATTCCTATGCATGTAGGTAGGTCATACTGAAAGTAATGAACAAAGATGCATTACACAAACAAATTACGCATTGGGAGAATGATAGTTCGTGGGCACGTAGTGCCATCTTCCATTGTGGCCATGAATGTCAAATGGCGTCTCCGGCATCAGTCATGTGACCAAACAGACGCGAGAAAAGATGGCCGACAGTGATACATCATTCCGCCAGCGTGCTGTGATTCATTTCCTTGTGAAACAGGAGATGCATGCATGTATGGTTCCAGCAGTGTGAGAAAGTGGGTGAAACATTTTAAAGACGGTTTCACAGATCTTAACGATCAGCATCGTAGCGGTCGCCGTCGAACAGCCTCTACGGAACACAACAAGGAAAGGGTTGATGACTTAATTAGTGATGACATACGTATGACGGGGAAAGAAATTGCGGCGGACTTTGGCATAGGACACAGTGCAGTTCAGGAAATGATTAGCAGCTTGGAATATCGGAAAATTTGTGCACGCTGGGTTCCATGTTTATTGACAGAAGACCACAAAGGCCAGCGCAAAAACATCTCGTCACAACTGCTGTAAGAGTATCGAAATGAAGGGGCCGATTTTTTGCCCAGTATTGTGGCAAGTAATGAAAGTTAGTTCCACCATTTCGAACCTGAATCAAAACGCCAGAGCATGTAATGGCATCATTTCCATTCACCAAGCAGGAAGAAGCCTAAGACAGTTCTTCAATTGGAACGGAGTTCTTCCGCAAGAGTGTCTTTAAACTGCAAGAACGATGGGAAAATGTGTCTAAAAAAATGGAGATTTTGTAGAACAATAGATTAAGGTGTCGTACTTATTCCTTCAGTTATTACAACACGCAATTTTTAAACATTGTTGTTCATTAATTTAAGTATAGCCTTTGTACACTGAAGAGCAATTGAATTAGAGACAGCTGGCGTTATGCAAATGTGGCGCTATGCGCGGCCCTGTAAACGGACACGACATGACGTATGCAGCGATCCGACAATATACGGAGTGATGCGACGGGAATCAGTAAGAGTCAGATGCAGTATGGGTAGACGAAGGATCAAGCGCATTTGATCGTGGGCAAATTGTCGAGGCCCGACGAATGGGTCACTCCATCTCGGAAGTCGTGCAGGCACTGGGATTTTCACGAGCCACTGTGTCACGGGTGCACCGTGAGTACATCGAATCCGGTAAAACCATCCCTGCAAGGGCCAACTGCCGTGGACAACAGCGTGTGGATGAACGGGGTCATCGTCGGCTAGCTCGCATTGTAACAGCGGATAGACGGGCCACAGTTCAAGAAATCACTCGGCCATTTAACGCTGGTGCACAAACACGGGTAAGCTGCCACACCATCCAGAACCTTCTCCTCGCTGTGGAGTACAGAAGCCATCGTCCCACGAGGGTACCGCTACTGACCGACATCACAGGGTCCAACAATTAGCATGGGCGCGGGAACATCGCCACTGGACCCAAGACACGTGGGAAAATGTTGCCTGGACTGATGAGTCTGGATTCACGTTGGTACATGCGGATGGCAGGATACGAGTACAGCGCAAACCACATGAAGCGATGGATCCTTCTTGCCAGCAGAGTACTCTTCAAGCTGGTGGGGGTGGCATTCTCGTCTGGGGACTGTTTACGTGGACTGAAATGGGACCCCTGGTAAGTGGGACATCGTCCCTCACAGGTCAACGTTACCGGGATATCCTGGACGACCATTTGCTCCCGTTCGTGCGTCTTCAACATCCCACTGGGGACCTCATCCTGCAACAAGACAATGCACCGTGCCATCGCTCCCGAATTGTATCCGAATTGTTGGATGAACACTCCACCGGTCACCTAGGTCACCTGACCTCAATCCCATCGAGCGCATCTGGGATTCCATCGAGAGAGATGTTCGAGGCTCTGACCTCCCTCCATCAAATCTTCGTGAACTGTGGGGGCTTGTTCAGGGGTCGTGGATCCGCATGGCTTCCCAGCCTTCCGGTGTCTTGTCGAGTCCATGCCGAGACGAATCGCCGCCGTCATCAGGGCGAAAGGTGGTGCTACACGTTACTAGACAGGTATCTCTAATTCAATTGCTCTTCAGTGTATATTAACAAGAGATGTGAAAGAAATATGAGTTCCATGAATGAAATTTTTGTACCACACAGTATTTGTCATTTTTTTGTAGGACTTCCGTCCACAGTGAGTAGAGTTTAGGTCCCAGCCACATACAGTGAGATCGCCTTTTGGGCAAGACACAGAAACGGAAGGAATGAGAGCAAGTCTAGCGACTTTGACAGAACAGTTTGTAGTGAGATTAGAGTACACTAGATGGCGCCACCGTACAAGTACGATGTTGCACACAGAGGGTGAGAGAATTTCAGGGGTATAGGAAATGATACCCATTTAACCAGTGGGTCCAGCCTTAGGGCCGTCACTTAACGTGCTCGTTCACACCATCTCTGAAAGATCAGCCCAGGTTCGAACCTGAGGACCTTGCATCGATAGTCTGACTCGCTAACCACTAAGCCACCCGCGGCTCAAATTTTTGTACAAATAAGGATAAGGTTTTATGTATAACAGTTTTTAGTACATAATTACACATTTCTTCGCGGGACGAAGGAACAGAGACCTGTGTCATTTTTTTATATTTTTATAACAGAGTCAAGAGAAAAACATTTTTCTGTGTGCAAAACATTGTGGCATCAAGTGTTTTTTTATATTCAAGAGTAAATAATTTAATTTTGTTTTTGTACCTAATTCTTAACTGTTACTTATTTATTTGATTCCTTATGTTCTGTATTTTCGTATAAATCAGAAAAGGTCATCAGATGCTATCACACGGCAGTTACGTGTTTTGTGTGTGTGGTCGTGAGGCATTTCAAAAAGGCTGGCCTTAGTTCTCTAAAAGAATACAACTTGCATGATATCATTAAGTTTCGCGTAAGTGTTTTGTAGTACTTTATATTTCTATAAAACAAGGGCAATCATTTTAATTACAACGTGCTCATTTGTGTTTCAAGCAATAAAGTGCAATAATTTTGGTTTTACGAAAAATACCCATAGGTTTCAAAGAATTTGTATTATTAAAATACTCTTAGAGTTTAGTTAATAATATGGAAGTTAAAAATTTCAGTAGTGAAAGCTAGTAGATTTTCGCAAAAGAGCCTCGAGTTTTCTTCAACCTACGGTTGGAAAGCGTAAAAAAAGAAACTTACGAAGCAAATGTTCTGTTCAGCCAAATATTGTTTTTTTCATGCTTCCCTCACTATTGAAGCTCCGTCCCTTTCAGTTGATTTCCTGTATCTCAACTAGCTTTTAATAATTTACTAATTGCAGTTCAATAATTCATATGATCAAGTATACAGGGTGTCCCACTCGCTATCTAACCCGGCATTTCTTTAATATTATTAACACCAATGAAGATATTGCAATGAAATTTGAAGTGGACTTACCTCATTTCCTGTGAAATGTGATGACATCACAACATGTGCTGGAAGTGGGCACCATTTGCTTCCAGACAGCATTAAACCCGGCACTGTCCGCCACCCAGCCGGACGCGCCTCTCTGCTGCTTTGTTATGCCATTTCGCTGCGCGTCTCCACACAATACGGCTGTTGATAGTGAGTGCTCGTGCTCGTGGCAGTTCGCGTACGTGTAAAAATGTATCGGTATACTCTGGAGAAGCGGGTGTTTATTGTTCGCACTTATTGGAAAACAGAATCGATACAGTCTTGTCAACAGCAATTCCTGGAGAGGTTTGCATGCAGACATCCACCGAGCAAGTCCACCATTTGGTCATTGTCGAATAACTTGGAAACCAAGGGGATTTTATTAGACGACCATGCAGGAGGTCGTCCACAAGTGTCCGAAAAAAAGATCCAGAATGCAAAGGGCCGACTACTTGCGTCTCCTAGGAAGTCACTTCGCCGACTGTCACAGAAAACAGGATTGTCCAAAAACACTTGTCAACGTGCTGTGAAAAAAGCGAAGCTTCATGCTTACCGTATCTCCGTGGTCCACGAACTGAAAGCGCCTGACCACGTGAAACGAGTGACATACTGTCGATGGTTTCAGACATTTCTTCAGGAAAATCCAGGCATTCTGGACTACACGTGGTTCTCGGACGAGGCGTAGTTTCACTTGTCCGGATACGTCAATTCTCAAAATTCCCGTATTTGGGAAATTGAAAATCCCAGCGCGATACATAAAGAACCCCTTCATTCGCAGAAAATCGGTGCTTGGTATGGGATAACCCGGCGCCGCATAATTGGTCCCATCTTCTTCGATATAACCATCACAACAGCTGCATATATGGAAATCTTCAACACCTTTGTAAATCAATTGGACGACGAAAAACTCTCTATTGGATATTACCAGCATGATGCAGGGACATCACACACCAGTATGGCCGAAATTTAGTCCTTTTTTGGCGACCACGTCATTTCGAAGGGTCTATGGCCACCGCGCTCGCCCGCTGACGCCTCCTGATTACTTTTTATGGGGACATGTAAAAGGGAGAGTTTACCAAAAGAAACCGCGAACCATAGATGCCTTGTAAGCAAACATCACCGAAGAAATTCAAGCAATGACGGCGGAATTTCTTCGGTGATGTTTGCTTTCAAGGCATCTATGGTTCGCTGTTTCTTTTGGTAAACAGGCAGGGACAAACATCACCGAAGAAATTCAGGCAGTGATTAACGTGTAATTGAAAAAAGCGTATAAACGAAACAGGGAAAATTTAACATTAAAGGCAACTGAGAATTTTTGGATCGGCAACATTTTAGGTATAAGTGAGAAAACGCGTATAAGTGAGGAACGTATACACGGGGCTCTGCTGCATTTGCTTTTCATCCTTATTTTTTTTTCAACGGGATTTGCGTTTCACTTGCAACTTTTTGAGCCTTACACTACACGAACTCTTCAACTGGAGTTTGGAAAAGTCTATTTCAGCTACAATAACAATGTTTTTTCCTTTAAATATAAGTTAAATAAACGTCGATTTTCGGACTTCGTAATTTCTTCCACTTTACAAATTTGCGCTAAAATTTTTGCAACTCTCAAAATTTTCAATTTCTTAAAATGTTTCGTGACCATTTTGTTTATGACACGAAAATCTTGTAATTTTTTTTAACGTTTGTATTACCCTGCTCTTTAAAAGCGAAGAAACTGTTGAAATTTTTAACTCGGCTATCGCAATAAAATTCGTAAGAGTGGAATGAAACCTTTAACAGTCACTTTCGTAGAACATACCCTGTCGATTGATGCAGCCATAAATTTCTTAAGAGTGTGTGTGTGGGGGGGGGGTTCCAAGGATTTGGTTCATTAGTGAAAGCCTCATATATACATATATATTGCTTTGAATTCTTACTCAATCCACCCTCAAGGGGAAATCCAGAACTGAGACCCCTCCCCCCCCCCTGGCTACGCCTATGCGCAGCAACAGACGCAATGCTTCTTCTTGTATTAAATTTACTGGGATATCTCATGCTGCAGTCCATAAAAATGGGTAAAATTTTAATCAATTGTTGACTCAATGAGAACAGTGCGGTAATTCTTCGATTTGTGTTGAAAAGACATTTGAACTGGAAATGGCAATACTGACATATCGTTACTTTAAGCGTTGGGCCTATTGGTAATTTTTCCCAAACAGCGGGCAGCAAAAAATTCGCTTCCAGGGCCGTTTATGCATCGCCAGTCCCCACTGCTCTCCGTCTTTATTTGCAACAACCGTTGTCTTTTTCCTTTCTGAATTCTGTTCGTCTTTCTATGCATCTTCCCTCTCTCTCTCTCTCTCTCTCTCTCTCGTCATCCTTTATCTTTCTTTCTACCTCAGTCTACCTATCTTTCGATCTTTTCTATTGATCTCTTGGCGTTCCTGAGGTAAAAGGAACGCAAACAGATTAACGTCTACTGTACCTCAGTCTACCTATCTTTGGATCTTTTCTTTAATCTCTTGCGTTCCTTTACCTTACCTGTTTCTCTTATTCTTTCCTCTTTCTTTATCTGGGGTTCACTGTTTTTTCACTCCATGTTTCTGTTTTTCTGTGTTTATCCCCTGTTTCTCTCGAACACACATTCAAAGTACCTGCAGTGAGTTGTATTGATGTCTTAAATCGGAGAAACGTTGCGTGTTTCATTGCAGGAAGCCGGCATGCTGAAACTAAAAGTAAAGAATGAATGAAAAATTACTAGGACAGAACTGATATCATCGATGAAGAGAATCTACACAGCGATGATGTTTCCATGAAGGTGTAGTAACATGCTACTCTACGACAATATAATATTTACTGCTCATTCTACTGCTTCAGTCGTTTTAAAATAAAAGTCTTGATTATTCCTGAAATTTAACAATGACCTACCGTAAGGAAAGACGAGCATAGATTAAATTTTGCAGAGAAAATCTGGAACTGAGCTATTGATACAGGTCGTCTGCTCCAAACGGCATTTAGGAGGGAAATAATAAAGCTTGTGTGATTCCGGCGATAGGAAGAATAACGAATTTCTTTCGAAAGTAGCCTAACATCAATGAGTAGAAAACTATTTATCCGTAGCTCTGGTGAGTGATTTAGTACTAAGACTGCGTATTTGTGAAATGGCTGAAGTTAAACAGCCGCTGGATTCTCATGTAGAAATGAAAGAAACCACTGCTTACGACAATGGGAAGCATTCATGAATTGCCTATAATACCGTTTTATTCCTTGGAAAGAACTGGATAAAATTTCGTATTTTATACGGGCAGACAAAGTACTCGACCTTGGTACTCGACAGGTACTCGCATCCCACTGCTCAGACGAAGTACTCGACTTTGTTGCAGGACCTACCGTCTGTTTTCCGAGTAAAACAACATATCAGGTCTAGTATAGTTATACTATACTAAACTAGTATAGTATAAGTATAGTTACTATAATATAACTATAATATTACTAGTAATAATATAACTATACTATTACTAGTATAGTTATACTATTTAAGTATAGTTGGTGTACAGTTCCTTGTTATTTAATTATATCAGGTCTTTAAATTGATATTTTCCTCAAGAAGCAGAAAACATTTCGGCAGCAAGTAACAGCAGGTTGTACAGCAACCCAGGGCGCCAACTAATTTCGCTGCAATTCGGAGAATTTCATGGTACATCATAGAATTTGCTACTGACAGGGAGACACAGCACTACGATTTGTAATTGTGGAATATTTTCATACACATAGAAAATTCCAGCTCATGTATTCGATACTTCAAGCCAGTTATTCTGAGAACAGATTGGAGCTAGCAACAGACGAAGAAGGACTAGTAAATGCAGCAAGAAACGGAACGCCTGTCAACGTCGCAACACCTCCATCAAATAGGTATTCTACTATACATATATGCTTTCACTGTAAGACCGGTTCTTAAGAAAGCGAAACCAACGACAACAGTAGGTCGAAAGACGTAAACAGCTCTGGCTACAGACGGATGGTGAAAGATGAAGAAAATAAGCAACGGCATTAAGGGATAGTAAGGGCATATATTTCTGCACTGCTTTTAAAAGGGATATTCTTACGCCAAGGTTCAAAACCCTACGAGAAGTGGCTACTTGAAGACTGTCGGGGTAGTTATTTGCATTATACAACCTGTGCATTCACCATAGACACCGATTATGTGGGTGCTCAGGAGTTTGAACACCCGTCAAATTCTTGTGATATGCACTGAACTGAATCCATACTTAAACATTTGTTTTCACATTACGAAGAAAATTCGGAACGGAGCTCAGTTTAGAAATTAAACATTTTTTTGAGGAAATATTGTATTGGTGCCGAATGATTTCTTAAGGAAGAAGATTGTCAAACAACAGGATGGTCGGAAAGTGCAGTGTCGGAAGTTTCTCGTACCTTACCTTGCTAATTATTTAAAGTTGTCCACGCTACCCTTCGTTTGTTGTAATCAATAAATTAATGAAACTAAAGGAATATGCGAAATACAGTCATCTGTTTTTAAACTACCGATGCTTTTGTTGATTTAGTTTATTTCATTTATACAGGATGATTCAAATTCTGAAGGTTTAAATTTGCTGAATACACTTCAGATTTCATAATTGGTCAATTAAAATTCAAGACTTAAAGCAAATTTAACCTATTTGCCAAGATTTAACGTATTCCATTAAGGAAACTAGTTCAAGAATGAAAATTATTCCTTATTTTTTTTTTTTTTTTTTTTTTTTCGTGGTGCGAGCCTGGTAACTGAACGGGCCGCGGGCAGCCTAGTGGTCAGCGTTCGTGACTGCCGAGGAGATGACCTCAGGTTCGATCCCGGGCAGGTATGAACGTTCGAACCACTGAATACCCGCCGTGCGTCAGATGGGCCCGTTAAGTCGTCGGACCCCGGGTACTGGCTCCCCGGTAACAAATAAGGGCGTCTTCCTCCCCTCTCTTCCGTGTCACTTTCCTATCGGGCACTCTAGCCCAAATCTCCTAGCTTCCTATTTCTAAGGGTTGTTTAAGACCTGGGGTCAGACACTCCCTTCCTAAAATCCTCTACATATAATCTGATCTGATCTGGTAACTGGACTTATATGAGCTCTGTGCGTGCACGGGGCAACGCTTCGTGGGAAGAGAAGTTTCCAGGGTATAGTATTCAGCCCTTATTGGTGAGCTGGTACGCAGGATAGTGATGGCAGAGGGTAAATTTTATTGAAATTGTACAGTAACCTGTTCAATGACATCGTGGATTAGACGCGAGGCGAGAATAGGTCCTGGGACTCCTCTTTGTGAAAAATGTATTATGTTCAATTAGCATTTATTCAATATGTTCATATACGTAGGCGAGGAAGCATGTTGAGACATCGCATGAGAATAAATTTACCCCGGGAGCAAAATTATCAGAGCAAAATTGGATTCAATAAATTGCATTAATATTTTTTCATTATATCATTCAATTAATCCGTAGCAAGATATTTTACAAGACACTTCGTAAGGGATGTTGCGCAGTGAATGTAAATAACGGGCTGAGGACAGTTACTTATACATTTAAAACTTCAACAATGGAAACGATACCTGCCTTTTGAATTTGGGCACCCCTCGAAATTTTCAGAAGTCGGCGCCTATGGCATTCAATGTTCATTTTTTTAAGGCAATTATTTAACTTATGTTTTTCAGTGATCAGTTTTCGATGCCACTTGTAAAATTTTACTGTTTTGAAATTGAAATATAGCGCAAATTTGGATAGTTCAAAGTAGTTTTCCATTGTATACCATACGGTCCATGGTTCAGTATGTACTGGCATATTAAGTGATGCGACGTCATTTCCCCCACATACTGTATGCCATGAAATATATCCTAAGAGGAAATTTCTGCAACATTTCAATATTTTAAAAACGTTATACGGATTTAAAAAGTTAATCGAACACTCTGACATAACGTCCAATATTTTTGAATTATTGGGTTATTTTTCAAATTTGAATCACATGTCTGTTTGCTCTGAAAAAATACGTCAGTGTGGCAATTTTTCCTTTAATCAATATCTGAAACGTTCGTAGTCACGCAATATGTCTTGGATGTTTTTAGCTGGTAATATATGTGAAAGTATCTCAGATTAATCACAAACATTATTAAAGGGTTACATGTCAATGACGTAACACAGTTCGATTTAAGATGAAAGGTACGGTATTCTGTAGTAGTAGTTTTTTATTACACATGTAATTATTCTGTAACGTTTCTTATACACACTACACAAATATTTTTATTTTTGCTGATAAAATTTAGCGGGTCATAAAATTTCGATTTAGTTCATAACTGGTGCGTTAAGGTTTTATATCAAATTAGCAAGAACAAGTTTAAAATTAAAAAATAAAATACAGATTTTTACTTGTCTGAAAACCTGTTTAAAGACATAACACGTTTGCTATGTGGTTCAAAAGAAATGGAAATTTTCATGTAAAAAAATGGGTGCTTTACTAGAATAGAAATTAAAGTTACTTCAATTTTTTCTTTCTCTTTCTTTTTTCTGGGGGTTTAATGGCCACAGCAAGCAACTCGATAGGCTATAAGCAGTCCACCGTTCAAAATGGAGGGCCACTGGTTCCAGGGAAGGAAAAGAGCCAGTGCCGTAAGCCAAACACAACATCCATGGTTCACCGAGAGTCGAACCCTGACCCATCTCGGACGAATGGTCAAAAGCCAGCGCCACTGAGGCTATGTCATTACTCTCACTATTTATTATTAAACATCAGTTCACTGGGAAAAGGTAGCTACGGTTTCAAGTTATAAATATTTAGGGGCTAGCTTTTATGGTAAATTTTGACCAGATCATGATACGTTTTTAGCAAAAGAAGAAAGAATTTGAATATATTAAATAAATAATCAAAACGATCTCTTACCAGGGGAGAGGTCTCCTGAGTGTTTACTGTGCAGTTTTTGAGAAACTTAACATGACGGTTTACTGGTATAATAAACATGTTACTACTTTTATTGGTTAAAAATGGTATAAAGACGTGAGCGACTAAACACTTCTGAAGCACAAAATTTACTGCAGAATGAAATTATTTACATGTGGACTGTTCAAGTCTTTATGCTACACCTACCTTTAAGAGGATGGAGCAAAATTCACGAAGGCTTGCGGTCAACACCACATAACACTGAAGGAAGCAACTCCAAGCTAGGGCATAAGGAAAATACACAACATCCATGTTTTACCCGGGATTCGAATCTCAGCCCAGCAGACGAGAAGCCAACAATAATTTACCCACTGCACTACCCAGCGATTCTGATGCTTCGCCAAACGAATCTTTTATTTCTCGCGTAATAATTATTCATATGTTGCCAAGGCGTATATTCAGTATCGGTAGCTTCGACAAAGTTAAATCCCTTGTCAACTTTTTGATACCACAATATTGAACGTCATGTATATGTAGATTAAATAGATTAGATATAACTGCAGATTTCCATTTGTTATATTCCTTTTGTTTGAATGTTATTCTACATATGTAATTTAACTGAAATGAGTAAACATTTAAATTTTGTCGAGTTTACGTTCTTGTCGTCCAGTGATGTACACGAATAATATTTATTGTCTATGTGATGGATGAAGTTTTAAAACAAGCCGGAAAAGTTTTTTTTTGGAAAATGTAGTTATAGATGCCAAAAGAAAACCACAGCAATGAATAAGTATTGGCTTCTTTGCCGTGTTGGAAATCGTTTCATAATGTAGTCTGTATGTGAATTCATAACACTAGCTTCGTTTATCATACATAATGTGAATTAGTACAGCTGAATGTAAAAACTTACGTTCACACAATATCAACTGTATCATAAGAGTACTTTAATAAAAATCTCCAGACTACATAAGCAGACGCAAAAAACACTTCAAACTGAATAAAAGGCCAACAATCTCTCCTTCGTCCCATAAATGAGTTAGGGGGGGTTAAGAGGAGGGGACGAGAGGAAAATAATTTTCCTTCAGGAAGACCAGTTGAACCAGTTCCATCGGACACTGTGGTATTTGCCTTTCAACGTATTTTATTTCCTTCAACCGGATGGTCCAAGAAAATTTTTTAACCCCAGGACGAGGTCAAGGTCGTCTGCTTTCACTGAAAATGAAATAAAGAACCTGTCATAAGCTGGCAGACTGCAGTTGGGGGAAGCAGTGGAAAAGCTTGCTGAAGGGAAAAGAAGTCATCAATCCTCATTATTGTAAAACTTAACTGATTCACAACCGCAGAATTCCTATCACGCAGACTGCAGTCAGTGGGCGAGAGAAAGAGAGTTCATAATTTCTGTAGTTGTTTTCCTCGATGATTTTCGAAGGCAAGTACTTTGCGAACAGGGTAGTCGCATGACGTCACAGCAGGTAACAGACTGCATGGCTTCATCGATGACATTGTGGCATCAATTCCATCGCCCACGCAACCATGCCACAACCTTAGCAGTAGAAGGTTACAAGACGAGGAAAAATACCATAACATCATGGTTACAACAAGGAAGAAAAACATACTTATGGGATGGGTGCAACACACAAAAGGTGTCCTTGCTTTTAGAAATATCTGCACTGCTTACCAACCAACAGTTTTGTAGACGCCATGAAAAACAGATCTACAAGCTACATTATCTTTTGATAAATGTACGTATGCACATCAAAAAATGACGTTGACTTTTTTTTGTCTGACCTGTGCATGTGAAATCACCACTTCAAGTCGAATTGGAAATATTTTTTTTTGCATCCAACAAAGTTACGATGTAGCATGATTTTACCTGTACACGATTTTCCAACTAGGTGATGTAAAATATAGGTTGTCATTCGTTATCGAAACTCGTATTTCTTCAAGAGGGATTGGAAAAATTCCCTTTTCAAGTAGAATAGCGCAACCATTTCCACGAAATGCAATGCAGTTTCCAGTTTCTCACTTGCATTATTTTTCCTATATGCGACACTTTTCAATCTGGAAGATGTGCTCAAAAAATGCTCTTTATACATTTAATTCAAGTCAGCTTAACTACGGTTTTCTATAGTTTTTCCAGCTCTTTTGAGAAAGTTACACGTTCATAACTAGGCGGCATAAACCTATATGTGTATTTGTCAGTACATCTGTTTTTAGCAGACAGACTGAACAATTCGCTTTGGATCGTGTACAGATAAGCAAGACTAATAAGTCCATTCCATTTCTCTTAGCAAAGAATTTTGCCTCTAATTTTGCAAGAAACCTGCAGTAAGGTTAAACTTTTGACTCAGATATGAATAATTAGTGGCCAGTAATTCGTAAATGACATATTTATTATTATTGTCCGTTATTTCAATACTAAATATTGACTACAGAAAGAAAGATGTGTCCAAGTTCTCATTTTATGATATCGCCTCAAAATTCCTTTTAAAATTGGTGTAATTTCAAAAAAAATTCGGTGGGGGGATAACAGTGCTCCGAACCCAACCCCTAGCTGTAGGGCTCGCTGTACTCGCCTGACCTAACCCCCACTATGCCATATAAGGGCGCAGCGGTACTATACATTTAAGTAATAATTATGATAGTGGGAGTATACCAGTTTGCCCCTCCCCCTTCCTGGAAAATGTGCTGTAGTACAGATACTGGTGAACGAGGTGACGCAGAAATATCAAGCGAATGACATGGCTCCAACGTACATCGACAGGCGAATTGCAAGGCAGTTGTATAGCGTTTTGGAATGCTGACATGTTTGAAGGACATACATTGTGGTGTGATAGTGATGAAACGTCGGACATGTTATCTGAACATAGTGATACACGGGGTACTCCAGCACACAACGTGCCAAGCAGTTCGAGTTCCTATGAACCATCACCCTCCAAAGTGAAACGGAAAAGCATTCACGAATAGTTTTTCGGACAAACCATGCAGAGTGTCTATGACAATGTGAAGGTCGCAAAGAAAACCGTTGCAGCAACTGCCCGTAAATACAAGATATCACCAGAAAAAGTGCGGAAAATAGTAACGGCTGTTGAGAGTGGTGGTACGATGGAACACAAAACTGCACGCATTCGCCAGCAAATGTACACCAAATTCCAAGATGCGTGTAACATGGGACTCTCAATTCACTACTGGCATTTAAAAACGTGGGCGAAGGAAGCAGCTAACGCAATGGGTATCCCCAGTTTTAAAGCCAGCACATATTTCCTGCACAAATTCAAACGCCGCTATAAAATCTCATCACGCAAGATCACAAGGTTCGTTGCCAGGCAGGAAGTTGCCCTTGACACGGTCGTAAGGAACAGCGCATTGGAGTTTGTACGAGATGTTACGGACTACATTACTGCCAATGCAATGGATGCCAACATGGTGTTCAATACAGACCAAACTCGATTTGAATACGAACTCACGTCAAACAGGACGCTATCACTGACTGGGGAGAAGACAACTGAAGCTGTTGTGCAATCCGTTGCATCGACTACCCCATTTAAGTGCATATGTCCATGTCAGGACGCCTTGCAAAGAAACTGTATATCTGCTTTCAGGAAGCTGGTGGTAAGTTTGGCAAACATGTTTCCGAAACAGCACGACGTAACCAGCCTCCAAATATAGAATGTGACTGCAGCACCAGTGGTAAGATGCCCACAGCTTTCGTTCTGTCCTGGATGTGTAAGGTACTGGAACCAGAGCTAACAGGACCTTCCATTCTCTTATTGAACTCGTGGTCTGGTCAAACCGACACTAGTTTGCCAGCCAAAGCCTTCGGTGACAGGGACGTCAATTAGCACACAAAAATCATACCACCGAAAGCCACCAAATACTGCCAGCCCGTTGATGTGTATTTCTTTCGACAATACAAACTGTTTGCACGACGCATGGAAGAGTACATACGTTCTGATGAGGTGCATGGCATCAACCTGCATGACAGAATTTTCATTTTCAATTTGCATTCATTTATATACAACTAGTTGTGTGAACCACAGTACCAACATATGCTTCGCTATGCATGGAAGGCGTCTGGATACCTGCCACACGAAACCCCTCTTCCGTTCCGTAATGTGTTGGACATCATGTTTGCTGTGCGTGACATGTGCAACGCCCCTGACTGTGATACCAGTGCCGTTATTGTCAGCTCGTGGTGCGAGATTCACCTTTGCTAGCAGCACTACCTTCTCTCAACACATTACCATGACATGGAGTGAGGCATGTATACGACATTTGCAAGTTAACGGTGTTGTACGTGGTCTTTCTCGACATTCAGGTGCCTCATATCTAACAGGCAAATGTTGTTTGACACTTAATGGCTGCATACATTTCAGGCGGGCGTCCCACTTTTATAAGCCATGTTCTATGGGTTACGGGCGATTGCAAAATGCCGTACTTCACACCTGTTACTTTGATGTCATGCTTGGTCACCACAGAACGTTCCGTGATGATTGTCGTCGGGAGGTCCAATAGTTTCCCTTGTTAGCTGGGCTGGATCGTCGGTGTACTGCCCCTGTGGAGCAGTTGTCAAAGCGCTGGCTTCTTATACATACGTCCGTGCAGGCATGGATGTTGTGCTTGTCCTTCGGCAGTAGTTCGTCCTTAATTTTGCTCGCGGTGGTCGTTAAACCTTCAAATAAAAAATATAAAAAATCGTCCGAGCTCTCTTAAATATTTGCAACGGTATTAAGTCGCGCAGCGTATTCTTGTACAGTTTCGTGCACACGTTAGTAGCAACTTGCAAGTGCAGTAAAACTCAATTGCTAACGGCTTCAACGGCTTCTCGTTCTCGCAACGCTCCAGTAGAGTGGTTTTGAAGGCTTCATAGTTCATGGTGGTTCACAATGCAGGGCTTAAATTTAAATATTGTGCATAGTCGCCATGTCGGGCTTACATTTAAATACTGTGCAGAAGCTCCTCGCAGTTTTGTGCGCAGGATAATTATCTTTTCCATATCTTCCCAGCGAACTAAATTCCCCACAACCTTGAGATTTTGAAAAAAAAACTGCGGTAAAGTTATCCTAAGGCGGCTCACAGTTGCAACTAAAGGATAGCAATTCGCGAGCAGGGCTAGAATCCGCTGATTTGCCTCGATCCCATGATTAAGTTCATTATTTTGCGTGTTTTCCTTATTGTATATTCTAAAATGCTTCGGAGATTATTAATTGCACATTTTTTTGTACATATGGAAGAGTGACCGTGGAGTAAGTAGTGTCTGATCCGGGATTTCCGGCAGGCGTGTTTGGTCATGTAAAAATGAAATTCTACTAACAGCTTGATTTCGTCCTCGCAATACGTACCCAAATACAATGTTACACAAAAGTCACTGAAGTTGCACTTGGAATCTGCGGTCTCTCAGCAAAAGATATGAAAAGTTGAATTACAAGAGTGACAGTTCCTTTTTAAATCAAAGTCGAAAAATAGTCTAGTTGATTACATGTAGAGCATGCTGTACGTCGTATTCAAAATACTCGGGCTCCACGTTGAGGGGGAAATTCTAATGATGCTCCACGTTGATTGAAAAATACGAAGGCCCGATGTTGGGCGCCATTTAAGTGTTACAGGGCCGTTCACAGTGTTTATTTCAGTGCCCTGTCGCGAGGGTTTGTCAGACCTTCGCTCGTAAGAAAATTAAGCATTTCTTGGATTTTAGCTATATTTTTTTCCCAATAAAGAAATGAATGAATTACTAGCTAAATAAGAGCTCACTCTTCTGCATTGGTGCTCTTTATTCAATGCAGTATATCGGAGGGATCACGTATTTGCTTGTCCCGATTTCTGCATTAAATCTACCTTACTATTTCTGTTATCTACATGTTGTTTTGTATCCTGCTTATCTTATCAAGCATTTTTCTCTGCTACTTCGCTGCCAAGTTCCCTCGTTCTCGTTTTCCATCTAAATTTCTACCTCGATATTCCATTCATAATAGGACATCAAAATTATCTTTCTGCTCCGTCCGGAATGAGATGAACTCTTGTTCTTCCTCACGCAGGAGAATCCGAATTCTTCCGTCCACCCTCAACGATCGCCAGAACTATTCTCGATTTCTTCGCATTGCCACAAACGCGGATTGTATGTATCCTTTGCCCCCGGTCTTCCGGTCACTTTCTGAGTTGCCACCCCACACCCTTCCTCTTATTTCATTCATGCCTTCATCTTAGGTGTAAGCCATCACTTACACAGGCCTGCTGAGAATCTACTCATGATAACCGAAGACTCAACAGGAAAGCTATTGGATTGTCGGAAAAGTCATGACGTATTTTGGCACCCGATGGCGGTTGGGCGGTTTTGGAAGTACTAGAGCAGGGGTTCTCAACCGGTGGGGAATTCGCCCCTAGGGGGGAATTTCGTAGTTTCAAGGGAGGAATGCGGTGCCAGAAAAAAAATATGAAGAACCGAGAGAGGAATCTGGCGAGCTGCCAAAGTCACCGCTCGCTCGAAACCGGTTGGAAGCGCTTTTGTTGCACCGAAGGAAAAGCAAGTTTTTACGAACTCCTACGTGGTCATATCACCCTGGAACGTCGGAGCTTGTTATTGCGCGTTCATTCTTTGCAAGGAAGTTGTAGTTGAGGGAGGGGGTTTTTGTCGCTGAAGGGCTTGTGATACTATTTCCTCGTGAACTTTTTATTTATCAATAGTAGAACAGAATGAGAGTCAAAAAAAGAGTGTATGATAATTCATATATTCAATATGGATTCACATCCATTAAAGTCAATGAAGAAGACAGATCTCAATGTGTTATTTGTAGCAAAGTTTTGTCAAATGATTCCCTGAAACCAAGCAAGTTGAATCAACATTTGCAGAATGTTCATCCTCAACACAAGAACAAGGACAAAAGCTTTTTTGAGCGGCACGGGAATGCTCTCAAAAAGATGAAACTGGATTCAACAGGGCCATTTCAAGAAATGAACCACAAGGTTACCAAAGCTTCTTACGTCGCAGCATTGGAGATAGCAAAGCAGAAAAAAACACATACAATTGGGAAAACTTTGATCAAACCTTGCGCTCTCAAAATGGTGGAAATTGTGTTGGGAAATGAAATGGAGAAAAAACTTGCAGCAGTTTCACTATCAAATAGTACTGTTCAAAGGAGAATTAGTGACCTGGCCATTGATATCAAGGATCAAGTTATGCAGGAGATTAGGGGTGCAGCATTTGGCTTATTTTCAATTCAACTTGATGAATCGACTGATGTGGCATCGTGTTCCCAGTTACTGGTGTTCGAAGATATCTTCACTTATGTTCATTTAAAGAAGAGTTTGTCTTTTGTTCTTCTCTAGAAACAACTACCACGGCCTCAGATATTTTGAAAAAGGTTTCATCTTTCTTTGAGTCATAAAATCTTTTGTGGGATAATGTATGTGGGTGCTGTACAGATGGAGCACCAGCTCTGTTGGGGACAAAATCTGGATTTCAAGTTAATGTGAAAAAGTTGTCTCCAAAAGTGAAAGGCATTCTTTGCATGATCCATCGTCAAGCACTGGCCTCAAAAACACTTCCAGCACCACTATTGATGGTTTTGGATCAAACAATTCAAATTGTGAATTTTGTCAAGGGAGGAGCTCTTAATTCACGACTTTTCAAGCAGTTATGTATTGACCTGGATGCAGACCATCATTTGCTTCTTTTCCACACAAATGTTCGTTGACTTTCAAGAGGAAATGTAAGTGAGCGAGTATTTGAGCTTAGAGATGAGCTTAAAATAATATTTTGTGAAATTAAGGGTAAGATGGAATTTTTTGCCTGGTTAGACGATGAGGAATGGATCTTGCGCCTTGCTTATTTGGTTGATATTTTTGAGCAGCTGAATAAATTGAATCTTCAGATGCAAGGAAGAAATACCATCATAAAATTCATCGATTCTTTGAAAGCTTTTATGAGTAAACTAGAAAATTGGAAGAGAAAAGTCAACATGAAAAATGTTGCAATGTTTGAGAAATTGTCATCAATTCTTGTTACAAGTGGTAATGACGAAGTACTTCCAGAATTTGCAAAAAATGAAATTTTGCAGCATTTGAAAATGAATTCAGCCGATATTTTCCTGAACTTTGTGATGAGGAGTTGGACTTAGTGCGAAACCCATTCAAATTATTGGTTGAAAAAGTAACTGATGCTTTTCAAGGTGAATTTCTGGAACTGACGACTGATTCGCGAGCAAGAGACATGTTTGATGAGAAACCAGTCACAGAATTTTGGCCTCTGATGTGTGACTCTTACCCAAGAGTGGCTGAGAGAGCTATCCGTGCATTGCTTCCATTTGTGTCGACGTATCTTTGCGAGTCTGGCTTTTCAACTCTGTTGCAAATGAAAACGAAACAACGAAGTAGATTGGAGGTTGAAAGTGACCTGCGTTGTGCTCTTTCAAGCACTCCTCCGCGTATCCAAGAATTGGCAAAGAAAAAACAATAACAGGTTTCTCATTGAATATAAAATGAATTACAATACCCAAGGCATGTTATTGATTTTTTTATTAATTGAGGTATGTGTCATTTTATTAAGCCAGATTTAAGTATTTAGTTTACGAATATAAAAAAAACTAATTTTATTCATGTTCTAAAATTCATCAACATTTTCTATTGCTGTTTATAAAACTGTGCTATAAAAATAATATAAATAAATATATATGTACCAAAAAAATAAATTCAGTGGTATATTCATTAAATTTGGTAATCAATTTTTCGTAGTTTTGGAAGGGGGTGGGTGGGTAATGACCTTTCTGACATACGGTGAAAAGGGTGCATGGGGCAAAAAGGTTGAGAACCCCTGTACTAGAGGCATGCGCAGCTCTGTTATCGCTATGGCATTCGACAGGTGCCAGTTCTAGCTGCAGTCTAAAAGTAATAGTGAGCGATTTGGTTGATTTGCCGAGATTTGACATCAAGATGGAAGACCAAACTGTGCATTTTCGCCATATTTTACTGTTTTACTTCCGTAAAGGGAAGATCGCGCGTCAAGCTTGTGAAAAGTTGCGTAAAGAGCACGGTGATAATGCTCTACAAGAACGTCAGTGCCAGCGGTGGTTCGCAAAATTCCGTGCTGGTGATTTTGACCTCAACGATGCCCCTCGGTCCGGGAGGCCCACCGAGGTTGATGACGACCAAATCAAGGCATTGATCGAGTCAAACCCACGTTACACGACACGAGAGATTGCAGACACATTGCACATCCATCATTCAAGCGTTCACGACCACCTCAAGAAGCTGGGATACGTAAGCAAGCTCGATGTGTGGGTTCCTCATGAACTTAAAGAAGCTCAATTGACGGCGCGTATAAACATCTGCGATATTCTCATTAAACGTTTAGGAAAACGGTCCTTTTTTGAAGCGACTGATAACTGGTGACGAAAAGTGGATTGTGTACAACAATGTGCTGCGCAAACAGTCTTGGTCCCGACGTGCTGTTTTGCCTCAAACAACATCCAAAGCAGACATTCATCAGCGGAAGGCTCTGTTCTCAGTGTGGTGGGATTTAAAAGGTGTCGTGTTTTTCGAGCTCCTACCACGGAACCAAACAATCAATTCGAATGTGTACTGTCGGCAATTGGACAGTTTGAACGAATCCAACATCCAGAGCTCGTTCATCGTAAAGGTGTTGTGTTCCATCACGACAACGCGAGACCACACACAAGTTTCATCACCCGCGAAAAATTATTGGAGCTTGGGTGGGATGTGTTGCCACACCCAGCATACTCGCCTGACCTTGCGCCGTCAGACTTCTACTTGTTTCGCTCTCTTCAACAGTCCTTGCTTGGTATAACGTTCAATTCAGATGAGGCTGTAAATCAGCACCTTGTATAGTTTTTCGCCACGAAAGACAGGTCCTTCTATGAACGAGGCATTGTGCAGCTCACTGAAAGATGGCAAAGGGTTATCGAACAAAACGGGCATTATAGCATTGATTGATCTTTGTTCTTTCTATCAATAAATGACCTTTGCAAAACATGGCTAAAATACGTCATGACTTTTCCGACCAACCAATATATGTTCGGATCTCTTGCTACGTAGACGCAAATACCATAAAACCATTCACTTCAGCCCTGAGTTGGTTCATGAACTGCCTGTTCTCAAATTAGGGTACGTCATCTCCCAAATTCATTAACGGCTGGCTGTAATCTAGCAAAGGGGTCATGTCAATAAATACCCAAAAAACACTGAAAGGAAAATTATTTTACCTAATGAGATGTTATTAAAAGAAAGTTTTACTGGTAACTTTCGATTAAATTAATGGACCCACAATAACTCTTACTGTTTTTTCTATATCTTACTTCTAAACGGTAAATATGTTTTAACCACAGACAGTTAGAGAGTGTCTGCTTCCTGTTCAGTAGTCAGTTGTGATTAGATGATCTCTGAACATTTCTTCAGTACTGTGCAAATTTGTCATAATATAAATTTCTTTCAAAGCAATGAATCTTCCGCACTTTCTTACACTTCATTGGTTTGTAAAAAATGCCCAATCTGCATACATATGAAATAACTGAAAAATAAGTTTTTGGTACATAAATGTCGTAATTTGCTGTGTCGTCCATGCAATAAAAACCACACAAACACTGAAAATTACATTGCTCTGGAACGGAAATTGAACCCATGTCTGCCGAACATCTTCCAGGTATACCAAAAGTATGCTATGTGCATGCCACCTACCTTAGAGATCAATTCTTCACTGTGTTCCTATCTGAAAATCTGGTGAATTCTGACCTACATTTCTGTGGTCAGGGTGGGAAGTGCGTAGCTACCAGGAATCAGGGGATGCCTCAACTTAACGCATTTGGATTTTTCTTTTTTTTTTTAATTTCAGATTTCCATACTTCAGTTGTTTGGAAATTCATTGTTCTGTGTAGCATAATAGTAACATACTCAATCGAAAACTGAGAGATGATGGCTCGGGTACCCTTTCATTTTTAAGTTTTCTGAGAAGTCTCTACCAGATGGATGACAGTTAATTATTTTTCTAATCCAAAATAATAATGAGCTATGTGTCTTCAGTGTGCTGTCGGGATTATTTTATTACTTTCTAAGAATCATTTGGTCACATATCTGGCTTCAAAGAAAACATCAGGAAAATAAAATAGTGCTTCCCCACCTCAACAAATAGTGTGCTTATCCGCTACAAAGTAATTTAAGTTCAACGAGTTCACGAATTTTAATTTTTCTCCACGGTGAGTCCACGAAGTCACCTATTGGCCATCACATGAGAAAATAAGCTCACGTCACTTTTAGGGAATCGCAAATGAACCGAGGCCTCGTATACAGCAGCAGGTTAATTTGGCAATTGTTGCAGCGTCGATACAATAAGTTGTAATCCATAAGATATTGTCTTGCATGCTCTGTTGGGACAAAATACAACCCTTTCTTCGTACATTACCGAGAAAGAGAAAGACTAAATAAACGAATGCCTGGAGCCTTTTATTCAATTTCAGCGGAACTAGATTAGATACCCCTATTGATGCATCATAAATTGCTCGGAACGAAAGAGAGTACTTGAAGATGGGTGGACATATAACAATATAAATAGACAATGACATTAATCATCCAATCAGGCCTCTCATGAACGATTTCCGCAGAATCAGCATAAAGAAATGATGAAAGTGGCAGGAGATGAGGTGGACGTTAGTTTTATTTGGGGAGCTATGATATGCGTGTGACAGCAGCAGCGTGGGCGAGCATGTCCGTAAAGGGATTTTCTGACTGATGCTTCTGACAGCCTTAAGCACCGTTTCACAGGCCACAGGCACTGGAAGAAGAACAAACAAGAAAACCGTGGGTGGGCGCAGTCAAATAGTGCGGTGACACTGAAAGTCTGGTGGGTGGCTGGTAGTCGGAAGCTTGTAAAAACACACCCACACGCCGAAGGCAATTACAGGTGCAATTTTGAAATTTAACTTCCACTCCTGAGCTAACACACATATACACGTAAAAAAAAAAAAAGAAAGAAAATTCTCTACGCGAGTCCTTCCCACAGCGATAGTGGTAATAATAACATTCATACGATGACTTAATTCCTCTCTGGTGAACACGATTAAAATGCACGCACAGCATGTTCTTCGGCGATGAACGTGACTCAGAGCTAATTTTCACCATTTCCCATGGTAGCCTCATAATCTCTAACAGAATTCGTGAAGTTTTAAATCAGAACTGACCAGGTATGATGATCACACTCACTGGCGCGCCCAGTATAGAAAGGACAGGAGTGAGAGTTCCTTCCATGAGGACTATCTTATTAGGAGCTCATAAATGTATATATGTGAACACACACACACACACACACACACACACAAAAAAAAACACGGAAGTCTTCGCAGGGACAGTGCTAAGTAAACCTTTCATTTTTTTTTCTTTTTTTTTCTTTTTTGCTAAGCTGTAGTCTCGCCGAACTAAAAATCTTAAATAATGTTACCCTGCAGAAAAAATTTGGATCAGAAAAATTGGAAAAAGCAAGGAAAACTGCAATCATGAGTACAGATTGCCTGTACACGTATTTACAGTTTCAGAGGGGGATGGGGAAAAAATACTTTTCGAAGAGCAAATATAATTTCCAGATGATAATATAATGCGACGCTTCCTTGTGGTAAAAAAATGCACCTGGCAAATCAGATAGCATGTGGTTTCATTGATAATGACTAAAGTTAGCCTACGTGAAATGAAGTTTCCTAATCGGACAAAAGTTGGAAAATCACATTGAACCAAAAAT
Source organism: Macrothele yani (assembly GCA_039090855.1). NCBI lineage: Eukaryota > Metazoa > Arthropoda > Arachnida > Araneae > Macrothelidae > Macrothele > Macrothele yani. Next base: position 420,485 of record CM076996.1, on the reverse strand, counting down.
CTGTTTCCATTGCCTACGGAAGCATTTAAAAACGCTGAAAACTTCATAAAATTTTTGGGATATAATTTTTCATTTTTCATATCTGACTTTTCAAAAGCCAAGAAATCGTGCAAAATGAAACGTACTTTCACATTTTGCAAAACTATGCATTTACATCTAATCATCTCCAGTCTTAGTGCTTCGGCGACTTTAGGCAAAGATTGACTTGGCGACACTGATACTGAAAACGTGCATGGCTCTTAATCGTTAAAATATTTCAATCAGATTTGAGCAACATTTTCCTTCAATGACAGGAAACTAAAATTAAAAAAATGTGCATGTAAGTTCATGAATTATGGATTTAAAAGGCTTATCTGTAATCTAAACGTCTCCGACTGCTGCCAGCAGTTCGCTTATTTGTAAATGTCAATGTACATTGCTTACGTGATTAGGACCGCACAAACTTCTGGTCTAACTGATGCATTCTGTAGTAGAAAACAAACGAGAAAAGATTTCCTTTCCTATAGTGTAATATTTTTTATAATTTACCAAACAGTTATTCTTATCTGAATTTTAAAGTATGTTTCTGTGTAAAATGTTATGCAAAAAAATGTGATATAATTTTTAAAGTTTTAAAAGTTGACTTCTTTTTGCTTTTTTAGAAGCAAACTATACAAATATTTGAGACTGGTCCAAAGACGAAGTAATATGATTTTCAGTTGATATTAAGAAGATAGTTTAGTTTATCATTCTTGCGTTACTGTTGATCTTAAATAAGTTTTGAGAAGCTTTAACTTTGAAAAACTCTCCTGACGCAACAGAGAAGGATATTGCTAATAATACCCACAATGTGATCGAGATGTTCAGAAGTGATTTGTTTAATCTGTTTCTCATAAAGATAACGTAATGACTTTAATCGGAAATGCCATCATTACGTAATCTTTATACGATAAATTATTATATCAACATATGATTAAAATCCGCCCCTAGAAATGTCGGCCTTAAACAGTCGCCTTACCTGCGTATGCTAAAAGAAGGCCCCGCTCCTAGCGGTAAAATTGTACATCGTGAAAAGCAAGACAAACAATTTTATATAAGTACAAGTGCCCCCCCCCCCCGTCAATCCGGCTTTTAAAAGTAGATATCGTAAAACATGCAAAAATACGTTTATACCACCTAGCGGGAAAACTGTACACCGAAACAAAGTGGGAAATGCCACGATCGTTGTTTCAGTGGTTCCAGGTACCAAACTAAAGAGAAATTTTTGAATCTGTTTTTTACAGATAAGAAAAATCATGTCTGCAGACGGAAGAACTAATTGAAATTTTAAAATATGCTACCTTTTGACCTAACATACGTATGTCAGAAAGCATGCTAATAAACAAAGATGTATATTAAAACGACAAAAAAATAATAGAAAATAAAAGAAAATAACAAAGAACACCGACCGAGGCTCCACTGTTGCGATTCTAAATCGGGGAGACTGTTTATACTACTTAGTGTTTGCCTTTTCTTGTTGAAGGCTGTGTAAAACTTTTTCAAAAGTAATGAAACTTCAAGTCATTAAAAAATATTTTTCGTAGGAGTATAGCAAATTTGGTGGTGCTGCTACAACAAATATTCACAGATTTCCTGTTGACGGTCTATCTAAAATGTGGGCTTCTCATATTGCTCTGTTCTCATCCCCGAGAAAGACATGGACGTTCTTACCCTTCTAGCGCTAGTTACCTACCTTCTTTGGAACTCGTGACTGCAAATTACGGATGAGCAATTCCAATCTAGACCTTAGATGCTCGTGGCGCCTTAAACTCCGAAACAAAGTTAAACAACAAAGATGACACCGAATTTTCGACTGTAATGGGCACATCTTTTGAATCCCTTCCGACACGAATGAAATATTTCAAAGTTATTCATAGTCAATAGAACCCATTACAGGAAATACAAAATTCAACCGCATGTATACAATCAAGAAAACATCTAGAAACAGAAACAGTTACTTCCCCCCTAGCGGTTGAAAAGTCTGTTCGGAAAATTAACAATTTGGGCTCAAAAAAATTCTCTTAGCTGTATCACAGACAAAGAGATTTTGATATCAAACTTTAAAAAAAAAATATAGACGAAAACATGATCTAACTTTACGACCCCAAGCAAAATTTTGAATAATGAAAAAGTAGAAAATATGTGGAAGGTATTCTTCACAGCAAAAACTATATTAAGAAAACAGAAATTTTTGAATAAGTCTTTTGGAAGCAGAGATAGAGAAAAGTTTGACATTTCTGCCCCCTAACGAGTAAATTGTGCACTATTTTGAAAAGATAATGTTTCCCATCTTTACTGTAGCGAAGGGCATACAGTAAAAAAAGAAATTTTTCAAAATGATTTTTAGAGGTGGAGAATAATCAAACAGAAGTACAACTAACACCACCTAGCGCCAGAACTGTGAACTACAAAATACGCATGAGTAGAGCCAAAGTGTTCCACAAAGCAAATAGTATACGGCGTTCAAAGAATTTTCTAAATCAGACTTTCAAAAGTAGCGATATTAACAAAAACCGATAAGACATTTGCGCTCCTAGCGGGAAAATTGTGCACTATTTTTGGCAATAAATGCACACAAACTGTTTTAGAAGTCAGTCGTATCTGACTGAAAGAGGATTTTTCAATCGGATTTTTAGAGGCGCAGATGTTGCTGTTAATATGCTGCAAACCGAAACGCGTACTTATGCCCTCTTTGTGGCACACGTATGAATTAGGGAAAATTTGAAATTATATGCAAAACATTTCACACCCGAAACGTTCTCCGACAAAGAAAAAATCTTTGAAATCGGACTCTTAGAAGCAGAGATATCGACAAAAGATATACACCTAGCGGGAAAAGTTATGCACTATTTTCAGCACAAGGTATTCCCAAAAAGCTTGTCGTGATGAGTGGTACCCTACCGCGAAAGATTTTTTTAATCGAGCTTTCAGATGCTCAGATATTGCCGCAAATATATCAAAAACAAAAATATACACTTACGCCCTCTATGGGCTAAACCATTCTGTTCAAAAATTCGTAATTACATGCAGAACATTTCCCACCAGCAGGTCTATCCGATGAAAGAAAGAATTTTTAAGTGGGACTTTCAGAAACAGAGATATCGGGGAAATCGCAATTTAACTTTACGCCACCTAGCGGGAAAACTATGCATTACTTGAAAAAGAAACTGTATCCAAAATAGTTTTAGTAGAAGTTCAGTCTATACATACATATATTTGAACAATAAAATACGTGAGAGATAGGCAATGTATATCAGGACAAAGTCCTCTATAGTACTGTTACACACGTTGTATTATATGAGCCTAGAAAAGACAAGTTGACTTCAGTGACAATGGAATATTTATATCTGAACCTAAGAATATTTCTACATGTACAATATATTTACATTTAAATGTTGAAAGCTCATGTAAGTTATATCCAGTGAGACATAAAAATCAGCAATGAGGTATATGGAGCAACACATATTGCGCTCACCTTACTCCGGCTTCAGTCCCTCTGGTTTGCAATCAATCATGCTACTTGTCCGGTGTCCACTGCTGCACCACATCATTAAAACTATTCAACGTTCAAAGTTCAACATAAACACGAACAGCACAATTCTAAAAGGTGATGAGTTAAAATAATTCGAGACTGTTGTTAAGACTAGATTACGTCGACGCAGCCAGAATTTCAGCATTTGAAACATTTCGCTGTTCTATGCCAAGCTATTATGAAGTATCAAGATTAAAGAATTTTAAAAGTCAACAAGTCCTTCCTCGCTCGCCCGGACATATTTCAGGCTACACGGTGCCCATCTTCAGCGGTCGGTAGTAATAGACACCCATCTGCTTTTATTGTACTGACTACCTTCTTGTCACCAGTCGGCTCATCGCTCATTGGTCCTGTATCCGTGCGTAGATTGATCACGTGTTTTACGACATTTGCTATTGTTGCACCATCTGGTGTTCATTTCTTTCTTTTTTTTTTTTTTTGATTGGAGGTTTAACGACCACCGTGAGCAACTCAATGGGCTATAAGCAGTCGCCCGTCCCTAATTTAGGGTCACTGGTTCCAGGGAAGGGAGAGAGCTAGTGCCGTAAGACAAACACAACATCCATGCCTCACCGGGATTCGAACCCGGACCCCGTTCGGACGAATGATCAGAGGCCATCGCTTAGACCACTGCGCCACCGTGGCGGCGGTGTTCATTTTATGTAATTTTATTATTCATCGTTGTTGCATGAGACATTTTCAATAAATTTAGTTTTTATGTACTTTTCTTCTGTTTCTTTTTCTTTTATTATTATGTACCGTCAGGCAAACGGCAATTCAAGTGGTGTTTGTTCATTGCAATTATATCCTCTGGTTTTTTCTATCACAACAGACTCAGAATACAAAATCTTTTAATGTGTGTTATGCGTAGTATATCTTTTTGCATTTTCCCACACTGGGATATAATTATTATTAATGCAATATGTAATAAGAGATGTTCGTTGCTCACCCTTTTTCCAATTTCTCTTGTGTTCTTCCATTCTTGTTTTCAGTCTCCTTTTAGTACTACCTATGTAGATGCTATCAATATTACCGGTATCGTTATTCTTCGTGGGTATACCGTATCCACCTGCTTTACTGTAATCGGCGGTAAGGAATTTGTTGTTATCAATTAAAATATCGGCGAATCTTATATTCACTATTACATTCTTTTTCAAAATGCTGCTTAACTGTGGTATATAACGTAAACGCCTGCAAAACTGTGTGATGTTCTCAACGTTATTTTCACTCTTAGGTCTATTAATATTGGTTTTATAATTTCTATACATCTTCCAAATATATCTTTTATCATATCCAAATGTTGTGGCTGTTTCCACGATCCACTTCATTTCTGAATGTTCTAAACTTCTATTCGACATATGGGAAACGGCTCTTCTAATATATGAATGAAATGCAGCTTCTTTATAATGTTTAGGGTGGATTGAATCATTTGGTATAATTACTGGTACGTAAGAGACTTTCCTGTATACTGAATAGTTAATACGTCCATGATGTTTACAAAGCAGAATGTCAAGGAAGGGCAATTGTCCATTATTTTCTTTCTCGACAGTAAACTGTATTGGTGGGTAGTATTCGTTATATTTTTCAATAAACGTCATTAAGCTATCTTCTGAATATTGCCAGATGACAAGAATGTCATCCACATATCGTAGGAATATCATCGGCAAATGTTCTTGTCCTTGTTGAAGTACTTTGTTTTCAATGTGCTGTATAACGACTTCTGACAACAGGCCCGAAATTGGAGAGCTAATAGGGGATCCAAATTTCTGTCTGTATATCACTTGATTATATCTGAAATAACTGTTTCCCGTAATAAGGTTGAGTGCAGATATAATAGTGTTATCTTCAATCTCAGGAACTCCAACTGCAATCAGTTTTTTGTTTACACGATTAATAGCTTCACGTGTGGGAGTGTTCGGGTATAATGCAACGACATCTAGGCTCACCATTATACAATCACCAATCTCTATATTTTTAATTTTATCAATGACTTCTGTAGAATTATTTACTGTATATGCGTGAGTTTTGAAGAAGGGGTTAAGATATATAAAAAAGCTTTTTCATGATTTATGGTAGGTGCAATAGTTTTATTAACAATAATCCGAATAGGGCAATCAACTTTATGTGTTTTAAATTTTCCAAATATACTGGGTATGGAAGATCCTACTGGAGGATAGGACTAATTCTTAACTTGCAATGGAAGTTTACAATGATTTTTTAACATTGCTAATTTTCTAATTATTATATCTGTGGGGTCCTTTCTTATTACTTCAGTGTTTAGTTTTTCAATAGCTTGCAGCTTTTTCACATGAAATTCATTTCTATCAACTATTACAAGTTACTTGGATTTGTCAGCCATAACCATTTGAATGTCATCACATTTTTTTTATTTAAGCAGTTCCTGGCGTTCGTATTTGATACTATTTCGTTGTTGAGGATGATCTTTTAAAGTGCTAATCGTCCTTGCTAACTAAAACCTCACTGGGTTTTAATGTTCCTTGGGCAAGTTTGAAACAATCTCTTCAAGGTGTGGCAGTAAGACTTCAGCTTTTGGGATATCTTGTTGGTATGCATATTTAACACCTCTATTAAGTCCTTAAATCTGTAGTTCATTCAATACAACTTGTTATATGTTTAGACATAGATTACTAGAAGGTGGCAAATTCGCATGTCTATATTTGTGCTGTGAGCTTATCAACCTTTTAAGTTTTTGGTCATGTTGTAGTCTGTATGTCTGTTGTAAACTTCCGACAATCATATAGACATTTTGAAGTTCAAAATCAAACTCCTTTTCATTTTTCCAAAGTCTAACGCAGTCATTATATTTCTGATATGATCGCTTACTAAAGTACACTGGCGTGCAAAAATTAAGGACGAGACGGTTTTTCGAATGTAACGTCGTGCAGAAGTGCTCCACATCGACTCAAATCATACCATAAGATCCCCAAGATGTAAGAATATGGGACAAGTGAGCAAAACCGTCCAAACAAGGAATCCAAAGGATACAAAGGCACTTTATTGAAAAGGTAGCTTCGAGCACAACTGGACAGAAGACAGAAACGTCCATGTGACAGGCGGCTGCCAAGAAAAATCCAGTATTTAGTAGGGGATATGATCACCCCTGACTACGTTGCAGGATTTACAGCATCTGTCCATGCTGAGGACGAAGGTTGTCAAGGACCTGTTGAGGCATCGCGGCCCATTCCTCTTTTAGCGCTAATCGCAGCTGCGGAATCGTTGCTGGCGGTTGGTGACGTGCTGCCAAGCGTCTCCAGAGAAGGTCCCACACGTGTTCGATTGGATTTAGGTTCGGGGACCTTGCTGGCTAATCCATGCGTTGAATATCTTCACTCTCCAACAGCTCTGCGACAGCCACTGTACGATGAGGTGTAGCGTTGTCGTCCATGAAGTCAGGAACTCATGATCCACAGCACCTCTAAACAGACGCACGTGAGGCAGGAGAACCTCGGTACAATAGTGAACACCAATGACTGAACCTCCTTGGAAGATGTGGAGGTTAGTACGGCTACCAAGCATGATACCGCTCCAAACAAGAAATCCACCACCTCCAAACCGGTCCCTTTCGATGATGTTGGAGGTGTGATTGCGTGTTCCCTGCTCTCTCCTGATGTGTATACGTCCAGAATCGCTCGTCAGACTAAATCGGCTCTCATCCGTAAAGAGAACTCGACCCCATTGCTGATGAGTCCAGTTCTTGTGTTCCTGACACCACAGAAACCGCCGTCTCCAATGAGTAGGCGTTAATGGCACACGCTGTACTGGTCATCGTGCAAATAGAACACCTTTGTGCAGCCTCTTGGCCATGGTAAAACGCGATAACGGACGTTCAGTTGCCTGCTGCATGTGCCTTGCGATTTCTCCCGCTGTCTACCGTCTGTCTCTTCTCGCCTGTAGGACAATATACCGGTCGTCCGCCGCCGTGGTTGCTCGTGGACAACCACTGCTAAACTTTCGGACAGCTGTTCCTGTCGTTTGAAATGCTCTCCAAGCTCATGAAACGATGCTGTGAGCGATCCCGACTAATCGGCCACATTAGTCACAATTCGACCTTCTTCCAACTTCCCAATGACGCGACCTCGGGTAAAGTCATCCAGATGTCGTCTACTGGATTGCCTGTTGGCCATATCATACGGTGGCAGCAACTCGACGTCGTCCAAACTGATGTTCACCGTGCAATAGCTTTCACCGAATTGCTGAGCGCACACCGCCGGTGTGCTTTATACCCTTCCGACACCCACCCCCCCCGTCATGCTGCATATATGCGCATGCCCTACCGTACCGGACCCTAGTGTATTTCCTGAGTGGTCTTTCGGTTTGTTCTGCCTGCTCGTTCCGCTGTTATGCTAATTTCTCCTCTTCGTCCTTAATTTTTGCACACCACTGTAATTAATCCCTTTCTTTTTTGACCTAATGAAAGCATTTAACTTTTTTAATTCACAGCTTTTCATTATTCTACCGTCTCCCTGATTTAAAGGTTTAAAGCGAATCTAAAAAAAAATTGGTATCACGTCATTCTTTTTACAGGCTGTCAAGAAATGCGGATTTTCTAGTTCTTTAGCTAATTTAATTCTAACTTTTTTAAAGGTTTTTATAACTACTTCTAGTTGTGGCTTATACATTTTGACGCAGGTTTAGACTCTTAGCGCGACTCATCAACCAGTGCCCCGAAGGTCACAGCTATAAATTTCCAAAATAAAAGATATAAATTTCCATAGCTATAAATTTCCAAAATAGTGTTCGTTATAAATGGTATCGAATGAAAGAAAGAATATTTTCAATCGGATGCTCAGAACCAGTTATATTGAAAAAAAAATGTATTTTGAAGTCGATAGCATTTCTATTTACGCCCCTTGTGGCGAAGTTACACATCGTAGAAAAACTGGAAAGCAAGGATTATCGTTCTCACATTTCAAGCTTCTCAATGCAAAAATAATTTTTCAAATCGAACTAATTGTTGCAGAGATATGGTAAAGGCTGGCAATGTTCGACCGGTAATAATCAATGGTTCAGCACAGTAACGCACATGAGAAGAGCAACAACATCCTTTTTCCAGATAGTTCTGCGTGCAGCACAACCACAGCTTATTTGGGATGTCACCAGAAGATTATGCTGAGACCCTCTAATGATGAATAACACGTTTATGGCATCAGTGACGTGCACTGAGAATACACAGGGGAAGCACTGAATAATCAATTTATTTTAGAAATCCCTATTACGATATCGTAAACCGCTGTCTGCATTTCTATACACTCTCAAAATCACAGTAGTTCTTCACATAATTTTTCTTCTTTAAGTGCAATTTGTCCGTTCGTACAGAGCAAATCCGGCTGTTTTGCTTCTCACACCGCTTGTCATAATGTATTCTAATTTTATCGAGTTAGGTGCGCAGAACCTAACTTTATCGACTTAGGTCTACCGAGTTAGGTGCACGGAAGTTTATCGAGTTAGGTGCGTAGAAACTTTATCGAGTTAGGTGCGCGGAAGTTTATCGAGTTAGGTGCGTAGAAACTTTATCGAGTTAAGTGCGCAGAAGCCACGTTGGGCGCATGCTCACCGACAACGTAGGGCTGCTAATATTCTGTGGAGGCCACAGCAGAAAGCATCTGCTTAGCTAGCCACTACTAGCGATTGGCTGCGCATCGACTTCGTGCTTCTGGTAAGCAGAATTTGCTTACCCAAGGCATTGTGTTTGACGTTTGAGGATGTCATTTTGTTTCTTGACACCTTTAGCGGAATGTGTGAGAACTTATAAATTATCATTGCATTTGTTATTGTATTCAAGAAAGTTGTTTGATGTGCGTGTAAAATAAAAGTACTTTCATAGAACATTGTAATATCTTTGTTCTGCTTTGATCCAACATAGACCGAAGCGAACGAACACAACGTCTGGAATTAATCCGAATTCCTTCTTCTTCAGTGAGTTACTTCAAGCATGGTTTTCCGGTTGATCCGGAAACTAATGATTCCGTCCCAGCCCTTTCTCAAGGGGGATATACGTATGTGACGTACTGCGAGGTAAAGCACACGCCAAAGCGGCAAAGTTGCAGCGATAAATTCCGTCGTTGTAGCTTAATTGGAAAAGCGTTCTGCTCTGGAGCAGAAGGATTCCAGCTCCGCCCCCGGAAAATTTGTGTTTTCATAAGACAATAGAAAATACAAGTTCTGAGCGGAAGCGAATTTGAGATTGGTTTTCAAAAACGAATAAAGCCACAGGGTTTAATTTAAAACGACGGAGTTAGTTAAGATTTGAAATACGCTGAAGATTCGGTTTATGTGAATAGCTTAGGCATACACAAGACATTTTACGAAAAGCAGGCATTATCATACGACATTGGAAATTTAAATCTTTAAAGAAATAGAACGACAGGGTTTTTAAAACATATAAATATATATATATAGATAATATCTATCCTAGCTCTCTTAACTTATGTAAAACCAACCACAGTAATCAGGAACTTGAGTTCCTAGACTTAAGCATTAAGCTCAACAGAGGTAACCCATCTATTAGCCTCTTTGATAAAAGAGTTAATTTTCCTTTCAAAGTAATTAAATATCTACACTGGAATAATAACATTTCAACCAAAGTAATTGAGAATGTACTAATTTCTCAGGTCCTAAGAATTTCAAGAATTTGCAGCAACAATTTGGATTTCAATTACCACATTAATATACTATTAGAAAGTTTTCTAGAGAACGAAATTCCTTCTTCTTTCATCAAAAGAACTTTAAGAAAAATTATTCTGAATAATAGAGTAAGGTTGGCAGATCTGCTTTAATTTTCTACACAGTTAATAATATGATTCTGACCAATCAAAGCCGTAAGGAAGTTGGCTAGAGGATGCCTATTAACTACCTAAAGGAACCTTAGTGCTATGGATATGACGGTCCTATTAAAACAAAAAATTAAATAATATAAACAAAACCACAAAAAAAGCTTAAAAATCTGTTTATAAAAAAAAATAAAAACAAATAAAAAAGAAAACTAGTTATTCATCACTAGAATAGCTATACTAAAAATAGTAAAACCAACATTAAAATTAATAAGATTCTGATTAATCTATAGAAGCTCACTAAGGTGATTTAATACATGCAGAGATTATTAAATACACTACTCGTGTATTTTATAATATTTCTCATGTATTCTGGAGAGTTAATTCTGCTCTTTCTGATCATACAGATCCACAGTCTTAAGTTTATATTTTTTTTCTCTGGTTAAAATCTCCGCGTGTTGGTTTCTTGCTGTATGAGGAGGCCATCAGCCCCACCCTCACTGCCCCCCAGCGACTAGGGAGTGGCGGAAGAGGTCAGCCATGTTCTACTCTTCTGAGGAGAAAGGTTTTGTCACACAAGAGGTAAGCTCTCTTCCTTGTTTTTGGGTTCTAGGTTTTATAAGTTCAATGTTTGTACTTCATGTACTTTTTCTCTGTTGTTTTTTAGCTTTTCAGCTTTTAGGCACTGGCTTGTCTGTTAACATTTTTGCGGGTTTTAACTCTTTCTTTTCTTTGTAACTTTGCGCGTCTTTTGGGGTACCTAGGAACAGAAGATGGCTAAGCTTGTTCCTTTTCTATGCGCTGTATTTTCAAAGTAGTTAAGTTCTTAATAACTAATTAATTATGCACTTAAAGCACCGCTGAAATACTTTGTACATATTGCAACTAACTGTTTAAGGTATATAACTTTCACAAAGTTTTCTTTAGTTAATTATTATCTTTAACTTATTCTCGTTTTCGTGCTGTCATAAGTTGTAGAGTAGGGGGTTTTAGACTCAAGTTTTCTTTCAAAAATCTGTTTGTTAAAAATTAATATTTCCTTTTTTAATTGCAATGTAAAAATTTGGATTTCTTTTGCATTGATTTTCAGGTTTAAATTCTCTCTCAAATGAACTTGGCAATTCGTTATGGCTGAAAATCATTTCTAATTATTATGTCACTCTCACAGCTTGAGTTCTCTTTAATCTTCTTCTCTCTGTTTAATAGTAACAGATGAAGAGCATGGGTCGGGCCAGGAAGGTTAATGGATGCAAGCGAAATTGTAACTAGTGCTAGGTCATGCAACTCTACGGAGGACATGACATATATATATTTTTTAAACTATTTTAGGTGGGAATGTTACTTGCATCTATGGCCTTGCAGAAACCCATTTCCAACTAGGTCTTTGTGGAAGTGAGAAAATGCAGAGTTTTTGCTGGTCCTTGATAAAGCCAAGGCTCAGTATTCTCGACACCTTCTACATTCAATTGTTTTATTTTATTTTTTTATCTTTTCTCCTTTTACTCACACAGGTAGATACATAACCTTTTCTATGTTGTACTAGGTGTGAGTCAAAATTATATATGTATTTTTTTGCTTAGGTATCTTCTTAATAGAATGTGAATTCTGAATTTTCAAAACTGCTGCGTTGCGCGTTTTGATCTTCAGGTTATTTTGCAACTTTCGTTTTAAATTCTAAAGTTTTTCCTTAGTCTTCAGTCTTGCTCTTAAGTATATATATATATATATATATATATATATATATATATATGTTTTAAAAACCTGTCGTTCTAGTTCGTTTCAGCTAAAGAACAGATCAGAGAGCATTGGCTTCGAAACTCGTATGTAAGTTATGAAAAACCATAAAGCGCAGAACTTAGTATTCACTGTAATTAAAAGCTCGGAGCCCTGATTTTTATTTTTCAATCAGTGGAACAATCCGCCAAACATTGTTTATTTTTGAATGAAGTTATTTAAAACATTCTGGGACGGTGGTCAAAGTTTTGGGCAATACCTGCTGTAATTCATACTGCATCATGATGAAACCGTACTAATAATGACTCCATTTTATTTCTTTCGGAATATAGAAAAATGGTGCAATACAATTTTCCGTTTCGTTATTTAGCAGTAAAAACTGCAACACTCGCGATATTTTTAGATAAGCTCTGGAATTCCATACATTCTTTTTTAAACCTCCGCAACGGATACCTTCCGAAGACAGGATTGATGAAATATTGTAATGGAGGGGGAAAACAAACGAGTTCGACGGGCGAGCCTGAGGCGGGCTATTTTTACCCATACGTAAAAATATCCCATTCCAAACATATTTTACATCTGCTAGAACTGGGGTCGAGGAAGTAGGATCTAATAAAAACAAACTGTAGTAACAAAGAAACACCACATGGAGAATGTAGCAGCTGCAACAATACAACTGCTTCAAATCGTTGATAAAATTGATCATCTTATCTCTTCCTAATTCAAAATTTTTATGTAAACTCCGTACAGAATAACCTTTCGACTTGGAAAAAGCCAGCTAATTAGTGGGGCTTTGTCCAGATATCGAGTTTCCAGCTGAGTTTTATTTTTTTTGAGGAGGGGGGGTAACCACCACCATGAAAAACTCTAAGGGCTGTAGTTGCCCATCCCTAATTTGGGACCACTAGTTCCACAGAAGGGAGAGAGCCAGCGCCATAAAACAGAAACACCACATATGTCTCATCCGGTCCAAACTGGACTCGTGCCCAGTTTGGAGGAGCTTGCTTTGTTCCATGCCAGCTTGCTGAAAAAGAAGATGGATAGAATCTGCGCTTTCCGGCTGGACGTGGTGATTTTTTTTTTTTTTTTTTTACAAAATTGTTAGGCTGCCTACGTTTTGTAAGGGCTTTATTCTGTATTTGAGATATCCTGAGCATGACATATAATTTTTCTACTTGCGGTGCAGAAAGCCTTATCGCTTTTCTTGAGCCCACTTATTTTAAAATTCATGGAAAGCTTTTTAAGGAACTTTAAACGGAATGTTTCTGGAGAGGGGCTGGGGTGAGTCACCTCAAGTCCACTAGTATTTGGATTCCTTTTTAAGCAGTTCGAACATGCGGTGGGTGCAACTATCTAAGATTCTAGGGAACTTGGATAAACGTAATGAATTTCTCGAATTCACTGAAACTTTGTTATATAAGATGAATTCTTTGTTAAATTTAGTGCTTGCACTCGTGGGAAATGGAGGGAGTACTCTGAACGAATTTCTAAGAGAGTAGTAGAAACATACCATTTTTGTAATTACAGTATAGTTTAAAATGATTAAAGGAGAGAGAGAAAGAGAGAAATAGATATTCCTTGTCAGGTTACAACCTAAAATTCATAAACAGCCTTATGAAAACAAAACAAAAAAACAAAAACCGGAAAAAAAACCGACGTAAGTAAGCTAAAGTTTGGAAGAAATAGTAACTTTCCGTAGAGATTCGTATCCGTGGTTCCCATACTACAGAATAAATACTACGTACAGTATTCACTTGAAATCTTTTTTTTTTTTTTATTATTGAGGATAACATTATCAGCGTCGGGTAAAATGCACATGAACGGAATCTTTTGCCAAAATTACTGTCAAGCGCTTCAAAATTTGAGGCACCCTCCCATAGTACTCTACCCCCCCCCCTTCCTAATAGCCCACCCAGTTCTGAGTGGCTGGCGTTGCCACTGTTCAGGAGCCCTTGCTTACAATGGCTCCCCAGTTTTTTGCCGAAGCAATATTTCAATGTTTTTATTAAAACTTAGCAAATTTGAGATACACAATGTTTCAAAGAAATAGTCTGCAAATTTTGTTTGAACTCTCACATATCATCTCACAAAATGGCTATATTTCGTAGAAGATAAACGCTGTTATCGAAAATAAGTATCGAAATTGATTTCTATTTCTGAAATCCCATATAAAACCTTTTCTGTGAGTTGAAATAAATTTTCTATCATCGTAAATTAATCCCGACATGTTTTCAACCAAATATGACCATGGCATCTTTTTCTCAAGCACAACTGATTTTACATATTCACCAAAATGCAATTAGCTGTTCTTTTATTGTTGTTGATTTAAATGTTTTTACTCACTTGTTATGCTGTAGCCATATTCATAAAAAACAGCAAAAACTCCCCTCTTCAAAAGGGCCTACAACTTTCGTTATTACATCTGTAGAGATAAAACACCATCTAAAACCATTGCGTCTAAGATTTTGTTTTCCTGGACAGTGTTTACGCAGTGTGTGAATACCAAGTTCTACAATCCTCCAAAGTGCTACCTTCACACTTCAGAAAGGGCACATTAACGAGTTCCGGAACTTATTAATGGTGTGTACACAAAATACGTTTATCTGAATAACAAATCAGTAATTCTTTACAGTGCTTTTTTTTTTTTGCGAGCTGCAGCAGTTACGCATGTCCTTTAGGCAGAGGCGTAACTAGGGCTGGGCAGATGGGGCGGATGCCCAGGGAGCAGAAACCACTGCTTGCAGTCAGATTATAATTGCAAATGTAACTTTTACACTAGTTTCTGGTACACTTAAAATTCGAATTCCTTCCTCAAAATGTTCAGAGGATTTTAGTTGTTCACATTCAGGAATAGAGGAGCGGTTATATGGTCTGTCGAACAAAAGAACTATGTGATCTGTCGAACTGAGCTAAACTACGATTTTATATTGTTTTTATCTTTTCCAATACTGATGAGTCGCACAAGCTATATCTCACGAGTAAAAGCCGTCTTTGTGCGGATAATTGAAAATAAAATAAAACTCGGCTTAGCTTAAATCAAATGAACTCATATTATGAGACATCAATTTAATAAAACCTTATGATATTTTAAAAACAGATTAAAAGACATGAGTACTTTCGGGCCATCGCATGGCCCATCTTCAGATGGAACAGCCAAATTGACAAGATCCGCATAATATATATACACACACATGAACGCAGTCAAAGTCGGTTGTTGTACATATATGCAAAGAAGGAAGATATTCCTCCCGGCACACTATCCCACGGTTACGAGTAATTCAAAGCCCTTAGGATTAGAGTTAATTAACACCTTATAGGCATTGGGGAGCTCATAAGGCATGTAGTCATTACAACAAACATTTTGTGAGTGAAAAATGAACATGCTCTCGGTAAGAAGCAGCGTACTACGATTTTTAGGGGTAACCAGAATTTTAAAATTTTCCCAGTCCGGATATAAAATCCCTTCTGTTACTTTCTTAGCAAGTGCTGTGTTAGTACCTCCTGTCTGTATATTATATTTATGTTCCTTTACCCTGCGAGACAAATTCCGACCGGTCGATCCTATATAGACAGATTGAGTAGTACCGAAAACATCTTTTAATGGAACACAATAGAAACCCCATCTTTGTGAAATATCCGTCGGGGTCCTGTCCTTTCTAACAAGTAGCAAGATATTAAGGGATTGAATGCCGAAATCCAATCCAAAATTCTGGCAAATGTTACGAAGAAGTTGAGTAATTGAAGGTATGTAATCGATGGAAGTAATGAAACGAAATGGTGTGGGCAAAAACGGTTGTAATGTAGTAGCAAGTTTACTTTTAACTCGGGAATGGATCCGGTTAAAAAGGTAATCAGGATATTCAAATTGGGAGGAAAACGACGAGACCCATTGTAGTTCTGCAACGCGTGCAGTGCGGGTTGAGAGATGGGTGTAGGCTCTACGAATGAAAAAGTGAAGAGACGTTAACTTTTGGTTTTGCGGATGATTACAGGAGTATGAAATCATAGTTGGTGTACAAGACGGTTTTCTATAAACAGCAAAGTGCAATGGTAAAACCTGGTTTGGATGACGGGTAATCAGAATGAAGAAACGGGAGTTTTAGGTCTTGTTCGATTTCTAGAGTAAATTGAATTGACGGAAATTGTGAAGAGAAAGAATTCGTGAATGTTTGTAATTCGGGTAAGGAGTGGGGCCAGAGTAATAAGATATCGTCTACATACCTGAGAAATAACAGAGGCTGGTAGGGATAAGAAGTGAAAAATGTATTTTCAAGGTACTGCATGAAAATTTAGGCTAAAATGCCCGAAAGCGGTGATCCCATGGCCGCGCCATCGGTTTGGCGATAAATTTTTATCTTGAAATTGGAAATAGGACCGTTTTTTAACAAACCGAAACGCATTCATTATGGCTGAAATCACAGTAAGTGGGTGCCCTAAGGAATGAAGTTGATTTTCGATAATCTGATGTGTGAATTCAACGGGTACATTGGGGTAAAATGACACCACGTCGAGGGAAGCCAGAATGAATGGTTTAGCCTGAGTTGCAAGATTTGAAAGTTTTGAAACAACTTGAGTAGAATTCTTTATAGAGTAATGGAAGCCCTGAACTAGATGTGAGAGGTATTTACACTGGCGGAAAGTGAAAAAAGAACACCAAGAAGGAATTGGCGGACGATCATGAAATTTACATATGTTAATGGGGTCGAGTTTACGTAGGTGTGATGTTAATTTCGGGACCAACCGGTGAGTGCTTACGCCACAGCACGACATAATATGCAAATTATCGTCGGTGGTATTTAAGGAGTACGGCGAAGTGAATGTAATCAGTCGTCGGCGTACGGACACGTGCGAAGACCCCGAAGAAGCTGCAATGCCTGAACATGGAAGACGTGTAGGATTTCAGCAGTTATCGGACTTTGAGCGAGGTCGTCTAGTCAGACTCCGCGAGGCCGGGTGGTCGTATCGTCGTACTGCGGAGCTAATTGGACGGGAAGTATCGGTGGTGGTACGATGGTGGCGTAGATGGTCCGAGGAACATTCCCACACCAGAAGACGTGGAACCGGGAATCACAGACGGACTGATGAGCGGACCGATGGACGCATAAGAAGAGCGGCGTTGTCAAGCAGAACATCCACTGCGACGCAAATCCGAGCTGCCGTTGCACCTGAGGTGACTGTGCAAACAATCCGCAACCGTCTACTGGATGCAGGACTACGTGCACGTGTGCCTCTGGCATGTGTACCTCTGACTCCAGCCCACCGTCAGGAACGGCTGCATTGGTGTCGCCAACATCTGCACTGGAGAACGCATTGGCGATCTGTCGTGTTCAGCGATGAAAGCAGATTCTTCTTGGGAGCCTCCGATGGCCGTATGCGTGTTCGCAGACGCACAGGGGAGCGTCTCCACCCTTCTTGCATCCGCCAGCGACACACAGGGCCTACACCTGGTCTCCTGGTGTGGGGAACTATCAGCTATCCCTCCCGTATACAACTAGTGTTTGTACCGGGTACGTTAAACAGCACCTCCTACATCAACAACATCATTCAGCCCGTTGTTGTGCCATTTGTAAGGTCGGTCCATTGTGGTGTTTTCCATCAAGATAACGCACGCCCACACACGGCACGTGCAACGCAACATACACTTCAGGGTGTGAGACAAATTCCATGGCCTGCAGGTTCACCAGATTTGTCCCCCATTGAGCACGTGTGGGATTTTATGGGACAACGACTTATCCGGTCTCCACGGCCAGCCACGACCATCCCCGATTTACGCGTCCAGGTTGAGGATGCTTGGAACTCAATACCCCAAACTTACATCCAACATCTGTACGACAGACTCCATGCCAGAACTGCACAGTATGACGCAGTTCATGGCGGTTCAACCTCGTACTAACCATGTTACATGGAAATGTTATTTTTCAGTTTACCAGCAAATACAGCTGTATTTTGCCATAATGTTTTTATCACGTTATCCTCTGTATTCCGTTATTATACTGTATAAATTTCGTTGGTATCAGACGTCTCCTTCTTGGTGTTCTTTTTTCACTTTACGCCAGTGTAGAAAGGGTGGCTTTGAGGGGTCTTGTAGGACTAGACCTTCCAGAGACAAGTGGCCGGAGCGGATGATTAGGTTTATGCAGTTTAATTTTACCAAATACGTTGGGAACGCAGGGTCCTGGTGGGGGCTTAAAGGAGCACCGAAAACTCGGGGGAAAACAAAGTCCTTACCTAGTTTTGACAAAGCTGAAACGGTAGAGTTTATAGGATAGGGCTATGATTGATGATACAATGTGGGATAGTGGAAATGGCAGAGATCATTTTATCACAGTAATCAGCAGTGTTAATAATCACAATTTGAGAGGTTTTATCTGCAGTAATAATCGAGATGGTAGATTCTTCCTTAAGGGTTCGTAAAAGTCTTTTTTCAGTAGTGGATGAATTTTTGATTAGCTTATTATGTTCCTTATTGATAATCTTGGAGATTTTTAGTCTTGTAAAAGTTTGCTCCGAAGCTGGTAGTTGAGAGATAATGTTTTCAACTAGCGAAATGGTGTGTGGTAAGCTAACCTTTTTAGGAAAAGCAAATTTCATCCCATGTTGAAGAACACTCATGGGTGTCGCTTTAACGACACCCATGAGCAGCTAAGGCTTTATGGGGCTATTCATTTGTACTTTAAACCAATTGGTTCCACGGAAGCGAGAGAGTCAGGCCCAGAAGGACATATATGTACATCTATGTCTTTTCACTGGATTCCAAACCAGTCCCAGCAACGCGAAAAGTCAGAAGCCCGCATTACAGAACTCGACCACATAAATTGAAGTATATATGTTGCACGGTCAACATTTCTTTCAGCACGTCTTTTGTAAAAAAGATCGTGCATGTGTTACCGGTTTGTCCGTCCGTCTGTGTGGACACCGTATCTCCGCAACTATTAGTCCGATTTGAAAAAGTCTTTTTGCATTGGGAAGTTTGAAATGTGCAAATGATTATCCTTCTTTTCGGTATTTTTACGATGCACAATTTCGCAGCTAGAGGGCGTAAATGCAGATAATATCGAATTCAAAGATGCATTTTATTCCATATATTTGCTTCTAATTATCCGATTGAAAAAATTATTTTACCTTTCCATTTCATTTATATCGAAGACTACTTTTAGGTACAGACACTTTTTTCAAGTTACGCATAGATTTCCGCTAGGGGGCGTAAAAGTAAAATGCGTTTTCCCCAAGATCTCCGATTCTAAAATTCCGAGTTGAAAAACTCTTTCTGCATCGGATACAGATATTCATGGAAAATGTTTTTTTTATTTTTTTTGCATAGAATTTCTAATTTTGGGTAAATAATGGTTTGGCCACCAAGGGGCGTAAGTGTTAATTTCTGCTTCTGATGCATTTGCAGGAAAAACGGAGCTCCTAAAAGCTCGATTGAAAAAATTCTTTCGCGGACCGATACCGTTGACGCCGATGAACCTTTTTCGAAATATTTTGCTCTTAAAATAACGCATTGTTTCTCCGTCAGGGATCTATATCTTATTTTTGTCAATATCCCTGCTTCTAAGAGTCCTATTTGAAAAATTCCTTCTTTGTTGTATAGCGTTTTTGGTGCGAAATTCTTCTCATATAATTTCAAAATTTTTAAGTAATTCATAGATTTTTCGCCAGGGTGCGTAAAGGTAAATTCCGTTTTCCCGGTATCTCTGCTTGTAAAACACCGATTTGAAAAATTCTTCCTGAGTCGCATAAAACTTCTGATGGAAAATGTTTGGCATATGATTTCTAATTTTTGGTAAATAATGGTTTGGCCGCCGGGGGGGGTTGCTTATTTCTGCTTCTGATGCATTTGCAGCAACATTTGAGCTGCTGAAAACTGGATCGAAAAAATTATTTCGTGGACCGATATCGCTCACCTCGAAAGACTCTTTGAGAATAATTTCTTCTTAAAATAATGCATAGTTTTTCCTCCAGTGCTGTACATATATATCTCATTTTTGTCGAAATATCTACTTCTAGGAGTCCAATTTGAAAAATTCTTCCTTTGTTGGAGTGCTTTTCCGCTGCGAAATGTTTATCATATAATGTTGTAGTTACGTAATTGTCCATGATGTCGCGTGTAATAATACGTCATGTAGCGCACGAGACTGCCGCGTGCTTTAAAGGCACGTACTGTTTCAAAAACAACAGTAGAGCGCAGAGAGTTCGAGTGCAACGGACGAGGCAGACGTTTCACGTAGTCAGGCTGATGTTTATATATAATTTATTGCCGTTAAGCTGACAAGCTATATTCCTAGTTATGAAGTGATGTTCGATTAGGTAACTATTAAAATGTTGTGTCTTCACACGTAGTGTTGTTTTGAGTATTAATATAGAAAAAGAAGATTACAACATAACTGGCGACGAGGATGGCGCTACATAACTGACGACGCAAGATGGCACTAAATAATTGGTGACAAAGACTATGGAATTTTCAGCCTGGAAGGAACGTGAAATTACAAACCTGCTCATATGAAGAGCATGGTCCCTTTTGGAACTGTGGGTGAGTATGTCTCCAATAATGAACTGTTTACCCAATATGTGGAACGTTTAGAACAGTTTTTCAAAGCAAATTAGATGATAACAGATAATCTCCGAAAGAGAGCTATATTTCTGACGGTAGTAGGTCCATGCACATTCGGCCTATTAAAAGACCTTATAGCTCCTGAAATTCCAACGTCAAAATCGTTGACAGAACTCCTGTCTGTTCTGAAAGTGCATTTCAATCCCGTTCCCTCACAAATTGTGGAACGTTATAAGTTCAACTGTAGAGTAAGAAGACCTGGTGAATCTATTGCTGTCTTTATCGCGGAATTACGTCGAATGGCAAAGTTCTGTTCCTTTGGTGCCACACTCGATACTATGTTAAGAGATAGAATGGTGTGTGGAATTGCGGATGAAGCCATTCAAAAGAAGCTTCTTTCAGAACCAAGATTAACATTGGCGAGTGCCACAGAAATTGCACTTTCGATGAAAGCCGCCGTTCGAAACTCAGCGGAGCTGAAGTCAGCTTCTTCGTCTGTTAGCGATGTATTCTACATTCAAGGTCGCAGGCAAAATAAATTTAGAAAGATTGTTAAACCAATGAAAGTGCCAGAGTTGCTTGCGAAGCCTCAAATAGGAGAGATCGTTAAGCATAACTTTCCTGTTTAGCATCAAGCGTTGTGCTACCGTTGTGGTGGAACACACCAGCAGCAGAGTTGCCGTTTCAGAAATGCTGTATGTAACTCCTGTGTAAAGCTTGGTCACATCGCCAAGGCTTGCAAATTTAAATTCAGCGTCAGAGATAGAACGAAAGGTTCCAAAAAGAATGTTTTCAAAATTAATCAGTTAGAAAGAACCACTCGTGACGTGGAAAACGCTGTTTCGAATTCGCTTGCATTTCATAATATGAGATCCCTTGGTGAAGCATCGCCGTCATGGAGGATAAATTGTCACATAGAAGGGCAGTGTATACAAATGGAAGTGGACACGGGTACTCAATTCTCTATTATAACTGCTGGAACATATGAGAAATTTGAGTTCCCACCTTTACAGAAGACGGATGTCAATCTTCAGTCTTTCACCAACATCCGATTGATGTTTTGGGTGTACTTCAAGTAAAAGTCTCTGTAAACATGACACAGAAATGTCTTCCTTTGCTAGTAGTTAAGCAAGGCACAGTAAACATTGCAGGACGGAACTGGATTTCACAGCTACCTATAATGTCAGCGTGTTTGGCACCGGAAAGAGTAATGACACCTTCCGATGCTGAAATTCAGGCTGTTCCAGTGAGCATGTCATCAGAAGTGACTGTTCGTTCTGTTTTGGAAAAGCATAAACAGCTTTTCTCTCTATGAGTGGGACGAATAAAGGGAATACAAGTGCACCTCTCTTTGCTTCCAACGGCGATGCCCATATTTTATAAGGCCCGTCCAGTTCCTTATGCCTTACCCTCAAAAGTCGATGCCGAACTGGAGAGACTGCTGCAAGAAGGCATTATCGAGCTTGTAAAATCTTCTCAGTGGGCTGCCCCTTTGGTACCTGTGCTGAAAAGAGACGGCCAAGTTCGTCTTTGTGGAGATTTTAAGCTCACTGTAAACAAAGCAACGCAATTGCAGCAATATCCTCTTCCGAAAATCGAAGATTTATTTGCTCAGTTGTCGGTTGGAGATAGTTTTACTAAAATGGATCTTAAGGATGCCTATTGTCAATTAGAATTAGATGCAGAATCTCAAAAATTGGTGGTCATTAATACACACGGAGGATTGTTTCGTTATACTCGATTGCCTTTTGGAGTAGCCTCAGCTCCCGCCATTTTCCAAAGAGAAATAGATATTCTGTTACAAGGACTACGAGGTTCCTCGTGTTATCTAGATGACCTGCTCGTGACAGGTGTAAACAACAGTCAGCACTTGTATAATTTAGACCAGGTACTCAGCAGACTGGAAGATGCAGGTGCAAAGTTGCACCCTGCCAAATGTTAGTTTATGAAATCATCAGTGGAATATCTAGGTCATCGTATTGACCGGGATGGTCTACATCCAGTTAAATCTAGACTAGAAGCGATAGAGAAAGCTCCGGTTCCCTTAAACGTCGACCAGCTTCGTTCTTTCATTGGCTTGTTGACGTATTATTCCAAGTTTCTACCTGCAATGGCTACACTATTAGCACCGTTATATAAGCTGCTGGAGCGTAATCAGCCGTGGAAATGGTCAGCAAAAGAGGATAATGCTTTCCTCAAGGCTAAACAAGTTCTTAGAAACGCCTCTGTGCTTATACACTTTGATAACGATAGAGAAGTAATCTTGGCGTGTGATGCAAGTCCTTATGGTCTAGGTGCTGTTTTATCACACCAGATGGACAGAACCGAAAGGTCGATAGCTTTTGCTTCTCGTGAACAAACAAAAGCAGAGAAGAATTATAGCCATATAGAAAAGGAGGCCTTAGCTCTTGTTTTTGAAGTGATCCGCTTCAGAAATTATCTTCTGGGTCTGAAATTCACACTTGTGACAGATCACCGCCCATTAGTGAGTTAACTTTTAGAGGATAAGCGATTGTCATATGTGGCAGCCGCTCGCATTCAACGCTGAACTTTGACGTTGTCTGCTTGTGCGTACATAATCAAATACCGCGAGGGAAACTCAAATGGCAATGCTGATGCTTGAAGCCGTTTGCCTTTACCTGTACAAGAATCTGAGCCTCAATAACCAGCAGATTTGGTTCTTCTGTTGAACAGGTTGACGATGGTCCTGTTACTTCACATCAGGTTAAAACAGCTACGTTAAATAATCAGTTGCTATGTCGGGTGAAGCAGTACATTTTGCGTGGTTGGCCGAAAAGTGTGACTGTTGAACTGAGAAATTTCTGGAACTGTAGAAATGAATTATCAATGGTGAATGACGTCATTCTTCGAGGATGTATAGTGTTTATTCCTGAGCAGTACCGGAAAATCATGCTTAATGAGTTGCATGACGGGCATCAAGGCGTCACTGTAATCAAAGCGATGGCACGCTCATCAATATGGTGGCCTGGTATTGATAAAGACATAGAGGCCCAGGTCCAGAACTGCAATGTCTGCCAAGAAAGTGATTCCTTTCCTTCTGCGAAGCAAGTGCTCTGGCCTGTTCTTAAATCTCCTTGGGAGAGATTACATGTTGATCACGCAGGACCGCTCGAAGGTCAAACTTTACGGTTCATAATAGATGCCGGATCAAAGTGGCTGGAAGTTGCGCCCGTTCCTCCTACATCATCTTCAGCTACTATTGCAGTTCTCAGAACTCTATTTTCACGTTTTAGCCTACCTAAAATTATAGTAAGTGACAATAGCACATCATTTACTAGTGGTGAATTCCGTTCTTTCATGGTGCACAATGGTATCAAGCACATACGAACTGCACCATTTCATCCGATATCAAATGGTTTTGTAGAGCGAGCTGTGCGAACAGTGAAAACAGCACTAAAGAAGATTTCGGGAGGTACCTTGAAGGAATGCCTGGAGCGTTTCCTGTTCAATTACCGCCGTGCACCTATGGACAGTACTGGCATTTCACCAGCTGTGGCTATGTTGGGACGTCCTCTGAGGAGTCGACTTGATTTACTTCGTCCGGGGCAGAGTCATATCGAACTGCCACCAACTTATAGTCCTGCGGACGCTTTTAAAGAAGGTGATAGAGTTTGGGTAAGACATTTTGGACATGGACCCGCCTGGATTCTTGGTTCCGTGATCGGACCAGTGGGAAATGTCATGATGGAGGTAAGTACGCCAAAGGGAAGTTGGTTCCGCCACCTGGACCAAGTGGGACGTGCAGCGACACCGCATGGGATATTTATGGATCCAGAGAAGACCCTACAGAAGGAACCCAAGACACTTGCAGAGTTTCCTTCCACATCTGCTCCGCCAGAACAGGAGCCTGACCAACAATGTAAAGAAGTGCTGTTGGGTCAAGAACAACCAACTCCTACATTACGCCGCTCGAGTCGGATTCGTAAACCTCTGGAACGTTTAGTTTTGTAATCATAGACTTTTATCGCAGAGACTATTTGATTGTTTACATGTATTGTTTTTCTTTTTAAGGAGAGAAGGAAATGTTGTAGTTACGTAATTGTCTATGATGTCGCGTGTAATAATACGTCATGTAGCGCACGAGATTGCCGCGTGCTTTGAAGGCACGTACTGTATCAAAAACAACAGTAGAGCGCAGAGAGTTCAAGCGCAACGGACGAGGCAGACGTTTCATGTAGTAAGGCTGATGTTTATATGTATATTATGCTTATTGCCGTTAAGCAGACACGCTATATTCCTAGTTATGTAGTGATGTAACTATTAAATGTTGTGTCTTCACACGTAGTGTTGTTTCGAGTATTAATACAGAAAAAAAAGATTACAACATATAATTTCAAAGTTTTTTTACGCACAAGTCTGCCACCAGAGGGCGTAAATTCAAGCTTACAGTAGCATCTGCGGGATTAAAAACCCGATTTAAAAACTTCTTTTTCGGTCAGATACCTTCTAACTATGCAAATCTTGTGTGTATATTTTCTTCTTAAAATAATGCACAAATTCGCCGTTAGGTGGCGCAAATGTTTAATCTGTTTTTCTTAATATCTGTGCTTCCACATGTGCGATTTAAAAAATTCTTTTAACACCGGATGCCGCTTGTCTTGTAGAACACTTTTGGCCAGTGTATAAGGAGTTTTATAGTTCACAGTTCTGCCGGTAGGTGGTGTTTGCATATGAATTTCAGTTTGCAACTGTATCGCCGCTTGTAAAAACGCTATTGAGAAATTTCTTCTTTACTGTATGCCATTCGCTACAATAGAGATGTTGAGCATTATCAGGGCTAGGCCCGTCTCAGCACTGGTGTCTATGGTTGAATGAAGTAAATGTTCTGGCGATGCAACCTGGCTTGCGTATAGAAGAGATACTGGTCTTTTGCTGAAACAGACTACATGACGTAATCGTGAATGTCAAACACAAAATAAAATGAGTGAACCTTTGTAATGAGATTGTTTTTATTCTGGCGGGGGTGTTGTAAGAGTGCGTCACTATTTGTGACTCTACCTCTGCGTCTAAACGTTCAATTGGAAAAATTGTTTGTGTGTAGTATGCCATTCTCTATGGAAAGGATTGTGAACTTTTACAACTTCAATTAATGCAACATCTTCTCCCTAGGGGAAATAAATTAATTTTTGTTGTTGATCTTCGCTACTTTTCGAAAATTTTCTTTGAAATTTTATGTTTGTGTTTGAAAGTAATCAAAAGATGTGCTCATTCCCCCAAGAGAATTCCGTTTTATTTCACTTGTTTGAATATTTCTCCACTTGAATGCCATTGTTTAATTCTTTTTTTACCGAAAAAAGTATATGTCAGGGCTGGAAAAATATGTTCCAGATCTAAGAGCAAGCTCCAAAACACTTAAATGCAATATATACTGATGATACTGAAACGAAAAGCAAGCGATGTAGTGTATTTGCTGTCATTTCCTTCCCACCTTCACCCAAACGACTTACTGCTACATAAAGTTCCAATTTTGTCCATAATTTTCTGCTCACGCTCTTTCAGGCTCTGCTTTCAAAAAATTTAATCTTGGATTTTAATTCTATGAAAATACAGTTTGTTGAAATTAAATTTTACTCGTATAAACTCAAAGAACAGTAAATCATTTTTTATCATGTAATCCGCATATCCTAAAATTCAGAAAAAATATCGTCGTATAAATTGCACTCGATCCCCAACCATGATTTCGACGAAAAAATCGAAATTCACACGATAGCAAAATAGTCCAAAAAGGTACGAAAGAAATTATTTTTTCTTTGATAAGTAGCTACTTTTTCTAAATACTTCTGTGATAGTTTCAAGTGAATAAAAAACAGAAATCTCTAGTTATTTCAGCATTGCCGTTGTTCTTTAGTTACACTATTAAGTAATGCAAAAAGTTCCCCCTAAAGGCGTGAAAGTCGAAACCTAAATTTCTTTTGTCTATCTCTGCTTCCCGCAGACGTATTTGGGAAATTATTTTTAGTTAGCACAGCTTTTTTCACGAAGAATATTTTTCCCCTATTTCCAACTTTTCCATTATGCAAAATTCTTCCGCTAGAAGGCGTACATTTATATCATGTTTCCTTTATTTCTTCCCACTGTTTGATTTGAAAATCTCTTTTTCTCTGAAACCTTCGTTCTACTATGTGAAATTTTGGTGTGAGCCATTTGTTAATTTCCGTAACATAAGTTTTAGCCGCTAGTGTAAGTAAGTAGCTCTTTTTATTTCTGGATGTTTTATCGATTGTAGAAACAGGTTGTTTGTTTTCCGTACCAGTTCCTTTGACTTTGAATAGCTTTGATAAGTTTAATTCGCGTCAGAACGGATTCAAAAGACGTGCTCATTACAACCGAAAATTCGGTGTCATCTTTCTTATTTTTTCTTGTTCTTTTTTTTTTTTTTTTTTTTGTAGATCACTTTATTTTCTATATGTACACGCTTTATACCTCCCTCCTCTTGCACAAGAATGCCGCGATTCTGTGTTGGAGGTAGACATATCCTGGTGACTTTTCACTGCCTCTTCTCAGAGTAGTGCCGTTACATGTTAACAAACACACTGTTACAGATTTCAACAAAATTTAAATTAAGTCTGGGTGAAACCTTAGACTTCTTCACACCTATATATCTCTCATTGTTTCAAAGGAATTATAAAGTTCAGTGCCAGCTTAAAGATGCAAGATATGTAAAACTTAGTGCGTTACATACATAGAGGGAGAGAAAGAATACCGTATCCTCCACGAAATAAAATCCTAGTTACGTCACAGAAACTTATCAGGCAATCTTTACAGTCTTTGAAATTTTCTCATGCCATTTCTTTCTACTTTCCATATTATTTAATCATTCCATCTGATTTTTGGTCTTCCTCACTCTCTGCTCAGTTGGGTGTGTCTCATACAGATCCGGTTAATATATCACACCCATCTCTTTCCATGTTGCCTCTGTTCGATAAGCTCTTGAATCTTGATCCGATCAAAATATTTCGTTTCCTCCCGTTCACCCCAATTCCTGGAAAGCTATTCTTCGATGTGCAACATTAGCTTCTTTTCCAGTTAATTCGGAAGTGTCCAGGTTTCGCCTGCGTCAGGCCAATTCTGGTAGGATGCACTGATTACATATTTTTCTTTCAAGCTAAAATGTTTCTAAGCTTGCCAAATGCTACTCATGGAAGTTCAGTCTGTCCCCGCATTTACACCAATTACTGAAGATGATAAAATGATTTTCTCAATTTATTTTCCATGCACGCTTACAGCATACGAATTTACAGGCTCGTCGTAAGTTTTTGTTTATCCTTAAAATTTTTTAACTACAACGTTTTACCCTCGCAGCTCAACTTAAGACTATCGTTTTCAACTGTTTGGAATTTCTCTACTTAAAAGTTTTTAATGACTAAACAATTTTATTCTGCTCCTTGTTTGTGAAAACAAAAATTGGTCCATGTCGAATCCGCAGCCCCTCACTCCAGAGTAAGTTGCTCTCCCAATTAAGCTACACGGATGAAATGTACCGCTGCAGATTTGTCGTCTTGACACGTGATTCACCTCTGAAGTACATCACATGTTATGTTAATTAGTACTATCTTATTAGAGGTCTGCATGAGCCTTAATTTGGAAAGCCCGGCCCTGTCCTGGCCAGAAATTCAGGAGCCCGGCTCAGAATTTTCCCTTTATGCACAGGCTTGGGCCGACCCGTTTCAGATCTTCATCAAACGTTCTCCAACAGTTATTGCAAATAACACAGGGCTTCCTTTAGAGCAAGGGGCTTCAACACGTGGGCCGCGGGGCACACAAAGAAAATCGCAAAATGGAAAAAAAAAAAAATGTATTTTCCCAATGGAAAAATGAATAGCCACGTACCTTGGATACATCAACTTGGAATTGACAAATCTGCCGTCAGCTACGTACGCTGCGATAAGTTATATACTTGAAATTAAAAAAAATATGTAAACATACCAGGTACTTGCTTCGAACTTCTTTGTAACACAGATACCACGTTAACTGCATCCTTTCCTTTTCCGAAAGTTAAGTTTTAGAAATCAAAACCTTTCTGAAACAATCGATTTTCATAATAAACGCATCCATTTTTAGCACGTCTTTTGTAAAAAAAGATCGTGCTTATGTTATCGGTTTGTCCGTCCGTCCGTCCGTCTGTACCCACGGTATCTCTGCAACTATTAGTCCGATTTGAAAAATTCTTTTTGCATTGGGAAGCTTGAAATATGCGAATGATAATCCTTTATTTCGTTTTTTTTTACGATGCACAATTTCGCCACTAGAGGGCGTAAATGCAGATGATGTCGAATTCAAAAACACGTTTTATTCCACATACTTGCTTCTAAACATCCGATTGAAAAAAAAATATTTTATCTTTCGATTCCATTTATGTCGAAGAGTGTTTTAGATATAGTTACTTTTTCAAATCACGCATAGATTTTCCGCTAGGGGGCGTAAAAGTACATTACATTTTTCCCGATAACTCTTCTTCTAAAACTCCGATTTGAAAAATGGTTTCTTCAGCGGATACATCTCCTGATGGAAAATCTTTTGCATGTAATTTCAAATTTTTGGTAAGGAATACTTTGGCCACCAGGGGGCGTAAGTGTTAATTTTTGCTTCTGATGTATTTGCCATAAAATCTGAGCTTCTATTATATCGATTGAAAAAATCCTTTCGTGGGCTGATGCCACTCACATCGATAAACCTTTTCGGAACATTTTCTCCTTAAAATATTCGACAGTTTCTCCGTCAGGGGGCGTAGACGTACATCTTATTTTTGTCAATATCTCTACTTCTAAGAGTCCGATTTGAAAAATTCTTTCTTTGTTAGATAGTGTTTTCCGTGGGACATGTTTTTCATATAATTTCAAAATTTTCAAGTAATTCATAGACTGTCCGCTAGGGGGCGTACAGGTAAATTGCGTTTCTCCCTATATCTCTGCTTCTAAATCTCCGATTTGAAAAATTCGTTCTGCACCGGATACAGCTCCTGGTGGGAAATCGTTTGCACATAATTTCTAATTTTTGTAGAAAAATAGTTTTGCCACCAGGGGGCGTAAATCTTAATTTCCGCTTCTGATGTATTTGCAGCAAAATATGAGCTTCTAAATACTCGATTGAAAAAAACGTCGTTTGTTGACCGATACAACTCATGTCGACAAACCTTTTAGAAAATTTTTCTTCTTAAAATAGTGCAGGGTTTCTACGCCAGGGGCGTAGATGTATATCTTATTTTTGTCAATTTCTCTACTTCTAAGAGTCCGATTTGAAAAATTCCTTCTTTGTTGGATAGTGTTTCTAGTGTGACATGTGGTTCATATAATTTCAAAACTTTCAAGTAATTCATAGACTTTCCGCTAAGGGGCGTAGCGGTAAATTGCGTTTCCCTCTATATCTCTGCTTCTAAATGTCCGATTTGAAAAATTCTTTCTGCACCGCATACAGCTCCTGATGGTAAATCGTTTGCACATAATTTATAATTTTGTAAAAAATGATTTGGCCTCCAGGTGGCATAAGTGTAAATTTCCGCTTCTGATGTATTTGCAGCAAAATATGAGCTTTTAAAATCTCGATTGAAAAGAAAGTCGTTTGTTAATCGATACTGCTCATGCCGACAAACCTTTTAGGAACATTTTCTTCTTGAAAAATGCATGGTTTCTACGCCAGGGGCGTAGATGTATATCTTATTTTTGTCAATATCTCTACTTCTAAGAGTCCGATTAAAAAAATTCCTTCTTTGTTGGATAGTGTTTCCAATGCGAAATGTTATTCCTATAAATTCAAAATTTACAAGTAAATCGTAGACTTTCCGCTAGGCGGCACAAAGGCAAATTGCGTTTTCTGCGTTATTTCTGCTTCTAAAGCTCCCATTTGAAAAATTCTTCCTGTATAGCATACAAGACCTAAAGGAAAATATTTTTCACATAATTTCTAATGTTCGGTAAAGAATAGTTTGGCCACCAGGGGTAATAAGTGTTAATTTCTGCTTCTGAAGTATTTGTAGCAAAATCTGAGCTCCTGAAAACTCGACTAATTTTTTTTTCTTCGACCGATACCGCTCATATGGATAAACCTTTTGAGAATACTTTCTTCCTAAAATAATGCATGGTTTTCCCAGCAGGGGACGTAAAGTCACATCTTATTTTTGTCGATATCTCTGTTTCTAAGAGTTCGTAAGCTCACGATTCCGTTTACAGCAATATCTGAGGGATTAAAAAAACGACTGAAAATCTTCTTTCTTTCGTCAGATCTAATGTTTTCCATACCGGTTCCATTGACTTTGATAAGCTTTGATAAATTTAATTTGCGTCAGAACGGATTCAAAAGACGTGCTTATTACATCCGAAAATTCGGTGTCATCTTTCTTGTTACTCTTCTGTAAACAAGGCAGCCCTCGATCCCCAAACATGCAAACAAACATTTTGAATGTCCTCATCGCCGTTGTAGCAACGAATCGCAGAAAAAAAAATCTAGTAGCTAAAGTCCACGAAATGAATAATGAATTTGATTTTAATCTTTAAAGAACTAAACCGTTCCATATCAGACTCTCACCTTACAGAGCGGCTTGCCAGTTTCAGATGTTATTAATTAATGCATCCGGCAGCGGATGGAGTGGTCTTTTGCTTCATTCAGTGAAATTCCCCATCTGGTTATTTAACTAGTTAAGTCTTCGTTTTGTGAAACCAAAAGTTTTTTTGGTTTTTTTTTTTTTATCTAGGAGCAAAATGCTAAACCTTCGAAGTACAGGCCCAGCAGGAGCCCAGAATGTTTAACTTAACTGATGAAAAAACAAAAAGCCCGCCCTGGCTTTACGGGACGGGTCAGGCCCGTGCATACCTCTATATGTTTAGCAACGGTTTCCGTACGAAATAAAAAAAGAAGACCTAAGAGAAGGGACAAATGTGATATTACTGTCTGGAAAGGAAATAAGATAAACTTGTAGTACAAACTGTCTTAGGAAATAATTTCATGGGATTCCGCTTACACGCTTCCTTCTCTTTCGCAACAAATTCTGCCAGTATTTTCTTAAAAAACAGTTTGTAACGATGCCGTGCTATTTATTCCATAATTTGTTATTGTCGTATCAGTAACAGCAGATGAATCTCTTCTCACCGTCTGCTTTTTCCAACCGACCTTCACGGCACAGACTGCATGACGAGTATATCAGTTTACTTTCTTCCAGGGTTATGACCTCAGCCCTTTCCCTGGCTAGCTGCCTGGAGGCCACGATCAAGTGCAAAGAACACTCAGGCTACGTGGAAGGAGAAAGATCAATGACGAAGTCACCCCACTTAAAAAAATGGCGAAAAGGAAAGAAAGAAAAAAAAACGCGAAATGTCCCATGGGGTGGGAGAGGGAAAACATTAGGAACCCGAAATTCCCTTCCTCTTACAAGGACACGAATGAGAGGTAATCGTGTGGAAACACATCGATGTTCGAAACGCTTCGCTGAGCAAAGCTCCGAGAAAAGACGACGGAAAGTTGACTGCAACAGACGCAAGTTGGTTGGTAAAGGATAGCCTTGTTTTCAAACTTTCTCCCCCACCCCACATCGTTACTATTTAGGTGAAAAACGGTTTTATCCCTGGTAATCATTGTTCTCCAATGATGCTTCCCGAGAAGAAATTTGCCGATTCATCTGGCTTGGAAATGAAGCTCTGAACGACATAATTTTAAAATGTGTGGTGGCCGAATGGTCACATGTGAAGGCTTCTCACCAGCGGCGCCCGAGCTGGGCCTGGGCTGGAGCTCCGGATGACGTTTGGGTCGTTCGTCCGTCCCCCCCCCCCGAACCAGTGGCACCAAATTAGGGACGATCACGACTGCTTATAGCACTGAGAATTGCTAATAGAGGTCGATACGTCTCCGCATCCCCCAAAAAAACATTTACCAAAACATGTTAAAATCTGTAAAATCTGGCAGCATTTCATACAGAAAATGGGAAACAACTAAAATTACATTAAACTGTCTCTCGCCAAATCGATAGTACAAAAATTATTTGCGTTTGCGTCATGTCACGTTTCGGTGGAAGGTTCTAGGAAACGTTTCCAGTAACTCGGTCCAATCAGAGGGGATAATTTAACACTTGACAGCATGCAAAAAACGCAGAAATTAAGTCACGAAATTCTGTGAGAAATTTTAAGTGAAAACAAAGTGCTCACTAAATTACGGCCTCCTACTTCGTAGGCCCTCATTTCACCAGAAGTACGCCCGACACCCTGCGTGGCATCGACTCCACAAAGTGTCTGTACAGTTGCGTCGGGTACTGCAACCAAGCTGTTTGTATTGTGGTCCACAGCTCCGGTATGAAGCGAGATGGTACATCCAACTGCCTTACCTGACCTTCTACAACATCCCACAGGTGTTCAATTAGGTTCAGATCAGAAGAGTTTGGGGGCCATTCGAGATGTTACATATTAGCACTGTGTTCGTTGAACCATTCCTGCACGAGGCGGGCCCGACGGCATGGGGCATTATCGTCCTGGAAGAATCCGTTCTCCTCTGGGTGGAGGTAAAACATTGTGAGGTGTATATGTTCGGCAAGAAGTGCCAGCGTCCATACCTTGGTCCACATGCACCAAGGGTCCAGTTCATGCCAGCTAAACATGTCCCTTATCATAGAACATCATCCACCGACCTGAATAGTTAATGCCATCCTGCATGAAAGATGCATAGCCTCCTGCTGCTGACGCCAGATACGGACTCGACCATCAGTACAATGGAGTACATATTGTGATTCGTCGGACAAGCACATCTGCTTCCAATCTTCTGTTGCCCAATCAGCATGCTTTTGGTACCTGAAGAGTCGTTTACGTCGATGGACTGTTGTTAACACAGCATGGTGTAGGGCGTCTGCTCTTGTAGCCGATCCGTGCCAGCGTCTGAGTCATAATCGGGCGGGATATTGTTTAACCCATATTGTATTGGGTAGTCAACTTTGAAACTGTGCTGCGCCGATTGCCCTGTGCAAGACGATACACCCGTCGTTCCCCTTTGGAATCTACCGTTTCCCGCCCTTTACATTTGTGTCGCCGGATGGTTGCTTTGCCATTTTGGTTTGACTCCTTGTGGCTCCTTGTACACTTTACCACGGAAGTTTTCGAACGACACACGGGTGTTGCAGTTTCTGAAATGAACGCACGAACCCTCCGTGCTCCGGCCTACAATTAGGCTTTCCGTAAACTAAGGTAAATCCTTAGCTTTACCCATCACGTCCATAACTTTGCTCTCAACTGAACTACCAACCTCTTTTATGTATTCGTTTGGCCTACCAGCCAAGTCCTCTTCCTCTTTCCCCCCAGTATCAGGTGTAACTCACTTTGCATAGGGGTGGTCGTAGTTCAGTGAGCACCAGTGTGTATAACAAAAAACAGAAATCAGAAATCTTATTCTTTTACAGTGTTAATGATTTTTTTCTAATTTCGCTATAAGTGTTAATACTATTCAAATTATTTGCATTTGACACAGCTCCCTTTTCTCTCACGTGAGTGTGAGTTGTGTGGTGAAAACAAAGTAAGATGTTAAAAATAATTTTAAAATAAATAAAAACTATCTAACAAATTTTTCAAGTTTGAGAATACTTCAGACAAACAATTACATATTAATTAGGTAAAGTTTCATTTTATTCCATTAGTTCTAAAATCAGAAATTCCGAATTAGGAATCACAAAACTCGATTTCTCTACAGCAAGCAACAAAATATTAATTCCAGCCAGCAGCAGTTGCAGAAATTTGAAGGGAGCTTATGACCATTGCCAATTCAATTGAATGGAAAGAGCAGCACCAAGAGTTTCAAGAATTACTTGGATTATTTTACAAGTTTAGCAGTAAATAAATTGATGTGTATTTTTAGTTACTGTAAAACTCCAGGAAATTCAAAAATTGTCCCTTCGTAAGGGGAGCACGTGCACCTCCTCTCCAACCGCCCTTGATTGCAACTTAACTACTACCAGCTGAATCGACGAGATATTAGACATCAATTTTCCCGATCTATGAGCTAAAACGTTTCGATTCTTCAGTGATTTTATTATGCCCATTGACACAAGAATTATCACATAGGAAGCTTTACGACCAAGAGCTTTTTTTCACTAAGACTCTGATCCCCGATTTTTTTCCCTGATACATTAGAGTCCTAAATTCATTATAGACATGCAAAGAGAATTCAACTAGAGCCAGTGGTTTAACTCTTAAAAAAGCAGCAAAAGTTCTGCGATAATTTTTCAGATAAATAACGACCCCGTAATTAAGTTCATTCGGCTAAAACGTAACTGATGTTCTACTGCTCTCGAAAAACACAACGAAAAAAACGTGAAGTTCCAGCATAGCTTTAATTTCAGAATTTCTGACACGAGAACAAGTAATTACCACATAAAGAAATTTCATACAACTTATCTACAGATGCTTGTGGAGTGAATAAACAAACTTGAAAAACATTTGTCCCATATTTTTGCTTAACTGGCTCTTGCTCTTAAATTTTAAATGTATCTCGTTTAGTTTTTTCTTTATGCGACATAAATTCTACTTAAAATTTTGTAACGTATATTATATTTTAACTTTCCTTTTGAGTTTCTTTTT
Organism: Macrothele yani; assembly: GCA_039090855.1. NCBI lineage: Eukaryota > Metazoa > Arthropoda > Arachnida > Araneae > Macrothelidae > Macrothele > Macrothele yani. Next base: position 385,292 of record CM076996.1, on the reverse strand, counting down.
CCATGTACATTTGAGCTTGTTTTCTTAGATATTTTCAATCCTTAACGTTATGTCTTTTCCCTCAAACGAGAATGATGTTGGCAACACACTGAGATCGGAACAAGAGTGACGTATGAATGTATGTGATAAGAACGTTAGATAAAAAGACGATGCAGCAGTTCATTGTGTGTGTCCTGGGATCAGACACTCCCTTCCTAAAATCCTCTACATATGATCTGATCTGATCTTTGTGTGTGAGCAGATGTTAGATCATTACTGAGTTTTGACTGTACATCTTGACTAAGATATGTGAAGTGGTATGTTTTGGATTTCGTCTAATTTTGCTGGACCAATAAAAAGTTGACGTAAGTTGGACTTCTGTATATGTTTCGTGTGGCCTTTGTAAAAGCCTTACTCTAACGTGGGCTATCCGGCACAATTAGTTGCATCGCATTTACCCTTTGTTTAACATCTATTCAGCCGAAAATCTTACATTACGTAAAAAGGGTTACGTTATAATTTCACTTCTAAAGCAATAAAAATCATGGACTATTTATCAAGAGGAATTCATTGAAAGGCAGCCAAAATAATTTGACGCGTTATGAAAGCAAATCGTACAGTGCATTAGATCATCCGTGCTTTCCCATTGTTTATTCATCTTATTCCCTTCAGTTGCATGGATAATTGGAAGTACGCTGTAATAATATTTATCGCATCGTCCGTGCAAAGCGTATGAGACACCATCGTCGACGTAAACTACCTGCACTGCTCTGTTAACTGACTGTTTTGTGCACTAACCTGAGTTTATTTTGGTCTCTATACCTGATCGTGTTTTGTTTTTTCTTTCTAACTTTTGCGTGGCTTCCGCTGGCTCCCTCGTATTCTTCGTCCATGAACGGTAAAACCCAAAACTATCAGAAGTCTAAGCAACAAGCATAGACTGCCATATAATTAAAATCCGAGTGCCTGCATGTTTATAAATGGTCGTTATTTACAGACAATTTAATACTGTGTGCTGAAACCTTTGGCCTATGACGTCCTCTGGTCTTCATGTAATACTCTCCAGCGTTTTTTTAAATAAATGTCCGCCGATACGTGGCACCATTCAGCTTTCAAAGCAGTGACCACTTCAGCTTTGTTTGTTGCACTATCGCTTTATTCACGCACCCGACAGTCCAATTCGTCCTAGAGATTCTGTATGGAGTTCAGTCAGGTTAGGACTCATCGAGTCCGGGTATGGAGGTACCCGGGTCAACGGCACAATCCCAACCTCTCTATCGAGTGCCATACCTTCCCCACTGCAAGCATTATGGTCTGGGGAGCCATTGCCTACGATAGCCGATCAGCTCTAGCAGTGGTACGTGGATCATTGACGGGCCAGCGGTATATGAAGGAGATTCTACGGCCCCGTGTGCTCCTATTCCTGGCCGGGATTCCAGGTACGCTATACCAGCAGGATAATGCCAGCCATCACACAGCTCAAGTTGCCCAGGACTGCCTACGTCATGTCCAGACATTTCCATGGTCTGCCCACTCCCCGGACATGTCCCCTATCGAGCGTGTGTGGGACCAGTTTAAACGCCAGCTGCCGCCGTGCAGTACTATTCGGAATTTGGAGCACACCGTCCAACACGCGTGGGCCAGCCTGCCGCAGGACAACACCAGGCGTCTGTTAGCCTCCATGCCGGACCGTATTGCAGCATGTATCGCCGCACGAGGCTGTGCGACACGCTAATGAAGATGACCGGACTGCGTGCCACAGATCCCTCTGTAATTGTCCTGCAGCTCTGTTTTTGCCATCAGGTGTATCATTCATCTGTATCATTACGTCCATAAAATTTCAGTTATATCCGATGCTTCCTTATTGGTACACAAATGTCATTGTCCGTGAGTGTATATACACTGAAGAGCAATTGAATTAGAGACAGTTGGCGTTATGCAAATGTGGCGCTGTGGGCGGCCCTGTAAACGGAAACGACATGACGTATGCAGCGATCCGACAATATAAGTTGTGATGAGACGCGAATCAGTAAGAGTCGGACATAGTATAGGTGAGACGAAGGATCTAAGCGCATTTGATCGTGGGCAAATTGTCGGGGCCCGACGAATGGGTCACTATTTCTCGGAAGTCGTGCAGGCACTGGGATTTTCACGAGCCACTGTGTCACGGGTGCACCATGAGTACATCGAATCCGGTAAAACCATCCCTGCAAGGGCCAACTGCCGTGGACAACAGCGTGTGGATGAGCGGGGTCATCGTCGGCTAGCTCGCGTTCTAACAGCGGATAGACGGGCCACAGTGCAAGAAATCACTCGGTAATTTAACGCTGGTGCACAAAAACGTGTAAGCAGCCACACCACCCAGAACCATCTCCTCGCTATGGGGTACAGAAGCCATCGTCCCACGAGGGTACCGCTGCTGACCGCACATCACAGGGTGCAAAGATTAGCATGGGCGCGAGAACATCGCCACTGGACCCTAGACATGTGGGAAAATGTTGCCTGGACTGATGAGTCGAGATTCACGTTGGTACATGCGGATGGCAGGATACGAGTACGGCGCAAACCACATGAAGCGATGGATCTTCTTGCCAGCAGAGTACTCTTCAAGCTGGTGGGGGTGGCATTCTCGTCTGGGGACTGTTTACTGGTACGTGTGACATCGTCCTTCACAGGTCAACGTTACCCGGATATCCTGGACGACCATATGCTCCCGTTTGTGCGTCTTCAACATCCCACTGGGAACCTCATCCTGCAACAAGACAATGAATGCACCGTGCCATCGCTCCCGAATTGTATCCGAATGGTTGGATGAACACTCCACCGACGTGACCTCGCTTCCTAGGCCAGCTAGGTCACCTGACCTCAATCCCATCGAGCACATCTGGGATGCCATCGAGAGAGATGTTCGAGGCTCTGACCCCCTCCATCAGATCTTCGTGAACTGTGGGAGCTTTTTCAGGGGTCGTGGATCCGTATGGCTTCCCAACGCTTCCGGTGTCTTGTCGAGTCCATGCCGAGACGAATCGCCGCCGTCATCAGGGCGAAAGGTGGTGCTACACGTTACTAGACAGGTATCTCTAATTCAATTGCTCTTCAGTGTACACTCATCGTCAAAAAATAGTTGCACCCAGAAGGAAGCAACCGACAGGAATGAAACTTAGTGGGTAGGTTTGACATCGTGAGACATGCAAGTGATTCAAGTATCACGCTCGGCCGCGCATGTGACACTAGCAAAGAGGGGTCGTAACGCTGTGTCTGACCGGCTATATAAGGTCATTCCGATGCGCGTGCTTGCCATTCTGACTGGTGCTGTTGCGTTGGTTACATCCTTTGCAAGTGAAGTATGCCTCGGAGAAAAGTTCGGAAGCAATTCGAACAGTTGGCGGAGTTCGAAAGGGACCGCATCGTTGGGCTCCGGGAAGCGGGATGGTCTTGTTGCCGTATTGTGTGCCATACCGGTTGTACGGATATCACCATAGCACGCTCTTGGCGGCAGCGGATAGAAAGAAGACAAGCAGCAGCGACAGGAAAGGTCTGGGAGACCTAGACCAACCACGGAGAAAGAGAGAACCGACAGGATATCCGACATGCGCGGAGTGACCCACCAGCTACGATTTCGGATATTCAGCGAGCAGTGGTGACCTCAACGCATAGTCCGATTAGTGCCAACACCATTGGCAGACGGCTGCACGACGTAGGAGTACACGCATACCCTTAACACCACTGCATCGTCGCCAAAGACTGCAATGGTGTCGTTCCAGACTGTCAAGGAGCTACTCCGAATGGCAGCGGGTGATCCTCAGTGACGAGTCCCACTTTTGTCTTGGAGAAAACTACCAACGAATCCGTGTGTGGAGGCACCGCGGTCAGCGCCAAGATGAACGGTTTGCTGTCGAGCATCACACGTCCAGAAAGCCTGGTGTCACGCTGTGGGGTGCAATTGCCTACGACGCCAGATCACTTTTGGTATTCATTACAGTCGCTTTGATAGCCCAACCTTACCTTACTGAGGTCCTGCAACCAGTGGCCGTACTTTTTCTGAACGCTCACTCCGGTGCGATTTTCCAACAGGACAACGCTCGTCCGCATACTGCTGCTGTCTCGAGAGCTTGTCTTCAAGGAACTGACATTCTGCCATGGCCAGCCGTATCGCCAGACCTATCGCCGATTGAAAATGTGTGGGATGCTAATGGACGCGCTATCCACACTCCAACCCTACCGCACAATGTGCAGGAACTGCGTGAGAAGATTCAAGCTGCATGGGATGGCTTATCGCAGGACACCATTAGGAACTTGTACAACTCCATGCAGAGACGTCTGGCATGCTGTGTGAGCAAACATGGCGGCCCGACGCCATACTGAGAGACATTACTTATTGGCTTGTAGCTCAATAAGTATTGCCAATATCAGTCTCAATGTTTAATCATTTATTGTTCCTGGTCACCTTTACCTTTCTCCCGAATAGCATTGCAGTCCAACACATCCTTCTGGGTGTAACTATTTTTTTGACGATGAGTGTATAACCGTCTACTTTCACCACCGCTACCAAACATCATTGCCAGGACGACACAATCCAAAAGGTACCTTTCTACCGGCATCTAATACGACAATGAACGACCATCAGTTTGTTAGACTGTGTACCATGACTTATTAGTCGAATGTAAAGTTTTCTATTAATTCACAGTCCAAATTCGCAGTTCCTTAGAAAACACTGACCGGCGTGTGGCATCAGTAGAAGTGTTTAGCGGCTTATGAAAGGCAGTTCGACCGTGGTAACCCATGTCGTGCAACGTCCTGTACCAGTGATAACATCATCCCCAATGGTTTTATATAGGGTATGCGTGTTTTGAGAAAATGCTGATTTGCGTTCTGAGAGAACAAACATTTGCAGAGGTTTTCTGTCACGTTCGGTTAGCTTCGGAGGTTTACCAGGAAGTTTCTTGGCAGATTAATTCTCAGACCGTCGCCATTTGCATATCACACCTCCAACCGTCCACCTAGGGATTTTCAATGCCGCTGAAATGTCACGTACTGTGTATCTGCTTATGTGGCACCATATTATCAATCCGGGCTGGATGTCAGTTAACTCTGTCGATTGAGCCATATTGCATTCCCAGTCGTGCAGTTGTCTTATCATAGCTCTACGAGCATATGTGTAGTTGGGTATATGATGGGGTGCTTGCGTAGGATTTAATTCACTATCATTAGAGTGGGGTCTGGGTATTAACAGTAGGGCATTGTATTTGTTAATTAGCGCATGTGTGTTTTCAAGGCTGCCAGATCATGTTTAAAGATGGAAGTTCTTCATAATAAAGAATATTTTTTTCATGCTGTACGGCGCTTTTGTGTCTTCAAATAAATTTACAAGATAGGAACTTTCAGTTTCCTCCTGACTTATATAAGCTACTGACACTGGGCAAAGACATGATGAACAAACATGACTCTCTCAATAACCAAATAAGAGGGAGGGAGCTGCTCTTTACATGACCGTTCCCTCGACTTTATCGGATGCTCGTCAAAAATATTTCTTTCGTACTTGGAGAACTTTTCAATCAGACTTTCTTCTCCCGCAATTCAATATTTCCGTGTTTTCCATACTAAGAAGTAAACATTCTCAGGGAATCAACTCTGCCAGCACTGCATTCCAATTGAAAGCACAACACAGCGAAGAATGATCGATTCATACTGGTTTTTAGTTCGATAAGAAGGTTAGTATCTCCTTATCGCACCTTTCAGGGGAGAGTAAAACGAGTTTTTTAGAGGGGAGGGAGGAGTTAACGACCACCGTGAGCAACTCGATGGACTAAAAGTAGTCGCCTATCTGAATTTTGGGGGCCACTGGTTTCAGGGAAGAGAGACAGCCAGAGCCTTAAGACAAACACAATATCCATTCCTCACTGGGGTCCGAACCAAGACCCATCTCGCACGAGTGGTCAGAGAGTTGAGTTCTTTACCATAGGTGTTAGAGTTTCTTCACAACCTAAGGTTTTAACAATAGCTGTATCAGAATGACGGTTTTTCTCCAGACCCCTTGGAAGATAAGGAATTTTACCCGATGAGCATTTTTCTCCTAAGACTAAACAGCTTGCTGTGTGCTATTCCCAGGAAAGTGGTAGAGAGTATATAAACAGGGGGCTGTCAAGTGGGTCTCGGAAGAATCCTGAAAATAAAATTATCGGTTGCTAATAATCTTTTGTTTGTTTCTAGGTTTAACGATCACCGTGATCAACTCTGATAATTATAAGCAGTCGCTCTTTCCTACTTTGGGGCAACCGTTCCTGGAAAGGAAAGAAGCTAATGCCGTAAGGCAAACACACCACCCATGTCTCACCGGAACTCGAACACGGGCGCGCTCGGACTAACGGTCAAAAGCTAGAGCTTAGACCACTGCGTCACTGGGCGTCACTAAAACTCTTACTACTAGACTTTCTGGAAGCCTGCTGATCCGGTGGTTTCCCGGTAAAAATCATTCGTCCGACGTCTCTGGATGCTTTCCTATTTCTCACGGTCTAGAATGGTGAACACCGTTGCTTACATTGTAGCACTTCATTTTCTCAATTAAAATTACCTTATCTAAGAGGTAGCTTTGTCCTCCTATTTCTGTTCCTTTTAGGATGCTTTCCAGCTGCTATGCTATCCAAATGTACTATACACTTCATCGGCAACGGTTGTACATTCCAAAAAGAAAACAGCTAATAATGTCAGAAATGGATGATTCCTTGACGATCGAGAATTCAAGTAGACTATAAAGAGCTTATACAGTATCACAAACAATATAATTTCTTTTGTCTGAACATTTGTCCTACTTTGGTGGCGCAGTGGAAAGAGCGCCTGCCTATTTTAATTGACGAATTCTTGACGAATCCCTGCCTCAACCAATATACTTTTTTTACTGTTGTAAGGTTCGTTGTTATAATGTTTATGAAACATACTTTCACATTCGGACATCACAAACAAAAATAATAACTGATTATTAAAAAATTACTCTGCATATCTTATTTTTCCCCGTCATTATTGATGGGTTTTTACATAATTTTCATACATAATACACACAGAACCACAGACATAACTTGAGACATTTTTTAGGGAGGACTGGGGCAAACTACAAATTCTGCAGGTCGAAAAACAAACTACAAAAGTCCTGCAGGTATTCGCCTTTTATAGGCATCATACATGAAATTCCGAAGGAAGGTAATAAGTGCGTAAATCTTCGAGTGAAAGAGCATTTTTAATGAAAAAAGAAATTTAGCCCTCATTCTTTGCGAAGAACTTTACATTTTACATGAAAACTACAGCTGTGGTTTAATTTTGAAGCTTATCTGCAGGCTGACCACAAAAGAAACAAGCAAATACATTCTTCAGTAAACTGTGTCTTTACAAATACGAGACGTACATTTCGCAACTCTTTAACGATCGGCCATGTCAATGTTGGATGTGTTAGCAACGCTGTAGTTAACAGACCAAATGAAGATGGCTCAAGCAGAAACAACTTTTCTACTGCCTGGACTTAGCTGTGTAATTAGGAACTGTAAATATTTCGTAATACTTTTAAGGAATCCTATCCGACGAAAAGTCGCAAACCCTTGGAATAAAGTTTCTTGAAATCAGATTAAGATCTTCATATGCTGCTACTGAGCATATGACGTGTTCACCTAGTGTCCAAGTATATCAAAGAATTTAATAAAGAATGTGCGATATTGCCTTGAACATTTCATAAAATTTCCCGCTACCAATTTGCTCAGCATGCCTGTATAATTAAAATTGGGCAACAAGAAAAAAATGCCAGCTAGCTAAATCGATATGGTTTTGTACTAGATGTCAGTCACGGTCGCCGAATATCATGACCTTCTGAAAAGAACTACGATTAGTGGTGAAGTGACTTCTCTATCTGGAGATGTGTTCTTTGGATTTGGAGCCATGATGGGTTCTGTGGATTAGATATCACAATAAGGGCTTGTAAAGTAACCATGCACGCAAAATCTCAGTCGCTCTGCGTGAAGGAAGACTTGAATGGCATTAGAAGATGCCCCGATTAACAAAGAAACATCTATAAGGTCAATACCCGCTCAACCTGTAGGAACCTATCATGGATTTTTAAACGATATTCGCAAAAGTGAGTGAAGAACAATGAAATTAATTTCTTTTCTGGAGAACAGGTGTTTTGACAATCCCAATAGACTAAGCACCTAAGCACAGAACTTAAATGGAGCCGGTACCTAGAGAAGCGCAGCTCCGTTTCTTCCGATTTTGGATCTGCGTAATAAATTTGGCCTGAACCTACCAGAGATTGGTTCTGGCTCATTGACGTCAAAATAGTTACCAGAAATTGATTTTTTTTCTCACTTTTATTTTCATCCCATGCAAAATGATGTCTCTGGAGTTAGTTGAGAGGAAATAAGACTAATTTCTAATGCTCTAATGGAATTAAAAGATAAACCTCACCAACAATAACAGTTTCGTGGATCTGGGAAATATTGAGGGTAACAGGGAGGAAGTATGGGGGAAGTATTAACGCGATCAGATGTTGAAAAAGTACCAACGTCTCCATCATATAATTCGTCACCATAAACATGCTGCATTGAAACTTCAGCTGTTCAGCGCATGTTTCAGGATGGACACCACGGGGTCGACCTGATCTATGACTTCAACGTCTAACCCAACCAACCTCAATTTCCATTTCAGTGATTGCCGCTAAATTATACACTATATTGACAAAAGTCACCGGACACCTAGAAGAGAAACACAACATAGCATTTATTGACATACATTAGTACGGTGTCGGTCCACCTTTGGCCTTAATGCATGCACTGACCCTTCGAGACATGCTTTTGACAAGGTTTTGGAACACAGCGATAGGTATGCGCTTCCATTCAGTACATAATGCTGCCCCTAACTGCTGCTTAGTAGTAGTAGGCCTTGGTTCCAAACTTCTTATGCGGCGCTCTAATTCATCCCATAGGTGCTCTATAGGACTAAGATCTGGGCTATGTGCTGGCCAGTCCACACACGATAAGGAATTATCGTTAAACCACGCCGTAACAGTCCTTGCTTTATGGCTCGGTGCATTATCTTGCTAGTACCAACAAGGCTCGGTTCCATAGTATTGCCACAGAGTTGGTAGGGCATAATTGTCCAGAATATCGAGGTAGACGTGCTGGTTAACAGGTTTGTCTACGATAAACAACGGGCCGGGACAATACCACGAAAAACACCGTCACACGAGTACACTGCCAGCTCCAAACTTGACCGTAGGAACAGTACACTGTGGTAAATAGCGTTCCCACGGCTGCCGCCGTACCCGCACACGGCCATCAGACAGGGATCCTGTATCTGGATTCATCAGTCCATAGGACCCGTTTCCATCGATCTACGATCCACGATAAATGTTCTTTACACCATGCTAAACGACGAGTAGCATTCCGAGTGGAGATGAAAGGCTTACGAGCAGCCGCATGACCACAGTAACCCATGGAACGAAGTTCTCTGCGAATGGTACGTGTACATAACGAGGTTTCAGCATTTTTACTCACCTGTAAGCTGAGGTCTTGTGCAGTAGAGATGAGCTCGGTCTCGGACGGGCTCAGAATTCATTAACTACCGAAAAACCCGGGCACGGGCTCGGAATTACACGTCTTGAATTTCATTACTGTAATTAATTCAACACGTGTAATTCCGAGCCCGGTTGAATTACACGTGTTGAATTTCATTGTGGATTTGTTACCATGGTGGAAGGATTTTCAATTTCCTAAGCTAGCTGCCATTGCAAGACAAATTTTGCTTAGCAAGACTTGCATTATGCATTGTCCAAAGCTATGGCCCAAGCAAGGATTAGTTTAAGGAGGTCTGGTATCGAAAAACTGCGAAAAAATCCCATTCCCACTTTTTGTATTTTATAAAAAATCAAGAATCTTATCTTTAAAATGATGTATTAATTTCCAAAATTGTGCAGTTAGAAGTATTGTTATTTATTTTTTAAACTTTTCTCACTCTTGCGATTTTTGGGGTGACGTTGGTTTTTAGTGCAGCAGGTCGAGTTTTAGAGAAAAGAAGATCAAGTTGAAGCGCTGAGGCATTAGATGCAATTCTCTCTCTCTCTCTCTCTCTCTCTCTCTCTCTCTCTCTCTCTTTTCATGATAAACTTGATCTGGAAACTGCACACACATATGATAATATTGTGATTATTATACTATTAAGCGCAAAGCTTTGTTAATGTTACAAAATGCAGGATAATCTGGTCTGGAATGCTTTTACGTTCTTTTTTTTTTAATTTTGGAAATTTCCTTACATGCTTTTTTTTATTTTCTACTACATCACTCTAAACTACTTTTACCAATTAGCATATATGTAAATTATATTGCAAAGATTAGTTTTCTAGAGTCAAAATTTCAAACACTTGCAACTGTCTGTACGGCGTTGTACGTTTTACAATGCAGTTTATTCGAAATAAAAGTAAATTTACAAATCAAAAAGAAATAACAAATGGAATTTTTGTTTCTAAACGATTTTCTTTTCTTCAGCTTTTACCAAAATTACTGATTCCCCTGATACGGTCGAAGGGCACGTTGATTATTTATTTATTTTCAAATCCACATTTTAGAACATTTGGCTTTATGCGTAGTATTTCTAAAAACATATTAATATTGTGAAGTGGATTAACTGAACTAAACTTTTTAAACTAATGATTTTTAAACTAATCCTTGCTTAGGCCATATCTTTGGCCAGTGTATAATGCATAAATGCAAGCCTTGATAAGCAAAATTTTCCACGAATCCGGGCCTGGGCTCCTAAATCTGAGCCCGAACTTATCTCTATTGTGCAGACCGTCGATTAGCTGTAACGACTCTCTTGAGGCTTCGACGTCCTCTATCACTGATTTTCTTTGGTCTGCCGGTATGTTTTGCTGCTTCAGGCACGCCATGTTTCTTCCACTTATTGAGTACATCCAAAACAGTTCACTTGGGTATGTTTAAACGCCTCTTGGTTTCTCTTATGGACAAATTACTAATATAACACCCAAGAATCTTTCCTTTCTCAAAGTCAGTTTTCTCCCGCCGCGACATTTTCACTCAACCACACAGTGCGTTATTATCGCGGTCAGCTGCAAGCTTGTTTTTATACCGTTTGCAGCTGTACCGCGCATCTTAACAACGCAGCGGATCCGTTCATTTACTTTTGAAGGGGTGTCCAGTGACTTTTCTCAATATAGTGTATCGAAGCGCCTTTGATCTTCTGACGCTTTGTGCTTCTGTGAAGGATTTCTTTATTGTTTTGGGAATGTCTGTTAAACGTAAAAATACTTGCATAATTTTACGTTAGTTATTGGCTATCCTTGGCAACATGCTTTTTTTTTTTTCGATTGTTAGCGATTGAGAAGAAGGAAAGACCAACAAGGAAACCCTGATACGGTTTGCTTATGTACTATTTTGTCGCGGTACTGTCGTTTACATGTTATGTAAGTAATGATATTTTTTCTCTAAAGAATAAATAAATAATGTTACCAAAACTTACTGCTGCATGTGCAGTTGCTTATTATCATATTGATACGGATTTTGGTAGTCAAATTAGCCGCAGGCGGCGAAAACATTACCTCCCTCTTCCACCTTGTGTTTCTTGGAGTTTTCAATAGGGATCCTGGACTTCCCAATTTAGGGATTAAGCCCTGTCTAAGGGCACAAGGAATCATATCGCTTTGCTGTAACAGCGGCCATCGAATTTAGCGCCTATGGCCAAGGGAAGGGACTCACCACTTCTTTATCTCGGACTCGGAACTAGGTCCAACTTGGACAATTAGAAAGAAGGCTGTGTTTCTGATGACTAGGCCACGTGGGGGGGGGTGAAACTTCTGTGAAAAGGAAAGGCATTTTGCAATTCCAAATCTCATTCCAGAACTACCTGTTGTATTACATAAAAGATTCAAAGAATCTTTTTCATTTTGACACATTATGAATATTGCATTTCTTACATAAGTGGAAACCAAACCCACTTTTCCCAAATTTCTTCCGAGCATGCTAATTATTACACTGCCCAGTACAAAAAGTTTCCAAGCACCTGAAAAATTTCAAGCTGAATCATCATCGGGAAAGCGTTAGTAGTGACACTCGCTCTGCTGTAGCAGCTGCCATTTAATATGGCTAAGAGTTTCTTTGGCATGCAGCTCCGAAACCACTGTGCTATCATCATCCATTATGAGAAGAGATTTTCTGTTGTCACGATAGATGGCACAGTTGTTTCAAAGCAGCATGCTTCTTCCCAGGGTTAAGTTGCCACAGTGAGTGCCCATGCTGTCGCATCCTGAGATAGAGAACACTTGTAACGTATACTCTAGATTCACTTTCCTTTTGATTTTTACTATCTCTGGTTATTTTATTTTACTATGTAAATTACCTTCTTACTGAACGAGATGTTATTTCTCCCGCTGAATGAGATCTGGCAATGAGTGTAAGTCATGACGCGGTGGTAGCCAGTATAAATAGGCGCGTTCAAAAATACCAAAGAGAGCTTTTTGTTGATGTGCGTAGAGAGAGCTGTTGTTGTACGGTGAGAGCTTTTTGTTGATGTGCGTAGGGAGAGCTTCGTTTATGTGAGTAGAGCTACGTTATTTTGTGCCAAGAGCTTCGTTCTATGTGATTAGGTTTTTTTCTTCATTATTGTGATACGATTAATGTGACTAGTGTGTGTGTGTTGGAGGATACCAGGACTTTCTCTGAATAAAGCTTGTGTTGTAAGTACGTTTTTCTCAGTTCATAGTTTTGTCAGATCTCTGTCTGGCTGTTAGGTTTATTTCATTAATTGATTAATATTAACAACCAGCATAAGACTTTATTCATCTTAATTACTACTACAACATTACTAGCAGTTAAAAGCTTGTTCATTATTATTACTACACTACCAGCAGGAAAGTTTATTCATGATATAATTAACAAACAACAAGCATTAGAAGAAGCTTAGAAGAAGTTGAATTCATTATAATTGGCGCCCGAACTTTTCTCGAACACGAGGTCTTGACAATTATTACCCATGTCTTCACTACCTGAGACAACTTCAATGTTTCACCCTTAGACAAGTTTCGGTGGTGATGGGATTAATTTCGACCATCTGCAAGAAGCCTGTGGGGCTCACTTTGATATGAGTGATCTACATGTACCCAGGCATTTTTCACAATTTCGTAATTCACCAGCTTCCTATCACTCTGAGTTGCGGGTCGTACCTGAGGGAGTTCAATCCTCTCAGCGAAGCAGAATGCTTGCCCATTTCGTGCCGCATGCAGGAACAATTAATTTCAATGGTTTGGAGGGATCCTTAAAGTTCCTTGAAGATTTGGAAGATCATTTTGATCTCTACAATATTCCTCAAGACTGCAAAGTGCAAATCGCAGGCACTTGCTTGAAGGATACCGCTAAGACCTGGTATCGGCAGTGGAGAGTGTCGAACCCGGATTCTCATTATGAGAATTTCCGAGCAGAATTTTTGGAAGTCTTTCCTTTCGGCCTCAGTCGAGCTAGCCTTGCACAACAACTTTTTTCTCGTCAGCAAGGACCCAACGATAGCCCTGTTGCATTTGCGTTGGAAACAACACGCTTGTATAACTTATGGGATCCACATGCCAGTCATGTCGACATGTTGGACACCCTATTGCAGCAGCTCGATCCATTTCTACAGGATTTTCTTGAGGTTCGACACCCTGCTACAATTCATGAATGCCTTCGCCTCATACGAACGTATGAAGAGCGACACGGCAAACATGGTTCAACTCAACATGCTCGGGCACCCCGCGAGGCTTATTACGAATATCCTCAGCGGCATAATAGGCCTAATAACTTTCAACGCGAGCGTACACAAGTGCACGCCCAAGCTTCATACGTTCCACCGCATAGAAGAGGGGTACACCAACCGCTTGTTTCTGAACAATCTTCTGGATACCGTACAAATGCACAGTATGCTCGACCCCGTTCCAATCCGCAGCATTCGGAACGTTTTCATGCTCAGGGCAATGATGATTTTTCTGCCTGTGCTGAGGGAAGTAATAGAAATGAAAATTTCAACAGATATGCGGAGTTCCCGCAGCAGTTTTCACGCAGTTTTCCTCATCGTGAAAATTTTCCCGATACCCGGCAGGGTCGAGGTTTTAGACCGCATGATAATCCAACCAGGAATCCTTTAAACTTCCAAAGGAAGTAGACCAAGGGTAGGTCCTGCTTCCTGATACCAAGCATTCTGACCCTAAAACAGTATTAGTGACTGTTCAAACTCCTCAGTTGCCTGATGTATTCTTGACAATTGAAGATATTATTGTCGAGACAAAGTTCGACACTGGTTCTGAAATATCAGCCCTAAATACGAAGTTTTGCACTGACAATTTTCCTGCAATACACGTTCAGCCTGCGACGCAGTATTTGCGAGGTGCAAATAACGAAATCTTCAGTATCACAGGAACTGTCACATTATCTCTAGGGCTGGGAAAGGCTCGTTTTACGCATTCTTTCCTGCTTATAGACGAACTACCTGTTAAATGTCTAATGGGAATGGACTTTATTAATACGTTTCAAGTTACTCTGAATTTCGTACAACATGTGATTTCCTTTCCGGAACCTATCGAAGTGATTCCTACGGTTCCTATAGATATAACCAGTTTGTTATTGAGTAACCAATTGAATGAGAGGCAACGAAACCAACTTTCTCTACTTTTGCAGGAAAGCCCTGGTTTATTTTCTGATCAACCTGGTTTCACACAGGTGGTTTATCATGTCATTGACACTGAGAGTTCGAAACCGATAGCGACGAAGCCTTACCCTTGTGCTCCCCATAAGAAACAGGAAATGCAACGTCAAATTTCTGAGATGATTAAACAGGGCATAATAAGGGAATCAACAAGCGCCTGGGCTGCTCCTGCCCTTTTGGTTCCAAAGAAACAACCCAATGAATTTCGTTTCGTGACAGATTTCCGCAAGCTCAACCAAGTCATGAAAACGATCAATTATCCACTACCTGTCATGTCGCATATTTTGCATGACCTGTCGTCAACTAAATGGATGTCAACCTTGGATTTGGCAAGTGGATATTGGCAGGTGGCGGTACATCCGGACTCTGTCGATAAAACAGGCTTTGTGACTCCTTTTGGGGCTTATGAATACCTGCGTATGCCCTTTGGACTAGCTTCTGCACCTGCTACTTTCCAAAAGCTTATGGATACGGTTCTCAGACCTGTTCTGGGTCCCCATGTGCATGTATATTTGGATGACATTATTATTACATCCGAGACTTTTGACGAGCACCTTTCTCTGCTCAAACAGGTGTTCCAACTCATATACAATGCTGGCTTGACGTTAAAACCTAGTAAATGCCAGATAGCGAGGGACGAGATGGTATATCTGGGGTTGAAAATCACTCCCCACGGCTTATTTACGGATAATGAAAAAATTAGGCCTATTGTTGACTTTCCTCGGCCTAAAACAGCAAAAGAACTATCACGCTTTCTGGGAATGACCGGATGGTATCAGCAGTTCGTCCCCGCTTATGCTACAATCTGTGAGCCATTGTATGCTTTGAAACGTAAATACAAGAAGTTTGTTTGGACACCTGAGGCTAACGCTGCATTTGAAACACTGAAGTCGGCGTTGACTCAGCCTCCTGTGTTGGCTTTCCCGGATCATACTAAGGAATTTGATATTTATACTGACGCATCCGGAGTTGGTCTTGGTTGCGTTTTGTCACAAGCTGGGCATCCAATAGCTTTTGCGTCTCGTACTTTAGCCAAAGCTGAACGCAATTATTCAGCTACGGAACGTGAATGTCTTGCGGTTGTGTATGCTCTTGACAAATTTCAATGTTATCTTAACGAATTGACAGTTAACATAATTACGGATCATTCTGCCCTTCAGAATTTGAATTCTGCTAAGCATCTCTCTCAAAGACTTATGAAGTGTGCTCTGAAGTTACAAGAGAGCAATATCAAAATTTCGTATCAGCCAGGTCATAAGAATCAATTACCGGACGCATTGTCTCGCGTTCCGATTAGTGGGGTCCCCACAGAAACTACTCCTGGATGTCAGCCTTTACTTCTAATAGCTGATATAACATCCAGAGAGCAGATAATGGCAGAATTAATAAATGATCCAGATTTTGGGGATATCTATAATTTTTTTGCTTGCGGGTTCGCCCCTACAAAGTGATCCTTCTCTGGCTGGGAGGTCACAGCATTTTGAAGTCATAGAGGGTCTTCTTTACTATACAAAATCTAGGACTACTAGGGCAGAGTTTCGCCCATGTATTCCGCGAACCCTTAGAATGGCCCTTATAAACGAATTTCATGACAAACCTCTTGCAGGCCATTTAGGTATTCGCAAGACCCGTTGTAAATTGCGGGATGTTGCCTATTGGCCTGGCATGTACCAAAGTGTGCTCGCATACGTTCAATCATGTCACTTGTGTCAGATTAATAATTACCGTAATGTAAGACCGGCCGGTCACTTGAAATCTAGTTCAAGTTCTCATGTTTTTGATATTATTTCAATAGATTTATTGGGACCTTATCCTTTATCTGTTAAAAACAAAGCTCGTTACGTGTTAGTATTAACTGATAATTTTTCTAAATGGGTTGAAGTTTTTCCCATTAAAGCCGCTACGGCAGAAGTTATTTGTAATGTATTAATTAATGAAGTATTCTCTAGATATGGTGCACCTAATAAAGTAGTTTCGGATAATGGTCCCCAATTTATTTCTGACATTTTTGAAAGAATGTGTGCGAGACTACACATTAAGCATAAATTCATTTCCTCATATCATCCCCAGAGTAATCCTGCGGAACGAGTAAACCGTACGCTTGTTAAAATGTTATTGTCATGGATCTACATTTGTCATGGATCATCACGAGCGATGGGATGAACATCTTGAGCTTTTTCGTTCGTCTCCGCTCGTCTGTTCACGAATCTACTAAAATTACTCCTGCAGAACTTTTTCTGGGTCGCAAAATTAAAACCCCTTTTGAAAATTTAACGGGGATTATCGACGAACTAAACCAGCGACCAACTCCGCAATCAGTACGAATCATGGCTGAAAAAGCTCGTGTTGCAATGCTAGGAGCACAAGCGGCTCAAGCAAGATACTATAATACTAGACGTAGGGAACCAGATCTTGTCGTTGGAGATCTCACTCTCGTGGAAACGCACTTCCAGTCTTCTGTTTCTCATACTTTAGTGAAGAAATTTGCACCCAGCTACGAAGGTCCATATCGGGTGGCAAATGTGTTTGAAAATAACATTGTTCTTGAAAAACCTGACAATCAATTTCAATACGTACACGTTGCTCAGTGTCGCAATGATCATGAACGAAATATCGATTTTATAATCAACCCTACTCAACCTTCTGTTCCACAGACTCAAGAGTCTATATCTCACGATCAACCTCCAGAAATTTTGGACGAACCAACAAACATTTTTGAAGAATCTCCAGTGATTTTTTCTTCACCCTCCCCTCCTCAAGACGGGCTTCCAAACACGCAACCTGATTCTCCCATGAGACGAAGGCTCGAATCAAGTTCTTCAAATACTAGTATCGTTCCTTTCCCTCCAACCTTGCCAAGACTATTGCTGCACCGTTTCCTGATAACTCTGCACCAACACAAGCTCCTACTTCCTTGAATACCTCGTCAGAGAGTATTCCTATAGGCAGAAATAAACATCGCCCTGCACGACCACTAAATTACAGCAGCGACTCAGAGTCTTCAGATATTTCTGATTTATCAGTTATGGACAATAGTTTGACGATTCCTAAACGTCAAACACCAATTACAGACCGTCCAGCAACACCAAAAGCTGGTCGAAAACGTAACTTGTCTCCCCAATCTGCTTCGCCGCAACAGCGACGAAGGCAGAGATCCTTGCATCCGCCCGGGTTTCGCCCCTGGAACCTACGCTCAGGGCAAACAGGGCCGATGCTTGTTTCTACTCTCATGCCACGAGGGAGAAAGCGAAAACAAACGATGTGGCCGGAGCCACGTCCGTCCAAAAGAATGCTGGAAGGACACCACGGGCCCCAGCACAAAGGGACTACATATCAAAAGCCTGGGGGAGCCCGTTCCTGTTAGCCGCAGGGATTTCCTGACCGACAGACTTCGGCCGTTCCTGATCGACGGACTTCAGCCGTTCCTGATCGACGGACTTCAGCCGTTCCTGACCGTTCCTGTCAGCCGCAGGGATTTCCGGACCGACAGACTTCAGCCGTTCCTGACCGTTCCTGTCAGCCGCAGGGATTTCCGGACCGACAGACTTCAGCCGTTCCTGACCGTTCCTGTCAGCCGCAGGGATTTCCGGACCGACAGACTTCAGCCGTTCCTGACCGACGGACGTCAGCCGTTCCTGACCGTTCCTGTCAGCCGCCGGGATTTCTTGACCGACAGACTACAGATGATCCAGTCACGTCCTTAAAGAGATCTACGCCACCTGAATTTACCAGTCCGATTAGGCCTGGAAAACGTTATCGTACTAGAGTTTTTTATGCGTCTTCGAGATAAGTAAGTTCTCGTGGACAGGTTCTTTTCTCCGTTTGTTGTTTTTCCTGCACGACCAGTTGGCGTGTCAGAATTTCTTTTTTTCGTGTGGGCCTATGCATTCTTTTTGTGTATATATGTTTTTTTTTTATATTTCTTCTATGTCCATCTACTAATCCAAATTTTTTTATATATATCTATGTGCTCAGGGGTAAAATAATAAAAATTGTTACTGTTAGGCAGCTACAGGCAATCTTCGCTGCTGATACAGTTGGTTTGTATTCAACGATAATATGAGGACGTAATTTGAAATTAAAAGTGATTCCTGCTAGGCAGAATAAAAGGAAGGTATGCCGATGCAGGTTTGTTTTGTTCAAGTATACAAAGTGTTTCACAGACGAATACAGATTTCTTGATTTTGTCATGCCAAGTTTGATATTGTACATACTGCTGCCACCAAAACAAAAACAAAAAAGAGGTCGATAAACGTCAATCAACGAAGTATAAGACTTACTCCAAAATTGATAGGTTTTTCGAAAAAAAAAAAAATTAAGGGGGAGATGATGTAACGTATACTCTAGATTCACTTTCCTTTTGATTTTTACTATCTCTGGTTATTTTATTTTACTATGTAAATTATCTTCTTACTGAACGAGATGTTATTTTCTCCCGCTGAATGAGATCTGGCAATGAGTGTAAGTCATGACGTGGTGGTAGCCAGTATAAATAGGCGCGTTCAACGATACCGAAGAGAGCTTTTTGTTGATGTGCGTAGAGAGAGCTGTTGTTGTATGGTGAGAGCTTTTTGTTGATGTGCGTAGGGAGAGCTTCGTTTATGTGAGTAGAGCTACGTTATTTTGTGCCAAGAGCTTCGTTCTATGTGATTAGGTTTTTTTCTTCATTTTTGTGATACGATTAATGTGACTAGTGTGTGAGTGTTCGAGGATACCAGGACTTCTCTGAATAAAGCTTGTGTTGTAAGTACGTTTTTCTCAGTTCATAATTTTGTCAGATCTCTGTCTGGCTGTTAGGTTTATTTCATTAATTGATTAATATTAACAACCAGCATAAGACTTTATTCATCTTAATTACTACTACAACATTACTAGCAGTTAAAAGCTTGTTCATTATTATTACTACACTACTAGCAGGAAAGTTTATTCATGATATAATTAACAAACAACAAGCATTAGAAGAAGCTTAGAAGAAGTTGAATTCATTATACACTGGAAAAGAAATACCAGTTACTCTGTACCAGATTTTGCAGTGGCAGTAAACAGATGGCACAGTAAACTTGACGATGCTACAAGTTCCATGAACGTATGAAAAAGTACCACTATTACTTGTCATTGGCAGAACAGGATATTTTTCAAAAAATTATGCCTGATGAGTAAACGCGGCTACTGTGTCTATTCCTCCGTTTACGGACACGATATCTTCTCTTCTAAAGGTACCATCAAATTTCTTTCTTTCTCCTTTCTTTCCGCAAACAGATATGAGCAAGACCAAGAACTTCCATGTATTTTCTATTTTTCCGGATTTAAAATTTTCTTGTTTGGTGGTTTACACATATACTTGTATTTGTACAATTACTGCAAACATTTTGAAAATACAAAAGTAGCCATACGCAAAATTTCTTGCATATATTTCTCACCTTTTTCTGGAACACAAGTCTTAGAATCAGTGGCGTAAACTCGATCTCACGATACATCAGGTTTTAGAAAACGGAGTGAAAACCAATTCCTTTTAGATTTAATGGATGTTAGCTTAGCGAAGCTTTTCTGTGTGCATAATATTTTATCCAGATGGCGTCAATGAGCGAGTGCATTTGTCTAGGCGTCTGTCATTTTATAAAGCAGATAAGAAAAGTACTTTTAAAATCGTACCCAAGTTTTTCGTAGATTTCTTTCACGAAAAATTTTTAATGTAGATTGCAGTAAAAAGTGTGGTTACAGAAATGAATACAATATTTGGTAGATAACATGGTACCTTCAGTACCTTGGAATTTTTCTAGGCAATTCAAAGAGATTGTGGAATATTCTGGAATATTCTACATCAGTCTTTCACTTTTTTTTTTTGCCGTTCTTGGGGTGTGTTTTGTATCTTTGGTTCTACCCTCGTTTCCTTTCTTTTTAACCAGAATGGATTGGGTTTCCCCGGAAATAAAATATGCAGTTAAATTACGTTCGCGCTTAGGGCTCTGAACGTCAGCACAACACCATGGATAATGTATAGGGCACATTTACTGATGAAAAGGCTTTAAAAAAAGGCAAATCACATATGATTCCCCAACGTAACGGAAAAGGAGTCGTTGCTGTGACTCTAGTATCATAAGGGCTGCTAGCAAGTTGTGTGCACGTATACACACAAGGAAACTACAGAGCGTGACGTTACTTTGATTACATTATAAAGCAGGGCTGTTAAGTACAGAAACCTGTGTCATTTACCTGATCCTCGCTTCGAAGACACCTGCCGCGCTGTGTGTGCGTATCTCACGCGCACGTGACCAAGCGCGACCCATTTCCTGTGCCCTAGTGATCCGGAAGTGCCATAACCTACCTTCATTTCATGTCCCTTTCAATGTAAGAAAACCAGTTACTACTTTCCC
Organism: Macrothele yani; assembly: GCA_039090855.1. NCBI lineage: Eukaryota > Metazoa > Arthropoda > Arachnida > Araneae > Macrothelidae > Macrothele > Macrothele yani. Next base: position 364,218 of record CM076996.1, on the reverse strand, counting down.
AGGCGCGTACATATATGGGCAAAGGGGTATGGAGGCTGCTTGTTTCTCAGCTCTGAATCGTGATAACGGTTAAATAAGGGTCGCCCATAATAACAATGCCTAACATTCATTTCGAAGATACAAGTTATGCATTAAAAGCGTTTCTGACAGCTTAATTATTCCTAGGTCTGAAAGGAGCAGTTGTAGTATTTGTCGGGGACGAATGACTTACGTACGGCTGCAGCAGCACCCTAAATGCAAAACGAGGCGTTGTGCACTTTCGCAACCTTTCGCATAGCGACAAATTTAAATTAGTTGCTCAAAGATAAAAGAATGAAAACGCGATGGGAAGGAGCTTGAAAAGATTCAAACTTTCCACGGAATTAAGGGAATCGGTGAAAGAATCATGGGAAGCTACTAACAAACCCAGATAGTAAAATAGTAAAATTCCAAAGTGCATGTTGGTGACTTCAACAGCTGGATGATGAACATTATTTGCACACATATTCATATACTGTAAAGAACAAAGAAGCATCTCTTGTTTATAACTCGCCATTAAAAACATTCCTTTAAAAGTTTCAACAACAAACAGCAATCGACCACCAGGCGCAACTCTAGAGGGGACTGCCGCCCCTCCAACCTTTCTCTCCGAGCACCCACTCACGAAGGGAGTTCAAACATTTCGATCGCATTCGGAATGCAGTGATTATGCATTTCAACAAACTTTGATGGATATGCGTGATTTTTACAGGCAATGCCGTTTTCCGTAACTAAAGATGGACAATTCCTTATCTCAGCACAAACTGAAACATAAACAACGTACCGTGAGCAAATCAGGGAGATATATGCAGTCGCCCGTTCCTAATTTAGGGCCACTACTCCAGGGAAGGGAGAGAGCCAGTGTCGTAAGACCAACACAACATCCATGCCTCACGGGATTCGAACCCGTACCCAACTCGGACGAATGGTCATAAGCCATCGCTTAGACCACTGCGCCACCGGGGCGGCAGGTTCTGTTACCAGCACCTTGTTGCTAGAGAAAGTTTTCAATCGTAAGTAACACCAGTTAATACGGACGACCATGCAGGCAAGACGACGGAGTGGAGGGAGAAGCAAGACTCTCATCTTTGTCGAAAACCCTGAATATTTGTGGAAAAATATTAATTTCCGATAAAAATCTTATCGAAAACTTATTAATAAATCTGCGCACAGGAAAATTTTCGTGACAAAGATATTTGAGTTTCACCTGGCACAAACGTTTTCTTACATATCCATCCGACAGCGCCAACAAAAGGAGAAAAATGCGAATCAGTGAGGACTTGGTGTTTACACAGATCTCCTGAGGCTAAAAATAATGTCTCGCCTGATGGCGGTACGAGAAAGGAAGGGGTGGGGAAGACGGAAAGACTGTCCACAGATACTACATTATACAGGTTCAAAAACTGAAAATATCACGTTCTATAAGTACACAACGAACGTAAGTTATTCATGCTCCAAAAAAAAAAAATACTTTTGTGTGATTAAATGTGATGGGAGACTCACGTCAGAAAACTTCACTTTTAGTTTTTGTATTATTGCGATGCAACAGTTGTTCTACAGGCTATTACAAGAAGCGATGGAGTTCGATGGCGCTTCAGTGAGACTATGAAGAAAGTTGTAAGTTTCGTGCCATAAAATAATTTTCGCCTATCTACCTGTTGTGGCGCCTCAGCATCCCAACCACTTTTAAATTAATTAACTCTGCTGCTGCGTTCCCTGAGATAGATAGATCATCAGTGCAGGCGGCTGAGGGCCGCTGAAGCAGTCTTCTTCACAGATTGCACCAGTGAGTATTGCAGTCATCCTCATTTGCTTTAAGTTTTTGTTTTATTATTATTGGCAGCTTTCCTGGTTTCATGAGAAGCTTGCATGTCACAGCACCCGGAAATACCATGCACAACACGCTGCCTGTCTAAAGATAGAGACAACAGTCACGGTATGCTTGCCTTTCGCGAAAGCAACTCACCCGCCGAAGAAAAATCGTCGTTCTTTTCACTCAAGAGAAATGCATCGACAAGTTTCCTATATGTGCGGGCTTTTCTACTCTGCAACTGATCACGTTAAGCCTGGTCTAGAAGTGCTGTTTATCCATCCTATTGCAACTCGTACGTACAAACTGACAAGAATGAAAACCCTTACTTGGAACGAGGTTTATACCTGTCTTATCTCAGATGCTTAACAACTATTATACATTCAAGTTGAATCACTCACTTCATGAATGGCATACGTGTTGGGTCCGAAATCCAAAGCCACTTGTTACACAGCACAGTTTTTGGAGTTCTGGCACTAGCACGTCTTCTGTGTTCAAGTTCTGTTTGTCAATATGTGGACAATATATATTATACATAGTATTACAAGAGTTGGATTGGGAAAATTCTTTTGCAGAAATTGTATGTGAAGACTATGTGATCACCACTGGTATGGCATGGCGCAGTTGGTTAAGTCGTTATGCACTGTGTGGGAGGCGGAAGTTGTCCTGCCGGCCATCAAGTCAGCGGTTTTTCCGCAGACTCCCCGTGCTTGGGGAAGCGAATGAGTAGATTTCCCTCTGAAGTCGACCCCGGACGCTCTTTGTCCTTGGATTCCCCCTTCTCCTGAATGCCTAGGATTCCCAGATGAGTGTCGATGCGCTGCTAGTAAGACGAATGCAATCTCATGTCACATGGCTTCAGGCACCTACGGGACTATTACCCACGGATGATGATAACTATGAGATCAATTTTATCTATATATCTGTTTTTTTCTGGAGCATATTATTTTATTATTTCCTCATATATATATATATATACACACTCACGGACAATCGAATTTGCAAACCAAGAAGGAAGCCTCCGATTGAACTGAAATTTTATGGACGTAATGATACAGATGAATGATACAAATGACGGCAAAAACAGAGCTGCAGGACAATTACAGAGGGAATAATTGAATAAATCAATCCATTGCTCTTTCCACGTTAAGCAACTCATAGCAACCGAAAAATTGTTATTCGGCCGCCGTCGGGGAATCGAACCTTGAATCTCTCGATATCCAGCCGAGCACGTTAGCCTTACACTACAGCGGCCAACAATTCACGGCGCTATGCGTGTTTTTCTCTTTCAGTCAGCATCTGACATCATAAATCCGTATGATGGGCTCAGCTACTGAGACGTCTCCATCTGGTGGGCACTGGCTACATATAATTATAGCAATAATCCGAAGGGCGAGATCCAAGGTGAAAATCATCTAAACACGTGGCGTCAGTTGAATAAATAAATCCATCGCTCTTTTCACGTTAAGCAACGCACAGCAACCGAAAAATTGCAACCTACTGAGACGTCTCCATCTCCCACCAGATGGAGACGTCTCAGTAGCTGATCCCATTTTACGAATTTATGATGTCAGATGCTGACTGAAAAAGAAAAACACGCATAGCGCCATGAATTGTTGGCCGCTGTGGCGTAAGGTTAACGCGCTCGGCTGGATATGGAGAGATTCGGGATTCGATTCCCCGACGGCGGCCGAATAACAATTTTTCGGTTGCTGCGCGTTGCTTAACGGGGAAAGAGCGATTGATTTATTTATTCAACTGACGCCACGTATTTAGATGATTTTCACCCTAAATTACAGAGGGGTCTGTGGCACGCAGTCCGGTCATCTTCATTAAGGCGTCGCACAGCCTTGTACGGCGATACATGCTGTAATACGGTTCGGCATGGAGGCAAACAGACGCCTGATGTTGTCCTGCGGCAGACTGACCCACACGTGTTGGACGGTGTGCTTCAAATCCCGGACAGTGAGGCACTCCGGCAGCTGACGTTTCAACTGGTCCCACACATGCTCGATAGGGGACATGTCCGGGGAGGGGGCAGGCCATGGAAGTGTCTGGGCATGACGTAGAAAGTCCTGGGCAACCCGAGCCGTGTGAGGGCGGGCATTATCCTGCTGGTATAACGCACCTAGAATCCCGGCCAGGAATGGGTGCACATGGGGTCGTAGGATCTCATCCACATACCGCTGGCCACGTACCACTGCTAGGCAATGGCTCACCAGACCATAATGCCTGCAGTGGGGGAGGTGTGGCGCTCGATAGCGAGGTTGGGATTGTGCTGTTGACCCGGGACTTTCACACCCGGACACGATGATCATCTGTCCTCAAAACGAAGCGGCACTCATCGCTAAACACCACACGTCGCTCCGACCTGGCAGCACTGAAAACGGAGCCGGCGATGTTCCGTGTTGATAGCAGCACACTCTTCCAGGAAGCGTCGGGAAATGGTTCGTGAGCACACAGGCGCTGCTGCATCTGCCTGTATAGTGGACCGGGTCCCCGTGGGATCCGTTCCTGCCGGGCGCACGATCCGTCCATGCTCTCTACCAGTGGTCTTCCTGGTCCATCCGGAGCCTCTCCGCTGTGTGGCAGTTCCGTCACGTGTCCACTTCTCTTAACACAGTCGGACGATATGGTCAGAACGATCAACGTGGCGGGCTATACGGCGCGCCGACCACCCTGCCGTTTTCAGCCTGATGATCCGGCCTCTCTCAAAGTCCGTAAGTTGCGTAAATCGACGTCTCTGGCGTCTACCCGGCATTCTTGTCACTCTGTACACTTGCTTGCATCGGCCGGTGCTTTTCGCTTTCATGGGGCATCGACTACACGCCGGTTTATAAAGCTGTCGGTTCGCTCTTGTAGCGCCACCACAGGGTGTGGTCATGCGCAACCGCACCAAACGTGGATCATTTGCATACCAGCACGCACTCTAGCTATTTGCAAAGTTTGGCGGTTGTAGCATGTTTCCTTCTAAGTGCGCAAATGTCATTGTCCGTGATCTGTGTGTGTGTGTGTGTGTGTGTGTGTGTGTGTGTGTGTTTCTGCTACAACGGTCTGCCTTGAGCCAGTCTCCTGCATGTCACTCCGACATGCTTTCATATTTCATTCACTCATCTCTCACGTGGTCTTCTTCTGGGTCTTTTCCTGTCACATGGTATCCAGTCTAAAATTTCGGTTGTCCATCGGTGGTCCGTTCTTCTGGCAATATGTCCAGCCCATTGCTCGTTCTTGGCAAACGTTGTGTTGGTGGCTCCTACATTTTATGCATACTAGTTTGATATACCTCGTCCCGCACTCACTTATTGCGTGCCCCGCCTGTTTAAAGGTACTCTGTACGTTTTGAGCTACTTTTCTGGCGATATCGTCATTGTATTTGTTCATATTTTTCCGTTTTCATATCGTTATCGCGTTTGTTTATGTTTAGAAGTTGCCAACATGACGACTTTCGGTCTCTCCTTATAAATCTCTAGGCGTGGCGGATGCACGTTACGTCGCACTACTCTCGTCCTCAGATGTGTCTGCTCAGGTGCCTTCCCAGCTTCCTGGTACTCCTGCTCCGGCGCCTTCACTTGACTTGACTGAGCCTCCTTCTTCTGCTTGTGCCGCTGCCTTGGTGCCCTCCTTCGGTACTGCCGGGACTACTGTCTTGCCTTATGACTGTGATGACTGTGCACCTCTTCCCTCACTGCCTTCTGTGGCAGCCGGCTCAGCACAGACGTCCGCGGATGTCATTTTATGCTTCTCCGTCAGCTTCTTCTCAATCTGATCGTCGCTTGCAATCAACACCTATTATTCAGGTATCCAACCATAAGGTGAAGGTAACGATTGATGAAAACTCGCAGATTGGCCGTGAGTTCCATAATCTTTTGGATAGAGGTGTGCTCTTTTATGCCTTACCGAATACTCCTTTGCCACGCTACATGGAGGCCCTCTCAGGTCATGTGTCGTCCGCGTCTATTGCTGTAATTTTCCGTACCCCTAGGGTATCTCAGTGCTGTTCCAGAGCAAGAAGGATGCTAACTTTTTTCTTGCACACGGACTTTTGATTGGAACAAATCACCTCATCCCTTCGCCTCGTTCCAAGCGTCCGGTGAACATCACGTTTCGTTCAATCCTGTTCCACGGGAAGTGCCTGAAACTGCGCTTTCTCTCCTTGTCTATCATGTTTGTAAAATTGTTGGCAAGGTCCGTCGCATTTCTGACGCTCTACTCGGAACTCGATTTGCACATGCTACAGGACCTCGCCGTCAGTTGTTGGTCATCTTTCCCACTGAGAACGCCTTGGCGGATTGTCCTTCAGAAGCTACTGTTGAAATTGGCTTACGCACGTACAGTTTCAAGGTTTCACCACCCACTATTGAACTCACTGTCTTACCCAGGATCACAGCACTGCCTCCTGTGTGTGCATACACCGTGGTATATCTTCCAGCTCGCATGCTCCTTCTACCATACCCTCTTCTAGCGTTTTACCTGACGCGACCTCTCCTTCTCTCCATCAGACGCACCTTCCAGTCCAGGACAATGACTCCTTTCCTCCTCTTCCGCACCGTACGGTAGTGCATCCTCCTTCTGGGTCAGCAGAGATGTCTTCCACTACTGATGTGTCTCCAGCGGAGTGTTCCGACTCGTATGTGTCGAGTGGTGTTTCGGCACACCGGCCGACTGGCTCTCCTCCATGAGTCTCGCATATTGGATCTCCAACCACGACCATGTCTGCTGTTCCCCGTTGCCGCACCTTCCTGCTGCCTCGGCTGATGTTCCAATGTCCACCGATGCTGATCGGGTTCATACTGATTCCTCAGCGCAACTTGTGTTCTCGTCTTCCGTTTCGGGTGTTCTTCCAGATCCGGGAATGGATTCATCCGCCTCAACTCCGTCTTCGAAACGGTGTGGAACTTCCAAAGGCTCTGTGAAACAGAAAAAGGTAAAACATCTTTCTTCTATTCCTGTGACCCCATCCAGTGTTCCCGATGCTTCCTGTTCCAATGTTTCTCCGCCTAATGACTCCTCGAACAGTATGCATCTCCGTTCTGGTCCTGTCAATCCTCTGTCGGATGATGAGGTTATACAGGCCATTGATAAGTTTCCTTTAGTTCATGGAGCACTGTCCAGACAGCAACTCGTACGCCTCTTCCAATCTGCTCGTACGGTTGTCTGTACTGAAAAATTTCCCCGCTCACCTGATCTTGATCTGTGTGCAGCGGTGATGCAATTTGAAGCTTTTGTGTCATTTTTCAAATCTCTGATTGTCACGGATCCTAGGTACCAGTTTTTCATGAGACGACACACTCGCCGTCTCTCCTCCTTGAAAGACCTCGCTGAGAAACAATTTTGTGATAGCTTACTTCCTCAAGCTGATGAACTTTAGCGCCCCTTACCAACCCAACACTTTTCGTTCTCTACGGCGACGTTTTCCACCTTGTGGTCACCTGGAATTTTCTGTTTCCGCGTTTCTTCATTTACTGTTTCTAATTGTATGCTGTACCCTTCATGTTTCATTCTCGCACTGCAGTGTTGTTTCCTAATTTTGTTATTGTGCCTTGTGTTTTTCATTTGCTCTCATTGTATGACCTTGCTGTACTAGTGTTTTCTTCCGTCACGGTTTATATTAGTGCTACCATTGTTAACTTTGTTCTCATAATGTAGTTGGTGTATTCCTGTACTGTGCCTTGCATTTTGGCCGTCATTATGTTTTACTCGGTTGGTGTTTTATCATACCTTTGTACATCTGCTCATAATGTTGTACTTGTGTTACTTCGTATCGAATGATATGTCGTTATGCTATTCCTTATTTGTATGCATCGTATTTTTACTATATGTGCAAATTGATATTTTGACGGCATTGTCTTACACTGTCGGCTCCCTGATGTTATGGTCCGACCCCTTATTTGTTTATCTTTCACGCTGAACTGTTCTCTAACGTTGGTGTTATCCAACTGATTCCACCTCTGTTGATACCGATGCCACTGCGACATGGTAATGTACTCTTTCTGTTTCCTCTCTAGTTTGCTACAGTGTGGATATACCTGCATTTTCCTCTTTACAGCAATAAACTGGGTATCGCTTTGGTACCCACAGTTATCAAAACCAAAACCATTGCCATTTCAGGGATTTTACTCTGATCATGATGCCTTCCACCCTTGCCATTTTCCTTACCAACGAGTTTCTCTTCTTATTTTTCCTGGTTACACCAATCATACATCTCCCCATGATTCTTTCAGTTGTCCGGAGCCGTTGTCTTTTTTAGTTAAGGTCCATGTCTCTGCTCCGTACGTAAGAACTGGAGGGATGCATTGATTAAACACTATTCTTTTAAGACATAATGGCATATTGCTCTTGAAAATTGTACTGTTTCTTCCAAAAGCTCTCCAACCAAGTTTTATACGTCGATTAATTTTTTCATCAATGTGACCTTTGCTTGATATCTGCTGTCCAAGGTACCTGTAGGTATCGGTTATCTCCAGCTTCTCCCCATCAATCGATAAATCTTCATTTCTTGTAAAAGCATTGTACATCATCAGTTTTGCCTTCTGAAAGTTCATTTTTTTCCCACTTCTTTACTTTTGTCAGCAAGTTCCTGGATCATACTCTGCAGCTCTGAAGAGGTAGTTGCAAAAATATACGTCATCAGCAAATCGAAGGTGGGTTAAATAATCTCCATTAATCTCTACCGCCTTGTTTTCACAGTTCAATGATCGAAAACATTTTGCAGTGCGGCATTGAAGAGTGTGGGAGCTATGGTGTCACCTTGTCTCACTCCCTTTCCAATTTTTATTGGTGCTGTATATCCTCAAATATCCGAACCTTTGCTCTTGCATTTCATAGATGTTATTAATAATACTAATGAATGCATCTTCAATACCGCAGGATTTCAAAGCCACTGTAACGGCTGATGGTTTCACCGAATCGCAGGCCTTTCCATAATCAATACCACAGGATTTCAAAGCCATTGTAACTGCTGATGGTTTCACAGAATCATAGGCCTCGACTGCGAAAAGAACTTTAACTTGCAGAAGATCACTCTGCTCTTCTTCTTCCTTCTGTTCCAGGGTCATGTCCATGAGATCATCAACCTTAAGTTCAAGTGAGTGAGTCAACTCCACCATATCATCCGCTTCCACATCAGAGAAACTTCCTCCCCAGCCACGTTCCATCTAATCTTCCCAATTTTATGCAGTGTCGCCTGGAGACTAGGGAAACGTCTGATGTCATCAATGATGCCTCTCCACAAAGTCTTCCGTGATGCATTCAATATCGATGTCTTCACTTCTTCCTACGATGCCTGAATATTGTTGATAGCAACCTTGATGTAGCGTTTCCACCACTCTCGAATAATAGGCTACTTCCTGGGTTATCAGAATCATCGGTGTTTTTAATGAGCTGGGATATGGTCTGCGCACGTAATATGCCTTGAAACAAAATGATTCGTAAGCCAATCCTGAAAGACTTGCACAGTTACCCAAGCCTTTTTATTTGCTTTCAGTTCAAGAGTATCATGTTCATACTTAAGCCTTTTAATGCGGGGGAATTTGAGAGTGGTACACCAGCTGAGGCTTCTTCATTTTACAGTCATTTGCTGCTATGTGTTATAGCGTCAGCCTGTATTTAACTACTTTAAAGTCCAACAGCAACTTTTTTCTTTGTTGATGTTAGTTCTAGATATCAGCTTCGAAAGTAAGCCAGTTTCACCCGCATTGAACACTTGCTTGTTATGGTATTAGTTTTCTTCGAAGTCTACCTTAATTCCTTAGAAAACTTTTCAGCAGCTTCATGATAAGCACTTGCAGTTTCTCCCTTAGTTTTCAAGTTGTGCAGGTTATGGCGTCTAATAAACTTATCTAACCATCTTTTATTTGCTGGAAATAGCTCAGGTTCAGCAACACTTTCCACTTGTGAAAGAAGCTTATAAATCTTGAGAGCTTTGAACCAAAGCGCGAGATTACCAAGACATTGCTTCTTCGTTTCGCGTTCAGTGTAGAGCAAGAGCACTTTCTCCATCTTCTCCATTAGTGGGGATCTAATTCTCGTGGTTATTTTGGCAGACAGAGGCTTAGAATGAGCTACAGCAGTACAAATTTTATCAGTATTCTTCTTTATGTTCCGTATTGTTAACTCACCCAGGTGGAATGCGCAAACAAGTATAGATGATCCTTCACCAGCATCAGCTAGTCGTAAAAATTTTAACTTTGTTTCTAAAGTTAGGGAGGTTCTCTTCCGTTTATTTACTGCTCCATCAGTAGTAGAACACTTACAGGACGTTTGGAAACCATAATAACCAATAAAATAAAAGCACGGTACAATAGAAAGGATATGTGATAAACCCTTAGCGCAGAACAGCACAATACCTATTGCAAGAGTAAATTATCCTTCTAATATACCACGACTTATCCCACGTGTCCTATCCTGATCACACACATTTTGGCGAAAACGTAGCAGTTGCGGAAGCGTCCAGACACTTTGTGCACCACCACACAGAATCGCATAACAGCAAAATATTTGCGCATATAACGAGCAGCTAGGAGAATTTCTTTTGTATATTACCGAACTCGCATAAATCGAGGACATACTGTATATACAAACTTTCATTTTTTGGGGTACCACAGGTACATAGAAACCTGAGATCCTACCACAAGCTCTCCACACTGACACTCCGATGGATGGTGAAAGCTCGACGAGAAGGACAAAGAATTACAAAGAGCTAGGTGCGTGCAATTTAGGGAATGGGGAAGAAAGTCCTTTACGAAGAGGATTTTTCGGGGCGGTCTTTCATTTGGGACAATTCTTGAAGAATATTCCAAATTAGCTCTTTAGGATAAAGCTTCGCCTAATTGGGGCAGCCGCTAAACTGGGCCAAAGTGTTCTGGCCCCGATGTGTTCCAATTAATCGGAATCTGCTGTATATTTCAACCAATTACTCCACTGAGGTGCCGAGGCAGCTTGTGATATATTGCCATTGCACAAAGAACGGGAGTGATCACAATGTACCATGTTGGAGTGTATGCATCATACAAATAGTACCCAGAGCAAACTGACACATATGGAAATTACTCGCTTTAAATTTAAACCTACTACCTCTAAAATCTCAGTATATTAGCTATTTATTATAAGAGAAATAATCCATCTGTTTCAATGTGATTACTTGAATCACGAATAAGGTGCAGCAACACGTGTTTTCGGAATTTAGAGACAATCCGACCATATATAAATGCGAAATTCGATCCAAAATGCTGAACATAAACGGAAAATTTCTTCGTCTGATTCATCAGACTCGGTAGACAAGTTGTGTTTAACAGGTGGTACAAAACGTTGTACAGAAAACAACTCCTAACGATGAATGTGTTCATAGCTTAATGCATACGAAGTTTTGTAAGTATATACGTTTGTAAATTAAATGTTTGTTTCGAACTGCAATCTGGAATGCGTAGGTCCGTACATGCTTTACCTCCCCCCCCTTCCCCAACACACGTGTATAGCACTCAAATTCTAGAATGCTGTGCACATTTTCGCTGGTACCAGTGTTCACGATTTTCTCATCACTGTCTGTGGGCACTGAAGGCTAGGAGGAATCGCCGTTTCTCAATTTTGTGACCCGACGTCATGATTTCGGCGTGAAAAGTAATCAATCGGCCAATCTAAAGGAAACAGTGATAAGGTGTGCTCTCGACAAAGATTACATATTTAGTAACTTAGGATAATAAGATCGGCCGCCGAGCACGAAGATAATTCATCTTTGGTAACACGGGAAAGTAGTTGTGTCGCTCACTACGACAATAACTATACAAACTCATCCCGTTAAGAGACTCGTAAAGAACTCAAGGCAGTTGAATTGAATGAGAATATTTCACCTTAAAAGGTACGTAATTAATACTCTGATGCCTTTGAAGATAGGGGTCAGGCAACCGTAGATTACATGAAATACAAGAGATACTTCTGGAGGCTGTGTGCCAAGTTGTCAGGTGCGTTATCAATAGCAAATTTGCTCGGAGCAATGGAGACGAACACAATGAGCACATCACATACAAAGGCAAATTATGCAAAGGAACAACAGCATGGCAACTAACAAAGTAAGTCTGTCACGTCCCTATGATAACAAAGACAGCCTTTCACCATGTAATCAAAAGCACTAATGTGTTGTCACTTGCGGCCATAAGAGACACGCGTGTCAATTTTTCGCCACTAGCCGAACAAAGGTTATAACAATAACATATGGCATCTACTCTTTGTTTTTATTCGATTATTCACGCAATGAAATATAATACCATTTATCTTTACGGAATATAAACGTTATGCATTATACTGAAAATGCAACAAACGTACACTATAACGTACAGAGAAAAGCAACAAGGTTACCACATAGTTGAAGACTCAGCACGTGGTACACCTCAAACTTAACGATGGTACACAATCATGTGAAACCTTGAAAAACAGATATCGTATCTGTCTCCGTTTCCCGAGGTGTCATATATCCTATACATTACCACCACCACCTAGCGGGAAATGATATTTACGCCACTCTGCGGGAAATGTTACCAAAAAAGTCGCACATGTGGGGAAATCTTCGTTACGCATGGTTCTTTCTGACACAAAATATCTGTTTCGTAATAAAGTTTTCACAGGGAAAGATACTATCCATAGACGGATGAAGATATAAGCACATCAGTTTTTGAGCCTCCCCGGTGACCATGTAGTCGGAGGCCTAGGTTTTGGGCTAGTCGTCCGACTTGGGCACGGGTTCAAGTCCGGGATGAGGCATGAGTGGTGTGTGTCTTACGACGTTGGCTTTCTTCCTTCCCTGAAATCAATGGATCTAATTAGGGATGGGCTACTACTTATAGCCCTAAAATTTGCTCTTAGTGAATATTAAACTCGAAACAAACAAAAAGTCAGTTTTTAACATGCATATGCATGTCAAAAACTGCGAAAAACAACTATACTTGATCGCTACTTTGTTTCCGAAAATGATCAGGAAATTTCATTCGTTTCATCCTTTTTCAGAACTTAGCACTGCATCCTTGCAACAGAATCTCCTGAAAGTTGGTGAGTTCGTGTTTATAACTCAATGGCGCAAGGTTCAGGTGTGGCCATCGACATCCAAAAGTATTACGAATTAAGAAAACTGACAGCTTAGGCCCGAATGCGTCACCACCCAAATCAACCGACGAATCATCCGACCCCGCACAAGATACAGTGGAAGCATAAAATCACAAGTAGAAAATGTTTAAGACACTGTGTTAAGCAGGGCCCGATTATCGGCAGGACAGACGGGGCACTTGCCCAGAGTCAACCAATTTCAGGGACCTCAAAATTTTCTATTCTTGTGTCACACACATGCTACATTGGCAGCACTTCCCGATTCGAACATCGAAAGGCAGTTAACCAAACACTTAATAACAACGGAACACCACCAGAGCCATCATTAACACACTATTTGAAAAACCATCCTACTGTTACTCCAATGTGGAACCAAACCATCCGTTTAAGATGTCCACCATTTTCTAATAGAAAAGAATTATACTTTTTAGAAAGCCTTGAAATTCTCACTTCTATTAATTGCAATATTGTATCCCCACCATATATTCACCAATGTTGGCAAACTTTAATTAATTTTTTTTTAGTTTTATTCAGGCAAATTGCAACACCATAATTCTGGTTGTTTATATCGCTGTTAACCGCAAACCGTGGGTTATCATTGAATGAATACTTTATTTACTTCTCAGTTCATGCTGCTTTGCGAGGAGTTTTACTTTGATCAAGCGACATTGAATTATTTTATCTGATTCGATTATTTCTACTATTGTTTCTCCACTTGTGTGTAGTGCGAGTTAAGTGAATGATATATATACACGATCGTATCAGAATAATATGACCACCTACCTAATAATGGGAATAACTACACTTGGCCCTGATGACAGCGACGAGATGGCGTGACATGGACGCAGTAAGGCCCTGGAAGGTTGCCCGAAGCACATGTGCCCATTCGGACTGCAGCAGAGCACGGAAGTCCAGGAGATGACGTGGCTGTGGGTCGGCATGTCGAATCCGTCGATCCAAATAATCCCACAAGTGCTCTATGGGATTGAGGTCGGGAGATTTCGTTGGCCACGGGAGAACGGAGACATCGCTGACGGGTTCGTGGAACCAGTCACGCACTCCCTTAGCGACATGACAGGGCGCATCGTCCTGTTGGTAGACACTATCACCACCAGGGTAAACGTCCAATATGAAGGGATAAATGTGGTCAGCGAGGATGAACAGGCAGTCATTGGCGTTCAGGAACATATCCAGTGGTACCAGCGGTCCCGGGTCATACGATGAAAACATCCCGCAGACATGCGTACTGCCACCGCAGGCATGTACTTGACCGAAAAGCGTGTGCGGGTGTTGGTTCTCGTGTGTCTGACGCCGTGTCCGCCACCGCCCATCACTTCTGTGGAGTAGAAACCTCGATTCGTCGGAGAATGCAATCTTTGTCCACTCTTCCACTATCCAACGACGGTAGAACCATGCGAACTTCAGGCGTTGTTGGCGATGGACCTGGGTTAACATGAGAACCTTAACGCAGCATTGACTCCGGAGATCCATGCGTAACAAGGTTCGCTGTAATTTTATCGGGAACACGTACCTGGGTGCCCCAAAGTTCATTTACATGGTCAATTACCGCACTGTTGGGTGCCGGTTGCCCTTCACCAGTCGTCGGAGGCGATGTTCTCCTCTAGGCTCGATGGCCTTTGGGGCTCCACAGTTATGACGTCGGGAGGTACTCTGTGTGCCAGCGGTCCATTCTTGGTACACTCTTACTACGGCACCTCGCGAACACCCCACGATGTGTGCTGCTTCTGAGATGCTTCCACGTTAGGCGCGGAACCCGATGATCATTCCTTTTTGAACGTCCGTCAAATCACTACCTCTGCCCATTTTGCTCACGTTACGCACTATGGCTTATCTATCCTGGTCGACCTTGTCACGTACACTCTGTGACGCGTCGGGGCGTGTACACTGTGATTCCGGGGGTGGTCATATTATTCTGATACGATTTTGTATATAGATAGATAGATATACAGTAGATAGATAGATAATATATATACACTATCTACCAACAAGTAATTGGACACCTGTGATAGCAAAGGAAAACGAAGTTTATTCACCTTCAATAGTTGGTGGAGCCTCCAAGAGCGGCGATTACAGCTGCGACCCTCCGGGGCATACTCTCAACCAGGCGTTGTACGACGGCTAGAGGTATTTTCTTCCACTCGGCTTGGAGAAGACAGGTCAGTTCCTTCACCGATTTCGGACGGTGGGGGCACCCTTTAAGTCGACTCTCCAACTCGTCCCACAGATGCTCGATAGGGTTCAGGTCCGGGCTCTGCGCAGGCCAGTTCATTGTATTTACCCCATTGTCACCATACCAAGCCATGGTGGGCATCGCAACATGACAGGTGGCATTGTCACCCTGAAAGTAACATGGGTCCACCCCGTAAAACTGCCACAACGTAGGAAGCGCATGGTGATCCAAAATCGTGCAGTAGGTCTCGGCGTTGAGTCTACCAGGAATTGCGACCAAGGGTCCCGCGCCATACCAGGAGAAACACCCCCATAGCATAATTCCACCGCCGCCGAACTTCACAGTTGGCACAATACATTCCGGCAGGAGGCGTTCTCCAGGCAGACGCCAAACCCAGACCCTGCCATCCAAACGGTAGAGGGTGAACCTTGACTCGTCGCTCCAGAGAACCTGTTTCCACTGTTCAGCGGTCCACTGTCGACGTTCTTTGCACCACGTTAGCCGAGCAGCGCTATTGGACTTGGTGATCAAAGGCTTGTGGGCGGCAGCACGTCCATGATAACCGAGCAGATGGGCTTCCTTACGGATGGTATTCATCGAAAGAACACTTCCGGATGCCTGTTGAAATATTTCGCGGATGTAGCCCATCGATTTGGTGCGATTCTTCCGAATTTTTCTGGCAAGCACCCGTCGGTCTCTAACTCCTAGTTTTGTGGGTCTGCCGGGTCGGGGCACATTCCGACAGTCACCTCTCATCTTCCGCTTGCCAATCACTTAGGCCACTGTCGATTTTGGGTACTTCAACTCGCTGGATATGTCACGTATGGATCGGCCATTTCTGTGATACCCGACGATTACACCTTTCTCGAAATCAGGAAGCTCCGAGCTGCGTGGCATCTTGCATGCGACTGGTTGCGTTGTTGTTTCCCACACGATATTTAACGGCGGCGACCGTGACGTGTATCAGGACCGCAGACATCGTCGATTGCAGGGGTGTCCAATTACTTGTTGGTAGATAGTGTATATACGTATATAAAATATTTTGTTTCATATGATATAATTTCTATCCATAAAGAATGAAACGTTTTTATCGATATCCTTCTGGACACTCCAAACGACTGAAGAAAACTCTAAAAGAGGAGCAAAAAAAATGGAACAAGGAAGCATAAAACAAATTCTGTTTTACTGTAGAAAATGAGCAATTAGAAAATTTGCAGTCATCTAGCATTCAAAATACTGGATCGGAAAGTAACACGTGTGAATCTGAGGTAGCAACAACTTCATTTGAGAGTAACCATGCAACTTCATTTGCGAGTAATCATGAAACGGAGGAAACCACATCTTCTGAAGTTAATAACTCTTCATCTGGTAAGTCAGAACTTGATCCTAGTTATTTTTCTCTATTGAAAAAGACTAAATTTACTAGTTTGGAGTTTGTTGAAGACTCGGCACTTTGGAATGATATTTCTAACCAGCTAAGAGAATGTTCTGTAACTCATCCACCTAGCCAAAATGAAGCAAAGCCACATTTAACTGAAAGAATAATTGGGAATGTTAAAAGATTTCTCACAGGGAAAAACTTTTTTACCGTACAATGAAAACTGGTGAAAAACTTAAAAGATAATGGCTTATTTTATCACCATCAAATTATTCAGTGTACTGTTACGGGTGTAAATGATTTTCAACTTGCAATTCTGCTCTTGCAACATCAGGCTTTTGTGATTTTCCCTGTGAGAATTGGAGCGCTTAGCCTAGCATGAGAACTCAATTTCTCATAGGAAAGCTGTGTGCATTCTGGCATCGCGGATGAGTGTTACTAACAGAACTGATTCCCAGTTAGTTCTCTAGTACCAAACAGAGTGCAAATATTGGCAAGCAGTACTGAGAAGAGTTGTTGCGGTTGTCAAGTTTTTGGCAAAGCGAAGTTTGCTTTTCTTAGAGACAATGAGACCCCGCAATGGTAATTTCCTTGGATGTCTGGAGTTGGTTTCCGAATTCGATCCATTTTTGGGAAGACATTTGGAAAATTTCGGCAATCCAGGTAAAGGTGATGTAAATTATTTGTCCTCATCTGCTCATCTGTAGTAAACGAATTTGATTCATTAATGGCTAAGAAAGTGTCAAATGAAATTATAAATCAGGTACATATATCTAAGTACTTTTCGATTGTAATTGATTCTACACCAGACATGTCTCATGTTGATCAGCCATCTTTTGCACGATATGTAGACTCAAGTTTAAGACCAACAGAACGATCTTTGACATTTATTCCTATTCAGTATCATGGTTCTGAATATTTAGCAAAAGCAATTTTTTCTACTGTTGGAAATTACAAATTAAGACATCATAAATATAAGAGGACAAAGTTATGACACTACGATTAATACATCTGGAAAACATACTGGATTTCAGTCCAGGATTAAAGTAAGTTAATCGTCTTACTGAGTATGTACCTTACTCTGCACACATGTTAAATTTAGTGGCTACGGTTTTTTATAATAGGGTGTTATACATAACCCTAGTGTTTACATTTTATCAAATTTATATTACATGAAGTACAAGGTTGGGTATGAAATCATATTTTGACTAAGTTACCAATTTCATTTTGAATTCACGTTGGAGAAAAATAGATCGAACAGAAATAGCTAGGTAAACTAACTTAAAACCATTTTAATTTTAATTTCAAACAGCCTTGGCCCGGTGAATTTCAGCCAGATTGTTAATAATTTTTATTTCTGCATTTGAGAAATATTTGAATGCTATTTATAAACTCAACTAAATCTAAAAGAAAATAAATAAATACATCGCTCTTTCCATGTTCCAGAAACACATAGCAACCGAAAAATTGCTTTCAGCCGCCGCCGGGGAATTGAATCCACGGATCTCTCGATATCTAGCCGAGCACGTTAGCTTTACACCACGGTGGCCAACAAGCCACGGTGCTATGTGTATTTTAAGTCAACTTCTGACATCATAAATCCGTAAGATGGGCTCAGCTACTGAGACGTCTATATTTGGAGGATATTTACTACTGACCCCGTATTTGGAGGATTTTCACCTTGGATCTCGCCCTTTGGATTTAACTGCTATGATATACAGTATATAGCCAGTGCCGTTAATGCCCACCAGATGGAGACGTCTCAGTAGCTGAGCCCATCTTACGGATTTATGATGTCAGAAGCTGACTTAAAATGCACATAGCACCGTGGACTGTTGGCCACAGTGGTGTAAAGCTAACGCGCTCGGCTAGATATCGAGAGATCCGTGGATTCAATTCCCCGGCGGCGGCTGAAAACAATTTTTCGGTTTCTATGTGTTTCCGGAATGTGGAAAGAGCGATGTATTTATTTATTTACTGACGCCACGTATTTGGAGGATTTTCAACTAAAAGAAAAGTTATATATTTTTTTTAATTAAGAAAATTCAAAGTACTTTCATCGGTCACATGCAGTTTTAAATTACACAGTGTATATTTCATAATTATTTTCTTTTATATTCTCAGAATCTTAAAGAAGTAAAAGTCATTTCGACAGTTGTGCACAGAATTAATTTTGCTATCTACCTATCTAGATACTATGTTACACATGCATACAAAAATCCATAAGTTTCATGTACTGCAGTGTGTTTATATCATCATCATCATCATCATTGTCAACCATTATCAATCCACTGCTGGACGAAGGTCTCCCCAAGTTTCCTCCACAACGGTCTGTCTTGTGCCAGTCTCCTCCATGTCACCCCTGCATACTTTCGAATTTCATCCACCCATCTCCCATGTGGTCTTCTTCTGGGTCTTTTCCTGTCCCTTGGAATCCAATCTAAAATTTCAGCTGTCCATCGATGATCTGTCCTTCTGGCAGTATGTCCAGCCCATTGCCATTTCAGGGATTTAACTCTGATCATGATGTCTTCCACTCTTGTCATTTTTCGGATCCACGAGTTCCTCTTCTTATCTCTCCTGGTTACACCAAGCATGCACCTCTCCATGCTGCTTTGAGTTGTCTGCAGCCTTTGTATGTCTCTTTTAGTTAAGGTCCACGTCTCTGCACCATACGTAAGCACTGGAAGGATGCATTGATCAAACACTTTTCTTTTAAGACATAATGGCATATTGCTCTTGAAAATTATGCCGTTTCTTCCAAATGCTCTCCAGGCAAGTTTTGTACGCCGATTAATTTCTTCATCAATGTGACCCTCACTTGATATCTGCTGTCCAAGATAAACGTACGTGTCTGTTATCTCCAGCTTTTCTCCATCAATCGATAAATCTTCATTTCTTGTAAAAGTATTGTACATCACTTTTGTCTTCTGAAAGTTCATTTTTAATCCCACTTCTTTACTCTTGTCAGCAAGTTCCTGGATCATACTCTGCAGCTCTGATGGGGTAGTTGCAAAAATGACTACGTCATCAGCAAAACGAAGGTGGGTTAGATAATCTCCATTAATCTTTATCCCTTTGTTTTCCCAGCTCAGCGACTGAAAAACACTCTCCAATGTGGCATTAAAGAGCTTCGGAGATATGGTGTCACCTTGTCTCACTCCCTTTAAAATTTTTATGTGTGTTGTATTTTCAAACAGCCGAATCTTTGCACTTGCATTTTCATAGATGTTATTAATAATATTAATGTATGCATCTTCAATACCGCAGGTTTTCAGAGCCATTGTAACTGCTGATGGTTTCACCGAATCAAAGGCTTTTTCATAATCGATAAAAGCCATGCACAATGGAAGTTCATATTCCCTCGCTCTTTCAATTAGTTCTCTCAGTACGTGGATATGATCTATTGTGCTGTAGCCACTCCTGAATCCAGCTTGTTCTCTCGGTTGAGCCATGTCCAGTGTTACCTTCAAGCGGTGTGAAAGAACTTTAGTGAAGATTTTATAAACTACTGATAGGAGGCTGATAGGTCTGTAGTTTCCGAGATCCTCAATGTCACCTTTCTTATGTAGCAGGATCATTGTAGCGATGTTCCAATCCTCAGGAATCTTCCCTTCATTAAGGCATCGAGTGAAAATTTGGGCGAGTACTGTTTCGATTTCTCCACTTGCTTCTTGTATGATGTCTACAGTAATTCCATCTTCTCCTGGAGCTTTTCCCCGCTTCATGTTCTTGATTGCATGTGCAACTTCTGCTGGAAGGACTGGAGGAACTCTGGTACTGGTATCTTTCATGATGTCTGGAGTGCATGTATCATCCCTTTCATATAATTTGGAGTAGAAATCTTTCACTCTTGTCAAAATTTCGCCTCTATTTCTTGTTACAGAACCATCTTCTTTTCTCAGTGCCATAATCTGTTTTCTTCCCTTACTGAGATGTCCCTTTGCTATCTTTAGGCTTTGGTTGTTTTCAATTGCTTTCCTTACTAGTTCACAGTTGAATTTTCTTACGTCTTCAGTGATACTTTTCCTTACTGTCTTGCATAGCTCTATATATTCCACTTTGGAAGTCACATCTTCTTTAGTTGTCCTCATCTCTCTTCTTTTTTGCATCAACATTTTCGTTTTTCCTGATAATTTGTTTACATGCAACTTGTTCTTAGACCCAGCTAATTTTGTTGCTGTTTCCATAAGAGCTTTGGTTACTTTTCTGTTAACTTCAGAGATGTCCACTTCTTCCGATGTTAGGCCTTCCAAAGCAGAGATCCTGTTCTTCAGTTCCAACTTGAAGGTATTATGGTGTTTTTTAAGGTTGGTTATGTCAATAGGTTTTGTTTGTCTTATGAGCTTGCCACGTTCAAGTTTAGTGTTGAGGTGCATCTTACATCTCACCAATCTATGGTCACTACCTGTGTTGAACTTGTTTAGCACACTGCAGTCTTCTATGACGAATTTTTTGTTACACATAATAAAATCAATTTCACTTGTCGTCCCATTTGGATGTCTCCATGTCCATTTCCTGTGTGGCTTTTTCTTGAAGAAGGAGTTCAAGATGAAAAACCCTTCTGCCTCTGCAAACTCAACGAGAGTATTTCCACGCTGGTTTCTGTTGCCGTGACCGAATTTACCTACTGAAGTTTCATTCTGTTGCCGTTGCCCTATTTTTGCATTGAAATCTCCCATAATTATTTTCAAGTGCTGCTTACCTTTATTATTTAGATGACAAATTTCCTCATAAAATTCTTCAATTTCTTCTTCAGGATGACTTGTGGTGGGTGCATAAGTTTGAATAATCTGAGCCTGGTATCTTTTCGAGAGTTTGATAACCAGTCGTGCAGCTCTGTCAGAGGAACTTTCAACTTCTACAACTTTATCCTTCAGTTTCTTGTTTATTATAAATCCAACACCACTAGTTCTGCCAGTATCTGTCCCACGATAGTAGAAGAGATGTCCACTTTTCAGTTCGATGAGATCTTCTCCTTTTCTCCTTACCTCACTTAGCCCCACGATGTCCCACTTGATCCTTTGTAATTCCTCTTCCAATTCAAGAAGCCTTGAATCAGAAGATAGGGAGCGTCCATTGTAAGTAGCCAAGGTCAGCATCAGATGGCAGCCTAGTCCGGTCCTCCGGGGATTCTTAGCACCCTATGCCTTCATGTCGCACTGGCCGCTGCCTTGGCCAGGTACATTCCAGCTGCCGGAGACTGAGGGCCAAGATTTAAGTTGTGGAATCATTTTGGAGGGGTTTGGCCATAACTCACCACGCTGGCCAAGCGGGTTGGTGAGTGTGGGATAGAATTTCCTCTAATCCCGATGGTATAGTTATACCGCTATTGGCGGTCGTCAGAGCCCCTTTAGTGGGAACAGGATGCACCACGAGAAGGCGGGGTTGACATTTGTCAAGGAGAGGCTGTGATGTTACGCATCACCTGACCTTACATCCGTGTTTATATATAGTATAGTAAAGCCACGTGCAACATGTTTGTGCAGTTATTCTATATGTTCAAAAATATTAATGTGTAATATTGTTTTGTTTTCCATTCCGCTTAGAAAGATCAGGGATTGGGGCCCAATTTTTTTATTGCCCTGGGCCCAAGATTAACTTGCTTAAGATGTAACTGCAGGGCTTTATAAAATGAACCAACAGCACAGGCACATTTAACAAGTCTTGGTGGAGTTAGTTTTTTTACTGACTACATTTGTATGAAAGATAAAGAACCTTGATGAAAGTGGGAAGTGAGAAAATTCGCGCCGAATTTCCACTTGCGATAGCAGGTGCTCTGGAGGCACCTCGGCGGGCATCGGCACTGTCACTGGTTTTGTGTGGCCTTTGTTAAAAAAACGAGAATCAACAAGATTACAGCTTGATACTTCATCTCAATGTAGTTTTGTTCGAAATTTGTAAGTGTGAAAAATCCCTTTCTTATATGTTTTCCAATGGTTCATTTCTAAAAGGTAGTAATAAGGAATATCTTAAAATTGGCGCCAAATGCTGAAAGCATCGGCTTAAAACAAGTAAGAATTTTTTTCGAGATCTCATGAAGGATTTGTACCTTTTAATCAGTAAGTTACATTGAAGTGATATTTTTAAGGTAACTATGGGGCTAATATGAAGGGGATTCGACATACACGCCTGTGTAATCATGATATATGTTCTATCCAGAATACACAGCACACAGAAATATACTGTCCAAAATAATCATTTTATAATTTTTACGAGTAAGTCCATGAAAAGATGCGGCGATAGGATATTTCAAATTTTGTAACACGCCTCTTTTCAAGAACCAGATTTGGGATCAAAATCAAGATTTTCGAACAATCAGAATAGCAATGATAATATCAAGGTTTGTTCATTGTGGTCAGTTCTAAATATAATTGTTAAATCTCATATCGCGTAGGTATGCTATTACAATACATTTTAAATCCCCTCCCCCTCCTGTTTTATTTTTTTATTTTTTCATTCTTCTTCTAAGAGCCTGATGAGCATGCAAGGCTTGGCGGTTTGCTCATTCCTAGCGTAGGGTTACTTTCTGTAGGAAAGAGAACCAAAACAATAAGATCATCCACATCTCATAAGGAGTCAGGTCCACACCATCACAGCTTACAGACTGCTGTCCGCAGGGTGTCTGTTGTCGAAACCTATCTTGGGCTTCAAGGGTTAAGATTTCTCATTTTGTTAATGTTTATCTCCATGATACAATCTTACAAGTCCTGCGTGCATGTGTTTACCTGGCAAGAAAAAAAACGGCATAAAGAACTTGTGACAGATACCAGAGCGTTTTTTGAGGAACCTCACACATTTTGTGCTGGGATTATGCCATTTTTTAATGAAATTGAGTGCATACTAGAGTTATACTTTTAAATGAACTTGAAACACGCATGCTGGGACAAAAGCATTTTCCAAAGAACTCTTTTTTTCCTGTTTCGGGATTTCAAGAACGCCCCCTTTCTCACGATCATCTAAGATTATAAGAAGTCGCCCATACCTAATTTAGGGACAAACACGCTACTTATGACTAACTCATACCAGAAATCACGGACGATTAGGCAGAAGCTCCCTCTTCTGAGCACTAAGTTATTTAGAAAACCCGAGACTGTCAAGTTAGCACCAGTGTTTTCTTTTCTTTGTCATTTTACCCTAGCGTCTTTTTAATAAACTTGAGACAGGAGGAAAATTAGCATTACGTAGTTTTCTTTGTTTCTTTTTTCTGCTTTCTCGCGAATCCTTGCAGTCTTAAAAACATATTTCCGCATAATACTGAATTTTGGATTACTTCACTAACAGAGTGAACACATTCCTTTGCAGCTTATATTATATTTTCTGGTCTATACAACTGATTCTTCCTTAAAGAAAGACAAAATGGACGAAATAAAAAGTTTCTTTTTGAAAACCATTCTTAGATTGATGCCGTCCTTCCTTCGGGTTGAGTGAACCTTGTTAAAAAAAGAAAGTGAACAACGCTGTTATAAACATGGGTGTGTGCTTATCCATCCCAATATCGCTGTTACGGCTGTTAAGGTATCCACCTGTCACCAAGAATGCACCGATCCGTGCAAAGGTGCAGCTGACAATGACACTGAAGGGACAACCACGCTGTTAAAGACAGCGTGACGCAGCCCATGTTTTGTGCGTGTGTGTGTGTGTGTGTGTGTGTACGCGCGCTGCAAAGGCAGGGAAATCTACCTGCTCGTATTTTTTCTTAACTCTCTTTCAGTTCGTGACTTGACAATGGGGCTGGTAAACCATCGAAAATGGCTCTTAGAATTGGAAGCCATACCTAGCGTGGTTTTATTGTCCCCGTGCTTTTCATTCAAAACTTCTATTTGCTCACTTCTCCCATTTCGCCAGATTTCAGAAGGTATTGCTCCAGGTACTAAAGTTGTTAATGGCTCCAGAGTAAAAACCCCTTTTACTTCAGTTACTCAGAAACTGGTCATGCAAAAGGGCAGACCACCATCAAAACTGATTTCCCTTCAGAGACAACAATATCAGCATGCTGTGTAAAAAGCGAAACAAGGATTGCCAGCATCGATGTTGGGCTTTTAGTAAGAACCTAACTTCGTGAACGCGGGCTTACCGCGTTAAAAATTCATGCAGGAAACACAAAGGAGATACAGATGAACAGAGTTAAAACTAATTCAAACAAGTTTAAAGTTTACGGCACCAAATCTTGCAGTTGTAGTTTTCACTTTTATGCCATAAATGAATACAGTAAGGCGCTGGTTACTTTATTATTATTTCTATAGTTTTTACAATGAGTATAATTATTCAAAAGAAGGCATGAAATCACGGAAAAGGAGAGGGTTCATTGGGTATGCTCCAGCCCTTCAGTTTTCCCCTCAGTCCACTCTTTAGATCCACAAAACAGTCAAACATTTAGAACGTACGCCGAACGCAACGATGTTAGATTTCAACAAATTGGATAAATATGCGGGATTTTTGTAGTTGATAATTGACATTACTCATCTTATGTTACAAATTAAAGCATATAAACAGCTTCGCAGTGGCAATAATTAAAACAAAGTAATAAATAAAATAAAACATAGCGTACAAGCATAAATCTCAAATACATACTTATATATATATATATTGCAGAGTATGATCCAGGAACTTGCTGAGAAGAGTAAAGAAGTGGGATTAAAAATGAACTTTTAGAAGACAAAACTGATGTACGATGCTTTTACAAAAAATGAAGATTTATCGATTGATGGGGAGAAGCTGGAGATAACCGATACCTATATTTACCTTGGACAGCAGATATCAAGTAAAGGTCACAATGATGAAGTAATTAATCGACGTATAAAACTTGGTTGGAGAGCTTTTGGAAGAAACAGTACAATTTTTAAGAGCAATATGCCACTATGTCTTAAAAGAAAAGTGTTTAATTTTAATCACTGCATCCTTCCAGTGCTTACTTATGGATCAGAGACGTAGACCTTAACTAAAAAAGGCATACGAAGACTGCAGAGAACTGAAAGAATCATGGAGAGACGCATGCTTGATGTAACCAGGAGAGATAAGAAGAGGAACTCGTGGATAAGGAAAATGACAAGAGTGGAAGGCATCATGATCAGAGTAAAATCCCTTAAATGCCAATGGGCTGGTCATGTTGCCAGAAGAACGGACCATCGATGGATAACCGAAATTTTACACAGGATAGATACCAAGGGACAGGAAAAGACCACGCGAGAGATGGGTGGATGAAATTCGAAAGCATGCCGGAGTGACATGAATGCCGTTTGGTCATCTGTGCACCACTTTTGATACGTACTGACTACAGCGGCACGTGAAGAAGCCTTGCCGTTTCCTCCGAGGCGCTGTGCCATCGCAATTTATCAAACTCCGATAGTTCAGAGGCAGAGGATCTGCTCTTCCTACCCCAGCAGAGGGCAAACTTTGGCTCCTACCTTTCAGCTGGTGGGGAATACATCCAGTGCTGTGGTGCCCACGGCTCCCATAGAACTGGACGATAGGAGGAAGATGCAGCTGGCAACCTACCTCTTATGAACCCTCAAGTAAACACGTATTTTCTAGGACAAGTAGGGGGTGGGAAGGCCCTTTTCAGGGCCACACTAACATTTGCAAAAGGAATTAACATTCTAGTGCTAATAGTCAACTTAGTAAAATATATCCCGACCTTGGCAACGTACAATGGACGCTCCCTATCTTCTGATTCAAGGCTTCTTGAATTGGAAGAGGAACTACAAAGGATCAAGTGGGACATCGTGGGGCTAAGTGAGGTAAGGAGAAAAGGAGAAGATCTCATCGAACTGAAAAGTGGACATCTCTTCTACTATCGTGGGACAGATACTGGCAGAACTAGTGGTGTTGGATTTATAATAAACAAGAAACTGAAGGATAAAGTTGTAGAAGTTGAAAGTTCCTCTGACAGAGCTGCACGGCTTGTTATCCAACTCTCGAAAAGATACCAGGCTCAGATTATTCAAATTTATGCACCCACCACAAGTCATCCTGAAGAAGAAATTGAAGAATTTTATGAGGAAATTTGTCATCTTAATAATAAAGGTAAGCAGCACTTGAAAATAATTATGGGAGATTTCAATGCAAAAATAGGGCAACGGCAACAGAATGAAACTTCAGTAGGTAAATTCGGTCACGGCAACAGAAACCAGCGTGGAAATACTCTCGTTGAGTTTGCAGAGGCAGAAGGGTTTTTCATCTTGAACTCCTTTTTCAAGAAAAAGCCACACAGGAAATGGACATGGAGACATCCAAATGGGACGACAAGTGAAATTGATTTTATTATGTGTAACAAAAAATTCGTCATAGAAGACTGCAGTGTGCTAAACAAGTTCAACACAGGTAGTGACCATAGATTGGTGAGATGTAAGATGCACCTCAACACTAAACTTGAACGTGGCAAGCTCATAAGACAAACAAAATCTATTGACATAACCAACCTTAAAAAACACCATAATACCTTCAAGTTGGAACTGAAGAACAGGTTCTCTGCTTTAGAAGGCCTAACATCGGAAGAAGTGGACATCTCTGAAGTTAACAGAAAAGTAACCAAAGCTCTTATGGAAACAGCAACAAAATTAGCTGGGTCTAAGAACAAGTTGCATGTAAATAAATTATCAGGAAAAACGAAAATGTTGATGCAAAAAAGAAGAGAGATGAGGACAACTAAAGAAGATGTGACTTCCAAAGTGGAATATATAGAGCTATGCAAGACAGTACGAAAACGTATCACTGAAGACGTAAGAAAATTCAACTGTGAACTAGTGAGGAAAGCAATTGAAAACAACCAAAGCCTAAAGATAGCAAAGGGACATCTCAGTAAGGGAAGAAAACAGATTATGGCACTGGGAAAAGAAGATGGTTCTGTAACAAGAAATAGAGGCGAAATTTTGACAAGAGTGAAAGATTTCTACTCCAAATTATATGAAAGGGATGATACATGCACTCCAGACATCATGAAAGATACCAGTACCAGAGTTCCTCCAGTCCTTCCAGCAGAAGTTGCACATGCAATCAAGAACATGAAGCGGGGAAAAGCTCCAGGAGAAGATGGAATTACTGTAGACATCATACAAAAAGCAAGTGGAGAAATCGAAACAGTACTCGCCCAAATTTTCACTCGATGCCTTAATGAAGGAAAGATTCCTGAGGATTGGAACACCGCTACAATGATCCTGCTACATAGGAAAGGTGACATTGAGGATCTCGGAAACTACAGACCTATCAGCCTCCTATCAGTAGTTTATAAAATCTTCACTAAAGTTCTTTCACACCGCTTGAAGGTAACACTGGACATGGCTCAACCGAGAGAACAAGCTGGATTCAGGAGTGGCTACAGCACAATAGATCATATCCATGTGCTGAGAGAACTAATTGAAAGAGCGAGGGAATATGAACTTCCATTGTGCATGGCTTTTATCGATTATGAAAAAGCCTTTGATTCGGTGAAACCATCAGCAGTTACAATGGCTCTGAAAACCTGCGGTATTGAAGATGCATACATTAATATTATTAATAACATCTATGAAAATGCAAGTGCAAAGATTAGGCTGTTTGAAAATACAACACACATAACAATTGGAAAGGAAGTGAGACAAGGTGACACCATATCTCCGAAGCTCTTTAATGCCACATTGGAGGGTGTTTTTCAATCACTGAGCTGGGAAAACAAGGGGATAAAGATTAATGGAGATTATCTAACCCACCTTCGTTTTGCTGATGACGTAGTCATTTTTGCAACTAGCCCATCAGAGCTGCAGAGTATGATCCAGGAACTTGCTGACAAGAGTAAAGAAGTGGGATTAAAAATGAACTTTCAGAAGACAAAAGTGATGTTCAATGCTTTTGCAAGAAATGAAGATTTATCGATTGATGGAGAAAAGCTGGAGATAAAAGACACGTACGTTTATCTTGGACAGCAGATATCAAGTGAGGGTCACATTGATGAAGAAATTAATCATCGTACAAAACTTGCCTGGAGAGCTTTTGGAAGAAACAGCATAATTTTCAAGAGCAATATGCCATTATGTCTTAAAAGAAAAGTGTTTGATCAATGCATCCTTCCAGTGCTTACGTATGGTGCAGAGACGTGGACCTTAACTAAAAGAGACATACAAAAGCTGCAGACAACTCAAAGCAGCATGGAGAGGTGCATGCTTGGTGTAACCAGGAGAGATAAGAAGAGGAACTCGTGGATCCGAAAAATGACAAGAGTGGAAGACATCATGATCAGAGTTAAATCCCTGAAATGGCAATGGGCTGGACATACTGCCAGAAGGACAGATCATCGATGGACAGCCGAGATTTTAGATTGGATTCCAAGGGACAGGAAAAGACCCAGAAGAAGACCACATGGGAGATGGGTGGATGAAATTCGAAAGTATGCAGGGGTGACATGGAGGAGACTGGCACAAGACAGACCGTTGTGGAGGAAACTTGGGGAGACCTTCGTCCAGCAGTGGATTGATAATGGTTGACAATGATGATGATGATGATCCCCAAGGGGATAGAGTTCTGTATGCCTAAGTGATTAATCCTCCCTACTTAGCTTCCTATTAATCTGCTCAACGGAAAATAAAGTCATTGGCCCTACGTAACTAAAAAAGAGGTTTTTGTTTAGAAACAAAGTGGCCGTTTTTTGTACTAAGTGTTTTCTTATACCTGCTGAACAAAGTAGCTACCGAAATTATAAACTGGTGTAAAATCTAAGCTGGCAGCATCAACTCCAATTCTGAAAATTAAAAAGGCCCTTTTAAGGGCCTAATTTATGTTTTTGGAAGAAAAGAAAAAATGACTGCACCACCTTAGCCACGGCAAATTAAAAAGGCCCTTTTAAAAGCATAATTTATAGTTTTAGAAAAACAAGGAATCGATTGGCCATATATTAACTAATTATCTAAATCTGATTGAGACCGTTTTGTCTTTCTGTTATTTTCTTCTTTTACTGAGCACGCGCAGCTAATAGAATAATAACAATTAGAACCAGAGCCTAAAGCACACTCTTCACAAAACTGAAGAAAATAAAGTAGTAGCAAAAAGTTCCAAATTAGCCCTAGTAGTTTTTTGCAGGTTGGTGTAATTTTTGTGACACACCACATTAGCTATGGTAAATAGCAGGAAAGCCAGCAAGACTCAGTAAAAGTAAACTTGCAAAAAAAAAAAAACAAAAAAAAAAAATTGACTATCTCCCAGCCAATGGAAAAAAATCTTTTCTCTGATTGGCTCCTGAGTAACGAGGCAAATAGCAGACTCCTACCAGAACACTGAGCAGACGACAATTTTGTTTTATCAGGTGCCTAACAAATTACATATTAAAATTTATTTCAGTTATTTTGTTTTGTGAGAGAACTGCGTGTCCACCTCAGGGATTTGTCTGTGTGTGCTGTCTATTTCTTTTCTTTTCAGGTTCTTCCTTCCCCGGTCCTTTCTGCATTTGCTGCGGCTGGACGTTGGATGCTAATCATTGTTCGGAGTGTGATATTGCTGCAGGTAAGTATGTAGGTTAGATTACAACTTGAATTCATAACGGGAAACCGTACACTTCTTACATCCTAAATCTTTCGCACTTTTCTTTCATGCTATCCTACCGGGGCACTCTGTTCCCACTTCTCAAACTTTCTCATAGTTCTCCTGCCAAATATATATATATATATATATATCATCATCATCATCATTGTCAACCATTATCAATCCACTGCTGGACGAAGGTCTCCCCAAGTTTCCTCCACAACGGTCTGTCTTGTGCCAGTCTCCTCCATGTAAATCCCGCATACTTTCGAATTTCATCCACCCATCTTCCATGTGGTCTTCTTCTGGGTGTTTTCCTGTCCCTTGGAATCCAATCTAAAATTTCGGCTGTCCATCGATGGTCTGTTCTTCTGGCAGTATGTCCAGCCCATTGCCATTTCAGGGATTTAACTCTGATCATGATGTCTTCCACTCTTGTCATTTTTTGGATTTACGTGTTCCTCTTCTTATATCTCCTGGTTACACCAAGCATGCACCTCTCCATGCTTATTTGAGTTGTCTGCAGCCTTTGTATGTCTCTTTTAGCTAAGGTCCACGTCTCTGCACCATACGTAAGCACTGGAAGGATGCATTGATCAAACACTTTTCTTTTAAGACATAATGGCATATTGCTCTTGAAAATTATGCTGTTTCTTCCAAAAGCTCTCCAGGCAAGTTTTGTACGCCGATTAATTTCTTCACCAATGTGACCCTCACTTGATATCTGCTGTCCAAGATAAACGTACGTGTCTGTTATCTCCAGCTTTTCTCCATCAATCGATCAATCTTCATTTCTTGTAAAAGCATTGAACATCACTTTTGTCTTCTGAAAGTTCATTTTTAATCCCACTTCTTTACTCTTGTCAGCAAGTTCCTGCATCATACTCTGTAGCTCTGATGGGGTAGTTGCAAAAATGACTATGTCATCAGCAAAACGAAGGTGGGTTAGATAATCTCCATTAATCTTTATGCCTTTGTTTTCCCAGTTCAGTGATTGAAAGACATTTTCCAAAGTGGCATTAAAGAGCTTCGGAGATATGGTGTCACCTTGTCTCACTCCTTTTCCAATTTTTATGTGTGTTGTATTTTCAAATAGCAGAATCTTTGCACTTGCAATTTCATAGATGTTATTAATAATATTAATGTATGCATCTTCAATACCGCAGGATTTCAGAGCCATTGCAACTGCTGATGGTTTCACCGAATCAAAGGCTTTTTCATAATCGATAAAAGCCATGCACAATGGAAGTTCATATTCCCTCGCTCTTTCAATTAGTTCTCTCAGTACGTGGATATGATCTATTGTGCTGTAGCCACTCCTGAATACAGCTTGTTCTCTCGGTTGAGACATGTCCAGTGTTACCTTCAAGCGGTGTGAAAGAACTTTAGTGAAGATTTTATAAACCACTGATAGGAGGCTGATAGGTCTGTAGTTCCTGAGATCCTCAATGTCACCTTTTTTATGTAGCAAGATCATTGTAGCGTTGTTCCAATCCTCAGGAATTTTCCCTTCATTAAGGCATCGAGTGAAAATATGGGCGAGTACTGTTTCGATTTCTCCACTTGCTTCTTGTATGATGTCTACAGTAATTCCATCTTCTCCTGGAGC
Organism: Macrothele yani; assembly: GCA_039090855.1. Taxonomy (NCBI): domain Eukaryota; kingdom Metazoa; phylum Arthropoda; class Arachnida; order Araneae; family Macrothelidae; genus Macrothele; species Macrothele yani. The sequence goes on along the minus strand of CM076996.1, from coordinate 332,633 downwards.
TTTTCCCCGCTTCATGTTCTTGATTGCATGTGCAACTTCTGCTGGGAGGACTGGAAGAACTCTGGTACCTTTCATGATGCCTGGAGTACATGTATCATCCCTTTCATATAATTTGGAGTAGAAATCTTTCACTCTTGTCAAAATTTCGCCTATATTTCTTGTTACAGAACCATCTTCTTTTCTCAGTGCCATAATCTGTTTTTTTCCCTTACTGAGATGTCCCTTTGCTATCTTTAGGCTTTGGTTGTTTTCAATTGCTTTCCTTACTAGTTCACAGTTGAATTTCCTTACGTCTTCAGTGATACTTTTTCGTACTGTCTTGCATAGCTCTATATATTCCACTTTGAAAGTCACATCTTCTTTAGTTGTCCTCATCTCTCTTCTTTTTTGCATCAACATTTTGGTTTTTCCTGATAATTTGTTCACATGCAATTTGTTCTTAGACCCAGCTAATTTTGTTGCTGTTTCCATAAGAGCTTTGGTTACTTTTCTGTTAACTTCAGAAATATCCACTTCTTCCGATGTTAGGCCTTCTAAAGCAGAGAATCTGTTCTTCAGTTCCAATTTGAAGGTATTATGGTGTTTTTTAAGGTTGGTTATGTCAATACATTTTGTTTGTCTTATGAGCTTGCTACGTTCGAGTTTAGTGTTGAGGTGCATCTTACATCTCACCAATCTATATATACAGTATATGTCTGTGTCGTTTGTGTGAACGTTACACTGTGTTATATCTGAAAGAATAAAATTTTATATATATATACACTATCTACCAACAAGTAATTGGACACCCTTGCAATCGACGATATCTGCGGTCCTGATACACGTCACGGCCGCCGCCGTTAAATATCGAGTGGGAAACAACAGCGCAACCAGTCGCATGCAAGATGCCATGCAGTTCGGAGCTCTTTGATTTCGAGAAAGGTGTAATCGTCGGGTATCACAGAAATGGCCGATCCATACGCGACATATCCAGCGAGTTGAAGTACCCAAAATCGACAGTGGCCTACGTGATTGGCAAGTGGAAGATGAGAGGTGAATGTCAGAATGTGCCCCGACCCGGCAGACCCACAAAACTAGGAGTTAGAGACCGACGGGTGCTGGCCAGAGAAATTCGGAAGAATCGCACCAAATCGATGGGCTACATCCGCGAAATATTTCAACAGGCATCCGGAAGTGTTCTTTCGATGAATACCATCCGTAAGGAAGCCCATCTGCTCGGTTATCATGGACGTGCTGCCGCCCACAAGCCTTTGATCACCAAGTCCAATAGCGCTGCTCGGTTAACGTGGTGCAAAAAACGTCGACAGTGGACCGTTGAAGAGTGGAAACAGGTTCTCTGGAGCGACGAATCAAGGTTCACCCTCTACCGTTCGGATGGCAGGGTCTGGGTTTGGCATCTGCCTGGAGAACGCCTCCTGCCGGAATGTATTGTGCCAACTGTGAAGTTCGGCGGCGGTGGAATTATGCTATGGGGGTGTTTCTCCTGGTATGGCACGGGACCCTTGGTCGCAATTCCTGGTAGACTCAACGCCGAGACCTACTGCACGATTTTGGATCACCATGCGCTTCCTACGTTGTGGCAGTTTTACGGGGTGGACCCATGTTACTTTCAGGGTGACAATGCCAGCTGTCATGTTGCGAGGTCCACCATGGCTTGGTATGGTGACAATGGGGTTAATACAATGGACTGGCCTGCGCAGAGCCCGGACCTTAATCCTATCGAGCACCTCTGGGACGAGTTGGAGCGTCGACTTAAAGGGTGCCCCACCGTCCGAAATCGGTGAAGGAACTGACCTGTCTTCTCCAAGCCGAGTGGAAGAAAATACCGCTAGCCGGTATTTTCTTCCACTTTGACACCTGCCACCCGGGCCTACACTACTTGTGTATTTCATAATATTTCTCATGTATTCTGGAGAGTTAATTCTGCTCTTTCTGATCATACAGGTCCACAATCTTAATTATTTTTTTCTCTAGTTAAAATCTCCGCGAGTAGAAGTTTTCAGAGTGTGGAGGCCTTCAGCCCCACCCACACTGCCCCCCAGCGACTAGGGATTGGCAGGGGTGTTTGGAAGTTTGGGTTGAAAGGTCGGCCATGTTTCCCCAAGAGTGGAAGAAGTTTAGTTGCATAAGAGGTAAGCTCTCCTCATTGTCTTTGGGTGTTATGTTTTCCAGGTTCAATATTTGAACTTCTTGAACATTTTTTCTTTTTTTGCTTTAAGCATTTAGGCACTGGCAAATCTATTAACTTTTTTGCGGATTTTAACTCTTTCTTTTCTTGGTATCTTTGCGCGTTTTTGGGGGCAACTAAGGCCAAGCAGCCGGCCGTTTCATTGTTCTTGTAGTCTGCGCTGTGTTTTCAATGTAGTTAAGGTCTTAATAACTACTTAATTTTGCACTTAAAGCACTTCTGAAATACTTTGTACATATTGCAACTAATTGTTTATGTCACATAACCTTCACAAAGCATTTCTTTAGTTTATTATTGTCTTTATTTTATTCTCGTTTTTGTGTTGTCAGAGGTTGTGGAGTGGGGGGTTTTGTGATCCAGTTTTCTTTCGGGAATCTGTGCTTTGGAAAAAAATTGATTTTTCCTTTTTTATTGCAATGTTAAGAATTTGTAATACTTTTGTATTGCTATTCAGGTTTAAATTCTCTCTCAGGCGAACTTGGCAATTTGTTATTGCTGAACATTATTTCGGATTCATTATGTCACTCTTACAACTTGAGTTTTTCTATAATCATCTTCTTTCTGTTTAATAGTAACAGATGAAGAGCATGGGTCGGGCCAGAAAAGTTATGGATGCAAGCTAAATTGTTAACTAAAGCTTGGTTATACAACTCTGTGGAAGTCATGACATATATATATATATATTTAAAAAAATTTTTTGGTGGGATTATTACTTGCATCTATGACTTTGCAGAAACCCATTTCCAAATAGGTCTTTGTGGAAGTGAGAAAATGCAGAGTTTTTGCTGGTCCTTGATAAAGCCAAGGCTCAGTATTCTCGACACTTTCTACATTCAGTTGTTCTATTTTTTCTCTTGTTACTCACACCAGTCAATACATAATGTTTTGCTTCAGTCTCTTCTTAATAGAATGTGAATTCTGAATTTTCATAACTGCTGCGTTGCGCGTTTTGATCTTCAGGTTATTTTGCAACTTTCGTTTTAAATTCTAAAATTTTTCTTATGTTTTTGGCTTTGCTCTCTCTCTCTCTCTCTCTCTATATATATATATAGACGAACGGACCACCTATGGACATCCAAGATTTCAGACTGGATTCGAAGGGGCAGAAAAAGACCCAAAGGAACACCACTTGGGAGACGGGTGGATGAAACTCGAAAAAATGCGGGAGTGACATGTAGGAGACTGGCTCAAGACAGAACGTTGTAAAAGAAACTTGGGGAGACCTTCATCCAGCAGTGGATTGATAATGGTTGACACTGAGGATGTGTGTGTGTGTGTGTGTGTGTGTGTAATAACGTGTTGGTCCACCTTTCTGTGCGATCACGGCTGGCAGACGCCTAGAAACAGATTCTCCAAGGTGTCGAACATCCTCCATGTATAACTTGATTCATGTGCGTTGCAGCAGCTCAGTCAGTTCACGATCATTCCGATCAAGAGTTCTCACACCCCGTTCTAACATATCCCACAAATGCTCAATTGGGTTACAGTAAGGTGAGTTTGAGGGCCAAGGCAATGTGACGAATTCGTTGTCGTGTTTCTCCAACCACTCAGTGGTTATATGTACTTACCCGATGGCATGGTGCATTGTCCTGTTCAAAGATGCCATTGTGGTCCGGGTAAATCTCCTGCAGATATAGATGGAGATGGTCGGCTAACGGGTCCCTGAAGCGTTCACCGTTCAGTGTTTTTTTAGCCCTAGGTCGTTGGTGATCACCAACGGACCTAGGGCTTGCCAGGAAATAGCTCCCCAGAGACCAGAACTCTACCTCCGCCAGCCTGTTGAACCCCAACTATGCAATCAGGGGTTAGGGCTTCTTGCTGTTTACGCAATATGCGAACACGGCCATTAGCATGGTGCAGCAGAAAATGGGAATCATCACTCGTAGGTGACGTTCTTTCATTTGTCGAGGGTCAAGGCGTTGTTTGCGATGACTGGGCATAATTATGGGTACCCTCTTTGGTCTCCGGCTGTAGAACCCCAGCCGAAGCAAGCTACCGCTCATGGTGCTTGTGGAAATATGTCGAACTGCGCAGCTGTTGTACTGGTGGGTGAGCTGGGTGACTGTTGCACGTCGTTGCTGAGATACCAATCATGACACCCGACACTCACCACTAGGATAAACCGTGCGTGGCTTACCAATGTGAGCACTTCTGCTGGATATCTATGCATGGTTAATCCGGTCCTGGTACACCCTTGATACAGTAGTACGGGAGTAGACAACGAGTGCGGTTGTTTCCGAAATACTGACACCTGCCATCCGGGCCTCAACTACCTGGCCACGTTTCGCCATTATTCGCAAACACTTACTGATTACGTACAAAGGATAGGTATGCACAATTTATAGTAGCTGCACGTGATGTTGATCTCACGTGGCACTTTGTTATCGCTCCGAATATGTACACCTGGGGTGTTTCTAATGCAAAACTAATTCTGACTGAGGTGGCCGTGTGTATCTCGTGTCCCGATATTTTGAGCATTTGCGTGAGCTTTACTTCCTGTCGTCTCTCCTATCTGTGTGTTTTGTCATTATAAAGGTACGAACTATGCCTTCACCTACTCTTACCTCACAGTTCGCTCTCATTATGAAGTGGTGCTCATTTTTCATCTTTAAACATCGTTTGTTAACATTTGGAAGCCGCCAAAATGGCGGCTTCCGGTGATCGTGTCTTAGTGTTAGTTGATCACACCCCACTCTCAAACTCCATGGAAGTAGATGCACCCTCGGTCCCAGATGCCACTGTCATTGATGACGTCATCCCCTCCACCAAGACGTTTCCGTCTCAGTACTCGGTTCACACGTGCCTCCTCTCTCTCTCTCTCTGCGACTGTTGTGCCTTCCCCTTCTGTGCCTACCGTTGCACAGTTGCCTTCTCATGATTCAGTGCTGCCATCTCCACCTCTAAAGCCGTCGGGGAAGACATCATTCGTGACTGGTTTTCTTTTTTTTTTTTTATTGTAGGTTTTACGACCACCGTGAGCAACTCAATGGGCTGTAAGCAGTCGCCCGTCCCTAAATTAGGGTCACTGGTTCCAGGGAAGGGAGAGAGCCAGTGCCTTAAGACAAACACAACATCCATGCCTGACCGGGATTCGAACCCGGACCTCTTTCGGACAAATGATCAAAGGTCATCGCTTAGACCACTGCGCCAGCGGGGCGGCTGACTGGTTTTCAACGCCGTTCAACTTCCTCTTCTGCTCCTGCCTCTTCAGTACCGTCATCGCCAGGTATCCCGATTGTACAGATCTAAAAAACTGTTACCGCGGCACTTGATGATCAGTCAAAAGTAGGCAGAGATTTTGCCTCCTTATTCGATCAAAGTGACTTTTTCATGCCCTACCCAACACTGCTCTACCTTGTTACATGGAGGCTCTATCTTTCCATATTCCTGCAACAGCCATTTCCAGAATCACCAGAACTCCTCAAGATACCTCTGCGCTGTTTGACCGCAAAACTGATGCGGACTTCTTGGCCAACGGCTTGAACATTAGTGCTCACCACATCATTCCACCTCCACTTTCGAAGAGATCTGTTACAATCACTTTCCACTCTGCCCCTCAGGCGATTCCTGATGACTTACTTCCGTTGCTAGCTGACAAAGTCTATAAAATTGTTGGAAAAGTCAACCGCCTTTCGGATGCTCCTCGGGACACCCGTTTCGCCCACGTCTCTGGACTTCGAAGACAACTGTTGGTTGTCGACCAGGCCTTGCGTTTTTGGAAGAGAACTGTTGGTTGACCAACCAGGCCTTGCTAGATTGCCCCACAGATGCGACTGTTAACATCTGTAATCGTTCATATATTTTCAAGATCTTTACCACTCATTATTGTACACAGTGTCTGACGCAAGATCACACCACAGCAACGTATGCAAACCAACGATATGACCCTCCTGGTGATCACCCATCCGCTGCAGCTGGCTCTTCCTTGCCATTTGATATATGAGCAAGTACATCTGCTGGTGTTGCTCCACAGTCTTACGTGCTTCCTCCAGGCCATCTGAAAAACTCCAGCCATTTTCCACCGTTGTCCCAGCGAAAAGAACTGCATCCTTCTCCACGCCCCTTGGAGACTGTCCCGACCACTAACATCTCAGCGACTGAACTGCCCGACTCTGATGTGTCAAGTGTTCCTCCCGTGCTTCCCATTAGGGAATCATCAGTGCTACCTTCCGGACCGGAAGCCCCAACTGTGGCTCCACCGGTCTCTTTTTTCCAGGAACACACTGCTGTCGTGGCTCCTTGTTGTGCCCTGTCCCTTTCCGACGAATCTGACTCTCACACTGATGACTTATCTGTGCAATACGTTCTCCCTCCTTTCAACTCTGAGACCGTCCCTGATCAGCTAATGGACGTGTCGACTGTTCCTTCCTCTTTTAGCAGGTATGTTTCTTCGAAGAAATCTAACAAACAGAAGAAGGTGCGTTGATTGTCCCGTTCGCCTCCTACGGACATCTCCGAGAGATCGACTCTTCTTGATGCCTCTTCGGTCCCAGCCGAACACCGTACTGTGAGCCTGCGCTCTCGCTCCAGCACAGCTTCCGAGTCTCCGACCATCACTGCTGCCGACACTACACGAGCAGTAGACTCGATCCCTTTGATTCCCGGGCCGTTGTCCCGTCAACAACTTCTGCATCTTCTTTCTGCAAGCACGAACGCACAGATCCTTTCATCAAGTTTTGCTGATCTTTTCACTTAAGACATTCAAGCTGCTGCTTGTCAGTTCGAACAACAAATCCATCATTTTCAATCTCCCGCCGTTCTCATCAACGATACTCTGCCCTCGTTTGCACCTTTTTTCGCGCTTGAGACGCTTCAAAGAGATTTCTGAGTCGTCTCTGTGAGATACTCTTCCATCTGAGGTTGCTGACTCTTAGTTCCCTGAATACCAGGGGGTTTGTGGATCCAGGGGGTTTTGCGGATGCTCGCAGATCTTGTTACTTTTGATTCGGACATTATTTTTTCTTCAAGAAATAGACTGCTCCTCGTCCATTGCATTCACCTCTTGGTCGATTCCTCGTCCCGGTTGGTCAACTTCAGATTCATCGTCCTCTTCTCTGCTCTTTTCTTTTTATTCTAGCAAATTTCACCGTCTATGACTACATCTTGTATATTCGCTTTCTTAACCCCCTTCTGGATGTTACCACCATTCAATCACAGTAGCTATCCTCTTTCCGTGTCTCCCTTTCTACCCATTTGCAGGTTTGAACTTCTTCTGGCGTTCCAGACAGACTCTGACGACATTTTCCACCCTTTTGTTGCCAGGTTCCGCATGGTTCCGAGTCTCTTCTTCAGTTGTCACACTTCTTATGTAATTCAAGCTCCTTTTTTTCGGTTTCGGGGTATGGCGTTCTTCCTCGCAATCCATTCCTTTCGCAAGAGCAGTTTGTTTTTCGAGGCGATTTTTTTCTTCCCGTCCGCCGGTTTTTTTTTCACTTTCTTTTGTTCTATTTTATTGTGTTTCCCGTTGTGTATTTAGCGTGTACATTATTATCGTGCTCCCGCACGCTCTAATTTTCTTAATCTCTCACCAGCGCGCATCTTTATTACATTGTCGTCGATTTTCTATAGTCACACACGGCGAGGAGCCTCTGACTATAGAGCTTCTCCTTTTGATGCAGTTCTAGGTTCGGGATTTTCCCTCTATATTCTGTCTGATTTTATTTTTTATGTGCCTGTATATCAGGTATTATTGTTATGTGTCACTCTGTACTGCACATTTGCTGTATGATGTACCGTGCCTTTTAAGTTTTCACAGATACTTTCTCTCTTTTTCCAGGTTTTGTCATTATCACTGTGACCCATAACACTTGTCTATTTCTCATACTGTTTACATTTTGCATCATTGTGTTTTTCCCTACGTTTGGCATTTTGTTATTTGATATTGTTAACACCCTTTATTTTTCATTTAACGTGCCCCGTGTGAGCTAGTTTATTGTTCTATCGTGTGGACACTCCTACATGTGCTTTGTGTCCTTTATTTTTGCTGTTATTTTTTACGTATCTCATTTTCTGCCTATATGCATAAATGCGAATAATCTGAGTACCCTACTAGGTGCTCACAGTTTCTAAATAAAATAAATAACTCAGTATATATATATATAAGGTTGTATCTCATGGAATTTATCTTGCCTTTTGAGTACGAATCTGGTTAAATCTGTATAAAACATATTTTCAATTGAATTTCCATCAAACCCGGGGCCGGGAAAATGCCCTTCGTGTGGGGTGCAGAGTGCCCGTCGTGGCAAGAGTGTGTAGAGTATGGTACGAAGAAGGGCATAGGACACGAAGAGAAGGTTCTGGACGTCATACAGAGACAACGCCGAGGTACAACCGTCATCTCATGAGGATGTCTTTCAGTGACCGTTCTGAATCATCAACGGCGTTCGCACAACAATGGCGAAATGTAACGCATTATACAGTACTATGTCAGCTGTAACAGTACGTCGCCGGTTATTACAGTTCAGACTGCAGGCTCGACGGCCTCTCATCAGGCTACTTTTAACACCGCAGCAACGAACCGCTAGGCTGCAATGGTGTATCGAACAAAGGGATGAGCGTGACGAATAGCGCAATATCGTGTTCGCGGACGAAACGCGCTTCTGTTTAGGCGAAAATAATTACCGCATCTGTGTCCGCCGATGGCATGGGGAGAGGCGTCAGGAAGAGTGTATTCGAATCAAGCATATCGCACCAACACGAGGTATTATGGCCTTGGGTGCTATCGGGTACGAAATTAGATCACCTCTCGTGAGAGTCCGTACTACCATAACAAGTGCTCGTTACATCAATGATATTCTACGACCGCTCACCCTTCCGTACCTGCAGGACGTCCCGTAGAAATTCAGTATTTTTTATAATATATTCTTTTTTGCCTTTATTCAGTTCCAAAATACTCAAAATTTTGAATAGATATTAATTCACATGGTGCGCTCAATACGGAAAACAAATCCTTATACGCAAAACAGTGCAAGTGAAGAGCCGAAATGAGAATGCTTGGAAGTCTGCAGTTTTCCGCCGAGTTGCCATGGTAACCGTGATGTCACCCTACCCAATCTGCTCGCTCAAGTGAAGTGTTTCAGCTTCACGCGCCTTACCTCTGCATCTTTCAGTTTTTGAGCGTAAAGTCGTGAGAGATCACGGTGGAGTGGGCGGACTACCAAGGTACCATGCAATCTGCTAGGGCTTTTTCTTTGTGGTGCTGTGGTACATTATTTTCCGAAAGGAATTTGTTCTTTCGTGCTTTGTGATTATTTGTTGAAAGCTTTAACTGATATTTTAGGTTTGTGTACAATTTAACTGATGGTGATAGTTTTTAGTATGCATCCTGTGGACGACATTGTTTGTAATTTATTGCAAACTCCATTTACACTGTGGAAAGATGAAGATGAAAGAGACATTTTGCTTCAAGGACGACCAACGGATTCACTGACAATTGTTGCCCAGAACGAAATCAATAAGAGTGGTAAATCTAACAATATTAATTTTAAAAATTGTTGGTTTACTGAATATAAATGGATTTGCAGCACTTCTGTGTTTTTTTTTTTTTTTTTTTTTTTTGCCCTGCTTACTTTTTAGTAATAAACATTCGCCGTGGAATAAAGACGGATTCTCAGATTTATTAAGCGTAACACGGTCACTTCATAAACATCGTGATTCTAGCGAACACCTGAAATGCGGATTAATGTTTAGGAATTTTGAAAAAATTCAAAACACCATTGCCGATGCCCTGAGGAAGAACGCTAGGCTTTTGAAAACGCATTTTAACGAAATGTTCGTTTAAATAGACTTTTCCTGCAGACAGTGATTGATGCAGTATTAGTCTATACTGTATTTGAGCAAGCAAGAACTAGCATTTCATGGCCATGACGAAAGCATGGGCTCGATAAATCGTGGAAATTTCATTGAATTACTTTCATTGTTGATATGAAGTTCTTTAGAAATTGAAAATCAATACGAAAGGATAAAAAAACTATTCAAAATGAATTAATTGAATGTATTTCTGAATATATAAACGATCACGTCAAAAATTAAGTAATTTTTTATTGTTGATTCTGAAGGTGTATTGGTTGAGGGATTTTTGGGTTTCCATGCTGTGAATGAAGATAGAACGTAAGGAGCTTTATACAAAACGCTAGACAAAATTTTGGAACAGTCTGATTACCAACACAAATAAATAGGACAATGTTACGATGGGGCAAGTATAATGTCTGGACACTTAAATGGGCTACAGAAAAAAAAGTCAAGGATAAAGCTTCTCAAGCTGTTTTTGTTCAAGGCTTAGTTCATCGTTTGAATCTTGTATTACACCAGAGTCTTTCTAAAATTTCTAAGTGTCGAATACTTTATGCAAGCCTCAGTGGAATTGCTTCGTTTGTTCACCATTCTGCGAAGCAGTCTTATACACTTATATCAACAACCGCACGACGCAGACCAACCATAACAGAAACTCGATGGTCCTCCACTTCGAAATTAGTAAGTGTAGTTGTTGAAGATTGGGATAAATTGAAGGAAGTGTTCGGATTTCTGACGAATAGCGAATAATCAGACAAAAAATCAATTCATCTTGCCAAGGGGTTTTTGAATGATATGAACACTTTCGAATTTACATTTTTGGCTCCACCGATCTATTATTCGAACTTTTGAAGAAAAAATAACTAAACATAAACTACTGTGTAACTCAAATTAAAAAAAAAAAAAAAAAAAAACCTCGTGAAATTTTGAGCCATAAAAGGAACGATGAGTTATTTGAAACACAGTTTGGAAAAGCTAGCAAAATCACAGAAATAAGCACGGGAATATGCTGCTCTTACACAGGAAACAATTTTTCAAAATTATAAACAATTGTATTTTGAAATTTTGGACCACATTCTTATGGAAGTGGATATAAGATTTCAAGACTGTAAGAAACTTCAATTTGTCTGACTTGCTGACACAACCAAATTCGAATAATTTAATGCATGCTTTCCCACTAGCGCTCTTGAAAATCTACATTTTTACGGAAACATATTTACTAAACACCAGCGCCTTAAAAATGAACTAAGTCTTGTATATGCCGATTAAAAATTAAGGAATATATTGACTCAAGAACTCCTTCGAGTGTTTCACGGAGACAAAGACATTTTTACAGTGTAACGTACCAGGAGATGTGACGTACCTGCCAGAAGGACGCACACGACATAAAAGCAGATAGGAATCAGAATAAAACGTCCGCGTAGCTCAATTGGTAGAGTGACTTATTCCGGAATGAGGGGATCCGGGTTCGAATCCTGGCGTGGACAGAAATGACGGAGAAATTTACTTCGTTATAACAGAAGATTATAAATTGGTTTTCCTCAGTTTAACAATTCCATCTACAAGTGTGCCAGTGGAAAGAAGTTTTCTTAAAAGAATACAAACTTGCTCAAGAAACACTAGTTCCCAAGATAGACTTGCTTCTCTGGCAAATATTTCTATTCAGGAAGACATTTTATTGATGCTCACGAAGAAACAACCATCTTATGACGACATAATCGACAAATTTGCAGCTTTAAGAGGAAGAAAAATTGATTTAATATACAAAAAATAAGTAAATCCTCATTAATGGATTTTCATTGTAGACAGTATATATCTTTTCATACTGCTCTTGTACCTCTTGACCTATTTTTCCAACCACGAGCCGCCACTGTCGCACACGTAGCACAAACTAAGTACAGTGTGTTGGCACCCCTCCCCCAAGAATCACGCAGTTGTCTCTTGATAAGCCCAAATTAAAGGCACAAAGAATTTCATTCATCGAGAGTCGATTGTCTCCAGGTGCACTCATTTCTCTAGGCTAGGGGTGGTCATAATTGAATGGCTTATCGGTGATTTGTCGATACACCGATGAGCCATTCCATTATGACCACCCCTAGCTTAGAGAAATGAGTGCGCCTGGAGATCGAACAGTGGCGCAGATGTGAAGTTCACAAAGCAGTATATATACAACCCGAGGACCGGCTTTCGGTTAGTAGAGTGTTCGGAGTCAGAATGGGAAAAACTGCCGATTTATCGGAGTTTGATGAAGGACAAAATGTGATGGCACGGCCCCTCGGAACTACTATCTCGGAAACGGCGCGGCTAGGCGGTTGTTCACGTGCCGCTGTAATGAGTACGTATCAAAAGTGATGCACAGATGGCCAAACGACGGTTCGTCCTTGGCCCTAGCTCATTGATGCCAGAGGGGAGCGGGGACAGTCGCGCATTGTTCACAGCGACAGCCGGGCCACAGTGCTACAAATCACCCGCAGCTACAACAGTGGTGATCAGGGCAATGTGTCACAGCACACAGTTCATCCCATCCTTCTGCGCATGGGCCTGCGTAGCCGAAGGCCCAGCCCCCATTCTCACTGCACGTAATCGCCAACAACGTATGAAGTGGACCCAAAGATCATCGAGATTGGACCGTGGATGATTGGAAGAAAGTGGCCTGGTCTGACGAATCAACATTCCTGGTGCATCACGTAGACAGCCAAGCACTGATACGCCAATTACCAACGGAGGCTATGGCACCTGTATGCACTGTTGGACGGAAACAGGCCGCCGCCGGCGGTGGTGTTATGCTGTGGGCGATGTTTTCTTTGGACAGTTTAGGCCCCATTATCCCAATAGCACAATCCTTGACAGTTGTCAGGTATCTGAATATCGTTGCGGACCAAGTTCACCCATTCATGGCAACTGTGTTCCCTGCTGGTGATGGCCATTACCAACAGGATAATGCGTCATGCCACACTGCCAGAGTCGTCAAGTAGTGGTTCGAGGAACATGCCGCTGACTTTCTGTTAATGCCCTGGCCTCCAAGTTCATTTAACATGAACCCAATCGAACGTTTGTGGTTCGACTTGGAAAAGCGAGTTTGCGCTAAATTACCACCACCCCGAAATGTACGGGAACTGGAGGACCTGCTGTTGACATTATGGTACCACATACTCCAGGATACCTATCGCCACCTCATCGTATCGATGCCTTGCCGAGTTGCCGATGTTTTGCGGGCTAAAGGGGTCTTACAGCTTATTAGATAAGTGGTCATATTGTAATGGCTCATTGGCGTAAAATCTACATTACAGTAGTTCTGGGTTTGTACGTGTGATTGAATTACTGCGATTTGTGTATTTTTATCACTTCAAGGCTTTACGACGGAAAATGATTCGGAAATAAAGGCACTTACTTTAGACATTGAAAAAAAAAACCCCACTGAACTCAATTAATGTCAAACTTTCGTTGTTCTTTTCCTGAGAATTTCTTCGTCTTAATCTGGACGAGAAAATCGTTTTCTACTCAAGATTCTTTTCCTGTTGATTTCTTAATGTAAGGTAGAAGTTAATTGATCTGTCACGTGACGATGGAATGTAACGTTAATTCAAAACAGAAAATTGTGCAATTTCCATTAGAATTAAGAGATGGCAGAAAGTTAATTTCAGATAGAACAATGAAGCTCTTTTGTCATCTTTACCACAACACATCCCTGCTGATTAGGATTTTGTACACTACTTAACATCAAAAATAAATATAGAAATAAAATAAAGACTGAGTTCCTCATTGAAACGAGGTAAATTCAAACGAGTCAAAATTATATGAACTAAAACCGCTAGAACATCATTTTTGAGCTGATGTTTTTAAAGTCCACCATAAAAGGGTAATGTTGAAAAGAAATAAATATGAAACTAGTCATTGGGGTGCAGTTTTAAATATTTTGTGATTTGTTCAAATCTTAATGGTGCACAAAAAGTTCTGTACTCGATTTGAATGTACAAATCGAGAGTCCTTGGTCTACACTAACATACTTGCACAGATTGCTACTATCTGTGACACTTAGTAGTGTAAAATAAGAAGTTTTACTTGTGAGTCGGTCAGACACAAAAACGTGCTTTAAATGTGTTTTTCGTCCAGTGCTCCATTCGAGATTTAAAAGAAATGTGTGAATATTTCACTATATATCACAACAGCATTTCACTTTGAGCCTTAGACCTGAAACACTGCTTTACTTACAAGAACTTGTGTTCTTTTCTCATCCCATTAGAAAACAAAAAGGAGTTTTGTGAGCAAGATCCTATGGAATTTCGTGATGACAAAAACAGATCAACTAAAGCATGACTATTACGAAGCATTTCTTTCGCTTCTCATCTGACTCACGCCATAGATCCCGTCGTTTAAATACATTTTCTCCGAGTGGCCGCCGTCTTTCCAAAGAATGAAAAACGACATATTGTTGTTCGATTGCATTTCCCCTGAAACCAAAAAATTCATTTTTCATGCCACCATTGCACAAGGACAAGGTAAACAGGTCTGGTAGAGCAATGTCTACGTGAACCACACATGCGATTACATGGTACGGGATGTAATATCTCTCTGAAGGATATCTTACATCGCTCCTTGTCTGAAACCTAGTCTTATGTATGTGGTTAGTCTGGGGACGGGCATGCGAAACCGAACCGGTTCAATGGTCTGCGTTCGGACTTGATTCTTTTTTTCTCTTCTCTGTTATTGTGTGGTCTGCCAGAAAACATTTTCTTTCCAAGTAGCTAAACTTTTTCACCTCGAAAACAAAACTACAGGTACGCACTATTGCGGAACTAGAGGTGAATTTTTTTTAGCTCTTTTTTTCCGTACCCCTCTTTTTCTTCTTCACTTCAGAATTTTCCAAACAACTGATTGTCTTAATGTTTGTTTCGCAAACCGTATGGCTGTCAAAGTTTTCTCTGGTAAATCACAAAAGATTTTACTCACACATCATCATCATCATCATCATTGTCAACCATTATCAATCCACTGCTGGACGAAGGTCTCCCCAAGTTTCCTCCACAACGGTCTGTCTTGTGCCAGTCTCCTCCATGTCACTCCCGCATACTTTCGAATTTCATCCACCCATCTTCCATGTGGTCTTCTTCTGGGTCTTTTCCTGTCCCTTGGAATCCAATCTAAAATTTCGGCTGTCCATCGATGGTCTGTCCTTCTGGCAGTATGTCCAGCACACTGCCATTTCAGGGATTTAACTCTGATCATGATGTCTTCCACTCTTGTCATTTTTCGGATCCACGAGTTCCTCTTCTTATCTCTCCTGGTTACACCAAGCATGCACCTCTCCATCCTTCTTTGAGTGGTCTGCAGCCTTTGTATGTCTCTTTTAGTTAAGGTCCACGTCTCTGCACCATACGTAAGCACTGGAAGGATGCATTGATCAAACACTTTTCTTTTAAGACATAATGGCATATTGCTCTTGAAAATTATGCTGTTTCTTCCAAAAGCTCTCCAGGCAAGTTTTGTACGCCGATTAATTTCTTCATCAATGTGACCCTCACTTGATATCTGCTGTCCAAGATAAACGTACGTGTCTGTTATCTCCAGCTTTTCTCCATCAATCGATAAATCTTCATTTCTTGTAAAAGCATTGAACATCACTTTTGTCTTCTGAAAGTTCATTTTTAATCCCACTTCTCTACTCTTCTCAGCAAGTTCCTGGATCATACTCTGCAGCTCTGATGGGGTAGTTGCAAAAATGACTATGTCATCAGCAAAACGAAGGTGGGTTAGATAATCTCCATTAATCTTTATCCCTTTGTTTTCCCAGTTCAGTGATTGAAAGACACTTTCCAATGTGGCATTAAAGATCTTCGGAGATATGGTGTCACCTTGTCTCACCCTTTTTCCAATTTTCATGTGTGTTGTATTTTCAAACAGCCGAATCTTTGCACTTGCATTTTCATAGATGTTATTAATAATATTAACGTACGCATCTTCAATACCGCAGGATTTCAGAGCCATTGTAACTGCTGATGGTTAAACCGAATCAAAGGCTTTTTCATAATCGATAAAAGCCATGCACAATGGAAGTTCATATTCCCTCGCTCTTTCAATTAGTTCTCTCAGTACGTGGATATGATCTATTGTGCTGTAGCCACTCCTGAATCCAGCTTGTTCTCTCGTTTGAGCCATGTTCAGTGTTACCTTCAAACGGTGTGAAAGAACTTTAGTGAAGATTTTATAAACCACTGATAGGAGGCTGATAGGTCTGTAGTTCCAAAATCCTCAATGTCACCTTTTTTATGTAGCAAGATCATTGTAGCGTTGTTCCAATCCTCAGGAATCTTCCCTTCATTAAGGCATAGAGTGAAAATTTGGGCGAGTACTGTTTCGATTTCTCCACTTGCTTCTTGTATGATGTCTACAGTAATTCCATCTTCTCCTGGAGCTTTTTCCCGCTTCATGTTCTTGATTGCATGTGCAACTTCTGCTGGGAGAACAGGAAAAACTCTGGTACTGGTACCTTTCATGATGTCTGGAGTACATGTATCATCCCTTTCATATAATTTGGAGTAGAAATCTTTCACTCTTGTCAAAATTTCGCCTCTATTTCTTTGTACAGAACCATCTTCTTTTCTCAGTGCAATAATCTGTTTTCTTCCCTTACTGAGATGTCCCTTTGCTATCTTTAGGCTTTGGTTGTTTTCAATTGCTTTCCTTACTAGTTCACAGTTGAATTTCCTTACGTCTTCAGTGATACTTTTTCGTACTGTCTTGCATAGCTCTATATATTCCACTTTGGTAGTCACATCTACTTTAGTTGCCCTCATCTCTCTTCTTTTTTGCATCAACATTTTGGTTTTTCCTGATAATTTGTTCACATGCAACTTGTTCTTAGACCCAGCTAATTTTGTTGCTGTTTCCATAAGAGCTTTGGTTACTTTTCTGTTAACTTCAGAAATATCCACTTCTTCCGATGTTATACCTTCTAAAGCAGAGAATCTGTTCTTCAGTTCCAACTTGAAGATATTATGGTGTTTTTTAAGGTTGGTTATGTCGATACATTTTGTTTGTCTTATGAGCTTGCTACGTTCGAGTTTAGTGTTGAGGTGCATCTTACATCTCACCAATCTATGGTCACTACCTGTGTTGAACTTGTTTAGCACACTGCAGTATTCTATGACGAATTGTTTGTTACACATAATAAAATCAATTTCACTTGTCGTCCCATTTGAATGTCTCCATGTCCATTTCCTGTGTGGCTTTTTCTTGAAAATGGAGTTCAAGATGAAAAACCCTTCTGCCTCTGCAAACTCTACGAGAGTATTCCCACGCTGGTTTCTGTTGCCGTGACCGAATTTACCTACTGAAGTTTCATTCTGTTGCCGTTGCCCTATTTTTGCATTGAAATCTCCCATAATTATCTTTAAGTGCTGCTTACCTTTATTATTTAGATGACGAATTTCCTCATAAAATTCTTCAATTTCTTACACAATAATAAATATAAACCTTAGAAGCACCATATTCTTCATTATTGACTAGCACAGTTTCGTTTGAAAATACAATCATACTGGTACACAATTCTTCGATTTACGAAATCCTGGCTGTACGATGCTCTATAAGGTAGGGTGCCGTTGATAATTACCCAATGCACAACGGTTTTGTCCTGAAAAATTCCCTAAACTTGAGAGGAAGGGACAGCATACCCGAGTAAGTTCTTGTGTTCCCACAGCAATAAAACATACATTTGAGCATATACACTTTTACTATTTGAGCAGGGACACTTTTACTATTTGAGCATGTACATTTTTACTATCTGACCATGTACATCATAGTTCATTTTCTTATCATGACCATCATGGCCTTCGACTGTTCTTTCACGCAAACATCGTGTCCATAGACTGGCAATATCGTATATACAGGGTGTCCATAAATAAAGCATACAATTTCAGTATGCTATTGAAAAAAAACCTACAATAAATAACATCTTACTTTTAATGTCAAAACACATGGTAACTGTGAAAGTTGTTTTTTAAATGTCAGTAGGTCTCCACGTGTGCTCCGTTGGTTGCTCCCAGGATGTCTAAATGATAGTCCAGGTCCACCCACGTACGCTGCAAAGTGTCAGGTGTAACAAGAAGGAAGGCTGCAGTAATGCGTTCTTTGAGCTCAGTGATTGATGTAACATTTTTCTTGTACACAGTGTCCTAAATAAAGCCCCAAAGAAAAACAAATTGCATGGAGTAATTATCAGGAGAATGGGGGTGGCCAAGCAGTAGGACCCCACGTCCAATCCAACGCCCTGGAAAATGGTGGTCTAAAGATCTTCGTATATCCAAAGTCCACTGCGGAGGCGCTCCATCTTGCTGGAAAATGATGTCTTGAACATCCTGTACTTGTGGAATTTCGAATTGTTCTAACATGTTCTTCGGGCTCCTTAGATAAGCCTTACGCACGTCCTCCATCTTTGCGTTCGAAATGGAAGGTCTCCCAGTGCTTTTGCTTTTTAAACCACTTCCTGTTGTTTTTAATCTATTTACCCATTGTCTGATGCTCCTTCGTGTCGGCGGCTGTCTCTTGTACTCCGTTCTGAACTTACGCTGAACTGTTGTTAGAATTTTTTACTCCGCAAAGCAAAACACACTCGCTGCTTCCTCCACTGGGGAAGCCATGTCTGTTGTATTCCGTGTTTGACGAGATTTTTCATTACATGACACATCTAGCGCCATCTATCATGACTTCACAAACTTTAACACTTGCCACGTTTCTTGACGCTAAAGCAAGTTTTTTCTATCATATTTTTAATAGGATACTGAAGTTGTATACTTCATTTACAGACACCCTGTACTTTTCTTTATTTGTTGTTTTCAACAATGTGTTACTGCACCCGACAAAAATAGTCTACACTTTGGAAAGCTGGGAAATATATGAAAAATTTGGGGAATGCTCGTTTCTTTCGACCCAAAATGAACTTTTCCTGTGTCTCTTCTGGTAACCCTTACTACAACCAGAGGAAAAACTGCAGCCGGAAAATTTAGAAAACATGTACTTGGCCGTGATTACGTCTCTTCTATCTAAATCCCACAATTCTTTTTAATGCGTCTTCTAGAAACAGCGATACTGTGATAGCCACATACACACAATTATGCAACCAAGATGAAAAGTTGTATTTGTTTCACGTGTCATACTGTCCTATACAAAACGACTTCTAACCTGACTTTTAAATGCGGTGAATGATATGTCCACAGGTTGTCGGACAAACAAAAAAACAGCCACAAGTATATACTTCATTCTTTTGACATATACATGTATGTCAAAAAGCGTACTAAAATGTATTGCATCACAAATGAAATTAAGACATATAAATACAACGAATTAAAACGTGCAAAATAAATTACATTAAAATCCATGGCAGTAAACCCACGGTGCATGTTAATGAATCCAATAGTAGTGAAACACTAAAACACACAAGAGCTCCAATGATTTTAATAGTACACGAATTCAGAAATATGAGAACAAACCAAACTCATGAGATCTTTCAAGTTTCCTAAATCTCATCTTCAGATGAAAAACAATTTTAACCCTAAGTTCGGGTAATCATGGTATATATACACATGTGCAACAACCACGTCGGTGTGCAACGGGTGACGTACAAAGTCCTTTACCCGATTGGTTGGGAGGCTACCCATGTAGAAGTTTGACAGCCGTGAGGAAGTAACTATACATAAAGATTAAAAACTAAGTGGGTACGGGGTGGGGGTCCCACCCTGTACTTATAACAAATCAACAAGAAGCTGGTGGTATTATATAATAGATCTTGTGACGTAAAGAGTTCTAGAAAATTGTCATTACAACACTCGGGTCCTTTTGACATAATCACCATACTTTCTGTGAGTAACATGGACGATACAGAGCTTGGAGTAATAGTAATACAGGCATCGGCCCGCAAAGGTGAGTGTAACCCCTCATATACATACGGCCCTCGCACGACTTGTATATACGGCCCTCGCACGACTTGTATATACGGCCCTCGCACGACTTGTATATACGGCCCTCGCACGACTTGTATATACGGCCCTCGCACGACTTGTATATACGGCCCTCGCACGACTTGTATATACGGCCCTCGCACGACTTGTATATACGGCCCTTGCACCCCTCGCACGACTTGTAATACGGCCCTCGCACGACTTGTATATGAGGGGTTACACTCACCTTTGTGGGCCGATGCCTGTATCACTATTACTCCAAGCTCTGTATCGTCCATGTTACTCACAGAAAGTATTGTGATTATGTCAAAAGGACCCAAGTGTTGTAATGGCAATTTACCAGAACTCTTACCAAGCTCTTGGAGGCAGATTTGGTTTTAACTGATGGAAAATTAAAACAGAACATGATTGACTGCTCTTCAAATTTGTTTCTTACTTGAGATTTTGAACAACATTGTTAATGAACTAATTGGCTCTTCTGTTAGATTGGCATAATCCTAAGCTAAAAATAGCCCAGCATTATATGCAAGTATGTATTTCTTATTTCTGGAGTATTACTATTTTGTGAATATTATGTTGTGGTAATTAGATTATAACGTAATCTTCTTTTCGTGTTGAAATATTGTCGTTCTTACGTTATGTCTATATCATTAGGTATGAATACGATGAAACACTTCCTCATTTAAACCTTTACGGCCAGATGAAACATTTAAACAGAAGTCAAACTTACGGAAATTGGCTTTATTCCAGGACTATATCAATAGATCAGATATCACATTTCAACATAATTCAAATATCACATCTCCAATACACATCTAACATCCCACATGAGCAACTGTTGTATCGTAGTTTTTATCTATCGTTCTTATCTCATACAGTCATACGTCACGTTCACTCTGACCTCAAATGTGTTGCCAACAGTATTCATTTGAGAGAGAAGATGTCACGTTAAGTTGTGAAGTATAACTGAGAACAAACTCAAAATTTACATAGGGAAAGAAACTAAAAAGGAAAGTTAATTTAGAATATAAGTCACAAGATCTATTATACTGTATAATACCATCAGCTTCTTGTTAATGTGTTATACGTACATCGTAGGACCCCACCCCCGTACCCACTTAGTTTTCAATCTTTATGTATAGTTACTTCCTCACGGCTGTCAAACTTCTACATGCGTAGCCTCCCAACCAATCGGGTGAAGGACTATGTATTAATACGTCGCCCGTTGGACACCGACGGGGTTCTTGCACATGTGTATACAATACCATGATTACCCAAACTTAGAGTAAAAATTGTTTTTCATCTGAAGATGAGTTTTAGGAAACTTGAAAGATCTCATGAGCTTTATCTGTTCTTATATTACTGAATTCGTGCACGATTAAAATCATTGGAGCTCTTATGAGGTTTATTGTTTCACTAGTATTAGATTCATTAACGTACACCGTGGGATTGCTGCCCTGGATATTGAAGGAAATTAAGACTTTTTTTATAATGAACTGAAACCGGTTAAAGCTTAACTGAAATCAAACGAGTGCAGCACATACATACACACATATCACTAAGCTGTTCTCTGAGATTCAGATGTTAGCTCCGAAAAAAATACAAACTACCAGACGTTTTTACTTACTGTTGTTGTATCAAACTTCTCCATTTACAGCGATCTTGACATACAACTCGGGCTCACTGATATTCATTACACGCCGTACACAAGATCTTTTATACTTCATACTCATAATCTTTTTCTCATGCAAACACTCCTGAATATGATCCACCCATGTCTTCCTTGGCCTTCCTCTGCCTTTCCTTCTTGCCACTTGTGCTAAAAAGATTTTCTTAGTAAGCATCTCATCACTCATTCTTTCAACATGGCCAAACCACCGAAGCATATTAGTCTCCACCTTGCTAACAACATTTTGCTTCACATCACACAACTGCAACACGTCTTCATTCCTCGCACAATCAGACCGTGTCTTGCCCAGGTTTCACTACCATACATCAGAGTAGGAACGATTACCCTTTCATACACAGCCATGCGGGGCTCTCTAGAGAGCCCATCATTCCTGTGAAAACCTCCCAGAGCAGCTATGACGTTCAATGAAGAATTCACTTGCCTACTAATTTCACTATCCAATTTGTTCTCTCTGTCAAACATGCTTCCTAAAAACACAAACTCACTCACCTGGTCAATCACAGTGCCATTTATACTTACATTACATTCAGTGCTACCCGTTCCTCTCTCAAACACCATAACTTTGGTTTTCTCTTATTTGTACTCAGTTTGAATTTCATGCAAACTTCGTACATCCGGGACGACATACTCTGCAAATCACATTTGCTCTCTGCCGACAGGACAGTGTCATCAGCATACAGCAATCTGCACACATGGATATCACCAAGACATAAACCACTATTATCTATTTTGGCATCACGCCTGCATGCATCCATAAATATATTAAACAGCCATGGTGACATTACACAACCTTGTCTGACTTCTGCACCAGTAGAAAACCATTTTGATAAAACCCCATTCACTCGTACACAAGCTCTACTACCAACATACATGGCTTTTACACTATTAAGTAGATTCCCAGTAACACCATATTCATTCAATACCTTCCACAAAAGTGTCCTATTGACTCGGTCGTAAGCTTTCTCTAAATCTATGAAGGCAGCAAAAACTTTCTTACCAACAGCCAGATACTTTTTAATCATTATGCGTAATGCAAAATTTTTGTTAGTGCAGCCTTTACCAGGCATAAAACCACTCTGAACACCCCACACTTTCCCCGATGCAAGACTCCGTACTTTTTCAATAATGACCTTACTAAACACTTTCCCTGGCACACTCAGTAGGCTAATACCACCATAGTTCTTGCATTCAGTCTGATCACCTTTTCCCTTATACAAGGGAACATTAATAGCATCCTTCCAATCCCGAGGGACCATTCCTAACTCACAGTACAACTGGCAAATTTCAGTTAACCAGTCAATTATAGAGTCACCACCGGATTTTAATTTTAGAGCTTTACACACTTCTTATCTTGAGATCCCTAGTGTGCTTCCATCCCTCACTGTGACATCTGCGTCTGTCTAAGAATCATATTTGCTTTCCTAATCTAATAACTCACAGAAGTGTTCATCCCATCTTTCACTTAACTCATTGGGCTCCCATATCATTTCCCCGATCTTATTCTTCACACAACTTACAACTTTGTTTCCCTTATTTTTCCTAAGTCTCGTGTATTTCCAGAACGACTTCCTATCTTTCCAAAAAGCCAATTCATGCCTTTCCAACTTCTCCTTCCTATCTTTTGCCGTACTCTAGCGAACCAGCTTAACAGCTTCATGCTTCTTACAGCGATATTCATCCATAGAAACTCTACCTTGCAACATCCCCAAATAGGCTTCCTTCTTTCTCTTTACTGCCTCTTCAATCTCACTATTCCACCAAGCACCACCTCTATCCCACTATTGTGGCACCACAGACCTCTTTAGCAGCAGTGACAACACAGTTCTTAAAACATCCCTACTTCTTTTCTACATCCCTCTCACAAGACTTCAGCTCGTTCAGTCGTTCTCTGAGTAAGTCAAAATAACGCTGATGATCTTGAAGGAGCCTTTAAACTTTTATTCTTTCTATCATGGGCCTCTTTCTATGAGAGGTGTATGATGTTGGTTTTGATCATTACAACTGCCAAGTAATGATCAAAACAACATTCATACCTCTCATCATACGGGTGTCAACAACTAAGTGTTTCAGACGTTGATCGTAGACAACAAAATCTATCACACTCTTTTGACCAAGAGTACGATTTTCCCAAGTATATGTGTGGATATACTTGTGGTTGAAAAACGTATTAGATACACACAAACCATTCTCAATGCAGAGTTCAATTAATATTTCACCATTATTATTTACACAAGGATCATTGAACATACCCAGAACATTGTCAGAAATCGCATTCTGCACACCTACTCTAGCATTGAAATCCCCTGCTATTATAACTTTTTCTTTAGCACCAAACTGGCTCAAAACAGGTTTTAGCTCATTCCAGAAATCTTCCTTCTTATCAGAAGGTTCAGAGTCACAAGGAGCATACACTATAACAATTACAATTCTCTGACGTTTCACTTTCAAACGAATCCAGAGAATTCCCTCACTTACGCAACTATAGTGAATCAAGTTGTTCTTCATCTTTTCACGTAAAATCACTCTTACACCAGCCTGTCCTCTCACATTATCCAATACTCCAGAACACACACTCACTGTGCCATTCACTTCTTCTACCCCAATTTCCTTCTTTTTGGTCTCACTTATGCACAGCACATCCAATCTATACTTATTCATCTCCTCAATCACCTCATTCATCTTGCCATTTATACCTCTAGTATTCCATACACCAATCTTACATTCACTGAGCCGAGATCTCTTTCTCACATGCCGTTTAGAAAGTCTAGGTCGATTCCGTGGTGGACCATCCTTCTCAAGTGTGGTAGGTCCATCATATCCCACGCTTGAGTCCATTTTTGCATTTTTTTTTTGTCTTTTTAATCAGGTAAGAACATCAGTACATCACGAGTGCAGTACACTTACAACAGTTCACACAGACGTTAACATTATGTACAATAATGTCTAATTTCTGCATTATTGTATCTAAATTGCTTCATCTGCATTACGCATCACCGCTTTTCAACTTATGTTTGAATGTTTTTCGATGTTTAGATTCGTATGGTGAAATAATATTACATGTTTAACACAACACTTATATTACCGCAAACTGTCTCAGGGATCGATATAGGAAGAAATGGAACTTACAACGACTTGTTTATTTGCTTCCTGGTTGCCTAATTGTACTTGTTATCACAACTCCTCCTTGAACAACTTACATGACTTCTTCATAATATCAGTCTCGTAAATCATTAAGATACCGTGCGTCAAAATACCATCTTTCGTCGTACTACCACCACACGCTCTTGATGTGGTTTCTTATTTACCTTCGACTCACTGCCAGCTGTTGTCAAAGAGTATA
This sequence comes from Macrothele yani, assembly GCA_039090855.1. NCBI lineage: Eukaryota > Metazoa > Arthropoda > Arachnida > Araneae > Macrothelidae > Macrothele > Macrothele yani. The sequence goes on along the minus strand of CM076996.1, from coordinate 307,671 downwards.
AGGAAATTTGGAAAAGTGGCGTGCCGTTCAGACAGAAAATCAAACGAAGAAGTAACATAATTTACATAAGAACAGAAAATCAAAAAGGAAGCTTAAATTAGAGATATACGTGACACCGTTTAGCAAGTTTCCATGGATTATTTTAAGTTTATCAACAAAAACTGCATTTCGTAAAGATTTTGAGAAAAACTGGTGCACAAATTTCTTGTACATTATTTCACTGTTCTGCAGAAGATTTCTTAGAATATGTTTTTAAAATTCTCTAAGTATTTCGAATCGATATTTCTGACTAATTTTGCACAAATCTCAGAAAGTGTAATCAAGATCAATTAGATGTTGGATGGTATGTTATTAAAACCATGGAGGCTTAAACGATGTAGAAATACGAAAGACGTCGCATGATGTAGGACTCGTGCCCGAAAATCCAAAGAGGAATAATTGTCGGTTCATGTTTAGCAGCTGGTACGACACATAAGAAGGCTCCATCTTTGAGAGTTCAAACACTGCTGTCATTCGAGTCTTTCACGAAAGGTACGGCACCCGAAAAGAAGCTCTAATCAGACCCAACTGCGCGCTCAAATACGTAGAAGGTGACACAACATGGTGCTCAGCGGCTATAGCTTATTATCACGTGCAACCACAAACGACAGCACAGTTAATGATTTCGAAAATCAATATAATAAGACATTAGTACCTTTACCATGCGAAGAAAGACTAAAAATGAAATATAGGCGTCAAAGACCAATGTGCTAGCCTCGGATCTCGAGCACCAACTGCAAAATGTAGCCAGTGACCTAGCCAGGATTTCATTTCGGTTGTGGGAGAGCAGGAATTCTTTCTAACCAATCAATGATACCAGTGGCGAATCCAGAAAGTTTTGACAGGGTGACCCGGATTTTGACAAGTTTATTTGCAGGTGCGGACATAGCAGGAGACCTCTTCCCAGCAGGAGACCTAGGGACCTCTTCCCCCTTTGTTATTTGTACACGTTTTTATTTTGTGTCAAAACCACTGTTCCAGGCAATAGGAAAAAAGTGCCCCCTCCCCCTAAACAAATGATCGATTGCTCATAATTTAAGTTGACAGCCTGTGTGTTCCCTGTTACTTGCTTCCAGCCCGCCAATAGCTCTCCACGCAGTTGATTTCGGTAAATCATGCTGTTGAGACATCGTTCGAACCGAAGACTCCAAGAAACGAATTGTCACGGTATAAGCTGAAGAATAACAGAGCTCCCAGAAAACCTTCGTTTTTACCCCAATCTATGATTTATGCATTCTGACGACACAGACGCTAATTTGCATAAGAATGTGCACTATTCGGTTGTCTATGTCACACTCGACTTGCGTTTTCCACGTTTCGGTAAGATATCATACGACTGACTTGCATAATGTCACCACAGTCACGTGCTCTCTTAATTATTTTGAGCAGTGTATGATATCAAAGCGTGGAACCACGTTTTTTTTGTTTTGTTTTTTCTTTTTGAATGGGGGTTTAACGACCACCGAAGCAACTCAATGGACTATCAGCAGTCGCCCTTCCGTAACTTAGGGCCACTGGTTCCAGGGAAGGGAGAGAGCCAATGCCGTAAGACGAACACAACATCCATGCCTCCTCGGATTAAAACCTGGACCCAACTCGGACGAATGCTCAGTAGACAGCGCTTAGACTAGGACACTGCGCCACCGGGGCAGCGGAACCAGGTTACACTGACAGCCGCAGAACGAAGCTACTATTTATCCAGTTTCAGTGAACGGTCATAACAGTCTTTAACGAAAATTCGGTGAACAGTCGTCTCTACCGAATTCTCGTTAAAAAGTTGTCGTTGTTTTTAATTAAGAAAAAAAAAAAGAAATAACAAAAATCCTTTAAATTTAGCGAATGAAGAGCGACCATGATACTTAAAATCTGAAGAAATAAAGTACTTGACGTGTGCGGTAATTTTCAATTTTTACCTCATTTTTATCCTGTACAATAACTTCAGTGAGATGTTGTCCTCTGGTTCGCGTTGCATCGATATATCAAGAATACATTTGATCGCGAAATCCTCTGTGCTTTTCAAATAGCACTAGGACTCGTGAATGCTTATACGTGAGCACGGTTCTCACTAAATCTCTCTCTCATCAGTAAATTATGCTTTTGACAGATTTATAGACGCTATTAAGTATTTCTAAAGTTTAAGAAAAGAGCTTAAAAATTTAATCACTACATACCCCCGTTTAATATTTAATACTTTCTGCTATTTATCTAGAAGGCAGTGACTTAAATACGGCCGCGTGGCATTTATGAATGCAGAAGCTGACTTAGCAGGGATCTAACGTTTACAAGTCCTTAGCTGTTCGATTTCCAACGAGGCCATGGGATTACGGTTCAGCGTCAAGTGCTAATACGATCCGCGGGTTTTATTCAGAGCTCCTACTCAAGAAGACTGTTGCCAAAGAAGCTATTGATCTTGAGAAACGGATTTCTAATTTTGGCAGGAAACAAATGCACCCTTTGTTTCCTAAGAGCACCACCAAGAGAAACTAAGAATGCCGGTAAGAACTTTTCAGTTTCTGTGATCTATACTCCTCCTCCGGGACGTAAAACTGTTCCTTCAAAGACAACATACACACGCGCAATATTTCATTATTGCAAACAGATTCATATTTGTTTTGCCCTCAGGAATTATCTCAGATAATTCCGAGGGATCATTTGCCCTAGGAATTACAAGGGAATCCATAGAACACTATTAAAATGAACACGTTTTGACCTTTATTTCATCTTAAACCAAAGCGATTAACTGTATGCAGCGTTGCAAGTTATAAGAGAAAATGTCAATTATTGAATTTCCAGAACACATTTTAGTGAATGAATCACACATATGTAAGCCACGATCGTAATAGTATAGAGAAACTGAATGATGCAAAATTGGAAAAACACTTCGGAAAGGCTGTGTTTCGTCTGCACACCTCTTCAGGTTGTTTGGTGAAGATTCCAAGTGTCAGGTGTTAAAAGATTCCGGTAGTGTTGTCAAACTAAGTGTAATTTAGATATGATGATGACACACAACTTGAATTTGCTGTTCCAAATGAAAGAAACTTTAAGTGCAGTTACGTGACAAATGAAGAGAAATGTTTGCTTGTAAATTCACGAGTTATATTAATCCGAAAAGTAATTTTAAGAATTTGACTAATTAGGAAGAGAGACCTCTAAGAACGTGAAGCTACTCAATTTTGGTGTTAAGAGAAAGAAGACAAGTTACCGTCAAAATTCTGCAGCTGTGGAAAGATCGAGATGTCTCTATGAAGATAAACTTAAAGAATGTAAAGCTGGTTATTATGTCTCGAAGATTAATTTGAAGGTCAGAAACGTAAAGAAATTTACAAGACGAAAGTTGTTGCTTTAGAAATGTGGCGCTACTGGATGATTCCTTTTATAGAACGGAAAGCGAACATGGGGATTTCGAAGACAACTGGATGACATTAAATTCATCTTCACGGTATCAACGGAATAAAACTTGTGTGCTTCGAATGAACTGCTAGAGGGTATTTCTTTTTTGTACGTAATACTTAGGGGCAAAATTGAGGAGCGAAAGCATTAAGGTAGTTGATTGGTATCAGTGACCGCCAAAACACGTTGAAATTTCTGACGCTTCACGTAGGTCACATTGCTAGTAGCATAATAATTTTTTAATGGTCACAACAGTTCAACGAGCTATGTTACAGAAGATTTTTGGGTCATTGTTTGCAGCATTCATATAGCAAGAAAGAAATACACAAATTGCTATTGAATTATTTTCTGCTTTTATCAGTTTTCAGCTATGAATATTTCTATTAATTTACTGTGACTAGAAGCTCGGGCATACTGACGTTTTGTAAAGTAACGTCTTTCAACAAGTTAAAAAATCGTGTTAACAATTGGTACGCAATTTCAGTATATTTGGAAAAAATTTAGGATCGCATGAGCTCAGTTGTTACGTCAGTGGCCCAGTGGTTAGTCTTGCACACGTGTCCTGGGGCTGTATTCAATTCATCGGCGGGATATGAATGTTAAGCTTTCTATTTCATTCATTTTTTCTCGGGTTGTTTCTTACCTAGTGGCAGCAACCCTATAATTGGGATTGACCCTTTCGCCTATGCTTAAGTGGTAACGCGGGGCGTTAAAAAATTATTTTTTTTTCGAAATGGTTCTGGTTGTCTTTTGCCTCTGAATGTTGACTCTATAACGAAGTAAATTTCTCCGTATTTTTTGTCCGCGCCAGGATTCGAACCCGGGTCCCCTCATTCCGGAATAAGTTGCTGTACCAATTGAGCTACGCGGACGTTTTATTCTGATTCCTATCTGCCTTTATGTCGTGTGCGTCCTTCCGGCAGGTACGTCACATCTCCTGGTACGTTACAACTCCTTTCCTCGTTTTTATTTTCTGGAATTCAGTTTACAAACTAAGTTTTTTGTTTGGGACCGATTTTTACAAATAAATTAAGACTAATATGCTACGTCAAAATATAATTCCTAGGATAGAATTAATCGGAAGTATCACATTTGGTATTTCGATTGCGCTGACATGTATCACATTTGGTATTTCGATTGCGCTGACATGTATCACATTTGGTATTTCGATTGCGCTGACATGTATCACATTTGGTATTTCGATTGCGCTGACATGTATCACATTTGGTATTTCGATTGCGCTGACATGTATCACATTTGGTATTTCGATTGCGCTGACATGTATCACATTTAGTATTTTGATTGCGCTGACGTGTATCACATTGTATCACATTTGGTATTTCTATTGCGCTACTAATTACAAAATTCCATCGGTCATTAAAATTAAAAAACAAAACGAACACTGTTAGCTTAGAACGCCGTGGATTAAAATACAGACTTCCTTTCCTCCATATTCAACTCTCTCATTCTGCACACCTTTTTACCACAGAGTTAAGTTTTCAAACAGGTGTAGACCTGTTTAGAGAAAGAGAGAGAGAATTTTATCATTGCCATAGTTGTGTACCTACGCATCCCATGGGATAACCAGAAATAATCCTTTTGTTTAATCTCACAGAAAAACTGGAAGACGACTAATTTTGTACAAGTCGAATTTTAAAAAAATCTTATTAACTGCACTATTATATACTCCATATGATGGAATTTATGAACCGCAATCACTTGGCTCCCTCTAAAAGTGAACAAGAGAGACAAAAAGTATATATATATATATATATATATATATATATATATATTAGGGTGAGTCCAAAGTTTTGCAATATTTGTATCACTTTATGTCTTCATACGTACTTTTACACAACGAAAGCTGACTAGCATTCAAAGTATAGGCCATCGTCTTGCAGCGTCTTTAGCCATCTGTCTGCCAGTTCTTCGATTCCGCGGCGGTACCAGTTCTTGTCCTTCGAGGCGAAATACTCCCTCACCCCAGCTGCCATATTCTTATGCATGGTTGTTGAAGCGCCACCCGCGAAGGAAGTGGGCCATGGACCGGAACAAGTAATAATCCGACGGGGCAAGGTCCGGACTATATGCTGGGTGTGGTATCATTTCGATGCCCTCAAGTTCCTGGAGTTTTGCCCGGGTCGTTCGCGTGGTATGAAGGCGAGCGTTGTCCTGCTGAAGGAGAACGCGCTTTCTGTTCACCAGTGCCGGGAACTTCTCATCCCAAACGGCATACATCCGCTCCAGCTGTTCAGAGTAGATGTTGGCGTTGATGGTCTGACCGTCTGGAACAAATTCGTAATGGATTATCCCTCCAAATTCCACCAGACGGCCTACCTGACCTTGGCTGATCGTCGAGGTTTCTGTCACCTGAGCGAAATTTCTTGAACCATCTGGTTGCGGTCCTGTGGAACATTGAACCTTCTCCTTTTGCATGGCAAATGTTTAGTGTTGCTTGAGCAGCGTTATGGCCGAATTCATACTCGTAAAGCAAAAGTTCCTTAATTAGCCGGTTGTGGATCTTTTAGGCGTCTCAACTACAGACAAACGATGACAAGCAGTTCTGTTCACAGCAACGACTACCGCTTTATATCCCTTTCGACTGACCGCAGAGCGCGACTTAAACTAGTTAAAATGCGTGACATACCCGCCGCAGCACATGCGTGTATGCAATTATTGCAAAATTTGCGACTCACTCTTACATAAAGTAAGAAACAAAATGAGTGTTATTTCAACAGTAGTTCGTGAAGCTGGTACTGTCTTTTTCAACCTTGGCAGAAATAAAACTAAAGTAAAACCAAGGGAAACGCCACTGTTCTTTTAAAAGCTGGGTGGAATATGTTTAATAACGTTACGAAAAAGGCTGTTTAGGAAATCGAATCTGAATGAAAATGATTTTAGAACCTTTATTCTGAAATGGTATTCGAAAAGGAGGAACGAGGAGGAGTGTTTCTGTACTTGGGTGACCACAGAAAGCGTAAATATGGCGTAGAAAGCGGGCGTGTCAGGCTTGAGTGCCCCGTTCGAAAAGTGCGTTTGGTGACAACGGACTTAAAACCTTTCAGCGATTACCGTGAATTATTATTGGACCGGAAGTCTGCTCCTTTTGTACAGTGCATGAGGTAAACTACTTAAGGAAAGACACTAAGAAGAAAGAAAGGCAGCGAATTCGCTTTTTCCATGGAATGCCATTACGTTTTGGGCAGTCTATTTTTTACATGATGATGATTCGAAGTCGACTGCCCTGTTTGGAAGTACATTTGGATGGAGATCTGAAGAAATGGACTCTTCTGGAAGTTTAGGCACGACAGGGAGAGGTTGATAGGAGAAGCGCTACACAGATGGGCTCTCCCTTGTCCGGCTACGCGATGGCCATCGGGAGAATGGCTGCAGAGACTGTGTTGTCTGGGGATGCTTGCGGCTTAGGGGTTTGGTCCATTTTACCGAAAACCACTTGACCGAAAGGTCACTTCACCGAAAATCACTTCACCGAAAAGTTCATTTCACCGAAAGTTTATTTCACCGAAACGTTCATTTCACCGAGAGGTCGTTTCATCGAAAAGTTCACTTCACCGAGAGTTTATCACCGAAAAGTTCATTTCGGCGAAAGGTCGTTTTGCCGAAAAGTTCACTTCACCGAAAGATCACTTTATCGAATGTTCACTTCATCGACAGATCGTTTTAACCAGCTGCTAATTTCGATCGAAAGGCAATATTCTTTGAATTTGAAACTCAAATTTATTTATTTATTTTCGTGAGATGCAACCTAATGTCGATTTCATCCACAGATGTGCCTCCTAATACCTCAAATATTAGTACTACTCTAAAAACGTGTATTTCGGTGAAATGTCATGTGTGGAACATTTGCCCATAATTAATCTTATGAAGACTAAATTACATAGGTATTTAAATATATTGATCTAATTTAGCGCATTAAGTCTGAAGTCGTCTAACTAGATAAATCGAAGTCTCTAGGTAGGGTCTCACATTGAATCTTTAGATGACGTGGACCTTTATTGAACTCCTTTTTTTTTTTTTTAATTGAAATTTTAACGAACACCGTGAACAACTCAATGGGCTATATATAAGCAGTCGTCCGTTCCTGATTTAGAGTCACTGGTTCCACGAAAGGGAGAGAGCCAGTGCCGTAAAACAAACACAACATCCATGCCTCCCGGGATTCGAACCCGGACCCCTTCACGGACTGATTGTTATAAGCCAGCGCTTAGACCACTGCGCCAGCGGGGCGGCGAACTCCCTTTGCACTAAGATGTGATATTATTTGTTTTAATTATTACCGTGTCTCTGCATCATTTAAAATTGATTTTTTTTCTCTCTCTGCTGTTTTTCGTGGAACTGGGTTTTAAAAGGCTGTTGGCACTTGATTGGACCCTGTACTTCATTAAGTAGTTCAGTTAGGGGCAAATTTGTTTCCTTAAATGAAGTGATTAATTGGAAGAGAAGATACCTGGAACACTTACTAATTAGTAAACCGTGAATTTGAAGCAAATAGAAATGAAACCCTTCTTCAAATTTAATCTGAAGTTATGATGAAGTAAAACATGTTTTCACTGTTGTTGCAGTCGAGAAACGGCAAATTCGTACCCGGGAGATTGGTACCCTTCTGCTGCTGCGACGTTACGGGGGCATATACAAATTGCATGGCTAACAATTGCCGTCAATTTGTAGATCTTTTAAAGCTATGGCGTTCCGTGAAAAAATAGAACTATAGTAAGACTAATTCTAATTCAGAAAAGGGGGTCTGTTGCTACGACGTTACGGGGACATATACAAATTGCATGGGTAACAAATTACGGTAAATTTGTGGATCTTTTAAAGCTATGGTGTTCGGTGCAACAACAGAATTAGAATAAGAATTATTCTAATTCAGAAAAGGGGGGGGGTATGTTGCTACGACGTTATGGGGGCATATACAAATTGCATGGGTAACAAACTGCAGTAAATTTGTAAATCTTTTAAAGTTATCCCTCCTAGATCCTTTAACTATATATATTAGTTAAAGGATCTAGGAGGGATTTTCCGCTGGGAAATATTCCGTGACAACAAATTCTATAGATGTTTGAAGGACAAATCCGTCTAAAAGAAAAGAAATTTAAAAGTTCGCCATGTCCAGGGTTGGTGGCACGTGGTTTTTTCCGCATGAATTTCATCTAATAAAATTAAATTCATACGGAAAATAAAAAACAAAAGCATTGTAAAATCATTTTGTTTAGTTTTGACTTGACAGGTTTGAACCACATTCTCGTGTAAATTATTTTAAATTCTAATGATTTAATTGTTCATACTTACAACTTTAACAAACAAGTTTTTCTCTTCAAAATGTATTCTTTTAATTAAAGACTTTCAAAAGCTACAATTTAAAAATACGGAAATAATTGCATGCCCCCACACCCCACACCCTCCGGTGGCGCAGTGATATAGCGATGGCTTCTGACTGTTTTTCCGAGATTGATCGGGGTTCGAATCCCGGTGTGGCATGGACGTTGTGCTTGCTGGTTCACTATAAACCGCCACACCGGAAAACTGCCACACAAGAAAATTGCCACACCGGAAGATTGCCACACAGGAAAACTGCCACACGCTTTTCATAAAGGGGCAGGGTACAAATTGCTATTCCTCCGAGGAACACTTTGAATGCGTGGCAGTTTTCCAAGTTTCTGAATTATGTGTGGCAGTTTCCCAATGTGCCTAACGATGGGAAGGAGCTCTTTTGTTTGTCTGAATTAGGGCAACTGGCCACAGAAGTTCGAGATTGCCGCTTCCTCGCCTATATTGAGAATTGAATTGGGAACTCCAAATAAATTTCGAGAAAACGTTCTATGTAAGCCAAACGAAAATTGCTGTGTTCAGGAAAGGACAATAAGGTGGGATTTTTAATAACGCTGCACTTTTACTTAAGTGCTAAATATTTACATATGTAATATTTTTCTTTTACTTAATTAATTCATAGGCCCCACACCACGGCCTTTTTAACAGCTTTTAATCCGCCGACTTCATATTCATAACGTTTACGTATCAAATCAAGTCAATAGCATTGCGCTTTTACTTAGGTACTAAATATTAAAGTCATAGGCCACAGGCAAAGGTCTTTTTAACAGTTTTTATTCTACCAGTGTCTAATTCACAACGTTTACACATCAAATCAAGTTAATAATATTGCGCTTTTATTTAGGCACGAAATATTTATTCATAGGCCCTAGGCCTAGTCTTAGGCCCTTTTACCAGTTTTTATTCTACCAATGCCATATTAACAACATTTACACAGAAAATGAAGTTAATAATATTGGGCGTTTACTCAGGCACGAAATATTAATTCATAGGCCCTAGGCCTAGGCCTTTTCAGTAGTTTTTACTTTATAATTGTCATATTAACAAAGTTTACACAACAAATAAATATAATAATATTGCGCTTTTACTTAGGCAGGAAATATTAATTCATAGGCCCTAGGCAGAGGCCTTTTTGACAGTTATTATTCTACCAATGCCATATTCACAACGTTTACACAGAAAATCAAGTTAATAATATTCGGGTTTACTTAGGCACGAAATATTAATTCATAGGCCCTAGGCCTTTTTAGTAGTTTTTACTTTATCAATGCCATATTCACAACATTTATACAACAAATAAATGTGATAATATTGCGCTTTTACTTAGGCACGACATATTAATTCATTGACCCTAGGCCTAGGCCTTGTTAATAGTTTTTACACTATATATCAATGCCATATTCACAACGTTTACACACAAAAAAAATGTAATAATATTGCGCTTTTACTTAGGCATGAAATATTCGTTCATAGACCCTAGGTCTGGGCCTATGAATTAATAATTCGCGCCCAAGTAAAAGCGTAATATTATTAACTTGATTTACTGTGTAAACGTTGTGAATATGGCATTGATAAGAGTAAAAACTATTTAAAAGGCCTAGGCATAGGGCCTATGAATTAATATTTCGTGCCTAAGTAAATGCCCAATATTATTAACATGATTCGCTGTGTAAACGCTGTGAATATGAGATTGGTAGTATAAAAACTGGTAAAAGGGCCTAAGCCTAGGCCTAGGGCCTGTGAATAAATATTTCCTGTCTAAATAAAAGCGCAATATTATTAACTTAATTTGATGTGTAAACGTTGTGAATATGGCATTGGTAGAATAAAGACTGTCAAAAAGCCTACGCCTAGGGCCTATGAATTAATATTTCCTACCTGTATAAAAGCGCAATGTTATTGGATTTATCTGCTGTATAAACGTTGTGAATATGGCAGTGATAAAGTAAAAACTATTAAAAAGCGATAGGCCTAAGGCCTATGAATTAATATTTCGTGCCTGAGTAAACGCCCAATATTATTAACGTGATTTTCTGTGTAAACGTTGTGAATATGGCATTGGTAGAATAAAAACTGGTAAAAGGGCCTAAGCCTAGGCCTAGGGCCTGTGAATAAATATTTCGTGCCTAAGTAAAAGCGCAGTATTATTAATTTGACTTGGTGTGCAAACGTTGTGATTATGACATTGGTAGAATAAAAACTGTTAAAAAGGCCCTATGACTGTAGCCATGACTTTAATATTTAGTGCTGAAGTAAAAGTGCAATGCTATTGACTGGATTTGATACGTAAACGTTATGAATATGAAGTCGGCGGGCCGCCCCGGTGGCGCAGTGGTCTAAGGCGCTGGCCTCTGATCATTCGTCCGTAAGGGGTCCGGGTTCGAATCCCGGTCAGGCATGGATGTTGTGTTTGTCTTACGGCACTGGCTCTCTCCCTTCCCTGGAACCAGTGACCCTAAATTAGGGACGGGCGACTGCTTATAGCCCATTGAGTTGCTCACGGTGGTCGTTAAACCTCCAATCAAAAAAAAAAAAAAAAAAGTCGGCGGATTAAAAGTTGTTAAAAAGGCGAAGGTGTAGGGCCTGTGAATTCATTAAGTAAAAGAAAAATATTACAAACTTGGCATGTTATGTAAATATATTGTGCCTAAGCAGAAGTGCAGCGTTATTAAAAAATCCCACCATATCGTCCTTTCTGAACACAACAATTCTTGCTTGGCTTACATAGAACGTTTAGCCGCAATTTATTTGGAGTTCCCAATTCAATTCTCAAAATAGGCCAAGAAACAGCAATCTTTATCCCCCCTCCCTTGAAATTCTGTGGCCTGTTGCCCTAAGTATGAACCGGCATGAAAATTCAGACAAACAAAATAGCTTCTTCCCGTCGTTAGGCACCTTGTAAAACAGCCACACATAATTCGGAAGCTTGGAAAACTGCCACATATAATTCGGAAACTTGGAAAAACTGCCACACATTCAAAGTGTTCCTCGTAGGAACAGCAATTTATGCCCAGCCTCTTAATGAAAAACATGTGGCAGTTTTCCTGTGTGCTGGTGTTCCGCCAACCATTTGCCGGGTACCCCTTAAAAAATCTACAAATTGAAGGCAATTTGTTAGCCATGCAATTTGTATATGTCTCCGTAACGTCGTAGCAACAGAAGGGTACCAATCTCCCGGGTACGAATTTGCCGGGTACCAGTTTGCCCGGTATCAATCACCCGGGTACGAATTTGCCGGATACCAATTTGCCGTTCCCCCTCCGGATATGTAATGATGTTGCTCACAATTTCTCGTGCTTGGCTTTTCAAAACTTTTAAGTGTGCTTGATGTCATTGCTCAGATTCCGAATAACTGAAAACGTTATTTTATATTTTTTCGACGCAAATAACAAAGTATCATGTCGGAGGATTTGGCATTTAGTCGAATGCTGAAGAAAACCAACAGGAGTTAGCGGTAACCAAACAGTAGTGACTAGTGAGGATTTGCAAGCCTCCCACAACCCCCACCAGTGATGTTCCATGCCAGGAACGCCGCCCCGGTGGCGCAGTGGTCTAAGGCGTTGGCCTCTGATCATTCGTCCGAAGGGGTCCGGGTTCGAATCCCGGTGAGGCATGGATGTTGTGTTTGTCTTACGGCACTGGCTCTCTCCCTTTCGTGCAACCAGTGACTCTAAATTAGGGACGGGCGACTGCTTATAGCCCATTGAGTTGCTCACGGTGGTCGTTAAACCTCCAATCAACAACAACAACAACATGCCAGGAACAAAAATTCCCTTCACCAGACCCAAAAAATTCCCTTTTACCACCGAAATTCCCAGCAATCCCAAATTACCAGATAGAAGAAAAAAGCTTAAAAAATATAGGCATTGCATGTCACACAGATTTATTATTTCTCCGGTTGGCTCTAATTTTCAGTGGTTTCCATTTTTTTCTTTAAAAAATACGGTTTTACAGCTATGGTGTAGCTGCATAGGTCACTCACGTGATGAACCTGGGGAAGCACAACTCCCCCCTTTCCATAGCACGGTGTTTCTGCAGTTTTCAACACTACGTGGATCCCTCAGACTCTTCTGTTTTATTTGTCTGCTTCTTTCTTTTCTTGATCGCTATTTTAATCTCAACGTCAACATGGGAATGTTCGGATACTACATGATTCCACATAGCGCGGTTTCTTTCATTTTCACAGAAGAAAAACGAAAAGTTAAAAACTACAAATAAATTTATCTAGTGTCAGGAAATCTGGAAACCTGAGTAAATATGTTTTTCTAGTATACGGGCGAATCAAGATTGGAAACGGATCTAAGAAAATACCTCGTGGGGCGGGTTCGAATCCCGGTGAGCCTGTGGCACACTAAATTTATTAAAACAGATCTCCGAGAAATACCATCAGATCGGGTGAATCGATAAAACAATTAGTGAAAATTGGAGCCTGAACAAGTTTCGTGCCACCTTCAACTGCGGACTCTGTCGCCTTCTTGATACAAGGGTCAATGGAGACCAGAGAGCAAACCACATCAACAAGAATTGTATCCATGCTAAATAAATTATGAGGAAAAGTGGTCAAAGCGATGGCTCTGATAATTCGTCCGAAAGGGGTCCGGGTTCGAATCCCAGTGAGGCATGGATGTTGTGTTTGTCTTACGGCACTAGCTCTTTCCCTTCCCTGGAACCAGTGACCCTACATTAGAGACGGGCGACTGCTTATAGCCCATTGAGTTGCTCACAGTGGTCGTTAAACCCTCAATCCTAATCCGCCGCCCCGGTGGCGCAGTGGTCTAAGACGCTGGCCTCTGATCATTCGTCCGTAAGGGGTCCGGGTTCGAATCCCGGTCAGGCATGGATGTTGTGTTTGTCTTACGGCACTGGCTCTCTCCCTTCCCTGGAACCAGTGACCCTAAATTAGGGACTGGCGACTGCTTATAGCCCATTGAGTTGCTCACGGTGGTCGTTAAACCTCCAATCAAAAAAAAACCCTCCAATCAAAAAAAAAAAAAAAAAAATCCTAATCCCCAAATTACTCGAGCCATCTGTTAATGCCTTCGACCATATATACTTGTAGTGATATACCGCGCACTCGTAATGGTTGCCACTGTACCGCCGTATAGTCCCAACATCAGAGCTGTCAGAACACGTGACATTATACACTAGTCGCGCTCTCTTTAGTTTTACGGCCTGACTCGCTGCTTTTAAATATTAGCATTTAGTAAATTATATAAGTTAGAACTTTGCTTCTTAGGAATAATACACTTAAGGATGTATATGTTTTACGAAATTGTTATTTATAAATTTAATTTCAACATTCTTGAAGTTATGGAATGAGACGTTAGATCAAAGGAGGTCATTAGTTTTGTGTGTTCTTGTGTGAATCATCTTCGTTTGTTTATACTTGAATTCTGTGAAACGCTGCTCTTATTAATGACTGATGAATACAAAATTACAGTATTTTCAGAGCATTATAATGTAGAAATTCGCTATACGTATACACAACAAACTAAAAATATACACCAATAACATTACCGGATTCAGAGTAAGCTTACTTAAGATATGTATGTGCACAAGTCGGGTTGTTTGCAGGCAGTGATTTATAATATTGTGATGAACATTTGAAAAAAAATTAAAACATGTATGTACATTCTTTTTTTTCTGTTTTCTCTTTTCTTTTCGAATGACTGCAATATTATTTTGTTCATAGCCAACTTAGATAGACACACGTTTTTTAGATTGGGAATTAAACCTTTAATCTTGATTGTTGTTTTTTTTCAAATGACTGCTATATCATTTTGTTCATAGACAACTTAGATAGACACAAGTTTTTAGATTGAAAATTAAACCTTAATCTTGATTGCTTTTTTTTTTTTTCGAATGACTGTAATATCATTTTGTTCATAGACAACTTAGATAGACACACGTTTTTTAGATTGGGAATTAAACCTTAATCTTGACTGTATTTTTTTGAATGACTGCAATATCATTTTGTTCATAACCAACTTAGGTAGACACACGTTTTTTAGATTGGAAATTAAACCTTAATCTTGATTGTGGTTTTTTTTCGAATGACTGCAATATCATTTTGTTCATAGACAACTTAGATACACACACGTTGTTTAGATTGGGAATTAAACCTTAATCTTGATTGTTTCTGCCCGAACATGATAAGAATTACTGAAAATATGGGAAACTCAGGTGGAATGGTCTCTCTTACTAATCGTAATAGACATTTACCGAGAATTCGAATTGGAATCACGGTAGGTAGGGTAGGGTCGTATTTAGAGGAAGAGGGGCAAGGGTCCTCCTCCTCGAAAGTACTTCAATTTTTACGTATTTGGTTAAAATGAGACTTACATAAGAAAAATATGCTTAATTTAATAAAATGCATCAACTTAAAATAAAAAAAATGCATTAATTTTTTCTTTAATTTTTCATTATTTTTTTTATTCTGTTCTGGTGGATTTCAAAGACGTTTTTCTTCTCACCTCCCGAATATAAAAAATCTATGTATAGCCCTGAATCACGCAAGCTTTTTCTGTTACATGTGACGCAATTTTCAAGTTTTCTGATGAATTACAAGCTTAATGAATTCAAACCATGAAAGCGAAAGCGATGCTGTGCCAAATATTATACATAAAAAATTTGATATAAAGTAAAACATAAGCTATTTTTTTCCTTAACGATAATAGTGTAAAATCCTCCCTTTTCAAGGCAATGAGTCTTAGTTTTTCAATTGCATCGTTTTTAGAAAAACTGGGAAAATTGAAACCTAAAAGTGAAACAAAAAATTCATGCTAGAAATGTATCAAAACTAGATGTCTGTTCCTGTTCTGATGACTGTCACCATAAAAAAATGCGTCTGCTGGTCTTAAATTTGAAGCTGATGATATCGAAATGTTGTCCAAGTTATTACTGTACATGCATACAATATATTTAATCGTGTAAATCGTTCATCACCTGTGGAATTTGTAAAATTCCCTTTAACGAAGTGATTCAAGTAGACATAAGAGCAACAGGAGATAACTCTTTTGCCCAATGTCACGTGACTTTACGGCTTCGATGTTGGAGCCAGAGATTATGATGCCTTCCGCAGTCTATCTGTATATATGGTCGAAGAATAATGCTTATAGTTGCTTACTTCAAACCTGTTGAGATTATTTCTTGAAATTTGCATTTACTTACTTTTCTGCAAAAAATTCCCCGCATTTCCCTGTTTTACCTCTAGGATTCCCTTTTTGCAGATTTTGGAGTCAAAAATTCCCTGAAATAGGGAAAAATACCTGCATGGAACATCTATGACCCCCACCCAGTTTGTTCCAATGTCATTTGCTTAAAGGCATCGCTCCTGTCAGAGGGTGTGGGGGCGAAAAGTGTTATTGCCAGCCGGTTCCATTGTAAAACAATCACTTTCCAAAAACTCAGCTGGCCGCACAGAGAGCGATCAATTATTAGGTTCCCGATCATCCGTCGGGGTTTTTTTTTCTCCGTTCTTGTAATAGGGAGAAAATCTTCTGTTTATACCCCCCACCCGCCCCATTCCAAGAACGGCTCTCCAAGGTCAGAGTGCCAGGGGATGTCTGCAGTTTATTAGGGCAATTAAACTAAAATGGTTTACATCACTTAAAATTTCGCCATCACCACGCATGCAATAATATCGTTTTCCCTAAGAATACAACTCCTTTTTTTTTTTAGTGTTTATTTGAAATAACGAATTGCTGATATTGATAAAATTTATTTTCTAATTTGTATTAATTGTGACAGCAATAAGCGTAAATTCAGCGCGTTGACGGAGTATATTTTTGACAGTACCGTTTTTTCTGTATCGTGATTTAATTAAACAGTTCTTATCTCAGAATTAAAACTTATTCCCCCCCCCCCCTCCATTGCTCTCAGTTTTGTGTTCATGCAGATAGTTGAGTTCACATTGAACTGTATCTTTATCGAAGCTCAATGCATTGAGTAACGTTCACTATTTTTGATCCCTATGTACACAAACAGATTAAAATCTGCCATAAAGACCAGAGGATTTAGTGAAGACAGCAGTCCCACACTAGGCACGACAAGCAACGATTACCCAACTTTTCTTTGAGCCCACACTTTAGTCCCCCTCCCAATATTTAAGCTCTTGGAACATATGGCTGGTGCAACCGTCCAAGATTTTAAGAAACTTAGATAAACATAGTCGAAGATGGACGGAAGATTCCCCCACAGGAAAAGTCCCCCACATTTTTCAGTCAGAGACCGTGCACAAATTGCGTTCTATACAAAATATCGAATGTGGGGGAGATTTCCGGGGTCACCATTTCGATTTTCACGCTGTTTAAAACAAGATGTAGTCGCACAACGTACTAAATATGTGGGGGAAATTTCTGTGGTCGGCATTTCGACTTTTCGGATGGGGTGGGGGAAATTTTCGGTGTCATCATTTCTATTTTCATGCACTTTAAAACAAGATGCAGCCGTACAAGTAGAACAAATATGTGGGGCAAAGTCCCCCACCCATATTGTTCTACTTGTACGACTGCATCGGTTTTCAAACTTTTATCGCAGTTTACGGTAAAACACTGTCTTGCAAGTAGCTGGATTCCCGGTCTCCAGAATATGCAGGCTGCCCAGAATATGCCGATGGGTCGTGTTATTTTGGGCCCGTAGGCCTCATGCCAATTAAAACTAATGAAATTTTTTTGTACTATACAATTCTTATAGAAGAAAATTAAGTTTGCTGAAACGCTGAAAACAGCTTTGTGTTATTAAAGAGCTTTAAAAACAGCTTTTGTGCTATTTTCCCGTTTAAAACTGACGGCTTCCAAAAAACGCCACAACAAAAGCTGTTTTTCGTACAATTCCTTCCCTTTTGACTGATTTCCTGTGTCTCACCCCGCTTTCGCTTATAGGAGCTGAATAGCCTACAACAAAAAGGGTGGTTTTCGCTGGTGAATAGTCTAGCCTGTCCTAAAAGTGGTACCCTAGGGCGCGACCACCCCCATCAAAACCACGTTTGCTTGTTTTTTGGCGTTAAAATGCAAGCCATTTAGACTAAGTGATCTTCTCTACTACGACATTTGAAGATTGTCTAGGATGCTCTGGCAGTTACGATGACTGCAATAACGTTACAAGTGTGTACTTTTGGAGGTCTCTTTCAAGCCGACCACAGGGATATCTGAGGATGGGGTGGGATAGGGTCAGGGTATTTTTAGTAAGTATCGAAACTTCTAAGCGCATTTTCCTTCAAAACGTTGTTTGGTCACTAGTTAGTACTGTTTCGTTTCTCAGCCACTGCCCAGATCTGTTTTTATTTTTTTAATTATTTGGATTAACGGAGAAAAAATGCCTAAAGTGCGCAGGTACAGTTGGAAGTTTTTTGTCACTAGGGTAACAGGACTTCATATCTGATTGAAAAGTCCTGAAGAATATACATATCACATAAGGAATGTATATGAGAAAATGGGTTGCCGGTAAACCACCACACAGGAAAACTGCCACACGTCTTTCAGCAACTTGGAAAACTGCCACACCCCACATGTTTTTCATTAAGGGGCCGGGCACAAATTGCTGTTCCTTCAAGGAACACTTTGAATGTGTGGCAGTTTTCCAACGTGCCTAACTACGGAAAGCAGCTCTTTTGTTTGTCTGAATTTTCAGGCTGGTTCATACGAGTTTAGAGCAACTAGCGACAAAAAAAGTTCAGGGGGGGCATAAAGATTGCAGTTTCTAGGCATATATTGAGAATTTAATTGGGAACTCCAAACAAATTTCGAGAAAACGTCCTATGTAAGCCAGCGAGAACTGTACTTTAATTTGAAGAAATAAATTGCCGTGAAATAATTGCCGTGTTTCCCCCACTCCGTTCTGTTTCTTTTAAGACCGTTTTTTACTCTAAACTGCAGTAAAAGTTTGAAATGCCGACCCCGGAATTTTCTCCACCCTGTCAGCTTGCTGATTATAAGACCGTTTTCCACTAAAAACCGCGGTAACAGTTGAAATACTAACCCGGAAATTCCCCCACCCAACCCTGATAACTGTAAACCGGTTTTTACTCTAAACTGCGATAGAAGTTTGAAATGCCGACCCCGGAATTTCCCCCACCCTGTCAGCCTGCTTATGGTAAAACAGTTTTTCACGAAAAAGCGCGGTAACAGACAAAATACTAACCCGAAAATCTCCCCACCTAAACCTGCTAATTGTAAACCCATTTTTACTCTAAACTGCGGTAGAAGCTTGAAATGCCGACCCCGGAATTTTGCCCCACCCTGCCAGCCTGCTTATTGTAAGATCGTTTTTCACGAAAAAGCGCGGTAACAATCAAAACACTAAGCCAGAAATTTTTCCCACCTCATCCAGCTACTTGCAGTACTATAAACTGCGATAAAGGTTTGAAATGCCGACCCCGTAAATTTCCCCCACATATTTGTACACGTTGTACGGCTGCCTCATGTTTTAAACAGTGTGGAAATGGAAATTATGACCCCGGAAATCTTCCCCACGTTCGATATTTTGTGTCAAATGCAATTTGTGCATGGTCCCTGACTGATAAATGTGGGGGACTCTACCTATGGGAGACTTTTCCGATTACCGTAGCCGAATTTTTCAAATTCAAAGAAATTTGGTTTTATAAAATGGATTTTTTTTTTGTTAAATTTAGTGTTTGTGCTTCTGGGAAATGGAGGAAGTCCTCTGAGCGAATTTCTAAGAGAGTAGTTGAAACACACCATTTTTATAATTATAGTTTAAAAGATGAGATAGAGAAAGATTCCTTGTTAGGTTACAAACTAAAATTCATAAAGAGGCTTATGACAGCAAAATAAAAAAAAGAAAAGAAAAAGAGAGAGAATGAAAGAAAAAGAAAAGAAAGAAAGAAAAAAAAAAAAAAACGACGTAAGTAAGCTAAAATTGCGAAAAAATAGTAACTTGCCATAGGGATTCGTATGCTAGTTTCCCTTACTGCACCTGAAAACATTTTTGACTATTGATAACATTATCAGGGTCGGGTAAAATCTGTATGAACAGAATTTTCGGACTGGATTCCAAGGGACAGAAGAAGGACCAGAAGAAAACCACATAGGAGATGAATGGATGAAATTCGAAAGCATGCCGGAGTAACCTGGAGGAGACAGGCTCAAGACACACAGTTGTGGAAGAAATTTGGGGAGACCTTCATTCAGCTGTGGATAATGGTTGGAAATGATATCTTTGTTGCTACTTTTAATTTAAAATATACCATAAATCTTTGTTGTTACTTTTAGTTGTAAACATACTATATACTAAACTGTCATTTAAACTTATTAAAACATATGTTAAAACTGTTACTCACCCCTGAAGATTTATCAAGAAAGTTCTCTTTATTAGTTTTTATTACTCATTAACACATACCAACTATTAAAATTATAAACAAGGTGCTTTGTATGCAATACTGGATCAATCTGTTACTTTATTATTTACCATTTTACATACACGAAATATTTAAATCGTAAATCACAGTTTACTAAAAAGGTATGCTGCCCAGGTTTTAAGAGACCCACGGATTTATTTCGGTTAACTAAAATTAGAGCAAGCATGAAGTAGGGCAAACGCAAGTATGTATGTCTAAAATGTTCATGCATGCATATTATATATCATCATCATCATCATTGTCAACCATTATCAATCCACTGCTGGATGAAGGTCTCCCCAAGTTTCCTCCACAACGGTCTGTCTTGTGCCAGTCTCCTCCATGTCACCCCTGCATACTTTCGAATTTCATCCACCCATCTCCCATGTGGTCTTCTTCTGGGTCTTTTCCTGTCCCTTGGAATCCAATCTAAAATTTCAGCTGTCCATCGATGATCTGTCCTTCTGGCAGTATGTCCAGCCCATTGCCATTTCAGGGATTTAACTCTGATCATGATGTCTTCCACTCTTGTCATTTTTCGGATCCACGAGTTCCTCTTCTTATCTCTCCTGGTTACACCAAGCATGCACCTCTCCATGCTCCTTTGAGTTGTCTGCAGCCTTTGTATGTCTCTTTTAGTTAAGGTCCACGTCTCCGCACCATACGTAAGCACTGGAAGGATGCATTGATCAAACACTTTTCTTTTAAGACATAATGGCATATTGCTCTTGAAAATTATGCTGTTTCTTCCAAAAGCTCTCCATGCAAGTTTTGTACGTCGATTAATTTCTTCATCAATGTGACCCTCACTTGATATCTGCTGTCCAAGATAAACGTACGTGTCTGTTATCTCCAGCTTTTCTCCATCAATCGATAAATCTTCATTTCTTGTAAAAGCATTGAACATCACTTTTGTCTTCTGAAAGTTCATTTTTAATCCCACTTCTTTACTCTTGTCAGCAAGTTCCTGGATCATACTCTGCAGCTCTGATGGGGTAGTTGCAAAAATGACTACGTCATCAGCAAAACGAAGGTGGGTTAGATAATCTCCATTAATCTTTATCCCCTTGTTTTCCCAGCTCAGTGACTGAAAAACACCCTCCAATGTGGCATTAAAGAGCTTCGGAGATATGGTGTCACCTTGTCTCACTCCCTTTCCAATTTTTACGTGTGTTGTATTTTCAAACAGCCTAATCTTTGCACTTGCATTTTCATAGATGTTATTAATAATATTAATGTATGCATCTTCAATACCGCAGGTTTTCAGAGCCATTGTAACTGCTGATGGTTTCACCGAATCAAAGGCTTTTTCATAATCGATAAAAGCCATGCACAATGGAAGTTCATATTCCCTCGCTCTTTCAATTAGTTCTCTCAGCACGTGGATATGATCTATTGTGCTGTAGCCACTCCTGAATCCAGCTTGTTCTCTCGGTTGAGCCATGTCCAGTGTTACCTTCAAGCGGTGTGAAAGAACTTTAGTGAAGATTTTATAAACTACTGATAGGAGGCTGATAGGTCTGTAGTTTCCGAGATCCTCAATGTCACCTTTCTTATGTAGCAGGATCATTATAGCGGTGTTCCAATCCTCAGGAATCTTTCCTTCATTAAGGCATCGAGTGAAAATTTGGGCGAGTACTGTTTCGATTTCTCCACTTGCTTCTTGTATGATGTCTACAGTAATTCCATCTTCTCCTGGAGCTTTTCCTCGCTTCATGTTCTTGATTGCATGTGCAACTTCTGCTGGAAGGACTGGAGGAACTCTGGTACTGGTATCTTTCATGATGTCTGGAGTGCATATATCATCCCTTTCATATAATTTGGAGTAGAAATCTTTCACTCTTGTCAAAATTTCGCCTCTA
Source organism: Macrothele yani (assembly GCA_039090855.1). Taxonomy (NCBI): domain Eukaryota; kingdom Metazoa; phylum Arthropoda; class Arachnida; order Araneae; family Macrothelidae; genus Macrothele; species Macrothele yani. The sequence goes on along the minus strand of CM076996.1, from coordinate 285,675 downwards.
TTTCTTGTTACAGAACCATCTTCTTTTCTCAGTGCCATAATCTGTTTTCTTCCCTTACTGAGATGTCCCTTTGCTATCTTTAGGCTTTGGTTGTTTTCAATTGCTTTCCTCACTAGTTCACAGTTGAATTTCCTTACGTCTTCAGTGATACTTTTTCTTACTGTCTTGCATAGCTCTATATATTCCACTTTGCAAGTCACATCTTCTTTAGTTGTCCTCATCTCTTCTTTTGCATCAACATTTTGGTTTTTCCTGATAATTTGTTCACATGCAACTTGTTCTTAGACCCAGCTAATTTTGTTGCTGTTTCCATAAGAGCTTTGGTTACTTTTCTGTTAACTTCAGAGATGTCCACTTCTTCCGATGTTAGGCCTTCTAAAGCAGAGAACCTGTTCTTCAGTTCCAACTTGAAGGTATTATGGTGTTTTTTAAGGTTGGTTATGTCAATAGATTTTGTTTGTCCTATGAGCTTGCCACGTTCAAGTTTAGTGTTGAGGTGCATCTTACATCTCACCAATCTATGGTCACTACCTGTGTTGAACTTGTTTAGCACACTGCAGTCTTCTATGACGAATTTTTTGTTACACATAATAAAATCAATTTCACTTGTCGTCCCATTTGGATGTCTCCATGTCCATTTCCTGTGTGGCTTTTTCTTGAAGAAGGAGTTCAAGATGAAAAACCCTTCTGCCTCTGCAAACTCAACGAGAGTATTTCCACGCTGGTTTCTGTTGCCATGACCGAATTTACCTACCGAAGTTTCATTCTGTTGCCGTTGCCCTATTTTTGCATTGAAATCTCCCATAATTATTTTCAAGTGCTGCTTACCTTTATTATTTAGATGACAAATTTCCTCATAAAATTCTTCAATTTCTTCTTCAGGATGACTTGTGGTGGGTGCATAAGTTTGAATAATCTGAGCCTGGTATCTTTTCGAGAGTTGGATAACAAGTCGTGCAGCTCTGTCAGAGGAACTTTCAACTTCTACAACTTTATCCTTCAGTTTCTTGTTTATTATAAATCCAACACCACTAGTTCTGCCAGTATCTGTCCCACGATAGTAGAAGAGATGTCCACTTTTCAGTTCGATGAGATCTTCTCCTTTTCTCCTTACCTCACTTAGCCCCACGATGTCCCACTTGATCCTTTGTAGTTCCTCTTCCAATTCAAGAAGCCTTGAATCAGAAGATAGGAGCGTCCATTGTAAGTAGCCAAGGTCAGCATCAGATGGCAGCCTAGTCCGGTCCTCCGGGGATTCTTAGCACCCTCTGCCTTCATGTCGCACTGGCCGCTGCCTTGGCCAGGTACATTCCAGCTGCCGGAGACTGAGGGCCAAGATTTAAGTTGTGGAGTCATTTTGGAGGGGTTTGGCCATAACTCACCACGCTGGCCAAGCGGGTTGGTGAGTGTGGGATAGCATTTCCTCTGATCCCGATGGTATAGTTATACCGCTATGAGCGGTCGTCAGAGCCCCTTTAGTGGGAACAGGATGCACCACGAGAAGGCGGGGTTGACATTTGTCAAGGAGAGGCTGTGATGTTACGCATCACCTGACCTTACATCCCATATATATATAAATATATATATACACTGACGGGAAAAAAAATCCCAACACCAAGAAGGGGTTGTGTTAGATAAACGACAGTTGGTAGGCGGTGAGAGTACGTCTGTAAGATGACGTCTATGCAAATTTCGCGCTCGGCGCATACGTGTGGCGCTAGTAGCGCCCCTCGGAACATGCAAAGCAGGTTTGCTGTAAATACGCGCTGTAACGTTCGTGAGCGTTAGTTATCGTTGAGATTCGACGTAGGGTGTTGATGTTAGTCAAGAATGCCTTTAAGAAGACGAAGACGCCATTATCAACAGCTCACGGAGTTTGAACGAGGTCGTGTAATAGGGCTACGAAAGGGTGGATTTTCTTTCCGCAATATTGCAGAACGACTTGGCAGGAATGTAGCCACTGTGCATGATTGTTGGCAGCGGTGGTCAAGGGAAGGTACTGCCTCAAGAAGACCGGGTTCCGGCCGGCCACGTGACACTACTGAGAGGAAAGACCGCCGAGTACGGCGTATAGCCTTGGCGCATCGTACCGCGTCTGCGGCAGCAATTCGAGCTGCAGTTGCCACCACAGTGACACAACGAACTGCTACAAATCGGTTACTAAGGACAGCTCCGAGCCAGACGCCCTGTAGCGTGCATTCCACTTACTCCAAACCACTGCCGTTTGCGACGTCAGTGGTGTCAAGCTAGAGCTCATTAGAGGACAGAGTGGAGATCTGTTGTGTTTTCTGATGAAAGCCGGTTCTGCCTGGGTGCCAGTGATGGCCATGTGTTGGTTAGAAGGAAGCCAGGTGAGCGCCTGCAACCAACCTGTCTGCGGCCGAGACACACTGGACCTACACCTGGAGTTATGGTCTGGGGAGCAATTTCCTATGACAGCAGGAGCACTCTCGTGGTTATCCCACGCACCCTGACGGCACAGTTGTACGTCGGTCTGGTGATTCAACCTGTTGTGCTGCCATTCATGAACAGCATTCCAGGGGTGTTTGCAACAGAATAACGCTCGTCCGCATACCGCTGTTGTAACCCAACATGCTCTACAGAGTGTCGACATGTTGCCGTGGCCTGCTAGATCACCAGATCTTTCAGCAATCGAGCACGTATGGGACATCATTGGACGACAACTCCAGCGTCACCACCAACCAGCATTAACTGTCCCTGTATTGACCGACCAAGTGCAACAGGCATGGAACTCCATCCCACAAACTGACATCCAGCACCTGTACGACACAATGCATGAACGTTTGCGTGCTTGCATTCAACATTCTGGCGGTTACACCGGTTATTAATGTACCTGCATTTCACATTTAAAATGGCTGTTCTCGCGCTTACAATAAGCTATGATCTTGAAACCTTAATCGATTAAATATGTTACCTATACAAATGTATTGCCGCCATTTCATTCCTCTACAACTATTTTTTCGTGGTGTTGGGATTTTTTTCCTGTCAGTGTATATATAGGAATGTAAGGTCAGGTGATGCGTAACATCACAACCTCTCCTTGACAAATGTCAACCCCGCCTTCTCGTGGTGCATCCTGTTCCCACTAAAGGGGATCTGACGACCGCCAATAGCGGTATAACTATACCATCGGGATTAGAGGAAATGCTATCCCAAACTCACCAACCCGCTTGGCCAGCGAAGAAATGACTCCAAAATGACTCCACAACTTAAATCTTGGCCCTCAGTCTCCGGCAGCTGGAATGTACCTCGCCAAGGCAGCGGCCAGTGCGACATGAAGGCAGAGGGTGCTAAGAATCCCCGGAGGACCGGACTAGGCTGCCATCTAATGCTGACCTTGGCTACGTATAATGGACGCTCCTTATCTTCTGATTCAAGGCTTCTTGAATTGGAAGAGAAACTACAAAGGATCAAATGGGACATCGTCGGGCTAAGTGAGGTAAGAAGAAAAGGAGAAGATCTCATTGAACTGAAAAGTGGACATCTCTTCTACTATCGTGGGACAGATACTGGCACAACTAGTGGTGTTGGATTTATAATAAACAAGAAACTGAAGGATAAAGTTGTAGAAGTTGAAAGTTCCTCTGACAGAGCTGCATGACTCGTTATCCAACTCTCGAGAAGATACCAGGCTCAGATTATTCAAACTTATGCACATACCACAAGTCATCCTGAAGAAGAAATTAAAGAATTTTATGAGGAAATTCGTCATCTAAATAATAAAGGTAAGTAGCACTTGAAGATAATTATGAAAGATTTCAATGCAAAAATAGGGCAACGGCAACAGAATGAAACTTCAGTAGGTAAATTCGGTCACGGCAACAGAAACCAGCGTGGAAATACTCTCGTTGAGTTTGCAGAGGCAGAAGGGTTCTTCATCTTGAACTCCTTTTTCAAGAAAAAGCCACACAGGAAATGGACATGGAGACATCCAAATGGGACGACAAGTGAAATGGATTTTATTATGTGTAACAAAAAATTCGTCATAGAAGACTGCAGTGTGCTAAACAAGTTCAACACAGGTAGTGACCATATATTGGTGAGATGTAAGATGCACCTCAACACTAAACTCGAACGTGGCAAGCTCATAAGACAAACAAAATATATTGACATAACCAAACTTAAAAAACACCATAATACCTTCAAGTTGGAACTGAAGAACAGATTCTCTGCTTTAGAAGGCCTAGCATCGGAAGAAGTGGATATTTCTGAAGTTAACAGAAAAGTAACCAAAGCTCTTATGGAAACAGCAACAAAATTAGCTGGGTCTAAGAACAAGTTGCATGTGAACAAATTATCAGGAAAACCCAAAATGTTGAAGCAAAAAGAAGAGAGATGAGGACAACTAAAGAAGATGTGACTTCCAAAGTGGAATATATAGAGATATGCAAGACAGTACGAAAAAGTATCACTCAAGGCGTAAGGAAATTCATCTGTGAACTAGTGAGGAAAGCAATTGAAAACAACCAAAGCCTAAAGATAGCAAAGGGACATCTCAGTAAGGGAAGAAAATAGATTATGGCACTGAGAAAAGAAGATGGTTCTGTAACAAGAAATAGAGGCGAAATTTTGACAAGAGTGAAAGATTTCTACTCCAAATTATATGAAAGGGATGATATATGCACTCCAGACATCATGAAAGATACCAGTACCAGAGTTATTCCAGTCCTCCCAGCAGAAGTTGCACATGCAATCAAGAATATGAAGCGGGAAAAGCTCCAGGAGAAGATGGAATTACTGTAGACATCATACAAGAAGCAAGTGCAGAAATCGAAACAGTACTCGCCCAAATTTTCACTCGATGCCTTAATGAAGGGAAGATTCCTGAGGATTGGAACAACGCTATAATGATCCTACTACATAAAAACGGTGACATTGAGGATCTCAGGAACTAGACCTTATCAGCCTCCTATCAGTGGTTTATAAAATCTTCACTAAATTTCTTTCACACCGTTTGAAGGTAACACTGGACATGTCTCAACCGAGAGAACAAGCTGGATTCAGGAGTGGCTACAGCACAACAGATCGTATCCACGTACTGAGAGAACTAATTGAAAGAGCGAGGAATATGAACTTCCATTGTGCATGGCTTTTATCGATTATGAAAAAGCCTTTGATTCGGTGAAACCCATCAGCAGTTACAATGGCTCTGAAATCCTGCGGTATTGAAGATGCGTACATTAATATTATTAATGACATCTATGAAAATGCAAGTGGAAAGATTAGGTTGTTTGAAAATACAACACACATAACAATTGGAAAGGGAGTGAGACAAGGTGACACCATATCTCCGAAGCTCTTTAATGCCACATTGGAAAATGTCTTTCAATCACTGAACTGGGAAAACAAAGGGATAAAGATTAATGGAGATTATCTAACCCACCTTCGTTTTGCTGATGACATAGTCATTTTTGCAACTACCCCATCAGAGCTGCAGAGTATGATCCAGGAACTTTCTGACAAGAGTAAAGAAGTGGGATTAAAAATGAACTTTCAGAAGACAAAAGTGATGTTCAATGCTTTTACAAGAAATGAAGATTTTTCGATTGATGGAGAAAAGCTGGAGATAACAGACACGTACGTTTATCTTGGACAGCAGATGTCAAGTGAGGGTCACATTGATGAAGAAATAAATCGGCGTACAAAACTTGCCTGGAGAACTTATGGAAGAAACAGCATAATTTTCAAGAGCAATATGCCATTATGTCTTAAAAGAAAAGTGTTTGATCAATGCATCCTTCCAGTGCTTACGTATGGTGCAGAGACGTGGACCTTAACTAAAAGAGACATACAAAGGCTGCAGAGAACTCAAAGCAGCATGGAGAGGTGCATGCTTGGTGTAACCAGGAGAGATAAGAAGAGGAACTCGTGGATCCGAAAAATGACAGGAGTGGAAGACATCATGATCAGAGTTAAATCCCTGAAATGGCAATGAGCTGGACATACTGCCAGAAGGACAGACCATCGATGGACAGCCGAAATTTTAGATTGGATTCCAAGGGACAGGAAAAGACCCATAAGAAGACCACATCGGAGATGGGTGGATGAAATTCGAAAGTATGCGGGAGTGACATGGAGGAGACTGGCACAAGACAGACCGTTGTGGAGGAAACATGGGGAGACCTTCGTCCAGCAGTGGATTGATAATGATTGACAATGATGATGATGATGATGATATATATATATATATATATATATATATATATATAATTTCAAAGGTTTGAGAGGAATGCTGCTAATTAGGTTATATAATACTCTTTGAACTCTTTGGAGCAGAGATAAAATTTCCCTGCTCCCAGGAAGAGCATTTTAGTATTTTGGTCTGCACTGAAAACTCGTAGCGTTTTTTTCAGAGCATTAAATCTGCTTTTTGAAGTTTGCTCAGGGAACTTCACTAGTTACCCACCAGGAAGGTTCTAAAGTTGGCTGCTAGATGGCGCTGCATTGGACATGTCCCTGCCGTTCGTTTCTTGCACCCCAAAGGGGAAGATGATTTGTACCATGCAGTTCTCAGGCATGGTAAGTCGTTTTTATGTTCTGTTTGCTCATTCTTCTAATTTAACTTTTATTTTTTCTAGGAATTATTATCTTTTGGGGGCTGTTTTCACTCTTTGAAAGTTGGTTATTCGCTTTGGCCAAGCTTCAAGTTTCCCGCGAAACTTTTAGTAGCATTTTGTGTCCCTTTGTAGGTTTTGCAAAAGTTCATTTTAGTGGTTCTGAGCCTTCCTCTAGGCTAAAAGATTACTACAATATTTTGTAAATATGTGAACTTGTAACAGCAAAGCAACACCTCACATGTAATCTCATCTTTTAACTGTATGTAAGTTTTTTTTTTTTTTTTTTAATTATTTTTGTAGGAATAAGTGAACTTTCGTTTTTTATAAATTTGCACTAAACTTAATTTTTTTATATTTTCATGATCACGATCACATGTAGAGGATTTTAGGCAGGGAGTGTCTGACCCCAGGTCTTAAACAACCCTTAGAAAGAGGAAGCTAGGAGATTTGGGCTAGAGTGCCCGATAGGAAAGTGACACGGAAGCGAAGTAGAAAGAGGGAGGAAGACGCCCTTATTTATTACCGGGGGGCCAGTACCCGGGGTCCAACAGCTTAACGTGCCCATTCGACGCACGGCGGATATTTAGTGGATCGAGCGTTCGTACCAAGGAGGTTAGAATAGATGGAGTAAGGGTACGCCGTTCCCCTCATGTGATCAAAATGAAGCCAGCGAAACGTCACGAATCTGACGTCACAGTCTCCGCCGCCATGTTGGTGAGACGCAGTGAGACGACTGAGATCACACAGTAGCATCACATTGAGTAATGATGATGTGGCTGCCTTTTTCGATCTATATCTTTAAATTTCAGTACGTGGATCAGTAAAAAAACTAGCGATTATTAGGTAATATATCATAAACGTTTTAAGCTGGCTGTGATACATTTTATTGATGTTTTTCTAACTTTGTTTTAGTTTTCTAACAAGTGCAGAAGAGTATGTGCTTTCGTTACCAAGGTCATAAATAGCTAACCTAACATTTTCTACTTATCGTGTTTTACAGAAATCTCTGTATCAAATTAAATCAATTAATATTGTTAAAAACTCAATTCTACGGGCTCTTTAAAGTTCCTATTTACTCGCAAGCCTTACGCACTTATTATATACAACAGCACATTATTTTTACGAGTTCCTCTTGACACAAGTACTTAACATTATAGTTAAAATTATTTGTGTGTGTGTGTGTGTGTGTGTGTGTGTGTGTGTGTGTGCGTGCGAGGACAATTTCCTCAGATCATCAGATACGCATAAATTACCCCTGAGAATATTTTTTACGTATCAGTTTATGGGTCTTACCTTTGCAAAATCGAACTCTTAAGAAAGTATGAGCTACAGCAGTTAGAATGAAAAATAAGCAGTCGAATGAAATTTTTTTGCATTTTAAAATTTTTATAATGAAAATTTCGTTTAAACGTTTACTGGAATTCAATGGGAGTGACTCAGGGGTCCGGGTCTCCCCATGAGGTATCACTTGATTCTTCGTTCTTTGTATTGGCTGCTTATTTTTAAATATAATTTTATGTGCTTTTGAATATATATTTTACCAACAATGGGAATTTTAAATATATTTGTTTATGTTTCTGAATATATATTTTCACTTTAACATGGCGAAGATATTTTTATCGCTTCCGAATTACTTTGGGAGATGTTTTCTACAGAGTGTTTTAATTTGCATCTTCAATAATTTGAGATACCCCTGTAAACACATCCTGGGTACCTGCTGGAATTTATTAACATAAAGAGCACAAAAAGTAAAATCACGAATTTATCGCTTTATGTGAAACATGCGTTCATCGTATTATATGCACGCATGTCTAAGAAAGCTCCGCCAAGAAAATTCATCTGTTTTGCCACGACGTACTCTCCGCCGCCGTCAGAACAGCGATTGAGATCCGATACATTAGTATGATTAAGTATAAAAATAACACAAATGTGTAAGGTAAGTATATAAATTATTAGTAAATGAAAACATAACTGTGGACAATTTCTCGAGGGGAAGAGTAATCTAAATTCTGATTTGCTTAAAATTGGTCAATTTCAGAACCGTTAGTTCTTAATCACTATAATGCAAAAATTGATATTCTATGCACATTTTCCTATGGAAGTTACACCAGCAGGTGCTTTAGTTAAAGAGTTGACCCATGCAAAGGCACAGCATGATCGCATTTTAAAAAGAGTATAACTTTTTTGATGAAAAACGGTCTATTCCTTATTCCCGCGATGGTAAAAAAGTACTAGTAACGTCTCACTGGGCGTGGCCATCAGCTCCGCGTCGTCTGCTCAAAGTGCTTCAAGTCTGGGACGTCACCCTTACTCCATCTATTCTAACCTCCTTGGTTCGTACCTGCCAGGGATCAAACCTGAGGTCCTTTCCGTGGCAGTCCCGAACGTTGCCCACTAGGCCACCCGCGGCCCTTTAATGTTTTCTTGTGTGTCTTGGGTATATAATTTGCTTCTCTGTGACTTGCAACCTAGCACTTTGGTATTAAACTTTTATTTTTCTAAAGAATTTATTATTTTCTTAAAGAATTTTATTTTGTGGGTATTAGGTATTTACCTTACCATTCTGAGACATGCAACTTGGTTATTTGGGTTCACTCTCGGGATTTGCACCTGTAAATTGCTCTTTGTGCAACTTTTGCTTCCTTTTTTTTATAAATTTGTTGCTTAGTTCCTTTCTTTTTCAAAACTGTAATGTTGCTATTTTTGTTTTAATTTATTTTTGCTTATATTTTATTTTTTTCTGGTGTTTCCTGTTTTTCTTTTTATCTGGCAGGATTAAGGTTTCACTTTTTCTGTGACAAGCTTAAAGATATCCTTTCAGTACCTTTCATTGGTTGGGTTTTTTTTTTAATAATACTAATTTCTTATCTGGTTTTTTTTTTTTTGGGGGGGGGCGCTCGGCTCCCTTTCTTTTTATTTTATGTGTGATTATTTTGGCTGTTGTGCGGTCGGGCAACGTGTTTTAGTTTGCTGGGTTTGTGTTTTTTTAGAAATCCCTTTTATTTTGACAATTTTACCCCTAAATTTAATCGGTCCTTATGGCAAACTAAAATAGCAGAAACCCACAATTATCTGGTCGCAGTAGTTTAATGAGTGATTTTCTTATTGCTTGCCCTTGACGAAGCCAACAAAGAGTCAGTCATTAATATGCTTCCCTGCATTCTTCTGTTCGTTAAATTTCCATCGTTTAAAGCTCGCCTGCTTCGGGTAGTTGGAAAGTGGTGATTGTTGTTCTACTTCTCGTTGCCCGAATTTTTGGTTTTTTTTTTTTCTTTGTTCAAAATTTGCTCTTTAGTTTCACATTTTTATATTATTTGATCTTTCTTCTATGCAGCCTCTGGCGCTTTGGAATTTCAAATTTGTTCTTGGCTTTTTTTGTATGTTTTTGCTACATATATATATAGGGAGAGAGATAGACTACACAGAAAGAGGGAGAGAGAAAGACAGAGAGAGAATGCTGTTAAAATGTCCAAGAAACTGTCCCCCCCCTCCAACAACACACACACACACACACACACACACACACACACACACACACACACACACACACACACACACACACACACACACACACATTTTTGTATTATTTGAAAGTCTGGAGGTGTAGTTATTTTTTTCATTGAGCAAAGCCGTATTTCTCAAGGCAAGCCAACAAAACCGTCTAGGTCCTAGAGGAATTTTTGTTTTAAAAATATGGTAGACCTATCTTAGGCCCGTATGAATAAATTCTGCATATATAGTAATTGCTACCGGTAAAAATAAGTTTAATTGAGAGTTCAGTTGTTCTCTTGATGTAATACACTTTCTATATTGTACTACATGTCGTTGAACGATTTTATTTTTCATTTCAATGTCATCCCAAATTACAGAAATTTTACGACTTCCTTAATACTACTTATGAAGTTCAAAATAAATCTGGCAACAGTAATCACCCAAGTCGTACATTTATGAGTCTTAAAATTCGACGTGTTGTTCAAATTTCTGCATGCTTATATTGCATATATTTTTACGATGGAAAAGTAGTTTTCATATAAACATTCAAAATCAATTGCACGATTTGTGTGTAGTAAGAATTTCAGTCACTGTATGAAAAAAATTAAATTTAAGATCACTCTTTCAGCATGGAGCTTTTCGAAGAATGTGCAGTTATTATAGCGATCGATTCTTTTCTGGTTGGATGTTTTTTATATTTTCTTTTCCACTCTCCTTTGCCGGAATCACGGACTAACAACAATTAATGATTCTGTAAGTGATAAATTCAGGACATTGTGGACTTCGCGATTAAACATTTAAGAAGTTCCTGACATCGCATAGAGAACAGGCTACAATGGGGATGTTACGTTTCGGTGAAGTGATCTTTCGGTGAAATGAACCTTTAGGTGAAACGACCTTTCGGTTAAATGAACTTTTCGATGAAATGACCCTTCGGTGAAACAACCTTTCGGTGAAATGAACTTTTCGATGAAATGACCCTTCGGTGAAGTGAACCTTTCGGTGAAATGACCTTTCGGCGAAATGAACTTTTCGGTGAAATGATCTTTCGACGAAATGAGTGATACCCGTGGCTTAGAGATGCAGCAGCTGCCATCGGTAACAAAACAAGAGATACATTGAATGTACGTCCGTCTGTCCGGAGCGCTTTAGACGCCTTGGATAAAAGCCGGCCAATGGGCCATGCTAAGGACCTAGATGAATGCTGAAAGCCAAATTACCGCCGCATTGTGCTTCGGGACGAAAAGAAGCATTTCAAAGACGTAAAGCTCTGAAGTGAATGTTATCAGTGCTTATTGCTTATATCTCTGTTTTCTATGCAAGTGCTCAACAGATGCGCAGCATATCACCTTCTCAGAGCTCATCGTGTACTGTGATCCATATCGTTGTGTGGTGTTGGTGCACAAGCTGAAGCTTCAGCGATATGAGTCCGTGTAAGCCGCTATATCTCAACCAAATGTTCATCATCTTCGCAAAATATATGTTGAATACAACGTATCGTCTGTGTGTACCATTGTACCTACATGTAGTGTTGGTACATAATGTTTATACGTCAGTTAAGTGAGCAATCTCCGTGCACCTTACGTTTGTATGGATACCCTGCTTGCAGACAAAGTACACCTATTATTGTTATTTCCCCAAATCTGAGATGCCTCGCGGAAGCTCAGGGAGGTCGTATCCCTGAAACATCAATAACGCAGTAATGGGGTACTTAACGTTAAATAGTAGAGCGAACATCTGCATGTACTTGAGGACCAGAGTCACATTATGACGGAACTAGCGTCATGTGATCAGACAGTTTCTATGCACTTTTAGCATAATTTAATCGGTTATTCGCATAATCACACTCACATTTAATCTCATTTAACCACATTTAATCTCACATTAAAGTGTGTGTGCTCATTCAATCTGTGCATACAGTTAATTGAGTAGAGTGCGTTAATTGACTAAATTTAATGGTACTGTGAAAATTGTTATTTGAACAATACTTTGATCATGATGTTCTTGATCCGGTGATCCGAAATTGTATGACCGGTTAGGAAAGTTATCCTGGTTTAAAGTGAAGTACGGTAATAAAATGTATGCTGAGGAAGAGTTTCAGCTAGTGTCAGACTGACGTGATGGTTTGCGAAATTACCTTTAATTGTGGACCGCTCAATTACTTATTTCTAGGTGTAACTCTTTTGGAGCCCATAGCAGGGGTTCACGTAACGTTTTTGATTTTCAGTAGTAGGATTAATATTCCCACAGAGGCCTTTATTGTGAGGGCCCGTAACATTTTGATTTCCAGAAGTGGATGCAAATTCCAGAGACTTCAAAAGCAGGGCACCCGAATGTAACAAATTTGGTGTCCAAAGTGGGGGATGTGTTTCCTCGCAGAGTCCCTAGTTGGGACCCCGTAGCAATAATATTCAATAACAAATTAACCAAACGGAGTCATTAGCTCTTCCACCTGATTGAGGGTTGGCGTCCCCAACGTCCAAGCTGACTTTTGTAGACATTTTGTACTAGATTTCGGCGCTCTTTGGCAGAATATGGGTCAGGAATCCCAAATAAACAAATACATATACAAACAAGAAAAAAATTACAATGTTTCTGCGGGAAATTCTGCTGTTGACTATATTATACTGTTTCTGTTAAATGTGGCCCAGATGTTCTGTAATCAAGAGATGGCTGCAACGCAACGTTTCCAACAACAGCAAACATCGTTCTATTACTTGAGCTTTTGAACAAACGCATTTTTACAACTATTGTTTCTTAACGCCGTTTTCATTATATGTGTTTACCTTCTTGGGACTTGAAACTGATCAATAAGCTTTCGGTTAAGTACATGCAAAATGAAAGGATTTCATCTTTGGTGACTGATTAGGAAAAGTAATGGCAAATGAGTCTGATTAGAAAAGTAGTGAAGTTAAGTTTAAAAAATAATTAAAGGGTTTTCTTCTGGTTCAGTTTGTGTTTTCAAAGAAGTAAATGCAGTGAAGTAGCGTCGAGCACGTGAATAATTGTGTCTATTTTACAATGGCTAATGTAGATATATTACTAAACCATTGTTTTCCAACTTATTTCAGCCGTATTGTAGTCCTTGTGTTCCCATTGTCTGAGAAATAAAAAGCCCGCATTTCCCCAAATGGAAGTTTGATAAAATCTGATGCCCTAATACACAAATTCGGTTGCTGTTATTTAGTAACTTGATATTTTTTTAATTTTATATCTGTCAAACAGTGTGGAAGCAACAAGGAGCTTCAGTAGATTCATTACTTGGAATCGGAACTAATTTATAGCTACGTCGATTTAAAACGCACCCTTCAAGAACGGAAGAGAGATAACTTTATGACTCAGAAGAGATTCAAAGGACACACAGAAAAATATCTGTAGTAAGTTAACATGAAAACAAATTAAACTCATAGATTAGAGAAAATTAAATGATTTGTAGGCATCGTCACCTGTATATAGGCATCCAATGGAGCTGGACTGTATGCACGTTACCAGAATGGTTCAGAGACGGGCAACGGAAAATCTTACTGCATACCAAGAGACAACGAATGATCCAGCAAATGATCATTTGGGAGATGAAATCAAAACATATGTTAGGACAACATGGAAAATAACTTCTAGACAGGTAGAGCAAAATTGTCAATTGCAAAGTTGGAGAGCATTATTCGTTCGCTAGGAATTGGTCTCAAAAGGGGGTCAACGAGCGAATTTAGGTTGTACACTGAGAAAGCCAGTGTAGTAAAGTGCCTTTACTTGAGACCTGAGAAACATCATAACCGATGAAGGAACAGCGCTATTGCGGAAGTATAATAGAAAACAAGTGTATAAATAAGAGCTAAGAATGAGTTGTGGACATTCAAAACACTCACCGTACAAGCGACTTGCGCATACCACCCCGTGCTGCTAGAAGTGCTAATTTGTACACTGCAAGAAACACAGCTTTCACGGTTCAGTTTATTCTACGTGTCAATATCCGCTACAATGAATGCCTGGATGCTGCTAAAGAAATTATTCGTGGACAATAGTCTATATAGCGCTAGTAACTATGCTGCAAGATTGCCGGGTCCGCTCTTCCAAATCCTACCCCAATCCCAACATCCTACCTGCTGGGATTAGAGTGCCATAGACTTTGGATTTAAGCTAATCCCACAAGAAAAAATCCAGTGGACTTAAGAGTTCTGGTGACCTGGATGTCCGCTTCATCGGACAGCCATATCCCACGATGATTGAACTGCTCACTATATTTGTTACCGTAGTTTATTCGTCTTTCTGATTGCACGCTGAACATTGCCTATACACTTACCTCTGATAAGTACTGAATGAGTAGCAAAAGTTTGTGGTGAATACATAACGAACCGATTACTAATGCTTACAGTTTCTTTCTTTTTTAGTTTAAGGGAAACCGTGCTCGGTAGTTCATTCTATGAAGCTACTAGATTCGTGCCAACGTTGTGATTGCGGCACATGCGAGCGGATGGAATTACAACTGACGAAAGCAACCCGTCGATCATTCCAACTTTAGACATCAATCTATTGATACTGCATCCCTTAGAAATGCCCTTGGATACTTTTGTCCTCTCAGTGTACAGCCCAAATTCTCCGTTGACTTTTCATGACCGATTCGTAGCAAACGAATGATATTTTGAAACGTTGGAATTGATATTTTTTGTTCTATCTATCATATTTTCGGAGTTCGGGGAGTTTAGTTCGGGAATTCGCCGCTAGGAATGCTGACGTCAAGCTGATGGGTTTGATTTTTGGTACTCTCACCAGTCCTGTTCCTTACACATTATCAGCCTCCGTGTGTATCTGAAGCGGCTGTTCCGTGACTTTACTATACAGTATCAGTAATGCATAAAGTAGTTTTAGTTGAGCCAAGAGCAAAGGCCCTCCTTCAACCAGGTGGTCGTGGTATCGGTTCCAGGCAAGGGCGTCAGCTGCAACTTTTCCAGGAGGGGGTGGGGTGCAAACGGGTATACTCCCACTATAATAATTATTACTTAAATTTATAGTACCCCTGCGCCCTTATATGGCATAATGGGGGTTGGGTCAGGCGAGTGCAGCGAACCCCTACAGCTAGGGGGTGGGCTCGGAGCACTGTTACCCCCCCCCCCTAATTTTTTTTGAAATTACACAAGTTTCAAAAGGAATTTTGAGGCGATATCATGAAATAGGAACTTGGACACATCTTTCTTTCTGTAGTCAATATTTTGTAATGAAATAACGGACAATAATAATAAATATGTCATTTGCCAATTACTGGCCACTAATTATTCATATCTGAGTCAAAAGTTTAACCTTACTACACGCTTCTTACTAAATTTAATAATCAACTTAATACAGTCTTTTTGTATGAAAACATTAACTAGGGGTTACATAAAACAATTGTACTGCTCCATTGTCCTTTATTGAGTATAAGTATACCCCCCCTTTTTTTGTAGACATTTACCTTTTTATACCCGCTTCAATTTTCTGTTTCTTGCACTTTATAAGAGCTACTATGGAACAAAAACTGCAAACGTCTTGGGTTTTGTCCAAATCTATCAATCACATTTTTAATGAGTCCATTTTTATTCTCAAAAACCTTTTCTCGATGAACACTCATCATGCACAGTCCTCATAAACGTTCTTCTGGCATTGTTGACCTTAACCAGGTTTTTACCCTTCTCACAGTGCTGAAGGACCCTCTCCACTGTGCTGGTTGTTACTGGTAATGTTAGAGGAATATGAATAGCCTGTCGAACAGAAGGAAACAGATCAGTGTGTTTGAGCAAGCCTTGAAGTCCGTCTTCACATCCATCATCTTGTTTCTTTCTTCCTGACCACATTTCAAACCAAGTGACTGCTTCAGCTTCTAAGTTCTCGATATCATATAGCTTAATGATCTTTACAAGATGCTTCATGAATTCTTCCTTTGTAAGCTTCGCCATTTGTAGTGGATGAAGTGAAAAGAGGCTAAAAGTTTGCAAATTTTCACCAGTAAATCGGCTTTCAATGATGATATGACAGAGTCTAAATATGGCACATACACTGATCTACGAACATATATTTCTATTGTTGAGACACGAACATTGGAACGGAATTTTTGTCGGCCACACTGTCTGGGAAGGGTTAATGAATGTCCAATTATTCTGCCAGTTGTTCGACTTTCGAAAAATTTCCTTGCATTGTTGTTCTGTTTATTGTCTGTGGCCATGGAATACACTTAATAGTTCCTGGACATGATTACACACTTTCATTACATCAAGCTGAACAGCTTGGAGAGCTTGTGTTACAGATTCCAGTCGTGCTGAATAGGTTGAAATTATAATCAGACAGACGAGAAATGTTGCTGTACTTGAAGCAGATTCCAACTGATGAGCTTCTTGGCATGTTTTACCTGAAGCTGTAGTGGCCAGTATACATAACTGATCAAAATTCTTTTCAAAATTATTAGAAAAAGACTCTAATACTTTTATATTTTTCAGTCCAGCGTGTTTCACATAGTAATAGCACACTTGGAATAAGACATCTTCTCTTTGGATTCTCATAAAAAAACTTAAATTCTCCAGAGCTGCGAAATCAGCTCTGGGAAATTTTGCCCCAGTGCTTGCCAAATCAGCTCTAGAGAATTGTCCACTAAAACTGACACCACCACCGCCGCAAACACGCAAACACACACACACACACACACACACACACACACACACACACACACACATCTTGACCTTTGAACGGAATCCGTTACTTTTTCGTGACGATTTTCTGATTTCGGGACTTTTTCGTGACTTTCACTCTGTTACAGTTGCCTGATCCAGGAGTCAAGCGACCCGTTTTCCAGAAGATAATTTTGCGGGGAATTTCAGGTAAAATTTACAGATTATGTATAACTCCATGATAATATACATACTAAATGCCACATCTATAATGCACAACATTCAATGCAAGAAGAACAAGAAAGATGACACCGAATTTTCTGGTGTAATGAGTACGTCTTTTGAATCCTTTCTGACGCAAATCGAATTTATCAAAGCTATTCAAAGTCAATGGAACCGGTACACTGTTAAAAATTTCAGTTCAACGTTTCCCCATAATATGGTTTAATTGAATGAGTTTCACCAAAAATTGGTTTTTTCAAAATTAAGGAAGCAGACACTTAAACCAATATTTGGTGCAACCCGCAGCAACAGTGTTTTTTTTTACCGATGTGGTTCAACCTCTCAACCAATAGCACACCTGGAAATCATATGCAATGGCGAAGACAGCCGGAGAATAGCAATTAGCAACGAACAGTGGCGTAGCCAGATGGGGGGTTCGGGATTTGAATTCCTCTCTTGAGGGGAGACTGAGCACGAATTTAAAGCGATATATACGTGTATACGAGGCTTTCACCAATGAACCAAACCCATGGAATCCCCCTTAAGGAATTTCTGGCTATACGCCACTGGCAACCGCGACCGTGGTTCGGTCGTTGCAGTTCTGCAGTTCGTTGTCTATCGGATGTTTGATCCTACACACACTACTGGATGTGTGTAAAAAAAACGTGAGTAGTTACTTTTTAAAATTACGTTTATTATAATAATAAAAATAACGACATCGGTTACTCATGTTTGTTATTAGGCCGACGAACTGTGTACATGTATGTATTAGAGCCAACCAAAATAGCGTAAGCAAAAGCATGCGATTTAAAATAAAGCTTAGTTTTAATCACGTTTGTGAACAGCGTTCTCTGTTTTGATAGGTTTATCTCATGACAAACCACTTAATGCTAGTCGAATAGCTTTGCCACGAGAAAATCAATGTAGTGGGTTATATTGTTAAAGATTCCTTTGACTTTGGGGTGGGTATATTATTCTAAAATATGCATATGTTTTACTATCAAATGTGATACAGTGTTTTACTTTTCTGTGCAAGCCAGGTATATACCTGCTTTACTTTTCTTCGTAGTGTAACTTTCCATTTTGCCATATAATAACACGCATGTATTTATTTACATTTTTGTGGGGTTTTTTTTCGTGTGGTCCAAGATGAGGACTGATCATGATTTTGAGTAAATTCATCAAAATCAATCTAGATATGTTGAGTGGGAAATTAACATATAATTTTTTCTCTTAGTAGTAATTCTCCCATGCAGTTTTAAATCACTGCATAGTGCACCCAGGAATTGTTGTTGGAGGGGGCTGTATATATAAATATATATAGTATACGTACACAATGTGGGTACATATATATGTAGTGTACGCCTATAGTTTATATACGGTTGTGGCGTATGTCGCTCTTAATCTCTTTGGGGCCTTGGGAAGAAGACACTATGTAATTTTTTGAACATGTAAAATAATATTTTTGAATGTTTCTTACATTAGAAAAAATGCTTTAAATTTTTTCATCAACTTGTATTTTGTTCTGGTGGATTTCAAAAACTTTCATTTTTCGTCAAAGAACCTTCCCTTCCCCCCAAAAAATTCAATATACGCCCCTGTATTCAGCCCTGACTGAATTCTACAGGCACTTAACTTGTTATCCTGAGATTGGGGAGGCATTCACTTCTGCTTTATAGAACAGCAGCTAAATTTGACAGCTTTCTTTTTCGTTTCTTTTTGTTTTTTTCGCATTCTGAATTTGTCTACGTAAAACAACTGCGTAAAGGCACCACAATTTGTGATGTACGTCGCTCTTAATCTCTTTGGGAAAAAGACACTATGTAATTTTTTGAACATGTAAATTACAGGGTGTTTCAGAAAATTTGATATCATTTGAGATGTAAATATCTGAGTAACTAAATCGTCTAGGCAAATGAAACTAAACAGGCTTAGTGTTGAGCAAGATAAAATTTATTCGTCAAAATTTGAATGAAAAATTCAAAGGTATGTATTTTCATAAACGATTTCACAAGTTTTCAAGTTTTCAGTTTTCAAGTTTTCCTGTGACACGTCAAGTCGATAGTCCAGCTTCTGCCAAACACAACGCAGCATCTCCCTTATGTGCTCAGTAGCGGAAGAGATGGTCGTGCAGCAGGGGCGTATGCAGAAAAAAATTTCGGGGGGGGGGGGGCAAAAATTGGAAGTTTCTGAAATCCACCAGGATAAAATGGAAGTTAATAAAAAAAGAAAACAAACATGTTAATAATAAAAAAAGGTATTTCTTTTTAGTTTTTTTAGGTATATAACATACATATATACCTAAAATAAGCTGATGAGTACATATTTAAAAAAAGAGTGACAAAACAAATTTCTCCTTGAGAAATAATGAAATTGATTGGACTCACCTAATTCTTTAAAAATGAGATTTATTCTTCTATATATATTTCCGAATTTGTCAATGACTACTTCATCTTCAACTTGAATGGCTCTATGAATAGATAATAAAGCTAGCCCATTCAGTCTTGACTCTGATGTACTGTTTCTTAAATAAGATTTCAATCGACGAAGACTGGAAAAGCTTCTTTCCACTGATGCTGTGGTCACAGGAAGAATTGTCAAGATGTGAAGCAAAATATAAATGTTGGGAAATAAGTTCTTATTGCATGATGCCAAACTTTTAACTGCGTTTTTGGGGCGCATGTCTGCTTTTTCCCTTTCCCATTTTTGACACCATTATTGATACTCGCTTTCTGTTACATCAGAATATCCTAAATCAGATTCATACATTTTCACTGCAGATAATATTTGGGAATAATCATACTTCACAGCAAAAACTGGTAGAATGTTTTGCAATGAAGTTAGTGTTTCTTTTTGTGATTGAAACCTTTCATTTAATGATTCAATTATATCATCCACAAAGGGTATAAATATACTTCTGCGGAAATATTCTTCTGGAGTTGAATATGGGACATTGCATCTATTTTTTTGTATACTGCATCACGTGGAACTTCTTCTGCTACTTTGAGGCCAACAGTCAATGTTTATACAGCATCATAAATTAAGGTGAAGGATTTTTCTGCTTCAGTTCTCATGCTGTTTAGCAAAGTTGTAACTTCTGATATATTTTCTAATGCATCGACTAAGTCGATTTGCTTGTTTTGGAAGTTTTCAGGTAGGTTGTATGTGATGGACAATATTTTACTAAGGACAAAAAGTTGCCACCAGAAATGAAAACTCACATATAGAGTTGAGCAAAGTGTGTGCTTTGACAGATGATTCTGCTGACTCTTCTTGCTCAATCGCTTCTAAGGAGGATATAATAGGATGCAGACCTTCTTTAAACATAAGAACGGCATCA
Source organism: Macrothele yani (assembly GCA_039090855.1). Taxonomy (NCBI): domain Eukaryota; kingdom Metazoa; phylum Arthropoda; class Arachnida; order Araneae; family Macrothelidae; genus Macrothele; species Macrothele yani. The sequence goes on along the minus strand of CM076996.1, from coordinate 265,411 downwards.
TGCCTTTGGATCCATCGAGTTTCACATAGAGTTTTCATCTTAACTTTCTTGCAATCAGGTAGCAGTCGCTGAATACTTTCTTTCAAAACACTGGTACGTTTAGCAGAAGCGTGGAAAAACGAACATGTTTCTGATATAACTCCCATACAGTTCCTTAAGCTAGGCATTTTGCTAGCATCCGACAAACATAAGTTCAAGGAATGGGACATGCAATGAGTATATATTGCTTTGGGATATTTTTTCTATTACAGGCCTGCACTCCACGAAACTGTTATCGCGTTGCTGCAGCCCCATCATACCCCTGCTCTCTCATATCGTTTAAATCAAAACCCAATTTCACTAAATTTTCCATTATTGTTGTTGCAAGGGAACAGCCTGTTAAATTTTTCACTGGAATAAAAGCCAGAATATCTTCTCTTAATTTCAGTTCTTCTTCGTCAAAATACCTGACGCTCAGTGAAAACTGTTCTATTTGTCTAATGTCAGTTGTTTCATCTGCCAATAGTGAAAAAAATTTGAATGCTTTACCTTTGCTACAATAATCTGTTGAATAAGTTCCCCAAAGATGTTTATTATTTCATTCTGTATTACTGAACCTGTATACATGCTATTACCTCCACTAGTTTCTAAGTTTTCTTTTAAAATGGCATCTCCAGAATTTGCACGATATCTTAATGAAGTGCGAAAATTGCCATCATTATTTGCTGGTTCCTCAAGCGAAATTCTTCCAGAATCAACTTTTCCCCTAAGAGGTATCTGCTGCCTTCCACATAATCTAATTGTTTGCACAAACGGAATCAACATTTTCCTGTTGTCAGTTATCTCTTGCTTTTTCTGTTTATTCATTTGTAAAATTACACTATCCTGTTTTTATGAATTATTGATGTAATCTTTTCAGCTGCCAATACAGCGTCTTTGTGATATTTATTCTTTTCATGTTTTCTTAATATTTCCCTCGCATCTTTTAAATCGGTACTAGGCTTTGTAACGAGGCTACCCAAAGTCTGATGTTTGCCTTTACCAGCAACATCTTTTTCGTAAAATAAAACACAATATTTACAAAATGAACCTTCTTTCAGACGTGAATATGACAGCCACTTATACTCTTCTAGCCATTTAATTTGGAATGTTCTCATATGATTTTTATTGCGACTGGAACTGATTTTTTTAGGGAATCTATATTTCGTAGTAGGTTTCCATATGCTATGTAACAAATCAACTTTGTTCTCGTCGCTCAAAGAATTAACAAGCTCACCACTGTTACCTGCATACAAATCCTATGTCGTTCGAATCTGAAATGCTTTCAGACTTTTCATTACCATCTGCATCTCCGTCATTCGTCATGCGTATTGGTTGAAGCTCATAATTTTGCGGATTACTCCCGCTTTCAACACATTGGTTTCGAACTTCAATATCAGTGGGTTCAGCTAGTGTTTCAGTTTCCACAGCTCTTTTTTTGTTACAGAAAGTCAACAGACTTTGTTGATGAAATCGTTTCATTTTTTAAATAACCTCAACAAACTGTTTTAAGCAGCTGCGGGAAAGGGCGAATAAATACTGATTTTGAATTACAAGGATACAGACAAAACAGAAACAGAAGTTTCACTTTCTCACTCCGTTTGAAAATGAAAGAATCCACCCACATGGTCAACGCACAGCTCGTAATCAGTAAAGTATCAAAACAGGTGGCTGGGCAGTGAAGTGAGGTGTCGAGTGTCACTGCACGTGTCCTAGTAACGACCGGCGCCAGGCAGAGAGGAGCGGTGACACGTTACACCATCCCTGGTCTGGTCAATTAGGAGTTGGCGCCGCAAAAACCTACAGCTGTCTTCCTGACCACGGATCTGAGCCACCCTTCTTTCTCTGACCTCTGTCTTTTTCGCGCAATGATCTTTCATCACTGAATCCGTACGTAGCAGTTGGATTTTTCCAGCAGTAAATATTCATGATTCAGAAACTTTTCTCATAACACAAATTTTGATTTAACATACATATATAAAAATTATATTGGAAAGCACAGTTTGATTATTTAACCTTATTTTTACAGATAACATAAAAAATTAATGAAACAGATTTCCGGGGGGTGGGGGTGGCAAGGCCCCTTTGGCTCTAAATACGCCCCTGTCGTGCAGGTTCGGGAAACATTTCTGCGAAGCCCCAGGAAATCCATAAGAAGAGCAAGTCTGGAAACCCAGATTCCTCCAACGACAGTTTGGCGTGTCGCAAGGGAACGCTTTCGAATGACACCCTACAAGCAAAAGCGTAAGCAATTCTGTGTCAGAGAAACTTGAAAAAGACGAGTTTGAAAATCGTCGTTTTCAGTGAGGAAACCACATTTCATACGGATGGCAAAATCAACAAGCATATTGTTCTCATTTGGGGCGACGAAAATCCCCATGCCCACATTTGAGCACATGAGGGACATGCTGCATTGTGCTTGGCAGGAGTGTGACAGGGACGTGCTCCATCGTGCTTGCAGGAGCGTAGCAGTGTCACAGGCCATATTGAAAACTTGTGAAATCACTGTGAATTTAACTCTTGCCGATAACTACATACATGAAAAACTACCGAAATGACACGATAACTATTTTAACTCCAATGTTAAAATATTTAATATATACATTTAAAAAGATGATATAATAAAATATGTACACACATGAGATCTTTCGGTACCCAAAGTGGGTACCATCTTCAGATGCTGTTAAAATTCACCAAACGAACGTGACAAGCACTGTGATATTTACATAAGACACACAGTCGTAATGACGTAACTAGTATGAAATGGGCTTAACCAATGAGAGTGGGACAACATTCGTTACTGGTCAAACATAATAGTAATAGGTTAAGTCTATTGATTTATTAATACCTAACCCGACAAACCCAAGTATGTTTTCCACGGTATAGGTATAAATTCTGGTAAATTATCATTACATGCTGTATTCCCATATTTCATAATATACAAACTCTCAACAAATCTTAAAGTTTATCTAGATTTTGGTGTGTTGAGAATTTTAATCTCATCCCAGGCAGGAAGGATTTATGGCACTACAGGAGGCTCCAGCAAAGTTGCTGAGATAAGGCTCGTACACGTATAGTCTGAAGATTGCGGCATTTTTTAAATTCTCAGCCAATGGAAGCAAGCTGATATTTTCAGGGTTATGTAAACAAAGTCTGTTTTATTAAAGCGTTGAAATTAAAATTATGTACCAAGACATAACCTTGGTTTTAAAGTCGTGCTAAAGCTGTGGTTGTATCTATTTTTAACAACATATTTATGTTCTTTTAAACTAGCTGATATTGAACGAAAAGTGGAGCCTATGTACACTTTTTGTTGTTCATTTTCTTCTATGCTGTTAAGAGTTATAATATATACACCATGTTTCATATCAAAAGGCACAGGGTGGGTCTCCTCTGTCTTTCAGAAGTAAGGACCTAATGTTGTTTGTGTTTATTCTAATATCAAAATCATATTTATGACATATCGTTCTCATGGAATAGCACAATTTCGGTACAAAGGGAAGAGAACCAATGTATTTTTTGTTTCGGTTCATATACAGATGTTAATGTTGTAGTCCTGTTCCTTTTAATCTTGGCTGGCTACTATCCTATGTATGGTTTCATCTGGATATCCATGATTACGGGTGATATTATAAATGGTATCCATTTCTTGCTTTTGAAGAGCTGAGGTGGACGAATGAGTGAAAGCTCTTCTTATAAGAAAAGATGTCGATGATTCTTTGTAGCTCCATGGGTGTGCTGATGCCCAAGGTATCAGTATCGTATCTGATTCTGGTTTTCTATATATTGAATGATTAATAGTTGATTTAGATGGGTTCCTAGTGAGCATGATATCTAGAAATGGTAAATTATAATTACTTTCATATTCTGCAGTAAACTTTAGTGTTAAATACATTTGATAACTCAGATACAAATGTTGATAGGTATTCCAAAGGATGGTTCCAGAGTACCCAAATATCATCTGCATATCTGAGATATAATATAGGTCTGTAACTAGTTGACTGAAGAACTTTGTTTTCCGATTCTTGCAAGCAGATTTCTGCAATGGTTGGGAAAAGGGAAATCCCATTGGTGCCCCTTCACATTGCTGATATATTATCTCATCGAACTTAAAGTAAGATCTCTTGTAAACTAGAGATAGTGCTTGTAATACAGCTTCCACCCCAGGAGATGGGGTGCCCAATGTCAAAAGAGAGGATTTTATGATGTCGTGTACCTGTTGTACTGGAACACTCGGGAACAGAGATACAACATCTAAGGAAAGCATGGTAAAGGGTTGTGTAATTGGAGAAATTGATTTAATACGATCCAGTGCTGCAGTGGAATTGGTAACAGAAAAAGTTGAGTTATTAATGTTGAGCTAAGGCTTTTTCCAGTGGGCGGGTGGGATGCTATGTTAAGCAGCAACTAATAATCTAAGGGGTTGTCCAGTCTTATGTAACTTTAGTTTTCCAAATAATTCTGGGACTCTAGGTCCTGATGGGTTAAACAATTTTGAAGTAATGGAAGTGGGAAGTAGTGAATGATTTTTTAATCTGTTAACAGCTGTAATTGTAGCAGGATAGCGTACCTAAAGTTTGCGTACCCACAGGATAAATACATAGACTTCAATATTGTGCTTCAATTAGAGAAAATTGTTGGAACCTTTCCACCTGCAATTTAACAACAGACCAGGTATGAACTTTTTAAAACTTTGACCTAAAAGAACTATGGTATTCATAATGAAGAAACTTTAAACAATATAGAAGAAATCAAGCAGTTACGAACATTACACAACCAGGTAGAACTTTCGATATTTTCTGCGGACCAGTCCCCACAAATAGTTATTATGAATAGAGGTTAATTTGTTGGCCATCAAATTAAATGTTTACTATAAAGATTGGTTGGTTTTGAAGAGACTGTTAGAAACATGCATTTCGTTAGGAAAAATTCTTAAAAAATATCGAGTCTCTCTTTTTCACTAATCACAAGATATTAAGAACAAAAAATAAGAATATAATCAAAGTGAAATGAGAGGGGAAATAAACAACAACAACAAAAAAAGAATATGTAGCTTGGTAAGTAAATTTAAAAATTCTGAATATCACAAAGCATTATCATCCATGCTTAAAACAATCATTTTTGGACTGCAATCAAATTGAATGGTGAAGTTTGTTTTTGTGAAGCAGCAAAATACTGGATGGTACAAAAGAAAAGATTAATTTAATGGTTTTATCTCGGTTACCAATGAATTCAACTCCAGTTAGAAATCAAAGGGTAATATGTTGACAAAATGAAACTTTCTATTGAATCCATACCACACTGTGTTATCCCTAAAGACCCAGTCCCTGCTACAATTACAGCTGTTAACAGATAAAAAAAATCATTCACTACTTCCCACTTCCATTACTTCAAAACTGTTTAACCCATCAGGACCTAGAGTCCCAGAATTATTTGGAAAACTAAAGTTACATAAGACTGGACACCCCTTAGATTATTAGTTGCTGCTCAACATTGCATCCCACCCACCCACTGGAAAAAGCCTTAGCTCAATATTTTCGACCTCTCATTAATAACTCAACTTTTTCTGTTACCAATTCCACTCAAGTACTGGTTCGAAAAAATCAATTTCTCCAATTACACAACCCTTTACCATGCTTTCCGTAGATGTTGTATCTCTGTTCCCGAGTGTTCCAGTACAACAGGTACATGATTCCTCTCTTTATGTACCAAAAGATCTCGTGTGTACATAATTTATTATATCATCTTTTTAAATGTATATATTAAATATTTTAACATTGGAGTTAAAATAGTTATCGTGTCATTTCGGTAGTTTTTCATGTATGTACTTGTGAAATCGTTCATGAAATCCACATACCTTTGAATTTCTCATTGAAATTTTGATGAATAAATCTTATTTTGCTCAATATCAAGCCTGTTTAGTTTTATTTGCGTAGACTACTTAGTTACTGAGATATTTACATCTCAGATGATATCAAATTTTCTGAAACACCCTGTAATATTTTTTAATGTTTAATTTGTGACGTACGTTGCTTTTAATCTCTTTGAGGATTTGGGAAGAAGACACCATGTTAGACACTATGTAATATTTTGAACATGTAAAATAATAATTTTGAATGTTTAATTTGTGACGTACATCGTTCTTAAGCTTCTTGGAGTGGGCTTAAGCCCCCTCCGTGGGTACGCCAATGATTTGCACGGTTGAATACAAAGGTTAGCTATGAAGTACAGATATGTACAGACATATTCTTTTATTTATGTTATATTAATTAAGAGGAAATAGTCAAACAGCTTATGAACTGGAATCTGAGTACATTGTGTCTATAACAGTGGTTCTCAAACTTTTTTCTTAAAGTACTCCTTGGGAATATTTTAGCTGAAAAAACTGCATCCGCTTGTGTATTAAGGAGATACCTTATTACTAAATGAAAAGTTTATTCCACTGCATTGATGTGTGTATGTATGTTGGTATAAAAAATACAAATACACACATGTATATTTGCAAAAATTGCATACATTGATGCTACAGAAATTGCATGAATGGCTAGAAAAATCAAATAAAACTGATGAAGTCTCATTTAGTATCAATGAGATGTATGATGAGATGTATGAGCTTTGCAAAGTTTATCAATATTTGGAGTTATCTATAGAAACATGCGGCTCAAAACATTTTTTATATTAGGTTCGTAGCCCTTTCAGCAGGCAATCAGTCAAAGAGAACTGTTGTCTATTTTATCCTCCTAATGAGCACTTTGAATAACAAGGCTAATAACAAATGCCTCCTAATCATCCCCCTAAATGATTGCTTAAGATAAACTCTTTCTGATATGCAGGCCCAATCGTTTGAGCATTCTTTGGCCCACTTTTGAGACGGCGAACCAGGGTTGGGGTTTTAGTGATTTTAACATGAGCATTTAAAACTGGTTTAAACCGTCAAAAACTGTCAGAAACATATAACATGTTTTTAAACAATTTGTAAGCATTAATAGATATATTAAATAGTAATAAACTTGCCTTCAAGCGAACTGCAATATTCGTCTTTATTTTTATAATTATTTAGGGGTTTGATTAGGAGGCATTTGTTATTAGCCTTTATTACAATTATTAAGAGTGAAAAAGTGTCAAAATGTTTATTCGTTAAAAGTTTTGTTTTGTACAGAATTGATTTCATTGATCTAAAATTATGCAACTGCCAATGAATTGCAGAACCAGTAGTCTGGTTCATTTTTCCCTCGTAGCATCCGATAGCACATTTGTTGACACCTAAATGATTCCTGAGCTTAGAGTGTATAAATCCATAGAAAAAGCTTTCAACTGAAGCTGAGCTGGCAGGACTTGGCAGCAAAAGCATTGCTAGTTCAGAGGCGGGCTCAGTTGTAAAGGCATTAAATTTAGAAATTCCTTTCCACCAAATCATGGGATTCGTATGGATGAATAAAGTCTGGGTAAATTACTTCATCGGAAAAATTTAACTGCGTGGGAAAAGTGCGACGTACAATTTTTTAAGCATGCAAAATAATGGAGAAAGGCGCAAAAATATAGTATTTGTAGAGAACAGGAAATAATTTCATTGAAGTATTTACCTAGGAGTGCGATGGTTTGGAAGAGTACGTGCGGTACGCCTAGGACAACAGAGCGGCGACAGCGTCAAGGTGTAAGCCGGTGAATGGAAGCTTCGTTGAGAAGGGCAAGTTACGGGCGGAAGAATACAACAGGAAGTGGTTGAGCAGTACGTAATCATACAAGCTTCTTGTAGGAATACATTGAAGAAAAGAGGTCCGCTTTACGCAGCATTGTCAGTGGTGTTAGTAGCTTTTTTAACAGCGTTAGTGGCTCTTTCCAAAGTCATGAGTCTCCATACTTCATTTCGGATTTCTTTAGGGCTTAAAATTTCATTTTCCGGCACAACATGACAACAAGCTCTTGGGCTCCCTGCCATACTACGATTTTTGAAATTAAAGAAACTCCTTCATTTTCAAAAATATCCGTTTCAGGAGGGGAAAATGGGAGCTACGATGTACGGAATAAAAGCACAAATACAAATGAATTGGTTGAACAAATCTACTACCCTGTACATCTTCGAAACCATAATCAAAACTTGCCATTCAACCGGAACCTAAAGTTCATACTGGACACTTCTGTGGTACATGAAAACATTTACATTTCTTCATTTCTTTGCATTCGGAAACATTGTGAAACTAATAATGACATTTCGCAAATTTCTTTCTCAAAAATTAATAACACATCTGAACAACTTCTTTCTACTTGCACACAATTACGCGATGCATCACACCGCTCCGAAAAATATCCGCCACTCTTGTATTCTTCCGCGCATTCACTACCAACTGTTACTCCCTTCCGACGCACGGAACCTTGACGTCGTGTCCGTCAGCATCGCTTCACCCTCCCACAAGAACTGCTGCAAACCATCGTGCTGACAGGTAAATAAATACTTCGGAAACATTCCTTCCTTTTATCTAAAAGTTCTATTTTTTTCGCACCTTTCCTCATTATTTTGCATGCTTAAAAAATTGTACGTCGCATTTTCCCACACAGTTAAATTTTTCCGACGAAATAATTTAGGACGCTAAAGTACACATTAACCAAAGTCGGTATCCCTTCTTGGGATGGTAGAATTTCTGTTTTATTTTCAGATTGACAATGTTTCCACACTAGTGTGTTACAGTGGCAAGCTATTTTGCGGATTGTTGTGGAGACAGACTTGGAATGCTATTTTGCTTGGTTAACAAAATATGTGGAGGAGATCATACTCTGCTCTTTAGCTCCAAAAAAATGCCCCCCCCCTTCTGAATAAACTTCTGGAAGGAAAAGCCTTGAGATTGAGATCAAGTGATTCGAGGTCCTTGTATGCTCTCACTCCTGAAAAAAACAAAAGGACTAAGGAGACCTAAGTACTACCAAAAGGTGAAAGAGATCATACACTACATTTTTTTGTGCAAGAAAAGCCTTAACACCCCCAAATAAACTCCTTGAAGAGGCCCTTGGAGGTGAAAACCTTGAAAATGAGATCAAGTGATCCAAGGTGCTGGTGTGGTTCTCAATCTCCTGGAAAAAACGAATGGAGCTAAGGTTACCTAAATACTGCTAAAAGGTGATGGTGATCATAAACTACATTTTTGGTCCAAAACAAGTCCCCCTCCCCTAACCCCCCAAAAAAACAACCCTGGAGGAAGCACGGAGCAAGAAAAAACTTAAAATAAATAATGCAAGCGGTAAATAACACGATCGCTCTACTTAAAAATAGAAATGATCATGATATACAAGAAACAGAGATTTGGGTGATAAATACCATGTAGAAAAGGCTGCAAAAATAAAAAAAAAACCAACACTGAAATATAACTAGACGCTAAAGAGCAAATACTAAGTGAAAAACTACAAAACTATGTAAGAACGATAAATAATGTAATTGCTTTAGTTAAAATAGAAATGATCCTGACGTATAAGAAGTTGTGATTTAGATGATAAATACCATGTTGAAAAGGCTGCAAAAGTTAAAAAAAACCAACACCGAAACCTCCACATGAATTCAGCGAGATATGAATCCGTTCCTCTTTGTTTTTTATTTCGCTATTTGCATGAACTCCACCATCTCGGTGATGATGACCCATGCATTGGGCACCCCACTATGAACCCTCTTTTTCATGATGTTTATCCTTAGTGATATCATATTACCATCAATATGAGTGCACTGATGCCCTACCAAGCGGTGGTTCGTTTACTAGCAAGAGGGGTGACAGCATCGTGTTTCCTCAATATGTATACACACACTGGTAGCTTTAAAATAACTATATATCACTCTTCTAAAAATAACTATATAATCAAAAAGAGAAGATTAGTATGTAGATTCTCAAAGTTGTAGCTATTTATATCTATGGAACTGAGGCTAAGCACTGCAGAAATCGCTTAGGAATTGTTAATAATCAGGGCTTGAAAAATACCGTGCCTGAGATGCCCGGGGCATATAAATTATTAAGTAAATCTGGTTGTATGTGTGTGCCCAGGAAAATTTATCTTTTAAGATAACAAATCCCCCTCACTTTTTTTACATATTTTGCATTTTCGTTTTAAGGGTTTATACTCAAAATGTTCAGTGCATAAATACGTGATGATGCTGAGATTAGTATTTGAGAAATGTAGTAATGTAATCTGCCATGTTCCTTTTGTGGAAGTTTTCACCCTTTGTCAATAAACACAGGCTGCTAGTTCCATCAGAGGCATGCATTCAGTCACTGGCTTTAAACACATTTGGAGCAAAATTATATATGCTTCCAATTTCTGGACCTAGAGCATAATATAATTAAAGAAGGGATATTCTTCTGTTCTTGGCACTCCGTAACAATAATAAAACTCCAGTGATTGGCAGTGAAAAGCAGCATGACATGAGATGACTGTCATTTTTTTCTTGTAGTAGAAAATTCTATTCTGAACTTCATTTTAAAATTTAATTGCCCAGTCTGGGCAACTAGATTTTTTGTTTACCAGCCTAGGCCAATGATTCACATGCCCGGGCATCTCGGGCATGATACCCTGATACATATAAGTAAAAATATGTACAGTACATAATTTCCTACGTATATATTAATTAAAACATATATTTCTCTATTACTACTTTAGCAAAAACTTCCCAATACAACAAAAATCACATTTGCTTGTCTCTATGAGCACTATTTTTTTTTTTTTTTTTGATTGGAGGTTTAACGACCACCGTGAGCAACTCAATGGGCTATAAGCAGTCGCCCGTCCCTAATTTAGGGTCACTGGTTCCAGGGATGGGAGAGAGCCAGTGCCGTAAGACAAACACAATATCCATGCCTCACCGGGATTCGAACCCGGACCCCGTTCGGACGAATGATCAGAGGCCATCGCTTAGACCACTGCGCCACCGGGGCGGCGGGCACTATTTCGCAATTACAGCGTTGCAATCTTATGCGTAACGAAAATTTCTGTAGTACATACTAACTTTTTAATGAAAATTTCGTAATGTTTTAAGGAAATTATATTGCTGCAGAATTTTTTCTGTCCCCCATGAATTTTGTTATAACGAGCTTCTACTGTTACTCTTTTTTTACTGAATCTGGTAAAAGCTGGCCATGAAAATGACAGGAGACTATATCATGTACAGTTTCTTTTCTTTGTAAATGTAATTAATGTTAAATGAAAAAAAATAAATCGAATGCGTTCTAAATTTCTGTGAGTGAAATCTTCACTTGTGTCACTTTAAACAGGACTTGAAAAATATCTAAAATGTCACATGCCCAGCTGGGTATGTACACAAATTATTTACGTACCCAGATAGTAAAACCTGAATGCCCAGGAAAATTTATATTTTAAGATAAATCAGAAGCCAATTATTTTTTAAGTTAAAAGATAGGAATTTTTTTACATGTTTTGCATTTCTGTTTTAAGATGATAGTGCACAAATTGGTACAAAATGATACGATGAAATTGTTTTTTGAGAAATTTAAGGATTCTGCCGTGTTCCTTTCATTAAAGTTTTTTTTTCCCATTGTCACTAAACACCTGATTTGTACATCAATGAAAAATTGTTTCACTATCTTCAGGTATTCCCAAGATATTATAAATACAACTATTTAATAGCATTCCAAAAGGTTTTTGTGTTCCGAAATGGTTTCCTTGTGGCAACCCACCAAGGGAAGGACCACCTTAATCACTGAAGTCATTTCTAAAACATCCCATACAGGAAAATTTAATATTTTAGAAATATTGATTATATTCGTTAATGTTCTAGAATGATTCATTCAGAATCAGGGTCTAAGCAAGCGTTTCTTCTCTGGGTGGGGGTCTGAGATTTGAAATGATGCCCCATCAAGTTCAAGCTTCTACTTCTAATCAAGTTTTTTATTTCTTTTTCTTTCTGATACCTTAATTATGGGGAAACAATATGATCTTTCAAAAGCAGCACTTCCAGTTTTTGACATAATTTTACTAAAAATGTGAAAAGTAGGTAAATATCCAAAAATTAGAAATAAGAAACGACCATAAAAGTTGAGGAAACACTGACAACACAGTGTGCTCAGTAGAATGTAAAATGAAATAGCACACAAGGTAGTGAATGTGAAAACAAGAAAAGCCTGACTCAACCCTATGTGAAATGTAGTACTAGTCAAAACCTTAATGAAAAACCAACTTGGACACCATTGTGGATTGAATACCCTATAGACTCAACGCAATGTACTCGGATACCAGTTCGTAGATCAGTTTGTCATTAATATAACGTGTAAATATAAGAATATGCCTGTATGCGTCTTTACTACATAACTGTCCTTTGTATTCATTTATGCAAATACTGTATTACTACAAGTGCAAATTAAAATGTCTAAAAGGAGCAATGTATTGTTCAACCAACTGTGTACAGAGTTCGTAAAGCCTAATGTCAAACAAATCTGCGCGTAACTGATGTCATTATTTATCAAATTGTAATAAACTTAATTTTAAGATATGAAAATATCATTACTCACATTTAAAACTGAATTGATTGGTAATAAACCAAGCATCAAACACTTTCACACTCACACACTTCCACAAAAAAACATGCATTTACCTGCACACTCTTCCACAAAAAATGTGCATTTACTGTAAAAGCCGTGTGATTACTTGCCATGAGGCTGAATATGGTCAAACTATAAATACAGGGATTGCTCTGAAATTCAAATGAGCAAGGTCAAACTTTTTAATTTCAGATTACGGCTTAACTGAAAACTGTATTCAGTTAATTAAGCCTGTGAAATTCAGTCTTAGCTGAATTCCGTCAAACTGTATTTTTAAGGAATTGCTCTTCAAATTATAGTTTGACTGAAAACGGTCAAATTTTATTTTTACGAGCATTGTCCTTCAAATTACGGGCTTAGTATTTACGAGTATTTATGGTTGAGATCTTAATTTTACTGGCTTTCACAAAAACGGGCCAGGCCGTAATTTTACGGGCAATGGTCGGACCCCTAGCTGCCGGGCGCTGCTCGTAATCTAAAGACGAAATTTTTAACAGTGTGTAAGGGTAAGTTTACTTGTTAAACTATTTGTTATTTTTTAAATGACCCCTGCATGTTTTATAATGTGATGTTTTAAGTTTATTTCAAGCACTTATACAGAACGGTAGATCACAAACCCTAAGCCTTATTTGTTTTTAGAAAAGGTATGCCCACAGTTTAGTCTTTTTGTTTATTTTTTCATATCTTATGATTGCAATAGTTATTTTATAGCCTAAACTTATTACATAATTTTTTTAAACAATTTCTCAAATACCTGTATTCCATAATTTTTCGACTGCCATCTGGCAAACTTCCCCATCCCCTCAAAAAATTGCAAGCAATGACCTATTTGCAGTGTTGAAATTAGAAATAAATCTGCTACAGGCCCAGCGGACCACTCGAATTTCCAAATCACTGGCCCACCAAAAAAAAAATTATAAATAAATAAATAAATAAATAAATAAAAAACAGTACACATTTACAGCATATGTAGAAAATAAGGTATCATTTTCATTGGAGTAGTATATCGCAAATTTAGAACAATGTGTGTGTGTACACATGAAGATATTTCTAATAAATAAAACAAAACATGGTACGCAGTGGGAGAAATTTGAAAAAAAAATGTGACCAGTGTATACCAAAAGTTGGTAGTTCCCTTATTTTTAATGGTCCAGAAATTGCACAAAATATACTAATACATACTTGCCAACTTTTACGGTTTATCTGTAAAATTTATGGATTTCTGCTTGATTTTACTGATTTATGGATACAGGTCTTTTTTACGGATTTTTTAATATTTTGATTGCTCAATCAAAATGATTGCAATGAAATTATCAATGAAAACTCAATCAAAATTATGTGCAATGATTGCTCAATTGCTAATCATTGCACATATTGCAATAAGAAAGGTCACACTAAAAATGAATGATGGCATACTTACACCTAAATATACTTATTTATTTTAAATATAACAGTATTTGATTTTATGAGAGAGTTTCGCATTTCCCTGTGAAGTCTACACTTAGATGGTGCAGGTAAAGCCATCAGACTAGGTTATATTTGACAATAGCTTACTTGCACTCTAATAAAGCATTTGATATCATCTTTATTTACAGCACATTTTATATAAATAAGGATCAGTACATGTTGTGAGGTTGAACTGAACATGTACTGATCCTTATTTATATAAAATGTGCTGTAAATAGAGAGCATATAAAGTGAACCTAAATTCGGCGGTAGGTTAAACCATAATTTGGCGCAAAGGTTGAACCATAATTTGTCGTTATGTTGAACCATAACTTGGCTTAAAGGTTGCCCCAAGTTACGGTTGCAGCAAATTTTTTCTTACTTACTCCATATTTTGGTACAACCTTTCACCAAATTTTTAACAGTGTATGTAAAACAATGGCATCGGACCGAAGAAAGAAGTTTTTCAATCGGGTTTTTAATCCCGCAGATATTGCTATAAAAATAATCGTGATCTTACGCCCTCTGGTTGCAGACTTGTGCGTTTAGAAAATTTGAATTTATATGAGAAACATTTTGCAGCAGAAACGCTCTCCAACAAAGAAATAATTTTTCAAATCAGACAGTTAGAAGCAGAGATACGGACAAATATAAGACATAAATCTACGCTCCCTGGTGGGAAAAAACATGCATTTTAGGAAGAAAGTGTTCTCGAAAGGTTTTTCGATGTGAGCGGTATCGGTCCAAGAAAAAAAAATTTAGTCCAGTTTTCAAGAGCTCAGATTTTGCTGCAAATACATCAGAAGCAGAAATTAAAACGTATGCCCCCTTGTGGCCAAACCATTATTTACCAAATATTAGAAATTACATGAAAAACATTTTCCATCAGGAGCTGCATGCGATATAGGAAGGATTTTTCAAATTAGAGTTTTAGAAGCAGAAATACTGGGGGAAACGCAATTTACCTTTGCACCCCCTAGCGGAAGGTTATGATTTACTTGAAAAGTTTGTATTTATATGAAAAACATTTCGCATCGGAAACACCATCCAACAAAGAAGGAATGTTTGAAATCGGTAGACATATTGACAAAAATAAGTTATACATCTATGCCCCCTGGCGTAGAAGCCTTGCATTACTTTAAGAAGAAAATATTCCTAAAAGGTTTGTCGACGTGAGTAGTATCGGCCCACAAATGAATATTTTTCAATTAAGATTTTAGAAGCTCAGATTTTGCTGCAAATACATCAGAAGTGGAAATTAAGACTTATGCCCCCTGGTGGCCAAACCATTTTTTACCAAAAATTAGAAATTATATGCAAAGAATTTCCCATCAGGAGCTGTATCCGGTGCAGAAAGAATTTTTCACATCGGAGTTTTAGAGGCAGAGGTATCGGGGGATACGCAATTTACCTTTACGCCCCCTAGCGGAAAGTCTATGAATTACTTGAAATTTTTGAAAATATATGAAAAACATGTCACATTGGAAACTCTATCCAATGAAGGAAGACATTTTCAAATCGGACCATTAGAAGCAGAGATACTGACAAAAATATGATATACATCTACGCCTCCTGGCGGTGAAACCGTGTAATATTTTAAGAAGAAAATTTTCCGAAAAAGTTTACCAAAGTGAGTGGCATCGGTCCACGAACGAATTTTTTCAATCGAGATCTTAGGAGCTCGAATTTTATGGCAAATACATCAGGAGCAAAACTTAACACTTACGCCCCCTGGTGGACAAAATATTTTGTACCAAAAATAAGAAATTATATGCAAAAGATTTTTCATCAGGAGCTGTATCCTCTGAAGAAAATATTTTTCAAATAGGAGTTTTATAAGAAGAGATATCGGGGGAAACGTAATTTACTTTTACGCCCCCTAGCGGGAAATCTATGCGTAACTTGAAAAAGTAATTACACCTAAATACTTTTTGACATAAATGGAATCGAAAGATAAAATAATTTTTTCAATCAGATGTTTAGAAGCAAATATATGGAATAAAATGTGTTTTGAATTCGACATCATCTGTATTTACGCCCTCTAGCGGCGAAATTGTACATCGTAAAAAAAAAACGAAACAAAAGATCATCATTCGCATATTTCAAGCTTCCAATGCAAAAAGAATTTTTAAAATCGGACTAATAGTTGCAGAGATATGTTGTCTACAGACGGACGGACAGACAAACCGATAACATAAGCACGATCATTTTTTCAAAAGACGTGCTAAAAAAAGTATCATTGTACAGTTTAATTTCTGGCTTTTTTTTTAATTGCTCGCTGAAATTTTTGAGTTTTCCGTCGTCTGTAGCGGACCGACGATTTCCATAGCATACTCGAAGTTTTCCGTCGTCCGTAGCAGACCGACGATTTCCATAGTAACTACATAAAACCCTTAGTACTTGGAATCGCTGAATCTTTCTTCCCAACGCTTGGTCTTACTCAGCGTCAAGCGGAACTCGGTGCGCACGGACAATGTAGTGTGCCGAAGTACCGACGATGCCGACGGGGCACGGCGGTTCTGGGCAACAATGGCGCAAAATCTGCCTTTTGCAGCAAGATGACGCAAGTTTTTTGTTTTGGCGCACTCTGGCTTAGAATTTCCATCCCTGGTAACTGCATACGCATTACGCAAAAAATTATCAGTTTAATTTTCCCTGACTTTTCCAGATTTCTGCAAAAAAAAAATCATTTCTCCCTGAGTTTTCCCTGATGTTTAGCCTTATTTTCGGATTCCCTGATTTTTCCCGGTTTCCCGGTCGGCTGGCAACCCTGATATAGCCTACATTATTTAACTGAAAGTCAGATGCTTTTGATCCTAGAGCAGGTACTGAAACTACGACGGGGTTCTTTTCGCCAAGTAAGCATTGTCACCTTTCGCCAGTATTATCATCGAAACGCAGAATTTTCCTCCTAACATCAGAAAAAAAGCACGATGAGTAACAAATCGTTATAGAAAATGACTTGCTTCCAACATTATAACAAAGGTCATAATGGTAGTCATGCGAGTGATGAGAACGAGAACAAAGAATTTGCTCGAGGATATATAATAGTTCAGAAGCTTTAACAAAACACCTTGGAACGTGTTCAAAGATTTAAACAAAAGAGGAGGAACGGGAACAAAAATTGCCGATAAATATTAATTATTAATATTAACTATTAATTTGCAGCAATGTTTAACTTATTTTTATTTTTATCATGGCAATGGGATTTACTTTGAAGATAAAAATAGACCCAGTCAAAAGAACAGATGACTTCTCATTGCACAATGTATGAACATTTCATAAATCCAACTGTGAACATTTTCCATTTAACGAGACTATCCTACGAATTTGATTTCAGTTGTACTGGAGAAATAAAGCTTTTCTGATAAGTTTGGTATAAAAAATATTACTATTATTGATAAATGTACTTATCTTTCTTACTGCATAAAAGTATTTCATGAATTAATTAGAAAAACTCATAAATAAACTCAGAAACATTTAACTTATACGAGAAATTCGGTTCCTCTTGTGGAATGACTAGGAAACGCAAGAATACCGAAATTAATATTTACATAGCGACGGAGAAATGGAAACTTAATATTTACATAGCGATTGAAAAAGTAAGAACGTCAAAATTATTAAAGAGTAGATAAAAATTGGCATTCAAATGGTGGTGGGATATTAAAGAATATCAAACTTAATATTTATACACTAGTTGGGAAGTGCATGAAGCAACTGATTAATACTGGGAAATGACTGAAAAACTATAAATAAAACCAAAATGGTAATCTACAGAGAGAGAAGAAAATCCAAGAATGTCAAAACTGGTATTTCCTATTTCCGGGGGGGGGGGCTGTTTAACACAGTAGTGATGAAATGAGTGGTTTTACTAGGGCTTGACTTTTAAAATTTATCTTCTTTTAGTTTCAGTAGAAATGTTTGTTACATTTCACTTTTTCATAAAAATTTTAAACATAAACTGCGAAATGTAATCAAATCAATCAATGTATTTTCACAGTGATGCAATAAAATGCAGAATTTTTAGTCAGTTTATTATAAGAACACTTTTCGTTAGAGTAAACTTTTTTGCACGAGTTGCGTGTTATAATATTAAATTTCATATGCATTCAGAAAAGAGGACTTTTCCTAAAACTTCATTGAGCTCAGAAAAATAAAAGCAAAACAAAAAAAATTAACCTGCTCTTTTAATTTTCCATTCCTGTGATTGAAACAGAGCAGCAGTAACCCTTTCTCAAAATTCATTTTTAATACTTTATTAAAATATAACTCAAGAATCACGCTTTTAAGTAAAAATGTATTTACACGTAACTGACTACGAGACAATAAAGTTAGAATTTCGTTACTTTTTTTTCACATGCATGGCTTAGATTTAAGTATTCTAAATGATGACAAAAGCTTAAAAACGTGGAGCTTTTTCAAATGAACTGGATAAAGGAACAAAATATTTAAAAAATGGAACTATCTTGTCATGTTCAATCACCTTGAAACAAAAAATCTTAAGAAATCCTACTATTACCTCTCATCCTTTCCCTATTTGTCAAAACTACAAGTCCGTTTCGAGAGGTCAAAGATCTCTTTGGAAATACCACAAAGAAATCGGATTGATGGGAACAAACATGGGTGAGTCTGTCAGGGAGGGTGATGGCAGCGCCTTCCCTAAGATCCGTGTGGTCCAGGAGTAGCTGAGATAAAAATCACACTAAGCCAATGTAAACAAATTTCCCTTCCCTAAGGATATCTGTCTGAGAACGCTGAACAACCAACCGGCGTACAGAAGTGTTTTGCACTTCAAGCAAATCACGATACTGAAAGTGCACGAAGCCCAATGCTTTCAAAGGACAACTCTGCGTACTAGATAACTGTCAGATATCCTTCTACGGCGCTCTACCCTTGATCTTCGCACATTCATAATGCTGTGATCAATTCGCTCATTATCAAGCACACAAAACGTAAACTTCCTTCGAAGGAGATGATTTTCACATTTCTGAAAATGGGTAAGGCCGATCTGACTATTTGCCCTTCTGTGGTTAGAAGGAAGGAATAAGTTCGAATTTTTCGAGAGCTAATTTAAAAGATAGATCGACCGCCATGTTAAGGCCGGCCAAAAGAAGCACACCATCCGCCGTGTTAAGGCAGGGATGGCCTTTGCTTCATAAGCATAATTAATGCTAGTGAATGTTATGCATTTTACCTAAGAAAGTAATAGGTTGCGTTAGTCGGACTCTCTGAACAAATACTTTTATTTTACTTATTGCAGATTGCACACATAGTTTTATTACCAGCAACAGTTTTTAGTTATTATTTTTTAAGTATTACTTACCTTCGATTAATTGAAAATCAGGTTATGATTGTCTAGTTTTAACCTGACATAATGTAATATGCCAAAAACAGTCCTTTTTTGCTCTATTGGGCTATAACGAAGTTCTCATATATCGACTGTTTTTTCTTTCAATTTCGTTATATACGAGTTCAACTGCATTTAAAAATCAAATTGGAAATTACAGAGTATATATATATTAAAAATCACCCCACCTGCTCAGATAACTACCTTTACACTTTTAGATATATTGATGATCTGCTGTGTATCAATAATTCAGAAGTTATAGAGAGTGATTTTGATAATATCTATCCTAGCTCTCTTAACTTATGTAAAACCAACCACAGTAATCAGGAACTTGAGTTCCTAGACTTAAGCATTAAGCTCAACAGAGGTAACCCATCTATTAGCCTCTTTGATAAAAGAGTTAATTTTCCTTTCAAAGTAATTAAATATCTACACTGGAATAATAACATTTCAACCAAAGTAATTGAGAATGTACTAATTTCTCAGGTCCTGAGAATTTCAAGAATTTGCAGCAACAATTTGTACTTCAATTACCACATTAATATACTATTAGAAAGTTTTCTAGAGAACAAAATTCCTTCTTCTTTCATCAAAAGAACTTTAAGAAAAATTATTCTGAATAATAGAGTAAGGTTGGCAGATCTGCTTTAATTTTCTACACAGTTAATAATATGATTCTGACCAATCAAAGCCGTAAGGAAGTTTGCTAGAGGATGCCTATTAACTACCTAAAGGAACCTTAGTGCTATGGATATGACGGTCCTATTAAAACAAAAAATTAAATAATATAAACAAAATCACAAAAAAAGCTTAAAAATCTGTTTATAAAAGAAAATAAAAACAAATAAAAAAATAAAAAAGAAAACTAGTTATTCATCACTAGGATAGCTATACTAAAAATAGTAAAACCAACATTAAAATTAATAAGATTCTGATTAATCTATAGAAGCTCACTAAGGTGTTTTAATACATGCAAAGATTATTAAATAAACTGCTCGTGTATTTTATAATATTTCTCATGTATTCTGGAGAGTTAATTCTGCTCTTTCTGATCATACAGATCCACAGTCTTAAGTTTATATATTTTTTTCTCTGGTTAAAATCTCCGTGCGTTGGTTTCTTGCTGAATGAGGAGGCCATCAGCCCCACCCTCACTGCCCCCAGCGTCTAGGGAGTGGCGGAAGAGGTCAGCCATGTTCTTCTCTTGTGAGGAGAAAAGTTTTTGTCACACAAGAGGTAAGCTCTCTTCCTTGTTTTTGGGTTCTAGGTTTTATAAGTTCAATGTTTGTACTTCATGTACTTTTTCTCTGTCGTTTTTTAGCTTTTCAGCTTTTAGGCATTGGTTTGTCTGTTAACATTTTTGCGGGTTTTAACTCTTTCTTTTCTTTGTAACTTTGAGCGTCTTTTGGGGTACCTAGGAACAGAAGATGGCTAAGCTTGTTCCTTTTCTATGCGCTGTCTCTGCGCTGTTTTTTCAAAGTAGTTAAGTTCTTAATAACTAATTAATTATGCACTTAAAGCACTGCTGAAATACTTTGTACATATTGCAACTAACTGTTTAAGGTATATAACTTTCACAAAGTTTTCTTTAGTTAATTATTATCTTTAACTTATTCTCGTTTTCGTGCTGTCATAAGTTGTAGAGTAGGGGGCTTTAGACTCAAGTTTTCTTTCAAAAATCTGTTCGTTAAAAATTAACATTTCCTTTTTTAATTGCAATGTAAAATTTGGATTTCTTTTGCATTGATTTTCAGGTTTAAATTCTCTCTCAAACGAACTTGGAATTTCGTTATGGCTGAAAATCATTTCTAATTATTATGTCACTCTCACAGCTTGAGTTCTCTTTAATCTTCTTCTCTCTGTTTAATAGTAACAGATGAAGAGCATGGGTCGGGCCAGGAAGGTTAATGGATGCAAGCGAAATTGTTAACTAGTGCTAGGTCATGCAACTCTACGGAGGACATGACTTATATATATATTTTTTAAACTATTTTAGGTGGGAATGTTACTTGCATCTATGGCCTTGCAGAAACCCATTTCCAACTAGGTCTTTGTGGAAGTGAGAAAATGCAGAGTTTTTGCTGGTCCTTGATAAAGCCAAGGCTCAGTATTCTCGACACCTTCTACATTCAGTTGTTTTATTTTATTTTTTTGTCTTTTCTCCTTTTACTCACACAGGTAGATACATAACCTTTTCTATGTTGTACTAGGTGTGAGTCAAAATTATATATGCATTTTTTTGCTTAGGTATCTTCTTTATAGAATATATATATATATGAATATAAAAGTCGAAAAAGAGTGACAAGTCCATGTTGCAAATGGGGAAGGGGTGAGAAGTGACACATAGTCTTTTTTTCTTTATGATTTGAATTCTTGTGCGGCTTCCGTACCATTATCAGAAGCTTTGCATTTGGGAACATCTGCCATGACTAAAAGGATCTTTTTTTCTTTTTTCAAACATTAATTTAAAGCTCGTCATATCAGGGACTTTCTATATTAAAAACAGTTAATAAATGGTACATTTAAACCATGTATATATGCAGAGATTCAATGCATCGGGGTCTCGCTGCTAAGGGGGCCTTAAAATTCTTCCAAGGTATTATCGAAACTATTAATGGAAAAATTGTTTATAATAAAAAGAGGGAGAAAAACACACACAGCTGGATTTTGACCAAACCTGTAAAAATTCAGTTGTTACGAGTTAGCACCTAAACAATAACTAAATTTAAAGGGAACATTTTTGCGGAACTGCGTTTTGGAATTGTGATCTCCTGTAAATATTGGGTGTGTGCATAAGTTCTACCCGTTTTTGTAGGCTACAAAGAAAGGAGGAGACCACAACAAATAACATACCTAGGATTTCACATAATTTTCATCATTCTGTATGACCTCTTGCCACCTGTTTATGACTAGGTGAATCCCACGCCGGAAAAACTCCTGTGTTTTAGAATAAAAAAAGTCATGTAATGCCGTTTTCACATCATCCACATCATCGAAGGTTTGGAGAGCAAAGGCGTTCTGTAACGATCGAAAAAGGTGGTAGTCCGTAGGTGGCAGGTCAGGGGAATACGTCGGGTGAGGTAACACTTCCCAACCAAAGTCCTGTCATTTTTGCCAAGTGATTAAAACAGCATGAGGTCTGGAGTTATCGTGATGAAGGATCACGCCTTTGCGATTGACGAGTGCTGGTCGCTTCGATGTCAGTTGTTCTCGCAATCTGTCCAACTGTTGGCAGTAGAGGTCAGTATTTATCGTTTGGTTAGGTGCCAACACCTCCCAGTGGATTATTCGCTGGACATCCCACCAAACACTCAACAAAACCTTTTTGGGATGCAGTCCTCCTTTAGAGGTCAATAGAGCAGGCTCTGCACCTTGGCACACAGTCCGTCGACGCTTTACATTACGGTAAAGTACCCATTTCTCATCATCCGTTACAGTTCGTCCCAAAAACGGTTCATTTCTGTGACGAGAAAACAAAGAAACACAGGAACGGATTCTCTCCTCTCGTTGCTTTGCAGAAAACTGGTGCGGAACCCAGTTATCGAACTTGGTGATGAACCCAAGCGCGTGCATCCGTCTTTCGACTGTTGTTATGTGGACCGACAACATTTCCGCTAATTCCTGAACAGTTGGATGTGGGTCATTTGTTATGGCTTGGTCCACATCCTCGTCAGAAACCACGGATGGACGTCCAGGACGTGGCTGATCTTTACAGCTTGTGTCTCCGTCCCGGAATTTCCGAAACCTACGGCAACATGTACTATCATCAACCGCTTCTCCCGATACACTTTACAGATGTTGCGGCAAGCCGCGGATTCAGTATTGCCTTTATCGAACTCGTACAGTAAACAATGTCTAATGTGCTCCTTATCGCATGCCATGTTACACTCTACAACGTCCGTGATTTCCGTTGCGAATGACTTACTCGGACAAACCTAGTGCCTCTATATGCTCTACTGCTCCACGCTTTATTGGCCGAACATTCGGCATAGCAGCATCATCTGTGACGTAACTACTCCGATCGCAATTTGCATCTATTACAAAAATGGGTAGAACTTTTGCACATACCCAATACAACACTTACTCAGTTAAATAACAAGTTTCAATTGTTTAGTCAATGCACAGTATATATATATTTCTTAAACAAATGAGCTGTGCTTCTATTGAAGCTATATTAACATAAACTAATGAATTCATTAAATTTAGTGCCAAAGTATCAAATGATCATTTAAATGAATTACAAATTATTAAAAATCATCTGGTGGACAAAAAAAAAAAAAAAAAAAAAAAAAATCCAAGGTCCTGAAGAGCTTCTTCAACACATAGTTAATTACAATGTCAGCGATATTTTCCTGAACTTGATCGTTTTACGACTGCTTTTGACTAGACCAGTAACGGTTCCAGTTCCGAAAGATTTTCAATCAAAACATGATTAATACATATTTAAGGTCAACCATGACAAAATATCGTTTGCAATCTTCAGCGATATTAAGCACAGAAAGTGAAAAAGCAAAGAAGTGTGATTTTGATTCCGTAATGAAGAAATGGATCCAAAATAAAAAAAGGAATTACTGATGTGAATTTGTCGAAAAAATTCATTTAAAAAATAGGTACAAAATACGATCGGCAGTTTGACGTGGTTGTTGCAGTTTTCTGCAACAACCATGGTTACATTCATCTGTTTCAATTTTTGAAGAAGTATCTACAAATATATCCTGATTTTTAGTGCAAACAACTACAATTTGCTTACTGTGGAATTTTAAGGTGGACGACAAGTGATTTTGCTTCCTATACTTCCAATGGAAAAACTTTTGTACACATTTCCTTCACAATTAGTGTGTTCCCAAGAATGAAAATTTGAACATTGATTAAAGTAACTTCATATTATACTCGTAACTTGGAATACTTTATATTTTCTAAAACATAGCCATAATTATATTAAAAATCAATAACTTTTCTTTTGGTGGTGTTGAGACCAGAAAAGATGGCGCGGCCTGTACTTTGATGACGTCAGTAGACAAACAAATGTTGGATTGCATAATTATGGATATGTTTTAGAAAATATTAAGTATTCCAAGTTATAAAGTGAAGCTATTTTAATCGATGTTCAAATTTTCATCCTTGAGAACGCATTAATTGTGAAGAAAATGTGTACAGAAGTTTTTCCATTGGAAGTATAAGAAGCAAAATTCCTTGACGTCCACCTTAATGTACCCGAAATACTTGTAACTCGTGAATAACCAACGGACAACGTATTCTCAATTATTATTACCCTGTCATTTGAATTTGAAGATTTCAAAATTTTTATGTGATGACTTATGAGTAATCAACAGAAACTTGGGTAAGGAACTGTTGTATTAATTTTTGGCTCATAATAGCAAATATGTATTCTACAAAACAAAAATTAAGCTTTCAGAAAATATCAGTTGAATATATTTCCTGTTCAATTAGCTGATAAGCAAAATAAATATAAAACTTACGACGGTAGGTGTAAAGATTTTTACCAATATGAACTATGTGCAAGAATTTCAGTTTTTCTCTTTTTTAGCGTGGGCAGGGGACCTCATTAATGGTATTTCACCCGAGCCACGGTAAGCTTCAAGGTTGATTTCAGCTCCACAAACACCACATAGTTAATGAATTACAATAAAAGGCAACAACCTTTACATACTATTTTAATCACAAAGCGAAAATAAAAATAGTTTACTGTTCTCGATGTCACGATTTTTTATAGCTAAGAAAAAGAAACCTTTCTACTACCGCAGGAAATTCAGTGTGTCGCAGTTACTGTACATACAGATGTGGAAGTCCAGTTAAGCGCATTATGTACCCAGCACTTCCAATAAACAGACAGCTGGCAGACAGGAGGCGCAAGAAAACGCAAGTCAGATCATGGCGAATAAAAATATGTCATTTGTATATGACACCTACTTGAGTAAGCTGAATCAAAGGTTGTTGACCTAGTCAAACGGATTTCTTTAAATACTGTCAGACGATTGTAATGCCTAAATTTAAATAGTTCATGGCAGTGAAACTCTCGGAATATACAGTACAGGCTGACCCCATTTTATGAAGCTAGTTCCTTCCCGAAATGCATACACATCGTAAATCGAAGCATTGTTTTCCAGAAGAAATATTTGATATAGCTAATCTACCAGCTTTAAGGAGACTGAGTGCCTTTTCATTAAGCAGAGTTAAAACAGATTTGGCCAGCACGGTCAGTACTAATGTTCTGAAGAATTCTGCAATATTTAAAAAAATATTTCATAAAAATTCTTTCATAATTATTCGGCAGTAATAGCATGTTAGTTCATCGGCTTTCTAGTTAAGTGTAAAGAAACAGATAAACAACAGAAAAACCACATGTACAAGGGTTTCCTTTTAACGTTGTCCAGATTTAGCCTCACGTCGGCAAAGAACACAGAAACAGTACTTGGCTCCCGTATTTACTTGTTCAACGGAAAGGATGAAAAGCACAAAAAACGACTATGCATTTCTCAATATATGCCTAGCCCCAGCGAAATGTTTAAGTCGTAAGATGGTTCCCTCTGTGTGTTTGTCTCACATCGTGTTAAGCATGAACACCTCTCTTTTCTGAGTAACGTTTTTTATTTTTTATTTTACAGACCTCGTGAAGTTTTCTTTCTGTGCTGTCTTGTGCGTAAAGTTTCTTAGTGTTCTATTTTTGTAGTGCTTGAAGCATGAGTTAGGGGCGTTGAATGAGTGAAAAGGAAAGATGATGAACATGCATATGCAGTAGTGTTATACTTAACATTTAATTGAAATAATGAGCTTTTATAGAAATAACTAGCTGGAGTTAGATATCATTCTCAGTCTAGCTCGATCCACGACCATCGTACCCACGACACTCAGAGAGAAATTCCGAACCAAGGAACACGTTCCTCCAAACACTATACACAAGAATCCTAGGAGAGAAAACTGGGATCAATACAGAAAGCATGTATAACGAAGTGAATTTCTCCGTCATTTTTATCCGCGCCAGGATTCGAACCCGGGTCCCCTCATTCCGGAATAAGTTGCTCTACCATTTGAGCTACGCGGACATTTTATTCTGATTCCTATCTGCCTTTATGTCGTGTGCGTCCTTCTGGCAGGTACGTCACATCTCCTGGTACGTTACATCATCTCCCCCTTATTATTATTTTTTTTTTTTTCGAAGTGCTGCTCTTATTTTTCCTATCTCGCGGTGTGGAAATAACATCACACCATTGCGAGATTGTGAACGGTCGGGTCATCCGGATAGTTCGGGCGCCATTATAACGAAGTGAATTTCTCCGTCATTTTTATCCGCGCCAGGATTCGAACCCGGGTCCCCTCATTCCGGAATAAGTTGCTCTACCATTTGAGCTACGCGGACATTTTATTCTGATTCCTATCTGCCTTTATGTCGTGTGCGTCCTTCTGGCAGGTACGTCACATCTCCTGGTACGTTACACATGTTTCGAGGAGGTGTTCATAAGAACACTCCTAACAGCCTGTCATCGAGAAGAAAGCCTTTAGCCTCTTATAACGTAACCCTTTTTCGTGTGCGAGATTGGTGTTACGCTATGTCTAAAACCATGACTAAGGAAATGTTGAACTAAATGAGAATATGATGCAATAGCTGCAAGAAATAGCTCTAATTAAGTTTTTAAGGCCAGACGAAACACATACAGAAGTCAAACTTACGATAACCTTTTATTGGTCCAGCAATATCTGATGAACTCCACAATCATCATCATCATCATCATTGTCAACCATTATCAATCCACTGCTGGACGAAGGTCTCCCCAAGTTTCCTCCACAACGGTCTGTCTTGTGCCAGTCTCCTCCATGTCACTCCCGCATATTTACGAATTTCATCCACCCATCTCCCATGTGGTCTTCTTCTGGGTCTTTTCCTGTCCCTTGGAATCCAATCTAAAATTTCGGCTGTCCATCTATGGTCTGTCCTTCTGGCAGTATGTCCAGCCCATTGCCATTTCAGGGATTTAACTCTGATCATGATGTCTTCCACTCTCGTCATTTTTCGGATCCACGAGTTCCTCTTCTTATCTCTCCTGGTTATACCAAGCATGCACCTCTCCATGCTTCTTTGAGTTGTCTGCAGCTTTTGTATGTCTCTTTTAGTTAAGGTCCACGTCTCTGCACCATACGTAAGCACTGGAAGGATGCATTGATCAAACACTTTTCTTTTAAGACATAATGGCATATTGCTCTTAAAAATTATGCTGTTTCTTCCAAAAGCTCTCCAGGCAAGTTTTGTACGCCGATTAATTTCTTCATCAATGTGACCCTCACTTGATATCTGCTGTCCAAGATAAACATACGTATCTGTTATCTCCAGTTTTTCTCCATCAATCGATAAATCTTCACATCTATCTTAACAGCGATCGAACATCACTTTTGTCTTCTGAAAGTTCATTTTTAATCCCACTTCTTTACTCTTGTCAGCAAGTTCCTGGATCATACTCTGCAGCTCTGATGGGGTAGTTGCAAAAATGACTACGTCATCAGCAAAACGAAGGTGGGTTAGATAATCTCCATTAATCTTTATCCCTTTGTTTTCCCAGTTCAGTGATTGAAAGACATTTTCCAATGTCGCATTAAAGAGCTTCGGAGATATGGTGTCACCTTGTCTCACTCCCTTTCCAATTTTTATGTGTGTTGTATTTTCAAACAGCCGAATCTTTGCACTTGCATTTTCATAGATGTTATTAATAATATTAATGTATGCATCTTCAATACCGCAGGATTTCAGAGCCGTGGTAACTGCTGATGGTTTCACCGAATCAAAGGCTTTTTCATAATCGATAAAAGCCATGCACAATGGAAGTTCATATTCCCTCGCTCTTTCAATCAGTTCTCTCAGTACGTGGATATGATCTATTGTGCTGTAGCCACTCCTGAATCCAGCTTGTTCTCTCGGTTGAGCCATGTCCAGTGTTACCTTCAAGCGGTGTGAAAGAACTTTAGTGAAGATTTTATAAACCACTGATAGGAGGCTGATAGGTCTGTAGTTCCTGAGATCCTCAATGTCACCTTTTTTATGTAGCAGGATCATTGTAGCATTGTTCCAATCCTCAGGAATCTTCCCTTCATTAAGGCATCGAGTGAAAATTTGGGCGAGTACTGTTTCAATTTCTCCACTTGCTTCTTGTATGATGTCTATAGTAATTCCATCTTCTCCTGGAGCTTTCCTCGCTTCATGTTCTTGATTGCATGAGCAACTTCTGCTGGGAGGACTGGAAGAACTCTGGTACCTTTCATGATGTCTGGAGTACATGTATCATCCCTTTCATATAATTTGGAGTAGAAATCATTCACTCTTGTCAAAATTTCGCCTCTATTTCTTGTTATAGAACCATCTTCTTTTCTCAGAGCCATAATCTGTTTTCTTCCCTTACTGAGATGTCCCTTTGCTATCTTAAGGCTTTGGTTGTTTTCAATTGCTTTCCTCACTAGCTCACAGTTGAATTTCCTTACGTCTTCAGTGATACTTTTTCGTGTTGTCTTGCATAGCTCTATATATTCCACTTTGGAAGTCACATCTACTTTAGTTGTCCTCATCTCTCTTCTTTTTTGCATCAACATTTTGGTTTTTCCTGATAATTTGTTCACATGCAACTTGTTCTTAGACCCAGCTAATTTTGTTGCTGTTTCCATTAGAGCTTTGGTTACTTTTCTGTTAACTTCCGAAATATCCACTTCTTCCGATGTTAGGCCTTCTAAAGCAGAGAATCTGTTCTTCAGTTCCAACTTGAAAGTATTATGGTGTTTTTTAAGGTTGGTTATGTCAATACATTTTGTTTGTCTTATGAGCTTGCCACGTTCCAGTTTAGTGTTGAGGTGCATCTTACATCTCACCAATCTATGGTCACTACCTGTGTTGAACTTGTTCAGCACACTGCAGTCTTCGATGACGAATTTTTTGTTACACATAATAAAATCAATTTCACTTGTCGTCCCAATTGGATGTCTCCATGTCCATTTCCTGTGTGGCTTTTTCTTGAAAAAGGAGTTCAAGATGAAAAATCCTTCTGCCTCTGCAAACTCAACGAGAGTATTTCCACGCTGGTTTCTGTTGCCGTGACCGAATTTACCTACTGAAGTTTCATTCTGTTGCCGTTGCCCTATTTTTGCATTGAAATCTCCCATAATTATCTTCAAGTGCTGCTTACCTTTATTATTTAGATGACGAATTTCCTCATAAAATTCTTCAATTTCTTCTTCAGGATGACTTGTGGTGGGTGCATAAGTTTGAATAATCTGAGCCTGGTATCTTCTCGATAGTTGGATAACGAGTCGTGCAGCTCTGTCAGAGGAACTTTCAACTTCTACCACTTTATCCTTCAGTTTCTTGTTTATTATAAATCCAACACCACTAGTTCTGCCAGTATCTGTCCCACGATAATAGAAGAGATGTCCACTTTTCAGTTCAATGAGATCTTCTCCTTTTCTCCTTACCTCACTTAGCCCGACGATGTCCCACTTGATCCTTTGTAGTTCCTCTTCCAATTCAAGAAGCCTTGAATCAGAAGATAGGGAGCGTCCGTTATAGGTAGCCAAGGTCAGCATCAAATGGCAGCCTAGTCTGGTCCTCCGGGATTCTTAGCACCCTCTGCCTTCATGTCGCACTGGCCGCTGCCTTGGCCAGGTACATTCCAGGTGCCGGAGACTGAGGGCCAAGATTTAAGTTGTAGAGTCATTTTGGAGGTGTTTGGCCATAACTCACCACGCTGGCCAAGCTCCACACACGCACATACCCTAAGCAACTGCTGTATCGTCCTTTTTATCTATCGTTCTTATCACATTCATACGTCACTCTCTCTGACCTCAAAAGCGTTGCCAACCTCCTTCATGTGAGAGAGAAGATATCACGTTAAGTTTGGAAAGCGCAAAAGGGAAAAAACCCAAATTTTCATAGGAAAAGGAACTAAAAATGAAAATTAAATTAGAATATACATCACACTCTTTATACGAAAACAGAAGGGGAAGGAGGGGAAGAAATAGTAAGAAGAAAAAATCCTGCCAATTTATCCCCCATCCGAGAGAAAGTCATTAGCTTCTTTTTACGAAGACGTGTCAGCGAAAGAAAAAATCATCCTAACAGCTCTATCAAACTCTCGGTCATCCTGAAGAAAGCCAATACGATGACATATCGGTCGAATAGAAGAAAAAGTCTTGATGAAATCAATGAGTAAAATGTGTATAGTATAAAAATCGGATAAAAAACTAATGTCCGAAAATTCTGAAGTAGAGGACATAGTATCTCCCCTTATGTATATTATTCACTATACCTTTCGGGAAAATATTTCGCACTTTACGTTGTTTTAAGTTTGTTTCGTGGTTTCCCGGAACGTATCCACGACGCTAAATTGATGTCACCTTGTTTAGATAACAGAGTTACAGTAATACAAGCAAATGAGAGTTCTGCACTTTTACGAATATTGTTTTAATCTTTATGCTAACCGGATTCGTAAGAAATTCTACTTAGGAACGTGGGACATCCACTGCTTTTCAGTTTTATAGCTCATTTTATGTGTATCCAATTTCGTTTCTTCAGCAATGCCTTTTTTTATTCTTGTTTCATAAAGACGAAACACTAGAATTCGCTGTTATAGGAGTTGCTTTGACTCATTACAGATGCAAATTGCATCGCACATAAGAGCACAATAACGCAAAACCTACTTTAAGAAACTGCAGAAAGATTGTAATACCTCTTCAAAAAACACAATTTATCACTACAAGGATTGCTGTTACAACACAAACACTCGTTAGTACTGCCACACTGCACAGTATTCTAAAGACGAGTTTTAACGAATCCACATTAAATCGCTTAATGATGTACAACAGAATTATGCCGAAATTGGGAGCAACATAAATCGAGATATTACTTCAATCACAGGGTATCTTAAAAATAAATTATTAGGGGTAACGACTGTATTTATGCAGTGTTATCAACTTGGGATAGAGTAAATCTGGAGTTCGTATTTGCAGTGTCGCTGACTTGAGACATCTGCTGGGGAATTACTGCATTATGACACTCATGAACCACCAAGTGGAAACTGATAGATAGTGTGCAGAAAAATTAACGTCGAATTGGCACTATTTTAGCAACTTATTCCAAAGCATTTATTGAAAAAATATTCTATCCCACGGTCAGACATTTGTGTTCGTGCGTGTACAGCAGACAACCAACGACAAAAAAAGCGATAAGAAACATGCAGCTCAGGACGGCTGATAAGAAGCTGTGAGAGACGGAGGCACAGTCGGAAAGAAAAGAACATCTCCCAGTTGGCATTGTGGATGATTTCCCAATGGCAGTCAAAACTCCAGGGACTTAACATTACTTATCCCGGAAGCTATGCATACTGATACTTCAGTACTCTGGGGAAACAGCAGGAGGAAAAGACAGATAGCAGTTGAAGTCTGCCGACAATTTGGGGCCTCAGCGTTACGCAACACTGCAGTAAGAAACAATGCTCTACAGAACGGAAACGAACCCAAAATGACGTACTACAGAACATAGATCTCAGCTGAAAGATTTTCTTAAAACTACCGTTATACGGAGTGAGAAACCGATTGATAGGTTTCAATAGGATGCTATCAAACACTGTACGTTTAGACTCACATAATTCTGGATCAGCTAATTATTATTCATGTTAGTGACAACGATTCTGTAAGCAGTGCGAATGCAACTTTTCACAGTACCGCCAACGGAAATGATTTCGACACTCTTCATATACCGTTTAGATAGCAGCAATTTACCGTAAACCTCAATATGACGTCAGTAATACCGCATTCCCTCTAGAATTACGTGTTTTCCGTTTTTTAAGATGAAATAACACAATATTACTATGTTATTTACAGATCCTGCAGGACTACTGCCCTTTAATTTAAGAATAAACTTAAATGAGATTTTTTTCTGTAAAACAAGAAGATAGCCTAAACATAAGCCATTCTCATTTACCTTTGTTTCCTGATTTCTTTTTCTTAATCATTCCGTTTCTTGGTCAAGTTTGTTTCCCCTGATTTTCTCTTTGTCATCGGAATAATATACGTATAATGCTTTTTCTTTTCCTGCCGATCTTACAGTACGTACACAGATAAACAGCATGCTTAAAAAAAATAAAAACACTGGACACCCCCCCCCGCGCTCCACACACGCTAATGAAAAAGTGACAACAACACTGTGAATAAACATACCGTTTCACGATAGACACTGCCTTTTTGGATACAGAGCGAGAAGGGGTCACTTTTATGCATGCTTATTTTTTACGCCGATACAACTGTTCCAAGTAAAGAATAAATGTCACCCACAAGAAAAAATTAAAAAAAAAGTTGAATGGTTTTCTGGTATACAATGTATGTAATATTTGTTCAGTAACAAAGTTTTGGTATGTAATGTGCCCTCTAGCCCACTATCTCAAGTATGTATGCATAAAGACACCCAGGAACAGTAGCGCACCCAGAAATTTCCCAAGGAAAGGCCGTGGCGCACAGAATTTCCCCAAGGTGGGGGTGACCCCCTCTACGTTTAGCGGGGAAAATAGTCAGGTGCCATAACAGTTAAGAAGGAGGTTGACGTTTGTACATTTATTCTAATCCAGTTACTAGTAATGTTACAGTACAACAAAGTTAAATGATTAGAAAAAGTAGTAGACGAAATTCTTTTTCTGGTTAGATATTTCTAAATTTATTTAACAGAACTACTTTCTTATAATTATTGTATGTTATAATTATACGGTACATGATTAAGAAGTATATGTAGATATTTTTTGTTTCAAACTTCGACGTAATAATTTTCCGCTCTGTCAACCCGAAGGGGGAGGGCATTGGCCCTCTCCGTGGGTACGCCACTGCCCAGAAAACGTTCTTACAATTTAAGCACACTCAGCTTCTCTTCTGCTGTTCCTGATAGATTGCGTTTTTTGCTCTATGTACGATAGCTATTTATTAAATGAATGGAAATAAAAAAATAAAAAAAACATGCGAGACAGTTTATCAATCATAGAGATAAAAACAGGTGGAAGGTGCTATTTTAAAAAACTAGACTACGGACAGAAAGAATTTCCTATAAATCCTAAAACTCTTTAACGATGTAAGGTGTTTGGAATGTTTTGTTTCATTTTAATCGAAATGTAAACAATCAGACGTACTTTTATTCGTGTGATGACATGATTCGATTTAAAAAAGAAAGAAAAGGGAAAATGTCATTTTGATCTGCGTAAGTCTCATTGTTCTTTCTCGTTCGTGTTGTTTCCCCTGTTATTCTATTACATACATAAACCAAATATGTTGTCAAACATTAGAGCAGCAGCTTAGGATTGATTGTGAAACACTTGTACGACTGCTTTCAACATTGTATAATTTTGTATTTGTTGTCTCTTGCATGTGTGTGTACATATCTGTACATATGTTGAAGCTGTAGCAAAGAGATCCCAAGAGGGAGCACAGAAGAGACCGCCACAAAAACACTCTCTCCTGATTTATCCGAAAGACAGAAAAATGACTTCGGAGGAGGTAAAGAGGACAGTTCAAGTGGAAAACGATCCAGGTGTGCTGGGAATAGGGATAAAACATGTGAAGAAAGTGAACAATAGAGGATTGCTTATTGAATGTGCTAAAGAAGGAGGAGTCGAAAGCATAGAACGGGCATACAAAGAAAACGAGTATCTAAAAGAGGAAATGGAAAGTAGAAGACCAGCTAAGGAACTCCCTAGACTAATTACTTATGGAATAGATAGAGAAACAGAAAGAGAGCACATAGAATACGACATGAGAATACAAAACCTAAAAGAGCTTGATCAATGCGCAATACTTTTCCCAATCAAGGGAAAAGAGAACAAGGTCCACAGGGTAATTGAGCTTGCCCCAGAGGTCTTTAGATCTCTTCATAAAAGAGGGAAAATGAACCACAACTGGAAGATACACACCATTCGTGAGTTCATAAGAGAAACAAGATGCACGACGGGTTAGGATACTACAAATCCAAATGTCCGTAGATATTTGAAAGTTGCGCCGGCTCGGCCGAGCAAGGCACAAACATTGGAAGTGTGAAAATGAAGAGAATTGCCCGAACTGCGGCAAAGCCAATGCAAAATTCAAACTGGAATTGGAAACCAAACATTCCAGTTTGTCAGGTTACTGCCCCTACCTCCAAAGGGAACTAGAACTGCAGAAAAAACAGAGTCAACTATGGTTGAGAAAACTCCGTTGGCTCAACAAAGCCATGCAATGGAGAATGTGTCGCGCTCCAATGTGAACCCCAAGAATGGAATGTGAATCTAAAACGAATGTGAGAAGTCACCCGAAAACCTGCTTTGTGATATCACGGGGCTGCGTTTCTGGTTGTCCTGTTCAAACGCAAAAATGTGAGTACGTTTCTGTATCTCAGTAAATTTGGATTTCATAGATGTGGGTAATTGTGCCATTTAAATGTACATATGTTTGTATTAATTGTCTGTGATTGTATTAAAGGTCTTGAGCCTAAGAAAAGGAAGAAAAATGTTCGCACGAACCAATCTCCCAGTCGGAACTAGATCGTCGTATCAATCTCCCGCTCGCACCACCCGTCCACAGGTCCGAACCTGTGGCTCCTCGATCGGGAATATTAGCGCAATGTTTATCTCAATAAATGTGCCTAGTGAGTTCCCTGAAACCCTGTTGAGCCTGCAATTAGGCGGCACAGGATTATGGTTTTCAGCATTATCTCCTGCTAATTATCTTCTGAACAGCTAATATTATTATTGATAAAAAAAGTTTCTGACATTACAGAAGTATCGACTACCCTCAGACTAAAGACATCATTGGTTGACTCCCTGAGATGTCATGTCTTTCGCCAACCGCGCGGAATATATGTATATTGACGGCATGCAGAGTGTGTCAATTCGTCAGTGCTAAGCTTGTGCAATGGAGAAAGGGAAAGACTATCGACGCGATGAAGACGGGGACAGCACCTCATCAACCGCAGGCATTGTTGGCTGTTCGAGGGCGGCTGCAGTGAAGGTGGGACGGGAATGGTCCGAAGAAGATAAACATCCACCCAACATGCCAAACAGGCAAAACAACCGCTGGTTGACAGTCGAGGTGAACGCCGATTGCTGTGAGGGCTAACAGACGGCTCACTGTCACTCAGTTAAGAGCAAACTACAACCAAAGAGCACAGAGAATGTTTCCGTGCACACAATCCAGCGGACACTTGTGGATGGGCCTAAGGTGTGGGCGACCCATTCATGTGCTCATGCTGATCTACAGGAAGAGCACCTTGCTGGACTTTGGACAACATGAAAAGACTCGCCTTGTACGTAGTCCAGGTTTCAGCTTCGACATGATGATGAATGGACCCGAAGATGAACAGCTGCAACCAGAGTACAGGGTGGACGGAAACAAGCCAGCGGCGACGGTATCGTGGTGTGGGAATTGTTCTCCTGAACATCACTGGGTCTCCTCATCCCCGTTCAATACACCCTCACAACCCAATTCTTCCTAGGCATTGTTTCGAACCAAGTGTTGCAATTCATGGAAACTGTGTATCCCAATGGCACCTGCCTCTTTCAAAAAGACAATGCCTCGTGATACAAAAGCCTATAACGAAGTAAATTTCTCCGTCATTTCTGGTCTACGCCGGGATTCGAACCCGAGGCCGCTTATTCCGGAACAAGTCGCTCTACCAACTGAGCTACGCAGACATGTATTCTGATTCCTATCTGCCTTTATGTCATGTGCGTCCTGCTGGCAGGTACGTCACATCTCCCCCCCGAAAGAGGGCCGGGGGCATGGCCCACGGGTCAGCCGTGACCATGAATCGTTGCAGGCAGCCATCCACTGTAGAACGTGCACTTGAGAACTCCCAGTCAATCTGCTGTGTGGAATGCAACATCACACATTTTTATTTTTCGAAGCGCTGGAGAAGGAATTCTCTGATTTTTCCTGTCTCGCGGTGTGGAAATAACATCACACCAATGCGAGATTTTGAACGGCCGGGTCATCCGGATAGTTCGGGCGCCATTATAACGAAGTAAATTTCTCCGTCATTTCTGGTCTACGCCGGGATTCGAACCCGAGGCCGCTTATTCCGGAACAAGTCGCTCTACCAACTGAGCTACGCAGACATGTATTCTGATTCCTATCTGCCTTTATGTCATGTGCGTCCTGCTGGCAGGTACGTCACAAGCCCGCACTGCGCAAGAATGGTTCGAGGATCATGTCCAAACATTTCATGTGCTCCCTTGACCTCCAAATTCCCTCGACTTGAATCCCATCGAATATTTATAGAAAGCAGTGGAACGCGAAATTCGCCGGTCAACGCGAATGCCTCGCTCCGTTACAGAACTCCAGGGCCGTCCCGGTGGCACAGTGGTCTAAGCGCTGGCTTATGACCATTCGTCCGAGATGGGTCCGTGTTCGAATCCCGGTGAGGCATGGATGTTGTGTTTGCCTTACGGCACTGGCTCTCTCCCTTCCCTGGATCCGGTGGCCCTAAATTAGGAACAGCCTGTTGAGTTGCTCACGGTGGTCGTTAAACATTTAATAAAAAAAGAACTCCGGAACATTATTCTGTTCAGCTAGTACAGACTACCTGAGAACATCTTCGGCTGTCTAGTGGAGTCGATAGCACAACGGTTGCGAGCGTTACAGCAGCGAAAGACAGACCAACACACTGTTTGTTAGATGGTCTTAATGTTAAGGCTGGTAAGGGCATAACTTCTGCTACACTAGAGCAGATCTTTCTGGATGCAAAACAGAGGAAATGTAAACAAAAATTTTCGAAATCTAATGATCCAACGTTTCTCCGAAAACGCCACTCATTGCAATACACACAAAATGGGGAGGGGAAGTGACACCCTGAAATGTTCTTTTTCCAAACATCCTAATTACTGAAATACGATTTCGCGTGAGAGAGGAAGAGATAGAGAAGTTTACAAAACCTGGCTCGCTGACACGATTCTGTTTGTGGCAGACTGCTAACAATTGTATAAATCAAACGCTGTGTATTTTCCCATCAAGGAATGAGGAAAAATAAAATGCACATTACTACAGTCTGATTACAGTAACATATTAGCACAGTTAACAATAAGGCAGGCAAGAATGGCTGTTTCCCTCTATTTGATAACCAATTGATTTTCTACGCTAAGGGTGGGGGTGGAGGGGGGCTAACATATGAACAAAATTATATTATCAAGAGTTAAGAAGAGCTGTTAATGCAGTGACTCAGCTTTCAGTTATCTGTGCATTTCTTTACACTGAATTTCAAAAATCGATCGTATTTCGTTACAGAAAAGTCTGAAAAAGACTCGTGAACTACAATCGATTATCTTACTCATTTTCACTTTATTATTTTGACTACAAATAGGAACTGTAATTATCGCCACACGGATACTCAACGGTGTTGTCAATCAAGGAGTTTTTCAAAACAAAGGCATCGTACTGCACCGTTAGATCGGGATATTAACGACACCCTATTTATTGTAGCGCAAAACTGCGATATCGAAACTAGGACGTAGAATACCAGGACATCATTCAAGTCATGATGATTGCTATAAACAAAGGGACCACGCAACTTGAATGCTAGTACTGATTAGCTGTTTTGCTCAAGCTATAGTACCTACTCCGTAAGGTAAATAAAATGCAGACAATGTACGAAAAAATGAATTCGTCAAGTAAACCAAATAATACCACAAGAGATATATCATCAGGTACTGACTTTAAAACTTTAAAAACAAAAATACATACACACATAAGTACTTTCGGTCCACCGAGTGGACCATCTTCAAATGTACAAAGCGTTAGCAGGTAACATGACTGTATATATGTATATATGTGTACAGAAGCCAAGGTGGCACAGGGGCAAATATGTAAATAAATTAGCAATAGGTATCACAATGTCCCAACATAACTGCAAGTGTTCAGGCCATTAATTAGATTGCTAAAGTTTGAATAATATCCTCCTAGACTTTGGGTAAATTGTAAGGTAAGTTGTCGTTGCAGCAAGCATCACCATATGTACAAATAATTATACTTTCCGTGACGTGAAGGGAAGACTTGTATTTTGGAGTGGTCAAAATACTCCGAAGTTTTGGAGTTGTATTTTTTGGAGTTTTCATACAGTTAGACAAGCTGGTCAGGGAATCCTCCCACCTGAATTCCCTGGTTAATTGTCGGGAGTTAACCATCATTCCGAAGTATCTTCAGTTTAGAACTGCACCCAGATCCTGGAGAAACGACAACATTAATAGGACTGTAGAATCAAGAAGACTTGCTCAAAGAATTAAGGCCAAAAGAGGCCTGGTGAATTACCTACACCGAAGAACTTATAATTCCTACCAGGTGATGATTAAGTTATACCACCCCCAATTATGGTGGACAAAACTATGATTATCGTGTCCTCTACGGTCGATAATACATATCTCTAATACGTTACTACAGACCCATATTCATAAGCTTCGAGGACTGGTAGATCAAAAGGTTCGAGCTGCACGCCACCCGCTAAGAACAACCCAACAGGGCCAACGCTTTGGGTACCAACCTTTCATCAACCTCAGCAACTTTGTGTTAAATGAGGGTATACAGAAGGCCTTGCATCATGGGGTAAAGTTTGAATATCCACCAAATAAGATCAATATGAATTCAGTCATTCCACAAATAGAAGAAATTATTTCCCAACTACCGACTAATGAGAGGGAATTTACTAGACAAAAATTTCAGGAATTCTTCTAGACGAGGCAAGAAAACCAACCAAGGACCTGATAGGGAAGAAAGAAATCTGATTTCGGACCTTAAAAAAGAACCCAATCTATCCGTTATTGTAGCTGATAAAACGACGCAAGTCGTTATCTTAAACACTAACGACTACATCGAAAAGATGAATAATGCTATTTCTACTATTCCTCACTCTATTATAGCTCGTGATCCTACTCAGGCCACCATAAATGCATTAGCACAATTAGGCAAAAACCATACCTTTCCTCCATGTTTTAATAACTCCTTTAAAGCACCACCGGGTTCACCTCATAAAACTGGCCATCCATTGCGTCCTCTTGCATCAGGCCGATCAAGTCCAACCCGACCACTCGAAACCGCTTTATCTAAGTTCCTTGCACCCCTAACGCAAAACTCTGCTTTCTCAGTAAAAACATCCACCCAGGTTGTGTCAAAATTAAAAAGTTTCCAACCTCAGGAGAATTCTTACATTCTAGCTTCACTTGATGTCGTAGCACTTTACCCCAACGTTCCTATTGACACCTCACTCATAACATTATTGAAACTT
Source organism: Macrothele yani (assembly GCA_039090855.1). Taxonomy (NCBI): domain Eukaryota; kingdom Metazoa; phylum Arthropoda; class Arachnida; order Araneae; family Macrothelidae; genus Macrothele; species Macrothele yani. The sequence continues at coordinate 225,798 of CM076996.1, read as the reverse complement.
GTTTACACTCATCTGGATACAACCACCCTGAGATTTTGGCAGTTATGAATGCCTTTAGGTTTGTTAAAAAACGCTCATTTTTTCAGTTTCAAAATACTATATATCAACAAACTGATAACACCGCCATGGGATCACCTCTATCAGGAGTACTAGCCGAAATTTTCATGCAACACCAGAGGATGAATTTCTATCTAGCTATCCCTTGAAACCTTCACTATATGCACGTTATGTTGACGACATTTTAATCATTTGGCCTTACACCCATGCTTACTTACAAACTTTTGCTGACTGTTTTGCTTCTCAGGTCCCGTCAATAAGTTTTACTGTGGAATTAGAACAAAACTACAAGCTTCCGTTCCTTGAAATCTTAATTTCTCGTTCCCCAAACTCAACAGGTCCATCGCATTTCTCAGTTTACAAAAAACCTTCTAGTACTCATGCCATTATTCCTTTTGAATCAAATCATCCACTTTCTCAGAAGATTGCGTCTCTTAGGTTCTACCTTGGTAGAGCATATACTCACTCTTCCACTCGTGCTGCTCGCCTTGCCGAAATAAAATGGACTTCAGCGCTTGCTAACCACTATGGATATCTCTCATACTTATTTAATACGTTACACTGAATACACTGAATGGTCCGTTCCAGCTTGGCCACCACACTACAACCTATATCTGATCGTGCCCCACGTTATATTACCTCGTTGGATTATATCCCATCAATCACCAACCCATTGAAAAATATCTGCCAAAGGTTTAATTTGGACTTCGGGGCAAGATCACCTAGCCTTATCTCACTGGTCAGAAAAGATCGTCTCCCTACACCAACCATTCAAAGATGGGGAGTGTACTATATACCCTTGATCGAAAATGTTGGTACTCACCTTGCATGCTATATAGGTGCTACGCAGGGCCGGCGCGACTAGGGGGCCGGAGGTGCGACGCACCAGGGAGGTACTCCTCAGGGGGAGGCATGTTTTTGTGAAAAATAATGGAAGGAGAGAGAATGAAAAGTAGAAAGAAGGAAAAGAAAGATGATGATGAGAAGAAAAAATTATATAAAATACTAAAAAATAAAAATAAATAAGAAAAAATAATAATTCAAATTTAATTTTGCAAACAATTAAATAATATTGTTTCAGTTCACCAGTGTTCAGCAAAAATAATAATAATAATAATAAATATCGATGGTGGATCACGTGAGTGCAGTACGTAAGCCATCTTCTCCAGTTGTCTCGCTCTTGGAATAGTGGGTGTTCGGGACCTCAGAAGGGAAGTTGTTTATCCTCTATCATGTTTGTTCCTCCGGTGTAACATCAAGTACTTAGTGAATGTCAATGCAGTATGTACAGAAAGTGCAATTTAATTTTGTGTTAGTTAACTTCATCGTGTAAAAATGCTGTCAGAAGTCAGATATTTATCTGCGTGAAAAGCAGCGTGCTTAGCTCGATGACCATAAGCTTCAAACAAGTACGCAGACATATTGATACTACGACGTCGACCTACAATTTTTAGTTTGCGAATAAGTGTCATTTTAAGAAGATTTATTGTAAGAATGATCTAGCTTACAAGTAATCTAGTCATTAAAAGAAACAGTTGAAAATACAGTGTTGACTTTCTTACTTTTTCAATTTTCTCATTCATTAGTATGAGGAAGTATTCATCGTGCAAAAATTCGACTTCGAGATTTCAACGGGAATACACGTTCTGGGGACCGCCGAATACGATTACACTATTTTGGCCGTGGTGTCTGTGTGTCTTTCTGTTGTCCACCATACCTTACTATATTAGTGAAATTTAGTATTTGTGGGGTTTTGTGGTACCTTGGTGTGCTGATTATATTTTGGTACAAATCGGGGAAACGGAAGGGGGCGTTCCCCATAACGCGTTTGCTCTTTCTTTATAATGCTAAAATACTATTGTGGATACCTAGACGAAATTTATTATTTAGCAGCTTTGTTATACGTATATTCATATGCTCACTGGATTTTAGTAAAAAATGGGTAACCGGAAATAGGCGTTCCCGTTGAACTTTTCTTATTTTGTTATATAACTCAATAATTGTCGGACTTATCAACATTACATTTTATATTTTGCAGTTTTTTTCTTATCTTATTATTCATCTTCACATCTCAGTTTATGTATGAGAAAGTCCAGTGGAGGCCACTACAGATTTTTGTAGCCCGTCTTTTGTGCGAAAAGATCGTGCTTATTTTATCGGTTTGTCGGTCCATCCTTCTGTCTGTCCGCAAGTCTGTAGACACCATATCTCTGCAACTAATAGTCCGATTTGAAAAATTCTTTTTGCGTTAGGAAGCTTGAAATGTGCGAATGATGATCCTTCATTTCGATTTTTTTTTTTTTTTACGATGCGCAATTTTACCGCTGGAGGGCATAAATGAAGATGATATCGAATTCAAAATATATTTTATTCCATACATTTGCTTCTAAACATCCAATTCAAAAAATTCTTTTACCTTTCGATTCCATTCATGCCGAAAAAAATTATTTTAGATACAGTCACTTTTTCAAGTTACCAATAGGTTCTTCGCTAGGGGGCGTAAAAGTAAATTGCGTTTCCCCCGATATCTCTGTTTCTAAAACGTGGAGTTGAAAAATTATTTCTGCAGTGGATGCAGCTCCTGATGGGAAATTTTTTGCATATAATTTCCAATTTCTGTTATAAAATGGTTTGGTCACCAGATGGCGTAAGAGCTAATTTCTGCTTCTTTCTGATATATTTGCAGCAAAATCTGAGCTCCTAAAATCTGGATTGAAAAAATTCTTTCATGGATTGATACTAGAGGAGAAGGTCTAAATATGGGCTAGGGTCTAAATACGGGCTAGTGGCAGCACAGCGTTTAATTGTTGCTGTAACCTGGTAGAAATAATGTGAAACGGTGCCTCACGAACATACGACGTGTACGTGGTTATTTGGGTGTAAGCAGGCGAGCGATCGAGAAGCAGTATTTGATAACGTGTCATTTTGCCTATTGCATCACAGCGGAAGTTTAGACAGGTATGTATATTGTGTTTTATATACAACACTCCTTTAATCTTAAAACTATTTTAGTATGGGCACAACATTAAAGATATCTTGAGGTTGTTTTAGCATAGATGGTTCACTCAATAGTAATGTACGGTACTGGCTGCCAGCCCTCAAATAGTCCGTATGCAATGGGTCTAAATACGGGCTACCCGGTGGGTCTAAATACGGGATACCCGGTGGGTGTAAATACGGGATACCCGGTGGGTCTAAATACGGGCTACCCGGTGTGGTCTAAATATGGGCTGGCCTATGCTTGAACCACTTGTAAAATAACGTGAAACAAACCCCCACAATTATGTTCTTTTTCGTTTCAGAATGCCCAGAACGACTGCAAAATATATTTCAAAGGGTAAAAGAACGCAGTGGAAAGAAGAAGATATGGAGCAAGCCATTACAGCCGTTCCGGAAAATAGATGGGGACTCTGAAAGCTGCCAAGACGTTTAGTGTACTTCGTACAACACTGCAAACGTTAAGTAAAAAACTAGACCTGTCCAGCTGAAGTAAGTCGTACTAAACTAGGGAGAAAACCCTATTTAGGGGAACAAATCGAAGAAGAGCTGGTATCATACTTACTTCTGATGGAGCAAAAGTTCTATGGGTGTACTAGGGGTGATTTGCGACGGATGGCCTATCAGTTAGCAGTTCGAAATAATATAGAAACGCAGTTCAAATTTAATGAAGCTGGTAGATGTTGGACTGATCTTTTTCTGAACCGGCATAAGGCTCGTTTATCTCTTCGCAAACCTTGTGGAACATCTTTTGCGAGAGCATTGGGCTTCAACAAGGAAAATGTTCAGAAATTTGTCACACTTTTGGAAGAAGCGTACAACACAGACTCATAGTTGACAAGATCTACAAAGTCGACGAGACTGAACTTTCCATTGTTCAAAGTAAAGTCCCTTATGTAATCGGTAGAAAAGGAAAACACAAATAGCAGCCTTAACGTCTGCAGAACGGGGTTCTACAGTGACAGTCATTGTCTGCATGAGTGCCTCTGGACTGTTCGTTCCTCCCTTCGTTATTTTCCCCCGTACGAACATGTCCCAAGCGATAATGAAAAGAAGTCCTCCAGGTTCGATCGGAAGAGCCCACCCTTCGGGATGGTTGCAAAATTATCGTTACACCGAGTGGCTTCGTCAGTTCACTAAAAAAGTCGGCCCTAAAGAAGTCACCCTTTTATTTATCTTAGACGGAAACTACAGTCATATGCGAAATGTTGATGACATCGACATGGCGAGAGCACACCATGTGACTATCATTTCACTTCCTCCACATTCAACACACAGACTCTAGCCTTTAGACAAGACCTTTATGGGTCCGCTGAAATCATTTTACAGTGAGGAAATAAGACAGTGGCTTCTACATTCCAACAGATCTGTAACAGCATATGACATTATGGAGCTGTTCGAAGAGGCCTACCTGCGAGTCCAGAGTGGAGAGATTGCAATGAACGGATTCAGATCAACTGGAATACTTCCATTGAACAAGAACATTTTCTCTGGAGCTGATTTCATAGCTTCTACGATAGAGGCCGAGAAGACACGTAACAAGACCCCACAGATCCCAGATCATACTCTGACAGCAGCTTCGACTTCCTCTGCCTCGCAAACATTTCAGGCTTGCCTTATAACTACTCAGCAGGTTCTGCCTGGAACCGCAATGCATGTCACTTCCTTTTATATTGCTCGAATTCCTGCCATTAAAAAGAATGTTACCAATCGAGGTCGCAAGGCTGCGGAGACCTTTGTTATCACTGAAGAACCGTACAAAGCAGCATTGTATCTGTCTTTGGAAACATGTGCAGCCAACAAACGCAAGAAGAGGGTGAAATGTAGACCTACTCATCAATATAAACGATCGGTTGCTTCAAAAGCTCCAACTGCAGGTATAGGATCAACTAGTGAGACAGCGCCTACTAGAGGAATACGGTCTTCAAAACGAAAACAGTTCTCATCGGAATCGGAAGATAATTTTGGCCCTGTTGATCCTCCTCTGGATGACAGGGACAGCGACGTTGAAATACCTCAAGTGGACTATCCTAACGACAAGGATGCGAGCTGCATATTTTGCGGTGGACTGTTCTCTGAAGACTCAAAGGGTGAACTATGGGTGGAGTGTGTACAATGCAATTTGTGGGCAGTGATTGTGCAGGTGTCGAAAAGTATCATTACATCTGTGACTTTTGTAAATAGACTTTTAACATCGAAGCATAGTATCCTTTTTCCGGCAATTTGATTTTTTTTTACATATTTAAAATGACAAATATGTGAGTTCTTTTTATGTTCGAAACAGCAGATATTTGGATTATCAAGTTAATTTTGTTATTCAAATGTATTCTGACGCATTTATTTGCATTAAAAAAAAAGTTTTCCTCTCTTTATTGCTATTTTTGTACCTCTTTTTATGGCTATTTTGAAGGTAGCCCATATTTGAAACCTGCTTTCAAAACCCATCATTTTGCCTCTCATTATAAAACCTTCATTCCAACACAACCGATATTTTAAACAATTACCAAACAAAGATCTTCGCTCTTTCCACGTTTATAAGTGAGTCACGGAAAAATTCTCATTGGCCGCCACCGGGAGTCGAACCCGGGGTCTTCCAGTTACGCGCCGGATATGCTTCCGCTATACCACAGCGGCCTCGAATTCCTCCAGACTCACACACGCTAACTGCCAAGCCTAGTTGGCAGGTTGCTTCTTGGAGCCCCGCACAATGCTAAGGATTCACCAAAGATGGTAGCAGCAACTGAAGAAATAATTAGAAGGCGAATGAATAATTAATACAGACATTTAACGTGGACCAGGAATATCAAACAAAGATCTTCGCTCTTTCCACGTTTATAAGAGAGTCCGTGGGTTCGACTCCCGGTGGCGGCCAATGATAATTTTTCCGTGACTCACTTATAAACGTGAAAAGAGCGAAGATCTTTGTTTGATATTCCTGGTCCACGTTAAATGTCTGTATTAATTATTTAACAATTGCGTCAACCTGATACCACACGGGAAACAAGTCTCCGATATATTGTAATGTGTTCAATCTAGAAAATCTTTAACGGGTATGCCTGTAGGTCCTCAAATGAAAGTGGTAGCCCATATTTAAACCTTCTCCTCTACTCACGTCGAGAAACCTTTTCAGAATATTATTGATGTATATCTTATTTTTATCAGTATCTCTGCTTCTAATGGTCTGATTTAAAAACATTATTCTTTGTTGGATAAGGTTTCCGGTGCGACATGTTTTTCGTATAATTACAAAATTTTCAAGTAATTCATTGGCTTTCTGCAAAAGGGAGTAAAGGTATATTGCGCTTTCCCCTATATCTCTGCTTCTAAAACTACGATTTGTAAAATTCTTCCAGCACCGGATACAGCTCTTTGTAAGGAATATTCTGATTGTAATTTCTAATTTTTTATAAATATGGTTTGGCCACCAGAGGGCGAAAGCATTAATTTCTGCTTCGTAGGTATCTGCTGCAAAATCTGAGCTTCTAAAAGCTCGATTGAAAAAAGTTCTTTCGTGGACCGATATCGTTCATGCCGATAAACATTTGAGAACACTTTCTTCTTAAAATGATGAATGGTTGCTCCGCCAGGTGGCTTAGATGTATATCATATTTCTGTCAATATCTCTGCTTCTAAGGAAAAGTTGAAAAGGCTGCGGAACAATTTTTTTTTTTTTTTTTGCGGGACAGATTTTTAACTATAAATGAAATTTTCCTAATGATAATGATGCAGAATATGCAAATTTAAATACTAACAACATATTTTATTACAAAATGTAATAAATTAAAATATGTGATAATTTTAAATAAATTCACCAGTTATTGCTAACCTGGGTATCATTAAAATAAGTAGGGCCGCGGTGGCCCAGTAGCCGTGTTCTCGCCTCGAGTTCGACTGGATCACCAAAGATCCGCCGAGGTTCGGAAGTCTCATTAAGCCGTTGGTGCCGCGTGAGGGGTAAAGAGACTTTTCGTTATGAACAATTCTAATCCCACATCTCATGTGATTCAGCCCTGGCCGTTTAGCCCTCCGTCTCCATGTAGCACATGAAATCATTTTGGAGTTGGTTGGTCAAAAATCAAAATGAGGTTTGCTGGCCCATATACTAAACAAAACTCCACGAGCATTTTATGTTCCTTGCTCTGCTCATACGCTCAATTTGGTAGTTTATGATGCCGCAAAAGTGAATTATCGGACAATTGATTTCCTTTCTGTCATTCAACGCTTGCTGACAAACTTTTATTGCTCGACTAAGAGGTGGGGAATTTTAACCCAAAATGTGTCTTAGTTTACCTGAAAGTAGTTGCAGACACTCGATGGGAAAGTCGAGTTGAAGCAGTAAAACCTTTACGATTCGGTTTATTGGAAGTTTGTGACAGCTTATCAGAAATTATCGATGATGAAAAAGTGAGCTATCTGCCAAGCATGACGCTCAATGTTTGTTAGAAAAATTGGAACCTTTTACGTTTATATGTCCCATCGTTATATGGTATGAGGTGTTATCGAGAGTAAACGTTGTTTCCAAAATGATGCAAAATCGAAACACAGATTTATCATCTTGCTTTGAACATTTAGATCTGCTTAAAAAAGTCTTACAAACTACCGAGATAAATCTGAACACGTGATACATACTGCGTCTAAAATTGCCACTCATATAATGTAGAGCCACACTTCCTTCTCAACAGTTTCGCAGGAAAAAAGAGAAAACAATGTTCGAATATGAACACGAAGATGAAACTATGACCAACCCTAAAGATAATTACCGCATAGATTTTTTTATGTTATTATTGACCCAGCTGTTAGATCAATCGACGAAAGATTTTATTTACTTCAAAATCACAGTGAAGTGTTCAGTTTTTTGTACGATTTTGAGAAAATGTCGGAACTGAGTAAACAACTGTTGAAACATTCCATGGATCACTAAATAAAGTTATCCGACAAATCTGATGAAAACTGCCAGAAGGACACAAGAGCTACAGAACTGGCAGATGAATTTAGTAACATTACAAGTTTTCTAATAACCGGAACTTCACCAAAAGATGTCTTGCAGTACATTTATAAGAATACACTGACGGGAACTTTCCCAAATATTACAATAGCATTACGGATTTTATTAATGCTCCGAGTGACAGTTGCTTCTGGAGAGTGGTCCTTCTCGAAATTAAAACTGATCAAAAACTATTTGAGATCAACAATGCTACAACAAAGTCTTAGTGACTTAGCTCTAATATCCATTGAAAGCGAGATGTTCGAGAAAATTGATTTGAAAAACGTTTTGGAAAATTTTGCTAGCTTGAAAGCTGGAAAGGTGAAATTCCTTTAGCTTAACTGTGGATTATAAAATGACCTAATTTTGATTTAGAAAATAAATTTCATTGCTTTAAGTTAGAAAGTGCCGTGACTGTAATCTTTTCTGAGTCCTCTAAGCTTCCATGGACGAGTTAACTGGTCCTCTGTGAGCGTTCTTCAAAGTGGTAGAGACAAAAATTTTCATCCTGTGGAAATTGTTTTGAAAGCCAGCTCACTGTTTAACGCTTTCAATAGTATTTCCACAGGAAGAATAATTTTGTCTCTGTTGCTTTGAGGAACGCTCGCTGAGGACGAGTGGACCTATTAGACTCTCGGAGGTTTAATAACATGTTACCATCGATTAAATTATTACGAGTATGTAAATTCCCAAATGGGAAGATTTCTCGCCACAAGGATCGGTTGTGCTATGCTTATATGGCTTTTCGAAGCCACAGAAGAAGCACTGCCATTGTCCATAAGGCCTGAACTTGCTGGAAGCTTTTACATATATATACTGTATATACTTATCACCATCATCATTGTCAACCATTATCAATTCACTGCTGGACGAAGGTCTCACCAAGCCTCTTCCACAACGGTCTGTCTTGTGCCAGTTCCCTCCATGTTACTACCGCATACTTTCGAATTTCATCCACCCATCTCCCATGTGGTGTTCTTCTGGGTCTTTTCCTGTCCCTGGGAATCTAATCTAAAATTTCGGCTGTCCATCGATGGTCTGTCCTTCTGGCAGATTGCCATTTCAGGGATTTTACTCTGATCATGATGTCTTCCACTTTTGTCATTTTTCGGATCCACGAGTTCCTCTTCTTATCTCTCCTGGTTACACCAAGCATGCACCTCTCCATGCTTCTTTGGGTTGTCTGCAGCCTTTGTACGTCTGTTTTAGTTAAGGTCCACGTCTCTGCACCATACGTAAGCACTGGAAGGATGCATTTATCAAACACTTTTCTTTTAAGACATAATGGCATATTGCTCTTGAAAATTAAGCTGTTTCTTCCAAAGGCTCTATAGGCAAGTTTTATACGCCGATTAATTTCTTCACCAATGAGACCCTCACTTGATATCTGCTGCCCAAGATAAACGCACGTATCTGTTATCTCCAGCTTTTCTCCATCAATCGATAAATCTTCATTTCTTGTAAAAGCATTGTACATCACTTTTGTCTTCTGAAAGTTCATTTTTAATCCCACTTCTTTACTCTTGTCAGCAAGTTCCTGGATCATACTCTGCAGCTCTGATGGGGTAGTTGCAAAAATGACTACGTCATCAGCAAAACGAAGGTGAGTTAGATAATCTCCATTAATCTTTATCCCTTTGTTTTCCCAGTTCAGTGATTGAAAGACATTTTCTAATGTGACATTAAAGAGCTTGGGAGATATGGTGTCACCTTGTTTCACTCCCTTTCCGATTTCTATGTGTGTTGTATTTTCAAACAGCCGAATCTTTGCACTTGCATTTTCATAGATGTTATTAATAATATTAATGTATGCATCTTCAATACCGCAGGATTTCAAAGCCATTGTAACTGCTGATGGTTTCACCGAATCAAAGGCCTTTTCATAATCGATAAAAGCCATGCAGAATGGAAGTTCATATTCCCTCGCTCTTTCAATTAGTTCTCTCAGTACGTGGATATGATCTATTGTGCTGTAGCCACTCCTGAATCCAGCTTTTTCTGTCGGTTGAGCCATATCCAGTGTTACCTTCAAGCGGTGTGAAAGAACTTTAGTAAAGATTTTATAAACCCCATATAGGAGGCTGATAGGTCTGTAGTTCCTGAGATCCTCAGGTTTTTGTGTAGCAAGATCATTGTAGCATTGTTCCAGTCCTTAGAAATATTCCCTTCATTAAGGCATTGAGTGAAAACTTGGGCGAGTATTGTTTCAATTTCTCCACTTGCTTCTTGCGTGATGTGTACAGTAATTCCATCTTCTCCTGGAGCTTTTCCCCGCTTCATGTTCTTGATTGCATGTGCAACTTCTGCTGGGAAGACTGGAAGAACACTGGTACCTTTCATGGTGTCTGGAGTACATGTATCATCCCTTTCATATAATTTGGAGTAGAAATCTTTCACTCTTGTCAAAATTTCGCCTCTATTTTTTTTACAGAACCATCTTCTTTTCTCAGTGCCATAATCTGTTTTCTTCCCTTACTGAGATGTCCCTTTGCTATTTTTAGGCTTTGGTTGTTTTCAAGTGCTTTCCTCACTAGTTCACAGTTGCATTCCCTTATGTCTTCAGTGATACTTTTTCGTACTGTCTTGCATAGCTCTATATATTCCACTTTAGAAGTCACATCTTCTTTAGTTGTCCTCATCTTTCTTCTTTTTTGCACCAACATTTTGGTTTTTCCTGATAATTTGATCACGTGCAACTTGTTCGTAGATCCAGCTAATTTTGTTGCTGTTTCCATAAGAGCTTTGGTTACTTTTCTGTTAACTTCAGAAATATCCACTTCTTCCGATGTTAGGCCTTCTAAAGCAGAGAATCTGTTCTTCAGTTCCAACCTGAAGGTATTATGGTGTTTTTTAAGGTTGGCTATGTCAATACATTTTGTTTGTCTTATGAGCTTGCCACGTTCGAGTTTAGTGTTGAGGTGCATCTTACATCTCACCAATCTATGGTCACTACCTGTGTTGAACTTGTTTAGTACACTGCAGTCTTCGATGACGAATTTTTTGTTACACATAATAAAATCAATTTCACTTGTCGTCCCATTTGGATGTCTCCATGTCCATTTCCTGTGTGACTTTTTCTTGAAAAAGGAGTTCATGATGAAAAACCTTTCCGCCTCTGCAAACTCAACGAGAGTATTTCCACGCTGGTTTTTGTTGCCGTGACCGAATTTACCTACTGAAGTTTCATTCTGTTGCCGTTGCCCAATTTTTGTATTGAAATCTCCCATAATTATCTTCAAGTGCTGCTTACCTTTATTATTTAGATGACGAATTTCCTCATAAAATTCTTCAATTTCTTCTTTAGGATTACTTGTGGTGGGTGCATAAGCTTGAATAATCTGAGCCTTGTATCTTCTCGAGAGTTGGATAACGAGTCGTGCAGCTCAGTCAGAGGAACTTTCAACTTCTATAACTTTATCCTTCAGTTTCTTGTTTATTATAAATCCAACGCCACTAGTTCTACCAGTGTCTGTCCCACGATAGTAGAAGAGATGTCCACTTTTCAGTTCAATGAGATCTTCTCCTTTTCTCCTTACCTCATTTAGTCCGACGATGTCCCATTTGATCCTTTGTAGTTCCTCTTCCAATTCTGCCTTCATATCGCACAGGCCGCTGCCTTGGCCAGGTGCATTCCAGCTGCCGGAGACTGAGGGCCAAGATTTAAGATGTGGAGTCATTTTGGAGGGGTTTGGCCATAACTCACCACGCTGGCCAAGCGGGTTGGTGAGTGTGGGATAGCATTTCCTCTAATCCCGATGGCATAGTTATACCGCTATCGGCGGTCGTCAGAGCCCCTTTAGTGGGAACAGGATGCACCACGAGAAGGCTGGATTGACATTTGTCAAGGAGAGGCTGTGATGTTGCGCATTGCGCATCACCTGACCTTACATCCCATATACATAATAACCCCGCCTTCTCGTGGTGCATCCTGTTCCCACTAAAGGGACTTTGACGACCGCCAATAGCGGTATAACTATACGATCGGGATTAGAGGAAATGCTATTCCACACTCACCAACCCGCTTAGCCAGCGTGGTGAGTTATGGCCAAACCCCGCCAAAATGACTCCACAACTTAAATCTTGGCCCTCAGTCTCCGGCAGCTGGAATGTACCTGGCCATGGCAGCGGCCAGTGAGGAGTGAGGAGTGACATGGAGGAGACTGGCACAAGACAGACCGTTGTGGAGGAAACTTGGGGAGACCTTCGTCTAGCAGTGGATTGATAATGGTTGACAATGATGCTACTGCTGATGATGATGATGGTGATGATATATGTGTGTGTGTGTAAGCAATAACCACTCATATCGATAGAAGAAATCCCCTGCATAGGACAAAAATCAACCCCCCACCCCCTTACTGTTCATTCGACACAAAAACGAAAAAACCTCCCCAATACACCAAGTACTTGAGAAGAACTAGAACTGAAACACACTTCCAAGTTAACTGAAAAATTAACTATCCTTCGGGCCACAATTTATAGTAACTTCTTATGAGACGCCACGGAAAAATAACAAAAATTCTATCTTTACATACATTTCTGTATCCACGTTCTGTTTCCTTTTCTATTATAATTTGCTAGAAGTCGCCACTTTCATATTTACGTATTTTCGTTTAAATTAATTTTATCTTGTCAGTTGTCATGAAGTGGTTAGGGGTGCACATATACTTGGAAGTGTAAAGTTAATTTGGGTCAAAACTTAGTTGCTTTGTTTAATTTTCAAGGTTATTTTTATTTGCGGTGAGTACTGTGTTTGTGCTATGTGAGTTTTTATAAATTCCTATGGTTCAGGTAGGGAAAACCAGGAGTTTTTTCAAAATTTTAACAAAATTGCTAGTCCTCGTGTGGAACTTACTGGAGTTAATTATAAGCCTGCATGAAACCTGAACCAGAACGGGAGTCGGGGATGTTTTTCCCTGAAGATTGGTCGACAGCTCCCGTTTTTTTTTTTTTTGTTGTTGTTGTTGTTGTTAGAGTAGGTGGTATTGCGTTTGTATTCATTATTCTTAGGATTAATTTGTAATTATTAGGTCTTCAGTAAATTTGGAAGTGTGTTTCTGTTCTTTTCAAGTACTTGGTGTATTGGGGAGGATTTTTCGTTTTTATGTTGAATGAACAGGAAAGGGGGGTTTCTTGTATCGATATGAGTGGTTATTGCTTATATGCTCAGCCCGTGGTCCTGCAGCTTCGCGCTGCTTTTTTTTTTTTTTTTTTTTTGATTGGATGTTTAACGACCACCGTGAGCAACTCAATGGGCTATAAGCAGTCGCCCGTCCCGAATTTAGGGCCGTAAGACAAACACAACATCCATGCCTCACCGGGACAGGGATCCAATGCACGGCTCTAGCCAGGACTGTCGCAAAAGGAGAATTGCACTCAGACTGGGATAATATTAAATTTTTGACTACTAAATACAAGTCTTTCCTTCACATCAACGGAAAGTATACTTATTTCTACATATGGTGATGCTTGCTGCAACGACAACTTACCTTACGATCTACCGAAAGTCTGGGAGGACATTATTCAAACTTTAGTAACCTAATTAATGGCCTAAACACTTGCAGTTATGTTGGGACCTTGTCACCCTATTGCTAATTCATTTACATATTTGCCCCTGTGCCACCTCGGCTTCTGTACACATATATACATATATATATAGTCATGTTACCTGCTAACGCTTTGTACATCTGAAGATGGTCCACTCGGTGAACCGAAAGTACTTATGTGTGCATATATTTTAGATTTAAAAGTTTTAAAGTCAGTACCTGATGATATAACTCTTGTGGTATTATTTGGTTTACTTGACGAATTCATTTTTTCGTACATTGTTGGCATTTTATTTACCTTACGTTATTATGTACGAGTGACTACGTTTTGTGCTAGTACCTACTCCGTATATACATATGTTGTTAAATCTTCTCCTTTACTACCACAAATAAACCAAGACTTGGCTGTAAGTTAATATATTGACTGTACTTTAGTATACTTTTGAACCTTGAGTAGTCATATTAGAGGCACTTATGATGATAACGTGCGTTTAATACTCTGTGTGTGCACATGTACTGTACGCAACTATTATCAAATTGCTAGGCATTTAAGACGAAATTTCTTCACTTGCATGTTTTTTTTATTTTTTTAAACTGCTGTCAGATTAAGTTTCTTACACGCTTCTGTTTTATCTACGTGGTTAGATAAAATCGCCGATTCTAATTAAGAAATTTCGACTCCAAGGAAGACGTATGCTTTCGGTGCCTGAAAACTAGAGTCAGAGACATCGAATAAATCGAGTGACCACGTCTTTTTCTTAAAGATAAATAAAAAGCGGCACGCTACATACTGCAAACTTTGTGGTTAATTTTTTTTTTTTTTTGAAAAGATAAAACTCATGAGACGATTATGTTTATAAATAACCTGATAACTTCTGCTAGCTGCCGCGTTTTATGTAACCATTGTGTGTTTTGCTTCCTGTGCAATTACTTTAATTCCTATAGGTCATCCAATAGTGACCAGCATTTTTATGAGAAAGGCCAATTTTTAATTGAATATTTAAGTAACCACCATGTTGTTGAACGCAGTTTTAATTATTTACTAATCTAACGGTGGTGGAAGTCATAATACTAAATAGTATTTAAAGGAACAAAGTCATCATACGTCCAGGTTCAATTACAATTCAAGCAGCCTGATCACACTTCAGTATGAGGAAGTAACGTACGATAAAATAGCGTCACGAAGTTTTATGAGATTATTCCTTGTTTTCTCTCACTATTTGAGAAATAGAATTTTATTTGGGATTTTCGGAGTCGAATCAGGACTTTCAAATGATCGTCAATTAACACAGGTTTGAGAACAAACACCTTTTCAGTTATGCAAATTAATTCACATTTTTACGAAGATCACCCTTTTTCCATTTGCACACACATTGTTTTTGAGGAAAATTTCCGAAATATTTTTAGAATTGATTACTCTCCGGCAAACTCGAGAGTTTTTTTTCATAAACTTGGGTGATTCTGAATTTTAAAAATTTTGAAAGAGGGCAAAGTTGAAAGAGATACTTTTCCATACCACTCGCTAAGAAAAAGAATACTGACTGATCAAAGAAATGACAATTTCCATAGCTTCAGATTTGCAAAACGTGAATAAAAGACTCCGATACCTCTTATAAATAGAACACAACCACCCAAGCTTTCCGTTCACTACACAATGCACTCTTCTTTCGCCTACAGCCGAGTACGAAATCGGTCTAGGCGAATGTCTCTTTTTTTTTTTTTTTTTTATCACAGAGCAGTTACGATATCTTCCTGACACTGCTGACCATTCTGATGAGTGGAAAATTCTGAGGATCCCTTTCTAAAAATGATTTTCTACTTTGTAATCAAAACATGGAATGACTGAAGTGTAGGTGTATAATGTACTGTTTCTTCCATCAAGTTTTTTATTCCGATACGCTAATTATACATCCGATAGGGTAGGAAAAAAACTACAACTTCTCATCTATCCTCAAATAATGTATTTCGAACTGCCAGAAGGGTGTACGACAGACTTGGAATCTATAATTCCTTAAAAACGTCTTCAGGTGCTCTTTTTCTTTTCAGGTGTGCCTTGGCTTTCTGCCCCATTGAATAGGCTATAACACATTTAACAGTTTTATAATATATTCATCTGTACCAAGGAAACCCGTCGTAAATACCTGTTTCTATTTTTTGGTACTAGAATAGACTTCTACAGAGCAGAATCTACTGGTGTAGTTTTCACAATTTCAGAAAACAGTAAAAAGTACTTGAGTCTTGAAAATAACAATCATGACAGGTCCAGTGTTCAAAGAGTTGAAATCTAAAAATTTCAGAACTCAGTGCGACATAATGAACTGCCAGAGCTAAACAGACTGAAACTCAGCACTTTTTAAAAAGTCCTAAGGAATTCATCAATTCCAATTCCTTTTATTTTTCCTAAAATGACACAAATGTAAAACTTTCAGCTTAAAACTACTTTCAATAAAATAAGAATTTAAATGTTACACCATACAATCCGACCTCAAATATTTCACGAGAACTTGAAAATAAATATGAAGCTGAACTTTCTAAATATGATTACGCGTCCGTTAAGCTTTCCGATGTTGATAAAGCCACGTAGCAGAACGGTGTCATTTTGTAAAAATACCTACATTTCACTAAATTACACTATTTGAAATACTCAACACTGTTACATAACGCGGCTTTTACTTGATATTTTCAATATTGTATCTGCATCACAATACTCTCGAAACTACTATACAGTTCTAAGGAAACAAAACCTTATTTAATGCTCCTTTTTTCTGCGAAGAAAAAATTCAATGAAATTAGATAATATAGTGTGAAGAAACTTTTGGCGACACAGAAAATCTTGATAAAAAAAATACATGCGGCAGCATTCTACCCGCTTACTGCAAAGTATATACTTATTTTTGTACGCCATGCATTTGTAACCTAAATGAAGAAAAAATTTACATAATTTTACTTGCTCATGTATTTAAAAGTAAATTTGCAACTATGAAGTATATAGACACGTGGCATTTTTATTAGGCAATTTCAGAGTTTAGTTTAAGTGTTTAAAGGTATCAAAAATGATAAATAGCACCGGCGTACCTCTAGCATGACTGAAGAGCTTTTAAAACGTATTGCAGCACATGATTCGGCATATCTTTAAAAAGTGCTTCAACGGATGATGTTGCACAATACTAGATGAAGTTAATTATATGTGATAAAAAATTAATTGCACCTAGAATAGACATTTTCAATGCACAAAAAAAAAAAAAAAATACTGAGATGTCTGCGTTGGTTTCAACAGAATTTTTCAAAATCAGTTCTTGCTGCTACTCATATTTCTTCAAAGAAGACAAAAGTTTCCTTCTCAGTTTGTACATTTTCTGGTGGAATTTAACTGTTAGTAAATTAAAAAAAAAACTTCGTAAAGGTTTTTCAAAACGCTCCGTCCCTCTAACCCGGAATTAAGATGCCTTTTTCGAATCGTCACATAAAAGCTACTATTTGATCTCTTTGAATTTCCACGTTAACCATTAGCAATAAGTAGGTGTGCTCACAGTCATGGAAACTATGTTTATGTGTTGTGAACAAATGTAATGTCAGCAGGAAAAATGTTTACGTTCCGTATGCAGATTTTACAAAGTTTTAAATTTTGTCATCCTAAAATATTCCTTTCAGTTTGTAAATTTCCGTAATGGGACGAATTTAACAAACGCTAACACAGAACATGTGGTTTTTTATTGTTTTTGACAAAAACTGGAGCACTAAAACTGTATGCGGTCATTCTGGCCCTAAAGCGAACCCTGAACTCAGAAAATAAAAATGTCCAGAGGTCCGGACGGAGATCAGAACAACAGCCAAATTAAAGGTTTTCCAGCTGTGGCGCCGGGCTCTTGATTTTGGAGCATGGTCGTTGTTGTG
Source organism: Macrothele yani (assembly GCA_039090855.1). NCBI lineage: Eukaryota > Metazoa > Arthropoda > Arachnida > Araneae > Macrothelidae > Macrothele > Macrothele yani. The sequence continues at coordinate 208,323 of CM076996.1, read as the reverse complement.
ATTGGCTTGTTCGATTGTGATTCACTTGATTACATGAGGTAAGCAATGTTGGATTTCGGATAGACTACTTTTTTAAATTTTTGGTGCTCACGGAGGTGAAATGGAGAAAAAAAGAAAGTATGTTTTGTTTACGAGGAAACTTAAGCTAAAGGCAAAATGATTTCGCATTATCGTGCAAAACAAGAAATTTGACAGAATAATATTACAAATGGAGGACTGCAAATATATTTGGATGTTGTTAAATTCATATTATTTAAACACAAGTTTAGGTGTAATTTTTTTCAGTGCAATTTTTTCTCGCGGTACATCGACACCGCTACAGTCCCATCCTTTTCGGCTGGATGCTCTTTCACAAGCACATGGAAAATGGCTTAATTTGGGAAAAACTGGAATGTCAAACATTGACCAGAAATATCTAACTGTGCTTAAAACGCGACAGAAGTGCGCGCACAGTAGTTGCACGCTGTCATGCGCCTCAGTAACTAACCGACAACAAACTGAAATTAAACGTATGATCAGTTCCTAACAATGCGCAAAATCCTTAGTTTCCCCATCTCGGAAGTGTTAGTTTAACATTTTGGATGCGCTCCCAAAACAGTTTTGAAGTTTCTTGACGCTGTGTAGAAATGAAAAATTTTCCTGATTATCAAGCCTACATGCATAAACATATTATTTTCAGTTCGTTTCACATGTATTTCTAATCAATCGCAGCTGTTTATGTCAGCTACTATCATGGACATTGCTTAATAGTGTTGTCTTAACTTGTTTCTTCCCTTAATTTATCATCGCACTTCAACAACCACATACTACACCTAGTATCCATACAGTGTCTTTCTAATTAGTTACGCACGAACCGCTGCCAACACATTCATCCCACCCTACTACATCAAAACTCTGGAGTTCCTTACCAGGTTCAGGTTTTCACTGAAAATTATGACCTTCAACTTTTAAATCAAGGACACATTTTTGAACAATTTCACAACTTAAACAATTGGTCATTGCGATTTTTGGGTAATAAATATAATGCTATATGCGTTTCTTGTCATGATTAATTCTCAACTGAAAAATTTAGGGTTAAGTCCTACTCCATTCGGTGGCACTATGGATAGATAGTACGTTCTGCCTTTCCTGATCAGTTTTGTATTAAAAATTTATAATAAAGCTACCACTTAAATCATTTTCATACACAGTATAGATTTTGCATTTCATGATCTATTTGGAATAAATCGTGGAGTTTAGCATCCAGAAAAGTGTTTTAGAAGTTCAACATAAGAAAAAAAAAAAGAAGGGGGGGGGGGCAGAAAGAAAATGTCATGGTGCTACGTATTGTAAAATTATCTTCTATATATAGTTAGTTGTATACTTACTATATGAACAGGTATTTCAAAACTGCGCTCATTATAATTTATTCCCAGTGACAAAAACTGAAAATAATTATATGGAACTTCTATGTGAAATCAACAAGTGACGAAACTTAAATTTTTGCACGTTTTCTCCAGTGAATTCCAGAGAAAGTTAAGTATTATCACATTGATTTTCATTTTTTTTTTCGCCATTTAATGGACACTTAGTATTGAGAATAAGATTTAAAAAAATGAGAGCAATCCTTACACTTGTTCCTGGATGGAGTTGGTCGCCGAATCCAAAACTTGATGTTCAGCTACAGAATATCCAAAGTAGGAGCCAGCCTTCCCATGCTTAATAATAGGTATTCTAGGTTCTAAGTTAAATGCCGTCAGTAGATTAATGTGACAAAAGTATATTGTCAAGAATAAATAAAAGTATGATGCCATTCTTCCGTTTGACTTTAGGACCACCGCACGCCTTCAGCCATCAAACCTAATCTGCAACTGACTGGGTTAAGAAACGGCATGTGGCGGACCTCGTGTATGAAACGTGAGAGCTCTGAAAGTCACTGCGCGCAGGAATGTTTACAAACTAAAATAAGCGATATCTTTATTCCACATAACTGCAGTTAAATGCTTTATCAGTAATCATAAAGTTTATTTTTGCCTATTCAAATTATATACTGCAAATGGATTAGTAGAAAACCTTATATGTGGAACTATGTTCTTTTCGCGTAATGATAGCCTTGTTACCTGCCGCTAAGAAGAGAACCAATAGAGAGAGAGAGAGAGCGAGATAGCAGGCCACGACAGCACAGAGAAGCGGGGGCGATTTCTTTGCGAAATCGTTTCTCCGTCACCGGCTCATTTCGGTTTCCTAGGAATTAAAAAGAATCCACACACAGCTCCATTTTGCATACTGCAGTCTCTTGGCACGGAATAATCAACAAGCATGCACGAAGAAATTTTGACTGCGAAGGAAACATAGGCTTTACTTGACTCACCCAAACAGGTTTCAATCACATCAACATCATTATTTGTATTTTCACTTAATTTTCTTTATTTCTTACAACGAAATCATGCAAAAGTTCATGCTTTACTTTTCATCTCATTTTGTGATTCGTATAGTTATGTCACAGTTTGTTTAAGCATTTTAAGGTTGAATGTTTATTTCTTCAGGGTTAATTAGTTTCTTATTTATGGTATTTATTACCGTTTCTTCTATGTATGAAGGTGTAAGCTCCGGTTAAAAAGTGAATTTCTAAGTGGAGTTTGAACAAGAAAAAGTATGAGTGAGACAATATTTTTATTTATATATATATATATATATATATTGAATGAAGGTTTAACGACCACCGTGAGCAACTCAATGAGCTATAAGCAGTCGCCCGTCCCTAATTTAGGGCCACTGGTTCCAGGGAAGGGAGAGAGCCAGGGCCATAAGACAAACACAACATCCATGCCTCACCGGGATTCGAACCCGGACCCTTCTCGGACGAATGGTCACAAGCCAGCGCTTAGACCACTGCTCCACCGGGGCGGCTCATTTTATTTATTTATTTTTATAACCACAGTTTAGTCAACAACTTGATCAATAAACCGGCAATACGATGGTGAATCTGATATTGGTACTTGCTGACAAGTTGCCGTTGTGTGTGTTTGTGTGAGAGTTAGTGTGAGGTGCGCATTTTTCGTAACGACTGAATCTATGCTTATCGATATCTTTCCATTCCTTTTTTTTTACAAATACATTCAGCTGTTTCCAGCACTATAAAATAAAAATGTAATTGCTTTTTTTTTCAAAGGGAGTGTATCATATATTTTCTTTATTAATTATATCATATATTTACTCTGCAAAGACATTTGACACACAAAATTAATTTTGGGTCATTTATAAGTTAATTAAAGTGAGTTGTCAGTTTTTAGAGATGAGTTTACAAAGGCGTTTGATAATTTTTGCATTTATCTTACTATACAAATAAAATGTTTTAATTCTGTTCCTACACTGTATTCAAACAAAAGTACAAAATATTGAGTTGAGTAAAAAAGTATTTTTGCGTTGGGAGCCAAAAGTGAAAGACAAAACTTTTACATACCATTACCACTTTATTTAGTAATGTAGGTACCATTATGTTTAAGTACCTCTCACCATCCCTCTATCAGGCAGCTTGAGGATTCCATCAGCCCAGAACTTTGCAGATTTGGGGGAAAAGAACTGATCAAGATGTTTACTTCCGACCTCCAAGGAAGCAAAGTTCTTTCCGCTGAGTGAGTTCTACCGAGTCCGGAGTAAATGGAATTCTGAAGGCGCAAGCTTGGATCAATTGGCCGGGTGAGTCAGGGGATCCCAGCCAAGATCCAGCAATTTTTTCTTGGTGACCAAAGAAATATGAGGTATGTCGTTATTCCGGTGGTATACAACGCACTTCCTCTCAACCATATCTGGTCCAGTGAGGAACAGTACCTATCAAAATTAATCATTTCGTTGCTCGGGAGCAACATGTAATAGAATAGTACCTTTCAGTCCCACCCACACACTTTCTTGGTATGCAGATCGGCATTTGTAGAGGTAAATGGCGGATCATCTTGCTTGCTCCACGAGTTTTTCCGCGCTACCTTGGGGTACACAATCCATTTCTCATCGTCCGTGATCATTAGTTTTAGAAATGGGTCGTTTTCATTCCATTTGAATCGCAAACAGATATGTTGTCGAGAACATTTTAAATCGTGCGGTATCCAAACATCAAGGTGAGTCATACGTATATACAGACTTTGCCAAATTCAATGCCACTGTGCAGATGAATGATTGTACTAGTGTTTGCGAAGTTGCTTGGATCGTATTGTGTGGGTTCCTTTGGATTAATGCCTTGATTTGGTCGCCGTCAACTTCAACGGGTCTTCCCCTCAGAGCATTTTTCCCGACAAAACTTTGCAAATCAATACTTAATTTTTTTGTTTGGGTGTTTAACGATCACCATGAGCAGCTCTACGAGCTATAAGCCGTAGCCCGTCCCTAATTTAGGGCTACTAAGGATGGGAGAGAGAGAGTCAGTGCCATAAGACAAACACACCATCTATGACTCACGGGGTTTCGCGCCCGCACCAGAGTTGGAAACGGGTCAAAAATATGATTATGTTTAATTGTAAATTGAGTTTCGAACACAGACACACATATATATATAGATATATAGTTCAGTCCGCCACACTCACAACCCGCTTGGCCAGCGTGGTGAGTTATGACCCCCCCCCCCCTTCGCAAAAATGCTTACTAACGTAGTTAGCCATCTTTGTAACTACGTCTTCAGAGCTGCAGAGTATGATCCAAGAACTTGTTGACAAGAGTAAAGAAGTGGGATTAAAAGTGAACTTTCAGAAGACAAACGTGATGTACAATGCTTTTTTTTTTTTTTTTTTTTTTTTTTTGATTGGAGGTTTAACGACCACCGTTAGCAACTCAGTGGGCTAGAAGCAGTCGCCCATCCCTAATTTAAGGTCATTGGTTCCAGGGAAGGGAGAGAGTCAGTGCCGTAAAACAAACACACCATCCATGCCTCATAGGGATTCGAACCCGGACCCTTCTCGGACGAATGGTCATAAGCCAGCGCTTAGACAACTGCGCCACCGGTGCGGCGTACAATGCTTTTACAAGAAACGAAGATTTATCGATTGAGGGAGAAAAGCTTGAGACAACTGATTCCTACATTTATCTTCGGCAGCAGATATCAAGTGAGGGTCACATTGATGAAGAAATTAATCGGCTTATAAAACTTGGATGGAGAGCTTTTGGAAGAAAGAATACAATTTTTAAGAGCAGTGTGCCATTATGTTTTAAAAGAAAAGGGTTTAATCAATGCATCCTACCTGTGCTTACGTATGAAGCAGAGACATGGACCTTAACTAAAAATGATATACAAAGACTGCAGACAACTCAAAGAAGCATGGAGAGATGCATTCTTGGTGTAACCAGGAAAGATAAGAGGGGGAACTTGTGGATAAGGAAAATGACAGGTGTGGACGACATCATGACCAGAGTGAAATCACTGAAATGGCAATATTTTTGGTTTTGGTAACTGTGGGCACCAGTGGTACCCAGTTGATTGCGATAATGGAGTTACAAACATAGGAGATATCACTGAAATTTGCGGTACAGAAAAAATAAATGAGGAAGTACAGGGATATCTACAATGCAACACAAACTCGAGATCAAACATAAGGAGCGCAAGATCACTGCGAAGGGACATCATATTTAACAGAGTACAAAAAAAAAAAATTACGCACACAAATAAGGAAAAGCATAACGGCACAGCGTATGACATGAAGCAACACAAGGAACATGATAAAATTTATATAAGATTCAGGAAGACGTGAAGCCGGGAGGGACCAGCGACCACAAGATGGAAAACGGCGCCGGAGGGAACTCAAAGTAAACGGTGTGAGGAGGAAAGCTAAAAGTCGTCTGCGTGAGGAGGTGAGGAAGCACAAAGAAGTTGCTCAGGGAGATCCTACTAGGAGGCGAGCCGGCAAGTGTAACGTCTCATGAAAACCTGGTACCTAGAATCTGTGACACACAATGATTTGAAAAATGAAAAGTAAGCTTCAAATTGTGTCACCGCTGCACTCAGGTCAAGATCAGGTGATTGGAGGAATTCTTTAGCACAAACAACTGTACGAGCAGTTTGTAAGAGGCGTAAGAGTTGCTCTCTGGACAGAGTTCGAGGAACCGGAGGAAATATATCAAAGGCCTGTGCAACCTCAGCATCAGAGAGATGATTGATAGGACCAGATCGGAGATGCATACTAGTCGAATCGTCATCAGGTGGAGAAACAGCTGAACTGGAACCATCGGTGATACCAGATAAGGCCACAAAAGGAGTAATAGTAAGATGTTTTATCTTTTTCTGTTTCACAGGGCCTGTGGAAGTTCCAGTACGTTATGAAGACGGAGTTGAGGCAGATGAATCCATTAGCGGTTCTGGAAGACCATCCGAAACGGGAGACGAGGAAACAGGTTGCGCCGAGGAATCAGTTTGTATCCGATCATCATCGCTGGACACTGGAATCACAGACGAGGCATCAGGAAAGTGCGGCAGCAGGGAAACAGTAGACAAGTTCGTAGATGGAGATCCGATATGCGAGAGACAAGTAAGAGAGCCAGGCGGCCGGAGTGCCGAAGCACTACTTGACACATCCGAGTCGGAACACTCCGCCGTAGACACATCAGTAATGGAAGACATGTCTGCTAACCCGGAAGGAGGATGCACTACCGTACGGTGTTGAAGAGGAGGAAAGGGATCACTGTCCTGGGCTGGAATGTGCATTAGACGGAGAAATGGAGAGGTGGCGGCAGGCAAACCAGTGGATGATGGGATGGCAGAAGAACCCAAGTGAACGTCATTGGGATGCAAGCTAGAAGAAAGACTATGCCGTATGCGCACACAGGAGGCAGTGGTGTGATCCTGTGTAAGACAGTGAGTACAATAGTGAGTGGTGAAAATCTTGAAATCGTAAGCACGTGAGCCGATCTCAACAGTAGCCTCTGTCGGGCAATCCGCCAAGGCGTTCTCAGTGGGAAAGACGACCAATAATTGACGGCGAGGTCCTGTAGCATGTGCAAATCGAGTTCCGCGTGGAGCGTCGGAAAGGCGACGGACTTTGCCAACAATTTTACAAACATGATTGACAAGGAGATTAAGCGCAGTATCAGGCACTTCCTGTGGAACAGGATAGAACGTGATGTTCACCGGACGCCTGGAAAGAGGCGAAGGGATGAGATGATTTGTTCCAATCGAAAGTCCGTGTGCAAGAATAAAGTCAGCATCCTCTTTGCGCTGGAACTGCAATGAGATATCCCGAGGGTTACAAGAAATTCCGGCAATAGATGCGGACGACATATGATGTGAGAGGGCCTACATGTAGCGTGGCAAAGGAATATATAGTAAGGCATGAAAGAGCAAACCTTTATCCAGGAGAGCATGGAACTCACGGCCAATCTGCGAATGTCCATCAGTCGTTACCTTCACCTTGTGGTTGGATACCTGATTAAGAGGTGTTGATAGCAAGAGACCATCATGTTGAGAAGAAGCGAACGTAGAAGCAGCGCCTCGCTGCACTCAAGAGGCAAACGACATTCTCGGAAGTGAAGTCTGTGCAGAACCTGCTGGCACAGAAGGCAGTGAGTGAAGAGGAGCAGAGGCACAAGGCAAGGCTGTAGTCGCAGCAGTACCCAGGGAAGGCACCGAGTCAGAGGCACAAGGCAAGGCAATAATGCCTAGGGTAGGCACCGAGGCAGAGGCACAAGGCAAGGCAATAATACCTAGGGTAGGCACCGAGGCAGAGGCACAAGGCAAGGCAATAATACCTAGGGTAGGCACCGAGGCAGAGGCACAAGGCAAGGCAATAATACCTAGGGTAGGCACCGAGGCAGAGGCACAAGGCAAGGCAGTTGAACCCAGGGTGGGCACCGAGGCAGAGGCAGAAGCAGAAGGCGCAGCCAAGTCCGGGGAAGGCACCGTAGCAGGAGTACCAGGAAGCTGGGAAGGCATCTGAACAGACACATCTGAGGACGAGAGTATGTCAGCTTCCATGGACGTGGGAAGTGCGATGTGTCATGCATCCGCTACGCTCAGAGATGATAAGGATAAACCGGAAGCCGCCATGTTGGCAGCTTCCAGACGTAAGCAAACGAGCTAACGATATGAAAACGGAGGAATATGAACAAATACAAGTACGAGATCGTCAGAAAAATAGCTCAAAACATACACAATACTTTTAAACTGGCGAGGCGCGCAACATGTGAGTGCGGAACTAGGTATATCACACTATAATGCATAAAATGTAGGAGCCACCAACACAACGTCTATCAAGAACGAGCAATGGGCTGGACATGTTGTCAGAAGAACGGATCACCGATGGACAACCGAAATTTTAGACTGGATTTTTTTTTTTTTTTATTGGAGGTTTAACGACCACCGGGAGCAACTCAATTGGCTATAAGCAGTCACCCGTCCCTAATTTAGGGTCACTGGTTCTAGGGAAGGGAGAGAGCCAGTGCCGTAAGACAAACACAACATCCATGCCTGACCGGGATTCGAACCCGGACCCCTTACGGACGAATGATCATATAGCCAGAATATGTAAATATCATGTGTCTGCAATACAAATTAACCTTTAAAACTGGCACCAACGACATCTTTTTTCAAAGTAAGAAAATACTGTTACAATCGAATTTTAACTGCTGTTGATCAGTATATTTCTTGAACATACACGAAAAAGCGAGATAGAAAAATAGACTAACATATACAATAAACTGAAGAACAGGTTCTCTGCTTTAGAAGGCCTAACATCGGAAGAAGTGGACATCTCTGAAGTTAACAGAAAAGTAACCAAAGCTCTTATGGAAACAGCAACAAAATTAGCTGGGTCTAAGAACAAGTTGCATGTAAACAAATTATCAGGAAAAACGAAAATGTTGATGCAAAAAGAAGAGAGATGAGGACAACTAAAGATGATGTGACTTCCAAAGTGGAATATATAGAGCTATGCAAGACAGTAAGAAAAAGTATCACTGAAGACGTAAGAAAATTCAACTGTGAACTAGTGAGGAAAGCAATTGAAAACAACCAAAGCCTAAAGATAGCAAAGGGACATCTCAGTAAGGGAAGAAAACAGATTATGGCACTGAGAAAAGAAGATGGTTCTGTAACAAGAAATAGAGGCGAAATTTTGACAAGAGTGAAAGATTTCTACTCCAAATTATATGAAAGGGATGATACATGCACTCAGACATCATGAAAGATACCAGTACCAGAGTTCCTCCAGTCCTTCCAGCAGAAGTTGCACATGCAATCAAGAACATGAAGCGGGGAAAAGCTCCAGGAGAAGATGGAATTACTGTAGACATCATACAAGAAGCAAGTGGAGAAATTGAAACAGTACTCGCCCAAATTTTCACTCGATGCCTTAATGAAGGAAAGATTCCTGAGGATTGGAACACCGCTACAATGATCCTGCTACATAAGAAAGGTGACATTGAGGATCTCGGAAACTACAGACCTATCAGCCTCCTATCAGTAGTTTATAAAATCTTCACTAAAGTTCTTTCACACCGCTTGAAGGTAACACTGGACATGGCTCAACCGAGAGAACAAGCTGGATTCAGGAGTGGCTACAGCACAATAGATCATATCCACGTACTGAGAGAACTAATTGAAAGAGCGAGGGAATATGAACTTCCATTGTGCATGGCTTTTATAGATTATGAAAAAGCCTTTGATTCGGTGAAACCATCAGCAGTTACAATGGCTCTGAAAACCTGCGGTATTGAAGATGCATACATTAATATTATTAATAACATCTATGAAAATGCAAGTGCAAAGATTAGGCTGTTTGAAAATACAACACACATAAAAATTGGAAAGGGAGTGAGACAAGGTGACACCATATCTCCGAAGCTCTTTAATGCCACATTGGAGGGTGTTTTTCAGTCGCTGAGCTGGGAAAACAAAGGGATAAATATTAATGGACATTATCTAACCCACCTTCGTTTTGCTGATGACGTAGTCATTTTTGCAACTACCCCATCAGAGCTGCAGAGTATGATCCAGGAACTTGCTGACAAGAGTAAAGAAGTGGGATTAAAAATGAACTTTCAGAAGACAAAAGTGATGTTCAATGCTTTTACAAGAAATGAAGATTTGTCGATTGATGGAGAAAAGCTGGAGATAACAGACACGTACGTTTATCTTGGACAGCAGATATCAAGTGAGGGTCACATTGATGAAGAAATTAATCGGCGTACAAAACTTGCCTGGAGAGCTTTTGGAAGAAACAGCATAATTTTCAAGAGCAATATGCCATTATGTCTTAAAAGAAAAGTGTTTGATCAATGCATCCTTCCAGTGCTTACGTATGGTGCAGAGACGTGGACCTTAACTAAAAGAGATATACAAAGACTGCAGACAACTCAAAGAAGCATGGAGAGGTGCATGCTTCGTGTAACCAGGAGAGATAAGAAGAGGAACTCGTGGATCCGAAAAATGACAAGAGTGGAAGACATCATGATCAGAGTTAAATCCCTGAAATGGCAATGGGCTGGACATACTGCCAGAAGGACAGATCATCGATGGACAGCCGAAATTTTAGATTGGATTCCAAGGGACAGGAAAGACCCAGAAGAAGACCACATGGGAGATGGGTGGATGAAATTCGAAAGTATGCAGGGGTGACATGGAGGAGACTGGCACAAGACAGACCGTTGTGGAGGAAACTTGGGGAGACCTTCGTCCAGCAGTGGATTGATAATGGTTGACAATGATGATGATGATGATACAATAAAAGATGCATTTCGTTGAATATTCATGAAGAAATTTAAGTAATCCTACAGAAAAAAATAAAAATGATTCGTTGAAAAAAACTAAATAACGGAATCACCAAGCAATGTTCACTTCGCTCCAAAGAAAAATAAAATTTCCTGGCTGGGAATAAATAAAAAAATACATGAACAAATAGCGTAAATTGAATAAACAAATAGATTAGAGAGAATAAATAGTACATGAAAAAAACTTAAGCCATCCTACAGAAATATGAAAATGATCCGTTGAAAAAATCATGTAATCCCATGAAATAACGGAATCAGAAAGCAATGTTCACTTCGCTCCAAAGAAAAATAAAATTTCCGGGTTGAGAATAAATAAAATAAAAAAAGTACATGAAGAAATAGCGTAAATTAAATTAAAAAATAGATTAGAGGAAATAAATAGCACGAAATAATTATGAGTACAAAAATAACATTGGAGGGGCGAAAGACTCAGAATTACCATGAAAAAAGCCATGAATACATTTCCGCTTGACGAAAAGATTTCCCCAAAATTTGACAAAGTCCAATAAATCTCCAGATAAAAATAAAAAAATTCTTCCGACTGCCACCAGAGAGAAGCACATAAGCATCAACAACACCTAAGCAACCCCCTTTCCCCACTCGGTCGTTGCCATTCCGCAAAATCAAATATCCATCGAAAAATTAAAGTTCCAAGAAGCACCGCAAGGGGGCAGCACATCAACATCGACAAAACACTCAAGCGCCACATACGGGTTCGGTCCGTGGGTAGCAGCGGCACGTGGGAGGTGCCGCAACTGGGGAAAACGGCACATGCTCCTCCAGGCCATGCCCCCAGGATGCGACTGCTCCTAATGTTAGGTCTATGGCTGCGTCTGGCTGCGGGGCAGCGGCCGCAGCCTAATGCTAACTCAATGGGGCTGCCGTTGACGTGGGACCTGTCCTTTTATACTACTGACGTGACAAAAACAGGACTTTTGTAAACAACTTATGCAAATCATGATGAAGAAGGTAAGCTGTGAGAACAAGTTATTCCAAATTAAACACATGATGCTCCTTGAAACAACAGTTTGTTACGAAATGTGTTAATGAGATGATCCCAAGTTCCAGACAGTTCAACGATTACAGCCCTTATGAACTGTCTGGAACTTGGGAGCACCGCATGTTCCCGACAGTTCAACGATTACAGCTCTTATGAACTGTCTGGAACTTTGGAGCACCTCATTAACACGTTTCGTAACAAACTGTTATTTCCAGTGGCATAATGTGTTTAATTTGGAATAAATTGTTCTCACAGCTTACCTTCTTCATCATGATTTGCATAAGTTGTTTACAAAAATTCTGTTTTTGTCACGTGTCTCTAGAGTAACGTACCCATGTTGCACATGGACAGTGTATATAAGATGTTATGTTGGCGTGTCTGATACATCTGAAGATTAGGTGAACGTCACATTGAAAGTACTTATGGTTTTAATCTGTACATATTTTTCATCTTTTAATAAATCGAGCTCAGACGGTATTGTTTGTAATTAGTTTGATCCTTTGCACGAAGGATCAAACTAAAAAGGATCCTCTTATAATCTCGAAGCGATATTTTTTAAAATCACAATTGCAATTTTAATAATAACAGTGACAGGAATAATAAAGAAGGCTATCTATTTGGTTATTTAACTAAGCATTTCGAAGTACATGCAAGGTACGAAAGTATGTTCACACTGCTCGCCGTTAAATTTCTCAATGCCTCTTAAACATTTATCTTGCACATAGTGTCAAAGTGTTCATTAAATTCTTGTTTATCGTTCGGCATAACATTTCCCATTTGTTTTTCTCTTATCACATTGGCACTTTTAGAGAATAATTATGCGACATTTGTTTTTATGAACTTATGTTGATACACCAGCTGGTTCGTTACTTCGGTACAATTTTTTTATTGATCGCTTTCTTTTTGTGCAGCTTTTTATTGTTATTTAGATCTAGGGCTTCCTCGTAGTATGAAAAGCAGCATTTTACCACTTTTCCTGCTGCCTGGCACTTAGATCCTCTCGGCAGAGCAGAAAAGCTGCCCAGCTGGCCGAGTAATCAGGGGCTTAGGGTTCTTGACTATTCGTCTGAGCTGGCCTGGTTTTGAGCCTTAGACATGGCATGGATGGTGTAACGACCCACGCTACCTCTACGTCTCTTTGTGAATATCTCTGCAATCCAGCGAGAGTCATCACATTGTATTATTGTTGGTTCGATCCAACTCAGACCTGATGCTGTCTGTTCCTCTTTATTCTGGTAACGCCACTGAGGAAACTGACCTGGTTCAATACCCGGAATACGCTGAGCCACGTGCCCAAAGAAAAGTCCAGACTTTCTTGAACAGTAAAATGAAAATAATAATAATAATAATAATAATGCAATTTACTCTGGCTTGGGCATATCTCATTGGGCCGCCCCAGTGGAGCGGTGGTCTAAGCGCTGGCTTATGACCATTCGTCCGTGAAGGGGTCCGGGTTCGAATCCCGGTGAGGTATGGATGTTGTGTTTGTCTTACGACACTGGTTCTCTCCCTTCCCTGGAACCAGTGACTCTAAATTAGGGACGGGCGACTGCTTATAGCCCATTGAGTTGCTCACGGTGTTCGTTAAACTTTCAATCAAAAAAAAAAAAAAAATCTCATGGGTGAGTGAATGGAAAACTCGCATATTCCAGTATTCATCCGTCTTACCGACTTGAACTCCTTTTAACGTGCTTTAGCTCGTCTACTCCCGTAGTTCCGTAACACGCCTTACCGCACGATCAGCGCAAAGGCCCGAGGCGTTTTAAGAAACGTCCCGTTCGTCTTAGACGCCAAAAGACGTCTCTCTTCCTGTTAAAACCCTACTGTGGATTTTGAAGCGACCCTCAAGCGGGCCCGTAGCCAGAGGAGCAAGTTGGGAGGGGCGGCTGACAGTTGAGATCGGGCGAAGGATATAAAGTGGTCGGGCAAAAGATGTGAAAGAGGTTGGACCCTATACTGTTGTGTGAGTCTTTAGGTCGGGCAAAAAGAAACACACTTCGGACTCAGCACGGCCTGGCCCTCCCTGGCTACGTCCCTGCCCTCAAGGGGACGCTGCGAGCGTTAATTTGTGCTTATAAGTCAGTGTCAGTGCTGTGCTTATGCGTCAGTGTGTGTTGTGTGTGTATCTTATGGCGACCAGAGTGTTCGACCATCATCAATGTCTCATCAGGGAAATTAAAATAAATTCCTATTGTCCATTCAAGTGTGAGTGTTGACCTAAGTGACTAACTGTTCCTTTGCGTCATTCTACACTTCTCTTCGAGATCAAAGACCGTCTGCCACCCTTTTGACCTCCAAAGACGTCTCCTCCTTAACGATTTTCCCACTCTCCTACTAATCGTGTTTCGGAGTTAATTCCTAAATAGTATGGCTACCTGTAAAACTGCCCTTAAGTGTGCGTCTCGCATTCACACACCCTGAGGCGATAATCCATGCCACACAGGTATACTACTTTTGTCATTCTTGTATCGACACTCCGTCAAAATGGCGCGAGCAAAGGAATTCCACGTAGGAATGAACATATTAATACACATTTTTAATTATCATTTCTGAACCGGGGCTAGAGAATCTCAAAGGTGGTGTGTTTATCATTCGGAGCATGCTCTCACCCTTCCCTGGAACTAATAGCTCCGAATTAAGGACGATCGACTGCTTTTAGCCCTTAGAGTAGTTGCTCATGGTGGTCGTAAACGCAGAAACAACGACACCAAAAAAAGGATGAGAAAATAGTGCAGCTGCAAAACGACGTACTGTTCCCAATGAACACCTCTAAGAAAAAATTGCAGCAATCAATGACTGGGGGGGGGGGGCGTTAACAACCACCGTATGTTCAAAATACTTTATTAAGTAAGAAATGTGAAAAAAAAACAAAAAAAAACCACGAAAGTATGACATTTCAGGAATGAAAAATGTGCATATGATATAAATGAGTGGCACACAGGCCAAATACACACACACACACACACACACACACACACATATCCAATAGTCAAAATATAAAATATACGATAGAAGCGAAATGACAATGAGTGAATGAAAATTTGAAATTTTGGCTAAAGCCGACTTTTGTCAGAACACCGAAAGGCCACTTCTATCTTGCAGGTGCTCTACCTGACGAGGACTGAAATATTGTGTTGTTTGTTTTGTGAGTTTGCGGTATTAGAATTCCGCACTTTGGTTATGTTCGTTTTGGCCAAGGTTGTTTGCTTGTTTGTGGGTGGGTGGACAGATCAGATCAGATCATATGTAGAGGATTTTAGGAAGGGAGTGTCTGACCCCTGGTCTTAAACAACCCTTAGAAATAGGAAGCTATGAGATTTGGGCTAGAGTGCCCGATAGGAAAGTCACACGGAAGCGAAGTAGAAAGGGGGAGGAAGACGCCCTTATTTATTACCGGGGGGCCAGTACCCGGGGTCCGACAGCTTAACGTGCCCATTCGTACCTGCCTGGGATCGAACCTGGGGTCCTTTCCGTGGCAGTCACGAACGTTGCCCACTACGCCACCCGCGGCCCAAGAGGGTGGGTGGACATCGGACCTTGGGGCTTATAAGGAGCCGCGCAGGGGACTCCACATTCGTGCTGAAGTGCACGGTAAGAGTCAGGTGAGATCCCTGAGCGATAGACATGCCGAGGAGCCGCCGTAGATGTGCGTACGGAAAGTTACGGGGTTTGAACGAGGCCGTATCGTCGGGATAAAAGAGGAAAGGTGGCCGGCGCGCCGAATCGACCGTCATTTGGGCTTCTCGGACAGTACGGTGCGATCGTGTTAGGAGCAACGGACACGGGAAGGCACCCAGACACGGTGGACTGGCTCTGGACGGCCCAGACACACCCCCAGCAGAGAAGACCGAGGGATTATTCACTTTTTAATAAAATTTAAACTGTGTAAGAAATATATAACAGAAAAAGAATTATACTGTATAAGAAAACAAATGAAAGCAAGTAGCTGCAAATTAGGTACCAATATCACTGGGGGCCAATACGCTACGATATCTTTCATAATTTCTAAACATTTATCGTCATTAGTTTTCAGTCTTTTTTGCCACATAAATTCATGTAGGTACGAATCCAACAGGCTCCTATGAGTGACCCAACGAGCTTTATTTTTAAATTCCGCCTTTCCCCACATAGATTCCACTGATTGAGTATGGTCACCTGTGCTGGGATTTGCAAAGTTCGGTGAATGATTTACCTGCAAGTGTAAATAATCTTCTTCAGATAGACGGTTTTACGTCCTTGTCCAATAATATTTGGTTGTACGTCCTTGTCCAATATCCGAAGACATGTGGCGGCTGTACAAGGGACTCCTGTGTCTGCCAGAACCATTTCCAGACGCCTGACAGAGGCGAATCTGCACTTTCAACGACCCTTACGTTTTCTGCCATTAACACCTGACCATCGTCTGCGTCATTTTCAATGGTGTCAGGAGCGAGCAACGTGGAATGCAACGGACTGGTGACGCATAGTGTTCAGCGACGAATAACGCTTCTGTATGGGAACGGACGATCACCGTGTCAGCGTGTGGAGGAACGCAGGTAAGCGCTACAATCCCAACCTCACTGTACAGCGGCACAGGTTTTGAACTGCACGCGTGATGCTCTGGGGGTGTGACATGTATTCTAAAATAACTTTCATTTTTAGTTCTTTTTCCTATGTAATTTTGTAAATTTGAGTTTGTTATCCTTTATACTTCCAAACTTAACGTGATATCTTCTCTCTCACAAGAATGAGGTTGGCAGCACATTTGAGGTCTGAGAGAAAGTGACGTATGAATGTGATAAGAACGATGGATAAAAAGGACGATACAACAGTTGCTCATGGGTATGTGTCTGTGTGTAGACGTTCGAGCGCTAAGATAAAAGTGAAGTTTACCTCCTGTGTTATATGTTGGATCTACTGAAAGAGTGCTGGACCAATAACTGGTTATCGTAAGTCTGACTTCTGTATATGTTTCGTCTGGTCGTAAAAGCTTAATTAGGAACTATTGAATCGTATTCTCATTTAGTTCAACATTCCTTAGTCATGGTTTTAGACATAGCGTAACACCAATCTTGCTCACGAAAAAAACATTACGTTATGGGAGCCATCGCGCATGACAGCCGGATTTCCCTCGCATAGATCCGAGTGACCCTGCGGCCCCATGCGCTGCCTTTTCTGGCGAAGCGGTGCGGAGCTATTTTTCAACAAGATAATACCCGTCCGCACACTGCTCGGGTTTCCCAGGACTGTCTACGTCATGCTTCGACGCTTCTGTGTCCGGTCAGATCGCCTGATCTCTTGGCCATCAAGCACGTGTGGGACCAGATGGGACGCCAGCTTTCTCCATGTCCCAGTGTTTGTGATTTAGAGCGTCAGTTGCAAGAAGTGTAGGACAATCTGTCCCAAGATAACATACGGCGTCTCTGACTTTATGCCGGACCGTATCACCGCATGTATCCGAGCACGAGGCGGTCCGACGCGGTACTAACGCTGACCGTAATGTGTACCGTATGTCCGCTGAAAATCGTTCTGCTGCTATGATTGTGTGATCACTACTGTCCTCGGTATGTACCATCTAACTACTAAAATATCATTTCAATCCGATGCCTCCTTCTTGGAGCGCGGATTTTTATAACAATGAGTGGAAAAACAGATCTCTTTCATTTTTCTAAGTGAAGACCAAAAAGATACCATACTACCAGACGTTAGACCGAAATTCAAAGCAAAGAGGTCAGTGGTCAAGTAAATATAAACAAAATTGAAACACAAAGTAAGCAGAACACTTTAAAATTGCAAATACTAAAACTGAAACGAATCAGAACGGAAGACATGGGAAAAGGTCGAAAGCCACTCATCAGGAAAAGACTCCCCGACCACCTCCCATAAGCCTAACCAAGACTGGGTGCGGGGGATAAAATTATTTATATATTTGGCACTTCGGCTTTTGCACCCACACGAAACCTGAGTCTTGGTTAGGCTCATGGGAGATAGTCGGGGGCTTCTCTTTTTTTTTTTTTTTTCATTGGAGGTTTAACGACCACCGTGAGCAACTCAATGGGCTATAAGCAGTCGCCCGTCCCTGATTTAGGGTCACTGGTTCCAGGGAAGGGAGAGAGCCAGTGCGTAAGACAAACACAACATCCATGCCTGACCGGGATTCGAACCCGGATCCCTTACGGACGAATGATCAGAGGCCAGCGCCTTAGACCACTGCGCCACCGGGGCGGCTTGTCGGGGGCATCAGACCATTTCCCATGTGTTCCGTTCTGATTCGTTTCAATTTTAGTATATGCAATTCTAAAGTGTTCTGCTTATTATGTGTTTTAATTTTGCTTATATTTACTTGACCACTGACCTCTTTGCTTTGAATTTCCGTCTGCCGCCCCGGTGGCGCAGTGGTCAAAGCGATGGTTTCTGAACATTCGTCCGAGATGGGTTCGCGTTCGAATCCCGGGGAGGCACGGATGTTGTGTTTCTCTTACGGCCCTGGCTTTCTCCCTACCCTGGAACCAGTGGCCCTAAATTAGGGACGGGCGACTGCTTATAGCCCAATGTGTTGCTCACGGTGGTCGTTAAACCTCCAATCAAAAAAAAAAAAAAAAAAAAAGAGTTTCGGTCTAACCTCTGGTAGTATGGTACCTTTTTGGGTCTTCCCTTAGAAAAATGAAATAGATTTGTTTTTAAATTGGTGTTGTGAGTGGAATTGGTTTGTGTGTTTTATTTTTTTTGTTTTTTTTTATTGGAGGTTTGACGACCACCGTGAGCAACTCAATGGGCTATAAGCAGTCGCCCGTCCCTAATTTAGGGTCACTGGTTCCAGGGAAGGGAGAGAGCCAGTGCCGTAAGACAAACACAACATCCATGCCAGACCGGGATTCGAACCCGGACCCCTTACGGACGAATGGTCAGAGGCCAGCGCCTTAGACCACTGCGCCACCGGAGCGGCTGGTTTGTGTTTGTTTTGGAAGAACGTAGTGAAATATATATCGTCCTTGGTTCCTGCAGCTTTGTGCGGCATTGGGTCGAGTTTCATATACATTCGATAATATGATTTCCATCAAATAGAAGTCATCTCTCTCTCCCGTTTATAAGTGAGTCACAAAAAAATTCTCATCGGCCTCCACCGGGAATCGAACCCAGAGTTTTCCAGTTACGCGCCGGATATGCTTCCACTACACCACAGCAGCCTCGAAATTCTCCAGATTCACAAACGACAAACTGCCAAACAACATGGCAGGGTTGCTTCTTTGGAGCCCTGCACAATGCTGGAGATTCACCGCAGATGAACAGCAGAAACTGAACAAATAACTAGAAGGCTAATGAATGATAACTACACAGTTGAAGTGGACCAGGAACATCAAATAGAAGTCATCGCTCTTTTCACGTTTATAAGTGAGTCACGGAAAAAATTTCGAAGCAACCCTGCCACCCTGCCATGTGGTTTGGCAGTTTGTCGTTTGTGAGTCTGGAGAAGTTCGAGGCTGCTGTGGTGCAGTGGAAGCATATTCGGCGCGTAACTGAAAGACCCTGGGTTCGATTCTCGGTGGCGGCTGATGAGAAATTCTTCCGTGACTCACTTATAAACGCGGAAAGAGCGATGCCTTCTATTTGATGTTCCTGGTCCGCGTCAACTGTGTATTTATCATTCATTCGCCTTCTAGTTATTTGTTCAATTGCTGCTGTTCATCTGTGGTGTATCCCCAGCATTGTGCGGGGCTCCAAAGAAGCAACCCTGCCATATGGTTTGGCAGTTTGTCGTTTGTGCGTCTGGAGAAGTTCGAGGCTGCTGTGGTGCAGTGGAAGCATACGCGGCGCGTAACTGGAAAACCCTGGGTTCGATTCTCGGTGGCCACCGATGAGAAATTTTTCCGTGACTCACTTACAAACGCGGAAAGAGCGATGACTTCTATTTGATGTTCCTGGTCCACGTCAACTGTGCATTTATAATTTCCGTATTATATATACATACGGTCGAGTCACATTATTGTGACCACCAGCTAATATCCAGGATAACTGCTGTGAGCAGCGCGGACAGCAGCTAGACAGGCTGGGAGTGACTCAAGTAGGTGCTGGAAAGTGTTCACAGGTACGTGGAACCATGCTGACTGCAGTGTATCTGACAGCTACTGAAGGGTGCGTGGTGGAGGATCCATAGAGCGAACAACATGATCGAGGTGGTCCGACAGATGCTCAATTCGGTTTAAGTCTGGGGAATTAGGGGGCCATGGAAGCATTTTGAGGTCTTCATTGTGCTCTTCCAACCACTCTCGGACATTTCTAGCTGTGTGACACGTCGCATTGTCGTGCTGGGAAATCCCATCCTCCCCAGGGAAGACAATCAGCATGTATGGGTGTACGTGGTCTGCAAGGATGGATTCATAACGAATTCGGTCCATAGTGCCTTCCACAGGTATGAGTGGACCCAGAGAATGCCACGAAAACATTCCCCAGACCATAACGCTGCCCCCACCAGCTTGTGTTCTTCCAGAAATTTTTCAGTTGATGCTTTTTCTCAACTGAAACCATGATGTCAACACGTGACCAACGCTCAGCTCCCAGGACACGAAAATGTGCTAATGGATTTTAACGTAAACAACGATATCTGTCTGCAAAGTTATCCCACGGTAAGAAGAAAGAAAGGTGGCGACACTAACTCTTGTCACAGCTATAAAGCTTGGCTTCTAATGACACGTTGTTTATCAAAACGCCAGCAAAGCCCTTGAGATTACTTCTCGAATCTTTGTTTTCGCACTGGGGAATAACAAGGAATTAATTAAGCTACGTAATATTATTTTCACCAGTTCTAAAGTAACGTTGACTTTACGCAAGTTAAGTTTTCAGCTTACAATTAAAACTGAAGCTTTCAACTTAATAGTGCAGTGAAGACAACTAATGAGAACAGTTAACTTAAACCTCATAATTGCAGAGCAACATAAATCATCATAAATAAAGACGTATCTTCATAAGTTATGACCATATCATCATAACCTCTTATTTGACATATATTCAAATTACGAGGGACGTGCTAACGAAAAAAAAAAAATGATGAATTCGAACTTGGTTAAAAGGAGAAATAAACATCGCAGATATTGTCCAAATCGGCGGTTCCTATTTTTTTTTTTTTTTTTTTTTCAAATCATGTAAAAGAGGAGAATTGTTTCTTGAATTCTTTCTCATATCATTTAATGAAAATAGAATTTGTGTTTATGCTACTTACTATTATATATTTACTTTTGATCGGTGACGTGTTCAGGAATCTTCTCGGAGGCGCTAAGCACCCCGAAAATCTATGAACGCTCCCCGAAGGTTTTGAGGTGATCTCCCCTTATATTTAGTCTAATTAATTTTGTTTACAGATGAATATTTGGAGAAATTTAAAAAATTAAGAAAATGAGGGAAAATATTATAATAACAAACGCATCCACATGGACGTCTCAGTAGCATTAAGATTATACTAAATTTTAAATTAATTTCGGACCTTTCCTGTTATCTGCCCGCCACTATTTGACTTCCGAATAAGAACGCTTTCAAGTAGTTCCCGATTCCGAAAGTAGAACACAGAGCCCTCGGCCGCAGAAGCGCAGTGATCAAAGTTTATTTTCTAAAAGGAAAAACAACATTGGCCGTGTATTGCCAGAGCAATGGGTTTTCGGAGGAATTTGTAGAGAAACTTGTCAGTGCTTCCTTATAGCTGTTCCCAGAGCGAAGTAGCCGCATTTTAATACCAATTATTTAGCAATATATACGTCTTGGGACTACGATAATATCTGACGAATGGCGAGCGTACGACGGCCTATCTGAAGAAGATTATTTACACTTGCAGGTACACTGCTGGCCACCCAAAATGCAACAACAAGAAGGACACGAGATAGCGAAGAAAGATTTACTGGACACATAACAGATACAAAGATGAAACGATTGAGCTTACAGGTCCGTACAACTTCCGGAACACGCAAACATCAATAGTTCGTGTGGCCCCCATTGCTGGCAATAACGGCCGCTACACGCCGCGGCATCGAACGAAAGGGGCTTTGGATGTGGGCTTGGGGTATGTCGGTCCAGGCTGCTTCCACATGTTGCCACAATCCATCAGGCGTAGCCGCGGGTGGTGCTTGCCGGGCCACTCGGTTGCCGATCAGCGACCAGACGTGTTCGATGGGCGACATATCGGGAGAACAGGCTGGCCACTGCAGCATTGACACCTGGTTGGCCGTGAAGAATTGTTGCACGATGCATGCCACGTGCGGGCGCGCATTGTCCTGTTGAAACGTGGCAGCTTGCAGGTTATGCAGGTAAGGGAGGACTACAGGCTCCAAAACGTCGGAGATGTAGCGGTGGCTGTTGAGTGTACCGGCGATGCGTACCAGAGGGGCGCGGGTGTCATATCCAATTGCGCCCCAAACCATAACGCCAGGCGACGGACCGGTATGGCGATGCATAATGCAGGCGTCATACAGTCTCTCGCCGCGTTTCCGCCACACGCGGATCCGACCATCGTGGTGTTGCAGGCAGAAGCGGGATTCATCGGAGAAGACAATGTCGTGCCATTCTGTAGTCCAGGTGCGGCGTTCAACGGTCCACTGCCGCCGCACTCGCCTGTGGTGTAACGTCAATGGTAATCGGAGCAATGGGCGCCGTGCGACAAGTTCCCGGTCCTGCAGACGACGTCGAAAGGTACGTGCTGACACAGGTTGTTGCGCAACAGACCCTAATTCCTGCGCAAACGTTCGTGATGTATTACCACGTCCCCGGTAGTACGGTGGTCGCGGAATACTTAATACTCGTCTAATTGGATAAACAGTGAGGTTGTGTTCCCATAAATGTAAAGAACCCAATCTCAAAGTTTACGGACGTCGCGTTGTGTTTCATATGGGCTCGTTACGAGGTATTCATAAAAAACCCATATGCCGCAAATTGTGAATTTAGAGGAATATACACAGCCTATAAAGTTAGCTACACCAGGTTAAGTAATTAACAATGTTTATTAATAGAAAAAGTATATATAAGCAATTACATCCTTTAGGTGGAGGCCAAATAAAAGTTACGTTAAACTAAAAGATATTGGAATTAGCCATGTTTCTGGACCCTGCTGCGTACGCCTGTCACACCCTTGAGCTTAACTTTAAATTAACTCCCTCAATCTATTTCGAGGAGGCATAGCGACCATGCATATGTATATATTTAGTTAACATGGGAACTGGAGTTGGGTAAAATAACGTCATCTTACCTTCCTTTTGGATAGGGTGATCTCTCGTTGAAACCCCACGCTGGTAGATGAAAACTTGCATGGATGTTGACCGCGTGGTTAGTTCGCTGTATATCTTGTCTGCCACGCTGGGACCGCGTACTATGTCCGTTTCCTAACTAAGCCTCATCCGTCTCATCCTCGACTATCTCTGAAAATTGTACTTCGACTACCATCTCTAGATAACCATCTCGAACACGAACCTCAGACACAAAATTATTCTCCTTTCTTATATCATATTCTCATCTCCTGTGACTATCTCTTCGAATATCTGTCCTGTGGATTCTGTGTCTATATCTTTTTTTCTCTGCCTAAATATTTCCGTCCCTTTAATTTTCACGTGATAGGGGCGTGCCTACCATCTTCTACGAACTCTTCGCCTGGGGTCCGGATTGGTCAGCTGAGCTGACCAGTGCTCGGGCTTAGTGGCTATTGGTTGGACCTCTGGTCCAGTTGGCTACCTTTTCGCGGCAGCTGGCATGTTTTGCAGGTGATGCCTTTTGTGAATTCCATAGGGCCCATTTTAACGCTCAGATGAATAGTGAAGAATTTAAAGGGGCTTTCCTCTGCCAGAGTTACGACTTTTCGGTGACACCGCGATGTACTTTACGACTTTCGCTGGTGCCTCTCTTCATCAAGGAGAAGTCGTAAACCGCAACTCGCCTATTCATCTGACCGCGTTCCGGATTCTTGCCTGTGCCTTCTGAAATACCGGGATGTATTGTCCCACCAGCAACGCTAGCACTGGGGACATTTCTTAAATTTTGCGAATGCCGTGCTTTTTCTCACAAGAGTGAAAAGAAGGTGAATTCCTTAGTCATTCTCCACGGGTGTCCGACAACCCGTTTTGACCACCTGGGTTTTCTGCTCCAGTGGAGAAAAAGGGTTTTTGTGAGGCAGGAAGGGAGCAAAAGAAAAATAATTTAAATTAAGTAAAAAAAATAATTTAGGTAAGTTACTCCTGGTCTTTAAATTTTAATTAGGCCACAAACAATATGACCCGAACTACGAAGTAGTTCTGCGGCAACAGATGTGGCGGTGCGAACCGTCGATGCCCGCCGCACAACATGCCGGTCCTCTCGTTTGGTGGCGTTCCACGACTGCGGCAATCGCTCACGTCGGTCCGTCCGTCCTTCCTTCCTGCACCCACCGAATCCATACTCGTCTCACTGTGGCTGGATGTCGTCCCACACGGGCGCCGATGTCTCGGTACGATAAACCGCTGTCGCGATAAGCCACTATTCGTCCTCTGTCGAACTCCGAAACGAGCTGGAATGACTGCCGTATTCTGCGACGAGGCATCAGGAAGCTTCCTACGCACAAGTCCGGCAGCACAACACACTTCCACTACTTACACCCAGGCTTCTGTGCACCCTTCTTATAGTGCTTCTTGGTGGCGTGCCGGGCGCACATGATTTGCATACGTCCTGCAATGCTAATCGTTTGTATGTCCTCTCGCGGGCGACGCATGCTGCGAATTTCAGGCCAATCGGATGCTTCCTTCTTGGTGTTGCATTTTGGATGGCCAGCAGTGTAAATCATTCACTGAACTTTGTAAATACCAGCACAGGTGCCCATACTCAAGCAGTGGAATCTATGTGGGGAAAGGCGGAATTTAAAAATAAAGCTCGTTGGGTAACATCATAGGAGCATGTTGGATTCGTACCTACGTGAATTTATGTGGCGAAAAAGATTGAAAACTAATGACGATCCATATTTAGAAATTATGAAAGATATCGTAGCGTATTGGCCTCCAGAGTGGTATTGGTACCTAATTTGTAGCTATTTGCTTTCATTTGTTTTCTTATACATTATAATTTTTTTCTGTTAAATATTTCTTACACAGTTTAAATTTTATTAAAAAGTGAATAAGTAGGTTTTTGATATTTATAATGTCATTTTATATACCAATAAAAAAATTCCCATAACATTTGTCGTGAACTATTTTCTCTCATGTTGGGTGTGATCAGGTTTCATGTAAACAAAGCGGTACGATACACTCAAAATCAGGAACTGCTAGAAAGCGTTCTTATTCGGAAGTCAAATAGTGTCATTTTATGTAACAATGAACAAAAGCAAACAGTGGCGGGCAGATAACAGGAAAGGTCCTTTATTTCTTTGTTTTAAACATTAAAACTGCCATGGGCATGTATATTTATGTTTTATAAATCTGACGAGTCAACGCAGCCACTAATGAATACAGTACCTCGACAAAAAAGGAAAAGAAAAAAAAAACGAAATTTCCGTTGTTAAAGAACCATAAATGACTTCACACGCAGTCTTAACTCTTTAAATAACATTTTTATTAAAAAACGTTGCTCTGAAATCAAAGTAGTTATGAAAATATATATACTCTGGAGCAAAATTTGTTGCTCTTATAAACGAGAATGCTTTTCTGAATTTGTTTATTAAATGAAACAATTGTCCCATTTAAAACTCTATTATGAAGTCCTACCAAAAAGACTTAATACTTTCACTAGATAAAAAGGACATGGGTAGACCAGTTGATCTTGATTATGTATGCAAGAGCAGCAAACAAAAAAACCTGATATTGTTTCAAAATTCTGTGAATTTTTAAAGCTTTTTTTTTTTTTTTTGCGGTTAAGTTTATTGTGGATTTGTAAATACCAACGGCAAGCTGTTTGCACTGCAATACATCACCATGTTTTGGAAGCTGGCATTCAGCTTTCTTTCACTCTCCTGGATGGCGACTTTCCATGTATATACGGTTAAGCCTCAGTGTAGCTAACGTGACGTTAGTGCTTCCAACACACAAAAAATATTTGCTATATAATTTTTAACAGCAGCAAATTATTAGAAACTGTTCCCATAAAGAGTTTTTTCCCTGGCGGTGGGTGGTTTACACCCTGTGACAAAAAGAAAATCGAGGCACTTCAAACGGTTAGTCAGTTTTTATTTTTTTACTACTATGTACTAATCTGAATAATCTAAAGGAACTGAAACCAAGTGGAAGGGGAATGGTTTACACCATATGTTTTCAGGTAACACTAATGATTCCTTAATAATCAGAATCACGCTTGTAGTAAGGCGAGGACATTTTTGCCACTCCTAATGCTGTTGTTTTTTGTTTGTTTTTTTGTTTTTGTTTGTTTTTTTGGGGGGGGGGGTCTCCAACACGGCGTTATCTTACTAGCATCCTCAATATTTTATACCACCTCTTGATGAAATCCGTGGTGCATTAGTGAATTTAAAGGTATAACATTTTTACAATTTTAATCATTTGTATGTGTGGATTTCTTGGAATTTGCATTGCTATACGAGCATAAGAAAATGTTTATACTCTATTTAAAATTTTGATATATGTATTAATGTATATATACGAAAATTTTTATACTCTATGATTATATATATAATCAGTCAACAAGTTTCAGCCTCCTCAAAATTTGCAATTACCCCCCCCCGAAAAAACTCTCTGAATGCAACGCTGCTTTTGATCAACAGACAAAAGTTTAAAATCATACATGATCAGTGTAAAAAACGTATTTTGTGCATCAACAGAACGAAAAGCTAAAATAACAGATACAGGCGCAACAACACAGTGGACAGAGAGAAGGGAAGCCCACTGTCTCTTTTTTCTGTCCATTCTGTAGATTGTCTCTGGCACTTATCCATGGGGCTCCGGAAAGATTGCAACGGTGTTATTGATTAAGTTAAAAGTATGCCATGGAAAGTAATTTAATAATTTGGAAGCACCAAATTTTCACTGGAAATGAATGCTTACCTCCTTTTGTAACGTACCAGGAGAAGTGACGTACCTGCCCGAAGGACGCACACGACGTAAAGGCAGATAGAAATCAGAATAAAACGTCCGCGTAGCTCAATTGGTAGAGCAACTTATTCCGGAATGAGGGGATCCGGGTTCGAATCCTGCGTGGACAGAAATGACGGAGAAATTTACTTCGTTATAATGGCGCCCGAACTATCCGGATGACCCGACCGTTCAAAAATCTCGCATTGGTGTGATGTTATTTCCACACCGCGAGATAGGAAAAATAAGAATCCTTTCTCTAGCACTTCGAAAAAAAAAAAAAATAAGGGGGAGATGATGTAACGTACCAGGAGAAGTGACGTACCTGCCCGAAGGACGCACACGACATAAAGGCAGATAGGAATCAGAATAAAATGTCCGCGTAGCTCAATTGGTAGAGTGACTTATTCCGGAATGAGGGGATCCGGGTTCGAGCCCCGGCGCGGATAAAAATGACGGAGAAATTTACTTCGTTGTAATGGCGCCCGAACTATCCGGATGACCCGACCGTTCAAAATCTCGCATTGGTGTGATGTTATTTCCACACCGCGAGATAGGAAAAATAAGAGAATCCCTTCTCCAGCACTTGAAAAAAAAAAAAATAATAAAAAAAATAAGGGGGAGATGATGTAACTTACCAGGAGATGTGACGTACTTGCCAGAAGGACGCACACGACATAAGGCAGATAGGAATCAGAATAAAACGTCCGCGTAGCTCAATTGGTAGAGTGACTTGTTCCGGAATAAGCGGACTCGGGTTCGAATCCTGGCGTGGACGAAAATGACGGAGAAATTTACTTCGTTATACTTTCAATTTGTGGAATATACTAGTGAAAAATAAGCCCTTTCATTTTGTTTTGACATCAAGTGTACTTGCCAATACTCAAGTCGCTTCTCGAAATCGCGGTCTACAGCGTCGGTGTGTTGCCCGGAGGTCTAGTGGTCTGAGACGCGGGCTTGTCGCTTTCCTGGTAGTGCTGTGCCTGGGATCAAACCATGGGTGAATCATGGATGCCTTCACTGTCCTTACAGCACTGGTCCTCTCCGTTCACTCGAACCTATGACTGTAAATTAGGGACGTGCAATTTTTTCTGTTATGTGTTACACACAAGGTTCATTAAAACCCCAAAAGAAATCTTTTGATGCTCCTCGGCTGCCACGGCGGCGCAGTGGTCTGAGAGCTGGCTTCTGACTGTTCGTCAGAGATGGGTTCGGGTTCGAATCCTCTATATTAGGGATGGGCGACTGCTTATAACGGGTCGAGCTGCTCACGGTAATCGTTAAATCCCTACTCCTCGAAATAAAAGTCTAGAAATTGATGTCCTTAAACAAACGAAAATGCATTTCTTTTCATTTGAAAAGGAAAGTAATAGAACTTCTCAAAGTTTTAAAAAATAGTGAGAACGAGACATTTCTTACAATTACTAGATTTACGATATGAGAAAATCTACAAAGAGAAATGTGATAAAGATGATTCGAAGAGAAACATTAAGGCAAGAGACTGCACCCACAAAATGTTCTGGGAGAATTTTGATACTTGCGCAGAGTATTTAGTTAATCATAAACAAAGATTACGTTCAGTACAATCTGGAATATTTTTTCCTTTTACGCCCACACCTGGCATTTTACATATATGATGCACAATGGAGCTATCGTATGAATTTCAAACCTTTATCGGAAAATAACATTTACATTCAGCCAAAAATCATATCTAAACTCTAACCTTCCATCGAGCAAGTTACGTCAATTTTTTTAATTTTTATTATGAGATGGAAGTATCAATCACTCACGTGCCTGTAAGATATATCAAAAAAGGTATTTGCTGCAGGGACCCATAGTCTGACTGATAACTAAGCCATGTCTCTGCAGGTGATCCCAGGAAACGAGAGCTTCGGAACTGGGCAATTGGAACTTTGTGTCCCCCAAGAAAGTATTGGAATGCAATGTCCCACAAATTTCAAGAGAAGAGAAAGTTTCTTTATTTCTTCTTCGAAAATAGAAAGTTGAATCTTGAAACTATTCAATTCTTCCATTTGTTCCCTACCACCCCTAAGAATGTTTGCACTCCGGCGCCCCTACCAGGAAACAAATTTTGGGGGATCTGTAGGCTGAATGTTACAGAAACATTGATTTGTAAAGTGAAAATAAGCTATGACTTTGGACCCAAGGCTGTTAATTTCCAGTTAACAACTTACATGAAACGCTGTTAACTACTTGTGAATTATCACCGTTCGCATGCTGTGGGGAAATTGTTAAGAGTGATCGGTAAGTCAAAGTTTCGTGGAAGAAAAATTCCTCAACAGATCTTGATACTCTTATTGTACTCTAAGAACACCAAGAAGTGAAGATTGCCTGAAATTCTCTTGATCTTTCGGGGAAATTCCGGAAAAATGAGAGATAAGTTCGTTTAACCAAAAGTTCTGCAAAAATGAGAAAAAGTGACTAACTGATATTGATTGCACGCGTAAATACATAAAACCACCACATTTGGAAGATGAAACGTGTTTGACTTATAAAATCATAGGTTAATTGCCTAACAAACTAAAGCGACCAGAAATGGTTAAATCTACTACCCATTCAGTAACCATTCTTCGGGTCGTTGGTAGAATTTTAAATAACATCTCCCGTTGCATCACACATGAGACATAGCAATAGTCAGATGCCATTGCTGGCCACTAGGAGTACTCAGGTTTCACTACGATTACGTTAAATTCGCATAGACAGTGGCATCCTCCGTGTTTTCATTCAAGAAACAAACTTTGAGCTAATTTTGTAGCTTAGTTTTACTGGGGTAGCGGCAACGGGACAATGGGTAAATCTCAACTGAAATAAAAGTACAGCTTAAATTTAAAAAATGAAAAAGAATAATTCATTCCAAAAGAAATATAAACGATTAAATCTCGAAATTGTAGGTAGAAATCATAAAGGACGGTCATGGGAGCGGTGGAACCAAGGAAGTTAGAATAATACTTCTGGAAATGCCCTGGGTATTTTAACCGAGAAGTCGCAAGATGTGGGAATTCGACGTTGTTTACATGATACCTATATAGTTTCAACTGTGTGTATTTTGGAATTGGGTGGTTTTGAGTTGCAGAAACTGTGTTAATATCAAACCAGAATGAATTATACTTCTGAAACGAGTGAAGTTTTCAATTTGAACGTTATGTTTTGTTTAGAATTCGCATTAATGTTCCTGTATTTCAATTTAAAATAAAAATGGAAGGAGCCTCAAAATGATGAAGAATTTCATAAAAACAGCATTTTCTCGCACATTGGCAACAAGTTACGATGCGAAATTGGAAACATTTCCAACGAAAGAAGGCGATTCGGCCAACAAAAAATGCATTGCAATAGTCTTGAAAACTATGAGCTTTCCCACACTTTGACGGCCGTCGCTCGCGGTTATAGGCTTCACGCAAAGTGGTACTGCTCCATTAACAAGGGCATCTCCAGATATCTTATTCTAGCCTCCTCGGGTGGAACCAAATTAAAAAATGAATAGGCAATTGATGAAACAGGAATTGAACTAGAAATTAAGCCGAAAATAAGTATATAAATTTATCTAAGACAAATAAGACAAAAATAGGGAATGAATTAGTGAAAATTAGAAAAAAAATTAATACCATTTTTCTCTTGCTGGCTTTGAGCCGTAAGCAAAATAGCAAAGAAGTTGAATACCCAAGTAACCCTCGATTTACGTCAGGAATGTGTTCCCGTACGAACGGGCGTAATCGTAATTAGCATAAATTGAAACGATTTTATAATGTAAATCAATGGGACGTCAAAAACGTGTTCCCGGCACCCAAACATCGACAAGTAATATACGAACGGCATTGCATTTAAAGCCCTGAAATAATGTAAGTTAAACAACACAAACACTTTAGCTCACAGTTTTCAACACATTCATTTCGTGAACAAAAAGCGAACTAGGCGCATTTTATCTAGCTTTTACGCCTCATCCTCCTTCCACTCGTTTCGATATCGGACCCTCAAATGTGAAAACCCTCTTGAGGAGCGAGTGAAGGGAACCAAAACAACCTTTCCTTGCTCATTTTCCAGGCAGAAGAGAAATGACTCACCATGACGAGTGACTAATGCCCACGTGATTTTCGTGGAATGGCGTCGGTTTGTAAGGAGATTACATCTCACAATCAACGAGTGGGTGCGCAAATCTTTGGTCCCTGTGATTGACAGTCATCTCTGTTTGCATCCATGTAAGACGCCAACTTACAGGAAATCGCGCAATAAAAATGTCCCCGGGACTTCCGCAGAGATTAAATTTGTCCTTTGAAGGGTTAGAGCGCCGGGAATGAAATCACGTAAGAGCAAATTCGCATATGCAAAAGTTTGCATTTTACAGGAAGCTTTTACCGATTCATCTACCCCATTAGAGAAAATTCGTGTTAACGAAACATACGTAATTGCAGAGATGACTGTATTTATAGTTTTTATTCAAAAGCAGCTATGTCAGAACTACGATTTAGTATAAGAAGCAGTACGTGAAAAGTTGTACTACATTATAACTAAAAATGAAAAATGTTTTTTATTTTTTTTTTTTTCACTTTTTGACCTTCTGGTTTCAAAATCAGCGGTATTCTGAATCGGCACGAATCGAGGGTTACCTGTGCATTGAATATCCCATGAAGAAGCGCCGCTTTATTATTCATGGAGAGTATTGCCTCTGCACTACGTCGTCGCCAGCTGTCTAACGTGGAGTGTCTGTGTATTGCGCAATCCATGGTCACCGGCTATCCTAGTTTTTCTACTAGATGAAAGCGAACCGATTAAGAAGCAGTAAGTTACTAAGTTTAATGCGTTAAACAAATAACATTTTTAAATAACATTTGAAATAAACTAAAAACTGAAAGGAGAGTGATTTTTATACTTCCATATTTAACTTGATGAGTTATAATGTTCTAAATGCATTCACAGGTCAGTTACTACAAAAAAATAAAAGTAACCAAAAAGTCAGTTACTGGTATCCAGATTAGCGTCTTTATCGCCGAGCAGTCATGCACATCAGAGTGGCGAACTAGTAGCTTTAGCTCACAAAAACACACTTCAATCTTTCACAGACTAAATAGTGGAAGAACAGGAACAGTTGAATGTTTGTTATCAATATTTTAACGACGAAACTTTGCGAAACAACGCAAATAACTTTAAGTAATAAGGAATTCCCTGAGTTAGTAACAATTCTCGCTAAGATCGAAGTCAACTCTTAATAAACGAAATTACCTCTCCCCTTTGTCATCTCGTGGTTCGTTTTTTTTTACGTTTTCTGAGTTCACTGACTGCAAGTGTTGTCATATAGAAGAGAGACATGGAAGTTCACATATGACGTTAAGTACAGAAAGTATAACGAGAGATAACCAAAATTTGCATAATAGACAGTAAACAAACAAAAACTGAAAGTTAAATAAATTCTATACGCCACAGATTCGGCGCATATTAATATGCTAATTGACAATCCATATGGAAAACCTGTTATTCGACTTTGAGAACGTAGCATTGGTGAGTCAGGAGACTTTCGGAAATAAACTGACGCAAAGTAAGATCGTATTCTTAAATTACGAATGCAATTCTACACGATCAGGTGAGCGTAATGGAGCCCAACAAGCAACAAAATATTTCTTCTTCTGCCTGTGGCTAAACTCAGTTTCTTCTTAAGGTACGTTCGAGACCTTTCACTCTACTTTCTGATGATATGGGAAAAGACTCAGCAGTACACGTCATATCAATACAGGAAAATGCGTTCAAACAAAAGAAAATCGCGGGTTAAGTTTCTACCTATCAGAGAAATTGTTCGTTGAATTAGCTTTTAAGAATTTGTCGTTGCTCAAAAAAGTGAGGTGGGTCAATTTTGTTCAGTTACTAAAAAACTGGAAATTTGAAAATTTTTCTTTTTTATACGCGACTTCCACAAATCCAACTTAACCTACAGTGTCCAGTTCCACAGATCCAACTTAAACTACAATGTCCAGCTCCACAGCTCCAGTGCTGTATTACAGTAATCGCCAGCTTGCGGCCATTGCGCAGTTGAATAATTTTTTGTTTCGGGGTTTAACAACTAGAATGAGCAGCTCTTAGAGTTATTAGAGTTATGGGCAATCGCCCATCCCTAATTTGGTATCCCTGGTTCGGCGCGCGCGCGCGTGTGTGTTTGTGTGTGTAAGGGAAAGTGTGCAGTAGAACTAATTATTTATCATCAATTCCCATGTCTCGTCCGAGGCTTGATCACCGGCCAGGCTCGGACGACTGACCAGGAACCGGCGGCTCTGACCACCCGGCTACCTGAGCGGAGTGGTTGACTTCTTGTGTAGATAGTAACTAAGACTGACACCATATCTCTGCAACTATTAGTCCGATTGGAAAAATTCTTTTTGCATCGGGAAACTTGAAATATGCAAATGATGATCCTTTATTTCTTTTTTTTTTTTTTTACGATGGACAATTTCGTCGCTAGAGGGCGTAAATGCAGATGATGTCGAATTCAAAATACGTTTTATTCCATATATTTGCTTCTAAACATCCGATTGAAAAAATTATTTTATCTTTCGATTCCATTTATGTCGAAGTGTATTTTAGGTATAGTTACTTTTTCAAGTTACGAATAGATTTTCCGCTAGAGAGCGTAAAAGTAAATCACGTTTTCCCCGATATCTCTTCTTCTAAAACTCCGATTTCAATTATTATTTTTTTCTTCATCTGATACAGCTCTTGATGGAAAATCGTTTGCATATAATTTTCTAATTTTTGGTAATTAATACTTTGGCCGCCAGGGTGCGTAAGTGTTAATTTTTGCTTCTGATGCATTTGCCATAAAATCTGAGCTTCTAAAATCTCGATTGAAAAATTCTTTCGTAGGCCGATGCCACTTACGTCGATAAATATTTTCGGAATATTTTCTTCTTAAAATATTGCGTGGTTTCAAGCCAGGTGGCATAGATGTATATTTTATTTTTGTCAATATCTCTGCTTAAAAAATCTTCATTGGATAGAGTTTCCAGTGTGACATGTTTTTCATGTAATTTCAAAATTTTGAAGTAATTCATAGACTTTCCACTAGGGGGCGAAAAGGTAAATTGTGTTTTTCCCGGTATCTCTGCTTCTGAAACTCTGATTTGAAAAATTCTTTCTGCACCGGATACAACTCCTGATGGGAAATCCTTTGCATATAATTTCTAATTTTGGTAAAAAAATGGTTTGGCCACCAGGGGGCGTAAGTCTTAATTTCCCCTTCTGATGTATTTGAAGCAAAACCTGAGCTTCTAAAATCTCGATTGAAAAAAATTCGTTTGTGGATCGATGCTTCACGTCGACAAACTTTTTAGGAATATTTTCTTCTTAAAATAATGCATGGTTTCTACGCCAGGGGACGTAGTTGTATATCTTATTTTTGTCAATATCTGTACTTCTAAGAGTCCGATTTGAAAAATTCGTTCTTTGTAGGATAGTGTTTCCAATGCGAAATACTTTTCATATAAATTCTAAATTTTGAAGTACATCATAGACTTTCCGCTAGGGGGCGCAAAGGTAAATTGAGTTTTCTGCGTTATTTCTGCTTCTAAAACTCCGATTTGAAAAATTCTTCCTGTATCGCATACAGCTCCTGATGGTTAATGTTTTTTCACATAATTTCTAATATTTGGTAAAGAATGGTTTGGGGGCATAAGTGGTAATTTTTCCTTCTGATGTATTTGAAGCAAAATCTGAGCTCCTGAAAACTCGACTAAATTTTTTTTTCTTGGACCGATACTGCTCACATCGAAATACCTTTTGAGAATATTTTTTCCTAAAATAATGCATGGTTTTTCCGCCAGGGAGCGTAGATGCACATCTTATATTTGTTAATATTTCTGCTTCGAAGACTCTGATTTGAAAAATTATTTCTTTGTTGGAGAGCGTTTCCGCGGCGATATGTTTCTTATATAAATTCAAATTTTTCTTAACGCACAAGTTATAACGAAGTAAATTTCTCCGTCATTTTTATCCGCGCCAGGATTCGAACCCGGGTCCACTCATTCTGGAATAAGTTGCTCTACCATTTGAGCTACGCGGACATTTTATTCTGATTCCTATCTGCCTTTATGTCGTGTGCGTCCTTCTGGCAGGTACGTCACATCTCCTGGTACGTTACATCATCTCCCCTTATTTTTTTATTCGAAGTGCTGCTCTTATTTTTCCTATCTCGCGGTGTGGAAATAACATCACACCATTGCGAGATTGTGAACGGTCAGGTCATCCGGATAGTTCGGGCGCCATTATAACGAAGTGAATTTCTCCGTCATTTTTATCCGCGCCAGGATTCGAACCCAGGTCCCCTCATTCCGGAATAAGTTGCTCTACCATTTGAGCTACGCGGACATTTTATTCTGATTCCTATCTGCCTTTATGTCGTGTGCGTCCTTCTGGCAGGTACGTCACATCTCCTGGTACGTTACATCATCTCCCCCTTATTTTTTTATTCGAAGTGCTGCTCTTATTTTTCCTATCTCGCGGTGTGGAAATAACATCACACCATTGCGAGATTGTGAACGGTCGGGTCATCCGGATAGTTCGGGCGCCATTATAACGAAGTGAATTTCTCCGTCATTTCTATCCGCGCCAGGATTCGAACCCGGGTCCCCTCATTCCGGAATAAGTTGCTCTACCAATTAAGCTACGCGGACATTTGTTCTGCCTACTATCTGCCTTTATGTCGTGTGCGTCCTTCTGGCAGGTACGTCACATCTCCTGGTACGTTACAAAGTGTGCAACCAGAGGGCGTAACTTTACGATTCCTTTTACAGCAATATCTGCGGAATTAAAAACCCGATTGAAAAAGATTCTTTCTTCCGTCAGGTACTATTGTTTTCCATACCGGTTCCACTGACTTTGAATAGCTTCGATAAATTTAATTTGCGCCAGGACGGTTTCAAAAGACGTGCTCATTACACCCGAAAATTCGGTGTCATTTTTCTTGTTTAAGATGAAAGCAATCTTTTCGCTACCACAGAAACGTAAATATTAGCAAGGAAATTTTTAAAAACTGTGTAAAGGAAGAATAATGGAAAATTATGGTAAACTAGTTTTGAAGCATTGTTACAGCCTTGCGCAAAAAATTCTGTGACGATGCTCTTTTCCTTTTCCTTTCTTTCTTTTCTTTGAGCCGTGCTTATCATTTGTAACAAAGTTAGATTATTCAATATAACGATATTTTAACTGATGGTGTAACTCTTTTAAGCCGACAAGGGAAAATATAAGACATAAATAAGAATAATGGAAGAATTTGATGGAAAAGGTCAACAGAGCTGTATTGAAAAGGTTAAAAAAACGGAAGGATTGAACCTGAATGTAGTTAATCACGCCCTTAACATATAATTTTCAGAGACAACAGAACTAATTATTTACCATCAATGGGTCACTTTGGGCACCGAAATTTTTGCGTCGGGAGAAATACAAGGAAAATAAATCTCTTATATGAAAGAGTCAAAATATATTCTAAGCGTTTACACATTGCTGAATGCCATGATGATATCACAGAGGGACACGTTCAAAGAGTTAGTCACAGTCTGCGGAGCCAACAATTCACGTGGATTTCTCTTGGTTATCATAAGCACTGCCTAGGCAATTTTCGCCATTTCGTTTTTCGGGAGTAGCTCTTCGTCTGCCGATCATGAAGTGTGTGTGACGTAGTTGTTTATTATGGCTTGTTTTTAGCATGTTAAGCTATGCAGGGTGATTCATAAAGAAGTATACAGTTTCAACGCACTATAAAACAAGAACAATGTAAGATATTGTATGTTACCTGTAACAGAATTGTATGGGAATGTATCAAGTTTTTTTAGAGACAGTCACAGATCTTCTATATGTGCACCCTTAGTCACATGACACACATCAAGCCGGTAATCCATTTCCGTACAAACGCGAGGTAAGATATCTGAATCAAGTGCAGTGATAGTGGCTGTGATACGCTGTTTCAGCTCGGCTAGATCAACAGGAAGGGGAGGGGCGAATACCTTGCTCTTTACGTACCCCTACAGGAAAAAGTCACAAGGTGTTAAGTCAGGACTTCTGGGTGGCCATTGGGTCAGTGGCATGTTGTAGTCCGCGGCTCGTCCAACCCATCGGTGAGGAAGATGTTCATCGACCGACTAGTCACGTGACACGCGCGCTATCGCCTAAGTCACTTCCCTTAGTAGCAGGACACAAACTTTATGAGTACATCTACCTAACGGTTCGCAGTTGTGGTCCATGTATTCAACTGTTACTGTTTTACAGCATCTGGAAATCGTATACTTCTTCATGAATCACCCTGTATTTTATGTTATTGTTAGTGAAGTGTTCAGCAATGTCACATTCAAAGAATATAAGTTATGTTTTCTTTTCGTCGTGATAAAGTTCTTTTGCGTAATAAATAGTACGGCACCTTCATTTCACAAAGTGCTCGTATTCTTTGTGTTTCCTTACGGAAATACTGTACCTCAACAGCAAGCATGCAGTGTGAAGGTCTACGTTTATTTAAGCAGGCTCAGAAACCATAGAAATAAGGTACACAGGGCCGGTTCAACCACCAGGCGAAGTAGGCGGCTGCCTAGGGCGCTGGAATCTGGGGGCACCAAGATTTAGAGTTGATCAAATCGAATGAGTTAATGAAGAAGGAAAGAAAAAAGTAAAAACAAAGAAAATGTTATTTTCTGTTGTCCTTTCGATATTCCTTACGAATTCTTTTCCTTGGGTAAGTGAGAAACGGAGACCTGCTCTTATAGACTGGGTAAGCCAGCTTGCAGTAAATCCGACAACGACGCGAAAACGCACATGTATCGAAAAACTGCCATACACAAGGCCCGTCTCTATGCAGCAGGCGACCCCTATGGGCGGCACAAAATTTTAAAGAAAATTGATTCTGCATTATTCGGCTTTCAATGGAAATATAGAGACTATCACAGGCGCCGACAACAGGTATGCTAGATTGCTTAAGCATGCCCCGTAGAAATCAGGGTATGCTCAGCATGCACTTATTTTTGTAGGGGCAATCAAAACTATCTTTTCGTGACAATTTGCATATTATAATTAGAACTTATGGAATAAGATGTTTCTGTGAGTTAACATCAGTCATTGGTTACAAAAATTGAAACTGATATATTCAAGACACACTTTTGAAATACACAGCGCGACAGTTAAGCAATGAGACTGAATTTTAAAAAAAATTGAAGTAGGAAAACTTACGAGAATATATTTTATTCGAAGTACATTCCTCCTGCGTTAATACAAGAAGTGGCACGATCAGCCAACAAAAGGCGGGACTTGCAGAGATAATCTTTTGTTGTGAAGTGACGAGCTGATGTCCCAGTTCTTTATACGGCTTCAACGTCTTGATTTTTTTTTCCTTTTAAAGTCAGGAAAAAAGGAGGAAAAATTAGGGAATAGAAAGTAGGCACATGGTGACAAATCTGGAGAATAGGGCGGATGGTCGAGCACATGCACTTCTTGTTTTCGTGCCAGAAGTCGCTGTACCCTGGCTGTTCTGTGTATGGGTGCGTTATCGTGAAGAAGGAAGCATTGCCCGTTTTCGTACTCAGGCCTGACATGAACAATTCTCTTCCACAAGCATTCCAAAATGGATGTGTAAGCATTGCCAGTGACCGCTTCACTTTCAGGGATGAACTCGTGATGCAGAATCCCCTTGCTGTCGTAAAAGCAGACAAGCATTGTCTTGATTTTGGACTACTGTAACCCAATCTTCTTCCTTTGGGTGACTGTGGCGACTTCCACACTCTGACCCTTTATTTCAGGATCACACTCTGACGCTTCGTTTCTGCCACAACGCTTTGGAGAAAATTTTACAGTTTCTGCAGTCTTCAGGATGTCTTTTGCACATTGCCCTCGTGCATGCTTCTGGTCGTCAGACAAAACACGTGAAAGAAAACGAGCGCAAAGCCCCCCTCCAAATCTGGCACTAAAATTTGACGAATTGTCTTCTTAACACCGAGCTCACATTTCAGCATCCTCAAGGTCACACAGTGATCAGTTTTTATCCTTTCACGAACTTTCTCAATGAGTTCAGGCGTGCGCGCTGAAATCGGGAGTCCGGGCTTTTCTTCATTTTCCAAATCTTCCCACCCATCTGTTAACAAGTTCGTTGGTATCTTTTAATTCTTGCAGTTAACTTCATAAAAATTGCGTGGTTGAGTTGCTAAGTCTTATATAGTTGAAGATGATAGTAAAATGGTATGCAAATAATTCTTGCGATTCGTAAATATGTCTAAAAAACTTTTATTCTTTTCTTCATTTAATTGCCTGCAAAGGTTGTCCGTTAGCTCTCCTTTAATTTCTAACTCTCCCGCTTTCGATCATCTCTCGCGCTCTCGTGAATTCCCCTGACCTGGCGGTCCACCTAATACCTACCCTGGGGCAATCACCACGTCGTACTTTCGTGACCGCTCGCTACCTAAACCTCGAGACAATTGTCCTTCGCCTCCTTCCCTTATCTCCAAGCAATGCCCTTAAGCATATCCTAAAATTAATCGTGAGAAGGAACCAGACCGCTTTCGGTAAATCTTAAGCCTCAAAGTAAAAATGTGAGGGGCAAGTCATTTGTCGGCACCCTTGAAATTGAAACCTGAAAAGCATCAAAAGAGGCGCGATAGAGTTAATCTCCATTCCACAAACAATGTGCATATACTAATCTTAGACAGAATGTAGTCTTAGTAAGTAACCGTGCATCCGGTGTTGTAACGTACCAGGAGATGTGAAGTACCTGCCAGAAGGACGCACACGACATAAAGGCAGATAGGAATCAGAATAAACGTCCGCGTAGCTCAATTGGTAGAGTGACTTATTCCGGAATGAGGGGATCCGGGTTCGAATCCTGGCGTGGACAGAAATGACGGAGAAATTTCACTTCGTTATAATGGCGCCCGAACTATCCGGCTGACCCGACCGTTCAAAATCTCGCATTGGTGTGATGTTCTTTCCACACCGCGAGATAGGAAAAATAAGAGAATCCCTTCTCCAGCACTTCGAAAAAAAAAAAATAAGGGGGAGATGATGTAACGTACCAGGAGATGTGACGTACCTGCCAGAAGGACGCACACGACATAAAGGCAGATAGGAATCAGAATAAACGTCCGCGTAGCTCAATTTGTAGAGTGACTTATTCCGGAATGAGAGGATCCGGGTTCGAATCCTGGCGTGGACAGAAGTGACGGAGGAATTTACTTCGTTATAGTGTCTAATGGGGAACGAACTCTGTGAAATTTCTCTCACTCTTTGTGGAGACAAAGGAATGGAAGCACGAGATGGAAAAAGGTTGCATTTTGAGATTTTATATGAAATCCTAAAACCCCGTATAAAATCTCTGTAACACATCCTTGAAACGTGCATACCCTAGGACTATTTGTGCACGAGATAGGCAATTAGCTCCATGCACTTCACGCAACAATTCAGCTATCTCAGATGCAGTTTTACAGATTTTCAAACAGAACAGGATATTTTTGGAAGATCCAAATATCGATACCATTGCTCAACGCAACTTTGTGTCATTTTTATTTTATTTTTGAGAGGTGAATCAAAAGTAGTCAGAAATCATAAGTTGGATTAAATTTTGACAAAATCTGCGTAATCATGGAATACTCAAAGAAATCAGCAATTCAAATAGAGAGAAATTACATGACAAAAATTATTCCACTTGGAAATTTCGATTAGAAATGTTACTCGTTAAGGAAAATCCAGCGGATGTAGTTTTTGACTCTGCTCCGGAAGTCCCTGACGCAGCTTAGCGTAAAAAAGGATTTTTTGGAAAGGGTATAAATTTGCTACTGTTTCTTATTCGCAGATAGTCCATGTTCTTCGTCAAGATTCAGCCGAGGGTACTTGAACCCAATTAAAAGCAATTCGTGAGCATACCAAATTGTCAAGCAAATTGTACTTATTGAAGAGAAGGCTTTGCTCGGTGCGGTATATTGACGGCATCTTAATGCAGGAATGCGCAAAGCACGGTTTGGAACCTGGCAGAAAGGTTGAACAGTAATGTGAAACCTGTTGAAGATTCGCATTTTGAGTGCCGTGTTACGTAATTTTTTTAAATCATCTTCTACATTGGTTACAGCAGTTGGAAGTAAGAATTAGAATCGTCAGTAGAATATGTGAAGAGTAAATTAATAGACGAGTAGGAAAGCATACTTAAAACACACACACGCACATGATTCTTCATCACACACTATGGTATTTAAAGGAAATGTTTCAAAGAGAAATTTTCCCAAAACAAAGAAACTTTGTACATGTAACAAAAATAATCACGTGAAACGGGAATGTTAGCATTTGCTAAGTAAAGGTAAGTCAAATGCACTCAATGAAAGCAAAGCTAGAGTTAATGTACATGGGAGTCATACTCATTCAAATAAGCCACAACACTCCACCAAGCAATATAAATCTAGTGCTTGCACAAATACACTAAATCAATGTGCCGCCCCGGTGGCGCAGTGGTCTAAGGCGCTGGCCTCTGATCATTCGTCCGTAAGGGGTCCGGGTTCGAATCCCGGTGAGGCATGGATGTTGTGTTTGTCTTACGGCACTGGCTCTCTCCCTTTCCTGGAACCAGTGACCCAAATTAAATTAGGGACGGGCAACTGCTTATAGCCCATTGAGTTGCTCACGGTGGTCGTTAAACCTCCAACCAAAAATCAATGTTTACAAAGAAATCATTCTCCAAATATAAATACATAAGCACAAAACATGAATGTGTTTTCATGAAAAATAGTGATTCGGTGATAGACTCAGGATTATATATCACACCTGACTCGCGATGTACACTGCTGTCCAAAATTAAAGTCCGAAAGGTATTGGCAGGGATGAAAATGGGAACACTTTACAGCAGGGAGAGACGTTTAGCATGTAAAGAGACACAATCATAAGGGTAATAAACATGTTTTAACACACAGATATGTAGATGTTTGGTGCATACAGGGCCACATCCGCAAATGTCACCAATTTTAGGTTACATCCGCAAATGTACGAATGTAACCTAAAATGTCTTAATAAGGAATGTTATCACCTTGTGCGGACAGACAACTCTCACAACAACGATACATACTCATCACCAGGTTGCTGATGAACTCTGGAGTCAAAGAATTCCATTCCTCGATGAAGGAAGTGCGTAGCTCAGGAGGAGTTTTGGAAAGGTGCTGACGAGCTGCTACGTGTCATCCCAGAGCATCTCAGGCATGCTCTATAGGGTTCGGGACCACTGAGCTGTCTGGCCAGCACATACCCAAAATATCCTTGCTCTGCAGGAAATCGACAAGCTGGCCATGTGTGGGAGAGCGTTATCAACCATTAAACGGAACTGAGGGCCAACAGCTCCCAGAAAAGTCTGACACAGGGCTCTAGGATCTCTTCCTTATAGCGCTCAGGATTCACATTGTGTCCTACGAACACGCGGAGTGGAGTGCGGCCTTTGAACATAACGCATCCCCACACGAGCAGACCACTGCCTCCGAAGGAGTCTCGTTGTCGGACGTTTGCAGGATCATTACGTGTTCCCTGTTCCCTCCAGATAAAATGCTGACAAGAATCCGTTTGTGGACTGAATATAGATTCGTCTGTACAAAAGTACACCGGCCCACCCGTCTGGACTCCTGAAACGATGTTGCCTGCGCAAGTCAAGCGAGCTTTCCTATGAGATGCGGTTAGAGGGGTACAAATCATAAATCTCCTGACATAAAGGCCAATTGCATTAAGCCTTTGACATATCGTTTGCCTTAAT
The DNA here is from genome assembly GCA_039090855.1 of Macrothele yani. Classification (NCBI taxonomy): domain Eukaryota; kingdom Metazoa; phylum Arthropoda; class Arachnida; order Araneae; family Macrothelidae; genus Macrothele; species Macrothele yani. Next base: position 165,863 of record CM076996.1, on the reverse strand, counting down.
ACCCCATAGTTCCACTGGCAGTGCAGAGCTTCAAAGACGATTGCCGAGCTGTATAAGACCTATGAAGCTGTGTTGTTAAAGCGACATAACAGTTCTCACGAGATGTCGTACGGCTTGAACGACCCTGGCCAGATATTCGTAATACCCTACCGGTGCTGTTTAATTGCTTCCATAGCCTTGACACCACTCTGAGGTGGATATTCAAGTCTCTTGCGACTTGGACCTGAGAGTGGTCTGCTTCTAGTATTCCTATCACTTGCAACCATACAGCGTTGGATACACGTGCATGAAGCATATGCTGCATTTGCAGCCACCGGAACGCTTCTTGAACCCGGTGTCAACGAGAAATGCCACTGCCGTTCCCCATTGATTTTAAGTGTGCAACTCAATTTACATATTGGACAGCATTTTCCTCACTGATATGCAAATTTCACTGCGGGAATTTGTTTCTCGTGTCCAGTTGCATATATCCTGTGAGCATCGTAACATTTCGTTGAGCGCTTTGAATTATTTGACCGCTATTGCGTCCCAATCCCTTAATTTTCACCTTCTTAGTAAGCAGAGTATACAATAATTTTGGGCCTGATGAATAGCAAGATTGGCGGATTTTTGTTTTTGATACACCTGGTACAACTGTAAAAATGTATCTCTTTAGTCTTCCCCTTGCAAACATAAGACAACTGTCTAAAATTGCTCTTGCTATTTCGCCATTAGGAATCGTATCCACTTTGCCGGAAGGGAAAATACACTGCGCCTTCTGTTTTCAAATTACCTCTGAAATTTTCTTCTTCTGAAACACCTCTTTTTACAATCAGTCAAGACTGACACTAAGCACAAAGGTTTCATGTGTACGAACTTACTATGCACTGTATAACATAAGCATGCCCTTAAGTCACTTGACTGCACTTTATAAGATCTCAGAGGTAACACATCTGTCACGGAGAGGAGCATTTATTGTACAGTATGACTTTTGGCAAACATTACCTATAGCCGCCTGTATATGAGCTCAGTTCCTGTTTAACATTATTTTTCAAATGGTAGCATGTTCAGAAACTGAGGCTCACTACCGACATGAGATGTCATGGAAACACAAGAGCAAACCTATTTATTTCCTAGCTATGTGTCGCGGTAACGGAGAAAGACTTGCATTTGGCTCACTGCTTTTCCGTCAAACTTTACTCTAATCAGGTCTACATATGAGCTACAAAATATGCTTTTCCCAGATATACACTTCCACAAGAACCACTGATGTTTTTGCATAAAACAAAGTTCTTGATCCCAAAAATAGACATGTAAGCGGCATCCATCTCCATACTAAAAATCAGCTTCCTGGATACTCTGGAACATATAAATCCATCAGTGCTGTGATTGAAAACAGTGTTCTACCTTACTGGTTTTCTCAATTCTCTGGAGCCACCTGCATTTTCATTACACACTTTAGTTTTAAAGAACGGAACTCCCAGAACTCCCCTCAGATATTTTCATCCATCACATTTTTTCAACGGCAGGAGCCTTTGTGCAAGGGGAGGGGAGAATTAGCGTAACTCATGAGTATCTAGGGCTATATGGAACCGTACGTCCCTAAGTTGGGAACACTGGTTACAGGGAAAATGAAGGGTCAACGACATAGATCAAGTGCCCCCCATATGCCTCATCCGAGACTCAAGTTCAGTCCCTGCTAAGATGATTTGCCAGAGGTCTGCTCCTCAGGCCACTTAGCCACAGGTGCGACAATTTGAAATCTCGCCTCTCAGAAGCCATCATATTTAGAGGTTGTTTCTAAAATAAAAAGTGTCTTCGCACATTTTTATTATTCTTACAGAGATATTTTGAATTTAGAAGTCTTCAGTTTCTGTTAAGCTGGTATTTGATATATCAGCGAACAAGACTTAGTAGTGTCATTCATTCAAAGATAAACCATGAACTAGATCTATAACCATGAAAGCAGCTCTATAAACCATAAACTAGTAGAGGATCTGGGGAGATTTGGGCACCCCCCCCCGCAAACCGATTTTTTCTTCTTAAATGGCCAAGATCGTAAATAATTAATGTTTTTTTTCATAAAATTATAGTAATAAATGCAGATTTTCGTAAGTTTTTATAACGATTAAAATTTGCTGTGAATTTTGGAGATTAAATGTTCTGTTCTAGCTTCAGTGAGAGAAAATAAAGGAAAAAAACTAGGGTTTCAGAAATAGAAGAGGCTGAGAGCGTAAGGAAAAAGAGTTGTTAACTGATCATGGAAAGCAGTGGTGTGCTTTGTTTAATGTCCACAAACTTTCGTGAGGAAATCGCCAGTAAGACAATGAATGGCGCAAGAATGACTTGATGAAGAGAAGTAAATGGAAGTTCCTTTCAAAGGAAGAGGGAATCATGAACTGAGAAAGAATAAACGAATGTTTTAAAATGGAATTACCAGTCTTATTATTTAGGAACGATTCGGTAATTCAAGCTGGATTTTTTCCCATTAAATTAAGCCTCTTGAGTAGAAGGATGCAAATTTATTTTGAAAGATTCTATTCAGAATTACTTAAAACTGACAGAGTTCGCTTCTCCACAAAGCAAACAATTAAAAGCTAAGAAAATTGCTGATTTTTCAGTTGTTCTACTCATTTTGTGATTTAAAAATTCAGCACAATTTTTATGGTAGAAAGTTTTCAGAAAACAGTGCAATGCCCGTTTGTGTACGTGCGTATGACCCTTCCACATAGTCTCTTTCTTTTCATACCAACAGTCCTATCTTACGACTCATTGCGTAGGAATTCGAAAAAATCTTCGGGTTCTGGTTCCAAATGACAGAACGAAATATATTGTACACAAAAATACTTCAAATCAAAATAAAAAATCAGATACTAAAATATTTTGTGTTCTTTGAATTTTTAATCTGTCCTCGGTAATTCCATCCATTTATACCAGTGCTTCCGAAAGTCGAAATAAACCGCTTGAGAGTTGAGAGGAAGTCTTGCGCAATAACGAAAATGATGCTTTTGGCCTTGTAATGACTAAAATCGTGTATTTCCATCACATCTCGATCTTTGTTTTTACACGATTCTTAAACTTCTCATTATTGTATTAAAAAACCCTAATTTATCGTTTCTAATATACTGTAGATAAATAGCTAGATTTTAAACTGTTTCTGAACACTCTGCTACAGGAAGCGGAGATCATTTGCACGTGTTCATGTTGGAAAACTCAGTGAAATCACGAACAGGAGATTTTGTTCACGAAGCTGTGATGAAAACGTAGTGACTTTTCAATCCAAAAGTTCACCTCTTTCCTCTTGCTCGTTTCCTACTTTGAGGCGAAATACATACGACTAGGATATTCAGTTGTTAGGACAAAAAATTGTTTTGTGTTGTTATTCTCAATGGATTATTTTTAAAAGTCAGTTCAAAAACAAGCATGTGCAGCCATAGTTTCATTTGCAAGTAAGAGACAAACGACCATTACGTTCAGTCCCATTTGTTCATATCAAAATGGTGCAAGTGTGATTTCAGATATAAAAACAATAATGAAATAGATATGTTACTGCAAATATATACACTGGCGGAAAGTGAAAAAAGAACACCAAGAAGGAGACGTCTGATACCAACGAAATTTATACAGCATAATAACGGAATACAGAGGATAACGTGATCAAAACATTATGGCAAAATACAGCTGCATTTGCTGGTAAACTGAAAAATAACATTTCCATGTAACATGGTTAGTACGAGGTTGAACCGCCATGAACTGCGTCACACTGCAATTCTGGCATGGAGTCTGTCGTACAGATGTTGGATGTAAGTTTGGGGTATTGAGTTCCAAGCATCCTCAACCTGGACGCGTAAATCGGGGATGGTCGTGGCTGGCCGTGGAGACCAGATAAGTTGTTGTCCCATAAAATCCCACACGTGCTCAATGGGGGACAAATCCGGTGAACGTGCAGGCCATGGAAGTTGTCTCACACCCTGAAGTGCATGTTGCGTTGCACGTGCCGTGTGTGGGCGTGCGTTATCTTGCTAGAAAATACCACGACGGACCGACCTTACAAATGGCACAACAACGGGCTGAATGATGTTGTTGATGTAGGAGGTGCTGTTTAACGTACCCGGTACAAACACTAGTTGTGTACGGGAGTGATAGCTGATCGCTCCCCACACCAGGAGACCAGATGTAGGCCCTGTGTGTCGCTGGCGGATGCAAGAAGGGTGGAGACGCTCCCCTGTGCGTCTGCGAACACTCATACGGCCATCGGAGGCTCCCAAGCAGAATCTGCTTTCATCGCTGAGCACGACAGATCGCCATTGCGTTCTCCAGTGCAGACGTTGGCGACACCACTGCAGCCGTTCCTGACGGTGGGCTGGTGTCAGAAGTACACATGCCAGAGGCACACGTGCAGGTAGTCCTGCATCCAGTAGACGGTTGCGGATTGTTTGCACAGTCAGCTCAGGTGCAACGGCAGCTAGGATTTGCGTCGCAGTGGGTGTTCTGCTTGAACAACGCCTCTCTCCTTATGCGTCGATCGGTTCGCTCATCAGTCCGTCGGTGACTCCCGGTTCCACGTTTTCTGGTGTGGGACTGTTCCTCGGACCATCTACGCCACCATCGTACCACCACCGATACTTCCCGTCCAATTTGCTCCGCAATACGACGATACGACAACCCAGCCTCGTGGAGTCCGACTAGACGACCTCGCTCAAAGTCCGATAACTGCTGAAATCGTACACGTCTTTCATGTCCAGGCATTGCAGCTTCTTCTCAGTTAGTGAACTGGGGTACAGCACAAGGCTGTACACTGTTCTGCTGAAACCCATATTATGGGTCAGCCAAGGCACTATCATCATCGAGGTGAAACACACACACACACACACACACACTAAAAAGAAAAGAAAGGAAAAGAAACTACTTACCTTACTTACCAAACTCGGAAAACGAAACACAAGCAATAACACTTCCAGGGAAGAAGCATCTCTGAAAACAGGGTGGATGTGCTTAGAGAAAAAGTGGACCCACATCTAAGCACCTCCAACCAAAACAAAAGCATGAAAAGTAATTTGTCACACCCCTCCCCGCCCGAGAGGCATGACAAAAACGCTGGAAGTGGTCTGAACTGTCGTCCGAGAGGCACAATACCTGCCACAGACAACAGACAGAACAAAAGCGCGGGCCAAGCATAGACAAATGCAGACAAAGACAATATATACACAGTAGAAAAGCATGTAAATACAATTCATGATGCAAACACAGGATCTAGACAAGCAAGTAGCGGTCGTCAGGCATGCGACATGCTCCAACAGAAAACACATTCAGAACCGAAAGCAGAGCACATTATTGCGTAGGGAAACCAGCCGAGACCAACAAAGCCATCGGACGCGAAAAACGTCTTCCGGCCAGTGGTGAAAGTCGGAAATCACCCTCTCACGCAATCTGATCTTGACAAAGAGAGCGACCACATCAGGCCTATTCGAATAGAGCCTAACGTGGTCAGACAGAACAGTATCATGTAACACAGTGCAAGCAGTAGCAAGGATCACCTTTAAACCATAAGCACGCTGACCGGAAACATTTAGCGGGTGCTTAAAAACAATAATTTTAAAATTACACATATTAACAGAAATCCATCTAGACAAAAGTTGCCAAACTTTTCGAACAAAATTACATTCCACAAATCGGTGGAATAAAGACTCCGGCTGTCCGCAGTGGGGACAGTCCGGGGAGTCGACGACTCCCCAATGAAAAAGGGAATCACGGGTGAAAATCACCCCATGGGCCAAGCGCCACTGCAGGTCACGCACACGACCTTCCACACCCGCAAACGCAACATTGGCTAATGCGACCCTCCAGTTCATCCCCAAGGTTGGAAACCTGCGCTGATGTGAGGAGCAAAGGATGGCAAGAATACATTATAAAGGGCATCGGGTTCATGCCAAGAGGAACACCTGATGTTCTGGCTAGTTAACAATCTAGCCTCACAAATGCCATGTGGTCCACCAGGCCTCGGAGCTCTAGGCCAAGGTAGTTACAAGCGAAAGAAAATAACCTAAGATTATAGAAAATGAAATAACACGCGAAGTTAAAGCTAGGATGAGAATCGCTTTTCAGGATGTAGGCCACATTAGAAACCATCAACGCGCGACACCACGCAAGAATGTGCCGAACACCCAGTACCCCCCCCGATGGACTGGTTGAACCAGGCAATCCCGAGAAAGGACAGCTCTAGTTCCCCAAACAAATCGAAAAATTAGAGAATTTAGAGCCAAAAGGACCCTGTACGTCGGGGGTTGTAGGGTACCGCAAAAAGCAATTTTGGAAACCAAGAAACTGTTAGCCAATTTAGCCCTATTAAAAAAAGAAATTTGGCAGCCCTCCCACCAAGCACATTCCGACGTGAGCTTCTGTTGAACAGAGCGCCACGTCTTGCGGTGAACCCCCTTTTTATCAAAGTAAACACCGAGGATCCTTATGGGATCATCGGTTGAGCCTACAAACTGCAAAACGTCAGGTGACCAATCCCCAAAACACAAGGCTTTAGTTTTATCCACATTCAATGCAGCACCTGCACTGTCCGCATAAACATCATAAACATGAAACAAATTTCTCAAGGAAATCTCATCCCGAAGGAAGAGAACACCGTCATCTGCATACGCAAGGTATTCGAGCTCAGCTGTTGTAAAGCTCGAACCCGGAACTGGGATGCCAGAGATATTCGGTGCAGATTGAATCTTCTTAAGGAGAGTTTCAATGCTCAGTACGAACAGTGCAGCAGACAACGGGCAGCCTTGGCGGACCCCTCTCCGGATGGGAAAGCAGTCCGTAGGCTGACCGTTGACTCGGATAAAACTAAAGATATCAGTATACAAGACCTTCACCATGTGTACAAAATCTTGGCTAAAGTTACAAGCCTCCAGCATGGACACAACGTACTTGTGAGAGACCCTGTCAAAGGCTTTGCTCTGATCCAAAGAAAGGATACAGCACTTCAACCTCTTGCGGTCGAGGTAGTGAATACCGTCGCGGTCGAGGTAGTGAATACCGTCCCGCACGAGGACTAAATTTTGAAAAATTCTCCTCCCCGGGATTCCAGAAACCTGGCACACGCCTACTAGGCCAGAAATAACCCTAATCAGTCGGTTAGCAAGGACTTTAGCCAAACTCTTATAATCGTAATTGAGAAGAATGATGGGTCTCCACTCTCCCAAATGACGACCAGGACCATCAGGCCGCTTGTTAACCAAAATGATCTGACCAAGCCGCATCGTCGTGGTTAACTGCCCAGTTGACAGAACATGATTAAAAACATCACATAGAGGTTCATCAAGCAAATCAACAAAACGTTTATAAAATTCGACACGGGTGCCATCAGTACCCGGACTGCGACCATTACGCAAGCCGGCAATGGCTTGCCTCACCTCAGAAATACGGACAGGGCCCGATGTAAGCACAGAAGCGGCGGCGTCGAGTTGGGTCCCGTCAGCGACCCAAGAGTCGACGGACGACTGCTGCACTTCATCAGATGCAAACAGGTCTCTGAAATGCGAGAAAACCAAATTGTGAATTTCTGGTTGAGAGGTCACGAAGCGTGACTCATGCTGTAAGCCAGGAATTACCTGGGAAATAATTTTGTTTCTGCGAGATTTCGCAAAAAACTTGCAAGTGAAATCTCGTTTTCTAAATTTTGTGAAATAGAGTCCTGTGTGCATCTTTGGCCGGTTTTACAATATAAATCTGTCAACTGAGCTTGAAGTTCAGCAATCATACCAGCATTCTGCGCTCCCATTTGCTGCCCGGCTTTGCATGCACGCAACATACAGACAAGGCGAGTTCGCTCTAAAAGCCGCTAACGAGCTGAAAGTTTTCCCTGAAGTTGTAAATAAGACTTCACTTTAAGTTTAACCCCGTCCCACCACTCACCAGTGTGATGAGTCTCAGACTGAATTTCACCCCGAAGCAACCTCTCAAGGCCCTGAAGGATGTCGTCATCTTCGAGAAGATTCAGATTCATCCTCCACGGGCCCTGAGTTCGTGTCCGGGCCCCTGTTAGAACGATCTCACCAGAAACGGCACGATGGTCACTCACACGGAGAAACACAGAATTAACATCACAATGAACAAAAGATACAAGGTCACAATCCCCAGGGCCCCCCACAAGAATCCTGTCCAGGCGGGCCCGAACCGAGCCATCCGTCCAAGTCCAGTCGAAGACCCCAGGGTGAGTAGAACGCCAGGCGTCCACCAGCCCCGCCCCCGACATGAACCCGGAGAAGACAGCCCGGGACGAGTCCCTCTGCCAGGTACCCCCCCCCCTGTTTATCAAGAGGCTCCGTTACAAGATTATAGTCACCCCCAAAATGAGGAAGTCTTCACCCCCCCCCCCCAAATAAAGGAAGACTCCTGAGGAATCTACCCCGTTGGGCGGGTTCCAATGGCGCATAGGCTGAAATAACGCGAATTTTAAACTCAGCGAGGGCAAAGCTGACAGCAGCCACTCGACCCTCGTTGTCATATTGAAATTTCAGTTGTCGAACCTTGAAGTTAGGGGTTGACAATAATTCCGACGCCCCTGCGACTAGTCGGAGAAAGATTAAACCAGCACGGGGCATTAGTGTAATGACGAAAATCCGAAACATGCCTAAAATTGTGAAAAAATGTTTCCTGGACACACAAGATATCAATATCCTGGGTCATAATCCAGCCGATGAGCCAACGCCTTACTGACCGGGACCGAAGTCCCTGAATATTTAATGTTGAAACTTTAAGGTTGAAGGTTAAGCAGATAATTGAAATACAAAAATACACAAAACAAAAGGTCAGTAAGGAGGGTAGATTCAAATTAGCCCACCCGTTTTAGAAACGTGGACCGGCACTTAGAACTGACGATGCCAATCTCCAGAGGTGGAGCGGTTGTGATTCCGGCGACGGTTCCGTCGGCGGCTACTTGGGGAAGTTCCCCTTTCTCCAGTTGGACGGGAGATCTTTCCCGACGGCCAGGATGAACACTTCCCGAACGGCTGCCGCGAGTCCTGCCCTCCGAAGATGGAGAGGACTGTCGTTGTTGACGGAAGGAATGGTCAGCAGGAAGAGTCTCTCTGGAAGGAGTAACATTGTGGATGGTAACAGGAACACGTCCCGGCGGCCTGCTGGAATGGATGACGGGTACAACTTTGTCCCCGGAGGTGGAAGGGATGGAAACAGTTCCGACAGGAGAGGTGAAAGCAACATCATCAACGGAATCTATGTAAATGTTGTCATCATCCGAAATAACCTCTGTAAATGCAACAGTGGTAACAAGTCCGACTTGGGCGTCAGGAGAATCAGGTGAATGAGGCTCAGGGACCTCGGTACATACGTCGGCGTCCATGGGAGGCTCATACTTAATAACAACAACCGATTCAACGGCAAGAGGCAGTGAGGTGACCTCTGTAGATGGCATTTCAAGAACCTCAAAATCTTGCACTGGTGAAACAGCAGAAGAAGCTCCAGGCTCGACGCGGCCGTCAACAACCAAGGTCTTTTGATTAACAGAAGTCACGACATTCTCGGAAGGCGAATCGACAGGTATGACAACCGGTAATTTCAAAGAAGCAACATGTTCCGGGTCCATGGTAACAACTGCATCAGGAACACCAGAGTCCCCGAGAACAACAATTGTACTGGTGGAGGGTAGCTCTGGAAACTCCTCATTGAAAACAAGGGGAGCTGTTGAAGGCCTAGCTACAACATCTGCGAAGGATGACTGGGTGCATCTGGATTTGGTGTGAGAAGCCGCACCGCACTTGGAGCAGGCTTGCTCGCACGAGATCTCTAAGTGCCCCACCGTACTACAGTTGGGGCAAGCTCGGGATGGGCATTGAGGAGCAATGTGGCCAGCATTACCGCATCTACGGCATGTGCGTATCATGCCAGCATATGTGACCATGGCCTTCCAACAGCCCACTTGAAGGAAATTGGGTACTGGCTTTGTCATACGCAGGCGAACAATTCTTGTGCCTGTATAAACATGTTCCAGACCTTTGAGTGTGTGCCGCTCATTCTGAATGGGGGTGACAATCTCCCCATATCCAGTAAGTGCCGCAGAGATCTTCTCATTAGGGATGTCAATGGGCACGAGTTTGACATAGACGGTACGAATACCGTCATCTACTGGCGAAATGTTTACCGCAACGTCCTTGCAAGCTGTCAAGGGGTGCTCAAGGTAGTGCAGTGCTTGTGCAGCAGTTTGGAAACGCACTGTAAAAAGTCCATTGTTAAGTCGCTGGACTGTGTGCAAATGTTCCGGATAGTCAAGTTTGTCGACTAATTCCTTAAGAATATTGACATTGGGGTACTTCCCATTATGAGTAACCTGAATGGTTTCAGGTCGGTTCAAAAAGTTCGCCATTCCGGAGGCACAGAGCCCCGGTTGGCCTGGAACCGGAAAACAAAAATAAAGCTTCTAACTTGAAGTTTAAAGAACAAGAAATAAAAATAACTCACAGTCAAATCCTTGACGACCACAAACTATATGAGAATTACTTAGTGATGAAGCAACTCAACTCCATGCAGCTAAATTATGAGAAGGATTTCTCCCTCGTACTTTGCTCTTCACTACTGCAAGAGACCGAAAATACGTAAGTACACCGTCTTCCTCGGGGTCTTTGCACGTGTCCGTACGCCAACGACTGATTACATTCACTTTGCCGTACTCCTTAAATACCACCGACGATAATTTGCATATTATGCCGTGCTGTGGCGTAAGCGCTCACCGGTTGGTCCCGAAATTAAAATCACACCTACGTAAACTCGACCCCATTAACATATGTTAATTTCATGATCGTCCGCCAATTCCTTCTTGGTGTTCTTTTTTCACTTTCCGGCAGTGTATATGGTATCACCAAAATGATATACATGTCCTTTCTCTCAATGTAAATCACACTTATTTATTTATTCTTGCACGTATACTTGGACATTTACAGGACTCCTAATGTCTTTCTCATATTTATAGAATGTAGAGTCAATACTTGATCTCCACATATTATGATGGACTTCAGTTCGGCAATAAAAGATGAAAATGCAATAATTTTTAATTTTTAAATACATTTTTTCCCAACTAAATCCTGGATTTTCTTTTTAAACACAGCCTCATATTATTCCTACACCTGTAGTCACATGGATGCCATGTCCAGGTATCTGAGACCATCTGTTTTGGATGTGTCTTCATAATCTTCGCCATTAGCTTGCATATTTCTTTTCTTGGGGGAGGATTAACGACCATCGTGAGCAATTCAATGGGCTATAAGCAGTCGCCCGTCCCTAATTTAGGGCACTAGTCCTTGGTAAGGGAGTGAGACAGCGCCGCAAGACAAACATAACATCCATGCCTCACCAGGATTCGAACCCATCTCGCTCAAATGGTCAGAATCCAGCGCTCAAACCACTGTGCCACCGGAGCGACCATATTTCCTCCGTAAGATTTTTTCTCTAAGAGTGCAATTTCGACGAGCTTTTTTTCTGAGTTAATAGCTGGTAGCTGGGATCAGCAGTACTGAAAGTATTTGGCATATTATTTTTAGGGGGCACAAACTACAAATTCAATTAAATTTGAATTTCATACGCACCAAACATGAAAATAATACATTTCTATATTTTTAATATATGCAGCTTTTAAATAATAAATTTAGCCCTCCTTTTTGGCGATTCAACAGTTGCGTCTTTTATCGAAGTTGAGACTTGTGTTAGCTAATTTAAAAAATGCATCATTTGAAAGCACTTGAAATTTAATTATTTGCAAAAGAGAAAAACACTGAAGGAACAATTGTTTCTTATTCTTCCCAAGTTACACCTATGTTAACAACGATAATTACAGTTCTCCGGTAGTTGATACCTAACATTCCTATCAAACAACGATTTCTCTCATTTTGAATGCTATGTTACTGTCACTGACAGTTTCTTCTGCTTGGTTAATGCCTTCGTCTTAGTCTTTCGTATCCTCTACAAAACGAATATTGTGCTTTTTCATTTTTTTCCCCAGGGCTCTGCTTAACAAAATACGGGGTGGTGCACCGACCCCAAATGAAAAAGACAGTTCTACATTTTTATTTGGTCATAATGTATGTAACGAAGTGAATTTCTCCGTCATTTTTATCTGCGCCGGGGTTCGAACCCGGGTCCACTCATTCCGGAATAAGTTGCTCTACCAATTAAGCTACGCGGACATGTATTCTGATTCCTATCTGCCTTTATGTCGTGTGCGTCCTTCTGGCAGGTATGTCACATCTCCTGGTACGTTACACCATCTCCCCTTATTTTTCTTTTTTTCTTTCGAAGTGCTGCTCATATTTTTCCTATCTCGCGGTGTGGAAATAACATCACACCAATGCGAGATTTTGAACGGTCGGGTCATCCGGATAGTTCGGGCGCCATTATAACGAAGTCAATTTCTCCGTCATCTTTATCCGCGCCGGGGTTCGAACCCGGGTCCACTCATTCCGGAATAAGTTGCTCTACCAATTAAGCTACGCGGACATTTTATTCTGATTCCTATCTGCCTTTATGTCGTGTGCGTCCTTCTGGCAGGTACGTCACATCTCCTGGTACGTTACATGTACTATACATTTCAGTTATATTTGGTATGGTAAATAAACGGTATCTTTAACTTAAAAAAAGGCTTAAATGTTAAAAACTGACACATTTATGAACATTTTTACATACATTTTCAAAGTCTGTATTGGAAATGGTTGCCACTTGCCTCAACGCATTTTCCCGGTCGCAGAAGCATGTTCAGGAAAACGCCCGTAATTCCATAACTGAAATGCGGGCGAACTATTCTTGCCGTATTTTGGTTTTCAACTCTTCCAACATTCGAGGGTTGTTGCAGTAGACTTTCCCTTTTAGCGAGCCCCACAGGTAAAAGTCGCACGGATATAAGTCGGGAGAGCGAGGTGACCACAGATCCTTACTGATTGATTGTCCTTTCCTGAGTAAAATCAGTGTGGATTCGAGCGAGTGAACGATCAGAGGTGTGGCAAGTCACTCCATCTTGTTGGAAGAAGGCATAAGCGAGTTCATGTGGAGTCACCTCACTTACAAACTCTTCGTAGATCCGTAGATAAATATCTGTATTCACATTCTCCTCGAAAAAGATAGTTCCGATGATGCATTGGCCTGGCACTCCACACCAAAGTCAGACTTTTAAATCATGGAGTGGTTTCTGTTGGAACATGTATGGGTTTTCAGCAGCTCAGTGTCGTGTGTTGTGCGAATTGACATACCCCGAACAGAGATCGAAACGGGTCACGGGTCAACGGGTCGACAATTTCTAGCGGGTAAATCGGGTCGGGTCAAGGTGTTCCTGACCCGATTTCGACCTGGTTTTATCTCCGTTTTATTTTGAAAAGAAAAAATTCAAAGAAAAATGCGCAGTGTGGAATTCTGTGCTCGATGCTGGCACCGCGGACTGAAAAATGATTTTTCGTGTAATATGAAGGAAGAATGTCCTCAGAAGGAAACCATTCCTTCCTTCTGAGGGGCAATGATAAAAAAAAATCCGCATTTTGGAAACTTTCAACTCATCATAAACTTGAAAATTGGTGTTGCTGTGAAACATTTTCTGAAGCTTGATATGTTATCAAGAAAACAGCAAAAACTGAAATTGAACATACAGCAAGTTTCTTAATTCAAAAATGTTGACTGTAGCGCCATCAAAATCATGTGGAACAGACTTAACATTACTGCGGAGGGACTTTTTGACTATCGCAGATGTGCTTGAAAACACGTGTAAGAGAGTTATGTCTTGCAAATGAAGGACGACAATTTCAATACTCCCTGTAAGTAAGTGAGTAAATTATATGTTCCTATACATTTGTTTGATTTCCATATAACTTCAGATACTCGCTACGGAGAGACTTTTTGAACGCCCTATTATATGTATATACTGTATATTATAGTTCTTTTTTGTTTTGTTTTTTTGAGGTTTAACGACCACCGTGAGCAGCTCAATGGGCTATAAGCAGTCGCCCGTCCCTAATTTAGGGTCACTGGTTCCAGGGAAGGGAGAGAGCCAGTGCCGTAAGACAAACACAACATCCATGCCTCACCGGGATTCGAACCCGGACCCCTTTCGGACGAATGATCAGAGGCCATCGCCTTAGACCACTGCGCCACCGGGGCGGCATATTATAGTTCAAAGCAGATTTATCCGGGTAGGGCCCGGGTCAGTTACAGATGCGGGTCGGGGTCCGAGTCGGGCCCAATTATGTGACGCCCGAGTCCGGGTCCAAAACTTTTGACCCGTTTCCAACTCTGATCCCTAAAGGTGAAACCTGCCACCATGGTGGCGCAGTGATCTAAGCGGTGGGTTCTGATCATTCGCTCGAGGTGGGTCTGGGTTCAAGTTCCGGTGAGGCACGGATGTTGTTTGTGTCTTACGGCGCAGGCTCTCTCCCTTCCCTGGAACCAGTGGCCCTTTTAGGGACGGGCGACTGCGTACAGCCCACTGAGTTGCTCACAGTGGTCGTTAAACCTCCAATAAAAAGTGGAACAAAGCTTCTTCTGTTGAAAGGAAGAAGAATGGGTCGAGCAGTCCTCCAGAAGCCATCTCTAAGAGCCATTGACGGCAATGGACACGTTTTCCCTTGTAAAGTGCTTTTAATTTCTGCACATCACCTCCAGGATTAGGCTTAATTTTTAAATCATGAAATATGGACTAAATTGACCTACGAGTAATGCCTGTCTCATGGGATAAACGGCGTGTTGACTTTTTGGAGCTTCTTTCAAAACTATTTGCTACGCCGGTGACAGCTTCCGGTGTGCATACAGTTCGTTGTTTCACTCTCTGTGCGTTGATTACAGAACCAGTTGTACGCCATTTCTTCCTTAAGTACTGGATCGTTGGAGCATTGGCACCAGGATATTTCGCTTTAAGTCGTTCACGAACCAAAACGAAAGAACATGTTCGAACATACTCCTCCACAATAAAAACGCATTGTTCAATTGAATACGGCGTGACTCACACCCAGACTGTCTCCCGGAGCATGGAGGATCAGCTAACTCATATGAGCATGCGCGACAGCCTCGAATAGTTTTCAGCGGCGAAATCAGAAGTATAGCTTTACAACTCTGACCCAAACTGTGTTTGGGGCCGGTTTTATGTGCGGCAGCCTGTATTTTGGGGATTAGAAACAACCAACCATGTGTCACTGGCGGATCCATGACAAGGGCGCCTCCCCCACAAGAAACTTTTGTTATTTATTTAAGTATTTCACAAAAACTTTTGATTTGGAAACTGGAAACATCTTAATTTAACGCCAGTTTTTTCAATGCTTCATAAATCGGTAAGAAGAATAACTTGCAAAAACGCAGAATGACAGAGTTTATATGTCAGCCAGTCGTCAACAAAAACTGCAAGTTTACTTACTACTATACATTCCCGTCCCCGTAATACATGCTGTATCCTCAAGTCAGCAGCATTTACTTTCTAGATTAGTGCATTTGGATAATCTGAAACGGATGTTTAGCGATATACTGTCCTACAATATAATTACCAACTATTCTCAATCCGTTACTGCATAAGAGCAGATCTTAGTGAGAGGTGGGTTTGCCTCCTCGGGGCGCTCCGTGGGCAACAATGGCACAAAGAACAGCAAAAAGGGCCTCTGTGAATCTTGGAAAGGTGCCAGCTAGTTTTGTGTGACATTGGCGAAAAGACCCTAACTCAATGGTTTTTGTTGTAGAGTCCTTAGGTTGAGTGACCAACTGGAACCGTCAGCTGTGGGCTAATCCCCTACACTGGTGTACTTACCTGATTAAAAAGACACAAACAATTGTAAAACCGGACTCAGGTGTGGGATATGGTGGACCTATCACACCTGAGAAGGACGGTCCACCACGGAAACAATTTGGACACAGAGAAAGGAGAATGAGAAGGATCTCGGCTGAGTGAGTCTAAGATTGGTATATGGAATACTAGAAGTATAAATGGCAAAATGAATGAGGTGATTGAAAAGATGAATAAGTATAGATTGGATGTGCTGGGTGTAAGTGAAACCAAAAGAAGGAAATTAGGATAGAAAAAGTGAATGGAACGGGGAGTGCGTGGTCTGGAGTGTTGGATAATGTGAGAGGACCGGCTGGTGTAGGTGTGATTTTAAGTGAAAAGATGACGAACAACTTGATTCACTATACCTGCATAAGTGAGAGAATTCTTTGGTTTCGTTTGAGAGTGAAACCTCAGAGAATAGTAATTGTTGTAGTGTATGCTCTTTGTGGCTCTGAACCTTCTGATAGGAAGGAAGATTTCTGGAATGACCTAAAAGCTGTTTTGAGTCAGTTTGGTCCTAAAGAGAAAGTCATAATAGCAGGGAATTTCAATGCTAGAGTAGGTGTGCAGAATGCGATTTCTGATAATGCTCTGGGTAAGTTTAATGATCCTTGTGTGAATGATAATAGTGAAAGATTAATTGAACTCTGCATTGAGAACGGTTTTTGTGTATCTAATACGTTTTAAAACCACAAGTGTACCCACACATATACGTGGGAAAATCGCACTCTTGGTCAAAAGAGTATGATAGATTTTGTTGTCTACGATCAGCGTCTGAAACACTTAGTTGTTGACAGTCGTATGATAAGAGGGGCAGATGCTAGCTGTGATCATTGCTTGGTTGTGTTACGAGTGAAATGGATTGTTTGTTGGAGGAAAAAGAATAGGAAGATACCTAGGATCAGGGGCGGATTTGACCAACGAAACCAGGCCGGGAATTTTAGTCTTGTGGGCCACTACAGAAACACATGTATCCACAGGGGAAAACCTCATAAATTCCCGCATTAAAAAAACCTGGTTACTCCTGGATGAAATAGAATTGTTGAAATATACATTGTAAAACTAATTCAGTCGTGGATGAATTTCAGTAGCAATTTTAAGAGTGAAAGAATTTAAAAAATGCAGTCATAACTGAATGCAGTATATCCAATCATGCTCAAAACGGGGTGTTTTAGTAAATAATGATATTTCTTTGGTCACTTATCGTCTATACGCAACGTTATTTGTACCACCTAACTGAATAAACGCCTTTTTAAAGTCTACCCATTATTTTGATCCATGAACCAGTACCGGTAAATCGGGGTTGTTTTTTTTTTGGTTTTTTTTTTTTTTTTTTTTTAAGATAAATGTGAGTGGGACACGGATTTTGAAACATCTCTGCCGGAGAATCGCTTTGTGCTCTATGTCTAAGTGGGTAAGGATGTGGGTACTCTCGGACAGCTGTTCCTGTCATTTGAAATGCTTTCCAAGCTCGTGAAGCGATGCTGTGAACGATCTCGAACTCCTCGGCCACACTACTCACACTTCGACCTTCTTCCAACTTCCCAATGACGCGACCTCGGGTAAAGTCATCCAGATGTCGTCTACTGGATTTCCTGTTGGACATATCACACGATGGCAGCAACTCGACGTCGTTCAAACCGATGTACACCGTGCAATAGCTTTCACCGAATTGCTGAGCGTACACCGCCCGTGTGCTTTATACCCTTCCGACACCCTCTCTCCCCTACGTCATGCTGCATATATGCGCATGCCCTACCGTACCGGACCCTTGTTTTTTTTTTTTTTTGATTGGAGGTTTAACGACCACCGTGAGCAACTCAATGGGCTATAAGCAGTCGCCCGTCCCTAATTTAGGGTCACTGGTTCCAGGGAAGGGAGAGAGCCAGTGCCGTAAGACAAACACAACATCCATGCCTCACCGGGATTCGAACCCGGACCCCTTTCGGACGAATGATCAGAGGCCAACGCCTTAGACCACTGCGCCACCGGGGCGGCACCGGACCCTTGTCTATCTCCTGAGTGGTCTTTCGGTCCGTTCTGCCTGCTCGTTCCGCTGTTATGCTAATTTCTCCTCTTCGTCCTTAATAAGCACACCAGTGTATTATTAATAACATCTATGAAAATGCAAGTGCAAAGATTCGGCTGTTTGAGAATACAGCACACATAAAAATTGGAAAGGGAGTGAGAAAAGTTGACACCATATCTCCCAATCTCTTTAATGCTACATTGGAAAATGTCTTTCCATCACTGAACTGGGAAAACAAAAGGGATAAATATTAATGGACATTATCTAACTCATCTTCGTTTTGCTGATGACGTAGTCATTTTTGCAACTGCCCCATCAGAGCTGCAGAGTATGATCCAGGAACTTGCTGACAAGAGTAAAGAAGTGGGATTAAAAATGAGGTTTCAGGAGACAAAAGTGATGTACAATGCTTTTACAAGAAATGAAGATTTATCGATTGATGGAGAAAAGCTGGAGATAACAGATGCGTACCTTTATCTTGGACAGCATATATCAAGTGAGGTTCACATTGATGAAGAAATTAATCGGCGTATAAAACTTGCCTGGTGAGGTTTTGGAAGAAACAGTATAGTTTTCAAGAGCAATATGCCATTATGTCTTAAAAGAAAAGTGTTTGATCAATGCATCCTTCCAGTGCTTACGTATGGTGCAGAGACGTGGACCTTAACTAAAAGAGACATACAAAGGCTGCAGACAGTTGTCTGCAGCCTTTGTATGTCTCTTTTAGTTAAGGTACACGTCTCTGCACCTGCCTGACAGGGATTTAACCGTTAGTGCTATTTTATTTCCTTTCAAAGAATTCATTAGAATTGCCCATCTCCGTGTTGACGCAAAAAAAGGTGTATAACTTTCGTATAAAGAAAAAACAACATGGCGGGAGCGAACACCAAAACAACATGGCAGGACCAAACAACAACTACTTCGAAAGAATGTCAACAGGAGGAACTAATTTATGATCTACTGCACAGCGGCCGCGTTGCCAGTTGCCACCAATTAAAGTATTGGTGTGATGCCCTTGGAGATAAACACAGGCACTCCTCTCTTCACAAACAATAACCTTTATTTACATTTATACAGAAAACAAACACAATATTTGATTCGTTTGACTTGCTACTAATACGCACATCCACGAACAACTTCTTCTCGTTCTAGCGGCAGGTAGCCGAAACCATTTCGAGGTCACCTCTCAGAAGCAGCAGACCTGGTCGTTCAATTTGTCACATAGCTCAGCTTTGCCCTCGCACGGCACCTCACGTAAGTATTTTTTTTATTTGAGGTTTAACGACCACCGTGAGCAACTCAGTGGGCTATAAGCAGTCGCCCGTCCCTAATTTAGGGCCACTGGCTCCAGGGAAGGGTGAGAGCCAGTGATGTAAGACAAACACAACATCCATGCCTTACCGGGATTCGAACCCAGACCCATGTCGGACGAATGATCAGAAGCCCTCGCTTAGACCACTGCGCCACTGGGGCGGTACGTAAGTATTAAAATGGTATAATAGCTGAAACATATGGATTACTATTCTACGAGCGTAAAAAAATCTGTAGTGGTCTTCACTGGACTTTCTCATACATAAACTGAGATGCGAAGCTGCTCAGCAAAATCAAAAAGTGCGATGGGAACTCCCACATTCGGTTCCACGATTTTTTCCAAAGCCTAATGATTACATGAATACATAAAAAAGCTGGGCTGAATAGTAAATTTCGTGTTGATAACTGCATTAGTAACTAGAATCAAAAAGTAGGTCATTGTTAAAACTTGTTTGTCACAATTCATTTTTTTTATTTTCATGAAATAAATTATCTTAATTATTACATTTTTCGTAAAAGTGATCTTTTAATTATTTCATTTTCCCTTCGACTGGTGGGCCCGGGGAAATTGCCCCTTTTCCCCCCTATAAATCTGCCTCTGGTTTGTGTAGAACTCGCATTTCACATTGTTGTTGCTGTGGCCTAATTCTTTTTGGAAGTGGACCAGACTTCGGTGGAATCTTTCTTTTGTGTTCAATATTTCCATGTGAAGGCCCCGCTTGTTGTGAAGAATGTACAAGACTTGCATTTTCTGAAGAATACTGAGTACGGATATAAGTTAGTAGATGTGTTTTTTGATAGAATGATTTATCGCATGAATCACAATGGAAGGGTCTAGCCCCGCGATGCCTTAGCATATGTCGCGTTAGGTTGAATGTTTTTGGCCACATTCTTGACTTGTTGGAACAGTGTTTTCAATTTGTGGCTGAGCATTAGAATTTTCAACTTGTGATTGAGCACTAGGATTTTCAGCTTGTGATTGAGCATTAGAATTTCCAACTTGTGGGAGAGCGTTAAAATTTTCAAGCGATGCATCAGGAATAAAATTCTCTGAAAGGCCTTGGGAAGTGGGAAATTCCCCAAAGTGATCCACGAAATCCAGATTTCCGATCAAAATAGGATCTTCTTCCCATTGTGGATCAAATATCTGTGGAAAAAAAAATCGAAATAAGTATTTTGTTAAGTACACCCCCTCTCATCCTTAAATTTTGTTTTAACAAATAAATATTTTCTGTAATCTTAGAACAAGTAATCCCTTCATTAGTAATATCAAAAATTTGCGCACGAAAGAAAAAAATCTTTATGCCTAACTGAAACCTATGATGCGTTAAAAATTAACCCCAAATTATTGACAGTTGAAACGGAATCATCGGGAACACACTATGTAGCAAGAAATTAATAATTCATCATAACGTCTTTTAAATGAATAAAAGTAATATAATTTATATCCATTGAAAAGTGTTGATAAACTACGTGTGTGTACACACAAATAAATTTCAAAGCTCTAATACTGCACACTGTTACTGGAGGAATCACATGTCAAAAAAAATACAATCATATGCCTTAAAAATAATTAGTCTTATCTCTACCTGGAAGATGATTAACAAATATTCGCCTCGAGTAGAAAAGTAAAGTATTTCCATGAAACTAATTAGTCAGTTATTATTTTATTAGTCACTATGTCTATGTCATAATTCATGTACTCAATCATTATGTCTATGAAGCTCTTTAGAAAATAAAATGTGGACTCCGTTAATATATATTTTATTTATTAATATATTCTCTACCCCAGGTGTTTCTTAAGAAAATTCCTTATAGTTTAAAAATATTATTAGTACATAGATCAACTTGAAAATAACGTATAAGGAAAGTATCATAAACTAATAAGGAAAGTATCATAACCCTTCCATAAACTAAACCTAAACTATAAGGAAAGTATCATAACCCTTCCATAAACTAAACCTAAAACAAAATCTTTCAAAAATTTTCTCGATCGGGATTGTTTCGAACATTGAAATTATACATGAAGAAACATAATTAGAAAAATCCTTACCTCTTCACATTTGTCACTCAAACACATATGGGAGGGGGACAAAGGAATTTTTAATCCCCTAGATTAGTCCTTGAGATATGTGGTATGTCTATTCCTTTGTTCATCATCTATTTCAGGTGGGGTCCGATCTTCTTGCACGTGTACTAACAACACAGTACATTTACTGAGTTAATTCCTTGAACCCGTTTCCCCAGCTGACCTTGACTTGTGAAGTGACAAGAATGTTTCGTCTCGAAACCTCAAACACATGTTGGAGGGGGCAAAGGATTTTTTAATCCCCTAGATAAGTCCCGGAGGTATGTGGTATGTCTGTTCCTTTGTTCATCCGTGCAGCCACCCCGATTTAAAGTGTGGTTAGGTCTTCTTGTACGTGTAATAACACAACAAATTTACTGAGTTAATCCCTTGAACCCTTTGTTTCCCCATTGACCTTGACTAGTGAAGTGAGAAGCATGTTCCTTCCCGAAAAACATGTTACAGAGACATTAAACAATGAAAAAAGAGCTAACCACTCAGGAACCTGCAGATTTGAAATTGTGAACCTGGCAACTGCTGGTATCAATCTCACATCGCATAGTTGTTTCGCGAACGATCTCATGTGAAGTGCTCCGTTTGCTACTTGTATTATAGTTTGTCTCTTATTCAAGCTTCAGTCACTATGAAGCGAGGTGCTAATTTGCCAAGTTCTCACAAAAGTAGGTGTTTATCGAATAGTTCACCAAATTCTTTTCCTGGGTCTATGAATGATTCGTCACTAAGTCAATCATTGCTAGCAGATGTTTCTGATTTAGAAAATAATCATTCTGCAAATTCAAGTCTGCCATAAACTATTTTGGCGTCTCCGCATTACGAGCCTGCCTTGGATTCACCACCCGATTCTTTCTCAGGAAGTCAGCTGTCAGAACCGGATGTTGTTTTATTACAATCAGAAGACAACAACACTAACGGATTTTCATTGATCAACATGCCATCCCACTACTACCGTTTAGGAGGAACAAAATTCATTACAGTCAGCGATTTCACGAAGGTCGTCAGAATCCATCTGGGAAGTTATTTGTGGGATAGAAATTATTTCCATCCCACTAAATATGGAATAACCTTCTCGCCTCTAGCATTTCGAAGATTAATGGATTCTATGAGTAAATTTTACAGTAAAACTAAAGCGTTTGGGTCCGAACTGTTTGTGTCTTTATCGCCTGATGGGAAAGTGTGGACACTTCAACGCTTGTTCACCGACAGAGATGATGTTTATCACTTGACATCTTCAGTGGTGAGACTAAATGCAAACCAGTTTAAGCGATTACGTGATGAAATTGGAAATGTGTGGAACAGTGTTTGTATTTTACAATTCGGACCAGTATTCCAAAACACTGTATTACAACTCTCCGCAGAAGGCATTTCTCAGGAAGAATGTGCTAATGGTAAAGATTTGGACACCATACTTTCCTCAGCAGTTCACACCATGATTGCAATTAACATTGGTCAATTGTTCTACTGTTTGGAATGCACTCTGCCATACGATGATCAGCCGAATAATCAATTAGGACATACATGTGTTGCTACCACAAACTCTGTAAAATCTGCAAGGCATTTTTACGATGCAGTTTCCATGTTAGATCCTAAGACTCTAGCAAAAACCTTTATTCAGCTGTATGGAAACCTGGCCAGTACCATAGATGAAATTTCGTCAGAAATATCAAGATACGGGATTTAATGAATTCCGTAAAAGCGCTGTACGAAAACGATTGGTGAGGACTGAGGGACAGTGGATTAGGCCTCCGTGGGAAAACCACTTAAAAAAACGCATTCAGATTCCCACCTCCTGGGCGATGTGGAAACGGGATAAAAAAGATATCACATTCACACAATTCACATAAGAAGTAATAACTGCTACCAAACATAAAGATTATCGAAGCACTAAAAACAAAATGTCATGTTTCGTCACCTTTGAATATACATTGGGGTTTATACATCATTCGGGTGTTGCGGAAAAACGGTATAAATTGTAAAAACTTTATGAGTTATGAGGATTCCAACCACAAACAGTATTTCTCTTATTAGATAACCTTTTAAAATTATGCTTGACGTTGTTGAAAGAATGAGTGGGAGTTCACAATTACTGCGTCAAACATAGATGAGAGTTCTCGATGATTGTTTTTGGTAGGAATTCATTTAAGTTAACAACGTCTGTGAACTAAATTGTAGTTGAGTACTATGTCTCCGAATTCACTATCTCCGATCTTACCAATGGGTTAATAAACTAATGAAACAAGATAGAAATCTTCCCAATACATAAAATTGCTCCATATCAAATCACACACACACACACATGTACGATTTTATGGTATTCCTTTTTGATAAAATTGGTCGCCCTGAAAAGGGCCTTTGGGTGTTTTCTTTCTTTTGTGTAGATGCCTTACATACGATTTTTTATTCAAAGTCACTTTCACGAATTTCATCCTTGATGGTGCTGAAAATGTTTTCTAAATTTACTGTTTGTAGAAAATCATCGGTTACAGACGACATCAAGTTTCTTCTTTCTAGAAATTCCACATAATCTTCTACTATTTTACTAAATTCTATTCCCAAAAGGGCTGCGCAGAAATATTCGTCGTCAGAAGAAACTTCAGAAAATTCTGAAGACTTTAATTTTGCTGTTTCTTTCAAATACGCAACTATTGCATTTTGGAGAATGGTTCTGAGTTCCTGAAATATCCTTTCACTTTTCAGTGGGGATGAAACATTGCCAGACAGTGTTATACCATTTGACTTCATCACTTCCTTGAAAATGCTCTGAAAATAATTATTTCGGTAAAATTTCACAACCAATTGATGTGATATACTAAAAGACATGTGAACTACAGTATCACCTGACTATCATACACCGTGTTCAGGAGTTTAAGTTTGTCTTTAAAATGTCTGTTTAAAGATGTTGAAGCATTTTTCTATAAACCAACACATTGAAGAACTCTCGTGTGAGCAGTGTGCCGTGTACGTATGTGTGCTCCATCTGTGGTAAGATATGGGAATTTATCAGAACCATTCAATTTCTTAAAAATTAGGTGAAATATATCAGTACACATGTATTTGTTCTGCAATACTCCCTTAGGTGGTTCCACCTCAAATCTCTGCCTTATGTTTCCAATGGTAAATTTTCTTTACATATTTTCTTCGCAATTAATGTATTCCCAAGGATGAAAATTTGCACAACGATAAAATTAATTTTAAGTTACAGCATGGGATACTTAATACTTGCTAAAACATAATTATAATAAAAATCAATAATTTTTCCTTGAGTAATGTCCAAACCCTTAATAGACGGCGCGACCTGTACGTTGACGACGTCAGTAGACTAACAAATGTTGGATTGCTTAATTATGATTGTATTTTAGCAAGTATTAAGTATCCCGTACTATAACTGAAAGTTAGTTTTATCGAAGTGCAAATTTTCATCTTTGGGAACACATTAAGATTCCACCGAACCCCGTATTGTTTCAATTCCGCCGAATGCGAAATTGAAAGAAATATAGCATCATGCAGATGGAAAAATTAGCTCGACAAAGCGGTCGTTTTTCTTTAAAGGAATTATTCAAGTACAGCACCTTTTTTATTAAAAAATGCAAAGTTTTCAGAAGGAACTAAGCAAAACGAAATACATAAAGCAAATAGGAATCGACTGACATTCCCCCGTTAAAAAGTTTTACCAGTTAAGTACTAATTAAATCCAGATATGTTCATGTGTGGACGGAGTGACTGGATGAATACCTGTGCAACTAGCAGGGCACAACCATAGGGAAGGATTGATTCCCGGGGCCCATGCTGGCAGGAAAATCTCAGGCACAAACGGATCCAGAACTTTGTCTCAGGAGAAGAGAAGGAGGCGGTTGCCCCGGTCAAAAAAATAAAAAGAGAGACTTTGCGTTAGAGTAGCACACAACACATACAGTATGCACTTCATATCTATGTAACTGACACAGTTTTTATACATACATGTCTTTTACTGATTATGAAACGGCCTTTGATTCCATGAACCGTCAGCAATTACAGTGGCTTTGAAATCCTGCGGTACTGACGATGAATACTTTAGCATTTTTAATGACATCTACATAAGTGCAAAGGTTCGGCCAGTTGAGGATAAAGCGCCAATAAAAATGTGAGTGAGCCAAGCCGGCACCTTATCTCCCAAACTCTTTAATGCCACATTTTTTTATTGAAGATTTAAGGACCACCGTGAGCAACTCAATGGGCTATAAGCAGTCGCCCGTCCTTAATGTAGGTCCACTGGTTCCAGGGAAAGGAGAAAGCCAGTGCCGTAAGTAACGCGCGTTATCGATGCCATCACTGGGATTCGAAACCGAACCCACCTCGGACGAATGGTCAGAAGTCAGCGATTAGACAACTGCGCCACCGGGGTGGCTAGAGGTATTGTTATAAGAAAGCCTGTAGATAAGATACTTTAAAATTTCCAGATTTATTTTCTTTACCTTTGTTGTGCTGGAAACGTATTCCTCTGAGCGACTTTCTTCTTTTTTATACATTGAGCCCTTCTTTCCTTAACCTGCAAGCCAGCTAACCTTAATTTGGGAAAACTCGGAATTGCGTGCATTGCCTAGTATTTGAGTAGTTGCACGATAGTTTAATTTCCAAGCAATGTTCACATTTAAGACTCTTGTTTCATCTGTAAATCGCTGTGCAAAAATTCGAAATTTTGTTTCTTTTGTCATGACACAATGCCCAGGCGAGCAGCTCGTGATATTGATTTTCACTGAAAGAGCATATGTACATATTTCCACCTTGCGTAGTACCCCGATCTCCCGGACAGTCAGACACATACGTAAAGCAACTGCCTGCAGCAGCTGTGGCTCTGGAGCGGCCTTGTCTTGGTCATGCTGAGATGACGAAAATCTCGTGTCAGCTAAACTGTCTCCAGATTCTCGACAGGACTCTTTGTGGAACGTTCAATACCGTGGAAATTTCCGTGTTGGAGTGACCCACCTCCCTCCTACCAGTGGCCTCCACCGCTGTAAATCACCATTTCGATGCCTTTGTGTCATAGTCGGCTCGACGTATCGCTGAATGAAAACCAAGAGTTGCCTAGAAGAGTTACCAGATGAGAATAGACTCGCACTCATGTCTTTTTAAGGCAATCCTCGTTTGCATCAGGGGTGGCCATAACAGC
This sequence comes from Macrothele yani, assembly GCA_039090855.1. Classification (NCBI taxonomy): domain Eukaryota; kingdom Metazoa; phylum Arthropoda; class Arachnida; order Araneae; family Macrothelidae; genus Macrothele; species Macrothele yani. The sequence goes on along the minus strand of CM076996.1, from coordinate 139,516 downwards.
GATGCGTGGCTCTAAAAAAAATTCGGTGATTTGAGCATGTCGTCATCATCGAGCGCGATTCAACCGCAGATGGCAGATGTAAACATGCCTCGGCTCCAATCTCCCGCTTTCTTGCACTCGTGTCGTGTTTATTGAGGTCAATTGTATTCAAGGAGTTGTATTAACTTAGTTATTCTTGTTATGTTTATCTAGTTATTCTTGTTATGTTTATCTAGTTATTCTTGTTATGTTTATCTAGTTATTCTTGTTATGTTTATCTAGTTATTCTTGTTATAATTTAGTTATAATTGTTATATTAATTTAGCAATTCTAGTTATATTAATATAATTATTCTACAGTTATATTATTTGAGTTATTCTAGTTATATTACTATCATCAAGCAAGGTGTGTGTATTGTGCCTTCTTGTGTTGGATATTCTTGGCATTTTTCTAACGCCATAATGCCAAATTGTGCAGTGACCATATGCAAAAATAGAAATCAGAACACGAAAGGGAAAGGAATTATTTTCCACAGTTTTCTTAAAGATCATATACCAAGAGAAAGGAATGGCTCATCAAATGCAGAAGATTAGATAAAATAAATTTCTCAAATGCAACTGTATGCTCTGAACATTTCGCTGAGAAAGGCCACGAAAAAGACTACCAGACCAACTACCAGAAACACCGCATGTAATGAAATCTTTTTGTAAGTTACTGGTTGAAAAATATCCTGAAGCACACGAGAAACTTATAAAAGTGTACATTAGGAGAAAAACCATCTTAAGGATGCGCTGCCTTAATATTACTACCAAAGCAAAGATGACAGTAGAGCAACATCGAAAGAAAATTCGAAATTAGTAAGCCTCAAAAGTAGCAAAATGACTGAAAGTTAATTATAGAATATTACTAGAACAAGCCGCCAACGGTAACCGATAAGTCGGGTGGAGTTGACAAATTTTGAGCGAAGCTATTGCAAAATCTAAGCTCACTAAGGCGTCTATTATAACAAATTCTAAAAAACTAACGCGTAAAATTTATGCGTTCCAAAACAAAAGTACAAAACATTCTAAAACAGAAATGCCTAAAATTTATCATGAACTACTTTCCTTCACGTTGTTTGTGATCAGGTTGCGTGTAAACAAAGCGGAAAGACACACTCAGATCGGGCACAACGTTTTTCATTTTTTTTTATTGGAGGTTTAACGACCACCGTGAGCAACTCAATGGGCTATAAGCAGTCGTCCGTCCCTAATTTAGGGTCACTGGTTCCAGGGAAGGGAGAGAGCCAATGCCGTAAGACAAGTACAACATCCATGCCTCACCGGGATTCGAACCCGGACCCCTTTCAGACGAATGATCAGAGGTCATCGCTTAGACCACTGGGGCGGCTTTTTCATTTTGTATCGCAAAAGACAGAGAAACATACGATACTAAATCCTATAACACTGATACACCCTGTAATGTGGCAAAGTATTTAATAATGAGTGATTTTTCTTTTGCTTTTGTCGGAGGCTTGTTAAAACTGTCTCTGCGGGATCTATATTTTCCTTACCTCGCTGTTTGTTTGCAAAGCAGTATCATACACTTTTACCACTTAATTTTATATACAATTTAATTATTCCAATCTGAACTTTAAACTTTGTTTGAAATGTATTAAACAGGCTAATAATCCATGTATCTATTCCGCATTTGGACAGTATTGTGGGCCTCGCTTTATACGTATTAGCTAAATCAGTGTCGCTGTATCTAAAATCTACAACGAATATACTTTTAATGTGCGTGTTTGTGGTGGGAAATTACTGAGTATAAGCAAAAGGAAATTATAACTGCCTTAAAATATTTTGCATATTGCAAAACCTACTTTGGTACGTGAGCGTACACTGGCGGAGGTGACGGGTGATAGCGAGTTACGAATTTTCGTCGATACGCCATCTTTGGGAGCATCGTGCTCGATCCTTACGTCGCGACCATCAGCCAATGGCAGCTATTCCTCCGTAAAAACCAACCTAACCGTCTTTAAATAACCTTGGTTTGCATCTTCCGGCTTATCTTCAACAAAAGTTAATATCGGTATTGCCTTCAGAGTAGCGAAGCCGCCCCGGTGGCGCAGTGGTCTAAGCGATGGCCTCTGATCATTCGTCCGAACGGGGTCCTGGTTCGAATCCCGGTGGGACATGGATGTTGTGTTTGTCTTACGTCACTGGCTCTCTCCCTTCCCTGGAACCAGTGACTCAAATTAAATTAGGGACGGGCGACTACTTATAGCCCATTGAGTTGCTCACGGTGGTCGTTAAACCTCCAATAAAAAAAAAAAGAGTAGTGAAACGTGCATGTTCGCCAATCAATTTTCATGACATTGTTTTACATACATCACCATGTGTATATATATGTTTCTGTTTATTATTCTTTCTTCTTGAGCAGCAGTGGGTATTTGATATCGTTGACACAACGGTCTAAGTGCTGACTTCTGTCATCTATCCGAGATGGGTCCGTTTTCGCATTCCGGTGTAGCATGGACCTTGTCTCACAGCAATGGCTCTCTCCCTTCCCTGGAATCAGTGGCTCTAAATAAGGAACGCGCGACTGCTTATAGCTCTTTTTTTTTTTTTTTTTTTTTTTTTGATTGGAGGTTTAACGACCACCGTGAGCAACTCAAATGGGCTATAAGCAGTCGCCCGTCCCTAATTTAGGGTCACTGGTTCCAGGGAAGGGAGAGAGCCAGTGCCGAAAGACAAACACAACATCCATGCCTGACCGGGATTCGAACCCGGACCCCTTACGGACGAATGATCAGAGGCCAGCTTATAGCTCTACGAGTTGCTCGTAGTGGTCCCTTAAACCCGAAGGAAAACATGAATTAGCTAATAAGAATAACCCTGTTACACGACATATTGGCTAACTCATTTTACACACGCACTTAGGCCCCGAACATCCGCCCCGGTGGCGCAATGGTCTAAACGATGGCTTCTGATCATTCGTCCGAAATGGGTTTGGGTTCGAATCCCTGATGAGGCATGGATGTTGTGTTTGTCTTATGGCGCTGGCTTTCTCCTTTCCCTGGAACCAGTGGCCCTAAATTAGAGCCTATTTAGTTGGTCACGGCGGTCGTTGAAATCCCAAACGAAAAAAGAAGTTTGTAAGGTATTATTACACATAATGAAGAAATTAATCTGTGAATTTGAAAAAAAAAAACTTCGGCTTTTTTTTTTTTGATTGGAGGTTTAACGACCACCGTGAGCAACTCAAATGGGCTATAAGCAGTCGCCCGTCCCTAATTTAGGGTCACTGGTTCCAGGGAAGGGAGAGAGCCAGTGCCGTAAGACAAACACAACATCCATGCCTGACCGGGATTCGAACCCGGACCCCTTACGGACGAATGATCAGAGGCCAACGCCTTAGACCACTGCGCCACCGGGGCGGCACTTCGGCTTGATTTTGATTTGATTGGATGTTTTAACGACCACCGTGAGCAACTCAATGGGCTATAAGCAGTCGCCCGTCCCTAATTTAGGGTCACTGGTTCCAGGGAAGGGAGAGAGCCAGTGCCGTAAGACAAACACAACATCCATGCCTGACCGGGATTCGAACCCGGACCCCTTACGGACGAATGATCAGAGGCCAACACCTTAGACCACTGCGCCACCGGGGCGGCACACTTCGGCTTGTATGGCAACAACAAGGAACATTAAATTATATGAGAAATAGTTAGCTGGTGTCCGTGAATGCACAATTAAACGTCGTGTGTTCAATACCCTTGGTTAAAAAACAAAACAAAAAACATTGATATATGTGCATTATCCACGGAGGTTGAAATAAGGAAAGTATGACGTCACAAACATGGATCAATCTTAAGATGGCTGCCGTGACGTTTCGCTGGCTTCACTTGTATTGCATTGAGCCAACGGAGAGTGCTTTCTCCGCGATTTCTAATAACCTCTTTGGCCTCATCTTACCCCCAATGTTAATACCCACCTTTACATGTTACAGTGACTACAGATCGGCTGATAGATGGCAGCACTTCAGCACTCACTTTTTCGTGATAGCTCCATCTTTTTTTTAGTGTGAATTTTTTCTCTAGGGAGCCCGTAAGTTCTTTCCACACCGTTTTTTTTTTTTTTTGCGCAGTTTGTAGGTGTTTCTTTGCTGTACTATGGGGAATCGAACAATTTTTTTTGGAAAAGATTTGTAGGGAAGAAATTTTATTGTTTTTGAACTGGTAGGTCCTAGGTCGGAAAATAAAAAAAAATTCTGGTTTGTGTTTTAAAGCAACGACCATCAGAACAGGTTTGATATATTTGAAGGAATACCGCTGATTCAATATCGCGTTTCTCATTTTTTATTTCAGCGTTGTAGAAAATCTGCACCCCATTCATGTCTGGGTAGTCTCATAAAGTCGTGAACTTAAAATTACTCGTTGTTAATCGCTTGCTGTGCTGCCATCTATGGACAATTCTAGCAAATGGCAACTATGTATCGTAAATGTAGCACCCGTTCCTAAATTACAATCCGAGTAGGATTGGGAGAGGAATAAACCATGGAGGTAGGAATAAAGAGGAGGCGCTGTCGCCAACTCTTCCCCTGCTAGCAAAGTGAAGCCGGGTTTGTACGCTTCCGCGGTGAAAGTAGTACCGCCAGCTTTGGCGTGGTAACCCTCAAGATGCAAAAGCAGACGATTTTCCGTAGGAAAGCATTAGCGAGACCCTGTTCGTTTTCTTAAGATTTTACATTGTCTTAAACTATGAGCGAAATGGAAAAGCAGTGGAATAGGTTTAAGAAACTCTTAGGTTTACATGAAAGGAATTTCAGTACAGAAACTTAGATTTTCATGGAGGAAATGAGATAAAAAAAAGCGTCTTCGTAACGACTGAGACGTATATGAACAGACGATTTAAAATGTGTTTATACTAAACATAATTTTATAAAACGTTTAAAATCTTTCTCTGTCTTAGCGGATTATCGTAAAATATTTTTTATCATAGAAATTGTAACGATCGAGCTTCAGAGAATTTGTATTATGAGTGAATTTTTCAAAAGATCGCACTTTAAAGGGAGGGAACACTTCTGCCATGTTGTCAGGAGGAAAATGAAAGTAAACAACAACGTTCCACGTATGTTTTACTTGAAAAACAATTATGATTGTTCTTAAGCAAATAAGCAAAGGGAGGGGGGGGGAGAATATTCTCATTGAACATTATTATTTAAAAAAACAAAAATTCGTGAAATATCTAGATTTTATTTCCAAGCCCTTTATAGAAAAAATAGGGAATCTGCGATCTTGTTCAAAGAAATTGAAAAGATCAGACTCAAAATATGATGTTACTGTGTCTACATTTTATTTTTTATAATTGCTTTAAGCACTTTACTGATTTTAGTTTCTTCTAATGAAGGCAGAAATTCCAACTGGTTTGGCTAGAACTGTGGTGGGCTTCAAAGGTAGGAATGCAAATAATTTTAGAACTACAGGCCTTAATAGGAAGGGAACTTTTTTCGGAGGGGGGGGGGGGTAACTTTTTATCTTTTTAAAGGGTGCAGTTTCAAAATATAGCAAGAAAATATACAATTTATTAGTTTGTGGAAATAGGATTTACAAGTCCTGCTGATAGTAAAGGATATCTGACTTGATAAAAACAGATTTACAAAAGCAGCAGAAATAATTCCTACTGTAAGATCTCTTTTAAAAGAAATCCAACTACATTCAAAATATTATACTTCTAATACACATCACTATTAACAGAGGCACATTCATAATGTAAAAATTAATGGCTTCTAAGTAGTTTATGAAACAGACGTGTGTATATAATAACGATTTTTAATTTGGTTTTTGAAATATACGTATACCATTTTTATGAGCAAGGTTATATTTATTAATAAAGAATCCATTGAAGATAAATCCTGCATTTTGTTGCTAGCACAACATATGTTCAAGAATAGAAAAATCTGATCACATAAGGTGTGGTTAATCAACATAACAAGGTGATTAATTTTAGCTGTAATGACAGAGTATTGCTAACAGCAGCCCATATGCTAATGCACATTTAACTTACATTTTCTGGCCACAAAAATTAATGGATAACTAATCAGAAGTGCATGGGAAATATAGAAGTGCAAATTTTCTGCCATCAGATGCTAAATCATCTTTAGTTTACTGTTATCTATGTAACATCTCCAGTACCAAAATCTAATTTTCAAAAATTATGCTGACCTTTTAAGCTAAAACTTCTTATGACCACCTATTTTATCTGATTAGTTAAGTAATAAAGTTTTCACTCAAGTAATTGATTTGTTTGTCATAACTATACATTTTCATATATTGCAATTAATATCTTTATAATTTTATGCTGTTATATTTTTACTTCAGCTGAGTTCAAGATTTCCCCCATTTCTGTCATCAAAAAGCCTAACTGTGAGCTGCATTTCACACTCATTATGTACATTGTAAGCTGTAGAAAATATATCAGTACTATCATTTCCAAATGGGGATTCAATATACCTCTAGTTACACAAGACAAAAGAGAATGAGCTAGTTAGAATATGAAGAAATATTATTATGAGTTGATGCCCACATACACATTAAACTTCTTGAAGTCCTTTTTATATATGCAAGAAAAGAAAAGCTTACCCAACAGTATTTGTAGCTGGAACTTAGCTTACTGCTGCAATTCAAACCATTAAAGGCAAATGTTTGTATGGAAATTTATATGTACATCCAATACAAAACACTTATCTCAAATAGTTAAATCTCATCTTCAGTAACCTTCACTAGCAGCAGCAAAATGCTTTCCTTCACATACAATGGGTGCCACAACAGGTATGAGTGTCTTTTCTCTTAAAAGGCTTAGTCCTTCAGTCCTAATGAGAAAACAAAAAATTAAGGGTGGAGAATGCATGGATACACAACAAAAATACCAAAGAATATAAAATATATATATACAATACAGGAAATCTGTAACAACTATCAAAATATTGGAATATTGGGTACAAGAGATTTACATTGATGTGCAAAACAGTACAGGCTAATTACACTGAGCTAATCAGAACATGAACTGTGAGCAAATAAACCACAATAAATATTTGAATGTTTCAGCTACCACAAATACCTCGGCTTTGAAGAAATTACAATATGCTGATAAAACAGAGACAGATCATAAGCTCGATAAGACAAAACACACATGCCACAACCACTGTGCAAGGAATGACCTTTTAGCTACGTCTCTCACTAATTATACCAAAAAAAAGTAAGATATGATGTAAAGGAAGAAAAGGCAACAAGAAGGACTTTAAATATCAACAGATAACCAAAAGAGGAAAGTTTAATTAGAGCATATATGCTGTAGAGCATTAATGCTATAATTAATATTAGACAGAAAAAGCAGATTATTCACGAGAGAGTTAAAATGCATGAAAACAATACAGAATAGCAACTAAATCAGGTAAAGAAAACATTTGGTACCAGAAGTGAATGAAATATATGACTGATAGCTTATTTATGGAATATCAAAGTAACTGATGATCCTAAAATGTTTACTGCTCTGTAAAATGAATAAGAGAACATGAAGTTTTAGAATACCAAAAATGTGCAGTGACTAGAAATGGGGTGGCCAAAGAGAATCAAATCTATTTTTGGAATGAACAGGAAATACAGGCAATTTAGAGATGTATGATTGCTGTGTTAATAATTTAATGTATTTCCATGTATTATGAGAATATTTCTTCAAAAATCAAAATGTGCATACATATGTTTACAGGGTCATAGTTTGAGAGGAGCCAGAAGTGCAAATCTTCACTGTAAGGTACTCATGTTCAAATGTTTCTTTGTTCATTTGTCTCTTACTTCTATTCCTTTTTTTTTTTAATCCTTTAAATATCTGTGCACCCTTTGTGTTTTAACTTTCACTTTCCTCATCTACTGTGTTTAGTATCACCATCATTTTATGTTTCACATACAAAGTGGTTTTGTTGTGAATCAGGAGATATTACCAGTGATGTTTTGCATTGTCATATAATTCCAAGAAATGGTTAGTGCAGTGTCTCACATGTAAAAGTTACTGTTTTAATGTCCTCTGCTAATCCAGAGAATCTGTATTTGTACTGTGAAGTACAGTTTTAAATAAAGGAGCTCCAGTTCTATTAACTGATCTTGTAGCACACTATTAAAAACACCTTGTCTATTAGTTTAAAATGAGTATTTACTAGCAATGGTCAAATCTGCAATTTGGTATACTGGTCAAGCCCTAAAACAGGAAAAAGAAATAGATAAACTTTTGGTAAATGTAGCTAATTCCTAACCCTTATCATTGTTGTTTATAATGCAAAGTTTTTGGATATGAACACTGTCATAATTATAGGTGGGTTATTAATAATTCAAAAACGATTATCTTAATAATGTATTTGTGGAATAACTTTTTACGGGTCTTTTAGAGGTTATTTTTAATGAAAGTTGGTTGTCAAATTTTCGAACTAAAGCCTAGTTCGTCATCAGGACTATGTCACTGGAGTAGTTGCTGCCACTCAATTGGAAGAGACCATCCGCAATTATCGTTAATTGTGGTACTTCTTCTTGCTATTTCGATCCCTTCTTCTAGTTTTCTCTTTACTAAGTTTGACTGGTGGGCGATTATTTTCACTGAGTCCCAATTTATGGAGTGTCCACTTGCTTGTACATGTCTGTCTAGCCCTGTTTTGTTCCCAATGTTCCTAATAGCTGCTTGGTGTTCTTTCATTCGGACCTTAATACTTCTCCCTGTTTCTCCTATATAGCTGAGTCCGCAGTTACAGTCGATGCAGTAAATTACTCCTTCCTGCAATTGGATGTCCAATTCTTTCTGCTTTAAAGCTGGCAGGAATTTCTTTATTTTGTTATTAAGATCTGGAGCTAGCCTGATATTATATTTTGCTCCGATCCTTTTCAGTTTCTCGAAAAGTCCCTTGTGGTACGTAATTTTGCTGGTGAATTTGAAGTTGGTTTTTTCCTACTTCTTTTTTTTTTTTTTTTTTTTTTTTTTTTTGGCACTTGTTTAAATATTTTCTCAACATATGGGGAGGGGTAATTGTTTTCTGCCAACATTTCCTTTAATTCTTCTTTGTGAAGATCTTTTTGAGAAGCTGAAGAGACCAGGATTTCAATTTTTTCCAAAAATTGTCTCGCTGTATTCGATTTAATATAATCAGGGTGGAATGAGCAGAAGTCTAACATCTTCCCTGTGTTGGTGGGTTTTCTAAAAAGCTGAGTGAATATTTTCCCTTCTCTTGAGGTCAAGGTTAAATCCACGTAATTGATGCTATGGTCTTTTTCCTGTTCCAGGGTGTACTTCAAGGTATTCTCTAGTAAGTTAAATTCTTCCAGAATCTGAGAGGGTAGAGATTGGTCCACAGTATCTACTATAATTAGGACATCATCCATGTACCTTACATAGAGAGCAAACAAGGAGGGTTGTATAAGGATTTTTGCCTCTAGTTTACTTATATAATAATTTGCTAGCAGAGGTGCTAGTGGAGAACCCATTGCAAGTCCTGAAGTTTGCCTGTAATATTTCTTTCCAAACTGGAAGAAATTATTCTTGAAGGAAAATAGGAGCAGTTCATATATGCCAAGTAGTATTTCTCTATTGTGATTATGGAATACTATTTTTTCCGCAAGGTCATCTGCAATGAATTCCAGTAGGAGGTCCAGGTGAAATGAAATAGTATTCCATAATCACAATAGAGAAATACTACTTGGCATATATGAACTGCTCCTATTTTCCTTCAAGAATAATTTCTTCCAGTTTGGAAAGAAATATTACAGGCAAACTTCAGGACTTGCAATGGGTTCTCCACTAGCACCTCTGCTAGCAAATTATTATATAAGTAAACTAGAGGCAAAAATCCTTATACAACCCTCCTTGTTTGCTCTCTATGTAAGGTACATGGATGATGTCCTAATTATAGTAGATACTGTGGACCAATCTCTACCCTCTCAGATTCTGGAAGAATTTAACTTACTAGAGAATACCTTGAAGTACACCCTGGAACAGGAAAAAGACCATAGCATCAATTACCTGGATTTAACCTTGACCTCAAGAGAAGGGAAAATATTCACTCAGCTTTTTAGAAAACCCACCAACACAGGGAAGATGTTAGACTTCTGCTCATTCCACCCTGATTATATTAAATCGAATACAGCGAGACAATTTTTGGAAAAAATTGAAATCCTGGTCTCTTCAGCTTCTCAAAAGATCTTCACAAAGAAGAATTAAAGGAAATGTTGGCAGAAAACAATTACCCCTCCCCATATGTTGAGAAAATATTTAAACAAGTGCCAAAAAAGAAGCAGGAAAAACCAACTTCAAATTCACCAGCAAAATTACGTACCACAAGGGACTTTTCGAGAAACTGAAAAGGATCGGAGCAAAATATAATATCAGGCTAGCTCCAGATCTTAATAACAAAATAAAGAAATTCCTGCCAGCTTTAAAGCAGAAAGAATTGGACATCCAATTGCAGGAAGGAGTAATTTACTGCATCGACTGTAACTGCGGACTCAGCTATATAGGAGAAACAGGGAGAAGTATTAAGGTCCGAATGAAAGAACACCAAGCAGCTATTAGGAACATTGGGAACAAAACAGGGCTAGACAGACATGTACAAGCAAGTGGACACTCCATAAATTGGGACTCAGTAAAAATAATCGCCCACCAGTCAAACTTAGTAAAGAGAAAACTAGAAGAAGGGATCGAAATAGCAAGAAGAAGAAGTACCACAATTAACGATAATTGCGGATGGTCTCTTCCAATTGAGTGGCAGCAACTACTCCAGTGACATAGTCCTGATGACGAACTAGGCTTTAGTTCGAAAATTTGACAACCAACTTTCATTAAAAATAACCTCTAAAAGACCCGTAAAAAAAGTTATTCCACAATCACTATGAATAGAGGTGCCATAAATGCATTTACAACTAGGATTAATAATGTAGTTATATTGAACATCCTTTCAAACGTGGTTAAGTTATGAATACCCCTTTGATTACAGAACCTGCACTATTCCAGAAAAATTTGCTACAACTTTCGTAAACAGATCTGCATAACCTACGTAAACCTAGCGACTTTTAATTTAGCTACAAATTTAGAACATTACATAATATGCTAAAAGCAAGCAAATCACAGCAAAATATACAGTTGTCATTCACAGTAAATTGCAATCGACGATTGAATCCCAAAGAACTTCCTAGTAAACGGAAAATAAAGTTATACTAACCAGTGGAATAACATACCTGGTATTTTCTTTTTAAATTTATTTGCTCAGCTGAATGCCACACAGGATCCCATGGAAACTAAATATGAACAAGCTAAAGTACGTTGTCAAACACAGAAAAAAACCAAGCTGACAAACCAGTTTAACGAAAAATATGAGCTTCTAAAAATCACAAATTTTCAATGCTTTTCTATGGCAGACACGACCAAGAGGGTAACCAAGCACGCGGAGGGATATCATAGCAGTTAACAGGTCGGCTTCAGAAATCTGCGGTTACAGCGTCTCCTATATTTCCTACCTCCATGGAATAAACATGTGGCCCATTCCATCTCAATTCAGGCAGAGCATGTCAGTTGACCCCTTTAGATTTGTTCCAAAAAATTACAGTAGCTACTCCTACTACAGATATAAGATATAAATTTTTTGGAGCAAATCCATTTGGAATATCACTTGCTGCACCATTTTGAAATTTGGTGAAAAACGCGTTTTTTGAAAGGAATCAAAAACGGCATATTTTTAAAATGTTATTGCGTTTAAACTATTTGGGAGATTCAGTTCATTTTTGTTTTGTTTTGTAGCTAATGAATTGATTTTTATTGACATACTTTAAATATGCATGTTATAATTATTAGTAATTAAAAAAATCCACTTTTTATGTACAAAATTTTGGTTTTTCTGACATTTAACGATTTTTTTCTTACACTAAGAAAAGTTTTTTTAAATAAATAAAGATGGCAATGTGTAGTCCACCAATGGTAGTTTTACAGCAAATTTTATTTATTGCCTAACATATATACAGTCTATACAATTCAACTTCAAAGTATGCAAAAGTACGAAAATGCACTATTTTCAAGTAGCAATAACTCAAAAACCCCATTTTTTAAAAATCTTAAAACTTGACCTTATGTTGTCCTATTAGTATATTATCAATTGGTGGGGGCAGAATTGTGTGTTTTTGTCTCGTAAATTTTGAACGTTTTTTGAAAATGACAGTTCAACATTTGCAGGTCGCAGAAAAACACTACAAAGTTTTGTTTTAAATTAGCACTGAAAGTTAAAATATAGGCCAATAGACTAATCATAATACTTAAAGTAAAAATATTTAAAATATTAATCTAGTAAATAAAAAATATAAAATAATTTTAATTATTATATAATAAATTCTGTAATAAAGTTACAGTTGTTAAATGAACTGACCTAGTCTTAATGCTTAAACAACAAATAAGCTTGTTCTACACCTGTGTAATGCTGAATCAACAGGATCATACATGCACATGCATGACCAGTGTTTGCTCACTGCACAGCTAATCAACTGTCTCACTAGTCCCGCCCCCTCCATGGCCACACCCACCTGTGCTATAACTACAGTGCAGTCTGTTCTTTTGTTTGGAAGAGTAACACTTGATATGTGTTTGTGATTTCTCAGATATGTTTTTTACATTTTTGCTGAATAGGCCTATTTAATAATGTCAGATTATCATAGTTCTGAACAAATTAAGTGTGTGGACTATATTAGAAGACACAAAAAAACTGTATACAAAAGTAAGAGTGTGAGGTTATGTGGTGTTGGTGATTTAGCTGATTCAATTCAAAGGATTGTAAGTAGGTCTGTTATTCTAAAAAGTAATGACAGTTTGTGTAGGAATTGTGTTGTTTTTTATAAAAAAAAATTTGGGGAACTTACAAATGAACTTGAACAAGAAATTTCATCTGATGAACCTTTTATTGCAAGTGAGGAGATTGTAAATGCTGTCAACAAAAGTATTAACATTCTTGATGTAAATATGTCGCCATTGAAATCCCCTTCACAAGTTAGGCCTGAGAGGAGGCAAAGTTATGTAAAAAGAAAAAAGTTGAAATTAGAGGAAGTACTAGTAACTGCATCTGAAGAAATTAGAAGAAGTGTATAGTGTCAATGATGACATTTCAAGTGAACCTTCTGCTGAAAAACCTGACTGTTATACTTGCAATCAGTGGTTTTTTAACATTAACACAGCTCTTCAAAATTCTAAATACAATGAAAAAGTGCAATTGTTGACACTGTTACCACATACTTTTACTAAAACGCAACTGGAGGCAAAGTTACCTTCAGTATCAAAGTACATCATAGATAAGTCACGTAGTGTTAAAAAAGAAAAAGGAATTTATGCTAAACCTGATCCCTACAGTGGACATCCATTGTCTGCAGATACTAAGGCAATTGCTTTGTCATACTACCTAGATGACAGCAAAGACTGCACAAGAGAGAGTCCAAACAAAAAAGATGTTATATGTGTTAAAGATGGTAATGGTGAGAAAGTTAAAAAGGCAAAAAGATTTATGACAAGATCAATCAAAGAGACATACAGTATATTGAAAAAGGAAAACGAAGGAATAAAAATTGGACTTTCAAAATTTTATTCACTATGTCCAAAGTGGGTGAAAATTCAACCTATACAAGCAGTTTGTACTTGCATTTACTGTAGTAATCTTACACTAATAAGCATAGCTCTCCAAAATGTAACTAATGAAAAGTATACTGAAGAGGCTCTTTACTTAAGTGTTTGTGTAACAAAACAGACAATGAAGATTGTTGGCTCCAAATGTGTGGTGACTGTCTCGGTACAGATGCACTGACAGCTGATACTCTCTGCTTGTTGAATGAAGAAGTTACATATGCTATTTGGGAACGTAATGACCTTATAAAGAAAACTGTACCTACTGAAAGGTTCCTCGAAGATGCTAGACATTGGATTAATAAAGCAATTCCTCATAATTATATCCGAAAAATCCAGAGAGAAGCCAAAGCTAAAATCTCTGCGAAAGGGAGTTCTGTGTGTGTTTTACATTTTGATTTTGCAGAGAACTGGTCAGTTATATTGCCTGATGAGATACAAAGCTATCACTGGCAAAATGTACAAATCTCATTGTTTACATGTGTTGCACAAATTGGTCAAGTGAAAGAAAGTTTTGCAGTAGTGTCTGATGATATAACCCATGACACAGCTCATGCTCTCTGTGCCATAGGTCTTATAAAAAATGACATTTCAAAATCGTATCCATTGAAAACTAAGACCTCAGTAGTTTTACGTTTCAGATGGAGCTGCCGCACATTTCAAAAATCGATATCAACTTCATGAGTTATCTAAGGGTAATCCAACTATAGAAAGAAAGTGGATATTTTCAGCTACTGGGCATGGTAAGAGTGCATGCGATGGTATAGGTGGCATATGCAAGCACTATGCTACAAGATTTAATCTACAAAAAGAATCTGTGGAAGCCATAAGAGACGCAGCTTCATTTGTTTGTACAATTTCAAATCTTATACGTAATACGAAAATACTACACCTCAAAAGTGAAGTTGTTCAAAAATTCAGGTCTTGTAAAGAAAAAGAATGGATCACTGTAAAACCTGTTGTAGGATTACAATCTCAGCATTATTGGTTGGTGCAAAATAATGAAGCTTATATGGCAAGAACAATTAAACATAATGTGCAGAAAGTAGAAATAACAAGCCAAGTAAAAAACAGGTACTCTTTGAGTGATTTCATAGTAGGTCAATTTGTTGGGTGTGTATATAATTATTATTGGTGGATGGGACAGATAAAGAGCATATCTCTAGAGCTCGAAGACATTACTGTGTCGTTTATGCATCCCCATGGCCCAGCTAAAGGGTTCCAATGGCCAGAGGAATGTGGAAAGAGAGAGGATGTATGTGCAGTGCCATTAAACAATGTAGTGCTAAAGGTGAAGGAACCCACTCCCAGCGGACAATCCGCTCGACTCCACATTTTCGATACCAAGGAGCTGAAATAGATCCAACAGATCTGCAGTGTCTGAACTTTATGTAAACTTACTCTGTAATTCTTTTAGTATAATGTTTATAGATCTCAGCTAACATGGAGTTGTTTACGATTATTTGTTTTAGTGTTACAGAAAGCAGAAAATTGTAAAAAGACAAACAGTTCAATGAGTTCTCGGTTTTCCACATTTTCTATGTTTTTCTTTTTGTTCTTTTTTCATTATTTTTTTCTAAATGAGTAACTTAAGTTTACTTATAAAAGTGTTCAGTGGAGCTTAAAAATCAGGGTGGCTTTAAAATTTCATTGTAAAGAACAATTGTACACGTTTTTGTATCGTTTCTATTTGCGACCCGCAAATGCTCGAGAAGTGTCATTTTCAAAAAAACGTTCAAAATTTACGAGGCAAAAACACACAATTTTGCCCCCACCAATTGATAATATACTAATAGGACAACATAAGGTCAAGTTTTACGATTTTTAAAAAATAGGGTTTTTGAGTTATTGCTACTTGAAAATAGTGCATTTTCGTACTTTTGCATATTTTGAAGTTGAATTGTATAGACTATATATGTTAGGCAATAAATAAAATTTGCTGTAAAACTACCATTGGTGGACTACACATTGACATCTTTATTTATTTAAAAAAACTTTTCTTAGTGTAAGAAAAAATCGTTAAATGTCAGAAAAACCAAAATTTTGTACCTAAAAAAAGTGGATTTTTTTTAATTACTAATAATTATAACATGCATATTTAAAGTATGTCAAGTTAAAAATCAATTCATTAGCTACAAAACAAAAATGAACTGAATCGCCCAAATAGTTTAAACGCAATAACATTTTTAAATATGCCGTTTTTGACATTCGTTTCAAAAAACGCGTTTTTCACCAAATTTCAAAATGGCGCAGCAAGTGATATAAATTTTTTTGGAGCAAATCCATTTGGAATATCTTATATCTGTAGTAGGAGTAGCTACTGTAATTTTTTGGAACAAATCTAAGGGGGTCAACTGACACATGTTGGTATTCTCTGACTGAATTGAGATGGAATGGGCCATGTCTCACTTAGGGTCGCCATTTCTTTTTTGGAGAGACTGGGCATTCTCTTCTTTTTTTCTTAATCTGTCGGGGAAGGAATTTCTAGTCATGTACGAAATTTATTTTTGTTTACCTGACTTCAGATCAGTGATAAGCTGAGATGGGGGGGGGCTACATCTCAATTTTGTAGATATTGCTTCGAATAAGCTAAGTTACTGAGCCTGTTGCTGATGCTGTCCGTTTAATAATAATAATATATATATATATATATATATATATATATATTCTATAAAGAAGATACCTAAGCAAAAAAATTTGCTTAGGTATCTTCTTTATAGAATGTGAATTCTGAATTTTCAAAACTGCTGCGTTGCGCGTTTTGATTTTCAGGTTATTTGGCACCCTTCGTTTTAAATTCTAAAATTTTTTCCTTAGTCTTCAGTTTTGCTCTTAAGTATATATATATATATATATATATATATATATTGATCGAAAGTGTTTTTTTTTTTTTACAAGAAATGAATATTTAGATTTTATATTTAGCGATTGATAGGGAAAATGTAGAGGTACCGATACCTAAATAAGGCAACAGATATTAAGCGATGGCCACATTGCCATATTTATGAAGAAAATAATCGAACTATAAAAGTTGGTCAGATGCATTATTTCTTAAAAAGAAACTGATTAATCAGTGCATCCTTCCAGTTTTTACACATGGAGCACAGACATGGACCTGAACTAAAATAGACATACAGATGTTGCAGACAACTGAAAGAAGCATGTACAGATGCATGTTTGATGTTACCAGGAAAGATACAAATACACTGCTGGCCACCCAAAATGCAACACCAAGAAGGAAGCATCCGATTGGCCTGAAATTCGCAGCATGCGTCGCCCGCGAGAGGACATGCAAACGATTAGCATTGCAGGGCATATACAAATCATGTGCACCCGGCACGCCACCGAGAAGCACTATAAGAAGGCTGCACAAAAGGCGAGGTGTAAGTAGTGGAAGTGTGTTGTGCTGCCGGACCTGCGCGTAGGAAGCTTCACGATTTCCTGATGCCTCGTTGCAGAATACAGCAGTCGTTCCAGCATGTTTCGGAGTTTGACTGAGGACGAATAGTGGCTTATCGCGACAGCGGTTTATCGTACCGAGACATCAGCGCCCGTGTGGGACAACATCCAGCCACAGTAAGGCGAGTATGGATTCGGTGGGTGCAGGAGGGACGGACGGACCGACGTGAGCGATTGCCGCAGCCGCGGCACACCACCAAACGAGAGGACGGGCATGTTGTGCGGCGGGCATTGACGGCTCACACCGCCACATCACGAGCGTTAGCGCAGGAATTAGGGTGTGTTGCGCAACAACCTGTGTCAGCACGTACCGTTCGATGTCGTCTGCAGGAGTGGGGACTTATCGCACGGCACCCATTGCTCCGATTACCATTGACGTTACACCACCGGCGAGTGCGGCGGCAGTGGGCCGTTGAACGCCGCACCTGGACTACGGATTGGTACGACATTGTCTTCTCCGACTAATCCCGCTTCTGCCTGCAACACCACGACGGTCGGATCCGCGTGTGGCGGCATCGTGGCGAGAGACTATGACGCTTGCATTATGCATCGCCATATCGGGCCGTCGCATGGAGTTATGGTTTGGGGAGCAATTGGTTATGACACCCGCACCCTCTGGTACGCATCGCCGGTACACTCAACAGCCACCGCTTCATCTCCGACATTTTGGAGCCTGTAGTCCTCCCTTACCTGCAGGACCTGCCAGCGGCCACGTTTCAACAGAACAATGCGTGCCCCCAGTGGCACGCATCGTGCAATAATTCTTCACGGCCCACCAGGTGTCACTGCTGCCATGGCCCGCCAATTCTCTCGATATGTCGCCCATCGAACACTTCTGGTCGCTGATCGGCAACCAAGTGGCCCGGCAAGCACCACCCGCGGCGTACATGACCTTGATGAACTGTGGCAACATGACAGCCTGATGAACTGTGGCAACGTGTGAAAGCAGCCCGGACCGACATACCCCAAGCCCACATCCAAAGCCTCTTTCGTTCGATGCCGCGGCATGTAGCGGCCGTTATTGACAGCCGTGGGGGCCACATGAACTATTGATGTCTGCGTGTTTCGCAAGTCGCACGGGCCTGTAAGCTCAATCGTTTCATCTTTGTATGTGTTGTTATGTGTCCAGTAAATCTGGCTTTGCTATCTCGTGTCCTTCTTGGTGTTGCATTTTGGGTTGCCAACAGTGTAGAAACTCTTGGATCGGGAAAATGACAAGAGTGGAAGACATTATGATCAGAATTCCTGAAATTGCAATGAGATGGACATATTGCTAGAAGAAAGAGCCACTGATGGAGAGTTGAAATATTGAACTGGATAGCAAGGGAAAAAACAATATCCAGAAGATGACAAGAGGGAGATGGGTGCATGAAATTTGAAAACATGAAAGAAACAAGCTCAAGGCAGAGTGTTGTGGAAGAAGAAACTTGGAGACTCATCCAGCAGTGGATTGATAGTGGTTGGAAATTTTATATACATACACATATATATGTATCATCATCGTCAACCATTATCAATCCACTGCTGGACGAAGGTCTCCTCAAGTTTCCTCCACAACGGTCTGTCTTGTGCCAGTCTCCTCCATGTCACTCCCGCATACTTTCGAATTTCATCCACCCATCTTCCATGTGGTCTTCTTCTGGGTCTTTTCCTGTCCCTTGGAATCCAATCTAAAATTTCGGCTGTCCATCGATGGTCTGTTCTTCTGGCAGTATGTCCAGCCCATTGCCATTTCAGGGATTTAACTCTGATCATGATGTCTTCCACTCTTGTCATTTTTCGGATCCACGTGTTCCTCTTCTTATCTCTCCTGGTTACACCAAGCATGCACCTCTCCATGCTTTTTTGAGTTGTCTGCAGCCTTTGTATGTCTCTTTTAGCTAAGGTCCACGTCTCTGCACCATACGTAAGCACTGGAAGGATGCATTGATCAAACACTTTTCTTTTAAGACATAATGGCATATTGCTCTTGAAAATTATGCTGTTTCTTCCAAAAGCTCTCCAGGCAAGTTTTGTACGCCGATTAATTTCTTCACCAATGTGACCCTCACTTGACATCTGCTGTCCAAGATAAACGTACGTGTCTGTTATCTCCAGCTTTTCTCCATCAATCGATAAATCTTCATTTCTTGTAAAAGCATTGTACATCACTTTTGTCTTCTGAAAGTTCATTTTTCATCCCACTTCTTTACTCTTGTCAGCAAGTTCCTGGATCATACTCTGTAGCTCTGATGGGGTAGTTGCAAAAATGACTACGTCAACAGCAAAACGAAGCTGGGTTAGATAATCTCCATTAATCTTTATCCCTTTGTTTTCCCAGTTCAGTGATTGAAAGACATTTTCCAATGTGGCATTAAAGAGCTTCGGAGATATGGTGTCACCTTGTCTCACTCCTTTTCCAATTTTTATGTGTGTTGTATTTTCAAACAGCCGAACCCTTGCACTTGCATTTTCATAGATGTTATTAATAATATTAATGTATGCATCTTCAATACCACAGGATTTCAGAGCCATTGCAACTGCTGATTGTTTCACCGAATCAAAGGCTTTTTCATAATCGATAAAAGCCATGCACAATGGAAGTTCATATTCCCTCGCTCTTTCAATTAGTTCTCTCAGTACGTGGATATGATCTATTGTGCTGTAGCCACTCCTGAATCCAGCTTGTTCTCTCGGTTGAGCCATGTCCAGTGTCACCTTCAAGCGGTGTGAAAGAACTTTAGTGAAGATTTTATAAACCACTGATAGGAGGCTGATAGGTCTGTAGTTCCTGAGATCCTCAATGTCACCTTTTTTATGTAGCAAGATCATTGTAGCGTTGTTCCAATCCTCAGGAATTTTCCCTTCATTAAGGCATCGAGTGAAAATTTGGGCGAGTACTGTTTCGATTTCTCCACTTGCTTCTTGTATGATGTCTACAGTAATTCCATCTTCTCCTGGAGCTTTTCCCCGCTTCATGTTCTTGATTGCATGTGCAACTTCTGCTGGAAGGACTGGAAGAACTCTGGTACTGGTACCTTTCATGATGTCTGGAGTACATGTATCATCCCTTTCATATAATTTGGAGTAGAAATCTTTCACTCTTATATCGTTGTTCAATTTTCGCTAAGTTGCGATGAACATACTTTTTACGTGGCTACGATATTCAAATTCGGTTGACATTAAATGTCCGTAAATACTGTTTCACACGTTATACAAGTTCAGCTATCGGGAGTTTGCAAAAGGACATTAACGTAGTATTGGCAATTGAAGTCAAGTATAATAATAATAATAATAAGTATCTATACTTACAATATTTATAGTGGCTGTAGGTGCTTCATATGTGCGTCATCCAAGAATGTGAATTCTTTCAATTGTGAAGTTAAAATTCATGATATTGTAAAATCTGCTCCAGATAAAATTAAACAAGATGAATTTTTTACAATGCAAAAAAATCCTTTAACATCGATGAAATAAGAAACTGAATTAAAACCTTGTTGAATTTTTTAAAAACGAACTAAAATCCTGAAGAGGAGACTATCTTGACCGCGAAGCATCCTGATACACAATGAAAACCAAAGATGAATTATACTTTTGCCAAAACCTCAAAAATAAACAATCTTGAAAAAAGAAAATACAAACATACAAATCTCCCGAATGCGAAGCACCAAACTAGTTTCTGCTACAATTTATAGCCATCATCAGTGGTAGGTGCACGGACAATAGGATCACCGCACTCACTCGCTCCGGTATGCAGCCTAACCCCAATGTATGTTCAGCCCTGTCGTGTAGATATTTGCGCATCATGATTTAGGTTCAACTGCACATATCAATGGTGTCGCCATCTGTAGTCAAACAAAAATATACTAGTAGCTTTTACGTAGAAATATTCAACTGTATTTTTTTAAGCAATATTTGATGTCACATGTTTTTTGTTAATATTTTTCCTCTTGAAATGTTTCCTCTCCTGTTCAATAAGGTACCTCCATGCAAAGTGAAGCTCCACTGGACTATTAACGTTACAGTTGTATCTTTTGGTTTTCTCAATGACTACAGCCTCGGAGGTTAGAATCTGGGCATGTGATCTATGTGATGTTAGAATTTTTGTGTTAGTCCAAATCAGGAGTTACATGATTTTTGATACAATGTTGTATTAATGAAGTTTTTTCATCTTTTCTTGTCCAGTTCGTAATATGTTCATTTAATCTAGTCAAAAATCTTCTACGCGTACTTCCGATATATACTTTGTCTTTTTGGTTATCATCCGTAACTGTTGGAATGACATAAACCCCAGATTTATTTAGAATTGATCTATTATTAGTAGTAGTAAGTATGCTTCCATTGTCAATAACTGTTTCTGCGATGTTAATATTGTTGTTGTAACATTCTTTTTTAAAATAGTACTAATAGGAGGTAAGTATGGAAATTTTCCATAATATTGCTGTATTTCTTATTTAATGTTATTATCGAAACGATGTATATTGGCCGTAATGTTGTTATATAAAGATTTGACTAATCCTTTACTATATCCAAATTCTTCTGCAGAAGAGATTCTACACACCCTTGGAAATATAAGACTGCAGCATTCCGCTTTTATATTAAAAGAGCAATGACACACTCATCTAATAAAGAATTGGAGATCAAAGAGCTAAAATGGATTGAAAAAACTGCAGAAGAATTTGGATATAGTAAAGGATTAGTCAAATCTTTATATAACAACATTACGGCCAATATACATCGTTTCGATAATAACATTAAACAAGAAATACAGCAATATTATGGAAAATTTCCATACTTACCTCCTATTAGTACTATTTTAAAAAAGAATGTTACAACAACAATATTAACATCGCAGAAACAGTTATTGACAATGGAAGCATACTTACTACTAATAATAATAGATCAATTCTAAATAAATCTGGGGTTTATGTCATTCCAACAGTTACGGATGATAACCAAAAAGACAAAGTATATATCGGAAGTACGCGTAGAAGATTTTTGACTAGATTAAATGAACATATTACGAACTGGACAAGAAAAGATGAAAAAACTTCATTAATACAACATTGTATCAAAAATCATGTAACTCCTGATTGGACTAACACAAAAATTCTAACATCACATAGATCACATGCCCAGATTCTAACCTCCGAGGCTGTAGTCATTGAGAAAACCAAAAGATACAACTGTAACGTTAATAGTCCAGTGGAGCTTCACCTTTGCATGGAGGTACCTTATTGAACAGGAGAGGAAACATTTCAAGAGGAAAAATATTAACAAAAAACATGTGACATCAAATATTACTTAAAAAAATACAGTTGAATATTTCTACGTAAAAGCTACTAGTATATTTTTGTTTGACTACAGATGGCGACACCATTGATATGTGCAGTTGAACCTAAATCATGATGCGCAAATATCTACACGACAGGGCTGAACATGCATTGGGGTTAGGCTGCATACCGGAGCGAGTGAGTGCGATGATCCTATTGTCCGTGCACCTACCACTGATGATGGCTATAAATTGTAGCAGAAACTAGTTTGGTGCTTCGCATTCGGGAGATTTGTATGTTTGTATTTTCTTTTTCAAGATTGTTTATTTTTGAGGTTTTGGCAAAAGTATAATTCATCTTTGGTTTTCATTGTGTATCAGGATGCTTCGCGGTCAAGATAGTCTCCTCTTCAGGATTTTAGTTCGTTTTTAAAAAATTCAACAAGGTTTTAATTCAGTTTCTTATCTCATCGATGTTAAAGGATTTTTTGCATTGTAAAAAATTCATCTTGTTTAATTTTATTTGGAGCAGATTTTACAATATCATGAATTTTAACTTCACAATTGAAAGAATTCACATTCTTGGATGACGCACATATGAAGCACCTACAGCCACTATAAATAAATATTGTAAGTATAGATACTTATTATTATTATACTTGACTTCAATTGCCAATAGTACGTTAATGTCCTTTTGCAAACTCCCGATAGCTGAACTTGTATAACGTGTGAAACAGTATTTACGGACATTTAATGTCAACCGAATTTGAATATCGTAGCCACGTAAAAAGTATGTTCATCGCAACTTAGCGAAAATTGAACAACGATATAAGTCATATATAACTGGAGATACAATATATATAAGCTTAGTGCAGAAGTTTTTTTCCCCTTTGTCTTGTTCTAGCCCTTAGTAATATGGTATCAAGGTATATTGCGCAAGATATTCGTATTTTTAAAAAGAATAGAATTAAACTTTGCAAGGAAATTGAACATCTGAACTTCCTAACTACTTGTAAGAATAATGATATTACGCCTAAATTTCTTCAAATTAGGGTTAACCCTATCAACTACAAAGATCGTAATATCATTGAAACATGCGAGCTGAAGAGATTAAGAGCTATAATTTGCAGTAAACGCAAAGATATCGATAAACTAAGTGTGAAAAACTACGAACTGTACAATCAGTGTATACAGTATGAAGACAAGGACAACAAGATCAAGATTGAGTTTATAAAACTGTATGCAATTTTGGACAGACAGCAAGAAAAGTGTAAACTAAAACACTTTCGTAAAATTGAAAATCTAATAAATGACAAGCACCAGAAAAACCATAGAATAGAGATTAATAAGCAAAATCTTTATATTAATGAATCTAGTTTAGAACTATCAAATCTGCAAATGAAAGCACTAGAAAGAGGTATAAGGTTTGCGTATCGACAAAAAGTGCCAAAAACGGAATACCTCATTCCGCAAATTGAGAACGTCATCCAAAGATTGCCTAATGCAAATAAAAATCCTACAAGATTTAAAATGGTCCGTGCTATCAACAACATGTACAACACCAATGAAAATACAAGAATCACATATGAGCGCGAAGCCCTAATGGAGTTGAGAAATAACCCTGCTATAAAGTGTATTATGGCGGACAAATCTAAGCAGATTGTCATCTTAAATACAGATGAGTATAATAACAAGATAACAGAAGCAATCAATAAGTTGAATGCCATCATAGTCAATAAGGACCCAGTTGACAGTATAATTAGGAACTTGGCTAATATAAAAAATCACAGTGACTTACTTACAATTATTAAAAGCAAATGTATTCCACCAGTAGGTGCTTGTACCCCAAATATTTTTGGTAAAATAAAAACACATAAGACTGGCAAACCTATTAGGCCTATTGTTAATAAGAATTTATCTCCTACTATTAACTTAGAGAGAGCACTATTTAACTACATCAAACCATTCTACAATAGCCATGAAGCCAGTATTACTAATGCTACTGAAGTTACCAACAAGTTAAAAACAATTAAAACCTCCAATTTCACAATGGCCAGTTTAGATGTCATCTCTTTATATCCCAATACTCCAACAGATGTCGCTATTGACTTAATTAATTCCAGATTGGATGAAGAAAATCTTACTGATAAAGTCAGAAACAGTATTGTATCTGCATTATCTTTTGTTGCAAATAATTATTTCACATTTAATGGGATAATTTATAAACAGCAATATGGCGCCCCTATGGGGTCCCCAATTTCAGGGCTACTGGCCGAAGTCGTTCTGCAAGATATTGAAAACTGTATATTAGATCATTCTAATATATACTTACCATATGTATATCTCCGATATGTAGATGATATTTTACTGTTTTGGCAGCACTCCAATCTTGAAATGGATAATTTCATTGCTAAATTTAACAATTGTTATCAATCTATACAGGTTAGTAAAGAAATTGAGGTTAATGGCCAGCTAAACTTCTTGGATATATCTATACAAAAGGATAACGGAATTATAGAATATTCTGTATACCGGAAGCCATCATATGTACAGGCAATTATCCCAAGAGATTCTACACACCCTTGGAAATATAAGACTGCAGCATTCCGCTTTTATATTAAAAGAGCAATGACACACTCATCTAATAAAGAATTGGAGATCAAAGAGCTAAAATGGATTGAAAAAACTGCAGAAGAATTTGGATATAGTAAAGGATTAGTCAAATCTTTATATAACATCATTACGGCCAATATACATCGTTTCGATAATAACATTAAACAAGAAATACAGCAATATTATGGAAAATTTCCATACTTACCTCCTATTAGTACTATTTTAAAAAAAGAATGTTACAACAACAATATTAACATCGCAGAAACAGTTATTGACAATGGAAGCATACATACTACTACTAATAATAGATCAATTCTAAATAAATCTGGGGTTTATGTCATTCCAACAGTTACGGATGATAACCAAAAAGACAAAGTATATATCGGAAGTACGCGTAGAAGATTTTTGACTAGATTAAATGAACATATTACGAACTGGACAAGAAAAGATGAAAAAACTTCATTAATACAACATTGTATCAAAAATCATGTAACTCCTGATTGGACTAACACAAAAATTCTAACATCACATAGATCACATGCCCAGATTCTAACCTCCGAGGCTGTAGTCATTGAGAAAACCAAAAGATACAACTGTAACGTTAATAGTCCAGTGGAGCTTCACCTTTGCATGGAGGTACCTTATTGAACAGGAGAGGAAACATTTCAAGAGGAAAAATATTAACAAAAAACATGTGACATCAAATATTACTTAAAAAAATACAGTTGAATATTTCTACGTAAAAGCTACTAGTATATTTTTGTTTGACTACAGATGGCGACACCATTGATATGTGCAGTTGAACCTAAATCATGATGCGCAAATATCTACACGACAGGGCTGAACATACATTGGGGTTAGGCTGCATACCGGAGCGAGTGAGTGCGGTGATCCTATTGTCCGTGCACCTACCACTGATGATGGCTATAAATTGTAGCAGAAACTAGTTTGGTGCTTCGCATTCGGGAGATTTGTATGTTTGTATTTTCTTTTTCAAGATTGTTTATTTTTGAGGTTTTGGCAAAAGTATAATTCATCTTTGGTTTTCATTGTGTATCAGGATGCTTCGCGGTCAAGATAGTCTCCTCTTCAGGATTTTAGTTCGTTTTTAAAAAAATTCAACAAGGTTTTAATTCAGTTTCTTATCTCATCGATGTTAAAGGATTTTTTTGCATTGTAAAAAATTCATCTTGTTTAATTTTATCTGGAGCAGATTTTACAATATCATGAATTTTAACTTCACAATTGAAAGAATTCACATTCTTGGATGACGCACATATGAAGCACTTACAGCCACTATAAATATTGTAAGTATAGATACTTATTATTATTATACTTGACTTCAATTGCCAATACTACGTTAATGTCCTTTTGCAAACTCCCGATAGCTGAACTTGTATAACGTGCGAAACAGTATTTACGGACATCTTTCACTCTTGTCAAAATTTCGCCTCTATTTCTTGTTACAGAACCATCTTTTCTTAGTGCCATAATCTGTTTTTTCCCCTTACTGAGATGTCCCTTTGCTACCTTTAGGCTTTGGTTGTTTTCAATTGCTTTCCTTACTAGTTCACAGTTGAATTTCCTTACGTCTTCAGTGATACTTTTTCGCGCTGTCTTGCATAGCTCTATATATTCCACTTTGGAAGTCACATCTTCTTTATTTGTCCTCATCACTCTTCTTTTTTGCATCAACATTTTGGTTTTTCCTGATAATTTGTTCACATGCAATTTGTTCTTAGACCCAGCTAATTTTGTTGCTGTTTCCATAAGAGCTTTGGTTACTTTTCTGTTAACTTCAGAAATATCCACTTCTTCTGATGTTAGGCCTTCTAAAGCAGAGAATCTGTTCTTCAGTTCCAACTTGAAGGTATCATGGTGTTTTTTAAGGTTGGTTATGTCAATACATTTTGTTTGTCTTATGAGCTTGCTACGTTCGAGTTTAGTGTTGAGGTGCATCTTACATCTCACCAATCTATGGTCACTGCCTGTGTTGAACTTGTTTAGCACACTGCAGTCTTCTATGACGAATTTTTTGTTACACATAATAAAATCAATTTCACTTGTCGTCCCATTTGGATGTCTCCATGTCCATTTCCTGTGTGGCTTTTTCTTGAAAAAGGAGTTCAAGATAAAAAAACCCTTCCGCCTCTGCAAACTCTACGAGAGTATTTTCACGCTGGTTTCTGTTGCTGTGACCGAATTTACCTACTGAAGTTTCATTCTGTTGCCGTTGCCCTATTTTTGCATTGAAATCTCCCATAATTATCTTCAAGTGCTGCTTACCTTTATTATTTAGATCACGAATTTCCTCATAAAATTCTTCAATTTCTTCTTCAGCATGACTTGTGGTGGGTGCATAAGTTTGAATAATCTGAGCCTGGTATCTTCTCGAGAGTTGGATAACAAGTCGTGCAGCTCTGAAAGAGGAACTTTTAACTTCTACAACTTTATCCTTCAGTTTCTTGTTTATTATAAATCCAATACCACTAGTTCTGCCAGTATCTGTCACACGATAGTAGAAGAGATGTCCACTTTTCAGTTCAATGAAATTTTCCCCTTTTCTCCTTACCTCACTTAGCCCGACGATGTCCCACTTGATCCTTTGTAGTTCCTCTTCCAATTCAAGAAGCCTTGAATCAGAAGATAGGGAGCGTCCGTTATACGTAGCCAAGGTCAGCATCAGATGGCAGCCTAGTCCGGTCCTCCGGGGATTCTTAGCACCCTCTGCCTTCATGTCGCACTGGCCGCTGCCTTGACCAGGTACATTCCAGCTGCCAGAGACTGAGGGCCAAGCTTTAAGTTGTGGAGTCATTTTGGAGGGGTTTGGCCATAACTCACCACGCTGGCCAAGCGGGTTGGTGAGTGTGGGATAGCATTTCCTCTAATCCCGATGGTATAGTTATACCGCTATTGGCGGTCATCAGAGCCCCTTTAGTGGGAACAGGATGTACCACGAGAAGGCGGAGTTGACATTTGTATATATATACTTAAGAGCAGAGCCAAAAACATAAGAAAAACACTCAAGAACTTAAAACAAAATGGCCACACCAGGAATATATATATATATATATATATATATACACACAAGTATATAAGGACAAAAAATGTAAAAAAATTAATGCGGGTGGCAGTGGCAGCGGAGACACACTCAAGGTCATGTACGCATTCTCAAGTGTCTCATTGTGACCCCTAGAAATATGACAATAAATATTTTTCCTTCTGATACACTCTCTCTTTGAAACTTCGACTTGATACCAACCACTGCAACTTGGACGGCGATGAAAAACATTTTGTAGAATTTTGAAGAGTCTGCCAGAATTTCGTGATGAGTTGTTATTGCGATACTCGCACACCGGCATTCTCGTTAATAAAAACGGATTGGAAACATATTTAGTCCAGTTTTAATTTTGAAGCCATGATAACAATTTAGTGTTGAAAAATTTGTTTTCCAAAATTTACCAACTTCGTAAATTTTCTAAACAATGATATCTGATTAAATGTTCTTTTCAAGGTAATTAAGTATAATGCACTACCTCAATTGAAATGCACAGCTTATTTTGGGGAGGGAGGGGGTATGCAGCAGAAAAAAATTGTACCCAGTGGAGTGACTTCAATGATTTTTGGTGAATAAATATTTACGTGAGTTTAAAAGCGAAAATTTCGTTGTGCTTGGTAAGTGAAGAAATTAATTTTGTGCAAGTATTTCGCTGCAGAAATTAATCTCTCTCTCTCTCTCCCTCCCCCCCTTTTTTTTTTTTTTTTTTTTTTGTTCAATTTATCCAATACTGAATTCTATTCTTAATCGCAATTTGTTCACATGCCTATTTTGACCAGAAGAGAAAATATAAGAAACTTTTTTGCAAAAGTCCCGGCAACTGAGTATTTGTCATTAGCAAACACAAATATTTTACAGTTCGATGGTGTTAGAATTATTACGTTGAATAAAAGCAGGAACAAACCAAAAATTGAAAAGAAAAAAAAACAAAAACAGGTTGAGTAATACATTCAAACATACCTTATTTAATACTTTATTTCAACATTAGTCATTATTTTAATTCATTCCCCTATTTTATTTCTTAACAAAGCTCACAGGCCCTGCGATGCATTCCCATCCAACGAGAGACTGCATTCGCGAGCACCCCGTGCTAGCGAGACTGCCATCAATGCAGTCCCCAGGGAAGTTTTATTCAAAAGCAACGAACTGATGTGGGAATAGGCAGAGTTTCCCACATGAGTTGGTTTCAACACCCGTCAGGGCAAGGAGGATAGAAATAAGGGGAGGGAGCATACCGAGCAATCTCTACGTAACGCTCTGAAGCCGACGCTCCTGAGTGGCAGCCATCTTACATTACCCGTCTGTGACTGCGTTCCCATCGAATTACATACAAACAACGGCAGGCAGGTTAGCACTTTTAAGGCCATCTTGCGATAAAAAAAAGTAATTTACATTTATGGATATAATCTATAATATCACCACTATTTTCTTTTCTTTCAAAGCAATGCGAGGTCACCTTTCACCGCTTCGCACGACAAAAATCCGACTTGTTACACGAAAGGTACATACTGTTTAAAGTAATGCATGGAACAGTTATATCTACTAAAAAAAAAAAAAAAAATATGCTGATTAATTTCATGTGATCGAGTGAATATTTTTGAAAACACAAACAGAACGAAATGCACCTTAAAAACGATAGTCCGTGCTAAACCTGATAATTTACTACAAAATTTTAACAAAGGGTACACGAAATATGCAAAATTGAAAAGCGTTTGTAGCGCACAATAAAATTCGATTAGCATTGATAGATTACTATATACCCATTCTCCTTACTATTATACCAATAATAAACACGATAATTTACAAAATAATAATTAAAAAAAACATTTATTGTGCGCTAAAAAAAACTACGGTAAAATATGCTTTTGACCGGGACTTACTGAAAACTGGACAGCTTTCTTCCAGTTCATACTGGAAATTTTTTGCTATTCCATCATTTTAATAAAAATTCTTCATGCGCTAAACAATATTTTAATTAGAAAAACCTTTCAGCACGATAAGATATATTTATTAATACAGTCTTTACTAAAAAATAGACATTTTTAAGGCACAACAACTTACAAGATCTTTCAAAGCACCAAGTGCTCCATCGTCAGGTATTTCAATATACATAAACAAAACAACGGATAAAAGCAAGAAGCATTTTCAAATTACGCGAGCACGTGATAACAATAACGAGATTTACATTAAATATAGTAGAAGTTTTGTCATGCGCTAAATGGTTTCAACAAATAATACTATGAATTGCTATTACATATATATGCGAAGAAAATATATACACACAGGAAAATTAATAATTTGATATTAATTGTCAAACTGTAAGTGAATTATTAGGAGTTAAGTGTTGCTGGATAGGAGTATGCTGCTCTGGCCGCATTGACATGGCCCAAGGCACTGGAACAAAACGTGGAGTTTCTTCATTACAGCAGTCAGAGCTGTGCAAATAATATACATAAACTTTCAGCGAATCGAAGAGATCGCTTTGTACGATTTGAGCTCAGCACACTGGCTTTGGTCCAGTCTGGTCGGTAGATACCTCTATTAAGTAATTGTGCAAGAGAGGTAGCATCAGAGTTATTAGTAATTGAGTACTTGTGCTCATATATTCTTGTTCGCAATGGGCGTGCAGTGGATCCTATATATGCAATTGCTGGATCTTCTGAGTCAACAGGAATTGAGGGTATTTTGTAAACCCCATGTCTGTTCAGTGTGGAAACTTGGTCCCGGTCTTTTTGCACGATGGCTCTAATACTTTTCATACTTTCACCAAACGCAATGTGGTGTTTTTTGCATATGTTCTTTAGTATTGTAGTGACTTCAGGTATATAAGTCCACAGTGCCAACATATTTTGTAATTCTGGTTTCCCTTTGTAAGGTACTTTTGTCTAGACATTTCACTGATCGAGCAATTTTTTCAACGATCGTTTTATGGTAGCCATGCGCCATCGTAATCATCTGGATATGATTTAACTCATTTCTTCTAGCCTGGATATTGGAGGAGTGGGTGAAGGTTCTTCAGACCATGTACTCTATTAGCTCCTAGTTTTTGTTTTCTTGGGTGCGATGAATTATGCGGAATAATAGCAGATTGTGTTGCAGGCTTTCTGTACACTGAATAGGATAAACAATTGGTATCGGGGTGTCTTTTTAGTAATATGTCAAAGAATGGAAGAGTATTATCATTTTCATGCTCAATGGTAAAATTTATGGAACTGTAATGTTTTGAGAGCTGTTTAGCAAACTCTTCAATTTTGTTTTTATGATGCGGCCAGAAAACAAGTATGTCGTCTACATATCTAATGTAGAGATCAGGCTTGAGTTGGAAATATTGTAAAAGATTGTTTTCTAGGTCTTGCATTAACAATTCAGCGAGCACCCCTGAAAGTGGGGAACCCATCGGCGCACCTCCAGTCTGGCGGTAAATGGTTCCTTCATACCGGAAGAATGTGCGTTTCTGTACGAAACAGAGCATTTATAATTGCTTGGATTTCATTAATAGTATAAGAATTCAAAGCCAATAGATGGTTCTCAAACCATTAACTACAGGTTCCTGCTACTCAGTTAATAGCTCTGTTAAGGCTATTGACAACATTAAGCCATTCTTACGAAAGGGAAAGCCGTTTGCTATGGCATCACTCGATGTCTCTTTGTACTCCAATGTGCCGATTGGAGACGTGCACTCCATTATTGAGAACCGTCTATTGGCTTTGAATTCTTATACTATTAATGAAATCCAAGCAATTATAAATGCTCTACGTTTCGTACAGAAACACACATTCTTCCGGTAAGAAGGAACCTTTTACCGCCAGACTGGAGGTGTGCAGATGGGTTCCCCACCTTCAGTGGTGCTTGCTGAATTTTTAATGCAAGACCTAGAAAACAATGTTTTACAATATTTCCAACTCAAGCCTGATCTCTACATTAGATATGTAGACGACATACTTGTTTTCTGGCCGCATCATAAAAACAAAATTGAAGAGTTTGCTAAACAGCTCTCAAAACATTACAGTTCCATAAATTTTACCATTGAGCATGAAAATGATAATACTCTTCCATTCTTTGACATATTACTAAAAAGACACCCCGATACCAATTGTTTATCCTATTCAGTGTACAGAAAGCCTGCAACACAATCTGCTATTATTCTGCATAATTCATCGCACCCAAGAAAACAAAAACTAGGAGCTATAGAGTACATGGTCCGAAGAACCTTCACCCACTCCTTCAATATCCAGGCTAGAAGAAATGAGTTAAATCATATCCAGATGATTACGATGGCGCATGGCTACCATAAAACGATCGTTGAAAAAATTGCTCGATCAGTGAAATGTCTAGACAAAAGTACCTTACAAAGGGAAACCAGAATTACAAAATATGTTGGCACTGTGGACTTATATACCTGAAGTCACTACAATACTAAAGAACATATGCAAAAAACACCACATTGCGTTTGGTGAAAGTACGAAAAGTATTAGAGCCATCATGCAAAAAGACCGGGACCAAGTTTCCACACTGAACAGACATGGGGTTTACAAAATACCCTCAATTCCTGTTGACTCAGAAGATCCAGCAATTGCATATATAGGATCCACTGCACGCCCATTGCGAACAAGAATATATGAGCACAAGTACTCAATTACTAATAACTCTGATGCTACCTCTCTTGCACAATTACTTAATAGAGGTATCTACCGACCAGACTGGACCAAAGCCAGTGTGCTGAGCTCAAATTGTACAAAGCGATCTCTTCGATTCGCTGAAAGTTTATGTATATTATTGCACAGCTCTGACTGCTGTAATGAAGAAACTCCACGTTTTGTTCCAGTGCCTTGGGCCATGTCAATGCGGCCAGAACAGCATACTCCTATCCAGCAACACTTAACTCCTAATAATTCACTTACAGTTTGACGATTAATATCAACTTATTAATTATCCTGTGTGTATATATTTTCTTCGCATATGTAATAGCAATTCATAGTATTGTTTGTTGAAACCATTTAGCGCATGACAAAACTTCTACTATATTTAATGTAAACTTCGTTATTGTTATCACGTGCTCGCGTAATTTGAAAATGCTTCTTGCTTTTATCCGTTGTTTTGTTTATGTATATTGAAATACCTGACGATGGAGCACTTGGTGCTTTGAAAGATCTTGTAAGTTGTTGTGCCTTAAAAATGTCTATTTTTTAGTACAGACTGTATTAATAAATATATCTTATCGTGCTGAAAGGCTTTTTTAATTAAAATATTGCTATTCCATCATATAAGTTTTTGATCAAGTTTGACAAAATAGATCTTTCCTCAGCTTTTAATGTTACTTGAACTTCAAATAAACAATTCAATAAATCAGTCAGAAGCAAACGTCTTTCTAAACCTTAAATCTGTATGTGAGCCAGTAAATTTTAGTAAGAAAAATAACTACAATGAAAGAACAGAAAAAAAAATAAAAAATAAAAAAACATTCTGCCCTTGGGTGCTCCGATTTACATTGCTTTGATAGTTTGGTAGTGCACGCTCATGCCCTTGATCGGACACTACTTGTGTGGTCACCGAGCAACGCTGCAACAAAAAACGGGTTACAAATAAAATCCTCACCCACACAGAAAATGCAATTCAAAAGAATACTTTTTTTTTCGTGTCGTGCGATGTCTGACTTAATACCCCATGTTAGCCACACTTTACAGGAATATCAGACTTAGTTTCATTGCAATTTGTTAACTCTTAATATTACAAAACCAAAATGTATTTTTTTTTCTAGCCAAAAGGCTAGAGTTGAGGCTCCACCAGAAGTGATTCTAAATTATATTTCCTTTATTTTTCAAGAAAGGGTTAAGTTTTTTTGTTTCAGGAAAATTTAAAGTGGGATGCTCATGTTGAAGTTATTTCCCTCCTCGAGTTATTTCGTGGAACTTAAAAGGCAATGGTCTCCAATAGGAGTTTCATCTAGAGTTTCAAATCTATTGCCACTAAATATTAAATTAACGCTCTATTATTCTTTTATTTATCCCTGTCTTATTGCCTGCTTGCTTAGGGTAGGGCAACTAGATGGAACATTAACACAATTCTTTCTTTACAAAAAAAGTTTGTTCGTTTGTTGAATCCACTGGAAAATTTGGAAATTCTGTTCTCCTTATAAATTATTGATCTTTGAGAGATTATACAGCTATTGACTGGTGTTAATGCACGAGTGTGTTTATGCCAACAAACATCTCAATCTAATAAATATGTTATCCTGCACACAGTCGAAACCCCCTGAAGATTAAGAAAGCCTCCGAACTGGTCTGTGAAGTCAGAGCTAGTGGGCCGACCGACTCGAGCTCTCCATTCCTGGAAACGCCAACGAAGTACTGCAGTGTTTACGCAGAGAAATAATTTCTCGAGTGCGATACTAGACAATTTGCGCACACAGCAATAAATCAACCATGTTTTTTTTCTCTGTAACTTTTATCCTTAGATAACATCGAAAGATTGTATCTTTAGCTTTCCTTTTTTTTTTTTTTTTTTTTTTTTTTTTTTTTTCCTGTCTCAGTTTACAGCAACGATCCAAAGTTTTGTTCGTGCTGGGAAATGATTTCATGTACGGGTCTTAAAACTAAATATTTCAGGAAATTTTTCCTTTTTTTTTTTTTTTTTGCAATTTGGCTAAAGAAACACAAACATAATAGTTTTTTCACGCATAACTTGAAAACCCCAACATTTTACGTTAAGTATTTTTGCAACTATGAATTTTTTTAAGTGCGTGAATGGCGAATTTGTAGGACTTTATGAACATAGTCACTTCACTTAAAACTTTTAGAAATTCTCTTCGCGTTCGATTTATTAAAAAGAAAGACCGTTCTCTAATTACATAACGAACGCGAAAGCAAAATTTCTGATTTAGTGAGTACATTTCCTGAAAATACAGTAAGACGTGTGCTCAGATCTTGCAACTACTTCTAGAAAGTAAAAAAAATTATAAATTAAAATCCCTGAGGAAAAATGACTGTTAGATGAATATGGAAGGTATTAATTTGGATATTTTCAAATTTATGCACATAACATTGCAAATTTTATGCTGGGAAATCAGAATGTCACATCCTTTTTTCCCCCAACTTTGTAAAAACATTTTACACAAAATTACACAAAAAGGTATTAATTTTCTAGCAGTATATTCATTATAGGGCAAACTTTTTTTTTTAATTTTTAAACTGAAAATATTGAAAATATCAATGAACACATTAACAGACTCCCCCAAAAAACGGAAAACACAAGTATCAACAAATGTGTTCCTTCATTATGCATAAGTACTTTCTTTTTTGCACGATGTGCTTCTTGCAGAGAGAAACGTCTCACTGCCAATATTCTTGAAGCTATCCTTATACATGTGAATGATGTGACTATGAATTCGACTAGGAATTAAAGTGCTACTTTGTAGAAGAGTTCAATGTGGACAATTCAAGTTCATAGTTCTATAATCGGAACCTCAAGTTAAACTTACTTTAACTTAAGTTGTACGCAGAACATTCTATCGTGAGAACAATTAGGCTTAACTAACCTTTGAATTCACTGTGGGTTCAAAATCCTTTTTGGTATGGAAGAAATCCATCTTCTTTGAAGGCTTTCATCTTTAGAAAAGCTTAAAACAGTGGCTTTTAGACGTGTTTGTAATTAGATCTACATAAAAGCACCCGATATTTTCCATGAATGTTGTATAAAAACGCTAATTCACGTGCACGACAACCGAAAACTCAACGCTGACCAATGCCGCATGAACGCAAAACTAATATCGGCACTTCCCTTACATTTGCCCTTTGACCCTTCTGGAGAGAGGGATTACGATGGCCCTCTGACGGTGACTTCACAACCCTTCGCATTTCGCGCGCTGGGGCTTTCTCTCCAGGGGGTTTTGACACAGTTATCAAACTTGTGGGTATGGTAACTATTTAATTTCTAGGGCTTGCACTAATGCACTGTATTTCAATATTAATGTTCATTTCCCCTGGAATGGGTTGCTGATTCATAAAATCACTTGCCAGTTTAGTGTAGTTAATTATGTCTAACATGACAAATAAAAAAATAAAACAAAAAATAAAAGCAAACTTCCACCAGCCATAAGCCTTTTAAACATTTCTAATATAAACAGTAAATTCTAGTTAATTGGGCTATTGGTTAATCAGGGCAGCCATTTACTTCGGACAATTTTTGAAGAACATCCCAAATTAACTCTTTGGGATCAAGCTTCACATAAAGTGTACCGGCCCCGATATGTCTCTCAATTAACCGGAATCTGCTGTTTATGTTTTAAGCCTGAACAGCTATTGAGTTCAATTAAATTGCCACCCCAGTGGTGCAATGGTTTAAGCTATGGCTTCTCACCATTCATCTGAGATATTTTCACTGCCTGAATGGTGCATTTCAGGAAGCATAAATTACACATTAATTCAATATGTCTTCAATGTAATCTTCACACACACAGAGCTTCTTTAAATGTAATAACTTTTTTTTTTTTGTTAATCTAATAAAATTTCCTGAAAATGGTGGTCAGAGCACATGCTCATGTGCTTCAATGGAAGAACCACCAACCACTGCATCTACTTACTTAGTTGTTTAGATCAACGCCAACATCAACACCTGCATAATGTTATTTCATCTGAACAAGGCTGTGAATTTTAAAACAAGAGTAAGAAAACAAACCTACCTTTAGCTGACTTCGCCCCCCGGGTAGGGCAATCCACCCCGGCAGTGAAATAATTCATTAAATTTGGCAGTAATTTTTGAACAGTGCTACAAATACTGCACAATGCATATATTTCAAACTGGATTTTATTTAAAAAAAAAAATTGAAAATCAGTGCTACTTGATTTCTTTTCTTCTCCGAACATTGCAACTATTTTTGAGGCTTCATTTCCAATTGCCAAATCACAATCATCCCTCTGGTTTTCCTTGCAGCAAAAATCAACTTCTAGCAGTGGAGAGGCTTTTATAACAGAGGGTTTCACAAACTTTAAGAGCAGATCTTCGAACATATCACACAACAAATTATGCAAAACATGTATTTTTGGACTTGAGGACTGCAGAATTGTGTTTACCCTCTCAAATGTTGGAATCACGTTCAATAAAAAAAGACTGTATGCCTTATTTACCTCAGAAGAAAGGAACATGAACAACTTTTCCTCTCTTGACAGAGCAGAATTGCAAACTTTTTGCTTTTTAGGCAGGTAAGCCAAGGCATCATTTTCTCGGTACCTTTTTCTCGAGGATTTTTTGTGGTCAGCTTTTTGCTTCTGTTTCCTTTTCTTCAAATGCAATGCTTTGGGGTAATTTTGGAATTTTATATGATGCCAAATTGGTTGGTTGCAATTTATTTTTCACTTTATCTTCACTGTGGAAGATACTTTGCAAGGGATCCCATTGTTCTACAAATCTGGTTAAACAGCGGCTAAGTGACAACCACCTGGTGCATGCATGCCGCAAAATTTTATTGGTTTCTGTTCCGTGAAAATTTTGAAAACAGCGCAACTTATCTTTTCGCTTCACACTTTTTTCTAGGTAATAGTACACATCGATCAAAATCTCATGAATTTTAATAGGTAGAGTAGCAGCACCTTTTTCTGCTGCTAAATTGATCAAGTGGCAAAGACATCCTATTGTGATGAGATCGCTCTGTTTTTGCTTGATATGTGCAACAACACCATTTGCTCTACCCAACATAACTGCAGCATTATCTGCACCAAAAGCTATGCAGTGTCCAATTGGAATCTCAAGTCTGTCAAATTCGCTTAGGACAAGATTAGCAATATTCTTACCAGTTGAATCACCCTCTAAAGTAGGGACAGAGAGAAGACAATTATTGATTCTCTGTTCTTTTGCACCAAAAAATGTAACCACAATAGGATACAATTTTGAAGAGCTATCGTTGCTACCGTCAGTAGAAACTGAAAATGGACCAGACTGCAAAGATTTAACAATAGCACAAGTTTTGTCTGTAGCCATTTCATTAATAATAGCAGTTGTTTTTGTCCTGGCACATCCATATTTTTTTGCTACCTCAGATTTCGGAAACATTTTTCTAAAGAGAGCTCCAGCATGGTCAGCTACACTAATTGGTAAATTATGTTCCACTAAAAACGTAGTGAACAAACATTCTGCACGAATTACATCCAGTTCATTCGAACTTTTCACAAAGGAAGTTAATTTCATGTTTTTTTCCACGCAGTCAACATTAGATTTATGCTTGGCACTAGAAATATGATTAGTAATGTCATTCCTTCCACCATGCGAAATGCTGAAATCACATCGACACATAGTGCAAAATGCATATTTTTCATTTTTTGGAGATTTTGCAATACACTGGAATTCCGCAGAATACGAATCACGGAATATTTTATAGTACTTTTTTCCCCTTTAATATTGCTGCTCATAGCGAATCACTAATACTAAATTTATTATCACTCGGGGAAAAAAATGTAAGTAAAAACTGCTATAGTAGAGGAAAAAATACTGATTACAGAGTTATCCGATTCGAGCTGGTCAGCTAGGAAAGCAGAGAGCAACTGGAAGGTTCTTTCATCTAGAAACAAAGGTTTGGTTTTAGTTACAAATGTCATCCTCTGGGGTAGTCCCCGCCCTCCCTCCCCATCACTCCTCACAGGCGGATCGATGCCTTGTCTTTTACTAAATCCGATACCTTTAGCGGCATCCGTTATACTTCCATATGGCACTGATTTTATAGTCCTGTCTTCTCTTCCTGTCCTCCCCCTCCCTTCATCTTACCGAATAGAGCTTCTCTAGTCATTCCTTTTAAAAACAATCTGGACCCATCAACGTCTGAACCAACCCCTCTCCTACAGTAAAATAACACAATGTGTTTTGCCGGAACAAAACCAACTGTCTTTAACATCAGGCGTCACGGGAACGA
Organism: Macrothele yani; assembly: GCA_039090855.1. Lineage (NCBI taxonomy): Eukaryota > Metazoa > Arthropoda > Arachnida > Araneae > Macrothelidae > Macrothele > Macrothele yani. The sequence continues at coordinate 100,595 of CM076996.1, read as the reverse complement.
TACAGCCACTTCGTCGGTGACATCCTCCCCATCTCGTCCCCTGCTCCCTTTGTGGCGTAGCCACGTCATAAGGCGTTTAAACCGGGATTTTAACTCTGATCTTATGTCTCTGCAAAAAAAAAGGCCTAACATGACAAAATGTAGAATACACGTATTCTGTTTTAGAAAATGAAAATCTCTAAATATCACTCAATTCGGTTTGATAGAAGTTACAAAGCCAATGGCGCTTTTTTTTTCAAACAGGAAAAAAAAAAAAAAAAAAAATTCTACTTCCTCCCTAGATTAAACTCGTGCTGTCAAAATCCGGATATTTTAAAATTCAGAGTTGTTTACTAAAAGCCCAAAATTTCATACCTACAAAAAAGTGTGGGTTTGCAAAAGCACCAGTGTTCTCCACGATACTTTACTGTTTTCTTTACGAATCCCTTAGTATGAATTAATTGATATTTTGCGTGTTTTTGCTTTATTATAGAACATTTTTTGTGCCTGTTAATTTCTAAATTAAAAAGCTGCCACACATGCGTCGTTTTATAATTAAAAATTCTATCCAAATCGGTCAATTTCTACGGAAGATATTGTGCTAAAATTCTGAAACGCGAGCGAACAAATCTCGTGCATGTACTAATGCATTGTCCCCGTGAATGCTGATAGCAACCATTTTCAATAGGATAGGTCCACTATGGGTGCTGAACAGCATACCCAAACTTCATCACAATCATACTTTGATTTTACGCAAGTCATCACGCAAAAGGGCGGAAGAATCAATCCCGCTCCTATATCTTGACCTTACCTTTGACCATTTTTAATAGGGATTAGATGAATTAGTATGTACCCCAACATATTAATTTCATTGAATTAAGCCAAGACATTTTTATGAATGTTACAGAGCAATAAGCAAAGCACGGTTGGAAAGTGAAAGCGTAGAAAACTTACTAACGGACCAGCAAAATAAATTATTGCTGGAGCAGCACTGGCTCGAATGAACATTGGATTCTTTTTTTTTTTTTTTTTAACTTCCTCTTATAGTAGCATTCTTTCGGTAGGTCAAATTTATTGCCAGAGAAGAAGTTACGAAACCATGCATGCCCTAATGCATTTTTAATTTCACAAAACTGGCAGTTTTTGCTTAATTTCGTCATGTTGGGTATCGATCTGGGCTTAAAAATTCCACAGATTTAAAATCAGTTTGAATTTTTTTTCTACGATAACTACGTTCTGAGATAGCATTTCGAACTGGGAGGAATAAAGATAAAAGAAACCTGCTCCAACACGGACACACCCCACGCTGGCCTTCTGAGAAGTTGCGACTCGGGAGATGAACAATGCGTTGTCTGAAAAAAAAAAAAAAAGGCGGGGGTGGGGGCCTGTGTGTACAAGAGAGGGAGAGAACCAAACCGAAGGTTAAATAAGCCCAGCTGGTTGGTGTTCTAGTGTTTAAAAAAGGCAAAACAATAACCTAAAACGTGGGAAAACTGCAGCAAAATGTTCACAAATAAACACATGTAACTAAAAACTTATTCGTAACTTACATCGGCACTTTACTTTAAATGGATTAAGTTAAAAAAAAAAAAGTTTTAATAGTGGGTGCAAAATCATCAGAAAAAGAAAAAAAAATCTTGGAGAATTGCCAAATCCGTAAAATTAACATTTTGCCCGTAAAACAAGTCACCTTTCCGTAAATTTTACGGGTAAACCGTAAAACCTGGCAGGTCTGGGCACTTATTTGTTTCTAGTTAACTCTGGCATACCCACTGTATATTATTCTATTTAATGCCATTTGACAGATTTTTTTGCTTTCCTTTATTTGACAATTACTATCCCTTGAAATCAGTGTAAGATGAAATGAAGAGGAAAAAGCAGCCCACTTTTCTTAACAGTAATAATTCTGGATCAAAAGTTTATTTAATTATGAGTATAATTTAAAATATTACCCTTTGCCTTAAGAAAGCCTCCTAATGGAGTGTAAAAGTTTGGATCACCTTACACTACTGGTGTAGATATCATCTACACAATTTGTTCGTGGCATACACAAGCCACGAACAAAATGAATCTCTACACAAAAAAAGCACAAGCGTGCACACCATTAGGTAGGATTATCATTCTAAAAGTGATTTCACTTAATGACACAAAAAAGCACCATTTCAATCAGCAGGAAGGCTAAGTGTACACAAATTATTACTCATTTCTTTTCCTCAACAGAACTAGGTCATACATACTGGCACTTGATATTGCATACATTAGTAAATATCTTACAACCTGGTGATACTTGTATTTGCATGATTACATAATAGAAGTAACTCCTCTTTATTCCTGTTCCACATGTGAGATGGTGTTCTGAAAATTTGTTCTTATTTACAAAGAGTGAATTCCATATTTATTATTATTATATGATGCAAAAAAAAAATACACGGTTCGTACTCTTCCAAGCAAAATAAATTCAAGCACTTTTTAAAACCGAATTATCATATGTGTGAGCAGTCGGTTTTGTCAGTGGGTAGATATTTTAGCAAGTTCAAACCATTAAGATTTGATGCGACAGGCACACCTTCCGTGAGTGACCTGCGTTTGTTACCCCCCTGAACACTCATTGGTTTATTTTATTAACCTTGAAATTGCCCTTCTGTTTTGGTGTTTCTTGAAATCATTTTATTTTGTGGAATATTTTGAACAGGTACATTACATTATTTTCGTATTCATCTGCTGGTGTGATATTTATTGTTTGCTTAACTTTTTATTTTTGATACATGACTTGATTTTTTTGATGCAGCCAGGAGATGAAGCACGCATGAAGCATAAGCAATTCCTAGAAGTTCCACCCTCCCGCAAGAACACTCATTAACTCCAGTAAACAGAAGCCCATCACAATTAAAAAATACATCATTCCACTGCCCCGGTGGCGCAGCAGTGTTCTAAGCGATGGCTTCTGATCATTCGTCCAAGATGGGTCGGGGTTCAAATCCCGGTGAGGCATGGGTGTTGTGTTTGTCTTACGGCGCTGGCTCTCTCCTTTTCCTGGAACCAGTGGCCCTAAATTAAGGATAGGCGACTGCTTATAACCCATTCAGTTCTTCACGGGGTCATTAAACCTCCAATAAAAAAATATATATATATATACACTATCTACCAACAAGTAATTGGACACCCCTGCAATCGACGATATCTGCGGTCCCGATACACGTCACGGCCGCCGCCGTTAAATATCGTGTGGGAAACAACAACAACGCAACCAGTCGCATACAAGATGCCACGCAGTTCGGAGCTCTCCGATTTCGAGAAAGGTAAAATAGTCGGGTATCACAGAAATGGCCGATCCATACGTGACATATCCAGCGAGTTGAAGTACCCAAAATCGACAGTGGCCTACGTGATTGGCAAGTGGAAGATGAGAGGTGACTGTCGGAATGTGCCCCGACCCAGCAGACCCACAAAACTGGGAGTTAGAGACCGACGGGTGCTAGCCAGAGAAATTCGGAAGAACCGCATGGGAGTAAATACATGGAATAATAATAAATATATATAGATATGTATTTTTTATTCTATGTATTTTACTCTAATGCCGATGTTTTACTCCATAGCGATGTCATAGCCAAGGTACTTGCGTTCAACGCACTCTTCTGGGTTGAATACATATTCAGCGTTATTTGAACAGCTTGGTGTTTTTATCAGAACTACACAGGAATATCCTATACAAATTTTTAGCACAAACAATTATTTTACATATACTCTTTTATACCAATACTTAAAAACCAAAACAATTTTTTTCAGGTACTATTTATGGAGTCAAACTTTTTCAAGTACTTTTAAGGACTTGAAAATGAACTTTTATTTTCCAAGGACTTTTCAAGGTTTTCAAGAAGCGTACGAACCATGAAAAAAAACAAATGAAAAGAGAAAATCTTACAGGTTATTATTATATTATGACAACCAGCACAACTGAGGTTTCAATTTGGTCAGTCTATAGTGTAATGCAATGGTTATTAGCAGGGCTCCACAAATGAGGTTGCCTACGGCGACCAAGGTATTTTGGCTGGCGACTATGTTTTCAGAAGTTTTAATAAGTAGTTATTATTGTTTTTTTTTTTTTTTAATGTAATGAAGCAAATTTTGGAATGGTTGTGTTTTTATCTTTTACGTAAATCAGTAAACTGAGAGGCGTGCGTGCGGTCGCACAAATTGCAGTCTCTCTCTTATCTGCCTATCCCCACCACACATCACGTGACCGGTGGGAAAGGCTTGCTCCTCGTTGTTCTCAGTCGCGATTTCGGAAGTGTAGGGGCCCCAGAATCCTTTGCGCAGAACGAATTTTAAACTGGGAATGCTTGCTTGCTGGCTGGCTGCTATGCTGCATAAAACAAAATTTTTGTGATAAAGGAACTTCTGTCCCAGTCACAACTTTCTTGACCTACTTAGCAGGTCAAAAACATAATTACGTTAAGAGAGTTCGATATGGAAATAAACCGTATAGATTCTCTTTTCTTCGTTTACTGTAAAGAAAAAAGTGTTTTAGTGAATACGCAATTCTGCATAAAAATGTAATAGTTTTGCTTTATCACTTTAATTTCTGAGTGCATGATATTTTTGTAAACAACTCCAGACTTTTTTTTTTTTTTGTGCACTGTTAAATAAACCAAAGCTCTCTGTCTTCCGAAGTGGGATATCATCAGAACTTGTGTCATTGCTTTGTTTCAAGTTAAGAGTTTTGGCTGTAACGACATAGCCTCAGTCCGCTACGCATAGCACAGGTAGCCATCTCGGAACACATTGTTTTTTGTTTTGTTTTTTACCTTGGTGGGGATGGGGGCATGGAATGGCAAAGTAAAAGGGCTGGTTTCTTTTAATCTTAGAGAAGCGTGCAAACTCTATTTGCTTTATGCAACTATACATTTCTTGCATTACCCTTATTACTTCAAAGGGAGGACGAGGTACAAGGTTTTTTTTAAAGTAAATTATGACGGTAAGATTACATAAACAACGTGCGTTGATTTCTGGAACTCCTTTTCAAACGTTCGCATCTCGGTATATATTTATACAGCTCTGTATATATCTGCGTGTGTGTTAATTATTTATTTGAAAAAGCTAAAAATGCTTTTTTCCGTAATTTTTAAGTATTTATAATGCACTCATAAATTGACTTTTGCACCATATGCTGTTCTTGATTTTTGAAATATCTACAGGATGTTTTTAAGCAGTTTTCTAGGTTTTCGCTAAAATTAGTTGGCAGGTATGCATAGGAAATTCACTTCCTTCATCAACTCTATTATTTCTAAGCACCCAGACTTATGCAGATCTTTGAAGTTTAATGCATTTTTTTTTTTTTTTTTTTTTGGTAAAGCGTTGTCGTAACACAGCAGAAGGAACAAGAGATTGAGTGTGTCATCATTCTTTGGTGTCATCTCCCTCTCCGTCACAGGTGTGCCATTTTTGTCCCACTGGACTTCGGGTGCCAACACTCATCCATGCATGCCTGTGACGGTCACAGGCATGGGTATTGGCTGTTCCGATACTTTGGAAGGATTCCGACTGTGATAATAAAAATTTATAACCAGCTTCATGCCACTTAAAAAATATTTGGTTTGCTTCAAATTAAAAGTGCTGGACTTCCTCAGCTCACTCCGAGGCACGGTTTTTTCATGCTCAAGTTGTTTTTATGATGGAACAAAAGAGTATTTTCATTTTTTCAGAAGTGACCGCCATTTGGAACTCTGCAAAATGATGACAAAGCCAAATTGAACAACTGCCTCAGAAAAACAAACTTGGATTGTCTCAAAAGACTACAAGTGAAAATAAGACGGCAAGAGAAATTTTTAGAAAAAATGGTGTGAAGAATTTCCATGGTTAGTGTTTGAAAACGATAAAGCTTCATGCAAAATATACCAATATTTCAGATAAAAACTCAAAATTTGTTCGTGGTTTCCAGTGGCCTTTCAAAATTGAGACTTTCAAGATACACCAGCTATCAAAAATGCACAGAAACTGCATTGAACATGATCTTGCTGTAGAAAAACCAGAGTGTACAACATTAGCAGTGTGTCACAAAAAGATGGATGAAAAAATGTTTAACCATCTTGAAAAGCTCTTCAACACTGCATATTATGTGGCAAAATATAATAAGCCATTTACAGATTTTTCAAATCTGATTGTGTTATTAACTAAATTTGATGTAAATGTGAGTCTTGAACAATATCAGAATGATATGAGGTGTAAAGAGTTCATATTGCAGATGAGGTTAAGCAAGCACTAACTGCAGAAGTTAAACAGTGTAACCATGCAACTATCCATCCTTCTTGATGCATCAACTGATAAGTCCACAGTAGAAGAGTTATTTATATTCGCTATGTCAAAGACAAGAAAGTGAAAGAAGTGTTCTGTCAGTAGTACCTCTTCAGTCATCTACTGCTGAAGGGTACACTACAAGGTCTTGGATGAAGAAATGAGAAATTTGGGAATTAGTTGGTTAGAAGGACAGTGGTTGGTCGGGCTTGGTACAGATGGTGCGGCAAACATGATTGCGAAAGGAAATGGGCTAACTACAAAAATAAAGAGAAGCATTCCAGATGTTGTTTCCCCAACACTGTGTTGCTCACAAATCAAATTTGAGTGTTCTGAGCTCAATAAAAAATTTTAAATATCTAGATGAATTAGATACTGTTCTCAAAAAGCTGTACAAGTTTTACCGGAACTTGCCTAAACGAATGGGATAGTTTAACAGTATTGCTAAAATTCTGGAGTCAAAGATTCTGAAATTTCAGTATCTACAGAAGTTCGGTGGGTTTCAAGCAAAGTAGGTGCTCTTACTAAATTAGTAAAGAATTATAATGTAGTTATAGCTCATTTAGAAGATGTATCAAATGAGAAAGGGGATGATGCTGCTGTAGCAAGAGGAACTCTTAAAAAAAAAAAAAAAAAAAAAGTTTCAGATTTGTTGCAATGCTGCACTTTTTACTGGATTTTTGCTAAAATTTGAAGAAGTTTCATTGATTTTTCAAAAACAGCAGTTACTTTTACGCCAAGTTGAGCTACACATTAAAAGATCACTGAATGAACTTAAGAACTTGGAATCTAGGCCTGCCTCATATGAAAACCAATTCACAAATGTGACAACCATTAGTGGAAACTACTTGGGCATTCAACTTACAAACATTGACAGTAAAAGCTTTGAGTCAGACAAGAACAAAATGATCGGCGATGGGATAAGGTACCTTCAGGAACAATTTTTAGAGTCTGAGACTACTTTACAAAAAGCTTCTTCAGGGTTAGACACCTTTGTCTGGCCAGAAGAAAACCTGGAAGATTTTGGGAACAGTGAAATTGAAGTTCTTGCCAAGCACTTTCAAAGACATCTTTCCTTCCATAATGAAACCTCATGGGAAACTAAAATGAAGTCTCTAATGAGTGAGTGGTAGTAATTTAAAGTTTTAGGACAATGTTTGCAGATTGCAGATTTACTCCATAAAAAAAAACATTATCTAACCAAGAGAGATTTCCAGTTCTTGGCCACCAACTAGAAATTGTTGCAGTTCTACCAACATGTACTGCATCATGTGAACGTTTCTTTTTTTTTTTTTTTTTTTTTGATTGGAGGTTTAACGACCACCGTGAGCAACTCAATGGGCTATAAGCAGTCGCCCGTCCCTGATTTAGGGTCACTGGTTCCAGGGAAGGGAGAGAGCCAGTGCCGTAAGACAAACACAACATCCATGCCTCACCGGGATTCGAACCCGGACCCCTTTCGGACGAATGATCAGAGGCCAACGCCTTAGACCACTGCGCCACCGAGGCGGCGAACGTGGTTTCAGTCACATGAATTTGATAAAAAACAACTGAACATCCATGGAAGCATCACATTTTAAATGATCTCATGATGATTCACTTGAATTGCCCTCCACTTAAAGACTATAAACCACAGAAAGCTATTGATAGGTGGTTTTTTGAATCCAAAAAATCTAGACACACACAAGTACATATGCCAGTAGTTAAGAAGCAAAAATTAGGAAACACAGAATTTGAAGAACTACATCAGAAATAGAATGTTAAAAGAAAGTTTCTTTTTTTTTCCCTAGTGGGATGTCCTTTATAAGGCATACTACTACGGCACAAACATTTGAGAATGTGTTAATGCAATTTTCGTTTACAATTTCTTGAACCTTGTGTATGTGACAAATTCTTATTGACATTTTTTCAAAATCCCTATTAACTGTGAACATTTGAAGTTACCAAATGCAACATCTGAATTCACCGTCCATATTACTATATTTACTCTTTCTCAATCAATACAATAAAAACTTATGCTTTTTTGAAAATGCACAGTTAACAAAATGTGCCCCACAAAATTCAAAATTCCAGACCACCACCCATTTTTCTTGCAGAATTGTATTCAGTCCTGATCAGTATAATTTTTTAGTTAATGTGAGAATATGAAAAGTGTAACTTTGGACACAAACATTTCAACTTTATGTATATTGTTGTACAATTTCTTATTAACATTTATTCAGCATGTTGGAAACATTCTATGATCACTTACTGAAACAGTACAGTCTACTTTATATAATTTGATTACCACATAAATAAACGTATGTAATTTCTGTAAAAGCATATACAGTAATTTATACTTGTAACTAGGGGTCCACAAATATGTTTGCCACTAGAAACTATGGTTTTAGCAGTTTTATTAGTATATCTTTCCTGCCATGCAATGAGCTACATCTAAAAAAAAATCTGTGCTATTGATCTACAACGAATCCTCAGTCTGTGAAAAAATAACTTCATGTTTATGCAATTTTTCCTTCCATCAGATTTTTTTCAATAATGCTTTCGGGAATCTAAGGAAAATGATGCAGGTGTTTCATATCTGAACCCGAGACCTGTCCCCTTTTGCCTTTTGTATTTTACAAAAGGGACTGAAAATAAATAAATTCTGTACACTGATTTTTGTAAAACTTTTTGGATATGTTTGTAACAGTAAAAAAAAAAAAAAAACAGTCCAGTCAATGAAAGTTAGGCCTAGTCCCACACTATTTATGCTGGAATAATCGCATGAACAGCGATTCTCTGGGGGGGGGGCTCATAAATATGTTCTGTACTTGAAAAATGGGGCTGGCCACTGAAAACTTTTGCTGGCTACCAGGTTTTTTTCAATTTGTGGAGGCCTGGTTATTAGCTAAAATGCACAACTTTAGAGGGGGTGGCATAATAGACTTAAATGTATGGTTGCATTTACGTTTTTTTTTTTTTTTTTTGTCATACAAGAGGGATAAGGTTTTTTTTTTTTTGATTGGAGGTTTAACGACCAAATGTAAAGAACAAAAATCGTGAATGTTTTCTATCTTATAAACAAAACAGTGTAACTTGCTCACTACAAGAGCAATGTATTTTGCAGATGACAATTTTTAGTTGCCATACCTATCAAGAACTGCAATTAAAACAACTTACTTGTTGAAAGTAACTTGGGAATGCCTTAAATATATTGGGAATGGCATTGGCTCTTAGTCTGACACATGAGAGGGATGTTCTGTCCATCTGATATTCACTGAAATGCTCTGAACATAGTTTGCTGCACGAGGATGGCTCCCAATTTTCTCTTCTGACAGCTTTCACCCATTCTGCTCTTCGTACTGGATCAGCTGGGAACCAAAAAAAAAAAAAAGAAAAAAAGTTTTTGCAAGCTTTACTTTACATCAACATTCACTGGCCTTTAGTTTCAAGTAATACATACCTAATTGTTAAGGACTAGGGCATGTAAATTATTGGACCGGGCAGGTAAATAAAAAATTTTGTTGCCTGGTGCAGGCACCTAAATTTAAAAATATCTCCTGAACGGAAGTGCATACCTATCGCTGTGTTCCAAAACCTTGTCAAAAGCCTGCCTCGAAGGGTCAGTGCAGGCATTAAGGCCAAAGGTGGGCAGATACCATACTAGTGTATGTCAATAAATCGTATGTTGTGTTTCTCTTTTAGGTGCCCGGTGACTTTTGTCAATATAGTGTACAATGTGGAAGAAACATTCTTTTTCAACCAGCTATACAAGCATTGGCTCTTTTTATTTTTAAATAGACATTTTGAAAGTACAACTTGACATGATGTAGGTAGGTTGATAATTCTGTAACCTATAACAAAATGCATTAAAATTATGGATGGGCGATATTGAGCCTTCCATTCTTGCAATTCAACAATTTGCTCCGAATTCATTTTTTTCTTAAACTGCAATTATCACTTCATAGCATCGTAAATGAATAACAGCAGTGAAATATAACACATCACATACCCCACCTTTTATTGCCGATTTCCTCTATTAATTGCTTGACCTTGCTCCTTACAGTTTATAAAATAATGAACTCTCAGTTAAAAGTGACATGGCCTTACATTGACTTCATGTTTCTTATGTTTTACATTAAACTTAACACAGAATGTAAGATGGGAAAGATTTACCTGTGAAACGTGATTCCAGGCAATTTTTTATCTGCCTTATTGGTGCAGCGTACGGCTGCGCACGCTGGCATTTCTAAGCTCCTTTCCAGCAAAAAAACAACACACAAAAAATGCAAATCAAAAAGAAAACCCCACTATACTCGAACTATGTTAGCTTTTACTTCCGTAACTTAACAAGGCACGAACGAGCAACTGAGGGTAAGGTAACATGGGCATGGCGGTCACGCAACTCACTTGTTGTTGTTGCTTCACCGGTGGGGGCACATTCTCCCTCCCCTTACTCCTTGCGTCAGGGCTGCAAGCAGCGCAGTCTGGCCAAAGAATATCTAACGAAGCGTTTATATTCTTTGGTCTGGCGCAGTCCGCCAACGTTCCTTACGCTCCCAGTACTAGTGTTATGCAGGGAAAACTTCCAGTTGAGTTCAGAAAACTTATCTCTCTCGGTACGGCATCAAAATAAAACTGCTTTGGTTAGAGAGGGGGAGGGGGGTCCAGCACCACAGCCCCATAGCAGGAGCCGCCCCTGCTTCAGATGCTTCTGGAATCTCCGTGGATGTACTATAAGGGAATTTTTTTTTTTTTTTTTTTTTTTTGATTGGAGGTTTAACGACCACCGTGAGCAACTCAATGGGCTATAAGCAGTCGCCCGTCCCTAATTTAGGGTCACTGGTTCCAGGGAAAGGAGAGAGCCAGTGCCGTAAGACAAACACAACATCCATGCCTCACCGGGATTCGAACCCGGACCCCTTTCGGACGAATGATCAGAGGCCATCGCTTAGACCACTGCGCCACCGGGGCGGCCTATAAGGGAATACGATGGCCTCTCTTGGCGAAGTAATTGAGTGAACGATTTTTGATTTTTCCCTCCTGCACTTGTTTTATAAGCTGGTGTCGTTCAGTAGATTCCTGACGTGCATGGAAGGTCTTTCTTTGGCAATCATTTTCTGTGAAAGGATTTGATCCGGACTCCCTGTTAAATTTTCAAAGGAAGCACTGTCGCTATAGGAATCTTCTCTTGTGATTGCTGAACTTGTTCTGAAGCAATGGAATCGCCGTTGATTTTTTTTTTTTTTTTTTTTGTGTGTTGGAAACATGGGTTATACATTGGTTTCGACATATGCGTTTCGTACGTGTTGTCCAACTCTCGCCTTAACTAGAAAAAATGTGTCCCTACATTAGGGATTGGCGCCTATTTTATACCAACACGAGTTGCTCTCGGTGGTCGTTAGTAACCCATATAAAACAAGGAAAAAATCCTTTCTTCATAGATTTGGAGGTCAATAACTATCACGTATTGTGTAAAAGTATTTTTTTTTTTATTAGAGGTTTAACGACCACCGTGAGCAACTCAATGAGCTATAAGCAGTTGCCCGTCAGTAATTTAGGGACACTGACTCCAGGGAAGTGAGACAGCAAGTGCCGTAAGTCAAACACTACATCCATACCTCACCGGGATTTGAACTCGGACCCTTCTCGCCCTAATGGTCATTTAGCCACCGGGACATCGGTTGATTCCAGGCGGAACTGTCACGTTTTGTCAGGAAAGCAGCTTTCGGCTACTGTCAGTGTCTCTATTTCTTTAGTTTTCAAACGAGCGGTTTGAGGGATCTTGTGTCCATATTTCAGAGATAGGCTCGTGTTTGATTCCAGAATGAGGCATGGGTGGTTCGTTTGTTCAACTCACTCTCTTCCCTGCAACCAGCGTCCCTACAGTGGGGAAGGCGATAACTAGCTACTTGTTGTGCGTGTTCATCACCCAAAATCAAACAAGAAAAACTCTTGCTCTGTGGCTTCGGGAAAGTAAGACTGACACACGTCGTTAAAGTGGCATTCTTCTGCAACTAGCAACTAATAGAATTTCGTGCTACCGAAAGACGTTCAGAAACGAAACGCAAGCAAGCGCTCTTTGCGAAGAGGTCGAAGTCAAGTCCAGTTCTGTTACAAGTTTTGGAATTTGAAATTTTCTCGAAGCTCATTGGCTAATTTTAGTTTCGGTTGTGTTCCGAAAGCACTTTCTACGGGGCTTTCTATCTCAGTTTCAAGTTTGATAGTGCACTAGTGGGAGGCCGTATTTCAGGTGTCGAATCATAAACGGCTTGTTCCAACATAATCTTTACTTGCGATACTACACATCAACCAATTATGGAAGTGCGATTACACAGCGTTCAAGTATAACGTAAGTACGATTATTTTATGTATTTCATGGGTACACAACTCTAAAAATAAGAGTCGAAAATAATTTTCTTTAGCATCGATGGATCGCTTTGTCAACCGAGGGTTTAGTTACCGCTGTACTTGTCCCCCAGAGGCAAAATTCCAGTTCTACTAAAATTAAACAAAATTCTTTGTTTGTTATCATTAGGAATGATCTGTGTATTTTGAACTGCATTCAGAAGCGCTTTTCAAGCAATATTGGATTTTTTTAGATTGAAAACGCACATAAAGATTTTGTCTTGTTTCGTAGTATCAAAACATGAATGCAAAATATTTATGGAGCAATAACCGCCCAACGACAATGCACTCTTGTTCTATTGAAAACTTTGTAATAAAAGGAAATTTTGTGTGCACAGATTGGGTCAGTACCAGTTAAAAAACAAATCTTGATCTTGTCCTGTGCTATGAGATTTGTGAGATTTTTTTTTTTTTTTTTTTTTTTTAAATTGGAGGTTTAACGACCACCGTGAGCAACTCAATGGGCTATAAGCAGTCGCCCGTCCCTAATTTAGGGTCACTGGTTCCAGGGAAGGGAGAGAGCCAGTGCCGTAAGACAAACACAACATCCATGCCTGACAGGGATTCGAACCCGGACCCCTTACGGATGTGAGATTATTGACTGATTAAATTAGAATTTCCTTCTGGCCTCTGATCATTCGTTCGAAAGGGGTCCGGGTTCGAATCCCGGTGAGGCATGGATGTTGTGTTTGTCTTACGGCACTGGCTCTCTCCCTTCCCTGGAACCAGTGACCCTAAATTAGGGACGGGCGACTGCTTATAGCCCATTGAGTTGCTCACGGTGGTCGTTAAACCTTCAATAAAAAAAAAAAAAAAAAATTCCTTCAGAGGCATTAAATGCTTTCTGTGACTTTGAATGCTTTTTACATTAGTTTGTCTGGTAATTTCTGAAAAGCCGCCCCGGTGGCGCAGTGGTCTAAGCAATGGCCTCTGATCACTCGTCTGAACGGGGTCCGGGTTCGAATCCCGGTGAGGCATGGATGTTGTGTTTGTCTTACGGCACTGGCTCTCTCCCTTCCTCTAACCAGTGACCCTAAATTAGGGACGGGCGACTGCTTATAGCCCATTGAGTTGCTTACGGTGGGTCGTTAAGCCTCCAATCAAAAAAAAATTCTGAAAATGCTGCCCCTTCGCAGTGTGTGGAAAATATGAAACATTCCTTGTGGAAACACCTGACTTTTGATGGTTTTAAAATGTTATCTGCCTTGTTTTGCTATTTAGAATGCATATTTCCAATGAAAGTTAAATATATATATATATATATATATATATATATATATATATATTTCTAAGTTCACAGTACATTTAGTTTTCTAGTGAAAGGTATTTCAGCAGTGGACAGGGTGTTACAATTCTTGCTAGATTCCATAAAAGGTTTGCAGGTCTATTTTTTTTTTATTATTAAAGGTTTAACGAGCAATGCGATGGGCTATAGGCAGTAAACCGTCTCTAATTTAGGACCACTGGTTCCTGGGAAGCAAGAGAGCCAAGGCCGTTTGACAAACACAGCATCCATGCCTCACTGGGATTCGAACCCAGACCCCTCACAGACGAATTGTCGTAAGCCAGAGCGTAGACAACTGCACCACCGGGGGGGGGGGGGTTGCAAATCTGAATTTGTCTATTGAAATGAATTTAAAAAAAAATAATGTTGGGCAGAGCAGTGTATTTTAAGGTAATTGCTTAAAATAATTTCATGTTATAAAACTGTGCTAAGCGTGTTTTGCTTTTGTGGAATACACTATTTTTTTTATGTAAATTGTTTCTGTTGACAAAGATAATTGTAGATTCTTAAAGGTCTTGCTTAGAAGTAGTCTGGGCAGGGTGTTGTTACCACTTTACTTCAAGGTGTCCAAGATCCCATTATTCTCGTGATTAGAAACACAGTGTTGCATGTACTGTATGTTGTCATGTGGAAGGAATTATTTCATGTTTCAAAACTTGTCCCCTTTGCTCGTGCACGTTTGTGAAGTAGCCACCCAATGAATGAACGATGATGCCTTTCAGGGATTTTTTTCCTTGTCCTCACTTCCTGTTATGAAATTGTGACATTTGTCTTTAAAAGAAGCACTATTAGACACCCAAACAGGATCAGAATGCTGGGAAAGTGAAGGCAGTTTCTTTTTGCATCTCAAGTCTCATTCAGCTGTTCAAGTACTGTGGGGTGCTCATAGCTGTGGATTCTTTTTTGATTATTTAGTCTTTTTGCCCTATACAAGACGTGTATAGGGCAAAAAGACTAAATAAATGTTACTTGTTTTATATAATTTTCACAATTTTTTTTTTTCTCCACCGGGTACACAAAGCTTCTGTGTATTATTTTTATTCTTTGGTCACCACAGTGGCTATTTGTCACAACGGAATTTCAAGGAGTGCACTTGAAATAGTTCTATTCCATGTGACCATCAACTTTGTTTACATGACATCTGTGGACACCTATCATCACAGGAACAAAAGGAAAAAAGACTCCATTAATATCTGCTTAGTGTTCTACTACTTGAAGGACCAATAATTGGAAGGCTGGCCTTTTTTTTTTTTTTTTTTTTTTTTCCACATTTACCAGAATTATTTTATTGGTGTAAATCCAGTGATGTCTGCACGGTTCTTTACAGAAAAAGACAAAGTGAGCTCTCTTGTTGTTTATAATGTGTGATATTATGCAGTGTTACTTGTTTTATATAATTTTCATAAATTTTTTTTTCTCCACCGGGTACACAAAGCTTCTGTGTATTATTTTTATTCCTTTGGTCACCACAGTGGCTATTTGTCACAACGGAATTTCAAGGAGTGTATGGTTTTTGCCTCAACTAAGAGAAATTAATGAAATAAGAAAAATTGGGAGAAGTACACGGTTAACAAATTTTTTCAAGTATTAGGATTATGAGGGAAATTTTGTCAATATTGTACATAGAAGAGCTACAGGTGTTGCTCTTTCATTCTTAAGTACTTTTGGGTTGATTTTAGGCTCACTTTGATCTAGTTTACTACCGCAGACTGTTTTGCAACCTGTTGGAACGTTTTAAAACTGAATTCAGAAATATGTAAACGTAAAAACAAAACAAAAAAACAATTCTTTGACTAATCGTGAGGTACTGGCAGTGTGGCGAGTTCATGTGCAATTGCAACAGAGCCCGTGTGCCATAGAGCCGTAAAATGGACAAGTTAGTTTGAGAATCAGGAACTGAGAAATGTTTTTTTAGGGATTTTTGTTATTATATTTCTAGAATTACTGTACCGGCAGGCTCAATAAAGATGAGCAGCTCAGAATTAATAAATGTTAATGTATATGTGTGTCTGTCAGAGCTTCAATAATCTCCAAAGTTACACGTGCAGAAATTTTTACCTGACCAGGTAGTAAAAGCTAGATGCCCACTGAGAAAAGTTTTTCTTGCAAGACAACAAATCATAACCCTGCATTATCATGTTTTTTTTTTGTTTTTTTTTTTTAAGTAAAAAAAAAAACAAAAACTTTTGTACATATTACTTTTGCATTTCCTCGAGACTGTATTCAAAATATTCAATGCACAAAAGCATATATCTCAAGTTTTAAGATGATGATGCTGAAAATTGGTATGATGATGAAATTGGTATTTGAGAAATTTAGGTATTCTGCCATGTTTGTTTCATTCAAGTTTTTGCCCTTTGTCACTCAACACTGGAGGCTATTAGAAGCACACATCCCACTGCTGACCATAAACTTTTGGGGCGAAACTACACGGGTTCCAATTTCTGGACCTACAGCATAATACAATTAAAGAAGTGATATTCTTTTGTCCTTGACACTCCGCAATAATGATACAACTTGCGGTGACTAGCAGCGAAATGAGACGACTGTCTTGTACTGAGAAATTCTATTCCAAGCTTTATTTTTAAATTTACTTGCGTGAACCGGGTAACCAAATTTTTTATTTACCTGCCCAGGCCAATATTTTACTTGTCCTGGGCATGTAGGACATGGTATTTTTCAAGCATTGTACATGTGTGTATTATATATATTTTTCTGTCGTCATTGTCAACCATTACTGTCCATTGCTGGATCAAGGTCTCTCCAAGTTTGTTCCACAATAATCTGTCTGGAGCCAGTCTACTCCATGTCCCTGCAGCTTGCTTTCATATTTCATCCACCCATCTCTCACATGGTCTTTTCCTGTCCCTTGGTATCCAGTCTGAAGTTTTGGTGGTCCGTTCTTCTATCAACATGTCCAACGCCTTGCAATTTCAGGGATTCCACTCTTGCTGGTTTCTGTATCCACGAGTTTCCTTTTCTCGTCTCTCCTGGTCCCACCAAGCTTGCATCTCTCCGTGCTTTTTTCAGAGTCTGCAGCCTTTGTGTGTCTTTTTCAGTTAAGGTCCATGTCTCTGCTGCATACATCAGGACTGGAGGGATGCATTGATTAGACCCTTCTCTTTTAAGACATACTGCTTGCTAAGCGTTCATTCAGGTCACCTCTCTAGTTGATTGTTTTTTGTCCCTAGTCATGCTGGTAAGGTTGAGCAGCATGAATGCTGTTTGCTTAATGAGAATATATGAAGATGCTGTCCACTCCCCACCTCCCAGAAAGAGAGAAAAAATGTTAATTATTAGGCTTTGACCCTGCAGACCTTTGTTTTGTGTCACCAAAGCAGCAGCACCGACAGATCAAGTGGATCTGCCAGAAGCTGAAAAATCTTAAAATAAAAGAAAAAAGAATGTTCCTTGGTAGTTAAAAAGGACAAACACATTGCCCAAAATGAGGACAAATATTTTGCCTGGTGTAACCCATTTTTTGCACTTAGTATTGGGAATGGAATAGCTTCTCTTATGATGATTTCTGACAAACTTTTCTGTGCAAATAGGATGGGCACATTGCATGATATATTTCAGGGCATTTACTCCAAAGACACAGTTAGGATGGTTGTTATATAAGATGCAGTGTGCTTTCCAAAGAATCAGGTGTCATATGCAATGTTATCATAGTTTGTAGTGCCTCTTCTGAATTCAAGGAATTTCTGCAGTAAGTGAGCAGTCAGTAGATACGAAAGAGGTAAGGTGAATAAAGTGTACATTTTAGGCAGGAAAAAGGTAAGTAAAGGACAGTGGCACCACGTGTAACTGAGGTAAGTACCAGCAAGTAAAAAATGGCACTGTGGAGAAAGATATTAGGAATATAAGGTGGTAAGGACAGAGACGCCGGTTTCAGCAGACCCATCGAACATGGTGCAGTTATTACAGAATCAAGGAATAGGCATATTTCTAGGAAACTGGTGTAAAGATTTGGATTTGACAGCTCCGTCTGTGGAAAGCACACTGCATTTGAGGGCTGGGTTGGTTTGCTATGGACTAGTTCAGATATTTTTTAAGACCATCAGCCTAAAATTCATCATGCAATATTGTCTGGTACAAAAGAAAAGCAACCGGTAAATTTGCAAGTCAAAAATATCTTCCACCATTAGGAAGAACCATATTCCATTCTCAGTTATTCCAAACTTAAACCCTATGGATCTTGAAATTCTGTAAGGATTTTGAACGGGAAAGAGCCCTTCCAATTGCCTCATGCAAAATCTGTGTTCGAAACAGTAATTTCCAGAGAAAGAACATCTGTTGACCAGGAGTCCACTGGAATCTGGTCTCTTTAAAATCTTCCAGGAATTCCCGTGTGTTTTTACTTTTTTATTCTGATATTTTGAACGGGCAGAAAGTTACAGAAATCATTTCGTCCATACCTTCCCAAGAGAAAAGTGGATTTTTTTAATGATTGCAGTACAGCACTGGTGCACATGTTTCTGAGTTTATTTATTTATTATTATTATTATTTATTATTATTATTATTTATTATATTGGGGATGGTCAAGTGACATGAATATTACATTAGACTTGTCTACCTGCTTTGGCATGTTACAAGATTTAACTGTCTGCATTTTAACCCATTAATGAACAGAGTCACATGCAGATAAGAAAAGTTTTGAATGCACCCGTCTTTCGCATCTGCATGTGATGGCACAGGTGTAACTAGGCATTTTTATACCACAAAATGCTGTGCTTCTGTTCTGTACATCATTAACCATTTACAATCCAATGCTAGAGGAAGGTCTCCCTAAGTCTTTTCCACAGATCTTGACCCAGTCTCTTGCAAATTGCTTGCTCCTGCACGCCTTCCAATTTCATCCACCCATCTCCCATGCAGTTTTCTTCTGTGTCTTTTCGCGTCCCTTGGTAGCCAGTATTGCATTTCAGTTTTGATTTTTGCGCCACAAAATACTGTGTTCCTGTTGTGTATATCATAAACCATTTTCAATCCACTGCTGGAAGAAGGTCTCCCCAAGTCTTCCCCATAGATCTAGATGCAGTCTCTTTCAAATTGCTCCTGCACACATTCCAATTGCATCCACCCATCTCCTATGCAGTGTTATGCTGGGTCTTTTTATGTCCCTTGGTACCCAATGTTTTATTTCAGTTGTTTTGGTTTTTACACCACAAAATGCTGTGTTCCCGTCCTGTAAATGTATCATTAACTATTTCCATTCCACTGCTGGAGGAAGGTCTTGCCAAGTCTTTTGCATAGCTGTCTATTTTGACCGAGACTCTTGGAAGTTGCTCCTGCACGCTTTCCAATGTCATCCACCCGTGTCCCATGGCTGTCCTCGTGTTTCTTTTCATCTTCCTTGGTATCCAATCTGGTACTTCAGCTGTTTTGGTTTGTGGTCAGTTCAAGCAGTTTGTCCAGGCCGATGCCACTAGAGGGTCTTGACTTTGATCACGATGTCATCAACTGGTGTCATTTCTCCATTCCATGTATTCCTCCTGCTGTCTTTCCCGGGTATGCCAAGCGTGCATCTTCTCCACACTTCTTTGAATTGTCTGTAGCCTCTGAATATCTTTCTTAATTAAAGTCCATGTCTCTGATCCACAAGTAACAAGTGGAAGCTTGCGTTGATTAAACACTTTTCTTTTAGGACATAAATGGTGAATTGCCCTTGAAAATTGTAGTGTTTCTTCCAAAAGCACTCCCACCAAGTTTTATACATCTTAATGCACATATCATCATTTATATTTTATATACACTGAGTGGCCAAATTTTTATAAAAACCTGATTAGCAGCTGAACCTCCTTTCACCCATGTTAGCACTTATTAAATTTGTCTAGGAAGGGATTCAATTTTCAAGGGGCAAAATGTTAAAAACAAACTGCAAAATGTTAACTTTAGCTTCAAAATTTGTGTCCAGCACCCAAAACCACGTGTCTCAATTGAAAATCAAGCAAATGAGACCATAATTAGAGAAAATTGAAATTTTGACAGGTGTTTTGGTGAAAAAAAAAAATCTCATTTACTTTATATTTATTGATTGATTGAGGTTATTTATCAAAAGACTTATATTTATGCTGGTATTAAAATTTATATGGAAATTATAGAAAATTTAAATTTGGGAAATGGGTGGATGCATTTCGAAACAAAACTGAAATTTTGAATAAGGCCATGAAACAAAATGGAAAAATAAAATAAAATGCACCACTGAATTTGGTATCTCCCAAAAGTTACTATTGTATTGTTTGCGTTGTTTGCATTTGATGAGTAGATACACCTGAAAGTGTAAGAAAAGGTAACTATTGTTTGCATGTGTACCAAATTTGTAAACAATAAAATTTAATGGTATACAATGTACACGTGTAAATAACCTTTTGGAAGTGGCGATGATCAAATTAGCTAGTTAGGACAAAAACATTGATTTTACGGTTATAACCTCAGATTACATTCCCACCTCAGTCATTGCTGAGGGGGATGCACTTGAACCATGTGATGAAAATTTAAACTGAAAATATCTAAAACTTCACTGCACTAAGGTTTAGGTTTTTGAAAGGCCACTTGGCCTATATTTATTTTAAAAACTTAACAAGTTAAATTTTTAGGTCACAGATTTTATGCCTGGCCACAGGGCCCAATAAAAATAAACGGATGACAGGTTAGTTTCTTTCCAAGAAAAACTAGCACCAGGGACACTACTTGATAAAAATAATAAACACAAGAATTTCATTGTACTTCAACAGCACCAACACTTGATTTAACATGGTGTACACTTAAGTATTTGAAGTGAAAATATCTCACACTCTCTCTCAAAAAAAAATATTATATGCATATGTGTACACTATATTGTTCTAATTAAATCGCTCGAACCAACCTTCTCAGACCAGACTTCCGAATCCACTTTTAATTTTAAACTACTATAACAACTGCCAAAATTCTACGTATAATGAAAGTTAATTTAATAAAAGATTCTACCCTTCCAGGAAAATTGTCTTAAAATCAGCATAACCCTGTCTTAAATCAACATTTGTCTTACAATCAACATTTCTAGCATCACCGGATACTCAACCCATTCTATACACCATACCAAAACCTAATGCACTAGATACCTTATTCAAATTACACAAAGTTATCATTAAATTGCTACACCGACAAGAGAATCTTACTTACACCATCATCACCATCATCACATTTCAAAATTCCATACTATAAGTTTTCCAGTCAACTGGCACCCATGTAATAATCAACTCGGGCATTAAGCCAAACAATCATCTCAACCAATGAGTCCCACATCTCAAGAAAAACACTATTTTTCGGGGAGAACAACAAAGTTTGAGTCTGAAGGCGGGAATGGGTCGTGAATCCATTCCCAGCTTATACAGTGTAGTGGAGCAAAGTGCGACCTAACCCTTTTCTGTTCCTTCACTCTGATTTGGGGACAACCTATATCACTCCCCTCATAGGTACCACCTCCTATGGACCGAACAAGCTTACTTGGGCAGAAAACAAATCCCCCAATTTGTTTCGTGCACCCTTTCAGACCCCGCGGCATTGTCTACATAGGGTAAAGTATCCCACAAGAGTTCTCTTGTCCCCAAAATATCTCTTCGTCCATTTTCCAGAAAATTCAATACATCACCCTTTTTCCCAGAAAATTACTTCTTATCCTATTTTCCCCAGGAACACACTTCATATCCTTATTTTCCCAGGAACACACTCATTTCCCATAAAATCACTTATCTTTATTTCCCAGGAACACACTGTACATATTCATTTCCCAGAAAGCTCAATAATACCATACTTGACACACTATACCAAACCTTACTTTATTTCCTGAAAAATCTATACATCACCATACTTCCTAGATCACTCTTTTCCTGAAAAATCTATCATCACTTCTTGAAGAAACACAACAGCTATTCGGGTTATTTTTTTTTTTTCACACTATACATATGCTCATATCTGCCTGTATGCCCAATTCTTATATTCTTTTCCCCATAAAAACCTGTTTTTCTAATCTACGGGCTGAAACTAGAAATTAGCCCTCACTAATACCAAAAATTAAATTTTAAAGAGTAATTTAGCACCTAAATTTACCAAAACACTAAACCAAAATAATTACCAGCCTACAAGAAAAATTCCCAACTACATGGCACCTACGCTAAGTTCATAAATACAAATTCTACTTCACAAATACAAAAATCACCGAGCACAAAAAGAGTTAAATTTCACCTAAGAGAAATACTGGTCTGGAGAGGTGTTCGTTCCGAAATAACTTAATATTCTTATTATATCATCTATCCCTACATGACCCAGAAAATTATCCACTTCCACTACTTTGTTTCATTTTGTTTTTCAATTACCTATCCGCAGAAGATGACATGAAATTTATTTAAACAGCCTAAGATATTAAAACCAACTCGTTTTATAATTTTAAAGAAACCACAACATAATACAAAAAAGAAAATGCCGAGAGAAATTTACCTTTAGGACTGGGGCAGCAACACTTCCTGACAAGCACACTAACCGTCGATAATAATAAAAAAAAAAAAAAGGTTTCACAGCCTAATAATAGATAAAATAAATAAATAAAAAAAAAACTCTCCCTGAGAGAACACCACTGTCCCGGTTGATTTTCACTTCACCTCCAAGGTTGTTTTTTTTTTCTTTTCCTTTTTTCTGAGACAGCGTGTTTGGCCATCGATACAGGAAACGGGCATTTTGGAACCCTGCTGATGGACCCCTTGTTGTAATCAGTAGTGGGCCCAGCTCGACAATTCAGCAGTCGAAGGCGATGTCATTCACAAGGCCGTCCATGATAGCCATGGCCTTCTCCCCGAAGCCTGGGCGCAGCCCAGCGTTAAAATATGGAGGCAGCAACAACCAGAGGTGGACTTTTGGTCCTCAGGCACGTTGGGCTTGGAAGTAAGAAATCGGGTCTGATCCTTCTCCGCCATCTGCACCCAACACGGCAGTCGACCGCTACTTGATAATTTGGGTGTATCAGCGGTCATTTCATCTCCGGCAATGAGATCCTTGAAAACAATCACTTTAGCTGACCGATTTTAGAGTCACTTCAGAATACGGGAACACAGCTAGCGGCCAGTCATTCTTACTGCCGACCAGGCCAAAGAAAAAGATTTTTTTTTTTTTACACGGGGCCAACAGACCCCAGTGCATCTCATTCTGACTGTCCCCTTCCCCGCCAAAAGGCGAGGAGAAAAAAACTCCGCCGTCCTCTCTTTCTCTGACGGCCAGCCAGAAGAACAGAACAAAAGTGACTCTCAACGGATAAAACTCTGGAGTGCTTGAAACCGCTGACCCCTCTCATTGGTCGAAACTTCAGCCTAGCAACTCACGACTCTCCCAACGGAATCTTCACTCCCACGCCTCGAGTGACCTCTGACCTTCACACGTGTAGACCAGGCTCTTCTTGACCCTGAGGTCTAAAAATAGATTTCTGTTGCTGAATTCCCTACCCTAAAAGACGAAAAGTTGTTGCACTTTTGGTGACTTTTCCACGACGCTTGGAAACAGGAACGCAAAAAATGGCGAATTCTTGCTTTGCAGAAAATCACTAATTTTAATTTTCTTTTTCTCTCGTTCCGTGATGTTAAACCAAAATTAATTTTGATTCTCTGAGCTGCACACCTACTCGCCTTTTCCTATCGCGATAAAAGAACAGATAAAATAATTATTTTCAAAAGCCCAAAGTCAGTTAAATCAAATATTATTCTTTTTTTTTCTTTTTTTTTTTTCACCAACATGAAATTTTGTTTTCCTGGTTGTGATTAAGACAAGCGAATTTTGCGCACGAATTCCCCTGCCTTTCAACCAGGAATTTTCTTCTAACGTATGTCATGGGAGAAAATTTTTGTATTAATTAATCTCTGATAAACCAACAGAAAGATTGATCAGGTCTCTCTGAAATTCACCAGAGGTTAAAATTTTCGCCATGACACAGGCATCAAGACTTGTGAATTTATTTTGTCTCAATCATTTAGTATTTTTCAGTGTTGTTGCACTCATAAAGCAGAAGGTTCGTAACATGTGAGATCTCCCAGATGCTCATTGTCTTGTTATATAGTTACATATTAAAGAGAAGGGTGTGTGCACACATATTGACTTTTGTGACTGATACAATATTCTAGAGGGTAATTCTTACCTTGGCATTCCTTACTAGCGATGAAACACATTTTACGCACGTTTTCCGGTCTTTGTTGACGTTATTGTCCTAATGTCCATTGTATGAGATGTATAACTTTACTTCAACACACTTTTCGCTGGGTATACTCAGTGGATCTTCACTTTAGGATTCAAAAATATCAACTTTAACCGTTCTTTATACTTGAAATTTTCGCCCAGTCTCTAGGCATCCTCAGGAGCATGGCGACTTTTCCACCGATGTTCGTGGTTAACTTCACGCTAATGGAGTCCGATACTCCTCGTTGCCATTCGTCGGATATACTTTCTTGGATACATTTCTTTATCAAGCCCGGCTGGCACCATCTATGTTTCATCTATATAACTGTTTTTGCACTAATGCCGTTTTTGCTTTTTTTTTTTTTTGCCAGTTAGATATGTGTTTTTTGTCTTTTTTTAACCTGTTTTTCGTACTTCCAATGTACAATATTGGGGGTATGTGTGAAATTGGAATTCCATAGGATCCTGATTCTTCTAGTATTTTTTCCTCTGTTTTTTTTTTTTTTGTTAACAGTCAAATTAAAAAAAACAAAAAAAATTACTAGAAGAATCAGGATCTTACGAAATTCCAATTGCACACATACCCCCAATATTGTACATTGGAAGTACAAAAAACAGGTTAAAAAAGACTTAAAAAACACATATCTAACTGGCAAAAAAAAAAGAAGCAAAAACTGCATTAGTGCAATTCTGCATTGAAAACCAGACTTTCCCAAAATTTGATGAAATTAAAATGCTAAAAAGGAATAAAAAATCTGAAAGGCAAATGAGGAGGGAAAAAGCTATCTTAATCTATAAAAATAAAACAAGGGTATGTAACCAGAATGATCCTAGCACATTTTCTAGCCTGTGGAAAGAACTAATAAGACAAAAAAAAAGAACAACAAAAGAAAAACCGACAAAAAAGACAAGAAAACCGGGATAAGAAAAAAAAAAAAAAAAAGACAGAGTTATATAGATTAAACATAGATGGCGCTAGCCGGGCTTGATAAAGAAATGTATCCAAGAAAGTATATCCGACGAATAGCAACGATTAGTATCGGACTCCATTAGCGCGAAGTTAACCACTAACATCGGTGGAAAAGTCGCCATGCTCCTGAGGATGCCTAGAGACTGGGCGAAAATTTCGAGTATAAAGAACGGTAAAAGTTGATATTTTTGAATCCTAAAGGGAAGATCCAGTAAGTATACCCAATGAAAAGTGTGTTGAAATTAAGTTATACATCTCATACAACGAACATTAGGACAATAAAGTCAACAAAGACCGGAAAATGTGCGTGAAATGTGTTTTATCACTAGTAAGGAATTCCAAGGTAAGCATTATCCTCTAGAATATTGTACAAGTTATTTTGAAATTTTACACGTAAAAGAGAATAGTAGCATGATCAGAGCTATTTAATAGTCTGAATTAGAACTACTTATAGGTTTTGTGACTGACTTTAAATATTCCCAGTTATTATACCTCCGTTATTCAAGACCTTCCAGGTTTGCATGCTTTCTCTAAATCTAGGAGGACAGCACAGACTTTTTGGTGAACAGACAGATAGATACCTTTTCATCATCATACATAATACAAAATCTAGGTACTGCAGCCCTTGTGAGGCACAAGACTACTTGGTACATCCCACAAGTGCTCTGAAGTGAGAGACCTTGTAGACAATGACCTTTCCTTGGCACACTCAGCAGACAGAGAGTACGACAGTTCTTCCATTGAGTCTGAATTTTCCTTATGTAGGGGAACAGGCCTGCTCCATTTCAAATCGGGCAGAGACCTGTAAGGCGTCCCTCAGAAATCTTCAAGGAAATTACACGTATATAAGTATATCTTTGAAATCTGTAGTCATGCGATAACAGAAAATATTTTTATTCCTGGGGGTAATTATATGTATACACTATCTACCAACAAGTAATTAGACATCCCTGCAATCGGCGATATCTGCGGTCCTGATACACATCACGGCCGCCGCCGTTAAATATCGTGTGGGAAACAACAACAACGCAACCAGTCGCATGCAAGATGCCGCGCAGTTCGGAGCGTGCCCCGACCCGGCAGACAAAATGTCGGAATGTGCCCCGACCCGGCAGACCCACAAAACTGGGAGTTAGAGACCCACCGGTGCTGGCCAGAGAAATTCAGAAGAACCGCACCAAATCGATGGCCCACATCCGCAAGGATTTTAACAGGTATCCGGGAGTGTTCTTTCGATGAATACCCTCTGTAAGGAAGCCCATCTGCTCGGTTACTGCCGCCCACAAGCCTTTGATCACCAAGTCCAATAGTGCTGCTCGGCTAACGTGGTGCAAAGAACGTCGACAGTGGACCGTTGAACAGTGGAAACCGGTTCTCTGGAGCGACGAATCAAGGTTCACCCTCTACCGTTCGGATGGCAGGGTCTGGGTTTGGCGTCTGCCTGAAGAACTCCTCCTGCTGGAATGTATTGTGCCAACTGTGAAGTTTGGCAGCGGTGGAATTATTCTATGGGGGTGTTTCTACTGGTATGGCACAGGGCCCTTGGTCGCAATTCCTGGTAGACTCAATGCCCAGACCTACTGCACCATTTTGGATGACCATGCGCTTCCTACGTTGTGGCAGTTTTACGTGGTGGACCCATGTTACTTTCAGGATAACAATTCCACCTGTCATGTTGCGAGGTCCACCATGGCTTGGTATGGTGACAATGGGATTAATCGAATGGACTGGCCTGTGCAGAGCCCAGACCTTAACCCTATCGAGCAACTCTGGGACGAGTTGGAGCGTCGACTTAAGGGGTGCCCCCACCATCCGAAATCGGGGAACTGACCTGTCTTCTCCAAGCCGAGTGGAAGAAAATACGGCTAGCCGTCATACAATGCCTGGTTGAGAGTATGCTCCGGAGGGTCGCAGCTGTAATCACCGCTCGTGGAGGCTTCACCAACTATTGAAGGTGAATAAACTTTGTTTTTCTTTGCTATCACAGGTGTCCAATTACTTGTTGATAGATAGTGTATATATATATATATATAAAGAAATTTGTGTGCGAATTATGGCATTTTAAAAATGGTGCACTGCAGTGAAGCTTTGATGGAAGGAAATTTCTCCTTTTTAGGAATGAATAACTCTTGAAATTGTAAAGCTACAGCTCGCATTTTTTTTTCTCCTCCATGCATTTTCTTGGCTCACCTAGGTTATTTGGGAGGGCTGGAGCACATCTCTGCTTAAAGTCCTCTGTTAACAAGTTTTTAGCTTCTCACTTGGTTACTGCTCTTTCAGAGCATTTCCCTGATCAGTGTTGGGAGTTTTTACTGGAATAGTTTGTTCTGTATGACATTACTCTCCCAAACCACAGTTAATTTAGTTTCTAGCAAGCCTAGATATCTCTATGGAGCTGCAGCACACTTTCAGAGAAGACTGCAAAAATGAACTGAAATTATGGTTGTAATGAAAATCTTTTTGGTGTGTAGGTCTGTTTACAGACTGGTGTTGTGGTGTTCAACTCATTTGCTAGCAAATAAATCCTGTGCTCTAGTTTTTACAAGTTTTTGTCTTTTCACCGAGCTTTTGTTCAGTTGAGGTATTTCGTCTGATGGTGTTAGGAGTTTTTACTTTAATAATTTGTTCTGTATGACATTACTCACCCAAACCACTGTTCTTTTAGTTTCTAGCATGCCTAGATATCTTTATGGGCCTGCAGCACACTTTTACAGAAAACTGCAAAAATTAACTGAAATCATGGTTTGAATGCAAATCTTTTGTGTGTGTAGGTCTGTTTACAGACTGGTATTGTGGTTTTCAACTCATTTGCTAGTGAAAAAATCCTATTATCTGCTTTTAACAAGATTTTGTGTTTTCACCGAGTTTTTGTATGTCCTTTGAGGTATTTCGTCTGTCAGTGTTGGGAGCTTTTAATGGACTAGTTCGTTGTGTATGACATTACTCACCCAAACCACCATTAATTTAGTTTGTAGCATGCCTAGATATATTTTTGGAGCTTTGGCACACTTTTACAGAAAACTGCCAAAAAATAACAAACTGTGGTTTGAATTAAAATCTTTTCTGTGTGTAGGTCTGTTTACAGACTGGTATTGTGGTGTTTAACTCATCTGCTGGCAAATAAATCCTATGCTGTCCTTTTTACAAGCTGTCTTGTCACAGAGTTTTGGTTCATTTGAGGTATTTCGTCTGTCAGCGTTGGAAGTTTTTACATGGATAGTTTGTTCTGTATAATATTACTCACCCAAACCACCATTATTTTAGTTTCTAGAAAGCCTAGATATCTATATAAAGCTGTGGCACACTTTTGCAGAAAACTGTAGAAATGAACTGAAATTATAGTTTAAATGAAATTCTATTTAGTGTGTATGTCTGTTTACAGGCTGTTATTGTGTTGTTGAATTCCTGTGCTAGCAAATGAATCCTGTGCTCTCCTGTTTACAAGATTTTGTCTTCTCACTTAATTTTTGTTCACTTGAGGTTTTTTGTCTGTCAGCTTTGGGAGTTTTTACTAGACTAGTTTGTTCTGGTATGACATTACTCACCCAAGCCACTATTATTTTAGTTTGTAGCATGCCTAGATATCTTTTTGGAGTTTTGGCACACTTTTACAGGAAACCGCAAAAATTAACTGAAATCATGTTATGAATAAAAATCTTTTTGGTGTGTAGGTCTGTTTACACACTGTTATTGTGATGTTCAATGCATTTGCTAGCAAATGTATCGTGTGCTCTCCTTTTAACAAGATTTTGTGTTTTCACCAAGTTTTTGTTCATTTGAGGTATTTCGTCTGTCAGCTTTGGGAGTTTTTACATGGATAGTTTGTTCTGTATAATATTACTTACCCAAACCACCGTTAATTTAGTTTCCAGCACGCATAGATATCTATATGGAGCTGCGACACACTTTTACAGAAAACTGCAAAAATTAACTGAAATCATGGTTTGAATAAACATCTGTTTGGTGTGTATGTCTGTTTACAGACTGGTATTGTGCTGTTCAATTTATTTGTAAGCAAATCAATTGGGGTGGAATTTTTAATTAATTTTTTTTAGAAAATTATACAGTTGTTTCACCTTGCAAATTCATGTGCACACACGTGGTTCCTCTCTTTGCACAGTAAGGGCAGTAAGTAATTAACTTTTAGAGGTGTTGACTGAACTTGCACTGAAACTAAAAATGGAGTAGCAATTTACAAAGAGTTTTTTTTTTTTTTTTTTTGCTACATGTGTTGAAGAAATTTGGTGGATTGAGCAAACAGTAAGTCTCATTAAAATAGTTAAATTTATGAATCCTCATGGCCTATCAAATAGATTTATATGACTCTAAATGATGACATATCCATGATGTACCAAATGTTGTCAGTGACAGATACCTTTGGCACATCTGGTTGTTAGCTGTGAAAGATTATATGCCACTGATGGCTTCAGAATAGTCCTGTATCAACTCCCTTTTGGGGAAATCGTGGACGTGTTAATAAAGTGATATGTAATTCCCTAAATTTGTGAGGTTTCATATATTATTCCTGATGCTTCTATTATGCATCATCGCCGACCATAATCAATTCACTGCTGCGTGAAGGTCTCCCCCACAACTTTCTACCTTCATACTTTCAAATTTCATCCACTCATTTCTGAATAATCTCCTTACCCTTGTTATTGAAAGGGTATTTCAGTTGTCCAAATAATGGCCTGTTCTTTGTGCAAATGTGTCCAGCCCATTCGCACTCTGAGTGATTTGCACTTTAACAATGACAACTCTTGTCATTTTCCATATGCACGTGTCTTCTGTATCGTGGTTGCACCAAGCCTGTATTTCTGCAAATATTCTATATTTTTTTTTTATATTACACTTTTCTTGAGCTATTGCTTAAAATTTACCATGTGAAAATGTACATTGTTAGGCTGAGTATAAAAATTTTACAACTGTAAAACTACCTTTTTTATGTAATAATTATTATTTTGCTTCATCGTGTACCGGCATATAATGACTATGAACTGCCAAATTTTCAGATTTAAAAAAATTGCACTCTTTTAATTATGACTTTTTAAAATGTGATATCTTTCATTTCTTTCAATATTTGGATATTTATCATTGTAAAAGTAGAATGCAAACAAAGCATTTTTATAACAAACATGAGCAGAGGAGCCACCTGCACTTGAATTTTCAAGGTGCAACAATTTTATGTTTTCCTTTTAAGAGACGAAGCATTGCATTTTTTTGTATATTTTCACACATTGCTTTTTTCTTTACATAAACATGAGACCCCCTCAGTAACATGAAAAGTAATTCTGTACATTAAAGCCACCACACTGTGCTTCCTACCAAGTTAAAATCTCAGCTGTAGGTTTAAAATTTCAAGAGGTATCAATTCCTATAAGGGGTCCCCCCCCCCCCCCGTTCTTGTATGACTGCAACTTCCAAGCAACATCTTTTTCCCACGAAAACTCCTGAGAGTTACCCAACGAACTTTTTTGAAAAAAATGCCTGAATTGAAACGGACTTGGCTGACAACCTATGTCTTGTTTAGCTGTACAATGTTTTCCATACTCTCACGTACCAAAGTTTAGAACACTGCGAAAAAAAGTGACAATCTGTCTGTTTCACTGATTTGGAAAGGCCAACTGAAAAAATCAAATTGATGAAATTACTGTTTTGAATTTTTATAACTGTTTGTAAAATGTATTTTGAAATGTGAAAAGGTAAGTGATCTTTTTTTTTCAAAAACACGTAAGTTTATAAGCTTCCTGGTTTCGATAATCACGAAGATAATACAGAGCACCTAAGAGTCAAAAGGGTTCCCCGACCACCGCTAGGGACTTCTCTCCTTGGAGATTTGTAGACAATTTCCCCTCTTGTTTCCATATACTGTGCTTTTCAAGCTCTCCATTTACCACATACTCGGTTCAGAGGCATCATTCCAAAGTTGGAGCCTACTTAGTGTACTTAGTGCTCCTTCCAAGGGAAAAATGACATCGCTGGAATTTGGAAATGTCCAACAGTGCACTACGACTTGCCCTTTAGAATAATTTCGCTGGTAATTACGTTACCCTGCTGGCCGGAAATTTCCTTGCTGAGTTATTTGGAAAATGTCCATACTTTTTTTTTTTTCTTCCCCTTCCTGGCCCACCACAATTCTTCCCATACCAGATTGCGAAATGTCCGCCCATTAGGTTTCTCCTTCCACTGCGCCCAAACTTGTGGAATCACCCCCCCGTTTTTTTTTTTTTTTTATGTCTGCGCGCGAATTGACCCTTTTTTTTTTCCTGCTTCCACGCTAATGTTGTGGCACTTGAGTATAGATTTGCGAATTTTTCGCCCCTCCATTTCCCCTTCCTCCGCGCCCAATTTTTTCTCCCTTTCCCCCGCGATCAATTTTTTCTCCCTTTCCCCCGCGCCCAAGTTTTCCCTTCCCCCCCGCCCAATTTTTTCTCCCTTTCCCCCCGCGCCCAAGTTTTCCCTTCCCCCCAGCCCAATTTTTTCTCCCTTTCCCCCCGCGCCCAATTTTTCCCTTTCCCCCGCGCCCAATTTTTCCCTTTCCCCCGCCCCCAATTTTTCCCTTCCCCCGGCCAATTTTTTCCCCCCAGCGCCCAATTTTTCCCCCGCGCCCAATTTTTCTCCCTTTCCCCCGCGCCCAATTTTTTTCTCCCCTCCCCGCCTGATGTTTTTTTCCCTACGGCGAAAAAACGTCCAAATTTGGTAGAACGGTTTCAGTAGGATATTGGTGTGGTGCTGAGGGGAGCGATCCAGAGGCCGTTTCGGCGGTTTTTCGCCGGGTGGGTCCGTCCGTCCGCAGATTCCCTCCCCGCGGTCGCCGTTTTCTCTCTCGGGGTCGGGGCGAGGGCCCAGGGCAGGAGACTATGGCGGGCGCGTGCTACGCACGCGCCCGCCCCTGGAGAGGGGGCCTTCGCCCCGACCCCGAGAGAGAAAACGGCGACCGCGGGGAGGGAATCTGCGGACGGACGGACCCACCCGGCGAAAAACCGCCGAAACGGCCTCTGGATCGCTCCCCTCAGCACCACACCAGTACCCACACACGTTTTGCGAGCGCCCCTCTACCCTACAAGGCATGGGACTTCCGCCTTTCTTCACCTTCCGAACAGCTTACACATCCCAGTGTTGACGGACCCCTGCACGGTCCTCAAAAAGGCAACTTCGCGCATCCGTTCCAATGTTGGCTGCTGTCCAGGTCGAAGCAAACGCCCGTTCCATTAAGTACAAGCAAAACCTTATGCCTCTCCCCGAGACCCTACGCTATTAGAAACACAGACAAATTGTCCAGAGTTTTTGGTTTCTCTTTTTTGATCAGCTGCTGCAATTTTCGCTTCCAGAAAAAAAATAAACAAGACGCCAAGCGTTCGTTTAAAATGCCTCTAAAAGCGATATTAACTGAACCCATCCTTATTCTCAATAAAATCAAGTTCCGTGGGAACGTTTTACTTGTTTTTTTAACGAGTAAGAGCATTTCTTAACGATTATTTCCCTCTGTTGAAATCTAGTGGCCACTTTTATGATTTCAATAGATAACTGATGTTGGAGATGTATATATTGAATGAAACGAGCTCGTTCGTCTGATTGGGGCCCGGGTTCGAAACCCGGCGTTGCTCGAATGTTGTTTTTGCCTTCCAGCGTTGGCTCTGTCCCTCCCCTGGAACCAGTGGAACTAAATTAGGGACGGGCGATTGCTTATAGCCTATTGAGTTGCTCACGGTGGTCGTACGACTTGGAATGAGAAAAATAATAAACAAGACGCCAAGCGTTCGTTTAAAATGCCTCTAAAAGCGATATTAACTGAACCCATCCTTATTCTCAATAAAATCAAGTTCCGTGGGAACGTTTTACTTGTTTTTTTAACGAGTAAGAGCATTTCTTAACGATTATTTCCCTCTGTTGAAATCTAGTGGCCACTTTTATGATTTCAATAGATAACTGATGTTGGAGATGTATATATTGAATGAAACGAGCTCGTTCGTCTGATTGGGGCCCGGGTTCGAAACCCGGCGTTGCTCGAATGTTGTTTTTGCCTTCCAGCGTTGGCTCTGTCCCTCCCCTGGAACCAGTGGAACTAAATTAGGGACGGGCGATTGCTTATAGCCTATTGAGTTGCTCACGGTGGTCGTACGACTTGGAATGAGAAAAATAATAAACAAGACGCCAAGCGTTCGTTTAAAATGCCTCTAAAAGCGATATTAACTGAACCCATCCTTATTCTCAATAAAATCAAGTTCCGTGGGAACGTTTTACTTGTTTTTTTAACGAGTAAGAGCATTTCTTAACGATTATTTCCCTCTGTTGAAATCTAGTGGCCACTTTTATGATTTCAATAGATAACTGATGTTGGAGATGTATATATTGAATGAAACGAGCTCGTTCGTCTGATTGGGGCCCGGGTTCGAAACCCGGCGTTGCTCGAATGTTGTTTTTGCCTTCCAGCGTTGGCTCTGTCCCTCCCCTGGAACCAGTGGAACTAAATTAGGGACGGGCGATTGCTTATAGCCTATTGAGTTGCTCACGGTGGTCGTACGACTTGGAATGAGAAAAATAATAAACAAGACGCCAAGCGTTCGTTTAAAATGCCTCTAAAAGCGATATTAACTGAACCCATCCTTATTCTCAATAAAATCAAGTTCCGTGGGAACGTTTTACTTGTTTTTTTAACGAGTAAGAGCATTTCTTAACGATTATTTCCCTCTGTTGAAATCTAGTGGCCACTTTTATGATTTCAATAGATAACTGATGTTGGAGATGTATATATTGAATGAAACGAGCTCGTTCGTCTGATTGGGGCCCGGGTTCGAAACCCGGCGTTGCTCGAATGTTGTTTTTGCCTTCCAGCGTTGGCTCTGTCCCTCCCCTGGAACCAGTGGAACTAAATTAGGGACGGGCGATTGCTTATAGCCTATTGAGTTGCTCACGGTGGTCGTACGACTTGGAATGAGAAAAATAATAAACAAGACGCCAAGCGTTCGTTTAAAATGCCTCTAAAAGCGATATTAACTGAACCCATCCTTATTCTCAATAAAATCAAGTTCCGTGGGAACGTTTTACTTGTTTTTTTAACGAGTAAGAGCATTTCTTAACGATTATTTCCCTCTGTTGAAATCTAGTGGCCACTTTTATGATTTCAATAGATAACTGATGTTGGAGATGTATATATTGAATGAAACGAGCTCGTTCGTCTGATTGGGGCCCGGGTTCGAAACCCGGCGTTGCTCGAATGTTGTTTTTGCCTTCCAGCGTTGGCTCTGTCCCTCCCCTGGAACCAGTGGAACTAAATTAGGGACGGGCGATTGCTTATAGCCTATTGAGTTGCTCACGGTGGTCGTACGACTTGGAATGAGAAAAATAATAAACAAGACGCCAAGCGTTCGTTTAAAATGCCTCTAAAAGCGATATTAACTGAACCCATCCTTATTCTCAATAAAATCAAGTTCCGTGGGAACGTTTTACTTGTTTTTTAACGAGTAAGAGCATTTCTTAACGATTATTTCCCTCTGTTGAAATCTAGTGGCCACTTTTATGATTTCAATAGATAACTGATGTTGGAGATGTATATATTGAATGAAACGAGCTCGTTCGTCTGATTGGGGCCCGGGTTCGAAACCCGGCGTTGCTCGAATGTTGTTTTTGCCTTCCAGCGTTGGCTCTGTCCCTCCCCTGGAACCAGTGGAACTAAATTAGGGACGGGCGATTGCTTATAGCCTATTGAGTTGCTCACGGTGGTCGTACGACTTGGAATGAGAAAAATAATAAACAAGACGCCAAGCGTTCGTTTAAAATGCCTCTAAAAGCGATATTAACTGAACCCATCCTTATTCTCAATAAAATCAAGTTCCGTGGGAACGTTTTACTTGTTTTTTTAACGAGTAAGAGCATTTCTTAACGATTATTTCCCTCTGTTGAAATCTAGTGGCCACTTTTATGATTTCAATAGATAACTGATGTTGGAGATGTATATATTGAATGAAACGAGCTCGTTCGTCTGATTGGGGCCCGGGTTCGAAACCCGGCGTTGCTCGAATGTTGTTTTTGCCTTCCAGCGTTGGCTCTGTCCCTCCCCTGGAACCAGTGGAACTAAATTAGGGACGGGCGATTGCTTATAGCCTATTGAGTTGCTCACGGTGGTCGTACGACTTGGAATGAGAAAAATAATAAACAAGACGCCAAGCGTTCGTTTAAAATGCCTCTAAAAGCGATATTAACTGAACCCATCCTTATTCTCAATAAAATCAAGTTCCGTGGGAACGTTTTACTTGTTTTTTTAACGAGTAAGAGCATTTCTTAACGATTATTTCCCTCTGTTGAAATCTAGTGGCCACTTTTATGATTTCAATAGATAACTGATGTTGGAGATGTATATATTGAATGAAACGAGCTCGTTCGTCTGATTGGGGCCCGGGTTCGAAACCCGGCGTTGCTCGAATGTTGTTTTTGCCTTCCAGCGTTGGCTCTGTCCCTCCCCTGGAACCAGTGGAACTAAATTAGGGACGGGCGATTGCTTATAGCCTATTGAGTTGCTCACGGTGGTCGTACGACTTGGAATGAGAAAAATAATAAACAAGACGCCAAGCGTTCGTTTAAAATGCCTCTAAAAGCGATATTAACTGAACCCATCCTTATTCTCAATAAAATCAAGTTCCGTGGGAACGTTTTACTTGTTTTTTTAACGAGTAAGAGCATTTCTTAACGATTATTTCCCTCTGTTGAAATCTAGTGGCCACTTTTATGATTTCAATAGATAACTGATGTTGGAGATGTATATATTGAATGAAACGAGCTCGTTCGTCTGATTGGGGCCCGGGTTCGAAACCCGGCGTTGCTCGAATGTTGTTTTTGCCTTCCAGCGTTGGCTCTGTCCCTCCCCTGGAACCAGTGGAACTAAATTAGGGACGGGCGATTGCTTATAGCCTATTGAGTTGCTCACGGTGGTCGTACGACTTGGAATGAGAAAAATAATAAACAAGACGCCAAGCGTTCGTTTAAAATGCCTCTAAAAGCGATATTAACTGAACCCATCCTTATTCTCAATAAAATCAAGTTCCGTGGGAACGTTTTACTTGTTTTTTTAACGAGTAAGAGCATTTCTTAACGATTATTTCCCTCTGTTGAAATCTAGTGGCCACTTTTATGATTTCAATAGATAACTGATGTTGGAGATGTATATATTGAATGAAACGAGCTCGTTCGTCTGATTGGGGCCCGGGTTCGAAACCCGGCGTTGCTCGAATGTTGTTTTTGCCTTCCAGCGTTGGCTCTGTCCCTCCCCTGGAACCAGTGGAACTAAATTAGGGACGGGCGATTGCTTATAGCCTATTGAGTTGCTCACGGTGGTCGTACGACTTGGAATGAGAAAAATAATAAACAAGACGCCAAGCGTTCGTTTAAAATGCCTCTAAAAGCGATATTAACTGAACCCATCCTTATTCTCAATAAAATCAAGTTCCGTGGGAACGTTTTACTTGTTTTTTTAACGAGTAAGAGCATTTCTTAACGATTATTTCCCTCTGTTGAAATCTAGTGGCCACTTTTATGATTTCAATAGATAACTGATGTTGGAGATGTATATATTGAATGAAACGAGCTCGTTCGTCTGATTGGGGCCCGGGTTCGAAACCCGGCGTTGCTCGAATGTTGTTTTTGCCTTCCAGCGTTGGCTCTGTCCCTCCCCTGGAACCAGTGGAACTAAATTAGGGACGGGCGATTGCTTATAGCCTATTGAGTTGCTCACGGTGGTCGTACGACTTGGAATGAGAAAAATAATAAACAAGACGCCAAGCGTTCGTTTAAAATGCCTCTAAAAGCGATATTAACTGAACCCATCCTTATTCTCAATAAAATCAAGTTCCGTGGGAACGTTTTACTTGTTTTTTAACGAGTAAGAGCATTTCTTAACGATTATTTCCCTCTGTTGAAATCTAGTGGCCACTTTTATGATTTCAATAGATAACTGATGTTGGAGATGTATATATTGAATGAAACGAGCTCGTTCGTCTGATTGGGGCCCGGGTTCGAAACCCGGCGTTGCTCGAATGTTGTTTTTGCCTTCCAGCGTTGGCTCTGTCCCTCCCCTGGAACCAGTGGAACTAAATTAGGGACGGGCGATTGCTTATAGCCTATTGAGTTGCTCACGGTGGTCGTACGACTTGGAATGAGAAAAATAATAAACAAGACGCCAAGCGTTCGTTTAAAATGCCTCTAAAAGCGATATTAACTGAACCCATCCTTATTCTCAATAAAATCAAGTTCCGTGGGAACGTTTTACTTGTTTTTTTAACGAGTAAGAGCATTTCTTAACGATTATTTCCCTCTGTTGAAATCTAGTGGCCACTTTTATGATTTCAATAGATAACTGATGTTGGAGATGTATATATTGAATGAAACGAGCTCGTTCGTCTGATTGGGGCCCGGGTTCGAAACCCGGCGTTGCTCGAATGTTGTTTTTGCCTTCCAGCGTTGGCTCTGTCCCTCCCCTGGAACCAGTGGAACTAAATTAGGGACGGGCGATTGCTTATAGCCTATTGAGTTGCTCACGGTGGTCGTACGACTTGGAATGAGAAAAATAATAAACAAGACGCCAAGCGTTCGTTTAAAATGCCTCTAAAAGCGATATTAACTGAACCCATCCTTATTCTCAATAAAATCAAGTTCCGTGGGAACGTTTTACTTGTTTTTTTAACGAGTAAGAGCATTTCTTAACGATTATTTCCCTCTGTTGAAATCTAGTGGCCACTTTTATGATTTCAATAGATAACTGATGTTGGAGATGTATATATTGAATGAAACGAGCTCGTTCGTCTGATTGGGGCCCGGGTTCGA
This sequence comes from Macrothele yani, assembly GCA_039090855.1. Classification (NCBI taxonomy): domain Eukaryota; kingdom Metazoa; phylum Arthropoda; class Arachnida; order Araneae; family Macrothelidae; genus Macrothele; species Macrothele yani. Next base: position 62,669 of record CM076996.1, on the reverse strand, counting down.
AACCCGGCGTTGCTCGAATGTTGTTTTTGCCTTCCAGCGTTGGCTCTGTCCCTCCCCTGGAACCAGTGGAACTAAATTAGGGACGGGCGATTGCTTATAGCCTATTGAGTTGCTCACGGTGGTCGTACGACTTGGAATGAGAAAAATAATAAACAAGACGCCAAGCGTTCGTTTAAAATGCCTCTAAAAGCGATATTAACTGAACCCATCCTTATTCTCAATAAAATCAAGTTCCGTGGGAACGTTTTACTTGTTTTTTTAACGAGTAAGAGCATTTCTTAACGATTATTTCCCTCTGTTGAAATCTAGTGGCCACTTTTATGATTTCAATAGATAACTGATGTTGGAGATGTATATATTGAATGAAACGAGCTCGTTCGTCTGATTGGGGCCCGGGTTCGAAACCCGGCGTTGCTCGAATGTTGTTTTTGCCTTCCAGCGTTGGCTCTGTCCCTCCCCTGGAACCAGTGGAACTAAATTAGGGACGGGCGATTGCTTATAGCCTATTGAGTTGCTCACGGTGGTCGTACGACTTGGAATGAGAAAAATAATAAACAAGACGCCAAGCGTTCGTTTAAAATGCCTCTAAAAGCGATATTAACTGAACCCATCCTTATTCTCAATAAAATCAAGTTCCGTGGGAACGTTTTACTTGTTTTTTTAACGAGTAAGAGCATTTCTTAACGATTATTTCCCTCTGTTGAAATCTAGTGGCCACTTTTATGATTTCAATAGATAACTGATGTTGGAGATGTATATATTGAATGAAACGAGCTCGTTCGTCTGATTGGGGCCCGGGTTCGAAACCCGGCGTTGCTCGAATGTTGTTTTTGCCTTCCAGCGTTGGCTCTGTCCCTCCCCTGGAACCAGTGGAACTAAATTAGGGACGGGCGATTGCTTATAGCCTATTGAGTTGCTCACGGTGGTCGTACGACTTGGAATGAGAAAAATAATAAACAAGACGCCAAGCGTTCGTTTAAAATGCCTCTAAAAGCGATATTAACTGAACCCATCCTTATTCTCAATAAAATCAAGTTCCGTGGGAACGTTTTACTTGTTTTTTTAACGAGTAAGAGCATTTCTTAACGATTATTTCCCTCTGTTGAAATCTAGTGGCCACTTTTATGATTTCAATAGATAACTGATGTTGGAGATGTATATATTGAATGAAACGAGCTCGTTCGTCTGATTGGGGCCCGGGTTCGAAACCCGGCGTTGCTCGAATGTTGTTTTTGCCTTCCAGCGTTGGCTCTGTCCCTCCCCTGGAACCAGTGGAACTAAATTAGGGACGGGCGATTGCTTATAGCCTATTGAGTTGCTCACGGTGGTCGTACGACTTGGAATGAGAAAAATAATAAACAAGACGCCAAGCGTTCGTTTAAAATGCCTCTAAAAGCGATATTAACTGAACCCATCCTTATTCTCAATAAAATCAAGTTCCGTGGGAACGTTTTACTTGTTTTTTTAACGAGTAAGAGCATTTCTTAACGATTATTTCCCTCTGTTGAAATCTAGTGGCCACTTTTATGATTTCAATAGATAACTGATGTTGGAGATGTATATATTGAATGAAACGAGCTCGTTCGTCTGATTGGGGCCCGGGTTCGAAACCCGGCGTTGCTCGAATGTTGTTTTTGCCTTCCAGCGTTGGCTCTGTCCCTCCCCTGGAACCAGTGGAACTAAATTAGGGACGGGCGATTGCTTATAGCCTATTGAGTTGCTCACGGTGGTCGTACGACTTGGAATGAGAAAAATAATAAACAAGACGCCAAGCGTTCGTTTAAAATGCCTCTAAAAGCGATATTAACTGAACCCATCCTTATTCTCAATAAAATCAAGTTCCGTGGGAACGTTTTACTTGTTTTTTTAACGAGTAAGAGCATTTCTTAACGATTATTTCCCTCTGTTGAAATCTAGTGGCCACTTTTATGATTTCAATAGATAACTGATGTTGGAGATGTATATATTGAATGAAACGAGCTCGTTCGTCTGATTGGGGCCCGGGTTCGAAACCCGGCGTTGCTCGAATGTTGTTTTTGCCTTCCAGCGTTGGCTCTGTCCCTCCCCTGGAACCAGTGGAACTAAATTAGGGACGGGCGATTGCTTATAGCCTATTGAGTTGCTCACGGTGGTCGTACGACTTGGAATGAGAAAAATAATAAACAAGACGCCAAGCGTTCGTTTAAAATGCCTCTAAAAGCGATATTAACTGAACCCATCCTTATTCTCAATAAAATCAAGTTCCGTGGGAACGTTTTACTTGTTTTTTTAACGAGTAAGAGCATTTCTTAACGATTATTTCCCTCTGTTGAAATCTAGTGGCCACTTTTATGATTTCAATAGATAACTGATGTTGGAGATGTATATATTGAATGAAACGAGCTCGTTCGTCTGATTGGGGCCCGGGTTCGAAACCCGGCGTTGCTCGAATGTTGTTTTTGCCTTCCAGCGTTGGCTCTGTCCCTCCCCTGGAACCAGTGGAACTAAATTAGGGACGGGCGATTGCTTATAGCCTATTGAGTTGCTCACGGTGGTCGTACGACTTGGAATGAGAAAAATAATAAACAAGACGCCAAGCGTTCGTTTAAAATGCCTCTAAAAGCGATATTAACTGAACCCATCCTTATTCTCAATAAAATCAAGTTCCGTGGGAACGTTTTACTTGTTTTTTTAACGAGTAAGAGCATTTCTTAACGATTATTTCCCTCTGTTGAAATCTAGTGGCCACTTTTATGATTTCAATAGATAACTGATGTTGGAGATGTATATATTGAATGAAACGAGCTCGTTCGTCTGATTGGGGCCCGGGTTCGAAACCCGGCGTTGCTCGAATGTTGTTTTTGCCTTCCAGCGTTGGCTCTGTCCCTCCCCTGGAACCAGTGGAACTAAATTAGGGACGGGCGATTGCTTATAGCCTATTGAGTTGCTCACGGTGGTCGTACGACTTGGAATGAGAAAAATAATAAACAAGACGCCAAGCGTTCGTTTAAAATGCCTCTAAAAGCGATATTAACTGAACCCATCCTTATTCTCAATAAAATCAAGTTCCGTGGGAACGTTTTACTTGTTTTTTTAACGAGTAAGAGCATTTCTTAACGATTATTTCCCTCTGTTGAAATCTAGTGGCCACTTTTATGATTTCAATAGATAACTGATGTTGGAGATGTATATATTGAATGAAACGAGCTCGTTCGTCTGATTGGGGCCCGGGTTCGAAACCCGGCGTTGCTCGAATGTTGTTTTTGCCTTCCAGCGTTGGCTCTGTCCCTCCCCTGGAACCAGTGGAACTAAATTAGGGACGGGCGATTGCTTATAGCCTATTGAGTTGCTCACGGTGGTCGTACGACTTGGAATGAGAAAAATAATAAACAAGACGCCAAGCGTTCGTTTAAAATGCCTCTAAAAGCGATATTAACTGAACCCATCCTTATTCTCAATAAAATCAAGTTCCGTGGGAACGTTTTACTTGTTTTTTTAACGAGTAAGAGCATTTCTTAACGATTATTTCCCTCTGTTGAAATCTAGTGGCCACTTTTATGATTTCAATAGATAACTGATGTTGGAGATGTATATATTGAATGAAACGAGCTCGTTCGTCTGATTGGGGCCCGGGTTCGAAACCCGGCGTTGCTCGAATGTTGTTTTTGCCTTCCAGCGTTGGCTCTGTCCCTCCCCTGGAACCAGTGGAACTAAATTAGGGACGGGCGATTGCTTATAGCCTATTGAGTTGCTCACGGTGGTCGTACGACTTGGAATGAGAAAAATAATAAACAAGACGCCAAGCGTTCGTTTAAAATGCCTCTAAAAGCGATATTAACTGAACCCATCCTTATTCTCAATAAAATCAAGTTCCGTGGGAACGTTTTACTTGTTTTTTTAACGAGTAAGAGCATTTCTTAACGATTATTTCCCTCTGTTGAAATCTAGTGGCCACTTTTATGATTTCAATAGATAACTGATGTTGGAGATGTATATATTGAATGAAACGAGCTCGTTCGTCTGATTGGGGCCCGGGTTCGAAACCCGGCGTTGCTCGAATGTTGTTTTTGCCTTCCAGCGTTGGCTCTGTCCCTCCCCTGGAACCAGTGGAACTAAATTAGGGACGGGCGATTGCTTATAGCCTATTGAGTTGCTCACGGTGGTCGTACGACTTGGAATGAGAAAAATAATAAACAAGACGCCAAGCGTTCGTTTAAAATGCCTCTAAAAGCGATATTAACTGAACCCATCCTTATTCTCAATAAAATCAAGTTCCGTGGGAACGTTTTACTTGTTTTTTTAACGAGTAAGAGCATTTCTTAACGATTATTTCCCTCTGTTGAAATCTAGTGGCCACTTTTATGATTTCAATAGATAACTGATGTTGGAGATGTATATATTGAATGAAACGAGCTCGTTCGTCTGATTGGGGCCCGGGTTCGAAACCCGGCGTTGCTCGAATGTTGTTTTTGCCTTCCAGCGTTGGCTCTGTCCCTCCCCTGGAACCAGTGGAACTAAATTAGGGACGGGCGATTGCTTATAGCCTATTGAGTTGCTCACGGTGGTCGTACGACTTGGAATGAGAAAAATAATAAACAAGACGCCAAGCGTTCGTTTAAAATGCCTCTAAAAGCGATATTAACTGAACCCATCCTTATTCTCAATAAAATCAAGTTCCGTGGGAACGTTTTACTTGTTTTTTTAACGAGTAAGAGCATTTCTTAACGATTATTTCCCTCTGTTGAAATCTAGTGGCCACTTTTATGATTTCAATAGATAACTGATGTTGGAGATGTATATATTGAATGAAACGAGCTCGTTCGTCTGATTGGGGCCCGGGTTCGAAACCCGGCGTTGCTCGAATGTTGTTTTTGCCTTCCAGCGTTGGCTCTGTCCCTCCCCTGGAACCAGTGGAACTAAATTAGGGACGGGCGATTGCTTATAGCCTATTGAGTTGCTCACGGTGGTCGTACGACTTGGAATGAGAAAAATAATAAACAAGACGCCAAGCGTTCGTTTAAAATGCCTCTAAAAGCGATATTAACTGAACCCATCCTTATTCTCAATAAAATCAAGTTCCGTGGGAACGTTTTACTTGTTTTTTTAACGAGTAAGAGCATTTCTTAACGATTATTTCCCTCTGTTGAAATCTAGTGGCCACTTTTATGATTTCAATAGATAACTGATGTTGGAGATGTATATATTGAATGAAACGAGCTCGTTCGTCTGATTGGGGCCCGGGTTCGAAACCCGGCGTTGCTCGAATGTTGTTTTTGCCTTCCAGCGTTGGCTCTGTCCCTCCCCTGGAACCAGTGGAACTAAATTAGGGACGGGCGATTGCTTATAGCCTATTGAGTTGCTCACGGTGGTCGTACGACTTGGAATGAGAAAAATAATAAACAAGACGCCAAGCGTTCGTTTAAAATGCCTCTAAAAGCGATATTAACTGAACCCATCCTTATTCTCAATAAAATCAAGTTCCGTGGGAACGTTTTACTTGTTTTTTTAACGAGTAAGAGCATTTCTTAACGATTATTTCCCTCTGTTGAAATCTAGTGGCCACTTTTATGATTTCAATAGATAACTGATGTTGGAGATGTATATATTGAATGAAACGAGCTCGTTCGTCTGATTGGGGCCCGGGTTCGAAACCCGGCGTTGCTCGAATGTTGTTTTTGCCTTCCAGCGTTGGCTCTGTCCCTCCCCTGGAACCAGTGGAACTAAATTAGGGACGGGCGATTGCTTATAGCCTATTGAGTTGCTCACGGTGGTCGTACGACTTGGAATGAGAAAAATAATAAACAAGACGCCAAGCGTTCGTTTAAAATGCCTCTAAAAGCGATATTAACTGAACCCATCCTTATTCTCAATAAAATCAAGTTCCGTGGGAACGTTTTACTTGTTTTTTTAACGAGTAAGAGCATTTCTTAACGATTATTTCCCTCTGTTGAAATCTAGTGGCCACTTTTATGATTTCAATAGATAACTGATGTTGGAGATGTATATATTGAATGAAACGAGCTCGTTCGTCTGATTGGGGCCCGGGTTCGAAACCCGGCGTTGCTCGAATGTTGTTTTTGCCTTCCAGCGTTGGCTCTGTCCCTCCCCTGGAACCAGTGGAACTAAATTAGGGACGGGCGATTGCTTATAGCCTATTGAGTTGCTCACGGTGGTCGTACGACTTGGAATGAGAAAAATAATAAACAAGACGCCAAGCGTTCGTTTAAAATGCCTCTAAAAGCGATATTAACTGAACCCATCCTTATTCTCAATAAAATCAAGTTCCGTGGGAACGTTTTACTTGTTTTTTTAACGAGTAAGAGCATTTCTTAACGATTATTTCCCTCTGTTGAAATCTAGTGGCCACTTTTATGATTTCAATAGATAACTGATGTTGGAGATGTATATATTGAATGAAACGAGCTCGTTCGTCTGATTGGGGCCCGGGTTCGAAACCCGGCGTTGCTCGAATGTTGTTTTTGCCTTCCAGCGTTGGCTCTGTCCCTCCCCTGGAACCAGTGGAACTAAATTAGGGACGGGCGATTGCTTATAGCCTATTGAGTTGCTCACGGTGGTCGTACGACTTGGAATGAGAAAAATAATAAACAAGACGCCAAGCGTTCGTTTAAAATGCCTCTAAAAGCGATATTAACTGAACCCATCCTTATTCTCAATAAAATCAAGTTCCGTGGGAACGTTTTACTTGTTTTTTTAACGAGTAAGAGCATTTCTTAACGATTATTTCCCTCTGTTGAAATCTAGTGGCCACTTTTATGATTTCAATAGATAACTGATGTTGGAGATGTATATATTGAATGAAACGAGCTCGTTCGTCTGATTGGGGCCCGGGTTCGAAACCCGGCGTTGCTCGAATGTTGTTTTTGCCTTCCAGCGTTGGCTCTGTCCCTCCCCTGGAACCAGTGGAACTAAATTAGGGACGGGCGATTGCTTATAGCCTATTGAGTTGCTCACGGTGGTCGTACGACTTGGAATGAGAAAAATAATAAACAAGACGCCAAGCGTTCGTTTAAAATGCCTCTAAAAGCGATATTAACTGAACCCATCCTTATTCTCAATAAAATCAAGTTCCGTGGGAACGTTTTACTTGTTTTTTTAACGAGTAAGAGCATTTCTTAACGATTATTTCCCTCTGTTGAAATCTAGTGGCCACTTTTATGATTTCAATAGATAACTGATGTTGGAGATGTATATATTGAATGAAACGAGCTCGTTCGTCTGATTGGGGCCCGGGTTCGAAACCCGGCGTTGCTCGAATGTTGTTTTTGCCTTCCAGCGTTGGCTCTGTCCCTCCCCTGGAACCAGTGGAACTAAATTAGGGACGGGCGATTGCTTATAGCCTATTGAGTTGCTCACGGTGGTCGTACGACTTGGAATGAGAAAAATAATAAACAAGACGCCAAGCGTTCGTTTAAAATGCCTCTAAAAGCGATATTAACTGAACCCATCCTTATTCTCAATAAAATCAAGTTCCGTGGGAACGTTTTACTTGTTTTTTTAACGAGTAAGAGCATTTCTTAACGATTATTTCCCTCTGTTGAAATCTAGTGGCCACTTTTATGATTTCAATAGATAACTGATGTTGGAGATGTATATATTGAATGAAACGAGCTCGTTCGTCTGATTGGGGCCCGGGTTCGAAACCCGGCGTTGCTCGAATGTTGTTTTTGCCTTCCAGCGTTGGCTCTGTCCCTCCCCTGGAACCAGTGGAACTAAATTAGGGACGGGCGATTGCTTATAGCCTATTGAGTTGCTCACGGTGGTCGTACGACTTGGAATGAGAAAAATAATAAACAAGACGCCAAGCGTTCGTTTAAAATGCCTCTAAAAGCGATATTAACTGAACCCATCCTTATTCTCAATAAAATCAAGTTCCGTGGGAACGTTTTACTTGTTTTTTAACGAGTAAGAGCATTTCTTAACGATTATTTCCCTCTGTTGAAATCTAGTGGCCACTTTTATGATTTCAATAGATAACTGATGTTGGAGATGTATATATTGAATGAAACGAGCTCGTTCGTCTGATTGGGGCCCGGGTTCGAAACCCGGCGTTGCTCGAATGTTGTTTTTGCCTTCCAGCGTTGGCTCTGTCCCTCCCCTGGAACCAGTGGAACTAAATTAGGGACGGGCGATTGCTTATAGCCTATTGAGTTGCTCACGGTGGTCGTACGACTTGGAATGAGAAAAATAATAAACAAGACGCCAAGCGTTCGTTTAAAATGCCTCTAAAAGCGATATTAACTGAACCCATCCTTATTCTCAATAAAATCAAGTTCCGTGGGAACGTTTTACTTGTTTTTTTAACGAGTAAGAGCATTTCTTAACGATTATTTCCCTCTGTTGAAATCTAGTGGCCACTTTTATGATTTCAATAGATAACTGATGTTGGAGATGTATATATTGAATGAAACGAGCTCGTTCGTCTGATTGGGGCCCGGGTTCGAAACCCGGCGTTGCTCGAATGTTGTTTTTGCCTTCCAGCGTTGGCTCTGTCCCTCCCCTGGAACCAGTGGAACTAAATTAGGGACGGGCGATTGCTTATAGCCTATTGAGTTGCTCACGGTGGTCGTACGACTTGGAATGAGAAAAATAATAAACAAGACGCCAAGCGTTCGTTTAAAATGCCTCTAAAAGCGATATTAACTGAACCCATCCTTATTCTCAATAAAATCAAGTTCCGTGGGAACGTTTTACTTGTTTTTTTAACGAGTAAGAGCATTTCTTAACGATTATTTCCCTCTGTTGAAATCTAGTGGCCACTTTTATGATTTCAATAGATAACTGATGTTGGAGATGTATATATTGAATGAAACGAGCTCGTTCGTCTGATTGGGGCCCGGGTTCGAAACCCGGCGTTGCTCGAATGTTGTTTTTGCCTTCCAGCGTTGGCTCTGTCCCTCCCCTGGAACCAGTGGAACTAAATTAGGGACGGGCGATTGCTTATAGCCTATTGAGTTGCTCACGGTGGTCGTACGACTTGGAATGAGAAAAATAATAAACAAGACGCCAAGCGTTCGTTTAAAATGCCTCTAAAAGCGATATTAACTGAACCCATCCTTATTCTCAATAAAATCAAGTTCCGTGGGAACGTTTTACTTGTTTTTTTAACGAGTAAGAGCATTTCTTAACGATTATTTCCCTCTGTTGAAATCTAGTGGCCACTTTTATGATTTCAATAGATAACTGATGTTGGAGATGTATATATTGAATGAAACGAGCTCGTTCGTCTGATTGGGGCCCGGGTTCGAAACCCGGCGTTGCTCGAATGTTGTTTTTGCCTTCCAGCGTTGGCTCTGTCCCTCCCCTGGAACCAGTGGAACTAAATTAGGGACGGGCGATTGCTTATAGCCTATTGAGTTGCTCACGGTGGTCGTACGACTTGGAATGAGAAAAATAATAAACAAGACGCCAAGCGTTCGTTTAAAATGCCTCTAAAAGCGATATTAACTGAACCCATCCTTATTCTCAATAAAATCAAGTTCCGTGGGAACGTTTTACTTGTTTTTTTAACGAGTAAGAGCATTTCTTAACGATTATTTCCCTCTGTTGAAATCTAGTGGCCACTTTTATGATTTCAATAGATAACTGATGTTGGAGATGTATATATTGAATGAAACGAGCTCGTTCGTCTGATTGGGGCCCGGGTTCGAAACCCGGCGTTGCTCGAATGTTGTTTTTGCCTTCCAGCGTTGGCTCTGTCCCTCCCCTGGAACCAGTGGAACTAAATTAGGGACGGGCGATTGCTTATAGCCTATTGAGTTGCTCACGGTGGTCGTACGACTTGGAATGAGAAAAATAATAAACAAGACGCCAAGCGTTCGTTTAAAATGCCTCTAAAAGCGATATTAACTGAACCCATCCTTATTCTCAATAAAATCAAGTTCCGTGGGAACGTTTTACTTGTTTTTTTAACGAGTAAGAGCATTTCTTAACGATTATTTCCCTCTGTTGAAATCTAGTGGCCACTTTTATGATTTCAATAGATAACTGATGTTGGAGATGTATATATTGAATGAAACGAGCTCGTTCGTCTGATTGGGGCCCGGGTTCGAAACCCGGCGTTGCTCGAATGTTGTTTTTGCCTTCCAGCGTTGGCTCTGTCCCTCCCCTGGAACCAGTGGAACTAAATTAGGGACGGGCGATTGCTTATAGCCTATTGAGTTGCTCACGGTGGTCGTACGACTTGGAATGAGAAAAATAATAAACAAGACGCCAAGCGTTCGTTTAAAATGCCTCTAAAAGCGATATTAACTGAACCCATCCTTATTCTCAATAAAATCAAGTTCCGTGGGAACGTTTTACTTGTTTTTTTAACGAGTAAGAGCATTTCTTAACGATTATTTCCCTCTGTTGAAATCTAGTGGCCACTTTTATGATTTCAATAGATAACTGATGTTGGAGATGTATATATTGAATGAAACGAGCTCGTTCGTCTGATTGGGGCCCGGGTTCGAAACCCGGCGTTGCTCGAATGTTGTTTTTGCCTTCCAGCGTTGGCTCTGTCCCTCCCCTGGAACCAGTGGAACTAAATTAGGGACGGGCGATTGCTTATAGCCTATTGAGTTGCTCACGGTGGTCGTACGACTTGGAATGAGAAAAATAATAAACAAGACGCCAAGCGTTCGTTTAAAATGCCTCTAAAAGCGATATTAACTGAACCCATCCTTATTCTCAATAAAATCAAGTTCCGTGGGAACGTTTTACTTGTTTTTTTAACGAGTAAGAGCATTTCTTAACGATTATTTCCCTCTGTTGAAATCTAGTGGCCACTTTTATGATTTCAATAGATAACTGATGTTGGAGATGTATATATTGAATGAAACGAGCTCGTTCGTCTGATTGGGGCCCGGGTTCGAAACCCGGCGTTGCTCGAATGTTGTTTTTGCCTTCCAGCGTTGGCTCTGTCCCTCCCCTGGAACCAGTGGAACTAAATTAGGGACGGGCGATTGCTTATAGCCTATTGAGTTGCTCACGGTGGTCGTACGACTTGGAATGAGAAAAATAATAAACAAGACGCCAAGCGTTCGTTTAAAATGCCTCTAAAAGCGATATTAACTGAACCCATCCTTATTCTCAATAAAATCAAGTTCCGTGGGAACGTTTTACTTGTTTTTTTAACGAGTAAGAGCATTTCTTAACGATTATTTCCCTCTGTTGAAATCTAGTGGCCACTTTTATGATTTCAATAGATAACTGATGTTGGAGATGTATATATTGAATGAAACGAGCTCGTTCGTCTGATTGGGGCCCGGGTTCGAAACCCGGCGTTGCTCGAATGTTGTTTTTGCCTTCCAGCGTTGGCTCTGTCCCTCCCCTGGAACCAGTGGAACTAAATTAGGGACGGGCGATTGCTTATAGCCTATTGAGTTGCTCACGGTGGTCGTACGACTTGGAATGAGAAAAATAATAAACAAGACGCCAAGCGTTCGTTTAAAATGCCTCTAAAAGCGATATTAACTGAACCCATCCTTATTCTCAATAAAATCAAGTTCCGTGGGAACGTTTTACTTGTTTTTTTAACGAGTAAGAGCATTTCTTAACGATTATTTCCCTCTGTTGAAATCTAGTGGCCACTTTTATGATTTCAATAGATAACTGATGTTGGAGATGTATATATTGAATGAAACGAGCTCGTTCGTCTGATTGGGGCCCGGGTTCGAAACCCGGCGTTGCTCGAATGTTGTTTTTGCCTTCCAGCGTTGGCTCTGTCCCTCCCCTGGAACCAGTGGAACTAAATTAGGGACGGGCGATTGCTTATAGCCTATTGAGTTGCTCACGGTGGTCGTACGACTTGGAATGAGAAAAATAATAAACAAGACGCCAAGCGTTCGTTTAAAATGCCTCTAAAAGCGATATTAACTGAACCCATCCTTATTCTCAATAAAATCAAGTTCCGTGGGAACGTTTTACTTGTTTTTTTAACGAGTAAGAGCATTTCTTAACGATTATTTCCCTCTGTTGAAATCTAGTGGCCACTTTTATGATTTCAATAGATAACTGATGTTGGAGATGTATATATTGAATGAAACGAGCTCGTTCGTCTGATTGGGGCCCGGGTTCGAAACCCGGCGTTGCTCGAATGTTGTTTTTGCCTTCCAGCGTTGGCTCTGTCCCTCCCCTGGAACCAGTGGAACTAAATTAGGGACGGGCGATTGCTTATAGCCTATTGAGTTGCTCACGGTGGTCGTACGACTTGGAATGAGAAAAATAATAAACAAGACGCCAAGCGTTCGTTTAAAATGCCTCTAAAAGCGATATTAACTGAACCCATCCTTATTCTCAATAAAATCAAGTTCCGTGGGAACGTTTTACTTGTTTTTTTAACGAGTAAGAGCATTTCTTAACGATTATTTCCCTCTGTTGAAATCTAGTGGCCACTTTTATGATTTCAATAGATAACTGATGTTGGAGATGTATATATTGAATGAAACGAGCTCGTTCGTCTGATTGGGGCCCGGGTTCGAAACCCGGCGTTGCTCGAATGTTGTTTTTGCCTTCCAGCGTTGGCTCTGTCCCTCCCCTGGAACCAGTGGAACTAAATTAGGGACGGGCGATTGCTTATAGCCTATTGAGTTGCTCACGGTGGTCGTACGACTTGGAATGAGAAAAATAATAAACAAGACGCCAAGCGTTCGTTTAAAATGCCTCTAAAAGCGATATTAACTGAACCCATCCTTATTCTCAATAAAATCAAGTTCCGTGGGAACGTTTTACTTGTTTTTTTAACGAGTAAGAGCATTTCTTAACGATTATTTCCCTCTGTTGAAATCTAGTGGCCACTTTTATGATTTCAATAGATAACTGATGTTGGAGATGTATATATTGAATGAAACGAGCTCGTTCGTCTGATTGGGGCCCGGGTTCGAAACCCGGCGTTGCTCGAATGTTGTTTTTGCCTTCCAGCGTTGGCTCTGTCCCTCCCCTGGAACCAGTGGAACTAAATTAGGGACGGGCGATTGCTTATAGCCTATTGAGTTGCTCACGGTGGTCGTACGACTTGGAATGAGAAAAATAATAAACAAGACGCCAAGCGTTCGTTTAAAATGCCTCTAAAAGCGATATTAACTGAACCCATCCTTATTCTCAATAAAATCAAGTTCCGTGGGAACGTTTTACTTGTTTTTTTAACGAGTAAGAGCATTTCTTAACGATTATTTCCCTCTGTTGAAATCTAGTGGCCACTTTTATGATTTCAATAGATAACTGATGTTGGAGATGTATATATTGAATGAAACGAGCTCGTTCGTCTGATTGGGGCCCGGGTTCGAAACCCGGCGTTGCTCGAATGTTGTTTTTGCCTTCCAGCGTTGGCTCTGTCCCTCCCCTGGAACCAGTGGAACTAAATTAGGGACGGGCGATTGCTTATAGCCTATTGAGTTGCTCACGGTGGTCGTACGACTTGGAATGAGAAAAATAATAAACAAGACGCCAAGCGTTCGTTTAAAATGCCTCTAAAAGCGATATTAACTGAACCCATCCTTATTCTCAATAAAATCAAGTTCCGTGGGAACGTTTTACTTGTTTTTTTAACGAGTAAGAGCATTTCTTAACGATTATTTCCCTCTGTTGAAATCTAGTGGCCACTTTTATGATTTCAATAGATAACTGATGTTGGAGATGTATATATTGAATGAAACGAGCTCGTTCGTCTGATTGGGGCCCGGGTTCGAAACCCGGCGTTGCTCGAATGTTGTTTTTGCCTTCCAGCGTTGGCTCTGTCCCTCCCCTGGAACCAGTGGAACTAAATTAGGGACGGGCGATTGCTTATAGCCTATTGAGTTGCTCACGGTGGTCGTACGACTTGGAATGAGAAAAATAATAAACAAGACGCCAAGCGTTCGTTTAAAATGCCTCTAAAAGCGATATTAACTGAACCCATCCTTATTCTCAATAAAATCAAGTTCCGTGGGAACGTTTTACTTGTTTTTTTAACGAGTAAGAGCATTTCTTAACGATTATTTCCCTCTGTTGAAATCTAGTGGCCACTTTTATGATTTCAATAGATAACTGATGTTGGAGATGTATATATTGAATGAAACGAGCTCGTTCGTCTGATTGGGGCCCGGGTTCGAAACCCGGCGTTGCTCGAATGTTGTTTTTGCCTTCCAGCGTTGGCTCTGTCCCTCCCCTGGAACCAGTGGAACTAAATTAGGGACGGGCGATTGCTTATAGCCTATTGAGTTGCTCACGGTGGTCGTACGACTTGGAATGAGAAAAATAATAAACAAGACGCCAAGCGTTCGTTTAAAATGCCTCTAAAAGCGATATTAACTGAACCCATCCTTATTCTCAATAAAATCAAGTTCCGTGGGAACGTTTTACTTGTTTTTTTAACGAGTAAGAGCATTTCTTAACGATTATTTCCCTCTGTTGAAATCTAGTGGCCACTTTTATGATTTCAATAGATAACTGATGTTGGAGATGTATATATTGAATGAAACGAGCTCGTTCGTCTGATTGGGGCCCGGGTTCGAAACCCGGCGTTGCTCGAATGTTGTTTTTGCCTTCCAGCGTTGGCTCTGTCCCTCCCCTGGAACCAGTGGAACTAAATTAGGGACGGGCGATTGCTTATAGCCTATTGAGTTGCTCACGGTGGTCGTACGACTTGGAATGAGAAAAATAATAAACAAGACGCCAAGCGTTCGTTTAAAATGCCTCTAAAAGCGATATTAACTGAACCCATCCTTATTCTCAATAAAATCAAGTTCCGTGGGAACGTTTTACTTGTTTTTTTAACGAGTAAGAGCATTTCTTAACGATTATTTCCCTCTGTTGAAATCTAGTGGCCACTTTTATGATTTCAATAGATAACTGATGTTGGAGATGTATATATTGAATGAAACGAGCTCGTTCGTCTGATTGGGGCCCGGGTTCGAAACCCGGCGTTGCTCGAATGTTGTTTTTGCCTTCCAGCGTTGGCTCTGTCCCTCCCCTGGAACCAGTGGAACTAAATTAGGGACGGGCGATTGCTTATAGCCTATTGAGTTGCTCACGGTGGTCGTACGACTTGGAATGAGAAAAATAATAAACAAGACGCCAAGCGTTCGTTTAAAATGCCTCTAAAAGCGATATTAACTGAACCCATCCTTATTCTCAATAAAATCAAGTTCCGTGGGAACGTTTTACTTGTTTTTTTAACGAGTAAGAGCATTTCTTAACGATTATTTCCCTCTGTTGAAATCTAGTGGCCACTTTTATGATTTCAATAGATAACTGATGTTGGAGATGTATATATTGAATGAAACGAGCTCGTTCGTCTGATTGGGGCCCGGGTTCGAAACCCGGCGTTGCTCGAATGTTGTTTTTGCCTTCCAGCGTTGGCTCTGTCCCTCCCCTGGAACCAGTGGAACTAAATTAGGGACGGGCGATTGCTTATAGCCTATTGAGTTGCTCACGGTGGTCGTACGACTTGGAATGAGAAAAATAATAAACAAGACGCCAAGCGTTCGTTTAAAATGCCTCTAAAAGCGATATTAACTGAACCCATCCTTATTCTCAATAAAATCAAGTTCCGTGGGAACGTTTTACTTGTTTTTTTAACGAGTAAGAGCATTTCTTAACGATTATTTCCCTCTGTTGAAATCTAGTGGCCACTTTTATGATTTCAATAGATAACTGATGTTGGAGATGTATATATTGAATGAAACGAGCTCGTTCGTCTGATTGGGGCCCGGGTTCGAAACCCGGCGTTGCTCGAATGTTGTTTTTGCCTTCCAGCGTTGGCTCTGTCCCTCCCCTGGAACCAGTGGAACTAAATTAGGGACGGGCGATTGCTTATAGCCTATTGAGTTGCTCACGGTGGTCGTACGACTTGGAATGAGAAAAATAATAAACAAGACGCCAAGCGTTCGTTTAAAATGCCTCTAAAAGCGATATTAACTGAACCCATCCTTATTCTCAATAAAATCAAGTTCCGTGGGAACGTTTTACTTGTTTTTTTAACGAGTAAGAGCATTTCTTAACGATTATTTCCCTCTGTTGAAATCTAGTGGCCACTTTTATGATTTCAATAGATAACTGATGTTGGAGATGTATATATTGAATGAAACGAGCTCGTTCGTCTGATTGGGGCCCGGGTTCGAAACCCGGCGTTGCTCGAATGTTGTTTTTGCCTTCCAGCGTTGGCTCTGTCCCTCCCCTGGAACCAGTGGAACTAAATTAGGGACGGGCGATTGCTTATAGCCTATTGAGTTGCTCACGGTGGTCGTACGACTTGGAATGAGAAAAATAATAAACAAGACGCCAAGCGTTCGTTTAAAATGCCTCTAAAAGCGATATTAACTGAACCCATCCTTATTCTCAATAAAATCAAGTTCCGTGGGAACGTTTTACTTGTTTTTTTAACGAGTAAGAGCATTTCTTAACGATTATTTCCCTCTGTTGAAATCTAGTGGCCACTTTTATGATTTCAATAGATAACTGATGTTGGAGATGTATATATTGAATGAAACGAGCTCGTTCGTCTGATTGGGGCCCGGGTTCGAAACCCGGCGTTGCTCGAATGTTGTTTTTGCCTTCCAGCGTTGGCTCTGTCCCTCCCCTGGAACCAGTGGAACTAAATTAGGGACGGGCGATTGCTTATAGCCTATTGAGTTGCTCACGGTGGTCGTACGACTTGGAATGAGAAAAATAATAAACAAGACGCCAAGCGTTCGTTTAAAATGCCTCTAAAAGCGATATTAACTGAACCCATCCTTATTCTCAATAAAATCAAGTTCCGTGGGAACGTTTTACTTGTTTTTTTAACGAGTAAGAGCATTTCTTAACGATTATTTCCCTCTGTTGAAATCTAGTGGCCACTTTTATGATTTCAATAGATAACTGATGTTGGAGATGTATATATTGAATGAAACGAGCTCGTTCGTCTGATTGGGGCCCGGGTTCGAAACCCGGCGTTGCTCGAATGTTGTTTTTGCCTTCCAGCGTTGGCTCTGTCCCTCCCCTGGAACCAGTGGAACTAAATTAGGGACGGGCGATTGCTTATAGCCTATTGAGTTGCTCACGGTGGTCGTACGACTTGGAATGAGAAAAATAATAAACAAGACGCCAAGCGTTCGTTTAAAATGCCTCTAAAAGCGATATTAACTGAACCCATCCTTATTCTCAATAAAATCAAGTTCCGTGGGAACGTTTTACTTGTTTTTTTAACGAGTAAGAGCATTTCTTAACGATTATTTCCCTCTGTTGAAATCTAGTGGCCACTTTTATGATTTCAATAGATAACTGATGTTGGAGATGTATATATTGAATGAAACGAGCTCGTTCGTCTGATTGGGGCCCGGGTTCGAAACCCGGCGTTGCTCGAATGTTGTTTTTGCCTTCCAGCGTTGGCTCTGTCCCTCCCCTGGAACCAGTGGAACTAAATTAGGGACGGGCGATTGCTTATAGCCTATTGAGTTGCTCACGGTGGTCGTACGACTTGGAATGAGAAAAATAATAAACAAGACGCCAAGCGTTCGTTTAAAATGCCTCTAAAAGCGATATTAACTGAACCCATCCTTATTCTCAATAAAATCAAGTTCCGTGGGAACGTTTTACTTGTTTTTTTAACGAGTAAGAGCATTTCTTAACGATTATTTCCCTCTGTTGAAATCTAGTGGCCACTTTTATGATTTCAATAGATAACTGATGTTGGAGATGTATATATTGAATGAAACGAGCTCGTTCGTCTGATTGGGGCCCGGGTTCGAAACCCGGCGTTGCTCGAATGTTGTTTTTGCCTTCCAGCGTTGGCTCTGTCCCTCCCCTGGAACCAGTGGAACTAAATTAGGGACGGGCGATTGCTTATAGCCTATTGAGTTGCTCACGGTGGTCGTACGACTTGGAATGAGAAAAATAATAAACAAGACGCCAAGCGTTCGTTTAAAATGCCTCTAAAAGCGATATTAACTGAACCCATCCTTATTCTCAATAAAATCAAGTTCCGTGGGAACGTTTTACTTGTTTTTTTAACGAGTAAGAGCATTTCTTAACGATTATTTCCCTCTGTTGAAATCTAGTGGCCACTTTTATGATTTCAATAGATAACTGATGTTGGAGATGTATATATTGAATGAAACGAGCTCGTTCGTCTGATTGGGGCCCGGGTTCGAAACCCGGCGTTGCTCGAATGTTGTTTTTGCCTTCCAGCGTTGGCTCTGTCCCTCCCCTGGAACCAGTGGAACTAAATTAGGGACGGGCGATTGCTTATAGCCTATTGAGTTGCTCACGGTGGTCGTACGACTTGGAATGAGAAAAATAATAAACAAGACGCCAAGCGTTCGTTTAAAATGCCTCTAAAAGCGATATTAACTGAACCCATCCTTATTCTCAATAAAATCAAGTTCCGTGGGAACGTTTTACTTGTTTTTTTAACGAGTAAGAGCATTTCTTAACGATTATTTCCCTCTGTTGAAATCTAGTGGCCACTTTTATGATTTCAATAGATAACTGATGTTGGAGATGTATATATTGAATGAAACGAGCTCGTTCGTCTGATTGGGGCCCGGGTTCGAAACCCGGCGTTGCTCGAATGTTGTTTTTGCCTTCCAGCGTTGGCTCTGTCCCTCCCCTGGAACCAGTGGAACTAAATTAGGGACGGGCGATTGCTTATAGCCTATTGAGTTGCTCACGGTGGTCGTACGACTTGGAATGAGAAAAATAATAAACAAGACGCCAAGCGTTCGTTTAAAATGCCTCTAAAAGCGATATTAACTGAACCCATCCTTATTCTCAATAAAATCAAGTTCCGTGGGAACGTTTTACTTGTTTTTTTAACGAGTAAGAGCATTTCTTAACGATTATTTCCCTCTGTTGAAATCTAGTGGCCACTTTTATGATTTCAATAGATAACTGATGTTGGAGATGTATATATTGAATGAAACGAGCTCGTTCGTCTGATTGGGGCCCGGGTTCGAAACCCGGCGTTGCTCGAATGTTGTTTTTGCCTTCCAGCGTTGGCTCTGTCCCTCCCCTGGAACCAGTGGAACTAAATTAGGGACGGGCGATTGCTTATAGCCTATTGAGTTGCTCACGGTGGTCGTACGACTTGGAATGAGAAAAATAATAAACAAGACGCCAAGCGTTCGTTTAAAATGCCTCTAAAAGCGATATTAACTGAACCCATCCTTATTCTCAATAAAATCAAGTTCCGTGGGAACGTTTTACTTGTTTTTTTAACGAGTAAGAGCATTTCTTAACGATTATTTCCCTCTGTTGAAATCTAGTGGCCACTTTTATGATTTCAATAGATAACTGATGTTGGAGATGTATATATTGAATGAAACGAGCTCGTTCGTCTGATTGGGGCCCGGGTTCGAAACCCGGCGTTGCTCGAATGTTGTTTTTGCCTTCCAGCGTTGGCTCTGTCCCTCCCCTGGAACCAGTGGAACTAAATTAGGGACGGGCGATTGCTTATAGCCTATTGAGTTGCTCACGGTGGTCGTACGACTTGGAATGAGAAAAATAATAAACAAGACGCCAAGCGTTCGTTTAAAATGCCTCTAAAAGCGATATTAACTGAACCCATCCTTATTCTCAATAAAATCAAGTTCCGTGGGAACGTTTTACTTGTTTTTTTAACGAGTAAGAGCATTTCTTAACGATTATTTCCCTCTGTTGAAATCTAGTGGCCACTTTTATGATTTCAATAGATAACTGATGTTGGAGATGTATATATTGAATGAAACGAGCTCGTTCGTCTGATTGGGGCCCGGGTTCGAAACCCGGCGTTGCTCGAATGTTGTTTTTGCCTTCCAGCGTTGGCTCTGTCCCTCCCCTGGAACCAGTGGAACTAAATTAGGGACGGGCGATTGCTTATAGCCTATTGAGTTGCTCACGGTGGTCGTACGACTTGGAATGAGAAAAATAATAAACAAGACGCCAAGCGTTCGTTTAAAATGCCTCTAAAAGCGATATTAACTGAACCCATCCTTATTCTCAATAAAATCAAGTTCCGTGGGAACGTTTTACTTGTTTTTTTAACGAGTAAGAGCATTTCTTAACGATTATTTCCCTCTGTTGAAATCTAGTGGCCACTTTTATGATTTCAATAGATAACTGATGTTGGAGATGTATATATTGAATGAAACGAGCTCGTTCGTCTGATTGGGGCCCGGGTTCGAAACCCGGCGTTGCTCGAATGTTGTTTTTGCCTTCCAGCGTTGGCTCTGTCCCTCCCCTGGAACCAGTGGAACTAAATTAGGGACGGGCGATTGCTTATAGCCTATTGAGTTGCTCACGGTGGTCGTACGACTTGGAATGAGAAAAATAATAAACAAGACGCCAAGCGTTCGTTTAAAATGCCTCTAAAAGCGATATTAACTGAACCCATCCTTATTCTCAATAAAATCAAGTTCCGTGGGAACGTTTTACTTGTTTTTTTAACGAGTAAGAGCATTTCTTAACGATTATTTCCCTCTGTTGAAATCTAGTGGCCACTTTTATGATTTCAATAGATAACTGATGTTGGAGATGTATATATTGAATGAAACGAGCTCGTTCGTCTGATTGGGGCCCGGGTTCGAAACCCGGCGTTGCTCGAATGTTGTTTTTGCCTTCCAGCGTTGGCTCTGTCCCTCCCCTGGAACCAGTGGAACTAAATTAGGGACGGGCGATTGCTTATAGCCTATTGAGTTGCTCACGGTGGTCGTACGACTTGGAATGAGAAAAATAATAAACAAGACGCCAAGCGTTCGTTTAAAATGCCTCTAAAAGCGATATTAACTGAACCCATCCTTATTCTCAATAAAATCAAGTTCCGTGGGAACGTTTTACTTGTTTTTTTAACGAGTAAGAGCATTTCTTAACGATTATTTCCCTCTGTTGAAATCTAGTGGCCACTTTTATGATTTCAATAGATAACTGATGTTGGAGATGTATATATTGAATGAAACGAGCTCGTTCGTCTGATTGGGGCCCGGGTTCGAAACCCGGCGTTGCTCGAATGTTGTTTTTGCCTTCCAGCGTTGGCTCTGTCCCTCCCCTGGAACCAGTGGAACTAAATTAGGGACGGGCGATTGCTTATAGCCTATTGAGTTGCTCACGGTGGTCGTACGACTTGGAATGAGAAAAATAATAAACAAGACGCCAAGCGTTCGTTTAAAATGCCTCTAAAAGCGATATTAACTGAACCCATCCTTATTCTCAATAAAATCAAGTTCCGTGGGAACGTTTTACTTGTTTTTTTAACGAGTAAGAGCATTTCTTAACGATTATTTCCCTCTGTTGAAATCTAGTGGCCACTTTTATGATTTCAATAGATAACTGATGTTGGAGATGTATATATTGAATGAAACGAGCTCGTTCGTCTGATTGGGGCCCGGGTTCGAAACCCGGCGTTGCTCGAATGTTGTTTTTGCCTTCCAGCGTTGGCTCTGTCCCTCCCCTGGAACCAGTGGAACTAAATTAGGGACGGGCGATTGCTTATAGCCTATTGAGTTGCTCACGGTGGTCGTACGACTTGGAATGAGAAAAATAATAAACAAGACGCCAAGCGTTCGTTTAAAATGCCTCTAAAAGCGATATTAACTGAACCCATCCTTATTCTCAATAAAATCAAGTTCCGTGGGAACGTTTTACTTGTTTTTTTAACGAGTAAGAGCATTTCTTAACGATTATTTCCCTCTGTTGAAATCTAGTGGCCACTTTTATGATTTCAATAGATAACTGATGTTGGAGATGTATATATTGAATGAAACGAGCTCGTTCGTCTGATTGGGGCCCGGGTTCGAAACCCGGCGTTGCTCGAATGTTGTTTTTGCCTTCCAGCGTTGGCTCTGTCCCTCCCCTGGAACCAGTGGAACTAAATTAGGGACGGGCGATTGCTTATAGCCTATTGAGTTGCTCACGGTGGTCGTACGACTTGGAATGAGAAAAATAATAAACAAGACGCCAAGCGTTCGTTTAAAATGCCTCTAAAAGCGATATTAACTGAACCCATCCTTATTCTCAATAAAATCAAGTTCCGTGGGAACGTTTTACTTGTTTTTTTAACGAGTAAGAGCATTTCTTAACGATTATTTCCCTCTGTTGAAATCTAGTGGCCACTTTTATGATTTCAATAGATAACTGATGTTGGAGATGTATATATTGAATGAAACGAGCTCGTTCGTCTGATTGGGGCCCGGGTTCGAAACCCGGCGTTGCTCGAATGTTGTTTTTGCCTTCCAGCGTTGGCTCTGTCCCTCCCCTGGAACCAGTGGAACTAAATTAGGGACGGGCGATTGCTTATAGCCTATTGAGTTGCTCACGGTGGTCGTACGACTTGGAATGAGAAAAATAATAAACAAGACGCCAAGCGTTCGTTTAAAATGCCTCTAAAAGCGATATTAACTGAACCCATCCTTATTCTCAATAAAATCAAGTTCCGTGGGAACGTTTTACTTGTTTTTTTAACGAGTAAGAGCATTTCTTAACGATTATTTCCCTCTGTTGAAATCTAGTGGCCACTTTTATGATTTCAATAGATAACTGATGTTGGAGATGTATATATTGAATGAAACGAGCTCGTTCGTCTGATTGGGGCCCGGGTTCGAAACCCGGCGTTGCTCGAATGTTGTTTTTGCCTTCCAGCGTTGGCTCTGTCCCTCCCCTGGAACCAGTGGAACTAAATTAGGGACGGGCGATTGCTTATAGCCTATTGAGTTGCTCACGGTGGTCGTACGACTTGGAATGAGAAAAATAATAAACAAGACGCCAAGCGTTCGTTTAAAATGCCTCTAAAAGCGATATTAACTGAACCCATCCTTATTCTCAATAAAATCAAGTTCCGTGGGAACGTTTTACTTGTTTTTTTAACGAGTAAGAGCATTTCTTAACGATTATTTCCCTCTGTTGAAATCTAGTGGCCACTTTTATGATTTCAATAGATAACTGATGTTGGAGATGTATATATTGAATGAAACGAGCTCGTTCGTCTGATTGGGGCCCGGGTTCGAAACCCGGCGTTGCTCGAATGTTGTTTTTGCCTTCCAGCGTTGGCTCTGTCCCTCCCCTGGAACCAGTGGAACTAAATTAGGGACGGGCGATTGCTTATAGCCTATTGAGTTGCTCACGGTGGTCGTACGACTTGGAATGAGAAAAATAATAAACAAGACGCCAAGCGTTCGTTTAAAATGCCTCTAAAAGCGATATTAACTGAACCCATCCTTATTCTCAATAAAATCAAGTTCCGTGGGAACGTTTTACTTGTTTTTTTAACGAGTAAGAGCATTTCTTAACGATTATTTCCCTCTGTT
Organism: Macrothele yani; assembly: GCA_039090855.1. Classification (NCBI taxonomy): domain Eukaryota; kingdom Metazoa; phylum Arthropoda; class Arachnida; order Araneae; family Macrothelidae; genus Macrothele; species Macrothele yani. Next base: position 39,456 of record CM076996.1, on the reverse strand, counting down.
GAAATCTAGTGGCCACTTTTATGATTTCAATAGATAACTGATGTTGGAGATGTATATATTGAATGAAACGAGCTCGTTCGTCTGATTGGGGCCCGGGTTCGAAACCCGGCGTTGCTCGAATGTTGTTTTTGCCTTCCAGCGTTGGCTCTGTCCCTCCCCTGGAACCAGTGGAACTAAATTAGGGACGGGCGATTGCTTATAGCCTATTGAGTTGCTCACGGTGGTCGTACGACTTGGAATGAGAAAAATAATAAACAAGACGCCAAGCGTTCGTTTAAAATGCCTCTAAAAGCGATATTAACTGAACCCATCCTTATTCTCAATAAAATCAAGTTCCGTGGGAACGTTTTACTTGTTTTTTTAACGAGTAAGAGCATTTCTTAACGATTATTTCCCTCTGTTGAAATCTAGTGGCCACTTTTATGATTTCAATAGATAACTGATGTTGGAGATGTATATATTGAATGAAACGAGCTCGTTCGTCTGATTGGGGCCCGGGTTCGAAACCCGGCGTTGCTCGAATGTTGTTTTTGCCTTCCAGCGTTGGCTCTGTCCCTCCCCTGGAACCAGTGGAACTAAATTAGGGACGGGCGATTGCTTATAGCCTATTGAGTTGCTCACGGTGGTCGTACGACTTGGAATGAGAAAAATAATAAACAAGACGCCAAGCGTTCGTTTAAAATGCCTCTAAAAGCGATATTAACTGAACCCATCCTTATTCTCAATAAAATCAAGTTCCGTGGGAACGTTTTACTTGTTTTTTTAACGAGTAAGAGCATTTCTTAACGATTATTTCCCTCTGTTGAAATCTAGTGGCCACTTTTATGATTTCAATAGATAACTGATGTTGGAGATGTATATATTGAATGAAACGAGCTCGTTCGTCTGATTGGGGCCCGGGTTCGAAACCCGGCGTTGCTCGAATGTTGTTTTTGCCTTCCAGCGTTGGCTCTGTCCCTCCCCTGGAACCAGTGGAACTAAATTAGGGACGGGCGATTGCTTATAGCCTATTGAGTTGCTCACGGTGGTCGTACGACTTGGAATGAGAAAAATAATAAACAAGACGCCAAGCGTTCGTTTAAAATGCCTCTAAAAGCGATATTAACTGAACCCATCCTTATTCTCAATAAAATCAAGTTCCGTGGGAACGTTTTACTTGTTTTTTTAACGAGTAAGAGCATTTCTTAACGATTATTTCCCTCTGTTGAAATCTAGTGGCCACTTTTATGATTTCAATAGATAACTGATGTTGGAGATGTATATATTGAATGAAACGAGCTCGTTCGTCTGATTGGGGCCCGGGTTCGAAACCCGGCGTTGCTCGAATGTTGTTTTTGCCTTCCAGCGTTGGCTCTGTCCCTCCCCTGGAACCAGTGGAACTAAATTAGGGACGGGCGATTGCTTATAGCCTATTGAGTTGCTCACGGTGGTCGTACGACTTGGAATGAGAAAAATAATAAACAAGACGCCAAGCGTTCGTTTAAAATGCCTCTAAAAGCGATATTAACTGAACCCATCCTTATTCTCAATAAAATCAAGTTCCGTGGGAACGTTTTACTTGTTTTTTTAACGAGTAAGAGCATTTCTTAACGATTATTTCCCTCTGTTGAAATCTAGTGGCCACTTTTATGATTTCAATAGATAACTGATGTTGGAGATGTATATATTGAATGAAACGAGCTCGTTCGTCTGATTGGGGCCCGGGTTCGAAACCCGGCGTTGCTCGAATGTTGTTTTTGCCTTCCAGCGTTGGCTCTGTCCCTCCCCTGGAACCAGTGGAACTAAATTAGGGACGGGCGATTGCTTATAGCCTATTGAGTTGCTCACGGTGGTCGTACGACTTGGAATGAGAAAAATAATAAACAAGACGCCAAGCGTTCGTTTAAAATGCCTCTAAAAGCGATATTAACTGAACCCATCCTTATTCTCAATAAAATCAAGTTCCGTGGGAACGTTTTACTTGTTTTTTTAACGAGTAAGAGCATTTCTTAACGATTATTTCCCTCTGTTGAAATCTAGTGGCCACTTTTATGATTTCAATAGATAACTGATGTTGGAGATGTATATATTGAATGAAACGAGCTCGTTCGTCTGATTGGGGCCCGGGTTCGAAACCCGGCGTTGCTCGAATGTTGTTTTTGCCTTCCAGCGTTGGCTCTGTCCCTCCCCTGGAACCAGTGGAACTAAATTAGGGACGGGCGATTGCTTATAGCCTATTGAGTTGCTCACGGTGGTCGTACGACTTGGAATGAGAAAAATAATAAACAAGACGCCAAGCGTTCGTTTAAAATGCCTCTAAAAGCGATATTAACTGAACCCATCCTTATTCTCAATAAAATCAAGTTCCGTGGGAACGTTTTACTTGTTTTTTTAACGAGTAAGAGCATTTCTTAACGATTATTTCCCTCTGTTGAAATCTAGTGGCCACTTTTATGATTTCAATAGATAACTGATGTTGGAGATGTATATATTGAATGAAACGAGCTCGTTCGTCTGATTGGGGCCCGGGTTCGAAACCCGGCGTTGCTCGAATGTTGTTTTTGCCTTCCAGCGTTGGCTCTGTCCCTCCCCTGGAACCAGTGGAACTAAATTAGGGACGGGCGATTGCTTATAGCCTATTGAGTTGCTCACGGTGGTCGTACGACTTGGAATGAGAAAAATAATAAACAAGACGCCAAGCGTTCGTTTAAAATGCCTCTAAAAGCGATATTAACTGAACCCATCCTTATTCTCAATAAAATCAAGTTCCGTGGGAACGTTTTACTTGTTTTTTTAACGAGTAAGAGCATTTCTTAACGATTATTTCCCTCTGTTGAAATCTAGTGGCCACTTTTATGATTTCAATAGATAACTGATGTTGGAGATGTATATATTGAATGAAACGAGCTCGTTCGTCTGATTGGGGCCCGGGTTCGAAACCCGGCGTTGCTCGAATGTTGTTTTTGCCTTCCAGCGTTGGCTCTGTCCCTCCCCTGGAACCAGTGGAACTAAATTAGGGACGGGCGATTGCTTATAGCCTATTGAGTTGCTCACGGTGGTCGTACGACTTGGAATGAGAAAAATAATAAACAAGACGCCAAGCGTTCGTTTAAAATGCCTCTAAAAGCGATATTAACTGAACCCATCCTTATTCTCAATAAAATCAAGTTCCGTGGGAACGTTTTACTTGTTTTTTTAACGAGTAAGAGCATTTCTTAACGATTATTTCCCTCTGTTGAAATCTAGTGGCCACTTTTATGATTTCAATAGATAACTGATGTTGGAGATGTATATATTGAATGAAACGAGCTCGTTCGTCTGATTGGGGCCCGGGTTCGAAACCCGGCGTTGCTCGAATGTTGTTTTTGCCTTCCAGCGTTGGCTCTGTCCCTCCCCTGGAACCAGTGGAACTAAATTAGGGACGGGCGATTGCTTATAGCCTATTGAGTTGCTCACGGTGGTCGTACGACTTGGAATGAGAAAAATAATAAACAAGACGCCAAGCGTTCGTTTAAAATGCCTCTAAAAGCGATATTAACTGAACCCATCCTTATTCTCAATAAAATCAAGTTCCGTGGGAACGTTTTACTTGTTTTTTTAACGAGTAAGAGCATTTCTTAACGATTATTTCCCTCTGTTGAAATCTAGTGGCCACTTTTATGATTTCAATAGATAACTGATGTTGGAGATGTATATATTGAATGAAACGAGCTCGTTCGTCTGATTGGGGCCCGGGTTCGAAACCCGGCGTTGCTCGAATGTTGTTTTTGCCTTCCAGCGTTGGCTCTGTCCCTCCCCTGGAACCAGTGGAACTAAATTAGGGACGGGCGATTGCTTATAGCCTATTGAGTTGCTCACGGTGGTCGTACGACTTGGAATGAGAAAAATAATAAACAAGACGCCAAGCGTTCGTTTAAAATGCCTCTAAAAGCGATATTAACTGAACCCATCCTTATTCTCAATAAAATCAAGTTCCGTGGGAACGTTTTACTTGTTTTTTTAACGAGTAAGAGCATTTCTTAACGATTATTTCCCTCTGTTGAAATCTAGTGGCCACTTTTATGATTTCAATAGATAACTGATGTTGGAGATGTATATATTGAATGAAACGAGCTCGTTCGTCTGATTGGGGCCCGGGTTCGAAACCCGGCGTTGCTCGAATGTTGTTTTTGCCTTCCAGCGTTGGCTCTGTCCCTCCCCTGGAACCAGTGGAACTAAATTAGGGACGGGCGATTGCTTATAGCCTATTGAGTTGCTCACGGTGGTCGTACGACTTGGAATGAGAAAAATAATAAACAAGACGCCAAGCGTTCGTTTAAAATGCCTCTAAAAGCGATATTAACTGAACCCATCCTTATTCTCAATAAAATCAAGTTCCGTGGGAACGTTTTACTTGTTTTTTTAACGAGTAAGAGCATTTCTTAACGATTATTTCCCTCTGTTGAAATCTAGTGGCCACTTTTATGATTTCAATAGATAACTGATGTTGGAGATGTATATATTGAATGAAACGAGCTCGTTCGTCTGATTGGGGCCCGGGTTCGAAACCCGGCGTTGCTCGAATGTTGTTTTTGCCTTCCAGCGTTGGCTCTGTCCCTCCCCTGGAACCAGTGGAACTAAATTAGGGACGGGCGATTGCTTATAGCCTATTGAGTTGCTCACGGTGGTCGTACGACTTGGAATGAGAAAAATAATAAACAAGACGCCAAGCGTTCGTTTAAAATGCCTCTAAAAGCGATATTAACTGAACCCATCCTTATTCTCAATAAAATCAAGTTCCGTGGGAACGTTTTACTTGTTTTTTTAACGAGTAAGAGCATTTCTTAACGATTATTTCCCTCTGTTGAAATCTAGTGGCCACTTTTATGATTTCAATAGATAACTGATGTTGGAGATGTATATATTGAATGAAACGAGCTCGTTCGTCTGATTGGGGCCCGGGTTCGAAACCCGGCGTTGCTCGAATGTTGTTTTTGCCTTCCAGCGTTGGCTCTGTCCCTCCCCTGGAACCAGTGGAACTAAATTAGGGACGGGCGATTGCTTATAGCCTATTGAGTTGCTCACGGTGGTCGTACGACTTGGAATGAGAAAAATAATAAACAAGACGCCAAGCGTTCGTTTAAAATGCCTCTAAAAGCGATATTAACTGAACCCATCCTTATTCTCAATAAAATCAAGTTCCGTGGGAACGTTTTACTTGTTTTTTTAACGAGTAAGAGCATTTCTTAACGATTATTTCCCTCTGTTGAAATCTAGTGGCCACTTTTATGATTTCAATAGATAACTGATGTTGGAGATGTATATATTGAATGAAACGAGCTCGTTCGTCTGATTGGGGCCCGGGTTCGAAACCCGGCGTTGCTCGAATGTTGTTTTTGCCTTCCAGCGTTGGCTCTGTCCCTCCCCTGGAACCAGTGGAACTAAATTAGGGACGGGCGATTGCTTATAGCCTATTGAGTTGCTCACGGTGGTCGTACGACTTGGAATGAGAAAAATAATAAACAAGACGCCAAGCGTTCGTTTAAAATGCCTCTAAAAGCGATATTAACTGAACCCATCCTTATTCTCAATAAAATCAAGTTCCGTGGGAACGTTTTACTTGTTTTTTTAACGAGTAAGAGCATTTCTTAACGATTATTTCCCTCTGTTGAAATCTAGTGGCCACTTTTATGATTTCAATAGATAACTGATGTTGGAGATGTATATATTGAATGAAACGAGCTCGTTCGTCTGATTGGGGCCCGGGTTCGAAACCCGGCGTTGCTCGAATGTTGTTTTTGCCTTCCAGCGTTGGCTCTGTCCCTCCCCTGGAACCAGTGGAACTAAATTAGGGACGGGCGATTGCTTATAGCCTATTGAGTTGCTCACGGTGGTCGTACGACTTGGAATGAGAAAATAATAAACAAGACGCCAAGCGTTCGTTTAAAATGCCTCTAAAAGCGATATTAACTGAACCCATCCTTATTCTCAATAAAATCAAGTTCCGTGGGAACGTTTTACTTGTTTTTTTAACGAGTAAGAGCATTTCTTAACGATTATTTCCCTCTGTTGAAATCTAGTGGCCACTTTTCCAACATCAGTTATCTATTGAAATAATAAAACTATGTATATATTGAACAGAAAATCAATCGTTAGAAAATCTTTCGGGCCCGGGTTAAAACGAAAACATTTCCACGAATTTTGTTTTATTGAGAATAAAGCGTTGGAGTTCAGATTAATATCACTAGAGGCATTTTAGGGACGCTTGGCGATTGCTGCCTATTATTTTCTCACGGTGGTCGTACGACTCAATAGGCTAATAAACAATCGCCCGTTCTAATTTAGGCCTCTAAAAGCGAATTAACTGAACAACATTCAGCAACGCCAGTTCCGTGGAACGACGAGCTCGTTTCATTAACGAGTACTAACATCTTAACGATTATCCCTCTGTTGAAATAATAAAACTAGTGGCCACTTTTATGATTTCAATACAGAGAAATAATCGTTGAATGAAACGAGCTCGTTCGTTAAAAAAACAAAAAACATTTCCACAGAACTTATTTTGTGAGAATAAAGATAGCGTTCAGTTAATCGCTTTGGAACCAGTGCATTTTAAACAGGGACGCTTGGCGATCTTGTTATTAGCCTATTGAGTTGCTCACGGTGGTCGTACGACTATAATGACAACAATCAATAGGCTATAAGCAATCGCCGGCGTCTAATTTAGGCCCACTGGCAGGGAAGGAAACCAACGCTGTATTCCAATAAACATTCGAGCAGTTCGCCGTGGATTTCCAACAATTTTACTTGATTTCATTTAACGATAAGAGCATCTTAACATCAGTTATCCTATTGAAATAATAAAACTGGCCACTAGATTTCAACAGAGAATAATCGTTAAAAATGCTCTTACTAAATTAAAAAAACAGTAAAACGTTGCACGGAATTTGATTTTATTGAGAATAAGATAGGTTCAGTTAATATCGCTTTAGGCATTTTAAACAGACGAACGTTGTTTTATTTTTCTCATTCAGAATCATGCGTACGACAACAACTCAATAGGCTATAAGCAATCGCCCGTCCCTAATTTAGGCCACTTTCCAGGAGGAACAGAGCCAACGCTGAAGGCAAAACAACATTCGAGCAACGCCGTACCCGGAATATCAGACGAACGAGCTCAATTCAATATATACATCTCCAACATCAGTTATCTATTGAAATAATAAAACAGGCCACTGGAAATTTCAACAGAGAAATAATCGTTAAGAAATGCTCTTACTCGTTAAAAAAACAAGTAAAACGTTTCCCGCAGACCTTGATTTTATTGAGAATAAAGATAGGTTCAATTAATATCGCTTTTTAGAGGCATTTTAAACAGACGCTTGGCTAACATTTATTATTTTTCTCATTCGAAATCGTACGACCACCGTAAGCAACTCAATAGGCTATAAGCAATCGCCCGTCCTAATTTGGACCCACTGAATTCCAGGGGAGAACAACGCTGGCAAAAACAACATTCGAGCAACGCCAGGTTTTCGAACCGATTTAATATCGGAGGCAACGAGCTCGTTTCATTCAATATATACATCTCCAACATCAATTATCTATTGAAATCATAAAAGTGGCCACTAGATTTCAACAGAGGAAATAATCGTTAAGAAAATGCTCTTACTCATTAAAAAAACAAATTAAAACGTTTCCCTGGAACTTGATTTTATTGAGAATAAGATGGAGTTCAGTTAATATCGCTTTAGAGGCATTTTAAACGACGCTTAATCTTATTATTTTTCTCATTCGAAGTCATTACGACCACCGTGAGCAACTCAATAGGCTATAAGCAATCGCCCGTCCTAATTTAGGCCCACTGTTCCAGGGGGAGGACAGAGCCAACGCTGGAGCAAAAACAACATTCGAGCAACGCCTTGGTATTTAATCAGACACGAAATCGTTTCATTCAATATATACATCTCCAACATCAGTTATCTATTGAAATCATAAAACTGGCCACTAGATTTCAACAGAGAAAATAATCGTTAAGAAAATGCTCTTACTCGTTAAACAAAGTAAAACGTTTCCACAGAACTTGATTTTATTAGAATAAAGACAGGTTCAGTTAATATCGCTTTTAGAGGCATTTTAAACGAAGGCTTGGCATCTTGTTTTATTTTTTTCTCATTCGAAGTCGTACGGCACCGTGAGCAACTCAATAGGCTATAAACAATCGCCCGTCCCACTGAATTCCAAGAGACTTCCAGGAGCTGGAAAAATTTATAGGCAAAAACAACATTCGAGCAACGCCGGGTTTCGAACCAATCAGACGAGACGAGCTCGTTTCATCATCAATATACATCTCAGTTATCAGTTATCCATTGAAATAATAAAACTGGCCACTAGATTTCAACAGAGGAAATAATCGTTAAGAAATGCTCTTACTCGTTAAAAAAACAAGTAAAACGATTTCCGCAGAACTATTTTATTGAGAATAGAGATAGGTTCAGTTAATATCGCTTTTAGAGGCATTTTAAACGAACGCTTGGCGTCTTGTTTATTATTTTTCTCATTCGAAATCGTACGACCACCTGAGCAACTCAATAGGCTATAAGCAATCGCCCGTCTAATTTAGGCCCACTGAATTTCAGAAGAGACAGAACCAACGCTGGCAAAACAACATTCGAGCAACGCCGGGATTTCGAACCCGGAACCCAATCGGACGAACGAGCTCGTTTCATTCAATATATACATCTCCAACATCAGTTATCTATTGAAATCATAAAACTGGCCACTAGATTTCAACAGAGAAAATAATCGTTGAAAATGCTCTTACTCGTTAAAACAAGTAAAACGTTTCCCACGGAACTTGAATTTTATTGAGAATAAAGATAGGTTCAGTTAATATCGCTTTAGAGGCATTTTAAACGAACGCTTGGCGTCTTATTTATTATTTTCTCATTCGAAGTCGTACGACCACCGTGAGCAACTCAATAGGCTATAAGCAATCGCCCGTCCCTAATTTAGGCCCACTGGTTCCAGGGGAGGGACAGAGCCAACGCTGTAAGGCAAAAACAACATTCGAGCAACGCCGGGTTTCGAACCCGGGCCCCAATCGAACGAGACGAGCTCGTTTCATTCAATATATACATCTCCAACATCAGTTATCTATTGAAATCATAAAAGTGGCCACTAGATTTCAACAGAGGGAAATAATCGTTAAGAAATGCTCTTACTCGTTAAAAAAACAAGTAAAACGTTCCCACGGAACTTGATTTTATTGAGAATAAGGATGGGTTCAGTTAATATCGCTTTTAGAGGCATTTTAAACGAACGCTTGGCGTCTTGTTTATTATTTTTCTCATTCCAAGTCGTACGACCACCGTGAGCAACTCAATAGGCTATAAGCAATCGCCCGTCCCTAATTTAGTTCCACTGGTTCCAGGGGAGGGACAGAGCCAACGCTGGAAGGCAAAAACAACATTCGAGCAACGCCGGGTTTCGAACCCGGGCCCCAATCAGACGAACGAGCTCGTTTCATTCAATATATACATCTCCAACATCAGTTATCTATTGAAATCATAAAAGTGGCCACTAGATTTCAACAGAGGAAATAATCGTTAAGAAATGCTCTTACTCGTTAAAAAAACAAGTAAAACGTTCCCACGGAACTTGATTTTATTGAGAATAAGGATGGGTTCAGTTAATATCGCTTTTAGAGGCATTTTAAACGAACGCTTGGCGTCTTGTTTATTATTTTTCTCATTCCAAGTCGTACGACCACCGTGAGCAACTCAATAGGCTATAAGCAATCGCCCGTCCCTAATTTAGTTCCACTGGTTCCAGGGGAGGGACAGAGCCAACGCTGGAAGGCAAAAACAACATTCGAGCAACGCCGGGTTTCGAACCCGGGCCCCAATCAGACGAACGAGCTCGTTTCATTCAATATATACATCTCCAACATCAGTTATCTATTGAAATCATAAAAGTGGCCACTAGATTTCAACAGAGGGAAATAATCGTTAAGAAATGCTCTTACTCGTTAAAAAAACAAGTAAAACGTTCCCACGGAACTTGATTTTATTGAGAATAAGGATGGGTTCAGTTAATATCGCTTTTAGAGGCATTTTAAACGAACGCTTGGCGTCTTGTTTATTATTTTTCTCATTCCAAGTCGTACGACCACCGTGAGCAACTCAATAGGCTATAAGCAATCGCCCGTCCCTAATTTAGTTCCACTGGTTCCAGGGGAGGGACAGAGCCAACGCTGGAAGGCAAAAACAACATTCGAGCAACGCCGGGTTTCGAACCCGGGCCCCAATCAGACGAACGAGCTCGTTTCATTCAATATATACATCTCCAACATCAGTTATCTATTGAAATCATAAAAGTGGCCACTAGATTTCAACAGAGGGAAATAATCGTTAAGAAATGCTCTTACTCGTTAAAAAAACAAGTAAAACGTTCCCACGGAACTTGATTTTATTGAGAATAAGGATGGGTTCAGTTAATATCGCTTTTAGAGGCATTTTAAACGAACGCTTGGCGTCTTGTTTATTATTTTTCTCATTCCAAGTCGTACGACCACCGTGAGCAACTCAATAGGCTATAAGCAATCGCCCGTCCCTAATTTAGGCCCACTGGTTCCAGGGGAGGGACAGAGCCAACGCTGGAAGGCAAAAACAACATTCGAGCAACGCCGGGTTTCGAACCCGGGCCCCAATCAGACGAACGAGCTCGTTTCATTCAATATATACATCTCCAACATCAGTTATCTATTGAAATCATAAAAGTGGCCACTAGATTTCAACAGAGGAAATAATCGTTAAGAAATGCTCTTACTCGTTAAAAAAACAAGTAAAACGTTCCCACGGAACTTGATTTTATTGAGAATAAGGATGGGTTCAGTTAATATCGCTTTTAGAGGCATTTTAAACGAACGCTTGGCGTCTTGTTTATTATTTTTCTCATTCCAAGTCGTACGACCACCGTGAGCAACTCAATAGGCTATAAGCAATCGCCCGTCCCTAATTTAGTTCCACTGGTTCAGGGGAGGGACAGAGCCAACGCTGGAAGGCAAAAACAACATTCGAGCAACGCCGGGTTTCGAACCCGGGCCCCAATCAGACGAACGAGCTCGTTTCATTCAATATATACATCTCCAACATCAGTTATCTATTGAAATCATAAAAGTGGCCACTAGATTTCAACAGAGGGAAATAATCGTTAAGAAATGCTCTTACTCGTTAAAAAAACAAGTAAAACGTTCCCACGGAACTTGATTTTATTGAGAATAAGGATGGGTTCAGTTAATATCGCTTTTAGAGGCATTTTAAACGAACGCTTGGCGTCTTGTTTATTATTTTTCTCATTCCAAGTCGTACGACCACCGTGAGCAACTCAATAGGCTATAAGCAATCGCCCGTCCCTAATTTAGTTCCACTGGTTCCAGGGGAGGGACAGAGCCAACGCTGGAAGGCAAAAACAACATTCGAGCAACGCCGGGTTTCGAACCCGGGCCCCAATCAGACGAACGAGCTCGTTTCATTCAATATATACATCTCCAACATCAGTTATCTATTGAAATCATAAAAGTGGCCACTAGATTTCAACAGAGGAAATAATCGTTAAGAAATGCTCTTACTCGTTAAAAAAACAAGTAAAACGTTCCCACGGAACTTGATTTTATTGAGAATAAGGATGGGTTCAGTTAATATCGCTTTTAGAGGCATTTTAAACGAACGCTTGGCGTCTTGTTTATTATTTTTCTCATTCCAAGTCGTACGACCACCGTGAGCAACTCAATAGGCTATAAGCAATCGCCCGTCCCTAATTTAGTTCCACTGGTTCCAGGGGAGGGACAGAGCCAACGCTGGAAGGCAAAAACAACATTCGAGCAACGCCGGGTTTCGAACCCGGGCCCCAATCAGACGAACGAGCTCGTTTCATTCAATATATACATCTCCAACATCAGTTATCTATTGAAATCATAAAAGTGGCCACTAGATTTCAACAGAGGGAAATAATCGTTAAGAAATGCTCTTACTCGTTAAAAAAACAAGTAAAACGTTCCCACGGAACTTGATTTTATTGAGAATAAGGATGGGTTCAGTTAATATCGCTTTTAGAGGCATTTTAAACGAACGCTTGGCGTCTTGTTTATTATTTTTCTCATTCCAAGTCGTACGACCACCGTGAGCAACTCAATAGGCTATAAGCAATCGCCCGTCCCTAATTTAGTTCCACTGGTTCCAGGGGAGGGACAGAGCCAACGCTGGAAGGCAAAAACAACATTCGAGCAACGCCGGGTTTCGAACCCGGGCCCCAATCAGACGAACGAGCTCGTTTCATTCAATATATACATCTCCAACATCAGTTATCTATTGAAATCATAAAAGTGGCCACTAGATTTCAACAGAGGAAATAATCGTTAAGAAATGCTCTTACTCGTTAAAAAAACAAGTAAAACGTTCCCACGGAACTTGATTTTATTGAGAATAAGGATGGGTTCAGTTAATATCGCTTTTAGAGGCATTTTAAACGAACGCTTGGCGTCTTGTTTATTATTTTTCTCATTCCAAGTCGTACGACCACCGTGAGCAACTCAATAGGCTATAAGCAATCGCCCGTCCCTAATTTAGTTCCACTGGTTCCAGGGGAGGGACAGAGCCAACGCTGGAAGGCAAAAACAACATTCGAGCAACGCCGGGTTTCGAACCCGGGCCCCAATCAGACGAACGAGCTCGTTTCATTCAATATATACATCTCCAACATCAGTTATCTATTGAAATCATAAAAGTGGCCACTAGATTTCAACAGAGGGAAATAATCGTTAAGAAATGCTCTTACTCGTTAAAAAAACAAGTAAAACGTTCCCACGGAACTTGATTTTATTGAGAATAAGGATGGGTTCAGTTAATATCGCTTTTAGAGGCATTTTAAACGAACGCTTGGCGTCTTGTTTATTATTTTTCTCATTCCAAGTCGTACGACCACCGTGAGCAACTCAATAGGCTATAAGCAATCGCCCGTCCCTAATTTAGTTCCACTGGTTCCAGGGGAGAGGACAGAGCCAACGCTGGAAGGCAAAAACAACATTCGAGCAACGCCGGGTTTCGAACCCGGGCCCCAATCAGACGAACGAGCTCGTTTCATTCAATATATACATCTCCAACATCAGTTATCTATTGAAATCATAAAAGTGGCCACTAGATTTCAACAGAGGAAATAATCGTTAAGAAATGCTCTTACTCGTTAAAAAAACAAGTAAAACGTTCCCACGGAACTTGATTTTATTGAGAATAAGGATGGGTTCAGTTAATATCGCTTTTAGAGGCATTTTAAACGAACGCTTGGCGTCTTGTTTATTATTTTTCTCATTCCAAGTCGTACGACCACCGTGAGCAACTCAATAGGCTATAAGCAATCGCCCGTCCCTAATTTAGTTCCACTGGTTCCAGGGGAGGGACAGAGCCAACGCTGGAAGGCAAAAACAACATTCGAGCAACGCCGGGTTTCGAACCCGGGCCCCAATCAGACGAACGAGCTCGTTTCATTCAATATATACATCTCCAACATCAGTTATCTATTGAAATCATAAAAGTGGCCACTAGATTTCAACAGAGGGAAATAATCGTTAAGAAATGCTCTTACTCGTTAAAAAAACAAGTAAAACGTTCCCACGGAACTTGATTTTATTGAGAATAAGGATGGGTTCAGTTAATATCGCTTTTAGAGGCATTTTAAACGAACGCTTGGCGTCTTGTTTATTATTTTTCTCATTCCAAGTCGTACGACCACCGTGAGCAACTCAATAGGCTATAAGCAATCGCCCGTCCCTAATTTAGTTCCACTGGTTCCAGGGGAGGGACAGAGCCAACGCTGGAAGGCAAAAACAACATTCGAGCAACGCCGGGTTTCGAACCCGGGCCCCAATCAGACGAACGAGCTCGTTTCATTCAATATATACATCTCCAACATCAGTTATCTATTGAAATCATAAAAGTGGCCACTAGATTTCAACAGAGGGAAATAATCGTTAAGAAATGCTCTTACTCGTTAAAAAAACAAGTAAAACGTTCCCACGGAACTTGATTTTATTGAGAATAAGGATGGGTTCAGTTAATATCGCTTTTAGAGGCATTTTAAACGAACGCTTGGCGTCTTGTTTATTATTTTCTCATTCCAAGTCGTACGACCACCGTGAGCAACTCAATAGGCTATAAGCAATCGCCCGTCCCTAATTTAGTTCCACTGGTTCCAGGGGAGGGACAGAGCCAACGCTGGAAGGCAAAAACAACATTCGAGCAACGCCGGGTTTCGAACCCGGGCCCCAATCAGACGAACGAGCTCGTTTCATTCAATATATACATCTCCAACATCAGTTATCTATTGAAATCATAAAAGTGGCCACTAGATTTCAACAGAGGGAAATAATCGTTAAGAAATGCTCTTACTCGTTAAAAAAACAAGTAAAACGTTCCCACGGAACTTGATTTTATTGAGAATAAGGATGGGTTCAGTTAATATCGCTTTTAGAGGCATTTTAAACGAACGCTTGGCGTCTTGTTTATTATTTTTTCTCATTCCAAGTCGTACGACCACCGTGAGCAACTCAATAGGCTATAAGCAATCGCCCGTCCCTAATTTAGTTCCACTGGTTCCAGGGGAGGGACAGAGCCAACGCTGGAAGGCAAAAACAACATTCGAGCAACGCCGGGTTTCGAACCCGGGCCCCAATCAGACGAACGAGCTCGTTTCATTCAATATATACATCTCCAACATCAGTTATCTATTGAAATCATAAAAGTGGCCACTAGATTTCAACAGAGGGAAATAATCGTTAAGAAATGCTCTTACTCGTTAAAAAAACAAGTAAAACGTTCCCACGGAACTTGATTTTATTGAGAATAAGGATGGGTTCAGTTAATATCGCTTTTAGAGGCATTTTAAACGAACGCTTGGCGTCTTGTTTATTATTTTTCTCATTCCAAGTCGTACGACCACCGTGAGCAACTCAATAGGCTATAAGCAATCGCCCGTCCCTAATTTAGTTCCACTGGTTCCAGGGGAGGGACAGAGCCAACGCTGGAAGGCAAAAACAACATTCGAGCAACGCCGGGTTTCGAACCCGGGCCCCAATCAGACGAACGAGCTCGTTTCATTCAATATATACATCTCCAACATCAGTTATCTATTGAAATCATAAAAGTGGCCACTAGATTTCAACAGAGGGAAATAATCGTTAAGAAATGCTCTTACTCGTTAAAAAACAAGTAAAACGTTCCCACGGAACTTGATTTTATTGAGAATAAGGATGGGTTCAGTTAATATCGCTTTTAGAGGCATTTTAAACGAACGCTTGGCGTCTTGTTTATTATTTTTCTCATTCCAAGTCGTACGACCACCGTGAGCAACTCAATAGGCTATAAGCAATCGCCCGTCCCTAATTTAGTTCCACTGGTTCCAGGGGAGGGACAGAGCCAACGCTGGAAGGCAAAAACAACATTCGAGCAACGCCGGGTTTCGAACCCGGGCCCCAATCAGACGAACGAGCTCGTTTCATTCAATATATACATCTCCAACATCAGTTATCTATTGAAATCATAAAAGTGGCCACTAGATTTCAACAGAGGGAAATAATCGTTAAGAAATGCTCTTACTCGTTAAAAAAACAAGTAAAACGTTCCCACGGAACTTGATTTTATTGAGAATAAGGATGGGTTCAGTTAATATCGCTTTTAGAGGCATTTTAAACGAACGCTTGGCGTCTTGTTTATTATTTTTCTCATTCCAAGTCGTACGACCACCGTGAGCAACTCAATAGGCTATAAGCAATCGCCCGTCCCTAATTTAGTTCCACTGGTTCCAGGGGAGGGACAGAGCCAACGCTGGAAGGCAAAAACAACATTCGAGCAACGCCGGGTTTCGAACCCGGGCCCCAATCAGACGAACGAGCTCGTTTCATTCAATATATACATCTCCAACATCAGTTATCTATTGAAATCATAAAAGTGGCCACTAGATTTCAACAGAGGGAAATAATCGTTAAGAAATGCTCTTACTCGTTAAAAAAACAAGTAAAACGTTCCCACGGAACTTGATTTTATTGAGAATAAGGATGGGTTCAGTTAATATCGCTTTTAGAGGCATTTTAAACGAACGCTTGGCGTCTTGTTTATTATTTTTCTCATTCCAAGTCGTACGACCACCGTGAGCAACTCAATAGGCTATAAGCAATCGCCCGTCCCTAATTTAGTTCCACTGGTTCCAGGGGAGGGACAGAGCCAACGCTGGAAGGCAAAAACAACATTCGAGCAACGCCGGGTTTCGAACCCGGGCCCCAATCAGGACGAACGAGCTCGTTTCATTCAATATATACATCTCCAACATCAGTTATCTATTGAAATCATAAAAGTGGCCACTAGATTTCAACAGAGGGAAATAATCGTTAAGAAATGCTCTTACTCGTTAAAAAAACAAGTAAAACGTTCCCACGGAACTTGATTTTATTGAGAATAAGGATGGGTTCAGTTAATATCGCTTTTAGAGGCATTTTAAACGAACGCTTGGCGTCTTGTTTATTATTTTTCTCATTCCAAGTCGTACGACCACCGTGAGCAACTCAATAGGCTATAAGCAATCGCCCGTCCCTAATTTAGTTCCACTGGTTCCAGGGGAGGGACAGAGCCAACGCTGGAAGGCAAAAACAACATTCGAGCAACGCCGGGTTTCGAACCCGGGCCCCAATCAGACGAACGAGCTCGTTTCATTCAATATATACATCTCCAACATCAGTTATCTATTGAAATCATAAAAGTGGCCACTAGATTTCAACAGAGGGAAATAATCGTTAAGAAATGCTCTTACTCGTTAAAAAAACAAGTAAAACGTTCCCACGGAACTTGATTTTATTGAGAATAAGGATGGGTTCAGTTAATATCGCTTTTAGAGGCATTTTAAACGAACGCTTGGCGTCTTGTTTATTATTTTTCTCATTCCAAGTCGTACGACCACCGTGAGCAACTCAATAGGCTATAAGCAATCGCCCGTCCCTAATTTAGTTCCACTGGTTCCAGGGGAGGGACAGAGCCAACGCTGGAAGGCAAAAACAACATTCGAGCAACGCCGGGTTTCGAACCCGGGCCCCAATCAGACGAACGAGCTCGTTTCATTCAATATATACATCTCCAACATCAGTTATCTATTGAAATCATAAAAGTGGCCACTAGATTTCAACAGAGGGAAATAATCGTTAAGAAATGCTCTTACTCGTTAAAAAAACAAGTAAAACGTTCCCACGGAACTTGATTTTATTGAGAATAAGGATGGGTTCAGTTAATATCGCTTTTAGAGGCATTTTAAACGAACGCTTGGCGTCTTGTTTATTATTTTTCTCATTCCAAGTCGTACGACCACCGTGAGCAACTCAATAGGCTATAAGCAATCGCCCGTCCCTAATTTAGTTCCACTGGTTCCAGGGGAGGGACAGAGCCAACGCTGGAAGGCAAAAACAACATTCGAGCAACGCCGGGTTTCGAACCCGGGCCCCAATCAGACGAACGAGCTCGTTTCATTCAATATATACATCTCCAACATCAGTTATCTATTGAAATCATAAAAGTGGCCACTAGATTTCAACAGAGGGAAATAATCGTTAAGAAATGCTCTTACTCGTTAAAAAAACAAGTAAAACGTTCCCACGGAACTTGATTTTATTGAGAATAAGGATGGGTTCAGTTAATATCGCTTTTAGAGGCATTTTAAACGAACGCTTGGCGTCTTGTTTATTATTTTTCTCATTCCAAGTCGTACGACCACCGTGAGCAACTCAATAGGCTATAAGCAATCGCCCGTCCCTAATTTAGTTCCACTGGTTCCAGGGGAGGGACAGAGCCAACGCTGGAAGGCAAAAACAACATTCGAGCAACGCCGGGTTTCGAACCCGGGCCCCAATCAGACGAACGAGCTCGTTTCATTCAATATATACATCTCCAACATCAGTTATCTATTGAAATCATAAAAGTGGCCACTAGATTTCAACAGAGGAAATAATCGTTAAGAAATGCTCTTACTCGTTAAAAAAACAAGTAAAACGTTCCCACGGAACTTGATTTTATTGAGAATAAGGATGGGTTCAGTTAATATCGCTTTTAGAGGCATTTTAAACGAACGCTTGGCGTCTTGTTTATTATTTTTCTCATTCCAAGTCGTACGACCACCGTGAGCAACTCAATAGGCTATAAGCAATCGCCCGTCCCTAATTTAGTTCCACTGGTTCCAGGGGAGGGACAGAGCCAACGCTGGAAGGCAAAAACAACATTCGAGCAACGCCGGGTTTCGAACCCGGGCCCCAATCAGACGAACGAGCTCGTTTCATTCAATATATACATCTCCAACATCAGTTATCTATTGAAATCATAAAAGTGGCCACTAGATTTCAACAGAGGGAAATAATCGTTAAGAAATGCTCTTACTCGTTAAAAAAACAAGTAAAACGTTCCCACGGAACTTGATTTTATTGAGAATAAGGATGGGTTCAGTTAATATCGCTTTTAGAGGCATTTTAAACGAACGCTTGGCGTCTTGTTTATTATTTTTCTCATTCCAAGTCGTACGACCACCGTGAGCAACTCAATAGGCTATAAGCAATCGCCCGTCCCTAATTTAGTTCCACTGGTTCCAGGGGAGGGACAGAGCCAACGCTGGAAGGCAAAAACAACATTCGAGCAACGCCGGGTTTCGAACCCGGGCCCCAATCAGACGAACGAGCTCGTTTCATTCAATATATACATCTCCAACATCAGTTATCTATTGAAATCATAAAAGTGGCCACTAGATTTCAACAGAGGGAAATAATCGTTAAGAAATGCTCTTACTCGTTAAAAAAACAAGTAAAACGTTCCCACGGAACTTGATTTTATTGAGAATAAGGATGGGTTCAGTTAATATCGCTTTTAGAGGCATTTTAAACGAACGCTTGGCGTCTTGTTTATTATTTTTCTCATTCCAAGTCGTACGACCACCGTGAGCAACTCAATAGGCTATAAGCAATCGCCCGTCCCTAATTTAGTTCCACTGGTTCCAGGGGAGGGACAGAGCCAACGCTGGAAGGCAAAAACAACATTCGAGCAACGCCGGGTTTCGAACCCGGGCCCCAATCAGACGAACGAGCTCGTTTCATTCAATATATACATCTCCAACATCAGTTATCTATTGAAATCATAAAAGTGGCCACTAGATTTCAACAGAGGGAAATAATCGTTAAGAAATGCTCTTACTCGTTAAAAAAACAAGTAAAACGTTCCCACGGAACTTGATTTTATTGAGAATAAGGATGGGTTCAGTTAATATCGCTTTTAGAGGCATTTTAAACGAACGCTTGGCGTCTTGTTTATTATTTTTCTCATTCCAAGTCGTACGACCACCGTGAGCAACTCAATAGGCTATAAGCAATCGCCCGTCCCTAATTTAGTTCCACTGGTTCCAGGGGAGGGACAGAGCCAACGCTGGAAGGCAAAAACAACATTCGAGCAACGCCGGGTTTCGAACCCGGGCCCCAATCAGACGAACGAGCTCGTTTCATTCAATATATACATCTCCAACATCAGTTATCTATTGAAATCATAAAAGTGGCCACTAGATTTCAACAGAGGGAAATAATCGTTAAGAAATGCTCTTACTCGTTAAAAAAACAAGTAAAACGTTCCCACGGAACTTGATTTTATTGAGAATAAGGATGGGTTCAGTTAATATCGCTTTTAGAGGCATTTTAAACGAACGCTTGGCGTCTTGTTTATTTTTTTCTCATTCCAAGTCGTACGACCACCGTGAGCAACTCAATAGGCTATAAGCAATCGCCCGTCCCTAATTTAGTTCCACTGGTTCCAGGGGAGGGACAGAGCCAACGCTGGAAGGCAAAAACAACATTCGAGCAACGCCGGGTTTCGAACCCGGGCCCCAATCAGACGAACGAGCTCGTTTCATTCAATATATACATCTCCAACATCAGTTATCTATTGAAATCATAAAAGTGGCCACTAGATTTCAACAGAGGGAAATAATCGTTAAGAAATGCTCTTACTCGTTAAAAAAACAAGTAAAACGTTCCCACGGAACTTGATTTTATTGAGAATAAGGATGGGTTCAGTTAATATCGCTTTTAGAGGCATTTTAAACGAACGCTTGGCGTCTTGTTTATTATTTTTCTCATTCCAAGTCGTACGACCACCGTGAGCAACTCAATAGGCTATAAGCAATCGCCCGTCCCTAATTTAGTTCCACTGGTTCCAGGGGAGGGACAGAGCCAACGCTGGAAGGCAAAAACAACATTCGAGCAACGCCGGGTTTCGAACCCGGGCCCCAATCAGACGAACGAGCTCGTTTCATTCAATATATACATCTCCAACATCAGTTATCTATTGAAATCATAAAAGTGGCCACTAGATTTCAACAGAGGGAAATAATCGTTAAGAAATGCTCTTACTCGTTAAAAAAACAAGTAAAACGTTCCCACGGAACTTGATTTTATTGAGAATAAGGATGGGTTCAGTTAATATCGCTTTTAGAGGCATTTTAAACGAACGCTTGGCGTCTTGTTTATTATTTTTCTCATTCCAAGTCGTACGACCACCGTGAGCAACTCAATAGGCTATAAGCAATCGCCCGTCCCTAATTTAGTTCCACTGGTTCCAGGGGAGGGACAGAGCCAACGCTGGAAGGCAAAAACAACATTCGAGCAACGCCGGGTTTCGAACCCGGGCCCCAATCAGACGAACGAGCTCGTTTCATTCAATATATACATCTCCAACATCAGTTATCTATTGAAATCATAAAAGTGGCCACTAGATTTCAACAGAGGGAAATAATCGTTAAGAAATGCTCTTACTCGTTAAAAAAACAAGTAAAACGTTCCCACGGAACTTGATTTTATTGAGAATAAGGATGGGTTCAGTTAATATCGCTTTTAGAGGCATTTTAAACGAACGCTTGGCGTCTTGTTTATTATTTTTCTCATTCCAAGTCGTACGACCACCGTGAGCAACTCAATAGGCTATAAGCAATCGCCCGTCCCTAATTTAGTTCCACTGGTTCCAGGGGAGGGACAGAGCCAACGCTGGAAGGCAAAAACAACATTCGAGCAACGCCGGGTTTCGAACCCGGGCCCCAATCAGACGAACGAGCTCGTTTCATTCAATATATACATCTCCAACATCAGTTATCTATTGAAATCATAAAAGTGGCCACTAGATTTCAACAGAGGGAAATAATCGTTAAGAAATGCTCTTACTCGTTAAAAAAACAAGTAAAACGTTCCCACGGAACTTGATTTTATTGAGAATAAGGATGGGTTCAGTTAATATCGCTTTTAGAGGCATTTTAAACGAACGCTTGGCGTCTTGTTTATTATTTTTCTCATTCCAAGTCGTACGACCACCGTGAGCAACTCAATAGGCTATAAGCAATCGCCCGTCCCTAATTTAGTTCCACTGGTTCCAGGGGAGGGACAGAGCCAACGCTGGAAGGCAAAAACAACATTCGAGCAACGCCGGGTTTCGAACCCGGGCCCCAATCAGACGAACGAGCTCGTTTCATTCAATATATACATCTCCAACATCAGTTATCTATTGAAATCATAAAAGTGGCCACTAGATTTCAACAGAGGAAATAATCGTTAAGAAATGCTCTTACTCGTTAAAAAAACAAGTAAAACGTTCCCACGGAACTTGATTTTATTGAGAATAAGGATGGGTTCAGTTAATATCGCTTTTAGAGGCATTTTAAACGAACGCTTGGCGTCTTGTTTATTATTTTTCTCATTCCAAGTCGTACGACCACCGTGAGCAACTCAATAGGCTATAAGCAATCGCCCGTCCCTAATTTAGTTCCACTGGTTCCAGGGGAGGGACAGAGCCAACGCTGGAAGGCAAAAACAACATTCGAGCAACGCCGGGTTTCGAACCCGGGCCCCAATCAGACGAACGAGCTCGTTTCATTCAATATATACATCTCCAACATCAGTTATCTATTGAAATCATAAAAGTGGCCACTAGATTTCAACAGAGGGAAATAATCGTTAAGAAATGCTCTTACTCGTTAAAAAAACAAGTAAAACGTTCCCACGGAACTTGATTTTATTGAGAATAAGGATGGGTTCAGTTAATATCGCTTTTAGAGGCATTTTAAACGAACGCTTGGCGTCTTGTTTATTATTTTTCTCATTCCAAGTCGTACGACCACCGTGAGCAACTCAATAGGCTATAAGCAATCGCCCGTCCCTAATTTAGTTCCACTGGTTCCAGGGGAGGGACAGAGCCAACGCTGGAAGGCAAAAACAACATTCGAGCAACGCCGGGTTTCGAACCCGGGCCCCAATCAGACGAACGAGCTCGTTTCATTCAATATATACATCTCCAACATCAGTTATCTATTGAAATCATAAAAGTGGCCACTAGATTTCAACAGAGGGAAATAATCGTTAAGAAATGCTCTTACTCGTTAAAAACAAGTAAAACGTTCCCACGGAACTTGATTTTATTGAGAATAAGGATGGGTTCAGTTAATATCGCTTTTAGAGGCATTTTAAACGAACGCTTGGCGTCTTGTTTATTATTTTTCTCATTCCAAGTCGTACGACCACCGTGAGCAACTCAATAGGCTATAAGCAATCGCCCGTCCCTAATTTAGTTCCACTGGTTCCAGGGGAGGGACAGAGCCAACGCTGGAAGGCAAAAACAACATTCGAGCAACGCCGGGTTTCGAACCCGGGCCCCAATCGGACGAACGAGCTCGTTTCATTCAATATATACATCTCCAACATCAGTTATCTATTGAAATCATAAAAGTGGCCACTAGATTTCAACAGAGGGAAATAATCGTTAAGAAATGCTCTTACTCGTTAAAAAAACAAGTAAAACGTTCCCACGGAACTTGATTTTATTGAGAATAAGGATGGGTTCAGTTAATATCGCTTTTAGAGGCATTTTAAACGAACGCTTGGCGTCTTGTTTATTATTTTTCTCATTCCAAGTCGTACGACCACCGTGAGCAACTCAATAGGCTATAAGCAATCGCCCGTCCCTAATTTAGTTCCACTGGTTCCAGGGGAGGGACAGAGCCAACGCTGGAAGGCAAAAACAACATTCGAGCAACGCCGGGTTTCGAACCCGGGCCCCAATCAGACGAACGAGCTCGTTTCATTCAATATATACATCTCCAACATCAGTTATCTATTGAAATCATAAAAGTGGCCACTAGATTTCAACAGAGGGAAATAATCGTTAAGAAATGCTCTTACTCGTTAAAAAAACAAGTAAAACGTTCCCACGGAACTTGATTTTATTGAGAATAAGGATGGGTTCAGTTAATATCGCTTTTAGAGGCATTTTAAACGAACGCTTGGCGTCTTGTTTATTATTTTTCTCATTCCAAGTCGTACGACCACCGTGAGCAACTCAATAGGCTATAAGCAATCGCCCGTCCCTAATTTAGTTCCACTGGTTCCAGGGGAGGGACAGAGCCAACGCTGGAAGGCAAAAACAACATTCGAGCAACGCCGGGTTTCGAACCCGGGCCCCAATCAGACGAACGAGCTCGTTTCATTCAATATATACATCTCCAACATCAGTTATCTATTGAAATCATAAAAGTGGCCACTAGATTTCAACAGAGGGAAATAATCGTTAAGAAATGCTCTTACTCGTTAAAAAAACAAGTAAAACGTTCCCACGGAACTTGATTTTATTGAGAATAAGGATGGGTTCAGTTAATATCGCTTTTAGAGGCATTTTAAACGAACGCTTGGCGTCTTGTTTATTATTTTTCTCATTCCAAGTCGTACGACCACCGTGAGCAACTCAATAGGCTATAAGCAATCGCCCGTCCCTAATTTAGTTCCACTGGTTCCAGGGGAGGGACAGAGCCAACGCTGGAAGGCAAAAACAACATTCGAGCAACGCCGGGTTTCGAACCCGGGCCCCAATCAGACGAACGAGCTCGTTTCATTCAATATATACATCTCCAACATCAGTTATCTATTGAAATCATAAAAGTGGCCACTAGATTTCAACAGAGGGAAATAATCGTTAAGAAATGCTCTTACTCGTTAAAAAAACAAGTAAAACGTTCCCACGGAACTTGATTTTATTGAGAATAAGGATGGGTTCAGTTAATATCGCTTTTAGAGGCATTTTAAACGAACGCTTGGCGTCTTGTTTATTATTTTTCTCATTCCAAGTCGTACGACCACCGTGAGCAACTCAATAGGCTATAAGCAATCGCCCGTCCCTAATTTAGTTCCACTGGTTCCAGGGGAGGGACAGAGCCAACGCTGGAAGGCAAAAACAACATTCGAGCAACGCCGGGTTTCGAACCCGGGCCCCAATCAGACGAACGAGCTCGTTTCATTCAATATATACATCTCCAACATCAGTTATCTATTGAAATCATAAAAGTGGCCACTAGATTTCAACAGAGGGAAATAATCGTTAAGAAATGCTCTTACTCGTTAAAAAAACAAGTAAAACGTTCCCACGGAACTTGATTTTATTGAGAATAAGGATGGGTTCAGTTAATATCGCTTTTAGAGGCATTTTAAACGAACGCTTGGCGTCTTGTTTATTATTTTTCTCATTCCAAGTCGTACGACCACCGTGAGCAACTCAATAGGCTATAAGCAATCGCCCGTCCCTAATTTAGTTCCACTGGTTCCAGGGGAGGGACAGAGCCAACGCTGGAAGGCAAAAACAACATTCGAGCAACGCCGGGTTTCGAACCCGGGCCCCAATCAGACGAACGAGCTCGTTTCATTCAATATATACATCTCCAACATCAGTTATCTATTGAAATCATAAAAGTGGCCACTAGATTTCAACAGAGGGAAATAATCGTTAAGAAATGCTCTTACTCGTTAAAAAACAAGTAAAACGTTCCCACGGAACTTGATTTTATTGAGAATAAGGATGGGTTCAGTTAATATCGCTTTTAGAGGCATTTTAAACGAACGCTTGGCGTCTTGTTTATTATTTTTCTCATTCCAAGTCGTACGACCACCGTGAGCAACTCAATAGGCTATAAGCAATCGCCCGTCCCTAATTTAGTTCCACTGGTTCCAGGGGAGGGACAGAGCCAACGCTGGAAGGCAAAAACAACATTCGAGCAACGCCGGGTTTCGAACCCGGGCCCCAATCAGACGAACGAGCTCGTTTCATTCAATATATACATCTCCAACATCAGTTATCTATTGAAATCATAAAAGTGGCCACTAGATTTCAACAGAGGGAAATAATCGTTAAGAAATGCTCTTACTCGTTAAAAAAACAAGTAAAACGTTCCCACGGAACTTGATTTTATTGAGAATAAGGATGGGTTCAGTTAATATCGCTTTTAGAGGCATTTTAAACGAACGCTTGGCGTCTTGTTTATTATTTTTCTCATTCCAAGTCGTACGACCACCGTGAGCAACTCAATAGGCTATAAGCAATCGCCCGTCCCTAATTTAGTTCCACTGGTTCCAGGGGAGGGACAGAGCCAACGCTGGAAGGCAAAAACAACATTCGAGCAACGCCGGGTTTCGAACCCGGGCCCCAATCAGACGAACGAGCTCGTTTCATTCAATATATACATCTCCAACATCAGTTATCTATTGAAATCATAAAAGTGGCCACTAGATTTCAACAGAGGGAAATAATCGTTAAGAAATGCTCTTACTCGTTAAAAAAACAAGTAAAACGTTCCCACGGAACTTGATTTTATTGAGAATAAGGATGGGTTCAGTTAATATCGCTTTTAGAGGCATTTTAAACGAACGCTTGGCGTCTTGTTTATTATTTTTCTCATTCCAAGTCGTACGACCACCGTGAGCAACTCAATAGGCTATAAGCAATCGCCCGTCCCTAATTTAGTTCCACTGGTTCCAGGGGAGGGACAGAGCCAACGCTGGAAGGCAAAAACAACATTCGAGCAACGCCGGGTTTCGAACCCGGGCCCCAATCAGACGAACGAGCTCGTTTCATTCAATATATACATCTCCAACATCAGTTATCTATTGAAATCATAAAAGTGGCCACTAGATTTCAACAGAGGGAAATAATCGTTAAGAAATGCTCTTACTCGTTAAAAAAACAAGTAAAACGTTCCCACGGAACTTGATTTTATTGAGAATAAGGATGGGTTCAGTTAATATCGCTTTTAGAGGCATTTTAAACGAACGCTTGGCGTCTTGTTTATTATTTTTCTCATTCCAAGTCGTACGACCACCGTGAGCAACTCAATAGGCTATAAGCAATCGCCCGTCCCTAATTTAGTTCCACTGGTTCCAGGGGAGGGACAGAGCCAACGCTGGAAGGCAAAAACAACATTCGAGCAACGCCGGGTTTCGAACCCGGGCCCCAATCAGACGAACGAGCTCGTTTCATTCAATATATACATCTCCAACATCAGTTATCTATTGAAATCATAAAAGTGGCCACTAGATTTCAACAGAGGGAAATAATCGTTAAGAAATGCTCTTACTCGTTAAAAAAACAAGTAAAACGTTCCCACGGAACTTGATTTTATTGAGAATAAGGATGGGTTCAGTTAATATCGCTTTTAGAGGCATTTTAAACGAACGCTTGGCGTCTTGTTTATTATTTTTCTCATTCCAAGTCGTACGACCACCGTGAGCAACTCAATAGGCTATAAGCAATCGCCCGTCCCTAATTTAGTTCCACTGGTTCCAGGGGAGGGACAGAGCCAACGCTGGAAGGCAAAAACAACATTCGAGCAACGCCGGGTTTCGAACCCGGGCCCCAATCAGACGAACGAGCTCGTTTCATTCAATATATACATCTCCAACATCAGTTATCTATTGAAATCATAAAAGTGGCCACTAGATTTCAACAGAGGGAAATAATCGTTAAGAAATGCTCTTACTCGTTAAAAAAACAAGTAAAACGTTCCCACGGAACTTGATTTTATTGAGAATAAGGATGGGTTCAGTTAATATCGCTTTTAGAGGCATTTTAAACGAACGCTTGGCGTCTTGTTTATTTTTTCTCATTCCAAGTCGTACGACCACCGTGAGCAACTCAATAGGCTATAAGCAATCGCCCGTCCCTAATTTAGTTCCACTGGTTCCAGGGGAGGGACAGAGCCAACGCTGGAAGGCAAAAACAACATTCGAGCAACGCCGGGTTTCGAACCCGGGCCCCAATCAGACGAACGAGCTCGTTTCATTCAATATATACATCTCCAACATCAGTTATCTATTGAAATCATAAAAGTGGCCACTAGATTTCAACAGAGGGAAATAATCGTTAAGAAATGCTCTTACTCGTTAAAAAAACAAGTAAAACGTTCCCACGGAACTTGATTTTATTGAGAATAAGGATGGGTTCAGTTAATATCGCTTTTAGAGGCATTTTAAACGAACGCTTGGCGTCTTGTTTATTATTTTTCTCATTCCAAGTCGTACGACCACCGTGAGCAACTCAATAGGCTATAAGCAATCGCCCGTCCCTAATTTAGTTCCACTGGTTCCAGGGGAGGGACAGAGCCAACGCTGGAAGGCAAAAACAACATTCGAGCAACGCCGGGTTTCGAACCCGGGCCCCAATCAGACGAACGAGCTCGTTTCATTCAATATATACATCTCCAACATCAGTTATCTATTGAAATCATAAAAGTGGCCACTAGATTTCAACAGAGGGAAATAATCGTTAAGAAATGCTCTTACTCGTTAAAAAAACAAGTAAAACGTTCCCACGGAACTTGATTTTATTGAGAATAAGGATGGGTTCAGTTAATATCGCTTTTAGAGGCATTTTAAACGAACGCTTGGCGTCTTGTTTATTTTTTTCTCATTCCAAGTCGTACGACCACCGTGAGCAACTCAATAGGCTATAAGCAATCGCCCGTCCCTAATTTAGTTCCACTGGTTCCAGGGGAGGGACAGAGCCAACGCTGGAAGGCAAAAACAACATTCGAGCAACGCCGGGTTTCGAACCCGGGCCCCAATCAGACGAACGAGCTCGTTTCATTCAATATATACATCTCCAACATCAGTTATCTATTGAAATCATAAAAGTGGCCACTAGATTTCAACAGAGGGAAATAATCGTTAAGAAATGCTCTTACTCGTTAAAAAAACAAGTAAAACGTTCCCACGGAACTTGATTTTATTGAGAATAAGGATGGGTTCAGTTAATATCGCTTTTAGAGGCATTTTAAACGAACGCTTGGCGTCTTGTTTATTATTTTTCTCATTCCAAGTCGTACGACCACCGTGAGCAACTCAATAGGCTATAAGCAATCGCCCGTCCCTAATTTAGTTCCACTGGTTCCAGGGGAGGGACAGAGCCAACGCTGGAAGGCAAAAACAACATTCGAGCAACGCCGGGTTTCGAACCCGGGCCCCAATCAGACGAACGAGCTCGTTTCATTCAATATATACATCTCCAACATCAGTTATCTATTGAAATCATAAAAGTGGCCACTAGATTTCAACAGAGGGAAATAATCGTTAAGAAATGCTCTTACTCGTTAAAAAAACAAGTAAAACGTTCCCACGGAACTTGATTTTATTGAGAATAAGGATGGGTTCAGTTAATATCGCTTTTAGAGGCATTTTAAACGAACGCTTGGCGTCTTGTTTATTTTTTTCTCATTCCAAGTCGTACGACCACCGTGAGCAACTCAATAGGCTATAAGCAATCGCCCGTCCCTAATTTAGTTCCACTGGTTCCAGGGGAGGGACAGAGCCAACGCTGGAAGGCAAAAACAACATTCGAGCAACGCCGGGTTTCGAACCCGGGCCCCAATCAGACGAACGAGCTCGTTTCATTCAATATATACATCTCCAACATCAGTTATCTATTGAAATCATAAAAGTGGCCACTAGATTTCAACAGAGGGAAATAATCGTTAAGAAATGCTCTTACTCGTTAAAAAAACAAGTAAAACGTTCCCACGGAACTTGATTTTATTGAGAATAAGGATGGGTTCAGTTAATATCGCTTTTAGAGGCATTTTAAACGAACGCTTGGCGTCTTGTTTATTATTTTCTCATTCCAAGTCGTACGACCACCGTGAGCAACTCAATAGGCTATAAGCAATCGCCCGTCCCTAATTTAGTTCCACTGGTTCCAGGGGAGGGACAGAGCCAACGCTGGAAGGCAAAAACAACATTCGAGCAACGCCGGGTTTCGAACCCGGGCCCCAATCAGACGAACGAGCTCGTTTCATTCAATATATACATCTCCAACATCAGTTATCTATTGAAATCATAAAAGTGGCCACTAGATTTCAACAGAGGAAATAATCGTTAAGAAATGCTCTTACTCGTTAAAAAAACAAGTAAAACGTTCCCACGGAACTTGATTTTATTGAGAATAAGGATGGGTTCAGTTAATATCGCTTTTAGAGGCATTTTAAACGAACGCTTGGCGTCTTGTTTATTTTTTCTCATTCCAAGTCGTACGACCACCGTGAGCAACTCAATAGGCTATAAGCAATCGCCCGTCCCTAATTTAGTTCCACTGGTTCCAGGGGAGGGACAGAGCCAACGCTGGAAGGCAAAAACAACATTCGAGCAACGCCGGGTTTCGAACCCGGGCCCCAATCAGACGAACGAGCTCGTTTCATTCAATATATACATCTCCAACATCAGTTATCTATTGAAATCATAAAAGTGGCCACTAGATTTCAACAGAGGGAAATAATCGTTAAGAAATGCTCTTACTCGTTAAAAAAACAAGTAAAACGTTCCCACGGAACTTGATTTTATTGAGAATAAGGATGGGTTCAGTTAATATCGCTTTTAGAGGCATTTTAAACGAACGCTTGGCGTCTTGTTTATTATTTTTTCTCATTCCAAGTCGTACGACCACCGTGAGCAACTCAATAGGCTATAAGCAATCGCCCGTCCCTAATTTAGTTCCACTGGTTCCAGGGGAGGGACAGAGCCAACGCTGGAAGGCAAAAACAACATTCGAGCAACGCCGGGTTTCGAACCCGGGCCCCAATCAGACGAACGAGCTCGTTTCATTCAATATATACATCTCCAACATCAGTTATCTATTGAAATCATAAAAGTGGCCACTAGATTTCAACAGAGGGAAATAATCGTTAAGAAATGCTCTTACTCGTTAAAAAAACAAGTAAAACGTTCCCACGGAACTTGATTTTATTGAGAATAAGGATGGGTTCAGTTAATATCGCTTTTAGAGGCATTTTAAACGAACGCTTGGCGTCTTGTTTATTATTTTCTCATTCCAAGTCGTACGACCACCGTGAGCAACTCAATAGGCTATAAGCAATCGCCCGTCCCTAATTTAGTTCCACTGGTTCCAGGGGAGGGACAGAGCCAACGCTGGAAGGCAAAAACAACATTCGAGCAACGCCGGGTTTCGAACCCGGGCCCCAATCAGACGAACGAGCTCGTTTCATTCAATATATACATCTCCAACATCAGTTATCTATTGAAATCATAAAAGTGGCCACTAGATTTCAACAGAGGGAAATAATCGTTAAGAAATGCTCTTACTCGTTAAAAAAACAAGTAAAACGTTCCCACGGAACTTGATTTTATTGAGAATAAGGATGGGTTCAGTTAATATCGCTTTTAGAGGCATTTTAAACGAACGCTTGGCGTCTTGTTTATTTTTTTCTCATTCCAAGTCGTACGACCACCGTGAGCAACTCAATAGGCTATAAGCAATCGCCCGTCCCTAATTTAGTTCCACTGGTTCCAGGGGAGGGACAGAGCCAACGCTGGAAGGCAAAAACAACATTCGAGCAACGCCGGGTTTCGAACCCGGGCCCCAATCAGACGAACGAGCTCGTTTCATTCAATATATACATCTCCAACATCAGTTATCTATTGAAATCATAAAAGTGGCCACTAGATTTCAACAGAGGGAAATAATCGTTAAGAAATGCTCTTACTCGTTAAAAAAACAAGTAAAACGTTCCCACGGAACTTGATTTTATTGAGAATAAGGATGGGTTCAGTTAATATCGCTTTTAGAGGCATTTTAAACGAACGCTTGGCGTCTTGTTTATTATTTTTCTCATTCCAAGTCGTACGACCACCGTGAGCAACTCAATAGGCTATAAGCAATCGCCCGTCCCTAATTTAGTTCCACTGGTTCCAGGGGAGGGACAGAGCCAACGCTGGAAGGCAAAAACAACATTCGAGCAACGCCGGGTTTCGAACCCGGGCCCCAATCAGACGAACGAGCTCGTTTCATTCAATATATACATCTCCAACATCAGTTATCTATTGAAATCATAAAAGTGGCCACTAGATTTCAACAGAGGGAAATAATCGTTAAGAAATGCTCTTACTCGTTAAAAAAACAAGTAAAACGTTCCCACGGAACTTGATTTTATTGAGAATAAGGATGGGTTCAGTTAATATCGCTTTTAGAGGCATTTTAAACGAACGCTTGGCGTCTTGTTTATTTTTTCTCATTCCAAGTCGTACGACCACCGTGAGCAACTCAATAGGCTATAAGCAATCGCCCGTCCCTAATTTAGTTCCACTGGTTCCAGGGGAGGGACAGAGCCAACGCTGGAAGGCAAAAACAACATTCGAGCAACGCCGGGTTTCGAACCCGGGCCCCAATCAGACGAACGAGCTCGTTTCATTCAATATATACATCTCCAACATCAGTTATCTATTGAAATCATAAAAGTGGCCACTAGATTTCAACAGAGGGAAATAATCGTTAAGAAATGCTCTTACTCGTTAAAAAAACAAGTAAAACGTTCCCACGGAACTTGATTTTATTGAGAATAAGGATGGGTTCAGTTAATATCGCTTTTAGAGGCATTTTAAACGAACGCTTGGCGTCTTGTTTATTTTTTTCTCATTCCAAGTCGTACGACCACCGTGAGCAACTCAATAGGCTATAAGCAATCGCCCGTCCCTAATTTAGTTCCACTGGTTCCAGGGGAGGGACAGAGCCAACGCTGGAAGGCAAAAACAACATTCGAGCAACGCCGGGTTTCGAACCCGGGCCCCAATCAGACGAACGAGCTCGTTTCATTCAATATATACATCTCCAACATCAGTTATCTATTGAAATCATAAAAGTGGCCACTAGATTTCAACAGAGGGAAATAATCGTTAAGAAATGCTCTTACTCGTTAAAAAAACAAGTAAAACGTTCCCACGGAACTTGATTTTATTGAGAATAAGGATGGGTTCAGTTAATATCGCTTTTAGAGGCATTTTAAACGAACGCTTGGCGTCTTGTTTATTATTTTTCTCATTCCAAGTCGTACGACCACCGTGAGCAACTCAATAGGCTATAAGCAATCGCCCGTCCCTAATTTAGTTCCACTGGTTCCAGGGGAGGGACAGAGCCAACGCTGGAAGGCAAAAACAACATTCGAGCAACGCCGGGTTTCGAACCCGGGCCCCAATCAGACGAACGAGCTCGTTTCATTCAATATATACATCTCCAACATCAGTTATCTATTGAAATCATAAAAGTGGCCACTAGATTTCAACAGAGGGAAATAATCGTTAAGAAATGCTCTTACTCGTTAAAAAAACAAGTAAAACGTTCCCACGGAACTTGATTTTATTGAGAATAAGGATGGGTTCAGTTAATATCGCTTTTAGAGGCATTTTAAACGAACGCTTGGCGTCTTGTTTATTATTTTTCTCATTCCAAGTCGTACGACCACCGTGAGCAACTCAATAGGCTATAAGCAATCGCCCGTCCCTAATTTAGTTCCACTGGTTCCAGGGGAGGGACAGAGCCAACGCTGGAAGGCAAAAACAACATTCGAGCAACGCCGGGTTTCGAACCCGGGCCCCAATCAGACGAACGAGCTCGTTTCATTCAATATATACATCTCCAACATCAGTTATCTATTGAAATCATAAAAGTGGCCACTAGATTTCAACAGAGGGAAATAATCGTTAAGAAATGCTCTTACTCGTTAAAAAAACAAGTAAAACGTTCCCACGGAACTTGATTTTATTGAGAATAAGGATGGGTTCAGTTAATATCGCTTTTAGAGGCATTTTAAACGAACGCTTGGCGTCTTGTTTATTATTTTTCTCATTCCAAGTCGTACGACCACCGTGAGCAACTCAATAGGCTATAAGCAATCGCCCGTCCCTAATTTAGTTCCACTGGTTCCAGGGGAGGGACAGAGCCAACGCTGGAAGGCAAAAACAACATTCGAGCAACGCCGGGTTTCGAACCCGGGCCCCAATCAGACGAACGAGCTCGTTTCATTCAATATATACATCTCCAACATCAGTTATCTATTGAAATCATAAAAGTGGCCACTAGATTTCAACAGAGGGAAATAATCGTTAAGAAATGCTCTTACTCGTTAAAAAAACAAGTAAAACGTTCCCACGGAACTTGATTTTATTGAGAATAAGGATGGGTTCAGTTAATATCGCTTTTAGAGGCATTTTAAACGAACGCTTGGCGTCTTGTTTATTATTTTTCTCATTCCAAGTCGTACGACCACCGTGAGCAACTCAATAGGCTATAAGCAATCGCCCGTCCCTAATTTAGTTCCACTGGTTCCAGGGGAGGGACAGAGCCAACGCTGGAAGGCAAAAACAACATTCGAGCAACGCCGGGTTTCGAACCCGGGCCCCAATCAGACGAACGAGCTCGTTTCATTCAATATATACATCTCCAACATCAGTTATCTATTGAAATCATAAAAGTGGCCACTAGATTTCAACAGAGGGAAATAATCGTTAAGAAATGCTCTTACTCGTTAAAAAAACAAGTAAAACGTTCCCACGGAACTTGATTTTATTGAGAATAAGGATGGGTTCAGTTAATATCGCTTTTAGAGGCATTTTAAACGAACGCTTGGCGTCTTGTTTATTTTTTCTCATTCCAAGTCGTACGACCACCGTGAGCAACTCAATAGGCTATAAGCAATCGCCCGTCCCTAATTTAGTTCCACTGGTTCCAGGGGAGGGACAGA
Organism: Macrothele yani; assembly: GCA_039090855.1. Classification (NCBI taxonomy): domain Eukaryota; kingdom Metazoa; phylum Arthropoda; class Arachnida; order Araneae; family Macrothelidae; genus Macrothele; species Macrothele yani. The sequence continues at coordinate 5,556 of CM076996.1, read as the reverse complement.
GCCAACGCTGGAAGGCAAAAACAACATTCGAGCAACGCCGGGTTTCGAACCCGGGCCCCAATCAGACGAACGAGCTCGTTTCATTCAATATATACATCTCCAACATCAGTTATCTATTGAAATCATAAAAGTGGCCACTAGATTTCAACAGAGGGAAATAATCGTTAAGAAATGCTCTTACTCGTTAAAAAAACAAGTAAAACGTTCCCACGGAACTTGATTTTATTGAGAATAAGGATGGGTTCAGTTAATATCGCTTTTAGAGGCATTTTAAACGAACGCTTGGCGTCTTGTTTATTTTTTTTCTCATTCCAAGTCGTACGACCACCGTGAGCAACTCAATAGGCTATAAGCAATCGCCCGTCCCTAATTTAGTTCCACTGGTTCCAGGGGAGGGACAGAGCCAACGCTGGAAGGCAAAAACAACATTCGAGCAACGCCGGGTTTCGAACCCGGGCCCCAATCAGACGAACGAGCTCGTTTCATTCAATATATACATCTCCAACATCAGTTATCTATTGAAATCATAAAAGTGGCCACTAGATTTCAACAGAGGGAAATAATCGTTAAGAAATGCTCTTACTCGTTAAAAAAACAAGTAAAACGTTCCCACGGAACTTGATTTTATTGAGAATAAGGATGGGTTCAGTTAATATCGCTTTTAGAGGCATTTTTAAACGGGCAACGCTTGGCGTCTTGTTTATTTTTTCTCATTCCAAGTCGTACGACCACCGTGAGCAACTCAATAGGCTATAAGCAATCGCCCGTCCCTAATTTAGTTCCACTGGTTCCAGGGGAGGGACAGAGCCAACGCTGGAAGGCAAAAACAACATTCGAGCAACGCCGGGTTTCGAACCCGGGCCCCAATCAGACGAACGAGCTCGTTTCATTCAATATATACATCTCCAACATCAGTTATCTATTGAAATCATAAAAGTGGCCACTAGATTTCAACAGAGGGAAATAATCGTTAAGAAATGCTCTTACTCGTTAAAAAAACAAGTAAAACGTTCCCACGGAACTTGATTTTATTGAGAATAAGGATGGGTTCAGTTAATATCGCTTTTAGAGGCATTTTAAACGAACGCTTGGCGTCTTGTTTATTATTTTTCTCATTCCAAGTCGTACGACCACCGTGAGCAACTCAATAGGCTATAAGCAATCGCCCGTCCCTAATTTAGTTCCACTGGTTCCAGGGGAGGGACAGAGCCAACGCTGGAAGGCAAAAACAACATTCGAGCAACGCCGGGTTTCGAACCCGGGCCCCAATCAGACGAACGAGCTCGTTTCATTCAATATATACATCTCCAACATCAGTTATCTATTGAAATCATAAAAGTGGCCACTAGATTTCAACAGAGGGAAATAATCGTTAAGAAATGCTCTTACTCGTTAAAAAAACAAGTAAAACGTTCCCACGGAACTTGATTTTATTGAGAATAAGGATGGGTTCAGTTAATATCGCTTTTAGAGGCATTTTAAACGAACGCTTGGCGTCTTGTTTATTTTTTCTCATTCCAAGTCGTACGACCACCGTGAGCAACTCAATAGGCTATAAGCAATCGCCCGTCCCTAATTTAGTTCCACTGGTTCCAGGGGAGGGACAGAGCCAACGCTGGAAGGCAAAAACAACATTCGAGCAACGCCGGGTTTCGAACCCGGGCCCCAATCAGACGAACGAGCTCGTTTCATTCAATATATACATCTCCAACATCAGTTATCTATTGAAATCATAAAAGTGGCCACTAGATTTCAACAGAGGGAAATAATCGTTAAGAAATGCTCTTACTCGTTAAAAAAACAAGTAAAACGTTCCCACGGAACTTGATTTTATTGAGAATAAGGATGGGTTCAGTTAATATCGCTTTTAGAGGCATTTTAAACGAACGCTTGGCGTCTTGTTTATTTTTTTCTCATTCCAAGTCGTACGACCACCGTGAGCAACTCAATAGGCTATAAGCAATCGCCCGTCCCTAATTTAGTTCCACTGGTTCCAGGGGAGGGACAGAGCCAACGCTGGAAGGCAAAAACAACATTCGAGCAACGCCGGGTTTCGAACCCGGGCCCCAATCAGACGAACGAGCTCGTTTCATTCAATATATACATCTCCAACATCAGTTATCTATTGAAATCATAAAAGTGGCCACTAGATTTCAACAGAGGGAAATAATCGTTAAGAAATGCTCTTACTCGTTAAAAAAACAAGTAAAACGTTCCCACGGAACTTGATTTTATTGAGAATAAGGATGGGTTCAGTTAATATCGCTTTTAGAGGCATTTTAAACGAACGCTTGGCGTCTTGTTTATTTTTTCTCATTCCAAGTCGTACGACCACCGTGAGCAACTCAATAGGCTATAAGCAATCGCCCGTCCCTAATTTAGTTCCACTGGTTCCAGGGGAGGGACAGAGCCAACGCTGGAAGGCAAAAACAACATTCGAGCAACGCCGGGTTTCGAACCCGGGCCCCAATCAGACGAACGAGCTCGTTTCATTCAATATATACATCTCCAACATCAGTTATCTATTGAAATCATAAAAGTGGCCACTAGATTTCAACAGAGGGAAATAATCGTTAAGAAATGCTCTTACTCGTTAAAAAAACAAGTAAAACGTTCCCACGGAACTTGATTTTATTGAGAATAAGGATGGGTTCAGTTAATATCGCTTTTAGAGGCATTTTAAACGAACGCTTGGCGTCTTGTTTATTTTTTCTCATTCCAAGTCGTACGACCACCGTGAGCAACTCAATAGGCTATAAGCAATCGCCCGTCCCTAATTTAGTTCCACTGGTTCCAGGGGAGGGACAGAGCCAACGCTGGAAGGCAAAAACAACATTCGAGCAACGCCGGGTTTCGAACCCGGGCCCCAATCAGACGAACGAGCTCGTTTCATTCAATATATACATCTCCAACATCAGTTATCTATTGAAATCATAAAAGTGGCCACTAGATTTCAACAGAGGGAAATAATCGTTAAGAAATGCTCTTACTCGTTAAAAAAACAAGTAAAACGTTCCCACGGAACTTGATTTTATTGAGAATAAGGATGGGTTCAGTTAATATCGCTTTTAGAGGCATTTTAAACGAACGCTTGGCGTCTTGTTTATTATTTTTCTCATTCCAAGTCGTACGACCACCGTGAGCAACTCAATAGGCTATAAGCAATCGCCCGTCCCTAATTTAGTTCCACTGGTTCCAGGGGAGGGACAGAGCCAACGCTGGAAGGCAAAAACAACATTCGAGCAACGCCGGGTTTCGAACCCGGGCCCCAATCAGACGAACGAGCTCGTTTCATTCAATATATACATCTCCAACATCAGTTATCTATTGAAATCATAAAAGTGGCCACTAGATTTCAACAGAGGGAAATAATCGTTAAGAAATGCTCTTACTCGTTAAAAAAACAAGTAAAACGTTCCCACGGAACTTGATTTTATTGAGAATAAGGATGGGTTCAGTTAATATCGCTTTTAGAGGCATTTTAAACGAACGCTTGGCGTCTTGTTTATTATTTTTCTCATTCCAAGTCGTACGACCACCGTGAGCAACTCAATAGGCTATAAGCAATCGCCCGTCCCTAATTTAGTTCCACTGGTTCCAGGGGAGGGACAGAGCCAACGCTGGAAGGCAAAAACAACATTCGAGCAACGCCGGGTTTCGAACCCGGGCCCCAATCAGACGAACGAGCTCGTTTCATTCAATATATACATCTCCAACATCAGTTATCTATTGAAATCATAAAAGTGGCCACTAGATTTCAACAGAGGGAAATAATCGTTAAGAAATGCTCTTACTCGTTAAAAAAACAAGTAAAACGTTCCCACGGAACTTGATTTTATTGAGAATAAGGATGGGTTCAGTTAATATCGCTTTTAGAGGCATTTTAAACGAACGCTTGGCGTCTTGTTTATTTTTTTCTCATTCCAAGTCGTTACGACCACCGTGAGCAACTCAATAGGCTATAAGCAATCGCCCGTCCCTAATTTAGTTCCACTGGTTCCAGGGGAGGGACAGAGCCAACGCTGGAAGGCAAAAACAACATTCGAGCAACGCCGGGTTTCGAACCCGGGCCCCAATCAGACGAACGAGCTCGTTTCATTCAATATATACATCTCCAACATCAGTTATCTATTGAAATCATAAAAGTGGCCACTAGATTTCAACAGAGGAAATAATCGTTAAGAAATGCTCTTACTCGTTAAAAAAACAAGTAAAACGTTCCCACGGAACTTGATTTTATTGAGAATAAGGATGGGTTCAGTTAATATCGCTTTTAGAGGCATTTTAAACGAACGCTTGGCGTCTTGTTTATTTTTTTCTCATTCCAAGTCGTACGACCACCGTGAGCAACTCAATAGGCTATAAGCAATCGCCCGTCCCTAATTTAGTTCCACTGGTTCCAGGGGAGGGACAGAGCCAACGCTGGAAGGCAAAAACAACATTCGAGCAACGCCGGGTTTCGAACCCGGGCCCCAATCAGACGAACGAGCTCGTTTCATTCAATATATACATCTCCAACATCAGTTATCTATTGAAATCATAAAAGTGGCCACTAGATTTCAACAGAGGGAAATAATCGTTAAGAAATGCTCTTACTCGTTAAAAAAACAAGTAAAACGTTCCCACGGAACTTGATTTTATTGAGAGTAAGGATGAGTTCAGTTAATATCGCTTTTAGAGGCATTTTAAACGAACGCTTGGCGTCTTGTTTATTTTTTCTCATTCCAAGTCGTACGACCACCGTGAGCAACTCAATAGGCTATAAGCAATCGCCCGTCCCTAATTTAGTTCCACTGGTTCCAGGGAGAGGACAGAGCCAACGCTGGCAAAAACAACATTCGAGCAACGCCGGGTTTCAACGAGCTCGTTTCATTCAATATACATCTCCAACATCGGTTATCTATTGAAATCATAAAAGTGGCCACTAGATTTCAACAGAGGAATAATCGTTAAGAAATGCTCTTACTCGTTAAAAAAACAAGTAAAACGTTCCCACGGAACTTGATTTTATTGAGAATAAGGATGGGTTCAGTTAATATCGCTTTTAGAGGCATTTTAAACGAACGCTTGGCGTCTTGTTTATTTTTTTCTCATTCCAAGTCGTACGACCACCGTGAGCAACTCAATAGGCTATAAGCAATCGCCCGTCCCTAATTTAGTTCCACTGGTTCCAGGGGAGGGACAGAGCCAACGCTGGAAGGCAAAAACAACATTCGAGCAACGCGGGTTTCGAACCCGGGCCCCAATCAGACGAACGACTTTCGAACCGGGCCCCCAATCGAACGAACGAGCTCGTTTCATTTCCCAATATATACATCTCCAACATCAGTTATCTATTGAAATCCCATAAAAGTGGCCACTAGATTTCAACAGAAGGGAAATAATCGTTAAGAAATGCTCTTACTCGTTAAAAAAACAAGTAAAACGTTCCCACGGAACTTGATTTTATTGAGAATAAGGATAGGTTCAGTTAATATCGCTTTTAGAGGCATTTTAAACGAACGCTTGGCGTCTTGTTTTATTATTTTTTCTCATTTCGAAGTCGTACGACCACCG